>OX596052.1:72500-9898029 GCA_951394065.1 Venusia cambrica | reverse complement strand
CCTGCCAAAAAAAAAACATAAAAAAATACATATAAATATATAAACACATGTTACAATCCACCGTGGTGGTGCACCATCGTGAACTAAAAAAATATGTTCAATGATGTAGTAAACTAAATCATTATAAGTCCGAGCCTTTTGTGCTCCGTATAGTTTGATTTATTGTTAATATTCTTTGTAAAACAACATTCATCATCATCTAACTTGTCACCTATTTTAAAATCAGCATTCTGTCATGTTAAATGAACACACGGAGGCCATGAAATGATGCTGAGTAGCACAGTGATAATTATTCGAGTCGTTATAATTTCACCTTGAAGCCTCTACCGAGCAGCGATTCATAAATGTATTATTTGGCAGAGACTGCACATTTATCAGTGATTGTTTGATGGGGCAATGGTGGAGCAATGAACCAAGAAGGAATCTAGTTGAAAAAATCATGTCTATGATTGCTAAGGATGCCTCAAATTTGGCGTGATTCTCGCTAAATATGCAGTTTACTTGTTTTGCTAATTATAGATTCAGGGATGTTCAAAACAGTAGCAGTCAATCTTGGGATTGACGATTATGATGATGGATAGCCAGGTAAAATAGGTATAGCTGATGTCACGAATGAAATAAACATGATTCAAGTCCATAGCACGACACCAATACCATTCATTTTCTTCCGGGCAGGACCACACGGCCAAAGCCATGGGCAATAGCTATAAATCTGAAATACTTACTTTTTACTTTTTTCCACACACACATATAAATAATGATACAAGTTAACTTAAAATTAAAACATATGGCAAAGGCGAGCTTAACCCGAACAGGAGTTTTCTTCCAGCAAACCTAGGTAGAGACAGAAACAAGATTTTGAATATTATGGGAAAAGTGTACAACATTAATAAATAACATAACCAATATAGGAAAAATAAGACAAACTACAAGAATTAATAAATTTAACTATACTTTGAATATAACATAAACATACAATTAAACGTACATGGCATTTATATGCTATGTATGTTTTAATTGTATGTGCATATGTATAATACATACCTAATACAAATACCTATATACATATACAATAAATCTATATTTGGAGAGGTAGTGCTCTTTGACTCTGGTCTTTAAGATAGCAAGCGAGGTACTAGCGCGGATATTCTGGGGTAGAGACTTCCACAATCTGACTGAGTTCACATTAAATGAACCACCATAGCAACTAGAAGAGTGATGGGGAGCACTAAGAAGAAGAATACTTTCCTATACCTTCCACATTAACATTTTCAGCATCTTAAACTTGAGAAAGGTTGTGCAAATATATTTGTTGATGCTGATGAAAGAGGCAATGATGTCATTAGAGCATTTTTTTATTTAACTCGTACTGAATTCTATCTCATTCGAACGTTGAGTCAATTCATGATCATTTTGTTTTGTTCCATCGTCCGTTTGACCCTGATGAATTAATAATTTCCTGCCGTAAGATCATCACTACTGTATTAGCGATACTGCTTAGTGTGTGTCAAGTACAATACAATATGAATACAATGATGTCACCTTCTAAGTTTGCTCATGTTCAATTTATAAAGGTATAAGGCTTCAGATAAGGTGTACAGTTGAAAGAAATCGTTCGTGCTGTAAACCAGTTTTTGAATGAGTTATCAAAACTAGTTTCAGACGTTTATATTGACCCCGGCTTATGGCTCAGGTATTAGTTTCTCTATTCATGTGTGCTTGTGAGTCACCTGTCACACCTGATACCAGAAACACAACTATCTTATTCATATGGTAGGCAGTTATAAAATAAGACCAGAAAACCAATACAACAGATTGCTTGCTTATGATTTTTATCATACGACCAACGTTGAAGCTACCAATAAACAACTAACACGCCTCACAGCTTGTTGGTAGTAGCCCTTCCTTCTGCGCTGTAGGTTGTGGGTTCGATTTCCACCCAGGACAAACACTTGTGTGATAAATATTGATGTTTATTCTGTGTTTGGGTGTTGTATTGTATAGTAATTGTATTGTATTGTATATTTTCCGTAATCTAATTCCCATATTACAATCTTTGCTTAATTTGAGACTAGTTTTTTATTATTTATACAACTAGGAGACGGAACAAGAACAAGCAAGTAGCCCACCAGTTACGTGTATCCATTGGTGGTGTTAAGCTTCACGTGCCTGTAATTTCAGCGGCGACTGTCCTTCAAACCGGAACACAGCAATGCAACACGGCAACTGAAATAGGTATGGTGGTAGTATTTCCCCGGACGAACCCTTTCACAATGGGGTTCACTATTCTTAGATGTGGCGCTGGGTAATTAATGTCCTGTAATATTTATTTATGTCCTGTAATAACCTTCAAGCTAATATAATTATTAATTACCTAAGGAGAGGTCAAAAAAGCGAAATCAGCTGCTAGCGTTTTTCCACTTACGTAAGACCCATCCTTGCCCAGCCAAGAGCTGACCCATCATATTATATTGTGAGTTGAGGAGAGTCGCATGTTTCCTATAAAGAGAAAGAGCTTAATTCGGTCAGCCAAAAAATAAGTAAAAATGTGACTCACAACAAAATTACACTCGTTTGGCCTCACCCTAATCGAAGACCAGTGAATATCACTAGTTATAGTAGGTACAGCCCACACACGACTGTCGAAGTAGCTGCTACCAGTTACCGATGAAGGAGAAAACCGTACTTAGCCAGTCGTAACTAATAGTTGAAGTTTCGCAAACTACTGGCGAATCTAAGTCCATATCAGGATTGTGTAAGTCGCAGCGTACCGTGAAGGTACATCGAGGTTCGGACGTCCGCAAGCAAATGTTGTATTGCCCAATAAATGCAAATAGTCTTAATTGTTTTGATCTGGGCCTGAGGGGATGTAGGTAATTCTTTATTTGAAGAACATTTCAAATGTAGAACGTATGAGTTCGAGCGAGTTGATCCAGGGATCTTACACACTTGCGATACGTCCAGTCGTGGCCGTGGAAGCAATTTCGCAACGACTGTCATGCGACCAGTCGTGGCTTTGCTTGCAGCCGCCATGAGTGATGAGAATTGGTATTGGATTACCAAGTCACCATACTACCCTGGATATTGATGCCGCCCGCCAACCATAGGTCAATGCCGTAGGTAATGTAATGCGTCAAGTTCTTATGCTCTGGCTTTTAAGAAAAGGATCATTCAGTCTCCCAGAGATTTAAAAGGAGCTTCAAACATTCAGTTATGTTTACGTTCCGTTCGGTCGGCATTCCGATACAAAACAAATATGTGCGGATGCCTCGCAATTTGACACAGCCACAGAACTGGTACTGGACTGCTACACCGCTGACAAGAAACGGGAAACTCCGTTTGTATTTTCCATTTATTTGCGGAACAGATTATAAATTATTGAAGACAATGGTCCAATGATCCCATTTCGCAATTTTCTTCATTTTATTCATTTTTTTTAGATATCACCCTATTGTGCGCAAAACTCACCCACAAAATAAAACCACCCCGCCATTCTACGATCACTTTCAGATCTGTGGCACAGATAAAAAAATAGTTTTATAGCTTGGTACCGGCAGCCATGCATTGCCACATTTAACCTGGGAAACATCGGTCATAATTATTTTATTTTTGTGGGTAGTTATTTGACTTGAAGTAGAGTATATGTAAGTTGATAGTTCGATTGCGTAGGGTAAGGTATTTTTGATATATACATTTAGTCGGTATAAATTATCAGTTAGAAGAAAGGATTTTTTTATACATAGGGTATTACTATACTTATTCTACACATACATGAAGCTAACCTATTATTTAAATGGGAAGTCTCAAGGCTCTGTTTTGCTAATTCCAATCTGAGCGGATGTCTAACGATGTCCATTTCTTATGACGCTATCTAAGCAAAACATAACGTTATGATATCACCGCTACTTATTTTGCTTATAGCTTAGGTACGCGGAAGACACCGCATGCATATAAGGTAAACCGCAAGTAATGTTTATAATCAGGTGTTGTATCATGTTTGTCGCATATTTCTACCTACATATTCCTAGCAGTAACTAGGATAGTCTACAACGGTAAATTTATCTCTCCAACGCGTTGCGTGTCACCTCAAAATTATCAAAATTTAACTGCTAGTCAGGGCTACCTTTCGACAACATTTTATTTATTTGCAAATTGTTTAAATTCTCAATTTTGCGTATGCAATATTTATTAGTTTTTAACGCAAGTTTAGAAAATCTGCCGACATAAAGTGTCGTGTCATATACAATTTTCATTAAATTACCTATCGTAGCTTGACCGCATAATATGATGTGGTTGTTGTAAATGCAAAATTGCCAGCTGGTTCAGGCCACGCTTGAAATGATTATGTGGCTTGAACTGTATGGAAGCATCAGGGTACCGTAATTTGGCTTAGACAAGAATGTGATTGCTTAACCGGTTTGGATATCTGTACCGGATTGGTGAGGAAATACCGATAAATTCTACAAGCTACCACTACACAAAGACTTTAAATAGGTAGGCATAGACATTTTATACCACCAACTAAAAAACACACTAATATGTCACTTTCACCCACCGTTCATTCATACACAAACTCTCCGACCCGGGGTAGAAACATTCTAACGAAAGTTTTTAGATCTTTTCATGATGAATAATGAATCTTTGAATGCGTGGGTGCCTATGTTAACAGTTGCATTTTTCATCCAATAAGTTTCCTTCATAGGAAAAGAAACTGTTTCACGAGGCTCTCTGTTTCACGAACCTTGGTTAAAATTTTGTGAAGGCTGTCACGATAATCATCGCCCAAAATGTAGTTGATTTGTATGTTTGTCACACGCCTTTACCGTATCAATAATCGTGATGCGTAATACGCGGGTTCGTCCATGGTGGTTCAAAATCATGAGCTCACGACTCACTTGTTGATAGGACTACAATCTCACGATAGTATTACGATTCCTTTGCGCCAGTGTGACGTTATAAGCTGGTTATTAAACTAAGCATGGAAGAAATCATAAAACTATTATCGGTTACTGATTTCACGGTGGCTTTCGAAAGGACTGGAGTAAGGTACTGTTCTTAGATAGTCCAGACAGGTGGAGCGAGTCTCAAAGGGGCTATCCTGAGGTATCTTGATGTGATAAAATATCATAAGACCGTAATTTTCAAATTTATAAGCGCTATCATCGTTCATCAGGTTCACTCACAAGACGTATCAATGAACAATAAATCAGTATGAGAGAATGCCACATTCGAGTTTTCCCCTGCTTCCAAGAAGTAGACATCTGGCATGTTTTCTATTACAATGAGATTCGATTTAACTTGTATCTGGGTAACAACTTTTACAAGTTTGTATCGATCAAATACTACTGAGCAGTAGACGTACCAAACAAGTTGCTGTTTAATGTATATTCGACTGCTTTTTGGTTTACGATTACAAATCTCGCCTAATAGACCAGTAAAACTAGCTTTTGGGACTGCATTGGTAAAATTGGTTGCACAACGTAGTTGATAAATGTTATCCGTATATCAATTCGTGAACTGGGATATACATTTATGGTTATACCTTTTCTTGCCCAATAAGACGATAGCTCTCCGATCTATCCCTTACCGATGTAAAGGGTTACTTAATTCCCAAATTACCTCAAAATATCGACGATATCTTTATCTTTTCTGTAGTTCGTGAGTAAGGTAAATAGCAAGAAGGTTCCACTTTCTGCCCACTATTATCTATCTTTAAAACATTTGTCATTTGCAAACCACACCTTGAAGGGTCACGATTTACATACTGAAGTGGTTACTTACCTAAGAACACAAAATCAGCTGCCTCATGAATTTATTCAATAAACAGCGGTCGATCCCCGACTTTATTGCAATGGGCTAAGGTTGGGTGTGGATTAGCATAGGTTTTCTTAAAAGTACATTGGAAAATAGTGAAAGTGAAACTAGCTTGCTAATTGGCGGGAAAAGCGCGTGGAAATGTTGTACCGCCATGTTAGATTTTCTTTCCTGTCATTTTCCACTTGGCACTAAACCAGTTTACGGTACACTATTTCAAAGAGTCATATACGTCAGTATATGATATGATAGTATAAATCATCATGCTATATCATAAAAATACATAACTCGCGATTAAATTACAGAAGGTCCCTGAGTACCGTTTTTTCCTCTTCAGTACAAACAAAGTATGTTTTTAAAAGACATTTCCGATCCAAATGAAATTTTGCAGGTGAACAACAACAATCTTAATATATTGAAAAAAATCACATTTCTAAACATTTAAATTTGTATTATTTATTTATAAATGGTAACGCACCACAGACTCAAAATATCTCTATTCGATTACCTTTCAATCGCTCTTGCATTTAGAGAAAAAAACGAGAATAGCTACGACTTAAAACTAGCATGATGTCTGAATAATTTTTTGTAATTGTTGTTTATGACAACTGCTTATAATAAAATATTTATGTAACATTTGCGTACAGAACTAGGAAGTACAGAGCTAGTAATAAACATGTTATTGTTCTAATGGCGAAGTGACTCGATGCTAACTGCCCGTGACTTGATCGTAATGTTTTTAAAATGAATCTAATTCTTTCGCATGTTTGGAGTTGCGATTGTGATGTATACAACTCAATTGTTCACCATGAAATAAAATAACAATGGATACCTAGCTTATAGATTTAGACTTGCTTAGTGATAATTTGCTGGGTGAGATCATCTTATGTACTTGGAAGATAATACATTCTTATTCTTCACTGTGTATGTTCAACCGATTGTATAATGGGTTGTGTTCTGAGGAATTAGGAGGTGCCTACAGCCCATTTTTGCCATCGTACCGCTCTCCATCTCTGGAGATTCCCACATTGGAGACTATACTTTTGCGCACCGTAAGGTTCAAGAGGAACTTTCTCCCCGTGAACCTTAAAATAGTGGAACGGTCGTGCCGTGGTTTTTACTAGTGGCTACATGGGGTGTTTTAAAAATATATATATATCTTTACATATATGAATTCTTCTGTACGTGTTTTAGATAAGGGTTTTTTTGTGAGCTTGAGTTTATGTTCACAATTGGACCTGTATGGTGGCTCTGCCATTGTCACGGGATGACGGAAACGAATCCGGGTGTTCCACTAGTATATTATGTTATAATTTGTTTTGGTTTTCGCCTAATCGTAATTTGGCAGTAGGTACCAAATGAAACCACTGAATGAAACAACTGGTTCGATTTCGACTTTCGTTGTTATTAGTTTTTTTCTTTTACCAATATTTAGAATGGACGTTAAGGGTGTATATATAAAAATATCCAGTTGAGGACATACTTTATTACATTATTATATTTATGTTTGGGTGATATAGCACTCTTTACTGTCACCAACTGAATTCTACGCTGGCACGGCTAGTTTTAAATAAAGTACCTATCCAGGATGAGATGAGAATATCGAAAAAGTCGACTACAGCATCTCGCACAAACACTACAATCACCAATCCGCCTGTCAAGTGAGTTGTTTCGGTTTTTTGTGGAAGCTTTGTCCAACAAAGTACAATGATCAGCTGTTGATGTGTAATGTGGTCCAGTGTGTCGTTATTTTAAGACTGCGACTGGAAATTTCAAAACAACCAACATGCAAGCTTCACGCCGAGGATCAGGTTATCAAGGTCATTGCGTAAACATATCTCGAAATAATGCATCAGGCAAGGCCGGTTGGCATTAGCTTAACGCCACCATTGTCGATCACCCGTTTACTGATAAATATGAATATGCAATCAGCAATATGTATATTGAAGTATTGTTCTGCCTACGAGCTTTGCTGGTGACATTCCCGCGGGGGTTGGTGACAATAATACCGGTATTTGTGTTTGTAAGTGTTGCAATAGTAACATATGTTGCTATAATCATAAAGGTTTTAAACACTGACCTTAAAGTCAGTTTCCAATTTGTGTGTATCTATTTTCCCATCCGATAGTTTGCTTTCCTTATGGTTGTTCCTAAGCAATAGTTATGCGAGAATAATTAAAGTAAAGTAAATTTTAGCTTCTAACCAAATCGTAGATTGTAAAGATGTGAAATTTATTACGTATAGCTTTCATGCTTACATACCAACGAATAGCAACTATATTTCTTTAGGTTTTCCATCGGTTCCCAAATCGAGCAATTATTGCAAATATTTAACCAATAATACCGTTTCATGCGTACATAATTCGGAGGAAACAACTTTTCTTCATAATTCACTCCATTAAAAGATGAGAAAGAAAAATGCAAAGCCCTAAGTGTGGAACTGCCTTGAGTACGAGTGAGTTCCTTCAGTTTCACATTTGAATCCGATGAATCGATGGCGTCTTCACACATTGATATATCGTAATATCATCCACATCGGCTTGGCAAGGCGTGAAGTTATGCCACAAATAGGTGACCAGGTCGTGCGTTTCGTCGGCCCGCAGTAGAAAGTTGCCGATTGGCGTCCTTGTTGGGCTGAGTGGCTTATTCAGTAAGGTGGCGAGGCGTGGTGTAATTGGAGATATGACAATGAGATTTACCTATGATATCAGACTGAGCTATCAATTCTAAAGTAACTTTAGGAACGTCTGACCGCTTTTAGCGATTAGGCGCCAATTGTACTGTTATCCTGAGTCGCCTAATGTTTGTACTGTTCGATGCTATTTCTGTATACATTAAAATCTTCATTCAGTCATTTATTAATTATTTGTGCATGGAATTGAGACGTTATAACTCGGAAGCTACGAAGACTGACTGTCGACGACACTTCTTAAAACATCAATTTATATTTAGTTCATCCACCAATCCAAAATAAGTCTTGAGTAGTTATGATCCGCTCTCATTCAATATACACTAGACAGTATAGGCTCCTCAATGGAATTATGTACGCATCGTGCATAAAGATTTTCGCTCTGCATGTAGCTCTGATTGCAATAATATATTTTCGTTGATACTCAAAGCCTTGGTTTTATTCCTTCAAGTTCTACCTTTTCCGTAGACCTTGTGCTTATGCATACGTAGTACCTATATCATCGAGTGCAGGCATTACATTTCAAACACTTTAACATATGAGCACTTGGCAAGTCGAGATTGACACATTAGCAACTCGACTCTACATATAATCGCGTTTCATGTAGTAGGTGGATAGGTGGAAGGTACTCGTTTTGCACATTCGTACCAGTTTCATGATGAATTATTTTTTCTAGTGAAATCGAAATGCGGTCGTTAGACGTAACTTTTATCACCTCTATAACATCCGTCACTTTCATTTCCAAGAAGCTAGTGTTAAGAGAGAAAGAGACAAATGTTATATTACTTTTGTGAATGGCCTCGTGAGAAGAGAAGTTGACGAAACAATGGGGTGTTTTTTCCTATCATTATCTCTTAATTATCAATCTAAATTGCGAAGTGGGTTTTTAGGATGCGATTATTTTGTGATCTCCATTTGTCGCAAATAGTCAAAGGCGTAAAAAGAATAGGTAGTCTACTTAGTCTGAAGTACTTAATTAGGTACTCATATTCAAATCTCTAGAACACATTTAAACTATAAGCGTAGTGGTCTAAGTTCTCTTGCTCTCCTTCAAGACTAGTGTGTAGTGCCAAAAACGTCATGTTCAGAATTGTTAAAAGTAGTAGAAGAAAGATGTATGAAAATATACAAAATGACTGCTTTCTTTTGACCTTAGGCGCGGCGGTCTTAGGAAGCTATGCGGAGACTACAGTTACCTTGTACGATACCCATGAGAGGAACGGGCGCAACTCATTTCGATATTCAAAACCTATTATAAGCGCTCAAGAATGTTAACTTCGCATTGTGTACCACCCACGGCTTCCTGGTTCAACGCATCAGAGGTATGACTGTGAAACAATGGACGGCTCATATCATCTGTAAAGGGCAGGTATCAGGTTATAGGACATAATACTTACATCATCGTAGGGCCATACATGATTTACGTGTATCCTATAAATACTTGAATTTTTTCTTGTACAATCAACAATCTGAATTTCTTTTTCTCGCTGCAAAATAACATGAGTAGATAAGATTCATTCTAACTTCTAAAGAAAATGGCAGCTGTAGGGGCCAATAATATGTCCCACATGTATATTTACAAAACCTGTTGCCGTTTAGATATAATAAGTAAAATAATAGATTTTTGAAGATTTTGTGTGTAGTACACAATAGTTTTTAATTCTACGCTTACCATAACCAACAAGTTAACGATATAAAAAAAACACATTTAAAGTAGGTACATAAATAAAACTAGCCCCTATTGGGTAGGTAGGTACGCCTGTGTAAGCTATGATCAGCTTGTGTTTTAGTAATAAATGCTTTCCCTTAACATACAGTACATAACAAGTAAGAAATCTGCTCTATGATGAGTCTCGATATCGTATATAGTCTCGATGAGATCGTATTTTAGCTTAAATTTCCAGTAAAGTTGAGTTATTTGATATTCGCGAATGTGTCTGACCTACAGAAATTACGACCAGACAACCTTCACACTTTCCCCCCCTCATAAGGCCGTCTGATTCGCAGAATTTCTACTTCTATAATAGATAGCGGTTCACGTCTACCATACACCTTTAAATTGTATTGATTATTGCATAGATTCGAAAGCAAGAACCCAACCCAACCTTATTCCGTCATCATAATCGTCACCGTTCTTTCTAGGAATTTGAGACAGAATCTGAAGTGATTGCTTTAAACCCGCGTTAAACCCCAAGTTATGGATAAATCCCTAGCTACAGTATTGTGTTTTTCGAAAATACGCGCGTGAGCGGTGCCATCATGAGGCACTGGACGAAGGTGCACACTGTGCACCTTAATCCAGTGCTTTATTGAGGCATGCACTACATGCAAAAATTTGTTGCTATTGTACTTTTTTATAAATATGGCTGTAATTTGTGATATTCGTGTTAATCTTAATTATTAAGCTGAAATAAATGATTGAATTATTGAATTGAATTTAACGTTTACTGTCTCACTGCAGGGCAAAGGTCTCCCCATATCTTTCCAAGACCTGCGGTCATACGCCGTTTTCCACCATTCCGGGTTAAATGCAGCCAGGTCGTCACGCCAACAACTGAACATTTTGACTACAAATATTTCATTCACCATAATCTAAGCGAGCTTTGCCTCCACGTTCACGGATAAAAGTCTAATGACTCAAACTATGGGTATTTCATGTTTAAAAACGCTCATGACGTGAGCTTTTTAGATGTTTTATAAAGTTAAGATGATTGTTTCTTTACTGATTCATACCATATTGATATTTGAAGCATCTTTTTACGTGAAATAAATCTTCGGATTCTCATGTCTACCGCCTCTGTGGTCTAGTGGTTTAACCCACCGATTTCAGATCCAGAGGTCCCGGGTTCGATCCCCATGGGGAGTACAATATATTGTGCTTGGTTTGGTTGGTTGTAGGACTTTGTTTAAGTCCGCCTGGCTAGCTGCCACCATCTTACCTAATTCTGTCGCCGTAATAACAATTCTTAAAAAAATTGTTGTGTTCCGGCATTCAGAGGTAAGATAGCCAGTTCCTCACTTTGTTGAGGATTCCGGGTGAAGTGCGCCTCCATCTTCGGCCTTATCTCAACTTGTTACCAGGTGAGATGAAGGCCAAGCGCTTCCTCGTCGTACAATAAAAAAAAAAAACGTTTGTGCTCCTGATAAATGTTCTTCATCTTCCTCGTGTCGATGGTTCGGATAAGATGGAGCTACACCAGAATTTAGCAGCGTCAATGGCTACTTGGGTGCCCCTGCATAGATCTTCCATTGTGCAGGAACTAGAGCTGCAGGGGCAGGACAGTACATGAAGTCAGGTCTGCTGGTTGGCTGCACAAGAGCATTGCGTGTTGTTGGAGACGTTGGAGTAACCCCATTTTGCTAGGTTGTATGTGGCTCGGAGGTGGTTGAGTGTAATTTCTTTGATCTAAAAAACCCTTAGTCTGTTGTTTTATGTGGACTTTTGTCTCTTTTCAGTGGAGATCTACCTCTCGCCCGTGGAGACACACTGCAGCAATATTGACTACTTCATCCCCGATGAGAACAACGAGACCAAAGGCTTTTCAGATGACGCTATGAACAGGTAATTTACACATAAAAATAACTCATGCGTTACAACTTCCTTTTCAAAAGATCAAAAGTCGAATTGAGAACCGCCTTGTCGGTTCAAGGCGGTTCTCAATTCGACTTTTGATATTAAAAATGGAATCGAGAATAGAACACATTTTGTAAATTTTCGGCAAAATACAACAAAATGATGATCGTCGAAATAAGGAGTTGCTCAAAAATGCAAAATTCAAGTAAACAAGAATTCGCCGACATCAAGTATGTTTTCATGATTCATTCACACACTCAAGAATTCATTGATTCAGCATGGAAATAAAAATGAAACCATTTCAAACAGCTATTCTGCTCTAACTGGAGCATGAGACCATAAGATAACAGTTTGGGGTCTTGTCTATTGGCGGAACTTTTATGTTACTGATAAGAGGTCATTGCACTTATCCATGAGGGTCAACAGTCCCTGTAAGTGACAAAATAGAATTGAGACTAGACTAGAGATGAATATAAGTAGATTTTAAATGCTCCCTGCCGCACAAAATAAACTAACCTGCGCGCACGTATCTTAGTGCATCAACTGAAATCATTGCAAAAACCGGGGATCTCATGACTTGAACTTAAACGGCAACCAGGTGGACAGTGGATAGAGCAGAAAGGTGGCCAATTGCCTGCAAAAGGAATTAGCACTCTTCTAAATATATTTAGGACATAAGCAGGACAGCATGTAGCAACCGCTCCGTAGTACATAAGATAAAATATACCAACATGATCTTTATGTTTTCTTTCAATTGCTTTGAATGAAAGCTAAGAGACAATGGTTACACCTACGATCTGAATTATAGCCTAGATTCCTATTCATATCAAGAGGCCTGATTACTGAGAACCTACATAAAGATTACAAAGGACAAGCCATCTTATCCCAGGATTAGATATGGAGGTGATTTAAAACTTCCACAAACAAGCTTTACGAGTTAGCCGTCAATGATATCATCGCCGTAACCTAGAAACGAACTGCTGTCGAAGCCTGAATCGCAACCAAGGATCTTTTGATGGATACTCTAAAGAAACTGTCACTGAAATGTACACTTGAGTTTTGATACAATCGAAATTTGGTTCTGAAGTACAGGATCAGGCTAAAAAATTAGGGGAAAACGGGGAATCGTCCTTCATTGAGATGAAGGCGCTTACCTATCACTATCTCGAACTATAATCATATGAGCCCGATAAGAGTTTGAGATAGTTTCACTCTCGTTTGTCCCTTGATTTGACACTGCACAAGCAATAAGAAACGATTTCCTATGATATGACGAGAAAAATTAAGGCAATATTTTTATCCGTCATAAAGTTATTGAGAATGATCGTGAAAATAGTGACAACCTTCAATATAATTTACTTACAGCCCGTAAGCTGTTTGATCAAACGTATTGAAATAAAACAATGTACGTACTTACCTACCGATTTGTTTTACGATTGTGGTCTACGACTATTGGCTGTTAACCCACTTCCTTCCATTCGTTACAAGACAAGGTCTTCGAACTATGGTGATTGCTCCAAGGAATTATGGCCATACATCACGTGAACATAGTTCTTGAGAATGTTGAAAGCGAACGTGTTTACCTAATGTTTACGTTAAAAGTCACTCATGGTTCCCATTCATTCAAATAAAGTTCTTTCTCTGAGAATTTCAAGTTACACCTAGCGAAGTTGGACTAGAGTGTATCTAGTTACAAGCCTAGCATCAAGCCTCATAGCTCAGTTGGTAGTTACTCTGCCTTCTGCGCTGCAGACTGTGGGTTCGATTCCACCCAGGACAAACAATTGTGTGATGAATATAGATGTTTGTTCTGTGTTTGGGTGTTGTATCATATAGTTCGTATGTATTTACAAAATTATTTAAGTATTATATACGTAATCTAGTTCCCATATTACACTATGCTTAGTTTGGGGCTAAATGGCGCTGTGTAAAATTAATGTCCTGTAATATTATTTATTAGTTAGTCTCTAAGGATTGTCGTTATTATCAACGTATTTTTCCGATTTCTGAAGTAATCACGACACGACTACGTTCATGTGATCCACTAAATCCTAGTAGTACAAAATTCTGTTTTTGTAATTTATTTTTGAAAATGGAAACTGAAAGCGACATTATTCGACCTCGACTTGCGCTAGTCATTACTAAACTAGCATTTATGAACGATCATTAGATATATGCACCCATGCGTTGCAATTATAAAAAAGTTAGTCTTGGCGCGAATCTTTAGAAACTTGAAATGGTAATACAAAATTGATTTTATTTTCTAGCGACACTTTTGCCGTAAAATCTAATTAGGACTGCGAATTAAGCAATCTGTCAGGCAAATATTCCTAACCGAAACCCTCACGTTCCAGGCTACACATGGCTCGTTCAACGGTAGCGCTGTTCATGGTGGCATTCCTGACCCTATTCATAGCGTTCTGGACTGGTGTCGTCGGCTGCTGGAAGAGAAGTCCCGGGAACATCACCGCTACTGCCATACTGATGCTGGTCACTTGTAAGTATAACTTACTTACTTTACTATCGTACAGAGAATTGCACTAATTCTTTACTGAACCTCATCCTGGCCAGGCAAGCCTCGAGGCCGCGAACTGACACATCTTATCACTATCACCAAGCGACTGTAATAACACCTGGCTTCTACTATAAAATCGAACTTTTCATGCCACATGGGTTTTATAAGGTAAAACTTTTTTAATTCCAGGTCTGCTAGCAGCGGGGGGGATGGCGTTGTGGCACGGAGTGGAATTTTACGAGAAAGAGAAGGTTGTCGGCGAGGAGTTCTACCAGCAGTGGCCTAATGTAAGTTACTCCATTTCATCTAGTATAGGATAAATATTTATGTGACTCGATATGAAAAATTCCATACCTACTAGTAGGTTGTCAGTACCTGCGCTGTTTGATAGTATAGTCTAGACTAGAGCAACATAATATAACTAAATTAGTGACAACAAGTGCTCATCAACTGGGACTGAGTTACCTTGTCTGTAAGGTACCTATTGATATATTTTAAATCCAAACTAGTAGTGCAAGTTTTTTTTTACTGTACAGCGGGGAAGCTCTTGGCCTTCATCTCACCTGGATGCGCACTTCACCCGGAATACTCAACAAACTTAGGAACTGGCTATCTTACCTCTAAATGCCGGAACACAACAAATTTAAGTTAGATATTTAGGTAAACATTATTTTTTATTGATATCTCACAAGTTGCCAACCAACTTGAGAATGACAGCACGATCCTGATTACCAACTACCTGCTGTTTATGGAACTCGGTAGAACGTGAAAGGACATGAAATCAAAAGCAACTTAATGACTACAGTTCCTTCTCATGATTGACACACACCAATGCAAACCTATTGAAGGAAATGATTGACGCCCTTTCCCTAACAGGTTCTAAAAGACAACTCATCGATCTGGTACGACTGGTCATACATTCTCGCCTGGCTGTCCGTGGGAGTGTCTTTTGGCAGTTCCGTTTTCTTCTTTTCGTCCGCGATCTGTCTCAGCAAAGAGAAGCAGCGAGAGCAGCAGACTAACGTGCAGTATATCATGCCAGGTCGGCCATTTTGAAGCGTCCGCCATCTTGTGCTAAGGTTAACGCTTGCCGGTTTCGGAGACTTTTGTACATTTTTCAGTGGGAGATTCGACGTAGATTTATGTTTATTGTTTTTATTTATCCGTATTATGTTTATTTATATATTTTTTCGTAACCTAATTTTAGACAAACACGTAAGTATATCGGAACTAACAAGGGCTTTTTCTTTCTTTTCATGTTTCTATGAAACTTGGCTACTGCGATAACGACGTGCGAATCGCGCTACTATATCTGGTTTATGCCATTACTAACACGCTTACGAATAACTTTTGGTGTTGTACATACCTGATTAAATGTAACCATAAATTTGGCCTACTTATTTACACAATCATAAAATAACCACCATACCCTTGGACCACTCGATCTACATATACTTTTCCACAAATTGTTATACACGTCATGTTCCGAAAATCACATCAATTCGCCTTACCGATCCAATAATTTACCCTTACATAACCATGATATAATTACACCACGTCATGTTCATATCAACTACACTTCCGTGCAAAAATACCGGCTATAAACCAGATATTGCGTGACAACTCGCGAGTTTGGTACGCGTGGTCGTATATCGTCGCGTGGTGCGCCGTGGGACTGTCGTTGGTGTCAGCCATATTGTTCTCGTCGGCGGCCATTTGCTTGCGCGGCGAGCGGGAGAGGGAAGAGGCGCTTAACATGCAGTACCTCATGCCGGGTAACCTGCTTTTAATACGCAAACTTACCACTTTTCAGTATATTTAACTCGTTGAGTGCTGGCAACTGAACACGGTGTGTTCCACATTCGCCGCCAACGTTTCAGCACCCAACGAGCATACTGCATTTAATGTATTACGTACCTGCATAATTGAAAGTGGTTTTCTATGTGGGAAAAGTAGTTAAATGCAATGGTACTCCCCAAGAAGTTGAAATTTTAACGGGTTCATGACATTTAAAATTCTATTCCTAAAATAAAGCTGTTTTCTGAACAAAGATTACATAGTACCTATTGTGAATATTTATTTTCAAGAGTGCTTTTAATTAACGCATGGTGGGGATATATTTTTAAGAATTGTTTTGAATGCTTGAAATCTGAATTTAATAAAATCGAAAATTGAGTTTAAGAGCCCACTGCTATGTACTTTGATTTTCTAGCTGAATCAAATACAAATTCTGACTACTATTCTAACATTGCAGTATACCCTCAAAAGCAACAGTACGCGTACGCAGGGTACCCCCCGCCTCAAGCGTACCCCGCCGGACCTTACTACCACGGCTCGCAGTACGGGCCTTACAACTACTGAGCATGCGACCAGATGAGGTAATCATTTACATTGTCCTGCAGTGTATGGCACTCTAGTGTACCTCAACAAGTTAATAATAAGTCAATTAGAGCTCTTAGATTTTGAGAAATTGGTCCTTCATCCACCACCCTGATGTTTTGATGCATGTCAGTATCGTATCTTAAGATTTTTCACCCGAAAAATCATGTGTCAAATGTGCATAATAAACTTCCTTAAACATATAGGACCGAGAGTCGCATGACGGTCGGCAACCAACTCGATCCACTTTTGTATAATTGAGGTTTCTGTAGCCGATGAGAAAGCCAGGCTACCTACTTCCAAGTGATACATTACTTTTGCCCTGAAATCCTATTACAATAATGTTATTGGACTCTCGACTGTAGCAAACAATGTACGTGATTGCAGGGACCTCGTGGCGGCGTACTTCGCGAACGCAGCCGCCCCGCAGGCGCCCGCGCGCAACCCCTCCCCGCGACCGCTCACCCCCCCCTTCGACACGTTCAACTCGCACCGCAAGGTACGCAACCGCATCGGCGACCGCCGCGTCTACCGCCCCGTCCGGAGGAACACCCTCTCCCGCATAGACGAGGCGCCGCGGCCGAAGAGTCTCCAACACTCCACGGACTTTTCGTCGACGCGGATCCTGCGCTCGCGATCCAACATCTCCGCGGACACCAGCCGCAGCGTACCGGTCTGCGACCAAAGCCACGAACTGGAGATCCACGAGAGCGGCAGTCCGCAGTACGCGGAGCCTAAGTCGGACGCGTCGTCGTACGACGACCGGCCGGCGTCGATGACCGACCTACCGATCGTGGTGCCGATAGACCCGGCCACGGGCGCGTATATCCCTTACCCGGAATACACGTTCTACCAAGAGGATCGCTGTAGGTTGAACCGTTTCAACCATTTTAAAAAGAAAAACGCTAAAAGCAACGTTTATTTAGCGTTCATGTATTAGTGCGAGAAAGTCGTTTTGGGGATTAGCAATGTATTTGTTGCTGGGGTGGCGATTGCTACCGCGCGGGTGCGTCATATATTTAATGTAAGGTTATGAGTTTCGATAGCCGTTACGGTGTATGACGCCACAAACCCATGTCTATAGAAATCAAACTTTCTATGAACATACACTGTCTTTATTAAATGGGTGGCCCGAATCTGGTTGAGAGAAAACTTGCTGTACGCACGTTTTATTTGACCGGGGTAAGTCGCGACTGATAATTTTCTGGAGATTCAACCATGTTTCAATAATATTTCATATGTTACGTAGTTATCGCAGCGTTTTATGGTAGATGTGAATTTAATTATTAGATACCCGATCCTGAGAAAAGAGGGTATTTTTGTGTGATAAACAAAGGGCTTTATGAATTAAAAATACATTACACACTCGGAAAAAAACGTTCAATTTCACTTATACAGTTATCTTTTGTTAATAAATACGCGTATAAAAATAGTTTGGACTAATCTTGCTATAGTTTTATGCCAGAATAATTAGCATATGTGATACATCAAATTAGGTTCAGCCGAGAGCATACATACTCACTTTTAAATCTTCTTCTTCTTTTCCATTTCCCGTTTTAGGCGGGGTCGGTTCTAATTGTCTAACTCCAGGCCGCTCGGTCGATACGAATACGTATAGAAAGCTATATCTATATATTCTATGGTCAGATGTTTTTTTTTTTAAATATTTGTACGACGGGGAGCTTTTGACCTTCGTCTAACATGGTTGTTCAAGTTATGATAAGGCCGAAGGTGGAAGCGCAATTCACCCGGAATCCTCAACATTCAGAGAAACTGGCTATCTTCTATATATCCTCTAAATGCCGGACCATAATGTGTTTATATATATATATATATAGTGTCATAAGTTTTTTGTAATGGTTGAATCGTCCTACTTAGTTGTACAGAACACATATCAAGTGCTTCCCCGGTGTTGAGCACGGCTTTACGAAACTCTTACCTCTGGCTTCGCTTCGCGCGATTCAACTCGAATACGAATTTTAGATTATTCTACTTATCAGGTGAACAAGGAGGTACCTCCGCCATAATATATAACAAACTTTTAGGATATATAAATATATACATAGGAGTAAGGGTATCTGAACAAACACGAACAATAATGTGCCTTCCAATTGAAATAAATGCTCATTATGTATGGAACAAAATCATAAATGTATAAGATATTTCTATATAAAATTTAGCTCAATATTTTCTATATATTTACAAAGGTGAATAAAAGAAATATAATGTATTATGTAAGATATATTATTTCTTTCTTTCTATATGTTTAAGGCGTAGATAAGTATGACTGACGATTACCGTCCTCGATATAAGTATTTCGGTAAACATTCATGATTTTCAATGTTGTATTTAATTCTTAGTCAAATGTTGAGTTCACATGAGGTAGCAAACCATTTAGTTGTATGTAAATTAAATGATGTAGTTTTATTTGATTCGAAATAATAATTGTAAGTTTAGGTATATTTTTCATGTGTATTTAAACTTTTCAAAATAAATATTTAATTAAAGAAAGCTGATGTTTCTCTATTGCACGTGTATTAGTCAATAAAACCCTGTTTTAAAATCGTATAAAATATATTGCGACACGTATAAAAATATATGGCTCGAACAACATTACTGGATGGATTGACTGTATCACATTTCATGAGGCACAAACATGTATAACTTTTGGACGCTTAACACATCACAATAGAAAGATGAACACAAAATAAAACATATGCTTAAGATATCTCACACAGAAAATCTCAAAGAAAACTGTTAAGCTTACCAAAAATATTTGAGCATAATTATGGAAAATCGTGTTTTTAACCATAGGTAACCTACTAAAGCTAAGTACTTACGGACTTATAGTGTAGTGCAAAATAATATATACTAAAATCTCATATAGACTTCTGGCTATCAAAATAAAGTATCGTTTATTCAGTAAGATTTTTAGCATCATTTTGATACGTCAAATCTACCGCCTGTTCGGAATCGCGACAATGGCGTCTAATTATGTGGCGTCATTTCCTTTGCAGTTCAGTGTAGGTTCCTAAACTGGATCGCTCAATGTGGTACCATGACGTCTATACAGCTGGTTAGCGTTTGAATCGTTGAATGAACTAAATTTTGTCTCTGGCACGTTCTGAAATTAAATCAGCAGTTTTTTCGGAACGTTGCGGTTACGTACTATTTTTTAGTAAAAAGTAAGTACATAAACGCATAAACTCTCAGCTCGCACGTTTAGAACTGAACCTACACTGACACGCTTAGCGACGTCGTGGTACGAAATAGCAATTCAGCTCAGTTTAGGTCGTCAATTAAATCGCAATAAGACTTCATGGTACGGCCCACAAGGAGAAAGACAATACCCACTAACCTTGCTTTTTTTATCCTTCGACTGTGTTAAAATTTAACATAAATAATGGAGAAATTTCCCATAATCGACAGGCGTCAGTATTTCCTTTTTGTGTATCAACCCTCATATCTTCCACGAGCTAAAAGGCTCACCTAGGTAGGCACGCTCTATCTCAGACCTCATTCTTGCACGTGCAAGTTTGAGATCAAGAGTTGACCTCTAAATAAAAAAAACAGTGTATTCCAAAACGACATGCCTACACCGACAATCACGGCCCAATTGAATTTACATAATTTCCCGTTACAAATCATTATAATTATCGTCATGTCCGATAATTGGCCTTTATAAAGACCAACCAACCGATTAATTAATACAAGTCCGACATACGCATAATTCATGCTCGCTTGGTTTACATGTCTATTTATATCGATTTCAGAGTCTTTAGTAGCACAAGATGATAATTAAATTGCTGTCTTGCCGCCATATTTGCATAGACATCTAAAAACTGGTCGTAAATGCAAGCAATGCAAGTCACGAGTTTCCACGGCTTTCGCCTAAATTGTGCGATTTAAATCTTAATTGCCGTTTAAAATCGGGCCGTCGAAATATAACTGGCTTGTGTTGAAATACTTTCTACTAACATATGGTTTGTTAATTAAGGTTGGTTAATAGACAATTAATGAATTTAACATTATGAGTTCAGAGAAAATCTTTATTTTTTTACTACGCGTCAATATTTAAAAACACACTTAAATAGGTATTCATTGAAATACCTATTTAAGTGCGTGTTGAAATATATATTATAATATATAATAGTTTAGATATAATAGTTTCAACATATGATTTATTAATTTATATTTAAGTAGGTTCAATACTCCTCGGCCCGTATACCAGAATCGTGCTTAGTGTAACTTAAATAATAATGTTACTTTATCTACGCCTAAGCCTCCCTTTGCATTCAGTTTTGGAATACGTTTTTACTGTAAGGTCGAATTATTATATTTCACATGCTAGTCTAGAGTTTCCAACACTACAATAAATATATGAATTATGTCGCACCTTAAAGCTAACAGTTTTCTATAATAACTGACTGTGTCCACTTAGTTCGAATTATATGGCGGTGTCGATGATAGGTCCAGGGTGCGACAATGCATGTTTTCTTTCTTGAACGGCTGTTACCAGTTTCCTGAAAAGAAGAAAAAACTTTAAAATATCATTCAAATAAAAAATATAGCTACGCTGTTCATCGTAAACTAGTTAGTTACGTAGTTAAACAATATAACTACGTAACTAACTAATATCGTAAAACTAGGTGATGGTTTTTTAACATAAAAACCTATCATCTTGTTTTGTTTCGGAAAAGTGTGCGAGGTCGACACAAAATAAATTTGATTTTTATATTTCCAAAATATCGTATATCCTGTCACGGTCGCCAAAAAACTGTATGGCGGTTCAGGTCATATGAGAATGCAGTAAGTATGATTAAAATCATTAGTCGGCCATAGTTTTTATTTGAACAAGGAAATTCAAGAGTCGAGTAAGTGTTCACTACTTTAGGTACTATAGTCATTTTTGTGGTCTTTCGGGGAGGTGCTTGGCCGAATATCATATGTGAACCTCATTGAATGAATGAATGAATTAACACTTTATTATACACAGAAATATGACTATAGAACCACCTTCAAACAAGCCTCATAGCTCAGTTGGTAGTAGCTCTGCCTACTGCGCTGTAGGCTGTGGGTTCGATTCCCGGGACAAACATTTGTGTGATGAATATAGATGTTTGTTCTGTGTTTGGGTGCTGTATCATATATTACGTATGTATTTACAAAAAGTATTTAAGTATAATATCCGTAATCTAGTTCCCATATTACAAGCTATGCTTAGTTTGGGGCTAGATGGCGCTGTGTAAAATTTATGTGCTGTAACTCTCTCTTCTATTTATAATAGACTTCCCAAACACTAAGGGAACTGCCGACCTCACTTTTTCAGAGAAAGTTGAAGGCCACGTTAGTTAGTAAATGTTAGTACGAGATCGAACAGTTCATGAATGACCAGATTTTTTTTTGACATTGTATTTTATTTCTGATAGGTACTCAACCTATAATTTTTCCAAGTTTAAATTTGTGTGATATTTTCTAGTGTTGTTTTCATTGTTTATTAGTACCTATTTGTAAGCAGTAAACAGTTTTTATTTGATTTTAAATGACATTTTATAATTTATAAGTACAATTTTAATTGTTCACCAAAATTGCACGCCTTATTACGGCAAGATACATTGATACTTATAGTTTATAACACCTTACCACATGTATTTCAAGCAATAAATATTTAACTAACCGCCTCTGTGGTCTAGTGGTTCAACCCACCGATTTCAGATCCAGAGTTCCCGGGTTTGAACTCCATGGCGAGTACAATATATTGTGCTTGGTTTGGTTGGTGGTAGGACTTTGTTTAAGTCCGCCTGGCTAGCTACCACCATCTTACCCAATTCTGTCGCCATAATAACAATTCTAAAAATTGTTGTGTTCCGGCATTCAGAGGTAAGATAGCCAGTTCCTCAGTTTGTTGAGGATTCCGGGTGAAATGCGCCTCCACCCTCGGCCTTATCTCAACTTGTGTAACCAGGTGAGATGAAGGCCAAGTGCTTACCCGTCATACAATAAAAAAAAAACTTGACTCTACTTTACTTTACCTGTAAGGTCCCAGCGGTAGACCCAGACTCTTCATGTCGCTCTCGGTCAGTAACATCAGTGCGTCCAGATCGATCTGCTCGTGTCGGAACTTGTGTGCGTACTGCGCGAGTCCCCAAGCCGTCAGGAACCGCTCCAGAGACGCGTACCCCGTCTCTGAAGCGTCGTTTTCTTCATCTGAGGTTATTGTCGAACTTTCTGGAAGGATATATACAACAACTAGTTATAAATATCAAACATTTGTGGGATGAATATAGATGTTTGCTCTGTGTTTGGGTGTTGCATTGTATGATAAGTATGTATTAACATAAAAAAAAAAAAGTAAACTATCCGTAATCTATATAGTTCCCATATTACAAGCTAGTTTGGGGCTAGATGACGCTGAAATTAATTTCCTGTAATACCTTGCTTTTTCTTTAGGTAATTTGTGTAGTAAAATTTCCGTTGAAACGCGTTACGTCGAAAGCTTTGAAATTGTATACTTTGATTTTCCATATTGGTTCCCTAACTGATTGAATCTTTACGAGCAAAGTTAGCTTGGTTAGAGAACCAATAGAGAAAACCTAAGCATTTGATTTATTATATATTGATCCATCCAATACACAAAGTACCTATACACATAAAATGTTAGACAGGCCTCACAGCTCAGTTGGTAGTAGCTTTGCCTTCTGCGCTGTAGGTTGTGGGTTCGATTCCCACCCAAAACAAACATTTGTGTGATGATAAAATGTTTGTTCTGTGTTTGTGATATTATGAGATAAGATATACCGGCCGCTCAACAATGACACAGTTTAGGTATACTTCAACAGGATGTATAAATTCTTACAGACAGACAACAGTAACTCTGTCTTCTGCGCTGTAGGTTGTGGGTTCCACCCGGGATGAACATTTGTGTGATGAATATAATGTTTGCTCTGTATGTGGGTGTTACATTGTATGGAATTAGATATAATTCGCTCAACAAAGACATATTTTTGGTATACTTCAATAAGATGTATAAATTCTTACAGACATACAACAAAGTCTCAGCAATCCCATTGATCCCTTTAAACACGAAAGTCTTAAAGCAATAGATTGATAGATAGATAGATAACTCTTTATTGTTCACCATTTACAAATAACATAACAAAACACAGATATTGGAAACTTAATCTAGTCACTGGTAAAACAATGGGCGGCCTTATCGCTGAAAGCGATCTCTTCCAGGCAACCGCTGGATGGACAGATAAGATAACGACTTTCAAGGATGCAATCTATCATGAAAACAATATTTGAATACATGAATGTAATATCTTTCGTGAAGGCACTAATTATAAGACTTATAATATTAAGTTTCAAGGAATTGTACCTACATCTTAGTAAAACCTGTAAAGGTTTATTAGGTGTGTTCTATTATTTAAGTAAAAACTTTGTACATACTAAGACGCAGAAGGAAGGTTTTATTCCTGAGTCAGTTTTATGTACATAGTTGGGAGTAGTTCGGCCTTCTGCACTGTAGGTTGTTGGCTCGATACCCGCCCGGGACAAACATATGTGTGATGAATATTGACGTTCTGTGTTCGAGTGTTATTTTGTATCATAAGCACCATCAAAAAAATGTTTACACCACTCAAAATCCCAACCGTTATCTGAACACTTTGACACCAAAATATGGCGGAAAAGAACTTCCACACAAGAATAAAAAGATAAATGTCATGCCATCAAAAAATCAAAAGCGACTAATGTCATTGAGCTGGATAGTCGCACTAGCGTGACTGTAAGTACCTGATTGAGCGGAGGTCCATTCAGCGGGCTGGTAGGTGTGCCGCGCCGCCAGCGAGCCGGCGGAACCGATGGACAGGTCCTCTCCCGGAGCCACGGGGATAGCGCCCAGGGTCGCGGTTATAGACCGTCTGGAAAACCCTTCCTCTTTCACTATATTTCAACCACCTCTGTGGTCTAGTGGTCAACCCACCGATTTCCGATCCAGAGGTCCTAAGCTCGATCCCACGGGGAGTACAATATTGTGCTTGGTTTGGTTGGTGGTAGGACTTTGTTTTCCACCTGGCTAGCTACCACCGTCTTACCTAATTCTGTCGCCATAACAACAATTATAAAATTGTTGTGCTCTGGCATTTAGAGGTAAGATAGCCAGTTCAGTTTGTTGAGGATTCCGGATGAAGTGCGCTAACACCTTCGGCCTTATCTCAACTTGTAACCAGATGAGAATATGGCCAAACGCTTCCCCGTTGTACAATTCATAATATATATATATATATATATATATATATATATATGATACTCAGATCGATTACAGAATATCTGAAGACCCATTTGGTTGAAAGGAATTCGATGAAAACTTCGGATCCCTTTAATTTAAATTTCGCACTGCAAAATGTTTAAGTAACCAACGTCTGATTATCCACTACCCTCAAAACGAGAGTAAATTGACATTTTCTGGGAAACCTCGCTTTATCGCAGATCTTTGCCCAGGCAAGCCTTGTGGTCATAATCGAACCAAAAATCATCTAAAAAGTAAGTATTGTAAGTATCTTAATATGAAATGTGGAGTCTCTTGATTTAGAAATGATAAAAATGTGGGTATATGCGGTTACCTGAACGCCACGCTGCCGAAGCCAGGTCTGTCGAAGATGCTCGCGGGTTCTTGCAGCAGTACCTCTTGCCCTATGCCGCTGTCTTCTGCCACGGCCTGGAAGTCAGGCTGGCTTGCTGATCTGACACATTGAGAAAATATACTTTTTAGAACGAAACAGCCTGGTGCAAATTTTTGGTCATATGGATTACGTACAGAACAGATAGCTGAAAAAATAACAGATGTGCAAACAAACTATCTTTTAATCGACTCTATTTCCCACCAGAAACACTTCCAAAAGTATCCATAACAATCAATGTATTTTTTTTATTGACTTTATCACTTTATCACACATCTAAAATGACATGTTTTTTTCTTTTATGTACAATAACATCAGCTCAGCTCTTGGAGCAAAAAATTTGCTCCAACCTATATACCTACTAAGTAGGATTATTACGTAAATTATACCAACGGTCGATACTACAACCAGTATGCTAAGGAACCAAAAGTACGAATATTAATAAATTTACTGGTAAAGGAAAGGCAAATAGTCTGTGTCGTTTAAACAAAGTCAACTTTCATCAGGGGGGTAACCACAACCTTTAAATGCATTGTTGTTTTAATATGACTTTACCTTTGTCCCTATCTGCTAGGTGAAGAAAAAACAAGACAGTAAGTAAAGTAATATCAAAACGTGAATGCTTACATCGTTTGCCATTAGTTCCTCGTAAAGTAAAGTTAAAGTAAGCTAAAGGTTCAGTAATTTATTTTTTATAATATAATTACACATTTAGCCCATCTCGTTGTATGATTAATTAAACTGTACTAGATTAATATGTGGTCATCGCTGTGGGCCACAGTATTACCAACTTTATGTGTATCTACTGTTATATTATAAGATGTATATTGTGGCTGTTCGATGTTACCCGAATAAACAAAATTAAAATTAAAGAAACCAGGAGCATATGAGAGAAAATACCTTGTAAGTTGCGGCTTGGAGTCTGCCTCAGCGAACACGTCAGCAACATTGGCCCGTTGCTGAGCGCCCGCGCCGAACGTACCCACATACATTACCTCGGAGTCGCGACGCAGACCGCTCAGGGACGTGATGGATCGACGACCGGTCGTTTCTACTTCGCCGACCTGCAAAATAAACAACAGGTACCTAAATACAAGGTCATTTCAAACCGCCTCTGTGGTCTAGTGGTTCAACCCACCGATTTCAGATCCAGAGGTCCCGGGTTCGATTCCCATGGGGAGTACAATATATTGTGCTTGGTTTGGTTGGTGGTAGGACTTTGTTTAAGTCCGCCTGGCTAGCTACCACCATCTTACCTAATTCTGTCGCCATAACAACAATCCTAAAATTGTTGTGTTCCGGCATTCAGAGGTAAGATGGCCAGTTCCTCAGTTTGTTGAGGATTCCAGGTGAAGTGCGCCTCCACCTTCGGCTTTATCTCAACTTGTTACCAGGTGAGATGAAGGCCAAGCGCTTTCCCGTCGTACAATAAAAAAAAAAAAATCTAAAACACCACAGTTGATCACTCACTAAAAAAAACAATTATTTGGTTTGTTACGGCTCTACCCTGTTTATCTGTTTACTTTGCTTATTATTTTTGCTCTAACCTCTTCCGTTACGCATGTCGTTTGATGAATCGCAAGTCACCATTTACTCAGTTTTTTTAACCCCTGATATAGCTATGAACAGGTTCTAAGATAATTGTACAGCTGTAGGTATAGGGGCTAACCTACAGATCTACCAAAAAGGTCCGGCAAAGTTTGGATACAAAAACTTGCGAATGTTAAATGGGGTTAAAATTTTTAAAAAATACCTATGTTAAGCTTAACTTCTGTCTGTTGTACCATCTCACGTTTGTACGTTTAAGTAAAAAAAAGAATTCGCTACTTAGAAGTTCTAGATGTATACTAGAGTATACAGCAAGAAGTAGTGAATTCTTAGCTGAGCCACCCCAGAGATGATAGCAGTACTTCGTACTCGATTGACTATGTGCATTATTCATACAAAGAAGCATGGATAATAATGCATTAGAAATCAGGCTTGCACTGTAGGGGACTCACCTTAAAGTCTGGTGTAGTAGTGTTCCGCCCCACTGTGTTGTTCCGTAGCTTGCTGGCGAGCGCCTTCTTGTAGACCGCCCCGCGACCGCGCGCGCCCGAGGTCACGGTCCCTACGAGAGTGCTATACGTCGGTCGAGGCGCGTCGTCGGCCAGCAGATTGCCTGAAATCAATGGAGCTTTATTTGGGTACAAATAACTTTTGTAAAGACAATTTTGTCTCAGTTCTTTCTGAAGCTTCGGAAAATCCTTAAAATACCAATTCTTGATTTAAGAGTTCTATTCATTTTATTTTACAAAAGGATAAAAAAAATAACACATCCAACCTTTTCACGAATAAGTTAAGGAATCCCTTATAGCTAAGATCGATTTGTTCTAGCTAGACAATCATTGTTTTTTTTTAAGTAAGTTTAAAATGTCGATAGTCTTAGTACGTATGCCATTTTAGGCTCTAGAGGTTAAGTCTGGAAGGTTACCTGAGCTACTGGACCTGGTCATCTTCTGTTTGAGCGCCAACAGCACATTGCTGGGTCGATGCGGCATCGTGGACACCTCATCCATGTACCCTTGCTCCCATTCCTTAGCCAGCTTCTTTAACTCCTTCTCAGCCAAGAGCTCGGCTTTACTCTGCCGCTTCTGATATTGTTTATGGGATTTCTCGTAGTCCTTTTTGGCTTTCTCTTTTAGGGATTTCGCTTTCTTTCTGGAAAGGATAAACAACAAATCATGTAGATTTTGTAGTTAGTTCACCTCTTGAAGTTTTATTTGGATTTGTGGATGGTCTACCGACGCCGGACGAACCAGGAATTTGTAGTTGCGTGTACATTGCAGCTGCCAAGCCAAGGTCATCCCGGATACTACGCCTAATCTACGGAGTTTAATCAAACAAGACCTAAACAAAGTGGGATAACATGCTGACAGATTATATTTTGGGGTAAAAGTTTTCCGCCATATCGCGCAAAATATCATTAATGTTTTGGAATGGTTATAAAAATATCATGATGTCTTACTTGTCATTATTCTCCAGTTTAGCCGTCGCCTGATCCAGGTACCTCAAGATATCCTCTCTCCCGTTAATAGCTGCCAACTCCTGCGCCGTGTGTCCGTCTACATCCATAGCGAAGACATTAGCTCCGAAGTTTACGAGGAATGTGACGCATTCCTTGTGACCCCGCGCCGCTGCGAGGTGCAGGGCTGTGTTACCGAAGTAATCCGCTTTATCTGGCTCACCTCTGCAACGAGACAAGCATATTTACCTTGGATATCAGACGCACTGCTTTATCAAGCAATATAGTAATATCAAGGGTGAGAATGATTACATTCTCATCTGCTTGATATTCCATTAGGACAAAGCGCTGTAACAATATTGAATGATGTGCACTGCAAAAACATGGAATCTGCTTACCTCTGAATTTACGCTGTCCTACGATCCTAATGTCTTATTTTTTCTGTGCAAATTTCTCAAGGTCAAGAGCCGACTTATTTCAACTAAGTAATAATTTAACCACCTCTGTGGTCTAGTGGTTCAACCCACCGATTTCAGATCCCCAGGTGGAGCAATATTGTGCTTGGTTTGGTTGGTGGTAGGATTTTGTTCAAGTCGGCCTGGCTAGCTACCTCCATCTTACCTAATACTGTCGCCATAATAACAATTCTTAAAAAAAAAATTGTGTTTCGGCATTTAGAGGTAGGATAGCCAGTTCCTCAGTTTGTTGAGGGTTCCGGGTGAAGTGCGCCTCCACCTTCGGCCCTATCTCAACTTGTAACCAGGTGAGATGAAGGCCAAGCGCTTCCTCGTCGAACAATAAAAAAAAATGGTATACCATGGTGACGAGTAAGAGAGGACGTCTAAATGGATGTCAAGGAAGCCCTGAATAGACCTTGCAATAGTGCACAAGAAATATCAACATCAGATTTTGGGCAAAATAATATAATTAAAGAAGAGGGAGGCAGAACGAACGAGCAGAGACAGATAAACTTTATTGAAATTTGACTTTTAGTGTTTTGCACGGTATCAGCACTTAATTTTGCTACATGTCAGAAATTTATTGCACAATTCATAAGATATCGGTCTAATAATGATTATTCTGTAGGTGGATAATAAATTCAGATATTTTCTGATAAAATCGATGACGACAAGAAAATGTTTCAAGTCATACTTATGTCGGTTGATACAAGCAACTCATAAAATATTATCAGCTAATCGTTGATGTCGTATTGTGACAAAAAAAAGTTTTATTTTATTTTATTTATTATTTTATTTTTACAATTTTTGGAAAACTTACAGCTAGGTTTGTACAATAGATTATTGAATAACTATGCAACCAAATGTTACATAATAGGAAGGCCAATTAAAAGTTTCCACACATTACTAAAATAAATTATATACGAACATAAACAGATAAAGTAGACAATATTTAAAAAAAGCAGCAAACATAGTACAAAACATTTAAATACACAAACACACACACACAAGAAAAGAAGTTAAGTTAAGTGCCCAATCTAGCCAACATTAAAGTAGGTATCGCTAAGTAAGCGTTTCAGCTTACTTGTTTTGGTATTGAATAGATCAATATTAGCCCTAGCCAACGTGTTAAACGAGCCAGCGGCCCTAACCATAAATGAGTTTTGCCTATAATTTGTCCTAACTATTGGAACATAAAGTACGTTAGGGTTCCTCAAAGAAGCCCTGATAGTACGCAGACCTAGTTGCCCAAGAAGCTCTGGACATTCCACAGTACCGTTTGCTATGTTTAAAAGGTAAGTCAAGTCGGCTATTTGTCTTCGTTCGGAAAGCGGTAGGAAATGAAACTTTCGACATCTCGTGTCATAGTCTGGTAGGAAAATTTGAGCCCGATATTGAAGGTATCGTAGAAATCTTTTCTGAATGGATTCTAAACGTGACGAATGATGTTTAGGATGCCCTTTTGATTTGAAAACAATGGTTCATATTCATGTCTGGAATAATATTTTTTTTTATTTTAACCATCTAGATAGGTTATATAGATCAATCGATAGTTACAGCTTTAGGCTATATCATATCATCATACTCTCGAGCCTTTAGGGCTCTTATACACCAGAGGTTGTAGGTTCACGTTTCCAATTGCAGAAGCAACTAAAAGCCCTCTTGAGAGCGCTCTTGCCTAGGCAAGGATGAGGTCTACGATGGAGTGATCTTACCCAGAAAGTGCCCATTTATTTAGCCAGTGTCAACCTCCCATTTGTAAGATGTTTGCTACAGATAAAGATGTTTCTATTTATGTTTCGTTTAACTCTCTTCTTGAAGACATTTGGGACGTAAGACAGCGGAAATATAAACGCTGAAAAGTAAAGGTAGATATATCAGCTTACCCTCGTCCACATAGCAGCCTCAGAGCCTCGATGTGACCTTCAAACGCGGCCCATAGAGTTGGGGTCATGCCGGATTCATCTTTGTTGTTGCATTCCTTCCTCGTGGCTTCGCGGAGGACCTCTAGCATTCCATCTTTGGCAGCTCTGAAAACATACATCATCAATCACTGTATCAGGTCTATCTGTACCTATCAGCTGTATTTAGACAATGACATTTTCGTTTGCATTTTTTTGTAAATTAACACTCAATTCCGAAACACAAGGCGATCATGTGATTCATAGCTTGCATTGGAAATAAGGTGTTTTTTTATTTTATTTGGTATAGATATGCCAGAAACTCTATGGTCATGAAATCCCTACAGCTATTTTTTGGTCATATTCGAAAACGAGATGACGCTTTTCTATTAACATTGAATAAATACAAGTATGTATTGGACTTCTTTCATTCTGTAATTCGATATTGATCCGATAGTGAATCTGACACATTCCAGTAAACACAGGATCAAAATAATTGGAGAAATCGGTGGGCGGCGTTAGGCCAGACGTGAGACACGCTAAAGAGTACAACTCACGATCTGGGCTTGAGTTTCAATAAAGCCTTACAATTCAGTTGGTAGTAGCTCGATTCTTACTCAGGACAAACATTGTGATGAATATAGATGTGTGTTCTGTTTGGGTGTGGTATTGTATAAAAAGTACTTGTAAATCGTACTTGTTGTTGTAATTAGATAGGTACCTACATAGGTATTAAAAAAATTACAGTATTCTATCCGTAATCTTCTAGGTCACCCATGTACCTAGTTTAACTGTTGTTATTGACTAGTATGATTATTTTTGTGTCTTGGATTCCATGTACAATAAAGAGTTAGAAAAGAGTAAAGAGTTTCATGTATCTACTTTTAACAAGCTTTGCTTAGTTTGGACCTAGATGTCACTGTGTGAAACTAATTTCCTGTATTAGTAGTTCTCCGAACTGAAATTTCGTTATGTCTGGTTTGTGTTAGGTATATAAACCACGGAGATTATCTCACAATAAGAAAGTTATTGCGACAATTATAAAAGTATGCAGCTTGCTTGTTCCGTCTCCATGTCAAAAAAATTACGATAACGTTGAATTGATCGATCAACTATAGGTATTCAAAAGATATGGGCGAAATATTGTATTTCTTTCCACCTTAATATCTCAAAAACTACCCCAATTATCACAAATCCTCGGATTAACTCGGAGACCTCGTTCGCTTTGTTGTTCACTTGATCAAATATTGATTCATTCATTCAGTAAATGAATGAAAGAATCAATAACTACAATTATTTAGGTAGGTACATAAAGAAATGTAAATTATTGAAATTCGTAATGCTTTCTTGGCAATCGTAATTCCAAAAGGTATCTATGTACAGTATGCATACCTACCTAATAATCACAGTCATTGTAATTTTGTACCTACACAATTAAACAAATAAGGCGCAATTTTTATGGGATCCAATATAGTTACGATTTTGATAATGTCACTTGTTAATGTATTGATTGCCGATAAGTTAATCAATTTAACTTAATCTCTTCCTGGTCATAAACACGATAAGTTCGAGTAAAGATGTTTTAGATGTAATGTCTAAAATATTTGCTCACTTCGATGAATAGAACGACTTATTTTACCTATTCATCATTATAGAAATAAATGCCGAACGACCTTTTTTACCTATTAATTATTTTAGATATAAAATGTCGTTATCCTATCCTCCGCCACTGCAGGTTGTGGGTTCAATTATCTTCCCGGACAAACATTAATGTGATGAATATGTTTGCTCTGTATTTGGGTGTAATATTATATCTTATGTTAAATTAAAAAATATATATTATTATCCGTAATCTAGCTCCTAAGTAGGTATATATTTAAAGCTTGCTTAGTTTTTTATACTATTGGGAAGGTTTGTTTGGTATGTTTGTAACTCATAACGTCATAACATTTAAATCGATTGAGCTAAAACTTTGCGCAGATATTGTTCTATACAATTATTGAAAGAAACCCTAACACATTTCTTAACTTCTCCTACTTATTCACTTACTACCTTTTATTCCATGGTTTAGTAGCAATCCTCGATCTGTTCTGAGGGAAAACGAAAGTTGGAGGTTGAGAAAGGTCGGTTACGTAGCCGTGGACGACTTTCCACGATTACATGATTAACGCGTGTTTCTGGCATATCATTACCATTAGCAAGTTGTTAGCAAGGCAACAACGTAACAAAATGATACTATGGAATAGGGACTATAGAGAATCTTTTCATTATTGCACATTCATAACTCAAGTTAGTTTGGAATATGTATGTTTTTGTTTTAATTGTACGACGGAGATGTGCTTGGCCTTCATCTCACCTTATTTTTCAAATTATGATAAGCCCGAAGGCGGAGGCGCACTTTACCCGGAATCCTCAATAAACTGAGGAACTGGCTATCGTAGCTCTAAATACCGGAACACACTTGGTCTACCCCAGGTACGTAATCGCTGGCTTTCGCTAGCAATTACGGATAATTGATCACACATCACAGCAATGGTGGACCTGTAATGGTCCTCATGTCGAAGTCCGGCGCCAAACGGTTTACCATGTTCCGTCGCGTCGGTGCGCGGGAGTTCTGAGAAACCTCGCACCATCGTAGACCAAATCTAGCTCTGGTATAGATAGCCTAGAGCTAATTAAGCCTAGAGGTCAAGAGCAAAATAAAGTGCTTTTGCCAAAAAACAACTAGTCATTCATGAGCGACATTTCCTTAGAAAATTATAAATGATGGATAGCAAAGCAATAAAATGTTAAAGGGGATTGACTTCATATGTTTATTTATTTAATGTCTCTTCAAATAGATAGCAGTATCTATTTTTTTATATTTGTAAAAAAAATGGGTGGTTTTAAGCTAAAGGGTAGCAAAAGTTTGATGATCATACTCGTATCAAAGTAGTGACGTACAGGCTTAGTTAGTTTTATTAAATTAAATTGGTCTATTGATTTAGTGTTTCTCAGTTACCTAATAGGGTTGATAAACCAATGGTGTCGATAACTTTTGGAATGCTCTGTGTTTGACTGCGCACGACCCACGTTAATAGCCCATTAATGTCCATCACAATTTTATTGATAAAGAAATTCCTCCAATATTGTTAGGTTTGGCCATTATTACCACGCTTGGCAGACAGATTGGTGTTCACAGTTAAACTTGTGTTTATACACAGAAGGAAGCCGATGCTTTTTTGGTGAAACCCCTTGTTTTACGACATCCGTGGGATGGAGAAGTAGATTTTCGAACCATGATTTATTACAGCAACATTTTTGAAAATCTTTTCATAAAACAAATATCAATCTTCTCATACTAGTGAACAGTGACTTATAAATTTATTCTGCCCACCCACTATGAAGAACGGTCAGTACTTTGCTCTCATTATGGCTTTGCATACATATAGTTAGCAACGAGAGTGAGCCTCGAAGACACGGGTGAATAAAGAGATCGATAAAAAGTGTGCTCAGAAAATGGTGTAATGAAAGTACACTTTTATCGGTGTTAATCTTTATTTCGGGCACGAAGGCACCAACTATTGGCAGTACCTAGAGCTAGAACCAACAGTTTGCAAAAAGCTCCATTTTCCAGATCAATCCTTCGCATAATTAATAAGTTATGCTTGGATGAGGAGGTTGATCTTTTCTTGATTTCACTGCCGAAGGTCACAGAAAAGGCAGTTAGATTTTTAAGTAGGTAAATGGAAAAAATGGAAAGTTTAAAGATTGTTATTAATTTTTCATCATCTGTTTGGTGATTTACACTGTAATGATGTTGTTAAAATGTATGTCTAAATAAATAAATAAGTAAATAAATAAATTCATAATTGTGTGATAATCTCCGTGATTAAATACATAACACAAACCAGACATCACAAGATCTCAATTCGGGGCCAACTACCTACCTAGGTGTAGATAACACCTACCTATCAAGAATTTATACACATGGATGTTTAAATTTCGTAAATATTCCAAGTAAAATAGTGGATCATTTCGGGCTTTATTTTTACCAATTAAACCAACGCGTTTTTTCGACGGATAACAAAGTCACGCCGAAAAGCTTCCTGTTTCTGTGGAGTGGAACACAAAGTGGTTTAAAATAATCTCACAATGAGTTGTGAGGTTATTTTAAACCACTGTGAAGACAGCTACTACCAACTGAGGCTGGTAGTAGCTGTCTTCAGCTCGAGGTGGTGGTTCCGATTACCTCCGGGACATTTTTTTTGTTGAACATAGTTGTTTGGAAATTGTTTTTTTCTTTTGTGCACTACTTTTCACCCTGAAGGTGTGTGGATCATAGTTATAATGATTTCCTACACAAACACATGTCGTAGGCACACGCCTCTAATCGTTTAAGAAGCCGAGACAATCGCGTGATTGCGACGTAATCACACCGCATTGTTTGGCCTTTTTACACCATTTCTTGCGAATCTCGAAGATATCCACGATTAGGTAACGGTGCATTGTTTAGTGGCTGGTCAAAAGATGACTTCATATTTTCTTGCCGACTTATGCTAATCACACGTAATGTACCAAAACCGGCAGAAGGGCAGCATCTCACTTCTAATTCTTCTTCCTTTACTGTGATCACTTATCACAAAACACTTCTAAGTTTAGAGGGAGGCTCTGTCGACAAAGCAATGGACATTCATTCGCAACTGAGAGAGGGAGGTACCGATGTGACAGAAACCCAATAAGTTAACCTGAGATAATTCGAAATAACACCTTGATAATGGCACACTTCATCCATCGTGTAGTCATTGTGGTTTAGTGGTTCGCCCACCGGTATCAGATCCGGATGACCCGGGTACGATCCCCAAGAGGGTACACATTTGTGCTTGGTTTCGTGTTAGTACATCCATCGTACCAAAATCTGTCGCCTAACAATAACTCCAAATTGTTGTGTTACGAAATTAAGAGGTAAGAGATGCTAGGAAACAGCTTTTCAACCTAAGTCAGCAACGATGCTTAGCGGTAGAAAAGAGTTTTAACGTACCTAACTTAGGTATGAAGTATCAAGCTATATAGCTAGTAGGTTGTATTGTAGTTTAGGAAAGTACTAGATAGGAAAGGTTCTACCCAAACCTTGTCACTAGTGTATCAATTCAATTGCACTGTATTCTATGATTGAAAATGATGTCAGTCAGAAGTCTTGATGCCTTGGAGCCATCTAAATCGGTCGTCAAGTGGAACAAGGCTGATGATGAAAACGTGGTCGTATTGGAATTGCGTAGTCTGGACCAGACGTTTTGATATGGCCATGCTGGACTGATCAAAACGTCAGGTCCGGACCAATCAGTGGTCTTATTAGCAGTTTGTTCAAATAGCAACTGCTGCTGATGCAGGTCGCTATCATGTCATGTCAATTTGTGCACGTGAACCTGTGTCATTGAACTTCCATAGGCAGGTACTTCCTCTGCTTCCGTGGTCGGTCACCAAGGGCGACAGCGCGCATAATATCGCACGATCGATAGATAACATTGTTACACGGTTTTGTGCTCTATTGTGATAGTGATAAGCGTGGACCAGATAAATGTTTGGGACCCTACGCGTCAGGGTGCAGGCAAGCGTTAAGGTGCCTGGAACCGCAAACAACGATGATTATCTGTTTTGAATATGCAATAGTGCTGGCTTGGATGTAGGTAGGTAGGTATATGGCAGGAAATTATCTTTAGCCGGTTCCCCGGCTAATGTCTTCTACCTCTGTACTGCAACCCTTTGTTCTTTTGCACCCGATGTGTGGTCGATATAGTCTCTTAAGAACTTATGTGGCAAAAAAACTTTTGCCACATAGATTACATTTAGTATGCAACGAATAATTTATATCTTTGCCTTAATTCCTGCTTCCCCGTTCCACCACCGGACTTGCAGAAGTAAGTGTAGATGATCCATTGTGCCGAACTTTTCGATTCACCATTCATTTCCCTTGCCCTCGTCTGTTTTTCTGCACCAGTTTTCCAGGAGACTTCAAGTCCAGAGCGGAAAGCTTGTCTTTATAGGTACGTTTGCGTGCTTCATCAAGGCACATAAGTACCTATTTACTGGATTTACAAGTGAGTTGGTGGTCAAACTCATGGCTATCACAAATATACAAAAAGCGGAAGTAAATCAAAGTTTCCGGTGAACTCGCACCGGAAGCGGATCTTATAGAAATATTCTGGTCGGAAATATCATACCTATTGATCTTTTAGACGCTTAGCATCCCTTGACTTATCTGTATCCATTTTTTTTTATTTTTCATCTAATTAACTTGATAGTCAGTCTGGCACGGGGACTTTAGGTAGGTAGCCTAGTTAGTCAGTACAGTAGGTAGGTACCTACTTACTAGTAGCTGTACATCTAATATGAGTTTAGCTTACGCATTTTTTTAATAGTTAGAGCAAGGAAGGGTCGTAGGTACTTACCTACCTACATACTTATGAGAGAAAAGGAATAGTAGGTAATACTTACCTAACAAAACAATCAATAAGTTATCGATATAGCAAGACCGTTATCTTATCATAATTTATTAACCTATGTAGGTAGGTACAACATAGCATTCATATTGTAGCAAAATAGGTAGGCAAGTATTTGAAGTTTTTACTTACTTGTGAAACCTGTCTGTCGTCATTTTTAATTGATATTTTAACACTTTCTAAGTTCCAGGTTCTGCCGTCTTTGGTGGTAACCTAATTACGGTGAAGTTTATTCAACTCATTTTTACAGGTTTGTAAATTTGCGAAACCGATACGCCGTGAAAGTTTATCACAGTTAAACACTTCACAGCACAAAATAAAATATTAATCAGTTCCTATCAGCTCAGTTTAAATTAGTTATATGAGCTAGTAAAATTACACACTGCTTTTAGAGTTTTTCTTTACGAAACAAATTACAAAATAAGACAAGACACAACACAACACAAGACACAACACCTGTCTACTCGCTCAGGTGCAAAAACACACGCAACACTAATATAAAAAACTAATATAGCTACAGATAATAAACTGAACGAATGACTAGAAGTTCATTGTACTTAGTATTGCGAGCACTGCCATCTGTTGTCATGATAAGACATGACAAGAAAATAAATACTTAGTAGTGACATCTCTCGATAAAATGTATTTCTAATAAGTCCTTCTACTCAACGATAGATGTCACTTGCTAACTTTCGGTGCACATTACTACTTTGCTAGAAACCTAAATTCCGTACCCGTATGTATGGGCCAAAGACCTTATATTTAGTAAGTATAAGGTCTTTGGTATGGGCGGCCTCAATTTTTTGTGTAGTGTCAGCATCAATCAATTTGTATGCGGTTTAACAATTTCAGTTTAAAACGCTTGAATTTGTGGAAGTAGAAAAAAGACAGAAATGTATCATTCGATTCCAATATGAAGTTTAGGTACCTACCTACCGTTTTCCACAATCAAATAAAAAACAGGCTCTCAGGCAATACTGCAATACAAATATGGCTGTTCAAGTAGGTATACATCAAGACCCGAGTGATACGACACATGATCTAATCGAAAAGAGCTTTCCACAGTCCGTCAATATTTGCTATCCATTAGTCGCATTATCTCATTAATGTGCTTTGTATGTACCCGTCAAGAACAAACTAGCCGCCAGGATTATACGGATATCAGTATGGCTGATTTATTAGCATAAAACCTATCTATCAATATTTTGAAATGCAGATAGCACCATTACAGAAGTGGCCGTCACTTGCTATTAGATAGCCAGTAATGGAACTAAAATTGCATTACCCACAGATAACTTCAATGCCTATAATGCCTATCGTTGAACAGAGTTTCGTCCAAAATTGGAAGGTTTTGCCATAATCACACGCTTGGCAGACGGATTGGTGATCGCAGCAAAGATTGTTGCACTTGTTATGGAGATTTCCTTTAGTCGGCTTTTACTTCGATTCGTTAGTCGCGACCCTATGGCGGCATTTATTAAGCCCCTCCGTGGTCTAACTAGTGTTTCGCCCGGCGGTATCAGATCCAGAGGTTCATTCGCCAGGGGAAGTACAATATAAATAAATATTACAGGACATTATTTTTTACACAGCGCAATCTAGCCCCAAACTAAGCATAGCTTGTAATATGGGAACTAGATTACGAATACATTACTTAAATACTTTTTTTTTTGTAAATACATACTTTTATACAATATATGTGTATATACAATATAACACCCAAACACAGAACAACCATCTATATTCATCACACAAATGTTTGTCCTGGGTGGGAATCGAACCCACAGCCTACAGCGCAGAAGGCAGAGTTACTACCAACTGAGCTATGAGACTTGTTAAAAATAAAATAAAAAAATTAATATTGTGCTTGGTTTAGTTGGTGTAAGGTATTTGTTTAAGTCCGCCTGGCTAGCTACCACCGTCTTACCTAATTCTGTGGCCATAACAACAATAAGGTAAAAATAAAATCTGAAAACAGAAAAAATATTTACTAATAAATCCGCTAAATCTCTCTCACACACACGAGGCAACCTCAGGAAATATAGTCTTGCTGCTCACTGACTAGCCCTCTGTGGACGTGTTGTCGCTCCGATTTATTACTAAATATTTCTTCTGTTTTCAGATTTTATTTTGAAATATGTATTTCCGCAAAATAACGCCTGAATCAATTATCTTACAATAAGGTATTAAATTGTTGTGTTCCGGCATTTTAAAGGTAAGATAGGCAGTTCCTCATAATTTGTTAGGGATTCCGGCTGCATTGCGCTTCAACCGTCGGGCTTATCATAACTTGAAAAATCAAGTGAGGTGAAGGCCAAAATATATGTACCTACTGACTCATAAAATAGACAATCTGAACTATTTTTTAGTATGAGTCAGATTCTGACCTCTATACAACTTTGGTTTCTGTCTGATCAAAGAAAGAATACAGATTCACTTAATTTTTTGTTGAATGTGTAAAATGTGTAAAATGCTTTTTCATCACTTTCATGCTAGCGAGACGTCTTCGATAAAGATATTGTGTGATGTGTCCACCCGTTAATCGAACGGACTCTGGACTGGTGATCGAGAGCTGAGTCTGCTAATAGACAACGGTGGCAGTGTTGTTGATCTAATCTTAAAGAATTATCGAATTTCATACAATAAAATGAGTGATGACGGCGATGAATGTTTGCTCCATGCCTGTTCTTTGTATGGAATTCGAACCAATAGCAAAGCCGTGTTTTAAAAGCCAAACACTCTGTCCAATCACGAGCTTTCATTGTCGGCTTCATCGCGACAAGACTTCTGACTTTTGAAGTAGTTAAGTTGAACTTCAAAGTCTATTCTAGATTCCGCTTGTGTTGTGAAGTGACAGCGAGTGCTCGCGTCGCGGTTCTCTGAAGATTCTCATGTCATCCCGACCCGGCGCGCGGCTGTTCCTCACTATAAGTACCTGCTTATGCTAAATTCCTATTCAGGAATTTATTCTGTTATCAGGGCAGATTTTTGTCGCTTAGCCCCGAGTTTCATTCTATACGCTATGATAATAAATTATAAATTTACCAAGAAATTATAAATTAATGTGCTAAGCTTGGCAAGTAACATTTTTTTCTGTCTAAAACAAAAGCTGTCTAAGAAAGCTTTTTATAAGATTTCAGATTACCATTATCAATAAAAAGAGAATAAGCTTCAATTAATAAATTGTAATTAGTATGTAGGTAGGTATTAGGTAATTTAAAACTATCTACTTATTTGTAATGTATCATAAAAAATAACTAGCCCTAGTTTCTTGCCATTCTCCACAGGCGGTAGTTTGGCCGTTTTTTGCAGAAGAAATAAAAAAGATTCATTCAACATCATATTTCAGATTTCCTGAAAGTTATGCATAGGGCTGGTATATTCGAAAATCGAAACTCACTTCGAAACCAGAACGTGTACAAATTGGGCGAAGTTCGCTGCGCACGGGAAAGCAATATGTTTTTATTTCTTTTTAATTTCCGGTTCGTTTTAATGGCGTCGAAATCAATATAATGGTGATGTGGCGAGCGCCATTTTCGCATTTTGTGGTTTTGCTCATTTAGCGTCATTGAGCGGGCTGGACGTTGTCTGCTTAACCCTAATGAGACCTGTCGTTACCTTGGTCGGAAGAATGTGTAAATTACGTTTTTTTGAGATGTTATCATTAATAGGGCCTTATAATGATAACGTTAAATACATTCGCTCGTTTGCATTGCAATATAAATTATAATGAAAACCTACTTACAAGCTACTTTTTGTACGAAACAACAGATATCAGAATACTAACGTAACTAAGTTTTTATTGTTAATATTGTTTCTTTGAACGTAAAATTTGCTCGTCTTTCAGCAAAGACTACAATATAGGATATTGAATCATTCAATTTTAAGAATATCGTTAGGTAGGTATTAGGTAAGTAGATACTACTTGAATCCTTGATGTATTTTAAAGCGACAATAAACCAAAAACCTTATCGCATGTAGAACAACCTGACAAGGCTATGGTGTATACCTATTCCTTCACTTGCGGAACAGCGTCATTAAAAATTGTTTGCTGAAATTTTCTAAGTTTGTTGAATTGTGTAACGTCATTGGACAAAAAGGGAAACCCTTTCAATTAAAAATGCTTTGAGGCTTCATAAGCCCTATCATCGATTGAACTTTTCTTCAAATTAAGGAATAATAAACTACTACAAAGCTATGCCAATATTTCGCTTAAATTAATATGAATGACACCAACAAATCATCCAAACAAGAATGCTAAATAATAAAAATTGGGGGATAATATTAAAATTCAGTTCAGCTCCCGGCGATCCATCGGGTGATTGCGCTTCGCCCGCGGCAGTCATCTTGATTTTTAGCGATTCACAACTTTTCAGTAGGTTAGCTTTACACAATTCAACGAAAAATTTTACAGACGCTCATAAAACAATTTTTGACCATATTTGTTACAGTTCTCTCTGAGGGATGGTAATTTCTTTGTGTTTTCTTGTAATCTTTATTGTACATATAAATATGATTTAAACATATCATAGGAAAACATATGTACAGAGGGGAGCTTAACGCAAAGAGTTTTCTACCAGCAAACCTTTGAGAGAGAGAGAGAGAGAGAGGTGCTACTCTGAAAAGGTAGAAAAGTGTAACTACTTAAATTAAAGTAATATTTTAATGGAAAAATGAAATATACATACATATATCAAAAGTACACCTACACATATATGTTAAATACCTACTAAATATATAAGTATAAGGCAAAATTATTTTATATGAATACAATGTTTTATATATACAAATATAAATAAATATAATTTTATACATACACATATCACATAAATATAATAGTAAGTAATAGATATATAGATATTGAGGTAAATAAATTCGAAAAATTAATAATTTTCCGCTTACTGCTGTAAACTTTTCGGCGACGAACCATTCGAGCGGGGTAAAATTAAAACCATTGCTGTGTTGCATTTAATTATACGTATGCAGCATATTTGCTTATCCATTTCACTCATAAAAATTACTAGGTATCTTCTAATGTACAGCTATAATTTATAGGTTTCTAGCTAAAAAAAAATGTCCATTTAATAATTTATATTTATTTCACCTCTTTACATTTGACCCCAACTCAATAGCTATAGTAACAAATTATCCGAGAACAGAAAATTATCATGTAGATAAAATGTAAAAACATCTTGGCGTCTTAATTTGAATCACTTCAATACGGCCTTTTTTTGTAAATTATGAGTTAGTTCTTGACCTCTAGGTGTTTCTAGCTCTAGGCCAGAGTAAGGATGGGGTTTACGATGGAAAAAGCTTTTCCAGAAGGCACCTGGCTCTCCTGAGCACTGACAGAAAACGGCAAACTGGACTTGGTAGGATGTGGTGGTAGCCAGGTTGACCTTTACAGGCCCTACCATCAGTGTTGTACTCATTTGACCGTAATCGCGGATAAAAGTAGAAGCCGACACTCACCTACCCCAAAACATAGTCAAAGTGCTACGACTTGCTACGTCGTAGAGGGGTACGCGTTGAAATCTTTTGTATGGTTCTTGATTATATATTTATTAAAGTTCCTGACGGAATCGTTCCCAAGACACTGGCTGCATTGCTTTGCTAAATAGCTATGCTGATTCGCTGGGCTAAATAATAGCCAGCCCCTGGGTCACAGTCACCTCAATTCAAAGCCGCGCAAGATTTTTGAAACCCCAATTAAAACTAAAAAGTAATTTTCGGTATTTGATAATTTAAGTAGATACACTTATACGATATGACAGTTTGAGGATGAGGATGTAAGAGAGAAAGGTCTATAATTAGTAACATGAGCCAAAGAAATTTGTAGAGCTGACTGACTGACTGAATGACCGTCAACGCACAGCACAAACCAGAGAAGTCAAGAGACTTGCCATTTGTTGAGCTTCCTTTTATATTAAGGGCGAAGGGTGAATAGGACCATTCATTTAATCGAAAAAAAAATGTTTAATGGATCCAAAAGTTTAATTCTTCACTTCACCTTTCATTAAATATAGCAGTTATGGAAGTCATATGTATGGTATTCCATTTTCACACGACAGGACAGTCCAACCTGTCTAGAATGGTAGCTGGTAGGCTATAGGCGCATCTAGGATGCAGCATGAACGTTTCCGCGTAATGGCGTGGAATCCACAAACGCACTAAGATATTTAAGTGTATACTCGTATACAAATTATAAAAAAAAAACAATCAGGAACGATCCCTTGGCGTTCACAAGTTATCGTTATGGAAGCGAATGATAATGCGTTTGAATGGAACAAGTGGAGAGATACTGTGCATCGGTTTGTGTGCAGCCTACAATGATTCGTGTTGATACAACGACGGAGAAACTTAAGGCTAAAACGCCTCCTAAACGAGGCAAAATCACGAATGTTTACCAAATCATAGTCACTTAAGCGAAGGCAGGTCATTTCCGAGTGGTATGGCGGACACGTGCCGCCCATGGCAACTTCCGCCACTTACCACCTTGTTTGTATTGTCACCAGAATAATGCCAATCATCTAACCACTTACAGAGAAATGGTAATTTGATACATAGCTACCTAACCTGTATTGGGCACGCTTCTGTCAGACCTGCTGGTCTGGTGCAGTTGAGGTAATCCGACTGCTTCCTTTGTACAAAGTTAGTATTATTTTTAATACAAGATAATAATAATAAATAAATTAAAGAACATTTACTCGCAAAACTCGTAATATGGGAGCTTGATTAAAGATGGAATATTTATTCTATTTTTTTAATACATATACATGTTATGATACAGTGTAACACTCAAACACAGAAGAAACACATTTCTAATGTCTATGTTTTCACAGTTTCCACAGGTGCCGCATCTCTAATAGTGTTACTTTTTATAACATCTGTTATAAAAAGTATGTAGTAAAAGTAAGTACTTATGATGTTCATGATGAGGATGAGGTACTGCCGTGGCGGTCCATCCACGGGAGGGACTCCCGGGGATGTCGTAAAAGCCAAGTAGGGAATCTCACCAGAAGAAGGGCAGCAGCTTCCTTCTGTGTATTATCTACACCTTTACTGCGATCACCAATCCGCCGTGTTCCGTGGTGATTATGGCAAAACTCTCCAGCTATGGAGGAGGCTCTATCCAGCCATGGACACTAATGGCCTGTTGTTGTGATGTGTGATGTGATGAGGTACAACATGAGATTAAATATGTAAGTTTTAAAAATACATAGCGTTTTTTAAATTATCGCAATGATTATACATAATTACCTAATAACAAAAACGGGTCTTCACTTGTCGGGAATATAAAAAGGTACGCGATAAAGACCCGTTTTTGTTATTAATTAAAAATACATGTTCATGAGAATGCAATCGCTTTATGAAAATTATTTTTACAACGAAACTATTTTTGGTATTACGTTCAAAAACACAAATAAAAGACATTATGAATTGTGAAATTCATAATGTCTTTCTTCGATGCAAACATCTAGGTCAGAATATCGAGCAGGTTCATGAGTCGTGAAACCTTGGTTTTATGTTTGATAGTTCTTTGCGCTTTGAGAGTCACATACTGAACTTGTTTAAGACCTGTTTCTTCAGATTTATTGTACAAAGTTAGGAAGTATCTTAATGAGGAGGTACGCATCAAAGTTTGTGAATCTCTGATTCTGGCGCTGCTCAATTATGGAGATCTGGTGTATGGTCCACGTCTTACGACAAAAACAAGGTTTTTATTCCGTAGGACATGTTTTACGGACACAGATGTAAAAATACTCACACGTGAATAAATTGTGCACTTAATTTTTTGATTTAAGGTTTAGATTAAAAAATGTATGAAATGGGTGACCCAATAAAGTCATCAAGAAATAGTTGGCGTCGGCAATATAACTAGAAAATTCCGCGAGGCGGCGCCACTATCTACCGGAAGTTGGCAGGAAATGGCCACTAATGGCGGCCGCACCGGAAGTGAGACCATTAGGTCCCTAGTGCAACTCAAATAATTACCTAAAGCCGGTATTTGTTGTGCGAAAAAGGTGATGATGGTTTGCTAAAAATATATACTGATGAGTGTAATAGGGTGCTAATTGTAGTTATTAAAACCCTATTAACAAGACATGTGAGTCTTTTAAAACGGGTATTTATCGCGTACTTTACCTATATAGATCCTGGGTTGCACCAGCCTAGGTCGCGGGTAAATTACATACAAATTGTATCTTGATTATGTAGGCGGTAGATATAGGAAAAAGTCATTTTTGACCACGGTGCGACGGTATTCTTTCTAAACAGACTCTATAAATAATTTAAACTGAAATGAAAAATATGATTTTAAGAATATTCCCAACGGGATAGTTACCTACTTGTCTAAGAAATAGATTTGGAGATGAATAGATTCATAGATAGTTCCGCAGTGCTTTTACTACTTTATACATAGGGTAAGTGAAGCCTTACGGTTTTAAAACCACAAATTTCAAGATACCACGAGGTGTCTAATAAGACAATTGGAAAAACAAAGCTTCCACCCAACTTTCAAAACTCAGTTCATAAGTAGATTTTCCAATTTACAACTGGTTACCGACTACATTTTCACTTGCAACACGGGATTTATTGGGAAACTTCGGAGCGAACTCGGACTGATGGGAATTGTCACTCCGCGTTATTTATAGTCTGTGGTCCAGAAGAACTGTAAATGGAATGTCAAGTTGCGTGATTGAAAAGGAAAAGTGGAATGTAGCTTTTCGAAGTTGACACTTTTTTCAACCGTTATATCAACCGTATCAAAACCACTATCGTGTGAACCAATGAGAAGCCAGTCTTATTTATTTTCACTCTTAGTTTTGCTGCTAGTACTAAATGTATAAATAGAATATATCCAAAATATTTGATTACCTATATATATAGGTAATCGAAGTCGTTCTATAGACCGAAATTGAACGAACACGCCAGTCAAAACTATGCTTCTCGCATCTGTGGTAATCTTGATTTGATAGATGACAATCAGATGTCAGCTGATCAATAAAAAGCCCACCGAGCTTTTCATTGATCCTTTCCATGCCTTTTAACTTTTAAACAAGGTCATGTTCAATGACGCTGTGCAACTTTGACAGTTAGGTTAGGTTAGCGACCTGCTAGCGCTAAATAATGTAAGTATTATGAGTATATTTTTTGCTAATGTTCGTCTTATCAATTGATGAATATTCAAGCAACTTTTATAAGTAAGGGGGTTGGTTAGTCAAACCCGAAAAAAATATATCAGTTCAGAGAATATAATCTTTCTATCTACCTATCTAAGCAAATTCCATGGCAAATGCTTTTCGATTGCAGTGATATTCATATAACAGTGACTATGCATGTACATGTAGCTAAATAATAAATAATATCTAGAAATATCAATAGGTCGATCTAGTACGTACCTATTGACAAATGAAATTTGTAGCTTGATGCGTATTATACCTTTTGTGTTATTTACCTAATTGAAAAAAGGAGGTTCTTAAAAACGTATTTCCTATTAGGTACTTACTAAGCTACTCCCTCGTAGCTTAGTAAAGCTAAGCAAGTAAAGCTTGTAGTTAATAATTAATGTTTTATATTATTAATAATTAATGATAGTGTACTCCTATGTACTATACAAATCAACACCCAGCACACAGAACAGACATCTATATTAATTTAATTATCACACAAACATTTGTCCAGGGTGGGAATCGAACCCATACCTGACAGAGCTACTACCAACTGAGCTGTGAGGCCTACGGGAGGCTAAACGAGTATGTACTGTTGCCAACATATACCCCAGTCATGTTGACACACTGCATTTTAAATTACAAAGTAAGTAACACTACTGTCCCACAATCCTATTGTTCTCCGAGATTTGCGAGTACCCGCAAAACGCGACAATGCGAAACACGAGCCTACAAGTACTCGCACAGATTAAAAAATCATCCAGGATAATAAAGAACTTATCGCCTGTGAAATCTGACGCCGGTGCCTAACGAATGGAAAAAAAAAACCGGCCAAGTGCGAACATGCACACCGAGGGTTCCGACCCACATTACAAGACAAAAATCATGTTTCTTGTATCCCTTTTTTTACATTATATGTTTATTATTTGTTGTTGGCAAATACACACTACTATTATCGGTTCATGAGATACAGACAGAGGGCCGGACGTTTAGTGGAAGCTTAGAAATAAGGTCCCGTTGCAAGCCTTATGGTATGGAACCCTAAAAAATAAAAGGCGGGAATTTGATTCATAATGGAACCCAACATGGCGGCACAGATTGTGATCTGGAAGGGAGATAGCAATGGGGTGGCTGCTTTGTCTTGTGGTTGATTACTATTGTGCTGGAGATGTTTAAATAATTATATTGTGGACAGTTGTGCCTTCAATGGCCACAATAAACCGACACATTAGTTAGATCATCACTACAGATCATCAGATGATTATATTTGCACGTGGTTCACTTTATCAGCGTCCGTATCCGTCCCCTATCTGAGATGACGCTCCTTAAAGGCTGGGGGTTCTGCTATAATTTAAGACCTACACAGAGTATCTTCGCGTTCGGCAAGCGATCTGGAGAGCTGAAAATGCACACATAAAGTGTTGTTGCCTATTGCCCGGTCTAGGGTCTAGGATATTTTATTTTTATTAATCATGGGTTAGCCTTGGCAAGGAGAGTTTCCCGCACACCGACCGTTTGGTGCAGGACTTTGGTCGCTAGCCAGGTATCTTTACAGATCCTACCACCAGTCATTTAGCCGCTATTCCATCAGCAAAAGCCAGCGATTCCTTTGCCCAGGGTGAACCACAAGGAGGTGATAGATCACACCTACTCCAAATACAATATACTTACACTAAAATTTTAGCCGAATGCCGCAACAGGTAAAATGAGAAACCAGTTAAATAAATTGAAGATCTTCTACTTTCTGAACACAATTAACTCTCATAAGCAGGTAGGTAGGTACACTTCCATTACGTAGAGGGACGGTCATAATTCTGGCAAGCCGTAAAACTACATTTTTGGCCAGCAGTAAAAAGTCACGGAAAAGGGCTTGCTCCACGAAATGCAAATTCGTCGAATCGAACCAAATTGGTCAAAGGGTAAAGGCGTGAAATCACTGTCTATTTGCCGAATACGGCATAGTGTGACAGGTTCAATACTTCTACAAAAATACCCCATACCCTTAGTTTTTCAAACACATTTTACATACCAAAGGGAGAAGGTTCATTATTGGCTGGCAAGTACTTTACAAGTGCATTGGTTCGTGTAGATATTTGAACACAATACAACGTGTAATAAAGTAAACTGGTTGCAATAATTTTTATTGTAAGGGTCCTCGAATTATCATTTAGATGGGGCGGTGGGCAATATGGCACGAATTTCGCGTCGTCGGGGCAAAAAAGCCAACGCGACAATTGAGTTACGGTTAGGATCACTTTTCTATGGGGATTCTGAGGGATTCTAGTAATCGCGCCATTTTATGGAATTGGAACTATTTTATTTATGAGTAGATTATGGTAAAGTGCTTGTTGATCCCGCAATACCTTTTTTTATTGTACGACGGGGAAGCACTTGGCCTTCATCTCACCTGGTAACGTTGGTAACGTAAAAGTTGAGATAAGGCCGAAGGTGGCGGCGCACTTCCCCCGGAATCCTCAACAAACTGAGGAACTGGCTATCTTACCTCTCAATGCCGGAACACAACAATCTTAGAATTGTTATTATGGCGACAGAATTAGGTAAGATGGTGGTAGCTAGCCAGGCAGACTTAAAAGTTCTACCATCAACCAAACCAAACACAATATATTGTACTTCCCATGGGGATCAAACCCGGGACCTGAAATCGGTGGGTTGAACCACTAGGCCACAGAAGCGGTTAAACCGGCTTAAGTCAAACAGGGTTAAGCGGTTTTACCTCGCTTGTGTTTAGTGCGAGTAGGCGTATTTGTGTGTTCATGATTAACTCAATGCGTGCTGTAAAACAATAACAGTGTATTTTCAATAGAGAGCGGGACGTGCAGCACCCAATGAGTTATTTAAATCATAATAGTCATCGACCTACTGCTGTCCACTGCTGGACAAAGGTCTCTTTCAAGTTTCGTTACCAAGCCTGGTCTTTGGTTCTCCTCATCCAGTTTGTACCAGCCATCTTACATAAGTCATCGCTTCATCGATTACCTAAATGGTAAATTGTTGGTAGTTCAGTTAATGTGATATGTGTGACATTTCAAATTTTAGATTCATCAAAGTTTTCGTCATTATACATTAACTGTTAAACACAAGCATGCCTCAAAAGATGTCACACAGAGTCTTGTATAGTTCCATAGTACAAAATTAAAATGCTGGCCTTTCTAGGTCCTTCTTCGGGGGATCCTCTAAGTATAAACTGTAGACTCTATGAATGTTTTTTAATGAGGCCATAAATAGACCTACGTTTAACCACAATTTATGGTGGGTAGCGGTAATGAGTAAGTATGAAAGGGTATTCCACTTTGTCCTACTATTTTGAATTAATGATCCGGACCCCAATTCTGAAATTTTGGCCAGTCCGCACAGCATCCTGTGGAAGGTAGTTATTACTCGCCAATGTGGAGGTGTTTTGCGCAGAGGCTAATCAAGTTGTATCCGACTACAGTTGTCGATCACCACAAAGAACAAAACACTTCTTTTCCCTACCATACCAATGAAATACTGTTTTACCCTTAGCACTACTGGTAGAGTGACGGGAAAGAAAAATGTCCAACGGCACTAATAGTAGTGCTTTGTAGTAGTGTCAAGGGAACAACGTAAACAGTTCTTCGTCTTCCAATTCTAGTTATTTGAAAATACTTCCTGATGAGTGCCCATTTACAAGCACGTATGGATCTGGGTCTAAAATAATATTTTTTTACATACTTTCTTCACAAAATCATGTTTCTGGCATTTTATATTCTAATAGCCTATGCGCGTAATCACTTCAATATTTGATTATTTGCTAGTTTTTCACCATGACTCATGATTTCATGATGCCTGAAAATTTTACCACCTACCAACCTTTACAGTTCCGATGATTTATCCAACTTAATTCTAATTGCAGTCCATTCCATCCAAAGGTTGCCTTTATGTCTGGAGTACAATTGACTAGTACCTACCATTGATGGCAAAGCGTTGTCTACTAGAGATAGCTCTTTAGGCGATACGACTGCCCATTGTTACTAAATGTTATTGTGTCATACTGGTAAAAATAAATAATTATCTTTTTTCTATCACACAGACGATGGACGTACGAGATCAAGGGTCTCATTTGCCATCCGATGGGTACGGAATCCTTAAAAGTACTAACCGAGATACTTCCGCGTCTTCTTATTTAGTTTCACGCCATCATCGGCCGTAAATGATCTTTGGTGCATTGTATTTACGTATTCATCACAAGTTTAATACAAACATTAAATTTTAATCGGATGCTCGTCAACAAGTATTAATGATGAGCTCCCCACAAAGACGTAATTCCCCTGAAACACATTAGCGCTGTGCTCGGGGTTGGGAAGCGGATGGAGTCATGAGCGGCAGCGGTAAGCGATTTAGGTTTAAAGAACTTATATATATATATATATATATATATATATATATATATATATATATATGAACACATGGTTCATTAGATACAATGAGAAATAAATTAATCTAGGTTTATACATTTTAACTATCCTCTGGTAGGTACCGAAAATTTGATAATGACTAAATATTGTAACTAAATATTATTGGACTGGACTCTGTCTGATTTTTTTTTTATTTTTTTTTTTTATTATGTATAACAAGATAGTTCCTTCAAATTACACTATTACTACAAACATTTACTAGTACTTAATTAATTAATTGGTTATGAGGTAAGTATATGCTTATATTATGGTGTTATACTAAATATTATATATCGTATTTATACTATATTACGTATCAGCATTTTTATTTGTGTATTCTAACAAAGCATGTACAGGAAGATATACTCCTTTATATTGCTTGGCATATTTTAAAACAATTTCGCTCCCTTTTTTTGTTCTCAGATCTCTACTTTTTGTGTGGCGGCAGTCTCGATCCAACAAAATCCATTAAAAGCAGCCCACCATATATGCACAAATATGTATACACATCTTCATCATTTTAAAATGGTTTTGTATCCACATCTGGTAAATAGGTTATTAATTTGGTATTCAAGTGTGATATACTCGTGTCTATGAGACACGTCAATAAGAAAAGTAATGGCTTCATTTTGAATATTATTAAATGTATAAAATGCAGTTGACTGTACCTACTTATACACAAACCATATCTGCAACCCTGGGAAGAGGTCTTGTGGGCTGTTACGGGCTGATATAAGATATAGTGGTTCGCCCAACGGAGTCAAATTCAGAGGGCCCGATGATAGAGTACAATATCGTGCTTGATTTGATACTTGATACCTAAGTCTATCGCGATAAGTAGTAAGTAACTGTTATAAATTGTTGTGTTCAGGCATTTAGATGTCGGAACACTGCTTCCCCCTTTGGCCTTATTGTGACTTGAAACCATGTGAAATGAAGGCCAAGCGGTTTCTCGTCGTACAATAAAAAAAATGTGGAATAGATTGAATCGATTTTTACGAGACTTCGACGAGACTCTTTCAATACCATTAAGAATAACAGCAATGAACAAGACATTCATTTCACACAGCTAGATAGTGAAATGAATGTCCTGTCCTGGCCACAAAATAAGCTATATTACGGATAATACTTGTATGCTTTTTAAAAACACACTTATGATAGAGTGAAGCACCCAAGCACAGAACAAACCTCATCCCATATACCACCGTATTTATTACAAAAATGATTGTTCTGGGTGGATCAATCAAGGTGATGGGTGATCTGGAAATCGACCCCATAACATAACCTACAGAAAGGGCAGAGCTAGGAGTATCTATTAATAAACGAGCTTGTTGTTTATATCGTTGTATGTTGTAGGTGCTATATGTTGTAATTGTGAAAGCACTAGGCTTTTTCATCCTCATTTCTGTCAGAGATGGAATGTAGGCCCCACCAGGGAAGCGAAACCACGAGCATAAAGCTCGGTACGAATAAATCGCTTTGTCTTCTAACATGTGCGCACTCTGGCAATCATAGCGAGATAGGCGCGAGGGTGGCAAATGGAAAGAGAATCAGCGCTGATAAATGATTTCGGTACAAATGTTATTTTGATCTTTGCGATACCATTCGATTTGTTTTGGGGCTCAACGATTACAATTTGTTTTGTACTTTTTTGATTGCATTGCTGGCGTTAGGCGCGTTACGTTCCGTTATCGTTTTATGTAAATTGGGAAGTGTTATATTGAAAAAACCTAATTCACAAGCTAAGCGCCACCTCCTTTAAGGATTAAATAGAGACTGTGCAGGGAGACATTAACACAATCATAATGATAGTCAGAATTACTGAATATTGAAAAAAATCTTATACAAAATCTATCGTTTGCATTAATTTAGACACAGTAACCATCGAAGTAGCTCCATCACTGCCGTGTGTAATACGATGCGTTCGCAAATATGCCGTGTCCCCTAAAAAAATAGTTTTTTTTTTATTGTACGACGGGGAAGTGCTTGGCCTTCATCTCACCTGGTAACAAGTTGAAGGCCGAGGGTGGAGGCGCACTTCACCCGGACTCCTCAACATACTGAGGAACTGACCATCTTACCTCTAAATGCCGGAACACAACAATTTTAGAATTGTTGTTATGGCGACAGAATCAGGTAAGATGGTGGTAACTAGCCAGGCGGACTTAAATAAAGCCTAAGAATCAACCCATCCAACTCAGCCCCTGGATATCGTAAAAGCTGACTAAGGGATCTCACCAGAAGGCAGCAGCTTCCTTCTATGTATTATCCACTCATTTACTGCGATCACCCATCCGCCTGCCAAGCTTGGTGATAATAGGAAAACCCTCCAGCTTTGGATAAGGCTCTGTCCAGCTGTGGACACTAATGAGCCGTTGATGTGAATATCAAAAAAGAGAAGTAGGTACTAACTAGTTAGGAGATCACTTTATTAATTAAATTAAAGTAGGTACACTAAAAATTAAAAAACTAGTTGTTTCTTACGCATAATAGCGACCTTTCAACTCCTGTATCTATTAGTCTTATGGCTCTGGTTCAGGTATCGTTTCATCAGGAGGTACAACTACCGTATCTTCCGGTGGCGGCGGTACTATCGGCTCTTCTGGTGGCACAATTAGCTGGTCACCCTGAGAACCGAAATGTTTAAGAAATAACTTACCCAAATACACAGAAAGAATTTATGACGCGTCAGCTAGCTTCAATTCACTCCGGCTCAGACTGAAAACCAGCGCTGGCACGCCTAGCTGGTGCCTGGCAGCATTAAGCTGAGTCTGGGCCCGTTTGGCTGTACTGCACTAAGTATTTCAAATGATGTTGTTATTGTTGTTATTTTAATTTTTTGTGTGTGTATCGCCAAATAAATGTATTTCATTTCATTTCATTATTTCATTTCATTTCATTTCATTTCATTTCATTTCAATTGAAACTGACGTTTCTGTTGCACAGCAAATTGATATCCGCGCATGTATGATATTCAATTATATAAGAACTAAGAGCTAGCAAATATTTTTTTCTTTATACTATACCAGCTTGGAAAGTGAGTTTTTTTTTAAAAGAGACAGAATGAACGTCATTCTGCTGTATTAATATGGAGGGGGGGCAAATTCTATGAACTCATTGTTAACGTGCTGTTTTTGGTTTTCACCAAGTCTGCAAAATGATACAAGTTGATATTTCCGAGCATTAATAAAAAAATATGAGTAAAACGTCATAACAACTGCAACATTCTTTTGTACGACGGCGAAGCGCTTAGCCTTCATCTTACCTGGTTACAAGTTAAGATAAGGCCGAAACGATCAAAATGCCGGAACACAAAAATTTTGAATTGTTGTTATGGCGACAGAATTAGGTAAGATGGTGGTAGCTAGCCAGGCGGACTTAAACAAAGTTCTGGCACCAACCAAACAAAGTACAATATTATACTCCCCCTGGGGATCGAACCCGTGACCTCTGGATCTGACACCGGAAGGCGAACAACTAGACCACAAAGGCGGTAAAAAATTACAATCAAATTCGTCTCTTATCTCTTTGTCGTCTAAGATTGTGCTATTCCCAACTCCTACCTTGGTAATCGGTTTCATTCTCCCCTCATTGAACAACAATTGTTACTACTGTAGGTGGCTGGTGGAGTTCAGCCGCTAACTTTGCCAATGTCACATAGCAAAGGCCACACGAAGGAGTACTGTCGTTACAAAATGATGGTCAGTGAATTAACAAATAATTTTGCATCTTCATTCAAACCAGAAGGTCACTGGCGAGGACTGGAAAAAGTGGACATGAAATTGTCTGAATAGCTTTAGTTTCTATTTTTGTAAGAAGGTCATGATACATAGTTACGTACCCATTTATGCGCTACCCAAGCAACTGTGTGGTTGTGTAGCTTCGGACCGATAAGTGGGTTCATTTGCGAAACGTAAACAGTCACCCAACTAAAACAGAAACTGATTCGTGAAGATGCGTCCAAGTATAAAAGAAAAACTTATATTCTATAGAAATAAATACTGGACATAACACACAGCACCAGCTAGCCCTAAAGGAAAATACTTGAAATAATAATGACGCTGACTGATTGACTAGCTGACAATCAACGAATGGCCCAAACCAGGGCACCTATACAGAAACTTGAAATTTTCAGACTAGCTCCCTGCGTTGTTTGCACTACAAAATCATTTTGGGAAATTCCCAAGGTATAATGGAAATGGAGTCCCGGGCATTTACTAGAGTCTGATAATCTTTTGGCCATTCAAACTAAATTGTTGATGTGACCTATGACAATACATAGTTTCTCTTCTCAATTTGAGCTTTCCAGAATCATCACGCTTGGTACGCAGATCGGTGATCGCAGTAAATGTGCAAGTGAGAATCATTGGTCGTCTTTTTACAAAGCCCGCGGGGTGAGTTCAAGGGGTTCTAGCCGCGACAGCCGCGGTAAATCACAATGTAACGAGAGTATAAAACTAGAACTAGCTTACAAATAAAACAAATAAGATACTAACAAAATCCACATACAAAAAGCAGTCATCATGATGCAACATCGTATGATCCTGCAAACAAATAAATACTAAATATCATTCCGCAGCCCTTTTCAATAGCTCGTTAATGTCAATGTGACAGAGTCACCACGCTTTGCATACGAGCTAGGTTCATTCATAGTAAACGTGTTAGGACACTTTTGCTCTTCTTCTAGCTAGATCTCTTGGTAAAATATCTCCGCTTGGTAAAGTAGACTTATAATTTTTACACAGCGAATCTAGCCCCAAACATTGCATTGGTTCTAATATGGAAACGAGTTTTTTTTATTGTACGACGGGGAAGCGCTTGGCCTTCATCTCAACTGGTTACAAGTTAAGATAAGGCCGAAGGTGGAAGCGCACTTCACCCGGAATCCTCATCAAACTAAGGAACTGGCTATCATGCCTCTAAATGCCGGAACATAACAATTTAAGAGTTGTTATTATGGCGACAGAATTAGGTAAGATGGTGGTTGCTAGCCAGGCGGACTTAAAAAATGTCTTAAAAATGAACCAACCAAACGGATAACGGATAGAATAGTTTTATATCTTTCAACCCTTACGTCACCATCTTGCAAGACCTCATGATCGTCCTTTGTAACCCCATATCTTGAAAACCACCGGTTTTTCAGTATAAAATTAAACTGATGATTAAATCTTCTGTCGAGTAAGACCTGCCAAGTTATTTACCTCTTTTGAAACCCTTCATGTATTTGACATTAAGGTTTCATAGCTCCGCTCACTCCAGCTATCTTCTAAATATATATAACTCAAAGGTGACTGACTGACTGACATAGTGATCTATCAACGCACAGCCCAAACCACTGGACGGATCGGGCTGAAATTTGGCATGCAGGTAGATGTTATGACGTAGGCATCCGCTAAGAAAGGATTTTGATTAATTCTACTACCAAGGGGATAAAATAGGGGATGAAAGTTTGTATGAAACTTTGTCAATTTTAAACCGATCGGGCTGAGACTTTGCATGCATAAAGCTTCTATGACGTAGGCATCCCCTAAGATAGGATTTTGAGATTTTGCATTTGTTTTGTTTCGGTTTAGTAATAACTCAAAGGTGACTGACTTGACTGACATAGTGATCTATCAACGCACAGCCCAAACCACTGGACGGATCGGGCTGAAATTTGGCATGCAGGTAGATGTTATGACGTAGGCATCCGCTAAGAAAGGATTTTGATTAATTCTACCCCCAAGGGGATAAAATAGGGGATGAAAGTTTGTATGAAACTTTGTCAATTTTAAACCGATCGGGCTGAGACTTTGCATGCATAAAGCTACTATGACGTAGGCATCCCCTAAGATAGGATTTTGAGATTTTGCATTTGTTTTGTTTTGGTTATAAGACTCTGCTTTGTATTTGGCATTTGTTTTGTTTTCGTATGGTTTAAGTATAGGTTTTGTCGGTTAGACTTTTTTAAAATGGCTAAAGAAAATCTGAACGTTAATGGAGAAGTTGAAGAATGTACTGTCGTTTTTAAGTTTTGCTGGCTCTAATTTCCAGAGGATTCCAATGGGAACATACATAAGCACATCGACTTTTATATACTAGTCAGAAGATAAGACTGAGACGACTTTAGAGTTTTGCCACCAGTGTATTTGAAAACAGACTTCGATGTGCTTACCCTTTATTAGCACAGGTTTGTACAAGGCATGGTCCGATAATGAAGATGGCTCCGAACACAGCTGAGACTACATAGATAGGTTGGTAGAACGTCTCCAATACAGGAGGCGGGGGTGGTGGCAGCAGAGGTACTATTTCTGGCAGCACTGGTTCTGGTTCTGCTCCAGGTCCTGCTTCAGATTCTGGTCCTGGTTCTGGTTGATCAGCCATAGTAGAGTCACCTAGTCGAGTAAAATCGTAACAAGTTTACCGCCTCTGTAGTCTAGTTGGATCTCCAAATTTGTACTTGGTTTGGTTGGTGAAAGTAAGAAAAAAAAAGTAAGTCTGTTTAAATCCGCATGGCTAGCTGGCATCCATCCTACACCTTCGGTATTATCATAACTTGAAACCAGGGCCCTGATTCTACGAAGTTAATCGCTTCACTATAAAAATGGTATCATCGCAGAATGCCACTCGAATACCAAAAGGCACTTAGGCCATTAATTTTTGTTTATTTTTTATTTTTATTGGTGATAGTCAAGTGTTTGACCACCAGCTTACATGTAAAATAAGTTAATGTGTGACCTAAGATGGTCCATCTTAGGTCACACATTTCACATCTTGCCTTAAAGGAACCTATTTACTCTAGACTTAAGGACTCCGACGACAATAGAAGATTCGTGCGGAAAAACTCTGCGACTATACCATTGTCAAAGTGAAGCAATTGGTTTAGTAGAATCAGGGTACAATATAAAAACTTAATAAGAAAGATAGCTATATAATGTAAATTATAGATTAATTATTATACGTAACGAATATTCCCAACATATCGTTCTGCAGATAGAATAAAGCAGCTGTGACAGTCTTAATTGCATAGCTGAGTCACCATTGTAAACTGAAACCGTATCAGGAAACCTATACAAAGGACAGTTTCTGGTAAATTGTTTCTTACTTCAACCGTCCATACCCACTCCACCATTAAATAAATTCTAGAGTCCTCTTCCAGAAAACCTTAATTGATAAAGAAACAAATTTAAATAGAAGTTTGATCGAGTAGTTAGATTGATCGATCTGTAGGTAATCATGATTTAATAATTTATGGAATAAATATATACAGTTCTAAAACTTTTGGGTCCACAATCACCACGTTTGGCAGATGGGTTGATTATTGCAGTAAATTATGTTAGACATTACACAGAAGCAAGCTAATGCCCTTTTTCTAGCGAGATCCCTTACCTTAGTCAGTTTTTTCTGATATCCATGGAACCTTACTGCGTTTATCAGCCCGTTTACCAAAAGTAGTAACTATGGCAAATCGCCTATTTGGTGGGAGAGCATTTCCATTCCTATATCTTACACGTACTGTGATCTCTTTGCTAAAACGTTTTCCCATGTTTGGGAAAAGGTTTTTGCAAAGGTTTTTTTGTTTTTGGGAAAATACGATTCCCATTTTGTTTTATTACAGTAGACTCGGGCTAGTAATACGTAGTTCTATGAAAAAAAAAATTGGAAAATCATGTGTTGTTTTGTCCGATGACGTCATAGAAAAAATGGTAACAACTCCACCTGCCAAGCATGGTGATTATAACAAACCCTCAAATTATGCAGAAGTTTATTTCCAACGGTGGACATTGATAGGCTTGATGTGTGTTCTATCTGGGTCTGCTTCACAAACTTAATGTAAAACTATGTTATATTGTTAAGTTTTACGTACCGGCGCTTTACTGAAAGTCTTTCGTATTTATTTATCTGCGATTTGAACAAAGCAATCAACATTATCTATCTTCTGTGTTTGACCAAAGAGAATACGATACTCCGTTAGATCTTTGACACTGAAGATTTAAGAAGTTTATGCACGAAGTTTAGTGCGGGCAAAGAGTTTTTAATAAATTCAGAAAGGTTTATCTCTCAAAATTTTCGTTTCCGTGTAAAAGCTATCAGGATACAGGTGGGTCATCGATGTTTATAAGTGTTATCAGTATACCTATATTAGATTCAACTGGCCTTCCTCACAGCTCAGTTGGTTGTAGTTCTGCCTTTTGCTGTATGAGGTTGTGGTTTCGATTCCTGTTTGGGTGTTGTATTGTGTAATTGTAAATACATACGTCGTATTGTTTTACTGTACGCTTAAAGATTTATGTTTCTAACCAGATACAATTCCTTAATCTAGATATAAGTATATCTTTGTTTGATATGTGTATTGCGCGTTAATAAATTAATAAATAAACAGGAACCCTGGCTTTTTATTGTCTCGCAGAAAGTGTTATAAATAGAGTAAGTAGGAATCTATGCTCTTCTAGAAAAAAAGCCTGTCATCATCTCAAATATTTGTTTTGGGCTTGAACCCGTCGCTTCAATCAGGACTCTACAAAACTCCATCGAGTACTAGGCACTAGGCTCGGGAGTGAACTCTAGAGTCCCTCGTTCCGGTCAGGGTTAAATATGTCACTCTAGACCTTGACCTTACTTTATCTCCACGGTGATGATATAAATTACATTCACGTTTGCCTTAATTCGTAATAAAGTAAAAACTCTTGAGATTTCGTGACTAAAACCGCTTTTTTTTTAATCTGACGATAAACGCACGCGCGTCACCTTTCTCATTACATTCAACAACATGTTCGATTTTCAAAAATTTGTATATTTGAAAATGCTCTTTTTAAATGATGGGTTAGTCTAGCTTTCTTTATAACACCAAAGAGATACAAATACATTAATAAGATACAATACTACGTATGAAATGAGAAAAAGCCAAATCATTCTCTATGAGATTAATATTTTGTAGGCTAGTTAATGAACGAAAATTTTAAAGAAAATACTTTTTTGTCCAAGGGCTTTAAATGCCAATTTAGCCCCGTCACGCTGGGCTGCAATGACACATTTTTAGAGCAAGAGAAGGGAAAAAAATATGTTCATAATCCAAATTTAAATTGTCCGGTTAATACCAAAAAATCCTTTATTAGCGTTGGTGGGATTTTCCATATCATATCGACCCTATCACAAACCTCTTACATCTCGTTACTCTAATTATAACCGTATAAAGCATACCTACGATCCCTCAGGCCGATCGCATCTCGATCGCAGATAGGCGCGCGCGCAGCCTATAATGACTCAATTACCCGCTTAGCGGAGGCGTGGTCCGGTACTGTATGTCTTCATTACAAGAGTGAAGGCTTGCCGGAATGGAAAAGGCTTTTAAATAGCTTGTTTTTACGGTGGTATAGAACATGTAAAGGTCCACCTTGCTAGCGACCAAGCTCCTTCAGTGCGCGGGATAGTCAGTGCCTTTTGAGAAAGCTCACTCCATTCATATACCTCATTCTTGCTCTTTGCTTAGAGGTCGAAAGCTCGTCCATCATTTATAAAAAAAATGGCTTTTATCGATTTTGATGAAATTGAAAACGTAAAAAGATAACATACATAGAAATTAATTGTCGTGGGAGATTTTTGATCGGTGGGGTAGTTTTTGAGATATTGGGGTGAAAAGAAATACCATTTTGCGCCCGAATCTTTTGAATGGCGTTCAATGGCAAATGATTCGTTCAATAAAAAAAAATTAATATGCCGAGAATGTATTAATACTTATTAATCGGTACGAGGATTATTTTGACACTTGGATAGTTTTTGAGAAATAGGAGTGTTAAGAGAGACAATATTTTTTGACTTGTGTGGTGTAATTTGAATTTGTATCGGTTGCACATGCATAAAATATATATTTTATTTTATAATAGGGGTAGTTTTTGCAACAAAGTAGCGCATTTGTAAGGGTAAAACGTTTGGTATGTCTTGTAGGATATACTACTACGACAGATAGATTAAAGGAGGTTGGCTTCACGATTAACATTTTATTATTGGCCGAAACCAGGGGAGTTTCACCAAATAAGAAAAATGCGTTTTAGTAAAAGTATTTACATTAATGGTTTGTTAATAAAGTTCTATTAAATAAATAATCTCCGTACTAATCTAACACAAACCAGACATCACGAGATCTCAGTTCGGGCGAACTACTAGCATATTTATTTATAATCTGTGCTAAATATATTCATCGTCTTACCAAAAGACAGTCAACTGTCTTAGGACAATGTTCGATACATGACAACTGTTGATACATACTGTATTGAGTTTGTTTGTTACTGTTTAAGTATAGGGAAGTGAAGATGTGGTCTGTAATAGAGCTTGCTCGCCAAGAAGAAACCTACTTAAAACAGTAAAAGAAACGTGTTGCCATAATTGCTATTAGATTAAAGTGTACGGAATTGTGCTAAATGTCTGGGCACTACCACCATACCTATTTCAGCCGCCAAGCAGCACTGCTGTGTTCCGGTTTGAAGGGTATGATTGCCGGTAAATTTACGGGCACTAATTACAGTAAAAGAAACGTGTTGCAATAATTGCTAGTAGATTAAATTGTACGGAATTGTGCTAAATGTCTAGGCACTACCACCATACCTATTTCAGCCGCCAAGCAGCACTGCTGTGTTCCGGTTTGAAGGGTATTGTTGCCGGTGAAATTACGGACACTAATATGAGGCTTAGCACCTTTATGGCTCAAGTTGACGGGCACAATGCAGTGCCGTGTAGGTTATGTTCTGTGTGGATGTGACCTACGCAGTAAGGCATTATTATAGGCAAGAGATGCACTTAACATCAGGTGGGTTACTTGCTAGTTCCATCTCTTAGTTGAAAAAAAAGGTATAAAAGCCTTTTCCACATTTACAGCTTCTAGGAAGAGCGGTACTGCCTCATAGGATGGTATCTCTGGGTACGTTATCCATTGGTACTGGGAAACAGCTGGATTTATTGGTAAATGCGCTATGATGGCCACTTAACGTTCGACCAGACCGCGGGACTATCCTTAAATCGTGATATCTTCAAGAATAACCTAAGGGGTCATGAATTGATTTTTAAGTTTCTATTTTGAGATAAAAACGGTGAATGGTAGAGTTTATTATTTTTTAGACACGAAAGTGTAATTAGGATGTGAGATGTTTAGTTAGATAGCATGTTGTGTGTGGTTTAAAGTTACTCAACCGATTTTTTGTAGGTTTAGAGATTAGCACTGTACTCATGAGCTCTGATTAAGGTGGATCCTTACTTCAAAATATAACACTGGCTATATTTTGTAGAATACTAGTTCTGAGCGTATTTAACTTTTTTCATAAATATGTATAGTTTACAAGATTTATTTTTTATTTTTATAATTTTTTAGCCTCTTCGTTAGGGTCAAAATCTTCACAGTGAAAACTGAATTAAGTGAGTAGCAAGAAGCAAGGGGTATCAAGTAAATGGTAGCGAGGGTTTTGACAGCTGTCATTTTGACAACGTGGGTCAAGCTTCCGTCTTCGAGCTTCAATTTCCGGTGGGCGTCACTTGATCCCAATTTAATTTAAGAAACTATCAATCATCCCTCGCCCTTGTAAGTTAGGTGTAGAATTCATATAAGTACCATAGATTGAAGATTTATTTTCTAACTTCCTTTCTAACTGGTGTTCGAACTTTATTACTGGTTTATTTACAAACAGAGGGTAAATGAGGCGCAAAACTGTTTTTGAACACAAAACTAGACATATCTTGTGCAAAGACAGCCATAGTTCTTGAATTTAAAATCGTATTTTGCATGTGAGGATCATACATAGTGCAAGCTGCAACGGTTCGGAACATATAGCATGCGACCTCGCAGCTAGAATAAATCACGCTTGATTTATTTTTATTCGGTTGGCAACACTGAGCATCGCGTATATTTCCCGCAATGCCGTTTCCATTCTTTATTCAAATTATTTTTCGTTTGTTGTGAGCTAGTATGCGAAAGCATCTTTATTAACGGACTCTATATTCAAGTTTTCTTTGTGAAAAATGTCTGTAGATTCGCAGAATGGCCGTTGTTGTGCTAATAAGTACTTACCTAGAACTAGAATAGAAAACACTTTAACGAAAACATTTTGCTAGTTAGTGGTTTAGGCTTTCTAGCGACTGTTGAGCTTCGATACAAATTAATCAATTTGCCACACAGAACTTCATTTCAGTACAATGACATTAGGTACTTATGAAATGACATTGACATTAGGTACTTATGAAATTCTTAGATTTTAACGAGCATCCCGGCTTCGCCATCGTAATGAATTAATTTTATATTAGTAGCCTAAGTTTTTCCCGGTGGCTTGCACTATGCACAGATCCATGGTATATTTCATATTATAATCGAGTAAAGGTAGCAAATAAACAGAATACTTTCGAGCTATTCAAAATTATAATAAATTACAGGACATTGATTTTCACGCAGCACCTTCTAGCCAAGCTGCTGAACAGAGATTTAGATAATGAAGTTTTTAATCAAACTGAAATCTTTAATATTTCAATATATCACCAGAAGCAATGTTACCAGTAATTACAGAATCTATCAATATTGTTATTTATATTTGCAATTTAGTTTTCCAAAACCCTTGGTCAGCTAAAGAATCCAAAACAGCTTCTGACAGCAACGATCTACTTATCTAGAATCACTGCTTCCTAGCGCTGGTCGCCCGGAGCCTATGACGTGAAATCCTAAATAGCACGGAGCACGTGATGATAGCCGGATAATGCAGTTTATGGCTTCTGAGGTGTAGTGAGAATTGCCGTAGGTACAATATCGAACTGTGATTCAGGTTCGGCTGGGGTTAGAGCTTAGAAAAAATAACCTCATCCATGTTCTTAGTATCTACGAACAGCAGCTAAAAGTCATTGTATATTTTTGTATAAGTAAATGAAATCTTAGTTCTTGACCTCTATAGGCTTGTTTAGTTCAAGGCCAAAGCAAGGTCTACAATGGAGCGAACTGTCCCAGAAAGTTCTTAACAATCAACGGTGCATCAACGGAGCACAGCTATCTATTTGTTACCAGACTTCGGTAGGAAGGCGGTAACTAGCCAGGTGGACCTTTATACAGATCCAACCACTAGTTTTGTGGTGTGATTCCGTTGCCCAGGGTAGTCCACAAGGAGGTAGATGACACCTCGTCTCCAAAGCACATTTAACTATCTAGAGCCGCCTCTGTGGTCGGTCTAGTGGTTCAACCCACCGATTTCAGATCCCGGGCTCGATCCCAAAGGGGAGTACAATATTTTGCTCGGTTTGGTTGGTGATAGGACTTTGTTTAAGTCTGCCTGGCTAGCTACCCCCATCTTACCTAATGCTGTCGCCATAACAACAATTCTAAAATTGTTGTGTTCCGGCATTCAGAGGTAAGATAGCCAGTTCCTCAGTTTGTTGAGGATTCCGGGTAAAGTGCGCCTCCACCTTAGGCTTTATCTTAACTTGTTACCAGGTGAGATGAAGGCAATAATAAAAAAAAAAACTTTAATGGATCTTTGTTTTGTAACACAACTGGACTTTTTCTGTAAATTAGGCAATACCTAAGCCCTATTTTTATTATCTTTACGTGTCGCAAAGGTCTCTAAACGATAAAGAACAAAAAAAACCGACAGAGCGTCCTAAATAACAAATCTAATTTAATTGTGTCATGACAATTATTAATATTCAATTCAATAAACACACTATCAGAGCGGTTACATGAAAAAACACAGAATCGGTAATTTATTAGGCAGACAGCATGATAACCTCCAACCAAAAAGAGTCAAACACACCGACTCTTCGGTAATGTTGATATATCACAATCAGAACTCTTAACTGGTCAAAACTATCTGTTTTAAAGTATTTTTAACATATTACTCAAAATTAATTAGGTAAGTGTGTGTAATGTAAAGTGTAAAGGTAATTAAAATCCCTAAAGATTTGAATTACCACGCTTACCCTTAATCGTGTCTCTTAGTCAAGCGCATATCACGTAACAACAGACGTTAAAAAACTCATTGATCATAACTTCTTGACCCTATTTTGGTTTATAGTATAATAAGGTATAATCGTGTCTTCGCCAATGTACATACATACAAGCTTCTCCCGCGGCTTCGCCCGCGTGGTCTACAGAAAACAAATAACATAATTACAGTTGACAATATCCCAAACAAAGTAAGAAGGACGAAGTCCAAAGTCCAAATACCATCTTATCTAATTCTGTCGCCATCATAACAATTCTAAAATCGTTGTGTTCCAGGCATTTAGAGGTAAGATAGCCAGTTCCTCAGTTTGTTTAGGATTTCGCGTGAAGTGCGCTTCCACCTTCGGCTTTATCTCAACTTGTAACCAGGTGAGATGAAGGTCAAGGGCTTCCCCATCGTACAAAAAAAAAACTACTACTGGGATGAGAGTGGAATGGTAACAGAACTCATAGCGTATAAAGATCTAATTAAGAGACATCCAGAAGTGGATAATCAGTAATTGAAGAAAATGTATACCAATGTTCGAGTCAACCGACCCAGATAATAAAAAGTTTCATAGAAAATTCAACCCTTCATTTCACTCTCTTAGGGGTAGCAATACTTAAACTTTACAAAGAACGCACTCTCCAAATTGAATGTCTCTAGGACTTGTGGCTTAGGCTGTGCGTTGATATATCAAACTGATTTTAAAATCTGTTTTATATATCAAAAAATTAAATTAAAAAGAATATATACAAATTTTCGAATTAATTGACCCATCGACCCTTTGTAATTTTATGTAACATAGATATTCATTTCTTTAATTATTTTTTTCTTTCTTTTATTTTTGTTTATTTTATTAACTTGATTAATTATTTGATTACGAGGTTGTCGAAGATATATTTATATGAACACCAAGAGCCAGTGCCCTCAGGGTTTAAAAAAATCTTGCAGGACTTTTGATTGAAGCGACACGACTAAGGGCTGTTTCTTATTTAGGCCAGCGAATTAGCATAGTTACTCAGCGTGGTAATGCAGCCAGTGTCTTGGGCAAGCTTCCGTATTACCTACATATGATTTCAGACGTCTGTAGATTACAGCAAAATTTAAGTAAATGTTGAACACTAATCCTATTTTAAGATGCCCTGTGTCGTGGGTGGCTATAGAGACACTAAGAGTACCAAAACAACAGCAATTATGATTTATGACCGAAAACTTTGGATCCCAGTTGCACCAAACATTCCAAGACAATGTGATGTTGCGTAATAAAATAACTTGCAATTCTCCGATAAAACTATTGCTAGTAGGTACATATGAATCATCTTTATGGGCAATTCCGCCGGCACATTTCGGCAATTTCCTGAATTATGACGCTATTGTACCTATAGCCTATTATATACCTTCTGTATGGTAACTGGTTCTATTACTTTTGATATATCGATGCTATTCTTGTAGAAATGAAGTATGAGTAACAGACTCACAACTTTTTCCCCTTCGAGGATTCACCTCTGATTATGAGTACCGACTCAGAGCGTAGATCTTATGAGAACCACGATTGCCCATAGTTTGCAAGCAGCTAGCATTCAATACATTGCAAGTCCGTTAAGCGGAATGCTAGCCCACTAAGCGGAATGTTAGCGAGCCATTTTTGCCATTTTTTTGTCTCCAGAGACATGACGGTTTCCTCACGATGTGACCTTCACCGCCAGAGCATGTGCATGTATCAAATGCGCACAAATTTCTGAAAAACCGAAAAGTCCATTGGTACGCGACAAGATTTGAACCCACAATCTCCGTAACGAAAGATGGGGTGATAGTAAAAACAAATTTTGATAATGTCAAAAACTTTTAATTATAATTTGGTTTTAAATGATCACCTTGGAACCCTTGATCATCTCCTCCAATAGTCGCCAAAGGTTTTACTTAAATGAGTAATAGGTATATTGTCTACCAGCTTTACGATTAGATGTATAAGTCCTTTGCTAGTCTTTTCCAAAGCTCAAGTCACACGCCCAGGTACGGTTTTATGCTGTCGGACCATCGTGTCCCAATAATAGGCAGAACCCCAATAAGCAGGTCGATCGCCGTCCATTATTTTTCACTCGCTATCACCGAAGGCCGGCTACATAAATCCGGCGTGTCCATACTGCCCAGGGCGCTGTGATCTGCTCGCAAGTTATGTGTCCCTGGTGATTCCACCTCGTTGGTGGTGATTCATGACCTGTTTGTGTGGTGACTTATGGAGTTGTCGTGAAGGGGCTTCATTTCTCTTGACGTACCGGTTGGGTATCACCCGCAGCGTATTTTGCCTTCGTCTATAGAGTATCTTATAGAGCAATCTTGGCAACGAGATTACCATGCTTGGCAGGGATTGGAAATGACAGTGCTGCCAAAACTGTTGTCCATCTTCCTATGCCTTAGTCGCGTCTCACGAAATCCATGCTAAAATGAAGAAGGGCCCATTTTAAATAGAACCTGTAACTCTGACATCGCTTATTGAATCGAATCAACACATGGATGTTAGGAACTACGGGCTCAAATTATAAAAATAAGTTCTACATTAAAAAAAAAGTATTTTTTGCATAATTGTTTCATAATAAATATTTTATCAAAATCCAGCCCGTCACCCGTTTTTCAACACTTAGTCGATAACATATCGAGAATCTTATAATACAATTATACTGAACAGACTTTATCTGTGCAATAAAGTATATTCATTCAATCATTAAATCATTAATCTATCTATCTATTCAAGCAGATAGATGTAAACAAGTAGCATATCCACGAAAGCGATGTTTTGCAAATTGTCGATAGCGTTATCATTAAGAGCGGATGTAGCGGTACAAATCAATATCGATAACCTATTGCGAGTCTCAAACTATCTCGTAACTAACAGCTCCTTTGACATTTGTGCGCCCGCGCATGGATACCTTCATGCAATACAGCAACAGTTGGTGTTGGACTTCGGCTGATCGCTAGCCCGGTGAACGTCTCTGTCCTGAAGGTCCTACTACCAGCGCCATAAGCCAGCAGTTCATTTGCCCGTGGAAGACCACTCGGAGGTAGATCATACGTACCCCATAACCTATAACAGCAATGGAAAGTGTATAAATGTTCAAATATAGATTGTCACCTTTCTGCATAGCCCGGTCCGAAACATTAATTGGACAATAAAACACAACAACGCAATGAATTGTGCACCGATAATTTAATGTTAATTATTATTTGACTTCATTGAATAACACGTTTTATCAGTTACGTCCATTGAGACGCCGATGCCGAGTGCATTCAAATAACCTAAATGCTACGATTTGAGATTGTTGCATGTTATTGAATGGGTGATAGTAGTTATTAATTACAGAGCAAACAAGGCAACACCTCCGTGGTATTACAGAACAGGACATTGATTTCACACAGCGACATATAGCCCCAAACTAAGAATAACTTGATACCTATATAACACTTAGATTACGGATGGTATAGGGGAGACCCATACAAAACCGTATACCTGGGTAAAACCGTACAGTAGGTCTATTTTCGTCAACCATTCAAATTTCTCGCGCCCAAGCCGCTCACTGGACTGGACTGGTCAACCAATCATAGCGTTTTGTCAAAAAACACTTGGCGCGGCAGGTCCGTGCTTTTAGAAAATATTGGATGGTTTTGTTTTTTGGTGGTCCTCATATAATTTCTTTGAAAATTCAAGCAAATGTTGTAAAGTTTAGGTGAACTGCTGGTAAGTCTCTCATTATTTATGTTAAAGGCTGTGTATTTACACCTAATTTATGATACTTGAAGCGGTAAATTTACCTTGAATATGTAAAAATGTGAGCTAAGTGTTGACAAACATAGGAATGGGTCAAAACCGTACGGGGTAAATCCGGCTATATACGATTTTGACCCGAGTTGAAGACACTTTAAGTTCCTTGCAATTCATTTTAAGATGCTACAAAAATGCCACGTAGTTAAAAAAGGATTACTGATCGTCAAAGATGGGATCCAGATGCTAGAGCTATGGGACACCTAAAAGCTTCTATAGCATATGAGGTACCAAAGTCAACATGACAAGATTAGAGTGCACAAATACCGAAAGAACCATGATCTTAAACCTCACTAAGCAAGCGCTTAGAGAATAATGATAAAACGGAGATACCACAACATTCACTTGCTGTGCCACTTGATGACACGGTTCCATCAACATCTGCTGCATCAAATCCTATCTAGGTGCCATCAAATTCCACTGCACCACTCGTTGGACTCGAGGAAAAACAGCTGACATCACATGAGAGGAGGAGGAGTATGGAGAGGCCATATAGAAATGTGCTGACTAATATTTCACAAAACCAGAAATCTTTTCTATCTAGGTACTACGACAATAAACAAGAAAGCCAATGAAGTTACTAATATGATAACGCTTGTACTGCCTTGAAGAATACGGTAAAAGTAGCATAGATTAAGGTTGGGTACAATGTATGGGTTGCATTGCAAGGGTGACCCTCATGAGTCCAGTCATGAGGGTTGTAGGTATAGGCTTCAGTTCAGAGGAGCTGTATGATTTCTTATGCAGAAGATGTATTGCTGAAAGATAACTTTAGGGGCAATATCGTAAACATTTTTTTTATTTTTATTGTACGATGAGGAAGCGCATCTCACCTGGTAACAAGTTAAGATAAGGCTGAAAATGGAGGCGCACTTCACCCGGAATCCTCAACAAAGTGAGGAACTGGCTATCTTACCTCTGAATGCTGGAACACATGTTTTTTTTAAAGAATTGTTATTATGGCGACAGATTTAGGTAAGATGGTCTAGCCAGGCGGACTTAATGAAAATCCTTCCACCAACCAAACCAAACACAATATATTGTACTCCCCATGGGGATCGAACCCGGGACCTCTGGATCTGAAATCGGTGGGTTGAACCACTAGACCACAGAGGCGGTTATAGTATACGGTTTTACCCAGGTGTTGGGGCAAAATCGTAAAGAGTAGAAGTTTACGATTATTCTGTATTTTTTTTTAATTGCCTTAGTTTTAGTAATATGTGTACGTAATTGTGTACCTAGAGAGATATAGTAATTAAAAATGTTTATTTGATACATTAGTGATTAAAAATTAACGACCTACATGCCTAGATTCTTAGCTATACGGCTTTGACCCGGTCTCCCCTACAAGGAAAATAATAGAAAAGTATGTTTTTTTTTGTATACTTTTGATGCAACACGACACCCAAACACGGTATTAGGGCCCCAATTCTACTGAACCAATCGCTCCACTCACAATTCTGCGATGATACAATTGTTGACCAAGCGAGCGAAGCGTCTCAGATTCGAGATTGGCCAAAAATGCTTTTGTCCGCTGTCTGTCGGTTTATTCTCGCCCACAGGTCGCATTTTTCAACCAATTTTGATGAAAATTGGCACGCATTCCTTGATGTATTTTTTTTTGTCGATCGCGATTTTTGATTGTGGCAAAATTGGGGGATGAAGGGGGAAGTTTGCTGTAGCGTTATTTATCAACTGATTTCAATTAAATTTGATAGACACACTAAGAATTTAATTCTACACGAGATTTTGTAAAAAATAAACAAAAACGGTGAGTGGAGGGGGAAAAGGGGAAAGTTAACTGTAGAATTTCGATTTTAGCCACCAGGTTCGATCTCCTCAGACACGAGTAATCGCTAAAACTTAGTTAAGCCATCCGATGTCCTCCAAGAAGGCCAGCAGCTCGCTGAGGCACTCAGTAGTACCTACCTACGGCAGATCACTTGTCACTTGCGTGTGTGTTCACTTGTACCTACAGCTGAAAAAACAGTTTTTGAAAGGTTGGGTGTAGGTTCATACATAACTGTAGATACTGTTTATGTATAATACCTATATTTGAAACGTCGACACCCTAGCGCCATCTCATCTGCCTGGGACATCAGTTAGGGCTGGTGCGGCGGCTGATTTGGCCGAGCATCACAAAAGGTGCAAATAAAGCGGTCTCGACAGAGCTTTCCTATTTGAGCCTTTTGGGGTTGGGACCTTGGGTCAGCGGGGAGCGGGTGCCCTCCGGGCTTTCAAAAATTGCGGGGTTTTCGATTAAGGCGACACATGACCCAAGGGCTGGCTCTTATTTAGGCCAGCGAATTAGCATAGCTATTCAGCGTGGCAATGCAGTGTCTTGATCACGCTTCCGTCTGGTACTGGTCAGGAACAGTTGAGTTACCATTAGGTCGTTTGTAACGGTCCTTAGGTAACCTGACTGATTCCTTTGTACATAGTTAGTTTAGTTGTATATTTTAAACTATTATTGTATAAACGCACGTTAAAATTACGAATATCACATATTTGTCGGAGGGTATCTGGAAGAAATTGCTTATGAACGATAAGACTGCCCGAAGTCTATAACATCTACGGTATATTATTTTCGTTCAATGCATTCAAATGTCCTTATGTTTTAGGTACTTTTTTTTGTACGACGGGTTAGCGCTTGGCCTTCATCTCAAATAGTTTCAAGTTATGATAAGGCCGAAGCGATTGGCTAGAGTGGTGAGGAACTGCTTATCACTTTTAAATGGCAGAACACAACTATTAAGAATTGTTGTTATGGCAACAGACTTAGGTAAGATGGTGGTATATAGCCAGGCTACCACCTACTTCTACTTTACTTTACTACTTTATACTGTATTGCACTGTTTCATAAAACATACCTAATTTGAAAGCTATCTGCAGAATAACCCACCTGTACAAGCAAAGTTCATTTAAAAATAAATAAGAACTCGTAATGAAAGAACTGGAATATTTTCATTAACCTTCGAAGTGTTAATAATGAAATAACATTATATCACACCCTTCGCTTACGAATGTAATGTTACTTCCCAATGGTTACATACAAATCATCTACATATTATTATTTATTTCATACACTAAAAAAGTATACCCACGTAGGTAGGTACTACTCACAGACACGCATTTAGCGTTATCGCATAGTTCAAGTAACTTATTAAAGGAAATAAGATATGTCGGTAAAGATGAGAAGAAGAAAGAAGAGATATAAATATATCGGATAATTGTTTGTTACATGCAATGATTGTCGACACCACTCTTTGTCGTTAAGTGTCTTAGTGATGCACACTCGCTCTAATAGGAAGCAACCCACAGATATATTTCAATGAATCTTTGCCAAAATTTAACACCTTCATCTCGATTTAATGAATAAAATATGATTGCCATAAGTTTAACTTGGATGATTGAGGGTGGAACTCTTTTTTGTTAAATTTATAGCTGACAAACACTATAACGTTGGTTTTGGTATAATTGGTTATGAGCTTATGAGATTTGTATGTGGAAAGAGTCTATTTTTCACTTGAATTTTTGTGTGTGAAGTATGAGAATCGAACCTTTAGTACCTAATTACGTATGCAGTTGGTAGGTTTTGATTAGATAGGTATATAATTATGTATTTTTTTATTATACGACGGTAAAGCGCTTATGGCCTTCATCTAACCCAAGTTATGACCAAAGGCAGAAGCGCACTTCACCCGGATTCCTCAACAGACCTCTAAATGCCGGAACACTATAAAATATATTTTTTATTATGTTCACAGACTTTCATAAAATGGTGGTAGCTAGGCAGTAAGAATTAAACAAAGTTTTACCACCGACCAAACCTAGAACAAGTTTATACCCTCGGGGGATCGAACCTGGGACCTCTGGGGACTGATACTAGTACTAGACCACGAAGGCGGTTATAGGTAACTCGACTGCTCCCTTGTAAATTGTTAGTTTTAATAATATTTTTAATTTTACTCTAAAATTATTATTTAGGTAATCTAGATTCTTTAGCCCATATAACGGTAAGCGGATACTGTAGCACATAGACGCTTGGAGCATCAAAGGCATCATAGCACGTGGACAACCCTTTAAGAATTAAAAAAAAAACCTTTTTCCTCCTCCTTGTCGCTTCTTGCCTCCACCTTCCTGAATAACTCACCAAATTAAAAACACGACTTACAAAGAAAACCAGTAAACATGGCCGTGAAAGAATTTGCATTTTATCTTGTATCTTTTATTTATCTGTCTGTTAATTGAGAGTGCGTTCGCACACGTGTTAATTACGAATTGATTAATGATAGCCGACACCGTCCATTTATTTGCGCCCGTAGTTTGGTGTGAATTGATGACCTGAGGCTATTTAAAGATATAAAAGCATTATTTTATCCGTGATGAAATTTAACCGATTTTACCGCCACCAAACACTTAAGACCCTAAATATTTGGAGGAGACTATCTAGTAGACATTAAGAAGCGGTTGAAGAATGATTGAATGAATAAAAACCCTACATGGTGCATCATATTGATTTTATTTCATTGTATTGTACGACGGGAAAACTTTTGGCCTACATCTCACCTGGTTCATATTGGATAAGGCCGAAGAGAAAATGCACTTCATCCGGAAAACTAAACAGTCTGAGGTAGGGTAGACTGGGGTCAATTGAATCAAGTCATGGTTGAAACATCGCATTTATCTCAGAAAGCGTGATACCTAGGCGCGTGACACTCGCCGTTCTGTCGGCCATGTTCGAATCTATGGCCATAGATATGGCAGATATGGCATAGGCTGGACACAGACGTGCATGGAGGCCTTTTTCATTTTTGAGCCTTAAAAATAAGTTTTTACCAGATTTTTTTTTTTATAATGTTTTAGTACGTTTTTTTTGTGTAACTATGTTGTTTAACTATTGAATTATGTTTCTAATACATTTGACTGGCGCTAATGCTATTATAAAGCCTACATTTTTGATCTTAAAGCCGATAGCGTCATATGGGGACATTAGAAATAACTTTTGAAGGGACCGTAGAAACGTTTCTTTCGTCCCTGTGTTTCAACCGTCACCGGAAAGTAGGCCTTGGAACTAAGAAAATTAAAACAAAGACTGGCACTACTTCGATCTAAAATACCAAAAAGAAGACGAAGGAGTACCTCAAGTACGGATGAAGATACTACTAATTGCTTGGTTTGCGACGAAAAATATGGTTCCAGGAGACCAGGCAAATCTTGAGTCCATCCAATGCACGTCATGTGGATTTTAGGCTCTTTGGGCTTTAAAATTACTTTTTCACTAACTTAACATAAATCGGAAAAGTTATCCTTTTTGTTAGAACCATGTCTAAAGAAGATTATTTTAAAAAACCCTTAACCATTGTACCTACATGTTCTGTTTTTTTTTAAGTCTATGGTAAGCAGTGATTACTGCCAGATTTATTTTGGTCATGATTGAAACATTGTCATGATTGAAACAATAACTTTTCTATGAAAATAAATAACTGTGATTATTTATTCAACTAAGGGTTGTTTTAATTCAAAATAAGAAAAACTATATTGATCGTGCCATAAGTTAATGATTTGTTTATGTAAGAACACTCAACGATGCATAGTAATAAAAATATTGAAAGTTGTTCAGGTCAAAGAGATTTATATCAATAAAACTAAAAGTAGTTACATGACGCTTACCAACTTTTCAGGATCTCACTAATTAGTGGCGAACTTACGAATATAGTTAAGAATAAATAAATAACTGTAACCATTTCAAAGATACAATGGTGTTTCATTCAACCCCATATGGGCGAGCAGCAACTTCCATCTATCTAAGAACCTACCAGACACCAATACTGTGATCACCAACTCATCTGTCAAGTGTGGAGATAATGACAAATCCCCACATTACCCGTGTTGGGAGATGGGAAACATACTCTTTAGTACTGAACACAAATACTGCCATCATCAACTCGCCTGTCAAGCGTGGTGGTTATGGCAAATCCCCCAGTCACTCTCGTTGAGATTTGAGAGTTGAGAGATAAGTGGCACCATACAATAAAATAAATAAATTCGAGTTGTTCGATTAAGTTTACTTACAAGGAAAATACTTCACATAAATCTAGGAGTTTATACCTTAGATAGGCATAGGTATTGTGAAACTATACCTACGTACTGTAAAAGTTAGATGATTAGGTAGGTACTCAATACTAAGTATAATTGTTGGTATTAGCTTTTGCAGTGCTAAAATGGGACCTATAGTAACAGTTCAAGGAATCAACTAGCAAGCTTATAGCTTACAAAGAGAGTATACCCGAGCACATAAACACAAAATAAAAATAAAAAATGTAAAATTGGTACATACACACACTCAAATAGGTAGGTTATCAGGATGGATTCTCGTTGACTTAAGTTCAACGATTCAATATAGGGGTAGATCACTATAGGATGTATATTAGATTTAAGATTAGATAGTTTTAGGACAAACCTCCTTGGTTTTTTAAAGCTATGTTTTCAACTATGTTTATTATTTAAGTTTATTTTGGTAAATGAATATATATAAAAAAAAAAAGATTACAACCACCCTAAATCCCTAATATGGTAAATGCCTAATATTAGTACCATATCATGGATGAGGTTGGTAGACCAGACAGTGCGTCTTATTTGTGTTATCAGTTCGATTCATAAATTTGAGTACGTTGGTCTGGTATGAGTCATATGTTTTAGTGCTCTATCGTGTCCTAATTGGGCTATGATGATCTTGGACCTATGCCTTCTTGCATCCGTTCCATTGACTCAATATTGCTTCATAGCAATGTACTAAGTGGCTTAATTTTCGATAAATCATTCATCAACATTATCCTGATAGCTGTTTATCGGAATTCATCATCATTATTATCGTCACATAAACGAAGAAAATATTTTTCATTCAAAGAAAAAGTAATTATAGCCAGTTCCCTAGTCTGACCAGGATTTCGGGAGTAGTGCGCTCCTACATTGGGCCTTATCATAACTTGACACCGGATGAAATGGAGGTCAAGCGCTTCCACATTGAAAAATAAATAAAATATTATGTACCATTTCGGATCAGGAGGTTTTGGAAGCTAAACAATGTAAACTAATTTTCAACAAGGGAAGCAGTCGGGTTACCGCAGGACCGTTACACTTGCCACTCTGAATAAGGACCGTTACAAACAGCCTATAGGTAACTCAATGGTTCCAGTTCCAGACTGAAGCGTGCCCGAGACCCGAGGCTTTCTTGCCACGCTGAATAGCTATGCTAATTTGCTGGGCTAAAGAAAACTGAAATCTATATAAATAACATTGATGGGATGAGCAATGGGTATATAAGTTTGTAACAACCCTTTTTTGCGTCCTGTATCTTTGTTATTCTGTAGATTAAATGGATCAAATATAGGTATCCATGGTACATATATGCTTTGCAGTTTGCGGCTTTATTGCTGCCTTAGCGAAAAGCCACAAATTGTTACATAAAAAAGTTTTTATTATATAGGTATGTATATTTATTAGTGTGCATAAAATAAAGCATTTTGTATGTATCTTTTCTATACACACATACCTACTCGTACCTACCACGTCATGTCAATGATTGGGGTGACAATGACAACTTTATTGGTTGTTAAAATTATATGAATGCTCAGTAAACATCGATAAACGCACAAACCTACAACCAATTAACTGACTTGCGTTGATAAGGCAAGCGATACAAAGTTGTGTGAGGTTTATCAACATAAAAATACAGTACAAGTATAAATTATAGCAAGCGCGGACACGCACACTAACGGTTTCAACCCATCCTAAACCACAGAAAAAAAAGCATAATGGACAAAAAATATAAGATAAGCATAGACTGACATATAATAGAGATCTTAGTTAATAGAGACTTTTATCTATGTGTGTTGATGTCGCCTTTATAGTAACAGGCAAAGCTCTCCACACACAGTCTTAGTTTCAGCTGTAAAAGAACCACTGTAAAAAGAAGTGAGTCTGACATAGCTCTCAGAATTATCAAGCTGGCAGTGGCAGTGGATAGGCCACATTCTTCGCAGAACCAATAACTGCCGGGGACCAAAGGTTCTCGCATTATTATTTTTTTAATTCTCGACTGCCTTACTTTGTACAGAGTCAGTATAATTGTACATATTATTTTTAATTTGTTAGTGATTAAATGTCTATGAAAAAAAAACTACATTTATAGATAAAACTTTAGAGATAAGCTGTATATCTAGGCAACGTGTAAAGCCGTTTAGTCGTGGACAGACAACAAACATACACATAGAAAATACAATAACACAAAAAAACAAAAATAAAAATCGTAAAAGAAATAGAACTAAAACATAATTATATTAAAGCACGTAATGTGAGGATAAGGCGACATGGCTATAAAAAAGATAAGTACAAGAATAAGTAGTTATACAAGAATGAGTATATATAGTAACTAGTGGGTGGGTACTTCCCGTTCCTTAGCATTTCAGGTTTCGATTAATTCGACCACTTGCCTGCAGGTGGCAGTGGAATGTAAAAGTCATCCGTATTTAGTAGCCGATTCGCTACGGATGCATTCGAATCAATTTCAACAAATGGGAAAGACATCGTTTTCTTGTATGGTGACCATGAATTCTGGATATTGTGAAACACAGACTTTCTAAAGTCAAAGTCAAAGTCAAATATTTTTATTCATTAAGATTTTTAGGATCATTTTGAAACGTCAAATCTACCGCCTGTTCGGAATCGCGACCAGCACACAAGGAGAAAGGCAAGAACCTCGGGCTGATTAATTTTTTGATGATCCATTTAACATTTAGGTACAGTGTTTATAATAATTTAATAACATTACAAGTGTTACCTACATCAACTAAAAACTTAATATTATCTTAAGACATTGATTACTACATAACTATCTAATGGGCAGTTTCTTGACATTGAGAAATCACCATTTAACTGTCAACTGGTATAGCAACATCGGGCCACGCGTTCTTATCGTCGATATATTCACTTATTTTGTAGTTAGGTAGTAAGGCTCTTTTAATTAAATGATTCTTTATATACAATTTGAATTTACGAGCAGAGAGTTTGGTGGCGCTTTGAGGAAGCTTATTATAGAATCGTACACAGTTTCCTAAGAATGAATTATTTACTTTTCCTAAGCGATACCTAGGTATGTCAAGTTTATTTTTATTTCTAGTATTAACACTGTGTACATCACTTCTTTTACCAAACTCATCAATGTTCCTGTGAGCGTGCATTAGGTTTTCATAAATATATTGGGAGCTGACTGTCATAATACCTATCTCTTTAAAACGTTCCCTGAGAGAGTCACGAGTTTTCAATTTATAAATTGCCCGTACAGCTCTCTTTTGCAGGATAAAAATGCTTTCAATATCTGCTGCATTTCCCCATACTAATATGCCATAGGACATAACGCTGTGAAAGTAATTAAAATAAACTAACCTCGCCGTGGTTTCATCAGTAAGATGCCTTATGGTACGTACTGCGTAAGCTGCCGAGCTTAGCCGGCTAGCGTGTCATTGTACTGCTAAATGAGGGAGGCCCAAAGCGTGCAAATCTCAAGGATTATTCACTGGTAGGTGAGATCAACCTCCTGGACGTCTACTTTAGGCAAAAAAATAATTGACCTTAAGTCAACATCTACACCCAATTAGTGTCCACTGATGGGCAGAGCCTCCTCTAAAGGTTTTGCCATAATCACCACACTTAGTAGGCGGATTGGTGATCGCAGTAAAGGTGCTGATAATACACAGAAGGAAGCTGCTGTTTTATGGTGAGATCTCTCGGTCAGCTGCTTACAACATCCATAGGCTGAGTTGTAGGAGTCAGAGTTTAATGTTTAGTCAACGGTGCGGTTGAATGATACTATCTCTGGTGGTAGGACCAAGGTAGGTTCGCCTGGTTAGTGCCCCCTTCTGTCAAAGTCCGCCGCCAATCGTAGGTTGCTGTGTTCCGTCGGTGCATGGGAATGCCAAATCTCGCTCTATATCAATCCTCATCCTCGCCCAGGTAATTTCAAAGTCAAGAGCTTAAGATTCCGGGCAGCAGTTAGTCAGAATGCAACGGATTGTAAAAAATGCCACCAATCCGAAAATTGTAATGATGACTACGACCACTCTACCAGGAGTGATAACGATTAACAAGAAAAAAATATTTAAAGAATCCGATTTTATGGACACACTACAAATTCAAGGAATGCTCCTAACCCGCCCACTGCGCACAGGATCATTCCCAACATGACGTCCATCAACATCGGCACTTCCTATTAATTAACAGTTTTAACACAAACCGCTTCACGATGACTTCGTTATTTATTTATTTTCATCTTGTACAATATATTTTTTATAAAATGGGTTTGCGCTTTTTTATTTGTGCTGATACTCCCCTTGGAGAGGGTTAAGTATAGTCCTGAGTGATGGCTTTTTTCGATTTATAGGATATTAGTGTGAACCGAATATACGAGTACAATTTAATAAATTACGTTATAAAAAATGTAGGTCGCGGAAGAATGTAACGTAGTGCAGGAATTTAAATTTAACCGTAGTATAGGAATGGATAATCTCACTAGGATGATACGCTAGCTAGACTATTGCTCACGTGGCATTAGGACTGAATTATAAGAGGCAAAAATTAAATGTTTTTTTTATATTCGTATCCGTATAAAGAAGTATGGCTTATTCATCAAGTTTCATGTACAACATCATCGAACGTACATCGGGCAAAGATTTTTAGTATCCTCAGGTAAATGCAAGACTTATTTTATTTTATTTATTAAAAAAAAAACAAAATCAATTTGTGTGTAGAGTTCATACAAATACATTTAAAACATAGACATTCATGTATAATAATTATTTAAAAAAATAGGTATCGGGTATTGGTATTCCGAGGTATTTTATATAATTATTATGTCACAAAAACTACATTAACAAAAATGAAATGATTTTCAGAAAATTTGATGAAAAGAAATCAGGTCAAAAGAAATCAAAAAGCTATGTCAAATCCATATATGTCGAATAGTTACACTCAATCACAATGATGCGTCTAAAAATCTTCTCGTTTTACTCAGCGTAAAACACTCCATCTAACCGTTTCTTGACCATGGTACTTTTTGTTTTTTTTTTACTGTTCGGTGACGATACTGTTTGGTTGATTGTACATCTGTACATTATATGTACCTTGGTCCGGTCGTAATTCAATGCGTCTATCTATGACTAACAGCTTATTAAGAATAAGTTCGTGCTCCGTCATTTAGCAGAGTTTGAGTGCAATTTGATAATTAATCATTTTGAAATAATTTGAATTAATATTAGCAAGTTTTTCCAAGGCATGCCCGAACACGATTTCATTGTTAAGAGTTGCGTATCGCATCATTTTTTTTTTTGTCATCCTTTCTGCGTTTTTTCGATGATTTTGGGGTATTTTTATTCATTTTCTCTGAATAATTAAGTAGTCTTACTACGTTTACGGTATTTTTATTCAATGACTGGATTACATTTTTTTTTACTGTCCGACGGGGAAGATCTTGCCCTTCATCTCACCTGGCTACAAGTTAAGATAAGGCTGAAGGTCGAGGCGCACTTCACCCGGAATCCTCAACAAACTGAGGAACTGGCTATCTTACCTCTAATTGCCAGAACATAACAATTGTACTTACAACAAAATTTTTGTCCTACCACCAACCAAACCAAGCAAAAAATTGTACCCCCTTAGGATCGAACCCGGGACCTCAGGATCTAAAATCGATGGGTTGAACCACTAGACCACAGAGGCGGTTAAACACACGACGGATAGCTTACAAACTGCATTTATTACGATGAGATTATTATTTTCCATGTTTCGGTTGACCGGAGAGCAGATTTTTTTTTCCATGGAGCTGTCAACTGTAACACGGATAAAACTAATTTTCCATAGTCCGGCTGGCCGGACTACACAATCCAGTTTAAATCGCATTTTAATTTTATTTACTAGTACCTAGTTAGTTTATTTAAATTTAAAGATATAAAATGTAATTACAGTTTTTAACATGTGAAAATAAATTAATTACCATTCTACAAGAACGAGAAACTTATCGATAATATCCATCGACTTCACGCTCTACTATTATTTTAAAAACAGAATGTCATTCGTAAACGGTAGTCGGTTCCCAGCAGGGGGCGTTGCCTGGCCGCCATCTTTATTTTATAATTTTTTAGCCCTTGTTTATCCAGTCCGAAGCGATACGGCTCAGCGGTCAACGCAATCAATAAAACTCTGAGACCATTGAAATTAAATTTGGTAGTACCTGAATATTTGGCTATCTAGATACCTTACACATATAAAACTAAAGACTTTTTCCCACTGCTTTTAACATAAAAATATTTAAACTAATAAATGCTTCGAAATCTAATAGAAATGAGACTTATGAGATCGAATTAAATGATTATATCATGTCATTGAATATCTAGTGTATAAATTGTGTGAATGCTGTTTTTTTTTTTTTACTGTTTCAAAGTGTAAAAAACTTATGAAAATAATTTAGATACTACCATAACTACCATACAGTTATCTCAGACTTTACATAGGTATAGACTATTAAACCAGTGGATATGTGAGCTGTAGATCGCGCGAGTTTAGTACTTAACGCCTTAATACTTTCTCGATTACCTTCTTATACCTTCATGTGTACCACTTACCTACACTCGTATTATACATATATATCCAACCAGTAAAATCATGTAGGTATACCTAATTACCTATTCCCAATTTAAGATCGAATGCAAGTAAAGTAGCGAACAAAAGCTATCAGGATATGGGCCACCAAAAAGAGGTAAAAAACAAGAGCTTCTTGAACATTTCGAAACCGTTCGCAAAGGTTGAAATATGTTTTATGTGTCCGTATCTTTTGTATTTAGTTAAAAAACTTACTTTACTTAAATATGTCAGTTGTTTCCACGTAAACACAATAATTAAAAAAGTTCACTCTCTCATAAGGTTGGCTGGAAGATAGCTAGTTTCAGGATTATAAGCTCAAATTCAAATTCAAATTCAAATTCAAATTATTTATTGCACTTATGTTGTTATTAGGTATACAGGTGTTGTGAGGATAAAAGTTTCAAACATAAACCCTGTTAGGGCACAGCAATATCACACTAGGAGGCGCATTAAACTTAATAGCTAAATAAAACTATACATAATACTAAATTCAATAATAAACTACTATTCTTATTCATTATACCTTTACTTTTCTTACATGCTAATTATTTAGTTTATGTATCACCCAGAAACTCACCTTTCACCTTTCACCTGAGCATGGCAAAGCCCGCCTTTGCCATGCTCATATTTTTTTCTAATAATGCTGTATTATGTGTACGCTAAAAAAAAAAATACATTATATAATGTTTTGTTAAGGTTTTCAAACACTTTCATTTTCAAACCCCATATCTCTGCCATATAAAATAATTTCCAAAAACTGTATCTATATAAAAATCCATATAATTATCGAACCTGCTCACAAAACTACGCGAGAATCTTTTTTTAAATAAAAAATATTTAATTTGGCACCATAATTATGTTACTATTCGTATATGCTATGGGTTATGATAGATCGACGTTTACTACAATCTTGCCTGATGGTAAACGATGATGAGACCTACGATAAGCAAACGGGTCTGAAGACACCTCGCCTGTATACTGTCTATAGTTTTTACAGGTTAGTTACTTGTAAATATTTAAAATTTATTTTATTCCATCCGTGAGTTTTAATCATCCAAGATACAATATTGAAGCGTTCATCCACTGAATAGCTAATCAAGGGATGATCAGCAAAAGAGCAATCTAATTTACAGAGCCGTGTGTTTGAAACGAGGGAACTCGAAAACCTAATAGAGAATTATAACAAACACCGCTCGGTGGCAATTTCACACTTTATTAATGCAAGTATTACGGCTAATTCCATCGGTTGACACGTGCCGAATTTGCTGTTCCCATAAAGCCCTACCTCCCCTACTGGAACACCGAGCTTCGAATATACACTCTAAAACCCGCCACATACAGATAATTTTCGAGCAGAATTTTGCGCGTGTAATATCTCGAAATGAGGCAAGTTACTATGCGCTTTGAAGCCAAAGTGAAAAGATATAAAGTACTTTGTACTGGGCGCGTACAGTTTGGCACAAAATTGACTTAGTTTCCCTCCAATTTTTGACAGATACGCGCGCGAGTCATAGATAAAGTGCACTATTCCGCAGACCATAGATCACAGTGTAATGCGGTCACGCTCTATGGTATTAAGTGTCAGTTATCGTCTCCACGGGGCTTACGTATTTTTATGCAGGTCCCCTTGTTGTAATAACAACATGAAGTGAGGTTTACTCGGATTGAATACGGTATTATAATGAAATGATTCATATTTAAGTGAGTCTTCCCCCTCGGCTTTGTAATTTGATGTGTCGGGGATCGGAAGCAATGTTTCTTATTAAAGTGGTGTTATGACGCCGTTTTTATTGTATTGTGCAAATTCTTTTTATTGGCTCACTTGATGGTTTTTCCTGTCAGTTTTTTTTTCGGAAATTAAGGTTAAAGTTGCGATTTACTTCGGACTTGTATTGCGATAAGTATAAGGATATCGTCGGTTGATCTTAGGTACAAAAACTTTAACCATTACCGTTTTGATTTGATTATACCCTTTTAATTCTCAAGCAATGGACCGAGGTAGGCACAAGATAATGGTAAATTCCAACGTTATCGGTAGACCAAATTATTAGGACTTCACAAGATAGTAGGTATCATATAACTATTCACTTCATTTTTATAAATTAAATGTTTGCTCTGGTCTACGATGCAGCAGGCATTCCCAGAAGTTACTGGCTCTCCCGCGCACGCGGAACACGGAATACCGTTTGGCGCCTGACTTCGGCAGGCATTTTATTTACCTACTTATATATACAAATGTTTGCTGCAGATTTTTATGATAAGCGGTGGCTCTATGTGTTTGGTTAAATGCTTTGGGATAACGCGCTTACGGGTGTAACCAAAGCCGTTCCCATGCAGACTGTCCATAATCCTGGACGATCCAATGCCGAAGATAACACGATAACCGTCCCGTAATAGTCGAAATATCTCTCTAATGCGTATGTAATGGCGCGCCACGCGACCGTCACGCGCGCGCCCCGTATTTGCTTGCTTTGCTTGTTTGTCTATCGGGATTAGCACTTTGCCGGCGACTGTACGCCAAGGATCTTTTAATTACTGATTGATCCGCGAGATACGTTTGTTGTCGGTCGTAAATTAGACAAAGGGATTGGAGATATATTATTAATCTGAATAATAATTAGATAATCTTCTATATAGCTAATCGTCTATATAGAGGGGCTGTTGACTAAAAGCAAGCATATCCGATATTATGCTTGATAGAAAACAAACAATTATATTTCGGTAAGTCTTTTAGTGTCTTTTGTCATTTCTAGCACAAAAAAACATTACTTATTTCTTTTTGTATTGTTGAGCCAAGCGTTTGAAGACCAGCTCACTTGAAAAACGAGTATAGGTAAACATGTGTGACTTAAGATGGAACACGCTTGTCTAAAGGGATCTATTCACTGTAGACTTGAAGATTCCAAGAAGAAGAAGTGTACGATTTAGTTTTTCTAGTTCTGAATCAATATAACTACTTAAATGTTGTAGAAGAGAGTTATGAGGGATCACCTGCTTAGGCTCGTTTAATCTTAGACCTCACAAAACGAAAAAATGTTTTAATCTCGATACGAATACATCGCTATAGTACACAGATACTTGAAACATCCACAAAGAACATAGCCTACACGGCACTGCATTGCACCCGTCATTTATACTTGAGGCATAATTGTGTTAATCCTCGCGTGCTCGTAATTTCACCGGCAACCATGACCTTCAAACCGCTTAATTTATGCTGCTTATAAGTAAATAAATATATTTATCAATCTATCACTATGTCCAACATTGTTCTCGTATACAGCAGCAACATTATCAACCTAAGCTCGTTTTAATCTTACATTACATTTGTCTCGTTTTTTCTACACTGGATAGATAATGACAAAAGTAAAGTTATATCTAAAATGCTATAACAGGTCGTGGAGGATCTTTATGACCGTATACATCTAGGTAGAAGCTGCACAAAATTACTTTTCCCATTTCGTTGAGAATACAAAGTAGCGGATCTAACTCTTACGACTCACGTAGCATGTTGTGCTGAGCTCAGCAAGGCGATTCTATTCAGTTTTATGTGTCAACAGTAAATTGACCAAGAGCATATAGCCATGGACTTACTGGACCGGTAGCCAAGATAAATAATATCACGGGTCATATCTAGGCCCCGATTCTACTAAACCAATTGCTACACTATGACAATGGTATTGACGCATCAGAATGGCCACAATAATAGCATTTTTAAATAATTGCGATTATCACACACAATTTCCTCATGCAGAAAAACAAATGGGGATAGTTGATAAAACTACCTCGCAACAAAGTATATACTTCAGTTTGCCCATGACCACAGCTGTTTTAACACAGACGAAACGGTCGGGAATATTACATTTTAAATTAATAAAATTTCATTTGCACACAGCATCACTTAGCCCCAAACTAAACCTGCCTGAGACGCCTAAGCCAAAAACAAAGCGAATTATATATGTTTTGCAATTTCAATGTAATTCAAACTTGAGGAGAAGTAGAGCTCCTTATGAAAGCGCTCGTTTGGTACCATCACCATATTTTGTATCTGTGGTATTATGATCGCCAAGCAGCATAGCTGTGTTTCGGTTTGAAGGATATAGTGCCGGCGGAAATATGGGTACGTGAGCCATCAAGATGACGGGCGCAATGCAATGCCGGTCATGTTCTTCGGATGTGACCTACGCAGTAATTCTCTGTTATAGGCAAGAGATGCACTTAACATCAGGTGGGCTGCCTGCCAGTTTCGTCTCCACGTAAAATAAAAAAAGACAAGTCTTGAGTTTGTCCACAAAGCCAAAAGAAGATGTGGGCTAGTGTAGCATTCGAGGTTAGACGGAACCACTTATTTCTAGACTTGAATACTTACTCGAAGATTGACAGGTAACAAGATCTATTCTTATTTGATGATGTTTAATATACAGCGTTTAATTGCCCATGTAGTAGGTTGTTACTTTATCCCTGTAGGGGCGGGGGAGAGGCGCTAAGTGGCTTTTCATTTTTCCCGCAGCGCCTCACTTTTATTTATATCCCATCGCCCGGGGCCTCCTCGCGATATCGGCCATTTTGTTTACTTTTATTACGATACACGCTCAAATGCACCTATTATTTTTTATAGAATGTGCAGAACCTGTGTGTATAACATTGTAAGCAATTACTTTGTAAATTGAATGGTTTGTTGGGAATTTTTACAGTGGTTATTTATTGTTTTGTTCATATTTAATGGGAAAAGTACCTGTATTTTATAATTTTGTGGTTTTGTTTATAGGGATAGTGGGATGTTTATGATACCTAACTCATATTCCGCATGTGGTTCAACTGGCACAAAATATATCTACAAATCGAGTTTAACGTCTCAAAAGATCCAAAAAAAAGCTCAATGAATATTTTTCATTAAACTTTAACTTTGAGGTAAGTTGATACCCAAGTTTTTCGGAAATCCAACCCAAAATGGGGGTTTTTTTTAGGGTAGGTACCCCCTAAATAATCTAACCCAGGCAACGGAATCACTGGATGATCACAGGGATCACTCTTGAACTCGAGGCTAAAGCAAGGATGGGATCTATTGTGAAGCGAGCATGCCTCTCGCACTGGCTCTCCTGCACTCTGACGGAACACGGCAAACTGTTTGGCGTCGGACTTTGGCAGAAGGGCTTTTGTTAGCCAGTCTGATGTTTACTATACCATGGTAGTGCCATGGGAGAGGGGAAAGCTCCTTCATCGAAGATCACATCCTTACTCTGGCCTAGTTCAAGAGCCAACTCATCCAGTTTTTATTATTGTTATCAATAAGCTCTAGAACCTTTTTATCAATATGTTCTTATGTTTTTTGTTGGTATAGTTTATTTTTTATCTGGTGATTCGCCGTTCTTACACATCAGGACTCTTTAATTATAAAGCATTTATTATTAGGTAGTCATCTCTAACGATTCTAAAGATACAGCCCAAGCGTCGGGCAGACGGACATGCATATGAACAACCAAGACAGAGTAATAGACTCTCGCTGGCTACTAGGGTAAAACAAGTTTCAGTAGTAGATGCCATGTATATTTTTGTACCTTAGCATTTGCATCTCAAATAATATAAAAATAAATAAGTAGGTAAGTACATCAGTATCTAAAAATACTCGCGGTTATCCCCTTCAAAGAAGGTAGCCATCTTTTTGCCAAGTTCCCTCATAAAACACGAGGCTTAATGACATCAGGCGGCGGAAGCCATAAGTCATGATTTCCCCTGATTTTTCTTCATTTTACTTCGACCCCACGTTTGGAAGGTGGTTTCAGAAATACATTAGGTACCTACCTATCTATATACTCCGAATATGGTGAAATGCGGTTTGATATAGAAGAGAATAAGGTGTGGCAAATTTATTTCCTCGTTATCTGATACAGAATTTAACCCTTGCATTTCCTATGACAGATATTTTTGTGCGTTACATTTACTCAAAACATAAAACGTAGGTACCATGTATGTGTTCGATATATTTTTTAATATTGAACGACGGGGAAGCGCTTGGCCTTAATTTCACATGGTTTCAAGTTATGATAAAACCAAAGGTTTACAGAAGCGCAAATCGCCCAGAATCTTCAACTCTCTGAGGAACTGGTTATCTTACCTCTAAATGCCGGAATACAACAAAATCAGGTGAGATGAAGGTCAAGCCACCTCCCCGTCGTAATTTTTTTTTTAAATCCATATAAATACTAGATTTTTTAGAGTAGCTTCCTTTCGTTATATCTATAGAGGTGCAATAAAGAAAGGATTTTGGGAAATTCCCACGGGATTACGGGAATTAAATCCCGGGAATTTACTTGTATTTCTTTAATGATGCAGATTCTGCTCTTCATCTGGTCTCTGATGTAAAATTTCAAAATTCTCTATAAATAAAAAGTCAGCCAGATTACCCATTTATCACTATAACAATCGAAATTGATGTAACCACGTTGTATTATTTATCTAACACGATCTCTTTGTAACATTTCATCAATTCAATTTAAATAGCAACAATAAACTACCACCCTTGACTGCAACACTACTAAACTGCCCTAGAGACACAGCGGCATCAACGCAGCAAGACCACTTGGATTTCACTGCTATGACAAGTGCCATAGTATTCATATCGTATAGAAACCTGCAACTCAGCCTGGGGATGTCGTAAAAATCGACTTAGTGATCTCACAGAAGTTCCCGTCGGTGATATATCGGTCATAGTGATAACGTTTATCAAAAAAACATATTCGCTAGTAAAGGACTGATCAAACTTGAAACCAGAGATGAAGGCCAAGCGCTTCCCCGTTGTAAAATAAGAGAAACAATTTATCGCGTGTTTGGATGACAGAAGGCCCAGCTACCTCTATTACATACGAACATATAGTTTGTCGATTGTCTTTCCCGTCGTATACTAAAAAAAACAGAGTGTGTATTAAAGAAACACGATAGAAGTGAAACTTTTGTATTACAGGGAAACGTTTTAATTCGGCTAGAGTGGGGATCCCACTCTACCCGACACAGTTCCCACCACACTTCGTCACACAAAAAGGTTGCGGATTAGAATTTCAAAACCCCCCATAAAAAGTTTCACTTCAAATCAAATGGTAATAAATGAGTTGGCTTGGGACATTTCTCAGCTGTGGCAGTGGATGCCGGGCAGCAAGTTATGCCAGATGTGACAATCACAACAAAAGGTACCTATCGATTGCGGTGAATGCGCACAGATAATGTATAAAGGAGTCCATTCAGTGAATTTAATTGTTGAGATCATTGTTCTTTCATCAATTTTATCTGTTTTTTAACAAACCGTTTGACGTGCGGCCTAGCAAAATAATTTCGGCCGCTCTTTTTTGAATATTTTATCTTGCTTCAAAGTCAGTTACATTTATAGAATGTATTTCTCGAACATTTTATTCACAGATCAGTAACTAGGTATTCTAATTATATCAATTCGCTTACTGAGAAAACACGAGGTTTTAAGAGATAAAAATAGTTTTACCGTTTATGTAAGTATATTATCCTTTCGTATGGCGATATATATGAATAGTCGGGTAGGGACGCTAACGAAGTAGGGATGGTAATGCCTGTTTTCTGTAGTGGAAAGGAGAAGGCGGAATCAGATCATGAAGCTCCTGTGCGCGCTCTTCGAAATGAAGAATCTCTATCTATCCTCTCCAACAAGTCATAGTGCTCTGAAATTGATAAGAAAGAAGGTAGAAGCGCGTTTCCTCCTAAATCCTCAAGACTGATGAACTGGGTATCCTACCTCTAAATGCCGTATAACTGTAATTAACAATTGTTGTTATCGCGACAGATTTGATGGGGAAGATGTGGAGGGAAGAGGTGGTAGCTAGCCAGGTGGACTTGAAACTAGTCCTACCGAAGCAAGCACAAATGTACTCCCAGGTGATTCCCAGGGCTCGTAACCCGCGACCCCTGGGTCTGATATCTGTGAGTGGACCACTAGACCACAGAGGCGGTGAAACGTTGATATAAACTACAAGAATGGCAAATATAATAAATATTATAGCTTGAGTTGAGCAAAACGAAGAAGAGAGGAGAATGAATGAGAGAAAGCCAAGAGCATCCCCGTAGTAAAATTCAAAAATGTAGGTTATAATCAGTTATAATCAATTTATTGGTAAAAGTAGATTTACATTTTTACAAATTTAAAAATAGATTTTAAATAAACAAGATTAAATAATATAGCAAACATAACAAATAATTAAAATTAAAACATAACAAAATTAAAACATTTTGAAATTAAAAGTAAAATTAAAACATCATAAAATTAAAATTAAATCATTACAACAATTAAACAATCCAATTACTAATTAATTGATTCATTAATGTCATAAAATGCCTTCTCCACTTGAGCTTAAATTTAAAACTCCGGAGACTGTGTGCGTTTATTACATTCTCTGGTAGACGATTGTGGGCGGTGGGCCCCAGTACGTGCACTAGCTTCTCTTGGTAAGCCCGTGTGCCACTGCAGCGAGCTTGCCAGCACCACGCGTGTATACGTACGCACGTGCCTGTCTCCGCGTGTTGGGAATGCTGCAAGATTTTGCCTTACGTACATTTGCAATCTGGAGGATCACAATTGAGGGCAGTATTAAAATTTGTAGCGAAGTGAAATAAGGTTTCATCGATGTGTACCACGTTACTCTTGCGATCGCCCTCACGGCACGTTTCTGCATGCGCAAGGCACTCTCCCTGTCGGTAGCGCGCCCCCAAAGCTCAGCCCCGTACTGTAAAAGCGAATGTACGGTCGCAAAGTAACACGTTCGGACTACATCTGATGAAACCATGCGGGACAACCTGTACAAGGCGTAACATGCACTGCTTCGCGCAGACTTTGTCAATGTGCTTACTCCAGGTCACGCTAAGATCTATATCAAATCCAAGAAAGGTAGTTGCCTGAACTTGCTCAGTAGCTATAGAATTAATTGACACTGACAGATTGACAGATTCCTATTCTTGTGTCCAGATAACGAAAAATGTTAAAGTGTGTCTTTTTGTGGTTTAACACGAGTCCGTTCCATTTAAATCACTGCGACACCTGGTGAACAGCCTCGTTCAACATCGCTCGAGGTCGTCCAAGGAGAGGGCGGTGACGACCGCAGCCACATCGTCTGCGTACATGAACACCTCGCCGGCGGTGATGTGCTCGGGGAGGTCGTTCAGCAGTAGCGAGAAAAGAATGTTGGAAACCGATGAGCCTTGAGCCACGCCCATTATTGTCCCCAGAGCATCAGATCTCGTTTCACCTCCGTCTCCGACCACTATCTGATGGCGGTAGGTACTTCTTTATTACCTCATTCATACTACTATCTCATTTAAAAATTCTTGAAGAAGTAACTTTTAAGTAACAAAAGTTTAAAGTTCTTGAACATTATACATCGCTATTGATTCTCTGTCTCCTGGTTTATATTTTGGTTGATTGATCAATAAAGTACTAAGTAGTAGTAAATGAAGTTTATCGCCATATATACGTACGATATCGTTATCTACTTATACAATTAATGTTCTGCTGGAAGATATCGCTTACTAGCGATAGTACCCCCAGTTGTTATACAAGTTTCTCTTGCAAATAATATCATATTCTTTGATGTGCACGATATCTTTGCCCTAATCCCTCCATCCCCTTTCCACCACTAGGTCAACGGAATCGCTGGCTTTTACTAGCAGTTATGGCTGAATGATCACCACACTGATGGTAAGACCTGTATAAGGGTCTACCTGGCTAGCGGCCATCCCCTGCCGAAGTCCGGTGCCAAACAGATTCCCGTGTTCCATTGTTTTTTGGCAAAGCTCGCTCCAATTTAGACCTCATCCTTGCTCTGGCCTAAAACAGACAAACCTATAGAGTTCAAAGCTAACCTAGAATCATCAATCCTTCATAAAAAAATGCTAGGTATTGGTGTACCTTACTTTACTATACAAAATAATTTGAGTTTAATGTTTGCACTTTTTTTAAAACTTGACGTTATACTGCATTGCTTTTTGATTTTTATTCGAGAATCATAAGGTTCATTTTGCAATGTAACGCGTGTAGCGAAGCCACACGCTTGGCCATACGATAGGGTCTGGCTGGTCTCGAGAGGATGACATCCCAAACGGGTCGTGATCTTTAACTAGCGCATCTGTCTGACTGTCTGTTGATAACTGGGACGGGTACATGATCGAGTTTTGGTTATCTTGTATTTATATATATGGATAGAATGAAATAATATTGCTTAGCAATTTAGCGCGTGTTTGGGTGACAGAAGGCCGTTGAAGTATATGATCTCTCTCTGTCTCATATAAACGTACTTTATCGTTATTTTCGAAACGGCATGTCCGATTTAAAATAAATGTTTCAGGTATAATCGGATAGCAATTATATAGGATTGCACTTTACTTTTCTATATAAAACACAATAAAAATGCAAAAGAGTGTTTGTATGGGTAAAATCTTTTGCATGTTTTTTTTTTGTTGTATTATCGACGGGTAAGCACTTGGCCTTCATCTCACCTTGTTACACAAGTTGAGATAAGGCCAAAGGGAGGCGCACTTCACCCGGAATCCGCAACTAACTGAGGAACTGCCTATCTTACCTCTAAATGCCGGAACACAACAATTTTAAAATTGTTATTATTTAGTTTATGGTTTTAATTGTGCACGACATATTAAGTTTGTATTGGAGATCGAAAATCAGCGCCACTCCGAGATCGTCATGTGGGTCATGACGATCTCGGAGTGGCCGAATTATGGATGATAGATCAAGAATATTTGTAATAGCGATGTATTCTCTCACTGAAATAGCCTTAACTATGAAAGATGATTTTGTGACGGTCGTAGTGAGTCGGTGGTGGAAGGACGCGACTCAGGATCAGTATTGCCAATTGTGCCGTCATTTGGTAAGGTATACCTATGATCAGCAGTGTACGTGTGTGGGCTATTTCAGTAGACTTCAAATTATTAAGCTCAGATGTTGATTTTCCTCGCAGCTCTGTATCGTAGAACTCATGCATTTCTTCCCATCCGAATCGATCGGTTCTAAAGTTTCAAATATGGAGCGATGAACTATTATTTTTATCGAAACGGAGTGTTGGGAGACCCCCTACTCGATGGACCGACGACATAGTGGCTGTTGAGGGGTTCGATGGATGGAGGCGGCTCAGACTTGCTTTTGGTGGCGTCGATTGGGGGAGGCCTATGTTCAGCAGTGGACGTATGTGGGCTGAAATGATGATAATGATGATGTAGCCACAATGTCGTCGGTCCATCGAGTAGGGGTCTTCCCACACTCCGTTTCGCGTTTAATCGTGGTCGCCATGCGAGTAACTTTGTAGCGGTTATCGGTTCTGCGAGCTATGTGGTCTTGCCAATGCCACTTCAGCTTGCTTATTCTGAGAGCTATGTCAGCAACTTTAGTTCCCTTACGTATATCCATATTCCGGATTCTATCACGTAGTGAAATTCCAAGCTCTCTTCATAGCTCGCCGTGCGACTTTGAACTTATTCATAAGGCCTATAGTTAGCGACCATGTCTCATTGTACGACAGGTGCTTTTATCTAACCTTCCAAGGTGGAAGCGCACTTCACCCAGAATCCTTAACAAACAGAGGAACTGGCTATCTTACCTCTAAACGCTGGAACACAACAATTTTATAATTGTTGTTATGGCTTTTTTTTTCCTTAGCTATGATGGTGGGCTCAAATAAGGTCCTACCACCAACTAATAAACCACATAACGTAATCCTCCGGGGATCGAACCCGCAACCTCTGGATGTGCCACCGGTGAGCGAACCACTAGGCAAAGAGGTGGTTAATTATTATTGTAAATGGCTTATTCTAATTTAAAATTTTCCAATGAGACAACATCAAACTCCTAGGCCCAAGCGCCCAGACGAAGAACGTTGATATAATCGTTGGCTTTAAACGGAAGGCAAATAATTAGGTATGTGCCTCACTGCCGGCTGGGAGATGTCTATTTACCGACACCCGCAGTCTGCCCCGCGGCCTTATTCTGGAAGCTGGCAACTTTCATACGGGTAATAATAGAATTTGAGTTTCGTACTCAAATAAATAATAAATAAATTACTGGACCAAACTAAGCATAGCTCGTAATATGGGAACTAGATTACGGATAGAATACTTAACATAGGTACTTATTGTTTTGTTGTAAATACGTAGGTACTTACCTATCATACAATACAAAGAGGCGAACGATTTCCTGTGTTACTTCGACTTCGTTGTCCGTCTGTATGTATGTCTGTTTGTGTTTGTCCGAATTATAAAGGGCTTATCTTTCATACCGTATGTAGCCGGCTGAAATTTTCAAAGAATATGTATTAAAAACAAATATAGTGGTCCGTACAAGTAACATGTATTTTCAAAGTCAAAGTAAAAAAAAAATACTTTGACTTTGGTGATAGCAGTAAAGCAATAGATACACAGAAGGAATCTACTGCCGTTCCTCTGGTGAGATTCCTTAGTGAGTTGGAGAGGACGATTAAGCCACGACCGATGGCAAGGTCTATAATAAAAATGATAATCACAAATACAATAAACCTAAAACTTGTTGTGAATGTACTCTTCAATGTAACAACTATGCTATCACAACAGACACTAAAAGTAGGCAATCGGTGTCATTGTGAGTTAAATTATTATTAAATATTATTTATTCATAAAACATAAGTCGCTATCGGTACTCTCAGTGTGCGACTCGCACTTGGCCAGTTGATAGAAACTAGCATATATGTTTATCATACCATAAGATAAGGCTTTCAACTGGTTTATCTGGTATGGAAATGACTTTAAAGCTTCCTTCTTGTCTTATTGATAGAATGCAGTCAAACTCTTTTGTACCAAATAGTTACAACCTAAACTCCTTGTTAAATACCTAAAGTAAACAGAGCTCGAGCCAGAGTACCCTCTCCTGGAGCTCCGCCATCCTCCCAAGAAGGGGGAGCTATTAAGCCAAGCCAAAACTAATTTAAATTAAATCCTAGTGAATTACCCGACGAGGAAATTGTCGAGCGTACCCTCGATGCTCTCCGAGAGGTACTAGTACGAACACAAGTGCTAACAGTTTTATGAACTTGTAGATACATAGCAAAACTAGGCGACCTAGGCGTAGCATAATCGTTCCTTTGAAACTGTCTCTATTTTTTTTTTACTATGGTTTACCTTAGCTCTTGACCTCGAGTCACCAGGAAAACAATTTAGACTGCTAACTGTTTTAGGTATGTGTGGGGTGGCATAACATGTAGCTGCTCAAGTCAACCTCACCTCCCCGCGGTGCACCCTGCTGATTAACGAACGAGGCTCTGACGAAAAGTCACCACTACGACGCGCTAGCTAACGCGGCGTTTTATGGTTAAAAACCCTCCCTTATGATAGACGCTACAAAAAAATGGCCCTCAGTCCCCAGTAGTCCCACTAGTCGTCCGGGCTACGATCGCGGTGACGGAAGTGGTGGGACAGAGGGTGCTAGGAAACCCTGGGTGCGATATGGCCATCACACCAAAAACACGACGACCCTGACCCTGGCATGCTATAATGCCAGGACGTTGAGAACGGACAATAGACTCTTTGAATTGGAAAATGAATGTAAGAACATTGAATGGGATCTTATAGGCTTATCAGATATTAAACGTAGAGGAGAAGATCAAATAACATTAACTTCAGGAAATTCATTTTATTTTAATCACCGCTTTTTTCCGGATGGAATAACAAAGCACGAATATGACTATGTAATCTCAAATCAGAAACAAGTAGTCACAGATGTCTCAGTTCTTAGTAATTTTAAAACAGGTAGTGATCACAAGCTAGTTAGTGCAGTGTACATATTCAATTTAGACAAGGAAAGGACGAAAATGATCAAAGCTCTTATAGGTACGAAAAACCAGAAGTTGCTTCCTTAGAAAATGATTTTAGACTTGACCTCAAGAATAGTTTTGAAGGATTGGACGAGTTGAATCTGGACATTGATAGCCTTAATACTAGATTATGTGAGACTTTAATGGAAACAACGAAAAAACATTCAGGTAAACATCTAAAAAAGGTTACCAAACTTACAACTCAAACGCACACACTAATTAAACAAAGAAGGCTCCTGTCTCAAAACACGATAGAAGAACAAAGAAAACTTGAACAAATAAATAAAGAAATCCATAAAGCTATGAGAAAAGACTTAAGGACATACTCAACTAACATTATAAAAGAAACTATTAAAGCTAACAGAAGACCAACAGTTTCTAGACGGAAGCTTTCCACAGGCTTATCACAGATACAGGCATTAAAAGATTCGAACGGCAACAAAGTAACAAATTGTGATGATATGTTTACTATCGTAGAGGAGTTTTACAAGGAACTTTATGCCACGACAGCTTCAGAGCCTATTATTACAGAAGTAAACCCAAGATCCTAACCCATTCAAAGTCGCGATGGAGATGAAACAATTCCACTAATTTTGTCTAGAGAAGTGGAATGGGCTCTAAGCCAAATAAAATCTGATAGATCACCAGGAGAAGACACTTCGTCTTCTCTTGGTGATCTATCAGTTAAACTTTTAAAAGCCGTTGGTTGGGCAACCAATTAAAAAGCTACTTTTAGACCTATTCAACAGAGTAATATCTAGCGGTCACATGCCTAGAGCTTGAAAAAACGCGATTGTTTTAATTCTGCACAAAAAAGGCGATGGGTCTAAATTAACTAACTAGAGACCCATAAGCCTTATATCCCAACCAAACAAATTATTTGCAAAAATCTTATGCCACCGACTTACCCACCAACTAGATGAATATCAGCCAATAGGTTAAATAGATATTTCCGAAGAGGATATTCTATGATTGATCACATCCATTCTGTAAAGCAACTGATGGAGAAATGTAACAAATATCAAAGTCCCTTGTGTTTCGCGTTCGTAGATTACGAAAAAGCCTTTGACAGCGTAGAGCACTAGGCCGTGTTTCATTCTCTCCATCGATGCCACATTGACGCAAGATATGTAGATGTCCTCCGGAACCTATATGACTCTGCATCTATGCAAGTTCGTTTACATAAACTCACCAAGTCCATTCCTATTAGAAGAGGAGTACGACAATGAGAGACCTTATTATTTATAAAAGTTTTTGTAAACTTTTCACGGCCGTTTTAGAGGACGTTTTAAAATTGCTGGATTGGGAAAGCTAAGGCATCAATGGTGTTTTCTTGTCGCATCTCCGCTTTGCTGTCGACCTAATTCTGTTCAGTGAAAATATGCAAGATCTCCAAGCAATGCTAGAAGATCTATACCACGCATCGCTTAGCGTTGGGCTGAAAATGAACATGACCAAGACTAAGATTATGAGTCAAATATCCGGATACTCATCGTGCAACATCAGGATTGGTGGTGAGACACTGGAGATAAAGGACCATTATATCTACCTTGGTCACTGTTTGTGTGTCAGCCGAGAGCATAGGACAAAGGAGATTTTAAGGCGCATACAAAAAGACCAAACTTTATAACCAGTGTGTTTTGCACACAATGACCTACGGTGCCGTGACATGGATAATGACTCAGGAGACTGTGCAGAAGTCGCACAAAGGACCATGGAGCGAGCCATGCTCGGAATTTCTTTAATAAACAGAGTTTCTAATACCACCGGCTAGGTGGACTGACGACCTTGCTACTATACAGGGTAAAACCTGGATGCAAAGGGCTCATAACAGGTTAAAGTGGCGTTTGGGGGAGGAGGCTTATGGCCAGCAGTGGGTTACATAAATGCTGTTGATGATGATGATGAACGGTATTATGACCTTGTAGATACAGAGTTAAACTAGGCGTAGCATAATTGTTTCACTTAAAACTGGCTCAATTTTTATTTTTTTACGATGGTTTACCTTAGCTCTTAACCTTGAGCAGGGAAACAATTAAGACTAAGATTGAATAAGTTTTTTTTTTTATGGAATAAGCTTGCGTTTGACTGCTATCTCGCCTGATGATGCAGCTTACGATGGAGCACGCTTGCCTAGAAGGAACCAATTCATTCTTGACTTGAAGACTCACAATGTTGTAGTGCTCGGGAAGCAAAACATTTTTATCAGATGCTTATTTGCCAATTTTAATGTGTTGTCCTCGTAAATCAATAGAAAAACGAAGACCGGTATCCAAGGAAATGCAGTGATTCCACATTTTGCTTAGTTAAAAAGAGGAGGATTTGATCAGTACACAAAAAATATCTTCGGAGCAGAAACCATATTGATGTGACAAGTTAGGTCAAAAACGATTACCTATCCATAACAATAAACCATTTGCGATAGCGTGATTTCACATAAAAATCACAGATTGATCACAGCTCAGTTCGTATCGTATTCTCCGCCTTCCGCGCTACAGGTCGTAGGTTCTATTCCCAACCGGACAAACATATGTAACATGAATATTCGTATGAGGAGAGATGTTTGTACCATGAATTAGCAAAATCAAACTACAAAAAAAAACTTTGCATGTTTTTGACGTTGAAAATGGTGAAACAACAATAATCATCAGTTAAAGATCAACGTAATGTACTTACCTACTTACTCGTTTATTGCAATAAATGAAATTAACTTATCTGCACAAGTGTACCATCTATATTGCTTGCGGGCGGTGTGGCTAGTCTCAGGGCGCGTCGTTACATGTACCATTTGAATATTATCTAACCCCCCTTAGGGGTTGCTTCCACCCCCGAGTTTAGATGTAACCGAGGCCTCAGCGCCTTAATTAATGCAAATTTCAGCGCTAACAAGATTATGAAGCGTGCTTTTTGAGTCGCACACTTAAGGAGTGCCGTAGTTTTGTACCTTAAGTGGTGTTCTTGTATCTTTGTGTACATGAGGGGAGTTAAGCTTGTAGCAGTTTTGAGCGCGACTGTCTTATGAGTATTTACGAAGGTGAAGTTTAAGATGTGGTTACATCGGGTTTGGAATGGGCTTATTTTCTTTTATCATGCGCTCTGTGGTTTATGGTCTTTAATTTTCACGTTACTGATATTTAGGGTTCGGGACCCTTTGAGTACAGAACCGATACCCTATTACTAAATATCCGCTATCCGTCCAACTGTCTGTCAGCGGTCTGGTCTCTGGTCTGTAGCTCATAAACCGTAATCGGTAGACGGTTGAAATTTTCACAAATACAACAGCATGAAAAAGAAAAGAGTCACAAGAAACGTGTTTTGCCTTGAAATATGGGTTGGAGCTCAGGATCCTTGGTGGGCGGACACAGGGCTGGTTTATCTTGTACTGGTAACCTGGTGTGGCGCCAGTGACACAAGTTAAGAACGTCTATTACAAACCGACCAACCAGGCTGTCCACCTAGTTGGTGGGTTGGTATTTTTTTTTCTTAACCGACAACTTGGTTTGTCGGTTGATATTTTTTTTTTAACCTACCACCTGGTTCGCTGGTTAGTGATTCTTAGTTGTGGATTGCACAGTTGCAATTGATTTCCTGGTCACGTTGAGTCCATGCTGAAAGATGTGACTGACTACATATTTAAGTGACCCATAATAAAATACTGTATAGCTGAGACTATATAAAAAAACAACACTGATATTAGAGGACGAAAACAATTTTTTTCCTAAGTACCCATCGCTTATATAAATGGTTAGCTTGGTATGGACCAATCTAACCTTTTGTTCCTCGTCTTAACTCTTTATTCATACCTACATTCATGTATGAGGTAAGAAAGCGACGTAACGAGAAGAGTGAAGTTTTATTGAGAGACTTTTCTCGCTTTCTTTTTTTACTCGTCGTACATTTTGTTCCGGTTGCGTGTACCGAGTTGTGTGGCGGCGTGACTTAATTTCTGAATAATCAAAATGTTTCCCTGTAATTTGAAAGATTCTTCTATCGTGTCTTTACGACATACGCAATTTTCAATAGATTTTCACATAATCCAACGCCTTTGAAACATGAGGGAGTATGGCTACCACTTATTGGCAATGCAGGTGAAGCAATCAGCAGAGGGAGGGCAGGTGATTGATGAGCGTCGTAGTCAGCCCTCGTCGCCCTATACGTATACGTCCTATAGTTGCTTTATGTAGTATGTAGCTTGTTGACCAGTCCCTTGCAAATGGGTTGTTTTTCTTTCAGGCTTTTTAGGTAGGAACTTACTCGAAATGCCGTGGCGGTTGTGGCTTTAGAATTGACCCCTCCAACTCACCCTCATAGTAATTGTAAAATCCGACTAAGGAATCTCACCAAAGTAAGGGCAGCTGCTTCCTTCTATCTACATCTCTGCGATCACTAATCCACATACCACGCGTGGAGGTTATCGCAAAACCCTCCAGCTATGAAGGAGGCTCTGTCAGCATTGGACACCTATGGGCTGTTGGTGTATGGTATGTGTAGTCTCTTACTCTTAAAAACTCATATCCTTCTTAACTGAATCTCCTTATCTGTGATTCGCCTGTCGCATTTTAGGCTCGTACTTTTTAATTATAAAATGTTAGTTTCTTCCAAGGGCAAGTGGTTTTTTTTATAGGTAAGTGATCTTGTCTAAAAAAGCGGTCTTCTGAACAAATAAAGAATGGTAAAAAAAAAACATTTTTTTTTATTGTACGAAGGGGAAGCGCTTGGCCTTCATCTCATCTGGTAACTGTTTGGAAACAGGAAATTGTTTGGTTGAAATGTGTTGACCGAAGGTGGAGGCGCACTTCACCCGGAATCCTCAACAAACTGAGGAACTGGCTATGCTCTAAAATGACGGAACACAGCAATTTTATAATTGTTATTATGGCGACAGAATTAAGTAAGATAGTGGTTTGATGTTTTGATGGTGGTAGCCATCTAGTTTTAAAATTTGAAGACAGATTAAGAATATTTTAAGTGTCGCTTTATTTTAGTAATACCTACATTCATAACGTTTTGTGCTTGTGTCACGCGGCTGTATAACAAAATGCGATGCCAAAATCGTTTCAATATTCTTTATTGAGATGATTCAAAACTTTAAGTAGTTGTTTTTAATTAATATCCGGCCACGTTACGTTTGCCATAATATTCTGTCAAAAGTTTTAACCCGTCAACGCATTTTATAAACATTGATAACGCAAGATGGATGGCGGCCACGCGCGGTGCCAATTGATTTGAAAATAAATATAAACGTGATTGATGACGTCAGTCATGTGACGTCACGCCCCAGCTTCCTGAGAACGGGTTGGGGAGTGGAATAAAGTTGGGAACGTGATTACGGGGATTTCGTTCGGGTTCGCTGGGTACGATCATTAGAAATGTGTCAAAATCTGATCAAAAAATACTTTTAGTTATATAGGAAGGGTGACCCATTTTTCCTGACCTTGAAACTACCTTAGTCTGCAAGGATGAAATCTACGATGAAGCAAGCTTTCCCAGACCTATAAACTTTCTTCTCAGACAGGGAATGCGGGACCCTGAGAGTACGGGGGCCTTGTGACCTGTAATACAGGTTCTCAAGATCCTACTTCATATCTCACTATTTAATTAGGTGCCTTTGAGAGAGGTGCTTAATTAACTATTTTTAAAATATCCCGAAGTAGTTATTTTGAGAGAGAAAGTAAACGTTTTATTTATTTGAAGTGCATCTCCACCTTCGGCCTTATCTTAACTTTTAACCAGGTGAGATGAAGGCCAAGCGATTCCCCGTCGTACAAAAAAAAATGCTGGTGGCTTTTTTTTTAGTTTTTGCAGAAGCAAATTAAAAAAGAAATTTAATAAGAAGGTATTTAATTTTGCTCATGGCGCGATGTGATGTCAGCGGGATAAGCACCAAACAGAAGATGTTTATACTATCACCAAGACCCTTCTATTTTCAGGTTTTGCGCATGGCTTATTAATGCCGAGAGGCTACCGAAATTCCGTAGGTCCAAGTTCAGTTCGTAGGCCAAGAAATAAAAAACAAAGGAAAAAAAAAGTGTTTACTGAATTTATATTTTTTCAGCTTTACGAGGCTCTGCCAGGCGTAAAATAGAAGAGGAACCATATCTATCTACAGAGTTGTAAAGTACAGTCACAAACAAAAATAAACAGTTACGGAAAACCGCAATACAATATCGTCGATAAAAACAAAAGCGCACCATTCATTGTAACGCCCGAACGTAAGCCACACGTAATGAGGAGAAACGGCTCGCGCGTGCATAGCCCTCTAATGCCCCGACAGAGATGGATATATCCGATACCTGACGCAAGAAAGGGAGAGAAGATAACCTCGAGATGTTGACTGAAAATTGGTGATGGATGCGCTGAAATACCCTGGAATAGGGATGGAAGTATTTGTATTCATTTCGGTTTTTGCGAAGATGTAGTACCTAACTATGATGGGTGTGCTTCTTTTAACAGGTTTTTTTTTCAGGAACTCAAGATATGAAACCAGCTGAGATAGAAAAAAGGTTTAAGGCCTTCATGTTATGTCTGATATAGATAGGGTAGGTAAGATACCTTACCTTAGGTAGCTATACACATCAACAATGTCTGGGAATATTGCATAAATTCCCTTTTAACTATTCAATTGACATATTCGTTCGTAAGCTAGTTCTTCAGATAAATTTATTACATCATATTTTATTAAATCAAAATTTTTTTTATTGATTCATTATATTTGACACTATTTTTCTTGGTTCCCAATTACGTGCCATTGGTGTAATGTAAAGAGCTGGAGCCTTTTGCAAATATAAGTATATAAAAGAGAAACAATGAAAAATCTTTCTGTTGTCGGTCATTTTTTTTTATTAAATAAGTAGAGCATAAAACAAGCTTTAATATTTACAATGTATCAAAACAAGAAGAAAAAAAAAACTATGATACAAGTTAGTTCATAATAATATAGACATTTATGATGTCTATATATGTTTAACTATTATTCTAATCTTTTTTTAACTAATTTTGAAAGACAATTTTTGAAATTGTCTTTCAAAAAGTAATGTTTAATTCAATTTATTATTGTACTACAATCGAAAAACCTTTTGCGACGAAGTTTGATATTTTTATCTACCCTTTGATATCTAAAAATAATATAAAAAGTAAAAATAGGGAGGAAAAAACAAAGAACTTCGAACAAAACTCTCATTAACCGAGCTCTAATTAAAAAGTAATTAAATTCGCGAGAGAAAAAGAGACCACGACATTTAACTGATACTAATAAGATCGTCAAACAATTACGAGCGGGTAATCCGCAGCTTGAGAGAGAGACGGAGATAGAGTGAGAGTATCTCTCTCGCTCGCACATACCACACTCTCTGTTTAACTTTTAATTTATACTCATTCCTTTATATCTTTTATTGCTTCGCCCATCGCGACTCCTAATGCGCCCGAGGTGCTGCTCACTCTAATTAAATTCATGCAACACTAAGCTTTCCCGACACCCCCTGTGTAAGCCACGCCCCCTCCCCCCTTCTCCTACCGGGCAGCCAATCAAGGCGCGCGGCGGTATTTCCACAAGCGAGGGGCGGGGTACGGGTACAGTCAGTGCAAGATCCCTGATAGAGCTGTCATGTCGCGTCCGAACGCTCGTTACGCTGTCTTGACATATTTTATTATTATTTATGTCAATTACGTTATTACTTTTTTTGTTTAATGGAATAAGGAATTGGTTGTGAAATTGATTGCCTTTCGGTCGCTTATGATTCATCACTGTCAAAAATATATTCTGAAACGTGTTAATTTTGTATGATTGATTGTTGGGCCGTCATTAGAGTGGAGAGCCGAGATGTAATCTAGTTTTACGCAATGCTATTGTTGGGTCTGAATAGCCGCTATCCGTTGTCTTGGATAAATTACTCGTTGATTGCCCATCTTCTAGTCGATCACCTGTCACAGTTGTTAATGAGTTATTTTATTTATGAAACTACATCGCATGCCTACATTACTATTCAAGTTGAGTTAACTATACCTACACTTAAATGATATTCCGTTAAATCCGCATCAATTGTTGACCCTAATGACTCTAAATTTCATGGGTACACTTAGATACCTACAACAGATATAATAATTCTTATAATTATTTGAAAACACGTTATGTAACAAACTTAAAAATACACACACATACCTACACACTAAAACAAAATCATATTGCATGCACTGTACTATCTCTGATGCGAATCGTGCATGATTGTATCCAGATTCTTCATAAAGATGAAATCTGAGTCCTGCCTTGCTGCTATACCTAAGCATCAGGTAGTTTTTAGAGATTAAGGGTGGAATAACTCCTTAAATGTGTAACGACTTAAGTAACATTATGACGCTGGTTACGTATGACCGTGCCGTTAGCTACTGGTCATAAATAAAATTATAATCACAAATACCTACACACATTTTTTTAAATTAAAATCAGGTTTTCTTGATTATAAATTTCAAATAAAACTTCACCATAAATTGTGACAAAGTAGATACTTGAACCAACCAAACACATTCATTTTGCGGTATAACCATAACATAGGTTCTTACAGAATCCCAACTTGTATCTCTGTATAGCGGGCTCGCCATGAGGCTAAAAAAGATTATGACAACCCCACGAGCTCTTCCATACAAACGTAAACCTTATAAATCCTATGTTTAAGCAAAGCCCGAGCGACAATAAACGCTATCACCAAACGCATAAAGTTGATTTTAATTCGCCTTCGACCGCCGTCTACGCTGTCGTTAATTCAATGTATGCCTGTCCTTAATTTATTACCCGTTATTCAATACAGATCTCTAACTTTAAAGCATAAGGTTTGAAAGCGTTTAGCAGCGGCGCACGATGTACTGTCGGTGGAATAAATCTATAATATGAAGGAGGCGGGGAATTAATTTGTGCGTGGGTAGGGGTAGGGGGGTGTGGCCCCGCCCCGCAGCGCCGCGCCATCTCAGTGCCGGGCGAGGCGCGGGCGACTGCACCGTGATACAACCGAAATGTGCGCGGAATAAATAAACACGTCAACTTGAAAAGTGTTGGTGCTTTTTCGAATTCGGAACGTAGAGTGACTTGGGAAAATGACAGTTGAGAATGCGATTGGCGCGCGTCGGTAGTGTTGTGCGTTGTCGATAGTCAAGATATCGAGGGACGGTCGAGCCGGCGGCGTCGGCGGCATGGTGTTGGAAGGCGGGTTGCCGGCGCCGCTGCAGCTCTACGCGGCGGCGGCGGCACAGCTGGCCCCGAGGCCAACCTGGCCACCGTTCTTACCCTTCTTCGGTGTCCATCCGCCGTTCTTGACTCGGCCCAGGCTACCGCATCCTATGCCTTCAAGAGCACCCCACGGACCACCTAGTGAGGACTCTAACGAAGACGGTGGAAGTAGTAAAGGTATTTTATTTCAAAATTCAAATTTTGGTGTTTTCTGTGTAGCTATGTCGTATATTACTTACAAAAACAACCATAATATGCGTTATAAAATTTTTGTGTTTATATACCTATTTTCCTATAGAAAATCGACAATGACTTCATCATCCATTTTTCCCAAAAAAAATTGATAAAAGATTAAATATATTAGTATATTATTTATTGAACAATCAATAATATATATTTGTTTTTGTAAAATTAAATAAAGGTAGGTACTTAGAAGGTATATTCCTAATTCTAATTTAATCCCTAACTATAGATAGGTAGATATACTTATATTTTTTGATGCAGCAAATACAACCGTAACATCCAACTTTGTTTTTAACCTACCGATAAAACAACCTAAATAAATACTAACTCCAACCTACCTCCTCATTATAAGAGTTAATGTTTGTTATATTTTTAAATTTGGCTGTATTATAACATCATCAAATAAAAAATGCGACTGTTGTAATTAATGGTAGGCTTAAATTTCTTTGAATCTTAAAACTATCTGTGTACTTACATTTTATTTTATTCTAAAATACACCATAAAAAACAATTAAGAAATAAATTATAGCATGATTGTGTTCATTAAATTTGCAAATAATAATCCTTTCATAGACTTATCAATTCACTTTAATTTTTACTACAAAAAAATATAGTTCTTATCACTTACTCAAGTAATATTTTTTTTAGTTGCTTCAAAGGTGTGAGAGGTAGGTACATTAGAACAACACATCATGTTTTAATAATTTGAATATTATGTGGGTATGTCTATGTCTGTGGTCTAGTGGTTCACCCACCGGTGTCAGACCCAGAATTCCCGGGTTCGATCCCCATGGGGAATACAATACTGTGCTTGGTTTTATTGACTAGTACCTATTTTTTTTTTTTTTTTTATTGGTTTTATTGGGTAGGACCGTGTCGATGGCGACAAAGTTAGGTAAGATGGTAGCCAGACAGGCGGACCTAAGCAATGTCATAAAAACAATTCTAAAATTGTTGTGTTTCAGCATTTAAGGTAAGATAGCCAGTTCTTAGACCATTAAATATTGCCGCCACCTTCGGCCTAATCATAATCCATTCAGCGTCGTAAAAAAAAATACACATAGGTAGAAACTAACGAAATTATATGTTCACAAATAATATCTACATTAATTGATTTCATAAAACTACCTATTGGTAATTTTGGTAATTTTTCAATCAATGAACCAGTCATTCTAAAATATGATTTAGAGTGTTAAGTTCAGCAATAAAAACTACATCAAGTTGTTCTAGAAAATTGATTTTATTCAACCTGATTGAGGTAAATTTCAAAATAGTGTTGTTCTGCATTTTATAAAAAAAACTATCTACCTACACACCATGGTGAAGCTATACAACAAATCCAATGATAACTTATTCAAATCAGACAGGTCCTCAGTCTGAGCTCATCAGTATTAGGAATAGTTATCCACCTGACGCTATTAATAGTACGATGTAAAACGTCGTATTTTATTCTAACTCCTTTTCTGACACGAGCTATAAAGATGTCGCGGTCAATCTTCTAAGGTTAACCCTGACCTCTTAAGATTAAAAATGTCATTCAAATAATAGAATAAATAATGATACATCTATTCCCGACTTATCCACTAGGCATAACATATAGCCTTTGTAATATTAAGGCATTATTCCCGAAATGTTCGGGCTCGTTTGAATAAATTTTGTATTAATAAAAAGCAAACGTCGGGCAAGGTGCTAAGAGGCTAACGAGCGTAATCCAAATGTAAGTTATTAGTTGTGGGTAGGGTTGGCAGTTGGTGATTTAGCCGGACGTTCGGCTATTCCGACCTTAGTGAGAGCCGATGCGACGGTGGCGGCGCGTAGGTGCTGACAGCAGCGACGGCGGCAACATTTACATTAATATTAATATATCACCTTTTCTACTAAAATGTTCTCTAACGTTATTTGTCTTGTTTTGCTTTGACGTAACAGACATATTCTCCTCTGATTATCAAGCGGGTCGGGTACCTATGGTAGGTACCTACATTGCTTTTATATCTGCTAATACATTTTATGTTAATTATCATGAAAAAAGCAAATGATTCGAGTAATACATAATTAAATCGTAATATAAATTAGTGTAAAAAACAACTAAATCAAATGAATTACATTCGTACCTACCTATATAAAATAGCCGGATGAAATAAGCCGATTTTTTTCTCGTCTCCCAACACTAGCGTTGAGCCGCACCGCCTGCTGTGCGGGTCTCTCGCGATGTCGATACGAGATTTTTATCGAATCTTTTTATCGAGTCTTTTGTCGGCACTAGAGCTGAGGTGTTACTCACGAAATTAGGATGTTAAATGTTTTGTGGATGACGCATAGTCCCGCATTGTGCTTTGTATATTTTTTATGATAAGTTAATAGAAATATAGTTTTTTTTGGAACCGTAATAAATTATGACGATGATAATGTGTGAAATTATTTGAATTGTATCAGTTTTTAGCTAACGAAAACAGATTAAGAGTGTGAATTAGATCAGGCAAGATGTCCAATTTTTCAAACTAACGTGAAATCATCTGAAAGAAAACCTTAAAAAGCAGGTGGAAACTATTAGTAGGTATAAATTATCCAACAAAAATATTCTTTATAATTTTAGGGTAGATGTGGTCTACCTCGTAGTCTTCCCCGGTCCTAAGTCTAAGTCCGGCGTCAAACGGTGGTGGTGCTCCGTCGGTGCGCGTGTGACCTCGCTTCATCGAACTTCATCCTTGCTCGGGCCTAGGGCTACACAAACCTAGACTAGAGCTAACCCATCATTATATTAAAAAAGATAACGGTATACAAAAATATACAACGGTATACAAAGTTTTCCTTGTCTGTACAGATCTGTGTTATCAGTAACTTTATTATTCATAGGTAGGTCAATGTATTATAGGGCGATGTGGTCGCATAGTGACAAAGCCCTACATTTTGTTGTTAAAAACTGTCCTGATAGGTAATTTTGAGTTAAAGTATCACTGGTCAGTTTCCTTATTCTACAATTTCACTGATTCTCCAGTTTACTATTTAGACATATTTGTTAGATTGTCAATTTCGTTATTACCTTAGGTACCATTTTATTTTCCTGATCCTTCTGTTTCCTCCTCCGCTAGTATTGCTAGTTTTATGTATATACCTTTAGGTATATAAATAAATAAATACATAAATACCTATCAGTTGTTTTTGTATCTGTCTATCTCCGAGTTTTATAGAATACTAGCTTTTGCTCGCGGCTTCGCTCGCGTTAAGAAGTAATATTATTAATTAGGTATAGTTTTTGCGGCTTTACTTATGTTTAGCGTGTGTAAAAAATTAGGGACTGCAAAACTTAAAAACGACAGTACATTCTTCAACTTCTCCATTAACGTTCAGATTTTCTTTAGCCATTTTAAAAAAGTCTAACCGACAAAACCTATACTTATACCAAACGAAAACAAAACAAATGCCAAATACATAGCAGAGTCTATAACCAAAACGACTAAACCGAAACAAAACAAATGCAAAATCTCAAAATTCTTAGGGGATGCCTACGTCATAGTAGCTTTATGCATGCAAAGTCTCAGCCCGATCGGTTTAAAATTGACAAAGTTTCATACAAACGTTCATCCCCTATTTTATCCTCTTGGGGATAGAATTAATCAAAATCCTTTTTTGGCGGATGCCTACGTCATAACATCTACCTGCATGCCAAATTTGGCTCTAGTAAAAGCCTGGCTCTAATTTGGGCTAGTGAATTATACAATTATATAGCTTAGCAATTCAGCGTGGCAATGCAGCCAGTTTCAAAAAATACAATTACTTATAAAAAAAGTGTTTTCGATCTGACAAACGTTGTGTGTATGAATTTATGTTCCCTATGGACTCCGAACCAACTGGAGCGATTTTTATTAAATTTTCAGCCAATTTTCAGATTAGTTTTAGATTAGACCAGATCATGTAAATTTCGGTAGCGATCGGATCAACAGATTTATTGTGTGTTTTGGACTCCAAAACTTCTGGATCGATTTTGATGGAATTACCAGGCAATATTTAGAATAGCTCAGCGGACGATCCTGTAAAGCCTGGTAGCGATTAAGTCAAGCTTTTTTGGCAACTTTACGCAAGTGTTAATGCGCGGCGTCAGCTTGTTAGATATCAAATTTCGTTCTCAAAAAGTTTTAAGCGACCGTTTCCCTTTTTTTTATTGTACGACGGGGAGGCGCCTATCCTTCGACTGGATTTTAATTGTCAAACTGAGTACGGTTGGCAGTTAAAATTATTAACATAATAACAAGTGCACAGATACTATTGCAATTAACGATAAAAATGTGCTTAATTTACGACCAAGATTTATGTTTATTGCCGTACAACTAATTAAATCAACGTTAAATTAATAAGTATCTTGTTTTGCGTGCGTAGGTTTATTGTGGTTATCTATTTGTCATGTTTAAAATTAGCTGTTTGTCTCAGAAACAATGATTCAACGCATCTTATTATTGCAAAGGAAAGTTATCATAATGATATGACACAAAGTTTACTTTGTGTACCTCTCCCTTATAACTAGTAGTTCGCCCCGAACTGAGATCTCGTGATGGTCTTAGGTATATATAACGTCGAGGCTCTCTCTTGTTTGTAACTCTTAGTATATACAAAGCCAGAATGAGCCGATACTCTTTCAAATGACACCCCACAAGCCAAAAATCTTCTTGTCACACTTAACACCCCTATTTATCAAAAACTACCCTAGTGTCGAAAGAAATCCTCATACCAATTGATGAGTATTGATATATTCTCTGCATTAAAAAAAAATGAATAGATGAATAGATCTCTTTACAGTTTAAATTTCACCAAAATCGGATAGGTAAATCGTTCGACAGTTATGCCGTCACAAACATTGCCACATACATACTTACATACATACAGTGCCGGATTTCCCAACTTAACTGAGAGATCTCGTTCGCTTCGCTCACTCGATCAACAAAAGTTTGGGGAACTAAGAAAGAGATTTTGCTTTCTTAAGATTTTTTTCAATTCTCACGGGTTTACGGGTTAAAGCTCCCGCGGGCATTCTACTGGTTAAATGTAGGGTAAAACCGGGATAGATGCCGCAGTGGGATAGGTGCCTCGTTTGCAAAAATACAAACTTCCCGAAATAGTATCAAATATTTAATAGGTTAAATAAAGAGCGTACGCGCCACACACCTCAGTCCCCGCAGGCCGTTATGCAGAATAGATGCGTTTTGCTTGTGCGTGCGATCTTCTCCGCAGTGAACGTAGAGAACGCGTCAAAGTTTCAGACGTGAGTATTAACTGTTGCATAACTTTATAAGAAGTCATAAATTTTGTTCTATTTTTCTTACGTTAATACACTGGTACATTGAGTATACATCTAGGTTACAATAAGCGCTCTATGGTATTTAGGGTACTTTTAAATTAGAAAGGCATCTATCCGTATAAAAAAGGATAGTCGCCCCAATTTTTCGCGGTATAGGTGCCCTTAGGGGCATCTATCCCCCTGAGCTCTATACATTGTCAATGTGTTTGTAGAAACATATTTTGATATATTTTATGTTGGAAATATCATATTGTGTTAATAATCTTATGTGTAGGCTGGGTAAGTTCCTACATATTTTTATTCAATACCTTCTGATTGTAGGTGAACCATGCCACGAAACTACAAAAGAAAGGAGTACGTGCTCGAGCAATTTCTTGGACTAAAGAACAATTACAGATAGCTTTCGATGAAATATTATACAAAAAAAACTTAACGTGAAATATCCAGAAAGTTTGGGAACTCATCCCGAACATTACGAAGGCGTTATGCTGTTAAAAACAAATCACAGTTGACATAAGGTAAGTAATTTTAACAACATATCTCTATGAATCAAGAATCTTAGTGATGATATCTAGTATTTTGCTAGATCCTGAGATTTTACCTGTAAATACAAGCGATTAAGGATATAAGCGTTGTTGATATTGGTGATGATACACGTGCACAGATTCTTGATAGCATAGTAGAAAAGGAAACACCTTCGAAATTTCTAATTGAAGCTTCACCAATACCACAAATACCTTTGACCATGGCTAAGAGGGCCAAGCAATCAGCAGACATACTGAATTCAATAGAAAAAATCAAGAAAAAGAAGGATATTGCTTAAAGGAAGAAAAAACAAGAAACAACTAAATTAGAAAAGAAGAACAAGACTGAAACTACCAAAGAAAAAAAATGAGGATCGAGGATTACGAAAAAGACATATTATTTACAGTTCAAACACCGAAAATGAAGACATCTCACCAAAAAACTACTATAAAACGAAAGGAAAGGAAACAAAAGACTAAATAAGCACTGATGATACAAATGAAAACTAGTGCATAGAATGCTTTGATGATTACAATAATACGAAGTCAACATCCGACTGGATTCAATGATTGCAATTTTCAGAAACTATTGTTCAGGATGTGGGAAACTTAAAGCACATTCCAGCTCAACCTAAATATGTTAGAATACATTTTAATGATAACCGTTGACTTTTTTAAAGGTAGTGATGCTAGAACTTAAATGTTGATTTTTGTTGAAAGCATTTGGCTTATGTTTAATTATTAGTATTCTATATGCTCAAATAAAACAATTTAAATTGTATTTTACATTTGATTATTATATAGGGCATCTATCCTACACCACGGGCATCTATCCCCCATAGCATTTTCATAGTGGGGCATCTAACCATATATATAGGCAACTATCCTCAAAAAAATGGTTCTGCGAAAACTCAAGTTTTGCACAATCAGTAATTGTTACGTTAACAAAGACAGCTCGTAATGCAAGATCAAAGATTAAACTAGCTATATTCATAGGAGTTGTTTATGATAAATTAAAAGTTTTAAAATTACGAGGCTCTCTCAAAAAGTGGGGCATCTATCCTGGTTTTACCCTATTCGAATTAGTAAAAAAAACCTAGTCAATTTTTTTTTATTTTCCCGATGCATTATCTTTTTTTTCAAAAACATTATTTACAAAAGTACTTATCTAACGTTTGTAACACCTAGATATGTAAACATAAAAACCAATTGCGTAAGCCTTTTTTACCCGCTGCATCAATCGTTTTAAACAAGTAATTAACAGAAAAGGTATGAAAAAATAAACCACAAACCGGGTGCTACGTTTGTATTTCCATTACAAAAAACAAATTGTTTTCCTTTTTAATGAAAATGTCGCAGATTTGATTTCGAAAGGCCGGAAACAATTTTCTATTTTATGGAACAAATAGTTTTTTTTGTTATTGCGTATACAAACTTTAGCAGATCGGTATACTTTGCCGTTGTGGAAAGGTCTGGTGCAGAAAGGATCACATATCCGTCACCCCTTTGGTGATTATTTATTTTTATGTACTAATATAATATAAAAAGACATAGGTAACTACGTAACTACCTTTTTCTTTGATATAAATTTGAATTTGATATATATATCATATTAGTTTTTAGTTTCTCATCTAAATAAAAATGCATATGGGTTAGTACTATATAGGTCCATATGGGCCCATATGGGTTAGTACCATATGGGTCCATATGGGTTAGTATCATATGGATTTTTATTATCTGTTATTTTTTTTATTACAAAGTTTCAAGCGCTATAATTTTCTTAGAATTTAGTTTACACTCGCGGTTTTGTCCGTGGATTACCGAATTTAGTGTCAAAAACTAGGCGTTATCGGGTAAGTCCAACGGTACCTACCAGATGCTATTTTTTTAATTCGATATCCTTTTTTTATACCTAAAATTTGATAGTTTTGAAAATCAGGCCAAAATTAAACATCAACTTGTCTATGTTTTTCGCAAGCTTGGGGTTCAAATTAAACTCTCCTGCAAAACTGTTTTCTAAACCTACTCAAGATACAAGATAATTATAGGCAAAAAAAATTACAAGTGATATAACAGAAAATAAGAAAACACAATATCTAATGTTATTCAATAAATAACAAATAATTACTAAACTATAACTATATAACATATGACTAATATAATAATATATATAACATCAATGACGGGAAGCTTAAAGAATAGGTCCAGAAACTTGAATACTTTGCATCCGGCAGTCATAATAATAAACATAATTGGAATATTAATAATAACTCCATGCATAGGTCAAAATTTGACCGTAAAAACACACACTCAGTATATTGAAATGAAATTAACTAATGTATATTTCTCACAAACAAACAAAGTATTAACTAATGCTAAAGATACATAATTCTACATATAATTATGACTAATATTGAATAAGCGTTTTAAAATATCTAGCAATTTTGTTATTATTTAATCAATTAGGCCTAACGAGACTCTGCGAGCTGCATGCAGTTCGTGGCACTACAAAAACACTTAGTTATAATAGTAATAATTTATAGATAATACGGGAAATATAATTTTTACTCAGCGCCATCCAGCCGCTAGTTAAGTATACCTTGTAAAATGAGAACTATGTTATGAGAACTATGTTACGAGAAATAATAAAACATAATATACCTAATTTAAAAAAAAAGTAGTGAGTCTGTATTATTCTGAATTTGTAGTAAATACCTTCCTATATAATAGTTTAGTAATAATATTTTTATTGTACGACGGGGAAACGCTCTTAGCCCGGAATCCTTAACAACCTGATGAACATTTAAATTATAATTTTATACAAGTAACAGTGCATAAATAAATAAAATACATTTTATGCAACGCGATCTAGCTGTAAACTAAGTTACCAAACCTTGTTATAGGGGAACTAATTTATGGATGATATATACGTTAATCTTGTTTGTAAATAACAATTATGTAATTTAAGACTCCAACACTCAAACTTTAGGTCACTGGGACCTCGGGCTTGGGATGTGCGTTGATTACCTGTCACTCAAATTTTGTGTATAGATAGGATTGTAACCTAGAACCTTTTCATTAATTGATAGCCAAAAAGAAACCTTAGGAAACCAAAAGTCAAGATCTAGGTTAATAAAATAAGAAAGAGTCATAAATCAATGAATAATGCGAATTATTGTTGCACATCATGAGGTCAAACCGCATTTAAAACACCTTGGCAAAAGAAGACAACGGCCTCCTCTCAATAACACAGTTAATATAAAGGTCAAATACAAACAACATGGTCTACGTGGCACTACATTGTGTCCAACAAGGTTTTTTTTTATTGTATGACGAGCATGTTCTTGGCCTCCATCTCACCAGATTTTCCAGATTTTTAATAAGGAAGATGGTAATGCCGAAGGTGGCCTCATATCAAATGTACTCAATTCTTCCAAGATACGTTCTTGGAAGTCTAGAGATAATAGGTTACTTCTAACCCAGCTCCATCTTAGGCCACTTCATTTGAAATATTATTCTTCAAAAAAGTGGGTAAATGTGAGTGGAAAGGCTATCGAAAAGGCAATATCGAGAAAAATAGTTTGTTAACAAAAACAACAAAGAAATATCAGCCAGATCCGTACTACAAATAAAAACAGGCAAAAACAAACCCACTTACAAAACAAACGCATAATAAACAAAGCTAAATGGCCTAATAAACAGAAATCAGAACTAGTCAAAAGTACATCAATAAAGGGGGTCGCTGCGAGGGTTGAAACGCATAAATTAAGGGTACAAGCCCTTCGCAGCCGCAATCAAATGAAATTGTACTAAAATTACGTCTGGAATGGGGGTAAAAATAACGTATCCATGTAAATCTTCATCCATCTTCATCATAAATAAATAAATAAATATCACGGGACATTTCACACAGCGCCATCTAGCATCAAATGAAGTATTGTACTAGCAATGTACATTGTGTGTTCACGTTTTTTTAGTAAGTACGTACATGTTATGATACAATACAATACCCAAACACAAAACAATATGTCCTTCACACAAATGTTTGTCCCGAGTGGGAACCGACCCACTACCTTACACTACATACATGGGCATTGTAGGCTTGTATTAAATGTTTTTTTGGTAATAAAATGGATTTTCTTCCAATCGTTCATCTTAAATCTAACAGTAGAATTAAACTTCTCACAGTAGAATTAAACTTCTCACAGTAGAATTAAACTTCTCACAGTAGAATTAAACTTCTCACAGTAGAATTAGACTTCTCACAGTAGAATTAAACTTCTCACAGTAGACTTGTCCGAGGTACTTGCCCTTCCCCTTGCTTGCTGGTTGAGATTCCGAACAGGCGGTAGATTTACTGTTTCAAAATAGTCCTCAATAATCGTACTCAATAAATTAAAATTGAGATTTTACTTTTGCCAGTCCATTTCACCCAAAGATTGTCTGGTAGAGATCGCCCTTTAACCGATAAGACCGCTGATCGTTACAATGTTTTACTGTTTATATTTATTAACGATGGATATTTTATCTTTTATTTATTTTATCTAGCCATCTATTTTATTGATTTTTCATGACAGCAATACCGACGTGAAACACGGTATTCTCGGCCGAAAACAATGCCCGTGGAGGCTGTAAAAGGCGACTAAGGTACCTCAACATGAGATAGGCATCAAGTGACCTTAATAACCTAAACTGAGAACATCGGTCCGTTCATAACCATGCTTCGAAAGCAGATTGGTTGGACTTAAGGTGTGGAAAGAGCTCTGACACAAATATGCAAATATTTTTTTTCATACACATCTAAACACATTCATCTTCTATTATTTTCTACATGGAGCAGGTTGGTACGTGTACACTGAAATAATGATAGTGATGATTCATACTTCAATCTCTCTTCTATCCACGACAGCTCGGTTTTATCAAAATATAGATAGAGAGAAAGAAAAGAAAAACATCTTCCTGCCACAGTAATAGGTACAAAATAATAGGTAAATAAAAGTAGAGAGTGAATAAATAAACACGTACCTACTACGCCAAATGGCACTATCTCAGCAATGTTATCCACCTGAGTGAAACAGTGCTGGTTTTCATACTTAAATCTCTCTTCTATCCACGACAGCTCTGTTTTATCTAAATATAGATAGAGAGAAAGAAAAGAAAAACATCTATTTGGCACAGTAATAGATACAAAATAATAGGTACATAAAAGTAGAGAGTGAATAAATAAACACATACCTAACGCCAAATGGCACTATCTCAGCAATGTTATCCACCTGAGTGAAACAGCACTGGTTTTCAGATAGAGCCATCGCAAGCTTCCGACCGATATCAACTCTCTGTGAATAAACTATAAAACTCGCTCTCAAATTAGTAGAAAATAGTTATTATAAAATATATAAAATCGTCGTGAAGCTGACTGACTGATTGACAATCAACACAGTGCTAGCAAGAAGTGATGTTCAAATTAGTACTGTAGATTGCTTAACAAATTCATATTTCAAGATTTTGTACCCGGCAACTTGAGGCATAAAGCTGCTTAGTTGCGCGTGTTCGATAATTTACCGGGAATTTTTCCCATGAACCCTTCACACCGGAATACGACAGAGCTGCTTGGCGGCCGAAATAGGTATGGTGGTATTACTTCACCGGTCGAGCCCTTTCACAAGGAGCTCTACTACTTTAATCATTTTGTATATTTCATCCGAATCGTCATTGTTAAGACGGACTAACCTTTTATAGAGTAGGAAGGACTGACTTGAAGTATGAAGTCCCGGGCATTTAACTAGTACTTACATATTCTTGTGCAGCTAATCTAGAACACGTTTCAATTAAAATGTTTAACAACAGCAAAACTGCGCAAACAGGCAATTTATAAAAGTAGCGACTTCATTACTGCTTCTGTAATCTAACAGCTGTGCAAAAGTCAACTGAGGAATAACGTCTTGAGGCTTGACCATTCACAAGCAGAGCGTCGAGCTGAGCGAGCTATCGAAAACCCGAGGAGAGGCTGGAGAGATCTGTGTTTTGATTTGAATAGACAACTAGTTTTACGATTAAAATTACAATAGGCTAATGGGCAACTTTGGGTATATGTATGTATATATTTTATTATCTATGTATTACATGGTTAAATTTTTATTCTTAATTTCGCTTTATCAAAACTTTTGGGAAGTATTTCCTTAATTTTGTATTTCAGAGTGCAATTAGAAAATTACTCTCGCTGGATAATCGATAAACATTTTTAGCCTACACTTGGCATATATCAGTAGGTATATTTCATCGGTCTTTTATTATTGAATTGATGGGTCACAAACGAAATGTCACAAAGTTATACGATATTGATTAGGCGTGCTTAATTTCAAACAATCGAAGTAAAATACAAGCCATGATCCTGATTTCCCCGCTCACCACACGTGTATGTCCGCAGTCTTGTTTTTATTTTTAAACGAGTACTTCCGTGCTGGGTGTTTTGGGAAATGGTCCGTGAAACCAGTTCCAGCTCACACAAAATGGAGGGACTGTGATCTTTTACCCGCCTGTATATACAATATAAAAAAAACAAGCAACATTTTCTCTTAGACTTAGTAAAGCTACTAAATGCAGTTATTTAAATGTTTGTTTTTTTATTTTAGACTTAATAAAGCTACTAAATGCAGTTGTTTTATTTTTTGTTTATTTCTCTTAGACTTAATCAAGCTACTAAATGCAGTTGTTTTATTTTTTGTTTATTTCTCTTAGACTTAATAAAGCTAAATAATAAAACAGAAATAAATCTCTAAATCAAGAATTACTACCATTTAAAGAGTACTCCAGGGATCGATTCTGGGACCTATATTCTTTGTGCTGTTTTTGAACGATCTTATAAATTACATTAATTCTACTGTTCCGAATATTGAGCTAGTAATCTATGCCGATGATACCAACGCAGTCATTCCAGCAAATAGCTTACAAGAACTTAAATACAAAATAGACACTACTTTGTTAACCTTCAATAAATAGTTTGAAGCAAACATTTTAAAACTTAATATTAACAAGACACACGCCCTATTATTCAAAACGACTAGTCACAAAAATGCTTCTATTAACATTTCATACAAAGATGTTAAAGTCTCATTCTCACAATGCGTGAAATTTCTGGGTGTCAATATAGATGAGTCCCTTAACTGGAAAAATGAGCTAGTGAGTGACAATCGAGGGCTCAATAAGTTCCGCTTGCTATGCTTTAAGAAGCCTTCGAGAGGAATTATAAGTGGAGCAACTTAAATCTGTATACTTTGCTTTGGTAGAGTAAAAACTGCGGTACAGTATCAAGTTTTGGGGAGGTAGTTATGCTTATAATATAAGAAAAGCTTTAGTCATACAAAAACGCGCTATTCGCACAATAGTAAGTAATTATAACACAGTGGGAATCGTGTGTAGAGCATTATAGACTACTTTTAATTTTAACAGTCCCTAGTTTATATATTTTGGTAACTTTAAATGACATTGTAAAACACCCGTATTATTATGAAACATCTGATCAAAAAATAACCCGACTTAATACAAGACTTAAGGACATCGATTTATCTCTTAATCCAAGGCTCAACATTGCTGTATAGACCAGGCTGTCTAATTATTTATTATTCATTATCAACCGAGATGAAAACAATTGGTAGTGCAACTATATTTAACCACAAGTTAAAAAAACTTTTGTTGAAAGGGTGTTTCTATTCTGTAGACGATTTTCTGATAAAATAATAGGCATTTCTTAGACAATGATGAGAAATTTGACTAATAATTTACTAATTTGACTTATACTTTGTGCAACTTAGGTGTTCATCTTTCTTTTAAGCAATTTTCTAACAAAAATGTATTTATATTATGGAATCTGTACTATTTTTAGATTTAACATTTTCAAACACGATTCTAAATTGTTCATGAAATAAATGAATACTGGAATACTGAATACAATATTAAAATTAATTAGTGTAATTGATTTTGGCCGTGCTAATTATCATCAAATAAAATTGAATAAATAAATGAATAAAACGCTTGGCTATTACTGTTCCGCCGCTCAACACACGTGTATGTATCCGCAGCCTTATTTTTATTTTTAAACGTGCACTCCCCATGCTGGGTGTGTTGGGAAATGGTCCTTGAAATTGGCTCGTCTGCTTATTCGCGCACCTTGCTTGAGTAATGGCCCTTATTACACTCGTTTTTGGGCTTTTGTCACTTATAACGAGGTGTTTTTTTCTGGGGTATCATTGACATTATTCTTATTCTTGCGGTTTTGGGTTCTAGAAGGGGACTTGCCAACATTTACCGGCCTATTAGAGACACCTTGTGTAAATTATATTAATTTACGGGGCCATTAAACGATGCCATAGATATTAGCAAGTACAAATTGTTGATCGCTTAAGGACAATCGATTACCTTCTTATAATAATAATGTGCCTTCCAATTACAGGAGGATCTCGATCAATAAACCTATAGAAAATAGACCATAATACCAATAGGCGGCCTTATCGCTATAAGCGAACCCTTCCAGACCCTTGTCTTAAAAAAAAATGTTACAAATATAATTTACCGCCTCTGTAGTCTAGGCTCGCCCACTGGTATCAGACCCAGAGGACCCGGGTTCGATCCCCAGAGGGGTACAAATTTGTTCTTGCTTTGGTTTGTGGTAGGACATTGTTAAGTAAACCACCTGGCTAGCTCCTACCATTTTATCAAAGTCTGTCGCCATAGTAACAATTTTAAAAATATTTCTCAGTCTGTTGAGGTTTTCGGGTAAAGTGTGGTTCCACCTTTGGCCTTATCATAACTTGACACTAGAAGAGAAGTCCAAACGTAGAATAGTATTACAGATTTTCTTAATCTCTATTGATAATTTTCATGAAAAACTGTATGCAGACCTAATGTATAAATGCATAATATTTATTGTGTCATATTAAAACTAATGCAAATTATAATTTTAGGTTAGAAGATCATTTTTTATACAGACAAAAATATGGATAATAAAACATGAAGGTATGTGTACTTATCATTTATTTATACTTATTATATTTATAATACTTATTATTATTATTTTATTATTGTATATAAAACAAATATATAACTAAATAATAATCATAATTTATAATGTAAACATGTTTTAACCGCCTCTGTGGTCTAGTTCAACCTACCGATTTCAGATCCAGAGGTCCCGGGTTCGGCCTCAGGGGGAGTACAATATTGAGCTTTGGTATGGTTGGTTCTAGGACTTTTTTAAGTCCGCCTGGCTAGCTACCAACATCTTACCTAATTCTGTCACCATAACAACAATTCTAAAATTGTTGTGTTCCAGCAGTTTAGAGGTAAGACATCCAGTTCCTCAGTTTGTTGAGGATTCCGGGTGAAGTACGCATCCACCTTCGGCCTTTTCTTAACTTGTAACCAGGTGAGATGAAGGCCAAGCGCTTCCCCGGCATGCAATAAAAAAAAAATCTACATGCGGACAGTTAACCTCATATCTATAAACCCACTTAAAATGTTAACCATATAAAAAAACACTTTTTTCTCGAATAACATCAATAGCTCATTAGTGTCCACAGCTGGACAGGGCCTGGACAAAGCTGGAGGTATCATAATCACCACGCTTGGCAGGCGGGTTGGTGATCGAAGTAAAGGTATAGAGTATAATAGTACACAGAAAGACGCTACTGCCCTACTTCTTGTGAGATCCCTTAGTCGACTTTTACGACATCAATGAGCTGAGTTGGAGGGGTCGATTCTTATGCCGCGACCGCCACGGCTAATTATATTATCACGAATACTCACAATAAATTATCATTCACTGCCAAAATCACACGCAAATACACATGTACTGGAGAGACAATTACCAACCAACTTCATGGTGTCGCTTTTAAGTGTCGGTGTGCGCGCGCATCGTATAAAAATCACTGCTATATTTTTTCCCAAACGTGCCATAGGATGTATAACTTCAAAAACACATAGACTCACGCCTGTTTCCCAAAGGGATGGACAGTGACAACGGATTTCCACTAAATAAGCTCGTTGCATTGCACACCTATTTTGTCTCATTCACTCTAACCACGTTCTTCATATATGTTCTTCATGTTCGTCGGCTTAAAATAAATCTGAAATAAAATGTTCGGTTAGTAAAAAATATCCTTGTTTGTCTTGCAAGTCTTCCATTGTTTTATCATGTCGAGCAGACACGTGCTGGTAACACACCGATTTTAGGCTATCATCGGTGTGTTACCAGCACATTGTGTCAAACGAGTATCAACTTTTGATAGCTTCTAAAAATACACACTCATTGCTCGGTCGCACGAGCCGTGTCGAAGCGAGCGTCGCGTGGCCCCAAAACATGCATTTGTCAAATTCGACACGCTTTTTAGAGTTCCGTATATTAAAAGAGAAATAGACTAAAGCTTGCTTGCTTTAATGCTTTTTAAATTCTTTTTCATCGACCAAATAGGACATGTTTAACTGAAATGTTGACGATATTTACATAAATTCTAGACGCCTTCGTGGTCTAGTGGTTGGTCTATCGATGTCATGATATTGACACACTGATATTGTGTTTGTTATTTTGGTTATGTTGTTGATTGTTTCACTTGGTGTCGTACCCTATGAGGCTGACATACACATTATGTTTAAGTCTTAAAATAAATGATAAAAAAAGCTTTTCCAGAACCGCCTCTGTGGTCTAGTGGTTTAACCCACCGATTTCAGATCCAGAGATCCTGGGTTCGATCCCCACGGGGAGTACAATATATTGTGCTTGGTTTGGTTGGTGGTAGGACTTTGTTTAAGTTCACCTGGCTAGCTGCCACCATCTTATCTAAATCTGTCGCTATAACAACAATTCTTTAAAAAAATGTTGTGTTCCGGCATTTAGAGGTAAGATAGCCAGATCCTCAGTTTGTTGAGGATTCCGGGTGAAGTGCGCTTTCACCTTTGGCCTTATCATAACTTGAAAATCAGGTGAGATGAAGGCCAAGCACATCTTGGAAGTACAATAAAAAAAATCTTATTCAATCTAATCCTTACTTAAGTAGCGTCGTGCCCCATCCCTTACTGATCTCTATAGTTCCACTTTCATCATGCGAAGGGTTAAGGAGTGAAATACGTTGTCCTGAAAATCACAACACGAGCTTCTTCGTGGCAAGAGTGATAGGCGTCTTCTAGACCGAGCGTGTCACATCGTAGGCCACAGTGTCGCTTCCCAACAGACAAGATTGTAGTCACACGTAGGTCTAACTTAATAAAAAAAAACTTGTCAAATCAGTATTTTTCACTCAAGATTTTTTTGCTCCTTTTTAGATAAGCTATGTACGTGAAAATAAAATAATGTAACGTAAGAGCGACAGATATTTATTTCAATCTATATTTTTTTCTCTTCACTAAATTTTACGTAGTTTATTATATGCTACGGAACCCTATCAAATACTGACTAGTTTATTAGTATTTCCTATTGACTTTAAATCCGCGGTACAATTTGGTCACATCTACCCTTCTGGAATTCGTTACGGGAGGTATGGGATTTCACACAAATATGTCCTGTAGTTTAGCGGTTTATTGGATCCTTGGTATCAGAATAGGCCTCTGGGGTACCAGAATAGACAGCCTGTAATTTTGAATAGCTTTGACAGTAAATCAAATGTAAATGGGTACAACCACCGAGACAACGAATTAGGCATATTTTTTTAGATTGTGTTGGGTAGTTAAGCAAAAAACTTTAACATGAGATAAAAGATTTTTATGGCATGATTTTCAACTATCACTAATATTTTTTGAGACCTCATTGGAAATATAAGATACCTGTAAAGTGTAAACTCTTGACCTCAAGGCTTTACCTGAGTGAGGATGAAAAAAACTTACAGCTAGTGACTTTATAGACTTATAGATAATAATATATACATAGTAAATATTATACGAGAAGGCCAATTAGAAGTTTCCACAGATAAAATTTAGAATAGACAAGTATATATAAAACAGTTCAAAATAGACGATAAAGTGAAGCTACGATTTAAACAGAAATGTATAAAAAAAAAACAATAAAAGGTTGGCAGTTTAGAATAAAATTGTAAACAACAATTAGAAATAAAATAAAATATGCTAATAAGAGAACAGAATGTTGTTTACAAATTAATAAACGAAATAAGTTGCAAACTATACTTAACTAGAAAAAGAAATCCTTATTTATTATATTTTCAGGGTAGTAACTGAGGTATTAAAAATATCAATACTATTATCTACTTTTGCCAAGATATTGAACGCAGTACAAGCTCTTATAACGAATGCATTTTGCCTATAATTCGTCTTAACTTGGGGTACATAAAGTACATTAGGGTTTCTTAGAGCGACCCTGTTCGTGCGTAATCCTAAAAGTTCCAGTAACTCCGAGCAGTCTACCTTGCCATTTGCTATGCCCAAAAGAAATGACAAATCAGAAATTCTTCTCCGTTCAAAAAGAAAACTGGATGGAAGACTGTTATGATGGAGCAAGCTTTCCCAGTTGCCTAACAAAGGCACTGGCACTCCCGCGCACCTCCGGATCATAGTGAGCTGCTTGGCGCCGGACATCGGTTTAAGAGTCCTACTACCAGCGATAAGAATTCTGACGTATCCGTTGACTAAATGGCAGCAGTTCCGTTGCCCAAATGCGAACAGTGCCGTTGCTCGGGGTAGACAATTGAGAGAGATATTACCATATCAAAAAAATAAACATAATTATAATTAATCGCTTTAAAGTGGGTAACACTATCTTATTACTACTATCTACTAACTATCTTAACCCATTCTTCCCCGAAGCGATATTTTTAATGCAAAATATTTTGTTCAGGGTACCTAGTAGGTACTTACATTACCTACAAATCTTCTCGCGCTAAATAAAATAATTTATATTTTAGAATGTAAACAGAAAAACGGCTTTGTAACGGTTATCAATTCCTCGTTCGTATTTTTTCAAATCACGTGTCACAACCTTATCTAAAAACTAACTAACTACGCAAACATTTGTTTTATTCGTATCGAATAGATTTTTTGCACAATTATTAACGCTTTAGCATTTTTTACAATTAAATATACGAACATTTCATGGGACTACATACAAAAAATGTCACCCACGTTTTCGCAAAACAAAAAACAAATAACTAATTTCACGCTCCAGCATGGTTCATGAACGAAATTAGTGTAACACTCTTGTGATGAATTTGTATTAATTAATGGCAGCCCTAGAATTGAAACAAACAATTTGTTATTACTAAAGTTAGCCCTCTGGGTAAGCTGGCTCCATCGTAGACCTCATCCTTGCCTGCATGTGCAAGTTTTGAGGTCAAGCGCTTACCCATTTCAAGTTAAAAAAAATGAACTGCGATGTTCCACTGTGTTCGGTGATCTCTTGCTAATCCAACATATGTAACTAAGCTTGGATGACGTTGAAGGTCCAGAGAGATACCACCAGGAGAAGAGCAGCAGCGTCCTCTTATCGAAACTCCCTTACTGTAATCTTCCCACAGCCATGCAGGGCTGTATTACCAGTTCCTACGAAAAGGAATAGCTGTGATCTCCTACCCGCCTGCCAAAAATAGAGATATGGCAGGACCTTTTGGAGGTGGTTCAAGTCTGGCAGTGGATGGTTATGGGCTGTTGATGAGATGTATCTTTATTACGAGCTATACCAAAAGGCACTGGGTCTATCTAGTAAACCGTTTGGTGCCGGATTTCAGCAAAACCGTAACCGTTGGAGAAAGCTAGCGACTCCGTTGCCCGGGGTAGATCTAGGTCTAGGAGGTATCGTACCTACCCCAAAAATATGACAATAGACTTAAAATGAATGAACTTGAAAAAAAATACAGGACATTAATTTTTGCACAGCGCCATATAGTCCCAAACTAAGCAAATGTACCTAATATGGGGACTAGATTACAAATATGATAATTACATCCTTTTATTTTTTTAATTAAGTATATGCATATTATTACAATACAACACCTACAGCGCAGAAGGCAGAGCTACTACCATCAGAGCTGTGAGACTTTTAAAAACTAAAAGCTTGTTAGATCCTACTGTTTTACTAGAAATAATAAGAAAACTTAAAAAAAAAACCCTTAACCTACTTCATAGCCGCTTGGATATCACCAATAAAAAAGATGCATTAATCAACAGTCATGGGAAAATAAACCCACACAAAGTGCTATCTATTAACAGGATTAAGGCGAATCATCCTCAAACAAATCCTGTTGAATCCTAAACATATTGCTAATTCTTACGCGTGCGGGGCCTGTGAGACCCCACACCATAACTAACCCTATTAAAAAGTGGTCCCGACCCCTGTTACGTTTGTAATGTAGCATAAAATTAACCCGTGCGTTACGCCTGATGCGCGCAATGTTTTAAGTAGACGATTTTGGTTAGGGGTCCTATAGACCGTTTGGAATTTTGGAAAGTTTTTGATTACAATTTGGAGGGCTAGCCTGCTTCGTATGACGTCGATTTACTTAGAGAATAAGCGTAGTTTTCAAAATTCGTGTGCGTGTTACTACCAAGATGTTCCTTAAAAAGACCCACGCTCTGAGGAGTGAGCAGATGTGTATTCTGAAGGGGTTTAGGGACTATTCATTTTCCTTTTTGATTTGGGCCATAAGAATGTAAACCTCCCTTTTTTATTTGCAATGGATTAGACTTACCCAGAAGGTGTTTATTGACTCTTTTCTTGAAAATATTATGGTTATAATAGACAACGGAAACCCAGACGCAGCTAATTCCAGGTTTCGCTATGCGCATTATAAAAGATGCTTGGATGCTTTACTTTTAAATGGTATATCAACCAGTTACGGGTAACAATTTACAATCGTCCGAAGTTCATATTAAAGAACCGTGACGGTGGAATAAGGTCGTCCTAAGTGGTGATCGAAGGCCACATAACCTTTTCTTCACACTTAAAAAATGTAATCGCATATTTTAAAAATCTCCCTCAAACGAGTAAAATAGACAAACATACAGCTTCATTCATTTCTGATTTCGATGAATATGGCTGGCGGAACCCTTGGCGTCACAGATTGCAGACCGCGGCGGTTTGCTGATCTATCGCTCCCTGCGGAACCCTTCCACATTGTTTTATAATAAGGGCAATAGATTATAACGTCCTGATCTGCTGTATCAAGTGTGTTTAGGATTGCGTTGTGATAGAATGCAAAATGTCGAGCTATTTAGAAATTTGTATTTTTTATACTTTTATTGGCCTGGCCTATTTTTTTTGGCTTGATATACCTCCCAATGAAAGCAATGAGAGGTTTGCCATAATTACCACTTCTGTCAGACGCTAGGTGATCACCAGAAGAGTGTTTTCAATTTTAATCAATCATATTTACAAACTAGTTTGTTTTTGTTTTTCAGTTTCCAACCATCAGCCTAAATAATCAATTTGGTGAGCCTAACTTTGAAAAGGAAGGACTTTCTATTCACAACTTCATCCCCCTTTTCACTCCTTCGGAGGTGGAATTATCAAAAACGCTGGGACAAGTATAAATTAATTTTCAATCGTCAGCCTAAGCACAAAATTGATAGATCCTAACTTTAAAACTGACGGATTTTAATATAAATTGTCATCACCTATTTTACCCCTTTAGGTCCATCAGTTTGGGCTTTGTGATGATATATTAGTCAGTCAGTGAGTCAGTCAGGACTTTGAATTGTATACATAGATTTGTGAGTATCAAGGTCGATTTAAACTCAACAAATCCAGCAACCAAACGGAAACCGCATCTCTTGATGCCCTCATGAAATATCGCTCCCTCGGGACGCGGCTCAGATAATGTACAACTTGCAAAAATAGTGTTTGTTGAGGGATGTCACAAGTTGCGACGGAGATATGTTACATATCATCCGAATGCCAGCGATGTGTTTTGTTGATGCTGTGTTCGAAAAATGAATTGTCTATAAGTATACCAAAAGAACACAAGATTTCTGTTTTTTGTACGAATTAAAAAAATGTGTAAATGTTGACTCAGTTGATTTAATGTTTTTAATATGTACAATGGTTATTTTTATGATACACCGTTTATAACAAATTTTTTTTTGTATAATTAATACAAAAAAATCACAAAAAGAAATATAAATAATATTGTACAATAAAACGAATTATATACAAGGGATGCACATAGATGACCTTAGGATCATTACAAACATATACTTATATATATTAGTAGCTCAACGGCCCTATTTTATATTAATCAAATACGAAGTTTTTACTTATTAAATACCGTACGTAAAACAATAAAATTGAATTACTATTATATTAAAAATAAACTATTCATTCAAATTCAAGCTACCCCTACCAGTAGGGATAGCCTGGTAGGGATAAATTGGCCATAAATTTTCCTAGTAGGTATTTTTATTTACTTTAAAAAAAAAACGCAGTTTGTTATCGTCCTGTCGGCGAACAGTCCAATGGCGAATCGGTCATAGGAAAACGGTTGCGCAATCTGTTTTCACAGATTAAAATCTAGAATTACATTTGGCATACATTTATACTCAATTACAAAAAGCAATCTCAAGTAGGTAAGTATATTATTATTAAAGCAAGATAGCATAACGGGTCTCAAGGGAAAGATCCCCTAATTATTATCAGAATGGAGCTCACAGATGGTGGTATACCAACTTCGGATTTATGTCTTGTCCACTTGAATATCTCGATTTTTAGGGTTCCGTACCCAAAGGGTGCTAACGGGAAAATCTTAAAAATCATTTTTTTATGCCTCCGCTGCCCATCCGCCTGTCTTTCAGCGTACTTCACAAGCCGTAATATTACAGGACATTAATTTCACACAGTGCTAGCCCCAAACTAAGCGTAACTTGTAATATGGACACTAGATTACGGATATAACTATATACTTAGATACTTTTTTTTTAGTATATAGACAGTTTAAATTTTCAGTGTACATAATAAAATTAGAGGGAAAAAAATATGTATTTAGTATATAGTATTTTTCCCTAAAAATGTGAGTCGAGCCCTCGGTATGCGTGCACTTGGATGGTTTTATTTAATTTTAAACACCTCAAAAAGATACTTTAGTCAGGCTCGGGATGCGCCTCTTAGCAAGACTCGAGTTCAATTGCTGACCCAAAGTCATATAAAAAATTAGAAAGTATAAATTTAAAATATTGTTGATGTAAATTATGCTTAAAATTTATGATATTAATACATTTATTCACAAAAAAAAAAATGTTAATTAAGGTAAGGTATATTGTATTCGTAAAATTGCAATGCAATAACTTATGATAGAAATATTCCCAATGAACTTAAACGGGCAGAGATCAGTGATGCTAAAATCATTGATGTAAGTGGAATACATCGTTACTAGATAGCTTTTGCCCGCGGTTTTGCCCACGTGTTTACCAACCCGGATAAAAGTTGATAAGTTAAAACTGTTCCTCAAAACATGCCAAATTTATATGCCAATAAGTTCTGTTAGCCGTTTAATCGTGGAAAGGTATGTAATACACACAAAACAAAAATATATCAGCAGATGGTCTTAAGATTTTTTTATAAATATATATCTATGTCCCACTTATTTATCAAGGCGGGTCCGGATATGTTACCTACATACCCGGACCCGCCTTGATAAATAAACTCTACCTAGGATCTCCACCTGGGTGAAGCATGGGATACCATATGGGATAGGTACTATTGTACAGTCCATCCTCAGAGTCAATCTATAAATATATTACCTACAGGACTTTCGTTTTACACGGTTGCCATCTAGTCAGAAACTAAGCAAAGCTTGTAAAATGGGATTTCGATTACAGATATAATACTTACATACTTTTTTGTTTGGACAAGCACACAGAACAAACATAAATATTCATCACACAAATGTTTGTCCTGGATGCGAATCGAACTCACAACCTACAGCGTAGAAGGCAGAGTTACTTCCAACTGTGCTGCGAGGCTTATTCAATAAATACTTATCTTGTAGTTATCATTATACATAAAATCTACAACTAACTACAATGTGTACAAGTAATAAAGTATATGTCTATCTTGTATTGATTTGATCTGTTTGATTCACATAATGGCACAATAACTACGTGTATTTTATTTAATACCTACTCACTTAATTCGTTTGACGATCGTTGATTAATTCTTGCACCGGAAAAGCAAATCGGTGAAAACAATAACATAGGTAAACGGACGCACGTCTGATGCTCGTCAATTTTACGTTAAATATTAAATTTTATTACACGTTTATTATCGGCGGCATAAAATTGGCGTTTATAACTTTGTATAATGTATAGTAGGCTCAATTTATCATGTTTCAATCTCCGAGTGGCCGCGGGCGTCCGAACCCGGCGGCGACCTCGCGATGGAGTCATTTTCTATCAGATTCGTTACGAAGATAAAGAAGCTACTTAATACCCGACTGCGTATATAGAAAAGCTACTCCAGTACGTCCCCACATGTTAAGACGAATTAATAAATATAATAGGTAATTAATTTAACACAGCGCCATCTAGTCCCAAACTAATAGCTTGTGATATAAAAAATGTAATATAAATACTTTTTTATTATAAAACATACAACTTTTTTGTTTTTTGTAATAGTTAAATGTTAATAATTAGCGTGAAATTAATATCCTGCAATGTTATGCCTTTTGGTATTTAATAATTCAAAGAAGATATTAATTTAATTTCTACAAAATGCAAACAAAATATGCTCCTGACTTGACTGGAAGGTTCCAATTTCATCTTCAGCAAATTTTGTTCGTTAAATGTCAAATTATTTGCTAACATTCTCCTCTGATCCTTTTATAGACGCTACATTCCCTTGTCTCTATGAATGGTCAAAAAATATTCATCGTTATCGTAGGTATACTCGGTACCTACATTAAAAGAACGCATGAATGAAGCATTTTGCATGCATGTGTAAATGTCAAAGAGGCAGTAAATAAGGATCAACAAGGTCCAAAAAATTATTTCTGCTGACAAAGTCTTTTTATGCATGTTTTATTGAAACATTTTGAAAAGTTCAATGAATATTAAACGCTGTCTATATTTAGTAATATTAAACTCGTGATAAAGATGTTTGGCTCGGGTCTTGGCTAATGTAAAAACGGGTTTCATACAATAATTAAGAATTCTATTCGAATTGTCGTAAGAATTGTGTGAATATTAGAGGCGACGCAGGACCGCTCCGCTTATTATGGCTGTAATGTGCTATTTATTTACTGGGGTCTATGGAAGTCTACTTATTAATACGATGATCATGATGATGATTATGATGATATTTAGTAATAGTTGTTCTAAATTAGATAAAGTAACATGTAGGTTAAGGTTCCGTAGATAAAATAATATCGGCCAACTGAAGACACACACACCGATGTTTCTGATCCACATTTTAAGGCAAAGTATCACATTTTTTGTACGGACCCTTATTAAATTTCAATTATTTTTAATAAGTAGTTGTTGTTAATGAGGTAATAGAAATACACGGTTCATGAGATATACTCGTAGCTCGCTGACAGACAAACGAACGGACCTTATTACTAAGCCTCCGTAGTCTCTTATGACGCCCTCTGAGTACGGAACCCTAAACCAAAAGAAAAACCACAACAAACAATCAAATTTTTGTGTTCGTTTATGTCAAAAGTATTTTTCTTGAGAACTGCGTGTCGAATCGTTCATCACGTGATAACTTTGACAGTTAAAACTTTATTTCTCTTTTTAAAAAGTCTGTGTTATTTTTTTGAAACGCATCAGCTGTCAAAATGCGTTCAAACCGTTGTTTTATCGCTTTGTGGAATTCAGAAAGGGTACAACACTATAAGTCTCGCGACATAAAAGAAATTCAATTATACTGGTGGAGCCGTAATGTGCTTCGCAGAAACGTGGGCTTAATGAAGCCACTTTTCAAGCGAATGTCTTCATCGAGACGAGACAGAGCCGGATTCAGGTTATTTCATGAAGAAACTTGTTTATCTTGCACTTATTTCTAGTAGGTAGGTAAGAAACGTTTATTATTTTCTATTCTAAACGAAAGCTCCAAACTCGTCGCATTTATTTTAGTAAGATAAAAAATAATAATTTGCCATGATTGGAAATGGATCAACGAAAATCAAGGATGTGTTTGCAAGTACTTGTGTTTCTATCAGAAAAACAATTGACGAAATCTATATATCAGTTCCCATATTACAAGCTATGCTTAGTTTGGGGCTAGATGGCGCTGTGTAAAATTAATGTCCTGTAATATTTATTATTATCATTATATAAATAAATCATAATATTGACTACATTCCAGAACAAAATTGAGCGTTTTTATTAGATGGAATGCTAACCTCGCGTTTTGTATGTTTTTGACAACTTGTGTATCCAAAAAGTCTTGAGTTAAGACTCGACTTTAATTTTTTTTTAAATCTCGCCACCAAAAATTTTCGGTATCGACTTTGAAAATAACTGTCAAGTTCATCCCTGCAACGCGTGTCTGTCCTCAAAGCAGGTACGTATTTAGGTTAAAATTATAACTTTATTATTGCCAGTGATTTCGGAAATTAATTTCCGAGGATCGACTTAAAATTATAGAGAACGGTCTCACTGCGATTCGATCGCTTTTGCGGCGTTTTTCGTATTACCTCTGAATATTTGTTTAATAAGGACATTAATGGGAGGAGTTACCACAGAATAAACATAGTTCACCTCAAATATGATAGTTGGTAGTACGTGAGAGAACGGTGTATAATGTACCTACACAGTACCATTTAATTCAGTTCAGTACCACGTGGTTTATTCAGCGTGGCAATACCACTGTATTGCGTCCGCTTCCGTTTGATACTGGAGATTTATTTTTTACAAATATTGTGTTCTCTTGACGTCTAGGCTATTGATTAGTAGGCTAGGTTATTAAAACCTCTAATCTTTGTGAAGAATCATGTCTTGTAGTGGCCGGCTATAAAATATTGAATAAACCGCCTCTGTGGTCTAGTGGTCCGTCCACCGGTGTCAGTTCCAGAGGTCCCAGGCTCGATCCCAAGAGATGTAAAATATTGTCTGGTTTGGTTGGTGGTAGAACTTTGTTTAAGTCCGCTTGGCTAGCTACCACCATCTTACCTAAGTTTGTCGCCATAACAACAGTTTCCAAATTGTTGTGTTCCGGCATTCAGAGGTAAGATAGTCAGTTCCGAAGTTCCAGAAGTGCGCTTCCATCTTTGGCCTTATCATATCTTGAAAAGAGTTGTATAAAAGACCAACACTTCTTTAGTCGTAAAAATCCTCACGCGGACTATGGTTCGCGATTGTAGAATGGTCTCCTTGTCGTGGTTTTTCCTACTAGCTATATATTACTATTTTATCGTTTCAAAAGAGTTGGCAGATTTTTGGTACTATTGTCATAGTATAACGCTTTCCTGGTGTTGCGAGTGCCTGTAAACGGCGGTAACTTCTTTCCATCAGGTTGGGCCATATGCCTGTTTGGCACCAACGCATAAAAAAAACATATTAATCGAAAACTGTTCTCAACTGTCGGTGGGAAGTCCTCTATAGATAATACCAAACCCTCCTCTCAATAAATGTCTACAAGACTGCAGTCTATTAAAATAACTGACTATACAATACATTGATATCAATTTTGCCTCCCCACTCAATAAAGACAATCTACAATAAAGATTACAATCGCAACAACAATAAATCATCTATAATTCGCATGGAACAATATCAATTTTCTTTCAATGCTTGTTGGTAATAGAAATATGAAAAGAAAATGGCAATTTTATTGAATATATCTCTATTTGGTGAGACTCGCCTTGTTTTTTATTTTGTTGCCTGCTGTGTTAAACTGTGTAAGCTTAGTTAGCGGTACAAGTATGATTGAATGAGTGAACGTCTACAAGATTACAACAATCGATTTGAGCGATAAGGCCGTCCATTGTACTTTTAAACTGAAAACACTGACCAAAAAAATTACATCGAATAATACAATCATCAGGTAAAAACCTAATTTGTGTGCTAGTCGCGATTTAGAACAGATTGTAGATTTGATGATTATAAATGATCCTTACACATCTTACTGAATAAGCAGCATTTGATTTGATTTTTTTGGTAAAAAGTTAAAACATAATTGCTGTAACTGAATGCAAGACTTTCAGCAATTCCAGATCAGTGTGACCAATCAAATAACTGGTCAACGCATCAACTTATAATTTTATTCTTCCCAGAATCAATTCGCCAAGGGGCCGCACTCAGGCATTCGGCAACCAAACTACCGAAAAAAACATCTTTATGGTGTTTTATGGTAGAGAAAACCACGATAAAATACCGTTGAAAGCACCAAAAAGCATCACTGTTCCTTCAACACTAATTTCAGACTATAATGTTCACACCGGTAATGACGAACCGAACCTCTTATTTCTCGAAAATTGAAATCGCGCGAAGAGTTCGCCCGATGTCTTAATCAATATATCCGACAAGTGTGAGCGAGACAACGTGATATCGTTTCTCGAAACCGATAAAAAGTCCGATGAAAATAGTTTGCTTTACGCGTACGAAATTGAGGTTTGCGTAAGCAGGTAATTGGTTAATTTGATTAAATTGTCGTTCAAGTATGGACCAGGGAACGGAGACTGTGATAAATTACTTATTTCTTGGTGTTGGATTTGCCTTGAGTTATTAAATTGTATGTTCTTGGCGCAAAATGAAAGGCAACAAAATACAGTGTCAATGGGAGGCACGTAATAATTCTTTGAAGAAATAATCAGATCAATAATTTACTTGCAAGTGGATCAAAACTTTTTCGTAGAGACTTCGTAGAGGTTTCGTAGAGGGCCTACGAAATGTAACAAATTAACTTTAGGTTAATTTTAGTACACTTAATTTATGTTTATATAATCATTGTTAGTTGAATTACTTAGTTCATACCTAGGAGTGATTGAATCGACAAAAATACAACAACACTTTTACTCTTCAGCATTTAAAAAGTTTAAATCACACAAGCTACAGTATCCGTGTCTAAAAGCTATGAAATAATCATAAGATACAGAATGATTAACATGAATTTATGAACCACTCCATTTTACCCTCAAATAGATACTTTTCCTCCCCACCCCCCTCTGCGACATTAAAACATCGAGCAGTCTAAATTAAAGCGCGCCAAAACTGTTGTCTGTGGGCCCAAGGCGATCGTTTGTTTTAATACAATAACTGATTCTGTCTCTTTCTCTCCCATGCTCTTCTGTGTAGATTCATCTCGCTTTTATGCAGAAATTTAATGATACCTCTAAGGCGACAGCGGAACATCAGTCATAATAACGAGTTCGAAACTTTGAACTATTAGTTAGTTGGAATTGATTTATTTCGTAGGTAATTGATTCGGCAAGGTTATCTAGTAAACCTACCTATACTAAAACAGAACCAGTTTATAAATCCATTGCTCTGTAAGCAAGATCATAAAAAAACAATCACGTAGGTTTTGCGATACAAATACTTAGTAAACAAAACCTTTCTCGTATTTTATTTGGTATTAAACGGCTGGCTATAATTAAAACGTGTAAAAAGCTAATTTACGAAATTATCAAGCTCACAAAACAACGATACATTGAACACAACAGAAGCGTACCTCTTAATCACTTCTAATTTATTTAGTCCCTCTGAGGACCGTGCGGGTTATTTATCGCCATCCCTTTCCAACCCCTCGGCCTAGTATGCCCGTCTCGCTCTCCCGGGACCATTTTTAATTAAAATCGCCGGGAGAAAATTAGAAATTATATTCTATTTTCAAAAACTTGTTCTGGCGGTTTGTACGAGATTATCTCTTTTTTATGAGTCTCTGGTTGGTTTCAACTGGTGGAGCTTCGTCTTGGAGTTGAGTTGGAGTTTTATGACTTTAGAGATGCCAACGTCAACAACATTATGTTTCGTTGGCCGGATAGGTCCCGTTATTGTTACGGTTTTCTAAGTTTTATTTAACAGTAGTGGAACCGAGTTCTCATTCTTCACACTTCGTTCCCATCATTCTTTGTTTTCTTTGGATTATGGGTTAATTTTTTTTTCACGGAAACCTATTTTTTTTTTTAATAAAACTAGTCTTAGTTACTCCTTATACCATAAACCTTAAGATAGCTGATGCTATCTGCCAATGAAAGTCCGAACAAAATCGGTTCAGCCATGTCCATAAGGAACATTCACACATACACACATACACATCGACTATTAGATTTATATATAATATTAGAAGATAACCCGAATAATTATGCTTGAAACGGCGCTTGCCTACAAAAACTCCTATGAATTCTGAAGTTTTTGGTGGCAGGTCATACGTTATTTGACTTATACGTTATCTTTGTGATTCTATAATCACAAAGATAACGTATAAGTCAAATACATTAAGATTGAGTTTTGTTGATGATGTTTACCGGGCTTTTAATAGTAAAAGCCCGGTAAACATCATCAACAAAATCACAACATATGTGATATATTTAAAAAAATGCTTGCATATGAGTCTTCATCTTGTTACTTAGGTATTAATCACCTGAAAACAACAATCAAAGGTACCCAATAACATATCAATATGATGTAAAGAGGTATTTTATAAATAAGTAACCGTCTTTTACCAATAATTTCCGTCTTTTTCTTACCAGTTTTCAAATTAATTTATATGGCAACACTAGCTACCGGTGTCTTTTACGATTATGTCTTATTCATTTCAATCCGCTCGTGATTGGGAATGTTCCAACTTTATTAATTCTCGAGTATGATTTATATGGTTTGGTGTGAAGTTAAAATCGCTTTTGGAGGCTAACGTGTGATTGTTACCGATTCTTTATGTCTTTTTGTAACGCTTTGTAAATGGTCTAGACTGGGAAAAATATCGAAGCATATTTTTTTTTTAAATACGAACTATAGGTATGTAGTTATATAGGTACATCGCAGGGGGACGAAGGCAACAGAGTAATGCTGATTTTCACTCTCCAGGTCAAACGTCAAAAAACATAAATGTGGAAAGGAGTTTTCAGAAGAACATGCATAAGAAAACTCTTTTCTATGTACTTACTTTGATTTAAGGTATTTTTTTAGAAAAGTCACGCAATACAGCTACTGATTCCAATTCGATTATACCTGCAAAATTCAATTTTGATCGGATATAGGTATATATCTTAGATGAACGACAAACTGCATTTAATTTTGTACTGGTGAGCGGTGCAGGTTTCAAAATATTTTTCAAAATATTCATTTAAAAAGAGAAATTAATGATTTAATATGGAAAAAATATGGTGATAAAGATGACGATGAACCATCGAACAAACCTCTCACCAATAACAGGTCTCTTCTCCCCAGGTGGCGTTGGCGACGACGACGGCGACAGCGGCAAGCGGCGTCGCTCCAGAACCAACTTCAACTCCTGGCAGCTGGAGGAGCTGGAACGAGCCTTCCTCGCTTCCCACTACCCTGACGTGTTCATGCGAGAGGCCTTGGCCATGCGACTCGACCTAAAAGAGAGCAGAGTGGCTGTAAGTACTGTTAATGTACGTATACCTTAGCACACCTGGATTTTTTATTATTGATTTAACTAGACTAAGAGAAACCTATTTTTTTATTTTACTACCGGCAAGCGCATTTATTCCTGGTGCCACGTAAGGTGGAAGCCTCAAAAGACTGGCTAAATGCCGGAACGCAACAATTAGAACGTTATGGCGTCATGCTTAGGTAAGATGGTGGCAGCTAGCCAGGCGGACTTAACACCTTTATGCCTCAAGTTGAGGAGCGCAATGCAGTGCCGTGTAGGCTATGTTCCTTGTGGATGTGATTTACGCAGTAAGGCATTGTTATAGGCAAGAGTGCACTTAACATCAAGTGGGCTACTTGCTTGTTCTGTCTCCTAGTTGAATAAGAAAAAAAAAAACAAACAAACAGTACACAAATTTGCTAGCCCGACTAGAGATCAACCCGTATCTTCTAGATTGAATACCGGTGCGCGAACCACTAGATTACAGAAGCGTTTTTGCATAACTTAAAATCCATTACCGAGGTTCATGGTTCAAACCCAGTCAGAATTTATCAAAAATAAAGGCGAATGTCAAAGTTAAAGCCTAGGTTCAAATGACAAAAATGAAGTCAATGCTGATTACCAGAGCCCTTATTCTGTATGACCAATCAGGTTGTGGGTTCGAATTCTACCTGGTACATACATTTATAATAATAATAATAAATTTTACAGGACATTCATTTAACACTGCGCCATCTAGCCCCAAAATAAGCATAGCTTGTAATATGGGTACTAGATTACAGATAGAATACATATATACTTTTTTGATATTTATTAATGTCTTTTGGGTGTAATACTGTATCATCATATGTATAAACATAAAAAAGGTCGCCTCTGTGGTGTCAGATCCAGAAATCCCAGGGGGAGTATTATGGGAGAATATTGTGCTTGGTTTGGTTGGTGGTAGGACTTTAATTAAGTCCGCCTGGCTAGCAACCACCTCACCCAATTCGGTCGCCATAACAACTATTACTAAATTGTTAATAATTTTTATGGTATTAAATTCTAAAACTTGTTGTGTTCCGGCATTTAGAGGTAAGAAAGCCAGTTCCTCAGGTTGTTGAGGATTCCGGGTTAATTGCGGTTCCACCTTCAGCCTTATCATAACCTGAAAAACAGGTGAGATGAAGACCATGCGTATTTGTACCGTCTACCAAAAAAAGGCATATTCTTCTCAATCTAGTTCCCATATAGCTTTGCTTGGTTTGGGGCTAGATGGTGTTGAGTAAAAATGTCTAAGACAAAGCATATGGTACAAACATACCTTCACCTGGTTTATGTATCTATGGTTGCAACAAACAACATTATAACCTGTTTCGGGAGAATCTCTCTTTTTGTGTAAAAGCTAAGAATGATACAATAGAAAGCTACAATGATAAATAATGAAGAGCGAAAAAAAAACAGTAAAACTAGATAGATCGTTCTTTCTTTAATCGAGTTTGTTAACGTTGATGTCAAAGTCAATAGTTCCTGTTGCTAAGCAACATGCATAGAGTACTACACTAATGTACGTAGGTTACCTACCTACGTACATTAGTGTAGTACGTTTGAGTATAATCTATTTCAACCGTAACACTTGTATTTAAGAGAACTACTACGGAGCTATTCGATCAGACAAACAGTTACTCATTGACTGTATATTTAAATAACCTTGGATACTTTTTTTTTGTATTTCAAGTGTTTGCACTTGGTCACAACATTTAGATCAGAAAATCAGTTACTCATTTCTAGCATTTGTGAAAGCCTGGAAAATGTTCATGTGTATATGTACCCAGAAATTATATAAACAGGAAGCACTTAAATGATAATGTAACAAAATATTAGAATTTAACGGCTGACTTCGCCAAAATTAGAAGAGTTTGCCACTTCATTAAACATATCGAGCTGAACACCACAGGAAGCACATTAATTGCTGAACGACAGCAGCCAACAGACCGTTCCGATTAGTTCTGGTGCTTAGACACTTATGATTCTTGGATCTTGGTACAGGGTGTCCTACATCTAAATTCATAACATTTCTTGTTCCATGTGTGTTCTACCAAGAAGGTGAAAAAGATAATACACCAGCCTTTTAATAGACCGCCAATTAATAAATATTACACGACACACCGCGCAATCTAACCCTAAACTAAGCATAGCTTGTAATATGGGAACTTGATTACGGATAGAATACTCAATTTTTTTATTTTATACATACTTATCATACAATACAACACCCAAACACAGAACAAACATCTATATTCATCACACTAATGTTTGTCCTGGGTGGGATGAATATTAATTAAATTTTAGGGGTTTCGTACCCCAAGGATGCTGTCGAAACTCTGCTATTAGGCTATTAGGCTTCAGCTCTATCTGCCTGTCTGTCAGCGGGCTGTATCAGACAGTAAACAATTCAGAGAGTGTGTATATCTAGTAAGTCGCTATAGCAACATAATATAATAATAATAAAATATGTTAGAATAATGCCTAAATAGTTCAAACTTGGTGTGGTACTTATCATATCTTACTTATCTTTACTTTGATGTTTAACAACAAAGAATGAAATCTGCCAAGCTTGAGATGGCCTTACGAATGCTCCAGAGCAAAATGCAAAAAACTTTAAAAAATATTAAGACAGTTATATTTCTAGTGACGCTATAACAACGAATAAAAATATATATAAAATATTTGAGGGGCCCGCATTTTATATGTAAACAAGCGTTTTTTTTATCGGTGACAGTCAAGCGTTTGAGGTTGACCACTAGCTCACGTGTAAAACAAGTAAAGATGTGGCCTAAGATGGAGCTCGCTTGCCTAAAAGGAACCTATTTACTCTGGACTTGAAGACTCCAAGATAATTCTTAAGTCTAGGTGTGAGTATCCGCACTTGGCAGAAAATGTAACGAATTATTGAATTTGTATTATGATACGCCAAAGTACAAGCCAATCGAAATTCTGTGATGCTTGGTTATAAGCAAGGGATACAATTATGCGGATGATGATGATAAATGTGAGAGCGAGATAAAAATAGCCAAACGCACGTGTTAAAGCGAGACTAAAATCTATCGCGACAATAAGCTTACGGTGCCAGTAATTATAATTTTAGTATTTCACTGGCGGTTAGCACTTTACGGTTAAACGTCTTTATTTCCTTCGGCTAAATCGGTGGCACTTTGCTGCTTTATTTGTGTGGCTTATGTACTTACTTACTCCTCTGGCTCAGCGACCCGAGGTGAATCTTGGCCTCTGAAACAAGTTTTCTTCAAGTTTCTTGGTGTTGCAGTCTCAAGCCAGGTAGAAGTTAAGTTCACTCAGTTCAGCTTCGTCATTCCAGTGGTACAGCGGCCGACTGCTCTTCGCCCAATGTTTTTTTTTGTGCGACGGGAAGTGCCTTCGTCTCACTTCAATTTCAAGTTATGATAAGGTAGATGGTGGAGGCGCACTTCTTCCAGAATCCTCAACAGTCTGAGGAACTGCCTATCTTACCTCTAAATGCCGGAACACAACAATTTTAGAATTGTTGTTAAAGCGACAGAATTAGTTAAGATGGTGGCTAGACAGTTGGACTTAAACACAATCCTACCGCCAACCAAACCAAACCCAATATTGTACTTCCCCTGGGGATCGAACCCGGAACCTAGATCTGACATCCGGTGGGTGAACCACTAGACCACAGAGGCGGTTAAAACTCAGATGTAGACTAACCGTAAAATGTCCATAAAACATTGTTATATTGAACTGCTAAGATCAATATCTTCAAAAGCCGGAAATCTCCCACAATAGACGAAATCCCTATCAATTCCGATCGGGTACAAACTTTTAAGAAATAGGGTTTATTCAAAAGTCGTGTCTCAAGTCAAGCGAGGGTCTATTCCACATATATTCCACGGTTCATAGAATAATCAATACAATATCGAACAGATATCTCACTCCACAAAAAAAACATATTTTCAATTATAAAATTTCACGATAAAAGCAACATTCTTCTTATTCTTCTGGATCGTGGGGGGGGGGATAAATGGAAAGGGGATCCTTTCCATTTATCCATTTCTACCCTTCTTATTTTACCCCTCCAATTTTGCAGTGGGCTCTGTCCACCAGTGGACAAAACGTGTTGTTGAACTGAAGTGAAGAAATATATTACGAGTACAATGGCAAATTTTTGTAGGTTTGTAATTAACAAAATTTTGAAATATTAAAAAGGAATTTGGTTTTTAAATATAGTTGGTGTATAGTGGTTATTAATAAATAGCCTTAGTATTAGTACTCACTATATTTAAAAACCAAATTCCTTTTTAATTTTTCAAACTTTTGTTAATTTTATTAAAAAAAGTTTTTTCATTTTTTTTTCTTACTAAGCACAAAATATAGCTTTGTCGCTGTGACACCACATAGACCAATCATACAGATCTGTAATAGTCACACTATTTTACTCTCTAATAAAATTAAAAACAACAACTAAACTCAAAAGAAAAAAAAGACATAGGGTCAGCCAAAACTAAACATATTATTTGTAACTAAAACCACGCGTCCAATCCAAGGCAATATATAACATAATTCGTCGCCATAAAGTGCATTTTACATTGTTCCTTACTTCCCAGTGATAAGGCGTTTGGATGAGGTCCGTCCCTGATGGCCGCTTAGCCCCGAAGGTTTCGGAAAAATAAGGAAATAGTCCCTCATTTATATTGAAAGGCCTTCCGAAGTGTATTCGGTCGTGTATTTTTACTTACATGTGGGCCGAGGGTGTGTTTATCTACCCATCTGAGGTTTTTACCCTCAAGGTTGTAAAAATCTATGCGCAGGAAGCACCTAGGCTGGGCGATGGCGATCATGGAATATGGAGTAGTTTCCTCATCATCACTAGTATCATCACTGCTTCAGTATTGGATGTATGACTCACAAAAGTTTATTTGATAACCTATGTTTTTCCACTGCTGGGTCTCCAAAATTATTTTTATCTGAACGAAATTCTCTGCAAAAATAAATTAGAACTGATCGGTGCCAAGCAATAAGCGCGTCATAGTTTTGTTTTTTTGCTTCTGTTAAGTTTTTTAAATATCTGATTTACATAATATATATCACAATGGGTATAAATACTATTATAATAGTAGAAGTTATTGTTATAAGAGCTAGTGAGGTCTACTGTTAAGTATTACAGAACCACTAGTAAATAATGGGATAAATAAGTATTTTTCATCGGTTCATTCATTAATTGATTGTAAAATAAAATCCTGATATGCTGTTTCACCATTTTCCGACATAGGCAGATAAGATATTATTGTTTTTTTCCTAAGTTTTTGATCAAAGTTAGTACGCCTGGACCGATTTGGTAGATTATTTTTTTGTTTTAAAGGGAATACTTCACAGGTCCCATCGTCATCAGGTCAGGATTTGATGATGGGATCCTGGAGAAACCAAGGGTACTCTTCAAATATTATAGAAACACTTGAAGCTATTTTTAGAGTATATTACCTCAAAAGTATGGAAAACACTGACCCCTTATTGGATCACGCGTCTGTTTTTCTGTCCGTCCCTCTGTCGTCAAAATAAGTGAAAAAATACGTCGTGTAATATGCTTCATTGAAATCGGTTTTACTTTTAGTTTTTGAAACGTAATATACTGGTCCAAAGTCATTTCAGTATATAAATATTGATTATTTCCGACAGCCAACATTTTAACGGCCAGCTTTTGATACAGAAACAAAGAGTTTCATCTTCATAAAACACAAGATATAAATAAGCTAATCCGTTCTTATAATCAGTACTAACGTCTATTGTACCGTCGTTTATCGCAAATCTCGCTCGAGACAGAATCCTACCACTCCTAATAGTTCCTATAAATCAAAAGATTGCAATCTTGGCGGCACCCCTGGGACGCGAGCGAGACGGCACGATTGAATAGCATAGATTTAAATGGGCGGGTCAGATAAGGATAGCTGTAGATCCCGCGGTTCGACCTCAAGTGAGCCGTGGCGCGTAGGGACGTCACAATTCGATTACAGCTCAATAAAGTTAAAGTGACTTGTTTGCGTCTGTAAAGTGGATTTTTTCCTCTTCTTTGATTTTCTGTTTTCTATCGTTTTATATGGCGGGATCGACGATCGTTTTTCTTTATAGGCGGTCATTATATACCGACACTGAATGTTAAAGCTTTTATATATAGAGATCTGAGAATTTATCAAAGATATTAATGTTTTCAATGCAACAATTGTCTACCTATTACTAGGTAATTTTTAATCGAATTTCATTTTATTGTTTTCTGATGAGCCAGCCGTTAGAAAAGATAAAACTCGGATGTGCCGTTGTAGCATTTAAAGGCTTTTTAATGTCCATTTTTCGTAAGTATTATTCTAATCTAATTTCATCCCCGACTCGAAAACTCTTCGAAACCACGAAAGTATCGACTTTATTTTAAAATTCATAGCATAAAATTTACATTTATATGCCAATTTGATTCCCTAACAGGCGTCGGCGGGCGCACCCACACATCAGTATTCAGCACACACTCTAAAAGAAAAAATAGAAAATCTTACTCGCCGAAGAAAAAGGCGCGAGGTTTAAATATGGAACACTAAATGGAACGCTTAGGCGACAAAATGCGGATAGAATATAAAATTTAAGGAGTTCTCGCCATCCCTATCACCCTTGTGGTTCCTGCATCTGTTGTCTCACTCAAAGGACGATATGAGCGCCAGAGGCTTAGCGGTAAAAGATAGACATGAAGCCTACGCATAGGGTTGCCCCAAGCTATGAATTATCGCACGTGAATATATTTCTTGCCATAAACAAGATTTATCCCGTATTAAAGTGGTATAATGTAATTACTGAGGCTAATGAGATGCGTCGTTACTGAGCGTAGTTATTTTCTTTCATATAAGCGTTTGGAGAAATCTTGATTTATTACCTTGAAAGGCCAGATAAATATTTATCTTAAATGAAAATCGTGAATGACAACACGTTTTAATTAGATTCTGTTTCTCCTACATAATGTAACAATGACTTGACAACCCTAATAAAAATTACTTGTCAGAATTTCGGCACATGCGCGTTGAATTTTCCAAAATACATACCAATGTCCCCCCGCTCTGTCTGTCTGTACGTGTTAATCTTAGTTAATGATGGCCCAGATAGCCCAACGGTATCAGACCCAGAGGTCCCGGATTTGATCCCCAGAAGAGTACAAATTTGTGCTTGATTTGGTTGGTGGTTGGACTTTGTTTAAGTCCGATTGGCCAGCTACCACCGACTTACCAAAGACTGTCGCCATAATAAAGACTTTCGCCATAACAATTAATCGAAATTATTATGTTGAATTCCGCTTGTTTATGACTCATTAAAAAGTAGCAGGTAACACCATCCTACCGATATACCGACCCGTAGGTCTTAGATTCGAACCCCAACTGTGCACCGTTAGACATTTTTTTTCTGATTCGTATACAAGTTGATGGAAAGATTTACGCCATATTCGTCCCGGGTTTTCTGCCCGCGCCTTTAAAAAGTTTTTATTCGTCCCGCACCATAACATATGTCCATGTTCGTCCCGCATACCAAAATTATTGTAAGTGCAGTCAGCGACAAAAGTATAATTTATCACCTCGTTATAGGCTGAAGACTAAGACGTGTGTTATCTACCACTTAGCACTTACCACCACCCAATAGTGATGGTCATTACTAGTATTATCGTAAACTTTACGTAATTATCAAAATCAAAGCTCTCAGTCACTATCTAAATCTGTAAAGATTTACGTAATCATTAAAAGAAACAAATACAAAACATGGTGAGGTAACCCACGTCTTATCGTTAGCACACTTAGGTAGGTATTTTATGTATAGGTCATAGTCATTACAAATCATCATCATATACTTTAATCTAATCTAAGTACTATATTATACATCTATATCCTTAACTTTCATAGTTTTCATTCGAAGAAAATATTGTGTGACGTGGAGTAGAACCTCTTTGATTTCCACTCGGTTGTCAGTGTTACCACATTCGTAGGGGGACGTCTTATTTACCGAATCAACCTGGGGAGAAGCGACAATTGGCATTTTCACAAATGTTTCCTTAGTTATGTGACGTGGTGAGGGGGAACGTAGGCGTAGGGGAACTGAACAAGCAATTATTAGAAAAAAATAAAAGTAAACCCATAAAACGCCAAAAATACGCATCTCTACGCAAGTAAGTGTTCAGATAAGTTCAATTGGTTCCAAGAAACAGGAAACATGGACTGGTTTTTTACCTTTTCACGACTAAACGGCTTAACAGACCTTAATGAAATTTGGCATGTATGTATATCTATAGTATATACCGTAGGAAATAACAAAGGCTACATTTTATCTGGCTATGTACCACAGGCGAAGCCACGGGCAAGCCAGTTCAGAACAAAATCCTCTCTAAAGCCCTTGTTTTATTTTGGGCTCATACCATTTGGCTGTTATTCTTCCCTCGTCTATATAACACGCCATTGAGAGATAAAAAGACGTATTAATTAGCCCTTGGCTTCCAACCTCCTAATCAAAATACATTGATTACGGAAAAGAACCCACACTAGCAGATATATGTTGTAGTAGTGCCAGGATTTCTCCAATAGAATAAACGGAACAACAGTACATTAATGTCCACAGATGGACAGTTACTTGCCTTCAAGGCATTCACTGCTCTATGATATGGCAGTTATCATCATCACATGCAGTTTATCGCATCCCACAGATATGTATAGCCCTTTATGTCTTGTGCAAAGATATGTGTAAAAAGAATCTGAAACAACGGCGGTACAAGGCGCTTACACCAATAGTGCGTGAAAGACAGCGCAATGTAAGTCCGTGAGTGAGTAAGTGAGCACGACTTCTCGCGATGGTCATCGTTTTCTTTAATTACAAGAAAACTCGTCAAAGTATTTGAAAATCCTATGCTATCCAAATAAAGGTTTGGGTTTTCTCTATATATATTTTGGTTTACAGTTTATGTAAATATTCTATCTGTTTAAGCAGGAGAGAGAAATAGTAGGTCAAAAACTGGTTCATTTCGGGGTATTATTTTTATTATTTAAAATAGCGCTATCCAGGGATAAAACGTCAATGAATTCAATATTTGTTTATTAATTTCGTTTTAACTTTTCAGAGAAGACAGACTCTAAATATTACCATTTGGCCGATGTAAACGCTTTCAAATATCCGATATTTTTATTTTCCGGCTTTTTTATCCTTTCCTGAGAACCACAGATAAAACATAAGTAACGAGCGAGTCCTCTCCTAATGAGGCACGTATTTGTACCCGGGCTACCTTCCCCCACCCTCCCATGCCATTAATACTCTTCGGTCGGCTTGTTTCTTTTATTCGTCTGTTCCTAAGTTAATTACTTTGTGAGCTGAAGGACTGGGTTCATTATTTCTGGATCACTCCACCCCGCTTTCTTCTATCAAACACAAAGACGCTTCAAGTGATTCAAGAAACTATAGCATTTTCCAAGTTAAAGGTTAAGCTGCGTTTAAAAGACGATAAATGATAGATCACACATACTATTGATTTCATTTTCTAATGAGGCTTTCGAAAGTAATCAGTATCCCGCGGTTTCACCCCAAGTGGCTGTATGTTAGGTATTATTGGTCTAGTGGCAAGTGTACCTACTTATTACCTACTTACATTGCATGTTTTCTTTCTAATCCGAGTGAAAAACATGTACGTACAATCGCCTGCAATAATATGTACCTATACACCTTAAAAAAATTTAAATGTAGACATTACTACTTGTATATTTAGTACATTTTTTTATTAAGGTACTTATAAGCTTATTAGATATATCACACTTGAATATCATATTAATAACATATCAACCAGCTCTCGCAGCACGGGGCGGTGATATAAATGCTGTCTGATTTTATCCTGCCCGGGCTGAGGCAGGTATGGATACAAAACCATTTTGAAAATTATGGAGTGCATACATATTCTGCAATAATACTACAATGTAACTCGAGTTTATTAAATTAATACGAATTAATCCTTGGGTTTCATTAAATACATGTTCACATAAAACCCAATGGCTCGCTCGTAAACCCGACCTCAGCATTTTACCGTATTCAGGCGGCTCCTGAGGGTATCTTTATATTTTATTCAATGCGCACGTTCTATTTTATCTATGGTTATACGACAGCGTCGCAACGCATCGTGTATCAACTCTTGTTCCTAACTAGATGGCATTCAAAATAAGACAGCCTTCCTCATTATCATCACAAAAACCTAACATGTTGTGGCTGTTTCCTATCTATGCTTTTTGAGATTTCCCCAGTAGTTTTAATCTAACTTTCTGTGTGCTATCTAAACTTTGTATGTAAAAACAGTATGAGTTGCATTCTCTAATAAATCATTTTGTATTTTTATTTGAGTTTTCCAAGTTAGAGCTTACTTCTCGGCCTTACGCGGTATTTCTACACTGGACAGATACTGAAAATAGTAAAGTAATTCCCTATATGTATACCTATATGTAGGTATTTGCTGAAAAATGCACATCCAAACTTTTATAATTTTGACTAGCCTGGTTAGCTCCCGAAATCCCGTGTGAATTTGCCGAATTGGTCATTGCTATAAGAGGAAGTAACCATCGGTTGTTGCATCGTCATACTTTCAGTCAATTAACCACACAACGATTCTATATATATAGAGGCATATTATTCAAACTAGGATTAGGTTGTAAGATTTAGATCATTTCTAGTTTTAACTCTGATTGAAATACCTCGGCAGCTTCAGGTTTAATTATCTACTAAACCTATGTTGATTAGTAGCCTTTCAGCATGATCTCATGCTAATTGCAAACGGATTAATCCTAAGACCTTTCGTGTCTGCACTAACCCTACTTTATGTGTAGTATTTGTACCAACTGACCCCAGCGTACAGGGCTATATTTAGGGCGAAAAATTTCATGAATACTGAACACGATTATAAAACTATATGATAACTATTAATTACCAATATTATGTCTTTGGCAAAGAACCCGAATGCCTAGATAAGATAAAGTCAACAGTCAAATGCGACGATAAATGTCAAGGGTCAACAAAACATCAGTTTGTCAAATCCATATACTTATGTGTTTGCCTTTGCTGGCCAACAATTTGCTGGCGACTGCATCTCAAAATTAATTCACCATTCTACAATTTTATACTTCTAACAAAAGTTTTAATTCAGCACTAAAGATAAAATGTTTACACCATAAGTCACTAAATTCAAAGAGGACCTTTTGTCTCTCGCCTGACAAAAAATAATTTTGATGAATTCGAAAAAATTACAAGGTTTCGCTGTAGAACTAGTCTGAAATACTTGGTCATGTCGCCAATCAGGCAATATTAGTGGTGCAGTAGATCACTTAACGATATGTATGTAATTTTTTTTTGTGTGGCATCGGTCTTATTGTTTGGAACTGAGCCCAATAAGATTGACCTGACTGCGTCCCTTTAAGAAGCTTAACATGCGTGTGCACGCATCTAATTACCATTAAATGTGCATTCTAATTTTATGTCTCAATTCACCATACCTTCAGTCAGCGGCCTGTATTCCAAAATCAAATATGGGCGTGTATATCGACTCAAGCAACGATTCTCAAATTGTGATAAACAAAAAAATATATTCAAAAGTGTCTCTGCACAAAACAACCAAGCATTTTCTTTATAAATAAGAGCTTGTTTTTATTATCACTATCATCATTATCATCATCTGAGCTGGACCTATATTTCTTCTTCCTTCGTTCTTTTTTCACTCACTAATTTATTGCCCTAATAAAACAACCCTATACACGTCAAATACGTCATAAATTCGTCTAATCCGCCTACATTAAAAAATCGCTCCTAAAACGTCCAAGAAAATAAGTACCTATGCAGACTTTAAGGACCAATTATTTGTGTTGTCCACAGGTGTGGTTCCAAAACCGACGAGCAAAGTGGCGTAAGAAGGAGCACACCAAGAAAGGCCCAGGGCGGCCTGCCCACAACGCACACCCCCAGTCATGTTCCGGGGAGCCCATCCCCCCCCATGAGCTGAGGGCTCGCGAGAGGTGAGGAACTTACAACATAGACCTTCAACGACCTATCACAGACTCAGAACTAGGATTATTGAGACCATTTGTGTTTCAAACGAGGGAAATATACTTCTGACCGACCATGGTAGCTGGGTCTCTACCCAGCCCGCCCTTTTCAGTTCCATACAATGAAGCGCTATATACGAGCAGTTTCAAACTAACAGGGACTTTTAGAAGAATCATCTGGTATGCTCATATCTTAAAGATTCTGCCTCTGTATATATATTCTGTTACACCATCAACTCAACTAAGTGCTGCGATACTATTCGTATTTACATACATACATACATAGACTCACGCCTGTTTCCCAAAGGGGTAGGCAGAGACAACGGATTTCCATTTACCTAAAATTTGCCTAAACTTCGTATTTGGGCTTGCAAAATATATTTTTACGGCCTTCTCGTCCTGTTGGCAGCATGATAGCCACCATTATTATTTTCTAAAAAAAAAATATTGGTCACTCCAAAACTCTTCGGATACATTTAATGGCACTTTAATGCCACCTTGACTTGGTTCAGGACTACTAAAAAATATGAGAGCTTCTTTAATTTCTGGACCAATGCTCATATGATTCCATACTGAAATGCAATGCAACATCCACATTCTCCCCAATATTAGGTTCTATACTAATTTTGCCCTATACTTCACAGGGCGAGAAGAAGAAAGAAGCTGGCAAAAGCGCTCGACCGACAAGCTAGGAAGCTCCGAGCAAAAGGCATCGCTGTCGACCTGGAGGCTTTGAAGACGGAATACCTTGCCCAGCACCGGAACAACGGCGTGTACTCAGACTCAGATGGAGACGGCGAAGGGGAGGAGTGCATGATAGATGTTGTTGGAGGAGATTCCTGCAATGACTCTGGGCCGGAGGACTTTTCAATGACGGGGAGGCTTCGCGCTCCGTCTGGCGCTGATGGTATCAACAACTCCGATAGCTCCACTTCGGATGCTCATTCCGGACGCCACTACAGCCCCACCCCGGACCCGCAAACCTCGTTCTTCCAACAGTTCGGCGCCGCGACCGCCAACTTCGAAAAATTCGAGAAATTTGACTTCGGTTCCGGCAGAGCGGTCTCTTTAGACTTGAGTGGCAGTGGAAGAAACACCGAGCGGGATCTATCTAAGAGTGTGGAAAGAAAACACAACCCGTTCAGTATAGAATCACTACTCAACACGTGAAAACGACTGGAGAGCATTTGTATGCCAGTGAATGAAGGCATTTCCCAATGTTCCTTTGCTTGCGCTTAAAGACTTGACACTAACATATCCGTGTGAATATTAGAAGTAGATAAATGTATTATATTAGTAATTAGTGTAAATAAGTTATGTATTTATTTCCACTTTAGATCTTTACCTGGTGGATAAGGGGCAATAATTTTATAATTGTTTGATAAAAAAATATAAATGATATTTATTTATTTGAAAGATTTTATATAACCAAATGTTAAGACTAAATTGCAAGTTTTACTTTAATAGAGGCTTCTTTGTGAATCGGAATTCAACGTAGGACAAGGCTTGCTACGAACAAAAACTTGAGTCGTTGTCAATCGTTTAGAGTTTTGGTTCGGTTCTTTGAAAGCATCTGATTGTTAAAGAAAATATGATTAAGACGTATATTTTATAACATTGTCAGAGATAATAGGCAAGTACAGTCGCCTGCCTAAGTAAGTCATATGTAGGCTCTTCATAATTTTTGAAATGAAGCCATTACATATTTAAATTCACGTCTGGTAAATTCTATCATGACTTTGTATTCAATATAGATATTATCATACTTGAATACCAAATTAATAACATATCTACCAGATGTGGATGATTGAAAAAAAAATAACTATGAAGTGAATATATATTTACAAAAACATATAAATAATATTTACAATTAACTTATCTATCTACAAGGAAAGCAGTCGGGTTAAATAAGGACCGAATAAGGCTGAAGGTGGAAGCTAAGCCGCGGTAGCCTCAAATTCCTCAACCCATTCAATTATGCCGTCTCAAACATTGCGACATACACACAGTGACGGATTTCCCAACTAAACTAGTAATACATATTAGTGCAAGCGACTGTACATAACTAATAACAAAACATATATATTCGGTACCGACTTTATCATCATCATCTTCGGATCCTTACCCCGCTCTAGGCAGGTCGGCACAGCATGTTCTCTATTCCCTTCTATCAGCCGTCAGCTCATCATCCACTCCACTCACACGCATATCCACATTCACGCAATCTTTAATCCTATCTACACACATTCATACTCAAAATTTTAATTGCAACGTGACAATAGTTCGATAGGCAACATTGTTAAAAAATAGACAGATTTAAATTGGGTATCGACTGTAGCTGTCATACCGTACAAAATTAAATAGGTACTTACCTTATGACTGCAATAAGAACAAATGCTGGTCGAATAATATAATTCGTAAAGCTCCATCTTTGTAAAGTTCTAATGTCTGTGTTGTTATGCTAATGTTACATGACATGAGACGACCAATTATGATAAAGCGACATGACAATTAACGCGGTGTTTCTACACTGCTATCGCAATGAACAGCGAAATAACTGCTACAGTTGTTTGTAACATAACATGTAACTGTCTGTTTACTTTTTAAAAGCGAACTAGCTGATATTTAAATAAATACTTAGTACAGAAAATTGTACACAACACCAAACTAAGCAAAGCTAAGAAAGTTGTCACACTTCTCCGAATATCGGAATCCTATCTGATATCACTGAGATATTGACAACAGTCAGTATAACCTTCGTCGATTTATAGTTGCGGAATTATTATATTTTTTAATAGCAGGTGTTCAACAAAATGGAAGGATATGGCTTAATTATTTTGTCATGGAAGCGACAGTTTTTTTATAAAAGCAATGTGAATAAATGTTGCACATATGTTTAAACTTAATTTATATGCATATATCGTTGAAATGTTTGCATTTAAATATTTTTTTCTATGATCTTTATGTCAGAAGCTGAAATTTTAAACTCGTTGACTTCGAGCGCTTGCTCAGTTGGAGGCGAGTTAAATAACCATAGTAAACTTTATGGAAAGTGATGCAAAATATGCATTTAATAATATAAAACAATCGTAAAAACTCCGTTTAATATAGGCAGAGAAAATTCTCAATGTAACAACTATTAATGAACGCTTAACGCAAAACGACCGATAAGGGCCAATTAGCAAAACAAAATGGCCGACTCACTTTATTGCCATTTTTACTTATTCTGTACAGTCAACCTCACAAACGCTCACTAGCTAAGGAAATTTAAACTTTATTTACAACGTAGTAAAGCTAATAATTAATTTGGTTAGGTAACAATGCTAAGCAATTGGCCACGCGGTATTGTCTCGAATCACTGACACGTGAAATTATATGAAATTGACTTATTTATGGATTTATATAGATTTCTTATCATAATAATTACAATAACATAAATTGTCAATGAGTACCATACACTATAGGTGTATCATGACTATTATAAATAATCTTTCTGAATTATTCAACTAACAGTTGCGACTAGAGACGAGTTATTTTTATTATTTATACTTATTATTACTTTCATTTGAAGATCTCTTGCAAGTTATTTTTATGAGAATTAGTATTCATAATATTTTGGGCTTTGATTCGATGATTTTTTCGAGCTTGTCACTTTAAGACCCATAAACTACCTATTTACACATACAGGAATGCATAAACACGCATAAACCAACAGACAAAACAAATAGAGGCACTTTCACTTAGAAATAAAGGAGCAGCTACGTAGATAAAAATACCTATTTCTACCATTACATATTTTTTAAACTAGCAATTGATTATTTGAGACAGTGAAAAATAAGGCTATAAACGGTCAGCTAATTAAATAAACGATCAGTTAATTTAAGAGATTTCGGTTCAGCAGCGACGTAATTGTATTTTGTCAGCAAACAAAGTGAATTTAAACATCAATGTTTCTAAGTACATAAAAACTAACAACCTACTGACGTATTCGGCGGGATACGTCAGTAAGTTGTTATTTATTAACTAACAACTTCTAAGATTAGTTCGAATTATATGCTGGCAAATTATGACCTTGACAGACAACGAGTAACTGAATGAAAACTGCTGCTGCTGCTCGGGTATTAATAAAAAGCGGAGTTTTAGGTAAACCACATTTGGGAGAATAGTGGTGCAAAATCCTTTGTTTTTTGTTCTTAAGTTTTTAGTAGATTAATCTTGCTGACCGAATATGTAAAAAAAAAATTATAACTTGCCTATATTATTTGTGTCAGTGCAAATAATAACCTACCTACTTTAATATTTTTGTCATTTCATTGAAAATTTAGTTACATCGACCTTTTGTTAATTATTTAACTTACTGTTAGAAATCTACAATAACTCCACTCTCTTGAATGTCTATACCAGTACATTTGTGTAGTCTGATAATAATATTAGGTACAAATAATTATAAGATATTTATAATTAGTTTAAAGCTGTAGGTATGAGAAGTGATACACGGTTATCTGTAAATTGATTATAACAATGTAATGTAAATAGGTAGGTATGTTATGTGAGTAATTTATTGAATCAAAATAACACGTATAAAACGCAACTTTGGTATTTTCTGTTCCAATCCTTTTGCTTTCCTGTTAGGGTTACGTACCTTAAAGGTGCTAACGGTGCCCTATTTTATTTTATTTTTTTATTGTGACGTATCACAGATATCGGAGAGTACGGAGAGCCGTTACTCTCCGTCACCTCTGGTGCTTGGCCTTCATCTCACCTGATTTTCAAGTTATGATATGGCCGAAGGTGGTAGCGCACTTCAACCGGAATCCTCAACTAACTGAGGCACTGGCTATCTTACCTCTAAATGCAATTTTAGAATTGTTGTTATGGCGACAGAATTAGGTAAGATGGTGGTAGCTAGCCAGGCGGACTCAAACAAAGTCCTACCACCAACCAAACCAAGCACAATTTTGTTCTCCCCCTGGGGATCGAACTCGGAACCTCTGGATCTAACACCAGTAGGCAAACCACTAGACCACAGAGGCGGTGACTAAGCCTCTTACTAAGCCTCCGCGGAACGTACGTCTGTCCGTTCGTATGTTTATCCGCGGGCTGTATTTATGCATCGTAATATATATTTTTATACGATTTTTATTTCATCTCTATCGTAAAAGAAGTAATGCCTCAATAGTTCAATAACATGTGTGATAATAGTCCTTACTTTGATGTATAACAACAAATACTAAAAATCGGATAAAGCGTGGGACCCAAACGAATCTCCAGAACGAAATGCCAAAAATCTGCTTATTTTGCCTTGGGCGGAAACCTCAGTATGCGTGTACAACTCGCACTTGGATAGTTTATTTCTAGAACAGTAAGTTATATTAGTAAGTTATATTATAGCTAGAAAATATAGCTTAGTAATTCCGGGAGTAGGTACTTACCTACTCCCGGAATTACCAAGCTATATAGGTAGTGGCAGTGGGCGGGCCACAAAGCTCGCAGTACCGACGAGAAACTAAATACGGGAAGACCCCTACTCGATGAGCCGAAGACAGTGTAGCGGTCGCGGGGAGTCAATGGATGGAGGCGGCTCGGGTAACTATTTGTAGCGACGCTGGTTGGGGGAGGCCTATACTCAGTGTGGCACAGATATCAGAATAACGTGATGTGGACTGAAATAACGATGATTTATCACTATATATATATATATACACCTTTTTTATTTTTATTGTACGACGGGGAAACGCTTGAATTAGGTAAGATGGTGGTAGCTAGCCAGGCGGACTCAAACAAAGTCCTGCCACCAACCAAACCCAGCACAATATACTATACTCCCCACGGGGATCGAACCCGGGTCCTCTGGATCTGAAATCGGTGGGTTGAACCACTAGACCACAGAGGCGGTTACACTGAAATAATGCAGTCCTCATTACAATATTAACTGACCGGTAGTAAAAAAAAAACATTTTAACTATAAACAACAGAGGACATGAACCCGTTCAAGATTGCCAGACACTTGGCAGACGGATTGGGTATGAGTAGATCTGTTTTCCGGTAGGTAGGTAGGTATATGAATTTCCGAGAAATTCTGTCGGGTTGAGTAGTCCTACTAGTAAGGCCAAGGGATACCTAGCTATTTCTCGTGCCAGACTAAACGCTTTGGGTGTTGAACTCGCTCACTGCCGGCTATGAACAAAAAACCGTGTGTGTGTGTCAGCACCCAATGACGTGATATGCCTATTACACCGGTGAGAGAAGAAGGTTGGTGATAATCTTCTCTGCTATAGGTTCACGACAAGGCAAGTCTTTACAATGAAGGCTATAAATAATAAATAATTTTCAATATTACAGGACATTAATTTCAGCGCATAGGTTCTTTTTTAAATTTGTAAATACATAAGCACGTACTATACATATGATACAACACTCAAACACAGAACAAACATGTATATTCATCACGCAAATGTTTGTTCAGGGTGAGATTCGAACCCGCAGCCAACAGCGCAGAAGGCAGTTACTACCAACTGAGCTGAGGCTTGAAAAACGAGATAATTTTTTATTCTATAGAATGGGCTTATAATAGCGATCTTAACCGCCTCTGTGGTCTAGTGGTTCAACCCACCGATTTCAGATCCAGAGGTCCTGGGTTCGATCCCCATGGGGAGTACAATATATTGTGCTTGGTTTGGTTAGTGGTAGGACTTTGTTGAAGTCCGCCTGGCTAGCTACCACCATCTTACCTAATTCTGTCGCCATAATAACAATTCTAAAATTGTTGTGTTCCGGCATTCAGAGGTAAGATAGCCAGTTCCTCAGTTTGTTGAGGATTCCGGGTGAAGTGCGCCTCCACCTTCGGCCTTATCTTAACTTGTTACCAGGTGAGATGAAGGCCAAGCGCTTCCCCGTCGTACAATAAAAAAAAAAAAAAAATTGTTGCAGCGACTAGGTATGTAGGTATATCATCGCCGTGCTGTGGCGGTCTCAGCTTCAGAATCTATAACTCCATCTCAGCCCGTGGATGTCGAGAAAGCCGACTTAGGAATCAAGGACAATTTGCGTCAGGGTTATATCTAAAATATTCTCTGCGATCAGCAATTCTCCTGCCGTGGTGACTATGGAAAATCCAGTTATAGAGGAGGCTCTGTGTTGTGTGGAAGTTAATCGGCTGGTTAACACCTTAAACATAAATGAGCATATGAAGCCTGGAAATCGAAACATCAAGTACCGACCTACCCACAAGTATATACCTACTAATATCCCAGATCTGTGACGCAAGTGCTCGCGCCTTTCATTTTTGTCAGTCGTCCCTCCACTACGAAAACCAGATGGCAGCATGGCGTATAGTTGAAAGGAGAAAACCAATTTTCTGTGCTCCTTTTTTGTTTCCAACACGACCCTGAACGATGGAGGAGCTGTACCACCGCCGACCTCTTTTACTCCACAGGGCAAGTACCGATTTCATGAAGACTGTCTATGTACACCCAGTACCCATAAAGAGTGATAGGAAGACCCGTTGCAGGCCAATACCATCTCAAACATTATATGTACCACTAGCAAGGCAGTTTCACTTGCATATAACATAGGACACCGTATATATACGTTTTCCATATGGATCTCATGGATCTCCCCCACAAAAAACAAATGGTATATGACTGACACAAAATATTATCTCATTCAAAGTCTCTAGTTGATGGCGGTTGCAGCACGGCAAAGGATATAAGTCTCTAGCCTTATGTCTAATAGATAGTCTAATCTTACCCCTCTAGATTAAACGCATACTAACACTATAATAAGCAGTGTTTACTAAAAGCATAATTATGGTGTAAACAATACATACTACTTATGTACTATAATACGACACAGCCTCCTCCAAAGCGGGAGGGTTTTGGCATAGTCATCAGGCGGGTTAGTGATCGCAGTAACTGTGTAGATAATAAATGGAGGAGGAAAAAGCTGCTGCCCTTCTTCTAGTGAGAGCCCTTATTCGGATTTTACGACATCCATGGGCTGAGTTGGAGGGGTCGATTCTCAAGCCGAACTATAGCTATTACATCTTATTATATCTATATTCCATAGACGTTTTACTCAATTTACGCGCTTAAATCATTTGCGAATATATTCCCTCATAACCAAATAACACAATAGGGGCTGTCGACCGCCATGACGAATGCACAGCCGATAATAATTTTAAATGTGCCCAAATTATACGGCCAGTTTCCTGGCGCACCGACTTTGACACTCGATCGGCGTGTAATGCCAATTTTGACATGGTGTATGTGCGCAATATGGCCTGAATGACCCACATAAAGCGAGATCTTCGAAAAGGCAAGTAATTAACTGGCTTTTTTTTGTACAACGGGTAAGCGCTTGGCCTTCATCTCACCGGGTTTACAAGTTATGATAAGGCCGATGATGGAAGCGCACTTCACGCGAAATCCTCAACAGTCTGAGGAACTGGCTATCTTACTTCTAAATGCCGGAACACACAATTTTAGAATCGTTATTATGTCGACAGAATTAGGTAAGATGGTGGTAGCTAGCCAAGCACAAACTCCCCCTGGGGATCGAACCCGGGACCTCTGGATCTGACATCGGTGGGCGGACCGATAGACCACAAAGGCGGTTATTAGAATCAGCTTACAAGTCATTTTGATACACGTAATTTATGTGAATGGTACGGTTGGGAGGGAAAGACCTCGGTGACCATTCTTTGAACCAGTCAGAGATATCGTCGAGAAAGGCCAGCTCAGTACCCTCAGCCGACGAGCATGTATAAAGAATGTGATGAGAGTGAATGAGGCAAAAGAGCGTATGGAGAGTAGTTGGTGGAAATCCATTGATGTGCTTAAATATTAGAGGACATTATTTCACACAGCGCTATCTAGCCCCAAACTAAGCATAGCTTGTAACATGGGAACTAGATCACGGATAGACTCAAGTATTTTTTTTTGTTAATACAAACGTACTATATCATACAACACCCAAACACAGAACAAACATCTATATTCATCACACAAATGTTTGCCCTGGCCTATACCAATATATTTAGGTGCTGACTAGCTAACTTTGTTAAAACTTAACCCTTAAATACATACTTAAAATACTGGCCGCTTACGCGTGCAATGGAATATATTTTTTTTTAAATTGCCGCCATTTTTTTTACCTATTGCTTTGGACTTTGAGGCTTGTCTGGGATGAGGTCAACGATGATGCTTAAACAGAAGCTGCCGATTTCGGTGGTTGATGTCTGACTTCAGGGCCGTTAAATTAAATTTATTTGTTACACCGCAATACGTAAAAAGCAAGATTGGACCTCCAGATCTCTTGAAAAATAAGTAAAGATTTGATCATCCTATAAAGCACACTTGTCTATAAAGGAAACCTATTCATTGAGGACTTGAAAATTACAGGAAGACAACGAGTTCCATTCCTTATCACATCACATCAACAGCCCATTAGTGTCCACTGCTGGACAGAGCATCCTCCAAAGGTTTTGGCAGAATCACCACGTTTGGCATGTGGATTACCGGTAGTAACCGCAGAATAGTTGTACGAGTAGATGATACACAGAAAGAAGCTGCTACTTCTTCTGGTGATCCCTTAGTTGACTTTAACGATATCCATGGGCTGAGTTGGAGGGGTTAATTCTTAATCCGCGACTGCCACGACGGAAATTGCGACATTTTGTTGGTTGCAAATTTGTCCTGGGTGGGAATCAAACCCACAACCTACATCGCTGAGCGCTGAGCAACTACCAACTGAGCTGTAAATTATAATACAAATATCGAAACAGAAAAATGTTTAGTTTGTTCCTACATATAGCTAGTTAAGTAGTTGTAACGTTTTGATTTGAAGATTGCTTTTAAATAAATTAGATTAAAATATTTTTACCCTCTGCCTTATACCTTCGAATATATTAATTGAGCCTGATACTACTTGATTTAACTAAACATTTATTTGAAACGTATATTTTTCTATTTTAATGTTCTGCAGGTTTGAAGTGCTTTATTTTGAATTTTGTAATTACAGCCCTAATACTTAGGTAGGTAGTAAGTTGTAAACAAGATTTTTGTATGCAATTTAGTCATAATTCGTAGTAACAAGACTATTAATGACCTATTCCCATCGGACCCGGTGGCTGTGTCCTGTCGCCGGAACAGATGTGAAAAAAATTCCCATCTTACCAAGAATACAAAAAACAGTCGTTAGTGAGAAACTCCTCCATTTTGGGAGTTTGGTTAAAAGAACAGAGGCCTTTAATTTGTCTAAAATGTCTAGTAACATATATAAACATGTTACTATTAGTCGCCCAGAGAAATTATATCTAAAAATATAGATTTCTTTTAATCTTCATTTGTTTAAAATATACGTACAATTTTTTTTACTTTCTATGGGTATTTCCTGTTGGTACCAGTATTTTGTCCCATTAATCGGACGGACGGATTTCACATCAAATCTGAGTGTTTAAACATTTTTAAACGGGTTTTACTCACTTATACGATAGTAGCGCTAACAGTCTTCCCGTTCGACGTTCAGTGTGAAACACGACGATCTTATCCGGAATCACACTCACGCAAATGATGGTTCCCTGAGAGAACCGAAACAAAGTTGGTGCTTTCATCAACTTCCGTACGATAGTCGATGAAAGCACCTGTGACAAAATCCCTTGTTTAAATACACTCACGAAAGTTTTAAACGAGTAATTATTCCTCGTTTTACAAAAACGAAAAGTAATATGTTATATTAACTTTCGTTCCGACTGTACCACCATGAATTACAAAGTAATTGCATGCAAATGAAGTCGTACATTTCCAAATGATTCAATTCGAGGTAAGTTTTCATTTAATTCGGATATCGCGGCTCCAATCTTGAACATTTTCATTTATTTCGCCTATCTGCCTCCAATCTCCGACATTAATATCCCTATTGTAGAAAAGTTATCATTTTGAGCTATTTGAGCACGATTTCGTTTTCAGGGTTCCGTATTCCTTGCCAACGAGACAATAATACGGAAATTTGAGAAGGCCCAGTAGTACCGCTCTTTTATACAATTATCTCTATTAGTTATCTCTATGAATAATATAATAATAACATTCATTCACACACAACATATTGCCTATTCGAACTTTATACATGCCACTTTGAATTGAACGACAAACTAGGTTTGTACTAAAGAGTGAAAATCAGCGGTACCGCCATCTTAATTAAATGGCTAATCTATTTTTCTAATTGTAATGTAATGGTGAAACACTAACCAAACCTAGCAAGTCTCTATTTTCTGTCTCATACTTTTTTGTATATGCCCTAAATCGCATGTCTTTGACGTGGCTTGAAAATCGGAACCCTCACGTGTCCGACTCGCACTTAGCCGGTTTAATTTTTAATTCGTACGGGGGTGTGTATCATTAGTCTGTTGTGGAAATAGACTAGAAAATTGATGATGCAGATGTACAACCACGTAATTTATATTCCTGCTACGTAAACGTAACGTATACAGAACTTAATAATGGTTACATATATCATTGTGTCTTTGTATTATACTTACCTACTTTAATTATTCTACGACAGGGAAGCGCTTGGCTCTCATCTAGTGTCAAGTTATGATAAGGCTGAAGGGAGAAACGCACTCCAGTCGGAAGTTCCAGCAGACTCAGGAACTGGCTATCACTGGCGACAGATTATCGATGTTGGTAGTTAGACAGCTCCTCCAACCACCACAAATTTGGGATGTGTATGATTTAGCAGCTTTGAAATCCACCGATCTGCAGTAGATGTGAAGAAGATTATAAACCCAATCAAATGATTGGGGTAATTATATTTCTCCATCGTCCAGGGTAGGCCTATAGCCAAACAGTGAAATAGGCTGAGTAATTACTCAGCCTATTTCACTGTTTGGCTATATATATATATATATATATATTCCGTATTTTGGCGGCTTCTAAGAAATTGCTTAGAAGCCGCCAAAATACGGAAAACAGGAAACATTGCCTGTCCCAAATAAAGTTTGTTGTAACATTAATATTGTAATGCCCTCAATCAAATCATAAATAGAAACATTAAGGCGTCCAAGAGTCATTAGCTATAACTTTTATTTTTTCCTAATGCATCTGAAGCTTAGCGCAACTCTTAGATCTGATACGGTTGGCTCACGTGGCATAAAAAGCGGGGAAACATGGCCTACTCCAAAAGCGATTGGACCCAATGTGGAATTACTAATTATGGTGTGTTCCGTAGGTACGCGGGAGTGCCTTCTTGTTATTATTTATTGTAAACATACATATGATTTAAACATGTCATAGGAAAACATATGTACAGAGGCGAGCTTAACCCTTAAAGAGTTTCTACCTTTGAGAGAGAGAGAGGTGATACTCAGGGTAAAGGAAAAAAGTGTACCTACTTGAATTGAAGTAAAATTGTAATGGAAAAATGAAATATATATACATATTATATCAAAAGTATACCTACACATATATGTTTAATACCTACTAAATATATAAGTGAAAGGCAATTTTTTTTTAAATCTTTATTTATTCAATAAAAAGTACAATTAAACTATGTACAAAGGAATCAGTCAGATTACTGACTCAACTGTTCCAGACCAGTACCAGACGGAAGCGTACCCAATACAATAACCCAATATAATGGCTGCATTGCCACGCTGAATAGCTATGCTAATTCGCTGGCCTAAATAAGAGCCAGCCCTTAGGGTCACGTGTCGCCTCAATAAAAAAAAAGCCCCGCAAGATTTTTGAAAACCCGGAGGGCACCGGCTCCCCACAAAAAATATATTATTTCAATACAATAACTTCATCGTAGTTTTCGTTCCTGCTCTGGCCTAGAGATCACTTGAACACCTTATCATATCACCATATATACCAGAGCCTGTGCAAGTTTTAAGGTCAAGAGCCGGAATATTGTTCTGGCTGGGACATTTTTTTAAAAGTTGCCATTGTCATGGATATTAGATAATAAATATTACAGGACATTCATTTCACACAGCGCCATCTAGCCCCAAATTAAGCATAGCTTGTAATATGGGAATAAGATTACAGATAGAATACTTTAATACTTTTTTTTTTTGTAAATACATACTTATCATACAATACAACACCCAAACATCTATATTCATCACACAATTGTTAGTCCTGGGTGGGAATCGAACCCACAACCTACATCGCAGAAGGCAGACCAACTACCAACTGAGCTATGAGGTTTGTAATTTATATTATATATGGACTATTTGTTGTGTTTGTACCTATATTCCTAATAATTACAATACCAGAAATGTACGGAACGCCAGACTTTTCCCTAAATGCGTCCTAGTCCAACTCCTGATCAGATAAAGCCGAGTTCACATCGCGGTGGAAAGGGGCGATCCCGCAATTATAAAGGAATTAGCCCAAAATTGCGCCTCCAATGGGCACAAATTGATATAATAAAAAGTAGTATGGTTAACGCCAGCTCTGTGCTAGGGCTGTTGCAGATTCTAGAAAAAAAATATACTGTAAACTTGGATAAATTTGATTATTGATGAATTTTATGTATAAGTAATAGCTTTCAGAATTAGCAAGCTAATTGGTGGCAGTGGACAGGCCACATATATAGCTCACAGAACCGATAACCGCTGGGGAGCGAAGGTTCTCGGAAGAGGACCACGATTGAACGCAAAACGGAGTGTGGGAAGACCCCCCACTCGATGGTCCGACGATATTGCGGCGGTTGCTGGGAGTCAATGTTTGTGGCGTTGATTTGGGGAGGCTATGTTCAGCAGTGGACTTTATGAGCTGAAATGTTGAGGTTATATGCACTTTGAAATGAACAATTTATGTAGCATAGGTATAACAGGTTGACAGGTTATAAAAAATACATTATCTTTTGTGCAACTTTATAACATTGTATACCCATAAAATAAACAAAGTCAACTCTTCATAGAAAAATGTATCTTGAATTTTGACTAATAAACTTACTTCTTAATTATTAGCTAGCATAAAATATCAACTGGATTATATATAAAAATAATATTTTATAGTAACTCAGTTGATCGTTGTCACCACCAGCTGGTAACGTGGGCAGGAGACTGGCGGATGCATGCTTTTGACGCAGAAAATGGTGAGAAGTATAAAAGAATAAGGAGTTACTTCATGCTGCCTATTTGTCGCAATACATGATCTGAATATTAATTAAAAAACATAAAATATATTTCTAGCGTCTGTATTTCCGCTGTAAGAGAGTTATAGGCACTTCCTGGTAAGATACCCAGAAGGGACTTTGTTTTAGTCCGCCTGGCTAGTACCATCGTACTCAAGTTTCTCGCCAAAACAACAACTCGAATGATGTGATTGGGATAAATGGTAAGATAGCCAGTTCCTCAGTATTTTGAGGATTCCGGATGTACTGAGCTTCCAACTTCGGCCGTATCATAACTTGAAACCAAAGAAGACACATTGTAAAGAAAATGTTTGTTATCTTTTGTCCAGTTTGTGATATAAGGACGGACTGACAAACGAGTTGTCAACCATGCAAAGTTATCCTAGTGATTCGATGGTTGAGTTTTTGACCTCAAAGGCGTCAACCCTACACGCAAGCTAAGGTGTCGCCCAATAATTAAGTGATTACGTCAGTACGCGTGTCCGAGGCACGATTTGTATCAATGCGGCCCAATCATTAGCATGGGCCTTCGTGCGCCCAAAATAATGGAATGCTCCATTTTATGTGTCAATCCATTTGATGCGTGGACGTTTTTGGAACCTTTTTAACCTTATTATGATGATTTTACCAATTGATCTCGGGAAATTTTAGTAAGTATTTTTTTATTTTATGTCGTCACCGGAAGGCGATCCACTAGACCACAGAGGCGGTTAGTTAACATCATCATCATCATCAACATTCCATTAGTGTCCACTGGGTTTTGCCATAATCACCAAGCTAGGCAAGTGAATCCACTTGCCACACCAATAAACCAATCCACACCAATCGGTAATCGCAATAAACGGAAGCTGCTGCGCTTCTTCTGGTAAGATCCCTTAATCGGCTTTTACGACATAATACCAAGTAGTAAATTTTAATATTTATATTTTGATATAGTTTCTTCGGAGGATTTGTTAATGATTTCGCGACACAGTTTTTGCAAAACTGTGTTTTTTGAGAGTCCAAAAAATAGGTATAATAAGATCAGCAATAATATTACATTACCTATTTATGGCATGCATATGGCTTATGGAATGTTTATAAGAAATTTGAGGGAGGTAGTAACAGCAATACGCAACCCAAATCCAAAAATAATGCATAGTATTTAGAAAAGAGCACACTTTTGTAGGTAGTGAAACAACACATTCTAATACATTGTTTACATACCTAGTTACTGGACTAAACTCACTTGAAAACAACAGTTCTCATTGTTTTAAAGAAACACGCCATTAACTTTTTATTTATTATTCTATTGTTTATTAATCTATTTATATTTAATTAGTATGTAGGTACTTACCTATCATTCTAAACTATATTTATATAATGTAGGTAAAACACATTTTTGATCTCCCGTCTTAATATTTGTTTCGCACCCACTCAATAAAAAAACAAGCTTAATGTCACTATCACATCCAGGCAAACCAAACAACATATAACAATGTCAAATTCCAATCAATTATTAAAATAATTAGGCTTTAGTCGGCGTGCGAATGAAATGAACATGCATAACCCTCTATCTAACCAGTTGAAAAAAAAAACATTGATAATCTAACCTATTAATATCCAATCACATTAATAAACTAACATAAGAACACTGACCTAAGAATATCCAATTGAATAATCGAAACAGTTCTTTCGTTCTACGTTTAAAAATTCAAATGAGCTAAAACAATTTGAGGTCGCGTGTACACTGTGGTGCCAGTTGGCGCCTCCGTCCGCACGCCACTTCGGTGACTTGGTGTGCCACTGACTTAATAACTACAAAATCTCAGAAGAAACTTCAGTTCCCTGAATTTGAAACATTATTATGTTCGATTAGAAATGTGTACATATAATACTATCTACGTATAGAACAAGACACGCCTTGTTTTTTTATATGGATTCCTACCATAGATTTGTAGACAAGATAATAGACAGTGGATGTATTTGTCGTGTATATTTTTTATATCTATATGATGATGAGAAAGTTAAGAGAAGAGTTTATATAAAATCCATAGGAGGCTCATATCCAACTGTAAACCGTTACGGTTGTGAAGATGATAATCACAATGATAATGATGAACTTTCCAATCAAAAATGACATTATATAGGTTCCTAACCTATAATGTAACATGTAATAAAAATGTTACCATCTTGTAACAATTTTTAAGAGCAGTAGAAGCCCCTTGTGAAAGGGCTCGTCCGAAGAATTACTACCACCATACCTATTTCAGCCGTCATGCAGCATTGCTGTGTTCCTGTTTGAAGGGTATGGTTGCCGATGAAATTAACGGGCACGCGAGGTTTAACACCTTTATGCCTCAAGTTTACGGGTGCAATGCAGTTCCTTGAGGGATATGTTCTTTGTGGATGTGACCTATGCAGTTATAGGTAAGAGATGCACTTAACACCAGGTGGACTACTTGCTTGTCCCGTCTACTAGTTGTATAAAAAAAATTGTTTACATTTTTTGTGACACAGCGAAAGCTCATAAACTTAAAACTTGCACATGCAAGGATGAGGTCTACGATGGAGCGAGCTGACCCAGAGGGCACTGTCTTTCCCGCGCACCAAGCGAACCTTGGCGCAAGGCTTCGGCAGGAGAGTCGCTTGCCTAAAATATATAATAAAAAACAAGTACCAGATCATGAGTTTTGGCCATTAAAGTAATATTAGTGCGTGCCATAGCACTAAAATATGGGAAGTTCTCTAATTCTCCTGATTTTATCACTTTTATTGTGCGCTATTAACTAAATCTATACATCGTAGAAATAGATATCATATTTCAGACCACGCCTCTCACAATAACCATAAAACAATTTTTCACCAGGGATGTACTTACAGTCTAAGCACCTTTATTAAATAGTAAAAAATGCAGTGGGTAAAATAAACCTGCCGAGTGTGGACACGCAAACCTATTTTAACCACATTTCGAGGCAAAATCACGTACCCCTTTAATTTGATTTTATTATTTATTGATGTAGTGGCAATAGAAATACATACTTTGTGAAAATGCAGTCTGTTAGGTACCTACCTATTATGGTTCATAAGATACAGCTTAGATATGACATTTAAACTTATGAAATACATGGTATGGATTAGGTAAACTAATTTAGTTAACGGTAGGTTGCCAAGCACAAGTTTATGAAAACTACAGTCGCTAGCGAGGACAGTAGATGAAAACCTGCACAGTGCCCCTAAATTTCGCATAATTGAAAAAAGTAATGCGAGCTCTGAAGGTTCACTCCACGCGCGAAAGTACTCTGAACTACTATGAAATTTTGATATGGAAGTTGACATTGACTTGACCTCGATATTTAAACTATACTGAAGTTACGTCAAATACTACTACAGTAACCTGTGGTTGAAGCTTCAGAAAATATACGAATGCTATAATAAATAAAATAATCTATAAGCTAGAGGCTCTGTATAAACAGAGCCTCTAGCTTATAGAATAGGTACTAAATATGTTATACAGTACAAAGTCAGTGAAGTAAACTGTCCTAAATCACGAATAGTAAATTACCTAACTGGTGATGCAGTGGTAGGTACACTCTGTAAACATTTATTACGGGTCATATTCACCTCTATTCTAGAAGTTTCAATGTACTTTTGTGAATAAAACCATGATAGTGTTTAAAGTTACACATGTAACTTTTGTTCCTAACTGAGAAAGCCCCTATTTTCATGTTGAGTCTTATTACAACCCTGGCCATTTTCATAAAATTTACCGATACAAAAATTTGCTTTCTATGTAAATGAGCTGAAATGGAGCAGGAAATTAAATGTAGAAAATTACGAAAAACATTGTTTACGTCACCCAATAAAATTTTATGACAGGGGGAAATACCACCCTCCCAAATCCTACCTACGGGTGGGTTCACGTTTTTTTCTTGTGGCCAGTTCAGAACAGTAAGGTTGACTATTAACTCATTGGGTGCTTTGCACTCACTGTTCTACGAATTACATACCGAGAATGTTTTACAGCACCCAACGAGTTTAAGTAAATGTGCAACGTTCTCAGTGCTGGGCAGTAGAAGTATAAATAAATAAATAAGAAGTCAAAATTCTACGCAGTAAAGCTTCTAGCTTTACATTTGAAGGTTTACATCATTTGGCGATTCTATAAGGCTACCTCAAACTTGTGCCAGCTACAGCGAGAAGAGTAATTAGCCTTTCAGCGGGTAGAATATGTACTTGATTTGGCAGTATGAAGTCAGTGAACAAAATTGTTACCACAACATAGCTACTAAAACATATTGTGATGTAATACAATTACTATTATTGACCGAGCAAGCGAAGCGTCTCAGTTTCGAGATTGGCCAAAAATGTTTTTGTCCGCTGTCGGTTTGTTCTCGCCTACATGTCGCATTTAACAACCGATTTTTATGAAAATTGGCACACAAGTTCCTCGATTTATTAAATTTTTTTGGTCGATCGCGATTTTAAGGAAGATAAAAAAAAATAAGGAGGAAAAAAGGGGAAGTTTGATGTATCGTTATTTATCCACGGATTTCAATTAAATTTGAAAGGATTTTTTCTTTTTTCTCACAAAATTTTGTGTGAGAAAAAAGGGTGAGTAGATGGGGCAAAGCTAAGAGATAAAATGTATTACGTACGTTTACCAATCCGCCTTTGCGAGACAAACTCGTAGATACCAGGTTTGACTCTCTACGATCAAAGGAACACGAGTAATCACTAAAGCTCATTGCTGAAAAGTCTAAAAGGAAAAGTGAAAGAGGAAAGCATCGGTTATTGCATAGTTATAAGGGCTCGCGAGGTCTACTGTTCTAACAGAACGACTAGTATAAATAAGTAAAATACTCTCAGAAAATCCATCGAGCGTTGATAATTTTTTGCGTTTGACAGTTGCGTTCGAAAGAGTATCGCTATGCTAAGGGGTCTCTCAAATAACGCCCGGAAGGGACAGAAAACGCTGCAGATATAAACTATGAAACACCTCACACATAAAAGCTATAAGAAAATATTTTAAGCACTAAACACAGCTCTTGTAAGTCGTAACATATCAACAAGGGTAAATATTCTCCAGTAATATATTCAGATTTATGATTAGTGTTGCCAGTAGTATATCGGTGCACGAATCTCAACGGCGCACGTAACGAGAAGCGATTTTTCACAATTTCCATTCTTTTCTTCAACACGATCTATCGGGGTGACCATACGTTTGCAATTATATTGTAAATTTCGCTACATAATAAAATAATTTCTTAATATTTAGAGCTCCTTGCGTAGGTGTTCACCCGGGGATGTATCACTTAGTAAACACTAGCAATTTATAAAATGTAATGCAACCCTCAGGAAATAGCCTACATTCCACTAATTTAACTCAAAGTTCAACGAGTTGAACTTTATAAGCGTGCCATGTAATTTTCAAAATGATTGATTGCCATTTGCATTGTTTACTAAAAATGTAATATAAAACAAACAAAAATGTGTATTAATGTGTACTTGTACGCACGTTATAAATAATACTTTTTAGTGCAACAAAATCAAAATAACTAAATAATAATGTGTGAACAATAATTCATAATGTAAACAAATAAAAAAAGAAGAATAAAGAAGGCGTACCGGCATTTTACCGCAAATCTAAAAACCCACTCAAAACAATTTATAAGTAATAAAAAAAACACTTGTTACGAAAAAAATACTTTTTCACGAATACTCGAAATAAATGATCATTCACCACCATATGTCTCAGCATATACCTATAAAACACGTTTTGTATATAAATATTTGAACAACTGCCTAACTAACTTGAACATAATAATAAAAATAGTATAACAGTTCTCACAAAAACTTGAGATCAACCAACTTCATGGTGTCGCTTTTAGATGTCGGTGTGTGCGCTCATCGTAAAAAATCGCTCTTTCTCATTTTTCCCAAACGCGCCAAAAAAAAAACATCAAAAAGATGAAAAGCACTGTATAATAAATATGAATTAGTGTGAATACTGTCAGTTTTCCAGCTTTGGATAACCTACCTAAACGAAGACTTAGTTAGTTATTAGTTAGTTACCCGGAATCCTAAACAAACCGAGAAACAATTTAGAATAATTTTGATGGCGACAGTGTTAGGTGAGATGGTGGTAGCTAGCTACTACCAGGCGGACTCAAGCAAAGTCCAACCACCAACCAACATTATTGTGTATATTTAGTAGAAAAGCCTGTAAGTATGGTCACACCAGCTCTGCCCTGCACGTAGGTGCTGGTATAATAGAGTCACATCCGCTTCGTAACACGGAATGGTACAATTTTCACTTGCAAATAACTAATGAAAATTGCTCAATTTTGTGTTTTTATATTAATATTCCGATTCAATTCATGTTGGGGCCTATATAAAATAGTCTCAGAGAAAATTTTAACTGAAACTTTTCAATAGTTTTTTCTTAAAAGCTGTGTACATTATATATCAAGGATGAGAGATGCTTCCGTGTTTTTAATGTTTAGATTAGAGATGAATTTAAAGATCAGGTTTTCATCCAAATCGTTCCTCTGCAAAACACGATCCACCACAAAATCGGAGAACTATGCTACGGATAATCTCCGTGTATCGTTTTTCTTTCATCTCACCTGGTTTTAAGTTATAATAAGGCTGAAGGTGGTAGCTTACCTACTGCACCCGGAGTCCTCAACAAACTGAGGAGCTGGCTCTTACCTTTTAAATGTCGTAACACAACAATTTAGAATCGTTGTTATGGCATCAGATTTAGTTTAGATAGACCATCTAAAACTGACGCCATAACAACTGTTTGTGGACTAAAACAAAGCTACTAAGGGACTACTGGTCCTAACCCCCAAACAAACCAAGCATAATAACGGAAACGGGAACGGGGGTCCCGGGTTCGATCCCCTCTGGATCTGATACCGCTGGGCGAACCACTAGACCATAGAGGTGGTTACAAATGGAAGGCAGGTTGGAGATCGCCGTTGACAATACACAATAAATAGCTCCTCCATGACATATCCGATCTAAAAACGTGCCAACAGTTCAGTTGTAGTACAAAAGTCGGTTTATACGACTCTATTGCGTATAAAGGGCGTGCATCGATAGCGTGCTATTATAATATAATATATATATAACACTAATTTTATTTTTTTGTTGATGATTGGTGTTATTGGTGAAAGTTGTTGACCTAGGCTTAGATAAGGCTTTTATTTCTTCTCGGTGTGGAAAAATCGTCATAAGCCTTGGTCAACAACTTTTTTTTTAGACAACTAGGAGACGGAACTTCGAGTAGCCCACCTGATGTTAAGTGCAATCTTGCCTATAACAATGCCTTACTGTGTAGGTCAAATCCACAAAGAACATAGCCTATACGGCACTGCATTGCATCCCAGGCATCCATACCTTTCAAACCGAAATAAAGCAATGCTGTTTGGCGACTGAATTAGGTATGGTGGTACAAACAAGCCTCATAGCTCAGTTGGTAGTAGCTCTGCCTTCTGCGTTGTAGGCTGTGGGTTTATCCCCACCCAGGACAAACATTTGTGTGATGAATATAGATGTTTGGTCTGTGTTTGGGTGTAAAAAGTATTTAAGTATTCTATCCGTAATCTAGTTCCCATATTACAAGCTATGCTTAGTTTGGGGCTAGATGGCGCTGTGTGAAATTAATGTCCTGTAATAATGTCATGTAATGTTTTAAGCATTAGTCGGTTGATATACGACACTCGTGCGTATAAAGGCCGTGCATCTCAGCTGCTATTTACAACACTGATTTTATTTTATTTTATTTATGATGGCTGAGTTTTGTACCTAGGCTTATCTAGAGCGAGCTTTCCCAGAAGGTACTGGCTCTCCCGCGCACTGACGCGACGGAACACGGGTAACAGTTTAGCGCTGGATTTTGGCAGGAAGGTCATCAACGTGTTAAGGCCCACTTCACAAGTCCTACCAACAGTGTAAAAGGCATCCGCAATCCTCGCTTTTTGTACGTTTCGAAGCACGTCATTTCTAAGTTACTGTTTCAAAATGCATACCACTGTCTCCACGGCTCATTATTTTATAACAACATATTGTATAGACAGTTTATCTAAAAGGTGTTCCGAATATTGTATACAAAATCATGGCGCAATAAAGTTCCATCGAGTGAACGAGGCAGTAAACCACGGGAGTTATGATCGACTTGTGATTGGCTGGAGCTTATTATAAAATGCTTGTTGGTTGATAAAGCTTTAAGGCGAAGTGGGATCGTGGTTGCGTAGGTGGTGGAAAGCGAGAGCGGCGTAATGGCGGGCCCGCGCGCAATTTTCTTGACGTTATTTATGAATGTATTTTTTGCTTCAAAATAATACACTTTTTCAATAAAATAAAACCATAATCGTCTAAAATATGTACTATGAAATACGGAGATGAAATTTTATTGTAAAATTTTAAATAATTCGCAAATGAAACTGCTTTTCCGTAGGAGTCTGTCTCTAAAAATTAAGATGTAGAAAGACTCGATACAATAAAACTACAATATTTCCTATATTGTAGTTTTATTGTATCGAGTCAACCGTGTAATAACATTTGGCAAGAAGTATCATTATTTCATTGTCACATGTAAAGAGAAATATCTGAAAACTGTAAAATGTAGTTTGGTGACAAAAAAATGAGAATTTATTATTACATACTTATTATTTGCGGCTGGTGCAATAACCGTGTCTAATAATATATAACTATTGGAATTATATACTCAGATACCTACAAGTTTGTACGGAACTCACCACTTTTTTGATCTATGGTTACTATGCATCGAATGCAAGCTTTACGATGTGCCTCTGACAAACCCTTGTACTAGTTATTTGTAATACTTTGACCGAATTTGACCAACAACAATGATATAACCAACTTTTATTTAAATAAACTTTTTTTTAATCCACTTCAAGGTTTCTATATATATTTGAATACCATTGGGTACTATATCTAACCCATAAACTCTGACTGCAGTGTAGCCACGGCCACCTCGTAAATACCCTAGAATTATATAGGTATTCTACTATTCTATTAATAAAATAAATAAATATTACAGGACATTAATTTCACACAACGCCATCTAGCCCCAAACTAAGCATTGCTTGTGACATGGGAACTAGATTACGTAAACTCGAATAGTTTTTTTTTATACATACTTATCATACAATACAACACCCAAACACAGAACAAACATCTATATTTATCACACAAATATTTGTCCTGGGTGGGAATCGAACCCACAACCTACGCAGAGTTACTACCAACTGAGCTATGAGGCTTGTCAAATATAGGTACTCTTACGTACGCACGTAGCGGTTATGTCGATCGGTTCGTGAATCTAAATCAATTTTATTGGTCCGAAGCGCCGCGGCTAAGTAATTACACTCAACCAGACAGGCCAGACACCTTTATTCCAGGGTCTTCTGATCGATGGTCAAGCGTGAGGCGATAAACACCTGGGTTCTTTGTACCTACGTTATATTTTAAGGTAGCTATTTTTATGATGTGCTCCGATTCTACTAAGCCTTCACTATGACAATGGTATCGTCGCAGAAATTCAGAGTCAAATAATTTTATTCAGTATGTTTTTTTTCAGGATGACTTTGAAACGTCAAATCTACCGCCTGTTCGGGATCGCGACCACCACACAAGGAGAAAGGCAAGAACCTCGGTAATTTTTTTTATGATCCATTACAATAGCTTTAAATTATCTAATAATAATTACGTTTTAAATAAAAAAGAAAACCGACTTCAATGAAGAATATGATACAATTTCGTTTACTTGGATGACGTATTTTCTTCCAATAATTTTAATGACAGATGGACGGACAGACAGAAAGACGCTTGATCCTTTATGGGGTCCGTTTTTCCTTACTTTTGAGATCATACTCCCAAATCGCTTCAAGTATGCCTTTAATATTTGTAGAGCTCCCTCGATTTTTCCGGGGTCCCATCATCAGATCCTGATCTTATGACGATGGGATTACCTGGGAAGTGAACCTACCCTATAAATACCCAAATCACTTCAAGTGTGCATATAATATTTTAAGAGTTCCCTGGATTTCTCCAGGATCCCAGGATATCATTAGATCCTGACCTGATGTCAATGGGACCATCTGTGAACCCTTTCAAACAAAAAAAAAAATACCGGTCCATTCTTTTTTTCGAATGCCAGGCTTTCTTATCCTCTCGGTAATCTGAAATTTCAGCTTTCCTGGATAGTTTTTGTTTTACTAAAAGAAATATGTGATAGAATTGCCACTGTACCATTGTCACAGTGAAGTGATTGGTTAAGAAGAATCAGGTCCTTGATGTTAAGTGACGATGTGGCCGATGACTTCACGTGCGTGGTACCCAGATAATAAGTAGACTTGCCTATTCCTTGCCCTGAACAAAACTCAAAAACAGAAGGAAGTTGCTGCCCTTCTTTTAGTGAGATCCCTTGGTCGGCCTTTACGATATACATGGACTGAGTTGGAGGGGTCATTTCCATCTCACGGGGACTGATTTATAGGATGAAAATGTAGCATATTATACATATATCTTTTCCCGGTCTATAGGAACATAATGTACAAAGTTTCAGCTCAATCAGTCCAGAAGATTCTTCGTGAAGAAAGTTAAAATGCTTCCTGCACGGCCAATTATTATGGAGTATGGGAATCAATATGTTTCACTATAATGTGTGTTAAAATAAAAGATCATTTAAACCGATAGGATGTTATACTTTTTAGGGTCGTATTTTCGTAAAACAATGAAACTTATAATTTTACAGTCGGGTTTCAGTTTTTTTACTTTCAACCTTACATAGAAAAAAACAGTTATACATATTAATTAAATATTATCTACTTATCTCATGGTTTGGGATTCAAAAATTAAAAAATAATGCTAGTCACTTTTATTTTAAATTTAATGTAATAACTGATGACAGATTATGAGTAGGTAAATGATGTGTTTGCTGTGTTCCGTTGGGATAGCACTGAAGGAATGCAGCCCAGCGCTCGGCATGAAGGGCAGCAACTACCTCCCGATCCTAGTGTCGAAGCTCACTCAAGTGCTGAAGGACTCCTGAGCATTCTGGGAGAACTCGCTCCATCGTAGATCTCATCCATGTTCTGGCCAAGAGCTAGACAAGCCTATGGGTCCATAGCTTACCTATCATTTATCCAAAAAAAAACCACTGAACCCTAAATAACCAATCTGCCTTTAATGTTAGGTGGCTCGGGGTATCTCGTTAAAGTGGGCGGCGTCTGGTTCGTATGATAATTCGGAATCGACCTCGAATGAAAAATTGATTTCGGCTGATACGCTTTTGATTATACGGTTGGCAATCGTTAGATACAATTATTTGGATACAAGTCGAAGTGAATTCAGTGATTACGTGGGTGAAGTAATGAAGCCATTTGTTTCACTTTCGTGTCTTGATACGAAACCCCGTACAAATTAAAGTGTTTATGTCCAAACTGCATTATGATAGATAAATAATAACAACATAGAATAGAACGAACATTAAATGGTTGTGTGCACTTGGCTTAGTCCCGTGTGTATCAAAAATCCGACTGTACTAAGCCGAGCTGATTTCATCTAGAAAATATATACATTTTAGAGGATGCTGTCCTGTAAAATGTATTACGGTAATGTCACAGAGCGTCATCTAGATAATTCGATAATAGCAAAAACTAAAAAAAAAATTGTAAGTGAATTATATTATAGATAGGTCACCATGGGACTGGTCCTATGAAGTTCAGTTAATTTGATTCCATTAGTCATTTATCGACCCCTTCACCTCATCCTGCCGATGTAGTACAAGTTAACTGAAGGATCTCACCGGAGCAGCAACTTACTGTTGTGTATAATCTCATCTAACATATTTATTGCTATCACCAACCTACCAAGCGTGAGAATGATAGCAAAACTCTCAATTTTTATTTAACATGAAAACAAACAGCTTCTTTTTTTCCATCTTTGGACAATAATGAGCTATGTAAGTGAAGAAGTCCTTTCAAATTAGCCTATATTAGTCCACAGCAAGAAGAATCACTGAAACGATGCCACACTGAAAGATAATACTTAAAATTCATTAGAATCACTTTGAATCGAGCAAATGTCATACCGTGTTTTGGAGTGAGTAAACAAAAAAAAATCTTAATACTTTTACATTTGCAGTCACCGTTTGAGGTATAATACTTGCCAAACATTGCAGATTTCGTTTTTTATCAAGAGTGGAGTGGATTAAAGAGGTTTTCTGCGGAGGTTTTCCAGGCTTTAAAAAGGCAGTGACACAGTGAGCGCCGCACGCCACAGCAGAGTGATTGCGTGTGTGCGCGCCAATTTGCACGTCGCGCGTCCGATCGCACAATTTACTTGTCAGGCCGACCTCCTCGCCATTACTGCTAGCCTGGTACAATCCAGCCGCTGCATCGCACTAAGTACTCGAAAATCAAGAAAAAAGCAAGAGAAATAAGTAGAATACAAAGTGGCTGATTATCCGGCAGCCGAAATACAAAAATATTTTTTAAATTCTATGAGAAGGTACTCTCGTCGAAGGTATTATCGTCTGTCAGTTTGACAGCTAAATTGAGATTTTTACTCTTTTAACACCAGATCTCTGCATTTTTTATGATGGCTTTTTTTTCTCTCACGCGAATGATCCCATTTATCACAAAGGACTACAATAAAAAAATATAACTAAGCGAAGCTTGTAATTGTGTGTATGAAGACTAGATAGCGGATAGCATACATTTTTTGTATATATAAATACATTACATTGACAATACAGCACAGAACAAACATCAATATTTATCACACAAATATTTGTTCCGGGTGGGAATTGAACCCACAGCCTACGGCGCTAAATGCAGATCTACTAAAACTAAGCTGTAAGGCTTGGTAACAAAATAGTCAAGTTTCACATCACGAGTCTAGTTTCTTGTAAATAGTAGCTTTAAATGTTCCCAGTGATCTATGGTTATAGGTAAATGGGCACCTTTCTAAGCCATAACACCGCTTTCAGCGCATTTCTCCCATAAACTGCTGAATTGCCTTAAACACGAACCCTATTAAGACATTCGCAGCCTTAACGTGCCGACGCGACGCCCGGCCGCTACCTCATTACAAATTAATTTACACCAACAAATACCTATAATAGACATACATATATACCTTTTATAAAATAGAACAATATAAAAAAATACAATCTACACGAAACCTCAAGTCAACATTCGAACGGAGCTTGATCACGTACTGAGAAGTGTATGTGAACAAGATACGAGCGGAACAATTTGCCGACCATCACATTCAATCACCTCTAGCTAACGACCAGGCGCAAAAAACACAACAGACTCTCAGGAAGTCGGCCAACAATAAAAAAACAAATAACCAGAGTAAATTAAGTTATAACCTAAAACACGTATGAAGCCATCATCCGAACGGTGTAATCATATTAACGACTAAAAAAGGAGCGGCAAAAAACACAAAAATTAGAGGATCGAAAAATGTGGGCCAAACAAAAACGTAACGTATCGGCTAATTATAGCTGTTGGACGAAAAAACAATTTTATGTGAGCTCTGTGGGCTCACACGGGCGCCTTTACGATGTTTGATTATAGTTCTGGGAGACTGAGCCGGTGTGTTTAGGAAAATGGTAAAGGTAATGTGCGTTTAACATGAAGTTTTGTTTATGAATATGGAGCCTACGGTGTTACGTAAGACGACTTTTTGCTATTATGTAGTCTCCTGCATATAATGTACTAATCATAGTCCTAATACTTCACAAATCATGTCTTGTAAACTCTGTCATTCACAATTCTTTTTGTTTAAGTCTGATAGGTAAATAAAACAAATTAATGACATCTAATACATGCGGATACAACCATTTTAAAAATGATGAAGTGATTGCATTTTTTCGATACCTGCCCAATTAACCACCTCTGTGGTCTAGTGGTTCGCTTTCCGGTATCAGATCCAAAGGTTCCGGGTTCGATCCCCAGGGGGAGTGCCTTATTGTGTTTGGTTTGGTTTTAGTATAAGTTTGACTTTTTGTATGACGTGTGCGTTACACTATTACAATCAGTACGTCCATTTTTCTCCTTCAAAAATTGCTTTCCGATTATCGGACGTGGCCGGGCAGCCGCAACGATTTTAACTAGATCATCTACTCTTTTAGGAGACTCAAGCCTTACTGTAATTGTTATGACTGTTGATGTATGACGAGCCATCTTTACAAAATTTGATATCGTTATGTCAAATTCAGATTTCACAAAATTCACTCCACCTTAAAGTGAAGTTGAAATTCAAATTTAATTAAATTTAAAATTCGACCCGTGTCACCCGATCCTAAGGCGAATCCTTTATTATTTCGACGTGTATATTTTTATTTTGTTTCCTCCACGATTATTATTTATGAATTATTATTATTTGAGATTTTATTATTAGCTTGGAGAGCAAGCGCGTACGGTTTTCAATTTGCCACAAGGTGCCGGCAGGCAGGTATGCCGAATGTTTTTTTACATTATTTTTTGTCAATTCTGTGTCTTTAATTAAATTGTTGTATCCAAAATGATCCAAATCATATTGGAGATAATTTAATTAACTTCCTAATTTTGGGAATGGGATCTTTAATTTCGGTATGGTCCATTTTTACTCAGTGCTATATTCAAAAGTATATTAACACATCAACGTTATTTGAATCCCTCTAAATGACGTTAATGCTGTATCAATACCCACTAAATAATCATTCAAAAAATAATTATCAGTTCAGTGGTAATGTTGTAACTTTAAATGGGCAATACTTAAATAAACGAGAAAAAAAGTTCAGGCCGTTGCGGGTAACCCGACTGTAAACTTTGTAAAATATACCTAGTTGGAAACAGCTCTGCTTTCTACGCCGAAGCCTGAGGGTTCTATTCTACTATCGAGGACTAACATTTGTGTTATGAACAATTATAATTGTTTGTTTTGTGTTTGGCTGTGTTATTCCAAAAAAAATATGTGTAGATATTCTATCCACAATCTAGCTCATATATTAGGAGCTTGGAAAATAAATGTTAATTTCATGAGTGCATCTGAACTTGATTGTTTCAGAAATTTAAGTACTCGACTGTAAAAATTCTACCTTATACCAAAATAATCTGCCATATCCAGATTAAGTTCTTAAGTAGAGTCTGTGCATTATCAAACAAAAAAAGAACAAATGGATATTAATTTGAAATGGTTCTGATGCTTGAGAAACGCTAAGAATGGCCTTAAACCATTCTAAACATACCATAGTAATATAATATCATTGATTTCACGCACGATTAACCAACAATGTGGTTCATGTCATGTCCCATGCCATGTGTGAAGGCTATGTGCTGTTACATAACCATAAAGGTTAAGTAACAGCACATACCTACATGTTGACGATTCAAATGTTTTTACCTAATCACCATAATTGACCTAATCTGTCCCTGTCGTGTGTACATCACCGAACTAGCAGACAAATAAGTACCTATGTTTTCATTTTTATATTAATGAACACAGACATATGGCAGATTTCAACCCGTGTTGATGTTCTATTATGCCGAACACATTGATTCGTTCCTACGGTTATTATTAGTATGAAATGGAATGGAACTCTTTGCCTTCGTCTGTTTTTCCGCACCAGTACGATCTTTGGGTCGTCAAGTCTTTTTACTGGTTTTTCAGTCAAACGCTTGGCTTTAACTAAACTAAAAGTCGATCACCAACCTGCCTGTCAAGTGTTGTGATTATGGCACTCTTCGGAACAATTTAAAAGTGGCTTGGAAACAGATATTTCAGGCGTATGAACTTATATGCTAACTTAGTATTATAATAGTAATTATTTTAAAGAACGTGTCCAATGTCACGTTTTTTACAGTTTCTATTTAAGGGAGACACTTTGTTGATGTTTTCTTCGAATTAGCACTATCACTATTTTACACTAGTATAGGTATCAACTCAAAAGGTTCAGTTATTTTCAGTCTTCTCATTGTGTTTTTGTTGTCAAGGAGCTGGATTGCCTCAACGTTCACATGTTTTTGAAGTCTTTACTATGAACTCATAAACTACATTATATGGATAAACGTTTGAAATGTCAAAACTAGGTACAGCCTTACTTAGCATGGCGGCCGCCGCAGGCGTTTTTCGAGCTCGGTATCACGGTTATTTATAACTAGTAACAATGTATGCACTATCTGAGCACTCATTTCTCAAATACACACCTTGTAGCGGGCTTATTAAATGAAAGAGCTTTATTTTTGTAAGTATGACTACTGCTAGCGGCTTCGACTGCGTGGTACCTACCCGTATAGAGCTTGCCTTAGTGCTATTACAATAATACCTGGGTAACAATATAATACTTACATTTCAGCAAAATTGATGATGATAGTGATCGGATCGACAGTTCAGTAAAATCATCAATTGTAATTAAATCCATTTATTTCAGGCAACAAGTACCTACATAATCAAAACCTATAAAAATACTTTGATCCATACAAATTATCCTTATACAGACTACATATATCTACTAAATATTATCTTAATATTATCTTAATTTTAACGAAACATTTAAGTACCTACTTTGCACGTCATTCAAAAGTTTATAGATGTGTCGTCAAGAAGAAAAAAAAATGCGCTGGTTTATACTATGAGTATATAGAAAGATATCTACATAATAGCAGAATGCTCTGTGGATTGATAGTTAGTTCCTATCTTACCTCTACTTAAGTAAAATTACTTGTGTTAGGTACTTACTTACTTACTAACATTATTATTAATGACATATACCGAAATAAGCGACAAGCCTTAAAAATAAATTATAAGGGTACCATTGATGTTCATATGCGAAATAAATTTTTGAAACTAAAGTATCAAATAACTTCTCTGCAACGTGTTGTATCGTTTCGTACCATAAAGTTAAAAAAAAATGGGTTAACAAAACATAATTCAAGGTAGTTAAGTACGCATGAAACGGTTTTTAATAAATTGAAGTTTCAAAACACACCGTGGATTCAAAAATACGATATTCGCTTCTAACTTAAGGCTACATGAAACTAATAACAACATTTTTTTGTAAAGTCAATGTTTAGATTTTCTGTATTGTTTCCCTAACTCAGTGAACTTTGTTTGTAAAGATTGAGTATTCGTGCACCATACTGCGCGTACCTGAGGCTGAGGAACAGCCTTAACTTCATTTTATATGCACAGCCAGTCAGGGGTCTATAAACTTGAGCGATTAGTTTTATAATGTTTGCTTAGAGAATTTGAATTTATTGACTTTTAAGGTAGTTTTTTGGCCTTTTCTGTGGTCAAGAGGTTTGCCCATTTGTGTCAGATCCAGAGGTCCCGGTTTAATCCCTGGGGGAGAACAAAATTGTGCTTTGGTGGTGGTTTGGTTAGGTTAACGGACTTAAACCTAGTAGGCATAGGTTTAAGTCCGCATGGAAAGCTACCACCATCTTACCTAATTATATCACCATTACAACAATTATGAAATTATTGTGTTCCGGCATTTACAGGTAAGACAGCCAGTGCCTCAAACTGTTAAGGATTCCGAGTGAAGTGCGCTTCCACCTTCGGCCTTATCTTACCTGAAAGCCAGATGAGATGAAGGCCAAGCGCTTCCCCGTCGTCCAATTTAAAAAAAAAGTCGGTCCCTGTTTGATAGATGTGTTTATAGTGGTCCTAAATTAGTTATTTGATAATAGGAATAGTTAAACCATAACCCTTATTCGCAATATCCGGGATCGAAAATTTAAATTTAATTTTAACCCGGACCGGAAATAGCGAGCGTATAGGACATGTAGTTTGCCTGTACAACTAAACTTTTTTAAACAAAAACTCCTCTTGTTTAAAAAAGTATATAAATGTGTCCCGACATCTAGTGCAAATTTTCTGAAATCTTTCTAAGTGCGCCTACATTACTTAAGAAAGCTATCCCAAAGACTTTCGACTTCGACAAAAGTCTCTAAGACTTTTGTTTGGGCCGTTCGTTGATTGTCAGTCAGTCAGTTAAACGACAATTTGACATATACCATCATGGTATTAATAATAGGATATATAACATTTATTTATATGTATTCTATTAGGAACAATATGACATAACATAACATAGATTTTTTGTGGTATAGTGGTTTAACCCACCGATTTCAGATCCAGAGGCCCCGGGCTCGATCTCCAAGGGCAGTAATAATAATAATAATATTTTTATTTGGAACAAAATTACATAGGTAGGAACCTCTTTCAAGAAAATGATGTATTTTGTGCATAAATAAAAACAACACAATCTACAAACTGGCCAAGTGTGAGTCGTACTTGTGTTGTAGGCGCAGTGCAACGAATTTTTAGTTTTGTAATTTTTTCCATTTCAATTTATATTTAAGCACATTTTTTTTAACAGAATTAACATTTTATCAAAGATATAGTAAATCATTATAAATAGGTGAATGCCCGGACTGTAAGGTATATCAAGGAAAACGTCTCTTTAACGGAAAACATAGACTTCAACCTGCCGTGGATGTTAAGATGAATTAGGGGATGTCTAAGGGATTACAGAATTGAAACTTTATAGTTATCAGACATTATTTAATTTACAAACAGTGGTAATAACAGTTTTTTATATATAAAAGACCACGGGTTCAGTGATAAAATCCTGAGTCATCTTTACGATACTATATCCGTTCTACAGGGCCCTGATTCTACTATTACAATTACTTCACTGTGGTATCATCACAGAATGGCCACAAGAATATTAAAAGTGGCAATTTTTCAACGATACCATTGTCATAGTGAAGCGATTGGATTAGTAGAATGGGGCCCAGGTCAACTTCATTGCGTCAACGCTTTTGCGACCCCGACAATGATTTAACTTTATTAGATTAAAAGAAGTACCTAAGCTGTTTCGCCTCAGTAACTCAGCTGCCTCAAGAATTTAGACGAAGGGCTTTAGCTTACTTGGGTCTAGGTAGGTATCACCATTGTGATCACAGTCACCTAAAGAATCTCACTAGACCCTTTTATGATAAGGCTGAAGGCGCACTTCACCCGGAATCCTCAACAAACTGAGGAACTGGCTATCTTACCTCTATATGTCGGAACAAAACATTTCTTTAGAATTGTTGTTATGGCATTAGCTTACTTGGGTGTAGGTGTCACCATTTTGATCACAGTTACCTGAAGAATCTCACTTAACGAAGGGCTTAGCTTACTTGGGTGAAGGTTTCACCATTCTGATAACCATTCCGACCAAGCATTGCGATGTTCCTGGACTAAAACTATGACGTTTACAGCAACATCGTGTAAAAGCGCAGTTGCGCGTGCGCGTCGTATCAGGGATCGTGCGCGCGCGACGCCCCGCCATTTGTATTGTGCCAAATCCCGCGGCGGATCGATGGGAAACGCGTTAATTTAATTTATTGGCTCGCATAACTGCTAAACTCTGTTTACTGTATTCTTCGGCAAGGCTTACTATTCAGTTGGTGTAGATCTGCCTACTCTGGGTTCGATTCCCACCCAGAACAAATAAGTATTTGGATGATGAATGTTAGTTCGCAATATAAAAATCAAAATCAATAATCGTTTACTCAGTAAGATTTTTTTCGGATCATTTTGAAACGTCAAATTTGCCGCCACAAGGAGAAAGGCAAGAACCTCGGGCTAGTTACCTATTTATTTTATGATAAATAGCGTAAACGAATTACAATTTCACTGGAGCAAATTATTTCCTAGACAGCTTTAGATACAAAAGTTTTTTTAAATTATTCTTTGTATTATCTTCTCTATTATATAAAATCGTTGATTTACCACTGACGTGATAGGTAGGTAGGTAGGTATAATCACGCTAGCGCCAAAATGTTAAGACCTTGAAATTTTGCCAGGGTGTTCATTGTGACATCTAGGTGCTCACTAAGAACGGATTTTAGGAAATTCCTCCCCGAAGGGGGTGAAATGGGGTGAAACAGTTTGCATGCAAACCTTTATTTATGATCCGATTGAGTTGCAATCGTGTATGTGTATTTGTAATTATTTGGACATGCTAATTATAAAAAAAAAACTTGAATTTTTTTCCTCTAAAAGGGTGAAGAGGGGCAAAACTTTTTGTATCGAGATGTATTTATATTTGACCCGATCGAGTTGAAATTTTGTACGTGTGTTAAATATAGCTTACAAATGGGTATTTAGAAAAAAATATCTGGAAATCTAAAAGGGTAGAAAGGAGCAAAACAGTTTGTAAGCAAAATCTGTATTTATAATCCTATTGAGTTGAAAATTTGTACCTGTATTTCTAATAACTTCGAAATGCTAATTATTAAAAAAAACTTGAGTGATGCTTCCTATGGGTGAAACGGGGAAAAGCTTTTTGTATGGAGGTGTACTTATATTTGATCCGATCAAGTTGAAATTTTGTCCCTAATAATAGCTTAAAATGCGTATTCTAAAAAAAGATTTAGATTAATCTTACTGTTAAAGGGTTAAATGGGGCAAAACAGTTTCTATCACAAGTCTTTATTAATGATCTATTGATCACTAATGATCACTATTGTGAAGGACTTAAACAAAGTCCTACCACCAACCAAACCAAGCACAATATTGTACTCCCCTTGGGGATCGAACCCGGGACCTCTGGATCTGACACTTGTGGGTACTAGTACACAGAGGTGGTTAAAACAGCCCTGGTTATCCAAAACACTTTACGAGCCGCCACATGCCTTTTTGACGACCATTACAGTGGCAGTAGGTTCCTGGGACTGACAACGGCCCTCCAAAGCAATCAGGTAATTCAAACCTGCAATGACCGTACAAAATGGCCCGGCGACAAACCTCATAAAGGAATGCCGCACCCGTGAATCAGACCTAGGTAGGACTACTAGACAGGTGTCTCTAAAGCGCTGAGATTTCCGAAGATTATTTTCTACTATGTTTTTGAAATTCAATGATACTTATGCCTACTAACAACCAAATAAGCACCAGGTTCTCTTTCTTCTATTTTAGATCAAATAGTATTATTAGGATCTGGACATGAGATTTCAGAATTACCGGGACGGGCCGTGTAGAAACTAGGAACCCTGTAGTTCAACAAGCTGTATACCAGGTATTTACAGCCGTTCCTATTTTCTTATTTCACCGTAGCGAAGTACGGGTACTTTCAGCTAGTTTATTATAAAAGCGTATATAGTTGATGATTATGATGTTTGTATGTAAATATGTATATATTAATGAGTATATAATATGTATATTAATGAGTATGACCCATTTATTAAGTTTATGGAGCCAAGTTGTAGGAACAGCGAGTTTATTCTTATTTCACAATGTTTTCCAATGAGTATTGCTGTCCCTCTCGTTTTGTGCACCTAGCTACGAGTAGGAAGGCTAAGGAATGGCGCAAAATTAGGATCTAGCATTGAAAACTCACACGAACTCGGCGTGGTTATTATTTTTCAGTGTTATTGTTATGGCTGCCGCTTATTACCGCGTTATGGCGCTTAACAAACTATTAAAGGTATTCTCTTTATGCCTTATTATTTGATAAATTCTATCTGATTGCGTGGGTTTTATGTTAACCGGTTTTTAAATAGTTCAAAAAAATATTTATTTTAAAATTTTACGGGAGTGTTTTTAGAGATTTTACAAGTCGATATAAACTCCCTACGGGGCATTGAGGTGTATAGGGATGCAGCTCGGTAAATTGAAGACTTATTTGCAGTGAATTCACTGGAATCATTCATGCGCCTGGAAGACAAAAAGCGAAAAAGCGGTTAAAAATACTGAAAATTATACGTGCAAAAATAACCTAAATATTTTTTTATTTATTTATTCAAAAATAAGTACAATTAAACTAACTATGTACAAAGGAATTAGTCAGATTACCTAAGGACCGTTACAAACGGCCTATAGTTAACTCAACTGTTCCAGACCAGTACTAAATAATAAAATAACGCGCAGCAGCGTGATTCGTAATCGGTAGTTATTCACTGTTATATTAATATCAAAATTTAATGTTCAAGCCAATCCAAATTTTCAATAAAATTTCAATAAAGATCATACTGAACGATATATCGATAGGTATTTGACAAGTACCTACCTAATCGTACGTGATCAGGTGCTCATAATTAGATATTTAAACATAACGATTACAAGAACATATAACTTATTATAATTCATAGTTTTGCTTATAACTATAACCGACTTTTGTAAGACAAGTTCAGTGTGCGTCTGACCTTAGACTTATAATAAGTCCATCAGACGAACATTTTCTAAAATTTAATCTCAGTATGGAAAACGGTACTATGGCAAAAAATAATATCGTAATGAGTTCCTTCAACATCTTTGACTGTATTCGCATAATGTAGGTGAGGGATACATGTAATCATTTTCTGTATCATTAAAAAATCTTTAGCTCATATTAATACGGAATCGGCGTCCATTTAATTAATAACTGAGAGAAACACTAATTATTATAAAGTGAAGTATTGTATGGGCGCGGGAATGTTCGTCTGATGCCAATCGTAAAAACCGCACGCCTCTTCTGCACCTTGGAGCAAGACGCACTGGACGCGAACTTTCAACATTTTTGTATGAATGTATATTTGCAATTATGTTTTATCTAAAACCAGCTATTCATCGAGTACCATTATTAGGTACTTTTATTCGAATAGATTTGATGTTTCATTACAAAAACGACTACGTGTGCCTTTAAAAAAAAATTTATGCTCCACATTATTTTGATTTTAAACTTTATACAAACACTTTCTAATATAGTGTGTAAATAGATAAGGACCTAATTCTCGCGATTACTCGACGTAGAGTCAAAAAAAGTTAATAGGCATTTTCTGGGAAGGCTTGCTACATTGTAGACTTGATCCTCATCCCAGGCAAGCCTAGAGGTCAAGAGCTGACCCATCGTATATCAAAAGATAATTAAAAAAAATCGATATATATCAAACGATATTAAACAAAATCTGTCATTTTATCCATATATTTGAACACATTGCGACTTATATCAATTCAAATCAATGTCTAAAGCGTGAGAATCTTCCCTTTATGGACTGCTAACGGAAAACGGCAATGTCATCCTTTTCCCAGTTGGCGTATCTATCCAACTTCCATACATATTTTTAAGTAGGTAGGTAGTAAGTAAAATCAATATGTCAGATGGTCAAGTAAGATACTGAGTTAAGAAAAACAACACTACCTTTTCCCAGTAATCCATCCAACATATTTTTGAAGTAAATGACTGACTTCGAGACGAGACTGGTAAAGGCAAGAATGGAGTTTGCAATGGAGCGGCATTATATACACAGGTAAGGTTATTTTTATACAACTAGGAGACGGAACAAGCAAGTAGCCCTTCTGATGTTAAGTGCATCTCTTGTCTATAACAATGCCTTACTGAGTAGGTCACATCCACAATGAACATACCGGAACATAACACTTCAAACCGGAACGCAGCAATGCTTGGCGGCTGAATTTGGTATGGTGGTAGTACTTCCCCGGACGAGTCCTTTCAAGGGGCTCTACTACTCTTAAAAAAAAAAACATGTTCTTTGTACTTTCCTTTCCTTCAGGTTTTTAGTCCATAAGTGCAATCTTCGTCTGTGCGTCGGTCGGCATCATTGGCCAATTACATAAAGGCGTTTCATCTTGCGGGTGTTATTGTGTGACCCCGGCGATGGTATCGCGGGTCATGCGCCCGCGCCGCTTAGTACATCATATCTGTACTAATAGCCACACCATCCTTTTACCTTTACATTAACCCTTTTTATGCCTATTTCGGTAGGTATCGTGTAAAGGAAGCTACAGGTTATATACAGTAGGTATGTATAGACTCTCTATATCCTTTACAAATGTTATAATGACACAAAAATTCACAACCCGCGACGGGACTCGAACCTGCATCTTTTCCTAAAGCCGGAAATGCACTAACCATCCCGTCGCGGGTTGTGATTTTTTGTGTCATTATAACATTTTTATATGTGACCAAGTGAAATCACTTGGAATACAGAAAAAAAAACTATAACCTCTTAGCCCTATAATATAAATGAAATATGTATAATGTACTATGTCACGAAATCTGAGTACCACTTCTTAACAATTAAAATTTACTCTCACTTTACATGAAATAAATGTGATTTAATTATAAACCAAAATCCACAGCTCTTAAATCTTGTATATCTTGTAATAATTATGTTCAAGTAATTTATTCAAAGCTACTTGATTGGGATTTGAAGATTAGACCAATAACTTTGATGTACGTTTGTGTCAAATTTGTGTGTTTTCATTATAATTTTAATTAATTTAATTACCTACTAACATTACGCCTAAGTTTTTTAGATATAAATACTTACTTAATTACTCACAAAATATGTATCATGTTTTCTGAATAAATTAAATATATTATTATTAAATAATGAGACATTACACTTTTATAATTACTCTACAGCCAATAGCGATTTTTTTATTGTAGGCACAACGGCGAAGCACTTGGCCTTTAGCTCACCTGTTTTACAAGTTATGAGAAAGGCCGAAAGTGGTAGCGCACTTCCACCGGAATCCGCAACGTCTGAGGAACTGGCTTCCTTACCTCTTACTTCTTAATGCCGGAACACAAAAATTAAAGAGTTGTTGTGGTAATATGGTGGTGTAACAGGCAAACTTGAACAAAGTCCTACGACCAACAATACCAAGCACAATACTGTACTCCCCAGGGAAAAAACCAGTCTCTTAAGAGTCGGTAACTATAGTGTGTTTTTTTTTGTAAACGTATGAGCATATGGTAGGTACAATTACATAATACCTATAAACTTATCAACTTAACAAAGTTTTAATACCTGTCGAATGAGCCTATCTTGAGGCTCATTAGAGAAGAGTTAGACAAATTTATTTTTACACATATTGCTACTTCCTTCCTTGCTACACCTTGCTACTTCCTTCCTTACTGAAAAAATGTCTGCAGAATTAATTATCATATTGTCCTCCTGTATATATCCTGTATATATAGTATCCTGTGTATTGCTACAAGATAGTTTTGAGCATAATCTCCGAGTTATGTTGGGAAATCCGGCACTATATGTAAGTATATGCAATGTTTGTGTCGGCATAACTCTCGAACGGACCCGTGTGATAAAAAAGTCCGTAACTAAGTGTAGTTTAGGCCTCCTGGCTCTCCTGTAGTAGCCATTCTCTTTTAGGTTCTATATACAACTTAAGTACCTTTCTATGTGTGTAGATTATAAAGCTTGTTGTATAACACGTCAGGGAAAAAAAACAAAGAATTTAATTTAAAAAAAACTATCCGTAGACAAGATCCCATATTACAAGCTCTGAATGTTTGGGGCTAGATGGCGCAGTGTAAAATTAAATGTCCCATGCTGTCAGTGTTCATATATATAGCTCTTTATCCTGCCCAGGTAATTTCAGGGTCAAGAGCTGACATCATAAGCCAAGAAATTATTTTTATTTACCACATAAATACATACCTATGTGTAGTGGGCGCCGCCGCCGTCGTCGGTACCTTTCAACATAAAACGTTTCAACTTTTTGCTGGATATTTATAAAATTTAATTAAATTGTCTCACATAATTGAATTTATAATTTACATATCATTATATTACTTGTTTATGTGAACACGCTAAACTAATTAGCATAAATTTAATTTGAAATAACGCTGAATAGCAATAAGCTGACTCTATAAATACAATTATAGCTATGTGGGTGTCTTCCTGTATATTTCTTCTTAACAGTCCATTCATGATCACTGTTATCTAGAGACTCCTCTAGGATTCGATTATTTTGTTGACAATATAAATACATTATGTGATAAAGTAAATGCCAGAAAATATAACAATATATCATACATTTTGCTAAGCGTATCTCAAATTGGGTTGGAGTACTAAATGCGTGAGACAAGAATGGTGATTGTGGCAACACACCTTAATTTAAGAAAAGACTGCCCAGCAGTGGACATTAATGGCATGTTGAAGTATAAGTTAAAGTATACACTCATTGTTTTTTTTATAATACGACGGGGAGCTGCTTGACCTTCATTTCATTAGATTATTCATGTTATGATAAGGCCGAACGTGGAAGCGCATTTCACCCGGAATCCTCAACCAACTGAGGAACTGGCTAACTTACCTCTAAATGCCGGAACACATCATTTTTTTAATTGTTGTTATGGCGACAGTCTTAGGTAAGATGGTGGTAGCTAGCCAGGCGGACTAAACAAGTCCTACCACCGACCATACCAAGCACAATATTGTACTCTCCTGGGAATCGAGCCCGTGACCTCTGGATCTGACACCGGTGGTCGCACCACTAGACCACGGAGGTGGTTAAAATAGGAAAATAAATAGGATATTGGGAGCTTCCTACGAGATGACAGAGTGATGTCTTTAAACACGAAATCGATTATAGGACCTCATTTACCATACCTACATAATCTACTATTTCACGTACAAACACTTATATTTAGAGGTTGTTAAATAAACATGTAATAATGGAAGGGGTTGGGGTCTTTGCTCAGCAGATAGGCTGATAAATAAAATTGGAAGTAGGTGCTTGTGTAAAATAACGGAATACGTAAGCGTCTTATCATAATTTAACAATCAAATATTGACTCGACGAAATGACATGGTAAGTTAGTGTCATTAATTCAAAGTAAGAGTTACTTTTATGACGTCATTCTCACAAAAATTACATTGGATGTCATAAAATAAATATATTGTAATGACAGCTGTGAAAATAATTAGTATCTTCATCGTCGATATTATTTGGTTTCATATTGAGTACTTTTTGGAATTGGTTACTATAATATTCACGACAATAATATTCATATGATATACGATAGACAGATCGACATAAAAGTCGGAGACCCAAAACATTTCTCCTTCCACAGAAATTGAATCAGCAACCTCTTGCGTCTTAGCCGACTGTTCGTACGCCTAGCTATTTTTTTTTAAATAAATAAATAAATATTACAAGACATTCATTTCAAACAGCGCCATACAGTCTCAAACTAAGCAAAGCTTGTTATATGGAAATTAGATTACAATACATACTTATCATACAATACAACACCCAAACACCGAGAAAACATCAATATTCATCGCACAAATGTTTGTCCTTGGTGGGAATCGAACCCACAACCTACAGCTTAGATGGCAGAGCTACTAAGCTACCAAGGCTTGTTATTGGGATCTTGAAATAAAAAAATACCGTTTTGTTGTATGAATAGTAAAAAAACTGTAATTAAATCAAGATTACAAGAGCCATAATAACAAAAAGCCCATGCAGAACCTACTTACTCCCTAGTATACCTACGTGCGTGATTAACGACACGAAACTCTTTTAAAACGTGTCTAGATTTTGCAAAATGACTCTATAATTAATTTAAAGGTCCATATTCATATTCAGCTTGCTATGTTAACACCTTATTAAGATGTTAACAGCAGTTTCTATAGGTTTAAATAACTGGCTCACACATTTAGGTGTGGTTGACCTCGCTTTAAGTATTCGTTATTAATTAATAACTGGATAACTGATTCACGGCGCAATATTATGCTATTTTTGTGTTAAAATTAAATTACAATTAAGTTTGACGAAATATCTACTTCTCCCTGTTCAATATCACTTTATATAAAAATAATACTTTATTTTAACCGAGTTTCAAAAAGGAGGGTTTCAATTTGATTCGGTCGCACTTTGCCTACTGTCGCACTTAGACTTTTAAATATTTTATGTTATAGGTAGCTCAATACTAATAATTTTAAACCACCATAACTTAAATCGCACTATGCCTTCTTTCTATTTTTGTCACACTTAGGTCGCACTGTGCCAACTTTTTACAAAATCGGATCTGATAATAGCATTTTAGCGTATAGCGTATTTTAATCACTTAGATTCGATGGCGCTGTGTAAAATAAATGTTATATATAATATACTCGTACGTACGTAGCTGTCCTTTTTTTATGAGTTAACTTTAGACTTGAAAGCGGTTTATGCCATATTCGTCCCGAAGAAGTTCGGCCCATATAAAAAAATCTGCTTTCGTCCCGCTTTGTATGCCGTACACGGCCCAAAGCGCCTAGCTCTTGGCGAGAGCAAGGCCTCATGCTCTACGGTGTAGCAAGCTTAATCAGGAGGCACTGACTCTCTCGCGCGCAGACGGAACATGGCAAACCGTTTGGCACCGGACTTCGAAAGATGATCGCTAAACAGGTGGACCTTTGCAGGTCCTACCACCAGTGTTGTGATCTTGCCATGGAATGCCAGCGATTCCATTTCCCGTCGTAGTACCACGAGGTAAATACCCCGCCTACATCGATGTCAACCATAATTTATTTATTTATTCATAATAAAGAACACTATTATTACAGGTGCACCTAATGCAAATGACCCTACTTAGTCATCATTATTATCATCATTTCAGCCCACATACGTCCACAGCTGAACATAGACCTCCCCCAATCGTCGCAATGGATAGCGACTGAGCCGCCTCCATCCATCGACTCCCCGCAACAGCTACAATGTCGTCGGTCCATCGAGTGGGGAGTCTTCCCACACTCCGTTTCGCGTTTAATAGCCACTTCAACTTGCTAATTCTGAGAGTTATGTCAGCTACTTCTCCTACGGATATCCAAATTCCGGATTCTATCACGTAGAGAAATTCTAAGCATAGCCCTCTCCATAGTTCGCTGTGCGACTTTGAACCTATAGACCTAACGACCACGTCTCGGACCCGTATGTCATCACTGGTAGCACACACTGATTAAAGACTTTCGTGTTGAGGGTCTGCGGTATCTTTGACGAGAAGATATTTCGAAGCTTACCGAATGCTGCCCATCCGAGTTGGATTTGTTGTCTTAGTCACATTAATACATACTTATTATATTAGAAAAAATTACATTTATATATTGTACCTACCTACTCCCTGGGTATCAAACCCGGAACCTCTGGATCTGAGATCGGTGGATGAACCACTAGACCACCACAGGCCGTAAAAGCTTCTGAGAACAGAGGCTCCATCGTAGACCTCATACTACACCAGGTAATGCCCAGATAACGATCCAACAGGTAGATTACCCACATCAAATAAAAAAAAAACATTGCTCGTTTTATAATACAATTATGTGGCAATCCTAATGAATTACACATTCGCGCTATAACCTGACCAAATTAAAATTATTATCACATCACGCAACGGGACTCATGAGATTATTATTTAGCCGGATAATAATGAAGTCATCGTTTCAGCATGACAGCTTCACACCTTGAGACGGAGCGAATTGACTCTCTTTATTATACTCTGTGGCTTTTTTCTTCTCTTTAGAGATCCGGAGCAGTAAGGTGCAATGCCGACCCTATTACTAAGCCGGATCTTATTTGTATCCATTTCCTACCAGTTTCTGTAATATGGTGAATACAATAAGTAGGTACCTAATAGGTACTCATAAATCTTAACTGTAAGAGGGAGGCAGCGAGTCGAAAACTTTACAAAACAAATCCATATGACCTGGGATTTCGTAATAGTCATTTGGAGGGAATTATACCTCAGAAAAGTATTGAGAAACAAATTTACTAGGTATTTTTGAAAAAAATAAGATGTGTTGAATCTGATCCTCAGGAAAACTATTCCTGCTTTGTTGACAAGACGTGAGCAAAAATTCCGGGTTATGTAAAAAACATAAATACTTATCTAGAAAACCATGAATGCTTGTTTGTGATGCATGCTTGCTTGAATAATTCCCTTGGTCTTCTTTAAGTACGAATTTGTTTTTCCGTCATGATTTTAAATCATACATTTTGATTCTTGTATGAATGAGAACATGACTCTTTACCAATCTTCAACGGTCCAATCTGAGTGATCTTGTGCATCTTTGTCTTGAAATACGATGACCATGTAGTAGCTTAGGGCCGTTTGCGGGTCTAAATGGCTTACTCTTCCGCTAATTGTCGTTGCATCTTTCGGGGCGTAAAAACTGGTACCTACATATTTATGTAAGTTTAGCTCCCACGAGAAAGCGATTTCGAAGCATTGTTGATCAAGTGTTGACCAAGTATCGATCTTCTAGTGCCGTGGTGCACCTGGATCTGACATTTCTTGGTCTGCGTATGTTAAAACCGATTTCATTGTAACGGTGGAGAACGCATGAAAATGAGAAAATGGTTTCCAATGTATTTAAGTTTTTATAGGTTGCCCAACATTTTGCTCGCGATTGTACTTGTCGAGTATTGCACCGTGATGACCTTTCAATAAGATTATACTATGAAATTCGAAGTGTATGTTGCAATATTATGCCAATTAAAATGAACCCTAAGTAGCATGCGCTTCACTCTCTTGTCTGTTTTTATATTTTTTCTTTTTGAACTCATGTCGGGTTTACGATGGGCTTTGTGCCGCCCGCCTGCCGGCTGACTTAATCGTGAGGTGCTAAACAGACAACGAGCCACGAAGATTAAGATTAAGAAGGATAGAAATAATTGTACCTACAACTTTTACATTAGTCCCTAATCATCCCAAATCCTCAAAAAATAAAAAAAAACTCTCTACCTTAATAGTACCGAACCGTCGATATCAGTAATATTTATTTATTGATAAAAAATACTCAAAATATGAAATGGAAAATAATATATATACGTGAAGTACCTACGTAAGGTTTTCCAAACAAGGAACAAATATATTTCCGTTCTATTGTTACTTTTTAAGGGTAGAGCTGTTCCGGAGCTATTTAGCTTACTCATACCTTGATGGTCTAACTAAACTATCACTTTTGTCACCTTCTTTGGGATTTATAAGAAATACCTGACCGTGGCTCAGTAGATATAAGAATTCACGCCTACAATTCTCCTAATCGTTGTTTCAGAAGGCAACTGAAGTCTGATTTTTATTCAAAGATCATCATCATCACTTGTCTTCAACACCTCTATCGTTTCAAAGAGGTGCGGGTAAGAAACGAGCCGTTGGCTCTTAGTTCTGGGCATCAACTTCAGCAGCGACGATCGTAGAGTCGCTGTAGTTATATATGCTGGTCTTTCAGCGATTTTACGTTGGCCTCGGTAGCTTTCGTACGTTGGTCTCTCGTGGTTTGGAGTTTGAAGTATGTGCCTCGTAATAATTGTAGTGTTAGTTGTTTGTTAGGTTATACGCAAAAACATGACTTCATTACATCAACTACAGGTTCTAGCTAATTACGAATTATACAAGATATTAATGTTACACAGAGTTATTAGAATAAGTAAGTAATTAGGTATCGAGATCTCACCAGAATATATAGGCTGCAGTTTCCTCCTGAGAAGGTTCTTACTAAGTAATATCGGCACTGCGACCTCCGATATGCTTGCCAAACGTAGCACAATGGCCATTTTCAGTCTCTTAGGTGTATGTCTAGTGGTCTCCTGTTGCTGATGAAAAAAGCCTTCTCCTCCATTTTGTACTCCTTACAAGTATCGAGCCGGCTAATCGGTCCGATTGTCCGATTCAATAAGGTGCCGCGCACTATCTCAGGATCACCAATCATTACAACATATTGTGATATCTCTATCTCAATAGTATCTCTATCTCATTGTCAATATTATTTTATTAACCGGGGATTTGTAAGTCTTTTAACTTCGAGGTGTTACTACAAATTTTACTTCAACTGCCCGTTTATGGCCACTGCTGGACAAATCCAGCAATGGACATCGCAAATCACTTCTTCAAATGTGAAGGGTTTTGCCATATCACTAAGCTTTCGAGGCGGATTGGTAGTACAGGTGTTCGCAGTGAATGAAGATTTATGTTAAAAACATGTTATCGACCCATAAGCACTACGTTATTTGAAAACAAAACTTATGAAGAAAATGTTGTTTATAATACAAATGGTTTACCTTAACCTAACATATTACACAAACATGCAACAAAAAACTCGTTTTAGTTTTAGCTTGAATCATTTTCCAGTATGAAAGACATAAACGCGCACCTTTTGTTAACTATGAAAAAAATATGTAAGTATTCTAATTTGAAAAACATTGCTTTAAAATTACCCCCAAATTAGTCAAAAAAACTACAATCTCCAACCAATTTATACTTTCAGCTAATTAAGCAATTAACTAAGAAAATAGATCTAAATTATACCAAATAACAACTTACAACTCATTTTAATTACAGTCTACCATTGCATAGAGTTTCTATAATTAAATTAATTATTGTCTGTGGTATTGTCTCTGTGCGTGTGAATTGGGCGGGAACTGGACGACCAATGGGAAGCGAGCGTGGGCGCATCAAAGACAGATGCGTGTTTAATAATTATGAGATCGTATTGTATTATTAGCGTTTTTTTTTTATCGTACGAGGGTAAGCGTTTGGCCTTCTTCTCACATGGTTACAAGTAGAGATAAGGCCGAATATGGAGGCGTACTTCACCTGAAATTCTCAACTAACTGAGGAACTGGCTATTTTACCTCTAAATACCGGATCAGAACATTTTATTTTAAGTTGTTATGCCGACAGAATTAGGTAAGATGGTGGTAGCTAGCCAGGCGGACTTAAACAAAGTCCTACCACCAACCAAACCAAGCACAATATTGTACTTCCCCTGGGGATCGAACCGGGACCTCTAGATCTGAAATCGGTGGGTTAAACCACTAGACCACAATAGCGGTTTAATCCTTCAAAAATAGGCTATTTTTGAAGCTATTATAGTTATGAACATTGTAAATTAAAGAAATATACTCCTAAATAAAAAAAATCAGTTACGCACCCATCAAAAAGATAGTTAATTGGAATTTTCTGATGGAGCTATATAATAAAGTGTTTCCAGCTACGCACACAACGCCTTCAAAAAGAGAGTTACTTGGGTTTCTGATGGAGCTAGTCAATTGTAGATCTCATACTTACCCAGGCAAGCCTTAAGTTCATGACCCATCGTGTATAAAAAAGAACTGAACTGACAATAAATACCCTTTGCCAACGGCTTCAACCGCCTTATTTACCTAAAAAGTAAGCGATTTCATTCTCCATTGCATTTTATTAAATCCATGCCATTACCATCCATTCAACCGAATTTAGCAAATAAAAGAACAAATAAACAGAGTTACATTCGAATTTATATAAATAAGTTTTATATCATCGCTTGTTCCTTGTCTGTGGTTATGATCTGGCCACTATAGGTAGTTGTTTTACTACCTATTCTAAGTGATCCCAGTTATAAAAATACTTTAACCTCTATTTATTACAATAGAGGTTTTCTAGTATAGCGAAACTCAGAATTTAAGAACTCTCATGCACTTAGGACCCAAAAAAAGAGTGAGACGGTACCTTCCTTAAGGAAAGGTAGGACCCTTCCTACCTTTCTTTAAGGAAGCGGCATGCTTTGATTCTCGAGGTGCTAATAACGAGGCGCCCTGCAGCGCGCATCCCGCTGTGCAGGCGCTGCGCTCAGAATGTGGCCCGAGGGTTGCCACCTTGCCGCCACAAAAAATATGATGCAAGTTACACAAAATAATTTAAACGTGTGAAAATAATTAACAAATGAATTATGAGGTTATTTAAGCTTACACGAAGAATATACATTATTGTTTTTTCTTGTTAATCTCAGTTATATCGCATGAGTTAAGCGTGCGACTTCAATTATTTTGCCGGTGGTAGTATACCTGGTGATTTCTCAATGTTAACAAACTACCCATTAGGTATCTAGGTGATAATAAATGTTTAACGATATTATTAAGTATTCAGGTTTATGATGTAGGTAACAGTTATAATGTTATTTAAATTATTATAAACTCTGTATATATACCTAAATGTTGAATGGATCATCAAAAAATTTACCAGCCCGAGGTTCTTGCCTTCCTCCTTGTGTGCTGGTCGTGATTCCGTCCAGGCGGTAGATTTGACGTTTCAAAATTATCCTAAGAAATGTGAATGAATATTAAAAAATATTTGACTTTGACTTTGACTTTTGTAAGTTCGTTTGGCTTGCGACCACCCTTTTGCCATCGCGCTGGAGTACCAGGTGTTTAATAGGCAGCTTCTGGAAAAACTTGATCCATCGTTGACTGATGTCAGCAGAAGGCCTCGCCCAAGTATATAATATACCCACAGGTTCACGGGTATGTATAGAATAACCCGGCAAGCCTCGAGGTTAAGAACTTGTGCATTTCATATTGAACAAAATTACAAAGTCGAGAACAAACATTTTACGGATAATAGTAACTCTTAATAATAGATAATGTATTATAATATATAGGTATAGTATTAAGGTTTACTATTTCCCGTATATTTTACCCTAATAGATACTATTCATGTCTTAATTCTTTATAGAACCTAACATTATTACTTTTGCTGACCAGTGACTTTCCGTGATCTTTTCTATAGCGAGCATCCTTTTATCTCCTGGTAATTACATCCATTGATTTACACAGCATGTCAGTCGTTAATCACAGTAAGTGTTAGGTGCAGCGTTGGTATTTACCTCAATAGACGCCGCTGGACTGATATCTCACTTGCTTATATTGAAACTAGTGTCTGCCCGCGACTTAACCTGCATGGTACTTGGATTAAAAGTAGCCTGTGCTTTCTCAGGATACAATCCTTCTCTTCGCCAAATTTCATTAAAATCCGTGCAGCCGTTTAGCCGTCCAAACGTAACATACAAGCAGCCTAGATTGCCCAGACAATCTAAGGCTCTCTGTACATTAGTAAGAAGTAAATTTGTTCAAGTATACTATGTGAAGTATATCTTTATAGGTAGGCAAGTACCTAATCTAAAAAGGTATACTCACGTACCAACTGCGATAGCTGTTAATAAAAAACTCAGCGAATTTATGTGTTACGACCCTAAAGATTTCAAGAAGAAAGTTAATAGGAAAATCCTGGGGTAGACTTGCTCCAACATAAAAATAATTCTACGTCTAGTTTTAAATCAAAAATGTTTTCAAATTCAAACTGTCGCCAATAGTGGATTGACCAAACTCAGCCTGCGTACGTCGTGAAAGTCAACTAAGGGATCTCAACCTTCTGGTGAGATCCGCCACCAATACGCCTTCCAAGCGTGCATGCATGGACTGTTGAAGAAAGAAGAAAGGGGATTCAAGCTTCAATATACCAGGTTTTTCATGTTTTTGATGTGTCCGTTAATACGATTCGGTGATGTATCGTACTAACGGACTAATCAGAGTGCTGAAAAAAAAATATCTGCAGTGATACAGCTTCTGCTTTGAAATTATTATCAAAGTCGGCTTCAAAGTATTTCCGTTTATCGCGTAAAAATAACGAACCTCCAACTAAATCCATAATGTTAAAATTGGTGAATATTTATCACGAAATTTAAAATCGCGCATATCGTTGGCTTACTTAACAATGTTCTATATAATCTTATTTCACTCTGGAAAAAATCCATACGTTATAAATAAGCAAAAACCATTTTTTATCCCAAGTTATGGTTTCTATTTATCGGTTCTGGCATTTACGAGTGCTGTCTATTAAATCTTGCCGTGGAGATGTCATAAATATGGAATGGGAGAATCGAGGTCGTGCTTCTGCATTAACTTTAACCGCTTCTGTGGTGTAGAGGTTCGTCCACTGGTATCAGACACAGAAGTCCCGGGTTATCGAACCTTTCGGGACTTCTGTGTTTGATATCGTGGGGATCGTCCCAAAGTTGACAAATTAGTGCTTGGTTTGATTGGTGGTAGCACTTTTTGAAATCCGCCTGGATTTCAAATCCTACCATCATCTTACCTATGTCTGTCGCCATAAAACAACTCTAAATTATTATATTCTGGCTTTTCTATAAATGTTGTTACTCAAACTGATACCTTAAAAAAATATACAATGAGCGGTCTAATCACTTAGAAGCAGTGAATATCATATAATTTGCTTAGTGCACCCTACGCTCAAAAGAAAATAAAAATTAGGTAGATAAGTACATAGAATGTATACATATTGCTTCTATGTGACTGATTTTTTTCAGTCCAACTTTCCTTTGAAACCGTTAGAGTTTTCTATGTTAGAATTTACGGACTCAATTTTAAAAATAATAGCAAAAGAAGTGACTCACAATTTTTTCCCCTTCGAGGATTCACCTTTGATCACTAGGTACTAAAATTTTATTAGAGCCACGGCTTTAATAAAATAAACAAAAAAGTTCTGCATCAACATAAAGGAGAAATAATTAGTGAATTTTCACATATTTTTTTTTTCAAATATGCATTATATACTTTATTTTTCATTCCTTACATTAATTGCAATTATAATTATTATATGAGTACTAAATTAATTAATTAATTAATTAAGTATGTGTCTCTGGCTGTTGAAACACCTTGAAATTAAACTCAAAATATGAAACAATTCAAAAACTCTCACGGTTTCCAACTTTGCCAGTGTTTCTGAAAAAAAACCCTGTAAATGAATGAAAACATACTACTTATAGAAATGTATATTGAAAGAAATGAAATTGGAAATTGTACAAAAATGTAGCAAATCATCATGGGTTTTTTAAAAATCAACGAATTATTCAAAAAGCTAAACTAAAACTTTTTTTTTCCCTTTTAGGCCAATTAAGGCCACGCGCAGACACTTTAAAATTACTCTGAAAAAACTTACTCAGGGTCTTACAACTGGGACTTTCAATTTTAACAACAGGACAAGCAGACGTATGGGTTACTTCCGCCTCTGTGGTATAGTGGTTCAACCCACCGATTTCAGATCCAGAGTTCCCGGGTTCGATCACCACGGGGAGTACAATATTGTGCTGGGTTTGGTTGGTGGTAGGACTTTGTTTAAGGCCGCCATTTTACCTAATTCTGTAGCCATAACAACAATTCTAAAATTGTTGTGTTCCGGCATTTAGAGGTAAGATAGCCAGCTCCTCAGTTTGTTGAGGATTCCGGGTGAAATCCGCCTCCACCTTCGGCCTTATCTTAACTTCTAACCAGGTGAGATGAAGGCCAAGCGCTTCCCCATCCTACAATAAAAAAAAACATATATATCTGGTTAGTGTACCACACGGAGCAAGCGGTCCGAATCCACCTTCATTATAAGAATAGCCAAGGTGTGGCACTCTTTGCCATCCTCAATCTATTCTGCTACATAAATTGGGTCTTTTTAAGGCATGTGACTCCGACTATCGTGCTACATCGTTGGCTACATCTTAATTTTATCATCAAGTGAGATTGTAGTCAAACGATGATCTATAAAAAAAAAACAGAAATCATTAAACGATCCTCGCTGCCGTCAAAACCTGAATATTTACACGATACAAGCGCAGTAAAGCAAGAAAGCACCTATTGGAATGTTCTCGTACATTGTAAGGCAAATTGTTTTCTCGACGACATGTCTAAACACCCACCGCCTCCAACCTCCATAGATTGAGCCATCTCCGACGCTATTTCAGCTGAGCAGCTCATCCCAACCAACTTATAAATACATCTCACACATTAAAACCTTCACTCCTATGTCTTTGTCATTAAAGATCAAAATTGACTAGCTTTATGTATGAATATGTCAAGATTAGTTGGTAGTTTTTGAAGTATGTTGCCGTAACTCACAGGTACAGTCGGAAACTATTATTTGTTGCGGTTTCTTTACAATGTAAGTATGTATTGTGAGGTAAATTTGTTTTTTTGCAAAATGAAAAGGATTTTGCACGCACGATTCTATGGTGTTACACGGCTGTGTTATTGTTTTTTGTATCTTTTAAATGTTTAATGGCCAAAAAGGCTTGTACAGTTGTACTCGTCTATTTCTTGAGTTTTTGTTGATGTTCCTACAGTTTCATCCAAATATGATTAGGGATAAAATTTTATCCCCAATTCGAAAACCAAAATGGCCGCGCGTTCGATATATGAAACGACTGTCGTAATCGATATTTCAGACATGTCGGTGCGATGACATTTATATCTACCCTCATTCGTATGATAATAACTTGAAAAAATCGTCTCGGCTCATTTGTGAAGATAATTTGGTCGTCAACTTCTCACCAAGCCATCGCCTCACTGATTGACTGATCGTATAAACAACACGATGAAGACATCAAATTGAAAACCATCAACAGTTACTAACCAATAACTTTGTACAGGAGAAACAGTACCACAACTTGTTTTATTTTGATTTGATGTATCTTATACAAATAACAAATAAAATTAAAATTCTGTAGGACCTCGGGTGTGGGCTGATTGTTAGTCAGTCACAGCGAGATACGATGATTTTATATATTAAGATGAGCGTAGTTAGAATTTGTATGGATATTTTGATGGGATCTCATGAAAATTTACCATACTGTATCGAAAGTAATTCTGTACCTAACCTACGTTATGTTGCTTTGCGTCTATCGGTCTTTCGTGGGATAGGATATGATTTACTGGTTCTTTGCGTTTTCAGGAACATCAGTTCCTTTATTGATCCCTATCAAGGGATCAATAAAGTTACATAAAAACCTATATATCATATTAATAGGTTCCTTTTTTTATCCTTTATGACAAGCTTGGCATCTTCAAGCGAGGTGGTGGTCGAACGCTTGACGTTAGTATTTTATTATCTATGGCTTGGCTATCATAAATACCTAAACAAATAAATTAAAATGAACGTAGTTATTTACGGTAATTTTAGCAAAAATTATAAGATAAAACTATTATTTTTTGTTAGTATGGTCTGTCTTTTTGTTTTCGCTAATCTCCGATACGGCTGGACTGATTTTGACAGGACTTGCACTGCTATAGCTGATTTTACAGGGCTACCTTAATTTTAGAAAAAATAGGATCCTCCCCTCCAAAAACTCCATTGAAATCCAATGTTTATAGAGTATGAACATGGTAAAACCGTTGGTATTAGTTGTAGTGTTAATAATTCACCTAAAATTTAGTAGCCGAGTTTTTTTTTATTTGAAAAATGTGACGAATTAGTCGCGACTTCACTGGGGCTGCGTTATGACCGGCGGTTTCGTGTAGTTGATAGATAGAGGCGACTCACCGGCGACGTTTTTTTTTTATATACGTAAGGCTGACCCTACCTACAAATAAATAAATAAATAAATATTACAGGATATTAATTTCACACAGCGCCATCTAGCCCAAAATAAGCAAAGCTTGTAATATGGGAACTGGATTACGGACAGAATACGTACATACGTACAATATATAATACAACACACAAACACAGAACAAACATGTATATTCATCACACAATGTTTTGTCCTGGGTGGGAATCGAACCCATAGCCTACAGCGTAAGAGGAAGAGTTACTAAAAAATGAGCTATTAGGCTTGTCGTATATAAAAATAAGAGGTACCTAAATTAGAGAATTAATGCGGTATGGACGAAGTGGTTTCAGGTTTTCGGAAGAAAATGCGAAACAAACAACTAAAGTGGAAAATCATCAGATCTGTTTTGTTGTTTGGATTCAGATCCATACAACAAGCAGAGTCTCTTTTACAGCCTAACTCTAGAGTCACAGAATAACTAATAGTACTACCTAGAGTGTTGAACAAAAAGTGCATGCGACCGAGATGCAATTGTTGAGATAGATTAATTTTAGATAGATATATTATATAATATAATGTCAATTATCTAAGACATTGACTTAGTCAATGTTTCCAGTGCACACGCTTTAGAAATTCCAGAGAGTTGTATGAATTTCATAAAATCACATAAAAATGGCATCACTGTTATAACAATGAACATTCGTAGCATCAACAAAACCTTTGATGATTTTCTGATTTTACTTAGAAGAATAAACCTCAGTATTGACATCATCATATTGACAGAATGCTGGTTATCTGAGAACTATAATCCTGAACTATAATGCCTTCTATACGAAACATAAAGTCAATCAAAACGATGGCGTCGTAGTATATATTAACAAACACCTCACGAAAGTCAGGGTTCATGAACCTAAACCTTGCGAAACAAACTGCTTAATCATACAATTAGAACAAGAACTATGTATCCTAGCCATACATAGACCGCCTTCTTTTACTAAACTCAACAACTTTTTAGGCACATTAGATGATGTGCTTAAGAGCTTATACATAGATCATACCCAAACATCGCTATTATTGGAGATATCAATATAGATATAAGTGAGAACGACATTGAAAACAGAATATCTCACCCTACTGGCAAGCCATGGAATTCTACCAGGACATTCGTTTATAATGAGAGAAGAGACTAGCAGCTGCTTAGATCACAACATGCTGAAAACCAAAATTAGAGCAACTACATTCGTTTTACCTAAGTCCATCGCTGACCATTCCCCAGTGTTGCAGCAAATTATCCTAAAAATAAATTCAACTAAACCACTATTCTATAACCAAATTAATTAAACTGAAATATGTAATGACTTAAAAATATCGACTGGCATATAATCTCTCATCAGTCCCTATGTAAAAATGAAGAAAACCTAGCCCAGATACAGAAAACTAATATTAAAATCTCATCCTTCTTCGCAATTATACCAATAGACACAAACGAAGTCCACTCTATACTTATGTAATTAAAAAATGAGTCTGCTCCAGGATGGGACAAGATTACATCTAAAGTCTTAAAACAATTGTGCTTGAGCCTATCACTTCTATCTGCCAACAAAGCTTCGAAAAAGGAATCTTTCCAACGACCCTCAAAAAATCCACAGTATGCCCAATACACAGAGGAGGTTCTGATGAAGACATTACCAACTATAGGCCAATATCATTACTCCCTGTCGTGCCAAAAGTTCTAGAGAAATTAATTAACATTAGGCTAAAGCAATACCCAGAAAAAAAGATTTACTATCTCACAATCAATACGGGCTTAGATCAGGACGCAACACAGAAGAAGCAGTTCTGAATGTAACATGTCACATGTCATCAAAAACCTAGATGAAGGCATGAAACCTGTAGCAGTGTTTTTAGACCTAGGCCTTTGATACCGTTTCTATTCCAATCTTTCTGTCAATACTGGAAACAGTCGGTGTCAGAGGCCTACCATGGCACTGGTACAAAAGCTATCTAACTCACCGAAAACAAAAGACAAAAGTAGGACTGCACCAGAGCGATGAAGCAGATGTCTTATTCGGTGTACCGCAAGGAAGCATTCTAGGTCCTAATCTATTTCTCATCTATATAAACGAGCTATGTGAACTTAACCTATATAACGGAAGAGTAGTTACGAATGAGGTAGAATCAATTGCAAACAAAGGCTTGAATACAGTGTCAAAATGGCTGAGAAAAACCTTCGGACTATCAACATCGCTAAGACTAAACATGTATCCTTTGCGCTAAGCAATACTTTTCTACCCACAAATACACTGAAGCTGCAAATGCACAGTATAAGATGCACTGTGAATTGCTCGCAAATACCAGCAACACCTTGCTACTGCCCACACATAGATCAGTCTGATAGCTTCAAATATCTAGGTGTTATGATAGACAAAAATCTAACCTGGCATCAACACGCCAAATATATATCCGGACGCACTAAAAAAATTGTATATATATTTAAGCAACTGAGACACACTATGAGCTTACAGTCTCTAAAAAAAGTATACCACGTACTTGCACAATCGATACTTACGTATTGCATTAGAGCCTGGGGTGCTGCTGATAAAACCACTCTTATGCAGCTAGAAATTTTCACTATTAAAAGTTATCAGCTTCAGACCGCGACACTATTCAACAAGCAACAAGTCCGGTCTTATCTATTAGAAAACTCTACATCAAAACCACAATAGCCAAGCAACACTCGCTGATCACCCCGGATATTAAGACAACACGCAACTCCAAACGCAGAAAAGACCTGATCTTTCAAGTACCAGGCTCAAGAACAAAACTCGGAGGAAAATCTTTAAAAGTTCTGGAGCAAAACCGCATTAGCAAAAACATAGAGATCATAACAATGAACTACAGACAACTATATTCAAAAATTGAGGATTATCTGAGAAAACTAAACTATAACGACACCAAAGCTATGATGTTAAATATCGTATAAACCACAACAGCACACGCACAAATACACCAACACCACACGCATCACATACCACACTAAAAGACACTTAACTAACAAATTCACTAACCTTCACACGCGCAGCCACAGAACACATACACAGTACGTACTCACTCACATTTACATGGTACACGTCACACACACACTCTTTTAAATGAGCAGAGAAATGATGGCTTTGCGCAGCAAATTTATATAAATTTTGATTGGTATTTAATATTTTGTAACTTCTTTCTTTTTTGCAATTTTTGTTTAGCCCAACCACATCCAACATTAAAGTTTATTTAATAAGGCATAAAATCCGGGAGGAGTCACTGTTAGCCCGTAACACAGGCTCTTTTGAGACCTAGTGCGGGAAACAGAGCTCTTTTAGATACTGTCCACAAAACTAGTTTGACCATAGCTTTAGAAATAATTGTACCATTGTGAATTAGTTTCAGTTCTTAAGTTCTTAAGTAAATAAATTTATCTAAAATTTTATCTAAATATATAATATGATATATAAGAGGAAGCTTGAAAGTAGCGCCAGTGACTGAAAAGATAAAGAGTAACAGGCTAGCATGGCATGGATACTTTATGCGGAGAGACGAAAGTCATGTTACAAGGGAAATGTTGATTATGATTGCGGATGGCTATAGGAGAAGAGAAAGGCCGAAAGGAGAAGCGAAAACAGGACAGAATATGTTTGAATGGAGATGATGAGCTGACGGATGATAGAAGTAAATGGAAGATAAGGGATACGGGATAAGGATAGGAGGATCGGGGTCAGTCCTAGACCATGGGACTTGCCTAGGCTAGGATCTACAATTGAGCAAGCACAAAAATTCTTCACAAAAATTTCAATGGATACAATGGACTGAAATTTTAGTGATGAACTAAGAACCTTGGTGCAAGCGCAGTTAGCGTGGAATCAGTTACGAGTATATACATTATATAAATAAACATACCAAAGATATCTTTTATCCGCCGACATCTTTGTAAAAATGGTAGAGTCTGCTTGAAAATGGAATACTGTTTATCTTGTACTATTCCGGTAATGTAGCTTTTATTACCTTGATATATTGCCTGTACAAATCGTGATTACACTAGTGGAAATGTCGTTTCAACAAAACACTGTATAAAAAAAATGAATAATGGCTTCTTCGCCGACAACGTCATTACGATGCGGTCACCGGCCAAGAGATTTCTATCATAACTTTCTTCCTTATCCGAATTTTAAACCTTATAGTCTTACGAATAAGCACTACAATATCTCGGTTTCTTTCCATAGCAATGACTACATTACCTTCTTGGTTGCTTAAAAAAACAATGCTAAAAATAGAGCTTAATCTAACAGTATAAGGCTGGTTTTTGTTTGAGGTAGAGGTGTGCTGCGCGTGATTGTAGCGTAGCGAATCGGATTGACAAGAAGGTTATTATTATCGCATTTTACTTATGTGTGTGCATTTACATATAATTTGGTGTGATTTGTAGAAATGTTAAGATTAGTTTTCTTGTGCACTTTCATAACACTTAAATATGTATGTACCTACCTGATACAAATACCTACTACCTTTTCCAGACTTCGGTTATAGGTATCCGGGTGGAAAGTAGTCTTGCAGGCTTGCCATGAAAAAGCGAAATATACGCACACAAAACATTTTAACCGCCTCTAATGGTGGTATAATGATACGCCCAGCGTATCACACCCAGAGGTCCCGGGTTCGATCCCCAGTGGGGTACAAATTTGTACTTGGTAGGACTTTCAACATTTCTAAATTATTGTTTAAGAGTCGTGTAAGGGTGGAATAATACGGAATTCTGGAAAATATCCACGCAATGATGGGAACGACGATAAATATAGAAGACCAAAACAAATGTTAAGAATTGGTGCAGTGTAGGGGTGCACTATGTCAGGATAATGGGAACTATTTTTTTAAATCGTTTAAAGTCAAAGTCAAAGTCGTAACGAACAGTAGCTTACTTTGTATTTTGGGTCCGAAATTCTTAAGTGAAGATTTGCTTTGAAAAATTTGACAGAAAAGCAGTATTTTTATATGTTGCCATCTTTTACTATCATCGCATGACAAAGTGTGCCACTATTTTCACAGTGCATGTAAGGCGTGCGATATATTTTGTTTTATCTATGGTCCGATAAGATGATTCCATGCTTCAGGTGTCACAGGGAAACTCCCTTTAGTTTTGGTAAATGACATGCACATGGCAGACGCCTTTAGGCGGCTCGTAAAGTTTTAAATCGGTTGTTATTGTTCCAGATCATCATCATTAACTGCCTATTATTGTCTACTGTTGATCAGAGCCTCCTCCAAAGTGGATTTTGCTGAAATCATCACACTTGGTAGACGCAGTAAAGGTATGCACCGGAGTAAACTGCTCCTCTTTTTTGGTGAGATCCCTTAGTTGACGTTTACGACATCCGCGAACTGAGATGGATAGTCGATAGCAATACGGTACTGTTGAACAACCAACGCAAAGAGGGAAGAAACAGCTCTTGTTATCCTAATATACCCGCCTTCGTGGTCAAGTGGTTCGCCAACCGACGTCAAATCCAGAGGTCCCCGGTTCGATCCCCAGGGTGGTGGGTTGTTTAAGTCCGTCTGGCGAGCTACCACCATCTTACCTATTTCTGTCGCCATAACGAAAATTCATAAATTGTTGTGTTTCGGCATTTAAAGGTAAGATAAACCTATAGTCAGTTCCTCAGTTTGTTGACATTTCCGAGTGAAGTGAGTGTTTCCGAGTGCGCTACCACCTTCGCGTTATCTTAACTTGTAACCGATTGAGATGAAGGCCAAGCGATTCCCCGTCGTACAATAAAAAAAAAGTTGGAAATATAATTTATTTATTATTATATTTATCTCATTAGTTACCTTTTACGACACCCGGTAGTGAAATTATGTGTTGATGCTACCAATCAAAACGGCGGCCAAGTACTAAAGAATAATTATGTATTTCCTGAGGTTTGCACAATAATCAAACCAGAGAACGTCATACCTTATTTGAGAGATGAAATCCAGTAAAGACGATAATAAATTAAAATGGCAGTCGAAGAGCGCCTTTTACCCAGAAGGTTGATGTGGAAAATGAACACGGTACCTCTGAAATCGACATAAATACTTCAATAAACACAGGCTTTCATGGAATAATACTCCACGTTCTTATTTAGCTGTCAATCGTATTTTGGGTAGAGGTAAGAAGATGCGCAGATGTGCATACGGTCGTAACTCAGAAATTAGCGGTTAAGTGTGAGTAAGCTGCGTACCATCAGGGTTTCGTAAATACCAAGAAATTGAAATTGTAATTAATTAACATTACATAAAGTGCTTTTTAACTTTGAATATATTTGAGTCGCAGCTCAAATGTAATAAAGATGAATATTCAAGAACACAACGGAAATACATTATTTTCGTGATATACGTGATCCATTCCATGATCCAATAAGCCTCACAGATCAGTTGGTATACAGTAGCTCTGTGATTAATATTAATGTTTGTTCTGTGTTTGTATGTTGTATTGTATGATAAGTATGTTTTAAAAAAAGTGCGTATGTAGTATTTCCGTAATCTAGTTCCCATATTACAAGCTTTTCTAAGTTTGGGCCTAGATAGCGCTGTGTGAAAATAAATTTTCTGTGATATTTATTATTATCTGCCAAGCGGTGTCTTATGAGACCACATTAAGTTACCCTTGCTAGATAGAGGTCCTGAGACCGCGGCAAGACAGATAAATCCCCTTTTTATATTATTTTTAGCCGAATGAAGTCAAAAACCTGACCTATCGTATTATATGTTAAAAATGGTGTCTTGGCGTGGATATAATGGCAAAAGCCTATCAGAAAAAGGCTCCTATTTATATTCTAGTAGTAGTGGAAGGCTACTGGCAGAAATCTAACAAAAACCCGGTCATTTACTAGTACCTATATCTTCAAATTCCCCCAGTCACGAAAGTTATAAATAACATTACATTACCGATATACATTTGCAGTAGCATTAAAATGGTTATTTTTTATCAACCAGGACCTACACTAAATGAAACTTAATTCCAAACAAAAACACCAAACAAACACTTGTGTTGAAGGTCCTGCTTTCCTTGTAGATAAGATAAAAATACATACAGACATTCCGATAGTAGATAATAGTTAATTTGATAGTAGGTACATATATTGTACTAAAAATCTCCGATACTTAACCAAAACCCATTCTGAGCTGCGGAACCCTAAAAACGTTTGCAGGCGGCGCGAGAAAGGCACTCGTATTAAGTTATTGTGATTTATGTGTTTTAGTGAACCTCGTAATTATAGATGGGCTTAACGAACAAAACTAATGGCAGGTTTGAATTCTGAGGTTTTGACTTATCCGCTTTGCGTTTGAAACGGTGATATGTGAATTTCGCGCTGTTTTTTAATGACTCTATAGTGTTTGAGACTTTTTCAAATGTATCATCAAGTGCAGCCCGTCTCATCCCACAGGTGGGAATAGGTCTCTCTTCGCTTGTGCTCGCCTTCTCGATCCTGCGCCAGTCTAACAAACAAACGACCACATTCGACAATGTCATCGACCCATCTTGCTAGCGGATGAACACAAAAGGCAAACTTGGCCTTCTTCTCATCTGATTGGGGATTCTGAGGGGCACTTCACCCGGAATCCTTAACAAACTGAGGAAGTGCCTATCTTGGTTCGATCCCCATGGGGAGTACAATATTGTGCTTGGTTTGGTAGGATTTTGTTTAAGTCCGCCTGGCTAGCTACAACCATCCTATCTAAGGACACAAGAAATTTTTCTGCAAGAAAAAATCCGTTCCGACATTTAGAGGTACGATAGCCAGATTCTAAGTTGGTTGAGGATTCCGGGTGAAGTACGCTTTCGCGTTCGGCCTTATTATAACTTGAAAAAAAATCAGGTGATATGAAGGTCAAGCACGTAGGTACCCGTCGTTCAATAATTAAAAATAAAAAAAAAAAACTTTTCTGGCCTCGACATATTATACAATCATAGAGGTAACCCATCTTTCACTTAAAAAAAACAACATTACTAGCGTATAGCCGATAAAAAACTAGTCTAGTTTATAAATCAAGAAATAACACGACATTCAATAAAGTGTTAAAATATTTATATATGCAAATTCATAAGCTTTAAATTATCGTCGGCTGAGGCAGTTGAGATTTACCGCTTTAGCCCAAACTTGGACAAGCTGATCGGGCTTGAATTAATATCTACTAAGTATTCAATTCAAAGTGTTCTATAAATTACGGCTATAGCAAGACAAATATATCAAAAGTAAAGGTAAGAAAGAAGCATAAAAAAATGTGGATGTCATAAAAGGTGGCTCAGGGAGATGGGCAGCAGCATCCAAACGCTTGCCAAGCACGGTGATTATGGAATATCCCCACTACACTTTTTGGAGGAAGGCTATGTCATGTAGGTAGTGGATTTTATCGAGCTGTAATGTAAGGATATAGTGATCGAGGCCCTTTCAAAGGATATAAACCCCTACCGATCTTCCCATTCATGTCGTAAAAGTTGACTGTAGGCAGGATCAGGGGATCGGCAACTTCCACCTGAGTGCTAATCCATCTGCCAAGCGAGGAAAATCCAATACATGTATTAATTAACCTTTATAGGTTAAAAAAAACAGGGTCAAAACAGGGGTTAATCTAACAATATCTTATAATCAAATAAATAAAAGCCATTTATTTCCCAGCCTAATAAACTTACTTAACATGATTTCGTATTGTTTTAGAAAAATATAGGTAAGCGGTATTTATAACATGTGACATAGATAAAATAGAATGAAGATTTATGACTTCAACTGTACTAAAATAATAGTAATTTACCTATAAAAAAAACTTGGGCCGAATGTGGAGCTGTAAAGAAGGAACCAGAATTTTAAAAATAAAATATACTATGGGTATACTGCATACAAAGCGGGTCGAAAGCAGTTTTTTTTTATATGGGCCGAACTTCGGGGCGAATATGGCATAAATCAATTAACATTTATTACTATTTGAATTATTGTTAAATTTTGAAATAGATTTGTATTATTCGCTAGATGCATGAAATAGGTACTACTTATTGATCTAACATTAATTTTAGATTTGTGACATGGAACAACATAATTATCTAATCACCATAATTACCTATAAATACGTTTGTAGCAATTTAAAACTTAATCATATGATCCTAAGCAATATAGAACTTAATGTTTTGTCTCATTTTAAACCGATTGAGTCACATTTTATCGGTTTTCAATCAACAAGTTTACCACAAAACTTTGTAATACAAATGAAACAAGATGGTAATTAAATAAATTCATGCAGATGAATTCGTTGATAGAATCATTCCCCCGATGGTAACCTAGTACCAATCAGCCGCATATTTTCTCCCTTTAATTTACAGTAAATCACATTAAATTATTCAATTTAATTAAATGTTTTCGATACCAGAAATGTTTTAGGACGCGACTTTTAGTCGCCCATCCCTACTTACACAGCTCAACTAGCACTGACTCACTGGCTGGATTATATGACTAGATGCTTATTCTCTGGGTTTTTATGAAAGATAAATACCGTTTTATGATCTTTTCTTTTTGCAGTTATCCCCTTATCGTATAGGTATACCAAAGTACCTCCATACTTTATAAAAGTGGGCACAATTCAGTTTGGTAGGTACTGGCCCGACTGCTTCTCGTGTAAATAGTTAGTTAAATTATGCATATTATTTGAATTAGTCATGCTAACTATATGTTTTTAAAACGAACATATGATTTAAGTTCTATGTGTAATAGCTTTTCGGTGAGACTGCGTGGCATTTAGGCTGGTCAATATTAAATGGGTCCTGAGTGTGCTGTAGCCTGATTTCTGTATCATAAAAGTTTTAATTTAAAACGTCGAATAAACAGCAGTGGCCTGCTTGACCTTCATTTTAGTTTGTGTCATATACCTCAAAGCAATAAAGAGTCCGAAAATGTGAATATGAAAGTCGAGTCCGAAAAAAACCCATTTAGTTTAACCGTTGTCAAATAACGAAGACAAATCGTTATGTGTTCGAGCTCATTAGCGTTGGGCGTTAAAATTCATAATGAGGCCATCGAATATTCAATTAATTAATAACGATATCGATATTATAATGTAATCGATATTTCCGTGATTCCTATGTCTGACGATTTGTTATTTTTAATCTCACCCTCTTCTAATCAGCGTCTCATAAAAAGTATCGCAATTGGAATCGATATTCACTTCTGCTCATTCCTACATATTATTAGTAAACCGGTGGTCAAAATTCGATCATAAAAAAACGAAAAATGTTAACAATTTATTTCTCTCTGTCTTTTTAATTATTCTGTGCGCGCATTTTTTTTTTAATAGTGTAATTTAGCCTTTTTTTGAGAAAGGTTTGCATTACAAGTGCACGCCATCCAAGACGGAACCTATTTACTCTTGATATTGAGTTGTCCATGTTGTAACTATTCGGAAATACAGGCGCTTTGCCTGAGTCAAGCGTTCCACGTTCCACCTCTCCACTATCCATTTATAATTGATTTGATTCCGGGTGTGGAGTAAATTAGGTTCATAGCCAATGTTTCTACCAAACAATAAAAAGTAGGTGATGTTGGTATGCTAATATATGTACAGAAGTTCGTCAAGGGTGTATCATATCGCTTCTTCTGTTCAACATCTACACGGAACTTATAAGGAGAATCACCCTTGGAAACTGAAACAATTCTTCATTCAAAAATCAGCTTTCGTGGTATGGGAATAGGATGTTAAACATCGCTGCGTAAAACTGTTTTTTTTTTCTGTTACTTAACGCAAAAACTACTGACTGGATTGAGCTAACACTTTGGACACATTTTTATCTAGACCCGAAATAAGCCATAGGCTACTTTTCGTTTCACAAATCAGTTCTTGTGGAATAGAATTGAGACGTAAACAATACCATACATAACTGACCTTGATCTCACCTGGTTTAGGTTATGATAAGGCTGAAAGCGGATGTGCACTTCACGTGGAACTGGCTCTCTTATCTCTAAATGCCGGAACACAAAAATGTTGAATTGTTGTTATGACGACAAACTTGAAGCTAGCCAAGCGGACATAAACAGAATCCTACCACGAACTAAACCAAGCACTATATTGTATAGCACTATATATATATTGTAATCCCCCTGGGGATCGAACCCGAGATCTCTGGATCTGATACCAGTAAGCGAGCCACTAGACCAAAGAGGCGACTTAACGGATTTTGATGAAACTTTCCTCACATGTTGCTCTGATCTAGGAATGAGACATTGGCTATTTTTTGTTCAATAACGTGGGCGAAGCCGTGAGCAAAAGCTTGTAAGTACCTACAAAAACAAGAACCATAGTCCCAATACGCTACAATTTAATCTTTCCTCCGTATCTTTTTAATTTAGAAAACTGATTATACAATAATATGTAGCAGTAGCTTCAATCGGCTGATAAACACGCAAACAGCCCATTAAGACCGCTCTGTTCTGTATAACACATTAAACATGATAACAAACAGACAAACGCTTCCGCACGTTGACTTCCGATACTTATCTATTGATTATTGTGACACTTCAGAGATAGTAACAAACTTGACTGCACTGGTAAATAACTAAAAAAAATATTCCAGGACATTAATTTCACACAACACCACCTATATAGCCCCAAACTAAGCAACGCTTATAATGTGGGAACTAGATTACGAATGGAGTAGGTACTGATATATTTTTTTTAATAATACATAGGTACTTATCACACAATTTCACACCCAAACACAGAATAAACATCTATATTCATTTCACAAATGTTTGACCTGAGTGAGAATCGAACCCGTAACCTAGCACAGAAGGCAGAACTTCTACCAACAGACCTGTGAGGCTTTTTAAAAAGTAGACATTTTTACTGTCGCAACCAAAAAAGCACTGCTATAGGTCTCTCTCAAAGAGTGAAATGTGGAGTTGGGAGTCATTTGAAGGCGCGTTGGTGATCACAGTAGGTATCTATTTTTAAAACTCGTCCTGTTGCCTACACTACTTATATTACGTAGAAATATCCCATAAGCATACTAAAATAAAAATAGATACAAGTATGATATTATTATGAAACAAAAACGAAAACTCGATAGCTCGATGGTTCCGTTACCAACAACAAATGGGCTTATCGATATCAAACAATCTTTTTTAATCTCCTTTTTCTAAACAATATTTCGTTAACACATCTAATAGCACGTCACGCTCCAAAACAAAACTTCACGAGTCACGGTGACCGTAAAGTTTTGTAAAATATTGATGTTATAATAAATGTCTAACAGTTATTGGTATGAAATAGATAGCGAAAAAAGTTCTTATTATGTTCCTAATCGAATGACGCCTTCCGCTACCAAATAGGAAAAAAAGTATGAAGGCAGTTGGTCGGTTTTGCATCGAGAGTAAAAAAAAAAGAAAAGTAAACGTATTAGCTTATACCAAATACAGCATACATTTGCGTGCCTGCCCTTCTTATGGGCACTTTTTAAATTTCATTATATCGTTTAAGAATAAAATGCATTTAAAATTGTATAAATAAAACGCTATAAATATAAGCTTACCAGCTTTTGCCTGCGGATAAAAAGTAGCCAATAATCTTTCCTATATTTTAATAAACGTGCCAAGTTAATTAATTTTGTTCAGCCGTTTAAAGGTTTACGTTTAAGGTATATGATGAAAAAAGAATACAAACATTTTTTTACAGCTATTACTATCTATAGTTTCCCGACACGGCTTAACCTGTACTTTGCTTATTAGTACAAGCTCAGCCTTGTGTGTTAATATATAGCTATATAAATTTAGCTATATATTAATTATTTAATAATTAAATTGGTGTGTCTTGGGCACGCTGCCGTCTGGTACTGGTCTGGAATAGTAGAGTTACCTATAGAAAAATGTTAACCGCGATTTCTCTCTGTTTTCCTGACTAAAAACAAAAATATAAACGAGTCATGCGTAATGCGATTTCAAAATGAAATAATTTTCACACTAATCCGAAAGTATATCGGCCATAAATTAAACGCGACATTGCCGTCTGTCAAGCCCTATTATAGTGTTGTTCTTTTACATACCTTACTTATTGATATCGCTATCGATACAAAAGTAATACAAAAACTGATAGGATGTATAAGAATAATAGGAACGAGATACTATAGAACAGATGGATGGTTTCTGTGAAGGAAGATATGAACAAGTGTGAAGCGGATTTTGAACCTATATCGTATTTTAATATCTGTGGAATGGGGATGGTACCTCCCATATTGGCAAGCTTATTAATATATATTGCAGGATATACATTTTGCACAGCGCCATCTAGCCCCAAACTAAAAGCTTTTAATATGGGATAATACGGATCGATTTATTTATAATTCATACTTATTGCTTAGGTGTTGTATTGTGTGACTACTGTGATACTGATGCTATATTAGTTTAACAAGCATCAGTATATATTCACTATACAGGTGAGTTTTTTTTCAGGGCCACCGTGAGAGTTATCGATAAGTAATGTTATGAGTTACGTAAAAAATAAGTTCTGCATTAATAAAATCTAGCTTTTTTATAGTATTTCTGGAAAAGTGAGTATTTGAAAAAAAATGTTTTTTGCATTGTCGAGTTCTTTGTTTGATAATAAAAAAAATAACGTATGATGACTATGTGCCCCACACGATTTTTCGATAACTCTCACGGTTTCAGACTTGGCCTCAGTGGCCCTGAAAAAAAACTCGTCCTGATAAAAAACTCACCCTGTATACAAATGTTTATCCCAGGTGGGAATTGAAAACAATTTTATCGACATTTCAAAAACAGACATCCCTCGAATCTCCCTAAAAGTATCGAGTAAGACATAACGTTCAATAATGTATTGCCTTGTTATTAAAATATTCGTTTTATTGTCATCGATTCCACTTTCTAGCGAACGCCGACGGTTAATACTGTTTTATAGCCCTACTTTGTGTAGTTCTACGACCTTCCGTAGGTAATCCTTTGACACTTATCAAACGGTTTCTATAACCACGGATAAAAATGTAACAAGGCTTAGTTTGTCTGTCGGACTCCCTTTTGTGCCAGTAGTTACAGTAGCGATGGATACAGTAATATAATATATTACTGTATACTGGTGGTAACTAGGTAACTAGGTGCTCTATAAAGGTTCCCGAATCACATTGCTCCGGAGTTTTCTCTATATACAATGTCTCAGTGATTCATAATACCCATAACTATCTGAGAGCTGTATCGGATGGTTCGGAAACTGGTATGTAACTAGCTGCTCAAATACAGAAATTAGATCTTACAATTTGTAGAACGAATTATAGCGCAATATGAATACATAATACTACCCAAATCCTTGAACTAGTCGGTAGGTAGCAGTAACGATATGAGGTGTAACCTTAAAATGCCAAATGCGTTCAACTTTTTATTCAAACTTTCAGTCATCGTCATCATCATTTCAGCCCACATACGTCCAATGCTGAACATACGCCTCCGATGCCACAAACTGCTGCCACAATGTCATCAGTCTATCGACATCCTTCACACACTTTGTTTTGCTTTGAATCATAGTCACAATGCGACCCTTTACTCACCAGCGGAACTTTTTTTTTATTATTACGACGGGGAAGTGCTTGGCCTTCATCTCACCTACACCTACTCACTAAGACTGAAGGTGGAAGCGTCAACCAACCGAGGAACTGGCTCTCTTACCTCTATAAATGCCGGAACGCAACAATTTTAGAATTGTTGTTTTGTAGACAGAATTAGGTATGATGGTGGTAGCTAGCCAGGGAAATTTCAGAATAAGAGACGATGTCAGCGGCAGGTGCCTTGTATCTTATAAACAATTTTAATAGGACAGTGATATATGAGTTTTTTTTTTACTTTAAACATAATCTGGAAAGTTGTTACAGTTTCCAAGGATTACCGCGCTTATAATACATTTTATTTGCGAAATTACGACATTTATTAGTAGGCAAATCAAATTGATGGGTTCATTTTTTCCTCAAGTTAGAATAAGTTTGCAAACAGTTCGCTTAATCCTTTTAAATTGTGGCAATCAGCTTTCTGATCAGTTAAATTTCTAGGATTAAGCCTCAGATCAATAACATTTTGGTATAAAATTAAGCATTAAAAATATTTTTTTAATATAACAAGGCTTAGTAACAAAGGTTGGTACTTACCTTTGTTACTCCCTTGAAAACCAACTGAAATGTAAGTTGGTTTTCACCCTTAATATGGATAAAATGTGTATTTTAGCTACCAAGGTACCTTCGGAATACCTTGGTATCGAAACCACAGTTGTACTAAGTCATGGGATGAATAATTTGAACCATTTATAGGACTTTCCACCTTTTTTGTGAACGTTTCTAAACGCGTGGTAATATTATAAAAGGTATCAGAATCAAAATAGAAAACAAGGTGTTTTCCAACCGCCCTATTCTATTCTGTGAGCGGTTAATTGAGCAATATAATTTGACACCTCACGGAGTGAATAGCCAATTATTAATATGGGCCCTTGCCTTGATTAATTGTGATATCAGCATTTAATTTTCGTGTTAACACACGCCGCGCTCCGCGGTCTCGTCGCCATTGTGTGCCGCGCCTTTGTGCTCCGTGACGTTTCAATTTTGAATAAATTAAATTTCGAACGCTTCATTTTTTCGAACCTTTTTACCTTTGAAATGAGCTCGTGGCCAGTGTTATTTATTGTATTTTTAAACTGAGAATAGATGCTTGTTTTTATTTCGTTGTCTGATACAGAGCTTGTTGGCATTGAAGGATTTCCCAACTGTTAATAGAAAATCTGTATTCAACAATAAATTCTACTTTAATTCTTATTTATCCATGCAATTCATTAGGTACCTAGCCAAAGATCCAGTCATGATATTATTATTAGAACCAAAACAATAACAGTAAAATACAAACAAATAAACTCAAACTTTACTGCAAAGAGCATTTATTACAACTAATTTCAAACATAAAAAACAAACGCTTTTTTACTATTTATGTACAAACGCAATAAAACGTTTACAACTACATAATACCTATAATAAAAACGCTGTATTTAACAGTTGGTTTCAGTTAGCTACCGTCCAATGAGCTGATACAATTATCGCTTTTATGGCGGCAATTTGGAAGATGGCCGCGCGTTCCAAATTTGAAAATTCGAACCTCCCATTCAAACCAATGAGTTTCAACCTAATTTTATTACGCAGCTGCTTTTATGAATTTAACTAAGCCAATATGTAGGTTAAATTTATTTATTAGGCGAAACTTATAATTGGCATCACATATAAATGTTCTATAAGTAAATATTCCTAGCTGTAAGTTTACATAGATACCTACCAAAATAAATTTAAATGTATTTTACATGTTAAACATGTGCTTGTCAACAAAATGGCAACCGCACCAACCCCTATTAACCTAATAAATCACTACGCTAGTGTTTATTATTTATTTATTTTATGTAAAGTTAGCTTAAACCAATATTTTTTCTTGAAACTCCTATTAATAAAACATGCCTCATTCATCCACGTTACAGTAAAAACAGTAATTAAGTAATGACTCAATCTCGCTCGGTCAGGTGCCGGTAATGTGGAGAGCAGTCTGCGCTTACGCAGGCGTCAAGTGATTAAAAACGTATTACTGACTGCTTTGGTACGATTTGACTGGAATTTCAAAGTGATGGTGTAAGATAACCAGCATTCAGCACGCCAGTAGATATTATTACGTAGAGCAAGTACCTATATAATGATTGTCTACAAAACTCTATATATTTTTATTTCAATAAGTATATCAATCGCTAACTGACTGAAAATCAAAGCACAACCCTAATCAGAGTTCGTACCTACTTGAAATTTTCGGAACAGCTTCCTTTTGTAGTGTAGAGGTGCACTGAAAAAGGATTTTAGGTAATTCCCACGGGATGAAGGGAACGAAATCCCGGGCGTTTCATTAGTAAAACACTATCCAAGACGCTAACTTAAATAAGACTTAATATAGATTGTGGATTCTATTCGATTTGAAAAAAAGTCCGAAAAATGTATAAAACTCTATAAGTACATATATATTCTTGCTATCCTCAGTTACAATCCTCAGACTGTTGAGGATTCCGGGTGAAGTGCGCCTCCACCTTCGGCCTAATCTTAACTATTACCAGCGGAGCGAGTACCTACGGTTCTCACCGATCGCATAATTTGACATTTTGAATCGTTAAATTCGATAAAATCGGTTATAACGTAGAATTGCAATGGTCGTTATAACCAATTTTATCGAATTTAAACGATTCTAAATGTCAAATTATGCGATCGTTAAGAACCGTACTCGCTCGGCTGGTGAGATGAAGGCCAAGCGATTCCCCGCCGTAAAATTAAAAAAAAACACTGTCAATTTTAACCCCTATTTTAGTTTGAATATGAAATAACACCTTCATTCGATAATAAGTAGGTAAAGAAATACATGTAAAGTAACCAGAAATTCTGATAAAAACTTACTGATTGGGTATTTTCATCCAAAACAAGGCATACATTATCAACTGAGTCAACGCACTGAAAATGTTTACAGCCCTAATAGCACCGTCAAAGTTTAAGAAAGTCAATCTGTCAAATCAATTCTTTTCACGCGAGAGGCTCATTAAAGTTGAATCAAGCTATTTATTTGTGTAACCGTCCGTGAGAACACCTCGCCCTCACGATTGGATGCTGTGGCCATAAGTTTCACTATGTTTCGGATAATCTTTAATTATAACACAGCTCTATCACTAACACGGGCTTTTATTTACAAAAATAAATAAAACGGGACATTTAATTTTAAACAATGCCATCTAGCGCCAGCGCCAACCCACAAGAACAAGCGTTTTCTTTTTTAGGTATGCCTACTTATTCATCACACAAATGAGTGTCCGGTTCGTAGTCTATTAGCTTCTACCACTACGGGATCTCATCAGAAGGGGAAGCAGCTTACTTCTGTGTATTACCTCACATTTTACTACGATCACCAATCCGCCGGGAAAGCGTGATTATGTAAAACCCTCCCATTTTGGAGGAGGTTCTGTATAGCAGTGGATATTATTGACTCACTGTCCGGGAACATGTTAACTACATGCTTACCTACATTTTATAAGACTAGTTAACAATAGGTTTTCTACCATTCCATTCTGCGTAAAAACATAATTCTTTGGTGTAGATCATTAAATGCTTTCATTTTTTTTTATTGGACGACGGGTAAGCGCGTGGCCTTCATCACACCTGGTTACAAGTTGAGATAAGGCCAAAGGTGGAGGCGCACTTCACCCGGAATCCTCAACAAACTAAAGAACTGGCTATCTTACCTCTAAATGCTGGAACACAACATTTTTTTAAGAATTGTTATTATGGCGACAGAATTAGGTAAGATGGTGGTAGCTAGCCAGACGGACTTAAATAAAATCCTACCACCAACCAATTCAAGCACAATATTGCTCCCCCTGAGGATCGAACCCGTGACCTCTGGATCTGAAATGGGTGGATTGAACCACTAGACCACAGAGGCGGTTAAATTTCAACCATTATAACAATATGCAGTGTTGGATTGGAACCACATTTTTCACATATTATACTTACCTACAATAAAATGTTTTCAACCATTCCGCGCAGTGTGTGTGAAAACCATAATATTAATACAAAAATTTGGTCACCCTACACTCGTCAAGTGTCAATCGCGTTCCCATATTAATTTGAAGTGTCTGTGACAGTTCGTAATGTGCTACAATTTGTTGGGCTGACTGTACCACTGTGTCCGGCTATATACGAATGCACATTACAATATAATTACAACTGATTTTATCATACTTTCTTTCTTCGTGTGAGCTGTGTAACAGCCTGGTGTCAGACTTTACGAGTTGCCGCCGTCTGTCATGGCTCTTGAACGACTTTATGCTTATCTGACAATCAGGCGATTCAATCCTCCAATCCTAGCCAAACTGGGCATCACAAAGATGTGCCCCACTCGGGATTTGAACCCAGGACCAGGATCGAGAGCCACACGACCTACCATTAAGCCATGGAGGTGCTTTTATCCTTAAATAGAGGTATAATGACTGTCATCTATTCTGGCATGGTGTATTGTCTTCGAAACACAGAGCTTTCTCTACTGCTGAAAATAGTAATAATATGAAGAATTGGCCCACAATATACTTGTAAGGAAAGATTGCACCTTTCTAAGTGGCCCCTTCACACATCACATCAACAGTCGCATATCCCTCGACTTAGATCTCTGCTTCGGAGGAGGCTTTGTCCTCATTGGACACAGCCTCCACCGAGTTGTAGGGTTTCGCTATAGATTTTTTTTTTAAACGATGGGTATATAAATCTCTTGGCTTTCATCTCACCTGGTTAAGAATAGGCCGAAGGTGGAGGCGCACTTCACCTGAATTCCTCAATAAAGGAACTGGATATCTTACCTCTAAATGCCGGAACACAATTTTTTTTGAATTTTTGTTATGGCGACAGAATTAGGTAGACGGTGGTAGCTATCCAGGCGGACTTAAACAAAGTCCAAACACCAAAAATATTGCAACGGGCACAATATTGTACTTCTCTTGGGGATCTAACCCGGGACCTCTGGATCTGAAATCGGTCTGTTGAACCACTAGACCACAGAGGCGGTTTAAAACTACACTTCAAAGGCGAATGAGTGATCGTAGTTAAGACTCAAGGTATCCTAGATATACACTGAAGGAAACTTGTTGTCCTTCTTCTGGTGGGATTCTTTAGTTAAGTTTTAGTTTAGTTTAGTTTTGTTAAAGGGGTTGATTCTTTATGCCTTTTTTCTACCTTACAGTCAGTCCTACTGGTAAGGATACACGGAAAAGCTATCCGTAGTAGTGGAAGATAGAATAGGAAATTATGTTGATTCTCCCCACAAATAACCCTGAACTAGGTGCATACGACACAGAGGCGTGTCTAAAAAAGCCTTTATTATGAACATGTCATTACGAAGGAGACAGAAACTTACGAGTAAGACAGAGATAGCACAATTTTATGCGCACAAGCACAATGCCTATTGTTTTCCGAGCAGTTAACGCCTGTCTCGTTATTGATGCGGTTTTGAATCTGTTTATGACACTATTGTGAGGCGGCTACCGGAAAATATTACTATCCGCTAGGCCGTTAAATCGGTATTGAACTAAGTTGTTGCTAGCTTTATCTCTAGCTTATTCTATTTCATCGGTTATAATTTACTCGTATGGGAGACAGTGTAGAGGTACTTAGTTACACTGTCATTTCTTAATGATATCGATCATCGGATGATTAAATGTGAACCTACTAATTTCTTTACTAATAAAATTGTATGTACTAACTGACTGACAGACTACACAGCACAGCCTAAGCCGGTGGATGTTGAAGAATGAAATTTGACACTGGAGTTTGTTTTATAGTGATACTCACTATCACTATAAAAATAACTCCTGTGATTTAAGAAACGATTTTTGAGAAATTCATACCAAAAGTGGATAAAACATTTGAATGAATGAATGTCATTTTTGAAGTAATTGGTATCGGTGTTTAGGTGTCTAAAAATAAGATGTTCATTACTTGAGGCTTTAAAACAGTCCAATTAGTATGAGCTCTCTGTACAAAGAGTTTTCTTTGCGCCAGGGGTCTTACCTGGATGATTTTCCCTTACATTCAATTCAATTCAATTACGTATGAGTCTAAAGGGTTGACTTAAAATAGGCAATATGAATTTGTAAAAATCCCCTACTTGTTTCTTAAAATATTTTCGCAGTATAGGATAGCTTTACAGGACATTCATTTCACACAGCGCCATCTAGCCCCAAACTAAACATAGCTTGTAATATGGGAACTAGATTACGGATAGAATACATATATACTTTTTTTTTTGTTAATACATAGTTACTTATCATATAATACAACACCCAAAGCTTACCTACCTATAAGATTCGGTGACGAGGTGTAGGTACTTTTTTTTTAAATTAGATTTGTGTGAATTCTTGAACTACGAATACATTCGCCATAAACACACCACACTTAACAGACGAAATGGCCGCGAAATCGCCTCACCGGGGGCTGTGTTGTGACCGGCGGTCACGTGGAGTTAATGGATAGAGGCGGCTCATGATCCTGGCGAGTACTCAGCCGCAAGTTCTAATTAAAGAGACAAATTTATTTGTGGTGATTTTTCTTGATGACCGAATATTTTATAAACGTCGATACCTATACAAAATGTTTTTTTTTGTTGTAGACATACTTGCGTTTAGTAGGTATCAGATCGGTAGTCAGAAGCCGAGTGTATTTTCAGTCAACATTTCCTGCTTTAGAGCAGTAATTAAAAGCGAACATCGCTTGCGGGTAATCTACTAATTACGATTACTTACTCGTGCAAGTATTGGAGGCGTCAATACGCCCACGGGAGCGTTTACACCAGCCAGTACTACTGGCGCCAGCTGACTCGACATCCTTTCCACTTATGACTTGAAGGGTGATTAATCATACTTAGATAAATATTACTAAACATTTTACACAACGCCACCTAGCCCCGATCTAAGCAAAGCCGTGGTTTCCATAAATATTTTGTTTGTAAATACGTACTAATGTTACAATATATCACCCAAACCTGATACACACATCTAGCTTCATCACACAAATGCTATGCCTTGTGAGGATCGAAGCCACAACCTAAAAAACACAGAATGATAAGCCTACAATATCGGCGTGTAGCTGACTGATTGACTGAGAGAGATCTTCGTAACTTGACATTTTCAGGGTAGCTTATTTTTGTAGTGTTAGAAAAATGAGAGGAAAAAAAAACGAAACTCATCTCCTCAGAAAGGATTTCAGGAAATTCCCATTCGAGATCGGTCGATGACGGAATTACCTTTTTTTGGTAAAATTTCCTACTCTAAGTAAATTAATAGATACTTGTGTGTAGACAACATTGATGATGATGAATATGACACTGGAAAGCCAAGTCACTAATTCAACGTAAACGCGGCATCAACGCGGCACCTGTAATTAAGGCAACATGAAGTTATTTCCTACGCCGCAATTAAAACATAGTTAGGATCAAACTCGCACCTCGCATTCGGATTTAATAGAATGTTACACATTAATTACATTGAGGGTAGTTGTTGAGCGGAGACTCTAGACTCGTTACAAGAACCAAAAGACTATGGATTGACGAACTGCAGAACTTTAGGTACAGAACATTCAGTTAGCCTTTTCGTTCCGGAACCGGAAGCTTCGCATGAAGTTTTCATAGAACGAAATTTCAAATTAAAGTCTGAACGGTATCGAACCTTTTCGATGTTGAGCAAATGTAGTTTTAGAATAGCGCACAGTTGCCTGCTAACCTAGGAGTTGATGGCAATACTACCCAGTTTTCATAGCTCATCTATGGGGACTCTGGAGCAATGTTGCCACCATTGGAGCTGGGCGATCACGTTAGCTCAACCGGGGCAATGCACAATACACCCCAATGCAAAATACTCTACCACAGTTAAAATTAGAATTAGACCTCCAGTTTGGAGGAGGCTTATATCCAACAGAGTTTGGTTATGTGCCGTTGATGCATACATCGGATGCTAGTAGTTTTGTTTTCATAACTGTTTGTTGTTTCTATTTGTGGAGATCTCTCTTCTAAATGGTTACATACTGACAACACTGATTTTATTTGCCAATGGTCTTCCTAAAACATATGTAACATAAATTTCCTACAGCGTCTTCTAGCGCCAAACTATGCAAAGCGTATAACATTGGAACTACATACTGGTTTCAATTATTTGCACTTGGATTTACTATACTAAACAAATGTTGAAAGTAACATATGGAGACAAAATACCTTGGAGTCCTCTACCACCAAAATTGGAGTGAATATGTTCCTTTTAGACACGTGGCCTTCTTTACTTACATATGTTTCAAATGATCTGGTGATCAAACGCTTGGCTATCACCAAAAAAACCAATGCTTGTGCTGACAGCCTTTACCTTTCTCCTGTTTAGATTATTTTCTTTAAGTAGGTTTATAGGATAGGGTATAGGTACCTATATCACCTTCCGCTTTAACTGCCTACAGTAATTCCACCCAAAGGTAATATAAAATAGGTGCTTGGCTTGCTATTCTAAAGTGCGTAAACGCCGTAATATCTCTTACAAGCACCCATGAATTATCAAATAACTCAAAAGCCGTAACAGCTTGCAATTTGAAGCTTTGAAGGCTCACGACCGCTGCAAACTGATATTAGACCGCTGTTGGGGTCCTGAGCGAAGCGAGCTGGGTTAAGTAAATTTTAAAACTATAAATAGGAAGGTTGTCTGAAAGAAATAGTTTTTAGCAATAAGGCCGCCCATTGTACTTAGACATTATCGTCACTAAATGTTTGTGTTGATCTATAGTCATATTTCTGTGTACAATAAAGTGATCATTAATTCATTAATTCATTTTTTTTTTAACTGCTGACCATAATAATTGACTATATCGCGTGAACGCGTGGCCCGATGTTGCAATACCTACCAGTTGACAGCTAAGTAACTGATTTATCAATGTTAAAAAAATGCCCGTTCGTGTAGGTAGGTAGGTATTTAGGTTTAGGTAATGTAAATTATTACAAGCTCTTTATACCTACCTAAATTTTGAATGAACCATCGAAAAATTAACTAGTCCGAGCTTCTTTGTCTTTTTCCTTGGGTTCTGGTCGCAATTCTGAACAGACGGTAGATGTTTCAAAATGATCCTTAAAAATAAACACGTTTTAACTTATCTTAAAATTTTGTCAACGGGCTCGCCTTTCAATTCGGAGGATGTGGGTTCAAATCCAGTCGTGCCACCAATGTACTTTTGATGGTACACATTTATTGACACATGCACATGTCAGTCGGTGAAGATCGCATCGTAAGGAAACTGGCAAGTTCCTAGGACCAGCATGTGTCACTGGCTAGTATTCCACTAAGCGGCGGCCTGCAAGGCCTACCATGTATTGAATACTATCTACTTGCAAAACAGTGGGCATAGTGTGACGAATGTAATTTTGGACGTGCCTCTCGCTGTCCCAATGTAGGTGATCCTCAAAGATACACGCTCTGAGACTAAATCAGAGCAGAGATTATTCATCGAAGGGGAAAAAGTCGCAAAACTCCTACTTTTTTGTATATCAAATGGGTCAGCTCTACTTCGAATATCATCGAATGGGGAAAAGTCGTTTTATTAATATCAAATGGGTCAGCTCTAAGTATCTGGAATATTTGAATGTGCACAGCAAAGAAGTGGAATTCGCTACCTGCGTCTATGTCTCAGTCATGAACGTATACTAAACTGGACAGCGCACTCAAAAATTAGGCACATGAAATTTACACTCCAATCGCTGAAAATAAGTTTCAAAATTGTTTGTCTTATGTCAAAGTAGAAAAACGAGCCAGGTGAGATAGCTCAGTCATAGTAATGCTTCTTTGTCTAACATGTTGCCATTACATATTGAATTCCTCTATGGTAAGCCTTGGGAGCTTTCTTTGATTTTCTTTAACTTTTTATGATATTACTTTGATAGACATTGCATAAACAAATACTTAATATATTTTTTATTTTACAACCATGAAATCCTCTACCTTCCTTTCTACCTTGGCTTGACAGCTGTCATTGAAAATATAGATATTGTTCATAGCTTTCATTTGAACTAAGAACGAATAGTCTAGGACGAGTAATTTCAGAGATATGGCCGTTTGAAGTTTTACTTGGTCTTAGCTTTCATTTGAATTACGAACGGAGAGTCTAGGACGAGTACCTAGTTTCAGAGTTATGGTTGTTTAAAGTTTGACAGCTGTCATTGAAAATGTAGATCTTGGTCATAGCTTTCATTTGCTTTCAATGGAAGCATTAAATAAGTATTTCAAACATTATGTTTATTATGTACTTTAATCTTCGGTTTTTCAAGGATATATATTTTGATTTTACATGTTATGATATGTAATCGTTTCACTAGAGCATAATCCCATTCTCGTGGAATATCGGGATATTGTATGCTATGTCTACATTCCAAATTTGATGACCGAACAAACATATACATGTTTTAGACAATTTAACAATATTTTATATCAATTAAATTAAAAATTCAATTCCAAAAATATTTTTACGCTAAATAGGGGATCCAAAAACACTTTAAAAATTACGGAAAAGTGTGGTATTCTATCTCCCCCGTTTGGGGGAGCCAAGGCCATATGAGAATCACCTTGGCTCCCCTAAGGGAGCTACCGGGGGAGCCAAGTCCCGTAGCCAAATAATCTTACTGAATAAAAATATTTGACTTTGACTTATAGAGGCACACAATGCCGTTTATGTCGTATGAAAACCCCTGCTACTCCTATTACTACTTATTTAGCCTATACTCTTATTTTGTACCTATAAGTTAAAATAAATAATCCTAGTTGATATCTTGTATCCTTCCATGATATCGGAGACAAGAAACTCTTCTAGGCAAACGATAGACTCAGGTACTAACTTGACGCATTCAATTTCGATTATCAATTAACTTATTGGTTCCGGCTTGAGAAAAGGCGCAAGTGTTTAGAAAAACCAAATTTAATACAAAACACTATAAACCTATTACTGTGACAATAATAAGAAAATAAATGTATCTACTATATATATATAGGGTGTGGACACCCTATTAGAACGAGACGAATTACTATTCTCAAACCTCTCACTCGGCTCGTTTTTAAGAATACAGTGCGCAGTCCAGTTTTAGTATAGGTTTATGGTCTCAGTTGTCTTATGACCATAATGTCTTCAAGAATGGAGTTAATACGTTATAAAAATAGAAGAAACAAAAACGAGCACACCAAGGTCGAGGCCCACGCTGAAGCGAGCCAGGTGCATATTTGCTCTGATCATGAATATATTATGGGCACAGCTGAAATACAGACGCTGAAAGCTAGTTCCAAGTTTGAAGAAGGCCGGCGAGTAGGTAGGTACCGCTGATTCTTGTTTTCTAGAATAAACGTAAATGAATGTAATCAGTGCAGGTATATGGTGCATTACTTTTTCTTAAAAAATCAGAATGTCATATCAAATTTACGTGTGGTAAAGAGTGTTAGTAAGTAGGGGAAAGCTCTTCCATACATTTTGATTTGTATTCGCTTTTTAGAAAAAGTTATGCACCACAGAAATATTATATATTTTCAATTATAAGTACCTACATTTGAATCGGACGTGCCAATTCGTAATGAACGACAAGTTACGTTATTATGGGAGAGTGGTAGGTATTACTGAGCCTTCTTAGTTTTGGAGACCGCAGTATTGGTAAACTCTCAATTACATTCATGAAGGAGGTAAGTAGTAACCGGATAGGCGTTAATATGTCATCAACCCCATTTTTTCCTAAGTACTAAGTAGTAGTTTCCTTCACGGCATCAACCAAAAGGTATGTGTGGTGGTATGAGCACTGCGTTAGCATTTTCCTCATCTTAGGTTGTACACTGAAGGACGGATAGGTCTTTCATGATCCTAGGCCTTGCAAAAACAAGGTAGTTAATGAAACCTCCTTATAGGTACTTAGGTACCTACAGTATGAGCGTAGCATCAACTCTTCAACATGTCTTCACCCTTATCGCAATTTGCCGCCACAGCCAGTAAACTAATAACAACTAGCCTATATCAATAAAAGCTATTAGCATCGATCAGCGTAAGTATCTGTCCCGGAATATTACCTCAAATTGAGCTAAATGCCAGACGGTAATAACACCTCTGCCGGCCGCCAGCGACCACTGACCGAATGACGCGAGTGAATGAACGAGATGGTGTACCAGTTTGAAAGCTGTCAATTCGAGAATTACGAATGAAGAGGTGAAAATTGCTTGCATTGGCTTGCATGTACAGTAGGTAGCTGTAGGTAAATGTTTATTATGCTTTCATGGTTTCTTTGTGTTCCGCCGTATGCTTATGCTGATAAGGTTAAATATCTGCGCGGTGGTAGCGACTGCCAAATAATATACGGGCCCCAAATAAATTGGTACGTCATATCCTTAGTAGGTAATGACAAGGTTGACTGATATCATTCCTAGTTTTGGCTAATCAATGTCAAACAGTGGAGTATTCACTGACTACTGACGTTTTTCAGAGTTATGTTAAAAAGTAAAATTACCCATTACCATACCATTCATTAACATTTTAAAAATATTTTTTGTTATTCTGAGTCTAGATTTCCTATATTAGTTCCCTAACTGACTGAATATTTACGAGCAATGTTCTCTTAGTTAGGAAACCGCTTAGTTAGGTCACAGATATCAGAATTCAGGGATTTGATTTAAAGCTACATTATTTACTTTATCTGCCTATTCTCTCAATGGGAGGCGAAGGCAGCACAGCGCCCTGAATGGAGACGTCTTATCCACGACCAGGTTTATCCAGAGGCCCGGCTTCCTACCAAGAACCATATCGCGCGTGTACTTGCACAGTCCTGAGGAACCACCTTAAAGGGTTATCATCAGGGAATGGGCCGGTATAGCATCCTTTATCATCCAGATTGCTATAATTCTAAGCACCTTCACGCGATCGCAAAACACCTGCCAAGCTGAAATCTCTAAAATGGCAAATATTGTCGCTTATTGCACACAGGGCGAGGCATTGGACCACAGAGGCATTGAATATAAGTACCTAACCTACCTGCCTCACCCAAACCGCCCTGTGTACCTATCACCCCCTATATAGTCATACTTTGGTAGATTTGGCATCACTCGCCTTTGTCTGCCTCTCTTCCACTAATTGGTTGCTGGAGCCCGAATCCAATTAGTATGGGAGCGGGTAGGAATTTATTATGCGGCTCTTGTTTAGTTTGCGAGCCTTTTTAATTAAAACGTAGTGCGTAATTCGACTGGGTATCGAACATGACTGTTTAGGGACATTTCTAGATATAGCCTAACATAATGTAGGAAAGAAAAAATAAACCAGCCAAGTGTGGATACGCACAACACGACTTTTAAAGTACCGAGTTAGAGAGTCAAGAGAAGGCTTTATTTCAGTGTTCAATGGAATCATGAATTTAAATCATTTCTTTTTGGTAGGTATATCAGTAAACATGGGATTCTGTTAAAACTAAAATCTGTAGAAATCGGAATCTGTAGATATAGAAATCAGTAGACGTGGGATTCTGTTGAAACGGAACTTGGTTTAAATGGGAATGTGTAGACATGGTACAAATAGATATGTAAACATTGGACGAAATCAACATTTTACATTCAGCATCATCATAGTCATCTTCGCATCAGCCTGTGTGCACCCACCGCTAAGTAACAGGCCTCCTCTATGACGCCACTCTATCCAGTCCCTAACTGTTCTCATCTAGTGATTTCCGGCTACTTGGATTGGATCAATGTCGTTTGACCATCTTGCCATAAAAAAATATAAAATGTATTATAATGTAACAGTATACTTAGAGTCACGACTTTTTTCAGACTCAGAGCGTGGATCTTATGAAGATCACCTACTAGGTGGTAGTCAGAGACGTCTAAACTTACGTTCGGCACATGTCCACAGTTTGCAAGTTGCTAGTATTCAATACGTGACAGGATGCAAGCACAATGCCGCTTATCGGAATACTAGCCAGTAACACATTGCCAGTCGGATTTTGGGCCTAGGGACATGCCGGTTTCCTTACAAAGTGAACTTTACTTAGTGAAATACACACAAGTTACCTATAATAATGTTTTTTGCGTTGTCTAGGTATGGGCCTTTTTCAGCTACAGCTACGGACATCTAGTAGGAAATTAGCGAATCGTTATGAGAGCGCCATCTAGTGTCGAGTAGATAACCTTTAATGCACTACTAAATTATAATCTGTGTTTATGTCGTCGTTTCGATGCGCATAGATAGAACAATGTTCTTTGTTCACTCAATTCACGTAAGTGTATCCAACTAATACTTGATTACTAAAATCTCTAAAAAGATGCAATTGAAATTAGTACCTACTCATTCAGTCAAAGCTGTTGACCTCCCGGTTTAGAACCAGTCGAGCGTATTGTCCTTTCAAAAAATAAAGTACGTACCTACTCATAACAAAACTCAACCAAAGTTAATGCATATTAGGTGGTATGTACCTAGTAAAAAATTGTGTTGTACTTGAGATGGGTAATACCGTACCTACATCAAAAGAAGGTAACTCACCAATACCTACGATGTGAAAATGTACCATGATTTCATGGTTCATTTTCATAGGTCTTGTTATTAATGAAAAAAAACTATCCTACCGAATATAATATATTATGAATAATAATATTGTATGACACGACACCCGATAGACGCAAAAAAACTTTCGATAGAAATTAAAAAATATTATAGCTACCATTACCATACCATTATACGTATATATAAGATCGTATTTTACGAGTTTGGTACTAAATAAAAGGCACATGCAGGTAGACACAGCAACTTTTTACCTTGGCTTTACATTCAACTTTTATTGAAATTTCGTCTGAGATAGCTGGAGACACTGCATTAATCATATTATCAAAGACCATAAACATACCAAATTATTCAATCAATCAAAAATTAAATGAAAATGACAATGACAGACATGACAAGGACAACATTCATTTTGTTTCGTTAGGTACTTTTAAGAAAATACGAATACGAATTTTTATATCGTTCTTTTCTTTTCTCTCATTGTTTGTCGTGCTGTTCACTTCCTAGTTCACTTTGGTTCATTTCTTTCTTGTTCTCGATTGAATTTTATGTTAAGTACATACATTACATGCAATGCAATTAACCACACGCACAGCACAGGTACATGACGTACATGTGCAATTATTGTGCAAATTCGGCAAAAATAGTTGCATGCACTTGCTGTAGTTGTATATGTCATCTTTAAATGTTTGTTAGTTTACTACGGGCTCTGCAGAATTATTGTAAATAGAATTGCATTGATTGAAGAACACAAAATGTGAGTTGCTGACTTAGATTCTAGACAACGACATCCTGATCTACACTCCGAAAACTTTACTTTGAAAGTGTCTTTAACTTTAATTACAGGAGTTTCCTAGATCTAGCGACGTTGACGATGCACCGACAACACGAATTGGAGAACAGAATCCATGAATTTGACGAAAAATGCGATCGTGCCATCAACGATATCAAAAACTTGAAATTGAAGGTAAGCATGTAAAAGTTGCTAGAAAAAATGAAACAAACCATGCTGCTTACGGCACTGCTTGCAAGTGTAACATTCTGCACCAAGAATTAAAGAACCTCCCAGATTTAGGTACCAACTCAAAAAAAACTTTCTTGCCAATATTTTATTCAGAATGGTTCTTCTGCATTTGATTGACCTTGAAACATGCAAAGGAAAGGATGAGATCTATGATGAAGGGAACTTGCCCAGAATATTTAAATTCAAAGTCTCCTTGTTTCCCTACCATCTTCTTGATGGCCTACTTATGTATATAAATTTATCAATAAAACATGCAAAAACAATCATTTAAATCAGATGCCACTTTAGCTGAGCATGTTCAAAGATCACAACAACCTGTTGAACAACAATATGTTGGTAAATTTGCATCAAGTCTTGAGTCTCAAGTCATTAATGACCAGGCTTTAAGGCCCTGTCAGTAGACGTTTCCTCTTTTTCAAATGGAAAATTATAGTTCTTCTGAACTAGTCACAAGTCTAGTTTTTAAATAGGTATATACTAGTAGTTTGCCCTGAACTGAGATCTTGTGATGTCTGGTTTGTGATGGAGATCATTTCTCAAATAGAATGTCATTAACAAACAATAAAAATGTGCTCTCAAAACTGTTGCCTTAGTAGTTGTGTTTTAAAAATCTACCCCTTCAGCCCACGGATGTCGTAAAGTCAACCAAAAAGGCAGCAGCTTTTTTCTTTGTGCAAACAAAACTGTTACTGTGAGCACCAATCTGTCTGCTTAGCGTGGTGGCTATAATGGCCGTACCGTACCATATGAAGTGAATAACAATATATAAAATAGAACAGTTTTGAAATTTCAAATACCCTCTCTTATCTTACAAGACCTGATGATCACCCTTTGCCCCCATCATCTAAAAAACCACCCCTAATAAGGGCAAAATAAACTAACTCTGAAATCAGTCTCAACCCCTGTTTCATATGATATTTCATGTTTAAACACATTTTCAAGACTTCAATTTTATTTACCCCTTTTGCAACCCTTAATGTAAATATAGAGGTGGTTTCAGCAAATCAAATGAAAGTTAATTGTGAAGTCAACCCCTTTTAACAGTCTATCCTACAAGACATACCAAGCGTTTTAAACGCTTAACGCGCCCCTTTGTTACAAAACCACCCCTAATAAAAAGTAAAATATATATTTTATGAATGTGCAGCTGATACTCTTTCAAATGACACCCCACAAGCCAAAAATCATCTCGTCTCACTTAACACCCCTATTGCTCTAGTTTAAAAAAAAACCTCGTAACTGTTGATGAGTATTATTATAATCTCTACATGTTAAAAATTTTGAGTTGATTGAATCAACCATTCAAAAGATATGGGCGAAAAATTGTATTTCTATGGTATACGGTACATGGTAATTTACAAGTGAAATATTTTTATACCTACAATGAATATTGACTTACAATTTACTTTAAATTATAGGTAACATATTGATCTACATTAAAGATAAGCTAGTTTTTTGATACGAATTCAAATTAAATTTTAATCATGAATTATTTGAAAAACTACAGGCGCACCGCGCGCCCGCCTTTCAATCAGTAGGTACCTCTGTGACCACTGTCGACGTCGGACGTGTGTTTGTCGTCGTCGCAGCTGTCAGACAACACCTAGACTCAGAATAAATATTAGGACGAATATAAATAAGTTTTTTCGTCTGTGCCAGTAAAGGTACCATCATATGGTCACATCACCTACCTACATACCAGCAACGCGATCTCTGAATAAAAATTATCAAAAGGTTTTATTTACGATACGCATGCGCCACTTACAGCTTGTCGTTGTCTCTCATCAGTCAGCTCTCATAATTGTTTCTTCCGCGATTTTAGCTGCATAGAGCGCCTTGATGCATGAAGTACAATAGGTACAGTATTCAAATTCAAAATTATTTATTTCTTACCACACCCACCTTATTCATGTCTTCAACTTAAATAAAATATTATCACAAAATGAAATAAATTAAATTCATACTCAAAAACTAACAATTGAAAATTCTAACTAGATTAAGTTAGTTTATTATGTAAATGTCAAATGATGTTAAATTTTATTCAAAATTCTAAATAAACTCAATGTACATATAAAAGTCAACCAATAAATAAATCTATTATAATAGGGAATTATTTATTGATTTACGTGTCTAATATCTTGCCTGTCTTGCTTGAATGACAGTTGTATTAATATTATTGTTTTTAATAATTACTTGCTTTTATCTGCAGCTAAACAAAGTAGTGCCTGGGTAAGAAGTAATACATGGCATCACTCAATTTTCTCGGAGATTTAGAGAAAACAACCGTGTTTATTTTCAGGCTGCTGGGTTTACATGCCAGCTTAACTGTGACCCCTCGGAACTGAAAGAACGGTTCTTGAGAGTGATGCAGAAGCTGGATGAGTACATGTACCTCATCACTGACTTCAACCTGGCTATGACTCAAACCAGTAAGTGACTGACTGGGCATGTCCAGAATTCAACAGTTAATAGAAACTAATAAATATTACAGGACATTAATTTCACACAGCGCTATCTAGCCCCAAACTAAGCATAGCTTTTAATATGGGAACTAGATTACGGATAGAATACTTAAATACTTTTTTTTTTCATTTGTAAATACATACTTATCATACAATACACACCCAAACACAGAACAAACATCTATATTCATCACACAAATGTTTGTCCTGGGTGGGAATCGAACCCACAACCTACAGCGCAGAAGGCAGAGTTACTACCAACTGAGCTATGAGGCTCGTTTAATAACGCTATCATGTACCTTTTTTTTTCTTAATATTTGCGACATGAGTATTTGATATAGCATAATTATATTGTAGGACCTCTAGGCATTGCCATGATCACCATGCTGGGCAGACACTTTTTTTTTATTGTTAAACACAATTTTATGAAATGTGATGGCCATTTTTACAGTATATCTAGTGCGCCGCTAATCACAGTGTTAAAGCATTATGCAAGAACATCTTTAATTTTTCATTTTGCATTTTTTGTGTACAGATATTGATTAGTTTGATAATAATTCAACCCAACTCATACCATACCAAATACAACTTTTTTTTTATTTCACAGTTGAGACCAGCAGCAGTGACAACCCGGTGCAAGATACATCAGTGACACACCAGGCATCGCTAAGCCCATTTAACATATTAGACACATTGACTGAGCCCATGCCTACTGTATCCCATACCTGCCTCAATCTCTGTCCACCGCAAGACACTTTGCGAATCAAGATACCCAAAGAACAACAGGGATTGATCACTTTTTCTAGCTCATCTTCTGCCGAGAGTGTTCCAGCGAATGTTACTCCGATCCTAAGACAGCAGTCAGCAAAGCCGGAAAAGGAGGTGCCTGAATCTAAAAATGTGATCATTAAGACTGAAAATACCACTACAAAGTCTAAAGATGTACCAATGTCAAGAAATCAGACACCGAAGTCTGGAAGAGAGAAATGCAAGTTGGAAAGAGAGATTCTGAGCAATGTGGTGGACAATATGTCTAGCTTGTCTGTCGGTAGGTTATGGTATTTACATGTTAATATGAATAAATATAGAATATATTAAACAGCAACGGAACTAGATTACTGATGGAAGTAAATAAGTTTTTTGAATACATATGATACAAAACTGACATCACAGCTCAGATGGTAGTTACTCTGCCTTCTGCGCTGTAGGTTGTGTGGGTTCGAATCCCACCCAGGACAAACATTTTGTGTGATAAACATAGATGTTGGTCTGTGTTTTGGTGTTATAATATATGTATTTACAAAAAAAAAAAAATCATATTCTTCTCAAACTAGTTGTCATATCACAAGTTTTGAGCTAAAGGTGTGGTGTACAACGTCTGGTAATATTTGATACAACACACACAAAACATGTTTATCATAGAAATATATCTCCTGGGTAGAATCAAAACCACAACCTACAGTGTAACAGAAAGCTGAGCTACTACCAATACCAACCAAGATGTGAGGAATGAATTCCACAGATGCTAAAAATATATTTGCTACAATTATACCTTAATGCAAAGGTTATTTTCAGAACCCATCAATGCTGAGATGATGATGCTGTCATCAGAGATGGTGCCCAAACAACTCTTCAAGGAATGCTGTATTACCTCCGCACAGTCAATTCTGGAGGTACACAATCAATGCTTACTGCTTTGGTATATAGATAGACAGTAACATTTTGGTTTTTGGCCAATGGTAGGGCTTGTCTTAAGTCCGCCTGGCCTAGCTACCATGCTATGCTAGCTTACCTGATATGACGCCCAACAATTCTAATTGTTGTGTTTTGCAGTGAGAAGAGTTAAAGTCAAAAATGTGCACAAGACACTGATTTTTGAAAATAGTTCCATTTCAATTTTGTGTATTTCATATTTAGTATAATATATTTCATACATATGTTTTGTACTTTCGCACTACTGTATACGTCTTTATGTAAAATAGGTTATAACAAAAAATAGGATAGGTAGGTGTTACGAATATATTGATTCTGAACTTTTAATAATTTTCTTAGTTTTAACGTATTTTACAAGTTCTGTTTTGTTTTTCGATTACGCCGTCCCTTTTATTTCGTGTACATACGGTAGGGTAGCTACCTCATAGTAAATGGCAATGTTGCAGGTAGATAAGCAGTACCCGGCCACAATCATGTCAGTCGATGGAGGCAGTTTCTGGGTCATAACCGAGGAATCTGCGGATGTCGTTGAGTAAGTCATTATCTTCCATATGTTTTTCTTTTATTTTTCTACATCTACTGATCGTTTCGGTAGCCATAATAACAATCCAAAAATTTTTGTGTCCGCCATTTAGAGGTAAGATAGCCAGTTCCTCAGTTTGTTGAGGATTCCGGGTGAAGTGCACATTCGGCCTTATCTTTACTTGTAACCTGGTGAGATGAAGGCTTAGCGCTCTCACAGTAGCGCAGTACAATAGACGTAACGCATATTAGGGCACCTTGAGTGGAATGTCATCCTACACCGTTTCACTGATTAAATGCGCACCCATTCTAACAGCCCACGTCTAATAACCATTGGCGTGTTTTTTTTTTCTTGTTCGATGCGAAGCGCTTGGCCTTCATCTCACCTGGTTTACAAGTTATGATAAGGCCGAAGGTGGAAGCGCACTTCACCCGGAATCCTCAACGGTCTGAGTAACTGGTTATCTTACCTTTAGGCGCCGGAACTCAACAATTTTAGAATTGTTGTTATGGCGACAGAATGAGGTAAGATGGTGGTAGCTAGCCAGGCGGACTTAAACAAAGTCCTACCACCAACCAAACCAAGCACAACAATTTTAGAATTGTTAAGATAGCCTGTTCCTCAGTTTGTTGAGGATTCCGGGTGAAGTACGCCTCCACCTTCGGCCTTATCTTAACTTGTTACCAGGTGAGATGAAGGCCAAGCGCTTCCCCGTCGTACAATAAAAAAAAAATAGATACCTACCTAACAAATAAATATGATAATGTTGAGGGTTTTGTGCCTCAACAAAGTTATTGCGATAGAAAGGAAATGGATTTTTCGCCAATAACTTTAAAGCCAATATATTGTTATTGTTTTGTTGTATTAAGGTGGTTTATGAGAAATCGGGTCAAAAAGACTTGTGGGTTGTCATTGGAAATAGTTTCTAACTGCTGATTCGAAAATCGTTTGGTTTAAGTTATTACAAGACACATACAGACACAGGGGCGCAAAGGAGATTAAAGTTATCATGTAAAAGGGTTTTTTTAAATCGGTGATAGAGCGTTTGACCATCAGCTCCCTTGAAAATACATGCTAAGATGGAGGACGCTTGTCTAAAACCTATTCACCTAAGTCTTTAAGATTTCACTGGTAGTTGGAAAAAAGTTTCAGTAAAGTTTTATCATTTGACACAATTTTAATCATAAGACTTCTGTTTGATTTGAACTACTCTTCAATTCAGTTCCTCAGTATGCTTCATGAGAGTGAAGTTTTATCTTCACATGTGAATATAATTAGTATGAAAATTGCGTACCCTATTTTAAGCTTATTGAGAACCAGATGGAGTGTGTGATTTGGTATTGATACACATTTATTATGGAGTAGTACAGAAAACTACTGTTATATTTTTTTAAACCTTGACCTATGGGCGACTGAATAATTATTTATTTGTAAATCGCTTGTCAGGTTTATGTCGGATATGACAGATTTCTACGAGCACAACAAAAAGCCGATCAGCCCACACGAGCTAGCGAATATGACGTATTGCGCATTCGATCGCGGAGGTTTCTACAACAGAGCTATGATCTTAAAAAAACTAAACGTAAGGCACATTTTTTATATAATCGTTATATCTCTACTCTCTCTTTTCACGAATTGGATTAATTCACAATTTTTATAATAATAATATTCTTAAACTTTATAGTAATTCTTATATCCTTTTTTTTTAAACATACATATGGTAAATACAACACCCAAATACAAACCAAACATCTGTATTCATCACACGGACGCTTGAAACAGCCGAGCCGATCCGAGCGCGTAGTTTTTCTTCTTTGCATTTATTAAATAACAATTTACGTATATGTTTGTTTTAAAGCGCTTAGTACTAACACTTAACACGTAGTATATAACACAATAAGCAGTGCCTACTCGAAAAAGTTATAAATGACCCTATTCACTTAAATTATAAACGCATAAGGTTTTTAATTTGCAGGGACACGAAAAAACGATAGAAATATACCAGGTTGATACCGGCGAGATTACTACAGTGTCTGTCGAACATATACAGCCTTTGGCGAAGCAGTTCAGTGAACGACCGCCTTACGCGCGCTTCTGTCATCTAGCCGGGGTAAGTACCACAAGATAAACAAATAAATATGACAGGACATTAATTTCACACAGCGCCATCTACCCCCAAACTTAGTATAGCTTGTAATATCGGAACTAGATTACGGACTGAATACTTAAATACTTTTTTTTTGTAAATACATACTTAACTTGCAATACAACACTCAAACCCAGAACAAACATGTATATTCATCGCACAAATGTTTGTCCTGGGTGGGAATCGAACCCACAACCTGCAGCGCAGAAGGCAGAGCTACTACCAACTGAGCTATGAGGCTTGTCAACTTAGTTACTGCGGTCAAGTAAATAAACCAGCCAAGTGTGAACACACCGAGGGTTCCGCCACATATTTCAAGGCAAAAAACACATTTTTCTATTTAGTTTTAGCCCCTATATAATAGAAAAATGTGTTAGAAGTCAAGTGCTCGATTGAAAAATGAAAATGTGCATTATAGAAAAACTATTTATTTTATTCGTTTTTCTGGAAAAGTTAGTTTAAAAAATATATTTTTGTGTACTTTGTTTGATAATAAAAAAAAAGAATATACCTAAATATATTAAGTCCTTACATATGAAATTGGCGTTTTGTATGGGAGGAACATAAAGGCAATTTTTTCATATTAAAATATATTTTATTAATCAAAGTATGTACCATTGCTATCTATACACTTTTGCCATCTTATAGGTAGTTCATTGATCCCTTTACTAAAAAAACCATTCGGACGGGAATCAATGAAATCTTTGAAAGCGGTTTGGACTGCCTCATCGGAATTGATTTTTTTTCCTTGCAAGAAGTTATCCAAATTTCGAAAAAAATGGTAATCTGTTGGAGCAAGGTCCGGAGAGTACGGTGGATGTCTTAGACATTCCAATTGAAGCTTCTCTAATTTGGTAGTCGTCTGTTGGGCCGTGTGTGGTCGAGCGTTGTCTTGAAGCAGCAGTGGCGTAGAGCGATTGAAAAGTCTCGGTTGTTTAACAGCGAGCTTTTCCATCATGGTTTGCAGTTGCTGACAATAGACATCAGCCGTAATCGTCTGACCAGATTTAAGAAAGCTATAGTGTACGACACCGGCACTAGTCCACCAAACGCTTACAAGTAACTTTTTTTGAGTCAATTTTCGCTTGGGGCAAGATTTTGCTGGTTCACCAGGGTTCAGCCATTGCGATGAGCGTTTACGATTATCGTACAGGATCCACTTTTCATCACATGTAATGATCCGATTTAAAATTCCTTCATTATTGTGCCGGTTGAGTAATGTAACGCAGCAGTCGACGCGTGTTTGTCGGTTTGCTTCACTCAATTCATGAGGTACCCACCTTTCAAGCTTTTTCACCTTCCCAATTTGCTTCAAGTGGATTAAAACGGTTTTGTCACTAACACCGCAGCCTGCAGCTAACTGTGATGTGGTTTGCGATGGATCTGCTTCCACAATAGCCTTCAATTCATCATTATCGACCTTGGTCTCCGGCCGTCCACGGGGCTTGTTCTGCAGGTCGAAATTTCCAGAACGAAAGCGTTGAAACCAAAAACGCACCGAGTTTTCTTTTGCGACACCACCACCATACACATCATTAATCCTTCGAGCCGTTTCTGCAGCACTGGTGCCACGGTGGAACTCGTACTCGTAAATAATGCGATATTTTAAGTTTTCCATTTTGTGAAATGAGTGACGCAGAAAAAAAAAGCAAAAGAGAAAAAAACAAATGAATTACGGTTTTCGAAACACAAATGCATGAGTAAATAGCTGTTTAAATTTGAATTTGGAATTCCTAACCAAAGAGGAGATATTTAAGATCAAAGTGGCCAGTACGACAAAACGCCAATTTCATATGTAAGGACCTAATATATATGTTTGTGTAATAATAATGTTATTAATAGTCAAAGTCGCATAGCGAGCTATGGAGAGAGCTATGCTTGGAATTTCACTATGATAAAATCAGGATTATGGATATCCTTAAGAGAACCAAAGTAACAGACAGCTCTCAAAATAAACAAGCTGAAGTGGCATTGGGCAGGCCCCATAGCTGGCAGAACCGGCAATCGTTGGGGAAAGGTTCTCGCAACGTGACCACTATTAAACGCGAAATGGAGTGTGGGATGACCCCTTACTCGATGGACCGACGCCATTGTGGCGGTTGCGGGAAGTCTGTGGATGAAAATGGCTCAGATCGCTTTTTGTGGCGTTGATTGGGGAGGCCTATGTTCAGCAGTAGACGTATGTGGGCTGAAATGATCATAGTAATGAGTTTTCTGAAATACTAAAATAATATTAATAGATAAAAAGCATAAACGCCATTTCTCGCTAGTGATTTGAAAGTATCTTCAGATACTAGGACAGTTCACATAGTGTGTCTCTGTTATAAGGCGTCAGTAAGCGCTTAAGCTGGGTTAAAAACGGCAATAAAATTCAGGAACTGCGGACCCTCGTTGCTCTATTGGTTAAGAGCGTTTCAGACTCGATAAAAAGATGCTGGTTCGAGTCCCGTCGCTGGTTGTGAAATTTAAGGGAATTCCTTTTTTAAATCCGTTTATCCTTAATTGTTCCAGATTGATCTTGGAGACAACGAAAACGATAAGGAGCTGATGAAGAAGCAGGATGCCCTTTTAAACGAGTATCACGGGATTCCTTGCACCATCCTTGTGGATGATAAGTACGTGTACTTAAATAAACCGGCCAAGTGCGCACGCACACCGAATTTTTTGGTTGGTGGTAGGACTTTGTTTAAGTCCGCCTGGAGTCTGTCGCCATAACAACAATTTCATATTGTTGTGTTCCGGCATTTAGAGGTAAGATAGCCAGCTCCTCAGTTTGTTGAGGGTTCCGGGTGAAGTGCGCTTCTACCTTCGGCCTTATCAAAACTTGATACCAGGTGAGATAAAGGCCAAAAGCATCCCTGTCATAATTTTTTCGATAAAAAATACGTCTTTTCTTCTTTTTTTTTTCAGAAATTTTTCCCGGTCATACAATTAAAAAAATATTTTTTTTGGTTTTTCTTTCAGTACATCTGAATCGCTTGGCGTCTTCGTCATTCTGCCTTCTTCTAATAAGACTCTGAATGATCTTATGGTGGACAGAGGCTTAGCAGCTCCCTGTAAGTTCTTCTCTATCAACATATTTTTTTTACCCAACAGCCTCAGCAAGTTTATGTTTTTCGATAGTGCGTATGTAAGTCACAGGGACGCTCTGCAGCCTAACCGGATTAATTTATATTGACGTGTGTGGTATTGTTTGGTTTGTAAGAGTTATGTAGTGTGTAATATAGGCTTTATGAATTTAAAATTAAGAGGTCTTATATAATATGACTAATACTAGCTTTTGCTCGCGGCTTTGCCCGCGTGGTACCGGGATAAAAGTAATGTTTTCCTGGTGCAGAACAATGTCTTTACAACATTTTAGCTCAATCTATACTTGTAGCTTTGCATAACGGAGCAATAGGACAGGGGCCGTACTATGAAATGTTATATTATATTGCGATTCAATTTTCGACCTAAACTGAGCTGAATCTAATATTAATTAAAAATTCTAGAAAAATTATACAGAAAATAAATAAGTACCTACTTAACTGTAAATTTCCAAAAATACTCCTTATTCAATTTCTGAAAGTAGCCTTCAAAAACGTAAACAGACTTGCCTGACACAACATTTTGTTCTCTATCAATTCAAACGCTAACCAGCTATACAGGCGTCATGGTACAAAATTGAGCTATCCTATTTAGGAACCTACACTGAACTGCATCGGAATTGAGTGGCGACTCACTATGGTGGCCACCAGCTAACGGATATAATGTTTGAAAACACCTTTTTTTTTTACGACGGGGAAGCGCTTGGCCTTCATCTCCCCTGGTAACAAGTTGAGATAAGGCCGAAGGTGGAGGCGCACTTCACCCGGAATCCTCAACAAACTGAGGAACCGACTATCTTACCTCGGAATGCCGGAACACAACAAGTTTTTTACGAATTGTTATTATGGCGACAGTATTAGGTAAGATGGTGGTAGCTAGCCAGGCGGACTTAAACAAGATCCTACCACCAACCAAACCAAGCCCAATATATTGCACTCCCCTGGGGATCGAACGCGGGACCTCTGGATCTGAAATCGGTGGGTTGAACCACTAGACCACAGAGGCGGTTCATACCTAATAGACCGGCAGATCCGTTTTGTATCATTTAGACATCTCGCTCCTTCTCACTCACTTTGTATCATTTAGCGGTGATTGACATCTCGCTCCCTCTTACCATACAGCAGACAAACCGTCGGATACCCTGCAAGTCGAGCCCATCACCGCCCCGCCGGGCTTCGGGGCGCGTTGCTCTCCCGACACCTACCAAGAGTCTGCAACGCAACGTGACGTCATGGATCCCCTGCACCCTGGGAGCCACGGACCGCCAGACAGCGACGACGATGAACAGATGCTAGCCAATCTCGACATCACGCAATGTCCGGAGTTCGAAGACCCGGTACTGGCGGTTACTGTAAGTTTATATAATAGTAGTTTATGCAACTGTCATATAAGAAGGGGTATTAAAACACGAGAGTCTGTTTATCGATGATAGGTTGACTCGAGTGTTTTAATACCTATGTTATATGCAGTTTCATACACTACTTTATCTTCACTCATAGGAAAAAATGAAATTAAACAAAGTAGGTAGGTTACAAGGAAGTAATTTTCAATCTATAAATCCTTAGTACATTTTGTCGTAAAAAAAATTTGATTTTTCTGGCAGGAGACTTTTTTTTTCATATTTAGCCTAAAACCATAGACTACTTTAATGAAATAATAAAAAAAAGATAGCGGTACTATAATGAGTTTTATTCTTAATTTTATGTATATGCGTTTATAAAGTGCGTCTGTAGAACCGTCTTTGAATTCGTAATTCGAATTTTTCGAGTTGAGTGTATATAAATAAATAAATATTACAGGACATTAATTTTTACACAGCGCCATCTAGCCCCAAACTAAGCATAGTAATATGGGAGTTAGATTACGGATAGAATACTTTTTGTAAATACATACGTACTGTATGATACAACACCCAAACACAGACAAACATATTCATCGCACAAATGTTTGTCCTGGGTGGGAATCGAACCCACAACCTACAGCGCAGAAGGCAGGGTTTCTACCAACTGAGCTATGAGGCTTGTTATAAGTGTGTTCTTTAGGTTACTATTACAAGTTATAACAAGTTGTTGAGAACAGAAGAGGAAAAATTATCGGCCATCTTATACGGCACGACAATTTGACATGGAAGGGAAATGAATGATTTTTATTAATATAACTTTTGTGACGTTTATAGCTATAATTTTAATATGAAGGTTTGTTACAATTTAAAAATTAATTAGGGTAATTGGTTTTTGCTGTGCTAATATTAAAAAACAAATAAATTAGTAAGTAGTGGTCATGTAAGCCGAATTAATACCGTCTGCCCCTACGAACGACCCCCACGGGGGGGCAGACGGTCCTAGAATAACACCGAGCAAACAGTAGACCAATTCTATTATGATGAATAAATAAATAAAGAACATTTCACACAGCGCCATCTAGCCCCAAAATAAAAGCTTATAACTGTATTTCAGGGCTACCACAATCGTGACGAGGCCGATATATGCAAGCACTACAAGGGAGGGCCGGATAAGACCTGCTTCAAAGGTTCCAGGTGCACCAAGAAACATATCTTACACCATCCAGGTACCATATTATGTTATTTATATTATAAGATTATATATATTCGTATACTATGTACCTAAGATACAAGCCTCGTGCTTAGTTTGGGTTTCATTGTATCTCATTGTAAATGGTGGAAGCGCACTTCACCCGGAATCCTCAACAAGCTGAGGATCTGGTTGTCTTACCTCTAAACGCCGGAACAAAACAATTTTAAGAATTATTAAATTTGGGTTAGGCTGTGCGTTGTATGTAAGGCGCTAACTCCAAGGCTAACTCCAACTAGTGACTAGTCATTATACTAAAACACAAAATTAGGTAAGGTGGTGGTAACAAAGTCCTACCACCTACCAAACCAGGCAAAATATTGTTAAATTTAAGCCCGGGTCCTCTGGATCTGGTATTGGTGGCGTACCACTAGACTACGGGGCGGTTAAATTTACCTTTTGTTAGCTAATAATATATCTAATATAATCATCTAAATGTCTCATCTTCCTTTCGTAGTGTAGGTGTGGACTAAGAAACGGATTTTTAAAAAATTTACATGATATGTTGTTTGTCTGATCTTTGATTTTTGCATTAGCATTTCTTAGATTGGTAGAATTGATCAAACGGTTGCACGCCAAAACAAAGAAGTTGAAGTTGATTGTAGTTTAGTTAATTTTTCTGTCACGTCCATTAACCGTTTTCAGAACATAGAAATATTAACCGCCTCTGTGGTCTAGTGGTTCAACCCACCGATTTCAGATCCAGAGGTCCCGGGTACGATCGCCATGGGGAGTATAATATATTGTACTTGGTTTGGTTGGTGGTAGGACTTTGTTTAAGTCCGCCTGGCTAGCTACCACAATCTTACCTAATTCTGTCGCCATAATAACAATTCTGAAATTGTTGTGTTCCGGCATTTAGAGGTAAGATAGTCAGTTCCTCAGTTTGTTGAGGATTCCGGGTGAAGTGCGCCTCAACCTTCAGAATTATCTCAACATGTAACCAGGTGAGATGAAGGCCAAGTGCTTAACCGTCGTACAGTAAAAAAAAACTGTCAAGGTCAGACTGTCAGCAAGTCTTGCGCATGTTGCTTGGTCAAAGCCAGTTCGAATCGAAAAGGTAAATGTTAATGAGCAATGTATGATTCGCAGATGGATGGACTTTGGACAAAGTGGAGGTATTGGCCAAATGCAAGTCACTCCCTTTGCCTGCTCCGGGCTCCTGGCTTAAAGTACAGGTCACCACGGTCTGCCACTATGATCGTGTCTACGTTCAGATCATCGAGGATGTTGTGGAGGGTAAGTTTGAATCTGGTGACCTGTATTACAGGTCACCAGTCAAAGTCAAAGTCAAATATATTTATTCAGTAAGATTTTTTAGGATCACTTTTAAACGTCAAATCTACCGCCTGTTCGGAATCGCGACCAGCACACAAGGAGAAAGGCAAGAACCTCGGGCTAGTTTTTTTTTTTTCATTATCCATCACAATAGCTTAAAATTATCTAATACTAATTACAAAATTTATTCACTGGAGCAAATTCATTTTTTTAATGCCAAGTTTTCTTATCTTCTAAGTAATCTGAAATTTTATAATAACTTAAGTAACTAATAATAGTCTCACACAAAACAGGTTATTCTAGTCCAATTTTAGCTATACCTACTATGTGATGTGTTTGTATGATAATATAAATAAATATTTGATTTGATATATCTCTTGTCCTGGATTCACGAATAATAAGGGCTCTCATAAAATGTAGCTGAAAAAAATTATATGTTACTTGAGGTTAGGTTAAGCGTAAAGTTTGCGCTTAAGATAATAACTACTTACGTAGTATAAGTAGGTGTCATAAACACGTGACCATTTGTAAAAATACTCAGTGGATCTATTACCAAATATTTTACTGATTTTAGGTTAATGTTAAAAAGAACATAGAATATAATTTATGTGTTTGCAGAGGGTGTTCCCGATTTTGGCATCATACTTCCTCCGATGACCCTGGAGCGCCTGATGCACGATATGAACAGCCCCGCTACCAGACTGTCGTACAAGCCATTAACGGTACATTTTTTTTTCATTCTATGCCCCTATTTTCCCTTAAAATTACCCTATTTTCGTAATTTATTTTTCTTTCGTCATCAAGATTACTTCAGCATAATGCTGGCGCCACACATGGGGTATATTGGCTCCAAGTTTTCAATAAATAAAATATTTATCTACTGTGAATTAGTTATACTCTTGGATCCAGTACTTCTTTACTCCAACTCCTTAAAGTAACGAAACAGGAGCTTGGATGGTGTCATTGCTCCACAGATGAGCTATTAGTACTTCGCGATCGACCACATGTATCAAATATTATGTTTGGTTTTGCAGATGGCGCCTGCACCGGGGGAAATAGTAGCAGCAATCTATCCAATGGACAACAGTTGGCACCGAGCGCGCGTGCTTTCGGCTACGAGACATGACCAGAGTGTCGAAGTGAGTTAACAGATACCTATCTACCTAATGGCCAGTTTGTTAACATTGACAAATCACCATTTTGCTAACAACTGGTATAGCAACATCGGGCCACGCGTTCTTATCGTCGATATAATCACCAATTTTGTAGTAGGCACTTTTACAATTCTAATTTACGAGCAGAGTTTGGTGGCGCTTTGAGGAAGCTTATCTATCATCTAGTAATTATGCTTTTATGTATGCTAGTTTTAAGGTATATATTGCTATGGGCCGTAGAATAGGTCAAATCAAATCTTTTACTTGTGTATTGTTGCCTGAAACTATCTTATTAATAATAAGGCATCAACGTTGAAAGTCGGTTTGTTGTAATTGCAGGTGATGTACGTGGACTACGGCACCGTGTTGTGGGTGAAGGAGGACCAGATCAGAGTGTTGGAGGAACGGTTCATAATGCTGCCGATACAAGCGGTACAGTGCGTGCTGGGGGGCGTGCGGGGGCGGGGGGACAGCGCCGCGTGGGCGGCGGCGCGGCGCGCTCTGCAGGCAGTCGTGGGGGAGGGGCATCTCACTGCGCACGTACTGTGAGTAATCAGGGGGCTGTGGCGTGCGTTGAACGTACTAAGCAGGTGGAATTCGCATGTCACCCGAGTACGTAACGATAACTGCTGTGCGGCAGGAATAGGTGTTATAACCGCCTCTAGTGGTCTGCCCACCGGTGACAGATCCAGGTTCGATCCTAGAGGAAATACAATATTGTGCTTGGTTTGAAAATTGTTGTGTTCCGGCATTCAGAGGTAAGAATAGCCAGTTGCTCAGTTTGTTGAGGATTCCGGGTGAATTGCAGCTCCACCTTCGGCCTTATCTTAACTTGTTACCAGGTGAGATGAAGGCCAAGCGCTTTCCCGTCGTACAATAAAAAAAAAAGGTGAGGTGGAAGTCGAGCCCTTCCACGTCATACAATAACATATTAAAATAATATTACTTCCCCTGAAAGGCCCACTTGCAAAAATAATAGCAGCTTGACGTTTTTCTGTGAGTAGTTTTTCAAAGATTAAAAGGTTATGTTTGGTTTATTGGTAGGTGTGATCTACCAGCTAATGGTCAACCCCGGGTAAAGTAATGACTTTTGCTAGTGGCTACGGCTGAATGTCCTCAGCACTGGTGGTAAGGACCTGTAAAGTTTGTGAAGAAAGACTATCGACCAACCTCCTGCCAAGTTAGCCGCCAAACGGTTTGTCGGGACCCGTGGTTTCCGAGGAAGCTCCATCGTAGATCTATCTCTTGCCTAGAAGACTAACTAACCCATCACAACAAAAAAATATAAAAATGTAATGTTACCCTGAATTTAGCTGTTTTACTATGCCATACAATAGCTAATTGATTCAGGCGTTATTTTGCGGAAATCCATATGTCAAAATAAAATCTGAAAACAGAAAAAATATTTAGTAATAAATCCGCTAAATCTCTCTGAAAAAATCATGACAATCATGACTTGCAGCGCAGAGCTCGGAGCGACAACACGTCCACGGAGGGCTAGTCAGTGAGCAGCAAGACTATATTTCCTGAGGATGCCTCGTGTAGAGGCGAAACACGTGTCGATTTGATTTTTTTCAGAGAGATTTAGCGGATTTATTAGTAAATATTTTTTCTGTTTTCAGTTTTTTTTTTTTTTTAGCCATACAATTCATAGATTTAAAGAGTTTATTAATTTCCAGGGCCCGCGAATACGACGAAATCATTATAGAGCTGTATAAATACAAGGACTCTACAGACGAGACGACGGCGTACAACGTGGCGGAGCTGCTCGCTCAGCAACAACACATACACTATGTTCAATGCAAGCCGCAGACCGATCGAAGCGTCACCTTCAAACATGTTGTACCCTGATGACCTCTGATGACTAAAGAATCGCTGTACAAATAGACTGATCATTACCATTAATATTAGGCTGAGTTGGGGATGGCTTGTTTCCACGTAGTCCACGTTAGGATCGAGCCATCCCTCCCCACCTTAGATAGGTTATCTGTATTCATTCATACTTCAACTTTTTGAAAGAGCGTAGCGTGCTTCGACTTTGCTGGATTGCAAATATGAAATTGATCTAAAATATTCTCTGTTCGTTACACTGGCCACAACAAAATCCTGAGAAACATCTAGTCAAGTAATACATATATAGAAGTGTTATTATTATGTTTGGGGATGTTTCTATCGAATGTATATTTGATTGAGTAAGCGAAGCGAACGAGATCTAGTTAAGTTAGGTCATCCGGCACTATGTAAATCACAATAATGACATATTTCTTACATAATATATAAGAAATATGATATCTTATATATACGCATTGAGAGGATCATATACCGAAACTGCTTTTGCGTTGTAATGCGTCCATTTTTTTTTAAAGGTACATTTTTTGATAGAATTTACATTTCGGAGCATAGCTCTTTTCATCCCCTAAATTGTAGTAAAATGTTTTGTTATTGGTTTCAATCGCTTGAATCGAATTTATTTAAGGTTTAAACGTTTTATTATTTTCGAAAAATATTTAGATAGGGGAGACCTTTGCCCTGCAGTGGGACAGTATAGGTTAAAAAAAAATTAAACCTTGGTTGATTACATCATAAAAAAAAATCACCAACATCAATCACAAGGAGATATTAAGGGGTAGAAAAGAGCTATTTGTAAAGGTATATGATCCTCTTAACTATAATTTAGCCCATTCTCGGAATAATAAAATGATAAAGAGATATCATAAATATAAATTTATATTTGAAACCTGGAGGAACCTAGGTCGTTTTTGAGTTATTGGGGTGGACTAAAATTTACACTTCTTTTTTTTACGGTTGAATTTAGATTTGACATTGCATGGCATTTATTTCTTTGCCTTTATCATGTGGGTTAAACAAATTTATATATTGAACACAATTACATGTTTCTCTAAAATTCCCTAGGCATGAGAGAATCGTTCCTAATTCTATGTCCAACAGTGTATATATTATCGTAAATTTGGAGTTCCAACTGTGATGTAGGTAAGTAGACTTAAGTGATTCATGAGCCGAGGTGCTGTACAAAATGTATCTGTAATAATATTCTTTATTGTAAGTAGTTTTTACAAGATGCTTTTGTAAAAACAGCTGGTTGACGTCTGTTTTTTTTTCTATAGCCTGAATTACTAAATTTGTAATCAACCTTTTTAAATATTAAGTACTTGGTTCGATAGTACCTAAGTATCGATAGATAAATTGATTTTCAAACAATAGATCGTTATTTTTTTAAAACGTATTTCATGAAAGGCTTGTGAACGCATAGCAGATGATATCGAGATTAACATTTAAGGATAATATGTACAATTAAGCTAACAAACCGTGACCGTTACAAACGACCTTTAAGTGACTCCCAGTACTAGACGGAAGCGTACCCAAGACACTGGCTGCATTGCCACGCTGAATAGCTATGCTAATTCGCTGGTGTAAATAAGAGCCAGTCCTTGGGCCACGTGTCGCATCAATCTAAAGCCCGGCAAGATTTTTCTCTCGGCTTTGGGCTCCCCACCGCCCCAAGGTCTCGACCCCAAAAGGCTCAAATAGGTAAGCTCAGCCGCCGCACCAGTCTATGGGTGTCGGCAAAGGCCTACCCATTTCCCAAGGAACAAGAGTAATCCGTTCGGCCGCTTACCATCATCACGTAACAGACCATTCGGCTCGAGAACGGCTGGTACATTGACACTGGTAAAAGCTCGACGGATAATGTCACTAAGGCTTGCGTGGCGCGAAATCCTGCCGGCAGACCTTGTGCATGAATGTCCGTTGTACCAAGTTGATGATCAACTTGGTACTCATCTCAATGTAATCATTAGAGATTATAATGTGTTACGGTATTTTATTTGCATCGCATTTTAGGATTTTAGATTGAGCTGCATTGCTATGCATAATATATGGGTAACAAATTCATATTAATAAATGGGTCTCATTTTTGATGCATTTTTTTTTTGTTTAAGTGTAATGTAGTATATACAGGTGAGTTTTTTTCCAGGGCCACTGAGGCCAAGTCTGTTTTTTTTTTTCATAAACTCATTTTTTCCAGAAAAAAAAAATAGATTATCTTTAATGCAGAACTTATTATTTTCTAAATCGAGCACGTAACTCCTAACATTACTTCGATAACTCTCACGGTTTCAGACTTGGCCTCAGTGGCCTTGGAAATAAACTCACCCTGTATAGGTAAGTATACTGTGTCAGTGATAATGGTCGAAAAAGCCGACACGACAAATAAAAAAAAAATCAAAGCAAAAACCGATACAATTTAATTAAATATCCGGTGATTACATCTGTGATCATCTGCTACATAGTTTTAAAAAGTTTTTGTTGTAATTAGGATTTAAAGATGAGGGAACCATTGTTTCAGTTGTGGGTTTGTACGATCCTATGAAGAAATTATGTCATGCATGAAACAACAACCTATCTGCAGTGTAACATTTAAATTACGAAAGTTTTCTGAAATATATCGCTGTTAGCTATAAAGATAGTTAGCTTGGCTTTTGTTAGTTTTTAATTGTTATTTCTGTTTGGTGTAAAATAAAGAGTTTATATATCTACCTATCTATTTATTAATGTAAGACTTGATTAGATAGAATTGAGAATTCGTTTTATTAATTTATTTGTGTAATATTGATTTTGTTTAAACAAGGGTTGTTGACTAGTAGATGATACATTTGAAGGAGGGCAAAGGTTTACATTTAATTTCAGCGCATTGTCGCCATCGCTAGGTACTGATCGTAAGCGTGCTCAAAGGGTGCTTATTCAGCTTACAAAGTAAAAGCATTTGAGTACGTAACTTTTTTCATTTTAATACGTTGAGGCTGGCCAATTTAATATTTACCACAACTTTTACATGAATATTGGTGTTCTTACAATTTTACATTGATATATTTAGGCCCTGCCATATACTACCGTGAACATCTTTAGAAGTACCTTTGCGACTGTAACAGGTACCTACTAATGGGGAGCAGTTAGGTACCTACTCTAGATACCAACGTTGTAGGTACATAAAAATTTAAATCGATAAAAAAAGGCATGTCAGTAGTATAATCAACTCATACCGTTGATGGCATAATTGACACAACTGTATCCTTAGTTCCACTGATGGTACAAGTGACACTAATTTAGGATCTGTAGTACCATCATCATGAATGTTGTATCACTTGTACCACTAATGGTACCTACCATTGGTGGTACAATACAATATTTATTGTACAAAACTATAGTTTCTAGTACCTACTAGAGAAACTATAGTTCCATGTACCTATAATAAAACAAACTAAGTACTTTTTGAGATTTTTATTTACATTATTCAGCATTGTACAATGTTAAAACATAAATATCTAACCTTTTCTAAGGCACTTCCTCTCATAATCTCTAAATAAATAATTTAAAAGTATGAAATAGATCTATTTATAAGAATTATTTATTGTTTTTAGGTGCCTTTAAAATTACTATTAAAAATCATTTTTACCTACATTAATATTCTAATACACAGTACATACTAAAGGTTAGTAGTACATACACATATTTTAACTATGTATGCTCTTGCTGGGAGAATATCAGAATAAAAGAAAATACTAGTAGCTAAGTTCAATACTTTTTTGAACACACCCCAGGTAAAGTTTAATTTAATGCATGATTATATTAATGACTAGATCACCTATGACTAGACAAGCATGGATATAGAATTAGCTATCTGACACAAACAATTTTGGCAATTCTGATTCTAAGCGAATCACACGAACGATTGATGTCAATCGCCAGTTATCATAAGGGTTAGATTTCTTTGGTGTGTATGGCTCTGGCGGTATGAAAGTACTGTAGTAGGAAATCAACTCGTGGGACTGATCTCCATCCAGATCTGCGATCATGAGAGATTTTTCCTGGTACTCTAAATCAGGTTGGCACAGGGGCAGTGGCACTTGGGTATCTACAGGCCCCCTGGCACATATCTGAACAATATCTGTTTGACTCACATTCACATTGTGCGTTTGAAATCTATCAAATGACACTAATACTATTCTCTCAGAAATATCATGAGCTGTGAATTCTGAATATTTTATGAATGAAGATATTGATGAGATGTCAATTGAGGGTCGGTAGTAGAATATGTCGTAATTATTTTTTGGGCTTTGGTTTTGCATGTTGTTGTATTTGACTTCATCAACTTTGTGTGCACCCTTAGCTAAGTGTGCACTATTCCACTGTCATAATTTCAGTACAAAACCTCTGATGGAGTTTGCAAAAGAGAATGAGCTGGGTCTCATGGCAAAGACATGATTGGCAGCATATTCCCAGCTGACATTAGTAGTGCCATTTCGTTCTAGCATCAGTTTTAAGCTGACACGGCATGAGTTGGGACATTCTCCTGAATTTTCTACAATAAGTTTCCCTGGCCCATTGGTGAAGAGTTCTCTGGTGTTACCGATATTCTTTTTCAGGCTTTGGTTAATTCTTTTTGACACTGGAACTGAAGATTGTGTGTGATTAACTGATAAATCTAGCTTAAGCAGTTTTCTGTATAACATAGGATAAGTTATCTGGCGCACAGCTTCTGATGTGCCATTTTTACAAATGTAAGTTATCATTTCTGATTCTGCAAGTAGTTTAACAGATAAACAGTCTTCTACAGCCATTGGTTCACCAATTACACCACCAGTTGATCCCGAAATAATGATCAGAGAATTGTGATTTGCACTGGGTAGCACTGTAGCTACGGTAAGAAGGTCATTAACCTTGTCTTTATCCATATCTTTCATTATAATCGGAAAATCTATAGTAGCAATGTTACTGAAAACTCCCTGCTTATGAATGTACCAGTGATAAGTGCCAGAGATTGGGTTCAAGGCTGCAAGCAAGCCTTCAGAGCCTGAGACAATACAATCCTTGAGCTTGTCTTTGTTCACATCAATAAGATGGCAGTTGATTTCCGTAGGTATTCTGCTTTCTCTAGTATACCAACCAACTTTACCACTGTTACCGACAATGAGTATCACCCCATTCACATTTTCGTTGCTTTTCTCTTCCAACTTCATGTGGTTCCCGCGATAAATGAAAATGAGATTCTTTGTGTTCGGTATAGCCCCTTCTACAACCTGGACTGCGCCAGAGAGTTCTATTTCTTCATAAGGTAGCTCCCAACTGGTTGTTTTGTCTTGCCACTCAGCGACAGCGCAGCTGCCTACTTCTGAGCAAGGTATCCCCCACAGGAATATTACTACAGTGAATACGCATATGAGGATTGAGGCTATGAAGGCGCAGCGACGAGGAAACGACATCTTATTCGACATATCAGACTGCAGAAAGCTGACATTGTCAGTAGTACTTTCCATAGTATTCAAGTTAGTGTTGAACTCGTCCATGTCACTGATACTGTAATTCTTAGACGAGTGTAAGCCGCTGTTGTAATCCAGGTTGTTGCAGCTACCGGCTCCGTTTGTTGAATTTTCTAACTTGTGATCATCCTCAGATTCCGAGTCAGACAATATCTGTTTGAGAGGTGCGTAAAAGCCACCGGTTCCGGTCGCCGCCATGGTATATACGCGTTTTATTCCGTTTTACATTGTGTTATTACGAATTTTGGAAAATGTATTTAAAAGTGCTATGCTAATAATTTGTAGGGCTTACAAATTCATTTCCTTTCGCACAACAATCGATAAGAATTCATGTCATTCATGATCATGAATGAAATGAAGTGTGGGCCACAGAACATTAATATCATAATGGCAGTGAAGTGGAGTGCTGCCACCACCTGATTTAGATATTCCCCGCCGGACAACTCATGAAATTTCCCTAAATTAGATACTTTTTTTAATGTTTTTCTCTAAACATGAATAATAATTATATTAAAAAACCAAGTGGTGAATTAGTATGTACAAAACTGCATACTTTATACTATATCTATATATTCTTGAAATACATCCAATGTTTCGGCTTCCAAATCTAACTCTTCAGTGTGTTTCTTTCTTTAAATCATACATATCGTTCGTAAATTGTATACCATCACGTCTGTCGGGGTAAATGAAACACAAGACTTGTAATTCACTTTTAGCTGTACCAACATCAAATTTTGCAACATCTCAATAGATAATCGGTTCCTCAGCTTATTTTTTATGATTGAATGAATGGAAAAAAACTCTTTCCACTTTTTTTTGTTGGCTAACAAAGAAGTTACAAGTTACTAATAAAACATTTACCAATAAAACTAAAAAATATTCATACGGAGTTAAACAAAGCAGCTCGTATTTATCATCGCTCTTCTACATATTATAATGTTTTCCTAGAAATAAGTAGGCACTCCAACTTGTACGCCAACTTACTGAAAATTACCTAATAGAGTATGTTCTTTGATTCAATTCACTGAGTACTTACTTTTGTTCGGATACACGCAGTCACTCACCACATTTTTGCGAGACGAAAAACATAACTTTCCCTATAAGATATCATTTCCATATTTCCCTAATTTTTTTTTACCCTCAATAATCCTCTAAATTTAGGGAAAATACCCTAAGTTGGACACTGGAAATGGGAGGAAATGTCAAACTCAACTCAACAAAAAAACATTTGTCAATGTCATGTGTCTAATGTCATTTTATACGCTCGTTCATGCTTACATCTTATGCCACGCCAGCATGGTACGCACTGTGCTCGGCCACATATCGCGCTAAGCTACTTTGTTTGATCGCGCAGACAACTGCATCCACGTACACCTTAACAGAATCGCCCCTCTCAACGCTAGACCACCAGACGTTCGCCGGCTCTGGCGGCCATTACCTCGAGAGCTCTTACGTTCTCCTAACCCACTTGAGTCCAGTTATATAGATTAACTTTAAAATAGCGTAAGAAACTTAATTATAATTATTTTTTTAACTCTGTATAACATTAATTAAATTTTCTCGTATAATTCGTGGTTAGTTAGATCCTGTAGTTGATGTACCCAAATATAAGTCATGTTTTAGCGTATAACCTACTAACAATTAACACTGCAAATAATACGAGGCACACACTCCAAACCACTAAGAATCCGACGTTCGAAAGCCACTAAGGCCAACGTAAAGCCGCTGAAAGACCAGCACTAAAGTCTTTCGAAGCAAAACCGAGCGACTCAGCGGTCGTCGCTGCTGAAGTTGATGCCAGAAATAAGAGCCCAAGGCTCGTTTCTTACCCGCACCTCCTTAAAACGGTAGAGGTGTTGAAGACCATCGATCGATCGCTCACATCTTACCCACTTTACAAGAATACCTACCTAATATAAGTTCATGCTCGCCTAAACCAGACAAACAGAGCACAGATAATAAAATACTTAACCAGAGTAATTTAACTCGGAGGCCCGATCACGAATATGCTATCGTACGGTAAGCGTATCGTTCACGTCAGCATTTTGTATAGGATTTCGCATAGCGCCTCTACAGTACTTAAATAGAACTAAATTTTGCATGTATCGTAATGTAAAGGTAACGTTAACGTATCGTCACTAGACGTCACTCACGTTTACCTATCGTTGTTACGTCAGTGATACGATAGTGCTTCGTGCTTCCAAGTAATGTAAAGGTCCGTAAAAACGTTACCTTTACATTACGATAACGTTAGACATTCGTGATCAAGCCACAGAAGGAGCCTGTTTGTTTTGTTTTCCCCTTCTTGGAGTTTGCGATCCATACCCGCAAAGGTTTATATTGTGTTACGAAGTTCCTTTAAAGACAGTCTTTTGAACACATGTATTGCAATGAATGGATGAAGCTAATAAAATATATTTTTAAGGCAGAATGTATATTTGTTCTGTATATAAATTAATTGCAGTTCTTTTCATACATTAGTCTACAAACGTTTACACAATTTAATATTATGTCACACTTATTTTATAATTGGTGCTTTACCTTACAAAATGGTATAAAAATAAATATGCTTCAAATACATGTTGGAGTTACAGGGAACTTACTTTGAGGTTGGTCAGACACAATCCAACACAACTTTTATAAATATTTTTACATTAATAAAATCGTCAATCTACTATCTAATTTGAGATTATTTAAGGTACACGATTATACTAGAGCGAAAATCATCAGCTGAAATCCTTTAAGGAGACAAGTTTTAGGAAGGCAGTTTTATGTGTTTAGAATGAACAGGATTTTTTATATCTTATCTATATTTTCTACCATATAATTTACAAGTGCGGTTGTATCAAGGCCATTACTAAAATAAAATAAATAATTATTTACATTCAGCCTCAAACAAAATTTTCTACATTTGAATTGAATTCAATAATTCATGGCACTTCATTAAAGACCGCTATGAAAGTATGTCCATTTCAGCTTTAGATTTTCGACAGACCAACACATAGGAACAAAGGAAAACCTAATTTAAAACTAAATCTTAGACGAGAATAAATAAATATAATCTATGATTAGTGTGATGATTTCAGCGGCCCTAGCCCTGGCGTCCCATACAAACAAAGTTTGGCGTGCATTTCGAAATGGCATGTCACAAATGAAATTTTGCAGGTATAATGTAGGTTTTTACTGCTTTAAAAAAAACAAATTAAATTAAATAAAAACAAGTGTTGAATAGGAAAAATATTTTGTAAATATTTTAATTTTAGAATAAGTAAAGCGACGCAAACCTAGATTTTCCTATCCCATTATTAATTAAATCGGACATGCCATTTAAAAATTAACGATAAACTACATATGGGAGAGCGGTGGTACTACAGGACCTTCTAAGACGATGGACAAGATTAGGCATTAGTGAACTTGGAAAAATAATATCAAAAGCACTTTAGACAAACGTACACCAAACACGAAAAAGAAATAAACCTAGATACCTACGCAAATGTTAACATTTCACGACCTATTCCATTTGCAATAGATTTCTACTTTTTTTTATTGTTCGTTTCGATGTCGAGTTATCCAAGCCGCGGGCATCGTGTTACATATCTAACTGGACGCAAGCAACATACAGAGAAGGCCATAAACACATTCAAAGAATCAGTCTTGCGTTATGCAAATCATCTATATACAATACAAAGAAACGGCCTATACAAATGATATCTGCGTTAAACATTTCACTAAATACCATAGTTGAGTCCCATAATTAAATACTTACAAATAATACAGGTTATTTATCTATCATATAAATAAGATTAAGGAGCCGGCCCTGTGTACTAGACATTACCTATTTGTACATTAACAATGCGATAGGATACTAACTATGCAGCAGACTTTGCTTGTAAAGTAATCCATTGAACTTCACAACCAAAACCTACTAGCATCAAATTCAAAACGCAACTGGCACTATTAGATCGAGTAAGGGTATTCCCCGAGATAGTCTATCAGCGACAAGGGCAGGGGTAATAGCCTGTGTTTGGGGGCGCACCTCAGCTTCGGCGTCAGCGGGTTGGAGTCCGTAGCTTTGTGGATGGCGAGTCTTGCTGCCTGGAGGAGAGTGGGGGGAGATTTCCTCATGGGGTTTTTGAGGAGGACCGGGGAATGGGCGCACCCTTCCCGGTCGACCCACACGGTGCCGGCGGAGTTCCGCGCGCCGACCCTGGTGTAGTATTGGACTAGCTCGACCACGCAGCGGAACCGCGGCATGTACCTCGCTAGGGGAACATCGCAATCTAACCTGGAATAAAAGAAAGGATTCGTAACTAAAGAAAGTCAGGCTCAACTATAGATATTTATCTCTATATCTCTATGCTTGGGTGTTGTATCATATAAATAATAATAAATATTACAGAGCATTAATTTTACACAGCGCCATCTAGCCCCAAACTAAGCATAGCTTGTAATATGGGAACTAGATAACGGATAGAATACTTAAATACTTTTTGTAAATACATACCTACTATATGATACAACACCCAAACACAGAACAAACATCTATATTCATCACACAAACGTTTGTCCTGGGCGGGAATCGAACCCACAGCCTACAGCGCAGAAGGCAGAGTTACTACCAACTTAGCTATGAGGCTTGTTAATATAGTATAATTTAGTTATAATTAGTATAATATACTACGTAATGTATGAACAAAAAGTATTTAAGTATTCTATCCGTTATCTAGTTCCCATATTACAAGCTATGCTTAGTTTGGGGCTAGATGGCGCTGTGTAAAATTAATGTCCTGTAATATTTATTTATTTTATTTATAACTATTTCAAAGGGGCCTACTGTTAAGTTTTAGATGACCTAACTCTAGACCTCTGGGTTTGTCTAGCTATAGGCGCAAGCGCAAGGATAGCTTTCCCAGAAGATACTGGTACTCACACGAACAGACGGAACACAGCAAATCGTTTGGCGCCTGACTTATGCAGGAGAGTAGTCGCTAGCGTTTATAACTTTTATTATTAAACCTTCACAGGTCCCATACTAACAATGTTGGTATGGGACCATAATTGAGCCGTAACCGCAAGAAGACTAACCAAGCACAAATTTGTCCGCAAGCCAAAAGTCTGATACTTGCGGGTACTATGAGTTACAGTAGTCATTTTCTTTCATATGTAAGAGTGTTGAACCATGAATGAAACCATGCATTTATACTTTACAAGCTATTGGTCGAAGCCCGTAGTAACGCGGGCTCGTTAGCACTATCTTCATCACGTAGGTAGGTGCTAACCTACCACTTTCATTTCGCAGATCTTCTCGACGATCATCTAGGCGGAGGCTAGTCTTCACCGGTGGTGGTAACCATGATACATAAATTTATTGTTTTTAATCAATTTTTTTTTATGTTGGAAATCTTTTGTATTTATCTGCGTAAGGATCCCCGTAGCTCAGTTGGTTGGAGCGTTTCCGGCTTTAGGCAAAGATGCGGGTTCGAGTTCCGTCGTGGATTGTGAATCATTGTGTCATTGTAACATTTGTATATTATTGTTTTTGGTTCGTAGAACAATAACGTTGTCGGTTTTTCGACAGATATGGCCCCACAGCTACTTTAGCTTTACCTGTTTCCAGGGCGTTGCGAATATACCTTCGACCTACCTATAAAACCGGGTGGTACTAGTGGTCTGTGAACAATGGATTTGTTATTGTAGTAAAAAAAAAGTACCTATTTTTCACACAAATGCCGCTAATAAACTGCTCAGTACTGTGAGTCAGAATCAGATTCACGATAAATACGTAGGAGTGACGTGGGATATAACGCGAAACGTTGACGCAATTAGGTACATTTCTCTCCGACGACGGACTAAAAAAAATAATAATGAAGGTATACGTTAAATAAAGATCCGTAAATATAGCACGGAGCTTAGCGTACCTACGTAAATGAGAAACTATATAACTATATTTTGATGACACTTCTTTAAATACTACTTCTTTACTGTACAACTATTACTACGACCAAATAAATAAATACCTAGGTACCTAGTCATAGGCCGGGCCTAGTCATCGGGGTTTCCTATTATTTCGGTATTTTTGTGAATTTTCGTCAACTGCGTACGGTGTAGGTAATTTGTAAAAACGTCTTTCTTTTGATCGGGGGATGTATAGTGGATTTTAAAATCAAATTAAATTAAATGTATTTAGTTTATGGTCAATAAAATGTGCGCTCTCTTATTATGTTTTCAACTATTTTTAAACGTATTCCTGTTACCTACTGTTATAGTATTTATAAAGAAGGGGAATCGCAAATAGCGCTTTTTCCATATTTCATGTTTTCATACCTATTTCCTATGTTTTCCTGACAAAGTTACAACACAAAGGTCAGTCTCTGGCAGTCTGACTATGCATCTGGGGAATAACTACCATCATACCTACTACACATCATATAATTAATTTTCCCCTCTCTCAGTATAAATTTGCGGTTGTAGAATATCATACAGTGTCATGTCTTCAAGGTTGCGTAACTTTGTTTGTATCTATTATTACAGGAAAACGCACGCCTCCCTAAACGATAGATACCCCAAAGAAATATGTCGAGTTATAAAACCCTCCAACCTTGGAACGTGGTTTATGACCAGGGCTTGGAATAGCGGTATTTTCAAATACCGGTACAACTGAACTTGAAGTGATACCGGTACATCTTTGGAATCGATATAAATTATAACGGTATTTATTAGAACCGATATAATTAGACTGAGTGTGGTATCAGTAATTTTATCGGTATCGATACTATAATATCGGTATTTTCAATAAGTATCTTAATATATTTACCGATATTATGCACGTAAAATATCGGTATCAACAATTCAATATTGTGCAAACGACAGAGAAAACTTATTAGAAAACGCTGCGCCGCCGCCTGCCGCGCAGCGATTTTTCGTGTTTAATGTTTTAGTTTGGTAATAAATAGCTTCTGTTCCGTATTTACGCGCATTTTAAATCCAACGAAGTGTGCTGGAAACTAAGTGAAAATGGAAAGTAAATACCCTTATAACTAGTTGTATCTTGACTCAATAGTATTACGACATATTTAGGTGATTATGTGAGAGGCAGTTTTCATCTTTTCTAGACTAGCCAGCGATTTCGTCCGCGTAATAGTTTTTTAAAATAGGCGCTGGATAGACTGGGATTAAGAAATCTAGAAAAATCTAATCTTACAGAGGATGTGCCTTAATTGTCAGACCAGTCAAGTGCGGTTCAGTCACACACGCCGAGGGTTGCGACTTTGTGACCCACATTTGCAGGCAAAAAATGGGTTTGTTTGAAGAGGAGGGAAGGGAGGTTTTTTTTTTAGTCTTAATGTTATTATTTAGTAATATGTTTACCTCAAAGTATGCACTATATTTACACCAAGCTTTATATAGGTAGGAAATAACAATTTATAAACACGTTTCTTGTGTGTTTCCATACTCCCATAATCCCCGTTTATTCAGGTCTGAAGATTTTAACCAGCTGCCTGTTACAGTTCAAAATATATAAAGGTTGTTTTCTTAAAATTGGACCTTCTCAAAAACCCTAAAATATGTCATTGGTTGTTTCTTATGGGTAATCTATATACGAATTTTCAAACTTTTATCATGTATGGTTTCGGAGATGTGCAACATTTCACTTCGTACTTTTAGCCCGATTTTGAGCCCCTTGAGGTGCGAATTTACAAAATTCCTTCCTCACTAGTCAGACCAAAACAAATATACTCTCCAAATTTTAAGTATGTAGAACCTTAGTAACTTAGTAAGTCAATGCGCACAGCACACAACATTTTCTCGATAAGAAATTCTAGATTCCATAGGCTTCGCTACCTAGGTAATTATTAAAAATATTTGACTCCAGGCCACGAATTGCACTTAGCTGAAGAATCTATGAGCTATTCTTTTCGGTCTTCCCATTTTTATTTTTTATCTAGGTGACACGTGTGTGTATCATGGTCATAGTCGAATTGAAACTCACTATAAAATGAATGTGCAAATGTTCCGCGCGCGAAATATGCACAAATTGGCAAGCGCGCGCTACCGTCCCGATCCGGTAAGCTAGGACTAGGACGTCGGCAACGTAGCGGGAACCGCTTTGAATACCGATATATTAGAGCAAAGTATCGATACTTCAATTTATCGAAAATAAAATACCGTTATTACCGCTATAGTACAGGTATTATTGGTACCGGTATCAAGCCCTGTTTATGACCAACAGTGGGCGTTGCTGGGACTACGAACTTTCTTTCTGGTGTCAGCCATATTGGCGTCTGACAGTTACGTTACGTGCCTTCTGAAGCACGGAACCATCTTACTTATCGACAACCAACTGATTCAAGTCTGCTATTTCCTTACAACCTTAAAACAAAACAATTTAACCGCCTCTGTGGTCTAATGGTTCCACCCACCGATTTCAGATCCAGAGGTCCCGGGTTCGATCCCCAGGGGAGTACAATATTGTGCTTGGTTTGGTTGGTGATAGTCTTTGCTTAAGTACTTCTGGCTAGCCTACCACCATCTTACCTAATTCTGTCGCCATAACAACAATTCTAAAAATGTTGTGTTCCGGCATTTAGAGGTAAGATAGCCAGTTCCTCAGTTTGTTGAGGAATCCGAGTGAAGTGCGTCTCCTTCGGCCTTATCTTAACTTGTAACCAGGTGAGATGAAGGACAAGCGCTTCCCCGTTATACAATAAAAAAAAACAGATGTGCTACCCGGGATTTGAACCCATAAACTCAGGATCGCGAGCTACACGCTCTACCAAGGAGCGTAACCTCCTTGGTAGAGCGTGTAGGATATTGTGATAATTACCTAAAGAAGCCCTGTTCGTAGTGCAGTCTAACAGACGTGGCCCCTCGCTCCGTCTGCACTGACAGTGCGAATATGAAATTCCTATCGCCACTGTCCCTGACGATGAAGGCGCCGACACTCGCATCCTTCAGCAGAGTCCGCGCTGCCTGTAATAAGAGAAAACACCTTTGAGCATACGACTTTTGAGAGCAGTCTTGAAGGACGAGGACGGACGAGGTTCTCGTATGCGAATTTCAATTAAATGCAATTTCAATTCACACTTCATTACTAAATTATTGATACAGTAGCCAAACAACTACTCGATAGATTTGAATGAAACTTTGCACGATGATTACTTATATGCAAGGATCATCTGAACTTCTGATCTCCTCTCCACCCCTCTGAAGGTGTAAAAACGTTTGCATGTAACTTTTGCGTGGATAGGATTTGGAACAAGAAAATGAGTACCTAATGAAAACGGGTATGAATCATTACCGCTTACCTTTTTATGTTAAATTAATAAGCATAACAATCGAGATCAGAAATCAGAAACCATGCATGCATCCATCTTTAGAACTAAGACAGACCTCTTCTTAAGTTGGCGTGAATTCATAGAATTTGTGGTAGGTAGGTTTAGATAGGTGGCACTCGTCTTGGTGAAGCAATAATGAGTTACTCATACATTTATTGCTAACAGCAGCTGTGGTTAAGTTTATTATTACATGATTCAATTAGTTCCAATGATCAAATGATGCAACGTACGTTCCAAAATTTTGTTTCGGAACTAGAAATGAAAATCTGCAGATCTACTACGCCCTTAGTCACCAGAGGTGAATCCTCGTAGCATAATTGCAAAATTAATTATTCTATATTCAGTTTTTGTGAGATGAGAGTGTGAATTCTTTGAGATAAGTTTGCAAGAAATTTGACAGTGTTAATTAATTATTTAGTGTTCATTGTTATTCATACATCTTATTTATAATTGTACTTACAGATTGAAAAGACTAAAAATTTTTTATGGTTTTTATGTTCATTCGATGATTGTTTTTCTGATACTATTATTAGTCCTACAATATTAATACAATATTAATAATTACTAATATCAGTAAAATTAAGTTAGTGTAGGTGACAAAAGCTGTTCTAATTATTACAAAAAAAAATGTTTTTTTTTTGTTTTTTTTTATATTACTGGACATTAATTTTACATAGCGCCACCTAGCTCCAAACTAAGCATAGCTTGTAATAAGGGAACTAGATTACGGATATAATACTTAAATACTTTTTGTAAATACATACGTACTATATGATACAACACCCAAACACAGAACAAACATAGATCTATATTCATCACACAGTTGTTTGTTCTGGGTGGGAATCGAACCCACAGCCTACAGCGCAGGAGGCAGAGCTACTACAAACTGAGCTATAAGGCTTGTTGTTGTAGATGTGAGGTGGTTGCTTAGTGTGTCTAAACCGTGGGAGTAAAATAGGCATATTTTATTAATACAATTAAAAAAAGGCCATGTTTCGTTTAAAATTTTGCAGTCGGGTTTTAGTGTAGTGTAGCGAAGCTTTTCTGGTTAAGCCGTATTACGACTAATGCCTTTCGAGAAGACAGCTACTAGGCATCTTCTCGGAAATCTCACTAAGTCGAAGACCTCGTTCTTACCTACGCAAGTTTCCAGGTCGAAGGCTGACCCATTTCTTACAAGAACAAATATGCATTATATCTCTCATTTTCCGAGCAGGATAACCATACAAATTTGTTGTATTTTATTCCAAAACGCCGACCCGCAGACAGTTATGTCATCGATAACCAGGAATGAAGCCTGTGGTTTCCTCTTACATTATGTTGCCCATTGAGGAAACATTCGTAATAGATTAAGGTATAAATTATGGCATGGAAAAGCCTTCAGATATTATTCAGCTTTGGGTATAAATAAATAATATAGTAGCGAAATTCACGTCTTTGAATCCACAATGTGTTTTGAAACAACAATTGGCCAAATACAGTCTCTTACGCGGGGTTCGAAATTATCAAGATAATTACGCTGCTTAATAAATATCGGATAATTATCACCCGTGTAAGACATTATATTTTTTAATATTTTTTTGTAATGCATAATAATGTATGCCATTCCAGCAAAAACAATAAAGGGTAATTGGTTTTTTATTTAAAATGAGAATATAAAATACAGGAAGCCTTGAACTTAAATTAATTTGGGTTGCCCAAAGAAGCCAAGGGAATATCATCATCCGATAATGATTATATTTCCATTGCCCTTGCTGCTTCTGTAGCTGCGGCAGAACTTGCTTCCTGGTTTTTTTTTACTGGTTTTAATATTTGAACAGAAATACCAGCTTTGAAGCTTTTCGTTACCCAATTGGTTTCCATTCGGGAGCGCAAATTATTGTTATTATCAAAATTGATAATTATCAAACAGTTATTATCACGATATTTATCAAGATAATTATCCTTGTATGTATGTTCCCCAATTACTCGAAGACACCTCGACTGATTTGAAAAAAAATAATTGATAGGGTGTTATATTTAACAGGTGGTCAGGATCTGATGATAGGGTCCTGGTGAAATCGGGGGAGCTCTTCAAATATTATAGGCACACTTGAAGCGATTTGGGTATTTTTAGGGTGCTACCTCAAAAGTAAGGTAAAAACGGACTCCTTATCACGCGTCTGTCTATCCGTCCATTTGTCATCAAAATAATTGAAAAAAATACGTCATCCAGGTAAACGAAATTGTATCATATTCTTCATTGAAGTCGGTTTTCATTTAAGTTTTTAAAACTTTATTATAGCCGTGATGGTAATACATCTGAAACATATACGAGTATTCTACCAACCTGCCAATCTAAGCCGCCATAGTACCACCCGGACAGCCTCAATGCTCTGAGGGTATCCGCCAGCCGTCGCAGCTCGTCATTGTACGGCGTGACAGGCACCGAGGGGGTAGTGTAGTGCGGCAGGTAGGGTTGTATCGTGAATGGCGGGGGAGTGAGGGGCGCGTGGCACTTCCCCGCGGAAGCCAATGACACCCTCAGCTCGTGCCGGCAGTTGGGGCAACATGCCACCCCAGAGGACCAGCTGCCGAGCGGAACTTCCACGCATGCATCTGAAAAGAAGGATCTGGATAAGTCAAAGTTTTTTTTATTTTTTTTATTGAACGACGGGGAAGCGCTTAGCCTTCATCTCACCTGGTTATAAGTTGAGATAAGGCCGAAGGTGGAGGCGCACTTCACCAGGAATCCTCAACAAACTGAGGAACTGGCTATCGTACCTCTCAATACCGGAACACAACAATATTAGAATTGTTGTTATGGCGACAGAATAAGGTAAGATGGTGGTAGCTAGCCAGGCGGACTTAAACAAAGTCCTACCACCAACCAAACCAAGCACAATATATTGTACTCCCCACGGGGATCGAACCCGGGACCTCTGGATCTGAAATCGGTGGGTTGAACCACTAGACCACAGAGGCGGTTCAGTAAGAGGTTAAGAAATAGATAAATAAGTAATAGTTTATTTTTACTTCCACAAAGAACACTTACTCATTACTCTTAGAACACCCGGTTTTTATAGGGTTATTAGCCCCTTTAGCCTGCGACCACGTTTGGTGCAACCCAGTAAGAACGTCGGCAACAATAAAATTAATAACACGATAGATTCCAGTAAAACAATTTAAAAATGTATAAATCAACATTAACAGACATTTTATGCCCCAAGCTAAGAAAAGCTTGTAATATGGAAATTAGATCACAGAGAATATGAATCATACAAATACTTTTTTTAATTATTCGTAACATGGAAGAACAGCATGCTATTATCGAAACAAATATTACACTTAGATAAATCTTCAGACCCTTTTATAAAAATATTGAGCACATGGGTCCAAAAACCCATACTTATAAACCAAATAGACTTTTTATAACGAGGAGTCCAGTTTTTTTAACTATATTGTATGGGCCTCTTTGTGGCCTCGACTCAAGCCTATAGGTAGGAAGGATTGTATAAAATAGGTCCGCCACATCTTCTGCATATAATATTCATCAGGAGATGGGCTGCAGAACCTGAGATTGCCTGCTGCATAGGGATTATGAGGTATATATATATACATATACTCATTGCACTCTCTAAGGAAACTTTCTCAGATTGATATAATTAACAATGATAAATATCTAAACCCTAGGGGACCCTTCAGGACCATCATGGCCACCATGTAGAAACAGAGACTCACATTTCATACCACAGAATAAAGGACCTACCTATAACATAGCAACAGTTGCCGTTTCAAGGCTATATTTATTATCTTGTTTGCAGTATGGTGTCAACAAGTCAGTAAAACAAACAGATAAACGAGTTTTTATATAGAACAACAATTCCACTAACAATACCATTTCCAAGTAAATGGTTATCAAACAAAATGATAAGTAATTACTGGAAAAGGTGAATGAACAAGAATCATAAATTGCATACATAATCATTTCACTGTAGAGCCATTTGTGTAGCTATAGTAAGTTTATTAATATAAAAAAAACAATTCATAATTCAATATCATACAAAACATTAATTTATACATTTGACACCGACACAATAAAGGGCATACAGTGGGCCAGTTAAATTATGTTAGCTTGTCATAGAAAAAATGGTTGTTTGTTCAGTATGATTTTTTAGGATAATTTTGCAGGAGGTTCCAATATTTGATGTAAATTTTTTTTTATCAAAAAATAAGTAGGTACTGCTGTTACACATAGGACAAACCAACTGTATATAGGTAGGTAACTCAACTAATCCAGATCAGACCATATATTGTGATCAGTCAAAAGGAAACTTCCAGGATCAGTTTTAAAAATTGTCAATAAAACTTTAATTGTTATGATACATAGTCTATACAATACATATTTGTCTCAATGTCAACGATCAATTAGGTAGACATTTGTCTGACAATCTATGTAGGTATAGGTAGGATACATATGATAGGAGATACCTAAAATTATACCTACAGCTTCTGCAAGTCAGGACATTGACTGTTTCAACTATCATTATGAATGCTTATGGTGTATGCACATATTATCAAACTGTAATTATATGCGCCTACTACTAGTACTAGTGTATTAATTTAAAACAGACTGGATATTAAGTTCTTAATATGCAGTAGGTAAATATGTGCCAGACAATATTTGTTACCATGTTTTGCACCGGGTAGTAACTACATATTTTTTTCTTTTAGGTGATTCATGTGTTTATTTTTGTCTTTTATTCTGCATCTTTTACTCAAAATGAAACATTTGAACACAAAATGGAACAAGAGTGCTGGATAAATTCATTAATGAGCCGATTGAACAATGTTGGATATTGGCATTCAGCATTATTCACCCTCTCTCCAAATGAACAATCTAAACACAGAGATAATATTCACTTGGATTCTCCCATTTTGTCTCAAGTAGAAAAACATTGTAGTTAAATGGTGTTCAATTTGATCAATCAAAATGAGCTACTGTTTTTGGAGAGCCATCCAGGGAACCATCAATTATATCTATAACAATACATTTTCTTTGCTTCTTTTTTGTTAGTTCTTTGATTACTGGATTAGATTATCATGAATAAAACTTATTCCAACTTCAACTTCTTTGATTTGATGCAACTGTATTATCGATTCTACCAGTGTTGAGTATTGTAAGTGCCATAAACAGAAAAAGTGGGCAAAATATTGCAGATATTCCATGATGCACAACTTCACTTGAAGACAAAATGTTCTTTTCTATGACATATGCACATGGAATGAAAGCATTTACTGAACATTCATTTTGTGTGAGATGAGAAGTCAGATATTACTTATAACTACAAAAGTCGCTCACACCTTTTTATGGTAGATTATATACATAGCTTTCAATTTCAATAGGCTGTGAGTGCACCTCACTGAAAGCTTCAATAAAAAAAAAAAAAAAGCATACAGGGCAAACTGCAACATACATGTTATAAGATCCTCTAATAGTCTCATCAGCACAGCAGTAGGTATCTAAAAATGGTGTTTGAAAAGCAGCCTATTACATATAGAATATATGTAATAGGCTGCTTATTAATTATAGAATAAATTTCATATTAATGAAATTTATTCTATAATTGAAATTTTTCGGTTAGTATGAGTTATTGAGGTTATTAATAATCATATATAAAATAATAATTATAAATAAGTAGGTTATTATTAATAGTCAATTACTTTGTCATGACATGAGATCATAACAGAAAGCAGAGGAAATAACCACAAAAAATATTCGCAAGAACATTAACTTACTTTGAGGAGGCATTCTAGCTGCCAGGGTCATTTCCAACGAACAAATTGGCGTCTCACGCCTTCCAATCAAACACATCTACCCAGGATCAGGAAAATTGTTATCAGATCCAGTCACTTTATTCCAAGAGGCCACAGTTCCCGTTTAAGCTCATTATAGCTAACTTCAACGATATGCACTTTTAATTTTAGCTATGTTTAAGTCTTGGTTACTTAGCTAATTAGAAAAACAGGACAAAAAACACAACAAATCCTATTACTCTCCGTACACAAAAAAAAACAGCTTGCTTTTGATTAGATTTGACAGTGAAAACGAAGTTGAGTTTGATACTTCTGGGGTTGGCCGTTGCTTTGACGACGAGAACGAATTATATTTTGTAAATAAATAATATTTGTTTATCAGATATTATTAGAATGCTGTGGAACGCGACTTACAGCGAAGCGTACGGCTCGGCTGTACTGTGATCTGTGACTGACAGAACTGACTGCGATGCGATATGCGAGCTGCGACTGACGAATGACGATGACGATGACGGACGAGGATGACTCCACTCCACCGAACCAACTCGCTCTACAATACAACGCGCTCGCTCGTAGATGAAATCACGAAATGCCTCAGTGTGCGACGGGCCGGGCACTGAACGGATTACAATCAAACCAGTCACAGAACTAGCCATTTACTCAACACAGACACACTCACTAGTTTGTAGTCGGTAGTCGTGCGTATTTTATTTTTTTACAACCAAAGACCTATAGAAGACTTACATCAATGAACACACCAATTGACAATTGAAAATTGAACATTATCGGATCCGAAATACTTTTGGCATTTATGAAATACGTGCAATCCGTCAACGGATCCGTTTTTCGTAGTAGACCTTCAGACCAATCAGTTTGTTGCTTTACGTAGGTGTGGGTGGAGGCTTGTTAGAAGTAACGTAAAAATGATGTAAATGTTAAGTTCATAGACAACTTACTATTCATACAAGTATATAAAATCTGATTCTCGGCTCATTAGAATAGGTAAGTAACTAGCGCGTTGCTATTACGATTTTGCGATAGAGATATAGGTAGGTAACTCGAAGTCGAACGTTCACTGGGTTCTACGAATTCATTCACCGAGCTGCAATAATAAACCAGTTATTTACCTACCTAGGTACTATCTTCGTCGAATTCAACTGTGTGCCTAATGCTTCTTAGTAAAGAGTTGAAAAAGTAATTTGTAATGCTAGACATTCTGCACTAATAGTATAATTACCTACTTACTACAAATGCTTTCAAGATAATCATATAATTGTTATTATGTAAGTGTTTCGTTGATTATAATTAGGTAGGTATAAGCCTTGCGATTACAATTCGCAGAAGACAGGGTGGGTGTTTAGTCGGTAATAATTAACTAAATATGGTATAAAAAACCTGTGTTTTATTCACATTTCAATCTGATCGTAGAGGCAGGCGTACCGTAGAGCAGCATTGGGTGTGCCAGTGCCACGCAGTTCCACATACCGAGATTATATTCGGCGTTCTCGGAACTCCATACCTGCGTTGGCGCAGCTTTCACAGCCATCTGCCGGGTGCCGTCTGTCATTTGTTCAATAAAAATGATCACTGCCACAGCTGTGGCAGCTGCTGTTTATTCCATTGAATGTATTCAAAAGACTTGATCAGTTATGGAGGGTCTCGTGTTCAATTCAACCAACTATTTATAAGTTTGAATCGTTATCGTTAGGTTATATGGGGCTAATGGAGAACTTGTAGTCTTGTGATAGATAGGTTAGGTAGGAAATTATGTAAGTAAAGTACCTACTCTCCACACCACACATAGCACTATATGCGCATTTAATCAACTCAGCAAGACAATCAACAAAGAATCTGCACTCGAAATTTAAATTTCATCCTAACCCGGAGTTCTGAGGCAATCTCAAAATGCCCCCGAATACCCAATAAAATATCGTAAATCGAAAGACCTAATGATAACCCGCGGTTCGTACCTAAACTTGGATGCGGCCACCTATCTCTCAACTCTCAACGAGTGAGATTGAGAAATTCGCAATAACCACCGCTTGACAGGCGAGTTGATGCGAAATCACACTTTTTCACAAGTTTTACATGAAAAATATGTATTTTCGGTATACTACGGTATGCGCAAGTGATACTACACTGGTACAGCTAATATAAGAATATCATTCTTAAATCGAAAGACCTAAAGAACACATAATAACGCTTACGGTGCGAACCTATATGATCTAAGCCTATACCATAACTTGCGCGACAGAATATCAGATTTCGAACAAAAAAAAAAATTCTGGCTTAATAAAGGAGCTTCTAAATATAAAGCTCTAATAATCTCAACCCAATTCGATTAAGTATTCGCAGAATTCCAAGCGCTTTAAGATTACTATTTGGAACGGTTATTCTCAGTAGTTTCATCAGCAGGTAACTTTCAAATTGAGTGAACAAATTCATGGAATTTTCGACTGACTGAGAGTCAAACGAATTGGTGGAAGCCTACTTGTTGTAGGTTTATGAAGCTAGTTAATAACAGCAGTAATAAGAAGCTATTTAAGGCACCTATTAGCAGGTACCTACTTTTTTTTATTGCATGACGAGAAATCACTTTGCCTTCTCATCTAGTTTTAAGTTATGATAAGGCCGAAGGTGAAAGTACACTTGCCGGAACACAACAATTTCTCTTTTTATGGTGATAGACTTAGGTAAGATGCTGGTAGCTAGCCAAACAGACTCAATAAAGTCCTACCGCCAACCAAACCATGCACAATATTGTACCTCCCTGGGGATCGAACCCAGGACCTCTGGGTATGATATCAATAGGTAAACCACTAGACCACGAAGGCGTGTAATTACCTGCCCTAACGCACAACGCAACGCTAAGCACAAAAAAGTCGCCCTTCCGGTTCCAAACCAGGCCAGCGTATTGTCCTTTAAAAAAACGCAATTTGAAATGTTCTGTAAAGTCCTTTGGCATATTTTTTTATTTAACAGTACTACGTATTTAACTATGTAACGTAGTCGTAGCTATGTAATTTCTATATTATGGAGGAACATGATCTCGGAACAATCATATGTAATCTATCTAATCTACCACATCTACCTCACAACACTTTTTTTCGTACGAATGTTTTTGAAAGACGTTTCAATTCGAAACAAAATGTGGGACGAATGCCAACTAGTAATTATCTTAATTTAACGGCTTCTTAGCCACGTTATAGCTATTTCTCGGAAAAAACTTTATTTGTTGAACAACGCAACGTCAAATAGTTTTTAACAATAACTTTTTGTAATCTAGCGGGGTTTTAATCGTTATTTAATGTTTTCTAATGGCAGAAAGATAATGCCACATGCATTAAGCCCACCGTTTAATTCGGTTTAATTTTAAGAAGTGCTAACATAAGTGTAAATAAATAAATTCATATTCAATTTGTAATTTGTATCTATTGTTTTGTGGTTCGGTAATATAGCTGCCTAAGTAATAAAATGATCTTAGAACCTAACCATAAAACGTTAATAAGGTACTCTACATAAGTGGATTTAAGCAGTATTGTAAATGGCGTTCACTTTTCTGGGATAGAAACAATATAGTTATCGTAAGTTATTCCCTACTCTATTTACCTAGTTTTAATAGTACCAGCATTTTTTAACTTCATTACGATATGACATAGGAGTAGTAGAGGTCCTTGTGAAAGGGCCGGGGAAGTACTACCACCATACCTATTTCGGCCGCCAAGCAGCATCGCTGCCAGTTTGAAGGCGTTCCCTGTAAAATTACGGTCTTGCGAAGCTTAACACTTTTATGCCTCAAGTTGACGGGTATAAGGCAGATCCGCGTAGGTCATGTTCTTTATGGATGTAACCTACGCAGATAGACAAGAGATGCACTTAACATCAGATGGGCTGTTTCCAAGAAGTATAAAAAAATAGGCATACCACTGTATCTACTGTTTCTACTCGTACTCTATATACCTACTGCACTTAAGATACATAATGATAAGGATGTTCCAAAATCGTATAAAGGCACGAAATAATCTATTATCATTAATTTCATAAATCTATTAACATTTTTTCGGTGAATATCTGATGTTATTATTCTCTGAGTTTTCCTTTATCCTTATAAAGCAAATCCATGAAAGGACTTCCTATACGTCCTTCATTACCGCCTCTGCTGTTTGCGCTATAGCTCTATAACAATATGTTACTTACGAGCTTTCTTGAAACTGTTGTATGACGATATGTTTCTCGGAACAGTGTTCTGTCTTTGCTAAGGCTGCCTATTTCAATAAACCTACGCTTTGTTTCGAAGAATAAAGGTAAAATTTGAACTATGCTAAGAACATGTACAGCTTTATTTTAGGATACAAGTTGGTCCTGAATGATCCTTAATGCCTTACATTTAAGTACAAAGAACTTATTTAAATCTTGAACATATTTTGAAAGACTTGCCACAAACGATTCCATGGTACGTGTGATATGTGAGAAGGAAGATGTCGTCGCGTCGTTCACATTTAAATTGAAACATTACTTTTAGCTCATGGTTGGTATAGGCGTATAATGAAAGACCTAAAAACCTAGACTAGAACAAGGCAAGAACAAGGCAAGAACATTTGGGCCGCCGCGCCTGACCACTTGTACACAAAGGCAGTACCATTGATGGCACAATTGGCACCGATTTGTCCCAGTTGTACCATGATAAATAAATATTACAGGACATAAATTTCACACAGCGCCATCTAGCCCCAAACTAAGCATAGCTTGTAATATGGGAACTGGATTACGGAGAGAATACCTTTTGTTTTTTTTTTTTAAATAAGTACATACTTATCATACAATACCCAAACACAGAACAAACATCTATATTCATCACACAAATGTTTGTCCTGGATGGGAATCGAACCCACGACCTAGAGCGCAGAAGTTACTACAAACTGAGCTATGAGGCTTGTTTAAATAAAACTAGGATGCCGGTTTACTCGCATTTTGGATTCATTAAAAAAGGAACTCATACATATTATTATCTCAAATATCTTCCAATAAAATGATAATAAAATAGTATAAAACATTTGTTTCGACAAACATAAAAAAAAAACACCACCAATGGGTACATTGTGTTCCGGCGGCACATTTGGGGCAATTTGAGATTTTGTTAGCGATTTGATTTGATTGACTTCATTTAGCGAGGGCAAATTCTCAAATTACCCTACCTAAATAGAGAAAAAAGCAAGTCGCTTACAGCACGGATATCACGGAAGCTTACTTTATCTGATAAAGCAATAAGTTAACCCATGTAGTGTACCAACTTAAATAATTTAATATCGGTGTAAGTATCTTTCTATGATACTTATGTTTTTATCGAATGGTCAATAGTGCATTGAGCCATGACTCCGATGTATCATGTAAAAAATGGGAATCACCAACCATCAGAAAACTGATTCTTGGAAGTATAGGGGTCTTTCTTGGAATGTAGGTACTAATTGGTTAGGGTTAATGGTTCTGCGTGGAAATAGTTCAAGCTATACCAACGAGTAAACGCTTTTTCATCACAATGTACGATAAAAGTAGGATTCATAATATATAATAACGCTTATTTACTGCTACGGGAAAGTAAACAGATGAAAATGCGTGATAACTATGATTATGCCTAAAACTAATCTTCGGAATGTCTGTTATGTATACATATTAATAGGCTATATTAACTAGTACCTACATACATACATCACATAACATGTATATAAAGTACACTACACATAGGTAGGTACTGGGATACATCAGAAGACGTGTTTTTTACCTACCATGTTATCTATTTATTTATTTCTTATACATCACCTATTTAAACCGTTTGCAACGGTAACCCGACTTCGAATATAGTATATAGAACAGACCCAATGTCAGCCATTTATGTTTTTGTTAATAAATATTTTAATAATTTAAATTAATTCAATAGGTACTTAATATATTTTATAAAACATAATATATGCCTGGGTCTATGCGAAAAAGTCGGCCACCGAAAGTGTTTTTTTTTTATGGAGGTGGTCATGTCTACCATAGTCATAGCAGATAGCAGCTTTATCTATGATTTATGATATACATATTATGTATATCATAATATGATGATTATTATTTTAATAGTAAAGAATAGAGAGTTTTTTGTCAGTAAGATTTTTAGGGTCATTCTGAAAACGCCGAATCTACCGCCTGTTGAGTCACATCACGACCAGTAAGTAGATAAGTAGGTACACACACGGAGAAAGGTGATAACGATTCGATTCGATTTGCCTACTTTATAATTCGTAGGTTGTACTATTATATATTAAGTGGAAAGGAATGGAACTCGTTGCCCACCGTCTGTTTTTCCACTACATTAATTATTCTTCATGCGCAGAGTTCAATAAGTACCTATATTTTAGACAAGCGTACTCATTTTAGACCACATTTTGACTTGTTTCTCAAGTGAATGAGCTGGTGGTCAAACGCATGGCTGCTTATTTTTCGATAACTAATCCGACGTATACATAACCTACCTAGTTCCAAAACTTCAGTAACTTGCCTAGGTAGGTAGTCAAATCAATACACCTTGTGATTATCTACCTACCTACCTATTACATATTTTGCGCGACTGCTAAGTGTTTATTTTGCACCATTGTATAAATAATAATAAATATTGTATGATGTCAAAAACCATCAAGTCACAAAAACGCTTCAAATCTTACAAAAGGTCATAGACTCAAGAGATATCGCAATGACAGATTTCTCCGAATAATAAATTAAGGTATCAATTCAAACCGTTCGCTCAGATCTGACTTCTGAGAATTGAGAAGGTCCGGGCAACGACAGTGCTACGTAGTACTATTAGTTATTCTGTGGTGTTACGTAGCAAAAGAGTGATCACAGATTGGGTAAGAGTGAGTAGGCGAGCGCATCACGCAATACACCTACAAGCAAGTTAGGTAGATAGCCTAAACCATACCTACTTTAGAGTCACGAGCTCAAGAGATAATGATTTCGTCATTCACAGCTATACCAAAGGTACATACGCACAAACTACCAACGTTTCTATGCTGACTAACTCAATAGAGCAGCGCGGTGTTTTGTTTACTTACCTACCAAATTTTTTAACCTCACCATATGTTACCTGTATGTTAGGTAGGTACCTATTGAGTACCTACTGTTGGCCTTTTACGCCCTGATTCATCTAAGCAAAGCGAATAAAATCAGTTTTCGAAAACTATTCCGTTTTGTTTGCTTTCATGCATTTTCTCTCAATAGAGTCATAGTAAACCATCTTGAAAAAAGTTTTCGAGTGATTTCGTGCATTTTGGCACTTTTAAATAAAAATGGCGGTCTAATGACAAAAGTGGAAGAAAGAAATCCTATACATACATACATAACATGCAACCCCTCAAAAAACATAAACCTCGTTCTGAGACAGTCGGATAAAAACAATATGATGTGCTAATAGGTACATAAGCGGTTTCTATTCACCCCAAATGCTAGGTTTAGAAATGTAGGTCGCCTAGCGCGACTTACGCTTAAGAACTGGGGGTAGAACGTAGGAGTATTTAATATCGATTTGTCATCGTCAGGCAATCTGTAGGTCTACTACAACGAAATCTAAAAGGAAACAAAAACGGAAGACAGTTCGATTTTCATTGTAGGGCCCCTGGACCTGACAATGACAAGTCGATAAGCGTTGTCATTTTTCTAGGAAACAAAATCGTAATCGACTCCATTAAAAATAACTAATCGAAACGGTCCATGATTTTGATAAAAGACTGACAAGACAAGACGACCACAACATAACATTTATGGCTGTCCTACCTACAGAATGATGCTCACAGTCACAGCTCACATTGTTTCCAAAAACGAGCATAAACGCGCGAACAAATAGCTGGTCTGAAATCGCCCTAATGAACGATACTAATAACTGTACTGTACTTAATTCGTAGTTTATTATGAAAGAAGAATACAGTTCCTACGTATAACGGTTATAGAATACAGTTATTGCTGCTATTTGCATCGCTTACATGAATTACGTTATTCATCAACGATATTAATTCATTTACCTACTTTTCTAACCGCTACCGATTAAATAACCGCTATGTGAATACTGTTGATTGGTTTTGTGATTGGACGCTGGAGATTTATTAATCAGATAAACTAGTTGATTCATGCTTTAAGAATTTTTACTCGATTGCCTCAGAATAAAGGTAGGTAATGTTCTTCGTGAGTATAAAATTTAGTAGGTATCCTATGTATTGTGAGTCTATATGCCATTGGCACATTCTGTAGCCTAGACAAAATAATAATAATCTAGATATTTAAAAATGAACCCCTATTTCTCCTTATTCATATTTTTTTTAAATGTCTTCTAATACTTTGGAGAAGGTTCTTACATTCAAAAAAAAATATAAGAATTGTGCAGAAACCTAGAAAATTAAAAAAACTTCACGATTTCCTTTATTAGAACCTTTTTAATGTAACCTTATCTCCAGCGCTATATACTCTTTGCTGAACACGTTTGAAATAACTGTCAGTTGTTTGACAGTAAGAGACAGATCGCACATCGCCAATATCGTTTACAAAGATCGCATAACATAACTCTAGCGTGCGTAGCGTTATGCGTTATTATTCTTGGCGTCAATCAAGGAATACATTTATTCTAAGAGAAGGGAGTGACATAAAAAACCACCGCAGCCACAGGGTCTGTTCTTTTTCCTTGTTCCCGACGTCCTAAGTGACCGTGAAGCTCTCCCTGGGGTTGTGGGCCAAAAGGAGAAAGACTATCATACACCCTTAGCCGGCGCATCTAGAATCTAATATATAATCTATAACTATAGCTTATATCAATATACCTACTTATCGGTTATGACACCTCATATTGCCATATTGTCCACCTCCTGAGACCACCTGGGTGGACCGTTGAAAGTTTTTTTTACAACTGCTCATACTACCCACCATTTTCTATTCACCTTCCTTTCTCTACCGTAGGCATGTAAAACGATATTGCGACCAACGCGACAGTAGCAACAAGCATGACAATTATTTTATAGAGATATATAGTGACACATGGTGAGGGTAAAAAATTACAAACCTAATATACAATATCATAATATACATAAATAGCAATAATAATTATTAGTATTGTATTCCAGTTTGAATTGAATGACAGGAAACGTCTGTCGGGTCAGCTAGTAATATAATTAATAGTATAGGACATTAATTTTACACCATTTTTTTTTTTAAGACGAAGAAGAAGAGAGTGTCAGTGAATGGTCATTTGGTTCCTCGTGGGAGATATAAAAAATAGTTTCAAAATAAAAAATAGTCTTACAATATCTGAAATATCTAGCACCCTCATAACTTCTGAAAGAGACCCATATCGTTTTACTTTTCCTTAACTACAGCAGTCACAGTACCTGCCTGACCTTGTTGACCCCATTAAATATTTTGTAGGTTGGTTGATGGAAAGATCTATATACCCGAAGTTACGCGTGTCAACTTCAGGTTTATTTATATAGAGCCATGAACCTATACTAAAACTGGACTGCGCACTGTATTCTTAAAAACGAGCCGAGCGAGAGGTTTAAGAATAGTAATTCATCTCGTTCTAATAGGGTGTCCAGTCCACACCGCCCACTTCAATGAATGAAAATATGAATTAGTAGATATATTTATTTTCTTAGTATTGTAACAATAATAGGTTATTAAATTTGGTTTTTCTAAACACTTGCGCCTTTTCTTAAGCCTGGACCACAAAGGTAATTGATAAAAAAACAATATTTTTGTGAATGCGATAAGTAGGTACCTGAGTCTATCGTTTGCCTAGAAGAGTTTCTTGTCTCCGATATCATGGAAGGATATAAAACACAAGATATCAACTAGGATTATTTATTTAAACTTATAAGTACAAAATAAGAGTAATAGGTTAAATAAGTGGTAATAGGAGTAGCAGGGTTTTTCATACGACAAAAACGGCATTGTGTGCCATTAAAAGTCAAAGTCAAATATTATTATTCAGAAATATTTTTTGGCTACGGGACTTTGCTCCCCCGGTGGCTCCCTTAGGGGAGCCAAGGTGATTCTCAAACTAAGGCCTCGGCTCCCCCGGACGGGTGAGACAAAATACCACACATTTTCCACAATTTTAAAAGTGTTTTTGGCTGTTATTTAGCTTACAAAATATGTTTTTGCAATTGAATTTCTAATTCAATTGAAATACAATATTGTTGAATAGTGTAAAATATGTGTATGTTTGTCAGGTCACCAAATTTGGAATGAAGACATAACATACTTTTATCCCGATATTCGAGAATGGGATTATCCTCCTGTGAAACAATTACATATTATAACATGTAAAGTCAAAATATATATCCTTGAAAAACCGAAGATTTAAGTAAATAATGTATGAAATATATAATGCTTCCATTAAAAGAAAATTAATGGTTCATATGAACTAAGAACGGACAGTATAGGACGAGTAGTTTCAGAGATATGGTTGTTTGAAGTTTGACAGCTGTCATTGAAAATGTAGACTTTGGTCATAGCAAAGTCAAAGTCAAATAATTTTAGCTTTAATTTGAACTGATAACTTGTGTTCGTATACGAACCGGAAGAAGCTCCAAGCTCATTAAAATATCTCCCTACGTCAGTGCACAGGGGCGGGGCGTTATGTCAGGAACTATGTCATCGCCCGCGATGTGCAGATCCCAAGCATTGAGGACTTTGTGGTATTGTTGGCGGGTCGAATGTATGACCGCGACCACTGCCTCGCGAAATACTGGGCACTTCTGAGTCTATAGGATAGGATGCAACCAGGAAGGATCCGCCCTCAATGAAGTCTTCTTAATGCTACGGATGGACCACCTCCAGAGGAAGGCACCGAAGCAAAGCCCCGTGACATCGTGGTTGTAGCCACGAGAGTCGATTCTAGGGTAGATAGCGCCAGCTAGAGGCCCTTACCCACAGCTAAACAAAGAAAAGCTGCAGACGACTCGATGTATTGATTGAGGATAGTCTAGAACAAGTAGTTTCAGAGATATGGCCGTTTGAAGGTTGACAGCTGTCATTGAAAATGTAGGTCTTGGTCATAGTTTTCATTTGAACTAAAAACGGAGAGTCTAGGACGAGTTATTTCAGAGATATGGCCGTTTCAAGTTTGACAACTGTCGTTGAAAATGTAGGTTTTTTTTTAACTAAGAACGGAAAATACCACCCTAATGTCTTCAAGAAAAGAGTTAATAAGCACCTGGGTTACCTTACTCCACGTTGACCTCATCCTTGCCTATGCAAGCTTCGTAAGTAAAGTGAAGTAAGTATGGTTTTGAGATGCTCCATCTGACAACACCCCATATATCTACGTAGGCAATAGAAATCTACGGAATCCACTTTGTTTGTGGATAGCCTACTGTATCATAATTTAAAATGTTGTTAATTAACTCATCCAGCTGTGGAAAGACAGGCCAGAGCCGGGATACCATTCCTTTTTACATCTATACACGTAGCAAAAATACACCATTTCCTCTATATTTATATAATTGTATAGCGTTCAATGCTATTATAGGTTAGCCGTTTCGCAAAGAAGCCATATGGATATAGTCGTTTTCTGAGTAATATGGACACATTTGGATGACAAAATACTACCATTATCACTTTAACACGCCAAAATCTGTATTTCGTAAGTCACATTGTGGTAAAGGATTTCATGGTTGTAAAATAAAAAATCTATTATGTATTTGTTTATGCAATGTCTATCAAAGTAATAAAATAAAAATTTAAAGAAAATCAAAGAAAGCTCCCAAGGCTTACCAAAGAGGAATTCAATATGTAATGGCAACATGTTAGACAAGGAAGCATTACTATAACTGAGCTATCTCACCTGGCTCGTTTTACTACTTTGACAAAAGACAAATTATTTTGAAACATATTTTCAGCGCGTGGAGTGTAAATTTCATGTACGTAATTTTTGAGTGCGCAATCCAGTTTTAGTATAGGTTCATGTATAGAGCAGCGAATAAGTGAAGGGAGGGATATTACTGACATTGACATGGAATGGATCCATCCACTACATTTAATTGAAGCTATTTTTAGACCAAACGGCATTGCTGGGAATTTATGCAGTCCAAAGTGCATACCAAACCTACAACTTTTGCTCGCTTTTGCATAAGTTGTAAAATAAGAAATTAAGTTTTCTATGACTTGGTATATATATGTATCACGCTTATGGTGGGTAGTTATAGTATCTGTACGTAAATGTTATCACATTACCTGTAAGTAATTACGTAGGTAGCGAGGTATGTATAGGTTCTAGGTACTAACTAATAACATCAATAGTTTTCTGTTATCTATGTTATTGGTAAAAAAATGTTAGAATTATTGATGGATTAGAATTATCAAGCCATCAGTGTCCCATTGCTGGACACAGTCACATTCCTCCCCCACACCATCTTCTTCACGATTTGGACTTCATTCTTCCATTCTGCGAGAAATGCGAGAGTACCTACTTACTTTAGTAAAACAGACTGGATACGAGTTAGTATCGTTAGGTATAATATACTAAAATCAGATCTATCGGACAAAATTAATTGTCAAATGACAATAAGACCTACCGGATGTAAAAGTATATTGTTAGAAGATTATTAAGGCTCTTCTTGTCATACTAGGTCAGCACCATTCGACTCTGCCGTGAGTCAGGTGTAGGTACTGGGCTAGGGCTAGGCTATTTCTGGAATAGCTGCGATAATTTTACCGGCATGACACACCTGTTCCGAGTAGACGACGCCATTTTATACAATTCCGAAAATATATTGCGTTACATGTCAGCCAACGAACAGACAATGGAGTGGTATTCATTATTAGTGGAAATGGCTCTAGTAAGTAGCAGTGAGGTACAGAAAAAACCCCGCGATTTATATCGCAAATACCTTTAGTTAGTTGAATAAATTTACTACCTGTAGGTACTTACCGTGGGAATGTGCCGAACGTAAGTTTGGACGTGCCTCTGACTATCTCCTAGTAGGTGATCAACGCTCTGAGAAGATCAGAGGCGAATCCTCGAAGAAGAAAATGTCACGAGCCTGTTTATTTTAATTTACTTACTTACAACCTATCTTAAAACCCGACTAAACTCAAAAAGGTTATTTCCTTAGACACCTTAACAACTACATACATTATGGATATGACATCAAGTTTAGATAGATATATACGTACTTTGATTCTTCATTAGGTACCTAACCTATGTAAAACTCAAGTTGAGACTTCAAAGAAAGTCGGCTGTCTTGCGGATAAGGTGGATTACTAGGTAATCCGTCTAAAATTCGAAATCGGTGCTTTGATCAGAATAATCCTCATAATCCCATGCCGTGTACTAAATCAATCAAATAATTCCAGATATATAAAGGCTGCCTTACCTGAAGGTATTAGGTCGCCTCCGCCTACCGACATCTGTAACACGGAAACTTCGAATTACCCTCAGTTTACAAATTTGGCAAAGCCATTACTACACAACTGATTACTGAACTGCTTCTAGATTACAGATGTCAAGGTAACTAGTATTTTTACGGACTTAAAATAGTAGGTACTACTCAAATAATCCACGAGAGAAATGCGATTTTTGTAATAATATAAGTTTGTAATAAGTCAAGTGATTATAGAATTATCGTCCCTCACTTTTAGGAGAGCTTAGATAGTCCAGTAAGTACATAGAAAGGTACATATGTGGTATCTATAGGTAATAATTTTGTAGCTATGAACTCGGTAGGTTTGGTACCTGTACCTAACCTACTAGTACTATACTAGGGCTTGTATTCCTGTAAATATAACGTCCATATATTGTTACTTACAGTTGTCTGTTGTGCATCTACTCATAAGCTATATAGGTAGGTACATCTAGTAAAAATCGTCATGTATTTCTTATCTTACGTCTCAAAAAGAGGTCGAGGGGTGTGGTGTGTGACTGTGAATTACTAATTGGTTCAGCCACCGTTTATAGTAATTACCTTTTTAAACGTCACCGCAGTGATCCAATTTGGTAGAATGTGACGGAGTGAATTCCTACCTATTATTAACCTTCATCTCATATTATTAGTTTAATTTGAATTAATTTCGATTGTCACAAAGGTATATTTAGGGCAACATTAGAGCGTAAATTATCTTGTTTCGTGTAATCCGCCCGAATGCGTCCAACTCTTTTCTAAAAGTTTTCGATTGTAGGCTTAAACTCCGCGAAAACGCATCGGAGCAGCAGTTTGCATTCCGTTGCTCGTTGTATGTCAAGGTGTTCAAATTGAGGTTCACAGAATGTTACAGCTAGTTTGAATGAAGCCAGTTTGTACAGGCAAAAAATATGCCACTACTTTCGCAGTGCGTGCATAATAAGTTTTAAGGCGTGCAATAGCCTTTGTTTTTATCAAAGTTTTCGGCGGACCACTAAGTGCCGAAAGACCACTTTGGCGATTGGCAATAACGTTCCGATTCAATGTAAAAATGTTGCAACAACCTTCGCGTGTTCCAAGAACTTCGCCGCCGCCGCCGCCGCGTGTGTTTCCCGGAAAGGAACGTCGACCCGCGATTTCGATTTTTAAAATAGATGCGATCCGTTATTTGCTACGCAGCCTATGTGAATTGATTTCTCTTTACAGGTAGGTACTACACCTATAACTACCTACTCTACTTTACATCTGGCTCTAGCTAAATGATGAACTATAATATTAGGAACGATATTAGGTAACGTAGTAACGTAGGTAATCATAAAAAAACTACTTAAGTAGTACATATCTACTTATTCTTATATGTAGGTACATTTTATAATACCTACCTAAGTAGTTTGATAACCCTCTGAAAATAAGTAGTTTGGTATCACCTATCTACCTATAGATGGGATGGTAGTGGTACCTAATGTATATCAATGGCCAGACTAGTTTCAGAATAAACAGGGTACCTATCCAGTACTCACCTAGCTAGCTAGTAGAACAGTTAAAACGAACCTCGGAATCCGAATCGAAAGTTTTTTATTAATTTTTACCGTAAAAGAATGGTAAGAAGAACGAAATCAAATAATGCGGCAGAAATGTTTTTATTCAGAAATAGAAAGTGTTTGATCTATTAAAACAGACACCAGCAAAGATAGTTAGACCTGTAGGTACAAAAGTACAGATACAGACAGATACAGGCAGGCAGGGAGAGCAGAGGTGGGAGTTGGAGTGAATAGAATAGCGGGCCGGGTAGGTAGATACCTATGAGTATTATTTACAGCTATAGATTTTATTTTTATAGGTATTCGGTATTAGTTGGTATACGTAATATAACTAGGTATACAACTACAAAATAGTAGTGAGGTAAGTATATAATTTCGTATTAGGTAGGAGGTACTAGATTTGAAAAGTTCTGCGCCAACGCCTTCCACCACAACACACTGAGCTTCGTAGTTTCAGAGTGAACGGGGTGTAGGTACCTGGTAATACCTAAGCATAAGTACCTAGGAGCTGTGAGTACACTAATACTACGCAAGTCAAGAAACGTTAGCAACGTCACCGGTACCTCATCTATACATGCAGTGGCTATACTTATAGGTATATAGGTACTCTAGATATAAGTACAAACAAACTGTAAAGTGAATGCCTCCCTAACCTAGTCTTCAAAGGTGACCTAATCGTTTTCCTTGACCTTATTTGTTTATTACTAGAGTTGCTACCTTACGGTTAACGACATCTTGACTTTTACATTAATGTCTTCTCAGAATTGGAATTGTATATTCAGCTGCACCTTACCGTAAGGTACCTAGCCTTACCAAAAACATTTACCAAGAAACTGACAAGTCCCCTACTAGGTACTTCGAATCGTAAGTGTATATGACTAGGTTATATCTTGATATATCTCGTTAGTTGGTATTGTATCGGCACATTCAAGAATACTAGTCCAGGAGATCTAAAATGTTACTGTTAGGTTAGTTACATGTAGGTACCTAGAATATATATTTTGGTGCACCTTGTGTCAGTCAAAATTAGGTAGGGTAACACATCCTGGTGCAGCCTGTACCTTAATATAAGCTAGGTTTTTTCAACAAGTGCCAAAAACTTGATAACTGCTATCCCGGAGAGCGAAGCTATACAAGACAAGCATACAAACAAATATCTTCGATATGGATCCGGATTTACTCGTAATCTCGATTTACGATATGGGCTCAAGTTCGCCTTGAATTCAAGCGAACAAAAACTCCTACGTAATTTAAAAACAGAAGCGACATTTTTAAATTCAATATCAGCAAATGCAAATGCCCTTGCGGTGCGGTGGAAGCCAAATTAAAACGCTTAAATCGTGCGGATTGCAAAATGGGCTTTAAACCTCAGGTATAGGAACACTAATTCCTTGGAGCTCCCCTCCATGTATCAGATCAAAGCCGTATTTCAATCAGTTCGTTAGACGAAACTGTCGTCTGTTTGCAGTCTGCAGCATTGAAATTTAAACTAGCTGGTTCCGGGAAAACGAGACAGGCGGCCTTTTTGTCTCCATTCTGTTCACCCGTTTAGTCCTTCCCTTCCCCACGATTGCCCACGGCGGCGGCGGAGGCGCGGCGCGGCCCACCGCTGGTGTAACGAATCTGTGTATCGAACTTTCTTCCATAACTCTGAGGAGGTCTTCCAACGATAATAATACCGAAACGAATTCATTTGTCATTTGCGCCTATGACATATTTATTTACGACAGGAGAGCTCTTGTCTTCAAGGTTTGCCTGGGCAAGGATGAGGTCTGCGGTGGACCGAACCATCCCAAGAAAATCCTAAAAAACTAACTAAGTATATTATTCAATTCCAATAATATACCTATGACTAAACATATTGAGTTACCTATAGGCCGTTTGTAACGGTCCTTAGGTAATCTGACTGATTCCTTTGTACATATTTAGTTTAATTGTACTTTATATTGAATAACTAAACTACCTCTTGTATAATTTGTACTTTACGTAAGGCACATTTTTCTCTCTTTGTGATTGAGAAAAATGTGCATTTTGTTACCTACAAATACCAAAGACTTTGCTAGTGAAACGTACGGGACTTCGGTTCCCGCCAACCCGTGGGAATTCTTAAAATCCGTTCTTAGTTCACCCACACATTGCAAAAGGAAGCTGCCACGCAAAATGACTCTCTATAACCTCTAGTTTGGGCTGTTCGTTGAGTGTTAGTCAGTCAGCTAAACGACGATTATCGTGGAGCCATATATCCCATTATAGTGGTATAGTGATAAAGGTTCTAAGATCTATGGACGGAATATAACAATGAAATTGCATTTGACAACAGCTTGTCAGATGAACGCACCGGATGATCGATGAGTCAACACCACATTCTACACGCTTCAGTTTAGTAGCCTTAGGTCAAAGGCAATATTGTAGAGCACAATAAGAGGTCCTTCTCCGAACAATAACCCGCATACAATTTTCGAAATGAGACAATGCAAAAAACAAATAAAAATCCGAGCCATAATGCTGGCGATTTCTCATAACCAACCCTCGGGTCGGAGGCTTCCAAGGATTAATTACGAGTTCCGAGTAGGCCTGCCACCGGGCCATTCAATTCTCGGTAAGCTCGAATCGAAAAAGGAGCAAAAACGGATGGCGGCGTTCTGAGAAGACGCATACCTGCGCTCACGCATCCTACCTTGCCGACGACGATTCGAAAGAACCATACATTTTCCTAGTAATAGTACACTCTCAGTAACATTTCCTCTTTTACGTACTTAGAAATCTCTTGCCTGGAAACAAATACATACTTTTTTATAAAATATATAACAGCGAAATTCTTATCAATCTTCCCCGTTGATGCCGTTAGTTCTTTTGACAATGTCATGGTTATCAACATACCAACAATACCTACTAGTGAAACGTCCGGGACTTAGTTCCCGTAATCCCGTGGCGATCGTACCGCCAGACCCACTCAAACACACAACATTTTATCAAAATCTGCTGCCCAGCTGTTTACGAGGAGTTAAGCGACAATCACTCGTACGGAAGATAATTCTTCCGTACGAGTGATCCGTTCCGTTATGTAATGAAATAAACGATAAATCGTGGTAAATATATTACATATTTGTAGTTTATTTTTATGTTGGCATTCCTAGGCATTCCTACGTCTGCAACATTTAACACATTTGTAGATTCAAAGACTGTCCTACTTCTCCAACTACAGATTTAAACAGTAATAAAATCTGAAATTGGTAACGTCTAAGGGTATTGAATTGAAAACCCCCACGACATTTCTTGTACCTAGGTACCATAAAAATGCGGGTTCACTACGTCTTTGCGAAACATTGCCTGAACACAACAATTTAAAATTGGTGTTATGGCGACGGCCTTAGGTAAGATGGTGATAGCTAGCTAGTTATTAAATGAAAATTGACTTTGACTTTGACATTAGATACAGATATCATAATACCTACTCTGCTTTCTATCGCAATTCAACGTTCAAAAGTATACTTTTTTTATTATTGTACTAAGGACGGGGACGTGATTGGCCTTCATCTCACCTTTTCAAGTTATGATAAAGCCGAAGTTGGAAGCGCACTTCACCCGAAATCCTCAACAAACTGAGTAACTGGCTATCTTACCTCTAAATGCCGGAACACAACAATTTAAGAATGACTAATCAAATACGTAGTATTATACTCGTAGATGCCCACATTCTACCCAAATGCTTCACGAGAACATATCACTATCGATATCTGGATAGCTATGAAAAGCTTTTCAACAGAGTGATTGACCTCGAAGCTTGCACCGAAAAGGATGAGGTCCAAAATAGAGCGGAGCGAGCCTACCCAAAAGGTTGGGTCGTAATCGTAACAAAAGACACAGAGTGTGGTTGTCGCTGAAATCGCGAGGCTTGTTATGTTACGTCTCCAAGTATTATTATTGTTATTAGCTTGGGGTGTCTCACTGCAGGGCCCTTTCCTCCTTCGTTGGCTGATTGGGCCCATTCCTTTTCGTAGTAGTCTCACTCATCTCGCCATCTCCGCCACCTGGGCATTTCACGTGACCAAGTAGTAAAAAAAGATGCTAAACTTTCAGTTGAATCCAGCCTAATGTTTACAGTTCGCTCTTAGAACTGAGAATTCCACCTTCCATAAATCTCTATTGTTAGCTAAATGGGCCAATTCCTTTATGTAGTAGTCTAGCTCATCTCGCCATCTCCGCCTGGGTCTTTCACGTGACCAAGTAGTAGAACAAAATCATAGAAGATGCTAAACATTAAGTTAAATCCGGCCTTGTGTTTACAGTTCGCTCGGAACTGAGAATCATAAATTGTGATTCGATTCTCGGTATTGCATTTACATTTCATTTCATGGCTAAAATTATGTATTGTTCGAATATTCTATTTCTAGGAAGCTACACGTGTAGAGGTATTGGTACTTTGTGTGTACCGATAACCGCTGTATAAGGTAATAGGTAAATTTATACCGTAGGTACTGGGCAAGAACAGCACAGCAAACAGTCAACTGTTTCGCGAACCACCAGACGAGATTAGAGTTCTATTTCGCTACATCTCTGGCTGAACCAGCAACCAGATGTAGCGAAATAGAACTCTACTAGTTAACCAATAAAAAGTACTATTAACTAACTATGTACAAAGGAATCAGTCAGATTCCGAACTGTTCCAGACCAGTACCAGACGGACGCGTGCCCAAAACACTGGCTGCATTGCCACGCTGAATAGCTATGCTAATTCGCTGGTCTAAATAAGAGCCAGCCCTTGGGTCATGTGTCGCCTCAATCAAAAGCCCCGCAAGATTTTTGAAAACCCGGAGGGCACCGGCTCCCCACGGACCCAAGGTCTCCACCCCAAAAGGCTCAAATAGGTTAGCTCTGTCGAGACCACTATATTTGCGCCTTTTGTGATCCTCGGCCGAATCAGCCGCCGCACCAGCCCTAACTGATGTCCCAGACAGATGAGATGGCGCTAGGGTGTCGACGCAGGTATCCCACACCAAAGGCCTACCCATTTCCCAAGGGACAAGAGTCATACCGTCGGGCCGCTTACCATCATCACGTAACAGACCATTCGGTTCAAGAACGGCTGGCACATTGACAAGTGGCAATACGGAAAGTTACAGGATCCATAAGTGTACCGGTATTGTAAGATGGATGTGCTTGCAGCCAAAGACCTGATTCCCATTTTGAAACAGCTAAGAGACGAGCACGATCTGTGGAGGTTGAGCACGTAAGCCATTCTAGTGCCCAGTCCATGCCTAGTGCCTACCTTCATATAGGTAGAGTATTGATAGAGTCGGTAGGTGCTATGAGTATTGTCCTGCTGTGCCATTATTGTCTTGTATAAAAATCACACCTTTCCACTCTGGCTGGACTTGAAGACTCCAAGATTACAAATTGTAGGTACTGTTGCGGAAAACGCACGAGGGTAGCGAATGTATCTATAACCTATATATTTTCTAAAATGTAAGATGGGTAAGCTACTTTATTCGGCTTGCCTGGGTAGAGATGAGGTATACGATGTATCCGGTCTTCTATTTATTGACCCATTAACTGAAATCAAAGACCATTTTGTTCTGTACTGATACATATTTTTAACTCGACAACTATATTTAAAGCACCTTTTTATTATTTTTTCATTGTACGACGGGGTAGCGCTTGGCCTTCATCTCACCTGGTTACAAGATGAAAGAAAACCGAAGTTGGAGGCGCAATTCACCCGGTATCCTCAACTAACTGAGGAACTGGCTATCTTACCTCTAAATGCCGGAATATAACAATTATTAGAATTGTTGTTATGGCGATATAATTAGGTAAGATGGTGGCAGCTAGCCAGGCGGACTTAAACAAAGTCCTACCACATCTGAACACGATGGGTTGAACCACTAGACCACAAACGCGGTTACCATTATGTTGCTTCAGTTGAAAAGTACTTAATTATAACATAAATTACGAAATTGTAATAATCAAAGCTGGAAAATAAATCGGCTATCAACATTGCATTTTCAATACAATTAATGCAGGTACAAGATAATTATTTTGTGGTAACTATTAACGATTACACAGAACAACCCATACCAAATAACATTATCGGTTAGTGCTTCCACGAAACGTATCAAATCAACGGCAGTACATTAACAATAGAATTTGTGGCCATAAAATGTAGCTTGAAAATATAATATGATTGTCAGGTAATGGCAACTGTTACTAGAAATGGTAGACAATGGCTGCGAATACAATCATCTTCCAACTGAATCGTGTTACCGAGTCCTTGGAATCAAGGCCCCGTGATCTACAGAGATTCCATTTCAGAAATTTGTAGACTATACCTATCTTCTCGCGCCATAAGGCCATGGGGGTATACCTGCCCATAAAGTTGTGAAAGGGTTTGCCGAAGTTTTTCCTGAAAATACAGTATCGGGTTTTTTAAAATGAAGGTTACCCCCCTCTGTGGTCTAGTGGTTCGCCTACCGGTGTCAGATCCAAAAGTCCCGGGTTCGATCCCCAGAGGGAGTACAATACTGTGCTAGGTTTGGTTGGTGGTAGATCTTTGTTCAAGCCCGCTTGGCTAGCAACCACACGATAGCGATCTCACCTAATTCTGTCGTCATAACAACTATTATGAAATTGTTGTTTTCAGGCATTTAGAGGTAAGATAGCAGGTTCCTCAGTATGTTGAGGATTCCGGGTGAAGGGCGCTTCGGCCTTCGGCCTTATCATATCTTGAAAATCAGGTGAGGTGAAGGCCAAGCAACACACCGTCGTAAAAAAAAATGCTTTCCCATACGAAATCTAGTTAGTCGTTGATTTGTCTTTTGATTGAGGCGACACGTAATCGAAGGACTGGCTTTTGTGGCCAGCGAATAAGCATAGCTATTCAGCGTGGCAGTGCAGCCAGTGTCATGGGCACGCTTCCGTCTGGTACTGGTCTGGAACAGTTGAGTTACCTATACGCCTTTTGTAACGGTCCTTAGTAACCAGACTGCTTCTCTAGTTAGTTTAATTGTATGTACCTACATATAATTTGATGCAGATAAGTACTACGGATAGAGATAATCTAATTATGGAATGCTTTACTATTTCAAAAAACCAATGAAAAACGAGTTACCAGTTTCTGAGAAGCCTTTTTCATTTTATGGAACCGGAATTTCATTCAGTTCCTACTGTATCTTTTCATCTCTCTGGTAAATTTAAAATGACCACGTGTTATTACACTGTGTATATATTCTTTCTTTTTGTCCCTATTTTAAATAAATATACGTCAACTTTGATGAGTTTTGAGCAACTTTTTTCCCTAATCGATAAATGTTTAGGTACCCTAATCTCTTTAATATTATTACTGCCATCAGTGGATCAGCGTTCTTGGAATCAAAATTTCAGCTACACCTTATCACTATCTTATCTTGACTCGCTAAAGTTTAGCGGAATATTACGATAACATCTTCGTAGTAAGATAAGACTACTCTCGGAATCAAATCAAAATGCTATAAAGACGCTTCACATAAAAAAACAAGAATCATTTTTTTTTATGAATTTAGAGAAGGATTTTACTTCGAAATCTAACTCAAATCCAAATGATTATCTAAAAGTAAAATCATAGGTATTATGTTAGTAAACAAACTTATGGCTCCGTTGTGTGATCGCCTTTCTGGTGTAGTGGTTCGCCAACTGGTATCAGACCCAGATGCCTCGGGTTCGAAGTCCGCCTGGTCGCTCTAAGAACAATTCGAATTTGTTGTATTTGCGACACTGGTTGGCAAGACAGCCAATTCCTCAGTCTATTGAGGATTAGCCTTATCGTAACTTGAGTGCTTCCCCATTGGTGTATAATGGAAAAAAAAAATAAAAAAAAATTGTGAGTGAACTGAACAGAGGACTAGGTAGTTATTTTGAGTTTTTTTGGCGCCAGAGGGCATAAGAGGAGTCGATGGTTTTTTAGTTTCATTGTTTACACCTTGTTTTGATAAGATAATCATTCACAAACCAGGCAGGTAGTATCATGTTTCAGAGGGTGCCCCCTGCTGCTGCCATAATTAATTCGTTTCTTTATTTGACTTCCAATTCCGATACTTACCTGAAGAAACTGAACATTGAATTACATATCTTGTTATCCAATCAAATTCCATTAATTTTTTTTTATATTGTACTACGGGATGCTACGGGGAAGCGCTTGGCCTTCATCTCACCTGGTAACAAGTTAAGATAAGGCCGAAGGTGGAGGCGCACTTCACCCGGAATCCTCAACAAACTGAGGAACTGGCTATCTTACCAGGCCATTTTCTTTCGGCATTCTCTGAATGCCGGAACACAACAATTTGAAAATTGTTATTATGGCTACAGAATTAGGTAAGATGGTGGCAGCTAGCCAGACTTAAACAAAGTCCTACGCCAACCAAACCGAGCACAATATTGTACTCCCACTGGGGATCGAACCCGGGACCTCTGGATCTGAAATCGGTTACAAGAGGTTACAAGCCTGACAAAACACCTGGTTACAAGTTATGATAATACCATGTATTGGAAAACAATTAGGTACCTACCTACTAGGTATATTCGTAAAAATAATTTTAATCAGTCGTGTCGTGCCATTTCGAAATGAAAGATGAGAGTATGGGAGAGTAGTAGGCGCTAGATTCGTACTACTGGGATAAACATCGTGTTAGTGCTTGCCTACAATAAAATCAATGCAAACCTTGTTTAAAAAAAAATCCTATGAAGGCATGTAGCGTGATGGCGCATGGCGTGATAATTCTTTCTACAGAATAGATAACTAGCTATTCATACATAGACAGTGGCAAAGTGTCATTAGCACACTTCGCCACCTAGCTAGGTGTAGGTATATGGTATGTATAAATACCTTACTACCTTCTTCCAATTACCTTATTTGCATACATACCTATTTTTTAATTTATTACCTACCTACTTCGCACTTCCCAGTGGGAAGTAGTGAAGTAGAAGTACGCAGTGGCGTAAGCGTTGTTTTTAAATTAATCTGTTTAATAGCTTACCTACCGTCACCAACGAGTAATTAAGAAGATAGGTAGATATATCATTTTATACCTGAGTACTTTTTTTTATGATGTGTTGTCTCTTAAGATGTAGGTGCTACATTTTGAATGTGTGGGAATTCCTTTTGGATTTTCCTGCATAAATTTCCTTTATTGATATTGGTGTTGTTTATAGACTAAAGAGTAAGTATATATACCTAACATGAACTATAATATTACTCGTTGTAATTTAGGTAGGATATCCTTCTTATAACAAGATGATGTGAACGCAAAACATGCCTCCGTTGATTTCAACGAAATAGCCCACGCGTGTATGGAACACAATGAGGTCGTTTAGGTATTTGTTGGTCTTCAATACGTTACAGTGACGTAAGTTATTCATAATAGGTACCTACAGCAAAGACTATCTACTACCTACCTACAAGCGCGAGGCTTATCATTAACCATTCACAAACGACCCGAGCTGAGGAATGATATTGATAACAGCTGGCGCCTCTCGGTACATGTATTTTTGCCACAATTGCGCGTGTTGCACACAGCAGTCGTAAACAATATGATGTTTTGAAATGGAATGTTTTAATTGCCGGCGGGTGTCGTGTCTCGCGTCTGCTAAGAACTAAACAAAAACTAGATTAACCTTATGACTATGACTATTCTCACCTGGCAGTTTGACCACCATTGGAGGTGTGAATGGTTTATTGGGATCCAATGTAAACGCCTTGAGATACAACTGCACACAAACACAACGTTCACTTTGTAGCCTATGTATGTTTCCTCAAATCCACTTTACGGCCGTTTCGTTTCTCGGTAAAACTCTTTATAAACAGTTTCGTGGAAGCAGACCGCGTTGGAGAAATTAATTTGCAGAAATCGTCGTCCGGCGTACGTTGCTGCGGCTGAGACGCTTTCTAAACGCGCGCACATGTATTTTCACTGATGTGTTTTATTTATCACAGATAACAATATCGCGGAGGTGAAAGTTCGGGTGCGATGAGTCCGCGCGTGGACGTGCCTGGAGCGAGTGCTGAGGCAGACTGCCGGTGCCGGCGACGGTAGGACGCCACGCCACGGACGTACGGGCAGAGCGAACGAGAGCGAGGGCGCCGCGCCACGCCGCGCCCGGCCCGAGGTAAACACGCTGCGCGGGGGACGTTCGCTGTTCGCCGTACTTGCCTTGCCATGCCGCTTCCGAGAACGACCAACCTTGCCGTTTCCACGAAATAACTCAAGCCATTGTCACTAATTTATAAAACTTATGTTCTTCCGTCCAAGGCGACTTCGTAAGTTCCGTGACTGTACGACGTGCCTGGAAAGTTGACCTATGTGACCGGTTAAATTGGGTAACATGGTATCTGTCTATCTTTTCATCAATCAAAGCCGGCCCCCTTCCCTATGACATGGTGAAAGTTCATTCACTTCTTGGTCTATTTTTGTGGGCAAGGTAACGCCGCCGCTTCATGGCGAAGGTAGATTTAAACTTTTACTTCGTACCTATACCAGGGGGGTAACCATGACCTCTAAAAGCATTATTGTTTCGATGTTACTATATTTTTGTCCCTATCTGTCCAGTGTAGAAAAAACGAGACATAAATAATGTAATATCAAAACGAGAATGCTTCAAGAGGTTGTGGTTAGGGCCTAACCGTTAGGCTCGTCCCTTGGTTCCATGTGCTTTAGAAATCAATAATGATGCAAATGCTAAGTAGATGATGTACATTATATACCTTAATACCGACTAACCGACTTATATATCTGCCTATAATACCTATATGAAATAAGAAAGAAGGATTAAGATAGAAAATGAGAAATTTGAAAGTTTTTCCATGATCCAATTTATCGAAACGAAACCCCTTTCGGAGAATCCGGCTCGAGATTTTCAGAGAATTATTTTTACATTTACAACGATACGATATAGGTACCTACCTACTTACATGGGATTTCTGCGGTTCTTTATTCTCATCTATCGTTTGTTTCAGTGAAACTAATTTCTAAATATTTAATAAAAATATAAAATAATATGATAATTATGTAGATAGATAATACATTTTTTAAGTCGATACTTCCTGGCATCATATCAGCTAAAGTTAATTTAGTCTAGGTAGGTACCATTATTTTATCACAGGTTAATCCCGTACCGTTACTAACACCACATCCATATTATTTGGTTTGAACAGGTTTTTTATCACACTTTTTTTTTACTAAACTGCTGAGCAAAGGTATCTCGTCGTTGTTCAGTTGGATGATCCAATCCAACTTCCTTCCACTCATATTAGAAACATAATAAATAAAAACGATTTACTTTGGACAGCATTCCATAGATAAGGTAGATGTGGTTATCCACATAAGAAAAATCCATTCTTTAACAGCTGGGTGTAAGGCGGCGTCTTTCCTCCATCAGGAAAACTATAATGACGACCTTTTTTGGGCACGTGAAATTCACGTGCTCAAAAAAGTAAGTTCAGGGGCGATACCACGACCTCTTATAGCGTACTTGTTTTGATATTACTTTACTTTTGTCACTATCTATCCAGTCTAAAAAAATGAGACAAAAGAAATGTAGCATCAAAACGAGAATGCTTATGACGTTGTGTTTAGGTCCCAGGGCAAAAGAGATCACAGTTACCTTTATTCTGGACGTGGCTGGACCGACTAACCTGATTCGGAAACGGACTGAGGGAAAACCCTCGATAGACCGGCGACATTGTGGCGGGCGCGGGGAGTCGATGGATGGTGAAGGCTCAGGTCGCTAGTTGTGGCTTCGATTTAGGGATGTTGTGTGTGTGTGTGGGCTGATATTATGACTATGCAGTTGCTTCAACTATCCCTTCTATATAAAATATCCCTTCAACTGATGAGATGTTAGAAATGCACTAGCGTAAGAGATTAATGGCGGTGGATTGTAAAATATGCCACTAATCCGAATTCGACACACAATATTTCGACAAAGTATTTACTTGAGAGATATCCAACAAAAAAACACACATTCCGAATGGAAAACCTGCTTACTCCTAGTATACGTATGATAAAAAAAAATATTATATAGGATAATATTTTTTTTTCACATATTATATAATAAAAAAGCTTGGAAGACTAGGTATACTTTCAAGCTTTTTTTTACTACGAAAAAAACTAGTTACATACATATAAATGTATAAGTATATGACTCCCATAATGAAAACAATCCAAGCGACACCTCACACGTCAAAATCCATCAAGCCGTTTCAGTTAGAGCGTTTCTATAATTGTTAATAATCGAGACGTACACACAAAGCAATCTCGAAAATTATAGCCCCCTTTAAGGCATACGAGTAATAAATACGCAAAGGCAACAATAGATGTTTTCTACCCAGCAGATAATCAATACGCGGGATAATCGTAGTTTCTCCGAAGATCGCGGGTGACATGCGCGTTCCGCGAACGCTAGAACGCTACCTCGCTTCGTGATCGTGAGGTACACTGGCGCACAAAATCGCTTATGTCAAAATATCTGCGAATTGACAGTAAAATTGTGGTTATAACAGTATTTATGCTTACGTTGCATTTAGAATGTATTTAGAAATAGCTTCTGTTCGCGGCTTCACTTGCGTGTAACCATATAAACAGTAGATATTAAAAGTACATAGGCATGACTAATATGATATACCTGGTCTAGGGCAATATCAGCGCAAGTTTTGAGTTCAATCCATGCAGTATTTTTATTCCATAATTTCATATTACCGAAAAAACTTTCGCATTTATAGCACCAGTACTAGTACAGTACAGTTTTACAGTATATACTAGGATAAGTAGGGTAATTTTTCAGTTCATTTCAGTATTCTAGAATGCTAAAATAGCATTCTCACAATATATTGTATATTTTTGCCGTGGCAGCGACCACTCTAACTCATCAAACCGCGCATGCTGTCGAGAGATCTCACCAAAAGTAGGGCAGCAGCTTTCTTCCCTTTATTAACTCCTATAACACGACGGCCTTGAGGTAAACTAAGACAAAGGACAGGACTAACAAATTAAAAAAAGAAAATGTCATTAAATTTTACCGCCTCTGTGGTCTAGTGGTTCAGCCCTCCGATTTCAGATCCAGAGGTCCCGGGATCGATCCCCATGGGCAGTACAATATATTGTGCCCGGTTTGGTTGGTGGTAGGACTTTGTTTAAGTCTGCCTGGCTAGCTACCACCATCTTACCTGATTCTATCGCCATAATAACAATTATAAAATTGTTGTGTTCCGGCATTTAGAGGTAAGATAGCCAGTTCCTCAGTTTGTTGAGGATTCCGGGTAAAGTGCGACTCCACCTTCGGCCTTATCTCAACTTGTAACCAGGTGAGATGAAGGCCGAGCGCTTCCCCGTCGTACAATAAAAAAAAATCAAATACATAGAGTATGCAGATGATTATGTATATATACCTCGGCCGCCTGACATCATTCCAATCATGCACAGACAAATAAATTTGAAGATGAAAAAAAAAACAAAATCCTCGGAGTGCGTGTCCATACTTGGCCGGTTTCATTTTATATTAAACAAAATGTATTGGTCCTTTCCTGTACGAACTTGACCGCATAACAATAAAGCTTCCACAAGATTGCTTTACATAAGTTACGACATGCCACTTGAGCGTTGCGTGTAATTGCCAAACTGACCTATTTCCGTCAATTAACGCTTTTGCCGTTGAATGTACCTACGCTCGACAGATGGTGCACATATGACCCCTGCTATTTAGAAACATGCTTCAACGTACTTCCAATTCGAAGAGTTATGGTCTATCGCCACAGCCGTTCGGTAGGCGCCATATGTTCGATTTAACGTATATTTTATGGGTAAGTAACGAGGAATAGTTATTCTTCATCGCCCCATACGAACTTCCGTAGTCCTGGGTTCAAATCCCGGATGGGGCGCAACTTTGTGATGTTCCCAGTAAGGATAGGACATTGCAGTCCCCAGTCCCACCCCCGACGGGAGGGTAAGCGTAATGCATTATTTCCCAGCGAAAAAAAAGGACATTGCAGTCTTTAATAACCCAGTTTGTCCGATAAGTAAGATGATTCTGGGCTTTGAAGGGTAAAACCCTAAACCCTGGTAAAAACAACGAAAACCCCACCAAGTTTTCGTGCACTTGCAATTTCGTGAAATCGTTTTAATATTAAAAACTATAACCAAACTAAGCACCACAGCATTATGTCGGTAGGTGCTCTTTGTGCGAATACCTCGAAAATTAGTGCTGTTTTCGGAAATACCTCGTACCTATATACAATAACATATACTAGGTATGTGAAACCTCGAAAATAACAATTGAACTGCGCGAGTTCAGTTTAATAATTAAATCGAACTTAGTAAATTATATTGCGGAATAACTAGGCATGTACCCATTATAATTACTGGAATCAGGTCATGATTTTTACGCACACATTGTTCTAAGAAACTGCCGACCGAATTTCTTCATTAGTTTGGAAGCTCTTGGTTGAAGATGACGAAATAACTCTGATTTACAAAGTTTCAGCAATAATTTTCTTCGGAGGGAAGTTTTGATCAATGAAAGATGGAAAAACGTCCATAAGTCGTGTCATATTTAGTGAGAGATTAAACATTCGTCGACCAATTTACCAAAGACCATTACGTAAACTGACCAACTTTTAACCTCTACGCAAAAAGAGGTGTAATATAAACTCGATCTGTGTATTCGTGCGTCTGTTTTGATGATAATGTATCGTCAAACTCGTGCCCTTGTTCATAATTATATAATTTATTGTTGTCATGTAGAGCGATGGCGATGTAAACAAAAAAAATGGGTTTTCCAAACGGCTGAATTGCCGAAGGAAATAGTTAACTACGCAGAGGCTTCGAAGAATAGTGTAAGTTTAATTATAAGAGGTTGGGTTTCACGTGCACATCCGAGCGTTGGGTTTTACGTATTATGAATTTCGATATATATATTTTTTATTGTACGACGGGTAAGCACTTGGCCTTCATCTCACCTGGTAACAAGTTGAGATAAGGCCGAAGGTGGAGTTTACCCGGAATCCTCAACAAACTGAGGAACTGGCTATCTTACCTCTGAATGCCGGAACACAACAATTTTAGAATTGTTATTATGGCGACAGAATTAGGTAAGATGGTGGTAGCTTGCCAGGCAGACTTAAACAAAGTCCTACCACCAACCAAACCAAGCACAATATATTGTACTCCGCATGGGGATCGAACCCGGGACCTCTGGATCTGAAATCGGAGGCTTGAACCACTAAACCACAGAAGCGGTATGAATGATCGGTATGATGAATATATGAATACTAGCTACCTAGTATTCGTAGTAGATACCAAGTAGGATATAACTTTATTCGTAGGTAACCTATATATCAAATACTATAGTATCTACTACCTTCCTAAAGTATCCATGCCGGAACACAATTCTAAATGGTGTTCCGGCATTTAGAGATATCCAGTTTCTCAGTCTGTTGAGGACTCCGGGTGAAGTGCGCTTTCACTTTCGGCCTTATCATAACTTAACACCAGGCAAGATGACGGCTTAGCGTTTATACGTCGTACAAATAAAAAAAATAAAATTTGAATTTAGAAATAACAGAAAAATACCATCTTTTGCTCGTAGCTTCGCTTGCGTAGTAGGTCGTAGTGGTACTTGTATACCCAGTAGCCCATATGCAAACCAGGGGCCCTACCGCCGACGGCGAAGCCGATCTCCATTGGCTTAAAATTAGCTTCATGAGAACTAGAAACGATTTTTACCGTCAAATGTACTGAACGGATAGGTTTCATAACATGTGTACACTTTTAAGATGGGAAACGCCATTTTGGATATGACACATACCCGGTAGTAAAAATCGTTTCTAGTTCTCATGAAGCTAATTTTAAGCCAATGGAGATCGGCTTCGCCGTCGGCGGTAGGGCCCCTGATACAAAACAATATTAATACAAAATTTAGCATTTAGCAAATCCGTTACAAAGCTTTTGCTCATAAAATTATTGTTTTATGAATGGAACTATTCATGAAACAAATCACATAGTTTGCAAAAATAAATTAAAGCAATATCTACTTGGACTCAACTATGAGGAAACAGAGGCACTGCTACACATCCAATGTTAATTACATCTTTATCTTTATACATACACATGCACATAAACACACACAAATCACACTACTTTCTAATAACAATACACTATTTTGTCACACACACACACACACACACACACACACACACACACACACACACACACACACACACACACACACACACATTATATTAGATACTTACTTTCATTTTTTTTTTTTTTTTTTAAATATTAATCAGTACATTTATTCAATAAATTAAACTAACAAAGTACAAAGGAATCAGTCAGATTACCTAAGGACCGTTACAAACGGCCTATAGGTAACTCAACTGTTCCAGACCAGTACCAGACGGAAGCGTGCCCAAGACACTGGCTGCATTGCCACGCTGAATAGCTATGCTAATTCGCTGGCCTAAATAAGAGCCAGCCCTTGGGTCACGTGTCGCCTCAATCAAAAGCCCCGCAATATTTTTGAAAACCCGGAGGGCACCGGCTCCCCACGGACCCAAGGTCTCCACCCCAAAAGGCTCAAATAGGTAAGCTCTGTCGAGACCACTATATTTGCGCCTTTTGTGATCCTCGGCCGAATCAGCCGCCGCACCAGCCCTAACTGATGTCCCAGGCAGATGAGATGGCGCTAGGGTGTCGACGCAGGTAGCGTCCCACACCAAAGGCCTACCCATTTCCCAAGGGACAAGAGTCATACCGTCGGGCCGCTTACCATCATCACGTAACAGACCATTCGGTTCAAGAACGGCTGGCACATTGACACTACAAAGGACTACTAGTTAATAAGTTAAACTTTTTCTCATTTTCAAATACCTATTTAGTTAAATTTACTACCAAAACTATTGTTAAATCTAACATGCTGATAAGTTTATCCACAACATTGTCATGTATAACACGAGCCAAAGCAAAGATCCTTTTGTGTCTAAATACAAGTTTAATAACTTAGTTAGAACAAAGTGTCAAAGTACTGGACCGTTCACAATATCTACATAATATGAGCTTAGAACGCAACAAAGCTAGTTAGTAAGATTAACATCTGTACTTAGTTCAGTATATTACCTAACTATAAAAAATATTAGATACCCTAGCTTTATTAAGTATTATATATTTTTTGTATTTACGGCCATTTTCTAAACAATAAATACATTTTATTATTATTATTTTTATGTTGTTTATTTAACAGTCTCTCACGAGGAGGAATTTTCGATATATCGCGGGCTTTTGACCAAACGAAAAATCGTTGATGAGTAGATAATTTATTGGTTCAGGGACAAGAACTTTCGGACAATGCGGCAAGTGTTTAAGATGATAGCCTTTTGGAGTTGTATGTAGGTAAGTTTGTGAATTTCAAGAGCTTGTAAACTAGTGTGTAGTGTGTATGGGATGACGCCGGTAGATGAAATTATTATGGGTATGGTTCTGACTATGTTGACTCTCCATTGGGTCTTAAGTTCTATTGCCAAGTCCGTATACTTCGCAAGTTTCTCGGTGTGTGTCTTCGCGAGATTATGGGTATTGGGTACGGCAATGTCTATCAGGTACACATATTTGTTTCTTTTGTCATGAAGAGTGATATCAGGTCGGTTGTAATTAATAGTCTTATCTGTAATTATTGTCCTGTCCCAATAAAGTTTGTAGTCTGCAGAGTCTAAAATAGTTTGAGGTACATATTTATAGTAAGCTACTTTATCTTTAACAAGTTTGTACTTATATGCTAAGTATTGGTGTATAACGGCTGCTACTTGGTCATGTCTGTGTTTATAGTCTGTTTGCGTGATGGACCTGCAAGCGCCAGTAATGTGTTGGATGGTTTCAGAACTGCTACGACAATGACGGCAGAGGTCAGTACCTAGATTCCTATCGCGGATGATGTACTTCCTATAATTACGTGTATCGATTACCTGGTCTTGTATAGCAAGCATAAAACCTTCTGTTTCGGGGAACAGCTCGCCCTGTTTGAGCCATGTGTTCGACGCAACTTTGTCGACATTCGGGTCAAGCAGATCACGGCGATGTCTCCCGTGCAATGACTTTTGCAGCCACGTGTGAAGTTTTTGGGATGTTGGATTGATGCTCTCATTTTGTTGTGTGCTGCGATCGCTTAGATTGAGTGGCGTATATTTAACATCTGCTTGTACTATAGCTTGGTGAAGTGGTGACCTGTCTGCATGGCGATAAAAGAATATGCGCAGTGATGTTATCTGTGAATTATGTAAATTATGGATATCTATAATGTTACGACCTCCTTCTATTTTTGGCAGGGTAAGACGTTCAGAACAAGATCGGGGATGATGTTTCCTATACTTAGTTAAGTGAGTGTTGACGATTCGTTGGAGTTTTTTCAGACTTGTCTGAGACCAATGTATAATGCCGAATGAGTATGTTAAGATGGGAATAGCGAATGTGTTAATGGCTTTGATGGTGTTTCTGGCGTTAAGATGGCTGTTCAAAATTTTGTGTAATCGTGCTTTAAATTTGTGCTCTAGATCTGATTTTGTTTGTTGCTGATGAATTTGTTGGGTTTGTTGGTAACCAAGGTACTTGTACCCGAATTCTACGTCCAGAGGGTCTATTCGTTCACCGTTGTCTAATTGGAATGGGTTTTGCTCTACTTTACCTCTGCGCACGGAAAGTACTTTACATTTATCTAAACCAAAATGCATGTGTATGTCTGACGAGAATGATTGTGTTATGTCTGCGAGGTGGTGTAGTTTGGTTAACGAGCTGCTGTACAGTTTTATGTCATCCATATACATTAAGTGTGAGATAATATGACTGGTGTTGCCATATTCAACTTTGATTCCATTGTTACTATCGTTTAAGAGAATATATTATTACTGTCAGCTTTGCGTCTGTCGTAAGGATAGTGATATCTACAACTTCAAAATACTTTTACCAATATCTACTTATCAGCTACATTCCACGGGAACTGATTTATGGGATAATTCACGGAAAAAACGGATCTCTAGCAAAGTACCAATTTGGCTTTGTTAAATTTTTATGTGCTACTTATAGCCATATATTATTTAAAACGTATAATTAAGCTCTGTTAACATTAAACTAGCAAGTTTTGTTAAATATTCTTGGTAATATTAAATGAGTAATTGATTAGTTCCAAGTTTCATTTTATTGTCTGTACATTGTTTCAATGTTGAAGTAGGTATAATAGGTATATTGGCATATGCAATATAAGATCGTTCAGTTCATTTATTTTAATAAATGCTTTTACTGTTCCGATTTTGCTCGATAAAGGATATTTTTTCAATTCCTTACATATCAACTTTTTACCCAGCTTCAGGCAAACACTTATAAATTACTTTGTTACAGAAACCATTTCCAAGTGAAAGCATAATTATTATTAAGCTACAGGATATATTAAGGATGATATGACCTCGTTAATTGTACATACTTATTGAAAGCAAATTTCAGCACAATGCGAAGTCATACTTACATAAAATATCCAGTAGCTTAATAATAATTAAGTTGTAGCTTAAAAATGATACCTATAACAATGTATTTTAGTAAGTAGTGTTTGCCTAATGAACCCGCTTAGGAACAACAAACAGTATTCGTTGATAGCACCAAGTAACTTTGCTAAGTATACCTATTAGAATTGGCTAAAAGTAACCAAGTATATTTGGGTGTAGCTGTCCAGTGGACACGCTCGACAGAACCAAGTAACTTTGCTAAGTGTACCAATTTGAATCAACTAAAAGTAACCAATTATAATGGGTGTAGCTATCCAGTGGACACGATTGACAGAACCTAGTAACTTCGCTAAATGTACCTATTTGAATTGATAAACGTAACCAAATATATGGTGTAGCTATCCAGTGGACACGATTTAAAGAACCAAGTAACTTTGCTAAGTTTACCTATTTGAATCGACTAAATGTTACAATGTTAATTGAGTGTAGCTACCAAGTAGACACAATTGACAAAAACGAGTAACTTTGCTATGTATACCTATCTAAGTTGACTAGATATAACTAACCCAGATTGTCAGATTTTAACTAATCTTTTGATTCAATATTACTAATTTTAAATAACAAAGTTGGCTTGTTTAGCATTAGCAACAAACTTAGTAGGCTCCCTCCGAGTCGAGTCACTCGGTTGTGAATAGCAATAAGTTATTTATTTCTAACCGTCACGTTTTTTCCGTGTTGTATCCCAAGTTCTATTCCTGTTCGAGAGCAGTAACTGTGCAATATTTCAGCTCAATCCATCCTCAGTAGTTTTGAATAAGTGAATAAGTACCAAAAATCCAAACAAACTTTCGCCTTTTTAGCCGACTTCAAAAAAAGGAGGAGGTTCTCAATTCGGGTGTATGTTTTCTTTTTTTTTTGTTTCTTGATTTCTCCGCCAATTCGAAATAGATTTTGATGATTCTTGTTACGTTTGATAGGCTATACTTGCGAGGTGGTCCCATAGAAATTTTATGAAAATCTGTTCAGCAGTTTGGTTTTTATATCAAAATAACTGGAAAATATATGTCATCCAAGTAAACGATATTGCGTATTCTTTCCTGTGGTGTTTACGGTCACTAGAGTAGACCTTTTGAACCGCTTACCTTCACGTATCATCATCATCATCATCATCATCATCATCAGGGTTTTGCCATAATCACCACGCTTGGCATGTTGTTGATCGCAGTAATGATGATAAGTAGTAGTAAGTGGAATTGACTTTGACGCATTCTGGCTATAAATGCTGTATACATGTATCATCATCATCATCATTCAGCCCATAAAAGTCAACTGTATAGGCCATGGGCCACCCCCAATGCTAAAGAAAGCAATGGAGGGTTTTGCCATGATTTGGATATTATATTTTCATACAAAAAATAACGTATTATTGCACCCTCACACGACTCTTAAATAGTGTGTCGGAGACGTCGTGGTGTCGTAGGTTTTACAACGAAAAAATGCTAAAAATAGACTCTTTTTGGAAAAAAAAATAGCCGACTTCACCACTAAAAACTTACAAATAACTCTTAGGGTAAGTTCATATAATTTGAAGGCGGCGCCATACAATAAACATGTTATGCTTGGCAATTCGGCACCAACTTCAAATTATATCAACTTACCCTAAGAGTTATTTGTAAGTTTTTAGTGGTGAAGTCGGTTCCATTTTTTTCCAAAAAAACTTAATTATTTATTTTTAACCGCCTCTGGTTACTTCTGGTTTGGGTTGAAACCCACCGATATCAGATTCAGAGGTCCAGGGTTCGATCCCCATGGGGAGTACAATATTGTGCTTGGTTTGGTTGGTGGTAGAACTTTGTTTTGGTCCGCCTGGCTAGCTACCACCATCTTACCTAATTCTGTCGCCATAACATCAATTCATTGTTGTGTTCCGGCATTTAGAGGTAAGATAGCCAGTTCCTCAGTTTGTTGAGGATTCCGGGTGAAGTGCGCCTGCACCTTTGGACTTGTAACCAGTTGAGATGAAGGCCAAGCGCTTCCCCGTCGTACAAAAAATATAAAAAAAATATGATGCGCTACTCGTCAAACGTCTTCTCTACGCCTCTACGGTAGACGCGTTGCGCATTGCAGAAGATGGTAACTACACTGCGTGAGGAAACAGAATATAATTCAACGTTGGAAAGACATTAATGGTGCTGGAAAGGGATGTAGGTGTATGTGTATGTGGATCAGATAAGAGAGATTGTTCGTTTGAGTGATAAGGTGAGTGTTCATCTATTAATTGTAAATATTTGATAAAGAATCAGAGATAATCTAATAAACGAGTAATAATACCAATAAATAGAATCACAAACATTAAAAATAATATGTAAGTAGGTATATTCAAAGGAAGCAGTTGGATTACCTAAGGGCCGTAAATATGTTCATTAAAATACAGTGATTTATTTATGAGAGATGGAAAATACGAAAGAGATATTAAAGGAGAGTGAATGCGGGGTAACCAGGTGAACTTTGCATTTCACGCCTTTGTGAGTTGGTCGGCAAGTCCCGAATATCGCTCGGCTGGCCGTACAGAGTACACGGATGATATTTGTGGCAATTTTATCCGTACAGAGTTAGTCAATGCCAACATTAATGTATATAATGAAAGTGAAAGTTGTGTGTGGCAGAAATATGAAAGTAGAATAATTGCAGTGGAGATGAAAGCATTGAGACGCATGTGTGGTGTGGACTTTGATGTATCGAGTTAGAATAGTGAAGTGAGAGAGCGGTGTGATAAGATAGATTGGGCATATAGAGAGAATGGATAGCAGCAGGTTGACGAAGCAAGTATATTATTATATTTTTTTTTTTGGACATTCACTTTACAAAGCGCCATCTTGCCCCAAACTAAGCATAGCTTGTAATATGGGAACTAGATAACGGATATACTTAAATACTTTTTTTAAATACATACGTACATATGATACAACACCCAAACACAGAACAAGCATCTATATTCATCACACAAATATTTGTCATGGGTGGGAATCGAACCCACAGCCTACAGCGCAGGAGGCAGAGCTACTACCAACTGAGCTATGAGGCTTGTTGATATATGTCGAGTGTGATTGGTTCAGTAGACAGGGGAAGACCTTCGCGAACGTTCTCCGAAGATATTCTCGAGGTTAGGTTAGGTTACCCTAACAGACGAGCATGATGAGAGTAAATGTGGCAAAAGAGGTGTGCAGGTAGCGTATTAAGCGGAAATCCGTTGTCTGCCTATCCCTCTGTGAAACAATTATTGGTGTGTTACTAGGGGTTCATGACGTCAGTCTGCCATCACCGTTCCATAATAGAGTTTCAAACGCACGGCTAATCCACATTTGATTTGGTTTCTCATTTACGACGGTAGTACCCCAACACCTTAAAAATAATCAAATGTTTGTCATTTGGTCTTGATCAGCGCTCAAGCTGAGAGATATGACATACAAATTCGGAATCGTTTCTGGCTTTAGGAAAACATGCGGGTTCCAGTCACGTCGCGGGTTGTGAATTTTTGTGTCATTATAACCTTAAAAATAGTCCCGGCATTTTCTGGGAAGGCTCGTTCTAACATAGACCCCAGTCGCAAGCTTCGACTCATCGTTAGCGAAAAAAACAAAGTAACGACTAGTACTGCAACACAGCAGTGCAAAAATCAAAATTCGACCGTTAAAAATTAACCTTCCACTTTTCTCCGTATAGGTATTTAACCTAATGTTTAAGTATACGGAGAAATGGCATATCTCACTCATATTACAATGTTCATCGTTCCTCATTAGTGCGCGCAAATGGGTCTGAACCGAAGATTTCCCTTCTAGTATTAAATTAAAATGTATACGCAGATTTAACGCTATTGGAATATTGTGTGTATCTATCTAGATACTATAGAATCTATAGTATAGATAGACTGATAATTCTGTGATCCATATGGCGTGGTCAGTAAAGTAGTACATCCAGCTATCTTATTCAAATAGGCTTAAGATAAGATATAGCTTACAATTTTGCTACTACAGTTATCTTATATGTTATCGCTTATAAAGTAGGTGAATAGGTACTTACCTATCAAAGTTTATTGTCATTTTTTATATTCTGTATTGTCTTATTGAAGGTACATAGTACAGGAAGCATTGTATTCGAGTATATAGGTTTATTTATCAAGGGCCTCTGAGGCTAAAATACAAACTTAGGATCTTAGCCTTGATTTTGTATGAAACGAACAACTAATATTCAAAAAACGAATAGAGTCCAAGATTACTGTGATAATAACAAACCACATATACCGCAATTGGTAATAACTCTGCCTTCTGCGATGTAGGTTGTGGACTCGATTCCCAACCAGGACAAGCATTTGTGTGATGGATACAAATGTTTGTTCTGTGTTTGGGTGTTGCATCATATAGTATGTATGTATTTACAAAAAAAAAGTTTTAAAGTATTCTATCCGTTATCCTGTTTCCATATTAACAAGCTATGCTTAGTTTATGAAAGTGATACGAATGTCCTGTAATATATATAATATTTCCATAGGTATCTCTCAAAACTCAGTGTTTTATACCTACACCATAAAGCATCATTCCCAATATTATTTTTAGTGCATCCCTTCACTACTAACATTAGTCGCGTCGGGTCGCTATCGCCTATACTCGTACCTACAGCCAAATATTTTCATAGACAGTTCGTATTTTTAATGACCGTAAAAGCCATTGGACGGAACAATTTTAATTGGATCTACTGGAATGGATAGTTTCCGTCCCAGTAAATCTAAATAAAAGTTTCGTTATCCACAAAGATATTGATTTTTTTTCCCGTTAAGAAGTTGTACAAATTCTGGAAATAGTAGAAGTCGGTAGGCGTAAGGTCTGGTGAGTACGGCGGATGTCGGAGAGCTTCCAGCCCCAGCTCTTGTAGCGCGGATTCGATCCGTCGTGCGGTGTGAGGTCGCGTGTTGTCGTGCAGCAGTAACGGGGATGATCGATTCACCAAAGCTGGTTGGCGTTGTGCGAGTTTCTCCATCATTGTGTTCAGACGAGTATTACTGCAGTTCTTCACAGTACATACTGTGAAGAACTGCAGTAATACTATATATACTACGAGTATTACTGCAGTTCTTCATAGTACATACTGTGAAGAACTGCAGTAATACTCGTCCCGTTTGGTAAGAAGCTGTGATGAATCACACCGGTGCTAGACCACCAAACACTGGCCATCACTTTTTAGGTGTAATTTTTCGTTAAGGACATTTTTTAGGTGCTGAGCCAGGATCAAACCAACTTGTTGAGCGCTTATGATTGTCGAAAAGAATCCATTTTTCATCCGCAGGCAACAATGCGATTCAAAATTCCTTCGTTTCTGTGCCTGCTGAGCAGCGTAAGGCATGCCTCAACGCGCACCTCGCGCTGGCGTTCATTAAGTTCGTGGGGCACCCATTTGTCAAGCTTTTTTACCTTGCCAATTTGACGCAAATGGAACAAGATGATTTTGATGCTAACTTCGAAAGCTATTGCTAATTCGACAGAAGACTGGGTATCATCAGCTTCCACAATCGCCTTTAATTCGTCATTGTCAACCAAAGTTTCTGGACGACCACTGTATTTTTTAGGTCGAAATTTCCAGCACGGAAGCGGGTAAACCAATAACGGGTTGTGCGTTCGTTTGAAGTGTTCTCTCCGCGTTGCTACCCCGTCGGTACTAATATTCCATAATTACTCGAATTTTTAACGTATCCATGATGACGAAAAAGACCCAAATGGGATGAAAACGTAACGCTAATCAGTAAACAAAAGACTGATGTTGAAAATAGAATGTAATGTTTTAAAAATAAAATTAATTTGACATTAGAATTCATAGACATTCAGAAATAGTTTTTATTCGAAATGACCAGTAAGTACTACAAAACGGCAACTTCATAGGTGAAGACCTATTACATTCTTTATTCATTTATTCCTCGTGCACCTAGCTAGGTCAGGAGCTATGTATACAAATGTGGTAAAGCTAGGTCTATCTGCTAGGTAGGTCCTGGTAATATGCATACAAACATTACAAATATTATAAATTTTACCTTACCTAACTTTATATTCATTAAATGTCAAAAGAAAAAAAGTTTAATTTAATTTTGAACAATATGTCAAAATAAAATAAACAGTAACTTCTAGAAACGGCCGTTAGTTGTCAAAATGCGTAACTGTCAATCTGTACTCGACAACCTTTGCATGGCCACAGCCGGGAGGATGTTAAACTTACCTACATTTTAAATGACATTTGCGTTTTATTCTACGCCAGATTTAAACGCGCGCTCGTGTAGGTATCTACGCGAAGCTAATATTGATATCGCGTAGCATCACGTGCTACGACGTCAATACGTGAATATTGAAATTCTAACAAAAGAGTCTTTTTAGGGTTCCGTGCTCAAAGAGTGCCAAAGAGACCCTATACTAAAACTTGGTTGGTCGGCCTTTACGGCCAATTCACCGACTCACATGAAAAAATAAGTAAAAATGTGGCCTAACATTAACCTGCGTTAAAATAAAATTTTCAATGCTCTATGGGTTACGCAATACCTGTAGGAATACCCAAAGAGCAATGAAAATGTTAGCTTGGTGTGATTGTGTGTAACAAGCTGGAAGTAAACTATTTTAAGGGTTAAGCTCATATTTCAGATTTCAGATTTCATTTATTGGCCACATTATAACAAAGATTGCTATACAAGGCAAGTCACAATTTTTTACATAAAATATGTTAAACATTAAGATAGGTTAGTAATAGTTCACCAAATTCAACTTATTTCAACAAATTATCAAATAAAGTTAAATGACAGGAATTAAACAAAATATCGATAAAAATTTAAACAGTTCAAAATATGTCAAAATGGATTCAAAATATAATTACACCTCATTTTTGCTCGCCTTTGCCATGCTTTTTAGTTTTACGTATTTATTATGTTATTTATTTTATGCAATGTAGTATAAATAAAAATAAAATGTTGGAAAAACCCTCGGTACGCTCGCTACCCACGCTCTTGGCCGGTTTTATTTTAGGTTACGCCGCTACCAATTGCCATGATTAGGCTAGACTTGGCTAGATTCCAAGAAACAATGCAACAAGTTTACCTTAAGAACTAGGTTTCAAGATAATTATTAAATTCTAGTTAAAGTAGCTAATTTGTTTATATTTCACAATGTTCTTGTCCGGATCGTTTGAGATCGTCAAGGCTTTGAACAGTCAGCCTCTTATTGATTCAGGATTTTATTTTAAAAACTAGCAAACGCCGTGACACAGTTGCCGTCATCCAGTGGGAATTTCCCACAATGCATCCCTATACCACGAAAAGAAGCGACACTAAAAAATATAGTATATAGGTACCTATATATTGGATTACACGGCTTTTTTTATCATTACAGTAGCCTTATTTAGGTACTCCTTGTAAAACCAGCTATTTGCCAGTGAAAGTACCGTCACAATTGGTACAGCAGTTTCGGAGATAAGCCGGAACAAATAGACAGACAGATAATAATTTAGAATTGTTGTTATGGCTACAGACTGAGGCAAGACTGTGGTAGCTAGCCAGGTTTAAATATAAGTCCCACGCCGAAGAATCCAAGCACAATATTATATCCCCCCTGGGGATCAAACCCGGGACCTTGGGCTTTGATAACGTTGGGCGAACCACTCGATAGGCGGTTATAAGTACCGAATAAACTTACACATGCATTTAGTAAAAAGCTGTTATTTTGACATATCAAATAGACGCTTAAATTTTATTTATTTGCATAGAACAGATAATGACAAGTAATCCCCAACTTTCAACTCGTGATAGGGGATAGAAATTGATAATTTAAGACGGAAGCTGCTGCCATTTTTGGTAAAATCCCTTGGTCGATTTTACGACCACCGTGGACTGGAGGGGTAGATTTTAACATAGATATTTTCTTATTAGGTATACATACATGTAGATGAGTAATAATGCAATAGTTAAATGAATAAGTCACCCCAATTTATTAATTTACCTGTTGTCTGCCCACCGACCTACACGTATGGTCAGTGCTTTGGCACCTGCTGACAGGGGGTCTTAACGGGCTGGAAATCTCCCCCTTTTTCGTCACCTGTTCGGAGGTAATGTCCTTGGCAAGGCGGGAGATGGGGGGTCAAATGTAAAAAGACTCCCGTTTCCGCACTTAGACTCCCATTGCGTGTTACCACGTGGTCCATTGTGCGTTAGGGGAGATGGGGGGTTTGCGATCACTCAGTCGACGGGCGAAACCGCGAGCAAAGCTAGAGCCTACGAAACAAACTATGTTGGTCATGGACTGTACCGAATACGATTACGCAGCTGATTGTTTTCGACGAAGTGTTTGAACCAAAATTCTGAGAAGCGACATCCGTTTGTTTCTTGTCGCATTCAATGATTGATTATGCTTATAATTACTTACTTATAATAAAACTGTAACGGGACAAAATCTGTTCATTAAATATTATTTTTAATTTGTGTTGTCTATTAGTAATCTCTCAAAAAAAGATAAATCTATTATCGATACTGAAGCAAAGACAATAGTTTTTTCCATTTTTGTCTGTCTGTTTCGTGAATGCACATAGCGCTGAAACTACTGAATGGACTTGAATTAAACTTTAGTATAATTATTACTGATATTATTGGCAAGCATCATTTCAATGATATCTACCCTCAGGCCCGAGGTAAAAAAAGGTTAAAAGTATTTTATTTTATACTGGAAAGGATTTGGAACACGAAATATAGTGTTAATATTCTTTATGGTAAACGATGGGGTATATGGGGATATCCCATCATATTTTTTTTGAAATTTCACCGTTGCAGCACTACAGGGTTCCAAAGATTTTTATAAAATATTGAACGTATTGACGGATTTAGGTACTTGAAAGGTGCTATAAATACTAAGCAAGGGAAATGATAATTCATTTGTTCTACGAGTTTATGATAGTCGACGTTTCATAGGCTTTAAAAGTAACAAATCCATTAAGATACGAACCTAATATTATGAGCTCTCTGTACAAAGAGTTTACAACGCGCGAGCTGGGTTCACTTTCCATACATTTCATTCAATTCAATTATAAATAAGTACCAAAGGGTTGACAATAAATATTTAATATGAATATTTAATACAAAAAAGTGTGTAAGTGCTTTATGTGGAGTAGGTCCTCTAGAATCTAGTAAACCGCTTTTTAGGAAATTAAAATTAGATTTCATTTATTGGCCACATTATAACAAAGATTGCTTGAAATTATTGACACATGCATATACAATGTATATGTATAAAGTGCTCAAAATCTCGACGATGATGATTTTTTTTTTTACTGAAATGATTTCAAGAACACATTTATCACATTTAAATTATACAAAGGAGTGATGTTCCTGGTTATAAAATTAATATTTGATGGTGACATTGGTACCCAAACTAGGACAACCTGTTTGATGGCTGAAAATATTTAAATGTAATGTAATGTACTTATAACTACTTAGCTATAACGTTATAAAGTAATACAACTTCAATTTATGTTATGACGATGTTAAGAAGTAAGTAGTCTCTAGGTAGTGGCATAAAATGGTATACCTCTTTTCAGCCTTTCGTGCCAATGTCGTGACGCTGTCGTGCCGCGGTCTTCCCGTCGTCGTGCCGCCGCACCGTCGCGTCGTGCCACTAAAGGCTCCCACATTTCGCTTCCGAAAAGCTGTTTCTGAATTGAAACAACAATGAGTTAGTTGTGTAAATAGTTTCGCGAAACAGAATAACGCTTTTGTAGCATGTTTCATACGTAAATAGTGGTTTCCAAGTAAACGGCGGCCGCTATTTGCCTGCACCCTGTTATTTATGTAGAAGAAAGCGAATATTAGCATTGATAAAGTTGAAGACGTCTTGACTGGTTTGTTTTTTGAGAATTTAACTCTAAGGGTTAGGTGTTCTAAAAAGCAAACTAGATAGGTGCATCAGGTGGACAAGGCTGTTTTTTTTTTCAATCCGTTGGAATTTTATGAATTGTTTTAAGTGCACTCTTATTTACCACACCAAACATATTAATGGAAAGCTATTCTTAAAAGCCCATGTATTACTGGTAGTACCATATATTACATGTATTACTATGCTTTTGTAGTAAGTAGGTATAGTTAATATATCTAATCTATCTATGTGCTGGAGTATTTTGTTTTATACATTCTAAACTGAAACATTAATCATTCAAAATTGAGCTTAAATTCGCTGCAACACATTGTATTACCACGAATCAAACCGCGCAACTCAAAGGAGGTTACATTCGCAGTATCAGAGCAAAAACTTTTTGTTTCGCCAAATCGTCGAACGTTACCCGATTCTGAAAACCGCAACGGACGCACCTTGTCCCAGAAGCGAGCCTTCTTGGTAGTTCATTTCATTGGTAGCTGGTAAAAACACCAGCAGCGACGGTTTGTATTGTAGGTAGGTACGAACTCTCATGAACGTGGCAGATAATGGAACTAACGTACAGCCAAGGCAAGAACCGTCTATGTTACAGTTTGACAATGACGGAGGCGCCCTCACTCATGTTCATTATGATCGTGGTGAATGTAAGGTTCAATTTCCAAGGTCCCATGATGCTTCCTGGATGTGTTATGCTCTGGTAGGGGCCGTCCTCTAGGGAAATTGAGGGGTTATGCGGATCCGGTCAATGGAATAGAATGGAATCTCTTGAAATTGAAACTTCTGTTGTAGTATTAGGGTGTTTGAAATAGCAGGTGTGCCTACTGATGTAAATTTAATATGTGCTACTCACGATTTGAAACTCCGGGTCACGTAGAAAGAGGGACCTACAAAAGTCTGATTAGGTACAGTGTAGTTCAGCACACAGATAAGTAACCTACCTATGTCATATATTATTTTATTTAGTGTGACTAGTGTATTCCATTACGTAGTACCTTATCGATCGTTTTTTGGCAATCAATTAGTCTATTCTTTATATAATATCAACTCAAATCTCTCAGACGTAACATTTTTATGCATCAGAAATATTCGGACCTATAACTATTAGTTATTTTGTGCCTATGGAAACCTTCACACCACCACCTTATACTTATGTTAAAATTTTAAAAAAGTTAAATCAAACGTGTAGGTAAGTACTTAGTAAGTTGTAGCAAAAAATTTTGGTTTGGTGGTAACACAATTTACATTACCTACGCCAACTATCTATAGGTATTTACAAACAGCTTTTTTAAACATATTTGAATTAAGAACAATTGTTTGTTTATTTTTTACTGAAATTCTCAGTAGAGTGCAAATAGTAGTGTGGAATTTGGTCTCCCGTATTTTTGTACGAAATGAAAGATCAACATCGATGTATCAAAATGGGTATGGAGAGGAGATTTAATTATCAGTCAGATCAGTATTATGCTTTGTAGAATGATCACGAAATTAGACACCTAATTTGCAAATACTTACACGTTACTGAACATTTAACTCCAGTCAATCTATAGTAGGTCGGTACCTACTACGTACGGTACCTACATAGCATTTTTGTTGCAGATAGCAGTAGTTGCTAATCGTTGGGAAAGACTTGGGTTATTTTTCCTACAAAAAATCTGGTGCCATGCAGCCTCTATCCAGAGGCAACAGAGGAGACAGCCGCGTTTGTATTGTAGGTACTATTAGAGTGCAGTAGCGTGGCCTCTCAACGGCTGAAATACCTTGGGACACCGAGGACGCTCAGTGAGGCCTGGATCAGCATCAGCGAGTTTCCTGGAGGACATCGGGTATCTTGACTAGCAAGACCACCCGTCACGCAAAAATGACCCACGAAAGGCATATATTTGCGGAAAACGGTTCGCTCTACGCAAGTGTGCAACAATACTACGAATGAGATAAGCTGTTATAAAATTAATACCAAGAGTAGAGTTGACCCTAGTAAGTGTTCCGGGAATGATAGCCAGTTCTCGCATGTGAGAATAATTACATTTTCCTGACATTAGTGTAAACTAAATACAATGTAAACTTAATATTTACGATACAGCTTTTAAAACTATCATGGTTATAAACACAATAACCAATATGAATATACAAGAGGATGTTTACTATGATTTGTTGGTGTCAAAAAGTCCGCTATAGCGGAACATCTTTTGGAATCCGGCACTGACCAGCATAGATTATACCTACTGCAAGTAAAACCACAAGAAATCTCAACAGAAATTCTAGTACCCATATTACAAGCTATGCTTAGTTTGGGGCTAGATGGCGCTGTGTAAAAATTAATGTCGTGTAATATTTATTTATTTATCTATATACCAAGATTTAGGAGGCCATTGACATTACCAAACACAGGAATTTTAATAGTGTGGACGGTTTTCAACTACTTATCTGGAGCCTGGAATCTTGTAAGAAAATACAAAAATCTAAAAAGTGCAAGACTGATCGTGCGTACTGATACTGCGAGCGTGCCGTGATCGAGTTTCGTTCGAGACGGAAGCTTGAGGTAGTGTAATAAGGGGAAAAGCAGCAGATATTAAATTTGATTCTGCAGAAGAGAGCGATTACGGGCAATTTATAAAATGAAAACTCGTGACGCTCTAGTGGATTATAACCATGATATCATTTTACCGCCTCTCTTCTGTGTTCAACCTACCGTTTCAGATCCAGAGGTCCCGCCTTGGTTTGGTTGGTGGTAGGACTTTCTTTAAGTCCGCGTGGCTAACTACCACCATATTACCTAATTCTGTCGCCATAACAACAATTGTAAAAATTGTTACTGACCGGCATTTAGAGGTAAGCCAGTTCCTCAGTTAGTTGAGGATTATGGGTGAAGTGCGTCCCTACTTTCAGCCTTATCATAACTCAGGTTGGAAGGGCTTCAGGCTTTTCATATCTTCAGGAAAATCAGGTGAGATGAAAGTCAAGCAACTCCCCGTCGCGTCCATACTATACAATTAATTAAAAAATAAAATCTCTGTCGCTCGAAACGCTACAGCATTCCATGCAGACAAGTCGGAGTCTCCGGGAATTGGCCAAAAGTAGATTTTATAGCATAAGCAAAAGGTGTTCTATGGATTATTGACAAAGAGGTAGATAGGTACCTTAGGATATTCATCATGGTGATCGAACCCGCGGGACTTCTGGATCTGACACCGGTAGCCGAACCACTAGACAACAGAGGCGGTAAAGCGTTCTAGTTTCGACAACTAGAACGCTTTATGACTATCTGTACAGTAATAGGCAAAAGGCCTCTAAGACCACGAGGCCTTTTGTCTATTATCCCAAGCGGAAGTCAGACCAGGTCTCAGACAACTTGGAGATGCCGATCAGTTTGGCTCCCAATGAGGCACATGACAGAAACAGAGACGAGCCGTGAGTTCACTGTTATATATAAAGGAATATTACAAGATATTCATTTGACACAGCGCCATCTTGTCCTTAATTAAGCAACGCTTGTAAAATGGAATTTCGATAACGGATATAATTACTATTATAATGAGCTAATTCATTTATTTCAGATTAAAAATCCATACAACAAGTAAATAGGCAATAGGAATTAAGAAAATTAAGACAAATATCACACATATAGCTCAATCAAAATTAAATTAAATTAAATCTATGTAGTCAAATTAAATTTACTTATCAAATTAAATAAACAAATCAAAATCAAAATAAACATTCAGAAACACAGGTTTATATGGATTCTGAGCCCATCAGTATCATCATCCATTTGTTTTGGATGGGGCAGTCCAGACGCGAAACAACCATCTGCAGGATGCCGTTGCTACTGGATCGCGCACGCTGAAGTAAGGATGCGACTTTTTTGCGAGTGATCGCGAAAAAGTCGTCCGTGCGCGCTTCCGCAAACATACCAGATGCGCTGTAAAAGCGAGGCAGCCGCAACAGCATCCTGAAGATGTTGTTGCGGCTGCCTCATGCTGCATTGGACGCGTAGAGTACTGGCCGCCCGGCGGGTGCAGCTCGAGTAGAATGACTGGCAGTAGGCCTTAAAAAGAGTGACTTTCACTCCTCTCGAGCAGCGTGCGAACCTACGAGCAATTATGTTCCCCCGCACAGCCAGCGCTCTACGCTCCCTTTCAACATCTGTGTCATCGCTCAAACAATCGAACACAATGTGTCCTAAATATTTAAATGTATCAACGATCTTCAGAGCCGCACCATTGAGTATTATGGACGGAACATGGGCCGGCTTTACATTTCCACTTTTAAATATAAGTACTTCACTCTTCTTAGAGTTGTATGTCAGTCCATGCCTCGTCGCAGTCTTCACAAATGTTTATCTGTCTATGAATAGAGCCCACTGATGGACCCAGCAGCACCATATCGTCCGCGTAACTAATGTTATTCAAACGCACATTATCAACAAAACAACCCGTATGTGTGCTGCTGAGCTCACCAATGAGTTCATTGACATACAAGTTGAACAACAGAGGTGATTTTATTCCACCCTGCCGAACACCACACTCTATGCCATACTCTTCAGACAAAACGCCGGCACACCTTACCAGGTTTTTTTGACGTTTGTACCAATATCTCATGATAGATACCACTTCAGCCGGTACACCTTCACTCCCAAGCTTTTCCCAAAGCCTGTGTGCAAAACGGTATCAAAGGCCCTGGACAAATCCAGGAAACAAGCATATACCGGCGTTTTTCTGTCAGTATAGTACCTGACAGCCTGCTTAAGACATAAGATTGCACTCTCTGTCGATAGCCCAGCCCTGAAACCAAACTGAGCATTATGCAGATCAACGTGTTGCAAGAGAATGTTATTAAGCAGGCTGTCAAGCACATTTGCCATGGTAGTTGCAAGCGAGATTGGCCGGTAGTTGTTCTTATCCGATATATCTCCAGTTTTACACTTCACGACAGGCACCACGATGGTTCTGGTTAACTCGTTAGGTAAGTAGGCATGACACAAGCATAAGTTAAAGATCATAGAGAGTACGTTCGGAAGGTGAACACCCGCAAACTTTTAATGTTCAATGCTGATGCCGTCATGTCCAGGAGACTTTCCTCTTTTCATGGTCTGAATTACTCTTCCTACATCCTTGGCTGTAAAACTTACCGACCTCCTCTGGATGACAACCTCAGCCTCGTCCCGCTCACACACCAATGAGCTTGCCTTATATGAATCACGTTAAAGTGTTCTCTGAAGAGATTGGCGATTGAAATGTGGTTACCTACATCATTTATTGCCACAGGGAGGACTTAGCATTCATTTTGTTTGTGTCTTTCCAAAAATGCTTAAAGTCTTTGGCTGTATGATGACTAGCAAGAGCATCCATTCGTAATTGTTCTTGTTGGTTTTAATAATAATAAGTTCATTTTTATTAATTTTTTATGGTTTTATTTGGTGGTATTTTGTTCTGAGACACCGATATCAAAAAATAACCGAAAAAACCGGCTTAACCCGTTTTGGAAAAATAAAAACCGAAAAACTGTTTTTTTAAAACAACCCGGTTTTTACATGTCTACATCGGTTTTGGAACTTACTTTACCTAGGTCACATTCAATAAACAAAGGGTAGGTCATAGGGTAACGCCCTCGACACACGTCTGCGTTGTTGCGTAGCGGACACGAGACTGAATATGTAGTACTGTAATATGTAGGTACTTAATTATATTATAAGTACTTACATTATTTTTCTTTTGTAAATACCTACTTATCATATAATACAACACCCAAACACAGAACAAATACCAATATTCATCACACAAATGTTTGTCCTGGGTGGGAATCGAACCCACAACCTCCAGCGCAGAAGACAGCGCTACTACCAACTGAGCTGTGAGGCTTGTCGAACGAACGAGTTACGAGAGAACTATCTTTAGCAAGTATGCAATAAAATTTACTTGTGGCAATTCAATATTTTAAAAAATAGTGGGCTGCTTATATCTCGTATGTTGTACTCGCTATATTATCTATAACAAGCCACAGTGAATACTGCAATGAGTTTTGTACCGTAAGGGGAACCCTAAAACCTGATAACGCAGAACAGTCAAGGCTGTCCCATTCGACATTGTCGGTGTATTGACCGGAGCACTGTACAACTAAATACGGTAGTGCAGTTAAAAAAACAACTTGCATGTTTTATGTACCTATCTTTTGTACCAAAGCATTAGAAAAAGAGTAAAAAGTAAAAAAGCGTAAGTACGCAGGTGTTATTCGCGCATGTTTCCCAGAAGGTAGATTTTTAATTATCATCATCATTACAGCCCGTTTATTCCACTGTAGTACATGGGCCTTCCGCAGCGTCTCAAGGAGGGCACGGTACCTACAGGGTATATGTACCTATAAGTACCTACATCTGAAACAATCTGGTTCGGGTTCCAACAAATGGATGAACCATTTAAACGGTCAATAAATTAAGCACCATTCAGCTTTTTCGGAACTCATTAATAAACTAATAATCATAATATAAATAAATAAATATTCCAGGACATTAATTTTACCCAGCGCCATCTAGCTCCAAACTAAGCGTAGCTTATAATATGGGATTTAGATTACGTATAGAATACGTTTTTGCTATATTTTTTAAATACATACTTATCGTACAATTATACAACATCTAAAGTAGGTACCTAGTACCTAGTACTGCGTAAAACTTTGTTTGAAATGTAAAAGTACGATAGAATTATTCAGGTAATGAAAATGAGAATACAATTTATCATATTACGTTCTTTCCACTAAATTCAACTTTAAGTCGGAGTTTTATATACCTATTGAATATTTTTACAAACAATTAAATCATGCACGCCAAATCAAAGATGTTTAAATCAATACACTCCCAGGTCACAGACCTCACAGCACTATTCAAATATAATGTCTATTTCATTTAATGAAACTCAAATCAATAGCGTCATTTTAAAATAACAATTATTTGAAAACATAGATTAAAAAAGCAAATAAACGACAAAACATAACTTAAAATTGAATGAATTTTATGTTATTTTTATTGAAATTTTCGTCGTACGACAACAAGACGGAGACAAGGGGTTTTTCCTCCGTGGATAAGATAGACACAAGCTAGCCCGTGCTCGGAGAGTAGACAAAACTGTCACAGAGGAATATATTTTACTCTCCCCAAGTCTCCAGTCCATAATAAATTTCAATTAAATTAAATTCAATTCATTTATTTTTATTTTTTTCCTTGGAAAAATCTTTGGAGTATTTGCGCTACTGCGTGCTATCTCTACATTGCCGCGACTTCCACAGAAGTGCTCATACTACGATAATGATAGCACATTACAGCCGTAATGCGATTCCTAGAAGGCAACTTCACACAGCATTGCAGAATGTTCGGCTTGCTGGGACGTATACGTACGAGGTACGTAGTTACATGTCAATAATTGCATTTAATCGAGATTCAAATAATATTTTTTTAAACACAATTACTATACGTACAATAAAATACACATGTTTATTTCTTAAACTTAGTCTGTAAGTACAATACACCTATTATAATGTGATTCAGACCTCCTTTTAAGCAAAAAGACAGCACAGGTAGTGTTAGGTCTCGCAATTAATTAAACTCACATACGAGTATAGGTATGTACTTATACTTACATGGGGAGCAGTAGGGTTACCTAAGGACAAACGGTCTATATAGGTCCTACAGACTTGTAATTTTCAGGCAAACTTTTTTTGTTGGTTAGCACTAAGAAAGGGTTCAAGGATATTCCTACGGGATGATGGGAACGGAATCCTGGGCGTTATCCAGTCAACTCAACCTAGGCCAGAAGAACTAGTCAATACGTGAGTCAAAGAAATTTGTATCAACTTTTACGTACCTCTGGAGTTCGGACCCTGATTTCGCGGAAACCGCAATATCTTACGTCAATAACAATGAAAGAATTGGAGTGATCCGGTTCCCAGAAGCGATAAGATAATATATTATTAGTACCTAATGTACCAGATTGAGATTCGCAGAAGCGTTGATAATGTCAGTTCTGGGTATTCTACCAATTAATTTGGATAATGGCCTTTAGGGCTGTGTTTAAACCGAATGCGCTTGCTGAGAATTCAGTAATCAGTAAGTATTATGAAAGTTGGGTTATCTCTTGATTTCTGGCTTGTCTAGGGCGCGGAAGGGACTTACGATGGAGGGGGCTTTCCCAGAAGGCACTTGCTCTCCCGCGCATCAACGGAACAGGACAAACCGTTTGGCTCCGCTAGCCTGGTCTCCACGTCCACTAGTGTAGTGATTGCCCGGGGTAGAACACGTTCCTGGGTAGATCCATTGCCCAGGAAGGACTCTAGGAGGTAGATCACTACCCCATTAGGTATTCAGATGAGCTTGGATATAACGCAGTATTACAATTAATAAGTTACAAGTTAGCTAATTGTATTGACCCTATAATTGTAAAGGTGTGCATTATGTAATGTTTTGGTAACCACCTGAACCACTGGACCACAGGTTTAGTGGTTCACCCACCGGTATCAGAACCAGTCTCGGGTTCGATTCCCGTGGGGTTACAAATTTGGGCATGGTTTGGTTGCTTGTATTGTTTAAGTCTGCCTGGTTTATACCAGCATCATACCTAAGACTGTCGCCATAACAACAATTCTAAAATGTTGAGTCCGGCAATAAGGGGTAAGATTGCCATCATCAGTCTGCTGAGGATTTCGGGTGAAGTGCGCTTCCACCTTCTTCTTATTCGGCTCGACTCCAGGTGAGATGAAGGCCAAACGCTTTCCCGTCTTAAAAAAAGTGGTTTGTCCACTGTACTGGTATAGGTACTCAGGTACTTTATTGTTAAACGAATAATTTTAACGAGATGACATGATGATGATAGACCGGAATCGTTAAAGACGCCATCATATAACCGAAAGTCATCAATATTTTTGTGTTTTAGCGAAATAAGCTTCGATTCGCGTCTATCAGGTGTCATGTAACTCCTTTTTACGGCTCCTGACTTCATTAACATTAAATAAGGCACCTAGTTACCTATTCTGTTGGTTTCTCCCATTTTCTTGTTTTTTTTCATACCTTTCTTTACGAAAGTGTTTGATTAAGGCTTCTTCTCTTCTTACTTATGTTCGGTGCTCCAAATGTTGAATGATTTGCTTTGCCTATAATTGGTAGAGCAATTAGCTATTAATATGCATAAAGTTTAAAGTAACCATGTACTGTTGTAGCAACTGTTGGTAAACCTTATATAAATAAAATTATAATAGATGAAATTGAGTAAAAAACAAATGAGTTTTTTGTTTAATGTCTTTAATCTGTTATATACCTACCTATGTCAGCAGTTTTCCTACCAATAGATACTTTGAGCGAGATAATTATAGTCATAGATCTCTCGAAAGCTGATGCCATGGATAGAGTTGAGACCGATTCTCGGAAACCTTGATTGATTGAATTGAAAGCTAACTGACCCAAATGCGGGGGTACTACGTAGTCTACAGAACAAAAGGCCGAGAGGCCGTTGCCCTGAGTCATAGAATGATAGAACTGAAGGGCGAAGGCTTTAGTGTAGTACAACGGCTTTTTTTTTCAAAAAAATATTTAATTCAAAATAATATTAGGATCTTAATTAAAAAACCGTTCCTTATCTTACCTCTAAATGTCGGAGTGCAACATTTTTTTTTAAGAATAGTTATTATGGCGACAGAGTTAGGTAAGATGGTGGTAGCTATCACCATCCTGGCTAGCTAGCCAGGTGGACTTAAACAAAATCCTACCACCAACCAAACCAAGCACAATATTGCTACCTCTGGGAATCGAACCCGGGATCTCTGGATCTGAAATCGGTGGGTTGAACCACTATACCACAGAGGCGGTTAAATATAAAATAAATTTATATATATTTTTATATAAATATATATAATGGAGTCCTCCTTGTTGACGTGATAATGAAAGCTGATTTGTTGAGGTTTTATCTCTAGTTTATAAAGAGGAAAGTTTATTCAATAAAAAGTACAATTAAACTACCTATGTACAAAGGAATCAGTCAGATTACCTAAGGACCGTTACAAACGGCCTATAGGTAACTCAACTGTCCCAGACCAGTACCAGACGGAAGCGTGCCCAAGACACTGGCTGCATTACCACGCTGAATAGCTATGCTAATTCGCTGACCTAAATAAGAGCCAGCCCTTGGGTCACGTGTCGCCTCAAAAGCCCCGCAAGATTTTTGAATACCCGGAGGGCACCGGCTCCCCACGGGCCCTAGGTCTCCACCCCAAAAGGCTCAAATAGGTAAGCTCTGTCGAGATTACTATATTTGCGCCTTTTGTGTTCCTCGGCCGAAAGAGGAAAGTAATATAGGTACGCATTATAATTATAATAATGTCAAATATAATTACTTAACTAAATAAAATCCTGTGAATATTTAACTTATTTTATCTTCGCAGTTTTTCAATCACTATGATATTTATGCCATATGGTGTTACGCTAAAGGGCAATTCACCCTCCAAGAATTTTAGCGCCTCACTAATGAAAAGCTACATTACAAAATACGTGGGACCTATTTGTACAGCTATTTCTAAATTTATTTCACGCTACGCGAATTCGTTTTTACATCATTCGCATCGTTTCCAAGTATCGTAGTAATGAAGGTACTAATTACGTATTGCCGATTCGCAGTAGCCGACTGCCGGCGGCCCCTCTGAGCGTGGTAATTAGTACCTACCTACTTGTTAGCGTTCGGGGAAGCTGTTATACAAGCTAAAAATCGCAATTACACAGCGACTGACACCGAGGCATTTGGTGAAACGATTGGGGTGATGAAAAATGCAGAATCCACCCACTCCATACTGCACAAGGGTTATCTGGAAGAAAATGCTTCGTAGCATTAAGTTCGTCCATGTACTTTTATTTATTAGTGCAATAAAGTGTTTTCTATATATCTATCTATCTATCTATCTATCTATGAGATCGTTTCACCACAATTTCACAGGTTAATTCTGTCACCATAACAACAATTCTTAAATTGTTGTGTTCCATTTAGAGGTAACATAGTCAAGTGCCTCAGTTTGTTTCATAAAAAAAACTAGCCCGAGGTGCCTTTCTCCTTGCTGGTCGCGATTCCGAACGGGCGGTAGATTTGACGTTTCTAAATGATCCAAAAAAATCTTACGGCATAAAAATATTTGACTTTGACTTTGACTTTGACTTTGACTTTGACTTTGACTTTGACTTTGACTTTGACTTTGACTTTGACTTTGACTTTGACTTCGACTGACTTTGACTTTGACTTTGACTTTGACCGCGAGCTGATGGGCCATGGATGTGCTATGAGGAAATATGCGGGGAGGCACTGGAAGAAGTTTCAACAAACATCCCAGGACTTTCCATAGCATCGAGTCCAGCCTCCGAGGAGGTTTTAGTGACTCTTCATGCTTGACTTCGAAAAGCAGAAAGGACGATATTTCTGACAGATAAGTATCAACCTCATCTGGTCCATTTTTTAGGACAAAATCCTACCACAAATCATTTATTATATATTTATTACATATGCTCAAAGAATCTCGGAAATCACCTCCAGGTAGGTACTGAATAAGCACGTATAGAAACTACATACTACCTAATTCTATTTTTTAAATAGCAAACGCCTTTCTTATTGCAAGCCTAATACCACGAAAGGAAGCTACACTAGATAAATCATGTAAGTATCACAGATAATAAAATACTAACGTACCTACAAGTAAATTGGATTTAAAGGGTTTTGTTTTTATTACGCCTTATAAATCTGTCAGTGATCGTCTCTTCAGTGTCGTTCAGCCGTTTAAGAGATTAGCCGAAACAAACAGACAGACGGACAGACAAAATAAAGTAGTAGTAAGTTATTTATTATAACTACTGTATAGGTACATAATATACTCTCATATGCATTTAGTAAAAAGCTGTTTAATTTGACATTTCAAGCTGACACTTAAATTTTATTTATTTGAATATTAGATAAAATGCATAAGAACTTGCAAAGCCCAATTTTTGAGTTGCCGATGCAATTAGCTCGGGCGTTTGCTGTATGAATATTTCCTTAACGTAATTTGCCACACAATTTCCCACACTCGATTGTGCACCAATGCTACCAAGTATAACTCAGCGACTTTGTGACTAGGTATTTGATGGGAACCAAGCTCCCCACCAACCTTACCAAGTACTGACTCTTGTTTTGTTTGTCACAAGCAACATTTGCAATTATCGCTCATTTCCAAGACGCAGCTGTTGCATCCGAGAAAGCGAGCCACGCACTGACTAGGTACTAAGAAGGCTGCAATTAATAAGTTTCCATCTAGTTTAGTCTTTCCAGAGAGGTTTCTTGGTATTGTTCTATGTTGCGTTTCGAAACCGCTTCAACGGTTTTTTCCCTTTTAAGGCTGTTTGTTTCCATAGAACTGCAGGTCTAGCGAACTCAAGCTGTGACTGAAATAAAAGCTGAAGGACTTCTTTAGACATGCGGGCATTTCGATTGAGGAAACGCGTGACCGCGTTGCATTACAGCCACTGGCAGGCAGTACGTTGGCACGTCCTCAGACTGTTGAGGATCCCGGGTGAAGTGCGTTTCTACCTTCGGCCTTATTATAACTTGAAACCTATGCCAAGCGCTTCTCCATCGTACAATATTTATTAAAAAAAAACTCTTTGGCAGTTCTTTGGCAAGGTTCAGTCTGTATCAATTGAATTACTATAGACCGTTTGTAGCAGCCTTTAGTAACCCGACTGACTTGTAAATAGTTAGTTTAGTTGTGCATATTTTTTAAACATATTAATTTTGTTGATTTAAAATTGTTCAGCTCATGCTCATGCGCAACTAGCGAAGTCATCAATGGATAAGGTCTATAATGCAGAAAGCTTGCCCAGAAGGTACTTAATAACCCTACGGCTATAGAGAATAATTTGAGTCGAAAAATCAAATCCGGGTATTTATCGTGTATTTTAACACATAATGACCACGACCACTGTGGCAAGAGTATAGCGACTAAGAAGAAGACCTATATTTTATCCCGGAGTTTCGGCGGGGTTGTTCCCGCCCTGGACGCGGGTAGACCCGGTTTTTCTAATCAAAATAATGTGTTCTAACCGCGAAAGTATAAAAAGACAGTAATGTAGCTGATCCTAAGTTTTCTCTTCACTGAAAGTATATTTTAAGCTACGCTGAAGCTCTCGGGTCTCGGCCCCAGACACATTTATACTAAATTATTTCATGCAAACATAATCATAATACAGTTTTGTCATGAAGGTGAATTTTAATTTATTGGAACTATATTATTATGCTACTCAGTTTATGGTCACTTATTCGCTATCGGCGTCTATCCTCTCCGTATTAAAGAACTTCTGTGGTCTAAACAGAATGTATAAGTCTCTGGTTCGGTCAAACTTAGCATACGCTGGACTTAACTGTACGTTTAGTTATGTAAAAGGTTATGATATAATTTGTGTTGTACGAGTAATAACTGGAATTGTAATTGCAATGACAAATGCCGGCCTTTTACAATATTATCAGAAACAATTACAGGACCGCCAGTGTAGCGTGACTGAGTGTTCTCGGTAGCTGTGACCGCATATCTAACTACTGTGGTACCCACTATAGTATCCATATACAGGATGTCCTCTGTCCGTTGTCCGTACAGACAGTCTCTGTATTTTTTTTACTCACATCAAGTTTGATAGTCTCAGTGATAGGTCGTAAAAAGTGTTTTATTCCTCTTTCACGCCAAAACTACTTGAATGATTGAGCTGAAATTCTGCACATAATTGGTCTGGATTAGGAGGCACTTATAGGTTTGTTTTAAAAATAAACTGAGTGCGATTCAGATACGCACACGGAGAGTTCCGAGTCTTCCACATCTTGATGCAAATAACTAGGATTTTTTTGATTATTGTTCAGGGGCCTTAGTGCAGGTCCGACTCATGCTCGGCCAAGTTATAGTACCTACCTATTTGCTGATATACCATAGCTAGGGTAAGCACTATCACACCAAGCTTGGGCTCTGAGGATGATGATCCATTTTATCATAAAAACATAAAAACACGTTTCATGTAAGATTCTCAATTTTTTCACCTTTACCGAGTATTTTTTATTGTGTGTCACGTGATCCGGCGTATAGGTACATTAATGTCTGAAAATGTTAAATCGGCTACCGTTCAAAAGATATACGAGTGCCTATTCCAAATACTTAGTTGATAAAACATTATTCATTAATTTATATCCTACTTACCCCACTATTACAGACTTATTCTGCGCCCCTGGCAGAACTATTCCCGAATTATATTATTACCTAAGTATGTTAAATTGAACTAATTATAAGTAGGTATACGATCTGAAACCCATTTTGAAAAAGCTAAGAGACGAGCACGATCTGTGGAGGTTGAGCACGTATTTAGCAGATAGTTCCGTGTCAACTCGCACAGAGGCCCGTACCACTGCCGTTGGACCGAAAGGTATTTTGGCGGTTAACTTTTTCTGAATAAATGTAGGTACCTACTTACACCATTATGAATGGTAATTAATAATATTAGTATCCTGTGATTTTTATAAAAAAATAAATCCAACCTACCAATTATTGTCACAAATAACATTAATTTACAAATTGAATAAACTTTAAATGCAAATTAACTTAAAAAACATCAAAATTTCAATATACATATAAACTCAAAATGACATATTTTTATAGGTAGCCCAGACCATAGTTCTCACCATCACCACACCTGTGTCAGATGGGACAACCAGAATACTGGCAGTATTAGTATAATTATAAAGGTAGGATTATTAAAACATTTAACAGCAATAATTACCAACTGAGTAAGAACTTATTCTCCGAACCTATTTCACAATTAGGTTTCAGTTCGCAACCGCAGTAACTAATTAGGGACATCCTGTACGTTCGACGGTGGGTACGTACCTAGAATATTACCGGGGAAATGCACTGAGTACTAAAAGACAGCAGTTTCCTTTACGGTAAATACATTATAATGCAATTTCTGTGTAACGGCCGTTTCAGTGAAAAATGCGTTTTCTGTGTAGGTTTTTTACATTCATGCGTTTACCGCGAAGGAAGGCGGCGCCGCCGCGCCGGCTGATATTTTTGTTCGTTAATACCATGGACGATGCTAATATTTACATAAAGGAAGGTACTTCATATTTATTTTCTAGGTAAATTTAAATTCGACAAAGAGCCTCAAGGCGAAAGTCTTCTATCAGCGTAGGTAGCCGTACCTATATGGATCTGAGACGTGGTCGCTAACTATAGGCCTCGTGAATAAGATGAAATTCGCACAGCGAGCTGAAGAAAGCTATGTTTGAAGTTTCACTACGTAATAAAATCCAAAATAAGGACATAAGTAGAAGAACCAAAGTCACTGACATAGCCCTCGGAATTAGCAAGCTGAAGTGGCAGTGGGCAGGCCACAAAGCTCGCAGATCCGATAACCGCTAAATAAAGGTTCTTGCATGTCCGTCCAGTAAAACTTAGTGAAGACCCCCCCCCCCCCCCCCCCCCCACACTCCACTCGATAGACCGACGATATTGTGACGGTCAGGGAGTCAATAGATGGAGGCTCAGGATCGCTTTTTGTGGCGTCGATTAGGGGAGGCTTATGTTCAACAGTGGGTTTTACTTCTTGCATTTTAAAACACGATTTTTTACTCACGTATATTTTGTTGATTAGGTACTGTATAAACGTGTAGGTACCTACGCAGTAAAACCCGTGTTTTGAATTGTATACAACTCACGCAAGTTTTGAAAGTGATTTGTTGCCATAACAACAATTCTAAAATTCTTGTGTTCCGGCATTTAGAGGTAGGATAGCCAGTTCAGTTTTTTTTTATACAACTAGGAGACGGAACAAGCGAGTAGCCCACCTGATGTTAAGGGCACTCTTGCCTATAACATTGCCTCACTGCGTAGGTTACATCCACAAAGAACATAGCCTGTACGGTACTACATTGCGCCCGTCAACGCCCGTAATTTCACCGGGCAACCATACCCTTCAAACCGGAACACAGCAATGCTGCTTGGCGGCTGAAATAGGTAAAGTGGTAGTACTTCCCTGGACTAGCCCTTTCACAAGGGGCTCTACTACTCTTAAAATGTTATGCTTCTCATCTTACTCATTACTTATTTTACCCAAACATCCATTTTTTCATTTTTACTTTTTATTCTTACTACCCGAAAATCTCGGTTCAAAAAACAGCCCTAGGCATACAGAAAGACGGACAGTGTAACATTTTAGTAATAGGGTCTTATTCAACCTTTGGCTACGGACCCCTAAAATATTTTTCGAGACCAATCAATTGAAAACGTTTTAACCTATCAGAAATTAAAATGAAGCCACTAGTATAAGGTAAACTGCGTGTTTTTTGCCTAAAAACCCGAAAACCAGCTTCGTTTTTACAAATCCATGAATGGAATTACCGAGCCGAGACGTAATTTTGTATATTTCGGATTATCCAATAGGAAAGCTATTTCTTGAATAAATATTAATATTAAGTAGGTATATATGTGTAAGTTATTGCTTTAGAGAACCCTTATGTAAGTATTCTGACACCTTATCTATCCCACGCATAGAGATGTCATTATGTACTTATATATATTTTGTTAATTAGTAAGTATTCGTTGTGTTATATTGTATTATATACGCTAGTAATAACATGACTGTCCGTATCTTTTGTATTTTGTTGTATAACTTATAATTTACTTTGATATTCAGATATTTGCACATACCCACTATTTCTAAATTTCACTCTCTCTCAAGGTTTGCTGGAAGAGAACTCTTTGCAGGGTTAAGCTCGCCTTTACCATGCTCATTAATTTTAAGTATGTTTATAATATATGCTGTATTTTGTGTGTGCAATAAAGAATAAAGATGTCAGAATACTTACTTACGGGTTCTCCCCTGAGTAAGTTTCATAATATTAATAATAGAAATAGGTCAGTGTATAACCTTGATACTGCACAGGCAAGGATAAACGAGGTCTACGATGGAGCGAGCCTACCCAGAAGGTTCCTATGATGGCTTAAAAACATCAATAATTATTGGTGCTTGTAATACTACAGATTATTTTTTTGGGGTACTCACATGAAACTTTATAATTAATATAGTAGATTGTTTTACAAGGGACTAAACCATCCCATTATATACGAGGTTGTTATACTCCCGAGCGTAGCGAGGGAGGATGACAAGACCGAGTTATCAAGAATCAACCTTTATAAAACATCACCAAGAAGGTTCTATTTTCAAAAAAAAGATTGACGGATCACCAAGAAGTCGAGTTTTTATGTAAGAGACCGAATGCTTTGTACGGACTGATGATTTTAGACAAAAATTAAATGAAAAAATACTTTTTAGCCCCAGGTATTAAACTCGAGTTTTAGGCCCGCTAAGCTACACTATTATGATACACTTTTTGAGCAAGAGAAGTGAAAAGAGTATTTTTTCAAAACATCATAATGCAACTAAGAGATCACCAGATCTTTTTTTTTAATTTTTTTTTTTTTAAATCTTACACATTTAGTTTATTATCTAACACCGTTACTGCGGTCACCAATTCATCTGTCAAGGGCGGTGATAAAGGCAAAACCCTCCGGCTTTTGGAAGAGGCTCAGTCCAACGTGGACAGTAATGGGCTGCTGATGACGATAAGTCAACGCGAATCCAGCCAGTGTTTTTAAGGACCAAAATGCTCTGTGATTGGTAAATAAGGCGGTTCCATGTTTCCGTCGGTGGTCGGGAAAACTCGCTCTTGTCTTCTGGGAAAACTAACTCCATCGTTGACTTAATCCTCGCCCAGGCATGCCTTTTGAACTCAAGAGCTTAAACATTTCAAATAAAAAAGTAGGTAAGTACAATTTCATGATTCTATTGAGATATTTTCCCGTGTTGTCGTAAGTTGGCCTATTTGTGGAGTAATTGACGTGGGAATTTATTTCTGCTACAGGAAACGCGGATATTCTTATCCAACTATGTTGCTTACTGTTGCGTATCTACGCCTACACAGTAGGTAAGCATCAGACATCATCACTACGCAGGAGGATAATGAATTCGTGACGCTAATGTATTATTTATAATTTTTATATACTTAGATACGATGGGTCATCAAGGAAGGAAGGTCTACGATGGGTCATCAAGGAAGGCAGGTCTACGATGGAGCGAGACTTCCCAGAACATTTTTAAAGGTCTATCTAACAAGAGGTACCCTACATACAACTATACAATCATGTATATTAAAATAAAACATACGCGCATGGAGTACGAGATTTATTATACGGTGCGGAAACCATTTATTTCTTTCATGCGGCCATAATAATATGAATGCCGCCTCTGTGGTCTAGTGGTTCGATCACCGATATCAAATCCAGTACCCGGGTTCGATCCCCGGGGAAGAACATTATTGTGCTTGTTTTGTTTGGTGGTAGGACTTTGTTTAATTCCGCCTAGCTACCACCATCTTACCTAAGTCTGTCGCCATAACAGCAAATTCTTAATTGTTTTGTTCCGGTATTAAGAAGTAAGATAGCAAGTTCCTCAGACTGCTGAGGATTCCGGTTGAAGTGCGCCTCCAGCTTCATGAGATGACGACCAAGCGCTTCCCCGTGGTGCTATATAAAAAAATACCCTTTAAAATACCTCCTTTTCTAAATGGATACCAAGAGTATTATTAGGTACTTCAGCATCATCATCACCTTATGGAACCCACTGCTGGACGTAGGTATTAATCCCAAGGTGCATCACTTAGTCCGATCTTCGGCCTTTCTCATCAACTCTTTGCTGTCCACAGAGAGCAGGTCGTAACTCTTTCTAGCTGGAGGGGATCCACTAATTCGGTCACGAACAACTGTCATTCAATAGGTATTCTAACCACCAAATTCCAGCCATAACTAGAGTTAAGAAAAGGAGTAAAGGAAATGTATTTATAAACTATGTAAGTTAAGAATAATATACGATGTAAATTAATATATATAAATATAAATTATTAAATAAATTTTACAGAAAATTATTTTTTAACACAGCGCCATCTAGCCCCAAACTAAGCATATCTTGTAATATGGGAACTAGATTATGGATAGAATACTTAAATACTTATCTAAATACGTACGTACTATATGATACAACACCCAAACACAGAACAAACATCTGAATTCAACACACAAATGTTTGTCCTGGGTGGGAATCGAACCCACAGCCTACAGCGTAGAAGGCAGAGTTACTACCAACTGAGCTATGAGGCTTTTTATCTTCCTCTTGTACCATGCTAGAATCTTTCAGAAATAAATTTAGCCGTGGGCGGGCTTGAATTGAAATCAAATAAACCGCAATGTAATTTGGTGATTATTATTTGAGGAAGGAAACCATTGAAATATTATGAAGTAGCTGCCAGCGAGCGAGTCATCCCGTGGGAAATACTAGTTTACTTGGTAATCCAGCCGAAAAGTTTGGACGTCGTGTACTTATTCATAAGTTCATGACGTTAACTTTTCGGTCAAAGTCAAATATTTTTATTCATTAAGATTTTTAGGATCATTTTGAAACGTCAAAAGTTAGGTCACTAAAAGTTAGGTCAGTTAGTTAGGTCGAGTAATAGGTCAGTAATTACTAACCTACTCGTACGAAAAAAGAGCTTATACGGAACGGAACCACTACAGACCTTAGATCAAAAAAAGCATATACTTGTAGCTCTTAAATTGGCTTGTAAATTATTATTTTACATTGTACCTAACCTAACCTACATGTTGTTTTTTTAAGTATCAATAAATTATTTATATTTATTGGGAGAATAGGTGGGGGAGAAGGTAGGTAGGTACTTGAAATCAAAATTACCCACATTATCACTTAAAAAACGAATGACCATTAAGATTTTGCCGCATGTAAAAATCTAAGAAAATAAAACAAAAGGGTTCCTTTGTGAATCAAACAGAGGATAATAAAAAAGGACCAAACAGTTAAAATCAGTAACATGCCAAACTTTTTTTAACCTAACCCTGATTTGTGTTACAGACATCGATTACTAGCCTTTTTGGCTGAACAACTAGCTTGTTAAAGTCTGAAATTACTACAAAAAAAGTTGGAAGCCTCATTATTGTATCTATTAAGCAAGTAAAGGAGTGAGCTTCATGAGCTTCAAAGGGTAAGAAAAACATGTCACAATACCTACCTAACCAAAGAATTATATCGCAGGTAGGTAGTACCCACCTAACACATGTATCTACCTAGCTAGGTAGATACATACATGTGCTAACTACTAGTGGTTTTGTAAGAACAGTAGACCTCCCTTATAACCATGCAATAACCGATGCTTTACTCTTTCACTTTTCCGTTTCGACCTTTGAGCAAATAGTAGCTATGGTATAAGTTTTAGCATTACTCGCGTTCCCTTGGTCTGAGGAGATTGAACTTGGTGTCTACGGATTTTTCTTGTAAAGGCGGATAGGACTGCGTAGTCTGATTAGTAAACGTAGGTATACAATTAAAGAAAAAAAAACTTACAGTGAACTTCTCCCCTTTCCCCTCCACTCCCCGTTTTTGTTTTTTTTTCACAACATCTTCTGTAGAATTGAATCTTTAATGTCTCTTTCAAATTTAATTGAAATCCGTTTATATATAACGCTACAGCAAGCATCCCCCCTTTTCCCTCCTATTTTCCCCCCGATCAAAAACCGCGATAAAAAAATAAAAAAATCAAGGAACATGTGTGCCCATTTTCATCAAAATCGGTTGAAAAATGCAACCTGTAGGCGAGAACAAACCGACAGCGGACAAAAGCATTTTATCTCGAAATGGAGACGCTTCGCTCGTTCGGTTAAATAATAGGCACTTGATAAGATAGGTACAACATATAAATAAAGTTCCTATATCAAAGAAATCTACTGTTCCGTATCTTTACGCAAGCAAGCTCTTTTCGAAATGTTTATACGACATGTGTACATAGGAAGGTATATTCTGGGTTTTCTGTTCTCACTTTATGATGATTGACTCGCATAATAAACGTGTTTACCTACTAACATAATAACGAAATACTTTGTAACAGGAAAATCATATTATAGCCATATTAAGTAGTTTTTAAAATTTTGCCTCTCAAGAGTGCATTATAAGATTGATACCGTATGTAGAATTTGCGAGTTGTATTGTGTGTCTGCGAGGGTGAATGGCTGTGTTATGATTAATAGGTGCACAACATCTACATAGGTAGGTACTAGGTACATTGCCGCCGTGTGATCGGTTTTCCGAGAGATAAAATGTCGCCCCTCCCCCACCGCTGCCACATCGCCTTTCAATTCCAAACACAAATTATAAAAAGTTATTCAGAACTCCCGAACTCGTACTTATATCTAAGCAACAATGCCGTAACAGACGGAACGGAGTATAAGGCACTTGATTGTGTAGTCAAACTTTCATGAAAAAAAAAACGTAGCCACAGTGGTCTCTCTTCTTGATGATTCTAGGGTCGCTCTAATGCCAATAAGAACAGAGTTAGTAGGTAATTAGACATCTTCTGGGTAGGCTCGCTCCACCGTAGACCTCAACCTTGCGTGTGGTTCGAGGTTAAGAGCGATACTAAAATAAAACACTAAAAGACCGTTATCAATTTATGGTCCATTACAGTTCGGTCCGAATTCCGGGATATGACCGGTGGAGATGGAGACATCGTTTCCTAAAATCCTCTACCTTCTCGCTTTCTGAGAAGCGAATGGAAAACCATACATATCTGGTACGTATGTGCCATTTCACGATACTCGTGCTGGCTTTGCGGTGACCATGAGTTACGAATATTTTTTTTTGGAATTTGTTTCAAAACAGCGCCACCTAGTTATGCAACGCCATGTAAGTTACAAAATTTGAATGGAGTGGAGAGGAAACAGGTTTTGCAACTTACCTAGTTACCTAGTTGAGGTTCCTATCTTTGTTATTGTAACCAAGTAAGTTTAATTTTAGATTCCGTTGGTACGAAACTTTTTTTTTTAATGAAAAATACTTTACTGAACTTAGTAGGCTAGAGTGCCAACGGGACCCCATTGCTAAGCCTCTACTGTCTATCCTCACGTCCATCCGTCCGTCTGTCTGTCAGCGCAGCAGATTGAATCTCATGACTTATAATGAAGACAGTTGATATGTGGGTGACTGGAACTGGAACCGGACGGCTCCCTCGGTGTGGGTGTCCTACTCGCTCTTGGCTGGTTCTTGGCTTGGTGGTTACTCTAATCTAAGCAAAGATTCAATATGGGGAGCACCATATACATTTTGCCAGCGAAGCTTCATTACGGACAATCAAAGAAGGAAGCCGAAGTTGTGAACAAGACGCTATTTTGTAATGAAAGCCAATTCAAGTATAACATTTATTTAATTTCTTACACATGTAACAACAGCGACATCGCTTGCGTAAAATTTTATTTGCTTATCGGGTTTCGCACGGCACCGTTTTTTAATATGTTAAAAAACCTGACGATGGCCAGCGCCATCTACCTAATCCCAAGCAAGCTCACAAACTGCTGTTTTTTCCGACAGTTTTTTTGCCCATCGCGGATCACGGCCCTGGTAAGGATACGAGTTTCCTATTCGCCCATATTCGCCCGTGAATATTGTAACTGGAGACTAAGGGATTACATACACCAGACAGCTGGATGCTGCAGTCCTATTACTTCACATCTCATTCATTCATTCATTCATTCATTCATTCATCTCCTTGTGCGCCAATTGCTTGTGGTCACGATTCTGAATAGGCGGTATATTTGACGTTTTATAAATGATCGTAAAAATTTTTACAGAATAAACGATACCTAATTTTGTTATTGACTTTTTTGACATCACAAAAATAAGTCTGTATCTGTACTATGCATGGTTGACTAAATTTAAATATAAACCAATGCCCCCTGGAGGGAAAGTACCCTAAACTCTGAAGTAATTTCACTCAAAGGATATATTTATTTATTTTTATTAATAAATATAACGACATTCAAACATTTTTACAGGCACTTGCTAGAGCCATGGATTGATCACTTCAAAAGTAATAAATAAGTATGTTTTTAAAATATTTTTGAAGTGAATCTTTGGATGGTTTTGAAATTCTGATCCACAACCTTTCTGTGTGACGAAAAGTGTGTCAGTTAGAGTGGGACATAATTAAAATTGACCCTCTTGATACGCAACATAAAACATTTTGTGGGTTCGATTGGGCTCTGGATAGTGGTGACTTAAAAATCTTTGAATGCAGGTATTATTATTTTTTCAAATACAAAATGTTTCCTTTGAGGTACTATATTGCTAACTTCAATATTTAGGGTACTTTCCCTCCGGGGGGCATTCGTTTGGCCCACTATGTAACAATATAAAAAATACTACATTGGTAGAGTAGAGATAGTGGAATGTGACATATGCTATCACCTATCACGCGTGATTTAGCAATTTCCCCTTACGGTTTTTTTTTCAAGGCAGTGGACTTAGAAATTCAAATTACGAAATCCGAAATTAATCCTAAATGATAGTCAGCGTGTCGTATAGAAAGCGTGCGCCCGGGCCGTTCGCGGAACACCTCCACAATGCCGCTGCCGCCGCCACTCGCTGGAACCAATGTTTTCCTGGTACCGACGACGACGAATACTCGGTGATTTCAATTCTGCACAATGAAGATGTTTCATACTTTTTTGATGAATCCAAAATGGAAGGGACTGCGGCGGCGGCGGCGCGGCGGTGGCGGGCAATTAATTTAATGATAAACGATGTGATAAAACAGTTCCCAATAAGGCAACGGTTTTATTTCTGCGGTTGCGGTTGTTGCGGTCCCATAATCAACCAACGGATAGCTGTAAATTCAGACATATTTTGCCATGGAAAATATAGGAACGACGGCCTAAGAAACTTTTAATGTAGGTACCTAGCTGTATCTATTGTAGGTACCTTTTAATTCAATCAGAAATTAATGACGAATGACCCTGTAGGTAGAGATTGCAACACTGTGAGCTCAGCCTTCCTTTTATAGGAAGCCATATTAAGGGCCTGTTTAAAAAGAGAGCTGTCATTACTAAGAAGGTACCTAGATATCCAAAAAGTATTTTAGTAGGTATCTACCTCAGATTATGAGTGTTATATGATCTTAAATACCTGCCTACTCTATCCGTAATCTAGTTTCCATATTACAAGCTATGCTTATTTTGGTGTTTGGTGCTAGACTGCGCTGTGTAAAATTAATGTCCTGTAATATTTATTTCTTTTTTATTTAAAATACTTGTCACTGTCGAAGGATTTGATAGGGATGATTGTATGAAAAAAGTCGCGACCCTAAGTCTATAACAGTTATCTTTCAAGGAAGGTCCTCTTCAGTGACTACTTGTAAATCCATCGAGTTTTCCTATTACTAGACTTACTAGACACATTAGAGAAGAAATATCTTATATTATGTAGGTACACAGATGTAAATGAACATAGAAAGCTGTGGAATGCGATGTTCAAGGGCAATGGAAGCGCAAATAACAAGATGCTTGTAAACAAATATAGAAATTCTCGGAAGCGCGGTTCTACAGATTTATTTCCATCGCTAAACCTTGGCGCCGCGAGTCGACGACGCGAAATGCGTGATCGTTTTGTTTAGTCCAGTTTTTTCAAGTGAATCATTGACGTTGGGACTGACGAAGTATTTTTACACGTGTTTGACCATTTCGGTAGCGAAGTGACGAGGCGACGTATGTGTGTATGGCGAGCTGCGCGTCACCGATGCAAATCCCATTCACCAACTCTGACTGGTATGGGAAATAGTAAATAATTGAGATAAGGAAGCAGGGAATTTGTGTGGTGATACGCTATTCGCTTCCTACCCTATTGTGGTTATAAGCTTTGTTCTGACCTGATGTGACTACATTTATTTTTTTGTTTCTACAAGGGGGAGCAAGCGCTTGGCCCGCATCTGACCTCTCACTTTATACCAAGTTATATGATGGTGAAGGCGCACATCACCCGGAATCCTTAACAGAGTGAGAAATTGGCTATCTCACTGAAATCACAATTAGAATTGTTGATTATACATTAATTAGGCGAAGAGCAGTCAACAGTACAGCGTGTCTCCGAAACTGTAGTGTAGGTTGGTACCTACCTACACATTAAATGGTGGTTGACGGTGTTTGAAAATGAGTACGAGTACGAACCTACTCAGATTTCTCAATATAAAAAGATACCAGTAATATTTGAACGATTTTGAAAATGAACACAAAAAGACCAAGGAATTGAGACCTGGAGAAACGGACGCCTCACCTTTGCATGAAGGGTAAGTAGTCGACTAAGTTGAGAAATTCGTCTACCTTGGGAGAGTCGTATCGGAAGAAGGAGGCTCGGATGAAGATGCTATATCAAGAATTGCCAAAGCCAGAGCAGCGTTTGCCCAGCTTCGTCCTATATGGCAATCACGGAACATGTCCAGACGCCAGACGCAGACAAACACAAATCTTCCACTCCAACATTAAGTTTGTGTTGCTCTATGGATGCGAGACAAACCGCATGCAGGTCTTCGTAAACCGATGTCTGCGAACCATTCTCAGAATATTCTGGCCAGACGAGATATCTAACATCGAGTTGCTAAATAAATGTCAAGAAAACAGCAATAGACATACAAATTCGTCGTAGAAAGTAGAACTGGATCGGAACACTCTTCGCAGGGACTCCGAACACATCCCCAGACAAGCTTTGGACTGGAACCCTCAAGGCAAGCGAAGACGTGGCCGGGTCAAACAAACCTGGAGACGCCCGACGCTGGCAGAAGTTAAAGACAATAGTAAGACTGGAGCGAAATCAAGCGCGAAGCTCAAGACAGAACGGAATGGTGGTCTACTGTGGACGCACTCTGCCCCATCTAGGGGTCTTAGGACAAGTAACTGGGGATCGAGCCCGGGACCTCTAGATCTGACATCGGTGGGCGAACCACTAGACCACGGAGGTGGTTAAATAAGTGTAATAGCACTTAATAGCCAGCTAAGATCCTGGTTAGCAAGAAAGTAAGCTGACGAGCAGTCTGTGGACGTGTTGACGCTCCATTCCTCATCATCTCATCTAATGAGAATGAGAGTTAGCAACACTCAGGTAAATGAATGAAGATTGAGAAAAGTGTGCCTACAGTCATAGAGTTAGGTGTCATGAAAGCACACTTTTAATAACTTTCTTTTTGAGAAACAATCTCCGTGGTTAAATACCTTAGGTACTACGAGATCTCAGTTCGGGGCGAACTACTTATTACTTTCGTATTTATAAATACAACAGCTTGTAATGGTCCACTGTTGCTCAGCTTTGTAAAATCTACTGCAAGAAATTTGTCTATTCAGATGGGTACTTACTGGCGCCCATTTGTTAGAGAACCTATCCCTCAGTTACCTCATGCGTAGGGGAGGTTTCACGTGTTCATTAGTATGTATAATACATGATCCTCCAAGGTCCATCATAGCGGCACTCTGAGTGACACGTTTCCTATAAGTTGTCGTGGGAAGGAGAACCGGATGCGAACTGCATACTAAGCACTTGAGCGGTTACACGATTACGTACGTGATGAGACCTAGCCCCACAATTGAGAGGTGAACAGTGAAAGACTAAAAGCTGGTGGAACACCCGGGACTTCCCGTCATCCAGAAGGGTCTTACAGAAATCCTTTCTTAGTGCACCGCTACACCACAAAAGGAGGTTACTCTGAAAACTTCAAGACTCTATAGGGGCCTCTGCGACGAATTATAAGTGTATATGCTGTAGTTACTTTGGAATGTGGTGATATTGTATATGCTGTTGAATGTTGTCCCCATGCACAACAAAATGGAGAAGAACATCATAGCGATAAAGTTGATATCATGAAATTGATTTTCTTTCTACTTCGTTTTTGTTGTGGCTATATTGAGCTTGCCTTTTAGGATTCCTCCTTGTCTAGACTTGCCTTCTCGTCATCTTTCAGTCTTCTTGTCCTTCATCGTCGTTTACAGGTTGAGAAAACAACCAATGGACATTGTGTCATCAAAAGACAAAAGTCAAGGGACATTTGGTCTTTTGATGACACAAGCCTTGGTCTTTGTACTGACCACTCGCGAGATTGTCTTTGCCAGGATGAAGGCTATCTATAACAAGTTGAAAGTTGAAAAAAAACTAAAACCCGACTACAAAATATTCTAATAATTCGACAACGCATGCTAATTTAACCTGTGATTACGTTAGTTATTTATTATTTGTGCCTGTGGCGACATCTGTCTATTTTACCTGTCGTTTTAAATTGAAATAAGTATACTATATTTCTTATTCTTATCATTTCGACTCGAGTGGTCAACAGCTCACAGAGTCAGCCGCTTAAACTCCCAATACGTACTATTCCTGATTTATTGATATGAATTTAAGGATGAAGGGATGAGGTGATGGAAGTTTGAATTAACTAATCCGCAGTATTAACCCATGATTACTTGAAATCCGGTGAGATAAAGGCCAAGCGCTCCCACAAATTAAAAAACAGTGGCACTCCGGGAGTGCTGACAGAAGTGAAAACTTGAAGTTTGTCGTCTACTGAGGCAGTCTACGAACGCTGCTTACCCATACCTCTTAGGATCGTAAATATAACGTGACAATGTGTGTCAAAAGTGGTGTCGGTAAGGTGTATAAAGTCGCGAGTCAATATTCTTTCCCATCTCAAAAATGCCCAACGCGCCTAAAGAAGTTTTCATTTAAAAAAAAACATATTTTCTTTCACCGTGGCAGCTGCCCTGTCTGATGGCCTTACAGTAATAGCCGGATGCAATAGTGCCCGTTGTTTCGGTCACGCTGCATGCATTTCCAGATTTCCTTGAAGCCGCCGCGCCGCCATCATCACCGCGGTGCGTAGGTAGAGGTACCCAGAATGTCACAGTGCGCAACCACACGCAACCTTTTCACGGAATCGCAGCGGAAGTTGGTAAACAGCTACGTTATGCCCCTCCTCGAAGTTTGTGGAAACGCAAATTATTTACCACTCGGGTCATATTCTTTGTGGAATAATATAGAGAACCTACGAAGTAAGGCTTTGTTATAGGCAAGATAAGCACATAACATTTGGTGGGCTGCATGCTTGTTCGGTCTCGTAAAAACCAAATATGTACCTACTCGTTTTTTTTATTGTACGACGGGGAAGCGCTTGGCCTTCATCTCACCTGGTAACAAGTTAAGATAAGGCCGAAGGTGGAGGCGCACTTCACCCCGAACTCATCAAACTTAGGAACTGGCTATCTTACCTCTGAATGCCGGAACACAACAATTTTAGAATTGTTATTATGGCGCCAGAATTAGGTAAGATGGTGGTAGCTAGCCAGGCGGACTTAAACAAAGTCCTACCACCAACCAAACCAGGCACAATATATTGGCGGTCGAACCCGGGACCTCTGAATCTGAAATCGGTGGGTTGAACCACTAGTCCACAGAGGCGGTAAAAGTATATTGTCGGAAATAGGATCCCTCCACTCAGCCCAATGAAGTAGAGGCGACTTGACCTGAATATATGCTTGTATCCTTACTGATACCTTTACTGCGATCTTCAACCCCACCTGCCAAGTGTGGCTGCTATGGCAAAACCCTTCAGTTTTGGAAAAAGCTATTTTTAACCTATTTTTCTTTTTTTAATCATGTTGACCAGAGAATATTTTTTGAATAAATAAAAGACAAGCGCAATGTATTTTGCTCTTATTGGTGCAACCCTCATTTGCGTAAGAAAAGGAGCAGTTGTGAAAGTTGTAAAGCTATGGTAAACCAATCACATTTATGTCAGACACCTGCGCGAGACGATGTCGATATAATGTGTTTTTAAAAAAAAGGTTCAGCCTCTTTTCTGTGTTGAAGCTTTTGATATACCAGAGATCAAAATTATTCCAGGCCTGGTCATAGCCAAATGGAAGATGATGACATCCACGCTACTATTGGACATAGTCAAAGGAACATTCCGTTCATACCGTCTTTGATACCGTTACAAGAAAAACTTCTTCGGATATAAGAATAAAGAGAACAGATTTTATAGATAACAAAAAAAATTAAATCGGTTTTAGCCAAGAATGTCGAGGCAGAATGTGGCGGTAATGCTGGGAACTGACTTAAAATAAGGTGGCTGCAATATCGTAAAGCCAAAACATGTTTAGGTACTTTAAGTACATTAGGAAAGAATAACAGTTGATAAAATTGTTTGACAAATGCATATAATGGACCATTAACCATTTTTAAAGTTTATTTGTTATAACCACGAATGTTGAAGTCGATTAAAATAATATATATAATTTTCCTTATTATTCGTGTCAAGCAAAGCAAATATTAGATATATAATTATAAGATTTTTTTATGAAATAAATATCTACTGATTTATAGGCACCTACCTAATTTATTTTATTTAACTTCCTAAATAACGTAACTACAGGGTTATATTTATATTATATTTATAGGGTTGAGTTAACTAGTTTAAAAAAATAAGAGCCAGAGTAACGTATGTCTCCTTTAAATAAGTATTTTTTACACATTATAAAACAAAATAAAACAGAAAAATTATTCACATAGGCGCTTGTAGAGTTTTCTCACAGCAAACCCTCGATAATACAGAGAGCTTGCATTAAAAGGGAAGGATTATGCGTACCTACATTGAAACTCAGAACCTACTCACCAAAGTTATTATTATGTATAATAATGTTATATTAACTAGAAGTTATTAAACTATTTTGTGGGGTGATTTTTGTAACATGTGGTGCGTTACGAGGGTGAAACGCTTGGTATCTCTTGTAGGATATAATATAATGTTAAAAGTGGTTTTAAAATTCACTTTTTGCTGATGTATTTACTGAAACTAGCCCTGTATTAAAATTAAGGGTTGCAAAGGGGGTAACTAAGATTGAAGTCTTAGAAATTTTATAACGAAAGGGTTTAGATAGTGAATTTCCAAATAAATTTATTTTTGTCCTTATTAGGGGTGGTTCTCAAGTTAAAGGGTTGCAATGAATGAAGACATCAAGATGAGGTCATGAAAGATAGTGACGTGAGTTTTTATTAACATTATTTTAAAAACCCGAAGTTTTAAGCATCAAGATGCTTCTTCTTAAAACTGGTCTATTTATTTTGCTTTGAATATGTATGGCTTTGCATAGAATGAGAATTAGCAACGAGAGAGATCCTCAAACATTGCAAATAAAAAGAGATTGAGAAAAAGTGTGCAAAGTAACTTTACCTTAAGTACCTAACACAAACCAGACACGAAATCCCAGACCTGGGCGAACTACTAGTTTATTGAGATGTTCTTCCGTGACAACGAGAAAAGTAACATCAGCACAGTCGAGAATTAGTAATGACTGAACGATAGATTTCTTGGTTTGTAGAGGAAGGAATATTTGGAGGCGCTTCAATGACTGAAAGGTAAAATTAGTTTTCCTGCTGATCTCATTAACATGCAAGGAAAAAGACCTTTTGTTATCAAACTAAGTTATGTCAAAAAAATAATTAAATAGTACAGGGTGGGCCATGAATTAGTTAACATTTAATTTTGATTTCCCGCACAAACCAAAGCGGCGCGGGGTGAGGGGAGGGGTCTAGTAGCTAGCTCGTTTCTCGGAAATTTAGTCGCAATGGATCGGTTCACGGGGCCGCAGCGCGCCTTTTGCGTAAAGCAATTTTATTGAGGATCCTATTTTTTTGAGGATGTACGCGGCCGTACGGTCACTGTTAACTCTGCTGAGTATGTGCGAATGTTACGAGAGTTTCTGTCACCAAAGCTACAGGAATTTGCTGGGTACATCGGAATACGTGGTTTCAGCAAGATGCTACTTGCCAAACCTCTAATGAGTCCTTGCCTGTCATCAAAGAGATGTTCCCTGAAAAGCCGATTTCTCGGAGAGGCGACATTCCGTGGCCACCCAGAAGTCCTGATTTGACGCCAGCAGATTTCTTTTTATGGGGATATCTGAAGCATCATGTCTTCAACCATAAGCCAAGGACACTGCTTGAATTAAAAGCCCAGATGAGAAGAGATGTCAGCAATCTCACAGTCTTTATGTCGAAGAGTGATCGGAAATTTTCGTGCTCGGTTGGACGAATGCATACGTTGCGATGGTCGACATTTAAATGATATTGTTTTCAAAAAGTAAATTCCTGTGTATTAGCTAACTGTCAAATAAATATTTTTTGTCAAAAGTCTTATTGTTTTTTTTCTAAGTTTTTTTAAAAAGTTTACTAATTCATGGCCCACCCTGTACCTACATTATTCACCGAGGGAGAAAGTGACCGATTAGGGTGTACTAAGTTTGTAGGTACCTACCAATGAATGAAAAGTAAAAGTGTAAGTTTGAGATATTTCCTTAATACACACATGTTAGGAATTTCACTTACTTCCGATGGAATGTGTCTTTTATTTTCCTCATAGGTAGGTATAGTATAAACTGAAATTTATATATAAACTAAAATTGAAATTTATTTATAATCTAGTTTTTTTTATTCGTTGTTCTTTTATTAAAATAATTTTCAGAAAAAGCAAGTGGCCAATATTATTTTGCAGACTTGGTGATAAAACTTTTTGCAAGCGTTATTCAAGGTGACCCTAAATGAAAAAAAAACATGTTAACAATGAATTTTCATATTCACTTTTACCGCCCGCATAACGCCCACATAACATACGCCCGTACAACAGTAATGAGTTACATTTTGCCTATTTTTTTTAAAAGTGTTTCTACGGACACGCATTGTTCTCAGTGGACGGATAGGTGAGCGACGTGGCGCGTCCCCAGGTTGCGGATAGGGGTTTCGGTGTACCGGTAGCTCCAGATAGAAGTTGTTGGTACAGTGACGCGGACAAAACAAGGGGTCGGCATCTCCGCGTATCGCTTTGAACGAGCAGAGGGCACTGTGTCGCCGAGGCGAAGTAAATTCGCTAAGAGGACAGGGTCCTTCGTGACTGGAGGGACGTTGGTGGTGTATCTCTCTCTCGCTGCCCGTCTGGTGGAATAATAAGCTATCTATCATGCGGCAGGTGGGAGACACAGTTTCCATTAAAAGAGAGGTGAGAATGGACCAGGATTCATTGGCATGGGTGGTGGATCCTGGGATTTGGCTGGGCATGACGCTTCTTGGCCAGCGGTGGAGGCATACCAAGGTCTGCTCCTAAACATTTCTGCTTGCCAACAGGGGTCGCGGAGGATGGTTTTCCGTGAACCGGGTTACGGAAAAACACAGAGCCTCTGAGTGTGACCGAATACCCAGCGATCGCTCAGAGAACGGCTTATATAAGGTAGGAAAAGGGATTGCACGGGGTGCCTAAAAGGTTCCAAGCCAAAATTCTAAGTCAAAAACGCTGTCCAGTTCTTGTGCTAAAATAGAAAAAGCTTCCATTTTCGAAATGTGAGTTTACCTTCTGAGCTCTTACTGTCAGACGTCACTTTACACGCATATTTTACATAGGACACATAAAAAATAAAAATATATTTTTCGTAAAATCAAAATAAAAATTTTCAAGTGAACTCTTTTGAAGACTACTCTGTTGAAGAAAATGGCTTGCTGTGGTGGACCCTGCTTCCCTTGCTGTGGACCTTGCGGCCCGTGCTGCGGGCCTTGCGGTCCGTGCATGCCTTGCTGTGGGCCTTGCCCAGCGCCTTGCTGCGGCCCGTGCCCACCGCCTTGCCCGCCGCCTTGCTGCGGTCCGTGCCCACCGCCTTGCTGCGGTCCGTGCCCGCCGCCTTGCTGCGGCCCGTGCCCTCCACCTTGCCCACCACCGGCGTGCTGCATACCATCGTGCCCACCTCCGTGCCCACCATCATGCCCGCCACCGTGCCCTCCGAAGTCATGCCCATTTTGCCTTCCTGGCTTCCAATGCCCGTGCCCGTCATTCTGCATGCCATGCTGCGGACCGAATCCTTGCGCACCACCTCCATGCTGCGGACCGTGCCCGCCTGCTTGCCCGCCGCCGCCATGCTGCGGCCCCTGCTGAAGCGCGAAGCCAGCAAGTCTTGTGAGCCAGCGAATGCCAGGTGCTGTACCGCGTGGTTTGTCTCCGTACGTTAAGTGGAACGTGATTAATTTAAGAATAAAATGTTGTCCTATATGTTTCTGTTTTATTACGTTGAGGTTAAGTTATCAAGGAATACCGCTTGGAAAGCAGATAGGGAATAGTGCAAAACGGTATGAGCGCGATAGGGGAAATCGTAATAGAGAACAAGCGTGCAAGGCGGGATAGGGAAGTGTGCAGGCGGGATAGGGAACAGTGTGCAAGGCGGGATAGGATATAGTGAACAATGATTGTTCCTTGCATTTAGAAGACTGCTAGTTCCTCGAACTGAAGGTGGAATCCACCCCCGGAAGTGAGAAATCCACCTTCAGCCTTATCATAACTTGACATCAGATGAGGAAGGTCTTACAACAATTAAGATCCTGTGTCACCTTGTCTGCGAGTTCCATTCCAACTCGGACTGAGGATCGACTGAAGGTGGAATCCACCACCACTTGACATCAGGTGAGGAAGGTCTTACAACAATTGGGATCCTAATAAATAATAAATAAATATTACAGGACGTTAATTACATTCACACAGCGCCATCTAGCCCCAAACTAAGCATAGCTTGTAATATGGTAACTAGATTACGGATAGAATACTTGAATACTTTTGTAAATACGTACTATATGATACCACACCCCAAACACAGAACAAACATTTATATTCATCACACAAGTGTTTGTCCTGGGTGGAAAACCTACAGCGCAGAAGGCAGAGTTACTACCAACTGAGCTATGAGGCTTGTTAATGCCATCCTATGCCACCTCGGCTGGGTGTTCCATTCCAGCTACATAAATTTCAAAAAACCCATGTGAAAATCCACAATTTATTAAAACCAAACAACAGGTACACGATAATTAGGAGCAGGCAGGCCCACAGCAGCACGCACACAGACCAGACTTGCAGCCGCCGATGCATCCGTCGCCGCAGCTGAAGTACGAGCTTGCCACTCCGCCTCTGGCCCTGGGGAAGCAAAAGTACGAGAAGTCGTATGTGTCAATTCAGGGATTGCAACAGGAAATGGGCAGTATGCTACTTTTTAGGACAATCTCTTACTTAATCTGTCTGTTTCTGACCAATTCTGTATTCGTCGGCTTCTGGATTGGTCGACCCTCGGTACAGCCAGAATGAGCATGAGTTGGAAAATAATATGTCGGTGTGGGAAGGTAAAATGAAATCTAATGAGGTTTAATTATCCTTGTCCTATAGAACAATTTAAGAAATAACATAATAACATTTTGCGTAGTACGTACAAAATAAGAAAAAAATATCGCATTTTGTCCTATGGCGTCATGTACCAAGGAACAAATGGGGGCAAGCAATGACAAAGACAAGCATGTTAAGTTGCAAGTTATAATAAATGCTAGCACTCCTTTGGTAGACGCTCATAGTTTTTGTGAACACGAAAGACTATAATTATTTTAAATTTTTGGTATCATTTGAATGGAATGTTAGCGTCAGATCTCACTTTAAAAATGGAGCACGCTTGTCGCAAAGGACTCTAGGACAGTAGTCTTACCGTTACCGCATTTCTATAATAATATAAATTACTTGCGGCAAGCCGTGAGTAAGGGCTTGCCAGAACCTTAGCTCTTAATAGCTATAATAAACTACTGCGATGTGTTGCCCTCAGAGCCTATCAAGCACACGGTGGATGGAAGCTGAGTAGCTACCATCCGCCTTTCCCAGCAGAAGGAAAAGCCACACCTTTCCAGTCCGCCAAATTCTCAGTTTCTGCTCTGACGCTCTTGGCATTGCTCTAGCCAAGTCCTATCAGCCAGGTATTGCGTGAGGTATGGCCCTACACCACTTTCCTATCTCCTTCCCTCGCTATTTTCCCATACGCCCATAAAGCCGTCTATACCCCGCGGTTTACCTACCCATGCAAAATCCCGGGCGTTTTCTCTCCGCACGGCGAACAGCACCAGCTAAAGGAGTGGACGCAGCACGGGCCCACGTCATTGCCGCAGCATTCTTTGCGTGCTGCCAGAGAGCCGCAGGGGCCCGCCATGGGGCCCTGGCAGCCCAGGCAGCAATTACGGACAGGCATGATCAACTGAAAATATTATACAGTCCATTGAAAGTGTAAGCCTATCTGCAAGTCTGTAACACATTTCCGTCAACTGTTGGGCCATTATTAGCTGGAAAAACAGGCTTATTATCAACAACCTAAATGAGTCCTGCTGGGAAATGGTCGCTCTAAAAGTACGCCACTTAATCCAGTCTTCGGCTCTCCCCATTCCACTGCTTTGGAGTATATTGCTGTGTATCATATAATCAAGAATCGAAGGTAGTTGAATATCGGTGATAATACTTACGAATATTTGGTTTTAATAACGTGAAGCAATAATTGTATAGTAATGGATTTTTTTATAATTTTCTTATAATATTTTAAAAAAAAACAGTCAACTCAGAAGAACAGTGACAGAAAAAGTGCAGGAAATATAATTTCATGTCAGTGGTAAAGTTTTTTTTTTGTTTTTGAATAGTGAAAGAGGTTCCAAACTCTTCATAATACCCACTAAGTTATTGGACCACAGCAAAAGTGCTTAAAAACTGTTCATGTAGGAATGGTAGGTCTTGTGTATTTTTGAATGGTGAAAGAGGTTCCATAAAACCTACCTCTTTTCTACATGTCTATTTTTCAATTCAAATTTCAATCTTTCTTGATACTTGATCCGTCAGTTTGTCATTCACAATTCCACATCCACAAAAAAAATAAGAAAATTCGATACAGCATCAAAATAAATTCCAAAAATATCCAAGATGTGTTGCGGTCCTCCCGGTCTTAGTCCTCCTTGTGGTCCGTGCTGTGGACCTTGCCCTACCGCCCCAACCTGCGGCAAGCCTTGCTTCGGCCAGATTGCTGGAGAATCTTTCCCCGCGCCCTTCAGCGGCCCCTGCAGCGGCATCTGCATCGGTCCCTGCGGAAAACCTTTCGGCGCTTACAGCTGGAGGTATGGGCCAACGGAATGCTCACCGTAGATAATTCTACTTAGATCATGATTGTAGCTGGATGTGCCGTGAGTGAGAATACAAGTTTTGTTAATAAATGTCGATGCTGTATTTTGTTGTTTTATTCTGCAAAGTCCTTACAACTTTTGCGTAAAATTATACAGGAAACATTATGCTAGAAACTACTTTTTCATGTTGTAGGACCTATTATTCAGGTACCTGGCTATCCCAAAAATTACTATCATAGCCTCTTTTTTTTATTATTTTTTTAATGGTGATAGCCAAGCGTTTGACCGCCAGCTTACTTGAAAAACAAGAAAAGATGTGACCAAAAATGCTATAAAGACGCTTATTAAGAACCTAAATAGGTTCTTTCATTCCACGAGTCTCTTGACTTTTAAATACTCCCAAAAAATACTCGTGCGGAAAAACGGGACGATGGCAAGGAGTTCCATTCCTTGCCAGTATTATAATGTTAAAGATAGAGGCGAAACGATGAGTTTTGGCCTGCCGTACGTCTACTTGTCCGGTGACCTTTATCCTCACAACACCTGTATACCTAATAACAACATAAGTGCAATAAATAATTTGAATTTGAATTTGAATTTGATGGAAAGGGGATGGAGGGATTAGGGTCAAAGATGAGCACACTCGCCAGAGTGGAATTTATAAAACACAGACTCCTGGCAACCCGCCGCCTATGTTCTAGGCTCTGCAAATTGGCCTCAACAAGCGAATCATCACATGAGCCTAGCAGCACGACGCTCAATCTTGTCAGGGCTTCGAGCTGATACTTGGCTGAGCCATCCCAGAGATGGCAGCAGTACTCCATACAAGATCGGACCTGAGCTTTGTACAAACTTAAAAGCTGTCCCGGTGTGAAGTACCGCCGAACCTTAGCAAGAATACCCAGCTTCATAGCAGCGAATTTGGCCTCATCCCCCATTGATAGAGACGACGCTAGCAAAATACCTTGACATGCTAATTTAGATAACATTACATTGCATTTTTAAAGTTGAAGTCATGAGTAGGTATGTTTGACTACAGAATATTATTACAGGCTACTTTTCATCGGGGTACATAGCAAGCTAATTGATTCAGGCGTAACTTTGCTCCATTTTAATACGAAACCAGGAAGATACCTCTAACAGATCAACCTTCAGGGACAGAAATTTGAAAGTAACAAATTGAAATCTAATCGACACGTGTTTTGCCTCTACACGTGTCGATTTGATTTTTTCAAATAAACTTGGCGGTTTTGTTACTAGGTAGATATATTGTTTTCATATCCGATTCAAATGCGAGCCTGTGGAAGGGTGAATGAAAAACTTAAGATCGGTTTTAGGGTAATTTAGGGTCCTAGATTTAAAAAATCCATAAAAAGGAGGGTAAAGGGGGGGGGAAGTGACCTTTTTTGGTGGGGAATGAATGAATGATGAATGAACACTTTATTGTACACAAAAATAAATACAGATAACAAACATTTAGTAACAATAGCGTCTAAGTACAATGGGCGGCCTTATCGCTGAAAGCTATTTCTTCCAGGCAATCTTATAAGGAGAAATGTAAACAATAAAAATAATAATAATAATAACAGAAGTAGTGCACAACAATATGTATAAATATAAACAGAAATTACAACAAATACTAGTTCCTACATATATAATTAATACAAACTATGGCCTTATGCATACCTACAACAATAAAATAAAACAACAAATGAAATAGTCAAATAAATATTAATAATATATAGGTGTAACAGGGGGGGTGATAGTGTCACTTTGTCGGAAAGGTAGTTATTATTAATAATACTCAGCAATGAACTCAATCGGAAACAAGTATATATATTCCACTTAGTAACGAATACAGTGAATATTGACCTTTGCCCGTCGTAAGCGGAGCGGGGCTGTTTAACTATATAGTGGCTAGTCCGGAGGATCCGTATCTGCACCACTATATAATGTGAAAGGTAGCTAGGGCTCGATACATTCAAAGTTGGACGGACGCAGGCCGTCCCTTGAGCAAAACACAACGATAGCGCGTTCTAATTTTTCCACTGGCGCCATCTAGTTTGTACGAGGAGTAACAATGTGACTGGTGTTACACACTCCCCCTATGTCCATGATGACGTCTCGGCGAATAAGGACATGAAATTTTCGTAAACTATTGGTTCTCTTTCGGAACCTTGCGGGGTCGACCTCGTTGACGGGGTTGAGTTTCTCCTGTAAGCATTGTTTTTTTAGGACGTCCTCTCCCTCGTATGGGTTTGACTGGTACTGGTAGACTACTAGCGCCAGCGTCACCAGCATAGCTTTTGAGCGCCGAAGTGTGGTATTTCCCAATGGGCTGGTCCGGCTTGTCCGGATGTGCCAGTTCGTAGGTGTTGGCTCCGATGCGAGCCTTAACAAGATAGGGTCCATCACGCCGCGGGGCAAACTTGGAGCTAAGGCCTTGGGATGTCTTGCTCACCGCATGCGTGGTGACAAGTACCAATTCTCCGGCTTTGTATCCAGGATCAGGCCTACGCTGCTTGTCAGCTTGATCCTTTCTACTTTCCTCTTTTCCTTCCCTTATCTCTCGTACTCTACGCAGCGTCTGTGCCAGCAGCAATAACTTGGGAGTAATCTCCGGGATAAAATTTTCTGATTGAATTACCTGCCTTAAGTCATGATCGTTATCATCCGGGGTTCTCAACTCCCGAGCAAAAGTAAGATAGGCCGGGGTATGGCCGGTAACCAGACTGGTGGCGGTATTCATGGCGAAGCGAATACTTGCCAGTTTATCTGCCCAGTTTCTATGATTGTCCTGGACCAAAATAGCTAGTTGGGTTTTTAGATCTCGGTTCTTTCGTTCCACTGGATTAGCAGCTGGATGATATACGGGAGTAAATGTGTGTTTGATGCCCAAACAGTATGTGACTTGCTGCATTACGGAACTGACAAACTGGGGTCCGTTGTCGCTGTGTAGTCGTCGGGGCATTCCGTATCGCAAGAAGACCTCATTGATGAGAGTGGTAGCGCAACTCGTTGCGTTTGCGTTTTCCAGAGCAAACATCTCTACCCACCCGGTGGCTATGTCCTCGATGATCAAAATCCAGTTTTTCCCAGCTGGTGTAGTAGGCAGAGGCCCGAACAAATCAAAACTCAATGTTTCGAACCTTTGGTTGATTGCAGTTGTTTGGAGTAATCCAGCGGGCTTCAGGTTTGAAGGTTTGAATCTCTGGCAGGTCATACACTCCTTGACATAGTTTTCTACAAATCTTCGCATACCCTTCCAATAGTATCTGCTAGCTATACTCTGGAGGGTTTTATCTGCGCCATAATGACCTGCCAGTGGACTATCATGGTACGTGGCTAACACAGTGGCCCATTCATGCTGCGGTACCAAAAGAAGTGCATTTTCTCCTTCACCAGCAGGGTCATATTTGTACAGTACGCCATTGTTCATAACATATCCCTTTTCACTCCAATACACTGCATTTTCTATGGTTTCGGATTCTAGGGCTTGTATGATTCTCGCAATTTGTTCGTCTTTGAGCTGATTCTGTCGAATCTCAGCTGAACCGCGAGACTTCGCATCTACCACGACGCTACACACGCTGCAATCACTCTTAGTGTCTTCGCTACAGAATGGCCGGGATAACGCGTCGGCCACAACGTTTGCTTTACCAGGTATATATTTTATCGTAAGCTGGTAAGACTGTATGATTAATGCCCATCTTGCCAGACGTCCGGTCGGCGTTCTTAGGGACATCAACCATTTTAAAGCCTGATGGTCGGTAACGACCGTAACCTGTACACCCTCTATGTAGCCACGAAATTTAGTCAATGCCCACACCACAGCTAGAGCTTCTCGTTCCGTTGTACTATAATTCCTTTCAGCGGGGATCAGCAATCGGCTTGCATATTCAATAGGGTGTTCTTCGTCACCCTCCCCCTGGACTAGTAGCGCTCCAAGTGCATAATCACTAGCGTCGGTCCTCAGGGTATATGGTTTTGACTCATCAGCCTGCTTCAGAACAGGAGCTGTAGTCAGGCACTTCTTCAAGCAGTCAAACGCATCGTCTTGCTCTATACCCCAGCTCCATAAAGCATTCTTTTTGGTTAGCCTGGTCAGAGGCTCGCATTTTTGAGCAAACTCAGGTATGAATCGTCGATACCAAGAGCAAGTCTGTACAAAAGAAAGAAGGTGTTTCAGGTTTCTAGGGGCCGGCAGCTGAGCTATAGCAGATACTTTATCTGGGTCCACTTGCAGTCCTTGCGGGGTAATGTAATGACCCAGGTATTTTACCGTACCGCAACAGAAATTACATTTCGCGGAATTGACGTATAAGTCGTTGCTCTTCAGTATTTTAAGGACTCTGTCAAGATCACTAAGGTGTTTTTCGAAAGTAGTTGATAGTATAATCAGATCATCTAAATACGCCATCATCTTCACGTCGTCTGTGGCGATTTTCACGCGGTCTATTAAGCGCTGGAAAGTCGCGGGTGCGTTGCGTAGTCCGAACGGCATCCGCGTAAACTTATAAATCCCAAATGGCGTGATAAAACTTGTTTTATCCCTGTCGGCCTCTCGTACTTGGACCTGCCAGTAGCCAGCGCGCAAATCTAAGGTAGTCATAAATGGCGTGGGCTTAGCCTCATGCAACAGGTCGTCAATTCTTGGCATTGGGTAAGTGTCAGGAACAGTAATGGCATTCAGCCGCCGGTAATCAATGCAGAGGCGTATGGTACCGTCCTTCTTTGGTACCATGACAATTGGAGCTGACCAAGCTGAGGTGGAGGGTATAATGACACCATCTCTTAGCATCTTGTCTACCTCCTTCTTTAAAAGATCACGTCGGGCTGGGGACAATCTGTACGGAGGCACTGCTATAGGGCCTTGATCGCCAGTGTTGATCACATGCTCAGCCAACGATGTGGGTTTGCTTCCGGATCGGAACACTCCCTCGTGTTCACCAAGGAGAGCCTCCAGCTGCTTCCTTTTATCCGGATCAGTAACACCCACCTCCACTTCATTCAAGGAGAATGCGTTGATTCCGATGTCTTCAGCTGTATATCCTTGGAAAAGCGCTGCTGACTCAGGGGACAGTTCAACGTGCTCTTCTTCGATTGCTTTCCTTGCATCTGCGTACATAAAATCAACAAACTGTGAGTAGTTATCGAACACTGAGGACTTGTACCGTTTGTTTTCCGGTAACTTGATATCGGGTCTTCGGTGACATTCGGGGGCCGTAGCGGCCTCGAGTAACATGCAGTCTGCTACACTAGACTGATGTGTGGTATTACTAGAGATTAGTGAAACGGCTTTCTGGTCTACTGCGTGTACTACGGATGGCGCATCTGTTGTCTCCATTATGAGATCATATTTTTTACATGGATCCGCAATCAAATGCCAGGAGACTTGAGGTAAATTTAGGACGATTCCCGCATCCTGTAGAAAACCCACTCCGAGCAACGTTTTGTTTTCACGGGCCTCCGGAAACACGATGAAGGTCGTTGGGACCGTTCGTTGGCATAAACGTACTGGAACTCGGGTTGACAGCACCTGCTGTCTCTTCCTGCTTCCATCCGCCAATGTGATTGTGACTGTCTGTCTTCCAAAAGGCAACCCTCGCCTTTCCAGGCAACGGAACAATTCGTAGGAGGCGACGCTAGATTTTGCACAGGTATCTAGAAACGCGTTGCCAACAATATCCAGGATACCGATTGCTATCATCGGTCTCGGGCGAGCATCCACGTTGATGTTGAAGGCGCAGAAATCTAGCTTTTCTTCTTTCGTCTTATTTGTTGCGCACGTTGAGCATCTGCTCCTCACAACTCCTGGAGCCCCACAACCGTAGCAGGAGAAGCTGGGTTGGGAAGGAGAAGGGGCTTGAGTAGCCACAGCATCTGTTGCTTTCTTGACCACTGTCTGGTTCTGTTTTTTCCGGCATTCTTCCGTTGTATGCCCAAATCGTCTACAGTAATCACAGCGTTCCCTCTTAGCTCTATCAACCACTCGGGGGGTAGTTACTTCGGCTTTTTCCCGCAATAGTTGTTCTGTCCCTCTAGCCGCGGTCAAGAGCTCGTCAAAACTGGTTATACACTCCCGTGGAACCTTTTCTCTTATTCTCACGAGTAGTTGCCCGTAGATCATGTCTATCTGCTGTTGTTCGGTATGACCGGGTGTCGGGAGACGCGCGAGCAGTGCACGATTCCTTGCAACGAAGACCTCCGTCAGCATATCTGCAGTCTGTTTGTGAGCGAACAACTCCTGGTAGATCAGGTAAGCGGGTTTCTTCGGTGCGAACGCGTGACGTATGCGTTCCATGAAGTCTCGCCAAGTTTCGATACTATCTTTGACGCTTTGCCACCAAGTACTAGCATCTTTCTTCATAACCAGCGGCATGCTCATTAGAGCATCCTCGTCACTGATTTTGTGCATCTTTTTGAAAATGGACGCAGCTGCTATAAATTCTTCCACTTTATCGCTATTCCTGGCTCCCTCAAAGTTCAAGGAAAAGTCAGAGAAAGTCGACCCGCGCGTGTTGCGTTCCTCTGGTGCAGGGGCTGGAGCTACTGCTGTTGCCGCCGACACCGCCTGAACTGCTGCTGTCGTGAGTGACGTTACTAGTTCTCTTAACTGCTCCGAAGTCATGCTAACTAAGCCGGAACCTGATGTTTCCATCCTTCCGGTTTTCTTCCGACACGTAGGTGAGAAGGCTGTACTATAATCGTCTGATTCGGACATGAATCCACGATATGACGTTCAACGTTGGGCGCCAGATGTAACAGGGGGGGTGATAGTGTCACTTTGTCGGAAAGGTAGTTATTATTAATAATACTCAGCAATGAACTCAATCGGAAACAAGTATATATATTCCACTTAGTAACGAATACAGTGAATATTGACCTTTGCCCGTCGTAAGCGGAGCGGGGCTGTTTAACTATATAGTGGCTAGTCCGGAGGATCCGTATCTGCACCACTATATAATGTGAAAGGTAGCTAGGGCTCGATACATTCAAAGTTGGACGGACGCAGGCCGTCCCTTGAGCAAAACACAACGATAGCGCGTTCTAATTTTTCCACTGGCGCCATCTAGTTTGTACGAGGAGTAACAATGTGACTGGTGTTACATAGGGGAATATAGCTCCCGTTATCTGCTCTTGCGGTCACGTAAATCATGTAAGTGGGAACTATAGCTCCCATTGTCTTGTATTATATAGCTTTATTTTTGACTAGGTATTTGCCCTAGCTTTACTTGTGACAATGCATGTACCTACTCAAATTTGTAAGTTATTCAAACAACATTTCAGGAAATGTGTTTTTATATTCATTTTAATTAGGCACCTACATAATGGCACAACTACCTAATTAAATCGGATTTCGATGATAAAAAGCTAAAGTAAATTATGAATAACCACCTAACTTCATTTTGGTAAGGTTTCTATGGTCAACAAACACTCGTATTTATATAAAGATAAATTCACTTAATTTTTGTGCAACGGACATTGGGATGATATCTATCCTACTTAAAAGACCCAACTTTAGGCGAGGCTACCTAGCTACATATTAATGAATCTGTGAAATTTTCTCGTCAAGACAACCAAAACATAAATAAATAAATATTGCAGGAAATTAATTTTACACAGCGCCATCTAGCCCCAAACTGAGCATAGCTTGTAATATGGGAACTAGATTACGTATAAAATACTTATTGTAAATACATACATACTATATGATACAACACCCAAACATAGAACATCTATATTCATCACACAAATGTTTGTCCTGGATGGGAATTGAACCCACAGCCTACAGCGCCGAAGGCAGAGTTACACCAACTGATCTATGAGGTTTGTCATGATTATATATACACATATTATTTTAATTCGAGAAACGGGTATTTATCGCGTATTTTACCTATATTTATCCCGACGTTTCGGCAGGGTTGCACCAGCAGTGGTAGCACGTGTGATCCTAAGAAAAATTGTGTTGATACTGTCAGTGTTGTTTGTCGTGCTAAAGTGTGAATGTGGCCTATTCTAATTATCAAGACCAAGCTGAGGGTAGTTGTTAAAAACGCCTTCACTTCTCGACGGTGACTCCAGTCTGCCCGCGACCACGGCTGGTGCAACCCTGCCGAAACGTCGGGATAAATATCGGTAAAATATGCGATAAATACCCGTTTCTCGAATTAAAATAATGTGTTCTTATCGCTAAAGTTTAAAAAAGACTATAACCAAAATATAGTATACATTCCGTTTTTGGGACTCAATCTACGTAGGTACCTGATTTTTTTTCCATTATAACACAGAAGAAAAATCGTAAACACTGGCTTTTGTGCAATAAATCTCAACTTCAAATTTTGACGTCGAATTACCTTGACAATTGTCATTTCGCTGAAAGTGTTGCAATTAAAATAGATTATCTTTTGATTAGTGTTTGCATTGAGAAATAGCTGGATGAATTTGGTGTTACCTATGAAGACAAACAACGACTTTTGAGGTGGCGTGGGTTACGCGGGCGAAGCCGCAAGCCCTTAATTACCTAGATGTAGTGTTACTTCTGTTTAAATAATATTGTATAGCCTAACTTCCGGTAGACATTATTAATAGCACTCGCGTGAGGCAAGGAGCAAGGTGCTCAAACCGGAAGTGCGCTTATTTTGCGGAACGACGCCATCTGATAAGGCGGACGGAAGTATGATGCCCATAAATCCACGTCTTTGTACCTTTTACGTTCGTTATCAGCCCATTGTAATTATGGTTTTAAACCAGCGCATGAGACATCAATGGCTGTGTGTTTATGGATCAAGCTGGCGCCTAATTTTCGAGTTAGTATAAAGTAATAATTTTCGTTACCGACCCTTTAACAGCGGAGAACGGATTATAAAAATGGCGGCTTCCGAACACCGTTGGCTGTAGTCGGTGGCCCGTTTGCGCCGACCCGATTGAAAACCAATATCAGGGCTTAGCCCTGATATTGGTTTTCAATAGGTTTTGAAATCATTATTTACAGTGTTTTGGAAAAGCAATGCAAAGCCTTTAAAACCATAATTACAGCGCTGTCCCATTGCAAAGGTCACCTCCGTTTAGTGAGTTGAACGGAATAAACGCTATAGCGTATAAAACTATATGTAAATAAGTAATAGATGTATCTATAGATACATTTAATTATTATTATTATTTGACTACATGAGCCATATTAGGCCACCATAAGGTCCATATGCGGATTGGAGTGTGACAATGACTTCAAACTTGCTGGATATTAATAATAATATAAATATTCGGAAGTCGACGAGCCAGTGGTGACAAACGTTGACGTACGTACCTACTCGGGTAGCGGCGTCCGATTATTATTATATTTTTATTGTACGACGGGAAAGCGCTCGGCCTCGCCTGGTATCAAGTTATAATAAGCCCATGAAAAGGTGGAAACGCACTTTTACCGGAATCATTTTATCTCGAACTCTCTTTATTCACCTGAGTGTTCGAGGCTCTCTCTTGTTGCTAACGTAATGTATCCTTACTAACGTGAAACAAATGTCAATGGCGTTTATAAAAGTGCTCTCAAAACTGTTGCCTTAGTAGTTTGTTTTAAAAATCTACCCCTCCAGCCCACGGATGTCGTAAAGTCAATAAAAAAGGCAGCAGCTTTTTTCTTTGTGTAAACAAAACTTTAACTGTGAGCACCAATCTGTCTGCTTAGCGTGGTGGCTAAAATGGCCGTACCGTACCGTATTGAGTGAATAACAATAGATAAAAATATACCAGTTTTTAAATTTCGAATACCCTCTCTTATCTTACAAGACCTGATGATCATCCTATTTCAAAATTATAATATCAGAAATCAGCCTATTTCAAAATTATATATAATTTATAAAATATATTTTAACCCCTATTTCATATGATATTTCATGTTTTAACACATTTTCAAGACTTCAATTTTATTTACCCTTTTTGCAACCCTTAATGTAGGTAAACACAGGGATGGTTTCAGCAAATCAAAAGAAAGTTAATTGTGAAGTCAACCTCTTTTAACAGTCTATCCTACAATACATATCTACCAAGCGTTTTAACCACCCCTTAAAGCGACCCTTTGTTACAAAAACCACCCCTAATAAAAAGTAAAATATATTGCACATTCATATATTTTATGAATGTGCAACCGATACTCTTTCAAATGACACACCACAAGCCAAAAATAATCTCGTCTCACTTAACACCCCTATTTCTCAAAAACTACCCTCGTGTCAAAGAAATCCTCAAACCGATGTATGAATTGATTGAATTGATCGAATCAACCATTCAAACGATATGGGCGAAAAAATGTATTTCTTTTCACCCCAATATCTCAAAAACTACCCCATTTATCAAAAATCGCCCACACGACAATCAAATTCTATTTAAGTTTTCTCTGTTCAGTTTAAATTTCATGAAAATCGAATAATCTGTTCGAGAGTTATGCCGTCACAAACATTGCCACATTCATACATACAGTATGAATATGCCGGATTTCCCAACATAACTGAGAGTTATAAAGACAATAATTATTGTCTTTATGGAATTGAATAGAATTGATATTATAGTGATCTATTCTTATAGAATTAAGTAGGTAAGATGGTGGCAGCTAGCCAGACGGACAAATACTACCAAACCAAGCACAAAATTGGAGCCTCTGGGGATCAAACCCACATTTTTCAATCAACCCAAACGCATTTCAACCGCCTCCGTGGTCTAGTGCTTAAACACCGACCCGTCTCGGGTTCTTCCCCAGTACAAATATTGTGCTTGGTTTGGTTGATGGTAGGACTTTATTTAAGTCCGCCTGGCTAGCTACCACCATCTTACCTAATTCTGTAGCCATAACAACAATTATAAAATTGTTGTGTTCCGGCATTTAGATATCCAATAAAGAAAATAAAGATATCCAGTTCCTCAGTTTGTTGAGGATTCCGGGAGAAGTGCGCCTCTACCTTCGGCCTTATCTTAACTTGTAACTAGGTGAGATAGAGCGCTTCCCCGTCGCACAAAAAAAAACCTAGGAAATCAGATTTCCCAATTTTCAGATTTCTCACCGCCGCGGTGCGGTGGGGATCCACTAGATGTTTAAAAAAAATGACATTACCAAATGTGTCGCGATCGTTACACACCAACCAAGGTTGCCAAATTAATATTTTTCTTTCTTCTTTCTTTCAACCAACAAGAGTTGTTGCACGCAGTTATAAACTCTGTAGTGATTCTGCATAAACTCTAAAAAAAAAACTAAAATTCGAATTGTTCAGCCCGTAGACAGTATTCTAATGTCAAAAGGTTAAAAACAAAACTAGCAGATGTTTGCAAAGCTTGGAAAACTTTAGCCACGCGCTTTTGAAATTTTAGTATTTTTTTACAATGCCTATATTCTACGGGGGATTCGTCGGCGGTCCTCAAGGAGGTGGATACTGTCAGTACTCGTGCCAACCGTGCAATCCTACCACGGGAGGCTGCGGACCAGACCCAAACAACCCACCCCCGGAACCTTGCTGCCCACTATCATGCTGAATATAATTTGGTAAATACCTACCTCCTTGTATCCCTATGACAAAAATGTCTTAGAATATCATGTCACACTGATCACATACCTATGTGATATAATATTCGAAGGTGCAGTATGTGGCGTCTTGACGCTTACCTCAATACAACAGGCGAAAGCAAGCTAACAGGAACCCACCCGTCACGCAAAAACTAGAGGTTCCTACACGTACTGGGAATATAAATTTCCAATAGGCATGAGTCATGTAGCAAAAAACACACGGTAGTAGGTCTACATAGAGGAAATTGAAATTTACGATAGGTCAAAAGTAATCATGCATAGCAAAAGCATAAAAGAACACCAGGCCAGTAGTTAGTAGGCTGAGCTGGTCTGAACTACTGGCAAATATGCCATGTATCTTAGTAGTTCTAGAGTTGATGAATTAAGAGTTGGCCATGTCCGACACATGAAGGTCACCTGCGGCGAGCAGCCTGAAGATATGGACAGTAAGGCGTCCTCATCATTCTTTCATCTTAAATTTTCAAGCAATTGTTCCAGCTGAAATTTATATTAGATATTGGGAATTGCTGCTTAACTACTTACTTAGTTCATTCTCACGTGTTTGTGTTATTAAAATATTTGTATGTAAGTATCCTTTTTTTTTACAGATTTCACCAGAAAGTCATGAAGTGTTCGTGATAAGAAAATTTTAACTTTTCGCCTGGTGACGTAGCTTTGTGTGTTGCCACACAGTATTCGTTGTTTACAATTTCTGTAAGCTCCTTTCTGAAAATACTCTAGATGGAAAATAAACATATTGAACAGAACAATTTGTTTCAAGGTTATAGCAGCCTAATTGTTCCCGGTAAAGTGAAAACGGATCCTAGATCATAGTTTATTAATAATTAGTAGGTAGGTAAGTAAACCTAAGTGCAAGTTCTTTTTGTAAAATTGTTTTTTTTTTAAAGTCTTCTTAAATAAGAATCACAGCTTCTTTGAAAGGGAACAAAAGGTCCATTTTAATAACTAGCTATGAAACAGTGAAGGAAATGACCTTTTTCGTAGCTAACAATAACCTTTAGTCCACGTTCGTAGCTAATCTTTGATAACCAGCTACGAACATGGAATTTTTTTTTGCTTGGTATCCAGTTACGAGAACGGAATGTTCAACCACATTCGTAGCCAGCTACGAATGTGTTTTTTTTATCTCTGTTCATAACTGGTTATTAATTAATAATATTTTATCCACTTTCGTAGCCGAGTTTCATAACCTGGAAATATAAACTTTTCAAAACGTTTCATACTTGCTCTCACAATACCTAACTGATTACCTAACTGGAAGCCGAAGAAAATCAAGCTCGACTATGAAAAGAGTGCCATGAAAGCAATTGAAAAAGTGTTACCAAAAACCACAGTAAAAGGCTGCTTTTTCCATTACTGTAAGTCTTTTTAGAAAAGCTAAGTCATTAGGACTGAAATCAAGTGTACAAAGACGACACGTTGCAAGATGTGCAGGTTTGGCACGATTACCACTAAAGAAAATCTTGTCCGGATACAAATATATCATGCAAAGATCACCTAAATGTTCGATACAGTCGAACAATATAACTCGTTTTATAATAATTATTGGTTAAACGATATTCAATTTATGAAGAAATGGTGCTGTTATAAAGAAGACATAAGAACCACCAACTACCTTGAAGGGTGGCATGCAAGACTGTTTCCGGGTCGTTAGGTCTGAATGTAAAAATGTACTCATCTACATAACGTACGTACTTCAAATATAACTTTTCCCGAAATGACTGATTTTCTATAGGTCTTCATTGTTAAATGACGGAAATCCGTTAAGCCTGACATAAAAGACACACTTAGCTACACTCCCCACCCGTTTTATCAGATCTTTACTATTCACATTGTCATTAGCAGAAACAACGACACAACGAATGTAGTACCTATTGTGTACGTGTTTTTACCCAACAAATCTCAGGAGACCTACACCAGGATGTTCAATCTGTTGAAGGACAGATTGGGTTTGGGAATAGAATTATTTAAGTGCGACTTCGAAATCACTATAATCAATGCCGTAAAAGACGTTTTTTCCGTCCGCTGTGATCAGCGGCTGTTACTATCATTACAGCAAAGCAGTATGGAAACAAGCTAAAAAATTAACGGTAACCGCCACTATGGAAAATAGAGCAATAATTAGAATGTGTGCTAATTTACCTTTATTACCCAAGGAAAAAATTCATAGTGCATGGATATCTTTGGAAGCTCTGTTCCCCAAATCTCCAGAAATTATAAAATGTCAAAAGTACTTTTCTAAGCAATGGATGAGTTTGTGTGCGTCTTTTATTGGATGCGGAAATGATAAGCATCGTACGAATAATGCTGTCGAGGGCTGGCATAGGAGATTAAACTCTCTTATGCCGCACAAACCTACTCTCATGATATTTTTATATAAAATAAAAAAAAGATGCGAAATTTCAAGACACCAGAATTATAAATTCACTATTTAGTGGTGATACTAGACGACGGCGTGACATTTTATTTGACAAGGGCTATAAAAAACAGATCAATGAGTTGCAATCCGGAGAACTAAATGAAATCCAATTTTTAGAAAATATTAGTACTTTAAAAAAGCGTTTACACTAATGTAACATCACATTAGTTTAAGGATATGTGTTTTTGTTTCGTTTGCCTATTATCTATAGAATGTGATTTTATTTTAATATAAGTTTATCTATTTAAAAAACGTTTTAAAAACAAGCTTTAATGTGACGTATTAGTCTTCTTCTTCTTATTGTTATTTTTTTTGTCATCAAATGTATTGTCATCCAAAATAGGCATGTATACCAAATTTCAGCTCAATCGTTTAAAGATAACTGATTTAAAATTCAGTTGCAAGATTCCACCCGGACAAACATACATTGCAAGTTACTAAAAATAAAGAGAGTGACTGTACATACATTTGACTGTTTCATTTCCGACATTCAATAATGAAGACCTATAGAAAATCAGTCATTTCGGGAAAAGTTATTTTTGAAGTACGTACGTTATGTAGATGAGTACATTTTTACATTCAGACCTAACCACCTGGAAACGCAAGACTTAACAAGTATATGGGGCGGAAAAACCCATCCTTAGCTCAAGTGTTACAATTTTTAGTCAAGGAAACAAAGATCCGATTACGCAGTAAGTCTATCAAATCCCACAATTATAAAGAAATTGATACAGAAATAAATTCCACAATTGAGGACCTAGAAAAAAATATTATTACTGTTGGGCACTGCCTAGAAATAATTTCTCCGTTAATTTAGTATGTACAAGTTTCAATCTCTAAGAATTTTGTTTTTGGGTAGGTATTGTGTAGTCCACAGTGTAGTCCTTGTTAATTTTATTAAAAATAAATATATTTTCTGAGCTTACGAATGTGTTTGTGGTCAAAGGAGGCAGGATATTTCCTCGTTTACTCTTGTAAAAGACAATTCCCAACATTGTATTATGAGGGCAAGTATTTCACTACAAAAATCGTTTGTCAAGACAAACACGTGATTTTTCTCATATTGACCATACACCATAACTTTTTATGTAGTTATGAAAAGTTTTGAAAAGTTGATATTTCCAGGTTATGAAACTCGGCTACGAAAGTGGATAAAATATTATTAATTAATAACCAGTTATGAACAGAGATAAAAAAAAAACACATTCGTAGCTGGCTACGAAACATGGCTACGAAAACGGCAAGAACATTCCGTTCTCGTAACTGGATATCAAGCAAGAAAAAAAATCCATGTTCGTAGCTGGTTATCAAAGATCAGCTACGAACGTGGACTAAAGGGTGCGCGTCAGTGATAGCGGGCCTGGAAGTTAATGATTGCAAGTTTGGTAAAACGGTATCCGCTGGATAATTACCGGGACGGGCCGTGTATATTATTTATTATTCGGTATCAGCCGTAGCGAAGCACGGGTATTTTCAGCTAGTCAATGATAAAAACGAAAACGCACGCGACGAGCGCTCGCTTGCTAGAAAAATATCCTATGACTCTGGACCACGATTTCTGTGGGGTCATTTTTTTTTCACCGCAGTTGACATTTCCCCACAATATTTATTCGAAGCCCAAAGCCGCATAAACGCCAGAATTCAAATCTGCGCCACTGCTTCGTATTGTACAACCAATAAAAGTATAAGTAATCTGAACTTATTTTTATTAAAGAAATCCATACAAAAATAGACACTGATTATTATGGTAAACGGAATAACTCTGTAGCCGAAAACTGAACAGAGGCGGTCACAGGCGCGCTCCAGCAGCGGACGACTGCTACATTCAAAGAGTTCCATCTTGCCCGGGGACGTGCGACGAGCCACCCGAGCTCTGGGCGGCCGCGGCTCTGCGACGGAGGGCAGCTCACGTCGGGCTCGACGCCGGCGCCAAGCGGAGCGCGCGAGCCGAAAGCACGGATCCAGGCTACGCCACAGCAAGCGCTGCCTGCACCGCCTCACGTGCCTCACACCTTGCACCTAGCAGCACCAGCCGCCGTAGCAGCACGGTCCGCAGCACGACGAATAGCACGGTGCGCAGCACGGGTAGCAAGGCCCGCAGCACGGCGCGCAACACGGTGTACAGCACGGGTAGCAAGGCATTTTTCAGGCTTTTGTTTGGTCAGTTTCCAGGGTTTCTGCGAGATTGAGGTTAAGCACTGTTTGTTTGCTTCGGAGTTTGTCTGATTTTGTAGGTTTGAAGTTTGAAAAGTGAATGATTTATGCAGCAGTTGGATTGATAAAGAAGACTATGGGCTGTTTGAATTTTCAAACTTCAGAACGAAAGAATATTTTGCTCGTTTTGCTCTTTACTTTTTTTAAGAGAAAAATGGCCAGAGATTCGCGTCGGAATAAAATGAGTTCAGGTAATGACAAAAAAGGTTGTGTGAGATTACTTTCTCCGAGATTACAGCATTTTTCTTTCAAACAAAATATCGTAAGTGCCATCAAATTTTTCCTAGAAAAACGTCGCGACGCTGTCGAGTTTTTATCACAAGGATGAGCAATGAGTAGGTAAACATGTTTTTGTAAAGCCAATACTGATTCGTGGAAAACGAATTCAAAAGATCCACATGAACAAACAAGCAAGACTCCATCGTCAACCAGGTGTGTGCATTACTCCAGCAGGAAAGTATCTTCTAGAACGAAATGAGTTCAACAAATACTTAGAGCGATTTTGCTGTATTAGTGCGCCAAGTAAATAAGGGCATGTTACCGTTTTGGAATAAAACGCGAAAAACGTTTCCGTTTTTGGAAGAACGTTGCTCCAGCAGGAAGATTCTAAACGAATGATCTTAGCCATAAGTGACATATATGGGCAGATAGCTTAAATTTGTGCATTAAAGTGCGCGAGAAATGGAATTAGTGGGCCTTAAGGTTTTTGAGATATTTCATTTCCTGCTGGGGGAACGTTTTGCAGAAACGTGTTTCTCGGAAACCATTAGATGTGCACCCGTTAGATATACATACACGAGTAAGCTCTTCATTTGTGCGTATTTGTGACATAGTAATATTATCAAAAATATTTACCGTTTTTAAGTAGGTAATCTAGCTTTTTATTTAAACCCTAAAAAGTGTCTAGCTCTTAAATGAGCAAACATACAAGTTCATTGTAAACGGTATTCGGTTCTTGTTGTTATTCTATGCAACCATATAAAATTTCATGAATGTATATATAAGCGTTTTTGAATAATATAGCTCAGATCAAAACTTTAAATATCATACGTTTGACGTCAAAATGCTAGAAACCTTTTCTGTGAGTTTATACCTTAGAATTAGAGCGGTAATTGAAAATTTCAAGCTTTACACGTCTCGTATTAAGGTAAATATAAACGAATTACTGAAACAACGCCTGCATATAGGTTATTCGACCAAGTTCGAATGACCACAAAAAAGCGAAGAATTCATACATATTGATGACCTTCTTAACTTTTGTTGTTTGTACATTCGCGTTCATAACGTTTATCGGTACGGTAAATCGGTTTTAAATCGATCTAATTGTGATCCACATCTGAATCATGCCTGTGCCTACTTTATACACCGCAACTCTGATTCTCCGAAACGAACTCATAGATTGTGTGTAAATGTGGGATATTCGATTTTCCCCGAAACTATTTCGTTTCATCGCTGAGTTGGATTCAATAGTGGGGGTACTTAGTTCACTCCATTTTTTGCGTGTTTGAATGGCATTAGAATTTCGATTATCTAGTAGCACAAATCATTTTACCTCTATTTATTCAGTTCAATAATTAACTTCATGGTTTGCAAAAATGCGGCTTTAGTATTATAATCTAAGAATCATATCATGAATCAGCGGTTACCCATTTTAAAATGATATTGCTTACTAGCGGAATACCCGGACTTATTTCCCGCCATCTCGAGGCAGTCGCCTCTTATAGCATTTTAGTTTTGATATTACTTTACTTTGTCACTATCTATCCAGTGTTGGAAACGAGACAACAGTAATGTAATAACATAACGAGAACGCTATGACGTTTTGGTTAGGCCCCAGGGTCCGTGAATCTAAGCCATCAAGGGACCCACTCAAACACACAACATTTTTTAACAAAATCGGTCCAGCCTTTGAGTTCAGTAACAAACACACGTGCATAAGAAGTATAAATGTATGTCACTCCCAATTCATACAAATCAAACGGCACTTCACAAGTCCAAATCCATCAAGCTGTCTATGCTGTAGTGCCAACGTAAAAGACAAAATATAACCCTCCGATTTCATATCTAGATGTCCCGGGTTCGATTCCCAGGGGGAGCAAATTGTGCTTGATATGGTTGGTGGTAGGATTTTGTTTAAGTGCGCCTGGCTAGCTACGATATTACCTAATTCTGTCGTCATAACAATTTCTAAAAAAAAAATGTGTTTCGGCATTTAGAGGTAGAAGAAAGCCAGTTCCTCAGTTTATTGAGGATTCCGGGTAAAGTGCGCCTCCGCCTTCGGCCTTATCTTAACTTGTTACCAGGTGAGATGAAGGCCAAGCGCTTCCCCGTCGTACAAAAAATAGTAGATAAATATCTCTTGCAAGTATAGCTCACTGTGAAATAGTCCGGGGTAAAGAGGGAAGTGAAAAATCTGCTTGTAATCAACAGCTTATATTTAACGTAAACCTACGCATGACTTATATACATAAGCGTATTTTATATCACCGCAAGTCAGACAACTTTTAAGGCTAGTTATGGCTGCTAAAAGTTACTATAGAAACTTCCGATATTCTACCGAAACTAAAAAAAGTATGGGATGAATGTGAGTTTGTATCAGTCAAGTATTATTATTACCTACTGTGTACCTACTACCTAAATGGATGTCATGTATGAAAAAAATAAATTTCAATTTGGTTGATATTTATGAGGAGACTTTTCTAAAGCCAAATATCATCTAAAATTTGTAATGTCAGCGTTAGATTGTAAGCACCGTCCGTTTATAATATGCCTCGGCGTGAAGGATAACCACTAGGCTTGCGTTACAGGATTCGATTGTACATTCCTCCAACAAGCCTCATAGCTCAGTTGCTATGTAACTCTGCCTTCGGCGCTGTAGGCTGTGGGTTCGATTCCCACCCAGGACAAACATTTGTGTGATGAATATAGATGTTTGTTCTGTGTTTGGGTGTTGTATCATATAGTACGTATGTATTTACAAAAAGTATTTAAGTATTTTATCCGTAATCTAGTTCCCATATTACAAGCTATGCTCAGTTTGGGGCTAGATGGCGCTGTGTAAAATGAATGTCCTGTAATATATCCTGTAAGGCCATTTGCTCACCTCACCCTCTTGAGGGGAGAGTGAGGCAGGTCTGTGTCTATGCTAAAGCAAGCGACAGAACTAGAGAAGCTAGAAATAATGCGTAAAATTGTAAATGTTAGTTGCTGTTGACAATTTACTGAACGTTTGCAATATGACGAGGCATATTACAAACTGACGGTGACAGAGGCAAATTACAAACGAACTGTTTTTACAATCTCACGGTGACATACATTAGACATTTTTACAGTCGTAAGACTGTCCGATTTTTATCGTTGCATTTAGCTATCGTGACTTCACATCACGAAACTCTTCGCCTTTTGTTCTGAGATGTGTTATCCCTGCACGTGGCCGGCCCCTCATCCGTAGACACGTCGTGTATACCTCGATCACCTGTGGGGATAATCAATTATATATTGCGCAAAACTATAGTAGTATGGAGTTATTACACAACCAGTATTGTGCATGAAAGTTTTAATAATTATATGAATTTCTCGCCTCTATTCAACGTCAGAATTTTCGCATCTTATGTACAACCAAATGTCTTCCAATTAGTGGAGAAATGCGTGTGTTTATGTAGTAATAAGATATATTTTTATTTCATAATAAATAAAATGTGTGCATTACCATCATCTCTTGTGTCTTCAGTATCCTCCGGTCTTTCTCTCGAGTTGAGTACCTCTTCCAATACGGAAGGGTTTATCCGAAAGTCGCGTGCGGTAGCGAGTGAAAGGTAGTGTTGCCAGTCCAACTGAAACAAAAAAAGCCAACGAGTCGCATTTTTTTTTACTGTGCGACGCGGAAGTGCCTACCTTCATCTCATCTGATTTTTTCAAGTTATAATAAGGCATGCATGGCATGTGCTTGCAGTACTGCTCGGCCTTCATTTCGAGGCGCGGTGCGAGTTTTGTGTGTATGTATAAGTTTTGTGTGTAAGTATGAGTTTTGTGTGTAAGTATGAGTTAGGTATGTAAGTATGGTACCTTCGCCTTCCCCGCGAGTATGATGACGTGCTTGCAGTACTGCTCGGCCTCCATGACGAGGCGCGGTATGAGTTTGGTGTCACGAAGCACTTTGCTGGCGCTGCTTTGCTGCGTTAAAGATTCTTCGATATATGTAATGAAGTTGTCGGTTACTGCCGATAGCTTCTTACCGCTTAGTTTTAGGAGGCCTTCGAATCTGCAAGAGAACAGACACCACATTACTGACCCTCTCCATTCTTTGACTTTCTCTAAGAATGAAAAGGAGATGGCAATATTGAATATTCACAATAGAAGACAATGCTGTTCATTTTCTGGCATCATCCGCCATACATTTTCGGCAATTACGCCTTAAATGTATTTTGTATTATGTCTTCCAAATTTACACGAAAATCGTACGCGTAATATCGTACATTTTGTTTAACTGTGTTTGCGGTGGGTGCGATCTACCACCGGTCTACCCCGGGCAACGGAATCGCTGAACATTAGACTACTATTACGGCTGATCCTGATCCTAATGATCCAAACGCTGGTGCTAGGACCTGTAAAGGCCCACTTGGCTTGCGACCACCTGCCGAAGTCAGACGCCAAACAGTTCGTTGTGTTCCATCGGTGCGCGGGAGTGCCAGTGCCTTCAATAGGCAGCTGGGAAAAGCTCGCTCGATCATAGAACTTATTCTCGCCCAGCTAATGAATGACCAAAAGAGCCACGAGGTCAATAAATAACCCAATTCAAATAAATGTTGAAATTAGAACTTACTTGACCACTTGCGCAGTGGCGACATCTATCTGTTTTGCGAGCGAAGCCAGTAGCGAGTAGAGTCGTACGCACGCGCCCAGCACTTTGTCACTGCCAGTGCCGACTTGGCAGCGCAGTTTAGTGATGCGGCTAGTCCAGTTGGTAAGTTGACATAGCTGGATCACTATGGCTTTGTACAGTTCTTTCTGATCTGCGAACGAAAATTCCTAATAAAATATAACAATTTGAATTTTAAAGACACAATAGTCCGTTCAATGTTATTACCGAGTGTTTGAGCGCCCACTTGATTACAGGAGTAAGCAACTTAGGGTTTTAGGGGGTTGCATAAGAGCGCCCCAAATCTACAACGTTTATCTATCTCTAGCAATATGATACCTGTTACATTAATAAAGTTGTATTTCGCTAACCTTTTCGGCACCCTTCAAAAATTCAATAAGTACCTACAATCGGATGGATGCAGAATTTACCTCTTTTTTTATTATTATTGTACGACGGGAAAGCACTTGGCCTTAATCTCACCTGGTTACAAGTTGAGATACGGCCGAAGGTGGAGGCGCACTTCACCCGGAATCCTCAACTAACTGAGAAACTGGCTATCTTACCTCTAAACTTAGAATTGTTATTATGCCGACAGACTTAGGTAAGATGGTGGTAGCTAGCCAGGCGGACTTAAATAAAGTCCTACCACCAAAACCTGTGGCAAACCAAGCACAATATATTGCACTCCCCATGATCGAACCCGGGACCTCTGGATCTGAAATCGGTGGGTTGAACCACTAGACCGATTTCAAATAGTTAAAACCTTGCCTAGTAGTAAGCCCCACCTTCCGTTATAAAGGTTCACATTTATGGCGACCGTAACGGGACGTATTTTGACGTGTAGAAAGTGACGAGTTTTCACTCTCTTTGTGAAAGCTTTACTTTGGGTTACTGTGCCTTTGTGAGTAAATGGATTATGTAGTAAACCAATTTTAAAATGTCACCTCTGTCCCTCGCAGCGTGTGTGTGCGTGTGATGGTTCGCGTGCCGTGCGAGTGCGAGTAGGTGTTGCGTACACCGCGCGCGCCAGGCCACGTGACCACACACGGCGATGAGCGCGACGTGCCCGCTGGCGCTGTCTATGAACGGGAATATGGTGGACTCGTCGGCGCCAGCTGATGTGTCCTCTTCCTATAACAAACACGATAATTTTTTTTATGACTGGGAGTTGCTTTGCCTTCATCTCACTTGATTTTCAAGTTATTATAAAACCTAAGATGGAAGCGCACTTCGGAATCATTAACAAACCGAGGAACTGGCTATCTTACTTATTCCCTAAATGCTGGAACACAACAATTTAAGAATTGTTATGGTGACAGAATTAGGTTAGATGGTGGTAGCTAGAAAAATTACTAACACCAACCAAACTAAGCACAATATTGTACTCACCCTGGGGATCAAACCCTGGACTTCTGGATCGGACACCGGCAGGCGAACAACTAGACCACAGAGGCGGTTACAAACATCAGCAGCCTCTTATTTTTAGGTTTTGGTTTCAAAGCACATTGAGGTTATAAAAGTGAACCGCCACTACGTACAGGCTACATGATACTTTACACATTGTAAAAAAAAAAACAGGTAATAGACTCACGACTTTTTCCCCTTCGAGAGTTCACCTCCGACGACTCAGACCGTGGATCTTATGGGGATCACTTACAAGATGGCAGTCAGATGCACGTCTAAACTTACGTTAGATACAAGACCAAGGCTTGCTAGTAGCGTGACACTCGGATCTTAAAATGTAGTGCTTAGATATCATTTAGTGGTTGCCTAAATAAGCGAACGTTGCTGTTACCAGTCCGTTAGGGAACCAATCGGGAAAATTTCAACGATTCAAATACATAATTTTTTAATAGTTAAGTGTAGCCGGTATTAGCAATTATTTCTGCTTCCTACATAAAGTTACTCACATCAATCCTGCCCAATACGACAGTGAGTTTCGCCAGTAACTCTTCCAGTAGCTGCGCCTCTTGCTGCTCGCGACAACTGGCGGTAAGTAGCGCAGGCAGTAACGCGAGCCAGTCTTGCTTACTCGTGCGTACGTAGTCTTCTAGTTTAACTACCACCTGTAAGTACATATATGTTTCTTTTCTACAAAGAAAGCGTTTTGTTATGATAAAGCCGAAGGTGGAAGCGCACTTCATCCGGATTCCTCAAAAGACCGAGGAAATGGCTGTCTTACCTCTAAATGCCGGAGACCAAACATTCAAATTGTTGTTATGGCGTCTAACTTAGGTAAGACGGCAGCTAGCCGAGCACAAATTTGTACTGCCCCGGGCATCGTACCTGGGACCTCTCGGCCAGATATCAGTAGGCAAGCCACTATACCACAGAGAAGGTTATTTCACAAGGAAGCGAGTGCTTACCATAAGTTTTTGCAAAGAAAAAATCTTTAGCGAGATTTTCCTACATTAAGGCCCAATGAACGTTTTTTTTTTTTATACTCATAGGAGACAAGCAAGTAGCGCACCTGGTGTTAAGTGTACACTTGCTTATGACAAAGCCTTACTGCATAGTTCACATCCACAAAGAACATCTTAAGGCATAAAGGTGTTAAGCCTCACGTACCCGTAATTTCACCGGCAACCATACCCTTCAAACTGAAACACAGCAATGCTGCTTGGCGGCTGAAATAAGTATGGTGGTAGTAATTCTCCGGACGGGCCCTTTCACAAGGGGCTTCTACTACTCTTAAAAGAAGTCTAGTATCATCGCTATACGTGTGAATAGTGCTCAAAATGGCGTGCAAAAGCTAAAAAGTTACTGGACTTTGAGCTTTCTGTTGTTTATGGAATAGTTTCGTATACTCACATTGCCCATATTATCGCAGGCCTGCGTGGGCACTTCCAGTAGAAACACCGCAACCGCTACAAGAGCGGCTAACAGTTTCTTGGCCATCGCGTCCCGTTCTCCCAACTCGCTCTCAAGAGAGATGTGCATCAAGGCGGTGTTGATGTGTTCTAATATCGTCGCTATGCTGGTTGATAATACTGTGTCGGTGTTGGTACCGGCTGGGAACAAACATTTACTTATTATCACGAAATCCAATACATATACTAGTATAATCAAATTCTAGAAATTAGTTATCAGAGAAATGACTTTTCGACTTGTTATTAAAGGAGTTATTAGAAAAATAGCGACCTCGATACCGATTTGGGCATAATAACGCCTCATTTAACAAGCCTCATAGCTCAGTTGGTAGTAACTCTGCCTTCTGCGCTGTAGGCTGTGGGTTCGATTCCCACCCAGAGCAAACATTTGTGTGATGAATATAGGTGTTTGTTCTGTGTTTGGGTGTTGTATCATATAGTACGTATGTATTTACAAAAAGTATTTAAGTATTCTATCCGTAATCTAGTTCCCATATTACAAGCTATGCTTAGTTTGGGGCTAGATGGCGCTGTGTAAAATTAATGTCCTGTATTTTTTTTTTATTATCACAAACTGTAACAAAATAGCGAGTAGTTGCATAAAAACGTAAATAGTACTCTTCTACGGCTGGCTCGGTACTGCCTTGCGGCGAGAGCGCGCACTGTTTTTATTGGCCGAGTGACGTCACGCAAGTTGCTTACTCGTGGTCGGGTGGCAACTCGATTTAAACGTAACACTAAATTTTTCCTTTCTTGGTAAAGGGATATCGGGAATAAAAATCCGTGTGTACTACTAAACTGTGTTTGCTTAAATATAAATACTAACTGATTTTGGAAAGAACGCTGTCCATCTCCAATCCATAGTTCGGTGAGAAGAGTAAACTCAGGCACGTTTTGAACAGCTCCAAACAGCCCAAAGCGGTTTGATCGTCGAAATCGCACATCGCTTGGAATCTACAAATGATCATTATGATTAGGTATTGAAACTTTTTTTTTTTTTCACCGGGAAAATTACATTATTACAGGATTACAGGACTTTAATTTCACACAGCGCCATCTAGCCCCAAACTAAGCTAAGCTTGTAATATGGGAACTAGATTACGGATAGAATACTTAAATACATTTCTTTTTTATTTGTAAATACATACTTATCATACAATACACACCCAAACACAGAACAAACATCTATATTCATCACACAAATGTTTGTCCTGGGTGGGAATCGAACCCACAACCTACAACGCAGAAGGCAGAGTTACTACCAACAGCTATGAGGCTTGTAAATACATGTTAGCAAGGGCTCCGCATAAGGCCCGTGTCGTAGCTACGACACGCTTACCAATAACACTAGGAACGCTTACCAATAACACACATTAACGAGTCCGAAAGACCGGAATCATGAATATTAAAAATATTTACATACAAATGAATTTAACAAAAAACAGAAAAAAATATTATAATCTATTAATCTGTAAATATGCTTGATATGAAAGTAATCATATATTATTATTCATGTTTTATTTTTTATGATTTAGTCGAATTTTGTCGGATTTTTTCTCTTAGTGTATTAATATACGATAAGAAAAATCTGAGAGGGCTTCGCCCGCACACCCGGCGAGTCACACTCACCCTGATGATGATTCACCTGTTGAATTGAATCCGCTGGTGCCTACATCAACATCGTGAATAAAACCCGTGTGTTCAAATGTATAGTACAACTCATGCAAGTTTGAAAGTGATACAAATAATGTTTTATATAAACAACCCATGTAATACTCTAGCTAAATTTTATGTATTATTAAACAAAATGGAGTAAAATCCAACGCGGATATTGCATTTGTCTTTTTTTTATTATTGGTGTAATTTATCAAAATTGGATATGGCACAAATAATCTACCTTAATCACTCACAAATTTGTCTTCCGAGAACGGATTTCTTTCTGTTAATTGAATATATTTTTACAAAATATTAGGATCCCCAAGGGACAGCAGACCAAAACAAGCCTATGTCTAACAAAGTCTAAGTTACTACCAACTGAACTATGCTCAGTTGGTAGTAACTCTGCCTTCTGCGCTGTAGGTTGTGGGTTCGATTCCCACCCAGGACAAACATTTGTGTGATGAATATAGATGTTTGTTCTGTGTTTGGGTGTGTATTGTATGATAAGTATGTATTTACAAAAAAAAAAGTATTTATGTATTCAATCCGTAATCTTAGTTTGGGGCTAAATGGCGCTGTGTGAAATGAACTGTAATATTTTTACTTTAAATGAACGAACACTGACCTACAAACACATCTCTGGTACATGACCTTCGCCACGCCCACCACGTGATGTACCGCGCGTCGCTCCAGATGCTCGCACAGTACGGACTGCACGCATCGCAGCGACCAATGGTGGAAGTCGCGACGACCGATTATTTGGTTGCGCTGCTCCAACGAACACCATGGCACTTTTTCGCTGAAATCACACTACTATTGAGAATTCACTACAACAAAACAGAATATAATTCTGATTAAGAGTAGTGAGGGGAGAGGGGGGATATGTACTAAAGATGGCAATAATGGTTAAAATTAAATATTAGTTAAATGTTAATTGATAAAAAAATATATCGATATTTTGATTGGTTGAAAATATTAGTTACTATTATTTGTTGAGTACCTGTTGGTTGTTGGTTGATGTTAATGCAGTTGAATATTTTATTCTATTGATAAAATAAAAGTAACCGTTAATTCGTCTCTATCATAGTAGCACTATGGGTATTTGTTTAAAATATCACATCACTTTGTATTGAATAAAAATATCATATACAGCAAATCAGAAATTTAATCTCTATAGTGAGGAGTCGAAAGCATACAATTTAATGAAGTCCACCTAATACATAGTTGAAAAATCTGCGAGCAGCAACATACGAAAATGTTTCTCATTTATAGCATGTTAAAGTTAAAATTTCAATGCATTTAATTATGTTAGTTCTAACTCAGGCTGAAGTTGATATGATATTTTTATTCGATAATGTTAATTCTGATTATTGCATATAATGGTTGATTTTAAATATTAGTTAAATTTATAGGTTGATAGTTATATTCGTCATCTCTAATATGTACGGAACGTCAGTGCATAACAGCGTCTTTTTTTGTACAGTATGTTTTTTTTTTCTCCTCATCTATCAGTTCCTATCTTGATTTATTTTTGTTGATTGTTAGTAATTTCATAAGTCTTATTAATTGTTTGTAGTTATTTGTTATTTCTTTGTCACTAACAACAAGATGGAACTGTATCTACACTTCTCCTCTGCAGGCAAGCAGTCTTTCTTAGCTTTTTATATGTGAGGACACTTAAATGGTTATGAGTTATTGTGTATGTTTATTTATAAAATCTTTCGCCCGCGCCGCCTATAGCCTCTTCCGTCTCTTTCCGTCAAATTTCACTACGATCCATTCAGCCGTATGGTCGTGAAAGGTAACCAACAAACAGACACGAATCTGTTTCGAGTTTGTATTATGTACTAGTGAATCGCCCGGGTCTTCGTTCCCGTAATCCCAAGGAAATTTATTTAAATTCCTTCTTAGCGCACCTCTAGCCTACGAAAGGACGCTACCCTGAAAGTTTCAAGCTGTCGTAGTAGGCACTGGCTCTCCCGAGCCCCGTCGAAACACAGCAAATCTATTTGCGCCGAACATCGGCAGTAGAGTCGCTTAGCGAGGTAGACCTTTACCTTTAGTATTTATACACACACACATTCATCACACGATACACGAGGTCCCCTTTAAATTAAACTATCTAATATTCCTGTAGTCTGAAAGAGGGAGGTACCCAACCAAATATTTAAAAAAAAATGTATTTTACCTACATATTCTTAGTCTTAATTTTAATTTAATATTAATCTTAGTTTTAATCATATTTTATTGTAAATGTAGGAATGTAAAACGAGTAAAGATGTGGCCTAATATGGAGCACGCTTGCCTAAAAGGAACCTATTTACTCTGGACTTGAAGACTCCAAGATTGTACTCGTGCGGAAAAACACACGAAGGCAAGGAATTCCATTCCTTGCATAGTATTCATGATAAAGTTAGAGGCGAAACGATGTGTTCGGCATAACGGAACATTTACAAGGTACGGGTTGTAGCCTGCCGTTCGTCTGCTAGTCGGGTATAGTAACGCTTTGGTCTCCATGTACTGTAATGTTATAAATTGTGAATAAACAAATTTTGAATTATCAATAAACAAGTAGGAACCACCATATATAGATTCCGTTGACCACTAAAGGTAGATCACAGCCCAAATACGATGAAATTAATGAAAAAATACCTGTAAAGAAGCGTGACAATCCTGACGCATAATTTAACGCTCCAAACGCACGGCAAAGGCTTGAAAGGCCCCGCTCTATCCTTTGCCAGATTGGCAACTTTCGTAGGTCCTTTCTTATTCTCCTTCTGGGACTTCTGGCTTTTCTGCGATTTGCTTGATTCTTTGGTTTCGTTAAGCGATTTTGGTCCTTTCTTGCCTGTTTTTGAAGTACCCTGAAATCGTTTTTGTTACATGATATCAGAAAGCAAACTGGCAGGTCCAACCATCAGTGTACCAGTGCGAATTCAAGGGGGTCCAACATTAGTCTTAAAATCTTGATTGGCAAATTATGATTTATAAGATAGTCTTGTTACTAGTAACATTCGATCCGGATCACATTTTTTATTTAAGTTTACGATGAGTCAGCTCTTGACTTCGAAGCTTGCCTGGGCAAGGGTGGGGTCTACGATGGAGCGAGCCTCAGGCAAGAACTCTTTAGAATGTCCCGGAGTACCGCTGATTTCCACACTCCCATATTAATAGCAAGTCCGATTCAAAAGAAATGTTGCATGTATAGTCGGATAAAAATTATCTACGTTTGCAGCTCGGTTTTTTTTACTAAAACACAATTCAAATTAAAATATATGCAAAATAATTTCCCCATAGTAGTTTATTATCTGTGCCAATACAAACACTCTTTTGCATAAAAAAGCGGCATAACAAAACCTATAATAATGGCAATGGCATGCCATTTACTATTACAGTGTTTACACTTAACAAGCCTCATAGCTCAGTTGGTAGTAACTCTGCCTTCTGCGCTGTATATTGTGGGTTCGATTCCCACCCAGGACAAATATTTGTGTGATGAACATAAATGTTTGTTATGTGTTTGGGTGTGGTATCATATAGTACGTATGTATTTACTAAAGTATTCAAGTATTCTATCCGTAATCTAGTTACCATATTACAAGCTATGCTTAGTTAGGGGCTAGATGGCGCTGTGTGAAATTTAACGTCCTGTAATATTTATTTATTTATTTATTTTATTTACTTACCTTCGCAAGATCCAGTAACTGATTGCAATCCTTATAAAGCTTGTACACAGTGCTAGCGACGTCGCTGCTGCTAGCGTTCCACGCCATGACCTTGTAGGCGACAAGAGACTCGTAGCACTGCACTATTTGCTGGACCTTTATGTACTTAGCTTTCGATTCCGGGGTTAGGTCTGTTAGGCCGACATCTTCCTGAGAAAATGATTTTTTTTTATCAATATTTTCAAGTTGCCAGGCCAAGTTTTTATATTCAACATAACGCAAGCAAGCAGTCCACCTGATTTTAAGTGGAACTCTTGCCTATAACAAAGCCTAACTGCGTCGGTCACATCCATAAAGAACATGACCTACGCTGCACTTCTTGCGCCCATCAACTTGAGGCATAAAGGTGTTAAGCCCCGTGTGCCCGTTCACCGGCAACCATACCCTTCAATCCGCCAATTGAACCGCCTCCTTGGTCTAGTGGTTCAACCCACCGATTGAACTCGATCTTTCTTGATTTCAGATCCAGAGGTCCCGGGTTCGATCCCCATGGGAGCAATATTGTGCTTGGTGGCTACCACCATCTTGCCTAATTCTGTCGCCATAATAGCAATTCTTTAAAAAAATGTATTGTTCCGGCATTTAGAGGTAACATAGCCAGTCCCTCAGTTTGTTGAGGATTCCGGGTGAAGTGCGCCTCCACCTTCGGCCTTATCTCAACTTGTAACCAGGTGAGACAAAGGCCAAGCGCTTCACCGTCGTACAAAAAATGTAACAGATAGAACATGGAGCATCAAAAAAAGTTTTTGTGTAAAATGACCATTTTCTTGCTGACTGTACATTTTTTCCAAAATTTGAGAATGCAGTTCAGAATATCTTATAAAGTTATGGATAGTCTCCTAAAGCCGTTTTTCCGAAACTATAACGGTTAAGGTACCTGCCCTTACTGTCCCGTCTCAAAAATCCACCTTCGGCCTTATCTCAACTTGTAACCAAGTGAGATAAGGCCAAGTGCTTCGCGGTCGAAAACAAAAAAAAAAAACGAAACAGTATTATATTATTATACACAAGGAAATATACTTGGCTCTACTACTCTCTGATACAAGGGCTTTTATAGCTCACACGGCGAATAAAGGCTATAAAATCCAAATAACTTACGAGATCTATGTTCCCCAGGCTATCGTGTGCACAAAGCTTGTCCAAATTGGCGGTGATCGTGCTCTTCAGATGCGCACTCGCAGTTTCCACAGACTGGCTCGTGAGGATATCCTCCAACGAGTCCTCATCCTCCTGTTGAAGGAACTGCGCTAAGCAGTATAGCAGATGGGCTATAGGCTCCTGAAATAACAATGAATAGATCTAGCAGCGTTACAACCCCAACACATAGTGACCACGACCGCTCTGGCAAGAGTGTAGCGACGAGGATAGATTGTCTTTTTTTTTATTGTGCGACGGGTAAGCACTGAGGAAAGAGAAGAGAACCGTTTTGTCTGGGAAGAGAGCCGTCGTGGCCATTGAGGGAACTAACATGATCGTCATAGGAACTTCCCCAAATCCACTCGCATCACTTCTCATTTTTAACAAACATTTAACTCCTAGAGGTAAGAGCCAGTTCCTCAGTTTGTTGAGGATTCCGGGTGAAGTGCGCCTCCACCTTCGACTTTATCTAAACTTATAACCAGGTGAGATGAAGGCCAAGCGCTTCCCCGTAACTCCTTCCCTGTTCTGGCTGTTCGCTTCTGGAACTGCCTTAGAATGTTTTTTTTTATTATTTAGTATGTATTCTAAAACTAGCATTTTCGGGTGCTACCTTCCGATATGTAGTATATTTTTTTTTGACCAGACGCTATTGAATAACGTTTCTTTTGTCCTGGTGCTAAATTTGCTATGTGATAGTCTTTTTTAAACTTTCGCGATTAGAACACATAATTTTAATTCGAGAAACGGGTATTTATCGCGTATTTTACCTCTATATTTATCCCGACGTTTCGGCAGGGTTGCACCAGGGATTTATAAAATTATTTGCTATGTGAGTCACAACGTCTAATATACAAATAGGTTTTTAGGCACACAATTAAGACCAAACCGCCTTCGTGAGGATTAATCATTAGTACTGGAAGGAATGGAGCGCGTTGCCCCCGCGTGGTTTCCGCACCAGTACTATCTTGAAGTCTAAGTCCAGAGTGAATAAGGTTCATTTTTAACCGACTTCAAAAAATAAGGAGGTTCTCAATTCGTCGGAATCTTTTTATTTTTTTATGTATGTTCCCCGATTACTCTAAGACGCCTGGACCTTGTACTTCACAGGTGGTCCCATCGTCATCAGGTCAGGATCTGATAATGGAATCCTGGCGAGATCTAGGGAACTCTTCAAATACACTTGAAGCGATTTGGGTATTTTTAGGGTGTAAAACCTGAAAAGACAGGAATAAACGGACCCCTTATTTATAAGGGTCACGCGTCTTTCTGTCAGTCCGCCCATCTGTCATCAAAATAATTGTAAAAAATACGACATCCAGGTCAACGAAATTGTATCATATTCTTCATTGAAGTAGGTTTTCTTTTTAGGTTTTAAAACGTAATTATTGACTAGCGTACTCCATCTTAGGCAACGTCTTCACTTGTTTTCAAGTGAGATGGCGTTTAAACGCATGATTAATACAACAAACAAAAAAAATGCATTGAAAAACATCTTACAGCTAAAACAGCGGTAGCGCCCGTCATCTGAACACACGTGTCCCATAGCAGAGGCTGGCTCGCTGCGCTCTCCGGAAGGTATTTGCTGAAGTGTTCGCACAGCATCTCGAGAACACACTCGTGAAGCGCCGGTTTCTCTGTCACACAGTCGTAGATACCTATCAAAATGTACACTTGTGACGCGTGTTGTGATGTTGTATAAGTGATCTCATCAGAAGAAGGAATCAGCAGGCCTATTACGTAACTCTGTTTCATTTGGGTTTCAATCGGTTTCAATCAGAAATGCAGGCATTTAATTGAAACCCATTGAAACCCAAATGAAACAGAGTTAGGTAATAGGCCTGCAGATCACCAGTTTCACATGTCCATGACTTGAATCGGTTGCTGATATAAGTTTGTTTTATACCATAATGTGCCAAACAGGCATACGGAGCAAACTAGACGAGTTCACAGAACACTGATGTCCTCTGTAGTAAAAAATAATTGTATCATAAATACAATGATTTTTTTTATTATGAAAACACTAATATTATAGATTGTAAATATACATAGATGGTACATAATATAGAACACGAAATATATTTTTTACTATACCTGCTCGCGAAGTGACTTTTGATTATTTTTTTAACGAGGCAGATCGTGCGTCATTACTGTTGTATTAATATGCGGGCGGGAAAAGTGCATGGAAATCCATTGTCAATGCGCTAAGCGGGCAGAAAAGTCTATGAAATTTCATTGTAAATTGCCGTTTTTATTTTATTTAGGGTCATATCAGTATGAATCCTCATAAAAATATCAAAAATAAAAAGTTGTGTCACCAAATCTGCAATCAATTTCATTTAAGAATTTTTATTTTATTTTCCTTGCAGGTATTATTTTCCTCGTAGGTATAGTATAAATAACTATGTATCCCTTGGAAGAAAGTGCTATTCCCAACTCGTGTGTATTAAGGCTCAAACTACACCCTCGTTGGTAATCGGTCACTTTTCTCCCACTTGAACAATGCTATCAAATGTACAAATGTGCTATCTATTTCATTCTTTAAAAAAAAAAAGTAACTACCTACTTCAATCTAGTTAGGCCTTTGTTTTGTTCAATAACAACACAAGAACATAACAGGATATGATAAGAATGTAGTCTTGTCATCGCCAGATCAGTTGCTCAAATAAGGAAAAGGGAAAACTAACTTTTGTATAGCAGTTGCTTGACAGCGGAGTCTTTCATGAGGCATCGTCGGAGTATTGAGACCACTTCCATACACACCGCTTCATTGTGCACTCTGGACACGACACTGTAAAACACAATATGTTCATAAGCTAGAGAAGCCTAAAGGAAGAGCCCATGAACCCCATAGGTAAGGGAAAGCGAGACAGAATGCAAGACTATCAGTGTTCTATTAATTCCACTTTGGTGAATGTCCATAGCATATCTTTTTTTTATTTTTTTTTTATTTCGCTCGAGTTTCCTCGGTAATAACTCTGAGATTCCCGCCCGGAAACCCTCAAAGAAAAGGAACCTCAGACTCGTCTCTTCTTTCCCCCCGATCTGCCGAACTGAACACATAGATTCGCCTATACCATAGTAGGTCCTCAGACAATAAAGAATGGAACACGTTGCCCTCGACCGTTTTTTCACACCAGTACAGGTCCTTTTAGACAAGCGTAACCTTACATTTAGGTCTCTGAATATTGAAATAATGAGTAGAACCAATGAAAGATTCAGCTACCTAAATCTAATGTTACATTAAATAAAATTATATCGGCAACAGCCGCTGCATCTGTGTGTCATATTTCGGCCTCCCCCCACTCCTTTCTGTCCTGTTCTATTCGCCCCTCTTGATTGAAGACATTTAATAAGGTTCAAGTAAAAATCGTATTCATACTCACGTGGTGCCCTGGTCAGCAGCGTGGTAATCCATAGTGACTTGTGTGAGGTAGGAGCTGGCGCTGTGAGCGTATTGCTCACTGCTGGTTTGACTGGTCGCGAGTGTGGAGCGGGAGAGTCGCGTGTGACGCAGCACTGTCAGGAACCCGCTCAGCGCCAGGCAGCGGTGGCGGGAGTCTCTGGAATGAGTATAGACAGTCATTTTGAATTTCGAAAATAATATCGAGCGACGACCTCCTTACACGGTCGCTTAGCGCCAGGCAGCGGTGGCGGGAATCTCTGGAATGCGTATCGACAGTCATTTTGAATTTCGAAAATAATATCGAGCGACGACCTCCTTACACGGGCGCTCAGCGCCAGGCAGCGGTGGCGGGAATCTCTGGAATGAGTATCGACAGTCATTTTGAATTTCGAAAAAAATATCGAGCGACGACCTCCTTACACGGGCGCAGCGGTCATTTTTAATTTCGAAAAAATCTCCGGCTAGATGTAGCGGTGTCTTCCTCACACGGGGCAGAGAGTGAATGAGAAAGTCCCAAGATCGGGTTTGGTGGTGCACCTTGGGAGACCTAAATGGAGCAGTGGACTACAATCAAATGTATTGTAGTCCACTGCTCCATTCATATATGATGATGAATACTATAATCTGGAAAGGATGTCGGATATTATGCTAATCTACATATACAACATAATTGTGTAGGTTAACTGGCAATCAACGCACAGCCTAAACCAGACCTAAACTTAAAACTTCCAAAGCAGCTTCCTTTTGTAGTGTAGGTTAACAAATAAATATTACAGGACATGTGATATAAATTTCAAGCGCAGTCCCGTAGTACAATAAAAAAAAAACTTTCTTTTCTTTTTTTTAAAAAGCCTCACAGCTCAGTTGGTAGTAACTCTGCCTTCTGCGCTGTCTGCCGGGACAAAAATTTGTGTGATGAATGTAGTTGTTTGTTCTGTGTTTGGGTGTCGAATTGTATGATAAGTATGTATTACCAAAAAGAAAAAGTATTTAAGTATTCAATCCGTAATCTAGTACCCATTTTACAAGCTATGCATAGTTTGGGGCTATATTGCGCTGTGTGAAATTAACGTCCTGCAATATTTATTATTTATATGAAACTAAATAATAACAAATATTACAGACAAATTCACATTCATTCAATTCACACAGCGCCATCTAGCCCCAAACGAAGCATAGCTTGTGATATGGGAACAAGATTACGGATAGCATAATTTAATCGTTTTTTTGTAAATACATACATATCATACAATACAACACCCAAACACAGAACAAACATCTATATCCATCACACAAATGTTTGTCCTGGGTGGGAATCAATTCCACAGCCTACAGCGCAGACGGCAGAGTTACCACCAACTGAGCTATGAGGCTTGTCAAATATATACCCTATAGTACCTGGCGTAGAGTCCTTTGCGGCACACGATGAAGAGCGCGTCGCGAGTGCGCGTGCTGAATGCCAGCAGCGGATGCACGGCGTCGAGTACGGTGGCGGCGGTGGAGACCCCCCCCTCGCCCTCCGAAGGCCGGCATTGCTCCAATATCGTGCGGAGTTGGGTGCAGCGCTCCACTGAAACGGGCGCCAGCTTGCATAGCACGTACAGGCAATCTGAATAAATTAAATTAAATCATTTATTTGCACGAGTACAGGTAAAATCAGGTCTTACATTTTTTTTTATTGTACGACGGGTAAGTACTTGGCCTTCATCTCACCTGGTTACACAAATTGAGATAAGGCGGAGGGGGGAGGCGCACTTCACCCGGAATCCTCAACAAACTGAGGAACTGGCTATCTTACCTCGAAATGCCGGAACACAACAACATATAATTAAGTTTCACTGCACTTGTCGTACAAATATATATTTTGTATGTAAAATATATCTCGATTGGCCCCTCCAAGGTTGTTAAGCTTATTGGAAAGTTTGCTACATCTTTTTTTTTTGTTTCGCCGTTTTTCCACCGCTATGGATCGGAGACATTGTTCAGGCTAACCTTTTGACAAAGCGGTTTGTTTTTTCGTATATGAAGCTATTTTTGACCTCAAATTATATCTACTAGAATAACTAACAACCTTGGAATATTATATACATACATGTGTATAATATTACACATATATATTCATAATACATGTAGGTATATATTCATCTTTTATTACTTACTCAAAATGAAAAGTGAACTGAAAACCAGCCCTGCGTAGACCTTTACTTGCGCAGAATAGTGCTGATGGCTATCCCTTTGCTAATTGTCTAATTGTTGTTGTATGTATGTGTTTATTTAGTAATAAATTATTTTGTATTTTGTATTAAAGAAAGTAAAAATTACATCTATTTATACCAGTTTACGCCGGAACACAACTATTTTAGAATGGTTGTGTTCCGGCATTTAGAGAACCATCTGTGGTAGCTAGCCATGCGGATCTTGTAAGTTAAAGTGTGCTTTGGCAGTGATGACCTACGGATCCGAGACGTGGTTGCTGCTCAAAAATAGCAAACTGAAGTGGCAGTGGGCAGGCCACATACCCCGTGATAACTGCTTGGGAGAAGGTTCTCGAAACTGAGTATCGGAAGACACCTCATTCGATGGGCCATCGACATGTTCAGCAGTGGACGCATTTGGGCTGAAATGCTAAAGATGACGATCAAAATAATTTTTACCTGCATATTGCGCGAAGCCAGCGTCCGCTGCTAGTCTGTCACTCAGTGTAGACAGAATGTACGACGCACACTCCCCCTGAGCTTTGCAGAGACGTACTAGGATCAGTTTCCCGTGAGACCAACACCGGTGGGCTGTTGGCTTTACACGTGATACTGCCAGCAGCGAGAATGCGAGGTTGATGAGGCCCATTACTGTCAGTTGACGGTGACTGGCGCTGGAATATACACATTTATGATCGATGGATCCCTGTCATAATCTTTAACTAGGTGCATAGAACATGGATTGACTAGACTATTGAAGACGATGTAGTATTTAGACTACTTAACCGCCTCTGTGGTCTGTGGTCACACCGATTTCAGATCCAATGGTCCCGAGTTCGATCCCCACGGGGATCTGGTTGGTGGTAGGACTTTGTTGAAGTCCGCTTGGCTAGCTACCACCGTCTTACCTAATTCTGTCGCCATGACAACAATTATAAAAATTGTTATTCCGGCATTTAGAGGTAACATAGCCGGTTCGTCAGTTTGTTGAGGATTCCGGATGAAGTGCGCTTCCACCTTCGGCCTTATCTCAACTTGTAACCAGGTGAGACGAAGGTCAAGCGCTTCACCGTCGTACAAAAAAAGTAACAGATAGAACATGGAGCATCAAAAAAAGTTTTTGTGTAAAATGACCATTTTCTTGCTGACTGTACATTTTTTCAAAAATTTGAGAATGCAGTTCCGAATATCTTATAAAGTTATGGATAGTCTCCTAAAACCGTTTTCCTGTAACAACTGTAACGGTTAAGGTACCTGCCCTTGCTGTCCCGTCTCAAAAATCCACCCTGTATGTCACCAGCCCCAACACTAACATTATTTTTCTAGTGACAGACCCCCCCCATAGAGGCTTACCAACTTGATGTCTCAAGTTGACGGGCGCCGGGACAAGATGCAGTGCCGTGTAGGCTATGTCCTTTGTGGATGTGACCTACGCAGTAAGGCATTGTTATAGGCCTCTTGCCTATAACAATGCCTTACTGCGTATGCACTTAACATCAGGTGGGCCTTGCTTGTTCCTTCTCCTAGGCGTATAAAAAAAACAGCGTTTCAGCTATGTATAAACACTGTGATCTCCAACCTCCTGCCAAGCGTGGAGACTATTACGAAATATTTTATTCTAAGAGAATCATGTCAAACTGTGGCTGGTCACTGGCTGTTGAGATATGGTTATCTTTAGAAAACTAATTGCAAGATTTTTTTACCTTTCAGCCGTTAGCACTTTGAGCAAGCTAGCGACATCCACATCGGGCGGTATCACTGCACGCGCCCACGCATATTCCTTGCACCTAAGCTCGTCTGTGATTCTCAGATCAATTGCAGACTTTATTGCCTGTAAATAAAGTTTAAATTAAAAGAGAGATAGATGCGACAGATGGTACGAAATAAACAAAGTGCGAGTCAGACACTCACACAGATGGTTTGTGTTGTGCCATTCTTCGGGTTTTTGTATATCAATCATTCGTGTGGGTTCAACGCAAGCTAGGCCGGTTTTTAGCTAAATTAAAATAGTCGATTTATTTTTTTGTGTACATATTATGTTTATTTACATTTACATGATACTTACTGGGCTTCGCCCGTGTGGTACCCGATTAATTGGAGCCTATATATTTTTCCTGGGTTAGAAGAATATTATGTGCAAAATTTCAGCTAGGATCAGGAACAAACATCCATCTAACTAAACTATCAAAATATAATAAAAAAACTTTCGCTTTTTTAATATTAGGAGAATACTAATAATATTATAATTATTCATTTGATAATAGAGAAATCTCCAAAACTCTTACATCCAAACAAACAGATCTTAATCCCTTGTCCGACAAAGCTAGCGCCAGATCGATGATGAACGGTGCTTTCAGCATTTGTGTCTTCGGCCACATTTTGATGTGTTTTCTAATGAGCTCCAGTTCCACAGCGTCTTGGGTTATGTGGTAGATGCACGTGGATAGGCAACGGCTCAGCTCTTCAGCGCTGTAAGGCACTGAAATTGTATCAATAAACATTCTTTTCATTCGGTTATAAATAAAAATATTTATTTGACACATTGTAGGTAGTTAGCACTAAAAAACTTAAAAACGTACATTAGTATGACATAAACAACAAGAATGACGGACAACAAACAAAAACATACAAGAAACACTTTGATTGACTTACAACTAACTACCCATTATGTGACAAACTCCAAAGCGTCCAACTCAGCATGGCATCATTGCCAGTGGTAGTAATAGTGATAGTTTACCAATATCATCAATATCCATAGTAGTGGACTCTGAATCCTGGGGAGGTGGTTCCAATTTACTGTAAAGTCTTGCACTGAAGTAGTGACTCAAGTGGCCCAACACTATTTCTAAGTTGTGGGTCTGACATAGTCTGCGAAATAATACACTTTATCAATACAGAAAAAGTAAAGTAAAAATATAAATTCGTTAACGGGCTTATACACAGTCAGGTCATAAGTATTGTCACACAGTTAAAACTTTTCTTTTATATAATACTGGCCACAAAAAAGTTTATTGAATTCGAATTTCGAATTGTTCATGAAAATAAAAATGTATACTATTTCGAATTTTACTCATTTTTAAATATGGAGTGGACGCTTAAAGAAGACCGTGTTGCAGTTATTGCGTTGCATCGTTGCGGTTACGCGCCAATTCAAATTTTAGACATACTGAAAAATTTGAATATAATCAAAAGATTCGTTTATCATACCATCAAACGATACAATGAAGACTCTAGTGTAGATGACAGGTCAAGAAGTGGTCGCCCTCGGTCTGTTAAGACTCCAGCAGTGATAAAAGCTGTGAAGGCGCGTATTCAAAGAAATTCCAAACGTAAGCAGAAACTGTTGGCCCTTCAGATGGGGTTAAGCAGAACCACGGTGAAAAGGGTGTTAAATGAAGACTTAGGGCTTCGGGCATATCGAAGAAAAACAGGACATCGTTTAAATGCTCGTCTAATGGACCTGAGACTAAAGAGATGCCGCGCTTTGTTGAAGCGGTACGCGGGAAAAAAATATCGGGAAATTCTTTTTTCGGATGAAAAAATTTTTACCGTAGAAGAGAGCTACAACGAACAAAATGATAAGGTGTACGCACACAGTAGTGAAGAAGCGAGCAACTGTATTCCGCGTGTCCAACGAGGTCATTTTCCATCCTCGCTCATGGTATGGTTGGTAGTTTCTTATTGGGGCTTAACAGAGGTACAATTTGTGAGAAAGGTGTAAAAACGAATGCAGTTGTGTATCGAAATACAGTCCTGACGAACCTCGTGGAACCTGTTTCTCATACCATGTCCAATAACAGGCACTGGGTATTCCACAAGATTCGGCGCCAGCTCATAGAGCGAGGAGCACACAAGACTGGCTGGCGGCGCGTGAAATCGACTTCATCCGGCACGAAGACTGGCCCTCCTCCAGTCCAGATTTGAGTCCGTTAGATTACAAGATATGGCAACACTTGGAGGAAAAGGCGTGCTCAAAGCCTCATCCCAATTTGGAGTCACTCAAGACATCCTTGATTAAGGCAGCCGCCGATATTGACATGGACCTCGTTCGTGCTGCGATAGACGACTGGCCGCGCAGATTGAAGGCCTGTATTCAAAATCACGGATGTCATTTTGAATAAACTTTTTGTCATAAGAATCTATGTTTCGTTAAGTTCATTTTGGTATATAAATGGTTACATAATGAATAAACTTGTTTCAATTATTTTATATTAAACTTGTGTCAGAATTTATGACCTGACTGTGTATACCTCAGATTAGCAACTCAACGCAACTTTATTCTAGTTTTGAACTATGATACAGATAATAAAGGTGACATTGCTGTGCGCTCAACCACTGCGCTTATGACCACCAGATGACAGAAATATTCGCGTATTTCTAAGTTTTGTTTTTTTACGGTAAAACAAATATGAATTTTGAAAATCTAAAACACAGACCGTCTGCTGTATACTTTGTTTATTTACTGTACAAAGTGTCAAGCCCTAATTGGGCGTATTTATTGAATGGCGAACATTTTTGGTACAAATTAGAGTCAACTTTGGATTTTTTTCTATAGAGAAAATATCAAGTAATCGTGTTTTAGAAACACAAGCGTTCTAGCATCTATCCTGAACTATAACATAAATTAATTGGGCGTATTTATTGAATGGCGAACATTTTTGGTACAAATTAGAGTCAACTTTGGATTTTTTTCTATAGAGAAAATATCAAGTAATCGTGTTTTAGAAACACAAGCGTTCTAGCATCTATCCTGAACTATAACATAAATTAATTTCAAAGTAAATGCTACAGTATTGTGGAAGATATGATCGCTGAAGCTAAGCCCTTTCACATATCATATACTCTTAAATATGTATTTACTATACATGTACCTATGCGAAAAAATGCCGTGGTGGTCATGCTTAAGAATCGACCACTCTCTCACCCATGGATGTCGTAAAAGTCGACTAAGGGATCCCGCCAGAAGAGCAGCAGCTTCCTTCTGTGTATTATCTACAACTTTACTGCGATCACAAATAAGCCCGCCATGCGTGGTGATTATGGCAAAACCTTTGGAGGAGTTTGTGTCCAACAGTGGACAATAATGGGCTGTTGATGTGTGTGGTATGCGAAAAGAGAAAATATATGGTAGCTAGCTGATATCATCCTAGCAAGACCTCGTAGCACGGCATTGTCCTAATTCATACATACATATTACGTGTATTTTTTTTTTTGGTTTTCCGAAGCTAGCTATTCGCCTGACCATTAACAGCCTATTGATTTCCACTGTGGGATAAAGCTTTGTCCAGCGAAAATTCGAAGAAGCTTTAAGGTAGCTCCAATTACAGACAAACTTACTGAATCACACAAGTGCTATTTGTCTCACATAACAGACTACAGTTATTTTACCGTAATGGTACAGTAGTTGTGATAGTTTTCTTTCAAGTTGTTATTAATTGGCTATGTAAACGCCAGAGAGGTGGATCAAATACTTTGTTGCTGTACAAAGCAAGATCTTGATTTAAAAGACCCAAAACAGGTAATGAGGCGGAGGGGGAGTAACATAAGCTGTTAGTCTGATTTAGAACCATATGAAATTTGGGGTATTCCTTTTTAAATAAAATAAATAAATAAAAATTGTTTATTTCAAGCTCAGGCTTATAATGGGAAAACACAATCAAATTAAATTACATTAATTACACAATATTTTTTTAGGGTATCCCACTGTTTTCTTTTTTATGAGCCCCTCTAGAAAATACCTATTAACTCTCTTTTTGAAGCTCTTACAGTCATAAGGAACAATGGACAGCCTTTGCCATGCTAGCACCCAAAAATCCTATGGCAGTTGTTTTAGTTTTATTTTTGGCCACAACATTTTATGACTCTAATAATGATTAACCCAAGTCTAACACACAAAATGAATCTCGAAATATAACTTACTTCATCAACTGAAGAACAAGTGGGGGTAATGTATCTGGCGGTGTATCTATAATGTAGGAGCATATTTTATTCACTACTTGCACGTGACTGGTCTTTGTCAACTGCATATCTCTGAAAATAATAATAATTGATTACCAAGAAACTTTGGTGAAAAAAAAAGGAATGCGTCAGCTCTAGACCTCGAAACTTCACAGCCAAGGATATCGGGAGTGGGAAAGTTTCAAAGATAGAGCAACTACCTGCTGTAGACCTCATTCTTGCCCAGGCAAGCCTGAGTTCAAGAGCTGACCTTACAAAGTAAAACCTATTGTGTACAGACAAACATTACCTGAAATTAGTTATGTGAGCCAGTTTAATGATATATGAATAGTTTGTAATATCAAGTTTTTTAAAGTTAAATAGAATGCCATTGATAGAGACAATTTAGACATAAATAGTTACGACAAAAGCTAAGTAAGTTTAAATGATGATGAAGCTTACTTGAACATAGCAACCAGTTGCACTAATTGTCGTTCAACCCAGCGACATTGACAGAGTGTGTGCACACATTGCTCCTTATACTCTACACTGGACATATCTGTACCACAGTGATTCACTGTATCATAGTTTGTTAGGATGGAGGTTATACACTGAGGGAGTATATCACGCCAACTGCAATAGAAAAACTGAAAAATCTTCATGCCGCCAAGGACAGATATAGCTGGCAGATCATTGTCAGAACCAACTTACTTTCACAGGAGAATCACAACCCTCAGTAATAAGGAGTAAGATTTGAGGAGGCTTTAATAGACCATTAATGTTTACTTACTGCTGAATTATTGCTGAATGCTATTAGAAGATACAATATCAATTAGTTCATCAAATCCAAACACAGTAGATATGATTTTGCAGAATAATATAATAGTAATTAATATGGCTATATTTAGGTGTTTACCTAGGTAGGTAGCTGCCAAATAAAGTATGCACCTGAGTTGGACTCAGGTGCATACAAATCACTTTATTCCAGTGGTAAACAATAGGCACTGGTTTCGTAACAAGACAACCAAGTGAGAATTTGGTAAGTACTGGCACAAACACTACAGTTATGATAGAAAAGTAAGATAATAAACAACACTGGATATACACTAATATAAAAGGTATGTAGTTCATAAGACCGTAAAACTATGAATTGCTTTTTGTTATCAAATAGCTCGGTAGCTAATGTAGGTAATTAACAATTAATTACATAATTATATAAATATGAATTTTGGTTTTCGATAGAATCAGAGAGAACTTCAATTCAAAAATGCCTTAAAAATTGTATGCCATTTTGAGTAGAAAATATTTTTATATCTGATATTGTGAGGCAGCTCTATATATTTGTCTTAAAATGATGAGGCCAGCAACTTACATCATGTTGATATCAGTATCATCAACTATAGACTGCACACTGTCATTGGTCCAATGCATGAGGTCCTCAGCCATCATCCGAGGAAGTTCTATGGACAGTCTACTGACTATGCCCCCACAGTGAGTAAGCGAAGTGGATTCCTGTCTCATAGTTTTGAGGACTAGGTCTATGATCTGTGGAATGTACCTATCAATTAATGATGGATGGGGATCAATTAATATATGAATGTAAATCAATTTGCTGTTTTACCAGTCTTACATGTGCTGTAGGCTGTGGGTTCGATTCCCACCCAGGACAAACATTTGTGGGATGAATAAAGATGTTTGTTGTGTTTGGGTGTTGTATCATATAGTATGTATTATGTATGTATTTACAAAAAGTATTTTAGTATTCTATCCATAATCTAGTTCCCATATTACAAGATATGCTTAGTTTGGGGCTAGATGGCGCTGTGTAAAATTAATGTCCTGTAATATATATATATTTTTTTTAATAGATATTTGATAGAACATTAACCTTATTACTTACCTGCATAACCTGACAGCTGAAGAGCAGGAGAGAAAAAGTGATCAATGTTTGTTTACCTTGGCTTTGTTCCTCAATGAAGCATTGGTATTATCAGGCAACCCATTCAAAATATAGGTCAAAAGGCATTCCCCATCACTGCATATTATTCGCCTTGGCATAAATTTGACAATCTGAAAGAAAAATGCATGGGTTCCTATAACTTTTTTATGAGCTTTCAGCAGGGAGCTTGCTTTCCATCATCGGAGAAAATTACACCAATTAATCTGTAAATCCTATGTGGGTCCCACATAGATCAAAAATCCCATGTGTGGGGGGTCCCACACATAGGATTTTTGATCGATTTTGATTTCATGATTCCATGGCTGGACTGGACCTTACCTGATCAAACTGTTGCATGCAAAATTCCTGTAGTTCAACACGTTTACTGTTAGAACGCCCTAGTTCTTTTAGTTTAGAAAACACTTGATCCATTTCAATTTCGTGTCGATTGAATAGTATCTATCTTTATCTTGTTTGTGAGTAACAAGAACTCGACTTGCCGGTCGCGGCGCGGCCTATCTCACCTCAATCAATCAACTAATTAATGTAGGTATAAATAAACTCCACTTCACTCCAAGTCCATAAGTAGGTACCTAGATCTTCCTATTGGTCTGTACTAGATTTATAGATACTTATATAGACCTAGACTAGAATAGAATATATAGAAATTGAATAAAAATTTAAAAACCTAAAAACTTTTTCCCGCTATTTTGATTGACTGACAATTGACAATTGACAATCTACATTCTTGACAATGATATGCTAGGATTTGTTTATTTACACAAGTTCCTCTAACCCAAGTTGCGCAGACTACCCGTTTGATGTTATAGCTAACACTGAGTGACAGTGACATAAGTTCATTGTACGTTGACAAACATTCGCATTTTGTAGCATTCATTTTTATTTTAGTGATGTATAGTTTAGATCAAAGTCCAAAACCTCTATTCATTATTTAGTGAATGTCTAGTACTTACGTTTTAGTTTGTGAAGAGGGAAGTATAAACACGTGTGTGTAAATATTACATTGTCATTCGACTCAACTGGAGATTAATTATTTATCTACACTAATATTATTATTACGGAGATAAAAAATACAATTTTGGGTTATTAGATGGTTGTCATATTTGGTTTTAGTCATGTTCTACCCTTCGTCATATTCTGATTTGGTCATGTTCTGGTTTGATCAGGTTCTGGTTAAGTCATAATTACAGTTTGTTTAAGTCATATTATGCTTCAGTCATGTTCCGATTTGGTCTTGTTCTCCTTTAGTCATGTTCTTGTTTAGTCATAGTAACATATTAACTCTTGACTGGAGATACTCATTACATAAAAAAATATAAGGCATTGAATAAACGTTTCTGGCGATTAGACTACGATTTATCCTATTACCTTTTTGCTAACAATGAACCAATGGTGTTAAAAATGGCCGAACATGATTACCATCTAATAACCCAAAATTTTGGTTTTGTAACGAATAAACTCAAAAACAGATTTCAAAAATTTTAACTTCATCGTACATGCTTTAATGTCACTGAGTAACTTAGACTATAAAAAATATTAATTAAATTCTTTACATCGCGTGTGCTGTGAGGATACTAATGATGATAGAACATTAAAGAGGTGAACATGTGTTATAGCTTACATAAACGATCTTCCCAAAATTATGAAACGCCATATAAGACTTTTTGCAGATGTTAGTACTATTCTTTTCACGGACTCTGATAAACTGACCCTTCAAATTGACATCAATAATACTCTTAATTATTTAATAAATTGACTGACATCAAATAATTTAAAGGCAAACCTCACGAAAACCAAACTGATGATTTTCAGAAATAGGACAATCTGAATATCAAACATTGACATTAATTATTCAGGACATAAAATTGGTGAGATTGATGTTACAAAATTCTTAGGCGTAACTATCGACTCAACACTAAATTGGAAATTGCATATAGACAATTTGTGTACTAGATTAAACAGGTTTTCGTATGCCCTTTACAAGTTATCAAAAACTGCAAGTTCTCCAACACTATTGACGGCATATCATGAGTACGTATGTACGTATGAGGCATATCATGAGCATCCCTTCTTAGGTATGGGGAAACTCACAGATAAGGAAATAGTTTTCAAATCTCAGAAAAAATGTATTAGGGCCATATGCAACTTTAAAAGCACTCACAGTTGCAAACCTCATTTGTATGGTTTGAATCTTTTGACTATACCGTATGTTTTTGAGGTTATTCAGTTTGTAAGGAGCAATCTACATTTGTATGCACATTTTAAACGTAAACGCCACCAACACAAATTTACTTGTCCTACCCACAAAACAAGCTTATTTGGCAACAGCGTATTCGTTATGGCACCAAAGATTTATAGTCACATGCCGAAATCTGTACTGGAAATAGCTTCGGACAACATGTTTAAATTTAGAGAAAAAAGCTGCTAACGGAAAAGGTGTATTATAGTATTAGTGACTGTTTGAATGATAATTTATAATTAATGTAATATGACTCTATATTAAATTGATGAAGTATGAAATTATTTAACATTGTAATTAACTGTAATAGGGACATAAATAACTATATTATATAACCCTGACATTGTAATATATGCTGCAAATTAGGTATTATTATTGATGAATTTACATTGTTTTAGATTACAATTTTATCTTTGAATTATTGCATGCTTTTAACGCTGAAAATGGTAATACAATATTATAATTAGTTGAAGACCTACGTAATGTACCTACCCATTTATCGCAATAATTAATTTGAATTTGAACTTTGAACAACCGTAAAAATAGTATACTTACGGTTCGAGAGAACACATCTCAAAGCATATTCTTCTATGAGTATATGACAATCATCGTTTTAAGGATAACAATCTAATATGAATGAGCTCTCTGTACAAAGAGTTTAACTAGAGCGAGGGGTCTAAGCTGGATGCTCTTTAGATACCTACATTAAGTTACAAATTAGTATGAAAGGGTTGACTTGAATCAGATAATACTAGCTGACTACGCGCAGTTAACTCTTGCGCCAAGGGTCTATGTTAATTATTAGGTATATTTCGGGCTATAATAAGCCCACTGTATAGCAAAGCATTTTCCGGGAAGGTTCGCAACATTGTAATAGACCTCATTCTTGCCGCAGATCCCAGGCAAGCCTCGCGATCCATGGCAAGAGTGAGGTCTTCAATGGAGTGAGCCTTCCGAGAAAATTATGTCGTAAAAAAAAACATTTCCGCTAGTAAATGATCACAATAATAGTAGTCATACTTAGTTATTAGTCTTGAGTCCGTTACTCTACTATGCATCCCTAGTGTTACCTTCAACAACGCCGCCACAATCCCAATCAAACCGACGAGCAAGAACCATGAGCCTATACTAAAACAGGACTACGCACTGTATTCTTAAAAACGTGCCGAGCGAGAGGTTTCAGAATAGTATTTTATCTCGCTCAAATAGTATGTCCACACCGCCCATTTCAATGAATGAAAATACGAATTCATAGATACATTTATTTTCTTATTATCGTAACAGTTTAGGTATATAGTGTTTTTATTTCTTAGTTTTTCTAAGTACTTGCGCCTTTTCTCAAGCCGGAACCACTAAGGTACTAAATTGATTAAAAAAAATGTGAATGCGTTAAGTAGGTACCTGAGTCTATCGTTAACCTAGAAGAGTTTCTTGTCACCGATATCATGGAAGGATATAAAACACAAGATGTCAACATAGATTATTTAGATAAACTTATAAGTACAAAATAAGAGTAATAGGTAAATAGTAGTAATAGGAGTAGCAGGGTTTTTCATACGAGTTTTAAGAACATATTATTTTTATAAAAAAAAATATGTAATATTTTGTTTCTATCTGCAGCTTTACGGTAGGTACGACAATATTCAAAATGTTCAGCCATTAGGGTGTCCGTGCCTTACCATCAGATGCGTTACCACAAAAAACAAACGTTTTTTAATCCGATGACGATTCAATTTAAGCTCATCACGAACAAAAAATACAGCAAAAGAGGATTTAATAGCTTAGCTTACGCATAGTCTGAACCTACAACCTTTACTAAATGCATTAAGTTGAATTTCTAAATTTTTAATTATGAAAGCGTTCCAACAACTTTGGGCACATATTCATCATTCATTATTTTTTTTATTATCAAACAAAGAACTCACATATGCAAAACATTTTTTTTTCAAAAACTCACTATTCCAGAAAACCTATAAAAGAATTTTGATTGTCTTTAATGCAGAACTTATTTTTATGCGTGACTCCTAACATGGCTTTTCGATAACTCTCACGGTTTCTGACTTGGCCTCTGGAAAAAAACTCACCTGTATATCCTTGAAAAACCAAAGAATATTGCACATAATGTTTGAAATATTTAATGCTTCCATTAAAAGCCAAGGAAAGCTATGACCAAGACCTACATTTTCAATGACAGCTGTCAAACTGCAAACATCTATATCTTTGAAACTACTCGTCCTAGACTCTCCATTTTTCAGTTCAAATGGAAGCTATGACTAAGAACTACATGTTCAATGACAGCGGTCAAAATTAAATCTGCCATCTGAAATGTAGTTCTCTTCAATAGCTTTAATTTGAACTACAAACGTAGAGTCTAGGACGTTTAGTTTCAGAGATATGGCCGTTTGAAGTTTGACAGCTGTCTTTGAAAATGTAGATATCATTCATAGCTTTCATTTGAACTAAGAACAAATAGTCTAGGACGAGTAGTTTCAGAGATATGGCCGTTTGAAGTTTGACAGCTGTCATTGAAAATGTAGATCTTGGTCATAACTTTCATTTGAACAAAGAACGGAGAGTCTAGGACGAGCAGTTTCAGAGATGTTAGATGTTTGCAGTTTGACAGCTGTCATTGAAAATGTAGGTCTTTTTCAAAGCTCTAATTTGAACTGAGAACGGATAGTACAACCCTAATTTCTTCAAGAAAAGAGTTAATAAGCACCTTCTGGGTTAGCTTACTACATCGTTGACCCTATCCTTGCCTGTGCAAGCTTTGTAAGTAAAGTAAAGTAAGAATGCTTTTGAGATACTCCATCTGACAACACTCCATATCATGGGTATCTACGTAGGTAATGGAAATCCATGAAATCCACTTTGTTTGTGGATACCCTACTTTATCATAATTTGAAATTTTGTTAATTAGCTCACCCAGCTGAGAAAAGACAGGCCACAGCCGGGATATAATTCCTTTTTACATCCATACACGTAGCAAAAATATACCATTTCCTCTATATTTATATAATTGTATAGCGTTATATGCTATTGAAGGTTAGCCGTTAGGCAAAGAAGCCATATTGGTTTAATAGTTTTCTGAGTAATATGGATGAAAAAATACCATTATCACTTTTACACGCCAAAATTCTGTATTTCGTAAGCCACTATGTGGTAGAGGATTTCATGGTTGTAAAATAAAAAATCTATGAAGTATTTGTTTAAGCAATGTCTATCAAAGTAATAAAATAAAAAAATAAAGAAAATCAAAGAAAGCTCCCAAGAAACAAAATCCAAGAAGCAAGGAAGCATTACTATAACTGAGCTATCTCACCTGGCTCGTTTTTCTACCTTGACATAAGACAACCAATTTTGAAACTTAATTTCAGCGCGTGGGGTGTAAATTTCATGTACCTTTTTTTTGAGTGCGCTGTCCAGTTTTAGTATAGGTTCATGGCAAGAACATTACAAATTTGATGACGTCATCATTCTTCACATGAATCAAATCAAGCAAATAGTCAGTTTATTTGTGAAGTTTACGAGAAATTCACGAATTCTTTTGAGTTTCGGTCGGGATATCTGTAATAATTGTTGTACATCGTTATTTTGTTTATAAAACATATGTAATAGTGAATTTATCAAAGTAGTTGTTGAATTATAATAACCTTTTACAGACTAATGTCGCCGAGCCGTTAATTTTGGCGGCATCGAGTGAAGCCACAGAAATAGAATTTCCTTGTGCAATAAATGTGTACAAAATCTTTGGCCAAGGTTGAATTGGAATTTAGAACTTATTGAGCTGGCTTGTGTACATGGTGAACATGGTTGCAAAAAAGTGATATACGAAGGATTGCAAAGTAGGCAAATAGTTATAAAATGGATAGCCCAACGGTCAGCGGATTGAGGTCAAGGTCTCGTTCCAAGACTCCCTTCTTGCGATCGAGCTGCGACCATGAGACGTGCACAGAAACAGAAGATCATACACATAAATCAGGAAGGAAGACACCTATAAGAAGAAGCACTCCTATCAAGTAAGTTAGATAAGTATCCTTAAAATAAATTATGATGTGATTCATGAGCATTACCCAAGGGCTGGCTCTTATTTAGACCAGCAAATAAGCATTGTAGCTGTTCAACATGGCAATGCAGCCAGTGGCATGGGTCTACCTGGTACTGGTCTGGTCTGGAGTTACACAGAGACTGTTTGAAACCATCATAATAATAGACTTCCCTAGAATAGTTCAGTTTTTTATTATTGATCCTGTGATATCTATTATTATTTATATTGGTATTGTTTGTGTATTAAATGAATCCAAAATACTACTTTAGGTAATGGTACTGATTTAGATGTCAGATGATGAAAGATCAACAAGAGTTCTAGTGCACTTGTGTGCTCTTTCAAAAACAATATCCAAATTGTGAATAGTAAATTTACTCTAGTAAAACTTAAAACTAAAGTAGCTTAAACATACAGTTTTACTTTTAGATATAATCTTCAACTAGTACTTATCTAATAAATTTTGTTTACCAACATCAGTTACATTATTACTATTATAGAGATTATATGATTCCGGTACAAATAAAATAAATAATGTATGATGACTATGTGCCCAAAGTTGTTGGAACACTTTCAAAATTGAAAATGTTGAAATTCAACTTTATGCATTTAAGTGAAGGTATTACATTCAGACTATGCATAAGTTAAGCTATCAAAACCTCTTTTGCTGTATTTTCTGTTCGTGATGACCTTAAATTTAATCATCATCAGATTAAAAAAACGTTAGATTTTCGTGGCAATGCAGCTGATGACAAGGCACAGACACCCTAATGGCTGAACATTTTAAATATTGTTGTACCCACCATACACATCATCGTTAACATGTCATTGATGATTTCGGTATAATTTATTTTAGCAACAACATACCATTTGCGTCTAAAAATTAAATATTTATTAATAAACTACAATCTATAGGCATCCTGATGAAAAAAAAAAAACTTGTTAATCACAGATACAAACAGGACTATCTCAAAGAGATTTAGAGAGGATTTGTACGGGTATCTGGAGTGCTTGTGACAATCTAATTAAAGTAGAAGAGCCTTTACCAAACAAGTCTACTCATCCTGAACAAGAAAAGCATTAATCTTATTTGAGATGTCAAAAGTAGCAATAGTCCAGGAATTCCAGATCCAAAGAATTATTGGCGCTATCAAGATAAATTCCCAACTTTTAAAAAGCTTGTGCCTGAATATTTATCTGACCAACTCCTTACCACATGATTTGCGTAACAGATTATCTGCAGCAAATTTACAACTTTTCTTTCAAGAAAAAAATTGGACACATGAAACTATATTATAGCCTATGTCATTCTCACAATTTAGACAAACCAAACAATACCTCATGTCTCATATCAAGCTGTTGAGGATGAAATGGACATACATACATAACCCTTCTTCTAAAGTAGAAAATCTAACACTCAATTAGTTTAACCCAAAGACATTGATAAATAAAAGATGTCACTGGACCTAACACTACGCCTTACTACCCTTGAAGAAGCCTTCGTGTGGGCCTCATTGAGACTTTCCCACAACTGTAATCTGCCCAACATCTATTCCATATAGAGGTCAGCATGCGATTAAACCATGGCCCCTCGATTAACAAATATGCTGCATACTATTTTCTTTGCAATTGAGTTGTACGAAACTGGAACCGTTTACCTGAAGAAGTTGTTGCTACCTCCTCTATAAACAACTTTAAAAACAAACTGGCTACAAACTAATAAACTATTTCCTACAAGGAATAATCAAGTACTCTATCTAAAATCAACACTGTGAAATAGGCACATCAGCCCCAGTGCTGCTCGCCCATCATTAAATAATAATATATACCTAGATCTAATCCAAGGCTATAAGTACAACCTACTTACTACTGTTTATTGTGTGGTAAGGACAGACTTTGTTTACAGTATGATGTCACAACCCATGAAGGTCTGAGGTCATGATGCAATACAACACACCTTGAAATATTTTGTACATAGATGACAGAAACGATAATGACTAGTAAGCCGACAGTGTTCAAAATAAAACTATAAAAAGAAAAAAAAAATCAATCATCATTAAACAAATCTCCAAAACTTTAACAATGCCAATCGCAGGGGTGTGCAATTTGCTTAAAATGGTTCCAAATTAACATAATTATTGAACCTTTGCTAATTATTCATATTGTTGAGTTAAGAAATTTTAAACACCTACATTTATTTGTTTATTATCAAACAAAGAGGAGAGAGACTAGACCAAAGAACTAAAACCACAGTCAGACTTTGCCTGAGTGGCCTTGAAAAAAAACATTGAGATATTATGATTGATAGTCAGGAAGGGAGTTGGGGAAGGGCAGTGTTTTTTTCTGGCTGTAATGAAAAGGGAATCATTTGACCAATAGCAATTGTGTGCAATATATGCCCAGTAAACATAGTGACACTGAATTTAATTATTTGCACAACTTTTTCCTCTGATAAGGAAATATAACAGTATTTAACCTTGAATTAGTTGGTGTCAAACAAATTCTTATCTTCAGACAAAGGAAGCGCATTGCATTTAATTTTTCAACCGAATATCCTGTAGGTATATTGCGATTGTGAATTTGTTACACACGAAAATTCCATATTTTCGTTCCACTCTTATGTGCTAGTTGTTAGAGGCTACTAGAGTTCTGTACCAGTAGATGGGCAAATGGGAAGTAGAGATCATCTAAGTTCTCATCAACTTCTAATCATGGTGATTATATCGACGATGAAGTATCAATGTATTCTAACTACAAAAACCAAATTTTACAGGTGATAAAAACTTCTCATTTGTTTAATTATTAACTTATTTTGCTGATTTTTGGTGAAATATTATAGTTAGTTGAGTACAAATTTAGTTTTAGTGACTTTAATCTAACATGCAAGGTAAGTGAAATAAGTGTAGATAGAAGGAATTGTTTCTAACATGACTAAGAAAATGTTTTTAACCAGAAAGATAAATGGCATTGCTGATAAATCAAAGTAAGGTTTTTAATCACACATTTAGGTTCTAATAATTGCCAAAAATCTATGATTAATTTTGTAGTGTTTACTTTCAGAGACGGACAAAGATTTCAGACTTACAGCATACCTACATGTAGGTTTGATTGAAATGCAAAACAGCTCAATTTACTATTTTTCATACATATTTTTGATACAGTTGATTGTAAGCCTCCACTTAACGACGGTACGGAGAATGGTCTGAGCTTGCCCACCAACATGACAAAATAACATGTCTTTACAAATAAAAGACAACTCTGATTATGATGTTGCGAAACACCTAGTAATCAATGTTTTTTTCTTACAAGACTCACAGCTCGGAAGTAAGAATAAAACAAATAATCAGATAGGGATAATCTGTGTCTGTGGTGCATTACTTTTTTAAAAATATCATACAAATCCGAATAGGGAAAAGAGTTTTATCATACAAACACTTTTCAGACATAGAACAAACATAATAATATACCTAGGTACATCGCGCAAAAGTTGGTTCCGGATGGTAATCGAACCCACCTTACAGCTCATAAGGAGTTACTACCAACTGAGCTATGAGGCTTGTTAAACTTGTGTAATTTTTGCAGGCAACTTGGGCAGACTGTCATAACGACAGAAACAATAACGGAGACTATAGAGGAAGAGTACAAATCGCCGCCCGCGCATCGCACCCGCCGGTCTACCAGGAACGCCGACTTCTGGACCTCGGACTACTCCTCTGAAGAAGGAACAGACCAACTGATAGGGCAAAAGGAAATATTCCAGGTACAAAGATCTTGTAAATGAAACTGAATTGCATTTGACTGGCAGCATCTTCAACGGCCCATTAAAATGACCACTGCTGGAAATAGCTCCCTCCAAAATAGGAGGGTCTTGCCATAATCACCACACTTGGCAGGAAACCGCGACTATCTCGGTATAATTTATTTACTCTGCGGAAAAGAGACAGATATCAACGAGTTCCTTTCTCTACTTCTTACCAGGCGAATCGATGTGTTCGGCACAATGGAACATCTCAAAGGTATAGGTTGTAATTGTAATCTGCCGTACGTCTGCAAGACCGGTCACCACTGGACTTCTTGTAAATAAAAAAAAATAAAAATCTACAGGTACTCATAGCAAACACATATCTGCTATAGTATTGCAACTTGATATACCTACGTAATACAGGGTAGGTACTTCAGCATTATCATCGGGTATTTTCTACGAATGACCTCGACGTTGTCGTATTCATAAGGAATGAGTAGGTACCTACTAGGTATACTAATAATAATAACTAGATGAATTCAAATTCAAAGTTACTCCTTGGCTTTCGAGTTTGTAACGTTTTTGAATGAAACTTGTTATCCTCCAAGAATTTTATTACACCATCTTGTACCCGAGTCGATAGTGCTTAGCTAAGTTGATAGCGCTTAGCAGGCTTCCAACTCTAATCATACTAAACCTATGGACCTAGCACAGAAGATATATCTAATATTTATTAGAGATAAGTAAGGTTATTTTTCGACGTCATGGTTTGGCTCATGACGAACCCATGCCCGGAAGAACCCGGGACCTGTGGCAAATTTACAAATTCCTTCATAAATGGAAACTATCCATTTCAGACATCTTATTCGAAAGTGGTTCCGATTTTTTCATTGGTGATAGCAAAGCGTGTGTCATCTCACTTGAAAAACAAGTTTGGGTGTTGTATTATATGATAAGTATGTATTTACAAAAAAAAAAAAGTATTTATGTATTCTATCCGTAATCTAGTTCCCATATTACAAGCTATGCTTAGTTTGGGGCTAGATGGTGCTGTGTGAAATTAGTGTCCTGTAATATTTATTTATTTATTTTAAGTAAAGATGTGGCCTATGAACACGATTATCTAAAAGGAATCTATTCAATCTGGACTTGAAGACTCCAAGATACACAGACAAACAGACGAAGGCAACGAGGACCATTCCTGAGCTGTTGTGTTGTAAAAGAGGCGAATCGATATGCTCGGCCCAATATCGGAATATCTACAAGTTACGCAATATAATAAATATGGACAGAGTTCGAACCCGACAGGGTAGTCTTTTATAATAGAAGCCATTCGAACCTCATCAGTCAACTTAGTCTGCTTTACCTAGAGAGTAACGCATGCAATCGAATTATAAACGAACTAGCTGCGCCCCGTGGTTTTAGTCGCGGGGAAAACTAAAGTTGTGTTTTTAAGTTACTAAAAATTGTTATTGTTAATACAGGAAATCCCACGTTATTCACTTGGCATTTTCTGTGTTATTTCAGGGTAAACTACTTTTTATCCTGAAAAAAAATAATCCCACGGGACACTTAACTCTTTCGGCATAAAATGTAGCCTGTTAATGCAGGTCAAATTTCGCTTTTATGATATTAGTGTGAAGTGTGATAGCAACCAAATACCGTGTATTTTCGTTGCAACCTTGCGAATATGTTTTGAGTGTTTCACATCATTCACACTTACACGCCCGTTTTACACGCCATGAGATCGTTTCATACTTCGCGTTTCTCTGTAAGATAAATGAGGTTACCCGACAGAGAACCGAAGTTACTTAAGTGGCAGTGGGTTGATCATATTTACTGAAGGACAAAAACCAATTTCAACCAGTTCAAGAATAAATTAAAGTCGTTTTTTCAGTTTCACTTACCATAGAATTAGTAAATTTATTAATGTTTTTTTTATTGTACAACGGGTAAGCGCTCTGCCTTTATCTCACCTATGGTTACAAGTTGAGATAAGGCCGAAGGTGGAGGCGCACTTCACCCGGAATCCTCAACTAACTGAGGAACTGGCTATCTTACCTCTAAATGCCGAACACAACAATTTTTTGAAGCTGTTATTATGGCAAGGCAGAACTAGGTAAGATGGTGGTAGCTAGCCAGGCAGACTTAAACAAAGTCCTACCACCAACCAAAGCAAGCACAATATTGTATTGCCCCTGGGGATCGAGCCCGGGACCTCTGGATCTGAAATAGGTGGGTTGAACCACTAGGTCACAGAGGCGGTTCATTCAGAGATCTTCATTTGTATTATCGCAAATCTGACCCAGGAATGACGCTTTTAAATAGTTCTTTGTCCGGTAATATTAATTAATGTCAACTGACTTAATACTTATACGCTTATGAATGCTTAAGAAATATTTGACTTACCTTTTTTTTATGTACGACGGGAAGCGCTTGCCTTTCATTTCACCTGGTTTCAAGTTATGATAAAGCCGAAGATGAAACTGCACTAAACTCGGAATCCTCAACTGTCTGAGGAACTGGCTATCTTACCTCTATATGCCGGAACACAACAATTTAGAATTGGTCGCCGTAACAACAATTCGAAATGCTTGTGTATTTAGAGATTATCCTTATTTAGACTTAAGAAAGCCAGTTCCTCAGACTGTTGAGGATTCCGGGTGAATTGCGCTTCCACCTACGGCCTTATCAAACTTAAAACTAGATGAGATTTAGGCCCAACGCCTTTATCTCATCTAGTTTCGTAGTATAAAAAACTCGCAACGGCACAAGTCTATAGCCTACTGCAGACGGTAGTAGCAGGCAACAGCGACATATATATATAAATATAATACATAGCATAAGATAAGTATAGGAACCAGTACTGTCACTTGTCTCTGTCCCCTGCTGTTGCTGCCTGCAGTCGGCTACAGACGTGTAAGCTACCTTAAGAATAGGTCCTTTTTTTAGAGCCAAGTTTTTGATCTTCACCTTGTAATGATAAAGAAATAGAAACCAGAGTAATCTTACTGTATACATGTGGTAGCCCCAAAATGCCCCAAATAAGAGCAAGCCAAGCGTCTCGAAACCACCATTTGCAAACAAGCATGCTTCACAACAGATAACAGAACCCTTTAATCCGCTTACTTTTAACAGCAGTTCATTCACCTCCATAATTGTTTATTATCATTACTTTCAAGGCACAGAACCACTAGTGGTAGGTGTATCGTCTATCTTAATTGAATTACAATTATAACCGCACCATAAATATCAATGAAGCAGAGATGCCCACTTACTACTGCCAGTCTATTTCCTAGTGCCTTATTCAAAAACGCATGAAAATTAACCTTATGATTACGATCCACTAGATTCACTTTAAAGTGCTGCTGGCAATACAGCGGATGCTGTATCCTTATTGCCCTTACTAGATTACCTTACTAAGTCATACTTAAACTCGAGTTCCAAGCGAGAACCTTAGGCCCGCCATCCACCGATGACGCGACGACTCAACTCGGCAAATGATCCTACTATAGGATAACAGCAGCTTTATTCGCAAGTGTCTTTAGATATGTCTAGCGTGAATTGTATGCCTAACGCCTTAGGCATGGCACAAACGCGCGACGCGACAATTACGCGTCCACGAAGATTCGGCAAGGGAACCTAGCGCACGTCACGCCATATAACCTATATCCCGCAAGTCGCCTGACTTAGTAAAGTCTATAATTAATGCAAATAAACCAATAGCGCATAAATGCTTTCACTGATAGTGATATGTACTGATGATGTCAAAGCGATATAATTCCGAAATTGCTCTTTGTTTGCCATGTTGCGTTGCAATATTTGCCAAAAATATATTCGGTGGGCCTCGATACAAACTAGCTTTTTGTTTTGTTTTCTTATAGTAAGTTATCCGTATTCCAGTTACCATATTACAAGCTATGCTTGGTTTGGGGCTAGATAGCGCTGTTGTAAAAATTGAAAATGTTCGTATATATCAGGTATTGATCTCTGATTGAGTAGGTAAGAGGTACACAGCTACGCTCTGTTTGAACAGGATAACAGGACCTATAATCCAAATATAAAGCAAGCTTCCCCCGCGTTGTTATATTTCTGCTACATATGGGCATTATTATTCCAAGCCATCTGGCGACTTGCAGTCGTTCGATGATTTTTGTATCACTCGCCTCGCGGTTTTGGTATTTCATACAAGTTAAACAGTGACTTCACGTAGTCTTGACCCAGTTTCTTTATTTAGCCGTGGATTTGGGAGGTAGGTCTAGTCAAAGTTGCTATGGAAATCTCAGTGTTATTACGCAAATCAGTCGGTTTGAATTGAATCTTTGTAAGTGCTTGTGCTATGTTGCTCCGGTATAAGGTTTGCCTGATTCCAAATCATCTTGCCTGTGTATTTATCGTTTACTTAACATTATCCCAATGTTGGCTTTTTCAAGTTGTTTCGTATCAAAATGGTGAAAATAGTTGTCATCAAAACATTGTCACTCCCAAACGTTTTATTTTCCAATAAATATACAATTGACTAAAATGTAAACAAGTTAGTAGGTAAGTTTTTAGGTACCTATAACCCATCAAGTATAATTTTGGTAAGATAGTTGTACAATTAACTCTAAAATTAATGGATTACGTATTTAGCACTGCGTGGGTCTATCAACTTCTCAAATAGATTCAAAATACGCCTTTTTTTCTTACTGTCTTATTTCATTTTGAACTAAGACATCTTTTCTCATTTCTCACTTTGACGGGGTCGGCACAGCACATTCTCATCTTCCACTCTCTCCTGTCACTCCACCCCTCATGCATATCGTCACTAAAACAATCCATTCATCTATTCCTCGGTCTAACCCTACTTCTACGTTCTTCCACATTCATACCTAACATTATTTCACATTATGTGACTTTCTTCCCATAGCATGACATGTCCATACTAAAAAAATAAATCAGAAATATATTTAGTAACAAATCCGCTAAATTAGTTTGAAAAATTCCAAAGCGACACGTGTTTCGTCTCTACATGAGGCATCCTCAGGAAATATAGCCTTGCAGCGGATTTGTTACTAAATACTTATCTTTCTGTTTTCAGATCATTTATTTTGAACAGTGAATTTCCGCAAAATAACGCCTGAATTCATTAGCTATGTCATATGTTGACAAGCCTCATAGCTCAGTTGGTAGTGACAAGCCTCATAGCTCAGTTGGTAGTAACTCTGCCTTCGGCGCTGTAGGCTGTGGGTTCGATTCCCACCCAGGACAAACATTTGTGTGATGGTGATAATATAGATGTTTGTTCTGTGTTTGGGTGTTGTATCATATAGTACGTATGTATTTACAAAAAGTATTTAAGTATTTCATCCGTAATCTAGTTCCCATATTACAAGCTATGCTTAGTTTGGGGCTAGATGGCGCTGTGTAAAATGAATGTCCTGTAATATTTATTTATACTAACTAAATGCTAATAGCTGAATGCTGACACATTTTACTCCAGCTTCAAAATGCGCCTGACTTACTTTACACCACGCCTTCACACATTGCACGTAGGTATGTTTTTTTGTGTACCGGTAGTATAAGTGCATCTGCCCCACCTTGACACTGCAGCTGTCCATAAAAATATCTGCCACAACAACCAGTATTGCAGAATAATAGAAACATGGCGATTATTCCGCGTTCAGATATTTACACAGGTTGCTTTTATTTGATCAATGCTTCCAAATCGATTGCACAATTCTTAGGAGCTTCCGTCACAATCACAACTGATTGCAGCTACGCACGCTATGCCCCTTCTTCTTCTTCATGAGGCCACTAAAATATAACGGACTGCCGGCTGCCAGATCAATATACGAAAATAATTTATTTTAAGGATTCTGTACCCAAAGGGTGACAACAACGGGACCCTATTGCTAATCCTCCGCCGTGCAGGCTGTACCTCATTAACTGTAATAAGTATGATGTTGACATTTTCACAGTGTAGGTATATTTCTATTGTCGCATGCGGCTAGCTATAACAACAAATAATAAAATAAACGGGGCCCCGATACAGTAAACGTGATTTTTTGGATGAAAATGTGGGTGTCGAAATCTATGTTCTTCGCATAGAGTGTGGATGTCTTTTTTTTTTGTACTTGGGGGAAGCTCTTGTTTCGGCATAAGGAGAAGATTTCCGCAGACCGTTGAGGATTCCGGGTGAAGTGCGCTTCCACCTTCGGCCTTAGCATAACTTGTTAACCAGGTGAGATGAAGGCCGAGCGAAGTTGCTAGCCAAAGCATCCCATGAATCACGCCTACGGACGCAGCACTCAATTCGGTTGTAAGAAAAAGTTACAGCATGTTTTTGCCATAACTCAGATTAAATACCAGTTTGTACGTAACTGGTGATGTCATCGACGATGACGTTTGCGGTCTATGACTGATGAGGTTTCGTGAATCCCGCCTTTTTTTAAGACTTTAATACTTGAATTGAGTTAGTAACGGTTGCGAAGGCCGTTCACCTGAAAAATTCGCATCAATCTTATCACGATGGTTGTGTATAGTATGTAGTCTAGATCCTCCGCCAGTCACTTTAAAGTCCTATATATTTTTAATTAAGATTTTGATGATTAATACGTAACGGGCCATGATCGCGCTAACCTTAAAATATTTCCGATAGTTTCGACTGTGCTACAATTTCAGCAACCGTGGTCTCGGGCAGACTTTAGGAATGGCTCTCTAGGTCTCTAGGATTGGGCCCGTTTCGTATTCATTATGTGTGTTAATTGCGAAAGGTTTTAATTTTTGGTGCTGATTCTGTCTAGCTACTGTGAGTACGATCTGTGTAATATCTTTGGGCAAACATAAACACCGAAAAAATACCCGAGGTGGCGGTTAAACGGAAATTTATGTGTCCATGATAGTACAGTTTTATGGATTGTGGATGCGAAGGTGCTATCACTCCAAGGTATCGGTGGGTAGTTATACTACTTAAATAAAAAACGGAGATGCGGCAGAGTGGAATGTTAAATAGGGTCGGGTGGTACTTGAGTCAAAAGTGTGAAGTCGTTTAACGCCTTAAAAGTAGACTTGTAAAAAATGACAAATTCCAAAAAACCAGCAGCAAGAGCACCTGAGACAAATTATTGTGCTAGCAACGTTTGTAGAAGCTATGCCTTCTTCGTTGTAGGTTGTTGGTCAATAGTCAATAGTCATTTATTTCCTCTTTAAACATATTACATGCACTTAGATACGTCGAAAACAAAACAAAATAGGTAGTCTAGGCACAGTATACATAAAAATAAATAAAACAAAGACAAAGAATAAAAGCAATGAATAGGTGTAAATATTGTGATATGAATTTAGAAGTTTGTTCTGCGTTAGGGTGTAAAGTGTAATATTGTATTATAAATATGTATTTACAAAAAAAAAATTGAATATTATACTTAGCCTAGTTCCCATATACAAGCTTTCCTTAGTTTGTGTCGTGATGGTAAATAAGTGCCTTCTTAATTAATTGTATGTTCAGATTGCTATTTTCGTTCCAAATGAAGGTCAATCACGATAAACAACGCCATTGTTTCTCATTTAAACATTCTCTCATTTACTCATTAAAGGTGTAGTATTCTTATCGCTTTTTATAGCGTGTTTTATTACTCTTATTGTAAAACAAAGTCGTCTGCTGCGAAGCTGCGACTGCCATCAGACTATGATTTAAATTATGAAATTATGTATTTTTTCCAATAAATGATTGAATCTTAATCTTGCGATAATTCGCCTGCTAAGCTAGGAGAGGTTCTATCCAACAGTGGATTGGCGGTTGAATTGCCGTGCTTGGGTATCAGCTAAGCGTAATCTTGCTATGTATAGATAGAGCTTAGGGTTATGTGCTATTACTCTGTTTTATAGTAAAGTGCTGATAAACTGGCATGCTTGGAGATAACATTGTTGGTTATCACTACAAAGCGTAAATCAAACCCCCACACTGCGTCTGTACGTTTTTATAAGTACTGGCTTATCTTTTGTATAGTTTTACCTGCCTACTAGAAAATATGTACTGAAAGCCGGGCGCTTCCCCGTCGTACAGAAAACTTGTTAGTATAGGTACGTGTTTATCTGACTTTTGAATAGACAGTTCAGCTGATCACTTCTGCTACTACTGCACTCGAGTGATAATGGCCGTTTGAAGCAGCATCAACTGATCCCCATGCTTGGCTGGCGGGATTCAGATCACAGTGAAGGTTTTCGTTTGTACTCAAGATGAGCAGCACCATTTCTTGGTGATGTGAAAATCGCTTAGTCACGTCGTTTTTACTTTCCAACGGACTCTTCAAAGGAAGTTCCAAATGTACTATGAATACTAAGACTGATTGTAGACTTTATCGATGTTATTTTGTCAACAGAACGAGATCAACAGCCAATATGAGCGGGTGTCCAGTTCGCAACAGCACAGCGGGTTCGCTGACGTCACCTTCAGCCCGATCCAAGGGTCGCTCAACGTGACTCAGGACAGGTGAGGAAATCATCGTAACATATCTCTACGTTAGGTCCTGGGTCCGATCGCCGAGGGGAGCACTCGATTTGATCCCAGTGATTTATTTTTTTTGTCACTGGTTGACTGGTTTGTCAATAAAATTGTATAATAAAATACAATTTACGCATTATAAAACGTCATTATACTTAAATATTATACCTACCTATTCATTGTTTTTATTCTTTGTCTTTGTATTATTTATTTTTATTTAGACTGTGCCTAGCCTACCAATTTTGTATTTGACATATCTAAGTGCATGTAATATGTTTAAACAGGAAATGAATGACTATTGACTAGTCATCTATCCGATAAATAAGATGATTCTCTGCTTGGGCATATCAAAGTAATTTTTTTATACATTAAAATTATTTATGATCATTTTGGAACGTCAAATTTACCACCAGTTCGGATTCGCGACCAGCACACGAGGAGTTAGGTAAGAATCTCGGGCCGGCAAAGCCATTGGTCGGATGATACAACATCTAGAAATAGTAGTGTAGTCGTAGAGCCATGTTAAGGGCCCGACTATATTGGCGGCTAAAGAAGATCATTACATGCAAGGTGTAAATAACAATTGAATTAATAAATAAAAAAATTGCCGGCGGCCCACTTAACCATAAGGCACCGATTTGTCACACTAGTACCATTGATTTGATGGTGCAACTGGCACCGAACTGTATTAAAGTGTCCCAATATTACCATTAGTCCTACTTGAGATAAGAAAACTCTTTTATCAATATCTAATGGTGTCCACTTTATGATAACTAATAACTGTGTGTTATAATAACCGTGTGCCGTAATTTGGAGCATGGTAGTCATGCTCCAAATTGCGGCACAGGTCGGAAGATCCGAATCCAATAAACACAGCCAGGGTCAGTAGACATTACGCAACAAATCGACGGCAGAAAACAAAACGAAATTATAAAAGCTACCGACACCGACAAACACACTTGGCGCCCTTCCAATCTTTATGGATGGTCGCTTGTAATTCGTGCATTATCTACGTTGTGTGACGTTGAGCATTTAGAATGAACTAGCTATCTACGACACGCTTGTAACGAAAAATTCTAAGTATATAATAATCTTATCGAGCGATCTATACGTGCGAAATAGTTTGATGGATCAAACTATTTCGTAGCGGGGTGCCTACTTTCACTTACACTTTTTATTCAATATTTTCATAGATTTTGTAGCACAATGACAACATTATTAAAATAAATAGAGCAAACGAAGAAGTCAAATTTAATTCGTCTTTTCTTCGTTAAAGATTTGGCGATAGCGAATCGATCCTCGAATCCTTATGAGTATTCTTAATAAGATTACTCAAACAGCCAAATCGATTCGTGTGTGATAGTGTGTCGTGTAAATTACGAGCGAATGTACCGTAAATGATACTTATTGCTATTACCTACTATTTTACTTATTATCAAAAATTTTGTAAACTAGTTGTAAGTGAATGTCTAAAACATTTTTATTTCAAATAAACGTCAAAATCTTTTTTTTTAATTATACAACTAATCAGAATGTTCAGAACTAATTCAGCTATACTATATATCAGCTATATGTATGTCCCAATGATATAAATATTATATATAACTTTTTTTTTATATTGCTGATTGATGAGCTTAAACAGGAAGGCATTCTGTTCGAGCTTATCTAATCAGCAACTTAATGAATAACATCTCTGATATTATGCTAATTATAGCCGATCACAGCGGCTTACCAATATTATAAATTCGAAAGTAACTGTTTGCTTGTTTGTAACCTTTTCACGACTAAACAGCTGAACAAAACCTAAAGAAATATATTTTATCCACGGGAAGAGCGCGTGAAGCCGCGGGCTAAAGTTTACTTAGCTAGTTTTACTTAACTAGTTAGCTTTGAATCTGTGCTTATAGAGCCTTATATGCCAACTGATGAACTGGCTATCTTACCTCTAAACTCCAGAAAACATCAATTAATATTGTTGTCAGGCGACATGTAAGATGGGCAGCTATAGGGGCTCACCCCAGGCGGGCTTGAAACAAGACCACCAAGAAGCACAAATTGGTACCCCTGGGTATCGAAACCGGGACCTCTAGGTTTAATACCGGTGGGCAAACCAACACCATTGAGGCGGTTGACAAAGAGATGTATTCTGGGGATTGACGGTTACTTTTATGCGACCACACGGACAGAACCTAGTACCTGGGAAATAATAAAAATGTTTTTTTTTTCTTCCATCAGGTCAAGACGCTTCGGCAGTCCAACCACGTCGGTCTGCTCCACCGACAGCTCGTTTGCGGAGCAGGCGCTCGCCGATACCAGCGCGCTGCTAAATGTGAACCCCAGCAACGAACACCTGCCTTCGCGGCTCTACAAACTGGCTGGGGAGTACTGGAAGTGAGTACTTGTACTTAGTATGAGCCAGTGAACCCTCGATGGGGAAAAAGTTATGGCAAAAGCAAACGGAACCCTATCACTAAACCTCCGCTGTCTATCCGTCTCTGTCAGCGGGCTGTATCATTAACCGTAATAAGAAGACAGTTAAATTTTTCACCGAGTGTGTATTTCTCTATCTATTGATCTATTAGCCGCTTTATCAACAAATTTAAAAAATAACAAATTCTTGTATGAGCTATTTTTTGCCTTGAAATGTGGGTCGGAAACCGCGGGATGCATCCAACTTGGACGGTTTATTTTCTGTGTCACGAGGGCTCGGCAGCTGTGTGTGGTTCACTAATCTTTGTATAAAAAAAACAGTGGAAGGCATTTTTTTATATTTAATTTTGTGATAGCCAAGCGTTTGACCACTAACCTCTCACACTGGACACAACACACTGGAAAAAAAAAGTTAAGTTGAATCCTAAGAATGAATATGGTCCAGAAGGAACATATTCATTCTAATTTTGAAGAATCGCAAGATTGTACTGGTTCTGAAAAAATAGACGAGGGCCAACGAGTTCTATTCCTTACTAGTATTAATGATAAAGGTTGTGGGTAATCTATGTGTTCATGTGAATCATTTTTATAAAACACATAATAAAATCAGTGACGAATGGTGGTTGGATTACATTTTTTTGTGAAATCATTAGTAACTAATTCGGCATTTTACAGGACAGGACTTTCACACACCGCCATCTAGCGCCTTTGTGATATGGGAACTACATTTCGGATACTTACATACTTTATTATTAGTGAATTCATACCTTCTTATCATAATGTAACACACAAACACAGAACAAACATCTATAATCATCACACAAATGTTTGCCCTGGGTGGGAATCGCACCCACAACCTACAGCGCAGAAGGCATAGCTACTGCTAACTGAGCCGTGACCGTAACGTGAGACTTGTCAGCATAATCCGCTGTCATACATCAAAATGTTTTAAAATGTCATACAGCAGACATACTTAAAACGGGCAGGCATTATTAACAAACAATAATGAGGGTACTTCATAAAAACATTACTGACTGTTACAGAGCTGATCGATGTGATTGTTAATTGACTCTAATCGCGTTTTGTGCTTATTAATTCATTATTTATGTTATTCATTGTGCTTTATCGTATTTTCGTTGACATTATCAATTATAAACAAAATGGCTAATTTTATGGTGTTCACTGACGTTGAAATGGTCGAAGGATGTTTCACGCTAAGGTACCACTTTTATACTATCTACAGTTAACATTTCCCTTGTGTTTTTTCACAATACACTATACCCGGAACCACGCTGTCGCAAAAATCATTTAAAAAAGATTTCTGTTTTCATCAAAGTACAATAAAATCTTCTCTAAATCCTAGCCCTGAGTGTGCTCGCTTCATCGTAGACCCATTTTAAATAAAAAACACATTATAAAGACAACCAAACCAATTTCTAACATATTTAGTTCTGAGCATTGAACATAACAATACCTCGATCTATATCTTTGCACGTCGCTGTACCCTGAAAGTAAAACAAAACAGCAAGTAGCAACAATAAAATTAGACAGTATGCTATATTTGCATCGCGCGGCGCACTCAAATGCCAACCGCACGTTGCTAGACAGTCTGCATTATTCAATATTCAAATTACTATCAGTTGTGATAAAAAAGCATATGTGGTGTAGAAATAACCTTGTGTTTTATTGAAGACGTTGTTTACATAATGATAATGTCTCGAGATCAGACCTAGTGCGCCTAACGAGCGGAGTGGTCGAATGGGAGTGTGAAATTTAATTAATCCATACTTGCATTTGTAACTTAAAAGTGACTCCGTTTGTTACCCTCTCAATTTACGGCTGAAAGGATCATAAATGGATATACTGTACGCCAAAGAGAAGATCAAATAGGCGTCTTATTATACGGATACTATGCAGGCGCAACTGCGGGCAAAAGGTAGTGTGAAATAAAACTTATTCCGTGAATATCCTGTTTTTCGGACAGTGCTATGTGAGAAATGTATTGACAAATTTAAATATCTTGAATAGCAACCACAGTTAGTGAAAATTTACATTGCAAATGCAAGGCCGTTGTTATTATTATATCTATGTTATTTTGGCTATGAAGTGCATTTTGAGTTGATAATATGTACTGGGTTCTGAGTAACAGCTGACTTGAGTCACAAAAGAAGAAGCATTGTGAGTTTGAACAGCAGTTCTTTTATTGAGAATGACACTGATTTTTAATTATGTTTTACTATACTACCATCATGGATGCTAATATAATTATCTGATTTGTGTGGAGATTGATGACCATGTCATTTACTTTACATATGATATTCCTATATCTCTTCCAAGAAGTCTTTACTTAAAGCTGATGGAGTTATAAATCAAGAAATATCTTATTATTTCCGAAGGCCTGAGATGTGCTACTGCAAGGTTATCAGGTATTATTAAACTACAATAACATTAAACTATTAATGTTACTCCATCACCACACAAATCATCATCATGAATACTGGTCATCTATCATATTAAACATATAAAATCTTTGTAAAGAGTGACTGTTTGTATGTCTGACAATCAATACAAACAGGCAAACAAAAGTTTCTAGACAAGAAGCTTAATATTTCAAGTGATGTTTCTTATTTTAGTGCAAATAGGGTAGGAGTGCAAATATGAAATGGTTTTTCAAAGTACCACACATAGTGGTAAGAGAATTCCGGGGGCAATACCTAGTCAAGGACAAAATGGGTGTTAATTCTTTATAGATTGTGATTATATTGCTTCGAGTGATCATGTCAATTGTTAAATAGATGCAAATCGCAACTTGAAGACTACTAAGAAATGTAACTAAGAATATACAGAAATAGCCTGGCTTGTTGCACGTTTCACACGTTGGTTAGAAAACTGTTGCTCTATATATTATTTTAACTAGCCAATTTCTCTTGACTTCATCTATTCATGATTTTTATTTTTATATATATATATATTTAATTCAAGGGTATTGTGTGAATCCCTGAACAATGATGGTCCAATATAAACTAATGTAGTCATTTCATATAACATGCATAGAAAATTAATTCAGAGCTTTGAATGGTTTGCTCTGAATCTCTGAAGAAAAGTTAAATAGTAATTAATTAATAAAAGTATTTAATCGTTTTCAGTACAGAATATCGAGGATAAGAGCTAATGATTTAGATGTGTTACAGGCGACATAGATGAGTACTCCAAAAGCTGGAAAAGCTTTTGGAGTACACATGTTGAATATAAGTTACATGATAGTTTGGTTATTTAAGAGTAATTATGTGAAAGTTATGTAGTTAGGTAACCATATACAATATTACATAAGGTAAAAAAAAAAGACTTAAAAACTATGTTATAAAAGTAGAAACAAATGATTACATAGGAAACAACAAATATGATAAGAAAACAGATCATGTTGGAGGAGAAACAGTATTAAATGCTTAAGAAAAATTATTTCTTTAATTAGAATGACTATGTAGGTAAACGTATTTGGTTAAATTACCTATTAATAAATATAAGTAGTTTAGATAGTGATAAGCAGAAGTGTTTTTGCTGCTTCTAGATATAACTTGTCTATCTTACATAGACACACTTACATAGACTTACATCTTACATAGGACAGTTTAAATGCATATTTTAATAAATCTGATGATAGATAGATAGATAAACTCTTTATTGTACACTAAAAAACAAAAATAAACACAAGCAAGAAAAACACTTAAACTAGGTACAATGGGCGGCCTTATCGCTAAAAGCGATCTCTTCCAGGCAACTTTTGGATGGAAAGGATAGCAAAGAGCAGACAAAGCGGTGTACTAAAATAAACATTAGTTTATATAGCTACTTATTAATAATAACAAAACATAAAATACACTACAAAAATGTCCAATCATTACTAAATATATAATAAATAGAAACTAAACAGCAGTAGCGAACGATAATGAAGCCAAAGTCCCTTACCTATCTTCAGCGGTGAAGCAAAGCCTTGCTTTTATAAGAAGCATGTAATCTCTGAATAATATATACTTTTTTTTTTTTTTTCAGCAAATATCCAAAAACGGACTACACATACTCGCCATTCTCCAAAGACCGCGTGGAGCTGGCCCCCGGGCTAGTCGCGATGCCGAACATGTCCCGACGCTCGCTCTCCCAGTTCCGCGTACAGGGGCCCAACGTCAGCGCGGATGAGGTGGACCTGCAGACTACCTGGAGCACCAGCAAACTGAGGAAACGGTATACTGTGAGTGCCTTTATTTCACCATCTTACTTATTCTATCGCCATACTGAACAATTCTTAAAATAAATTCGTTTCTTTAATTGTTGCGTGCCGGCATTTAGAGGCAAGATAGCCAGTGCCTCAGTTTGTTGAGGATTCCTAGGCAAGTGCGCTTCCACCTTCGGCCGTATCAAAACTTAAAAATAAGGTGAGATTAAAGCCAAGCATATCCCTATAACATAATAATAATAATAATAAAAAAAAAACAACAACATTGTACAGTAACTAATATTAACGGGATATCTGACCATGATTCAGTGTATCCGAGATAATGGTGCATGCAACTGCGTCGAAATATCGGATTACCCAAAAAAATATGGTAAATATCCCGTTGATAAAAGTTATAGTGTTCATAACCATGAGAGTTTCAAATGTTATACTTATCTATTATTATGTCAATCGGATATCATAGGGATTATGTTCGACTCTAGGTTTCCTTGCACACACGCTTTGGTTGCTGAGACAAATGAATAATGAATATCATTTTATACAATACATTATACGGGATTATGGAATATTTTAATGAATATATAACTTGTAAATTGTTGTTTAATGTGGGTTACATTGTATCATAAGTGTACATATTTAACCCAAACACAGAAAAAAACATCTAGACAATATATTATGTACCTGTCATCTATATTGTTCCTAGTTTCACAAACAGTCAATGAATTGAATTGAAATTAATTTATCACACAAATGTTCGTCCCAGGTGGGAATCGAATCCAGAATCTAGGGCACAGAAGGCTAAACTACTTCGAACTGAATTTAAGGTCAGATAACCAGTGTATTTTGGAATTATTTAGTGATACTGTATCTAGTGTAAATACCGAGTAAAGCCGCCATATGCTGCCTTATGCCTTGCAAGCATATCAACACAAATAGTGGACAAACATTTTAGTCCATTTGTATTGTGAATTGTTGAACTAACAGGATTTGGGTGTGCCATAGTCAATACCACTTCAAAGGATGGTAAATAGATGGTCCCGCTATAATCAATGTTTAATTTGGCCACAGCAGCATATTATGTATTCAGTCAAGAGTTAAAGTTCTTAAAAATAAATTGGAACTGACCGAACTAAAAACTTCAAAATACCTATCCCATGGGTTAGATATAAGTATAGGAAAGATATATAATAAACTAACCGTACACAATATTTTTGAAGGTGAATTTACTGATTTTACCTTCTTTTATATATTTTTTAATCATATCGGGCGGAATCGAACCCTGCACCACCACATCTGAAGAACTATGATCAATCAGTTGGTACCTGATATACAAATTAAAAAAAAAGCTCGAGAACGAAAACCCGACTGCTGAAAAATCACGCTCTTAAAATTTTGAAACAAGAAACGTTTTTCAGCCAATTCTTAAACCAATGGACAGTGTTTTTTTTTTTTTTTTTCATATTGTATTTCGGTAAAAGACGTGCCTACGTGCCGAGTATAACAAACACAGGTGTAATAAGGTCAAATAAATGAAATCTGTAATCCTAATTTAGAACCTCCTCCTTTTTGACAAGCTGGTTGAAAGTCCTTGGTTTTTTTTTTGTTGATGATAGTCGAGAGTTTGATCACCTGCTCGCTTGAAAGCAAGTGTGTGGCTTAATCTTTACAAAGACTCATAGCGAATCCCCTACTTTCCAGTATGTGGACAGCTCAGAGGACGAAGGCGCGTACCACAACGGCGCAGGCTACCAGCCGGACGAGCGGTGGTGGATCACCCGCCTGCTCATCACCATCATCACCACCATCACCACCTCCACTCGCAACGCGTACAGATCGGTGGTGGGACCCTCCCACCGGTACCCTTACACGGAGCGACGGCCCCCTAAAGGTACAGATCACATCATCAACACCGTTCATCAGATCATGGACTATCAAACTTTTGTTCCGATACCGATATCAAAATATAAATTCAGAATGCCGTTTTTGTAATGGGTGAGCTCAATCTCACGATAGCACTAACACTAACTGACTTGCGTCTACTAAAATACAAATACAAAATAGGTAGGTAATAAAGCATTATTTGGGAATACATACACACACAATAAATCATTAAACAGCATTAAGAAGGGTAATCCCAAATAGCTTAGCATAAAAACAAGCTGTGAAGCCTTCGCCGGTCTTCCGGAACACAATACACATTACAGCGACGTGTTTCCGGAAACAGTTAACAACAGCGGAAACACACAAATTGGATATTAATTACCTGATGATACATTCAGACGGAGACCATTGATTGAGACTTGTGATAAATGATAAACTAGAACCTAGGGAAAGCATGGGCTCGTAACCATAATCGTGACGCGGGTTCGATCCCCAGGGGAGTACAATATATTGTGCTTGGTTTGGTTGGTGGTAGGACTTTGTTTAGTCCGCCTGGCTAGCTACCACCATCTTACCTAGTTCTGTCGCCATAATAAAAATTCTAAAATTGTTGTTCCGGCATTCAGAGGTAAGATAGCCAGTTCCTCAGTTTGCTGAGGATTCCGGGTGAAGTGCGCCTCCACCTTCGGCCTTATCTGAACCTGTTACCAGGTGAGATGAAGGCCAAGCGTTTCCCCGTCGAACAATAAAAAAAAAAATATGTCTTACAAAGTATCATGATATAGCAATTATATTAATCAGAACCCAAAGGTCTTCATCGAGTCCATGCAACCTCTACAATGTCGTGGATCCATGCGTATTATATTTCGTACACTCCCGTGTCTCGTTCAAACGTGGAATTGTCTCTTCTGCCATTACCATTTCAACACATGATCCAACAGAGATATGTAGGTCACACGCGCGGATTTGAGTTCACATTACATTCATACTAATGTCTCTGTTTGTTACCTTTTCACGGCTGAGCGGATCCTAATGAAATTTAGCATATGTGGGGAAGGACACGTACATTGTATACGGATACCTCGTTAGTTGCAGGCAAAAGCTGTATTATATTTCCTACTCTCCGTTTCTCGTTTAAAAGTGGTCGATCCGCTATAAAAGGATTGTCTCTTCTGCTATACCTACCCATTACCATTTCAACACATGATCCGATAGAGATATGTAGGTCACACACGCGCATTTAAGTTCACATTACATTCATACTAATGTCTCTGTTTGTTACCTTTTTCACGTCTGAACGGATCTCAATGAAATTTAACATAGGTGTGGAAGGACATGAGATACTTTACATGCACAGTTTCAGTTTTGTTAGATGTTGTCATGGTTGGCTTTAGTCATAATCTGCTCTAGTAATATTGTGATTTCGTCATGAATCGGTCAAGTTCTCATTTTGTCATATGCACGTAAGGTTTCACTCGTTATTTCAGCCAGCATCTTATCTCGGACGGCGGCGGTCGCGGCGGCGCCATTCTACTGGATATACGCTGCCGTCTCGAAAGTGGTCACCGCTACCGTCACGACGGTCACCGAAGCGGTAAGTACTAAAGATGGCAATAATGGTTAAAAATAAATATTAGTTAACTGTTAATTGATAAAAAAATATATCGATATTTTGATTGGTTGAAAATATTAGTTAATATTATTTGTTGAGTACCCACACGATTTGGTTATTGGTTGAATATTTTATTCTATTGATCAAATAAAAGCAACCGCTAATTCGTCTCTATCATAGTAGCACTATGGGTATTTGTTAAAAATATCACATCACTTTGTATTGAATAAAAATATCATATACAGCAAATCAGAAATTTAATCTCTATAGTGAGGAGTCGAAAGCATACGATTGAATGAAGTCAACCTAATACATAGTTGAAAACTCTACGAGCAGCAACATACGAAAATGTTTCTTATTCATAGCATGTTAATGTTAAAATTTCAATGCATTCCATTATGTTAGTTCTAACTCAGGCTGAAGTTGATATGATATTTTTATTCGATAATGTTAATTCTTATTATTGAATGTAATGGTTGATTTTAATTATTAGTTAAATTTATTGGTTGATAGTTATATTCGTCATCTCTAGTAAGTACTACTCAACGAACCCACCTTAGAATGGTTCATTCCACAGGGGTACCACGACCTCTTATAGCGTTCTCGTTTTGATATTACTTTACTTTTGTCACTCTCTATCCAATGTAGGTGTGACGGAACGCTGAGTCCCACGTCACACTGGGTCAATTACCGTTTTTGTTTACTTCAATGTAATCGCCGTGTAGTCTATATTGACTAGTACAAAAATCGATATCCCTGTAAACATATAATGCACACGTACCTTGGAGTCAGGAGACGAGGACCTGGAGCTGTAGGCTGATTGAGGCACTCACTTTTAGTCTCACATGCACCGGCCGGTGATAGTCTTGTGCTTTAGGTGTATATACCTAATTAAGTATTGTTTTTAGTTTGGACATTCAAAGGTTCAATAACCCACAACACAGTCGGTAGTATTTCGATGGCGATGGAATATTGGTGAAGATGTACTTCTCGCGCGTACGGTGGTTTACGAGTAACTGCCCGTAAAAAATCCTTTGTCTACCAAAAAGCAGCGCTTGCATCTTGGTCTCGGCGGGTAGGTGTGTGCATCAGACAATGGATTAGTTGCCCTTGTCACAGGAAAATCAATCCCAGTAGCTAGTCATAAGACCTACTTTTGGCGATACATGAACACGAATGAAAACGAAACAGTAGGAAAACGAGACAAAAGTAATGTAACATCAAAACGAGAATGCTATAGGACGTTGTGGTTAGGCCCCTGATCCTTGAAGCTATCGGTAACGCTAATTCGTCCTTATGAAATTGTTGCGATAGAATTAACATGATTTCTACTTCAAAAATATAGAAATTAGAAGGAAACGGTAAGGAATTCGCGGGCGTTCACTGCAATGTATCCTAAAATGCATGTTTACTCACTATCATAGGAAATATAACACAGAGAGTGATCCAACAGAAAAAAGTTCTAATTAAAGTTCGTTAAAACTCTACAGATCACCCCAAACCACGTAGCGCAAACACAGACGTACGTAGGTCAGGAAGCGCGGGGCAAGCGGCGTTGGTGGCCCTGGCTTCTACTGCTTCTACTGCCGGCCCTGGGGTACGGATGTGAGTATCCCACACTGCACCAAGCTACCTCCCTGCAATGATACTTCACTTGTTATCAAACGAGGTTTTTTTTTATAAATAAATATTTCAGGATATTAATTCCACATAGGTCCACTAGTCCCAAACTAAGCAAATCTTGTAATAAATATTACAGGACATCAATTTTACACAGCGCCATCTAGTCCCACACTAAGCATAGTTTGCAATATGGGGATTAGATTTAGTTTTGTTTGCCACACATAGCAGTTTCTAGAATTTTGCGTTTGTGTAATCATATAATTTTGAAAGTAGTGTAAGGCAGATTTCACTAGTTGTCCTTTATCTAAATGTTAACTGTAACTCTTGTAAACTGCATTATTCTCTGCTCCCTTCAATAAATTATAGGTTAGGTACTTATCCATCATCATTGTATATAATAACTATAGACAGATAGTTAAGTATCTGGAAGCTTTAGCACTTGTCAATAATTATATGAAGTATCAAATTATAATTGTAAACATTTTCTGGGAGGGCTCGCTCTATCGTAGACCTGTTGTAGATTCTGTCGCCATAACAACAATTCTAAAATTGTTGTGTTCCGGCATTTAGATGTAAGATTGTTCCTCAGATTGTTTGACGATTCCGGGTAGAGTGCGCTTACACCTTCGGCCTTATCATTACTTGAAAAAATCAGGTGAGATGAAGGCCATGCAATTCCCCGTAGTATAATGAAAAAAAAACGTCACTCTTGCCCAGACAAGCCGCAAGGACAATAGCTGACATCGTATTTAATGAAAAAAAAATCGGAATACTTTGTTATTGTTAGTTTTAAGTAAACTGATGATTCCTTCCAGCTCACTACACCTACGAAAACTGGGAGCACTTCGCCGTTCCTAACTTTACCGATATCCAACTTGACCTCAAGGAGTTTAAAAACAAAATACCATTCCCCAATATAACGTTCGCCGATCTAAACTTCCTCCCTAAAATCAACCTCACGATGCCGGCCATAAACATCACGTTGCCAGAATTGCCAGACCTGCGTCAGAATATGCCAGAAGTGCGGCAAGTGCGGCAAACTTACCACGAATACAAAGGCATTGTTCAAAATAGGGTGGTCGAAGCTTCTGATTATATAAAGGTGGTTGCGGAAAGTTGCTATGAAGAAATTTGGAGGCTTTTCAGCAATATAGTTTGATATGGTCATTTATTGATTATCATAGCTTCCATCTACTGAGTCAATGATGTGTATTTCAGATATATCTAACGTAAATTGACACAATCGAAGATTTATTTTGGAAATCGATTATTAATTTGGAAGATCTTATCTTGAGATTTACGCTTGAGTGTCTGAAATATGTACCGATAATTTGTTTCGGTGATTGACAAAGTAGTAGAGACTTTTGATGAATGTGTAGGGAGTAGTGGTTAGTTGAGATTTCTTAAGCTGTCAATTTTTATGTGAAATGACGTATATTTCCATACAAGCTGAATATTGTCTATACTATAGAATTGGCTATTGCAACCCCTATATAATATTTGTATTATTCATATTTAAGGGTTTATGACAAGTAATGGTCAGTATGGCAATCAATAAGATGTCAAAGAACAGAACTTCAATATTTTATAGTAACTTTACTTGTAGATTTTACCCAGTGAAATTATTAAATATTTAAATAAAAATAGAACTAAATTTTTCAATATTTTTTTATATGCTTGCAATTAGCGTGGTTTTAATGAAATCCACCTGATGAATATGATAAGTTCAGCACAAAAGTGCCCACCTTTAATATTTTTTTTTAAATTTAATTTCTACTGTGTATAATTTAATTTCTACTATTTTCTGCAAATACAACGAACTGCACACATTACATGTAACTTTTTGACATTGTACTTATTTATTGAATTAGGTTTGCGGTTAAGACACGTAAATATTATTTTGATTTCATATAATTAAATTTTATAAGTAATATGTACAAAAATACGTAATTATGATTATGCTTACCGCAAATCTGTGCTTGTTTAAGGATATGCTTAATTTAATAATACAATTTAGTTAGTACCTAAATAATCTTGAACGTGCGAATACGAAATAGGTGGTATTGATACATTCTTATTTGCAACCCTAATAATAAATATGTTGTTGATCAGGAATCGATTATAATTATTATATCTAAAGCTAGTAAAACGCCCTGAGCATCCCTTCATCCTGTGGCGCCACCTACCGAGTCCAATTGTGAATATCAACCATCAACCAACCATTTGAGAGGGCTCAAACAATGTTGTACGTTTGATTTCCTTGTATCTTTTGCTTAATATATCATAACAGCATTATCATTTTGGTTGGTGGTAGGACTTTGTTTTCCGCCTGGCTAGCTACCACCATTTTACCTAATTCTGTCGCCATAACAACAGTTCTAAAATTGTTGCGTTCCGGCATTTAAAGGTAAGATAGCCAGATCCTTAGTTTGTTGAGGATTCCGGGTGAAGTGCGCTACCACCTTCGGCCTTATCTCAACTTGTAACCAGGTGAGATGAAGGCCAATCCCTTCTAAAACCTACAATAAAAAAAATATAATCAACGCACAGTTCAAACCAGAGGTCCTAATTTTCAATGCAGCTTTCTTATTAATTGATTGGGAAAATATTTTTAGAATTTCCCGCGGGATTTCTGGAAAGAATTCCCGGGCTATTCACCAGTACTCTAATATAGTCACATATTCGCGCGTTCTGATATGGTTTTATATTAGATTAGGATTTAGCTAATAATCTTTAATTTTTATGTGATTTATACGTGTCATTCTTGGAGTACAAATATTTATTTATGCTAATGCTATTATTTTTCTATGTCAATTGTTATCTTCAATATTTTATTTCTGTTAGAAATATTTTTATTGATTCTATTATAATTTTATCATCACAACAGTTAAAATCTTACTTGTGTACCTAAAAGAAACATGACGTGGCCATATTTAAATTGTGTAAGGATTAAATGTGTTTTTATTATTTGTAAAAGTATTTGTGCTCATAATTAAAAGACTAACACCTAGTCATAATTTATTTTCTGTTAATTTATGTTTGGTGTTTGGTTCGAGCTTTAAAATTAATAACTAATTATTTTTAATTCAACTGGTAATTTTCTAATGAATCTGAATTCGTTATTCTAGGGATTCGCCTAAAAAGGTTCTGTTGTGTTTTTTTGTTTAAATATTCAATAGCTTCAATGATTAAATTATCTTTGATTATATGGATTTAGAATTGTAAGTCACAAATTGTTTTATGCATTTCCCTATTGATATTGTAATTTTGGGTTAATAATAATAATTTCTAAGCAAACAGTTATTTTATTCCCACATGATTCTTCCCAGCACTTGATCTTTCTAGTATATTCTTACATGATAATTTAAGAAGATTCTGCCAAATAATATAACTTATCGTAAATAATTAAATTATCACTCAACTTACAGGTTCGTGAAATATCTGTGTTTAAAATACTTTTAGTCACGTTTTGTAATTCATGTAAGGATAAACTAATTTGGGGAAGGATAGAGGATATCACCTATAAGAAAGTGGACGTACTCAATCGCACTTTTAGGTGAGTTTCATATCTTTATATTCATTTAATCATATCACTCTGTCCTTCCCTGTGCGTTCGAATAATCTCTTTACAGAATTATGTGGGAAGGACAGAGAATAACAACCCGACTAATCTACCGTTTCCATTTCCAGGTTACAACTACGCTGGTGACGTCGATACTCAAGCAATCCCGGCGAAACCAGTTGTAGTAGACACCTACCAATCCCCTCAGATCATCCAAGATCCCAGCTTAGCGAAACGCGTCGCGGTTCTGGAAGATTGGGCGGTCAACGTCGACAACCGCATGAAATTCTTCGACGCTAAACTATCCAAAATCGATAACCTAGAAGCCCAAATCGAGCAGTACTCCTTCAAGTACCTACAGCAAAACCTGATACAGATCTTCAACACGGAGAACACGGAAGTCTTAGCTCAGAAACTGAAGGGCTACTTCGACAAATACTACATGACGAGCGAGCAACTGCAGATTCTTAGCCAGGAGATTCACGAGCGACTTATATCTACCTGGAAGCCGAATATGGACGAGGATTTGATCCGTCGTCTCATCCAGGAATACATGGGGGTGTTTGAAAAGAAACAGATGGAGATCATATCGGAAAGGCTGAAGGAGTATGTGAGGGAAGTGGAGGTCTATTCGAGTGGTGGGACGGATATAGAAGCGGTGAAGAGAGTGGTGGCTGGGATGCTGAATGTGTACGATGCTGATAAGACTGGATTGGTGGATTACGCGTTAGAGTCTGCTGGTAAGTGCTTTAATCACAATGTAATAGTTGAGACTGAGAAGAGAACCAAACCCTTTTACTCACGACTGTTATTCAAGGCGCCTTATGACTTACGACGGTCTGAGATCTCCATAGACCAGAGAATTGTCAACTGCGTTTTATTGTTATGTTTTAACCGCGATCTCTAACTTGCCTGCTAAAGCGCAGCTCTGTTTGGGTCAATGTAAGGTGTAATTGTAAACAGGTGAACCAAAGCCGCAATCCTAAAAAGTTATGAATTATTGCAATTTAAAATATCTACAAACGGATTTTGGCTCCATAGAGCAATGTTAAAAACTATTATGGTCATGAACTCACATGGATACATTTTCAGTTTTATGATCATGACAACAAAGTTACTATCTAGTACTACTGGCATGACACAGTTTTTACAAATATACTTGAAAAAATAAATCCGTTTTGTGATCATGACGCATGCAATTGTGGCAAAATATCTTACTCATTACTATCAAAATCGGAAATATTGTTTTACATAGTAATACTTAGTCATGGATAAGCGATAAGATGAACAGCCACTCTGACTCTCACTCGGACCGATTCAAATTATTATAATGTCAATTAAGGTAAAAAAAATGATATTATTTTTTATAATTAGATACATAGCAATGTTACGTTACAGTACATCAGTAGGTTCGTACACGTTTTTTGTTCGATCTTGTATGGAGTAATGCTGTCATCTCTGGGATGTCTCAGCCAAGTATCAGCTCGAAGCCCTGGAATTGATTGAACGGCTCATATGTGTAATTCGCTTGTTGAGGCCAATTTGCAGAGCCTAAAACAAATACGGCGGGTTGCCAGGCTGTCTCTGTTCTATAAATTCCACTTTGACAAGTGTGCAGACGTACGCATCTCTTGCTTGGTGGAAAGGGGGTGGAGGGATTAGTCCCTCCACCCCCTTTCCACGAAGCTCGTCCATCATACATATTTCGGCCGCCAAGCAAGCTCACATAAAAACAATTTATAATCTACGGTTATTATATTCCAGGCGGACAAGTGATATCAACGAAATGCACGGAACTGTACCAGATAAAAACGAAACAGTACTCGATCCTCGGCCTGCCGGTGTGGTGGGTGTACACATCGCCGAGATTCGCGCTCACGCCGGGTGCCATGCCGGCGGAGTGCTGGGCCTTCCAGGGGTTCCCGGGGTACTTGGGTAAGTGGACTTTTCCAGTTCAACTGGAAAGATCTCATTTGAATAGCGAAGACGCCTCTGTCTTGTCTAGTGGTCTAGTGGTTCAACCCACCGATTTCAGATTCAGAGGCCCCGGGTTCGATCCACAGAGGGAGTACAATATTGTGCTCGGTTTGGTTGGTGGTAGGACTTTGTTGAAATCTGCCTGGCTAGCTACCACCATCTTACCTAATTCTGTAGCCATAATAACAATTCTAAAATTGTTGTGTTCCGGCATTCAGAGGTAAGATAGCCAGTTCCTCAGTTTGTTGAGGATTCCGGGCCTTCGGCCTTATCTTAACTTGTTACCAGGGGAGATGAAGGCCAAGCGCTTCCCCGTCGTACAATAAAAAAATAAACTACAATCCAGTGATAAAGTAGTGTTTTTATAACCAACAACCCATAGTCAATCGATTCCCACCTAGGACAAACATTTGTGTGATGAATATAGATGTTTGGGTGTTGTATCATAGAGTGCGTTTGTATTCACAAAAGTATTTCAGTATTCTTTTCGTTATCTAGTTCCCATTATTACAATACATATTACAAATTACAATACTATGCTTAGTTTGGGGCTAATGTCTTGTAATATTTATTTATTTATGATTTATCTATCTATACTCTATCAAATACAAATACAAATGTTTATTTCTTTAACTTAATCTATACAATATATTACATGTGATTGAGACCTCCTTTTAAGCAAAAAGATACCTGTGTTAGGATGTCTCGCTCTTCCATTACAGTAGTTTGAAAATTAAGTTTAAGATAAAATAAAATAAAACTAGGATGAGTTGTGAAGTGTGTGTGTGTGTGTGTGTGTGTGTGTGTGTGTGTGCGTGTGATGTGTGTGTGTGCGCGTGTGGTGTGTTTGTGTGTGTGACTGTATGTATGTCTATGGTTATGGTGTTTGTGTGAAATAATATCAGAATAGTGCTAGATAACAATTTAAAGTAGTTCTTCAACATCAAAGTAGGTTAGGTTGAGTAACCATTCCGTAATTTTTTGTTTGCATTCATATTTATGCAATGGGTATATATTTAATGCTTTATTTGCCTGATTGTAGAGATGAGCCGACTGCACAGTGAAATGTCTTGATGCAAATTTCGTGCTTACTGCTTGTTTTACGATAACCTTATCTTTTCTTCTTTTATTTAATTTAGTTTTGTCATATGTCAAGCTTTTGTGTAATTTTAATAATGCATGTAGAACATAAAGTTTTCTCACTGATAATAAGGCTAAATTTGTGTAGAGCATATGAGTTGAGTATCTAAAAGGCTTAAAATGCATAACTTTTAGAAGCAACCGCTGTGCTCTCTCCAACTCTAGAAGTTTTGTTTTGGTAGCACCACCCCATATAGGTATGCAGTAATTTAAAACTGACTGAGCAAGTGCTTCATAGATTTGATTTATAAGTGGGGTTTTGGCTATATGTCTAAGATTTTTAAAAATCCACATTAGTTTTCGGATTCTGGTCATTAGCAGCTCAATATGAGAGTGCCATGATAATCGTTGGTCTATCATTATTGTATTTTAAAGTTTTTACTTTATCTATACTAGAGCAATTGCAGGAAGTATCTGTTCGTGTACAAATGTTGATGTGATGTTATTAAACTGAAATAATTGAATTTCCAGTGGTCCGTACGTACGCCATCATCGAAGTGACGGGCTTCTCTCTGGAGCACATGTCGCGGCTGCTCGCTGTGGAAGGCAAGATCGAGTCGGCACCCAAGAACTTCTCTGTATATGTGAGTTAAATTAATCAGTACTAATGCAGACTTCAAAGAAGGTGGAGGTTCTCAACTCGTCGGAATCTCTTTTATTTTAAATATGTTCCCCCGATTACTCGAACGCCTGGACCGATTTGGAAAGTTATTTCTTTGATTTGACAGGGTATACTTCACAGGTGGTCCCATCGTCATCAGGTAATCAGCAGGTAACACAGTTGTCTTTAGTATAAATAGCAGACGTCAAAAAAAGGAGGAGGTTCTCAATTCGTCGGATTTTTTTTTATATATATGTATGTTCCCCGATTACTCGAACGTCTGGACCGATAAGGAAAATTATTTTTTTGGTTTGAAAGGGTGGTCCCATCGTCATTAGGTCAGGATCTGATGATGGGTTCCTGGAGAAATCTAGGGAAATCTAAAATATTATAGGCACACTTGAAGCGATTTGGGGTGTATTATATTATTGGGTATTTTTGAGGTGTATTATACCTCAAAAAAACGGGCCCATTACAAGATCACGCATCTGTCTGTCGTCTATCCGTCCATCTGGCATGAAAATAATTGGAAAAAATATTTAAGTTAAAGTTATAACAACACAAGACAGTAGTAAAAAATTTTGCTCCTGTATTTTAAGGTCGCTTTCCTGTTCGTTCATTTGAATTGACGTGTTGGTTTTAAAAATAAATTTTGCATGTATAGGGATAACAAAGTTTTGCATAGCTTTTTTGTTCCTAAAGTCACAATTCAAATCAAAATATTTGCAAATGAGTGTTTGTATCGAAATAATCTTGTAATGTATTATGATATTAAGTCTGTTGACTCTCATCTACTGCCTCAGATGGAGGGTTACTTTTTAAGAAAATATGTATGTAGGTATGTCTATTTCATTGAAACGCTCTGCATCATATAGGCGGTTTGAATTGAATTAAATGAACACTTATTGTAAACAAAAAATACAGTAAATGATACAAACAAGGTGACATGGAATATCGTATATGGACAATGGGCGGCCTTATCACTTAGTTCTGTTAAATTTCTTTCGATTATATATAATTCTTTTAGAATTGTGCTACAGCTTTAGGTGACGGACTTCTGAAGTAGTTTAAAACTTAAGGAACTAACCATCAGTCTTAAGGTTCATTTCCGTATGAATAATAAAAGAAAGAACTATTGTATTTAAGTTTGTATTCCTACACAAATATCATTCTGTTATACATTTAGATACACAACAGTGCTATAAACTAAATAGATTTACACACCAATAATATCATCATCATAATCGCCTATTATCTCACATAGGTGGAGTCAGCACAACTTGTTACAGGCAATAATACCAACAAATTAATTGCAGGGTCTGCATGGCGAACAAGATCCAGAACCCCATCTTTTCGGTGACTATACGTACCAAGCCAATGGCACTGCCATACAGAACTTCCCCGTCAAATACCCCAAGACCACCCTTATAGGAGGTGTTCCGTACCCCGTTGCCTACGATATCATAGAGCTACGGGTTGAGAGCAACCACGGGAACCCTACCTACACCTGTGTCTACAGATTCAGAGTGCATGGTAACCCGCTGACTGATATCCGTCAAGCGACCGAAGACAGTATAATTGATAGTGAGTTGTAGAAAGAACATTGTGTGTATTAATCGTGACGTTTGAAGTGTTCAATGAAATTATAAGTAAATTGTGACTCTTGAAGCAGTGTTTTGGTGTTTATAGGGTATTGCCTCTTCCTAAGTTAAAGTGAGTATGCAACTAGTGTGTTTTTTTTATTGTAATTGAAGGTGGAAGTGCATTTCAGCTGGAATCCTCAACGGTCAGGGGAACTGGCTAAATTACCTATACATGCTGGAACACTATTATATAAAAAAAATGTTATGGTGACAGACTTGGTAAGATGGTGGTCACAAAATCACAACATTGTTCTCCTGGGGATCGACCTCGGGACCTCTAGTCTGATACCGGTGGGCGAACCACTAGACCATAGATGCGGTTAAATACTGATTTTAGATGGAAATGTTTCTGAACTGTGTACTTATACTTCTTAATATTCTAAACAGATTCGGGCAAATATTATTTTACTTCTTTTTATATTTCTAAGAACTCATAGTTTCAATGTACTATTATACGTATTTATTCAATAAAAAGTACAATTAAACTTTCCAGACCAGTACCAGACGGAAGCGTGCCCAAGATTACAAACTATTATATTATATTATTAGATGTGATAATCATATTTATATTCTATATGGTGATCCATGACTAAAACACTTGAAACTCAAAAATAGATTGGTTATCTGCCATGCATGACTGTAGAATTGCGTTTATATTTCAAAATCGCAACAATTAACTATTTATTACAAATCAATGTTTTATGTTTTTTCGTGAGTGGTCCCCAACTTGGGAATATCCTTTAACTTTAGGAAGTGGCGAATAAGGAGTGTTTGTTGTATATGTAGATAAAGGTCGTGCTTGAACCCCTATAGATTGTAACATATCTGTATACCAAGATAATAATATATTGGACATAGTTAAACAAGACTCTTGATAACATACCATCCTACTATTTTATGGTCTTAAAACCACATACATAATAAGATAAATATTTTAGGAATATAGACCAACATTTTTTAAATTATTATAATATTTGTGTATTATAGTGTTACAACGGCTTTGGTTAATACTTGTGGTAAAATGTAATGGTACGCGCGAATAATACCCGTTTTCATTATTACTATGTTTAGACCAATATTAACCTGAAAACAGAAAAATATTTAGTAACAAATCCTTAAAATTCGTTTGAAAATATATAATGTAGACCATTTTATGGAGATAGATTTTTTTTTATATATAATTTAAAAATAAATTTTGGTATGCAAATATGTAATTAACTTGATTCTGTCATGTGTATAGATTGGACATTAGTTATGTACCATTCCTAAATGTATTGTGAAGTAAGGTTACCGTGGCCTTATTATGTAAGTACTAATCAAGAAATAAGAGTACAAATTGTGACTTAGCAATAATCACATGCTTATGTCGATTCTGATATTTTTTAATAAAATGTAATTAATGTGCAGTGGATACTATTTTATGTTACCTATAAGCTAGAAACTGGTTCGGAAAAAAAAATGGTCAATCCAGGATGTTAGAGCAAAGCTCGGAATCGACTAATTATGTACCCTGATACTCTCTCTTACCTTATTAAATGTAATATCGCACAATACCGTTTTTAAGCTTAGTCGTCATGAATTTTATCTCTATTAATTTAAGTTCTTATAGTGCTTGTGTTAGATTTTAATGAATTAAGGTTTGACTTTTTTTAATGAGAATTATTTATAAGTAGATTGGATTGTAGACAGGGTTATAAGTTGGGCATGAAATTTTAAAACCACAGATAGCCATTGGAATTTCAAATTCCTTGTATAACTGGAATCTACAGACTGATGCAATTTTCAAAATTAAATATTTTTAAGGAATTTAATTCACTGGCATTGCGGCCAACTGTCAGAAAATGAAATGATACGCTATCTTAGCGTAATGAATATAATGTACAAAGCATAATTATCCTGTCTACTTTTCTCAGAATCGATTATAATTCTAGATTTAGAAAAGGAGCTAGTCCAGTTAGATGTAACATTTTAATGCCAACTACTATATAGGTACCTACTGATCCATGTACAGTTGGCGCTGTTCACCGCCAACTCTTCCAAGGGAACCGTAGGCTAAGTACGCATCAGATGTTTGCTTCAATACACATCATGTGTTCAAAAAATATAAATTCTCTAAACATACAGAACGCACGTAAATACAAAAATATTTTTTGTTTGAAACATATTTTTTTCTAAAACTGTCTTGTGCATACTTAACTTGGACAACCATAACATTGGTCTACTGCTGGGCGATTACCAGTTAATATCGACCTCTGTAAGTCTGTACTTAAACTTACACTGTCTCAAAAAACTAATGTAGTGTATAGTGGAAACCCAACGTCCCTACTAACTCATGATCTTACTAGGATATGTATCTAGTTGTATGTTTGCACTGTAAATGCTTTTTATGATGAACGAAAGCCTTCATTATCATGCGCTCGGTATGCGGCAGCTCTGTTGAAATCGATCCATATATTAAGAGCTGAAATATAATCTTGAGAGAATTCCAGTGGGTTTCTATGCCGAACCTTGTTCTGTCCGTACTCATTTTCTATTAAATATAATGGATTTTTCATATTCGAAACATTATAATTAAAATGAGAATTGACAACGCTGGGTACGGAGAGAACAGATTATTATGACGGGTTTTGAAGATATGGGGACTTTAGGTATATTTTTATTTCCCATTATAAAATGTGTCAGACCACTGATTCTTAACACCAAAGATTGACTTTGTGAAAGCTCGATTCGATTTCAATCAATCATTTGTACTTACACTAAAGGATATATTCAATTGTCATTTGCCTCTAAGGGCATGTATCTCAAAATGTTTTTTTGCTAAATTTCATCAAGCCGAGTAAGAAATGTAATATATATATATATGAAAATCCAAGACATTTTATGTGTTCAATTCCTATTTAAAATTGTAATAATTCATAACAGAACAACTTACCTGAATCATCTAGGTATTCTTTACTAAAAACTTTAAACTTTTGTATCATACTATTAAATGGCACATCAATCATAAGGCAATTTGTCTCTGGGTGTATGTATCAAGTAGGTATTAGTTAAACAAGCTATGCTGTTCTTAATCACCAATACCAATCGTTTTGTATCACGTTGTATGGTCTGTGACTTTATTTTTTTTATTGTACAGTCATTGCGTTTATTTATTAACCCACTTATTATAGTAACATACATAGTTCACATATAGTAGTTTTATGTAGCTGACTATATTGTTGATTATTTTTATTTCAACTGTGAGAGAACTTGTACTAACAGTTATTTATGTAGGTATAATTATGTGAAAATATTTGTGATGTTCATAATACATTTTTTAAGGAAAAACATAGTTATTTACCTTAATTAAGTACCAACCTTCCCCACATTATTCATTTGGAATGGTCTCCTGGTAGGTACTAGGTAAGGTACTCTTGACGGGAAAATGACGAATTTCGTGATTTGAGTTTTATACAGACTTATAATGAAACGTAGTCGTGTAAATGTGTATGATACTTTCAAATTCGTGTTTTTGAGATATTTCGTAAAAACCGTTTCCGCCAGAGCAACGTCCTTCCAGATTTTTTTTTCAAAATGGACATACAAGAAAATATAATGTATGTAGATATTGAAGTTTCTGCTTAGAGAACGTTTGGTTGTTAGATAGGTTAGGTTAGGCGCACAGTTGTGATTTTTTTACACGCATTGCTATCAATTTGTTTAGCCTGAAAAAGGCACGACACGATTTTTGCCATTAGATGTGTGCTAGTTCTATATGGTTTGTCAAACTAAAAGGTATTTAAAAAAAGTATATTACAGAGGGAAGTGAGATATATTATATACTTTTCTTTAAATATATTTACTTATATGGGAGGTAGGGGGGCTTATAAATAGATATATTTTGCCGTAGAGCGTACTACGTTGCTACGCCGGACCCGCGTAGCATACAAACACGCACTAAAACAAATGAAATTAATTAAAAGTTTTGTTCCAAGCTATATTATTCAAAAACGCTTTTATGTGTATTCCTGAAGTTATATATGGTTGCATAGAATGACAACAAGAACCAAATACCGTTTACAATGAACTTGTATGTTTGCCCATTTAAGAGCTAAACACTTTAACACACTAAGGGTTTAAATAAAGATTTACTTAAAAACGGTATATATTTTTGATAATATTAATATGTCACAAATACGCACATATGAAGAGCGACTCATGTATGTATATCTTACGGCTGTACATCTAATGGTTTCCGAGAAGACTCTGCAAAACGTTCCCCCAGCAGGAAATGAAATATCCCAATAGCCTTAAGGCCCATTAATTCCATTTTTGGAATAAAACGCGAAAAACGTTTCCTGCTGTAGCAACGTTCTTCCAGCAGGAAGATTCTAAAAGAATGACCGTAGCCATAAGTTTACTACGTAGCTATAAGCTTACATTTGTGCATAAAAGTGCGCGAAAAATGGAATTTGTGGGCCTTAAGGTTTTTGAGATATTTCATTTCCTGCTGGGGGAACGTTTTGCAGAATCGTGTTTCTCGGAAACCGGAATAAGTAGCTCTTCATTTGTGCGTGTTTGTGACATATTAATATTATCAAAAAATATATACTGTTTTTAAGTAATCTAGCTTTTTATTTAAACCTTAAAAAGTGTCTAGCTCTTAAATGGGCAAACATACAAGTTCATTGTAAACGGTATTCGGTTCTTGTTGTTATTCTATGCAACCATATAAAACTTAAGGAATGCACGTACAAGCGTTTTTGAATAATATAGCTTAGATCAAAATTTTTAATGTCATAAGGTAGTCGAGTAAAATGGAAGTAGAATAGGTAAGTGTAAATACAATTATGACGCAGGACGTAGGACCTATTAGGTATACCTACCACGATTACCGATAAACGTTATGAACGCGAGTGTACAAAAAACATCTTCAGCTTAACATTGTAAAGTTAAGAAGGTCATTAATATGTATGAATTCGTCGCTTTTTTGGGGTCATTCGAATTTGGTCGAATAACCTATATGCAGGCGTTATTTCAGTAATTCGTTTAATCTACCTTAACACGAGACGTGTAAAGCTCAAATTTTCAGGATATAATTTTTAATAACCGCTCTAATTCTACGGTATAAACTCACAATCGTGGGTTGAAAAGGTTTCTTGCATTTTAACGTCAAACTTGCATAAAAATGCTTGTATGTGCCTTCCTAAAGTTTTATATGGTTGCATAGAATAACAACAAGAACCGAATACCGTTTACAATGAACTTGTATGTTTGTCCATTTAAGAGCCGGACACTTTTTAGGGTTTAAATTAAAACCTAGATTACTTAAAAACGGTATATATTTTTGATAATATTAATATGTCACAAATACGCACAAATGAAGAGCTACTCATGTATGTATATCTTACGGGTGCAAAGTCAAAGTCAAAGTCAAATATTTTTATTCATTAAGATTTTTAGGATCATTTTGAAACGTCAAATCTACCGCCTGTTCGGAATCGCGACCAGCACACAAGGAGAAAGGCAAGAACCTCGGGCTGATTAATTTTTTTGAAAATCCATTTAACATTTAGGTACATTGTTTATAATAATTTAATAACATTACAAGTGTTACCTACATCATAAAACTAAAAACTTAATATTATCTTAAAACATTGATTACTACATAACTATCTAATGGGCAGTTTCTTGACATTGAAAAACACCATTTAACTGTCAACTGGTATAGCAACATCGGGCCACGCGTTCTTATCGTCGATATAGTCACTTATTTTGTAGTAGGCTCTTTTAATTAAATTATTCTTTATATACAATTTGAATTTACGAGCAGAGAGTTTGGTGGCGCTTTGAGGAAGCTTATTATAGAATCGTACACAGTTTCCTAAGAATGAATTATTTACTTTTCCTAAGCGATACCTAGGTATGTCAAGTTTATTTTTATTTCTAGTATTAACACTGTGTACATCACTTCTTTTAACAAACTCATCAATGTTCCTGTGTGCGTGCATTAGGTTTTCATAAATATATTGGGAGCTGACTGTCATAATACCAATCTCTTTAAAACGTTCCCTGAGAGAGTCACGAGTTTTCAATTTATAAATTGCCCGTACAGCTCTCTTTTGCAGGATAAAAATGCTTTCAATATCTGCTGCATTTCCCCATAAAAATATGCCATAGGACATAACGCTGTGAAAGTAACTAAAATAAACTAACCTCGCCGTGGTTTCATCAGTAAGATGCCTTATGGTACGTACTGCGTAAGCTGCCGAGCTTAGCCGGCTAGCTAATGTATTAATATGAATACCCCATTGCAACTTTGCATCGATATTTAAACCCAAGAAAGTAGTTGCTTCCATAAAGTTAAGTATTTCCCCATTTAAGATAATGTTAGCATTGCTGACTTGAACGTTAAGCAAGGTGAATCTAATGCATTTCGTTTTTTTCTCATTTAATAAGAGGTTATTTACCGTAAACCAATCAAGAACTCTAGCTAGAGAAGCATTTACACAATCATAATTATCTTTAGCCCTATCAACTCTAAATATTAATGAAGTATCGTCTGCAAACAATACAATATCACATAAATCCCCTACACAGGAAGGCAGATCATTGACATAGACTAGAAACAAAAAAGGCCCCAAGATTGACCCTTGTGGTACACCGATGTTAGTGGATGTTCCCGAAGATTTGCTACCGTTAATGTCTACTTTTTGAATGCGATTCGATAGGTAGCTACGCATGAGGCTTATTGCCTGATTCTGAATGCCATAGTGTTTTAGCTTTGAGATTAAGGTGTCATGATCTACGCAATCGAAAGCCTTAGATAAATCACAGAATACTCCTATGGCATCCTGTTTTCCTTCCCAGGCTTTAAAAACGTACTTCAACAGCATGGCACCAGCGTCAGTGGTTGAACGACCTTTAGTAAACCCAAATTGTTTTTCATGAAGTAGCCTGTTACAGTTAAAATGTGACAACAACTGGTTAAGAATAAGTTTTTCAAATATTTTACTACATGCTGGCAGAATTGAGATTGGTCGATAATTTCCTGGATCCTTTTCATTTCCAGATTTGAATAAAGGAATCAACTTGCTATATTTCATAAGATCTGGAAAGATTCCTTCGTCGATGCTTCTATTAAATATATATGCTAGACATGGTGCTATCTATAATATTGAAAGGATTCAGAGAAAGTGTTTAAGGTTATTATGTTATCGCTTGCAACCTGGCCGTCTGAGCTTGAGTTACGAAGAAAGATTAAGTAAATTTCAGTTGGAATCCCTAGAAACTAGGCGTAAATACTTTGATCTCATATATCTCTATAAAATAATTCACTCTCTCATTGACTCCCCTCATTTATTATCGATGATATCGTTTAACATTAGATTCAGAGCACGAAATTCCAATAAAATCAATATATTTATACTTCAAGTTTATAAAAATAATATCTCTTTTTATAATCCTTTAACTAGAATGTTACGCCAGTACAATGATTTACTGAAAGAATTTAGTCAAATTGACATCTTTGTTCGCAACTTAAGCCAATTCAGTAAACAATTAAAATCTATTTTATATACCAATTCCTAATTTGTCAACCCGTAGAACTCTGTTATGTTAATTGTTGTCATGTTTTTGTTCACATTTTTTTTTTAGTCTCCGTTCGTTACCAAATGTATTAACTTAGTTGTAAGCACATGTTTTTTACCTTACAATCTAGATTTGTACCTTAGTTTTGTTTTTTTAGTTGTATTTTCAATTGGTTGTAAAGTGTATTGTGTTTAATAAATAAATAAATAAATATTTCAAAAACAATCGTGCTTAAGATCTTTACGGACATCCCCCAGAGATCTTCAGTATTTTTAATATTTATTGACTTAAAAGTTTTTAGAATACAATCAGCATTGACGTGTCTGAAGCTAAAAGAAGCATTACACCTTTCAACACTTGTTTCAAGAAAGGCTAAAGCACAATCAACAGAGGAGTTTAATGGTCGAGTAACAATTTTTGGTACACAAGAGAAGAAACGGTTAAATTCATTAGCAACTTCATAGTTATCAGTCAAAATTCTATCGTCAACTTTTAAGTTTATCTGCTTTTTCAAATGTTTTGCTTTACCTGTTTGATTATTTATCATTTTCCAGGTAGCCTTTATTTTATTTGATGACTGCTCAATTTTCCTTTTTATTTGCAATGATTTCGCAGCATGACATACTTTTTTAAAGACTTTTGAGTAGTTTTTGACAAAAGAAACAAATGATAAATCGTGTAGCCTTGACTCTCTTTCTGCATAAAGTTCATACAATCTACTCCTACTTTTATAGATACCGGCTGTTGCCCAATCTGCAAACATGGAACCAGATTTAGCTTTGCACGTTTTTTGTGGAAACGTATACTCGTGTTCTTTATGTATTAGATTAGACAATATATTATAAAGCTCATTTGGATCATTCAAGCATGGGATCAGGGAAATCTTTTGACTTATGTTATTTTGGAATTTTATGATGCTAGCTTCGGTAATTGGTCTGCATGTGATTTCCGGTAGCTCTTGTTGTAAGTTACAATCAAATAAAACATATTGACCATAATGGTCTGAATCAAATTTTTTAAACACGTCTTTTTCAAGGGGAATATCACTACAATATACATTATCTATGCAAGTGGCAGTTGTTAGAGTTACCCTAGTTGGTTTATCGAATTGGTGCTTAAGGTTGAAACATTTAAACAAGTTAATGATTTTTTCAGTTAGAGGATTTACAGGTATATCAATATTGAAGTCACCGAGCACTATTATTGATTTATTACGACTGAATATTTTGCTTAGTACATTTTCCATAGTGGACTCAAATAGCGCGTAATTTGCTTGGGGAGGACGATAGACACATACCACTATGTGCTGCTCCAGTTCAACACATGACAGCTCTATAACTTCTTCAATGGTGAGTTTCACAATATCTTTACGCTCCTTACATTTGAGTTTTCTTTACAATAATTAAAGAACCACCTTGAGTGGTATTCCTACGCTTGTATGCGCTTACAATGCAGTAGTCTTCATAATGAGGTAGTAACTTTTGATGCAATATAAAGTGTTCAGTGATGCCCATAACACTGATGTTCATTTTACTTAAAAATAATTCTACTTCTAAGTTTTTGCTGGAAAGGCCTTGAATATTTTGATGGACTATGTGTAACCTATTAGGCTTTCCCGTTGTCTTGGTGGTCAGTTTAAATGCTTGTCATCTGATCCTACTGTTTGAACGCCCATGATAGTACTGCTACTAACTGTAAGCCCGTCAGTGTCTGTAGCTATAGTACCTATAACTTTGTCACAAATATTAAATGCTAACAATTTAGCAATAATTATCCTACTATATCTACTGAGATACATTGTATCTGGTGTTAACCTAAAGTCACTAATAAAAATATTAGTGTCAAAAAATAAAATGTCACTATGACGACATGTCAAGTTGTAAAGCATAAGGTTAATATTAAAAATATTAACATTCTCATTTTTCGAAAGCAATTTAGAGTATGGGAATGCACACAATATCAGTTTACCCAACCCCATGTCCAATTTATGTAACAGTAATTCAACTAATTTATTTACATATAGGCGCTTGATACCATTACTATTACCTAACTGTACAATCAATGTTGTTTTATTGTCAAAAGACGCCTCATTTAAGCTCTTTATCAGCCTATGGATAGAAGAGTCAGGAAAGCAGTAGTTAGTTACCATTTGGTCTCCTAACCTATCGCTTAGCAACCGACCCAACCCTACTCCTAGACTATCTGAGTACACCACAGTTTTCTGGGTCTGTCGGCAGGTTTGAGGTTGCCTAACCAGAGGCTGTGTTGTGTGCACTGGACCTGCCTCAGCCTGCACATGTTGTTCTGGTAGTAGTACCACAGGGGAATCGGGTTGCACAACTGCTGGTACCGGTGGTTCCACACATCCCGATGAAGCAATGTGAGTCACTGGCTGGTCTGTGGTACATGGGTCAACACATCTAATGGTTTCCGAGAAACACGATTCTGCAAAACGTTCCCCCAGCAGGAAATGAAATATCTCAAAAACCTTAAGGCCCATTTTTAAAATTCCATTTTTCGCGCACTTTTATGCACAAATGTAAACCATCTGCCCATATGTCACTCATGGCTACGGTCATTCGTTTAGAATCTTCCTGCTGGAAGAACGTTGCTCCAGCAGGAAACTCTTTTCGCGTTTTATTCCAAAACGGTAACATGCACTAATTTCATACTTGGCGCACTAATACAGCATATATCGCTCTATGTATTGAACTCAATTAGAAGATACTTTCCTGCTAGAGTAATGGACACGTAATTCGTTTATATCTACCTTAATACGAGACGTGTAAAGCTGAAATTTTCAGGATCAAGATATAATTTTCAATAACCGCTCTAATTCATCAATGGCGGTCATTGATCAGCGCTCAGAAGTTAACTAGGTCCCTGGTAAGGTTTGACAAAATAATAGGCCTTTAAAATTTTTCAGTTTTTTTTTTGTATTTTCTTATTTTTTATAATTTATAAATGACCTAGTAAGAAAGTAGTCTTATCCGTTTCAGCACATACAATCATCATTCTTGAGATTACAAATAATCCTTTGGCGAGTGCAGTACCGAGGCCGACCGTGCGCGCCCGCGGCGCCGCGCGCCGTCCAGCCGTAACTATTACGTTTTAATCACATAATAATATCTTACGTACAATTAAATTAACTGAGATTACAAAAGCCTGAGATAAGCAGCCGGCCGCGGAACCGGCCGGGCCGCAGGCTGCGGGGGTGGCAGCCGAGTCGAGTCGCTTAGAAGCACTTCCTGTGCACAATGGAGGGGCCGGACTCGTCGTACTCCTGTTTCGAGATCCACATCTGTTGGAAGGTGGACAGCGAGGCGAGGATGGATCCTCCGATCCATACGGAGTACTTCCTCTCTGGGGGCGCAATGATCTTGATCTTCATCGTGGATGGGGCGAGGGCGGTGATCTCCTTCTGCATGCGGTCGGCGATGCCGGGGTACATGGTGGTACCGCCGGATAATACTGTGTTGGCGTACAGGTCCTTACGGATGTCGACATCGCACTTCATGATCGAGTTGTAGGTGGTTTCGTGAATGCCGTTGGCTTCCATACCCAGGAATGAGGGCTGGAACATAGCCTCGGGACAACGGAATCTTTCGTTTCCGATGGTGATGACCTGTCCGTCGGGAAGCTCGTACGACTTCTCCAGGGAGCTGCTGGAGGCGGCGGTGGCCATCTCCTGCTCGAAGTCGAGCGCGACGTAGCAGAGCTTCTCCTTGATGTCGCGAACGATCTCACGCTCGGCGGTGGTGGTGAAGGAGTACCCGCGCTCGGTGAGGATCTTCATCAGGTAGTCTGTGAGGTCGCGACCGGCCAAGTCCAGACGCAGGATGGCGTGGGGAAGTGCGTATCCCTCGTAGATGGGCACGGTGTGGGAGACACCGTCGCCGGAGTCCAGCACGATACCGGTGGTACGACCGGACGCGTACAGCGAGAGCACGGCCTGGATGGCGACGTACATGGCGGGCGTGTTGAAGGTCTCGAACATGATCTGTGTCATCTTCTCTCTGAAACAGAAAAGCCGCGGTCAGAGCCTGGACGGACGGTGGACGCAGACGGCAGACGGCAGACAGCTGCGCTCGAGGGAGACACTCACCTGTTGGCCTTGGGGTTGAGGGGGGCCTCGGTGAGCAGCACGGGGTGCTCCTCGGGTGCCACACGCAGCTCATTGTAGAACGTGTGGTGCCAGATCTTCTCCATATCGTCCCAGTTGGTGACGATGCCGTGCTCGATGGGGTATTTGAGTGTGAGGATGCCTCTCTTGCTCTGGGCCTCGTCTCCTACGTAGGAGTCTTTCTGTCCCATGCCGACCATGACACCCTGGTGACGGGGTCTGCCGACGATCGAGGGGAACACGGCGCGAGGCGCGTCATCTCCCGCGAACCCGGCCTTGCACATGCCGGAGCCATTGTCTACTACCAACGCGGCTACTTCCTCGTCGCACATTTTGAATTAGTCTGGAAAAGAGGAAAAAAAACTTTTATAATAACAAGTTATTATATATTAGGTAGCTAGGTACCTGCCTATTTAGAGTTTATGTAGTCATCTCTGTTGGTAATTAGTCAGTTAATAGGTAGGTAACTACTACCTAATATACCTATGTATTGAATTTGCCAGGTAGGCTATAGGTACGCTACTAACATTCAGTCATTGAATGTTCAAAAAAATTTTGTGGAATATTTCGTGTCGTAATAAAAATGTCCTCGATTGATCCCCATATAAAGAGTCCGGTGGGCAGATAACCTACGCAGGTATTGCAGGACAGTGCTAAGTGGGCGAACTCTCAAATTGGAACCAAATAAGGCTCGGTCTAATAGGCCGCGGCGAGGCGTGAACGTGGCAGACGCAGACTTGACGCGACCACATTTTGCGATCGCGAAACAGTCATAACTTACTTGACGAGAAAGTCGACCACGAGATGAGAAACTTTCTAATCAGAATAAATTATTAAGTACAGCAACCGATAATTTCATTGATTGAAAAGGTTTAGTCACAAATCTGATGTCCGACCACGCCCTACCGCAACCGGCTATCCCAAGTCCAGATTTTGGCCCGGATCAATGTCACGCACGTGCCCAACCCTACAGTGTCACTGACCGTAACCGCAATGCAAGCACTAATCACCTCGCACAATATTCACAATCACCAAAACACACAAAAAGCCGTTTTTATCAACTTACTTTAATTTAAATAGTCCTAAATTAATTAATAAATTAACTTGCTATCGCACAGCCTAAATTGCTGTACAACGCTTCAACTCGAGCTCACTCCGTGGAATGTCTGCGAGCGCGGCGGTCGGAGTATATAAACGAGGTTGGTTATCGAGGCGCCCCTACCCCCGCGGAGGTTGAATCGACCAATGGCAGCGGTACGGCACAATGCGTGAGTTTTCGTGCCCATATATGGTATTCCGCTGCAGGGAGCCTGCGTCACCCTCCCGTGCCCCGCGCCCGCCCGCCTCGCCTCTGATAGCACGCCACTTGATAACGGCAAGATCGCCGGTTGAACCTCACATTCGCTCCTCGACACCCAGACAGACATTCAGACAAATAAAACACCACTCTTTCTATAACATCTTAGGAAGGCACCAAACTGATTTAGACATACCAATCAGATTCCCTCTACCTGTGAAACTGTGACGGAATGAATAATTACCAAAACGAATGAAAGTTCAACGAATGGATCTTGGCAATCTCCCAAAAATCTCGATAACAGGAACTACGATACGAGTACAAACGGCCGCTGCTGAGCAGGCTGCAGATAAGAGATGACGTATTCACACGGGAAACCCGCGATGCATCTAAAAATAAAGTGAGACGGATCGTAGACAGATTTGACCGTGAACGTGAAATTAGGACTAGGTGTTTGGGGGCGAGGTTAGCTAGGTAGGTAAGTATGCGCTTTCTATATTCTGAAGCCGCTTGAGATTAAATTTATTGGTTATAAAAATATGTTATGTAGGTACTTAGGTGGTATCTGGTCGCATTGGTGATTCAATTTGTAACGGACGGCGGCGCCGGGTGGGTCGTCAGGCCTACAGCTGTGTAGTGAAAATGAAAAATGGGGGTCACAATTTTACTTACCAATTAATTATAGCACACGAGGAGAGATTTTAAAACCGAAGCGCGAACGAATCGTGAGAAATGATAGCCCGATGCTCGCCAGTTAACTTCTTTCGGCTTTCGCTGATAGTGATCGTGAATCGTGATCGCAACTTGAGGTCGCTTGCTCGACTCGACTCGATTTGCTTCACTAGAATCCGCCGCTGTACGCCGGCGCCCCGCAACGCAATAGACTCACCCGACAGACCTCCTGCGTGTGCTAAAATAACGTAATTTACCGATAAAATAAGCTACGCTTGGCTACCAAACGATCCTACCAATTATCTATTGACAAGCTATAAAATGTCAATGACAAAATATGTTCTTAATTCAAAAGAGGAAGGATAAAAATAATAACAAATTAATGAACTTGTCCGGCCTCCCCACTTGGCGCAACCGATGGCCTTACCATATAAGGGCACAGTAAAACCCTAGATTCTGATTGGCTCACGGTATCAACGGTCACTGTTCGTACAAGGCACACACTAGCAGCAAAGCTTTCGATGTGTAGGTAAATAGTATTCCATCCATCAGCCACAGCCACAGCCACAGCACAATCCAACACAGAGTAACTTTTTACAATCCATTCAATTCAATCGTTCGCTTCGTTCGCATCGCAAGACGTAGCGTAGCGTTCGCTTCGCGAGCGATGCGATCAAAATAAATAGTGCTGTTAATGACAATAAGATTACTATCGATTTTTAAAAAGCTTGTTTTTATTAACAGTTTTTTTATAATTGTACCTACGCCGATTATTAGAAAATGATCTTTTATACAAATACCATTTTGCATTTAACATGCATACCTAGAATAAAATATTTTTGATTTCGATATTTTACCCAAAGATTATTAACCTAGGTGGTTTGATTTTTCTCTATTTTTTTTATTGTATGACGGGGATGCGCTTGGCCTTCATCTCACCTGGTTACAAGTTGAGATAAGGCCGAAGTTGGAGGCGCACTTCACCCTTATCCTTAACAAACTGAGGAACTGGTTATCTTAGGTACCTCTAAATGCCAGAACAAAACATTTTTTTAGAATTGTAATGGCGACAGAATTAGGTAAGATGGTGGTTGCTAGTCAGGCGGAACCAAACAAAGTCCTACCACCAAACAAACCAAGCACAACATATTGAACGAATGTAACTAAAAGAGTGTTGAATATGAGTGTGCATACATAGTAAATCATCATATAGCATTTTTTTTCTCAACTGATCTCACAGCTAAATGCGCTGTTGATTGTGGGTTGCGGGGTTCTTTCCCATCTAGGACAAACATTTGTATGATGAATGTTCCTTTGTTTTTCGTAAATTCCTACATGATGTAGGTATTAAATTAATTACAAAAACAAGAGTAGGCACTCGGGCATACAAATTTAATACTCCCAAATCTATGTCCTATATTAGGTACAAGCATTGCTTAGTTTGGGTCTTTATATAGAATGTCTAATAGTTATTTATATATAGGTGCAGGTTACTTTGTGTTTTTACTTTAAAATTTACGCTCTAAATGGTATTGCTTGTCTAACCTACTAATAATATTATTTAGGGCGTAAATTCTGTATCAATATTATAATTTTAAATATACAGGCACCTACCTACCTTTACAATTAGGTAGCGAGGTACAAATCAAACCTACCTAGGGTAATAATCAAAATTTGGGTAACCGATCATAGACTCGTTATAGGTATCTAGTGACTCCTTTGGCTTGGGCTGTGCTATGCACTGCAAATCTTCGCTCAGCTACACTGCGATATCTATAAATGATTTCATACCTACCTACGAAAGGATGATAATACGATGATTGTTATATCCGTGATGTGAGTTCATCGTTTGCTGACCGTTAACCTTCAGTTGTAAGTATCAACATAGTGATAAAGGTTCGTTACTGGTTGATACTTTACAATCAGACTCCCCTCCACAGCATGAGTCATCATCACACGACAACGTTACCATACCTACAACTATAACTTGCGTACTATGTCGATGAGTCGATGTCTCAACTCAACGTATAAAATACTGGGGGCCATAAATTAGCATAAAAGTGACAACTTTCATGACTAATACTAATTCGGAACAAGTTTGGTATTAAAATTATCAATTAGTTACAGTTACTACGTATGCCTAAACCTACCTATTGTATTACTAAAGAATCGGTATCCTACCTACTTACAGCAATGTCAAAATACAAACAATGGATATATCAGCAGTTAGATCATTGTTGCTATTATGATTGCAAATGTTGAATAAACTAAACTAAACTAACCTTCTTTTACTGGTCGATTAGCAGATAGGTTTGGTTTACTGCGAAGAGGACAATTTTGCTGTGTGACTCAACGAAGGAAACACAACGAGCTGTATTGAATTATAATAGTGGTGTTTAAAATTTGATTGAAAAGAGAGTCATGTTCGGAATACTCAATGCGTAACCTAGACAGTAGGTATCTATGTATCTACAGGTACAAGGTAAGGTACCTAGTTGCTAGTCGCCCATAGTTATTTATAAATGATTTATTTTAGACTTTGGTATAGTAAATTATTTATTATAGTAATAACACTTGGACAAATATCATAAATATACATTTTAACCGCGTCTGTGGTCTAGTTGTTCGTCCACTCGGTTCGGTTACATTTTTTGCCCTCTGCTTTATCCACCTTTAGCCTTATCATAGTTTTTAAACCAGGTGAGATGAAGGCCAAGCGCTTCCTCATCAGACAATTTAAGAAAAAACACCTAATTGACCGAGCGAGCTAAGTGTCTCAGTTTCGAGATTGGCCAGAAATGCTTTTTTCGTCTGTCGGCTGTCGGTTTGTTCTCGCCTACAGGTCGCATTTTTCAACCGATTTTGATGAAAATTGGCACACATGTTTCTTGATTTATTAATTTTTTTTAGTCGATCCCGAATTTTGATCGGGGGGAAGTTTGCTGTAGCGATATTAATCAACGGATTTCAATTAAATTTGAACGACACACTGAGGATTTAATTCTACACAAGATGTTGTAGAAAAACACTTGAACCAGGTTCTGAGCTCATCACTATAATTTTGGCCCATAATAAGCCCTCTGCTAAACAAACCATTTTCTTTTAATATTTCTATTCTTATTCTTAATTTGTTTTATATTCAATATTCTTACGCAGGCAAGCCTTGAGATCCAGGGCTGTGGGCCGTTTATAGAAAAGCTTCACCACTGATCGTGAGCCGCCTCTATCCAACAACGCCAGGTTATCCCCGGTAACAACATGGCCCCGGAACCTTGACCTTCCCATAGCCATGGGAAGGTCACGGCCAATGCTATACCCACTTCCACTGAGTTCACCCATTTCAAATAAAAAAATGGCTCTCTAATTTTATAATCGTAGGGTCTACACTGCAAACATTTTTGAAACAACTGGAGTTTTGCCAAATATCACATTATTATTTTATCAGCCATTCTCTAACATATATTATGGTATTTATGTTTTTCGTATAAGTATATCGCTTTTAATGTATATTCTGTAATGTCAAATGTAAGCCTAGGTACCTAAAAAGGCACGAAGAATATATTTATTTACAAACACTTCAAAATAAAATGTAAGTACAATTAAACTATGTATGTAATGTACAAAACAAGCAGTCGGATTGCCTAAGGACCGTTACAAACGGTATATAGGTAACTCAACTGTTCAGACCAGCCACGCTGAATAGCTATGCTAATTCGCTGGCCTGAATAAGAGCCAGCCCTTGGGTCACGTGTAGCCTCATCAAGTGCCCCGCATGATTTTTGAAAACCCTGCGGGCGTCGGCTATTGCAGGCGTCTATAGGACCCAAGGACTCCAACCCAAAAGGCTCAAATAGGTACCTCAGCTTTGTCGAGACCACTACTTTTGCTCCTTTTGTGATCCTCGGCCTGTAGTCATCGCACCAGCACTACTAATGTCCCAGGCAGATGAGAAGGCGTAAGGGTGCCTAAATAAATTACGTAATTAACTCTTGAGTACCTACATTTTTTAATTATACTTTCCAAGCCCTAGTGTCATCTGACTCTGCTTCGCTCTCCGGGCCGCAAGTTGAGCGCCCTGAATGAAGGGCATCGCGTCGCACGTCGTTTTGTAAAAAAAAAGATCGATCCTTTACCTGATAAATATTACCCGAACCGTGTGTGTTTCTCGGAGTTGGTGCCATGTTAGCTATTTTTATCATTGCTACACTTTAACTTACACTAAATGAATTTTATGAATGATGAACACTTTTATGAATGTAGGTTTTTCAGTGTACCTACACTGAAAAACCTACATGGAGTACCTACTCCATGTATCTCCAAGTCTTGGAATAAATTCACTAAACTGAACTGAACAAATTTACAACACAAATTCTTTATTTCTACCAATCTATCTATCGATTCATCTACATATCTGTTTGACTAGTAACAAAATCGTTAGTTGGCCAGCCCACATAAATGCGACACACATTATAAATATACAATTTCCGTCGTTCTCACAATGTTTTGTGCAGTAAGGTAGGTACCTAATCAAACAATGGCGGGAATGAATCGGGAACAGAAACATAGTCCTGGTTTAATGACTGAAACTTAAGTGATGTTATTTTTAGGATAGCTTCTGCACTAAATAAATATTTTGGGAACATAGTTAACGTAAAGGAGTAAAAAACCAAACGTATCTATTCAGTAGCTGACCCCACGCAATTACACTTAGGACTTTTGCTGTGGTTGGACTCTGTTTAAGTCCGCCTGGCTGGCTACCACCATCTTACCTAATTCTGTCGCCTTAACAAAAATTCTAAAATTGTTGTGTTCAGGTTAGATATAGTCAGTTCCTCAGACTGATGGAGGATTTCGAGTGAAGTGCGCGTCCACCTTCGGCGCCTTAGAATAACTAGGAAATCAGGTGAGATGAAAGCTTAAGCGCTTCCCTGTCGTTCTATAAAAAAAACACTTGCACTAAGGTTCAAGCTAGGCTCATCGCTATAATTTTAGCCCATAAAACTTTTGAATAAATAATTTTCTGAGCAGGCTCGCTCCATTGTAGACCTCATTCTTGCCCAGGCAAGTCTTGAAGTCAGCCTGGCTCTAAGTATTTAAAATACAAGCCTCACCATCACCAGTGATAATGAGCCGCTTCTATCCATCGACTACACGTGAGCCGGCCACAACATAGGTCGCGGCATATTCGTCTGCTCAGTGTGGTGTTTCTGGCCAATGTTCAAGAGCCAATTTATATTAAAAACAACATAATCTCGGCCACTGAATGTCAGGTTTAGGTTTCCCCATGGTTGTAATATATTAATATTATATGGTATACATTGTATTTCATGGGTGTTATTTTATTTTGCGCGGAACTCTTCCCTCTCGGAATGATTTTTCTAAAATAAAAGTAGCCGGAGTTACTTTCTATAACATCATCTATTTGCCAGTGAAAGTTCCATCTAAATTGGTCCAGCTTATTTAGAGATTAGTCGGAGCAAACAGACATCGAGACAAAAAAAATACATATAAAATATTACACAATATTAATATTGGTGTACCTACATACTTTCTATGAATTTATTAACTCTGTTATTTGACATCTCAAACAGACACTTCAATTATATATATTTTCACAGAATAAATTATGCTACTACTTTAGAGTAATGTTAAGTTACAACTGAACCGAACTGACTGTTTGAAATAACAATACCTTGGATATTTTAGTAAAATTCTAAAATGTCCAAGGTATCTTTTGTATGGAAATGATGCACTAAAATTGGAAATTTGAACATTTTATCTCATCTAACTTATCCAAGTTATGTATCTAAGTTGGCACGCCTCAGTTTTTTTTTATATCATTTTTGCTAGACTATTTTTTTACTAAACATTGTAGGCCTACAAGATATAGTACGTGATATATATAAAAGTGGTATAATTATTAACCTAGGTTATATCAAAACATTAGGTGGATTTGAATTTCAATGAAAATAGACTGACTATCGATTTCCGTAACGTTATCGACATTCCCAACACTAGCCCCGCCCTTGACCCTCGACGGAGGCGGCGGCGGCGGCGCGACCAACGCGACGGCCGACCGAGCCGTTGCACGATGGCGCATCCCTTGGCTTGGCGTTTATCGTAGATAGTGCGAGTGCGAGCGAGTGAGTTGACGGGTGACAGTGACGAGGCGAGCGAGGATAGGGTGAGGTGAGGCTGAAAAGGTTGCATTGGTTTTGTGGTGGTGTATGGTACTGGCTCGGCTCGGCTGGCTGCAAGATACATAAAAGGCAAGGCAAGGCTGGTTTGGTTGGCATATCGAACGAGGTGGATGAGGATAAGTTTAAATGTAAAGCCTCATTTACATGATGTCATTTTCTTGTACATTCAGGAGCAATAAATGACGTTTTTGAATTATTATTGAAAGCAACTGTTCACACGCGGAATACCTAAGTAAAAAAAAATATTTCATTGAATACAAGTCTTAACAGTAAATAATTTCAAACATCTATTGTTTACTTAATTTACAAACTAAGAAATACAATTAGGTTTTGTCTACATAGGAGATATTGCTTACAAGTTTTGAAGTCAAAGTCAAAGTCAAAATTTCTTTATTCATTAAAATTTTTTATGATCATTTTGAAACGTCAAATCTACCGCATGTGCGTGTTCCATTTTATGGTGTGTTGTTTCAATTGTTGCACGTTTAAAAATACCATTATTGGGTACCTATTCAGTTAGGTAGGTACCTACTACCGATTTGCATATTTGCGAATTTTTAATTCAAAGTTGAAAGACAGGTGCTGATTTAATTTCATTGAGAATGATCTAGTTTTTATTTAGTCGATCAGTGTTTTATGAAACACTGAAAATGTTTGTAACAAGAATTGCAATAGAAATAATTGTATTTGCTGTTTACACCAAGAAAAGTTTTTAAACGTTATTTGTCTGATGGATCAAGTATGTTTCATGTTGCTTCAATTTAATTGTATGAACCATTCAAGAAACTTGCATCGAGTAAATGAGGTTTCAACCTACCCTGGATACCAAGGTGCTAGGTAGGTATTGGTACCTACTAGCATGTAGGTACATATAGACAGGTATGGTTTGAAAAGCAACTTTTTATTATAGGTAGGTTCTTAATCCCAAATTCTCAATACGTGCTACAGGCTTAGATTTAACAAGGCTACAGGATAATAGGTACCTATCTTATCATCATAGGATATAATATTATGTAGGTAGGTAGTAGCTAGGCTACAGGATAATACCTATCTTATCATCATAGGATATAATATTATGTAGGTAGTAGGTAGCCAGGTATTAACATCTTCCTACTTCCTAGCCTTGGTAAACATGATTGTTTTTTTGCTACGCTCATGTAGGTTGCGTTAGCGTCTCACTGTATAAATTAAAAAGATTATTATAAAAAGATGAAGAAAGAAATAATAGATCCAGAGAGAGTTAAAAAAAAGTAAAGGTATGGCCTAAGATATGGAGCACGCTTGTCTAAAAGAAACCTGTTCACTCTGACCTTGAAGACTCCAAGTTTGAATGAGTGCATAATAACAGACGAGGGCAAAGAGTTTAATCCTTCGAGTACTTACCTATTCTTATTAAAGGTAGAGGCAAATCGATGTGTTCAGCACAATGGAACCTCTACAAAGTACTTAGGTATCTACCTACGGGTTGTATCTTGTACTCTGCCGTGTGTCTACTAGTCCGATCCGGTGGTCCAGACAGACAGCGTAACACAGATCCCTGTGTTACCCAACCGCTTTCTTTTATGAGATTTAGAATAATGTAGGTACATAACTAACTGTATGTAGCTGTTACATTTTTTTTAATAATTGTTATGCAGTTATTGTGATTGTGAACAATCAAACGCCGGACACGTCATGTTAAATATATTTTGTTCATTAGTCACCGCTATATTACCGCAAAATGTGGTTAGGTACATACGTGGCCTATAAGGATAAAAATGATAATGTACCTACCTTCGAGGGTTCGTGTGTGTGTGGCTATTTTTACGCTATCATTCTGAAAGGATCCTGTTTTTTCCTGAACTAACGGTTTGTATTAGTGTACCTACCTAGTGTAGGTAGGTATTGTGCCATTTGTGTTTAAAATCTTGCTGGGCTTTTGACCTTTATTTTAAAAACAACAACTGAGCCGCATTCTCGGCTTGCAGTATGTTTTTGGCAGGCTTAGGTATATGTAAATAATTCCAGCTGAATAGCTGTTCGCTTGGAACACGCCCTAGCGGTGGTGACAATGATGTTCGAGCCATTCTCGAAAGATCTCTATAACTATTACCATTAATTCTCCACCACATCAATCATGCGGGCTATTTGACACAATATGTTTTCTGTCCTTACAATATTTTTTTTTACTGTGCCTTCAGTATTGTATCCAAGTTTTCTACGTGATCTGTGTCGCTGCTACCCTCTTCGCTCGAATCTAGCATATTTTCTAGTTCATGCTGCGAAGTTAATCTGCCACACACAAGAGGTGCGTATGCGTGGGTATGTATGGATGACTGGTATCAAATAAATTATTGTACGTTTGAATCTACTAACTAAGGGGACATTCAAAGCTCAGCATAAGCCTACCTTATTACTTGGTTTGGTTACCTATGTACCTAGCTATATATTGTTAATTTAGTGACAGTAGGTGACTTCAATATATATTAGCGTCTAAAATCCATAAAACATTATAAATTCGAAAGAAGGTAGTGTTTTGCTTAGCCTATACCTACCGCACAGCAGCGCAGCGGCTAAACGGATCCTAATGAAATTTGGATTGGTAGTGTATGCCATTGGGACGAACTTAATTATGCTACTATTATTTTATCCAGGTAGTTACCACGGAGGAGAAGCCGCGGGCAAAAGCAAATATTTTTATATAAATTTGTAAGAAGGTAATTAGGTATAATAAGTGTGAGTGTAGTTATGTAAAATTATGGAAATTAGAACGGTCAGTGAAACAAAGCAGTTAGAAACTTGCATGTGAGCTGAATGACTTGAAATGATCATTATTATCATTGTGTCTGGCTCAGAACGGTACTGTTCACTACCTATGATGAAAAAATATAATGATGAAAGTCAGTCCAGTTGAAATGGGTGAAGCAAAGAAAAAGTCAGATTTATACCGGTATATCAATGTTTTATTAAAAATGTTCAGGTTAGTAACGATCATTAAAAATAAATAAAAATCTTTGTCAAAAACGTAACAACACAAATTGTGATTACGTAATATGCATATTACGATACCTACCTTACAATCTATATAAATACTGAACTTACATAAAAGATCACAAGCGTAGTTTGAGCCAGCCTTTTAGGGGCCAGGTGTAATGTAGGGCATCATAAATTATTAAGTCTTACTTGGTGTTTGTTTAGAAGCACTTCCTGTGCACAATGGAGGGGCCGGACTCGTCGTACTCCTGTTTCGAGATCCACATCTGTTGGAAGGTGGACAGCGAGGCGAGGATGGATCCTCCGATCCATACGGAGTACTTCCTCTCTGGGGGCGCAATGATCTTGATCTTCATCGTGGATGGGGCGAGGGCGGTGATCTCCTTCTGCATGCGGTCGGCGATGCCGGGGTACATGGTGGTACCGCCGGATAATACTGTGTTGGCGTACAGGTCCTTACGGATGTCGACATCGCACTTCATGATCGAGTTGTAGGTGGTTTCGTGAATGCCGTTGGCTTCCATACCCAGGAATGAGGGCTGGAACATAGCCTCGGGACAACGGAATCTTTCGTTTCCGATGGTGATGACCTGTCCGTCGGGAAGCTCGTACGACTTCTCCAGGGAGCTGCTGGAGGCGGCGGTGGCCATCTCCTGCTCGAAGTCGAGCGCGACGTAGCAGAGCTTCTCCTTGATGTCGCGAACGATCTCACGCTCGGCGGTGGTGGTGAAGGAGTACCCGCGCTCGGTGAGGATCTTCATCAGGTAGTCTGTGAGGTCGCGACCGGCCAAGTCCAGACGCAGGATGGCGTGGGGAAGTGCGTATCCCTCGTAGATGGGCACGGTGTGGGAGACACCGTCGCCGGAGTCCAGCACGATACCGGTGGTACGACCGGACGCGTACAGCGAGAGCACGGCCTGGATGGCGACGTACATGGCGGGCGTGTTGAAGGTCTCGAACATGATCTGTGTCATCTTCTCTCTGAAACAGAAAAGCCGCGGTCAGAGCCTGGACGGACGGTGGACGCAGACGGCAGACGGCAGACAGCTGCGCTCGAGGGAGACACTCACCTGTTGGCCTTGGGGTTGAGGGGGGCCTCGGTGAGCAGCACGGGGTGCTCCTCGGGTGCCACACGCAGCTCATTGTAGAACGTGTGGTGCCAGATCTTCTCCATATCGTCCCAGTTGGTGACGATGCCGTGCTCGATGGGGTATTTGAGTGTGAGGATGCCTCTCTTGCTCTGGGCCTCGTCTCCTACGTAGGAGTCTTTCTGTCCCATGCCGACCATGACACCCTGGTGACGGGGTCTGCCGACGATCGAGGGGAACACGGCGCGAGGCGCGTCATCTCCCGCGAACCCGGCCTTGCACATGCCGGAGCCATTGTCTACTACCAACGCGGCTACTTCCTCGTCGCACATTTTGAATTAGTCTGGAAATAATATAAAAACCTAAATAAGAGATTTGTTTAATGTTACTTATTTTTATAACAGGTCATCAATTTCCCACAGCGCTATCTAGCCCCAAACAAAGCTCGTACCTATATGGGAATTAGATTACGGTAAGATTTTTTTATGAGAGTATTGAATCATCAAATCTACCGCCACCTGTTCAGATTCGCGACTAGCATAAAAGGAGAAAGGCAAGAACACAGATCAAACATCTATTCATCATTCATCACACAAATGTATGTCCTGTGTGGGAATCGAACCACAACCTACAGCGCAGACGGCAGAGCTACTAGCAACTGAGCTGAGAGGCTTTTCTTGGCACTTTCTGATACACATTTGTAAAATTTTATTCACACACACGAACACTGATTACGTAATCAATTTCTAGGAGCGTTACGTAACTTTCAACTTTTAAATCCTAACCGAATCACTCAAAACCAAGACTAAAAGACTCAAACTTGCCAATAACTAAAACCACGCAAATATATAAAATAAATAAATCGAATAAACTTACAGTTAAATTAAATTAAATGACTAGGTGAACCGGAGTAGTGCTTCGTTCAAGCACTGCGCACTAAATGAATGCCGGCTTGCGAGGATAAACCTTATAAAACGCTGCTTATCAAAGTGAATATCTTATCAGTACGAGTGTTTTCCGCCAATCACGAGCTGGATGTAACAACCTCATTTTTTGTCACCATATATGGTAAGGCTACTTGGCTTTATCAATAAGGCACATACATCAGATGATAACGATGCTATGCCTCGATAAGTGATTATGCTACGCGTAGCCGCTCACGTGTAACCAGGATTACGATGATTCGATTCCAGCTAATTCAATGATCGCATTCTTACTTCGAAAAACCGCTGAACATTTCACTTTAGTCTTTCATTGCTTTCTCTAGTGTGAGTCGACTGTTTCGCGCTAATTGCCACAAACGCCTGAGATTAACCTAAAAATATTTAATTAGTTTAGAATTCTCTGTACCGTCGTAATTACAGTAAGCGTTGAAGAACGTATTATCGCTTTAATTATGAAGAGATCAGAAAGCATCACTAACAGATGTGAAGAAAAATAATTTAGATAGCTCTATTACTGAGATTGTTTGGCCGCATCATATTATACGTGGTGTTGTGTGACCTGTGTGCATAGTTGTATTGAGAAGTTGCGTCATGAATTTAATCATGTAAATGAGTGATTTCGATACCGGTAACGTGATTACTGTGAAATACGTGAGGCGACAGAAATCTCGAAAAGTATCTACTATCGGAATTTATATGAAAGGAAACTACGGTACCTAATTAATAATAACGTGGTCTTCATGAATCTTCCGGTAGGTTTAAAATTGTATGTTAATTAATGTTAATGACGAGAGATACTGGCTGATGTTGATACAGCTGTTAAATTCTAAAATATATAATATGTATAATTCAGGGTAAATTTATTCACAGACAATTTTATTCACGTAGGTACTCAAGTGCTGCCTGGCAAGAGCCTCAATAAGAATTCACGCCAGCGAATTATTGCGCTATTCAGCGAGGCAATGTAGCCAGTGTCCAGTTACCAATATACCGTTTGTAAAGGTCATTAGGTAAACCGCCTGCGACTGCTTCCCTTGTAATACATAAGGGCAGGTGGAAAGCAGTCTTTTATAAGTTAAATACTTTTGATAAAAACCAAAACTTATATTTTTCTAGTAAGTAGGTAGGTATTTATTTTATTTTGTAAATTTGTATTAAATGTTATATCCTATTATACTAGTAGATATCTAAGTATGTCATACTGCAACAATGACGATGATGATTCTTTCCATAGTCTACCCTCTTGGAATTATAGTGTCAGCAGCGATGATAGTTTTGTGATAGCTACTTCTTTGTCTATCCCCCAATTTCTATCTAGTAACTTCAAAGATGTTTCTAACCATTTTAAAATAGTTCATTTAAATGCCCAGAGTGTAATAACCTTGAAAATAACGAAATGGGCAAGTTTCAATGGTTTTGAAATTTTCGTAAGGTAATCAATACACAACGATAAGTATTATGAGCACATAATTATTTTCAGATAACTTTATTGATGAGAGACTAAATTTAAACACTGTTTACCACCAAACAATTTGAACTGGTGTCCGGTCGGAATCGATATTTCCATTTTCTAATTGATAACCAAATTTATTTGAAACCACTATTTATCAATGGGTACCTGCCTCAATAATAAATAAATATGTAATAAATCGGACTTCAACTGTCGGAGATATCAATAATTAGTTGCTGTACTTTGGAGTTTTGGTGCTCAAGACCTCTACTCTACAAAAAAAAATCGATACAATTGAAACGACAGGTCTTTCGAACAATTCGAACCAACCCTTTTAAGAGAAGAAAATGAGACAAAAAAAAGCTGCAGTAAAGCGTTCAGGACATCGGCTACCTTTCTGATACATCTCGAGACGATTTGGTGTGCCATTAGTGCGTCACTATTTTGGGCAACAGAGCCGTGATAACTCTCCCGAGTTTAAAACAACACAGAAGAGTTATGTACATAATTATATGATAACTTACACGATAGCAAACTATGTGTCCTTAGAATGTATGAATGTATCATGGAAGTAGTAGTTTTTCGAATTGACAGCTGTTATCTGTAAAATTTCAAAATATCTTAGATGATGCTAGAGTAGGATTTCGGTATCGATTGTCAATGGTAATGTCGGTCGATCCATCGTTCGACAATGTTAATATCCCGATATATCGTTTATCGTTTTGTAGTAGTAGTGGTCCAGGTCTTAAGTTCTTCATCATATTTTCACCAAATTAAAATGGAATCAATTTCAGATTTACCTCTATCGATAAAAAAATTATTTGAAAAAAAGCGCTTGCGGAGAAATCGGTGGACATTGAAAAAAAATACTGTCCGAATAGAGAACCTCCTCCATATATGGTAAGACTGTTAAAAAGGGAAAGTAATAGTAAGTCATCGATTGAAGCATTATCACATAGTCGTAATGCTTGACAGTGAAAAGGGAAATAATTTGCTATGCCTCAAGTGTGGCATTGAAGGCCATTCGGTACCACATATTCTGATATCTGTGGCCACAAGTACCTACTTTCAAAATGATTGAATGAGTGAAAGAAAAACATTATTTAAGCATCGTAACTGAGCTATGAGGCTTGTTTGTGTATTAATAAATAAACCCCATATTAGATAATTCTGACCATTAGAAACTGTATTCAGTTATCGTGTTGCTCAGAGTAGCATGCTGTCTGCGTGTATTGATTTTAGCCCACCCCGGTAAGTCGGTTGCCGGTGCATTGCCACACCCTGTCTGGTCTGATGGGGAGCGCGCTATGGATCAATAGTACTACGAAGTTCAACTGGTAGTACAAATAATACAACCATCTATCTCTAGTACTACCATTAGTACAAGTGGCCCTATATGCAAATTCAAATGTAACGTTTGAACATGTAAAATAACAAATCATTGAAAAATTTACGTAGATAGGTACCCAAAATTACATTATGGGAAAAGTGACTTTCGTTTCAATGTTTTTATATACGGAGGATTATGCTAACATGTATAACATTTTGAAACGGCGCGAGTCTGCTCAGTTCTGTTCTGTTCTAAAACGCGCAGTTTGCAGTTTGTTAGAAAGGGACAGTTACAACTATAATGTTTTTACACTTTTTAAACTTTTGCAAACTATTTAAAGGATTTAAGACTTAACTATTTAACTATTCCAATTAGTTTTAATTAAATTGATATTCTAACTCACATAATATCAATTGTATTGCCGGTTGAAGTGCAATGTTGTAATCAGTATCAAAATTTTTTGAAGTAGTAGGTAGGTACAAGGTACAATGGTACAAAGGTTGTATCATTTTTACTACCAGTTGAAGTTCAATGTTGTAATCAATATCAAAATCTAAGTGAGTTTGCTTGTATTTTTTGGAGAGTAGATACAAAGTTGTATCATTTGTACTACCAGTTAAACTACTCAGTAGTACTGCAGGTATGGAGCGGGGGTGCGCGATGCTATGGGATTTATGAAATGGATGACTCATCGAACGCACCCCAGCAATGCCATTTTTCATTATATTACATTTCCGTATTAAAATTGCAGATGCATTCGTTTTAAAAAGCGTACGGATAAAATAAAGCATAACGAATAAATTATTAAAAAGTACCGGTAGGTTCTTAGTAGCGACCCCTTGTTGAAAGGTACCTTCTGGGGTTTTTTTACGACGCTTGGCCTACATCTCACCAGATTTTCAAGATATGATTAGGTGGATGGTGGAAGCGCACTTCACCCGGAATTCTCAATAAACCGAGGAACTGGCTATCTTACCTCTAAATGCCGGAATACAACAATTTATCATTGTAATTGTAATGGCGTCCAAACCAAACACAATACTGTTTTCTCCCTGGGGATTCAACCCGGGACCTCTAGCATCTGACACCGGAGGGCGTACCACTAAACCACAGAGGCGGTTAAAATCTCCATCGTAGACTTCAGCCTAGCCTAGGTAAAGTATGTTTGAGGTCAAGAGTTGGTCAGTTCTTGATCTCGAAAAAGAAAAAACATATGACGACGGTGACTCAGATCAAGTAGGTACCTATTTACTTGATCTGAGGACGGTCAAAACGTGGTGGTCTACTAGACATAGACCTTTATGCTATGTTTCATTTTATTAGTTCAGTAAATTAAATAGATATGTACACTTATCGTCAAGCCCTGCTTTTCGTCTGTTTTGAAAAATGCAACAAGCTATTTGCAACTATATTTCTATAAATTCATACTTAGTTTTATTGTTCTAATCTAAGTTCAATCCAACATTTCTTTATAAGCTACCTACCCACTTATTGAAAAAATCGGAGTTCATCACAGTTGATCAAAGATTTTTAATAATAACATGCACAGATGATTATCCTGTTTTAAAGAATCCTAATATCCTGTGTAAGTGATTATAAATTGCTTACTATAGCTACAAATTTATTTGTTACTTAAATCGGTAGAAAATCATTTCCAGAGCAACATGAAATATGAGTTCCACTAGGGTCCCCCAGCGAGAGCGATGATTCGAAATCATTTGCAGTTTGCTGTTAGGTTAAAGATACTTTAGTGCCACTCTAAATATTACCAAAATAATTAAAAAAAAAAATTGGTTACAAAATATTACTGTCCGTCTTGTCAAAACAATAACATTGGGTTGTGTTTGTGATGTGACGCTTTGGTTGAGTCATCAATTGAAGTGCTACCCGTAGGTACAAGCCCCAAGGTATGGTTACGTTTTCTTAGAAAATTTCGTCAGCATGAATCATATAATATATACATCACTCACTCACATCCTAATCGATCGCCAATGACGACAACGACGACAAACGTGGCAATGCTTTTAATATCTCACTCATATAACAAACCAGCTCCGACAAATCTATAAATCCACAACAATAATACATATTATTAGGAAAGATGGAATGTTTTATCTGCAACGACATAATTATAATAATATTAGGTACCTACTTAGGTACTAACGTGCGTAAAGCCATCTGCGGTTGTTCTGATTCTACCAACAAGTTTTCATTAGGTATTGCACCTAATTAGATTTCATTTCGGTACTGTAATAATTTAATTTACTAGGCACTCACTAGGGTTCTTAAATTAATTATTAACTTACCATACATAGGTACCTACTTATTATGATTCAACGGTGATTTTACGATTTATTTATACTACATATTGAATTTGGCTGAATAAAATAAAACTAAATATATGCATGTAATGTAATAACTAATACTCAAATACTCAGTAAGTAATAACCAGACATCACGAGATCTCGATTCGGGGCGAACTATTATTAATAATTATAGCAACAGAGAGAGCCTCGAATTCGACACTTAAGGTAAGTAAAGTGTAATAATAGCATACCTTTATCGTTTGTTAATTACGTTCTATTTAAGAAATAATCGCAGTCACATACCAGAGAAGAAATTCTCATCACGAGATCTCATCATAGTTCATGGCGACTACGAGAGACGTGTACTTTCATTCTTACGCATTGTCACAGTGGTGATTTGCGTATCAAAAAATGTAAAAAAGGTCTATGCCCAACATGATGATTGACATATCTTCACGAATTGTACCAACAAATTTCTAAAACGCATCGAAAGCGCGTGCTAATCTACTAGTAGCGACATCTAGTGAGCTTTAATTTCTATCGACCTTTTTTTACAATATGTTTGTTTTCTTGACATGGCTATGCGTAGGTTTCCCAGACTAATGAAGATAAAACCACCACAACCAACCATTTAATAGTGTTTTTTCAAATGAAAATAAAGTTAATGTACCTAGGTACCTAACTCCATTTTTTTTTTTCTGAAAACCCTTATTAAAGACAAAACACCACAGTTTCATATATGTACCTAACCTACCTACCCCAACAATTTTATCTATAGCTTAGCTAATACAAGCAAAGAAAATTACATTTTACATTGGTAGTTCAGTCTCAAATAAAATAAGACCACCTACTCTAAAAAAAAAATTTTACCTTACCTACCTACCTAATTAGTAGGTACCTATTTATGTTTCTTGGTGAATTTATGTAAGTACAGTGATAATTGCTAATTAAATAAAATTAATAGTTTATCAAATTGTCGTTTATTTGTGGTGGTTACGCATGACTCTGTTTCCTCGAGTCATGAATAATATTTTAAAATAAGGGTTTAAAACTATTTTAATAATTCACTGTAATTCAGTAAATATAAAACACCTGTTTTCCTTCATGGTTTTTCCTGCATACATTTGTAAATGGGAAAATATTATTATTTTGTATTTACTGAACTAGGATAGCATAAGTAGGTAGGTACTTACTTATGCTTACTAGGAATAGGTAGGTATGTATTAGGTAGGTACCTTAACATTGCATCACAGGCGTGTCGTGTCGTGTGTCTATTTTCAAATGGAAACAAAATATGCCTACTTCTGAAAAAGTTTCAGATTGGTGTCAGCGATAATATCCAAAATTAAGATTTTCCACATTATAATCTCCATTTTTTTTTTGTATTTCATAACCAAATTATCGCAAGAGTGAAAACATAACATTAGCATAAAATTTCTTGATAAAATAAAAAAAATATATACTTACGTAGGTACAGTCAGCATCAAAAGTAACTTAGTGTATGAAATTCTCAAAAGTTTGTTACGGTTCAAATGGTTAGAATTGACTGACATAACTGTTGAGTTAAAATAATATGACAGGACCTAATTTTAAAATAAACTACTTACAAAGTAATTTAGCGTATGAAATTTTCAAAAGTTTGTTACGGTTCAAATCGCCAGAATTGTCTGACATAGCTGTTGAGTCAAAAGTATATGACTGTCTCTAATTTCAAAATGAATAACTTTGTATTTCCAAAAAAAGATTTATAATAATTGTCATAATTATTTGACACGTGTCATATTTAAAAATTACATTCTAAAGAGTTTTATATTTGTATTCAAATAAATCTTCGAATGCATTTAATTTAGTTTTCTTGTGGTGACATTGTCATAAGATACTCAATAGTCACTACATAATTTATCTTGAAACAATATTCAAGTACATATACATATATATTTAAATAAAAAAAGCTGTCAAACTACGAACTCATATTTAATTTTATAATTTCAGAAAAAAAAGATCTCCACTTTCTGCGGCTTTGTAGAGGGTAGGAGTCGGGAGTCCTAGGCAGAAAAGACGTCAGGGTTTGTTAACAAGACCTGCGGCTCCCTCCAAGGACGGAAAAGGTGACTTCATTCTTTGTATTTAGTTTTCTTCGTTTTGACAGTAGCTTACGTTGTTGTTATTATATGTCCTATGTGCCGAACCTAGTTCAGTGCACTTTGTGTTCCCAGCCTCGCTTTTTTAAGAGACAGAGAGGCCTCAAAATTAATCAAACTAGAATTCACGCGAATCCCTGTATACCTTCATCTGCTCCGGTCGCGGGCTCGATAAATATTTCGATACAAAATTCCAATGTTATCACTAATCTTCAACCTTTTTGGAAAGTCAATAGTCAGTGCAAAATTACCTCCCCAGTTTTAAAACGTATTCCTCGAGGTGCACGTCTCTCTATCGCCACAGCTCTCGGACAAGCCATCAAAAATGCAGTATCTAAAAATAATAAAGAGGCTTGGGAACATCTCCTAACATTTCCGTATAGTGTACTACACGTAAATAAAGATTTAGGTCCAAAAACATCATTAACTATTAGAATAAAGCAAAATTGTGTAAGGTACAAAATTTTGTAAAACAAAAGCTATCCAGGAAAGCTTATTATAAAATTTCAGATTACCTAGAAGATAAGAAAGCCTGGCATTAAAAAAATGAATTTGCTCCAGTGAATAAATTGTAATTAGTATTAGATAATTTTAAGCTATTGTAATGGATCATGAAAAAAAAAAAAAAAAAAAAAAAACCAGCCCGAGGTTCTTGCCTTTCTCCTTGTGTGCTGGTCGCGATTCCGAACAGGCGGTAGATTTGACGTTTCAAAGTGATCCTAAAAAATCTTACTGAATAAAAATATTTGACTTTGACTTTGACTTTGACTTTGTACACTGTTAGCGATGAGCGCACACCTTTTTTGTGTAATGATCAGGACCCGATTAGAAATTCTAAATTTAAGCCATCCCCGAGTCTGCTCTCTTCAAACTTGTAGAGAGTAAGATTAGCGATGGTGATATTAAGGGTGCCTCCCGTATACTTTTTTCTAGTGACACGATAGCTCCAAATTCCGTTGAAACCCTCATTTCTCTTGAAAGTAAACATCCGGCCCCGGGTCCAGATTTCCACCTCCCCGATGCACCTCAAGATAGTGATTGCACTGTTGAGGCGACCAGTCAGGATGTACTCAGTGCCGTTATGTCCTTTCAGAGTGGCTCAGCCGCTGGCCTGGATGCTGTGTCTCCACAGCATCTAAAGGACCTGCTATCTGGTGGGTCTGGCCATGCGGGTGATGTCTTTCTTGAAGAACTGACGGCATTAATCAACCTCATGCTGTCGGGCCGAGTCACCTTTGTGCTTTAAAAAAACAGCGGCTAAGGCCCATAGCCGTAGGCATCACCTATCGCCGCCTTGCAGTCAAAGTCTGCTGTCGCAAAATCCGACCCGTGCAGCTAGGCTTTGATTCGCGAGGCGGTTGTGAGGCCGCGGTCCATTCTTTAAGCACCTTTTTAGATCGAAATTACGGGGAGGTTATTCTAAAAGTAGATATCAAAAATTCTTTTAATTCGGTTGACAGAGGCGCCTTGCTAAATCAAAACAAATCCAAAATTCCCGAAATGTATCCTTTTCTTTTTCAATGTTATAGTGCGCTATCTAAATTAATTTACAAAAACCAAACTATTTCGCCTGCAGTTGGCTGTCAGCAAGGTGACCCTCTTGGCCCGGCCATTTTTAGCCTTGCCATTTACCCAATTATTCAACGCCCTAAATCTAAATTGAATGTTTGGTATCTAGATGACGGAACGAATGAATTTCGGCAGATTGGCTTGGAACTAAATTTTTCGAAATGTGAAATATACATTTCAGATACATGTATATTATATAGAAATTCAATTATTCAAAAGTTTGAGCCTTTGGCTTCCAATATTAATGTTGTAGATAAGAGTTCACTATACCCAATATGTTCACCAATTCTTGATGAATCTTTTCCGGGTTTCGTCAATTTTATGAAGGTTTCGGACAAACTTTCAAAAATTAACTCACATATGGCTTTCAGCATTATAAAATATTGTCTTTTTGTCCCAAAATTTACTTATGCTTTGCGATTTTGTCAACTGTGGAAACACAGTGAGCTGGTGGAAGGCTTAGACAACATAATAAAGAACACCCACGGTTTTGAATATTGAGTTGAGTGACAGAGCATGATCGCAGGCCTCATTGCCTGTTCGATTTCGGCTGTTCCTGGCAATACACTCCAAATTTCATATCTTGACGATTTTCGAAATGCTTGGCTTGTGCTTGTCCTAATACCGATCCCCCAAAACACCTTTCGGCACAACGGCAGTGGGACGGGCCTCTGTGCGAGTTGACACGGAATTATCTAATACATACGCGCTCAACTTCCACAGAACGTTCTCGTCTCTTAGCTGTTTCAAAATGGGAATCAGGTCTTTGGCTGCAAGCACATCCATCTTACAATACCGGTACAGTTATGGATCCTGTAACTTTCCGTATTGCCACTTGTCTTCGGTTGGGTGCAAGATGCTGCGCCTCTCACCAGTGCCGGTGCGTTGCGGCTGTAGATCAATTTGGTTTTCACGGACTTTCGTGCACAAGGTCTGCCGGCAGGATTTCGCGCCACGCAAGTCTTAATGACATTATCCGTCGAGCTTTTACCAGTGTCAATGTTACAGCCGTTCTTGAACCGAATGTTCTGTTACGTGATGATGGTAAGCGGCCCAACGGTATGACTCTTGTCCCTTGGGAAATGGGTAGGCCTTTGGTGTGGGACGCTACTTGCGTCGACACCCTAGCGCCATCTCATCTGCCTGGGACATCAGTCAGGGCTGGTGCGGCGGCAGATTCGGCCGAGGATCACAAAAGGCGCAAATATAGTGGTCTCGACAGAGCTTACATATTTAAGCCTTTTGGGGTGGAGACCTTGGGTCCGTGGGGAGTCGGTGCCCTCCGGGTTTTCAGAAATCTTGCGGGGCTTTTGATTGAGGTGACACGTGACCCAAGGGCTGGCTCTTATTTAGGCCAGCGAATAGCATAGCTATTCAGCGTGGCAATGCAGCCAGTGTCTTGGGCACGCTTTCGTCTGGTACTGTACTGGAACAGTTGAGTTACCTATAGGCCGTTTGTAACGGTCTAAGGACCGTAATCTGACTGATTCCTTTGTACATAGTTAGTTTAATTGTACTTTTTATTGAATAAATGAGTTTAGTACATATACGTTATATACGTATTAATATCTAATCAAATTGGTTATGAGTATTACTAGATAACTAATACTTAACTCAATGATGTCTCATCATCTCACAGTTCATGAGAGACCACGAATAGTTTATACGAAGATGGTTTGCCAGTACCCGACATAACTAGGCGTGTTGGTGTCGCTCGAAATACTGTTGTCCGAAATACTGTTGTCCAGACATGGTACCCAACTACTCGCCGACTAGACGCTCTTCGTAGCCACGTCACATAATAACTAATACTACTACGCCACGTTTTTGAGTCATGGGAATGCTACCGAGGACTGGACACATGCAAGAATATAATCGATTCTATGAGGGAACGTCTACAGTGTGTAATGACAATGCTGGAGGGCACACACACATTTTAGTGTTCTATTTTATTAAAGTTTGATTTAATTTGAAATAAAAAGGCAAAGTAGGCTGTATTTAATAAATAAAGCGTTTTTTAAATATATCTGTGTTTTTACTACATATGATAATCTAAAAAATATATATACACAGTCAGGTCATAAGTATTGTCACAAGTAAAAACTTTTCTTTTAGAATGCTGGCCATAAAAAGTTTATTGAATTCGAATCTCGAATTGTTCATGAAAATAAAAATGTATACCATTTAGAATTTTACTCATTTTTAAATATGGAGTGGACGCTTAAAGAAGACCGTGTTGTAGTTATTGCGTTGCATCGTTGCGGCTACGCGCCAATTCAAATTTTTTACATACTGAAAATTTTTAATATAACCAAAAGATTCGTTTATCGTACCATCAAACGATACAATGAAGACTCTAGTGTAGATGACAGGTCAAGTAGTGGTCGCCCTCGGTCTGTTAGGACTCCAGCAGTGATAAAAGCTGTGAAGGCGCGAATTCAAAGAAATCCCAAACGTAAGCAGAAACTGTTAGCCGTATTCCGCGTGTCCAACGAGGTAATTTTCCATCCTCGCTCATGGTATGGTTGGGAGTATCTTATTGGGGCTTAACAGAGGTACATTTTTGTGAGAAAGGTGTAAAAACGAATGCAGTTGTGTATCAAAATACAGTCCTGACGAACCTCGTGGAACCTGTTTCTCATACCATGTTCAATAACAGGCACTGGGTATTCCAACAAGATTCGGCGCCAGCTCATAGAGCGAAGAGCACACAAGACTGGCTGGCGGCGCGTGAAATCGACTTCATCCGGCACGAAGACTGGCCCTCCTCCAGTCCAGATTTGAGTCCGTTAGATTACAAGATATGGCAACACTTGGAGGAAAAGGCGTGCTCAAAGCCTCATCCCAATTTGGAGTCACTCAAGACATCCTTGATTAAGGCAGCCGCTGATATTGACATGGACCTCGTTCGTGCTGCGAAAGACGACTGGCCGCGCAGATTGAAGGCCTGTATTCAAAATCACGGATGTCATTTTGAATAAACTTTATTGTCATAAGAATTTATGTTTCGTTAAGTTCATTTTGGTAAATAAATGGTTACATAATGAATAAACTTGTTTCAATTATTTTATAATAAACTTGTGACAGAATTTATGACCTGACTGTGTAATTTTGCTAATTATTAGTTCAACGAAGTCGAAACATAAGATACGGTCTCTTAAATACGTATTTTATTTCTCACACATTAATTTAAATGACTGCACAGAAAGCTCTATATGGATATTATGGATTAATGTTTAGGCATACAAACGGTTAAAAAACAAAACATTATAATGCGTAATATGAACGTAAAATCAATGGAAAATATTTATTTGGAGTAACGTTCATTCTATTGTGAATTTTTACATTTTCCGATACTTTTGAAACATAGTTTTCAAGTCTTTTGACGAATGTCAGGTATTTTACTTTTGAATAATTGTCTTGATCATATATTATGATCACTCAAAACGTCAGACAACTCTGAATTGTTAAATGATGAGTATCTTCTGGCACTACTCATGACTATTACTTTTGAAACCATGTTTATGTTCAGCTACTTTTGACGCTGACTGTACCTACTCAAACCTCGGTTGGTCAGGTAGAGACTTTTGATCCATTAAATTAAATGTGACCGTTTGGCATCAAGGATCGTTTAAATAACCTATTTTTTTTTTTATAAATTGGCCAAGTAGTTTTTACATTACAAACAAAAATCTTACATATAGGCAATGCAGATAAATATTGAGAAAAGATTTTTGTTACCTACATAATATGTACTAATAACAACATAGGTAACTATGCACCTAGATACTCGTATATATTGAGACAATATTTTTGTTTGTAATTAATAGACTCAAAGATTACTTAGCCTACATAATATATTTTTATATTATATAGGTACTATATAAAGTGTACATAACGCAGTTCACATAGGCCGATTCCCGGGTCCATTCAACCTAATCAAATAGAGACAATGACGAAAATTTGATAACTGACTGAGTATACATTTTTATATTAATACTTGTCTACATTCCTACCATTATAGAAATTGCTATAAATACCGACTTCATAATTTCAGAATTATTTCCGCCCTATTTGCCGATTACCTTGGCTAGCCGTACGGGTCAGAGCAGTTAGCCATCTAAAAGCTGCCTGGAAGCCATAAAAGGCCTAGTACGGCAAAGGCGCGGTGATTCTACGACGGACCTTTTTGGGCGAGCAATGAGCTGGAACTTGAAACCTTGGTGTCTTTAACCAGATGGCACGACTATATCCCATAATAGGCTGGCTCGTCTATGGCAAACAATATTGCTATTCATGGTGTTCGCCATTTTTATGCCGTTTGTGTTCACTATATCCATCCGGCGGCGGCGGACGGTCATTTGAGGATATTCTGTATTACTTAGTACCTATATCTACACGCAAACTTAGGTACCTACCATTTTGATTTTTTTATTGTACGACGTTGTAGCTATGTAGGTAAGTACTCAGTCAGATTACCTGAGAACTGTTACAAACGGCCTAAGACCCCTAGGACCCCGTTACCCCTAGGTAACGGTAAAAGACCCCAGTACCAGACGGAAGCGTGCCCAAGACACTGGCTGCATTGCCACGCTGAATAGCTATGCTTATTCGCTGGCCTAAATAAGAGCCAGCCCAGTAAGTAAGTACTTACCTAACCTACCTACCAAAAGGGTAATAATCCTTACCTAAGTAGGTAAGGTAATGGTGAATCGTTGTTTTGATGGTGGCTATTGCTAATGATTCGCGGAAATACCTATCATAAACTTGTGGAATTGATAACATACTGAAGGTAGGTACTAGGTAGTAATATGCCACGTTCAGATATAATATTTAGGTATAAACTTACCTACTACTTTTACTATTATGTAATCTGTGCTACTACTAGGTAGGTAGGTACCTACCTATGTACCTACTACGTGGTAGGTAAGTCCAACCACAGTTATCACCAAGAACAGGCGAACTAACATATAATAAGCTCTATTCCATTCCATCGAATGCAATCCAAAACAGTAGGTCTCGTTTCATACCTAAAACTATGATTATATTACCACTAGAATCGAAGATAAAATTGTATAAGCCACTAGGTAGGTACATAGGTAATCAATGTAGATGTAAAACGATCGAGCGTATCTATAATCGCATAAAATAACCCACACTCGGAATCAACCGAACCGATTGGTTGGTCTTTGATCAACCTGCCCGTTCAAATTTAAATCTGAACATGGGCCACGCACGCCACGCGTAGCAAACGAGTCACGTTGCAGTGTTGGTAGGTACTTGGTATCTACGAAAACCGCGGGAGGCAGTATCTTTAGCTCTAGACTTGCTCCAGACTTCATGGAAGGTCTACGATGAAGTGAATCTTCCCAGATACCTAATTCAGAAGGAACTTGAGTGGATGTTGCTCTATTTCGATTGTGGGATTTGCCATAACCATACCACGCATGACAGGCGAGTTGATGATTGAAACTTTTGGGTTTATATCTGAAGTGCATTCTTCTACCCATCTCCTGACAAGAGTAATGGGGTGATTTGCCATAATCACCACGCTTGACAGGTGAGTTGGTGATCACAGATTATTTACACCAAACGTGAACATCAACTTGCCTGCCAGGCTTGGTAATGGTGGCAAATCTCCCTCATTCAACTCTTTGGTATTCAGGGCCTGTAGTGGACTTTTTTAGGCTGTGATGATGATGATGTTTTGTTGGTTTAAGTACTTGATGTTGATGATGATGATGATGATGTAACTTTTACGAATATCCAGCACATACATTATATCATATAAATGTTTATACAATAATGTTTGTACATAGACACGAGAGGATTTGGACGAGAGTCCAAAGCGGATCGCTGTATAACGATCAAGCCAGCGTACACATGACCGAACTCGAAAACGGCTTATAAGTACTATAGCAACGAAATTTACACACAAAAATACTGCACAAATACTGCCTGAGCTATACAAAATTTCATAATGTTTGCTCATATAGGAACGGAGATATTGAACAAGACTTTTGAATAACATTCCGAGCTGCTTGCGTTATGGCAGCGTACCCAATAAACAACGTAATAGGTAGTTCTTATAGAAAACGAGCTTTTCTTATTATAAATGCTATACGTATAAATACACAAAATACCGTAGTGGTAAGACTTGTGTGGTTGTGGTGAGATTGTAATAATTACGTTTTAAAAACTAAAATGAAAACCGACTTCAATCCCACTAATATTATAAATGCGAAAGTTTGTTTAAATGTTTGTTACCACTCATCTCCGTAATTACTCAACAAATTTAGATGAAATTTGGTATATAGATAGTTCAGGTTCTAGATAGATACATACGCATATACACACAGTCTAACTTTTGAAAATCATCCCCTAAGGGAAGGGACAGTGTGGTAAAGTTTCTATGAAAAAAGAAAATAATTAAAACAGTATATATTTTTTTTTTCAAAACTATTCCTAGGAGGCGTGCAATAAAGTTCTGAAATTTATATGGAAAAAAAATATTCCTTGGTTCGATTCAATCAAAAATTGGTATCAATAAACTATAAAGTAAACGATGAAAATAAAGTTCTTTATTTTTACAAAAGGAAATGTGCAATACATTTTTGAAATTTGTATTAAAAAAAATCCCTGGTTCGATTCACTCTCACAAAAAAACTCAAAGTTGGTATATTGAATATACGATAAATTAAATGGTGAAAAATGTATGTATGTATTATAGCTTGACTATACAATAAAATAACCACACACAGACATAAATTTCCACGCGGGCGATGCCGCGGGAGGCAGCTAGTAAAGAATGTAAGTAATACAATTTCGTTTACCTGGATGACGTATTTTTCCAATCATTTTGATGACAGATGGACGGACAGACCGACAGACGCGTACATAAGGAGTCCGTGTTGTCCGTTTTTAAATCGGTCTAGTCCAGGCGTCTATGAATCGGGAACATACCTGCATAAAAAAAAGATTTCCGAACAATTCGTCAAGAAGGTTCTCATCTTCTCCTTTTTTTGAATGTCGGTTAAAAAAGGTATCTACGAGTAAGTTAACATTTTAATGAAAATATTTTTAATCTTATCTTATCTTATCATTTTAACAATTTTACCTGTAGGTACCCAAGCAAATAAATAGGTAGGTTGGTTAATCAAATAAAACTTAATCATGCAAAAGGTATTTATTTCACAGAAATATGTATGAGTAGCTGACCCTGCGCAGATTTACTTGCGCAAAGTTTTTCAAAGTTTATCAGTATCATAATTATTATGCCCAACCTAGTGTTGCTTTATGGCAAACATTTTGGATACTATTTCACTAAAATCTTTAAAGTAATTCCATGGTCAAGTTTTTTGTGAAGTTGGATCAATTTTTCATTAAGTACCTAGTAAGGCACATAGTAGTTATTTTCGCGGTTTTTTAGACATTTCAAAAGATTGGTTCAACCTTCAAATTGCAGTGTTCGAAAAAAAAAAACAATAAGTAGGTAAGTAGGTACGTGTACGTCCCTTCAACCTACCACAATATTTTTCTCATGAGTTCACACGAAAGTCTTTATGAAATTATGAATAGAGAAAGCACGAAACCTAGTTAGTTGAAATCATTATGAATGAGACTTTTTGAAAGTAGCATCGTAAAGTAAGTAGGTACCTACCTAGCTACACTAGATATCTAGGTAGTTGTATTTATTTTAAGAATATGTAAGGTATGACACTATAATGTTAGGTAAGCTACCTTTGATAAAACATTGGGCAGAAAGATCAGTCGTCGAGATTTGAACCCCCACTTCAATCAATTCCTGTACAATTTTTTGGAACCACCTCTGGAGTATTATAACCTACCAAACAAAAAAGTAACCAAAATGAATTCTAAATTGGCGGAGAAATCACGTAACAAACGTGGTGGAGGTTATCAATTCGAATTGATAACCTCCACCTTTTGTTTAGGAATTTGTAAGTCCGTTATAAACTGCTACCTACCACCGGCGGCAATCAGGAAAAATATTCTGCATTGCCACCTTACCACCAGTGGTGACAACAAGGAATAGACGTTTTTGGAGTATAACATATCGACAACGACATTATACCTACTTATACTTACTGTATACGTGACGTGAGGCAACGACCTACGTCAGTTTTTTATTAGGTATAGATAATAAGGTAGTGAAGTTACCTACATAGATAAAACATGTTGAAAAAAAATAATTCGAGTGTTTTTCAGCCACCCACAATGATAATTTCGTCTTGCAAAAGGTCAAGAACCTTATTTTTTATACACACAAGGCGGTAGCGTAATTACCTAACTACCAACTGCTGATTTTAGGCAATAGGTTTATTGATTAGCAACTTTAGGTCTCTATCTGGGTAAGGTACTAAAAAATTGTAAGTAGATAGGCTGTGTTCTAATTAAGTAGGTACAATAGTAGGTAGGTTAGCCACTGCAGAACACATAAACTGACAGTTGGGAATTCAAATGGTAAGCGTTCGCTTCCTAATACATGCTAATACATAGGTAGGTATAAGAACCTAGTAAGTCTGTGGTCTAGGAGGCTAGTTGGGTTGTGTGAACCTTGTGCACACACACAAACTGTGCGACCTCTATTGTTGCAGATTGGGTTGGAACCACGTAACTACCCTAACATAACAGGAAGGAAAGAAGCGAATAAATTGGGTAGGAAAATATCCCAACAAAGGATAAGGACTGAGTAAAATGTCTGTGCTGCCATCTGTGTCGCTCGTCGATACGCTGACAATGCCATCTAGTGTAAAGATACATCTTTATTATGTTGATGAAAATTATAGTTATAGTAGAGAACTAGATGGCGCGATTCTATACATTATCAATGTAATAAATGGCAAGGTCCATGGTAATATTTTGATGGTGGCAGCACTGCTTTTTTTTGACCAATCACAAGCAATAGCGTCTCTAGCGCAGAAAAATTGACTTGACAGTAGTTAAAATGTCAACGTCATTTCTATGCTAACAAAAAAAACAACATGGCTGCTTGAATTAACTTTTTGTTGTAAATCAAGAGAAAGGTCATAATAAAAATTGACACGGTTCAAGTTAAGATATATAATATTTACGTGTTTATGTTGTATTAACCTACTTACACTGAAGTTTATGATAAAATCAGGTGAGCTTTTTATATTATTATTCGTTATTGTTTACGACGCGACGTGAGAATTGAATTGAATATCCGTGACCTTATTTTATGAAGCGGTACTCTGTACCGTTACTCAGGGCGCGTGGCCCCGAAGTTCCGTGCGGAGAGTGCTGGAGGGCCGCGCACCCCTCCTCTCGCGATTTCCTGCGCGGTGGTGGTCTTGAGTCGGGAGCGGGAGTGATTTTGGAGGGGATCCCGAAACTTGGTGGGGATGCGTTCCACTCCGTCATCGGTCAAAGCGTAGAGAGGAACTGGTAGGGGTTAACAACCTCCGATCTGTCTAGACCCGCCTACTATGGGTAGACAGACAGACACCCTCTCAGTCTCGGAACTTTATTTCATGAATTTATCAGGTGAGGGGTTGGTTTGGTTGTAAAATTGCCAAAACCAAAAGCCCAAGCCATATTCGTTTATATTGCTGCTGACTTTGTCTTGTATTGACTCATTATAGGTCAATGTTGTAAAGTTTACTTCAACCCTAAAATTATCAATGATCCCTACCAAAGTAATCAAAACTTGTTTCATTATTGTTTGTAGAATTTATCATACACTGAAATTGAGGTCGTTGACATTCTCTGATGACCTCATTCCAACTTTCCGTTAGAAACTTTCAAGGTTTCTAGTAGCAAAGGATTTCTGAGAATAGGTAGGTAGTGACCATTCTATATAAACCATGATTTCAAAGAAGAAATTATTTTCTTACCTCAAATTAAAATTCTAATTCATTAATTGTAGGTATTATTTGCAATCATGAATAACATTCAATATTTTTAATGCATCTTTATTCTATAAAATTATGGTGATTCATCTACTTGTACTTAAATATATAAAGTTAGACCACAACTAACTATAAATGAACTTTTTAAATGACTAAATAGTACAATAGGTTCAGCATTCCCACAAGCACTGAACCACAACCACACGTCTTGTGAAAGTACAGCAAAGAGAAAGTGAGCTGAGCACATACACAAGTGGCATGTATAACTTGTCAGTCGGGTATCGGGCATAAAAAACTTTCTTTAACCCACTTTCTTAAGTCGTGATCATCTCGCCGCTCTCTGCTGCATTAATTTTAGTGTTGTGTTGTGTGTGGTGTTTGGCAGACTGCTGACTGCCCTACCATCCCAGATCCCGCCACTTGGTGGGATGGTGTGGGGATGTCAATGACTCAAGTGGGACATTGTGTTTTTTTTTTTCGTTTTCGTTTTGCTCCCGACTGCGGTGCGGCGCGGTGCGGCGCAAGCTAAGATGTGCGATATGCAGAAACTGCTGAGAGATGATTCGTGGTATGAGGATTTTTCTTCTTTCGTGAGTAACGAGGGCAGACCTGGTTTCGGAGTTTGTAGGAAGTTTCAAGGGTTTTAACTTGCTGCCAGTAAGTTTGGTAAATTTAAGATCATATGGATGTCCTTGAAACTTTTAGCCTTGCTATGAACATGAGAGAGTGTAACACACCTGTGCTACAGCCAACCTACCTAGAAAAGCTATTATGAAACACTAGGAGCAGTCACCATTCTGACTAAGTAGCTATGCAAACTGCGCCTTGTATGCTTCCTTATATGATAATTTACATACCATTCATACATACTATTCATGTAATTGTTAATATTGTCATGTTTCAACAATGAGGAATAGTAACCCTGTTTTATCTGTATAACATACACTGCCTGATATAAATTACATGCCCCATTTATATATGTATAAAGAAGACCGTAGACTGACTACACAAGAGCCTAACTTCTTGGTCTTATTGGTATTTTTAACATTTCACAAGAAATGAAAAATATGGTTGTAGATTGCGTACCTATCTGGATGTAAATAAAATTATGACATAAATTTATTCACAGTGCAAACATTATGTATGAGTACATACATTTCATGTAGAAATGCATTGAACAAAAAATTATGTGCTGATGATCAGGGATGTTAATGAACACATACCTTAGTCACTTCCACCCGAGTCATCATATCGCTGCACAACATACATTTTTGCTTGTGTATATAGTACCTAGTGTATCTAATAGATTGTGTCTTTCCGAGTCAATCTTCAATCTTCAACAATCTCAGAGTTACAGTGAATAGGTTCCATCCAGTCAAGCAGTGCTCCATCATAAATTACTTTAGGATGCTTGACTATCAATGATTAAAAGTCTGGTATGGGTTTTTGTTTAGCTCAACACTGTACTTAAAATTTTTATATTATTATCATGAAATAATGAGTAGATACCTAAGTATGTACCAGCCCAAAAATGAGTACCTCTCGATAACAGTCACACTCACATGCAAATAAGGTGTTTAGATGCAATACACAATATGTTCTGTCATTGGATGTTTGATTATTAATGAATTAGGCTGGCCTCTTTTTTTGTAAGACTGGTAGGCGCTTGGCCTTCGTCTGAGCTGATGATAAGTTATGATAAGGCCGAAGGTGGAAGCATACTTCACCGGTTATCCTCAAGTAACTGAGGAACTGCCTATATTATCTGGAAGTCAACAATCTAGAATTGTTGTTATGGCGATAGACTTGGATAAGATGGTGGTAGCTAGCCAGGCAGGCTTAGACAAAGTTCTACCACCAACCAAGCATATTTATACTCCCTCGGGGACTGAACCTGGGACCTCTGGGTCTAGACTAACCACTAGACCACAGAGGCGGTGAGGCATTCTGTCCTCCCAGTTGTTCAGATTTTTTTGTATCCATATTTTAAATATTGGAACACTGTTTACATGTTCTACCTTGCCTTGGCCTGGCTAAAGAAGAACCAGACAAGGTAATTTGGCTCGATAGAGCTTGCGACTGACGTCTGCACTGCACTCATAGACGTCACTTATCTTAAGTCTCTATAAACCTATCATTAACTGGTAATTTTATGTAGATTTATAAAAAAAAATAAAAAAAATTGAACAATGATATAATGATATATACATACCTACGGACATTATACTTACGTTAGATAGTTAGTACAGTAATGGTTACGTCACAGATATCAGAATACTAACGTACCTAGCTAGTTACGTAAACTTACAGCTTTAGAGAGCCTATGGAGCTCATGCATAGGTAAATCGAAAGGTTATCTCGGTTATTTGTGAAACATATGATGGCATAATTCATGCCTCTACAAACTCTACATTCAGTACACACCTACTACCAGTTTTGGCAATAAAACATGGCAGAAAATTACAACTTTCAGCAACTATGTTTTTTGGACTTATCTACGAGAATCAAGAAATTTCTTGATTCCGAAGCAATTTCGATACAATCTGGTGTTCAGGTGGTAGGAAATGTAATGGTCTGCCTCGCTTGCGATCTACCGAAGTCCGGGGCCAAGCAGTTCGCTGTGTTCCTACGTTGAGCGGAGTGCCAGTGCTCTTAATAGGCAGATTCTGGGAATGCTCGCTCCATCGTAGACCTCATTTTCGCCTTTCCTCGGCCAGGTTTGCCCAGGCGAATCTTGAGGTCAAGAGCTTAGGTAGTGTACCTACCTATTTCAAATAATAATAAAAAAGTCCTTTAAAGGGGTAGGTTAAAAAGTTCCGACCGGGTGAACTTCGATAGGATACGCGTTCTGTGTTCTATAAATTTCACTTCGGCGAGTGTGCGCACGATATCTTTGACCTAATCCCTCCATCCCCTTTCCACCACCGGAATAGCAGACGTACGGCTGGCTACAGCCTGTATCTTGTAAATGTTCCATTGTGCCGAACACATCGTTTCGCCTCTACCTTTATCATTAATACTGGTAAAGAATGGAATTACAAGCCTTCGTCTGTTTTTCCGCACGAGTACAATCTTGGAGTCTTCAAGTCCAGTGAAAAAAGGTTCCTTTTAGGCAAGCGTGCTCCATCTTAGGCCACATCTTTACTTGTTTTACATGTAAGCTGGTGGTCAAAGGCATGACTATTATCAATAATAAAAAAAAACGCGTGAAGTTTTGGTTTTCACATTCACTATGCTGTACAAAGTACTGGTATTAGAACTGAGATGAGACCTAAACTATAGGTGTATTTTTCGTGATGAATGATTGCTTGATCACAAAGTTAGTCATTTTATTACTATTCGTGAAAGATCAGATTTTTTTTGGCTTAAAGTTTTGATAACTCTGATTTTCTTAATTAATTTTTTTTATTGTATTTTATATTTAAATTATATTTAAATGACATTTTAGAATAAAATTGTAAATTATAATATAAGCACAATTTAATTGTTAATACAAAACGCTCGCCATATTATGGTAGGATTCATTGATACTTGAACTTGTTAACACCTTACCATACCAAAATTATGAGTTTTTTGTTTGTTAGTTAGGTAGGTAACCAACAAAAAAAACAAAACTAAACGGCGAATGGGCTTTAATGAAATTGCAAGGTATATAATAGTTTATAATAAGGTAGGTATATAATAAGTGTTTGCCATGGGGTTGCGGGGGATACGGGGTCTTAAATAATGTCTTCGAGAACCAATCCAACCTTACCTGCACGTGGTACCCTTTCTAAACAACGGACAAGGTTCTGGCGCAACAACAACAAAACACATTCGACCAGCGGAAGTTCGATTTAATAAACTCATCACCAATCCGCCCGCCAAGCGTAGTGTTTGAGGATTTACCCTAATAAATCCTCAAACATGATTGACACAAATTTCACAGCCCGAAGTCCATACCAAGACTATAATAGGTAGCTCCGCTGTTCCTATTATAGTCTTGGTTACAGCGGGGCTACTACTAGGCACTTCCGGAGATCAGGCTACCAACCTAAGAAACAGCGACCCCCTGCACCTGGTAACTTAGAGAGACGTTGCATTGGGATGTTATAGGATTATCAGAAGTGTTGGGGAGGAAACGATCACCCCTAATTCCGGCAACTTGTTCTACTACCGGGAGGTCGACCAGCTGCCCCAACACGATATTGGGTTTCTCGTTCCCCAAGTCCCTCGTCAATAGCATTGTAAAGATCGAGAGCGTTTCAAGCAGGGTGGTGTACCCTATACTCGGAATCACTGTATTCGCTGAAGGTTATACGGTATACGCCCTGATGATGAAGTGGAGATCATTTATGACGACATTTCAAAGGTCATGTATGCTCCGAAAACACACTACACGATACACAAGGCACTTCAACGCGTGATAGGCGTGAAGGGCGTTGACGATCTAAGAGTGGACCATGGTGAAAGGGTCATCACATATCAATGTTAAGCTGGAACGGTCTCGTATGATAAAGTCTACTCTACGCCCAAATTCTGCCCAGATCCGAAATCTCGAGAGCTTTCAGTTGGAGTAAGAAAACCGCTTGGAATGCTTAGCTGCAACACTGGGCAAGCTAAATAACGGACTGGTGGAAACTGTTTACTGTTTGGTCAGGGTCCTTCTTATAGAAGAGAAGGCTTGACCCACCGCAAAAATAAAACTCGGAATCTCTCAGGACATACTATGAGGCTAATGACAGAGAGAAGTGAAATGACGGCGTCCTCAATACCATCGCATCTCGAAATCCATGCGACACGATTTGCACTCTTATAGTACTTATTGTATTTGGATCGCAATAAATCGGAACAAGGGCTCACAAGAACGAACGATTTGCGATCAGGTGCTCGCAAGGGATTTGTCTATTGGGCAAAGCCAGCTGACGAAGCTGAAGACCGACAGCGGCAATATCATTTTCTAAGCCAGAGATTTTGTAAGAGCTACAACAAAGGAGATGATGCTTTGTTTAGCTGTTTGCTTATATGGCCCGAAACTATACTGGTGAACTTTAGATCATTGGCGCACGTGTAACCGCGCAGAGTCAGCTAGATAAGAATAATAATGTTAAAAACTTTTTCTTATATTCTAAGCAAAATGTATAGTATTAACACGCTAAGAGTTAACTTGGGGCCCCATAGAGGAGTGAAGATATTGCTTATTTAAAGGTTGTTTAAGAAGCCGAAGCTTCTAAAAAAAAATTTGAAGCAAATTTTTCTTTTTCTTATTTTTTTTTATGGTCCTTCGATCTTACGGAATTTCGACCACCGGAAATGCTTCTAGTCCCATAAATAAGGCTCACGATTAACTATGAACTCGTGCGTGTATATTTTGAGGATTTAATTAGAATTTCATTTGCAGTGAGGAGGAGGGCGATATGAATTTCGCCGCGTTCTCCGCGGTGGGCGCCGCGGGGCCTCACTTCGTCACCACCGGCGGGCAGATGCCCGTGGCTAAGATGCAGCAGAGCATGGCCAACACCTCATTGCCACAGGTACAATCACCAATAGATATATCTAGACACCTTAGGTACACGAAAACACCTCAGGTACACGGAAACACCTCAGGTACACGGAAATCACCTCAGGTACACGGAAACACCTCATTGCCACAGGTATAATCACCAAAAGATATATATATCTAGACACCTTAGGTACACGGAAACACCTCATTGCCACAGGTATAATCACCAAAATATATATATATATCTAGACACCTTAGGTACACGGAAACACCTCAGGTACACGGAAACACCTCATTGCCACAGGTATAATCACCAAAAGATATATATATCTAGACACCTTAGGTACACGGAAACACCTCAGGTACACGGAAACACCTCAATGCCACAGCTACAATCACCAGAAGATCTATCTAGACACCTTACACACTCTTTACCTTACGTACACGGAGTACCTTTGATTCGCTCTCTCATACCACAGATAACATAATTTGAACATGATGGGGCACGATCGATAAAAAAATGCAAGAGCGTCGTCCTAGATGCCTACGATCATACGAACGAACAATGCTATTTCAACGCACGAGATTGAATACACAAATCTCTTTGTAGTCTCCCAATTGAAGCTCGCAAGTCATACTGTGAGCTCAGGAAATGCTTAATAACGATCGTATTTATTAGTCAGTTTGGTCTCTATCCTCTCTCTGGAAGGTGTTGGTTGAGTACCTATTATCTAGTCATCATCATCAAGTTACAGCGCTACATCATTTTTTTTTTTAAGTGAGAGTGCAATTAGTGACAAGATAATACATACAAAAGACAGTTATTATTCAATAAAAAGTACAATTAAACTAACTATGTACAAAGGAATCAGTCAGATTACCTAAGGACCGTTACAAACGGCCTATAGGTAACTCAACTGTTCCAGACCAGTACCAGACGGAAGCGTGCCCAAGACACTGGCTGCATTGCCATATAAAAGACTAATTCGATCTAAACTTAAACATAGTACAGGTACTTTCAATTGTTTTTGAAGTGAAAACTTCTTTAGACGCGTCGGGCATTTTTTGAGATGGTTGGATTTTTATTATTATTATTTAAACACTTTCACGTTATTTTTACGATCATAAGAGGTACGATTAAGTATCTTTCGAAGACTGACTCTACCTATAAATGACAAACTTCAAGTTTTCACTTCTTCGGCACTCCTGGAGTGCCACTGTTTTTTTTTACCAACTTCCTCGTGCAACCATGTGGTCTACGATGGAGCGAGCCTACCCAAACACCTGGAATCCTCAACAGACTAACTGGCAATCTTACATCTAAATGCTGGAACCCAACAATTTTATTTTTATGGAATTGTTGTTAGACTTAGATAAGATGGTAGTAGCTAGCCAGGCGGACTTAAACAAGGTCGTATCACCAAACAAACCCTTATCCTTACCTTAGCTATACCTTAGCCGGTACAGTACCAATTGTTGAATTAGGCTGAAAAACAGCGCCCTCTGTGTACAGTGGCCATTAATGCTGAGCCAGGCCGGGACTTCTTTGCTACTGTAGCACACACACTACTATTATGTGTTTCATTTATTTTTCAGTACTTTCTTTCTTGCTTTTTAACAAAATATATTTGAACTATGTTTTTGTCGTTTTGTCATGTGCTATTTAAAATTAATAAAGGTCTATATATCTATCTTTTAAGTCTATGATATGTGAAATTGCTTAGCTTCAGCGATCATATCTTCCACAATACTGTAGCATTTACTTTAGAATTAATATATGTTGTAGTTCAGGATAGATGCTAGAACACTTGTGTTTCGAAAACACGATCACATAAAATTTTCTCTATAGAAAAAAAATCCAAAGTTGACTCTAATTTGTACCAAAAATGTTCGCCATTCAATAAATACGCCCAATTAGGGCTTGAAACTTTGTACAGTAAATAAACACAGTATACAGCAGACGGTCTGTGTTTTCGATTTTCAAAATTCATATTTGTTTTACCGTAAAAAAACAAAACGTAGAAATACGCGTATATTTCTGTCATCTGGTGGTCATAAGCGCCGTGGTTGAGCGCACAGCAAAGTCACCTTTATTATTACTGTATCTGAGTTCGAAACTAGAATAAAGTTGCGTTAAGTTGCTAATCTGAGGTACTATAGCCCGTTAATATTTGTCGTTTGCAGGTGGTTGGCATGGTGGGCGGGGTTACGGTGAGCGAGGGCGTGCAGTACGGCGGCATCCAGGCCGCTCCGCAATTCATATCCGTGCCCATCACGCTGCCCGGGGCCAAGCCGGGTAAGGAACCTAGCCTAGTAAAATCATATTTTAAAAGTAAACAAGTCATTCTAATTTTGAATAGGCGGCGGAAATGTTCTGCAGCCTATTCAAAATTAGAACGACTAGACTGACGTCCCGCACTGGGGCGTATTCCAGACCAACTTCTTGAAGTAACGGAACGTAAAAAATGTAGAAAAGGTGGGGTTGATAAATAAAGGAGGGTGTAAATGTGTATTATTTTCATGTATAATGTTTCACAGGAGATCCGCAACAAATGGTGCAGATCCAAGTGCTGAACCCCAACATGCTACAACCGCAGCAACAGAAGTACCAGATGCAAATACCCATACAAGGGTACCAGGGTGGTATGTACTCATTCTGTTTTGTTGTAAACATAGCACACTATTTTTTGGTTGGTGGTAGGACTTTGTCTAAGTCCGCCTGGCGGCTAGCTACCATCATCTTACCTAATTCTGTCACCATATTAACAATTCTAATAAAATTGTTGTGTTCCGGCATTTAGAGGTAAGATAGCCAGTTTCTCGGTTAGTTGAGGATCCCGGGTGAAGTGCGCCTCCACCTTCGGCCTTATCTCAACTTGTGTAACCAGGTGAGATGAAGGCCAAGTGTTTACTCGTCATACAATAAAAAAAAAATAGAGGAAACCATTCAACCAATATTTTACTAGCTTAACCTGCGGCTTCGCCCGCGTTGTATTCGGATATAAAGGAGCCTATAGTCCTATGGCATACACTATTTAATATAAATGTAATAGCTATCGGCTGGAGGGTAAGCACTATAGTCATACCAACCTTGAACTATATAAGCATTCCAGATTTTACTGTAGAGCATCAAAATATTTCTTAAAAGACAATTAAATTTCAAATGTTTTATATGTAAACTTAGAAATATGTAAATACACACACTGATTTGGCCCTCTGTATGAATTTGTGCACCAGAGGACAAAATTATTGGTTGGTATTGCCATTTACAACAGAATCGTGGCAGTCGTAAGTTTAAGTGTAGTAGAGCCCCTTGTGAAAGGTCTCGTCTATCGTCAAACCACCACACCTATTTCAACGGCCAAGCAGCATTGTGGTATTCCGGTTTGAAGGGATGACTGCCGGTGAAATTACGGGCACGCGAGGCCTGACAACTTTATGCCTCCAAGTTGACGGACGCAATGCAGTGCCGTGTAGGATATGTTCTTTGTGGATGTGACCTACTCAGTAAGGCATTGTTATAGGCGAGAGATGCACTTAACATCCGGTCGGCTACTTGCTTTTCCCGTCTAATAGAAATAATAATATGCATGTCCTACCTTTTGTTTGTCTTTCCCGTCTAATAGTAGAATAATATGCATGTACCTACCTTTTGTTTGTCTTGTAACGCTCACTACATTTATATAACAAATTATATAAGTCATAGTTTTTCAGTGAGTGATAATGTTATAATCTTGATGATAAATACATTATCTAAAACCGTAAACCGTATGAAAAAAGTCACAACAGCATCCTTATTGTATTGTTGTAATGGACCCGCAAAGCATTATTATGTAAGTAATTGCAGGTGGCGCGATGCTAACAGTGGCCTACTCCCCGGAACCCAACGATACCACCATGCAGCTATTGGCACAGAACTCCATTCCTGAAAGTAAGTGAACAAATAACTAACTATCTAGGACATATCATCGAAATACACCAGCTTTTCGTTTGAGCCGAGTACTGGGACACTACTACTTCGAAAGGCATTCTTGTTTTGATATCACTTTACTTTAGCCTCATATTTTGTACACCCTATAAAAAATGACCTTGAAAATGGGGGCATGTCAGATTCCAAAGATATTTGTCGGTTAAATCGGAATACTAGGCAGTGGCACGTGCCATTCGGACTCTCGTTCCTAAAGCCATGCTGGTTTTCTCACGATATAATCTTCCCCATCAGAGCATAGACTTTTTTTTATTTTTATTGGGTATTTTTATTGGGTATTCGGGTAAGCACTTGGCCTTCATCTCACCTGGTTACATGTTGAGATATGGCCGACGGTGGAGGAGCCCTTTTAGCCGGAATCAGAACAAACCGAGGAACTGGCTATGTTACCTCTAAATGCCGGAACAACAATTTTAGAATTGTTGTTATGGCGACAGAATTAGGTAAGATGGTGGTAGCCAGGCGGACTTAAATAAAGTCCTACCACCAACCAAACCAAGCACAATATATTGTACTCCCCATGGGGATCGAACCCGGGACCTCTGGATCTGAATTCGGTTGGTTGAACCACTAGACCACAGAGGCGGTTAAAACATATTAGGCATGTGTCAAATAAAAACACTTCTAACTATGCTAAAGCTTACATCCTATGGGTGCGCAATGTGCCTAAAAGGGGTCAAAAGTTTTCTTTTCACATATTAATATATACTTTTGTTATCAGGCATGATTATGACGACGATGCCACAAGAGGTGCAACTGGTACAAGCGCAGACGTCTGACGAAAAGGGCCAAATACAAGCCGCTTTACCGCATCAGGTAACATAACCAAATACAAATTATACTAAATCATTTCTTTGGAAATGCACATTTAGCAAGCTGCAGTAGAATTAGTAGAATTATAGTCGATGGTTTGAGGCGGTTCAAGTCGCATATTCGTAGTTGCGATTGGAAGAAGCACTTATGTAGTGTATGGGCTGAGATGATGATTAATAAATAAATATTATAGGACATTAATTTTTACACAGCGCCATCTAGCCCCAAACTAAGCATAGCTTGTAATATGGGAACTAGATTACGGATATGGATACGGATACGGATTATGATGGCACAGTTAATAATGTCATTTACTTATTTAAAAAAAAAAAACAAGTATTTTAGATAAGACCTCAAGAAAGAGGGGATCCTTCTAACACAGGTTTTTCAAAACTTCAGAAGGATTCCTACCCCTAGTTTAAATAATTTAACTTGTAAAGAAATAAACTCATTTTTTTTGTCTTATACGACTTGAGGGACCTTTGCCGTTGCGGATCGAAACCTCTAACGCAGCCCATGCATGTCATAAAAGCCGAATAAGGGATCTCATCAGAAGAAAGGCAGCAGCTTCCTTCTGTGAATAAGATACACCTTTACTGCGATCCCTAATCCACTTGCCAAGCGTGGTGATTATGGAAAACCCTCAGGAGGGAATGTTATGTAATGTTTGATTAAAAAGTTGTTTGTTCTGTGTTTGGGTGTAATATTGTATCATTTTGGCAAAAAAAATGTCGTTTACAACATAAATGAATACTTACAGGTATTCATAACACCGAACCAGCAGATAATTATCAACGCGCCGGAGGAAAACAAATCTCTAAATAACAACACGACAAATAACAATAACAATGATAACAACGATGTTGTTATCAAGGAGGAGTGCGACGGTACTAATGATGATGTAAGTTATATTTTTTTATTTTCTATTCTGCAACTATGATTTTACCGTGCCTTTGCCCGCGTGGTATCTACACGGATGACTAGTAAAATTTTAAATAATAGAGATATGTAACCCGTCGATTTTCTGCAAATATATAAAGATTAATAGGTTAATTAATAATAATCATACAAAGGTTCACGAAACACAAAATTACCTCCCCAGTTTTTATTAATTGGTTTCGCTTTACCAAAAAAAAAAACATATAGATTAAAAAACAGGTCCACAGTCCCTGGAGTAGGATCCTACAATAGCTCAAAAACGTTTGTTCTAATAAACGTAATTAATTTTACATTCAAATCTTGTCCTTGTCATACTCAAAATGTGATTAAAAGAGGTATTTTATTTACTGTTTTGACACTTTTAGCGATAAGGCCCATTTTACATTATATATATATTTTATTGATAATAGTCAAGCGTTTGACCACCAGCTTACATGTAAAACAAGTAAAGATGTGGCCTAATATGGAGCACGCTTGCTTAAAAGGAACCTATTTACTCTGGACTTGAAGACTCCAAGATTGTACTCGTGTGGAAAAACAGACGAAGGCAAGGAATTCCATTCCTTACCAGTATTCATGATAAAGTTAGAGGCGAAACGATGTGTTCGGCACAACGGAACATTTACAAGGTACGGGTTGTAGCCAGCCGTTCGTCTGCTAGTCGGGTGGTGGAAAGGGGATGTAGGGATTAGGTCAAAGATATACATTAACTTGATTATGTGGTACAATAAAGGGTTTACTTTTCCATCTGTCAATTTAATGTGATAATCTGACCCTAATCATGCTATTTTTAAATGTGCGAAATGGTTTATTAGCTCTTAACCTCTAGGCTTGGTTGCAAGCATTAGGTCTACAATGGAGCGATATTTCTAAGCACTCCCACTCTCTATCCAAGGCTGTCTTATCGCTTATACAATGCGTCGCCAAAATGTTTGTATGTTACGATGCCACGCAATAAAATGTTAATTAATTAATTAATTCATTCACTCGACGAACGAAGATATTCATTGATGACAGTGAGAGTTATTTCGTATCACATATTTTATTCATTATATTTTTCAGGAAAGCTCTCAAGGCACGGAAACTAGTGAAAGCAATCCCTGGACCATGTCTAACAGCCAACAGGATCTCGTCAAATACCTCAACAGCTTACCACCGCAGGTACGTAGCACATTAATTTTACACAGCGCCATCTAGCCCCAAACTAAGCATAGCTTGTAATATGGGAACTAGATTACGGATAGAATACTTAAATAATTTTTGTAAATACATACTTACTATATTATACAACACTCAAACACAGAACTAACATCTGTATTCATCACACAAATGTTTGTCCTGAACCACATTCCTTTTTTTTTTTTTTTTTTAATGGTGATTTCTAAGCTTGCGTTTGATAACCTCTTTCTAATGAATACTCGTTTATTCCAGCAAACGCAAACCCTACCGCTATCGCTGCAACAGTTCCTCAGACTAAACCCCAAGCCCAGTGAGACGAAACACGATGTGGAAATGGAGGTTGAAGTGGATGCGGAGAAGAAAGAGGAAGCGGTCGCGGAGGCCATTATTGGAGAAGGTCTATACTTGCATCTCACGAACCTGATGTCTTTTAGAAGAGAGTCGAGTTGGCATACTCTGGGCAAGCGCATTAAGAGTAGTAGTAGCATCAAGGGTATGATTGCCGGTGAAATTACGGGTACATGAGGCTTAACATCTTTATGCCTCAAGTTGACGGGTGCAATGCAGTTGTGGATGTGACCTACGCAGTAAGGCTTTGTTATTGGCAAGAGTTGCACTTAACACCAGGTGCGCTACTTGCTTGTCCTGTCTCCTAGTAGTATAAAAAAAGTAAAAAAAAAGCGCGCCTCATCGTAGACCTGATTCAGTTCCTCAGTTTGTTGAGGATTCCGGGTGAAGTGCCCCTTCACCTTTGGCCTTGAGATGAAGGCCAAGCGCTTCCCCGTCGTACAATATATATATATATATATTATAGATGAAACGATTTGGGTTGGTATTTTTAGCGTACCTTTGCAAGTTACGGGATCAAGAGCGAAGAAATACAAAAAAAGGGCTTGCATAGTTTAGTGAGTCTCTGCTAGATGGCGTTAAACAGAACTTTTGAGTCATTATAACATTTTGTAAATGTCATTTTGGTGTCTCTGAACAATAAAGTAAACAGAAATTACACCGAACGATACAAACGTTAGGTATTGAAATTAATGAGTGGTTTGAAATGTGTGTGAAGTCGATTGGGGGAGGCCTATGTTCAGCAGTGGACGTATGTGGTGATGAGTGGTTGGAAATGGTGTCTTATTGTGGCAGACAGAGGAAGGCCCCTTTTACTGTTCGATCGAAATAAGAATATGCCACTGAGGTATCTTTTGCGGTATGTTGAAATGCCCCGCTCCTTTCAGACGGCTCGGTCACAATACAGAGCAAAAAGAAAAAGAAATACAAGAAGAAACCGCCGAAGCCCGCGCGGCCGAAGCCAGGCCAAGTGGTGATCGCTACCGCCGCCGACGGCTCGCCCATATTCTGCTGCCCCGAGTGTCAGATGGCGTATCCTGAGAAGGAGCAGTTGGAGATGCACCTTGGAGTGCACAAGATTGTCCGGAGATTCATCTGCGGGATCTGTGGAGCTGGGTAAGAATGTTTGACATATTGTCTGTGCGGGTAAGGACCTGCACCTTGGAGTGCACAAGATTGTCCGGAGATTCATCTGCGGGATCTGTGGAGCTGGGTAAGAATGTTTGACATATTGTCTGTGCGGGTAAGGACCTGCACCTTGGAGTGCACAAGATTGTCCGGAGATTCATCTGCGGGATCTGTGGAGCTGGGTAAGAATGTTTGACATATTGTCTGTGCGGGAAAGGACCTGCACCTTGGAGTGCACAAGATTGTCCGGAGATTCATCTGCGGGATCTGTGGAGCTGGGTAAGAATGTTTGACATATTGTCTGTGCGGGAAAGGACCTGCACCTTGGAGTGCACAAGATTGTCCGGAGATTCATCTGCGGGATCTGTGGAGCTGGGTAAGAATGTTTGACATATTGTCTGTGCGGGAAAGGACCTATGTACATTTGTCACTGCTGCGCTATTGCCCTCCTAGCTTATTTTATTTATTGTAGGTAAGCTCTTGACATTGAGGCTTGTCTGGGCAGGAACTGTCAACAATAGTAATCATAAATTCATTTATTTCAGATCATTTGATAAATTGTATGCCTAACTGCCATAACACACATTAAATACATTATATATTGATATGCAAAAATATACAGAAATTGATAATACCATATTACAAGCTATGCTTAGATGGGGCTAGATGGCGCTGTGTGAAATAAGTGTCCTGTAATGTCCTGTAATATAGCCATCCAGTGGCTCATGATAATGAATCCTAAATCCTGGGCGATAGCTACAGCTAACGGCTAGGAGGCTGTGGGAGATGCGGCGTAAGCGGCACCAAGGATAAATCATCCACACTCACACACACACACAAAGACAAAAAGAGCCACCCAGCAAAGTGTAACTAGGTGTTTGGTTGCAGTTTAAAACGCAAGGAGCACTTGGAGCGCCACAAGCTGGGCCACAACCCGGAGCGGCCGTACGTGTGCGGCGTCTGCAGGAAGGGGTTCAAGCGACGCGAGCACCTCAACCTGCACACCGTCATACACTCGGGGGTCAAGACTGAGACCTGCACTGAATGCGGGAAAGGTAAACACCGGTACAGGCGATACTCGAACACACGGAACGTTTCGGATTCCTGTGCTCTAGCCACAGAGGCGGTTCGGGACGTTTCCGGTGATCCAGAGGTCCCGGATGCGATCCCCATATACAGTACAATATTGTGCTTGGTTTGGTTGGTGGTAGGATTAGCTACCACCATCTTGCCTAAGTCTGTCGCCATGGTAACAATTCTTAAAAAAAATTGTGTACCGAAAATTTATTTTTTTCTGAAACGAAAATTAATTAGTGGTAAATAGCCGGTTCCTCGGGTGGTTGAGGATTTCGGGTGAAATGCGCTTCCACCTTGGGCCTTATCGTAGCATATTTACTTGTTTTTCAAGCTGGTGGTCAAACGCTATTTATATTGTAAAATATGTTACCTGTTTGGTATAGGATTCTACCGAAAGGACCACCTTCGCAAACACGCGCGCTCGCACGAAACGAAGCGCGCCCGAGACGAGACACAAGCCAACACCAACACGCAGATATTCAAACTGAAGCCCATGGTGCCCAGCGCCAACAACTCCATCTTACCCGAGATCACTATACATGTAAGTTACTAGAGACACAAGCCAACACCAACACGCAGATATTCAAACTGAAGCCCATGGTGCCCAGCGCCAACAACTCCATCTTACCCGAGATCACTATACATGTAAGTTACTAGAGACACAAGCCAACACCAACACGCAGATATTCAAACTGAAGCCCATGGTGCCCAGCGACAACAACTCCATCTTACCCGAGATCACTATACATGTAAGTTACTAGAGACACAAGCCAACACCAACACGCAGATATTCAAACTGAAGCCCATGGTGCCCAGCGCCAACAACTCCATCTTACCCGAGATCACTATACATGTAAGTTACTAGAGACACAAGCCAACACCAACACGCAGATATTCAAACTGAAGCCCATGGTGCCCAGCGACAACAACTCCATCTTACCCGAGATCACTATACATGTAAGTTACTAGAGACACAAGCCAACACCAACACGCAGATATTCAAACTGAAGCCCATGGTGCCCAGCGCCAACAACTCCATCTTACCCGAGATCACTATACATGTAAGTTACTAGAGACACAAGCCAACACCAACACGCAGATATTCAAACTGAAGCCCATGGTGCCCAGCGACAACAACTCCATCTTACCCGAGATCACTATACATGTAAGTTACTAGAGACACAAGCCAACACCAACACGCAGATATTCAAACTGAAGCCCATGGTGCCCAGCGACAACAACTCCATCTTACCCGAGATCACTATACATGTAAGTTACTAGAGACACAAGCCAACACCAACACGCAGATATTCAAACTGAAGCCCATGGTGCCCAGCGCCAACAACTCCATCTTACCCGAGATCACTATACATGTAAGTTACTAGAGACACAAGCCAACACCAACACGCAGATATTCAAACTGAAGCCCATGGTGCCCAGCGACAACAACTCCATCTTACCCGAGATCACTATACATGTAAGTTACTAGAGACACAAGCCAACACCAACACGCAGATATTCAAACTGAAGCCCATGGTGCCCAGCGACAACAACTCCATCTTACCCGAGATCACTATACATGTAAGTTACTAGAGACACAAGCCAACACCAACACGCAGATATTCAAACTGAAGCCCATGGTGCCCAGCGCCAACAACTCCATCTTACCCGAGATCACTATACATGTAAGTTACTAGAGACACAAGCCAACACCAACACGCAGATATTCAAACTGAAGCCCATGGTGCCCAGCGACAACAACTCCATCTTACCCGAGATCACTATACATGTAAGTTACTAGAGACACAAGCCAACACCAACACGCAGATATTCAAACTGAAGCCCATGGTGCCCAGCGCCAACAACTCCATCTTACCCGAGATCACTATACATGTAAGTTACTAGAGACACAAGCCAACACCAACACGCAGATATTCAAACTGAAGCCCATGGTGCCCAGCGACAACAACTCCATCTTACCCGAGATCACTATACATGTAAGTTACTAGAGACACAAGCCAACACCAACACGCAGATATTCAAACTGAAGCCCATGGTGCCCAGCGACAACAACTCCATCTTACCCGAGATCACTATACATGTAAGTTACTAGAGACACAAGCCAACACCAACACGCAGATATTCAAACTGAAGCCCATGGTGCCCAGCGCCAACAACTCCATCTTACCCGAGATCACTATACATGTAAGTTACTAGAGACACAAGCCAACACCAACACGCAGATATTCAAACTGAAGCCCATGGTGCCCAGCGCCAACAACTCCATCTTACCCGAGATCACTATACATGTAAGTTACTAGAGACACAAGCCAACACCAACACGCAGATATTCAAACTGAAGCCCATGGTGCCCAGCGCCAACAACTCCATCTTACCCGAGATCACTATACATGTAAGTTACTAGAGACACAAGCCAACACCAACACGCAGATATTCAAACTGAAGCCCATGGTGCCCAGCGCCAACAACTCCATCTTACCCGAGATCACTATACATGTAAGTTACTAGAGACACAAGCCAACACCAACACGCAGATATTCAAACTGAAGCCCATGGTGCCCAGCGCCAACAACTCCATCTTACCCGAGATCACTATACATGTAAGTTACTAGAGACACAAGCCAACACCAACACGCAGATATTCAAACTGAAGCCCATGGTGCCCAGCGACAACAACTCCATCTTACCCGAGATCACTATACATGTAAGTTACTAGAGACACAAGCCAACACCAACACGCAGATATTCAAACTGAAGCCCATGGTGCCCAGCGCCAACAACTCCATCTTACCCGAGATCACTATACATGTAAGTTACTAGAGACACAAGCCAACACCAACACGCAGATATTCAAACTGAAGCCCATGGTGCCCAGCGACAACAACTCCATCTTACCCGAGATCACTATACATGTAAGTTACTAGAGACACAAGCCAACACCAACACGCAGATATTCAAACTGAAGCCCATGGTGCCCAGCGCCAACAACTCCATCTTACCCGAGATCACTATACATGTAAGTTACTAGAGACACAAGCCAACACCAACACGCAGATATTCAAACTGAAGCCCATGGTGCCCAGCGACAACAACTCCATCTTACCCGAGATCACTATACATGTAAGTTACTAGAGACACAAGCCAACACCAACACGCAGATATTCAAACTGAAGCCCATGGTGCCCAGCGCCAACAACTCCATCTTACCCGAGATCACTATACATGTAAGTTACTAGAGACACAAGCCAACACCAACACGCAGATATTCAAACTGAAGCCCATGGTGCCCAGCGCCAACAACTCCATCTTACCCGAGATCACTATACATGTAAGTTACTAGAGACACAAGCCAACACCAACACGCAGATATTCAAACTGAAGCCCATGGTGCCCAGCGACAACAACTCCATCTTACCCGAGATCACTATACATGTAAGTTACTAGAGACACAAGCCAACACCAACACGCAGATATTCAAACTGAAGCCCATGGTGCCCAGCGCCAACAACTCCATCTTACCCGAGATCACTATACATGTAAGTTACTAGAGACACAAGCCAACACCAACACGCAGATATTCAAACTGAAGCCCATGGTGCCCAGCGACAACAACTCCATCTTACCCGAGATCACTATACATGTAAGTTACTAGAGACACAAGCCAACACCAACACGCAGATATTCAAACTGAAGCCCATGGTGCCCAGCGCCAACAACTCCATCTTACCCGAGATCACTATACATGTAAGTTACTAGAGACACAAGCCAACACCAACACGCAGATATTCAAACTGAAGCCCATGGTGCCCAGCGCCAACAACTCCATCTTACCCGAGATCACTATACATGTAAGTTACTAGAGACACAAGCCAACACCAACACGCAGATATTCAAACTGAAGCCCATGGTGCCCAGCGACAACAACTCCATCTTACCCGAGATCACTATACATGTAAGTTACTAGAGACACAAGCCAACACCAACACGCAGATATTCAAACTGAAGCCCATGGTGCCCAGCGCCAACAACTCCATCTTACCCGAGATCACTATACATGTAAGTTACTAGAGACACAAGCCAACACCAACACGCAGATATTCAAACTGAAGCCCATGGTGCCCAGCGACAACAACTCCATCTTACCCGAGATCACTATACATGTAAGTTACTAGAGACACAAGCCAACACCAACACGCAGATATTCAAACTGAAGCCCATGGTGCCCAGCGCCAACAACTCCATCTTACCCGAGATCACTATACATGTAAGTTACTAGAGACACAAGCCAACACCAACACGCAGATATTCAAACTGAAGCCCATGGTGCCCAGCGCCAACAACTCCATCTTACCCGAGATCACTATACATGTAAGTTACTAGAGACACAAGCCAACACCAACACGCAGATATTCAAACTGAAGCCCATGGTGCCCAGCGACAACAACTCCATCTTACCCGAGATCACTATACATGTAAGTTACTAGAGACACAAGCCAACACCAACACGCAGATATTCAAACTGAAGTCCATGGTGCCCAGCGACAACAACTCCATCTTACCCGAGATCACTATACATGTAAGTTACTAGAGACACAAGCCAACACCAACACGCAGATATTCAAACTGAAGCCCATGGTGCCCAGCGCCAACAACTCCATCTTACCCGAGATCACTATACATGTAAGTTACTAGAGACACAAGCCAACACCAACACGCAGATATTCAAACTGAAGCCCATGGTGCCCAGCGCCAACAACTCCATCTTACCCGAGATCACTATACATGTAAGTTACTAGAGACACAAGCCAACACCAACACGCAGATATTCAAACTGAAGCCCATGGTGCCCAGCGCCAACAACTCCATCTTACCCGAGATCACTATACATGTAAGTTACTAGAGACACAAGCCAACACCAACACGCAGATATTCAAACTGAAGCCCATGGTGCCCAGCGCCAACAACTCCATCTTACCCGAGATCACTATACATGTAAGTTACTAGAGACACAAGCCAACACCAACACGCAGATATTCAAACTGAAGCCCATGGTGCCCAGCGACAACAACTCCATCTTACCCGAGATCACTATACATGTAAGTTACTAGAGACACAAGCCAACACCAACACGCAGATATTCAAACTGAAGCCCATGGTGCCCAGCGACAACAACTCCATCATACCCGAGATCACTATACATGTAAGTTACTAGAGACACAAGCCAACACCAACACGCAGATATTCAAACTGAAGCCCATGGTGCCCAGCGCCAACAACTCCATCTTACCCGAGATCACTATACATGTAAGTTACTAGAGACACAAGCCAACACCAACACGCAGATATTCAAACTGAAGCCCATGGTGCCCAGCGACAACAACTCCATCTTACCCGAGATCACTATACATGTAAGTTACTAGAGACACAAGCCAACACCAACACGCAGATATTCAAACTGAAGCCCATGGTGCCCAGCGCCAACAACTCCATCTTACCCGAGATCACTATACATGTAAGTTACTAGAGACACAAGCCAACACCAACACGCAGATATTCAAACTGAAGCCCATGGTGCCCAGCGCCAACAACTCCATCTTACCCGAGATCACTATACATGTAAGTTACTAGAGACACAAGCCAACACCAACACGCAGATATTCAAACTGAAGCCCATGGTGCCCAGCGCCAACAACTCCATCTTACCCGAGATCACTATACATGTAAGTTACTAGAGACACAAGCCAACACCAACACGCAGATATTCAAACTGAAGCCCATGGTGCCCAGCGACAACAACTCCATCTTACCCGAGATCACTATACATGTAAGTTACTAGAGACACAAGCCAACACCAACACGCAGATATTCAAACTGAAGCCCATGGTGCCCAGCGACAACAACTCCATCTTACCCGAGATCACTATACATGTAAGTTACTAGAGACACAAGCCAACACCAACACGCAGATATTCAAACTGAAGCCCATGGTGCCCAGCGACAACAACTCCATCTTACCCGAGATCACTATACATGTAAGTTACTAGAGACACAAGCCAACACCAACACGCAGATATTCAAACTGAAGCCCATGGTGCCCAGCGACAACAACTCCATCTTACCCGAGATCACTATACATGTAAGTTACTAGAGACACAAGCCAACACCAACACGCAGATATTCAAACTGAAGCCCATGGTGCCCAGCGCCAACAACTCCATCTTACCCGAGATCACTATACATGTAAGTTACTAGAGACACAAGCCAACACCAACACGCAGATATTCAAACTGAAGCCCATGGTGCCCAGCGACAACAACTCCATCTTACCCGAGATCACTATACATGTAAGTTACTAGAGACACAAGCCAACACCAACACGCAGATATTCAAACTGAAGCCCATGGTGCCCAGCGCCAACAACTCCATCTTACCCGAGATCACTATACATGTAAGTTACTAGAGACACAAGCCAACACCAACACGCAGATATCGTCCATGAAGTATTGCGTTTTTTGTCTATGGTCCTGTAGTATGCCTAGTATACCTGTCAATACTTATTAAACTTCATAGGCATGCTTTTGTCAAAAGTAAAGTAAATGGTTGGACGCACTATTAGTTGTTATATACAGGCAGTTCGATTAAAAAAAAAAACAATGTTTTGTGTTTTTGTTATATATTTAAATTACAATGCCATTAGCCCCGAGCGAAACCTAACATATAACTGGATTCACCCTGAAACAAATAAGTTAAAATTTAAACGTGAACTGACAGTGTTTTAATTTTCCCCAGGTACCAACGAGCTCCAACATGAACATCCCAGTCCAGATAAACATCCCTCCGCACGTGGTGTCGTCGCTGGAGGCGGCTCAGGCCCGCATTGACTCGCAGGCGCAGCTGGAGGCGCTCCTCTCGTGACGTCGCGACGCATAGACCGCTTGTGCGTCACGTGGAGCTCACTGGAGGCGGCTCAGGACGTCGGTACCATATCCATACTATTTTAAATTCAAAAGTGTCTCATGTTATTTTTTTGTTCGTTTACTTTTCACCACTAAAAGCGGCTGTGATGAAATGAAAGGCATAGTGTATGCCAGGCAATAACATTAATGATACTTTTTATCTGTGTACCTGCCACGCGGGCAAAGGTGAGTAATAACTAGGCCTGCCCACCGCCACCAATTGCTAAATCTGAGAGTTAGACATGTTATATGACTTTCTTCGGTTTTGTTTTACTTTACATGAAACTTTCATAGTTAACTCCATAGCCAACTGTGCGACTTAGCTTAGCACCGAGGCCTATAGATCGTACATCACATTATCCTGAATATGATTTTTATACAGATGATCTATAGATCACGTAGATGAAATGTTGAATATTTATTAACATTTAGATAGACATAGATTTATGATTATGACGAAACACCAATAACTTTATTTAATACATTTACTCGATTTTGTATTAAAATGTAAATGACTGCCGTTTCCGCACTAAGACTCTTAGGTGATCCAATGTGCGTGGGGAATTTCCGGCTAGTATGTAGAAAAATGCAATAACTGCAAATGTTTTCAGTGTTCTATAAAAAATGGATGTGAAAATTAATGTAAAAGATGAAAAGTAATAATAAGGTATGGGCATATCATTCAGAGGGAAAATAATGTTAGATGTGAATGTGAACGGAGAGGTCACAACATTTACAAATGTTGTAATGACACAAACCGAGACGGGACTCAAACCTTTTCATATTATTTTCATAGTTAAGTGAATCTCTGCTAGATGGTGTTTATTTATTTATTTATAAGGAAAATTATAATACCAACAGCACATAAAACAGATAGATACAATATTAGAACACAGAAGGCTAATAAAAGGTTTTCACATATAGTTGTAGAATGGATATATAAAAAAGTGTGAACTGAACAGGAAGTAAAGTTGGAAGTAATATTGGATATTGAAGGATAAAAATGAGATAGCAAAACTAAATAATAAAATTATTTATAGGTACTACAAAAATTAAAATAAAGGAAATTGGTAAAACAGCGATGTTGCACAAAATTCGGAATCTGTTTACCCTCGTAGCTCAATTGTTTGGAACTTCTCCGGCTTTAGGAAAAGATGCGGGTTCGAGTCCCGTTGCGGGTTGTAAATTAAATAACATTAATTGTAAGTGGAGTAGACGACAAAAACGATATTGCTGTAATGTAAAGAAGATTGGATAATAAGTTGAACACTGACAAGTGAATGGGAGAAAAAAATTTACTGTGTGATCCCACATTAGGTCGGGGCAAGAAAATGATGTTTTTATTTATCAATTGTATAATTGATTACTTGTAGTATCCCTATATATGTTTTAGGTACCTGCACTCCACTTGCTAGCTATAGTTAAAATTGGATACCCTAGGTCATAATGTATATACATTACGGATGTAGCAAACTCAAGTATCTGTGTAGTTCCATTGATTGTATTGATTTCATCATGACAAAATCTATGGATCCTGTCGAACCAATATATTTAATTTACTTTTTTTATACAATTTAGTATTGTGTATGTTTAAAAAGGGTTCATTTGAAGAGATGTGTATTCTTGACATAATGCATGCACAAATATATTCCCAAACGTTAATTATGTTAAGTAATACCGAACCAAAGCATTATGCTTGCATTTGCGATGCACGGTTGCGAATTAGTTCGTATGGCGTTGTGTTAAAAACAAATGCGCTACAAAGCATAATATACTTCTACAATCTTATCATACAAACTCTTTGTAGCGGCCGCATACGGAACCGCTTAGGCAACCGAGTCTTGGTTTGACTATAACTTCCTTAGATAAAAAGAAACAAATAATATCGCACGCCTTACTATTGCGAAAATAGAGGCATATTTTGTCATGTGACGCTAGGAAAAGATGGCAACATATTTACTGATTTTCAAAGTAATAGCAACTCTAACTTAGAAATTAGGGCTAAAATAGTAAAGTAGATAACTTCTTATACAATTGTTAGTAGAGAGCGAGCAGCTGATAGTTATGTAGTCGTTATTGTTATTGTCTCGATTATCACAAACCCGACTCGTCGTCTTCCGATCGTAACATTGTCCTGTCCATAGATAAAACCGCACAAACTCCATAGATCTTAAGATATTCTTATATGTACGTATTCGGTATACATATCCGAATGTAGGGTGTTAAATATTTTCTGTGATATATTTATGTTTCTCTAGCCACTAACAGAGCTGAGAAGAAATCCACTTTCCTTTGGCGTTAACACCTGCGGAAAAATAAAATTGTATCTATTTACAGTATAAGATGAGATCTTTTATTTGCCAGAACATGTGATAAGTTGGTTAGTAATTACAATATGTCCATTGTGTTCTACCGATCAAGCATGCAAATATTTAACATAATATTTCCTTGAGAAAATATCTAAATATCTTTTCCTTTTCTTTCCTATATTAATTCACACAGCGCAATCTAGACCCAAACTTACACTAAACTTAAACTTAACAAACCACATAACAAAGTTTGTTATATGGGAACCTAGTTACGGATATAATACTTAAATATTTTGTAAATGCATACTTCTTATGAAACAATACAATACCCTTATATCTATATGAATTACACAAATGTTTGTCCGGGGTGGGAATTGAACCCACAACCAGCACAGAAGGCAGAGCTTACTTAACTGAGCTGTGACTGAGAAGTTTATTAATTCGAGAACAGCATCAGATATTTCATATGATTGTTGCAAACTATTCGACTTTCAGTAGGCGTTACCGCCAAAGGAAAGTGTATTTTGTCTAAAACGTCAGTTGTACAATTTTTATTCATATTTTTTCTTACAAATATTATCACACTTTCATAATGTGTGCTCACCTTTTTTGTATTATTCTATATATTTTTTTGTATATCAAGTAAGTATCGAAAGGATGTTTGGTCTATTAATCTGTTCCTGTGATTCTTATCGACTTACGTTACTTAAAAGATACGTACTTTGAAGGTATCATTTAATATGTAGGTAATCGATATATTTTCAGTATGCAATCAATTTCGAGTGCTAAATATAATAGGGTGCTTCACTTTTAGACATACCTACACTATAGTGGGCTGATTTGTCTTAGGTCCTAAAACTAATCCGATATGGAAATCGATTCATAACTTTGTGAGAAGCCGAATCTTTTCATACAAATAAAATCTGTAACTTAGGAAGTCACTATAGTCCTTTAGTAGTTTTTTTTAAACGGGCAAGCTCTTGACAACGTTGCATGCCTGCGATAAATATTGAAGTAACTGTATATTTTGTATTGATTGGATCAATTTGTTCGATTTAATTTAGGTTATGTTGTATGTGTAATCATGTTCGTATACTTTTTGTGCTACATATTGTTTTTAGTTTTTTTTTAGATTTAGATTATGATTTATTTTAATGTATGTAGATTGTATTTTTGTACCTTTTTTTTATTGTAGTTCAAGTATTATTAGGGATTTAGGTTAAGATGAGAAAGGTGTGTTAGATGTAAACTTTTGTATGATGTTTTACTTATCATTATCAGTAATGAGATTAAAATAAACAAACTGATTTTTTTTTACATGTTTTTCAATTTCAATATATTTTTTTTCATTTGGGACAAAACCAGTCATACACTGTGTTTAGGTAAACTAAAATCTAGAACTAAGAAGGTAGATAAAATGTTTATCCAACAACTTTACCCACGGGTTGAAATTTATATTATATTACTATAAACATTAATTAAGAATGGGATATTTCTTATTTAAAGTGTCAACTCTTGATGACCTCTAGGCTTGTCTGAGGCCAGGGCAAGGATAAGGTCTGCGATGGAGCCAGCTATGGCAGAAGGCACTGGCTCGCGCGCCGACGCAGCGGAACACGGCTATCCGTTTGGTGCCGGACTTCGGCAGGAGGGTGGTCGCTAGCTAGGACCTTTACGGGTTCTACTAGAATTGGGATCATTTTTTTTTTTTTATACAACTAGGAGATGGGACAAGCCAGTAGCCCACCTGGTGCATCTCTTGCCTATAACAATGCCTTACTGCGTAGGTCACATCCACAAAGACCATAGCCTACACGGCACTGCATTGCGCCCGTCAACTTGAGGCATAAAGGCCTCTAATGCGCTTATTCATAAGTAATGAGTAGGTATCCTCTGCGGTGGCGAGTGTACTTTGCCTATTTTGACACGAGTTCGGCCATGAGGATATGTTAGTCCTCGAATAGTAATATAAATCAGGCGAAATAGTTTGGCCGTGAGGAACAAGCCGTAATTTCACCGGCAACCATACCCTTCAAACCAGAACACAGCAATGCTGCTTGGCGGCCGGAATAGGTATGGTGGTAGTAATTCTCCGGACGAGCCCTTTCACAAGGGGCTTCTGCTACTCTTAAATTCTGCCGTAACCGCAGTATAAAGCCAGCGATTCTGTTGCCCGGATGGTAATGTAAATGTTAAAAGACTCCCGTTTCCTCACTTAGACTCCATTGTGCGCGAGGAATCTTCAGCAGTATAGGCAGCCTAACTCCAACCAGAAGCCCGGCTGGTGATCACAATCCCAATAAAAGTGAATAAGTTTTAAGATATTAGGACGCTGTTGCAAGCCCCATGATCACGAATGCACTGAAGACTTACAGAGTAGGCGTGGGTAGATTAGCTTTCAAATCATGGTAAATGTCCCGTTGATGGCAGTTTATAAATCCCATTATTTATGTTGTCTGGTAAGTAGGTTTTTTACGTGTCGCTTTTTACCTTTCGATATGAAACGCATCGGTTGGATATTCAGGATTCACTGCAAGAAGCACGAACGTGTCAATTCTAGAGGAAATTAAAAGAAACAAAAAAGGATCTCAGTACTACGTTAGTATTCTGTTATCTGTGCTTCGGGAGGCTTCGGGTACCTAGTACATAGGAATCAGGAAAACTTTGCTTGTAACTTTTAGTTATAAGGGTACTAAAGTTACAAGCAAGTAGGTACAAGTTACAGTAGTTACTGGGAAAATTAAAGGGTTTTTCTCTTTAATTTTCCCGGCCCAGAGCGGTCGCGGTCCTATTCTCTGGACGGATCTAAAACAACACCTAAGAGAGTAGAGTTCCTTATGAAAGTGTGTCCGTTATGGTAGCGTGTACATGACTGTACTCGAAAACGGCTTATACTATAGCAACGAAGTTTACACACAAAAATAGAACACAAATACTGCCCGAGCTATACAAAATTTCATAATGATTGCTCTGGAACGGAGATATTGAACAAGACTTGAATAACATTCCGAGCTGGCATCAAAAGGGACCACATAGATTTTTTTATATTGATCCACTACGAAATTTACGTTACGAACGTTATTCTGCTTACACACTAAGAATGGTCATTATTTCTTAAACCAATGAGGCAAAGTCAAATATTTTTATTCATTAAGATTTTTAGGATCATTTTGAAACGTCAAATCTACCGCCTGTTCGGAATCGCGACCAGCACACAAGGAGAAAGGCAAGAACCTCGGACTGATTAATTTTTGATGATCCATTTAACATTTAGGTACAGTGTTTATAATAATTTAATAACATTACAAGTGTTACCTACATCATAAGTCTGAAAACTTAATATTATCTTAAAACATTGATTATTACATAACTATCTAATGGCACTATTTATTTTATTTTTGCACTCATTATGCTCTATTTACGCAGAGTTTATTTGGCATAACAACGAACGTGAATTCGATTATGTGCACGCTACCATAGCGGACACATGAAAGTGCTTGTGTGGAGAAGTACTACCACCATACCTACCTATTTCGGCCACCAAGTAACGGACCAAGTTCCACTTAACATCAGATTGGCTGCTTGCTTGTTCCGTCTCCATGTCATATAATTTCTTAATAACGATTCCCATGCAAACAAGAAGCTACTTTCATATGATTACTTTTAAATAATTATGTTTTAAAAACTAATTAGAAAACCGACTTCAATGAAGAATTATCATACAATTTAGTTTACCTGGATGACGTATTTTTTCCAATTATTTTGACAGTTGGACGGACAGACAGACGCGTTGACGCGAAACCTTATATGGGGTCCGTGTTTTCTTTACATTTGAGGTAATACCTACACCCAAATCGCTTCAAGTGTGCCTATAATATTGGAAGAGTTCCCTCGATTCTTCCAGTATCCCATCAACAGATCCTGACCTGATGTTAATGGGACCACCTGTGAAGTAAACAAAAAATAATTTTCGAAATCGGTCCAGGCGTCTTCGAGTAATCGGGGAAAATGCATAAAAAAATAGTCGAATTAAGGACCTACCTCCTCCTTTTCGGGAAGTCGGTAAAACTTAAAAATTTTAGTAATTATGTACCTAGTAACCTAGTCTTAATAGTAAACAAGGACAATCGTCATGGGCCTTTTATAGTTCAAATATATATAATTATGTTTTAATTGCTTACATTGTATAGTCTAGGCTGGACAACAATAACTCCCGCACATGAATGAGCAAGCTCGTAAACTCAACAACGATAAGGGTGTAAGAATAGCTACTCGCCAAACATTGTGGTGTAGGGTACCTGAGGCAGTAGGGTTCAACGAAGGATGGGTCATGGGGCTAAAAAGGTGGTACTCGGTACCCCACACCACACCATACGAATAGGTAGGCTGTCTGGGTGGATTTAGACAGAAACCGGTTATTTTAGCCTGATTTGTATCACTACAGAATGTTATAACATATACTTATTACTTACTTACCACTATTAGGTACACTCTGTAAATAAAGTTTTATTTGCTTTTGGTGATCAGAACGAATAACAGAAAGGAAAGGAGAGAATGCCCACCTTCTACGGGACGTCGACAGTATCTTCTGGTATGTGTAGTTAAACGAATGTTTCTCTTACCTTACCTACCCGAAAAAATACCGAATTTCCTGACTCACCCTTCATCCCCACTCAGAGTTGGTATTAAGCTACAATTACCTAAAGATAACAACCAAAAGCAAACGTAAAAATCACTCTAAAGAAAATGTTGCGCGGAGCCTGCTTTCATCGTGAGCTTGTCCTGGCTTTATCCTCGCTAAATGAGTCGTACGGACGCGGGCGTAGAGCCGGGCCGCCCACTCCGCCGCTCGATGCGCGCCGCGCAGCCGCCGCCACCCTGCTGCGCACCTTTCCCGCGCACCCAATAACCTTCCATTATAGTATTTCAGCCGCAACGAATAATGAAAACGCTATAAAAACCCACTCCACCGTCTCCGCGAAGGTAACCACCTTCGTAGCCTTCCGTTCCTCGCGTGCCGCGTCGCCGCGCGGTGGCCCCGCGCCCGCATCGATGGTGTGGGACGGGCCGGGAAAAATAAAGCGTTTAGAAGCGACTGGGGTGAGGCAATGGCGGGGGTCGCGCCCTGCAGGGGCCTCTCCCTTCGGGTACCTGTCGGTGCATTAGTGTCGGTGTCGGCGCCGCGACTGCAATGTTTCCCGCGGTTTCAGGTCTGAGGCGAGATGAACTTCTCTCCGTTCGTGGGGCAAGTCCCGGCGGGGAGCGCGCTGCCCACTATCCACCAGTTCGCCTCGAAGCTGGGTTACGACGGGCAGGGTCCCGGGCCCGGCATGATGCACGAGATGCGCTACCACGCCGGGAACAACGTGCAGTTTGTCACCAACCCGGCACCTCCGCTCACCGTCGACGGACTCAAGTTCAGGCAGGCGGACGGCGGCGTCGTCGTGGTCAGCGCCGCTCAGCCGGGCGCGATGATCGCCGGCCTCGCGCCAATACAAGTTGGTCAGTACAGAAAAAAGCTACCGTCCTTCGAGATCTCGTTCGAGAAAGACATGGGTAAATGCGTCGAGGTAGATACCGGCTACGCCGTGAACGCGGGATTGAAGTACCAGACGATATCCTCGTCTATGAACCTCGGGAACATCGCGTACGGAGGGCAGACGAACTTCGTGCAAGCTGATAGTGTTCACCAAATGAAGGAGCAGAGGATGGACAGACGAGAGTTTCGGGAGGAACTACTGCAACATGACTTGATGTCGACGATGATGCAGCAACAAGGTGAATATCGCGTCGATATTGTTGTGACATCGGCCTAGTTACGACTAGAACAGTGACTGGTGACTGGATTGGGAAGCAGAAGGTTGCAGGTTCAATTCCTGTAAATGTGTTTGTAATACCTACTACGTCTTTGGTAGTTTCTGATGCCTACTTATGATGAAAGGTGCTCTAACATCAGTGTCAGCACATAGGTAGCTATTATTACCTATAACGTGCATGTGTTTGGTTTCGGTGGTTGGTGATTGCCGATTTTCTGACGATGGTATTCACTTGAAAAGTCAACTCAGCCGGTATCATGCCACACGTTCCTGTAGGGATAGGGACGACCTTCTTATTGTTATTCTGGGATTATGGTCTTGAGTTGACACACAATACCAATAAGATCAATACATAGTGGATCACCATTGCTATTCTTAATTTTAGTGAATGATATAGGTATCCATTGGTTTTCACAGCATCCAAGTACATTGAATTGCTGATGATATGAACATATTTAAAGGAATTCATTCAGTTGATGATGTTGCTAAGCTTCAGGATGACCTATCACGATTTGGATCTCAATAGGTAGGTACCTTAAAGTGCATATAGTAGCCTCTATCGTAAAAAAACGACCTGTACCATCGATCGTCTCACATGCTAAGGGTCAGTAAACATTCAGAGAAGACAAAGTCAGGTATCTCAGTGAGATTTATGATTTATATCTCTAATAAACACATTGACTATATAATTAAGAAAGCATATTAAACGTTTAGCCCGTTTAAAATTAGTTGAGGATCGCATTATAAATCCTAGGGCTTGCGATTCTTTCTTAATTATATGGTCAATGTGTTTATGAGAGATATAAATCTCCTTTAAAAATTATGCATGACGTCAATCAAAACAAATGCTTTGCATCTTAGCACCCTCCACCGTACTATTTAGATTCCTTGATTTAGAGCTTTGCTGTTACATCTGATTACAGTAGCCCAAGCGCCTCTGCAGCAAGGCCAGCAGTTCCTGGTGGTTCTTCACGAGCCCAAAGACGCGGCGACTATTACGCGGGTCATCAAGCAGGAAGGCAGGCAGGAACGTATCGCGAGCTCGCAGCAGGAGTTTATCAGTAAGAGCCTTTTTTTAATCAAGAAAACGTTTATGTGAGGAGGTTTTACTCTTACGCGATTTCTTGGTTTCGTCGTAGATAATAGAATACACTTTGTAGTAGGTAACCACTACGGAAATGTTCAACTAATTATGAATTGTTACGTAACTGTAACTGCCCTCACGTGGGTATTATTATTATATATATATATTATATATATAATAATACATTATTACCACACGGTAATAATGTATTATTTCTCATACGTGGGTGTATGATAACATACAAAAACTCTTTCTGCTCCCACAACTAAATCTTGTAATGACAAAATTAACTTCAGGTACTCCTTTATAAATAAAATACTATGCTAGATAGTAGGCAATATAATAAAATACTGTCACTTTTATATCAATTTTATATATTTATATCATCACAAACTATGTCTACCTATACTCCCCTATAGGTACGGATATATGCAATCGGAATACAGCAGTTATAAAAATAGACTACCCATGCCTAGTGACAAACCTCAGCTCTGTTGGTTTGGTAGTAGCTCTGCCTTCGGCGCTGTATGTTGTGGGTTCGATTCCCAACCAGGACAAACATTTTTGTGAAGAATATAGGTGTTTGTTCTGTGTTTGGCTGTTGTATTGTATGTAAGAATGTAAGTAATTACAAAAAAAAGTGTTATCTCTGTTATCTATGGTGTCCTTATATCAAGCTTTGCTTTGCTTTGTTTGGAGCTAGATGTCGCTTTGTGAAATCAACATCCTGTAATGCGTGCGTATGCAGTAACGGCATATGGATGCCTGCCACTTAAATAAAGCTTGTAACTGGGGCTGATGCTGCTGTCCAATCCCGCATAGATAAGCGTTTCTTGACATTAAAGCATGGGTGATAGAGTCTCAAAATTCATCAAATATTTCTAGGCATAGGAGATGTATCAGACAGCGCGACCTGGCAGACTCTAACGGGTAGTGGCGTCGCGGACTACCTCTCCGCACTACCCCTTCCCTTACACCAGCTACTTAAGTACGCACCTCCGGATTGCAAGCGAGAGGAGACCGTGCTCACTGCCAATACTAATGTCATTCCTATCACGACAATTACTCAGGTGAGTGCCTCTACCTCCCAGACTACGCACTGCTTCTCACCTTACTCCAGTTACTCCAGTGCAAGAGAGGTGAGACCGTGTTCACTGCAAATACCAACGTCGTCACCGTCATACAGCCTCTGGCGAAACTCCGCACTGCCCTACCTACCTAAACTACGCACTACCCACCCCCTTACACCAGTTACGAAAGTGCAAGCGAGATGAGACCGTGTCCACTGCAAATTCTAACGTCGTCGTCCCCGTCACTTAAACCACTGAGGTAAGACTCCACACTACACTACCTACCTGGGCTCCGCACTACCCATCCCCTTACACCAGTAACTAAAGTAATAAGCGATATGTTACGGTGCTCACTGCCAATGCTAACTTCGTTCGCGCAACTACTAAGGTTTTCCTGTTCACAATGTTTTTTTTTAATTTGTGACAGCCAAACGTTTGACCACTTGCTCACTTGAATCACAAGCCCCTAACGATGATCTACATTAGAGCACGCTCTTGAAGATTTAAATTGGTTAGGAAACTTTTTTAAAAAAATCCGAGATTTTATAATTATGCTAGAAAGACAGGCACAGGTATACCTAGTAGGTACTCGTAGTTAATTAGGTTATCTACCTTTCAGGTGCCATCAAACAGCGCCGTGGTACAACCAGTCAATCTACCCCAAATCACGAATAGCGATACAGATGTAAACACCGTATTTGTGACAAACAAACAGAAACTCAGAAAGAAGAAGAAATGCACCGAGAAGGACAAGAAGGAACAGCTCAAACCTGGAGAGATACGGCTGACTACGGCTTTGGGTAAGCGCACTTGTAAACTTTGTTAGCAGCATATGGTGTAAGCTAGTAGTAAGACAGTTTTATTACAAACCTTTTTTTTTTTAAATTACTGACCGAGCGAGCGAAGCGAGCGACGCGTCTTAGTTTCGAGATTGGCCAAAAATGCTATTCATTTAATTATTTCTTCAACAATTCTTTACAATCGTATTGAAAAAAAGAAACTTAAACTACTTAAAAAGTACAAATTACATTATCGTCCGCTGTCGGTCGGTTTTTTAATGACTTATTTTAGGGTTTTTTAGAATTATCAGATTTAAAGGGGGTCCAATGGTTAAGGAACACGTGTAACACTACCTGTTACATTTTAAACTGTAACAGGTAGTGGGTTAAAATCTTCAGACCTGAAGAAACGGGGATTGTGGGGTAATGGAAACATAAAAGAAACGTTTTAATTAATTGTTATTTCCTACCTATAACAGGGGGGTGTCACTCCAAAGGTTAGGTACGTTTGGCTGGAGTCCTCCCGGAGAGGATGACGGCGGCAGGTTGCCACTCGGCTCTCGTCTCGGGTCGCGGGCTACCGCGTGCGTCATCGTCACCGTGCGTTATTTATGTGATTTTTGGATCGAACAATTATTATGACTTCGAAACATAGTCATTCGTATAACAGATACTGTTATGTATTGTATATGGAGAATAAAATAAACAAAAACTAAACAAAAAAAAAAATAAGTATAATAGTAAAATTTAAAAAATTCCGATAGGTATTTTATATTGAAACCATCACATGAAAACCTAACTACTCTGTAACTTTATGTAGTACCTAGGTACATAATAAGAAATATATTTAGATACACCTAAGCTCTGCCTTGGGCACACTTCCGTCTGGTACTGGTCTGGAACAGTTGAGTTACCTATAGGCCGTTTGTAACGGTCCTTAGGTATTCCGACTTCTTCCCTTGTACATAGTTAGTTTAATTGTGTATTTTATTGAATAAAGATGCATACCTAAGTAAATGTTCATTATAGGCTGGCTAAAGGAATTAATAATTGTGTGAAATATTATTATTTAGGTGCCTACCAACATAGTTAATAGTTTTTTACCTACCTAGTTTCTGATTTATGTTTATTTTCGTATTCCGATCGTTCACAAATAAAATTAGATTGATAATTGAATAGATAAGTACCTACACATACCTAACACCATTTCATTTACCTCCCTAACAAACCGCGCGGATCAACTGATACAATCATGTTTGTAGAACTTGAACGCGCTGCCGTACCTAATAGTGGCCCACCCAGTAATACCTAGTTGCCTGTGTTTGTAGTTAACTAGCCAACCACATAAGTATATTTATATCGGCGAGTGGAAACCCTATGCTCTGACCGCGAAACCGGTTACAATTTAGCGATGCCAAACGGTGTATGAACGCTAGCGCCACACGATAAGACTCAATTTCGCGTGCATGTGGTAAGAGTAGGTACATTTTTATACCTAAACATGACTTTTGTTAGAGAGCGATCCTTCTGTACGTAGTACTAGTTAGTTATTCTGGGCCTATATCAAGCTTGGTGTTGATATATTGTGAATATAATAATAATAATGCATACTTTAAAGTAAATAAATACCTAAATAATAAAAACTGGCCAAGCATGAGTCAGACCCGCACTAAAACTAAAAAAACCCTGCATTTTTTACACCGAGAGTTGCAAAGTTCTCTCGGTGTGTGTGACTGAACCGCACTTGACTGGTCTGACAATTAAGGCACATCCTCTGTAAGATTTGATTTTTCTAGATTTCTTAATCCCAGTTTATCCAGCGCCTATTTAAAAAAACTATTACGCGGACGAAGTCGCGAGCAAAAGCAGTCTAGAATAGATGGAAATGGCTTCTTTACTCACATAATCAACTAAATATGTAGTTAATACTATTGAGTCAAGATACAACTAGCTATAAGAGTACTTTCTTTCCATTTTCACTTAGTTTTCAGCACACTTCGTCGGATTTAAAACGCTCGTACATACGGGACAGAAGCTATTTATTACCAAACTAAAACAACAAACACGAAAAACCGCAGCGTGGCAGGCGGCGCGGCCGCGCGGCGGTTTTTCTAATAAGCTTTCTCTCTCACTTGCACAATATTGAATGGTTGATACCGATATTTTACGTGCATGATATCGGTAAATATACCGATACTTATTGAAAATACCGATATTTTAGTACCGATATTGATGAAATTACCGATACCACACTAAGTCTAATTATATCGGTTCTAAAAAATACCGTTATAATTTATATCGATACGAAAGATGTACCGGAATCACTTCAACTTCAGTCGAACCGGTATTTGAAAACACCGCTATTCCGAGCCCTGCCTACAGTTCGCATTTTTCAACCTATTTAGATGAAAATTGGCACTTTATTTATATATTTTTTTTAATCAATCGCAATTTTTGATCGGGGGGAAGATAGGGGGAAAAGGGGGGAAGTTTGCTGTAGCGTTATTTATCAACAAATTTCAATTAAATTTGAATAACAACACTAAGACACACTAAGGATTTAATTCTACACATGTTGTGAATAAAGGGGGAAAGGGAGATAAGTTTGCTGTAGGATTCCAATTGTTACCTACTATACCTTCGTTTACTAGTCAGACTACGCAGTCCTCTCCGACTTTGCAAGACAAATCCGTAGACACCAGGTTCAATCTCCTCAGACCAAGGGAAAACGAGTAATCGTTAAAACTTATATCCCTATTTGACTCAAAAGTCTTAAGTAGGTAAGCCTATGCTAGGTATTTTATTTTTCTTATTAAGTTGTATACAATAAAGAATTATATATTCATTTGTTAGTCCTCTCCGCCTTTGCGAGACGAACTCGTAGACATCAGATTTGAGCTCCTAGGACCAGGGGAACACGAGTAATCTCTAAAGCTTATAACCTCTATTAGATCAAAAGTCTGAAAGGAAAAGTGAAAGAGGACAGCATCGGTTATTGCATGGTTATAAAGGCTCGCGAGGTCAACTGTTCTTACAGAACCACCAGTAATATGTTTATTTTGGTAGGTACTTAAATAAATCTTGGTACCTACAACCACTTATTGGCTTTAATAGTGCCCCTACACTAAATGGAAGCGACCCTGACCATTTCAAGTCTGAAGGAGCGTTAGGGTTGTGCGTTGATAGTCAGCTTCACGACGATTTTATGTACTTACAAGTTTTTTTTTTTTTTTTCACATTTTTTTTACTTTATTACGGCACTACCAAAAAACTAGTTTTATATTTATATATTCGGTTGACACTTACGTGTCAACCGAAACATGATTAAAAAAGAACATTATTATTATAGACTACCTAAATTTGATGTACTTTCTAGATGGCAGCACGTTATACTGTTGCCCCGAATGCCACATGGCTTACCCTGAACGGGGTTTGTTGCAACAGCATCTCGTCGGTCACACTTTAGAAAGAAGGTGAGTGATGTCACCAATGTTAGACCACGCTATCTCACCTGGAAACAAGTTGAGATAAGGCCGATGCAGAAGGCGCACTTCACCCAGAATCCTCAATAAACTGAGAAACTGGCTATTTTGCCGGAACACAACAACTTTTAATGAATTGTTATTATTGCGACAGAATTAGGTAAGAAGGTGGTATATAGCTAACCAGGCGGACTTAAACAAAATCCTACCACTAACCAAACCAAGCACAATATTGCTCCCCTGGGGATCGAACCCGGGACTCTGGATCTGAAATCGGTGGGTTGAACCAAAGAGGCGGTTAAAATATTAAAAAAATGTTTCCACTCCAATTGACTGGCGGATTGGTGTTAGATAACCACAGAGCAGAAAGAAGCTGATGCCCTTCTGATGACCATGTCTAAAGTAAATTATTTTTTACACACTTTTCACCCAACTAATGCGGCGAAGCAAAAAGGAGGGTTAACGACAAATCTTATGTTGTTTGCAGGCGCTCACAAGTCGGTTACGATTTGAATCACGATTTGTAAACGACAGAATCTTTTATCATTGTTGAAATAATTGATAGGCCTTTTTATTTCTATAAATAAACAAGGCTTTCATTTAACAATGTTAGGTTTTTTTCCTTCAATCAACATGCAACAGACAGGGAAACTTGGAGGAGGCTCATTCCCGAAAGGGGCGCGTTAAAACAACTTGTCAAATAAAAACAAGTTGTTTTAACGCGCCCCTTTCGGGAATGAGCCTCCTCCAAGTTTCCCTGATGATCCATTTCACCATCAATAGTTGGGAATACTAAGTCTGTATGGAGTGAGATATATAACATGTCACGAGCTAATGAGGAGTGCACCATAGCTAGAGCAGTTTGCATACCCGATGATTCCGGCCAGATATCGGAGAGATGTCTGCCTTCTTCTTCCTATTTTGTTCATTATTTGCTCCAGGTTTATCTGCGAAATTTGCAACGCGGCTCTGAAGCGCAAGGACCACCTGACCCGCCACAAACAGTCGCACAACCCGGACCGGCCGCACGTGTGCACCGTCTGCATGAAGGCATTCAAGAGGAAGGAACAGTTGACGCTGCACTTCGTCATACACTCGGGGGAGAAGCGACACGTTTGTAACGAGTGCGGGAAAGGTAACTAGATATATACTACTGTCTGAACTCTATTCTATTCATGTGCATGTGCACCGTTCAAGAGGAAGAAACAGTTGACGCTGCACTTCGTCATACACTCGGGGGAGAAGCGACACGTTTGTAACGAGTGCGGGAAAGGTAACTAGATATATACTACTGTCTGAACTCTATTCTATTCATGTGCATGTGCACCGTTCAAGAGGAAGAAACAGTTGACGCTGCACTTCGTCATACACTCGGGGGAGAAGCGACACGTTTGTAACGAGTGCGGGAAAGGTAACTAGATATATACTACTGTCTGAACTCTATTCTATTCATGTGTGCACCGTTCAAGAGGAAGAAACAGTTGACGCTGCACTTCGTCATACACTCGGGGGAGAAGCGACACGTTTGTAACGAGTGCGGGAAAGGTAACTAGATATATACTACTGTCTGAACTCTATTCTATTCATGTGTGTACCGTTCAAGAGGAAGGAACAGTTGACGCTGCACTTCGTCATACACTCGGGGGAGAAGCGACACGTTTGTAACGAGTGCGGGAAAGGTAACTAGATATATGTGTATACTACTGTCTGAACTCTATTCTATGCATGTGTGTACCGTTCAAGAGGAAGGAACCGTTGATGATGCACTTTGTCATAATATACTCGGGGGAGAAGCGACACAAAGATATCACAAACTGCCTTTGTGGTTAAGTGGTTCGCCCACTGGTATCAGACCCAGAGGTTCCGGGATAGAACACAGGTAGGGGGTACAAGTTTGTGTTTGGTCCACCACGATCTTACTATAGATATTCTCAAATATTCGGAATTTATTGGACTTCCGATGCTTCCGATGGAGATTTTGGAAACACTAAGCAAGTATTATTAACTCCGAAAAAAAAACATTAGTACCTACCTAAGTAGGTACTATTCGAGACTAGGTACCTACCACAGAAGATTTTCAGAATAGCGTTGAAATCTATCGGATTCTAAGTCGAATCAAACACAAAGTTTTTCATGATCATTCAGTAATAGTTAGGTACAGAGTTTAAAATAATTTAAATAACATTTATGAGTACATGATAAAGCTAATTACTTAAATGGACCTACCTAACTATTACTGAAAATGGATGCTACCTTCCACCATAATACTCGTGGACACTGACAATAGGGCTAGTCCACAAATTGAAAATCACTCAGCGAGAAAGAGCTATGCTTGGCGTTTCTCTGAAGGATACAATCAGGAATGAGTTATCCGACAGAGAACCAAGATGGTCGACATAGCTCAGAGTTGGCAGGCTGAAGTGGCAGTGGGCTGGCCATATTTGTCGAAGGACCGACAACCGGTGGGGTAGCGAGTCCTTCAGTGGAGACCAAGTCTAGGCAAGCGTAGTGTAGGACGTCCTCCGGCTAGATGGAGCGACGACCTCCGTACAGTGGCGAAGTGGAGTGGATGAGAAAGGTCAAAGATCGGGTTTGTGGCGCGCCTTGGGGGAGACCTATGTTGATGATGATGATGATGATTATACTCGTATGTATAGTAACTTTCGAATGTATAATATGGATTATGATTGCAGGATTCTACCGCAAGGACCACCTCCGGAAGCACTCCCGCTCTCACATCGCGCGGCGCGTGAAGGCCGAGATGTCTCAGGAGAGCGAGCCCTCCCCCCCGTTCACCGCAGCGCCCGCCCCCGCCCCCGCGCCCGCGCCTCCGCCGCAGCCCAACTTACCTAAGGGCCGCCTGCTGAGGAGCTCCCGAAGTCGCCTCTAGTGAAGCCGCGATCTCGGCAGGCCGACTCGTAAGAGGTGAATGGAAATGACATCTCGACCTGTTTTTCCGCGCCAGTACAAGAAGTTTATTGAAGTCTACAAGTGAGTGAATTCTTCCGTTTCCTTTTAGACAAAATGTTGTAGTGAGAACGTTACGTGTTTTCGATCGATGAAACTATGAGAGTAAAAGGTCCAAGGCAATACGTACATGCTGGCGAGGAAAGTGAATGACAATCTAGAATCGTTAGATGGCATTGATCAGATTTTTATCTGAAATGCATAAAATATTACTAGGTCTTCAGTTCAGGTATGTATAGCTGAACGTTCGTTGATTACCAGTCAATCTAGTCGACAAATAATGTTTAACGATTTTATTATAATGTGTCCTTATGTGAATCAAAATAAATTTATTTGTAGGTATCTACCTATTAATTGTTGGTATTTATATTAATTTTGTTAGTATAATGATATAGTAAAACGTATAGGTCTGTTACTTTTTTATGTATTAAATAGTTACTTACCTACTATATTTAAATTAAGGTAAATAGGTACCAAATATATTTACTTAATTGTGATGCATGTACACTAGAAGTAAATGATAGATGTAGGGTAAAGGTAAGAAGCTTCATTTTACAAAAGGAACTCCTTAGTTTTGTAAAAGTTCAAATAATTATCTAATATACTAATAGTACATGTTTAAGTTATTCCAGTGAACAATATGGTTAGTACTTTTTACTATTTAGATAATCTCATTTTCAGATTGTTATTGTTTTCAAAATTTAATATAGAGCTTTGTCGATGTTTTAATTAAGGTTCTTAGATTAGATTCAACCTACTACAATACAAACTATTTATATATAGCAATATCTATAGTGTAGGTATGTATCAAAATAACCAAAAAGTATTTAAATAAAAAACGTTGTAAACGCGATTCTACAATGAAAGATGGAACAACACCGACGGGTTAATCTCGAAGATTATTTTTGTTGTACATGCTGGATACAAAATGAATGTAATAAATGTACTGTAAAGTTCGATTTGGCACTATTTGTCGAATTGACGGAGAAATCACGCACACTGATACTGCCAATACTTACCTACTATAAAACTTCTGAAATGGTATAAGTTGAATGTAAGGATTTAAGGAGCTTCATTCTAGTTTTAAAATAAAAATACATAGGCACAGTAGTTAAATACCTAATGTTGTATTTTCCAGGATCCAATAACAGTATTTCGCCTGCAAAATTATTTAAACCACTACTAAAAATGCGTACTTTATTTTAAAATTAAAATGTGGCTCCTAATTCCATACCATACATACAATAAGTTGATATAGATATAGTTGATAACTTTATACTTTATAGTATTGCCAAACCATAATCTGCATTAACCATTGAATAAATAATTCTTTGAATCTATGTGATACTTTTATTTTTTTGTTAATTTTATTTTTATCCTATAAATGAGCTTACAATTTACTTCAGCCTCGATGGCCATAAAATGACCACAATAGAAAATCATTATAGGAATGCTTATTCTAAATCTTTAAAAACTATCACCAAAAAGGAATTAAAAACAAATTGTAATGTGCAAAATACTTTTATTTGTACTTTAGTTACGAGATGTACTTACGGTAAAATCACAATATTTCATTAAAACACGACTATGGAACTTATTTAACCAACAAAAAAATATTTGTAAACAACAAAAAATATTTGTGTATATTTAACAAAAAGGTTAAAATTCACATAAATTTTTTTTTCAACACGCATGTAACGCCATATCTACAGTACAAAATCGTGTAGTTAAATGACAAAACATAATCATCAGTTCATCCCTTAGGACTCAACTCCACTAGTAACCATAAACCAATCGAAGACGCCACAATTAGCGAATTTAGTCTCCTACCACTGATTTTCCGAGAACACTAGAATGTCATCGATACATGGGGGGGGTCTTACTAAATCCGTTGTTTGCCACTGTTGCCAGCCAAAAGCCTTTATTATGAGCTTTATAGCCTGCCCTACCCTGCCTAATTCTGAAAGCCGTATATTTGTTTTGACCGTTGTTGTAGGTTCCATTAACTACACAATTTTAAAGTAACCCTAAATAACCATAGTAAGCAACAATGTAATTTTTGGGATACCTTGTATATCAACAAGACTGTTTCATTTTCAAAGTTATGCTGTTTTTAAAACATGCTTCGTAAATATTTGGTTCGCATGGCACGATATGTCAGAAGTACCTACTTTCTTAAAATTATACAATATAGCAGACCTTACACATATTTGTCAAAATCTGCTTTGGAAAGCTGTTAATTATACCTTGTTTTTAAGAACACTTGGTTCATCATTATACCAGGTGTCTAATATGGTTTGAAACCGTTGCAATGGGTTTGATTTTTTTCTTCTGAGCCCCTGTAAATAATGCTCTCTAAAACTCCTGAAAACCACTAACAGGATTATGTCTTAACTTAGTCGGTTATGAGTATTGTTTAGTATTTTAATACCTAGGATAAAAATGATCGGACAGAAGCATGGACTTGGTTTTATAATACACTGATCTGTGTATCATCATAACTTACATCCAATTGTTTTTGTGAAAAATACCATAGAGTTTTTATAAAATCTTAAAGATATGCATAAACTTACTTATATAGATTTGATAAAGTGCGTTTAAATTCGAAGATAATGTGCAAACAGTAAGTACAACATTGATTTTAGACGGGGCTTTTTTACTTATTCTTTCTTTTACATTACGCAATAAATATGAATACAAAAATATACAGAAATGATATTAAGAACATGACACTTAACATACATGTTAGAAACCATTTTTTCATCCCAGAACTGCGCAAAGTCCTCCCCTAAATCCGTCCAACCAACCTCAATCCTTTGAAGTCTCCCACCACTCTTTTTTGAAGGAATTGAGATCGTCGCACCAATAATTGTGATTAAGTTAAAACAATAAAGCATGGGTAAAGTTATATTTACATTGTCTGATTAATTACAAAATAACTGATTGGATATTCAGATCTACAAATGCGTCTAAACAATAATTTATGTACAGAATGGGTCTCTAAATTGTTTTGTATAACATCTAGATCCTTTTTCGTTTGGTTGGTGATAGGACTTTGCTTAAGTCCGCCTGGACCAGACAGACTAAGGTAAGATGATAGTTCTTACCTTAGTCTTAGTTCTTAGTGGCCATAACATAAAAAGTGTGCTTCCACCTTCGGCCTTATCATAACTTGAAAACCAGGTGAGATAAAGGCCAAGTGCTTCCCCATCGAACAATACAAAAACCTACTTAGTGTTGTTAAATAGTAGGTGATACTGATGTAATACTTTAATCTGAGATCAATAAAATACTATTTACATCAAAACACACACCAGTAAATCTACTATTGAAAAACTTAATCATATGAAAATTACATATAAGGAATCCATATTTTATTCATTGCTCATTCATTCAGTTCATACATTGAATTTTGAGAGAAAACTTAGAAGGTTTAATGTCAATAACTTTAGGTGGTATTAATGTCTATGAGAACATACAGAACCCAACCGACTAATGAGATCGTCCCCTTGTGTCTTAAAGCCTTATATAAGTATTTGTATTTACCCCTCAAGTCCGACTTGTGCCCCTTCAAACTCAATCTTCAACACATCACAGTTCCCAGCAGCAGACATCACCTCACTCCCCACTAGTCACTTTGTCGCACTAAATATCACTTTGTCCCATTATAAACATCATTTCACCCCACAAAAACACCACTTTGTCCTTCTATATGGATAAACTCCAACACCACTTTGTCCTTTTATATGATAAACTCCGCGTGCGGGTCGTATGTGACCGATGTTAGTTCGCCGTTGTCCATCGACGTCACCACTTGGTAGGGCACTTTCATTTGTAACGGCACGCGCAGTTTCGAACAAGATGGCGCCTGAAACATCATATGAACATGCTATTAACATCAATGACAACCTGCAGCTGGTAAGTTTCAACCAAGAATGGAGGGTTTTGAGCTATATCATGTATATGTCAGACCTAGAGAGTATTATAAAAGAAACTAGCGAAACGCCCATACTCAACAAAAGGAAGTATTTTTTACAACGAGGAAACGCCTTCATCTCACCTAGGTACAAGAAATCCTCAACAGTCTGAGTAACTGGCTAGCTTACCTCTGAACGCCGGAACACGACAATTTATAATTTTTGTTAGGGCGAGACTTAGGTCAGATGGTGGTAGCTAGTCAGACGGATTTAAACAAAGTCCTACCACCAACCAAACCAAGCACAATATTGTACCTCTGGGGATCGAACCCGGAACCTCTGGAACGCTGCCCGGCGGGCGAACCCCTAGACCACAGAGGCGGTTAAAGCTACTCTGTCAAGTCTCTGTCTACGCGGTTCTTACCCACCGTCCAACTCCTGAGGCCATCTGGGTGAACCGTTGAAAGTTTTTTTTACAATGGTTCACTTTTGGCCACCTTGGAAAATATTATATTATTTATTTATACTTTATTGAACACAGAAACATAATAAACAAAGAAAAACTTAAATTCATGGCAAAGGCGAGCTTAACCCTAAAAAGAGTTTTCTTCCAGCAAACCAGTGATGTGGAGAGAGAAAAGATAGATACAAAAAATTATATTACACCTTGTTATCAAAACTCTTCAGATTTGAAGTGCAAAGAGATTACGATTATATAAAATGTATAAGCGTTGATTGTCAGTCAGTCAATCCGGGATATTTGTTATTCCATTGTAATACAATTCATAATTTATTATAATCATAATAATTTAGAGGGTGTGGTAAATGCTACAATGTCTTTGAAAGTTTTGTTGTTTAGAAAAATATAAATTTCTAGTTCATTTTGTAGAGAAAAATAGTTGTAGGTTGTTGGTAGTTGTAGGACTTTGAAAATGTTCAGTCAGTCTGGGCAGTGTTTGAAGTATTAGTAAAAACCATAATATTGTATGATTAGTATGTATTAAAAAAATGAACATTCTCCATAATCTAGTTGCATTAAAATATAATACTTCTAATACTTCCGAGTCTGACTGAACACTTTCAAAAGAGATACCTACAACTATTTTTCTCTACAAATAATATAAAAACATGTAATAAACATTATTAAACAAATGTTCAGTCAGAATCCAATTTTAATGCAACTAGATTGTGGAGAATGTTAATTATTTTAATACATACTAATCATACAATATTATGGTTTGGACTAATACATCTAATACTTCAGAGTCCAACTGAAAATATGTTTAATAATATTTATTACATGTTGAAGTGAGAAGGTAAAGCAAGAACACAAGAAAACATATGCAAATCAACTCACGGTAATAGTGATCTCCGGTTTGATTTCTTTCTTCTTTAAGACCATATCGAGTGACAACAGGCCCGGGACTGGCTTTTTCACCTTAGGCTTGTTGGCGTGAATTTGTGTGTGCTTCTGTAAGTGGTCTTTGCGGTAGAAGCCTGAAACAATGTTTGCAATGGTTCAGACCATAGAAAAACAAAAAATACTATATATTTTTTGTTTTTATTATTTAATCTTATCTGTCAGTCAGGAAATATAGTAGAAAACGCTGATATATACAAAAAACACGCTAAAAGTACTCGCCTCATGTCATCAATTTGGATCAAAATAATAACTGAATTCAAATGTTTTTGAAGAGCATCATAATATACAACTGGGCAATAGTATGCACATTTTTTAGGCAATAGTGAGCACGTAACTCCTTCATGACTTTTCGATAACTCTCACGGTTTCAGACTTGGCCTCAGTGGCCCTGAAAAAACACTCACCTGTATATGGAAGAGCTACTGGGCCTAAAAAAATATAAATAAATAAGAGAAGTTGCTTGAAATGATCTTTACCTTTCCCACAATGCGTGCAGAAGAAAGTCTTAACGCCGGTGTGAATGTGCAGATGTATCTTGTAGTGGTCCTTCCGTTTGAAGGGCTTGAGACACCACTTGCAAACGAACACGCGCTGCGGCACGGGCAGCGCGCTTTCGTCGCGGATTGCGTACTGCGTTGAGTCTTCTATGGATGACTCGATCTGGAACAAATATATTGCTTTAGTTTTGTTTAAGCTTGTTACATGGACCAACGCAGTCGGGTCTGCGTTGAAAAACAGAGGATTGCTTGGCACCGGACTTCCGCAGATTCAGTACAATTCTACAGCATATTCCGTAATACAGCGTGTCTTTATAAAGTGCATATATGAAATTGGGTGAAACTACATAACCCAATTTTGTCGACGGGAAAAATAATAAAAAAGAGCTTAAAAGTTTTTTTTTGTTTCATAGATTTCAACTTTTTTACTAGCCACTGTGGAAGAAAACGAAGTGGTGTATCGTGACAAAAAAAAAAAAAATTTTACAGGGCCAGGGCAAAGCTTGTAATATTGGAACTAGATAACAGATAGAATACTTACATACTTTTTTTTGTAGATACATACGTATCATACATTACAACACCCAAACACAGAACAAACATCAATATTCATCACACAAATGTTTGTCCTGGGTGGGAATCGAACCCACAACCTACAGCGCAGAAGGCAGAGCTACTACCAACCGAGCTGTGAGGCTTGTTAATAACTAGACAATGACTATAAAATATATATTACATAGTATATACTTACCTACCTATCTACTATTGTATTTTGAGTTAATTCAATGTTGTGTTATGTATGTAACTTAATTAGGTAATTAATTAGTGTAAGTGGCGAAAGCCGTGCTAATAAATAAATATATAAATATAAATAAATATATAGCACATTTCTCAGTTACTATGTAACGCTCGAAATTAATAATGTATTTTCAATTGTTTGGCGTATCTGTTAACACTTTGTTCTATTATGACTAAGTACCAACTTGTACATTTTTGGATACAGTTCGAAACCAGATTTTGAAAAACTGTTGCGAGCTTTACTTTTTCATCAGTTTCGTACGTTGTTTTAAATCCAAATTTTGAATCTGAAATGCTTCAGTTAATATCTTAATACTGAATATGTTATCGGTCCGCTATGCGAAACTGTGCTGACTGGGGTCAGTTTATCTCAACCGGAGGCAAAGAAATATACACTCCAATGAATGAATGAATGAATGAATGAATGAAAAATACTTTATTGCACACCTTAAAAATAAAAACTGGATAACTTAAAAATAAATGTATATACAATGGGCGGTCTTATCGCTAAGAAGCGATTTCTTCCAGACAACCTTTCCAGTGAACAATGAAATGATGAAATGAAATGTGTTTCAATTTTCAAAATTTTCCAATGCGAGAACTGCAGAACACCAATCCCCACCCTCCAAATAAGAATTATGTATTATTTTCTTCTTTTTTTATTGTGCGACGGAAGCGCTTGGCCTTCATCTCACCTGGTTACAAGTTAAGATAGGTAAGTGTTAAGGTGGAGGCGCACTTCACCCGGAATCCTCAACAATCTGAGGGACCGCTGTCTTCCCTCTAAATGCCAGAACACGCAAGTTATGGCGACTTAAGTAAGATGTGGTAGCCAGCCAATAACTTGGGAAGTCCTACCAACCAATCCAAGCACAATATTGTACCTCTGGGGATCGAACCCGCGACTTCAGGATCAGATATCATTGGACGAGCCCCTAGACCACAGAGGCGGTTATAATGTGAATTTTACCGGCAGTATAACTTCTTCTATGGGATATTTGTTTTCTTTTTTGTTGCCTGCGGGCGCGCCGGTCGATTTAATGTTGAGGCTGTCTTGCACTGGCACGTGGAGTGCGGCGCATTTGTGGTTCTCCAAGTCATCGTCCGAGTTAAAACCTGTAACAAAATATTATCTGTTTTACCACAAAAAATACGGTTAAACAGTATACCAGCCCGAAAACATGAGCTTTTTTTTCGTTGCATGACGGGAGATGCTCGGCCTTCATCTCACCAGATTTAAGTTACGATAAGGCCAAGTGGAAGCGCACTCCACCAGGAATCCTCAACAAACTGAGGAACTGGCTATCTTACCTCTTGTTATGGCGACAGAATTGAGTAAGATGGTCAGGCGGACTCAAACAAAGCCTTAGCCTTCAGCCCGAGGTTCTTGCCTTTCTCCTTGTGTGCCGGTCGCGATTCCGAACAGGCGGTACATTTGACGTTTCAAAGTGATCCTAAAAATTCTTACTGAATAAATATATTTGTCTTTGACTGACCAAACCGAGCCCAAATTTGTACTCCCCTGGGGATCGAACCTGCGACCTCTGGATCTGACACCGTTGGTGCCACCAGACCACAGAAGTTAAAGAGAGTGGAGGATACCTTTGCTACACTTGATACATCGCAGCCACGGCTCGCTCCGCCCGTGCGTGTTGTAGTGCACCTTCAGATGCTGTCGGCGTTTGAACCGCTTGTGGCAGATGCCGCACTCGTGTCGGCGCTCCGATCCCACCGCGTCCATTGTGATGGGAATGGCCATGGAGATCTCGCGAGGTACCAGGAGGCTGTTTTCTGTTAACTGGAACGAAGTATCTATTTAAAAAAAACCTTCATCACGGGCTGAACTGTGCGACGGACAAGCATTTGTCTTCATCTCGGTTACAAGTTGAGATAAGGCCGAAGGCGGAGGCGCACTTCACCCGGAATCCTCAACAAACCGAGGAACTGGCTATCTTACCTCTGCATGCCGGAACACAACAATTTTAGAATTGTTATTATGGCGACAGAATTAGGTAAGATGGTGGTAGCTAGCCAGGCGGACTTCAACAAAGTCCTACCACCAACCAAACCAAGCACAATATATAGTAACCCCCATGGTGATCGAACCCGGGACCTCTGGATCTGAAATCGGTGGGTTGAACCACTAGACCACAGAGGCGGTTAAAAGTCAAAGTCTCGAGCATTTGTTAAATACGTTCGCAGAGACTATTGTGTTACCCTGTAAGGAAATACTTACAAAGGTGGAGGGGTCTATGACATTCTCCTCCAACATGCAGTGAAGCTGTGTCTTGGAGTCGTCGTGACCCTCGAACGGCATCGAGTACTGGCTCAGGTGCACGTTCATATGGACGAGGAGCTGTTCCTCGCGCTGGAATACTGAAAGAAAACGAACAAATAAAGAGGCAGTTCGTAGGTTGCGGAGAATGGTACTGGGTACCATTCTCCGCAACTGGGCCTCCTATGGGCCCCTTTTACTCCGGGCTCCGGCTACACCAATTGCCAACCAATCTTCCAAGGCCAGCAGCTCGCTGATGCTGGTGCAGGATTCCCGGGGTGTACAGAGGTGTTGTTGGCGTTCAGACGCCACGCTACTGCACTACGCAAAGGGTGGCATCGGGATATTACTAAGCCTCTACTATATTATTACTTATACTATGTTATATCTACATTTAAATATTTATTGACGCTATTATTTGGCGTGGCGGTCGCGGCTTGAGGCGCTCTATGCAGCTAAAATCGCGACATAAACGTGTGACCATATGATGGTACCTTTACTGGTACAGAACAAATACCTTCCTTTTGAACAACCACCTCTTTAGCTATGAAATCCTCTCCATCCAAAGATTGTCTGGAAGAAATCGCTTCTTAGCGATAAGACCGCCCATTGTACATTTATTTTTAAGTTATCCAGTTTTTATTTTTAAGGTGTGCAATAAAGTATTTTTCATTCATACATTCATTCATTCACCTTATTTACATTCGTCCTTATATTTATTCTCAGTCTAGGTGTTGTCTGACCGCTGAGACGACGACAAGCACACGTCCGATGTCGACAGTGGTCACAGAGGAACTGATTGAAAGGCGCGAATGAATTATTTGAAAAACTACAGCCGCACCGCGCTGTAATTTTTCAAATAATTCACGATTTAAATTAAATTTGAATTCGTATCAAAAACTAGCTTACTTTTAATGCAGATCAACATGTATCCTATCATTTAAAATAAATCGCAAGGCAATATTCATTGTAGGTATCAAAATTGAAAATTTTGAAACATACTATTTTCAATAAATATTTTTATCGAGATTTTTTTTCTGCTATTATGTTTTCAGTTTACCCTTAATGTAGATAGGTACCTGAAGTAATATATATATAAATTAGACTCGTGACTTGTTCAGAAGTACTATAATTTTCCATTTGAAAAGAGGAAACGTCTACTACCCCTCTAACTCAGCCCAAGGATGTAGTTAAGATATCTCACCAGAAGGCACCCTTTTGTGTATTATCTACAACTTCACTGCGATCACGGATCCGCCTGCCAAGCGTAGTGGTTATGGAAAAACCATCTAGATTTAGAGGATGCTCTGCCCAGCAGTGGACATAAATGAGCTGTTGATGTGGTGTGGTATTGACGCTATTACGAAAAAAAAAAAAAAAAGAAGACGGTGCGATCACGCAGATCGCACTTGGTCGGGATTTTTGACTACGCCCCGCTCGGAAAAGGATTAGCCCTTGACCTCTAATCTCACCTGAGCAAGGATGGTCTACGATGGAGCGAGCTTTCCCAGAAGCTGGGGGGCAACGCGGCCAATCACAGCAGCCTGGGATTTTTTAATGTTATTTCATACTTTTGTTCACAATTTTGGGCACTACGGCTACAAATACAATGATAACGAATTAATTTTATCTGGGAATAACCGAGAATAATCGACCTTCTTATGGCATTACAAAATATTTCTAGCTGAAACTGTTTGTTTTTTTTTAATACTTGAAAATAATAATTTTCAAGTATTAAAATATATAATAATTTTCGATTTTTTTATGATCAAGTTTGAGCCATGAGCCTTTGGTATAAAAAAACGTTGTCTTATTAAATTTTGGATAAATCGTTCGCACGAGCATCATGAATTAATAAATTTTACTTTCCTTTTACCTCCTGGGTAGGAAAAGCAACAAACCTCAGGAAGAACTGCAAGTTAATAAGGGAAATTCTAAAGACAATCAAAAGACAATCTATGCTTTTCTCCCCTTTAAGAGTAATTAACTATTTTCAGGTTAGTCAACTTGAGCTTGGGACATTGGAGGTAAGTAGAATAACATTAAAAAACATTAAATAATTCACGATACGATTTCAAGGCCTTTACATATTTCCGAGAACACAGACACCAACTCAAACCGAACTATCCAAAATAGCCATTCCAGCCTCGAAAATCGATAAACCTATACCCGCGATACCTACAAGCTGAAATATACCTTATCTACAACTCGCAGGACTCAAATTCCACATGCGAAATACCGAGGCCATACCCTGCTGTGACCTTTTCCCTCCCTTTTCTAGCGTCCCCCATGGCACGAGGGATTTAGAGGAGGGGGTGAGAGCCGGTTTGGAAATACAATTTGTGAGGGTGAAGCAAAAGGGTATTTTAAGCTGCTATTTCCAACGGACGGTTTTCGGTAGCTAAAATTGGAGATTTAAACATTGTTTCGTAATAGTTTTTGCTTGCTGTTTCGCCCGCACGGTACCGGGATTAATATTAGCTTATGTCCATCCATAAGATGCAGGTACTCTACCATGCCAAATTTTATCAAGATTGTTCAGTTGTTTTGACGAAGTCAGAACAGACATACAAATACAGAGTTGTGTTTTTATATAATAAGTAACCTAGATCCTGATTATTTGACATTGTACCAAACAGTTAACTTGCTACCTGTGTACCTTGCTCTGTGATTCCTGAGCCAAAATACAAAGGCGTAACATGCTTAGTTTGGGTCTTACTCAAAGTTTTGAAGGACTACTTATACATTTTAATTTTTATTAAAGAACATAATATTACCAAGAGGTAATAAACAATGGTACGCAATAGGGAAAAACCCTGTATCGGACCAGGACACCGACTGATATGCATAAATTATGATGAAGGTGGAAACTTACAAAGCAAGAGAGCGAACTAAGTGTCCTATAAATGTATACTACTTATACGATAACATGATAAAATAATTAGCAATAAAAAAGTATAAAGGATACTAAGTGAGTACTCTAGGAATAGGGAAAAGGTATACGTACTGGTGATGAGAAACAGGGGGTGGGGGGATTTTTAATTAATTGGCTGATTTGCTGATTTACGAGATGATTAATAATTATTATTCGGTTGGTGGTAGGATTTTGTTTAAGTCCTGGCTAGCTACCACCATCTTACCTAATTCTGTCGCCATAATAACGATTCTAAAATTGTTGTGTTCCGGCATTCAGAGGTAAGATAGCCGGTTCCTCAGTTAGTTGAGGATTCCGGGTGAAGTGCGCCTCCACCTTCGGCATATCTCAACTTGTTACCAGGTGAGATGAAGGCCAAGCTTCACCGTCGAGCAATAAAAAAAATAGGATGGACTCGTAATACAAACTAAGTAGGTACATAAATGAATGATCCACATCTTTATCTACCGCTTGACAAATAATGTTCAACTACATACATCCCGATTTGCATCCGATTCACTTCATACACATCCTTATTTATAGACCTTTTTTTGAACACAGCCTTCTCTGTAAAGTGGAAATGAAATCGTAAAAGCTTCGATGATGTTTCCGAATGGGACGCATCTACTCTGGAAAACGATTTCGACGTCAGATCAAACGTTTTTTTTTTAGCGTTTTTAATAACTCTCGTTTCAGGTATGTCAGATTGGAATCAAATGCAATTGGCTGGGCATTTTTACTTCCCGATGAGCTAGAGGTACTTTATTTTTATTCGAAAAACGGGTATTTATCGCGTATTTTACCTATATTTATCCCGACGGTAAAATATCCGTTTTTCAAATCAAAATAATGTGTTCTAATCGCGAAAGTTTAAAAAAAGACTAGAAATACTTTATAGAGCTTGAAACGTAATAACTATGTAATACCTCTTATTCTTGTTTGTGTAATAACTACCCAACAACTAAAAATATAGATATAACTAGTGAAACGCTGGGCACTTAATTGCCTTCAAACGCCAATTCGCTCGACGCTGGAAACCCATGCCGCTGATGACAGTTCCCGATGTATACGCATGGAGTGGACAATACAAAATATACACACATCAACATTGTCTCAATTTCTCATTCAACATTTTGTTCATTTTTACAAAAACTGAAAATAATTTCTTTACAAAACTAGGTATGGCAAGAATCTTTATTTTGTGTTGTTTATTAATAATAATAAAAACTACAGTTTTATATATTTTTTTAATAAACATTAACGTAGGAACAAAATCTCGAAAAATCAGAAAATTTACAAGGTTCGGTAAATAGTGTTAAAACAATTTTTACGTTGCCATGACTTTATAAAATTATCTTTTTACAATTTAATAATCGGTGTTGCCTCGCCTGACGTTGATAACACATCTGCACCGGTTATTCATACTCAAAATTAGGGTGTCAAAGTCCCGCTGGGGTATGCGATCCGTGTTCGCTGAGCAGAGTTCCTGGCCAATTTGAACTCTGTGAGGGATGATCACAGGTTCTATGACCTCGTTCCGGTATTTTAGTGCAGTCAAGCCTCTTATCCAAATGAGGTCGGTTCGCGCGCCAATACGATTTCCCGCCCAAACCATGATTGTCCCACCTCGGTACGAATGGACCTCTTGTGGCTGCTGGAGGCGACTTTCTCTGCCTGGAACTCCCCAAACACGTGTTCTTCGTGAATCGGGGTGGAATCCCGCGATTGCCTCGACGTAGAGCTGGCACACGAAGCGGCCTACGAGAATGAAGATCGACTTTATGTAGCCTTCTTCTGACGATTTGGTCGCTGACTGACAGCTAATGGTCTGACTGAAGCCTTTGCACTAGCTGCTTTGCTGTGAGATTGGGATCCCTCCTGGCGGAATTTTGGAGAAAACGATCTTGTCTAGGGGTGGTTACTCGTTTTTTTCCAGTGTGGCGCTCTCTTACATCCCCAGTTATACGATAACGTGACCACAATCGAGAAATTACGTTTTGATTGGTGTTTAGGGTATTGGCAACCACGCGTTGGATAGCACCGACTTGTAACATGCCTATCGCTCTTATCATTTCTTCTCTGCTTAAATGTCGACGTTCCATGACATTACTTATATCACAAGATCCGTTTATTAAAAATTACTTAGATAGCACTAATTGATAATTAAATAAAAGTTAATTTATCTTAGGCAAAATTAACGTTGTTTAATTTAAATCGGAGTCCCCATTTTATATTTTGTTTAGTGCGTTCTATTTTATTTTTTTTACAAATTTTGAAAAGGGAACAAAAGAGGTTTAATTCCATATACTTATAAAATTTTTCTAAAAAGCAAATTGTTTGTAAGCAAATAATTTCGAAATGGAATATCCCTAGACAATGTTGATGTGTGTATATGTATATAATATATAAAATAATATACATAAAGGTTAACCCTCAGCAGTGAGGATACTGACGCACGGAGGAGGTCAGTAAGTCTATTTTTCCTCACCTTTTCCACACTCGGAGCAAGCCCTGCCTTCGTTCTTGAGATGCGTGTTCATATGAAGCTTTAGATGGTCCTTCCGCTTGTAAGTTTTGTGGCAGATCCCGCACATATGCGGGCGGGCGGAGTCGCGGAATGAAGCAGTGTCTATCACTACAGGGTTGTCTTGGAGTATGTCCGTTGACATTGCACTGTCCTGTCAATAAATACTGGTTTAATTTGAAATTTGAACACTGACTGGAAGATAAAGACAGCATAGGGCGGTAGTTATAAATTTGACACAAGTATTCCTTGAATAGCGCAGGTAAGAGGGTCTACCACAGATTAGGTAGAGATATGGGTTCAACTTTTAGGCGAATCTGATCTCGCACACGTCTCGCACCAAAATATTTATGACAGTACATAAATATTTTGGCAATAAGAGATCTTCTATCATGGAAATTATTTATTTATTTTCATTTCTTTCAGAAAAAATCTTGATTCTAAATAATTTACTATAGGTACATAAAAATACCGATTTCTTTGGCCTTCTGACTTGATTTATTGTTTTTTTTTAATATCACATCTTGTGCGTATTTCATGCGGTTATGAGTGAGCGAAGAAGGTAGGTCATTTCACTGAGATAGGCGTAGCAAGCCGATATCTTTAGATTACTAGAGACTATTAGAGTGTTTTCAAAACGCATAGCGATCTCAATCTTAAAAAAAACATCGTGTAGCTGATTAACTAACGGAGAATATACGCACAAACCAAAGCAGAAGTCCTTATACACTTAGAAAATTCCAGCTATACAATTTTTTTTCTTCAGTTCAGCTTGGATTTAATGTAGCTAAGAAAGTTCCCACGGGATATCGGGAACGCAGTCACGGGCGTTCACTAACGTCTAAAGTTAAATAATCAATTTTTCAGAAGGAACTACACATATCAATAAGAGTATATGATATGTGAAATCGCTTAGCTTCAGCGATCATATCTTTCACAATACTGAAGCATTTACTTTAAAATTAATATATGTTATAGTTCAGGATAGATGCTAGAACGCTTGTGTTTCGAAAACAAGATTACATAAAATTTTCTCTATAGAAAAAAATCCAAAGTTGACTAATTTGTACCAAAAATGATCGCCATTCAATAAATACGCCCAATTAGGGCTTGAAACTTTGTACAATAAATAAATACAGTATACAGCAGACCGTCTGTGTTTTCGATTTTCAAAATTCATATTTGTTTTACCGTAAAAAAAACGAAACGTAGAAATACGCGCATATTTCTGTTATCTGGTGGTCATAAGCGCCGTGGTTGAGCGCACAGCAATGTCACCTTTATTATTACTATATCTTAGTTCGAAACTAGAATGAAGTTCAAAGTCAAAGTCAAAGTCAAAATTTCTTTATTCATTAAGATTTTTTAGGATCATTTTGAATCGTCAAATTTACCGCCTGTTCGGAATCGCGACCAGCACACAAGGAGAAAGGCAAGAACCTCGGGCCGGTTAATTTTTTTGATGATCCATTCAACATTTAGATACACAATTTGTAATTATATTCTAAGTAGATACAACAAAAACCTAAATACTTAATCTTAAAACATTTGTTATTACCTATCTACCTATGGGCAATTTGTTAACATTGAGAAATCACCATTTTGCTGTCAACTGGTATAGCAACATCGGGCCACACGTTCTTATCGTCGATATAATCACTAATTTTGTAAAAGGCACTTTTAATTAAATTATTCTTTATATACAATTTGAATTTACGAGTAGAGAGTTTGGTGGCGCTTTGAGGAAGCTTATTATAAAATCTCACACAGTTTCCTAAGAATGAATTATTTACTTTTCCTAGGCGAAACTTAGGTATCTCAAGTTTATTTTTATTTCTAGTATTAACACGGTGTACATCACTTCTTTTACTAAACTCATCAATGTTTCTGTGAGCGTGCATTAGGTTTTCATAAATGTATTGGGAGCTGACTGTAAGAATACCAATCTCTTTAAAACGTTCCCTAAGAGAGTCACGAGTTTTCATTTTATAAATTGCCCGTATAGCTCTCTTCTGTAGAATAAAAATGCTATCAATATCAGCTGCATTTCCCCATAAAAGTATGCCATAAGACATAATACTATGAAAGTAACTAAAATAAACTAACCTCGCCGTAGCTTCATCAGTAAGATGCCTTATTGTACGTACAGCGTATGCAGCCGAGCTTAATCTGCTAGCTAATGACTCAATATGAATACCCCATTGCAACTTAGCATCAATATTTAAACCTAAGAAAGTAGTTGCTTCAATAAAGTTAAGTATTTCCCCATTTAAGATAATGTTAGCATTGCTGACTTGAACATTAGGCAAGGTGAATCGGATGCATTTTGTTTTTTTCTCATTTAGTAGGAGGTTGTTAACTGTAAACCAATCAAGAACTTTAGCTAGAGAAGCATTTACACAATCATAGTTATCTTTAGCCCTATCGACTCTAAATATTAATGAAGTATCGTCAGCAAACAATACAATGTCACATAGGTCCCCTACATAGGATGGTAGATCATTGACGTAGACTAGAAACAGAAAGGGCCCTAAGATCGATCCTTGTGGTACACCTATGTTAGTGGAGGTTCCCGAAGATCTGATACCGCTAATATCCACTTTTTGAATGCGATTTGATAGGTAACTATGCATGAGGTTTATTGCCTGATTCTGGATGCCGTAGTGTTTAAGCTTTGAGATCAGGGTGTCATGATCTACGCAGTCAAAAGCCTTAGACAGATCACAGAATACTCCAATGGCATCCTGTTTTCCCTCCCAGGCTTTAAAGACGTACTTCAACAGCATAGAACCAGCGTCGGTCGTTGAACGGCCTTTAGTAAACCCAAATTGTTTTTCATGCAAAAGCCTGTTGCAGTTAAAATGTGACTGTAACTGAATAAGAATCAGTTTTTCAAATATTTTACTACATGCAGGCAGAATCGATATTGGTCGATAGTTTGCTGGATCCTTTTCATTACCAGACTTGAATAAAGGGATCAGTTTGCTATGTTTCATCAGATCAGGAAAAATTCCTTCGTCGATGCTTCTATTGAATATGTATGCCAGACATGGTGCAATATCAATTACTATCGTACTTAATATCTTTACGGAAATCCCCCAAAGGTCTTCGGATTTTTTTATATTCATTGACTTAGAAGCTTTTACAATACAGTCAGAGTTGACGTGTCTAAAACTAAAGGAAACATGACACTTTTCAACACTTGTTTCAAGTAGAGCCAACGCACAATCAACAGATGAGTTTAGTGGCCGAGTAACAATATTAGGTATGCTAGAGAAAAAACGGTTAAATTCATTAGCAACTTTTAAATTATCAATTACAATTGTATCATCTACTTTTAAAGCTATTGGTTTTTTTAGAGGTTTTGTTTTACCGGTTTCATTATTAATCATTTTCCAAGTAGCCTTTATTTTATTTGTTGAGTTCTCTATTTTCCTTTTTATTTGCAAAGATTTTGCTGAATGACATACCTGTTTAAAGATTTTAGAGTATTTTTTGACGAAACTAATAAATGGTAGATCATGTAGCCTTAACTCTCTCTCTGCGTAGAGTTCATATAGTCTATTCCTACTTTTATAGATACCGGCTGTAGCCCAGTCTGCAAACACAGAGCCAGATTTACCTTTACACGTTAGTAGTGGGAAAATATCATCGTGTTCTGTATGTATTATGTTAGACAATATGTTATAAAGTTCATTCGGATCATTTAAGCATGGAATAAGGGGAATCATTTTACCAATGTTGGTTTGAAATTTCATGATGCGAAATTCGGTGATTGGCCTGTATGTGATTTCCGGAAGCTCCTGTTTCGAATTGCAATCAAAAATCACACTCTGACCATAATGGTCTGAGTCAAATTTTTTAAACATATCTTTTTGAAGGGGAGTATCACTACAATATATATTATCAATGCAAGTGGCAGTTGTAAGAGTTACCCTAGTTGATTCATTGAATTGGCGCCTCAAGTTGAAACATTTAAATAAGTTAATTATTTTTTCGCTTAATGGATTATTAGGGATATCAATATTGAAGTCCCCAAGCACTATTATTGATTTATTACGACTGAAAATTTTGGTTAAAACATTTTCCATAGTGGACTCGAATAGCACGTAGTTTGCACGGGGGGGACGATAGACACAAACCACAATGTGTCGCTCCAGTTCAACACATGACAGTTCTATAACTTCTTCAATCGTGAGTTTCACAATATCTTTACGTTCCTTACATTTAAGAGATTTTTTTACAATGATTAAAGACCCACCTTGAGTGGTATTCTTTCGCTTGTATGCGCTAGCAATACAGTAATCTTTATAAAGAGGTAGTAACTTTTGATCCAATACAAAGTGTTCAGTGATGCCCATAACACTGATGTTCATCTTGCTTAAAAATAATTCTACTTCTAAATTTTTGCTGGAAAGGCCTTGAATATTTTGATGGACTAGATGTAAACTATTAGGCTTTCCCATTGTCTTCTTAACTAGTTTAAATGTTTGTCATTTGACCCTACTGTACGAACACCCACATTAGTACTGCAACTAACTGCAGGCCTGTCGGTGTGTTTTGTCATAGTACCTATGACCCTATTACAAATATTAAATGCTAACAATTTAGCAATACTCAACTTACTATATCTACTAAGATACAAAGTATCTTGCGTTAACCTAAAGTCACTAATAAAAATATTAGTGTCAAAATATAAAACGTCACTATGACGACATGTCAAGTTGTATAAAATCATATTAATATTAAAAATATTAACATTATCAGCCCTAGATAACAATTTGGAGTAAGGGAAGGCACATAGAATCAATTTTGACAACCCTAAGTCTACTTTTTGTAACAATATTTCCACTAAATAAGTGACATCAGAACGCTTGACCCCATAACTATTACCTAACTGTACTATTAATGTGGTTTGTTTGTCAAAAGATGTCTCACTTAAAGTCTTTATTAACTTATGGATAGACGCGTTTAAGTTGCGTTTAAGTTGCGTTGAGTTGTTAATCTGAGCCCATTAAGTACCTCAGAATACGGCGAGCTGTTGTAGTCTTCATCCAAAACCTCGGCCTTGATCTCTAGCAGCTCTTTGTCTCCGAGGATCTGCATGCTCTGCTCCATGAGGATCTTGCCGTGAGTCTGCAGGTGCTTCTGGAGATGGTCCCGTCGGTAGAACGCTGGGTGAAAAGACGTCCGGCTACACTTACTAATCGAGATATATCTATACTTATATATATATCTATTATACTATATATTACTATAGTCAGTTCCTCAGTTTGTTGAGGATTCCGGGTGAAGTGCGCCACCACCTTCGCGGCCTTATCTTCAATTTTAACCAGGAGAGATGAATGCCAAGAGCTTCCCCACCGTATCAAAAAAACGCATCGTGATAACACACCGTGAGTTTTTTACAGCACCCATCAAGTTCTGACCGGTCTGACCCACCGCATTAGATTTTTCACATCCATATAACAAAAACAACGTAACGATTTTTGTGATGTGCAGACATTATTAAAGCAGAAAATATACAACACCGTCTACACTACATCTTAATGAAGTATTCTGAGCACTGCAACTAAATATTCCAATTAAAGTATATTTACATTACTTATTACGTTACTACAAGGTGCAAGAAACGGAAAATATGAAACTTTAAACTAACACGTGATCGAGTCAAGGCTAAAAAAAACGAGCATATGGCATAATAACACGGGAGATCGTCCCCTCCCCCTTTCAGCTTACTATAATGAGTTCACGTCGAGTCGAGAAGGATAACGTTACTATTACTACATTCATAGTACCTATAGCTGGCATTTTGAGGGGTCAAAATCAACTATATGTAAAAAAACTAAATGAAAATATTTCACTGTAAATACACAAAAAATATTTAGGTACACACAATGGGCGGTCCTATCACTTATAAAGAATTCGTTCTAGACCACTTTGGACTGAAAGGATTTAATAGCTAAAGAATTGGTTGGTGAATCAGTTTGCGAATCATTTTCTATATTTATTAAAACTCACATAGCAGGTATTCTCGACCAAGCAAGCAGTCCGGCAACTTACCTTGGTTAATTTTCCTTTTTAGGTACCTACTTACTCAATTTCCAAAAATCTTTTCACGCAGCTTACTTGCGCTATTTACCCACCGATTTAGGCTGGCGTTATCCATCAGTAAAATATTACTTACTAGCTTCTGATCGCAGTATCGTCCATGTGGTACCCGGATAAAAAGTAACCTACATGTTTTTCCTATACCACAATATCTGTGCAAAGTCTCAGCTCAATCTGTTCAGTATGTTTTGGAGTGAAAACGTAACAAACAAACTCACATTAGCATTTTATTTTTTATATTATAAGTTTGGATTTGATAGTCTAAAACGTTGTCGGTAACTGTCACAGGTGTCAGAACAACCAAGTGAATTCTAGAATCTAGTCAAATAACCTTATTTATCACGAACTTGCCCGCTATCATTCTCCTACCTAACCAACAATTACGAATGAGTACTAAAGACGTTGACTCATCGCTTTGAGAAGGGTCTTCGCCCGAACCCCCCTCTAAGTCAACGGTATACCGTTAGGTACACGGCTGTGGTGGGCAGAGCGCGCAGGTAGCATTATTAATACCCAAGGGAGGAAGGACCCTTTGAAAAACTCCACTCATCAAAAAACCACGAACATTGTATTATGGCATAGTTGGAGAAGGTTCCGAATATTATTTCGGAATAGAATTTAAATATTATCGGTTTAGAATTTAAAACTAAATAACAAAAAATTGTTCTGTTTTTGGTACTTATACCTATATCTCTTTTAGCCTTTGTATTAGCTGGTAGAGAAGTCAATAGGGGCAAATAATATTTTGCTTGCGTGAACTGACGAACGCATCAAAGCCTAGTATTACTAGACATTTTACGCAACTCAAAGCTCCAAACTAAGCAAAGCTTGAAATATGGGAACTAGATTACCTAGTATTCTAGACTCCAGAAATAGGTACGAGGGTACTTGTGATACAATGTAAAACCCCCACAGAACAAACATCTATCATCATTATTATATCAACATTATTTGTGTGATATACATCACACACATAATTGCCTCGGGTGGGAAACGAAAAAACAAAACAAAACATACAGCACAGGCAGGGCTTATCAACTGAAATACTTTGAATCAATACTATCAGATCGAAACCCGAAGACATCATATCTTTGTAGGACCCTTATCAGGTAGGTTATTTCAGGAGGTGCTCTATTGGTGTGGTAAACTGTGAGGCTCATTTTGAAAGTGTCTGCCAGTATTCACTATGCCTTACCTATATTTGCCGCCAAGCAAGCGTTGCCGAGACGATTGTATGGTAACGGAATCAATGCAGTGCCGCGTACGAAATGTTGATGATTGCACTCAATTGTCTTTTGTTGCACATACAGAGGTATATACTGATCATTTTTAAAAACCACTAGTTCTATCATTTGTCAATTGTTTTTGACTCCCTTTTTCTGTAAGTCACTACCATTTGGTCCTGATAGAATAATAAAAATAAGAATTTATTCTCCCCTATACTACACGTGAAAGGGTGGGCTCTAAAATAAGCTGGCAAAAAATCACGCACCCCACCGGGTAAGGGATGGCATCCCTTCCATCCCCTTGAAATTCTTTTATATTTATTTTTGGAACTGTCCAGCGGAGCTTCAGACCTTTTTCTTTTGTTGGTTACAGAATATGTAGCAGTATATTCTTTTTAACCAACTTTAAAAAAACAGGAGGGCTTTATTAGTTGTTTGCGATAGTTTATGAAAGTTTAATTTGGATAGGAAACATCTGTTTTACCCTAGGTATTTTTGAAACTCCTAGAAATGTATTTATTTTTGTAGAGAATTCATCTTTAGCCGCGTTGAGAGATATGGGGCAAAAGTTATGTATATAAATAGAATTTTGAGAAATAAAATTGCTGAATTTTTTTCACTGACTGACCCCGCGCAGTGACACTTGTGCCAAGGTTTTAGCTTTATCACTATCATTTCAGTCCATATACCCAAGCCCAAAAATATAATAATAAAAAAGTATATTTTTTTTATTGTAGGACGGAGTCAGCTTAGCTTTCATCACAAAAAGGTTTCAAGATACAATAAGGCTGAAAGTGGAAACGAACTTCATCTGGAATCGTCAACAGACTGAGCTGGCTATCTCAGGCCCCGTCGTATATTAAAAAAAAATCTACTCGTGCATGATAACGTCACCAAGGTTTATATTGTTTATTGTACCAAATTTCAACCTTTTCCGTCAGGTAGTCTCGGAGAAAATGGGGTGTGAGTGTGACAGACGTTCTAGACACGCGAGTAAATAAGGGTTTCGTTTTGTCATCAGAGGTAAGGAACCCGAAAAAAAACATTTATCGAAGTGAAACTTTTTATGGGAGGGTTTTTAAATTCGGATCCGCAACCTTTTTGCGTGACGAAAAGTGGTGGGGCACTGTGTCGGGTAGAGTGGGAGATAATTAAAATGTTTCCCTGTAAAACACAAGTTTCTCTTCTATCGTATGTCTTTACGACGCACTGTTTTTTTCAGATACAATCGTATCACACTCAATATAATCATATACAATACAACTATTTAAATTTAATTTTTGACTCGTGGTACCACTTATTTTGACCTACCGGCCTTATGGTCCCACTAGCTTAGGACTAGTGGTCCAAACATTTATAAAAAAACAAATACCCTAGTCCCGCTGATATCAATAATCAGATTATAAAATTACACAACTAAAAATACACAGGGTAACAATTAAATAGACTTGAAATAAAAATATTGACCGCCTTTTTTGACGGAATTAAATTTTGTATAACAAAATTTACATACGTACTATAATTATGATACAACACCCAAACTCGGAACAAACATCTATATTCATCACACAAATGTTTGTCCTGGGTGGGAATCGAACCCACAGCCTACAGCGCAGAAAGCAGAGTTACTACCAACTGAGCTATGAGACTTGTTAAGCTCGGCTTGATAAGTTTCCCCTAATCAACACCTTTGCGCTTCTGGATTACTCAGCATTATGAAGGTAAGCCAAGGTATTAGGTACGATGTAAGTTAAGTAGAAAAAGGGAGTGGAGTAGGTACCCTACCTCCGTCACGGCTCATGGCACAGCGACTAAAGTGTCTTGTTTAAAGAGGTTTTGCCTAATCAGTTCTTCTCGACGTCGAAACAAGGTAGGTAGCTATTTTGTTGTTTTCTAGGTACAAAGTATCTACCAACCTTTCTATTTTTAGGGTTTAATACCTTGGATGACAAACGGAACGTTACGGACGGAAAAAGTTGGAATTAGGTACGTACCTATGTATGATTTTGTAAGGTATTATGCATGAGTATTTAGAGGTTGTATTACGCATGAGTAACCATAATAAGAATTCAGGTTTTCCGGGTTGATTTTAGGGGGTAAAGTCAAACAAAATAAAATTGCCAGATTTGCCAATAGACAATAGCACCGTATTTGTAGCATATCAAATGAAAGGTCTCGTCATGAGAGGACAAATCGTTTTTCTATAATTATAAGTTTAGCATGCATAGTTTGAAAGCTAATGAAGAAAATACTAAAAAGGTATATTTCGTACTCTCTAGCTAAAGCTAAAGCTTTAGAGCTAAATCTCTCCTTTGAGGCTGCTATCTACCATGTAAGTGGGTATAGAGGGCCGCCGCCGCCCGGATTAAGGGGGTAGGGTGTTATACTATGGGTACCTATACCTAGTAAGTTTTGGGGTTGTGTTACGTTGGTGCTCTCAATTTTCAGGCATGTTTGAAAATTCCATCTTAATTGGAATCTAGGCTAAAACTGTAGTCTGCCTGAATTAAATAGAATACTTGCAGAAATAAGTATATTATTTACGTTTTCGTTTCTGGCATAACCATTACTAAGAAGAACATTTACTTTATTGAGGTGATGTGTATTTTTAGGTGTTCTTTCCGATTTCATGCCGTGGAGCAAGCAGACACTATGGACCTCAATTGCTGGTCTTTTGCAAAAGGAAAATTGACCATATTAAGTAGACTTACATTTCCAGCACAGTAAATTGTATAAGTATTGTCTTGGAAGAGCATTTGCTGGTCTTTTGCCTGAGACAAATATAGGTACCTTGTCTTGGAACAACATTTGCTGGTCTTTTGCCTGAGATAAATATAGGTACCTAAGAGTGGTGATGGAATTTACATTTCTGCTGACTTAAATTTTGTCGTCGTCTTCATTTTTTTTTTAATTTCATGTCTTGAAACAACATTAGCTGGTGAATATTGCTAAAGGGAAATGGACCATATTGAGTTACGATGGGACTTACATTTCTGGCACAGCATGCAGACCTCAGTCTTGTCCCCGCTGTGTATGCTTAGGTGAACATTCAGGTGTTCCTTCCGTTTGAAGGCCTTGGAGCAAATAGTGCAGATGTGAGGCCTCACTTGTTGATGCTCCAATGTGTGCCGATCTAGGTGTTCTTTGCGTTTTAATCTGTTGAAGAATGTTGCTTTAGCTTGTGGAAATAGTATTTACATGAAAATTCATAAATTATACTTTTTTTTTTTATTTAATTAACTATAATAATTGGGATTAATAAAACACTGGTTGGTGGTACCTTTATGTAAAATAAAATAAAAACTTTTTTATTTTATTTACGGATATACGGATAAAAATTTTCTGCATTTGGCACTCCTTATCACAAGCAAATAAGGTTCTAGCAAGAGTTATGGTTTTAAATTATGAATGTCAAGAGCAGTGACATTGAAACTGGCGCAGTGTGGTGGCAAGATCCAGGTGTTTTCAATAAGATATATTACTCACGCTGTACCACAGATCCCGCACAAATGCTTGTACTCCCGGTTGTGCACAAGCAGATGTTTCTCGAGTTCCTCTTTAAGGGCGCTCCGGATTGGGCACTGCACACAACAATACAGTGTCTCGTCTCCCTGCTGCAGGATAATGGCCAGCTTGTTCTTAGCGAGGAGGCTCCGTTTCACCAGATACTCCATGGAGTTCACATCATCTTGAATTATGTTTGGGTTTAGTATTGGAGAATAGACCAAATCTACTAACAAACATTTAGAGACTGACTGCCTGATTGGCACACAATGCACAGCATAAGTCAGAGGATGTAGAAATTGGCTCCTATACAAGACATTTGAATCAACATTTTTGGATCCCTACATATGCTATGTTTATTGTAAACATAATAAAGTATTTTATAAATTAATGGTCAGTATTTCAAGTATTAACTGGGCAAATTTAACAAAGTCTGCAGAATCATCATTAGTATCTGAAGATGGGTAGTATATTATTGTTATGTTTAGGATTCTGTTTACAGATAAAATACAGTAATGTGTATAGGAATTGACTAAGTCTGGTTGTAAGATATAATAAGATATTACTGAAATCTTATTGGGTACATTGGCATGTCAATATATAGAAATGTAGACTTTAAAATCATCAATTATTATAATAACTATAAGTAATATTCTCAAAGGAAGGTATGGAAAGGGAGGGAAAATTATTTAAGAATTTAGAATCATCAAAATTTTAACAATTACCAAGGAGGAAATGGTAGATGTTCTAAACAAGTACCAAATAGATTCTTGTAATTGCAGGCTTCAGTATACAGAAAAAACTGCTTAAAACAGAGCATTATTGAAAGTAACTGAGAGTAAAGAGTTTAAACCATAATAATTTGGTTTGAAGTGAATTTATTAACATACCATCAGAGTGTATATTTTCTTCTGTATCCATTATTATCCAGCCTACCTGCAGAGCAGAGCAGCAAAGAATTAAATTAACCGGTTTCAGAGCACACACGCAGCCGTTAGATTAGAACGAAAAAGGTGAACTTGAACCTTCCCCTACCGACGGATATCGCCCCAAGACCTCGCTCCCCTCCGGTTAGGGGCCACTACCCTTTGTCTGCCTAACATCCCCTATGGGAAGGGAGGGGACCCCACTCCGTTATTATTAGGAGGGGTGGATCGTACTCGAACAAGCGCCGACATCGATTCTGAATCCCTATACCTGCGTCTGTTACCCAGTTTCGGGAGAAGTAATAATAATTTTAATTTTATTTTTTACTTGTTATTCGTTTAGGAAAAAACTTGTTCAAAGTAAAAAAACAACTTATTTAACTGATACTGACAACAAAAATTGCGCGCAGGTAATTGTTTATTTTACATTAAGCTAAATAATGTTAGCCGCTATTAGAAAAAAAGCTTACCAGAAGAAATCGGTACGAATTTCACAGCTGATTCCGATATTATAGCACAAAATTACTAAACCAGCTAGGTACCTACCCAGTTAATTTTACAAAACGAGCTTCAAGAAATCATAACAACACGCACGCTCACTTAGGACTGTATCACGTATGAGTGAGTAGGTATTGTATTTGTATGAATGAAATTGAAATGAACGAAAGTAAAGGAGTGATTCTAAGATTTTGAAGTAATTGAGTGAATGATGAATATGAACGAGACAACATGCGCAAAAGAATAGTGAGGGATTTATTTACGAATACAGATCGACGATTCAATCCAATGCACTAATCGATACTAACATAACATAACCTTATTAAAAATAGTGTGGTTTAGCTGACTGACAGTGTGATAACTTGTGTTGTGGTTACTACCAACTTTATTTCTTTGATAACGTTTAAAAATGGAAATGAGCAGCGAAAAACTTCTTATTGAGTTAGCTAAAAAACTGTTCTCGATTGATGCAATAAAATTTGGAGAATTCACTACCAAGAGTGGTATTAAAACCCCAGTTTATTTTGATTTGAGGGTTATAGTTAGCTATCCAGATGTAATGGTAAGAACAATTCACTTACCTAACTACTTATTCGTTTACTAACTAATTCAAAAACTATTAACTCTTATCACTACTCATCAACAGTAGTAGGTACCTACCTACCTGTTACTACTGCTACTATGCTATGAACTATTCAATGGGCTATAGTATTTGTTAATTGCAATATTATAATTAAGTAGGTAGTACAATAAAACAAAATTAATTGTAATAATATTGATATCTAAGGCTTAATAGCTAGGTAGGTACATAACTGATGAATTATGATCAAGATAAAAAAATCTAAAACCAAATTTTATTCAATCCCATCAATCAATAACATTTAGTAGCAGGTATGTATTCACTGTATTTTTTTTTTACAGGAATTGATAACTAATTTATTACTTGAATATGGGACGAAGGATATGCACTATGAACACGTATGTGGTGTTCCATACACAGCTCTACCAATTGCAACTCTTCTTGGAGTAAAGGTCAAAAAGTCTATGCTGATGAGGCGCAAAGAAACCAAAGCATACGGTACAAAGAAATCAATTGAAGGACATTACAAAGCCGGCCAAACCTGTCTTATCATCGAAGATGTTGTTACTTCCGGGTCTAGCGTGCTTGAGACAGTAAAAGATTTGCGCAAAGAAGGTCTAATTGTTAATAACACTATTGTCATCCTTGATAGAGAGCAAGGTGGTGTTAAAAATCTAAAATCGAATGATGTACAAGTTACATCTTTATTTACAATGTCAACTCTTATTGATATACTATATAAAAACGGTAAAATTACCAAAGAAATGGTTCAAAAAGTCAAAGACTACCTGAAAGAGACACAAGCCCCCATAATTGGTAAGATATTCAATATGTCAGTACATTTAAGTATATATTAAAGGTTTAGTAAAAGAAATTGTACCCATTTATAATATTTCAGAAAAATCAATTGACAAGACAACATTGCCCTATGAAGAACGCGCAAAATTAGCAAAAAACTTGATAGCTAAACAGTTATTCGGCATTATGGCAGCGAAGAAAACCAACCTCTGCATATCTGTAGATTTAACATCAACAACACAAATCCTTAACCTGTTAGAGAAAGTTGGTGAACATGTCTGTTTGGTGAAAACTCATGTTGACATTATAGAAGACTTCAACAGCGATTTCATCATACGTTTGAAACAGTTAGCTGATAGATTTAACTTCTTAATTCTGGAAGACAGAAAATATGCCGATATTGGTAATACAGTGTCCTTGCAATATTCCAAAGGCCTGTACAAAGTTGGAGAGTGGGCAGATTGCGTGACCGTACATTCTTTGCCAGGCGATGGGATACTCAAGGCATTGAGCTCTGTGCTAAATGGAGCTAGCCGAGGTGTATTTTTGCTAGCTGAGATGAGCAGTGAGGTACCTTAATACTTTCTACCTACATTTTCAAGAGCTTCTGTTTTGTTTTTTTGTGTCAATATACAATTTGTATAGTATTATCCAATAACTTGACTACGTGCCTAACAAGATACTTTACTTACCTTTGATACACCTCTTTATTTAGGTGTCAACATACTACTACTACTACATTTTTTACTTCCAGGGAAATCTTATCTCGCCGGACTACATAGATGCAACAATAAACATGGCTTCGAAATACAAAGAGCTGGTAACTGGTTTTGTTTGCCAACACAAAGATACCTTTAAGGACCCAGGTCAGATACAATTGACGCCGGGAGTAAAGCTTGAGAGTTCCAAAGATGATCTCGGTCAGATCTACAACAACCCCGAGAAGGTGGTTCTAGATAATGGTGCTGATGTAGTTGTTGTGGGACGAGGAATTTTTGCTGCTAAAAACCCAGAGACCGAAGCGGTTTTGTACAAAGATGCATTATGGAAACATTATGTGACCCGTGTGTATAGCAAGCAATAATCAAAAATCTTGTCATGGTTTTTATCTGTTAACATTCCTAATACTTGTTCATACATAATATTTGAAGAGAAAAAAAGTATTTACGGCTATGGGACCAATGAATCCATTTAAGACATTATTTTGGTCTATAAGCAAAAATGTTTCGTTTTATATTTTATTTACGTAGAGATAACAGTTCATACCAGGATGCGACGTAGCGCGTAAATGTGTTGTCTAGTGCAAAGTAATTTTTATGCTTTCGCACTCTCATTGAATATTTTATGTATTAATAAAATAAATAAATATTACAGGACATTAATTTCACACAACTAGTAGTATAATTAGTAAACAAAATCTCTAGTGAATTGAAAGCACAGAACACTAATATCCTAACGGAATTGATTGAAAGGAACGTCATAGATCAGAGCGACTTTACCTTTCCATCTCGTCTCAAAAGTTTTTCTACTTATTTTACGAACCTACTACCTATTGATTTAAAATATATTATGCAATAAAACCAATAAACTTTCCTTGTGCGTATAACGTAACATAAAATAAGTAAATAACTAACGCACAGTTACAATTTTACTTATTTTACGTTAAGTTAAGTACTTACTTGTTAATCTAGTTTATTATAATTGAGTCGACAGTTTTTAGTTCGGTATGACATTAAAACGAGGCAATAAAATAGCTATTTTAACCCACCTCCATACACCTACTAGCCGCGGTCGCTAAAATAATATCAGCGCGTGTCGAGAGAAGTTAAGTGGGCCTTAATATACACCATTTGCAATTTTGATATCATGTATGACCGAGCTCTTTTAAATATTAGTAGGTATAGTTTACATATTGTATTCATATTAAACAATATATATTTATACCATAAACGTAGATAGTAGTTAAATTCTCAATGATAGAAAGTGCAATGCAACAATATATTGTTTAAAAAACTTATGAATATTTTAACCGCCTCCGTGGCCTAGTGGTCCGCCCACCGGTGTCAGATCCAGAGGTCTCGGGTTTGATCACCAAGGGAAGTTCAATATTGTGCTTGGTTTGATTGGTGGCAGGACTTTGTTTAAGTCTGCCTGGCTTGCTACCACCAGCGTACCTATTTAATTCTGTCGCCATAACAACAATTCTTAAATTGTTGTGTCCCGGTATCAGGTTAGATAGCCAATTTCTTAGTTTGTTAAGGATTCCGGGTGAAGTAAGCTTCCACCTTCGGCCTTATCATAACTTGAATAATCAGGTGAGATGAAGGCCAAGAACTTCCCCGTCGGACAATAAAAAATAATAGAAAATCGTTTACACTAGCTGGAATGCTTTATTATGCACATACAGCACTAGTTATACCGATTTCCGAGATTCATAAACCACATTATTTAATTAACAGCTAAAATATGTTATAAAAATTTCAATGAATACAGATGATAAAAAAAAACATGAATTTATTTTGTCCATCTGTGCTCATAGTAATTTTTAATTGTTGCCAGCAAAGACCATATACTTACAAGTAAAAGGTCTTTGGTTGCCAGAGAGTTCCATCTTTGGTTCCATCAGCCACACAGAACACAGAAATCCTAACATAAAAAAGAATGTCATTACCAGAGAGGGCTGGTATAAAGACGTTTCTTTCATTTAGAAAAAATATTTGTCACTAATTTACGGGTACAAATCGCGTTGTTTTAAGTTAGGCGAGGAATAGGTTCCCGGTACCTTATTTGTTGTTTTGTTGAATGATGAGCTTGGCCTTGATCTGACATGGTTCCATTTCATTCTTATTTGTTTAGTTCTAAAAATTGCAACATAACAGAATTATATTCTAAGGCGTTACAATAGCATAATAGTTACTCACATAGAAAAATTAAAATAGGTAGGTACAATAAAATCACTAAATAGGTTAGATTAGGTACCTACACTAGCTTATAATCAATATTACCTACTGAAGGATTACCAAGGCCGTAGTTGGCTAGGCAGTTCACAGTAGCTTGGATTTCCTTTGGATTTCAGGTATGCTATCGAGGAAAATATCCAAGGAAACATCCGAGTTTAGTTGAGCGCGGCAGATTGGGGATTGCTGACGAGCAACTCTGCGTGTTGCCATAGGCCAAAATAGAGGAATAATTCATGATTTTATAAATTATTAATGGTTACATGTTTGTTGATGTTGTTGTTGTTATTTGGCTTTCAAATTCTATTAAAATTATATCTAATCATATGTTAATGATTAATTCATAGTTATAATTTTTGTGAAGTGCCTGTGATGTGAAGCGGTTTGAAGGTCGTCATTGCACGTCGGCTTCAGAGCTGGGCTCTCCACTGAAAGTGCAATCAAGAAGACCGTCCCGTAATACACTAAATGAGGGACACCAGGTTTTGCGTGCTTTCTCAATTTACCGAAAGCATTTTTTCGATACTGATGTCTTATCAGTGGGAAAAACTGTTTGCTACTGGGATGCCGCAGGAGGCTGTAAGTTTGTTTAGGCACTGGTATGCACATCAAGACAGCTGTGTAAGGAGCCCTCCTTCTGTGTAAGGATTTGTTTCTATGCGAGATCGCTACGGGCACAAATATAATAACAAGAAGAGCGAGGATATGGTCTTCGCTGCAAGCGAAGAAGCAAGAAATATTTGGGTAATCTGAAACTTAGAATAGCAACCCTTCAACGAATTTCATCAAATGACATCGACTGACACTGACATAATTAAATTTAACCATATTTGACTTGACTTGACTGACAATGACAATGAAATGATAAAAAAACTAATTTCCAACCCAAATCACAATTCACAGACAAAACCAAAACAAAACATTCTAATGTAAGATTAACAATACATGTTACTATTATGAAAATATGGATATCGCCCGAGAATTAGGCTTGAATTCAAAACATATTCAGTCGACTGCTTCTTCAAGTTTGTTTGCTGTAACCGTGCGTACGAGCTGGCTGAAGAAATGGCTCAAGAATGTGGAAATTGATAATTCTACAAACAACGTCGAATTTACTCTACAACCTGGTGAATGTGCCCAGTATCCGTGGCGAAAGATATTTATTAAGGTATATACATTAACGTTTACTACAGTAAAATGAATATAATGTTGGTTTTAACGCTATTTTCTATGTCAAAATTTTAGGTTCTCAGCAAGAAGGTATCCAAGGTCCTACCTCTTCCGCGTTACAAGTTGGGAGAAAGCAATGTGGAATCACCTCTGACCATATCACAGCTACTACAGTATGTCTCTCACAATAACCAAAGATCACTTTGGAAGGATTCATTTAATAAATACTGTCAGAACACAGAGAGCATCAAAGAAAGTACTATAGTAAACTTATTAGAACATGATCAGCTATTAACAGATGTCATACAACGACTGTATGGATGCAACATCATTAGAATTAAGACTGACAGTGCTGGTAACCATGTAGAATACAAAGAAATAACAAATAAAAATGTACTTAAAGTGTATGAGACACACACCAACTTATTAGCAGCTTTATTTGCATTAGAAACGGACAACAACATGTACATTGTTTTCAGAGGACATTATGAAAATACTCTATTGGACTGCTTGAATTATAGTCCAAACCTGATTGATATAAACTATGGTAGAGGGTTATTTATAATTTTCCAACTGCTGCATCTTTCAAAAGCATTAGGCAATAGAGGGCTTAGCATGGGAATGTTGAATTTGCAAGACATCTATCTGTCAGAAGATCTGTGGATCCAAGTGTTGCCTGTGATAACAAATAACATACACTGTTTGGATGCTTCATTAATTTATGAACACAGTAGGAGTAAGCAGAGTCCAATACCACCCCAAGTGGTTAAAGATGGCAAGAAGGATGATTGTTGGCGAAATGAGGCAATACAGCTGGAGAAGTTATGTATGCTGTGGGTTCAGGGCCAGATATCAAACCTGGACTATTTACTTCACCTCAACATGGTGGCAGGGAGAAGTGCCAATGACCCTCAAGTCCATTTCATGGTGCCTTGGGTTACAGACTTCACATCAAGATGTGGTAAGTATAAGTAACTTACTTTTGCACATAGAGTGTGGCCTAGCTGACACAAAATATGGCTCTTTAATTCTAACTAGAGTAGCTAGTAAATTTGTCAATACCCAATCTTTTTGGTAGTACAGGGAGTATTAAAAAGATTGTAAATAAAAAACTTTTTTTTTTATTTCTGTATAATACTTTCTTCTACTGCTTTAAACAACACAACATTTTGATCAGAAAGTAGCTTTTATTATGTACCGACTCCACATTTAAGTTCAACATTGTCAACCCATTTACACTCGCTGCTGAACAGACTAGAGGACCCCAAAATGACCCAATGCGCTATGCGACATGGGCCTCCCCTTAATCACCCCAAAAAGTGTGATGGACAGATCTACCATAATCACCATTCTTAGCAGATGGGTTGGATATGATACATAGTAATAAATGGCATCACAGTAGTGGTGTTATTTACACAAGTGGAACTGCCTAACATCTGATGTAAACTCTTAGTCCCCTCTTACAACTGGCTTACTTACCACTCTTAACCAGGAACATGGGTTAAGGAGTTTATTAACTTGGGTTAAAGAGTGGGCGGAGCCCATGTTCCTTACCAGTACCTTCAATGCCAGTATAATTTGTTATCAGTCTTACCTACTATACTATTAAGACACTAGTCAATAGTGAATAATTGTGTTCAAGACTTCCATTGTGCTACATCACCAGCCTCAAGGCTAATGGTCTATCATATTATCAAAAATTGGTTACAAATGTTAGTAAATAAATGTTTTCAATGTCTATATTGTTTTAGGTAGGAACTGGCGAGATCTCTCCCGATCGAAGTACCGTCTGAACAAAGGCGACAGGCAGCTGGACATGACGTATGACGTCAGCGCGGCGGACCAAATACCGCACCATGTGTCCGATGCGCTCTCCGATATCACTTGCTACGTCTACTTGGCTCGCAGGTATTACTTGTATACTTTTAGTTTCCATACATGTATGAGGAAATCTCTTTAGGCGAATACCGATTTTTTTTGCACACAAATCTTTGTTGGCTTCTGCAGAGCGATTAATAATGATTTTAAATGTTTACTTGTGATTATTTCTATGTGCACCCTACACTATAAAAGCTTCCTGAAATTTTCAAATCCCTAGAACCTTTGGTTTGGGCTGTGGGTTGATTGTCAGTCAGTATGTTAGCCATAGTCTGTCATTTTTGATGCCGTTGCAGAAAAAAAGGAGTGGAGCTAGCCTTGCTATGAAGCAGAGTACTTAACAGATCATAATTTTGATTCATAGCAATGTGTCCCCCTGAGACTGAACTTTGTGTATAATTTGCTTGTGCAAAGCGACCTTGTGTTATTAAAATATACAGTAGGTGTTTATTTATTTTATTTATTAGAGATATATAAACAATCATACAAATTATATTAGCAAATTTATGTAATGTTAATTAATATGCATGGTACATATTTATGCCCATGCATATTAATTATATGCCCATTTTGTATGTAGTAGTGTATGTTTATCCACAGGTTTATAAAAGGATGTCATAGTGTTTTTGTGAGTTTTAATTCAAGTGTAATAAAATAAAATAAATGCAAAATGTAATACAACAAAACATCATTAACGTTATGATAACCTAATTGTAACTGTAAAACATGAGTTTCCACCTTGTTCATGAGTTACCATCTGGTTTATTGTTAGGTCATTAATATTGAACTAGATATAGAACTACATTGTATAATATTGTATTGTAGGTAATTGGAAACTATCTATTTCGTCATCCATCTATCTACGTCTAACTAAATATAATTAAACCAGCCCAGTGCGGACATGCACACAAAGGGTTCCGTTCAGACCCAAATTTCAAGGCAAATATAATATAATAATCTTGTTTGGCATCCTTTTATTTCTGTAATTCTGTAATTCTTTATTGTACACACAAAAATAATAAAAAGAAAAAAGATCATAACAAAAGGCATGTACAGAGGCGAGCTTAACCCTGTTAAGAGTTTTCTTCCAGCAAACCTTTGATGTGAGAGAGGTGATACATTAAATGGGTATAAAGTGTACATTTCTTATTATTAGCTGTTTTAGTGGTAATAGAAATACACACTGTGTAAATTTCAACTGTCTACCTATTACGGTTCATAAGTTACGGCCCGCTGACAGACAGAGCAGGGCAGGGCAGCGGCAGCTTTGTAATATGGTCCCGTTTGTACCCTTTGCTTACGAAACCCTTAAATTATTGTGTATCTGACTCAACGCACAGCCTTAACCAGAGGTCCTTAAGACTTGAAATTAAGAGTAGTTTACTTTTATATCCATGCCATCAGGCCGTCCAGATGAATTAGTTTTTTTTCAAAATTGTTCTTATTTTTTTGCAATAGCCCTGATTTACATAGCTCTAGCCATAGCTTATTTTTCGAGCGAGCAAAGCGAACGAGATCTCCGAGTTAAGTTCGGTGATCCGGCACTGTATTTATGTATAGTAACCGTCTCGATCTCCACCGATTTCCGTTCCAGAGGTCCCGGGTTCCATCCCCAGTGGGAGTACAATATTGTGCTTGGTTTAGTTTGGTTTTTGGTAGGACTTAGTTAAAGTCCGCCTGGACAATTCTAAAACGTAAAAAGTAACTCGAAAACTCGATAACATAAATAGGAATTTACTGTCGCGGGTTTTTTTTTGATAAATAAGTGTCCATAATATATATTGCGGTGAGAATGAAACATTTTCGTAAGGATTTTGGAAAATTCCCATCTCACGTCATAAAAGTAACGAATTCTCAGACTTGAACAGTTTTGTATATGCATTTGTAAATAATGTGTAAAATTAATGTCCTGTAATATTTATTTATTTATTATTTATTATTATTATTTATTTGCAGAACGCCCAAGGAAGTGCTATGCAAACATGTGCGCAACAACTGGGTCCCTGCGGAGTACCCGGCGTCTGTCCAACGCATGCAGGAGTGGACTCCGGATGAGTGCATTCCGGAGTTTTATTCCGACCCTACGGTCTTCAAGAGCATACATGAAGATCTACCGGTAAGACTCATATAGGACTGGTATTGAATGAATGAATGAATGAATGAATGAAAATACTTTATTGCACATCTTAAAAATAATACTTTCATTTATTCAATAAAAAGCACATTTAAACTAACTATGTACAAAGGAATCAGTCAGATTACCTAAGGACCGTTACAAACGGCCTATAGGTAACTCCACTGTTCCAGACCAGTACCAGACCGAAGTGTGCCCAAGACATAAAAAAAATTCAAATATAAACATGAAAATAGAACTAGGTAACTAAAAAAAGTGTATACACAATGGACGGTCTTATCGCTAAGAAGCGATTTCTTCCAGACAACCTTTGGATGGAGAGGATTTCATGGCTAAAGAGGTGGTTGGTGGTGCACATATTAATTCTATATGGTCTAGACCCCTAATTAATAAATAAAAATAAACTTAAATTAACTATATATCATACATTATAAGTAAAGCTATGCTACAAATATACACACTACTCATATAATATAAATACCTACACTATGTAAATACATACTATACTAAACAAATGTAATACACAAATACAAATATATATATTTACTTAAGTATATGGATGATAATTGTAATAAATGTTCTAGAGGTACCATGATAACACATATAAAACGGTGCAGATAACGGCAAATACATGTGGTAATGGGGACGACGGATGATGTAGGCTATTGAAACAGGTTAATTTAAGTAAAAACATTTGACCCTAACTTTGATTGAACACAGCCAGAGAAGGTGCCTTATTGTTTATTAACCTTATTGTAAGCGGCAACGCGTTCCATAAGCGTACAGCCTCGACAGTAAAAGAATCATTGTAAAAACTAGACTAGTTATTACAATGATTCTGTGAGCAGGGAATTTAAGAACAAGAGTTTACGACGATCTTAGAGAGCGGGTATTCCTCTATTGTGTTTTTAATTCTGGTTGATCGAACGAAACAGGGAAAATCATTTGAACCAGTAACCGTGGTTTCAAATTCTGCGTCTGGCTATTCAGATTAATTTGGCTTATGCTTTTTCTGTGTTTGGGGGTGTTGTATTGTATGATAAGTTTAAGTATGTATTTACAAAAAAAATAGTATCTACTATATACATAGATATTATATCCGTGCTCTAGTTCTCATATTACAAACTAATTTGGGACTAGATGGCGCTGTGTGAAACTTATGTGTTGTAATATTTATTATTATATTGGATCAGGAATTATTTTTAATGTAAGTTACCTTTTATACAGTGTTTCCCGAATGAAATAAGGTTCAAAATTGTTCTTATTTTATTGCAATAACCCTGATTCACATAGCTCTAGTTAGATTATTATTGTTATAGTGAGCAACAAGTTGCTGTTTTGTAAGTTGAAGTTCAACCGCCTCTAGTCTAGTGGTCTAGTGGTTCAACCCACCGATTTCAGATCCAGAGGTCCCGGGTTCGATCCCCATGGGGAGTACAATATAATGTGCTTGGTTTGGTTGGTGTTAGGACTTTGTTTAAGTCCGCGCCTCCACCTTCGGCTTTATCTCAACTTGTTACCAGGTGAGATGAAGGCCAAGCGATTCCCCGTCGTACAATAAAAAACAAAAATGAGTTCGGTGATCCGGCACTGTATGTATGTATGTATAGTATGAGGAATTGTTTGTCCGATGGTTACTCGATTACGGATGATCTTATTTGAATGACATTCAAATGTAAAGCGATAGCATAAATAGGAACTTATTGTCGTGGGGGATTTTTGATAAGTGAGAATAGGTTTTTTTTTTATTATACTTTGCACACACAAACACAAAAATAAAAGTACAAGATAACTTAAGATTATAAAGTAGGTATGGAAGAGGCGAGCTTAACCCTAATGAGAGTTATTCCAGCAAACCTAGGATAAGCAGTAACTATTGAATATTTTGACTGTCTGAAATATTTATTTTCAAACCGAGGTAGAGTACGAGAAATAGAATTGAGTTCAAATAAAAGTTTAACTTTAATTCCAGGATCTAGGGATACCGTCGTGGGCCACGTGCGCCGAGGATTTCATCACGAAGCACAGAGAAGCGTTGGAAAGTACATACGTTTCCGAGAACCTACACCATTGGATCGACATCACGTTCGGATACAAGTTAGATCATTTATACTTTTTATTTATTTATAAGGAAAACATAGAAGGCCAATAAAATGTTTTCACGTTTAGTTGTTGAATGGGTACATCAAAAGTGTGAACTGAACAGGAAACAATATAGGTAGTTACAGACTTGGCTTAGGTAAGTAATATTGGATCTATAAGGATAAAAATGAGACAGTATACTAATAAGAATAATTATACCGAAACCAAATAAAAAAAGTAGGTCCAAACTTTAAAACAATAAAATTATGGTATGGATCCATACACAGAGAAGAAACAAAAAAGATGTTTTTGCCATTTGTCGCTAGTGCACTCCTACGGCTTGGGTTAGGCTAGGGTTAAATCTGAGTTGTTTTAGGGGAGCGCTTGTACATTTTTTTGTGGATTTGTATAAGTCACAAGAACGCTGGGTGTACAATATCAAAAAAGCGGCAGCAAACTAGATTGGATGCAAAGAGCTCAAGACCGGGACACGTGGAAGACCTTGGAGGAGGCCTATACCCGAAAGGGGCCTTAGACTAATTTAATTTAAATTTACCTATCAATATGCTATTTTGTAATTTTATTTAGTTCAGGAAAATAAAATAGGCTTTATTATTATTCTTACTATTGTACAATTTTTTTAAGCATGTCAGGACAATCTATGTGATTGTTGGTAATTTTGAGTAGAAAAGATACATCACCTAATATATCACGAGATGGAATTTTCCATAATCCGCCAGATGGTCATATTTTATTTTGAAATTTTTAAACGGAATCATTCAGTGCAATCATTGGAGCCGTTGCACGTTAGGAGGTCAGTGTTGTTACCTGTTTTATATCAATTTACTTGTGTTGACAATTTAGATAAAAAGCTCTACCCTGGCCAGCTCAGCTCTTTAGTTTAATTCCATCAGTAGGATCACTGCTCTTACGTCGTCGGAAGGTGCGAGCGAGACACAAACATCTTGCTTCGCTACAATAGGCGAGACAACACGTACGCACGTTCGTTCGTTTCTTGCGTTGCGACACTGGTTCCGTGATTAGCAGTTTGATCTTGCAGACTATCAGGAGCACCGTCAATAAAGGCCAAAAACGTGTGCCTATCCCTGGTAGACGGGCATACGATCGCACGGCGAGGCGGGATGGTCCAGCTGTTGTCGGCCCCGCACCCTCCGCGCGCCTCCAGGTCTCTGCCCGCCGCGCCGCCGCGACTACGCTGGACCACTACTAGGGAATCTAGTGAGTAAAGGAAAATTAGGAAACGGCTACGTGGCTATTATTTATGGCTAGTGCTTACTTCTAGGTTGCTAAGATTTAACTAAGAAGAACCTTGTACAACAAGCTTGTGGAGTTGGAATGGTCCAAGATCTTTTCTAGACAGTTACGTTCAAATAATTATGAGTGCTTATGACATGTGTGTAAGAAATATGTATACATAGAGTTGAAAGACCCCATGAAATACCAAGAAGCCAGTGTAATGTAAGCAATGACGCAAAAAGTCAAGAAAATATTAGTTTAGGGTATTGAAGACAATACATAGATAATGTAGTATGGCTCGTTAATTCCGATAAAGTTAATTGCAAAAATATTTGTACACACATCACACATCAACAGCCCATTAGTGTCCACTGCTGGACACAGCCACCTTCAAAGCTGATTTTGCCATAATCATCGCGCTTGGCAGGCGTTTTAGATAATACATAGAAGCTAGCTGCTGCTCTTCTGAGATTCTTTGACTTAGACGCTTAGACGCCAACTTTCGATTGATGATTCGTTCTGATTCTTAAGCTGTGGCCACCAAGGCAATTCCAATTAAAACAGCTACTGTGTTTACTTGCAGGGAAATCAATAAAAATGGACAGCTCAGACGATGTATCAGACGAAGAAGATGAATCCTCCAGCCGCCATCTCCCACAGCACGTGTCCCGGCTACACGTGCCCGCGCAGCGCGTCCGCGCGCGGCACAAGAGCAGCGCCAGAGCCCGATCTCTCTCAAAAACGGTAGACGATCCACAGCAAGCCTCCGAAGGCCGGGCCTCCTCACACTCCAGACACTACAGGGTACAACGATCGGTACTAGGAAAAGGCGTGATATACCTCCCCAAAGAATTCAACCCCGTCTCATCCATACAAGCCCTGGAATCCCTAGACAATTTCAGAACTAAATGCTTCTTCAGCAAAGCGGAAGATAAAAGGCAAAGGGAAAGCGTCACCACACTAAACCTATTCCCGATGCAAGAGATACAACAGAAAAGCGCTGCAAGCGTAACAGATGATAATACCGCGTTCACAAATCATATGTTTCTGGCGTCGTATGAGCAAAGTTACTTGAAGATCAGTCAGGATGTAGAGACAGCTTTGAAAGAGAGGAAGAACAGGACGTTCAATACTAGATACACGACCGATGCGTCGGTTTACAAGCAATTTGTGACCGAGAGACGGCGACAAGACATGCTAGTTGTCGGCTGCCTTATCGTTGAGGTGTTTTTGCACACGTTTATGAGACCGCTACGAATCATGAACGACAACTTTATCGAGCGCTACAATACATGCCGGATCGTACTCAAACATAACTATAATCTGATGCCTAAATGCGTTAGCTACATAGCATCCCTTCTCCTAAGCGTGGAACCGCCTTCTCTGAGCTTCAAAAACGAACTGACAGTCAAGAAAGATGATGGTTTGAAGAAAATCGTAGTTACCGACAAAGGGCTGCCGGTACCGAGCCCATCTCAGTTACTCCAACCGCTGCTGATGCAGCATCTCATACCGTTCCCGCAGAACTTCGCAGTTCTATACAACCTGCTGAGCACGTTACACGAGTACGAGCTAACAAGCAACGAACTCAACATTCTGTACATGTACGAATGCGACGGAACACAGTGCGAGATATATCAGAACTTAGACAAAACCAAAATGTATTTCACGCAAAAAATCGCCGAAGGGAAGATCCAAGCTTGCGCGGCGCATCTAGACGTACTGTTGAACCAAATCGACAACAGCCAGTTCGATGTGCTTGACATCTTCCTAGCTCACTACATAAAGCTGCTGCAAAGTAAAGACACATCAGTGCTGGCCGCTTGGTACCTATTCGATACCATCAGCAAAGCTCTGGGCCCTGAAAACACGAGGAAAAAACTGCTGCGACATATCCTCAATTTGTACGAAGATGATGACTATGTCACGGATAAGACTGAACACAAGATAACGGATGTAGATGCGATCGCGAATGGAATGGCGAGTCGACAGAAGTTCGTCAAGTTATACCACAATATATTCCTGCTACAGCTCATGGTCCGCCTCGGGTTGCAATGCTTTCTAGACAACTTCACGCAGCATCTAGTCGAAGCCGTTGGCGGGTACAAAGACATATCGTCCGAAGTCGGATCCCCGGGACATTTGTGCCACAATCGAGCAATGGCGAACAAGAAACCCAGATACTCCGACGCGGATAACATCAAAAACGTCCTAACAACGAACACGGACATATTTTCCCCAGACACCTCTTACGGGTCGGAGATTATCATAACTCCAAGCGTTGACAGAACAATCAACGAATCATTGAAAGACAAAGACAGCGATAATAGAAGCGAGAACGAGCTATTCCACTTTGAAACTGATAAAGATAGACTGCCGAGTCGAAACAGCAGAAGCAAATCACCGGCCGAGTCTATAGACTCGTACAATTCGAATACGCAAGAAAACTACACGCCGTCCCCGTCGACGGAATATAAAGAGCGTTCAACCAACGAAGCAGAATCAAGCCCAAAAAAAACATCACCGTCTATTGAAATACCTACAAAATCGATGTTCACCAGCTACCTCCACTTTGCCGAAGAGAACGATGAAGTCGACCCTGTAGAGTTGAGGAATCAGCGGGGCCGGGAGCACTTGGATTTCAAACTCGACCCAAAAGTGACTTGCACTATAGACGAAGAAGCCAGCGACTGTAAAGAGAACTGCAAAATTTCAGATATGAGCTCGGAAAGCCTTATCTGGCTGGCTCATAGACTGGGCCCAGTACTAACTTGTAGGTATATCACTAGGAATTTGCTGAAAATGCTCTCGCTGTGCTACATAGGCAAGGAGAACTTGACTCCGTGGGAAACGGATGAGAAGGATGAGTTTGATGAGATATCTATAGTGAATTGCAAGGTTTTCGGCGATAAGAATGCGAAAAAGGTTATAAACTGCCTCACTTCTATTGTTGGTGAGTGTACTAGGCTGCTTTATTCATTTATTTAAATTGCGGAGGTACATGAATTATATTGAAAACCGTTTACATAATTTCGAAGCAAAGCTGTTTTTATTTTTTTATTTTATACTGTTGGGACAGTCAGCCATTTTGGTCTTCACTCATAACACCTACCTAGGTAAAGATAAAAATGTGACCACAACAAAAAGAAATGAAACGTGATAAAAAAAAGAGCTAAACATGTTAAACGTTTTTCGTTCAAGTCAAGTCGCGCTTTACTAGCAAAAAAATACCTCAAGCTTATTGTTTTATTTGATTGAATGCACCATCGCTGCAAAGGGTTTCAAAGTAAAGCGACGCCCTATTTTCCAGCAATGTACGGCGAACAGTTAATAATCTTCCAATACCTACCTCACATGAGCGAGCTCATCGCGTCTTGCCGCAAACGTCTGTCCATTCCGTTGGAAGGAGGCGTCGTGGCTTGCCTTCAACTGATCAAGTACCTGGTGCCTTACATGACCGATGTGAAGATTATGGAGCAGCTGCAGGTAAGACAGTTGAGTTGGCTCCCAGCTTTAGGTAATCGTTGAATCAGAATATTGAAAAAATATTATGCATTTAAATATTGTAGCTTCAAAATACATAGTGAACATAAAAAACGTGAAATTCGCCACTACTAGGTACAAGCTATATGTGTGTTTTATGAAAAATCTAGACATTGAATATCTTGAATACCAGCAGTATTCTCATATATATTTATGTTTCCGAACGGAGCAAACTTCGCTCTTAAAAAAATCTGTCATTTTAGGAACCAATATGGAAAATGGAGTTACAATTTTAAGTATATTGTTACAAGCTACAATTTACCAGAAACCGTCTCATGCGTCCTAACCTCGGGTTTTCAGTTTGCTCCAAATGTAGAATATAAGTTAACTTGTTTCAATAACATGTGACGTCAATTATTGACGTCAGGATGAGATCCGCCATTTTGAAATTGAGCGCACTGCTCGCAGCATGCATTGTAGCTTCAATATAGTCGCTCCTTACTCGTGGTACCACGGGACGTGGGACCAAGAACAAAAAAAAAACACCAAGGCTCTAAAGAGTCTACTCATGACTTGTTTGTATTTTTTTTCAATATTACCTAACCCGTAGTTTTTGAGTGCTGATCGCGATTCCAAAATGAAATAAAGAATAAACTAAAATTAATTTGACGTTTATTTTTTGGAAAGCTTTGGGAAGCGATTGGCCTTCATCTCACCTGGTTTCAAGTATGATAAGGCCGTAGGTAGAAGCGCACTTCACTCGGAATCCTTAACAGTCTGAGGAACTTGCTATGAGCTATCTAATCTCACAACAATTTAGAATTGTCGTTATGGTTACAGTAGCTAGCCAGGCAGACTTAAACTAAGTTCCACCACCAACTGAACGAAGCACAGAATTGTACTCCTCTGGGGATCAAACCCGGGACCTAACCGAACCAAAAGACCACAGAGGCGTTAACGTTGTGAGACGTTGAAATAAAAGCACACGATGGTTTCCAGGATACGTTTCTCAAGAGTATACTCCAGCCAGCTCTCCGCTTGGCGGGCACGACTCGCGGCGCATGTCCGAGCGGCGCGGCGGCGCGCGGCGCGCTGTGCCGCAAGCTGTGCGCCGCGCTGTACGCACTCGCGACACGCGTCGGCCCAGAGATGTGCCGCCGACATCTATGCGTGCCACAACTACAGAGGTTTGTGACAAAAAGTAAAAACAAACAAATCAAAATAAATAAATATGTAAGGACATTTATTTCACACAGCGCCATCTAAGCCCAAACTTAGCAAAGCCAATAAAAAAAAAGATACCTATGAATTGAGAACCTCATCTTTTATTTAAGTCTGTTAAAAAGTGGATACTTTTTTGGATTAGAAATTTATTTTATATTTATTATTTTTAATTAATTTTAGATATTGTATCTGTATGTTTCCCGAATAAAATAAAGTAAAATAACTTTTTTTTATTTATGCATAATATAAATATACTAAACAACACCCAAACACAGAACAAACATACACACAAATATTTGTTCCCGGCTGTAATCGAACCCACAACCTGCAGCGCAGAAGGCAGAGCTTCTACCAACTGAGCTGGAGGCCTGTTGATAAGAAATATGCTCCTATTGTAGTGTTTTGGTATTTAGATGTAAGATATTCAGTGCGGGGATAACGGGTGCAGTGCTCTACCACCTTCGGCCTTTTCATAACTTGACACGATGAGATGAAGGCCAAGCGCTTATCCGTCAGACAAAAGAGAATATGCAGTAATCGAAACGATTATAGTAAAAGATCTCGCCGATTTGTATCATGCGTTTATACTACACTACAATGTGATTTTATGACCATCATCATAAGCTTATCCACTGCTGGACGTAGGTCTCTCAAGGTGCACTGAGTCTGATCTTCGGCATTTCTCATCGAGTCTCTACCCGCCACTGTACGGAGGTTGTAAAGGATGTATAGCTTCCATTCCAAGACTATACAATTCCTTTGAGTCTGTTTTATGGATTAGTGGTTAAGTTACTAGTTTATAAAAGTCTGGTTATCCTTGACATACATATTATTGTTTAATTCACTAATAGTATTTACTATTTATATAAATTTATTAGCAACTAATTGAATTTAGGTAAAATGGATGAGTCGCTACGTAGTTGATGGTCGAACGCGAACTGTCGAGAATATTTCGCAGCAAAACTATCAAAGTTGGTGCTTGCAAAACTAGGCGTCGTTAAATTTAGCCGTAGGGCTTCACACTATGCTTGCCTAGACTATGTGTGTGTGTGATTTGTATTTGTTTTAACTAGGCTTTTGGGTAGGCATTTATTCAAAAGTATTCTCACGTTTTCAGATTTTTCCTAACATTCGACAAAGCGACGGGGAAGATTGAAAATTGGCCGAAACAAGATGATAATCTTACAGACAAGGTACTTATTGCACAATTTTTTTGTCACAAACGTTCACCGGAAGAATTTTGTAAGAACGCAAGACGAACTAAACCGGAATAGAAAGATTTTTATATGATTGGTGTTTTTCTCAATGTTAACAAACTGCCCATAAGGTGGTTGGACAGTAATAAATATTTTAAGATAGTACTAAGTTATTTAGGCTAATGATGTACTTAAAAAATGTGGTTTAAGACTGTCGGTACCTACAAAACATTTAAATTGGAAACTTTTAATTGGCCTTCCTATATGTAGCATTTGGTTGCATTTGAAATTATCTCTTGTAAGTAGCCCGAGGTTCTTGCCTTTCCTTGTGTGCTGGTTGCGATTCCGAACAGGCGGTGGATTTGACGTTATAAAATGAACCAAAAAAAGATTACTGAATACAATCATTTGACTTTGACTATATATATATATTTTTTTTTTGATGTTGTAATGTTTATTCCTTCAGCTTTCAGACGTAGAATGTTCCGAGTCGAAAACGGAAGGGTTCCTAGAGATATGCCGCGATGGCACCACCGCCGAGTGGACGGTGCGGGACGGGCGAGTGATCCGCGCGGACCTTCCCGACGTCGCCGACTTGGCGTGCAGTCCGCCCGAGCGGGCCGCCGACTCCACCGCCCTTACTGTGAGTACAGATTATCTATTTAGCCGCCGATTCCACCGCCCGTATTATGAGTACAGATAATCTAAGTAGCCGCCGAATCCATCGCCCTTACTGTGAGTACAGATAATCTAAGTAGCCGCCGACTCCAACGCCCTTACTGTGAGTACAGATAATCTAAGTAGCCGCCGACTCCACCGCCCTTATTGTGAGTACAAATTATGTAAATAGCCGCCGAAACCACCGCCCTTATTGTGAGTACAGATTATCTAATAATTTCACACAAAGTACAATATACAGTATTGTGCTTGGTTTGGTTGGTGGTATGACTTATTTACGCTAGTCCCCCCGACTAGCTACCACCATCTTACCAAAGTCTGTCGCCATTCCAAAAATTCTAAAATATTATTTTCGGGCATTTAGAGCTGGTTAGCAGAGGTAATGTAACCAGCTCAGTCTGTTGAGGATCCCAGATAAAGTGCGCTCCCACCTTCGGCCTTATCATAACTCGAAACTTTTATTCAACTTTTGCAGGCGCCATCGTTTACATCAACTTTTGTACCCTAAAATGTTTAGTTCCAAATAAAAGTATTTTTGAATTTTTAATCATGCCATAAAACAAATCATTAGGTACATTTTGTTTACATTGTGAAATCACTATTTAGCTGGTAACTGGTATAGCAACATCGGGTCACGCGTTCTTATCGGTGATAAAGTCTTTTATATATAGTAAGTGTCCCACCCAATGCAAGCATATTTTACATATAAGCTATTCTGTCTCCTATTAAACATTGACCAGAGCACTCGTGTATTTCTTTAGAAAGACTACAAATACCTATCCACTAGTATAATAGTACCTAAAGTAGTGAACAGTAGGCTCTTTTCATAAGACATACCTTAACCGCCTCCGTGGTCTAGTGGTTCAACTCACCGATTTCAGATCCAGAGGTCCCGGGTTCGATCCCCAGGGGGAGTACAATATTGTGTACCGTTTGGTTGGTGGTAGGACTTTGTTTAAGTCTGCCTGACTAGCTACCACCATCTTACCTAATTCTGTCGCCATAATAACAATTCTATGTTGTGTTTCGGCATTTGGCGGTAAGATAGCCAGTTCCGCATTGAGAATTCCGGGTTAATTGCGCCTCCACTTTCGGCCTTATCGTAACCTGTAACCAGGTGAGATGAAGGCCAAGCGCTTACCAGCCATAAAAAAAAAAAACAAGTTTGATGGCGCTTTGGTCGCATGTACTAAGTATCAATTGTGTTTCTGTTGAAGGCACAAGAAGAGTTACTAATGGTATTCGATGAGGAGCTGGCATACCAAACGTACACTTCATTCACGAAAGTCGTCGGCGTCGACACGATGGAGCGCTGTCTCAAGAACAGTGACACTATCAAAGCGCTGTGTCGGAAATACGAACAGAATCACTCTATCAGGTACGCTATTATAGGTATCTACGCTTATAACAAGCCTCATAGCTCCGTTAGTAACTCTGCCTTCCGCGCTGTAGGCTGTGGGTTGTGGGTTCGATTCTCAGGACCAAACACTTGTGTGATGAATATAGATGTTTGTTCTGTGTTTGGGTGTTGTATCATATAGTACCTATGTACGTATTTAAGTATTCTATCCGTAATCAAGTTCCCATGTACAAGATATGATTAGCTTGGGGCTAGATAGCGCTGTGTGAAATTATTTCTATATTTATTTTATTATTAATTTTCTTTCGCTATTTCTGTTATGCTGGCAGCTGGATGTGTTGTGGAAAATGTTATCTTATATTTATTTATTTACTTATCAACTCCTTTCATACACATGTCTTATATCACTAAAAACAATGCATTCATCTCTTATACAATATTAGTGAGGTTTGTTTTTAGTGATGACAGGTTATGTTGAGATAATACTTTTAAGAAGAACTCCATTGGAAATAAATATATAATAATGTATATATAAATGTATATGTATATATATATATTATTACTGGAAATTAATTTGAACACAGCGCCATCTAGCCCCCAACTAAGCATAGCTTGTAATATGGGAACAAGATTACAGATAGAACATTTAAATCTTTTTTTTTTGTAAATACATACATACTCTATGATACAAGAGTATGTAACTTGACATTTTAAAACTCTGGTTATACGTATACGTTTATGTTGATGTAGGTACCAACAATTCAACAAGTGAATCGTCATCAGTACGCTTAATATGAGATTTGATAGCTAACTGAAACTATTTGCGTTTTTTAACCAAATTTATGGAAATATGCGCCCTATACGAAAACGAAAATAGTTTCAGATAGCTGACAGAAGCTCGTAGGCCTCAGGGTCAGTACGTATGCGTACACGTGAGTAAAACCACGGGGGTTTAAAATAAAATAAAAATAAATGTTTTATAAAACTGTAAAAAAATCCTTTCAGTTCACCCCTCTCAATAGCCCGCGACAAACGTTTCCAGCCTTCCTTGAGTGACGAACCGATCCACCGACGCGACATCACACCAAACAAGTCGGATATCATCAACGACCACATCTCCAGCTCGAACAGTTTCGGGTCGAATGTCACTCTCGTCGGGAACAGGATAGATGTCGCTAGTGACGCTTGCGAGACCAACTGTCAACACGGGTTCGATGTCGTCGCGTGTAAGATGGACAACGGTGTGAAGAGTAATCGGTAAGTTTCTCCATGACTCTAGGGAACTTAAGAAAGAAAAAGCTGGTGTTTTCATGCAGCCACTGCCACCAGTGTTATGAAAGAAAATTTATCAAAAGCAGATAAAATAAATAAACTCAACACCGGTTCGATGTCGTCGCATGTAAGATGGACAACGGAGTGAAGAGTAATCGGTGAGTTTCTCCATGACTCCAGGGAACTTAAGAAAGAAAAAGCTGGTGTTTTCATGCAGCCACTGCCACCAGTGTTATGAAAGAAAATTTATCAAAAGCAGATAAAATAAATAAACTCAACACCGGTTCGATGTCGTCGCATGTAAGATGGACAACGGAGTGAAGAGTAATCGGTGAGTTTCTCCATGACTCCAGGGAACTTAAGAAAGAAAAAGCTGGTGTTTTCATGCAGCCACTGCCACCAGTGTTATGAAAGAAAATTTATCAAAAGCAGATAAAATAAATAAACTCAACACCGGTTCGATGTCGTCGCATGTAAGATGGACAACGGAGTGAAGAGTAATCGGTGAGTTTCTCCATGACTCCAGGGAACTTAAGAAAGAAAAAGCTGGTGTTTTCATGCAGCCACTGCCACCAGTGTTATGAAAGAAAATTTATCAAAAGCAGATAAAATAAATAAACTCAACACCGGTTCGATGTCGTCGCATGTAAGATGGACAACGGAGTGAAGAGTAATCGGTGAGTTTCTCCATGTCTAGGGAAATAGATAATGAAAGAAAAATGTAAAAAGCTGGTGTTTTCATGTCATCTGCCACCACTGTTATGAAAGAAAATGTATTAAAAGCAGATGGGACCCTTAAATAAATAAACTGTCAATACGGGTTCGATGTCGTCGCGTGTAAGATGGACAACGGAGTGAAGAGTAATCGGTGAGTTTCTCCATGTCTAGGGAAATAGAGAATGAAAGAAAAATATAAAAAGCTGTTATGAACGAAAAAGTAATAGCGGCTGATGGGAGACCTAAATGAATAAACGGTTATTCGCAATGACGAATTGAAACTTCGTTGTTTCTGTTTATGTTTATGTTTCGGTTTCATTTTAATGGTTTAATTACATGGTTTATTTTTAGTTTAATATTATTTCGATTCTTATATTTGTCTTTTAAGATTCCTCTGACTACCCCATAGTAGGTATTTCTCATAAGATCTACGTTCTGAGTATAGATCAGAGGTGAATCCTCAAAGGGGGAAAAGTCGTGAGTTTGCTACTTTACTTTTTTAATTATTTTTATCTTAGTAATATTAGAGCTCTATTTATTCGCTAGCTTTTACCGGACAAACATACCTACAAACTGTCGTATTGTAGGATCCATCTATAATATTGAAGTAAAGTTTCTGTATTTGTGTAAGTCCGCCGTCTTGTAACGGAAGTAAAACGAATAAATATAAAACAGATTTTTCGCAAACGCAACTTTGTATAAAAATGACACCTGCCTACAACTTCGATATTGAACAAATTGCTATCAATAAGCTTACATATCTATCATAGATACCTAGACTACCTACAGAGTATTTTACCTATACCTATCTATAGATCATAAGCTTATAAATGTAATTGCTTGCCCTTATTTATATACCTTAGGTACCTGCTAAAAATAATATGAAACCCTAGTTCTTATGTTCTCTATAAGCGATTTTTCATAATTTTATTGAGAATAAATGTGTTAAACCGTAGATTCACGATTTTTTTCCCTTCGAGGATTCACCTCTGATCACAAAGCGTGTGGGTCTAGGAGGCAGTCAGCGGCACGTCCAAACCGACCTAAGTTTTTTTTTTCAGGCACCTCCGTGGAGATTGGCTGATATACTGGGAGCACGAAATAGGCCGCCCCGATAAGGACACCCGCTTCAACCTCAAACAAATAAAGCTACAATCGTTCCTCGGCCACACGCACTCCGTCAAGTCGATACACTGTCTGGATAATGAGAGCTCGTTCATGAGCGGCTCCAAAGACAAGACGGTCAAGTTATGGTCGCTTCGGAATCAGGTAACATTTATTTAAAAAAATTTACAGCTTTTTAAAACTAAACAGGGTAAAATTTACAAAAAATCTAACAGCAGGGATTTACATTTTACAGATTATATACATTCATATACGGTTCTTTAATAAGGTACCCTAAAGCGCCACCCAACTCTCTGCTCGTAAATTCAAATTATAAATAAATAATAAATAAATTAAGGGTGCCTACTACAAAATAAGTGACTATATCGACGATAAAAACGCGTGGGCCGATATTGCTTTACCAGTTGACAGCTAAATGGTGATTTCTCAACGTTAACAAACTACCCAGTCGATAGTTAGATAGTTAAAATGCTTTGGTACTATCTTGAATTATGTACCTACTTATTATGTTATTGAAATTATTTAAATATCTGAATATTTTGCTACTAACGTACTCCCCTAACACCTTCAAAAAGCGGATGAATAGGCATTTTATGGGAAGGATTCCTCCTTCGTAGACCTTATTCTTGCCCAGGCAACCCTCGGGGTCAAGAGCTAACCAATCGTTTACCAAAATAAAACAAAACGAGTGTAACTTTGCAGGGAGACGGCAACGCGACGACGCAATGCAACTGGACATACACGGGCCACAAGAAGGGTGTTCTGTCTCTCTCTTTCTTGGAGTCCTTACGTCTCGCCGTCTCAACCGACTCCGTCGTGCACATATGGGACCCCTTTATGGAAAGTGTTGTTTCGCAGGTGATTGACATAGATTTGAAATTAAAACCGATTTTTCTTTTAAACTGATTTGAACAATGTAGTAACATTATTCTCACTTAGTTTCTTTGGGGGAGTGTGACAGCCTCCTTGTGATCTACCCTGGGCAACGGAATCGCTGGCGTTTGCTAGCGATTCCGGCTGAATGATCACAACACTGGTGGTAGGACCAGTCTGCGGGTCGCTGGCTAGGTGAACAAAGGCGCCATACACTCCTGCCGAAGTCTGGCGACAAACGGTTTACTGTGTTCCGTTGGTGAGCGGGAGAGCCAAACAAACCATCGTAGACATCATCATTGCTTTAGTCTCGAGCTAGACAAAGGTCAAAAGCTAACTCACCATATAGAAAAAAAAATAGCCACAGTAGGTGCCTTTTGTATTCTAACGTACTGTGACGGTTTCTTTGTCATTGTGAAGCGATAGGTTTAGTAGAATCGGGGTCCAGTGTCAAGTTACGATATGGTCGAAGGTGGAAGGTTTTTATTGGTAGCCAAGCGCTTGGAATACAAGAACAGATGTGGCCTAAGATGGATAAGATAAGAAATTACTGGTGATCGCAGTAACTCTGCTCCACATACAGTCGTAAAAAAACAGACAGGGATCTTATCTAGGGTCTTAGGGTCTGTTTTACTGCGTGCTAAGTTGGAGGGGTCGATTCTGAAACCGCGACCACGCGATATTCTATAAACCTCATTAACAAAACGCAGAGCTCAGTTGGTGGTAGCTCTGCTTTCTGCGCTGTAGGTTGTGAGTTCAATTCCCACCCAGGACAAACATTTGTGTGATGAATATTGATGTTTGTCCTGTGTTTGGGTGTTGTATTGTATGATACGTATGTATTTACAAATAAAAAGTATTTTTGTATTGTATCCGAAATCTTGTAATCTAGTTCCCATATTACAAGCTTTCTGTAATTCATTAATTTATTGTACACATGAATATGATTATAACATGTCATAAGAAAACATATGTACAGAGACGAGCTTAACCCTTAAAGAGTTTTCTACCAGCAAACCTTTGAGAGAGTGAGAGGTGATACACTGAAAAAAGCTTTAAAAGCTTTTTTTTTAAAGCTTTGCTTAGTTTGCGACTAAATGTCGCTGTGTGAAATTAATGTCCTGTTCTGTATTGATCGTGTAAAATTGTTACCAGTTGGACAGTTTGAAATCGCCGGTGAGCATAGTGCGGGCTCTGGGCGGCGGCTCGGCGGCCATTGTGGCGGCGACCGGGGACGCTCTCCGGATCATTGACGCCAGGGCGCCGCACTCTAGCTACGAACTGAAGGTACATATATACAGATAGCGACTGACCAGAAGCTACTTTAATAGTGATTTCGTATACCTACTACATCACTATTAAAAATTGGCCTTAGGTTTACCTATATTCAATTTACGTACATCGTTTTTACATGTGCAGTGGGGGGGCTTTTCGGACCAGGAAAAGTATTTGTTGTGGTGGGGAGATAATAGTGAATTCCCATTTTCAGTTTCCCATACAAATCTTTTAATTTTCTAAATGACAATAAATAGTGACGACCCTATTCCTTTACCGCACTATGCATGTAGGTAGGTAGGTATCTAGGTATATATGTGCGATTGTCTGTGTCAAAGAATATTAAGTACAGATGAACCAATTTTAGTGAGAACTTGGAGTCATCTCGTGAAAGTAGGTTATTAGATAGAACATACACATTGATAAATTACATAGGCACCTACAGTTACAAAATGACGATGAATGCTATATTGGACGGACGAAAGTACATTATAGGAATGATTATTTTGTATTTTAGCTAACAGATAAAAGATAAAATTCTAATTGTTTTGACAAATTAAACCTTCTAGTAATGGATTGTCTCATTAGCAGCCCAGGCTTTTCGACGATTTTCCTCTGTTAGTGAAAGCGCTTTTCGTTCTTTGTGATTGTGACCTTCTGCTATGTTGCCTCATCTGTCTAGAGCTGAGGTCATTGTTGTGAGTTAAGAAACAGATGATTTTAGGGTAGTCTCAACTCAAAAAACCAGCTGTTGGTATCAGAACTATGATCCTGTTTTACCAAAAACTTTGAACCAAAATTCAAAAAGTCGTTCCCGGAGTCGGGTCGGTTGTATATACACACATACTGTAATAGAGACTTAGTAGGTACTTAGGTTTACCTATGTTAACTTAACGTACATAGTTTTTACATGTAGGTATTGTAACGTTACTGTTTTTATAAGAGAAACAGTAAGAACAATAATAAGAAATACTAAAGGACCTATCCTACTAGAGGTGTTAAAGAGATAAGAGTAAAAATAAGAATTATGAAAGTAAAAAGGAAATAAAAGTATATTAAAGAAAAGAAAGTCCACAAGTACAATCAGAGACTTCTACGTCCAACCAGTAAGAGGGTCTTCAATGTCCAGCCAGTAAGAGGGTCTTCAACGTCCAGCCAGTAAGAGGGTCTTCAGTATCCCGTACAGCAGCTTTTTAAAGACAGCCAGACAAATATATTGAAGACCAGCAACTTTCCCGGGCCACTCGACCCGGGAATGGTCTTGTATTTAATTTAGAGTTCTCCGATTGGGAGCTAATAGATGTAACTTATCTCCGCTCCGTTTGGATGCTAGATATCAATTCTTTTCCTCAGCCACCAGCTTTAGCAAGAAGACTTTGGTGGAACGCTAGTATTCTAAATTTGATTAATTCAAATATTATACATGGCCAAAGATAATTGCTAAGGTTTTAATACAAGTTGAGATAAAAATGTACGTGTTAGACAGAGATAGCATATAAAATATAAAGGAAACTTACGTCTATGAGCTTTTTATGACATAAAAAAGATAAATGACATTTGCCATAATTGACAACCTAAAATAATATAAACAATCTTCGAAAATCTAAGGTCTATTGATTTCAGCTAAATATTACATTTGAAGAAACAATAATAAGCTTATCGTAATAAGATAAATCCAGAGAATCTATAGATGTACTTTTGAAAGCAAAACAAGGGATAAAAATGAAAATATTAATGTACGAATTGTGAAGGAATAACATAAAAAGGTACTGTTTTAGAACTAAATTAGAACTAAACGATAAAGAAGTACATGTTTTAATGTAGAAAGTATAAAAAACATGTAGATAAAAGTACAAAATCATGCAGGGAAACACAGTTTTCCTACATTACCCCAAAAACCCCAGAAAATTTTTGTTTACATTTAAAAATTTTGAGGTTAAGAATAAGTCCTTGACCTTACACACACATCTTTCACAATACCTATCACAATACCTATCACTCACTCTCACTCATACGTAGGGGATATGGTTCACATTCAATGACGCATACTCCACAAGGAAATATTCGGTTAAGAATAACGTAGGCTTATTTTTTTTAATTAGGTGTCGTAACCCGCACCTTTTTGAAAACCACTAATAAAACAAAATATATACAACACAAAGGCTTATTTAAAGAGTTGTGTACCGCTCATTTACAGCGCATCAACAAGGGCTTATTTTGTGAGTTGTGAACCGCTCATTTACTGCACAACGCATAACGTCTAGCACAAACATTACATAAGGGCTTATTTATTGAGTTATGAACCGCTCATCAAAGTTAAAGTTCCTTACAGTTTGAAGGACAAAGAAAAGTTAAGTATTGCCAGTTTCGTTTATCTTAGTGCAACGTGTGCAACAAGAAAAAAAAACACAAAAATAATAAAAGGCACATGAAGGCTTTTTTATGACGTGCTAGATAGCCTTGTTCTGAAAAACAAAAACAAATAATGTTAAAAATAAGCCAAACCGTTTCTTTTAAGTGAAGTTAAAAATATTATTTTATATACTTTAGGAAAAATAAAATTACAACTAAAATACACATTTTAACATTTTAAATCTTTTATATGCCACTTTCCTCTAACACCGCTAGGATCCTCTAGTATCAATATTAAGGGTGAGATCTTTTCTACTACAGTGCATTTAACATACCTAGGGGCTAATTTACTACTAAAATATGCGCCGGCGTTACTCTGTACATAATTTTTACGCCAGACAGTATCGCCAACGTTAAATTCTTTATAACTACGTTTTGAGTTATAGTGTGTAGAGTTTCTTGTATGTGCAGTTTGCAATGCAAGTTGTACCTTATTAAAGCTGACAGATAATAATCCCAAATTGGCAGCATAAATATCTCGAGGGAGAAAAGTGACGTTATCAAGATTCGTACAGTTAGTATAGAGTGAACCACATGGTATGGTTTCACGACCAAACACAAGAAATGACGGAGAAAATCCCGTCGTAGAGTTCACTGAACTATTCATTGCCAATTGAGTTTTAGGTAATTGAATATCCCATGATCGATGATCATTACCGACTAGCTGAGCTAAAGCGGTGATAATAGTTCTATTATATCGCTCAGTAGGATTGACTTGAGGGCAATATTTGGGCGAATAAAAGATAAAAGGAACTTTATATTTATTTAAAAGACTTTGGAATTCGTGAGATTGGAATTGGGAACCGTTATCCATAATTATTGTTTGTGGAACACCGTGTATTAAAAATACATCATTTTCTAAGTGTTGAATGATGTTAGAAGCGGTAGCTCGTTTGATAGGAAACATAAGACAGTACTTGGAAAAGGAACAAGTAACCACCAAAATATGTTGATTACGTTGTCTTGTCATAGGGAAAGGTCCCATTAAATCAAGGGAAATGTTTTGAAAAGGGCGTGAGCAAATTTTGGGTTTACCCATGGGACCGTAAGGCGAGTGATTAGAGTGTTTATAAGTAAGGCAAATTTCACATGAAGAGCACACTCTTGCCACGTCCTTAAACATCCCTGACCAATAAAAGCGTAATGACAGTTTTTTGTACGTTTTAAAAATACCAAGATGTGGATTATTTTCTGTTTCTCCATGACTTGATTTGATAAGATTCATTCTCTCAGCAGGAGGAGGAACCTCTTTCCAATCAAAATCTTCATTAAAATAATGAGGTGTTGTAAAATGACGATATAGTTTTTCATTGATGATCTTATAGTTTGGAAAACTATCAGGGTTATCTCGACAATTGGTAAACAATTGATTATAGTGTTCTAATTGAGATGTAATGTCTCCAGATATAGGTTCAACAACGCCGATAACAGCAGCACCAGGTGTTTTATGACGAGAAAGAAGATCTGGTACAACATTTTCTTTACCTTTTTTATGTTTCAGAATAAAATTAAAACAAGATAGACGAAGAGTCCATCGTGCTAATCTTCCAGAAGGATTAGAAAGATTTTGGAACCACTTTAATGCTGCATGATCAGTGAAAACAGTAAATTGTTTACCATTATCGAGGTAACAACGCCAATGTTCAAGTGCAGCTATAACAGCTAACGTTTCGCGCTCAGTAGTTGAATAGTTTTGTTCATTCTTATTCAAAGTTCTACTCATATATGCAATAACTACTTCCTTATCGTCTTGTTCCTGAGTCAACATAGCACCTATTCCAAAGTTAGAAGCGTCACAATGAACAGCAAATGGAAGGTCAAAGTCAGGACAAGCTAAGATTGGAGTTGAGACCAGACATTCCTTTAGTTTAGTAAAAGCAACATCTGCATCATCATTCCAGGCGAATTTTTTTGGGGAGTTTTTCCCAGAAGAAGTTAGTTTACAAAGAGGTGAAGCGATGGTGCTAAAATTAGGAATGAAACGGCGAAACCAACTGCATGTACCCAAGAATTTCCTTACTTCTTTTCTAGAAGTAGGGGCAGGATAAGCTAATATAGCTTCAATTTTACCAGAGTCAGCACGTAAACCTTGCTCATCTACTATATATCCAAGATATTTGAGTTCTTTACGAAAGAATTGACTCTTTTCAAAGTTTATGGTGAGTCCAGCGTGAGAAAGTTTTTGATGGACTTTAAGTAGAAGAGAAATATGTTCTTCAAATGTGTGACTTACAATGACAATATCATCTAAATAACAAAAGACTTTATTTTCAAATGCTGGCGTAAACAAAGTATCCATTAGTCTTTGTTGAGTCGCTGGAGCATTAGTTAAACCAAATGGCATGACAGTAAATCTATGCATCCCTCTACCAGGAACATAAAAACCTGTCTTATCTCTATCATCAGGGTGCAATGGAATTTCCCAAAAAGCTTTAGCAATATCGATACTAGACAAATATTTAGCATTTTTAAGGTTATCTAAGATTTCTGAAATGAAAGGAAGACTATAAGCATCTTTACGAGTAATAGCATTCAGCTTCCTACTATCAACACAGAAACGCCATTCTCCATTCTTTTTAGGAGTAATAAGAACTGGAGACAGCCAAGGACTTTCACATTTCTCAATAACATTTAATTCTAACATTTTATCGACTTCAATAATAAGAGCCTTCTGTTTTTCAGGAGATAACCGATAACCACGTTGTTTAATCGGTAAAGAATCACCAGTATCAATACGGTGGCTAACCAAGTTAGTACGACCTAAAATACCTCGTTGTTCAAAAGAAATATCTTTGAAACGTTGAATTATGTCTTTAGCAATTTCAATTTGATTTTCAGAAAGATGATCAAACGATGTTACCTTATTCTCAGCGACAGATGCCGTAAAATCATTGCATTCAAGATCGAGTTCCAGAGGAAGCATCTTAGGAGACAGTTCAAAAGTTTTCCAGAAGTCCCATCCAAGAATTAAAGAGGGATAAATATCTGGAAAAACATAAGCTTTAATAAGATGAAACTGATTATTAAATTTCATCGGCAAATGAAAGTAGCCAGAAGACATTGTTTTCTGTTTATTAGCAACCATAACTTGAGTAGATGACTTAAATAGTTTGAAACCTAACTTTAAAATATCTTTATGTGAATTATTTCCCAAAATAGTAATACAACTTCCGCTATCTAATAAGCCAGAAAAAGATATATCATTGATAGATACATTGATAAATGGTCTATTGTAGTCTTTTTCTTTGTTGTAAAACACTGAAGTTGTTTTATAGCAAAATAAAAAATTTCGAATAGTATTTAACCATTGATTCCAATCATCAGGGTCAAATTTATCATTATGGGATTTAATTTTAGAAACACTATTTAAGTCATCAGTTAGTTTTTTTTATTATTTAGAGTACAATTAGGACAATTAGTACTTTTCACGTCCTTAAGACCGCATTTAAAACAAACTAAGTATCTAGGCTTTCTACAATTATGTAAGGAATGACCTGGAATTCGACAACGATGACAATAACTTTCTTTAAAACCTTCAGCGGTTTGCGAAGACGGAGTTTTCTTTTGAACATCCTGTACTGAGTTAGTACATTTTGGGTTTGCAGAAGTTGAAGAACGATAAGCAAACTCTGCAGCACACGATGCATCTTCATATGTAGGTTCGCGAAAATTATTGACTCTTTCTTGCATTTGTTCATAGCTTTGACAAGTTACTATCAAAGAGTCAATAGTATTTATATCTTTGAGAGCGACGAAGAGAGAATAGCATGGTCTGATGTTATGGAGTAAAATGTCAAGTTGTTCATTTTCGCTAAGTTTTTTTTGAAGTCGAGAGAACATTGCAAACATAATAGACACAAACACGATAATAGTCTCGGTTGCACCTTGAGTTCGATTTCTTATTGTTTCCATTAATTTATAGTCATAATCATGTAAACCAAAATCTTTGATTAGCAAGATGTGAATCTCTCTCCAAGACAAGTAAGGGTTCCGAGCATTTTGAAACCGAAACCAATGAAGAGCATTACCAGTAAAGATTTCAAACGCGTGTTTGTAAAGCATTTCTTCTGAAATATTTCTAGAAATTCGAAATTCTTCTATTCTCTGTAGGAATGATCTAGGACAGGTTTTACCGTAAAATGAGAACGTTTTAAGTTCCTTAGCAAAACTACACGGATTATGGTAATTTTGTACAATTCCAGGAGGAACTTGTGGAACATAGGTGGTTGGAGCCATTGGTCGAGTTTCAGTAATGAAGAGAGTTTCAGAGGTTTGAGTATGATGAGAAGCAGGAGCTGCTGAAAGGATTATGGAAGAATCCAACTGACGTCGAGGAGGAGAGTCATGTATTTCTACCAGCAATGGAGATGACCTTCCTTCGTCATCAAAACCAATAGCTTCAAATCGTTTTTGAAGTGTGAAGAAACGAGAACGTATCTTTGAACATGTTTCAATCAAGGGTGGAGTCGCAACAAAACGTTCAAGACGATAATGTAGATGATTCATGTATGCTTCTAGTTTGTTAAGAACACCTCTATCACGAGAAAGTTCAGCATGAGAGATTTTACTTTCAATATAGTTTAGGGTACACTCTGCTTGCGATAAGTCATCTTTGATAGGTAAAGGAGAAGATTTTATGTCTTCTGGAAGAACATGACAAAGTTTTGTCATCTGTTCCTTGAGGATAGCTACAGTATCACCAGGTTGTTCAGCCCTGATAGTTACCTCATATTCTAATTCTTGTTTATTCAAATAAAAGTATTTTATTTGTCGAGTCATGATTAAGTCTAAATAAACTACGTCTAGATAAGTCTAAAGATAAAAGTTCAAGTATTAATCTAAGTCTAGATAAGCATGAGCAATGCTAAAGAAAAATAAAATGTGTATAATGATGATGATGATACGATAGTTGAGTATAATATGTATTTGATGGTATAAGTATATGGGTGAAAAGTCTTCAGCTTCAAGTATAACTTGAAGCCTGCATGAACGTATACTGCAAGGATATTCTCCTGCAGCACGCCGTAGAGTATTCCAGAACTCAACTTATTGGTGACCAAAAATGGTTTTAAAAACACCTCCAAGAGAAGACTGGATGTAGATTACAGTGGTAATCAGGTAAGTGGTGCATGTGTGTATATGCAGTGTTATGATGTAAGAGTACTGGAGAGTATATAGTATAGTAGTGATTGAAGTAACAGATAGAATAGTGTTATAGATGAGAGCCGAAAGAATAGTCAAAGGGTGATAGTTATCTTGTGAAAGTATTTTTTAGAATTTAAGGAGCAAATGGGAGTGGGTTGAGATGAGAATAAAGATGGGCGCCAACTGTAACGTTACTGTTTTTATAAGAGAAACAGTAAGAACAATAATAAGAAATACTAAAGGACCTATCCTACTAGAGGTGTTAAAGAGATAAGAGTAAAAATAAGAATTATGAAAGTAAAAAGGAAATAAAAGTATATTAAAGAAAAGAAAGTCCACAAGTACAATCAGAGACTTCTACGTCCAACCAGTAAGAGGGTCTTCAATGTCCAGCCAGTAAGAGGGTCTTCAACGTCCAGCCAGTAAGAGGGTCTTCAGTATCCCGTACAGCAGCTTTTTAAAGACAGCCAGACAAATATATTGAAGACCAGCAACTTTCCCGGGCCACTCGACCCGGGAATGGTCTTGTATTTAATTTAGAGTTCTCCGATTGGGAGCTAATAGATGTAACTTATCTCCGCTCCGTTTGGATGCTAGATATCAATTCTTTTCCTCAGCCACCAGCTTTAGCAAGAAGACTTTGGTGGAACGCTAGTATTCTAAATTTGATTAATTCAAATATTATACATGGCCAAAGATAATTGCTAAGGTTTTAATACAAGTTGAGATAAAAATGTACGTGTTAGACAGAGATAGCATATAAAATATAAAGGAAACTTACGTCTATGAGCTTTTTATGACATAAAAAAGATAAATGACATTTGCCATAATTGACAACCTAAAATAATATAAACAATCTTCGAAAATCTAAGGTCTATTGATTTCAGCTAAATATTACATTTGAAGAAACAATAATAAGCTTATCGTAATAAGATAAATCCAGAGAATCTATAGATGTACTTTTGAAAGCAAAACAAGGGATAAAAATGAAAATATTAATGTACGAATTGTGAAGGAATAACATAAAAAGGTACTGTTTTAGAACTAAATTAGAACTAAACGATAAAGAAGTACATGTTTTAATGTAGAAAGTATAAAAAACATGTAGATAAAAGTACAAAATCATGCAGGGAAACACAGTTTTCCTACAGTATATAATTCCATGTCATTGTCAAGTGAGTTTTTGTGTACATATGTACACATTATTGTTAGTTATATTGTTACGATACATGAAAATCTGCAATAAGCTTTCTGTTATTATTACTGTATTCTATCTAACATAAAATAGCTGTTGATTTTCCAATAAATTAAATAAATAAATAAAAGTATATACCTACATCTGCGAAAGTTTGGTCGACTGTTTGGATATTATGTCTCTCGTTCATGCAAAAACAACCGATCGACCTACATTTTTTTGTGTCCCATCACAATACTGCACTCATTAATTGGTTAGAGCGTTTCCGGCTTAAGGAAAAGATGCGGGTTGAAGTCCCGTCGCGGGCTGTGAATTTTTGTGTCATTAGGTATAACATTTCGGTCTGACAACACTCACACACACGCACACTCACACACACACACACACACACACACACACACACACACACACACACACACACACACACACACACACACACACACGTTACCAGTACCCGCTCGCCGCGCCGCACGGCTGTGTGGGTATTGTTTGATTGTGTTTGTGATTGTTATCTATCTAGCATTTAGCGTATAAAAAATAGTTTAAGTGTTCAGTATCGCAGTAGTAATCTATTTAAGTTTTCGTTTTTATAGTAATAAGACGGATGTGAGTATCCACACAAACCTCCATTGGTTTATAGGATACAATATTTTATTTAAAAAAATGTTGTAAGTAAATATTACCTACTAAATAAAAAAAAAAAATTGTAAATATCATATTTTTAGTATCTCTAAAATATGATCTCTTATTTGTGACTTGTGACAGGTGCCGCTTAGCACCAGTACGTTTGTGCGAAGTATGTGCGTGCACGAGAGCGGAGCGTGGGCGGCGTGTGGCATGGCGAGCGGTCACGTGGCCGTGGTCGACCTGCGCACCGGGTTGCCGCGCGCCGCCTGGAAGGCTCACGACGGAGAGGTAACTATACAACTGAAGTGTAGCTAACAACTATGGTCTGGAACAGTTGAGTTACCTATAGGCCGTTTGTAACGGTCCTTGGGAAATCTACTGATTCCTTTGTACATAGTTAGTTTAATTGTACTTTTTATTCAATAAATGTATTGCTGATAAAAAAACAACTATAATATTTTACAGGACATTGATTTTACACAGCGCCATCTAGCCACAAAATAAGCATAGCTTGTAATATGGGAACTATATTACGAATATAATACTTAAATACTTTTGTAAATACATAGGTTCTATATTATACAACACCCAAACACAGAACAAACACCTATATTCATCACACAAATGTTTGTCTTGGGTGGGAATCGAACAGCCTACAAATAAGGTAGAGTTACTACCAACTGAACTATGAGGCTTGTTATAATACTATGTTTATTTGAACAACATTACATAGGTAGGTACATATATTCAAATTTATTCAATCGATGATAGCTGCAGAAGTAACGATACTGTGTCGCAGTTACCAACGCCCACCTCTGGAACCAGGGTGAGTCATGGTTCCGCAAAAATAAAATCCTAAATAAAAATGTATTTATTTATTATTAAAAACAATACATCTATCATTACATAATGCTCCTAATACAATAGAGTAGTTAAATTGTCAGCTTTAGAAATAACAAATTAAATTAAATTACTAAAAAATTAAATTCAATCAAAACTATTTAAATTAACGTCTTGGGCACGCTACCGTCTGGCCTGGAACAGTTGAGTTACCTATAGGCCGTTTGTAACGGTCCTTAGGTAATCTGACTGATTCCTTTGTACATAGTTCGTTTAATTGTACTTTTTATTGAATACAATTTTAATTAATTATTTAAATTATTGAATCAGAGAAAATACTCGCGAAATCAAACACCTTACCGACACCAATTTTGACATTTGACTTAAAACACATTGTCACGTTATCTTTAAGATCCTAAGAGCTACGGGTAAGGACCGTTCTAAGACTGCCTCTACCTCTATAGGTAGAAAACTTCAAGTTTTCTCTGTCGGTACTCCCGGAATGCCACTGTTTTTTTTTACCTGTGTGACGTGGAAGCGTTTGGTATCTCACCTGATAGCAAGTTACGATAAGGTCGAAGGTGGAAGCGCACTTCACCCGGAATCCTAAACGGACTGAGGAACTGGCTATCTAACTATAACCGCCGGTACAGAAACAGATGGAACAATTTAGAATAGTTTTAATGGCGACAGACTTAAGAAATATGGTGGTAAAAAAGAGAGAAAAAAATATTTATTCATAGAAAGATACAGCTGGTACATGTTTCATATATTCTATTGTAAAATTGTAAGGAAGTTCTTGTCCCCTACACTAGGACTAAAGCCTGTATTGTAGGGTTACAAGGACTGCCATGGATCCTTCTACATTTTATAGGTAGGTAGGACGGGCCTAAACAAATTTCTACCACCAACCGAACCCGGGACCTCTGGATCTTATATCGGTACTCGTTGAATCTACGAAGAGTTGGTAATTACGCACAGGTCCTGAGGGTAGCTGCGGTGGATGAGAACCGACTGCTGAGCTCGGGGCTGGACCAGGTCACGGCGCTGTGGAAGCCTGACGATGGAGAGCTGATCGCTCATCTTAAGTAAGTTGAAAAACAAAGGCAACCTTTATAACCTTAAAACATTTTTTTAATTAAATTAATAAATAAATAAATATTACAGGACATTCATTTTACACAGCGCCATCTAGCCCCAAACTAAGCATAGCTTGTAATATGGGAACTAGATTACGGAAAAAATACTTAAATACTTTTTGTAAATACATACGTACCTTATGATACAACACCCAAACACAGAACAAACATCTATATTCATCACGCAAATGTTTGTCCTGGGTGGGTATCGAACCCACAGCCTACAGCGCCGAAGGCAGTTACTACCAACTGAGCTATGAGGCTTGTCAAATTATTCTTTTATTGTGCGACGGGGAAGTGCTTGGCCTTCATCTCACCTGGTAACAAGTTGAGATATGGCCGAAGGTTGGTGCGCACTTCACCCGGAATCCTCAGCAAACTGAGGAACTGGCTATCTTACCTCTGAAATGGGAGTCCCATCGCGGGTTGTGAATATTCGTGTCACTATAACATTTGTAAGCTATGGGTTAAGTTTAAGTTGTCCTATTCTTAAGCTCCGGGCTCAACATCAAGGTGAATATAAATGAATGTGTGAGGGATGATATGGGCAAGAAAGGAGTGATGAGATGACATCCGACAGGGGAGAGTGGAAGAAGACATGTTTTGAAGAACCAATGGGTTTGAAGTTTGTTCTTAGCGTATTGATGTAAACATATCTTCCCCAGAGGTAGCACGGAACCCGTCCACTGCCTCTCCGTGTACTACAACGAGCTGATCTCCGGAACCACAAACAACCGCATCGGCGTGCACACCGCCTTAGCCCCCGACGCCTCTTTCTCCAGCACAAAACTCCGCTCAGACACTTTCAAAGGCGTCCTCACTTGCATGTCTGTTCTACCTTTAAACAGACTGCTGTTGCTAGGAAGCGACAACGGAACTATCAGTTTACTATGTTAAGTCACATACACATACCCTCAACACACACACACCCACACACACGAGTAAGTGTGAGTGACACACAAAAAAATCTCTGTTCCGATACGTTCACAAGCGTACTCATTTGCGTCTCTGTTCTAGTTTTTATACCCATCTATCTCGAAAACTTAGCATTGTTTGTAATATGGGAACTAGATTACGGAAAGAATACTTTTTTTTTGTAAAAACATACAATATATATATACCTGTTGCAATGTAACACCCAAACACAACAAACATCTTTATTCATCACACAATTGTATCTCCGTGATGGCAACAAACATTCATTACACAATTTTTTCTCCGGATGGCAATCGAACCCAAAACCTACAGCGCAAAAGGCAGGGCTGCACTATGCACACGTTGCGATTAAGTAAATGAATAATCGTCGCTTATGGAGTGCAATTTATGGATCAAAACATCTTTTTCTAACCAATTCATTCCGTTTAGATATTTGAGAGTTTAAGAATGCCCCGGAGTACAACGGAGTTCAACAGCTTTCCAGTACAAACGTAGTACGTCGTTCATTACGAAATTTTACGACCGATTTAAATGATATGCACGTACCAGCACAGATTATACCTATCCAAATATGCCTGCAAAATCTCACTTTACTTCTATCAGACATCTGACATATCAGACGTTTCAGACATTCAAGATGAACGACCAACTTCGACTATACGGTTTCAGGTATTAGATAGCCATCATTCATAGAAGCTACTTCGCTTGAGGCTTACGAGCTGGGGTACGTAAGAATTAAAAGCAACCGGTTATTACTCAGAATAAGACACGTTTATTCAGCACCAAACGAATTACTCACAAACACAGTACAACACTACTTAGTTATACTATCGAATCACTAAACACTGTAATCCCACTCAAATATCATTGTGTATCGTAATTTAATACTGTCTTGGTTCCGAATCGCGCGGTATATTTATATCCAACTCTATCGAAACTTTTCGTATGTGCGAGACAGTTCGCAGTACTTACTATTGCGTAATCTGGCACTCTATTGTTCTCGGCGGTCATAAATCATACTAAGTGTTATTTATAACCAAGTTGTTATTGTCTTATTTTCGTGGAACTAAGTGAAGGCCCGCGAATGTTCTAGCCGTTTCTAATTGGCGTATCAATACCTTTCAAGGCTTGGTATGCATAAATGATGCAACACTCCTACATTCCATTATAGTTTGATCCACAGACTTGCTATACAACCTGGGCCCTTATTCGCTATGATCAAGCGTGTCATAGTGAATAAAGGCCCAACGCGCCGCGTTACGATATCTGCTACGATGATTCCACGCAGATATCGTAACGCGGGCGCGTTATGACACGATTGGTCACGGTGAATAAGGGCCCTGCACCGTTTAGTTCATAAGAACGTGTATAAAAATGAATTGATCTCGGATGTTTATTTGAAATGTATATAGAGATAGGGAAATCATTCTTACTTACAATGTAGGTATGTAAGATTTGAATCTAAGTTATGTTCTCAATGATTAAACGTTGTATTATCTTGTATATTTGAGTAAATAACGACTAGGTTCAATTGAACATAATAAATAAGTTGTAATGTTTACTGTGTAATTAGTAAATCGACGTAAATCAAATTAATACTTTAAAATATACTTTCAGTAAGTACCTAATATGCAATGTAAAATTGTTAAAAACTCATAATATACATCACCTTTAAACCAAATGTAAATGTATTATATTATATATCATAAGTGATAATACCTACCTATGTGACATGCGATAGTGCTAGGTATAAGTTGAATGTGAAATTAAGTGTACAATTATACAGAATAGTACAGCATAATAGCAATTATATACATATTTATATTTATGAAAAGTATTTTATTTATACACAAACACTGCTAATTAAATAAAATATTTACTAGGGTACAGTTGGGTTACAAGGGAAGCAGTTGGTTTAATAAGGACCGCTACAAATAGTCAGTCAGACGGAAGCGTGCCCATGACACGGGCTGCATTTCCGCGCCGAATAGCAATGCTATTTCGTTTCTTATGTATATTATATACATATATTTTGATGAAATTAAGAATTTATGAAATATTTGAAAATAAAATATCTCAAACTGATTTCGTTTTTTTTTTATCGAATCCGTTCTTATAAGGCTTTACTTAATTTTACGATAAACGCGTTTTCATCCTCAGATCAAATAAAAAAGTTAGATAGATCACACGGAATAACAGAAATGGTTACAGTTTCGTAACCATTTTTAGAAGGATGTGCGAGTCATTTAGTGTTACCGATTATAAAAAATGTGGGGTTACTATACATGTGAGGGCCAGGTAGTTATGAAATTGAAAATAATTATTCGTTTGTTAGTTCGTTTGTGAAGTAATTTACTTTTTTAATAACATAAAAGAATATTTGTAGGCTGGAGGGTTATTCCTCCAACCTTGCAGTTTTCAGGCCCGGTTTCGAGCCCTAGGAAACATATATATATGTACCCTTACATATGTAATATATATATATATATTACATATGTAAGGGTACATATTGTCAGTTTCTTTTGAAATTATATTAAGGTTTGTTCTATTGACGAGATGTCCAACCTTCCAAATGGCGTGGTCGCTTCCAAAATCTAGCCGTGAATGTCGAAAACGTAGTCCATATTTAAGACGGCGGCGTCCGCAGACGTGCGTGAGCGAAGTGAGAAATAAACATAGAAACCTATTGCGTTGCAAAAATCTTTTTGTCAACGAAAATCTATACAAAATTAATGAATAAGTATAATAAATTTAGAAATAGGGAAGATTTTCTATATCATATCTTTTTACAATAACAAGCAAACCACACCAGGAACTTGCTGGAACTGGCATCATCGTGGAGTGATCCGTCTATTGCTGGTTGCCACCACCTCGATCGCTACCACTGGTGGCAATACTGAATTTATTTACTGAATGCCGCCAGTGTGCTTCAAATTTGGACGGGGTCTAGATACATGGACGGCTTCCGTTTGGACGTGTTTATTAAAGTGAGACCTAAAAAGAGTAATAGACGCAGAGCAACTTTTTACAGACCAGAACCAGAAAATTAAAACTATCATAGTTCTAGCATGACGTTATTGACCTTTGAAAAAATGACAGCTCTTTGTTATCAAAGAGTACCTATAGTTTGTCAGATTCCGTCAATCGACGTATATTTTGGTAATAATTTGCAAACTGTGCTTTGTTAGTAGATAGCGTTAATGTTCATTAAAGATGCCGCACAACGCTCACCACGTGCACGCGCACGCGCACCGACGGTCCAGCACGTCGCTCACCAGCACGCGACGCACCAGCATCGTGTCTCACGGCGGCGCCATCGCCTCCGAGCTGAACCTCCTCAAGGAAGAGACCCACACCGGCGACCACTTCCTCACGCCTGCGCAACTCGAGGTCGTCTACAGAACCAACGTCAAAACCGGACTCACCCAAAACTTCGCCAAAGAACTACAAGAAATAAACGGCCCCAACGCCCTCAAGGAGCTCAAAGGCACCAGCTACTGGAAGATCTTCCGCCACAACCTGTTCGGGTGGTTCCAGTGCGTACTCTGGGTCGGAGCCGCACTCAACTTTTGCGCTTTCTTCTTCGGCAAGTACATGGTCGATGATGAATCGAATGGACATACGGAAAAAGAGTATTTGTACCTGGGAGTGGTCATCTCGTGTACCATTATAGGTACTGGAATGTTCGGGTTCTACCAGGAGGCAAAGAACGTGGCCGTGATGAGCGGGTTCGAGAAGATGGTGCCGCCGGACGCGATGGTGGTCCGCGACGGCATGAAGCAGAGCATACCTAACGTGGACGTGACGATCGGAGATATCGTAGAGATGTCCGGGGGAGAGGTGGTCCCAGCCGATGTGCGCATCCTCTCCGAGAGCGGTTTCAAGACCGACATGTCCTCCCTAACCGGTGAGTCTGAGCCTATCAAACACCAGGTGGAATGCACGCACTCCAACCCCCTCGAATCGAAGAACATGGCCTACTTCGGCTGCCCCGTCACCGAAGGAACCGCAAGAGGCATAGTCGTTGCCATCGGAGAATTGACGCAGATTGGAAAAATTGCCGGCTTAGTCACCGGCCTTGAGAAAGAAGAGACCCCTATAGCGAAAGAGATCACTCATTTTATCAAGTTGATTTGCGGTGTCGCGTTTTTTTTGGGTATAATATTTTTCCTGATGGTATATTTCATACAGAAAAACTGGCTGATTGCGCTGCAATATATGCTGGGAATAATTCTAGCAAACGTGCCGGAAGGGCTAATCGTAACGCTGACGGTGTGCATGACTTTGTCTGCAAAGCAGCTAATTAAGAAGAATTGCCTTGCCAAAACTCTCCAAGCAGTGGAAACACTGGGTTCGACGTCGTGCATTTGTTCTGATAAAACTGGCACGCTGACACAGAACCAAATGAGCGTATCTCATTTATTCTGTAACTTTAAAATTTATGACAAAAACGATCACAGTCACGTCTCCGATCCCATTTACGCCGCTTTGTGTTTGGCAGCATCTCTTAATTTAAAAGCAGAGTTTAATCAAGCCACCCTAAGTGAGCCGGTTGAAAGCAGGAAGATAATGGGTGACGCATCAGAGGCAGCTATTTTACGTTACATGGAATTGAATCGTTCGGCAACTCAACTTCAAGAAGAGAATCCCAAGAAAGCGATGATACCCTTCAGCTCTGATTACAAATACCAAGTTACTATACATCTAATGCATGTGACTCAGACCTACTATTTGACCATGAAGGGAGCTCCAGAAATTATACTAGAATATTGTTCCAGCGTGCATACTGATGAAGGAGATCAGCCGCTTACTCCACAGCTAAAGAAAGAATTAAAAGCAAATTTTATCAAGCTTGCAAATATGGGGGAGCGGGTGATAGGATACTGTGATTTAAAATTACCGGTGGAAACATACCCGGCAGGGTATGAATTCAATACGCAGGACAGAAATTTTCCGATAGAAGATTTGCTTTTTATCGGTACAATTTCGATGATAGACCCTCCTAGAAAGGACATTGAGAAGTCGATTGCACTTTGCCGGCAAGCCGGAATTAAAGTAATAATGGTTACCGGCGATCACCCTGTCACAGCTCTGGCCATATCTCGACAATGTGGAACTATCACACAGCCAACTGCGTATGACTACGCGTTCGAACACCACATTGAACTGTCCGATGTTCCGGCACATATAAAGGGAATTTTCAAATCTGCAGTGATAACTGGTGATGAACTTCGCAAGATGACTTTTAACGATTTAAAAGCAGCTCAATTGAAATATGAAGAAATTACCTTTGCCAGAACTAGTCCTCAGCAAAAGTTGTTTATCGTAGAGACTTACCAGGCCTGCAAACATGTCGTAGCCGTCACCGGAGACGGCGTCAATGACTCGCCAGCTTTGAAAAAAGCGGACATCGGAATAGCTATGGGCATTACCGGAACAGAAGTTTCTAAACAGGCTGCCGATATGATATTACTTGATGATAACTTTGCTTCTATAGTGTTGGGAGTCCAAGAAGGTAGAAGAATTTTTGACAATCTTAAAAAAACGATTGCGTACACGTTGACTTCGAACACACCGGAGATGTTTCCGTTCGTGCTGTACGCCTGTCTGGGTATGCCGTTGCCTCTAACGCTGATGTTGATACTGGTCGTGAATGTGGGCACTGATCTGCTCCCAGCCATGAGCTTAGCGTACGAAGACTCGGAGGAAGATATCATGTCTATACCTCCTCGTAAACCAACCGATCACCTCGTAGATAGAGTCTTGATCTTCATGGCTTACTTTCAAGTGGGATTGATTCAGTTTTTTGGTGGAATGTTTGCTTACTTTATGGTGTTTGCTCAGGATGGCTTCTTTCCGTCGACCCTTTTCTTCATTCGCAAGTCATGGGAGGATGCTGAGGGAGAAGTGGAAGATACATTGGGGCGTATTTGGTATCACGTGGATAGGAAGAGGCTCGAGAGGAAAGCGCAGACTGCTTACTTTGTGGCTATCTGTATGACTCAAATTTCCGACGTAATTATTTGCAAGACCAGGCGAATCTCGCTTCTGAAGAAAGGCATGAAGAATCACATTTTAAACGTGAGCCTGTTGGTTACACTGGTCGCGTCGATTATAGTGACCTATCTTCCTCTATGTCACGAAGTTTTGGGAACGGAATCTTTGTCTTGGTACGACTTCTTTTTAGCGACACCTTTCATGGTTCTCATGATCATTGGAGACGAAATTAGGAGGTTCTTAATAAGGAACAACTTATCCAAATGGGCGGAAGAGGAGCTTTACTATTAAATTTTCATTGTTAAGTGATTGTTAGTTGTAGTATTTTGTTTTTAATAAAGTTATAAATTAAAATGACTTGACCGTCACTAGTACCTAGTATCAAAAGTATACTTATACAATATTAGCTGACCCAGCGCAGTTACACTGGCGCCAAGGTTCATCATTATCGTTTCGGGCCATATAAGCCCACTGCTGAACAAAGCATTATCTCAGGTAACTAACATAAAAAAAAGAAAAACAAAAATACAACCGATTGAGAACCTCCTCCTTTTTTTGAAGTCTGTTAAAAATATGGTTTGATTTGAATTTTTATGTTATGCTATGTTATGGAATGTTTGACGAGGAGTGATTGTGTGAAAGAGCGTTTATAGCACCTAAAACGACTTGGTGGGAAATATAAATAAATAAAATATTGTTAAGTACCAGATTAGGTGGCTACCTATACGTCTATCGACACGGCAAAAAATAATTGGTACTTATCAACCGCGGGTAGCACCGCGGGGCGCAGATAGTTTTTAGTTAGAGAGAAACATCCGTTTCCTTCGTATTGTAGGTATGTTATTGTTAAGTAACGAGTAGGTAGGTACGTCAGATTGAGATTTGTGAAAGAATATTAAAAAAAAGTGAAAAATTCAATGGGTAGGTGTAATGAGGTAAATCTCTTGATACTAAAAACTACCCTTGTTATTAAGTTTCTGTCGTTCGGACGTTATTACTTTGAATAATTGATACCTATTAACCATTTTTCTGCTAAAAACTGACTTGCGTGATTTTAATCCGAAAATGCCCGAACTCAACACAACAACAAACTCTTTAAGCCACTACGGAACAGGCATATTCGTACGACGAAAAATGGGGCCGTTTCCTCGTCCTCCGAGTGAACTTGGAGTACCTATTTGTCCTCCGGCTAATGTCTCGGTTTGACAGCCTAGCATGGCAGGCTCGGTATATCATAGTTATCTAACTACCACTATATAACGAGCATTATGTCAGTTAAGTAAATCCTTTAGGATCAGAAAGTTGAATTCCTAAAATGTTGAGTTTGCAAAAAGTTGAATTCGCAGCATGTTGAATTCTACAATGTTGAATTCGCAGGATGTTGAATCCTACAATGTTGAATTTGCAAAATGTGGAAATCCTAAAATTGTTGAGTTTGCAAAAAGTTGAATTCTTAAAATGTTGAATGTTGTTGTAGATTTGCCGGTAATATGCCAGTAACGCATATTAGGTAGCGGTTACGCAAAAGACCTGATTCGCAAATTACCTGAAATTCTTTCGAAAATACTTACACAGATACACTCCAGCAAATAAATGAATAGAATGCTGAAAAATATAACAGGTGACCCAAAAATGTCTAAAAAATTAAACATTTTGCGAATCAAAAATTAATCAACATTCTGGGAAATTATACATTTTGGGAATTTAACTATATGAGAATTCAACTTTCTGATCCTAAAGGAAGTAAATTATCTGGCAATCTCGGACATGTTGATGTACGCCGCTTTTTTTTTGCAGTGGAGGGCCTTCATCATCATCCACAGCTAGGCCCACTCCTGAGTGTTTGATCTCTCATGCATATACCATGCTCTACAGAAGGCCACCATAATCAAAATAAATACAAGTTACTCCCCACGTCGCGTAGTCTGGGTATAATCAAATTTACCAAGTGCAGTGCTAATTTAGTACGACAACTCAGTCACTTATTTATAGAAAAAAGAAAGTACAATCAATGTGGACAATGGAAGCAGCTAACAAACACTTGATGGATATAACATAGGTACGTAGTTAAGTACCTACTTCTAGCATAGTACATATTCACAGGCGCTGGGACCTTACTCCAGGTTCTTGCAGTGTACACAAAATAATAAAAGATTCTTAAGTGTTTAGTTCTAATATCAACCAGGTGAGGATCACTTGTCGTATTGTCGCACATCATCAAAATGGTATCACCTTACAAGCCTTACGTACCTACTGCCTCAAAAAACGTGTATATAATTACAACATTGTTGGTACCTATTATAATACTTATTTTAAAAATAAAAAGCTAGATAATTTTCCAACTTCCAAGACACGAGCAATGGCTCTATGAACCCACTAGCATGGGTTTTTATAGCGCTACGAAGTCTCCCTGGACTGCGGACTCATGGTCATACCAGATTGTCATAGGGTAAAGGAAGGTAATAAGAAAAAAAAGAAGAAATAAGAGAAACAGGTGTTGACGCGCCGACGACATTAAAACTCGAGCGTTATAGTTAAATAGAAGCACTATTTATTTTATTTCACCCTCTTAAAGTGAATTAATGAGGGTATTGTAGAAACGATTTGCTACTATGTTATTAAAATAATTAGGTTCGAAAAGCGGCTTAATTATGTGAATGTTTGTGAATAATTTCTATACCTACCCAATAAATTGAATTTAATTGTCTTGAATTGTTAATCATTACATTATCGATAAAACTTACTCATATATAAATCCATTTTATTTAGATTATTATAATAAGTAGGTAATGCCATTCTAGTGACGCTCAATATCAGCGTATTAACTGAAATAAAACGCATATTAAATACCTGCTTAGGTACCTCACTAGAATAATTGCTTTTTCAACACACTTGCTCAAAAAATGGCCCTATGGTGACCGCAATTAGGCACTGAATGACACCCATAATCAAACTGTGACTATTCATCTCACTAGTGAGTTATAGATTTTTTTTTTTATTGTTTGATTTTCTTTTTTCTTAAAAAAGTTTTTAATAAAAAAAAAGATCGTGTTCAATAGAACAAATAAATGAATGTTCCTATTGCTTGCTCATTTCAAGCAACTTCTTATTTAAATAGATAATTTTTAGTCGTATGTGTTTAATAAATAAAACTTTCACTCAAATATAACTTTTCTTTTCTCTATAATAAAAGAAAAATTCCCCATTTTGTACGTGGCAGAATAACAGAAAAAGAGAAAACCTCATCCCTTTAGTCTGTGGCCGATCGCAATGCGCGCGCATAGGAAAACTGATATTTTTTTCCCGTCATAGCGAAACATTTCTCACAACTCGTTTTCACTGTTGAAATTATAGTTATTTTATTCACAAGTGTATTGAAAAACGTCGTATGATGCACGTGTGTATTGATGATTACCGTCCTCGGCTCTCTCAATGGCGCCTCGGCGGTTATCACGGTTCTAATAGCATCCAAAAATGACGCTTACAGTTTTACGAAACTAGAAGAAGCGCACGGCCGCCAGGTGTCACCGCTGAGTCCGGAAATCTGACGTAACTTTATGTACAATTACAACAGTACAACAAAACGGAAACGGATGTACCTACTCTCATTGTAAATGCCTCTTGTGAGGTAAGTTTTATAACATGCGTTTTATTTAAGATAAATAGCATAGATAATATCAAAACCAATGTTTTTGTGCCAGGTAAAATACTCATATTAGATAGTAGACTTTAGATTTTATGTGTCCGATTAAGTTTAATATATCAGGTTTCACGACTTGCAACATGGAATTCTGTTTGAGAATTATGCCTGACACACATGAAAGGGCGCGGCCGGTTCTATATGAATTTAAATTTGCACTTAGTTACAAAGTTATCGGCTATGTGACCTACTAAGGCAACTGTTTCGGCATGATTTATAGATTAATGAAAGCAGTGCGAGTCCTAATTTTAGTCATTGGATAGGTATAATGTTGTAAAGGCACTAGACACTACAGGTACCTAACCTACCTCTACATACCTACCAATACAGCACCTATACATACCGATCATTTGAATTTTTATTGTAAATTCTTGTGTTATTGTGTATCCTCTGTTGGTTGTCCAAATAAATAAATAGGTACAGGATACCCCGAAATCTGACCTTCATTCGGTTACGGACAGATTCTGCTGATCTGGGTCAGTTCTCTACTAACTTGCTCTACACGTACCATAACAGTCAGCACTACAGGAAGGGCAGAGGGGAGTGTAAACATGTATGTCATCTACCTAAAACTAAAAGCGTACCTACTTAAAATATTCTATCAACCAAAGAGGTAGTAAAGCACCGCTTCTAAACCGCCATACTTATAAATTCACGAATTTGTTTTTGCTAATTAGTTGTACTACGAGAAATAAGTTTTCCTCGTGGCAGTATCAGGGTAGGTATGTGTTGTTTGGGACTAAATAGTGGCCCACAAAAAAACATTATTGTCAGCCTTTCATAGATTAGATACGGGGTTCAAGAGCGTAGGTGAAACACCAAGCGATTTAATACCAGTATATTGCTACTAGTTACATGGTTTCAATGGCTTTTGAGACCCAAACAATACTGTAGTTTTTCTGTTCCATCGAAAAACGGTAGGTGTAACATATTGTTAACTTTTAACTCACTGGTTAAACCCTGAAATCAGTAAAGGTTATGCACTTTTGCTATCTGTTCGTCTACTGTTGGTAGTGACATCAACAGCTTTGATAAGACCAAAGTATAAATAGGTACCTAGGTAGGTACTACAGGCAGTCTATTATGAGAAACACACGCTCTTTACTACAACCACTACTGTGAAGTATTAATATCTCTAATGATGTTCGTGTGGATTTGTGTTTTCTCCATCCTTGTTTTCAAAGATATTGGAGGTGAATATATTTCCGGTAACCTATACTATTTTATTTACTGCTTATAATACAAGTGCTCCTATTACTCTACATACCTATCCCTTTGTTAATAGGTAATTGCTTTGATTGACATTGCACCCACTCTAAAATCGGCGTATGCGTTTCCCCATAGCTTATTACAATTTTCAATTGGTTTAAATCACATTCGACTACTTTATGGGGTGGTGTGCACTAACTCCTAGTGGTCTACCCTAAGCTAATAATAGGATTTCACGAGTAAAGAGTAGGAACAATGAATGTGAAATTTAAATCTATCCATTTTTAAATATCCAAGTATTATTGTGTAGTAACATTATATTGCAATCAACTTATTACTCGTTGTTCTCTTTCTCGCCGAAGAAATCTGCCTTGCTGAACTGACGCTTATGCAGAATAAGTCGAAATCAAATCGCTTAGCTCATTAAAATTGTTACTTGCTCTGCACAGAAACGTATTTTAACCGACTTTCAAAAAAAGGAGGAGGTTCTCAATTCGTCGGAATCTTTTTTTTTAATTTTTTTAATTATGTATGTTCCCCGATTACTCGAAGACGCCTAGACCGATTTGGAAAATTATTTTTTTGTTTGAAAGGGTACCTATAACTTTACAGGTGATCCCATTGACATCATGACATGACATCAGGTCAGGATCTGATGAGGGGATCTTGGAGAAATCGAGATAACTCAAATATTATATGCACACTAGAAGTGATTTTGGTATTTTTAGGGTCGGTATACTTCCCAGGTGATCCCAGCGTCATTAGGTCAGGATCTGATGATAGTACATCAAAAAAATTATAGGCACACTTGAAGCGATTTGGGTGTATTATCTCATAGGATCACGCGTCTGTCTGTCTGTCCATCCATCTGTCATCAAAATAATTGGAAGAATACATGATCCAGGTAAACGAAATTGTATCAAATTCTTCATTGAAGTCGGTTTTCTATTTAGTTTTTAAAACGTAATCATTCCCTTTTTTTGTGATAATGACAGGGTTGAATTGTCAACAATAAGAACAATTATGATAAATTTTAATAAGTAAATCCGGACAGTTGATATTATCGGAAGTTATTTTGAGCAGAAAAGATAAGTCGGCGATCTCGCGCCGTTTATGAATATGGAATTAATAAATAATAAATATTACAGGACATTAATTTCACACAGCGCCATCTAGTCCCAAACTAAGCATAGCTTGTAATATGGGAACTAGATTACGGATAGAATACATAAATACTTTTTTTTGTAAATACATACTTATCATACAATACAACACCCAATTAATTGCTTACATAGATTAACGTAATTAGATGAATTATGTATTATTCCTATGATTCTGTTGCAGCTATCAAAGATGGATACGAGTCCTATCCAGCAATCACGGGCAAGCTCAAATTACATGAGGAACCTGCTGACTGGCAGACGGCTCGGATGCTCTGTCATGATGAAGGTAACAGTCAATATGTATCATTCGAAACTGTGCATATAAAGGTCCAACGCCAATCGATTCACCCTCGACCCACTAATATAACAGGACAGAGGTTTTTTGAAATCTTATTTTGCCTAAGCTATGCCTAAGCTAATATGGATCCGAAAAGTGTCTGGGAAGAAAACTGAATGTCATACAATGATGTGGTATTCTAAGATTCATAATTCATGTATTGCGTAAGATCAGCGATTAGCTCATGAAGCTTTTATAACCTGACCCTAAACCACAGAATATATAATAGAACAAGCCTTTTACTAAAATAACAGTTGTTTAATCGCACTAAGTACCTACCTGCAGAAGGCGGGTGTGACGCACTTATCCATCAAAGGGCGCACTCGAAAATATTAAGTGTTTTTTACTAAACCCTGTATAGTTGTAGGCCACATCCTCGCTCTAGATACAAAAAGCCTAAATAATAAGGACTTGTGTAATAAGCAATTTATCGAATAGGTAACAGTAGTTGAGGTGACTTTTGTAACGTGTGTGACATTTGAAGAGCCTCAGTGGTCTAGTAGAGGTAAGATTGCCAGTTCCTCAAGTCTTTTGATTTTGATTTATTTATTTATTATTATTATTTGAGAATTCTAGGTGAAATGAAATCTACATCCAGCCTTATTAGCTTGACACCAGGTGATATGAAGTTCATGCGCTACCCCGTTGAATTAAAATGAAGAGAACCATATTATTATCTACCATTTATGATGGTATCAGTAGAATTAAAATGAAAAAAAAAAAATCTACCACTTTTGATGGCATTCATGGGTAGTCATGGGTCTTTTCAATCCATTCGTGCCATATATTATTTTTGTGTTTCCCCAACTCACAATTTTGTTGTGATGTTTTTGTGCCAGGTAAAATACTCATATTAGATAGTAGACTTTAGATTTTATGTGTCCGATTAAGTTTAATATATCAGGTTTCACGACTTGCAACATGGAATTCTGTTTGAGAATTATGCCTGACACACATGAAAGGGCGCGGCCGGTTCTATATGAATTTAAATTTGCACTTAGTTACAAAGTTATCGGCTATGTGACCTACTAAGGCAACTGTTTCGGCATGATTTATAGATTAATGAAAGCAGTGCGAGTCCTAATTTTAGTCATTGGATAGGTATAATGTTGTAAAGGCACTAGACACTACAGGTACCTAACCTACCTCTACATACCTACCAATACAGCACCTATACATACCGATCATTTGAATTTTTATTGTAAATTCTTGTGTTATTGTGTATCCTCTGTTGGTTGTCCAAATAAATAAATAGGTACAGGATACCCCGAAATCTGACCTTCATTCGGTTACGGACAGATTCTGCTGATCTGGGTCAGTTCTCTACTAACTTGCTCTACACGTACCATAACAGTCAGCACTACAGGAAGGGCAGAGGGGAGTGTAAACATGTATGTCATCTACCTAAAACTAAAAGCGTACCTACTTAAAATATTCTATCAACCAAAGAGGTAGTAAAGCACCGCTTCTAAACCGCCATACTTATAAATTCACGAATTTGTTTTTGCTAATTAGTTGTACTACGAGAAATAAGTTTTCCTCGTGGCAGTATCAGGGTAGGTATGTGTTGTTTGGGACTAAATAGTGGCCCACAAAAAAACATTATTGTCAGCCTTTCATAGATTAGATACGGGGTTCAAGAGCGTAGGTGAAACACCAAGCGATTTAATACCAGTATATTGCTACTAGTTACATGGTTTCAATGGCTTTTGAGACCCAAACAATACTGTAGTTTTTCTGTTCCATCGAAAAACGGTAGGTGTAACATATTGTTAACTTTTAACTCACTGGTTAAACCCTGAAATCAGTAAAGGTTATGCACTTTTGCTATCTGTTCGTCTACTGTTGGTAGTGACATCAACAGCTTTGATAAGACCAAAGTATAAATAGGTACCTAGGTAGGTACTACAGGCAGTCTATTATGAGAAACACACGCTCTTTACTACAACCACTACTGTGAAGTATTAATATCTCTAATGATGTTCGTGTGGATTTGTGTTTTCTCCATCCTTGTTTTCAAAGATATTGGAGGTGAATATATTTCCGGTAACCTATACTATTTTATTTACTGCTTATAATACAAGTGCTCCTATTACTCTACATACCTATCCCTTTGTTAATAGGTAATTGCTTTGATTGACATTGCACCCACTCTAAAATCGGCGTATGCGTTTCCCCATAGCTTATTACAATTTTCAATTGGTTTAAATCACATTCGACTACTTTATGGGGTGGTGTGCACTAACTCCTAGTGGTCTACCCTAAGCTAATAATAGGATTTCACGAGTAAAGAGTAGGAACAATGAATGTGAAATTTAAATCTATCCATTTTTAAATATCCAAGTATTATTGTGTAGTAACATTATATTGCAATCAACTTATTACTCGTTGTTCTCTTTCTCGCCGAAGAAATCTGCCTTGCTGAACTGACGCTTATGCAGAATAAGTCGAAATCAAATCGCTTAGCTCATTAAAATTGTTACTTGCTCTGCACAGAAACGTATTTTAACCGACTTTCAAAAAAAGGAGGAGGTTCTCAATTCGTCGGAATCTTTTTTTTTAATTTTTTTAATTATGTATGTTCCCCGATTACTCGAAGACGCCTAGACCGATTTGGAAAATTATTTTTTTGTTTGAAAGGGTACCTATAACTTTACAGGTGATCCCATTGACATCATGACATGACATCAGGTCAGGATCTGATGAGGGGATCTTGGAGAAATCGAGATAACTCAAATATTATATGCACACTAGAAGTGATTTTGGTATTTTTAGGGTCGGTATACTTCCCAGGTGATCCCAGCGTCATTAGGTCAGGATCTGATGATAGTACATCAAAAAAATTATAGGCACACTTGAAGCGATTTGGGTGTATTATCTCATAGGATCACGCGTCTGTCTGTCTGTCCATCCATCTGTCATCAAAATAATTGGAAGAATACATGATCCAGGTAAACGAAATTGTATCAAATTCTTCATTGAAGTCGGTTTTCTATTTAGTTTTTAAAACGTAATCATTCCCTTTTTTTGTGATAATGACAGGGTTGAATTGTCAACAATAAGAACAATTATGATAAATTTTAATAAGTAAATCCGGACAGTTGATATTATCGGAAGTTATTTTGAGCAGAAAAGATAAGTCGGCGATCTCGCGCCGTTTATGAATATGGAATTAATAAATAATAAATATTACAGGACATTAATTTCACACAGCGCCATCTAGTCCCAAACTAAGCATAGCTTGTAATATGGGAACTAGATTACGGATAGAATACATAAATACTTTTTTTTGTAAATACATACTTATCATACAATACAACACCCAATTAATTGCTTACATAGATTAACGTAATTAGATGAATTATGTATTATTCCTATGATTCTGTTGCAGCTATCAAAGATGGATACGAGTCCTATCCAGCAATCACGGGCAAGCTCAAATTACATGAGGAACCTGCTGACTGGCAGACGGCTCGGATGCTCTGTCATGATGAAGGTAACAGTCAATATGTATCATTCGAAACTGTGCATATAAAGGTCCAACGCCAATCGATTCACCCTCGACCCACTAATATAACAGGACAGAGGTTTTTTGAAATCTTATTTTGCCTAAGCTATGCCTAAGCTAATATGGATCCGAAAAGTGTCTGGGAAGAAAACTGAATGTCATACAATGATGTGGTATTCTAAGATTCATAATTCATGTATTGCGTAAGATCAGCGATTAGCTCATGAAGCTTTTATAACCTGACCCTAAACCACAGAATATATAATAGAACAAGCCTTTTACTAAAATAACAGTTGTTTAATCGCACTAAGTACCTACCTGCAGAAGGCGGGTGTGACGCACTTATCCATCAAAGGGCGCACTCGAAAATATTAAGTGTTTTTTACTAAACCCTGTATAGTTGTAGGCCACATCCTCGCTCTAGATACAAAAAGCCTAAATAATAAGGACTTGTGTAATAAGCAATTTATCGAATAGGTAACAGTAGTTGAGGTGACTTTTGTAACGTGTGTGACATTTGAAGAGCCTCAGTGGTCTAGTAGAGGTAAGATTGCCAGTTCCTCAAGTCTTTTGATTTTGATTTATTTATTTATTATTATTATTTGAGAATTCTAGGTGAAATGAAATCTACATCCAGCCTTATTAGCTTGACACCAGGTGATATGAAGTTCATGCGCTACCCCGTTGAATTAAAATGAAGAGAACCATATTATTATCTACCATTTATGATGGTATCAGTAGAATTAAAATGAAAAAAAAAAAATCTACCACTTTTGATGGCATTCATGGGTAGTCATGGGTCTTTTCAATCCATTCGTGCCATATATTATTTTTGTGTTTCCCCAACTCACACCCTTCGCGAGTTGTGGAACGACTCCAAGTTATTGTAATTGTTGACTGCACTAGATGAAAATAAATTTATTTCAGAAACAGTCTTGGCCGTACCAATGATGGAACCTAAATTGCCATCTATATTAACCGAAATTATGCGCAACGACGAGTTATCGGCGTTATTCACGGGAGTCCACATCAGTTCATCCGAAGGAGTGTACCGTTATAATTCAAATGGTAAATTACAATTTAAATTCGAATGGGCTACCATTAGCAAACAATACATACTTACCTACATATACTACATACTCAACATTTACACACTTCTTCATCTACGTATAACAGTATTAGTGTCCACTACTGGACAGAGCCTCCTCCAAAGCTGGAGGGTTTGCCATGATCACCTTGGGAGGCGAATCGGTTATCACAGTAAAGGTGTCAATAATATACAGAAGGAAGCTGCTGCCCTTATTCAGGTGGTATCCTTAGTCGCCTTTTACGACATGGGCTGCGTTAGAGGGGTCGATTCTAAAGCCGCGACCTACTATAATACCAGCTTGTCAATTCTTGGATATAGTTTTTACGGAGGGTGCTAATGGTTTGAGTTTTTTTTGCGATACAGTTTTCAGAAGCTATTGCGAACAATATCTATTCATGATCTACATCATCATATTGGGCACTTTGTTGATAATCCAAATAAAGTTTTTTTTTGTACTGGGTACCTACATACTTTTTACGATGGTTTAACTTGACTAACACAAATATGTTTCCGGCACATAGGTACCTTACAATATCTATTTTTCGTAATTTGGTACGTTATACATTGTCATTGTCATTAGCCCTAGGGCCATTAATCTGTGCTTAATTGCTTATGGATGTTTTATAGTTGAAATTAGTTTTCATTCAATATAACCCTATAGTACTTAGAAGTATCAAAAATCTAGGTGCATTAAATCAGAGTCATTTACCGTGTTGTACAACACACTCGTCGAAGGCTTCGCGTTGTGAAGACTCTGCGTCTTAGTGCGGTCGCCGTAGCAACGCGACGCAGTGACTCGACGTTATAGGTCTCCCTTACGAGTGACTCGCTAGCTGATCAAGCGGTGCTACAGGAACCATTCCCTTCCGGATAGGCTCGCTCTATCGTATACCTCATCCTTGCCTGTGGGCGTACCTTTCGCAGTGTGCACTAAGAAAGGGTTCCAACGGCAAGTTGGGAACGAAGGCCCGGTCTTTTAATTCGTATATACGTAATGTTGCAGGGAAACCAGTCCTAAGTCTGGATATAGCCGACTTCACCCCGCATTTTGACTCCTGCTTAGTGATCCTTGCAAATGGCACTGTTGACTTCGTGGATTGCTCTCAGCGTCTACCTTACGTCTGCTATCTCTCGGAAGCGGCGCATGCGGTCGCAGTCTGCGGGGAAGATCCTGGTGAGATATCCAGTTTGAACACGCCAGGGACCTGGATATGTCAATACAGGCTTTCCGGATGTAGGGGTTCAGTCAGGTAGAATTACGGACTTAATTGTAAGGTACCACTTGCTTACTACCACTAGTTTGAGGCTTTCAAATAAGAAATTATATGGCTAGCAATGGGCAGGCCAAATGCAAGAACTGATAACCACAGGAAGGTATAGGTTCTACCACCAATAGTGTGATGAAAGTAAATTTTAATGCAGAGCAAGTGTCTACCTTCTAGTGGTCTACTGAGGGCAACGGAATCGCTGTCGCTTTTTTTTTAGCAAGCGGTTATACGTCTGAATGATCAAAGCACTGGTGGTAGAACCTGACTTTACAGGTCTCCTTACAGGTTCAACATTTGCCGAGTTCCGTCTGTACACGGAAGAGAAAGCACTGGTTTTCTAGAAAAGCTGATTGGCTAGAGCAACATAAGTCTAGAGTTCAAGTGCCGACCCATCACTTATAAGAAATAAATATACATTGGTCATAATTTTGGCAATAAACAATACTAAAAGTAGGTACTTAGACCAGTAAACGGTTGAAACTTTATTATCAGCATTATCCCGAGAGAATCCGCGAAAAGTCAGCCGTCAGAACAGTCATCACGACTACTTTATTTAATTAGATTACGAACTCGACGAGCGCACTGGACACTGCTACAAGTTCCACGCCCAGTCAAAGGCCTGGAACGACGCCCACCTCACCTGCCTCGACGAAGGAGCCCACCTCGCCATCGTCAACAGCGATACTGAAGCGCAGGTCTTGGTGGATCTGTTCGCGCAGTATCCCTTCGAACGGTTGAACGACACCAACATTCATTGGGGGGTTATGGCTGTGGGTTTCTACTATTGGAAAGCGGCGGACACGTATATAACTATTCATGGTGAGTCAGAAATATTTGTTAGTGTGTTTCAATTTCAATAGACTTGAGGTTGTGGTTTAAAAAAGCATGATGTCCTAGGAGTGAGCTGACCTTCACTTGCGCGAGTCTACTTGAGGATTATGGATGATAGTCTTCCTTAAAACTACTTTTATAGATAACTTCACTGCATCAACATATTTGTTTGTATCTACATGATCTGCTGCTGAATTGCTTTGAAGCAGAGGTTTAGGTGCCTATTTTGTATACTTATATCCTGCTAAAACCAAATGACACCTTACTAACGAAATTTTATTACCTATTAGAGGAAGAAATCCTTATTCCTGTTTCGCAGGGCAAGTAATTAAATGAGAAATATTTAAAAGAAATACTTCTTTTAAATATTTGCAATAATAAGTTATTTTGATAGCATATACTTCAAAATATGGAGGAGTCAGTATCATAATAATTAGTATATGTACGTTAGTTTGTCCGTTTAATACGAAAGACATTGTCTTATTCACTTTGTTTGCTTACAATTACCAAAACTTCTTTAGTTGCCCGTTTAAATAGGTACCTAATATCCGACTTGTTTTCTAGGTCAAAGCATAGAGCAGGCGGGTTATGCCAAGTGGAGTTACGGGAACCCATCCAGCCGTGGGAAGAGTACGGAGTTGGGCGGAGGCATGTTCCGAAGCGGGCTCTTGGATGACGTCAACAAATCTTACAAAGTCCCGTTTATTTGCGAGAAGAAGCCTTTTAAGTTACAACACTAAGATAAGTGTTGTACCTATGTGTATATATATATATAATGTATTTGATAAATAGAAAAGATAAAAATGATAAAGAGACGTAACTTTTGAAAGTTCAATGTGCATCGATTTTTCTGTTGAATAAAATCGAATAAGTCTGTGCTGTGTTATTTTTCCACTCTGTTGTAGATCCCTCAAATAATGAGAGATAAATACAAAAATTTGTAATTGAAGTCCGTATGTCTACCTAGGGGTATTCTTCTTCTATTCGGTACCTTTATTGTTGGTACCGTTGTTGACACCACTGCAGATTTGATTTGGTCAGTCCAGAGCATAGGTGACCTTGCTCGTAATCGTCCCTGGACAACAATACGCTTTATGGAGTCCACATCGCGCCTAGAGACTTGTGCGAAAACTAAAGAATGCGTGCCTACTCAGTATTCCGATATCTGCGACTGTACTGTGTATGTGTATACACGCTGTTTGATGCCCAGTTCCTTGAGTTTCGACACAATGGTACGGAACTCACCTTAGTCCATCTATAGGTTTAATACATTTATTCATAAAAAGACAAATGTCACTTACTTATGAACAGTATGATCTTAGGTAACAATATACAGTGGGTAGGTATGTCGTCGACTAAACGTATCTAACGCAATTATTTCATAAGCAAAGAGTGGTCTTGCATAATATGTGTAGAGAGTTTAGATTTAAATGCGTTAAATGCGTGTACATTTTTTATTTCAGAGGGTAGATTGTTGTAAAGCTTTGCGCCTTAAAAAGGTAATAATTTGTTTGCCATAGTTCGTCCGAGGTCTAGGTAAAACAAGATAGCTGGCTCGTCGCATACTTCGCTTTGTTATTTCGGATTTTTTTACGAATGATATGTTAGTATGAACCATCTAGGTGTATAACGGTTAAATAAATATGAAGGTATACGTACTTAGTTCACATGAGTCCATTTGGGTGTATTACGGTAAACAAATCTGTCCTTGGTTATTAATTCACTATATTTATTTATTTATTTACTTATTTATTTATTTAAGTCTTCCTAGGGGGTATCACGAGTAAGTAAATCTGTCCATGATTCTCCTTAGCCCGCCTATGTGTGATTCCCCTTACAGTCTACCTAGGTGCAATGCGGGTAAAGAATTCTGTCAGTGGTTCATCTTAGTCCACCTTTGGGGTATCACAGGTAGAACAATCTTAATGTTATGCCGTGAGTTAACTTCACCGTTGCACCACCACGGACAAGAAGCGATATTGCCAAGTAGTAATCTGTGGAAAATCTAATTTGACATTTTTCTAGAAAAAAATAAGCAATTTATTCTCAAGAAAGCTTAATGTAGATATTAGCATACCTATATGATACAATGTTAACGTTAAATGCGAGTATAAAGTCGGTACTACGCCTTATACGGCTCTACGTCGTTGCAAGTTTGTATAAACCAATGGTATAACCTTTCCGTTATACAGTTTTGGAACACAATTATCAAAGAGTAAATAAAATAGGCTGTAGCGCATGGTAAGGTATGCTTTTGGAAGTTTTTTAAGCAAAATAATGCGAATCTGGTTTGAACTAATCGTCAGCTGGTCATAAAGGTGGAAATCGCAGTACTCACGTTTTCATTTTAAATCAAATTTTCTTACTTACCTAACATATTACTAGCTATTTGTAATATACCTAATCAGGTGGATTCTGCTGACCATATTCTAGTGTAAGCCCTTAACCAATTCGAGCTTCTTGGTGATTTACATTTATATTGAATAAAAGAATTGACTCCACGTGTGCATAGGATGGGAAGCTCATTTATTCGCCAAGGACACCACGGTCAAAGCTAACACACTTACAGTACGGTTGAAGTATTATCTAAGTCCATTTAAATGCAGATAAATATTTAGAATGTCCGTTCAAGTTGGAAGGTATTAGGTACCTACACAATCAACTAGCTCGATAAACTTGCGGCTAATCAATGCGTGTGTTGTCTCACATATCCTTGGAGTTGCGAAATGTGTATCAAGTGCAGGCAGTGCGCAGCTTTATATACGAGCCCTGCGCCAGCGCAGGTCACACGTGCCTTACATCTAGAGGAGAAAGCACGCGGCATCATGATTGCTAAGGTAAGACATTATCCCTTAATAAGTCTAATCAAGTTGAAGTTTACTTGGATTATGTATTTTTGTCTGATGCGTTACGTTTTTGGGTATTTTGTTGTAAATAATAGAAAAGTAAAATTAATTACGTTATGTATGAAACTTACACAAATGCTCTTAAATATAAATTAAAAAACACGCAATTTGAGTAAAGCTTAGACCTCAAAAGCTTGCGTACAGCATAGTTTCTCTTTGATGAACAACTTAGAATAAACCTATGATATTAGTAGTATATTTTCTGTCATTTTAAAATTATATAGTTATCTTAATTATATAAATTTAATGAGTCATATAACGTCATTATAACTTGTGCTAACTTGTGTGTACTTGTGTGTACTTGTGCTGTAATTTAGCTTTATTATGCAATTATTATTTATCGCTCAGAGAAAAACTTTAAGAACAACATTTCTGGCTGTAGTCTTTAGTTTATTTTTTGTTTCATATTGAGTTAGATCTACTAAAGTTAGCTTACATTCAATGTATAACGTTATTTTTATGATGGTAATTCTACTATTATTTTTAAGTAACCTCAGTGTAGGTATATTTTACCTGTCAAGGGCCCAGTTTGTACTTGGAACGTAGTGAGAGCAAAATTATTCTAATCAGGTATAACTAAGAGGTATAAAGAATAAATAACACACCCAAACGTACAAGATTCACTTCTGTCGGGCATTTTTCGATGATTTTTTTTTTTTTTTGTACTGCTAACGCTTTTTATCAACAAAATATAAGTATTCTGAACACCAGTAAAGATTTGCATACATAGGAAAGTACTTAACTTATGTACCTCATTAAAATTAAATACTAGTAAGTTATTAGTAAAGAAAATTTGTCAGTATGTAACTAATTATTTTAACAGTTAGAGTGATTTCATTTTGAAAGTATTTAAAATATGGGCCATCCAGATGCACTTATTATTTTGATAAGGTAACCCATAACACAACTAACGTATAGGCGACTAAAACTGACCTTTTCTAGATAGATATGGTGATAATGCATAAGTCAAAATCTCCAGAAAGGGGTCTAAGTTTGTGCTCCACCTAGGTTCTCTACTTGGGTGAAGCACGAGATACCTAAGGGTCTTCATACTCGAACTACAATTGAGTATAGTCATGGAGGAATTTATAAATGTCTTTAAATAATTTATAAAAGATGTGAAATAAAGAACATATCATACTTAGCATATTACATTCTTCACCAGTAGAAGGTATGGAGTTCATAGTTCAAATGTGTCGCTCCGCAGTTATTCGTGATAAGTTGCTTGTCGGCCGCGGCGGTGGCTGCGCCGGGCGTGATTGGTGGATTCGGGTACGGGGCACCGGCGTACGCGGCATCAGCGTACGCGGCCCCTGCGTACGCGCCAGCAGTTGCACATGTCGCTGCGCCCGTCTACCACGCCCCAATTGCTGCTTCAGTAAGTTATCACTACCACTACAGCCAGCCTACGAAACGAGAAATAAGATCTACTCGTGTATAATATAGTATAATATAATATAGTACAGATAGAACACAGTTTTTTTTTTTAATGGACGACGGGGAAGCGCTTGGGTTCATTTTACCTGGTTTCAAGTTATGAAGGACGAGGCGCACTTCATGCGTAATCCTTAATGAGAAATTGGCTTTCCTACCTCTAAATGCCGGAACACAACAATTTTGAATTTTTGATATGGCGACAGACTTCAGTTATCCATGGACTTACCATAAACCTGAGGCTTGCCTAGACAAGGATGAGGTTTATTGACTCCGTCACTGCAATCTTCATACAAGTGTGCATGAGATTATGGTAAAACCTCCCCGATTTCGGAGATATCCAATGTCCAACCACGGACATTTACAAGCCAACTATTATTATACATACAGCCTGCATAAAATTGTATAGATGACAGATTGACTGGAACAGCAATGCACAGCCCAAACCAGAGGTCCAAAAATTCAATTTCAGGGTAGTTTTACCTTTTGTAGTTTGAGGGTGCACTAAGAAAGGAAAATTCCTACGGGATGACGGGAACGAACTATTGGGCGTTTCACTAGTTGATAATAAACTGACGTTCACGCTCACGGGTATACGCTGCGTCAACGGCGCTACGCTTCGTAGCACTTTGTTACGCGCGTACAAAAGATTTAAACGCTCACTTTTTCTTTGCCCGTGTAGTAAGAAAGTTGCGCGTGATTATTTATCACGGTTAGACCATTTTTCTAATTGAATATAATTCTAGAATTCACGATTATGTACTCTACGGTGTACATAACATATCGTAATTTTCATGATTTTTATGCTTCACTCACTCACGGCCCATTGTAAATAAATTGAAGCAGTACTGCTTACTTCTTCAACACGCGCCTGTATAGGCCGACCAGCGTCTCGAGGCATAACATAATGATCACTGCTCCAATTTATAAATTGCTATGTATCCTGGCATGTATTTATCACAGAATAACTGGCTAAGTGCATCACGCATCCGATGGTTCCGTGACACATTTCAACGCAAACAACGTCCCGTTAAAGAGTTTTATACATATATTTTGTGTCAGGTGGTCCGAGCAGAGCCCATAGACCCGAACCCAGCATACAGCTTCTCCTATGGCGTGGCGGACCCCACCACCGGCGACCACAAAGACGCAGCTGAGACGCTTCAGAACGGCGTCGTCCACGGGTCCTACAGTCTCGTTGAGCCCGACGGTCACTTGAGACGAGTGACTTACACCGCGGATAAGATCAACGGATTCAACGCTGTGGTGGAGAGGACGGGTGGTGCTCATGCGGTAAGGCTTTGCTCTAAATATGAACAAAAATTTAATCTTGTAGGAATTCTACCTGTTACTTGTTTCATTCTTCTCTCCTATTCAGTCAAAAATGATGAATATTGGGACATTTGTGGTATTTTTTTGGCCATCTTAGAGACAAGGTTCACTTATAGTATACCTATATATACTAACCAATCTAATAAAAGCCACGATTAAACTATGACTTATCACTTTCAGACACCGACTACCAACTATATAATTCCCAAGGCCTTAAAGAAAGCCGCTCAAGTGTAGATCTCTGTTTAAAATCCATGAGATGAGATTTAAACCACTTAGAGACATGAAAATGTCTGTTCAAGCTTGAGTGGACGTTTAGAATATGGGCCCTTGTCTATTGATATTAATAAGCCCTTAGTGGTCAGGCGAACTGTAGTTTTTAACACGATAATCTCCCCCAGGTGGCGCCTGTAGCCAAGGTGATAGCCCCAGCACATGTCGCGGTGGCTGCCCCCGTCGCCAGACTAGCCCTGCCCGGTCACGTCGGCGTCGGCTACGGAGGCTACGGAGGTGTCGTCGCCAACCCCTGGGGCTAAACCACTCTGAACCCTATTCCTTTGCTGAGAAGAACTAGTTTTGAAGGTATTGATTGTATAGCTTAGTGCCAAATTGATGTGATCTAGGGTGGTTCTCCATTGTTAGGTTTTAGTAATAGAACGATAGACCGCGGCGACATCGCAAAGAAGGATGTTTTAGTTTTTTTGTTTTACAATATGTTTGATATTCTTTGCAATCTGGCCGTAGTTTTAAGAATGTCTTCTTTTCAGCAATATTGACCTCGCCAACGGAACGTTACGTGAAATGTTTATTTATTATTGTATCGCTTTGACTGTTGCCTACGGACTCGATCTTGACGAAATGTACCTATTTACATGATGTAAATATAGTTAGTTATAAATAAATGCAATTTTTGCATAACTAAATGACTGTTTATTTTGCATATCAAACCCTAGAATGTTTATATAGTAGATATACCCATATACCCAACCAGAAATCCTTTCAAACATTGCAGAATCATTTAGTTAACAATTATTCTACGGGCGATTGTCATGTATAAAGAATTAATAAGCGGTGGAACCAAAAATAATATTCCAATACACCTAACTTATTAGGTAGGTTGATGACGTATGAAGACAAGAAGAGACAAAATTGGCTACTTAATACCAGGTCATAAAAAACAATTAGCGCTAGATTTCAGAATTGTAATTTGATTGCTGACACACGCGTGTCCCAGTAATGTCTTCGACCGGATTCTACCACAAATCACGTAAAAAACGATTTAACCACAAGCACATTTAAGGTGGATGGTACACGGTAGGTACGCATGAGACTTTGTGCTATATTTTAGTTTTATACCGTGTTTTTATGAAAGTCTACACCTCGATATGTAGAATATGTTATATAGCAATATTTTTGATTATCAATAGATGGATTTTGGTCTTCATTGCTGAACTGACTGAAGCTTTAAATGAGGAGATATGTCAATTCAAACAACATAAGACTTACAATTCATTCATTAGCAGCTTATGGGATCGCTCGCTCGATTGTACTCGCCTCGAGGTTAGAGCCCATTTCAAATTAAATATATATCGATACTAAACATTGTAATAAATAAAATGTAGTACGGTTTTCAAACGCAAATTTATTTCATAACGCGGTGCCTATGAAGCTATCATTAACCAAAATCAATCTCGCGCATAATTACCGTGGATTATCCACCTTAACTAGTTTCTCGGTAACTAGCTTATAAACCAAGTATGTAGTGCATGGAACGTGTCGCGGTAAATATCTGCGCCGGCGCACATATCTCGTTCTATATGGCTGTTGAAAGGTAGCGTGTCGAAATCAATATGTGCTAAGGTTAGTGGCATTTTTCTAAGCCTTTACATATTTTTCTGGGTTTGTATTCACGAAAAGTACGAGAAAGGTGGATGGTAAAAATTATAGACCTATTTCGCATGTATAAAGGTAGAAGTTGTATCGACTACGGCTAGTTCGGCTAGATGAAGATAACATTGCTTTTATTTTTGCATTACGTTTGATTTATTCAATACTAGCTTCTACACGTTGTTTCGCCTGCTGGTACCTTAATAAAAAGTAGCTTATATGTTATTCCCGTAGCTGCCATGTTCATGTGTGAAGAATGTTAAAACATCAATTCAAATATTCAACATCCAATAATTTTTCGCGTAAAAAAATACTTCTGTTGTTGTGATAGTTTTCTCCACCATTTAAGTTCATATTTTTTGTGGTCCATAATAATGCCCGTCAAATAGCAGAAAACGAATGATTTTGTACACCTAAGAACAATAATTTTAACACGTGCAGCATTTAAAATTTCACATCACCAGCACAACGCAAGCAACTCTCAAGAAACTCTCAAGAAACCCTCAAGAAACCCTCAAGAACCCTAGGTCACTACGTGAAGCCTGCGAAGACTAGGGCAATATTCTTCGCTTCTGGTTAGAGTTAGGCTGGTTTTCCTCTCCGGACATTTCTTAAAAGTCTCACACAACAGAAACAGGTGTCTTTAATTTACATTTTACGCGGCGGGCATTTACCCCGTGTAACATTTACCCTAAATTGACCTGTGGGTTTATTAGGGAATGCACAGGATTTGATTGCCGTCAAAATTTCCTTAAATCCTTTCTTAGTTAAATTCAAAATTCAATTCAACTTCCTTTCGAAGTGTCTACACTATACAAAAGGAAGTCACCCTTAATTTCAAGTCCTTAGGACCTATGGTTTGGGCTGTGCGTTATATGACCGTTAAATATATTTAGATTAGTGCCATACCAGATCGTATCAAAAATGTATGCCACCGTGTCTGACCCTAAAAGGGGTGAAGCGTGTCAACGAATCAGCTATAGAGACACCAATATTACTGTTCATTTGCGGTTTATACATATTCAATAGCCAATCGGTTCCATATCGGTTTAGCTACGATGTTTGTTGGAAAATCAGGCTGTGCCATACGGTTGGCCAATATCCGGTGCAAATAAGGTGAAATATAATTTAAGTGACTTTATTTAGGTAGGTGAACTGGCGGAACATACTTTGTTCTGAACATTTGTTCAAATATTTAGTACCGACCTAGTAAAGGCCGCAATTTTTGACATAAATTATATCGGATTCCGGGTGAAGTGCGCCTCCACCTTCGGCCTTATCTCAAAATGTAACCAGGTGAGATAAAGGCCAAGTGCTACCAGTCGTACAATAAAAAAAAACTTAAAATATCGGTGAATATTTTATATCAGGTGAAATCAAAGCTAGCTACAATCAGCTTCGATTTCACCTGAGAGCCAACACAAGAAGGTGTTTGCTTATAAAGACACCGATTTAGAAAAAGACACTGTTTCTAGAACATTTTATTAACCCTTAATTACCTAATTCACACACATTTATTTTAATTCTACCTATGATAGAGCATGCTTATCTAAAAGGAACCTATTCACTCTGGACTTGGAAGACTCTAAGATTGTACTGGCAAAAAACAGGTGGAAAAACAGAGCAAGCAGTTCTATTCCATATAATCCAGCCTAGATCTATAAAATAGTTATGGATGTACTTGTGTCACACATTGATCCGGGTTTGCTGCGACCACTTGTGTATCGGGCGCGCTAGCTGGTCGGCTTGCGATGGAGCACTCTTGTCTAAAAGGAACCAATTCACTCTACTTGAACTACTCCATTCCATACATCCTAGCCTAGACCTATAAGAGCCGTACCCTATGTTGCGTATAGTGATGGATGTACTTGTCACACATTGATCCGGGTCTGCTGCGCCCACTTGAGTATCGGGCGTGCCAGCTGCTCGGCTTACGATGGAGCACTTGTCTAAAAGGAACCAATTCACTCTGGACTTGAAGATTCCATTCCATACATCCTAGCCTAGACCTATAAGAGCCGTACTCTATGTTGCGTAAAGTGATGGATGTACTTGTCACACATTGATCCGGGTCTGCTGCGCCCACTTGAGTATCGGGCGCGCCAGCTGGTCGGCGCGGGGATGCGCGCGCGGCCCGCGCAGCAACGCGAGCGCATCGCGCAGGTCGGCGGCGCCGCTGTTCTTGTTGGCGGCCGCCGCCTGCGCACACCCGCACACCGCCCCGCGGAGACCTTCCCACATTTCTGGACCACCGTCCAACCTAGTAACAAATACTTTTGTATACGAGCGGAGACCTTCCCACATTTCTGGATCATACTTTTTATACGAACTACCTAACTATAAGAACAGAATTTTACAAAATATTGAATAGATATGTTGAATCGAAAAAAACGGGGATATAGAGATCGCGTATTTTACCTACCTATATTTATCATGCCGAATTTCGAATCAACATAACATCTAGTTTTGGAACTAGATGGCGCTGTGTATTTTTTTTTAATTAATGTCCTGTATTTTTTTTTCTTTTGGCTTGGTTTTGATATAATGACAAACTAAATCAGGCGACATGAAACAATAAACAACTTACCTGTCGAGCATGTGAAACGCTTTTGCGGCTACAAGGAACTGCCCCATTCGATAGCTGTCATTGGCCACTAGTTGCAGTAGCGCGAAGCTATCGGGGGTACCTGCAGACTGAACATTTCCAGAAGTACAATCACTCCTTTATATTTTATACTTCTATAAACTCTGAAATGTCGTAAATTCGAGCAAACTTGCTTAAGTTAAATCTGGTCATCCAGTTGATATTTCTCTCTAGATTAGTTTGGGGCTAGATGGCGATTTGCATATAAAGTAAAAAATAAATCTCACATTCCCCTTATTCCTGGGTTCGATTCCCACCCAGGACAAACATCTGTGCGATGAAATTAAATGTATGTTCTGTGTTTGGATGTTGTATTGTATGATAAGTATGTATATAAAAAAAAAGTATTTAAGTGTTCTATCCGTAATCTAGTTCCCATATTACAAGCTATGCTTAGTTTGGGGCTAGATTGCACACAGGTGCAATGAATGTCCTGTAATATTGATATATTATTCATCATATAGCGCTATGATTAATAAGGGGTCCGCAATTTATTCTCAGCGTAGGTACCTATTATTATATAACTGATCGATTTTCTTATACAGCTTGTGTAAAATTGCCTCGATTTAGATAAGATTTAGACTAAAGATATACCTTTAGACAGATCTCCCATGCAAGATGAGCGTCCTTGTTCATAACGTGGCAGCGGCAGAGGCATGCCAGGTAAGTGAACGTACTGCGCATTATTTCGTCTTGCATCCCGAGCAGACATTCTTCAGCTTCACGGTATAAACCTGTCGCGACCTTCGCCTGGACAGGAGGTTTCCTTTTTAAGCGTAAATTATATTTGTCACAACATACCACACTGTTGCATTTCTACTTATTACTAAGGCAGGTTGTTGGCTGCCAAATAAAGGTGCCCATAGAAAAGAGCCTCCTTGTATTTCTTTTGGGTTCGATCCCCAGGGGGAGTAAAATATTATACTTGGTTTGGTTGGTAGGACTTTATTTAAGTCCACTTGGCTAAGCTATCTAGGCTAGCACCATTTTAACTAATTATAACAACAATTATTATATTGTTGTGTTCCGACCTTTAGATATAAGATAACCAATTCCTCAGTTTGTTGAGGATTCTGGGTGAGGTGCGCTTTCACCTTCGGCCTTATCATAACTTGAAAAAAAACCAAGTGAGTTGAAGGCTAAGAACCTCCCCGTCCAAAAAAATATTACCCTCTCGTCCTACGTTCGTTTAATTCATCACACCTACCCCCGTGTGACGCACATATTTCCTGGTGTTATTAACAGATCAATGGTGGGTTAGCTCTAGACCTCTAGGATTGTCTTGGAAAAGGAAAAGAAGAGCTTGCTCCAGCAAGCTTTACAGAAGACACTGGCTCTCCCGTGAGCTGATAAAACAGTTTGGCCACTAGCAGCAAGATAACTTTCCCTGGTAAACAAAATGTTTAAAACTCCACAATCACAGCACAATGGACACTCACCTGAGCATAATTGAAGTTGAAAGTGTCGTCGTTGACGAAGAAGCTTTTGATAGAGTTGAGATAAACCAGAACCTCCTCAAAATGGCCGGCGAGGAAGTAAGACGAGGCCATGCATTGCCGGCCCGGGATCGTGTCGCATTCCGACGTAGAACTGCCCACGAGGTGGAAACTCTGCTGCGCTAGCTTCATTTGGTCCTCCTAGAGATTAAATCTTTGATTCTTCATTCCGATCGGGGATGATTGGGTAAGGTCACGTCTAATAGAGGAAGGAAACATATCTAAACTAACAAGGGACCTCAAACACAATAAAATAATCATCAAAATCGGTCCAGCCGTTGCAGAAGTTTTTGTGTACGAACAGGTAAGTTTATACAATAATTACGTTTTAAAAACCAAAAAGAAAGTCGACTTCATTGTAGGATATGATACAATTTCGTTTACCTGGATGACGTATTTTTTTCCAATTATTTTGATGACAGATGGACGGACAGACAGAAAAACGTGATCCTATATGGGGTCCATTTTTTTCCTTACTTTTTTACACCCAAATCGCTTCAAGTGTGCCTATAATATTTGAAGAGTTCCCTCGATTTTTCCAGGATCCTATCATCAGATCCTGACCTGATGCCAATGTTAAGGGACCATCTGTAAAGTATACCATTAAAAAAAAAAATCGGTCCAGCCGTCTTCAAGTAATCGGGGAACCACCTCTTTTTTTTAAAGTCGGTTAATAATTTACTGCCAACAGCTGTACTGCTGTTGCGTTGATAAACTTACGTCATTCGTCTCATTATAAAGGCGCACAGCCACCACAGCTCTCAGTATGTAGTGCAGAGGCGACGTGGGCTGAAGGGGCTCCAGCAAGGCCCTGGCCTCCAGAGGCTCCCGGTTCCTGAGTCGGTAGCCTGCCAGGTTCAACCTCGCTTCTGGCACCACGTCTACTAGCTCTGGTAATGTCTGCGCAGAAAGTCATCACAAACTTTTGCTACCTACAGGGTATTTTTGTACCAGATAGCAATCGTGAATCAAGTCACGACTGCTATTATTCGAAATATATAAAATCGTCTTGGAGCTGGCTGACTGACAATCAACGCACATCGCAAACAATCGAGTTCCTAGAGACTTGATAGTTTTAGGGAAGATTCCAATTATAGTTTAGGGGTGCACTAAAAAGGATTTCAGGATCTACCTGCAAGATGACGGTAATGAAGACCCGCGCGTTCCACCTGCATTAGTATATTTCGTTTCTATTTCCCATCAGATACAATATTGGACATTGAAACTTAAAGGAGCTTCTGTATAATAACGAGATAGAAAGGTACTAGGCGACTTCTTTAAACATAGCATAAACAAAAAACAATAAACATGTTGTAGTATCAATGGATAGATTGAAAAAAGCAGAAATCTTGAACTTCCTCAGACTATGTTTTTACAAGATGTAAAAGACATTATAAATATTTCACCTTGAGAGCTCCTTCCCCATTCTTGAAGACAACCAGGTTGTGCTTGACCAAATCTTGTCCAAAAGTGTGCTGATCAGACGATATCTGTTTCAGTTCGTTTTCTGCCGCTTTTCCGTTGTACAGCCTAGTTGACGAAATCGACAGTTTCAACCTTCTACAAAACTTAGGAGTAATATCCTTAATAAGCTCATTGACATTCAATTTATGTATCTCAAGAGACTGCACTTGGTCACAACCTTTACAAATGTTATTATGACACAAAAATTCACAACCCACGACGGGATTCGAACCCGCGTATTTTCCTGAAATACAATTCCTGTTGGGAATCGTATTTCAACGCGATCACAGATTTTCGAACTCGATTTATACAATGCTGAGTTACTGTGGTCTAGTGGTGCCCCCCCCGCTGTCAGAATCAGATGTCCCGGGTTTGGTTGGTGGTAGGACTTTGTTTAAGTCCGCCTGGCTAGCTACCACCGTCTTACCTAAGTCTGTCGGCATAACAACAATTACAGATCGTTGTGTTCCGGCATTTAGATGTAAGATAGCTAGTTCCTCAGACTGTTGAGGATTTCGGGTGAAGTACGCTTCCAACTTTGGCTTTATCATACTTGAAACCCAGGGGAGATGAAGACCAAACTTACCCATCAACACGAAAAAAGTATGGGAGAGTGGCTGGGGTCTTAAAGGATAGATAGAATAAGGTTAAGGATAGCACAAGAGGCTTACTTGAACAAATTGCACGCCTTCAAGTTGCTAGCGACAGTGGACGTCGGGTGCTGTGCTAGGTACACTCCCAGCACCTCTTGAGAGACATCGTAGTAGTCCAACTTGTAGTAGCAGAGTGCTACGTACACGTTCAGAGCCATGTAAGTCCTGAAAGTCAGGGATCTATTTCAGCAAGTAAAATAGATAGGAGTAGGTGTCATCTACCTACTAGTGCTCTACCCCGGGCTACTACTGGTGGTACCTGTAATAGTCCGCCTTGTTAGCGACCACCTACCAAAGTTCGGCGCTAAACAAAAAAATGTTCTGGACAATAATAAGACTATGCCAAGACGATTTATGATTGGTACTGTAAAAAAATCTCTTTGCGTTAAATATAACTGACTTCAGTATAATATGACAAGACGGACACATAGATTCTTGACGATAATTATTGTAGTATTAATATGTCATAATAACTATGACTGATACATAATATGACAAGACGGTAAAACTTGATGATACTGTAAAATTTACACATTCATAATAATCCAGAACTATTTACAGTGTAAAAAGTTCTGAATTAATTATCATTCGTAGTCATAATTATATGACTATGAATTTAATACGACACGACGGTAGTACTTAATTAAACTGTAAATAAGTTCTGAACGATAATTATTATTATGACTGACATATAATATGACTGATAGAACAAAGCAGGTATATCGATAGGTAAGTTGTATATATCTAGATATTCTAGCCTAGATGAACTAACTAGGTAGGTACCCATCTAGTGCCTATTAAGTTTTTTTACCTATGATCTGTGAATATAAAACAACTAAATTACTGAACTCTAATACGCAAGGCTCCGTAAATCGTGAGTTACCCAGAGGTGTGTGAGAGCACTTTGATCCAGTCCATATCATCTTTTTCATATCTTTTGTATCTGGAAGAATTCTCCATGTTGTGATTGTGATCTTGTGCTACTAGGTAGGCAGTTGGTATTATCGTTGTCCATTGAGAGAATACAAAGTCTATTCTTTCAAACCCTCTTTTTATTGGATTGCGGAAGTCTCACAAATGGTTGTAACGCCGCCGAAACAACAATTGAATGAAATAGCTACTAAATGATAACACCATTGAACAGTACCAAAACCTTTACATCGCGTAATCGAAATAAATAATTAAATATTACTAGACATTTTAACTTAGATTGGGGCTAGATTTCGCTGTGTGAAATTAATTTCGTGTAATATTTTTTTATCTTTTATTTTACACAACGCCCAAAACTAAAATAAGGTCGTAATGTGAGAACAAGATAACGGAGAATATGAAGACTACTTATTTTTGTAAATACGTATTTATGTGTAACACGACGACCCCAAACACATAACAAACATCTGTCTTCACTACAAAAATGTTTGTCCTACAAAAAGGTGGGTATCTAACCCATAATCTACAGCGTAGAAGGCACAGGTAAGTGGTAAGTACTATAGTATATGAATGAGTAGGTATGAGCTGGATCAGCCTTACCGTCTATCCAGGAGCAGTTTCTTGTAAACATCGATGGCCTCCTGATAGTGCGCCCGCAGGTAGTGCACCGAGGCCAGGCTGAGCTGGTCTTCGTGCACGTCTCGTAAAGACGCATGGGCTTGCATGAGAGAATCCTCATCTCCTAGCTTGTGAGCTAGGTGGAACAGCAGTCTGTTCTGTAAAGGGCAATTCGGATGTAGACCCAGAATGGTGCATCAACACCGGACACTGCATGACCCGAGCTACCACCTGGTCAAAACTGGAGTCATGGACAGCGGTATGTGCCGGGGATGCTTACAGGAGGAGGAAATAAAAGAGCACATTTCTTTACTGCTCGGCTACAGAATCAGCTAAGAAGAAAACGGGCCTTAGTGAAATGCGATTTCGCGAATTCAGGCACTCATTAAATAAATAGTACGGGACATTAATTGCATACAGCGCCATCTAGCCCCAAAATTATAGCTTGTAATATAGGAACTAGATTACGGATAGAATACTTTCATAATTTTTTTTTGTAAATACATACTTATCATACAATACATCACCCAAACACAGAACAAACATCTATATTCATCACACAAATGTTTCGTTTCTTGAGGTATCATGGAGCTGGGCTGGCTGGGGTAGGGTTAATTAAAGTTTAATTAAAGTGGGGTACTGGGTCGGATAACCTCCTCGTGGTGTACCCTGGGTGCCGTCGATCACTTCCCACTTGTGGGGACTTATCGACGGCAGCGAATAATACGATGGGTACCTGGGGGCCGGGAACGTAGCGGCGTTCAACCGGCCTCCATTGCACAGACCCTCATCCCCGTCGAATGGCGGGAACGGCCTGGCGACCCAGCAGTTCCCGCCATCCCCCCCAGCCACACTGGGGGGGGGGGGGGGGGGCTGTGGGGCCCCTGTAAAGGGGCAATCGCTGGTGGTGTTGTGGTAGTTAAGGCTAAGGCCGGTTTCCCACGACACCACCACACGGCGAAAGCGGGTCACTGCGGAGTTTAGTGGGTATTACCTGTCACTAGGACGGGTTGAGTCCCATACACGGCCTCGTCCCCAACGAGGCTATGGTGCATAAACGCATTCTCCGCATTAAAAAAAAGGGTTAATCAAGGTCATGGCGGATGATGCACAATACATCCCAAAGCGAGACGTCAGTGCAGGCATTGGTCATGGTGCGGGGGACACTAAGAATAATTCCAAATTATAAGATTTCACTCGCAGCATATATACTCACATTCAAGCATATTGCCGGAGTACCTACCTAACGCACACATCAACATGATTTCTTGATACTAACATACACGTGCCAGAAGCTTAATAAATTACAATTGCCAACAACTAGGCTCATTTCAGATCATCCAGAAATATCCACCGGAAGTTCGGTGATGTGACGATCATACACTGACGATACCTACCTACATAAAAAACTAGCTGAAGGTTTAAAAAGCTAAAACCTAGGTACAAAGCTATTGTACCTAATTGATTATAAAATCACTATTGTAATCGCCACTTTTTTATTTTACCACGAGTGCTGAATGAAGTGCTTGGCCTTCATTTCACCTGGTTTTCAAGTTAAGTATGATAAGTCCGTAGGTGGAAGCGCTCTTCACCCGGAATCCGCAACATTCTGAGGAACTGGCTATCCTTTACCTCTAAATGCCGGAACATAACATTTTTTCTTAGATTTGTTATTAGAAAGTATTGGCGCTAGAATTAGGCAAGATGGTTGTAGCTAGCCAGGCGGACTTAAATAAAGTCCTACCACCAACCTCCACACTAAAATAATACAAAAAAATACTTCACACGTCAAAATCCATCAAGCCGTTTAGACTGCAGAGCGTCCCACTGAAATAGACATAGGTACCTACATACTCTCGAAAAACATTATCCTCCTGCTGATAGAGTCGGGTAACGAGACAGATTTAGGTTTTTGTGTGTTTTACCTTCAATGCGCAGTTTGGGGCTTCTTCTGCTGAGTCTTGCGACTCTTTGTACATTCCTAGAAGAGAAAAATTAAACATTTGAAAAAAAATTGTTGCAATCGATACCTAAATATACCTTCAATCCATAGGAAGATCCCAAAATAACTTATTATACAACGGTAAAGATAACCACTTTTTGAAATTATCACACAGTAATAAAAAAAGGCAAAGCAAGGATTACATGAGCTTTTGTCTAATTAAACTCATTGGAGAAGTCCGATGAGTTCAATAAGGGGATTTGCCACATCACTAAGCAGGCGGGTTGGTGATCGCAGTATTGGTATTAAGTATTCACGTAGATGCTGCTGCTCATCTCTTGGTGTAATCACTTCGTCGAATCTCGATATGACATCCACGGGATGAATGGTACGACAAAGGCTGGGTGTACCGACGATTTTTATTCTAAGCTACTAGGTCAGAACCAAACCTAGGTAGAAGTAGCAGACGGCAACATCGAGCGCGATGGTGTCAGCCACCTTATTGTCCAGTTTCTCCCTCCCTCCTATCGTCACGTAGAGATCCAGGGCCCGTCTGTATTCCCCCAGGTGGAACCAGCACCAGGCCTCCCAAACATCGATCCACACTTCTGCGTTGCCCTCGTGTTTTAGGAACTGAAAAAACATGCCAAGTGTGTCACATCTACGTAGTGGCAAATATAAATAAAATCAAGATGATTTTGGGACTGCCTTCTTTCTTTAACGTTGCATGTGTAGGGATGTTTGCGGAATATTAAATAAACCCAATTATTTGAAGCGGAAATCCGCAGAAATAAAAACATAGCATTCTAATTAGGTACCTATTATACTAATAACATATAAGTTTTTGTTTTACCATGTACTTACTTAAAGATCTTTGAAAACAAGTTAATATGCAATAATGCATTGTTTTGTTATTACCGAGCCCAGAGATGAAGATAATAAAGCTATCTTACCTCAAGCAATGTCAGGGCTCCAACATAATCTCTTTTCATAATATAGTCTTCTAGTTCTGGAAAAGATTTCTTAGCAGAACTGCTACTAGTATTGGCGCGGCTGTCAGTAGCCGGCTTGGATCTTGAGAGGATCTGAAATAAGCTCTTTTATGGGTTTTTTACCTTCGCCAGCGTTATAAATGGGTGTTTCTTGTTTATGAAAGTTCCTAGGCGCATTTAAGGGTAAAGACAACGGTTAGGCAGATAGGTAGGTAGGTACTTACGTATCTACCTAATATCTATACCCTTTATGGATAAGTATCTATGTATTGCTAAATAACCAATGTGTATGTTTGCACCGTACCTGCATACCTATTACTTATATTAGGTAGGTAGTGTATTTTTTATAGAAATATTCTCACCATTTTAATTAATTATCTCCAAAATTAAAACACAAGCCACTTCAAGGAATTTGCACGTTTGTTGCACAAATCAATAACTATGTATGTTTGTTGACAATTTGTTGGTGTTTTCGTTGTCATAGAAACTCCCGCTAATCGACTTACCAAAAAGGTTGCTATGAAAGCGCGGCAGGAATTTAAATGCAGCCTATTTTATAAAAACCTTTATTGATTATACAATAGCGACCTCCTTGGTCGCTATTAAAATATAAAACTCGTTGCGTAGCATCAAAATAACGCTTTCATTTTACTTGGATTTTCGTAGTTTTTAAAAGAAAAAATACATAATTTCACTTTATTTTGAAAATGTCGGCATCTTCAAGATCCGAATCGTCGCGGGGTTGTCCCTGTACCGTCGATACCTCCACGACGGACTCACTCCTGACTCCCCATTGCGAGTGCCCGAGAGACGAGCATGAGATTGTGGTCCATGTTGAGACTTGCCTCTTGTACAAGAATGAAAGAATTATTTTTCCTCACGTAAGTAGTGGAAAATATTGCATTACCCCTTAAATTTTGGTGGAGACTCATGTACCTGTTGCTGTTGATTATAACATAATGATAAGAAGCGTACACACACACGCTACGTCATAGTACAGGTCATCATCACATCCCAAACATGTCTACTGCTGAACATAGTCCTATCCCAATCGATGCCACAAATAACGAGCCTGAGCCTGACCCCATCCATTGACTCCCCACGACCGCCACAATATCGTTGGTCCATCGAGTGGGGATCTTACCACACTCCATTTCGTTTAGTCGTCCTCGCTACTCTAGAAACTTTACTCCCCAACGGTAAGCGGCACTGATACAGGTTGCTTTTTTTTAATATAATTTACTTGGTAAATTAAATTAAACAATACTATCTGTATCAGTATCTATCGCCATAACAACAATTCTATATTGTCGTGTTCCGGCAACTGTTGGTAAGATAACTAAGATAACTGTTCCTCAGTCTGTTGAGTATTCCCGGGCCTTCGGCTTCACCGTCGTAACTGTTTTCTATGCAGGAACCAGAAGATTGTGAGTGCAAGGATGAGCCAGAATTCAAGGATGGCCTGTGCCACTGCTGCGGCTGCCTGCCCGACCAATGTTTCTGCAAGAGAGCTGGCAGAGAAGTTTTTGATGAGTAAGTGCGATGTAGATCTTGGTTCGAGTACAACAAAGCATTAATTGCGTTGATCATGACATTTGGTCACTCATGGCACGTAAAATGTCTTATTAACTATGAAACCTGGATCATATTTTACTTCCGTAATAGGTACTCGCTCACGTCACGTTAGATGTCATAATATGGCTTTAATGGTCGTAGATGGCGCAGCAAACGTGATATAGGCGCTATGCCGGCCGTTCTGGAGACCTCCCATCCGTTGATGCAGCGATTCCAAGAGACGCTTCGGCACTTCCTAGAGAAGGAGAACGCCATTGCCGAGGAGCAGATACTAATCCTGGTAATTTCTTTAGCGACATGTAATTGTATCGACATTAGGTAGTATTGTAGCATTTTCACATTAAAAATGTCACCTCGTTAGATATTTGGTCTACAAAATATTACTTATAAAGATTCCACCTTATCATTCATGTAAAAAATCATTAGGTATATTGTAATATTGTAGGTGATTATTTGGCATTGATGTACGTACTTTTCCCCAATCTATTCTGAACGGCTTTGTTAGCATTTCTTTACTTCATTCATACATTGCTATTAGGCTACATTTAAAATCACTAGGTAGTCGATAACAAAGCATTTATGTTTTTTTTATGGACCAAACTTCCAGATTCAATAAATACATAAATATTACAGGACGTTAATTGCACACAGCGCCATCTAGCCCCAAACTAAGCATAGCTTGTAATATGGAAACTAGATTACGGATGGAATACTTAAATACTTTTGTAAATACATACGTATCATATGATACAACACCCAAACACAGAGCAAACATCTATATTCATCACACAAATGTTTGTTCTGGGTGGGAATCGAACGCACAATAGCTAGTATTAAATACGTTATCTTCCAGCGTGATGACTTGAGACTGAGCAAGCTGGGTTACGACAAGGACCTTGAAACGATCTACCGCAGTGACCATGATACGAACGCGCAGAGGCAGCTCATTGAGGAGTATGAGAGCTCTCTGGCGCAGCGCACATCGGAGCGGCAGGCAGCTGAGCGCAGGGCCAAGGAGGCCAACGAGAAATACAAGCGCGCTAAGGAGCAGCTGGAGAAAGATCGTCAGAATGGTAAGGCCGTACTGACTCGTCCATTCTGACATATTTTTCATAATTTTTTGGTGTCTTGGCTTACCTACTAGCTTTTGTCCAAATACATGACATGTATACAAACTTAGATATGCCTTTCAAATGTAAAGCTAAACTAAAGCTTACATAAATTGTTTATTATTGATTTCCTCAAATGAATAGCTAATTAAATTTCATTTATGTTCCGTAATTCTTATATGATAAGTATGCCACTAGTATTAGAAAAGCGTATATATAAGCTTTGTAAATGTGTTATTTTTTTTAAGTTAGATACCTTTTACACTAAAGTTTGTATCACCTTACTTATTATAATTAATAAAGATCTTTTGAAATTGAATTGGAAACTAACTTTTATCATAGATTATATTTATTATAGATTTTGTCGTGTCGTGTCGTGTGTAACTATTACTTTTGGACTAAAAATACTACCTTTACTTAATCACTTCAATGATACAATGCTGGAAGAATCTGCGGATGGAAATATGATTAACATTTCAGTTGATTCTACTTTTTGCATGACATTGTGTTAAGCCAATCCATCGATATTCTTGGTTCTTGAGATTTTAGGTTTCTACATCTCGGCTCTAAATAATAATAATTTATTTGCCAAAAAATCTTACAGAATCGATACACAGATACTTATTTAATTAGTTACATAATTGAAATATTTAAATCTGATGCACATAAACATGGTTCCTTAATATTTATCTAGGAAATTAAGTAAAAGCCTCAGATGTCTAAACTAGGCTGAAAGCCTGTACGATAGACAGCTGCGCTCTTCAAATGTCGCAGACAGAAGACCAATTGCCCACCGGTTTTTGGACATCGTATGGCCACCTAAGTTTGGGTCAAGCTATAATTATTCGTTGTATTTTCTTTAGAACGCGAGGCAACCGAAGAGTTAGAAGCCTTGACAACCCTGTGCAAACAGCTGGAAAAATGGCAGGAGGAGACGGAATCAGACCTCACCGTCAGCCAACGCATGTCGGACAAGATGCGCGCAGAGAAACGCGTGTTGGCCGATGAGAAACGGGAACTGGTAAGACTTCCAGCGAAAAGCAGGGGCAGTGAAAGTAGGAGCCTTAAGTATCTGTCTTGCGTCGAACTCTAGAACTTCTCCTGCGATCTCAGATACTTCTATCGGACATGAGTGCTATGTCTGAATTAAAGCTATGTTTCATGTGTCAACCTTTGATAGATTATAAAGTCTTAGCGGCAAAGAAAATGGACAGGCTTGATAAGAAAATAACTTATATTTTTCGATTTGGACTCATTTTTTTTTTTATTGTTCGACGAGGAAGCGCTTGACCTTCATCTCATCTGGTTACAAGTTGAGATAAGGCCGAAGGTGGAGGCGCACTCACCCGAAATCCTCAACAAACTGAAGAACTGACTATCTTACCTCTAAATGCCGGAATACAACATTTTTTTAACAACTTGTTATTATGGCGACATAGTTAGAGAAGATAGTGGTAGCTACCCAGGCGGGCTAAAACAAAATCCTACCACCAACCAAACCAAGCACAAAATTGCTCCCCTTGGGGATCGAACCCGGGACCGGACCTCTGAGTCTGAAATCAGTGGGTTGAACCACTAGAACACAGAGGCGGTTAAAAACTTACCTTAGTAACTTTACGAACTCTAGAACTTACCTTTGCTCAGGTCTTATCGCTGGAGTGCGATCCGTTCTAGTCAACCTTTAGATGGTGATATGGATTTTATAATTTTTGAATCAAAAATTTACTTTTATTGAAGAAATAACGCTCACATGTTTTACAGGACATGATAATCTTCGGTCTCGGTCAAGAGGTCTGGAAGCTGGAGTCTAAGCTGGAGACGTTCCAGAAACAGATGGAAATTAAGAACAACGAGATGGAAATAGTCAACGACAAGGTACCTACTACACGAAATGTAAAACAATTAAAGCATAAGTAGTATAAGTAGTCTTGATTCGTTCTTAAGCCTAAAAACTACTCATTAAGATTATTTTATTGATAACATAGGTCAGACGAAGTTGCAGTTTGCTCCGCCTTGCCTTCGAAAGTTTATTTCCTCTCATTATGACTATTCGTGGTAGTAATGAACTGTGTGTTAAGGTGACAGCATACGCAGCGGAACTAGAAGACCTGGAGTTAGACAAGCGACGACTGGTCAGCCTGTGGAACTCTGTGCTCGTCAACATTCAGCAGAGGGACAAAGTGTATGATTCTGTGAAGGATGATTACAAGTAAGTGGCCTCCATCCAGGAACTGTGAAAGAAACCATACTGTACGTAGGTTTTTGGTAACTGTACGTTATTGTTACTACCAGTGTGTGTTTTTTCCAGATCAAAACATATGGGCCTCACAGCCAAGTTGGTAGTACCTCTACCTTCTGCGCTGTAGGTTGTGGGTTTGTACTACCCGGGACAACTAAAGATGTTTGTGTTAGGGTGATAAATTGTGTCATAAGTATGTATTTACAAAAAAATATTTATATTCTCCATAACTTAGTTCCCATATAACCAACGAGCTATGCTTAGTTTGGGCTAGATGGCGTTATGTTAAATGATCAGTTATAAGTATTTATATAATCTTATTCGCTTCATTTTCCGTCGAAATATGATGCAAATCGTTTATCAGATTGCTGCAAGAGAACTACCGCACGCTGATCAACAACTTAGAGATCACGAAGAAAGTGGTGGTCGAAGAGATGAACAAGGGAAAGGAGAAGGAGATGAACAAGGACAAGATCATTTACGATATTGAGCACGCTACCAAATTATGTGAGTATCATCAGATACATAGATAGATGAAACATTCATTTACAGGATGGATAAACTCCTTCCTTTTAGGAAACGTTGTTGACAAATCCCCAAATGCACACTTCAAGGTAGGCTTATGTCTTGAAGTCGACTGCAATTGATTACATTTAAGTATACTAATTAAAAATGGAGATAAGCAATCTGTTCAACTGATTAGCAGCGCACTGCCGAATAGATCATATCCGCATACACGCGCAGATGAACAAGATTAAACATTGAATAGGAAATAATAATCCAATCGGGGTTTAAAAAATAAATAAATATTACAGGACATTTATTTCACACAGCGCCATCTAGCCCCAAACTAAGCATATTTTGTAGTATGGGAACTAGATTACGAGAAGTGCGCCTCCACCTTCGGCCTTATCTCAACTAGTAACCAGATGAGATGAAGGCCAAGCGCTTCCCCGTCGTACAATAAAAAAATACATACTTACCTACTATATGATACAACACCCAAACACAGAACAAACATCTATATTCATCACACAGATGTTTGTCCTGGGTGGGAATCGAACCCACAACCTAAGGCGCAGAACCTTAAGTTTACTTGCTATTACAGTTGATGCGGAAGACGTGAAAAGAGTTAACTATGAGGCGCAAATCGCGGAGTTCACGGAATCTATAGAAATGGCTGAAAGGGATGAACAGATGATACAAATGGTAAGCATTAATTCTATTACGTTGGTATTTAATCCAATGAAACGATGGAAACATAGACTAGTTGGTAGGCTTCTCCAATTATTTCTTTAATTTTAGGTCTTATAGACGGCGACCATGTCTCAGATCCGTAGGTCATCTGATAGCACCTACACATTTTTGTCTTTCGTTTAGAGGCTCTAGGGTAAAGTATAATTATGTAATGCTATTTGAAATATTACAGGAAAACCAAACACTCCGGAACATACTGAAAAGCAGGGAGAAGGAGCTAGATCACAAGATATTAAGCAAGCTGAAGTTGGAGAATGAGATCCTGGCGAATATTCAGGATTGCCTCCTCAACGATAAAGCGGTCGAGTCTATGGCCAACGGTATCAAGAAGATGAGAGAGCTGTCAAGGAAACAGGTCAGCCACTTCCTTTCTTATAATACAGACCTATGTTTGACCACGATATTACTTGATGGCAAGTGACTATGTAGAACATAGTTTATCAGATACCTTTTTCCTCTCGCTTAGAAGAGGCCCATCCATGCTATAAACCTATTAAATAATAAAAAGAGAGATCCAAAACTAAAATCCGACGACTGTAAAATGACGCTCTTAAAATGTGAAAAACGAAAATATTCTCATCTGAAATGTTTACTTACAACCTATACAATATTTATCAGTCTATTAAATAAAAAACTAATAATATATTTTAATGTTTCTCATACCATATTCATAGCGATGTTCAGAGGATAGCCATAGCCGTGTACAATGTCCTAATACATTAAAATATTTAGATGTAAGTTGTATACCTAAATCAGCAGATGATCAAGACGCTTCATTTATTAGCAACAACAATGATTGGCGAACATTCAAGATTGGCTTCTCAACGGTCGAGTCTATGGCCATCGGATTCTGTCCCAAAATTACGTTGACTGTAGGTATTTCTTAGCTAACATACCTACATCATGTCATTGAGACGCTTAGCGCATTTTATGTTGATACATGCAAATCTATAGATGCATAGATTCTAGGAAGTCTCATAGTTATATTAAAATTTGGTACCTACTAGCGCCATTACAAATTAAGCTTTCGTATATGTTTTTTAAAAAGCAAAACGGCTTTAGAACTGTTTTAATTAATTTTCATACGATTGTTACGTTTACTGTAACAACGCTACTGTAGGTTTGTGTTACGTCATAAAGTTTTGTATTTTTTTAACTAAAACACGCCTGAGATTTGTAACGTTAATTACAGGAACTATCACTAACGGGTATGGAGAATCAGCATGCGAAGATGATGCTAGACATAGAAGTCGCCAGGAATCAACAGGCGAAGAACAACATCATCCTCGAGAACACGCTCGGCAAGGTCCGCGACCGAGAGAAGGACATCGAATCATTGGAAGAGAAGTACGAACAAAAGACCATTCTGATGACCAAGAAGCAAAGGGAGCTGGATATTGTCATCAAGAAGCATACCATATTGAAGGATATATACAATGTAAGAATGGGACACATGGGATGGGTCGTATACTTGTTTGCCAACTTAGAATCAGCTACCTAGCCTATAAAATAAGGTTTATTTGTTGTAAAATTAGTCTCCTTCGGGGAGCTTTGTCATAATCGTCACGCCTGGCAGGAGTGGCAGGTAGATGACAGTATCAAATTTCATGGCAACAATATATTGAGTCAACAAATCTATATTTTTTTGGGCCTCAGACGTAGACGTGGTTATTTATGATTCCGGTCAATTTTGTATCGGTTTTTTACATGTTTAAAGGTCGAATAATATACCTATATACCTTGTTAAGATTTCTCGAAGCATTACTAGAGTGGTCTCAGTCGGCTGTTAATCAATTAATTAATTTAATTTATTGAAAAATTTTACAACAGCTATTTTATCTCAGATAGATTACAGTAATAATAGCAGAAAGTTAATTATAGATTTTTGCGTAAAGTAACAATATAACTAACAATAATGTGAACATAAGTAGGTATCTACACTTAAACTCACTTAGCAATGACATGGAATACATGTATGTAGCAATAAACTATGTACGTAAAGTTGATATAGGTAAAACTAAGTACCTACTACGTCAATATCAAAGTAACTTCTGGTCAGTCTCTGTTTGGCTGAATTTACGCTCGTACAGAAAATATCTAGGTCTAAAGTTTGATTTGATTGATGATTACATGATGTAGGTAGGTCAAAGAGCAGCGATATTTCTCCTTTAAAATTAGTTTGTTTGGTATTAGATGAAGTCCCCACAAGAGATAAGAATCGTAGAGCTGGAACAGCAGATAAAGGTCCTTCGCGAGCGGACCGAGGGCATGCAGCACGAGTGGCTGCGGCTACAAGGACACGTGGTGAAGCTGGCCGACCAGCACCAGAAGATGTTGGCCGATATCAACCTCACCAGCAAACGTGGGTGTACAAACACACACATAAAAACACCCTTGACTTATCACATCACAACTCTTCATTATTTCCAATGTTGTGATCAAGTTTACTATCCAGACCAGCCGAAATTTCAGAACTGACACAAATCAATGGAGGAACATGCCTTATTGATCTGACGTTAAACCTGATTTGATAAATCAAAAAAAAAAAAAGTAAAAAAAAGTGCCCTAAAGTGAAAAAAAAGTGCCCTAAAGTGCCTTAGGACCTAAAGGTCCTAAGGCACTTTAGGGCCAGTGCTATGCAGTGCTATTCATGCGTAATGTATGAGTCGTGTGACTCGTATGGTAGTCTGTAGGTAGTCAGTGTTGAGTGCTGATGATGAGGTGATAAAACAACCGTCAATTTATTACGATTGATCATACTGATATCTCTTTTCTTTGCAAATTATTTGCATCGGAACAACGTACCCCCGGCACTTTGAACCCCGCTCTCCCCTATTGTTTTGCACTGTCGTATTTATTGAGCCGAGAGAAAAATGTTGACGACAGATGAATGTAAGACTATATATGCAAGTCATAGCACAACTGTAAATACCGTCAAGACTGTAGATAGTGATCACTTGAACCCTTATCGGGATCACTAAATTCCAGAGATTCAAATCTGCGAGCAGAAGACGATGCACATTCAGGCGGAATGCGAGTCAGTACTGCTGGAGAGAGCGCGCGTCGACAGGACTCTCCGCGAGCTGAGAGGGCGGCTGGAGTACCTCGAGCGAACCAGGAAAGACTCCATCGAGAGAAATGACCACGTGCAGAGGGCCACTGTGGCCGTCACTCACGAGTACTCCGCTAACTTGAAGGTAACGTATGCAGCTAGAAGAAAGTATTCTTAAGAGGACGGCTGCAGTCATTTGAGAGGATCGGGAAGGATCATGTTCAGAGAGAGGGCCACTTTCGCTGTCACTTCAAATATCCCGCTAACTTGAAGGTAACGTATGCTAGCAGAAAGTATTCTTAAGAGGACGGCTGGAGTCATTTGAGAGGATCGGGAAGGACCATGTTCAGTCAGAGAGAAGGCCACTTTCGCTTTCACCCACGAATACCCCACTAACTTGAAGGTAACGTATGCAGCTAGCAGAACGGATATTTAAGAGGACGGCTGGAGTCATTTGAGAGGATCGGGAAGGACCATGTTCAGAGAGAGGGCCACTATCGCTTTCACTCACCAATATCCCGCTAACTTGAAGGTAACGTGCACTAAGGGTCAGCAATACGCGAGCTGAGAGGACAGCTGGAGGAACTGGAGTGGACCATGAAGGGGGCTGTCCTGGTAAACTGTTAATTACCCATTGGACAATCAAGTGATTTGAACTTGCAATGTTCTAAACAGGAGGTTGAGCCCCAGATCGACCACGTAAATACAATTAGAAATGTTTTCGTGATTTACAGGGAGCTGAAACTGAAATATTGGAAATAGAAGAAGAAATAGAACAGATGGACAAGGAGAAGATGGAACTGACGCAAGATCTGGATCGCGTTCAGAGAGAAGCGCTCATTTGGCAAAGAAAGGTAGGAGATGAAACACTTTAAATGACTTGAAAGTAAATAAAAGAACCAAACAATAACAGATTTAGTTAATTTAACAACATAGGTACATAACCCAGTTTTCCTGTTCCGGAGGCTGGGAGATTATCTTTCATACTCAATGGGTGCATGAAAAAAAAATATCTGACAGATAAAAGGCACAGGCATTGTCGATCGGTAACTAACAGTCGTGATTAGATACAAATTCCTACCGGACTTTATTAATTTTTTAGGGAATATTAGCAGTGGAACTGAAAAAGAATATGAAAGAAGCGAAGTCCGCCGCCGGAGAAATCGGACAGATGAGGACTGAAATTCACAGGATGGAGGTCAGTGAATACGCCCATGTAATGTTCAACAGACATCCACTGATCCCCACTTTGACTTCAGCTTGTTCCGTTGAGGTAAAGATTTATGAACGACAAATGAAACGCTCGGGACTTTTTACCGTCATCCCCTGCAAATTTTCCTAAATCCTTTCTTAGTGCACGCCTACAGTACAGTATAAAAGTCTCTAAGTTTCAAGTAGAAGAACCAAAGTCACTGACATAGCCCACAGAATTAGCAAGCTGAAGTGGCAGTTGGCAGTCCACAAAGCTCGCAGAACCGATAACCGCTGGGGAATAAAGGTTCTTGCATGGCAATCGCGATAAAACGCGAAACGGAGTGTGAGAAGACCACACTCCGTTTCGCCCCCACTCGATAGACCGACGACATTGTGGCGACTGGGGGAGGCCTATGTTCATCAGTGGACGAGTGTTGGCTGATATGATGATTACAAGTCATCTGGCTTGGGATGTGCGTCGATCGTCAGCTACAAGTCAATTTTATATATTAAGACTCCTTAGTCTCTCTCTCTTAGGCTCTCAGGGGCTCAATCAGACACCACAGGTACTTATTGATAACTATGGAATATTGGTAAAATTGTTGTGTTCCGGCATTTAGAGGTAAGATAGTCAGTTCCTCTGTTTGTGGACGATTCCGGGAGAAGTGCGCTTACACCTTCGGCATTATCATAACTTGAAAATCAGGTGAGATGAAGGCCAAGCGCCTTTCCGTCGTACAATAACAACAAAAATAAAAAAGTACTTTTGGATACTGTTACGTATAAGTATAAGGTACTTAGGTACAAATAAGTGAGGTAAGTAAGGTGAAAATGTTAACTGATAAACGAGGTGATGTGATGCCGAAGGTCCGTCGCGAGCAGCTCGGTCGCACCGCGGAGAAGCTGGCTGAAGACCTGGCTCAGTACGTGACGCGACGCGAGACCGCCATGGAGAAGTCTCGAGCCCAAGCCGCCGTGGAGAAGGCGCACGGCTCCAAAGGTCAGCTTCTGGAGCCTAACTAAGCATTATTGTTTTGATACTATATTCATTTTATCTCGCTTTTTCTTCAAAGGTAGTGACAAAAGTGCAGTAATATATTAATTAAATAATTTAACAAGCCTCACAGCTCAGTTGGTAGTAGCTCTGCCTTCTGCGCTGTAGGTTGTGGGTTCGATTCCCACCCAGGACAAACATTTATGTGATGAATGTAGATGTTTGTTCTGTGTTTGGGTGTTGTATTGTATGACATGTGTGTATTTAAAAAAAAAAAGTATTTATGTATTCTATCCGTAATCTAGTTCCCATATTACAAGCTATGCTGAGTTTGGGACTAGATGGCGCTGTGTGAAATTAATGTCCTGTAATCTTTAATATCAAACGTGGTTATAAACCCTTCCGAACAATGTTGTATTATTTCACACTAAATTTGGCCACGCGATAGTCTGAATAAAAAGTAGCCTACCTACCTACCTATAATACCTAGTATTTTAGTTGTATAGGTTAGGTGGTGCAACCTCGCCGAATCGTCGGTATAAATGTAAAACACGCGATGAATATCCGTTTCTTCGTAAAGATCCGTTCAGTTGTGAAAAATTAACTTATACTATATAACTTATTAAGGGTTACTTTCGATTTTTTTATTTTGACTAATGTTTTTGTAGTGTCTCGTATATATTTTTTTATTTGAAGAGAAAATAATGTACACAAGATATATTGATGTGGACGTATGGATGGTCAGATACGCCATTATCTCGACGGCAATTTCTATTTCACTGTGCAACGAAGAGCATGGTCCAACCCTTCGTTACATAGTTAGTTCATGTTAAATAGTTTTGCACCTTCCTCGTATCGTTCGTAGCGGGATGGAGACTGAAGTGTACACTAGGTTTTGTCCACCTCTGATTACCAGCCATTTTTTAATTTCAATCTTTGTGTGCTAGTACTAAATTATCTTTTTTATACACCATCGCGACGTAATCACGCACAACAATGCCTTACTACGTAGCTTAAAAAGTACGAATTATGTAAATCACCTACGCTGCACTGTATTGCGCTCATCAACTTTGTTAAGCCTCGTAATTTCACCGGCAACCATACCCTTCAAACCGAAACATACCAAAAATCAGTCCCTTGCATATTTACTGTCATATAATATTTCCTAAAATTCGACGATAAAAAAATTACGATAAGCAACACAGAGTGCAACTCATTTAGCCTGCTTATTTCAGATCAGTTTATTTCGACTGTTTGACCGACTAATTCGACCTTTACAGGCATTTCGCAATCGGCGTACCACCACAAGCTACGTCTAGCCAGGGCTGATGTGGCACGAGTCAGCAAGGTAGATACACGTAGCGTTCCTAAGCTATCGAGATCTCTTCTCTAAGCCATTGCTAACAATGGCATGTAGGTTGGAGACTTGTGTTGAAAATACACAAACCAGAAACGCTGCCAATTTTCTGATCTTCGGAGACCCTAGAAGCAAAAGTTGCAGTTTGGTGTCCGGCAGAGGAGAATTGAGATACACCCACTTCATTCACGCATTCATTACACTGAGGGTGGGTAAATGGCAAGCGCTTTGTCATCGTAATAGATAAAAAAAACATGATACAACAGGACTAACGGTTAAGGGAGAACGTTTAGATCAACTCAAACTAGAAATATCGTTCATTCAATAATTACACTGGATCACTTTGAGAAACAAAACAAATCTTATATCCTGATAGGATTTATAAACGTTTCAACCACAAGTGTCCTAGGATCCTTAGGCTTGCTGTTTACGAACTGGCAAAGTAATTTTTACGATTGAAATGTCACTAGTGATCCTAGTGTTATTATTGAATGAAGGATATTTCTAGTTTGAGTTTGACCTAAAACTTCGCCTTAGACTTATCCTGGTGTCCTTGTACTCTTGAGTGAAAGAAGCAGGTGGTATCTATCCTGTCAGACACAACGCAGCATTTTAATACCATTTTAGGATCTTGCTGAAGGAGAAGCGAGGTTGAAACAGTTGAGGGAGGAGCAGGAGAGGCTGACCCGCGACGTGGCCGACACCAGCGCACTCAACGCGCAGCTGGAGGAGCAGGTCGCGGCTCTCATCAGGGAGTGTCGCGACACTGACCGCCAGAAGCAATGGGTGAGACATTCAACTCTAGGTATACCATACATTCCAGCTCTTCAGACTTCAAAGTCTCCAAGGTTTCCTCTTGTTTATTAACCAAAACCAGTGGTGCATCATATGAATGTAATAAAGTGGTGTAAGTATAATACAGCGTTTCACCACTGGTTTTGCTCCAAATCTTACTAATCTCTAGCTGTGTCATCTTGCGCACGAAAATTTTTAAATAATGAATAACATTGAAAAACGGTTATTGAATTAAGTGTGCTCTGCATTCAAAACTGTGTACCAGGAACCCAAAGCTAAGGCCACACAGAAATTCGAATAGCAGCCAGAAAACAAGATATAGGTATATAAGACTCAGGTACATTTTACGATTTACGTTACGTATGCGCGTATAAGCTACCGCGACAAGTTAACAATATATAAATTATAATATATATCTGAAACTAGCTTTTGCTCGCGGCTTCGCTTGCGTTAAGAAGTATTATTATTAATAAGGTATAGTTTTTGCGGCTTTACTTTTGTTTAGCGTGTGTAAAAAATTAGGGCCTACAAAACTTAAAAACGACAGTACATTCTTCAACTTCTCCATTAACGTTCAGATTTTCTTTAGCCATTTTAAAAAGGTCTAACCGACAAAACCTATACTTAAACCAAACGAAAACAAAACAAATGCCAAATACAAAGCAGAATCTATAACCAAAACTACTAAACCGAAACAAAACAAATACAAAATCTCAAAATCCTTTCTTAGGGGATGCCTACGTCATATTAGCTTTATGCATGCAAAGTCTCAGCCCGATCGGTTTAAAATTGACAAAGTTTCATACAAACTTTCATCCCCTTGGGAGTAGAATTAATCAAAATCCTTTCTTAGCGGATGCCTACGTCATAGCATCTACCTGCATCCCAAATTTCAGCCCGATCCGTCCAGTGGATTGGGCTGTGCGTTGATAGATCACTATGTCAGTCAGACAGTCACCTTTGAGTTATATATATTTAGAAGAGAAGATAGATAACGATCGTTTCGGCTCTTTCAGTGATCCTTTTTCAGGGAATGTGATGTGCGCGATCGCTATGCAGCCGTCTCGCTCGGCGTCGCGTCTCACTGTGCAAATGAACGGTACAACTGCCGTCGAAAGTGAGATTTGATGTTGTTTCAGCTCCTTGAGCGAGTGGTCCGTGCTCAGAGGCTTGGTAACGAGCTCACCACCGCCGTGAAACGCCAATCCGTCCGCATAAAGAAGCCCAAATCCGCAGTACTCTCCGAGTACAACCAGGCGCGCGCTCTCAACGACCGCATCAAGTACATCGTCGAGTGCCTCACTAAGGAATACCCTCACTTTGATGACAAGTTGGAAACGATCGCGAATACTCTGAATATCTACACCCCCGGGAATTCTCCGCGGTTGACCGAGGAGGGGGAATGCGACGCGTCGTGTTCCATTCCGGAGGAGAGTGAGGATAATGTGGCGGAGAAACCGCTTTGTCCTTAAAACCTTTTTTAACTTTTTTTTTTATTGTTTCACGGGGATGTGCTTGGCCTTGATCTCAACTGATTTTCAAGTTATGACAAGGCCGAAGGTGATAGCGCACTTCACACGGAATCCTCAACAAATGAGGAACTGGCTATCTTACCACTAAATGCCGGAACAAACCAGTTTAAGAAATGTTACTATGGTAACTAGAGTTAGGTAAGATGGCGTTTAGAACCAATTTATGAGCGTTAGAATAAAAGCCCCCCCTAATTTATTTTTGATTTAATGAATGTAGCGATTTTATAATGGGAACCTAATATGAGTGAATTTGTGTTGTATGTACCTTACGTATTCGTTTTTACACCTATACTTATTTATTACGTGTATTATCATTAGGTAGTGTGTTTGGTATTTGTTTCTACATGAATAAAAACATAATTCATAAAATATAAATTTATTAACAATTCTTTAAATTAAATCTTACTTGTACATAAGCTTTGCATAGTGCACAATATACACATAATAATTAAAACAATTCATTTATACCTTACCTACTTAAGACTTTTTAACAAAAATAATGCCTATTAAAAATTTTGAGGTAAATCTGGCAGACTATTCAATACATAAAAAAGTCACCCATACAAACCATTGGTATTTTATATAAATACCTCGCCTTGTAAAATACATGATAACACCAATAAACAGGTATACAATAATAATATTTCATGTATTTTTTTTTATAAGTGATATCATTTGACCACCATTGGCTGATTTAAAAAAACACATCGGTACGGCAACCTCGTTTTACCACAACTTGCTTTTAGTTCGTTATAGCCGACTAGCGCATTGACATGAAGGGAACTAGTTACGACGGTCATCGGTGAAGACAGAACCATATAAGCTGTTGGTTTGGATTTTTATAGTTCTCCTGCCCTTACACTGAATGAGGTCAGCACAAGCATTTTTCAACTTCTTCCAACTATGTATTCACTCTTATTTATGCTCATTACGAGACTCCGGGAAACATTTACTTCTGTTCCAATTGCAACAGTGATAACCCTTGTCACATTCCTTTTGTACCGTCTCATTACATGTTCAAATACTTCCTACCTTACTTCCATTAATTCGTCCTTATCAGCCTTGACTGCCGTATCGACGTCGAGGGAGCTAGTTACAGTGGTCGGCAGTGAAGAGTGCTTCAGATGAGCCGTGAATTCGTGTCTCTTACGGTGGTCAGAGCGGTGAAAGCGGACCCCGCAGTACTGACACGGGAACTTCTTGTCTTTTATGTGGCTTTTCATATGCGCAGTAACATATCTGGAAAGTTATCCACACTATAGATATCAGAATACAATCAGAAATACGTATCATTTTAAGCTTGAAAGAGTTCCCGTTTGTTACATTTTCACGGCTAAACGGCTGGATGGAGCTAAATGAAATTCAGCTCCGTCAATTGGTATGGATATGAACACCATGGGGAAAGGCATAAAGCAGCTGCACAAGCTAACTTGTGTAATGTTTTTCCGGTCTAGAACAACATCCCATCACACATCAACAGCCCATTAGTGTCCACTGCTGGACAGAGCTCCCTCCAAAGCTCCTCGAAAATCACCTCGCTTGGCAGGCGGATGATTGCAGTAAAGGTAAAGATAATACAGCGATGGAAGCTTTTTCCTTCTAATAAGATCCCTTAGTCGACTTTACCAAATCCATGGGCTGAGTTGGAGGGGGTCGATTCTTAAGCTGTGACCGCCACGGCAGAACTAAAACTAGGCAATCTAGAACAATACCTGTGTGAAATTTAAACAATCCGTTCAGTTTCTGGAGGGAAGGAAACTAACCAGGTACCTAGTAGGATATGATAGGATGGGACTGTCGTGTAGCTGACAGAAAATCAACGCACAGTCCGAATTATATAGGAACTAAAATGCACAGATTAAAAAGTAATGCACACACAGACGGTTCTCTTCTGCGAAGGTTCAGATGAAGGGTTGCAAGTTTTTCTTTATTATCCATGAGTGTTTTAAACTCCATCACGTTCTTCGGCAAACTTAATTGTGCAAACAGTCAGTATTTTTTCTATACGTGTCGTAGGACAGTTTACTGTTTTATTTGTTTTCCTTGCTAGCAACTGTAGTTGGCATAAATCTGTGGTATTGGTACATGTATAACTCATGATATGGCTACACAAAGGTAACAAAGCTACTCACTCACGCTTCACAAAGGTCATGTCACAGAGCGTACAGGCGTGGATCTTATCGTTGGTGTGTATGAGTTTGTGACTGTTCAGTACCGACATGGAGGAGAAATACTTTCCGCAAGTTTCACATGAGTGCGGCTTCTCTTTAGTGTGCGATCTGTAAGTAAGTAATAGACAACGTAAATTTCTTTCATTCGTTAAGATTTTTTAGGAACGTCAAATCTACCGCCTGTTTGGAATCACGAGCTGCAAGGATAGCAAGAAACTCGGGCTAGTTAATTTTTATGATCCATTCCACATTTAGGTACAGTTTTTTTTTTTATTGTTCGACGGGGAAGCGCTTGGCCTTCATCTCACCTGGTAACAAGTTGAGATAAAGCCGAAGGTGGAGGCGCACTTCACCTGGAATCCTCAACAAACTGAGGAACTGGCTATCTTACCTCTGAATGCCGGCACACAACAATTTTAGGATTGTTGTTATGGCGACAGAATTAGGTAATAACATAAGAAGTAGGTACATCATCAACCTAAATATTTAATACTATCTTAAAACCTTGATTATTACCTAAATACCTAATGGGCAGCTTGTCAACATTGAGAAATCACCATTTAGTTGTCAACTGGTGTAGAAAAAAAGGTCAAATTTTATTTTTTATGAATATTGTGCGCAGGGGTCCAAAGTTAGCGTACCATAATGGATTGTCATTAGTTATTTAATCAAATAATTGGAACAGACTTCCCTGCAAGCTTGAAAATAATACTATCGTTAGTGACTATGGCATAACACATTTTTTTTTATAACTTATTTTACACTTTTGGTGGTAAGAGACTTATTTTAAACACAATATTCATCAGTCAGTGTTCATTCAGTCATTCGAATTTGGTCGAATAACCTATATGCAGGCGTTGTTTCAGTAATTCGTTTATATCTACCTTAATACGAGACGTGTAAAGCTGAAATTTTCGAGATATAATTTTCAATAACTGCTCTAATTCTAAGGTATAAACTCACTACCGCGGGTTGAAAAGGTTTCTTTATTTTGACGTCAAACTTATGACATTAAAAGTTTCGATCTAAGCTATATTATTCAAAAACGCTTGTATGTGCATTCCTGAAGTTTTATATGGTTGCATAGAATAACAACAAGAACCAAATACTTTGCCCATTTAAGAGCTCGACACTCAGGGTTTAAATAAATAGCTAGATTACTTAAAAACGGTATATATTTTTGATAATATTAATATATCACAAATACGCACAAATGAAGAGCTACTCATGTATGTATATCTTACGGGTGCACATCTAATGGTTTCCGAGAAACACGATTCTGCAAAACTTTCCCCCAGCAGGAAATTAAATATCTCAAAAGGCCCACTAATTCCATTTTTCGCGCACTTTTATGCACAAATGCTATCTGCCCATATATGTCACTTATGGCTACAGTCATTCGTTTAGAATCTTCCTGCTGGAAGAACGTTGCTCCAGCAGGAAACGTTTTTCGCGTTTTATTTCAAAACGGTAACATGCACTAATTTCATACTTGGCGCACTAATACAGCATATATCGCTCTAAGTATTTGTTGAACTCAATTCGTTCTAGAAGATACTTTCCTGCTGGAGTAATGCACACGTTGATGGCGATTAAGGAATCTAGTCTGAGAATCAGCTTCCTCCAAGTATAAACTGATACTCATGAAAAATTTGGGACTTGCAGATTTTTCCCGGGACAATTTCCTTACCAACCTACCTAGTATACTACTTACCTAAATACTAGTTACATACATAATGACTGTCGCCTAGTCGTTGAAATTCAACCAACCTACGAAATGAATTGCCATCGGCTTCGCCAATCCAGTAACATGAATAAACTAAAGGTCTTAAAGCGTACCTCAAGTGTAATTGCAAATGGTATTTCTTGAAAAAACTCTTGGAACAGTATTGGCACATGTGAGACTTCTCTTTGTCATGCACTCTGCGTCTGCAAGAAAAAATAGATCGTGATTTCTATACTTTAAATATTGAAGCTCTTAACCTGAGGCTCACATGGGCGAGGAATGAGATTTATAATGGAGCGAGCTGGCGCACTCCTGCGTACCGTTCGAACACAGCGAAACGCTTAGCGCCAGACTTTAGCAGGAGTGGTCGCAAGCGAGGCGGACCTTTACAGGGACCGTACCGCCGACGGCGAAGCCGATCTCCATTGATGGCTTTAAATTAGCTTCATGAGAACTAGAAACGATTTTTACCGTCAAATGTACTGAACGGATAGGTTTCATAACATGTGTACACTTTTGAGATGGGAAACGCCATTTCGGATATGACACATACCTAAATCGGTAAAAATCGTTTCTAGTTCTCATGGAGCTAATTTAAAGCCATCAATGGAGATCGGCTTCGCCGTCGGCGGTAGCGTCCCAGGTACCTGTGATAGGATCGTTCTGACGTAACCTAAAAAACCGTAAAAGGTCAACGATCCCGTTGCCCCAGACCGCTAGGAGGTAGATCCCACCCAGAGTAACGCATACCTGATGGAAGGGAAACTTCTTTCGCTTTTTGTCTCCTCTTGGAGACAGGCCGAGGGGTCAGGCACAAATCTGAATTATTGGTCCGTAGGTTCATATCGAAGAAACCCAGACAGTGTTTTGTTACGTTTCAAGGAGCTTGCTTTGGTAAGATTTTTGCTTGGGTAAGATTGAAGTGCCAAGAGGAATAATAAAAATGCACTGAGATGGTAGTAGCTATACCTCCTGCACTGTAGGGTGAGTTCGATTCCCATGCGGGACTAACATTTGAATATATTTATTCAGTTAGGGAGTTACAGTGTACCATCAGTATGTTTTTACAAAAATAGGATTTATATACCTTACCATTTTTTTCTTTTTTTTTATTGTTTGACGCGGATGTGCTTAGCCTTCAGCTCACCTGATTTTCAAGTTATGATAAAGCCGAAGGTGGAAGCGCACTTCATCCGGAATCCTTAATAAGCTGAGGAACTGGCTATCTTACATCTAAATGTCGGAACACAACAATTTAAGTATGACCAAGTAGGTAAGATGGTGGTAGCTAGCCAGGCGGACTTAAACAAAGTCCTACCAAAGTACCAACCAAACCAAGCACAATATTGTACGCCCCTGGAGTTAGAACCCGAGAGCGCTTGATCTGACTAGACCACAGAGGCGGTTAAAAATCTAGAAAAAGCTTGTAATATGTGAAGTAACATATTTATTTATTTATAATGCAAAATTTTGCCTATAGTACACTCCAGAGGCCTTGCTCGGTCAGAATTTGACTTAGATATTAATAGAGCAAGGCGCTCAGGAGATAAAGACGGAGGAGCACGTCAGTTTATATTGCACAGCCACAAGTGAGCACCAAATTTAGACTAGATGAGTTCATTCAGTGTAGCTCGTAGTCTTATAGCTCTCCCGTGGGTGCTAAGGAGCTATTTTCCCATCAGCTCATGGTACTCCGATACATTGTTGGTCAGTGTAGCGATTCTCAAACACGTTATCACTTTTTGTAGGAGTAGATTTAAAAATTTCTGAAAATCTTCTGTGGAGTCTCGAACACAAATATCATTTTATTTTTATTTTGGAGTAGCGTTCCCGGTAACTCCATTGAATGTTTCCGAATTCGATCTGACAAGGCTTTCCAAATGTTTGAGAATAGCTGTACTGGTTAGCTCAACCTGGGGCAATGCACAATACGCTCCAATGCGGTAAATTGTCGCAGAACGCACTTCCTCCCAATATTAGATTAAAATAAGAAATTAAAGCAATGCCGATCTAATCTAGGACTATGAATCAACCCTTGTTTGAGGATCTTTCCGTATTCAGGTACAGCAAGACTTACTTGTGACTATCCCGCAACAGTTTAAGCCTGAACTTGGCCTCACAGATATCACATTCAAATGGCCTGTCCAGGCTGTGTATGGAGATGTGTTGCTTAAGCTGTGACTTGGTCGGGAACCGGAAGCCGCACGATAGACAGTCGAACTGAAGCGCCTCAGGATTATGTCTTTTCATATGTACGGACATGTTTATTATCACTGTTGGCAATTAACATAGGTAATTCAAATTAAAACAGGATTTTTTACATTAAAAAAATTAATAGATGCAAAAAAGGTTAATGTGGCGTTTGAGAGAGCAGCTTATCCCTTGCAGGGGATGACATGTAGGACATGTCAATCCCTGACAGATAATTATGGTTCAAAAGAATTGCAATGGGTAAATAGAAAGAATTTACAAGAATAAAGAAAATTAGGTCTATCATATATTCAGGCCATTGCAATGTATATTGTATATATGTGAACATGGGGGTAATATTTACCACCAGGGATGGTAAATATTACCCCCATACATTTACATACATAGTTATACGTTTACATAGTTATGGTAAACTTTGACAAACCAGTGACGGTGATATTAAAAATATGGTATTCATCCCTATTAATTATTTTATGCCAGTACATACTTCTTTCTGCACAGGCCTAGCTGGCAACATGACTTTGTTCAAGTTCATCTCTTTATTTATAAACTACACAGGTTGGACAATTGTCTCTGACTACAAGTAGGTAAGTATTAATAGTTACTTTTTTTACATATGGGACATTCTTTCTTGGTGTCACAGTGTTTCCTTTTAATATGCTTTTTCATTGATGGTTTACTTGCAAAGCTCTTTGCACAGATATCACATTGAAACATCTTAGAGCGTTCTTCAACAGGTAGGTGTGTCAATTTATGTGCTTTCATTCCTCGCACATACTTGCCACAAATTTCACACACTTTGAATGGGCCACATTTTAACTCTGCCTTGCTTTTAGGAACTTTAATTTTTATTGTTGTTATCTTTTTTGGTCTGCCTTTTTTCTTCTTCATGGACATGTTATTTTTTGAATTATCTGAAATATTAATGTTAGTGATTGCTCATTGTTTTAATAAAAATTCACGACCCATTCAATCCCCAGGGGGGTACAATATTGAGGTTGGTTAGGTTGGTGGTAGGAATTTGTTTAAGTCCACCTGGCTAGCTTCCACCATTTTACCTAAGTATGGCGCTAACAAAAATCTTAAATTGTTGTGTTCCGGCATTTAGAACTAAGATAGCCAGATCCTCCGGATCTTGAGGATTCTGGATAAAGTGCACCTCCACCTTCGGCATTATGTTAACTTGTTTGTGTTGTTTCAGATCCAGTGGTCCTGGGTTCGATCCCCAGGTACAAAATTATGCTTGGTTTGATTGGTAGTAGGACTTTATTTAAAGTCCTTCTGGCTAGCTACCACTTTATTACCTAATTCTCACCATAATAACAATAATTAAATTGTTGTGTTCCAGCATTAAGAGGTAGTCTTCTGTTTCATTTACCCCAACAGATGCGGAGTACAATATTGTGCTTGGTTTGGTTGGTGGTAGGATTTTGTTTAGGTCTGCCTGGCTTGCTACCACCATCTTACCTGAGTCGCCATAACAACAATTCTTTAAAAATGTTGTGTTCCAGCATTTAGAGCCAGTTCCTCAGTTTTCTGAGAATTCCGGGTGTAGTCTATTCCACTTTATCATAACTTGAAAAATCAGGTGAGATGAAGGCCAAGCACGTCCCATTTTATGTTAACGGATTGAGTACAGAAGCAGAGTGACAGGATGTAAAAGTAAAAATATTTTTACCATTTTCCTTTTCTTCAACATATTCATATTTAATATCCTTAAGAACACTGAGGAACTCATCTTCAGACACTTCATCTTTTGGTTCGTCTTTGATTTCCACTTCCATTTCATTGTACCTGCTATCGGACTCAAAACCATTATCAATGTCATCTTCACTGGCAATCGTCACCAATTCTGATTTGATCTCATTTGTCAGAAGCTTGTGTATGGGTCCGAGAGCCACTAAACACGAGTCACCAGATTTTAGATAGCTCTCACTCTTCAAAGCCTTAGTCTTAAACTGATAAAATGCTATAGTTTGTCTGAAACACTTCACACACAGCTTTGCACTTATTTTGGAATCTTCATCAACCTGGAATATAGAGGTGTTTTGTATGTAGTCCGTAGGTGGTAGTAGCTATGTAGATAAGAAATAAATACATTCACTTACCTGTGATCCCAGGCAAAACATTATGATCTCTGCGTAATCTATAACATCGTCTTCCTTAACTCTAAGGTCTGTGATATTCTTCCTTGGTTTATTTCCAAGACAAAATCTACAAAGAGTCATTCTACCTAGTAAAATTTAAGGAAATTCTAAGGATTAATTTATTTAATTCTTTTCCCAGCAACAGCAACAGATATGAGCAAAACAAACAACAAAGCAAAAATAGGGGCACTGACACTGACTGGTGGCAGTGTCGCCAGCACCTGATTTTGATTTTCCCCGGACTACTCATGAAAATTCCCTAAATTAGATACTTTCCAAATTATTTTCTCCTAAACATTGATTATAAGAATAAAAGCGATAGATAAATTAATAAGTTACTTCATACTTTATTTTTATAAATAAAATGCATCCAATGTTTCAGCTTCTAAATTGAACTCTTCAGTGTTTTCTTTTTTAAGTCATAATGTCATTCGTGATTTTTTTAACCATCGTGTCTATTTTTTTTATTGTACAACGAGGAGGCGCTTGACCTTCATCTCACCTGATTTTCAAGTTATGATAAGGCCGAAGGTAGAAGCGCACTTCACCCGAAATTCTCAACCAACGGAGGAACAAAATCTTACCTCTAAATGCCGGAACACATTTTTTTATAGAATTGTTGTTATGGCGACAGACTTAGGTAAGATGGTGGTAGCAAGACAGGCGGACTTAAACAAAATCCTACCACCAACCAAACCAAGCACAATATTGTACTCCGCGTCTGTTGGGATAAATGAAACAGAAGACTTGTAATTCACTTTTACGCTGTACCTAACCAATATAAAATTTTTGATGTTTCAATTCGAATTTTCAATCGGTTCCTTAGCTTATTTTTACTCATTAAACATTTAATCATATTATATCACTGAGGTGGTAAACTGGCATAGCATACGTCCCACCTGATGGACCATAATATAGAACATATTCCGGAGTTAAAACAAAGCAGCTCGTATTAGACTGATTTCTTCCGCATATTATTTTTTCCTAGAGATAGGCAGGCACGCACTTGCATTTACATGCCAACTTACTAAGAATGGATCGGATCACAGAGTATAGTATCTACTTTTGTTCGGAAGCACGTGGCGAACCAAAAAACATATTTTTGCCTCTTAGACACCCTAATTATATATTTTAATGTCATGAATCCCCTAAATTATTTTATACCCTAAAAAATAAACGTGAAAAATCCCCTAAATCTAGGGGAAAACACCCTAAGGTGGGAACACTGACTGGGACACTGCTCTCCCCGGGACAGTTCCTTCAAGCTGTCATACTGTCACATTGACATTTTTCTTAATTTATATATATTTTTTATTTTATTGTACGACGGGAAACGGCCTTCATCTCACCTGATTTTAAGTTATGTTATGGCTTAGGTAAGATGGTGGTAGCTAGCTAGCTAGGTGGACTTAAACAAAGTTCTACCATGAACCAAACCAAGCACAATATTGTACTCCGCTGGGGATCGGACCCGGGACCTCTGGATCGGACACCGGTGGGCGAGCCACTAGACCACAGAGGTGGTTGATATGAGATGTGTGCAGTCATACTCATACCCCTTGCATGATATAGCAAAAGTAATTCTTGAATCTTATTGACACCCTTGGTTTTGTATTTCACGTACAATCAATAATGAATAATTAGGTATACTTAACGGGCTATAGTACCTCAGATTAGCAACTCAACGCAACTTTATTCTAGTTTCGAAGTAAGATATCGTAATAAAGGTGACATTGCTGTTCGCTCAACCACGGCGCTTATGACTACCAGACATGACAGAAATATGCGAGTATATCTCCGTTTTTTTTTTTTTTGTATAACAAATATGAATTTTGAAAATCGAAAACACAGACCGTCTGCTGTATATCTACTGTTTATTTACTGCACAAAAGTTTCAAGCCCTAATTGGACGTATTTATTGAATGGCGAACATTTTTGGTACAAATTAGAGTCAACTTAGGTTTTTTTTCCTATCGAGAATTTTCTATGTACCTAATCGTGTTTTCGAAACACAAGCGTTCTAGCATCTTTCCTGAACTATAACATATATTAATTTTCAAAGTAAATGCTACAATATTGTGGAAGACATGATTGCTGAAGCTAAGCCATTTCACATATCATAGACTATAATGTTTTTACCTCGCTTTGTCTCGATCCGCCTTGCTCACAAACAAAAGCGACGCGATCACACAACGGCCGGGGTGACTCTCGCCCCGGTTACTTACTCTATATGTGGCAGGACAGGACGCAGGGGGCGCTCATATCCTGAACGTTGCTTACCCGAGCGCTTGCTCGCAGCTTTGGGCGTAATATTATTCAAGCGTTAGCTTCCTATTAGTCTACGTATTATTCTAAGACGGGCAGACATCCTTGACTACTTATTAACGTTAGACTGGTAATAGAGTGATTTGGACAAGACCAAAAACGGCCTTGGAGAAAAAAAATCTATTCTTACACATTGGTACTAATTTCGTTGTTAATCAATTTAATTTCTTGGTTCATAATTATTTTGTCATATTATTAGCTTAACGCAGTAGGTACCTACATTGTTGAATGAAACTTTTTATTCTCGATTGCCTCGACAATTGGTGAGTATAAATTTTCTTCAATTATCTATTATAATTTTCTTGATGTCTCTAAATAAGATCTTTACATACACACGCTTTGAGTTCTGTTACCATAGTACTCTCATCCCAGAAATTAGTATAGTTTTACGGAGTACTTCTTCGTCCTTGATGCTCATTTTGGGTTATCGTCAGTGAAGAAATTTAATTTTGTTATTTCTTCGCTGTAGGTCACGAGGGCAGAAGCTAGTACCTACTATTATTATCTAATTATTAATATCTAAATCTATCACATAAAAATATTACGAAAACGTCATACCACAAATATGTACTTATAGTTGGATATTTTGTCTACTATTGATTTCCCATTTTCCAATTCTTATGTTAAATTAAAATACCCTAAATCGATTTTTTAAGTTAAATGCCTACAATCCGAAAAAAAAGTTTAACTTGCATCGTGGTTTCATATACCACACAAATCTTTTTGTTTACTTTTTATTCGCTTTTCTCTGACAGCATTGAACTCTGGGTCTTCTAAGAATAGGTACTTTTAAAAGCTACTTGTTTGACTTTCTTTTTAACGAACTCGTTATTTGTTAAGGTGCCATCTTTCAAATTCATGGAAGGAATAGTTTTTCTATTTAATCGTTTTATCAAAATAAAAATGTAATTTTCAGTAAAATTAGTTCAACTATTTTTGTAACTTTAAAAAAATGGAGTAAAGTTATCTAATATGTTCAACTGGTTGTACAGATAGATGACCATATTGGAGTAGACGAATAAACAAACGATAAAAGTGTGTTTTTAATCATTCATTTTCTATTTTTTTCCTGACATTTTTAGTAGGGTGTAAACCTTACTTACCCTGAGCACTCTTTTTATTCACCTGAGTGTTCGAGGCTCCCTCTTGTGGTTAACTCTCATTCTATCTATTCAATGCCAGAATAAAAAGCAAAGCACCAAACCACCGACTGTACGTTATAGTAGGTGGGCAGAAAACAATATGTGAATAAGTCTTACCTACTTACTAAGGTCTGATCGGCGTTTGCCGACATTCGTTCTTTGAAGACTATTTATATTTTTCTACTTTTAGTTATAGTTTTGCCGACTTTTTTTTTTATATAATGTGTTACTTTGCATTTAGCCTATTTCTACAAATACTGGAATTTCAAAGTGAGAACCCAGCCGACTTTTTTCAATATCCTATCAAATTTTATACTTTTGCCGACTCAAGTTCGCTTCGTCACTCGATCAATAAAAATTCAATTAAGCCAAAGCTCACACTTTTTTGTGTGAGTAATATTCAAAAGATTAAAAAAAGGTGTCTGATGTTTTATCTAAGCGTGTTAATGCAGCTGTTTACTATTTGGAGGCTAAATAAATATGAAATGGTAATCAGAAGGCTGAAGTAAAAGTAAAACCATTATTTTCAATTATCTTATTTATTTTTCATGTATAATAATGTTAGGATACAAATAGCAATCGTATCAAATATTTAAAAATGCCACATACATAGAGAAAAATTGTACAATTATTATAAAGTGAAGCTAAGACGGGTCTTTTGCGCTTCCTACAGTATAATTTCGGCTTAGTAGCCATTTATTATCTCTTAATGAAATAGGCAGGCAATTAACTTTAAAATCTGTCGAATAAAATAATAATGTCAAATATATCAATCCCTTATATCACAAATTGTGATGTAGTATCGTGTCTCATACAAGTAGCAGCTGCCAATAATTTATATCTTGCAACAACTCAAATTATAAATTAATTACAATACATTACATGCCACATAATCTTGCAATTTAATGCACTGATCGGCATGCCGTTATGTTGTAGATACCTTCTATGATTCATATCGGTACTTCGACATGTCAAGTCCCTTTCATATACTTATGTGACACATAGTGTATTGTTTATAAAGCAAACAAAAATATTAAATAAAAATAATACAATAATGCTAACATATTGCAATTAGCTTAGTTTAAAACTTATAAAGTAGATTTACTAACTGAATTTACAAAAAATATATATTACTTATGCAGGTATTTAAAATAAATTGTTGGGTGAACATTTTAGCAAAACTTTCAACGAGTTGAGTGTCTACATACAATACGCGCGGTGCGACAACACTCAACGAGTTAAAAGAAAAAACTAACATAAAATTATGTAAGTAGTCTATACTATTTGTCAATAAATCTAGTAATAACAATTACCTACGTACAATTTATCATCAGTAAAAAATGGAAATAAATAGGCACGTTACACTCGCTGCGAATGTTAACTTAAAATTGCTACAATAACTAGGTTTTAAAATCATGTCCTTAATTAATAATGTTGATTGACATCCACAATTACATTGTAGCGTATCTCTGGCGCAAACATACAAAATGGCTTCCTGTGGGTTTGTACTAAATTATAAGAAAATACAGATTATTGAAGCAGTAATCTCAATTTATAACAAGCGATACAGTAAGTACTGAATTATGCACAGTGTAAAAAAATACATTTAGGTTACTATATAATTCATGCAAGAAGTTGTCAAAACTGCAGATAACACAAGAATGACATGTCTGCATACCATTATATGGATGGTATATATTATTATATTGTAGGTAATTTACTATATTCAAAATGGTAATGGTTGGAGCATAGTAACTGCAGTTTTGTTGTTACCTACATCAGTTTGTTCAGGTGTCACAAGCGAAACAAAAAGAACTGCGTAAAACATACACTAAAAACTTACTTCTGTAATTCCACGCTTAAAATATTGTCCGATATTTAAATTGAATTTTCGGTGGTGCAAATATCGGATTTTCATTTACATATAAGTCTTATTCGACGTCAAAATGCGGGATTTTGAATACATATTAATTTAATAAAATTTAATCGTAGAACATATAGAACTATAGTGAAAATGCTATAAATATTGATAGCATGCGATTATAATGATAATAAAGCCGCCGCCGCCACGCCGTGCAGGTCGGAATCAGCCTTGTAAAATGAAGCAATTGTTTTATACAGTGTTAAGCTAAATTAAGAAAAAGCTTTACAATGGCTACAATTGATCACATAAGGTATCAAAAACATTTATAAATGGTTTCCATTAGCTAGAATTCAATGTTGGTCAATGATTATCATAGAATCATGACCATAAAGGACGGTTTCAATGTCACGCGTAAAGTGCAGTGCATCCATTGTCTACTTAGCATACACTTGATTGCAACGACAAGTCTTTAATTTTCGCGTTTAAGAGGTTTATTGTTGCATATTACAATAAAGTATACTATGGTAAGATGCAAGATACCGTAGAGTAACAAGTATAATCTATGGTAGGCTGCAACTACAACAGTAGATTTTTCTGATCGTTTATCACGTGACATATAGATCTATGATCACTTGCTAGTCGGTTTGATGCGTCCTTTGAAGTCCTTTGCGTCCTGCTTCGGGTCTCACGGTAGTGGTAGGTATCCGTTTGAAGTATGTGGGTCACGTGACTCGTATTGATTGTCTAGTTGGCGGCACGGGCTGCGGCGGCGGGGGGCGGGGGGCGAGGGGCGGGGGAGTGCATCTCATCCGATGCCGATCAAACATCTCAAGGATTATCTTCGGTACACATGGAAAGGCCCTGCTTGCCGTTTATTAATGTTTTTCTGGTTATAGTGTGGTTATGTTCGTGGGTCACGTGACAGTTGTGTTGGTGGTTTTTCTAGTTGGTGGCTTGGGCCGGCGGCTCGGGAACATTGAGCGGTGTGCGTTGCCGGTCGAACATCTCAAGGATCAGCTTCGGGTCGGTCCCGACCGGCACGGTCACCGTCCCCGTCTGCAGAGCGCACCTCATGAGTACCATCGCACGTTCTTCTCGGCAGCGCGTGGCGGGCGCATCGTGGTAAGCGGTTCTACTGTTTTATAAAGTTATTTTTTATCGTTACTGTTTACTTCTTAGGTAATGTGCCGGGGTTTTGTGGTGGAGTCTTGCGGGACTTTACACATGATCATCTGAATTAAGCTTATCTAGATGGACAAAGGGCTAAATGGCGCGATGTCAGTTTTTCTCACTTCAAGAAAACTTATGAGTTGCGATAGCAATGCTTTTATGAGGAAGCTACCCTGAAAATTATAGTCTCTTATACCACTGGTTTGGGCAGATGATTGTCAACTACTCAGTCATTCAGCTACAAGACAGTTTTATATGTTTAGATACAAGCTTAGTCAGTCAGTCATGCCAGTCTACATGAAAATGTTAATAATTTATATAAAATGATATACATTCTTTATTTGTGGAATATACACTTTCCAATCGATATTTCTTTTATTGCACTTAATTACCTTATTACTAACTTATTTTTATTATTCTTTGTTACGTAGCTTAGCGGAGTCCTTTAGCCATCTGTGATAATTTAAATATGAATACATGTAAAGTCACCCCATTCCGCACAACTCACAAAATCCTGGATCCATTTGTATATTTTCTACATTTTGGCTACATTATCTGCGACTGTAAATGGAAGATGAACCTTGAACCAAACAACACGAGCTTACGCCACAACATTGCCGAGGATACAACAGTTTATTGTTATTGGGTTAGTAAGACATTGCTATGTTAGTAAGGTAACACGATTATATTTTAGTTATATACATACTTGAATAGGCAAAGAAAGCTTTTAAGTTCGTATAACCAGCGCAGTTTTTTCATATAAAATATTATTGGATCTAAAGGGGTAAAATTTACCTTTCATGCAATATTGTTCGACCAAAACTAAGTAAAAACCTAAGATAAGGATACAGTTGAAATTAATAATAAAATTAATAACATAATTTATAATAAACTAAGCAAAACAATAAACTAAACAAAAAAAAATTTGCTTTTCCAATTGAAAAAAGGCAATATATATAGAAAATAATGATTGCTAAAAAGGTTAATTTCAATGATAAAATCTTGGTCAAACAATATTCTACTGTATTCCAATAGAAATAAGGTTAAAAGCAAAGTGTATACCTCGATGCGCGTGATGACGCCCTCCTCGCGACTGTGCTCTAGGACTACAAACAAAACACAAAGCGACCGTCAAACATACAAACAAACAAAACATGTAACTTGAGGTGTATGAAGCGACAATTTATTAATACAACAGCAATTTATCTTTGGAATACTTGGAATCTACTGTATTGATTGATGGCTTAGATATAAAAAAAAAGGATTTTACACGCCTTACGCCTTTATGTACTCCGAAAACAGTGGCATATTTTGTCATGCGATGCTAAGACAGCAAAATACATGAATACTGCTTTTCAAACAAATAGCAACTTTTTACTTGAGAGATTAAGGCTTAAACTGCAAATTAAGCTACTGTTCGTTACGACCCTGACAGACGAGTATCAAACTGTACGAAAACTGCTGCTCCGATGTGTTTTGGTGGAGTTTTAGGTAAGACACATTCGGGCGGATGGTGCGAAAACCTTGTTTTTTTATCTTAGGACCTAGGACATTTTTTATGCTAAGCAGTCAATAGAAATCGGGTATTTCAGTCCAGATTAAGTCCAGTAATTATTATCAATATATAATATCTATCTAAGCATAATTTTTAATAAGGATGTAGATTACATAAATAATATGCCTCGTAAGCATAAGAAGCAACGTATCATCTCATCATGCAAGTCTATGATGAAGTTCAAATAATTATACTGTGACATAGATATAGAGATAGACATAGAGTTCTTCATGTCTTGGAACACTCTTGTCTACAAGAAACATATTAATCGTAGCTCGAGAGTTCCAGGTTGTATTATCGGTAAATTTATTCAGTGAATTTGTTTTAGAAACCATCCATAAACATAAGAGATGCTTGTAAGTTTTATACTATCGCGATTATCACACATAATTCATTAAAAAAAAGTATATTGCACCTGTCTCAAATAAATACGAAACGGGTTTCGCTTCATATGAATTGACATTTGTTTTTTTAATCTAGTTTAAGATTAAAAAAATCTGTTAGCTGTCTTTACTACTATCTTTAACAAGAAAAAGCTGTCATGTTGCTTGGAAACATTTAGTGAAGTCAGCTAAGATGCTAACCTTAACAAGAGAGATCCGTCATCTAATTTGTATTATCTAGTGAAGCTAAGACTAAACAAAAATGAACTGCCATTTCTTTTAGGAATATTGAGTAAAGTCAGCTAAGGGAATAAACAAAATGAGCTGCCATTTTGTTTAGGAATATCTGGTGACATCAGCTAAGGGACTAAACAAATATGAGCTGCCATTTTGTTAAGGAACGTTTAGTGAAGTCAGCTAAGGGACTAAACAAAATGAGCTGCCATTTTGCTAAGGATTATCTAGTGAAGTCAGCTAAGGGACTAAACAAATTTGAGTAGCCATTTTGTTTAAGAATATCTCGTGTAGTCTAGGGACTAAACAAAACTGAACTGCCATTTCGTTTAAGAATATCTTGCGTAGTCTAGGGACTAAACAAAACTGCCATTTTGTTAAGGATTATCTAGTGAAGTCAGCTAAGGGACTAAACAAATTTGAGTAGCCATTTTGTTTAAGAATATCTTGTGTAGTCTAGGGACTAAACAAAACTGAACTGCCATTTCGTTTAAGAATATCTTGCGTAGTCTAGGGACTAAACAAAACTGAACTGCCATTTTGTTTAAGAATATCTTGTGTAGTCTAGGGACTAAACAAAACTGAACTGCCATTTCGTTTAAGAATATCTTGTGTAGTCTAGGGACTAAAAAAAAATGAACTGCCATTTCGTTTAAGAATATCTTGCGTAGTCTAGGGACTAAACAAAACTGAACTGCCATTTCGTTTAAGAATATCTTGCGTAGTCTAGGGACTAAACAAAACTGAACTGCCATTTCGTTTAAGAATATCTTGCGTAGTCTAGGGACTAAACAAAACTGAACTACCATTTCGTTTAAGAATATCTTGCGTAGTCTAAGGACTAAACAAAACTGAACTACCATTTCGTTTAAGAATATCTTGTGTAGTCTAGGGACTAAACAAAACTGAACTGCCATTTCGTTTAAGAATATCTTGCGTAGTCTAGGGACTAAACAAAACTGAACTGCCATTTTGTTTAAGAATATCTTGTGTAGTCTAGGGACTAAACAAAACTGAACTGCCATTTCGTTTAAGAATATCTTGTGTAGTCTAGGGACTAAAAAAAAATGAACTGCCATTTCGTTTAAGAATATCTTGCGTAGTCTAGGGACTAAACAAAACTGAACTGCCATTTCGTTTAAGAATATCTTGCGTAGTCTAGGGACTAAACAAAACTGAACTGCCATTTCGTTTAAGAATATCTTGCGTAGTCTAGGGACTAAACAAAACTGAACTACCATTTCGTTTAAGAATATCTTGCGTAGTCTAAGGACTAAACAAAACTGAACTACCATTTCGTTTAAGAATATCTTGTGTAGTCTAGGGACTAAACAAAACTGAACTGCCATTTCGTCTAAGAATATCTTGTGTAGTCTAGGGACTAAAAAAAAAATGAGCTTACATTTTGTTTAGGAATATCTAGTGAAGTCACTAAGGGAGCATGGTATACTGGTCAGATGTATACTCACTGTTTTCACTCGAGGCATTGCTGGTGGTAGTTGTGTTGGTGGTGACGCCGCCGTCCGCGCTACTCTCGTTGACGGTGGTGCGGGTGGTCGTCTTCACCACCATCGAGCTCGTGTTCACTTGCGTGTTCTGTAGGCAATCAATGATCAAGGCTTCTTAAGCTTGAACCGGGCTTTTAAGGTACAAGTCCATAGCCGACTGCAGGCAGCACCAGCAGGCGACAGCGACTGAGCTTCATATAAATTCAATGATGACAGTTGACAGTATGTCATTATGAAATATCTTCTCTTATTCAAGTAAAATTTTGCCGGTATAATTATGTATCCCATACAAACTCTTGTGCATATATTTTTATTATCACTATCAAAGTAAAGCGATGCAATCCTAGATTATATCTATTAAATTAAACCGGCAATAATTCTATTAAATTAGACATACCATTTAGTAATTGACGAAAGATTAAGTTTTTTCTGAAGAGCGAAAATCCGCGGTACTCCGCGGTACTCGTAAGTTGCCGCTACGTCAATAAATATTAACCATTGATAACAAGGATCCAGAAAACTAATAAGCATCTTTGTGTAGACTCGCTCCATCGTAGACCTCATGTCCTCGATGCTTGTACATCATCCTTGCACGTGCAAGCATCGAGGTCAAGAGCTGACATTGAAAATAAAAAAATATCAGGCTGCGAAGTCGACTTCAAAAACATTCACGGGGTAAGACGGAGTGATCCAAGTTTTAAGTCGAGACCTGTAATCTGACATTGCGCCATCTAGCCCCAAAGTAAATAAAGCCTGTCATATTTAAAGGTATTTAAGTATTCTATCCGTAATCTAGTTCACATATTAACACATATATTCATATATTCACATATTATTAGCTATGCTAATTGGGACTAGATGGCGGTATGTGAAATTAATGTCCTGTATAATTGATTTATTTAATTTTTATATGTAAACTAGATTACGGATAGAATACTCTCTTCTTTTCACTCGAATCGTAACACTGAACATACGTCTATGTTCATAACACAAATATTTGTCATGCAATAAGTAGAGTTGATGCCGCAGAATATCTGGTAAAGTCAGTCAGTCAGTAGTACCTGTAAGTTGATGTTGAGTTCCGGCGGTGCGTCTGTCTGTGCGTTGGTGTGATCGCGAACCGAGTCCACGGTGATGTCGGCCGACGCCGCCGTCACGTCGTGCGGCGCTTCGATCGCCTCCTCCTGAATGTAACAAACCACGTGACAAAAAGTATTTTTTCGTTTATACCGTCCAGTAGTACCACCCTACGATATCTTATTCGATAAACCATTGCAAAATACCAATAAAATGTCTAATTCATATAAATTTTGCAGTAAGCGATTTACTGTTTCAAAACACGGTTAAAAAATAATTGCTTATTGGAAAACATATCTTTTGCATATTATATCGTCGTCCGATCGTATAAATTGGCCAGATCATAAAATTCCTCAGCATACCATGAAACGCCGCCATAATCGTTCAACACTCTTCGTTTGACGATGTGTTCAATTCGGGAGGTTCTTGCCTTTCTCCTTGTGTGCTGGTCGCGATTCCGAACAGGCGGTAGATTTGACGTTTCAAAATGGTCCTAAAAAATCTTAATCAATAAATAAATTTTGACTTTGACTTCGAGATTAGGAAGGTAACAGCATCGGGGGCTTTACCAAGATCACGGTTGTCGATACAAACATAGGTTGTTTTTTGAATTTACATTACCATATGCCTAGAACTAAGGCATTTTTATGATCTGGCCAATTATACGATCAGACTTCGACACAATAATTATGATTTTAATTCTCATACCTAGATTTTTCAAAATGGCATGGCATCGGTTCTACGTACTGACGTTTGAAACCGCAGATTTTCACCCTCCCGGAGAGCGAAAATCAGCGGTACTACGAGATACTTAACACCGAGATTTTTAACACCTTCAGGTGATTGATGAACTAGTAACGAAACAGGAGCGTACCCGGTGCTCCCCGTTGGTGAGCGGCGCCTCCTCCGCCGGCCCGCGCAACGCCGCCGCCCACGGCGACAGGATGATATGGCATTGAGCGATCGTAACCTGAAATGGAAACAGAATTACTCACAAATTTCTGTATTCCAGGGTACCTACAATATTGCGCTTACTTTGGTTGTTAGTAGGACATTGTTTAAGTCCGCCTGGCTAGCTAGCACTATCTAGTACTACCTAAGTCTATCGCTATAGAAATATCTGTCGAATCAGTTATTTTAACTACGGATATCTAGATATCTCCTACTTGATTTTAAAGTTTATTGTTAATAATTAAATACTACAACTATAAATAGAAATAATTATCTCATGTAAGTGGCTTTTTTGTCTTAATGAGAATAAATGTCTTTAAACCGAAATGCAGGTGAAAAAATACAACAATTTAAATTTGTTGACAGATATTATTAGGGTTCCTCAGTCTGTTGAGGATTCGGGGTGAAGTTCGCTTCCACCTTTAGCCTTATCATAGCTCGAATAATACAATACATCTACTAAGATTGCATCAGTATATTGCCAAAATTGTTGATGTTAACACCATTTCGGACATTTGCCGCACGCGGTTGGTCAAATTATACTAGTTCTTTAAAAAAAGTATTTAAGTATCCTATCCGTAATCTAGTTCCCATATTACAAGCTATGCTTAGTTTGGGGTCCTAATGTCTTTATCACTTCAGCACAAAATACTTCTGTCATGTCATACCAATAAATTACTCTTTGTCATATCCACAAATGATTTGTTTAAGATTGTCTTTTGATCATGTAGAAGTATTCATCACATAACTGAGCACTGGCTGCGATCTCGCATTAAATGGAAAATTTTAATTGAAATCATTTCAAATATTTTATTTAATACAATATTATGCGCATTGCATAGTTGAAATGTTGTAATAATGTTTGAAGTTATTTATTACCTTGTTCGCTGCAAGGGAAATCCTTTGTAGTTCCGATGAAGAATGTAAATAGAGAGCTTCGCCTCGCTTTGAGAAGCATAAACTTGAAATGCCGCTGCAAAAGAAAAACATAAATCAAACACCAACACCAGAAATGAATTAATGTGTTGTTTTCCCCTAGAGTTCCGTGTGACGTACTGAAACTATGCATTTTACAAGGAAAAGAAACCTTAGTTTAGATGGATGCTGAATGCCCGAAGTACACAGGTTACATTTTCCTTCAAGCAAACCTCTACAATGTGTGGTTTGTTGGTGAAGGGTTGTGAATTATGCTGAATGATTGTTTTTACTGGGACAGGTCCAACCCGATAATAAGTCACAGTTACCCGTACATTTTCGTCCTAAGGCACTATTATTTTGATGTTTTGTTATACCATACATATCAACTCGAGACGGGACCTAAAGGCGAATATAGATTTTTTTATGATTTAAGATAAGAAAATTTGTAAAATGTGTAAAAAAGTACTTGTACCTAGGTGGTATCGTTTTCAGTGCCTAATCCACTTACCTCCCTACGTATGTTCGCGAAGCTGACACATAAAAACATTTAAAACATTTAAATCTGCCTACTATTGTTAGGTATTGTTTAGTTGCATCTACTGTTTGGTCTAATATCAACCTACTTACTATGTAACTACTAATTAAACAAATAATCAGTCTGCCTACATACCCATCTACGAAACTGAAAATGTTTTTGTATAAAATTCTTGGGTAGTACCCAGATAACCTACATTACTATTTTACTGAGGTACCTACCTACCATCTATTTATATTCTAGTTATATTTTGTTTTTCATGAATGTATTTTCCTACCTACCTGTTATGGCACTCCCTTCCTTACTTATACTTTACTAAAATTAATACTTAATTTAATTTAGCCCTACCTAGTTTTATATTATCTGTAAGTGATTTTTGTAATCTTATGAGAATAAATGTCTTAAACCGTAAATTGATCCAGGTTGTTGAGATTCATTCCCAGCGTTATTGTAAATGCTGCTCTATGTCGTGGTGCATAAGGTTCAACACTCACTTGATGTCCTCCTTCCTGACGGCGGCGGCGTTGATCTGTCTCCGCAGCTCGGGGCTCAGCACGAGGCAGTCTCCGAGGTTGGTGAGGCAGAGCAGACACCACTCGCGATGTTTCTCAGCTCCGGCGCCGCATTCGAACCAAGCGAACGCTGTTCTTCGTACCTATATGTATATAAAACATGCATCACAACAGCGGTCTGCCAATTTCCATAACTGCAATAACCAAAAGATTACGAGTTTTTAATTTTTTTAGTGGACTCGTTTGATAACATGATTTGTTTAGAACATAAATAGTTCAGAATCTTCCTTTATTTTCATATGTATAGTTCCGTTTGTTTATTGAGGACTTATGGACTCAGAAGTAGGAATTTTACCCGCTACGTTATAGCGGTCTATGAAATAAGCCGGATAGTTCCGACCCAAGGCACAAAAAAAATGCGGGTTTATCTTCCATTTTTTTCCGGAGCCTTAACGCGAGTGTTACTTACACTTGGCTAGTTTTTAGTATTTGTTGCTAGGACAACAAACTAATACACCTTGTTCGACGCTCATAGGTACCTAATTTTACTACCGAACTTTAAAAAAAAACGTAAAAAAAAAAATACGTTTTTTAATACGGGGATCCCTTTTTTTTTCATATAATTTGCTATGTAATCCGCAACACTAGGTATCACATTTTCTCAAAAAAGTTAATCAAGCTACCTATTACGATGCAAAAGATACAGCCCTTTAAATATAGAACAGACAGCGTAGGCTTAGTAATAGGGTCCTGGCAACCTAAAAAGCAGAAACAACAATACTCAGTGACCATATTACTAGACAGCTTAAAGAATCCACACGGCAGCTATATAGCCAAACCTTAAAACCTAGCTTACAGAAGCCATAGCCAATGGCTATGTAAGAAGACCCTCGTGATACATACCCTGGCGCCCTCGTGAGCGGTGAGCTTATACTTGTTGTGAGGCTTCAGCGAGGGTAATGTGAACACTTTGAACTGCTCCTCGGATGTTATCACGACGCGGTGGGTCCCCGGCTCGGGCAGTGGAGACACTCCACGTTCTACCTGACAAATACATTATTTTATTTTAAAGGAAAGTTTACACAGAACTTAGTTTTTTGTAGTGCCGCGTGCTGCATGCAGCCCTCGGAGGTGGACTTTTTTTTTTTATTTGTTTTTTTTTTTTCATATTTTTTTTTTTAACAAAAGTAATTTATGAAAAAAAATCTATAAAAATATATATGAAAAAAAAATAAGATTTTTTTTTCATGTTTTTTACATGAAAATATCTATATATATATATAAATAAAAATATATATATACAATATATAATATACCTACGAAAAAATATGAGAAAAAAATATATGAAAAAAAAACCTATATAAATATATATATGAAAAAAATAAACAGAATAAGATATGTAAAGAATAGAAACATAAAGCCAATAACAGACATTCACAGATAAAAACAGATACTCTAGTGATTACATTGATCACACACACAAACAAATTTTCGAAAAATAATAATAATCCTAGTTATTAAAGAAGAGCTGACTGAGCATGCGCCTAACTTTTCTAAAGTCAGTATTAAACAGATCACACTCAATCTCCTCAATCCTCACAAAGCTTATTAAACTTAACGATTTTATCTATTGCTACTGTACTGGCTGAGGTTTAAGCTGACATGTTACCTTTACAGTAGTCTGGCGGTACAGTAGTCTGATACATTACAAATCCCCATTGAACTGTCTCAATCAATGAATATTATTTGAACTTATTACCCGACTGCCTCTCAAGGAGGGTTATGTTGTTTGAGATTACACACAATCTCGAACAACAAAACCTGGATCTTGACGTGTGAGGTATCATTTGGATTTTACGAATTGTAGGGGTTTTAAAAAGCTATATATGAAAGGGGTGTGCTAATGAAAAGTGAAAACACACATTCAATTAAATTAAATACCACAGGACGTCAATTTCACACAGCTATAATTATGTAGTTTTTTTAAATTATTTATTAGCCGAGCGCTTAGTCACCAACTCACTTGAAAGAATCAGTGGATCAAGATGGAATACGCATATCATAAGGAAGATGTGGCCTAAGATTGAGCATGCTTGAATAAAATGAGCCTAAATGTCATATGTATAACCTCTACTAGTTTTTTTTTTCTCAGTAATACATTTATTCAATAAAAAGTACAATTAAACAAACTATGTACAAAGGAATCAATCAGATTACCTAAGGACCGTTACAAACGGCCTATAGGTAATTCAACTGTTCCAGACCAGTACCAGACGGAAGCGTGCCCAAGATACTGGCTGCATTGCCACGCTGAATAGCTTGATTTTAAAATGTTTTCCAACTACCCCCATCATCAGCCCATTAAGGTAGTTACCTCTAGCGGGTCTGGTAAAGGCACGGCGGCGCCATCCAATATGGTGATCCCAATGACCGGTGCTCTGTGCTTCAACTGGATTTCTTTCGCGAGCTGACATGTTACCTAGAAATATGGATGACACGTTAAAGCTGCAAAGAAAACAGTACTATATAACGAGTTTTGGTGGAAAATAAACACGGGCATGTAAGTAAACACAGTTGTTTATAATCACTATGTACACTAAATAGTCCCTTGATCACATAGGGTAAGTCCGGTAATTACTGTTACCACATAAAACACCTAAGTAATTTGTATTTTCTTTATATGTAAAGGTTACAAGTTTTAATTTTAATAAAAAATAAAATATTTTGGGTAAGTATCTTTATTTTGCTTCTTTTTAATCATGTTGTATAGTTACCTATTTAAATCACTTAGGTGTTTTATGTGGTAACAGTAATTACCAGACGTACCCTATGTGATCAAGGGACTATTTAGTGTACATTGTGATTATAAACAATTGTGTTTTAGTCAAGTAGCGCTACTCAGACATTTTGAAATAGGCACAAGGAGTAGGAAGAAGAATGAGTCAGGCAACCGCTTTCCGCACGTCGCCGCCATGGTGTTGCAATGAACTTACCGGTTCGTCTTTCCTCTTATTGCTGCCGGGAACGTTGAGTGTGAAAGCAAACACCGTGCCGTTGTTGGTGCCCGCCCAAAGCGTGGGCACGCTCATTTGTGCTGGAAAACGACACAATATCTCATTTCCAATACTGAAAGAACATCTACGCATAACATTTAAGTGTTTTTGAAAGTGAAATACGATTACAATTACTATTGCATAAGGTGCTTACATGGGCCAAATGGTAATTATAGCGTCTATATACTATTTTCAGAGTGATGACAAATAAACGAATACTTAATTCATTTTATTTTAAGAGGTAAAATAAATTCTGAAATGAACCAGTTTTCGACCTATTATTTCCATATCGTTCTATACTGAAACAAAAACGATCTTTAGCAGGATTTTTTTATAATTGTCTTGTTTTCGTGTTATCAAAGCAAACGTTGATTTTTTTGCTCGAATTCGTTCCAAATCTATTTTACTCACTCACGCGCGGATTTACATAGCACTGTCTCTCACGCACGATTGACCAGTGTAAGCACCTTTATGCACTTAATGTAACTGTTAACGGGAACCTATTTGTTTAGTCAAACCTTGTATAGACTTAAAGTACAATTGATCAATGTTGTACAAATTTTACTTATTTATTATTTACTGGATGCACAAAAACACTGTTTACTTGTTTCGCTTGTTGTGAAAATGCAATTACAAGTTGAAAGACAAATACTCTGCAAGCTCAGCCGATCAACTACAACTTTAGCAATTACTCGTAGCTAATTTAGCATTTTTACAATTCTCAATTTTAAAGTAGCTTAATAGATCTATGAAATAAATAAACTAACACACAAACAGGCTGAGGCAGTATACGATACGATACAAGCTAACTTTTATTTTATTAGTATAACATCATATACTAAAATAGTACTTATAGCATTCAAATTTGAACTAATATCAATCGAGGCAGGATATAAACTCAACACGTTTAAATGATGAAGGTCTTCTGCTGCCTGAATTTCACAACATTGTTGACTCAACACGTTTTATATGCACATGTACTTATTCATATTTATTTATTATTGCAGGACATTAATTTTACACGGCTACATGTAGACAGAGCATTCTGTCTCCTGCAACTACCGATGTCTGTGCGAGCGTCAAACTTCAACTCACTGAACTAGATCAGACAGTAAATACAGGGATGTTTCCCGTCCGGCGGCGCGGCAAACAATATAGGCTATTTTTGGTGAACGAACTTTGTTGTATTCAGTCAAACCACGCCCTCTAAATCATAAAATATTTTGCGGCAACTTTGTTGTCGTATTTCAAGTAGCAGAAGACCCACGCACAGCGAAGGGTAGCATGAAAAAAAAAACAAATCACATATAGAGATCTAAAAACTATTACGCTCTATGGCTTGATCAGTTACACCACCATTGCAAACACGCCATGAACTTATGTTTCAAGCAAAACAATAGAAGTTCTAAAGTTGTTAAGGCCCTGTTTTCGCTCTCCCATACGACGAAGAATAAGTTACCTGCTAAATTTCATTATTGTCGAAACTGATATTTCCAGATGAATGTGAATCTACGATTTTATGGGAGACCTTTCTTAAAGCAAGCAGAAGTACAGAAAACCACCATCTACACCATACTTAATGTACCTTTTGGACCAAGCTCTTCTAAAACACCTTTATTATAAGAACAGCCAAGGTGTGGAATTCTTAGCCGTCTTCAGTCTTTCCTGCTACATAAAACTACTAGCAACTACTAAGCAAAAAAATACGTTAGTTCCCACTCTGAAATTTAATAATCAATGTATTATACTGAAATATTTTAAAAACCTTATTGTGTTGATTTATATTATACGTTAAACTGTAACGTTATTAAAATGTTAACACAATCTGGTAAAGAGGTACTACGGAGTAGAGAGAGCTACTAACATAATATGAGATACCTACCCTGTCAGAAATAAAAAAAAATATATTCCAAAAGTCGTCGATTCCAGGAACAAGTAACAACTAGCAATCATAGAGCTACTTTCAAGGAATGTGATTAGAATCACTAAATTGAACTTACCTAACAATACGTCGACTAGTTTTCGTAATTTCGGATATAAGCTTGGTAATAGTAAGAGCTAATAGTTTGTAATATATAAATAATTGTAAATGTTTCCCTAGATCATACTACATCGGCGGCCACATTGTCACTTAACATCAGATGAGATTGTGGTCCAACTAATGTTTGACCTCTCCTATCAACAAGGCGCGCTAGCAATACCCTTGTTGACATACGAGAGGTTAATGGTGTAACTGCGGAATGTGGTTCTATAAGCTTCTACTTGAAAGGGCTAAACCATTCACAACGATCAAAACTTACGATCGTACGCGTCTTCAGCCTGTTTGTCGTCTAAAATACAAAGAACATACATACATCACTCTACAATACTTTAACAATATATTTGTACATAGGGCTGTTTCATGAAGTCCATTGCCTATAATGGCGGTAGTGCATGCACACAATATTTAGTTAAGTGTTTAGAAGTATATGTAGTTGCGGATGTCGTAAAAGTCGACTCAGGGATCTGTCAAGGAAGTAAGGAGGGGTGTACATAAATTTACAATTTGGACCTACCTGAGTCTTTTGGCTCAGCGTTGTCCGAATCGCCAGTTAAGCCAAATGAGAGAACACACGATAAAAACCAATTGTTATTTACAAAATAAAACACAGTTCAAACCGGATTGGATCAGAATCACCAATCAGTACCTATCATTGGACCCATACAGGTAGATAGAGAAAAAATAGTATGTCAGCAACATACTATTTTTTGTCTGTCTACCCCTTGCAAAGAAAGTTAGTACATTTCTCACTTAGTTGTTGGCAGTCACAAACGATACAATACCATTACCTCCAAAACATTTTGAAAGCAGCAACTGTATATCGCTCTCACATTGCCTGCCTACCTTTGATACGCATAGAGTGAGACAGATATATGAAGATACATACTGTTGATGAGGAACGTCCGCGCGAAGTAGAGGCACCTCACCATGGAGCCGAACGCGTCGTCAGTGGAGCGCGCCTCCACCGCTCGTTCGATCGGTTTGATCTCCGCGTCCGCTTCCGCTATTGTCTTCTCGATGGGTTTCTTGGGAGGCTGAACAAAAATTATTACGGTTCAAAAAAGTCTCGACTGCGAGCAACAGTGATATGTATGTATATTACGATTGATACCTAGTTATTTCAAGAAGAAAGTTAATAGGCAACATCTCGGTAGGCTCACTCCGTCGTAGACCTTGGGCCTAACCACAACGTCATATTATAGCGTTCTCGTTTTTATATGACATTACTTTGGCCTGTTTTTTCCACACTGGACAGATAATGACAAAGGTAAAGTAATATCAAAACAAGAGTGCTATAAGAGGTCGTGGTACCCCTATGAATATATTTCCTTAATTGTGTCCAATTATACCTACTCTAATGAAATCAATAGAACGAAAAATTGTAATGTAATGTACCTACTTAATGCAAGTTATGAATATGTATAGTTTCGGTCATTAATTATATTGCTATTCGATAAATGTGTCCAGTACCTACAGACATAATTAGAAAGGAGAAGAAATAGATTTTTGAACACTTGTATAGCGTAATTTGATTCATATGAGAACGTAAAGATTACTTTTACGTTTCATAGATCAAATGAATGAAAAAAAAACTTTTCTTTTAAACATCAGTTAATCTCATTGGTAAATAAAAAAATCCACCTCGTATACTAGTAACATACTTGTGTGGGTGAGGTGGGGCTAGCGGTGGTGGTCTGTCGTCGCTGAGACCTTCCTTTCCGGAGTCGTCTGAACGATTCCCTCAGTGACTTCTTGAACGATTTCCTTCTTGAAATGGGCGTGTCCCCGGCTCCGGAATGATCTGAAGATAAATTGTTAATACATTTCAAGGCTCATTATTTTGTCGAATCAGGAATAAGCCGCCTCTGTGGTCTAGTGGTTCAACCCACCGACTTCAGATCCAGAGGTCCCGGGTTCGATCCCCATGGGGAGTACAATATATTGGGCTTGGTTTGGTTGGTGGTAGGATTTTGTTAAAGTCCGCCTGGCTAGCTACCACCATCTTACCTAACTCTGTCGCCATAATAACAATTCTTAAAAAAATGTTGTGTTCCGGCATTCAGAGGAAAGATAGCCAGTTCCTCAGTTTGTTGAGGATTCTGGGTGAAGTGCGCCTCCACCTTCGACCTTATCTCAACTTGTTACCAGGTGAGATAAAGGCCAAGTGCTTCCTCGCCGTACAATAAAAAAAAAAAAAAAAACAGGAATAGTGGTACCTGATTTTTTTTATATTTCTTGAGGTTGTGGTGTTGTTACTCTTTTATTGTAAGACCAAACATAAGAATAAAATATAACTGACCGTGCGGGTTCAAAGTGCACTTGTGTGTGAGAGGCGCACACCTCACGGCGTCCAATAGCGCGAGGCCGTGGGCGGTGCCGGCGCAGACCACGCCCCACTCCCACTGCGCGCCCAGTGACGTCACCGCCGCTGGCGGCTGCAGCTGTACTACTGATGTGGCCTGTCGAACACATTGCACATTGAGTGATGAAAGTTTCAGAAATAAAAAAAAAACAGACTTATCAGCTACAACAATCATGTGTGACGTCATCACGGTAACAATTCCTCGCATATTACGTAACGACTCCGACTTATATTACTTTTGAATAATAGTGGATGTTCATTCTTATCTTAACTAGACTAGATTACGCAAATTACTGTTTTCTCATTGTTTTGCCACTACTATTCAGAGAAACGAATCACATATCCAATGTAACGCATTTTGTGAATGATAAAAGTTCCTCAGCCTGTTGATTGTGTGTGAGTGGATTCCGAGTGAATGCGCTTCCACCTTCGGCCTTATTATAACTTGAAACCAGATGAGATGCGGACCATCGCTTCCCCGTTGTATAAAAAAGCCTTTTTTCTACGACGCACCTATGATAAGGTGGAACTGGCTATCTTAGCTCTAAATGCAGGAACACTTTGAGAATCATTGTCATGGCGCCAGACTTAGGCAAGATGGTGGTAGCCAGGCGGAATTAAACAAAGTCCTACCACCAACCAAATCAAACACAACATTGTACCCCCACAGGGATCGAACCCGGGACCTCTAAATCTAATACCGGTGTTCGAACCACTTGATTAATATATATAAATCTTACCTGGTAGCCTTGAGGGAAAGTTAGTGATCCAGATCGCAGGGTCAGTTGGTCGTGTCCCTTCCATACGAAGCCGTCGCGGTCCGAAACTATGTTTACTGACACCGACTGCATATCAAACAAAATAAATATTATGCAACTTGTACCAAAATCTGCAAATAGGGTGGTAAAAATATTGAAGCCAGACTAAATCGTACATAATATTTTTTTTGGCAATTGGGTCACATATTGCTTAACTGTTTTGCTGTTTTATACAGCATGTATGATGATTTTAGTCTCAAGTGACATCATTAGACAACAAGTGAGATCTTCACTCAAGTGTTTGAAAATTTGAGTTTTTCCAGTCTAGATTTTGAACCTTATTACAAGTAGGTAAGGTATACCTTAACTTCAGCAGTGTTCGGTGTAGTCTTGAGACTGGCGATGACGATGTGTCCCGCTGCGCCGCCGATTGTCAGCATTCCGGATAACGGGCACAGGATCACCTGCGGATAAGAATGGAACCATGATTAATCTCAAATTGTTATGTTACGTGTGGATTTACATTGCGCTATACCAATGCTGCTGACTGACAGCTGATTGATAAGTCTTAAGAAGCGTGTCCAATTCTCAAAACTTGTAGGTATATTAGATAGGTATAATATGTCAGTAGAGTACTAGTATGCGAGTACTTTTTATCAAACCCTTCGAAAAATCTAAATATAAAAAAAATTGCGGGATTTCTTTTAGGTAAAATTATTTTCCGTATAGGTTATTTAGGTTTTATTTTGTTGTATTGTATTGCACGACGGGGAAACGCATGGCCTCCACCTCACCTGGTTTTCAAGTTATGATAAGGTCGAAGGTGGAAGCGCACTTCACCCGGATTCTTGATTCTTCATTAGTCTGTGGAATTTGCCTTTAAACCTTTAAATGACGGAACATTTTTTTTTTAAATTGTTATTTTATGAATTGATAACCGGTGGGCGAACCACTAATTGACTCTTATATATAAATAATAATAAATAAATATTACAGGACATTAATTTTACACAGCGCCATCTAGCCCCAAACTAAGCATAGCTTGTAATATGGGAACTAGATTACGGATAAAATACTGAAACACTTTTTGTAAATACATACGTACACTTAAATATACGTATACGTATATGATACAACACCCAAACACAGAACAAACATCTATATTCATCACACAAATGTTTGTCCTGGGTGGGAATCGAACCCACAGACTACAGCGCCGAAGGCAGAGTTACTACCAACTGAGCTATGAGGCTTGTCAAACGCATATGGGCCACGCATTTTGATCACCACAGACAGTCAACATTAATTTACGCTGCACTAAGAAAGTAGCGTTGCACTCACCCTTTTGACCGCGAGCCTGGGATCGTCGCTGTACGGATCGAAGGTGCCGACTCGCCTGAACGGAGGCCATTCCTCGTCGTCTGTCTGACTGTCGTTGTTCTCGCAGATTTCTTCGCCGCTGCAATCAACGATACAATTGTCTTCTCAGTAACAACAAACTCGAGTGCTTTATCTATACAACTCTTGTTGATGTTAGCCAAGCGTTTGATCACTAACTTGAAAAATAAGTAAAGATGTGGCCCAAGATGGAGCACGCCTGTCTAAAAGAACCTATTCACTCTGGACTTGAAGACTCCAAGAGTGTATTGGAGCGGAAAAACAGACGAGAGGAAGGAGTTCAATTCCTTACCAGTGTGAATAATAAAGGTAGAGGCAAATCGATGTGGTCGGCACAATGGAACATCTACAGGGTAACTGTTTAATCTCTGTGGTCTAGTGGTTCGCCCACCGGTGATAGATCCAGAGGTCCGGGTTTCGATATCCAGATGAGTGCATTATTGTGCTTCGTTTGGTTAGTAGTAGGACTCTGTTTAAGTCCGCATGGCTAGCTGCCACCATTTTACTGAAGCCTGTCGCCATAAAAACGATTGTAAAGTTCATTTTGGGACATACGGGAATTTCCACGAACCTTATTATTGATGTAAAACACCAACGTTTCGTCCTTGACCGAAGGACACCATCAGGGTGAGTACAAGAACAAAAAAGGACGAAACGTTGGTGTTTTACATCAATAATAAGGTTCGTGGAAATTCCCGTATGTCCAAAAATGAATTCGTTGATCCACGATAGTTATTTTAATAAAAGATTGTAGAGTTGTTATGGCGTCATACTTGTGGTGATTGCTAGCCAGGGACGCTACCGCCGACGGCGAAGCCGATCTCCATTGATGGCTTTAAATTAGCTCCATGAGAACTAGAAACGATTTTTACCGATTTAGGTATGTGTCATATCCGAAATGGCGTTTCCCATCTCAAAAGTGTACACATGTTATGAAACCTATCCGTTCAGTACATTTGACGGTAAAAATCGTTTCTAGTTCTCATGAAGCTAATTTAAAGCCATCAATGGAGATCGGCTTCGCCGTCGGCGGTACGGTCCCAGGCCGACCTAAAACAAGGCCCCACCAACCAAAGAGTAAGTTGTAGTAAGAAACGTCCTCTGAATCACATCACACACAACCCAAGTTCACTTCATGACATTGCTCCCCCGATGAGTGAAATGGAGGGAGGGATTTGTCATGAACGGTCAGTCGCTGCTGCTCATGTGCTTTTCTTAACCGTCTTTTACGATATCCACGGGAGAAGTGATAAGACCACATTCTTCGCCGCGACCTCTTCTCTTTAAATAACCACGACAATACCCTTTCATTCCCATACGTGCAAAAGCAAGCAAGGCGCTATATCAGTAGCTTGCGCGTGCCCATTTCAATACAGATAGCTTAAAACTAGTAATCCCTCGGTTATATATACTTAACAAAAAAGTTTGATTCCGTAAAACTATATCATCGGCATATCCTTTTTTACTTTACATTTTACACAAGGCCATCGAGCCCCAATCTAAGCTAACATGGGATCTAGATTACTCTCCGTATTCAAATTTATATACTTTTTTGTGAACACATTAGATGTACCATTCTTAAAATGAACGCCCCTTCACAGCGGGTACGTTCACATGCAAAGAAACAGTATTGACAATACACATAAATATGGTTTGTCATTGGATGCAACGAAACTAACAACCAATGACAAAGACCTTCCGGTCGTTCGGGCGGTGACTGAACATCCAAATCATATGTATGTGTATTGCGATAAACATCTAAATTATCCCGGGTGAGTATCGAACCCACAACCTATAGTGCAGCAGACAGAACTACTACCAACTGAGCTGTGAGTGAGGCCTGTTGAATTGAAAGGTGGAGTTGAAAATTTTCATGCATACGATCACGGATAGACAGACGTCTTTGCGAATAATTAAGTCATGGCGCATGCGGGACACAACATCTCTTAAGTGTCCTCTGCTGGAGTCTCTGGGTTTTTGCGATAATCACCACGCTTGGCAGACGGATTGGTGACGCGTTAAAGGTGTAGGTGATACATAGATGGAAGCTTTTCACCGATTTCAGATCCAGAGGTTTCGATCCCCATGGGGAGTACAATATATTGTGCTTCGTTTGGTTGGTGGTAGGACTTTGTTGAAGTCCGCCTGGCTAGCTACCACCATCTTACCTAATTCTGTCGCCATAATAACAATTTCAAAATTGTTGTGTTCCGGCATTCAGAGGTAAGATAGCCAGTTCCTCAGTTTGTTGAGGATTCCGGGAGAAGTGCGCCTCCATCTTCGACCTTATTTCGACTTGTAACCAGGTGAGATGAAGGCCAAGCGCTTCCTCGTCCCAATATAAAAAAAAAAGCTGCTCCCCTTCTGATGAGATCCCTTGGTCGACTTTACGACATCTGTGGCGCGTGCAACTGCGTCGAAACATCAGCGAACTAAATTACCATAAAATCTGGTAATAATTTAGCTGATATTGTTTCACCATCATCATAATCAAAGTTGGCTCTCCCAAGGTTGTCTCCCAACCTAACCTATGTAGCCATGATCGTTTTATAAGACACTCAGTAAAATTGCGCAATTGCGTGTATCCAACTATTATGACATGCATCTGACACGAGTCTCAAAACTTCACAAACATTCAAGCACATAATAAACAAATAAACCCAGGATTCGAAGCGGTATAAAGAGCAGTTATTATCGATGCGTGCGTTATCGTCTTTCAAACAAAGAAATAAACAGAAATGTTCATAAAAATAAAATGTTCATTATTGTTTTCTACAAATGCAGTGCAAATACAACATCTGTTGGATATATTACCTCGGGGATGACCTTTTCAGCCCACTTCGAAAGCAACAAGCAGAAGACATCGCTAGTTATTTTTTATAGTAGCAGTTACAATATAGAAGAGTTGAACATAGAGCATGATTGGTACGATTTTAAGTAGTGTTTAACATTTCTAATGCCAATTTTTTATAATTAATTAATTATGAATAATAAATAATACAGGACAATAATTTCACACAGCGCCATCAAGCCCCAAACTAAGCATAGCTGTAATATGGGAGAATTAGATTACGGATCGATTTTTTTTTTTAATACGTAAGTACTATTTATGATACAACACAAATTAGTAATATTAAATTCTCACAATAATCGTATATTTCATTTACATTCGATATATTTAAACATTCAATGGTTTACGTTTGAATTCTTCGATTTGATTTAACATAAATATTGATGATGTTTTTTGTAGATATATTACTTGGATCTAAATGACTATTGACCTTTCCGCAACCGACGACGGTTAATGTACAAAATGGCTTTTTAATTGGATACCAATTTTATGATTTACAATAAAAAAAAATGGAACTGGCCCATTTGAGCAATGCGGCGATTAATGAGGATGCTGGGAATATATCATATGATAGCGTAACTTTTCGTAAAAACTTGAACCAAATCAGTAATGAAGTAAAACTGGTTTATAAATACCGCTATTTCGCCTCAGTAAGCTCAGCACGCTGTCTAAGCGCCGCGCCGCCATTTGTAGTTACAATTGCGTCTACATAATATCGAGACATTCGATAAACCTTATTTCATAGATTCAAGGTATATATCTCGGGTCCATCAGAATGATAGCACCATGTGACAGATTCTCGTTTAAAAAAAACGTTTTGAAATAGCAGAAGCATAAAATATTGGTCATGTAATTATGTTACAACCAGAATATATCACTTGGCAAATTTTGATGGAGACAATCTTAAAGGATTAGTAATTTTTGTGCAAGCGCTTCGCCTTTATCTCATCTGGATTCAAGTTATGATAAGGACGAAGGTGAACTCGCACGAAATCCTCAACATACTGAGGAACTGGCTATCGTACCTTCTAAATGACGGAACAACAATTTATGGTAAGATGGTGGTAGCTAGCCTGGCGAACCTAAACAGAGTCCTACCACCAACCAAACCAAGCCCAAGATAGGCGTACGGCCCGCCCTGATTGCAACACCACAAATGTACTTTTTCTATCCAAATAAACGTATAAATGCACACCTGAACAGCTGAGCGGTGGTGTATCTGTAGAGCGGCGTCATGGCGACGCCGGTGACGTCCCAGAAGCGAACGGACCCGTCCTCGTGGCCGGTCAGTAGCAGCTGCCTCTCGGAAGGCTCCGGGGACTCCACGATACCGCCCGATATCGGCCACGGGCTGTCCGAGTACACGTTCTCTGTTTGCTGTTGACCTGCAAGACCAGTTTATGTTGACGGATAAAATAACAATAACATTAACTGAAATCTGAAAATCATCATTATAAATTTGTTAACATTATTAGAAGTACGCTATATTTTATTATTTTGTGGTACACTAGCCCCCACACTAGGATTCCCTGTTAGAGAGGCCAATACAACGGAATACACTTTATTTTCTTTCACTTTTAAGGACCAAAAACGTTGTTTGTTTGTCTTTGATCTAGATCAGGCAAATCAATCTCATCAAATTTTTCTTCTGTCTCTATTCATCAATCATAATTTATAATGTACTTTTCCATTACAAATTATGCGCGTTAGACATAACCTACTTACGTAAGTAGGTTTGCGTTATTTTATGTGTTGAAACTGTTAAAACGTATTTCTTTGGTCCATACAGGTACTAAAACGTTGACTACTTTGTGAACTCAAATGGCATCCAATACATATTTTTATGTCGGACGACAGTCGAATATTTCAATCTTTGCATTTGAGGTTTTTCTCAAGTCAAAATGACATCCCACACATTTTTTACTGTCCGAAGTGTAACATCATTGCAGTTAAGGAATTTTAACATCAAAATATCTTCCCACACTCGTTTTACTGTCCGAAACTGAAGGAAGTTTCCATCTCTGCACAGATCTACAGGTATAGAAAGAAAGTAGTGTTATGTCCGTTTGTCCTGTTCTAAAAAGTAGAAGGTTGTGTCAGCTTGGTTTTACCTGCGGCAATAATATTGTCATACACGTTGTCGGCCACATTGTCGACTAACTGCGCGGTGGTGACGGCCGACGCGTGTATAGACACGAGATAGGGAAGCCGCAGCGGACGCCATTTCGCGTCGCATAGATCTATTACTACTAACTCCTCTTCTGCTAGCACCACCTGGGGAAAATAGACTTTATCATGTGTGGCGTAAGGTTTATATTACTTTAATGCGGTGTGAAAATTAAAAACATTGTAAATTGTGATTTAAGCTTTTGGATGTACTTTTTTTGGATTACGTGTTCGGTCTTGTTTTGATAGGGAACGGTATCTTGAGATGGTGAGTGATCGAACATAGTAGCTGTAAATGTAAATTACAAATTTCAAATGTAAATTGGTAGCACACATAGTTTAGTGAATCTCTGCGCTAGATGGCGTTAATCAGCACTTACAGCTTAAGTGCTTAACGCCATCTAGCACTAGAGTTGGAAATGACACAAACATTCGGAATCTGCAACGTCATCCGTGCTCGATTGGTTGGAGCGTTTCTGGCTTGAGGAAGAGATGCGGGTCCGAGCCACGTCACGGGTAGTTTTTTTTTTAATTTGTATAATAAATATTTACCAAGGTAGCAGCTACTTGGTTGACAGTGATGGCATGGAGCTGCGCGGGAGTTTCGGGCCGGTCCTCCTGTAACGGCACGCCGTCCGGCGGCACGCTGGTCGACGTGAACAAGTCGATCACGCGACTTGTGAAGTCGAACGCGACATGCTTCTCGCCTTGCTGCACCGTCACTGTATACTTGTCCGAATACGATGAGCGGGGCATGCCACCTGGAATTTAAATGGAGGTGAAATCATCACAAACCGACAAAGTTTGACAAAGTCAAAAAGCACCAATGCACTGTTCGGTTTTTCGGAAGTAAATGTGCGCATTTGTCACATGCACATACTCCGACGGTAAAGGTCACGTCGCGAGGAAACCAAAAGTCCGAATGACCTGTGTCAATGGCTAGTATTCCGATAAGCGGCAATGGGCTTGCAACCTGTCATGTATTGGCTAGTAGCTTTTTGCAAACCATGGGTATGTGCCGAGCGTAAGTTTGGACGTGCCTCTGACTGCCCAATAGTAGTTAATCCTCATAAGATCCACGCGCTGAGTGTCTCAAAGTCAAAATGCGTAAATTCAAGATTTTTTAGGATCATTTTAAAACGTCAAATTTACCGCCTGTTCGGATACGCGACCAAGAAGGCAAGAGCCTCTATGGTGAAACTATCGAGGCTTTCCCATACTATAATCAACAAATCTCCTTGTTTTTAGGTTTCCATACCCCAAACGGTGCTGATGGGATATTACTCAGTCCACACTGTCTGTACTACCTTTAAAAGGTTGTATCTTTCGATTCGTAACAAGTAGCTGGTTGTCATTTTCAGAGAAAACGAGTTATTTTTGCCTTGAACATTGAGTCAGAACCTTCGGTTTGCGAGTCCGACTCGCGCGTGGTCAGTTTATTAGAACTTACCGGCAAATATGGTGATTTCTTCCCCATCAACGCTGGTCCGGTTCAGTATCTTAGTGATGGCCTTGCATGGGTAAGGTCCGTATGGCGTGACGGGCTCTTTGAGAGGACGGTCGCTGGCCGCGCCGGCCACCTCCCACGTCACATAGGAGCCGTCGTTGTGTGAAGATGTGAAGTGTTCCCCTGTCAACGACGAATCATACAGATATTTTTTATAGTACGACGGGGAGGCTTGACCTCCATCTCACCTGATTTTTTAAGTTATGATAAGGCCGAAGATGGAAGTGCACTTCACCCGGAATCCTCAACCAACCGAGGAACTGGCTATCTTACCTTTAAATGAAACACAATATTTCTTATATATTGTTGTTATGGCGACAGACTCAGGTAAGATGGTGGTAGCTAGCCAGGCCAAAGAAAATCCTACCACCGACCAAACCAAGCACAATATTGTACTCCTCATGGGGATCGAGCCCGGGACCTCTGGATTTGACACCGGTGGTCGAACCACTAGACCACGGAGGCGGTTAAAAAGTTATCGTTATAGTATAGTTGTTAGTTTAGTTAAAAAGGTAAACCCTTGTGCGTCCGACTGATTTGTTTAACTACAAATTAAGGTTTACAATGCGAAAGTGACGACGCTTAAGCGAGTATACCCAGAAGGTGCCTATTAACTCACTTTTTGAAGACATTAGTTCGTAACACAGCGGAAGCTGGGTTCACGTTTTGGCAGTGCGTATGACTATACGATTTTTGATGAGTATTCCCACTTAATTATTTTCAGATGTACAGCTAATTACACTTGATAATTAGCGTCTGAAATTCCTTTACAGCACGGTGAAGGCGAAAATTCTATTTAGATCATCAAACGATGGTGAAAGTAATATCATTGCTTTTCACTTCCAAATCAATCCACCCATATAAGTAATCTTGAATGGAGTGATCCAATACAATCTCTTGTTCGCAATACATCGATATATCGACAGTTCTGCACTGATACTAGGACAAGTTGTCAGAAGACAGGCATTTAGTGTCCCATCAAATTTGAATGTAAATATTTATACTTCACTTAAAAACTTGCGTGATTACATATATTTTAAACACCGATTTAAGTCACGTGAAGAAGTGAGTTAGTTCCAAGTGTAAAACACCACGTAGAACGTGAAGACTGTATCTGTGATCTCATACGGGAATCACAATCACCCTGAGAATGACTCCCTGGGAGAGCCGAAACAAAGTTGGTGCCTTCATCAACTATCGTGAGTAAAACCCGTGTTTAAAATATCCACTCAATGCGTCCTCATAACCGCTATAATGTCTTCTGTAATATAAGTAAATTCACTCTAGTAAAATATCATTTTAACGCTTACGGTTACTAGAAAAGTTTTCTTCCTGGCAAGCCTGCTCCACTAATCAGATGAGACAGCAGTTCGATGCAAGCTTACCGTCATCATTCCAGCACAAACTCTCCAGTTGTTGATTAGAGACGAACGTGTGCGTAGGTGCGGAAGTGCCTCTGTCCCACAGAACCACCAGCCCTCGGTTGTAGCCTATTAGCAGCCGACTGGGGACCTTTGGATGTTCGCACACGGCTTCCACCGCACCGGGGTTCACTTTGAAGTCTTCTGGACAGCTGGAAAGATAAAGGTCACGTCACATGCTGCCAATGAAAACGTAAAAAAAAGCAGACAGCCTTTATTTATCATAATTCCATATATACCCGAATTAATCTCTTCTACATTGGTAGATGAATCACTATAGGGAAAGCCTTGTCTTAGTTGGCTTCGCGCGTGTTTTTTATATTTGTCCTGATAGTCAGTACACAATAAAGATTAATGCACGCATACACACACATCTCTACAAATCAAGGAGGCCATCATACCATTATTAGGTCAGGGGAGGTCATTTCAATTCCGATAAACGAAATAAAAGAATATTATCTCTCTGTAAACGAACATGTAACCAATTCCAAAGTTAATGAAATACCTAACAGTTTGTCTGTGTCAACCTGAGGCCTTGCCTGGACAAAGATGATACTCACTTTTGCATAACAACCTCTTGATATATAGCATCCTCGCTCACAGTAAACGTGCTCAACTCCAAACTGTATACATTCCCGCCTTCCGTGCCCAGCAGTAAATGCTTGCCCGAGGATTCCACGCATACTGAGGATATCTTCTTGTTCTTGCCTTCAAATGAAAGGCTTTTGATTTCTACGAGGGACTTCTCGTTGATCTCCCAGAGATGGAGGCTGTTGTCGTCACAAAGGGATATTAGTCTGCCTGTACCTGAAAAGCAAAGACCCTCTTAGCGGTAGAAATACTTTGAAAAATTTAGTGGATCAATCTTCCTAAGATGACGGCAAATAGGAAGAATTCCGGCGTCGGTAACGTTCATAATTTCTTTAGTATCCCTTTACCCATCAACTTTCATACTCACTGCTCTATTTATTAATAAGATTTATCCCGTTGCTACAATTAGCATTGATTTCAAACAGTAGACTAATATATTATTATATTATTACTAGTATAGAAATAATTACATAATAAATGTTACAAGAGACTCAACTCAATTTAGGGATTTTCCCATAGCAGTTCTACGGTATTTTGTAGCAGTAGGTGCTGTATGTATGTATGTTTAAAATAAAAATATTTCCGTCAATATTGACAAAAATACCAACAAGAAATAATTAGTTTTATTCTGTAGTGATAGCACAACCCTGTCGCTACATAGCATGAGTTTGTTCGTGTTTTGTGTCGAAGGTGCGTTATCACCGACCACTCCCATGTTTCAAATGAAAGAGTATGTGATAAGGGTTATCTTTTATCGAGTTACTTGCAAACACTAAGCTTAGGTTGTGAGTTTGTCCTGTTTCAGTACTGTATGGGGGATTCCGGAGCGATATAATATAATTTAAACTGAATATAACATTGAATATGTATTGTTGTGGTTTTAGACAGATGCACGAATAGATCAAGCGATCTGGATTTCTCTGTATTTTATAAATGTATAACTTATATGTATCACACATGTATTAGTCAAGAAGTTCAAGGTCCCGTTAATAATATTTGTCGAACAAAGCAGCTTTGCAATGTTAAGTACCGATTCTAACGAAATAGCTGACCAGTCGTTTACATTAATACAATGTATGAACGTGGTTATTGCTACACCGAAATCATAGGTATTTGGGAAATTCGAAGACGGATTGATATGGCTATAAGAATTACCTAATCATAGTAGCAACAGTTATACCTGTAGATAGTGTAGCGTAGCTATATTTTAAGGCTACCTTTGCTTTGACTTTTGATATTTTTAATCAACTTTCCAAAAAATGAGGATGCTCTGAATGTATGTCCACCGATTTATCTACGAGTTCTTAAACGATTTCCTATAAAGATCTTCAGATCTGGAGACCAAAACTCCTCATCGGACCATACTAGATCAATCATAAATATCTCCGCCAATTGAGGTCTGATTTGCACGATTATTTTTGTGTACCTAAACAAAAAAAACATTTTAAATAACTTATGTATTCCACTCCACTGCAGCGTCATTTACCCAGTTACACATTGAGAGAGAGGCCCTTTAAGTTGGCCGAGGACTTTTCTATGAATTATCGATGAGTATATTTTGTATTTTCGTCAATCTAAAGACTTTTTTTTATTGTACGACGGGGAAGCTCTTGGACTTAATTTAACCTGGTTACAAGTTGTGGAGGCGCACTTCACCCGGAATCCGAAACTGCCTGCTAAATGCCGGAACATAACAATTTTAGAATTGTTATTATGGCGAGAAAAATAGGTAAGATGGTGGTAGCTAGCCAGGCAGACTTAAACAAAGTCCTACCACCAAACCAAGCACAATATTGTACTCTCCTGGGGATCGAACCCGGGACCTCTGGATCTGAAATCGGTAGGTTAAACCACAAGACCATAGAGGCGGTTAAAAGGTTCTTTCTTACCAGGTATGAATCGTATTTGAGTGACGGTAATCTCTGGATTGCTATGCTGTCCGTACAGTTCGACTCCAGGCCGTCCGTAGACCTTGAGGGCGCCCGTCGCCGTGCCCAGGGCTGCCAGTCTGAGCAGGGGATCCCATGCGAGTGCTGATGCTCTGTGAGGGAAGCCATGTTGTACAGTCTGAAACAAGGAGCAGGCTTTTGAATGAATGAATGAATGAATGAATGAATGAAAAATACTTTATTGCACACCTTAAAAATAAAAATTGGATAACTTTTATTTAAAATACATGGCGGAAGCAGGACCCATGCATATGGTTTAAAATGATCAACAAAATGATCAGCTCATGACCGCGAATCTTGTGTCTGTTACACAACGATAGAGCAAGCTTACTCAGAACTATTTTCTTGAAGACAAAGGTATTATTTCAACTCATTTGTATCATCATGATTCCTCATCATTAGTTAGGGAGAGGTGAGTGTTCTATCGATGTGATAATCGTTTTAGATACCGAGAAAGGTTTAACCGCCTCCATGGTCGGTGTCAGATCCAAAAGGCCCGGGTTCATTTCCAAGGGGAGTACAGTATTTTTGTTTGGTTGGTGGTAGGACTTTGTTTAAGTCCGCCTGGCTAGCTACCACCATGTTTATTAATTCTGTTGCCATAACAACAATTCTTAAATTCTTGTGTTTAGAGATAGGATTTAGAGATACATAACATAGCCATTTCCTCAACAGTTGTGGATTCCGGGTGAAATGCGCTTTCACCTTTTTCGGCCTTATCATAACTTGAAATTCAGGTGAGATGGAGGCTAGGCACCGGCCCATCGTACAATAAAAAGTGTTTTTAATCCTAATAGTGTGAGTCCATTGCTATAACTGTAGTTTTAGTTTCTAATGTTTCATTGATCATCGATAATTGATTATGAATAGGAAAAACAGGATATACGAATGCATTTCACATTCGGAAACATTACTAGACTATGGTCGACCCTGGTGTCCATTTTTTTTTCCACAGCTAACTTTTTGACGAATTATAATGTCCGAGTGTTGCGAACTTTACAGCTATAGATTGGCGCAAAGTAGAGCGAGGCTATGGCATAATTAAAGGTGTATCTAGAAAATTACTTAGAAAACCAGACATGGTACTACTGGTAGTCACAATTTAGCAATTAGTAGAATAGTGAATGAATAGTACCTTATACCATTGCGGTTCATTGTATGGGCGAGCAATAAAACGGATTTCACACCATCACAATACCAGTACCTGCATGTTTCTTAGCTATAAATATTCAATCTTAAACATTAGTATGGCATGACTCATACTCAATCTACATTTAACTGATACATAGTACTATGAATCTGTGTAGTGTACTTTTATTGTTAGGTTTATGATAAGGAAGAAAATCAATCAAAGAGATGAAAATTTTCAATAATTTTGCACAATGTTTTTAGAAGATGTGAGTATGTAATTAAGCTTGTTCATTCGTTTCGTTCAAGCTGTTTCATTCGCACACTTTATCACGATTTGGACGTGTGAGGTGCCGTTTGTTGTGTGTAATATTGTTTTCATATGGGTGGACGATTCCACTATTTGTTTTAAATTCTTTAGACTAGTAACCAAATTTATATATTTTTTATTGGGGATGTAGATTTCTATATCCTAAGTCAACATTTTTATTTATTATGCCGTGAAATTTGCGACGGCGAATCTCAAAGACAACGAACTCCCAGGCGACCTTTCGGGTGGAATTAAGCATTTTCAGCATGAGGGATGCATTTTGTGTATTTTCTTGCATTTTACTCGCCCATAATGCCCAAAACTTTTATATTTAGTTCATTGGATTGAAGCAAGTTCATTCTGACTCGGACACAATTGTTTATTTCAGTGAAACTAGGGTCAGAATCGGTTTTACTTCTCTGCTTGCGTGTAGTGTGCAAAAAGACGATACGATTCCATTGTATGCTTGCCCATTACTTAATGTTATGTGTGCTATTAGCATAAGCATGTAATATACCTTTTACATTAATATCAATGAATTTATGCCGTCGAACCACTTGTACCATTATCATGTATCTAATAATATTTTGTATTAAAAGTTGAACTTGTGCCCATCTTGTCAAGTCTTCTTTCAGATTCATTTTTGAACTATTATTTCAAATTAAAACACGCAACATTGTACTCCCAGATACACCATAGCTTCCACTGTATCAAATCAGACATTTTGTAACTTAGCCCTATCTAGGGCAGCGGGACAGTAAAAACAATTACAGCCAATATATGCAAATATGAATTGCATACGGCCATTCTTAAAGTCCGTAAAGGCGACGTGGGAACCCATCCATACATGCTTTTTGTTACGTCACGGTATGATACGTGATTTATTAGAAATCCATCACTGGGAGTTCTGCGAAAGATGAACGCGAGGACATGCTTAGATTAATTGTTCTTAACAACATTTTCGAATACAGAAGCACAGCCATCGGGTCGCGACTACGAGGATAGCAAAACTATCTCTGACCCTATTACATTTATAAAATTTTATCAAAGCTGTGTTTCAATTGATATTCTTCAAAAAACGAAGATTTTATAGCTATAACCGAGTAATTTTTCTTACAGTACATTAGACAGTAGACACTAATCACTTGCTCATCAACCACACATCAGTCGAGGTATGATTTGAGATATTTGGGCCGATGTGAAAGTCGAATTGCATACAATACAGAACTACGATACAACAAACATTTTGTTCCTAAGACAACGGTACACTGAGATGTTAGTAGAGTTGAGACCTTACGACTTCTGGTCTGAGAGTCGGTTTCCCATGTCATCGGTTTACAGTTGAGTGCACCGTGATGGTACACATTCCTCGTTGGAGGCAGCATGACCGGTGACCTTAAAAGTTAGCTAAAGTACCTTTGCAATAGACAAAAAGTAGCATTTTGTACGGTCCATTACGATGTTTAGCATGAAGCACCTGTGAAGATGCAATCGTTCATCAAATGAGATGAAAGCCTTAATAAGGTTTTTGTTAAATAGATTTTCCTTAGGATCATGACCGTGATTCGTGACCACTTTAGTACCGTGCCGTGATTCTAGCTCTATTGAACCGGTTTTACAACACCGTTAGCCGAGAAGTTTAGATTCACCGAAGGATATAGCAGAAGCTTTGGAATTTTAATCTTTATAAGGTTACATAGTCTGTTTTTAAGTTTCACGCAGAAGAACAAATGATGAGAGTGATCAACTTTTAGCTATCTACATATAAAAAATATAACTGTTACTTCTAATATGTTTATTTCAGTCGTAAATAGTAATTACAAGGATAAAGAAATCTTACTACTAAATAAAATAATACAATATTGGTGTAAGAAAGGATTGCATAACAGTAACAGACTGAGCGTATATTCTGGAGGCATTAATTATTTGAAGATCCTCGGTCCTGAGGTAGGGTCAGGTCACATTCACAAAACAGGCTGTTTGTTAGTAAAAAAAAAAACTTAAATTAAATTTGTTTCGCTTTTTGACATTTTCATCATTGTAATCGCTGGCGAGGCCTATTTTTTTTTTTTGATGCATCTTGTCACAAACATCAGACCCGAATAAAAAAATTAGATAGATACTACCTGTCATCCACTGCAAAATTACTGATCGATTATAGATAAATTACTTGATAGCAGACATCCTCATTTTATACATGATGCTAACAAATCAATGTAATAAAGAGTCGAGAAGATTTTGTTGCTCTACAAATAAAAAAATGGCGGAGTATTATAATGGGTCCTATCCAGCCCAAATACCAATACAATCAGAAATTTAATCAGGACCATACAATTACGCCAATTAGTGGGACTTTAAATTGATTATGCCATACTAATTAATCTTGCAAATTAATGTCTCACTCCTCAATTACGTACCTACGTGTGTTAATTACACGGATAGACAAGCATGACATGCGGGCCTAGATCCACCGAAGCATTTGTGCAATCAGACCACGATCAAATTGAACGAAAGAAACTTCTAAAACTCATTGCCATCATCTGCAGTCCACAAGAGTACACTCTTGGAGTCTTAAAGTCCAGAGTGAATAGGTTTCTTTGAGACAAGCGTACTTCATCTTAGGCCACATCTTTACACGTTTTTCAAGTGAGCCGGTGGTCAAACGTTTGGCTTTCAGCAGTAAAAGAACTGGAATAGTGACGTTTCCTTCTTTGATTGTACGATAGTTCTTTTTTGGGCACGTTCATAATGAATGTGGCTGGTAGCGTTGTTTTGTGGAATTTGACCGATGTGGATCATTTAGGGTCAATTAGAGCATCACATTCTGCTATTCGTTATCAACAGAACAAAGGCATTTTGTATTTTTTGTGAACACATGCGCACCAAAAGAGTTTACCGTTGCTAGGGAGAGCCACTCAATATACACAGTCAGGTCATAAATTCTGTCACAAGTTTAATATAAAATAATTGAAACAAGTTTATTCATTATGTAACCATTTATATACCAAAATAAACTTAACGAAACATAGATTCTTATGACAATAAAGTTTATTCAAAATGACATCCGTGATTTTGAATACAGGCCTTCAATCTGCGCGGCCAGTCGTCTATCGCAGCACGAACGAGGTCCATGTCAATATCAGCGGCTGCCTTAATCAAGGATGTCTTGAGTGACTCCAAATTGGGATGAGGCTTTGAGCACGCCTTTTCCTCCAAGTGTTGCCATATCTTGTAATCTAACGGACTCAAATCTGGACTGGAGGAGGGCCAGTCTTCGTGCCGGATGAAGTCGATTTCACGCGCCGCCAGCCAGTCTTGTGTGCTCTTCGCTTTATGAGCTGGCGCCGAATCTTGTTGGAATACCCAGTGCCTGTTATTGAACATGGTATGAGAAACACCGTACACATGATATGGTTCCACGAGGTTCGTCAGGACTGTATTTTGATACACAACTGCATTCGTTTTTACACCTTTCTCACAAAAATGTACCTCTGTTAAGCCCCAATAAGAAACTCCCAACCATACCATGAGCGAGGATGGAAAATGACCTCGTTGGACACACGGAATACGGTTGCTCGCTTCTTCACTACTGTGTGCGTACACCTTATCATTTTGTTTGTTGTAGCTCTCTTCTACGGTAAATTTTTTTTCATCCGAAAAAAGAATTTCCCGATATTTTTTTCCCGCGTACCGCTTCAACAAAGCGCGGCATCTCTTCAGTCTCAGGTCCATTAGTCGAGCACCCAGGACAAACATTTATGTGATGAATATAGATGTTTGTTCTATGTTTGGGTGTTGTATTGTATGATAAGTATGTATTTACAAAAAAAAAAAAAAAGTATTTATGTATTCTATCCGTAATCTAGTTCCCATATTACAAGTTATGCTTAGTTTGGGACTAGATGGCGCTGTGTGAAATTAGTGTCCTGTCCTGTAATTTTTTTTTCACCGTGGTTCTGCTTAACCCGATCTGAAGGGCCAACAGTTTCTGCTTACGTTTGGGATTTCTTTGAATTCGCGCCTTCACAGCTTTTATCACTGCTGGAGTCCTAACAGACCGAGGGCGACCACTTCTTGACCTGTCATCTACACTAGAGTCTTCATTGTATCGTTTGATGGTACGATAAACGAATCTTTTGGTTATATTCAAATTTTTCAGTATGTCAAAAATTTTAATTGGCGCGTAACCGCAACGATGCAACGCAATAACTGCAACATTCTTCTTTAAGCGTCCACTCCATATTTAAAAATTAGTAAAATTCTAAATAGTATGCATTTTTATTTTCATGAACAATTCGAAATTCGAATTCATTAAACTTTTTTGTGGCCAGCATTCTAAAAGAAAAGTTTTTACTGTGTGACAATACTTATGACCTGACTGTGTAATTACGTTGAGAAAACCGACTTCAATGAATAATATGATACAACTTCGTTTACCTAGATGACGCATTTTTTCAAATTATTTGAAAACGTGACAGATGGACGGACAAACAGACAGACGCGTGATCCTATATGGGGTCCGCTTTTTCCTTACTTTTGAGGTAATAAACCCAAATCGCTTCAAGTGTGCCTATAACGTTTGAAGAGTTCCCTTGATTTTTCCAGGATCCCATCATCAGATCCTGACCTGATGACAGTGGGACTACCTGTGAAGTATACCTAGTAGATAGGTATAGTCGAGACAAACTACTCTTGTTCGTGGAGATGTTGAGACGCCTCAAATAGGGCATTAGTCGAGATGAAGCATTTTTAAGACAGGTTAGTATTTCAGCCAACTGTTGCTCAGATGGTAGAGACTAGCAGGTCTAGTCTAGACAAATAAGAGTAGGAGATGATGAGACGCTCAAATTGAGCATTAGTCGAGAAGTTTACAGAATGGTTTATTTTTAATTTCTACCACCACAAACGACCAACCGGAAATTTGAACTTTTTTTTTTAATATTAGCCTACTTCTGTGGAAAGGCAGATTGAAACATCTTAGAGCAAGGGAACTATGAATGCCTAGACTTTCCATTATTTACTAGCTAACGCAGCTAGAAAACAATGTAAAAGTCAAGGCCTCGCATTGAACTATAAGTAACACAATAAATTGTAACGCTGCACCCTTATTCTGTATGACCAATCGTGTCTTAACGCGCCCGCGTTACGATATGTCAATACGATGATTCCATGCAGATATCGTAACGCGGGCGCGCTATGACACGATTTGTCATAGAGAATAAAGGCATATATTGTGAATTATGACATGTCACATCATAAAATACGAAACAATAAAAACAAATAAAAAGACCCGGCTTTTCCTCTTCGAGGATTCACCTCTGGTGTTGGCTGGTGGGTTCAAAACAAGAACTATGGCTGTAACTAACTTGATTTCAAATTAAATGCAGAATATAAGTCGACAATACAATATATGATACGCCCCATGTAGGTAATGATCTAATTTCTGAGCCCGTACTTCTTATGTGAATCAGCGTTTCTTTGACAAATAGGCCTCTTGCTTGTCTAACCCGAGTGGCTTTCCTCCACAGCAGGCCTAATTCACTGACGGTGAACTAGATGTTCGGCGCGACTTAGGTGATACTATGTACTTCTAAGCGAGATTGCAGGTATAAAGAACATTGCAATGATAATACGCGCCTACGTTACAATTTCGCATGCAAAAATGATGTCACTATGCGTTGCGACACATGGTGATTGCTGCCAAATTACGTCATTTTATGAGGAGTCAAATAAATGGATTGTGGATTCAGCGAAAATTCGGGACTCATTGTTTTTATCTTATATCTCAAAAATCATGTACTTATAAATGAGTCAAAGTCAAAATGCGTTTATTTATAAAGATTTTTTTTTTGATTATTTTGAAACATCAAATCTACCGCTTGTTCTGAATCGCGAGCAGCACACAAGGAGAAAGGCAAGAACCTCAGAAGAGTTTACTAATTTGTTGATGATGCATTCAATATTTTGGTACATAAGTTTAAATAACATTTATCATCAGTAAATCATAAACCTAAATACTCAAACCGTTGAGGATTCCGGGTGAAGTGCGCCTCCACCTTCTATCATAACTTGTTAACCAGGTGAGATGAAGGCCAAGCGTTCCCCGCCGTACAATAAAAAAAAATCTAAATACTAAACTATCTTAAAACATTTATTACCACCTAAATGCCCAAAGGACAGTTTTAAAAATTAAGAAATCACTACCTATTCTGTCAACAGGTATAGCAACATCGGGCCACGCGTTCTTAACGTCGATATAGTCACTTTTTTTGTAGTAGGCACTTATAATTAAATTATTCTTTGTATATTTGAAATTTGAATTTATGATTAGAATGTTTGGTGGCGATTTGAGGATGCATAATATAACTCAACTTACGAATTGACGCCTCACACTCGGCACTTGGGTGTCGTAGAAGTCGAATATGGGATCTCACCAGAAAAAGGACAGCAGCTTCCTTCTTTGTATTATCTACAACTTTATTGCGATCGCCAAGCCTGCCAAGCGTGGTGATTATGGCAAAACCCTCCAGCTTTGGAGGAGGTTCAGTGGAAACTAATGGGCTGTTGATGTAATATAGTATGAATACCCCATTACAACTTTGCATCAATATTTTAACCTTTGAAACTTGCTCCAGTAAAGTTAAGTACCTAATATTAGCATTGTTTAACATTAACATTAGTCATGCGGAATCAAATGCATTTTTCTATTTAATACGAGGGTATATACTGTAAACCAAAAAAAACTTTTAGAAGCATTTACACAATCGTAATTTTCTTTAGCCATAGAATCTAAATATTAACAGAGTATCGTCTGTAAACAATATAACATAAACATAGGTCATGCATGAGGTTTATTGCCTGATTCTGGATACCATAGTGTGAAAGGTCATTGACTCTAAGCCGTGGTAGACCACTAGGAGATAGATACAACCCATCCCAAATTTTACAACACCAGTTATGGAGTACTCGATCTCGAAGGAAAATAACTTTGGCATTTGAGTGCGTTCAGCGAACAGCGTATGAAAGGGGCGCCCCTTTCCCTTTTAGGGTTAGGGAACTTTTATGTCTTCCAGTTTCCGGGTACTCAAAGACCCAGGATGTAATTGAAACCTTACAGAACTTAGTATACTGTTTGTTTGTAATAGCATATTTTCGATTTACCCTATGAGATATCCCTGAGTATTATTTAAGCTGAGTTTCAATACAACATGCAAGTTCGACACACATTTTGTGTTTGCGATATCGACGAGTTCTTGGTAATTTTTTTTGTTATCTTTTAGAGTTTTCTTGTTCAGTCTTCTCAAATTGTGGAGTTCTTGTGTAAACACTATTTTTTATTTTATTTATTTATTAGTTAATTTACTTTGTTATAAATGTGAATTACGACAAAAGTAAAGGTTTATTTGTTTTTTTATATTAAATAATACATGATGTTTTTTTTTACAATTTAACAATTCTACATAACAAGCATGATTTTGCATTGTCTTTGACTTTTTTATATTCGTGAAGGAACACTAGCCTACCACCCTAGGTAAACACCTGCGTTGTGGGCTCTTTCGTCTTAAATATGCAAAATTAAGTAGTACTTAGTTGCTTTTTGAGAAATACATGTCTATCTTTCATCAATCACTGATTATTAAAAAAAACGTGTGACATTAATAATAACATTTGTTAGATAAAAACGTAGGCACCTACCTTATAACTATTATAAATTGTAGGGATTTAGTAAATAATTCAGAAGATAAACAATTGGTAAATTTGGGGTTATTAAATATTAATCTTCATTAACATAAAATAGCCCTTATCCACAGCCTCCTAATAATTCACCATATTAGATCTCCTTAAAAACTCGTAAGCAACAATGATCCTGTGATACACGACTAATGTATTCTGTTAGAATTCGCAGACATAGTTCGAGGTGTCACAGCCCAGCGGTTTCCGGCACAATTTCCGGAGGGCAAGCGTGAGCAGCCGCCTCCTATTGTGTGCATGTATGAATCGAACATTAGGTGTTTGACACACGGAATTAACATGAGAAACAGGGGAGGCATTCACCAGATTAATGGGTTTCACAGCGGAATTTGTGTTGGATTATCGATGTCGGATACGGAATGTGCAGGCTGGCAGGCAATCCCGATACTGTGATAGCACATTGAGTGATAGTTAGATCAAACATCTGAGTATGCTGCAAAGCCGCATAGCAGAGCAGTAGTATAGCACAGAATAAATTTGTGCTGAGCAATACTATTGTTTTGCGAATTATATTTGGACAATACGATAAATGAGCGATGCGTCATCTCCGTCAAGGTGGAATCGTCTTTTTCCTTCTTACTCCTACGAGATACCAGACGTCATAAGATACCTCACACAATACAATATATCTTCTTACGTGTACCTCTACCCTTACTTCTATGTGTACACAATCATGTTCAACAGGATTATCTTTACATAGGTACATTTTATATTTATTCAGGAAAATCTCTGCTCAGACATGTCTTGCATTGGTGGGAAGTTTGTCAACAATAGTACAAATTGAAGAAGCGAATAGTCGAGGACACTCGCATGACGATACCAAACCCATCAGTATAACGGGAAAACCGAGCTAAACAAAAATTGTTGGTAAATGACGTCATCATGATTTTACAAGTTTAGCTAGACAAGAGTTGATATTGATTCATCAGAGGTCTGCCCATGTTACATAAGGGACGCCTGGGATGTTTTTTATGACTGTTTGTGATTAATTGGGACTGATAGATAATGATTTAGTGGACCGGATAGATGACTCTAATAGCACGTGTCTGTATGACTAGTATAAAATCATGATCGAAACCTGAAACATTACCAAAATACTACTGGTAGCTTTAGAATTAAACCTTTAGAAGAGACAGAATGGCGAAACAGAGTCTAGGACAGTACAAATACTTGTACAGTATTCTAGAGAAGACCATCTTACGAGTACATTACAATGTTTCGGTTCATGCAACCGAAAAACTAGATTTCATCAAGGTGTAGGAATTAAAAAAAAACCCAAAGGAGGACGGGAGGAGAACCGACCAATAGCCTGTTAAATTACAAAGCACCACACCAGAACAGTATCTGTGCCTGCTCAATCACCAAATGAGTAATCAAAGTGTAATTAATTCAGTTCAGTAAAACAACGGCGCCTATGAATGATTTCCTCCACGATTCCCCTTATAGGGTGCGCGTGAGTTGACGGTGATACAGTCAATCCAATGAAACGTTCGCAGCGGCGGCGCCGGCGGCGGCGCTTCGTTCATAACTCGAGGGAATTGATTGATAGTGATTGGAGACGCAATGCATTCAATTCTTGTCTAGTCGACTATTAAGTTCTGATAATAAAATAGTATAATAGAAATGCTTCTCGAATTCTTTCGAGATCATCATCATCATCATTTCATCCTTCATACGTTCACTACATAGACATAGACCTTCTCCAATGAACACCACAAATAGCGAACTATATATTCACAGAATTCCCACGGCCACCACCATGTCGACGGTCCATCGAGTGGGAGCTCATTCCACACTCCGTTTCGCGTTTAATCGTGGTCACCATGCGAGAACCATAGTTAATGTAGACTGACCACTATCACTTCAGTTGCTAATTCCGAGAGATATATATGTATCTATGACTTTGTTCTTTTACCATATACATTTTTCCATATTCCGGAAACACCAAGCATAGCTCTCTCCATAGCTCGCTGTGCGACTCTGAACTTATTCACGAGACCTACGCTGATCTTTTCTATTCAATAAACTGTGAATTACATCTATGCGCATGGGAAATGCCGAGGAAATCACCCAAGTCGTGTTTAGACTGCATGTTTACAAAATTGATTATTTAAAGCCTTCGATGTAACGCAGGCAGACGTCATAGCGGTGACCACATAATGAGCCCCACACAGGTGATTGCGGAGGCATGCGTCTGAGTCACACATTGACATTCTGAACGGGTATAGCACGATAGTGGTTTCCTTTGGCATGTTCGAGCACGAAATAAGCCAAAAAGTTTGACGTGCTTTGTCTTGCCTTTTAACCACCATCTTACTTAAAAGACGCTATAACAATTATTCAAATTGTTGTGTTCCGGCATATAGAAGTAAGATAACCAGTTCCTCAGTCTGTTGAGGGTTCCGAGTGGATTGCGCTTCCACCCTTGGCCTTATGATAAGTCCATACCACCTGAGATGACGATCAAGCTATTCCCCGTCGTAAAATAATAAAAAATGAAAAATTCCTCCGATAATAACAGCATAGTTTGGTTAACACAAAACTACGTCAGCAAGAGTTAAAAAATACTAACAACGCTTTAGTTGTTAGTATATTTTACTGAAAATTTATTCAAGCAAGGCCAAGAATGTTGTTTTTAAAACCGAGTTCTACCAAATAAACTCAAACGTTTCCTAGCCGTACCTGTAGCCCTTATACAACTATACTACTTCAAGCTACAGTCATGTAAAGTTACCCTTCCAACAATATTATTCAAGAATAGTTCAGTATGTATACTAAAAGTTTAGCAGTAAATAAAATTCGTTTTCCATTTCATTACTTCCTTCAGCTGGGTGGGACTGATGTCGGTCGATCTACCGTGAATAAGAATAAGAAACGAAATACGAAGTTTTAGGACGCAATTTTGCGAAATTCGTATTTCGTATCATCAGTTACACAGTAACCAAAATATATTTTTTCAACCTACGCTATTAATATACTAGATTATTGACATCTTCATAAAATCATCATGGATGGTTATCTTTTTTTTTACTACTGTACGACTGGGAAGCGCTTGACCTGCATCTCACCTGGTTTACAAGTCATGATAAGGCCGAAGGTGGAAGCGCACTTAACCCGGAATCTTCACGGTCTGAGGAACTGACTATCTTACCTCTAAATGCCGGAACAAAACAATTTTGAATTTTAGTTATTTCAACAGAATTAGGTAAGATGGTTGTAGATAGCCAGGCGGACTTAAACTAAGTCCTACCACCAACCAAACCAAGCAAAATATTATACCCCTATATCGAACCCGGGATCTCTGGATCTGCCACCGGTGGGCGCACCGCTACACCACAGAGGCGGTTAAACTCAATCAAATCAATCAAATTACTCGGTCGCTGATCCGGAAATACGTTTAATGGTAGACTTACCAGTTTGCTATTTGTAGTGCGCGGGTCTAGGTTCAGAGATTACATCATGACATTCCTGTAATCTCGGTGCTGATTCCACGCCATGGTTCGGTGGTCGAAATCGTTAACTATTTATAGGGCAGTATCTGCTATAGCACGCCACACATCACAACACAACTGATTCAATAAGCCCAACATAAGTATCAGAATAAAAGCAATTCTTCAACGTTTGCTCAGGGGTGCAGCAGAACACTCATTTAAGACGGTACTGCTTGTATTAGGGATATAAATGATTATCAGTAGAGTGATGTTTCATAGGCAGGGTGATGTGGTCAATGCATAGATGATTTTCGGAGCTCGACAATGGCTCTACCAAACTTTATCTAGAAAATGTACAATTGCATAGGTACCGAGAAATCTTGACCGTCATAAGAAAGAAAGAAAATATTTATTTTTCCAAAATACTTAGCTAAAACAATAGAAGAAAAACAGAAAAAAAAAAAACATAAAATAATTGTCAAAAAATGATACCACTCAGCATAATGCTATGGAAGGGTATTCCAAAGCGCTGGTCTTCCGTGGTACCCTGATCGAGTTGGTAAGCTTAAAATAAATTAATGTAGGTACTGCACGGTCTAACTTAATTATTATATAATATGAAAGACTTTAGACTTACTATCTTATAAAATGTATTAATTGCATAAATATAATATTTTCAAATGCCAAGTAGCACAGTGCTATTAGAAACATCCCAAAGAAACGGCTGCCTGGTTCTAACGATTTTTGCGATTCCAGTAAAATCTTATTTAATTATTATCTTATCTTATTTATTAACTCCGAAGGCCGAGATCAGCTCTTCATGATTCCCTACGCTGCTTTATATCAATGAGCTAAGTAGTCTAATTCATTACCCACAGGCGAATTACGTAGTTATTTTTGGTTTCGCAAGGTTCACGCTTTATTATGTAATTGAGTATAATACATTTTGTTATTCGATTTTAAGGTTACGTGTTTCTGGAATGTGGATGTGATGTAGTTACTTTCTATTGGTACAGTTTCGAGCTTTCATAAAAATAAGCAAAAAAATATTTTTTTTATTCTGACATCCGATCCCGAAAACAAAAACGTTACCAAGTGCCAAGTTTATATCATATTATTAAGTTTATATAACTTATTCGAATGCAAGAAAAAGTGATGTTTCCGATGCGAAAATTTTCCGTGTGGAGAATCACTGCACTGGTCTCCTCTCTGAGTGTGATCTACCTCCTTAAACCTCTTATTCTAAGTTTTACTAACACTCTGGACCTAGACGTCTGAATAAATGAATTTGAATTTGAATTAAGGTCTACCCCGGGCAACTAAATCGCTGGCTTTTGCTAGCGATAACGTTACGGCTGAATCATCCTGTCTGGTGGAAGGATGTGCAAAGGCCGGCCCGGCTAGCGACCACCCTTCTACCGAAACCTATCGTCGAGCAGTTTGCTACGTGTTTGGTTTGTGCACGGAAGAGCCAGTGCATTCTGGGTAATCTCACTCCATAAATCTCATTCTTGTTCATGCCATAGGCCTGTGCAAGTTTTGAGGTCAAGAGCATTTCATGTAAAACAAAAACAATTGAGATAAATACAGGGAATTATTATAAAAACTAAGCAAGTTGCGTTCCTCCAAAGATCTTATAATACTGATGTGTTTTTCTATGGAAACGAATGCACGTGAAAGTGAAAATCGATTGTTGTACCTATCGTGTGCACGATAGAATTATGCAATGAGTAGGAAATGGAGCACGCTGCGTGCTCTCAATATCGAGCAGCGGAACGATAGGCGCAGTTGTCACCGTGTCTTGCCTATTCCTTGATTGAGAATCAATAATTATCACGAATGCAGATTCGCCACTCACTGAATTGTGAGCTGGAAACTGTCTGGATTTTGATACTGTTGAAAGCGTTTGACTATCAACAACGCATCAACTACCAACTAACCTCGCCTAGGAACAAGGATAAAGAGTTCACGACTTTAATTCATGATGTCACTGCTTCAATTCAGTCAAGTGCAAAATCTTCACTGAATCATAATTTTATCTGATCAATTTATTTCAATGCTCATATCCTGTCCACTTTATAGCATAAGAGTAATTTTCAAATCTCTATGTAAGGATTGAAGCGCGGTACAGTCGTCTGTAGGTGAAACTATTTTATACGATAATCAACTCTATAGATAAGACTAAACTGAACTACCAGAATCACTAACGATATTCATAATGGGCATACCGATAAAGGCATGAACCGACCGACGGCATACCCGTGCGATACGATACGACCTTCGCAAAAGAATGCATATCGTATCCGAAAAATTTACCATCTCAGAATGCTTTTGGCATTTTGTAGTCGCAGTGAGAGGATGCAAAACTGGTTTTATTTTTAGCAGGTAGACAATTTCCATTGAATAATATTATTCTAGGCCCTAATCAAACCTTTACATTTAATTTTGCACATTACCATTATATAAGAAACATACCATTTTATAAATATTGTTGTTGTTAGTTAACGGCCTATAGTACCTCAGATTAAAAACTCAACGCAACTTTACTCGAACTAAGATATAGTAATAATAAAGGTGACATTGCTGTGACCAACCACGGCGCTTATGACCACCAGATGACAGAAATATGCGCGTATTTCTACGTTTTGTTTTTTTACGGTAAAACAAATATGAATTTGGAAAATCTAAAACACAGACCATCTGCTGTATACTGTGTTTATTTACTGTACAAAGTGTGAAGGCCTGATTGGGTGTATTTATTGAATGGCGAACATTTTGGGTACAAATAAGAGTCAACTTTGGTTTTTTTTTCTATAGAGAAAATTTTATGTAATCGTGTTTTCGAAACACAAGCGTTCTAGCATCAGTCCTGAACTATAACATATATTCATCTCAAAGTAAATTCTACAGTATTGTGGAAAATATGATCGCTGAAGCTAAGACACTTCACGTATCTTTCGAAACACAGGCGTTCTAGCATCAATCCTGAACTATAACATATATTAATCTCAAAGTAAATTCTACAGTATTGTGGAAGATATGATCGCTGAAGCTAAGCCACTTCACGTACATACTACATACGACTCTGCGTGTATGTAGAGGCGTCTATCACATTTTTTAATTCAACACAATCCATATCGCGCGCACATAGCCCTCAACAACCTCCTTAAATTATTTAGTTCTACGTAACTTTCAAAGGGCAAAATCGATGATCGATACTGCGATAAGTTATCCGGTTATCCGATAAGTACTTATATCACACACGCCATCATTATTTTTAGACTTATGGTATCGAATTCTTGTAACTATTTTGTGAGTAGTTTGTTGTTTGCTGGAAGAGAACTCTTTGCAGGGTTAAGCTCGTCTTTACCATGCTCATTAATTTTACGTATGTTTATAATATATGCTGTATTTTGTGTGTGCAATAAAGAATAAAGAGTAATAAAAGGTATAAAAAAAAACCAGAGTAAGGAAAACTATCAATAAATCTAACCTAGGATGATTTAAAAGTATCCATTATTATTATGATAAAAACTAATATTAAGAACGTTAAGAGTGTTTCATGATATCAAGGATTTTCCTCTAATATTTGCTAAAAGCGAAAACGCAATAATTTAAACAGTCAAAAAGGACAACAAAGCAGACACTCATCAAATACTCATAAACATTACGTCATCATTAAAACTGTAACGACCTAGCTAGCACTATTATTTAGTCAATGGTAAGATTATGAAGCTAAATTATGATCGTGGGAATCGTACAATTTTGAAATTTTGTCGACATATGTTTATAGTTACACTAGCTTTTAACAGGTTTCACACGCATTTTACCTACCCGAATAAAAATAACCTATTTTGTTCCCCATGGCATCCACTATATCCATGTTAAATTTAATTAAGATCCGTTCAGCCGTTTAGTCGAGATAAGACAATAAACAAATAAACACAGTAACTTTCGAGTTTATAGTATTGGTATGGATGTACAATTAAGCTTAACCTATATTTTAATGAATACGGAAAATCAAGGACGATGTGTTCTTAGTTTAAATGACCCAACCACTAGAAGCATTATAGTTTTTAGTATTTAATATTACATAATTCACCTAAAATTTACGAATACTTATTACAGGTATTCGTAAATTGTAATCACGTAGGTGCATTGCATTACACCATTACAGCTACTTACCCTATCACATACAAATGTCTCCCTCACAACAACATGTCTTGATGGAAGATCACAACACAAACTCTGCAACTACTAATAACTATACAAACTACGCCGCAGGTTTCCAGCGTAAAGGTTCTCCGACGTGTCAAGAAAACCTATGAATTGATGCAGACCATCAAGCGAAGAAATGTGGCCACGTGCCTTAGCACGTTATCGTTCACACGGTATCGCTCGTGTCTTAACACCAACCAACTGCTTGAAGAAATAAATCGTGGATAATCGGGAGTCGACGAGTTTCGCCAGCGTCGAACACCTATTTCGTTTGGCGCAAGACCGGCAGAAATTTACTGAGCTGACGGCTAACCTCCAGTAGTGGAGAGTCACCAGAAGAATACAAACTACACAAAATATAGAAGTTTAGCGAATCGCGAATATTAAATGTAAAACTAGTCCGGCCAGGAGGGGTACCACGACCTCTTTTAGCATTCTTGTTTTGATATTACTTTACTTTTGTCACTATCTGTCAAGTGTAGAAAAAACAAGACAAAAGTGATGTAAGATCAAAACGAGAACGCTTTAAGACGTTGTGGTAAGGCCCGACTTCGTTCCCTGTGGCGATCGCAGCGCCACCGACCGGGTCCAATTGCGAATGTAACATAAAAAAAAAATGGTCAAGCCTGTAAGCAATAATTATATATATTTACGCGTACATTATTATATATAGTGAAGAAGATTAGTTTGAGCCTGACCATGAAATTATAATTATTATAACAGATACTGCAATATTTCTCGTGGTATGCAAAATCAAAGCTCAGCAAGGTCTTGCGTAACGTTATGCACGTGACTATAAGCTATTTTAAAATCGGTGAATTGTACAGCAATGTTTACGGTTTTCTTTGTTTCTTTATTGTATGACAAGGAATCCCTTGGGCTCAACCAGGCCGAAGGTAGAAATGCACTTCACCCGGAAACCTCCACAGACTGAGAAACTGGCTCTAAATGCAGGAACACAACAATTTAGAATTGTTGTAATGGCATACCCCGCCCGGGCAAAGGAATCACTAGCTTTTCTAGTAAAAGTGGCTAAATTACCATAACACAACACGTAGGACGTTTAAAGGTCCATCTGGATAGCCGACTACCCTTCTGCCAAAGTTCGGCGCCTGACGGTTTCCCGTATTCGGCGGCGGTCGGCGGCGGGCGGGAGAGCCAGTGCCTTCTGGGTAAGTTCACTCCACCGTAGACCTCATCCTTGCTCTAACCTAGAGATCAAGAGCTAAATCACTGGAAAAAAAAAATTGGCCTACTCGTAGCTTCAATTAACTCGATGAGGATGATTATCCTAATATAATAATAATAATAATAAATCGTTTTATTTTCAGATAATAAAAATCCATAAATTATTAGTAGTTAGACTTATAAATATGTTAGTAATACACACTATTTAATAAGCACATCAACACTGTGTTTATATATCGGACCATCAAGCTTGACCGCTATCATCATCAGGAAGGTGTTGGAGCTCCGTCGGACTCTGCTTAGCAGTAGCTAATATATCTATTAATATATTTATTAAATTGTCATTTAAGGTACGTTGAGCTCTTGATCAAAATCAAATTTTGAGGGTATTTTCAGTTTGAGAAATCGCAGAACAAATTAAAACTAAAGGCGAAAGCGGAATATCTTGCATGTGGAATTATTATGATTACCGTTTAATCACCAAATAATAAAAACTGACGCATGCGGAAATGTGAGCTGGAGAAAGGAATCTGATGAATTCGTCCTAAATAAGTGGATTTAGTCTAGGTACAGCTTCATAATATTACAATCTGAAGCGTAGCCAACAAGAATAAATAGCAGAAAGGCTCAGTAAATCAATACGGAGTGCGACGAACCCAATGGAGGGGCTTCTAAAGCTACCTCAGTACTGCAACCAGGTGATTTCTGATATCCACCTGACTTACTAAGGTTTCGAGTGCAGCAGACCATTACGGGTTATGCGCATTGCAACAAGATTACTTTTGTATTAACTGCTGGTATGTATTGCTTTGTGAAAAAAATATGGTGACTAAATTCTAGTAAAATTTAACTTAGTCTTTTTTTATTGGGTAGGTACTAGGTATTTGAGCTTATGTTTATTTTTTATTTATTCTGCATTGTTTGCAGAACAAATAGTGAGAGCATTCATTATATTTGTATACCTATTACTCTATACAAATAAATAAAATTGAAGTGTCTGTTTGTAATGTCAAAATAACAGCCTTTTAATTAAAGCATGTGGAAATATACAAGGTGAGTTTTTTTCCAGGGCCACTTGAGGCCAAGTCTGAAAACGTGGGAGTTATCGAAAAGTAATGGTAGGAGTTGCTTAACTTCTAATAATGACTTTTCGATAACTCCTTCGCCTCAGTGGCCCTGAAACTCGACCTGTATAACGTATAAAATAAAAAAAATGTGTGTCTATCTGTTTGTTTTGGCTAATAAACTCACAATCTTCGTTATCTCGGCATTCTACATTATTCCGTGTTGAACATTACGAGGAAAGATATCGATAAGTTTCAAAGAATCATAAAGGTGTAGAGGATGAATACACAAGCGATAAAAGCCTCTGACCTTCAGTTAGAGGTGATCGCCCTCCCACAAAGGAAGCCTTTACCTGTTACTAGACACAGATATACGTATTACGTACAGACGTACATACTTCTATTAATAATTTGAAATAGCAAAAAGCTTTTCGACACCTTATTTTTGTTGAAAAAACGAGCTTTTTATGTTCGATCTCAAAGTTGTATTGTAATGGGTTCATGTGCTCGAAACATGACTTCTCATGAATACGAAGGATGATTGAATCAAATTCCGTAAATCATTAAGCCCTAGTGAGCACTGTTCGAGGGTTGTCTGGAAGCGTTTGACAGGCGAATAATACAACGTGATGTGTCATTAATCCACGGAATTATATGAGCATACATTCATTTGTCAATATCAGACAGGGGTAGCAGAGTAAATAATTAAACCAATATTGAATTTTGACATTAAATTAACCAAGGAAAGCTAATCTCATTAGCTACTAAGAGAAATAAAAAATATTACTATACATTTCACACGACGCCTTCTAACCCCAAACTAATAGAAACATTAAACTACCTATTCATCAGCGTAGAAAACATACATTATTGTTTTTTTTTTGTATTTCAAGTGAAACGTTTATTTCGACATGAGGAAAAGATGTGGGTTCGAGTCCCGTCTCGGATTGTGAACTTTTGTGTCATTATAACATTAATCAAAAATCTTGCGGTGCTTTTGATTGAGGCGACACGTGACCCAAGGGCTGGCTCTTATTTAGGTCAGCGAATTAGCATAGCTATTCAGCGTGGCAACGCAGCCAGTGTCTTGGGCACGCTTCCGTCTGGTACTGGTCTGGAACAGTTGAGTTACCTGTAGGCCGTTTGCAACGATCCTTAGGTAATCTGACTGATTCCTTTGTACATAGTTAATTTAATTGTACTTTTTATTGAATAAATGATTTATAACATTTGTATACGTTATAGTTATTGTGTACTAGTGACACGCCCGAGACTTCATTCCTGTCATCTCGTAGGAATTTCCTAAAACCCTTTGCAAAATGAAGCTACTCACTTAATTTAAAATCCCTAGGACCTATGGACTGTGCGTCGATTGTCAGTCCACCAAGGGCTACACTGACGTCCCGCTGTGGGGTGTATTGTGCATTGTCCCCCATGTTTTAAATACCCAGCCAGCCCCGTTCCTTAAAATACCGTAGCAGGACCCTGGGTTGTTGAGGACATCTATTGAGCGCCTGAGTTCACGACAGCGACAATGAAAATGACACTGGTGTTGTGGGCGATGATGATTGCTCTGCTCCAGTCAAATGTTATTTAACAATAATAATAATAAATCATTTATTTGACACAAAAACAGTGTATGATTATATTATTAGATGTCTTTTGTGGACAATAAAACGTTATTCAATTTAATGAAGTTTGTCAGCTAGACAACGATTTTATATTTATGAATCACTCGATTGACGAAATTACGAAAGTCACCGTCCCCAGTAACTACGTGATATAATTACTATACAAAAATATTTTCTACCGCTCGCTGTTGCAATGGAAATGAGAATATGCGGGAGGTATCGTTTCCTTATTACAAAATAATAAGAAACGGCGGTTAATATCACAGTGGAGCAATATTTCACAAAGTCAATATTAGTTCTGAACTGGTAATATTAAAATTCGTTGAGATAAGACGAAGTACGAACGAGATACAAAACGTTTGTAAAGTGTGATGTGACTGAACTCGGCGCTTATCGTGCGCTGGCATTGCCGGGTTGCGGAAATGATTTCGGATGCAAATATTCGTTAGTAGGGTCTTGAAATTCAAATAAATGATAAAGTTTTGCAACTCCTAACGAGACATTTCCTAAAAGATATTCGGTAGAGATTTTAACATGGTTAATTGATTCAGACATTTTTTCAGAGGCCCATTTCAATGTTAACCTGAAAAATAGTTAGCACAATAATTTAAGTTCATTTTTTTTATTTAAGTTTAAAACTCAAGTTTTTAACATAAATTTCACAAGTAGGCTCAACCATTTGAAAATAAAACTGAGCACGAAATCTTTGTCTGGTAATTTTGGTACGCACTGGAGACGAAATACCACCTTCGTCCAGCAATTTGACAGTGTATATGTTATCCTAAATTGGCGAATGGGGCAAGAAGGAAACCGTGGGAGGCACTCTATTCAATGAGGCGGCCTAATAGAGGTTAAGATATGTGCCCCGGGTAACAAGCATCTCGCCATGTTTGACGCACGCCATACGCACTCACTGGATGACAGATCACGAGGGATCAACCTGGTTCTGTTACTTCGGTGCGGCGCTTTTAGTATACTAATATATAAATAGTACTGGACATTTTACATAGCACCATCTAACTACAAACTAAGTATATCACAGTATCAAATAATTATGTTTTTGTTGTGTACACATGAAATCCTATACTTATCTTTCGCTTAGGTTTCATTTTTTTTTAAAGAAAAAGCTCTTGACCTTTACTGGTCAAGAATAAGGTCGACAATGAAGTGAGCTTTGCTAGAAGATGGAACTAAGTACCTACTTGGCGCCGGACTTCGGTAGAAGGGACTTCATTGAAACATATTATGTTTTCATGCTCACAATTTGAAAATTAAGGCGTTTATTGATGAGATCAATGTTATAGATAATTTAGGTAGGGCAGATAGAATACTTTTGTGTAGTAACAATAATAATTGTAGGTACGCTTACTCATAACATTGAAAGCATTCAGCATAAGATTATCAAAACATTCTTATAATTATAGTTACTCTTATATAGCTACCACAGGCATAACCACTATTGTATAATACTTACTTATACCTTTATATCAATAGTATCAAAAAATATGAACACTTTCTTTACTGATTACTTTTACACAATACCTACCTTTTTTAATACATACTTATGATTATGATACAATATAACGTCCCGGATGGGAATCGAACCCAAAACTTACAAAGCAGCAGGCAGAGCTACTAGCAAGGCCAATAATGGCATTTTTCTATTAAAATGTGTCAAGATTTTAAAACGACAATCCGTGTGTTTGTTTGTACAGAACAACACCATACTGAACACTCGTTTGTAAAGTTCCTTAGAGATTATAACCTTAACTTGTACGTATCTACTACCTTGGATGTGACTATTTAAGCAAGCGACACGACAATACAAAAGATCTGAATTTGGTTACATTACAATGGAGGCTGTGCGTGGAATGCGGTCTTGCCTGTTCCACGATGTAACATTATTAGAGAGACGATTTGCTCACTTCTAAACTTAATACAGCTTTAATCATTGAAATACGATGACTAGGTACTGCAAGAATAACGAGCTGTTTAAGTAGGTAAGACTTCGCTAGATTCAATGATTTCATAGAAACTAGAAACGATTATACTGATGTCTTAAAATATTAGAATATTTTTGGCGTCTGTGGGATCCACTTCCGAGTGACTCTACTTGCCAGTGGTAGAGGGCATAGGATACAGCTGAGTGATGCTATTGCTGGTGGTGGAACTGTAAAGGTCCATCTAGCTTGCGAACCTTTCTGCCGAAGTCCTGCGCCAAGCAGTTAGCTGAGTTCCGTCGGTCCGCGGGTGTACCAGATTCTGGGAAAACTCGCTAAACCACACCTTATCCTAGCCCAGGTAATGCCCACACGGGCCTCGAGATAATGACCGTAACTTTTTTTTAACCACCTCTGTGGTCTATTCTACCACCAGTGTCTGATCCAGAGGTCCCGGGTTCGATCCCCATGGGGAGTACAATATTGTTATTGGTTTGGTTGGTGGTAGGATTTTGTTTAATTCCGCCTGGCTTGCTATCACTATCTTACCTAAGTCTATCGCCATAACAACGATTCTTAAAAATTGTTGTAATCCGGCATTTAGAGGTAAGATATATCCTCAGTTGGTGCAGGATTCCGGGTGAAGTACGCTTCCACCTTATCATAACTTGAAAACCTGGCCAGATGAAGGTCAAGCGCATCTCCGTCGTACTATAATAAAAGGCTTACCCATTTGAAACAAATATATTAAATGAATTAATGGAAGAAAGAGAGAAATAGGACTATAGGAGAAATTAATGTAGGAATTGTACCGAGTGGTCACTCAGTAGTGACCACTCGGTACAATTCCTACAAATTCATTAGCACGAACTAGCCTCGCTCACTCGGCTTTGTTAAAACACCGCCCCTTTGCCAGGGCTGAGGTTGAGGTGTGGTCGTAACTGGGGCAAGTGTCATTTATTTATGTTGAATATAGGTCTGCTAAGGACAGCATAGTTGCTTATTTGAATGATATAATATGTATATTAATTGTAAAGGGAGACCAACTTTCACTACCACTAATATTTATATTGTACATAGATTCCAATATAAAAAGTTTATCATCGGTAGAGCGGAACATTTGCTTGTGCTGGTTTTTATCATAGTAAAAGTTGACAGATTTTCATTAGATGTTCACCAATGATTAATTATTGTTATGCGCCTATACGTTAGTTACTACAGCCTCTCTGTTCTGTCCATACAAACGTTGCCTGGAAGATATTTCTTTTAGCGAAAAGACCACCCATTGTACCTATTTTAAGTATTGTTCTCTGCGTGTTTGTTTTGTTTCTTGGAGTACAATAAAGAGATTTATATATCTAGTACAAAATCGACTTCTGGTACTCAATAGAGAATACCTACCTATTGTATTGATTTCGAGGGAACATTATTCAATCTCCAGGTTAGAGATACCTTTAAAAATCACACGTCTCGCTACCCACCTGAAAGGAGAAAGTATAGAAAACGACTTCAAAAGAGCCAATAAAACAAAATACCTTACAACAATGCATTTAGACATGCAAAGAAAGAAGCTATTTAAAATATTCTCTCACGATACGTTTAAAGAAATTGTATTGGCGCGTATAACCAGTTTGAACCTATTATGGTCCTATTATATCATCCACCTTAGGCTGACAGACTAGTTCCAATCATGAGTCAGTGTTAAATCAGTTCAAGTTCAAATCACGTACGAGGCAAAAAGTTTGATCAAATTAATGGGTTTACTTTTATTGAGTTTAAATTGCTATATTTTTTTTGCTATTTTAATATGATAGATTTAGAGCGAGTTAATAAAGGCTTCATCGACCATGATTAAAAAAAAAGAATAAATAGAAATATAGGTCCATTTAATTAATCAACTGCGTGAGTAAGTATGATAAAAATAAAAGAGCTGCAATTCTTTGAATAAATGAGCAACTGAATTGTATATTAATGGATGTGTTGTCATTTGGATACTTAAATAATAAGCCTCATAGCTCAGTTGGTATTGGTAGTGACTCTGCCTTCTGCGCTGTAGGCTGTGGGTTCGATTCTCACCCAGGAAACATTTGTGTGATGAAAATAGATGTTTGTTCCGTGGTTGGGTGTTGTATCATATAGTACGCATGTATTTACAAAAGTCTTATCTAAGTATTCTATCCGTAATCTAGTTCCCATATTACAAGCTATACATAGTTTGGGGCTAAATGGCGCTGTGTCTTAATGTCCTATAATATTTATTTATTAATTTTTATTTGTTTTCGTATTGAGACATGAACCAAGCATAAAACCAACAAGTGTATATAACTATTCATACAAACTTGGTTAGTTTGAATAGGTATATTGTTAAGCCAATGAAAAGTTTAGCTTGGTAGTTGGAAACTGCTAAGCTAAGAAAACAATCCCAATCTCTCGAGATAGTCGTTGATTTCTTGAACGTTTGTGTTGGTGAACAACACAAACGTTTACAAGCATTGTTTGCTGAACTTGCACTAGCGTACAACATTATTACTAGATAGCGAGAGAACTTCCACGATGAGCTGTTTCAATGCAAGTCTTTCACGAAGTTAGCAAAAGCGAGCTATAGGGAATATCGTAGCGTTATACAGTTGAAGACTTGAAACGCAGCATTTTGTGAATGCAAGCCTGCATTCTCTACAACTAAAACGGACTACAGTAAGTAAATGCTATTGTTGTTCCGTTTATTTAAAGATTTTAAAGGCTTTGAATAGCTTCTGTTTCCTAAGCCAATTTTATTATTTACCAAGCGAAGCGGGCAAAGAGTATTTGCATCAACTGGCAACATTTTGCATTCATCATCTGGTTCGTAGTAGGACTTTGTTTAAGTCCGCCTGGGTTCTACCACTATCTTATCTAATTCTATCGCCATAGTACCAATTCTAAAATTATTGTGTTTCGGCATTTAGAGGTAAGATAGCCAGCTCTTCAGTTTGTTGGAGATTCCGGGTGAAGTGCGCCTCTACCTTCGGCCTTATCTTAACTTGTAACCAGGTGAGATGAAGGCCGAGCGCTTCCCTGTCGTACAAAAAAAAAACAGTTTGGATATTGGTACTCGCGGGTCGTACTTTTTAATTTAAAATCAGTCAAGAGGTTGTCGAGATATAAGGCCATGAGGTAAGCTCTCAGAGAACCTACACGAGGCACAGACTAAAAACAATTACTGCAAAGAAATTGTCCTCGCGAGGTCTATTCGCAGAACAATAAATAATAAAATATTACTGGACATTATCTATACACCTGCCTTGTAATATCAATATTTAATTTGGTAATGTACACTACTAACCTACTACCTAGGTATGTACCTATCTAATAATAATACATAACAGGACATTCATTTTACACAGCGCCATCGAGCCCCAAACTAAGCATAGCTAGTAATGTGGGGAACTAAATAACGGACGTTTTACTAATATGCAACATCTATGTTTAACCCACACATGTTTGTTTCCTGGTGGAAATCGAACCCACAATACAGCGTAGAAGGCAAAGCTACTGCCAACTAAGAGAGACACACAACGCCCTAGAGTCTATAGAGAGAATGCGATGCTAGATTTTATCACCATGAAATAACCAACCATAAAAAAAAAACTTAAATCATGTTCTTTCACGCCTAATGAATAGTACAGGGGACCTCTAAAGTTATCTGTGTACTTATTGCCCTATCAGTGATACCAGTTATCGATAAAAAAATAACAGCTTAGGCTGGGTCGGGTGCGGCGTTTATTGCTCCCTGTGATGAATAGTTATTTTGGCAAATTACATGTTAGAGTAATAAATTGCTCGTGAAGTAAATGTGGCTCTAAAGCTCTAAGAAAACTCTATTAGTAGGCAACGAGGAACGTTATAAACAAAACTATACCTATACCGAATGGCAACTTAGGTGCTGGGGTAAATCTCAAGAATAGAGGGAGACATGGTTCATATCAGTTTAGCTCTAGATAAAGCGACGAGCATTTTGTCGCGGGATCAACGACCTATTTTGACCGTAGCGTAGCTATCTGCGACATGTTACGGTCGAGCGGATTGGATCAGAACATATGAAAGATCAACGTAGGCTGATAATAAACAAAGAAGCTGATAAGCTTTCCATATACAGCAAGTAAATGGATATTCGGATAATAATATTATAAAAGATATTGACGAATTTTTCAAAACTCTTGGTTGAAATTTTAATACCTAATTTGGAGGTAGGTATGCTTTCAGTTTGTGATGACTAAGATATCGATTGCTCACAATCGTTATCAAAAAGGGCTGATATTGCGTGCACCGGCTTAACCGTTTTGTGTACTTAGCCTTGTAGTTGATAAACATTGGAAGTATTATAAGAGCCTGCCTATATATATAGGCAGGAGGCTCATTGGTACATGATATAGGCGACCGCACGGAAGAAGCCTCGCCATAAAGCAAGTGACAAGCTGTACAGAATCAGGCAACATTTTGGTCCCTTCAGGGCAGCTATCATATTCATCAAATAGAAGAGTTTTAAGAGTAGTAGAGCCCCTTGTGAAAGGGCTCGTCCGGAGAAGTACTACCACCATACCTATTTCAGCCGCCAAGCAGCATTGCCGTTTTCCGGTTTGAAGGGTATGGTTGCCGGTGAAATTACGGGCACGCGAGGCTTAACAACTTTATGACTTAAGTTCACGGGCGCAGTGCAGTGCCGCATAGGCTATGTTCTTTGCGTGTGTGACCTATGTAGTAAAGCATTTTGATAGGCAAGAGATGCACTTAACATCAGATGGACTACTTGCTTGTCTCCTAGTTGTATAAAAAATATATAGAAATATTTTCCCAGAGAAATAGTTCTAGCTTGGAAGAATTCGCTCTATCAGCAAAACTCATACATGGGAGGCCGATCTATAGCAAGAGGGAGGAAGAGAGTCCTCTAAAGAACTAAACAGATTCAGATATATACACATTACGAATAAATATAGTAAAAGATGAGAAGATAATTTAAGGCTAACTTAATATTAACTTCCTCAGTGGTAAAATGGTAATGTTTCTAATAGAGTCGAGAAAATTTATATAGATAATATAAATAAATGGGAATATAGAATAATAAGAGAAAATTTTACAAGAAAGTACCAACAATAAGTTGGATCCAAATTCTGAGAAATTTATAAAACACTTCTGAACTTATTCTTGCTTGCATATTGGTCTACATCCATCATTAGTCCAATCAAAACTCGAGTGAGAGCAATCAACAGCACATCAGACGTCTATGTTAATAGAAACAATGAAATGGCCTTGATTGCAATCTACTTGAATGGATCATAGACCACCGCAGACATTTTTATGAAGTGTGATATTTAACCTATATTAAGGTCCTGAAGAGAAGTATCCTAATGAGTTGAGATAGGAGTTTATTTTTAATCTATCGTTATAATATGGAATCATGTTCTCTCAAGCCCTAGGATATAAGGCAATAAGAACTAAACTTGCATTAAATTAGAGAACTTGAATAAGAAAACTGTGCAAGCGCAAGTCAGCAGTTTCAATGCAGTTACATATGCCAACAACTGCAAATTTGTAGCTGGTTTGAATGCAGAAGAGTAATATGGTCTTAGGGAAACAGTGCAGACACTAGTCGTAAAGTCAGGACTTGGTAGCAAACTTGACTCAGCTGCAAACATATTGTACTTTAAAAATAGGTTTTGTTTTATTTCTTTCGAAATGTATCTGTAAGTATGCACACCTACTTGATTATGAATGGATTGTGGTCTCAAAAGTATGTGCAGTTTAACACTTAAGTGACCATGGCCCGATTAGGCCTAGCCTATAAGATACTATAAAAAATACCTGACACTTCTAATCTAGAGTCAAATAGCGTAGGGCGCAGATAAGATAGGTAAGGCAAACATTTCAAAATTCAGGTTACCTCTTCTATTCTTTACAAGGTAGCCCAAGTCTTTCAAATACTATTTGAAATGTGTTATGACTATTTTTATTACGAAAATATTTATATACAGAAGCTCTAGCACCTATGTCTTTTTCTCAGCTCATTTATAGTAGCTTTGGCTTTTGTGCTGTAATGGTTATGGGCTCGATTCCCACCTGGGAAAATATTTATGTGATGTTTGTTGTGTATGGGAGTTGTATGTACCAAAAAATATGTATTTACAATTATATATTATATGATTTATTTAAAAATCTAATGGGCTCGATTCCCACCTGGGAAAATATTTATGTGATGTTTGTTGTGTATGGGAGTTGTATGTACCAAAAAATATGTATCAACAATTATATATTATATGATTTTTTTAAAAATCTAATGGGCTCGATTCCCACCTGGGAAAATATTTATGTGATGTTTGTTGTGTATGGGAGTTGTATGTACCAAAAAATATGTATTTACAATTATATATTATATGATTTATTTAAAAATCTATAATTACAACTGCTGTCAAAACAAAGCACAGCCATCTATTACATATGACGTACATGAGGGTAATTCCCACTGGCTTTTTTGTAGGATATTAGGTGGCTGGACTAGCAGAAAACCACCCATCACACATAAAGTGCCCACAAGAGGTTTAGTTGTGGAAACCGGACCGGTTTCCACAACTATTACATACAAGCTCATCACAAATTAAGAGGTTAATTCCAATAGACCACAAGATACATGATAGTCTTGTATGTTCTTCTCAAATTATGTTTGGAATCTGAAAGGTTATCAGATGGATAGGATGGATTGGGAAGGTATTGCAATGTGATGATCAGAAAGAGGTATGCTGAACATAATATGTACCATTTGACAATAATCTACCATCAATATGGACCTACAATATTTGTATTTTAATCTTTGATTCTACTCAGTAGTGCGGAGAGAATGATGATGATGATAATATTGGTGATCAAAAAATATGTCTACTTGAATAAATTTATTTTAATCATATAGCATGACTAAGTCTTAAAAGCAGAAACCAGTTCAAGAGTGATCTATTGGAGGTTGATTCAAATTGGTTCAACAATTATTATGGTACTTGAGATTGATTGATGTTCTCCTAATGCCTCTTTATATCATTTTGCTAATGCATGAAAACATCAATAATAAAATACTTCTATCAGCTTAAAAATATTTGGCCTAATGTAGTGTGAGCTTGCTAAGAAGAAACCGTTACATTGAATAGAATGTTTAACATTTCATTACATGCCTACTAAATCTAATAATTTATTGTATTATCATATTTAAGTAGTCATCAATTTTGATTAATTAGAATACATACATTTTTTTTTTAAACAATAGTTAGTATTGTACACAATAACAGTGAAAGTTTGGCAGCACATCATGAGATTATTTTTTTACAATATGCATGATGTTAGCTTATTGATCCTTGCCAAGTTTATTAAAGATCGAGTTTGAAGACCTAGAGTCAACAAAACACTGAATAGGTTGAATGAACTGTTCACAGTAATTACAAAAGATGTTTCTGCACAACACAGGTCACTATTGTAGTTAGTAATGGTACATACCTTGCGAAAAGCAAACAGCTCATTCTGCAGCTTCTGCCTCTCAGCTGAGGGCTGCTGCCCCTTGCCCCGTATGAACTTTAGCATTCTGCCCGCCTGCAACAGAAGAATCACTTAGCACTGTCCACAAACAAACAAAAATAAACAAACAGAGCAAAGCAAGCCCCCACCATAATAGCACGCGCGGCACCAGCACTCTTACCGGCATCAACGAGCCGACTACTGAAGTGAATAGTAACTAGCTAGCTTGTCGTTTGCGATCACGATCACGACCCGTCACCGACAGCCCCCGCACTGAATTACTCACACGACAAACCTATCCTTGCAATCGAACGATAGCCGACATATAGATAACACTATCTACGACTGTCTGATACAAGAAACATAAATTCTTCTATAATTCCAATGCATAAATGTATCGTAAATCGACTCAAAACCTGGAAACAACGCCTGTCTGACAGGTTTTACATATTGGTTCAAACAGCAGGTGAAATGAAAGAGTACGTACCGACAGACGATAACTTCAGGTGCTTTATTGATAAATCCACAATTACTTGGATATCATACAACTCACAACGAATTACAAATCACACAAAACATGTAACTCCATCCACACCACACACAATTTCATGAAGAACACGAACGCACGCAAGCACAAAACCACACACACACAAGCTCCGCTACTAGCTAGTGTTGCCAGCTTGCCACCAATGGAATCTAACGCGAAATGCATACTTCAATGTGTATTTTAATGTCGTCATATTGTCAGCCTAACTCACGTCAGCTCATGATCAAAAAATTTGCACAGGCAATGATGAGCCCTACGATGGATAGATAATAATACTTACGTGGGTAGATAATAATACCTACCTAGTAATGTAGTGGTAATGATGATGATGACGTTTAGTTTTTGTATTAACAATAATAGAAGCTAGTATGTACTTATCATTATTTGATCAATCGTTTTGTCATGATGTGTAGTATGCTATTTTAAGTGAATATATGCTATATATCTATAATCATGTACTTGCTTCTGCTTGCTTGGTACCTGGATATAACGTAGGTACCTATACTATCCATTGGTTATTCCTGGTGTCAAACAATATCTGTGCAAAATTGTGGTTTTGGCTGAACGTTTCTCGTCGCATTTGTCATATAATAATGTAGGAGATAAGGATTGTGAAGTTACCCCAGAATATATTTTATTAAACCTAATCCGAAACCTACACTGGTATTTATTCTCATCTAGACAAGCAAATGTCACTTTCATAAAAATGCTTACAATGCTAGTCTTGAATACAAATATATAGCGATGTCGTAGCAAGCAGTTGGCATGTTGTAGACTCATCTAACGCATTTCACTTCTTGAGTACTCTACTAAACTCTTCTATATGGTCTTATTTAATGTGTTTTGCATATTTGATTTAAATGCAATGAGTTTAGGTACATTTTTTATAACTGAGGATAGACTGGTGTCCTCGGACCAACCCTATTCCTAAATTACATAAATGAGCTTTTTTACTTTCTTTTCTTCACTGCAAGATTAAAACATTTGCGGATGATATACTTTTCTAATCCACGGTCGCAATTGGCCCGAAGCCTAAAACTATGCAGAAGACATCCTTAGGTTTGTAATGCATTGAATCTGTTCCAATCTTCTAGCACTTAATATTTCTAAAAGAAAATTTATCCAGATTTCAGCAAACAAAGTATTTCAACCTCCCGCCACCTTTTACTTTCTGTCTATATTTGTAAACATATATTTTCTCTCTCAAGCATTAGCCAGTTACATAAACTATAACTGTCTGACTTTTGAACATTGTTCATATCTCAAGTATCTTGGAGTCATATAGGATGTTACGATGTTATGGATACAACAAATAGATGCAACCGCTTTAAGAATACGTAATCTACTTGTATTTAAAGAAATACGTGACGTATTTTTACTTAAAAAAAACTGTACAAATGTGTATTTCAATCCGGTGTCAGCACCTCAAAATCTGAACATAGGTTACATTATACCTATATTGAAGCAGCAACACTGGCTGCGACCACAATGACGTACAGCTTGACTTTGACGTATTTGACAATAAATGAAAGAACGAATGAAATGAGGAAAATTATGTTCTACTCGTTACTATTCAGTATAAAATGCTGCCACTGGCAAATGCATAACCTCCCATTCCACAAGTAAGTAACTACCTATCACCAGTCGAATAGTAGGTTGATCTCAATAGAAATAACCGCCTCTGTGGTCTAGTGGTTCGACCCACCGATTTCAGATCCAGAGGTCCCGGGTTCGATCCCGATAGGGAGTACAATACATTGTGCTTGGTTTGGTTGGTGATTTTGTTTAAGTCCTCCTGGCTAGCTACCACCATCTTAACTAATTCTGTTACCATAATAGCAATTCTTAAAAAAATGGTTGTGTTCCAGCATTCAGGGGTAAGATAGCCAGTTCCTCAGTTTGTTGAGGATTCCTGGTGAAGTGCGCCTCCATCTTCGGCCTTATCTCAACTTGTTACCAGGTGAGATGAAGGCCAAGCTCTTCCTCGTCGTACAATAAAAAAAAATGTTCTGTAAAAATTAATTTTAATGCAGTGCTATATGGCATAAAAAGTTAACTTACACAGTTTGCAAATATCTCAAAATCAAGGTACCTAACTCAAATTTTAAGATGATCATTTTGTACGCCATGGTCAGGTAATATAACATATTCCTACTCTAGAACTGAAACCGTTTATATAACTCCATTGTGTCCTTGCATAAAACCATTATTTTTTTAAGGTTTCTACATTGTAATTGAACAGATGAGTTTTGGTACGTCTTGTTAAACGATGTATATATTCGTGGGAATATCTATCTGTGATTCATGTGTCATCTGTGGTTGAAATGTCTACTTATACAGGGACACAGACTAATAGGAAGCTAACGCTTCAGACAAGGTACTCCCATAGAACAGATTTCGATTCTATTTAATGCTCATGTATCTTGTATGAGCATGACAGTTCTTTTTTTATAATTTAACTGGGTCTTGGCACAAGTTGGGTAATATACCGCCATTTAATTGTCAGGTTCTTGCATAACTTTAATTTTAATTTTTCATTTAATTATGTTTCGTGTTCTCATATCTTTTTTTTACCTTATTCATATGCTATTTTAACTTTTATTTTTACTCTAACTAAGAATTATTGTTTTCTCTCAATTATGTTTTCTTTATTTCTGTTTGTTATGCTTGGAGTCTGTGGAGTGAGGCGACCTGGTGACCTGTAATTCAGATTTTCTTAAACCTACCTATCTCAGGCACCAGTCTCTTACAAAACAGGTAACTAAATTTACAATTAGATTTTCTAGCAATTTTATTTTATAATGTTATATACCTATATGTATGTACCTTTGTGAGAGAAAATAAACTTATATTTTATATTATTATTTTATTTAATACCTACTCAAATAATAGGTACCTACGTAGAATTTTTGAGAATAAATTATGTCCCTGAGATTTTAGGGATAATAGGGAATGTAAGAGAAAATACTTGTCATTTGAAAGTTATTTTATGTTTCAATTTAGTTTTGTACATAATAAATGCTTTTATTGCGTCTTTGGCAAAATTTTGTTTGATACTTTATAAACATCTGTGCCTTCTAGAAAATCTAGAAAAAAGAAGACGAGCTCGATACGATATCGTTTAGATGCGAGAAACCGCTTTTCAAAGTGGTTTCGACAGATTTACTGCTTGCGACGTTTCTGGAAGCTTCATCTTCGCAGTTCATCACAATTAATGCACTGTAACTACTTTTGGAGTCCTATCTCAGTGTAACATTTTTTGAATAAAGTGTTTGTCGTTCGTAATTACGATATAGATGCCCCGATTGTAAATAATGTTTTTTACTGGAAGGTTGGACATTGATTGTGTGTTCATGCAGTAGGTAGTGGGACGGAAAGGCACCTATTGCTTGCATTACTAAGCCTCATAGCTCAGTTAGTAGTAACTCTGCCTTCTGCGCTGTAGGTTGTGGGTTCGATTCCCACCCAGGACAAACATTTGTGTGATGAATATAGATGTTTGTTCTGTGTTTGGGTTTATTATAAGTAAGTAAGTATGTATAAACTAATAAAAAAAATATATTTAAGTATTCTATCCGTAATCTAATTCCCATATTACAAGCTATGCTTAGTTAGGGGCTACATGGCGCTGTGTGAAATTAATGTCCTGTAATATTTATTTATTTATTAGGCAAAATGCATTATCCTGACCCGCCTCTTCTAGTTTTTTTTTTATTGTACGACGAGGAAGCGCTTGGCCTTCATCACACCTGGTAACAAGTTGAGATAAGGCCGAAGGTGGAGGAGCACTTCACCCGGAATCCTGAACACACTGAGAAACTGGCTATGGATAGGATGGTGAGGAATTAGATAAGATGGTGGTAGCTAGCCAGGCGGACTTCAACAAAGTCCTACTAACCACCAAACCAAGCACAATTATTCTGTACTCCCCATGGGGATCGAACCCGGGACCTCTGGATCTGAAATCGGTGGGTTGAACCATTAGACCACAGAGGCGGTTCAATTTATTTAGTCTCCCTGTTTTTTTATTGTACGACGGGGAAGCGCGATGTTTAAATATCACCCGGTTACAATACAAGTTAAGTTAGGGCGGCGAAGATCCTCGGAAGAGCGGGAGACGGTCCGGCGAGAAGCGAGGGACGCGGTCCACCATTGGACGGAGGACCTTGCCAACGCCACCTTCGGCCGCCGAACGCTGGACGCACTCGCGCCGCTGCAAGACTGGCTTGAGCGGTCCCACGGTCTCCTCTCATTTCGTCTGGCGCAGGTGTTATCCGGGCATGGATGCTTCGGATAATTCCTGCACCGGTTTGTAAGGGAGGAAGCCCCGTTGTGCCACGACCTCGAGGTGTGCCCGTCGTGGTCCGAACCGCGCCACAGTCTGGTCGCTGTGGTCGGATGGGACCGCTTCCCGGCGTGGTCAACGCCATGCTGGGAATTGAGGGGCCTAGGCTGCGGTTGCCTCTTTCTGCGAGGACGCAATGTCCCAGAAGGAGAGGACAGAGCGTGCACGGGAGGAAAGTCCCCTCGCAGCGCCGCTCCGTAGTAGCAGAAGGCGATTGAACGAGGGTCGTCTTCTTCCTCCCGGTGGTGAATAGCGGGCGACAGGCGCGGGGGCGCCTTCGCTCGCATAGCACTATTCACCCCCACGCTTGTCGGGCGGAAATGACTGAGCACTCGCAGTCATTTCCGTTCTTCCCCTCCCCCCTCCGGGAGGGAAGTTCAGGACCTGCTGTAAGGCGGGCGGTTGTCGGGGGGGGGACTGGATGTAAAGGCTCTGCCGGTTTTCCAGTCTTCCCCTCACACAGACGATGCAGAAGTGCCGCTGCCCCCGCAGCAAGGGGCGGGGATAAAGATTTTGTCCTCTGTATTTATCCACCTTCTAGAGCATTTTGTCTCCCGATTTTTACCCCCTCCCTTTGCTTACCTTTTAGTGGGTATACCGAACAACCGGGGAGCCCCACATAACCTTCCCATTCCCGAAACGAGGTCATGCGTAATGCATTTTTCCCAGCGAAAAGAAAAAAAAGAAAGGGCGGCGAAGTGGAAGTTGCGCACTTCACCCGGAATCGTCAACAGTCTGAGGAATTATATTCTTAATATAGACATTTACATTTCCATACATTCATATACATTCTATTGTTTATTTTTATGCAAGTACTTATCTAGTGGCTGACGATTAGGTACATAACGCACAGTAAAAATATCTGAAGAAAATATAAAGTATGGACATGTTTTTTTAATTCACGCTGACAGACTTTATTGAATTTATTTACGAGTGACTAAACGCTTGTTATGTACTTAGTAGCACTCACTCAGTACCATCTATAGTATATCTATTGTACCTATCAGGTATCCAAATTAGGAGGAGATTGAGTAGGAAGTAGGAAGGTACGTAGGCTATCCTTACTAAACTGCTCGAGTTTTATAATAGTCAATTATTAGGTGCCTACTCTACCTATTAATTTGGAACTGCTGATCATGAATACAATTTTTTTATGCACTGGAGTTTTTTTAAGCGACATATATGAGAATTCTAAAACCGTGAGAGTTGTCGAAAAGTGATGTTATAATTTACGGACTCGATATGGAAAAACAAAATCTGGGCAGGTTTTCAAAAAGTTGAATCTTTTTTGCGACAGCGCAATCCTTTTTCCTATTATTTTTCCTGTACGAGAAGAACTTTTTGAAATTGGAACTTTTCGTGACCCGTTTTTAAAATGGCTTGTGTCCATGAAATAGGAGTAATTTTCGTTTGGTTAGCTGCGCAGAACGCAGCAGTAGTAAAGCACAGGCATCATATTGGCTGAACTAGAAACAAGGACGGAAGGATGTTCAAAATGACCGCCTAATTCATGAATGGCCGCTCCCTTCCTCAGTCCGCTGTTTGTGGCTGTAAAGGTGTTTGGTGTAAATTCGTTATGCTATACAGCGGCTATTTAAATTGTTATCAGTGTTGTACTTTTTCTTGTACAGCTGATCTTTTTTATTACCACATAGGAAAAAAAAACAATATTTCATGAGTGCCGAGCCCATAGATTTAGAATATACGGCCGAGCCTTTGTTCTATAAACCTTGAATTAAGCTGGTTCGTACCTTCTTGGCGGGCGCCCTGTCAAAGCGTTCCTGTCTGAGTAATTAGGTATTCTGCACAGTTGCAGATTACCAAGAGCCCAGAGGCAACAGTTATTTAAAAAATCGTGGCCGGGAGTGCCGACAGAAGTTAAAACTTAAAGTGTGTCGATCTTTGCCGAATAGAACAACTGAGATTGTTGGTACTTGAATCACAATGTTATCGCGTTGGTCACGATATTAATAATGAGGGTTGTTTTTGCAACACAACTGATACAATGACTTCTTAGAACTGACGTTGATAGGTACCTGTCACGGCTGTCAAACTGATGGTTGAGATATACATAAAGAGGTAGACGCAGTCTTCGAACGGTCCTTGTGTTGTGTCGGTAAGGTGTACAGTGTCGCGAGTTCAATGATTTTTTTCCCAACGCGCCTTAAGTAGTTTTCACTTCAATAACCTCACGTTAGAGCATAGATTACCTTAAGAGGTAGGTGAACCTATCTAACCTAGAAGGTAATAATAGTAATGAAAAAGTTTTATTGAACGACAGGGAAACGATTGGCCTTAACTTGATTTTTCGGCCTTATCATAAATTGACAAAGCAATTTATGATTAGGCCGAAGTTGGATGTTCACTACACCCGGTACCAAAAAGGGCTGAGGAACCTGACTGTCTTACCTCTATATGCCGGAACACAACCATTTAGAATTATTGTTATGGCGACAGAACAGACTTAGATAAGATGGTGATGGCTATTTATATTTGTAGTACAGGCAACAGTACTAAAGAGCTAAATAACTGGGAATAACGGTGATGTCGGGGGTAAAAGCTTGTATCAATAGCCTTGTCTGGCGGAGGGCGGGCGTTGCCATGGCAACCCACATCGATTGACGTGGCGGGGCGCATCTTGCAACCTGCACAACACAGACCTAATAAGGCTTTGAAGGAGATTGGAATATTGTTTGTTCGACTTGAACGCCTAGATCTCGCGAGATTTGCTGTAAGAAAAGTAAAAAAAAGAGTTTTCTATAAATGCATTTACAGTTTCTGAGAGCACAAGTAATATCTGGCTGTTTTATCTGAACATATAAAATTATTGTGTAGCTGGCTGACTGACAATCGACGCTCATCCCAAGCCTGAGGACAAAGAGACTAAACATTTTCAGGGTAGCTTTCTTTAGTAGTGTAGGGGTGCACTAAGAATACATTTCAGTCGTGAATATCACCTTCATGATTGCATAAAAATGGCTCAAAACGTAATTGTGGGCACCATTTTGAATGCTACGAAGTGCTACGAGCTACGATCTACGTGCTATGAGCTACGTGCTACGAGCTACGTGCTTCGTGCTACGTGCTAGGAGCTACGGGCTACGAGCTACGTATTACAAGTACCGACATACTAGCAGTACCTACGTACTGCTAGTATGTATTCATGCTACCGTGTTGAGAACTATTTCGAGGCAAACGTCAAAAAAGGGTCATCTAGTCTTTATCAGCACTATCATTACTACATAGTCTTAACCGTAGTTTTAACAGTAGTAGAAGCCCCTTGTGAAAGGGCTCGTCCGGAGTATTACTACCACCATGCCTATTTCAGCCGCCAAGCAGTATTGCTATGTGTTCCGGTTTGAAGGGTATGGTTCCCGTAGAAATTATGGGCACGCGAGGCTTAACACCTTTATGCCTCAAGTTGACGGACGCAATGCAGTGCCGTGTGGGCTATGTTCTTTGTGGATGTGACCTACGCAGTAAGGCGCGTTGTTATAGGCAAGAGATGCACTTAATACCAGGTGGGCTACTTGCTTGTCCCGTCTCCTAGTTGTATAAAAAAAAGACGCAAGTTTATAATTTGAATTTTAGTCTAACATTTAACACTCCCGCCCCAATTAAATAAGGCTAAAATTAAACAGGCATCGAAACATCAAATAATAAATTTCGTTAGCACTTTGCGTAGGTATTTTTTTCCGGCAAAGATCACGACGGGACCCCGTTGGAATTTAATTTCGTTTGGCTCGATCTTCAAGATGTTTAGAATAATTTCCCTCATTCGGAAATCTCGCCCGGCCGCGCTAAAATAATTTTATCATAGCCAAGAAATTGAAAATTGAGGAGATTGTCGGAAAGAAAAGGGGTTGCGTTAGAATATAAGTATTTGGAGACAAAAAAGCTTTGGTGAAAGCTTTCGTCATGTAAAAATATATTCACGCGAACTCCATGAACATTATAGGTGTTATGTATATTTTTTTGTCGAGTTTCAATTTTAATTTCAATAATCATTAATTCAGTAAGATTTATAAGGTTAATTTTTGAAACGTCAAATGGGTGGAAGTCTGCTCGGAATCGCGACCAACACCATGGATAGTTGCACAAGAACCTAGAGCTAGGCTATTTCTTTACATATATACATATACACCTAGAACGTTTGAAGCATTTATAGACTCTTACCCTTGTAACTATGTTGTTCTATTGCATGTTTTGTAAATTCATTAATATATTCTGTACCCTAACTCATTATTCAAATGCTATCCTACTTTAATATTATAAATGCGAAAGTTATTTGGATGTTGGTTCCTCTTTCACACCAAAACTATTGAACGGGTCGAGCTGAAATTATGCTATCTACTATTAAAATCCTATTCACTAGTATTATAAATGGCAAAGTTGGTTTGAATGTTTTAAGCGTTTTTAAACTTTAAACATATAGAACTACGAAAATAAATAGCTACTTTTTATTTACGACATTACTGTTGCATAAGTCCACTGCTCTACAACAGAATCAATAAATAAATATGTATTTATCCCCTTACTTTACAAAAAACAAGCATAAAATTACTGTAAATTAGTGTAACTCCAAACCCACACACATTAGTTCAGTCTATCCTCCACCCTCCCCCTCACACATCATCACACACGCCTTCACACCCACTCACACATCCTCACACTCGTCCACATATACATTACACACCCACTCACACCACCTTCACTCCATTTCTCGTTACATATAGGGACTCTTGTTGCAACACACATTACCTGTTTTTATTATTTCGTTCTAGTTTAATTATTACTCTTTAGTTTTTTTTATCAGTAACTTTTGATGTTTAGGCTATATATTATTTTTAGGAAAATTTAATTTGAGGAACAATAGCTCACCCTGGTTCAAGAGGTGGGCGTTGGTAGCTGCGACACAGTATTTTACTTCTGCAGCTGTAATCGTTTGTATAAATTTAAATATATAGGTACCTATGTAATTATTGTTCAAATTAAAAATATTATTATAATAATAAAAATATTATATTCTAGTGTCACGCGGGTAATGCCGCTAACAGAAGTTAGTTATCTCTTTTTTTGTTTGGGCATACTTAGAGAATTTACAAGATACAAGATAGAGAATTTAAGATAATTGCTACGATTAAAACAAGGAGATTTAATCTAAAAGCGAGACCGTTTTGTCTCCACAATGAATGAGATAAAATTATGAGGTAGATAGGTAGGTCCGGTTGGCTCAGCGCCAGCACAGAAAGTGTTATCTGAACCAGAGCGGAAAGCCTTATCTGGAAACTTTTACTGCGAGTCTCATGACTACATTTCTCGTTTGAATTATGCATGTGATAAATCATTTTGAAACTATGAGTAAGTTTCGTGCTTTGGCATACAGATTTAGTAAACATTTTCACATAAAAATTATACCAGTTAGTAGTTCACCTATTGGAAAATGTTCCATAAGTGATAATATACAGCAAAACGACGAGGAAGATAAGGAAACACAAGATAAGATAAGAATAATACAAAATAAACCTTGATATAAAACGCCTTTCACTATTCGGATTATTTTGGCATTAGTTTTCATGAGGAATTAACCAAGAAGAAAACACAGTGTTGAGGCACAGACTAAATACATATATGAATCAAATCAAATGCCTGTTTAAAGCCAACATAAGAAACAATTTACAGTTCAGACAAAATGTGGGAAGAACCACTACTCGATGGGCCCAAGACATTGTGGGGGTCCACCGAATGGGGGGTTTATAGGATCGCTATTTGAGACATTGGTCGCGGGAACCCCATGTTTAGCAGTGGATGTAAATATGTTGGTTGAAATGATGATAATACTGAACAGACGAAGTAACTTTACTGCATACCTACCTTTTCTTAAATTCTTGTCTTTGGTTGATTTGGGCGTGTTGCCTTTACAGACCTAAGGCTAGTGAGCAGTCCTAAACAATAACGAACCGTCATATGGTGACGTCACGGATGTGAGCAAGGATTCTAACCTTGGTGCAGAGTGATACAAGCATGCCTAACCCCTAAGACAAAGACAGCTTTATCCGTGGAGAATCTGCACTTTTCACACTTTCTGAGAGGCATTATAAGTCTGCCAAGTGGGAGCCGAACACTGCTGCATATTTTTTTGCATTCAGTTCTGGAGCGTTCGGCGATCAAAAACAAAAGCTGACCCTTCTATTGATTTTCCTTGGGGCAGTGGGTTCTACGCTACTAGAGTAAGTCATGTTTCGCTAAAGGCCACTGAGTCACTGTATTTGTGGCACTCATGACATCAAATATTCAAACATTCGCGAGTTACCTACCTACAAGCTCTTGGGCGAAACCTTTGTTAGTAGGTAGGTAGTACATATACCTACTGTTATTACATAGCTATTCTAGATAGCAGAACTGCTGACTGTTCCGAAGCATCGAGTGGAATGGGGAAAATTACCTCATCAAACTGAGGAACTGGCTATCTTACCTCTAAATGCCGGAACACAACAATTTTAGAATTGTTATTATGGCGACATAAAAAGGTAAGATGCTGGTAGTCAGGCGGACTTAAACAAAGTCCTACCACCAACCAAATCGAGCACAATATTGTACTCCCTGGGGATCGAACCCGGGACCTCTGGATCTGAAATCGGTGAGTTGAGCCACTAGACCACAGAGGCGGTTGCTGCTGCAACCGGCCAATTTTCTTTACCAGGCCACTGAGGATGATGAAATTAGTTCTACAATTGTAAGTTATTTACTGTCTTTATGCTACTGTAAAGTCCTTATATGAACTTCTTATGAACCTTAAGTTGAGGTTGAATAACCTAAAACGTGATAAATTTAAAATTTAATGGTCTTACATTGATTTACAGCTTTGAAAGTAATCTATCATTTGACACCCTTATTGTTGTATCACATTATTTTTGTATCCTGTATCTGGGATCTGTCGCCCGGTCTCATTCAAAAATTATACAGCGTATGTCACTCCACAATTCTGACAAACCAATGACACACGTCAAATAGGCTGCAGAGCATGCTTATACTTACTTTTTAATGTAACAAAATAAATACGCATAATCTCGACAAAAATCATAACCCTCCTTCAGAGGCAGTAGGGTTATCGAGCGATATATTGTTGAGTCACAACACAATAGTGAATTACTTACTCTAAATGTTGGATGAGTCAGCTTTTCCGTGAACATTGCGAAACGAATGATTCAAAATGGAGTTCCGGCAGTATATTACAGGAGGCAAATGAACAAAGGATTTGTGTTTCGTAGAAAATTATTCCGGTTATTATGTTGTTACTGAGAATAAGGTAGACAATACCAGACCCGTTGGTACCATAATAATAGACCGCAATATGGACCTACTTACACACACAAACACATTCAATGTTTTTTACAATTAGTTCTAGAGCCTTTGGGCCACCCCAAGAGTAGGCTAACTCTCACTCGACCAGTTTTAGTGTTTGTTGTTGTTTAGTAAGAAATAAGTTTACTACCAATGAAATATCTACGTTGTTAACGATAGCGCAAAAACAACACAGATATTATTTTTAATGCTATGTGGTGATCACTAGCCTACCTACCTACTACCTATTCTTTAGAAACAACTAGCTACCGGTTAAAACATAACTTAATGTTCAGTCGGACGAACGGACAACGAAATATTAGTGCACGGAACCCTAAAAATCTGACTACACTTGCGCTGATCTTGGACACTACATTATCATCCTCTAAATATTACGACCTACCTATAGGTAGTTATATATAGCTATGCCAATAGGTTGGCGGTCTAATGAGTGTCTTCTGTAACAAAAGCTTCAGGGCAGATTATTGTTTCCATTGTTCCCTGAACCAATACGTAATTCTATTCCCTCTCTGTAATTATTGATATAAATGGACAAACATCACGCATGTTTGGAATATGATCCTATTGTCCATACCAATATTATACAGTCAAAAGTTACTCTGTTTGTATTTTTTCTTTGTTTGTTTGTCGCCTTTTCACGATTTTATGATTAAATTATATCCGCGGGAAATACATATAAGAGTAGGCATGTATTTCCCGCGGACAAAATCTCGACAAGACCTCTTTGCCAAATTTCAATGATCCATTCAGCCTTTTAGTCGTGAAAAACAGGCTTGGTAGGTACCCACATTAAGACCTCTGAATAATAGCCACGCATGCATAGCCGTGGGCAAAAGCTTGTTTAGTACATTTTGGAACAATGAAAAAAACAGTTTGTCTTAATAGTAAAACAAGATTGCTGGGTTATATAGCTTTATAGAAGCCCTAAAAATCACGGCTGGGCATTTTTACACAGATGCTTGGTTTATCAATTTATGAATCGGTAACATTATATAACCAGAAATAAAAAGCCGGATGCCCTCAAATTGAGTAACTACCCTCGCAATTCAATATCATCCGGATATAAAGTTACTAGAAGTGCTTGCCTGACGATTTTAAACCTAATTGCAAGAGCCTGATCGATTTGCGAATACCCTCGTCAATGCTCGTTAAGTAAAGTGTCTCACAACAAAAATAAAGGTTAAGGTTGATTCTCGGCTTCAGGTAAGCGTCTTACTGTTATTGGTAATTGTAGCTTCAAAACATATTATCGTTCATTCAAAAATGTGAAATACTCCCTATTCTATTCGAATGAACTTTGCTCAATATTCACTCAGATAAGACACATATGGAAAATGTGAACATTCAAATTGTTGTTATTAGTTAGAGTAATCTAATGTGATATAATATATTATGATTTATTAATGTAATTGATGTAAACCGTGTTAATTAAAGTTAAATAAATAAGTAATAATATATGCTCATCAATCTCACGAGCAGAATATATATCGGTATATACAGGTGAGTTTTTTTTCAGGGCCACTAAGGCTGAAACCGTGAGAGTTATCGAAAAGTCACGTTAGTAGTTACGTGCTCGATTTAAAAAAAAATAAGTTCTGCATTTAAGAAAATCCATATTTTTTATAGTTTTTTCTGGAATAGTGAGTTTTTTGAAAAAATATTTTTTTTCATCTTCGAGTTCTTTGTTTGATAATAAAATAAATAATGTATGGCGACTATGTGCTCAAAGTTGTTGTATCAGTTTCTATTTGAAAATTGAATTTATAATTCAACTTTATGAATTTAGTGAAGGTTGTACGTATAGTCTGAATGCGTAAGCGAAGCTTCATCTTTTATTTTAATCATCTTTTACTGATCGTGTAGAACTTTTGAAAATCGGATCGTCTTCAAAATGCTTGGTGTCGTCGAATGCGTAGATACAACTTTAGCGTTTGAAAACAGAATTACTCATAAATTTCAAAATTAGAATAAAGTAAATTTTAAGTCGTGGATCGAATTTCTGCATTCTCCGGTTTTGCACAACGGAGTCGCCATTGAGCAAAACTAGAGAATAAGCGAGACTGAAGTTCAAAAAAAAAAATTCTTCAATAATAATTTTCTACAATATTCATTTAAAATATTCAGCCATTAGGGTATCCGTGCCTTGTGATCAGCTGCATGACCACATGAAGGTTTTTTAATACGATTATGATTAAATTTAAGCTCATCATGAACATAAAATACATCAAAAGAAGTTTTGCTAGCTTAACTTACGCATAGTCTGAACGTTTACACTAAATAACCTTTACACTAAATGCATAAAGTTGGATTTATAAATTTTCAATTTTGAAAGTGTTCCAACAACTCTGGGCACATTGTCGTCATACATTATTTATTTTATTATCAAACAAAGAACTCGAATATGCAAAAAACTCACTTTTCCAGAAAAACTATAAAAATATATATTTTCTTAAATGCAGAACTTATTTTTTTTAAATCGAGCACGTAACTCTTAACTTGACTTTTCGATAACTCTCACGGTTTCAGACTTGGCCTAGGTGGCACTGGAAAAAAACTCACCCTGTATATTCTGTGCCTGATCACAGAATATTTAATAGCATGTATATAGTTGCGAATTTCATATTTTTCAATCCAAAATCTGTTTTGAAGCTACAATTTACCGAAATAAGATTTGCGTGTTAACAACCCTGAAGAACCACCTTAAGGCTATGGAATACGCGACTCTTAAGCTCTTAGATGTTTTATTATTTTTAGACACATACCTCTCTAGGCACATCCCGTGTATGTTGGCATGCCATCCGTTTCAGATAAAAAAACATATGCAGCAAGTAGTACCCTGTAAAGAAATCCCGCAGCAGCTCTGCGCACTGCGTAGCATTTGAAACAGTATGTGATAAACACACACTTTATGTCGAGAGAGTGTCAATTCAACTCCAACACCGTATTAGCTGTTCATTCGATATTCTGACGCTAGTTTCAAGGCCGAACTGCTTAGCTGCCTCCATAGCGGCCGCTGACAGCTAATCAATTTTCATTCACCATCCGCGCGCAGCCGGGTTTTTCATAACCTCATGATTTTATGATTGTTCACCTTTTGTAATTCTTCGTGTAGCTGTGGGTAGTTGACAATCAACGCATAGCCTTGAAAAAGGTAGCAGAAACGACGATAGGTAACTAAATTAAACTATGCCTCGTCGTCCCACTATGCAATTAAAAAGTACATAGGTTTAAAAACACAGGGGGTGTCTTAAAGACGCATGATAGAATTGAAAATTTAGTATAACAGGGAAACATTTTAATGATCTTCTCTTCTTCTATCTTCTAAATATATATAACTCAAAGGTGACTGACTGACTGACATAGTGATCTATCAACGCACAGCCCAAACCACTGGACGGATCGGGCTGAAATTTGGCATGCAGGTAGATGTTATGACCTAGGCATCCGCTAAGAAAGTATAGGTTTTGTCGGTTAGACTTTTTAAAAATGGCTAAAGAAAATCTGAACGTTAATGGAGAAGTTGAAGAATGTACTGTCGTTTTTAAGTTTTGTAGGCCCTAATTTTTTACACACGCTAAACAAAAGTAAAGCCGCAAAAACTATACCTAATTAAGAATAATACTTCTTAACGCGAGCGAAGCCGCGAGCAAAAGCTAGTTCAGAAATAAAGCCACGCCGCACTGCCTGAAAGCAGTACACAGTAGGTACCCGAAACCACGGACAACGAGAAAGAAAGAAAGCGAGAAGAGCGAATGTATAACTCTGCCTTCTGCGCTGTAGGTTGTGGGTTCGATTCCCACCCAGGACAAACATTTGTGTGATGAATATAGATGTTTGTTCTGTGTTTGGCTGTGTATTGTATGATAAGTATGTTTTAACAAATTAAAAAAAAAATGTATTTAAGTATCATATCCGTAATCTAGTTCCCATATTACAAGCTATGCTTAGTTTGGGGCTAGATGGCGCTGTGTGAAATTAATGTCCTGTAATATTTATTTCATGTCCTGTCCTGTAATACTTGCCTATAGGTATGTACTTGTTGAATGTCGGAGGTACTTTTGACTTGGCCATTCTTGAGAACGTCTACCACTAGTTAGGCTTGTATCGTGAAGTCATGGCATGGTATTAGAAGTATACCATTTGCCCTGCGCACCACACTAACAATTTAATGTTAATATGTTTCTAATATAACGAAAATCGGCTCCATTCGACAGCTTAATTCAAGTAACAATAGGTGGCGTGCATGCATCACCGTGCGCGCATCCAATTTCACAGAGCCAATGTGCACGGAAGGCGGAGAATGGGAGCTAGAGTAGCTACACACGACCACACAAGTGTCCAACCTCTTTTATAAAAATATTTTTGTGTTTTAAAATGAGAAGTTTGCAAAAGTTTGCAATGTGCCCTATTCTTTTTTTAAATGAAGCAGAATGTACGTCATGTAGGTACGTTGTACAAAAATGCGGGAAGGAAATGTGTATGAAAATTCATTGCTAATGTGCTGTTGTTTTTTTATTTTGAGTCGTATGAAACCTTATATAATGCCAAAAATAAAAATAAGCAGTTCATAACTAGGTATTGAATTTGGTTATTTTTCTCTAACTGTGCGACATAGAAAGGTAGTAAAAAAATTTCATCGATCCACTGCCTGTAAAATGTTCTTGTAACATTTATGTTTGCGAGCGTCTTTTTCCAATAAACTCGGTTTGGACGTATTCCACCGCGATTGGAGAACTCCATTCGAGTTGCTGTGTTGCTTGTTTTGCGTTAGTCTGCATTACTAGGTATATTTATATTTAAAGTAGGCAGCGTAGGAACCTATAGATACTATACGGTACTAAACTACGCGATCACTACACAAATAGCTCGTGTTCAGTACACGTTCAAGATTGATATGCGGAACACGAAACTGCGTTTCATGCATTTCTATATATTCCTGCGAGTAAACGTGAACGCAGACTTAGACTACGTACGTAGTCTAAGTTAAAGTTGATTTTTTTTAGTAGGTACTATCTAGTAATAAAGTATTACACGACATTAATTTCACTCATCGCTTCTTCTAAAAAAATTGTGAGGTCTTCAACCACATTTTTGAAACTAAAACTAAGTATCAGATTGGGATTACCTTTCTTTCACGGGTATATTATGTTGCCATGATTCTTGCATGGCGCATTATTTATCATTCAAAAAAATCCCAGAAAAAAACTAACCTAAGAATTTGGTACGCTGCTATTTGGAGGTGTGCGCTAAAAATATTCCAGGTAATTCCCACAAGATAATTGCGTTATAATAAAAACATGTAAGTAAATAACAGCACTTAAGTAAAGATTGCATACGTAAATTGTTCCCAAATAACTCTACAAACAGCACGATTACTTCCGCAGCTTGCTTGATGGCTTTTGCGAGACATTTCAAAGAGCTTATAATCTTCTATCTATCAAGCTCAAATACTCAGGTAGACTTCATATTCGGTTACGCATCGAGTTCTGTTCGTATTATTCAACTAATGCTTCGTTTGGGGCCACATAGCGCTGTGTAAAATGTCCAGTAACATGTGTGTATTTAATCTCGTTTTGAGTCGTTGACATATTATTCTACACTCCACCTCCTAGGATTTTGTAGCACTACGTTGGAAGGTTGTGTTCATTTGACACATGCTTTAACCACCTATATAGAAAACCACCGCCTCTGTACTAGTGGTGCGCCCACTAGTGTAAATAATAAATAAATAAATAAATATTACAGGACATTCATTTTACACAGCGCCATCTAGCCCCAAACTAAGCATAGCTTGTAATATGGGAACTAGATTACGGATAAAATACTTAAATACTTTTTGTAAATACATACGTACTATATGATACAACACCCAAACACAGAACAAACATCTATATTCATCACACAAATGTTTGTCCTGGGTGGGAATCGAACCCACAGCCTACAGCGCCGAAGGCAGAGTTACTACCAACTGAGACTATGAGGCTTGTAGTGTAGACCTAGAGATCCACGTTCGGCCATATCATAACTTGAAACCAGGTGAGATGAAGGCCTTACCCATCGTACCATAAAATTATATACATTACTGAGCGTGCTTTTCTCAAACCTAAGTCTAGGGGAAAATCCACACGTTTTTAATTACTAAGACCGAAATGTTACCAAATCATTAAGCGCGGCCGGCGCCGACGCCGAGGGCTTTACACTACTCGTTAAAATCAAGCACCCTTCTGTTCCTGCATGCATTCCGATTACACTATATCGACTGTTGAAAATACGCTGCTTCTCATTGTTTATACATCTTATTATAATCACATTCAACATCTCAAAACTCGAATTTGATAAAAATCGATTACGTTTTCTTTATACTGTTCAACAGGTGAATGATGACGTATACATCAGTAAACCCGTGTTTTAAAAATTAAAAAGTTTAGTTCAGCTCACGTAAGTTATGAAAGTAATGCATCCAACATAAATATTCTTCTTTTTAATAAATCTCTTTATATGTAGAATTGTCTAGCTCTACTTAGAGCGTACTTTTTACCACCAAGACTCAAGAGATGAATGCATAAATGCCCGCATATTATACCATGAAATTTTGCTTGGGTGAGAGCCCTCAGTATGTCTGACTCGTAATTGCCTAACTAGTATCTGGATAAATCTATCTTAGTAGGATCATTATATTACAGATTTTCTCGATATGTTTTCAGCCTCATCCGTGAATGGCCTGTAAAATGTTTGTTGTCTTTACAGCAATTAGTATTGCTATTCCGCGTAGTAATGCAGTCAGTGTCTTGGGGTTTTCTGTCTAGTACTGGTCTAGAACAGAGAGTTACCTATAAACCGTTTGTAACGGTCCGTATCAATCATTTGTTTTATTGTACATATTTCTTTGATAAATTTTGAATTGCATTGTGTAGTAAAATAAAACAAGGATGATTGATTGATTTAAAGCAGTGGAAAATACTATTGTTTTACAGTTTCTTTACACATTAAATGGCAGGAACAACGTATCGGCGTGAAAAATAATTTCAAGTTGAATGCCGCTGCCATACGTTGCCAGCTATTGTTTTAAAGTCTGTTCGTCTGTTCGTCTGTGGTTTTGTCTGACTATATTGTCTTTTTACTTGCTTATTTGGTTAAACGGTCTGCTAGGGGAGTCCTTTCTCTGAGTTAAATGATCATTCAAAGTTTTTTCATGGATATCATAGTTTTGGCGAGGAAGTACCAGACAAACATCCATTATGACATCCAAACTGTTGAATTTGTTATATAAAGGATATAAGTAGGGTTGTGAAATGTTTGAAGTGAGAAGGCGCCTTCTGAAGCCGCACTTAACCTTTACTTAGTTTTAAGACTTTTTACAAATGATTAATTGTTTTTTTTATATGTATGTTATACACACATCAACATTGTCTAGGGATATTCAACATTTTGTTGATTTTTACAAAAACTGAAAATAATTTCTGTACAAAACTAGGTATGACAAGAATCTTTATTTTGTGTTGTTTATTAATAATAATAAAAACAACAGTTTTATATATCGAAAAAACAGTAAATTTACAAGGTTCGATAAATTGAATTAAAACTATTTTTACGTTGCCATGACTTTATAAAATTACCTTTTTATAATTTAATAATCGGTGTTGCATCCCCTGACGTTGATAACACATCTGCACCGGTTATTTATACTCAAAATAAGGGTGTCAAGGTCTCGCTGGGTAATGCGATCCCATGTTCTTTTTAAATGGCAAAAAAGTTGGTGTTCTGTGGTCAAATTTGATGGCAAATTGCTGAAAGCCCTTCGCTGTAACATGTCCCAAGCGTGTTCAATTGGGTTTAAGTCGGGTGACTGTGCAGGCCAGTCCAAAACCGCGACATCATGTTCCTGAAGGGCAGCTGACACCAAACGCGCCGTGTGTGGAGGGGCATTATCATGCATGAGATGAAGTTCCGGGCCAATTTGAACTCTGTGAGGGATGATCACAGGTTCTATGACCTCGTTCCGGTATTTTAGTGCAGTCATGCTGCCTCTTATCCAAATGAGCTCGGTTCGCGCGCCAATACGAATTCCCGCCCAAACCATGATTGTCCCACCTCGGTACGAATGGACCTCTTGTGGCTGCTGGAGGCGACTTTCTCTGCCTGGAACTCTCCAAACACGTGTTCTTCGTGAATCGGGGTGGAATCCAAACCGAGACTCATCAGTAAAGAGAACCATTGTCCATTGGCCATTGTTCCATAACAAATGTTCTTGAGCCCAAAGAAGTCGCCTTCCACGATTGCCTCGTCGTAGAGCTGGCACACGAAGCGGCCTACGAGAATGAAGATCGACTTCATGTAGCCTTCTTCTGACGGTTTGGTCGCTGACTGACAGCTGATGGTCTGACTGAAGCCTTTGCACTAGCTGCTTTGCTGTGAGATTGGGTTCCCTCCTGGCGGAATTTTGGAGAAAACGATCTTGTCTAGGGGTGGTTACTCGTTTTTTTCCAGTGTGGCGCTCTCTTACATCCCCAGTAATACGATAACGTGACCACAATCGAGAAATTACGTTTTGATTGGTGTTTAGGGTATTGGCAACCACGCGTTGGATAGCACCGACTTGTAACATGCCTATCGCTCTTATCATTTCTTCTCTGCTTAAATGTCGACGTTCCATGACATTACGAATATCACAAGATCCGTTAAAATTAAAAATTACTTAGGTAGCACTAATTGATAATTAAATAAAAGTTAATTTATCTTAGGCAAAATTAACGTTGTTTAATTTAAATCGGAGTCCCCATTCTATCTTTTGTTTATTGCGTTCTATTTTTATTTTTTTCTAAATTTTGAAAAGGGAACAAAAGAGGTTTAATTCCATATATAAACTTTTTATAAAAAGCAAATAGTTTGTAAGCAAATCGTTTCGAAATGGAATATCCCTAGACAATGTTGGTGTGTGTATATGAATCTGAATTTGTTTATCTAGGGACATAATATGATTGGGTTAAAAATGAAATTTATATTTTATACAGGTATATATTTTATATAGAATCTATATTTATGAGGTATTACTATGACACATAAAGTCATCAAGCACCTATTTAAGCAAAATAGCCTGTGCTCCTATAAAGGTCAAAATCCATCAAGCCACTAGGCTATAGAGCGTTTTTTTAATATCCAATTAAAAAGACATACAGATATACCGGCCTTAAAATGAACGCCCTTACTCCACGGCTACGCTTACATACAATGAAGTTATATAGACGTTCAGTCACTGGTCGAATGGTCGGATGATATTTGTCATTGGTTGTTATATCCTGAATAACTGAACACACAATGACAAATCAAATTGATGTGGACTATTGCGTCTATACACCTTCTTTGTATGTGAACGTTACCCCTGTGGAGGGGCGTTCATTTTCAGGGTTGAAGGTACTTCTAAACTAACATATAATATACTACTCCCAAAAAACCTCTACGGGCGATTTCAGCTTGCAAATTGGCAGGCAACCTAGCAAAGCAATAAAAATAAAAAATAGAGCTTCCGCTCCCGCTCATGTAATCCTATTCAAAAACTCACCCGTACAGGTGAACTAAAGACGTCGCAATAAGAGCACAGCCAAACTAAATTGGAAGCATGAAACTCCTAGTTCAGAAACTTGCGGCATGTGTTAATCAGGGATTGGATATGAAACTCGCAACAACATCTGACATTAATCGAAAATTATTCAAATAAACTTGCTTTGCTTTCTGACCTGTGAGCACTAAATTGTTAGTTTTAGAGCGCATATAAATTTTATTTAAAAAAGTATATGTGCATGTTCAGTCATCATACATTCCTTGAGGTTAGATGGTATTTTGTATATTTTGGTTTTTAAACGCCCTCTATAAAAGTTTTATACCACAAGCTCTTTCGAAAATCCATCCAAATGACTGCTCTGATGAACTCAAAGCTAGTTTCACTTCTATGTGTATAAGAGAGTACCTACATAGGATAAAACCGCTCTCAAGTTCGAGTTCTACAACTCTATGGAACTCGGTGAATTCGTGACGGTAGGAATTTTTAAGCCGGCTGTTCGTTAGAAGTGGTAAAACTTCCTCGATGCGAGGAACTAAATAGGTACAGCGGCAAACATTCTTATTTTACGTTTATTATAATAACATATATAGTTAAAATTCATCCTTTTTATGCCACTAAGACAAACAGGCAAACGGTCAACCTGATAAAAAGCCTTTACAGTCGCCTATGGACTCTCAAGCATCACTCGCGAGTTTCCGACCCTTTAAGCGTAAAAATGCCCTTTAAAAAATCCCATTATTTAAAACCTTTCCATTTTTATTGACATAAAATCTGTTATATAAACGGTATACCTTCTTCTTGCTGCCCTTATCCCTCATTATATACACGGCAGGCTCGGCACAGCACGTTCTCTTCTTGAACTCTCCCCCCCTGTTTCTCTACTAATTCTACTACTAATTCTGTCGCCATAATAACAATGATAAAATTTTTGTGTTCCGGCATCTAAAGGTAAGCCAGTTCCTCAGTTATTTGAGGATTCCGGGTGAAGTGCGCCTCCACCTTCGGCCTTATCTTAACTTGAAACCAGGTGAGATGAAGGCCTAAGCGCTTCCCCGTCGTACTATAAATAAAACTCAGCCTCCTCTCACATGCATATCGTCACTCTCATAATCTGTCCATCTCTTCCTTGGTCTTCTCCTACCTCCTACTACCTTATTACCAATCACATTAATTAATACTCAAAACGGTACTCGTCTAATTCACGTATTCGAAAAGTTTCAATAGAACTTTCGATTTAGGTCTTGAGACACATAGAGACCATTCTTGGGACCTTAGTTCTGTCGTTGTTCGGTGACATACCTACAGATTTGTTTGAATAATGTGTGGTCATACTTTTTTATATATTACGTTTTGCCTTCATTGGTAAAACATAGATAACAGTAACCGATACAAATAATTTTAGAGGAGACCATACCCTACTCATTATCAAAATTATCTGTTGTTTGGAAACTCCAAGAAGACAATGAACCAATACGCTCAGTAAAGCGAATCTTGAAAGAGAATCGATATACGTTTTAGACTGGCAATCATGTAGTCCCGATATATATTACCCTATTGAAAATGTTTGTTTTCATCAACTTTATGGAGCATTTGAAGACCAAGCCTCTTCAATAAAATAAAAATCTACAATAAAAAAAGCCCTCACTAACAAATGGTCATCCCTCTAAGTAGGTACTTATTAATTTTGCTTGAATATATTTTTTAAAGTCCAATTTGTTTGTATTTACTTTACCACCACTAGAACGTATTTTTATTGAAAATTCTCAGCGTTTTTCTTAGGGTCCTTAATTATTTAACCAGTTCATCTCGTGTACGACAATTAAGCAGGGTTAAATGGATTGAGATATTCAAATAAACATAAAACGTATTGAGCCACATTTGACACTCGAGTTCAATACCTACCACAGAATATACTTTTATGATAAGTAAGTATTTGTTTAAGGGTGATGAAGCGAGGTGATGGCTTTGACGAGTACCACATACGCTGGTAATCATGTCACTACTATTGTATAGATATATATATATATATATATATTAGATTTATACATTTTTTTTAACAACATGGGGTCGGAACAAGGATGCAGCCCATCTACTGTTAAATACAACTCTTGCCTATAACAAAGCTTTATTGTTTAGGTCACATAATGTAGGCCACGAAAAATATGACCTACGCAGCACTACATTTCACCCATCAACTTGAGGCATAAAGATGCTTAGCCTCGCGTGTCCGTAATTTCACCTGCAACCATACGCATCAAACCGGATCACAGCATTGCTGCTTGGCGGCCGAAATAAATGGTGGTCAACTCTACTACTCAGGACAATATTACAGTACAATAATTTCACACAGCGCCATCTAGTCCTAAAGTAAGCAAAGTTTGTAATATGGGAACTAGATTACTAAATTAATTTAACGAGATTAAAATATAGATAAAAGATTAACTCTTAACTATGTTACATATAGTTAAGAGTTACCTTTGAACAGAAAATTAAATGTCTAATATGTTGAGTTAGCAAAAAGTTGAATTCGCCGCATGTTGAATTTTCAGAAAGATGAATTCCTAAAATGTTGGCGTCGGTAAAACTAACGTGAAATAAAAAAAAAACTCAAGTTAATCACAAACGAGCAATCTCCAACATCCCATCGATGTCCCTGCTAATGGAAAACCGTTATTACGTCCCATCCTATCCAACTACTACGCAAAGATGAAAGCCAGACAGTTCACTATACAATTATCTCTTTCATTTGTCTTCTGTTGCAATATTGTTTTTGTTCTCAACTGGTGAATGCTCAGGTCTTTGTTCCCGTAATTATGTATGAATTTATCATAATCTGTTTTAGTGTACCCTTACCCAATATACTTCAAATCTTAAAAAGTATACAAAAAAAGTTGTTGTTTTTCAGTCATGAGGGGGGTACCCTCTTATAGCATTCTTGTTTTGATATAAAAGTAATGTGATGTAAATTAAAAACGAGAATTTTACTAGACGTTGTGGTTAGGCCCCTGTTCGTCAGACTGAGTTAAGTGTAACAGGTTGATTGATATTTTAAGTAGGTAAAACCTTTGATTTATTTTAACTAAATAAAAAGTATTTTAAACACTATTCATAATGATTTAGGGGCGGTGGATTTCGTATTATGTTTAATTTCCTATTTTTAGAGTAAGAACGCACTAGCGCTAGGTAGGTACAGCAAACAAAGTGAATGAAAAAAGCAAGGTGTTTCTGGGTGCAGAATAAATCAAACAACCTACTGACCTACTCCGCCATAAGTTTTAATTATATGCTGTCAAAATACATTTTTAGATGATTGTTCTGATAGATAGATAGATAGATTTATTCACTTAAAATTTTAACATATAATTGTCAGTAGTGTTTTTAAACCTATTAAGGTTTGACTAAACACTAGGTTCTCATTGTCAGTTAACAACATTATGTAACTTACGAGCGAGTATACAACACATTTATTAATATTATGAAATATATGTATACATGGGTAGATACATGAATTGAGCGACCGCGCAATAAACAAATACTTACTGCACATATAGCCATTAGTGCGCGTGCACTCACAAAACTCACTGCCTCTAGTCAAAAAGGGATTAACTCAAAATCAGCACTTTTCAGGAGAGCCAAAAAACCAAACTTTTAATGTTTTTTGCTATTTCGCAAGTAAAATCTAAATAAATTTTGATATATCATTGTAGTAAAAAAATAGCCCTTTCATTTAATGTTAATCACTTTCACATTTGTTCATTATTTCTATATTTTTTTCGTGTTTTTCTTGAGTTGTTCCCTTATTAACATAGGAATAAAGGCATAACGTTAGTTATACTAGTCAGTTTACTCGTATTAAAAGGAATATTACGAATTGTACCCTTACTAACAAAGTAATAATGGAATAACGTTACTTATACTAGTCATATTAACCATATACTATAGAAATAATTAGACACAAACCGTTAAATAAGAATACTTATTGCGACAATAACGGCTTATTTCCTTCTATTATCAATGTCTAGGATTTTACTAGGTAACAAAAATCTATCATTAAAACACTATTATAAGATAATATGTATTTATTTAAAAAAATCAACATTAAACATATCAAGTGGTACCTAATTATCCACGGTATACACTTCATTTTCTGCTGTAAAGCTCAAGTCTGGATCTTCTTCTGCTCTCTCCGATTCAGAAGACAGCAAGTTTTTATAAAAATCGTGACATTCTGTGTCTATGAATGGCAGAAGTGTCAAAATGTCTCGTTTTTTCTCCGCGCTTATTGGGAGAGGTGTTTCGGAGATGACGCTCAACGCAAAACTCGTATTCCTTGCTGTTCTGTACCTTTGAAATGATAACTGCTTGTAGTCATTTTCACTCCTTAGATTGGTTTTATAGTGGACAATCATCTGATCGGCTTGTGTGTATCTAAACCATTTTATATCAGGCCAGTGTACCTTTTCTTTGTTTGAATTGACATTTCTTAGGATCATTGGACCCTTCAGCAGTTTTTCAAAGTCGTAAAAATCGTTTAATGTCATCTCTTTGACAGTGAACTGACCTCTTCTACCCGCACATCTTACCATCTGGTAATAATCTCTTGGGAGGTGATTAGTTTGGACTTTCTTTTTCGCCTTTTCAATTACTGAGTGATCATAGTCGCACTCCATATGCGTATGTCCGGGAACAAGAAACTTGTGATCTATAAATTGAATATGTGGGCATTCTTGCATAATTTTTAAAAACATAGCGCACACGAATGAATTTTTGTTTTGGCCGCCACAAGTGTCTGAATACAGTATGATTTTGTTGATTATCGTTGCTAGTTTTTTGATGTAATCATACAAACATGAAGCTATTTGGTTTCCGCCACGTTTACTAGAGCCTTCGTGCCACATGTAGCAAGTGGCTTTTTTTTCTTTGCACTCATGTATTGTTAAGTTATAAGTCCAAAGACTTCTTTTATAAAACGCTACACCAGCAGATAGAACAGGTGTCGGGAGGCATTGTTGAAGATCAAAAGTCAAAACAATTAAAGATACATCAGCTTCTGCTAATAGTTTATCCTTTTTCTTTTCATTGTATGCACATGCAGCCTCATCTTGATGATCATTTAGTTTTTTAATAAGATCTTCTTTCACTTCGGGACCTTTGGAGGTTTGAATGATAAATACAAGCTACACACACACACGCTGATCTTCTGGTTCTTTTTCGCAATACAATGAATACTTTTTTTCTAAGTTTAGATGACTTGGCAAAAACATTTTTGATGTTTCATTTCGGCCATAGTGACTTTCGTATTGCGGAAAATATAAAATATGCTGGCGAACTTTTCCTAAATCGTCTTCAGACCACCTGGAATTTGAAGCAATGCCTCGTGTTGAAATTGGTATCATTCCACTTATCGAGATCTTTTTCTTACTAGCTTGAAGTGAAACAAACTTGTTACTTTCGTCAAAAAATATCATAAAACAATTTTTGCATACTTTTTCATGAACAGTTTGACCCCAATGAATATGATATGCAAACGAACAGCTTCTGATTTTTTTAGGGTGCATTTTGTACACTTTTTTCTCTTCCACTGTAATCAACGGAGTTATGTAACTAACTCTCTTTTCATAGGACCCAAGTGCCCAGTAATTGTTAAATAATTCTTGTCTAGCGATTTCAGGTATTCTATTTTTACAGTTAAATCTGCAAATTTCAAGTTCTTTTATTTGTCGTTTTGATCTTTTTTTGCCGTTTGAAATGTATTATTGTCCTTAAATCCTCAATCCTCAATAGTTTATTATGACGCACATCACGTCTGCGTTTTTTATTTGATAATCTTGGCTTGAATTTAACTCTTTTATTGACAATTTCTCGTAAGCTTGTTGTATCACTTCTAGCTGGTTCTGAATTTTCTGCTTCTGCATCAGTACTGTCAGTATCAGAAACTGAGATATGTATCCTTATTATTGGTGGCTCCCAATTCACAAGTAAACACATTACACTCTCTGCACTCTGACTCTGACCGAACAACAGAAAGTAACACCAAACACGTCTCAATAATAACATAATTTTAATGTCTTATAATTAATTATGTTACTTTAGTCATTAATATAAGTATAAATAATAGCTTTTAAAAGTTTGCCTAGATTTTTTTTTTGTTATTTATTATAAGTAGGTAAATATAACAAAATGAGGGATTTAAACGACATATTCCCTTTATCACTTTCAAGTGCCGCGCCAAAAGATGGCAGCTAAGGGTGATAATAAGCCGTTTCTCTATTTACACTACATAAACAAAGGTATCAAATAGAGATGTTCCCTTATAAACATACTTACCAAATGGATCAACTTCATTTATATCATGCTATTTTTAAAATTTTTTGGTACATCATGGGTTGTGTCTTTTTGTAATTAAATTAACTAAAATTATGCCTTTATGTACGATGGTGTTTTCGAATTAATAGTAGTTATATTGTTTTAGTTGTGAAATTGAGTCAATATCTATAGATGATCCTTTACAAGCAGTCGAGTTATGCCCTTGGTGGAATTGAAAAAATCAGGTTAGGATGCAGCTAGAGTTATGTCCTTTTGATATGTTATGTAACTCGACACGTAGATTACGATGGTGCAATAAAAACAAAAGGAAATAACTCGAGTTAATCCGTTTTTGACTAGAGGCAGTGAACTAACACTCGCAAAACTGATTAAATACAGGATGCACCCATTTACACCTGCTATTGACAATTTATAATGTAGGTTACCTAAAAAAGGAAATGTTTTTTCAATAAATATTTTAGATTTTTTTGGGTTATTTTATTTTTAATTTCTATTGGTATTTTATTGAGGAGTCGAGGAACTAAGTATTGAGATGTCCTTTTTCCATATTCGTTTTGATGCTTAGATGTTTGTAATTTCTTATTTGTTATATTTCTAGTTGATTCTATTGACCGTATATTTAAAAATCATCTAATTACTTGCCAATATTTATTAGCTTTTATTCGTTTTGAGTTCAAAATAAATGATAATAAGCGAACAGAACAGAAGGAACTTTGTGCACAACGAACCTTTGATTTCTCCCCCGAAGCCTTCCATTCGAGTTCAATCTACTGAATAGCCGCTTACATCTCGCTCATTCGTCGTATGAATGAAAAGGATGGCAAGCGAAGAATTATCTAAAAATATCCAAGAGATGAAGCTCCTGATTGGACAGCCTTTTGTAATTATGAAAGTTGCGGGTGAATCCTGAAAACTGCGTCTGAGGGGGAAATTGTGTAGAACATTTTCTGTTGCAAAATATTGGATACAAATAAATTTGCGCGAAGGAGAATTCTCGGAGCATGATGAGTACTTTATGGTATAGATACATTTCCAACTGTGTTGGATTGCACGGACAATTATTTTGTTTTGTGATAGGAGTTTGTTTATGTTTGCCACCTTCTTATTTGTTTTCTAGTATTCGGAAGAGTAGTAGAGTCCCTTGTGTAAGGGCTCGTCCGGGGAAGTACTACCACCGTACCTATTTGAGCCGCCAAGCAGCATTGCTGTGTTCTGGGTTGAAGGGTATGGTTGCCGGTGAAATAACGGGCTTCATGCTTCATGTTGACGGGCGCAATGCAGTGCCGTGTAGGCTACGTTCTTTGGGGATGTGACCTACACCGTAAGGCATTGTTATTGGCAAGAGATGCACTTAACATCAGGTGGACTACTTGCTTGTCCCGTCTCCTAGTTGTATAAAAAAAATAACTAAAAGTAATCGAGTATCAACAGTTTTGAATATTTGCAAGCCCTAGTTGCGGCATTTAGAGCTAAGATAGCCAGCTATTCAGTCTCTGGGTGATTCCGGTTGAAGTGTGTTCCACCTTCGGCCTTTTTATAAATTGACACCACTTGATTAAACTTGAGATGAAGGACAAGCGCTTCCTCGTACAATAAAAAAAAACAGTAGATGTCTAATTGGCAACTTTTGTTTACGAGGCACCACACCGGTTTTATGCTTTATTACGCCAAATAATAGATGAAACTCGTATATGCATCAAAGGTCTACCACACAGTGTATCAGGCCTTCCCGACGGCCATAAAAGAAATTGTTTTGAATTATCTGTAACTGATACTAACACGAATTATTTTGCTCCTCTTTTTCAGTAATATTTTTTTATACGTTTTAATTAAAGGATATGCGCAACATATAAAACTACCGCCCGCCCACCGGGCCGGGCGGTTGGCAAAGAACAACGACTGAAAATATACCAATTCTTTACGTTTTAAATTGGTTGGTATTCATTTTGTCAAGGCAAATAATTTTGTTCTTTCCAGACCTCCATGAATATGGAGTAAACAACGTGAAGTAGGCACTCAAGTTGGTGTACAATACACATATAGATACTGTGTAAATCACACATCAATTTTAGTTCTTGCAGGCCCTCTCTCATCATCCGTCTGCCCTTCATCCCATAGTAAGTGTCAGCACAACTTGTCGATAGCTGATTGTTTCAGTCGTACTTTGCAGAGCTCCATTTCAGTATGAAAACAAATAAATATTAAGTAACAGTTCCGCTAAGTATAATTGTAAAGTAATTTTAGTGGATTCGTTAGGTACTGAATTTTTTTTTTTTCAATAACACGTATACTTCCTCCATTCTCCTGTATCGGATGTTATCTCAAAATTCACTCCTTTCTCGTCCATATTATTTGAACTTCTCAATCGTTTTATTGTACGAGGTTTTTACTAAGCCTACGGCTAAGGTCTTTATCTTACTTCCTCCCTCCATGTGGTAGGTGCTCATTACGATACAATCGGGTCCATGTGAATTAAGGACCTAAAGTAATGCCACAACGAAACATGAATAGGTCGATCATTGGCTGACCCAAATCAAAACTGTCATTATGTATTCGATAAGCTCGCAACTTTCGCAAACTTTAGTCATGAGCGAATTCTCCCCTCTGTCCCCTGGCTAATCCATAAGGCTTCGCGGGGCGGGGTGGTGCTCGCTCCAACCCAGCTCAGTCCGCTCCCCGCGCGCCCCGGAGACGCTCGTACTCAGGCTTCCCATTTTATCTCTATACTGGTGTTAAAGTACTGTGAAAAACCGGGCATGTGTGAGGAATAGACGAGGCTTCGAAGATTTGTAGGTAAGTGCGGTCTAGACGCGATTTTGCTATAATTTTATATATATATTTTGTTGCTTTGTTTCAATGTCCTAGCTGTGTTTGTAACGACAATTTGTTTAGTTTTACAGCTTAGAAGATTTAATTTTAGTTTCATGACTTACCAGCTTACCTTCTTGTATTTTTGAGAGTATTTTCTGACTAACTACATCTTTTCCTTATTTTGTCTTTGTTTGAAATTTCATGATACATATATTTTTTGTTCATATTATGTATATAGGCTAACCACTACGCAGCTGAGATACCAGACGTATTGTTTGCTAGCTTGATTATGTGTTGATGATGATGATGATGATGATCCTTCTGGCTAAGAATTGATTATTTGTTCGACTTTTGGTTTTTAAACAATTTTTCGATGTTATTTTGATTCGTGAAATCGGGCATTCGTGGTTCTATTTTGCACTTCATGCACTTTTTGTTTTTTGTTCCTCGGAATCGAAGATTTACTCTTTAAAAGAACTAGATTAATGTGTAGGTAGAGAATTGATAATTTATACTAAAATTGCCAACCATAGGCTCGTTTTCAGGTAAATGGATACCTACTTATCATTTGCTTTGTTAATTGGTTTATCACACACAAGTAGGGACTTACTATAAATAATTGAAAGAACCTCGCGATTTGAACCTATAATTTAATCGATCAAAAAATTTAACAAAGAAACTAGGGGTGGGGATGAGGCTTTAGCCAGCGACACCGTGGACCTAAATTACCGGATTAAAACAATGAGAATTGTTGTTAAGGCGTCAGACTTAGGTAAAATGGTGGTAGTGAGTCAGGCGAATTTAAAACATACTAAGTACTATCAACCAAACCATGGGATCAAACTAGGGGGTTACAAATACAAAAACCTGTGGGTCTAAAATCGGTGAATGAACCATACCTACCTACACCATAGCGTTGGTTTGATGATGATAATAAGATCTTCTCATATCTAGTAGAAGCTTTACTAGACTTTGGAAATTCCTATGCGATTACGGGAATATTTCGAGTGTTTATGAGAAATACAAAACAAGTTACTACATAATTAAACCAAAGCTCTCTCGTTAAGGATTCCTAATTGCTTTGAGCCTCAATCTGCGTAATTCGATAAAGTCTTCCCGTCTTGCTACAGGATGGCGATGGGATGGGACCTTTGATCAATTACCGGAAAATGTTTAGCGAAAGCTAAATTATGAAGTCGAGTATGCTTGTTTGAAGGCTTTTTATAGTAATATGCAATGACAGCACCCTTATTCTGTATTGGTGTCTAAACGCGCCCGCGATCATACAGAATAAGTGTGCTGCTCTGTAAATAAACGCAGAAAAAACTATCGGTAAACTCTAACTCAAACTCGTTATTAGGTAGTACCTACCTATTATTAGATAGGTACAGGTCAAACATTAGGTTTTTTACAATGAACTATTTCTACGTTAAGATAAGACGTGTATTTTTAAGAATTTAAGAAACAAACTACTGTATGCGTTAATCCTGATATTCTGAAAACTCTTGTATAGAGTAGAAATCTATTTTTGATCAACCATCCTATAAGTGATTCAGTAATCAAAATTGCTGAATCTAAGAGCCGTTTTTTTCAGACAATGATGACACAAGTGTTTAGGGGATTTCTTGGGTTTTATATTTGGCAGTTACTTCGTTTAGCGTATGAATCTAGTTTTTTTGCGCATATCGGTATATATTTATAACCAGCGACTAGATGGTCACTGGATGATGCCGATGCAGCATCACGTTTTTTCCTTCATTCGGCCACTTGTTATATCGACATGGGCTTACCGTTTGATTTGATGCCTCATTGCTTTTTGGTGTCTCTCTGTGTCGTCTTCTTTTGAAAAGCTACTGGATCGCTGGTAGCTGATGGGCCACCATTCATAGACAAATTCATCTGAATAATCAGTCTCGTATCTCGGCCCCTAAAAATTAAATGTCTTACGAACGGTCCAACGGTACACTCAAAACATTTCTAATGTTTACCACAAAAAATAGGGATTAGCACCAAGCGTCTGTTTACCCACTAATATTTTCTTTTATGTATACGTGCAACTCTGTCATACATAGTCTCTATCTGGAAATGCTCGCTCTACCGTAGACCTCATCCTTGCCCAGGCAAGTCACAAAGTCAAGAGCTACTTAATTTTATTCATCGTAATAAAAGTTGAATTTTTTTAGAGATCCAAAGGCTCGATCGATCAACCACAGATCTTCTAAGATCGTAAGTAAAATCGTGAGTCAGATTTATTTCACCTGTATTTCGTACTATCAACCACGATCAACTTGTATTCTAAATCCTAAGGTTTTCTGAATGAGATCGTTTGTAAGCGATAAGACCGCACTGTTAGCTGTAATATTTTATTTATCAATTGCCCAATATTACTTTGGTAAAATAAATTCATTGATTCATCCATTAGTTAGTCATTGGGGACCTACAACGAAATACAATGTGACGGATTAAATGGGTCCTATGATCGATAAAAATGTAGGCAATAATGATAATAGGTATGTCACGCTATATCGATGTCATAAAACTCGATAATACCATTATTGTTTCGAAGTAGGCGTTTCTTCATACATATTTGAGCGAATATTCTCTAATTCGTTGATTGTTTTATAACGACACGAGCGCTGGCAACTTCATTTACCGTGAAATTATTGTTTGTCGTAGAATGATTTCCCTTGATGATAACTCTATTGATAATTTAGTAAATAGAATAATTCAATTGACGAGTATTGTTTTGGGCCTGTTGAGGCTTTAGTCACATTGTTTTATGATTATTGTTTAGTATCTATCTTTCCATTAATTTATAAGGTTAATTTTAAGTCCTCATAGCTAGTTACCATCAGCCTTATCATTACTTATCACCAGATGAGTTAAGGCCAAGCGCTTTCCCGTCGTAGAATTAAAAAGAAAAAAATATCAGTTTTTATGGTCTAAAAGTAGTATGGGCTAGTCAGGGCTAATTCAATTGTTGATACACAGCCATGAATTAGCGAGACAGCCAATGGTGGGAGGGGGTGAGTGAGAGGCTATGGGGGCTTTTAAGAGGAAGTTATGGGGACGCCGGGAGGGGCTATTAAAGTTTAACGGGTTTTTATGGTGGAGCACCGCTACTTGCTATCTTGCTAACGGCTATGAGGAAGAAATAATTACAAACTACGGTAGAACGAAACAGTAGAACTTTCTGCATTTTGCACTGTGTTTCAATTATTCCCTCTTTCTATTACGATTTCTGATACGCCTATATTCAAAGGAATATTTTTAAAGGAATACGTGAACCTTTTTTTTTATTGTACGGGCTCTTGGAAGCTCTTGGCCTTCATCTCACCTAGTTACGAGTTAAGATAAGGCTGAACGTGTAGACGCACACCTGCTGCTACTACCTACGACTCTATCGTATATTTTGTTTTATATTCGTTATTCGTATAGTCCGCCATCCTTGAAAGTCGTTATCTTATCTGTCCATCCAGCGGTTGCCTGGAAGAGATCGCTTTCAGCGATAAGGCCGCCCATTGCTTTGCCAGTGACGCTTAGATTAAGTTTCCACTATCTGTATTTTGTTATGTTTTTTGTAAATGGTGAACAATAAAGAGTTATCTATCTATCTATCTATGGCTCCATAGCTACGTGTACCTATGTATAGTACAACAGTATTATATTATATTACTACTTTTACACACCGCCAACTTATACCGAACCAAGCTTGTAATATAGGGAGTACATTTCGGAGAATATGAGCACATTATTTTTATTATTTTGTAAATACGTACATATGATACAATATAATACCCAAACAAACTTCTATAATAGTCACACAAATGTTTGCTTTGGGTGGGAATTAAACCCACATCTACTACTAGGTATAGACTACCAATATATACACACTATATACAAAGTATATCGTAAAGTACCTACTAGCTACTATACCAACTCTGCTCTGAAGCCTACACTCTTACTCAAAAATAATATAAATAGGTTTAAAATTCACCTTGCTCTTCAGTTCATGATCCCACCTCATTATAGAAATAACATAATTCCTACAAAATCACGGACCACAATCCAAATGATTCCCCTAAAGCCTAGAATTCAAAAAGCGGAAACGTTTCGGGACACAAAACGTAGAGGACATTGAGTTGAGGACATTCAAACCAAAAGTACAATCCGAATGACAGCCACAATTTCAGTGGAGGTAAGTGCACTGACTCACACACAGCCTTTAGAGAAAAGCTGGTGTACTACGTGGACAAATTAACTTTATCGCAAAAGGGCATTAGGAGTCAGAGGTGAGAGTCTGTGCATCAGAGATTTGGTGCTTTCGGGGATAACGTGCTCCACCGTAAACCTCATCCTTGCCTAGGCAAGCCTAGAAGATAAATGAATACACTACACACATTGTAAGTAAACTGCATTTTTTTATTTGAAATGGATCAGCTTAAAACTTGCGCAGGATGATGGTTAACGACGGAGAAAGCTTACCCAGAAAGGCGCAATCAACTTCTGTTTGATAGACATTAGGGTTTTAGGAACACGGAAATACATACGCAGGTAGCTGAATAAGTTTTTACGAGAAAAGACGCTCCGAGTCCAAAATGTTTTTTTTATTTTAAATTCTTGGCCTTCATCTCACCTGGTCACAACTTGAGACAAGGCCGAAGGTGGAGGCGCACTTCACCCGGAATCCTCAACAAACTGAGGAACTGGCTATCTTACCTCTAAATGCCGGAACACAACAATTTTAGATTTGTTATTATGGCGACATAAACAAAGTCCTACCACCAAACAAAATAGAATATCAACCAGGTGCTGTTATTGTGATTTAACATCGTACAAGTGATCTAACTGGTCAATTTATGCTGCGGCATGACTGTGCTGAACGGTTGCTGAAGGGTCCTTGCCGTCCTTGAGCCCTTTGCAGGCATCGAACGTACTCTTGACCCCGCTCGCAAATTAAAAAGGCGTAGAACGAATCACAAGCGCCATTGTTTAGCGACGGGCTGTTTCTGAGGTAAACAACTTCTTCAAACAGCGGATTTTCTAGATTTATTTGTTGAAATAGCAGATATTAATCTTAATTTCAGACAAAAATTGATCTTCCCCAAACGCGCTTTTAAATTGCGAGCCCTGAAACTGTTGAGATGTTTATAATTTTATAGATCTCGGTAAATTGAAATAAACCGGCAAAGCGCGGGCGTGTCTGCACTTGGCCGAGGGTTCCGACCCACATTTCAAGGTTAAAAATCACGTTTCTTATACGCCCGTTAGCACCCTTTGGTACCAAAAAACGATCAAGTCTTGTAACATTAATAACCGGCAAACGTACCTGTCAGACCGGAACACAATAAGCTTCTTGGCGACAAATATAGTTTCAGCCTCCTATGTAACGGTGGAGACATAATTCCTCATAATACGATACAAAACAGTGTTATATTTCTATATTCGTTACTTCTGGCTGTGTCTGGGATCTTTACAAGACGTTCTACCATTAAAATTCAAAAAGAGAATGGAATCTAAAGATATCGTCGCCCCATCGAACATTGAAAATCGCTTACGAAAACCAATTTTCCTTCAAACTCTGGGAACTTCCTATAGCGGTGTTTGAAATCATGTTCAAACTCACAATTTGCTCAAAACGACCGCCTGAGTTGATTACCTCCAGCGCTGGGAATAATTGAGTTATAGCCGTCGCTTTAATAGTATTCATGCTCTGGAATATCGTCGGGATTATTAAAACCGCCATTGCTAAAGCACTTTTTATGAGGAAGCACGAACCTAGATTAATCTTTTGTTTTATTTTCATACAGCTATCGGGAAAAGGGAAGCATGATTTCGAAATCATTGCTGTTTATAAAAAAAAAGACTCTTACCTTTGGTAGGCACAGGTTTCATTTTCGAATCGGTCTCATTAGCCACGAACGCAAATGTCACTGCAATGCTGCTCAAAATAGATGTCAAGGACTGTCTATGCATAAATATATATAATCATACGCTAAGATAAATCTTCAAACCCGGAGGAGTGTGAGATAGCATAGCTAAAATTTATCGAAGGAGACGTACAGAGAGCATGTTTTACTATAGAATTTCGATCGCTAGGTACATGGCTTCTTGTTATTATTATCAAAGAATATAGTACCATCTCTGTGGTCTGGTATCGCCCAGCGGTATGAGACCCAGATGTCCCGGGTATGATCCCAAAGAGGATATAAATTTGTGCTTAATTTGGTTTTTGGTAAGACTTTGTTTATGTCCACCTGCCTGACTACCACTATCTTACCTAAGTCTGTCGTCATATCAACAATTATATTGTTACAATTATATTGTTGTGGCATTTAGAGGATTCCAGGTGAAGTACGCTTCCACCTTTAGACTTATATAGCTTAAAAGCATAGCTAATGAGGTAAAGTCCAAGCGTTTCTCCCATACAATGATCAAAAAACATAGAACCCTATTCTATACGAGAATTTACCCAGTCACGAACACATCTGTTAGTACCTATTCCTAAAGTTGTACCTTCACACTTTATCGAACAAAGGAATGATGCTGTATAAGTATGCCATAAAAAAGAAACCTCATAGACAAAGAACGGTAGTGCGCTTCAGCCATACCAGCATAATAAAAGCTGTCCAGCTTAATGCCCACGGAGATAGCTGTCCAATACTGGGCGGATATTCGAAGGCAATATGGCTAGCGAATTTCACGAGATATCGTAGGTGAAGGCAATTTATTTTAGGAGTGAAGATTGCCTGGGGATTTCGTTTTGCCTTTTCTTTGTCTTGCAATGGATAAAAAATAATAGAATTGATCATACGTTGAACCGGGGATAATTTATTGCCAGAAAGTGTCTTTCCTGGTTGCGACTTTGAAGAGTTTTCTTGCTTTGGCTTTACGTTAATATCTAAATTAAAGGTTTGATATCACATAGATTTACATTATAAAACCATTAAGATATATTTTCCCCACATTTTTTAAAGTATGCTCCATCTAACCGCCTGAGGCCTTAGTGGTTCACCCACTGGTGTCAGATCCGGAGGTCCCGGGTTCGATCCCCAGATGGAGCAATATTGTGCTTGGTTTTGTTGGTGATAGGATTTTGTTTAAGTCTGCTATCTTACCTAATTCTGTCGCCATAATAACTAGTACTTCGCCCCGAACTGAGATCTCGTGATGTCTGGTTTGAGTTAGGTATTTAACCACGAAGATTATTTCTCAAATCAAACGTAATTAACAAACGATCAAAGTGTGCTTTCATTACACCTTACTTACCTTACTGAAGCACTCTTTTTCTCAATCTCTCTTTATTCACCTGAGTATCCGAGACGCTCTCTAGTTGCTAACTCTAAAATCTACCCTTAATAATCTAATTTACGACATCCGTGGGCTGGCGCCTACGGATCTCGTAAGTCAACCAAGGGGCTTCAACAAAAAGGCAACAGCTTTTTTCTAGTATTTAAACAAAACTTTAACTGTGCGCACCAAACTGTCTGCCAAGCGTTGTGTTTATTAACAAGCCTCACAGCTCAGTTGGTAGTAGCTCTGCCTTCTGCGCTGTAGGTTGTGGGTTCGATTCCCACCCAGGACAAACATTTATGTGATGAATATAGATGTTTGTTCTGTGTTTGGGTGTTGTATTGTATGATAAGTATGTATTTACAAAAAAAAAAAAAGTATTTATGTATTCTATCCGTAATCTAGTTCCCATATTACAAGTTATGCTTAGTTTGGGACTAGATGGCGCTGTGTGAAATTAGTGTCCTGTAATATATATTTTTTTTTATGGCCAAATCTTACAGTTTTAGAGGAAGTTTTGTTCACATTGTGGTGGACAATAATTTGCTGTTGATGTGAGATATGCGCAGTCAAACCCCTTACATGACATCTTATAAGTCATTCTTGGATTTTTTCGACGCCCTTTGTTTGACTACCCTATTGAGTGAATTACAAAAGTAAATAGACTAGTTTTCATGAGATTTCGAATAGGTACCCTCGCTTATCTTACAAGACCTGATGATCATATTTTTCCCCTTCATCTTTAAAAACCACCCCTAAGGGCAAAAATAAACTAATTTTAAGTCTGCAGTCTCAACCCCCATTTCAAATGATATTTCAAGTTTTCACACATTTTCAAGTCTTCAATCTTATTCACCCCATTGCAACGTTTAATGTGAATACAGTGGTGGTTTCAGCAAATAAAAAAAACAAGTTAACCCTTTTTAACAGTATATCCTACAAGACATTATTAAGCGTTTTACCTTAATAAACCGCACCGTTCTTACAAAAACCACCCCTATTAAAAATATAGTATATATTTTATAAATGTGCAGCCGATACTCTTTCAAATGATAACCCACATGCCAAAAAACTTCATGTCTCACTTAACAACCATATTTATTAAAAACTACCCTAGTGTCAAAAAATATATTTTCGCCCCAATATCTCAAAAACTACCCCACTTTTCAAAAATCACCCGCGACAATCAAATTCTATTTACATTATCTCTTTACAGTTTAAATTTCAAATAAATCGGATAACCCGTTCGAGAGTTATGCCGTCATATAACATTGCCACATACATACATACAGTGCCGGATTTCCTAACTTAACTGAGAGATTGAGGATAACAATTCTTAAATTGTTGTGCTCCGGCATTGAGAGGTAAGATAGCCAGTTCCTCAGTTTGCTGAGGATTCCGGGTAACATATACTCAAAAATCAGATGAGATGAAAGCACATCCCCATCTTACAAAAAAAAAACTTTAATTACCTAAAACTAAAATCATTACAAAATTCTTAGTGAATGAACTTTTTAGTGGAAGAATAACCAGAATACCTTTTCCTGTATTTATATTTTGATGTATTATATTCAAACGTTGATGGTGTAACAAACTAGTAGTAGGTATGCATAACCAAGTATGTAAGTACATGGTATTATACATTGGCAAAGCGGCGAGTTACTTGCTTGTTTAAAATGTCATCAACAAAAAATGACTTTTACAAAATTAAAATTTGAATATAAATCAATTTTATAAAATTAATTTATAAAATTTTAATAACCTATTAAGGGTTGTACAAATACTTTCTAACAGATTTCCTGCCTTCCTCCTTGTTTTCACGAAATTTATAAAGCTAGCCGAGAAACTGAGAGATAAAAATCCCTCTGTTACATCGATAAAGAGCACCCTTCGCTTTCTTGTTGTGTCTCCTTTGTGAAGATCTCGACAATGTCGCCGGCTTTCGGTAGATTTATTAATTTTTCAAATGGGCACCCTCCATCTATGCTGCCGTTTACAGATAGATAGTAAAAAATCAAATGGAACATACATACCAAAATCCAAAGTTAGAGAAACCTTTGAACCCGTATCATATTTTTTTATAAAGGAATCCTGTTTCGTTTATACATCTCAAGAAACGAAGTTTGGGAAGACCTCACTCGATGGATCGACGACATTGTGGCGTTCGCGGGGAGTTGGTGGATGAAGGAGGCTCAGAATCGCTATTTGTAGCATCGATTGGGGGAGACCTATATTTAGTAGTGGACGTGTGTGGGCTGATATGATCGTGATGAGTAATAAAGAAGTGAGTGATGAGATGATCGTCCGAAAGAGTAGCGTGGAGGAAGATCTGCTTTAAAAGTTTTGGCAAAGTTACTTTTCCAAATTTTTGGTAATACTGATCGAAAGGGTCAATGATAAGGAACTAATCTCTCTGATAAAAATTGCATCTTAAATAAAAAAAGATAAGGAAATTGTCAAAGTAAATACAAATGCATAGTTTGATGATAGTAAAATTTCGTTGTTTACAATTTAATTTAATTACAGTAGTATCAGTAACTTGAAAGTTGTTCATAATGCAAACTGTTTAAAACAATACACACAGTCATTCTTTTCATATTTTTTTTGCGTGTCACTTTGCGTATGTAAGATGAATGTTTAAACATAACGCAAAGTAAATCGTCTTCAGACTGATCACTTTTTAAAAAAATCATGAAAATGGCCTATTTACAGCCATATACGAGTAGGTTCCAAATTAATATATAATTATGAATATATCGTTCAATTGGATTTTTGGGTCTTCCTCAAATTTTACGTGCAATGTTTGTATAAGATAGATTTGTTGATGATCATAAAAAAAATAAAACTTGGCAGTTATTATTCGAATTACAGAGAGTCCTTTGAGAAAAATCGCTCTCAATTCGTAATTGTGCCACCATTCTAGAGTTTATGCATAAGTTGAGCGTGTCAAGGTAAAAGCTCATACAAGGCCGCGCCCGAAGGCTGCACTGGCTACTAGTGATAAGAGTTGTGAAATTCACGAGCTGCATAGCGTGCTGTGTTCAGTTATTATTATGTACGTGTTCTGCGGTTCTTATAATGAACTGCTTTCAATTTATTGGTCAGAGAAACCTTTCTGAATAAAGTGAACTTTCCTTTTTAGGGTTCCGTACCCGAAGGGTGCCAACAGGAACCCATTATCAAGCCTCCACAGGCCGTAAGTAACAGTCTCATAAAAGTGTATAGACGCGTAGGATAATAGTGTATAGTAAGAATGAATTATAAAAATTAAATAGAAATAAAATAATATCCAGAAAATGTGATTTTTTGTGTTGAAATGTAGATCGGAACCCTTGGAGTGTCCGCACTTGGCAGGTTTTATTTACATAATTTATCACAAGTTATGCTACTAAATATATGCTAGCTATATTAGCGAGGTAGTAGCGTAAACAATATTTATTGCTGGTACTCCAAAATATTTTAAGAAATTTAAATGATGCACAACAATAGACGTAGTAGGTACTTATAAGAGTTATATAGAAGTAAAATAGCACAATCGCTTCGAAGGATTTTTTGTAATGATAGCTCTGTATGCGAAGCAAACCGTTGATGCTTAGTGCCCTCCACCCCTATTTGCGGTTTTAGACACTTGTCCGAGTGTGAGTAAGCAAACACATCAGGTTTACATGCTTGCGTTCTGCAGTGTACGTGAGAGAGATATTTCCAGCGTAAAATCGACTTGCTGTCACACTTAAATGATGATTGATTACATTGCAGAGTCAACGTGTTCTCAAAAATAACGAAGACAGATAATATATAAACTGACTGAATAGATGTCGGGACGGATCAGGAAAAATATGAGGCGCGAAAGAGAATGCACCATTAAGGTACAAACAAAGCACATATCTTCTCTTTGTACCAGATTTTAAACCAGCTTCCCGATGAGCTAGTTTAACAGCTACTTCAAACTTTGCAGGTTCAAATGACTAATCAAAAATTTGTATATAAAGAACGGATAAAAAGAAGCAAGCAAAAATGAATTAAATAGGGCAAAGACACAGCCTCCCATACAACTTCGGGACAATTCAAAACATCAAATCAATAAATTGGGCTATTAAGCTACTACGCCGTAGCGCATACCGTAGCACGTAGCACCTACTCCACCAGCGGCGTAAGGACATTGTTTCGCCAACACTGCGCATAGCAATCGAGGGGATGGCGGAGCCTCAAGCACCTGGTTCATTATACGCCAGCCTTTGAAGCACTCTCGATCCGCGGTCCAATATCGACTGAGAATATAACAATTTCGCGTTCAGAACGCAAAGACATTATTATTTGCCAATGATAGCAATATCTCAACAATGAGCAATACAGTGGTTGTTTTCAGGTATTTTTTGGACCAGGAATAACATCTAGACTACTCTTTATCTTTTTATGTTTATGAAAGTATATTTTATATTTATCCCATATATCAATATCATAGATCAAACTTAAAAAAGACAGAAGCCTCGCTCCATCGTAGGTCGTAGAAGAGCTGTCTGTATTGATATAAAAAAACCGAATATTTTATCTGTATTTATTATTACGATTAAATCTGCTCACATATCTACATCTTCAACATCTTTGATATTTTAATATTAATATTTAATTATAAGTATTTAATTATAATATTAATTAAATAAATAAAAAAAAAACATTATAAACTTATTGCATATTAAAAGATAATACAGTTAGTAAACAAAAATCTAGGAGCAGTTAAACTTAAAAATAACTTTAAAAGATATGGCGTATTTCGATGCATAGCACATATCTACGTATGATACCCCAAGTTATGGGGACACCATATTTGATTTCTGTCGACTTTATTTTAGTAACCGTCATAAAATACAATAAAATCTTTTTCGAAACGGTTTTCATAGCAGTTTTCGTGACTCAAGAACGTTTAGCGAAAGCGAACTCCTTTGTAACAGCTTACAATGCCCGTTTCAAAGTTTTATTGAACGTTTAATTTCTGGTTCAGTTTTATTGTTCTCTGCGATTATTTTTCCACTTGTTGAACATAGTTCATTCTATTCCAATTCCACTTACTTAAAGTCTGGCTTTAAGCTACTTTACCTATTTTACTAGGGTAAGAAAGTACTGGCAAGTGGATGTTTGTTAAAATATGATTTAGTAATCTGATTTATTGATCTGAATTTAGTGTTAGACGCGTTGCCGGAGTCTGTGCTTTCTGATAATAGCAACTTCTTCAAGTAGAAATAAAAAGGAGGCTACAGAAGATCTCTTTATTTATTTTTATTGTACGACGGGGAACTGCTTGGCCTTTATCACACCAGATTTCCAAGCTATGATATGGCCGAAGGTGGAAGCACACTTCACCCGGAATTCTCAACATACTGAGGAACTGGCTATCTTACCTCTAAATGCCGGAACACAACATAACATTGGTCTAAATCGATTACAAATTGGTACCCGATACATAAAAAAGGGCTACTTCCCACTATTTATATGGCTTGTTCTATTGATAGAACTAAGACGGGATTCATTGCAGGTAAGAGCTAAGAGCAGAAATATCTACTAGACACGGCTTTTACCACGTCAAGTGGTCCCAACATGTAAATTACGATAGGTAAAATAGTAACTTTAATAAAATTTGTTAATATTGAGTTTTCTTTTTAAAACGTAGGTATCTAATTTAATTGTATTGAGGAAAATTAAAGCTTAGTTTATTATTTAGAACTAGCTGACTCCGCGCAGTGCATTTTTTTAAAACTTTATTACGTTCATATCTGGGCATATGATATGTGTTGTGCTATGTACATATAGGAAAATAATTGAATATAGAGAATTAACATAATATGTATAGTGCGAAAATCCCATAGTCATATTTTGCGACATTTAAAGGCTGTGTTAGAGGTGTCTCATTCTAAGGCCGCCGAGACTTAGGTAGGTATTCATTAGCATGAATCGCCATTGATAATTCGATGTGGGTGCGAATTTCGGCAAGTATATTATTCGGGGCAGCGGCTGTTTGCCTGAATTACAAAATGTGTGTAGCCAGTATTGTATGCTCATCCCGGAAGGGACTGGGGATGAGCACAGATTATAGAGCATTATTTTCTTATAACTAGCAGGTACTGTCATGGGGCACGTTTGAGACATAGATAAAAGGGTATCTAACTGTTTAACCTATGCTCTGACATTAATCAATACTCAGAAACCTGATGGCCCAAAACCTAGCTCTCATTCATTTTGGTTTCAATAAAAGTGGCTTACTTTTGAAAATTTTATCAGTTCCATTGAACTCGAAGACAAGCCGCTTAAAATCATGGTCGGTTTGAATAACTAATAGCTAATAATAAATAATTTAACCGCCTCTGTGGTCTTGTGGTTCAAGCCACCGATTTCAGATCCAAAGGTTCAGAAGTTAGATGCCCAGGGAGAGTACAATATTGGGCTTGGTTTTTTTGATGGTAGGACTTTGTCGAAGTCCGCCTGACTAGCTACCACCATCTTACCTTATTCTGTCGCCATAACAACAATTCTGAAAATTCTTGTGCTCCGGCTGCGGAACTGGCTATCTTACCTCTAAATAGATGTAAGATAGCCAGTTCCTCAGTTAGTTGAGAATTTAGGGTGAAGTGCGCCTCCAACTTAGGCCTTATTTCAACTTGTAACCAAATGAGATAAAAATCTTTCCCCGTCCTACAATAAAAAAAAATTTTGTTCGGCTAGTAATAGTTAAGAAAAGGAATCCAAAGACTATCAACGTACCTATTGATTTCCTTACTCTATAGCCTTTCTGTCTTTTCCCAGTCCATTGTTTTCGCAAACCAGTGATTTACCAACCCATTAAGAGCCATTGTGTTACTGCTGACGAGCTAATGAACACATTATTTATTGTTTCCTTGATATTTTTACAAAGTTTGGAAATCATTGTTTAGTGGGGAAGTTTGTATGTACGTCTACTATATAAACACACATACAGGGAGTAACCAGACCATATAGAGTATACAGAGATGTTTATGTATGGTCTTACATTCGGTACATAATGAAATAAAAAGGAAAATTAATTTGATAACAACAAACATTATAGTGACACATTTAAATTATAGAAAAAAGTGATGTTCCTGGTTATATAATTAATCCTTGATTGTGACATTGGTGCCCAAACTAGGACAACTTTATGTGATGGCGTATACCAATGCCATCATTTTGCCACCTGGGTGGCAAAATGGTGGTAAGTTTTCTGGAAAATTTTCTGAAAAAATGGCAGAATATTGTACCGTAAATACTATAAATTGCATTTGCATGCGGTACATACCTATACCTACTTAAATTTAAGTACCTATTAAATTTTTAGTATATGTATAATGTTATTGTAACAAGATAATTATATAATAGTGTAAGATAAGAAGATACATAAGATAAGTGTAAGAATATTTCGACTCTTGATACAAATAATTGTAATGTTTGACGTTCCTAAGTGCAATGTAATTGCCTATTGTGAAAAATAAATAAACTGAAACTGAAACTGAAACTGTAAAAATTAAGACATTTTTATTTTTATTTTGAACTATAGTTGGTACATGTAATACTTTTATTTCCCAAAGTGCTCTGTGGAACAAGAAAAATAAGTCCTAAGATTATCATAAGCGGCTCTAACAAAATAAATATTGTATAGTGTAACTTTTCGAAGGACCTGTCGAGTAGGACAAAGAGGAAGAAGATATTGCTACTTTTTTTTCCCTTTTAACCTTCTCTGCTGATATTTTTTTGAGTTCTTTGTTAAGTTTTTAGTTATATGAATAAATGCGGTATGCTTTTTTTAATACAAGCTATTGTGTTTTTACGTATTAAATAATTTTGGAACAATACTTTGTTATGGTTTTTACTGTATGTAAAACATTATATTTTTTAGTAAAATTGACCGTACTATTTCTTAAAAGTTTAAAAAGGAACTGTAAAACGAACCTGTGTTCATAAATACCTCGGGTATTTTTTGACCTGACGAAAATTATCTGCTACGGAAAGACAGCTGAGCATCTTTTCGATTATTTTGTCAGCTCAAACCGCCAGAACGTTTTCTAAATAGTATCAGGAACTATAAGAACTCACCTGCATGGAAAGAAAAGTCTCATACGATTTTTTTATGCTGGAAAATGATCAGCAAACTTCACCAACATGTCAGTAAAGTACCTTTATGTCTAAGTGCGAATAGCACCGATGTTGATTCTGTGCTGTTGTAAAATTCATCACGGGTCAAACACGGGTTATACATAACATAATTGATCTACTGGTCGAATGGATATTGACATAAGTATAGTACCTGGAAGAGATCGCTTTTAGCGATAAGGCCGCCCATCGTACCTAGTTTTAAGTGTTTTTCTTTGCTTGTTTGTTTATTTTTGTTTCTTAGTGTACAATAAAGAAATGGAATGCAGTAAATTCAGACGATGATGATGGCAAAGAATTATTAAAAACCATGGGCGCTGATTACCCAATCATAAGATTATCCAAATTCCTTTACAAACAATGACTTGTCATAACATACCAAAACTCTGCAATTCAAACTTCCATTAAATTGTGTCCCGAACCGTGGTCTTTGGGAACAAGAGAATTTAATTAAAAGCAAACATTACTAGGACAATGCCTTTACTTCGGCCTTAGGTTTTTAACAATCCAATTAAACTAAACGTTTATTTTGTAAGATAAAGCTGATGGGCAGTTTCAGCTTTAGTTTCAGTAAGGATTTATTATAATCGTTTCTAGTGTGTTATAATTTGACCTCGTTCTATTTCAAAAACCGGCTCTGTGGTCTAGTGGTTTAACCCACCGATTTTAGATGCAGAGGTCTCGGGTTCGATCCCCACAGGGAGTACAATATATTGTGCTTGGTTTGGTTGGTGGTAGGACTTTGTTGAAGTCCGCCTGCCACCATCTTACCTAATTCTGTCGCCATAATAACAATTCTAAAATTGTTGTGTTCCGGCATTCAGGGGAAAGATAGCCAGTTCCTCAGTTTGTTGAGGATTCCGGGTGAAATGCGCCTCCGCGTCATACAATAAAAATAAAAGAAGCACACGTAGGCATTAGTCAACTGTAATCATTGTTGTAGTATAATAACACAATGATTACAGTTTAAGTCCATCTATGGTAAGTATTTTGTCATGCAGGCCAGCCTTTCGACATACAGATCTTCAATACTTTTTATCCCAAAAGCTACTTCTTAAAATATGAAAGAATTTCACTAGAGAGTAACTCTAAATCATTATTGTTGTTCACGATAAGTTTTTTTTTATTTTGTTCATGCTTCTTATTTTTATTAAATGTAGAAGTAGGTAGGTATTTAAGCTATTAGTCAATTAGAGATTGTATGGGTTTCTAAACAATTTAAATCCAAAGTTTTCCCATCTAGAGTAGGTATCGACATGGCAACATATTACGTCGCATAAATTGGAAAATGGAAATTTTGTTGCTGGCAAGCGGTGGCTTTCAGTTACCCTCGTCAATGGGTCGATTGCCACCCATTTCACTAAGTCCTACCTACCTAACTATAATTCTTATATCCTTAGTTATGCAAATATCTTGAAAGAACTTGCGTCTAGTCTAATATTTCAAAACAAATCTGAATACGTTAAGAGGCGAAACTCGTGTCGATTTGATTATTTCAAAGAAATTTGGCGGATTTAATTTTTATTGGCACGACAGGGAAGCGCTTGGCCTTCATCTCACCTGGTTACAAGTTGAGATAAGGCCGAAGGTGGAGGCGCACTTCACCCGGAATCCTCAAATTACTGAGGGACTGGCTATCTTACGTACCTTCTTACCTACTTCTAAGTCCTACCACTAACCAAACCAAGTACAAATTGTACTCCCCTAGGGATCGAACAAGGGACCTCTGGATCAGAAATCGGTGGGTTGAACCACTAGACCACAGAGGCGGTTAAAATTATATAGTCTAGCATAAATATTATAAAAAAAAAAAAAAACTTGACATACCTAGGTATCGCTTAGGAAAAGTAAATAATTCATTCTTAGGAAACTGTGTACGATTCTATAATAAGCTTCCTCAAAGCGCCACCAAACTCTCTGCTCGTAAATTCAAATTGTATATAAAGAATAATTTAATTAAAAGAGCCTACTACAAAATAAGTGAATATATCGACGATAAGAACGCGTGGCCCGATGTTGCTATACCAGTTGACAGTTAAATGGTGATTTCTCAATGTCAAGAAACTGCCCATTAGATAGTTTTGTAGTAATCAATGTTTTAAGAGAATATTAAGTTTTTAGTTTTATGATGTAGGTAACACTTGTAATGTTATTAAATTATTATAAACACTGTACCTAAATGTTAAATGGATCATCAAAAAATTAATCAGCCCGAGGTTCTTGCCTTTCTCCTTGTGTGCTGGTCGCGATTCCGAACAGGCGGTAGGTTTGACGTTTCAAAATGATCCTAAAAATCTTAATGAATAAAAATATTTGACTTTGACTTTGACTTAGAGGTGAAAGTTTGTTCCTCCTGCTCGCCAAAACTAGGTACTTCACGTATTCGACTGAAATTTTGCGATATATTTTCCTGGACTGGGATATCATATACACTATTTATTATCCGGGTATCACGCGGGCGAAGCCGCGAGCAGACACTAAAAGACAATTTATTTTTAGGTACTTAAACTACTTTTCAAACTACAAAATTAAAAACCCAGAGCCCTTATTCTGTATGACCAATCGTGTCTTAACGCGCCCGCGTTACGATATTTGGAATGTATATCATGTAGTATATCATGGAATCATTGTGATATCCGTGTGATATCCGTCACCCCTTTGGTGATTTTATCTTTAGGTACCTTTGTCCTTTAATTTACTAACAAATTCGTTTTAAGTTTCTTTTGTTACTAACCCATATGGATTTTCATTATGTGAAATAAACCATTTTTATTTATTTATTGTAATGACATTATGGTTACGCGGGCGCGTTAAGACACGATTGGTGATTTGTTAGATTGGTACCTCAAATGCATTGGTCAGAAAAAGAGTGCCGGTAGCATAAATAACTATCATTCGAAAATGACAAGCATCACTGCTCAGTTGGTAGTAGCTCTGCTGAGAAGGCAGAGCTACTACCAACTAAGACGAGCTACTACTAACAAAGCAATAGGCTGTGAGTTCGATTCCCACCCTGGACAAACATTTGTGTGATAAAATAGATGTTTGTTCTGTGTTTGGGTGTTATATTGTACGATAAGTAGTTATGCATTATAAAAAATACAGAAGCATTATTTCCGTAATCTAGTTCCCATATCACAAGCCTTTCTTACTTTGGGACTAAATGGCGTTGTGTGAAATTAATGTACTGTAGTGTTTTAGGTTATGTATTTTTTAAATCCTCTCCATCCGAAGGTTGTTAAAATACAAGAGATTGCGAAAGTCTTGTTATTGAAACCAAACCTTAACCGCCTACACAGACTTAAAATGCGACTGCAGTTGTTATTTTGTAATTGTTCTATGAAACCACAAAATTCGGGGTACTTAATTATGTTATAGGTAAGTGAAAAAATATAAAACATATTTTAAAAAAGTACCCTACTAGTAGAATTTCTGTTATACGAATAGTTAATGATGATGACTAAAATTATCGTTTACTTACTAGTAGGTGATTTTCATAAGATCCACGCTCTGCGTAGTGATTAGAGGTGAATCCTCAAAGAAAGAAAAATCGTGTGTTTACTTTTACTTACAAGATATACGTGCTTTCAAAGCTCTGGTTCAAACACGAATCCATGCCATGCTGCGTGTGTGTCAGTCTTGAAAGACACCTTGTAGGCAATAAACTCAAATTGGCCCGTCAGAGGTCGCTCCTTGAGTTCGCTTGAAGGTGATTATTTCTTTACATAAACGAAGGAAACTTCTAGTTTCACTAGACCACGGAGGCGGTATATTATTTCGTTGCTGGTTACAAAAACATAATTGCATTGTTTTCCATTCTTCTCTGAATGAATTTGCTAAGGCCACTTTGTTTGTGTTGTGTTATCTATCTATCTATACTTATAATAAAATCGTAGTAAAGCTGTGTTTGTACATTTAATATTTAAAAAAAAAAATGATGCTACCCTACTTAAAACACGCAGCTTAAAATACAGTTTTTAGAATTTTTGTCTGTTTGTCTTTTTGTTTGTGCACGCGTATTTCCGGAACGGCTTATCCGATTTAGATCTAGTTTTCGATGATGTGTTGTGTATGGTTCAGGGTAGGATCTGACGATTTTTCGCAAAAATATATACATAAAAAAGTTGTGTTGAAAATCTTATTTATTCATTATTGGATTTTAATAAATAACACGAGTAATGATAACTTAAACATTTCTCAATCTACCATTGTAAACCTCATTTAAATCGGTTCAGTACTTTCGGAGATTAGCGTGGTCAAAGATACGTTTTCGGGCGTGACGCGTGTAAACACACTTTTACCTTATTCTATGCTTACTCTAAGAAATACTACGAGTGATAAGTTATATACCTACCTTGGAGATTTAAATTTTAACAAATAATGTATTATTTGTAAAAGATATGCAAAATCGTAAAAGGTAGGTCGGTCATGAAAAATAGTTGCCGTGTATTGTTGTGTAAACGCTTGGCTACGGAACATCACGGTATATTTTGCTGAAGGTAGTTTTTACCTTTGCAGTCCATAAATGTTAGTTTATCATCATCATTATCATCATCAACTGTTATTCTCCTGCCCGTATTCCTCATTATTATAGATGGGTCAGTATCATTCTCATCATCATCATCATCATCATAATCGTAACCGAAAAATAACACCATGCTGGCGGGTTACTCGTACTGATATCGTTAAGTCCCTAGATACATACTACTCCTCATCTTCTGGTCGCCTTTTACGACATTAAAAATGGCATATTCCATACTCCTGCTTATCTCATCTAATTTCATTAAGTACTTCTGCATCGCGTTTGCCTTATAAGTAGGTGGTGCTACTGATTCTGTAGGCAAAGGCATGCATAACTATTTTTTGTAATAGAAACTAAAAGCTATTAATAAAGCTTATTTCTTAGCGATTATTTTTATGTGCAAGTGATTCTGCCCTGGTACAGCTATTTTTTGGGCTATAAGTGCCCTAAAGCTACTTTTTTGGAATCGAAAATCGAAATCAAAAGTATAAACTTTTGATTCCTTGCATTTGATCGTATAGGACGTTGCCATTGCGCGTATACGTACTAATTTTAATAGAAGTCTATACATTATATGAAAACTGATATTCTGACATCGTTTTAGGAAATTTGAAACATCATCATCATCACTCAAAAAGTATTACTACAGAACATGGGCAAAGCGTAGCAAGCGAGTCAGTAATTGTAGTGTTGGTATCTCTATGACAACCGTGGGAGGCAGATTTTTTTATATGTACCATAGATTGGATGGAGTGAACCCACCCTGATAAACTACCTATTTGAGTGTATGCTGCCACTTATCTCTCAACTCTCAAGTTTCAAAGAGTGTGACTGGGGGATTTGTCATAACCACCACGCTTGACAGGCGAGTTGATGATGGCAGTTTTTGTGTTTAGTAATAAAGAGTATGTTGCCCATCTCCCTACAAGAGTAATGAGGGGATTAGCCATTATCACCACGCTAGTAGGTTGGTTCTTAGAATGTAGGTTTGGATGGAAGCAGTTGCTCACCCATTGGCTGCTAAAATCCCTTAGTCGAATCGAATGACATCCACGGGTGGGTCGATAAGTCTCTCTGCAAGGGACTTATATCTTTACCGCGCTGCTGCCGCCATGAACTAGAAATGTTGCATTAGATAGGTAATATTTAATGTCAGGGATGTAAAATCTCACTTCGTTTTTCTGTGGGGTACGCAGGAGGGATCCAAGTTTATACGGAAAATATGTACTTACATATACTATGTTATGTGCAAGTGAAACTGCACTGGTACAGCTAGTTGTTAAACTAAATACTAAATAATTATCATTCACCAATTCGTAGTTTTAACGGCTGTCGCAGCCAAATGATGAACCCAAACTTGAACTCTAACTCTGTTCGCTGATATGGTAAATGTCGACTAAGGGATCTCACCATTTTATTTTGTTTTTATTTTTTTATTGTACGGCGGAGATGTGCTTGACCTTCATCTCATCTGATTTTCAAGATAAGACAAGGCCGGAGGTGGAAGCGCACTTCACCCGGAATCCTCAACTCTCCCTCCGTCGAGATTACAGGCAATTGGGACCGCTGTCAAAAGAGACCGCGGTTCCATTCGCCTGATTGACCTAATCCTCGCGTCACATTGTCCAAACAAGCTTCGGGGTCAAGAACTTACTATTCAGATTTACAAAATAATGCACCTCCCAAAATTATCACAAATTTTGGCAAAAGACAGTTTCGGAGGAGGAATTAGTACACATTTTTTTTTCTTTTATTTAATTTATTTCACGTTTGCAATTTAGTGCATCGATTTTGGTGATGGTGATGATATTTTCATGAAAATTTGCTGAGCTCGAGTTGAGTCCGACTCGGGCAGATTTGATTAATATCGTGTATTCATTGCCCATTGTTAATTTTATCACAAAATGGCTACTCGTTCCGCTTTCAAATATGCACTGAAATAAACGTTTTAGCTATATCGTTTCGCGTTTTGCAATCCTTTTACATGCAGGGTTTATGGGTTTTAGAGTGTTGTCACTGATGGGATTGCTAGCAAAAGTAAAACGTGTCTGAAATAATTGATTTAGGTACCTAGGGGCGTTTGGAAAGTCATTAGATAGCTTGTTTGTATCCCTCATAAATAAATAAGTAGTTTTGCATCGTTAATTCAGATTAATCAGTCATATCTCTCTCAGGAGGCGCGACTTTCTACTTACAAAATTACTGTCACGCCAATCCAGAAAGAAATATCACGGGTCTTCAAATAGTTCCGCGAAAATAAGATAGAAACATCTCCTTACAAACAAAAAAAACTCAACAATGCCGACAGAAGTGAAAACTTGAAGTTTGTCGAACTTTGCCGAAGAGATAGGTGAGATGAAGGCCAACGCTTCCCCGTCGTACAGTAAAAGAAACATTAACAAACCTCAGCTCAGTTGCTCTGCCTTCTGCGCTGTAGGTTGTGGGTTCGATTCCCACCCAGGACAAGCATTTGTGTGATGAATGTTTGTTCTGTGTTTGGGTGCGGTATTGTATGATAGGTATTTATTTACAAAAAAAAAAGTATTATATCCGTAATCTAATTCCCATATTACAAGCTATGCTTAGTTATAGCGCTGTGAAATTAATGTCCTGTAATATATATTTTTCATTATACTTTTACAAAATTTGATTTCCTACAGTTTTGTTACATGAATTATTATTGTGCTACGAAGTACTCACACTCCTCTTTGAATTTAGATCAATTCCTTCTAATAAAAGTTCGCTAATAGCATGAACTCACGTCGCTTGGCTTACCTTCAGTTGTGTACACATACATAGCAAAGCCTCGTGCACACTGCACCAGAATGCTTAACTGCCATCGAATTATCCTCATAACTGCACAAGCAAGACATGAGTGCGAGCACTGGCGGGTGCTGCGGCGTGCCACATCAAAGGAGACTACTAAATTGCTTAACGATTTGCTCACTCTACTTGGCTTCGCGAACGGTTCCGTCTGTGTGCATTCCGCTTTAGAAACGTTTGAGGTTACTTAATCGGTTCACGGGTTAGCTGGAGGTATTTCGAAAGTTGATATTTATGTTTGGATATGTATATAACGATATGTATATAACGATGAAATTCTGTTGGAGGATTTTTGCCAGTTTGTATTTTTTAATGATTAGGAATCATCGTTTGACCACAATCTCAATCCTCGCGATGTGCCTGATTATATTGCACGAAGGTCTAGTCTAGGAGACACCTATGTGTTCACTCTTGATTTAAAAATTACCAACTTATAAGATAGCAGGAAAGACTCGGCAAAGAGAACACCTAGACTGTTATTATAATGAAGGTGGATTCAGCCGATTCTACCGAATGGGTCGTACACTAATCTGGTAAGGATGGTAGTGCTCTGTGCGACTGCTTGTCCTGTTGGGAAAGGAGAAAGTGGGCGGTATCAGATCGTGCAAATCCTGCGTATATTCACCAAAATACAACCTGTAGAAAATAGAGGTTGGTAGGTTGTGTAATACAAGTGTAATATATATATCAGGCTTGAATACAAATGTAATGATTCACCAGACGTGAAAATAAAATGAATGGCTTCATTTTGAAAAATTCAAATCGAATGTATATTTTATTTAAAACAGACACACTATACATATTAAACAATTAAACATCGATGATGCATGTATTAGTTAAAAAGCAGGTACCTAAACCCTTCTCCGTCTTACAAAAAAAATGCAGTAGATAGAAAAATGAGTAGTAAATAGATCATCAGGTTGTTGGATTTATGAGGAGTTCCTTATGATCACCAGTCTCGAACGAGTCTTGGTAGTAGCGTTGCTGTATGTGTGTGTGTATAATGTACAATGACCATCTAAATACTCGAGCAAAACAAAATATAAGTAAAAAAATATTTCAAAACTTTCCAAACCAAACCATTTTTGTCCCACAAACCCAATTATTGTAGTACTACTAGCTACTAGCGACTAATCATCCCGATTAGTCGCTAAACTTTCAAAATACTGATAAGTGTCAAGTTTTCACTAGATATTTTAATCATAAAAAATGGTCGTCCAGTGCTCATAATTCTACAGTAAAAACATAAATATTTTAGCTTTTAGGGACTGGCTCTCCCGTACCAGTGCGCGTATGTTGCGTCAGTACGCAACGGAACACAGCAAACCGGATGGCACCGGTCTTCGGCAAAGGGTGATCGCTAGCCAGGCTAGTGCTGTGATCATCGCTAGCAAAAGCCAGCGTTTCCGTTGCCCGCAGTAGACTAGGAGGTAGATAGCACCGATGCTTGTATCTTTGTGTGCCTATCTTTTGGTTTTGTATTCTGACACATTAAAGTACCTACCTATGTAATACTCCCCCTGTACAATATTGTGATTGGTTTGGTTGGTGGTCTGTCGCCATAACAACAATTCTAAAAATTGTTGTGTCCCGGCATTCAGAGGTAAGATAGCCAGTTCCTCAGTTAGTTGAGGATTCCGGGTGAAGTGTACATGCACCTTCGGCCTTATCTCAACTTGTAACCAGGTGAGATAAAGGACAAGGCTTCCCCATCGTACAAAAAAAAATGACCGCTTGAAAACGGACAATAGTATGCCTGCAATAGTATACTCGTATATAAGGGCTATTAACTGAGGGACCTTTTTAAAAATTAAGTCCTATTCCAAGTGTAAAAAGGAAGCTCCAACAAGACCTAACTATAAATATCATAGAAGGTAAAAAGTCTGTAGATAAAAAGCCATTCTCAAAGGGTGACCTCGCTTTGTGAACAATGTAGAAAGTCTCAAAGTCAAAGCTCCGTTGTCTAAAACTAGGTTAGCGTAAGGGAGGCAAACGTCGGAAACAAACGCTTCGCTCTATGGACACTGGCCTGGATTTTGACGACTATAGGTGTGGGCGAGATGTCCATATGTAACGTTTTCAAAGTCATCATCTTCATCTTCTCTACAATCATTTTAAAATGGAGTCGTTCTTCGCGGCCCTGCCGACAATACTAAGACCAAATGGTCCGATTAACAATATTTTTGTTCCCAGCTTTATCCAATTATCTAACCCGTTTGACATGCATAAAGGACGAAAACCTTTCTAGCTCCACGGTACGGGCATTCAAATTAAAAAATGAATGTATATTGGGTACAGGCACTTCTCAAATCGCCATCGAACACAAACAAAGCAAAGATTATTATATGGGAACTAGATTACTGTGTAATTTCGGTGAATATGAATAGGTACTTATTTTTTTTTTTTTGATTATTTTTTTATCTTATTTTTGTATTTACTTATTTATATTTTTAACGGTTAGACCGTTCCCAGCTTAAAGAAAAATACGAGTTCGAGTCCCGTCGATGATGTGATGAATTTTTGTGTCATTATAACATTTGTGTTTTTTTTAAAGATACTAAGAGCTATTTGAAACCCGATACTCTGCAAGGCTGGGCGCTTATCGGTACACACAATGTCTTTATCACGAAATTGTGGTAACCTGTGACTTTGCACCTTTATATCTCATCTCTATTGTGCGATTTCTCAAGAATAGGCTCGCCGGGGACCTTATTTACCGCTGTTGTTAACGACTTTCACACAAAAGATGAACTCCACACACGGACATTGCTTATTTATGGCACTAATAAACTTTTATGTACCGAGTTTGTTTTATGGAATTTGTTTTGATATCCCTATTACGAGATGATAGATTAAAATAATTTTTGTTTTGATTTTATTCTTTTTGGACTCGCTTGCCAAGTGGTGAAGAGAATTACAGAATCCACAGAGTATTTTTTACAAAATGGGAATATATAAAAATTAACGTTTAAAAAATCTGGAAAACCTATTTTGGTTATTATGATCCTAAAATGGTCATAGCAAAAAAAACACAAAGTTTCACAAATTGTTTGACTGCGACAACTAGTGCATTATTATTTCAAACATTCCTATAAATTACCTTCTACGAAACTAAATACAACTATAATATGTTAAGTGTTAGTTAACTAATTATCTTTTTACGCTCCATAAAGTTGTATGTCTGTCCACTCCATGTAGTTTCGTTCTTTAATTGTGTTGTTTGCTTATTTTAAGTAAATAACAATGTTGTTTATGTCCATGACTACCTGTGTTAAAAAAAACGTTAGGTACAGTACCTAACCTGTACTTATTGTGGTACACCGTGAGCGTTACCGGCTAACTGTCAACTATTCTTTCGTCGTCTGTCAAAATAATCATAATAACCGTTGTCCTCAGAAGCCATGGCTTGTCTGTGGTGGCTAGCTCTGGCTGTGGTGGCGACTGCCGCAGCCGACGAGGCCTCCGATCCTGAAGGTCTGCTGGATACTACTGGAAACGGTAAGTACATTAAACATATTCCCATTGGACTTGGTGGTCCTGTCCCAGCACCGAGATGGCTGAGAAATCCCATCCCCCCGGTACATATTAGTAGTGGAATCTTAATGTAATTAGGATTCGTTATCATGCACGTCACGTCACATCTCCAAGTTATTCTTCAAAGTCAATAATCGTTACCTATTTCATTTTCGATCGAATCAAACCCGATCCAATTTGTCGTTTCAAATCTACCGCCAGTTCGGAATCGCGATCCACACAATCTAAAAACCACGGGCTAGTTAGTTCTTTTTTATCCATTCAATGTTTGTAAAATGTTTATAAACGTAGATTATATTAATGTATCTTTAACAGTTTTGGAATATTTTAAAGTGGATATCACGATACATTTTTAAAGGATCAAACGCGAATTTTGCTTCTGGTGTTGCAAGCATCCATAATAAAAAACTACGACAGCCGTTTATCTTCTGGTGGATGGACGATTTTTACCGAAGCTGTACAAGCAATGCATGAGGAAGATCAAAATAGATCACCAATGATTAAACGAAGTTAAAACATAGTTAAAACGAAGTTTTGATACTCACAAGAAATTTAAAACAGATATTACAGGCCCTTGCGTTTTTCACTACAGTAGGAACTTACGTTACTTAATAGCGATTTCATATATTTCAATACCTTGCACATTGCAATTCACCTTTATGCTTTAAGAAATTCAGTGGAATACATATATACATACTACTAAATATAAATCACCTTGATTATGTAGGAAACATGAACGGAACATGAATGGTACTGGTAATACGACAGGCTACTTAAATATGAATGTCCATTCCGAGAACCTTCATTCCCTTTGATGGTGGAAACATGCATAATAAACGCTGATGCGGGTTTTCTAATCTTCGTCAGAGCTTTATCAGAATTGCGAATGAAATACTTTAATTTGCATCTACAACGAAAAAACAACGCGCGCACCGAGGATTGTAAGATTTGGCATAGTCAAGGATTATAATCCTATACTATTATATTATACAGGTGAGTTTTTTTCCAGGGCCATTCAGGCCAAGACTGAAACCGTGAGAGTCATCGCTAAGTTATGTTAGGAGTTACGTGCTCGATAAAAAAAAATAGATTTTCTTGAATGCAGAGCTTTTTTTTTGAGTATCCAGTTGAGGCATATATGAGCGGTTTTATCTTTACTTAAAAAAACGACATTCCTAACCTGATAATCTGTTGGATGGATAGGAATTGTCAGGCTTTGGTAACACATAATTAACTCAGAGAAGATAGCCAGTTCTAGTCCGTTGAGGATTCCGGTTGAAGTGCGCTTCTGGTTTTATGTTGCGATAAGACCGAAGTCCTTCTTATCGCAACATAAAACCAGATGAGATGAAAGCGTTTCCCCGCCGTACAATATTTAATTGTATAATAGTAATTTTACTTCCACGTACCGAATGATGCAACTTTATGAGGACTAGTGAACGTAGTGGCTTAAGGCATGAGGTAGATTCTTAATTTATTTTTTCTTAATTTAATTTTAATTTAATTTTTCTATTCAAAGTACGTAAATTTGTACATGTAGGTATTTATAGTGCAAGAATGATAAATTATGTATGTACGAGTACCTATGGGTACTTTCCGAAATTGCATGCTCGCTCGCTGTAAATTGAATGCAAATACTTTAATGTATAGATAAGTAAGTTTCTCAATAAGTGATTAATTGTAATCTTCTGAGAAATATATATTCTTAAACCTTAATTTATTATTTTTATTAATGGTATCTTTACCTACGCTGTTTGGTATGGTTTTTGGTACATCGTAGCTTAAAAACAAACTAGATTCAAAAGCATGACAAAAAAAGGCAGACCCACAGACTACATGTATCAAATAATTAACCAGTCGCGCGCGGTGCATAGTGTCGATCGCACGTAGCAAATAAATTCATTTTTTATTGTTTGTTATCTAAGCGTTGCGGGTTTATCCCGCTAGTTAAGAGTAATAATGGATGAGGAGGTGTTATCGAGTATTGGGTGTTCTGACAAAAGTGATTCCGAAGTGGTGAATATTTGTGAAAAACAACTGCAATGTATGGAGAAGGAGACAGTAGTAGCGAAAGGCGATTTGAGCACTGTTCGTGAGAAGAGGCCCCTACAAAATAGTGAAGAAAGTAGTCAAGATGGCTTTATTACCATTACGAGACGAAAGACAAAGCGTTTGATCAGAAGTGATTCAATTGACAACAACCTGGTTAACCAAGCTTCTGTGAACACAATGGGGAAGATTACGGATGGCGAGTATGAAGTTAGTTTGACGTCTCAACAAATACTTCCCAAACAGATGGCATTAGCAAAACTGCTTCGTGATCAAAATATTTGCCAAATTTTAGGTATTAAATACCGGAGTCCCTATAAAGTATTCGTAGTGCTCGACGATAAAACACAGACAGAAAAACTTTTAAAGTGTGAAAAGTTATTGTCATTGGATGTGCGCATTCAGCTTTCAGACCAAGGCAATCTATCCTATGGCATGATTAAGGGAGTTGACTTAGAGATGGAAGAAACAGAGATAAAAGAAGCAGTGACAAGCTCCATGCCTATCGTTTCTGTGAAAAGATTGAGACGTATGGATTATGACGGAAAGTGGACAAACAGTGAAACTGTTAGAATTTGTTTCAAAGGCACAACGTGTCCTAATTTTGTTCAAGCCTACGGGTGTAGATTTGCTGTTGAGAAGTTTGTCTTCCCTGTAACACAATGTTCAGGTTGTTGGAAGTTTGGACATTCTAAAAGGTTTTGCCCAATGAATAGATCTTTTTGCCCTAAATGTGGCAAGGCACATGAAAATTGTGAGATAGAAACCTTTACTTGTATTAATTGCAAGGGACCGCATATGGCACTAGACAAAATTTGTCCAACTTTCCTTAAGGAAAAACAAATTCGTATCATAATGAGTGATGAAAATATTACCTACAAAAGAGCGTTGGAGATTTATTTAAAAAATAAAAAAGATAGAAACGACTTGCGCTTACATAATTTTCCTCAACTTAAAGAAACTGGGCCCCAATTAACTAGGACACAGTTAACTAAACTCCCACAGATGAGTCAACCCTTTGCACAAATAATAAGTGAACTCTCTTCATCAGAAGACGTCCCCTGTGCACAGTACAGTTCAGCTGCGCAGAATACGGTTAAAACGAAGAACAAAAAGAGACATCAAGTATCTAAGCAACCAAGGTCTTCATCAAGAGATATGAATGATATTGATATGCAAGAACCTAGTGCAGAACTATTGAGGGATAAAATTCCAGATAAGAACAGTAGAAGGAAAAAGGAGTGGAAGTTTGAATGGAGAAATATTTTTGAGAAAATTAAAGAAATTGTATTTTCTGAAGAACAGTTGGAAGAAAAACTGAGTCTTGTGCTGAAAGTAATATTTTCTGAAGTCAAATCATTTGTTATAAATATATTTACTGAAGGGGATATTTTAAAAAAAATGCTGAACCTTCTTAGCATTTATAATGGATAGCACTCCAGAAAAGGATTTTGGAATCAATATCGTCCAGTGGAATTGTCAAAGCATAAGACCAAAGTTAGCTAGTTTTGAAGCATTACTGTATCAAGAAAAAGTACATATAGCTATTCTAAGTGAGACCTGGTTAGAACTGGGCAGTACATTGCATTTGAGTGGATATAATATATATAGGCAGGATAGGTATGATTCTTATGGGGGCGTCGCGATCGTTGTTCACACCTCACTACAGTCTCACTTATGTCACGATAACCTAAATAGTAGGATAGAAATGATTAGGGTTAAAATCTTAAACTGCAATAGCTTAGAAAATATAATATCTATATACTGTACATCCTCAAATAATTCACGAGTAAGTCAGGTAGACTGGAATAATCTATTTGCACTATGTCCTAGGAAAACATTAATTGCTGGCGACTTCAATGGCCACCATACTAACTGGTCCTATAAAACAAACACAAGAGGAAGTCAGATATTAGACTCTGCATGGGAAAATTATTTTATATATCTTAATGATGGTGGACATACAAGGATAAAATTAGTGGACGGATATTTACAGAGGTCATCGCCAGATATTACCTTCGTTTCTTCAGATATAGCGTTAAAATTTATTTGGCAAATATTAAATGAGAATCTTGGGAGTGATCACTTTATTATTAAATTTACTTTGAAATACAAGGAGAAACTAACATTTTATAAAAAACTTAATTTTAAAAAAGCTGATTGGAATAAGTACTCTGGGGATCTTGATATTTTATTTGAGTCTGATAATCATTCAGGTATTCGTGCTATCCAGGAATGGTACGACGACTTTGAAAGGAAAATCATTATATCTGCCAATAATAATATACCCTTTACAAAAATATGTAATAACCCTTCAGCTAAATTCAAACCCAAACCGTATTGGAGTCCCGTGCTATCCAAAGCAGTTGCGAAACGTAGATTGGCATTGAGTAACTTCAGACGGAACCCCACACCAATTAATTTAACTATTTTAGAAGAAATGGTCAGTCAGGCAAGCACATTGATCAGGAAAGCTAAGTCCGACAGTTGGCAGGGCTTTTGCAGTAGTATTAACGAAACCACCTCGGTTGCGGATATGTGGCGGAAGATGCGTTGGTTTAAGGGTTATCGTCAATCGAATATATGTACATCGGATGAGAAACAAAAAGAAATGTTATATTCCCTAGCTCCAGACTCCGCCCGGAATAAGAAACCGAATTTCGCATCGAGAAATTACCTTCTGGAATCACCTTTTACTATGTCCGAATTGCTACACTGTGTAAAAAAAAAAGACACCGCTCCTGGTAATGATGGAATAACCTATTCTATGATTCATCATTTGCCGATTGTAGGTAAAATGAACTTATTGGATCTTTACAATGCTATCTTTATGACAGGTATCGTACCGCAACAATGGCGAAGTATACTTATAGTACCTATACCTAAAGTTAATGCTTCGGTAAACAATGTAAGCTCAGAACAAAAGGTCAGGCCTATATCGCTTATCTCTTGCTTATGTAAGATTCTACACAATATGATTTGTAAAAGATTAGAATGGTATACTGAGAAAAATAATATCCTTTCACCGTACACGTCTGGTTTCAGAAGGGGTCAGTCGTGTTTTGACTGCCTAACTAAACTCATTACATATATACAAATAGGATTTTCTAAAAATATTCCTACGGTGGCTTGTTTTTTAGATATTGAAAACGCTTATAATAACGTTTTAATTGAGGAGGTAGTTAGGACATTGGATCAATTGAAAGTTGGTTTCAAAATTTGCAATTACATTTGGTCGTTTCTTAGCGAAAGATGTCTCACAATAAAAAATAATAATAACATATTTACTAGATGGACAACAAAGGGTTTAGCCCAAGGTGATCCAATGTCACCGTTAATTTTTAACCTAGTGACACATCAAATATGTAATTTGCTTGATAATACGATACGGGTGTCTCAATACGCTGACGACTTTGTTTTTTATCTAAGTCATTAAAAAATAGACATTTGTGAACAATCGTTACAATGTGCCCTTAACCAAATGACAGAAACTTTGAATAACATAGGACTCGAATTATCAACGAGTAAAACTGTAGTTTGTTTGTTTAGCAGGGGGCACAGAAGAAACAGCGTTAATATTAAAATAGGTAGTCATCTTTTAAGTCAGGTGGAAGTTATAAGATACCTAGGTATGTGGATGGACAGATCTCTTTTATGGAATAGGCATATAAATGAAACTACAGAAAAAACGGCAAAATTTTTAAACATGTTGAAAGTACTAGCTGGACCTACCTGGGGCATGCACCCGAAATATCTACGTTCACTATATATTTCTTTAATACGAAGTAGGATGGATTTTGGTTGTTTTTTTTATGATGTTAGCGCAAAAGTACATTTATATAAATTAGAAAAAGTTCAAAATCAAGCATTAAGAATAATTGGTGGATTTATTAAGAGTACACCCATACATGTTATGGAAAGTGAAGTGTGTGTACAACCCTTGCATTTAAGACGTCTATATTTAGCATATAAATTTTGTACGAAGTGCATGTCTTGGACCAATAATATAACAATACAGATGATCAATAACTTGTTAGACCTTCGAGATAGTAGTTACTGGAGTACCAAAAAGAAACCATTACTTGTGACAGTATATGATATTTGTAGACGTTTTAGCATTTATTCCTCTAGCCCACTAGATCTATTCTCTTTGGATGTGTGGGTAACCTATATTAATGTTGAAAATGTAATTAATTGTTGTTTGGATAGTATACAGGGTAGTAAAAGGGATCAAGATCAGGCATCACTTAAATTTAATGTCATCAGGGAACTAAATGAAAAGTATAACGGTAGGCATATGTACTACACGGACGGATCTATGAGTGGTGAGGGTCAAGGGGCCGCATATTATTACTGGAACGGCAGAACAAGTGGCGAATTTAAAATTACATGTCCTAATATTTCTATAATGACACTAGAACTCATTGCAATTTCAAAAGCTTTAGATTCTATAATTTATTTAAATTCCAGCAATCAGCAGGTAGTCATCTTTACAGATAGTAAAAGCGCACTTCAGCATCTAGCTCGATGTGCCTCTGGTATCAGAGGTACTTCGATAGCTTATTCTATTTTAAATAAAATTCATTCATTTTCACATATTAACATAGATTTGAAATTGCAATGGGTTCCGTCTCATATAGGTTTAAGAGGTAACGAAGAGGCTGACAGATTGGCAAAACAAGCATGTACAGAAGGGACAGACTTTGACATACAACCTAGCTATACAGAACAATTATTTGAAATAAGGAAGTTGTGTTATAATATGTATAAGGAATATTTTGATGAAAGAAGTAAAGAAAAGGGAATTTGGTATAAAACAATCCAATGTCAGCCTCCTCGTATTCCGTGGTTTGTCCAAGGTAAACTTAATAGGTCATTTATAGTTTTTATGCATAGAATACGTTCTGGTCACTATCCATCAAGAAAATTTGGATACCTCATGAAAAAAGTAGATTCGCCGAATTGTGAGTTATGTGGAGCATTGGATGATGTGCACCACCTCTTGATGGATTGTGACAAGTACAGGAGAGAGAGAGAATTACTGATGCTCAAATTGTGCGTCAACCGGACAGATATTGGTATGTTCATTAAAATCTTATCCGAACCCAATTCTGACGAGGCAATTTTGCTGGGGCGCACATTTTGTTCATCAGTGATTTAGTTATTTATAAAGTAGGTATATTATATTTCATATCCTTTAGATTTTAAGTTGTGTGTTATTGTAGGTATTAGGGTACGATGTGACTGCCATGCCATTTATGGCAAAAGTCACGAATAAAAATAGAAAAAAAAAAAAAAAAAAAAAAAAATTAACAAAATATATAATTAAATAAATAACATTATTTAGAATTTCCATATTTTCCCAATCTGAGTAAACTTTGCTCGTAATCGGTCAGTTAGGTAACCAATATGAAAAATCTCAGAATTAAACATAAAATATTGTTGTATTAACAACATGTAGCCTGTAATACTAATGATGACTGAAAAATCTCAGAATTAAACATAAAATATTGTTATATTAACAACATGTAGCCTGTAATACTAATGATGACAAATTTCCAGAATTCGTATTAAATCTAAGATCTTTTTAAAAGCTCTACAAAAACAGTATTTTGCGTGCCCCTGAGGTACGAAAGGCGTTATGAAATTGCCATCACAAAATTAACTTCTAACAGTTTGGGCGAGCGCCCTCGGTTTAACGACGTAATAAACCTGAAACAATCGCGCAAAAATGAACGTAATCAAAGATTACTTCTGTAATAATAATTGTTCATTCCGTCAACCCGTCAACGCGTAGCAGTACCGTAAGCATCTATGAAATGCTACGAAGGGTCTACGAGACACTGTAGAGGCTCTACGGTATACTGTAGGGTAGTCTACGGAGCCTCTTTTAGGTCTAATGTGATATTGTATAGGTGAAGACGTCTAATATGAGCTAAAACTTTAATAATTATTTAAGCTCAATCGATTAGAGTCAACAGAGAGGTGAACACAATTCTTATACATATAAAATAAAATATTCTAGACATTTGTAAAATGCAATCCAGCTCCAAACTAAGCAAATCTTGTAATCTGGTAACATAAGATAACTAAGAACACACAATAAGAAATAATGCTATGAAACAAAACAAAAGTATAGTAATATTCAAAGAAGATTGCTTAATGGATTGTGGAAATCCCTCTTAACGAAATTCAGTTGCAAGATTTGACCACATACAAAGCAAGATATGTTAAATGTTTTGAATTAAATAGTAATAACTAGGTATTATAAAGATTCACGATGACAAATGAACTACAATTCAATTGCTTAAATTAGGTTTAACTTACTACGTACCACCTGCCAACCTTGGAGGTTATGGTTTAGGTTTTGTACCTTCGACAGGTCCTTACTCCACGGTTTAATACTGTTGATACCCTCTCGAATTCTAATAACAAGAGACAGGTACTAACTAGGTTACGACACGGGAGGCATGCCACGATGAAACTATTTTAATAATATAACTGATTAAAATTCTTCTATGAAACACCGCAATAATGGCGGAAATAAGTGGGTTATTTGTTTTATGGGTTTTTTTTTTCACGGCACTGCACTGCTCTCGCTTGAGGCATAAAAGAAAGGTGTAAAGGCATAAAGTAGGTCGGATACACGAATACTGATTTTATAATCGATTGATTGTGGGTAAGTTATTAAGTATTGAGAAGGTATTGGTGTTTAGAACAAGCATAGGCATTTTTTGATGACTTTTAGAATGTAGAATCCCTTAATTTATTTTGGCATGCTGTATTTGTTTTATTAGGTATTTTTTATAAATTTTTACCAAGCCTAAAATAACTATTTTTTTTCCTCACATGTTGTTTATTGCAATTATATGCATTAGATATGCAACTCCACAACTAACACCTAAGGTCTTCTCCACATTTTTTTTAAAGTTTAAACTTACTTCTAGCTTTTGATCTCTATGCTTGTCTAGCTCTGGGCCAGAACAAGGCTGAGGTCCACATAGTGCTAGCTTTCCTAATAGACACTGGCTCACCGCACACCGACGGAGCACGGCAAGCCGTTTGGCACCAGACTTTGCCAGAAGGGTGGTCTCTAGCCAGGTGGACAGATCCCGCCCACCAGTGTTGTCATTGTTGTCATCATTCAGCTGTAATTACTAGCAAAAGCCAGATACTTCAGACCTTTTAAAAGACCTTCGGCCTTATCTCCGTAGTACAATAAAAAAAAAGCTAGTCCATTGGCCTGGAGACCACCAGATGTTAGATCCTCTATTTCACACTTACCCAAAAATAGAATAATAAACAAGATGAAAAATAAAATAAACTGCTTGTAAAAAGTAGCACTTGAACCTTCTGCATCTATTCTTGCTATAAATAAGCTGGTATCAGAAAGATATTGGCAGCTACAGTGAGAAATTTCCATAATAAGCCCGTGGCTTACGTGATCGATGCAGGAAGCGCGATGAGGGTGGAAGCGTAAATTGAATTCACGAGGTATTTCCTGATCCGCGTCAGCCGTTGTTCTTCCCCTAAGCTGGTTGGCTATTGATAGAATCAAGGTAGGAAAACATATTCGCCGATTTTTTTAAAATTAGAGTTGTTTTTAAAATAGGCTAGAGAATTTGCAAATTTATTGAAGATTTTGGCAAAAAAAAACTTCAACAAAGAAGCAATCTTTTTTTTGTGTTATTACATAAATACTAGTTATTACATAAATATAGAAACTTAGTTTTCGCTTTAAAGTTATCACTAAAGTATTTCTGGTCTTCAAAAGATATGACAGGTATGTAGAAAATAGCACATTTCAATATTTCTTTGAAAATCCTTCTCTTCCGTCGTTCCCTCCTTACTGAGGATCGTGACTCCTTTATCACAATATGTTTTGATATTTAAAACAAACGACAAAATACGTATTAACTGGAAATCTGCGGAAACACGTGACTAGATCGGTTACGCTGAACTCAACCAGCAGACAAACTGTAACGTTGCGTCTAGCGCCGTTACCTATAATTAGAATATGCATACGGAACCACAAAAATATTATTTAAAAACAAAGGATCTTCTGCGCGACCATAGAAGCGGTGCGGAACGCCATCTCAAACCGGCCTCGGTGTACCACGTGACACCACCAGTTGATTGCCAATGCACTGGGAGATCGCTCACTACCGCCTTCGCGTGTGCACGTATATAAAATTATTTAAAGTACCTACCTACGACCTACCAAATTTACTCAGGATCCCTCTAGGGTGAGTTTTTAATAAATGTAACCCCTTCACTATCACCTGCCGTAGCGCTTTAGCAATTGTAGATTAATATACCATTGTAAGGCTGTCTGAACGAGTCATGCTAAACTGCCGGTAGCTTCACCCTCACCGAATCGTTGGACCTTGCACCCACGCTACTGAGGATCAGCTGTCCTTCCGGTGACTCGCAGGCCTCCTAAAGAGCAGGCATTAAGTCTCTCCTTGTTCCAGGATTCCAGTACGGGAGTTTGAGGGATACAACTAATTGGTTGCCCTACTTACCTACCTACCTACCTACCTGCCTGCCAATCTCGTAGTCGCTACCGACACGACTGCTGGACTTTACTACAAATATTTCCTCATCCCTGAGAGCTGGAGCGTCTACCCACTACCGGAAGCAGCCTACTGGGGACTCGCGTGCTCAGGCCAGTGATTTGGTGTAAATAACTGTTGAGTGCGCAATTTGTGCGGCTGTGTAATTTTATAAGGACATTAAAAGTGAGGCTGCTAAACCCTCTTTTAATACCCACAATACCTCCTACCTATCTGCGACCCTAACGTCACAGTGGCGCCCATTTACGTGGTAATTGCACAGCCTATCAGTTTTCGTACTCATCAGATTAACTAACTAGCAGTTTAGCCAGGTCTAGATCGGAACGTGTGAACGAAGCGGCGATCTGTGGCAGCCAACGCGAACTGGTACGTACCTACCTGCATTTCACGCTTTTGCTGGTGTAATGTAACGTGTCTTCTTCTATTATTTCGTTGTAAATTGTTACGTACTTGTAAAACTAACAATCTTTATTCTTGATCTATTATATACAATATCTAAATTCTACTAAATATAACATTGCAAGCATCTTAAAAGTTTTAAAATTATATACTACCTGCTAAATAAATAAATTATACGTAACAGTTCGCATATCACTTTCATGCCGATTTTGCACCATAATTCATCTCCATTTGCACCATAAAATCGCCGATTCGTAGTTATATATTCATTATCATTGTAACAGACAGCTATTTTTATTTTTCTGTAGCGCTTGGCGGCGGTTGCAGTTCGTTCTCTTATAATACGTATAAGAGGCGATATTAGGGTACCTACCTGTATCTTACGTACCTACTTACTTTACAACTGTTTTAATTTTAATTTTCTTGTGTTTTTTATAATTGTTCTGTGTTCTTGCTATCATAATATCATATCATATCATTAGTAATGGAAACTCACCCTATTAAATTCCTGCTGCTAAACAAAAATGAGCTTTCGTATGAGGTCCTTATTAGAGGCGAGGAGCCAGCACCTACAGTTCTTAAGTTACGTAATCAAATTAACAAACTAACTACGATGATTCCATCTGAGGACATACAGGAGTCGGGCGTGGAACCCGAGGCTGATCTGGAAGGCGTTACGTTATCGATTAGGGAATTTATTTCGCGTATAAAAATACTTAGTGAGAAATACGAAACAAATCTTTTCGAGCGCACTAAAGCGTTAGCAAATCACATTTACTTTCGACTAAGCCGGATGGATAGAACTGATATTGCTGAGAGGGTAGATAAGCTACAAAAAGATTTCTATAACTACTACGCTACGCTAACTAAACTGGCTCAAAATTACATTACAAGCTTTGCATCGTCGTCATTCGAGCAGTCTAGCTCTAGCCAGTCGTTACCTACTAGTGTACCTACGGTTGATTCGTTCAGATGCGAACGTAATCATATATCCGACTTACAAAAACTAAAATTTGATGGGAAGTCGTGTGTGCGTGTGTTTATTCAAAGAGCGAATGAGTTTTGTACGTCTAGGAACATTTCACATAAAAAATTGTTGACCTACGCAACAGAAATATTTACAGACCAAGCATTACACTGGTATCGGAGCGTAAGACAGGAAGGTCATAGCTGGGATGATCTCACTAAGTTACTAATAGCTGATTTTGGTCAATTCGACTACGACTATAGGTTAGTGTCGGAAATTCGCAACCGTACTCAGGGCGACTCTGAAAATATTGTCATATACATGGCAATAATGTCTGAAATGTTTTCTAGGCTAACTAAACCTATGTGTGAAGCAGAAAGACTTGAGGTACTGCTACACAACATCAGACCCTGCTATGCGAATGTTCTGGTCTCGCATGGTGATGGTATTGACTCCATTGATACTCTTCGATCATTATGTCGTAACTATGAAAAAATTCAAGCGATGTCCGCTCAGTTTCGTGAACCTCCTAAGGTAACCACGGAAACCCTAGCTCCGGATTTAGCATTCTCTAGACCACAAGATGTAGTTAGTTCTAAAAACTCTGGGAAACCCAACTATTATTTTAACAGATATAGTAATAATAACTATAAATCTAACCAAGGTGTCGCAGGAGGCTCAAGCCAATCCTTTAACAGGAATAGTGCGATAAAACCTGCCCCCGGTAACTCTTACTCCGCGCGTGAACAGGTAGCTGCTATAAATCCTACCATGCAGTCAAACGAGAGACGCTATTGTCCTCGCTGTCGCGTGAACTCTCACACTCTGGGGCAGTGCAGGCAAGACCGTTTCGTCGTTTGTTTTAAATGTGGAAAAAAGGACGTTAAATATCCGGACTGCACGGACTGCAATCCTTCTGAAATGTCGCAGTCAAAAAACTAGACAACTCAGATTGCTGCAATGTTAGTACTACCACTATTAAAATACCTAAAACTACTAAATCGGAGTGGAATGAGTGGCTACACCTAATAAAAGTATTTTCTTCTAGTTACTCCATTGCATCAATCTTAGATCAGAAACCTGCTAACGACGTGCGTCCGTACGCATATATAAAAATAGGCGACATATCTACCTACGGGTTACTCGATTCAGGATCGGCGGTAACGATACTAGGTAACAACTCACACCTACATGTACTTGCTTCAGGACTTACACTGGTTGATACTGGCCTATCGAAATTGTTTGTGGCTGCCGGTGGCCAATCACTTACTGCCATTGGATATATCTACCTACCTATTCATTTCGAGAACATCTTCCATGTCATAAAAACATACGTCATACCTGAGGTAAAATCATCCCTGATTTTAGGGGTTGATTTTTGGCAAAAATTTGAGCTATGCCCTAAGTTTCTAAACGCAATAACATTGACAAATAAAACTGGGAACTGTATCGGTGAACTAAATCATTCTTCTGGCATCCTACAATCCTACGATGAGCTAATAGGCGTGGAACGAGTGACTGCCGACAATGTCGTGGATCAGTTCAAATCTATTTGTTCTGAACGATGCGGTCTAGGTCGTACACAACTCGTGAATCACTGTATTGATACAGGTGAGTCTGCCCCTATTAGGCAGCGATATTACCGACTCTCACCTGAAAAACAGCGAATATTAGGAAAAGAACTAGATGAAATGCTTCGCCTGGGTGTCGTCGAGCCCTGCGAAAGTCCTTGGTCATCACCGGTATTGTTGACCCCAAAAAAAGATGGCTCGTTACGATTCTGCTTAGACAGCCGTAAACTAAACGCGGTGACTAAGAAGGACGCATACAAATTACCGTACATCTCTGAAATTCTAGACAACCTAAAAAACGCTCGATACCTATCTAGCATCGATCTCTCCCGTGCATACTGGCAGTTACCAATTTCAGATCAGGATCGAGATAAGACTGCGTTTTACATACCTAATAGAGGGACGTTCCGTTTCGTCACAGTACCTTTTGGTTTAACCAATGGACCTGCTACTCAACAGAGACTAATGGATCTATTATTTTATGGCCCTGAATTCGAAAACTCAGTCTTTGTATTTATTGATGATGTAGTCATCGCATCTCCTGACTTCCAGACTCATATTGCTCTTCTACAAAAAGTGAAAGAGAAACTAAAAATGGCAAACCTAACTATTAACTTTGAGAAATCCCAATTCTTTCGGAATGAGCTGAAGTATCTCGGTTATGTGGTTAACTCTAAAGGCTTACACGTTGACCCTGGGAAGGTTGAAGCTATCCTCAACTTTCCAATACCTACGAACAAAAAGGAGGTTAAACGATTTCTTGGTACCGCTTCGTGGTACAGAAGGTTTGTACCAAACTTTAGCGCTATTGCTGGTCCTCTAAATTGCCTAACTTCTACCAGCAAAAAGACCAAGTCATTCACGTGGACCGAAGAGGCAGATAACGCATTTTGCAAGCTAAAAGAATGCCTGGTTTCAGCTCCGATTCTAGCATGCCCTAATTTCGATTTACCGTTCGAGGTCCATACTGATGCCAGTGATTACGGAGTAGGTGGCTTACTCACGCAAACCATTAATGGTGTAGAACACCCTATTGCATATATGAGCAAGTCCTTGTCCGCTCAAGAGAGGAACTACAGTATCACGGAAAGAGAAGCCCTAGCAGTCCTCGTAGCCCTCGAACACTGGAGGTGTTATCTAGATAACGGGAATAAATTCACTATTTATACTGATCATTCTGCACTAAAATGGTTCCTTAATCTGAATAACCCTACTGGCCGTCTCGCACGCTGGGGTGTGCGAATATCTTGTTTTAATTTTGAAATCAAACACCGTCGTGGTTTGGATAATATCGTACCGGACGCGTTGTCACGCGCATGTTCGGTCGCTATGATCGATACGTCCCTTAAAACTACAAATACTAAGGACGAGTGGTACCTAAATATTTACCACGGCTGCCAAAGCTCACCAATTTCATTTCCTAACTACACGATTAAGAATGATAGGCTTTACCGCTTCATGAAGGGTAAATGCTCACTAACGGAAGAATTCGAGTGGAAAGAGGTTGTACCTAATGAAGTGAGAGAAGCTATTATAGTTGAAAATCACGCAGAACCTATAGCAGGTCATCTCGGTATTTTCAAGACCTACAAACGTCTATCCTTAAAATATTACTGGCCGGGAATGCATGCGGACGTAGTCAAAGTAGTTACATCGTGTGATACCTGTATCGCTCACAAACACCAGAACCATGCCACTCTAGGTGAAATGGGAAGACCTAAATCTTGTTCTAGGCCATTTCAAATGCTCAGTGTTGACTTGGTCGGCCCACTACCTGTTTCTAGAAAGCAAAATACCTACCTACTGGTTATAACATGCTGCTTTAGCAAATATTGCCTTTTGTTCCCTATTAAACGTGCTACCGCGGAAGTAGTAACAAGGATTCTAGAAGAGAACGTATTTTTGGTCCACGGGATTCCCGCAACTATCATTATGGATAATGGGAAACAGTTTGTCAGCACCACTCTAAAACAAATGCTATCTAAATATAACGTCCCTCAACTACACTATACTCCTAAATACACTCCTCATGTAAATACTGTAGAGAGATATAATAAAACTATAGTAACTGCAGTTTCTACATTCATTGCTAATGACCAACGCATCTGGGATACTCTAATTACTAAAATACAATTCGCGATCAACAACTCCGTAAACGAAGTCACGGGCTACACACCGTCGTTCTTAGTGCATGGTCGAGAATTGGTAACCTGTGGTTCCCACTACACAAATAATGAACCTGGTGCCGTGGAAGACCTAATCTTCCAACCACGGGATCAATACGTTGATAACCTGGGTAATCTTGCATCTATATTTAATAAAGTACAAAAATCCCTTTTGCAAGCACATAGTCGAAACTGCAATTCTTATAATTTGCGAAAAAAAGCGATGGAATTTAATGTAGGTGACGTAGTGTGGAAGAAAACCTTTTATCAAAGCGATAAAGATAAATATTTCAACAAAAAACTAGCTCCTAAGTACATAAAATGTATCATTACTTCTAAGAAATCTCCTATTGTTTACGAGCTTAGCGACATGAATGGTACTAATCTTGGCTCATGGCACATAAAAGATTTTAAATTAATAAACTATATGGTCTAACTAATATAAAATGTAGATACAAAATTACCTAATTCATTATATTAACCTAATTATTATACACATATACCTAACTAAATTAATTTTAAGCAGTTTTTAAATATTATTAAGTATTCAATTCCTACGGCTAAAGTGCTACTAGGTAATAAATAAATAAAGTACTACTAAATACATACCCATTTAAGTTAGTTACAGTTCTAAGTTAGTATTTAAAATAATCCAATTTAATTTTGTTCGTTCATAGATAACGCGGTACCTACTCGAATAGTAATGTTACTATCGCGCTGCAACTGTAGTGCGCGATGAATCATCGCTATACAATACATAGCTATAGGTATTGACTTAGCCATCTATTGGTTGTTGTCATGCTGCGCTAATGACTGGTAGATGGGTAAAATAACACCTTCAATCAGTAATTACGAATCATTATTTACTTACCTATTGAATATACCTACGTGTTGCGTTATTTCTGGTTACCTACTCAGCAAATATATTTCAGTACCTACGTTTAATTACCTACATAATATTATGAGTTGTAGTACCTATTCTAAAAATTGAACTCCTCAATTACTGTTTCGAGTGTACATGTTCTGTTTAGCAAGTAGGTATACTCTGAATGTTAGGGTCTTATGGCACCTCTAAAGTGACTACAGACAATATGTTAGGAATAATGAAAGATGAAGTATGATTGTCAGGATGAATGTAGGACAGTACTATGAAATTTCAGTGTAGTAAGTCGGATTTTCTTATGTAAAATCCTACGTTTTTTGGCGGGGTACTGTAACGTTGCGTCTAGCGCCGTTACCTATAATTAGAATATGCATACGGAACCACAAAAATATTATTTAAAAACAAAGGATCTTCTGCGCGACCATAGAAGCGGTGCGGAACGCCATCTCAAACCGGCCTCGGTGTACCACGTGACACCACCAGTTGATTGCCAATGCACTGGGAGATCGCTCACTACCGCCTTCGCGTGTGCACGTATATAAAATTATTTAAAGTACCTACCTACGACCTACCAAATTTACTCAGGATCCCTCTAGGGTGAGTTTTTAATAAATGTAACCCCTTCACTATCACCTGCCGTAGCGCTTTAGCAATTGTAGATTAATATACCATTGTAAGGCTGTCTGAACGAGTCATGCTAAACTGCCGGTAGCTTCACCCTCACCGAATCGTTGGACCTTGCACCCACGCTACTGAGGATCAGCTGTCCTTCCGGTGACTCGCAGGCCTCCTAAAGAGCAGGCATTAAGTCTCTCCTTGTTCCAGGATTCCAGTACGGGAGTTTGAGGGATACAACTAATTGGTTGCCCTACTTACCTACCTACCTACCTACCTGCCTGCCAATCTCGTAGTCGCTACCGACACGACTGCTGGACTTTACTACAAATATTTCCTCATCCCTGAGAGCTGGAGCGTCTACCCACTACCGGAAGCAGCCTACTGGGGACTCGCGTGCTCAGGCCAGTGATTTGGTGTAAATAACTGTTGAGTGCGCAATTTGTGCGGCTGTGTAATTTTATAAGGACATTAAAAGTGAGGCTGCTAAACCCTCTTTTAATACCCACAATACCTCCTACCTATCTGCGACCCTAACGTCACAAAACGAAATACAAATACTGATTCTTTAGCGTTTCTAACTGAATAAACCTTTTGCTAAACAATTCTCCAAAACGGTTCAGCAAATATTAAACCAAACATCAACACAAACAGAGCCCGTCTACAAACATCTATAAACTACAAATGTAAGTATTTCACTTTCGTAACTTTACCGATGTTTATAACTATATATAATTGTGTGTATAATTTAATTGTATTAAAGTTATCTATATTTCTACAAATAAATTAAATTGGAGTGTCAGTTTGTTATGTCAAAATAACAGTTTTCTTTCAAAATGCGTATGGGAGTATATACAGTATTACTCTGTGTTGTGATTGTGACTGGTATACGAGGAGATATACATTGTGTACTGGCCCATGTGTAGTCTCTATCTCTATATTCTCTAATTATCCTCTAATCAATAACACAGCAATTTAGAATGTTGTTCTGGCAAGATAATTGGTAAGATGGTGGTAGCTAGCCTGGCGAACCTAAGCAAAGTCCTATCACTAACCAAATCAAGCACAAATTCTCAAGGTCTCACATAGTCTGGGCGAACTACTAGCGATCTACTGGACCCCAGATGCAGTTAATAATAGTGATAGTGATGAACTTTGGCGCAAGTGTAACTGTGTAACTGCGCGGGGACAGCTCGTATCTAATATTTATTATCTTCGGCAATTCTTGCTAGCCGTGACTTTCATTGTGTTTGTGGAGTAGGTACCTATTTATCCTCCTGAGTTACTTGACTGGCGAACGGAAAGGGAAATAAGTTGGCGGCCTCCGTTTGTTTAGGTTCAACACGTTATAACTTTGAGATTACACATACACAGCCCAACAAATACCTATGCTGGGAAATATTTGTGGATGTAGGATGTTGTTTGCGAGGTCCAATATAAACCTTATTACTGTTAGCATGGACCAGTAAAATTTTGTCCATATTGGTCCATGCTGTTAGTTATTCTGTGATGAAGCTTGAGTGGGAAACGACTCTCGTCTGTATTACCTTATCGATAAGCTGCACTATCACTATATTTTTATAATTATATTATTTTTCAGTTAATATTGTACCAATTTACGATTATTATTTTTCACATAGCATAGTTAATCTCTGCTAGGTGGCGTTAATCAGCGCTTAAGCTGATTAAACAAGTTAGGTTGCATTTTTACTCTCTTCTTGAAGCGGAAATAAAGATGTTGGAAGCAGATTCAAAGTTTTTGCAGTCTGTAAATAGAGGAAAACAAAATGATATCTTATTTTTAGCTTATTTTTTATTTGATTGTCTGACGTTTGAAGTAAAATCCAGTCTAGCGGAACCAGGGGCCTACATTAAGAGGATAATAATTACGTTTTAAAAACTAAAAATAAAACCGACTTCAATAAAGAATATGATACAATTTCGTTTACCTGAATGGCGTATTTTTTCAATGATTTTGATGATAGATGGACGAACAGATAGACAGAGAGACAGACAGACAGACAGAAGCGTGATCCTACATGGGGTCCGTTTTTTCTTTAAGTTTGAGGTAATTAATCCAAATCTCTTCAAGTGTGCCTATAATATTTGAAGAGTTCCCTCGATTTTACCGGAATCCCATCATCAGATCCTGACCTGGAGACAATGGGATCACCTGGGAAGTATATCGACCCCAAAAATACCCAAATCACTTCAAAAGTGCATTTAATATTTGAAGAGTTCCCTCGATTTCTCCAGGATCCCATCACCAAATGGTTAGAGGACCACCTGTGAAGTTATACCCTTTCAAACAAAAAAAAAAATACAAATCAGTCAAGGCGTCTTTGAGTAATCGGGGAACATACATAAAAAAAACAAAAAAGGTTCCGACGAATTGAGAACCTCCTCCTTTTGTTAAAGTCGGTTAAAAAGAGTACAATTGTATAATCAGGTGCAGTAAACCAGAGCATTGGTATAACATTTTGTTAATGGGTACAGACCTTGTGGATTTATGCTCATTATCCTCTTCTGCTACTCACATATGTGGTTTTGATACTAAACTCGTCAATTTAAAATCTATGTAGAACTAGAATATAAAGTACCTAATTGATCTGTGGGTTTTACCTAGAACCCACAAATCAATTAATCTTACCATGAATCATTTACTATATTCGTAACTGAGAGTGTTTATGAGTTTTCGCGATGCAATGGAAAGCTTTTGACCTAAAATATAATAGGCTCATCCTTGCCTATGCAAGTATTCGATGGAGCGAGAGTACTCATAGGGCACTTCGCACCAACGGAACACAGACCACTACTTGGCAGCCAGGCGGGTCTTTGCATGTTTTCGATGCACCAGAGTTGGAATCATTCAGCCAGTAAATTTCCTTGTGGGATGGCTTGTCCCGGGAAGTACTATATACCTTTTTTTTTTTTTTTTTTTAACGGGGGGAAATCTGTTTGCAGACACCCTAACGCACCGAGGGATGCGAAAGGGTAGTGTGAGGATGACGGACTCGTCGACTCACTAAAACCACCCCGGTGGCCGGCCTCGATGCGTGTCGAGGGGCTCCGACAACTCTCTATAGAACATTTCGGTGCCCCTCTCGCATATCGCCTTACACAAGTACTATATACCTAACCTATTTCAGCCGCCAAACAGCATTGCTGTGTTTCGGACACTGCAATGCTGTAGGGTAGTGTTGCCGGGGAAATTACTGGTACGTGAGGCTTAACTCTTTTATGCCTCAAGTTGACGGGCGCAATACAGTGCCGCGTTAGTCATGCTCTTTGTGGATATTAACTACGCAGTAAGGTTTTGATATAAGCATGAGTTGAAATGCATTTAACAACAGACGGGATGGCTTGTTCCGTCTTCATGATGTTAAAAAAAATTTTGAGTGTGTAAAATCAAACTTATCAGAATATAAATTTAAAGGTTTTGATATAAGCATGAGTTGCATTGCATTTAACAACAGACGGGCTTGCTTGTTCCGTCTCCAAGTTGTTAAACAAAACTTTAGTGTGTGAAATGAAACTTTTTAGAATATAAACTTATAGGTAGGCCACGTTATATATTAATAGGTCACATAAATGTGACCTATTAATAAATCAAATGTATGTCAAATTTGACAGTTCACCTGAATTCAGCAACATTACCTTGTAACGGAGGTCACACCATATATTTTCAAAGTTTGAACTGCACAATTGGTACACCTTATTCAGTTAAACATACATATTTATTGTAATAATACTACAAAGCAGAAGTCACTACGGAAGACTTGAGAAGAGTCGTCGAGAAAACAAAGAAAATCATTTCAGATGATTTAAACGAGATGTGAGAATATACGATATGGTTAAAACTGAATTAATCATATATCTGAGTGCCGACAGCAGTGATGACGATGAAAACACCAGCTAATTATTCAAGTAGCTCAACTTGTACTTGTACTTGTAAATTTTTTCGTTACTCTATGTACTTGTCTTATTCTATTACCATAATTTACGATAATTTTTATTTTATCGATGTTTCTAAGCAGGTAACCTATGAAGCTAATACAGATGTCAAATGTGATCTATAAATAATAGGTACTTAGTTAGCATATTGACATCGTGTAATTTATAAGAGCGTCCTTTCGTTTTTCGGTGGAACAATAGAGAAGGATTCGGAAAATAACAATAAATACACAATAAGGGCTGCACCAAACACAATGAAGACTAATAAAAAGCCAGCCTTTTCAGGTATAAGCTCCAAATTAAAAACAAGTGTCCTCCAATCCTATTATTAATGCGGGTGCCTGGTGGGTGGTTGATAAGGGCCCTCTGCGATCCGCTCTGTATTACGTACGCGCAAAATGGCCAACTTGTACACGTAGGTACTACAGCTGTACCCATATCGCCGTGTTAGCGTTTCGGGGTGACATGTGTATGAGGTATGTATAAATATATTGGTAACATAGGTATCCATTTTTTTATTGCTACAAGTTTGTATGATTATTGATTGTTGTTGCAAATAAACTCTATTCTATTCTTTTCATTATAAACGATGTAATGCTCGATGGGATTCGACACGTTTATTTGTTGCAAGTGGTATCAAAATAAAGTAAAAAAATACTTATACTACTTTCAATCAGATTTTTCAGCATATAATTCGAACTAAAATATGATGGAGTACAGTAGTAGGTTGGTAGGGTTTTTTGCATCCAGAAAAACTGCTTTTTTAAAACACTTTGTTTGCTACCAAAGTACATTTTGGAGCTGACCGTTGAAATGATAGCCTTGTTTTAAATATTTATTTATTTGTTTCTGTTTTAAATATTTTTTTTACTTTCAGGAAAGTTCACATTACTAAGTAAAATATAATAAAAATAATTATAACATATACTCAGAATGTCTCTGTGATCCATTCATGAGTAGACACTCAACAAAGCTTTTTTTTTATTGTACGACGGAGAAGCGCTTGACCATCATCTCACCTTACATGTTACAAGTTAAAAAAGGGCGATGGTAGAGGCGCACTTCACCAGGAATCCTCAACAGACCGAGGAGAACTGTTTTTCCAACAAATTTATGTTTTTACCCTATAGTACCCTCGTGGATATGAATACTCTGGCTGGTTCAGGATTTCCCGTAAAGTATGATCCAGGTGTCGTCAAATCGCGAGGCAGGATTCTTGTGAGAAATGCATTGACGTATTCCCAATAAATATAATATGAGAACAGAAATTGTCCTTTGCGTTCGATTTTCATTTCCGTAGCCTACTACGTACCGTACTCTGTATCGTCACTTCACTTCCTGTAGCTGCCGGATGGAAACGGGAACCTTTTCTATTTTGGTGGGTATCGGAAAATATTGAAGTTTAATATTTATTCACTTGCGAGTGTTTATTGTTGGACTATATTATCTTTCAAACTTTAAAAAAGGGATAATCCAGCAGTATAAACTACTGCTATTCTTTATCTAAAAACCCAATTATAATTGTATCGATTAGTTAGGCACCATCACGAACCACTGCTACTATTATACAATGCGAATCGAGCCCCTCCAACTCAAGCCGCAAATGTCGTAAAAGCCGACTGTATATCATTTAACTCCTTCACTATGATCACCGATCAGCCTGCCAAGCGTAGTTTAAACCTTACAATTTTGTAGGAGGCTTTGTTCAGCAGTGGAAATTAATGGGCTGTTGAGGAAGAAAAATGTAAGAATTTTCCGTTTCCGTATTTTTTTTGTAAGGAAAGCGAAACAGAACTCGATTAACCTTAATCGAATAACTGAAACAATGCATTCCAATCGGCCATGATATTTCATTGGGATAGCAATACTAGCTAGGCTAGGCTGGTATGAAGTGTTTAACAACATCCACCAAACTTACTTTGTAGTAAACCTCCTCATTCATAACCAGAACTCATGAGACACTTTAAATTTAAACAGATTTTCCTGTCAGTACCGTAAAATAATAAGACCGTTATTTTTCTCTACCGTGAGAACTATAATATAATACTACAAGCGTGAAACATATGTGGTATAATCATTATAATATAAAACTAAATGCCAATCACACTAATATTATAAATGAACGGGAACCATCGGTGTGCAATCGCACTTGTCTATTATCTAGGCCTATCAGCCAGCGGTTTCTATGGCGAGTAAGGCAGCCACACTATTTCCCTGTCTCCTTACCTCGTTATTTCCTATACCGTTATCGACTGTGTGGCTAGGTTTAGCAGTTGAAGACATGAAATAGAGCTTAGTTGGTTACACAAATTACGGACCAGACAAGACTCATGACTTTCGCAGACTACTTTAAAGTACAGTAGAATATATAAGAAGACATTTTTTTTTTTTTATTTATTTATTTAATATCTACATTGCCATTACAGTATAAAACCAAGGCGACAAGGAAATACAACAAACAATTACACAAAACAAGCTTAAAACGTGAACCATAACAATCAATAATAATTATTATTGGTCTTACTTAAAAATAACAAAAGAGTTTCTGTGAATTTCGTCAACGTAATATTGAAAATATCAATATCTTCGGCTGTGTGAAGACAGTTAATTGTACGAAGGGCCCGCGTGAACGGGGACTCACCCAGGAGGTTAGTTTTCGCCCTCGGGATAGCAAGTAGCCTAGGTCGTCTGCGTGCGTATACATACTTATCAGGTACGTATAATCCTATGCTCACCAATACCTGCGGGTTGTGTGTTATGCCTCTAAGTAGACGGAAAATGTATGTTATTAACATCATGTAATAGCGCCTAAGTTTGTCACACCGGTTGTGCCGCGTTTCTCTAATACGCAGTAATGGAGGTAATTTGGCGCGCTTTGAGAACACACTCACCGTATTTCATAACAGGGCCAAAGCTAACAGCTAATTGGTCTGCCGTTTTAGTATCTGTACGTAAAACTTATGGTGACCAAACATAATATAATACTACATTTTCTATTCACTCATTTTATTGTTACCGTAACGTAAGAATAAGAATGAGAATAGTTTATTTGACACAGTAAAATAGTTACATACATATTATACTTATTTATGACATAGTTATTATTGATGATTCATACACTTATTTGTGTTGAACCTACACTAAGATCGGAGTCTTGTGCTGTAGGTAAGCAAGGATATGAAGGCTTATTAAATGAATACCTACCCAAACACAATTGTCAAATAACACTTATATTATTACAGTTATTATTGGACTGCAATGACCCAACAACGATCTAACTAAATCACCAAGCCGTGAACACCAACTGTAAAGTCTTTTCGATAATAAACTACTTTGGAACACTATAACATGAAGGTGCCTGTAGACATATATAACAGTAGATATTATATGCGTTAATTCAATATCTTGCCATGTAGAGGTATCATTTTATACCTACACCACATACCGCAGACTAATTAACCTGCTTATGATATGCAGAGCACACATGTATATACGTAGGTAGGTAGCAACCGTATTAGGAATTTACTGTAAATTACATATAATATTATTCTGAAATTGACAGTCAATATCAGTAGTACAAGCCAATTGAAGATTCTCTATTCCTGTTATACTCTGATCAGTAGGTATATACTTATTCTTTTTTTAAACGGTCAGCAAGAAGAATCTGCGAAGAAATTATTTCAGGTATAAGCTTATTTTGACAGCTTCTAGTTGGAACTTATGGTACAGAACGATAGTATTTTGGGAGGTTTTTTTTTTGAATCCAGATTCACCTTGCTGTTTTTACTCACTGTGTTTGCTGACGAATACATTTTGTACAAAACTTCTATAATTAGCTGACCGTTTATTTAAGTAGATGACCTTTACGCCACATCTATATAGGCCTCGCAAATAAGTTCAAAGTCGCACAGCGAGCTATGGAGAGAGCTAGCGTAGAGCGAGAGAGCCAAAGCATAGCTCTCTCTAAAGCTGTAAATATAGTCTCCAAAGCGTAAAAAATCCGAAATGTGGATATCCCTAGAAGAGGTAAGAACTAAAGTCACTGACATAGCCCTCAGAATTAGCATGCTGAAGTGGCAGTGGGCAGGCCACATAGCTCACAGAATTGATAACCGCGGGGAATAAAGCTTCTTGCATGGCGATCGCGATAAAACGCGAAGCGGAGGAGGCTCAGGTCGCTTTTTGTGGCGTCGATTGGAGTAGGCCTATGTTCAGCATTGGACGTGTGCGAGCTGATATGATGATATGACGATACGCCACATCAGAATGCGCAAAATTTATTTACATAAATAGTATTGTAGAGCAGTATTGAAAAAAAAAACAATCTCCTGCCAAGCGGGATGAGTCACTCCATTCCACTGAAATTACAAAATTACATGGCAAATAACGTGCTACAATTTTTATGTAGGTTATTTTTATTATACATAATAATCATCTGGTTATTGTGTACACAAAAAAAAGTATTCTATATCCGTAACCTAATTCTTCTACATTAAGCTTAGCTTAGTTTGGGGCTAGTTATGGCACTGTGTGAAATTAATGTTCTGTCCTGTAATATATATTACCTTGTACTCATATTAACAAGCCTCACAGCTCAGTTGTTAGTAGCTCTGCCTTCTGCGCTGTAGGTTGTGGGTTCGATTCCCACCCAGGACAAACATTTATGTGATGAATGTAGATGTTTGTTCTGTGTTTGGGTGTTGTATTGTATGACATGCATGTATTTAAAAAAAAAGTACTTATGTATTCTATCCGTAATCTAGTTCCCATATTACAAGCTATGCTTAGTTTGGGACTAGATGGCGCTGTGTGAAATTAATGTCCTGTAATATTTAATATTAATATTTTTTTTATATATATCAAAATATTACTGGATTGGTTCATAAACAGCTTACGTTACCCATTGAGGTACACCACAATGTAAGCTGGTTACGAAGACACGGCGAGCCAGGGCGTGACCCGCCCCAGGGGTCAACCTGCCGAAAATAGCTGATCTGAACAAAGAGGGTTGGCGCTCTCGCGAAACAACATTTAATAACTCATAATTTACATAAATTATTCTAGTGTATTCTTAGAAACAACTCCTAACGCAGGAGTTACAGCAGCTTACTTCGTCAAGTAGGACAGTTTTTTATATGTATTAAATTTGACTGAGCAAAGTCATTGGCTCAGTCAAATTTAATGTATATTCTATACTACTCACAGAAAATGATTTCTGTTTTTTTTGCAAGTAATAAATATGAAATATATATAAAATACGCGGAGGCGCTAAATTTCATACATTTTACTGTAGTTGGCATGAACCTGTGGTAGCTACAAGCTCGATGCCTTTGTTGAAACTCCTATTATAACGTCGGGGGTTTTTTTAAATAAACTGTTATATTTTTTTTAAATACATTTTACATTAATTTCACACAGCGCCATCTAGCCCCAACCTATTCATAGCTTTTTTTTTTAATATAGTTACGTACTAAATGATACAACACCCAATCCCAGAACAAACACTATATTCATCACACAAATGTTTGTCCTGGGTTAAAATCGAGCCCACAGCCTACAGCGCAGAAGGCAGCGTTACTACCAACTGCGCTATGAGGCTTGTTAAATCTTTGGTTATGCAGTTTTGTATCTGGCTGGTTATATCAACAAAAGGATAATAAAAAACGATAGTGAATCATCTCATTTCATATGAATTCGTAATGCGTAATATTAACAAACATATTTGTAAAACATACACATAATTCCAACAATTATTGTGTGCATTGAGGCAGTCGGTATCTGGCTCTGACAGGCAAATAATAGACACAGAGCTGCTTGCTATCGTGCAATACGCGCGGTCCTATTCGGTGGAGTAACTATACTGGGAATATCTGCGATACATAACTGTAGGTTATGTAACTCTTGCACAACTCGCACACACACCATCATATACCAATTTATCAGCATCAAGCCGCCACTGAATCGTATTTTACTTTTGATCACGCTTATTCAATATTGTTTTAATATTTATTTACAATCGACGTGAAGCTGATTTTCATAAAATTCAGCGTCAGCAGTTTACCCCAAGCAACCATACGATCCACTCAACAATAAAATCCAATTAGGCAACTTACTCGCTAAATTGTTCGGAAAAGCTTACCGGGAAATAAAGACCCTCTTTCACTGTTACAATGAATGTAATTCCACGAAAATTGCTGCAAATCACATGCTTGCTATAATAACTTTAAATCAGCCTCTGTCACATTCGGTGTTGCAAAGGACAATCTGATGTAAGTTGCCAAAATTGTACTTAGGTACCCATCTTCACAGTTTATATGGTTCAGATCACAGAACACATGTTAGATTCATTGTTCTGTGGTTCAGATGACAGTAAAATACTGTCAAAAAGATGATGACAACTGAACCAGAGCCAGCTTACTCCATCTACGTAACATCGAAAAATAATCACGACATCAAGTCAAAAATCCATTAGTCGCTAGTCGCGTTGCCTTCAATCTTCACGCTCTTATAGCTGAAGAATTGAGTTTGAAAAAGGTTCTGGTCGTTTTGTTATACTACTAATGATTAATTCTGCAAGTCGTGGAAAACGTTGTTGGTGTTATATAAAACTAGATTAATTTGGTTTAAAACTTATTTTTAAGATTATGTTATAACACTGTTAGTTTTCCCCAATAAATAAATAAAATAAAATAAAATAAAATAAAAGGTGACAAACTGTCATAATTATTAACCGCTATCATAAGTGGTTACCGTTGCCTATGGACGCTTGACAACACCATTTGCATCACAGGCGCTTTTGCTTTTTGATTATTAAATACGGTAATCAATCAAATAAAGAAATCACTAATGCAGAAGCTTATTTACGTATTCCGTGTCCAAATCAATATGAAAGCACAAAACTACATTGTATAACTAACTGGAGTCGTACACTTACTGTATAGTACTGTATGTGTTTAACCTGAATGTAGATGTAGGGCATTTTTTTTTATTTATGAAAAGTATCTACTTTAATTAATCTTCAAGACTAAATGTGTCCTATTTATTTTTCTTTGATTGTTATAAGAGAGTCGGATGAGAGAAAAGTGAATGTTACTCAGATGCGAATGTTAAGATGGATGTGTGGGGTGACAAGGTAAGATAAGATAAGAAATGAGTATATGGACATGTAATTGAGGAGGTATGATAGCCATTTGACCAAATGGGTCTTGTATTTGAGCATGGTTGGACATGCAAGCAAGGAAAGGCCGAAAAAGAGATGGATGGATTGTGTGAAAGAGGACATGGTCATTCACACAGCGCCATCTAGCCCCAAACTAAGCAAAGCTTGTGATATGGGAACTACATTACGGATAGAATACTTGTATACTTTTCTTTTCTTATGTAAATACATACGTACTATATGATACATCGCCCAACCACAGAACAAACATCTATTTTTATCACACATATGTTTGTCCTGGGTGGGAATCGAACCCACAGCCTACACAAGCAAGCTCACAAGGCAGAGTTACTACCAACTGAGCTATGAGACTTGTTCTTTTGATGATATGAGATATTTAACAATACTAGCTTATGCTCGTGGCTGCGCCCGCGTAGTACCCGGATTAAAAGAGGCCTATATTTTTTCCTGGTCCAGAACAATCTGTGGAAATCTGGAGTTTTTGCGTGAAGGAGAAAAACGAACTAATAAGTTTTGTAGAGAGATATTTGACATCTCATTTCTTTCCCACGGGAAGTGGTTTGTGGGATGAAAAGTACTATAGCAAAATGTGCACAGCTTCAGCTCTTTATAGTCAGTAGTTTTGTCGTGAAGAAGCACAAAGATCCATCATAAAATCCAAACAAACTTTCGCTATTATGATAATTGATATCGCAAAGAGAAAATTCAAAATAAGATCAGTCGTACTGCTTCAAAGGGTTTGTATGTAGTGTGGACCTTCAAGTACATACGCTGGTAAGCCGTGCAAACGCTTGTGCCAGTGAATCGGTACCCTCCCTCCATGGGGTGTTCCACCCGACCGCCCTGTAATCGATCGACTCTCGGTGTCTCACCGCCCCGAGCCGGCTCTGAATGGAAGCGTATTTTGTTATTAAAATGGATGTTTCATGTTTTCATGTCAAATATTTTTTATCCAATTAGATGGGGATCGATTCTGTAAGAACGTTTTTAAAAGTAATTGATGTACTTACTTTGGTGCGACTTTTGTTGGTTTAATTTCACATGATGAAGGGGTGTGTCCAAATCATCGTGAAACTTCAGTCAAATGTCGGTAATTGTAATCGGAAAATCACGGAGACATAAATTTTTAAAATATATTTTGCTGGACATTGATTTTACACAGCGCTATCTGGCCCCACTAACAAATACGTAATCTAGTTCCCATATTGCAAGCTTTGCTTGGTTTGGGACTAGATGGTGCAGTGTAAAATTAATAACCTATAATATTTTTATTTTTATATTTACATCTATATTCGTCACACGTTTGTCCTGATTGGGAATCGAACTCACAACCTACAGCGCAGAAGGCAAGGCTACTACAAACTGAGCCTGTTAATATCTTCCGTCTTCCAGACAATATGTCAAATAAGTTGTTCCAAAACAGAAAGTCGCTGCGCTGGAGACAGGTGGACTGGCTCTTTCTCGCTCAGAGATGGAATATCTTTGGCCATTCAACGCGGTAAATGCAGCCAGTAATGAATGAGTCTTGGCTCCGTACTGAAAGAACATATTCGTGTGTTTAGTCCTAGTGAGTGACTTAATTTTATTTATTCTATTTTAAGTAGGTACGTTTAGTTTTCATACAAGTAAAAAAACATGTTTCTTAACACCAACATATTTTTTTCGTCCCAAAATTAAATTTAAACAAAGAAGACGTCAATCAAAGAAATACATTTCAGAGCTTTCAGGAGATGAGGCTGTAATCGAAATTAGCTGTAAAACAAAATACGAATGTGGATCAACCTGCAGGGAACTAGGAAAAGATGAAAAATATCGAAAAATCTGTACAAAAATACGGAAATTGAACAACAATTAGTAGAATGTGTTTTTGAACTGGATTTCCATTTTAAATTTGTTAAAAAGTGTGTGCTGCATCCACCTAATATTTTTGTTCGTAAAAAAAGGGTTCAAAAAGGGGTTGAAAGTTTTCATTAAAAGTATGCCTAACTCTGAAACCGTGCAAAAATATCATTATAGATTCCTCATATGAAATAGACAAGAACGTGATTCTTGGTTTTTTGTTTTGTTTGTTTGTTTTTTTTTATTTTATCGTACGACGGGGAGGCGCTTGGCCTTCATCTCACCTGGTAACAAGTTGAGATAAGGCCGAAGATGGAGGCGCACTTCACCCGGAATCCTCAACAAACTGAGGAACGACAGAATAGTAATTGAAGGGGTCCTTTAATTAGAAAAAAAAACAAAAACCATTGTTATTTAACAGAAAAAACGCGATTTACACTTGGTTTCTATAATAAACTGGTGATTTTTATGGATGTTTTTTATGATGATTTTTATGGATTATATTTTAATGGATGAATGTCAAAACAACCAAGGTCTGATGATGGAGTGGAATCAATATAAAGGGGGTTTTTCAGTAAATAATAGTAATACATATTAAGTGCGTTGCGCATTTAAAATGATTGTATGTGTGATACTCTTCTACGAACCATGTAAACCAGGGTCTTACGATGATGACAGTGGAACTCCTGAATAATGAATGGTATAATAGTCGTGCTTATACTTTTTGATATCGGGATAACGAGGCATTCAACGACAAATGTTTTTTTTTTAATTAACCCGGTCGTAGCAGTCGCGGCTTAAGAATCGACCCCCTCCAACTCAGCCCGCGGATGTCGTAAAAGCCGATTTAAGGGATCTCACCAGAGGAAGCGGCAGCTTCCTACTGTGTGTTACATAACACCTTTACTGTGATCACCAGTCCACCTGCCAAGCGTGGTGAGTATGGCAAAACCCTCTCGTTTTTGGAGGAGGCTCTGTCCAATATCCAATTATACACTACATAAATGGGCTGTTGACGTGACTGTACTGACGTCCATTGACTAATGTAACTTGACTACTTGATACGCATTAGTTCTTAATAAAACATAAGACCTAAATTATTTGCCTAGAAATGTTGGTTAGACCGCTCGGTGTGTTTTTACACGGGTACACACTTGGCACATTTCATACAGACAATCATTTGAAGGAAGGGGCAAACCTATCTAAAAAGGTCAAAATAGTTGAAAATATTTTCTAATTTTAGGCTGTGTCTGAATTTATGTGAGGTAGTAAACAAAGCTTTTATATATTTCAAATTCCATATTCACCAGTAGTAACGTGATAAATGAAGACATATATCAGTTTGTACAACGACCCAGACAAAGCATTTTTGTATAAAAAGCGTTCCGCATGGCGAAGACAAATCGTAGCGAGTCGAATAACTGTCGTAGCGATTATAATGTTTCTCTACCATGAATCTACGTACTCTATCATCAATCATCAAATCATCAAATTGTTGGCTAGCTGATGGACTGACAGCTCCAACCTGAGTAGCGTGGCCTTGCCGCTTTATTAAAGACTGAAAACAAATTCCTAGTTTATTTGTAGAGTATAATTTTAGATTTAATTAGAAAAGAAATAAAACTTGGCATGGATGTAGTGTATGCAATAGGATCAATTAGCATTTTCTGGAAAGGTAAAATACGAGTGAAACTGCGGGTAAAAGCTATAGAGATAATATTGAATACATGATAACTGAAAAGCACCTTACATGATACTTGTACCAGATGATGATTTGTAAAGAGTAGTAGAAGCCCCTTGTGAAAGGGCTCGTCCGGAGAATTACTACCACCATACCTATTTTGACTGCCAAGCAGCATTGCTGTGTTCCGGTTTGAAAGGTATGGTTACCGGTGAAATTACTTGCAAGCGAGGCTTAACCCTTTATGCCTCAAGTTGACGGGCGCAATGCAGTGCCGTGTAGGCTATGTTCTTTGTGGATGTGACCTATGCAGTAAGGCGTTTTTATAGGCAATATATGCACTTAACACCAGGTGGGCTACTTGCTTGTTCCGTCTCCTAGTTGTATAAGAAAAAAGATGAGGGAAAAAAATAAATAGAAAATGTTCCGCTTATGTATTATAATGCGCAGCTTAGCCTTTTTCAAATATTTTTAGCAATTTTAAAACATAAAAAGTCTATTTTTGTTAAAGAACTGAATTTTATTTAATTTCTTCTCTCAAGGCAAAAACTGGCGGATAAAGTTAAAGCTGTTGTTTCGTAAAAAAACATAGCAACTGTCGGACGCGACTTTGGATTGCGAACAAAATGTGTCTGTTAAAAATAAATAGTGATGTGCACACACAGTATCTTAGTAGTTTACTATACGTGACGTGCTAAATTTTGTTCCTGTAGGTACGATAGCGGAGCTTAAATATAACTTTTCGTATATTTTCTAGACTGTCCTCGCCTCTCTAATCAGACTAAAGTAATTCTTTTAAAGTCAAAACGTGTGAACTTACTTTCAAAATTACTAAACTTTGTCTCACTAAGTACTAATGGGCTCTAACTGGACTCATGGATCTAGCCATGTCTCTGACAGACTCATTCCTATCCACTCCGGTTTCGGTTATTAGCAATGAGATATTGATCACATGTATAATATTATATGTATATTTATAATATACATTTTATATCTATTAAATGATTGTCGATAACCTTTTTTTAGTATTCACGATTAGAATAAAATAAAAATGATTTCTTCACCAAGCAGTACTTTTTTAAAACGCGTCCAACCAAACGCTGTAACATAAGAAGGGCTTCGAAGAAGATTAATTCAGTCCACGAACTAAACTCGCCGGCAATCATTAGAGGGGATCCAACGCTTGAGTGATGGCTTTGTAATTCATATTGTAGGGAATCTTCTAAATTAAGGCTATTTTGAGGATGTTTTAAGACTTTAGGTATGGAACGAGCTGTAGGATGAGTATGGTGGATTACATTTATAGCTAACTATGGGATGAGTAGGTTACCTACTCAATAAAATTATATTAAACCTACATAAGGCATACACTTGCGCGTTATTATTGATAACTTTTACGTATAACCACGACGCGGTAACTAAATAATGGTCGTAGAACGCATTTTTTTTTTTGATGCGGTCATTTAATTAATTTATCAAATGTGAATGCCTACTGATGAACAAAGAATGATAGGCCTAGAAAACCTTGGTTCGACGACCGACCTGCATTTAATCCGGGCTGGTGAAAAACGGAGTAGACCACAATGGCGGTGATATTTTCCTTGCTAGACAGTTTAGGTTAAAAAAAATAGTCATTGCTGTTGTGAAGAGCAAACATCTACCTACCCGGAGTGGAAATTAACTCGTGCCGTTTTTTTTTATTGTACGCCGAGGAACTGGCTGTCTTACTTCTAAATGCCGGAACACAACAATTTTAGAATTTTTGTTATGGCGACAGAATTAGGCAAGATTGTGGTAGCTAGTCAGGCGGACCCAATCAAAGTCCTACCACCAACCAAACCAAGCACAATATATTGTACTCCCCATGGGGATCGAACCCGGGACCTCTGGATCTGAAATCGGTGGGTTGAACTACTAGACCACAGAGGCGGTTAAAAAAAGTTTTCAAGGAAACTATCTCCTTTTCCACACCTTTTATAAAGTCAACTCTATTATATCCTGGAAATTTATAACGAGCACGTCCCGCGCAATTCTTATTCAAATCCACGTTACAAATACGAATGGCTACAGCGCACATGAGGGTTTCCAAGGGTTGCTCCATAGTCAGCGGCGGAGCGATAAGAGGTTGCATGTCAAAATAAATATAAAAATGACAGTAAATTTATGAAATATTTTTCATCAAACAAATAAGTAAGTAGGTACCTATATATAATACAGCTATTTTGATCATGACGGTGATAAGTAATATTTTTGTTGATTTGTTGTATACCCACCGCTCTATATATTCTGATACATACTTAGTTAACAGGGAAAGTCAAAAGAAACCAGTAGGTACCTAACTAGTAGATACTAAATGTTAAAGTAAACTCCTTTAGGGGTATTGCGGAATTTTTGAGATGGGAAAAAACCATTGAACTCGTGACACTTTTACCTTACCAACACCACGATGTTAAGGGCGAGATTGGCCCGCTTACCAACACCATGAAGTTGGCTATTGAGAATTAGTGGAACTATTTTATCTGAGTTACCCGTGTCGCTGACTGTTGCCTATGACAGTTGGTTGAACTGACTTGACAGTTTTAAGCCATAGATATATCAAAAAAATTGAAATTGAAGTGTTTATTTTCAAAATAATTGAAAAAAAAATGTGTATCGTGCGATTGTTGTAAAATAAAGTTTTTGTGTTGTGTGGCGTGTTCTCGTTCAATGATAATTTGAATGAAGAAGTAATTTAATAAACTGACCTCATGCGCTCCAATTGCTTCTCGTTTTGTCCACACATGGTACAGCATTCTTGTAATCGAGTCAGTTTGAAAGAGGACTGTATCTTGGATAGTGTGGTGGGCTTGTCGGCATTCATCCAAGGAGTTTTGCAGCCGAGGTTTGTATTGATCTCACAATTGTCCACGCAACATGCAGGAGAAATAACCTTGCATATCCAACATTGAGATTCAAATACCAACAATATCAGCTGTTTTCTTCTATTCTATTCTGTTTATTCTTTTTTCTTCGGCAAAGATCGACAAACTTTAAGCTTTCACTTTTGTTGGCACTCCCGGAGTGCCACTGTTTTTTTATCATGATTGGGTTCGCTCTTAACTTCGATGTTTACTTGGGAATGGAAGTCTACGATGAAGCCAGAAAGCCTAATTTCCTAGAAAATTACAATTAACACTCTTTTTGGAGCTTTAGGATCGGAGGTACGTTAATATGAAAGCGGACTGACAGTTTTTTCCAAATTTTTGTTTATTTATATTTTAGATTTGCTTCATCCTAACCTTTTATATTAACTTTTATATAACCTTTTATTTTTTTGCTATGGATAAGACCGTAGAAGCATCAGATAAGATCTGTTGTCGGACGATACATAGAAAATACATAAAGATACATAAAGATTAGATCACAAATCAATGCTCGCTAGCAGTGGGGCACGCTTACGCGAGTCACGGTAGCACTACTGCGATGAGATTCTATCCGCTCCAATGATTTATGAGAGTAATCTCTATGGTGACGCCACTACTATCACGGGGTAGGTATACAATATATATGTCTGATTTGCCTCGTTCTTATTTATTTGTTTATTTGCTGAAACCAAAAATATAAGAACAGAAATATATTGCAGGTCATTGTAAATAATTAAATCAGTATTAATATTCTCAGTCATATACATGTTTTGCTTAATTTGGGGTTGGAAAGCGTTGTGTAAAATGTCTAGAAAAAAGAAACGTCTAAGAAACTGGTAAAGTAATCACATGTTTCAAAGAATAGATCAAGTTTAGAATAGTTCCATTAAAGTTCACCATATTCCGCACTTCGTAACGAACCATTCTAGGAAACCAAACGCTGTAATAACGGAAGTTGCGAGAATTTTTGAGAACAAATTGATCGATTGTTCCGAGCTAAACTTATGGAACATTTTTTCCTTTTATTTTTTTGTCATACAAGAACACAAATGAACTTTGTGCAAGCTCTCAGATTGACCTTATTCACCTTTAAGAGGAACTTCAGACGCAACCCGCATCTAGTGGATATTCTGTTTCTATTTCTATTTTATTATAAATTTATGGATGAAGGCGCTTCTGAGCTTGTTTTATAATACGTCTAGCAAAGACTTGGCTACGGCTATCTGTACAATGGCTATCTGCGTCTGTGTTTCCATATAGTCTTATTACCCGGTTGTATTCAAGAAAAGTGATAATATGCTCCTTCTTGGTACGCTTGCTCCATCGTAGACCTCTCCTGACTTCACAAGTTACGAGGTCAAGAGCTGACCCATGTATTATAAAAAAAATATGAATACCATATTTTTATTATCTATGTAATCTTCTAAATTATACAGCATCCGCACGTCATTATATAAGGGACCTCATTCAAAATGCGAATGGAACCTACTTACTTCATAGAACCTCTTGGGACGCTATGAGAATACTGATGTCCCCCCCATTAAAGGTGGAGGTCATTGAACCTAAATACGTCGCGGGGCAGGTTTGTTCTGGTCAAAAAGTTATCATTAAAACTTACTTTTTAGTAATGTTTATTACTTGTCTGGTAAGGCGCTGTAGTAACACATGTTCTCAAAAAAAAATCAACATGCTGCTTATTACGGTTCGTAGGAACCCTTCAAAGGCCGGACAGACAGACAGACTGGCGAATGGACAACAGAGAACAAACAAATTTTTATCAGGGTGCCTTTCGGTACCCTCTAGGTACAGTACCTTAAAAATGTGTTTAGTAGACCACTTGTCTTAAGATTTTGAATACGTTAGGTAGATAGTGCTACCACCAATTTTGGTAATGATGGGTTGGCAGCATAATTTTCCTAGCTTTAGTCAGTCTTATATAAAATTAATATTGAAATGACCTCACAACTCAGTTGGTAGTAGCTCAACCTTCTGCGCTGTTGTGGGTTCGATTGCCACCAGGGACAAACATTTGTGTGATGAGTTTTTTGTGCTTAATTGTACCTACCATATGCATGTATTTACAAAAAGCATCTGTATTAATTAAACCTATGTAATCATAGGTATTCTCCGTAACATTGTTCCCATATAATAAGCTTTGCTTTGTTTGGGCCTAGCTAGATGGCGTTGGGTGAAAATGTCTCGTAATCTTTTAAATTGCTGTGTAAGATGTATGTTGATTATGGTCTCCAAAACTGCTAGATCGATTTTGATTAGCGCAGCGGGTCATCATGTAAAGTTTGGTAGCGATTCGATCAACAGTTTTCTTTGGGAACTTTGCGTTATTGTAACTGCGCGGGGTCAGCTTGTTTATTTGTTAAAACCGTCGAAACTACACCTATTAATATATTTATGTTGCCAAGGTATGTATTTGAACGTCAGTTATTTTGCAAAGGGTTAAATAACCTACATCTATAAGTAGGCATAAGTATGCGATAGCTCAGATATCAGAATACTAGTCTAAGTATCAGTCCACAATATAGTAGCCATACTAGTATTCTCAGATGTGTTTGCTAATTTCACCGCACAAGGACGGACTAATAGGTAATTCGTGTGAGGAACTTGATAGTCTGCAGCTGTGCACAAAGACTATAGAGTGAGTGAGTTGCTCTCATGACAATATACACCTACCTAGGTATATGTATACTTTTTCGTAAAAGCTGACTAAGGGAGCTGATTAAGAGAGCTTATTTCTGGGTATTGTCTAACATCTTTACTGCGAACTTACTTTGTCACGAAATTAATGACCAGTGTGCGGTGATTATGAGAAACTCCTCCAATTTTGAGGAGGCTTGCTTTGTGCAGTGGACATTAATGGGCTGTTGAAGATTTTTTACATAATTATGCCTCATCAAATTCGCAAAATGTCCTTTCACCTGTGCTAATGAGAAAAAAAACGATACCCTTATTAATAAAAGCGGAACAGGCAGTCTTTTATTTAAGCAGGTAAATACTATATGTATTCATTGTATAATACAGATCTAAACAAAAATTGAGCCTTCCAAGAACTAATAGGCTGGTTAAAACATATAGGTAGTCAAGGTTTCTGTAAAACTTGTTATATACAATAAATTACCCCTTGAAATCACTTGGCTTCCTTTCGACACATTTAAAAGCAAATAAAGCTGGTAACTAGATTATATATTTCTGAATAGAGCCGAAAAGCCAACAACGGACCTCTTTCAGCAACCAACCGAAATTCTGGACAAGCTAGCTTTACAGTGATAGGATAAAGCTAGGTCGAGAATAAAAACAGGTATTTTGCCATTATACGCCAGCCCGAGCTCATAATTTCAACTCGATTCATTCTTGAACAAAATGGTTTACAACTCATTTAAGTTACTTTGAAACTTTCAAAAGACGGGGAAGTGCTTTCATCTCACCTGGTGTCAAGTTATAATATGCCCGAAAGTGGAAGCCACTTCTACTGGAATCCTGAACTGACGAGTCAGTATTATAGCCATTAATAACTCTAAATGCTGGAACACAATGTTAATTATTTCTTTATCTATCGAAATACCATTGCACTTATATATGTATCAGCCAGCACCAGGTCGTTACCAATTGGCGTCGGTACCACAAATTCGGCATTCCCTACGCATGTGGCAACATTTTAGGGTGAGAACAAAAAGCGGAAACGGCGTAGTCCACGTCCAATTTTTGGGATAACAATAGGGGAAATTTACAAGGGAAATAACCGCTCATATTTCATACACAATAAATATTCTGAATGTGCCTTTTGTACGGAGTAAGTGTACAGATTTTTAACGTAGCTGTTCAGTTTTATAACAGTTTTTCCAAAATATCCGACATACATTGTAAAGTGGAAACTGACAACAAAGATGATATGCCTGACAATACCTTTGTTACAAACCAATCCCAGTTATGGTTTCATACCAATTCGAATTCGATTGTATAATTTTTCTTCCAAAGTACCGTACATTATGCTCAAAAAACCTACTGAAGACCACTATCCGAGCCGAGTTTATTAACATTATTACATTAATATAAAAAATAAAGAGCCGTTTGGTCACTTAGGTACTCCTTCATGTGTCATCGAAACTATAATTACCCCTTTAGTAAACCTAAACGTATAAAAAACACAAAACCATCGAATATTTTTTTTTCATTTTCTTTTTTTATTGACAAGTACCTAAACCTCCTTTTACAGATTGCTAGAAATCAGCCACAACAGATAGACATACAACAGTAACGAGGAATGAGGCCAAAACAAATAACCTGAATAATCCAGAAATTTCTGAATAAAGCTCGTTTATTCCAGCTTGATTATAAATCCCGCAGAGCCAGAGGTAAATGTCCATTCGTTTCTGGTGTGTTGGAGATAAAAAGCCAACCTCTAGCTTCACAAATATTTGCGTTTGCTAGAGTTGTCAGCTAGCCGACTTTTTGTTGGACTAGGTATTTAGTACCTACAAGGAAAAATATGAAAGGAAATCGAATAACTAAAGAAACTGCCTACACGCAAGTTTGAATATCTCACGTCTCTATAACACTAATAAGTATATAGGTACAAAATCACTAGCGAATTTGTTCCCATTAACCCGTGAGAATTTCTGAAAAATCCTTTCATATAGTGCACTATAACACTTTGAAAAGAAGCTATCCTGATATATAGGAAGTAGCTCTGGTTTGCTCTTTGCATTTGATCGATGAATAATAAAATATGAGTATTACTGGACATTTACAAAAAAAAATGTGTAATGTCGTAACCTACAATCGTATAAGGTTTTTTAAGTGATATAGTTCAGTAAAGTTTACATTTATATGTTCGGTTGAGGTTAGGTATCGGTTGCGGTTGTAATGACGCGTTGTCGAAGTTATAGGTTGCTAACTATACCCTGCAAATAACGCTGACCCGCAAGAACGTATAAAATATTGTGTGGTTTGCATAAACCGCAAACATAGTGCCCAAAAGTAAGCATAGCTTTATTTTTTCTTTATTGTAATTTGAGAACCACAGTATAATAATATCGTGGATACTTTTAAATTAGATGATAAATTTAGCAAACTTAACAATTTTGTAGATTTTTTTTCGTAGTTTTTTTTATTGTACGTCGGGGAGGTGCTTGGCCTTCATCTCAACAGATTTTTCAAGTTATGGTATGGCCGACGGTGGAGGCACACTTTACCCGAAATCAACTAACTGAGGAACTGCCTAACTGATCTTATCTCTAAATGCTGGAACACAACAATTTTAGAATTGTTGTAATGGCGAAATAATATAGATAGATAGATAGATAAACTCTTTATTGTACACCAAAAAATAAAAATAAACAGACAAGCAAGAAATACACTTAAACTAGGTGCAATGGGCGGCCTTATCGCTAAAAGCGGTCTCTTCCGGTTGCCTGGATTTTTTTCTGAAATTTGGATGGAAAGGATAGTAAAGAGCAGACAAAGCGGTGTACTAAAATAAACATTAATTTACATAGTTACTTATTAATAATAACAAAACATACTATACATTACAAAACATCCAATCATTACCAAAAAATATATATAAATAGATACTAAAACAGCAGTAGCGAACAAGACAATTATATGTTGGTCAAGGAAAAGTAATGACAGCGTAAATTATTTTTAAAAATGTAGATTGTTTAGAATATAGGTATAGGTATATAATAGGTAAGATGCGTAGCTACGCCTGGCTAGCTAGCCAGGCGAACTTAAACAAAGTCCTAGCACCAACCAAACCATGCACGATTTTGTACTTCACTTGGGGATCGAACCCGGGACCTCTGAATCTGACACCGGTAGGTGGTACTAGAACATAGAAGCGGTAGTTCTAAAAAACACCTTTTAAGACATCAACGGAAGGAGCCGGGTGCCCCCAGAATATTTTTCCCGGACCGCCAAGTAATTTTTAGTTTGTATGTTGAATTTTCGGTCGGTTATCCGGCTTTTCCTAATTTGCCTCGCTGTAGAAATCGGCACTGACCGAACAGAAGCCACTCGACTAAGCCGAAATTGGAAAAGTTTCGGCGGAGTCGGAGCTGTTTTGTGTTGGATCATAGATGCCGCTCGGGGTTGATTGATGTGGTCGAATGAGTGTGCGCTGCGTAGCTACCTACGACAGGCATTTGCACGTTTTCTTACAGATGCTGATTAATATTGGGATGAATGTATTAATTAATTAATTAAAATACCTTAAAAACAACTTCAAAATAAAACTGGACTACTATAAAAAAATATATACAGTGGGCGGTACTATCACTTAGCAGCAATTTCTTCCAGGCGCCCTTTGGATGGAGAGGATTTTATGGCTAAAAAGGTGGTTGGCACATAATTTTTGGTTTAAATTCATTTATTCTCAATTCACTTACATGAGAACAATTTTATCTTATCAAATTAAAAGTAGGTCGTTCTAACAGGTAGGTATCACATAAATATAAGTATTGTAAGACAAGCAGACGTGAAAGTAAGAAGGATAGGACATAGGAATTAGAATTAAGTTTGTAGGTACCCATTTAACACATTTAAATTACTCTATAGGTAAGTACTTTACCTACTGGCTATGTGTTGTAAATTTTAATAATAAGTAGTAGCAAGTCTTATTTTAAAAGCGGTAATTTAATAGTGGTCTAGCTAAATTTACTATATAAATAAATAATGTAAAGCTATGCTACAAATATACAAGCTACTTACAAATACCTACATGAACTAATGCAACAAAAACTATGAGAAGACCCGCAATTTTGCTGGCAAACTATGCAACTATGTATGATAACTTGCTTCTCATAACACAAAAACACGCTTTACATAATTAAGATACCAACTTGTACAATACCTCATTATCATCAACAATATTCACCCATCGCAGTCCACTGGTAGCGTTGGTCTCTCCCAAGATGCGTCACTGGGCCTGATCATCGAAGTCTCGCATCCGCTCTCTACAAGCCACTGTACGGAGATTGCCGCGCCGTCTTAGTCGGAAGGCGTCCAACACTACGTGAGCTCCACAATGATACCTACTCTTTTATAAAAAGCCGAAGAAACCCACCATATTGTAAGAGTATATTTCTTAAAATTTACCAACACAATCAAATTGGATCGGTAGATTTCGCTTCGATTAGCGAATCACATAGACAACGTTTTTCAATGAAAACTTGGACAACTTTGTTAGGCAGGTAGATATATTATAAAGATAAGGGTGGGTCCCTTGATCACGTTTTTAAAAAAAATACATGAAAGACTTTTCGGACATTGGTACTGATACATCTATATACGTAGTACCAGCTATTCATAAACTAGGTAGGAATTTAAAGCTCTACGGATTTGTTTGCTTCGTTCGTTTACCGTTTGCGGTTCGACCAAAGCTTTTCCCTTTGGGATTTGGGCAGTATTTTCTTTTGAGTTTTCTTTTCATGTTGTGGATCAAAACTATTGAGAGTTAGATATTACTGTTTATATAAGGTTTGGGGGATTTTACGAGTAGAGGTTTTTACTTCTAAGTCGATGAAAAAAAACGTATCGGTCTAGATATTTCTTTCCTATTTGTATTGCAGATAATACGAATAGGCAAAGCTTTTTAAAAGTTTGGTTTTTTACACATAATTTTATTCTTGTTTTAACCATTTCAACAAAAATAGGGAGACATTTCTCTCTGAATTTGCACAATTTCAAACTTGAGCGTTGTCGCCGTCTAGAATGCCTTTGTTCTATTATCGAGAACAAATAACAATTATTTCTGCGAATGAGGCTGCGGAAACGGAAGTCAGTCAAATACCTACCTCTCCTCCTGGAATACTTACAATGTTATCCTTGCCAGTGTCTGATTGCATTGTCTTCAATCTGAGAAATCTCGAACACTGGGATTAATTACATTATTTTCTTGCAAGCAGTTTCAAATTGCAGAACCTTACATTCATGAACACTATTTATTTGTCTACTATTCAAATTTTTTGGTGGTAGGACTTTGTTTAAGTCCGTCTGGCTACCATATCTTACCTAATTCTGTCGCCATAGCAAAAGATCTTAAATTGTTGTGTTCCGGCATTCAGAGGTAAGATAGCCAGTTCCTCAGTTTGTTGCGGATTTCAGATGATATCATAACTTGAAAAATCTGATGAGATGAAGACCAAGCACCTCGTTGGTCCCTAGGTAACCTGCATGACTGCTTCTCTTGTATTTTTTTTTTCATGTATGATAGCTATAAATTTAGGTATATATATATATATATATACCTAATATAATTCATTCAACATTCAATTCGAACTTCCATAGAAAATGCCTATTGACTCTCTTAGTTTGTTTACATTTTACATATTGTTTCAGTTTTAGTAAAATCTTATTCAGACACAAAATTTCAACGCCTTTAAACCAAAATTCAGACTCGTTGATTCGCATCATCAGTTCTACCGTAACCGCAAATATAGCGGCAGTCAGGCGCGGTTTCGATCCTCGTTGCGTGAACAATATATCGAAATCAAGTACCTTCCCAGCGTGGTTCAATGAACTGGTGCCTCTGAGAATAATTGTAATGTTCGCGCATGTGCGCTAGTCCTATTGGATTAACCTGCCAAGGTAATACCTTACATCAATGTAATATAATGAGATATAATCGCAATCGACGGCCATTTGATGACGCAGGAAAATATTTGCTACTCAATACGGATCTACGTAAGATCTGTAGCTGGATCTTTGGTTGCAGTGGTTGTGTCAATGAAACCACCAAAAAATACGGCTTTTTAAACATTTTTGTTGTCATTGCAGATCTAGATGGTCAGAAAGCCGCTAATATTGACTTATTTAAAAAAGGAGCAATTTGGTTGTATTTTTTTCATGTGAATCCAACAAAAAAGTACACAGAGCAAGCAGATGAATTTAGTCTTTTAGGGCGAATGAAATCGAATCGAACCGACAACCTATAGCAAATAATAATATAGATGGAACACGTAATGGATTGCATGGACTACGAGTATAAGAATTAGAACTAAGATAGTTCGTACATGGCTGTTAACTTTGACATTATGTTTGTACAGACTGAATATACCTATGTAGTATCTCTATCTCTCCAGCACAATCTGATATCGATCAAGTTAATTATGCAAATAGAGTTCTCTGCCTGCGTTGATTTTACATAAATTTCACCATTATATAGGTACCTACTATCAACCGTTGTGTGTAAATTAGTGGAGCACGTTGGACATCAAAGGGTAATTTATCGTTGTCGGTATGCGTCCATTACACCAGAACAGCATATTAAACTGGGCCAATTTCCGATATTGTTTGTTTTTGAAACTGATGGTAGAAACGTTGTGGTCCCTTTGATGCGGATTTTGTTTGTTATTGAAAATTCGAAACGAAATATTAAACTGTAGTTTGAATGACTAGATGAAATATGGGTCTTTATTCCTTAGGAATTATTAAAAAAAGTACTTTATATTGCAGTAGGTTGAAGTAAATTTACATCCATATAAAATAATTACGAATACAATAAAATAAAATCCCACAGTCCCAATTACAATTTTAACACACTTTTAAGCAGACTAAATATTTAAACAAGTATATCAATTTGAATTTTGAATCTATAGCGCACCCATATGGACTTACGTATAACTTCTGTAGAAGGAAACTACCTTGATGAAGCCTTTGGTCTTCATCTCACCTGATGTCAATTTATGATAGGAAGCGCACTTCACCCGGAATCTCCAAATTTCCATACAATAACAAAAAACAAACAAAGAAACTGGCTTTCTTTCCTCCAAATGCCAGAACACAATAATTTTGTAAACGTTGATATGGTGAAAAATTATTGCTACAGACCTCACGCAAATCTTATTGATGAAATTAATGTTGTTGAAATCTTGAACATTATGAATTTATGCGGCGCCTAACTCCAACATACGCTACATTTGGCATCGAGATTATTCCCAGGAGCGCCATAATTCAGCTCAGAGTTCCTGTGGGAGTTAAATGACAATATTTGCATGCAAATACGGCTTCTAGAGCAGTAGTCTAGTTTCCTGTTACAGAGGTTGGGCGCTGTTCAGGGTGTCATTTTGCTATAGCAAGATACGTTTACTACGTATGAAACATACGTTTTATTGCACATGATCTTGAATAAAGCCGCAAAATATTCCTTTATGAGCAAAATCTCACAGGGACATGGTTGCTTCACTACTTACTCCTGGCACCCTGCAGATTGTTGCGCGAGCAGACTACCCTATACAGAACAGATGGATGCGCGTAATGATGAGCTCCATCTGAATTATTTTGATTTGAAAATATATTTCGTTTTATGTCTCATTGTGAGTTACTAACTGATAATGTACAATCATTTACAAGAAGCAGTCGGCTTACCTAAGGACCGTATATATATATATATATATATACACCATATACATATATAGGTAGCTCAACTGATCCAGACCAGTACCAGACGGAATATAATGTTATGTTTGTTTCTATCCAATAAATCAATGAGTAATACAATTCTAAAGCAGGAGCCTTTTAATATAAAAAATAACAAGTTCTTAATAAAATTAAATGTCGGATTGTAACTAGCGCTCCTCTAGTTCATCTCGGTTTTTGTTATTCCTAAATATTGTTTGGACCCAAAAGCTTCAATGGAACTAATTTTGGGAAATCCAAACGAATCATCTAAATGAATTAACGCGTTAATTTCCTTTAGACCCCAGCTTTTCATAATTTCTTCTAAAAGTTTTCTGCATTGTTCGTACAAAGTCGAGTCCTTCTTTCAGTTGATTTCAGTATTTTTTTTATAAAACGAAAAGGTTTTTTTTTTACGATCAACTCTTGACTTCGAGGCTTGCCTGGGCAAGGACGAGGTCTACGATGCAGCGAGACTTCCATAAAAATGCCTATTAACTCTATTTTTGATGGTGATTGGAATGCCTGGGTTCGAGATATTCTTAAAAAAAAGGAAAATTGTCAATTTTCCTACACGCGGATTTTCAGTGGTTAATAATTTTGCAGAGAAAATAAGTGAAATTCGGTACAAGTAACGCAGTCTACAGATTAGGCCGAACTGACTGTGTAAGTCACGACTCTACAAAAAAGATAAGTAGGTAGCTCATTCGACACAAGAGTCAGCATAATAGCCTGCTGTCGTGGGTTCTGGTGACGTTACAGTGCGTTAGTGAAAACAGACGCTAAAAAATGAAATTAAAACTAAACCAAGTATTCTAATTGTTGGGTTCCTGCATTTAGAGGTATTTTTAAAATTGCCAGTTCTTCAGTCTGAGGATTCCGGCTGAAGTGTGCTTCTACCTTCGGCCTTATCATAACGTGACACCTGAGAGATGAATGCCAAGCGCTTCCCCGTCGTAGAATAAAAAATACTAAAAAAATGGCTTGTGTAAAAAAGTACCTAACAGTACCTAAAACTGACACCGGTGTCAGTTTTCGCAGTAATCAAAAAAATAAAATAAGTGGTTTTTCATTTCTTTTACCACTTTCCTGCTATCGGAAAATACCTTCTCGAATAATGTCAAGTATAAGACAAACTATTAGGGAAACTTTGAAGTAATTACCAAGCACGTAGAGAAAATTGAAAATTACAAGCTACGAGAGTTTCTAACTTTAATTTACTTAGCGTCTTATCCATTTCAGTCAAAGTCAATTATGTAAGTTTTGTACGACTTACAACAAAGGTTTTATTAGGTCGTGTCTGTACTTTCAGTAATAGTGATTATTTATTACATGAATATAATTATTACATGAAGATCTAAAAAGGTAAAGGGTGTTGATGAAACAACCTGTATCCATTCCGTTTAGGCCATGAGTCTCCACCAAAACTTAAAGGCAAAGTTATAATCACTTCGCTTGGCAGGCGGATTGGTGCTCGCGTATTGCTGTCAAATGCTTAGGTAGATGTTGCACATCCCAGAGAACAATTTATTACCTAGATCACCCTTTACGACCTTCAAAAGGGAAAATAAAAATCTAAATCTAAATTAATACACAGAAGGAAGCTGCCTAGTAGGCTTTTATGACATCCATGGGCTGAGTTTGAGGGGTCGGTTCTCAAGCCTAGACCACCACGGCAAATTTCAATAAGAAAATCGCCACCGCGTTAAATAACAGAAGCACTATAAGGACTAATTAGTACCACCGAGATTTTGTTTTTCAACACTCAGCACTGCAAAACATTCTTCATTCTGCTCTTTTTTCCACCACAAACTCAGAACAAAGAATCTACAATTTCAAGCAAACACATCCCATAATTGGTTAGACGAAGCAAACAAATCGAGTGCCCTCAAAGCTAATTCGATATAGCCTCCCACCCTCTCACTCCCACACTTAATTAATTAAGTCTGAAAACGCTTCAACTAGCGTTCCTGTACCGACCATAACAGTATTAAACTATATTAGATAACAGTATTAAACTATATAGAAGGTTTATGTACTATTTCATTTAATTATAGAGTTGTTATGTACCTATATGTGTATAGGTTTTAATGCTGTAGGTGAGTATGAAAGTGAAAAGATTCCCAAAACGTTTGACTGAATTTTTTTTTTCTGTTAACTGGCTTCATAGCTCAATTGGTACATGCGCTGTAGGTTGTGGGTTAAATTCCCACCCGGGACACATATGTGTGGTGATATATATCGATTGCAAAGATGAAAAAGATTCTTTAAAACCCCTTCATTGAACTTTTTACATATTTATATATTTCTTTAACCATCTATGTGATGTAGTTGTGCGTCCATCGCTACCAGACCTAGAGGTCCCGGGTTCGATCGTCTACGGGGGGTGACAAATTTGTACTTGGTTTGGTTGGTGGTCTGTTTTAAATACGCCTGTCTTGCTACCACCATCTTACCTACCTAAGTCTGTCGCAATTCTAAATAGTTGTGTTCCGGCATTAAGAGGTCAGCCAGTTCCTCCTTCTGTTGAGAATTCCGGGTGTAGTGCGTTTACACGGTTGGCCTTATCATAACTTTACACCCTGGTGATATGGGTGTAGGTAGTTTTGCCAAGCAAAAAAAACTTTTGATAGACGACCTCTTCAAATAACATAACTGACTGGATTTGCAAAAATAAAACAAAAACAAAACCCAAACTAACAAAAGCCCAACAAAAACATAGAAAAGAAAATATGTAGCATTTTTTTATAGAAACTATGAAATTGCGAGTATGACACAGATCGTGCAATCATTATGTGCTTGTCTGTACTTTTCCTTTGGAAGTATACATTTAAATAAAAAATAATTGGGAAAAGCTGAATTAGCCGCACGTGCACATGCGGCGGTTAATTCGGCAAAGGAACACAAAAGGCGTAAATATAGTGGACTCCACCGAGCTTACTAATTATGTTGCGTGTATTGTTTCAGACATAATCCGAGAGGTGTCGCAGTTCTCGATCTACGTGAGCCGGTGGACTGAATGTGCCCCCGCGGGACTTGGCGAGCACGCGCGTCCTATTCAGAGGTATATTCGAAGGCCACCCAGACCTTTATCCATTTATACCTTTTAGTGGGCTATTTTAGGTTTTTACAAGACGTGTGAACATTATCGGGAGCTGGTTCATCATTCCAATAGTTGGGTTTCTTACTATGTTTTTGGGGGGTGGGATTTTCCTCTTAGTCTATCCATGCAACGGAATCGCTGACAGTTACGGCCTATCGCTGGAGGACTTGTAAAGGTCCGCCTGGCTTGCAACCTTGCCAAAGTCGGTGCTGGTGCCTTAAATTGGCATCGTCTGGGAAAGCTTGCGCACTCGTAGACCTCATCCTCGTCCAGTTAATGCCCAGGCGAGCTTCGAAGTAAAAACCACTGTTCACAAATACCCTAAGCTTTTTCACTGTTTTGACTGTTGGAAGTATTATTTTAATGTAATCAAATAATTTGCATTGCTAATAATTTAAATTGCTTATTATTATTATAATTTGAATTGCTTATAATAAAAAAATATAGAATAAGCTGTTCTGCTAGCTTATTCCAAGATATTGTCTGTATTTCCATTGACTTACGACACAGAAACACCTTGTGAAATGCCTCCAAAAATTGACGTCTACTCAGGAGGCTTCCTCCATCCTCCGACCTTATCCTTAACCCGGCAGCCTCGAGTCTAATCTTTGTTAAATTAATAAATGAAACATACCCAAACTACCATTCGAGTAATCAGAAGTGCAATAAAATGTATAATTGCTGACAAAATACCGTGTCAGGAACACCATACATCATTCTGAGTGTATATATGTCCCTTACCTTACTATTTTTTTTTAAATGCTACTTCATGCTTTCGAGCTAAATAGGAGCCCTAATTCTATAAAATTCATATCAAAACCATCTGCCCCATTTGGCATCGAACGTACAAAAGTTCAAATCATATTATGGCAGCCAAGTGGAGCATATTTTATTACATTACTGCTTACAGGTCGCGAGTGAAGGAGTTGGAGTCAGACTCGCTAGTGCACACCCCGCGACTTGGCTTACAGCGGCGGCAAGTGCAGTGCCAGGACAAGAATGAGAGATTCGTTGAATCTATGTAAGTCACTTTATTGCTAACAGTAACTCTATTTGCAAGGCAAGTAGACCGGTAAACAGGTTTTAGAAAATAAAACTGGTGCTTACGGAAAATCTACCATGATAGAATAGAATGGAATTCACATTTATTCCTAGTAATTACAATAATGATACTATCTAAAACAATATTTCATAAATAATTCCTACGAAAGGGCCCATTACTCAGTATGATGCCGATTGCATAGGGACAATCCGCGCTGGTCTTCCGTAAGGGCCCTCTCTGATATCGGACGTGAAGAAAATAGAAGCGCTTCCCCGTCGTACTTACAATAAATAAATAAAAAAAAACCCATTGCGCTCTTTGTGTCGCATGGGATAGCCATGCAGTTATGCAGTGAACTAAATCGTGTTGTAAAGATCGAGGTACGCTGGTCACTTCCTTCTTGAGTTATTTTCTTACGCTGTGGATATGAACGAAGCCTTACGACTCACCGTTTATGTTACACAAAAATTCACAACTCGCTCTTTACTTAAGCCGACAACGATCTGAGCTACGACGATCGTGACGCGATTTGCGAATTCATGTGTCATATTAGACTGTAGACATGGAAATCAGTAAACATGGGATTCTGTTAAATCAAAAATCTGTAGAAATTGGAATCTGTCGACATGGAAATCAGTGGAAATGGGATTCTGCTGAAACGAAAATCTGTAAAAATGGGAATCTGTAGATATGGTACAAATCGACTAAACTGAGTCTTATATGACACATGATTTCGCACTTGTGCACTTAAATTACAAAAATAAAAGATACTCTAACTCGCCTAAGTTTTACACTCTGACGTGCCTCTGACTCGGAGGATTGATCTAAGTGCACTTGACTGCCCCTGAGTGGAAAAGTGCCTTTATTGAAATGCACTGCATAAAGTAGAGTGGCCACTAAAGTATTTTACATCGCAGACCGGCGGCGGTTCGAAACTAGGTCAATTTAATCGCATATTGATCAAATATGTACCTACTCCCTATTGAGTATGTTATAACTATGTGATGCATGTTCAGCCGCCTAAGTCCTTCAAACAGTAGTTTAGTGGCTAAGTACTGATAGTTACAGTTATCAGGTCTCACATCACTGTCGATTTCTTAGCAGTAGGTTGTGGGTTCGCAGCTAGCCCACCCTGGACAAACATTTATGTGATTAATATAGTTCTTTGTTCTGTGTTTGGATGTAATATTGTACATCATATGAATCTATTTAAAAAAAAGTATGTATATTAGCATCTATTCCATCCGTAATCTTTGTAGTTCCCATATCACACACGATGCTTAGTTTGGCTGCTAGGTGGCGTTGTATAAAATGCCCAGATTTTTTTCTCTATTTATTTAAATAAGCAAAAACTTCTTGTAAACAGATTTTTCACATTTTGACAGTTTACTTTACGTAACTTCTAGTATTTAAAGTAAACTGTAAAATTTCTAGTAAGTTACAATGCTAGTACTTAAGCTGACCGACACATTGATCCCTTCACCTTGTAAGAATTGTCTTCTAACCTTGCTTAGTGCATCGCTACACTAAGTTGTTACTGCGTCTGCATTTAACGAGTTCTCTTTACGGTTACTATTTGTCGTTATGGCTATACTATACACATCTAGTCTATTACAATACGCCTATTCCGTAATGTTTACTGCTGCAAACATCCGTTTAAATTTGTTCTGCGGCTTAAGTCACGTCATGCGTTTTAAAATGTTTGGTAAATTATAGCTTCAAAACACATGGTTGATTCAAAAAGGTTCAAAAACTATCTACAGTCTACATCTAAATAATAACTATATTACTAAACGACTAAAAACTAGTAAATTTTACCATATGAAAAATATTGTCTTTACATGAATAGGCTACATGAATCTACGATGCGCGTACATAACCCTGAGAAACCACCTTAAAGGACGACTTTTGATGTTCGTAGAACGTGCTACGAGATGGCTAAAGGCTACGATAAGACCATTGGTAGTTGTTTCGTAGGCACTGCTACGACTGCTACGTCAAATAATGCTAGGAGCCTAACGTACTATAAGTTATTCTGTGGCCTAACCTATTTGCTACAAGCTTTGCCAATTCGGGTGTCTTTACATAGCTCAAATGTGAATCATGCTATATTTTCTGACTAATTTTACAACGTTTTGACCTATTTCCTTCCAAAACACTACTCGCCATTTGACCATCAAATTTCATCACCGGTGGTAGATGTGGTGACTCTACCAAGCGCTATAAAGGTTATACATAGTTATCTACTCTCCTACCACAATTTGGTGATATTCTCTAACAATACTCAATACTCGAAGCAGTCGCTTAAGACCATCTTATTTTTTATTTTGACAAACGTAATTTTGTTTTTACTGTACATTTTATCAACAATCTGAAAACGCAATAACTGTTTTTTTAATAAAACAATAACTTCCTCAAACCAACCCTACGTGCGTTTTTTTATTCTGTTGTGTTTGTGCATGTGTGTTATAGAAGTAAATACCTAAACGAATGTAAACATACAATTAAGTGAAATAAAAACAATGACTATTATTATGATTGATTTTGAATACTGTATATGTACCTTGTTAGGCATTGCAACATCTTTGACAGAGGGGTCAATTAGGAATTAAAAATAATACGTACAAATGGACTAACTATGTACAAAGGATGCAGTCAGATTACCTAAGGACCGCTACGAACGGCCTAAAGGTAACTGAACTGTTCCAGACCAGTACCAGATGGAATTAAATGTAAAATGAGTTAAATCTAATCAATTTGGTTTTATTATGCATAAATTATGTTCCGGCTACCTATTATATCTTTGTATTTTGATAAATAATTTTACAATTCTTCTCTATTGATACAATTCTAGTATCACCTGGAACCTCATTCAACCTACTCAGATATAATCTAACGAAATGTCTTCTTTTATCAGGTACTGCGGAGCGGTTGAGATCGCGAAGATCGGCACCACCCGAGTGTGCGTGATCAAAGAGAACTGTACCCTAGCAGAGTGGTTGCCATGGAGACCAAGGCCAGACGGCGCTCTCGTGCGGACGCGAAGGCTGAGGCGATTGCCACAAGGTACTTAAACCTACAATAACATCTTTATTTGTATCAAGTAATTACAAATTTAATAAAGCCTTGTATGATGTAATAGCCTGAAATTTAATATCCAAGTATAGACGTACCAGCTTAAAAATGAACGCCCCCTCCATAGCGGTCACGCTTATATGCAAAGAAAGTGTATATTACTTATCTTTTACATACATATGCATATCCATCAGTACCAGTATTGTAAATTTGAATGTATGTTTATTTGTAGCCTTTTTTACGACTAAACGGCTAACGATGTTACTGAATAGGCTGAAGAGCAGAAGCAGCAACGAATTTCACTCCTTAGCCGTTCGCATGATGAAAGTGGAGCCAAAGCGGCAGGACGCTAACGAACCTTACTAACCTTACATAAAGCACACTTTTTTTCAATCGCACTTTATTCAACTGTGTGTTCAAGTCTCTCTCTCGATGCTGATTCAGCTTGATGCTTTATTCTGTGCAATGCCAGAATGAGCTTAGAATGTACGTCAAATTATGTGGGCAATACTATAAGTGAATAAGTCAACCCTAACTAACATGCAAAGGTTGCTGTCTGAAAAGTACTCTCAAAATCGTTGCCTTTATACCTAGTGGTAGTTAAAATCTTTCTCCCAGCCCACGGATGTCTTTAAAATCAACCACGAGACTTTACCAAAGATGCAGCAGCTTCCTTCTGTGTATTAACAAAACTTTAACTGTGAACACTGTATGCCCGCAAGTGATTATGGCCAAGCTTTACAGTTTTGAAGGAAATTCTTCCCACATTGTAAATTATGAAACCACTTTTAACAAGAGCTACAAGCGCCATATTACAAAAACCACAGCCTAAGAAAAGTTTAATAACTTTTTTGAAATTGTCACTACGTTATTGTGTTATTTTAAGTAACACTTTCAATTACAGTGACACTTCTTTTTACTATTTAACATTACACTAACTCAAAAGGTTTAGTTCTTTTCAGTCCTCTCACTGTTTTGTGTTGTCGAGCAGCTGGATTGCCTCAACGTTCACATGTTTGTGAAGTCTTTGTTCATGAGCTTCTGCATGTTTTTTTTATAACTTATATGCTTCATGTATATGCACAGGTGGTGGAAAGGAGTGCGACGTGGTGGAGGAAGTTCGACCAGCGGTGTTGGAACCGAGCGCGCATTGGACACCGGGCGCCTGGGGCTTGTGCCGGGTGGCGGTCGAGGTGTCTGCCGGGTCTCAGCTTTGTAAGTCTACGTTATTGCTAATGAGCCATGGTTTTCATTAGAACTAGTGGCTACTGTGTATGGCATATGACAAATTTCACAGTCACTCCTAGTAGCTGACTGCACTGACAATCAATACGCAGCCCAAACCAGAGGTCCTGATAAATGACTTGAATTTTAGCTAATTTTAAAAGTGCCTATCGACCTATCGACCCTGCTTTCTTTCTTTTAGTGTGAAGACTTAAGAAAGTATTTTGGGGCATTTTCTTGTAAAGTATAAAATCACGGTATCGTATTACGTATATCTTAGAAAATGCAAATAGTCCACTATCGAACCGTACACCGAGAGACAGAAAGGGCACATATCGTATTGTATACATATTGTTACGCCAGTCAGAAACGTCTAGAATATTCGCGAGCCTTCGCATAGTCCCGAGACAATAACAACTTGTTTATCAATAACACAAAAGGATGATTTATGACCGCCGTGCCAGATTACGCAACAGTTAGCAGCGCGACCACTCCCGCGCTTACTAGAGTTTTCGATGAAGTTGGATATAAATTGACGCGCGATTCGGAAGCAAGTGAGTATTCGATTACTATACAGCGAGTTAAAATCAAGTGATATTTGAGTGCGATAACAGTGTTTAGTGATTCGGTAGTATAACTAAGTAGTGTTGTACTGTGTTTAAGAGTAATTAGTCTGGTGCTGAATAAACGTGTCTTATTTTGAGTAATAACCGGTTGCTTTTAATTCTTACGAACCCCAGCTCGTAACAATATCATTGGTTGAATGTGGTTCTTTTGTTAAATACAACAATCTCTCCGGACATCTTTCTCGTCTGCAATTATATCTCTCACCAAAATGTGTCGTTTGTTTCAGCGAGTAATGAAGATGATGATGCGGATGACAACGACGGGATTTACGATGATGACGACGATGACTTGGATGAGGACAAAGAGGTGCAGACTACTTGCGGCGGCGGGATCCAGAGACGGGAGGCTACCTGTGTCAGAGCTGATGGGAGAGCGCTGCATCCAGCACAATGTGCCCATGTTTCGGTGCCTACGCTGGTGCAGCCTTGTGAGGTAACTTATTATGCAATAAGCCATGTTAGATAAGTAATTCTGTGAGTAAGTTTAAAGCGTGGTTCAATGATACGTTCATATCTTGACAAGTCACAGTTCCCAAATGACTGCATACTCTCAAGATACGAGGAGAAGATTTTAAATGTGGTTTCATTTATCCAGGTTCCCTGCCCGAGGGACTGTGAAGTAGGAGAATGGAGCGAGTGGGGAGCCTGCCAACCGACTGATGGATGCCCGCTATTTCCCGTTCAGCAACTCACCACTACCGGTACACCATGACAAAAATATAAAATATAAAAATATAAAGAGCAAAAATATTATCGGTTTGTTAAAGCAATTAACAAAACTCCGCGACACACGTACTTAATTTTGATTATTTTAGTGCTTGACCATTATACCTCCATTATTGAAACATAGATAAATGGTATTTTCCTGGAGACATTCAGGGAAGTAACGGCATCAACCCTTCGTTAAATACTGAAACACGATCAGGTTATCAGTAATAAACTGCGATAACGTCTTATTAAACTTTCCTTGCTCATACTTATTTGAAGTTGATCTGCAGGCTACAGCGTTCGTCGTCGCCGCGTCATCTCAGCAGCCTCTGGCGGAGGCGCTCCATGCCCCCCTCTTGAAGAAAAGCGCACCTGCAGTGCCCCTCGTTGCGCGTCGTGGAAGGCGCTCCCCTGGGGACCCTGCGTGCTGTTTCAACCCCACACTACCTGCGGCCCGGGGAAGCGAACCAGGGAGCTGCGATGCGTTGGACATGATGGAGTGAGCTAAAAAACTAAATGCCCCTTCCATCTACATGTGTTATAGACTTTAAAAAAATACAATTTTGGCACCAACCATCATAACAGACGTGCTTTCAACCAGGCTAGATGAAATTTACTTTATCCTCACAGCACTCCATCCGAAAAATAAAGTGGAACTCTTACAGAAGGAAGCACAACGTGCATGGTGCAGCGGCACGGGTGCACCGGCTCGCAGCGAGCGATGCCGCATAGCGTGCGCTGGTGACTGTGTGGTGTCTTCGTGGGCGGCCTGGCCCGCGTGTCCCTTAGCCTGCAGCGTTCCCTCGCGACCGACACCGACTCGCACGAGGCGCCGGCATGTGCTGGCGCATGCTTCTCTAGGTAACATGACAGGCCTATCTCCGCAGTTATCGTTGCAGCCTTATACGTGATAGTGACCTGCACACGAGCGCCATGCTCCACGCTGACACGTTTAACCTACAAAAGCCGCTTTTGAGTGACGGACTTGAGCTTCTGATTTTCGTGAGCATCAGTTGTCCCACCAAAACACATATGAAAAATATATGTAAAATAACCACTTCTCTCGTAATGACCGCAGTCACAATTCCACAGTTACATGGAAAAAAAAAGAGTTAAAAGGAAGTTTTAATGTATTTTTTTCACATCGAATAACTCCGTGAGAGCTGTGACCTCAATAGGCTGGCACCATTTTACGGCACGGTGATTTTGTAATGGGGACGCAGCCTGACTATAAAAATGAAACAAGCTTTTTTCATAGATGGCTGGCCATGCCCTCCGGAAGACCAATTGATCCAGAACGAAACCTGCAACACTCATGCTTGCGCCACATACTCCTGGCTTGCTACACCCTGGGGACCTTGTGAGAAGCGGCGGCAAGACTTCATACCAGCTAACAACTGCACTGACTTTTTGGTGAGTATGCTTGCTGCTGATGGCAGTAATTCTCATAGTTAGTATTTTAATTTATTGGTGAAGGCAAAATAGCTTTCGTTTAGCGGTTTTTCTCTACCCGTGATGGTTTTGCCATAAAAAAGAACCCCTTCTAAGCCCGAAGAAGATGGAAAAAGCGACTAAGAGTTTTAAAAACGAATTGGTGTCTGCTCTGTCCAGCATGCTAACTTGCGTGATGATATAATAATACCCTCCACCTCACTTGATTAACAAAATATTAAGATGTGGCTTAAGATGGAGCACGCTTGCCTCAAAGGAACCTATTCACTGTGGATTTGAAGACACCAAGATCGTACTGGTGCGGAAGCGGTGCGAGTTCCATACACTTATCAGTACTAGTAATAAAGGTTTATTTCAATTTCAGGATGGAGAACCTTATGTAGAGGGTGACGAAGAAGAACCTTGCGTAGAAGAAGGAGACATGGCCAGAGACGTTATGTGTGTGCAGAATAATGCTGATGTTGTCAGAGAAGCCTTGTAAGAATAGATTATTTCTTTATTTCTTCGTAACAGCCCTGGAGTTAGACTCAACAAGCCGTCGCTACAGGCGTCTGGCATGTACTGACAGCTTAACTTATCCTCCAAAGCACGGCATCTTACTTGCCGGACAAACAGGTAGTTTAAGCCTACAATGTCCAGACCAAACTGGAAACAATCATCACAAAGATGTGCCCCACCCAGAGTTTAAGCCCAGCACCTCGGGATCAGCCATTTGCCCTACCACTAGACCACGGAGGTGTCGTTTCTATAGATGGCTATGCATCACTTTCAGAGCTTTCCAGTGTCTTGGTACACTATAGTTTTTCCATCATGTAGAATTCCAAGATGTAGGATATAGGTATTTATTGAATAAAGTTTTATGAAACCTACTCAATTATTCAATGTCATAACTTGCTTCGAATTATTGAAATAAGTTTAATGTTGTGATTGAAATAAATAGATTATTATTAAATTAAATTAAATATAAAAAAACAAACACTATAATAAAAACCATATACCTCTATCTAAAATAGTTGTAGGTTTACAATACTCATAAAAGCCCTGAAAGTTTGATCTTTGTTATTTTGTTTATTAGTTGGATCTAATGACAAAAAATATCTCTCTAGAACCTGGAGAGGTACTTTTTGTCTAGAGTCTAGATCTATAATGGATCTGGACAATGTATCTACTGAGGTTTATCGTTCCTTTTTACTTCTGGACTAGGTCATATTTTTTTTACAATAAACAGATGTGTACCCTTGAAGAGGCCTGCATCACGCCGCGCCTGTACAGTCAGATGCCATCGTGGATGTAAAGTGGAATCCTGGATGCCTTGGTCTACTTGTCCTAACACTTGTGGTGAGTTTATAAGGACCTAAGTAAACATCTCCATTGTCCTTTCAGACTATGAACAGCGCCTTCTGTAAACGATGCCTTGAGTACGCTTTTGAGCCACCTCCATCCAACAAAGTCCCGTGACCAATACAATATCGGTGGCCCATCAAGTCTTTTTACACGTCGATACACTCCGCACACACATCAGATCACATCTAAGAGTCTATAAACTTCCACTGTCGAAAATGATCTTCTTTCACGATGCTTTTGCGAGGATCACTTTACTTGACAGGTAGATTGGAGATCGCAGTCACAAAAATACACAAAAGCTAAGTTTGTGGTAGCAACGTTAGTTAAGCTAACGCTGCTACCTATTTTCTGGTCAGCTATAAAGTCTGGAATACATCTGTCGCTGTGTACGACCATGAGTAAAATGGTTTGGTGCTGCTTGCAACCATTCATACCAAATTACAAGCACTACATTTTTTTATCATCTTTAGAACCTGGTAAACAGACCAGAGTACGCGTAGTACATGGAGGACTGAGCTGCGGTTCTCGTCAGGAGATTCGTGACTGTCAGATCCCGTCAACGTGCCGGTCCCGCGCCGTCGGCTGGGTCGCCGGCGTCTGGTCTACTTGCCGACTGCCACCCGCGCAGATCTGTGGCTCTGGGTATAGGATCCGAAGTAAGTATTTAACCTGTAGCCTAATTGTGTAACATGAAATCCATTACCAGTGAACTTGAAATCGATTACCAGTGTCAAACCCAGTCAGTATTTGTCAACAAAAAAAGACGAAAGTGATAGCCTAGGATAGGTTTAAATGTCTAAAATTAAGTCGATGTTGATTACCAGTTGACTTACACAATAAGGACGCTAGTCCTTTCCGTATGAGCTGTATTCTGGACTCTGGACCACATAAAACTAGCCGACTCTTATCAGTCAAGACGGATGTTTTCAAGAGTAATTAACCCAAATCGGGGGGGCACTTTGTCTACCTTCTTTATAAAGTTGATAAGCTTTGCTTGTGTTGTGTAGGTGTACCAGAACACTCGAGCTTTTATTCACACATTTGACTTTTTTCAGGTTTATGGTGTGGATCAGAGACTCACAGAGTGGAAGCCGGTGCCTGTTCAGGCCAGCTGGTTCCTCGCAGTGTAGCTGCCTGCAAAGTCCCCTGTGAACACATCGTGCCTCTCACTTGTAAAGTCATCTGCTTGGACCCACTCAGGTAATATGGTTTCCGACGCAACTTTCACAACATCCAAAGGTGGTCCAAGTGCAAGCTTTGAAAATTCGAGATCCAGACCACAAATATTTGATAACAGAGTTATATTGGGTATCTTGAGAAGACGGTTGTGTGGTATTTGGTAAAGTAGATACGCCCCTTCTATTTACGGTTGTCGCTAGGGCTACAAATATCGAGTCAGAAAGTTTTGATGCGATGCGCGTCCTCGCGTATTTTCAAGACTGCTAACTCCAATCCCTCTGGCAATCGTAGATATAATGGCAAAAGTCCAACAGGATATGATAACGGAATGAGATCAACCGATATATTTCTCTTTTACCAGATACTTGGACGCTTCAGAGCCTGACATTCCTAACTGCGTCTGCAAGAACGTTGCCTTGGAGCTGTTACCTTCCGATTCTGACTGCATTCTTCCTTCCGGGTATGATTTATTTTCCAAAAACAGGCGTCTATTCTTAAGTATTATTTCCTTGATTGGAAATCATTTGTTATGTTGTTAATAATAAGCCTTATCATATTTTTCAAAACAAGCTTTTACTAGGTTACCATATAGCAAGCTAATGAAAATTAGCCCTAAGGAGTTGAACAGTTGACTTCATCATCTAATCAGCTTGCTGTTATCATATTGCATTTAAATACAAGATACATAGCGTGCTCCAAATTTCAGCTCAATCGGTTAGGGGAACTGGTCTAAAATTCAGTTCCAAGATTTTACTCATTATTTATATCACTTTTATTTATGGACTCACATGACAGTCTATTGGGTAATCTAAAATCAGGGCTAAAACAAATTTTACCCTTTTATCACATAATAATACGGCAAGGTAAATAAAGCTTGTAATATAACATTTTTGTTCATGCTTTGTAGTATGGAGTGCGGTGAAGGTAGAGCGTTGAGAGCAGCCCGGTGTATTGTCTTAGGGCACGATGTTCCTATGGACGTTTGCAAGAAGTACCATCCCTTGACTGGTAAGTTTCATAGCTTTACTTGCACGCTTAAACAGACCGATTGTGCGTGAGGGACAGCGCTATCAAAATCCGTGCGTGAGCGAGTGAAATGGACGAGCACGAATTCTCTCGAAAATCATCCTGTTATTTAATTACACAAAAGCTAGACCAAATAAAGAAAAATCCGACTATGCTACTTGTATAGTAGGATTTTTGAGTCAAAATTCGTCAAAATTCTGACTCTCAAAATCTCAAAAAAATTGAGATTTTGAGAGTCAGAATTTTGACGTACCTATCAATTATGTAATTATTCCAAGCAATTTAAGCAAGCCTATTATCATCCTCACCTGGTTGATATCCCACGCATAAGAACTAAGCGCTTTCAAGAATCTTTTATTGTGCGCACTGCAAGAACTTGGAATAAGCTCCCAGCGTCTGTTTTTCCGCTGTGCTACGACCCTAATGTCTTCAAGAAGAGAGTTAATAGGCACTTTCTGGGTAGGCTCGCTCCATCGTAGATCTCATTCTTACCTGTGTAAGTTTCGTGGTCAAGAGCCGACCCATCGTAAATAAAAAAAAATAAAAAAAAAAAAAAAAAAAATTTAGAAGTAGATAGAGATAGTACCTAGGTAAAAACTGTTTTATTTTGTGATTTATGTTCACCTTTTAGAGTAATGCGTATATTTTTTTCCTACTATCCAATTGAAAATCTAATCTAAAGACCACTTCATAGAATCAATAATATTTGTTCCATTATTTTCTCAACTCGTCTAAAAGTAAATAGACTGTAAATATGACCATTTGACTCATGTATGCGCCTAAATATGTGAAGAGAAAACTTCTTAGTTCGAATTAGGCGTAGTTAAGTTTATACTAGTAAAGAAATAAATGCTACTAGTCATTTTACACAACGTCATCTAGCCTCACACTTGGCAAAGCTTAAAATCTGGTTAACTATAATGAATACAGGGAAATGAAAGTACTTATACACTTTTTTTTTGTAAATGAATACTTAAATGATACAATGTAGGTAAAACCCAAACCAAACACAGATCACACATCTATTTATCACACAAAAAAAATATTCCGGGTTGGTACGAAACCAAAGAGGAGTATGAGGAGGTATGGAAAAGGATTGCAGAAAGCTAAATATATATTTTTGTTAAGTCCACTGGGTAGTTTTAAAAAAACCCAGAAAATGACATGCTTACCTAATTCTAATTCTTTTACCATCTTACCTAATTCTGTCGCCAAAACAACAATTCTGAAATTGTTGTGTTCCGGCATTTAAAGTTTGTTGAGGATTCCGGGTGAAGTGCGCTACCACCTTCGGCTTTATCTCATCTTGTAACCAAGTGAGATGAAGGCTAAGCGCTTCCCCGTCGTACGATAAAAAAAAATGCTTAGGTCTGCGGCTTAAGCTGTACGTTGATGTTTGAACCGTTTGCGACAGGTCCGAAGCGAGTTCGTGAAGCGTCAACAGACGGGTACTCGTACGACGAGCAGTTCAACGGTCTTCTCCGCGGGCCTTGCACCATGCGATGCGCGCGGGACTGCGCCGCCGAGCCCTGGGCGCAGTGGGGGCCGTGCGCGCCCGAGCCCGGCTCTAAGGCTGCATTCAGATTCAGGACCCGGTAAGCTTTTCTATTAGAAATGGGTCAAAAACTTGCGTGGGCACGGATGAAGTCCGCAATGAGCAGAGTTTACCCAGAAAGTGCCTATTAACTATTTTATAGATGAAATTAGGGACATAAGATACATCGACGTAAGCAGACCGCCTCTGTAGTCTAATGGTTAAATCCACCGATCCAGAGGTCCCGGGTTCTATCCCCAGGGGGAGCGATATTGTGCTTGGTTTGGTTGGTGGTGGTAGAATTTCGTTTGATTCTCAATCTTGACATTGTTAATCCCCAATCAAGAACGAATAGTAGGGAGGTGTGTACAATACATATACCTGATGTTTATAATATGGATTATGAGTCGCAAAGTCATAGGTGCCAGAAACTAAAACTTCTACCATGTTATAGGGAGGTGATAGAAGAAGGAAGTGCTGGTGGCCGTGAATGTGGCGCAACCTTACAACGGGCTACATGTGCGGTCTCGGAGCCGCGGTGGTCGCTCGGCGAGTGGTCGGTCTGCGCGCCGCGACGAGCTCTCTGTGGCAGAGCCATCATCAACCGGACTGTTACGTAAGTTGTCTGACAACATCTTATCTGCTCATTGTAAGAAAGTCCAAGCACTTTTATCCATGGAATTCAGTTTTTGAACCCGATCTTAGCTTAGATAAATCGATCTGATGGAACCAAAAATGTTACCGATTTCAAGATTTTTACATGAATAGTCTGTTATAAGGCTGAAAGCTTCCATAGAAAATAATTGTGGTGGCTCAGCAGTGGATTTTGAGGTCTCCGATTTAACTTCTAAATATATTTAGATGCGTGAACGGTGAAGGAGATTGGGTAGAAGAATCATTGTGTGAAAGCAGTGGGGCGGGGCCGGCGCCAGCTCGAGAAGCGACCTGCCGCGCGCCGTGTCCCGCTGACTGCGTCGTCAGCGCCTGGTCCGAATGGAGCCCTTGTGAGCAGGTAAGCTGGAGTTTTTCAAACGTCGGCCGGCCAAGGTAGCTACTACCAAGGTAATGTCGTCGACCACTTCGGTATGGCACTTATATACTGAGAGGTCTATACCCAGCCGTGCGTGAAATCTGGCATATTAGATATAATATGCATATAATATTACATTATAGAAATGCTGTAAAAAAATACTTTTCACGTATGCATACTGCCTCCGTGATCTAGTGCTTCGTCCACAGTTATCAGACACAGATGTCCTGTCCCGGGTTCGGTCCACAGAGGGTATAAATTTGTGCTTGGTTTGGTTGGTGGTAGGACTTTGTTAAGGTCCTAGGCTAGCTACGTGTACCACCATCTTACCTAAGTCTGTCGTCATATCAACAATTTTAAATTGTTGTGTTCCGGTATTCAGTTTATAGGTAAGATAACCAGTTCCTTAGTCTGTTGAGGATTCCGGGTGAAGTTCGCTTCCACCTTCGGCCATATCATAACTGGCCAAGCGCTTCCCCGTCGTAAGCAAAAAAAAACACGACAATGTTGTCTGTTCTACCCATGACTGAAACAGTCGTACGGATCTTTATCTGCTGACCAAATAGGCGAACCGGCTAAATCGAATTCTAATTATAAATGGGGGGGAAATGTATGTAACACTGCTTTATTTATTTTTATTTATTTGATTGTATCCGGAGACCAAGCAGTTTTACACACTTTATAAATAAACTTTCACAATAACTTATAACCATTTAAGTGTCCTCGCATATATAAGCTGAAAAAGACTGCTTGCTTGCAGAGGAGAAGTGTAGATACAGTCCATCTTGTTGCTAGGTACAAAGAAATAAACAAAGAACTACTAACAATTAATAAGACTGATGAAATTAGGTACTAACAATTAACAAAATAAATCACGACAGGAACTGAAAGATGAGTTGAAGAAAAAAAAACATAATGTACAAAAAAAGAGAAAGATGATTTAATTATTAACAAAATTATTGAGTTTAGATGCTAACGCATCAAACCAGCGCTTTGTCAGGAATTTATTAACTCTGTGAGCTTTAAAGTCAAATAAATCAAGGTCGGAGATTTCGACCAAACCAAACCGTTGAATGAGCAACTGCTCTACTAAAAATGAGTTTTGTCTATAATTCGTGAAACTAAAAGGAATGCTCACGGTGTATTATGCTTTGCCTGGTCAGGGCACCTGCGAGATAGTTAATATATCGATTTTTGAAACAAAATATTGTCGTTATCAGACGAAATGGGGAGGTCGCCGGGACCGAACGCGAGTGGTGCTCCGGCCGGCAGAAGACGGTGGCGCTGCCTGTCCGCAGCTGGTGGCGGCTGAACCGTGCTCGCCTCACATGTACTCCTGGCATATCGCGCCTTGGGATGATTGCCAACCTCTGGGTGAGTTCTCCGAGGATCCGTGATCTTCTTCAACAGCCCATTGATGTCTACTGATTGGATAGAGCATGCTCGTAAGTTGGAGGGGTATTTGAATTAAAAAACAAGATAAAGTGGTGTTAGAAATATGAATAAATTATCAAAATTAACATGTAAGCTACATAGAGAGGACAAACACTTTTTAAAATTTTGGAACGCTACGCAAAATAAGGGATTTTAACAGAATTTACAAATTTCTATGGAAGGTTTACAGAATCCGCCATCGATACAGGACATTATGACCCGAAAAGGTACTAAGCTATCTAATATAACCACGCAGAAGGCTTTAGTGTATGCGTGCTTAGCCAAAGTCTTTGACTGAAATACTCAAATACTGTTCGGTGTTTGGAGTGCTTTTTAGACCCGAGCCGAGCGATCTGGCCCAGAAAATATTTTAATTCACGAGGTCAATCCTTGTGAATTATAAATTCTCTGGACCAAATTGAGAAAAGCCAAGGTGTTATATTATGGAGAATATGTTCTGATACTGGTATGGAAACCAAATCAATAACGTAAGTAGGGTAACTCGATATCTAGTGACTGTATGCAGTCACATACAGTCACTAGACTGCTAAGCAAGGATCCCGGACTTTTATGGTACTATGCGAAATCGTGTGGCTTCTTTCTGGGATAGGCACAGACAAGACCAACCTTATTTTTATATTCGTGCATTGCACGGAATTAAAAACATGAAACTTCTAATAGGAATTATATCTAGTTAGGAATTTGTGCTTGTTTTTAATGGTGGTTAATTATGGATTTATAAATCTGAAATAAATGAATTTATTTTTATTATATATATTGCCGCCTTGAGTAAACGAGCTATCTCTCTATAACTATCCATAAATTTATGTATTTAACTACAACTGGACTAAAGGGGTCCTCTATGGAGGATCCCTTTAGTCCAAAACATTTTGATAAATATTTTGGCGAGGAGTACCTATTTGGTTTCATCCGTATGGGGTTCTCAATATTTCTGACGGTTGATCCTTTTGCAGGAGGATCTCCTTGTGGTGAAGGCATCAAGAAACGATCTGTTCGTTGCTTAAGGAGTGATGGCATATTTGTCAACGATTCATTCTGCCCTGTAAGTTCTCTAGCATTATACCTCAAGCTTCTTTTAAGTATTATATTTTGAATCTCATGTTCCTTTCGTTATTTTTATATCCCTACGCCAACGCGCAATGCAAAATGTTGTATTATTTTTTGTATTTTAAGTGAAAATAGTGATTAAGGTCACAACATTTACAAATGTTTATATAACAATTACAAACCCGGATCTTTTCCTCTAGTTGGAAACGCTCTTTACCAGCAACATTGGTCGTGACGCAATTTGACGTGTTTTTGCCATATTCGATTCACCTAAAGCGCTAATTCAGAGCGCTTACATTTTTAACTTTGGTTATGTTTCAGAACTCAACGGCAATAGAGCCCAGGGAGTCCTGGTGCTACGTCCCTTGCGGTGTGGATTGCGAGCTCGGGGAGTGGAGCCCTTGGGACACCACCGCCTGTTCTTGTGGCGATACCACCACGCCCAGACATATGCGACGGACCAGGTAACTGCTATATATGGTTTTACAGAATTTTTAATGCAGTGAAAAGCTAATAAAAACCGGCTACGTGCAGACCAGCACAACGAGAGTTCCGGCCCACATTTCAAGGCAAAAATTATGTTTCAACTTTAGCAATATTTTAAGCTCCATGGTTTTACCATAATATAACCTTTTATAGTAATATAATCGAGTATAATATAGTAATATACCCAGGTACAGAATCGGCATGTTATACCTTATTCATTTAATACCCATATCATTGTAATTAATATATTTTTTGAACCTATCACCCTGTCTTCCTTGAACTTTTAATTCGAACCTAGCTCAAATGCAAAATCAGAATGGAGTTCAAACGGTTCCATTCTGTAAGTTATATTTGAATTAAAAAAATGTAACCGACTTCACCACGTAAAAATGCTCTTAGTTTTTTTCGTTGTAAAACCAATGACACCACGACGTCTACAACACCCTATTTAAGAGCCATATAAGGGTGCAATAATACGGGATTCTAGGAAATATCTACGCAATGATGAGAATGAAGGTAAATACTTATGACCTAAACAAAATATGTTAAGAATCAGCTCCTACTATGGTTGTATTCATTTGTTGTTTTTTTCATTACTTTCCACCCCCTCACACCCCACACCTTGAAGTTTACTATTAGAGGCGAAATAAAAATAATAAATATACCAAAACAAAAGTCACTAAAAGTGACATTTTATTTAATTGCCTATTATTGATTTTATTTAATTGCCTATTATTCATACTTTAATGATTCGAGCATGCCATTCTCTCAATATTGCACACCGACGCTCGGTCAGACATGTTGTGTCCTTACTAGCCTGCTGTTTATGCAATAATGATCTTTATCTTTAAATAGACGTATGTCTATTTCATGAGTATGTATGTACATACATACTCTCGATAAACATTACCGTCATGAGACAGTCGGTTTATAAATTCATAATTCATTTATTGCATAATGTCCTGCTTAAATACATGTTATAGCTTAGATGTAAGGTAGCTTAAGGTGAAAGTAGGTACATTGACCCTGTCAGGGCGTCATGGCATGAGTCTTCGACCAGTAACAGTAGAAAGATAGATAACTATTTATTGTTCACCACTTACATAAAAAAATAACAAAATACTGATAGAAGAAAAGGTAAACTAAACAGTAGCTTCTTTCGTAAAATTCAATTTATTGCATTTTCGTAGTTGTGGTGTGCAAATATATAGTCTGTATCTATATGTCCCTATTCCAGACAACATATGACCAGCGCGGTATGGCCCGGCCGGACATGCCCTCCGACCGAGCAGCGCGCGCCTTGCCCTCGCGAGACATGTCTCAGGCTTGTGGCCAGACCTGCCCTCGCCTGCCACGTAAGGGTCAGTATTATTCTGTAATATCATTTGCGAAACATGCAATGAATTGTTGCAGCGCAGCTAAACTGATGCCACTAGTTGTCCCCAAACGTTATTGAAATTGCTAATGAGTGTTACCGGTAACAATTCTGAATTAATTCCTTTTTTTTTTATTTGTTCGATTTACCTACTATGTATCTAATGAAATGTTACGAAGAGGTGAATAAATAACTATGAAAGAGTATTTTTAATGAGTTGCTTGCTATCCGAGGAAGTCGGTCTTGTGACCTAAATCTTTATCAACTTTTTTAAAATGTTCAAAAGGTTTGAAAGGTAGCTCTTTGCTGGTATGAGATACATAGCGTGCTCTTGATATTATGCAGACAACATCCGAGAAAGAAGCCTACGCATGCGGCTGGGGAGTGCGGCTGTACCACGCTCGCTGCGAGCTAGCTAGCTCCGAGGACGAACACTCTTCCGAAGCGTACCTGGAGCCCTGGCGCTGCGCCATGTTGCTACCTGGCAGAATCGTCACCCCGCCCCTACAACATCAGGTATGACTTTATTACCACCGATCAACATGGCGTGAAGCAATAGCGCGCGTTTATTTCCCATTACAGGAAACCTGCTTGGAATCTAACCGACCAATGACCAGACAAACTGACCGCATGAGCATTAAGATTTGTATTACCTATATACACAATACTAACTACCTCTTCAGTGCAGCCAGTCGTAGCAATAGCAACGAAGTGTCGACAACCCCTAGTGTCTTGAATGTCTTTTCATACTAATTGTATAATACCAACTTATGATGACCTGTAATATATATTTAACTATAGATGCATTACGGATAGCTGGCACGTATAACACAGCTATACAGTGCGCTTGTTTAGTGTTTGTGAATAAGCACACGTAATGTCATGAAGTATCCAAATACCTAACAGTATGAATAAAATGATTATTTTTTTTATATTTAGTTTTTGCAATAGGTACACTGTGTAATAAAATTGCATTGGTGAATTTTGTTTTTTTATTGTACAACGGGGTAGCGCTTAGCTTTCATCTCACCTGGTTACAAGTAAGGCCGAAGGTCGAAGGAACTGAGGAACTGGCTATCTTACCTCTAAATGCTGGAACACCACAATTTTTAGAACCGTTGTTATGGCGACAGATTTAGGTAAGATGGTAGTAGCTAGCCAGGCAGACTTAAACTAAGTTCTACCACCAACCAAACCAAGCACAATATTGTACTCCCCTGGGGATCGAACCCGGGACCTCTGGATCTGAAATCGGTGGGAACCACTACACCACAGGGGCGGTTAAAATAGGTGTATACTGTGAACGTGCCAGCTCTCTGTAATGCACCTGCTACAAGTTTTCGGTAGAATAGGTCATACAGTCTTTTGTCATGCAATTGACCAGCCTCGTACATCTTTAGGAGGAGGAAGTGTGCGAGGTGGAATGCGGATGCGCGCACTCGGAACAAGGCCAGCCCGGGCCGTGGGGCGCGTGGGGCCCGTGCCGGAGCGGCGCGCGCTCCCGCACTCGCCAGATGCTGGTGCCAGCGCGCAGAAAGTGCAATGTACCTTATAGGTCAGTTTTAATAACAAACTTCTACCCTACGAGGATTCGCATCTGATCACTATACAGAACTACTCGGAACAGAGATACGTTCTGCATATTATGTAAACATCGTTTTCCCTCCACTTGTGCAAATTGCAAAGCTTGAAGGACCTTATCCAACCACGCACAGATGTACCTAATGGTAGAGGCTGGCAGTTTTATAGCGTATTGGGCACTATTTACAGACAATTTTTATTCTACCCGTAATCTAATTCCCATACTCAAGCTTTGTTTATTTCATTGTACCTACTGTCTTGTCATTATACTGTCCTGTCCTGTAATATTTCACATTACGAATTTTGTTTTCAATCTCCTATTTAATACAATTCCCGCTGGTATAATGATTAGAAGCTATATGTATGACATTTAGTAAACTGTATCATTGTACAGGTTCGTGACAATCGAATGGGCGAATTGCACTGGAGACGTCGACGAGATACCGGAACTTCTGGCCATCGAGCCACACGAGGAGAAGCCGCGCCGCGCCTGGGCCGACAAGGATAAGGACGTCTACCACGATGGATATCTTGGTAAGTAAGATAAAACCAGTTTTGTGCTCGCCTATGTTATGATATACCCCTAGGCGTGAATGTTTCGATAACATCACCAAAGTACGCTCGAGGTATTGTTGCCCGTTAAATTCATTTCACTGATTTCCAATATTATAATATATAAAATGTTTGCTTTAGCGTATAGGTATCAAATGTCAGTCTTCAGGTTTTCAGTTTTACCATAATTGACACGCTTGGTGAGTTAGAATTTACTGTGTTGAGTGAATTCTCAATTAAATTGCTGCTGGATTACTCGTAGATGGTATAGGCCTAAGAAATGTTTCGCCTTGTACACCCCGTAATTTGAAAGAGTTAGAACCAGATACCCTTCACCAGAATGCTTACTGTTACAGAGGGCGGTGTTTCTCTGTTGGCTGTAGTGTGGACTGCGACCATAGTGCTCAGCCTGTACGGAGCATTTATGCTTTATCGCGGCTTTCTCCGGTAAGTGAATACCACCAGTTGTTCAAAATTTGACTACACTAATCAATCAGCTTCGGCTTTCCAGCCAAGCCAAATGGCATTTTGTCAAATTCAAATAGTTCACGAGACATATTCCTTAACGTGTTTCTCCAGGCCGCTTTAATAACATCCTTACAATAATTTACAGATGCTTTCAGAGCAGGAAAATTAAGACCATAACGAAAGTGTAAGCGATGGAAAGATAAGGTTTTGTGACACTCAACCTGATGACGCGATGTCATATCGACGGCCGGTTTCATCCTTCGCGACATCCTTTACTATCGTTCCGTTTAACGCTCCGACTTTTTAAAAGTGTATTGTTTGATCTCACTAAGTGTAGTGTTTGTTGAATTTATACCAAAAACTAGTTAAGGAATTGTTTGCTCATTTCTATCGACTTCTAGTCATCTTGATTTGCAGTTTGTATGAAAACAATACAAGAGGTATTTTACCACCATTTGTGTATCTAACTGTTGTATCGTTCAAGATAGCCAGCTAAGAGTCTGTCCGCAGGAGTGCTTCCATGTTTTTAATACTTATATATAACCGCTTTAGACGTTTTTTATAACCCATGCAAAGGTTTGGCTATTGGATCGACAATACTCGACGGGGGCTACTCAGTTAGCTCGATAGGATAGTTTGGTGGACTTTGAATGTAGGGAATGTTCCCAGTAGTTCCCTAGAATACCTAAGGCAACGTGTTAGCACACGGCCGTCCATTTTGATATGCTTCATAAATTGGAGATAGGGAAAATGTTTCTTGTAAAATGAAATTCAACTGACTTTCATATTTTTACTTCTATAAGTTATATTTCTACGATAAGGACTAACATGTCTATGAATCAGTACTTACTATTTTTGTAAAACTATTTTTACTTACTGAGTGAATACCGCACAAAAAGACGATTTGAATTGCTATTTTTATTGATTTACAGAATAACTAAACTATGTACAACGTTCGATTATATTATTAAGTCAATGATAATGTGAAGGACATGAGAACTGTAGAAGACTAGTATAGAGCGGTAGGCTCGTACGACCAAGTGTAGACTTGACACATCATTCCACATATCAGTGTTTAAGAAGATTCATCACTAAATATCGGCCTTCTGTAATTACACCATTATCAGTATTGCAGAAGAATCCTCTATCAATGCTTCATATATCAAGTAGAGCTTTGGCGCACAGACCTACTGACATGAATAGTTTGTAAGACCTATTTATTACTGGAGATCGTAAATTTTAAAAATAATAATCATGTTTATCACGTTTTTTGTAGATTTTGAAATACTCATGTATTGTGACGAGTATTTATAGTGTGAATGTGTTCTACGTCTTCTCATCCACTTCTTTCCAAATCATCATTTCCTTTCGTAGACTACAATTCTTCTTCTTTGCTTTATTTCTATCGTTATGTTGCAATATGTTTACTTACTTCGTTACTAACCCCCTTCCTTATGTTGACTATTCATAATTTAATAATATTAACTAGTTTGTTATTCTATATGATATATTCTAAACAATTTACATAATATTTGTGGCTATTGTTCCTTCATGACAATATAACAGTAACTATTATTTACGTACTCTATATGCTAAGATTCTGTCTCTATAGTATTCACTGTACCTATTCTTTCCATAATAATCGTGTAATTTCTTAATATTTGTAACCGTAAAACATTATATTAATCATTATGCCATTGATATTGATGTGAAAACATGATAGTTAAGGAATCGTGTTAGACAATACAATATTTGATATTTAATAAAATTTGATTGTGTTTTCTAATTGTGTGTTTTATTTCTAGCAGGTTTAAATTGCCCTTTGCCAATCTTTTCCCCTCAGTACAGTACAAAAAAAGTGCTAAATACGAGTGGCTCCAAAAATTCACGCTAAGACGGCAGGATAAGGACGCGAGTATAATTCCGATACAATGGGTAAGCAGAAAGCTATATTCAAGGTATCGAACACAAAAGCTCATCTTCAGTATGCAAAGTGCATCAGCCGTCTACCATAGGGTTTGTCTGCATCTTGAGACTGGTCAGCGCACTGGGCTCGTACCGCAGCTCTGCCAGCCCTTTCTGGACGATGGCGTTCACCCTCGTGGCGCGCAGCTCCCGGCGGCATCTCACCACGTCCTTCTCCGCCACTGACAAGTTCTCTAGGTTGTTCAGAAGCACCTGATTGCACACAAAGTTTTTAGTTGACATGAGAGAGAGAGAGAGAGAGAGAGAGAGCGTGATATGTTCTAGGGTTTGCTCTATATAGGCCAATAAGAAATAATTCATAACCTATGTCTTGTACATACGTCGATAGTTTAAAAATTACGATAAACGGGGGTACTCAAATTCAAATCAAATCAATATTATTTATTTGGGACATATTACATCACAAAATAGGTAGGCAATAAATGTTTTGAACTATGTTTGCTGCTTTTTATAAATATTGTCTACCTTATCTGTTTATGTTCGTATATAATCTATTTTAGTTATCTGTGGAAACTTTTAATTGCCCTTCCTATTATGTAACATTTGGTTGCATAGTTATTCAATAATCTATTGTACAAACCTAGCTGTAAGTTTTCCAAAAATTGTAAAAATAAAATAAAATAAAAGGTCCCAACTCAGCATCAATGCAGGCTGTGATGCCTGTGCTGGTCTTCCGTTAGGGCCTGTGAGAACCCGTTTAGACGTGTTTGGACTCAATAAATTATAGACATACGGAGAAAAATAAATTGAGAAATTAATTAAAAGAACGTAATAATAAATCATTGAATTAATATACATACAATGCAATTACAATTAAAATTCATAAGACACAGAAGATGCAATTAATAATTTAACTATGTAATTGAAATCTAATAAATCTAAACAATATAAAATATATTGCTATTGCTAAACCAGTAAATATTGTTTAATATTTAACCTACAACTTTTAACACTTTTTTTTACTATTATAATCCCTAGAGTAAAACAGAAAAAAACCGGTTAAAAAAGCAGTCGGCTAGCGGCGATTGCGCCGTTTCCTGGTGGTCATACTAATTTGTTATATCAATATGAACACGAGGATATACATGTCCTATTAGTCATACTCACTTATTATTACCTCCTGTAGGAAAAACAAATGTAATCCCATAAGAAAATAAAAAGGACGACCTATTCCCGATTGTCCTACAAGTAGGACGAAAATATTTTTCTCAGAATTTCAATTCATTTTCGAGCTTTGTCAACAGCGCTACTTGGAATACACAGATCTGCTCGTAGAAAGAGTTCACTACAAAGCATGTAGCAGCAAATGATGCTGAAATAGCGATGAAACCGACTCCTTACACCGACTCGGTGCGAACGCAACTATGTCGTCAATTAAGTGGTTCAACATTATCCGCCATTTATCACTATACTAATGCTATACAATCCGTAGAGGGTCTACGAAAGCCGGAGATGGTCTACAAAAACCGTAGATGCTCTACGAAAACCGTAGATGGTCTGATTGTCAGTCAATCAGCGATACGACGATATTCTTTATTTATATTTGAGTGAAAAAAAGATTATTAATAAAATGTAGGTATATTTATTTAGGTAGGTATGTATAGGATACACGGTAACATAATTAAGGTAGCACAAAAAAACGTATCTATAAAATTATATTTTGCAATAGTTCGTGGAAGTAAACTCGCAAGCCGCTTTTTGAGCCTGTATCATAGTGGGAGAGTTGTACGTGAAGATATCAGAGCAGTAGTAATCCTTCAAAGTCTTCAGAGGAACATCAATGTTCCCAGAGCCTGGGCTCTCTGATATCATCTGTCCGACCAAACTCGGGAAACATTTCTCCTGATATTGGCCCAAGCAGCTAAAGTTAGGGCTAATTTGACCCATTCGGCAACTTAAAGAGCTATGGTCACTATACGACATGCAGAGACCGCAATATTCAGCCAGAGCTCGGATTATCTTCCAGTCGTGACGCGCCATCCCGGGAGGTGTGACGGCAGGCAACGCAAACTGAGATCTGCACTCCATGTTCAAGTACAACCCACCCGATTCCGTGTACGCACTGCCCGGTAACACCAGCGAGGCACACTCGGAGCCTCGATCACCCTGGAAACCTATGTAGATCAACGGTGTACCTGGTGGTGTCCAGTCATAGAATATCTCATCAGCACCCAAGCTCAGTATAAGACTTGGATTGCATTTCTCGACTATAGATAGCGCCCCTGGCTTCCACCCTGCTTCTAGAGCACCGGCAAAGCTGGCATCCCGCGTAACAATATTCAACACCCCCCATCCGGGGCTTGTCTTGATGGAAGCTGCAAGTGTGCTCAGAATACTCATGACTTCAGAAGCATTATCAGTTTCTAATAGCGACATTCCAACAAAAATAAGGGGTTTTTTAGCACTCCGGAAATCTTGTGACGATGCTGCCGCTTTTAAAGCTTTGATGTCCTGCCCAAAGTAATTGACGTGGTAATTGTAGTCGCAACAGGGGCCGACGACATATATATCACATTCATTGTTTCTATAAGCCTGACGAATCCAAGCGTTAAGAATTGGTGCTTCGAATCTAGGGTTCGTTCCTACTAACAAAATTTTGTCGGCTTCAGCAATGTCCTTCATTCTAACGTTCAACGAATATGCAGCTCTGATATCAATACCAGCCTTTGTGTAATAGATACCACGTTCTGTATAAGCATGTTCAGACCCCAACATATTTAAGAAATCTTTTGCAGCAACCAAAGTTTCAACGTTGCAATGAGGTCCAGCTATGGCCACAATGTTTTCCTTTTTAGCGGTGCTTATTAGACTCGCAGCGCCTTTTAGGGCGCAGTCCCAGTCAAGAGGACACAAACATGAGTTGACTCTTTGCATCGGAGTCACCAATCGTTGCATTTCTAAAGAATCGATTGCCCACCGACCTCTGTCCGAAAGCCACTCTTGATTTATTTCATCGTGCTCCCTTGGCAGAACTCGAATCACCCTGTTAAACCTGTAGTTAATGACGATGTTCGTTCCTGTTGCATCCGTCACATCGATAGAATTGGCTTTGCGAATCTCCCATGGTCTAGCTTTGAACATGTAAGGAATAGCGGTCAATGCTCCGACAGGACACAGATCAATAATATTGCCAGATAGTTCAGAAAGGAACATCTTGTCTACATAGGTCCCTACAAGCATATCTCCGCCACGACCAGCAGTACCTAATACATCGAGACCGCAAACCTGAGCACTAAATCGTATGCACCTGGTGCAGTGAATGCAACGAGTCATCTCAGCTCTAATAAGCGGGCCCAGATTCTTATCCTCGACTGCTCTCTTTCCAGAAAAATGTATGTCTGTAAACCTTGACCGATCGTTTCCGAACTTCATGGACAAATCTTGAAGATCGCATTCTCCGCCTTGGTCGCAAATTGGACAATCTAACGGATGATCAACAAGTATAAATTCTAAAACGCCTTCTTGGGCCTTAAGCGTAACCGCAGAATTAGTCCTTATCTTCATTCCTTTACCAACTGGGATTGCGCAAGCAATTTGTGGTTTTGGCATCCCTTCAATCTCGACGAGACACATACGGCAGTTGCCAGCAATCGAAAGTCGTTCATGGTAACAAAACGTGGGTACGGTTACCCTTTCTCTTCGCAAAGTCTGGAGCACCGTGAAGTAGCTAGGAACTGTGACGCTTCGACCATTAACAAATAACTCCACATCTTTAGACTGATTTCTAATCACTATATTTTGCAGATTACGGCTTTTTAAAAGTTTGGTAAGGCTTTTGAACATTTTCAAAGCTAAAATGTATTGCTAAAATTGCAGGCACCAATAAAAGTCATTTTGGTATTCATTTTATTGTCAACGTCATAGCTGTCTTTCGACAATATAGGTTTTATTGTAGGTACTTGTGTTTTCAAGTTTAGGACCTTGAGAGCCCATTAATACATGGCTGATTTGGGCGTAAACAAATAATACATTAAATAGTGACTTGAGGTTTGTTCTCAGCTTCCATTAGAGCTAAATAAAAAACGTTAAAAAAATACGTTTCTTGTGTTGTTGTATGATAACCCCATGTTTGTTTTTATTTTTTATCTATTGTCAGTTAGGTACGTAATGCGTGATAGAAAGACATATTATCTGAATATTTCAACCATCTATCTACTAGGAGTCAAAAAACAGCCCTTTAGAGGTAGAATAGATGATAGGGTCTCGTCAGCACCCTTTGGGTACTACGGAAACCTAAAAACTATAAAAAGTACAAAGTCACTAACCTTATGAATTGAATCAATAAGCTGCACCATGGCATCCTTAAACTGTAGGAACGTTTCAGTCGCCTTTTGATACCTGCAACATGGATTGAGAGCTAGCTGTACCTACATATATCCTGGAACCACCGACTGTTATCTATGGTGAAAGTTATTTTTATATATACGATGAGTCAGATCTTGACCTCGACCTTGCGGCTTGCCTGGGCAAGGATCGGGTCTACGATATAGCAAACCTTAAAAAATATTTCATTTTTTGAAGGTATTTAGTGTTAGAGTACATAAGTGGAAATATAGCAGGCAAATTTATCAAAATGCTAAAGCTTCTTTACTGGTACGATATTCTAGAAATCGTAAATCAAGCCTGTTGAGACATTATGCTCTTCCATGTCTGGAATTATTTTCCTATTTATATTACCATCTAACAATGGATATATAAATAGTTAATGTACAATAATAATGGCCTAAAGATGGAAAGGAATTGGTGGAAAATCATGTGAGGTATCGTTTGAATTGTGTTACGATTCTCTATTAATAAATGAGTATTGAAGTCGTAGGTACTTGTGATCGTGCATAGCATCGGTGAAGGCGTAGTCAAGAGCCAGACGCAGCGTGCGAGCGGCGCGGGGCGCGGCGTGGGCGGAGAGCACGCGGCGCGCGCCTCGCTCCAAGCAACGCGCCTCCACGAGTGACCTGCACGTGTCCGCACACCCATTGGTGCGCTCCCATCCACTCCTGTGAATAGGTGTAGTCACATCGACAGCCCGTTAGTGTCCACTGTGGACAGAGGCCTCTCCAAAGCTGGAGGGTCTTTCCATCATCAATACGCTTGGCAGGCGGATTGGTGATCGCAGTAAAGGTGTGAAGGCCAAGCGCTAACCCGTCGTAAAAAAAACACAAGAACAGATGTGGCCTATGTTGGAAGCACGCTTGTCGATTAGTGATATTATTGATTTTTAACAGAGGGTCAACATAGATTACTTATCCCATAGGTACTTTTATCGTGTATTATGTAGGATATAGTAAAAAACAACTGCCGCTGTCTTCTCGTTGACAACCAACTAAACAAATGGAGATATGGCGTAAGAGACACCCTCAAAACACTGCGTCAGCATTAAACTTGCACTCGTCCGCAAATATCTTACACCAATATTTTTTTTTTTGATAGTATGAGATAGTCATGACAACTCTCGTTGTCTGTTGGTCCAACTTAAAACACGAAGATGCTGCATAAGATGTGGCAAAGGCTTGAAAACGGACCAGCAACCAACATGCTCGCGTCCGCACCTCACATATATTACAGATTCTCTGAGCGAAAATGGGCCACTCCTTTTGTCTCCAGTGGCCTCTATTATGTTTGAGATTTTTTTTACCATCAAATCTACCGCCAGTTTTGAATCGCGACCAGCCCATTAAGGAGAAAGGTAAGAACCTCGGGCTAGTTAGTTTTCTTATGAAACCAATTAATAGTCTCCTCTAATTTTATCATTAATACTGGTAAAGAATGGAACTCCGTGCCCTGGTCTGTTTTTCTGCACGAGTACAATCTTGGAGTCTTGAAGTCCTGAATAGGTTCCTTTTAGTCAAGCGTCCTGCAACTTAGGCCACAACTTTACTTGTTTTTCAAGTGAACTGGTAGTCAAACGCTTAGGTATTATCAATTAAAAAAAAACGCAAGTAAATTATGTACCTACTAGAATATTATATAAATATACAAAAATATTGCGGGGCTTTTGATTGAGGCGATACGTGACCCAAGGGCTGGCTCTTATTTAGGCCAGCGAATTAGCATAGCTATTCAGCGTGGCAATGCAGCCAGTGTCTTGGGCACGCTTCCGTCTGGTACTGGTCTGGAACAGTTGAGTTACCTATAGGCCGTTTGTAACGGTCCTTAGGTAATCTGACTGATTCCTTTGTACATAGTTAGTTTAATTGTACTTTTTATTGAATAAATGTTTGTAAATTCCTACTAGATATCATTAAAATATTGATTTCTACATACCTAAGGCAGTTTGCTTACATTGTGTAAATGCCATTTAGTGTTTAAACGAAACTCGACAAAGGCTTACTTTCCAATCGCGGTGAGTTTCCACGCAGGTAAAGCATCGTCCAGAGCCCTGACCGCACCGTGAGCGTACTCCGCGGCCGCGCGCAGTTTCGCACTTACAGTCGCCAGCGCGTCTCGCAAGCTTGTGACTTTCTTCAGCTCGCCTTCTAGGGGTGTGCCAGGGCGTGCTCCGGCTTCCCATATGCTTTCTAGGACACAGGGCTTTTGTTACAAAAGTCTTGTACATCCACGTACTAATTCACTGCGATTTTTCTGTATTGACTTTATATATGCCTAACTAGATCTTGCTCCCGACTTCGCCCGCGTGGTACCCGAATATTATTTCAGTTGGTGTTCGTTTTTTTTCTTATACCTTCTTAGGTATAAGAAAAAAAACGAACACCATTAAAATAAGGGCAAGAGCCCTTATTATGTTATGAGTTGGTGAACTTATGTGGGCTTTCACTCTTTCTTCCTAATAAATAGCCCAAATTTCAGTATCTTTTGTAAAGCGATGTTTGACGTCCAATTTCCATCCCACGGAAATTGATAAGGAATAGAGGATCAAAAGTAGCATAATGTCCCCTTTCCGGTCTAGAACAACATAAATATGTGCAAAGTTTAATCTCAATTCGTTCAGTAGTTTTACTGGATTTTGCCTTAATTACGATGCGTGGCAAGCCGATTGGTGATCGCAGTAAAGGTGATAAATAATACACATTAAGTGGCTTCCCTTCTTCTGGTCGTGTTAGGCAACGATGATTCATTCAGATCTACATAATGCTTGGAGGTTTAATTACATTCATCCGTTTTTGTCTAGACAGAGACTGGAATTGTCTATAGATACACAAGCACAATTTGATGATCACCTAGTAATTGTTGCAACTGCGCATACATGGACCTCAGCTGGAGTATTTGAGAGTGCAGATTCCGTTTCTCCTCCAGCAATTCCGACTGACGCCGTCGAAGCCAGCTCAGCTCCAGGCGGTGCATCTCCTGGAAACGCCAACATCACCAACATCATCATTTACAAATGTTATAATGACACAAACATTCACAACCCGCGACGGGACTCGAATCCGCATGTTGGTATATTCCATGGTATTTCTTTCATTCGTAGACTGTGTCAGACTTCACGAGCCGCCGCGTCTGACATGGCTCTTAATCGACCGTTTTTACCGTGATGGGCAAGCTTTTGTCCTTACGTAGTAGCTACGAAGAGTGACAACATTGAACACAAGATGTTCTGATTACCTTTCTATTAACATTCGCAATGAAGTCTTCGTTCTCTGTCGCCAGGACTGGCCGTCGGTACAGGTCTAAGCTCACCAACATCTAGAACAATAATAATCTTAGTATAGAAAATAAAACGTTCCCACAGTTCTCGTTCTCGCTTAGTGTTCTTTGTTTATGGTAATTATTTTAAAAGTTGTCATTTTTTTCCTGTTATCTGCGTTTTAAATTTGGAAAAGGAATGTTTATAGTTTCACCATGACACAATGTAATAATATTATGGGAGCTACCATGTACCTACTATATGCTCCGATCTTGTGATTCAGTAATTGTGAAATTAACACTTATTATTTCAGGCATTACGGACATTTTCATTTTGAAATTTAGTCTTATTGGTTTCAGTCATTGTGAGATTGTGTGGTACTGATATCAGGCATTTTGAGATTAAGTTGTAATGGACCGGAGGCATATAAAACCGTTGAGACCCCAAGGTCTATCTTATCCTCATGGATCCTTATGGACCTAAGTTCGTAAGGATCTTGGGTCCGGCTTTTCAAAAATCTTTCCGGGATTTCGATTGAGGGTCGCAAGGGCCAGCGAAATAGTATTGCTATTGCTATTCAGCGTAGCAATACAGCTAGTACCATGGGCACTCATCCATCTGGTACTGGTCTGGACCAGATGAATAACCTAGGCTCTGACCGTTTGTAACGGTCCATAGATAGTAACTGGACTGCTTCCCTTGTAGTTAGGTACATAGTTAATTTGTACAGATTGCTTGTTGTTACTTAGACTTAGATTTCCTAGTATTAGGACCTACCTGGTTCATTGTTTGCGCATAGTTGTCTTTGATTGTCGATCGAGTGGTTTCTTCGAACGAGCTAATTTCCTGAAAAAAAAATTCCTGTAAATCAAAAATAAATAACTAAACAAATTAAGTCCAGGGTTCGATCCCCAGGAGGAGTATAATATTGTGCTCGGTTTGGTTGGTGGTAGGACTTTGTTTAAGTCTGCCTTGCTTTCACCATCTTACCTAATTCTGTCGCCATAACAACAATTGTTGTGTTCCGGCATTTAGAGGTGAGATAGTCCGTTCGTCAATTTACTGAGGATTCCGGGTGAAGTGCGCTTGAATAAGCTTGAAAAATCACGTGAGATGAAGGCCAAGCACATCCAAGTGATAAAAAAAAATATCTAAGGAGAAACCAAATCCGCTAGACTCCGATGGCTTGGAGACTTAGTCCGACTGGGTAAGTGCAATCAGGCGAGCATACTCAGAACGTCTTAGCGGCCAGAGGCCCGTCACGCGTCCGAGGTACCGTTGAAGCGACGAGGTGGAGAAGGCCCGGCGGGAACTGCACGCTGCCAACGAGTGGATTGAAGCGACCAGCGACCCTTAGCCTTAGCGACTGGGAAACCTGGTGATATCTGGAGTTGGAGGTCAAGATCCACATTCACAGCGCCGTAGTAGTGTGTAAGTAAGATGAACTGATGCGAAAAGTTGTTAATAAGTAACATGTGGAACGAAAATCGTAACTTTTTACTTTTACGAGGTAATTGAATGATGGTTAGGCACCTGTTGTATGGTTTCTAGCTCTGCGTTGACCACAGCTAACCTGGCGAGCGGCATCGATCTCTCCCCTGCCGTGATCTCACTGTCGAGCCGTGAAAGAGCTGCTACGACTGTTTCGGATATCGCGCTCTTTGAGTTCACCTGAGGAATGGTTCTAGTGTCATGTCAGCATAATCAAGAGGAACGGAAACGATTACCTATTAGTTATTTTCTAGGACATAGGCTATGTTACTTTTTTCGAGTCTTGTTGTTTTGTATTGACTTTAGATTCCTTGCATTTGGACGTGTCTATTATGTGGCCACTGTCTAAACTTAATTGAAATTAACTAAGTATAGGTACCTACTGAGGTTTCTACGGAAATTTGCCATAACCACCACGATTGACAGGTGAGTTGGTGATCACAAAATTGGTGTCAGGTAGGTTTATAGATGGATGGAACCTGCCGTAATGGACGGGCAGGTAATCCTGGTAAAATCGAATCTAACAACATCCACCAACATTTTTATGTTAGAGATGTAAAATCATACTTATTTTTTTTGTGGGGTTGGCAGGGGAGATCCAAGTTTTATAGATAACATATATTTTTATGTGCAAGTGATACTGCACTGGTACAGCTAATTTTCTTATAAATTTATACAAAGGGGGTAAGACAGCTATTGCTGCATTTTGGCGAATTGCAGCGCTGATTTTCAATTTACCCCACTCGGTTAGATATTCACCGACAATTTCAGAACAACTGGGTTGTAATAGTAGGAATGGCAATATGTCAATACCTACCTATTCTTTTTCAATAGAGGGGGTGTTCAAAACTCACCGACACCGATGCTGCAGAGGCACCTATCCTTTGCGAACTCCCTGTGCAGCCCATTCGGAAACATTACAACTTACTTCAAATTTCAACACCACACTGGAGTGTTCAGGCTTCTTTTTATATGACTATAAAATCTATGCCAAGGTTACTACGATCATTTAGCAGGCTGTTTATTTACACAGTAGAACGCTTTGGAGATACAATACGAGCACTCGCAGTGTGGCACCAATGCCATGAGCCTCATGCCTCATGCAATGTTATAGATTGACTACCATCGTGACGCGAAGCATTTACGTATGTTATCAATACGGTACATATACCTACGTATGTAGTATACCTAATTGATTCCCTTTATTTATCTACGCTAGTTACGTAGTAGGTAACTTAATGAAATCGGCAATAATTGCCCCTTACCACGACAATACGTGCATAGGGTACTAGGAGTGATACTTACGTATAATAGACCACTTCGTGTAGGTAGGTATACCTCCGCTACATGTTAAAAATATTATAATTATTTAATTTTCTGATTATTACATTTTGTAATTGTTGTTTATGGATGTACTTAAATCTGAAATAAATGATTTAATAATAATGAGAAAAACACATTGCCAAGAGCCAAGAGGTGAAATCAATGGCCGCACTAGGAAAAGCCCTGAATCGCGGGATACAGACACTGATTATCAGTAATCATAATTATGGTGGTTATTGAAGTACAAGAAGTAGGTAGGTTCCTACCTATATTAAATAAATAAATAAATATTACAGGACGTTAATTTCACACAGCGCCATCAGCCCAAACTAAGCAAAGCTTGTTATATAGGAACTAGATTACGGATAGAATACTTTTATACTTTTTTTTTTTAATACATACGTACTATATTATACAACATCTAAACACAGAACAAACATTTAATCACACAAATGTTTGTCCTGCGTGGGAATCGAACCCACAACCTACAGCGCAGAAATCAGAGTTACCAACTGAGCTATGAGGCTTGTTTATTGAGTAGATATTAACTAGATAAAGTATCAACATTCAACTCAAGTTCTTGGTTTAGTTCTACTCTGCTTTAGTTGAGATTAGTTTTTAGTGCTTAGTTTTGACTACGATAACGTATCACCATACATTTTGATTGATAGCTTGAATTTGAGTCCAAAATTGGTTCACTAAGCATTAAAAATTAGGAATACCTTTAGACCCAGTGGATTCAGAGAAATAAGCAATAAACTTTTTCCCGCCATAAAAATCAAATAAGAAAAACCCATCCACGCGTTACGTTACCGCATAGTGCAGCCCACAGTTACAATCAATTTTGAACTTTATGATTTTCAAAATAAGAACTGTCTGTAACATAAAAACGCCGCGCCGCCTTAAGGTATGTACCTATGTATCATCTTCATCATCATCATTTTAGCCCAAATAGTACCTACGTCCACTATTGAACATATGCATCCCCCAATCAATACAAAATCCACAAATAGTGAGCCACCTCCATACATCATCTCCCCGGAACCTTCACATTGTCATCAGTCAATAGAGTGTCCCCACACTCCGTTTTGCATTTAATCTTAATTTTTATTAGAAATGCGAGAACCTTAACTCTCCAGTGGTTATCGGTTCTGCGATATATGTGGCCTGCCCACTGACACTTCAGCTTGCAAATTCTGAGAGCTATATCGTTCCCCTATGGATAGCCATATTTCGAATTATAGCACGTAGTGAAACTCCAAGTATAGTTCTCTCCATAGCTTGCCATGCAGAACTTATTTACGAGGTCCAAAGTCAGCGACTGGCGAAATTGGGAACAAACCATAATAACCAAATCATACTCAAAAGCTATGTTCAAAAGAGTGTTCTTACGGGAAATCTCTTTCCATTTATTGTATACATAGTACCTACTTATATGTAGTACAAATAAAATAAATTATAAGTGCTCTGTGGTTTACGATATATTGCGGACGTATACTGTATATACTCTTTGGTTTATACCTACCAAAGACCTGGCTAGCTAGCCAAAGAGTAACAGAAAAGTAATAAAACCTAGCGACATTTTCCGTCCGTGGATATTTTCGTTTGTAATTTTGTAATACATACATAAAAATTAAATATCACAGTTCTATATCGTTTCGATATATATTTTTTATATATAGACAAAGCAGTGGACTCAAAAACAGGTGGTAAGTGGAATGGTATAATTCTATGTAAAAATTGCACATGTCGGTAGTAGGTAAATTACTTGCCACGAATCTTACACAAAATTAATGAGTTGCATTTCTTCTAGGTCTTATTGAGGGAACGCTTTACGACCTCAGGCTTCGGCCTGTGGTCTACCTGACCTCCAGGTCACTAGAAAACTCAACAAAAACCACAAAATTTATCTTGGCCTTTTTTCAATTGCACAACCTATGCACAATCTTAGTAAAAAATGTCTGAGTGGAATAACTCATACGCTTACAACAACCAATATCAACATGGTTTGAATGAATGGAATGGTGACCCCAATGCCCAATACGTGAATCAAGCATATCATACAAGGCCAGATGGCAATGGTCAATATGTGAGTTTTAATGATTTCCTTTCTCAAATGCAATCCAGAAATACAGTGCCACAGGCCAACTCTAGTGCATTCAATAATGTGCATTTTGAGAATTATCCTCCTGGTCTCCCATATGACTATCAAAACAAGGCTTCCACATCTCAAACACAGCCAAAGAAATATGTCAATGGGTCTCCAAGTGTGCCTAATAATACAAACACTTACCCAGTGAACTCACAGATCCCATTTACAGCACAGCCAGAGGCAACAACAAGCTCAAACATACCTTTTAAATCAAATCTTACCGCTACAGCAGTTGAATTTGTTCCCAAATGTTCTGCTTTAAATCCACCCACAAGTAGTCAGAACATTCCAGAGTCTACCATTAGTTTCAAGGAATCAAATGAAATTGACAGTGAGTCACAGCTCAACTATGGCAACTCATCAGACCGTAACTGGAGGCAGAGGCCACAAGGCTCCCAAGAAACCAGTGATGTGAGATACAAACCTAATGAACAGTCTAAAAATAATGAGCGGAAAGGCCGCAATCGAGACTCATTCCAACGAAAAGATGCTAATTTATCTCAAAATGAAGCCCAAGAAAACTATCAAAATAAACCTCGTAGTAATGAATTTCATAAGAACCAAGATTCACAGAGTCAAGACTTAAGTCAAAACTATGAGTCAAATAGTCATAGTCGAGAAATGTCCTGGAACAATGACTCTAATGCTAGGAGTCAGGAACCTCGTTCTAATAATAGGAACCAAGAATCTCGTCAAAATGATGTAAACCAGGATTCAAGACAAAGAAACTATGATTCAAACAGTAAAAATCGTGAGTCACATCAGAACCATGACTCCAGGGACCAGGAGTTAAGGGAAGATACAAATCAGCGTTATGAAAAAAATGACCGTCGAAACCAGAAGGGCAACCCAAAATTTAAGGGAAAGGATGACAATAGAACATTCTATAACAGCACAATTAGCAAAGATCAAAATGTCAAAAGCAGTAGAGGGGAAAGTTCCAGAAATGATGCTAGAATTGAAAGCTCTAAAGATGGTAATAGCCGAGCAGAAGGTTCTAGAACTGGAGAGAACCCTGGACGTGCTCCTAGGAACTGGGCGGGAACACAACGACCCAGAGGGGATCGTAATCAAGATGATGAACAATATGCTAATAAATATAACCAGAGAGAAGAAAGAGATAGATCAGAGAAAGGAGAAAGGGAAAGAAATGATAGGGGAGAGAAGGAAAGAAATGATAGAGTAGAAAGAGAAAGAAATGATAGAGGAGAGAGAGAGAGATATGATCGAGGAGAGAGGGAAAGATATGATAGGGGAGAGCGAGAAGTATATGATAGGGGAGAGAGGGAAAGATATGACAGGGGTGAGAGGGAAAGATATGATAGGGGGGAGAGAGACAGATATGATAAAGGAAAAGACAGGAGATTTAATCGTCAAGAGCGGGAAAGAGGTTCTAAATCAAATACATCTAGTCCTGCAAAGTTCAACAACAACAAGAATCAAGGTTAGTAATTAATAGTTATTTTTATCATTGCTATATCATTTTATAAATTTATCACCAATACCTTAGTAAGAACTTAATATATAGAGGCTTGATATGCCTGAGATGATGATACATCAATTTTATTATTTCAGTTGGCAAAGAGATGACTCAACGTGAACGCCTTACTGACCAATTGGACAAAGGCACACTGGAGTGCCTTGTATGCTGTGATAGAGTGAGACAAACTGATCCTGTGTGGTCCTGCTCCAACTGTTACCATGTTCTGCATTTAAGGTGTATACGGAAATGGGCTTTGAGCAGTGTTGTTGGTAAGGAATAGTATTTAAGAATTGCTGGGTGATAATGATAAGATAAAACTTTTAGTTTTTTTGTCCAAAGTGTCACTAACCCAATTTCATAAAAAATGCTTACTCAAGACTTATCTGCTCAAAATATTGTTTAAAAAATGTGTTATCAAAAACATTTTTTTTCATTAATCAATCCAGTGCGGAGTTTTCAAGTAAATTGGTAGTCAAACGCTTGGCTATCATCAATAAAAAAAATACAACACTTGCACCAAGAAATCAACAAATTTTCACAGAGGGCAAATGGCGGTGTCCGGCCTGCCAGAACGTTAGTAAGACCATTCCGACCGAGTACCGTTGCATGTGCGGTGCCATGCGATCGCCGGAGTACCAGCGTGGCGGCAGCTGCGCGCACACCTGCGGGCAGGCGTGCCAACGGGAGCGGGTCTGTCCGCACCCGTGCACGCTGCAGTGCCATCCCGGGCCGTGTCCGCCGTGCCAGGCCACAGTCACCAAGTGAGTCGTGTATAGTACCAGTGTAGTTGCAGCTATGTTATGGACGAATGTAGAAGCGCACTTCACCCGGAATCCTCAACAGTCTGGAACTGGCTATCTTACCTCTCTCTAAATGCTGGAACACAACAATTTTAGAATTTTTGATATGGCACCTGTGGGCAGGTCTTTTGACACATATTTTGTTTGCAGACAATGTGGCTGCGGCGTTGAGACACGCTCCGTTATCTGTAGCAGCAAGCTGCCCCAGATTTGCGGGCGCGAGTGTAAACGCACCTTGACTTGTCTTGTGCACGCGTGCGTCAAAGAGTGCCACGAGGGCGACTGTGAAGAATGCAATAAGGAAGTTACTCAAGGTAAGAAGTTAAGTTTATTAAAACTTAAATAACGTCTGTGGTCTTGTGGTTCAACCCACCGATTTCAGATCCAGAGGTCCCGGGTTCGATCCCCAGTACAATATTGTGCTGGTCGCCGATTGTACAAGTACTGCTGAATCAGCTACTACATCTAACAATAATTTCCAGTATGCTACTGCCTGGCTGGGACGGAGCGCACAGTACCTTGCACCGTAGAGACAGGGTCCTTGCCGCACTGGGAGTGCGATCGCGCTTGCGGCCGCGTGCTGGCGTGCGGCGCGCACGTTTGTCGAGCGCAATGCCATGCGCCGCCGTGCGCACAGTGCGCGCTGCTACCGGAAGCCGTGTGCACCTGTCCTTGTGGGAAAATGCAGTAAGCTATTCCAAATACAAAAAAGTTGTATTACTATTTGACAGGTCTATCAAATCGGATGGTATGTAACAGACTCCCGTTTCCGAATCTTAACATCGGGTAGGCTGCTTGCTTGTTCCGTCGAGGCTACTTTCGATAGGAGTACTAAACCGGGGCGATGCTGCGGTAAAAAGCTAATCTCATCTAAATGTATGTAAAATCGTAATGTAGCTTATGGTTGACTGACAATCAACGCACAGCCCAATCTAAAGGAAAGTCTCTCGGGATGACGGCAACGAAGTCCCGTGCGGTAAATATTACTTTTTTTTTTGTGTTAATGTACCTATACCTATGTGACAACATTTTGTAGGTAATAATGGATCCAGGTCTGAAATAAATGTATTCATTATTATTTGTTAATAAATGAGTGTTGATTCGAATAAACTTTTATTATTTTTGTTTATTGTGTAAATGTTTCCCAGGCTAGACACAAACGCTCGTCAATTGTGCACGGACCCGATACCTCTATGCGATAATATCTGCGCTAAGCCTCTGACCTGCGGCCCGCTTGGTGACAAACACTTCTGCAAACTCATCTGTCATGAAGGTAAGGAACATCTACATTCGCTTTTGTGAGTACTTGTAGCAAACGGATTACTGGACTTACTAAATAAAGACGGCATACAAACGATTGCAAGATCCTTCTCGTTATTTTAAAAAGTTAGACTGGCTGTGTTGAGAACTACAATGCTTAATACACCCCAAAGCGGGATGACTGTGTAGAACATTATTCCCCTTGTTGAAGTAGAAGTAAGGGCCCTCATAGAAACATAAATTTTGGTGTGTGCCTGTCTGTATGTCTGTGGACTCGTTGCTCCTAAACTAGGACCTTCAACTTAGTGCGGATATTTTACCAGACAAGCGTTTTATTACCGTTCTATAGGTGTGAATAATTGAAATGTTAATGAGATAATTAATTTTCAGGTGATTGCCCTGTATGCCCCGACAAGTCGCTTGTTCAATGCCGCTGCGGTCACTCGAGCTGGGAGATACTGTGCAGTAAGCTGCCGGAAAAAATCAACAACATGCTCTGTATAAAGAAATGTGTTAAGGTACTACGCTTTTTTTTTATCTTCATTTATTAGAGAGGGTTTAATCAAAATGATTGTCACCCTCGAACTTACAACCTAAAATAAAAAAAAACTATTTTAATCAATGATCGCCTACGCTTAATACCTAAGGTAACAAATTTTACCAACATTTTGGCTTCTTCCGATAAGGGGAAAGCTAGAACATTGTTACACGTTCCTATATTGAAGAAATCAACATTATTTTTTTGTATAAAATTAATTCTCTCGGCTTCGTTCCGAACTCACTCCAAAATAATATGGTACCCACACATCTTCCACTACATCACACTCTGTACAGTTCGGTGAGTTGGTTTTTGGGATCGTCCAAAAATATATTTCCATAACAGACATCACATAATAATCACTGGCATAGATAGATAACAAAATGCAAGGTAAGCGGTACGGTAAGGGTACCTTCATCTCACCTAGTTACAAGTTAAGATAAGGCCGAAAGTGGAGGCGCACTTCACCCGGAAACCTCAACAGTCTGAGGAACTAGCTCTGTAAATGCCGGGACACAATAATTTTAAAGGGTTAAACCATTTTTGTTTTAGAAAATGTCGTGCGGTCGTCACCGCTGCCGCGTGGCATGCTGCGCCGCGACGACGCACCGTTGCGTTGTGACGTGCGGGCGGTCGTTGTCGTGCGGCCTGCATCGCTGCGAGGAGTTCTGCCACACCGGCCACTGCCCGCCCTGTCCCCGCGTCAGTGAGTATACCTACTCATAAACTATTTTTTTTTATTGTTCGACGGGTTTCTTCTTGGGCTTAATCTCACCTGATTTTTCAAGTAGTGCACTCCGGAATCCTAGACATACTGAGGAACTGGCTATCTTACCTCTAAATGCTGTAACACAACAATTTAAGAAATGTTGTTATGGCGACAGAATTAGGTAAGGTTGAGGTAGCTAGCCAGGTGGTCTTAAACAAGGTTCTACACCAACCAAAGCAAGCACGAATTTGTATCAATTACGAAACAAGCAATTGATTGCCATTCCAAGCCCACTTGAAAACATTGCAAAATACTTACAATATAACGTGGTCAGCCAGTTAGTATCTGTCCCCGTTTTCCAGGCTTCGATGAGCTCCGTTGCGAGTGCGGTGCAGCAGTAGTGATGCCACCCGTGCCTTGCGGGCACCGGGTGCCCCCTTGCGAGCGGTCGTGTCTCAGGAGACGGAGCTGCGGACACCCCCCGCACCACAAGTGTCACACTGGCGAGTGCCCCCCCTGCGTCGTGCTCACCACCAAACGGTGCCTAGGGGGCCACGAGGTAAGCACACATACACATCATATAGTACTGGATAACGTGTGTCTGTGGACACCTGAATAACTATGCTCGGCAGAATGCCATATGAAGTAAAAATTATTTGTTTATATAATATTTATTAATAATATTGAATTAAAAGTAGCCTGCGTTATGGCTACTTTTCATTCATGATTGAAAATGCAATCAATTTATGTATTTGCAAGAAAACAGAATTTTGAATGAAGGTCTTGATCCGAACACCACGTGGGTGAAACCGCTACAGAAGCTAATAAAAAAATTGGAAATGGTTATGAATATGCAGAGAAATGGATACATAGAAACAATGATGTTTTGAATTGAAAAGCTCCTTTTTGGGTAGTCGATTTAAAAATATTACTTTCTGCAGGCTAATATTATCATTATTAGCCTGCAGAAAAGCTACCCAAAAAGGAGCTTTTCAATTCAAAACATCATTGTTTTTATGTATCCATATCTCTGCATATTCTTAACCATTTCCAATTTTTTTATTAGCTTCTGTAGCGGTTATACTTGTTCTATTACAGGAACGTACGACGATTCCGTGCTCCCAGGACGAATTCTCTTGCGGCCTACCATGCGGCAAACCGCTGCCTTGCGGGAAACATACGTGCATCAAGGCCTGCCACAAGGCACCTTGTGATGGCGGCAAGTAAGTCATTCCTCACATTCTATATGTTTGTAACATACTATGCCCCGCGGTGTCACTCGCAGTTAAGTTAACATGCCACTATGTATAACATGATGGAAAAAGTCGAAAAATTGGCATTGAAAATACAGAAAATCCCACGTCGTGACTGCATCCTCCTTAATTCGGTGTATGTCCGTAAGAAAGTAAAATATTCGAAGTAATTTCGTGTGATTTTGAATTAAAAATACTGTTCCTTTTTGCTTGATACCAAGATCAATTAGTTAACAGGTAGGTATCCATTGAAAAACGACGGTGTTCTTCGATTTTTCATTGTATAATTATTCAAAATTTTGTAATGTAAAAAGGCTAGTTTTATCCCGAATAGAAATCATCAAAGGCCTATGTCCACTTCTCATCCACGTGTGTGTATACGTCATTCAAGGCAGTATACCCTTTACACTGTCTAGCTTTAAGCGATTCGATTTTTATGTTGTTCGATGGATGTCTGAAAGAGCTTGCATATTTTTGTTACATTATTCTGATGTCCAATAAAGAATACACATAGTATAGTATTGTTAATCAATCACCGTGTCCCTAGATGCACACAGCCTTGCACGGAGAAGCGTCCGACATGCGGGCACGTGTGTAACGCTCCGTGCCATTCATCGAGCACAAACAGCACATGCCCCTCAGCCACCCCGTGCCGGGTCGTGGTGCGCGCCACGTGCCTCTGCGGCCGCCGCACCGCCGAGCGCACCTGTAGTGACAACGCCCGGGACCTGGCCAAGTGAGTGTACTGATACAACGCCCGGGACCTGGCCAAGTGAGTGTACTGAGACAACGCACGGGACCTGGCCAAGTGAGTGTACGAGACAATGCACGTGACCCGACCAAGTGAGTTTACTGAGACAACGCACGGGACCTGACCATGTGAGTTTAATGAGACGATGCACGGGACCTGACCAAGTGAGTTTACTTTACTGAGACAACGCACGGGACTTGGCCTATGTAAGTAACGGAGTTTTTTTTTTATTTTGACTTGATTGAGGCAACGCACGGGACCTGGCCTAGTAAGTGTGCGTTTTAAAAACGATCAGCCCAATAATATGAGTTTCAATGTATGTCGCGCTTTTGACGTATCTATGCTCGTGTATACATTAACAAAACGTATCTCCTTTCCATAGAATAATTAGAAAGTGTTCGCCCTCAATCCATAGATTGATTTGAAATTTTTATTGCAGAATAATGAGTGCCTTAGCTGCAACAAAAATGCAAGTTGGCGGAGCCATCGAAATAACCGAACAGCGTCCTGCAAATATGCTTAAAACGTGAGTAGCCATGGTTATTCCATTTATTATATGTATTGGAAAAGGTCTTATAGAGGAAAACACGTTCGTATTTAACCTATAACAGGTTTATTAAAATCCCAACGCTTCGATGTGATTACACCAGCCGTGGTCGTGTCAGACTAGAACTCTGAGGCCGTAGTATGAGTTCCTGACAGCTAACTGAAACTATTTTCGTTTTCGTATAGGGTGCTTATTTCCATACATTTGGTTAGCGGACATTGAAAGGAACTACAGTTGCTTTACTATTCCTCTAGTGTTTAGTCAAACGTTTTACATGCTTAGTAATGTTTTACTAATCATTGTTTGTTAAAATATGTAATTGAATGAATCTATGTAATATCTATCCATCAGTCTAGAATGCGACGACGAGTGCAGAGTTGAAGCTCGCACGCGACAGATGGCGCTAGCTCTACAGATCCGCAATCCTGACGTGTCAGCCAAACTTGCGCCGCGGTACAGCGACCACTTGCGGACCACAGCCACGAGGGAGCCGGCCTTCGCTCAGCAGGTCCACGATAAACTGACCGAGCTCGTACAACTGGCCAAAAAGGTATTTACATATTATCGAATTACAGATGGCGCCACTGGTAAAACCAAACGACAGTCAAATAAAAATGATATATTTGGGGGCGCCTATGTGCTCGTGTCATACAAGTGCTCTAATTATATATTTGGCAATCATTTTAGTTTCCTATTTAGACGCAACGATTCTCTTTCTGAGCAGAATAACTTTCATTTTGGTTTGTTCACGGTTAATAGTTCGATTTATTTCTGCTAGCTTTCGCTTTATTCATTGGTTGCATTATATTACTCGTAAAAAAAGTACCACTTTACTCTTGTTATTGTTGTAATTATATCAAAGGGTTAACTGTTTTCAGTCGAAGCAAAAAACTCGCGCGCATTCTTTCCCATCAATGAACTGGCAGAAGCGTCAGTTCATCCACGAGATGTGCGAGCACTTCGGCTGCGAGAGCGTCGCGTACGACGCCGAACCTAACCGGAACGTGGTCGCCACTGCCGACAAGGAAAAGGTATACTTTACGATCACACCATCGACCCCATACATATAAGCATACAAACCAACTTCAACTTCTTTGTTTTATGGCAATTAGTGATGGGGGTCACTTTTCTGCCAGTGTCTATGTCATGATAGCTTCATATTCAGATTAAGGGGAGTATGTCTAATAATATGGCCGGTACTATAAAATGGGATCACCAAATTGATTTTCTAAAACATGGACAACACAAATAATAAATGTGTCAATGTTAGTAAGTACCTATATTATATATATTGTATACATACAAACCAAAAAAGCAAATGTGCAAAAAATATTATTTGTCAGTCTGGATTTGTTATCACGGCTAGGCTGTCTCACTCATTTGATATTGTTATTATTTTCAGTTTTTATTTTGTACTGTTGAGTTGTTTTTTCGTTAAGATTCCCCGTAAACGAGGAAAGGTTATTCATAGTGATACACGTCAAATTTTTTATAATGTAATCAAATACCAATTGAAAATAATATACCTAAATCAAGCTGATGTTTTAATGTACTAATTAAAATCTGTAGTAATAATTAAAGATTTAAAAAAAAGAAGATAAAAAGAGTTGCAAGTGAAAGTTTTTTTTGGTTACTGTACTATTGTTAATGCAAGTACTGGCCGCCATTTCCGTCGTTTCTTTAATCAGCCAGGTTATACACATTCTCACCAAATCCTAAAAAGTTCCGTTGCCGAGTGTCACTACGCCTAAGAAAGATAAGGGTCACTAGTGAAAATGAGCATTAGACATGAAGTCAAAAAAGATTTATAAAAATTATGTATGAGAAAGAAAATATTTAAATTGTATTCCCATGAGAAATACCTCTCACTATATCCACCCATTTTATATAGGCGAAAGTTTTTTTTGATGTTTGTTCCTTCTTCACGACAAAACTACTGAACGTATTGAGCTGAAACTGCGAATATATTGCTCTGGATCCCCATCCAGAGCAATATATTCGCAGTTTCAGCTCAAACACATTATTTATTCCCATGGGATCATAAGTAGCTTGTGTCCCCACACAAGCTACTTATGATCCCATGGGAATAATGGGAAAAATAAATGGTGGGAATAGATATCAAACATCGCCGTATTAAACTGATTCTTTCTTAATTGCTCCTTCACGCAAAAACTACAGAACGGATTGAGCTGAAACTAAGCAAATATGTTGCTATAAACCTTTATAACTTTAAAGTATTTTTTTATTCCATTAATCAGCTAAGGGGATGACATGTTAAGCATCGCCATACAAAACAGATTGCTCCTTCACGCAAATAGTACTGAGCTGAAACTTTACAAATATGTGCTCCGGCTCTCTAGACCGGGAATAACATATAGGCTACCTACTTCTCATCCGGGAACCACGTGGGCGAAGACACAAGCAGATGCTAGTGTGCATTAAACCACTAACATGTATTTAACTGTTATTTTACGGTATATTCGATGTTTTTTTGTATTGTATGACGGGGAATTGCTTGGCCTTCATCTCACCTGATTTTCAAGTTATGTTAAGGCCGAAGTTGGAAACGCACTACTCCCGAAATCGTCGTCATATTGAGGAACTGGCTATCTTACCTCTAAAATGTCGGAACACATCATTATAGAATTGTTGTTATGACGACAAACTTAGCTAAGATGGTGGTAGCTAGCCAGGCAGACTTGAACGTAGTCCTACCACCAACCAAACCAACCACAATATTGTGCTCTTCTAGGGATCGAACCTGGGACCTCCTAGACCAGAGAAGCGGGTCTTAATTAAATGTACTGCGTCTTCAAGTCCAGAGTAAATGTGTTCCTTTTAGGCAAGCATGCTCCATCTTAGGCCACATCTTTACTTGTAAAACAAGTATGCTGGTGGTCAAACGCTTGACTATTTCCAATATAAAAGTGTATGATAAAAAAGATTATATCTGATTATATTTGTGATTATGTAATATTTATTTGACTGTGTATATTTTGTTGTCAGTCCTGGCTGCCGGCGATGAGCCTGTTGGAAGTGCTAGGTCGCGAGGCGGGCAAGCGACGAGTGCCGGGGCCGGTGCTGCGCGCGCCGCCCGTCGCCTCGACAAGTGCCGCTGGCAACACTGCCAAGTAAGTTACCTCTGAGGTTTTATACCTCTAACAGGCATACGGCCCACCAGATGTAAAGCGGTTACCGTCGCCAAAAGCATCGCCGTTTCCCGTTTCAGCAGAGTTGCACCTGCCGTGGCCGTGGCCGTGGTCAGACAAACGAAAACAAAATAAACTTATTTTATTTAAAAAAAAAAACGGGTATTAATAATAAATATTACAGGACATCTGTATTAATCGCGTATTTTGCCGGTCGCGGGCAGACTGGAACTTGGGAGTAACCGTCGAGAAGTGAAGGCGTTTTTAACAACTACCCTCAGCTTGGTCTTGTATATTAGAATTAAGCCACATTCACGCTAGCACCTTCGGCCTTATCATAACGTGCAACCATGTGAGATAAAGGCCAGGCGCCCGGACAATAAAAATAAAAAAAATATAGCCGCCATTTCTATCGGTTTCATTGAAACAGTGCAACAAAGATACTAGTTTACAGCGCATAGTAAACTGAGCTTTTCTCTTTCCAGGCCTGCGAGCGGCTGGGCCACGCTGACTTCAAGGTCGACCACAGCGTGGGGTGCTCGGCCGGCCACCGCCCCCGCCCCCGCCCCCGCCGCCGTCAAACCGCCGTCGCCGCCCGAAGACAAAATAGACTACTTCGACAACCCGCCAGAAAACTAGCTCAATATAGAGTAAGCGAACATTATTTACATACCCCGATACCATTAGGCCCGAGTCTTTGTTGGCTGCTTCAAGCAGTATGTGAATATTACTTACAGACCCCGGTACCACTGCTCAATCTAGAGTTAGTGAACATTACTTACAGTCCCAGATAACACTGCTCGGAGTCTATTTGTGTGGGTGCTTCTAGCTCAATCCAGAGTAAGAGAAGTAGCTCATTTATTTTAGTAATATTTTGTTCACTTAAATATTTTTTTGTAATTTACATCGGATTCATTAATTTGTTTGTATGAATTCAACGCATATAATAAAGAACATTGAAAACACATTTCGAATGTTTACAACTCTGCCGTGGAGTCTGGGTCTGCATTACAGATCATTCGTTTGGGTCATCCAATGATAAAGAGATAGAATATGAAGTGATGTTAGAAAAACTATTGTTTCATTATGTTGCTCTGATAAAACTTCTATAATAGTATAAACGTTTCCCGCGCCCATGAAAAAAATCCGGCTAGTGCATGGGTTTAGATATTTTTGATGCAACTGCGATATACTTTTTTTTTTGTTTGAGTTGTATATCTCAAAAAAAATAGCAATCGAGCTAAGTCAAACGCCTGTGGTTTTGCGTCGGCTCGAAATATCTGACTCCAGGGTTGTTACTCGGTCCAGATTTGTCCTAAATTGAGTAAGTACGTAGTACGTACATACGCAGTCACTTAACGTTGTCCAACCAATTATAATAATTTGATGTAAATGGGCATCAATAGAATTTATATCGAGAGTCACTTTTTGTGCTCCATGAATCTATAGGAGATTCATGGGGCATCAAAGTGTGCCCCAAACACGCACGGTTCTATTGATGCTTCCACATCATATCCATAAAATACTCTTGTTAATCATTATAATCGAAAAAAAACAGTAAACATAACCCAACGATTTAGAAATGTGAGAGATATCATTGAGATAATATTTATTGTATGAACTCAGTGTGCAAGTATCATAAACATCCACAACATGCTTTTTCAATGATCGGTATTATTAAAAATATACCCATTGTTTTTTTTTTTTATAAAATTAATATACCACATTGGGCGGTTAAAATTCGCGATAGTGATTTTTTTGAAATGTTGTCTCTTTTTCAATTACATGTTATGTGAGTAGTTCGATATATACATACGTGTGTTTAATGTTATGTGATATAATGAATCAGTGTTTAAATTGACCTACCAACTTAAATAAAAAAAAAACATTTCTTCACTTCATACATTTTTTGCCTTCTGCTTGCTTGCGTACCGAGTTCTTCGAAGGTTATGTAACCATATATTTATTATGTATCACCTACTATTATTATAATTGTATAAAAATATTCAAAACATAATCAAAGTGTATTCAAGCTCTTAGATAATTTTAGCAAAAACTATTGTGGCATCTATAACCCACACTATTATTGTAGGTGTATTGTCTAACGCATAATAAGGCAATAATAAAATTAAAATGTGTTCACTTTTTCTACAATATGGCAACATATTTTATTTAATCACTACATTATTAGCGAACGTCAAATATTTAGCGTAGTAGTGTACCCCACTACTGTTCTTGTTTGTTTGGGGCTATGTGTTGATTCTCAGTCGGCACCTACGCGACCATCTAAATGTATAAAATAGTTCTGGTGACTCAAAGCACAGCCCCATTCAGAGGTCTCTTACTTGTTTCGTTTGATGATAGCTTCCTAATGGGCAAATAAATAACTCTTGTATGAACTATGCTTTAAAATCACACTCAATTAAAATAAACCGTCCCACATTTAAAGGTAAAAAAAATCACGTTTCATGTATGGGATCCTTTTTATTTATTTTGATTGTTTGGTACAGCGACAATAGAAATACTCTCTGAAAATTTTAACTGTCTACCTATTACCGTTCATGAGTAAATAAGTAAATATCAAGTAAATACAGCCCGTCGATAGACAGGCGGATGAACAACACACGGGCAGTGAATGATTGTTGTGAGTACGTAGTACAGTTAATAAGCTAATAATTGGATAAAATGCATGAATAATTCGCACACTCTGGCTTTGGACTTTGCGCAACGACCGTAAAGTGTTGGCTACATCGCGAGATAAGCTAACAGCGCGCCTGGGAAAGTGTGCGAGTCATGCTTACGATTCATTTAAATTAATTTACAGGTAATATCTCGATACGGCGACGTTGATGCAACCTCGCCGAAATATCGGGAGGAAATAGTAATTTAATGCGATATTATTTACCTGCAAATTAGTTTAAAAATATGTGTTCTAATCGCAAAAGCTTAAAATAAGTCATTTTGTAAGGGTGTTGGATTGTTATCTTATGAACTTTTTTGTACAACCCAAGTATAAGGTAATCATAAATTATTGTATTATATTGTGTACTAAATTCGCTGTTGTACAGGCGAATAGTGTAATAAAGAGTTAGAACTTAATGTTTATTTTATTTTTTCAACCTTTATACCCGATCAGGCGAGGTACATTTGTCAACCGGTGAAATGTAGTTGTCCCCTGGGAGTAAAGCTAGGGGGACAACTGCGAATAAATTTCGTCCTACTATTTTATCATAAAAGTCAATTGTGAAACTAGATAGGTACCTAGGTACTTGACAAATATCAAGTAAATAACCTAACACAATTCAAATTGAATAGGTAACGCTTGTTTGTACACAAAATGAAATCGAATAATACAAACAATAGGCATGGATTGCCTATTATGTATAAGTAAAATGGGCGCGTAAGAAAACATAACAAATTTTAAAAGAAAACGATATATTGCATCAACATATGTTTCATACATACGACATAGAATCGTCAATTTCCTTTAAAACACTGTCAAAGTATTTGGACAGCTTCAACATTGGATTTAACACTTTGCTACTGCACTTGAAGCCTTTTAGAAAATTCTCCGTAGAATCATCGTTGGAGAAATCTGGCCAAATACTGTTGTATGAAGACTTACTGACTGCAGCTTTATCGAGGGAAAACTTAGGAGAGCTCCGTCTGGGCTCGCTGGCCCTTCGGTTTTTGTGTGGGCTTCTGCTCTCAGAAGAATAAGAGCAGTGTTGCCAGTTTTCTGAGCAATACTTCCTTGTGATTTGATGTTTGAAATTCTTTGTGCGTATCTGGGAAAATTAATTGTTTATTTAGTGTCTTAAGGACCGACGAAGATTAACAGAAGCGGATAAGGAGCTGACAGAAACTAATCGATGTTTTTTTTGACGATAAAAAAATCTACAGGGGAGGTAGCCCTACAGGCTTAAACATTGTGTGCATAAATTATTTTGCAAGACACAAAGACTCAGGATTTATAATATACGTACCTACCTAACCGGGTTTTTCTCAAGTCGTTGAAAGTAAACAATCTGTTAACCTTCAGTCTTGGTTTGGTGGAGTTGTTTTGTACAAACTTATGTATGTATATATCTAATGAAGTACCTACTTACTCTGTCTGTGCATGTAGATTTTGATATGTCTGCTGGTTGCGTATTTTTTTTCCGGTTCAAACTTTTATGGTAGCATATAGAGTCCAAATCATTAGTAGCAAACTTTATTGGACATACATAGGGCTGCAAAAGATGACCTAAAATGTTTACCATTGAAATAAGTGTAGCTGCTGCATCTTGAGACACCACATCACATTACCGCTCGTTTTCACCAAGGTATAATACCTGTATTTTACAAATTTTATGCAATGTATTTGTTTCTCATATACATGTTTTAAACATGTTAGGTATACACAATTTGTGAAACTATATATATGTATAAAACTTGTTTTACGTATACAAAGCATGTATAAAACTTGTTGTGTGTATGCAAAGCTTGTATAAAACTTGTTGGTTGAAAACTTCTTGTTGCCTACATGTTTATGTACCTTACTTCATGTGTGCAGTATACTGAAGTAAATTCAAGGAAAAAACGCAAACACTGGTCGCGATAATTTTTGAGAAGAAGATATCAAGAAGGGGTCTACCGTTCTATATTAAATGATTTAAGAATAGAAAACCGAAGTGGATTTAGAATTTTTATCTTCTGACGATCTTTATAAACTTTATTTTCCAAATTCCAAAGGCATTCTTGTACATGCAAAAGCTCAATGAGTTCTAAAATTGTTTCTTTGACCACTCTATTCTTCGTCTTCTGCTTTCGTTTTCACCAAACGCGATAAAAAAACGCAGTCCGTCCGGTATGTTGAAAACTTTATCCATCAAGGCTGGATAAAGTTAAACTTGTTTGCAATTTGTATTATGCAGAAAATTAAATAAAATATGACAAACCACTACTGTATTTAGCAGATGAGAACGCTATCAATGTATCAGATAAGTTCTGACATATCACAGACTTCAGTGTAAACGCAAATGTGTTATATACTTGTATAAGTATATACTTGTTGGCTACACAGTGTGAACGAAAGAAACTTTGAGACAGTCTATATACATGCATAAAACAAATAGTTATGTTTTGACAAGTATTCTACAAGTTTTGTATCAAACTAGTATAAAACATGTTTCTTGTTGAAAACGAGTGGTTACACTCATGTGCTCATGTAAAATCGGTGAAGGAGAAGTAGGTATATATAGGTTATAGTAGATATTCATCATCAGGGAGGGTTTTGTCATAATCACCATGTTTGGCAGGCGGATTGTTGAACACAGTATAGGTGTTGATTATGCATAATACACAAGGAAGCAGTTGCCCCTGTGAGATCTCCGAGTCGACTTTTACATCATTTACGGGCTGAGATGGAGGGGTTGATTCCTAAGCCGCTACCACTACGGCGTAGTACCTATGCATTAGAACATTTTAAAACGGTGAACTATCTAGATGTGGATCATTGGAACCTAACATCAACAATCAAAGGATTTCGCACCATCCGCCCGAATGTGTCTTACCTAAAACTCTACCAAAACGCACCGGAGCAGCAGTTTTCGTTTAGTTAGATAGGTACTCGTCTGTGAAGGTCGTAACGAACAGTTGCTTACTTTGCAATTTAAGCCATAATCTCTCAATGTTTGAGTTGCTATTTGTTTGAAAATCATCAGTAATTATTATTTTTATTATTTTAATTTGAAAAACAGGTATTTATTATTACGGGGAATTATTATTGTGTTGCTATCTTTCAATTTTCAAAATAAGTGGCATTATTTCGCAGGGCATAGAAATGCGTGCGAAGTACTTTGTTTTTTTTTAATCTAAGATTGGAAAAATTTAAGTTATGTAACGTATCAAGATGCAGCAGTATAGGTACATCGGATCACGATCATGACTAAGGACGTACACAATGTATTGATGCCCCTGCGCACGACATCGCAAGCCAGTACCGCGGTCATAAACTGGGAGCCGTAGTCAACGAAGCAGTTACCTGTAAAGAAATTATGTTCAACGAAACAGCACCAGAATTTAAAACATTGGCTATCCAAAGCGAAGTAGACACTGAGCGTCTGATTGTAGTAATCCTTGCAATGAAAATCATTGGACATGATTCTAGCTAGTATGAAAGTTTGCTTATAGAACCAATGGTACTTTCATGGTTCAGTGTTTGCGACATTGATCAAGTATCGACTATCGTAATACCCTTTATAGGTACTAGATTACCTAATTACCATCCGATTCAAAAGTTTGTAATATATATAGGTATTTTTTCCTGTTAAATGAAGTGCTATCTACAGAGTGAACGAAATTATCAGTACGTATTTTAATTATATCTTACCATGGTTGTGCTGAGTGATCTGATAAGCAAACGAAACCAACTTCATCCACATTGAAAAAGCGCTGTTCTCGCAAGTGTTGACGTATTTATCAGTCATCAAAATAGAGGAATCGTTACTTAGGTCTGTAAGGTCGGGGGTCTCATCATAGATAGTTTTGTCCTTATTGTTCATCAAAACAGAATTTACGGTTTTATCGTCCTGAAGGTCGCAGGTCTTATCGTAGAAAGTCAGTTCCGTTAGTTTCTCAATACGCTCAAGATTGTTTTCCACGCGCTCTCCGTCGTTAACGGTATCTATCTGTTCTTCAACCATTGTTTCTTCGGAAACTGCGTCCACTACGAAGTTTGTAGTACTCTCGGCGCAGCTGGTATCGTTTCCTTTATCTATGCTATTGCTATGAAAGTCGTCTTCATACTTTTCATGGCAGGGTTCTGACACGGTGTCTGTAGCCGAAGGCTCGACTCGCAGATCACAGAAACTTTCGAAGAATTCGTGGATGCTGATACTAGGGGAGGATCGAGCGCATTCGCTTTTGACACTGACGCTACGATTGGTGGAATGGCTTTGGTCAAGATCGAACTGGTCATACAGCTGTCGCCTAGTTTTTCTCTCAGATAGTTCTCGACGCAGGAGCCTGTCTTGGTAGGATTTGTCCTTCAGCTTCCGTGCAGATTCCAGCTGGTGATGTTCAAGGGATTTGAATTGCTCATACAAATACCACGACCGCACTCGTCGCGATCGTTTGTGTGCAAAATCCAAATCTAAAATGGAACACGTTTAATTAATAACAAAAACGGGTCTTCATTGCGTACCTTTTTATATTCCCGACAGTTTCGACCGTGTTCGACAAGTCTGCGATAGCGGAACACCTAGTGGACTCAGGTCAGGGCCAAATCATTGGAATGAACTGCACAAAACCTAGATTTTGGCCTATTAACGCTATTATCAGGAGAATGGTTCTTAATTTATTATTGAGCGAGTGAGCGAAGCGAACGAGAGAGTTGAGTTGGGAAATCCAGCACTGTATGTATGTATGTGGCAATGGTAATGTTTGTGACGGCATAACTAGAAGTGATTATCCGATTTTCATGTTATTTAAACTGAATAGATATAACGTAAATATAATTTGATTTTCGCCGGGGGTTTCTGAGTGGTGAGAGAGAGGTAAAAAGAAATACATTTTTTTCGCCCATATCTTTTGAATGGCTGATCCGATCAATTCTATGTTTTGAAAATGCAGAGATTATAATAATTCTCATCAATCGTTGCGAAATTTTTTTGATACTAGGGACTACCCTACCTGTTGTCTCACTTGACACCCTTATTTCTCTAAATAGTTTTAGAGAAACTCACTTGACACCCTTATTTCTCTAAAACTATTTAGAGAAATAAGGGTGTCAAGTGAGACAACAAGATTTTTGGCTTGTGGGGTGCCATTTAAAAGAGTATCGGCTGCACATTCATAAAATATATATTTTACTTTAAATAGGGGTGGTTTTTGTAACAAAGGGGTGCATTAAGGGGTAAAAACGCTTGGTATTATCTTGTAGAATAGACTGTTAAAGTAGTTTACAATTAACTTTATTTTGATTTGCTGAAACCACCCCGTATTTAAATTAAGGGTTGCAAAAGAGGTAAATAAAATTTGAGTCTTTAAATTGTGTGAAAACGTGAAATTTCATAATAAGTTTATTTTTACCCTTATTAAGGGTGGTTTTTAAGATGAAGGTGGCAAAGGATAATCATCAGGTCTTCTTAGATAAGAAAGGGTATTCGGAATCTCAGTAAACCTGGTCTTTTTATTTTTTGTTATTCACCCAATAGGGAAGGGTATTGATAAAATCCAAGAATTAATTTTGGAGTGTCATGCAAGTGAGCTCTCTCTTGTTGCTAACTTTTTATTATATCCTCGAACACTCACGGTAAGTAAGGTGTGTATTGAAAGCATACTTTTATTCTTTGTTAATTACGTTCCATTTGAGAAATAATCTCCGTCACAAACCAGATACCACTAGATTTCAGTTCGGGGCGAACTACTAGTTTATTCTGTGCTTTTATTAGAGCTTTCTCTATCTATCGACTCCCCACGACCGCCACAATGTCGTCGGTCCATCGAGTGAACCTATGACAAGTCATCTTCCCACACTCGCCGCGGTCGCCATGCGAGAACCTTAACCCCCCAGCGGTTAACGGTTTGGCGAGGTATGTGGCCTGCCCACTGCCACTTCTGCTTGCAAATTCTGAGGGTTATGTCAGTGACTTTGGTTCTTCTACGAAATGTATACATTTTGGATTTGATCACGTAGTTAACTAGGCATAACCCTCTCCATAGCTCGCTGTGCGACTTTGAACTTACTTCACGAGGCCTATGCCTATAGGACTCTATTTATAGGTCGCTGATTATACTTAGGTAGGTACATATATAGTACATTATATAGGTAAAGTCAGCGACCAATTTACAATATGTTCTTTACTTAAAGCATAAATCATCAGTCAATACATAGTAGTATAGGTGCAGGTTTCTTACCAAGGGAGTCCAAGAAATCCATCCAAATAATATGTTTAGCTAATTTATTCCCGGCAAGTAGGTAGTGTACAAGTACTATTTACGACGTTTCATGGGTTTAATTTTGGGAAATTCTTGTTTTATTTTGATTGCCTATCATAAAAAATGTTTTTTCCGCTTTTGGCAGAAGATTTCTGACAGAATAACCTACTGACATAATAATTTTATCCATATAAACATTTAGAGTTTTTATTTATTTTTAAAAAATACTCCAAGATAGTATACCATGTAGTACCTATAGATACCTACTCCTAAGACTAATAATAAAGTTGGTTGAAAACTTGATTCAGCCAATGTGAGCGAGCTCTCTTCAGCACCTTGCATGACTTGGCAGCCATATTAAAGCTATCTTCTTCGACCTGACATTTGCAGATTTGCTGTTGCGGGCTGTGACCCAAGCAAGACTTCATGATTCAGTGCTAGATGCACTACTCAGGGAGTCTACTTTAGTAGAGAGTGGTTTGTCGGAGGAAGGAATGAAATATTCCATACCTTGATGTACCACTTCCACTATCGCTTCAGCAAAAAATGAAGGGTCATCCGAAGAAAAGCACAAAGCTGTCATGAATAGTGACGCAAAACAATGGCGCGCATCACATCCCAATCAGCTGACTTGATCTTCAACACCCGCCGACATGATTTTTTGCTGGGATGAGGTGGGAATTGATATGAGACTGACATCACCTGAAGGTCGGAACTACCTACCAAGAGGTGATGAAATCTAAACATTGTAGCGTCGTCAGCAGAAGGTGATAGTCGAGGCGAGGCATTGGATGTTAGCCTAGATATAGCGAAGGCCTTAGATAGAATCAGGCACTGGGGTCTTCTGTCGAAATTGTCGTACAGACTGCCCGAGGGATTGTGTTACGGATAGAATACTTAAATACTTTTGTAAATACAAACACTTTAAGATCACACAAATGTTTGTTCTGGGTGGGAATCGAACCCACAGCCTACAGCCCAGAAGGTAGGTTTACTACCAACTGAGCTATGAGGCTTGTTAAAATGTAGGTATACCTATCTAGAAATAGGAAGGTAGGGACCACCTAATCTGTGTTGGTTTGAAAGGTAGGTACCTATATGATATGCATAAGGGTCGGCCCACTGAAACTCAACAGAACCACTGAGAATAAACGCATAATAGGTACCTACGAGAAAACATTCCTAGGCTGGTAGTTGAGGTACCTACTTTATGAAAACTTAAAACGTTATTTAAATTAAACAGATTTATAGAGAAAAGGTTAATTTATTTGTGAGTGAAGACTTCCGCAAAAGACAATGTTTAAAATGGTTAATAGAAGAAGATGGCGCCACCAGCGGGCTGCCTGCTGTAACCTGGGTTTGTCTGCGAGGAGTGCACACCAGAATTCATCAGTTTCACGCTGAACGGTGATTTGTGTTCGGTGATGCCGCCACGCTTCATTGGGTGACCCTGAGAAATGCATAATAGAACCATGGTGCAAAAAAAAGTTAGACAGTTACGTACTTACGTACCTATGGCCACATTATTTTATTGACGACGAGGCAACGTGAGTCAGAGTGAGTGAAGAGACCTATCTCTTTCTAATTTGTGTGCACTTTCGAACCTTTCAAATCGGGGACCTAACGCGTGAAGGGACTAAGTCGTGTCATCATGATCATGTCTAGTCATAGTGCAAAGTAGACATTACAGTAAGTTAGACCCACTGCGATATTGGTAAGAAGACATACTGAATTAGATACCTATAGATCAACTGCGACCTACCTACTTACTTACTTACCTGCCTACTTATTTATATTACCAGTTGTTCCTCTGGGCTTGCATCTTACTTTCTTCTTACACATACATAAAACAGGAAGTTTTGAATTTTCTTACATCAAACCCTCGATCATATAGAGAATGAAAGGAATACTATTTATGTCTTGAATATGTATGTCTTACACTAGAGGCCAAACGTAGGTATAGATTAAAGCTATTTATCAATATGGAAAGCAAAATGAAGCGACTGCCCGAAAGGATTTGAACATTCCTCTCTTGATCAGAATTGCTATTGGTCAATTTTTTTAATTGGAAACTTCTGTAGAGCGCGTTAGGCACTTTTTGAGATGGGAAAAAAAAACATTGAACTCGCGACACTGTACACCTTACCCACTTTTAACAAATTTGACCTTTTAACACATTGACGTTATCTTTACAATCCTAAGAGGAACGGGTGAGGACTGTCCGAAGAATGCCTCTACCTATATACCCCGTCGATGTAGTTAAAAAAAAATCTAAAACCGTATGTAGATTATGGTATGTAGATATCCGTCCGGGGCGCCTGCCAACCCTCCATAGGTAATTTCGATCGCGACATTTACTTGATAACGTTCATTTTGTTAGTCCTCTATAACAATTTCTTACCAGAGGAATGACCACCGGCGGGTGTTTATCAAAAGTGTTCCTGAGCCGACGCCACGTAGGGCAGCCGTGAGTTTCTAACTGGAGGTAGAGATCTTCCTTGTCCGCAAACCTTTCTTTCGAGTGATTGTATGTGGCTGCGAGGACCACGTCCAGGCTATCCTCTGGCAAACTGCGAACAACCATTTAATAGATTATTTTTACCTATTATTTATTTTTAATATTTTTAAGTATTCCTCCTTTATAAGGTTTACATTAACATTACAATCTGTAGGGACCAACAGATTTCTATTACGTTACAGAGATCAGATTTTACGTAGGAAAGTACTTAGGTACTAGTACTTAGGTAGGATAGTTAGCTATCATAGCGTGAATGGGATGGACAGCATCATATCCCTCTGATACTGCGATTACCAACCCGCTTGCTTCCTTATGCGTGGTATTTATGACAAATCCCCCATTGAACCCTGAAGGAAGCTCATGTCCTGCAGTGTACCTACTCCCGACAAAGAGAAGAAGGGTAGTGCTAATGTCTTACTAAAGCGGATGAAAGAAGTTCAGTCTCCGAAAGCTGGCAAGGGTATGATGGGAGAAAAGTCTGCAACCGACAGGAACCCCATGCTTTTCCTTAGAACATAGGACAATTTCCTTTGTAAGAACTCCTTCCTTGCTCAAATTCGGGAGCAACTTTTTATTCCTAACTTGTTTCACGCCGGCCATTCTGTACAGTGCTTTTTTTTAAATACAGGTTAACATACAATTTAATTTAAAACTCCTAACACCTAGACACTATTATTAGATACTAGAACGTTTAATTCATGCTACGTAAATGTCTAATATTTAATTTAGAAATTGTCAGGACAGGGAAGACACATTTCCATAGCAACGTAAAATATAAATTTGAATGTATACAATATTTATTTTGCCGCAGAAGGGGAATTTTAAAATATGTTTGAGTCTATGGCTCTCTTTGTTTGTACATGTCAAGGGTTTCTTTTTATTTATTTATCGTACGACGGGTAAGCACTTGGCCTTCATCTCACCTGGATACAAGTTGAGATAAGGCCGATGGTGGAAGGGCACTTCACCCGGAATCCTCAACAAACTGAGGAACTAGCTGTCTTGCCTCTAAATGCACATCAATTTTTGAATGGTTATTATGGCGACAGAATTAGATAAGATGGTGGTAGCTAGTAGCTATATTTTACTCACCATGGGGATCGAACCCGGGACCTCTGAATCTGAAATCGGTGGGTTGAACTACCACTAGATCACAGAGGCTTGGCTTACTATCAGCTCCTAGAGCAGGACAGAAGTTAAACTGCCCTGCTTTTTTGTACAATGACATCATTAAAGCAGGGCTGTAGCAATCTTGTTGCCGGACAACTTTGAAAAACCGTTCACCTTTTTTGTACAGTTTCCCACCATGACGTCGTAACTGACAGTACTAAAACGTTTGTTGAGCGTCTCTAGTGTCAAATAAGGACATCTTGAAAAAGTTACTATTTTCGCGTTTTATCAACATTGTTTTGTAAATATTAGTGCTACTTGGCTAATAATTACTAATTGCGAAGTATTTTCTTGTGCAACTCAAAGTTCAAAGTGTATAACGTGGGATAATAATTTGTGGTTATACTTGAGTGTCTTTTTGACCAAGGACTCATTTCGTAATCGCGGTACCTATGTAGGTACTATGTACCTTTGATTGATATAGAACCACTTAAATTTATTTTTTATGTAGATGGTAGGTATATCAAATTGCTAAGAACTGCGTTTCTATTTTTGTAGATGTGTGACGAGTATGAATTATTTGAATACCTGGAGACAGAATATCGCACTGAAAAAAGAAACAGATGGCGGCATTATACAAGAGAAGTAAATAAACCTTTTTAAATGGATGAAAGGGAATTTATTAATGAACATAGTAAACTTAAAAATGGTTCCCGGCTTGGGTGGATTAGGTATCTCATAATCAACTGCAATTTCTCTGTGTATGTTATCCAAACTGAAATATCAAAGCTCATAAAGGATGGGCGCCAAAAGCTCCTTAGCGCGCAATTTGAATTGAATTGCAGAATTGGCATTCTTCTCAAGACCTTCGTCAGACAGCGAACGCAAACATGCTTCCGTTGAGAAAGAAGCTTACGCTATCGTTGAGAGCCTTAGAAAATGGCGCCACTACCTCATTCACAGACACTTTTAGTTATATTTTCAGAATTATACAAGTAAAATCAAAAATGACAAAATCGAAAGATGGAGGTTAGAACTGTATTGTTATAAATACGACATTATTTACAGACCAGGGATTGAGAATACTGCTGCGGATGCTCTCTCAAGGATTTGTGCATTTATGAGCAACAGTAAATTATACAAACTGCACGATGCTCTTTCTCATCCTGGAATTACTAGAATGTATCACTGGATCAAACTGAAGAATCTCCCTCATTCTATAAACGATGTCAAGCAGATGACCGCTTCGTGTCGTGTCTGTGCAGAAATCAAACCACGCTTTGCTAAAGCCAATGGTACTTTGATTAAAACTTTATCGCCATTCGAGAGATTGAATATAGATTTCAAGGGACCTTTGCCTTCAATCACAAATAACAAATATATACTTACGATAATCGATGAATTCTTCTCGCGATATCCATTCGCATTCCCATGTCCTGACACATCTTCTGCGACTGTAATTACGACGGCGTAATGGTCAGGAGTCTACAGTGTCTAACACACATTTAGCGTCGCTTCCCGTATCGGATGATAAAGATTTGGTCCCAGACAGCACAGCTGATAACGAACTAAATAACTAAATAGTTTTCTAACAAGTATTCATGCTATTTCTTTGCTATCTTCTAGTTAATTAAAGCCAAGTTTCTGTTCGTATTTCTTTCCTTAAGTATGTATCATATATCTATCTAAGCACATAGGTACCGCGATTACGAAATGAGTCATTGGTCAAAAAAGACACTCAAGCGTAACCACAAATTATTATCCCACGTTATCAACTTAGAACTTTGAGTTGCACCAAAAAAATACTTCACAAATAGTATTTAATAGCCAAGTAAAAGAACTAATATTTACAAAACATTGTTGATAATATAAAACTCGTAAATAGAAAATGTTTCAAGATGTCTATATTTGGCATTATAGACGCTCACAAACGTTTTAGTGCTGTCAGTTATGACGACGTGGTATGAAACTACAAAAAAAACGGTTTTTCAAAGTTGACCGGGAACAAGCCTGCTACTGCCCTGCTTTAATGATGACATGGTACAAAAAAGCAGGGCAGTTCTACTTTTGTCCTGCTTTAAGAGCTGATAGTAAGCCACCAAACATGTATAAAGAGAGACTGAGACTGAGCTGAGAGACTCAAACATATATTAAAATTCTCCTTCCGCGGCAAACTCAAAAGTAAGTTCGTGCGGTCATAGAGTATTTGTACTAAACAAATGGATTGTCTGTAAACTCATTTCCGGTGGATAAAGACGCGTCACTATTCTACTTGTCTCTGCCTGTCCTGATCGTATCCGACTCGACGATTGTATCCGGTTCTTTGTCGCCATATTTGTTTTGTGTACGCTTGGCTTGGCTTTTGCGTCGCCGTGTCGAGTTGTTTCATGGCGTTATTGATTTTATAAAATAATTCTCATTGTTCTAGTTTGCATACTTTTTCGTTATTTGTGGTTATTAACAATAATCTTACCAAAATGAGTTATGGAAGACCGCCGCCGCGAATCGAAGGCATGGTGTCGCTAAAAGTGGACAACCTCACATATCGCACCACTCCTGAAGATTTGCGTCGTGTTTTCGAAAGATGCGGTGAAGTCGGTGATATCTATATACCCAGAGATCGTTATACTAGAGAAAGCAGAGGATTCGCATTCGTCAGGTGAGATTGTTTTTTTTTCTTGTGACGTCACACTTATGTACTTACCGGCAAAAATACCACACGTCCCATCCAAAATTTTAATGCATTGTGCTTTCTAACTAAAGCCGCGTTTTGACGATAAGAGTTGATTCGTAAGAGTATACTATGACTGAGTAGCCTACATCCTAGTGTACTCTTACGAATAACTCTTATTGTCAAAACGCGGCTTTAAATAAGGTATACTTACTTCACGGGACACCATACACTTCTAATATCGCCGTAGTCCTTGTTCCTTGTAAGCGACTACGACCTAAATGAATTATTATTTTACTTCTGTTACAAATGCAAGATTTTAATGATTTAGGCCCTACACTTATTCGATGAGGCGATGTTTTTTGCATAGAGAGCGTGACGTGCAGCAGCTTGATGGCTGTAAAACTCAATGAGTGAAGCTTTTTTCTTATATCTTTGCCAATCATCCTTTCTAATTTAATGTCCACATCACACTTGGAGACAACTTAACATAATTGGTTCTTCAGGTCATGAACTTCTTTCTTCTGATGAGTTGCAGGGCTAGAATAGAAAATAGGAGAGTAACATGGACAGATATTTAAACAAATTATATTAACATGGAACTGGGCCGGCCACATCGATTGCATGCCGACTAAGCATTGGGCAAGAGTGGTCACCGAGTGGCATCCAAACCTAGCGAGTAGGGTCTAGGTATAAAGGTTAATCAGTGTTCCTTATTTGTAAAATCAACTGTCTCTAGGACCTTCCACTTGTTATTATACACATTCTGTGTATGAACATGTGGAATGTGGGTTCACCCCTAGACTCGTATTGGGTCAAACTTGGGTAGAACCAAACATAAGAAAACTTAGAAAAGTGAAAAAGTGGGAGTCTAGGAGTTTATCACTGATTCTGTTAACCTGTTTTATTCTTATTTCTTTTAGATTCTTTGACCGTAGAGATGCCGAAGAAGCTCTGGACTCTCTGGATGGTCGTATGCTGGATGGCAGGGAGCTCCGTGTCCAGATGGCCCGCTATGGTCGTCCATCATCACCTTACAGAAGCCGGTATACTTGCCTTATTTATTATTATTACTATTATTCAGGGTTGTGGTATCCAGTTATAGTAAAGCTGAAGAGGTGAAGAGTGCATGGTATTTGCAAGTCATGAGGAGGAATGGAAGCCATGTGAATCAAATGAATAGATTGTATGAAAGAAGATGTAAGCATCAAAGAAGTAGATTCAGACTTGTAAATTTTTTTTTAATCAAGTGAATGTTGATAGTAGTGTTCACTGATTGAAACTTTTGAGTTGAGCAGTATATTCTTGATTATTCATATAATTTTACTTCTCTATAATTTTAATTTGAAATGGGTCAGATCTTGACCTCTAAGCTTGCACAGGCAAGTACACACGAGTAAGTCTATGATGAAGCAAGCCAAAACTCACCTAAAAGTTTTTTCCCAGAAAAAAAAATATGCAATAAAAGTGATTGGTTTCAGCAACTCGCGCTCTCGCCGCACTAGGTCCCGGTCCCGCAAGCGTTCGTACTCACGAAGCAAGTCTCGCAGCCGCTCGCGATCGCGTTCCGACTCAAAGAGCTCGCGAGCGCGCTCTCGTAGTCGCAGCCGCTCGCGATCGCGCTCCAGGCATTGAAGTGCTGAGTAAGTTAATCAATTAAATATAATTAAATTTTTATCGTACATTGAACTATCTCTTCAAGACAAGCATAATGGAGAGGATACATACACTGAGGTGGTCATAAACAATATAGAGGTTTATACAACAGACAAAACTAGATACATGGTTATTCATACCATATCTTTCAATTCCACTGCAGGTCAAATGTACATTGTGAGCTAGTTTCCACACCACTGCATTCTTGGATCTTGGAATGGGTTCCTTTTAAACTAGCAAGCACCATCTTATGTCTCATCCCTTTCGTTTCAAATGAACTGGTGGTCAAATGATTGACTATCAACAATATACAGTTGGACCTTCCGCTGTTGATGAGAGTCCACGAGGTACTAGGAAACTGCAAGCTACACTAAGCTACTGTTAACTTTTAGTTGAACTCATTTTTCTCAACAACATTCATTGGTCCAGCAATAATAGGATTCTTTTTATAAATACATGGTGAGTATTTTTGCAAGGCCACTGAGGCGAAGTCATAAACCGTGTGATGTTTTTCAAGTAATTCTGTTTTCAAACATTAAAATTGTATCTTCCCATTCAGCAATAGCAACGTTTCGATTTTCAAAGCTCTACATGATCAGAAAATAAAGCAAGAGGTTATAATAGCTTTGCTTACGTAGTCTGACAGAACAACCTTTACTCAATTTTGAAAGTGATCATCATACATTATTTCTTTACTATCAAAAAAAAAATTTTTACAAAAGCTCTTATTTCATTTCATATTTGATTTTTTTTTAAATCAAGCACGTAACTCCTAACTTGACTTTTCGATAACTCTCACAGTTTCAGACTTCGCCTCAGTGGTTCTGGAGAAAACTCAACCTATATGTTGTAACCTGTATGATAATAGGGTCCATTTTAAACAACATTTTCACTTGTCTTAAGTGTTTGCTGGTCAAACAATCTGTCAATTGCTGGAATCACCTACAAAGAAGATATTATGGCAGTACTTGTGTAAATTTCAAAAAATATATATCTATGAATAAATATATATAAATACATATGTATTATCCAATAATCAAACAAAAATGAGGCAGAAACTATGACATCAAATCAAATAAGGTATCAAAGTGCTTCCTCAAAAGCAAATTGCTACATTACTGACTGCAAAATAATTATATTATTAATTACTTTGATTTGCCTAATTCATTGATTACTATCAAGCACTGCAATATAAAATATGAAATGAATCATTCTTACAATACAAGTTGTTTTCTACAGGTTGAGCAGTAGTACCGGGTGAGAGCCGAAGTGCTGTGCTGAATATTCCCGAGCAGCCTTTGGCCAAGGTACTATACTCCTCAGTCACTCACGCCATCCCGACCTAACTATGATCACTTGATCGCATAGTGGGTAAACATCGTAACAAATTATCTTTAAGTTTATCCCCCCTTAATATTAACACCCACATTCTATCTGTATCTGTACTTGTACTCTTAATATTATTATGGTTACAAAATATTTTCATTGTGAAATGATTGCTCTACTGAGTACAACTAAAATGGGATTAATTCTTATCATTTAGAAGTAGTTTTAGTTATACATTGTGCATTAATATTATAAGCTGTATTTGAAGATGTTAGGCAGTTACTTGTATTTCTCTCGCATTGTCATATATTTCGTATTAATCACTACAGCACTTATTAATTAGATGATAAACTATGGCCTCTTAGACATAATTACAGGATAATGGACGTCTTGTCATCCATTGGAATTATTGGGCTAAATTGGGCAATATTTGGAACATCAGTAACTGGGTAATAACATTCTCAGCCTTGCATTATTATTATAATAGTTTTACTCATTAAATTCAAATAATAAGTCTCACCTAAAAACCTAAGATTTTTTTATCATGATGATGCTTGATTAGCCATTTATCAGCTTCAGCTATATTTAAGTTAGCTTAAGCTATAAGAAGGTATTGAAATAAGCCCAGTTTGGGTTCACTTTTTAAAAGTCAGTTAACATCAACTGTACAAACAATACTAAATAATCCCTTACATAGTGACTAAAATGTATTCCCAATGAGACTTATTACTTTGATAGGACATAAGATTGGTAATTGTAATTTATTTATAATTAATGTGAATGTTGGTATGCTCAGGGCGCGGGCTGTGGCGCGCGGGAGCGAGGCAGTTGGGAGGGTGGGTTTGCTGTTTGCTGACAACTGCTGAATTGCTGTTGTTGCGGTGCATAAAGTTATGAGTAAACTTTTATTTTATTGACAATCCAAAACACGCATTTCTAAGACGCATTCTGCGAATTTACTTAACCTTCGCCTCGTCCCTGCATTGTGTGATAAATTATTCAAAGTACATAATTTAAACTGAAATACATGGACGAGGCGAAGAGTCGCACATTTTATTTTAATAACACACAACATCCAGATGGAGGGGTGGTAGACAGCAGACTAATACGTTCGTTTGTTTGGCAGGCCGGTGCTGCCGCTGGCCTGTTTGGTGACCCAGTCCTGTGCTGATTGCTGTATTTCCAGATTTCCACTCGTCTAGGTTTCTCGGTAATGAAGTGGCAACTACATCCCTGCCCCACATATTACATCTCACAACATTTACACATTTTGTCAAAATATCTAGCGCTCACTTTGGAGGGTTCATCAATACATAAACTGGAAGAACCACCAACTGGATGACCAGGAAGCCACGTGTAGATTTACTTGTTTCGTGAATAAATTATTTTCATCGTACATTTTGTTTGTTTTAAGGTTTATCTTATGTACCAACAGTAGGTAAATTTGTCTGTTGCATATTTTAACACCACCCCATACAATTTTTTTAGTTTTTTTTTTCATATGTACCAAGTAGTTGGTCATATTTCGTCTCAAATGGATACATCTTTTAACCGCCTCTGTGGTCTAGTTATTCAATCTGAAAATTTAGGTTCCAATCAAACTTCGTAGATACAAGCCTCAGTAGGTGTGTAAGCCAGGGACAGGGTCTACAGATTACACATGCTGGTAACGCCAAACTGGTGAAGTGCAAAATGGGTTCACTAAGCATCACAGATTTAAGGCCTGTAGCTATAGTACTTTCAGAGGTACAAGGTAAAGACAACGTGTATGCTGTAGACCCATGTCCCCAGCTTACACATCTGGATTAGCAAAACTACTGAATACTAGATTGTGATTAATAGCTTAAATTTGAGTCCGGAATAGGTTCACTACATAAGCATCAACATTTTGGTACCTTTAGACCCAGTGGTTTCAGAGTAATAAGCAATAAACTTTTTCCCGCCATAAAAATCAAATATTGAGGCTAGAATTTTAAAATGGCTTATTATACCTAGACGTGATATGTTAAAACTTGTAACCAGTGGCCCAAGTACGGATCTTACCGATCGCAACGTTAGTTAAAATGAACCGAATCGTATCGTACCTCGCGAGTATGGAAGTCCAGTCGGTAACTCATTTCGATACGCTTGCGATCGTCAAAGTGCTCTAAGTTGATCGAATAATAAAAAAAAATACTTCAAAGTAGATAAAACAATCGTGTAAATAGACAAAATATACGTTCGGTAAGAACCATCGTGCTCCGCAGGTGAGATAAAGGCCAAGTGCTTACCCGTCGTAGAATTTTAAAAAAAAACTTCAACAAATTCAGATATAGGTTTGCCATTCACCCAATTATTCAACGCCTGAAATCTAAATATAATGTTTGGTACCTATCTAGATGATGGAACCCTATGTGGCGATGTGGACTCAGTAGGTAGGTATTTGACGACTTGTAAAATATTAAAAAGAGATGAATTTCGGCAGATTGGCTTAGAACCAAATTTCTCGAAATGTGAACACATGTTTGGATAGAAATTCAATTATTCAAAAGTTTGAGACTTTGGCTTCCAATATTACTGTTGTAGATAAGAATTCACTCCACCTACTAGGTTTACCAGTTCTTGATAAATCTTTTCCGGGTTTCGTCGACGACAAAATTCAAAATTTTATGAAGGTTTCGGACAGACTTGCAAAAATTAACTCACATATGGCTTTCAGCATTTTAATATTTGCCTTTTTGTTCCAAAATTTACTTATGCTTTACGATGTTGTCAACTGTAGAAACACAGTGAGCTGGTGGAAGGCTTAGACAACATAATAAAGAACACCCTTTCCACGGTTTTGAATATTGAGTTGGATGACAGAGCATGGTCGCAGGCATCATTGCCTATTCGATTGGGCGGCTTAGGTATACGCAAAATTTCTAGTGTTGCTTTGCCAGCGTTCTTGTCTTCCGTCTATAGTACACATTCTTTGGTTGAGAAAATTCTAACACCATCAATTTCGGCTGTTCCAGGCAATATACTCCAAATTTCTTATCTTGACGAGGCTCGAAATGCTTGGCATAGTGCTTGTCCTAATACCGATCCCCCAAAACACCTTTCGGCACAACGGCAGTGGGACGGGCCTCTGTGCGAGTTGACACGGAATTATCAATTGACACATACGTGCTCAACCTCCACAGATCGTGCTCGTCTCTTAGCTGTTTCAAAATGGGAATCAGGTCTTGGGCTGCAAGCACATCCATCTTACAATACAGGTACACTTATGGATCCTGTAACTTTCCGTATTGCCACTTGTCTTCGGTTGGGTACAAGATGCTGCGCCTCTCACCAGTGCCGGTGCGGTGCGGCCGTAGATCAATTTGGTTTTTACGGACTTTCGTGCGCAAGGTCTGCCGGCAGGATTTCGCGCCACGCTAGTCTTAATGACATTATCCGTCGAGCGTTTACCAGTGTCAATGTGCCAGCCGTTCTTGAACCGAATGGTCTGTTACGTGATGGTAAGCGGCCCGACGGTATGACTCTTGTCCCTTGGAAAATGGGTAGGCCTTTGGTGTGGGACGCTACCTGCGTCGACACCCTAGCGCCATCTCATCTGCCTGGGACATCAGTTAGGGCTGGTGCGGCGGCTGATTCGGCCGAGGATCACAAAAGGCGCAAATATAGTGGTCTCGACAGAGCTTACCTATTTGAGCCTTTTGGGTCCGTGGGGAGCCGGTGCCCTCCGGGTTTTCAAAAATATTGCGGGGCTTTTGATTGAGGCGACACGTGACCCAAGGGCTGGCTCTTATTTAGGCCAGCGAATTAGCATAGCTATTCAGCGTGGCAATGCAGCCAGTGTCTTTGGCACGCTTCCGTCTGGTACTGGTCTGGAACAGTTGAGTTACCTATAGGCCGTTTGTAACGGTCCTTAGGTAATCTGACTGATTCCTTTGTACATAGTTAGTTTAATTGTACTTTTTATTGAATAAATGTATTCAAAAGTAAAAAAAAAAAAAAAATTGATTGAATGATATTTTCGAGATATTAATGACAAAATCGAATACCAAAACAAAATAAATTTATTTTGATTTCTTAGCATTGGTCGTGTCGTGTCTCGTGCCGATAGTAGTGTGAGAATAATCAACATCGTGAATGTTTGTGTATCCACTCTTAAAGGAATGTGAATAGCTACACAAAAAAAGACGCGTATGTAACGTTGCGTTTGAAGTCTATGTGCGGCTGCGACTGCGACGGTCACAAGCACGCGGAACGGGTAATCGTGGTGTGTCGTCGCGGTCGTGGACTTTGTGGGCTAGTAACGGAACGTACCCTTTGAAGCACTTTTTAACTGTCTTGTCTGTCATGTCAATGTCAGATCATGTCATATTGTTTTTTATTTGGAACGGAAAATCAAACCTAACCAACGTGCGAACTGTGCTGCGTGTAATATTTACGCATTTTCTAAATAAAAAGGCGTTCGATAAAATCGTCATGTCGTCTTCGTTCTTTTTAAAAGGAAAATCGAGACAAGTACACCAGCGGAAAGGTGAAAAAATTAAGAAAAAGAAGCCAAATAAACAAACACCTTCTAACCTAGAAAACGGCAATGACTCTTCTGATAGTGATTTGGAAATCAGGAAGTTCTCTGATGCCGAAGAATCAGAAAGTGATCATGAAACTGCAGAGCAAAAAAAGCTACGTTTAGCTAAGAAATATTTAGAAGAAATCGAGAAGGAAGAGGCGAAACGGGCGGAGGAAAAGGAACTTGATGATGCTGTCGATAAGAGATTACAGAGAGATTACCTCGAGCAGAAAGGTAAACTAAGAGTGGAAGTCGCAGACACCTACATTGCACCCACAGAAGACGACGTGAGACTCATTCGAGCCAGGGGACATAGGCTGACCCTTACATGTGTGTGTGTCAGCAATGATAACAGTTTTGTGTTTTCCGGGAGCAAATGTGGTACTATTATCAAATGGGAAATCAAGGAGAAAAAGAAAGTAGGCTGCTTGACTTTTAAATTACATCCAAATCTTTTAAAAGGTGGAATTTGTAGTATAGCAATATCAACAGATTCCAAATTCTTAGCATCTTCTGATGAATCGCCAAATATACAAGTGTGGGACCCCAGCTCACTCAAACATACTTATACATTCAAAGGACACAAAGATATGATATCAGGACTTGTTTTCAGGAAAAATACTCATGATTTGTACTCTGCTAGTAAGGATAGATCTGTCAAGATTTGGTCTCTTGATGAGATGTCTTATGTTGAAACATTATTTGGGCACCAGACACCCATAACATCTATTGATGCATTGACAAGAGAACGAGCTATCACTGCTGGTGGAAGAGATACTACTGTCAGGATATGGAAGATCTCTGAAGAGTCGCAGCTCATTTTCAATGGACCAGTAGGGAGTCTGGATGAAGTAAAACTTTTAGATGAAGAACATTTTGTATCAGGAAGTGATAATGGCTCACTGTGTATATGGGGTGTGATGAAGAAAAAGCCTCTTTGTACTGTTTTAGAGGCCCATGGTTCAGAAAATGAAGTTCCTAGATGGATTACAAGCTTAGCAACATTACTGAATTCGGATCTGTTTGCATCAGGTTCTTACAACAACAGTATCAAGTTGTGGAAGGTCTGTGATTCATATCGGAAGGTGTTGCCTTTATTTAGCATACAAGTGATGGGATTTATAAATAGTATGCATTTTACTGGAGATGGTAGACAGCTATATGCTGCAGTGGGTCAAGAGCACAAGTCCGGGAGGTGGTTCAAGCTTGGGAGTGCTAAGAATGGACTGACTGTTATTAATTTTAGTATTAAGTCATGATAGCTATCTACACTATGTAATAAATATATTGTTTTTCAATTTCGTTTTTCCCTATATAGAAAAATATTTTTCAGATGCTTTTGAAAATATCTGACTGGCTGGCTTGTCTCACTTTTAACATCCCTATTTATGAAAAACTACCTTAATGTTAGAAATTAAAATGTACTGCATAGGTACCTATAACCCACAACACCAACATGTCTACAGCGCACAAGGCAGAGTTACTAAGTAGGTACCTATTGAGCTATGAGGCTTGTACAAAGGATGATCATCAGGTCATGCAAGATAGTGATGCGAGTGTATTCGGAATCATATTTTAATTGAAATTGGTCTTTTTATTTTTCACTCAATAGCATTGCCAAACCAAGGGTGTTGATATATTCCAAGTAGGTACTAATTTTGGAATGCCATGCAAGGGGTTTGACTGCAAATATCTCATATCAACAGCACATTATTGGCCATCACAATGTGGAAAAAACTTATTTTACCTATAATTATGCCGACGTTTCGGCAGGGTTGCACAGGCAATAAATAGAGATTGAGAAAAAGAGTGCCAAAGTAAGGTGTAATGAAAGCTCACTTTTATCATTTGTTGTCTATTCTATTCGAGAAATAATATCCGTGGTTAAATACCTAACTCAAACCAAACATCACAAGATCTCATTCAGGGTGAACTACTTGTTTTATACAGGGCAGAATTAACAATCAGTTAGGTCATGATCAACTAGCATTTACAAAATATTTTCAAGATAAATTTACACAGCTTGCCTGTCCTAACACTTATTTTCATAAAAAGGTAGGTAGGTACCTACTTATATTTAATTCATCCAACCAATGTATTAGCTCCTCTTAATTGTAAATAGCCAGCTGAAATGTCCATGGGCAGACTCCGGACAGTGGCAAATTCTTCACAATTACTGTAGTATAGCTTGGAGTGCCTATCCATGTATGGGGCTGGGAGACCTGAGATATCAGAATACTTCTTGGTAGGTTTGAATGTTGGTGGTGCATTAATTGATGAGTCTGGAACAATAAAAATAAACCTAGAACTCAGCTGTTGTTACTTGTTAGCAATGCGGTGCCTACTATTTATACTAAATAAACATACACAAAACAGCATCATTAGGCCACGGTAACGCTCTTTCAGCAGTTAATATTTGTTTAAGAGATCTCCACATTGGTTTCTTGATTCCACTTTTCACAATGAATTTGTTTTCAGTTTTAAAGCAGTAACTTCGTCCAGAATCACCCGCCATCGTGCCATCTATCAAAATTTCACTATCGCTATTAATTATACCTATTTTTCATTACGTCGTTCTTTGATATTGATAGCAGAATATCAACCAACATAAATTATGTTACCTATGTTAATATTTCGTATCGTTGAACTTTTAAGCTCAGTGATACCAACAACCACACCAGCCACCCAACCCAACCCACTTAGCATTTAACATAGTTATAATCTGTGCATTTAACTTAGTGCGAGTATGTATTTAGGTAATTATTGTATTTTGGCAATAAACCACCATCCATCATTTAGTACTTGCCAATTATTTTTTTTATCCCATTATGGGATGGCTAAAGTTTTTTGTAACCATACCGCCTTGTGTCACTTTGTATATTTTCATACGTAGATTTAATAAATACCATATTAGATGTGTTATATTAGTTTTTTTTTATATTGCCCTGTAAATATACTAATCGTATAAGTAAGACGTAACCTTATATCAGTTAGTGTCCCTACACTGTGTTTTGTCTGCATTCATAATATGAATATGAAATCTATATACCTACCGATATATATAGTATGAAATGATATCCATAATATGAAATGGGTGCCATTATTTGGGTGTGTTATTTTGAAACCAGCTAGTTGGTTGTTTATCCTAAGCATGTAATGTAGCAACCGCTTGTAAACCTAATAATTAAACTTAAAATAAAATAAAGTCATTTCTCATACCAAATTATTAACTTAATGTCAATGAACAACACACTGTGTGTGCTTCTCAGCAGCCAACAATAATTGGAAGAGAGATAATTATTAGAAGTGTGACTAATATATTAATAATAGGTATAGGTAACCTTATATTAGAAATGCATATTCGTAATAGGTATTGGAATCCAAAGATTCATATTATTTTATAATAGTCAAATATTAGCCTGATCCAAAATTCGTTTCGATTAACTCCGCGCAACCGCGCAACATAGCTGTTCGGGCGAGTGGACGTGGAGGGAGTGAGAGTGAGATGAATTCTATTCATATTTATTCTGTGGTTTTATTGATATTCGTTTCGTTTAGCACTGGGTGAATCTTAGTTAATAATAGTTTCTGTGATTGATATTCGTCTGCTAATCAATGAATTTGTGTGATTAATCGTGTGTACGTGGTTCGTACTTAATAGTGCAACAATGAAACGCTCAAGGAACAGTGAAGCCACAGTTTCCTGTTGAATCGGATATGAACATAATTGTTATAAAGCAAAGACTATAAAAAAATATCAAACAAAAAAATAAATTAAATATAAATGTAGTGACTATGTCGTGACAATGAATAATTATAGAAATCATGTGTCTACATATAAATCAATACCTAATCATTAAACATAGGTGATTGACTTTTTAAATACGCCAATGTCTAGGTATTTATTTTCGTTGACAATCCTGATTAAGTCTGAAGGAGCATTTAATCACCTTTGCATTTACATACGCACCCATAAAAACAGTTTCATTTTATGGATACCTACCCAAAGAGTATCTGATAAAGTATCTATTAGACCCCGTAGTTAGCGTTGAATACAGAATCAAAATCGGTCGGTACCTACACTATTATTTGACTATTATATTATAATAGGTATCATAACATAATACCAGTAAAGCGTTATATTCGATATTATGAATACGAAAATGTTACCCTAATACACCATGTCTAATAATTATATGACCTGTTTAATATACATGTTAATATGCAGCTTCAAAAAGGCAACTGCAGAGAATATAAAAACACATTAATATTTGTGATTTCAAATTCGATCGAACGAGACAACAGGCGTTTCGAGCGAGCTTACTTCGAAAACACTGGCAGAATCGTTAAATTGCTGTCACGCCAAACCAAAGAAGTTGAAGTTACTTCGTAAACGAACCACACACCACACCACGTGTGATAGCTGTCAAAAAAAGTCAACAACTTTAGAGGTTACTTTTTGGTCTACATAACGTAAATAACATTTAACATTATCATTTTGGATTTTAGTCAGTGTGGGGAAGAAAGACTGTGTTTGTGTTTTGATGAGATCATTCAAAAGAGCATCAAAATGGATATTGTAAATCAAATCTTAGAAAGAGAACAGAAAAAAGCAGAAAAGTACAAACCCATCATAGTGGAAAAACATTTAGATTTAGAGTTCGATATCGGCACATTATTGGCTTCAGACACAAATGATCTGAACACAAAATTGTTGAAGTAAGTATTTTGACAAATTTTCATCCTATTGTTCTTGTCTAGATAATATATTAGATTATGTTGTTGCAAAAAAACAATCTATGTTACATCACTTGATTTTAGATCAGAAAAAGACGAATATCTTCAATCACTAACCCGCGATAACACTCAGCTCCTACTCAACAAAGTTTGGGAACTCCCTACAGAGCGAATAGAAGAAGCAATAGTTGTCAGATTACCAGCACCTACCACAATCCTTCCTCGTTTTAAACCAGTGCCTAAACCCAAGCCTTTGACGAAATGGCAGGAGTTTGCTAAAGCCAAGGGCATTGACAAGAAAAAGAAGGATAAGTTAAAATGGGATGAACAATTGCAGAAATGGGTGCCATTATTTGGGTATGTTATTTTGAAACCAGGTAGTTGGTTGTTTTCCTTAATTTTAAAGTAAGCATGTAATGTTGTAGCAACCGCTGGTAAACCTAATAATGAAAGTAAAAAGAATATACTTAATGTATATTATTATAATGTATATAATTGTTGTATGTGTAATGTACGTCAATGAACAACACACTGTGTGTGAGAATAATTGGAAGAGAGGTAATTATGTGACCTGTTTAATATATATTTTATCTGCAGCTTCAAAAAGGCAACCGCAGAGAAAGAAAAGAACTGGCTTATTGAGGTGCCACAGAACTTGGACCCAATGACAGATATGTATGAGAAGAAAGCTGGTGAAAAGTCAGAGAAGGTTGCTAAGAATGAGCTTCAGAGACTGAAGAATATTGCCAGAGCCAAGAAGGTTAAAATACCAAGGGTTGGGCTACCTACTACATCCGATAAAGCTTCAGCTACACAGGTAAGAACTCTAATAAAGGTTGAGAAATTCTTTGTCTACATTACCTTCCACAACCTCATTTACCTACCATGTATGTTTGTACAATAGACTTTTGATGGGATTACAGGCATGATAACTTGTATTTACTTTTGTGAGCTACATCACATAATGTTGCGTTGAGTGTGGGGCTCATGGTAGCACAAGACACTGTATACATTTGTTTTGGTTTTTGTAGTTACTAATATAACTTAGAATTAAATGTGATTTATCATATCATATATTGAGGTTATACATATAAAAAAATACACACCTCCACACTATGTAAATACACACCATGTTTCCTGGAAAATATGTTTTGTTTTTAGCGATAAGGCCGCCCATTGTGCTTAGATATTAGACTTATTTCGTTTCTATTAAAAAAAATATTTATATCATGATTCTGATACTGACCTTTAAAAAGCACCAGCAGCACCTAACAAAATTATTAACATTTCCAGTTAGCCACGGCCGCAACGGTTGCTAAAGCCTCTACAGCATCCCTTGGCAAGTTTCAAAATAAACTGCCTAAAGAAAAAGAAGCCCGTGGCAAGGGCATACATGAGCTCATTCCGGGAAAAGAGCGCAAGCGCAGGCCGGCTGTGCCTACCCCTCAGGCGGAGAGGGAGAGCAACCTGAGTCTACTGGACAGTATACTAAATAAGAGACCCAAGATTGACATGGACAAAGCAGTTGCAAAACACATACATAATGAGCAAACTCAGTAAGGAACCTTTCATAACATAGTACACAAAGCTTGAACCTGTTTTTTTAAATATATTGATGGGTTGTCTTGAAAGTTGGTATAAACACTTAAGTAAATGATGAAATATTTGTTCTACAAGTTTATGGTAATCGGGCTATAAAAAAAACAAACTAGTACTGACCTGGGGTCTTAGCTGGACTGTCTGCACTTTCCATACATTAAATTCCATCAACCATGACCTGAGATATATAGTATTACCTATATATCTCAGGTCAATCCTTTGATAGATGGAATTTGTGAATATAGGGAAACCTCTAGTTGTTTCAAAATGTGTTGGCTAACCTAAGATTCAGTGGCAGTATGGAAACTTTTTTATTAGAAATGAATGAGCTCGAACTAGGTATAATTTTGGCCATAAACTCATGTGGATGTCACAGTTGATGGATAATGAAAAGTGAGATTTTGTAAAAAAAAACATTTGAGTTTTTTGTTTGATAATAAAAAAAAAAGTGTATGATGAATATGTGGTTGCATATTCATCATACACTTTTTTTTTATTGTAAGTTGTTGGAACACTTTCAACATTGAAAATTTATGAATTTAGTAAAGGTTGTACGTAAGTATAGTCTGAAATGAGTAAGTGAAGCTATTACAACCTTTTTTGCTGAATGCAAAGATGCAACTTAACATTTGAAAACTTAACTAATTTGATTTACTTACTCATTTCAAAATTAGAATAAAGTTGGTTTTATGTCATGGATTTTTCATTTGCATGCAATACTGAAGACTTTGAATCTCTTAAAAATATTTTTTTAATAATTCTTGCCTATGATAACAGTGAAATTAATATCATACTTGCTTATATAACAACAATAAGTATTTAAAATGTTTGTTCTTTTTACAGGAGATCAGATGAAAAGAAGACAATAAGTCCTTCAAAGGGCTCTTTCAAGGATAAAGGCAAAGGTAGCAGCAACTTCTCGGCAAAGAAACCTAAAGGTGGGAAAGGCAAACGGTCACCAGGTAAAGCTGTGGGCAGAAAACGGAGGTAGATTATGAATACCTATGTAATGTACAATGTGTATTTTAAATTTAGTTGTTAAGTAACAAATAAAGTAAATGATGGAAATATTTTTGTTTCTCTGATTAATTCAAGCATGCATTGCAAGAGGTTGATGTTGATCAAGGATGAAGCATTCTCAATTTTTTATTGTATATCTGCTGGCCTATTACCTAACTATGTTTCATTTGGGTTTCCATCAGAAAAGCAGGCATTTTTAACAGACTTCAAAAAAGAGGTTCTCAATTTTTTTTTATAATTTTTTTGTTAGGCACCTCAGAACTCCCGTCATTTCTCAACCGATTTCAGAAAATATTTTTTTTGTTTGAAAGGATATTCCAGATTGGTTCCATAGAAATTGTATCAAAATCGGCCCAGTAGTTTGGCTTTTAAATAAAAAACAGGATAACTAAATAATTACATATATCCTGACATAGTGCACCAAGGGTGCTCTGCACCAAAGTATGAACCGATTCTTATAATTTGTTTAGGTCATCTGGATTTATTTTTATTCCCATCATTAAGTAGATATTTCCCAGAACCCCGTATTATTGAACCCTCACACGACTCAAATAGGGTGTCGTAGACATCGTGGTGTCGTAGGTTTGACAAAGAAAATAAGTTATATTTAAAAAAAAATGGTACCGACATAACCACTAAAAACTTTAAAATCATATAATTTAAAGGTGGTGCCATACAATTAACATTTTGGTTTGCTTGGCAATTCAGCACCAACTTTAAATTAAGTACCTATATGATTTAAAAGTTTTTAGTGGTCTTTTTTTTAATATAACATATAATTGAAACCTAAATGAAACAGTGTTAGGTAAAAGATCAGCTGAATTAGATTTGTTTCAACAAAATAATATTGTTCTCATTTACGTTTTTTTTTTTTCACCAGTACTTTAATGTTATTTAATAAAATTCTAATAAATGAAACATTTCTTGAGTTAACTTTATATTATATTCAACAAAATCATTTACTACTATATTATTATTGATTCACATTACATTTGATTTGTTTTTTTTCTAATTATCTAGTCAATATATAGGAAAAGGTATAATACTGTATACTGAGAATTCTATCATTAAATATTTAGGTTTGGAGATGAGACTATTTTCTTAAGTGAGTATAATTTTATATTATTTTAATATTTATTTACATTACATTCATTTTTTTTCTAATTATCTAGTCTAGTATATAGGAAAAGGTATAATACTGTATAATTGAGAATTCTACAATCAAATATTTAGGTATGGAGATAACACTACGTAATTTCATAACTCGGTACTTAGAATTTTAAATTATTTTAAGACTTACATTTCTGCCTTGATGTAAAAGCGCGTAGGAAACGTACGTCATACCTACCAAAGTATTATCTCCCGTACTTAATATTTTTTAATAATTCTACACAATACACACTTATCTACTATATAGCAATATTGGAAGCATCTACCTACTCTAATTCTACTCTTAATTTCTTCTTCTTTTCCAAAGATTTAAAGAGTTGCGAGTGGAACTGGAGTTAACAGTATAATTAACTGTAAACTATCTATCAATGGACGTTTGAATAAAACTTGCGTAGAAGTATCTATCGATAGCATTATAATCTTACTATAGGTTATTGGTGCTTTATAATGGAGATCTATGTTAATAAATTAATAATATATAATAATACAGTTCTTATCTACTTCGTTAAACATCTCGGCCAGAACATTCAGCGAGTACTTGTTAGCATTCATTCCTATGACTATCATAGGTAGATTACTATTATATCTAAAGGTATGTAACAATACTAGTACTAGTAGGTATACCAAAATAATTAGTTATTATCTAACATTAAGAGCAGCTTATTTCTCCTTTAATTAATGTTGGATACCCTCTGTAAGTAGGATAGAAATTTGTAGTTGGGTATAGACCTCATTAGTTCTTCACAGTTTACTGCATTAGTTTTCAGTATTAGTATTGCACTGTCACATCCCCAATTACTAGTTTCTGATATACAATCAGGATTTTATGGCATTACATTATTAGTGTACAAGCATAACGTCCTCTAGCATCCTCTACGTTTGACTAGGTACTGTAAAAACTAATAACTTCGTTGTGACTACAACACTAGGTACCTATTAAAAGCCTGTTAAACACTACCTACCTACTTCTAGTTCTAATATTGCTCTTGTGGCTCAACATACGCTACCTAACCTAAATACTAAGTTAAGATTCCATATGATTATGTTAACTACCTAGACCTCTGTAAGCAATTTCACATTTTGCCCCTTGTTCCTTCTTCTTGGCAAAGTACATTTTAATGTTTCTTATAGATCTCTCAGGTTCAACCCTCTGCTGAGTGTACCTGGAGGTTCAACGAACTACAGGCAGAATTCGTAAGTATATGGTGCAGGTGAGCAGAACTGTCAATGAATTTTGTAAGTTGGAATACGCTCGGTATCGGTAGGTACGCAATTGTTACAAAATAAGACTTAGCTTAAACTATCAGTCTAAACTGTCAAAGTTACGCCTTACACAAATCTAAAAAAAATCGTTTGGCCGCCTTCTATTTGAATTATTATAAATGTTTTAAACGTAACGTAACCGGTTGCGGTGAAGGAATAATAATTCCCAGCTAGAAACCTTCGGAGATCAGTTTGCCATTTCGTAACTAATTACGATCGAAACGTTATTACTTTTTATACGAAACTACTTACAAGGAAGAAATTCATAACCGCTTGTGTCGAGAAACGACGAATATTAACCTAAAATGTAAACAAATAGGTATAATATTAAATTGTAATAAACACTAATAAATTTTGGACTAAACATAGAAAAAGGGAAGTTTTTTTACTCTTTTTCGTAACAACTTACAATAACTCACACCTATAGTATATAAGTAGGTAGGTACTTGAACAAACTACCTATTTTAAAATTTAAACGAATGAGGGCAAATTATTTCCGGGCCTAACCTACACTAATTTTGTTTTGCTTAACATCACTTATAGCAATTTCCAGGTAATTTTTGCTCTTCTGGGTTCCTTTCTAAAAATGTAATTTATTTTTGTTCCTTTGACTAAAATGTCTAAAGGATTTTTACGTAGGATACGTATTTATTGATTTTACGTACGTATCATCCTTCTATATTATTAGTCGTGCGTGTTTTATTTGTCACAATTAAAGTTCACTTTAATAAATCTATTTTCAACATCATCCATTGAGATAAGTGGGGTATGTGTATCTTATCTCCACCCTCCAGTATTCATATACATAAATAAATATAAAAATAAATATTACAGGACATGAATTTTACACAGCGCCATCTATCTCCAAACTAAGCATAGCTTGTAATATGGGAACTAGATATCCACGTTGCATGAATTCTTGAAAACAGGGGGCTCTATGCCTAGTTTGAAACTTAGGCCTTGAGCTGGGAAATATACTTCCTTCACCAAAACCTACGTTTAAAACATAATAATGTTTCTTTCTTAATTCGTTACGAAGCAATGTTTTTGATGGCGGCTGAAACTGCTTTTTTAAAAAAATATGAAACTTTGTACCTATCTATATAAATACGGAAAATTATATACATTTTTTTTTACTTATGATAAACCATAATCAAGTATGATAGTAATTTATAGAAACAATTGAAAATATTAAAAAATATACATAGTTCTAATAGATACCTACTATGTACATTTTTTAATATGACTAATAACTAGGTATAGGGCACTCTACAATAAGAAATTCAATTACATACGTTCACAATGCAAAAATCAAAATTTCAGTTTAATAATGAATTCTTTAAGAATTATATATATATGTATATTTAACTAATTTGTTAGACACCTTAGATAAATAAATTAATATATTACAGGACATTAATTTCACACAGCGCCATCTAGTCCTAAATAATAAACAAAAAAGAGTAGTGGTATTCATTTCAGACTAGTTGAAATATTTTTTTCATAATTGATGCAATTTAATCCATACCAGTTATTTTTTTGTAATCTCATATTTTGTTACAAAATGTGTGAAGGTACGACCGGTACCTACTGAGTGAGATTAACAACTTAAAATTCCTATCTTTGAATAGATAGACTCAGACTTGAAATAAACAACAGATACTCCCAAATTGGTTTAAACCATAAACAAAATTGTATTCTATCTACAACCCTGTATATCAATGAGGTTCGTCTTTTAATAAAAAAATATATTTATGTATTTTATACTATGTGCTTAAAACTTACTGTAAAAATACAGAAAATAAATACACAACAGTAGATTAGATACATAGGTAAATAAGAAATATATAAACATAACTTTTTATAACATTCTCATCATAAACAATGGATAACAGTGAACGTAATAGGAAACATATGATCTCTTACATAATTAATTATTTATATGCTATTAACACCTATACGAAGGGAGAGGAGATCAATATGAAGGAATAGAAAATACTACATCAACAATTACCTACGTCTTGTAAACAATCACTACTCTCAAAGGCTACTTTGTTAATTCTTTAACTGTATATACCACAATGTAAAAATATAGTAGGAATTGCATACCTATTTATTTTTACGAATAAAATATTTGGTAAAAATTTGAACTCATACCTATAGAAAATAAATTTAGTTAATAATTGTATTCTGCAAAAATATTTTGATCTTCTTAAAAAGTAATATTTATGGCTTCTCATTTACTATTTCTCATGTTCAATAATTTTATTTCCAGTACAGTTTGTACACAAAGTATAAATATCTGGATCAGCAGAGTGTTTTCCTTTGTGATGGCAAACAATATGCACTAACTTTAAGTTCTCTTTCGTAAATATCTGTAAATAATATCTATCAGTATCAATACCTCCAGGTACAGTCCCTTTCTCACATAAAATACATTTAATATCACCATTGTAAAGGCTTGCAATGCCTTTTAGTATATTGGGAATTATAGATCTAGATAGCTCAATTTTATGGTCTAAATTCCAGGTTTGAAATATGATGCGTTCCTCGCGGCTTCTGTAAGGGTTGATGGTGTGGTCTCCTTCATAAGCACATTTGCTGTTGTTCCAAAGTCCACCACATTCAAAAAGCCCGTTTTCTTGGCACATACGGGTTTCCCTTTGGCGGTTGAAGTAACCTTCGTTGGTTCTGTTGAATTCGAGGATCTTGCGAAGATCTACAAGGAATTGGTCAATGTGTTTCTTACCATAACCATTTTTGGAATGAGTGTAGATTTCAGATGATTGCAATGCTGTTTTCGTTTTGTAGAAGTAGCCACGCATTCGCTCCTTGACACGCTTAGACATGGATTGCTCCTTGGTTTTCTCTGATAGCTCCAAGCCTATAAAGAGAGAACACATCAAATGACATTATAATGACTAAGGCACTTGAATATTATAAAAGTAAGACTCGTGACTTGATGCCACTTCGAGGATCACCTTGCAAGAGAGCCAGAGGCACGTCCAAACTTACGTTCGGCACATGCGAACAATTTACAAGAAGCTAGTATGCTTCAAGCTTCAAGTAGTCTAGGACTACTTGAAGCTCTTTTTGATAGATTTGAAAAAAATATTGAAAATATAGATGTGTGCAACTAAATGTGTGAAAATATCTGAAACACATTTTACTAGAGAATCATACATCAAATTTAAAGGATACAAGGTCTACCATGCACGTCTCCCAGCAAATAAAGGAAAGGGAGGAAGTGCAGTTATTATTTGAGAAAATATTAAACACAATGAATAATAGAATCACGAAGAGCCAGAAATCCAGTGTGTTGCAGCAGAAAATGTCCAAGCAGCTGTGAATAAAGTCTATGATTGGACAAAGAAATGGCGGTTTAATTTAAACGAATCCAAATCCATACACTTTAACTTCACCCCATTTCTGGCATGGTCTGTCAATTACTTTCAGCCATTTCAGAACTGACAGATTCACTGAGCATTAGGCAGACTCTCTCCACGATAAAGGGCTAAATGATGCTAGTTGTGTCGTACTGATGTAACATGACGTAAATAGACCTTAATAATTTTACCGGAAGTGAAGGATCTCAAACTTCCTACCAGTTTTGACATGTGTGTGAGTGATAATCATTTGATCCTCTCTCAGCACTACTTTTTCGACAGTGCGCCATGCATTTATCGTGTGATTGTGACTTACACATAACATCACGATTAAATGCATGGCACACTGTCGGAAAAATTAGGCAATTTAGGATTTAGGGCTCACAAACTATAAACAGTAGTTTGAGAGAGAATTTATGTAATAGAAGCATTATTGAAAATTATTTTGAAGAATACTAATACTAAATAAAATATAATACTAAATAAGAAAACTTGCCTTCAAACCAAGCTGGATCCTGTGTCCTTGTGCTGAGCATAACCTTAGCATCATCAGCAGCAGTAATATACTTTTGAAAGATGCTGAACTTCTCTTTAATGTTTGTAGTGAGGAACTTCTTAGCAGCTGCACCAGTCTCTATGTAGTCCTTCTTAGGAGACCGAATTAGATTATAGATGTAGTCAAAATCTAAAAGTACAAAGATATTTTATTCTGAGTATAATGTTGTGATAATGTCAGGTGGATACTACCATCTTTGGAGCACCAGATAGACAACATCTCATATAGTTACTTAACTTAATAAGTAAGCTAGGTACAGGTGCCAAATTTTTATGATATTTTTTTTTATGTTATTACCTACTGTACATATGAATAAGTTTGTTCCCCAAGAGGAGTACATTATTGTGCTTGGTTTGGTTGGTGGTAGGACTTAGTTTAAGTCTGCCTGGATAGCTACCACCATCTTACCTAATTCTGTTGCCATAACATCAATTCTTAAATTGTGTTCCAATATTTTGAGGCTAGATAGCCAGCTCCTCAGTTTGTTGAAGATTCTGGCCTCAGTGATCTTTTACATGTGGCATTATCGTAACTTGATATCATATAAGTGAGATAAAGATGGCAGTACATAATAGTAGTAGGCAATACCTACTTAAAACCATCACAGCTGTGTATGTAGGTACAATCTCTACATTTTGTGCATGGACTGGTTTCTGCAACTAAGCCCCTAAAGCAGGCCAAGTAGGCTCACTTTCCCATAGTTGTAGTTCCATTTTCATTTCGAAATGGCAAGTCTGATTCAAAAGATTGTTTGCAGGTATAATCGGTTAGGGATAGGATAATCTGTGTCTGTATCTGTTGTGAGTTACTTTTTATAAAAAACTATTACAAACCGAAATTATATGGAAGAGTTTTTCCATACAACACTCTTAACCATATATTTTTTTTGTTATTGCATTTTATCTCTTTCCGATTATACCTGATTAACAAAACCCACTCTGTAACGAGTAGGTTTTTGTTAATTGAGCCACCAAATGTTCTCCAAGAAGGCCAGCAGCTTGATGATAGTGCACCTGCCTCCCTGGGTATCCCAAGGCATTGTATGTTGAGTCACACTACTGCAATCCAAGAGTATGTGTCTTGTGTGTGAGTTTCCTTTGTAGCCATGTATCATACTCATGGTACCATTTCTATATAAGTAAAGAAGCCGGTAGGTACCTACCAAGATAGCAGTGGCTGTCTTGTGGAATTAGGTAGACACCTACAATTAGGTGGACAGATAGGACAGAGTGCTTTATAGAACAGGATAGTGTCATATGGTTACCAAACATACCAGTTACCATTGGCTCTTTGCTCTTCAATAAAATGAACAGTGTCTGCGATGGTAATGTCGCAAGGTATTCATCGTCGGTCACTCGCGTTCCGTCCTCTGCCACGAAAAGACGGCAATCTGCGCAACTGACATTGAACTGAAATCGTAACAGAAAATCAGGCCAAGGGGAAGAATATAGGTCACGGGTATGCCCCTGACCTACTTTCAGATTTCAATGATAAACATAGGTAACCACTGACTGAAACTCCACCTAGTTTTGGTTGGGAACTGTGGAAAAGAAGCAAAGATTACGATAACGATATCGTTTAGAACTCAGCTCAGACTACTCACGCCTAATTTACTGCAAGATTTCTCAATAAGTTCTTTCAGATTCCCGGCTGCCACCCCAAATTTCTTCTCGCGTTTGACATCGGTCACTTTGTATCCTTTCTTCATAGCGAATTTATAGTTTAGTAAACAAAACAATAAAAACAAAGAAAAGCCACAATTAATAATAGAGAATCGCTAATAACAACATTATCACTTCTGTTTCGTTCCGCTTCCGAAACCGAATTCCGATCCGACGAACTAAACTTACGACGAGACGAGCGAGCGAGGGAGCGATACTTTTTCTTAGCCCAATGGAGGTGGGGTGGGGACTGGGGTAGACAATAATGCACAACCAATAATGTACAACCTGATAATGCACGACCAATAATCGGTGACCATATTAAAAAGTGGACTTGGATTATTGGGTGTACATTATCAACACGTGTCAATAATGCACAGCCAATAGTCCGTGACCACTTTTTATAGTTTTTGTAGTGAACTACCTTGATGCCTTGTTTTCATGGGCGAGTACAAGGCGAGTGTAGTTTTATTTCCACAGAGTATCTAACCTACATAATAATGATTTATTTATTACGGTTGATGTGTTTTAATCAGAATTCCTGTACGACCCGCTGACCCCCGTAGAGAACAAATGAACAAAACCGACATGGCCAACCCCGACTCTACCTGGTCTTATGCGTGACATTGGTGTGTGTATATAAAAAAAGCGGAGCCAGAAGCTCACAAAGGAGGTCCTGAGAAGAGCGAGCCCGCAAAACCTAGCACCTCCGTAGCAAAGCGCAGGTTGAGTGGGTAAAGTGATTCTCAGCGGCGAGGAGCGAGCTTTCTGGCGGGAGCTCGTCCCAGAAAACGTGCTTGCTTGCATGGTTCTTGTATTGGCAACTCTTCACTGCAACTCGTGGAACTCATACAGTACAAACGAGGCATGATTCTCTACTCCATATTAAGCGACCATTGAGGAATCAAGGATTTGAATGCCTCTCGGCCACTGAGAAGCAAGTGGCTTCCAATTATCTAAATATCTGGTGTGTAAAATTTAACTTAAGTAAAGTGGATGAATTATTGGCTGTACATTATTGGTCGTGTAATATAGGGACCCGCCGCGTCGCCGGTCGTGCTGGCGGCTATCGCACAGAGCACTAATATCCTAAGGCTGTCGAGCACAGCCTGTGATGCACAGGCTAATAGGGAGCTAGCCTGTTGTAATGTGACTTGCTTGCGGGTTGCTTGCCCATGCTTTGCGTATTGATTGTGAATGGTAATTTGGGTACCTCATGAACCTATGTTTTAGTATACATTAATGGGGCAACTATCTATTTTCCATTCCAGAGGTAATTTATATCTTTATTCTCCAACATCAGTCACTGTCACTGTCCTCCAATCCAATCCAACCAAACATCTGATTGCAAAACGAATCCAGGAGCAGCTGAGGAAAAAAAAGAAAACCCACTTGCTGTGGGCACGGTCGCGTTGCCCTAGAGTCAAAGCGGAGCTCAATAAGCTGAACTTTACGATCTCAGTTGCAATCGAGTCCTGGCACGGTGCGACATGGGATGCCAGGATTTATGAAGCTGCTGAGCGCAACACGAACCTCCATGCATTGAATCAACAATTGACAAATGCCCCATCTCCTACTTATCCACTACTGGATGCCCAGGGCAAGAGGAGATATGGATCCGGTTACATAAGATTTCATGTATTAAAAAGTCACTATCCTGATAGGTACGATAATATTGATACAAATTTGTGAAAATACGATAATTTTACGGCCCTTGTACGATAGCTGCCTGGCTTCAGGTTGTGGACACTGGTGGAGTATACCTACTTAGACAGTAGAGGCACTAATTGCGACTGGTACTGGTCTGGAACAGTTGAGTTACCTATAGCCCGTTTGTAACGGTTCTTAGGTAATCTGACGGATTCCTTTGTACATAGTTAGTTTAATTGTACTTTTTATTGAATAAATTTATGTCTTAAAGTCATTGCGAAAGGACGCTTTGATATTATTGTTTGACGTTTTTTTATGTTGGTACTTCTATTGAGCTGTGAGAGCCTGAGAGGACACCATTATTCATATTTGTTTTGCAATATTGAGTATTATGTCTACCTATGGTGACTAGGTTTTTTGTCGAAAAGTCGCTTCTATTGTGAGAGGACATAATTTTTAGAAGATATAAGAATACAAGAAGTGTGTACGCCAAAGACTTCGCAACGCTCAGAGAATGCATAACTATAATGTAAGTATACCTACCTAATTATTATTGTAGTGATATCTACCATGTACCTTCGTACCTATTTAATCATCTTGTTATTACCGACATAGTTATCAACCTTGTATCGTATCCTAACTGGATAACTAGGTACATACCTTACCTACCTACTAGAGAAATACCTAAGTGCCCATTAGATGATTATTATTTACAGTTCAGGAGGCAACTTACACTACGGAGGTGCTTAGTACCTAAGACGATTTTTTATGGAGTAGACTTGCCCAGCTCAGCACTAAATTTTAAAACCTACCATCTCCTCAGCTTAGTCAGCCGTATCGTATATAAACCACAGGAAAGGTCAATCGAATCGTTACCTACGAATCGATGCCGACTAAGCCGCAGGTTTCCTCAAGATGTTTTCTTTCACTGTTTCGAGTGGTCGTGGTGGTAGACGGAAGAGGTGTGGGTTCGATTCCCGCGGTGGAAGAAATGTTCTGCATATATTTCTTCCTGGTCTGGATGGTTGTTGTACCTACCATGGTAGGTACAACAACACAACATACTTATGTAGAGATGCCCCCTCCACATAACGTGCTTGTGTATGAATTGAAATACCTGCTTCCCACGGAACCAAGGTATCCACTTCAAAAGGCTCAAATAGGTAAGCTCTGTCGAGACCACTATATTTGCGCCTTTTGTGATCCTCGGCCGAATCAGCCGCCGCACCAGCCCTAGCTGAATATAATTGATTGTACCAATTTACTACACTTATTATATATTTTAGGAGGGCACGAAAAGGATCAGAATGTGCAAAGTTGGAATCGGGAGAATAATCATCAGTCTCTGAACAACATTTTGAAGATTGGTAAGTTAGAACCTACTTAGGTAACCAACATCATAATACATACATCATCTAGAACTTGGGCCAAAATAATATTATCGTTCTCATTATTATCTCAATACCGGCGTGGTAAACAAACGCGGTCTTATGAGTGTAGGTAGAGCTATGAATCAGCAGAACCATCGCGACTGTCTTGTCATAAGTTACCACATTATGCTGCATAGAAAAATCATCTAGGTACCTAGTGTATCGTGTCATCGTGTCATAATAATAATTGACTGGCTGAGTAACTATGGGTCAATTATCGGAATAAGTACTTAGGTAGAAAGAAGAAAGAAGAATCTGCAATAAAACCGTTTTCGTAAAATGTTATCAATAATATAATCATTTGAATATTTGAGTTATGTACTGATCTATTATGTTTTCGTTGTTGTTGCAGTTATCATATTCAATTAAAACGGAAAGGACTGGATATCTCACAGAACAAAACGTTGGAAGAAGAATATTCAATAATAAAAAAAAACTTCTGGAAAGTAAATAAAAATACGATACTACGATAGTAAAAACCACCTGTGGTACTACCAGATTCAAGGACAGACAGATCTATAACGAAGATGTTATTACCTGCCTATTACATTTTTGTCGAAATAAATATTGCACTAAATTATTTTACAATGCCGTGTCAGTTCCTTCTCAGAGCTATATTCAGTCACAGTCAATTTGAAGGTCAAACTAGTCGCGTCACATTTGCTTGACATGTCGCGCCCAGTAACGGGAAGCAACCACGTTGCACTTTAAAAAGCAGCAATCTCAAGCAACGCAGCGCTCGGTAATCTATTCGTCTCGCTCGTAGATTCTCTAGTTGTGAGGCTTAGATTCGTATAACCGGCAAAACACAATTAATTATTTCTTGCACCGCCTGCATAGATGTCACTAAAGCAGAAACTTTGAGTTATAGGTCAGTGCACTTTGCGAAGTATTGTAGAGGAGGGGCGTGAAACGGTGGCGGTGGGGTGAAGAGGCACGAAACTTTCAAGGTCGTTTGCTCTGGGAAGCGCCTTAAAAGTATTAACTATTACTACATACAACTAGAGACAAGCGGCGTCATCGCATCGGGACAATTTGTGCTCTGTGCAATTGCTACGGATAGATGTATAGGTACTGCAAAGACAATAAACTTTATAAACGCCATATATTTGTCTAATGCACTACTTACTTACGTACTTACTTATGCCATTCACAGAACATGAATATTCTAGGATTGCTGTCTTGCCATAGCCATATAAAAAAAAAATAACAGCTGATTTGACTGTTGAGTTGACTGCACATGCATATCCTCTCCGTTGGTAAGCAACCCAAACTGGTCGCGTCAAATCTCGCTTGAGTGGTATGCGACCCAACTTGGGCCGCGGTGTTTTGGCTATAAAAAACAGTACGAAACATATAGCTATCTCGTTTGCGTCTATGTCAATGTGTACGGGATAGAAGAGGCTAGCGATAAGGACAATGGACTGTTTAAAAGATTTTTTTGTGAGCATTCGTTGTTCAAGTTGCGTCACTCACTTGTTCGGTTAGCGATTTCCAAATCAGTTAAAAAAGTGTATTTTTGAGGTTTTGTGAGAGTTTTTGAGTGTGGAAACGATACCTGGATAAGTAATCTACCTATTTTTCAACCTTCCTAATTATATTTAAGCTATTGTAGATATTAGTTTAAAAAATCATCTCAAATAAATTCACTTTGCCGGCGACCCTTGGCGAAAACAAGCAACAGTACATGATTTTACCACAAAAAATCATGCAAATAATATTATTTTGTGTAAATATTCAATAGTAATCATTATAATAATAATAATAATAATAGTAACATAAGTTAGGATTGCAACCGAAATCATTGTAAATTTCATTATTTCATAGTAAATACGAGCAGTCGTACCGGCATCCCAATTTGGGATCCGTACCAGTCTCGTAATCGCGGTCAAAGTCACGGAATCGATCGGTTTAACGAAACGAAAACACAGTATGGATACGCCTGATGACGCGACGCAGATGCTTTCTATCTCCGGCATTTTTTTTAATGTCAATTGCATATTTTGATCTAGTTTATTTTATTTACGTATTAAATATTTATTTTTATACATATTATCCAAGTATAGTTAAAGTTTTTTGTTTTGTGTTTATTTATTTTTTATTATTCGTATGTTTTAAACATTTTATTTTATGTATTATTTTTATTAGGCCTCTTGCACGCAGTGGTGCAGCTAGGGGGAGGGGAGTACGCGTAATAAAATGTAAACCTCTAGTATTACTTCGGTTTTGGAGCCAGATTGTAGGTATGTTGTGTCACCCGACAGAAAGTCGTATCCATACTATTGATGTCGAATATGCCGGCGAAACATGCAAAATTATATATTTTTGCATGCATATATCTTATTGTTCTTGTATGGCAAGTATTTAATGTTTTGCATGTATCCGATAGCAAATTTTACGTACTTTATGTTAAAATAATAAGATATGATCGCAAAATAAACACTTTGCGTTTATGGGCAAATTAGCGAAGCTCATTTTGAAGGCCGATTTCAAGTGGGTTGCTATAAATGTTCTGTGCTCTGAATTGAACAAAGCTATGTATCGGATGTTTACAATATAAATAGTCCATAACCCAAACTAGTAGTAAACGTTAAAACAAACACCCTGTCTGCCGGCGGTTGTCAATATAGCCACCTCAAACTCAAGTGGTTTTTTATGCGTGCGCGCGCGTTATGAAATTTTGCTGTGTTTGAAAAGAGACTTGTTGTAAAAAATATGCATGTAAATGTGTTATTTTATAGCTATATTTTGTAAATAGATGTATTATGTTTATAATTAAAGAAAAACTAATCATGTAAATTGTTTATTTATCCTGATGTAGTACAACTATGCTACTAATTTTAATTCTCAAAACTTTCCATGAACATCACTGGAATATTATTTGGGGAACTTATGAATATTTATACTCATATTAGTTGCAAATTTTAAGCAGAATTCAAAAAGGTATAGATGTAATATCTTATTTCTACAAAATAATCGTGAAATCTGCGAAAGCATGTATCGACTCCCACTTAGCAAACTGCCCGCAATGAGGTGTATTGTATTCACGCCGGTAGAGTGCGTTCGGGCCGGCCACTGGAGAGGTTATGGTTATGTTCAGTTCAGTTGTGTTATTTGTGATTGTTATTGTTTGTTGACATTTTTTTGCTAATTTTCGCTCGCGTTCGCGCTTGGTTCCGTTCCTCTTCTCTTGCGTTTTTGTTTTGACTCTAAAGAACCAGTAATCTAAATTTGACTTACTAATTATAAGTAACTCTTTGTACCTTGCACTTACACACAGTTCCAAAGAGAATACAATACAATTTCACTGAGCCTGTAACTGTTACTACTGTAAGTGATCTTTTCATTTAATTAGAATACATAGTAAGTATTAGTAATTGATTTGTGAGGTCTTTCACACTGAGAAATTTAAAAGCTAGAACAATCATCGAACGCATACAAGATCCTTTGGTTTGTAATTATTTTCCTTGCAGCAAATAACATGAAACGAGGAGCCCTGATTGTGATCGAAGGCGTTGATAGGACTGGAAAATCTACACAGGCCAAAATTCTAGGTAACGTCTCAGAACAATAAATATGTGTGTTAAGTTTCGCAACATTTTTTAATCGTCATGTCATCGCATTGGTAACCTTTCAGTGGAAAATTTGAAGAAAAAGCAGATACAAGCTGAGTACACCAACTTTCCTGCGCGAGATACAGAAATTGGCAAGGTTATCAACAGCTATCTATCATCCAAAGTAAGTAGTCTTATGACATAGGTAAATTAAACAAGTACAGTATTCTGCTATTGGTGATGTAGATTATTAGAGCACACTTCCAATAATATTTTATATTTTAACCTGAGGGCTTATTTTACTTAGCCGAGACCCCCTCCTGGTAATAAACATGTTGATAAACATATCCCTTATTTCAGAATGACCTGTCTGATGAGGCGATCCATCTCCTTTTCTCTGCCAACCGCTGGGAACAAGCTCAGAATATAATCAAGAAACTTGAGAGTGGCACCACACTTATTGTTGACAGATACTGTTACTCAGGTGTAGCTTTTTCAGCCTCTAAAGGTAATTTACATTCCATACATATATATTTTTTTTTTTTTTTTTATTTATTTATTTAAACGCACAAAACACATCACAACCACAATAAAATTATAGTTCAACAAAGATTGTATAGTTCTGATCTTGATTGCGACATAAACATATGCACGCACATCTAAGCAAAACATATAATATCGAGCAGAATTAACTATACTTAAAACCTAACTTAAAATAAGTTCCGGGATATCTAAACAAAATATATAAATTCGCTTAAGGCTTATACAGTTAAAAATAAATAAAATTTAAATAAAATGAGACAAATGTAATTTCACAAATTTGTCCCATGTATATCTTTAATGATTAGGATATTAGATTTTTATCTACCAACTAAATCACTTTGAACAATAGAGTGGCCTAGTTAATAGCATTATTGGGATAGAGGATAGTCCTAACAATTTTAATGAATTGACTTAGTTTTGGAACGAATATATCAAGTTCGATGTTATTACTAGCTAAGTCATTGTATTGACGAGCCATTCTAGTTAATGGATTATAGAAAGAATGAAATGATATATTATGGAATCTTTGTTCAGTTAAGGGCAGATTCAGGATATGAAGTAGGTACCCTCAACTGATGTGTATGTATGAAGAATGTGATGAAGGTGTATGAAGATATGTGCAATAAGCATAGTAAGTGGAAATCCACATACAAGCATGGAGGATTCAGGGGAGGAAATCTTATATTGGGTTTATATGATATAAAGTGCAGATAACAACAGTAACACCTGTATACCATTAGTACACAGGGTGGGTCCTTAAACCCTTTGAGGCAACTTTTGCAGTTAGGATAGCTCTTAGCGAGTTATTGTAAATGAAATCAGAGATAAAATATTACTTATATGATCAGTTAAAGTGTAATTAGGTACTATTTTTAATTTTTTTCTCATTAAATAATATAAATCAGCTATTGATTAAATGACGTACACTTTTACATTCTATTAACTTATATTAAATAACAAATTAGTCATTAAATAACCCGCCCCTGACCATTCCCGGTGCAAAGGTGCCCATAATGCTTGCAGCATTACCTCGCTGAATAGCGATGGCAATCCTTTGCACCAAGAACGACCCGGAGCGGGAGTCACCTGTCACTACATTTAGTTTATGGCCTATTTCTCCCACTAAACACTTCGCATCCACACTCCAACTGCCCAAGGTATTTTTAAATTAAATATTTTCATATCCAATTTCTAATTCTAATAAATAAATACTGAATCGCCACTATGCCCAAACCAAGCAAAGCTTGTAATATGGTAACAAGATTATGGAAATTCATATTAATTATCATTACTTTAAATTGAATACATTTTTGTAAAATCATACTTATTCGTCGTAAAATCGTAGCTGCCCTGAAGGCGACAAAATTTACCCCACCCTGTCTGTTTGTAAATATTACACAAGATTTTGAACTGTTTGAAGTTGTATTATAAAATTGTTTGTCAACTGGTTCTTTACCTTGGTCACAGATAATGAAATACTAACATACAATAAAGGTGTACAATAAAAAACAACATTGAAATTTAATTGTTGCATAACATTGTCAATAAGTTGGTAAGAAAATAATTCAGCTTATCATTATATTGATTCCAGGTTTAGATATTAACTGGTGCAAAGCCCCTGATGTTGGTCTGCCAAAGCCAGATAAAGTGTTCTTCCTCACTATGCCTTCTGCTGAAATTCTACTGAGAAATGGATTTGGCAATGAACGGTAGGTATAATTTGTTTACCCTGTTTGAGAGTTTACCCATAAAAAAAGAAGACTCATGACTTTTCTTGATTATGGAACTCATCAGAAACATGCCCATACATTACCTGCAGCTGATGATTTGCAGTTAGAATTCAATGCTGAACTATAGAGATTGTAATGGTTTATCAAGAGTCATGAGTCAATAATTTACCATTCTTCCTGAAAATCAACAGCCTGTAACTGTGAGATAAGAAGAGTTTCCTTCAATAATTGGATTGTGTTGAATCACCATATTTGATCATCACAGGCATGTCGGAGATCGCAAACAGAAGAAAGCCGTTGCCCTTCTTAGTCAGCTATCATTTTATACTATGGTTGATTAGCACCTTCAGGGTTAAAAAATAGTTTTTTTTAATTTATTAGCTCTTGACCGCAAGGATGGAGCGATCTTTCCTGGAAGGTTTGGCGCCAGACTTTGACAGGAGGGTGGTCATACCTGTGTTAACATTCGGCTGCCAGCGATTCCGTTACCCGCGGTAGACCACCGAGGTAGGAGGTAGATCATACCTACCTCGGTATGATCGTGTGCTTACCTCAGGGAGGTACAAGCACATTCCTTGCAAGTATTAACCGCCTCTGTGGCCTAGTTTTTCGCCTACCGGTGTCAGATCCAGAGGTCATGGTTCGATCCCCAGGGGAGTACAATATTGTGCTTGGATTGGTTGGTGGTAGGACTTTGTTTGAGTCCGCCTGGCTATTTACCACCATCCCTAATTCTGTCGCCATAATATTTAATTAAATCTTAAATTGTTGTGTTCCGGAATTTAAGATAGCTGGTTCCTCAGTTTTTTGAGGATTCCGGGTAAAGTGCGCTTCCATATTGGCTTATCATAACTTAAAAATCAGGTGAGATGAAGGCCCGCCGTATGCTGTAATTCCCCGACGTACGATAAAAAAGGGGACCCGCGCTAAACAACGGAAAAAGCTCTGATGCAACACACATTTCACCAGATGATGGTCAGCAGCGCCTCTAATTACTATTCAATACCTTTACTGCGATGATCTATCCGCCTGCCAAGCGTGGTGATTATGGTAAACCCCGCCAAAATATGAACATAGATAGCGGCTTCAGTCCCCGGCAGCTCCGCTATTTCTGATTACGGTGGCGGACATGGTAACGGCGGCAGGGCAAGGGTTCTAAGAATCTCCGGAAGAGATCAGACTGCCAACTTAAGCACCAAGGACCTCTTCACCTATTACTTATAATGCAAGAACATTGAAGACCGATGAGACGTTATACGAGCAGGAAGAAGCGGCAAACAAGTTGCATTGGGAGATCACAGGGCTATCAGAAGTCCGAAGGGAGGGGGACACGACCACCCTAAATTCCGGGAACTTGTTCTAGCTGGGCGACCAGTCTCAACACGGTATCGGGTTTCTCGTCCACAAGTCCCTTGCCAGCAACTTTTCTAAGGATTGAGAGATTTGGAGAAGGGTGGCGTAACATATACTCAGAATTACCGACCGGTTTTCGATGAAGGTCTACACCCCGACCTCGAAACGCCCTGATGATAAAGTGTAGGGCCTGTATGACGACATCAAGTCATGCATGCCTCGAAAACACACTAGGTTCACGGTTGTGGAGGGGGTCATCAGTGGGCGGCTAGGCGTGAAGGGACTTGGCTACACCCCGGCATTTATCGTTATATTAATTACGATAAATGCCGGGGTGCAATTGAATCCGATAGATTTCAACGCTATTCCCTAACCATTTCTGAAAATCTTCTGTCACGTATAGGTACTAATGGAATTCGTGGAAATCACAATTTCGGAAATTATAGTAGCGTTTCCGGAATCTCTAATGTTTGAGAATAGCTATAAAGAGAGTTAAACAAGGAAATGTGTCTAAGCTACCTTAAGCAGTAGGTGACTAATATTATGGCTATTAAGTTAGCTAAAATTCACTAGTCGCAATATAAAATGCAGTAACTTTTGTCCACAGGTATGAAGTGAAGGAGTTTCAGAAAAAAGTTTCTGATATGTTTGTTAAGTTAAAAGATAATACTTGGGATGTTTTGGATGCCAGCAGGTAAGCAGATGTTATACTTGTACAGTTATACTTCTTAATAGCAAGGTTTATAAAGAATACTAGGTATCCTAGACATTAACAATAACAAAAAACAGCCGCGCGTGCTAGTCAGCCTTTTTCTAGGCTGGCGACCGAAGCAACTGCCATAGGTCAGTCTTTCTCGCGACTTAAGTATAACTAAACTAATACTTAAGTCGCGAGAAAGACTGAGCTATGGCTATTTATTTGTAATATGTATAAGTTATACATATTACAAATAAATACAGTCGCCTGTATATGATTATATACAGAGTGTTTTTTTTTTAATGAGACGATACGGGGGCACACATGACCTGAGGAGATACAGGTGCAGTTTATTTTGAAACATGAGCTCTCATTCGGAGAAAAGCAAAATTTGGTCAATCGCGAGTAGCGCCTTAAAATGAAGAAATTGGTAAAAAAAATCGAACCAGTCCCTTGTAAGGATCATGTTTAACCGACTTCAAAAAAGGAGGAGGCTCTCAATTCGGATGTATGTTATTTTTGTTTGTTTATTACACGATTACTCCGCCAATTCGAAATTGATTTTGACGATTCTTGTTATGCTTATTAGGTCATACTTCCGAGGTGATCCCATAGAAATTTTATCAAAATCGGTATAGTAGTTTGGTTTCTATATCAAAATAACTGGAAAAAATATGTTATCCAAGTAAACGAAATTGCGTATTCTGATTTCCTGTGGTGAACTGCTTACGTTCCAATATCATCATCATCGTCTGATCATGAAGCTAGAAGGTAGGGAATTCCGAAACTCCGTAATAACACAATTTATCATCATAGTTACAGCCTATAAAAGTCCACTGCAAGACATGGGCCTCTCCCAATGATAAAGAAAGCAATGGAGGGTTTTGCCATAATCACCAGAAACCAAATATGTTGGTGATCGCAATAAAGATAAGTAGTCGTCCCACTGAATCACCTGCTTTCCGGTATCATCGTCATCTGCGATGATGAAGCCAAAGGGTAGACAGTTCATAGAAACTCCGTAAGCAAACAATTTAACCTAGCATTGTTTAGGCTTAGTGGAATTAAGATCATCATCATTACAGCACATAAAAGTCCACTGCAGGACATGGGCCTCAGCCAATGCTAAAGAAAGCAATGGAGGATTTTGCTGTAATCACCACGCTTGGCAGGCGTGTCAGTGATTGCAGTCATACATAAATATTTTTTATTTGTTGTAAATACATATTTTCTTTCTTCGTGTGGACTGCGTAACAGTTCTAGCATCAGACTTTACGAGCCGCCGCCATAGGCGTCTAACATGGCTCATTAATGACTACTAGCATCTTACTTATCGGGCAATCAGGTGATTCGAGCTTGCAATGTCCTAACCAAACTGGAAACACACATCACAAGGATGTGCCCCATCCGGGTTTGTCCCGGGTGGGAATCGAACCCACAACCTTTAACTGATTATACATCAAAACCATGCAGATTGTGCAATCGTGTCATTTCTGCTAAAGCTGATGATAAATAGTAAACGTAACCCATAGTATGTTTGTTAATAATTTGTAGGTATCATTATTCTTTATTGAAGTCGGTTTTCTTTTTAGTTTTTAAAACGTATTGTACGGTACCGAATTAAAAAAATCTGAGCAGCGGAAGTTAGTCAAACTTATTAAAATGTATTCTCATACATTTTAATAAGTTTTTAATTTCTTAGTAATTTATTTCGAAAACGATATTAAAACTATTTCAATAGATGTTCGATATGGCTCCATCTTGCTGTATGCGTACGGGCACGTTTCAAAACACTTAGTGGCGTTAGACAACCAGACCAGCCCTCTCAGCACGGGGCGGGGATATATTTTTTGACCTCTGTTTGTATTTTAATAAGCCTCATAGCTCAGTTGGTAGTAACTCTGCCTTCTGCGCTGTAGGCTGTGGGTTCGATTCCCACCCAGGACAAACATTTGTGTAATGAATATAGATGTTTGTTCTGTGTTTGGGTGTTGTATCATATAGTAAGTATGTATTTAAAAAAAGTATTTAAGTATTCTATCCGTAATCTAGTTCCCATATTACAAGCTATGCTTAGTTTGGGGCTAGATGGCGCTGTGTAAAAATTAATGTCCTATAATATTTATTATTTATTTATTTGTATCCACACAGGACAAAATTTATATCCCCTCCCCGTGCTGAGGGGCTGGTGTGGGGAATTGTTGAGGTGAACTTGGACGGCGTCTTTTACTTCTTGAACGGTATTGTACCGAGTTTCGTAAATACGTCCTTTTAGGTAGCTCTATAAAAAAAGTACATCGGCGGCATGTCGTGTCAACGTAGTGGCCATTTAATTCGATCATATGTGTTTATCCAAAATCAACTTCATGGTGTGCGCGCGCATCGTCAAAAAATCACTCTCTTAATTTTTCCCAAAATAAGATTTTAACTCAGCAAAAATTGTTTCAGATCTATAGAAATCATCCAAGAAGAATTACTCAAGAAAACAATGGATATTGTCAATAATACAACAGCTTCACTAGGAAAAGTGTGGGTAGTTGATCAGTCGATCACTGAGTGCTAAAGTAAGAGATGGGCAACAGCATCCTCCCGACTGCATTCACCAACCAGCCTGCCCTCTATCAAGCTAGAAAAGTTTTATAGGGCTTAAATAGTTAATTCCACTTTATGCCAGTCCAATCGAAAGCTAAAAGGAAAATATTCAACTCGTGTATTCTACAGAGCATGAAGATGGAGCCTAACAGAACAGAATACACGATTTTAAAAACTGCCAACACATCATGGAGAAAAGTATCCTAATTAACTATCGACAAAATACAATTAAAGACTATACGTAAACAAACAAAAATCATATGCTTAAGAAACTTTAATCAGGGCAGGTCATTTAGTAAGAAAAAAAAAAGACAAATGGGCCAAAGATGTCACAGAATGGTGTCCCAGATACGATAAGAGAAAAAAACTGAAGACTACGTACGTGGGAAGACGACATATAAAACTAATAATAATATAAGATGGCACAGGACCGCAACGTGGGAAGTTCTTGGTTAAGTCTATGCTGGAAAGCAAGACAGTCTAAAAAGAAACCAGTGTAACTGATTAGAATAAGTTAGTTTATAAGTATTCATTGTAGATTGTAAGATAAGGCTAATATTATTTTTACATCACGCTATCTCGAAATATAAAGTATTTCGGTGGTTTAGTGAAGTACACCAAAAGCTTACACCAAGTGTGCTTAATTTTCCGTCTATTACCAACCAACAACCAGGCTGTGTTGTCACAAACTTTGGGATATGGGACATTAATAAGGCTAGCAATTATAGGAACCTTTGTGAATTATGATCAGCAGGTTTTATATGAGGTGAATAAGCTGAGAAAAAAGTTTTATTGAGTTTATTTTTAAAGGAATGGATGCTGTTAGGGTAGAAGAGATTATTATTCCTAAAACGGGTGGGCGCATACAGCTTGATTTCATCAAGTGGGTAATCTATTGAAGTTTTTTTTATTTTTTATTTATTGTACGACGGGGAAGCGCTTAGCCTTCATCTCACCTGGTAACAAATTGAAATAAGGCCGAAGGTGGAGGTGCACTTCACCCGGAATCCTCAACAAACTGATGAACTGGCTATCTTACCTCTGAAGAATTTTTAGAATTGTTATTATGGCGACAGAATTAGGTAAGATGGTGGTAGCTAGCCAGGCAGACTTAAACAAAGTCATACTACCAACCAAACCGAGCACAATATTGTACTCCCCATGGGGATCGAACCTGGGACCTCTGGATCTGAAATTGTTGGGTTGAACCACTAGACCACAGAGGCGGTTAAAAGTGTTAATAATTCGCGAAAGGTTAGACTACATCCGCGAAGCTATAAGGAAGGAAAAGGGGAAGCAGGTGCTGTTTGGCGTAGTTAATTTAGTAGTCAGATTAATATTTTTTTGGAGTAATTATTTTCTGATAAAGTGATAATCGCTCACAATAGTAATAATACGGATTAATCACGATCAACGCAGTTTTGGTATGTATTTGTAGTATGGGATTGGGTTTGTCTGTTCTAAAAGTGAATGTTTTAAAGCAAGTTTTTCTATGTCGATGGGTATAGTCAGTTTGTGTCAGCGCACAGTTCCGGATGCATTTGTTGCATTTCCCACACATATGGTAGTGTATCTTAGAATCTTTTAAAAAAAAAAAAGGCTGAAAAACAGCGCCCTCTGTGTTAAGCGGGCATTAATGCTGAGCCGAGACTTTTTTGCTACTGTAGCACACACACACCTGTTACTGTTATGTGTTTCATTTATTTTTTAAGTACCTACCTACCTTCTTAATTTTCTTCTTAGTTTTTTACCATAAAATTATGTTTGTACTTACCTACTATGTTTTTATCGTTTTGTGATGTTGTGTAGTGTGCTATATTAAGTGAATAAATGTTATCTATCTATCTATCTATCTTTTATAATGAGTTTCTTGTAATTACGCGGGTTGATAACTTGATCCTGTAGGGGGAGTTCTATACTGGCGGTCTAATATGTCCTGTTGGTATTGTACTTTTTGAGCTGTGATGATGATTACAATTATCATAAAGTGATTTTTAAACAAAAATGTTGTAAGTAAATGCAATAACCACCTACTTAGTTGTACTATAGTGAAATTAGTATTTTTTTAACAAAATTGTACCTATCTCGTTATGATATAAGTGTGTGTTTTTATGCATTAACATTGTTTTAAGAATTAATGGATATGGTAATTTAATTAATAAAAGTTTGTAAGTAATGTCTTTTCGTTTTCCTATACTAATTTCCCAAGACGAAGACTTGATCCCAAAAGCCAAAAGCAAAGTAGATTTTGAACACTAGCGAGACAGTAGAAAACCCTGGCTGCATAAATAAAGCATTTAATTAGATAAGTACTTATGTTCTTACCTAAATAAATGCTTAATATTGATTAAAAGCGTCATATTACGATTTTATTTTTTCCAGAAGATGTATTTACCTACATTATGAATAATCTCGAAAGCTAAACGAGTTTAGGTTTAGGGCGGGTCCAATTTTGCCGACTAGACTCGTCAAGTTTTAATTTTTCTTTTGGGGAATTCTTTTATTTCCACATTGTTAATTATTTCAGAGTAAAGGTAACATGGTGACCATGCAGTGCATTATCGCTGTCATCAGTTGGGACTGACGACATTCAGTCGATGGATGGAGACGACTCAGGCGTCAATTGCGTAAGGAGGACCATATTCAACAGTGGACATCATGTTAACTTAAAAAATGAGGGTCGAGAAGTTGGATTCTAACCATAATGTGAGGTTTTAACTCATTTATGGTGAGAGTTCCGACAAAACATTTATCGACCTTCATGAGCGAAGGGTGTCAAATTCCGTCGTTCGCGGGGCGCCTGCAACGTGAGTCCGCGCATCGTACATCGTACGCCACGAGACACCGAGATTGCGTCACACGTCGCCGCCTCGAATCGTGTCTAGTAATTAAGTTTTTATATTATATGTATGCTAGTTTTAAGGTATATATTGCTATGGGCCGTAGAATAAGATCTTTTACTTGTCTACTGTTGCCTGAAATAAAATATTATTATTATTAAATGATGACAGATTTTAAGAAAACCGCAGAGTACACTTCAAAATGTTTATTTCTGAACACTAAGCAACAACAGTTTAGCTCCTTCCGAAGTCTGCTGCTTGAGGAGACTAGTGTGTGGTTTCAGCTTCTTCCTGAGCTGGATCGCTACGTCGTCATTATTGCTCTCGATCAGTTTCAACAGGAAAAAGCAGCCTCTGTTTGTTGGCAGCCATGTTTTTATCTGCAACAAAAACCACTTACTGTATGAAACTAAATGGGCCTTCAATTACGTTTTACCAGGTTATATTTTCAGAAGTTTTTAATTTTGCTGACCCTTTTTACGGGAATGCGTCAAGTTAGAGACTGATAAAAACGTTATCAGTCTCGAGTAACGAGCTCATTCATTATTTATATTACGACGAGAAGCGCTTTTAAAATCACCAAAACTGCCAGCCCACATGTTATTGCCTACCCATGTAACAATGTCTTTGAAAGGACATTGTGACTACGATCATAGTGAATGTGAGTGAGTGAGGGTGCTTGTGTTATTTTCAAAACTGCCAGCGTGAAGTGTCTTGCTTTGGCTGTATGTTTGCGTCTTTTGGCCACGTTCATAAAGGTAGATTTATTTCAGGCTGTCGTAAGTGTGTGATGAATCTCAAAAAAATCCCAAACCACCATACCATATGTAATAACTGATACGAGGTCTAAAATGTCAACTCACAGTTTCGCTTTCCAAGGCATCCGCTACCGCTTCGCCCAGCGTGTTCTCACTCCTGCCCTTGTCCAACAGAGCTAGTTTCTTGAGGCACATGTGTATCCCGGCGTCCTCGATGGCCAGGGTGTCTTTACCCTCGGCCGCCACGCGCCAGTCGGGCTTGCAAATCTCACGTGCGAGCGCAGTCACCATCTCTTTTGATGATTCTGTAATTATGGTGTCACTTATAATTGCTGTCATTGATGAACGAGGCTAAGGCATAATTACTATGCGTTTCTCTTGGAAAAATTACAAAAGGCTTTTCTTAGGTTCTTGTACACGCGTAGGGCTGATTATTAACCTTTTATGTATACCACAAAATGTATCCTAGGGTGTTTGGGTTACAACTCCCTTAAAACTAGACGAGCTCATGGTCAGATGATAGTTGTTCTTAAAATATATTTGCTATGCAAATGTTATAAATCGTAATTCATGTTGAATTGTTTCTAATTTTAATTAATTATTAATTATGTAAATCATTCCTGTGGTCTTAAATTAATTAGTGTAATTGGTTGTTAAGGTGTTCTAATAAAATAATAAATAATAATCTCCAGGCCTTTCCATCATCGCGAAAATATCGCCGTGTGAAGGCAGATTCACTAAAATGTCCGAACCACAGTTAAAAATAACACGTTTTGTTGTGTAACTCACCTATAGACAAGATGGCTATGGCCAGTAGCATGTTGCTCTTGCTACTGAGCCACGAAACGGCATCTTCCTCGATTTGTTTCTTTAGCGGCGGCAGTATGGCCTCCCTCAGCTCGGCCACGCGAATGTCCGCGTCCTTCTTCGAGGTGCCGCCGCGAGCGCCCTCTGCCAGGAACTTAGTAAAGCTCGGATGGAACGCCGCTGGGTCTTTCGGCTTCACCAGCCAGTGCATTGTCTGGATAGTTGAATAAACTCTTTAGTGTAAAAAGAAACGAGTAAATTACGTCGACGTTTGTCACAAATAAACAAAATAAACGATGTCAATTCAAATTACGGACTGATTATGGTACTTGACGAGCAGCGAATAGCCAGCGCATTGTCTTTTTGTCTGTGATAATAAACTTTTATTTTTTATGGACACACTGTTTTTGCTGGTTGGGAATCACAGTCAATCAATCATCTATCAGTTCCTGTCTTGATTTATTTTTGTTAATTGGTTTTAGTAATTGTTAGTAGTTATTGACTTATTTATTTTTACCTAGCAACAAGATGGAACTGTATCTACACTTCTCTGCGAGCAAGCAGTCTTTCTTAGCTTATTATATACGAGGACCTTTAAATGGTTATAAGTTACTGTTTGTATTTATAAAGTGCGTAAAACTGTTTGAATACAATAAAATAAAAAAACAACTACCAATTGAGGTGCGTAACCTGATAATAAACTTACCATATTCCCCCAATGGTCCTTGGCAATGTCTTTCAAGTTGGCTGCCAGGGTGGATACAATAGTCTTTTTCACCAATACTGTGTCGTCGACAGAGTCGAATATGGCGATCAGCAGTCGGTATCCAGTCTTATGCTTGCTGAGGGGAATCACATGTTCCTTCACCACTTTTAGTATAGCCTGGAAAAATAATACAAGTTTGAGGCATACAATTTCATAATCTCTTTATTCAATAAGAAGTACAATTAAACTAACTATGTACAATGGAACCAGTCAGATTACCTAAGGACCGTTACAAACAGCCTATAGGTAACTCAACTGTTCCAGACCAGTACCAGACGAAAGTGTGCTATAATTTCTACATTTTAGTAGTCTTCAGGATCATGTAAACACTCCTAGTTGTTGCCTTACAAAACAAAAGGTCCTTTTGGTAATAATTTCCATTAAAAGGCTGCTAGGCTTTTTTTTGGGTCAGCTCATGCCTGCTCAATAATCATAAATTCATATCAATATTGGAAAATATTCAAGGTTTTGGTTACTAGAGAAACTTGCAAATAAAATTATATCTGTTGTAGTCCATGATTTGTATGATTAATTATATATTTATCTTCTGAGTAACAGATGTCAGTGAGTATAAATAATTAAACAAATAAATAAATATTACAGAACATTCATTTTACACCGCACTATCTAGCCCCAAACTAAGCATAGCTTGTAATATGGGAACTAGATTACGGATAGAATACTTAAATACTTTTGTAAATACATACATGCTATATCATACATCACCCAAACACAGAACCAACATCTATATTCATCACACAAATGTTTGTCCTGGGTGGGAATCGAACCCACAGCCTACAGCGCAGAAAGCAGAACCAACTGAGCTATGAGGCTTGTTGAGTATTCTATACCTATCTATGCATGCATGTTAGTGTGTTCCCAAAGTCCAAAGACAAATATTTTTATTAATTTTTTTTTTAGGATCATTTTGAAACATCAAATCTACGGCCTGTTTGGAATCGCGACCAGCACACTAGGAGAAAGGCAAGAACCTCAGGCTGGTTAATTTGTTAATGATCCATTTAACATTTAGGTATACAGTGTTTATAATAATTTAATAACATTACAAGTGTTACCTACATCATAAACCTAAATACTTAATTATCTTAAAACATTGATTATTACATAACTACCTAATGGGCAGTTTCTTGACATTGAGAAATCACCATTTAACTGTCAACTGGTATAGCAACGTCGGGCCACGCGTTTTCACCAAGTTCTACTATGGTAGACTAACCCAATGGGCAATACCTTCTTGTCCTTGTTGGTAGCTTGCCAGACACAGATGCTGGCCGCATTCGCGCCGGGCAGCGAGTTGCTGAGCGGCACTATGAGCGGACTGAGCGTCGTGATCAGCTCTGCACGCTGTTCATCGCTGCATTCCCTCATGAAATCGTACAGGACTGAGTGAAGAAGTCTGATTGACAAAACAAATGTCATCATTTTATGATTATTAATTATGTTAATTTTTTATGATATGCCGCCTCTGTGGTCTTGTGTTTCAACCCACCGATTTCAAATCCAGAGGTCCCGGGTTCAATCCCATGGGGAGTACAATATTATATTGTGCTTGGTTTGGTTGGTGGTAGGATCTTCTTTAAGACCGCCTGACTAGCTACCACCATCTTACTTAAATCTGTCGCCATAACAACAATTCTTAAAAAAAAAAATGTGTTCCGGCATTCAGAGGTAAGACAGCCAGTTCCTCAGTTTGTTGAGGATTCCGGGTGAAGTGCGCCTCCATCTTCTGCCTTATCTCAACTTGTTATCAGGTGAGATGAAGGCCAAGTGCTTACCCGTCATACAATAAAAAAAATATATATATTATATTGAAACTGGTGTGCAGATTATTCATATTTTGCTAAGCTAAGGCTGTTGATAAGATCCAGGAATTACTATTTGCAGTACTAACCTCACCACCCTAAGGTTGTCCAGAAGAGATAAGCCTGTACTGTTAACCTTAGTTGTTTTTCATCAATTATTCTTTATTGGTTTGGTGTCTAATAAAGAAATTTCATTTAGTATTGGTAAAAACTGAATGTAGCAAAATAAATACCAGCACCAATTTCTACTACTATGTATTCTGTGACCGAGTTCAAAAGAACTAACATAATTCCCACCTATAGGATTTCAGGGCTTGTATGATTAGAGCACAGGAGCATGGAGCAGGAAATTGACAATGGTTATGTAATGGTTTTCTAAACCAACTCATCAACCATCAGTAAATGTTTGTTCAAAAGTTGAATTTAGATTGCTTACTCTCCATCATGTAGATTCTTGTCCAGTAATTTCTGGATATTGGCCTTGCAGGAGCTCAAGATGGCTGGTTTCATCTCAGGACTAGTATTATAACAGTCATTTAGGGTCTTCACTTTGTTGTCTTTAGTCTGAAACAACATATTCAAAGGCTCATAAAAAACTAAAATCCAGAACAAACATTTGTGTGATAAATATTTTTATATGTGATTTCTGTGTCTGTGTGTTATAATATCATAAGTATGTCTTTTACTTGTCTTTGTGATATTTATTTAAGCTTACATTTTTGTATATTTCTCCATAAAATTCTTGCTGCATATGACACTTCTCCTTTTTAGTTGCAAATTCTCCATAAGCATAATCAAGTACAGGAGCACTTATATTATGAGATGCTAGTGATACTATATGACCAAGAAACCTTTTAAGAACTTCATGTCTGATGAACTCTGTTCCATATTTGAGAATTCGTTTTACAGCATGATGCCCATATTTGGATTGTGCCATTTTGACCATGAGGTCAAGAAGTTCCTCAGTGATTTGTGTTTTAATGTCCTCAGGGCTATGTTTAAGAAGAACTTGTATGACCCGGCTGAGATCATGAGTGAGTGCAATGGATTTGTATTGCCCTTTCAGGATGCTGTGAAGTTCCTTACACGAGTTCTCTCTGAAGTCTGCTTTTACTGTTTTTCTGGAAAAGGAACAAATTATTTTATATTTTTACATTTTTACTTATGTGGTGTACTTTTAAAGCAAATCATTGAGGGCAACTCTGTGCTATGTAGTAGAACTATAGCTATGATGAAGGCACATTAATTCATTTAACACTAATGTTGATAAATGAATAAAAACCATTCTTACTTTTGTATTTGCGCAGCCAGCAACTTGGCTTTATGAGAGATTTCAAACACCTCAGCTGTGGCTTTTGCTTTCCGTCTCACAGTTCTAAGCTCTTTCTTTTCTTTCTTCATTTCAGACCATTTTGGTTTCTCACCATTTGCTGTTTCTGTTCCAGGTTTTCCTGGGCCAGGTTTCCCAAATTTACTTTTATACCCACCCTTTTTGTCAATGAACTTCTTGTTCTTATCTCCAAAATTTTTGTTTTTGTCACTAAACTTGGTCTTCTCACCAAACTTTTTATAAGCTTTTGTTGCATCACCATCACCTTTAGCTTCAAGCTTAGGTTTGCCAAGCTTCTGTTTATGGGGGGATCCTCCAGCAGCTTCCTCGCTTTTCCTTTTTAGTTTCTGCATGTTTCAGTACTTATAGGTTATAAATTGAAATAAGTTCATTTATATATTCGTTGAGTTAGATCATGACACAATTGACACATGCGTTGCTACCGACGACGACGACGACGTACCGTCTGCGACACAGAACACTAATGCAACGAGATGGATGAGTCGAGAATGCGAGCAATGCGACGCACAGAACACTAATATCGACGTGACTGCTGCGATTCCCTGCTTCCAGTTCAGCCAGATACTGGGGGCAGTGAGTGTAGCCACCACGGTGATGGCAGCACCTGATTTTGATTTTCCCCTGACTACTCATGAAATTTCCCTAAAATAGATACTTTCCAAAATGTTTTCCATAAACATATTAAATAAAACTAAAACATATTCATCCGGAGTTAAACAAAGCAGCTCATATTTGACACTATCTTATCTCTCTTCCGCATATTATTTTTTATCTAGAGTTAGTTAGGCAGACCATATTAGGAGGCAGACACTCCAACTTGCATGCCATCCAGTGCTACCAGATGGCTCCATGCATTTCTCCCCAAATCTCATCCAAAATCCCCCCAAATTATCGGATGGGTATTTTGTAAAAAAAAACCCCAACATTCAAATACCTAAACCATACTTTTTATTCATATTACCTACCCAGATTTAACTGTGGTTATTACATACAGGTGTTAAAATAATACAATTTTATTTTTCTACTACAACCTCATACATTCAATATTTCGCCTTTTAGTAAATACAAATATTTATTAAATAAAATGTACAATTAAACTAACTATGTACAAAGGAATCAGTCGGATTTCCTAAGGACCGTTACAAACGGCCTATAGGTAACTCAACTCGACTCAATGGAAAGCCCCGCAAGGTTTTTGAAAACCAACAATTTACACATTACAAATACGAATTATGATGATGACCGATGACGAGGAGACAACTTGATTATTTGTCTTGGCAAGTCTTTCGTTACTTTCTCTGTGTTTCACATCATACATCTCAAATCGAAAACGAACTTCGCATCGAACGAACGGTCAAACGAATTAATGAATGGGTGAGCTCCTTTAGTGTTGTATTTAATGATGGTTGATTGAAATACCTATAAATCGACCAAATTTTCCCCCCCGAAAATACCCCCATAGGATAAGTCCCCCCCAAAATATCTCCCGAGTGTTAAATAAACCCCCAAATTTGGAGGGAATCCCCCCCATCTGACAACACTGATGCTATCTTACTTAGGATTCCACCCTCTATGGTTTGGTTCACAGAGTACCTACTTTTATTCGGATACACGCAGTCACGCACCACATTTTTGCAAGCCGAAAAACATAACTTTCCCTAAAAGATACCCTAATTATTTTTTCACCCTCAATAATTCCCAAAATAATTTTACCCCCAAAAAAATCGTTTAAATTTAGGTGAAAATACCCTAAGGCGAGGACGCTCCTGGAGTGGTAGCACTCCATTAGGATATCAGTGTTCTGTGCGATTCACCTGCCATAGCCATGTCGAGAAAACTCTTTTCACTCCTGAGGTTTTAGCGTCACTGTTAGCGCGGCTCATTCAGGAAATGAATTATAATGATATAAGGCTGTTCCTACGCCTTCATCCATTAATGTTATCCTTCTTGCCTTTGTACGGAGTACGGAATCCTGTCTCTTCTTACTTAGTATTGTACTCTCTTTGGCAATGCCAATGATGGTCTAAGGTTATTACTGCATTCATAGGTACCATAGAAAAATACTGTCTAAAGCCGAACACACCCCAGTAAAAAAATGAGCTAAAAAAACGTGTTTTGCTTGTATTTTGTTTGTATGTATTTGTCAGTTGCCGCGCGAGATCGAATGGCAACCTTTTGTTAGATACCTAGGAGTGGACATTGATAGGTCTCTGACGATGAACGCCCAAGTAGTGCGCACGATTCGGCAAACACGTGCGGCTCGGGCGATGCTGCGGCCGGTCCAGTTGTATAGATTAACTTTAAACGTATGTATTTACAAAAAGTATTTAAGTATTTTAACCGTAATCTTGTTCCCATATTACAAGCTATGCTTAGTTTGGGGCTAGATGGCGCTGTGTAAAATGAATGTCCTGTAAAATTTATTTATTTATTTAAAATAGCGTAAGATACCTAATAACTTAATTATTCTTATAACTCTGTGTAACATTAATTAAAATTAATTGTGTAATTAGTTAGATCCTGTAGTTGATGTACCTATACTAAGTCATGTTTTAGCGTATAACCTAACAAACACAGGTACACAATCCAAACCACGAAGAAACCAACGTACGAAAGCCACCAAGGCCAGCATATCAGTCTTTCGTAGCAAAACCAAGCAACTCAGCGGTCGTCGCTGCTGAAGTTGATATCAGAAATAAGAGCCTTAAGGCTTGTTTCTTACCCACACCTCCATGAAACGGTAGGGGTTTTGGATTCCACAGAACACTAATATCCTACCGGCTTGGATTCGATTGGAAAGACGCCAAAACAAACCAAACCAAGAAGTTGAAGCCGTTGAAGTATTGAGTTGGATTGGATGATTGGATTTTGACTTTAGTGAACCTTTGATTTGATTGAATTGAAGATGCACAGTCAGCAGTTCAGTGCACAGACTAATAGGAAGCTTACGGATTTGGTTCTTTGGTTCAGTGCTTTGAATATCTGTTTATTCTTTTGTTTTTGTGCACCCAGAATGGTTGATATCAATAAATATCTCGAAAGCCAACTGGCTTTGGCTAAACAAAGAGAAAATACCACAAACAAGAGAAGTATTGTCACAAATAAAAGTAAATCCGCCGCTGAAAATATATCAAAGAAACAAGCTAGGATTTTAAGTAAAACCCATAATAAAGATAGCACTAAATCTTGCAAACAACACGAGAAAGGGTTGGAAAGTTCTTCAAATAATGTGGGTTCTGACGACGATTGCGAGTATCTGCCATCTGATGATGAAGACGAAACTGTTGTGCATCCGCTATTCTCCGCCACTTCCAGAACCAAACAAAATGTGAAAAGAATCGTTGATGACGGCGACTCTATCACCTATAATGAAAGAATAAAAAACTGGCGATGTAACTTAGCTGCTGCGTTATCAGGAAATTTCAAAGATGACAATCTAAGCGCCGACATACAATACGTTCTCGATGGCAACAAAAATCCAGAAGAAAAACATGAACTCCAGAATGGCCTCTGTATACCAAACTATATCTGGAAACAGCTCTATAAGTTCCAGAGAACCGGTGTCAAGTGGCTGTGGGAGCTTCATCAAGCTGATGCCGGAGGATTACTTGGTGATGAAATGGGTTTGGGAAAAACCATTCAAATTATTGCATTTCTATCTGGCCTTGCTAATTCAGATATGGGAACATGGGGTGGGCTTGGCCCCAGCATCATAGTAGCACCAGCAACTGTGATATACCAATGGGTTTCTCACTTCCATTACTGGTGTCCTCATTTGAGGGTGGCTGTATTGCATCACACAGGTTCCCATGTAGGAAACCATAATAAACTTATAAGAGAGATTCATGCAGCACATGGAATTGTTTTGATTACTTATGCAGGGGTTGTAAAATACACCAAGGATCTGTTGGCTCGCAAATGGCACTATATCATTTTGGATGAGGGCCATAAAATCAGGAATCCAGATACTCAGGTCAGCAAGTTGATCAAGCAATTCCGGACACCACATAAACTTATTGTAACCGGCTCTCCAATGCAAAACAGTTTACAGGAGCTTTGGTCACTATTTGATTTTATGAGACCTGGGCTCTTGGGAACATACATGGCATTCACAGAACATTTTTCTCAACCAATAACCCAAGGAGGATATGCAAATGCCACAGAGTTTCAAGAAGCTACAGCATTAGAGATAGCTAAAGCCCTTAAAAATTTAATAACACCTTATTTGCTTAGGAGAACAAAAGCAGAGGTTCAAGAAAATATCAATTTGCCTGAAAAAAATGAGCAGGTTTTGTTTTGTGCACTGACACAGGAACAAAAAGATCTGTACATGGGGTATCTGATGAGTGGCACAGTCAGAAGCATACTGGACAAAGACAATAGATATGGAGATCCTCTGAGAGCAAGGATGCTGGTAGCATTGACCACATTAAGGAAAATGTGCAACCATCCAGACTTATATCTCTATGAAGCACAAGAAGATCTGGAGTCAATTAATGAAGAAAAGTTCGGACATTGGAAAAGATCAGGAAAAATGACAGTTGTGAACTCTCTTCTTAAAATCTGGCAAAAACAAGGGCACAGAACTTTATTGTTCTCCCAATCCAGAGCAATGCTCTGTATTTTAGAGCAGTATTTTCAAAATCAGGGGTTCAAGTACTTGAAAATGGATGGCAGCGTAGGAGTCGGCCAGAGGCAAAGTTTGATTAAAACATTCAATGATAATCCAGAGTACTTGGTTTTTCTTGCCACCACTAGAGTTGGGGGCTTAGGTGTCAACTTGACTGGTGCCGACCGAGTTATCATTTATGATCCTGACTGGAACCCAGCCACTGATGATCAAGCAAAAGAACGAGCTTGGCGAATTGGTCAACAAAGAAATGTCACTGTGTATAGACTTCTTTCAGCAGGAACCATTGAAGAGAAGATTTATCAGAGACAGATTTTCAAACAATTTCTAAGCAATAAAATACTTGTTGATCCCAATCAGAAAAATGTTCTCACAACAAGTACTTTGCAAGGTCTCTTCACACTTGAAGACACAAATTGCGATGGTGACACTGAAACAGCATCACTTTTTAAGCATACTAAAGTAAAGTTAGAAAGATATAAAGAGAAAAATGATCATACTGATATTAATAAAGACATTTTAGCTCAAAAGAAGAAAAAAGAAGCAATGAAAAATCTTGCTAAATCCATCAGTAAAAAGATATCAAAAAACTTGAAACAAGATCAGAGGGAAACAAATCCTAGAGATGAATATAAAAAGAAAAGGGAGTTGATATTAAATCCGCCTAAAGAAGATGTACCTGAAATCAATTTAGTAGACGATAAAATAACAGATGTGCCGTTTGACAGTGTAATATCAGAAATTGACATTATTAATATGCACACTAAAAAAGATTACAAAGAAAAGTTACTTCAAGAAGTGTTAAAAACTCAAAATAATGAAGAAGAAGGAGAAATTATTGATAATGATATTGATAAAACAGAGCAATGTAAAGATGAAACAAATGATGTAAATGAAACTGGGAATGTTGATGAAATTTCTCCTGACAAGATGGTTGAAGATGCTAGAATAAATACTAAAATCTTCCGAAAACGCAAGCATTCAAAGTCTGATACAACATCAGTTACTGAACTTAATAATTTGGTAGCTTTAAAAAAAATCAAAAAGAAAAAACATAAAAGAAAAATAGATCATTCTGAAAAAAAATGTGATGATGATTATGTGCTAAGTAAATTATTCGCAAAATCATCAGTAAAAAGTGCACTGCATCATGATGAAGTTGTTGGGTTGGCAGAAAAGGAGAAAAGGCACAGAATGAAAGAAGAAGCAACTAAAAGAGCGAATGATGCAATAAGAGCAATTAAGTTTTCGTCTAAATAATGTGCTAAGTAAATTATTTGTATATTCATCAGTAGAAAGTGCACTGCATCCTGATGAAGTTGTTGGGTCGGCAAACAAGGAGTGAAGGCAAAGAATTAAAGAAGAAGCAACTAAAAGAGTGAAAGATGCAACTAGAGCATTTAAGTTTTCCAGTAGGTAGATAATGTGCTAAGTAAATAATTTGCAAAATCAATAATCAATTGAATGACAAATATTACATATTTAGTGAATAAGTTCAATAATATTACAGGACATATTTTTGATATCCTACTACTATAACTAACCTAACAAGTAGGTATTAAGGGTACAATCTCTATTGATAATACTGAAAATACCAGTACCTAGTAGTATTAGAATTGATGAATGCACTACCTACCTTCCTATGATTATTTATTAAATTTATATTTCTGTTGTTTTTTTTTTATTTAGAATGGGTCCGCTATTGACCTCGAAACTTACACTCTTAAGTGTATGAGTGTTAAGTTAGTAAGTTAAGGGGTGTAAGGGAGCAACCACCACCTATGCTCTGTACGCGGTACATCCTGCAGTAACTAACGAGGTTCTGGCGACGGCTTGACTGAAACTATTTCGCCTAACTGATTTGGCTTCGAGGACTAACATATCCTCATGGCCGAACTCGTGTCAAAATAGGCAAAGCAAGTACAGTTAGCTACTTGGTTAAATGAAAATACCTCTGCAATACTTATGATGTCCTGAGACTTCAAACATTATTTTTTATCTATTGGTCATGAAGGATGAATTAATTAGGTCCCTTTAGGATCAGAAAGTTGAATTCCTAAAATGTTTAATTTCCCAGAATGTTGATTAATTTTAGATTCTCAAAATGTTGTCCTTTTTGGGATCACATAGTTTTATCAATCGCTAAAGTTATCATTGTACGGTATTTTCCTTCAGGAACCGAAAGTTCCATGCCCACGCTCTGCGGTAACCTTATTCGCCTTTAGAAATATCCCCATAGTTTTCATTAAGAAAATTAATTCCATCGAATTTAATCTTGGTTTTTAATACCTAGCGAGAAAAAAAAATAAGCTACATTTTATAGTAAGCTGGTTCTAAAGTGAGGGTGTTTTGATATAAGTAGGTACCTTTGAAGAAAGCTATCAAACTTCAAACGGCCATATCTCTGAAAGTATTCGTCCTAGACTCGGTTAGAAGTACAAATGAAAGCTATGACCAAGATCTATATTTTCAATGACAGCTGTCAAACTTCAAACGAATTCCATTTCGATAAAATGCTGTATTATTTATTGTCAACCGCTACCTAGTACCTCTGCGATTCTGGCATATTATCGGGCATAATACACGTCGAATATTGTAGGTGTCACAGTCTAAAACAACATTTTAGGAATTCAACTTCTTGCAAACTCAACATTTAAGGATTCAACATTTTAAGAATTCAACTTATTGCAAACTCAACATTTTAGGAATTCAACTTTTTGATCTTAAAGGATTAGGTCTTCTAAATAATTTTGCTTAACCATTTTCTCATGGTTAAGAGTTGAAAAAACCTTTCAAGCGATTTACGAACAATTTCAATTTTTTTTTGGAAAATAATCGAAACCTTAAATCAATAAGGTCGAAAATTGCTTGAACGGTTTTTTTAACATGTGTAACCATAGGTTTGGTTTTGCAACATTATTTCGAAAACATGATTTGTCCTTCATGACGACAACGGATAAAATGTTTTGAAGTAGGTACCAGGACATCAAAAGTATCGCAGAAGTAAGCATGTAAAAAAAACCTGCAAATCTGCAACGTTTCTGATGTCCTGGTCTTTTAAGTTAGATCCAAGACACAATTCACACATAGTGCATAATTTCTATTGCCAAAAAGATATAGGTACTATGTACGAAATAAAAAAAAAGTTGGTAAAAAATATCTGAGCTTTTCCAAGAAATGTCCAATGCTGATTTCATTGTGCAAAAGTTCGAGTTGGCAATTTAAAACGAAATCGTCTTTTTCAATGTGTAAGGTTTTGCTAAAATCCAATATTGTGACGAATTTTAAAAAAATACTTTTAATATTTTAGAATTTAGTATTTGTCAATTTCCGGTATGACAATATCTGTAGCAAACAAACTAATGACTCAGCTGTTGCAGTGGGCGTCGTGGCCTGTTTTGCAACAGCTGGGGCAGGCGAAAACGTATAAAAGCCGAAAAGACTTGGCCATTAGGGCAGTCATATTCCGACGCCGGACCTCGAGCCGGCAACACGTCTCGGCAGCTACCTGGGCTTGACAAAGCCCTCCCCACTCCCCGCGGCCCCGCGCCGCACCCGCCGCTCGAAGGAATTCGCCTAGCTACCTGGACTGCGCTGTGCCCCGGGCCTCGCCCCTCGCACCCCGCGCCCGAGCCCGCTACAGCGAACATAGAATAAATTTTTGTTTCTTTCTGGTGCAGCCCTTTTCAGGGCGGTCTTTGCCCTTCACGGGTGGCTAACCAGTTGACAAAATAACACGTCTAATTGAAACTGTCCTTCTCAGGGCATTCTTGTTTCTTTCCGGTCAGCCCTTAGTCAGGGTGGTTCGTGAAATTCACGATCAGCCGGTTTGACAGTAATAACCAAAGCCACGCTTAGTGGTCGGCCAAGGGATACCTCACGGTGATATACGAACTTGGCTGGGCGTTGACCCGGAGCGCCTGTGGTTCCCCTTCAGGTAAACACAGAATCCGGACGGGTCTGGCATCACCGGCCTTGGGTGCTCCCCTAGTCGGACGTCAGGTATCGGTTAGTCCACACCTCGGTTATCCCGTAAGAGAGATAACTGAGACTCACTGTTAGGTAGGACACCAGGGCTACACCCCCACCTGTCTTTACCCGACAGGTGGGATCACTCACTATACACACCTCCGGGTGCTTCCCCCCGGAGTTATGGATCCCCCTTTTGATGCCAACGCATTTACGTCAGCAGTATTAAAAGCCGTCGTAGGCTTCCTCCCTCCCGAACTCAATGTTGGAGTTCAATCTGCAATCCTTCAGGCTGCATCCGAATTCGGGGTTAGCCTGAATACGTCCCCCACCGCAGCCCATCTGGCTTCCACTAAGCCTGCCCTCCTAGCCCCTAAGGCAAAGGCCCATAAGCGCCCCGCCCCTGCTGTAAATTCCCCGCCCGCCCTTCAGGCCTCCACCTCTAATGCGATGATCATCGCAGACTCGCCGGAGTCTCCCCAGTTACCGGCCTCCGACTCAGTCTCGGAAGGCGAATGCGACTTGGAGATGGAGACTGCTCCATCTCCAGCATTCTCAGAGTGCGAAAGCCAAGCTCCCTCATCCTCCTCCTCCGATTCCGACGACTACAAAGTAGTCGAAAGAAAAAAGAGGAAGAAACGCTCACAGGTGGCCCCTCCGGCTAAGGCCACTGCTACCACACCCTCCAAGGGCACTCGGCCCATACCCACCCCAGTCCCTGCTGAGAAGTCCACTCCCGTGGCTTCTCAAAAAAAGGAAAAGCCTCCTCCTCCCATCACCCTCACTGGTGCTAACTTTGAAAATGTTGTTGCGCTCTTTAGAGAGCGCAACATTCAGTACACCAAAGCTCGATCTGGAGCAAACGGCACCATCTTGCAGGTGCAGTCCTCTTCGGACCACCGAAAGATGACCTCCCTCCTTCGCCAGGAAAAGATTGGGTACTACACCTACTCTCTTCCTGAGGAAAAAGTCCTCCGCGTTATCATTCGCGGCCTCCCCTCAGATGTTTCCACGGAAACAATTAAAACAGACCTCATTGCACAGGGCTTCCCCGTCAGGGAAGTCCACCGCATGTACAGCGGTAAGTCCCCCAAAGTACCCTACAACATGGTTATAGTGGTACTAGATCTCTCCCCTGAAGGCAAAAAGATCTTCAACATTAAGAGCATCTTCTCTCTTACTGGCCTAAGAGTTGAGACCCCTCATCGTAGGGGTGCCCCATCCCAATGCCACAACTGCCAATTATATGGCCATTCCGCGCGAAACTGTTTTGCACGTCCCCGCTGTGTCAAGTGTCGTGAAGACCATGGCACAAACGACTGTCAGCGCACGAAGGACACCATTGAGCCGCCAGGCTGCGTGCTCTGCGGAGCTGAGGGTCACACCGCGAATTATCGCGGTTGCCCCAAGGCGCCCAAGGCAAGCAGAAAGGCGACCCAATGGACCCCTCGCACCCCCCAATATACAAAATCCACCCCTAAGGTGGACTTAGTCCCGCCCCAGGCTCCCACCACCTCCAAGTGGTCCCAGCCTCTGCCCTACTCAAGCTTAGCTCCTAAAGCTAATGCTGCTCCGTCTAAACCGCAGGAGGCTCCTAAAGCCCCCCTGTACAAGGCTCCCCGCCCCCAACCCCAACCAAAGGCTACCCCATACGTAGCTCCTCGCCCTCCTCCGGCTACGGCCCCTACCCGTGGTATGCCTGACTCGCTTCTACTTGATGTAGACGATCTGTTTGCTCTCACCGAAGAGCTCCATGCGGCTTCAACTGCCATGGACCGCCTCACGGTCCTCTCCAACCACCGTAACACGGTGCGTTATCTAAACTCCAACGACCCTCACTTTCTCTCTAAATTATGGTAGGACAAAAAGTAAGAACCAAACCAAAGTCCCTCGCAATCGCGTTCTTCAACGCCCGCGGTCTATCTAGGCAAAAAACCCTAATTCAAGACTATATGTCCAAGCATAAAGTAGATATTATGCTAGTGCAGGAAACCAACTTGAAACCTAGCCATCGCGTTCCTCGGATCGCGAACTATCACTTGGTCAGGAATGACAGAACGCACGCCGAACGTGGCGGTACTGTCATTTATTTCAAGCGGTCCCTGCACTGCATGCCTATCGACACTCCCCCTCTAACAACCCTAGAAGCTTCTGTCTGTAGAATAGGGATCACCGGTCACGATTCTATCTTCATAGCATCATGCTACCAACCGAGTGGCAAAGACATTCTCAAGAGCGATCTTCAAGCTCTTTTCAGTATTGGCAGCTCTGTTATACTGGCTGGAGATTTCAACTCCAAGCACGTTGACTGGAACTGTCAAGTTACCAATCCGAATGGTATCAAACTTAATAACATAATGGCCGAAATCGATTTCGACATTATTCCCCCCTTACGCCACACCCACTATCCGGACATAGTGGGTCATACCATCGATACCCTAGACATGGCACTTCTTAAGAATGTTTCCCTCCGGTTACATTCGATAGATGTCCATGATGAACTCATGTCAGATCATCTCCCGGTCCTTATGAGATTAGGTCCCCCTCCCGACTCAGCCCCTTCTACCAAAACGGTTATAGAGTGGCACAAACTCAAGAAATCTCTTGAGTCAATCCACTCTACCGAATTGGATCAAATCCCTGACGATATCAGGTCCCTTCAGGACGTGACTATCACAGCATCCTCTCTTACTAACCACGTCACTACTGTTGTTGATGGTCTATCGAAACAGGTATCGGCCGAGGCATACCCTCGACCGCCCCTGCCAGATGACCTGAGACGGTTGATGACAAGGTTCCGCGCAGCAAAGCGCGCCTATAACAATTCCCCTTGTGCGAATAACCGCGCCACTCTTCGCGCACTAGATAAACTAGTTTACAAGCGCACCAAAGAATTCAGGGATAGTGAATGGGAAAACCTACTCACTGACCTAAGCCCCAGCCACCTGGCCTACTGGAATCTTACCCGCTGTATGAAAACAGATACCCCCATCTCCATGCCCCCTCTAGTCCGCCCGGATAAGTCCGTTGCCTTCGATGACGAGGACAAAGCCAATTATTTGGCTGAATGTCTCGAATCCCAATGCTCTCCAAGTCTAGAACCAGTCGACCCTGTCCATCTTGCGAAGGTGAACAGCGAAGTCGATCGCCTGGTATCTCTGCCACCCACCTCCCCGCCTCTGGCCCTTATTAGAGCTTCTGAGATCGAACAGATCATCAAGGATCTGCATCCTAAAAAAGCCCCTGGCCCTGATGGCATCACCAACAGAGTGCTAAGAAACTTCCCCATTGTCCTTATTTATCTACTAGTCAGCATCTTCAATGCTGCTATGAATCAATGCTCTTTCCCAGATACTTGGAAGTGCGCCCATGTTATTGGGATTCACAAGCCAGGTAAGGACCCCAAAGTCCCCTCCAGTTACCGTCCAATCAGCCTTCTTAACTCGCTAGGTAAAATCTATGAGCGACTCCTTATGAATCGTCTCTGGTCCTTTGTCAATGATCTCAAGCTCCTTCCCAACGAGCAGTTTGGCTTTCGAGCTAGACACTCGTGCCCCCAACAAGTGCTCCGCATCACGGAACACATCCTAGAAAAGCGCAATGCGTGCTGGCCCGCTCATACGGGAGCCGTATTCCTTGATGTAGCGAAAGCGTTCGACAAAGTCTGGCACAATGGCTTGATCTACAAGTTATTTGAGTTTGGACTACCAGACAGACTCGTACTCATTATACGAGACTACCTCCACAATCGAAGCTTTCGCTATCGAGTCGAAGGATCGCTCTCTGCCCCCAGACCAATCCGAGCCGGAGTCCCCCAGGGCTCCGTTCTCGGGCCCCTTCTATTCACGCTGTACACCAGCGATATCCCCCGTACCAATCTGGTAGAACTAGCCCTCTTTGCGGATGACACAGCCTTGTATACTTCCGATCGGAATACCGATCGGATCTGTATAAGACTGAACTCAGCCCTCACCACCCTAGGAGAGTGGTTCCGAAAGTGGAGAATTGAGGTTAATCCTACGAAAAGCGCAGCCGTGCTCTTTTCAAAGAATTATCTCAATAAACCCGACCCTGTCCAACTCTTTAGTAAACCCATACCCTGGGTCTCTTCCGCCCGCTATCTGGGCGTCGAACTTGACAGCCGTCTAAACTTTAAAGCCCACATTAGGACGGTGCGTAACCGTGCCTTTTACATCCTAGGCAGACTAGGCCCCATGATCAACGCAAAAAGTAAAATGTCCCTTAGAAATAAGGTGACACTTTACAAAGCCTGCGTCCGCCCCATAATGACATACGCCTCTGTAGCGTTTGCTCACAGTCCAAATATCCCACGCCTCCAAATTGTCCAAAATCGTTTCCTTCGCAAAGCCACTGGCGCGCCATGGTACATGCGTAACAACGATCTCCACCGAGACCTTGATCTCGAGTCCATCGCCTGCTTTATGAAGCGCGCTTCCCAGCGGCATTATAAAGTAGCTGCCAATCATCCGAATCCTCTGATACGAGTGATCCCTACCTACCCAACCGATCCGCCGTCGGACCGGTCCCTCCGTAGGCCAAGACACGTTCTTGGAGACCCGGATGACCCACTCACCACCGCAAACCCGGAGGTGACGGCATCCATTCATTAACTATCTCGTCACTCAGAGAAAACACTATACAGATACACCGACTCCGCCGGCGGAGTCGATGAACCTTTCCGCCTCAAAGCGTTACCCTCGGTATCGCCTTCGGCCATTCCTATCCTCCCCCATCAAATGGCAACAGCCCAAGCCGAGGTCCGTACCTAAGTGGTGCCCTTGCGCTTGTTGCCTCAAAAATCAATTATTGGGCTCGCGCCTTCAGCGCCAGCCAGGTCCGCGCAAAGCTGCCGCCCAGGTTCAGAACCAGGCCAGCGTATTGTCCTTTCATAAAAAAAAAAAAAAAACATTAGGGCAGTCACTCTGAGGTCGTCACTCTGTTCGGACGTCTCTAGAAATTTATAAAGTTTTGTAACTAGACGAATTTATGTTGGATTGATACCTGAAATAAACGTGTATTGAAAGTCACCAGTGGAGTTATTATTGAAGTGCTAACACATCAGAAGTGGGATATACCATCACCATCTTGATGTCACACGATGGATGAGCCCAATCGCAAAAGACGTCTGGCAACACCTCAAATAGAGCAAGGTACCGAGAGGCCAAGTCTAGCAACAAGCTTACACCGAGACGAGACGACCAGCCAGCGCAATCTGATACTTCAAGAACAAGACTTAGAGCTGCAACGAGAGCGCCTACGCCAGCTGGAGCACACCGTGCAAATTGCACGAGATCGGGAGTCAAGATCCAGGTACAACGAGGGCTGCCAGGACACCGACGAGCAGCGTGAACGTCGCCGAGACGACGAACAGCGTGATCATCGTCGGGACGACGCACCACGAGAGCGCCGCCTGGAGAGCGAGCGGCGTGAGGACCGCCGTGACGAGGACGGGCTGCGCGGACGCCGCCGAGATAACGGACCACGAGAGTGCCGCCTGGAGAGCGAGCGACGTGAGGACCGCCGTGGCGAGGACGGGCTGCACGGACGCCGCCGATACATCGGACCTCGTGAGCGCCGCCTGGACAGCGAACGGCGTGAGGATTGTGGTGGCAGCGACGAGCCGCCTGGGCGCCGCCGAAATGACGGACTAGGTAGGTGTCGCCGGGAAAAAGAACACCGGTCAAGATCTCGTAGCCCTCTGTTCACCTCAAAAGATGTCGCTAAATTGATACAATCTTTCAAAAACAGTTCATCGTGCCACCCGTTAGAATCAAATGCACATTCAAGTAGTAACAAACTAGACTACAAGAATATATTACCTGAGTTCAATCCTTGCACAAAAAACCAGCGCATGGACGTTTGGTTAAAAAAGGTTAACGAGTGTGCATCGGTTTACGGGTGGGATGATAAGGCTACTATTCATTTCTCCATGCAAAAACTACAAGGACTGGCCCAAACTTGGTACCAAAGCCTGACAACGATTCTGTTTTCTTGGTCAGAATGGCAGGAAAAGTTGCTCAAAGCTTTTCCTTGCGAACAAAATTATGGTCAGTCCTTGGAGGATATGCTAAAACGGAGAAGCAGACTTCATGAGCCAATCGAAAATTATTTTTACGAGAAACTTGCATTACTTAATCAATGCGAGATTACAGGCAAACGTGCTGTTGATTGTCTCATTCACGGCCTGAGCGATAAAACTGTCAAGTCAAGTGCCTTAGCCTTACGCTGTTCTGAGCCTGATCAATTGCTGCAATATTTATTGAGCAATAAAGATCCTCTTCATCAACCTTTCTTGAAAGATAAATTGGCTACAGACGGATCTCATAGCAATCAACAAAATAAGTTTTTTACCAGGCCGACTCACTCTGGTACATATTGCTATAATTGCAAAGCCAAGGGTCATATCTACAGTAAATGCCCCAAACCTCTGATCGAATGTGGTCACTGTAAGAAAATAGGTCATTTAATAGAAAACTGTAGAGAAAAGCAAGGTATTCAAACCTCAAAGACTAATACAGTGCATAAAACTATGTGTATAACGAATTCAAACCCAAATGAAAAATTCATTAAGGAAGTCATCGTTAACGATGTGGCCCTAGAAGCGTTTGTGGACTTTGGTAGTGAAGTTACCTTGATAAGAGAGTCGGATTTTTCAAGTCTAGGTGTGTTGCATGACAATATCCCGTCAACCATGAAGGGTTTCGGGAATGCACTGGTTCAGTCATTAGGCGCAGTGACTCTTAAAGTAACAATTGACGGAGTTACTGCCGATGTTAACTGTAAAGTAGTAGCTTCACAAGCCCATGTTGATTGGTCAAACATATTCAGCAGTGCGATTTCGTAACTCGAATTGAAATGTGTCTCAATGGATTTCATAATTAAATCCAAGAAAATGACAGTTTTGCGATTACGTAACCACCTTCTCCCTCTATCAAAGCATCATTGAGGGAGAAACCACATTTGAAAGAAACATATCTATCGATTCGTTAATTTTGCGATTACCGATGCTCGGTTTGAATGAAACCACAGAGCACTGACAGCTATCGTTTACTTACATCTATTCAAAATAAGAAACAGCTTGGGTGTTGTATCTGTCCAACAAAATATAAGTATTTTCATGTGTTTTCGTGGCTTAGTTCAGAATTAGATAAAAATGTATGTACCTACCATTTACCTTATCATTTCTATTCACATTATATTACCTATATACTACTTGGAATTGCAATACAAATCAATTTTACAAGCCACGCGATAATCATTTTTTCATTGTAGTTTGAGATGTCGCGTCAATATTTATTGTATTTGGCGGAGGAGCAGCGTCGGAAAAATGCGTTGGTCAGCTCTAGGAGACTGATGCAAGACGCCAGCGACCCACTAATGCTCCCGAACAGAGAGTTTGTAGCACAATTCCGGCTCACTAAGGAGGTGTTTGCTACTCTTTGCCAGGAAGTTGTGCCACTTCTTCCCCAAAAAACCCGCTCAACAGCCATTCGAGACGACCTCAAAGTAAGTTATCTATTGTAGTAGTAAAGTTTTTTGAGAGGTTATAAGTAGGCCTAGGTACCTATTTAGAGAGGAACAAGGATCTCTGGGGAATAATAATAACCCAAAAAATAGGCTACCTATTACTCATTGATTCATATCAATCATAGATTTGTGTTGATACCTACCTATTATCTAATTACTTGGCTATTTTTTTTAGGTTCTTGCAGCCTTGACTTTCTACAGCCAAGGTTCTTACCAGCGAGGAGTAGGTGCCTCCTACCTTCATAACCTGTCTCAGACAGCCATGTCCATCAGCTTAGAGGAGGTGACAAATGCCCTCAATTCGCCAACAGCTTTACTCAAATATATTAAATTTACAAACCAGCGTCAAAGAAGGGAAGCAATTATGTCAGAGTAAGTCATCTACAAACTACTTACCTATGCTATGTTGTTTTTATCTAAAATGCTGTCTTGTTGAGTACCAGCTGAATTGAGTTTATTAGCACCCAACAAGTTACCTTTATCAAACCCGTTTACTTAGTTAACCTTCTATTCCAGTTTCATGAGTAAACATGGGATTCCCGGAGTGATTGGCTGCATAGATGTCTCCATAATTCGGCCAACAGAGCATGAGGAGGCTTTTTACAACCGCAAAGGGTACCATTCCCTTAATGTATTAGCTGTAAGTAGGAATTTCCTTCTTTATTTAGGTATATCTACTAATATTATTATTGCTTTAAATTACCTACTTACCACTTTTTTTTTGTTGAAGATATGCAACTCACATCTTAATATTCAATATTTGGATGCATCATTTGGGGGAGCAGCCCACAACAGTTTTGTTTGGGCTACCTATATTGCTCTGAGTGGGGGGCATGGTACTTAATATTTTTATTTTTGTTGCAGATAATCAATTCAAATGAAAGCAGCTAACTCATGAGAAACTGAAGAAAAAAAGGACAGTATAATTTTGATTTTTAAATGTAGGCTACTACATAAATACTGCTCTGAGTGGTACTTATTATTTTTATTTTTGTTGCAGATAGTCATTCCAATGAAACCAGGAACAACCCCACATAATCGTCATTAAAGATGCGACCAAATTACAATTTCTTGATGTTTCCACCGAGGTCCCCACCCTATGCACCAATGATGAAGACCATCCAATTCGAGTCAGAGTATTACAACATAGCATCATCTTTGGCATGGCAAGCGTAAGGGCAGCAACCGAATCGGTCTTCTCTGGAAGTATCATGCTTAACACAAATATCGTAGGGAGACCCAATGAACAGTACGTTGTGTTAGGAGGCTTGCATCAGGTGAAAAATGGACTTCTCTATGTAACGGTGACGCCTTGTACCACATCGTCACCATGTTTAATTCAGGAAAATTTTGTGTTTGCCCGGGTTGAGAGGGTAAAGCTTATTAATAGGGTGGTGACGGTTTCAACAGATTCTGACGTTGATGTGAAAGCTTTAGGGCGACCACAATTTGACAAACTTGACAACCAATCATTACAAATTGGTAGTTCTGTATCCGAGGAGCACAAAACTAAGCTTATCAAATTGCTTCAGCGTTTTGAGCATTGTTTTGCGTCTAATTTAAATGATCTTGGCTGTACTAACATCACTGAAATGAGAATCGAACTACATAATGACCAACCTGTCGTGTATCGCCCTTACAGGCTTTCACATACCGAACGGGACAACGTGCGTACAATGGTTGACGAAATGATTCAAGCAGGAATAATTAGGGAATCTGTATCAAATTACGCAAGCCCCATCATCTTGGTGCGTAAGAAAGACGGTACGACGCGAATGTGTATAGACTATAGGAAGCTTAACTCGGTTACTGTAAAAGAACAATACCCTATGCCTATAATTGAAGACGAAGTTTCTCGATTATCGGGTCAGGCGTGGTTTATCACGTTAGACTTAATGTCCGGGTATTATCAGGTTCCTATTGCTGAGGAGCACAAACACTTGACAGCGTTTATTACGCCTGATGGTCATTATGAATTTAATTGTGTACCATTCGGCCTAGCAAACGCTCCAGCTAACTTTCAGCGAATGATGAATCGAGTGTTAGGGGCTGCTCGTTTTAATAAAGCCACTGTGTATATTGATGATGTATTAATTTACGGCAGAAGCGAAGACGAAGCCCTAAATAGACTAGAAGAAGTTCTACAACTGTTTGAGGCTGCCAATCTCAAACTTAAACTATCCAAATGCAGTTTTCTACAAAACAAAATAGACTATTTGGGATATGAGATCAGCTCATTAGGAATGCGACCGGGAACATCAAAAATTCAAAGTGTTTCAGAGTTTCCCAAGCCCCAAAACGTACACACAGTACGTCAATTTCTTGGACTGGTTAGTTACTTTCGCAAATTTATACAGGGTTTCGCCGAGATTGCTTCCCCGCTTACGAAACTTCTAAAGAAGAATTCATCTTGGGAATGGGGAACCACACAGGAAAATTCCTACAATGCACTCAAGGAGCGGTTAGTAAGTAGGCCGGTACTTGCGATTTATGATTATAACGCAGAGACAGAGCTCCACACAGATGCAAGCAGAGTGGGAATTGGTGGAATACTGCTGCAGCGAACGCAGGGAAGTACTGAACCGTTTAAACCAGTAGCATACTACAGTCGGCAGACAACCCCAGAAGAGAAAAACTTTCACTCATACGAACTCGAAACATTAGCTGTGGTTTGTTCCTTAAAAAAATTCCGGGTGTATGTACTGGGGAAATAATTTAAAATTGTTACTGATTGTAGTGCCCTACGCTCCACGTTTCTAAAAAGGGATCTGATACCTCGAATAGCACGGTGGTGGCTTACACTACAAGAATTTGACTGTTCTGTGGAATACAGAGCTGGAGTCAAAATGGCTCACGCAGATGCTTTGTCACGAAATCCAATAGTAGAAAAATATGAAAGCGGTTTGCCATGTCCTACGATAATGGCTATCAGCGATGAAGATTGGCTACTTACTCTTCAATTGGGCGACACAGAATTGGGAAGAATTCGGGAAATCATAAACAGTGACTTGAATACAAAAGGACTTGATTACATTAGAGAAAACTATATTGTACGCGACAATAAACTATTTAAATATTTAGATGGGGACAAATCAAATATCAGATGGGTGGTACCTAAGGGAGCTAGATGGCAAATATGTAGGAGAAACCATGATGATATAGGACATGTAGGTTATGAGAAAACTCTTGATCGTATCAAAAAAACTTACTGGTTTTCAAAAATGTCGCGGTTCATCAAAAAATATGTTAACGCATGCATTGACTGCGCTTACGCCAAAAAGTCCTCAACTTCACGTGAAGGACTGCTGCATCCCATCGCTAAGGTAGGAACACCATTTCATACCTTGCATTTGGATCACCTCGGACCTTTCGTAAGATCAAAACGTGGGAACACTCACATACTCGTTATCGTAGACTCTTTTACGAAATTCTTGTTTATAAGGCCGGTAAAAAACACTAAAACCTTAAGCGTTATTAGAGTTTTAGAAGATATATTTGACATTTTTAGAACACCCGATCGACTAATCAGTGATCGTGGAAGCTGTTTTACATCTCATGCATTTAAAAGATTCTGCTTAGATAGAGGCACCAGACATGTGCTAAATGCTGTGGCTAGCCCAAGGTCCAATGGGCAGGTAGAGCGATATAATAGAACAGTGCTTCATTCATTAACTGCTCAAAACCTTAGAGATGATGAAAGAGAGTGGGACAATAAGTTAGGGCGAATACAATGGGGTCTTAACAACACCATACAAAAAACAATAAGCATAACCAGCTGAGGTAATGTTTGGTACAAAGATGAACAGTGAATGCAATCCGGTACTAAATGACATTGTAGATGTAACTCGGGAGACATATGATCTTTCACCAGTTCGTCAGGAAGTTAAAAATAAAATTGATAGGGAACAAGAAAAACAAAAACATTACTATGACAAAGGGCGAAAGCCCGCACAAATATACAGTAATGGTGATCTTGTTAAAATAGTAAAGACGGTATTCCAAAATAACGGAAAAAGCACCAAACTTTTGCCATCATACGAAGGACCCTATAGAGTTGTAAAAGTACTAGGAAATGACCGGTACAAAATAGCTCCCATTCAAGGTTTTGAAGGAATGAAAAATAAACGTAAAACCACAGTGGCTTCGGACCGTATGAAGCCATGGATTCATATTTCATCCTTAGAACTTGGTCATGATGATGATGATGATGATGAAATAGACATTTTTGATGGACAGACTGATGATGAAAACAATAATCCCTAATAATGTAAGATGGCTATGATGGTTAGATAAATATATTAGTTCAATTTACAAGTGGCTATATATTTAACTAAATTTTTAATGATTATGTGCAGGTGATTATTGCATGCATTTACTCAAGTGGTTTCTGATAAGAATTGGTGGTTCACAGAAAGTTATTGCTGTGGTGTTTAAACTTTATTAACTAAATGTTTAATTAATATGTGCAGGTTGGTTGTATTAACTTGATTTGGTTTCAGATATGAGAATTAGTGAAAGTTATTCTGATCGTTGTAACCTTCGGGTTATTTAGAGAAAGTTAATCTGACCGTTATAACCTTCGGGTTATTCAGAGAAAGTTAATCTGACCGTTATAACCTTCGGGTTATTCAGAGAAAGTTAATCTGACCGTTGTAACCTTCGGGTTATTCAGAGAAAGTTAATCTGACCGTTGTAACCTTCGGGTTATTCAGAGAAAGTTAATCTGACCGTTGTAACCTTCGGGTTATTCAGAGAAAGTTAATCTGACCGTTGTAACCTTCGGGTTATTCAGAGAAATTTATCTGACTGTTGTAACCTTCGGGTTATTTAGAAGTAATGTTATCTGACTGTTATAACCTGCGAGTTATTCAGAATAAGTTAATCTGATTGTTGTAACCTTCGGGTTATTCAAAATTTGTAATCTGACTGTTGTACATTTGGGTTATTCAGATAATATTTCGATTTTGTGATTTTTGGGTTTTTCTAAATTTTGAAGTCAAGTTGATAATGTTGATTTGTGTTTAATTATGTTCAATTTTCTAAATTGTTTATATTGTATAACGTGATAGTATTATTATTATTTACTTTTGTGCGACCCAAATGGCGAGTGTAAGGTTTTTAACTGATGCATACATGGGGACATGCATGTTATCAGGATGGTCGAGTGTAAGGTTTTGCTAAAATCCAATATTGTGACGAATTTTAAAAAAATACTTTTAATATTTTAGAATTTAGTATTTGTCAATTTCCGGTATGACAATATCTGTAGCAAACAAACTAATGACTCAGCTGTTGCAGTGGGCGTCGTGGCCTGTTTTGCAACAGCTGGGGCAGGCGAAAACGTATAAAAGCCGAAAAGACTTGGCCATTAGGGCAGTCACTCTGAGGTCGTCACTCTGTTCGGACGTCTCTAGAAATTTATAAAGTTTTGTAACTAGACGAATTTATGTTGGATTGATACCTGAAATAAACGTGTATTGAAAGTCACCAGTGGAGTTATTATTGAAGTGCTAACAAATGTATTCCTTTTCTCGTGGTGACGATACCGTAGTATGCTCTTCCATATCACATATAATATTCAGTAACCTTAACGTCCGTAAAAAACCTACCAATTAAAGTGGTTCATATTTAGGATTTTCTTTTGGATATTTTTAATTACACACCACACAGCAGTTTTTTTTTTCTAAAAAATGGGGCGGCAAAGCTAACTGGCCCGGGGCGCCAAATGTTTAACTACGCCTCTGAGCGTAGTGTAGGACGTCCTCCGGCTAGATGGAGCGACGACCTCCGTACAGTGGCGGGCAGAGAGTGGATGAGAAAGGCCAAAAATCGGGCTCAGTGGCGCACCTTGGGGGAGACCTACGTCCAGCAGTGGACTGCGATAGCTTGATGATGAAAGGCATAGATTTAGTAAATACGGACAAGGATGAGATCTACTATAGGTAATGTGAGCTTACCCAGGAAGGTGCAACTATTGAATTGAAAACATTCCTTCCACATTTTGAGTGTATAAGCGCGCTATCTATCGCAATCTCAGGAGTGATCAATTTAAATCGATGATTTACACGGTTCGTTACGCCCGTTGAACTAACGTGTTTTATCAAACACGATTAACTTTCTATAACAACTAGATTGGGCTATTGGCTGTCAGTTCAATTCTCAAATTATGCATCATAATATTCATAGTGGAAATTATCGTACAATCTGCGTACGATACTAGTGTGCCATCGTACATTGACCTGAAATAATCATACTTGTACGATAATCATCGTACGATTGTGAACACTGGCGTAGATATAGTAAAAAAAATTTTTTAGCCTTTTGAGTGCCCAGCCACAAACGCTACGTCCTCTACGCTAAAGCACAAAGTGAACAAAAATACCTGCGAAAAAAATTGTGCTGTCAAGAGTTGGTCAATTGTTGATTAAGGTGGTGGACGGTGTGTCGGTTTGTTCTCGCCTACAGTCTGGTCGCATTATTAATTGATATTGATTTCTAAAATTTTTTAGTCGATCGCGATTTTTGATCGGGGGGAAGTTTACTGCAGCGTTTCTATTAACTAACGGATTTCAATTAAATTTGAAAGAATCACTAAAGATTTAATTCTACACAAGATGTAAGGAAAATTGCACCAATTAGGCAGTATTGTAGGCAGTTGACGCAGAGTTTTTTTAGTTCTAATCCTAACAGCAAACCTGAATTCGATCATGTGCATGTGTACCGCGCCATATCGTAAGAGATCCTCTTCGGTAGAGATCAAATCCTGTTATACTCTTTGATGTTATCTAAACTCTATCACCTCTATGTTACCTCCTCTCTCCCTCCTTGCTTGTTATTTTAGAATTTTCTGTAAATTTACTAGAATAAAGCAGTATATAAGTACCTCTATTCTTACAGAAACCACTGGTTTTTAAAACTTCTAGGTATCTCATTAAATACTGCCATGTTTTTGTGAAAAAAACGAGGTTCTTCGGAAACTGCTGTTAGCCTACAGAATACGTTGCCTGAACGTTCTATCGACATTTTCCTTGTAAAGTTTCGTCTTTTAGTGATAGCAACATGTCTGCTGGACGAAAAAAGCAGCCACCACCGGGTTTCAACTTCAAACCAGCAGAAGAGCAAGTTGTGTAAGTATCACCAAGTACCCCTACAAATATACTCATAGCATAGTAGCAACTTTGTAGTAATCACATACATAGGTAATAGGTAGGTACTAGGAAATTTTAGCTGAACCGTTAGGCCTAGGGCAATTCAGCGGACAACCTTATTATTAAAGTAAATATCACTTTTCATATGGAGTATAATTTATTCCTAGCTTAAGTTACTTTCAGACATTATATTTTTGATCATCTACTTATTTTCGTTTCTCATACACAGAACACCACCAGCTAACTTGGACAAGCAGACCACCATCACAGTAGATGACAAAACATTCACAGTTCATGCAGATGACTTGGTGAAGATATGTGACCTTGGCCGCGGGGCCTATGGTATTGTTGAGAAAATGCGCCACATACCCAGTGACACTGTCATGGCTGTTAAGGTATTTTTTTTGTTCTTGCCTGTGATCATTCGGTAGGTACTTATTTGAGCAAATATTGCAAATGTTGGGTTTCAAGGATATGGTGGATTCGCTTTGTAAATGCTCTTCATCAACTGTATGGATTTCTAGGTAAAGAACCTATCTATAGATTCATATTTCCTACATTATGAACTATTCATATGCAACAATTTATATAAAAAATAAATAACTACTGCAAAATTTGTAATGTAAATGGTGTTAATTTACCTTCGTCCTTATTCATTAAGTTTAACCTGTGAGGAATTCTTTGAAACTAACTTGCTGTTTCTGGTTCCGTTTATATGTTTATTTTACAGTTTATTTGTTCCAACAGAGAATCACAGCAACATTCAACAGCAGCCATTCTCTAGAGCTGAAACGACTTCTCATGGATTTAGATGTGTCTATGAGAGCCAGTGCCTGCCCCTACACTGTGCACTTCTATGGAGCCATGTTCAGAGAAGGAGATGTCTGGATCTGCATGGAAGTCATGGACATGAGCCTTGACAAGTTTTACACTAAAGTGTATAAAAACAACCGTACCATACCGGAAAACATTCTCGGTAAAATATCTTTCTCTGTTGTAAGTGCCTTGCATTACCTTCACTCACGACTGCAAGTTATACACAGAGATGTGAAACCATCCAATATACTGATCAACAGAGTAGGAGAAGTTAAGATGTGTGATTTTGGGATTTCTGGACACCTTGTGGACTCTGTAGCGAAAACAATAGATGCAGGATGTAAACCTTACATGGCTCCAGAAAGGATCGATCCAACTGGCAACCCTGGACAATATGATATACGTAGTGATGTCTGGTCTCTTGGGATTTCAATGATTGAGCTTGCCACAGGGACCTTTCCATACAACACATGGGGTACACCGTTTGAGCAACTGAAGCAAGTTGTGAAAGATGATCCTCCTAGGCTGCCTGCTGGTCAATTCTCCCCAGATTTTGAAGATTTTATTGTTAAATGTCTACAGAAAGACAACAAGCAAAGGCCTAACTATGATGCATTGCTAGCTCATAATTTCTGCAAAGAACACAGTGAAAAAGATACCGATGTGGCCTCATTTGTCCAAGAAATATTAGACTTACCTGATGAATCCTAGTGATAGGACTACTTTTACGTACCTTTAAGTACAATGTTTAGTTTACTAACCAATCATGTAGGTAGATCATAATATAATTATAATGAAGCATATATGTAATTATAAAAGATATAACCCTATTAATTTATGTATATAAGAGTGTCAATTGCTACTTCTAAAATTTTCAGTTCTAAACATTTTAAAATTACATAAAACTGGAAACCTGTCTTGTGTCATATTTGCTAGGATAGAAATACTCTACCCAATAATCAAATGAAACTAATATAAAATTGTTACATCACATGTTAGTCATAATAAACACCTACTTAATTTGTTTTCATTTTAGTTATTTTCTTCAATTAGCCTTTTCCTCTGAAACAGAGAAAGAAAAACATAAAAATGTCTAAAAACATTTATTAAAAACATCGAAACACTGTACTAGAATAGAATAAGTACAAAATACATAAGTACATGTCATTCTCTTACTGTAGAAAACTGCAGCATCAAAGATATGATTCACACAATAGATAACACAGTAAAGGCAGGGCTGTTTATAAATGAATATAAATAGAGACTCACAATTCACTGTATGACCATAGCAAATATAGTTTCAATAAATAGTTAAGCGTAATTGACTAGAAGACTAGGCCAGTAAATTTTACTTAGAAGGGTGAATTCATCCCTAGTTTAGTGCCAAAATCGAGGCGTGCGCGTCGTTGGTTGCGAATGTCCGCCCTGTAATGTGAGAACGTAGGTAAGGCACAGGTTATGGAAGCATCCACATCAAACATTTAAAATAACTATTTAATGTTTTTTTCAAAGTTCTTTCAGATCTTCATTTTGAAAATTATAAAGTGTATACATATTATTGCAGGCGAATGTACATAGCAGTTATATTACAGCGAGCCCTGATGAATATGGCCAGACTGGCCAGTCTCACTGCCATTGAACTCACGTCACTGTGCTAGCTTACTTGATCTCCACAGACTAGCTACTCACTATCACGTAGCTGTACATGAACTCACTTGATCTCCTGCCATTTGATGAGCTCGATGATCGCTGCGCACACGAGCAGTGACCCCGCGTACCCGGACGCCAGCCCGCCGCTTACGCGATATTTCAGACCGCACACGTCCCACTCAGAGCACAGACCGTAGCTACCCGCTACCATCACGCAGCTAAATATGCTTTGGATTATTATCCTGAAACAGAGTACAGTAATAAATATAATACCGAATTTTCATTTTTTTTTATTGATAATAGTCTAGTGTTTGACCTTACATGTAAAACAAGTAAAGATGTGGCCTAAGATGGAGCACATGGTCTCGACTAACAACAACTGTCTTGTACTGTAATGTTACCTATACTTACAATAAGACGACAGTAGCACACCACACCTTGTTGGACCAGAAGCCCCTCTGCCATATCGAGGATTGTCGGTGCACGAATGACAGCGAGATTATTACTGCAAAAATATATCTTTTTCAAACATTTGTGTCATAATTGTTTGATCTGTGTTTGGGTGTTTAAGGTAGGTATTACATGATAACCATGTATTAACAACTTCCCAAATTACAAGCTTTGCTTAGTTTGGGTCTAGATGAAGCTGTGTTAAATTAATGACCTGTAATCATTTATTTATTTATTTAAATGAGCTAAGAGATCTGGACAGTCCACTAAACCATAAGCTTACACAGTTTGAGTTTTCATCCAGCCCACAGGCTAAGTCTGAAACCGTGAGAGATATCAAAAAGTCATGTTGGGAGTTTAAAAACTCAACCTGTATAAAAACATATTCTTCATAAGGCGGCAGTTTACCTACAGTGTAATCCCATCACACGATTGTCGGTACACCTACAAAGACTTGTATACATTCTTATAATATGTAAAGTGACATTGACAAACGACTCACTCAAATGCGCAGTAATAAGCGCCAACACGATGTGCTGCGCTACATAAAACCCGTCGTAGAAGTCGTCTCCCCACCCGTGCCAGCTGCGCTGCGACAAGTCTCGAACTGTCGACTGATTGCCAGTCGCCGTATCTTGCGACAAGTCGTCGGTCGCGACGTTCACGGGATACACCAGCCAGCAAGCCGTGCTGTTGGTCGCGACCGATATCTGCTCGCAGAAGCTTCGTAAAGTGTACCAATAGAGCACTAGGATGGATATTGCGGACGGTAGGAACTTGCAAGCATAGCACCAGAATATGAATAGCGCCATCTGTGAATGGAAACGTCAAGCATATACTAACAAAATAAATATTTACAAAATGAAAATTTATTTACATTAGAACATAATAAGTGTTTCAATAAGGTCTTATAGGTTAATAAAGTCTAAGTATGTCCTACCACAATTGTTGGCATGCAAATATTAGTTGTAGTCTTATTAATAAATCTTATCTATTATGTTTCCCTATAATTTAGATATTCATTGATTGAGTAAAAACATCTATCGGTTAGCCATTTTTTAATTTACCACAAAACCAATCTCCTTTTAAATTTTTAATTTCATTTGGCAACCTGTTAAATATCTTTATACACATGTAAAATGCTTGATTTTGTGTCGTAGTTAATTTATAATTGGGAATATAAAGCTTGTTATTCGTAGTATCTCTTAGTATTCTAGTGCGGAATTCTTTATTTTATTTTTTTAATTCTAAATGATTAATAACAAAATCTACAGTGGCGGACTTAAAAAAATGTGGTGAAAACTACAACTAGGTACCTATAAAAGACAAAAGAGTAACGAGATCTATATGAATGAAGAACCAGCAGAAGCCTATTAAAAGTCAATGACCTTGTTTATTTAAATAAATAGTTATGATCTAAAAAATAAAATGCTAATTTATTGGATCTCAACAACTACGAAACAATAGTTTTTCAAAAGAAAAACTACTTTTGTGTGCGACACACGCACATATAGTCTATTCAGAAAGAGAAGTCTTGAATTTAGGCTGTGCTTTTGTCATTTAAGCGTCCTGTGGTCTGAATCATTCGGAAAGCCTAATAATAATAAATTACTAACTCCGAAATTTTGACATTAGTATTCGAGACTTCGCTACAGATTTTCGAAATACTAAAATAAAATAAGACAACTTTCGGTGTGTTTGAGAATCGCAACGCTAAAATCGTGTCATTTTAGTTCCGAATGTTCTCACGGTACCTTCGCGTGGAGTCTCACGGGCCGCGTGCCCGCTCGCTGCATGACGCCGGCGTCGAGCGGCGCGAACGCCAGCGCGTGCGCCAGTAGCGGACACACGCACACCGCGCACCACATAGCGCCGCCCGCGCTCAGCGCCACCGGCAGGAACCCGCACAGAGACCCCACCTGAAAAAACACATTTTTCACACCTCTGCGGTCTATTGGTTCGCCCACCGCTATCAGATTCAGAGTCTCAGTCGATCCCCAGGGAACTACAATATTGTGTTTGGTTTAGTTGGTAGTAGGACTTTGTTTAAGTCCGCCTGGCTAGCTACCACCATCTTACCTAATTCTGTCGCCATAACAACAATCCTAAAAAGTGTTGAGTTCCGGCTTTTAGAGGTAAGATAGCCTGGGACGCTACCGCCGACGGCGAAGCCGATCTCCATTGATGGCTTAAAATTAGCTTCATGAGAACTAGAAACGATTTTTACCGTCAAATGTACTGAACGGATAGGTTTCATAACATGTGTACACTTTTGAGATGGGAAACGCCATTTTGGATATGACACATACCCGGAAGGTAAAAAATCGTTTCTAGTTCTCATGAAGCTAATTTTAAGCCATCAATGGAGATCGGCTTCGCCGTCGGCGGTAGCGTCCCAGTTCCTCAGACAGTTGAGATTGATTCCGGGTGAACTGCGCTCCAACCTTCAGGTTTACCATAACCTGTAACCAGATGAAAATGAAGGCCAAGCGCTTCCACGTCGTAAAAAAAAAACACCAACACTCGCCTTACACATCCATCGATACACACTTGCCGCTGCAATTCAGATCTTAAAGAATACCCTGCCGGCGAGATGATGCTTACCTGTATAAGTGAGATAAAGCATACGCTGCACATCCAAAACTGCGTGCTGTTCCACACACACATCATGAAGTGCCGGGACATGGTTATCAACGTGAATAGCGATACGTCCGCGTCGCGTGTCATCTGTGAACACATTACATCCCGGTTGACTGGTCGAGCTAAGCGAGCGTTTGTTTTGATCGACCGAGCTAAGTGAGCGATGATAATAGTCAAATATACTTTTTCGCCATCAAGTAGTATTAGCGAGCTTGACGCTATCATTTCACGACAGCTGGCGGAACTTTCATATTTGAGGGAAATGGTAGACAATGAAATCACAGGCACTTGATCCTCAAGTGCTAATGCATCTCTTTGCATGAAGATGTCGAAGGAAGATACTCTGAAGTCATGGTGATCTGGGATCGAACCAAGCTTAGGTATTACCACTGCCTAAACCGTACCTACTAGACATATAAACATAGTTAGGTAGCTACATTGACTTAAACTATTTCTACACACGTTTGTTGTAAATTACAAGACGTCACAGAAAATCTACATAAATTAAACGAAGACATACACATAAAATTATCTTATTTATTATTTCGACAAATCAAGTCTTGCGTTTGCGTTTAGGAACATCAAACAGTTGGAGCATGCATCGACAATAAACTTACCTGTTCCCTGCAGTAGTTGGTGTATGGCTGGTTTTGCCATTTATTTTGTAACTACGCAGCGTGTAAAAACGAAAAAACATTTAACATTGCTGAATTTCTTAATATGTAGGTACCTTTCTAGTTATATCACTATTTTTGATAAATCGTCATAGATCATATTTACTACCCATAATGGCTTCTTAATAGGTAAGCAAGAGCTTGTCCAAAATAACATTCTGGACGAGCCCTTGATTGCGAGATAGATTAAGATAGGCTTTAAATAAATGTCTAACGAGAAAGGAAACATCATTCATCACGATGAGCTGGTCGATTTCCTAACAGGCGGTAGGTATGTATATAATATAAAAGTAGACTATTAAAAATCTAGAGATCTTTAATGATACTAGTAAAAATGTTTCTGTTTACTTGTGTTGTGCGAGCAGCTAGCATTCAATACATACGTTACATAGACAGACACATCGTCATTACACTCTTTTCCATAAACAATATAATTTTTATTATGATCTTATAAAAAGGAACGCACCACAGACACAGATTATTGTAGTCGTAGTACTATAATAATCTGTCTGTGGCGCGTTGTGGGCCTTCTTAACGTTGCACGATCTGTAAATTTGGCATTGAAATAGTCCACCATGGGGAAGGATATAGACTACTTTTATCCAGGCCAATAGCAGGTATGTAGTAGTATCACGAGTGATGCAAAACAGATCTTACCGCTAAGGAACAAGGCACAGAATTAAGCGATCTCGCCAAGTCAACGGGTCCAACGCATGATTCAGGCACTTTGTACGGAGGCAGCTTTTGGCACAGAACTGGGTAAAGGGGTTCTACGGCGACGCTAAAATAAAAACAGTATTATATAAAATAGTTGAAACTAGTATTGACCTATCCAAAATATGACGACTGATTATTTGAGAAGCTTGAAGTTGTATTAATACGTGAAGAGAAAACTTTGGATCCATTTTAAGCATATTTCGTGAACGGAGGCGTGTGAGCTTTGCCATAGTTAGTTAAAATGGAGAATGCGTGCAGCCCGTCTCAACCCATTGTTGGGCTTAGACCTCTCTTCGCTTGAGCCAACCTTTTGTTGGGCATAGACCTCTCTTCGCTTGAGCCAACCTTTTGTTGGGCATAGACCTCTCTTCGCTTGTGCCAACCTTTTAGATCAAGCACCAGTCCAACCCAAAAACAACCCGCACATTTGACTATGTCATCACCCACAATTGTTTTGCCTTCTCGAGACCACCATTCGGTATTTAACCTTAGAAAGATGAGTAGTTTTTTAATTTACTTTTTACTAAGCGGCCACTCGTATGACTAGTACGGACTAAAATAAACTTCGGGGGAGGGCGTTGACTTTGCTACTCAGTTTGCAAAATGTTCAGTTTCAGCGTTCCATTTATAACGTATGTCTAAAATGTATAGGTACTTTTTTTTGTAATATTTGAATAAAGAACACTCAAACATTACAACGTCTTAATTTGTAATAATCCAATAAATGTTGTGGTTAGCATAAACGTCATTAGTTACCTTGCGTCAGCTTGCATGAATATCTCCATATTTGAGCAGTTCGCGGCAGATCCCATAACACACACAACTTCTCCATACTCCTGCCAATAGAAAGTTTGATTATATACGTAAAGGTCAGCAGGCAAGATGAAAGTCGGGCATATGCCACTGCTTTGCGAAATCACAAGTTTATCCCAATCCACTTTTATGGATATTTAAGAAAACTCGAACAGCCATAACTTAAATACTAGACGTTCTAGTGGTGTTTTGAGACAAATCATAGATACTCTTAATTTAGTAGCAATATTGCGAGTGGTCGCAAATGTCTGAGTAAAAGTAATTAAATTACTTAATTGGGACCGCGGTCCCTCTTGGCAGCGGTCCCGATCGCCTGACTTCTCAGATCTTCATTTTAGATGACAGCTGTCTAACTTTAAACAGACAAATCTTGAAAACTAGACGTTCCAGACAAATGATGGGATACAGTAATCCACCTACTTTTAATATGACAGTGTAAAATAAACGAATTGTTACCGTTTCCCCACACGAACGACCCCCACGTGGGGGCAGACGGTAACACTTACGGCTATCTGCCCCCACGTATGAACCGTGGGGGCACACGGTAACACATTACTACCGTGTGTAGAGTAGAGCCTTCAGAATCGTTACCTGCATGATCTGTATCATGGTCCGCACGGAGCGCGCGTCGCAGTCCGTGAACAGGGAGACGAGGAGCGGCACGTTGTCCACTTGCTCTATATGAGGACGGATGTTCTCTATGCCTCGGGGCAGCTTCGCCTGTCAACCAACGAACATGTCCATACAAAACATGACCGGCCCTGAAAATCTATATGACTGGCAGGTAAGTCTCCTTTGTCGAACAGGTTCAGCTGTTTCTTTCTCCTTGCTAGTCGCGATTCCGAACGCGCGGTTGATTTGACGTTCCCAAATGATCCCAAAAAATCTAACCGAATAAACTATATTTTGAATTTAGTAAGATTTTTTTTATTTTTAAAGATTAGAAAATATTTTTCAATAATAATAAATGAAAACTCGCACTAATACAACTTGAAAGTCCAAGTTCTAAAAAAAAAACTAGTCTGTTGGTATAATCATCAATTTATATTGAACAGTGTATTATATTGTATCAATTACCTACAATATAACGGACTTACCCGATCTTTTTAAACAAAATATTGTATCTAGCTAGTGTAACAGTACAATGTGTTTACCCGGTTGCTCATATCGAAGTTGACAGGCGCGGAGTGGTCCGTGGAGTCAGTGAGACACGACAGCGAGCGACAGCCGTCGACCGGAGACTCCGCCCCTTCCTCTTCATCTAGCAAAGAGTCTGCGTCTGCGGACGGATGAGTCGTGGCAACGCTGCCTCGCTGACAATTAATGAGGAAACAATTAGAAGCTCATTTTGCTTTACAGTCAAACACTTTACTATAAATAATAGAAGGGCTGATATCCATCATAGAAGAGCTAGGTTAATTAATTATTAGAAAAATATATCAAAACAATTTAATCGGATGGATTTACCTTGACCATAACTACATTGAACATTTATTCATTAGCTTCACTGTTATTATTATTTTTGTTTATTATACGACGGGGAAGCGCTCGGCCTTCATCTCATCTGATATAAGATAAGGCCGAAGGCGGAGGCGCACTTCACCCGGAATCCTCAACAAACTGAGGAACTGGCTATCTTACCTCTAAATGCCGGAACACAACAATTATAGTTACTATGGCGACATAATTAGGTAAGGCTGTGGTAGCTATCCAGGCTGACTTATACAAGTCTTACCACCAACCAAACCGAGCACAATATTGTACTGCCCTGGATTCCCAGGGGAGTACAATGGGACACGAACCCGGGACCTCTGGATCTGAAATCCGTGGGATGAACCACTAGACCACAGAGGCGTTTATTTGGTGGAGCACCCACACAAAGAGTTTCCTGTTCTATGCTTACCTTCAATCCAGTATGCGTTGTGATAGAATGCCTAGCTTTCTTGATCTCGCTATCAAACTTGACCGTCGTGTGGACCAAGTTGATAGCGCCAGGCGCCGACATTGACAGTGCCTTGGAAGACGCCATGTTGTTGCTAAATACAAAATGGGATTTCAGGTTTAAATTGTAAAGAACCCTTTCAATGCGATGAAGATAGTCCTCATAACTATGGCATACGAATGATTCTCATAAGAGAAGAAATAGTACTAGTTTATAAAGATGTTTATCTTCGGTATAGGCATGGTCAAACAGATCACTATGCGGTGTTTATGCCGGCTCTGTTGGTTGTAAACTAGACCTATGTAAACTAAACTACTGAGAAAGGCAAGCGCCTGAAATAGTTATTCTGAGCAACACTCGGTCAGTCTGAATGTAACCTCCACATATCTACATACATATGTGGAGGTTACATTCACCTAAATATGTGGAGGTTACATTTAGACTGACGAAACGAAGAGCCAGTACATAATTGGTGAAAAGAAGGTATTTGAGAATGTTTGTTGGTATTCTTCAGGTTTGTACTTCGGAGTGTGCCCAGGAGTTCATTTCAATATTCCGCCGTCACCGTTCTATAATACAAATTTTAGATATTTTGAAATCGGCACCAGCGTTCATTTTTACACTTACGTACAACCATAATGGAAAGGCTCGCTTCATGTAGACCTCATCCTCGCTCACGTAAGGCTTGAGGTCAAGAGATGACAATGTAAATAAAAAAGGCAATAGCGCCACCAAACTTAGACTAGAATAGTCAAGTCTAGAATTTAGCTGGACGCACCCATTGATTACACTAGATTTGGTATATCTTGTCTTTTCTATAATAGTTATATCTTCATCGCATTGAAAGAGACACTAAACTACAGTACAATTAGGTGTACTGTAGTTTAGTGTTAGATATTGGCGATTGATGTCCCAAGACTCACAAGTCTATAGCATTGCAAGCAACCAAGCATTATACCATCATGTTAAATATTTATTTATATATATTTTTTATAAATATACACCTACGACGTATTTTTACATACCTAATTAATATAAAGTTCATAATTTGTAATTATTGATCCATGTATCAATATATTTATTTATTAAATAAATAAACTTATTCTAGAAAATATATTAGTTCACTATCTAAATGTTTCATTAATAGTATATAAAACGTGTCTTATCATTTTAACGATTAATATATTGCCTACCATTAGTATTAATAACAAGCTGCTACTTAGCAAACACACTTAAAACCCAAGCACAATTCAACTTTCTACACTACCACACCAACTAGCTACAGTGCAAAGCTCACACAGAAAGGTTATTCATTGACTGTATATTATAGACCGAAAACTATCGTAAGTCCAACATTATAAGATATTATGAATCTGGAAAAGACAAACAAATATAGTTCATACAATCTCTTTCGGATTCGACAGAGACTTTCAGCAGCTATTTAGTGTTCGATCTAATCTAGTATTTCAATAATAACTCGTTGAATGCCGAGCGTCGACGTGTAGCAACACGCACGTGCGTGGCTATTCAACGAATTAACCAAGTCAAAGAGTCAACATAGTGAAATAAACATTATAAGCGATATAGCAAAATGATATGTCACATTTCTCTCCCTCATGAGAAAATTAATCTGAATAATTCATAAGTAAATTGAGGTTATATCAAATCAAAATGTAAATTTTGATTCCTCATATATACCAATTGTCATTTGTGAACATTAAAATATTACTTGTAAATATGCTTTACATTTACTTCAAAAGTAGGTTTTTTCATACCAGATGGAAATAAATATATTTAGATTCCCTGTCATAATACTTGTTTGCATGTAGAATCATAAACTTGATTGAAAAATATACTGTGGTTAACATTATAAAACTATAAATAAGAATAAAACCAAAGTTCCCACAACTAGGTTCCGTAACGCTTTTACAATGAGTTTAAACTTGATGTGCTATTTTTGTCAAAAAATAAATTCTAACATCTTCTTTATCAAAAAAGCTATTGATAGCTTTTTTTTTTTTGCTTGATAGCTTAAATTCTAGGCCCTACCTAGAATTTGCGATTAACTAAAAGATAAGAACTCCTGGTATTCATTTTGATTTGATTTGGTACAATGGAAGGTAGAGTATGAATGATGTCCGCGCCCGAATAGTGTGTGATGTGAACCGGTGTGTGAGAGGGAGAGAGATGTATCAAGCGAAGGAGTGCAAAAGAGATGAAAACAAACCTATAAAAATCGTGCGCGGTGTAATTCTCAGTATCCCTAGCGCCGGCTCTCGGCAAGGTCTGAGAGGACAGCGGGGAAGCTCCCTTGCTGTCGACAATACCCTTCATCACGAACTATGACCAATGGACCATACATATAGTTTTGTACTGATGATGACTTCCAAACCGATTTCGGCCACTGCGACTGTTTGGATGGGACAGGGGGTACACACCAATTGTACCATACTAATACTAGTAAATACCTGTTAAATCTATTCTATCATACATTAGGAAGTTTTCAAAGTAATATTCATTCGAACAATATGCGTATACACCTAAAAAAAGAAGTTTAACCTGTCACCTTCAAAATTTGTTAATGTATGGAGTCAGTTAGTAAAATGTGTAATGAAGTCTTAATTGATTAGACTTCTGAACAATAAATAAGGAAATCAAAATGTATATCTAACAGAAATGAAAAAACATGGAAAGAATCAATATAACCACATATATTCAAGAAGAAAGGCAGCTTCTGGATACGCGCGCTCCAACGTAGACCTCATTTGCACGTGTCAAGAGCTGACCCACGTCAAATAAAAAAAAACAATATCTACTTAATTCTACACATCAAGATTTAAAAACTGTAAACAACACCGAAACTATGGCAGTACCTAAACAAAAAAACGTAAATGAATGTGGCCACTTTTTCCAGTGAAGCGTTGATTGTTAAAACATTTTTGTCCACAACTTGTTATTTTCCAAAAAGCATTATTTAAAACCAATTTTGTTACAAGTATTTGCTGACACACTTCCTGAAAACAGTGTTTTTTAAAAAGAAAAACGAACAAGTGCGAGTCGGACTCGCAAGCTGAGGATTCCAAACAAAATTTCTACACAAAAATGCGGATTCATGTATTTTGGAGCCTTAGTGTGGGTCCAACTCATACTTGGCAAGTATTTAGTATTTGTTATTTTTCCTCGATAAGAACTTTAATCATAGCAACACATATGTTTATTACAGTTTTTACGATAAAGCAAAATATTATGATTATTTATTATTAGAAAATTTCAAACATATTTATGAACCATTAATTAAAAGAAAAATGTCCTGTAATTAATAATCAACGATCATATTACAATACAGAATTTTCTCTTAAAATATTAACGACAACACTCAACTATCCAAAATGAAGCGGATTCCAGTAGTGTCTGAAATATCTTACGTCACAGTGCCGGTCAAAATAACAGTTTGACCTTCTTTGATCCTCTGTATTATTAACTCTTTGCCAAGCATGAGGCAGCTCATTTTCTAGTTCAACTAGTTACAAACAACGCTTACCTGGGCGGCTCGTCGCTCATGAGCGATATGTGACAGTTCCAGCCAGACTCTAGACCCATTTTCTCGCTAAACACACGCGAACGCAGCTCATTTTCTTTGCTAAAATGCACGAAGCGAATGCAGGCGCGCTCCAGACGCTCGATTAGTTCCACCATATCGCTCTGCGCTTGGTATTGCATCGTTACCATACCTATGAACACCTGCAAGTAATATTTACTTTTTTTTTATATAATAAATTTATTCTAAATAGGTTTAAAAGTAGATATGTATTACATAAACTATCAACTTTATTACTGATATCATTTTCACAATATGTAATTAAGTATTTTGTGCGAGTGCTAAAAGAAATTGAAAAATTCGTTCAAAATACTAACTTGATTGCATTGCATGTCAAAATATCCGTCAGCATCTTTTACTTCTTCGTCAGTCACTTCGTTAAAGAGCAATGAATCTGAAAAGAGCATTAGAAACTTTGGATTTCAATACGTAATACTATATGTGAGAGAGAGACGGCCAATGGTGCGGGTCTATGACCGGAGCCATGTCATACGCTCCGGTAGAATGAAAGTGAAGCGTAGACACGTTGGGCTATGATTCTGAAAGAGCGCATAGAGACGGCGGCTGTCGGTAGGCAGCTCGAGGTATACGTGAGAGAGAGACGGCGACTGTCGGTAGGCAGCTCGAGGTACATGTGAGAGAGAGACGACGATATGCCGCAGGTCAATGACCGGAGCCATGTCATACGCACCGGTCGAATGGAAGTGCAGCGCGGGCGCGTCAGGCCACGATTCTGCAAGAGGAGCGTAGAGACGGCGGCTGTCGGCGGGCAGCTCGAGGTACATGTGCGAGAGAGACGGCGATATGCCGCGGGTCAATGGTCTGAGAACAACAAATATATATGAATTCAGCCGTTTATTTTCAATCAATTTGAAATATAACAACAGCCTTTCGTGTTACTTCCAACAGAATTGTCTGGCCAGTAGGAGATTTCAGTATGAAGTATTAGGATTTCAAGCTAGTTCCAACATTCTGAGCTGTGCGTTGAACTATCACCCAGTCATTCAGTTTACCATTTTATATATCAACAACAAATAATGCAAATCTTTGTAAGCGTTTCGAGTGACAGTGTAATAGAAACTTACTTGTAAGCGAATGCGGTGCAGTATGCAGTGAGCGAATTCCGTTGATAAAAGTCTATGATCTTCTTGCGGTCGGACGGCGATATGGGCGACAGGTCTTTGCCGTTCCAGTAGTCTACGCATGAATCGAGGACTATGTCTGCTGTGCCCTGGTAATATTAGCAAAAAAAAAATATGATAATCCAAAGCGCTCGTAACAAACCCGTGTGAGCATTTTTTTATATTGTACGACGGGAAAGCGCTTCACCTACATAGCATTCACTACATATGTCAAGATAAGGCCGAAGGTGGAAGCGCACTTCACCCAGAATCCTCAACGATCTGAGAAACTGGCTATCTTACCTCTCGTGGTAGATAGCCAGGCAGACTTAACAAAGTCCTACCACCAACCAAACCGACCACAATATTGTACTCCCCCTGGGGATCGAACCCGGGACCTCTGGATATGATATCGAAGGGTTGAACCACTAGACCACAGTGGCGGTTATAAATATTTTTAACATTCCTGAGCCCCAATGCTACTAAGCTATAGAGGCAATTACCACTGTCATAGTTGTACGAATGCTCACATATGTAACACAAACCTGTGTGAGTATTTGTAACAAACATGTGTGAGCATTTGTAACAAACCTGTGTGAGCATTTGTAACAAACCTGTGTGAGCATTTGTAACAAACCTGTGTGAGCATTTGTAACAAACCTGTGTGAGCATTCGTAGCAAACCTGTGTGAACATTCGTAGCAAACCTGTAAGAGCATTTGTAAAAAACCTGTGTGAGCATTTGTAACAAACCTGTGTGAGCATTTGTAACAAACCTGTGTGAGCATTTGTAACAAACCTGTGTGAGCATTTGTAACAAACCTGTGTGAGCATTTGTAACAAACCTGTGTGAGCATTTGTAACAAACCTGTGTGAGCATTCGTAGCAAACCTGTGTGAGCATTCGTAGCAAACCTGTATGAGCATTCGTAACAAACCTGTGTGAGCATTTGCAGTTGATGCGCTCGCTCGCTGACAAGCACAGCGAGCATGTGCGGCAACGGTACTTTGACTCGCGTGCTTAGTTGTAGCGAGCGGACGAATTTCGTCTCACGTCTTATTGTATCCGCTTGCTGAAAACCATTACAGTAAGCTAAGGACAAAGTCAATGTACAAAACTATACGCTAACTGACCAACACAGAGCTTCAACCAAAGAGTCCAAAGCCAATCTACTAAGCCAAACGGTGCTCTTTGGATATTGCAAAATCAAGATAACGGAATAGAAACTTGTTTTTGTATATCACTCATTAGTAAATCTTTAATCTCACCAAGTGCCTGAACACCGCCAAACATTCCTCCACCTTGTAAGTATCAGCGACCGCGTCGTTGAAGCCAATCTGTTTGGCCAACTCGCAGAGGCATCGGCGATTGGTCACCGGTACTAGGTCTTCACTGCAAGAGAACAATAATCAATCGATTAGGATGAACCCTAATATGGGCAAATATTTTGAATAATAATAAAATATCTAGTCAAAAATACCAATACAAAAGACATATTTATTAATTTCGAAAAAATAATCATACAAAAATATAATATCAAAGAGCGAAAATGACAATACTCCACTACTACACAAGAGTAGTAGAGCCCCTTGTGAATGGGGAAGTATTACCACCATACCTATTTCAGCCGCCAAGCAGCATTGCTGTGTTCCGGTTTGACGGGTATGGTTGCCGATGAAATTACGGGCACGCGAGGCTTAACACCTTTATGCCTCAAGTTGACGGGCGCAATGCAGTGCCCTGTAGGCTTTGTTCATGGTGGATTTGACCGTATGCAGTAAGGGTTTGTTATAGGCAAGAGTGCACTTTATATCAGGTGGGTTACTTGCTTGTTCTCCTAGTTGTATAAAAAAAAAACTTGTTCATGGTGGATTTGACCGTTGCAGTAAGGGTTTGTTATAGGCAAGAGTGCACTTTATATCAGGTGGGTTACTTGCTTGTTCTCCTAGTTGTATAAAAAAAAAACTTGTTCATGGTGGATTTGACCGTTGCAGTAAGGGTTTGTTATAGGCAAGAGTGCACTTTATATCAGGTGGGTTACTTGCTTGTTCTCCTAGTTGTATAAAAAAAAAACTTGTTCATGGTGGATTTGACCGTTGCAGTACGGGGTTTGTTATAGGCAAGAGTGCACTTTAAATCAGGTGGGTTACTTGCTTGTTCTCCTAGTTGTATAAAAAATAGTGTATCTATACAGAATAGTGGCGGCTATATGATAATAATAATAATATAAATGTGGAGGCTATTGGTGCTACCGCGCTCGCGATGAATCAAGGAGACAATTCGATTCCGCATTAGTGTGTCGAATCTATCTATACCGGATTCTGCGTTCTGATGCACTACAGGAACGAGAAATGTCAGTGTACAGTAAACCCAGACGTCGTTCTAAAAAGTTGCTTTGTTTCAATAACGAATATCTTTACCTCTCGTACACATTGTAAGCCTTCGAGCCACCATTTCACACCTTTTGATTTATTAATTTAAATGCAGAAAACATACAGCTGTATTACAATTTCCTTAAAAACGAGAATATAAATAGTTAGTTAATTAAATAGTTTCTTTGTTTAAAATAAGGACTATCTTTACGCCTCTCGTACACATTGTAAACCTTCCTGCCAGCATTTTACACCTTGTGATTTATTTATTTAAATTCAGAAAACCAAAAGCTGTAATACAATTTCCTTAAAACTTAAAGAAAAATAATTAGCCAATTATAGGAATTTATTATTATACGCGCTAAATGATACCCTCTAGCCAACACAAAGCCAGTTCCTCAGTTTGTTGAGGGTTCCGGGTGAAGTGCGCCTCCACCTTCGGCCTTATCTCAACTTGTTACCAGGTGAGATGAAGGCAAAGCGCTTCCCCGTCGTACAATAAAAAAAAAGGATTGATTAGTGAGACATGACGAATTATTAGTAAGACAACGAATGCTCATTTGAGCAGCATTTTTTATAGCTCACCTGAAGTGCGCCTCGCAAGTGAGATGTGCGCAGAAGTGTGCGTACGTGTGCCTGGCTGCGGGCGCGCACGTGTTGAGCAAGGCGCACAGGCCGAGCGGCTTGAGCAGTGATAAATGCTGACGCCATCTTTGATCGTCAAACTCCACGCAGAACGGCGCGTTTTGGTCGTGGGTCAAGTCTAACACCTGCAAGGAAATTTACGTCATCTCGATGGCTGCTGTAAAATATTCACGATGTGTTTTACATTTTATTTTTATACTACTAGGAGACGGGACTAGCAAGTAGCGCACCTGGTGTTAAGTGTACTCTTGCCTATGACAACGCCTTACTCATAGGTCATACCCACAAAGAACATAGCCTACACGGCACTGCATAGCGCCCGTCAACTTGAGGCATAAAGGTGTTCAGCCTCACGTACCCGTAATTTCACCGGCAACCATACCCTTCAAACCGAAGCACAGCAATGCTGCTTGGCGGCTGAAATAAGTATGGTGGTAGTACTTCTCCGGATGAGCCCTTTCACTAGGGGCTTCTTCTACTCTCTACATAGAGCGGGACGCGCAAGTTAACACCTAAATAACCGCCTCAGTGGTCTAGTGGTTCGCCAACCGGTGTCAGATCCAGATGTCCCGGATTCGATGCCCAGGAGAGTACTTTCGTGCTTGGTTTGGTTGGTGGTAGAACTTTGTTTAAGTTCTCCTGGCTAGCTACCTCCATCTTACCTAAGTCTGTTGCCATAACAATTCGTAACTGTTGTTTATAAATTATAAATATATTAATTGTTTGATAAACGAAGACATGGAGTTCACAGCTGAAAGGAGTGAATGGAAGATAACATGCTGCGCCGACTTATCCCCCAGTTTTGTGAGACCTAGTGTGGATAGGGACAGGAGAATGACGATGCGCCAAATAGAGTACCTCAACAATAGTAGAAGGTTCATGCTGGTTCCCCCCGGGCACCAGGTCCGCGCCATCTCCCTGGTGCTCCATGGAGCCGACGAGACTGGTCTTGCTCGAGCTATTGGACGCTGGCCCGGAGTTGCGGAGGAAAAACACTTTCTCCGCAGTCGGGTTCGGCCACGATAGGATACCTTTCTTATCCACGCAGCATAACGCCTGTTAAAATTGAAACATTACAAACAAATATGAATGAATGGGTTTTTATGTACGACGGGAAACGCTTGACCTTATCTCATCTGGTTTCAAATGATAAGGCCGAAGTTGGAAGCGCACTTCGCCTGGAATCTTTAACAGTCTGAGGAACAGGCTATATTACCTCTAAACGCCGACTGACAACAATTTAGAATTGTGTTACTCTGGACTTAAATACTCCAAGATTGTACTCGTGCAGAAAAACAGACGCGGGCAAGTAGTTACATTCCTTACAAATTTGTTTGAATTAATTATGGGTTAGCTCTTGACCTCTAGGCCGAAGCAATTATAAGGTCGGCGATGGAGTGAGCTTTTTCAGAAAGCATTGGCGTTTCTGCAAACCATTTGGCGCCGGACTTCAGAATGAGGTTAGCTAGCCAGGTGAACCTCTAGTAGGCTTTCCTGCAAGTAACTGTCTGCGGTTGTGATGATGATAATAAACTCACCGACAAAGATCCAAGCACATGGACAATATTCGCGGTGCGGACCACCATGTCTTCCCTGCCCGTAGCGATGTTGAAGAACGTCTTCCAGAAGGACTTGAGGTGTTCAGGTTTCAGATTCGCCTCGCTCAGGGCTTGGATCAGCGGGTCGCTGGCGTCCTCCGATATGGAACACGACTTCGGACGGACGTACTTTTGACGGGTCTCAGACAACAGTTTGAATCTGCATTGAATTACGTGTGAGTCAACGCGATCAAAAGATATGACCGTTTATGTCGCATACTTTTAGATTTCACAAGGGAATCAAAACACAAAGGGTTCCCGTTGACCACGAATCATGCAATTTCACAAGCACCAATGTCTTACAGCACACGTAAAGGTAAAAATCTAAAATCCGTCAATCGGTAGTTTAAAAAAAAGCGAAGTTATTTCAATAACCGTACCCAGAGATCGAACAGCAAAGTTAAAATTTGTCTTTTAGTTCTAATAAATATTTTAATTCATAATATTAGATGCTTTCTTAATGTACCTAATTAGGTACCAATGCATTTACCTACAGCTTCAATATGACTACAACTTGCATTACCTGCTTTCTATCTAATCCTAAATACGAGAGGTAACTAATTAGTTAGGTACATAAACACAAAATCTCGGCTCTACTAACCACAATACAATTGCAGCTACACTTAAATAATTGTAATATACATTTTGGCGCTTTAAAAGGGAAACTTAATAGGTACCTATGTAGCTATACATAGGTATTTGAACTTATATACAGATACAAGTTTGTATGAACCGGTGCGCGAGTCAAACTCACAAATGGCCGTTTTTTAAAAAAAAACAGCAATTCCGTTGCCCAATGTATTTAGATCGCACTTACCTCCAAATAGTGCAATCTAAGGGATTTGTTAGTTATTATTATTATTATACATGTGTCTTGTATCAAACTTACAACTGACTAACCGTTCGTCAAACATACATACAGACTTCCTCAGCAAATAAGATTATTAAAATAAAAACGGTTCAAATTGATGACGTACTCCTTTTTCGGGAAGTTGGTCAAAAAGGCTCAGAGTACCGCTCTCCCAGACAAACTGGATTCATTAATGAATATTCATGTTTATTCTGTTTGGGTGTTGTATTGCATGCTACGTTTGTATTTACAAAAAAAAAGTATGTAAGTATTATATCTGTAATCTAGTTCCCATATTACAAACTTTCCCCAGTAGGCGTAAAATTAATGTCCTGTAATACATATATTTATTATTGTTATGAATATATTCTGAAACGTCCGATTCAAACGAAACTTTGCAGGTAATCGGAATCTCCATCTGTCGTGCGTTACATATTATTTCTAAAAATAAATAGGATAACATCTGCAAAATTTCAGACCAGCTACCTATATTTGTGCTAGAGAAAGTCAGCGATTTTCCTGAGCCTTCTTAATACGAATACCTTTGATGATATAGCTTACCGTGCTAATCCGTAGCAGTTAAAAGCCGCCCAAGCCATCGGAAACACGATTTGTAACAGCGGCAACGATGCAGCTGTAACAATAATAAATTAATAACTATTAAAGGACACTAATATTAACCGCCTCTGTGGTCTAGTGGTTCAACCCACCGATTTCAGATCCAGAGGTCCCGGGTTCGATCCCCGTGGGGAGTACAATATATTGTGCTTGGTTTGGTTGGTGGTAGGACTTTGTTGAAGTCCGCCTGGCTAGCTACCACCATCTTACCTAATTCTGTCGCCATAATAACAATTCTAAAATTGTTGTGTTTCGGCATTCAGAGGTAAGATAGCCAGTCCCTCAGTTTGTTGAGGATTCCGGGTAAAGTGTGCCTCCATCTTCGGCCTTATCTCAACTTGTTACCAGGTGAGATGAAGGCCAAGCGCTTCCCCGTCGTACAATAAAAATAAAAAAAAACTAATTTCACACAGCGCCATCTAGTCCCGATATGATATCAAACAAGAAATATTGCTGACGTTTTTTTTCAAGGTTTATTAGGTACAGCGAGATGCTGAAGAGACCAAACACGGATATTTTGATATTTTCACGGAATGTTTTCGGATCGGAAATATCACTTTTTGTCGGATTCGATATAGAAAACGATCGATTTCAACAAAGTGTCGAACAGTAATATTAAAATATTTAGATTTTGGATTTTCGGAATCTCCATCGGAAGTGTCCGAATCCGATCCGATAAGGCTTTCCGAATATTTGAGAATAGCTATACAGATTGCTGTCACGATAGTATGACACAGTCGTCATGATTACCAACATATCGTGTCTATATTTTGTATGGTAAAAATGAGGCAAGAAACGTCACTTACGCAGTTTAAGACTCGGTGGCATCACTCACTTTACTCATTTAGCCGCCTCTGTGGTAAGTGGTTCGCCCCGATATCAGATCCAGAGGTCCCGGGTTCGATCCCCAGGCGGTACAATATTGGGCTTGGTTTGGTTGATGGTAAGATTATGTTTAAGGCCGTCGCCATAACAACAATTCAAAATTGTTGTGTTCCGGCATTTAGAGGTAAGATATCCAGTTCCTCACTGTTGAGGATTCCGGGTGAAGTGCGTCTCCACCTTCGGCCTTAATCTGTAACGAGGTGAGAGGCAGGCCAAGCGCTTCCCCGTCGTACAATAGAATCAAATACATGGTAGCGATGCGGTACACTCACCGATGGTCTGCAGAAAGTATATCTCAGTCCAATGCGTGACGCCGGGTAGGTGGTAAATGCGGTACACTCACCGATGGTCTGCAGAAAGTATATCTCAGTCCAATGCGTGACGCCGGGTAGGTGGTAAATGCGGTACACTCACCGATGGTCTGCAGAAAGTATATCTCAGTCCAATGCGTGACGCCGGGTAGGTGGTAAATGCGGTACACTCACCGATGGTCTGCAGAAAGTATATCTCAGTCCAATGCGTGACGCCGGGTAGGTGGTAAATGCGGTACACTCACCGATGGTCTGCAGAAAGTATATCTCAGTCCAATGCGTGACGCCGGGTAGGTGGTAAATGCGGTACACTCACCGATGGTCTGCAGAAAGTATATCTCAGTCCAATGCGTGACGCCGGGTAGGTGGTAAATGCGGTACACTCACCGATGGTCTGCAGAAAGTATATCTCAGTCCAATGCGTGACGCCGGGTAGGTGGTAAATGCGGTACACTCACCGATGGTCTGCAGAAAGTATATCTCAGTCCAATGCGTGACGCCGGGTAGGTGGTAAATGCGGTACACTCACCGATGGTCTGCAGAAAGTATATCTCAGTCCAATGCGTGACGCCGGGTAGGTGGTAAATGCGGTACACTCACCGATGGTCTGCAGAAAGTATATCTCAGTCCAATGCGTGACGCCGGGTAGGTGGTAAATGCGGTACACTCACCGATGGTCTGCAGAAAGTATATCTCAGTCCAATGCGTGACGCCGGGTAGGTGGTAAATGCGGTACACTCACCGATGGTCTGCAGAAAGTATATCTCAGTCCAATGCGTGACGTCGGGTAGGTGGTAAATGCGGTACACTCACCGATGGTCTGCAGAAAGTATATCTCAGTCCAATGCGTGACGCCGGGTAGGTGGTAAATGCGGTACACTCACCGATGGTCTGCAGAAAGTATATCTCAGTCCAATGCGTGACGCCGGGTAGGTGGTAAATGCGGTACACTCACCGATGGTCTGATTCAGATTTCAGATTTCAGATTTCATTTATTGGCCACATTATAACAAAGATTGCTATACAAGGCAAGTCACAATTTTTTACATAAAATATGTTAAACATTAAGATAGGTTAGTAATAGTTCACCAAATTCAACTTATTTCAACAAATTATCAAATAAAGTTAAATGACAGGAATTAAACAAAATATCGATAAAAATTTAAACAGTTCAAAATATGTCAAAATGGATTCAAAATATATAATTACATAGGTATTTCATTTTCAATTTTCAATAACACGCAACCTTAAATAAATAACAGGCAAAAACATATATTTAAATAAAAAACATATATAAAGCAAGTCAAATAAAATGTGATTCTCCTAGAGACATGTCAAAAAAAAAAAAAAAAAATAATTAACAGTTCAAAATATGTCAAACTGGATTCAGAATATTATTACACAAGTATTTCATTTACAATTTTCAATAAAACAAAACCTTAAATAAATAATAATGTCAGGCAAAACATATATTTAAATAAAGCGAGTCAAATAAAATGTGATTCTCCTAGAGACATGTCAAAAAATTCATTTATATTATAAAATACATAATTTTCAAAGAATCGTTTAACTTTACATTTAAAGTCTGACATGTGTTCCGTCTTCGTTATGTTTATAGGAAGTTTATTGTACATAATTATTTTAGTATATTCTCCTTGCTTTTGAACCTTGGTCAATCTTACTTTTGGTTTCTGTAACCTATCTAGATTTCTCAAATTATAGCGTGAGTGAGGCTTAACATATTTATTCCTATTTTCGTGTATTTCAAGTAGACTTTTATAAATATACAAAGATATAACCGACATAATTTTAAGCTTCTTAAAATGATTTCGGGCTGAATCTCTTTTTCTAAGGCCACATATAATCCTAATTGCGCGTTTTTGGCTCGTTAGCACCTTGTGTATATTTGAGCAGTTTCCCCAGACTGTTGTTGCATAGCTAATAGTTGAGTGGAAATAAGCGAAATAAACATTTATGAGAGACCTTTTCTCGATTATTGGTTTTAATTTTAAAAGAACGTAATTTGCACTTGCTAACTTTTTGCAGATCTTCAGTATGTGCGTGTCGTGGCTTACTGCATAGTCTATATTGTACCCCAGGAAGATATGATCAGTAACGTCTCTTGAGATTTTCTTATTTTTTTTTGCCTCGTATCTTAATGTAACGCTTTTATCGGCATTCAACATAATGCCGTTCGCTTCGAACCATAATTTAAGTATTTCCATGGACTGGGTAATTTTTAACTCTAGCTTTGGTAATGATTTTTCTTTAATTCCTAGCTGTGTATCATCTGCAAAGAGATTTATAAATGTCCAATCAGGTACATTACTTGCAAGGTCATTTATATAGATTAAGAATAATACTGGACCTAAAATTGACCCCTGTGGTACCCCCATATCTAAATTTCCTGAAACTGAATTTACTCCGTCGATTGTAACTACTTGAGTTCTATGTGAAAGATAGCTTTCCATCATTTGGAGCTCCTTATCATAAAACCCGTAATATTCTAATTTGCTAAGTAGGACGTCATGCCTTAAGCAGTCAAACGCCTTGGACAGGTCACAAAAAATACTAGCACATTTTTGAGATTCATCTAGAGCTTGCAGAACAAAGTAATTTACATTACGAATCGCCATTTCCGTTGACTTATTTTTTCTGAAACCAAATTGTGACGAAGTGAACAGGTTATTGGCTTCAAAGTAATTAACAATTTCGTTCTTCATAATTGTTTCTAAAATTTTCGATATGGTAGGGAGTATATCTCAGGTCTGCAGAAAGTATATCTCAGTCCAATGCGTGACGCCGGGTAGGTGGTAAATGCGGTACACTCACCGATGGTCTGCAGAAAGTATATCTCAGTCCAATGCGTGACGCCGGGTAGGTGGTAAATGCGGTACACTCACCGATGGTCTGCAGAAAGTATATCTCAGTCCAATGCGTGACGCCGGGTAGGTGGTAAATGCGGTACACTCACCGATGGTCTGCAGAAAGTATATCTCAGTCCAATGCGTGACGCCGGGTAGGTGGTAAATGCGGTACACTCACCGATGGTCTGCAGAAAGTATATCTCAGTCCAATGCGTGACGCCGGGTAGGTGGTAAATGCGGTACACTCACCGATGGTCTGCAGAAAGTATATCTCAGTCCAATGCGTGACGCCGGGTAGGTGGTAAATGCGGTACACTCACCGATGGTCTGCAGAAAGTATATCTCAGTCCAATGCGTGACGCCGGGTAGGTGGTAAATGCGGTACACTCACCGATGGTCTGCAGAAAGTATATCTCAGTCCAATGCGTGACGCCGGGTAGGTGGTAAATGCGGTACACTCACCGATGGTCTGCAGAAAGTATATCTCAGTCCAATGCGTGACGCCGGGTAGGTGGTAAATGCGGTACACTCACCGATGGTCTGCAGAAAGTATATTTCAGTCCAATGCGTGACGCCGGGTAGGTGGTAAATGCGGTACACTCACCGATGGTCTGCAGAAAGTATATCTCAGTCCAATGCGTGACGCCGGGTAGGTGGTAAATATGGCGGAAGAACGAAGCGACCACCACTATCGATATAACAAGAGGCAATACTATCCCTTCCATTATTTTCACTGTGCACTGAAATATATTGAAAAACTATTCACATAGGTACTCATTATGGAAAATTCAAGTTAGGTTAAATTTTTGTATTTCGAGTGATGCACTTAAAATAAATATTACAAATATCACAGGACATTCAATTCACACAGCACCATCTAGCCCCAAACTAAGCATAGCTTGTGATATGGGAAGATTACGGATAGAATACTTAAATCCTTTCTTTTTTTTTGTAAATACGTACTTATCATACAATACAACACACAAACACAGAACAAACATCTATATTCATCACACAAATGTATGTCCTGGGTGGGAATCGAACCCACAATCTACAGCGCAGAAGGCAGAGTTACTACCAACTGAGCTATGAGGCTTGTCACAATATTTACGAATGTTATAATGACACAAAAATTCACAACCCGCGACGGGACTCAAACCAGCATCTTTTCCTGACGCAGATTCCGAATTTTTTGTGTCAATTTGTTCAAGTAAGAAAGTAAGATTTAGTGATAAAGCCTAACAATTTACTGATACGCTTATGTACGACCAGTATAGCTATTCTCAAAGATTTGGAAAGCTTAATCGGATCGAATTCAATAACTTCCGATGGAGATTCCGGAAAAGCTATTCCAAATTAACTCCGAAATCGAAGATAATGACATAATATTCATAGTCAGTAAAGTACTCATAAGAATAATTTTAATTTTATATTCGCTCGTATGTGCATCGCCATTGTGATATGACTCTAAGCGTAAAGTTACCAGACTTACCAGATACCTCTGCTTGTCAAATACGGTGACGGGTCGATCAGTGGCTTGCGCGAGAGCGAGACGCAAATTGTTCAGATAGGGCGTCTCACACATCCGGTACGCCCTGTTTTGGTGCGGCGATCGCACGCGAGGAGTGCTGAAATTGTCTTTGTACTGAAAACACAGTCCGCATTTACAACAATTTACTTATAACTGCAGGGATTTAACGTATTTTTTAAATATGAATAGTGTTACAAACATATAAAAAACATGTTTTTGTATTTAAATATATCGCACTTGGTCACAACATTTACAAATGTTCTCATGACACAAAAATTCACAACACCGTTTTTTAGTTCCATCAGCGCTCAAGCTTAGTTTGGATATATGGCACAAAAATCGGAATCTGCGTCAGGTCACCCTTGTTGCTCTATTGGTTAGAGAGTTTCCGGCTTGAGGAAAAGGTGCGGGTTCGAATCCCATCGCGGGTTGCGAATTTTTATGTCATAATAATATTCACATAAATTACGATGATGATGAGTTATTTCAATCTTAATTGAATACAATCCCAACAAAAAACAATAATGGCTACCTGGAAGTGATCGTGCTTAGCTATTATTTACCCCAAGCCAAATCTTGTATTTTAAAAAACCATCTCATATTGAAGACCATTTTCCCATCTATTCCTACCAGTTTAGATATTAGCCTCCGAGACCCTCGAAATAAACTGTATAAGAATGATGAGGCAACCAATGAAACTAATTTGCGTGAAACTGAGCTCTTATATCTACCTATGTAACCGCACTATCACACCGTGCTTGGCAACGTGCGAGGCTGAGTTACCTGACAAGTAGGCTGGAAGGTCTGTCCAGGGAAGAGCTCAGGGTCGCCGTCCTGTAGACCCTGGCAGTGGCCGGGCACATCTTGACCCGGACGAAGAACTATCACATCGCCTTCGACTAGCAATGCCCATGGCAAGTTGACTATAGTGGCTGGAATTATACAAGTCATAGGTTGCAGGCATCAACAGTGTTTCGCTAGATGGTGAGGCAGTACAGCATTTTCGATACACATTATTGTTACTGATAGAGCAGCAGCCTCAGCCAAAATATGTGCAACTCATACTTAGCCACTTTTAAGTATTTCTTATAATAGGTAGTGCGGTATTACACATCACCGTTATTACCGTACACTTCTTCTTACCTCTATTATCATGTTTTTTTTTGTCATTTAATAGGTTTTACCGTTTTTATTATAGAGCTAAATTAAAAAAAAACGTTAATGATATAAATTTAAATATCTACCAAATATTTCTTGTATGAGGACTATTCATTTTTCACTATTTTAATCATTTATTATTAATGATTACCTAATCCCGCATAATTATTATGATAATCTATTATTTGGTGACAGACGAGCAGCAAATGAGAAAAAAAGCAAATAGGCACATCAGCACTGGGGCTGATGTGCCTATTAATAACTCATATTCTTCTACCAGCTACCCATTGCAGTTCAAAAAATTGAACCCTTTAAAAGTTGGTCAGAAGTTGGACAACAAAGTATTCATTGGCACCATTGTGCATGGAACCTTAAAAAGTGATTACCATCTCGATATGTCCATTGTAAGATGACACATGGTGAAAATGGTGCACACAAATGTGGATAGTGTTCTTCCTTCCATTTAGAGTTCCTTATGGATTCATCCAATGTCTCTGGAATAACATATTAAACATATTTGAATGTTTGCCAATTACATAGACCAACCAAAAGAAAACATTTTATTTCAGTTTTAAAATAGATGGACATAGTTTAGAGTTGGCAAAGACTTGTAAATTCTTTTTTTAGAAGTCTGGGTGATCTAGAAAAACTACACTTCGTTAAACAGATTATTTCTTTCCAAAATGAATGGTAAGCTAGTATTATGTATGTTTGCACTGGAGAACGTAAGCCAGCTTTTTTAAAAACATTTGTATATTCATCATTTGGTTAATATTTTTTTGTCGTATTGAACCCGCCTCTAGTACCCTAATATTTATAACCATTTTTACAGAACAATTTAAGAACAAAATTCTTACCTAAAACTTTTCTTACTCTATGAGGTATTTCATGTCTGTATAAATACTCCTCATTAAAGGCCACTAGGAAGTTTATAACCAGTATGATGAATAAAAATAGGGCTTCCCACAACAGGTATGAATGGGCCTGCACTGATTCTTCTAACAAATATGTTAGTATCAGGCAGACAATGTAGAGAAATGTGATTGCATATGCTACTCCTGACAGAAGCACTTTCTCTGAAGAAAATGATATAACATCCCGGATGAGTTTACACCTGAAAATAAACACAGGAGTATTACTTATGTTTCACAAAACCTTCAGGGCTTAAAAAGGGCCAGTTGTCCTACTCTTGCATACAAAAATAGAGAATGGTGAGTAAAAATCAGCAGTACTCCGGTGCCTACTTAAGAATTGACCCTTCCTATAAGCTTAAGGATGTACCTCACCATGGATCTTGGATCTCACCACCTTCGTTATGTGTAATATCTAACACCATTACTGCTACCACCAATCCGTCTTTCAAGCGTGGTGGTAACGTAAAGACCCTCGATTTTTTGGAAGAGGCACAATTCAAAGGTGAACACGGTGAAATGGGTGGTATATGATGAGATCAGATATTTTTTTTTATATTTAGTATCAATTAACAATACAATCATATCAATTATTATGATAATGTTTATTCTCCTGCCCTATCCCATTCTAAATGGGTGTTTTTCTACTAATTGGAAACTGGCCCATACAACTGTCCCAATCATATATATTTTTTTTATTAATAAAATATGCATATACAATTAAAGGCGTTCATAAATTAAATGTAGGCACGGCTGTTGCAATGATCAGGTCAAAATGCGTTTATTCCTAAATAATTTTCAGGATCATTTTGAAACGTCAAATCTACCGCCTGCTTGGAATCGCAATCAGCACACATTGAGAACCACTGGTTAGTTAATATGATGATCCATTCAGTACTTTGGTGAGTAAGTATACAGAGTTTTAATTTATTTATTGAAATAACATAATAAGTAGAGCACCCAGGACAAACATTTGTGTGATAAATATAGATGTATTGTATAATAGGTAGGTATGTATTTACAAAAAAAGAAGAAAATGCATATATGTATTATTTTTGTAATGCAGTTCCCATATTACCAAGATTTGCTTAGTTTGGGACGCCATGCGAAATTAATGTGCTGTAATATTTATTTATTTAATTTAATTTAATAAAGAGTAGGAATGGGCCGAATGTGGTTCTAACCGAATACGAATTTCGGCCGAACCTTCAGTGAAGATAAAAAAATCGGGCGAACTTCGATTATTTGCACCGTGCTTTCTCGAAAGTAATTCACGAACATTCAAGAAAAACTTAAGGTGATACATAATTAATACATCAAAGCATCAAATAATTCAAGACATCAGTACACGTTGGAATAGTTCCTTTTATATGTTTAAGTGATTAATGACACAACAACGAGCTATTTCGTTATACATATCAGACATCAATAAACACAATAAACTAGAATATGACACAGACAATGGGATACTCTTAAAGAAATCCTTCTTTTAATGTGAAACTAATTTCGGCCCATCCCTTATAAAGAGAAATTGAAAAAAAGTGTGCTTAGAGTAAGATAAAATGAAAGCAAACTTTTATTGTTTGCAAATGATCTCCATGGTTAAATACCTAGCCAAAACCAGACATCATGAGATCTCAGTTTGTGGTGAACTACTAGTTAATTTAGTACTGACAACAAAAATAAGAAAAATACAATACTTTGGGCACATCATTATCAACATTTGGTTTTGTGTGGTAAGCATGGCAGTGTTTATAGATACATCTTTTTTCTTGAATTTTGTCAGATCATATTTGTCAAAGGCCAAACACTAAAGCCGGAAAAGCTAACTAGTGCACTGATTGGCCAAACTGTATCATTACATTGTATATAGTACAGCATTAGAAATAGATTGCACCATCAGTACACACACACACCACCCACAGTATCCTAATCAATGCAAGAAGCTGTTTCTCTTAAAGTCACATAATATGCCATAACAGAACCCTAAATATATATAAGTGCTTAGTGAAACATCCTTAGGTCATAGGTTGTGCTCCCCAATTGTTACAATACTTTTTTTACATCTTTCTTTCGGCGTGTAAAGCAATTGTTTTAAAAATAATATATTTAATATAATAAATGAAATTGTTTTAAAAATAGTTGAAAATAGTTTTGATATAGGTGTTGTTTTAACAGACAGGCAGCTACGCGATATACGATACGATTTATAATAAATTATATTTGTTACCTACCTATTCGTGATCCAATATTTGCTCAATCAAATAGATAATGGGGTAGGGTATATATAGATAAGGTAGGTAGATATAGGTAGTAAATTGTCGTGTGCTAATGCAATTTTTGTAATATAAAGCTTTGATTTACCTTGTAGGACATCTGGAGCGATGTTCCTGGATCTCAACAGTGATTCCTTCACGTAATTTTATCAGAGCCTCTCGAGTAGTGTGGCCTAGGATTTGCTCTTTCATGCCTTCCATAATACAGTTTGAAATCACATCAATCACATGGTAGGTTTATACATAATATTATTTATTTTAGCAAAAAGCGCTCTACTCACGTACACGTACGTACGTTCGTTCGTCCACCTCCACCTCCATTCGTGTTCTGTGTCCAGTGGCAGTGGACAGTATGTTAGGTAGGATAGGTAGGATATTAGTGCTCTGTGGTGGACACTTTCCACAGACAGAACATTATTGATCCACAGATCAATTACTAATGTATTCTTGATTGATATGATAGAACTGATGTGTGCTGTGCTGATCATGGACCTATTAAACAAACAGTACGGGAATAACAACTTTGTACAATTGTAAGTTAACAAAAATTTACTTTACTATTCAGCGGGCCTAGCACGGGGTTTCTTGTCTAGGGTAGAATAGATTAAAAATGACATTTAGGCGTAGAGAGTAGAAAGTTTTCTTCGATCGGGAACATGGCGTTCGAAAGAATGAACGGATAGAAATGTTTTCTAGTCTACTCTAGAGATGATTCTACCACTGCGAGCATGCCATTCAATTTACTCTACTTTTGACGTTTGAGAATAGAAACATTTCTTCTAAAATTATCTACACCTCTCGAGACATAGAGAAGCGTTTCTCTCGCATAATTTAGTGAATATTTTTTACGGTTACTATGAATTAATAATTTCCATTGCTCCACAGTCTTGTGGGGCCCTAACTCCTTGAGTGCGCCTTGAAGACGCACCCATTCTTCATTATGGGCCCGACGTCCCAGGGGCCCGGTATATTCTCCCAAGGCGAACATATTATGTGTGGACATGTAGTCCACTAAATATTTTAACTGTACTGCATTGCTTCGGAGGCTGTAAATAAGTAGGAACGTAATTGTAAGTACGTGGATATGACGTATTGTATGAAATCTTTAGTTCGAAGCTTTGACAAGCAAGACTCGAAACTTCACGAGCACTTTGTAATAGTTCACATTATTTTATAATATCTGCTTACTGTAGGTAAGCGTCCTAGATAAAAATACGATACTTGAACCACTCACTTTTTCCGCGAGACATTGGGCAAAATGTTAGGCGAGCTCGTCATTTTTTCCACTTTTTAATACAGAAAGCTTAAATTTTTCTCCGAGTGAAAAATTCAATTTTCGCGCGGGACATGGGTAATGACAATAACATGACATAGGTAATGATGTGACGTAAATTGTCACAATGTCAAATGTAAAACGTTTCGTTTAACGTATAAACTGTATTTCTTGTTTCCTGTTCACATTTTGTGGGTAATGAAACGCAACGAACGAACTTCTTACAACATTTTATATTTGATCTGTGGTTTCGTTCCCGTTGCTATAGAAAGAGCTTGTCTACGAGGAAACTGCTTTCTAGGGTTTGCTTTGAGAAACGGCGTGTTCGGGCAAAAGAAAGATTAAGAAGACAAGAAACTGTCTTCTCTATTCTAGGGTAGAGTAGAGATGAAAACCCCGTGCTAAGCCCGCAGTTTTAAAGTCAATTTTCTATTGCGCCTCGCCTCATACACGAACTGATCCGAACCGAGCTATCTATGTGTCTCGTCCTCTCATCTTGCCAGCCTAAAAACAAAAATAAATGTCGTTGATTGAAATATTGGGCTCAAAAATCTTGGTCAACATACTTATTGTTATGTTAAACATTAATAATTTAACTAGGAACAGTTATATAATATATTATATAATATGTTAGAAAACTATTTAGTTATGCATAAATACTTTTTCTTGATTATATTGAGAAAAAGAATAAAGTATTTATATATGTTATTTTCACTGTCACAAAGATAGAGAATTCTGATTGTGTACGATGTACTGAGAGTTTTTACTAATATAATATTTATTCACTTTGCAATGTTGTGATTATTTAATCTAACTTGTATTATCCAGTTATAGCTGCAGATTGATAATTATAATAAGCTTGTACCTAAATTATTTACTGATAATATCTGAATAACTAAAACCTTTTTTCATGACCTTTTCTACTGGTATCCCTTTGAAGTTTGATGGCGGTGATTGATTATGATATGTATGTTTCAGAAATGAGTAGGTATTACAAGAATAATAAACTAATATTTCCTTTCGTGCATAAGTGTTGCGTTCTTGCTTGTTCAAGCGAATCATATTGGTGGTTGTACTATATATTTTCACATGTAGGCTAAAAATAACATTACTCTTAGCTCAATGTCACGGTGACTATACCTGCTTTCAACTGACGCGAAGTATTGAAACTCGACGTAAATTAGCACACCGTTCTATGGTTCACTATTGTGAGCACACCGTTTTCTAACGCTCGACTCAAAATCACTCGCTTTAGGAGGGCGTTAATGGTTTCGCGACACAGTTTTTGAAAAACTCTTGCGAGCATTATCGTTGCATCAGTTTTTGTACATTGTTTTAAATCCAAATAAATAATTTTGAATTTTTGAATTTGAATTTGAATTTAGTCTCACTCGAAGTAGACTAGCGCACTGTTTTGTCACTCGACGCTTTTGAAGTGCGCGGTTTTGAGCACCATTCGGTGCCGGGTGTGACAATATTCCACCAGTGTTTATAAAAAACCAAGTACTTGCACCACCTCTCAAGCTCATATAATTATAGTAAATCAGTTGAGGAAGGTACTATTTCTGCCAAGTGTAAGGAAGCATTAGCCGTACCAATTTATAAATCCGGAGAAAAAAAACAAGTTTCTAACTATAAACTAATCTTAATTCTACGCATATTTACAAAAATCCTTAAAAAATAATAGTCGAACAACCAACTTGGCATCTAAAACCATTTATTACAGACCATCAGCATGAATTTATGAAATCCCGTTTAACGAATACCAACTTAGCATGCTGTATATCCTAGTGGAATCACTAGACGCACAGCTACCAACAGATGAAATGTATGCTAAATTCAGCAAGGCCTTTGACAAAGCGGATCACTCAGTTCTAATAGATATTGTCCCAAAGCAGCGTATCTGGTTCTTTACTAAATTCTTATTTAATAGAGAGACCATCTAAGGTTGTAGTTGGTGGGTATTGCTATAAGCCTTTTGTAGCCACTTCTGGAGTTCCCCAAGGTTCTCGCCTAAGTCCCATTGGGACTTAGGCGAGAGGGAACTCTTTAAACATTACAGGCACACTTGAAGCTATTTGGGTATTTTTACCTCAAAAGTAAGGAAATATACAACCCCTGACATCAGGTCAGGATCTGATGATGAGATCCTGGAAAATACGAGGGTATTCTTCAAATTAAAAAAAAAAACTAGAAGCAATTTGACTATTTTTATGGTGTGTTTCCTCAAAAGAATGGAAAAATTGACCCCTTATAGGATCACGCGTCTGTCCGTCCATCTGTCATCAAAATAATTGGAAAAATACGTTATCTAGGTAAACGAAATTGTATCATATTCTTCATTGAAGTCCGTTTTCTTTTTAGTTTTTAAAACGTTATCATTTAATTTCCCATTGTTTTACAATTTTCATGTGTTTTATAAGTTTATTTTTTAATTTTCCCATATTAAGTAATTTAGTTGAGTTACTAGCTCACAATAACATTTACGCATGATGTGGCTGCCTTTAATTAGAGGAGCACTAGATTATAAGATTGTATTGCATATTTTTGTGTTATTGTACACAATAATACAAAAATATAACATCCTCTGTTGGTAGTCCAAATAAATAAATGGGGAGTTATGAAGTTATGTTAAATCTTGCGATAACCTCCATGCTCACAGAGTCAACAGCATTTTAAACCTATTAAACTATAATACTCATACTATATAAAAACGTTAACGTTGATTCTTTCGATATTTGGCAGATTACGGTTGTTTCCGATTATTCGAAAGACTATCGTACCGATTTGATTGTATCGCGATCGGTTTGTAGGGTAGACTTACAGAAGTTTCTAATATTATCGAAAAAGTTTATAATTTTGGAGTTAAGAATAGCGTTTCTGGAATCTCAATCGAAACCTTCCGAATTTGATTCGATAATATTTCTCAAGCTTGACAACCTACAACCACGAGGCCGGGCATTGTTTTAGTGCCTTCTGTGGAGTGGAGGTGGTCCATCCGTAGCATTTATGAGGCTTCATTGTGGGGTCCCGCCTTCTGATATTGGCATGACATGACATTGACAACCTGCCTACCTGACAATGACAACTGACAAGACAAGACAAGTTTAACTGAAGTGAAGTTAGTTATCTCTGGTGTTGGCGTTTCTCAGAATTTCCCCAGTTTTTCATACTATTTTCTGTAAGTACTCACGCCGTATGGGAATAAATTGTTGTATGTATCAGATCATAAGATTTCTCGGGATATCAGTCTCGTTACCGCTCGCTCTGGCAACCAAGCGACAAGGAGCTCATTGCGTAGATAAATAAATGTGCTGTGCACTCCGATATCGTGTTCAGTCAGTTCAGTGTGTCGTGAACTTGTGTGTCATCGTGACGGGACTGTTGGTGCGCCATTTACTCAGTGGTCAAAAAAAAACATTAAAGAATGTGTGGTAGAAGTCTTATAACAAAATAAGACTAATTGTGATTGTTACGTTATGGAGTGATATTTGATTGCCAACAGGATGGCAAATCTCATTTGTAACACTCGTAATCGGATGTGTTTGCGCAGTGCTCAACAGTTTAGCCTCTCGTTTGGGTGCATATCAGTGTTATTTACTTTGCTATGTTTATCATCAGGCTGTCGTGCGAACATGACCTTAGCAGTTCACCCAGACTATCTAAGGGTGAATATTGGATACCCTGTAGAAATATTTTGCGAAGACAGTCAACATAAGTCGGAAGACCTCGAGTTTGCATCGGGTGGTCAAGTTGTCCCTTCAGTTATTGCGAATGCAACTATGAGAAGGCTGTACATTCCTCAACTTCCTAAGGGTGTCTATATTTACTATTGCGAAAACAAAGCTACAAAAAAAAGATGTACATCTAGAGTGGTGGTGGACTCAGTACCAGCAAATGTTGTTGATTTTGAATGCAAATCAAAAAATCTAGAGGTTTTAAATTGCACCTGGTCATATTCGGAAACTGTGTTATTAGCAAACTTCACTCTCACCACATTATTAAATGGCAATACTATGGACTTTTGTTCAGGTGATAAGATAATCAATAAAAATAATTATTGTATAGCAAACACCAGTACAAAACCTCGCTATCGACAGCAAGCTACACAGATTTTCTTTAAGCTAAAATCTTGTAATACTTTTGGATGCAATAAACAAAGTTTTACCATAGATCACTTTTCTATTGTGAAGCCAGAGGCACCAAGCAATTTAAAGATAATAAAAAATGGCACGCATAGTCATAGTGTGTTACTTCATTGGGAAATCCCAAACAATGTATTTGATTTTATGAAAGATATTGGTATTGATCATAAAATAGAATATCAAATAGCAAAAATTGATAACACATCATCTTTCCATCAAGTTGATACATCTGGCCTTCCTCCTATTAACAAAACATATAAGTATCAACTTGACTTACCCTATGCCTACATGCAATATGAAGTAAGGATATACATAAAATCTAAAAAGGCTGTCAAAGATGAATTCTGGTCTGACTTTACATACTATGTGTTTTATACAGCCAGTGAAAAGCCACAAAGACCACCTGACACTGTTGTAGGTGCTTTTGATCAAAATATTTTCACTACTACAAGACGAATTTATGTTTACTGGAAACAGCTAGAAGTTTATGAAGAAGCAGGAGCCAATTTTACTTACAAAGTGGTGGTGACACATCAGGGATCCAGTAACCCAATAACTGTACTAGCTGATACAAAGAAGAGTTTAAGTTATGTTGTGCTTGAAAAGGCACCTGTAGAGGCTATTAATGTTGATATTTGGTCTACTAATGACATTGGATCATCAGAAAACAAGAGGCAGCTTTACATCCCCCCTTTCAGAGATACTGTGGCTTTAAGGGTGACAACATTTTCTAAACTGGCATATGAAAATGGCACATACAAATTATCATGGATTGGAATTGAAAATATTGATAACTATACAATTTTTTGGTGTCAACATAATGCCACAAAGATATGTGATGGTCGAATGAATTTTACTGTTTTAGACTCTGACAAAACAAGCCATGTAATCAATTTGCCAAAAGAGAACAGATACCAATTTGCAATATCTGCAAACACAGGGATGAAAACCAGTGGGATGATTTGGGCAGCTTGTGAAATTTCTAAAGAAGGGATTTCCATGTATGGGTTTCCTTTATCACTGAGCAGAGGCAAGCCTGGAAAAACATTTGTCAAGATAACATGGAAAATGGACTGTACATTGCAAGAAGGCATAATAACTGGATATAATATAACTTATTGTCCAGTAAAAAAAGTCACAAACAATAACAATGTGTGTAATAAACCATTCATGGTCATCATAACAAATCCCAAGCTAAAGGAAATCAACATAACTGGCCTAAAACCACATCGAACATATCAATTCTTTGTAAGCCTAAATACTATCTATGGATTAAAAACCGTAGAGAATGCTTCTATTGATGCTCTCACCACTGAGGACACTCCAACAAATCCAAGAAATGTAACCATTACTAAAGTTGAAAGTAACTCTGTTATCATATCATGGGCTCCTCCTTTAGAAGAAAATGGAATTATAGGAAAATATGTTATCTACAATTATTTGGTAGAAATTGGTGAAGTGAAGGTTTCTGTTGATATTAATAAGAGTCCTGATGATAATAATACACAAAATTCAAGAATAATAAGCTTTAAACTGGAGAATCTTGATGCATTTTCCAATTACTCATTGTCAGTGACAGCTTGCAACACTGGAATTGGACTGTGTTCTCAAAAAAGCCCTCCAAATGGCATCTTTCTAAGAACCAGAATTGGACCTCCTAGCAAATTAAAAGCCCCAACAATTTCAAAAGATCATATAAGTTGGGATAAGCCTGAAATACCTGGAGGAACTGTAGATTTTTATCAGATATTGAGAATTAAAGATAACCAACACCAGCCATTAATAAATACAACTGAATTATCTTATCCACTTGAAAACTGTGATGGTGCTGAAGAAGTAGATAAATACCTAGTCAGAGCAGTCAACTCTGATGAAGATCCACACTATGGTGTATTGGCTGATGGTATGGAAGTAGAACTCCCATTAAAGGAAGAAAAAGGTATGAGTGAATATCCAGGTGAATGGAGTGAACCAAGTCAGCTAGCATGTAAAAGTAAGGAAGGTCTAACTATGACTTACATACTTGTGTCTGTGTTTGCACTGGCGGGTATCATATATGGATCAATTAAATATAGCAAAGATTATAGAGATGGTAAAAGAATAACACCAGCCCTCCCAGAAGGCTTAGGTGTTCCTGAAAAAGACTCAAAATATACTTTTGGTGTATGGAATGGAACTGGCAAAGATGAAAAGCCACCATCTGATGAAATGTTACTGCTGCCTAACAGCCGAACTACAGTATCTACAGACACCAAACCGAAAGATGAGAGTAACTGCGGCGCCAGCGACCACACGAATAGCACGGAACTATCGGAGACGTCGCGCGGCCCCGTCGAGAGACAGGCCTCGGAAGATGGCTCCGATGCCTCTTTGCAACTGGAGGCCGTCAGGGTCGACGGCAGTCGATGCCCCACGGACGAAGACGATTGCTTGAGCTCGGATACCGAAGTGTCTCACAAGACGTCACCCTACTTTAGTAATAAAGATTTGAAAGAAAACCCCACAAGTGGCTATGTACAGCAGCCGGTGGTGAACCCCACGACGGGATACGTGCAGGCGGCGACGACGCCCGGGTCGAACGTGCCCGTGCTCGCGCCGCCGCTCCCACCCGCCGCCGGCTCGAGCTACGTGATGGCGGCCCCGATATTCACGACCGGCGTATCTCCGCCGAGCCTCCAAAGACACCCCCCCGCATCCTCGGGCTACGTCTGCCCCGAGGATGCCCAAGCGAGATCGATGCTCGATTTCCCAATCAAGTCGCCGGCTAAGATTTTCGGGCCGGAAAGCTTGCCTATCATGCCAAACTTGCCACAGCCGCCTAAACTTAGCGCTGATAGCAGCTACATCCAGTTGCAGTCCTTGCCTAGTCATAAACAGCCCGTACAGAACGAAGTGCCATTGAAGCCGTGTGCGTCGAGCGGCTACGTTAGTCCCGGAGACGCCGTTATTAACAAACACCTCAGCAATATGCTGTCCGCCGGGCAGCTGGCCGAGGAAGCTGCCATCTTGGATCCCATGATGTCTCCCGACGCGTATTGCCGCTTCTCATGGAGCACCGATCCCGCCAACGATAACTTACATTCGTTCCTCGCCAATTCCTCAACGTTTAAGCCGGCAAAAAACTGAACTTTACAAAAATATCTTAGCAAGTTTGTGTTAATAGACTGTCAGTGACTGCATTGTAAATATTAATGGACTTAAATAGCTTACATGAAGCGAATGGACAAAAATAACACATATAAAAAGTTTGTGTGTTGTCTAGTGATAATTCTTGTGCCTTATTAATTTATTTTAGGTGATTCTAAGAAGCTAAGTAGGTAAGAATCAGTACCTAATTTCTAGTTTTCTACAAATTGCTAGTTCTTAATTTTAAAATGTTATATGTAAATAATGATTTGTTTAACATTAACAATTTTATTAAATGAACACTTGCTCAATATAATGCTTAATGAAGCTTAATATAGCGTCGTCGTAAATAAGCACTTTTGTTTCAGAATCTACACATAAGCTTTACTATGGAGGGTATTTATAAAGTCAATCTTATTGCTAGCGACTTGAGTACGGAGGAGGCGGTACTACAGATCGCTGATACGCTTGACAATCTCAACTCGATAGTGGATGATGTTTTTGCGCGAATATTAACTAGAATACAGCAGAACATGCACAAAACAACATTACTGTCCGAAAGGATCGACATTTCGCGGGCCAAGGTCGAAAAGTTGACCAGTATGCAGAAGGCTATTAAAGTATTCTCAAGTGCGAAATATCCTGCATCTTTAAAGCATGAGCACTACCAATCCGTTTTCGATTTGAACGGCTACAAACATGAACCGAAAAAGATCAATCTGAGTGGGAAGTCTCAGAGGCTGACCAACGAAAAATCATTACAGGTAAGTTACTTGATATACTTAGTTTAAATGATTCCTATTCGTGGTTTTGCAACCAGACAAGCAACCTTAATACAACTCGGTTAGACCAGGCCGTTTTTTAATTCAGATTTATTTTAGGAGAAACTCCACTTCTACCACGTCAAAGTGGCAGAGCTCGAAGCTCCGAAATCTAAACAGGATTTCAACTTAAACGCAGTGATCAACAACATTGAAAGTATAAGTGAACTACTGGTCTTCAATACGAATGAGAGTCCTTATTTGGGCACGCTGTCCAAAACGCCGGCGTATGTTCCGCCAGTGAGCTCAAAAGTCGTCTGTGAAAGTTTGTTGGAAGATGCTCCTTCGTCTATCATGAGGAGAGATGTTCTCAAACGAGAAACCGACGAGTACATGTACACTCCGGGCATTGGGATGGTAAGCATCTGTTTAAACGTATACACTCTACGTGCCTACTACCCTCATCTGGTCCCAGAGGTACACAAAGTCAAGAGATTTCCCTAGTAAAGTTGTTAATTGCGATTTTAGTAAAAGTAACGCACCCACAGACACAGATTATCCCTATCCGATAATACCTGCAACATAACATTTGAATCTATCTTTGTAACGTCTAATTAGTCCCAAACAGCATTATTTTATTCTGATAAGATTGAAAAAGGTTTCTCGAAAAAAATCTCAATTATAATCTCAATTATAATTATAATTCTGTTGTCTAACGTCTATTAACTCGTTGGGTGCTGCTCCTCTCGCTCTCCATGTAAAACACACCGTGAGTGTTTTACAGCACCCATCGAGTTAACTCGTTGGGTGCTGCTCCTCTCGCTCTCCATGTAAAACACACCGTGAGTGTTTTACAGCACCCATCGAGTTAACTGTTATTGGCCGAAACGAAAGTTCTGTCTTTTAAATGAACCAGCCAGCTGTTTGCCGGTACAAATCGTCCGAGCACCATCAACGCTACATAGAGCTCTCCCCGACAGGTGCCTGAATTGGAGATGCCTCTGGACCTTCCGAACCTGGCAGGTATTGCGGGGGATGTCCAGTTTTCCATGACCACCGACGGTTCCATCGCGCCGTCCGTGGTCACATCCCCCGTGGCCCCAACCGTGCCCGAATGCGTACTGCCCGAGCTACCCGAGCTACTATCACTTATCGAAGTGCCAACTTTGGGTCCTGAGGCTCCAAGCACGGGTCAGGCCTCGATATCGGATATCCCCGATGCGCCGCCGCCGCCGATGCAAGTGACCGCGTCGTCGCTCCCGCCTCCTCCACCGCCACCGCCCCCGCCGCCTATGGAGGCTGAACTACCTACTGAAGCTAAACGGTAAGTTCTTTTTGATTAAGTTCATTACGGCGAGTACATACATCGTTTCACTCACAATAAAAAAAACTTATACTGGTCTATAGTCTGTGTAAAAAGAGAACCATCGTAGATTTGAGAGCACTTGTATGTCTTGTTGTTAGTCTGCCCGCGACCACGGCTGGTGCAACCCTGCCGAAACGTCGGGATAAATATAGAGGTAAAATACGCGATAAATACCCGTTTCTCGAATTAAAATTAAGCACTTGTATGCTCTTGTAATATAGGTACATACATATATTAAGCGTCAGAAAATCATATGTTAACATTTAATATAGGTATATAAAGTAACATTCAAAATTTGAAATCATTGACCGACTATAATGGTGGTTTAAATGTTTTTTCATGCTCATGAAATAAAATAAATCAATTTATTTTAAGTTACACACTCATAATATACGCGCATACAAACAGATGGCATTACTTATAAAAATCAGCCTATGCCGCTAGGGGCATGCCTACCACAACAATGGCGAATATACGGGCAATCAATTTTGCCAGCTATCATGGTCAGGACAGTATTGGTCCAGTGCGCAGGCTGCGGGCCAGCCTGCGCACTAGGGACGAGCATCGATTGCGCATGGTGCTATAAAAGCAGTCGGTGCGAGCTTCTGCAAACATACCCTAGGCGTGCATTTCGCCTGCACAAACTGACACAAATCTGCTTATTTTGTTTTACTCAAAAAAAGAGCAAAAACGATAACTCATGGATAACCCCTGATGCGACCCGAACAACCCGAAGGTATAACATATGTTATACATACATATGTTGTCATTTTTTCACCAACAAACGCACGTTAGGGATCTCAGATTTCAGTTACCTGGTTTTTTGTCTGGATGTATAGCATTAATTTCAGGTTGCTAACAAAACAATATACTACTTACACATAAGGTCATAAATATACATATAGGTAAAATTAAAAAACGGTTTTTATTGCGTATTTTACCTACATTTATTCCGACGTTTCGTGTTCTATAACACTATAACATACATATTTTAGTTAGTTTATTTATTACATTGTCAATTGAGGAATTCCGTTTATATTTAATTTTCGCTTGTATCGCTTCATTATAGCCAGAGTATATTCTTATGCTTACGTAAAGCGTGTTTGCTTCACTAAATCGTAATCATAATACAAAAGGTTTATAACGTGTACGAATACAACACAATTTTTACTCTGGACCAGAACAAATGAAAAGTTTTCAAAAATATGAAGCTTAATTTCGAAATTATTGTATTGTAGTTTTTTCATGAACTGTGTAAACTTCGAGCCGAGGTCGAAGTTTTTTATTTCACGAAGTCTTTAGAAGCTTATAATGGAACTTAATGGAACTTAGGAAATAACTGAACAACTTACACATCTACTACGGTGCGTTGAAAAGTAGAATAAACGCGGAATGGATGAAATGGCGTCAGGTCCGGACAATTTGCGACCCCCGAATGTCCCTTATAATGGGGAAAATCTATAAGACCTCGTGAAACTTGGCGGTATGTAAAGGCACGCATTAGAGATGAGAATGTTGAGTTGAGATGAATTTGTAGATTAAGATAAAGTACAAGATAACGAATGAGACAATACAGGAAGCGTGGAAGTGACGCCTGTTACAGATAGGTTGAGAAGTAATGGGTTAACATGTTATGGTCATGTAATGATGAATATGAGTGTGGATCGATATAGGGTTAGAGGTAGGTCGAAGAAGAGATGGATAGATTGATGAGGGATGATATGGGCGATAGAGGAGAAAGAAGACAGGTTGTACCGACCCTACCTAGTGTGAGATAACGGGAAGATGATAACTGCGATTTCAGTTATTACGATCAAAATTGTTTGGACTCATGATTTCATAACAAACTCTACGTATGTGCTGCGCAACACTGTACAAAATTATACTAAACGGGTAGGAAGATGATAACTGCGATTTCAGTTATTACGATGAAAATTGTTTAAACTCATGATTTCATACAAATTCACGTATGGTGTGCTGCGCAATACTGTACAAAATTATACCAGATGGCATTGAACTTCTCAACATTATGTATCAAGGTGCACTTGTCATCACAATAAAATTGTATGGCGATGCAAAAACTTAGGATTCTGAGCGGTTTTACTATGGGATTTTACGTAATTAAACGTTTTTAACTGGTAATTATCGCTAGGGATGCCCTAAACAGGGTGAGCCGTAATTGGTCCCTGTACTACTCACATGGAATGTTTAGCCTTGAATAATCATTCAGTTGAACCATAATCAAGCTAATGAAAAACTCGTTCTGAGCTACATTAAATAAAGTAATTAGGTGTGCTTTTTGCGGACACTGCTTTGCTGACTTCAATAAATTAATTACGGCCTAATGGGTGGGATCGAAATAGGCGAAGCGTGGCGGTCTACGTAACGACATTTTGCGCAACGATCAATATTTAACAAAATAAGACCAGACTCGAAGTAAAAAACACGTGGACGACAATCTATTGAAAGTTATGTAAATTAGTTTCAGAATCTTTAAGATGTCGCACATCCGTCTTGGTCCGTAACATATTCCATGTGCTGGTCACATGAATCGTAATAAGTCCCCTCTACAAAAGAAAGGCGTATAAATTCAAACAGTTACGTAGAAAAATGTAAATTAGTGTTTTCCACGCGGCTTCACGCTGGGATCAGATTTATGAGTCATTTGACCCCCGTTTACTCCTTCGATGGAATATCTAAGTAGGTGTAACTGATAAACAAGTTTGGACTAAGCCAATCTCTTCAGTATGACAATGGTATCATCTCAAAATGACCACAACACGCCATTGTTATAGTGAAGCGATTGGTAATTAGAATTGGGACCCTGTGCGTGGGGTAGTAATTCCTTTAATCGCTCAACATTAGAGCGATTAAAGGGACTACCCCGCAAATATCGTTATGAAGAGAAAATATGAAAATCTCGAAGAATAGTGTTGAATTTATTTGTTATCCTGCATAAAGGGCCATTAGGGCTACAGTCTAGTACTTACACTGGAGTCCTCTATGAATTGATGTTTGCCATCTGATATGTTGGCTACGTAGCACCTATAATATATTTGCATTCTATTGACGGACCTAATTAATGCACGTGATCAAAATGGGAAAATGTAATAAATTAAAATAGTCGTCGTGGCGTACTTAACAAGGTGGTCGCCGGCTTGTCATTAACACATGCTGCAAAAACTCTGCGATTTGCAATAAAGGATGCTTTACAATCAACTAGTTGCTCTCTTAAAGCCTTATCCCACACTGGTAAATAATTAATGCTTTTATGCATATACCTAAGCGTCTATAGATTGTTCTCATTGCATATTCTCATCTAGACTCTCCATATTTGAAACTTTTGATAGCAAAAAAAAAACATACTGGGTAAGTTATGGCAGTACACTTCCAATAATAATGAAATACTTGTGCGCTTCTCATTCTCAGTGGTTCTTGTGAATCGTGATCTACATCGTAGCTTATATTTCCTCTTAAAGCTTTATCCCACTCTGGTAAATAATAAACGCTTTTATGCATATGCATACGCGGCCATAGATTTTCATCTATGGCATATTTGCATCTCGACTCTCCATATTTAAAATTTTAATAGCAGAAAACCATACTGGGTATGTTATGGAAATACACTTCCAATAATAATTAAATAGTAGTGCGATTCCGGTGTTTTTTGTGAATCGTGATCTATATCGTAGCTATTTCTGTTTGTTTGTATCGAATTACTAAATACCGAGTGGCTAGGTCGTATAAGAATAGGGATAATATTTACAAACCATCGGTTTCTCAGTAACGTGTTATTAAGTAGAAACAGTCGTTTTGAAAACAAAGCGCGTGCGCGTGTTCCTTAGAACGCACCAATAGGCAGTGCCGGTGGATTTTGAACACACTGCTACAAGTTATCTCGAATTGAAACATCCACAGACCAAGACATTCCTAATCGCTTGATTGCAAAATTTTCTGTGTATTTGAAATTGCATGCCACGGTAAACAGCAGTACGCAAAATTTATGTGGTTCCAGATTATTGGAAATCACTTTTCCTCTTAAAAACAAAATGCTTCAATAACGTTTAGTTCTATAATATATAGCTCCTTCATCGGCTTATTATACGCTGTAGATCGTAGCGCAGCGTCTATTAGAATGATATAACGGAGAATTTCTTAGTTGCCTCGTTACGGAACAAAGCCGCCCAAGAATAATAGTGGTTTCCGAGAAAATGCTAAGACTAATTTCTAGGAAATTACACCCGCAATGCAACACAATCCCCTCGGGCACTGCGCACCATTAGTTACTATTGGCTCCTTACCCAAAGTGTGCCAATATAGGGTCCCTATTGCTCAGCCTACGCTGTCCGTCGGTCCGTCTGTCTGTCAGCGAGCTGTGTCATGAACCGTAATATGTAGACAGTTGACATTTTCACAAAAGGCATGCAAGAATGCAATTTTTTGCTTTTAAATGTAGATAAGATCCCTCTGTGTTTATTTCCGCACTTGTGGCTGGTTTGTTCAAACAATATTAAATTTTTGGTAGACGCATGCACAATCACATGAATTATATGTCATACAGTCATATACTGCATGTGCTTATTCATTTGCGGAAAATACTATCCTTGCCAAGTCTTTGATAGAAAATGTTAAATCCAATTACATGCTTTATAATTTGTTGATTTATAATTACAACTACTGGATGTGGATAAGAATGATGGTCATTAAAACATAGCACAACTCCTGGGATCTTGAACTTGTATGCATTGATAAAGAGTTTTTGATGTCTTTTAGTGTGTGTATAAAGTAAACTTAATTGCATCTTATAAAACGCAGCTCACTGTTCTAAAAAACTGAACCCCTTACGCAGGTGGGAAAAAAAACGAAGGAGAGATAGCCAAGAATTACTTGCAAGCTTTACGTATCTAGCAGCATTGCATTCTTCGGAGCGATACTGAATCGGGTTCTGATCCCTCAGATAAGGAACTCGATCTGTTAATTTTATTTAGAGACGATGGCATACATTATTTATGCTCCTGAGATAGCTAGTTAATTTGCAGCAAATGTATTCAGTGCGTGTAACTTAATGTTGTGCCTCAACTTTAGATACGCGTTTTGCAGGTTTTGGTAAATGTAGCTACAAAATACATTGCGGATTCAGAAATGATAAAAACGCCACTATACACCAACAATATTTTCGTAAGTTGATCTAGATTTTCCATCTTGGTTCCCTAACCAACTGAATCTTAACGGGCAAAGTTCGCTCTGTTTCGAAACCAATATAGAAGATCCAAGCAATTTAAAAAATATTGTTGTTCTTAGTACATGTAGTCTGTAGTGGTGAATTTCACTTTTTTTTAATCCACGTTGTGTTTTGAAGCTGCAGTCTACAGAAAACCATATTGTGCGTTCCTAACCTAAGCTAAATTATGTAGCTATACCTACCATAAAAATGTCTTACCAAGTTCGTGCCGGTTCAGTGGTCGCTTTCTTCAGCCCCAATATTCTAAATGAATTCCCATAATCATTTCTCAGATAGCACAAGCCTATATTTAAAGTATTTAAAAAGGAAGCTATACTGAATTATGCGCTGCGAGGTTTTTTGTTAATAGAAGGTAGTGTCGTTTGATTGGGCTATGCTTTGATCATTGAGTCCCCAAATCTGCCCGATCAACGCTTAAGAAGAAAAAGTCGTGGAAGACTTGCATAGACCCCCAACTTCCATCGTCTTTCTGTCCAACCAGCAAGCGCGTCACGTCACGGAATTTGTTTTTTTGGTAGATTATAATTATGTAGGTATGTAAGTCTGTAAGGTACACTTTTTTTGGGTCAATGTATATTTACAAGATTTTTATAGTGTACTTGTAACCTGAAAGATTGATTATTATTATTAAAAAAAAACGGTTATTAAAATCTGTTGATTCAAGATTATCTTTTTCGGTATCTTGTTTCAATAAAAAAACTACTATATTACGCAGGTATTTGTATTATACGTATTTTTCTATTCTTATTATACGGATACGTATGAAGCAACGAATTGGCTGATACTATGTATAAAAGTGAACTTCATAGAGCGTTTCCCTAAAGTAAGAGATAGCACACCCGTGAAATAGAGGCTGCCATTTCTCACTAAACAAACATGAACGGAGATGCTGTCAAAATGGTCAATCATCAACCGACGGCAAAGGGGCGCATGACATCGCAATTGAATAAACTGCTAGCTGTTGTATTGCCTGCTGACGGACATGATAGCGCTTTAGACCTGGTAGATACCTAATCCTTGACACTCCCAAAATAAGGCTCACATTTCGTTAACTCGCGTCTGGAGCGATACGTTGAACCCTTTCAATGGTTCTGCTATATTGGCTAAGTGAGTAGATTTGTTAATATCCGATGAAGCTCTGTGTATTATATTTATGTACCTCTTTTTAAGCATATTGCGCGTGAGTGTGACTTTTGGCATAGTTAAAGTTTACATGAAAAATATTCAGATTCAATTAATAATTGAGATTCAAATACCAATTAATTGAATCTGACAAAACCACGATAAAAACATAAATCATAATAATTTTAATGGAAGGTTATGTACATAGATTTTCACGTAGTAGGTTATTAAAAATATAACTCGCAATGGTTATGGTAATATCTGTAACAGTTCCTAGTTTTGCGTAATAGCAGTCTCTAGCAGTTATTGCTTACAATTACAATAAGCGTTAATTTTACGAATCATAAATATTAAGATCATTCTGAGAAACCTTTTGATTTTTTCATCGTCGGTTACGAGTTGTGTTTGATCGCACCTACTGTGCATTCGAGCGTGTAGATAACTAACTGTATCGCTATACTATGTTTAGCCTTGACTTGTATATTATAGACCTTCGCTGATTTTAATGAATGTTGGTAACTAGGTAGTGATCGGATTTCGTTCCCATCATCCAGTAAGAGTTTCCTAAAATCCTCTCTTAGTGCACCACTACACAACAAAAGGAACTACCCTAAAAGTGTCTATAAGTCCTCTTGCTTGGGCTGTGTCTGCGTTGATTTTCAGTCAGTCAGTCAACTACATGACAATTTTATACATATATTGAGGTAACACGCCTTGCCGTGGTAGTCGCCCCTTCAACTAAGGACGAACCGCCGCCGACTAAGGAAAAAGATAGGAAAATACTTTAGTTATGCGTATTATCTAATCAACTTTACTGAGATTACCAATCCGCCTGCCAAGCGTGGCATTACCCTCTCATTTCCTGAGGGGGCTCTGCCCAGAGATGGAAATTAATGGGTTGCTGAAGAGAGCAAATAAATTAATACAGTTGTCGGAAAAAATCTCAAAAAAAAAATGCTCAGTAAAAATTTTACCAGATAAAAACGATTGAATAAGTACCTATAGTAAATTCATATTAAAATATATTAGAAAACTACCATTTGTTAAAGTAACTTATTCCTGCCGATGCATTCCTCAGAGGCAGCACAGTATGGGGTCTTTCAAAAAAGGGCTTTTAGGCACGCGCGTGATGCTTTTGTTGTTATAAGCGTCTATAGCCTTCGGTAGCCACTTACCAACAGGCGGGGCGTATGCTTGTTTGACAACTTTGTTTAGAATAAAAAAAATGACATGAATTAATAAACTTACCATAAAAGTTACTGGGTTTTCCCATCGTGCATTTTGATATACTGTTTTAACGATGTCCTTTTAAATAATAATGGAACCATCACGGGTATCTTTGATTAGCATCGACAAACATGGGAACATGCTAATATCTGCTCATATTTGCCGGTCGTATATTTTACGATTATAATATTAACATCCTATTTGAATACAATAACCCGTTATTTCATGATAAATAATGTTTTTCTCCTACCAAAACACAGTCTAACTTTAAAATTGTATAAACTGACCTCACATCAGCTCATTTGGTGTGGCTCTGCCTTCTGCGCTGCTGTAGGCCGGCAGCTCCTTGATGCTGGTGCAGGGAAGTCTGCACCAGTATCAGCGAGCCGCTGGTCTTCTTGGAGGACATCGGCTTCGATTCATCAGGCATCGGACATCGGGCTAGACTAACAAGAACTCACACGTCATGTAAAAAGGGCCCACAGGAGGCCTTACTTGCGGAAACTGGTCCGCGCACCAAGTACCAAGTATCCCACCCTGGAGAAAAAATAGTGTGAACATATAGGTGTTTGTTCTGTGTATGGGTGTTATACCCAATAAATCAATTTTCTGGACATAAATTTCACAGCGCGATCTAGCCCCAAACCAAGCATAGTTGATAATATGGGAACAAGATTGCGGATAGAATACTGAATACTTTTTTTTGTATATAACCGCCTCTGTGGTCTAGTGGTTGAACCCACCGACTTCAGATCCAGAGGTCCCGGGTTCGATCCTCATGGGTAGTACAATATATTGTGCTTGGATTGGGTGGTGGTAGGACTTTGTTGAAGTCTGCCTGGCTAGCTACCACCATCTTACCTAATTCTGTCGCCATAATAACAATTCTAAAATTGTTGTGTTCCGGCATTCAGAGGTAAAATAGCCAGTTCCTCAGTTTGTTGAGGGTTCCGAGTGAAGTGCGCCTCCACCTTCGGCCATATCTTAACTTGTCTGGAAGAAATCGCTTCTTAGCGATAAGACCGCCAATTGTATATACATTTATTTTTAGTTATCCAGTTTTTTTTTTTATTTTTTTTTCATATTTCATTCATTTCATTCATTTAAAATTTCAACATTCATCAGATGAGGTCATCCATTTAAAATTTTCTAATGGTATTAGTGCCCCTCGATACTTCGAAAGGAAGCTTCTTTCAAGTCTCTAGGGCCCTGGCTGTGCTATGATTGTCAGCCAGCTACACGACTTTATATATGTAGATAAGAACAAATAGTAGGTATATAAGTATTCTACGCATAATCTAGTTCCCATTTTGCAAGTTTTCTTTAGTTTGACGTCGTTTATTTATAGGTTTCTATGAAGAACAGTCTCTGGTTACCGGCTGCTTTCCAAGTTCACGCGCAAACGTAGACTTAGAAAGCTTTCCATTCGTGTGCTTTTGCAACGAGTTACTTCGCAGAACCTTATAAGCGGTGTTATATTGAGGAACCATGTTTATGATCGTACCCATCATGCAATAGGAAGGAGCGAAAGTCAAAACGGATGATGTGTGTGGGTGCATTGCATGGATACAGAGGTTGGCTCTGGCCGAGGTTCTTCTAGTTTTATAGCGTCTAGTGGTTCGCGCAACGGTATCAGACCTAGAGGTCCCGGGTTTGATCCCCAGGGTACAAATATTTGCTTATGTTGGTTGGTGATTGGACTAAGTTTATGTCCGCCTGGCTAGCTGCCACCATCTTACCTAAATTTGTCGCCGTAACAATTCTACATTGTTATGTTCCGACATTCAGAGGTAAAATAGCCAGTTCCTCTGTATGTTGAGGATTCCGGGTGAAGTGCGCTTCCATCTTCGGCCTTATCAAAACTTGACACCCGGTGCGATGAACATGATGATGATGATGATGAGGCCAAGCGCTTCCCCGTCGTGGAATAAAAAAAACAGGCTGTAGAATTGACGTTCAAAAATGATCCTAAAATATTTCATTTTCTTGTTTCGTGTGGCCTGTGTGATAGCTCTGGTGTCAGACTTTACGAGCCGTTTGTCGTCGCCATAGGTGTCTGCCATCGTCTTTGTCGACCACTACTAGTAAGTAGTACCCGGAACCGACGGCTTGACGTGGCATCCGAAGCAAGGAATCATCTTACTTATCGGACAATCAGTTGATTCATGCATGCAACGTTCTACTGTACTGGGTACGAGCGCAAAGATGTGCCTCACTCGGGGTTTGAACCCAGGACCTCCAAATCGAGATCCACACGCACTACACAAGACCACTGAGTACTAGTTGTCAAAAACGGAATATGATTATTGACTTTGGAATAGCTTCCACTTGGTGGCAAGTTTGGGTGTAAAATATTGTATCTTATTTATGGATATACAAAAAAAACGTTATTTATTAGTATATTCACAATCTATAGTATCTAGTTAGCGCTGTGTAAAAAAAAATCTTCTATACCTATTTGATAAAAAAATACTCCATAAAACCACATTACTTTAAGCTCGCTTTTAGTATAAATAAACGCGATAGACCATTTCTTGGTATCTTAATTCATAAATTCTCCGAAATTGTAATGATATCTCTTGTGATATTTATAGCTAACGACAGATTAAGAAGTAGGTATTACTATACATATATACATGTAAGTACAACACATTCATACCAATATTATAAATTCGAAAGCAACTCTGTTTGTCTATTGTTTATTTTTTATGGCGGAACATATCATTCATAATAAAAATTAGCACTAGACACTGGCCTCACTGCTCTGCGGGCGAGCAGACTGATTGGTGATCGTAGTAAAGGTGTAGATAATGTACAGAAAGATGCTGTTGCCATTCTTTTGGAGAGATGTTGAGGTAAAAGTCTACTAAGGCGGCTTTTACTACATTAATTGTTTGAGTTGAAGGTGACGATTCTTAAGTAGCACTTTTCCTAGAAAAACTAGATAAAATGTAGTTTTTTTTAATGCGGAACTTATTTTTTCTTTAATCGAGCACGTAACATTAACATGATTACTGAACAACTCTCACGGTTTCAGACTTCGCCTCAGTGACCCTGGAAAAAAATACACCCTGTATAATATGATTAATTATACGAGTCTAGCTAGGAATAAATTAAAAAGACGTTTGAAAATTTAATTAAAAAAAAATGTTGATTGATGGTGTATATTCACGTGGGCTCATAGTCATAGGTCATTAATTGACCCGTCAATCTCATGGTGGGTGCATTATGGTTGGCTGATTATGGTGAATGTGTGGTTATACAGCTGGCACCACAAAAAAACTATTTAGATGGTCATCGGACGTGGCAATGTCCGAACATCTAAATAGTGTAATGGAGTCGCTCTTGACTTGATTATATTGTGGTTTTACATTAATCCTTAAGAGGAAATAAGAATTCATAACAAAAAATACTGGTATTATCAAAAGGTCAATTTTTGTTCTTGGAAAAAGCTTCTTCTTTATTTTATTATTTATAATATCAAATTAGACATGCTCCTAGAATTATGAACAGGTTAACTGACAGTGTTTAATTTTGTTTTCAATAATGGCGGAAAAATAAAATGGCGGCTTTTTTTGAGCTTTTTATCCAAAAAATATTAATTCTCTAGGATTTCTGGTTTGGTTGATTTGAATTGTTATTTTTGGGGGATTTTATTTAAGAGTAGCTTCTATTTGTAGCGTCCCCTACGCAAATTCATCCATTCAGTCCATTTAACAAATAATTTAAGGAAATTTTACAATATTCGGTTAGCGAAACTTTGGCCGAATAGATTTAGTGATAGTAATGGTTAGTAGAGTATATATAATTATATGCATGTGCTATACATTTAGTTACTATTATTTGTTTGTTATTTTTTCTAGGAGTTACAGACGGACAGACTAAATTTATAAATTGTTTGTTTATTTTGTACCGTATATACACTTTCATCATTTGCATCTTGTAAAAGCTGTTATTTTTACATTACAAATATGCCTACACGTCAGTTTTATTTATTTGTATGACAGATGTATACATCACCCGTGCGAAGCAGGGGCGGGTCGCTATATTAATTATAAACAATGAATCGGTACTCCATCCATGTAGAGTTTCACGAGTTACGTTATTAAGTCACAGTAAAATTACTGCTAGTGGTTGGTTGGTAGTTACTTGGTACTAACCTTGAAAGTAGGCAACAAAACCAGTCTTTGTAAAACGTGTGGTGACGAGGATCAGTGACGCCATTTACGCCAATGTCAGTTTAATATACTGAACTTGTTAAATAAATAGACTTACGACTTTTTCCCCTTCGAGGATTCACCTTAGAACTTTATTATTATTATAATATAATATACTAAGCGTAAAATAAGCAAAGAATAAGTAGATTACATTCTTTGTTTATTTTACGCTTGTAAATAAAAAATCTAATTTAAAGCAGTTTTCTAACAAGTAACAATCTTTGACGTAATCCCTACTTCCCCTTTCCATCACCGGACTAGCACAGGAACGGCAGGCTACAACCGTACCTTGAGATATTCTAAAGCAGAGGACAATATTCGTCTCTTCCAGAGGTAAGACGTTTCTTAAAAAAAAGCATTGGAGGACGCTTTAAAAAGGAACCTATTCACTGACAGCCCAGTCTCAGTCAGTTTTTTTCAAGTTAAATTTCTTGAGTATCAACAAAAAACACTGCCCATATGAATTGGCAGGCATTGCGGAGCTTTCGTAACATAACATGTGGTCAGGTCAAGGATTAACTTATAATTTCTGAGATATGTTTGTAGTTGGGGTTTCCCTCTTGCAAATGTAGTTTATCGTCATCACGCCGCATGCTGTTTACAAATATTTTTTCGCGTGAATTCGGGTAAAACTTTGCGAAGAATTTCGCACCTCTTAAATTTAGACTCACAATATCCTACTAGTAGTACCTACTACTAGTCTGCAAGACAACCCCAACTAAAATAAGTATGTACAATACTAACATAAGAAGCCCCTGGAGTACTGCTGATTTACGTTCTTACATACAAACGTAGTTTGTCGATCGTTTCTAAATGACATGTACAATTCAAAATACATTTTGTCGGTATAATCGTCTGATAACGATAAACAAGGCATGAAACTCTTGACTTCTAGTTTTAAAATCACAATTAAAATGTAGCTATGACGGAATTCTTTTGTATATGTTTTGATTTTAATTGTGTTTAAGAGATTTTGACGGGATGAAGGGAACGTAATTGCGGGGCTTTTACTAGTAGATTGATAAATATTACAAAAAAGACAATTGAGCGACCGAGTTGCCCTGTAGATGTAGTTTCAGACTTTGTAGAGGTCCCTTTGGAAACAGATTAAATATCTGGCTTTGTAGAGGTCCCTTTGGAAACTCTGGTCAGGAGCATGACTTACAATGATGACTGATCCTACAAGTGAGTAGGTAATAGTAATGGGAATTACGTAGAAACATAATAATCACAGGGACAATCTCGTTTGCTTTTAGTAACATTCCGGTTTCAAATTAGACATTCTCTTTTACGATGCAACAAAGAAAAAATGTCTTTGACTAAGATTACAAATATAATAGACAGGATACCGAAACTTTGATATGAATGGTACCAAAACACCAAGACATTGCGGTCTACACATCTATGTCTCCAACCCCGGGAATCGAACCCTTGCTTCTCTGCCGGCCATCCGCGCTTGTTAGCAGCCTTGGTGGACCGTCCACTAAGAATTCCGTCCATCCGTCCGCCATTACCATTATATATGTTAACGTTGAATTGTATGAAAACAAGTGTTTTTACTATGGACCACCAGGTACTCCGTTTATAGATAATATCAGATTTGACGCAGATGTACCTTAAAGTGATTATATAAGTAGAAAATAAAATAAAATTATTATTGATTTTTCGCAACAATGTATATTCTCTCTATACGGTTTGACATTTACAGATTTAAGGCAATGCCATTCATTTCGTAATATAGGTATTCGTTTGGAAATCAATGTTTCTTAATTAACGCAGTCGAATTCATTGCAAAGATCACAGAAGATAGGTACCAATAGCATAAAGAAATAGCACAATAGCTAATCAAAACATGTTGGATTTTTATTTTCCGCTAATGAGAACTAATTTATTATATGAATGTCGTAAGCTTTCCTTAGAAGTATTTTGCACTTTTGCTGTAAAAATACTTCTAAGGAACTAATGTTCTATAACTAAGTATGAAAAATAATATAAAATATATTAAGTTTCTCTATCTGAAAACTGAGGTATTTCAGAGTTACATTCAGAGCATTATTGAGATAAAATACAAAAAAAAACAATCCAAGTATGTACAAAACTTTTATTGCAGTTCGTAAACATTGCATTTACAGAGCTGAATATTCCGTATGGTACTTATAAAATTAAATTCAAAGTCAAAATTTATTCACTAAGACTTTTAGGATCGTTTTGTGAAAGGCAAGAAACTCGGGCTGATTAATTTTTTGATGATCCATTCAACATTTAGATAGACATTTTTAAATTATATTATAAATAGATACATCATAAACCTAAATACTTAATACTATCTTAAAACATTTGTTATTACCTATCTACCTAATGGGCAGTTTGTTAACATTAAGAAATCACCATTTAGCTGTCAACTGGTATAGTAACATCGGGCCACGCGTTCTTATCGTCGGTATAGTCATTAATTTTGTAGTAGGCACTATTAATTAAATTATTCTTTATATACAATTAGAATTTACGAGCAGAGAGTTTGGTGGCGCGTTGAGGAAGCTAATTACAGAATCTCCCACAGTTTCCTAAGAATGAATGATTTACTTTTGCTAAGCGATACCTAGGTACATACATGTGAAACGTATAATCTTTTTAGATGCGTTACATCCTGGTACTGTACACTTAACCACAATAACTCACGTCTATTTAACACCTAATTTACAAACTAAAACCTAGAATTTTAATAAAGTTAGAGGGATTTGTTCCGGTCACAATTGACGCCAGTCCGGTAGCGTGTTCGTGAATGGTCTCGCCTAACTATCTCACTCTAACATAAGCTTACACTATTCTCTTTCTCTTTTGCATTGCCAATCTACGTATACTAAATCTATGAAATATACACATTATATTATGCACACATTGACTTTTATAATTATTTTTTTGATAGATTAGATAGATTGAGGAAAATAAATATCACAAATACATATTCTCCATATGTATTTGTGATATTTTAGGTTCAATTGATTACTTTAGTATTTATCCCTAATTGGTGCGCTACGTTTGTATTGAATAGACTCTAAAACGATTGGATCGATTTAAAAAAATCTTTCACCGATATAATGATATAGTATATCTGAGAAGCATAAGCTATATCGATATTAGGTTTTATTAGGGATCCTTATGAAAATTCTAATGAGGTGAAGGAAAATGAGCGATTAAATTCCTTACATCGCGTGAACTGCGAAAACTATTGATGACAGAACAAAGTAATTTTCTTTTGTATAAAATGAAATGATTGGATAAAAACGCCAGTAAAAACTACACCACGTTATTAGTACCTTGGTATTAATCCTTAACCAAATAAATCACTTTGTATTGAAGGCTGAAACTGCATAATTAGTACTGATACTGGATGGATTTGAAATTTCGCATAATTATTATTGATATTATCGGCTTGGATCATGTTATTTTTTTATCAAGATGCGGTTGTTTAATTATATCACCATCGGTTTTTTAAGTTGTCTCTCTTACCAAAGCTGTCTGGAAGAAATCGCTTTTAGTGATAAGGTCGTCCGTTGTACTTTTACACTATTTCACTTAATGTTTGCAACGTAATTTTTGTGTACAATAAAGTATAAGTACATAATTCTTGACCCCTAATATGAATCAATAAATGCCCTATGCGTGTGCATAGGTGCATCAGGTTATTCACATCTACTCTGACATGCTAATTTTATCGCAAATTCATGCACGGTCATGATCCAGTCAAGTTTTAGCGCAAGCCCACGGCGACTTTTTGCAGCGATACAGACTGTTTGCTAAACGCGCAGCGGCATCCCTACTATCGCGTGTCAGTCGCGCGACAGAAGCGACGCAAACGCACGATAATAAGTACTTAAAAGCAGCACCAAACACAACTTGACATATGTTGTCTCGACGGATTCCATCTTGCTACTTTAGCGTTCACAGGCATTTCTGTAGCGATGCTGAATCACGACTGAAGTGCGACAGCATCGCGATATTACCGATACAGAATCGTGGTCACGTGGGCGAAGGTATCACAGCCGGCGACAGAATCGCGACTGTATCGATGCGAACGCACGACAGCATCGCTACAAAAAGTCGCCGTGGGCGACGGGCCTTACGGGATAATTATACATGTGAATATACAGATCAACTGTACATCTGTTCGCGCCGCCTTCGTCGCGCCGCGTATTAATATGACGCTGGACGACGATCCTATACTAATCCCTATTACAATTGTTATGTTACGGCGTTAATTGATGAGATAAATTATCACCATATTTTTTTATCACAATCATTTATCTGTAACTTACATAGGTACTTTCTAGGGTTCCGTACCCAAAGAGTGCAAACGGCTATGAATGAATTAATAAAAAATTACATGGATTAAAAACCAACATCAGGTAACACAGTTTACAATGGGTGGCCTTATCGCTAAAAGTGATTCAAACATAACAGTTATACAGTTAAAATTTACTTCAAATAATCAATTAAAAAAATCAAGTATCTAAAAACGTGATTGCTTGCCTTAAAATGTGGGTCGGAACCCTCAGTGTGCGTGTGTTGCATTTGACCGGTTTATCGTCTTTGTAAACAGGCATTATGAACAAATTTCTAAAATGGACGTAATAAAATCATATCAACCAATTTTTTTGTTATCGTTTTGCACAAACAATTATGCAATTGAGAAATATAATACCTATTTTGTTTGTTCAATGAAAACAACTAGATTATCTGAGATAATTTCCAGAAACCTGTGAAATACCTAATCCTCGAAAGCCTTAAGTTGGGCTTGTGTTGTATTAGCCTGACTGTATATTCCTTACTGATTCGCCGATTCTTAAAACAGTTGCATATTTCATCTAGTTTCTACTAGATGTTACTAGCTCAAGGCAGTAATTATGTCGATCTTATTCTTAGATAGCATTTATGCGACATTGCTGCTTGAGGGCTTTCGAGAAATTATCCACACAGTTGCCAACTGCTTACGATGGGTCGATACGAACTTCATTTAAATACACACCGGTGTTTATATTGTGATCGTGATAGTTACGTCTACGATATTTAATATAACGTCATCTAGCCCCAAACTAAGCAAAGCTTTGGTAACTTGATTGCGTAGAATAGGAACTTATATAATTATATAATTATATATATATATATTTTTTGTAAATACTTATTGAATAACATATTATTTAAAAGTAGTAATACTGTATAACTAATGTAATAACATTATTAAATACTTAAAGTATGTTATTACACTCAAACATAAAACAAATATATTAATAACACTAATGTTTGTCGCGTGTTGAAATCGAACCCACAACCTACAGCACAGAAGGCAAAGATGATTTAAAATATTCATTAAAATGTCCTTTGTGCTTAAACAATCTTATTTGTTGTACCTTCACATTGCACTAAATTTTCCCACAGATGAGAAGATAAGATCTGAATCTCATTAGCTACTATGATTGCAATCACATGGTCAAAAGAGATCGTAATTGTCCATCGATTAAATGTGTAAAAAAACCTTTTGATATCATCATGCGCAGAGGTCCATACTATATGATGAGGTGCTAAATGATCCCATACCAGTCCCGCGCAGCTATTTAACTGCTCATGCATCTGGTAATGGGATGTACAGGAATTTATAAAACGTGCCTTACTTTAATGTCATGAGCGCGCAATTTTTTTACGCAATACTAAGTTACCTCACCGGTTTTTTAATTGAGACTCGTTCATTTATTATTTACTTTGTAACATGGTGCGTATTCCTAAATGAGAGTATAAGAGTCATAAAGTTCGAGTCTTTAGTTGTTTGGGTGGGATCTACCTCCTAGTGGTCTACCTTGGGCAACGGAATCGTTGACCTTTAGTCAATGGTTACGGCTGAATAATCCATCTTTTTTTATGTACGACGGGGAAACGCTTGGCCTTCATCTCACCTGGTTTCTAGTTAACAAAAGGTCAAAGGTGGTGGCGCACTGGTGGCGGAACACCACATACAGCTATCTTACCTATAAAGGTAAGATAGCCAGTTCCTCAGTCCGTTGGAGATTCCGGGTGATGTGCGCTTCCACTTTCGGCTCTATCATAATTTGATACCAGATGAGATGAAGGCGCTTCGCTTTTGCTTCCCGGTCAAACAATTAAAAACATGAAAAAAAATGCAATTTCTGCCGTGTTGAAGTCATCAAAGAAAAGGTTTAATAATAAACAACCATTATGCACATTATTTATTAATTATACAACCTGCCCTTTGATGACTATACCTCAACTCGCTTTGACTCGCCTGGATAGAGTAGACGAATGAGTAGTGCTCTCTTGCGTAAGTTATTTTGATTATGTAGCACATTAATTACTGGAGCAGTCTAGACGAACCTAGTAATTGGCAGTGAGCAACGACGACGATCAATAGAACGCTCGGCAAAGCACCTACATTCTGTACTCACCGCTCAAAGGTTGAAACTCATTTAGCACCCGTGAAACTACCTCGATACTATTCCACGAACTTTTCGCATGAAGTCATTACTTCTACTCTGTGCTTTACTTCAGTGGGACGACGATTAAAATCCAATGAATATATTATAAAAATCGTTTTCTTATACAAAAAGAAGCTTGGCAGGTTACCAAAACAATTACCGAAAATTAACGGTCATTCCCTTAGATTTTTTTTTTATCTATTTCCCATTAAAATCAGACTTCTCGTTATTTTTCATATAATGTTGTATTCTGTAACCGATACGCTCTATTATCAAGAAATCGCCTATTGTGATCCATATCTGGATGGGATCACATAAAATGTCAAAATAATATTATTATGATAGAGATACGGCTCGGCTTACTTGAACATAAATGGCCAATTAGCGCTTATTTGCCGACCTTTCATAATATAATAATGTTGTATAGATATTGGCTGTCGGTTGAGCTTAGGATTCTTTATCATAAAATGTTCCATACTAATAATATGAGATTTGTTTAATTGCTGTAACGTTTATTAATATTTATAAATTGCTAACTTGTATTAGGTAACTTAAATCATTAAACATTAATTGCAAGTCCTCGAATAACTAAATTAAATACTTTATTGGCATAAACACCTATTGCCCATTTATTTCTTATCCCACTAAGTGTGGTCGTCACTACATGAAACCAGGTGAGATGAAGGCCATTTGCTTCTGTCGTACAATAAAGAAAAAAAAACTCTTCGGTCTATTTCTGTCTCATATCCATCCACATGCATATTCAATATCTCTTCTCGTTACGTAACCATACTGATCAACTTTTTAGTCACAAGCGCGGCGCCACTTTCACAATTCCGCTAATATATTATTTCCTTATCTTATCCAGCTTGTTACTACTACATACTACTACTACCCTACATCCATTCCAGCATTCTTATCTCTGCCGCATGCACTTCTTTCATCACTCCCTTTCGTAGCCCAGCATAGCACTCAGATACATACATTAAGAGAGTTCTCACGATGCTTTTATAGATTTTCTCTTCTAACTTAAGGCGTAGGTGTCGCAAATAGTCCTGGAGATTTATTGCCATTTCATCCATATATGTTGGAGGATTATATAACCAAATAAAACATATCACATTTTATATTTTCCTCCGCGTTTCAGTACTGGTTTTTATTTTCGAGAATGTTACGAATTCTATTTCGTTCTTGTGAACGTTTTATAAAATGATTTTAATGAAGCAGTATTCTCGCTGTTGGAAGTGGAAAAATATTCGCTCTCTGGTTATATTTTTAGTATTATTCTGTGAACCACTTTTTTTACGGTATTTCTCTTCACAAATTACTAAATAAATGCTGTCAGCTCCAAGGCTGTCGTGTCACATGCGGTCATGATTGGCCCCTGTCGCTTCACAGACCTCTAACGATGCGCTAACAATGCTCCTAACTTAAAATAAAAGGATTCAGACAGAAATAAAGGATCGGATTGTGTCCCGATACGGGCACCGAACCGGCACGACGTCTCCTCACTGCCAATCTACGTCTGTCTAAGTCTATTCATCAGCCACAGTCGAATGTTATACGATAAATTATGGATGAGATTTCCTTGGCACAGCAAAATAGAATATTATTAGACGACCAACTTGGAATATGATAACGTTCTGCTAATAGGATGTTTGTGCACAAACTTTGTAGTTACATGGTAGTTGTTGTTATATTATGCTAATATTACTTAATCATACCACAACAAGTATATCGATACTCTGAGTAATATATTTCAGCGAGCGCTAGTTGGAAAATTATTATTTTAGGGTTTAGGGACGCTGAATCTATTATACAAGCTTTTATATGTTAGGAGTTATCGATAAAAAAATAATTAGAAAATTAATACACCAATGTTTTTGGTGAAAGTTTGTTTGGATATTAGTTTTTTCACGCCAAAACTACTGAACGGATTGAGCTGAAATTTTTCACATTTGTTGCTCTAGACCGGGAATAAGACATGAGCTACTTCCACCACATAAATAAAAACCCGTGAGATAGGAAATGGATAACAAACATCGCCATACAAAACAGTATCTTATTTAATTGCTCTTTCACGCGAAAACTACTGAACGGATTTGGCTGAAATTCCGCACAGTTAATGTTCAAGACCAGCAAAACATACTAGGGCTATTTTTTTTCTTGTTCCACGCGGGTGAAGCCGCAAGCAGAAGCTAGTTTGTTATAAACGCGTTTTATTGTACTTTGTCAGTTTGTCTCGAAAGTTTCATAGATGATTTAATCAAAGAATTCATTAAAATGTTTGTGCGCGTTCCGTGCCTAAGATCGATCACGGTTGAAGTCACATGTAAAACCTATTAAAATGTGATATCAAGAAGTTGTTTGTTCGTTAAGGTCAAGGCGTTTTCATAAAGTAAGGTTCTTGATACGATTCTGAGAACAATGACAATCGGGTCATGCTCTGTTCTTAGATAATGGGCTGTTTCAATTATAACGTGCGTGTTAATTTCAAACTTTTCCATTAAATTGTCTACTAGACTGTTTACGCCGACTCTCTCTGCCTATTCGAGATATCATTGTTTTTATAACAACATGAATAATTCGCAGAAGATGATTAACTTATATTACGAACTTAGATATCCGTGGTTATTCAGATTATTTTCTCGTTATTTTGCATGTATACTGTTATGTTTTTATTTCCTGATAAAAACAGTATCTCATTTTGATTGTTGGGTTTTTTGCCAAGATCATATTGAACAAGACGAGCTTAGCAATGTGGTAATGGTAAAAATAACGAGTTATTTTGAGCAGAGTGTTAGAGTAATATATAGGTATCATATAATATCTGCTTTGACTGTGAATCTTGTCAACATTATGAGCAGACTACTGTGATTATGGCAAAATCCTGATGATGATGATACTGGAAGGTATGCAGTTCAATAGGTCTACTCTAGTGACCGTAAACACTACAGTAAAGCAGAATACGCAATTTCGTTTACTTGGATGACATTAGATTGTCGGACACAACGTGGTGTCGTAGGTTTTACAACGAATAAAAGCTTAAACTAAACTTTATTTGAATAAAAATGGAACCGACCAACACTAAAAACTTAAAGTAACTGTGGCGGTGCAATAGACATGTTGTGGTGCTTGGCAACTTCAAATTATATGAACTTACCCTTATAGTTATTTTTAAGTTTTTAGTGTTGAAGTCGGTTCCATTTTTATTCAAAAAAAGGTTTTTATATCGATATGTTGCTTGCTTTAGGGGGGTTCCAATATTTATAATGAAAATTAAACATAAAATGGAAAAAAACAACCTAAAAACAAAAAACTAGGTTCTTGAGCGGTAAGGCTACATATCCTAGCTGGCCAAATATATTCTCTGGAGACAAGAGGGCTGGCTTCTATATGTTTTTTTTGTTATTTGCCTGGAAGACGATCCCCGTGTAGATTCATTGGAAAGAAGTGTGCTTAACCGCCTCCGTGGTCTATTGGTTCGACCAACGGTGTCAGATCCAGAGGTCCCGGGTTCGATCCCAAGGGGAGTACAATATTGTGCTCGGCTTGGTTGGTGGTAGGACTTTCCGCCTGGCTGAACACCATCTTACCTAAGTGTGTCGTAATAACAACAATAATCTGTACTTGGTGTGCAAGTGCCGATCGTTGCACTAATTGCTGTTTTCGTTGTCCCATAGGCAAGAGAAGACCAAGCCAGCCTCGGCCCCGGTCGGCGATGCACACGCGAGCCTGATGGAGGCCATCCGCAGCGCTGGCGGAGCCGGCCGCGCCAAGCTGCGGTCGGCCGAACACACTACATCAGCAACGGTAAGTACCCATACTGTACCACCGAACTACTTGTTATTATATACATATGCTGTCCGGAGCAATAGTCCGTAAGTCTTGAAATATACTTAAAATTTTCAGTATACGTAGGGGTCATCTCCTGACCTCGAAACTTGCCAAGGCAAGAATGAATTCCACGATAGCGCGAGCTTACACAAATGATGCTTATCGGTTTCCTTCTTGAACTACGTCTTTCCAGTCAAGCGTGCTTCATCGAAATTTCTAGACCACATTTTCACTGGTCTTCAGGTGGTCAAACACTTGTCTGATGCTGAATATGGGCCTCATTGTTTAGCTTTGCACAAACTTTGGGCCAGACTTACTAGGGTGCGACGCTGATGATTCTATCCACCTGCATATAACTAGGTAAGTATATGTTTTGAGGCTAGGTGGAGCTGTGTGAAATTGGATAATATTTATGTACTAAATTAAATTTAAAATTTATATGAAGACGGTTTTTGTTAAACGTTATGGTGCGCTTTAAGGTTTGGCGACGATGTGGCTTAGAATAGTCAGGAATTATTTAAATCATTATCATTATAGTTTTTGGTAAAGAAATGTTTAGCTCTACCAAAGTTTGAGTCCTAAGATCAGGCGATTAAATACTGTGTGGGGGTAGAAAATTTGCAATTTGCAACAAAGAGTTGCAAATTCTCTCACCACTCAGTCTAGAGGACGCAACAAAACTAAGATGTAATTTCGGCTTTTTACGAAATATTGGCTATAAGATGAAAAATTAACCTTAAGGTGAAGTGTGTCTCAAAAAACATGTTTTGACTGTACGGAAAACAATAGAGTTCCTCAGTTTGTTGAGGATTCCGGTTGAAGTGCGCCTCCACCTTCGGCCTTATCTCATCTTGTTACCTAATAATAATACTTGTTAGTTGAGATAAAGGCCAAGCGCTTCCTCTTAATACAATAAAAAAAGGCAAAACAACATTAAACGTCGCTCTCGCCTTCCATCAGCCGGCCAACCACGAGCCCACTTCGCCTTAATTACGTAGTAACGTAACTAACGTAAGTCACGTTGAAGCTTACCCAAACATTACCCAACAAATATTCCTTCTGAAGATGAAACCTGTTAGACCGCGCTGTTCAAGATTTAATAAATAAAATCAGCACTCTTCATTCTCCGTCTGTCAATATAATAATGAACATAAAAGTTGTGCGATAAAAAAGGACAGAAGCGCTAAAAAACTACACGGTGCTCTGGCGATTCGGCGAAGAGTTGTTATAGTCCTACGTATCGTGCAATTAGCGATGACGTTTGACTTCGTTTTTGCTGTTTTCGTTTGGCATGTAGGTGGCAATAGAATAAATACGAAGAATTCTAGTCTAAGGTCAGGAATACACAAATCATTTCAGTTGATGTTGTAGCGTGCGGTTTTGAAATGTATGGGCTGGATGTAGTAACCTTATCCACCAATCGTTGGCACCGTCATCCCACCAACTTATTGATTTGAATTGATGACCGCTTTATTGTTCATGACCTAATCGCTAAAAACGATTCCTTCCAGGGAACCTTAGTAAAAACAGAACGTTATAAACAAAATTTACAAATTATGTTTTGTTTTATTTTATTGTTCTACGGAGAGGTGCTTGGCCTTCATCTCACCTGATTTTTCAAGTTATGATAAGGCCGAAGGTGGCATTTCATCCGGATTCCTCAACATACTGAGGAACTGGCTCTCTTACCTCTAAGTGCCGGAACACATCAATTTAAGAATTGTTGTTATGCGACAGACTTAGGTAAGATGGTGGTAGCTAGCCAGGCGGACTTAAACAAATTCCTACCACCATCCAAGCCAAGCACAATATTGTTATCCCCTGGGGATCGAACCCGGGACCTCTGAATCTGACGCCGGTAGGAGTACCACTGGGCAGAGTCGTTTAAACCCTAATAATAATACATATCTTTCAAGGCTTTTGTTATCAATTAAATCAGTAGTAAAAACGCGAACCGTAAGCTAGATTGCAGCACAGGCATAAACATATTTTCAATAACATGCTCCGAATACCTCCTCCTTCATTTGAAGCCTCTTTATAAAATACATAGAAACCACAGCAGAAATTATCCCCTGATGTTGTGATAACGCAAGAGTTCCATTTCTAGGAAGCAAGAACATTACAAGGCGCTTTGAACTCGTTTTTCGCATAATTGCTAAAGATAAGGTCAGAATGTTAATTTATATATATTTAACTATAATATATTTTTAATGTATTATATATTTATTTGACCGACAAAGTTAAATACTGTGCTTGGTTTGGTTGGTAGTAGGACTTTGTTTCATTCCGACTAGCGCCTAGCTATAACTGCTATCATCTTTCGCCATAACAACAATTCTAAAATTGTTGAGGTTTTATTTAGATTCGTCCCAGTCTGTGCTTGTATATTTCTCTGTGTGGCTTTGATCTAGTGTCTTTGTTATCATAAAAGCTTAACTCAATCCTTTTTATGGGTTTCATTTTATTGAAATGTACAATTGAACAATTTACTCAAAGGTTATTCTAGTTATAGGTTCTCAACTCGGAAATATATTTTTTCTATGTATGTCCACCGACTTCATAACCGAATGATGGACCGATTTTTTTATTCGATCGATTAAGTTAGGTCTGAAATGAATCCCATTTGGTGAAAATCTGATGAAGATTCTCGGTCGAAAGTCCTCAACGGACGACAGCGAATCATAAATGACATATGAGATTCGATTTGCATGATACATTTTCTAATTTGATTGGGTACCTACAGATAGAGGGTGGTTTTAAATATATTTGGGGGTTGAGATAATATAAACAATTACTGTCAGAGGCACCTAATCACATTGTAAGAGTCTGGTTGTAGGAGAGGGCCCGCCTGTCCAAAAAGCACACTAAAACTAATAAAATAAGTTATTTAGAAGCACATGAACCAATGTAGCGAACCGTATGTATTTATTTTGCATTAAAGCTCTGCAGTAGCGGCTTGTTGGATTTTGACGTGTGACGTGTCATTAAGTTTGTCTATATGTGGTGTGCGTACCAAATATCATGAGGGTGAAGGATAAAAAATATTGTGTCAATGTTATTACTACAATAATGAGTATCAAATATCAGGTAACATACCTAGTCTAGTAATAATAAGGCCGTGTTTTCCGAAAACCATAAAGTTTAACCATAATTTTGTGGTCGACTATTCAAAGTATTTTACATATAAAAAACTGAAGTCTGATTTTCTTTTTTCAACTTTCAACTAGTTGTATCAAAGTATATTTTACGTTTGTTTACTCAATTTTTTACCTAGTCGAAGTATTTCTCTATGAATATGACCCAAGATACTCTAATTGTATCCGAACGGAGTGGTATCAGTGACGTGTTGGTATGGCATCCGGCAATCGTAGGGTCCATTAGCTCAAAAATATATTTTTATCTGAAATGCAACAGCCTACTTTGAAAACTTCAAAGTATCGGTATAATTACGAGCAGAATCAGTCAGACGCTTCTGTGAAGCCGCGATAATTGTATGCTAGCTCGGTTCGCTTCCTAGTACTGCCATTGTAAAAGACCATGATAACGCCGTCGTGATAATGGTATCAGTTCTTATTGTCCCACGTGGGCCGCTAGGCGCTATCCATTCGCATTGTTTACAATAGTTTTCCTTGTTTCTTGAAATTTTGCCGGTGACGTTTCAGTTGTGCTTTGAACAGCTCGCGATCACGAATTAGAAACGAATCGGGCGATAGATAACAGAGCGATGCGTAAGACGCGTGCCCACGCAATGAATTGTAGAGCGGATTGTCAGAAACACAGATTTTCAAGAATACCTATCTATCACTCGAAGCATCTTCACGATAAAGTGTTTTTAGAATGTTTAACGCTCGAGTGATATGTTGCCTCCTTAGCGGTTCCAGTTATGTCGTATTGATATTTTTAAGTGGCTCGATGACTGCTATTTTTTTTTGCGTTTCTTCTAAGCTATGTTGCTCGGATCCGTTGCGTGCATCATATATAATATACATTTTCTGAATACATACTTATATAAAGTAGCTAGAAGCTTATTTTCTATCAATTCACAGCCAACATATGAAAAATACTCCAAACGAAACTTCGCATTTATCGTTTAAGTATAAAGGTAGGATACGAAGCAAAACAAGTGCCATAGTTTGGACATTTTGCAAGTATAATAACACAGATTCCAATAGCCGAATGCAGTAAATGTAAATGCACGCGTATTTATTGGAAGCTACAAATCGATCAGCTTACAGTTTAACAGAATCCGTGTTTCTCATGATTCGGCTTTGTTGCCGGTTCCAGCGAACGTCGCCGTTTCTCGCTATCGTATGTCGTACACACTCGCTGCCACTTTTTGTTGCGTCCATCTCACCTCCCCATCCATTCGCTGAATTAACCATGATTGTTGTAATAATATTTATTCAGCGGCTCTAGAGCGCGAGACATGACACCCCGCTATTTGCACGCTCCATAAACAAACGAATTTGCAACTGTTTGCGAATAGTAAGCTAACAAATGATCGGTATTTTCAACAATTTGTTATTGCAAACTCCCAAAATCTGATTTCGAACGTGCTTGTGCGTGAAATTTGAGAGAATATGGCATTCCAGCGCTACTTTGTTGCTTCGCCATTGTTAAAATCAATGCATACTCTGTAGCTGACCATTATATAACCCAAACATCCCTTTGTGGTTGTTTGGCTTAGCCGGCAGTTAGATACCTACGTAGTTGTATGTAGACTAGACATACATACAGCCGAACCGAGCGAGGCGAACTGACGAATTAAATATGAGATGCGCTGAGCTGGCCACTATTCTAACAAAATCAATAGCTATCTACCATACTTATAACAAATCTATACGAGCGGTCACGTATAAGCGTAATTTTATGTACCTACTTACATACCTGGCGAAGTGAAGAGATATCGCATTGAATATAGATAAATAAGAGAATGTTAATGTAAGATCTATGTCTCGCATTCATTTATTGTGTCTAATAATTCCTATCCAATACATCAGCCGGTTTCAGTAGCTTGGCGCATAGGCACGCGTATTCATTGTAATCCACAAATCCATCAGCACGCAGTGGACATTTACAAATAGAGGCTCAATCACACCAGACATGAGTAGAAGCAAGCATAACCCTAAAGGACCGCGGTTATTACGACGTAATGTACGTAGTCGTGGTCGCGTAGTACGATGCGACCACTGTCGCGAGGCGTGAAAAGGTTAAGAACCCTTTCGGTCTACCGACAGTGTTCTTAACCGCTCCCTCTAGTATGTAATCATCTATGAACCTACGTAATAAATAGCCCACTGCTATATATAGGCCCCTTCTACCGCACTCTACTCCGTTGCATCGTGAGCTATTCTAATCCAAGTTTTTATCCAGAACGGCCTAATACCAGTTGATAATTTTGTAAAGAAATTGGTTAAAACGGTTCCATCGTAGGGTGTGCCAAAACAATTATTAAATCCTACAAGAGATGCTATCACCAAGCGCGAGCTGGTTTGACAGGCGCGCCAACTACCGACCTTACGGAGAATGTATTCCGGCGACCATCTCATGAATCTTTTCCCAGTAAAATCCATCTGCGAGGATGACAATGATACGGGAAAGGAGAACGTTTCTGCGAACATGTTTCTTATGGGAGAGTGTACTCGCGAACGGCACCAGTCTGACTCTGACATAACTAGAATATTTTCTCTGAACAAAATAGTAACTGATCAGTACTAAAGGGCTAAGATTTGATCACAAAAAAATATTTCGTTCTTGTCAACTGCGGTTCCATATTGCCGCGTTTCCCTGTCGGAGTTCCTAGAAGCTACAGTATCAGGTTTTTCAAAAATAATAATAATAACTTTATTTCGGACAACCTAAGATTACGTATAAAAGTATTTATTGGCACGTAAAGCCTGTAACTCCCTTCAGTTGTGTGAAATAGTCCGCGATATTTTTCTAAACACTATACTTACGTGGGACTGGGACATGACTGTGTCTTAATATGAAGACGAACTGTGGGCGAAAACCACAAAAGAATGGGTATCTAGACTAGAGATCTACTAGATATTATGAGTATGAGTTTTTTTTCTGGTGTTTTGTTGTCCAAAAAAGTATGGACATGGACATGGACCACGATTCGGTAATCGCAGTATTGGTATTTAGTACTAATGTAAATGTAGCTGCCCATCAAGAGTAATGGGGGATTTGGTATAGCCACTATTTTTGATAGGTGAGTTAGTGATCACAGTATCGGTGTTAGGTAGGCACCAACATAGATGAAAGCTGCTACCTATCTTCTGGTCACAGATATCAGAATACTACTCCTGGTGAAACCTCTTAGTCGAATTAACGGGCGATTAGCAGAGGGACCCACATTCTTTAGCGGGGGGCCGTTGACGTGAACTAAAAACCTTGTATTCTTAGATTTATATATAAATAACTTAATAACGATATATATATAACCCTGACATTGTAATATATGCTGCAAATTACGTATTATTATTGATGAATTTACATTGTTTTTAGATTACAATTTTATTTTTGAGTTATTGCATGCTTGTAACGCTGAAAATGGTGACACAATATTATTATTAGTTTAAGATCTACATAATGTACCTACCCATTTATCGCAATAAATAATTTGAATTTGAATTTAAATTTGAATTTAGATTAAAAAACAACTGATTGCATTACAAACTCAAACAAAGGGGAAGAAGCAGAGCTGTGGACTTGTCCTCAGCGCTGCACCCGCTAGGCCTCCGCGGAAGGAGCCTTGTGATGCAGAGGGATTCACACAGATTCTTATGATGGGATCCCATAGTCAGTTCTTACGGCATCCCTGGGCTGTGATGGAGAGGTCGATTCTTTAGCCATGACGGCGACAAACACGGCAAACACGTGCTGGGCCGTAGTGTTATAAAAATAAATTGTGTAAAGACTTTACATATTTCGCTGACGCGTAACGTTTTCGGCCTGTATACTCCTATAAAAGGTAATGAGTGAGATTGAGTGATAAATGATAAAACTTATCATTAGTCAGAAGTCCAAAATCGTAGGTTCTCGGAATGTCTTTTATCGCGACGTCTTGACCGAAGCATGTTGTGTTCATTGAATTTCAGTTTATCTGGATTGTGGTTTATAAAAAGTTGACCAATGTCATTGAGATCATTGAATGTAGGTACTTCCAAAATACATTCAAACAGATATTTTGATTGAAATTATTTCTTTTGGATCAACGGGAATTGGTAGGTATTTGCATTCATCTTTCTCTTGAATGCAAATATCCCATGCTTTGTCCCACGCTAGGTGGGGTGGACACATCAAGCTCTCCTCTTCCACTCACTCCTGGCCATCCATCTTCCTCTGGTCGCATGTCCATCAATGCTCATATATTCATAACCCTTTAAGTTCCACCTTCGGCCTTATCTCAACTTTTTACCAGGTGAGATGACGGGCAAGCGCTTTCCCGTCTTAAAAAAAAAAAAACATTTCTTAACCCTTTCAGTCAAATGGCATCCCTCATAGCAGGCACAGGTATCAACACTATCGATTCCATTTAATTGCTATATTATGTTGAAATCAGTGTATTATTTAACATTTAGCTATAAACCAAAATGCCATTGACCTGTTTGTACCCCGATATCGATATTGATTCTAATAAATTGATAGACAACTGTGTTCTGAGTAAAGTCGTTAATTTCATTTTGCAACTGGAAGACCTCTCTTCGCAATTTATGAGTCATAAAGTTAAAAAGATTTCTGAGATCTGTGATTAAATTGAGAATATGTAAATATACAAAAAGATAAGGCTAAACAAAATCGTGATGAAGTGAATTTGTCCAACTCATAACTTTAGATAAGGAGTTCCTTTTTTTATTTTACGATCGGGAGGTGCTTGGCCTTCATCTCCCCTGATTTTCAAGTTATGATAAGGCCGAAGGTGGAAGCGCACTTCACCCGGAATCCTCTACAAACCGAGGAACTATCTTACCTCTAAATACCGGAACCTCTTAAATTGTCAAAACAATGCGACATAATTAAGTAAGGTGGTGGTATCAAGCCAGGCGGACTAAAACAAAGTCCTGCCACCAACCAAACCGAGCACAATATTGTACTCCCCCTTGGAATCGAACCCGGGACCCCTGGATCTGAAAGTCTGTAAACATTAACAATGGGATATTTATCACGATTTTAAGGTGAGTGAAGTGTTTCATGAAAATTATAACGCCGACTACCTGTTTACTACGTGTGGTTCTCTGTGTTATGTACGCGCAATATTGATTTAGTATTTTACTGTAGCTTTAAAACACATCATGGATTCAAAAACGTATATTTTATATATTTGTATACTATTAATCAAAAACTGTAACAAGCGTCCCTAAAGCTGAGGAACAACCTATCGTGAGAAAATCTATCGTTATTACAAAGTCTACAGCGCAGGAAGGAAACAGGATGAAGCCGCGATAAAACGAATTCTAATAAACAACATGAGGCGATAGTTCTTTATCTACACCTCACCTACTTATTCTGTACACTTTAATAATACTGAACCGTGACATCGCCTATATGATTTGTTTCGGAAGATAAAGTTATTGCTACATTTTTTACATCGCCATCTTATGAGGATAAATTATTTTATTTATAGTTTCAAGTATGTAGTGTAAAGTATTTCATACCCGCGCTTCGTTAAGTATGTTATGGGTGGGCTTTTATACTGGTGTTTATAGAAAGCGTGACTGCACATTTTAGATGTTGCGTTGCAATGCGGCGTATTTGCAGTGTACGCGACTAAGAAAATTTTCGGCCCGTGGTCCCTTGCAATTGCAATTTGAGTCACTTGTGTAAGTAGTTCTACCGAGACTACGATACGAAGTAATTGGATTGGGTTGAAGTACATAAGTTTGGCGAATTGGATACTCTCAACTCATCGATATCCCACAATGCTTGAAATCCCACTGCTCGGACTGCTATGACTTATGGTGCCGAAACATGAGCGCTTGTCCCATACACAGCCTCATGGGTTACGAGTCTTTTGTATAAATAGCTCCAATATCCAAGCTAAGCTGTTTATTTGTTCACAGGGCTCCAAAGCACCTGCGGGTGACCTGATGGCAGATCTCCACGCGAAGCTTTCAATGCGTCGTCGAGGTATGTCCGGTGTGGAGCGGTCGGGTGGTACCGTGCTGGACGCTCTGGCTAACATCATACCCGAACCTGAAGCCTCCTCGCAACGGTCGTCCTCCAGCGATGACGATTGGGAGTGACACAATGTTGAATAGGGCTCACCTCTGGGATAAGGACGAGAATAAGTGAGGTATAACATGTACTGCGAAAAAACTAGCATAATTTGTTAATCAGTGGTCAGTGACAAGATTCGTCGTCGGTTTTCACCTGTCTGAGGAATATTATTTGTGGTGTATCAGGTCTGGAGATGATCAGTTACGCTTTTTAGCTCTTTAATTTTCTGGAGTGCTATGAAACTTTTTTTATGATTAGCCCTTCGTTTTGCGATCACTATGTTTTATTGCGCTAAATACATCTACAGGGGTAATGTGACCTTTTTTAGAATGAAGACTGGCATTGTGGGATTAAAGTTGTGTATTAAGCTGGTATGAGGGCTTTGTAATGTTAAGATTCTCTAGTAGATATGCGCATTGTGGTATGGTAAGCCCGTATTCTAGACGTAGATTTAATTAGGTATTTGCTACTATTTAATTCAGTGCAAGGCCGATTTTGGATAGCTTCTAGCTTATGGATCTAAGTTTGCCCTTGTAGATACCACAATACTCAGCCTCAATAAGTAAACTCAATAAAATTTAAGTAAGTAATTACAATAAATTATCTTACGAATGGTCAGCCTGGACTGGAATAATGAATGAGCTTCGACTGTGACCACAAATCCATGTATACCCGCACATTGCAGGCTCAACAGTAAAGAGTCGGGGGACCAAAACAATTGTACCAAATGTGTAAAGTGCTCAAATGTATTTTGGCAATTGCTGCGTATTGTCAAACGTTTGGTCTGCAGTGTGTTGAGGTTCCAATGCTTCTTAGCTTATTGCCGTTCATTTCGTAATCTGCTGTTTATGTGTCCATAAAACAATCTTCATCCAGGTAATTATTAAACGTAAGAACATCAGCCGTAGCGTAAAAGTAATTTAATAAACTATTAATTACGAAAGCAACCTTTCCCGGAGACTTTAATTAAGATCATGCGACTGCAACATTAAAGATTGTTTTCCTGGTAACCGCTGGGCTGAAGTTCTAAGTAAAAACGTTAATTTGTTCTCCGAAAACTGCTAGTATTGATTGTTTGCTAAGGTATAAACTACACTTAATGTTGTAGCTCGAATCGGGATTTTTATGTGACCATCTCGTCTGGTTCTCGGAAAATGTGGTTTTAAATCGATTATGTTACCGTCATTACGGTGGGCGCTACCGAATCGTTGTACGTTTATCTTATGTATCCACGTCTTTTTTTGTAAAACACTTGAATCACGCGATGAAAATTAAAACCGATAGTTTTGAATCGTTTCGTGTAATATACTTATAATTTCGGTACAATAATTCTATGGCTTCGTGACTTGAGCAGCCTGCTATGGTCAGTGAGGTTGAATGTTTAATTTTCCTCAATTCGCGCTACCTTACGTAGAGTTACAGTAAGAATGTAGGACGCCATAAATGGTGTGTGAACATGTAAATTATACACGGTTACAAATAATATTATATTTTGCGGAGAATTGGATATTAAATGTGTCAGACTTCGTATAGTATCACGGTCGGCAACCATCTGTGTCGTAATGTTCTATTTAGAATTCAAAATATCGTATCGGAAATAGGCTCCCGCATTCCGGGAGGTTATTACGATAATCGCATTTCTCACTAGCGCCTGTCTCGCTTTCGTTTCTCGGAAGGAGTACGGGCTCGGCTCTTCCCCGCGAACTATCAACTGGTTTGGGTAATTAGCATTTCAAGAAAAAGTTAGTAGAGAAAATCATCGACAAGCTGCATTCTCGGAGGCGATACGATACGATACGAGGTATCGTTTACGGTCGAGATGTTGTCGCGACATCTTTATAGAAATTTTATGAATAAGAAACACTTCACACGGCTCCAACATAAATTGGGTGTGTTTTTTATAAATATTTTAAAATTTAACATTTATTTAAAACAGGTTTAATGTATGTAAGAGGTACTTGTTAGATTTTATATTTATTAGTCGAAACAACGAAATTTCGCTTAAATAGAATAATAATAATAAATAATATTAAAACAAACAATGTTATGTAGAAATATTAATTAAGTAAATGTTTGCGTGTTTAATTTTAAATATGTATTTATATTCAAAAACATTGATACTTGTCTGTGTTTATTCATCAATTATCTACTTATACTATACATTATACATAACGTTATTTTTTGTAAACTGTTTATGTAAATTAATTCATTCAATATACATTTCATACGATTTTGAAACTTAGGTAAAAGCGCGCCCGCAAAGGTTTTTAACAAAGAAAGGTAAGCTACTAATATAAATTATAAGATTTATTCTAAATAATTGAACATTATTATTGAGATCTGAGTAATTTTATTGTAAAAACCGCATTTTAACGTGTTTTACATTGGTATGAAATGAAGGGTTTTTATAATTAATTCTATCTTGCTTGTAAAAAGTATGGAAAGTGTACGTGAATCTGAGAAATGCAGGGAATGGTAGGTAAACGTGACACAACTACCTATTGTGATATGGCCTATGTAGGTGCTAAATTTACATCTGCTCTTTAATTTAAGATAACACAAAGAGCATCAACAGTTCGATCTGTCGTTTGAAGACAATATGCTTCGAGCTTTAAATATGGTCGAGTATATAACGCACCATAATTTATTTTCCACAAAAGTATTTAGGACAAGGCACAAGAGATAAACAAGACTGGAAAGATGTGTTGTGAGTTGGTTATTCATAGAGGGGGAGTTGATAGAGCCTTAGGCGTTACTACTCGGAAAACGAACGGTTATTCACGTTATTAAAATCGATTTAATTGCGGATTGTAAACCTGTTATCGTTAAAGGGTAAGGGTAGGCATGTGTTGGGGTGGGTGCTGAGGAAAGTTGTTCATGCTTGCACGCTAAAGCGGTACGAGCAACGTGGGCGAATAACAACATTGCATTACGTAAGCACAACAACCGACGCGGACGTTTTCTCAGGAAAAAATAACAAACCGCGCTGCCGCTTACTTAGCGAACAATTTATAATGTAAAAAGACCGTTTATGGGAGAATTATTTTCGCGTTTACAATACTAATGTGACAAGTACGTGCCTAGGATTTGGAACGCCAGGATTAGGGAAATGGACGGGCTTGCGGCGGCGCGGCGCGGTATGTTACTTTTTGTGGTGTATTTGGCCGCATTCGTATGCCGCGGCGGACCTGACAGTTATTCCCGTGAAATAGCTGTATGCTCACATCACTCGGATTAAGCGCGAGTAATACCCGTATAGGATGGCTAGGATGTCGTTATAAATCTCTGCGGGCCATCAAATATATTATTGCCAGGTTTGGTTCGACTGGCTTCTTATCTGTCCGACGGGCCGGGTTAATGCGATACCGTGGCCAACTGCCGCGCCGCGCCGGAGACGGAACGAGGCTACCGGCTACCATTCTGGTCGTGCCTCGCGAGAAAGGTGATATGCCTTGAATGAGTGTTAAATCGTTAACATACTCACAATTTCAATAGAAACAACATACAATAGAGTCTTCTAAAAATTACATAACATCGTTCTCATTTGCGAGTTTCAATTATATATTTTGGAATCATCATTATTCTGCTGTCCCTATCCCACGCTGGGTTCGCCACAACATGTTCTATACTTCCACTCATTCCTATCAGCTGTCAATCCAGCAACACCATGCATACCTACCCATGTCCTCTTTCACACCAATCCATCTCTGATTCGGCCTTTCCCTGCTCGAAAGTTCTAACACGCTCATATTCATAACTCTTTTGGTCAAATGACTATCATCCCTCCTCATTAGGTACATGCCCATATTGTGAAATCATGATACTGTATAAACAGTTGTGAGTGAGTGACGGACTGACACACAACGCACAACTTAAACCGATAGTCCTAGCGACTTGACATTCTGAGGGTCTGTTCCTTATACGGTGTAGGGGTGAACTAAGAAAGGTTTTTTTCTGAAATTCTCATTGGAATACACGATCAAAGTTCCGGGCTTTCCACTAGCAAACCAAAATTTCGTCACGAAGGATGTCCTAAATCCGAGAATATTGTGCTAACAGATTGTTATTAACATAATATTCCTTGTTATGTTAATGACTTTGGATAATTAAATTGGATTAATAATCCAGAAAAAAATATAGTTTATTATTCAGAAATAAATTATACATACAAATAATGATCAAAGAGGATAATTTGTCAATTAGTAAACATCCTGTTTCCTAATGGCAGAGTTCAGTTGAAACATTGTCAATTCAATAAAAAAAAACGGTTTAAATTACATATAGTACCAGACTATTTAGGCAGCTAAACACTAAGGCATGACCTTTTCTTAATTTAATAAGACCCTGATGACCCTGCTACCTTGTGCAGACTGAAGTGGGGTTTGAATAAGACTTGCGCTGATTGTTGTAAACTTACTTAGAATTTAATTGTACAACGGTTGCGATCTGCGCAGAATGACTTCCACCTTAAGTCGAGATACGATAAACCCCAGTGGTAAAGTTGTCCTAAGATTGTAATGCATGATGACGTTGATTTAGCTTTAAAATCAAATAGTGGTTTGCGTGTTATGTACCTATTATGATAATATTTGCGCTTAGTAAACATACCGTACGTCAATAACCCGCACGCGCACTCCTTATCAAGGTCTGCGACACACGTGATGAAGGAGTCTTAACCTCTTGTTCTCTTCTCTAAATTGGTTCAGCTCGCCACTCCGCTCAAAAGAATTGATTATGCATGCAGTACCTTCCCAAATTCAAAGTATCGTAAGTCCAGTAAAAATGTCATAAATGTCTATGATGATTTCGAGATTGAGCAATGTACATAAAAAAAATGTATAAATATAATTATGAATGTGAAGTACCTATTCTCGTATTATATATAATGGATTCGCGAAGTCTTGTTTCGAGTTTAACTAGTTTATAGTTCTGCCTGGTCTTGCCTGTTAATACAAACAAACCTCATTAAACTGTTCACTCGTTGCGTTCCTATATTCAGTTAATGGATAATAGTCGTTAGGTTTTATTAAATGTAGCAAAATGTATAACTGTCCATAAGCCTAAACGAGCCGTTACAGATTCTAAAGAAACCGGCAATGTTCATTTTCAAAAGAACGTTTCCGACGAAAATAATTGTCTGCTTGAATTCTATAATTGATACTGTGTTTGTTTCGGGGTTTTAATCGTGCTTTGCTTTCTATTTGCTTAGTTAGCCCTTTGTAAAGTTCGAACGTAATACCGGATATTGCCGTCCAGGGTTAGCACGAACGGAAATTGAACTCTTGTTTAGACGAAATAGCAATTACTCGGTCGGGAGGTCGGCCGTCGTCGGGTGATTAGGATCCACGCTGAACGCACATCTGTTGATGAATCGATTGAGGGATAGAGCCGAAAGATTTTTTTAGCCATAATGGTTCGGATTGGCTCTGTAAATTGATGAGGGTTAAGAGTTTAGGAGACAGACTGGCGGCATAAGTTTCGTAAAAAACATGCTGTAACCCGCGGCTTCGTTCATATTGTTTATGGATATTAAACCATATTTGGTGACCATTTCAGAACTGCCTACAATGCTATGCAGTAGCAGCAAATACATATATTGGGCAATAATGGCCACATATATAATCATGTTTTGTTCTGAACTCCCAGTCTAATTTAAACCACTTAGGGTGAGATTTTTTTAAATGATAAAATGGGCTGTGCGTTGATTTTCCGTCAGCCAGTCAGCTTTGCAACGATTTCATATTTTTCGATAATGTACTGTATGTAATATTATTCGATTCTATTTCTCTGTTTGTTTCTGTGCGTTCGCCGTTGAAGTCTGGGCGTACCAAAATAACTGAAAGGTTATTGTCGTCGACGTCTTTGCAATGCGATAGAGATAAATAATGACCGAATGATGATCGGAACTCTTCTACTTCTACTACTACGCAGCTATTTGAGTAGGTGCTAATAGGAAATGCCATTATTTATGCTAATTATGATAAGTAAGTTTACTTGTAATCCGCCAATTTAATGCACTTTATTGTAAGATTATTATTATCTTGATGCAAACTTGAACGAGCAGGCAAGCACACAAGTGGTTTGCTTGTTTGTTTTCCTGTCTGCTCCTTCGATAGTCAAGCAATCTAATCTCATGTAAGCTTATTATTTAAGTAAGTTAGTACTATCAGCTGAATAATTTACTATTATATTATTTTGTTAACAAAATTATTGTATATAAATAGCAATGCGAATAGATTAATTGTATATACATTGTTAGCCCTCGTTATTATTATGTACCTAATGAACTTAGATACTTGCCTTTCATAGATTTATTTAAGTTTTTGACTGATTGATTTAAATGATCTACATTTTATTGTTATTTTTTACAATCCGTGCATTTCTTGTAGGTAAGTCAATGCAGACATTTTTACATTTAGGTACAACAAACAATGTAGTCAACATAAATTAATGCTAAGGATGGATTAGTTAACCTAAAAAAAAAGTTAATGTCAATTATTGTAACGTTTTAACCCTTCTATTTATTTGCAGCATATTTTATAATCTAGAATAATATGTGGTATGAGTCTGTCCCAAATCCGTCTCGTTTAGAGTAAGTGTAAATAAGTGCCCGAAACAGATGTTTTGTCGTCATTTAAATAATCAATATTCATAATTTTGAAGAAATGTTTGTTGTACGATTGAAATTTAATGTTACGATGTACGGTAGTACCTATGTCATTCATTAATAAATGAATTTATTAATTATTTTGTTATTTTTTTTCGTTCTGTTATTTCTTAGGTAGAAAAACAAGTAGCTCAAAATAACTAAAAATATACCAATGATACCTACCTTACCTGCTTTTGTGCTATTCTACTTAGTAGGCACCGAGAAGGTAACCTGACTTATTAGCTAATTACCATTCCCACTTGGTCTGGGATTGCATTTTGCCACTTGCTTGCATAGCACAGACAATTCGCATTCGCATTCCTCGAAAATTTAATCAGCATCTAGCAACAAAAAGAGGAGCGGATTCCGAGAGTCAGACAGTCATGGTCATAATTGCGGGTCACCGACTTGTTCGCGCGTTCTGATGATAACGGGCGCTCAGCACCTTGCCTCGCTTCGCCTCGCTAGAAAGCTACGTGTTTCGGGTTTTACAAGCATCGCCCCAGAATAACGCGAGTCGAGATTTCTTGGTATCACCGCGGCAAGTATTTCGGAATCGGAAATAAGGATTCTCGGAAATCGCTGGCCTCGCGGTGAGGACGCACTCTGGGTATGAACTATTCCGCAATCTGTGCGCAACGTGTGGCGATGAGCGAGAAATAAAACTGCTGGATAATCTGTGGTTGGTAGTGTACTCATCATCATTACATCAACACATCCCGTAACTATGCACGGAGGAAGTGAGAGTACCTCTTTCAAGAAGAGAGATTAAGCAATCTATTATCACTACCTACGCTACTTAGGAATAACCGGCAGCTAAGCTGCAATCTCCGACAAACCCGCCGCCGCCGATCTAGCGTGGAGGTGAAAAAATCTTAGTCGATCGGCCTGACCATATTTTGGACATCCAACTTACCTTTGAACTTTTGTTCTATCGTCTCAAAAGGGGATAAAAATTTGAACGATTAGGGACATGACAAGTTAGCATCTCTGTAGCTATTGCATCGAGTTTTACTGGTTTCGCAGGACTTTGTAAACGTGAAATGGAACGTAATATGGCTACTCAGTAAAAATGTGTTGAAAAACTTTTGCCTAACTAAATTACTGCCTATTGGGTAAATATAAATAAAAACTAAGCAATTTGACAGAGACAATCAAGATACCACAATCCAGTGGGTAGGTGCAGCCTAGAACAAAATAAACGATGCATGAAGCTAGGCAGAATTTTAATGGTGGATATCGTTACCCACTTACTTCCTCCTCATTTCTCTTTCTGTCAAATCTATGATTGGCTATCAGATCATTGCACATAAAATTGTTAATTTATCATCAAAAACTATTAGTGATTGTGCCATATAACTAAGTGTTGTTGTTGTTATATATTCCCGAATATTTATGCTTCTGTTTGCCGGCTAATGGTGATCGTTTAATTTTAAGAAGTATAGAATATATGAAATGATTTGCCTCAAATCCGAAAAGGAGATTGTGGCACAAACATGAAAAGATTTCCTCTGGGCGAAGTTTGGTAAGTAGATAGTTACAGTCACATTTAAATGTATCTTTTTCATACAAAATTATAATTTCAAAGATGACATGTTGTGATAGGCAAGAAACATTTATAAATATCGATATCGATACTTTTATTTCATGATGTTTGAAAATAGTATAATATTTAGAAGGTGCAAAAAAAAAGTCTGTATATGTAAATAAAATGTCCAGTTACATTTGTGTTTTTTTTAATATTTATATTAATTTGCTATAAACGGAAATGACATAGGTTTTGAAGTTAAGAAAAAAAAAGCGAAAATCAAACAAGTGGCGCAAGGTTCTGTTTATTGTATGCAAACCGCTTCATAATAATATCACCACTATACTATTCCACAGTAGTTATGCTATCGATATTGATCAATTTAATTGAATATGGGTGCACATCCCTCAATATACCCTTATAATGGTATAATTTACTGTCATCACTTCCGCTGTCATGTTAACTTATGTCAAGTTGGTTAAATTTGATAGCGCAGCTTTGACGTTTTAACTTTTTTTATGAGGGAAGAGTCCCGAACCCGGCTCTTCTTACTTAGTGAGTATTGTATGTGTTCTCTTTGATCAGTCAGTGAGAGTGTGTACATTTTTCTAATGTTTTGATTTGTGATTTCTCATGTCTATCCGTCTATGATAAGATAATGTTCGGAATGGGAAGAAGTGAAGATTATTGCTAGATAGAATAATTCAATAATAATGGCTGCTGCGTTTCAACAACAAATATTTGCCCTTGATGCACGTTTCAATGCATACAGGGCACCAAACAACCCTAACTTTAGTAAGTGCCTAACTGTAAAATGTAACTAGTTGTTTCCTGAGGTTATTTCTATAATTTATTTAGGGCTTAGCGTGGGCTTGTTACTGCTTAAAAGTACAAATATTTATAACGAGTGACCAGAAAAATGTAAACATGCCTAGATAATTATCTCTTCATATTATTGTATGTAGGTAAGGTACCATAGATGTTCTACTACTACCCGGCCCTACTTTATAGGTATCATTCAATGATACCTGTCTTAATAATCCAGGATTGTAGCAGATAGTATGGCTTATATAGGTATACTTATGGCTGCCAATAATTACCAACAATTACCAACTTAGCGCCTAGTTAATGCAATCTTTTGTTAAAGAAACACTATACATAAGGCGGCGCAGCCAACTACTACGTGAAAATGCCAAATTCAAGGTAGTTACATACTTTTTTTTCTTAATAAACATCAATTCTAATTGGTGTTTTCTGGTATTTAGAAGTAAGATAATAAGTATTTTTGGGAAGTGCTTGACTTTCATCTCACCTGGTAACAAGTTGAGATAAGGCCGAAGGTGGAGGCGTACTTTACCCGGAATCCTCAACAAGCTGAGGAACTCTTCTTTATCTTTCCTCTAAATGCCGGAACACAATTTTTTTTTTCAGAATTGTTATTATGGTGACAGAACTAGGTAAGATGGTGGTAGCTAGCCAGGCGGCCTTAAACAAAATCCTACCACCAACCAAACCAAGCACAATGTTGCTTCCCTGGGGATCAAACCTGGGACCTCTGGATCTGAAATCGGTGGGCTGAACCACTTGACCACAGAAGCGGTAAAAAGTATTCAGAGATAAGGTTCCTGAACCTTTTCATTGACACCAGATGATGGCCATGCACTTATGCATATAATTAGTTGTAGAATTCAAAAATATTACCACATAAAATGTTGTATATTTCCAAATATTTTCCAGGATATAGACACAATTAAGAAGTATATAAATGTGCGAAGTCAACTTCTCCAGCGACGGTATGGAGTTCAGGATAATATTTCCATCAGTTCATCCTCATCTCGGGCCAGATCCAGTAGTAAAGTAAGTTAATTAGCAAACAAAACAAAATCATTAAAGATTCAAAACTTTCTTGTCATTAAGGGATTCAACTTTGTTCAATACTCAAGAGTCAAGATAAATCTTAGTGAGGTTTACTATAGTGGGGGTGGGTAGTCAGAGCCACATCCATACATGTTTGGATGACAATTCAAATATATTATTTCTGCCGATTCATGGTATACTACTCTATACTCTATTGGTAGATCCTTGCCCACTTAAGCTTAGAGGTCATGGACTGATGAATTTCATTAAAATAAACAAAACCAAAAAGTATTTAGTACTCTAGAAACTTGCCTCACAGCTCAGTTGGTAATAGCTCTGTCTTCATGAGCTGTGTAGGTTGTGGGTTCAATTCCCATTCAGAACAAACATTTGTGTTATGAACATAGATTTTGGTTTGGAATTGGCTATCATTATTGTATTTATTAACAAAAAAAAGTTATAAAAGTGTCATATCTGTAAACTAGTAGGTACCCATAATTAAAGTAATGCTTTTGTTGTGTAAAATGAAATATTATTTAAATGTTTTTTGAAACAACTTTTTCCCCTTCACGGATTCACCTATGATCACTACTCAAAGTGTGGATCTTATGAGGATCACCTACTAGGGGGGTAGTCAGTACATTTATTTGAATGTTTTTTTTACTAATTATCGTAGGTACCTACTTAATGTTATTTTTAAGAATAAGCATAGGATAATCTGACACAATTTATATTGTTTGAAAATGAAATAAATAAATATATTTTATTGAAAATATGTAAAATAAATATTAATTATGTAAACATTCTACAATAAAGAACATACTGTCTACTTGATTGTATAATAATTTTAATTGTGTGCTTCTCTTAGGCAAGCCTAGCAGTTGAAGACAGTCCTTCACACTCAAACTCAAAGAGAAAGAATGATATGACCATATCTGAGAACTATGCCTTCACTGGGGTTCACCACATTTTTGATCAGGTATTTTGTTCACCAATATTATACTGGCTGCTTCATTATCAAACAATTACTGACATGCCCCTTGCCTCATGCTTGGCAAGTGATTATGGCAATATCACTTAGTTTCAGTTAAGCCTTCTTGTTGAAGAAAAATAAATAAATATTGATTGAGTTTAGAAAGCTTTTTTTTTACGATGCGGAAGTGCATGGCCTTCATCTTTCCTGATTTTTCAATAATGGTGGACGCGCACTTCACTTGGAATCCTCAACAAAATGGGGAAGTTAGTTTATCTTTATTGTCTAGAATTATTATGATGATAGATTGTGATTAAGATAATTTTAATTTAATTTATTACAAATTTCGGCTATGTCCAACAGTGGCCATGAATGTGATAATGGTTTCAGCACACAGAGCAAGTGAGTGTGGTGAAGTTTGCGAACAATGACCGGTCGAAGCTCGCGTGCGCGTCTGACGATGGGTCCGTGTCGATATGTGACGTCATCGCCTCGCCGCCCAAAGTCAGCTACATCATCGAGGCACATACAAAAGCTGTCACCGGTTGGTACAATTTTTTCATACATGAGTTGCTACGGGCAATTATAGTGATTCAACTATTTATGAATACATTAGTGAAACGCCCGGGACTTGATTCCCTTCATCCCGTGGGAATTTGAGACCATCTCTCTCGCTCCTTAATTTTTCATGGGTACCTAATTAACCCCACACCAAAAAATACAAATTTTCTTCAAAATAATATACAAAACATAAATCAAAAATACTGTTTGCCCATAAAATTTGCATACAAATAAAATAAACTCGACGCCTATTTTAGTTAACCATCGAATGTATCAATGCACCAACCAGATTAAGCAAAATCAAATACAAATTGGCATTTTTTATTCACTGTTAAATTATAACCTAACCTAGTTAAGTACCTACTTTTTATATGTTAAGTTTTGATAGGTAATTATTTATACAAATGTTTTTTGTGAAATTATTTATATGGTGTACATAATGTAGTTTATTAGGTATTTTTCCGTTATGCTATTTCCCGTATTTCATATTTGAAGACTGCGACTGGTCTGCGTCGAACGAGCTGTTAGTGACGTGTGGCCTGGACGGTTGTCTCGCTCTGTGGAACGTGTCGTCTCGCTCTCGCCTGCGGCTGGTGCGCGACCAGCTCGCCGCGCCGCTGCATTGCTGCGTTTTCCAGCCGGCCAACAATAACATGGTTATTGTATCCTTTTCAAAAACGAAACCGCTAGTATTAGCTAATATTAGCTGTGAACTGACCCACTTCTTTACTATGTGTATGTTTTTTTTATATATATATTACAGCGCCTCTAGCGGGCAGTTAATAGAACTAGCCAACTTGATGAACGTATGTTTCGGTAAATTAATTTTGTCGCGAAAAATTAAACAATGAAGCTTGAATTTGTTGAATACGTATTTTTCTAGTAAGGTTCCAGTTGCTGCCTTGTGTACTTAAAAATTACCACTCATCCTGAAAACGTAATACTAATTGCAGCATGACACAGTTATATAGTTTCCTTACAACTCAATTTACTCATTCAGGCTGGAAACGCAAGAGGCATGGTAGCAGTACTTAACATCTCAACTGGAATTTATCCTAGAGGTATGTATTGTTATATTGCTGCGGCTGCCAAAATCAACGGCAGTCTAAAATATATATATTACAGGACATTTATTTCACACAGCGCCATCTAGCCCCAAACTAAGCATAGCTTGCAATATGGGAACTAGACTACATACATACTATATGATACAACACCCAAACACAGAACAAACATCTATATTCATCACACAAAGGTTTGTCCTGGGTGGGAATCGAACCCACAACCTACAGGGCAGAAGGCAATGTTACTACCAACTGAGCTATGAGGCTTGTCAACATTAAAATGATGTTTTCACAGGTGGAAGCAGTATTTTAGGCGGTAGAGTCATGTCGATTGCCTGCGAATCCAGTGGCCGGATGTTTTGGGCGGCTAATGATAAGGTAGGGTCCCATTTTTTACGTTGTATATTTAATAGCAATCGGGGGGTTGAAGGTATTCGGGTTTCAACTGCCAAGCGTATCTAATCATTGTTTGATTTGCAAGATCTACAGTCACACATGTTTCGTCACAAATATTCTTCAAATTTATTTATTTAAAATAATGCTAAATTGATGATGGCAATCGTCGCCTATCGTTTTTTTAATACAGCTGCTAATTGACCGAGCGAGCGAAGCGAAGCGTCTCAGTTTCGAGACTGGTCAAAAATGCTTTTGTCCGCTGTCGGTTTGTTCTCGCCTACAGGTCTCATTTTTCAACCGATTTTCCTTGATTTATTAAATTTTTTTGTCGATCGTGATTTTTGATCGGGGGGAAATATGAGGGAAAAGGGGGGAAGTTTGCTGTAGCTTAATAATGTTTGTTGATAAATATATCAACAAATTTTAATTTAATTTGAAAGACTCATTAAGAATTTAATTTCACACAAGACGCTGTGAAAAAAAACACAAAGGGGAAGTGGAGGGGGAAAAGGAGAGAAGTTTGCTGTAGGGTAGTTTTTTTTTAAATGTATACCTACGTTTACTAATCAGATGCAGTCCTATCCGCCTTTGCAAGACAAATCTGTAGACACCAAGTTCGATCTCCTCAGACCAAGGGAACGCGAGCAATCGCTAAAACTTAAACCCCTATTTGCTGAAAAGTCTAAAGGAAAAGTGAAAGAGGAAAGCATCGTAGCATCATATTGCTAATTATAAGGGTGAGGTCTACTGTTCTTACAGAACCTCTAGTAATCTAACGTATTTGTTAAGAGGACCCGCGAAGTCCACTGTTCTTACAGAAGCACTAGTAATAAATATGTATTTAAGATTTTTGATAATGTTTCAAGACAAAGGTGTTGTGTAACGTGAGTTGTCACCTAGGGAGTGATAGTCAGCTACCGTTTGGAAGGCGCGGGCTCGCTCAGCAAGCTGCGGCGATGCTGCGTCGGCGGCGGGATCACCTGCCTCAGCTGGTCGCCGTGGCTCGCGCGTCACCCCGCGCTACTCGCCAGCGCGCAGCACAACGCGCTCTATCTCTTCAGGTGACGAGTCCCTCGACAAACCTCATAGCTCAGTTGGTAGAAACTCTGCCTTCTGGCGCTGTAGGCTGTGGGTTCGATCCCCACCCAGGACGAACATTTATTTGATCAAACATTCATGTGTGTTTTTGTGTTTGGGTTTTGTAACATATAGTACGTATGTTTTTACAAATTATTTAGGTATTCTATCCGTGATCTAGTTCCCATATTACAAGCTATGCTTAGTTTGGGGTTCGATGGCGCTGTGTAAAATGAATGTCCTGTAATATTTATTTATTTACATTCAGTACCTAGTCATCTGAAGCTACGGTCTCACCTCAACTGGTCGCGTATTTATTCATTTTAATTTGGAAAACCTACAGCTGATATAAATAATGTCTAATAAATAAAACAAAAATAGAAAGGTCTTCACAAATAGCAACTGTATGGTTTAAAATGTGAGCACTAACTTATCTATAACTAATCTACGCGTACATTCAAACCGCAAACGAGTTTCTTGCCTTACTCCTTGTGAAAAGGCGGTAGATTTTTCGTTTCAAAATGATCCTAAAACATCTTAATTTATTTGGATTTAGCCGCATCTGTGGTCTAAGGGTTCAACCCACCGCTTTTCGGATCCAGAGGTCCCGGGTTCGATCCCCAGGTGGAGCAATATTGTGCTTGGTTTGGTTGGTGGTAGGATTTTTTTAAGTTTCACCTGGCTAGGTTCCACCATCTGACCTAATTCTGACGCCATAATAACAATTCTTAAAAAAAATGTGTTCCGGCATTTAGAGATAAGATAGCCCGTTCCTCAGTTTATTCAGGATTCCACCTTTGGCCTTACCTCAATTTGCTACCAGGTGAGATGAAGGTCAAGCGCTTCCCCATCAAACAATAAAAAAAAATACTTTGACTTTGACGGAAATGCCTAGAATCGTCATTTAGTGCACTATGTTTACAAGAAAATGTTATAATTACACAAAAGTTCACATCCCGCGACGGGATTCGAACCAGCATCTTTTTTTAAAGCCGGAAAGCTGAGTTGGATATGGCACAAACATTCGGAAACTGCGTCAACCCACGTTGCTCAATTGGTTAGAGCGTTTCCGTCTGTAGGAAAAGATGCGGTTTCGGGACCCGTCGCGGGTTGTGAATTTTTGTGACAATATAACATTGGTCTTGTAAACATAGTGCACTAAATGACGATTCTAGGCATATCCGTCAAAGTCAAACTTTTTTTTTATATATCTATTTTTAATGTTTTTATTGCACTACAGGGCAGCGCTTGATCTTCATATGACAATATAATATAACATTTACCAATTTTGTAAACGAGCGCAATCACTTGAAATACAAAAATAACATAAAAAGCCCAATGTTTTTAATAAGTTTCTAATGAGTTATTCCATGGATATACACGGGCACTGTGGGCAGATCGTTTGTGATCAAAATGAAAAAAGCCCAATGTTTTTTTAACGAGTTTCTAATGAGTTATTCCATGGATTTACACGGGCACTGTGGGCAGATCGTTTGTGATCAAAATGAAAAAAGCCCAATGTTTTTTTTAATGAGTTTCTAATGAGTTATTCCATGGATTTACACGGGCACTGTGGGCAGATCGTTTGTGATCAAAATGAAACGTAACAATTTGCAGGATCTCGGACCGCGAAGGCAGCCTGGTCCTAAAGAAGCGTTTCGACGTATCGCACTCGCAGTGCAGCGTGAAGTCGACGTTCTGCCCGATCATGTCGTTCCGCCGCGGCGTGTGCGTCGTCTCCGGCGCCGAGGACGCCTGCGTCTACTTCCTCGACATCGAGAGCCGCGCCGACCAGCCCGTGGTCAACAAACTGCAGGGTTTGTATTAAACCGCCTCTGTGGCCTGGTGGTTCAACCCACCGATTTCAGATCCAGAGGTCCCGGGTTCGATCCCCATGGGGAGTATAATATATTGTGCTTGGTTTGGTTGGTGGTAGGATTTTATTTAAGTCCGCCTGGCTAGCTACCACCATCTTACCTAATTCTGTCGCTATAATAACAATTCTTAAAAAAAAAATTGTGTTTCGGCATTCAGAGGTAAGATAGCCAGTTCCTCACTTTGTTGAGGATTCCGGGTGAAGTGCGCCTCCATCTTCGGCCTTATCTCAACTTGTTACCAGGTGAGATGAAGGCCAAGCGCTTCCTCGTCGTACAATAAAAAAAAAAAGAACCTTTACATTTATACTACTTGAAGACGTTACAAGATAGCAGCCCACCTGAGGCCTCAGTATGAGTTTCTGACAGCTAACTGTGAGCTGACACTGAAAGGAGCTACAGTTGCTTTACAGTTCCGCTAACCAAATGTATGTAAGCGCCCTATACGAAAACGAAAATAGTTTCAGTTAGCTGTCAGAAACTCATACTAAGGCCTCTGAAGTGCCAACAAATTAAGTGCATCTAACAGGCCTCATAGGTCAGTTGATAGTAACTCTGCCATCTGCGCTGTAGGTCGTGAGTCTGTCGTCATAACAACAATTCTTAAAAAAAAGTTTATGTTCTGGCATTTAGAGGTAAGATAGAAAGAAAGCTAAAAATCATGGAGACACAGTCGCTCCCAACTCTCAAAGCGCAGGATATGCGGGCCAGTTGGTGCACAAGATATATTGCAGACTCAGTATAAAGTAAACATTACAGGTTAAGGTCATTCACCCGTAACCGCTAGCAGAAACCAGCGATTCCGTTGCCTATAAGAAAGCTAAAAAGCATGGAGACAGACAGTCTCTCCCAAGCTCAGGATTCACGATACATCATTCTAAGAAAGAAATAATTAAATTAAATAATAAATCAAGATTTTACATTCATTTTACACTGCGCCATCTAGCCCCAAAGTAAGCATAGCTTGTAATTGGTAATACAACACCCAAACACAAAACAAACATCACACAAATGTTAGTCCTGAGTGGGAATCGAACCCAAAACCACAGCGCAGAAGGCAGAGTTACTACAACTGAGCTTTGAAGCTTGATGGTGCCCAAAGGGCAGAGTTACTACCAACTGAGATTTGAAGCTTGTTGGTGCCCAAAGGGTAGAGTTACTACCAACTGAGCTTTGAAGCTTGTTGGTGCCCAAAGGGCAGAGTTACTACCAACTAAGCTTTGAAGCTTGTTGGTGCCCAAAGGGCAGAGTTACTACCAACTGAGATTTGAAGGTTGTTGATGCCTAAAGGGTAGAGTTACTACCAACTGAGATTTGAAGCTTGTTGGTGCCCAAAGGGTAGAGTTACTACCAACTGAGCTTTGAAGCTTGTTGGTGCCCAAAGGGCAGAGTTACTACCAACTAAGCTTTGAAGCTTGTTGGTGCCCAAAGGGCAGAGTTACTACCAACTGAGCTTTGCAGCTTGTTAGTGCCCAAAGGGCAGAGTTACTACTAACTGAGCTTTGAAGCTTGTTGGTGCCCAAAGGGCAGAGTTACTACCAACTAAGCTTTGAAGCTTGTTGGTGCCCAAAGGGCAGAGTTACTACCAACTGAGCTTTGCAGCTTGTTAGTGCCCAAAGGGCAGAGTTACTACTAACTGAGCTTTGAAGCTTGTTAGTGCCCAAAGGGCAGAGTTACTACTAACTGAGCTTTGAAGCTTGTTGGTGCCCAAAGGGCAGAGTTACTACCAACTAAGCTTTGAAGCTTGTTGGTGCCCAAAGGGCAGAGTTACTACCAACTGAGCTTTGAAGCTTCTTGGTGCCCAAAGTTATATTGCAGACTCGGTACGAAGTGTACATTCCAGGTCACGCGTCCCCGGTGCTCGGCGTCAGCTTCAGTTACGACGAGAGTCTGTTGGCAACGAGCGATGTTTCAGGACTCGTCATCATCTGGAGGCGCAGCTGACATCGTACTGCTGCCTCTTTGTAAATACTACAAATTTACAGTTTTAATATAATTAAAAACCGTTTTAGTAATGTTTCTCAGGTAGTAAAAGTATTTGTTTATTGTAAATATTGTTTCGAATGTGTATGATGACTGATGAGAAGTAAAGTAACTAATAATTGTAAATGGAAGATGTTTATTGTAAATCTAAATTATATTATAAATGCGAAAGTTTGGATGTTTGTAATTCAATCCTCAATTAGGAATTTTACGCGCACTTTTAATTTATCATTCCCACCTTGTTGATATTCCATATATGCGCACAAAATTTAAATCATCTTCCAGCATCTGTAATTCCGCTGTGCTATCTTCTTGCTCGCTCGTAGACCTCATCCTTGCATGTGTAAGTTTGAGTAGGTCCCATTTGTTCTATGGAACATGACGTCATCAAACAAAATGAGTCATTTTCTTCCCATTTTTTTCCATAGAACTACATACTAGCTTTTCACCCGATTTTCATGCCATAGAACAAAATGCAAATCAGATTTTCCCAAAAATCTTCCATGAATCTGCCTGCCTAAATGACACTGATAATGACAATTGTTCTGTCATACCTGAATGAATAATAATAAATAAAAATAAAATAAAACGGAAACGGGGAGGACTCTCCAGATTATGTAGAGGATTCTCAATCTCAGAGCATTCTAGTACCATCAGTTCACAAGAAATATAATCTTCAGCGGTCTCATTTACCTTGTCCTATTAAACAATTTGAGAAATAAAAGTATTACATGTTCTATAGTACAAAATAAGAAAAAAATATCGTCGTGTTCCATGGAACAAATGGGACCTACCCGTAAGTTTAACAGCCAGAGGTGTAGTGGTTCGCTTACCGGTATCAGACCTAGAGGTCCCGGGTTCGATACCCAGGGTATACATTCCCAGTAACTGCTTGACATAGCCATCCATCATAGATCTCGTCCCAATAATTGTTCATAATAACGTTTTAAAAACTAAAAATAAACTTCAATGAAGAGTATGATACAATTTCGTTTACCTGGACGACGTATTTTTTCAATTATTTTGATGACAGATGGACGGACAGACAGACAGACGAATGATCCTATATGGAGTTCGTTTTTTTTTTCTTTTGAGGTAATACACCCAAATCGCTTCAAGTGTGCCTATAATATTTGAAGAGTTCCCTCGATTTGTCCAGGATTCCATCATCGATCTAGATTTAGATTCCGACGAACTGAGAACCTCCTTCTTTTTTTTAAGTCGGTTAAAAATCGATCTAGCTTTAGGTTCATTATGTCAGAGTATGTTATCTATCCGTAATCAAGTTCCCATATTACAAGCTATGCTTAGTTTGGGACTAGGTGGCGCTGTGTGAAATTAGTGTCCTGTAATATTTATTATTATTATTATAAATAATAAATCTTTTATTGGGTCACGTATTTTATTTTTCATAGAAATACTTTATAAGACTCGACAAAGTAACATTATGTAAGACCTCTCATGCATACCGCATTACTAAATACTGTTGACATACAAATCAAAACAATTATTTATATAATAAATACCGTAATTATTGGACAATAAAATTCATTATTTAAATAAACTTGCATTTTCAGAATTTCAATTAATTTTCTACATAAATCATCATAAAAAAAACTTTAATAATAATATTTCGAACTCCCATACTACTGAAGTTCAATATAACTAGATCCAAGATATTTCGAGATGCCTTCCTACGTAATAACAAAATGAACACCTATTATTTACAACTGTACATTAACGAAAACCTATAAAAAACTGTAAAAATTATCAGAACAATAAACGCGAAGTACAATACATTTTCATAATCAAAGGTTTACTTCCATACAATGACAACGTTTAAATTATATTTACAGCAAATAATTATACAACTAAAACGCAATGATATGGAAATGAGAAGAATTGCACATCAGTTTTACAATGGACGTATTGCATACTGTCGATCGAGTGGGCTTACAACACTGGCGCGGTTCCTCATACACTAAATATAAAAAAATACGCCGACCCTGTCTACAGCGGGCGGGAAACTGAAGTGAGTTTTATCAAGTGGGATACTGTAAAACACCTGAATAAAATCCGTATTTGAGTACAACAAACCTTTTTATATTGATCGAGTGATAGAAGAATTGCGCCAGTGTCAGTGGCACATGACGCCTGCTCAATGCAGGCAGCAACAGTAAACGCGAAATTAATGGAAACAAACGATTATCGTGAGCCGGGTAGTTCCTACGTTCCAGTCCCCTTTTCCCATGTTTCCAACTGTATTTACGTTTAGGCGAAATATTAGAAAATTATGTGAAATATGCAATAAATATGTAAATATCCTCTTGCGTTTTATATTTATTATATTTAGCAGGAGAATATTATTCGCGATATTTTAATAGGCGAACATAAATCCCTAAAATTTGGATCTACTTTTCGTAAAAAAGATATTACTTCACACTATAATCATAGTGTGAAGTAATATCGATCACAGATTATGATACGCGTGCGTCTAATGTCTATACAGCTGAGCGGTATAGGCAATTTGATGTAGTATAGAACGCTGCAGGCGAATGTGAAAGAGTCCGCTCAGGACCTGCGTAATCGTTTTAAATAAGATGGTGAGAATTTTGTGCTCTGTCATAAGAGGCCTTAGTATGAGTTTCTGACAGCTAACTGAAACTATTTTCGTTTTCGTATAGGGCGCTTATTTCCATACATTTGGCTAGCGGAATAGTAAAGCAACTGTAGTTCCTTTCAATGGCCGCTAACAAATGTATGGAAATAAGCGGCCTATACTAAAACGAATATAGTTTCCGTTAGATGTCAGAAACTCATACTAAGGGTACTGAATCAACCCGTCCGCGAAGTTTAAGTATAAACAATTACTTTACTTACAACGCTACAAGTACAATGGCCTCATTTCTAGACAACAAGCGGTGTCTAACAAATAAACAGTGCGCACAATTTCTGTAATAACACAGCGATTAAGTTTTCCTAGCAAAGACGCTTTATTTTGTTATCTGTGGCTATACCCGTCATCATAATCATATACCTGCATTAATCTCACTCCACTGTTTAGCTGTGATCATACCCACACACAAGTGAACTGTAATGCAAAACAGATGTGAAGTCTGAATTATGCCTATGTACTGTACGAAGTATGTACTCTACCCGGCTTACATCCTGTTGCTGCATGCGTAACGCTTATCGATCTACCACTTATTTAACTCTACACTTATATTAAACTTCACTTATCTAATTGGCTCCGCAAACTCAGTTGCCGAGAGATGGAAGACGCAACTCCTTTGTGCGTTCAGATCTTTTTTCCACTTTATTTGTAAACTAGGTTTAATATTAGACGTGAAGAAACTGTTTTTTTTTTTAATTTGGTACGCTCAAGTTCCCGCGCAGACGACGGCATTTTGTTCCACGAATGATTATGCCCTTAAAATCTATACATAAGTATCGCCTTTAGCATACGACGGATGAATTAGTGTAATGTAAAAGTAGCAAACGCTTGGCCCTAGTTGACAAAATGTCCCTCGTCTGCGCAGGCCTCAGGTTCAAGTCAACAACAATTAAGTCACGCTGAGTTAGATTCTCAATAATTATAAGTGGAAAGTTTTGTTGAGAGTAAGACTTACTCTTGCGATGAAACAAAACTTTCCACAGCTTTGACAAGTGAACATACAAATGATACAAACCAAACCTAGTTTACAAACAACTAAGTGGCTATCGCAGGCCACGCCCCCTGTCATGGCGCTATCTAAACCGTGTACAAAAACTGGGGACATGTATAACATCTGAATACATCTACATCAATACAATAAGAGTAAAAAGTTACGTATGAAAACTAGCAAATACGTACATACAAGGATGGTTTATGTCTGTTTGAATTGTCCCAAGTTGACCGCAGAAAGTCACACCGCGAGAAGCTAAGGTCACGCTCATACTGCAAGAGCTTATTGCTGTCGCCTAGATCATTCTGGCGTACAGAAAGTTGCCAGGTGACCAGCAAACCACCAAAGGCAATGCAAGCTATGGCAGCATAACTCGCGGTGTTACCTAATACGCGTAACTCTGGAGCCGCAGAACAGTAGTCTGTTCAAAAAGAGAATCGTCGTATCCAAAAAGGGGACTGTTTGTAAATGGTTGCCATAGGATCTGAGGGTGCTCGGGAGCGCCCGCAAATCTACGACGGTTTGCTTTCTGAAAAGGCTATCATTGACTACTTGAACTATCTACAACCCTTACGTGTAAAAGTAACGCCCTATGAGGCCGAAACGGGCTAGTAAGCGTCTTAATTACAATTTGGCTTCAATACGTGCCAGATTATGGCATGAAGATAATTTAGAATATTTACGACAGCTTGACAAATAAAGAGTAAAAACACTGTCCGATAATCTATTTATATATTAATTCACGATTATTTTGTACCTTGAATAAGTCACAGAAAACGTTTCAGATCCAAATAAATCCAATACAAATGTGATGAAGCTAAACCGTAAGTCCGATATGTTTTAGAATAGTAACAAAAACAGACTTAAAATTACTGGTAAAACCTATTTGTAATGGCATATGACGGATAGTACCCGCCCGGCGCGGATTGAAACACTTGTTAACCGAGTTACGGTTCATTTTGTTCGCGGGATCAAGTTTATATTACAGCACACCATCCGTTCACGAACCTCTGATCAATCATATGGTTATCAGCGATACCTGCGTTTGTAGACAAACGATCTATCGCTAGCGAAAACGCTGAGAAAATACATCTTCTATTGTCAGACTCAGTACTATTACAGAAGTACTATATGAAACTAGCAATACAACGAATGATTATTCTGTTTTGTCCTTATCATAAGCTTATTTCATCACAGCGCTTTCATATAAAGTAGCTGCTGCCTAAAATGGCACCATTAAAGTAATCAAAGTCTCATTACTTCATTTGAATCTCAATTTCTGCTGTAATCCTATAACAATGGAATTATTATAGGATTCCTTCAAAATTGTATTTTTAGCTCGGCTGACCTTATATCGCAAACATATGCAGACTTGTCTACGTATTCCCCGAATCGTTTTCACACATTCGCATACGTTTGTCTACAACCGCATCCTTTTCGATCGCGCTCGACTTCTAAACATCGCCAAATCGTTTTTGCACATACATTTTCCACTGGCGTTGTATACGAATTCTTTTCAACGATCTTTAATCACGAAACACTATTGCACATCCCTTAGCATAATCGCGTCCAACTTAAAAACCACTGATATAGATTACGACACGTTAGTTTTCCGTTCGAGCGTGGCTTTGGAACTGCTTTCGATGCCCGAGTCCTCATCACCGCTGTCCAGCACCGTGCCCTCACCCTTCACCGGTTCCACGACCTTCGACTCATCCTTGACTTCAGTTTCTTCGGCTAGTATGATCTTCTGTTCCGGTTCCACCTTCTGCACGGTCTTCCCGAAGGTCGAGAACGTAGGTTCAGGAGCTGGCGTTTCATCGGCTGAGAGGGGTAGTGCCGTTGTGGTGACAGGTGTCTCATCGGTCATCACTAATGGTGTTTCTGGTTCTCTGCGCTTGGGCTTGTCGAGGACAAAGTTGAACACTCGGTTGTGTCTCGGTGAGGGGATGTGTGGGCTCGGGGGGAGGTCCAGTTTGAGCTTGTCGCGTGTGTGACGCAAGCCACCTAGCTCGTTGCCCGGGGAGCTGGGGCTGACGGATTCCGAGGAGCTGGGGCTGTGCGCCCACGGTTCCGTTTCAGGTATCTTCTTCTCGTCGTCGGTGGTCGACCCCGGGGTGATGTCTTCAACCCCCGAGTCCGGGGTGGTGAGGTCTAGCGAGGGGGTGCGGGATGAGACGAGAGTGGTTTGCAGGGGGGGAGGGTAGTCGTCTGGCTCCATCATGGGCTTGACGTGCATGCCGGGGAAGAACTGCGAGGTGGTGGACATCACTCCGAGGGAGCTCTCGAAGGGGCGTGCTGATGATGATATGAAGAAATCTTCGTCGTAATCTGTGGGAAATATTTTGGGTAAGAATTTCGCGATTAAAATGAAACGCTAAATTTTAAACCGCATCTGTGGTCTAGTGGCTCGCCCACCGATATCAGATCCAGAGGTCCCGGGTTCCATCCTCAGTGGGGTATGATACTGTGCATGGTTTGGTTAGCGGTAGGACTTTGGTCAAGTCGTCTTTCACCATAATTGTTGTGGTCCGGCATTTAGAGGTAAGATAGCCAGTTTCCTCAGACTGTTGAGGATTCCGGGTGAAGTGCGGCCCAACTCCAGCCAGGTGGGACGAAGCCCAAGCGCTTCCCCGTCGTACAAAAGAAAGATTTTCACAGGATACCAAGGAACAAAGGGTACTAGTCACTAGTTAAATTAAAAAGGCACGCACCAGATCCGATAGCGATACCAGATTGCATCGGGTAGCTCGGCATGGAGAACAGGTGACCGTAGCACAGTTCCGCCTCGTCGACACTGCTCGGGTTCCATTCTGCAACACATACATTTATTTACATGCGGGAAAACAATCATTATTAACTATTTCCTTCAATGCAAAAGCATGCTAAAATAAAACGTTATATAATGTCCTGCAAATCATAATGCTAAAAGGCGCGGTGTATTGTAAAGTTGTTCGTATGCTGTATGTTGTAATTATCGCTTTCGCTCTTCAGTACAAACGGAGTTTGTATGGAAAGTTATTACTGCGCCTGCTACGAGGGCCACGGAGTACCGCTAAATTGTGCTCTCCAGTACAAACTCAAAATGAAGGTAAACATTGTTTTCCAATACAAGTACTCAAAAAAGTGATGCAAACCTAGATTATGCCTTTCCCATCTTACCGACAAAATTTCATTTGAATGGGACAAGCTATTTCGAAATTAACGACAAGGTATTCTTATATGGGAGAACGGGCCTTTTCAATTCTCATGGCACTTATATGGGTCAGGTGAACACGTTTCTACTCGAACGTTTATTTGTGATTACTGATATCTAAATTCATTTATAAAATCGTCGTGCACATCCCTAGATAACCAAATTCCCTTATGACATAGAGGCGTGCAATTTTTAGGGTAGCATAGCAAAGCTTTCTTTTGAGCATAGGTGTACTATAGATAGACAGAGACATATAGATATGCGCTTAGATTTCCACTATATGTATTTTGTTATGTTATTTGTAAATGGTGAACAATAAAGAGTTATCTATCTACTATGAAAGGATGTTCAGAAATGCTAACCTAATGTCGATATCGAAGTCGCGGGCGTTTCATTAGTAGCATAATAACGGCTTTAAGATAAACAACACATCACGTCACATGACAAGGTAAACATTTGTTGAACAATTGTGTACTGTCTATGTTTAGATACGGAGGAAAAAGGCGTTTTTTCCTCAGTGCGTATTTTAAATTATGTTATAGGCACGGCGCTAATATCGGAATTAAGCGTCTCTGAGCATCATTTTAAAATGACCTAAAAGTTCAATATCGGTTTTGTTGACAAAAACCAAAAGCGCCCGAACTCCGACGCTCTTTTTTATCTTCCTAGTCTACGTATTGGTCATCTGTCAATGATAACAAACATCCAATTTGATGTCTGCATTTATTTTTATACAACTAGGGAACTGAATTTTGGGCTGAGAGATCTCTCTGTCTGTCCAGTCCAGTGACTGTTCTTGAGGTTCGAAGCTTTTTATAAAGATTAAAATTGAATGGACATTTTACACAGCGCCATCTGGTCCCAAACTAAACATAGCTTTGTAATATGGAAACGGGGGTAACCATAGCTTCTTAAAGCATCTGCACTTTTGTCACTATCTGTCCAATGAAGAAAAAAATTGATAAAAGTAATGTAAGATCAAAACAAGAATGCTCTCGTGGTTATGTGAACGATTCTTAACAGTTGCTTAGTTCATCTGTACCTATATATCTTCGTTCCCATCATTGCGTATATATTTCCCAGAATCCCTTATTATTGCACCCTTACACGACTCTTAGATTTAAACGAAAAAAGCTAAAAACAAGTAATTTCATTCGGTACCAACTTCAAAGAATGAACTTACCTTAGAGTTTTTTAAATTATGTGAACTTACTCTCAAGAGTTATTTTTAAGTTTTAAGTAGTGAAGTCGGTTCCATTATTTTTTCTTAAAAAAACTTATTTTTGGAGACAGGACAAGAAAAAACAGTCCACCTGATTTTAAGTGCATCTCTTGCCTATAACGATGGTTTTATACCGAGGAAGCGCTTGGCCTTCACCTCACCTGGTAACAAGTTAAGATAAGGCCGAAGGTGGAGGCGCACTTCACCCGGAATCCTCAACAAACTGAGGAACTGGCTATCTTACCTCTGAATGCCGAAACACAACAATTTTAGAATCGTTATTATAGCGACAGAAACAGGATGGTGGTAGCTAGCCAGGCGGACTTCAACAAAGTCCTACCACCAACCAATCCAAGCACAATATATTGTACTCCCCATGGGGATCGAACCCGGGACCTCTGGATCTGAAATCGGTGGGTTGAACCACTAGACCACAGAGGCGGTTAAAACTTTCAAAGACAAGCCCTTTCACAAGGTCTACTATTCTTGTTTGTCTATAACGGATGGTTGCTAAGCTTGGTGTTTACCTGAATACGTGGACAAGTCGGGCAGGTAGGCGGGCGATACGGGCTCGGCGTCGACCGCTTCCCTGGGGTACTCATACACACAGTGGTACCTCTGACGTTTGAACACCACGCGTTTCTTCTCGCCGGCTGACTCCTGCCAATCACAATGCAGAATAGTGAGGAAATTTCTCATTAGTTCATTAGATACTGCCCATAACACTTCTTACCAAGTACCATACCACCGAGGGACTCTTGGCTCGGGTCCGCGTCCATAGGAATTTCCTCTACTGAGCCGAGTTGATGCAAAGCATAGAACATCATTCATAATATTATAATTTATTCAGTTCAATCTCATTACGTTCCAACACTTGGCCTTCATCGCACCAGGTTTCAAGTTACGATGATAATAATAATAATAATAATAATAAATGACAGGACATTAAGGATTGTTATAAGGGCGACAGACTTAGGTATACCACTCTGCCTTCCCCTTAGTAGGTGAACCTAAAAAAGTTGCATACAAACGAGCTTTGTCGTTCATTTCGAAATGGCACGTCTGCTTCAATTGAAATCTCACAGGTATAATCGGACAGGGATAATCTGTGCTTCACTTATTCTAAAAAAAATAACAAATCTAAACATATGGAAAACAAAAGCTTTAAGGATAAGATGCGTGTTCGAGTCCCGTCGTGCGTTGTGAATTTTTGTGTCATAATATTATTTGTAAATGTTGTGATCAAGAGGCAATCACTTGAAATACAAAAAAAATATATGAAAATGAGTTGCATTGTATCCTGGGGAAGGTCATAGGCTATTTTTACCCGGGTACCACACCGAAGCCGCGGCCCAAAGCTCGTAACCAATACTTATGGCTTCGGAACGAGTGAGTATTACTCGCATTTGGCGAATTCAGTTTCTATGACAATGATGATGTCCTGTTGAAGCGTGGGGTGGACAGAAGTCACCGTTTACAAAAGTCACGTGACATCTTGATGCTCGGGAAGTAGATTATGTGGAAGAAACTTACCAAAGAGGCCTGGTCGAGGCTCCGCAGCGAGCTCTTCGAGGGCTCGGCGCGGCAATCCCACGAGGAAGGCACGAACTCCACTTCGTCGCCTTCGGAACCCGAGCACGACCCGCCGGAGCCCTCGGAGCCGGGCGCAGACCCGCCATCGGGGTTCTGCCCATTGTCCGCCGGCGGCGCGCCATTGCTGCGCTGCTGGGTAATTACACATTGCATTCAACATCTTTCTAATCTCATTTTTTTTCTCCGGCTACCTCCGAACAGTGGCCCGCAGAGAGTGAATGAGAAAGGCTGATCGGGCTCAGTGGAACCAGTCGCACCTCGGGAAAGACCTACGTCCAGCAACGGCCTGAAGAGTGGTTCACACCTAATAGTGATATTATAGTATATAGTGATAGAGTAAGTTATGCTCTGTGCTTTACTGACTAGCTTTCAAGCTGAAGTGGCAGTGGGCAGGCCTCATAGCCTGCATGACCACTGGGGAATAAAACATCCTGATTAGCGACCTCGCATTAAGCGTGAACCGAAGTGTAGGAAGGGTGTTTCCGCTCGATGGACCGACGACTGGCGGTCGCGGGGAGTCAATAAAGGGAGGCGGCTCGGAATAGCAATTTGTGGCGTCGATTGGGGGAGTTCCATGATCAGCAGTAGACGTGTGTAAGCTGTAATGACGATGATGATAAATGTATCACGAAACAATGACATTAAGTGAAAAGATAACCTGAAAAAAAAAACAATGAGAAATACCATACTGAAATGCTAACTAATTCATGCTTCATGTACCGTGACTGACAATTAAGATAAATATATGGCGATGTAGAACAATGTTTTGCGATCCAAATTCTACAAGCAGGTTTAAAGCAAACGAAATTAAAATGAGATGGTAGTATATCGAAATATCTCATAATAACTTTTGTAATGTGCAATGATCTACAACATAATAGTGACAGTCGTTACAACGAATCAAAAGCGACTGATGTACCATTTTCACACGGTGACTTTTACCAGTGAAAATATAAGTCCTAAAAAGGAAGGGTTACTCAATTCGAATGTATCCTTTTGTAACGCAATTTCACACAGACATAGCATTTTCAATCGCAATATATTACTGTAAGTTTCCAACTTCCTGACTCAGTTTGCAAAGATCATCTCTATTATGTTGTGAGCACTCTAGCGTACAAGTATAGTGATTAGTATATAAGGCGACTTACATGGTCGAAGTGAGTGGTGGGCACGACCGACGTCTCGTGTCCATCGCCGTCCTACGTCACACACACACAAGGACACATTTACATGCAAGCACACCGACACCAACGCTACACGTTACACATTCGGGGACAAGTGGACAAAGGGGGTAAACACTTCGTGTAGGGGATTCGTTCATCAACAGCTTGTTACTATCTACTTTTTTCGTTATATGTACCCTTAGTATGAGTTTCAGGCAGCTAACTGAAACTATTTTCGTTTTCGTATAGGGCGCTTATTTCCATACATTTGGTTAGAGGACATCGAAAGGAACTACAGTTGCTTTACTATTCCGCTAACCAAATAGTATGGAAATGAGCGCCCTATACGAAAACGAAAATAGTTTTAGTTAGCTGTCAGAAACTCATACTAAGGCCTATGGAAGGTTCTTTGCTGGTAAAATATATAAAGGTAAGCTCATTTTAAGTCCACCTCCATTTTCCCCAAGTATGACGCCATCACAACAAATCTCATTATTGTGTTGAAGCATTACTAAGATACCCAGCTCTTCATTCTGTTGAGGATTTCATTTTTGGCAACAGAATGGAGTGAAATTCCTTAAACATAATCATTTTTTTTCAACAATCAACAATTATTGATTGCGGTTTCCATATCACGAGTAGCGGTCATCATTAACTTTATACTATTCAAGTTTTGGGTAAATTAAACTAACAATAGGAAAGTGGTCAACCGATTGATAATAGCTGAAAAAAAAACCATTACCATGATTAAAGTTATAATTGTTTGCCAAGACCAGAAATGTGGATATTTTATCTTATGCAGCCAATAAATAGCCTTTGTCCACTTTTTTTACAAGCAATTATATAACTTGCTTGTTTAATAGAAAACATAATGTAGTAAGGATTTTATAGATTCAACAAGCAGTACCATAGTAGGGGACTACGCTCTATAATACCTATTCACACCATAGCATTCAGCAAAACTATATTGTCTTAATGATTAAGAATATCATATCATTGCATTTTCATGCTTTTGGCACCTACCATAGATCACATTTCAAGTGGGTCAATGTGGTCAATGAGGTTAGAAGACCTCAGAGGAAATTTATTGAAACCACAACAAAAATCATGGACAATATTGCAAAACTGTTATTTCTTTAATTGCACCAAAAACATAAAAAATATACACACCAAAGCCAAAGGTTTGATTTAACAACGAGAGGATTTGGGTATTATTCTCTAACCAGTTACCCTCAATACAGTTATTAAAACCCCATACGATATTATTTACAAAGCCCAAACCAGAACCAAACTATAAAATCGCCCGATATCTTTGAACATAGTAAATACCCGACCCACATATTATTTTTTACATTTTAAATACTCATAACCAAAATAAATACTTAACAAATTTTTGCTATGGCACATTATATTTATATTTATCTGAATCAAAAATAATCCATTATGTTAATGTTCAAATATATCTGGCGCGAGCTGTATTACTTAATAATATATACAACTGAACTAACCTTCCATATGAACTCTCCACTCGATGAGTTGCTGGAGTGAGAGTCACTATCGCTGTCCCACTCTTTCAGCATGTCGGCAACTGTGGGGGGCTTGCTGTCCTGCTCGCACTCGGGCGAGGTGGGTGACGTTGGTGAGTCTTGGGAGAACGATGTGCTCATAATCTCTGATGCTGGTCCTAAAAATATTTATAGATGACCATCTGGAACCTGATTTCTTTATGATAATTAATAGGCACCTTCCAGATAGACTAGCTCTATACTCCTTGTCTGTATACACTTCGAAGTCAAGAGCTCCATAGACCAAGTTCAAATGAATATATGTATCCTCTTGTCAGTCCTGATAGAAAGGTGAACAGGACCATGGGTAGTTATATGTTATAGGAAAGTAACACGTTCTGAATTTAAAAATATGTTTCTCGCTGACTAGTCTAATATTAATTCTTGAATCTTCTCGAAACATAACTTTTTTTTTCATAAAAAGTTGATAGCAGTACAATTAAATGCACATAAAATAGTCAGTTTTCATCATTGCCATAATATAATTGCTATTCCCAATCCACATAAGACTGACTAGGCAATGATGCAAAAGCACAATGCAAATCTATCAGCGTGCTGTTACTCACGAACCGTAATAGGTAGACAGTTGAAATTTTCACAGAGTATGTATTTCTATTGTAGCTATAGCAACAAATAATAATAAAAATCATACAAGAAACGTTAATTTTACTTTGAAATGTGGGCCGGACTTAGCAGTATATCATACATAAGCTACTTTCTATGACTTACCAGTGAATCTGATATCACTAAGCAGTGGCAGGTATGAATCCCGCTGACAGAACTTTTTTTCCATCCGCAAAAAGTCACCTGTGACCACTTTGTGAGATTCTGTTTCTCCGTTCGTTTTCGACTCGTTCAAACCTTCAGATTTTGACTGTAAAGCTTTGTTATCGACAGGACTTGCTATACTCGTTTCGTCTTCAGGCTCTTCGTTTTTACAGTCGGCATCATCAACATTGCTTTCTAATAACTCTTCAAAAGTTTCACTGATGAAGTTTACTGTAGCTATGTTCACGCCGTTTCCATTAACTTTGATATCATTTCCATCGACTTTTGCAAATTCAGTTGCTTTATTGGACACTTCTACGCCTTTGGCTGTTTCGTTTAGATTATGGCTTTCCGTTGAATCACTAGCAGTTGATGGTAGGATTTCCAAAGAAAGATCAGTTGTAATCGATGGTATGCTTTTCGTTGCTATCTCATCGGCGCAAAATTTTGCAGGTACCAATTCTGTTTGCATATCCGTAATGGATATTGATAAAAATTGGTCGTTCTCAGTCTCGTATTGCGGTTGTTTAATCGTTTCGTCGGTATCTTTCGTTTCCCCATTTACTTTTACAGGTTGAAGGGGCTTTACTTGAGCATGACCTAATTCGTGAGAGTCATAGAGATTCAAGCTCCCGCACTGAGAATTATGTGTGACATTTGAGCTTATTGCGTTCGGAACTTCTGTAACAATGATCGAATGGGGCTGCTCTGTTTCATCTTCAGGTCCAAAATTTATCAGTAAGCTTGATTCTAAATTGTGAGATTCTATTAAATTCGTAGTAGGCGGAATTAAAGGTAGAGATTGCGTTGGTTCGAGTTCTATTTGAATTCTAGTTTCGCTTGTCTCGATGTTGATTTGACCACTCAGATCAGCCATGACGTTGGATTGGCTAGTCTGATTGCTATTCTCATTAGTCAGATTAGACAAATCATGCTTGAAGTTTGTTTCGCTTGTCTCGATGTTGATTTGACTACTCAGATCAGCCATGACGTTGGATTGGCTAGTCTGATTGCTATTCTCATTAGTCAGATTAGACAAATCATGCTTGAAGTTTGTTTCGCTTGTCTCGATGTTGATTTGACTACTCAGATCAGCCATGACGTTGGATTGGCTAGTCTGATTGCTATTCTCATTAGTCAGATTAGACAAATCATGCTTGAAGTTTGTTTCGCTTGTCTCGATGTTGATTTGACCACTAAGATCAGCCATGACGTTTGATTGGCTAGTCTGATTGCTATTCGCATTAGTCAGATTAGACAAATCATGCATGACCTTTGTTTCTCTTGTCTCGCAGTTGAATTGGTCACTAAGATCAGCTATGACGCTTGATTGGCTAGTCAGATTGCTGTTCTCATTAGTCAGATTAGACAAATCATGCATGACGTTTGTTTCGCTAGTCGTATTGCTGTTCTCATTAGTCAGATCAGGCATGACGTTTGATTGGCCGGTCTGTTTACTGTTCTCTCTGGATAGATCAACCACAACGTTTGAGTGGTCAATCTGATTGCTGTTTTCACTAGCAAGATCGTGCATATCGTTTGATTGGCTAATCTGATTGCTGTTTTCACTAGTCAGATCTGGCATGACGATTGACTGACTACTTTGTATGCTGTTTTGAGTACTCCGTTGAGGAAGAATGATATTTGAATGGCTAGTTTGAATGCTGTTTTGGCTAGTCAAATGCGTGATGTTCGATTGACTGGCCAGGTCCATTGGAGATAATGAAATCATCGCTAGCTCTCCGGACATTCTTTCGCTTGTCAGCAGCATCGAGCTAGCATTGATGGGGGATGATAGATCCTGTGGTCGGAATCTCACAGAATTCTCGAAATGGGTGAACTCTCCAGAGGAAACACCGCTCTCTAAGCTCTGACTAGATCTAGAGTTCAAATCCTGCGGTTTATTTGTCACTGAGATTTCAAAGTCGGTGTAGTTAGGATCAGAGAGTAAGCTATTGCTGGTGCTGTGCTGTCTGAGCGTTTTGCTGTCGCCTTCGAGTAAGACCGAGCCGTCGGATTGGTTAGTGACATTCTCGTTTGAGAGATCCTGAGGCCTGATTTCGGCTGATTGTTGGAACTTCAGGAAGCTCGATACGTTTATATCGGGGTCCCTCGCGTCCGGGATGACTAATAGGATCGGAGATACGTCTTCATTTGCCAGTTCTTCCGCGAACGGCGTGCTGGTGACTGATGGTGTCATGTTCCTATAGACGCAGTGGGGACTATCGTTCACAACCATCATTTCGTGCTCTCTTGTGTCTGTGTCTGTAAGGTTATCTTGCAAGCATGATATCTCAATGCTGTCCATTTTCTTGAGACTGTGCTCTGCTGTTTTAGGACTGGATTCGTTGCAGTCCTTTTCTTCTGCTCGCACCGAGGGCGAGAACTCTTGTTCTCTGACCGGAGATTTCCTGACAAGCTCCGGCTGTTGAAGCCTCCATGGATCGCCTAGTTCAGAGGTAGCTTCGGTCGAGCAATTCGAGTGTGAAGGCACTCCAGACATGAGGGACCCGTATGCGAGATCTTTGGTCGTGTGTTTCGAGGAATCGTTGACGTCGGTTGCCGAGGGCGTGGTTATCGCCTCCTTCACTTTGGTGTACGTGTAGTTATCGTTCGCGGTTATGGAATCCGGCGAGAAAGTCTCGCAGTTCTCCGACTTGCTATCGTGTATGAGATAAGTGGAGCAATGGCTGAGTTCTTTATCGTCGTCGTTGTGGGTCAGCGTGTCGGTGCTTTCGCTGTTCGCTTCGTCTTTCGCGAAGTCGCCGGCACATTCGTCTACGGCGAGATCGTCGAAGTTTTCCTCGACATTGTAGAGAGTATCGTTGGAGCACCAGGAGTCGATGCTCGTGGCGAGCGATACGCATTGCGTCTCGTTCTTCTGGCATTCAGGTTTCGAGTGTTTCGCGTCGGTGGGTAGCGTTGTTTTTGAGGTGGAAACTCCGGTGTTGTCCGAGGTGTCCAGGCCGGGCGTGTCGGTAGTGGGGCTTACGAGATATGGTGAGACTTGAGAAATCCTCTCGCATTCTTTCTCATCCTCTTTGACAAACGTTTGGTCGTCGATCGGCGATAGATTAGAATCTTTGAGCTTCAGGGGACTCGCGTTTAGACTGTCCGCGCTCATCGATAAACTGAAATCGAAAGGAAACAGACATGTTATCCAACAGTAATTTTACTAATAATTTTGTGGCTGATTTGTAAGATTAGTGTTGCTTACGTAAGGTTTGAAGGATGGCGATACTTAACTTGCACTGAATAATACAAATTAATGAAGCGGATTGCGTGTTCGAGCACGTATTATGTGCTATCCAAATATTTATATCGTTGCGTGATTTACGTGTAGAAAACGACAAACAGCATAGTTTACTTGTAGTTGTGTAAAGCATTTTATTAAAATTTACAAATGTTTCTCTTCCGTCGCTGAATAAGCAAGCGGTAGCTGCTAATATTTTATGTATAACAAGTCATTGCCACGCATATCCAGAACATGACTTATGAAGCATTGATTGTGCCCGTCTAGACTAAGAGGCTTAAAAATGTTAGGCCCGTGTGGACAACATTCACCAGAGACCGAAGGTTCGAAGGGTTCAATGCTGCTGGGCGTCATAAATAAGTAGGTATAATAAATGCGAAACATGGGTTACACTGAACAGTTTTATCATTCACGTACCCATAACATGCCCACTTAGTCCCGGAATGCGTGGGAGTTACGGCAGAACGCATGGAAACCCTCAAAAGCACAATATAACTCCGTGAAGCCTGTGAAGGCATATTCTGCGCTTCTGGTCCGAGTTAAGCTGGCTCTACATTTTTTTTTATTGTACTACGGGGATGTGCCTTCATCTCACCTGATTTACACAACAACACACTAGTGTGCTGTTGTGTAAATCCGTACATTCCTCACACATGGACCACTTAAGAGTCTAAGTGCGGCAACGTGATCCTTTAACATATAGAATATTTAGGAATACGAGCGTAAATTGTCTTTCTTTATCATATGTTGTTAACCTGATATCAGCCTAGGCTCTATTTTATTGTATGCGTTAGTCATAGTTGGGTAATTTATCGCTTTAAAACATTAAGTATGTTTATTTTAATAATTTGAATGTAAAAAAGCTTGTGTTTAATGTCTAGTTGTGCAATAAAACCTTCCGCCTTTCTGGCTCTGACTGAAAACCAGCACTGTATCGCCTAGCCTTGAGTCTGAGTATTTGGCCCATTGGTGGGCCCATTTTGCACAGCCAAATGGGCCCACCATTTGGCTGTGCAGCACAAATCATACTGCCTTTGCTATTTTTTGTTTTTTTTTATTCTTGTACATAATTCTCTCACGTGTTTTTTTTTATTTGTATTACTGTTGTGTGGTATTGTTTGTTTCAATGTTAAATCGAATGTCATATGAATAATTGTTTAGCTTATAAAATAAACAAATAGGTAATTATAAAAAAAAAAAAAAATATTAATATTATTATTGTCAAATCAATGTATTTCAATTAATTTAGATTGTACCTAATAACTTCAATCCATAATCCATCATATATAAAGTGAAAGTTCACCAGTGAAAATAAATCCTAAAAGAATGGATATAACTACTAATGCTAGGACTTACTCCCGACTGGTCGCGACTGCCTCCTTACAGATGGTGTACGTGTTGTGTGAATGCGAGTTATCCCGCGACGGCATCGTGTAGGTATGTTCTTGGTGGCCGGTGGGCAGCTCCGTGACTTCGTCTGTCGAGTTATTGCACGGCTCGGGGTAGCTTTCCGAGGAATCGGTGCGCGTTGATGGGTTCCCTTTACAAATGTACAATTCATCAACTGTAACTGATTTATTTTCACCACTAGCTTCTGCTCGGAAGGAAACATCCAAACAAACTTTGACGTTTATTTGATCTCTCCGTTGTATAATGTGTAAATCTCTTAGTAAGGCAATCGGTATCGGATCAATTATTTACATTGCTTTTTTGTTAGAAAAAGAACACATACTGTTGATGTTTGCAGATTTTAAAACCGAAATGTTAAATAATAGAATAATAAGCTCATATCCATCATCAAATATATCAAACGGAATAAATTTGCAGTTACCACAGGGTGTTTGAAGGGCTACCTATTTGTTTGTATACCAATAGTCTGTCGCTTATTTGTCAGCTGGTATGGTAACTGAATCATCAAATATTTCAAATGGGTATTTGTTTGCATACCAATAGTCTGTCGCTTATATATCAGCTGTTAACTGAACATATATTGAAGTGTGAATCAAAACTCAAGTTTCACCTCAAGGCTCAAATATGTCAAATAGTATCTCAAGTTTAACTCTTGGCCGTATTCTTTTCCTAGCTCTTTTTAACTAAAATATATTTTGTCTATAAATTGGTCCGTATTTAAGTCATTAAACTTACATTGGAGATCATTATCGTAAGCAGACAGCTGTTGTCCAGTTTCCTCCTGAATAGGGCTGAGTGCTCCGGGGTAGCTAACCACTAGTTCAGGCGGCGGGGGCAGTTCTGATGGCCATTCACCATCGCCTTCTAACTGCGGTTCGATTGAGGCAACCTAAAATATTCAAATATTCTTCATTATTTAAAAAAATGGAACAAGTGAATTCCCTTTTACATCTAATCTAACGTCTCATTTTTGACACAGTAACACAGTTTGAATTCTACTATAATTTTAGAGAACGGGAATTAAAAACATTTTATTTATAATTTAGATTTTTTCTAGCCCGGCGAACAAATTATGGTACTAACGACAGTGACAATACCAAATAAAATTTTGGTATAATTAAAAATCAGTCAACATCTTTAAAAAGTTACTATAGCCACGGGGACAGATAAGTTGTTAAGGGCTGTTAATGGAATTTTCGACAATCGAATACCTATAAGAATTCTAATGTACCTATACAAGATGTTATGGAATTCACGTATAGCATAATAATGTAACTCACCTGTGCCAAAGGTAGTTTCAGCTCTAGCTCATTACGTAGCGCCTTCACACATTCCTCGTCCAGGGACAAATGGTCCCTCAGATCGTCCAAAGCCTCGCCGTTCCCCGCTAGAAACGACTCCGGAACCTCATTGTTTTCACTTATCGAACCACTCTCCTCAATCAAACCTTCGACAGTCAACGGACCGGAGTACTCGATGTTAAAATTGTTTTCATTTTCGGCCATAGCAAGTTTTGAGGTTATTTGTAATTCGATTTGGTTAAGCTCGATTACATCACGCAAGGAAATGGAATCAGGTTCAGGGGGATTGAGATCGATATCAACGATGTATTTCGGTTCGGATGTTGATGGGAAAACGCCCGGCGAATTAGGAGGGGTAGACGGTGACACTCGTTTTTCTGTCCCTGATGGCCCGCTCTCAGAACTTGGGACTTCATCTTTAGGCTCCGAGATGGTTGCTAGGTCATCGAAGACGATATCATCAGGTATTATATCCGGTACTTCGTTTAGGAAGTTGACATCGCGCAGAGGAGATGGCGTTTCTAAGTTTATCTCGCTAAAGTTAGACGAAAAAGCGAGTATCTCTTCCCTGGGTATTTCAACGTTGTCTAGTGTCGTTTTGATACCTTTGAACAGTTCTAGAGAGCAGTTCTCGAACGACCCTAAGACCACGGAGCTGTTTTCATCGAACGTGTCGGTGTGATGGCTTTTTGTCGGCGAATCGAAGGGGCTCATGCTCTCAGGCACGTATTTTTGTTCTAACTTAGTGACCGTTACTCCTGGGCCGTAGTCCGGAGCTTTTGCATCGTATTCTACATCGGGCAGTACTAATGTTTCGTTCTCTTTTGTTGAATTTTCTAGAGTAAGAACAGTATCTACTGAATTATCGCTGGCAATAGGAGTACTCGCAAAAATATGATTGGCGATATTTGCGTTCGCTCTCTCGGACTGCAAAAAAGCATCAGTCACCTTTTTAGCTTCAAAACTAGGTAAATCCATGTACACTGTAGAATCGTCTTTAAAATGATTACTCTCAGGAGTTTTTTCTTGATGCGTAGTTTCTATATTATCTTTATAAACTTCACTATTATCTACAAGGTTATTAATTATTTGACTATTAGTATTATAAATGAGATCCATATACACTGTGCTGTCGTATGACTGCTGATTCAACTCAACATCTACATAATCACTATCAGATCTATGCATGACTTTCTCGTTCTTATTATCTAGAATTTTCTCATTCATGTTTACAACTAAAGGCGTAGCATTATTTTGTACTGACGGTGGCAAATCTGTTGGCGTTGTTGATAATTTTTCTTCGATACTATCAACGTTTTCTTGATCTATTTCAATCTTTGAATCACGATCTTTATTTTTATCTACCGAGATATTTTCTATATTCGAAACAGGTGTATGGTTTATTAAATTACTTTGCCCCGGTAGGTTAAAATCAATGGTTTCTTTAGCCATTTCTGTCAACACATTTTCTACTTTAGAATCGATTGGCTCTTGATTAGCAGCTATTGATTTAACACATTCCTTTACATCTACAACTGCTTGCTTATTATCTAATAATTCAAAGTTCTCATTTTCATTATCCTTACCAACTAAATTAACATTTACAGTTTCAACAGGGCTTTGATTTTTTATTTGAATTGTATCAATCTTTTCAATTTTTTCATTTGTGGTTTCTTGATTGTTATGTATAGTACCTTCTATATTAGTTTCATTTGATTTAATTATAACTGGAGTTTTAACTACAGAATCATGTTTTTTTTGTGATTCATCCAATATTGTTTCAATTACTTTTTGTACTTTATCAGGTTCTAACATGATTGCGGAATTCTCTTTAGTGTCAGTTTTATCATCATGTTTCTTAAAACTTTCTGTCGGAATATCAATGAGATCACTTAATGATATTGTCTCATCTTTGCTATAGTTATTTTCACTTTCAGTTGTTTCAGGCTCTTCGAAAGAATCTAGCTTCAACTGAGCAGCTTCTGTAGCGTTAGAAACTTCATCAGTGACTGAAGGAAGGGTGTCGACCTCATTGCTAGTTTCAATGATATTCATAGGCAAGATATCGTCTTTTGGTTCGGTTTCTTCACTTTTTGGTGTAACTTCATCAGTCTCGGTTAAAACTGCATCAGTGACCGTTTCAACGTCCGTTTCAGTTTTAGTTAATGTATCATCAACTTTAGTTTGTTCTTCGGTTTTTGTTCGTAATTCATCAGTTTCAGTTTTGAGTTCATCTTCTGTCTCATAATCATCTGTTTCTGTTTGCATTTTTTCACTAATTGTTGGCGTTTCATCAACTTTAGTTACTTCTTCACTTTTGGATGTTATTTCATCGTTTTTTGAATGTACATTTACCACTTGCATATCAGGACTTATTTTTTCTTGCACAGATTTAGTTATCTCCATTTTATCAAGAGGCATGCTTTCTGTATTCACTACATCGACTAATGACTTAGTTCCTTCATTATCAGTTCTTATGCTATCACATGATGTTTTGCAGTCTTTTACAATTAATTGTTCTTTAAGAGTTTCACTTAAACTAGGGTTCGAGACAACACATAACTCCGTTAGTTTCGGCACTTTATTATCAGCTATTAGTTTTGGCAATTCATCATTATGGCCTAGAGGTTCAGCTGCTATATTTTGTTCTATCGGTTCAGTTTGATTGGCAACTTCGACAAAATCTAAATCTTTGAGAGGCGTATCAGGGGTAAGGTTTTCAAGCGTATGCTGACTTGTTGTATCACTGTGTCGTTCGAACGAATGACTGAGCGTGCCAATAGTGTCCCGATCTAACTCATCATCGTTCTCAGTTTTATCCTTCGACGCAGATCCGGTATCAAGAAAGTGTTGGAAGTTGCTTATGCCCGGGGATTTGACCATGCTGGATTGTACCGGATAATCTTTCTTGCAATCGAGGCTTAGGTTATCTCGAGACGGGCTGGCTTGGTGGCTAGATTCCGAGCTTGACGTTTTCTCTGAATTAAGTATATTATCGAGGTTTTTGATGACATCACTAACGTCTCGATAGTAACTGACATCGTCCTGGCTTCCGGCAATGATTTCCTTAAGCCAGGGATCAACGGAGCTGTCGGATTTATCGTTTTCCAAGTTGCCTTGGTTACATTCGAGCGCGGCGGTTTCGTTGTGTGTGAGAAAGATGTTCCCCACGTCCTCTAGCGAGCCGTGGAGGTTGGTGAGGCTTTCGGATTTGATCTGGCTATCGAGAGGGTCTTTGTCGGACATGATGCTGCTGGAGCGAGAGACGGCTGTGTCCATATCGACACTGAGAGTGTTATCGAAGTTGTGTTCGGACTCTGTGAAGTGGGCGGTGGAGGTCGACGGCGCGTGGACGATAGCGACGTGCTCGTCCACCTTACAACAAATAGATCGTTTGAAAATCAGAAGATGTGGAGTCAAGAGTGAAACAATACTTTTATATGATTGAGAAACACTGTCTTAATTCTTATTGGTGCCATGCAAAGTGTCAACAGGTTCCATTCCCCACCCAGAACAAACATTTGTGTGATTAAAGTTCTATGTTTTAGTGATGTTTTTTTTTATATTGATGTTTTTTTGAGGAATTCCGTTTTAGGCATACAAAAAAAAATACAGCAGAGTTTTCTGTTGTGCATTTTTATCAATCAAACAGTTTGCCTTAAAATAACTTTTAACCAAAAGTGTATGGTTACGGTCTGTTGATGTGTGGTAATCATTGTTATATTAAACACAGTTGTATTACCTTGGGAATAGAGTTGGGTTTGAGTCGCTGCCACCGGTCCTCGAAGTCGCTATTTGCATACATATCGCTGTGCGCGCTTGTCTGTGTGTGTGTGCTGTGTAGGTGGTTGATGAGCGCATGGACTTGGGCCGCCGTTGGGCGTTCGTCGGGGTTCATGTTCCAGCATAGCTGCATTACTTGGTAACTGAGGGAAAATTAAGGTCTTATACAATCCAACATGATGATTTATATACAGCGTATCGTGTTTTTTGTCTGAAAACGAACTCTTGTGGGCGCTCCTGTGCTCTAGCCACATTATAGTTCCGTCTTTGGCCACGGCGGTTCTCTTTCTGTAGACTCTACTAACAGCATCCACGGCCATATAAATGTTTCGATAGTAGTGACGATTCAAAACTATACTGAATAAAGCCCAGTCAGGTGTAAGCTTTATTATTTTGTTTATAGAACTAGGCTTTTGTCCATAAAACTGGTCGGTACCCTTTTGTTTCTATCACAATCACTCTCTTCACATGTCATTTTGCTTTTATCTGGTTCATGTAGGTAGCTTTATGATATATGCATTACACGGTACACTATTTTTAATACTCACAGATGATTTTTATAAGGGCAAGGTAACTCCGGCGGGGGTGAGGGTCGCCCGCCCGTGGGGATGGAGCCCCACGAACAAACCTCCCATATCAGGGTGCCCAACGACCAAATCTCGCTGCTCGTCTGCAACAACACATACATTTGGCATCGTTAATGTTTATATGGAGTTGGAAGTAATATATTATTTTTTGATGGTCGTATTTCGGGCTCTGGGCACATACTGTACAGTGAATGTAGTTTATATTTACGTGGACAATGTTACTTTAATGTCCACTACTGAACAGAGCCTTCATCAAGAGAGTAAAAGGCATTTTCTGCATAGGCTTTCCATTGTACTTTTCATCGAAAAACAGACCGGTGCTTGCGGTGATCGCTGCTTCAACGAATTAAAAAAACAATGTGTATTACTACTAAAATACCAAACACATAGTGTGTAATGTACTCACAGTGTAGACGGCCCCTCGCCGCAGCACTTCTGGCGCGAAGCAGTCGTGCTGCGGGTCGACCACCTCGTACCGACCGAGCACCGCGCGCGCCTCCTCCGACTGACCGCGCACCAGCACCGACCCACCCCATAGGTATCTGGAAGTTTACATTGACCTGAACTACCACCTGTTCAAAACTGTCTGTGACTACAGTCACAGCGCTGTGTGACGGGGCTGCTTACAATAGAAGGAAACAATAGATCACGTGATCATTCACTGCTCGGCTACAGAATCAGCTAAGGATAACACGGGCCTTAGGGCAATGCTTGGCCCAGGGTTGGAGCAAGTATCGTCGTCCACTACATCATCATCGTTGTCGCGAATTCAAGCGCTCAATTAGTGTCACCAGCAACCAAAGCTTTTCCGGTACTTCAAGGAGCTTGGCTGTCTGGGCTAGTGTTGGTTAAAACCAAGGACAATGCATAAAACACCCCACAGCGGAACGTCAGTGCAGACCTTGGGCACCCTCACTCGGAATTAATATAAGAAAAGTTTTGATTACATTTAACGATGAGTCGAAGTATCGTGGTTGTGGTCAAAATAGGAACTATTCATGGAAACATATTCATGAATCATATCAGGCGGCGGCCTGAGTCAAATCACAGAACTTTATCATACAAAATTTAATTTATTTCGAATTACCAATTTAATTGGGTGTCTACAATAATAAGCGTGACTTAAAAATAGCTCGTTATCTTATACTAATATAAAATGCTAACTGACTCACTGATAACAACGCACAGCCTAAACGGCTAATCGTAGAGACATGAAATTTGGAGGGTATGTTTGTCTTGATGCGAAAATGAGTGCTAAGAAGGGGATTTTGTAAATTCGTACCCTAAGGGGTTCAAAAAGGGGTTGAAAGTTTTCATTAAAAGTATGCCTTTACTCTGAAACCGTGCATGATAAAAGGTCAAAATTATCATTATAGATTCCTCATATGAAATAGATAAGAACGTGATTCATGGTTTTTTGTTTTTTTAATAATTGAAGGGCAGGGGGTCCTTTTATTAGAAAAAAAATATCAAAAAACATTGTTATTTAACAGAAAAAAACGCGATGTACACGAGGTTTCTGCGAAATTTCTGCTGGTGTATTTTGAGTGCTCTTTATGCAATGGATGAATGTCAACATCAGACCTTGGTAGGTCTGATGATGGAGTGGGATCAATATAAAGGGATTTTTCTCTAAATAACATATTAAGAGCGTTGCGCATTTAAAATGATTGTATGTGTGATACTCTTCTACGAACCATGTAAACCAGGGTCTTACGATGATGCCAGCGGAACTCTCGAAAAATGCATGGTATAATAGTCGTGCTTATACTTTTTGAAATCGGTATAACGAGGCATTTAACGTCAAATGTTTTTTTTTATTTACCCGGCCGTAGCAGTCGCGTCTTAAGAATCGACCCCCTCCAACTCAGCCCACGGATGTCGTAAAAGCCGATTTAAGGGATCTCACCAGAGGAAGCGGCAGATATCCAAAAAATATATATATTTATAATATAATACTTGCACCTATTTAAAAAAACCAATACGCGGACGAAGTCGCGAGTAAAAGCTAGTGGTACACAATATGTGCATTTGTCTTCCAAAAAGAATACTCACCCGTACGTGAATCCATGTGTATGCATGTACGCGAGCGCAGAGCTGACGTCACTCATTAGCTGCAATGGCAATCCACTCTCATTGAGTATTGCCATTCGAGGACGGTTCACTATCAAGTACCTTTGGAGATCCTAAAAACAAAAAAGGTTATAAGGAATTTACCTTAACACCCGCTACAAATGCTGCACATAATTGATCTCTACTTACCATAGTACAGAGTTCAAATATAAGTAGCCACGGCTCTTCTTCGAGACATTTCCCCAGGAACTGCAGTATCTGATCATGTTTAAGCTCCCTGTAGATTCTGGTCTCCTCGAGGAATCGCGCTTTATCTTCCAAAGAGGCGTTTTGATTGAGGATCTTGACTGCAACCATTTGGGTGCCAGATTCTGTTTCCACTTCGCTACCAACCACCTGAGAGAAAAACATATAAATTATAGATGATGTATTTTGAGTCTCTTTATCTCTGACCTTTGGACAATAACTTTGGTTGCTGGTAGGACTTTGTTGAAGTCCGCCTGGCTTTCTCAGTTTTTTGAGGATTCCGGGTGAAGCACGCAGCCGGATGATATGAAGGCCAAACAATTCCCCGTCATACAATAAAAAAAAAATGACCATTCATTAAATCAAATTGTCTTACGACCGTACATTATAGATAAGCTGGCTCCATTTCAGACCTTATCCGTGCCTATGCAAGTTGGGAAATTAAAAGCTGACCAATGTTACAAAGTAAAAATGATTATGTAATTACTAATTTCTATATTTATTTATGGTACACATTTTAATTATTCTTACCCTTCCAAACCATCCCCGTCCAATCTCGCGGAGATACTGTAAATTGTTTCTCGGAAAGTGGTCGCTAGCTGAAAACAAGAACCAACAGTTGGTTGATCGCATCTACAATGTCAGTCGTAAAGCGACTAAGGATGGGCAGCATCATTCGCCCGAGTAATCATGGGTATCAGGACACTCGCGCGAAAGACACATGCGCGAAGGCCATTTACGCGCAGAGACACTTGTGCGAAGGACTGTTGCGCGAAGAGACATTTGAGCGAAAGACACTTGCGCGAAAAAATCATAAAATTTCTAATATCACTGGAAATGGACGTCGTAGAGAGATGCTGATTTTGACCATTGTGTAGACGAGTTCTTCGCCTTAGCATACAAAAGACATCAACGCGCACTTACTTTCTTACAACGAATTTAATAATTAATTTATCTGGATAGTCTCAAAGTCTGTGATGTAGAAAAATCTACACCCTGGATGTACGGCTACGCGGATCCGACGTAGCATCGTAGCACGCTCTACGAAGCTCTACGACAAAATATATTTATTTATATGGGGGGAAAGGAGGAGAGGTGGGGATAAGTGAGACTTATTAAAAGAAAGAAGGATAACTCATCTACACAATGGTGAAATCAGCATCTCTCTACGACCTCTATTTCCAGAGATATTAGGAATTTTATGATTTTTTTCGCGCAAGTGTCTTTCGCTCTGATGTCTCTTGGCGCAAGTGTCCCTTCGCGCATGTGTCTCTTCGCGCAAATGTCCGTCTCGCAAATGTCCGTCTCACAAGTGTCTTTCGCGCATGTGTCTTTCGCGCAAGTGTACCAGACCCGTAATCATGTAGTTGTAATACTGTGGTCACCCAGCTCCCCCCGTTACCCTCTTTAGGTTACTTTGAGACTGGCCCATGTCATGCAGTGGACTTTTTCAGGGTGTAATGATAATTCAAAATTATGGTTGAAGATTATGATATAGCGACATACGGCAAGGTCACATAGTTCGAATCTGCTAGTCAATGATGACCATAACCCAATCTGGTGTCTGAAAATATAGCGCTGTAGGAGACCAGTCCTGTGATTCTTCAACTATACAGTAAGAGCCCTATGTAATTGTACACCCCAAAAACAAGTAAATCATCAATAACGCATGTTATTAAAAGTCCTCGATGAGTAACGAGAACCGGGCGCGCGATCATGGGAACTTTAATGGTCCATTGATTACAATGGTTACGGTAATACGGCAAAAACGCTGTGTCGCCTGATTCACAATGGTATGTTGAATTGAAGGTAAACAGTTACAAGTTTCGTTAGCTTGATATTGGTGAAATGCGACTTATACAGTCATGATAAAATCGTAGTTTTAATCTATGGATGAATTCATAGACAACTAAGGACAAGTATAGAAAAATATCCTAAGTGAATCGTCGCTAATTTATGGACTTGGAGCTTTACCCTTATTGAAAGGTGCTTTAGCCTTATTGGAAAGTGCTTAAGCGTAAGACTTTAATTTTTCTCTTGCCTTTAGACCCTAACGTATCCAAGCTTATCTGGGTAAGCTCGCTCCATAGTAGACCAGAGTGTCCCCCCCATTTCATATACCCTCTGCTGGGCAAAGGCCTCTCCCCACTCCTTCCAGTGGAACTGGGCCATTTCATATAACTACTTGAAAAATTAAGGAGATGATAGAGTGACAATTGCATAGGTATACTCACTGAACCATTCAGAATACGGCTCCAAAGGATCATCCACGTGTATTTCCACCGGTAGAGGGTCAAACAGGACAATCGACTCTCGACTGTTCGTGAACCTGTTCGCATTCCTTTCCTCGTTCTCGTTGAATATGTACGCTCCGGCGTTGTTGTTGGCGATGTTCTGCATCTCTCGGAGCGATATGGGGCCATTGTTGTTGTCTTCGCCGCCAACATTGTTGTTGACCGGCTCCGAGAAGCCAGAGTCAGGTGGCTGAGGTTGACGTTGCGGGGTATGGATTTGAGACGCGCTCGCCGTGAACAGCTGAAAGATGTATTGAGAACATCAGGTACTCGCACGTAATTCAGCTAAGACGCATGCAGTCATGAACTGAAGCACGAATTACGATACGACCGATACTTCAAGTATCTCATTACAAGTACCAACGTCGCTACAGGGAACCCGCAACAAGCAGCCTTTTATCTTGCTGATAACATGTCGAAAATTCATACAATATTCTAAACATAAAACACACACAAACAAAACAATATAATTACTACGATTCATACAGTTATGCTAAGCCATTACCAATAAAGTTATCAGTTTTCAGAAACGATAACACCCAAAATAGAGTTGAAAAGTCAAAAGGACAGTGTCACAATGATAATTTTATGCGTGAGCTCCCAGAAAACAGTGTTAAAATTTATCAACATACACAGAACAATACACAAACGCACACTAATAATAACGTATAGGCTACCTGATTGTCCGCTCCTTCGTTTGGCTGGAGACAAGAGAAAACAATGTGTAAATGAGTAAGATTATGTCAAGTTTACAATGACACTTCTTGAGTAGTAGCACAGTCCCTATCGTGTCTGTGTGTTCGGTTGCGCGGGCAATTCTCAGAAAGTACTTAACTACCTAGTACGCTTTCAACCGCCTCTGTTCTCTAGGGGTTCAAATGCCGGTGTCAGAATTAGAGGTCCCGGGTTCGATAGATTAGATAGCCAATTGCTCAGACAGTAGAGAATTCCGGGCGAAGTGTGCTTCCACTTTGCCTTATCATAACTTGAAACCAGGTGAGATGAAGGCCAAGCGCCTCCCCGTCGTACATTAAAAACGCTACCGCAGTAATCATTCTACTTTAGAATTAGTCAGTACTTCCAGGGTACTACTTTTTAGTTCACGTAGTACTGTACTGATAGAATAATCGTGAGTACATTTTTCAAAATCATTTGGCAAGCAATTTTCCTCACATGGAATGGAACCTTATTGTTACTTACTCAAAACGATTTCCCCATTACATACCTACATGTTTGTAAAGCTTTTGTTTATCCGACAGTGTGTTACGTTACCGCAAGTAATTGACAATTTAACAGGCTCACCCAAACCTATGTTAGTAATCGAATAAAGTTATGAGAACGCGAAATTGGACTAAGCACTTTATTTAATTTCCTATCGCGTATAAGAGCTTTCGTAATTTAACATGTAGATTCGTTTTTAAAGATATTTACGGATAGATTTTTTTTATACAACTAGGAGACGCATGGTGGTAAGTGTACTTTTGCCTATGACAAAGCCTTACTGCATAGGTCACATCCACAAAGAACATAGCCTACACGGCACTGTAAAAATAAGACATCGCTCCTTTTTTTCCTTTTCCTATCACTGTCAATCTATATACATAAATAGGTATGCGCTAGATATAAGCCACATTACTTATTTAACCTTTATATAACCTCGCCTAACTCCACCTCCAATGCACAATGCACATGTATGAAATGACGTAATGCTGAATGAGCCTAACCGTGTACTCCCAATGGATACTAGAATGAACGTAACAAAACATTCGCTTCGTATTGTGATGCTGAAGGACAAGCTATGATTAGCTGATTTTCGTTTTTTAAATTGATGGGTTTAGTTTTTGGTTTGTTGTATGCCAGAGCCTGTAGGGAGAGCTCATCAAAGCGATTCGGATGAGCCCCTCTATTTTACCAATATACATATATCGTTTCATAGTGTCATAGTTTCATAGACAAGCCTCATAGCTCAGTTGGTAGTAACTCTGCCTTCTGCGCTTTAGGCTGTGGGTTCGATTCCCACCCAGGGCAAACATTCGTGTGATGAATATAGCTGTTTGTTCTGTGTTTGGGTGTTGTATTGTATATAAGTATGTATTTACAAAAAAAGTATTTAAGTAGTGTATCCGTAATCTAGTTCCCATATTACAAGCTATGCTTAGTTTGGGGCTAGATTGCGATGTGTAAAAAATAATGTCCTGTCCTGTAATATTTATAATACATAATAAAGAGGAACACCGCTCCTAAATGCCTATGTTTAACTTCATATATATATATATATATATGCCAACCAACAGCTACAAAGCCAATATTATATGACTGCATGATGTATATTACGGCTAGGCCTCAACAATACTCGTAATACGAAAGCCGTTTTCAAGGAAACCGCAACGAAACATACACAATCAAATTACAAAACGCTTGAACGGACATAAAAAGTGTTCCTACCTCTGTGTTCAATCAACAATGGTGCCAGTTCTCATGAAGTACTTACATTCGATCGAATGACAATTCAACTCATCGAACTTCTATGAACAATGAAGTAGTAAACATTTATGTTTTCTCGTATCCGCGCCTCGCACAGCGCTGGTTTTATCGATGGTGAAATTTGGAGTAAGGGATGTTCCGCCATAAAGCCTATTACATTGCCAATGAAAAACAGAATAATAAATCAGGTCAAGTTGTGAGATGTGGTGTCTCTGTCAGAGAATCAAGGCATAAGTGATGCCTAGGTGTTATAAGTGTCCACAGGCCACATTCTACTCTATATTTCAAAAATAAATATAGTTCCCATATTACAAGCTAGCGTTTGGTGCTAGATGGCGCTGTGTGACATTAATGTCCTGTAATATTTATATTTTATTTATTGAGATAAGTTGGGAAATCCGGCACTGTATCTATGTTTAAGTATGTGGCAATGTTTGTGACGAGATAACTCTCGAGAGCGTTATCCGATTTTAATGAAATTTTAAATTTCATTAAAATCTATAAAGAGACATTAATAGTAATTGATTGTCGTGGGAGATTTTTGATAACTGGGGTAGTTTTTGAGGTACAAGGGTGGAAATAAATGCAACATTCCGCCCATATCTGTAAAGACATGTCTTTTTTATTATTTTTTCATTCAAATGGGTTGCTAAGCCAAGGGTGTCGATAAGACCCAAGAATATGTCGGGATTATTTTTATGATTATCGTCCACCACAATTATAGAAAGAACTTACTCCAAAACTGTAATTGCCATAATCACCACGCATCAGGCAGGTTGGTGAAGTGAATTGATATTGAACGCTTTATTGTTCAAAATATTACATTGAATAATACAAACATTATGTAACACAATGTATAAGTACAATGGGCGGCCTTATTGCTAAAAGCGATTTCTTACAGGCAACCTTAGTAGGAGAAACAGAAGTTTTGGTGTTCAAAGTTAATGTTTTGTTTATACGAAGTCGAGAAGGAAGCTGCTGCCTTTTTTTTCAAACCCCTTGTTCAACTTTTACGACATCGCTGGAGGGGTATATTTTTAAACCATGACTACCACAGCAACTGATTTGAGAGCACTTTTAAACATATTTTAACCTTTTGATATTTGGGATAAATGGGTGACTTTTATTCACCACCCACTATGACGTACGGTCGGTGCTTTGCTCTCATATTGGCTTTGCAGACATGAGAGTAAGCAACGAGCACTCAGATGAATAAAGATATATTGAGACAAAGTGTGCTCAGAGTAAGGTAAATAAACAAAAATAAATATCGTAGAGTTGAAACCAGACATCTCGAGATCTTAGTTATATAAAAAGACGATGTTGATGATGAAAATATCATATAAATAAGCTTATACTGGAGCATCGCGTTGAGGTGAATGATAATATGACATGACGAGTTACTAAAGTGCGAATCGATTACGAGGCCATAGTATTTACATTGCAAATATTGAACCAATGCCACACCTGGATTATATCCCACATTTAAGAACTAAGCGCTTTGAAGAATATTTTATTGTGCGCACTGCATGAACTTGGAACAAGCTTCTGTTTTACGCTGTGTTACGATTACGACCCGTATGTCTTCAAGAAAAGAGTTTATAGGCAACTTTTGTGTAGGCTCGCTCCATCGTAGATACCATTCTTACTTGTGCAAGTTTCGTAGTCAAGAACAATTTAAAAAAAAAACGTAATCAGTCATATCTCATTGTACCAGTGTGGCCGACTGAAGAATAAAATTGCCATTTTCTGGATTCGCAAAGACATTTAATTAAATTTCTGGTCCAACGATTCATCAAAGGGAAGTCCGTGATTAACAAACAATGACTTACAGATAAAACCCGATAAAACCATCAGATGGTATTTGCGCGCAAATAATGAAGCGAGATAATGAAGAAAGCTCGAAATTCGAACATAAGCCTACCGTACATGATATAGGTACGGGAGTTACGGGACAAAGAATGTCCCGCATCCAAGAATTTGATAAACACATTGTGAATACCCAACGAAAATAGATTAAAATGAATAACACTGTTTACTTGCCAACATAATTGAAATAGCGCAGTGGGCATTGACATTCTTTTTACCCGTCTGCCTCAGAAGGAGGGTTATGTTTTTCGAGAGAATGAATGTATGTCATAGGCACGTTACTTATTTATTGAACATCACTCTTATATCTACATCATTTATAATCAGTCACTTTTACAGTATTACGTTCTGCAGGCTAATATATATAACAGGCTTGATGGATTTTGGTTTAAGGATCATTTGGATTGTATGAAATTTAGAAGTCACATGGCCATAAATTATTTAAGAATATGCCTATACTTAAGGGCGGTACAAAAAATGATTTATGACAACAATATGGGTATCAAATGAAAATTAGTGTGTGCCGATTCTAAATATCATAGATAACAATACTTTATAAGGCCGTATCATAAAATTATAACTATTTATGAAATACTCGCGATGTTAAGAATGGCAATTTCGTATAAAACCTTACTAAACCGTACTATAGGTACATAGATAAAATTACTACAACTACCTCTGGTTAAAAGCTCTCGCCTTAGCGGTAATATGTTTCAGTTTCTGGTTATGTCAAGTCGGAAATATACAAGGAAAAACTAATTTTAGAACCAGTAAATACGTAAGACATATAAACAATGGACTATTGAGTCCTATATTATGATAGTTTAGTACGAAGATTATTAAAATTAAGAGAATATTTTTTTATCTATAAAAATAAATAAATAAAATAAAGTGTGACAACACTCAAGCTTTTTACTAAAGGCTCTAAATTCCATGAAAGTATATACGAGTATATGGTAAGTATAGGTACAAATAACAATAATTTTCGGCTTATCTCCGAAAACGGTTGGACATATTTTTACGGAACTTCAACACGTTACAGGGCTACTTTTATTTTTAATATTTCATTTTCATTTCAACTTTATAATTAATCTTTCTCAATAATATAATTTTGTTAAGTTTTGAGCACAACGTACCAATTTTTTTTTTGCAATATTATTATGGGAAGCACTCTTTGCCAAAGAACAAGCTTACTTAGCTTATTTTGGTGACGAGGGCTCAACATTTTTATGTATTTTGTACAACATTCAGTAATAAATGTTTTTTTTTTAATGAGTGAAAAGTTCCGCGAAAAAAAATAAGTTCCCATGAAATCAAATATACGTACTAGTTTTTAAATGTAAACTTCCTTTCGTGGTATAGGGGTGAATTAAGAATGTATTAAGATGGAAATTCCCACGGGATAACGGAAACGAAGTCCCCAGGTGTTTGCTAGTCCAATATGAGAACGAAGATCAAGGTGCTGGTTGCAGGGGCCCAACTATGAAAATTAACGTCGTCAGAACCGAAACGACTTCTGTCATTTTTGTATCGAAAAATGTGCAACCCGTCAACGGATACGCCATGTTTCGTTTTTCGTAGTAGACCTTCTGATTCGTGGTCATACTTGAAGTTGATCCGAGTTTCTAATATTTGTTAAAAATAAGATCTCCCGGGACCCTCATCTCAGACGACTAGATCAGCGTAGAATCAGTAAACAGTCGCGGTAACAATGATCATTATGTAACCAGCGCGCGGCACGCAAGTTTCGATAACATCCACCTGTAAACATGTACACTAGTCATAATAGAAAACAAGCACAGCTCATTAAATAGAGTTATCAGCAACTCAAGGCGAGCACGTGTCGTGAACAAAACGTGTCTGTTCTAAACCTTATTCCAACGCAGTAAGGCTCAGATAATTTAAAGAGGATGACTCTAATGAGCGTGAGTCAACGCGATGATGCACTGGTATATATGAACGCTTTATCAAGAGGAACACCGCCGGTATCGTCCGAGGACTTTTAATTAGTTTTACAACTCGTTATGACATTTCATATCATATGGAATAACTTCTAATTGAATCATCCGTGTCCGTGTAGCATCAGACATAAATAGAAAGTATGTAATGAAAGCTACATGAACGAAGATCAGATTTCAAAATGGACACGGCAAGTTGGCAGTTGGCAAGTAGTAGGTACCAGTATCAGCTAATTGATTGTGAGTCACACATGTATATAAAGATGCATATGTATCGGCAGTTAACGTTTATTACTAATGTAACTGAGAGAAGACGTGACCTAACGAAGAAAAAATAATTGATCTAACAAGACAATTTTAACGTCCCCTTACCATGTCATTTGTGTCTAAATAGGTACGATCTACATTATAGCTATGCATGCTCTTTTAAGAATATCCCAATTTTGTAGCGCACCCTTACCTTTGTGAAATCTTTTTGGTCCTCGAATAACTAATAAAATAATATTACGTTGAGATGATTAATATGTAAAGATGGTATCAGCTTATTTGAGTAAATAAATAAATAAATATTACAGGACGTTTATTTGACACAGCGCCATCTAGCCCCAAACTAAGCATAGCTTGTAATATGGGAACTAGATTACGCATAGAATACTTAGATACTAGTTTAATAGTAATCAAAGGAAAACCTCTACCTCTACGAATGGGGAAGCAAAGAAATAAATGAATATCTAGGGATTTTATGTTTCCTCCCAAAATGGACTCGAAAGAAACCTACGTATGGTAGGCCGAAAGAGTACACCATTGGTATACCTATGTGGGGTTGAGATGATGTTACAGTGGATGGAATGCATTGCAATGATGCCAGATAGCAGTGATGATCGAGCAGATATGTTCCACGTCCACACACCAAAATCACGATAGGTTAGTAATTTTCCAGCACATTGCTGGTTTGCACTCGTCTATCATTCCGAAGCATGAATCAGAGTAGCAATGAAGGAGGTGTGAAGCGATGACAGCGTGGGAGGGGCACGACTGTGGGGTGTGCCGGTGTGCCTGCCTCGGGCTCTATGCCAACTAGAAGCGCCACTGCATTGTTAGATATCAGACATTCCTCTTCTACAAATACCTCAAGATTTAACCCTAATCCCGTAAATATAAGGTCTAAATCACATACGATTGCATGCAGCTATAATGTTGTTATAACGTCGTCATGTAAATGTCTCGCGCGTAGTCTAGGGTTTTTATGTGAAGCATCTCAAAGTCCGAAGCTCAAAGAATTAGCTAGGAATAATTCTTGAATGTTGTGCGAAATGTTCACACGGCATATTTATCCAGCTACTTCTTTGATTATAGTTTGTGAAGCATTTAGAAAAAGGTATTGTAATGTTGTGTGCCAAGGATAAGTTTATACTGCGGATGCTATAAACTACAGGCAGTAAAACTGCAATGAGTATACAGATTCACTATTTCGATCACTGGCGTAGGCAGCTAACATACAGATTGCCATTTCGTGTGACGGTTGTCATCTTTAGGTGGGCGAATGGGTGTGGGTGACTCACTCAGATAAGACTATCAAACGGTCTCAGTTTACGTTTTTCTCGAGATAATACGCGTGAATTGCGCGGTGTACGTTCATTGAACGGCGTAATAGCTGGATGTGGGACACTGCAGTTGAGGATTGCAAGGTCACTTGACGACTAGACGTACCCGTTAATTGGGGTAATGGGCGCCAAAATAAACATGCTTCATATTTAGATTTGAGAAAGCTTTTAGCATGTTGTTTACTGTTAAGAGTCTATGATATGTGAAATGGCTTAGCTTCAGCGATCATATCTTCCACAATACTGTAGCATTTACTTTGAAATTATTATATGTTATAGTTCAGGATAGATGCTAGAACGATTGTGTTTCGAAAACACGATTACATAAAATGTTCTCTATAGAAAAAAAAAACAAAGTTGAATCTCATTTGTCCCAAAAACGTTCGCCATTCAATAAATACGCCCAATTAGGTCTTGACACTTTGTACAGTTAATAAACACAGTATACAGCAGAAGGTCTGTGTTTAAGATTTTCAAAATTAATGTTTGTTTTACCGTTAAAAGTTAAAACGTTGAAATTAGCGCGTATTTCTGTCATCTCATAGGCGCCGTGGTTGAGCGCACATCAATGTCACCTTTATTATAACTACAGCTTAGTTCGAAAACAGAGTGAAATTGCGTTGTGTTGCTAATCTGAGGTACTATAGCCCGTTAACAGACTTTTCCCCGGTGATGTACTTGTGCGTCCATCTCTCAGAATGACAAATAATTTCTTAAAACGCGGAATTCGTCTTCAGTTTTCACCTGTGTTGTTATTGTAGACATTTAAGGCGGGTCACATTTTTCTTCGATTCGCCAACAAAGAAATTACTAAAATAAACGTCTGAAACACGGTAAGTATTGAAGCCAGACAAAGCATACAAACTGCGCACATTAGCAAACTGTTCTACGAGATTGGCCACCTTTTTCCAAGCCGTCCATTATGCTAATTGATTAGCAATTGTCATAGGGCTAGAGACTGGAAACAGTGTCAGTTACAAGGTTGGGTTAAGAAACCGATTAGTAAAATCGGGTCCGGTTATTACAATAAGTGCTCCGTTAGCAATTTACAAGCACTTTTAACGATCAAGCCAAGATATTAGTAGGGAAAACTGATAATAAGCTATTCGGTGTACAGAGTACAGAAATGCACCATCAAAACTAATAGGATCATTTGGTCTGGTCTCATTGGTTATGGTTGTGGATACCGCGATGAAACGAGCTTAATTGGAGAAATTCAGACCAAAACCACACCAGCAAGCAAAGTGAGGGAAATCAACCACGCACAGAACAAAGGGATTAAATCCGGCTTTAGAACCGCGATCATAAACTATGTGGATCTGCATTCATGCAAACGCAATGCCATTAAAAGGACAACAATAACAATACAGAATTACATAACACAGTGATGCCATTCATGTAGGAAGCCATAAAACCCAGTGTTCAACACGTGCGCTGTGACTAACATTGAAACTGTTGGTTCGGTACACAAAATGTGATAGAAGAGTGGCGCATCAGCGCAGAGAATAGACACACAAAAGATGCCAAATGTGATGTCCTGATGAGTAATTGTCCCTAAAGAAGTGCTCTGTGCGTGCATCTCAAACTAAGCAATTCAACAAAGCCGCACTGAAATAGGTCTCGTCTCGTTGCTTCACGAAAGAAACTAATCTGCAAAACTTCTAACAAAATTAGTGTTGACGAGACGAATCACCTATATTAAAGCTTTCAGCCTAATCAACAGAAAGCCAATTTCCTATTATGATATATGCATTGACGAGAAAAATAATAGAGGCATATTCCAAATGCTAAGCCTAAGTTTAGTTAATATTATGCCTGCTCGCCGGATAACAAATAAACATTCATGAGAACTACATAGAACAAAAATGCACCAGGTTCTATAGAATATCTACCTAATCATGATCTACACGATCGAGGTGGTGGTGAGGTAGAAGAAGAAGCGCACGAAGATGCACACATTTACCGGACGTGTGACATATTTGAAAAAGTGTATGCTATCTAGCGTATACCCGTAAGTTTCAACAATTAGTTAGTTGATGTGTTGAGTAACTGTAATTTGGCGACTGGATTTGGACCGTGACACTGAATTACGGTTTATTGACGTCGGGAGACTGATGGATGTGTCATTTCTCAAGGCTGCTTGGTCTAGTTCGTTTATCCGTTACATTAGAGAATGTACGACATCAGCTAAGCATGACTGGTGGTTTTCAGCCCGCTGGTAAATGTGATGGAAAGCCGTAGCGAAATACGATTGTTGAAATCGGGGACAAAACAAGGAAATCTAAGTAAATCCTGGTATACTTACGCGCAAAAATGTATCTTGTTGAGTGTCATTTAACATCGAACACCTTCCACTTCCACCACTTCCTTCCTAAATGTCACCCTGGAGCTAGTCCAGGGTGACATTTAGGAAGGAAATCTCCATGCTGTTAAAGTTATTTCAAGGGTATGACGTCAAAAGAAGGATAGCAAAGCTTTTGTGTGCGAATATCGACGTCATTGACAGACACTCGGCGAAATGGGGCTATTATAACCAGTCACCACCCACCATCATACTTAGAAGGGAATCTTCAATTTCGACTTGTTTGTTCGTAGATCAGGTTACAAAAAGCTTGTGGATATCCAAGTTGCCCCGTGTTACGTTACCTTTTTTTTTATTGTACGAGGGGAAGCGCTTGGCCTTCATCTCACCTAGTTACAAGTTAAGTTAAGATAAGGCTGAAGGTGGGGGAACACTTCACCCGGAATCCTCAACAAACTGAAGAACTGTGTTCTGGTCCGGCATTTAGAAATGCCGGAACACAACAATTTTAGATTTGTTGTTATGGCGACAGAATTAGGTAAGCAGGTGGTAGCTAGCCAGGCGGACTAGATATTTTTGGGGGGAATGCTTATTTTTTTTTTTCAGCATAGAATAATAATAATAAAATATTTTTTACTAGACATTTTTTACACAAGGCCATGTAGCCCCAACTAAGTAAAGCTTGTAAAATGGGAGCTAGATTTTTGTGTGTAACTCCCGATAATACCAGTTTCGTAATTTGTGTGTGTGTGTGTGTGTGTGTGTGTGTGTGTGTGTGTGTGAACCTAAATCAAACCCACAAACAACAGTGCAGAAGGCAGAGCTATACTACCAACTGAGCTGTGAAGCCAAACCAATTTAGTTTCATTAGAAGTCAAACCTATTTTATTTGGATTAGATGGAAGATAACTGGCTGACCTTACACCATCCTTCATAGTAATTGAGGAATGACAAAATAATTCCGCGTTTGTTCACTATCATGGCTTTTTGCAACATGTTCGAGGACCAAGGTCGCCTATAATAGGATTGTAACATAATAAAGGGGCTTGGTGTAGGTTGGTAAATAGCTTCCATTAAAATTGAAAGATGACACAATAGCTCCCGATTCCCATAGCATGGGCTCGGGCGAGCCGGGTGCGTCGACCCCGTCCGTCCGCTGATTAGAAACACAACTGCAACTTTTATTGGCCGATTTCTAGGGCTGTCCCTTTGCATGCATCGATGAACAGGGGGCCTACTATGATATGCGTATCTGATGACGGATTGCACGTTTTTCAATATGAAAAAGGTTCGAGTAAAGTTCAAAAAGGTTGATTTTGCGAAGCATTTTAAAATTTTATAAACAAGGACTTTCCTGCTTTTAGCACGGTTTCACGCGGGCGGTCAAAATCCCTGTATGCGCTCAATGGGGCGGTGAAATAATGTCGGCTATTTTTTTTTAAATAATAACACTTATATATACCGGTTTACGATTACATATATATATATTTTATATAGTTTTCTTATCGACCATTTAAGTTATTAATTTAACATTTAACCTCCTAGAAATAAATAACTACTTATTAATTAAGTAATTACAAAAGATACCTACCATAACACCATTTCTGTATTATTAAATGTTTTTTTTTTTCATTACTGGCTAGTTATATAGGTAATCATTTAATAATTATGTCATGTTGTATGTTTTTTTTTTTTGGAAATATATCCTGAAGGCCTTCTACGAAAGTATGTATGTCACACATCTCCATATGTCACACATCTCCAATGGTGAATTGCACGTTTTTTCAATATATTAGTTTCGGATCCGTCGAAGTTTGATTTTCGTACCTATCCAGGCAGGTGATGCATGAGTAAAGCGAAGCGCGAAAGCTCTCCGCCAAACGTCTACCTACAAGATGCGTGGGTGGCTTCACAATGTGCCAATGTTTGTGGGGAATCACATGTTATGGACTATGTGACGCGGATACTCAAGGGCTCTGCGTCTTATTGTTCTTAGTAAAACAAGCATGCGGGGATGCTGAGAGCGAGACGATACGTGAGATTATGTGCTATGACATTTTCTTTGAGTAATTTCATTTGAAGTAGGTACCTAATACTTTAGATAGATAACTCTTTATTGTTCACCACTTACAAATAAACAAAACAAAATACTGATAGAAGAAAATAACTTAACGGTAAAACAATGGGCGGCCTTATCGCTGAAAGCTGAAAGATATCTTCCACGCAACCGTTGGATGGACAGAGAAGATAATGGCTTTCAGGGCGGTATAAAAACGAATACAAGCATAATAATGTAAATGTCTGCTTAGCAACTATAATAGAACTAAAAGAAAACTACAAATATATATGAAAAATACCTACCTATATAATCTAGTGAACTCGAGTTTGTATAATCAATAAAAATCTTAATAATTTATTTTTACAAAGCTACCACCAGGAAGGGTGCTATAAATTTCTGAAATTTGTATGGGAAAAATATATTCCCAGGATCGATTCACTCAAAAGTCGGGTTATTGAATAACCGATAAAGTAAATGATGAAAAGTGTATTTGCTTGATGATTTGATTGATGTATTTGCTTGACTATACAAACAAATCACACACTAGATAGCACGTCCACTCCCCGCCGGCTCTAAAATGCAACCCGAATAGGATACTGTCGCAATCTAAAACGTGGTCTCTCCATCACAGCTCCAACCGGGGTAAGGTAAGTACCTTAGCGGGTTTACCGCCTCTGTGGTCTAGTGGTTCAACCCACCGACTTCAGATCCAGAGGTCCCGGGTTCGATCCCCATGGGGAGTACAATATATTGGGCTTGGTTTGGTTGGTGGTAGGACTTTGTTTAAATCCGCTAGCTATCAGCTTACCTAATTCTGTCGCCATAATAACAACTCTAAAAGCCGGAACACAATTCCGGCATTTAGAGGTAAGACAGCCAGTTCCTCAGTTTGTTGAGGATTCCGGGTGAAGTGCGCCTCCACCTTCGGCTTTATCTCAACTTGTGTAACCAGGTGAGATGAAGGGCAAGTGCTGACCCGTCGTACAATAAAAAAAATAGGTGTATGATTCCTAATCTAAAATTCATAAATTGACGATATTTGAAGCTATCAAAGATTTCTTTGATTTTCTTTTCAAATTATATTTTATGCTAATCATTTTCGTCCTTTGTACGGGTTATATTTACTTAGGTACCTAGTCATTTTAGACAGTTTATGTGTGTCTTACATGTATTTTTTTTGTTAAAATAGATAAATAGGTAGGTAGGTAGGTAGGTAGAGTATATAATTGCATACAACATCCATTCCATATTATCACTGAAAGAGACTCATAGATCAGCCCGAGGTCATAGCATGCGATTTAACCGTGACCCCTCGACAAACAAGAATGCTGCATACTATTTTCTTTGCGATCGATTTGTACGAAACTGGAACCTGAAGAAGTTGTTACTGCCTCCTCTATAAACAGCTTTAAAACAAACTGGACAACTGGCTACAATCTAATAAACTATTTCTTACAAGGAATAATCAAGTGTAGTGACTCTCTATTTAAAATCAACACTGTGAAATAGGCATATCAGCCCCAGTGCTGCTCGCCTATCATTAAATAATAATAATAATAAGATAATGTCTCTGTCTCACTCCCTTTTTGCAATGGGATGGATGATATGACCCTGTGTGTGTAACCTAATACCCGTATAATCTGAATAATTTATTGGCGTCAGATTAGGAGCAACCCACTAAGCTACTTGGTACTTGGTGCGCGGACTATTTTTCCGCAACTGGGCCTCCTATGGGCCCTTTTTGCGTGACGGGCAACCCACTAAGCTTTAGTCTGAGTCCGATAGGAGTTCAACATTTAATGTTAACAATTCTTAAACATTATTCTAAGAATTATGTACTTCAAAGCTATCACTAGGCTAAAAAAAAAATGTACACCGCCTTATAAGGGATGCCCATTCTATATTAAAGTCTCTATCTATAACAAACAGTTTAGGCTGTGCATTGTATATCAGTCAGTCAATCATATCATATGGACACTTTTATATAGTTTCTGATTAATGATAACTCATCTGGTCACAACTCGTTAGTAGTGGATGAAAGCTTTTTTTATTAACTTTTATACATAGCAGGTCATCCTTATTTTAGGCTTTTAGAAATTCAAGGCTTAAGCAGATGAAACTGTGAGAGGTGTAATATATATTTGTATTTAAACTCATCCTCACCCATGTAGTACCTATACCTTCCTGGATAAAAAGTAGCCTCTATATTGATCCCTGTGGCATATGCCATGTAACAATGTAAGCTATGTGTAGATATAACGTAGGTATATATATACACAATCTTCATTTCATAGATGCATTTCAGCTATTTAGTTGGTAAAAAGTAGCTAGAGTTACTATCGAATTTATAGTAAAGTATGGATTAATAATGAGACTCACTTTGCAGTCTTTATGTCTATAACACCAAGTGCATCCAAGGAGAAAGGCCAATGCTACAATAACCAACGCCAGCGCTGGTATAGCAGCATACAGCCCACCTTCTGAAGTCCATGCTTCCAATAATGACTGTCCATCTGAAAGAGCAGGTACATTGGGAATTCGCTATTTGTAAAACAGAGTTAGATCCAGCTCATTGACTGATTGTTGGCAATAATTCCAGGGAAGTAGAGAGGAGTATTAGTTGTAACTTGTTACACCAAATCGAATGCTGGTTTTGACTTCTACTATGGGGTCATTGATCTGTATAGTATGTTTCAGTGTTATCATAGCATAACACAACATGAACTCAACATACTACCTACATGTTTCATAATAGCTTTTACAACTCAGATTTATGAAAGAAGTTAGCACTTTTTTATTTTAAAATAAGTAATACAAGCTAGATGATAACTACCTAACAATGTCTAAGATGAAAGCCATAGAATGTAGCTCAGCACATGGCCAGTTGTGTATTGTATGCATCAATTTAGCTGTTCAAATTCTTAACAGAATCGTCAATAAATACATAAACTCATAGAACTAAGGGATTATGATTGTCGAAGATGTTTCCGTTAATTTTGACCAAGCATTGAGTGAAAAACATTATTTTTTTCGGCAAAATGACTCACCGTGAGGGTAGGTTTGCGGCGTTGGTCGAACAGGCAATCCGTATCCCAAACGCGAGCCGGTCAAGGCCACCAATAACACCACCCATAGCATACTCATGATTATCACATTATTTGCACAGCATTGTTATTTTTTTCTCATTATTTTAGCGGATTGCTATTGCTAGATCATAGAACCACAACAAAAAAATACACGGTCCATCACTGGTTTCCAATAAGTGATTTTTTTATTATATACACTTAGTTATTCCACCAGATTTGAATGGAACTAGAACATATCTACACACACAAATATTTTGTACGTATTTTGGAAGCGTTTTTTTGTAGATTTTAGACACATTTACATAAAAATTGCGCAACCTACAGCTGTCTACAACGCCATTTTCTTTCATGAGTGTGGTCATAAAAAAAACTACTTTTTGAATATTTTTTCATACAGCAACACTATTGTATCGATTTCCTACGTACTATTATCCACAAAACATATTGCAACATTGTACCACAGATTATTAATAAATAGTGGTTTTATTCGATTTTTTTCGAGGCTCAGTAGTACTACTAGGACTATTACGACTGATGAAAAGTGTAAAGTACTTTTGGCCTCCTAATTAAGTCTCAGTCTCCTTTGAAGTCTCAGGTGCTAATCTGTGGTATTTTATCGTTGCCCTCGCTACTTTATGCAGGTTCTCCCATCTCATATTATACACACGCGAAAAATCTGGGTGTTATTTGTGATTCCCAGCTTTCTTGGGACAATGTCAATAGTATTGGTAAACGCGTTCACTTCTCATAACATCTGTTAAGCTACTTCAAAAATTTCTACCTTAAGACTACGGTCATTCCAGCTCAAACTCTCTTGTTACCTCTTTTGGACTACGCTGACTCCTGTTTCCTAGACGTCACGGAATAATATTGTAATAAATTGAAGCGTTTTTAAAATTTGTGCATTCGTTTCGTAATACTCTTTCAAATGACACCCCACAAGTCAAAAAATCTTCTTGGCTCACTTAATATCACTATTTTTCTAAAATAACCCGAGTGTTAAAAAAATCCTGAAACCAATTGATGAGTATATAAATCGCTGCCCCCACTTATCAAAAATCCCCCGTTACAATGAATTACTATTTACGTTATCTCTTTACTGTTTAAATTTCATAAAATTGGATTACCCGTTCGAGAGTTATGCCGTCACATACATTGCTACATACATACATAAATACATGGCCGGATTTCCTAACTTAACTCGGAACGGAATTCAATTATAAGTGAGTTATTGTCACGGCCTGACGATGGTTGAAACTCAAAATTAAAGTGTATATATCAGATACATCTGTCCTGAAAAAAGTACGTGACTTAGCTACCCGTAAGCGGGTAGGCTTCCTTTGACATACCAAAAATTAAGGATTTTTTCAAGCATTACGTAGGTAATATATACATGTATGTATTTAGGTTCCTACATCTACTGGTGAATCAACTTGCTTGACGTGAGAAATCGCAAAAAAAGCTTAATTTTCTCAAAATAACTGACATAACCTGCAGTCCAAGTCTCCTAAGCCCATCCTAAGCCCTGGAGAGCCCTCCCTCCTCGCTCTATCTCAAACTCCAAGATTATCACTATCAGAAAGAAGAATATTCATATCAAGTTTGATTAGTTTGTTTTTTGACACTATGACATGAATTACATGACATTGATTGACATGTCTGACATGATAATTGTCAGAATCAGAATCATTGGAAAAGAAAAACGCTGTGGAAATTGCTGAAATTTAAGACTCTATTCTAAATCTGAAAATGTGTCACAATTTCCAATTTCAATAATGCTTTTTACAAAAAAAATAACTAAAGACTAATATCTAGGACTAGTGCTCGTAAATCTAGACTTGAAATAACCTAAAAACACATGTACGGTATCAATGTTTGGCATAGCCGAGTAGTTCGATGTAGTTTCCGTTGTTATTCTAATAGTACTAAGAAGTTATTGGAATTTCTAGCCGAAATGCCTAAAGCGCATACCGACAGAATCAATGAAGTGCAGCGTCAAAGACAGATCTTAGCTAAAAAGTCAAACAGATATCCTCCTTCAAATGTTTACCTGCAAGTGATAGGTTCGGGAGCCAGAGGCGCTCCCAACACATTGTACCTCTTCACTGACCAGAAACGGTAAGTTATTTAAGTGCTTTTAACAAAAATTCTTAGGAAGCAGATTACAATTTGTTGCATAATTTTGATTAACAATAGTACCTATCATTTGTAAAATCACATGCCAACAAACTTCAGATATTTGTTCAACTGCGGTGAATGCACTCAGCGTCTTGCACATGAACACAAAGTAAAGCTATCAAGACTTGATCACATTTTCATCACTGGAAAGAGCTGGAAAAACATTGGAGGTCTACCTGGGCTATCCCTTACATTGCAGGATGTTGGGGTCCCTGAAATTACATTGCATGGACCTGAGGGACTGGTGAGTACTAAAAAATATTAGTAGTACTTTACAACATCTCGGTTTGCCTGTAATAACTTATTGAACTCTTGTTAAACTCTGTATGATAATCAGATTTAAACATTGGCTATATTTGGGGATCTGTAAGGCTTAGTTGTTAGAAATACTTTTTTGTTTGAATACCAATTCAAAATATGTTTTTTTTATTATTTAGCCTTGATAATAGGAGAGCAGTACCTACTGGGGGTGATGTGCCTTTCTTGGTGCTTGGTGCATTCCTTGTAGGTTCTAGTTTATTGGTTTGTAGCCAGTTATCTAGGGTTTTTATAGCTGTTTACAAAGGAAGCAGTACCCACTTCTTCTGGTAGATGGTACCAGTTTCCTATTACTTGTTCTTCAAGGGTTCTCTTTCAGTGAATATATGGAATGGATGTTTGGCAGATACATGCGAGAAATAAGGTCATCTCTAATATCTCTAATAAAGTTTTTAATGTAATACAAAAATATCTATATTCAATTTTCAGGATGAACTTTACAATGCAACTAAACGGTTTGTCATTATGAAGGAGATGAATGTTACCATGGCAAAGTGTACCCCCTCCAATGACTTTGAAGACAACACAATGACTGTCAAATATGTTCTACTGTAAGCAAATTCTGTTTTTTTATCAATTTATCTATTGTCTATCTCTTGTGTCACTACAAAAGGCTATCCTGACATTACAAGTCTTGGGGACCTCTGGTTTGGCCTGTCCATTGATTGTCACTTGGTCACGGCCATAGGGCTATTGATTCTACTAAGATACCCAAAAAAAAAAGCTACTAGAATACCAATAGGCACCCATAGTTAGTATATATTCTACAATGATACCATTGAAGCTTAGTAGGTTTAGTAGAATCAGGGCCCAGTTAAGCTACACAGTTTTTTGTATTCAGATATAGACATTAGTAAACACAAACATCAGTCCCACACATGTTTCCCAATGGGGTGGGCAGATGGACCATACATTTGTGTGACAAATATAGATGTTTGTTCTGTGTTTGGGTGCTGTATCATATAGTATGTATGTATTCACACAAAGTATTTAAGTATTTTATCCGTAATCTAGTTCCCATATTACAAGCTATGCTTAGTTTGGGGCTAGATGGTGCTGTAAAATTAATGTCCTGTAATATTTATTTATTTATTAAAGTTGGCACTAACACTCCCAAAGTTTATGGCCAATCAAGCCTTATTCAAGACTTGATGGCTAATCATGAAGATGTGAAGTGCCAGGTGACCTGCATTTACTCTCCTTTCAATATCCCTTTCATATTTTCCACTTCTATTTTAGAAGAGTTCCCAAATATAAACTCTCTTACCTGTTCCATATTTGCCCCTCCACTCACTATGGCATCTTGTTTTCAAGCACCATCACTTTCGTCTTTTCAACATTGACTTTCACTCCATTCACTTCTAAAGCATCATGCATTTTCGTTATCATCTCCTGGGGCCTACCGACGACACAAGTATAACTTGGTCATTGTCATAGAGAATATGAATAATTATGAATCTACAGTCATTTCTTTGAAGTCTTGCAAACAAATGTCAATTTTATATTTTCTTTGATAATTTGAATATTAATGCCATATTATTTTAATTTATTTTGTTTTAATTTAGGTATTTTTTTTATGTTGCACAAGATTATAGGTTACAAATATTAAGCAGCCTGGTAATAAATAAAAATTAAAGGACTCCTTGGTTTTAATCCCGGAATTTTTCACAGCAATTAAAAATGCTTATGAGCCCTACAATTTTTCAGAGGACCTCATGACAACATTCTAGAAAAAGAGCCAAAACCTGCAGCTAAGAAGGCCAAACTAGACACAGAGGAATTTGAGGAGTTTGTTCACGATGATACAGATTACTACAAACGGGATATAAAGCCAATGGAAGCCATTCAGAATAAAGGAAGGGAAAAGCATAAACCTAAACCAACCACTGGTAAAACATTATTGATTGTGTATTGGTTTTTTATCCAAATTTATTCTAGAAGTGATATTTTATTACACATATAATTTGCACATTGTATATCATGTTGCTTAGAAGTCTTTCTTTTGATAATGTCAATTATTTTATTTTATGTGGTCTCACAACTTGCAAATGAGGCATTTTGTGACAACATAAAATAAAAAAATCATAAGCACACAATAATTGACTATGATGAGATGTATAACTTATAGGTCGTTTTTAAAATATTCTGGCCTTCATCATTAGACTTGAACGGCCTGTATTCTTCAGGATCTTTAGTTACTATGAGTACCGCAGGGTTCAATGTGGATTGAATAGGGAATTGGCTCCCCGGTGATTCTGATAGAGCCTTGGCTGAGACAAAATACTACACATTTTCCATAATTTTAAAAGTGTTCTTGACTCCCCTGTCCATGGTACTGGCCACTTAACAGAGAAGAGAGCTAGTGGTAACCGCTTTCAGTTAAAACAAATAAATCTTTAGAATACACTTAGTCTAAGTTCGCATTGAAACGGTTGACTCGAAAAAAAGTATTTTGACCTTACCTTTTAATTTTTTTTACATATTGAAATCATTATTTTATCATTTTGGTTAATGAAATATGGTCGCCGTCCACAAGGACATTACATCATGTCGAATGTCAAGTCTTGGTTACCTATGTCACAGTTATTAGAAGTGATATGAATAGGGTATTGAATGGCTATCCTTTCGGAACCCTAAAAATAATAGGGTTATTATGGTTGTCATGTTCGGTTTTAGTCATATTCTGCTTTCGCCATGTTCTGATTTAGTCATGAATTACCTAGTCAAGTTCTCTTTTGTCATATTCTCCTTTTTTAATGTTTTGCTTTTGTCATATTCTGCTTGCATCATATTCTGCGTAAGTCATATTTTACTTCCATTATATACAGTCGGCCGAGAAAAAGTATAGGCACAAGGTTTGACCATTCAAATATATCTTCCTAGATTACGGGGCGGCCAAGTACTAGGCAATAGAGTTAAGGGAAGTTTTTTTGAGGCGATGCTCTAAACTTCAAATGTTGAATTTCTAATAAAAATAAAAATTGCGAAAACAAATAGTTATTGACCGTCCATAAGTGTCGAGGTCGTTGCCACTAGGTACTATTGAGCCATCGTGTATATCAATCAAAACACAACCTTATGACTTGGTTTTTATTTATATCCTTTTAAATTTTATCTAAAGAATTTCAAAATCAGCCAATTTTAACACTTTTGGTGCATTGTTAGCAAAAAGGTTAAACCCTACATGATACTAATGAGATAAATCGTAGTCTAATTCCCAAAAACGTTTATTCAATGTCATAAACTTATTTTTTGTTGATGTAATGAGTGTCTCCAGTCAAGAGTTTAGATGTTACTATGACTAAACAAGAACATAACTAAAGGAGAACATGACCAAATCGGAACATGGCTGAAGCATAATATGACTAAAACAAACTACTTATGACTAAACCAGAACATGATCAAATCAGAATATGACCAAGCAAAGAACATGGCTAAAACCGAACATGACAACCATTTAATAACACAAATAATATTGATAATGCTGATAAACATGGTATGCCTGGCTAAAAATAGTATTTCGCTTACAGATACACATCAAAAGAAGACAGAAAAAGTACTGTATGATCTGCAAAAGAAAACTCACTGCACTGTCGCCTTCATATGCACACTCAAAAAGCGTATGGGAACTCTTGACTTGGCGAAATGTGTTGAACGCGGTGTCAAGCCAGGCCCTCTGCTGGGCCAGTTGAAGAACGGTCATAATGTGGTGCTGCCTGACGGGAATTTGGTGTTGGCTCGTGATGTGAAGACTCCGGATGACCCCGGACCTGTGTTTATTGGTAAATAATTCACTCTGTGTGTGTGTTGTTTGTATTTAGCTAATTCAATAAGAACCTATAACCAATGGGTATAGGGGCTGAACGGTGATAATAATTAATTGTTATGATAAAATTTTTGCATTTCAAGTGATTGCACTTGGTCACAACATTTACAAATGTCATAATGACACAAAATGCCATAACCCGCGACGGGACTCGAACTTTATCTTTTCCTAAATCCGGAAACGCTCTAACCAACTGAGCCACGACTGTCCTGATCAGCGCTAGTATCAATATGACAGAAAAAAATCGGAATCTGCGTCAGGATCCTCTTGGCTCAGTTGGTTAGAGCGTTTCCGGCTTAAGGAAAAGATGCGGGTTCGAGTCTCGTCACGGGTTGTGAATTTTCGTGTCATTATAACATTTATAATTGTTATTTTTTTGTATTTATTTATAATATACATTAAAAATAATTCCTAACCCAACAAAGTTTCATATTTCATATTGTTTTGTTGCCGATGCTGCCTTGGAATATAATTAAACTAGTACTCTTATTTTAGTGATGGAAGTACCAGATCTGAGTTACCTGAAGGAATCGGAGTTTGCTGCTCATTTCGACAACGGCGAGAATCCTCGGGAGAATATACCCACCATCGTGGTCCACTACACACCACCCAATGTGTTCAACCATCCTCAGTAAGTACTTCTACTTGAAAACTAGACATTATTTCCCAGTAGGTCAGTTTAGAGGTCAAGACCCATTTCAAATAAAAAAATACTAGATACTTGGGTGCAAGTGAAGTAATCTTATGGCTGAGACAGAAACGATATTGTAAATCACTTTGATACCATCAATTTTATACAATAAAGGATTTCTTTATCTGTATTGAATTAAATAAGTAAATATTTCAAGACATTAATTTAACACCATCAAGCACCATCTAGCCCCAAACTAAGCTTAGCTTAGCTTGTAATATGGGAACTAGATTACGGGTAGAATACTTTTTTTTTGTTTTGTAATGTATTTCGTAATCTTATATACTAATATAAAATGCTAACCGACTCACTGATAACACGCACAGCCTAAACGGCTAATCGTAGAGGCATGAAATTTGGAGGGTATTTTTGTCTTCAAGCGAAAATGAGTGCTAAGAAGGGGATTTTTAAAATTCGTACCCTAAGGGGTTCAAAAAGGGGTTGAAAGTTTTCATTAAAAGTATGCCCTAACTGTGAAACCGTGCATGATAAAAGGTCAAAATTATCATTATAATAAATAAATATTACAGGACATTAATTTCACACAACGCTATCTAGTCCCAAACTAAGCATTATAGATTCCTCATATAAAATAGATAAGAACGTGATTCATGGTTTTTTGTTTTTTTTAATAATTCAATTATACAATAGGCAGAGGGTCCTTTTATTCGAAAAAAAAATTTTAAAAACATTGTTATTTAATAAAAAAACGCGATGTACACGTGGTTTCGATTTGAAACTGGTGTATTTTGAGTGCTCTTTATGCAATGGATGAACGTCAAAACTACCAAGGTCTGATGATGGAGTGGAATCAATATAAAGGGGTTTTTTTCAGTAAATAACAGTAATACATATTAAGAGCGTTGCGCATTTAAAATGATTGTATGTGTGATACTCTTCTACGAACCATGTAAACCAGGGTCTTACGATGATGACAGCGGAACTCCTGAATAATGCATGGTATAATAGTCGTGCTTATACTTTTTGAAATCGGTATAACGAGGCATTCAACGACAAATGATTTTTTAATTTCGCTAAAAAAAAAAAAACGCTATAAATTTACAGCTTGTACTAATTTTAAATTGTTAACTGTGTGTAGTTTAAGTGCTTGAACATGAAATAAATAAATTTATTATATTATTATTATTTACCCGGCCGTAGCAGTCGCGGCTTAAGAATCGACCCCCTCCAACTCAGCCCGCGGATGTCGTAAAAGCCGATTTAAGGGATCTCACCAAAAGAAGCGGCAGCTTCCTGCTGTATGTTACATAACACCTTTACTGTGATCACCAACCCGCCTGTCAAGTGTGGTGATTATGGCTAAACCCTCCCTATTCGCACCCTTAGGGTTCAAAGTTCGGAGTATAATGTTGCATATCCCTGAAACCACAAATGATAGGCACTTGAGAATTAGTATGTTGATAGCCGGTAAGGAATAAGATAGAAGGGGCATATTTTCGGTTTTTAATAATTTTCAGAAATAAAGGGTGGGATGTCCAATATTCAGACCTGACTAATAATAAACAAAAAATAATAAATAGGGGGTTCCCATACATGAAACGTTTTTATAAATTTTTATTTTTGACCTGTATAATAACAAAATTGGTGTGAGTATATATAATCATAAAAATCTGGCCAAACGTGAGTCGGACCGGCACTAAGACTTCAAAAAGCCTGCATTTTTTGTCTGGGGATGTGGGTCAGAACCCTCGGTCTGCGTGTCTGCACTGCACATGTTGTAGGAGCTAATCAGTCAAATTATCCAGATATCCAACAAATATATATATTTATAATATAATACTTGCACCTATTTCAAAAAGCCAATACGCGGACGAAGTCGCGAGTAAAAGCTAGTATATAATTAAAAACACCAATTTTCGTAGGTTTCTGAACCCAAAGGATTACAACGGAACCCTTTTACAAACACTTTATTGTCCATCTGCCTGTCTGTCTGTATGTCCCACATTGTAGGTTAATGGTATGGTTCAGGTAGATACTTGAACCATACAATTGACCTACAACAAACCAACTCCCGCGTATTAAAGTGAAATTGAGATTCAATGCTTAAATTTCCTCTATTGTTACTTGACCGGTTTATTTCGTTAATAGTATTGTACAAAATGGTTTGCGACTGACCGGGGGAATGGATCAGCCATTCCCAGGGTAAACTAAAAAGCTCTCAAGTTTTATACATCCACGATATTTTCTCAGATACCGTCACTTCATGTCAATGTTCGGGCCGGGCACGAGGCACCTCGTGCTGAACTCCCAAAACACGTGCCTTGGCTCGGAAGCAGTACATCGAACACAGCACAAACTGCATCTACTAGACGTTGATATTTTCCCAATGCTGCGTGATGCTAGCATACCTGCTGTGTGGACCTCGCACTCCGTACCTGATAAAGATAACCCGGCGAAACGTGGGCTGGAGGACCTTAAGAATAAGGTACGTAATATGAGGGACTTATAAAAAGGGGCACTACTGCATCTATTATCGTACCTGCCGCCGGACTTTGCACTCCATACCTTTAGGTATTTTGTATTTGTACATTTATTTTCCGTAGGGACTCTTGGTCCACTTGGATTTTTATTTATGGAGAAGCGGATTAACAGAGCCTTGTCTGTAAACTTAGTTGTATAACGTTTTTTAAATTATAGCTATTATTATACATAATTGATAACAAAAACGGGTCTTCATCGATTTCCTCTATATTATAACACGGTCGAAACTGTCGGGAATATAAAATGGTACGCGATGAAGACCCGTTTTTGATATTAATTAGTTGTATAAGTACTACACAAGTGATAATAACAAAAATACAATTACAAAATAATGATAATAAATAAGCATTTCAACACAGTAATAGCACAAAAATAAGAATTTACAAAGTGTATTAAATAAAATAAAAAAAACAAAGTAGGTGCAATAGCATTGTCATACACGTAAATATTGGAATGTCACTGTTACTGAATTTCAGATATCATGTTCTAATGCGAATATATTTTTATCAGCAAATGCTTTGGATGATCGATAAAAGCTTTGTCGATTATTAGATTCTTAATGAATGGTTTGAATAAAAGTTACTGAAATTAACTTACTTAAATTTATAAGAAACATAAAGTAGCAGGGATCAGGGAGGAGCCGCTGTTTCCTACATCTGTAAGGTGACTGTGTTCATGAGTGGTAAAATAACTGAAAATTGTCATCTTTACAAACTAAAAAATGGGAGAAACTTTCCACCCACGACGCACGTCAAACTAATGTGGGAGGGAGGTAGTTTTCAATATATTTTTTATTTTGTTTAAGTTTACCCGCCTACTTATAATATTTAAGATAAGATAATGCTAGTTTTGAATGCACTAGCACGCATGTTTGATTTAAATTTAAATAGAATGACAAAGTAATTGTTGGTTACAATATTTTTTATCTAACCTAAATGTTTCCACTGCTGGGCAAAGATTTCCCCCAATTTGTTCCATGCGGATATCCACCTATCCTTATCGATGTTATCCCACCAATGCTTGCGCGGCCGATCCCGACGTCATCGTCTATCCTAAGGTCCAAAGAGTAACAATAAATAAAAACTCATCTCATACCATAGCCTCTAAGACATCAGAATGTGGTGCAGAATGGCACCACATTCTGATGTCTCAGTACTATGTGATGACTGATCCTGCGACGAACCTGTTCTGGCTGAAAAAAGAAGTTAAATTGGTTACACCGTGCACCTTAAATTATTATTATCATAGGAAGATTTCGGACACAGATTACACGTTCGTCAGATCAATTGTTTCTTCCGTACTGAGCATATATTTTTAGCTCAGACAAAGCGATAGTCTTGTTGATTTCTAATTCGAATAAATCCATTATTATTCAGAAATCTAACAATGTCATGCATACATCGTAGTAAGTAACAGTTATTGATGACCTCTAGTTGTAACGTAAAAATTAAATATAAAAATTCAATAAGCACACTTTAATACTTTGCCATGCCATAAACTGATCACTGACTAATATGAATCATAAATTTTGAGTCAGTCGTTGCTGGCAGGTAAAAACTGAAATTTCGTTGGCCATAAAAACTTGGATTATATGATCTCGCGAACTTGCTTTTTTAACATCCTTAACGCGTCGTTTATTTTTTATTAACATACCTAATTTAACTTTCTCTATTCCCTAATCTTCTTACACAATTAATGATCTGACAAAGAACTCAATGTATATATTTATTGTATCTTATATATGGCAAATGCTTGAGTTGATGGATGTGATCCATGGAAAGTAGCTTATTTTAACTTGTACTAAGGTTCTAAAACAAGTTAAAATAAGCTACTTTCTCGCCTCTCGCTTGAACGAAAGCAAATGTCAATGTATGTCAATGTGTAATGCGTTATATCATTTTGCTTTGAGTTTCTGTTAACATTTTATAAGAAAAAAGGGATTGTATGCGTATGATAACAGCGTTAGTATGGCAAGTGCATAGGGGCGCCCCCAAAACCACTACGATGGTTTTATTTTTTAACATGCTAATTAAGTAGCGCTTTCGCATGCAATGGCTTACGGTAAATGTACAATAACAGCAAATTTTTAGATTGCCCTCGCGCAGTTCCAGAATATAATAAACCTGGAGGGGACGAAAGGGGATGGGCAGATGCATAATGATGACGGTTCTGACGTCGAGATCATTGCTGGACGGACGCTCACCATGTTCCATTTGAGGCCGAAGAGGCAGCTTGACAGGTGATACCTAACTACGGCTGCGCTGCGCCAGTTTTTTGTTGTATTTTTTTTTCGATAGATTCTGGTTGATTTTATGCGAATGTATTTCGCTCTTTTCGAACTTTACATAACCTGAACATGCTTGCTTGCACTTTAAAAACCGTCAGCTAATACATCTACGGGAATGTTTGAGTTTCTCACCTTCGGTACGAAACGCACAAAATATGTAGTCGAGTTTTTGGCTACTAGACCACAACTGATTACCACGATACCGTCTACATCTTGTATTGTATGTTGATACAATTGAAACAAAGATTGAGACGAGCCAGCAAAATCTCAATAAAATCCGTACGGCTACGCCAATTATTTATGACTTTTAATGAAATTAATTGTAGCTTAATCAGAGTTTTTAGAAAAATAGGTAACGAGTTATATAATATTTCGCAATAATAGTAGGTAATGCGTACAACGATTTTGTTTTTCCTCTTTAAGATCTGCGGAACCAAAGCTCCACATACAAGATTACATAGAAGAGACAATGGATGAAAATGGATTCGTTAGTAGCTTAGAACAATTTAGGAGACTGATTGACAAAGTGCGCTACGCAAAAAGCAGCTCTCATGTGGAGTACCCTAAGGTCGTGTTTCTAGGAACCGGATCTTGTATACCGAGTAAGACTAGAAACACCAGTGGAATTGCGTTACAGATTGAGTAAGTACCAAATAATTTGTACCGTGCCTTGTAAATGTTCCATTGTGCCGAACTCATCGTTTCGCCTCTACCTTTATCATAAATACTGGTAAGGAATGGAATTCCTTGCCTTCGTCTGTTTTGCCCCACTAGTACAATCTTGGAGTCTTCTAGTCCAGAGTAAATAGGTTCCTTTTAGGCAAGCATGCTCCATTTTAGGCCACATTCTTACGTGTTTTACATGTAAGCTGGTGGTCAAATGCTTGACTATCACCAATAAAAAAAAAGCTTATGAGAAGCAGTATAATTTAATCAGAATGATGATTCTCACAGTACACAGCCCTTCTTTGGTATACAAATCAAATTAAAATATAGTTTATTCAGTCAACACCTTCATCTCTCGATCATATTTACCAGACACACACATTCATAACTTTTTCTAACATAACATGACGTTTTTCTCTCCTTAATACACAACCCTATTTTTAAATCTTGTTTCCTAATTTCAGTGAAAACCGGTCAATGATATTAGACTGTGGTGAGGGTACGTTTGGTCAGCTAGTCAGATTCTTTGGACCGAAGAAAGTGAACGCTTTCTTGAGAACCATCAAAGCTATCTACGTGTCGCATTTACACGCCGATCATCATATTGGTAAGAGTAAAGGCCGCTTTCACCGCCCTCAAGTAAATTGTCTATGAGGCTTTTTGCCAGATAAAGTGTCATAGCTTCACGGGTTTAACTGATGAGTAACTTACTTATCATGTTCTCCGCCTATTAGGAGTGTTTACTTCACGATAAAATTTTGTCTGTTGTCATTTTGTGCATATCAATAACGGTATTTTTTTTAATAAATGACTGAAAATGGATTTAATTGATCATCAATTGGATGAATTAGAACATTTTACGACGCAACAGATACCGAGAAATCGTCTATATCAATTTCGTTCAAATCTGCTACTTACCACCAACTATTTTTTACTGGAACACAGTTTTACAGTAACAATAGACGGTTGTCACAATCAAATTTGTTTTTTTTTTCATTTTCAATGTGGTTTCAGTCAGACATACTACATATTTATCTGTATATTTTACTTTAAAGCGTGTAAAGTAGATCCGAACTACTTGATGTGCTTGCTTAAAAAGCTTGAATTTTGTTTTCCTTTTTCTTTGTGGTTTCAGTCAGACATACTACATGTTTGTCTGAATATATATTTTACTTTAAAGCATTATTTGAGTAAAGCAGATGCTGCAGATGAATTACAGGCTGTGCTTGTGGGTTCCGTACCCAAAGGGTGCCAACGGGGCCCTATTAAAAGCCTCTGCAGACTATTCATCTGTCAGCGAGCAGTCTGTTTCTCATGAACCGTAATAGATAGGCGGTTGAAATTTTCAGAGTGTGTATTTCTATTGCAGCTATATTAAAAAGGGGGTGTCAAGAAATGTGATATCTTGCATTGCAATGGGGGTCGGGATCCTCGGTATGCGTGTCGGCACTTTGCGGTTTATTATTATATTTTTATGAATGGGTTCTCTCTCAGATCTGGATCTCAAAGCTTGTACCACTTGAAGATATGAGGGTCATAGTACAGCGGAAGTCCAGACGTTGAAATGTTCAGTGATATTTATTTATTAACTTTGTAGGATTGATCGGGTTAATCCAAGCGCGATGTGAAGCTTTCGAGGCAGCTGGTCTCACTTCAGAGCCGGTGTACCTACTAGCTCCGGGTCAGATCTTTACGTGGCTGTCCACATACGACCAACAGTTTGAGAGAATCAAATCTGACTTCACTCTTATACCCAACCAGAGCCTGGTGAGTTATTCAGAGATTTTGTTCCGAGTTGCACAAATGGGGATAATGTTTGACTTTACCTCTACTCCTACAAAATACCTGCATTATTATTATCGTATTGAGGGTTCGCCACTCCATCTGCTCAAAGCTCGTGACGTCTTATACCGTGATGTTTTATACCCTTCCGCCTATCGTCCCGCCTGAGCTGGTACGTAGGATCTCATACCCGCCTAGTTACCACTTCTACAACACAAACACAGACCGTCTGCTGTATACTGTATTTATTTACTGTACAAAGTTTCAAGCCCTTATTGGGCGTATTTATTGAATAGCGAACATTTTTGGTACAAATTAGAGTCAACTTTGGATTTTTTTTCTATACAGAAATTTTTATGTGATCGTGTTTTTGAAACACAAGCGTTCTAGCATCTATCCTGAACTATAACATATATTCATTTTACAGTAAATGCTACAGTATTGTGGAAGTTATGACCGCTGAAGCTAAGCCATGTCACATATCATAGACTCTTAAATTATTTGTTTTGAGGTGGATGATCCAGACCAACAAGAGATATCCCCCGCCGCGCTCGCCGCCATTGGCTTGCAACATTTGCGCACGTGCTACGTCTCGCATTGCCCTAACGCGTTCGGAGTGGCGCTTCAATTGGACAGCCGGCACAAGGTGACCTACTCCGGCGACACCATCCCCTGCGAGGCTCTCGTCACCATAGGTAATAGCATAGAATAGAATAATATTTATTTGACACATAAAGAAATAGGGACAGTGGTTCACAATAATAATAACAATCACAATTTTAACATTAATAAAAGTAAAAATGAGGTTTACAAAAAAAACGAGCGCTTGGCCTTCATCTCACCTGGTAACAAGTTGAGATAAGGCCGAAGGTGGAGGCGCACTTCACCCGGAATCCTCAACAAACTGAGGATCTGGCTATCTTACCTAAATACAATAATCATAATCACATAATAACCGCGAGTGGCGATTGAGTGTGCCGCGGTGGCGGCCGGCGATGCGCTTAATACTAATTTTGTCTGTTTTATTTGCTGTCAAAACTACTTTCGAGTCTGGCCCATGGTATAAATAATGTAAAGAATGTTCATTGATTATTTTGTGTGTTTCATTCGAAACTGTTTGTTTAATCCAGGTGAGAACTCCACTCTGTTGATCCACGAGGCCACCATGGAAGATGAGCTGGCTCAGGAGGCGCGCACTAAGATGCATTCCACCACGTCTCAGGCCATCGAGGTCGGGCGGCAGATGAACGCTCGCTACACCGTCCTCACACACTTTAGCCAGAGGTATTTCTATCAATTACCACCCAGGACAAACATTTGTGTGATGAGTGTAGACGTTTGTCCTGTGTTCGGATGTTGTATTGTATGATAAGTATGTATTTACATTAAAAAAAAAGTATTTAAGTATTCACTATCCGTAATCTAGTTCCCATATTACAAGCTATGCTTAGTTTAGGGCTAGATGGCGATGTGTGAAATTAATGTCGTGAAATATTTATTTATTTATTATTTTATAATTGAGCAGTTTGTCCGGTCACATTCAAAGTGAAGTTGAAAATTTTGCTACAATTGCGTCAAAAGCACAGTTTCGAAGCGACCTTTAATTAAACCATGGGGTAAAAAATACTGAAAAATAACCTCACAAATACACACACAAACACACACACACACACACACACACACATTCAGTCACACACGTGGGAACTTCTGTTGCCCGAAATTTTAAGAGATCGGTGTTCTCAAGAGTCCCCACAATACCTACAGTAGGTACACAACACACATAATAATAGCGTGTCCTTTTCTTATTTTTTTATTGTCACATATTTTTATACACCTAGCAGATTAAAAACCCAGCCCGCTTATAACTAAACTTTCGATGACCATCCAATCGAGAGGGGTTTATTGTAAACCAGCGCTGGAGTTCGTTACGTACTTGTGCGGAATGAAACTCCAACGCTGAATTCATCCCTTTTGCCTATTGTAAGTACCCTAATCTAAGTAGTTTATGTAGTCATGTAAGTAATTAGGCAAAACATGTTTTTTTATTTGATTTGGTTGATTTGAAAGTATGAGTCAGCTCTTATCCTCGCAACTTGCTGAGCAGTAAGCTTGCAGGGATGAGGTCTACGATAGAGCGAGCCTACCCAGAAAGTGCCGATTACCTCAAGGTCGTAACACAGCGGAAACAGAGTTGCTGGAAGCGGATTTCAAGTTTTGCAGTGGCCATATTATTTGAAGATTAGTAGAGCCCCTTGCGGAAGGGCTGGTCCTCGGAAGTACTACCACCATGCCTATTTCAGCCGCTAAGCAGCATTGAAAGCAGCCGATGAAATTACGGGAACGCGAGGATAAACACGTTTATGCCTGTAGTTGACGGGCGCAATGCAGTGCCGTGTAGGCTATGTTCTTTGTGGATGTGACCTACGCAGTAAGGCATTGTCATAGGCAAGAGATGCACTTAACATCAGGTGGGCTACTTGCTTTTTCCGTCTCCTAGTTGTAGAAAGATGTAATATATTGTATCTAATCTTGTTCACAGATACGCGCGACTACCGAGACTGAACGCGAACATTCTGAACGACAATAGCAGCGTAGGCATTGCCTTTGACAATATGCAGGTATGTTTAATTTTACAACATTTACTTCTCATTTTTATTTAAATCGTATCACCAGTAACGTTTCGCTGATAATTCTTGATAATAAAATTTTCGAAATATGACCAGTTTTTTTTTGTAGCACTAAAAATCAAACGGACTGACTGGAACGGAGTCCCAGCGTTTGCTAGTATCTTTGTTTCTTCTTACTCTACTTCCACACGAATCCCTTGAGCTATGACCATTATATTTTTTTAAATTTCTTATTATACAACGGGCAAGCGCTTGGCCTTCATCTCACCTGGTAACAAGTTAAGATAAGGCCAAAGTTGGAGGCGCACTTCACTCGGAATCCTCAACAAACTGAGGAACTGGCTGTCTTGCCTCTGAATACCGAAACACAACAATTTAAGAATTGTTATTTTGGCGACAGAATTAGGTAAGATGGTGGTAGCTAGCCAGGCAGACTTAAACAAAGTCCCAACACCAATCAAACCGAGCACAATATTATACTCCTCCTGGGGATCAAACCCGGGACCTCTGGATCTGAAATCGGCGGGTTGAACCACTAGACCACAGAGGCGGTTAAATTTTACACTCACCCTTCTAAGCCATTTGTTAACACTTTTCTTTTTTTTTTGTATCACAGATAACTCTAAGCGACCTAGAGCTACTTCCACACATGTACGCTCCATTACAACTGATGTTCGCGGAGCATTGCATGGAAATGGAGAACAAAGCTGCGCACAGAGCGAGGCACAAGGAACGGGAATCGCGCAGTCGACGGAACTCCTCACCTAACATGCCTGTTGGGAGACAATTAGGCAGCCCCGTCTCTGGTAATCCTTCTAGTAGCACAGTTGATAGTGTAGACAGTGATTTAAGCTCCGTAGATAGTGTAGATGTAAAGAAACGAAAGGTTGAAGAGACATAGCTTTAGTTCGTGATATTTTAATTGGGTTTCGATTGCTGTTTATTTTTGGTGACAGCCAACCGTTTGACCATCACTTGAAAAACCAGCAAAGATGTGGCCTTAGATGGAGCATGCTTGCCTAAAAGGAACTTGGAATCTGGACATGAATACGCCAAGTTGTTGGTAAACTGCTTTTCTGCACCAGAAAAGCAGACGAGGGCAACGAGTTCCATTCCTTTCCCGTACTAATGATTGAGAATTTATGAAAATGATTAATCTGATTCTAATTTGGTGAGTGGGGGTAAAAGTGTATTGTGCATTGCCCGGTTCAGCTAACCTGACCCCAGCTAGCCGAGCTACGTAAGGTTAGGCTTTCGTACGTTGGTTTCTAAGTGGTTTGGAGTGTGTGCCTCGTTATTGTAGTGTCAGTCGTTAGAAGGTACTGACATGCTGTTAGATAATGTCATCTGTCAAAAATATTGGTGTCATACATCTGAAGTAAATACTGCGACGTACCTACCCGTTCAGTTAGAGAAAGTAAATCACCATAAAAATAGCCTAGATACAATCCGGTATGAAAAACAGTCCCTTTTGTGAAGTCAATCACAATGAGGAATTCCATTGTAAATCAATATGCCATTTTGAACAGAAATGTACACTTTGTCGTTTAAATAGAAGAGAAATAGATCTTTAGATCGGTAATATTTAAGGGGCTTGTAGAATTCAATATGAAGATTATGATTGAAAGAAAAACATTTATTTTTAAAAAGTGGAAAGTGGCCTTTTTGTACAGACACTCCTCGGTTGCATTATTTTATTACTAGTACGTACAATAGTTTTGTCTCATTTTATAAGAATCAAGGTAAAAACTTATAATGTACCTATCATATAAGTTTAATGTAACATTTCTCATATAAAATTTTACTTCAGACTAACTGATATTTCTTAGAAAAACGATGGATGTGTTTTTACGTTCAAACAAGCTGCTTTAAATCCAGAAATGATGGATATTTATTCGCTTTTGGAAACGAAATATTTCAGCCCATAGAAAAATAAACGGAGTTTGTCAAAAGTGGAGTAGTCCCTTTTTGTTCCTAAGCTTTTACAATTTTAAAAACTATTTAAAATACTGCGATGTTCATGTCTATTATTTTCTTTGAATTATGCCTACGTCGAAATCGGATGTTGTGATTGTTGCCTAACTAAAATATTATTTAAAATTGTGTTTAAACCGAGTTAGTTATTTATTTATAAAAAGCCATTGTTGTTGATGCGTTATTATGCCTGTATGGATATAAAATATCGCTTTAGTTCTCAGATAGACTGTTGAAATTTATATTGCAATATTTTGTAATAAACTTTTAAAAGAACTGCTTGTTTTATTTTACCCTGTTCCAACATAGTAGAGTAAACTTATTAAACCTTTTTTTAGTAAAATAGGAACTGACAATAAACTGATGCTTGAACCTAGTAAAATGTTTAGTGCAGCTAGTTGATCATAACTAAGTTTAAATCTGATAAAAGAGAGGGGTCTAGAACACAACAAAATCTTACGCAATAGTAAATTAAAGAAGGCTACAGTAATGCTGCTTAGTATCAAATCAATGCTTTAGTGCCTTACCGTGAGTCACTATAAAACAATAACTATACAATCAAAAATCACCAGATTTTTTATTGTATAGTGAAAAACGGAGAAGCGCACTTCATACGGAATCACACCAGACTGAGGAACTAGCTATCTTACCTCAAAATACCGGAACACAATCATTTATAACGGTTGTTATGGCGACAGATTTTGGTAAGATGGTGGTAGCTTTCTAGTTGGACTTAAACAAGTCCTCATAATAACAACATGTTATCGTCCACTGACATGAGCCTCCTCCAAGAATGAAGGGTGTGGTGATGTGGCAAACCACATCACCACACTTGTCAGACGGATTGGTGATCGCAGTATTGGTGTTGCGTACTAAGGTGGAAGCGGCTGACAATCACCTGGTGTATTTTATTCCCTTAGTCGCCTTTTACGACATCCTCCGGAGGAAATGGAGGGGTCCCATTCGTCTTGCTCTCGTTCAGCGGTAGGTATACTCTCGAAATGAGCTGTCTGCGTAAAATTGCCTTGAACCAAGTTCTAAAATAGCTCCTTGACTGACTTGCCGTTAGTTTCAGGACGAACTCCGATCAGGGGTCGTAAGGTCTCCCCCGCGTGGTCTTGTCCCGCGCACCAAGCTACCTACAGGGAGAGTAACTCATCAAGTGAGCCACTACATTCTGATACTGTACCTATTCATTGAGATTTAACTTTAGACTCGGTTGCCTAGTTTATTTATTTGAGCTAAAATATTGTGTCAGAGATGTTCTTGGTGAAGAAAGTTCGAAAAAAACAGTGTTTAATGATTGGAGTCGCTTTTAATTATTATTTTTTATTTGGGTTTGACTTAAAAATTGTTACACGGTTGTTCTTTTGGAAGGCTTGAAAAAAAAATACTGTGTACCGATAAAGATCAAAGCGATTCAAATCTTCTTACGCACTGCATGGACTTTTGATGAGACAAATCTAGTGTACGATCACGTTTCGTTCTGTTTCTGCGTATACCCTACCATTACTATAAAAACCATACCATTAGATAAACTTCATATAAAGTTGATGCTAATAATATAGGGCAAATATCATTAAACACATAATTTTATTGTAAATCCAGTTAATTTGAAATCATAGCGACATAATAAGGCTTATCGGCAAACCTTCAACTAGTAAACCGGGGAGGGTTTATTATATTAACATATTTTAGGACTGCGTCAAGAGTTGAAAGGCATGCCAGTATCGGGCGTCGTTAGAAAGGAGCACCGAAGCCTTTCCCATTCTCCCATGAAGCGAACTTCAATGAATTCAAGCCCCACTCGTATGTAAATATTATTACAATCCATCACAGCACATTATGTTATTATTGTATGATCACGGAATTAGAAGTAGGTACTTACCTACTAATAAATCCATAACGGCTGCGCCAAAAGCGCTTTGCCGTTATTTGCATCGTATTGAACGGCTTTATTATGTTATTATGATGAATCGAATAAAATAAGACCACATCAGAGAATTGTGTGGTGAAATGGTGTATGATGGTTTGCAAAGAGATTAGGTTGGTAAATTTTGTAAGGCACTACGTGACTGGCGTATTCGTACGACGAAAAGTCCCAAAAAAAGAGATGATCACGTTTATGTTTTAACTGTTTTACTTCTATTTAATAATTATTGACCCCTGCTTTTAGGTTCTGATCTTAGTAATAGCTCACCTCCCAGTCGACGGTGCTCTGAGAAGACAATTTCTTCAAGTAAGTTTTACCACTAAATAGGTTTTACTATAGAGAGTTTCGTTATCTCGATATATTTCTAGCAAACTCAGCACCAACAGCAGGTAAGTTACCTAATATAAAAAGAATGCTGCAATAAAACAATATTATTTTCGTACCTAATTTTTATTCTGTTCTGGAATCTTAAATAGCTAATTTGATAATGTTACGTTCACAGCTAAAACTGCAAGTGAAACATCCACCAGAGCCAATGCAAAAGGCAGTCGCGTGGTTGATAGTGAGTGTCAGTCCCTCTATTACGTAGGTAGGCTCTCTGTTTACAATGCAGCTATTTTTAGTGTGTACCCTAAGGGTGCCAACAGGACCCTATTACTAATCCTCCGCTATCCGTCCGTCCGTCTGTCTGTCTGACAGCGGTCTGTACCTGTCTCATTATCCGTAATCGGTAAACAGTTGAAATTTTCACAGAGTATATTGCTGATTTAATAACAAATAAATAGTAGGATTGCTTGAAAAGAATGAATGTATGATGCCGTGTGATATAATGATTGGGGGAGAGAATGTGGAACAGGTAAGAGAGTTTGTATATTTGGGAACGCATTTTACGAGAGACGGAAAATGTGAAAGGGTTATTGAAAGGAGAGTAAATGTGGGTAACCAGGTGAATGGGGCACTTCACGCCTTTATGAGTAGCCGGCAAGTCTCGAATGAGGCTCGACTAGCCGTACACGCACGAAAGTTGGGTGTGGCAGATGAAGAATGAAAGTAGAATAAATGCAGTAGAGATGAGAGCTTTGAGAAGCATGTGTGGGGTCACTTTAATGGATAGAGTAAGAAACAGTGAAGTGAGAGAACAGTGTGGTGTGAAAGAGGGTGTAGTGACAAAGATTGAGAAAGGCATGCTAAAATGGTTTGGACATATAGAGAGGATGGATGAAAGCAGGTTGACGAAGCAAATATATATGTCGATTGTGAATGGTGAAGTTGGGAGGAGAAGACCTCGGCGGACGGTCTCTGATCAAATTGGAGATGTTCTTGAGAAAGGCCAGATCAGAAGTACCCTAAACCGACGAGCATGTATGAAGAAAGTAATGAGAGCGAATGAGGCAAAAGAGGTGTGCAAGGAGCGTAGTAAATGGAATTCCGTTGTCTCTGCCTACCCCTTTGGGAAACAGGCGTGAGTCTATGATGTATGCATGTAAATAGTAGTTTGGGTTAGGTTTAACCGTGAATATTGTTTCTCACAAAGAAAGTCCATTATTAACACTACGATAAGAGTGTGCTTTCATTACACCTTACTCTTTACGCACTTTTTCTCAATGTCCATTTATTCACCTGAGTATTCGAGGCTCATCCTATGCAAAGCCAGAAAGAGAGTTCGGTTTTGCATTGCAACTGTTTTTTTAAAGTACTGACTATCAAAACCGTTGCCGTGGTCGTGATTTAAAAATCTACCACTGCAGCCCACAGATGTCTTAAAAATTGACCAAGGGGACCAAAAACGCTGCAGTTCCCTTCAATGTACAAACCAAAACATAAAACACCAATCTATCTGCGTCTTGGTGATTGTGGCAAAACCTTAAAGTTTTTTTTTAGATATTTATGTGGGATTTGTGCAATCAAACCCCTTGTATGACATTCAAAAATGTACGTTAATATAAAACAGCACAAAAACCATCCCGCTTAAAAGTAAAACAACATTTTTTAAATAAGTATCGACTGCAAGTCGATACTTATTCATTCAACAAGGCATATATATCATCTTGTCTCACTTAACACCCCTAGTTTAACAAAAATTTTAAATTGATCGGATAAACCATTCAACCAATATCACAAACTACCCCAGTTAGGTATCTAAAATTCACCGCGACAATCAATGTCTTATATAAGTAGGTATGTTATCTCTATATTTCATATCCGTTCCAGAGTTATGGTATTTTATTATCTGTGGTTATGCCGTCACAAACATTGCGACAAACATACATAGGGCCGGATTTCCCAACTTAGAGAAATCTCGTTCACTTCGCTCACTTAATGAATAAACAATAAAATTAAAAATGAATGTGGGTCACATTAAAGAAACATGATTTTATGCCTTTTTATTACAGGACTATATTATTTTTTTACACAGCGCCATCTAGCCCTAAACTAAGCATAGCTTTTATTATGGGAACTAGATTACGGATAGAATACTTAAATATTTTTTGTAAATACATACGTTATAGTACATATAGTGATACAACATCCAAACACAGAATAAACATCTATATTCATCACACAAATGTTTGTCCTGGGTGGGAATCGAACCCACAGCCAACAGCGCAGAAGGCCTTGAAGCCTCGGTCGGAACCTTCGGTGCGTGTGTTTTCATGGCCTGTTTTATATTTCCAGGGAACGCAAATTATTTATTTATTTCGTTTATTAGTTGGCCGAAGTCAAACTAAATTCTGTCAGCCTGTGCGTTACTTACTTATTCTTGTCTGTTTCAGCACGATCCAAAACATTAGTTGATCAGGCAGGACGCGCACAGAGAGATTTGAGTATACCCAAAAAGTGCCCGTTAGAGCCGTCAAAATTATCAAGCGGTCAGTGCGTTTTCTAAATTCTATTCGAAGCCTTCATATTCATAGAAATAATAGTTCCTTGTATGTGTGAATAGTGTGTCAGGTTTCCTTCAGTAGTACCTACTACCTATAGGCACGATTTATTTATTACAGATTTGTAAATTCGACAAGTCTTAGATTAGAGTGGGACTGAGAGGATAAAATACAATTAACCGCCTCTGTGGTCTAGTGGTTCAACCCACCGATTTCAGATCCAGAGGTCCCGGGTTCGATCCCCATGGGGAGTACAATATATTGTGCTTGGTTTGGTTGGTGGTAGGACTTTGTTGAAGTCCGCCTGGCAAGCTGCCACCATCTTACCTAATTCTGTCGCCATAATAACAATTGTAAAATTGTTGTGTTCCGGCATTCCGAGGTAAGATAGCCAGTTTCCTCAGTTTATTGAGGATTCCGGGTGAAGTGCGCCTCCACCTTCGGCCTTATCTTAACTTGTTACCAGGTGAGATGAAGGCCAAGCGCTTCTCCGTCGTACAATAAAAAAAAAAAAAATACCGCTGTGGTCTAGTGGTCCACCTATCTATGTTGTCAGATCTAGAGATCCCGGGTTTGATACCCAGGGGAGTACAATATTGTGCTTGGTTTGGTTGGTGGAAGGATTTTAAGTCCGCCTGACTAGCTACCACCATCTTACCTAATTCTGTCGCCATAACAACATTTCTTAAATTGTAGTGTTCCGGCATTTAGAGGTTAGATAGCCAGTTCCTCAGTTTGTTGTGGATTCCCGGTGAAGCGCGCTTCCACCTTCGACCCTATTATATTTTGAAAATCAGGTGAGATGAAGGCCGAACACATCGATTACAACCCATCGTACAACAAAAAAAAATCTTCAAGACCAAAAACAATGTGTTTACCATGTATTTTTGCATAGACTCAAGCTAAGCACACTGATATTTAAAAAAAAAAAACTTGTAGTTAAAGCGCCAGACGATATACTACTTACAGTAACTCATGGTAAGTAAGGTCAATGGTTTCTGGCTGTGTATTTTCAACACTACTACCTCCAACCCTTCTACCGCCAATGAGTATAACACATTTATCTCTCAAGCGATTCAAGAAAATATAGATGGAAAATTATTTATCGCCAAAGAAAACCTTTGACTTTATTCGTTGTCGCCATCTTAGATAGCGACATAGATAGATATGCATATTACTATGAAGTTCCTATGATTTTTCTATGAAGATGGTCTTCATTAAAACAATGCAAACTCAAGATATGATATCGTAAATTTAATTAAATGTGAACTAAATAAGCTAAATAACACGCTATGAAACAAGTGCCAACCTACCTAGAGACCTACCTACCTGTTTCTTACTTCTTATTATTTTGATTACAGATTATGGAAAATCTTTCGCAACACCATATGCTACGAAGCTTGCCAATGAAACTATTAATATGTCAGTACAAGAAACTATTATTGGTAAGATTTTATTTATGTCTTCCTTTATTATACACTGTATCACAGGTAGGTAGTATAGGTACTTAGTTATGTTTTGCGTCTCCTAATTGACGGAAAATATTTTTTATGATGTACCTGAGGAAATATATTACATAAATTTTGTAATTTTCTCCCATAAATAATTATTTACGTATTTGTTAACAGCTAAATCCTGTTCTGTGAAATGTCCTATCGTATGTCGAGCTAGATCCCCGGTCAAACAATGGAAAGGTAAGGCAAGACGTTTGTTTCTAGGTATTTTGCATTTACGAAAGCCCAGTACCTACCTACAGTAGGTACCACCGCACTCCCATACAAGTTTTTTTTTTTGCATGTATAATCAGCTAGGACACAGATAATAAAATAGGCAAGGAATAATCAAAAGAAACCATACCTACATACTCTTTTAAATAAATATATCAAATATACTTATTAATGGGATAGCAAAAATCAGCGGTGTTCCGGGGCTTTAATTACTACCTTCCTACTTACCTTGAGTAGGTTAGGTAGGTATAACTAAGTATATATAAGGTCTATGTCTGATATTGCTTCAAAGTTCGAAAGTTATCATCACTAACAGGTGCCGGACCCTCCTTTATCACTAGAGTTCTGTAATAATGAATCATCTATTTTGGTCATAGGATTCGCCGCAACCATATTTTGTGGTGTGCCTTGTTAACTTTTATGTTAATTTACTTACATGGTCCATATTTTTCAAAGTGGAACTTAGCGGGCTGTTCCAAGCGAATGTTCTCAAACCAATACAGCGGAGCCCTAGATTGCGTGAGTATTGCCTTTCGTTGAACCAATCGCATGTGTCAAACGATTCGACATAATTCAGCCATAACAATTTGTCTTCCAGTTACATACAGAGCTGACGTTATATCCAGCGTTCTTATCCACATAACGCTGTGGCGGCTGGCTCATGTAACTTACTACTTGGTTTCTTATACGGGCCCGATTACTGTGGTAATTGTAGCGTTTGCTGCTTTGTTTTGGACAGCCACTAAGGAGGTGACTGGGAAGGTCTTGGGAGCTTCGAATACAGGCCCGAGTGCTAGAAAGATGACGAGTTTGGTTGGTTCCCCCGCTAGCGTAGTCAAACGTAAGTCTCTTTTTTTATTGTACGACGGGGAAGCGCTTTGCCTTTGTCTCACCTGGTTTCAAGTTAAGATAACGTGGAAGCGCTTTTCACACGAAATACTCAACAGTCTGAGGAACTGGCTATCTTACATCTAAATGCGGAACACAAGAATTAAGAATTTTTGTTACGACGACAGACTTAGGTATGATATTGGTAGCTAGCTAGGCGGTCTTATACAACGTCCTAACACCAACCAAAACAAGCACAAAATTAAACCCGGGACCCCTCGATCTGACACCGGTGGACGAACCAATAACCACAGAGGCTGTTAAACTCTCTTTGGAAGTGATAGATTACTCTTTGGAAGTAATAGGCCACGTCCATTGTGTATTATCTGATCCCTAATTCTATTTCAAGGCCGGTTCACCTTCGCAACCAGGCTACCTATCATTATTGTTGTACAGTTGGGAGAGATTATGGTAAATTTACTTCTAGGAAAAACTTCTTCCTTACCTATTTTACAAGTTACTTGTGTAAGAAACTAAGCACTCACCTAAAACGCCGAAATTTCATTGATCATGCAAGTATTTCAGCTGTGAGAAGACCACTGTCATCAAAATCACTACAAAAACGTCTTTCCCAAAATACGAGTTCCACAAAAGAAGCAAAGTTATTGGAAAGTACACCGCCGCCGCCCCCGCCGCTACCGCCGCCGCCGCGGCCTTCTCTACAAGGTATTATCAATTTAATTTAGCCATAAGGTACTACTATCCTCCTTGCTCCATCACCAGACCTCGTTACCTAGCCCAATCTATTGGGTGCTTCAAAACAAACCGTATGAGCTCGAGGGGTTTAATGATCCCAGTTAAGTTAGGAAATCCGGCACTGTATGTATGTATGTGGCAATGTTTGTGACGGCACAACTCTCGAACGGGTTACCCGATTTTCATGACATTTAAACTGTAAAGATAGAACGTAAATATAAATTGATTGTCGCATGGGATTTTTGATAAAAGGGGTAGTTTTTGAGTTATTGGGGTAAAAATAAATACAATTTTTACTCATATCTTTTGATGGCCGATCCGATCAATTAAAAATTTTGAAAAAGTATTCAGAGATTGTATTAATACTCATCAATCGGTATGAGGATTTTGATACTAAGGTAGTTTTTGAGAAATAGGGATGTAAAGTGAGACAAAGTTTTTGACTTGTCAAGGGGTGTCATTTGAAAGAATATCGGCTGCACATTCATAAAATATATATTTAACTTTTAATAGGGGTGGTTTTTGTAATAAAGAGGCGTGTTATGTGGGTTAAACGCTGAATATGTGTTGTAAGATATACTGTTGACTTCACAATTATTAATTTGATTTTTTATTTGCTGAGACCACCCCACCCCAACATTAAGGGTTGCAAAATGTGTGAATAAGATAAAAGTCTTGAAATGTGTGAAAACTTATAACCTTATTTGAAATGGGGGTTGAGATTGTAGATTTCAAAATTAGTTTATTTTACCCATATTAGGGGTAGTTTTTTAGTTTTTAAAGATGAAGGGGCAAAGGATGATCATCAGATCTTGTTAAATAATAGAGAGTATTCGAAATCTCATGAAATCGTGTAAATTTATTTTTTTGTAAATCACTCATTATGGTTGCCAAACCAAGGGTGTCGATAAAATATAGGAATTACTTTTAGGATGTCATGCAAGCGGTTTAACTGTGCACATCTCTTTGTAATATCTGCAGATGTCATTTTGGCCGACTGATTGACTTTTCAACATCTGTGGGCTGAAGGGATAGATTTTTAACGTTTTAGAGAGCACTTTTATAAACGACATTTACCTATTATTAAGTTATAGTAAGGGGTGACTTATTCAATTACTGTTTTCTACCCAGCTTCTATGACCTGTCCTATATTGTTCTGTCAGTTACAATTGAAGCTAATAAAAGCGAGTTAGAAATAAGAAGCGGCTTAAGAAAAAAACTTTTCACTACCTAATTCAAAAATAGTATTTTTAAATATTTTAGTTCATATTACAATTAAATTGTTTTGCATTTTTTTTTACTTGTTTAGACAAAACCGAGGAGCCGGCAGTTATCCGATCCGAACTGTTGACAACAGCCCAAAATGGAACAAAAGGTAAGCTAGTATTAAAAAGTTCTCTATCTTCTGCCATATAATAAATATCAGTAAGTAGGTAGCTCGTGTTCTGTCATCTGTGGCCTAGGTAAGTCAGGAACCTAACTACTAGTTATGTCTTCTTAGTTCTGTACTTTTCTCGATCTTAAGGCTCGGCGCAAACGGGCCATGTAAGTATTTTGTATAGGCGCGTCGCACACCTGGCGCGATGGCGGCCACTCGCTACAGCAGTGACACTGTTGCGCTACCTTATCCCCGCGCATTTAGGCTTATGCACCCAATGGTGACGCTTGCGATGAATATATTATATTGATAGAGCACGGCATCAGAATGGATATCGACTCGTTCGTTCACGCCGAACTATACATACGGAGCAACGTGAGAAGACGAGAAAAAGAGAATCGATGTCTCACCGTAGAGTCGAACAGACATTTGCCGATGTTTACGATTTTATCCATACCTACATTCTGACATATATTACGTCTATTCCAAAAAAAATATTTAACCGTGATTTTTTATTGTACGACTTGGAAGCGCCTACAATTCTCAACTGGTTTCAATATGATGAAGCCGAAGGTGGCAGCGCACTTCACCCGGAAACATCAACATTCTGAGGAATTGGCTATTTTTTTTTGTACGACGGGGAGGCGCTTGGCCTTCATCTCACCTGGTAACAAGTTAAGATAAGGCCGAAGGTGGAGGCGCACTTCACCCGGAATCCTCAGCAAACTGAGGAACTGGCTATCTTACCTCTGAATGCCGGAACGCAACAATTTTCGAATTGTTATTATGGCGACAGAATTAGGTAAGATGGTGGTAGCTAGCCAGGTGGACTTCAACAAAGTCCTACCACCAACCAAACACATATCCTACCTACGAGTATAAATGCCGGCACACAACACAACAATTTTCGAATGGTTGACCGACTTAGGTAAGATGGTGTTTAGCTAGGCGAACTTAAACACAATTCTACCACCCACCAAACCAAGGAAAAATACTTCTTCTACAAATCTTATTAATAAAACAGGATTACTTGACAATATATAAATATAATAAACATATATATATTCAATGGGCGTTCTTAAACCTTAGATGCGCTTTCTTCCAAATAACCTTTTATTTTTTATTCTTCATTGAATTCGGTTTTTTTTTTAGTTTTTATAACGTAATTATAAGTATTAAGTGCATCTTTACTTTAATGTGACAGCGCATCTTTAGTTTAATGTAACAAAGAGGTTCGAAGCCAAAATTAGACATAGAACTCTTTTATTTCTGTCCAAAGTTCAAATGGACTTTATTTTCTGTGGGTTGTGGTATCTTCAATGCCAGCACACTCTTCATGAGCCCATTGCCTACAAGATCCGGTAGTCCAAATTGCAATCTAATATTATTGTTGAGAACAATAGAAAAACATATTACAACTTAATATGTTTTTTTGTAAAGTAAATGAACTTTCCTTGGTTTAATCCACTTTCACAGCGCGTAATATTCGTCGAAGTTGTGAGCTAACTCCGTGCGCTAAAATATTACATCGCGAGTTGACAGAAATGAAAAGTGCGCTGACCGTCGCGTCGTCGGCTCGATACAGAGTCTGTTCTTTGAGAAACAACGATAGGCCATAATAACAGAACCGGTCCGTAATTGGCGCACTTACTCTAGTAGTAGGTACCTACCTACTAGTATTTAGTGACAGATGCCATACAGTCCCGTGTAACATTATAACTCTCTTTGCGTAAGCCCTACTATCAACTTAATTACCTAGTACCATCAAATCATGGTAAATATCCCGTTTATAATGTCGTAAGTTAGTTATGATAATTGCCAGTAGCAAGTTAGAGAAATTAAAAAAACATATGAATGGAAACTTAAAGCGGTATTATCGCTAAAAAGCGTGTTTAGCTAATATTTACAAAACACGTTTACGTTTTTACAAAATATTATCTCGTCGCAATGCATGCTATACAGGCAGGGGGCCTTATTACGACCCACCACGAAAATCTCATCTCATGTCATGTTGTTCGCGTAGCGCTGAGTAGCCGTAGCCGTCAGAGCCGTCAGAGCTACGCCGACGCCGCGCCGCGCCTCATCAACACACGCGAAAGAGACTTGGCGTGTTCTATGATGAACACCGCGGTCTACAGGATTTTTTACCTCCAGACACCAGACGGCAAAGGCACAAGTTCAGGAAGCTCTTACTTTATTCAGTTAGACTGTCGACGTATGTCTCAGAGGCGGATTGACTAGAAATTTCGTAGACCAGAGAAAATGGGTTGGTTATAAAGGTAGCAGCGTTTCCTCTACTATAATCTAGAACCCAATCGCAGAAATTACAGCCTGGTATCACCGTATACTGACCATTGTTTGAAATGCGCCTCCTCCAAGAATTTAATATTTCAGACCAGAATAAAAATAATTGTTATTTCAGACCGGCCTAGCTCATCTCAAAAACCTAGCAGGATACCGATGTCCATCAGAAACACATCAACGGAAAAGTTGAAACAACAGTTTTGTAGAGACACGCCCATTGCAGCTGGCCGATATTGCAACTGTAAGTTATATACTTACTTGATGGCGCTGTGTGAAATTAATGTCCTGTTATATTTATTATATACACATGCAGTATGTATACTTACTTATTATAAACCTACATTACCATGACTTGATGCATACCTACATCTAATTGAAGGTTTTACCCAGACTATGTAGACATACTACGTAGGTGTATGTGGTCCCAGTATACACACCCTAACATAATTTAGTATCAAAATCAAGAAGTCTACGAAATATGTAACAGTCATATATATTTTTTCAAATGTTGAACTCAATAGTATTTCTGGTGTTTGTCTTGGTATTTGTGTACTCATTATTTATTCCGCGATATGAACCTTTCGTTTTACGCTTACTCGTAATCGTAACTACATAACGTAACGGCTAACACGTGTTTCAGAAGTTCGGGTAGTTTTTACCAAAAAATGTACCATGATAATTATTTAGTAAACTAGATTTGTATCTTTTCAGCATACAACGGCAGTACAAAGAGTTTCAAGCCTCAATTAGAAGACATCAAAAGTTCATTTTTCCTTCTCAATAAAAAGCTTGAAGAAGCTACAAAAGAACCAATTCCAAACAATGGTAAGTATCTATCTACTACAATTAATAATATTACATATACAGGTGATTTCAGCTGCAGAGGTTGTCTGTCTGTGTCTATCCATTGCCTTATTTATTGTGCCTCTTATTACCAAACTATCCGCTAGAGGCGCTGTACTAGTATTCATAGATATTTTTTTGTCACCAGCATCCAACAGTTCACAAAAACTCATGGTAGCTACTGGAAGTCTTGGCCCTGTCGCATACAATGCTAATAGTGCAATGCAAGCAATTACGGCATTAGTTAGGTACTACCTGTATGCCGGCGTTTAAACACAATAACTTTTTTTGTTATAGAAAAGCCTGACATAAAAGCCAAGCCAAAAATTTTAGATGAGAACCAAAGAAAACAACTGTTGGGAAATGCTATCAAAAAGTTTCAGACCAAACAATTTTTCGCTGATGCAAGTCTGTATACCATATCTTAGTAATTTATTAGTTTCTAACATCTGAGAGTTTTAAGTCTTTCCTCAAAAATTCAAATCCAGAAAGAATGGTTGAATCAGTATTTTAAGGAACCCTGCAAAACCTTCACCAATAAAGTTAAATACCAACTCCGAAACAATTATGGTTCAGTATATCTATGGTACAGAACCTCTAATTTTTTTTTGCTTTCAGGATTTGACAAAATTGAAGGGCTGAACTGGATTTCATGGAATTAGAAATACAAGAGTGCCCAAAGTACATTTATTTTATATTATAATGCTACATTGACACTTAAATGTTGTGTGTAATTTTAAGATTTACGAGCATATTGCATCAATAAAAAAATTGAAAAATGATGGATTATTTAAGAGCTACCACCTGCACCATCTTTATCTTTTTCTTTGTCATCCTTCTCATCCTTGTCCTTTTTGATGGTGGACATAGCATTACGGATAGCCTCACTCTGTGGATCCACTCCAGGTAGGTTCTCAAGTACACTTTGAAGGAATGCTGGGTCATTCATAACTTCTGCATACTCTTCAGCTACATCCATGCTTTCTTCAGCAGCTGGGGCATCTTGCTGCATGCTCATCTGCATGGCCAGGGCAATTTGCTCTTCCTCTGACAGCTCCATAGCCTCAAGAGTCCTCTCAACTCCTGCATTTTCAGTCTCAGCTGCCTTGGTTGGCTCTCCCTCAGCCGTAGCTTGGCGACGAGATTCTTCTTCTTGCCGTTGTCTCTGCTCCTCCATAGACACACGCAGAGCCAATGCCAACTCTGGATCTTCATTAGGGTCAACTCCAAACTCATATGGAGATAAACCAGAGCCAGATGGGCCAGCTCCATCTCCACCAATCAGTGGACTAGTAATCAAAGCTTCTGAGAGCACCACATGACCCCCGTTAGCTACAGAAACCAAGTGGCTGCCTCCTGTGGTGTCTTTACCATTTAAAGTGTTAACAAAAGTGGTGAGAAGGGGATTGTTTTCAGAATCTTCTCCAAATGAAACAATATCGCAAGTCACCTTCTCTTTTTTAAGGCGTTTGGCGAGCTTGACCAACTCCTTTTCATCCGAGTTGATTGGAGAGCCGACGAACACTATAATCCTCATTTTGTGGTTTTTTCCTTGACGATGTTTTAGCGCTAGATGAGCGATTCTAATTCCGGTGAGCAGGTTAATGTCGCCGTTTGGCTGGACACGGTGAAGTTTGGACAGTATGCGTCCAACATCACTGGTTAATGTAGCGAGGACTTCAACGTTAGCTAGAGTCATTAAACCAACATTATTTTCAGGATTAGCCCGAGTTTTCGAGTGACACACCAAGTTTACAGCATCTTGCTGAGCTTGTAGCCGCGTAGGTATAAAATCTCCATTCCTCATGAAGTCACTATTGTCCACACAGATCATTGTACTCTCCAAAACCATTTTGCTGGTTTTATTTTTCGCAAGAACTTTTCGAATAAATAATTTGATAGAACACAGAAACAAGAATATTTATTTGTCTCGTTCTACTTGCTTCGAAATTTGCTGTCTAATCATTCATAGACAAAAAATATGACATTTGGTAGGATCGAATGACTGGACATATCGCTACCTACCTACTTCTGTTTACTCTGGTCTGGCTGGATGGTGCATTGATAAAAAACGACACTGATAGACTTTGTGACATCTATGGTTAGTAAACTATGTATTACTGTTTGATGACCATGACCAAACTGAACACAGGACAAATTGATTGTAAAAATGTTTTTGTAAGTATCCTGATTATATTGATGCTACCTACTCTTTGTTCGCAGGGCACGATCTGTAAATGAATTTGAAGTTATTGGAACACGGTAGACAAGAGTAGACTGGAGCAGAGTTCAGAGTGGTGCAGAGCTTCTACTAGCAATCGTTTAGGAGTTTTACTTCCGCCTTTTCATCGTATCCTCATCACCAAAATTTAACCGAAACAACACCAAAACATTTACATATTTGGTGTTCAACATGTTTGTATTGACACACACGTGATTTTAACATGAGTGCAATTTTTATGGAAATAGGTTCAATAGAACTATGTAAAACAGGCTTTGCAAGATTTTAATCCTCAAGGTTAATGCACGGACACACTCCGATGATTTATTCTTACCTTAGGAAATATTCACGGAACAGCATAAGGTTTCAGCATTTTCCTAAAATAACCAGACATAAAGTCGTCACATTTAAAAGCAAACAACGGAGGACTGAGATTTTTTAAGGCACTGCATTTTCCCACTTTACTTTCTGGTTATTATTCTTCAGAAATCTTCAATACAATAAATAACAACCAACGTCATCGGTGCAAAGTCGAAAGACACGATAAGAACGACAATATTTTTTTTGTAAAATAAAAAAATCGAAGTGTTAGATTTTGTCCCATTTGCACAATCTAACCGTAACCGGTACATCTCCAATTTAAGATCTACCTTAGTAGATAGGCTGAAATAGAATAGGCGATATTATTAAAAAATAATTGATCGACAAAATTCATGGTTACCCTAAAGAAAACATTTGTTGCTTTTACTTACCCGTGGAAGGAAAAGTTGTTACCGAGACTAATTTTTGCACCATGTCACATAACATGAATTCACAATTTTTTATGCAAAAAATACAAGCTTAATTATTTTTTTTGTTAGTTTCATTGTTAATGATTTGTTCGTTTTTGGGCGGTTTTCAAATAAAATGTTTGTTACTTAATAATTTATTATGCTTTCCACTTAAAGCATAAAGAAATATTTTTTTATTTTAGTTCTAGCAACAATGTCAGAACAGGTTATGAAATGGCATATCTTTCTGAATAATTTTTTTCGTTGATAAATCAATAGGTTCTACAAAAAAAACTGTTTGTACAGTTTGCTCGGAAAATCACACCACTTCGTCACTTTTTTAATCAACCTTTTGTATTATTAAAACTGGTTTTTGGTATTATTTTCTGATAACCACATTCAACTTGATCAAATCTTCTAAAAACACATTCTTGCTATAATTTGTAGCGTAAACCCTGAGTATTTTTCCCAGATGCTCCATTTCGTCACAATTTTGACGAAATTACTGTACAAAATACTCTATTGAAACAAAACGAAATTCACATAATTTCTGTATACGACTTTATACAGTTTTATGAAATTAATAAAGTTCAATTAAACCAAATGTTTTAATTAATACAATTGCTAGAAAAACTTAAATTGAAAATAACCACAGTGGGACAGTTGCGTATGTGGAAGTCAGTATTATGAAACGGAACAGTTTAGTTTAGGGTGCGTTTATATTCAACTTAAATTACCTACAGTTTTATGATGACCTAGTCTCTTATAAAAAAAATGCAATGTACATTATTAGGAACATTGTTATATTATTTAGCACACATTAAGTATATTGGCATATTAAAACAGTAACATAATCATTAAAATTAGCCTTTAATCAGTTAAAATTAAGTCGTTTAGTTTTTTTACAAACACATTTGATTTTCTTAAACATAATTATGATCATTTTTCTGATATTGGCATATCGAAACATGACTCTACTTAACACATAAATCAGATAACTAGGTACTTTTGTCATAAACATTATTAGAAATTGCAATTCGCGATAAGAAAATCATTGTTGAAGTCAGTGGACAGCACATTATTACAGCGGACATCTTTTTTTAAAACCTCCCTTTTACCAACGGGAGCCCTCAATCCAGGATTGCTTTTAGCTAGCCACCGCTTCTATGGGAATAGGTAACCTAAATGTAAAATATAGATTTCATTTTAGCTAAACAAACATTTTTTGTAGGTACACTGTCTAGTTAGTAAGTATAAGGTCTTTGTATTTTTCTTAAGACTGTCTGTAACTGTAACATAACTATAAAAAAAAACAGTTTCATTAAATCTTACGGAGTAGTAATATTGTTCTTATCTCTTTTCTCTTAGCAAACAAAATTTTATAAAATCTTGTCGATGGTCGCTCAGCCAGCTGTCAAATTGATCGACCAAATTTTGTTCATTGAAAATTTGGTGAATTTCACCATTTACCATGGCGTTCGGTGATTATCCGAAGGAATATAACCCGGCAACTCATGGCCCTTACGACCCAGCTCGCTTCTATGGAAAACGTAAGTGTTTAGATAAATAGCGTCCAGTCCCTTCTCGTGAAAAGTATTCGATTATGTAATTTTCCTTTCGTCTTTTCAGCTGATACTCCCTTCGGTCAGGTAAAGATAGGCGAGATTGGAGGATGGCTCTCCCGCAGGAACAAGTCTCCTTCGGCTTTAATGGGCGCTTGCAGCCGTGGTGAGTTTGGATGCTGGATTTGTTTTAGGTTATGTAGATACTAGATAGAAAGAGAAGGCAGACTGATTATTACCGCTGAACTGTCTTTGTAACAAAATTACTAATTTCACCAGGCTGCCTCAAGAGGTTTATGTTTGTATGTCTATTTCATTGGCACATTCATACAGCCAACAGCTTGAGGTATTTCGAAGTGGATTCATTTATGTAGTTAGTCTCTATTATTGTCTATCATAATAATTTTAATTAATATTGTGGGGTGCAAATTAAAATTAAGACTGGAGGACATTTTTTATTATTACTACAATATCACATTTAAGGTAGTATGTTGATTTGAAATATATAATTGATTGTTATACTTTTTATTTTATGGCTTTTATTTTTATTGTTTCCAATAAACCATTACTAAAGTCTAAATGCATTTGAGTTTTAGTTCTCTCGATCATATTCTGATGAACACTATCAACAATATCTATGAGATAATATAATGTAAGCTCCCATTTAAGATTCTCTTTGTAAAGTACTGTTTTAAATCTATATATCTATTTATATTCCAGCCTGGTGGAGGTGGCAGCACAAGTATGTGCAGCCTAAAAAAGTTGGCATGGCTCCGTTCTTCCAACTGCTGGTGGGCAGCATGACCTTCTTCTACTTTATTAACTATGGGAAAATGAGTAAGTGGTTTTAATTGTTTCCAAAAAATAAAGCACCTAGCTGCAGTTATCCATCCCCTTAAAATTTGACAAGATATCTCTGAACTTTATTACTTTAAGCCAGATACCAAAAACAGGCTTCATTATAATTAGTGTGTCTGAATGAGGCAAAGAAAATGAAGATATGGTCAATTATTGCAAGTATTAATCTATTTCTCTGCTACAACTAAAATAATTAGGTATGCACCTTTGTATGTACAGTAATTTAAATATAAAATTTGTTTTTCAGAGCTACACAGGAACTACAAATACCATTAAAGATGTCAGCTGAGTGTTCCTTCTATTTATGTATGCCGTTGAATCATGCAAAATCTGTAATGTGGTTAGGAAACATCTAAATTTGTTGCAATAAAGTTATTAGTGTGCTATTCACATGTATTTTTTTATACCTAGCTAGTTTACAGCTGCAGCACTATTATAGCTATAATTTAGTGTTAGTTTAATTTGCACCAAACCATGACAGAAGAGAAATGTAGAGGGTATTCCTATTTACATCGGATGACTTGTTTGATTGATAGTATAGCATCATAGTCTTTTGTTGTAGGTACTCAGTTTTTCTAGAATTGTTATTAACAATATTATATAGGTAAATTTATTGATCCAAATCAATGTTACCAGAATAAGTACCCCCTCTGCCCCCTCAGCACGGGCCAGGGATAAAATTTATGTCCTCTGTTTTTTATCCACCTTCAAGAGATAAAATTATCTTCTCTACCATGTAGAGCACAGCAACAGAGGAGAAGATAAATTTGTCCCCTTTTGACATTTGTGGTGGAAATATGTCCCTGTATCAAAGCATGGCCTATGCCTACCGTGGATAAAATAATCCTCGTTTGACATAAGATAGAGAGAGGCTATCCACGATCCTATGAGGTGGGGATTAATTATTATTTCACGAAAAATATATATCTCGAGCATACTTTAATTACCTTTTGACGCGATAAATGCAAATAATGGAGCGGAAACAGCACCTAAGATATATTATTAGAGATGCCAGCAATTCGTTCGAGCTTTTGGACAACAAATTCCAGCAAATTTTTAGTGTAAATAAGGATATGGCCCTGTATTTGACAAGCCTCACAGCTCAGTTGTTAGTAGCTCTGCCTGCTGCGCTGAAGGTTTTGGGTGCGATTCCCACCCAGGACAAACATTTGTGTGATGAATATTGATGTTTGGGTGTGTATTGTATGATGAGTAGGTAGGTATGAATAAAAAAAATATAAAAAACAAAGTATATTAGTATTATATCCGTAATCTAGATCCCATATTACAAGCTTTGCTTAGTTTGGGACTAGATGGTGCTGTGTAAAATAAATATCCTGTAATATTTATTTATTTATTTTAAGGAGCTTGATAGCGCGTTGAAACCGATTAATACTTGGGATGGTTTGCCGGTGCATGTGAAGGTTAGTACCTACCTAGTATTATAACAATTTGTTTAATTGTTAAATTCTGCCCTAATTCGTTGCAGCTCTTAGTATAATGCTAAGTAAATATCTGAGCCAAGTTAGTGGTGCCATCGTTAGAATGTATGTAACTGATTTAGTTGTTTATTATCATCAAAATATTGCTTCATTCAATTATACTAGACTCATGCCAAAGTGGATTATTTTTCCTGGAACGGAGAGTGCAAAGCAGAAGGTATCTCATGGATTCCAACAAAAGCATGGTCTTCCTGATATAGGTAATCGGCGCTATTGACTGCACCCATGTCGATATATTTCCTCCGCCTTAAGTATTAATAAAAATTACCACATTACTTACTTCTAACCACTCATTGTAACACATAATAATACATACATACTATTACTGATACTGAATTGAATTCCTGATCAGTAACATCAACATCGCCAAAACCAAAACAAAGAAGTTGAAGTCAATAATACAAAGACCTCCAGCAGCACTACTAAAATAAGATTTCGCTTTCATGCTAAGAAACTTACATCAATAGCATCATTTTAAACATATGATAAATTTAATCGATGATAAAGCAAATGAACATACGATTATTCAAAATTGAGTGAATGTAATGACGTTTTTATTTAATTTTCTTTGTATGGAAACAACGATGGAGAGAAAGGGTTTCTCCACCGTGGATATAATATCCCCAGTCTAGCCCATGCTCGGAGAGTAGACAATTTTTTATCCTCTCCCCGGGGAAAGTTGTCTCCAGTCCATGCTAAGCCTGCTGATCTCTTCTAGGATTCCCCTTTGTGGAGACCCAACTTTTAGTTATGTGAGTACTATAATGTCACTGCATATCTGTGACCACCCTTTTTTTTTTAAATCATAATAGGTAGGTACTAGGTGGGATTTTTTATAACAATGTGCGTTGAACTGAAACAACTGTAGTATCATAAAAATATTTATAATTACAATAATTTACTTCAAACATACACACTGATGATCACATACTGTTTGTAAAATGCAATTACTAGGACACCTGGATGAACACCAGCTGATCAATTTCATATTTGCCCTATGAGATGAAATTTACCTGAAAAAAGAAGACAAAAATATGAATTTTACACATAAGGAAACAATAATAACCAAGCCCCAAGATTTTTTATTTTTTTTTTATTGTACGACGGGGAAGCGCTTGGCCTTCATCTCACCTGGTAACAAGTTGAGATAAAGCCGAAGGTGGAGGCGCACTTCACCTGGAATCCTCAACAAACTGAGGAACTGGCTATCTTACCTCTGAATGCCGGAACACAACAATTTTAGGATTGTTGTTATGGTGACATAATTAGGTAAGATGGTGGTAGCTAGCCAGGCGGACTTAAACAAAGTCCTACCACCAACCAAACCAAGCACAATATATTGTACTCCCCATGGGAATCGAACCCGGGACCTCTGGATCTGAAATCGGTGGGTTGAACCACTAGACCACAGAGGTGGTTAAATTAATATGTGTCTATAAGTCTAATAACCCTAGGATTTGGTTCTAATAATGCAAGGTAAGATTAGCGTTTCTCTGTATCTGTGGTCCAGTCTTGATAGGTTACTTAGGGATTAGGTTGATTCGATTAAATAATTCTAACTAAAAGAGGCTCATGTCCAACAGTAGACTGTTATGGGCTATTGATGTGATACAAAGAATATGCAATATTTCCTCACCTAAAACATTGTTCTATCTTACAAGTCAGATCTACCCATATACTTGGGTTTAAGCTCTTCTATTCTTTTTATAAAGTCTGACTTTTCAATGCAGCCATCGCAAATCTCGTCCCAGTCATTCAGGATCTTCTTCAGGTCACGCACTTTCAACTTCTTCAAGTCAACATTCTTCAAGTCAATTTGCTTATCAAATCGGAGGTCGCAAATTTGGGCGTCCTTTTTCCTCAGCTTTTCACAGATCTTGTCAGCAGGCATGGACCAGCTAAGCGGCTTTGAAAGCTCACCGAGAATACCGGTAGCAGATTCCTCGAGACCGCCAAGATAGTAGCAAAACCTATTCTCTTTTCCCTTGGAGTCTTTACAGAACCTTTTGAACGCAGCCTCGATCAATTTGGGCTCTTTTTTCACGTCATCTGCTAACGTGGCTGCGAATTTGTCAATTGTCTTTACGCAAACCTCACACTCGCCCTCCTTCAGTGACAGAGATATTTGTGCCAACGCCGCCATCAACATTAAATGAAACACTCCTAATTTATACATTTTGAGTCAATATTTAAGGTTCAAGGGTTTTTCTAAATATTACAGCAGGTACAGTAACTGCTAGTACCACAATTATTTGAGAATCTTTACAAAACAGACACGCACGACACGAACACTCGTATGACATGCGTATGACTCGTATCGTAATCTCGTTGTTTCATTGACTTTGACAGCTTTTACTTGTCGAGCTGTGATTGGTGCACGTTTGTGGTGGCTAGATGGGTAGTGATGTCATTATTCCTAGCATTTGTATAACAGTGATGTATTGATAGTGATACAATATTCAAGAACTATTATGAGTATCTATAGGTGAAGCTGCTATTTCCGTAGCAAACTAAAAGATTAGTCGTTTTACGCTTTAGCTTTTTTAAAAGTGTCTGACAGCCTGCATAAATAACAGGTGATCTAAGACGAAGAATAAATTCGTGAAAGTCGTCAGAATAAACCCTAGTCAAATAAATTATGGATAGGTACAAAAATAAATAAATTCATAATTTATTTGACTACCGATTTAGGACACGGACTCAAAACAACTATCCAATCTTCTCAATTCTTCCGTGGATGTCGTAATTTTCGTTGCCAGAAGCTTAGCAGCAATAGAATAGGTATTCCAAAATATGTTGACAGCTGTACCTGTTTGGGATAAAGTGGTTCGAGTTTAAAGTAATAATGTGATTTTCAGTGCTAATTATGGCGAGATCATCTAAATGTATAAAACAGGATATTTAGCTGTCTCGAGACAAATTAGTGTTGGAATTAGCGAGGGCTATTCTAGCTTAGGGAGGAGCGGTGATCAAGTTACTCTGGCGGCGATGATGGGCCTGCAGCGGCCAAGTGAAGCAAATAGACTCGATAGGCACGCGATGACATTTTTGTAAATGTAACGTGGTTTTTCTCAAAAGTGGTCAAAATGTCATCCCATTCATTTTTAACTGTCGGAAACTACTCGGATTTTTTTATCGTTGCATTTAGCTATTATGGAGGAGCAGCACAGCAGCATTTGACTAAACAAATGATCCACTGTCACTAAGTACACTGTAGGTGCCAATACCAATAAAAAATAGCAAACCAATCAAAAAATAATTCAACTGTCAACACTCTTTCTTCTCCTTCCGACGAAGGTATAAGAAGACTTCTCGCTGTCGAACCTTAGAAAATAATGGTTTTGCTCGCCAGTGCAATAGTTTAGCTAGGCTAAACCGAAGATGCTTTCCCGAGATTTACAGACTAAGAAAACTTTGAACTATATACATTGTTAATGAATGATGGATCGAATTGGAACAGATAGCAGTGGCACTGCTTTCCTTGATCCATCTTCCTTAGAGTTTCCTGAGATCAAGTATAAAAAGGATTACTGATTATCGGAAACGATATTTTAGGTCTAGATACCTATTTTAGCCTATGCTCAATGGAACAGATTCATACCACAGAGAACAGATGCAGATAAAATGTTAAAATGTCAACTGTCATTAGGGTTGACTTGGTTGTCATGGGAACAAAATTTTGTTTATCAATATTGAATTTCAATTGTTCAGCTGCAGAATATAAAGCGATATTCCAGAATAAATGCACTTGATGCCGTAGAATATATTTCGAGTGTTATTTCACGAGCAATTTAAAATGTCTGAAGTAAAATTAAAGCTCCAGGATAACCCAAGGGTGGCGCTGGAACCATTTCTTACCGCCTTACAGAGCGAGTCGAAAATGGCTCGAAAAAAGGCTCTGGATGAAATCAACATCGCATTATTCGAGACCGTGGAGAATGCAGATATAGATCTTACAGTGGTTTTTCCTGATATATATGCTTACGTGCTAAAAGGCTTCTCAGACCAGTCCGAGGCGTGTCGCGATGCGTCTGCAAAGATAGTGTCGAATTTCATCGGCAGACTACCTCTTAATGATTACTACCTGACATATATACTGCCAGTAATAGTTCGCCGTATTGGCTGCCCTGAAATCATCGAAGAATCTGAGGAAATCCGCTTAGTATTGATAAGCCTTGTAGGAAAAATATTAGAAAAGTACAAAGTGTGTCACCTTTTAAGTCCATTTATCAATGATTTCACTAGCATTCTAACTAAGACCAGCACCGATCCATACCCGAAGGTAAAACTGGAGGCTTGTGAATGTATTATCCAGCTGACCAAAGTCTTGCAGAGAGATTTTCACTTTCAATCAGAGAGCTATGTGAAGCCAGTGCTTACAAACTTTGCTCACCAACATTTTCGTGTGAGGGTTGCAGCTATAAGAGCCATTGGTAATACTCAGATTCTGTATATTTATTGAATTTCGCTCGTTACTTGCTACCTATTAATGTAATACTGTACTTAAATGTACTAAGTACAGCACAACACAGAAAAACATAGTAATAATCTATACAGCATTGTTTCTGTATATTTTCAGGAGCAATAGTCCTAGCTGGAGATGCAAAATGCTTTGAGCTGTCTATCTCTCCGATGGCGGAGAAACTGTTTGATGAGAATACTCAGGTTCGTCTGCAGGTTACAATGGAGGTTGGGAATTGGATGCTAAGTTACCGTGACAGATACTCTTTCTGGCACCGGATGATACCTCTAGTCCTTACAAGGTACAATCAAACTTTAAATGAAAATAATGCTGTGGGAGATAGGTTTGCCAATAATGATGATGAATAATGATGATTGTAGGTATTCAAATGTACTACTAGGAGAGCCCACAATACTAAATGGGGATTTACTCAAGCGTCATATTTATTATTATATTCTAAGATTTGAAGAATACAAAAGGCAAATATAGTGGCCATTCTGTGACAGGATCATTGTCATTATGAAGCAATTGATTTAGTAGAATCAGGGTCCTGGTTGCATGGTGGGGGTGGCCGTATGTGTTGAAAAATTGTTTTCAAGGGTGTTAGATATCCAGAGGGGATGTTAAGAGAACTAGAAAGAAGATCCCATTCAAAAGACTGACATCAACCAAGGTCATGCATGACGGCTTTTTGAAAATTCATTTTAATATCACCTACCCTGACAACATTTAACTTTTAACTAATTCATTAAGTACCTTCTACTAAACAAATCTTCGTGTTCTTTGTGTCAGGATGCCTCACAACATATAACACGAATGGCTTGACATAATGATCATAGAGTCGAGACTTTAAGGCACTATCACACATTCATAATCACTTTGCTATACAAGGTATAGAGGATTTGCTATAGTAATGTTTTTGTTCGACATGCGTATCAACAAGACGATTTTGGTTGTTAGGTACCTACGCATATTGATGTACCTACACGTTAACTAGGTATGCATGTCTTAAACTGAAAGTACACTTTCAGCCTAAGCGACGTTATGGCGGATGTTCGCGAGGCGGCTTCTAAGCTCTGGGCGGATATTGGTCTCCAATACATGGAGGAGAACGAAGAGGATCTCAAAAAGAAAGCGGACTTCCTTAAAGATGTGCCAACACACTATCCTGACGTCAAACGGCCCAACATGGGCTGCCGTACGCTTGTGATTAGCAACATTGGCAAGATTGTTCCCGCCATTTGCAGAGGTTGGTATCTAAATACCTACTACTTAGTATAAAATTACGAAAAATTATAACCAAAAATGTACAAATTCGACTTACCTACTTCTTATAAACTAGTTCGCCCCGAACTGAGATCTCATTATGTCTGTTGTGTTTGGTATGTGAACACGGAGATTTTTTTCAAAAAGAAATACTGAAGTTATTACTCGACGATAAAAGTGTGCATATATTACACCTCTACCTAAGCACACTTTCTCAATCTCTCTTTATTTTCATGAGCGTTGAGGCTAAACAGACATGTCAGCACAGAAGACAACTCAGCTGCACAGCCCGAGATTTAGATCTATAGATTGGCACTTTAACTTAAATGGAAAAGATGTTTTAGGTTCAGTTGAAGTGGTGTTTGGGCAGCTGTTTTTAAATAATAAATATTACAGGACATTAGTTTTACACAGCGCCATCTAGCCCCAAACTAAGCATAGATAACGGATAGAATACTTAAATATTTTTTGTAAATATATACGATACAACACCCAAACACAGAACAATCTATATTCGTCACACAAATGTTTCTTGTCCTGGGTGGGAATCGAACCCACAGCCTACAGCGCAGAAGGCAGAGTTAACAACTAAGCTATGATGCTTTGTTTCAAAGGTTTCGATAGATTATTAAATTACCCACATTAAAATTAGGACTACATTATTTTTATCGTCTAGAATCTAGTAATTGATCTATTTTAAACTAGCTAACCTCACACAGTGACACTTGCGCCAAGGTACTAAGTTCATCACTATCATTACAGCCCATATAAGCGCACTGCAAAGCATATTCTGGAAAGGCTCGCTCCATTTTAGACCTCATTCTTGCCCAGGCAAGGCTCGAGGTCACTGAATGTTAGGCCTACGATGGACCGAGCTTTCCCAGAATGCACTGGCTCTCTCGCGCACTAATGGAACACGGCAAACCTTTTGGTGCACGAAAGGTCCTGCCCGTGTTGTGATCATTGTTAGGTATTATTTTTCTAAAATAAACAACACTAAGTAGTAACTAAGGGTATATCAGCTATCTGCCAGTGAAAGTCCCGTTAAAATCGGTCCATCCGTTTTGGAGACAAGCCGGAACATTCCTACAGACAGACAAAAGATTGTCAGCGATCACTAATCCCGTTGCCAAGCGTGATGATTATAAGAGTATCGATGCCGTGACAATATTGTACTATGTAGGTACTTGTGTCATTTATCTGAAATTAAAAGGCTTTAATAAAAAAATATTGCTAGAAATGGAAGGGTGGCAAGCGGACGCCCGCCTCAGAGTCTCCCAACTGCTGTGTTGGCTGATCCTGTGCGCGGAAGAAGGGTCTACACAGCACTCGCACGTCATTGTGAGGTCCATGCTGAGGGGAGCCGGAGATGATGATGAAAGGGTCTTGCAAGAGGTTTGTTTGTTCTTCTTTATTTTGAATGTTATGTTTATGTCATTGGCTCTCGAGTATTTTTTATGTGGGAATATACATTATAATTGGTATACAGTGTGAGTCATTATAAAGTGTACATGAATTTGGGTGAAACTATACCTTTTCATCAATGATCAAAACTCTCCAAAAAATCTTTCCCTATTTTTTATAGACCTGAACTTTTTTACATATCACTGTGGAGTGGATAATTTTATTTCATAGTCATTGCCTAGTTGTTAACAAGCATAACTGTTTTAATTTTAACACGAAAGACAAACTGGCTTAAAACTATAATGTTTTCAATTCATTGTGAGTTTTTATTGTGTTTCATTGTGCAAAGCACAATGGATAGTGATAAATTAAGCTCTTTATAAAAAAAAGGAACATCGGTTTTTCAATTACTTTTTCGTCGAGTAAATTGGGTGTAGTTATTCCAAATTTCATATGTAGACTTTGAAGACTCACACACTGTATTACCTTCGTCCTACCATTGATAAGTGCTGATGCCTAGTACCCATAGTAAAACAACATTTTTATGGAATTAATATTTTTCTCTGCCTGGGAAGCAAGCGCGTATGTATTTATTTTATAGGTAGATACTTACCAAAGAGTCAGTGCTCTACACTATTGAATTTTGGTAAAATGGTAGAATATGAAGGTAAGAATATGACTAGTTTCCTGCCGAAAAGCTGAAGTAAGGCTATGGTTTCAGATAAGACGAGCTGCTGAGCTATTCGGCTACTTCATAACCCCAGACACGTGGTGGCCACTATTAGAAGCCGAGATGGATTCTTGGCAGGCACTTTTGGTTCTCGCCAATATCCTCAAAGGGTCTAAAGCTGAATTAGTGAAGGAGAAAGCTATGGGTGAAATGTGTCAAGAACTCTCGGATCCCGATCGCTGTAGAACTAGAAAAGTAAGCTGTATAGATAATAGCGTTCGTATTATATGTTTATTATTTTATTATCATTTTTCTATACATACATTAAAACGTTAACTTTCGATCTCTTTTTTGGCATAATAGGGTGCATTGTTAAAGTTTATATGAAGACAGAGTGAATTTGTTCTAATTTTTAAGAAATTTCGGTCACTGGGCGATCACTCATTTAAATCGTTCCTTTACGACACGGTAAGGAAGTAAGATGGGCAGAACAAAACCAGGTTGAGTGGACCTGGTGTTTGTACCACAAGGCACATTATGAGACTCGTGCTTAAACCAGATTGTTTTTTTCTCAGCCAAAGTACCAAGCGAATCTTCTGCGTGTGTGCGAAGCTCTGCTGGACTTGTGTTGTGATGAAATCGTTCCAGTAGCTGACCAACTGTTCACCATAAACTTCACTGTGTATTCTATGCCGTTTGATGATCAAATCGCGTTCATGGCTTTGTGTAAGTTCTTCCGAACGGATTTTTCAAGTTTTTAGGTGTTTTACGGGATCTTCCCTCTTCGACCACCAGATTACGGATAACATCTCAAAATTCAGTTTAAGCCATGTGTGAACGTTTATGAGTGATCATTGACGACATTCCTAGGTACTCAGTTCCTGAGAAAGAAGTACTTGCAAACGAATATTGTGTTAAGTTGTGTTTAACCGCCTCTGGTGGGCTAGTGGTTCAGCCCACCGATTTCAGATCCAGAGGTCCCGGGTTCGATCCCGTGGGGAGTGCAATATATTGTACTTGGTTTGGTTGGTGGTTGGACTTTGTTTATGTCCGCCTGGCTCGCTACCACCATCTTACCTAATTCTGTCGCCATAACAACATATCTAAAATTGTTGTGTTCCGGCATTCAGAGGTAAGATAGCCAGTTCCTCAGTTTGTTGAGGATTCCGGGTGAAGTGTGCCTCCACCTTCGGCCTTATCTCATCTTGTATCCAGGTGAGATGAAGGCCAAGCGCTTCCCCGTCGTACAATAAAAAAAAAGTTCTGTTCTCGAAAAACGAAACATGCAGAAAAACAAAACATGCATTTTTCGTTTTTCGTAGACCCCCATCCATCGGATCTTCCATGAAAAATCCGATAACGTATTGTTTCGTTACGTTTTTCGAAACAAAAATGACAGAAGTTCTTTCGGATCCGACGACGTCTGATTTCATAGTAGGCCTCTGGTGCGCCTGTGTTTGCCTATGCGTGCCTAACGCAAGTTTCGGAATCAATAGCTGAATAATTTCTAGAGGCATTACTAAAAACCTATATAGACCTTGTATCTTTCACATGATTAACCAGATCTTTTGCTATCTTTTGCTAGTACTTAAAACATTGTAATATTGCAATAAACATACTGCATAGGTAGGTATAGGTATCCATGTACCTACTGAAATAAATATTCCCTAATAACATTTGTAACACCTGTTTTACAGCTAACTTAGATAAGCTGCGATTCCATGAGAAATGTGGACGCACCCTAACTACCCTGTACGATAGACACATTGGTAAAGTGCTCTCGGGAATCACCAGTGATGCTGTCACGTGGACTCTGCTCTCCCCTGACCGTTGTCTCCTTGAGAGTGCCATGCTGCACTCAGGTCAGTGTCTATACTAGAAAAAAAACATGCTTTTTACAGCTGTATAAAACTCATGACTTGTAAAAGGATACGGATCCATAAGCTTCTTGGGCTCATCTATTTCCCGTAATTTAGTATGGAATGCTGTTCTGGGTAATATTTTCTGCGTCTGTTCTTTATTTTATGTGATTTTAGTTATCAATTTAAATTTCAGCCAGCTTAAAGTTGTCTCATGCTATCAACTAAAATAGCATAATATGGGTTAAGCGAAATGAACTGTTTCAGGATCTGCAATGGGCGCCCAGTTGCACCTAATAGCGCCTCTTCTGAAAGAATGCTTAGCTACACCCAAGGTAGACCCTGAGGTGAAACTGAAGATCTTCACATCTCTGTCTACGGTTCTTTTGAAGCGTCAAGAAAACTTTAGAAAGTGTGAGACTGACAAACTCGAGGCTTTCCTGAAAATCGTTATTGAAGGTTAGTATTTCCATAGACACTGGTTTACGTTGGGGAAAATGTATATAAGACCACTGTGAGTCGTGATGTATGGATAAGAGTTTTGGGTTCCGAAAGTGACTGATGAAAGGAAAGTGCACGCGGCAGAGATGAGAACGTTAAGATGGATGTGTGGAGTAACGATAATGGATAAGACAAAGAATTAGTAGGTATACGAGTAGTAGAGCCCCATGTTTTAGGGCTCGTCCGGGGAAGTACTACTACCATAGGTAGGTACCTTTTTCAGCCGCCAAGCAGCATTGCCGTGTTTCGGTTTGATGAAGGGTATGGTTTCCCGTGAAATTACGGGCACGCGTTAAACACCTTTATGCCTCAAGTTGACGGGCGCAATGCAGTGCCTTGTAGGCTATTTTCTTTGTGGATGTGACCTACGCAGTAAGGCTTTGTTGTAGGCAAGAGATGCACATAACATCAGGTGGGCTACTTGCTTGTTCCGTCTCCAATTTGTATTAAAAAAAAAGTAGTTAGATACATTTGAGGAAGCGTGGAAGTTGTGCCAAGCAAGACAGGTTCAGAAGTAATAGGTTAGCATGGTATGGTCATGTAATTGGGAGGGATGCGAGCCATAATTATGAAATGATAAGAGTTGAATATTAGTGTGGGGATGAATTATAGGAGTGCTATGCTATGCCGAAGAAGATATGGTTGGATTGTATGAGGCAATATGGGCAAGAAAGAATGAATGAATGAATTGCTGAAAATACTATTACCTTACCTTATAAATAAGACTGGATAACTTAAAAAATGTATTAAAAAGTAATAATTAAGGAGTGAGTAATGATTTGACGTCTGATTTACTATTAAAAAACTATTTGTCTATATTGATATAATAAAGTTCTTTTAACTTAAACACAACTAAGCAAAGCTAATACGGCAACTAGATCACGGCGAATACTTTTATTATGAGTACTGTGATTTTACTACATACTTTGTAATATAAAAATAAATAAAAAAATATTTACAGGACATTCATTTCACACAGCGCCATCTAGCCGCAAACTATAAAGCTTGTAATATGAGAACTAAATTACCGATAGAATACATAAATACTTTTTTTTTGTAAATACATACTTAGGTACTTATCATATAATACAACACCCACATATAAATCTATATAAAAATCCCAAATCTTGCAGAAGTAATAATGTCGAACCTGGTGTGGTCTGCGGGACGCACTGCCGAGGCCATCCGCACGGCCGCGGTGGCGTGCCTCTGCGCAGCGTTGCAAGAAAAGCCGGAGGAAGATATTATTGAGAGCGGGGGCCATGGGGATATCGGGGATAAGGTGGGTCGTGGGTGTCATTTTGCTTCTAGGTTTTCTACAATTTATATAATATATTGACCTCGCTGGGTCAAAAATAATGGCGCATACCCACATAGCTCCAATGTCATGAATATAATTAAAACACATGCTTATGTCTGGTGTTAATTACAATGGAAAAAGTTGCTACTTTAAATTCAAAGTATATTTTTTTCAATAAGGTAAAAATATAGGTGAAATAAAATAAAGACAATGTAAGTCTTTTTTTATTTTTATTACTCGACGGGGAAGCGCTTGACCCTTGTCACCTGGTTACAAGTTAAGAGAAGGCCGAATGTGGAGGCGCACTTCACCCGGAATCCTCAACAGTCTGAGGAACTGACTATCTTACCTCTAAATGCCGGAACACAACAACTAGCATTGTTATTAACATAACTATCGTGGATCAACGAATTCATTCGTCCTTGCGAGCACTCGCGAGTGCTCGCAAGGACGCGGAACGCGTGCGTCGTGAACCGTACTCACCCTGATGATGTCCTTCGGTCAAGGACGAAACGTTGGTGTTTTACATCAATAATAAGGTTCGTGGAAATTCCCGTATGTCCCAAAATGAACTAGCATTGTTGTTGTGGCGACAGACTTACGAGGGGTGATCCAAAAGTAATGATAATCAATAACAAACACAATGAATAAAATAAAAAAATAAATTTATTTCTCAACATCCTAGCAAGTCTATACATTTAGTCCATCTCTTTTCTAAACCTAAAATTCCCTTAGAAAAAAAATCTTTATCTTGACTCTCAAAAAAGTCATCAACCGCGGCCATCACGTCGCTATCATCGTCAAATTTCTTGCCTCGGAGATGTTCCTTGAGTCGTGGAAAGAGATAAAAGTCACTGGGGGCTAGATCTGGTGAATAGGGGGGGTGATCCACCAGCTCAAAGCCCGCTTCCTGAATGGCAGCCATGGCAATTGCAGCTTTGTGAACCGGTGCGTTGTCTTGATGGAACAGCACTCCAGCCCGCAGTTTGCCTCGCCTTTTCTCCTTAATAGCCTCCCGCAATCTTCTTATTTGTTCTGCATAGTAGGAGCCTGTAATAGTGGCCCCCTTTTCCAAGTAGTCCACCATGATTATTCCTTCAGCGTCCCAAAAAACAGACGCCATAACCTTCCCTGCTGAGCTTGACACTTTGAATTTCTTCGGCGTCGGTTCATCGGATCGTTTCCATGTCATCGATTGTTGTTTTGTTTCAGGATCAAAATGGTGGATCCAGGTCTCGTCCATGGTCACAAAACGTGACAAAAAATTATCCTTGTCTGCCTGGAAATTTTCGAGATTTGCTCTTGACATGTCGACTCGTTTCTTCTTTTGCTCGTCGTTTAACATTTTCGGTACCCAACGCGCGGAGACCATTCTCATATGCAATTCGTTCGCAAGGATTCTTTGAATGCTGCCATATGAGATCCCTGTGACCTCAGCTACATGCCTGATAGTCACTCTTCGATCTTCCAATACAACTTCTTCAACTTTTTTCACATTTTCTTCAGTGAGGGACGTCGATGGGCGTCCTTCGCGGTGTTCGTCTTCCGTCGATGTTCTTCCCAGCCTAAACTCCTTAGCCCAGCGTGCAACTGTGGAATATGGAGGAGAAGAGTCCCCTAATGTTTCCACCAAAAGTCGCTATGTATGTCTTTGGTAGACATTTTTTTCAAGCAGAGGTATTTAATGACAGCTCTGATTTCGTGTTTTTCCATTTTGATGTTCACTCCTTGACAGTCCGTATTCAAATGAATGTAGCTCCCGGGAATCGTGGCCTATTTATATGATTTTTTTTTCCTGAACTAGTTGGTAATTGAGCAAGTGACTGATATTTTTTTTGTATTTTTGTGTGCAGTAGAAATAACTGATTATCATTACTTTTGGATCACCCCTCGTAGGTGAGATGGTGGTAGCTAGCCAGGCGGACTTAAACAAAGTCCTACTAGCAACAATACCAAGCACAATAATGTACCGCTCTGGGAATCGAACCACAGAGGCGTAAAGTCAGTGGTCTACCTATAGATTAATTACTTGGTCTCATATAGGAGGTGAATTTATTCCCAAGCAAAGAGTCCCTGGAGCCATTCCTGGAGCAAATGGTGCCATTGCTGGCGGCGCTGGTCGACGACAACTCGGCGCTGACTCGACAGCACACGATGCGCGCGGTGTGCTGTCTCGCGAGCCTCGCCCGGCTGCGCGGGTGCTTCACCGATATGATGCTGCATAAAATTTACTTTGGTAAGGCTCTGACCTTTCCTGATTGTAACAATGTATTAAAATATATATATATTTCAGACAGAGTCCATAGTTACAAATTACAATAGATTTAAAACAAAATTACAATTACAATTACCAACATAAATAAATATAAATTATACAATCATATTGGAAATACGAGCAAACATAGATTACATAAAATGTCATAAAAAATGTAAAAAAAGCTTCTAAGTGTCTCAAAACCAGGGGGAGGGGTGAACTAGTAGCTCAACGGTAGGAGTGGTTCAAATGTGTGCTATAGTACAATATATCGTATTATAATTATTTATTCTTAAAACGACCGCAAAAAAGTATTAGGTAAGTAGCTAAATAGTAATAATATTTTACTTGAAATTATGATAGTATTAGTACGGGAATCATTTTGAAATTTTTAATGCCAAAAAAACATGTATACCTACCTGCGTAACATCATCATCATCATCCATCAGCCCACACACGTCCACTGCTGAACATAGGCCTCCCCAGTCGACACCACAAAAAGCTATCCTGGGCCTCCTTCATCCGTCGAGTCCCTGCGACCGCCACAATTTCCTGTGTAACATTGGTAATTTAAATCCAAAGTAAGCCTAAAAACTCGAACATTTTTTTATTTAAAAAATACAAGCTTGGCAGTTTTTATTTTTCAAATCCAATCCATGTTATTTATTAATTAATTAATATACTTACGCAACATCTTATAAAAAATCCTTAAAACACGTATATAGAGACAGTCAGCCAATTATAGTTATTGTTAACTTGCATACAATATATATATCTACTATAAAAAAACCCAATTAAAATCGGTCCAGCCGTCTAGGAGTTCAGTGGCGAACACACGTAGAAGAATAACATTATGCAAAGCTAATAAACTCATATATATTTACGAACAGTTTACCTTGTTAAATAGTGGCCACTATTTAACTGTACTCTTAGTATGAGTTTCTGACAACCAACTGAAACTATTTTCGTTTTCGTATAGGGCGCTTATTTCCATACATTTGGTTAGCGGCATAGTGAAGCAACTGTAGTTCCTTTCAATGTCCGCTAACCAAATGCATGGAAATAAGCGCCCCATACGAAAACGAAAATAGTTTCAGTTAGCTGTCAGAAACTCATAGGCCAGAATCCAAGGCCTATGATATTGAGAATCATCAAACTGTTCGATGAATGATTCTCAATCAGTAAATCAAATATCAATGTCGGTACGTTAATCCCCAGTGGTGCTGAAACGCCTAGACGACAGCAGCGACAAGGTTCGCTCGTACGCGGTCCAGTCGATCTGCACCCTGTTCAAGTGTCGCCCCGACCCGTATGATACCATCGTGTTCGGAGCGCATATCGACGCGGTCTACTCCGCCATGCTCATCCACTTGGACGACCCCGATGAGAACTTCCGACGCGAAATGCTCGGTGAGTTTCTTTTTGATATTATGAAAAAAAAAACAGGACACAGGAGGTAATTTTACACCTTTTTTTACTATAGATGGCGTATCTAGACCCCAAACTAAGCATGGCTTGTAATATGGGAACTAGATTGCGGATATAATACTGTTACGCCAATCAGAAAAGTCTAGAATATTCGCGGGCCTTCGCATAGTTCCGAGAAAATAAGACAATAAGAACTCGTTTATCAATAACGCAAAAGGATGATTTATGACCGCCGCGCCGAAGACAATAGTCCCAGATTACGCAAAAGTTCGCGCGACCATTCCCGCGCTTACTAGAAGATTTGATAAGAGTTGGATATAAATTGACGCGCGATTCGGAAGCAAGACAGTGTGAGGTCCGCGCAAAGCTGCCGTCCAGGTTCAGAACCAGGCCAGCGTAATGTCCTTTCATAAAAAAAAGCAAGACAGTATTCGATTACGATACAGCGAGATAACATCTTGATGTTATCGCACTTAAATATCACTTGTGATATCTATGTGCGATAACAGTGTTTAGTGATTCGGTAGTATACATAAGTGGTGTTGTACTGTGTTTGAGAGTAATTCGTTTGGTGCTGAATAAACGTGTCTTATTCTAAGTAATAACCGGTTGCTTTTAATTTTACGAACCCCAGCTCGTAACAATACTTCATCACTTTTTTTTGTAAATACATACTTATCATAAAATACAACACCCAAACACAGAACAAGTATTAATATTTATCACACAAATGTTTGTCCTGGGTAGGAATCGAACCCACAACCTACGGATGTCTACGTTCTCTCGCCACGGATGTCTTAGAATCAAACGGAATATGAACGCTAATGCCACAAGATAAGATTCAATTTCGCGTGTAAATGGTAAGAGTAGGTACATTTTTATATTGCATATTTAATTCTATGACAAGATGTCAGCAAGTAGGTACCTACTAGGTCTACTATAAATCAATATATATTTTTTCCAGATGGCTTGATCCAGCTAGCTGATTTGGATCCGAAGGTTCTTATGAAGAAGGTGAAAGCCAACATAAATATCTACAGAAACAAGACTGCTTATGAAAAACTTTCTAGTCATGTTGAAAAGTTATTGTAGGTACCTGCTTATTGAATTTAGTTTTAATGTGTCCGGTACGGGAGCAAGTAATGATATCAACAAACGTGTGATCAAAAGGTACAGAAATGTCGCAAAATGTCTGTTCCGAACGAGAACCATCGTCGTAGATTTGGATTCCTGTGCTCTTGTCGTATATACATAATATATATATGACATAGCATAGTCATTGCATTTCCCTCCACGGCCTCCACTCAAGGCTACGAGTTTTTTCGTTTAGGACCTTAGCAATAAAAAAAAATAGGTCGAATGAATTGATTGTTGAATTGTTATGTATGATAAATATTTGCGTCATTAGCGGTTACCTTTAAGAGCATTAAAGGTGAAATATATTTAAACGTAGTTCGTGATTCGTGTACTCGTAAATGAAGTCATTCATTGCTGTATTGAATAACGTCATTTACGAGTAGGTACACCATGAAGGACGAGGTGCTACCTACCTTTAATGTGTACCTACTGTGTTATGTACCTACCTGCCTACCTACCACGAAGGAATGTTTCCAGCATAAGTAAGAACCTAGGTAATTATACCTACTTAGTTTTACCTTAATTTTTACCCAGCACGAGCTCTCACATTTTTTTTTTCCTATAAATAAAATTCACCGGTTTGTGACTTCGCCATTGCAATTTATATTTTGTAAGCATGCGTGTGACTTTGTTTTGTTTCTTTATATAACAATAAACATACTTATTTTGCAAACATGTTTATGTTTTATCTTTGAAATCAAGCAAAGAATTCTACAAAAATGATAAGAAGTAGATAATTAACCAAATACTTAACTACCTACTAATATTTATTTTACTTATGTGTATTTCGTCTCCATTTCCTCCTGAGGATGTCGGAAAAGGCGACTAAGGGAAAATACACCAGGGGATGGGCAGCAGCAGTTTTGCATATGTACTTTTAGACCCATATCGCCCTTGAATGGAAAACGAGCACATTTTTACATTGATTTTAACAACGGGAAATTTAGGTTTGTTGTTTATAAAAACATATATCACCTTTTAACTCATAAGGAAAGGCAAATCATAGCTACACTCCAAATATGTTAATAACATACAAAAGTTCATATCCAAATGTTGAAAACATTTCTATTCACTCTATATTATCTGTGGTACTATCTGTGCGTACCATGTGGGTACAGAAATACAGGAGTACAGTTTTTTTTTTATTGTACGACGGGTAAGCTCTTTAGAGATAAAATATGTATTATAGATCCATTTAGTAACGGGCAGCAGAACTAATTTAGGCTGCGTTCGTTAAAATACGAAATAAAGCTGAACTAAGTCAGCTGATGGTCGGCTGGTGACTATACTCCCCACGGACAGTTCAGGCTAGTTTTTTTTTTGGTGACTGTAGTCACCATGAACGTTCAAGTGGATAAAAAGGTACACGATGAAGTCCCTTATTATTCAACACGTTGCGCTGCTGCATGAATAAACCTGTTTGATACGCGGGTAAGGGCTAAGTTGGTAAGCTGAGCAGGACCAAATATGACATGTCTTCTGCAAATAATATTTTTTCTCGTTTTTGCTGACCTTATATAGAATCGTGGGTAGGGTCTAGGAGTTTTCGAGGCAGAGACATCAATGGTCGTTGGTTGTCCGGACGCGCATGCACGGACGCGATGGCTTTAAAGTGCGCGTGGCAGTGACAGTTCTCGTCGTTTATGCGACGCGTCAGCGTCACATTAAAGACCTTATCGGTGGGAGTCCTGAACGACTCGGGCGATGACGTCAATCTTATCGTACCAACCCGCCTGGCCTGCACGTTCAAAGAGCAATATTCTGCTGTGCTCGGAGTCTACTTGTTTGTCTTAGAGCATAGAGCATACCGTGCTGACGCTGCATAATTATGTGACCCCGAGTGAATTTAGGACCTCCTATTTTTGTCCTTGATGACTGGAAATCACTGGGCATCACTCGAGCGGTAGATGTTTTTCATATAGCACGATCAACTTGTGGTTTCCCAAGGACATGTCGATAAGGATCCGAAAAAACAGGTATCATCAACCTATTTTACATAAATATATCCCGACGTTTTGCCGGAGTGCACCATCCGTGGTTGGCACCATAGGTAAAATATAGAGAAAGCGGAGAGTGGTTTCCCACGACACATCCTGACCTCGTAGTTTCAATGGCTTCGGCACATCACACAGTGTGCGCATAAACGCAGACAAAATTAAAAGAGGTGATTATTCGAATGATCGAGTCGAACGCGCTATTAAGCCTTTTCTACATCTAGAAATAATGCGACAGTAGATGCGACGTATGAGCTGAAGCGTGGTGTTATATTAAGTAAAGTAAAGTAAAATAAACATTTATCACTTGAAATACATGTGGTAAGGTGTTATAAACTTTAGGTATCAATGTATCATGTCGTAATACGGCGTGCAATTTTTGTGAACAATTAAAATTGTACTTACAATATAAAATAAGTTATAAAATGTAATTTAAAATCAAATAAAACTATTTACTGCTTACAAATAGGTACTAATAAACAATGAAAACAACACTATTAGATATCACACAAAATTAAACATAGAAAAATAATAGGTTGAGTATTAGAAATGAAATACAATGTCGAACAAAAACAGACTATTACCACAGAATAATTAATAGTACTACGATCACTCTCTAACAAAAGTACCATATAAAAATGAACCTACTCTTACTATTTGCACGCGAAATTGAATCTTATCGTGTGGGACTAGCGTTCATATTCCGTTTGACACCACTGACTTGTAACCGGTTTCGCGGTCAGAGCATAGGGCTCCCACTCGCCGATATAAATATACTTAGGTGGCTGACTAGTTAACTACAAACATAAGCAACTATTGCTGGGCGACTTTTAGGTACTACGGCGCAGCGCGTTCAAGCTCTACAAACATGTATCGACCTGTTCAGTTGATCCGCGCGGCTTGAAACGGTGGTAGTTAGGTGTAGGTACTTACTATCTATTCAATTAAAAACGAAAGACGAAAATCTACATAAATAAGAAACTAGGTAGGTAAAAACTATTAGATAAGTTGGTAGGCACCTAAATAATAAATTTTCACACACAATGATTAATTCCTTTTGACCTCCTAAAATGGTGTCCGTTATGGTAGCGCACGTTCGTGGTTATGCCTAAAAACTCTGCGTAAATAGAGCATAATTAGTGCAAAAATTAAATAAATAGTGCCTCATTGGTTTAAGAAATAATGACCATTCTAAGTAGCTTGCTTGATCGTTATGCTGGCGTACGCCAGCATAATGATCAAGCTAGCGTACACATGACCGTACTCGAAAACGGCTTATACTATAGCAACGAAGTTACACACAAAAAGAGAGCACAAATAGTGCCCGAGCCTCATAAAATTTCATAGTGATTGCTCATATGCAACGGAGATATTGAACAAGACTTTTGAATGACATTCCGAGCTGTCGTTATGGCAGCGTACCCATTTAACAACGTAGTAGTTCTTATAGAAAACGAGCTTTTCTTATCATAAATGCAATACGTATAAATAGTGTGTGAAATACTGCCTCTGCCAGTAGTCATACTTTATGCGATTCCGTAGTGGAACAATACAAAAAGTCTATGTGAAATTCCATCAACAAATGCATTGTGGTACAGCGCACACAAAAAATAATTTGTTAGTGAAATTATACACCGAACAATTTAGGTAGTTAGTAAGAATTAGTAGTTTTGTTACTTTATATGCATGTGCTTGAAGAGAAGATGAGCTTTCGTGACTACTTTTACCCATATCTAGCTACTTATTCAGCAAAGCAGAGTTATGAGAATTATGTAGATATGGGAACCCCAAGAGTTTGCCAATGTCAGTTTTCACTATCACTAGACGCTCGGTTCTCTTTGTTCAATAAATTACAAATTACAATTGCATTGCAGTTGACTTTGACATTAATTAGCAGTGACAGTGACAATTCATATTTCTATTGATATTGGTAAATTTTATTTTACTTTGTGTTGTGGTTGTGTTGGTTTTGCGGCTGCGTGCCGTTTGTATTGTTTTGTGCTGAGTTTTCTATTCTTTTCATCTTTTTCGATGAAAACATTTTCACAAATGATATTTTATAAATGAAAGTGGTAGTGTTTTACTGATATAATGGAAGTTATTCGTCAGAGTGAGTTAAAAATAATGAACATTGAACAGGGTGGTGCCCTAACGCCGCTCTCGATGTCTTTGATAAAATCGCTTTATTTTCAGATTTCAAAGATACCTTGCCTCTAATCGATGCTGCCATTAAAAAATCAGACTTTTTGGTGATTGATGCCGAGTTTACCGGGCTTACAAATGGTCGAGACGTATCAATATTTCACACGCCAAAGGACTACTACAAATGCTTGCTGTATGGTTCTACAGAGTTTTTAGTAATTCAGTTCGGACTTTGTGCGTTCTATTGGGACAAGGAAAAGAAGCATTACATGAATGACGCGTTTAACTTTTATTTGTTTCCTCGAGGGAAGCCTGGGCCTGAAAAACTGTTTTTGTGCCAGAGTTCTAGCCTAGATTTCTTGAGCGCTCAAGGGTTTGACTTCAACAAAGTGATACGAGATGGTAAGGCACTATTTGTAACTTAACCTATTCTTATATACAGGGTTAGTTTTTTTTCAGGGCCACCGAGGCCAAGTCGGAAACCGTGAAAGTTATCGAAAAGTCATGTTAGGAGTTACATGCTCGATAAAAAAAAAATAAGTTCTGCATTCGAGAAAATCTATATTTTGTTATAGATTTCCTAGAAAAGTGAGTTTTTGAAAAAAAAAAAATTTTGCATATATTAGTTCTTTGTTTGATAATAAAAAAACTAATGTATGATGACTATGTGCCCAAAGTTGTTGGAACTCTTTCAAAATTGAAAATATATGTAAAATGAATGTCCTGTAATATTTATTTATTTATTTATTTATATATAATTTTGAAGACATTCCGATTTTAAAAAGTTCTACACATACAGCAAAAGAGTATTTAATAGCTTTGCTTACATATTTCAGACTATACGTACAACCTTTACTAAATGCATAAAGATGAACGTATCAATTTTCAATTTAAAAAAAAACTCACCTGTATAGTAAGCACAGTAAGGTGGATTCAATATTTGGTATAAAATGGTTATCTAATTTATGGACTGGTACAAATGAAAATTAGAACTATGTAAGAGTACATCATTCTATTTTATAGGTATATCATACATGACTGAGCCTATGGAGACTAAGCTTCGTGAACAATTGACTGAGAGACAGAGGTCTGTAAAAGAGAAAGACATTATTGCCATTCCTGAAGAACACAAGAGTTATATAGAAGAATGCTGGTAAGGGCAAAAAAAGAGGTTTAAAATGCTTTTACTATGAATTAATGTTGATTATGCTGCTATAAATATGCAAATCACAATTATTTCCCCTATGAGGATTCAAAAAAGTTGTGAATATGTTACATTATTTTAATAAAATCAAGAGAACAATTAAATAAAAACAAGCAATTTGATATAATTATATGTATCTGTGAGAAATTTTGTATGAGATTCCAGTTTTCAAAGCGATGAGCTAATAGTATTTCATAGGTATATAATTTTTAAGTGCCTCTATAGTCTAGTGTTGAGGATTCCGCGTGAAGTGTGTTCAACCTTCAGCCATAAATAAGGTGAGATAAGGCCAAGCACCTTCCCATCGAGAGCGAGAGTGTAGAGAGGTGGACTTAAACAAAGTCCTAACACCGACCAAAATTTCTCATTTCTATTATTTGTGTCCCAAACTATGTATAAGATGTGTGGCCAAGTGGCCTGCCTTCTGATCTGGAGATTGTGCTCTGACAATGTAGGTTACATTGTGAAGAATCCGGCATGTTCCAAGGACCTAAATTCGAATAGCATGTTACACTGGCAAATTTTCTGCTAAGTGGCAATGGTCTTGCAACTGTCATACATATATACTTTGAATGCTTCCAAACTGGGCATATGCCAAAAGTAAGTTTGGATGTACCTCTGACTACCTCTAGTAGGTGATCCTCATAAGATCCACAATTTGAGTGAATCTTCTAAGTGGAACAAGTTGTGTCTGTTTGTTTATTTATTGTGATCATTCCAGTAAAAAAATAAGAACATTACTGGATGTTGGTGATAATGACGAAACTGTCATTGACAGATGCAACGCCTTTGTGCGAATGCTGCTTTACCAAGAACTAAAGTTAAGGTTTAAAGAGGAGATTATTGTGGAGACGCTTGTTTTGGAGAATAAAAACAGGTGAGTGATACAAATATGAGGAAAAACATAATGTCGTCATTTTTTTTTAGATCCCTTTGATTGAATATGTGGCACTAAATCTTATACCATAAGAAAGTTGGTCATCATCAATTCAGCCCTCACACGTCCACTACTGAACATAGGCTTCCGCCAATAGATTTTAATCTCCACAACTACCATAATATTGTCGGTCCATAGAGTGAATGGTATTCCCACACTCTGTTTCACATCCACAGCACTTTACCATCCATTGTTGCCTTCATGCTAGTTGGGTTGGAGACACCATAAAAGGTATTTGTTTGTCTTGTGATAATTTTCCTATTTTGCAACATCCAAAACTTGGAGGAGATCATTTCTTTATCTATGACTATCACAGTAGACTACCTCACCTTATCAGTAACTGTTACAATTTTACTTAATTTTGCGGGGTTTAATCAACAATTCGTTTAATTCCAGGGTTTTAAAAGTAAAGCGAGCTAAATCATTAAATGATGAAAAAGACCACTCAGCTCGCAAGAAGGAAAAGGAATGGGAAGATTTGGAGGATGCTGTGGGGTTCTCGAAGGTCGCTCGGATGATCAGCCTGTCTGTGAGTTTTGTATAGCATAAAATAGAAAATAGGCAACCGTTTTTTTATTGTATGAAGATGATGCGCTTGGCCTTCATCCCACCTGTCAAGCTATGAGTAGGCCGAAGGTGGAAGCGCACTTCATCTGAAATCCTCAATAGACTGACAAACAATTATAATTGTTGTGTTCCATCATTAAGAGCTAAGATTCCAATTCCTCACAGAGGATTCTGGGTGGAGTGTGCTTCTACCTTCAGCCTTTTAATACTATATATTTTGTTTATTTACTGTACAAAGTGTCAAGGCCTAATTGGACGTATTTACTGAAGGGCGAACATTTTTGGTACAAATTAGAGTCAACTTTAGATTATTTTTCGATCAAGAAAATTTTATGTAATCGTGTTTTCGCAACACTAGTGAGTTCTAGCATCAATCCTGAAAATAACATATATTAATTTCAATGTAAATGCTACCGTATCGTGGAAGATATGATCTCTGAAGCTAAGCCATTTCAGGTATCATAGACGCTTAACTCAATCATGTTAACTAACCTAACTTTTATTCTATTGTAATTTCAGGAAAAGCTAGTGATTGGCCACAACATGCTTCTAGACGTGTTACATACGCTGAATAACTTCTTCCAGCCGTTGCCTGATGATTACCTCGCCTTCAAAGAGTTCGCGCATTGCATGTTTCCCTAGTAAGGAAAGATCATTATTAAATAAAAATAATAACGTGTTTTCCGTGTGCACATTATGTACGCACGTAAGAAGTTGTAACCGCCTCCGTGGTCTTGTGGCGTCACCCACCGACGTCAGATACACAGGTTCCGGGTTTGATCTCAAGGGGGAGTACCAAGTTGTGCTCGCTTTGGTTGGTGATAGGACTTTATTTAAGTCCGCCTGGCTAGCTAACACCGTCTTATCTAGTTCTGTCGCCACAATCTGTCACAATAATTTAACAATTGTAAAATTATTGTGTTCCGGCATCTAAATGCCGGCAAGATACAGAGGTAAGATAGCCAGTTCCTCAGTTTGTTGTGGATTCCAGGTCTGATTGTTGTGTTCCATCATTTAGCGGTAAGATTCCAATTCCTCAGCCTGTTGATGATTCTGGGAGGAGTGTGCTTCCATCTTCGGCCTTATTAGGTAAGATGAAAGCCAAGAGTGTTTGTTTAGTTGGCGTAATATTGACAGTATTAGAATAATGTACGAGTATTTACAAAATGAGGTAAGAATAAGGTAAGATGGTGGTAGCTAGCCAGGCGGACTTGAACAAAGTCCTACCAGCAACCAAACCAAGCACAATATTGTACTCCCCTGGGGGTCGAACCCGGGACCTCTGCACACCGGAAGGCGAACCACTAGACCACAGAGGTGGTTAAGTAATAGCTACTACCAACTGAGGTGTGAGGCCAGTAAATAAGTAATAATTGAATACAAATTCTATGGCAGTGCCTTGCATTAACGCCCTGGGAATCGTATAGTGCATTTTAATGATAAATGATAATGATAATGATAAATGATTTATTGGTCTGTTGAATCATGGTAGGTATAAGTACTAAGGTCTAATGTAGTAATTGTATCACAGATTCTACCTAGTAGGTATACAGACACTTCAACTAAGTTCTAAAGCATGCATTATACATTGGTCATAGTATTTACAATTTTTTTGTTCGTTATCCCACGGCATTGAGGGTGCGAAGAGGTCAAGTGAGATTGTCGGAACTCCGACAACTTATACAAACCCCCGCGGAGGCCTGCCTAGATGCTCAGGCGGGCTCTGGGATGTTTATTGAAACTTTTCCAGTCTCCTGGACACGAAGTACATGTCAAGTCTGCCGCCGTTCAAGGACAAAGTGAACTCCAGCGTGCTGCATCATTTGCTCGGCACGCTGTCCGAGCCGCCGTTTTCTATCCCAAAAGTTGGTGAGTACCGAATTTCTATTACCTTTGCTAGGTCGCCACTAACCGCCTCTGTGGTCTAGTGGTTCAACCCACCAATTTCAGATCCAGAGGTCCCGGGTTCGATTCCCATGGGGAGTACAATATATTGTGCTTGGTTTGGTTGGTGGTAGGACTTTGTTTAAGTCCGCCTGGCTAGCTACCACCATCTTACCTAATTCTGTCGCCATAACAACAATCCTAAAATTGTTGTGTTCCGGCATTCAGAGGTAATATAGCCAGTTCCTCAGTTTGTTGAGGATTCCAGGTGAAGTGCGCCTCCACCTTCGGCTTTATCTCAACTTGTTACCAGGTGAGATGAAGGCCAAGCGCTTCCCCGACGTACAATAAAAAAAAAAATGGATGGGGAAAGACAATGGTAGCTCGCTCAATGGCAAAACTTTGGAGAGACCTGTGTCCAGCAGTAGACTGCTGGATACTTACAAATATACTTAGTCTATTTTATAGACAGAATTAGGTAAGATGGTGGTATCTCGCCAGGCGGACTTAAACAAAGTCCTACCACCGACCAAACCAAGCACAATATACTCCTACTGGGTATTGAACCCGGGATCTCTGGATCTGACACACAGTAGACGAACCACTAGATCACAGAGGCGGTGAGATGAAGGCCAACCGCTTCCCCAAGTCGTAACTCGAATTAGTATGAATACACCTACCGCTTGGCTAGATCGTAATGTAATCAGAATGTATTTTAGTATGTATACAAAACAAACCTGGTATAATACGACTATTGCAACGGAATTACCTAGGGTCATACGAAGGCCGCGGCTACACAACGGCCGAAGACAAGCACCACGAAGCAGGCTTCGACGCTTACATCACGGGCCTCTGTTTCCTTTCGATGCACGGTCACCTGGCGAGCCTGCGCGGGGAGGGGGGTGCGCGCGCCGACCCAGCCTCCCCCGTCCTTCGCCCTTTCACCAACAAGCTGTTCCTGGCCAAAACGGCGCACCAGGACTCTCCTTATATGAATCTGGCCGGGAGCGATCGTGAGTATGACCTGTTTCGAATCGACGCAATTCTAGTTTTTCCGGATAAAAAGTAGCCTGTATATTATTTCTTGTCCAGATTTTGCACAAATGATAATTTGTGCAAAATCTCAGTTCGATCCGTTCTGTAATTTTTGCGTGAGCAACAAAGAATCAGTTTTATATGGCGATGTTTGAAATTCCACTGGAACTGATTTATGGGATGAAAAGATGGGCCTTTGTCGTAACCCTGTCTAGAGTAACATATGTAAAAAGTTTCAGCTCAATCCGATTAGTTGTTGTGGCGTGCAGGAAGCACAATAATCCATCCAAAAACTTTCACTTTTATAATGTTAGTGATACCTGTCATGAACTGCATCTCAAGCATTGCCAACCAATTCTCATTGAATGTTAAATCCAACAGTTAATACATACATGTTTGTTTACAGCAACACCATCACGAGATCACGTGTTCCACCTGACCTTCCCCAAAGAGTGGACTAGGAATGACATAAACCTTCTGTTCAGTCCGTACGGTAAGCATCATCATTACCTAACTTAAGTATGTATAACTTTTTTTTTTTTTTGTACGACGGGGAAGCGCTTGGCCTTCATCTCACCTGGTTAAAATTTATGATAAGGCCGAAGGTGAAAGCGCACTTCACCCGGAATCTTAACAAACTGAGGAACAGGCTATCTTACCTATAAATGCCGGAACTCAACAATTTTATAATTGTTGTTATGGCGACAGAGTTAGGTAAGATGGTGGTAGCTAGACAAATGACTTGAAAAAAGTCCTACCACCAACCAAACCAAGCACAATATTGTACTCCCCTGGGGATCGAATCCGGGAATTTACTCGCTTACGCAGGACCACGTGGGCCCGGGTTTGAAGCTCACATTATGCTTATTTTGTGTATTATCATAACTAGTTCAAAATTTCAGTTCAAATCGTTCAGCGGTTTTGGCATGAATGAAGGACACACATCCTAGAGAAACGGCCACTTCTATCAAGTCTTTTATGATATCAAATTTATTTTAAGGCGCTTTCATTGGTTAAATGGTCAAAGAAAAAAAGAGCCAAAGAGGAAATCAAAGAAAAGGATCATTTTTAATAATTGTACGCGCGCGCTGTCCCTGACGCACGATTGGCCAGTGTTCGCTAACCTTACAATAAAAAAGTATGCACATATGCACAAAGCGCATTCTAGTGCCATTGAAACAAAATAAAATGATAACGATTACGAAAAATGAATGCATATTTTGTAGAACTAGATAAGTAATTAACAATTGTCTTGAAAAATCTTAAGAATTATCTCCAGTTTTCCGAATACGACTTACAAACATTTCATTTTTTCAGGTCCAATAGTCTGTCAGTTCTTAGATGATTCTTCGGCGTTGGTGGGCTTGGCGCGGCGCGACCAGGCGCAGTACGTGCTGCGCGGCCTCAGTAGTAATATACGAGTAAAGGCTCTCACATTCAACCAGTACAAGGCTAAGGTGAGTGTTTAACGAGGCCTTAGTATGAGTTTCTCACAGCTAACTGAAGCTATTCGTTTTCGTACAGGGCGCTTATTTCCATACATTTGGTTATCGGACATTGAAATGGACTACAGTTGCTTTACTATGCCGCTAACCAATTGTATGGAAATAAGCGCCCTATACGAAAACGAAAATAGTTTCAGTTAGCTGTCAGAAACTCATACTAAGGCACCATATACCATGACACTCGTTGACTGCTGTTTTATTAGAATAGATTTTTTTATGGAATAGAATACAGTAGTTTTTTTCAGTCTTATTGGTACTAGAAGCCATGCAGTGAGCGAAATTAGACCGTAAAAATAGCTTTCTGTACTTCTCCTTTATAAACTTGAACCATGCCAAATCTTACACTCATCCGTACGCGCATAAAGTTTAAAACGAGGTCCGAGGTTTTATCTTAGCGTATAAATATGTAGATGCATAAAAGAAAATATGTTGGGCGTGGTACGGAAGTATCGGTGCGAACAGCGCTATCTAACGAAAGACAAGCACGCAAATAAATATCGCATCGACTCGTATTCATAAGTTTGAATCGTCACTTTGACGGTTTCAATATTATCTCAATTTTGATAGATTTATAACTTGAAACAAAAAGTAGAAAGCTAAGAAACAGGAGCGTTCGAACTCCAGTATTTCTGTAGTATTGACACTTGAATTGTATTTATTTGTATAGATTAAACAAGTAAGAGGTAAGACAGGCTGGCTCTCGCTCGTGGGTACAACTTTATGTTAGTAACTGTTTATGAGTGTTAGTTTAAAAAAAAATACTGATTTATGTTTGTTAAATTTCAAGTACACTTGTCCGATTTGCGATAATCTCCACACGGAACAACGAAATGTTATAAAACCCGTTTTGTAACGTGCTGTTCTTATCCACAGACGTTGCCCAAATCGGAGCCGAATGTGGCGCCGCCTTCCGACGTTCTCGTGAAGCTGAAGTACGCTGCCGCAGTCACGTGGGTCTATTTTTTTCTCTTAGTTTTGTTCGTAATCTCTTTTTACACTTACAACTTTGTAGTAGAAACCTGCAGTCTCCACGATCCTGAGAGAGGAAATGTTTCTGTGTGGCGCTGTGTGAATGATGCTCTGAACAGACTGATGTTTGATCTGTATAAGTTGACTACGCCACGTTTCCGTTAACGCATGAGTTTTGTCCCGAAACATGACGAAATGTTGTTTATTTGGCAATCAGTTCATAATATCCTGGTCTTTTTTTCGCCTTCATCTCTTAGATGTCAAGTTATGATAAGGCCGAAGGTGAAAGCGCACTTCACACGTATCGGCACGGGATAATGCCCTGCGGAGCAAGTATGGTTCTTACCGATCGCATAATTTGACATTTAGAATCGTTTAAATCGATAAAATTGGTTTTATCGACCATCGCAAGTACGGAAGTAATCGGTAGATAAAATCGGTATACATTCGTTAAATTATATCGAGTTTATCGATAACTAGTTCTTTTGTTTGACGTTTGTGATCGTATATTTGGTAGGATAAAACTGCAGCGAAGGCGAAAGTGGGACACCCGACAGGAACGAAGTTTCTGAAGTTTTGCTAAAAAAATTCAATTAATTAATGTATCCAATTAAGACAAAAAACTGCGATTGCTTCGCTTTAAAATTTTGGAAAGGCTAAATTTATCTCTATTGTGATTGGGATAAAAGCTTTTAGAGAAAGCTGTAGCTCGTGATGGCAAAGCCGATATAAAGAGTAATGATTGCCTGGGTCTTCGTTTCCCTCATACCGTAGGAATTTCCCAATATCTTTTTTAGTTCACATGAACACTGAATTATAATTGGCAATCATCTCTAGCTCTTTAATTTTCTTAACTTGTTTTTTCAAGTGAAATTGTAATCAAACGCTTGGCTGTCCTTAAAAAAAAAAAGTGAAACTTTGGGCTGTGCGTTGATTCAGCAGAATCAGCTAATCAATTTACTACGATTAATTATTTTTGTTTCGTAAGATTTTCACACTATTGGGCGGCGGATGGGCCTGTGGGTATTATTAAAAATATTTTATGCGGACAAATGAATCGGAAAGGGTGTAAAGGATGAAATGATTAAAAGGATGCGGGGTATCTGAAGTTATTACTAATGACTGTTTTCGTCATCCCTTAGGAATTTCCTAAAACCGTGAGCGCTACTTTTGGTCCATGGTGCTACTAAAAAAGCTACACTGAAAAATAGTGTCCCGGACTGTTAGTTTAGGCTGTGCGTTGATTGTGTCAAACGACGATAATCAGAAACTAGAGGTCCCAAAGACTTTAAATTTTCAGGGTAACTCGGTTTATTGTATCGACGCTTGGCCTTAATCTCACATGGTTTCAAGATATGATATGGCTGGGTGGAAGCGCATTTCACCCGGAATCCTCAGCATTCTGTGGAACTGGCTATCCTACCTTCTAAATGCCAGAACACACTATTTAGAATTGTTATTATGGTGACCGAGTTAGGTAAGATGGTGGTAACTAGCCAGGCGGACTTCACAAAGTCATCACAGGAAATTCCCACGGGGCGTTATAAATTACATTACATTCAGGTATTGTCGCTTTCAAAAGAAACTGATTTACTTGGCTATGGAGTCTGTTAGGTAAGAATGTGACTCTGACTGTACTAGATTAAGCACAATTGTTTTTACATTTTGCTATTTAGTTTTTAAGATAGTTTGATGCTTTTGTAAACCGTTCGAATAAATACTTGTTAGTTATGTATTTGTTTGTTTTTATAAATGTCTGAGTGTCGGTTGGAGTCACATTCCCTGTAACTTTGTGCATGCGTTTGTGTTGTTCAATGTTGTGTCCGCTTTTTAGTTGTATGGATTCAGTCACTCCAACTTACGCCTCTCATCCTCTATTATAGGTAGTTTCTAGCGTTCCGTACCCAAGGGGTGCTAAAGGGACCCTATTACGTCCATCTGTTTGTTTGCGGGAAGTATCTCATGAATATACATAAGATAGGTAGTTGAAATATTTACAGTGTGCCGCTATAACAACTAATAGTAGGAAAAAAAAAAAAAAATTAACCGCCTCTGTGGTCTAGTGGTTCGCCCACTGGTGTCGGATCCAGAGGTCCCGGGTTTGATCCCCAGTGGAGAGTACAATATTGTGCTTGGTTTGGTTGGTGGTAGGACTTTGTTTAAGTCCGCCTGGTTAGTTACCACCATCTTACCTAATTCTTTCACCATAGCTATAATTCTAAAATGCTGTGCTCCCGCGTTTAGAGGTAAGATAGCCAGTTCCTCAGATAGCTGAGGATGAACTTGTGAACCAGAAAAGAAGGCCAGTCGTACAATAAAAAAAGTCGGCTACAAACTTGTATCTCTACTTGGCCGATGCTAGTAGGTGAGTCGTAATTAGAGGTTAATCCTCAATGGGGTAAATGTAGGTAGTGGGTCTTTTTATGTTTGGCTAATGAATGACCAGACCGGTAGTCCGTTTTCATCGTCTCGTGGAAGCTTCCCAATATTTTTGATGTACTCCAACACTATTAAAGAAGATAACCCAAAAAGTGAAACATCCAGGTAGGTATGTATGGCTTCTGCTTTAACTGTCTGTCTGCAGTATTTACACAACGTTTTATTTAGATTTGAACATGGATCTCTTTCAAGCATCCTATTGTCTATGAAGTCGAGAGGCCTGATTTGCGGCGCGTGCTAGGTCATAGATAAGTATACCGTACAGAATGGACGCAAACAAATGTAGTAAGACAAGTTTAATATACAGTTTTTCTTGGTTCTGTCGACAATATTAGAAAAACACCCGTTCGTCAATTACAAGAAGTGAGAGGTTGGTTGTGAGTTTGTTTGTTTTGATTGAAAAGCAAACAAACTCACAACCTACCTCTCACTCTTACCCTAAACGCATAAACCTCCATTCAGTATTTGAGAAAAAAATGTTTGTCGTAAGTAGGCAAGTACAAAATACTTGCGTCTGTATTACATTACGACGCTAATGGTTTCAACAGAAGAGATAACAGGTACCTGGGTAAGCGTCATTTCTTACTATGGAAAAATAAAATCCTTTTATTCGTGTTGTCTTAGAAGTCTAAATATATTACATTTTTGCTGAAGCCGAAGAAAGCAGTTGACATCGATTCTTGATACGTTCGTTACTTCTAAATAGAAAGTGCACAGTGACCACCCTTCTGCTGAAGTTCAGCCCCAAACGGTTGGCTGTGTTCCGTCGTGAGAGCACCAGTGCTTTCTGGGAAAGCTCGCTTCATCCTAGACCTCATCGTTGCTCTAACCTAGACAAGTGTTAGAGGTCAAGTGCTAACCCACTGTTTTAAAATATAAACCGGCCACATGCGGACACGCAAACCGAGGGTTTAGACCCACATTTCAAGGCAAAAATCACGATTCATGTATTTTGTTTATTTTTTTGTTGATACTTTGTTATAGCGGAAAAATAAGTATCTACACTCGAAAATTCCAGCTCTCCTATTACGGTTCATCAAAACAATTATAAGCCCGTGGTTCTTGCCTTTCTCCTTTTTTAAAATTATCCTAAAAAAATATTAAAAAAAGCAACTTTGACTTTGACTTTGCCTTTGACTTTGACTTTGGTTGGTCCGCTCTGTGCGCTTAGTCTGTGCCGCGACAGAGATACGATCAGCACGAGCGATGCCGCGTCCATCGCTCGTGCGAGCCGACGACGACGGTTATTGTTTATTTAGCGAATCACCGTTACTTGCTCACGAGCCACGAGGCCACGTACTATTTAGATTAAGGGTGTGTACCTCCGATGTGGAGTGTATTTAACTCAGACTTCGTTGGACCTCAATTTGAAGAGTATTGAGAAAATAATACATAAGCTTACTGTATGATTGAAATGCGTTTACTTTATTATTTGGTGGTATTTTTGGGAATAGTTTGAATACAAGTAACTCTTTATGGTGCCTTTTTTGGGGGGAGTAGAATGGACTTTTTTCTCCAATTTGTTCTGTTTTAATTGAGCATCCACAGGTAAAGCCAGGTGTAAAAGTAGTTTAAATTTTACAGAGCACATCTCGCTTGATCAGAAATATTACAGGAAGAGCCATTAAAGCTTTTTCACAAGTGTTGCCCTAACTAAATAATAGGTTCATTCAACGACTAACGGCTCACACTAAAACAATTTAATATGTTTGTGTGAAACCAAACACTACACATAAAACATACACATACTATATACATACATAAGTAATAATTAACTACATATTAATATAAACATATTTTTTTTATGATTAGTTAAGTATATCAATAGTTTAGTTAATTAATGTTGTGTTTCTTCACAACTGTTGTTAGTAACAGACGTATTTATCGAATAAATGTATTATTATTGTTATACATACATAATACATAGTCTATCCGTGGCCATGGCTGTTGTAACACACTCGAAACTGTCGGCACAATTAAAAAGTATGCGTGATAAAGACCAGTTTCTAGTAAATAAATTATACTGTAAATATTTAAAAACAAAGATCTCCCCATGGATAGACAGATAATATTTTTTTTGAATGTAGACTAATGATCAATGAACATAAAAAAAAATGTAAACAAACTTACATAACAACTGGCGCTCTTATAGCTTGAGCAGCGATCTCTACCAGCCAACCTTTTTTACTAGAGAAAACCGATCTCTAGAGGTTCTACGATCCTTGCAGTTTTCTTATGCCTCATTCGACCTCATTATAATCTTCATAGGTACATTATTCAATGCATATTATTATCACAATCTGAAGCCTCAAATCTCCGCTCCGCTTAAGTTACGTTAAGTAATCGTATTCATACTTCATCCACACATCATAAATTCGAAATTAACTCTGTTTGTTTGCTTGAACGGATCTTTATTAGGTAATAGTAGTAATAATAGTAATAATATTAGGTATTTAGAAAACGTATTGCTATCTCAGCGTTCCCTGCAGCCGCCTAATGCGTCCGACAGAGACAGTTGCTGCTCGTGTGATTAATAGGTACATTTATTCATAGAATTAACATTTCGGGGAATAGCTCTTTTACCCCCTAAATTGCAACAAAATGTTTTGTTACTGGTGACGATCGCTTGTATAGAATGTATTTTAGGTTTCAACGTTTTATTATCTTCGAAAAAGTTTAACTTTCAATTGTCATAGATTCAGTGCAAAAACATGACTAGTTAAGCACAAGGTACAAACCTTTACAGTGATTTAAAATACTAGCAAAAATAAGACGTTTGAAACAATGTAATAATGTGTTGATTACATGAAAAACATAACAATATTATGAGGTAGACAAGAGCTATTTCTTTTTATATGAACAGGTTCGCGGTATAAATATGATCCTCTTAAAACCCCCTGAATCTGATGGTACGGTAGCCGGCGCGTGGCGATACCGACATGACCCGCGACCTCGCGTGCTGCGCCACTCGTGTGCGCGTGCGCATTTGCATGCCACGTGCGATTGTACGAGGAAGCTTATTTAATGTACCTATTTTTATATATATAGTTGACCCCGCTCCTCTGAACGCCGTCTAATTATCCCGGAAATGTTGCATTTGCATAATCTTTGCACCTCGTGAGGCTTTTTAACCGCCTCTATGGTCTAATTGTTCTCCTACCGGTGTCAGATCTAGAGGTATCGGGTTCGATCCCCAGGGGAGTACAATATTGTGCTTGGTTTGGTTGGTGATAGGACTTTGATTTAGTCCGCTTGGATCATCCCCCACTACCACCATCTTACCTAATTCTGTCCCCATAACAACAATTCAAAAACTTTTGTGTTCCGGCATTCAGAGGTAAGATAGCCAGCTCCTGTTTGTTGATGATTCCAAGTGAAGTGCACCTTCAGCCTTATCTTAACTTATAACCAGGTGAGATAAAGGTCAAGTGCTTCCCCATCGTACGATAAAAAAACCTACTTTTATATACCATTCATAGATATAGCTATACGAACATACAGATATGCAGACTGCCTCAGAAGGAGAGCTATGTTTTTCGAGAGTTTGTAATGTATGTCTGTTTAATTGGCACGCTCAAAACAGCTTGAGGGATTTCGACATGCAAGGTGTTGTTTGGTTTTTATCAATCGTAGGAGTGACAAAGGTTAAATCATTTTGTTATAGGATCAGTCTGTTAGCGGGCTGTTTCTCCTGAACCGTAATAGGTAGACAGTTGAAGTTTTCAGTGTGTATTTCTATCGGCAATACAAGAAGCGTGACATCTTGAAAAATCGGCCAAGCGTGATCCGGACCTACACAATTGCTAAACAAAACGCAATAAAACAGCATGTTTTGTCTCAAGATGTGGGTCGAAATCGTGAGTGTCCAACTCACACTTAGCTGGTTAATTTTTAAAGGTGAAGGCGATGTCGTAATTGCAGCGAAAATTATGTAAATGAAATTCCTTGCATTTATCGGCTTCGGCTTAGCCGGTGGAGCCCTGTTACTGGGAATGGAACGGTTATCATCAGCAATCAACACACAAAGCAGGCCACTAGACAGCCCCTATTTGTGAAGCCTGACAAAAACGGATGTGAAGTCGTTAGGGCGCCGTGTCGGGTTGTAAATCGCAGGCGTCGTCGGGTGGCTTCATTAGTCCAGTGTCAGGGATAAAGAGAGCTCGCTTCTGGCTATTTACTTAGCTGCGCCTGTGCTGCTTGTCTGAATAGGCTTTGATGGAAACTTGCAATCTGTTATCAGCTGCGGGCTTTAGCTCGGTGTTTCCTTGACTGGACGTGATGTATCTATGTGGCGTGTGGCAGGGTTATAGCACCAAATACTTCCTACTACGCGTCGTCTATGTCTCAATACACATTAGTGAAGATTGTTGCGTACTTGTCAAACCTGAGTTATGGGCAAACCGTCTAGGTTCTTCGTAGGCTTCAAAATAGGCAGCATCTTCAACCCACCTATCACTTATGCCTAGGGTCATGTGGCACTACCCACAACCCTTGAGGGGATGTCCAACAGTGGCTCTTGACGTCGGTGATAAGTAAATTTAAGAATTATTTACAGGCATCTCAGCTCATGTGGTAGAAAGCTCAGCTCTATAAGTACCTCCAAAATGTATACAAAAAAAACTAACCCTAAAATAATTCCCATATAAATAACTATACTTAGTTTCGGGCTAGATGGCGCTGTGTGAATTGAATATCCTGTTATGTTTTTTATTTTAATTACTACCTCAATTAATCGCATGTCAAGTCTGAATAGTTGAAGGCTTTATCATACCCTGTTAACCGTTATCTAAAAGTGGTAATTACAATAATATTGGACGATTACCTACCGGACCACAACAGATAACGAGACATGACAGCTCCATTCAATTCCGAAATACTTGACGTTACCATAGTCGGTAGCGGCGGCGGCGGCGGCGGCGGCGGCGGTATCAAGATCCGATCAGGTTCGCACATCGCTATCCTACGATCTGGACAAGTGACACCGAGTTAAATCCGTCTTGTTGCCAGCCCCTGTCATCAGAGCCACTACCATGAGTTCATGAGTGATAGTGATGTGTGATGCTTCACGTCAAGGACGCAATTACGATTAATCGTTTAATCTAACTAACGATTCAAAACAATCGGTTTAAAAAATATTACTATGTAGTGAGGATATTGATGCAACAATGAAGATGGCGGCCCTAAAACTTTCACTTACTTATCCAAACACTGCAATGGGTAGGATTGGCCATTCGTCACACAACAGTCGGATTGCCGGTAGTATAGTTTTTAAGAACCTATAATTGTCACTCTTATGTTAGAGTTAAGATAGGCCTTATTAATTGACGGCGCCGCCATGGGCCATAAATTACTAGGAATTGTTAAGTTTGTAGTGAACTCACAAGGTCAGATTTATTCCCGATTCAATACTGCCTGCTCAGCGGCGAAAAGACAGCCGTCTGGGCGTGAAGCACTTTTACCATTCTGTGCATTTTAAAACAGAACTATCCGCAGGAGGCGCTGTACCAGTGTTCATAGGCATTTATTACTGTAGACACTTGTAAGTACAGTTTGCAAAAACGCATGGTAAGCCCACCTACATAGGCACCTAACGGGCGCATTCGATCGGTCGCCTTTACGACGCCGACCGATGCTATCTGTATCATTAGCTAATGGCCAATTACCTGGATTGACGTGTCCGGGGCAAATTGACCGTGTGTCAAAGGATTTAGACGCGTGCGCGCACCATTTTCGCCTGATAACGGGCCAAAAATGGCCCTACATGCACTTGTCAACTGAAAGTTTGACTGACATGCAGGGCAAGCGCGTCAGGGATTATAGCTCAGGGCAAAACGCGAAGCTTAACGATACACTGATCAACTGTGACTACTAACTCTACTACTAAAGCTTTGGTCTCGCGATCGTAACGCACTACGCTGCGACGCCGTACGCGACTCCGATGCAGTATCATGACGCAGTTGCTGTCAATGTGAAGTCGTTATTTGATTTTGTCGCAGCCATAAAGTAGACGGCACAAAATCAAGCTCCACTATTACATGTAATTACGACGGCAAAGATGTATGTACCGCTTACAAATATCAAATTATCGTCAGACAAATTTATGACGACTTGTCACCGCAGCGAATTAAAAAGCACAACGCGACGCAGCCGTGTGCGGTGTGTTCGTCCGTCGTAGATACACCCACCCGTCTGTCTGACAGAGGAGTAGCCCCTCATGATTTTTTTTTTCGAGTTAGGTAGACAGTTGAAATTTTCCCAGTATATTTATTGTCTGTTGCTATCACGTCAAATAATAAAAATAAAATATTAAAAGAACAAGAATCATACCTAACCTCATACAAGAAACCTTTTTTTTTACCTTGTAATTGGGGTCGAAACCCTCGGTGCGTCCGCACTTGGCCGGTTTATTCATACGTTGCACCGCATACCGAGTACCGCAGCGCTGTGCGTACGATTGCGAGACGAAAGCTTAATGGAGCAAAAATTCACAAATGTATTCAGCAACTCGAATTCGCAATTCAAATTACCCCCTAGTACGTCCATACAGGTGGTTCATCTAACACCTAACCGGTGCTTATTAAAGTGTACCACCACTTGTGCAAACCTCAAATGGGCTTAATGCGTTTCCCTGGAACAGGAAAAAGTAATGGACACCTATGCGCGATGTAAAGTGTTAGGGGTGCAGAGTTCCTAGTATATTCAGAAAAAAAACACGCTTTTATGAGTATCATCATTATCATCAGTCGATAACCGTCCACTGTTGGATATAATCGCCTAAGGGTTAAGTATTTTGCTAACCTTTTCACGCTTGATTTTGAGCATGGCATTGCTCAAAATACATCAAAAGTAAACTCAGCTACTCAATTTTGTGTGTACTGATATCCTTTGGATTTGAAGCGATACGTCATGTCGTTTTGGAACAATTGATAACAATTTCGCTTCTTGTATGTAATGCGGTGAAGGGCTAGACCCTTCACCATTACTAGGCAATGTCTACGCCACATCAAGGCGGCTGTTGCCTATGGCTAGTTTGTTAAATTATCTATGCCTGGTTCGATCTGAAGGGCAACTTCTGGGTTTTTAAATGATATTGTTATACTTAGGCACTTTGTACCTATAACAATATCAAACGTTTTCTGTGTTCTCACCACCTGTCGCAATAAGACCGTAAACTGAGCGGAATGATATCTAAAGTTGCAAAGACTTTGAATATGCTGCAATGGAATGATATTGTGGTATTTCCGACTATAATTGCGAAGAACATTCGTTGACCTTATCTCGTGAAACTCGGTGTAAATGCGGGCTTATACTAGTACCCCGGTAGAGTCTAAAACAACCTGACGATGACATACATCGCATAAAACTGTTCAATCGCCTGCTGCGACACTTTTTACAAGCATTCTAGATTTATTAGATCGATCTCGGCTAACCATGTACGATTCATATGAAATTACTTATACTTTTAAATTATAATTATGGCCTTCTTTGACGAGGTATCTAGCAGTAGTTTTCGAAGTATCTCACGGGATATTGTCGCGTTCAGCATTCACACTGGGGCTTGTGCTCGTGCGCAGGCATGTCTCGTAGACCTACATATGTGTCACTTTGTGTCAGTTTGCAGCTTTGAGGTAGACGTGTGTTGAGTTCTTGTCATCAATAAATGGTGGTTTGACAGAAGACAGACCTCTATCACTAATTGCCATGCAACAAAGAAGTTGAAGTTGATCTTTGACATATTTCCTGTAAAAATGCGGCCAATTTTTGCAATGAACATTAGATTCGATTTTTTGTATACATTAATTGAGGGAAAATGGAGACATCCAGGTTTTGTATATATCAGTATATAAAGTAGCCTATGTTCTTCCAGTGGATACAATCTAATCAATCCTTAACAATTTCATAAAAATCCTTACAAAAAAACTGTCAAAGACAAAGACAGGTAGGTACTTATGATATCAAGCACATTAATTTATGAGAACACACGATTTGAAGACACATAAAAACTGTTAAGAAAATTATTGTTTCCGTCTTGTTTATTGTATTGTCTCCGATTCTGATCATTTATTTATTTATTTATTATTAATAACTAGAACGGCCAGTGCCACTTACACTAATTACAAAGGTAACAATGTTTTTAAAAAATAAAAATTATAACTTATAAAATTAATTGTAGGTTATTTAGTAGTAGGTTAAAGTTCAAAAATAATTAAAAATAAAAACAAACAAGTGTCACAAAATAAAATAAAATTATAATATATCATTAATTTATGTCCTTATTTATTTAGCCCGTACATACTCGACAATTTTTAAAAATAATAATAAAATTTTTTTTAGTTAGGCGCGTTTTAGGGTATAGACCGTCTCTATTCATCTTTTTGTTTTGTGCTCTCAATCTAAATAATATTTATACTGTAATATTTTATGACCTTATTGATTATTTCTAACTTAATCATTTTTAATATCGCACCCTTCGTTTTGTGAAATTCCATAGCGCTGCTTCTCTTTATTTGGCCTTAAACTGCCATATTGTTGCCGAAGTGTAGCAATATACTCTCCGTTCGAAATGGTCACACCAAATCGGTAACCATAACACGAACACTTTGTTCCATTGCCGTTGCGTTTTGTCGCGGCTCAGTAAGGCAATGCGCCGTGTAACAGCGAGCGATTGTCATTTTGTGGCTACATTCGGCGCGGAAGGTGGCTGGATTTCTTAGGGAAATGTTTAAATGGTGCGCTCGGGCGACATACTGTGACCCTAGCCTTGTATTAAGTCTACTATAAGTACGTGGGTACTCCATTCAAAACGTCTTTGGTACAACCCTCTGAGGAGATTTTCCTCTTATTTATGGTGGTTATTGTTACATATCTTAGACAATTCTCGCGCGCTGTGTATTGTTAAACTAGTTACTAGTATAGCGACGTACTTTCCCCAGGTGTGTACACAACTGGTATAGAAACTTAGCTACTATGCTTAAAATAAAACGATGCTATAGACCTGTCAAAAACAATTGGGACTCAAGATCTAAGGTTAATTATGCTCGTGATAGGCTTTAGTATTTTTTCAAACTAGCCAGATGAGTCCATACCACACAACCTGGCAACACCACGTAGCAGTCTAGCAGGTGATTTACCCACTGCCTAGCCATGTCCCCTGGCACAGACAATAAATACTGGTAGCTTTACGTCGTCGACTGCTCAACACCTTGACTGGAACACTGCCACAGTCTTGTCAGCGCAGAAGGATATCTTCTTAAACTGAAACTATATTAAAGATGAATATATCGTAAATAGTGACTCGCGTCGGCGTTTTACAATAAACTCCGCATGTGGTGATTCACTCTATAAATGTTTTCGTTTGTATACAAAATAATTCTAGAAAAGCTCATTCAACAAAACTGTCACCTGTCAAATCTTGATTGAAAACTATACGCGACTCCTCTCTGTCTGATTCTATAGAAGATTTTTAGGGTCCCAAAGGGTGCCGACGGGACCCCACGACTAAGCCTACGCTGTCAGTTTGTCCTACTTAAAATGGCTGTATATTTTTTTGTAATAGGCTATGTTTCGATTTTCAGAGAATACTTATGTGTCAAAAAATATAAAATGTGAAGTCAAACAAAAATCCGTACATTTTTAACGTTTTATAATTAGCATGTATTTAAATGATCTTTTTAGTTTTGCAAAAACACCAAGCAAAAGAATCTGAACAGTCATCCTTTATAATGATTGATCATCTTTCTTTTAGACTTAAAACAAAAATGTAAATAAACAAATCAATCGCTGTTTTGAGCTGCGCAAAAAAGTGGTAGCAAAGTATTTCTGGGTCAAATCGATGTGCTGACACAACTATCTTCTTTCCCCGTGTCGTCCTTGCAGCCGGGCTTCGCGGTGGCCGCGCATTCCGTGTAGTGTCGTGCTTGACAGTTTCGGTTTTGAGGAAATGAAAAAAAACCTAACCGCCTACTGACGTAATTCCGCCATAAGTGATCCCTATCATCAGACCGTGCGTAATTTAAAGATCAATAATTAAAAAAGGGATCAAATATTAATTGAGATATAGTTTATTTATAATAGATCTTCTATCTTCGGCCTTATCTCAACTTGTTACCAGGTGAGATGAAGGCCAAGCGCTTCCTCGTCATACAATAAAAAAAAATCAATTAGAATCTAATTGAGGATGAAATAATATCGTCCCTTTTTTCCAGCTCTACAGTAATATTGGTGATACCTATATAGTTCAAACTCGGAGTCATAATATAGTCCTTATAACCTAGTGTATAACAAAAAATACTAAAATACGTGATTATTTTAACGAGTACAATAATAATTTTGATTCCAGCATTTTATTAACCGTTGTGCCTACGCGTCAACAATGGTGACTTCAATAATAATAAACCGGTCAAGTGTGAGTCAGATTCACGACTGCTCCAAGAACGAAATGCAAAAAATAAACAACGTTGTACGTGTTCGACTCGCACTTAGCCGGTTTATTTTAATTCTGCTCTCGATTACATTACCGGTTATGTGTATTATAAATAATATTTAGGAAATCTCCAGTAAGATATCGACGTCTAATCTACTATAAATATCTTCTGAGTCTTATCTTCTATAATAAATATCATCGAACATAAAATTGACCACTTCCCCATTCTGTGACCTACGCAGACTTGCGTACTTATTGGATTACTTGACTAATATATTTTTAACTCGTTCACCCTTCCTGGTTGTTCGGCTAACTAAGTGCCAATACTGCCAGTCTATCCCATTAAATGCGCTCTGCTATGTTCTGCTACCTTTTTCGCTGTTTAGCTTTATTAGCAAGGCTCACAGCTCAGTTGCTAGAAGCTCTGCCTTCTGCACCGTTGGTTGTGTGTTCGATTCGCACCCGAGACAAACATTTGTTTGATTAATATTTATGTTGTGTATGTCTACCATAGTTAATGTACCTACTTAGCTATTTTTAAACATTAAACGTACATTATTATTATTTTTATGTAAATATACCATTACAAAATAAAAAGCCAAATACCCTTTCGTCGGCGTAGGCCAATTTGCAAAGCCTAGAACATAGACAGACGGGTATGGATAGACGGGTTGCCAGGGTTGTCTGTGTTCTATAAATTCTACTTCAGCGAGTGTGCGCACGATATCTCTGACCTAATCACTCCATCCCCTTTCCACCACCGGACTAGCTGACGTACCGCAATACCAAGCTACAACACGTACCTAGTAAATGTTCCATTGTGCCGAATACATCGTTTCGCATCTACCTTTATCATGAATACAGGTAAAGAATGGAACTCCTTGCCCTTGTCTGTTTTTCCGCACAAGTACAATCTTGGGAGTTTAAAGTCCAGAGTGAATTTTTTCCTTAGTTTTTAGACATGCGTGCTCGTTTTTCAAATAAACTGGTGGTCAATAGCTTGGCTATCATCAATATAGATCAACGTCATCTTGCAAGACCATCAGGGCTTCATCCTGGATCATCCTTGGATCATCAGATCATCAAAACTTTTGCATCCCTTTATCCTAAAAATATCCTTGTTAGGGACAAAATACAATAAATAAATAATCCTGCTGTCTAAACCGACATTTCAAAAGACTTCAATCTTATTTCCCTTTTTGCAACCCTAAATGTCAACGTTTGCGTGGTTTTATGAAATAAATAAACAAATAGTGATTTGTAAAAGATTGTATAAAAACGAACACTAAAAAATTAGTAAAAAAAACTTTTACCGATTAATGGATACAAGAGTTATCTTTAAGTATCTCTAAGCTTTAACATTTAAAAATTATCGGATCAACCATTCAAAAGATATTGTAAATTTGTAATTATTTACACCACGATTTCTCAAAAACTACCCTTGTTATCAAAAATCCCACGCAAAGATTTCTCCAAAAAAATTTTTATCAAACATTATTTCATTTATGTTATCTCTTTAAATTCGAATTTAAATCGGATAACCAACCCGGTGTTCGCTAGCATTAATTGCAGTTGCAGTTACAAATGAGTACTTCTGGCAGGCATATTGTTGTAGTTACCTGCGCAGGCGCCGTCGCGATCGCTTCCAGGTATTTCCGACATGCTAACGCCGATCTTGATTAACCCGGGTTTAAGCAAAGTTAGCGAAAACCTGTAATCCGTGTTGGGGAATAGGGTTGTCACGCACCAATTTTTCATTGTATTTTTTCTTAAACCTTTGTAAACTTTATCCTTCGACATGTCATCATGTTTAAGAGTAGTAGAGTCCATTGTGAAAGGGCTCGTCCGGGGAAGTACTACCCATACACCATACCTATTTCAGTCGCATTGCTGTGTTCCGGTTTGAAGGGTATGGTCGAAAGATGACGGGCGCAATGCAGTGCTGTGTAGGCTATGTGCTTTGTGTACGTGACCTACGCAGAAAGGCTTAGTTATAGGCAAAAGATGCACTTAACATTAGGTGGGCTACATACAGTTCCGTCTCAAAGTAGTATAAAAAAAATATGTCAGTGACTCATTCTAATAATTTTTGACATAAGTAGCCATCTCATCTTGAGTGCAGCGGGTTCTTGTGAGAACTACGCACTGAATTATTAGCCCCACCTGGTTGATGTGCAATTTATGACTCAGCGCGTTCAAAAAAATATTTTTATGCGCACTTCAAAAACTTTGGAACTAGCTTCCAGCGTCTGTATTTCCGCTGCGCTACGACCCTAATGTTTTCAAGAAAATAATTATTTGGCACCTTCTAGGTAGGCTTCCTCTATGGTAGACTTAATTCTTGTTTTTTTTTGTATCGTATGACGGGAAGCCATTGGCCTTCATCTCACCTGGTTTTCAAGCTATATATATATAAAAATATAGGCTGAAGCCTCAACATACTGAGGAACTGGGATTCTTACCTCTAAATGCCGGAACACAACAATTTAAGAATTGTTGTTATGGCGACAGAATTAGATATGATAGTGGTAGCAGGCGAGGATTTGACACCGGTGGGCGAACGACTTAACCGCACAGGCGGTTGTTGCATTCTCTCGAGACTTCATGCAACGCCCTTCAGCCAGAAGTCCTCTTATATGTATACTGGGCAAGCTCTGAAGTCGAAAAAGTTCAATGATAATTCTCTCAAGCGATAAGACTAAACTTTACTATTAGATCTAAGGTTTTTGTTGATAACTGCTGCTATTTAAATTGATTTACAATATATATTTTTCATTAATTATTCATATTGTAGGTTTGATTGTTGTTTTTCGGTGTGTATAGTACTTTTTGTTCATCAGAAAATACATAGAGAAAGGTAATCGATAAACGGTCTTGGAGTAAACATAAAAATAATAAAAATGGTAGATGACAGCTTTCGAAGTCCATAAAGGATTTGGCAACCCTAAGAGGTGATAACTAGCTATGGCTACGCGGTCTATTGTTGCGAAGTGACATTCTTGAATGTATTATTTTTTACACTTCTCACAGTAGTTTTTCCGAAAGGCTTATATAAAAATATCCCTATCTAAAATTACTAGACTTTTCACATAACGCCAATGCCCAAACTAAGCAAAAATATTTTACTGTGTTTGTAATAACAAAATCATTCTTAGTGATATGGAAACTATTACTGTTTTTTTTTGTAAATATATACTTATGACACAATACCACATCTAAACAAATGTTTTTATTAATCACTCAAATGTTTGTCCCGGGTGGAAATCAAACCAAAAGCCTACATCGCATAAGGCAGAGCTACTACCAAATGAATTGAGCTGTGAGCCCATTGAAATAATCATTGAATATTTTAATATAAGTACATGAATATCGTTATTTTATTTTATGGATGATCGGGATTAACAATCATCTTTAAACATGGTAAGCTTATCTGTTTGAATTGGTTTTGTTGGTTTTATTTTGTATGCGTCCTTAAACTATGTACAATTGTACAATATACTACTTTAAACAAGGCTCATAGTAACACTACAAACAAGGTAATTATTCATTATTTTGTTAGGTTCATATTCACGCAAACATTACGGGACGAAACACGAAATTACCTCGCTCTAATTTATCACCACATAAAAATAGTTGTATTCTCATAAATAATAACTGATATGTTTTTATTATGCTTTGCAATTTTATATAGCGCCTGTTTTGAGATTCAACCTGAAATGTTATTAAGACTTTTTCTTTTTTTTGTTATTTTGTAAATTAACACGATTCAGTATGCAACATAAGTTATTGGGCGAAAATGATGAAAAAAAAAATTGATCTTGTGACCTTTTATTTGATATGCTTGCTACACACGTGTTTTGTTTCACTCAACCCCCCAAAATCAACTTTTAAAAGCTGAATTTACTTATTTACGCTATACTTGTGCTCGTAACAACACGAAATTCTACATAATTATGTACCAAATTTCAAGGGTATTCAATATTTTTTTTATCTTTTTTTGGTCAGGTCAAACGTCAGGTAGTTTCGGAGAAAATGGGATCTGACAGACAGACATGCGTTTGGACGGACGGCGGAGGTTTAGTAATAGGGTCCCTTAGGTACGGAATCCAGAAAGAATAAAATTCATTAAATACAGACTCCATTGAAAACGACCCGCGACGAAAGCCTCATTCCGTCGGAAATATCTTCTGTGCGCGGTAAACATGTCTTCTGATGAGTCCTCATCATTCGAGTACTAACAATATAGGGAATATTGTAGTACTCGAAATAATAAATAAATATAACAGGACATTCATTTTACACAGCGCCATCTAGTCCCAAACAAAGCATGGCTTGTAATATGGGAACTAAATTACGGTTCGAACCGTAATTTAGTCTTCCTTAAATACAATTTTAATGTAAATACATATGATACAGCACCCAAAAAAACATCTATCACACAATAGTGTGAAAGCTGAATGACTGACTGGCAGAAAATCAATGCACAACCCAAAATAGAGGTCCTAGTCGTAGGACTAGGCTTAAGCTTCCGTGGTGTATGTTTCGGTGGTGTATGGGCGCACTAAAAAAGGATATAAAGAAATTCCCACGGGCTAAAGGAATCGAAGACTCGGGCGTTACACTAGTTGAAAATTTTATAAAACTCAAAATAAGACCTACTAACAAGGTAAAAAGGTGTAAAATTTTTGTGTTTAGGCTTTAGAGTAATAGAAGGCTATAAAAGTAAAATAGCCAGTTCCTCAGTCTGTTGAGGATTCCAGATTAAGTGCGCCTTTGGCCTTATTATAACTTGAAACCAGGTGAGATGAATATCAAGCGTTTCCACGTGGTACAATAAAATATAAACTTGGTGTGACGTAAAAACACATGATAGAAGTGAAACTTTTCCACTTTTCGTCACAACCTTGCGGATCAGAATTTCAAAACCCTCCCATAAAAATGATCACTTCAAAAATGCTTAAATGATGTTCCGATAAGTGTAAATGTATGGAGGTATATGATGGCAGGTGTATGACACGTCCGACATCTAGTTAGACGGTCGACAGTGTAAATAGAGGCCCTATACGGTGGCGGCATCAGCGCATTACCATTGACAGTAGGGAATATTGTTAGTACTCGAATGATGAGGACTCATCAGAAGACATGTTTACCGCGCACAGAAGATATTTCCGACGGAATGAGGCTTTCGTCGCGGGTCGTTTTCAATGGAGTCTGTTTATTATGAGTTTTATTCTTTCTGGATTCCGTACCTAAGGGACCCTATTACTAAACCTCCGCTGTACTTCCAAACGCATGTCTGTCTGTCAGATCCCATTTTCTCCGAAACTACCTTACGTTGGACCTGACCAAAAATAGTTGACATTTGGTACATAATTATGTAGAATTACGTGTTGTTACGGGCACAAGTATAGCGTAAATAAGTAAACTCAGCTTTTAAAAGTTGATTTTGGGGGGTTGAGTGAAACAAAACACGTGTGTAGCAAGCATATCAAATGAAAGGTCACAAGAAGATAAAATATTTTTTTTTATCATTTTCGCCCAATAACTTATGTTGCATACTGAATCGTGATAATTTACAAAATAACAAAGAAAAGAAAAAGTCGTAATAACATTTCAGGTTGAATCTCAAAACCACACGCGCATTATATTGCGAAGCATAATAAAAACATATCAGTTATTATTTATGAGAATACAAATATTTTTATGTGGTGATAAATTTGAGCGAGGTACTCGTAATTTCGTGTTTCGTGTTTGCGTGAATGTGAACCTAACAAAATAATTAAAAATTAACTTGTTGAAGTGTGATTCAAGTAGTATCATATCTGAGTTTGCGATGTGCGCGATTGAGGTCTCTGTGGTTATGCTTGCTTGTTTCGGCGACAGCTCCTCCGTGCATCCATCAGGACCCATCGCACAGCTTATTAGCGGCCGATAAAAACCCAACAAGTCAATCAAACAGCGTCCCCGTGTCATACGTCGCGTCGCCCGCCTTTTACGGCGCGCGGTTTGATAAATGCACCTTGTTCAAGCTTTGACTTAGTTACGTTAAGTTTACACAGCAATTTTAATAAAAACCTTATAATTTTATGCCGACAGACGCTCCCATACTTCCCAGTGCATATTTCCCGCGCATTTTCTCGCTTTTTGTGGGATTCCACTTTAGCGGTCTCGTTAAAGTTGATTTATTTATGATTATCGGACAGCTACCGTTGTGCTTATTAAATTGGTGTTCTATGAAATGAGTTGACGTGCTTTTTTTGGAGAAACGTTTATTTACTCATACACGCATCACTATACTGTTATCATTGCGTTGTACACAGTTATTTTGACTTACTTATGTCAAAATTCAAAGTAAAAAAAAACAGCATTTTACATATATTTATTCACAATCAATAAAAAATATATACAAACTATGTACCTATTTTTATTTTTTATTTTTTTGTTGTGCGACGGGAAGTGCTTGGCCTTCATCTCACCTGGTTACAAGTTGAGATAAGACCGAAGGTGGAGGCGCACTTCACCCGGAATCCTCAACTAACCTACAAAGGAAGCATTCCAATTACCTAAGGACCGTTACAAACGGTCTATAGGTAACTCAACTGTTCCAAACCAGTTCCAGACGTAAACGTGCCCAAAACACTGGCTGCATTGCCACGCTGAATATTACTAATATTTAAATACAGCCATATTTTATTTATGTTTTGTTACTTTGTATATACTTAATTCTTCTGTATTAATCTCCCTTTCTCTCGTCTCGTGTATTAAATTTTTCGAGAGTTTGTATGTATGTATGTATGGTTTCTAACTTCCAGTCTGCAGCCTAAACGCTTTGATGAAATTTAGCTCGTTTACATAAGTGTTCTGTAACCGTAATCTAGTTGCTATATTAAGAGCTATTTTTACTTTGGGGCTAGAGGGCGCAGTGTTGAATATCCAGGTAAAAAATAGTAGATTTAAGTCAGTCGTGATCTCGATTGCCGGGCGATGTAAGGGCTGTGTTCCACGGACAGGTGAATAAGAACGGTATCACACCTGCAATTAGGCGAGCTCGACACCAATTAAAGGCACCCGACACGGCACAGGCGAATAAAAACTGGAGCTTAGTTTAAAAATAGTGAGAAAATGTACCGCGGACTCGGTAAATGAGCGAGAAAACGTTTTATTGCATCTTCGTACGTCGCTTGGGTCATGAGATTTTGCATAGGCTGACGATTTCTCGGTTTTAGAATTCCGTACCCAATGGGTACCCTATTACTAAGCCTTCGTTGTCTGCCCGCCTGTCTGTCTGTCCTACAGGGAAAATCTTACCTGTCTGTCTTAACTTTAAATCGTAATTTTTTAACGAGCTACCGGTTGAAAAATTTATAGAATGTGTTATCGGAATACTTTATAAATTATAAAATTATATATAAAAATGAGATATAAAAGTAACGTAGGTACTTTATATAACGTTTTTAATATTGGCTCAATAGTAAGAATGTTAATATCTATAGGTTTCTGAAAATAAATGAAAATAACCTTGCTCTCATTATTAAGTTAACTATTAAATTGCATTATTTGGTTGTACGGAACCCTCGGGTACTAAGTCTGACTCGCACTTGGCCAGTATTTTGCTTTTATCCTATCGGTAAAGTTCTGCCCAAAGTTCTAGTCTCGGCTATATTTGAGCAACAAAAAGTTTTAGCGCACTTTTGCACTTCGCTTTATTTTGGCCTGCGCTATGAAATGTTGTATATGTATAGAATTAAAGGCTATTTTTATTACCCACCTGCCTCAGAAGGAGGGTTATATTTTTCGAGAGTATGTGATGTGTATGTTTGAGATTGCTAACTTCCACTCTGCAGCCTTAACGGCTTGATGAAACTTGATTTGGGATGAGTCAATTGATTCGTCTGAATTGTGGGATAGGCAATATTATTTTTATATAGGGATGTGAATCAGAAATTAGGGAGGGTGTGGACACTAAAAATGATTATATTCCATCAATACGGGTATCGAATTAAAGCTACTAATATGACGATTCTAAATGTATATTATATATATATATTAAACCACTTTTATGCTACAACATCAAGTTTAAAGTACTTATGTCACTCGTACCTTAAATCTATTGTTAAAATTATCGTCTGTGTAAGCTGGTGATGTCTATAATTTTGAACACCTGTTTTCATAGAAATGTAAACACATGCTAATCTACCAACATTTCTAAATAAAGTATTTTGTAGCATATTTTATCATTACAATTAGAATTATTTATACTAATTTCTATTTAAAGCTTGATTTCGCCACAGGACAACTTAGCACGCGTTGTCTAAGCATTTAGGCTTATTGATTTATTTGTTACTAGTTGTTACTACAGGAAAAAATAGGTTATACCTTTATAAAATATTTTGCCATCGGATTTCAGTTTTTTAAACTTTTAACTTGTATAAATATATATAATCGTGTCTGCTGGTCTTTGCCCAGGATCACAGCACAAACTACTAAAATAGGTAGTATATATCTCACCCCATTGGGCAAAGGTCTTCTTAAAATTTCTAGCTTTTGTACGTAACAAAATGAAAGGTTTTTTTTTGTTGTTTCAGGAATTCGCCTGAGGCTAAGACGCCTCCCGGTATGTTATTTTTTAAAACGTTAGTGGAAATTGCCATAGGATGACTGCAACGACGTCTCATTTGACTAGTTTAGTGTAAAATCAGTGGACGTTTGCGGTATGAAATTGTGTTTGACTTTCCCCTACTTATGACAAGCTCGTATAGCGCCCCATTATGAACTTGTTTGACTTTCCCCTAGCGATGACAAGCTCGTCTAGTGCTCCGTATGAACTTGTGTTTGACTTTCCCTAGCGATGACAACTCGTCTAGTACCCCGTATGAACTTGTGTTTGACTTTCCCCTAGCTATGACAAGCTCGTCTAGTGCCTCTTCAGTCCCGGAGAAGCACCCTCGCGTCCGCGCAGCCACCACGTCGACGGTGACGTCACCGCCTGTCGCAAACACACGGAAAAGAACGTCGTCTGGCGTCTTTCAGGTAGATATACTTATTGTGCTTGAATCTACTTATCATATAAACTCGTACTCATATAAATAAATAAATAAATATTACAGGACATTAATTTCATACAACGCCAACTAGCCCCAAACTAAGTATAGCTTGTAGTAATATGGGAACTAGATTACGGATCGAATACTTTTTTATAATAAACTTTATTCAATAAAATGTACAATTAAACTGACTATGTACAAAGGAATCAGTAAAATTACCTAAAGACCGTTACAAACGGCTTATAGGTAACTCAACAGACCAGTACCAGACGGAAGCGTGCCCAAGACACTGGCTGCATTGCCACGCTGAATAGCTATGCTAATTCGCTTAGTAATAATTATTACTTAAATACTCTTTTTTTGTAAATACATAATTATCATACAATACAACACCCAAACACAGAACAAACCACTATATTATAAATATATTATATCATAAACGTAGTTTGTGGATCTTTTCGAAATAGCATGTCCGATTCTAAAGACATTTTGCAAGTATAATCGGGTAGGTTAAATTTAGCCTTTTGTTAAACACAAATAACAATCTACTATGTTTGCAGACACCACTTGAATCTCTTAATTATCATTTTCTTTACCTTTATACTCATCTAAGTATGTCTCATGTTGATGTGGTCAGTAGTTTGTCGATCAGGTCTTCGTGGTTTTGCTTTGTTATCGGAACCATAAAAATGATCTGATACCACAACCGATTTAATGTCTGCCCATGCAATGACAGTTTTCCACTGGGAAACTGTCAGTGTAGCTGAAAAAAATGCTGGAAAAGTAATTAAGTTGAGCTTTTCCGGCATAAATGGAATGATGATTCCATGGTCCTGTTCGTGTTTTCCTTCCACTTAACTTTGAAGTGTCCAGTTAGGCGGAGATTACACAATCAATTGATAACATGTGTAGATTCGCGTTAGTGATGTGTAAATTATGAAATAATCACATTAATGTAATAGTACACATCAAATCTACTGAACAGATTGTGCTGAATTCAACAGATATTGTTCTAAATCAGGATAACATATAAGTTATAATTCGGGAACCACGCGTGCGAAGTCGAGAGTATAAGCTAGTGAATAATAATAACACATCACAACACAATTAACCGACAAGAATATCACACTATGACAAGCCTCACAGCTCAGTTGATAGTAGCTCTGCCTTCTGCGCTGTAGGTAGTGGGTTCGATTCCCACCGGAACAAACATTTGTGTGATGAAAATAGTTTGTTCTATGTTTGGGAGTTATATTGAATGATAAGTACATATTTACAAAAAAAAGCATACAAGTATTTTAACAGTTATCTATCTCCCATATTACATGCTTTGCTTAGATTGGGACTAGATGGCGCTGTGTGAAATTGATGTTTTGAAGTATTTAAAGCAATCGTTTATAAATAAAAAAAACGTTATGATATTGATGGTCTAATCCCTGCCATACACTTTGTTCAGTCAAAGGTATCAAATATCAATAGTGATAAAAACTAACACGATACAAGCCCAAACTAGAGAATCTTCATGCTTGTTTCAACTCCTTGCTAAGTTAATTTAAATAAGATGATCATTCATTTCTTTGTAAAATAATCAAACATGAATTCCATGCTGTTTGCCTGTTTTTTTTTTAATTTGCTACTACGTAAATACTTCTAAGTATATCTACTTAAACAAATGATATAATTTACTTGGTTTGTATGTTATATATTTTATCCGTTCGGATAGCGTTTGATTTTAATTAGGTACCTACTTATGTACTCATAGTTACATAGTTTTTTTTTCTCATTTAATCGTCGCTCTCGAAGTTTGGCCGGATAGGTAAGTTTTATTACAAGTTGGACTAAATGTTGTATGACTGTCGATGTTAGTACTAAATGATGAATACGCGTAGGTATGTGTATAAAGTCACTCACTCATTGTAGATTTTGTGCATGTATTTTTTGTATTGTTTGATATAATTTTTGATTAGTTGTTTGAATAGAAAAGAACGTACTTATTTTATTTTATCATCGCTTTGGTAAATTTCCCACGTTTAAGGTAAAATACTTAATAGATCACGTGGTATGAATGTATGAATGCACAAAAATATTTTCACAATGTGTAGATCGCAGCGTTTTACTGTCGTTGTTGTAGGTACTGAATATTAAAGTTACTTATTTATTAGCGTTTTTTAAATTATAGCGATTATTATACATAATTAATAACAAAAACGGGTCTTCATCGCATGTCGGGAATATAAAAAGGTACGCGATGAAGACCCGTTTTTGTTATTAATTACTTATTTATTATTATTATTTAAAAACCACTTACTGTATCTGTCGGGAAATAGCTGATTACATAACGATTTGTTGAGTAATCTTCTCGTTTCTCCCCTTATAAAATATGTAGATGTGTCTACATTAGAAATCTACCCTCGAAAAGTAACAAACATTATCGCAGGTTGATGAGGCCGAGCCGCCGCCGAAGAAGACCGAACACACCCGATCTAATTCCGAAGGAGCGAATTGGCCGGTCGCAAACGGACGGCGGGAACTCTCGGAAACATCCGAATGCGGCGACCAGGACAAAACTAAGAAGAGAGACCAGGACAGAAAAAAGGATAAGAGCAAGGGAGAGAAAGTGAAGATAAAGAAAGATAAAATCATAGAACGGTTCGATAGCCAAGCGACAACGAAATGCGTGTCGGCTTTTAAAGAAAGCGATAGTTGGGATTGATTGAATAAAGATTATGTTTGTGTAAAAATAATTAAGTGTTTAATCTAACCTATAAGGGTAATACAAGCACATACATACATATAATAAATACATATGATACATACAGTATCCCAAACATTTCATCAATCGATAGGTATACAAACAATAGTTTATAAACATAGTCTACAGGTTTTCTACAGTAAACGTAGATTCGCTTCAATATTTATAATTAGTATTGGTATGAAATGGAACTCGTTGCCTTCGTCTGATTTTTCCACACCATTACAATAATGGAGTCTTCAAGTTCAGAGTGAATAGGTTCCTGATACATTAGCCACATCTTTATTTAGCGAAAAAAAAAAGAAAAAAAAGTTGTCATAGATATTAAACAGGATTAATCTCTGTGACAATACATCGCCAATGGTCTACATTTTATTTTCTTGTATTATATGCCTATAATGATTGAGAAATAAATAATATGCATGTAGTTTGATTTTCGAAAAAATGAAAAGTTAATGTAAGCTTGATATAAAGTACATTGATATCTAAATAGTAACAAAGCATGAAGTTTTCACTGTGCCACATCGAAAATTTTAATTTGTACATCTAATTTTCTTTTTACATATTTATAATGATTCAAGAAAATACAATTTAAACCATTATATCTCATGTCAGTCACACTCATTGTAAAAAAATGTATATGCGTTGTAATACATTTACATATTTTTACATACACTTCGTCTACCTATAGCTAATAATGCTGAGTGATATTTATACATCGAATCTTATGACTCAGAAAGCAGCTTTTCCAAAGCAGTTTAAGGTTATTCACTACAAAATAAAACACATGAACAAGCGTTTTATTTTGCACTATATTATTGTATTATTAACAAACTTTAGTAGACATGGAGAAACATAGAGTTAGTGTAGACTAGTTTGAAGTAACTCGAAAAGTTTTGTTCACAACGTATGTTGATTTTCAAGTAATAATAAGGCCGAAGGTGGAAGCGCACTTCACCCGGAATCCTCAACAAACAGGACCAGGGACGCTACCGCCGACGGCGAAGCCGATCTCCATTGATGGCTTAAAATTAGCTTCATGAGAACTAGAAACGATTTTTACCGTCAAATGTACTGAACGGATAGGTTTCATAACATGTGTACACTTTTGAGATGGGAAACGCCATTTTGGATATGACACATACCCGGTAGGTAAAAATCGTTTCTAGTTCTCATGAAGCTAATTTTAAGCCATCAATGGAGATCGGCTTCGCCGTCGGCGGTAGCGTCCCTGGCTATATTACCTCTAAATGCCGGAACACAACAATTTAAGAATTGTTGTTCTGGCGACAGAATCAGGTGAGATGGTGGTAGCCAGTCGGACTCAAATAAAAACAGTGATCATTCGATTTTCGCTGAGACTACTCGCGGCCGCGTAATCGCGCTCCGACAGTTTTGCAAAGTGCTGACGGCATCACAACAAACCTGCCGTCGACAAATGGCTGACCGCGGTGATGACCTACATTACTCATCGCGTGTAGGCATCTATGTCGATATCAGACTAACTTGTTAAGGCGATAACATACTTGCCGCAACAATGTCTACAAAAAAAACTCAAGTCAAACTTGTAACAGAAACCGAACATTTTCTGTTCCAAGAACATAAAAAAATATCTGAGCGCTACGAATCAGAATACCAGCAATGGCTAGAAGAAAAGCAAGAAAGAATAAAACTTCAGAGCCTTGTAGCGGACTTGAAGAGTCAAATTAATATCCTGCAGCAGCAATTAAAATGCGCAGTAGAACCCCAACCAATTCCATCAACATCTTACACGGAAACTCCAACGGAACGTACTGAATACGCTACAGATGAAGAAGAATTAGCCAGAGAAACAGAGTGGATCAGAACGAAGTCAAGGAAAAAAAGAAAATTGAACACGTCACCTACACTCTCGCCCCAAGAAGAGAAAGCAGCTTCTACCACCGAAAAAACAAAAAAGGTTCCTCGGCCACCCCCCATCATCGTGGATGGCGTGAACAATTATCAACATTTTTATGACTCCTTGACGATGAGCCAGCCTGCAGGCTCCTTCGCCACTAAAACCCTTAACGGTGATAGCATTAAAATAAACGCCTACAACGATGAAGCGTATAGATCTATTACCAAGTCGCTGTCGGAAAACAACTGCCTTTGGCATTCATATGAAAACAAGCAAGATAGACCGATTAGAGTTGTAGCTAAGAAGTTGCCATCTTCCTGCCAACCAGAGAGAATAGTTGAAGACCTTATAAAACAAGGATTCCAGGTTAAAGAAGCAGTGAACAAGCTGAGTTGGAAGACAAAGGAGCCTCTCAACTTGTTTATCCTAACCTTCAGCAACGCTGAAGAAATCAGCAAAGTTTATGCAATTATAAATAAATATTACAGGACATTAATTTTACACAGCGCCATTTAGCCCCAAACTAAGCATAGCTTGTAATATGGGAACTAGATTAAGCACATACTGGGATGCGTTGTTGACATTCAACCCCTGCGATCCACAAAACTTATCCCGCAGTGCAAGAGGTGTCAAGTCTACGGACATACACATAAGTATTGCGCCAAAGAACCTAGATGTGTAAAATGCACAGGCAAACACCTTACCAAAGACTGCACCAAACCCGCAGAACAGAAACCAAAATGCGTACACTGCGGAGAGCCACATCCGGCTAATTACAGGGGATGCATGATAGCTAAAGAAATGCAAAAGATGCGTAATAACACCAACAAAAAACCAACAATCGTGCGCCAGCAGCAGGCAACAACGGTTAAGACGACATCTACTCAACAACAGACTCGTGGGCCGAGAGCTACGCCTAACCCACAAAGTAAGACAAAAAACGTTTCTTATGCTCAAATAGCTGCATCCGGAACTAGCCCAACTGTTCAGTACAGTAAACCTGCCAAAAGCTCTGACAACAATAAGTTAGATGAAATACTCAAGTTTATGACATTATTTGATGAGCGTGTTTATGATTGTGACGTGCCTTCTATGGGTTTGGATGGAAAAGACAGGTTATAAATCGACCTTTGTATAATAATTGATTACATGAAATAAATTGCAAAGTTAACGTGTCTTCCTTGATTTTCGAATGATGAATGCTAGCGTCGTCGGGCAAGTGTGTGCCGCTGTTGATTGCTCGGCGCTAGCTACTCGCTGTAGGTAATTCGTTCATAGCGTAGTTATTAGGTAGGTAGTCTGTGGCGTTAACAAGGTCCCGGCGTTGGAACATCCTGTTCCAACATTGGCAGTGGTACTAGGCGATTGAAGCCTCTTCGTATGGTCCCAGTTGACGTCCTCAAGTCTGCAATGCGAGCGACTCCGTCGTTGCCCTTGTGGAGGTTGGTGATGCGTCCGATCAGCCATCGGTTCGGTGGCAGCCGGTCGTCCTTCACGATCATCATCTCCCCCTCGCGTAGTTCCGCATTGCTCCTGTGCCACTTTACTCTCTTTTGCAGTTCTGAAATATATTCATGATAAAATCTGTTCCAGAAGTGAGCTTTCAGCTGCTGTACTCTCTGGTATCGTGGCAGTAAATGCAGTGAGTGATCCTGATTCTGTGGAGAGGGAAGCAGAGTTAATGTTCGTCCAATTAGGAAATGTGAAGGGGTGAGCGGGACTAAGTCAGACGGATCAGAGGATAATGGGGTGATAGGTCTTGAATTTAAAATAGCCTCAATTTGCACCAACAAGGTATTCATTTCCTCGTAAGTTAAATACGCCATTGAAATAACTCTTTTTAAATGATGTTTAATGGATTTCACTGCACTTTCAGCCATTGAATTAAAATGAGGGCTGTAAGCCGGTGAGAATTTGAAAACTATAGAATTCTGAGCGGCGTACGAACTAACTTCTTGATTATTTTGTTTTAAAAATCTAGCTAGATCATTACATGCACCTACGAAGTTTGTTCCGTTATCCGAAAAGAGATAAGCAGGGCGCCCCCTGCGTGCGATAAATCGGTTCAGTGCTGCAAGAAAGCATTCCTTTGTTAAATCAGTGACCAGTTCTATGTGTACAGCTTTCACAGTTAGACACACAAATACACATATGTATGCCTTGATATGGTTGCATCCTCTACCTTTTCTATTCGCTATCATAATGGGTCCCGCGTAATCAACTGCTGTGTTGACGAAGGGAAACTCGCCTTGAACACGTTCCTTGGGAAGATTTCCCATTATAGGCTGAATGGATCTGCCTGAGAATCGAACGCAAGTAATACAGTTATGAACTGATTTTCTCGCAAGGTTACGTCCACCTATAGCCCAATACTTGTGCCGAATGGACGCTAGTAATAACTGCGGTCCAGCATGCAGCAAGCTGGTATGATAGTGCTTGAATATTAGCTGAGTAATGTGATGGGACGCATGTAGAAGTATTGGATTAAACATCCAATACTTCTACAATACTACAATAGTGTCATAATCGTAATTAGAGTTAGATAATCGACCGCCAACTCTAATGAGGTCGTTATCTTCGTGAAAAAATGGATTGAGCTTTACAAGTTGATTTTTAATTTTTAATTGACCCTTTTTTGATAAAATGCTGTATTCTTCGGGAAATGAATCAATTTGTGATAATTTACATAATACATGCATAGCTGAATTTAGTTCTGTGATTTTTAAATAGCCTATAGATTTACTTTGTGGATTACGACAGTTGCCTATAAACCTAAGTAGATACGCCGTTATGCGTTGTAATTTCTTGATATCTGAATAATTTTGTATGAATGATGTATTTGATTGTGTTTCATTATGTGTGTGAGTTTGGTTTGAAGTTAAATGACATTGATTCTTAAATTCGGGTAATTCGGTTTCATTAATTTGTGACGAATGTTGTGGCCAATGACATTGTGATTGCACTAGGAAAGAAGGACCGTGCCACCAAAGCGAATTACCTTGTAGTTTGAAAGGCTCAAGCCCTCTTGAGCCGATGTCAGCAGGGTTCATACCAGTAGGCACATATCGCCATGATTGTGGTTTGGTGGATTCAGTGATCTCATTTATTCTATTATGAACAAACATCTTTAATAAATGTGTATTAGGGCTTTTTATCCACCCGAGAACAATAGTAGAATCACACCATTAAGTACTAGATGTTATAGTGAGTCGGATGGAGTCGCTGACGAGTAGTTCATCGGTTTAATCGATGCAACTCTGCTCTTGGCCGTCACCAAGTGTACTGTTACTTTACTATCAGCTGATATGGAACGAAAATATACACAAGCACTGTAAGCATGAGTAGAAGAGTCTGAAAAGGCATGTAGCTCTATGCTGATAGGTTTGTCACAGACTACTTGTCTGGGTATTTTAATGTCATTTATATGAGGTAATGAGGTTAAGAAGTCTAACCATTGTTTTGTTATATCATCAGGGAGTGGATCATCCCATGATAATTTTGAAGCCCAAAGCTTCTGAAGTATAAGCTTTGCCAGCAATACTGATGGATTTATAAGCCCTAGTGGGTCGAATATTTGAGAAATCACAGATAATACTGTTCTTTTATTATTTACCTTTGGGAAGTCGATATTTTTTACTGAATAAATGAAACAATCGGCCTTACATGTCCATAATAAACCTAATGTTCTAGATTGTTCGTCTTTGCTGAGGTTAAGTAATGAATTTGTGTTGTTGTTACCGTGTAGTTGTTCTAGAATGTGAATATCATTTGAATGCCACTTACGGAGGTGAAACTGTGCTCCCCTTAATTGATTGGATACACCTTCGCATATTCGTACGAGATCTGTAACATTGTCATGACCCGAAATGAAATCATCGACATAGAAATCGTTGATGAGAGCTGTACTTACTGCAGGGTCATTGCTCTGTTTACCTAATTCATTTATACATCTTGTTGTTAACCAAGGCGCAGAAGCAGTTCCGTAAGTAGCAGTGTGGAGCTTGTAAGATTTTATTTTTTGTGCTGGATCAAATCTCCACAATATTTGTTGTAAATTATGTTGAGATTTATTTATGTATACCATTCTAAACATTTTTTCAATATCAGCCGTTACGACGTATTTATGCTGACGGAATCGAGTTAGAATGCTGATAAGATCATTTTGTACTATAGGACCCACAAGTTGAATATCGTTGAATGAGAGCCCGGACGTCGTAACAGCTGACGCGTCAAAAACAACACGTAATTTTGTTGTAAGACTTGTTTCACGCATCACCCCATGATGTGGTAAGTAATTTTGTGTTGTGTTATGATTATATGATTTTTTATGATTATATACATCTTTGTTTTCAGACATGTGTCCAAGATCAATGTATTCCTGAATAAAATTATCGTATGATTGCTTGAACCTAGGTTCCCTTTTGAATCTACGTTCAAGTGATAAGAACCGGCTAGTAGCTTGTTCTAAAGAATCACCCAAGTCACTAGGGGATTGTTTTAGTGGTATGTTTACCACAAATCGACCATCTGATTGACGAGTCGTTGTTTGTTTGAATAATTGTTCGCATTTAAGATGCTCCTTCGACATATTGTTACTGATTGGTGTAACTGATTCGAGCTCAAAAAATCTAGTGAGTTGATCATCAAGACTGGCGTCTCGAATGTGATGGCAGTGGACTGTAGAATTATTGCTTGATAAATATTGTGAATGAATAACACCTGAAACTAACCAACCTAATCGTGTTTCACTTAAAGTTGGCTTGGACTTCCCAAGTGAGATGCGGTTGCTGCCTAGTATGTCCCAAAAAATGTCAGCTCCCAATAACCTGTCTACCTGTGATGGTTTGTTGAACGTGGGATCAGCTAACTGAATGTTACTCGGTATGTTGAGCGTAATGCAATCGATCTGTGCGATCGGCAATGATTGTGTGATGTGTGGGACAACAAAACAGCTGATGTTTGTTTTATATGCGTCGTCATAGCACGACGAAATTTTGACTTCACAACGTTTGGTTATTTGTGATGTTTGATGATTTAAGCCCTCGACAGAAGTGCGAGTTGATGTGGGTTTCAAGTTAAGTTGCTTAGCTAGTGATTCCGTTATGAAACTAGACGTACTACCGTTATCCAGTAGGACTCGCACTGATTGTGTGCTATTAGTTTCAAGATTAGAAGCATTGATGACGGCTGTTGATAACAGCACAAGATTATTGTTTGTTGATGAGAGTGATATATTTTTTGTTATGATATCTGATTGAAATTGAATTGATTCATCATTAGACTCCTTAAGAGAAGAAGATAATACAACGCTGCTAGGTTGAGTATTGATTGTGTCATGTGTTCCTGTTCGATGTAGTAAGGAATTGTGTATTCCTGAACAAATAGTGCATGGACCTGATATGCATTCCCTACCACTGTGACTACGCAAGCAATTTAGACATAGTCTCAATGACTTTACTTGTTCAAGTCGTTTTTGAACAGGCATAGCCTTAAACTTGTAACATCTATAGATCATATGATTGTGTTTACATATCGGACATACAGGTTTTATTGTTTCCTTTTGTGTGCCTGGTGATGATGATGAACTTGTAACGAACGCCTTATTGCGTACGAGTGAGCTATCACTGTGTCTACGTTTATTTTTTGACTGCTCATCGACCGTCTCCAACAAATCAGCACGACCCTTTAAGTATTCGTTAAATTCCTTTAGAGTAGGAATAGTACCCTCTGATTTACTACGATGAACCTCCCATTCACGACAAGTTACAGAGTCTAATTTGTTGGACACAATGTGAATGATAAGTACATCCCAATGCTCAGTAGGCAATTTCAATGTTTTTAAAGCTCTGAGATTTCTATTTACTGTATCAATGACGTCACGTAAAGCTTTTGCAGACTCTTTACTAATTAATTATATGTTAAAAATTGATTGAATGTGATTATTGATCAAAAGCCTACTATTATGATAACGGTCACAAAGTAGCTGCCATGCGACCACATAGTTATCAGCCGAGAAATCAAGAGCCTGAATTACACACGCTGCGCTATCCTTCAATGCTGCGCGTAAGTAATGAAACTTGTTAATATTAGGTATCGAACTATTATTGTGTATGAGTGAGGTGTACGTGTCATGAAACCCTAACCATTCCTGATAGCGACCAGAAAAGCTTGGCAAGTGTATTACTGGTAATTTAAGTGTGGTTCTACCTGCTACGGCTGTACCTGAACCTGTCACCGATGCGCTGCAATTGGCGCTTGCTTCCGCGGTGCACGCAGTGGCGGCATGCCTATCTAGTGCATCTCGGGCAACGGCAATGGCACCATAGTACTGAGTTTCAAATATTTCTCGCTCTTCATACTGTTTATCTGGAAATTCAGAAACGTTTTCTATGTCAGTTTGCACGGCATCATATTCTGCATAAAGGGAATCTAGCTTGGACAAACGAATATTCAATTCATTTATTTGAATGCTACTTAGCGAAGTGCAACAGCTTAGTGACGCGTCTAAGTATGACTTGAACTGAGTAAGCTTCGTTTTATAGCTCGCTCTTCGTTTTATTAATGATTTTAAATCCATTTTGTGAAAGGAAAAAACAATTAAAATAAATACATACGCTGTAAGAAAGCGATAGGTAGGTAGTAAAATGCACAAAGCTGAGAAAAAATAAAATAGTAAGATAAAGATATGAAAAGACGAAGTTAAATTTAAATAGATTCAATAAATCTGTAAACTAAGTTGAAAAAAGTGTGAAAGAACGATATGTAAATGATTAAAGCGGTGAATAATGCACACTAATGCATAGCTGAGAGCTTTGAATGACCTTTAGCGCATGGCCGGCACAAGGTCATGCGCGCCCGCGCACGAATCCTTTGTCGCTAGAAAAGGCGAGAAACACAATAATTAGTAACAAATAATGTAGATTTTTACCTACTGGGGATAAATAGAACACCTTGTAAGTATGCAATTTTGGCTGAAATTAAATTTGGATAGGAAATATTTTGTTGAAATATTTTCGTTTTATTCGATTATTACGAATGATGAAAAAGGATATTATTACACTGGAGGATAGGTACACAGGAAATTGGAACGAACTCACGACATGCTTTTACCCTTCCAAGGATATCACTTTCACTTCTCTTTTTCTTGATTTGATGTCCATTAGTCAACGTGCAATTAATAATTGTCGCTGCTTGCTGTGTTCGTAACAATGGCTGACTTGCTTCCACGCGGCTTGCTTGGGTTGTAAATCCTCGCAGATTCACGTATTTGGCTCGATTGGACCAAATTGTTTATGATTGTGACGTGCCTTCTATGGGTTTGGATGGAAAAGACAGGTTATAAATCGACCTTTGTATAATAACTTGATTACATGAAATAAATTGCAAAGTTAACGTGTCTTCCTTGATTTTCGAATGATGAATGCTAGCGTCGTCGGGCAAGTGTGTGCCGCTGTTGATTGCTCGGCGCTAGCTACTCGCTGTAGGTAATTCGTTCATAGCGTAGTTATTAGGTAGGTAGTCTGTGGCGTTAACAGAGCGTCTTAAGAAAATAGAAAATAGCGCCAAATTAGCTATTGCAAGGACTAAAAAATGATTAACTCAATAAAAATCATGGCCTGGAACTGTAACGGGCTTCAAAATCATCAAAATGAGCTACAAGTAGTTCTTGATACGGAAAATGTAGATGTGTGCCTCATATCAGAAACACACTTTACAAAACAATCCTATGCAAAGTTCAAAGGCTACAAAGTATACTACGCAATTCATCCAGATAACAAAGCCAAAGGCGTGCTGTAATTGTTAGAGAACACATAAAGCATCATGAAGTAAAGAAACATGAACAGCCAGATATACAATCTGTAGCTGTCTGCATCTATACAGAGAGGTATCCTGTGACTGTGGCTGGTATATACTGCCCACCGAGGTACAATATAAAAAAAGAATCCTACCTAAGCTTGTTACAATCACTTGGGGAAAGGTTCATATTAGGAGGTGACTTTAATGCTAAAAACACGCATTGGGGCTCCCGCTTAACGAATACCAAGGGAAAAGAACTGATGAATGCCATAAAAGAACTCAAATGCGAGGTATCATCGACAAGGTCACCAACGTACTGGCCCACCGACCCACAAAAAAAACCGGACCTGATTGACTTTTTTATACATAGAAATCTATCAGCCAATTATCTTAGTACAAAGCAGAGTTATGATATGAGCTCGGACCACTCTGCAATCTACCTAGAAATAAGAAACAAAGTATTATTTAAGGAAAACACTCTGACCCTAGTAAATAAACACACTGATTGGGAGAGTTTTAAATTAGAACTAGACGATAACTTAAATCTAAGAGTACCACTTAAGACTCCGGAACAGTTGAATGCCGAAGTTGAGCATTTTGTAACTCTAATACAGCAGACTGCCTGGAAAAATACACCTTATTTGAGAAGCCGGATTGCCAGAAACCATTATCCAAAAGAGATTTTGGAACTCTTACATGAGAAAAGGAAACAGAGGCAGCAATGGCATCAATCCAGATGCCCACAAGACAAAACTAAGCTGAATAATTTGACAAAAAAACTAAAAAAGATAATACAACACTTTAATGATACCTTAACCAATACCTACATTGGAAAGTTGACTGCTGAAAAAAGTACTAATTACTCACTTTGGAAAGCTACCAAAAATATGAAACGACCAATGGCACAGATCCCACCATTGGGATCAATGATCAATGGAAACATGAAATGGGCCGTAAGTAATGAAGAAAAGGCAAAAGTGTTTGCAGATCACTTGGAAACGATATTTCAACCAAATGAAGGTCAAACCCAAACAGAAGACATCAGTAAAATAGAAGAAGAACTAGGTGAAATATGTATCAAACACGTTTCGCCAAGAGAAGTTTTTCAAGAAATCAAGAGAAACATCAATCCAAGATGGATTTGATCTAATTCCGGGTGAAATATTACATAACCTCCCTAGAAAAGCCCTGGTCAAACTGACTATGTGCCCGACTTATGGAAAGTAGCTGAAGTGATTATGATAGCGAAACCAGGGAAACCATCAAATGATGTCAAATCATATAGGCCAATCTCACTCTTACCTATCGTATCCAAACTTTTCGAAAAGCTACTGCTTAAAAGACTTAAACCGATCATAGAAACAAGAGCGATTATTCCAGACCACCAATTTGGCTTCAGGGAAAAGCACTCGACTATAGACCAAGTCCATAGAATTACTAATGTAATTGAGAACGCCATTGAAAACAAAAATGTTTGTTCTACAATTTTCTTAGACGTAGCCCAAGCATTTGATAAGGTATGGCACGAAGGTATTCTACAATAACTAAGAAAACTTCTACCCAAACCATTCGCCGATATTCTGCAATCATATTTGACGGATAGAGTCTTTAGAGTAAGGCAAGAAGATGCTTACTCAGAAATCAAGAAAATTAAAGCCGGAGTGCCGCAAGGAAGTGTTTTGGGTCCGGTCCTGTACCTATTATACACCAGCGACATCCCTCATCTAGAAAATAATACCCTTGCGACGTTTGCTGACGATACAGCTATAATGGCTGTTGGAAAAACATATGCAGACGCTGCAGAAAAGGCTCAAGATGCAGTCAACAAAATTTGGGACTGGACGAAAAAATGGCGAATCAAACTCAATGATTCAAAATCGGTGCACATTAACTTCACAAATAAAAAAGATCAGTATTTCCCTATATATATCAACAATGAGCCTATACCGTATGAAAACACTGCGAAGTACCTAGGCATGACTCTTGACGCAAAGCTACGCTGGAAAGCTCACGTCAAGAAGAAAAAGGAAGAGTTAGATATTAGATACAATAGAATGTACTGGCTCCTAGGAAGGCAGTCAACATTGTCAACACACAACAAAATTCTGTTGTATAAAGCAGTCCTGAAGCCAGTATGGACTTATGGTATTCAGCTGTGGGGCTGTACCAAAAAAAGTAACATCAAAATAATCCAACGCTTTCAAAATAAGGTACTCAGGGATATAGTGAATGCACCTTGGTACATCAGGAACGACGACCTCCACAGGGACCTTAACATAGAGTTCGTTGATAAAGTTATAAAAAAACATGCAGAAGCTCATGAACAAAGACTTCATAAACATGTGAACCTTGAGGCAATCCAGCTGCTAGACAACACAAAAACAGTGAGAAGACTGAAAAGAACTAAACCTTTTGAGTTAGTGTAGTGTTAAATAGTATAAAGTAGTGTCAGTGTAAGTGAAAGTGCTACTTCAAAGAACACAATAACGCAGTGTCTCCCCTTAAATAGAAACTGTAAGAAACGTGACATTGGACACATTCTTTAAAATAATTAACTTTATAAAACTAAGTTAGCATAAAATTACTCATTAGCCTACATAGGCTAGATTGTAATATAGTTTTAGAGCATATACTAAATTAATATGCACTAAATATATAAAAAAAAAAAAAAAAAAAGTCCTACCACCAACCAAACGAAGCACAATATTGTACTCCCCTGGGGATCGAACCCGGGACCTCTGGATCTGGCACCGGTAGGCGAACCACCGACCAACAGGCGGTTAAAAGGTCGCGTTACTATCTTTCGAGTTAAAGTCGTTAGTCTAAACTAACTCGTAAGATTTTTGCTCACAACGTAGATATGATCACAAAGTTCGAACTTCAGTTCACTATAGTTCAAGATCAAGTTCATGTTCAAGTTACTTTATAACATCTGTTACACATTCAAAAGGCAGTCCAATAAAAGCAACATACAATAAAAAGTGATCCTAAAAACAGTACCAAAAAATTACTAACCAGTTAGTGCCTTTTGAGTAAGTACTAACTAAAAACTATCTATCTTTAGTTCACTATGTCAGGTCAAGGTACACATAATATAAGTATCTTTTGAGTAAGTACTAACTAAAAACTACCTATCTTTAGTTCACTATGTCAGGTCAAGGTACACATAATATAAGTATCTTTTGAGTAAGTACTAACTAAAAACTATCTATCTTTAGTTCACTATGTCAGGTCAAGGTACACATAATATAAGTATCTTTTGAGTAAGTACTAACTAAAAACTACCTATCTTTAGTTCACTATGTCAGGTCAAGGTACACATAATATAAGTATCTTTTGAGTAAGTACTAACTAAAAACTACCTATCTTTAGTTCACTGTGTCAGGTCAAGGTACACATAATATAAGTATCTTTTGAGTAAGTATTAACTAAAAACTACCTATCTTTAGTTCACTGTGTCAGGTCAAGGTACACATAATATAAGTATCTTTTGAGTAAGTATTAACTAAAAACTACCTATCTTTAGTTCACTATGTCAGGTCAAGGAACACATAATATAAGTATCTTTTGAGTAAGTACTAACTAAAAACTACCTATCTTTAGTTCACTGTGTCAGGTCAAGGTACACATAATATAAGTATCTTTTGAGTAAGTACTAACTAAAAACTACCTATCTTTAGTTCACTATGTCAGATCAAGGTACACATAATGTAAAAGAGCAATAGTTATCGTAGTGTAGATTTTCGCAGCCCGTCGGATTGTCGTCGCATTGTCGTCGCCAGCATGTTTGGGATTTCCAAGGGCATTGCATGTTGGAAGGCACATGCCGCTTCGAAACCCCAGCTCTACAGCGACACTTTCGGATAACTTCCCCTACCTTAAAATATTTTAGGACATTAGGACATTAATTTTACACAGCGCCATCTAGCCCCAAACTAAGCATAGCTTGTAATATGAAAACTAGATTACGGATAGAATACTTAAATACTTTTTCTAAATACATACGTACTATATGATACAACACCCAAACACAGAACAAACATCTATATTCATCACACACATGTTTGCTCTGGGTGGGAATCGAACCCACAGCCTACAGCGCAGAAGGCAGAGTTACTACCAACTGAGCTATGAGGCTTGTTACCTACTAACAAAAAGATCACTATTTCCCCTACCTACCTAATTACAAAAAGTTCACTAGGTATTTTTATAACTATCACTATTTGAATATCATATTCAGGATTCGTTATTGTAGAGGGTGTTTCCTACTTTAAGGGTAAGTCTTTTTTTATTAGATTATGTATTAGGTTGGAAAAAAAATATTTTAGTTTTACATTAACATTTTTCACTAAGTGTTTTCACTGCAAGTCAACAAATTTGTAAAAATTAGGCCTACTTAGTGTTACATTTCATTAAATGTTTGATCTCTTTTTTTTTATTCCAGAAAGCTATATGGTTGAGCTCGCAGATTAATGTTTTGTTGATTATAGTTAGTTTTATAATCTTTATATCTGTGTATCAATTCGGTGTATCTTTGTACATGCTCTTTGCAAGAATATTATAAGATTTCCATTTAATTTGATTCTTCTGAGACAAGTGCAGCAGTATACGGCGTCTGTTTCTGCTGTGTTACAAACAATAATATCTTCAAGAAGAGAGAGAGAGTTAATAGGCACCTTCTAGGTAGGCTCGTTTCATCATAGACCTCATCCTTGCGAAAAAAAATAAAACAAGTAAACCTACTTGTATTTTTTAAATTAGGTATATACCTTATGTACCTGCGCACGAAACGATTTTTTGATAAATTGAAGTTATGAAAATGTATTGTTGTTATTAGTTAAATGTAGCCTGTTCGTAGCGAATTTCTCTTCTTTAAATCTACTATGTGTTTGAAAGTAAATTTATCAAAAATCTAATCGAAAACATAACCCAATTAAACCATCAACTTCGTTTAACAGATTTTAGCTTAAATATACCTCTAGAAAAACTCATCCTTCATATCTAAGCACAGTCGCATTCTCATTGATAACCTTCGGTTGAGCTTTAAGAAATAAAATACTCTGCAATTTCTAGTGGTTGATGTCAACGTCAAAGGGGTAACTAATTGGTATACGACTGTACCTAGCGTAGCACCAAAGTACATACACATTTGGTCAAGAACTCGTGACGATAAACAATGAGAGCCTCTTTATCTCATCAGGATTAATTAGCTTGAGTGGCATTGTATAGAACGATTAAGCTGATTACTCCGGTTTAGGTACGCGGGAATTCGACGAATTGTATTCTCGCCGTAAGAAACGTTCGACGTAAAGTTCGGCGTTACGCGCTACTCGACAAAATTTGGCTGGTATGTCATAGGTAACTTGAATTGCGAGCGTAGTCGACCGAACTTTCTGCGACGTAATTTACACAGGAGTTTAATCTGGATTTAAACACATCGTGGATTCATAAAAGTTAAACACGGTAAAAGAAAAATAAATTCGGTAAAGGTTATAAAATGTAAGTCACTTGTAAATTTTTTTGGTAATATTGGATTCAATTTTCTTTTTTATTACAGAAATAATACAAATAACAAAAAATATATCAATATTTTTATATGAAATGGTCAAATGGTAAAGATTCGGTCAGTTCAAGAACAAAATATAGAGAAAATTAAACAATTGATTAATAAAGATATTGTGTATTTACTAATTAGTTACGTGTAGGTATGCTGTAACGTGGCGAATTTAACTTCGGTGAATCTACAATGTGTTTTGGAGATACAATTTTCCAAAAACTATCTGACGCGTACCTGAATCGGAGGATCCACCCTAACTATATCGTATGGTAGGTTAAATTGTGCAATCGCCCTTAGCTTCGGATCTTTCCATAGTTGAGATTCATGTTGACACGGCCCACCGCGGCTTGGGACTTAGCAGGCCAGTAAGATACTGAACACTGACCAGACCGCCAAGACCCTCACCGCGGACGGGACTCTTCGGAACCGCGGTCCAGGTAACGCTGGATTTTGTCTGCAAAACTCACTAAAACTGAAAAAAAACAGGGTGTGTCGTAAAAACACGATAGAAGTGAGACTTTTGTTGTACAGGGAAGCATTAAAATTATCTCTCACTCTACTTGACAAAGTGTCCCACCCATAGATTTAGAATATAATCTATGGTCCACTTTTCGTCACACAAAAAGATTGTGGATCAGAATTACAACACCCTCCCATAAAAAGGTTTACTTCAAAAGCTGTTTTACATACATTAACTGACCTCTGAATGGGCGTGACAATTTTTGGTAATTTTTGATTGAATAGAGCTGTACTTAGATTTTTGATTCGAAAATTTCAGATGATATGTTACCTATGCTCGTTTTCACGTAGGTAACAGTGATTTTTTAATCATCAAGAGTTTTTTTTTAATGAAATCCTGCTCATCCGTTTCACTTGGATATATGCGAGTAAGTACCTAGGTATAGCGCAGTCCCTCTCTTTACCTTGGATACTTACCCAAGGTAGGCTCTTAAATGGTCTATAAAATTCGATGGCGTACCGAAACCACTTTTCCTCGTGTGTTGGTGTAACAGCCGCGGTGACAGACTTTAATAGCCGCCGCAATAGGCGTCTGACATGGTGTCCAAAGCACGGAGTCATCCATTTTATTTAATCGGGCAATAGGGTGATAGGCCCTGCTGACTTAATCAAACTGGGAACAGACATCACAAAGATGACACAGAACGTCCGGATCAGAAGACACTCGCCCTATCACTAGGGGGTGGCAGTGCTACTGAGTCATTGGCTTGTGTACCAAGCCATTGGTACGTACGAGGGACGAAGTCTTTCTTCGTTTTTTCTTTTCTGTGCGTCATCTTTTACCGCTCACCATATCCAACCTTTGCATTGATTTGATTGCACTCTTTAGGACTGAACTGTTGGCCTGTAACAAAAGAAAAAAGAAACGAATAAGCTGAGAAAGTAAACTCAGAAATATTCGTAAATATAGTTTCGGACAGAGTGGAATTACTAAAACTAAAAACGTTACATGCTGAGACGCAAGTGACCGTAAATCTAAGCTTGAGTCAAAACTTGAATCTATTTCGAGACTCAGCCCTAAATCCCCTGGGATCCCCGGGATTAGAGCGAACCACATTTGCTTCTCTAATGTGCTAAGACCCGCATTCAATTGACATGTAAAATAGCCCGGCCATTTGCTGAATAAATTAAACGTATTGGAATAGAATCGGTACAATAGTTTGTTTGTTGCCGCGAAGACGCTCCTTCCTGGACCTGGAGATTACCCCTTGCCGTTATATCGGCACATAAATAATGCATCAGATACATAGATACAGGGTGCGCTGCGAGAATTGGAGCACGAGCAATCTAATCTAAGTATGTCGAGATATCCGAGTCTACCCAGATTTAAAAAAATCTGACGCAAAAATGTTGCTCATTTATTGAACTGTCTCAGAGAGGATAAAAAAAGGCGTCGGTCGAAAGTCTAAAGAGAGATAAAGATAATGTGTGTTGAAATAGTGATAGAGATATGATTGCGGTATCACCGTCAAAGTCAAAGTTAAAACTTATTAATTCATTAAGATTTTTTAGGGTCATTTTAAAACGTCAAAACTAACGCCTGTACAGATACGACCAGCACACAACGAGAAAGGCAAGAAACTCGGACTGGTTATTTTTTTAATTTATATGATTTTTTCAACAGTTAGATATACAGTTTTAATTAACATTCTAAGTAGGTACATCATAACCTTTAAGACCTTATCCCTCCCAGGTAATGCCGATAAGCCTCGAAATCCATTCCAAATAAAAAAAAAGATAACGCTAGATTAAGATACTTGTCAATCTTGTTTTTGTTTCAAATAAGAACACTTCGTAAAACGGTTTTTATGTAAAGCGGCTGGTTGTACCTTGACTCAACGTATCCGGACACCCTGTCTATGCACTGTTTTAATGATAACAAGACTTCGGCATGCCTGGGCTTTTGTTAACTGATATTATTTAAATACACGCGGCTATTGTTCCACGTACTAATGGTGAATAAAATGTGGTCGATCGCATCGTGAGATATGGGGTCATACCTGTTTATTTAACCCATCTAGAGAGAAGTAGGGGTTGCATAATGTCTAGGCTTAATTTAGCTCGGGGACTAGGTTTAACTGGGTTTCGCTTGAGACCGAGAACGTTTGACCTGTTCCCTACTCATCTGTGTATAATGTTTCAGAGCATAACGTAGTGGATGTTCAACACGCTAACACGTGGTTTTAGAGCATTACCTCCATATTATAATGTATCTACTTATATTCATGAGTGGTCAAGGCAAGTCCTTTTAATTTTTTATTCAGTCATCTTACTTAGTTAAATCGTCAAATTCAAATTCTTTATCGCGACCAATACACTATTTCTTGTAAAAAAAATGGGTTGAATGTGAAGTTAAAGTTGTGGTTTGGGTCGGCAGTCGGCACAACATTTCCTCTTCTTCCACTTCTATTCTATTATATTATTATAATAGATATTTTATTTAATTTATTACCTCTATTAGACATCATCTCATCACTCACAAGGTCATCTTTTATCCTGTCATCCATTTCATCCTTTACACAATCCATCCATCTTTTTTCGGCCTTCTTTTACCCTTATTCACACTCATATTCAACACTTTTCTCGTTGCATGGCTTTCATTCCTCTTCATTACTTGACCATACATGCACTGTGACTTGACGTGTCGCGGCGCACCTTCTTGGTTCCAACGGAAGATCAGCGTTGTGTTGCATTTTATGTTGGTACCTAACACAACAACATGCTGGGTTGCACGCCAGTTTACATAGATAGAAGATAGTTAGTTGTCTAGTGAAATGTTTATTGTGTGTTTCTATTGTAGTTTGTCTGTCTTTCTTGGTGTTTGTGTTGTCTCACTTATATTATTTTTATGTGTTGCCTACCTATGTGCTAATTAAATTTTATTTTATTTTTCTTCTTCCTTTCTTTCATACCTTGCTAATCTATCAATTCTCAACCTATCTGTCTCTGGCGCCACTTTCTAACTGAGATAGACTGTATCAAGGGGAAGACAAATACAAAGAATACTTTTTATCCTTAGAACGACGCGGGTGGATAAAAGCTAGTGGTAAACATGAAGTAAGTATACATGTTGGACATATCTAAAAGTGCTTTACCCACACCTACTATGTAGTGTGTAAGTAACTGTTGTAGACAAAATCAATTATTTTGCCCGTGAATAATCGAATATCTCGAGTTAGTACAAACCTGGTTTATTGACAAAGGCCGGGAGCGTGGTATTACTTACATTCGTATAATCGATTCAGCACTCAATTCCCGTCAGCGCGGGGTTTTATAACAAATGTATCGGGATGGTGGAGGACCGACTCGGAAAGTGGTTTTGTACAATTAACACTTTTCAACCCAATTAAATTAGCTAAGCTCACAAAACACAATTGAGGGAGCGGTGATAAAGGATTTTGGTAACATGGGGTGACGCGCTTAGAAATTTGCGCACACAAACTTTGTACATTATAGATAATAAAATACCACATAAAAATTTTCGCATAAATTTTTTTTCTGCGGCATATACCCGTGCAGGGAAGGTAGAGTAAGTACCCACTCTTGACTAGCGAGTCATTTCATATGGTGGTTCCTCAAGGTTATGTACGCGTGATGGTAAATTGTAGCCTTAAAATACATTGTGTATTCATAAAAGTGAAATTTGACAATACAGGCTAAACGTATTAGGTACCAATGTTTTTGATATTCAATATTCAGATTTTGTATATTGGTTGTCAAGCGAAATTTGCTCTTTAAGATTCAGTAAGTTATGGGACTATAATAAATATTATTATACTTAGCGAGTATTACTTTTTGAATCCTTGATGTTTTTTAAAGCTAAAAAATTTCACAATTTACCAAAATCCGTATCCCGCCCAGCCGCCCTAATCCAACACACGGCAATCATGGTACTTTTTGAATTCTCGATCGCCTTACGATGTTTTCTGATGGTAACTTAAAGAAAGTGTGAAACTAGGCACCTAATGTTATAAAAATAAATCGTGTGTAAATTATTTCACAAAGTCAAGGGGTCTCAGTCAGGTATTCCCTGACTACAGGCTCCCAAGAATCTACATCAGGCACCAGTCTCTCACAATGCAAGCTTACCCAAATAAGTTTGTACCTATTCCATAGACCTAAGTATAATATGAGTAATTTTTGTGAGTGAAAAAAATATAAATAAATGCTTTCTACTACTACTACTAAACTACCTACATCAAAATTAAACTGAGCAAACTAACCCATGAGCGGAATTACCAAACCATCCTCGGTTCGGGACGAAAAAGTTTAATAATTTTATTCGTGAAGACGGCTCCAGACTCTCCGCCCCATGGAATCCAGTCCAGATGCACTAACCTGTTGTGTGTGCTACCTGTAGGTGTAGGTAGTAACACATTATGTTGATACTATGAGTGTTTTCCTAATGTGTAAATGCTTGGCCCAGGCCCGGAGAAAGCATCATCACAAACCACATTGCCATAGTCGCAAATTCAGGTTCTCAATAAGTGTCACCAAAAACCCAAAGTCCTGCTTAGGTACCTACTTCAAAGAGCTGGGTTGGCTGGGGTAGAGTTAGTTAAAAACATGGAGGATAATGCATAATACACCCTACAGCGGGACGTCTGTGCAGGCCTTGGTCCACCCCACCGAATAAATTTGTTTGAATGTTTACACCTTTTTATTAATAATAATCGTAGGTACCTACTCAATGTTATTTTTAAGAATAAGCATAACATATTCCGACACAATATATATTGTTTGTGAATGAAAAATAAATGAAATGAAATAAAAATAAAAATACCCTGAAGATAGACCATGAAGAGGGTTGTTTTTAAACACGCTTTCGAATCGCGACTGTTGTTCATTTTATAATAAAATAAATCTGTATCAAGGCATCGATGACGACGGGATTCTATTCGAATAAGACGCCAGTTATTCGAATAGAATGGGCATCTGTATTCGATTGTATTGATTTGCCGCGGGTAACGTCGCGACAGTTATTGTTCTGTAGAATGAATTTATTTCATTTCAGACTCTCCTTGATTGTACACGTGAATAAATCATTTAAACTTGCTATAATATTTACTCGAGAGTACAAACGCCATTATACGATGGCGTCTTAGGCAATTGTGTATCTCCAAAATACACGTAGAACCTCTTTTAGTATCTATTTCTTTCAATATTTTGTCATTCTTCCTGATCAGTCCATTAATGTCCACTGCTGAACAGAGCTTCCTCTGAAATTGGAGAGGTATTCCATTAGCATGCTTGGCAAGTGGATTGGTGATTGCAGTAAATTGTGAAGATAATATTTTTAAGTAACCTGCCTTTATTTTGGTGTGATCCCTTTGTTGACTTTTACGAAATCCGCAGGCTGTTAAAGGGGTCGACTCTTAAGCTGTGACCGCAACAGTTAATTATATTATGATATATTTATCGATGATAAACTGTTTTAATGTGTTGATTTTAAACAAAACCTTCTATCTTCTTTCTTACCGTCTCTGTGGTCTGGTTCGCCCACCGGTGTCATATCCAGAGATCCCGGGTTCGATCCTCGGGGGGTACAATATTGTGCGAGGTTTGGTTGGTAGTAAGACTTTGTTCAAGTCCGCCTGGCTAGCCACCACGTTTTTACCATAGTCTGTCCGGTTTGTCGTCATAATACAATGTTTTTTTTTTATTGTACGACGGGGATGCTCTTGGTCTTCATCTCACCTGCTTACAAGTTGAGATAAGGCCGAAGGTGAATCCCCGAATCCTCAACAAACTTAGGATAGGTACTTATGCACTAAGTTATCTAGGTGAATTAAGTAAACTACATCATGGGTACTGTTTCAATTTTATATCATTCATTTCATAAGTTATCTGGCTTAAATATAACTTACCATAATGAGTATGCTTTTATTGATTTAATAAAAAAAGTGCCTTTTTACCAGTAGAATTGACTAGCAGGTGAATTAAGTTTACGAAGCGCATTTATGTTACAAGTAACACAACTTTGCATCCTTAGTTCCACCAATGATACTAGTGACACTTATTTACGATCATACATATTGTTGTATCACTAGTACCGCCAATGGTACTAGTAAAACTATTTTTCCGTTGCAACGATTGATTGTCATTATTTTATATCAGAGTAGGTACCAAAATACTTCCTAACGGTAAATTAACAATGTTTATATTGCTCGTGGAGTCTGTAGAATGTGTTTTCAGTCACCGAAGTGAACCAAAATGTATGTATGTATATCTACGAATGCTTACTATTTATTCGTTGATATATTTATATGCACCTTCATTTATAGCAAATTTGTAATCTGGCGAATGTGTCCATAATTGATCCAAATTTCGTTATGTTTCTAATTTACCGCTCAACATCGAAAATAAGCCTAGTCGTACCATAACGTCGTACCTTTTTTTTGAATATCTCATTTAATTCTTCATAGAATTGGCGGCATTATAAGAATTATCTTTGTGTCTCTGTGGGAAGTTGGTTAAAAACCAACTAGTCGATAAGTTTTACCACATAATTCAGTCTAACCTCAAAGTAACCAGCTTCGATCTAGCCAAGAGATATGATAAAAATCATTAACACCCAAACCGCAATTATTGGAACGTGTGCTAAACCCCGGCATCGAGAGAATTGGCCCAATCTGCACCTCTCAGCCTGGGGCCTAGATAAATCACCTGGATTGGACTGTTCCGTACAAGACGTGAAATATCGCTATCATTTCAAACCGCTACGCCAAGATATGATTGGTTACCTACTGCTGCCGCGCTTGCAGTACTTTTCTGTGTTAGTTGCTCTTGCTCATATTCTACATTATTATAAGAATATATAATATTACAAGCTATGCTTAGTTTGGGACTAGATGGCGCTGTGTGAAATTAATGTCCTGTCAAAAAAAAAAATCACGTTTAATTTTGTATTAGTACAGACAAAGCCAGTAGCTACCTACCTACATATTTTTGAATACTTCTTTATGCTTGTTGGGCATTTTTTGAGATAGGAAAAAATCATTGAACTCGCGACACCTTACCGACACCACTTTTGACACATTTGACTTTAAACACATTGTCACGTTATCTTTACGATCCTAAGAAGTACAGGTAAGGACCGTTCAAAGACTGTCTCTACCTATAGACAGACGGTTGACAGCCGTGACAGGTATCTAACAACGTCAGTTCTAAGAAGTCATTGTGTCAGTTTTGTTGCAAAAACAACCCTCATTCAATAAATATCGCGACCAACGCGACAACATTGAGATTCAAGTACCAACAATCTCAGATATTCTATTCGGCAAAGATCGACAAACTTCAAGTTTTCATTTCTGTCGGCACTCCCGGAGTGCCCTGTATTTTTTACCAATAATTATTTCATAGAATTTTGCGCGCCTTGCTGAACCTATAAACATTGGCCTCATAGCAGTTCATTGGCTAAATTAATAATTAAGTTTGTAGTGTTATTTACCTGGATCTACAAACAATAAATTTATTTAATTTCATTTCTGGTTTCTGCGCTGTAGGTTGTGGGTTCGATTCCCACCCAACAACATTTGTGTGATGAATATAGATTTTTGTTCTATGTTTTTCTGTGTGTAAGTATCATAAGTATACAACTATGTACCTATTAATATTCTCCGCAATCTAGTATCCATATTACGAGTACAAACTTTGCTTAGTTTGGGGCTAGATGGTGTTGTAAAATGTCTGTATAAATTAATGTTCAGTTTTTTTTATTGGGGATTCTATGACTTCCAGTGCAGTCCAAAGCTGAGCATACAACTCCATGTATCTTTATTCTATGGCACAGCATCGTGGCAGCCCGAAGCCCTGATCCATGATTACACAATACCTCCAAGTGCACCGTCATTAATACTTGGAAATGAGGAACACAACGAAATAAATGCTCGAATCAAATGGTCAGAGAATCGGTTCACAACACAACATTCCGTTACAACGAAGGTGCACCTTTTATAAGGTTTTATTCATTGGGTACCAAGTATCGAGTATTTTTGTAGTATGGGTCAACTCTTGACCTCGAAAATGGCACATACAATGATGAGGTCTATGAACGTGAGCCTTCCCAAAAGGTGCCAATTAACACTCTTCTTGGAGATGTTAGGGTCGTCAAAATAAAATTAATATATAAAGAGCTTTTATTCCTTACTAACTAAATATTTAAAATACAACTAATATCAGGTATACCTGTCATAAACTTATCAAACACCAAACTATATCAAAGACTAACTTAATGTTATGATAACTACGAGTACGAGCTTATTATGAATATGACGGATTTTTTTTTCATTCATATTGTACGACGGGGAAGCGCCTTCATCTCACAGTCGAGGCGCACTTCACACGGAATCTCAATAAACTGAAGAACTGGCTATCTTACCTCTAAATGCCGGAACACAACAATTTTAGAATTGTTATTATGGCGACAAAATTAGGTAAGATTGTGGTAGCTAGCCAGGCGGACTTAAATAAAGTCCTACCACCAACCAAACCCAGCACAATAAATTGTACTCCCCATGGGGATCGAACCCGGGACCTCTGGATCTGAAATCAGTGGGTTGAACCACTAGACCACAGAGGCGGTTAAGACACCCGCGAGCTGAGGTGGAGAGGTTGGTAATTCATGAATTCCATATTAGCTCTCAGTAGCTCCTAGACCTAACTGATAAATTAACAGTAACAAAGTTCGATACGGTAGATTTACTGCAACAAGTAAACCAGCAATCGACTGTTTAAATTAGCTGTAGAAAACGATAGAGATATCTCACTGCTACTTAAAGCTCGCGTGCGAAACTACACGGTGTTCGAACTTGTGACAATTCGGCCTAGTAGAGATTGACATTACTTATTTAAAAGGCAGACCGATAGTACACGATAACAAAATAAATATTACAGGACATGATGGCGCTGTGCGAAATTAATGTCCTGTCCTGTGATATGGTATATGCGATGAGCGGCAGGAGGGTTTTTTTTTTATTGGTGATAGTCAAGCGTTTGACCACCAGCTTACATGTCAAACAAGTAAAGATGTGGCCTAAGATGGAGCACGCTTATGCCTAAAAGTAGAGTACGCTTGCCTAAAAAAGGGTGTAGATGATCTGTTCTGCAGATGGCTGAATGATCACTGTTATGATAACCGCAACCGCTAGCAAAACCCAGCGATCCGTTGCCCAGGGAGACCGCTTCTATCCCGGCCAACGGAATTGCTTATCATCAGGGCCGTATTCTTTTTCGTATAAAAAGTATAGCCTATGGATCTTGTGTTATCTGAAAATTACATTTGTCACAATTGAGGGCTGTATAAGGCAGCCCCTACACAAACTAACCCTATATACATTGGACTCACAGCTCAGTTGTTAGTAGCTCTGTCTTCTTGGCTTGGTTTAATATGTAAGTATATACATATTAATTAAAGATTCATCAAAGAAAAAAATAAATAAAATAAATAATACAAAACAAATATATACTTGTCTATATTTTTTTGTACTCTATTCATACAAGCTTTTGAGCTGATGGCGCTGTATGAAATAAATGTCCCGTAACAACATTTTTTTTTTAGTTCAATGATTATGACCGATTTTTGAATCTGAACTTTCATACATCATACCCCTACTAGTGATTGACTTTTCCTAATTCCTATATTTCATGCCCCTGTAGTCAATGCTTGTTGTAATCGGATATGTCGATAATGATGCTTTTACAGCTCGCCCATTAAGGGGCCGATAGCGCCGCTGAGTGAATATGCCACGTGCCACGAGCGGCATTAGCCTCCACTTAACTGGATTAGATATAGCCGATAATGTTCTGTATTGTTTTAAAGTGTATTTTTACTAGTGAATCGTCTGGAACTTCGTGCCGTCATCCCGTGGGTTTTTAAATTTCCAAACATCCTATAATACAATCCCTATCATCCAATCCCCCTAAGAAGGATGAATCCTATAAATATTCGATAACCAATAAATTTAAAGAATTTTAACCGCCTAGACCGCCTTGTGGTCTAGAGGTTCAACCCACAGATTTCAGATCCAGAGGTCACGGGTTCGATCCCCAGGGAGATTACAATATCGTGGTTTGGTTGGTGGTAGGACTTTGTTTAAGTCGGCCTGTATAACTACAACCATCTTACCTAATTCTGCCGCCATAACAACAATTCTAAAATTGTTGTGTTCCGGCATGCAAAGGTAAGAAATCAAGTTCCTAAGACTGTTGAGGATTCTACTTGCTTCAAGCGCTTCCTCATAGTACAACAAAAAAAACATAACACTGATAAGGCGTCTAGACAAAAAATCTAACTAAGGCCTTCAACCGAACTTGTACTATCCTCCATCCAAAGGTTGTTAGGAAGAGCGATATCTACCGATACGACTGCCCATTGTACTGTTAACTTAAGTTTTTGAATTGTCAAGGTTTTGGTGTAAAATTAAGAATTTTCATCCGTTGATTCAATAATTCATTCATTTATTCAGAGCCGAGTACTGAACTGTGACTGGGGGAAACATTCAATCGCTAAGAAGCGTGTTCACTTTTTGAACTGCCTGCAGTTTAGTAATACAATAGACTTCAACGCGCTTCTCTTCATTTATTGTGTTGTAAGAATACATTAACGTTTTTATCTGCCATTTTTAATTAACGTCGAGTATGCAAGTTTGACTAAGCTGAATTTCCCAGTGTGGCAAGTCCTCTTGCAGATTTTCACGTTTCAGATTTCAACATCGTAATGCTACGGTCATATAAGAATCAAAGTCTTAGTGCAAGCCCACGGCGACTTTTTGCAGCGATACTGTCGCGCGTTTGGTAATCGCGCAGCGGCTTTGCTACTATCGCGCGACAGTCGCGCGACAGAAGCGATGCGCACGCGAGATAAAAGTCGTTAAAAGCAGCACCAAACAAAACACAACAAACCAATGTTCGCAATGTTACAGGCAGTTCTGTATCGATGCTGAATCGTGACAGAAGTGCAACAGCATCGCAATAGTAGCGATACAGAATCGTGGTTACGTGGGCGAAGATACACAGCCGGCGACAAAATCGCGAGTGTATCGATGCGATTGCACGACAGCATCGCTACAATAAGTCGCTGTGGGCGACGGGCCTAAGGTCCATCAACGCGATAATTATTGCATACCACACTTAAGCGTCAAATGCCAATAAACTTGCGATGAAAATGACACCTCAAGACGAACTCGCGACCAGCACACAAGGAGAAAGGTAAGAACCTCGGGCTAGTTTTCTTTTATGATCCATTACAATAGCTCAAAATTATCTAATACTAATTACAATTTATTCACTGGAGCTTATTCATTATTTAATGCTAGGCTTTCTTATCTTCTAGGTAATCTGAAATTTAATAATAAGTTATCCTGGATAGCTTTTGTTTTACAAAATTTTTGAATTTATTATTTGACAAGCTTAGCACATCACTTGGTAATTTATCATAAAAGCGTGCAGTTTGCCCTATAAACGATTTACTAACCTTATGGAGCCTATTTGTGGGAACAGCGAGCTTATTCTTTATCTAGTATTATAATCATGTTTATCACAGATTTGGTCAAATAAGTTTATGTTTTTACGCGAGTACATAATATTTTCATAAATATGTTGGCAGGGTACAGTCTTATTTATTTCCTTAAACTTGTCTCTTAATGAATCTCTGGGACCCATTTTTAAACAGCGCGATCAGCCCCCTTCTGTAAAACGAATATGGTGTCTAAATCTGCAGCACTTCCCCACAATATTATGCCAAATGACATAATACTGTGAAAGTAACTGAAGTAAACTAGTCTTGTTGTAGCAACGTCTGTGAGAAGACGTATCTTCTTTACAGCATATGCTGCAGAACTAAGTCTCTTCGCCAGTTTAACTAGGTGTAGGCTCCATTGAAGTTTATTATCTAAGGTTAATCCCAAAAATACAGCTAATACTGACTAATTCTATGTTTTCCTCTTTAACTTTTACATCAGCCTTAACTACAGTTACATTTGGTAAGAAGACATAATGTTTTTACTCATTATTCATAAATAAATAAATGAATCGCCTAAACGCCAAATGCCACTGAGAATGCTGTTTTAAAATTAAGTCGTGGCTACACCTAAAAACATCCCGATTATCGCAATAATTATTGTCATAGTCCGCAGGTGTGGCCTGAGCATAAGCAAAGAACCGTAAGCTAAATGGAACATCAAGGCGTAATTTATATCGGTCGAAGCTCTTCACATTCCCAGTAGGTACCTAGGTTATAATGCAGGCAGTGCACTTAGTGCCTTGGTAAAGCACCTGTTGCCTTTAGGCGGGTTTAGAGGTCAGCCTGCGCCTGCGCCGGATGCGACTGCCGCCCTCAGGGTATCGCGTCTGTTTACTTGAGATCATTTATCAAGAGATAGCTCTTCGGTGTAACTTTCATTTTATTTCTGATGCGAATCAATCGGCTGCTAGCATTTTTAATAAATAATCGGTAATTTGACCTCTAGGTTTGTATAGGCCAGTGCAAGCATGAGGTCTACGAGTGAGTTTTCCCAGAAAGCACTGGCTCTTCCGCGCATCGATAGAATGTGGTGACCGTTTGGCGACGGGCTTCGGCAGAAGGTCGGTCGCTAGCCAGGTGGACCTCTACAGGTCCTCCACGAGTGTTGTAATCGTTTAGGCGTAACCGCTAGCAGAACGAAGTACCGTTGCCCAAAGCCCAGGGATTTCTCAACAATAATTATCTTTGTTTCGCTTAGTTCCTTTCTCTATTTTTCGCTACAAACTGAAGCAACTCTGAAAGTCTCTAGGATTTCTGGTTTAGGCTGAGCGTTAGATTGTTAGTCAGTCAGACAATCTGTCAGCAACGCGACGATATATATCTGAATTATATGTAATTTATTATCTAATAAAATATAATATGAAATAAATAAATGTTTATTGAACACTTAGAAGCAGCGCATATAACATATAACACATATAAGTTTCTGCCCTTCGGTAAGATTCCCTTATATCCCCTGGCTTTTACGGCCTCCGCGGTCTCCGTTGGAGGCATCGTTTCATGGACCGCTTCTGTAATTGCAAAAAATCTGTGAGTTAATATAAATCATAGAAAATGTACGAGATACGTTCTGCCATTTGTCTATTTCGCCAACGGTACCGGAACAGATGGCCGCAAATGCTGCAAATAAAACGTCTCCTTCGTGACTGTGGACTGACGACTGCACAAAGCGCACGCGCACTGTACCGACATCGCTATACAGGCTGATTCATTAGCTGTTTCTCAATGTTAGCTCTACAAAATCTTTTGTATTCTTGCTTAAATTGACGCTAGAATGTTTTTATTGCGGCTAGTGTAGCGCTTTTTAATTTTAGTGAAATCTATCGTGTTCGTAATTTTCGCGTCTGATAGTGTCCGAAAGCGTCTCGCGAAGCATGGTTCACCATGTTACGCCCGGAAGAGACAGAAGACATTCTAGATTTCTATAGGTTAGTTTACTTTATATTGTAAAAAAGGTTTTATTTCTTTATGAAGTTTCTATGATTTAAGAATGAGGTCTACTATGGTGCGGACTTTTCCAGAAGGCACTGGTACTCTCGCGCAGCGCTGGAATACGACAAACTGTTTGGAAACATTTCGGTAGGGTCACTAGCCAGGTGTACCACCAGTGTGTGGGACAGTGGGACATTCAGCCGTAACCACTCACCACAACCAACCAATCACAAAATCGGTAAATTACACCTACCCCAAAAATGTATAATGATTTGTAAGCGACCTCATGTAGCCTTTTTTGCTCTCATATTGTTTCTACCTTCATATCAGGCCTGTTGGTTTTTCTTATAAATAAATAAATTAAGCATTTCTGATAACTTAAAAGACACACTCTGTACTCGTGAAGTAGGTACCTTCGTGTAGTTAATAACGATCCAATAAATCCTATGCGTTTGTTCAAATGCTTAGCAAGTTTAGTTTTGGATGAACTGGGAAACAGGAAGTTGAAAGAAGCAATTATGTCGCCGCTTGCCTTAACATTAAAATTGAAGTTACTGAAATACTTTCTATTATCATAATATGGTGGTGAATGATAATTTATTGTAGTATTCATGATAAAAATGGTTTTAAATAGTAATTTGTAACTTTTTTACGTAGGTTTATAGATTTGAGGTCATCATATCGGTATGCATTCTTTTGATTTGCTTACATTATAAAAAAAGTGATTTGCCCTCATCTAATCTATTTTCTATTTGTAAGTTTTCTAGTGAATTTTAACTTTGTAAACAAAAATCTTTATAATGGTAACAGCTATGATTTGGTCCCACTTTGCCTACTGTCGTATTTAAGTAGTTGACTTTTAAATATTTTAATGATACCGGTAGCTCAATACCAACCTTTTGAAACCTCCATAGCTTAAATGGCACTATGCCTACTTTTTATTTTTGTCGCACTTAGATCGCACTTTGCTATCTAAACTAAACTTTAACCGCCTCTGTGGTGTAGTGGTTCAACCCACCGATTTCAGATCCAGAGGTCCCGGGTTCGATGCCCATGGGGAGTATAATATATTGTGCTTGGTTTTGTTGGTGGTAGGATTTCGTTTGGGTCCGCCTGGCTAGCTACCACCATCTTACTAATTCTGTCACCATAACAACAATTCTAAAATTGTTGTGTTCCGGCATTTAGAGGTAAGATAGCCAGTTCCTCAGTTAGTTGAGGATTCTGGGTGAAGTGCGCCTGCACCTTCGGCCTTATTTCACCTTGTAACTAGGTGAGATGATTCGTGTCGTACAATAAAAAAAAACTTTTTACAAATTCATGTTCATTCGCTATTTCCTAAGAACTTAAAGCCCATTGCACACTGCCGCAGAGAGAGCGTCCGTGTGGGCGCGGCAAGTGACTCGGTGACAAGTGGCGAGTGACTCGGTGACAAGTGGCTGCCTCGTGTGGGCACGACACAGTGACTGATATCGCGTCATTTGAATATGGTAATACGTTCAAATTACGCAGAAAGCCGACAATTTTCGAATTATTCACTTTGCTACTTGCTTATCTTGCGTCGACGGTGAATAAATTTGATTCAAATAAAACAATGTTACACTGAAGTAGTTGATATTCCATTTATTGGGAATAAGCGCTTTTGAAAATCCTTTATTACGCTCAACAAAAACTTATCAGCGTCTAGCTCCATTGTATTACGTCACTCATTATTAAAAATAACAGGACAGTGATTACATATAGCGCCATCTAGTTCCAAACAAAACAAAGCTTCATCATCATCATCATCATGTTCTTTTATGTGTAAATAGGTATACGATACAAAACCAAACACAGAACACGCATCTGAATTCATCATACTAATGTTTGTCCGCGAAGGAAATAGAAACTACAACCAACAATGGAGAAGTTAGAGCTTCTACAAACTGAGCTGTGTGTAGAAGAGAGTTAATAGGCATTTTCTGGGTAGGCTCGCTCCATAATTGGCCTCATCCTTACCTGTGCCGGTTTTGAAGGGCAAATCCACTAAATATATGATATACGATACGACCGATTATCGATTTCTGACTTCTGATTTCTGGCAGCCCTAGGATTCGTAGAGGTCGATTAAAGGCTTACTTACATAGCCAGCGTATCTACGTACTACGATTACCAACCTACCTACCGAAGCATTCCCATTTCCCCCTTTGAAATACTTATTGAAATCGTTAATTTGTTTGACTGACAGAACAAATTATTACGTAGTTACAAATAACTTACTGGATAAAGTAGCAATATGGTTAAGGTGTGCAAAATTTAAAGATTTATTATCTAATTGACATATGAATTTGAGTACGTATTACGGTTTATAATTAACTTAAAAATTGGTAATACATTTAGTTTAATTCGGTAACTATTTTGATTTAATCCTTGCTCCTTGTGCCTTCCCGGGTATTCACAACACAGTAGTACCATTTTCCAAAACTACACCTGCTATCTGAAATGTAGTTTTCTTTAAAAGCTTTTTGAACTAACAACGGAGTGTCTAGGACGAGTAATTACAGAGATATGGCCATTTGAAGTTTGACAGCTGTCATTGAAAATATAGATCTTGGTCATAGCTTTCATTTGAACTAACAACGGAATGTCTAGGACGAGTACTTTCAGAGATATGGTCATTTGAAGAATGACAGCTGTCATCAAAGGTACCTAGTTATATCAAAACATATCTATATATCTATAAGTCTATCCATATACTTTCTGATTCTAAAGGCATGTCTATAGGCAAAAAAAGCATACGCGTCGAATAGTGTAAGAGTGTCACAGTCTACAACAACATTCAACATTTTAGGATTCAACGTTTTAGGAATTCAACATTTTGCAAACTCAACATTGTAGGAATTCAACTTTTTGCGTACTCAACATTTTAGGAATTCAACTTTCTGATCGTAAAGGTATTTTTTTACTTTGAGTTACTTATATTTTTTCTAACTCACTTTGGGATGATCTGGGAAAGACAATGAAAACGTTCCTGATTCAAGGAACCTTCTGCAGGTTCCTTAAATAATTAAATCCGCGGCCGAGTATCTTGTCCATTCCAGTGTATGGTATTTGAATCGTCGTCGTGTAGTAGCTATTAACCTCCAGTTTAAAGTTTTTAAATAAGAACGTTGGAAGATTTTGACCCTATAAATTTTAAGAAAACTCTTTCGCCGTTCGAAGTTTTTATCAATTTTATTTTAAAGAACTTTATTTCTGTGTATGCATCCACGCAGGTATTGTATTATACATATAGCATGTAATTTATTTAGTTAGTATTGTTTTATAAGTGTACTTATGTAAAAAAGTTGTGTATTGCTGAAACGCACTTCACCCAGAATCCTCAACAGGCCGAAGTAGTGATCGTACCTCTAAATGCGAGAACACAATAATTAATTGTTGTTGTTACCGAGCCACCATTCGAATATTTTGCAAAGCAATTTCAATTAAAGACACCTTGTACATGTCCAAACAATTCAATAGAGAGAGCTATTTCAAATTATATAATTGAATCACTGAACAAAGCCGCGGGGGCTGCACCCACGCATCCCTAATTAACTACAGTACAATTAATGGAGGACACGACACCGATTGTGTTGCTGACTGTACCGCCATATTCGCGGAAATATGCTCCTGCTGATAGTACCTCGGACCGTCTTTGGTATAGTAACTGGCAGGTACATAGATTCGTTGTCGGACGATTTCTCTTCATCCTAATGTTAGGCCGCGTACACACTGATCTCAAGCCATTTCAAACAATTACCTGGACTTCTATTTCATCTATGCACCGCCAACCATCTCTTTATAGAATCCTCCATCCAAAGGTTGCCTGAAAGATATCGCTATGACGGGGCCCCATTAGGTACTAATATTTCGATTTCCGTCATTTCGTCCGTCCATTTGACCATCTGTCAACAACAACCAAAGGGTCTCAATTTTTTTTTTATTATTCATCTAGGAGACGGAACAAGCAAGTAGCCCACCTGATGTTAATTGCACTCTTGCCTATAACAATGCCTTATTGCGTAGGTTAAATCCATAAGGAACATAGCCTACACGGCACTGCATTGCGCCCGTCAACTTGAAGCATAAAGGTGTTAAGCCTCGCGTGCCCGTAATTTCACCGGTGACCATACCCTTTAAACCGGAACACAGCAATGCTGCTTGGCGGCTGCAATAGGCAGACGAGCCCTTTCACAATGGGGCTCTACTACTCTTGTAATACTCGTATAATAAGTAGTAAGCAGTCATGTTAACTAGTGAGTTAAGCATCTATGTAAGGTAATTCATTTGGCTTATTCTTCTCAAAGGACTGGAGCTTTTGAAGCATTATCGATAGTCCGTTTTTTTTTAAGGACATGTATATGTGTATCGTGGTAGATGAACTAATAACATAATATAAAAATGTAGGTGTCTGTCTTTGTAGAAGAAATTTTAATGTTAAATTTTTGTGTCTGTTATATTTTTACCTACCTACTGTCCAAGTGAGACTCGCGATAGGGCATGCAAAATTGTAGGCGTCATTTTTGCCTTATCATAATTATGCCTTAATTATGATGTAACTTTTCGGAATGCATAAAAAACGTAGGATTTTTTTGTATTGACACGTTCCCTTCGGCTGTCTACGAAACCGGAGCTTCGTAACAAGAACTTAACATAATTCGTCCTCGTACGATACCAGTTACTAGAAAACACGTATTTTTTCTTTGATCATAAAAGTCGTTTTAGGTAAAATGTAACAAGTTGAAATATGTTTCGGAAAGGCGTAGTGAACCCATGCACCACTCCATGCCACGCTTGTGTAGTTCAGGGGCCCAACCACGGCGTCTAATATAGCTCGAGTTGTTCTTTACATGACTTTTGTCTCTTTTTCTCTACACTGGACAGATAGTGACAGAAATAAAGTAGTATCAAAACAAGAATACTATAAAAGGTCGTCGCATAGCTCATATTGTTTGTATAATAAGGGTTCCGCATTCAAGAACTTGACTTCTACTCTAGTTAGTTTAAGCTAAATTTAGTTTTATTATATTTGATGGGGTAAATAAATATCTTTTCTTTCTTTCTTTCTTCGTAGACAGATTAAATTTTCAGCATATGTATTTACAACATATAACGTATCAAAATAAAATAAAATAAAATAGAGGTTCAAGAATAGTTCTTTTTTTTGTACGACGGGGAAGCGCTTGGCCTTCATCTCACCCGATAACAAGTCAAGATAAGGCCGAAGGTGGAGGCGCACTTCACCCGGAATCCTCAACAAACTGAGGAACTGGCTATCTTCCCTCTAAATACGGAACACATAATTTTTTTAGAGTTGTTATTATGGCGACAGAATTAGGTAAGATGGTGGTAGCTAGCGAGGCATACACAAACAAAGTCCTACCACCAACCAAATCGAGCACAATATTGTACTCCCACTGGGGAACGAATCCGGGAACTCTGGATCTGAAATCGTTGGGTTGAATCACTAAACCACAGAGGCGGTAAAATACATTCTTATTATCATTTATGTCATAAAACACGCAATAAATATCTTCGCACAATGAGAATACAAAAAATAAACGTTGTAGGTACAATTTATTTAGCGAGAGTACAAGCATCTATTCGTCGAATCGACATCAGATACCGAGATAGCGAGATCTAGCTGAGATAACGTCTCGGTACACATGTTGCCTGCTTAGAGGTGGGGACCTGATCTCTCAGAAGACCGGATAAGTTTCAAATAGTTGCCCAGAATAAGTAAATAGTTAAAAATAAAAATTACATTTATGTACACAGCGATAGCCATAAAAAAATTACTGTCTAAAGCCATAGCCCAATTAAGAAAACTTGTAATATGTCAACCAGCGGATTTTCTAGGTCATGAACAAAGGCCGTGGCTGGTTAAGTAACCCACAGAGCTGAAAGTACAGACTTTTAGTCTGTTATTACCAAAACGCTGACTTCAAAACGCATTCATCAATATTATAATTTCAGTCGACGTATGTCCTATTTAATTATAAATAGGAATTTATTTTATTATACCCTGACACCCTTTCTTTAGATCCGCCTCCATGAATCGATTCCCCGCGAACACGTCGTTCCATTGAGTGGGGCTTTTCCTATACTGTTTCGCATTTAATCATCACCATGCGAGAATCATCGCTTCCCAGTAGTTACCAGTTTTGCGAGACACCTGGCAAACACGGAAGCCAACATTTTTTACTGATGTGGTTCGGTGGTCCGTTAAATTTTGATGACAAACTCGATATAAAGACGGATAAAACTGTGATCCTCAATAGGTTTAGGTTTAATACATTTATTCATAAAAAGACAAATGTCACTTACTTATGAACAGTATGATCTTAGGTAATAATATACAGTGGGTAGGTATGTCGTCGACTAAACGTATCTAACGCAATTATTTCATAAGCAAAGAGTGGTCTTGCATAATATGTGTAGATAGTTTAGATTTAAATGCGTTAAATGCGTGTACATTTTTTATTTCAGAGGGTAGATTGTTGTAAAGCTTTGCGCCTTCAAAGGTAATATTTTGTTTGCCATAGTTCGTCCGAGGTCTAGGTAAAACAAACAAGATACCTGGCTCGTCGCATACTTCGCTTTGTTATTTCGGATTTTTTTACGAATGATATGTTAGTATGAATAGTTTTGTTTAATATTTTATATACAATAGAGGATCGATGTAGTATATAATTGAATATAATATATTATAATCGAGGATAGAGGTTGAATACAACTCTAAGTGATGTGGTTAATTAACTCCTGTACGTTGGGACGTGCAACAAAAGACGGATAAAATCGTGATTTAAAACCCACTGTTTTCATCTCTAGTGGTGTGGTTTGGTGGTAAAGTAGCCTGTTCTTGACGTGTTAGTTTACGGATCGTGCCGAATGGAGCGTGCGCCGCGAAATATGATTTCCTAAGGTGCGATAGTTTGGATTTATTCGATCGTCGGTATGCAGAAAGTAGGTGTTGCATGGTTGCAAACTTTGTTGCAAGTGTCCCAGGATGTTAGTAGATTGCCTGCGACTTCACTCGCTAGTCGGCAAGATAAAATTTTATTCAGACTATATACCTGACCCCGCGCTGCTACTTTTGCGCAATTTTATGGTAAATGTTTTCTAAAAAAATGGGAAAATAATTGAATGTGCGAAACATAGTGTGAAGATATAAATATCCCATACAACTAGCTAAGAATGTACAATCATATTGCAAAATCAATGTAGCACTTTGGATTATGTTTGGATTAGATGGATATGGTATAACACAAACCTAACTCACATTACATTTAGATCCGCTCGTACATATCCACTGTTGAAACGGACCTTCTCTTAGACTATGTAAATATATATGGAGCGTTTCTCATAATCACCAAATCTGGCATAAGTTAACATATTGAAATAATGTTATGTAATGTTGTGGCGACTCGTTCCAAATGGGCATAGGCCCGTGGGACGTCGCACTACTTACCTACTCAAAAATGTACATTGGTTATTGTCCCGCGTGGTAAGCCCTTCAGAACTGCTAAATCTCTTCTTCTTAGTACTCCCCATCACCCTCATAGCTGCTATGATATTTAGTATTTTTAGTAACTTTCAAATCAATACGTCAACGTATTCAATAATTATATTAAAAAACTTGCAACCCTGTAGTACTCGAACGGGGCAGATTTTCAAGAAATTTATGATGGAGTATATTTGTTTACAATACAAAGCTTTATTCAAAACCATCCAGTAGTTTCAATGTGAACAGTGGCTTCTGTATCGGTAATAGTGTTTTCTCGAATTATTTTTTTTTATTCATAGATATGTATAGTTCCGAATCAAATCCGAGACATTGTATTTATTGAATCTGGACAATAGTCAACTTTAATCTCCAAAGAACTTTAAAAACGAAATAGAAAGCAACAATCTTGTTCTTTTATTGATCGAGTGAGCGAAGCGAATGAGATCTCTCCGTTAAGTTTGGAAATCCGGCACTGTATGTATGTTTGTTTGTTTGTATGTATGTGGCAATGTTTGTGACGGCATAACTGTCGAACAGTTTATCCGATTTTGGTGAAATTTTAACTGTAAAGAGATAACATAAATAGAAATTGATTGTCTCGGGAGATTTTTGATGAGTGGGGTAGTTTTTGAGATATCTGGGTGAAAAGTAAAAAACAATTTTTCGTCCATATCTTTTGAATCCAATCTATTCACAAATTTTAATATGCAGATATTATATTAATACTTATCAATCGGTACGAGGATTTTTTTGACACTAGGGTAGTTTTTGAGAAATAGGGGTGTTAGTATACATTTATTCAATAAAAAGTACAATTAAACTAACTATGTACAAAGGAATCAGTCAGATTACCTAAGGACTGTTACAAACGGCCTATAGATAACTCAACTGTTCCAGACCAGTACCAGACGGAAGCGTGCCCAAGACAAGGGGTGTTAAGTGTGACAAGAAGATTTTTAGCTTGTGGGGTGTCATTTGAAAGAGTATCGGGTGCATATTATAAAATACATATTTTACTTTTTATAAGGGGTGATTTTTGTAACAAAACAAAACAGGGTGCGTTTAGAGGGTAAAACGCTTGATATGTCTTGTAGGATATTATGCTGTTAGAGTGTGATGTCGTCACAATTACCTTTTTTTAAATTTGCTGAAACCACCCCTGTATTATAATTAAGGGTTGCAAAAGGGGTAGAAAGGGGTAAATAAGATCAAAGCCTTGAAACATTCTGAAAACGTGAAATATCATATGTAATGGGGGATTTACTTTGACTGCAGATTTAAAAATTGGTCAATTTACTCTTTATTAGGGGTGGTTTTTGACCGGATCAAGATCAAGTCTTGATCCTGATGATAATAGATATTCGGAATCTCAATAAGACTGGTCTAATTATTTTTCGTTATTCATTTAATAGGGTTGCCAAACCTAGGGTGTCGATAAAAATTGGTGCTCACAGTTAATGTTTTGTTAATACACAGAAAAATGTTGCTGCCTTTTTGGTGATGTCCCTTGGTTGGTTTAACGACATCCGTGAGCTGGAGAGGCAGAGCTTTCAACCACGACTTCTAAGGCAACGGTTTTGAGAGCACATTTCACAAAAACATCAAAGGTTGATGTATTTCATGTTCATGTTAATAAGGAGTGACGTATTCACTTATTGTATTCTGCCCACCTACTATGACATACGGCCGGTGCATTGCTCTCATTCTTGCTTTGTATATAATAAGAGTTACAAACAAGAGAGAGCCTCGAACAACGTTAAATACATAAGACCATCACGAGATCTCAGTTCGGGGCGAACTACTAGTATTGTACCTACGACAGGTAAGCGTCCACTGATACTTGGCCAACATTTTACCTGATGTCAAATTCAAATTCAAATTCAAATTCAAATTCAAATTATTTATTGCACTTATGTTGTTATTAGGTATACAGGTGTTGTGAGGATAAAAGTTTCAAACATAAACCCTGTTAGGGCACAGCAATATCACACTAGGAGGCGCATAGTTATGTTAAGGCCAAAGGTGGAAGCGCACTTCACCCGGAATCCTCAACAGCCTTAGGAACTGGCTGTCTTACCTCTAAACACCGGAACACAACGACATACTTAGGTAAAATGGGGTATCCAGGTGACCTTAAACTAAGTCCTACCACCACCCAAACGAAGCAAAATTAGTATCTCCGTGGGGATACAACCTGGGATTTCTTGCGAAGTACTTTGTTCGATGTGTGTCTGTCTCTGTGGTAAGTCTGGTGACTTACCACAGATGCAGTTAAAATCTGAGTATCAAAACTGATACTCATACCAAAATACCTACCTAGATACCTACTTCTAATATATATACTAGCGACTATGTATGTACCTATTTACGAGTAGTCTCGATATCGCGCCTCATCTTATCGTGGGGTCGAAGGCGATGCGAAATAGAGATACCGTTACACGCGTCTATGCGTTAGGACACGGAACTGTGGCCCTACCATGGGATACTGTAGTATAGTCATGTAACGTGACAGTAGCAGTTTTCCGAAGAATACGGTGGAATCAAATTCTTTACCATTCAACTCAAGTATCTTCTACTATTAAATTTTCTATTTTCGATTCATTGCATTTTAGTTCCTAACTATTCGCTAGAGGCAATGTACTAGGTTACATATTTTTTTACCGCTGTTGAGTGAAGTTTGCGAAAATGTATGGTAAGGCCACAGGGTTAGCTGTCCTATCTTGACTTGTTTTATCGCGGACCTAAATCAATCGGAATTCAGACTATTTTACTGCGCCCGCGCAGGCGAGTGAAAGCAGGTGGAACCGTGGATGTAGCTTGGATTTCTAGGCACAGAATATGTTTTAGGGAACTATTAATATTCACAAGGAGCTTGTTTTGTAATCCATAAGAATTTTACAAAATTACAAGAAAAAAACATCATTAACAACTAGCTTTATCCGCATATTACCCGGTTAAAAAGTAGCCTTTATGTTTTCCCTGATCTAGACCAGGTTCTAGTAATACTTGTGTGGTTCTAGAACCACATAAATAGCAATAACACTTTAATTATATCTACACCTAAGTTCTTAATAGTAAGTCATAAAATATATTTTTAAACTTTTTCTTAAAAAGAAAAACTAGGTGTTGGTAATGGCTATCACTGAATGCGCAGTTCCCTACTCTAATCTGTAGTAACACTAACCATTCTGGTCATCATTTTAACGGTCAGCTAATTGAATAGGTTTTGGTCAGCAAACAAAGTGAATTTAATAACCTAGGTGTTTCTGGGAAAATTGCAAAATGACCATTTAGCCAACTGACATCTGCGCATAGAGGAACATGATACATCGTAGGTAAGTTCAATCTCAGTGATTACCCGACCGTTACAGGGAGGCAATTCAAGTATTTGCATAATACACTGCTTACGTCCTCTGGACACTTATTATATTCCCGGTAACGCGTTAAGCTGTTCGTAATTCCTGGATATGAACTTACGGGATATTAGATTAGAATTTTCGAAAGCGGTGGGTGGTCGCCGATTATGTTTAACAAACTGATTCATGTTCTACAAGTGTATCAGCAGCCAGAACTTGTTGCCTACCTCTTTGAACCTATACAATAAAGTATATATAAATAAATAGTGTTTTGATTATAAATATGAGCTGGATATGCGAGCAGAGGTAGGCCGAAGAAGAGATGAATGGATTTAGTACCCATGGCCTCTACATGTGTATGAAAGGCGTGGACGCAGAGTTGACGGTAGATAGTGAGTGGAAGAGAATAACATGTTACGCCGACCCCACCTATCTTTAACAGCAGGAAAATGATGAGGTGAAGTGAAAACTTCTTTATGCAGGTTGGGCATTTTTGAAATGGGCAAAAATCACTTTACCGAGACCACTTTTGACACATTTAAAGTCAAACACATTGTCACGCTATCAGTCCTAAGAGGTAAGAACTGAAGACTATCTCTACCTATAGAATAGATAGACGGTTGACAACTGTGACAGGTATCTATTAACGTCAGTTCTATGAAGTCATTGTGTCAGTTTTAGTGGGCTCCTACGCCACCCTGATACCTATTTTTCTCTGTGTCATTTTATATGTTGATTTTTTATGAATTGTGTGGTGATTGTATATTAGCCTCTAACTTACTAATCACTAACATTAGATTGATATGCATACCGCAAGCCAAGAAGATACCGGCAGTGGAAACGCAACTGTAAGCCAAAGACATTGTAAGCCGCTGAAAGGTTTACAAAACTTTGCAAACCAAATGACTCCAGCAGTCGTTACTGCTGAAGTTGATGCTAGAAATAAGAGTCAAAGCTCGTTTCTTACCCGCACTTCCCAGAAACGGTAGAGGTGTTGAAGACCGATGATGATGTGTCAGTTTTGTTGCAAAACAACCATCAACCCTCGAAATATCGCGACTAACGCAACAATATTGAGATTCAAGTACCAACAATCTCAGCCGGCAAAGATCAACAAACTTCAGGTTTTAACTTCTGTCGGCAATCACGGAATGCCAATTTTTTTTAATGGGCTGCTCTTTACCCCTTGGCTTGTCTAGCTCTAGGCCAGAGCAAGAAATAATCACAACACAAACACACCCAACACCGAATCCGGTGCCAAAGCTTTGCCGTGTTCTATCGCGAACGGGAGAGCCAGGTGCCTTCCACCTGCACCGTTTGGCATCAGAGTTCGGCAGGAGGGTGGTCGCTAGCCAGGTAGACCTTTACAGGTCCTAGCACAAGTGCTGTGATGATTCATCTGTAAACAACAGCCAGCGATTATGTTGTCCGTGGTAGACCGCTAGAAGGTTGATCACACCTACGATAAATGGGATTAGATTATTGTGTTTGTGTTATGAGTGGTCTTAGCTAAGACGGAAGGTATTTGCTGCAGCTCAGTTGGTAGTGCTTTAATTATATTACACAGAAGCATGCTGCTGCCTCTCTACTGGTGAGGTCCCTTAGTAGACTCTTTCGGCATCCGAGGGTTGAGTTGGAGGGGTTGCTCTTGAAGCCGTGACCGCCACGGTACTCCTCGTCAAAAATCTTTATAGATCTATTTTTTTTCTTTATTGAACGACGGCCTTCATCTCACCTTCACTATTACGGTTACAACAAGTTAAGATAAGGCCTAAGATGGAAGCGCACTTCACCCGGAATCCTCAAACTGAGGAACTGGCTATCTTACTTCTAAATGCCGAAACACAACAATTTGAGAATTGCTGTTATGGCGACATAATTATGTGTGGTGGGTTGAACCAGACCACAAAGGCGGTTAAAATACATACTTTACTAGACGTAATTCAATACAATTTATTTATTTATGCCATTTCCTCATTTAAGGATAATAATATAGAAGCATGATATACGACTCGGGAGGATCTAGTTAACAAAGAGTGCCCCGCGGCAATTTCACCGGTGTAATAATACAGTGCATCTGTGCCGCGACCTCATATCGGAAATGGATCTCGTTTTGAAACCTAGTTGATGCCTTCCACATCGTAAATTGTAATAAGGGTTGGTACCTTATAAAGTAGGTACTACATAGTCGTTTTACACATAGTTAGTATATATATTCTATATATACACACATATATATATATATATATATACAAAGTTACCTATGTAGGTTTTATGAAGTGAAGCTTTCATGGGAGGGTTTTGAAATACAGATCAGCAACCTATTGTATGACGAAAAGTGGGAGATAATTAAAATGTTTCCCTGTCAAAAGTTTCACTTCTATCACTACGATAGAAGTGACACACCCTGTGTTTTTTGTTATTAAAAAATTAATAATCACAGCGCCATCTATCCCTAAACGAAGCAAAGCTATGTGAGAACGAAATGACAGCATACTTGCATGTATACCTACTTATGATACTCTTATCCCTCCTCATCATCCCGCCTTAATCATATCCATATATCCTTACCCTACATTATTGACATAATTTACTGACTCCCAGGGAGGGTTGATGTCAGGAAGCGGCCACTCTTAAATATCAGCTAGTGTATAGAATACTGTATAGTATAGTGTATAATATAGTAGTATGGTATGTATGTGTGTATAGTACAATCAAACTAGTAGCACTAGAAGACCGTAATTATCGGCGTCATGCCTTTATTGGCCATCGTAAATGGCAACTAAAGTCTGGACATCCGCATCTACCTGAGTAATCTCGGTATATCAACATTCGGTAATATATTCAACTATAGTAAGTATTTTAGGGTCATTTTGAATCGTCAACTCAACCGCCAGTTCAAAGTCAGAAGGAGAAAGGTCAATCCGGCTGCCAAGCGTGGTGTGTACGGTAAATCCGTTGCATCACGTTTTCATGGGATACTTGCCTTTATTTTGTTTTTTTTATTGCATAAGTAAAAGCTTCAACATTTTGGGAATTCAACTTTTTGCAAATTCAACATTATAGGATTCAACATGCTGCAAATTCAACATTATAGGATTCAACATGCTGCGAATTCAAAATTTTAGGAATTCAATTTTCTGATCCTAAAGGATTTATGACTCGATAGGAACTAGTTAACAAAGAGTGCCTGGCAATTTCACGGACGAACGGAAATATTCGCTACATCTATGCCGCTACCCCTGTTATTGGAAATAGATCTCGTTTCGAAACCTTGAAGCCTAGTATTAGTTTTGTTATATTGTATTATGCCCTTCGGCCACTTTCGAAACCAAGGGTTTGAAAACAGTATATAAATCAGAATTATATTTCATTTCATTTTTTAGGAAACCTAGTTTCAACTAAAGAAAAAATATTCTGTGTTAGAAACTGGTTTCAAATATAAATGCTGTATTTCGTATGTGCAATAAAGAATTATAAAGATTAAAGAAATACTTATTTGTTGACGTCGTAAGTAAGTATTTACACATTTGTCCTAAAATAGATACTACCTAGGTTTTAGTGCCTAGCTAAAAACATCGCGAACCTAGATCAGTAAGATGACTCTTCCTTACATGGATTTAAACTCTCATCAGATAACCAAACAACTAAATAAAAAATATAGGCACTTACATGACTGCTTGCACTTGCAATATATTAAAATACAGTGTTATCCTTTATTGCAAATTTTATTAGGTAATGTATAAAATATACAATTTGTCAAAAAACACATGAAATACAAACCTTACAAAGTATAGGAATAAGGTTGAAAATGTGAAAGATCTTTTTAATGATTGTTTGGCTGCATCTAGAATGCGAAGCCGGTGTTAGGTTTTTTACAGAGTCGAGACACATAAGGCAATTTACTCGGCGGTACAGCGATGAAGCTGTTGGTAGGAAAAAGCTTGTAAATTGTAACCGGAGTTCTGCTTATAGAGCGAGAGATAGGGAAAACTGTTTACGGAGTCAAATTGCTGATTAGATATGAAATAGTTTTTTTTCAAATACTACTTTTTCACTACAAATTACGAATAATTTGATTACCAAATAAATTAATTCTAGGAAGTTATGGAAAGAGAGCGAAAAGAAGAACTTTCAAACATATTGCACGCGCGTGTGAGATTTGTCATAGTTCAAGTTTATATAGATAATAAAATATATAAGCCATTCTATATATAATCTCCATTCTTCATTATCAAGGTATTTTTTTTGTTGCCTAATCTATAAAAGTCGATTTATAGACTATGTGTATATGTTTCCTAAATTGATTAGCGAAGCGAGTGATCAAGTGAAGGTTTTCTAGGCAAGTTTGCGTAAGTGTAACTGCACAGGTTCAGCTAGTATTGAATTACTTTCAAACTCAAATATTACTTGCTATAATAATTTAAATATTACATTACGGTTGAATTAACAAAAAAAAAACAATGTCTCGTTCGGTATAGGATCGATTATAACCTGTAGTTCGATTATCTTGCAAGCAATTGTTGGAGTAAAGAGTGTTGCCTAGTGAGAAACGATTTTAATTTATTGTTAAGCTTTGCGTTTTTAACTCTACGGCTTTCCAACACTACAAACCCGAATAATATACAAAATAATTACGTAATAAATGAAGGCATGGTCTCCTACTCTACTGTCTCTAAAAAGTTTAATGTTTTAAGGACACAGTAAAGATTCTAGGAATGATTGGGATGGTAAACTCAATTAAGTGTAATTGATTGACGACAATTTATTTTAAAATACTAACATAGGTACCTTTTATCGTCGATCTGCTTGAGTAATTATCGTTTTGTAACGCAATAATGGAATAATTTTCTAAGTTTCTTATTTTTGTCGTGGCGATCGTGGCTTAAAAAACGATGTCTGCGGATGTCGTAAATGCCACTAAGGGAACATTTTCAGGCAAACAAAAATAAAGGTAGCAGCTTGCTTCTATTCTACCTTACACATTTACTGCGATCAACAATCAACAATTTTATCAAGTCTTGTTTTGTCTGTTTTTAAATACCCTTTTCATACAAAAGTTGCCTGGCAGAGATTTTTAAATTGCTATTATTTTATATCGCTTTTATGGATAAGGCCGCCCATTGTACCTAGTTCTGTTCTGTGCTTGTTTGCTTGGATGTATTTTTTTGGTGTACAATAACGAGTAAATCTTTCTTTCAAACCGTCTGCCAAGCGTGGTGATTTTTACAAAACACTCCAGATATTTTGGTGTGGGCCCTTTCTTACAATGGATATTGATTGGCTGTTAATGACGGTGATTTATTTCTTCTAACTGGTTGTGTGCTGACCACTAGCAGATCTATGACCACCGAAGTGTTTTACAGCATCCAACGAGCGAATTTAGAAAAAAGGTTAGATAAAGATTCGTTTTTTAGGTTGGTTTTCTCCAGTGGTTAGACCCGACAGAAGTTAACAATAAACGTGTTAATCGCACTATAGATACATTATTCATTTGGCCTCAAAATATAAAAACAGACAGGCGGCGTAATTATACACCTAAAACCTTGACAGGACAAGCTTTAATGCCTGAAAAATTTTCACACCACAAATAGTGACGCGACCCAATTAAAGTAATATCTCTCATTCGAAAGCCGGATTCCGGCATATCCTGGCACGGAGCATTCATCAGGCAGGAATCCTGCAGGTGTCGAGACGGGTGCGTGTCCGCAATGAATTTCAAATTTGTTCGATTTATTGATCCGATGCAAATGGTCGGTCAATTTATTCATTGGAAAATCTAGAGCGCTAAAGCCGGGGTGAGAGTACCTACAGTTCTATAAAGCCGGATTATTGTTTGAAAATAAAATTACCTCCTACATCTTTTTACTTTATGTATTTTAATGTTAATATGCTATAATTAACAAATTTGAGTATAATTCTAAATATTTTGCTCGTATATTAATAAATTATTCGTAGTGCCATTATAAAAATTCAGTTACCTCTATTATTTTTGTAGTAGTGAAACGTTGCACTTACGCGTAACGGAGCTTCTAAAGATCTGAAAAGAATAAATAAACATTATGTTATTTAAGAAACCAGCAACTATCTGGAGATACTGAAAGGTTGAGTGTAAGGTCTAAAGTTATGAGTAACTTTAGTGGTTTAGCTCGACCGTTTATGTTGTTTTTTATTAAAAAGCCGGATTTAACGCTAAGCCGGACAGTCATATCCCAACATTATGTCTTGTGATTATTGTAATGCACAGTACCACCTATAAAATACAAATTAATTTAAATGGTCACCTAATGGACACTTTGATTGTAGATGGCGCTGTAGGTAAGTACATTACTGTGCGATCGATATTATGACAGAGAATTTAGCTTACAGAGCAAGAGGTAATCAGAAACCTATCATATAGACACGGATTTTATGTTTCCTACTATAAAAAGTTTAAAATACGTTCTTACTAGCGAAATTATAATATGTTTTTAGTTCTTAAATCACTTAAACAGACAAATCATATACATTTGTCTGTTTCAGTTACGACATAATTTTTTTACTCGTTCTGTTTTTTTTTTGTTTTGTGTGTACCTTATTTTGTGATTTTCCGATGTAGTTAATGTAGTTAGTTCCGTTTCCGTAAACACGTCCAAACGTCCATCACGGAGGACCAGCGCAGGCTTCACAGCTTGCTCTATATGCTGATTTGGAACAGAAATATATGGAAAAGAGTGTTTGCATAGGAAAACTGATTTCCATATATTTTCATTTAGATTTTTTTTTGTGAAAGTAACGTACATTTTGAAATGAAGGACATATTATCGCTCATCTAGTAAAAGATCGACGTTATAACAGTTTAACATTTTTACAGGAGAGCTATTTATAAGTTTTTTGGAGTTCTGTAGTTGTGAATTTATAAGATACTGGTGGTAAGGTTGTGATTATTTTAGGTATATATTAGAGCTGTATGTATACATGCAGTTATTTATGTCATTTAAAGAAGCTGAATCTTACTTAAACATTTTCCGTCTTATAAAAAAAACCTACCGAGACTTCCTAATTTTTTCACCATCTATGAAAACTATCCATATACTACCATTTCATTCGCCAATCAAATACATCCGCATAAATCAACGGATAAGGTGATGTACAGTCGACGCGAAATGCGTTTACACCGAGCAGATAGATAATTTAATTGGCTGTATCACGTGATGCTATTTATTCCTGCGGGATAACGCTTGCCATAATTAATGGGCCAGCACGGTTGCAAATAAGACCGTTAAATTATTATACTACTACTTCATCATCATCATCATAGCCGCTCATCAAGTCCTTTTACCGCATCTGTGGTAGTATTTAGCCCACCGGTATCAGACCTGGAGTTGATCCCTGGGGATAATATATTTGCTCGATTGGGTAAGTGACAGTGTCAAGCCTGCCTCACTAACATCCGCCATCGAACCTACGTATGATACAATATCAATTATAATTGTTGTGTTTCGGTATTACACTATGGACATGATTTTTTACACAGCGCCATCAGATACATAGCTTGTTGCAAATGGCTATGGCCAGCACATAGCTTGTAATATGGGAACTAAATTACGGATAGAATACTTAAATACTTTTGTAAATACATACGTACTATCTATATGATAAAACACCCAAACACAGAACAAACATCTTTATTCATCACACAAATGTTTGTCCTGGGTGGGAATCGAACGTACAGCCTACAGCGCAGAAGGCAGAGTTACTACCAACTGAGCTATGAGGCTTGTTAGATGAGACTAGATGAGATGAGGCCAAGCTATTCCCGGTTAAAGAATAAATAAAAGTCCAACATTATAATTTCTGTGACACGGCTGTTATGAGCATGACAGCTGACAAACAAAATAATAATAAGCGTTATTTTGTTTGTACGACAGGCAAATGAGTCCTAAATCGTAATTTGGTTCCCCTTACTGTGTAGTTGACAATAACGACAGTCGTATTACATGTCATAAAAATCCGTACCCGTGGCACAACTAGTTAACACATCGGTTGTACCATGGGTAGAGAATAGGACTTGGGAAGAGAAGAAAAAAAAACAGCGGAAGATTTGTCATAATTTTGACAGACAATAATATTGATGCTAAGATACTATAGCACCTTTAACAATATCAAGGACAATGCCTCAACATCCCAAATGAATATCAACATCAAACAATAAAGAATACCAAAATAAAGTTTGTAAATACATACAGTCAACCAATCAACTTGCTGAAACTGACTAGGTATCCAACAGGGCATGATAACTTAGAACTAGATATTAGCTATTAATGTTCTAAGCATAGTCTAAAACTAATATCGGATACCGTAAGTCTATAATAATGCTATTTTATTTGACTTAACACATATTTTATTAGTGAACTTTCTACAATATTGCTCACGACTCCGTGAGCAGTACATAAAATAATAATCAAGCGTTCGATAAAATTAAATAGTTTCTATCGTTATACTTAATTTATAGACCACTCATCCTAATTAAAAATTAAACAAGAATATTAATAAATTGTTCACTCAATAAATTATATCGAAACGTACTCTACCGGATTAGAAATAACTGATTTAGATGAAATTTAGATTTCGATTTTGCTCAATACCTACGGTTGCGGAATCTCGCTCAGGCCAAGCCGATGGCACTGAATATAAACGGTTCTGAGCCGGCAGATACTGGAAAGTAAATTAAAAGTATTTTGTTTAAAATAACATTAAGGCTACCTTGGAAATCACTTATGGCTTATTAAACTTTTATAATTTACTATCATACTGACTAAGAAGCTACATAAATATCGTCGGCGTAGGTGAAGAATTAGATAACTAAATTTTTTGGCGAAATCGTCTTTATTGCGTTTTCATAGAATATAATATAGGCTGCATCGTTTGTTCTGACTCACGGTCTGATATCTCTATCCATCACAGAATATAATACATTTTCTTACAAAAAAGCAGAAATGCATACTTAGATTATGGCACAAAATTTAATGAGGTGGAAAAGAACAACTAACAAAAATCTATCTAAAAGTGGATTTGTTATCGAATAAACTGCATTAAGTCAGTTGTTCTCTTCTTCCTCGACGTAATAGTTGGGATAAGGTAAAATGTTAAGTATTAAAAATGAACATTTTTCTTCATGAACTTTTATCATTTTGTACCTATTATTCAATTTTGCATGTTGTTGAAATTAAATAAATGCTTATAGCTAATTTATTTTCCCTATTCTTAGTACAATTGCATGAGTTAATCAAATGTGAAACCTAACAATGGCCCTTATTCGTGTTTTGTTAGTAATTTCAACTCCGAACTTAGTAACACAAAGTACCATGAGAGGTAGACTAGAAGCAGGCCATCAATGGCAGAAACTATATTTGAAATAAGGTTGGAGAAAGCTTACAAGCAACAACTCCAATAGTGGAGGATAAGAAAAAGTACCTCCTCAATTTATGTAAGACAAAAAAATATATCGGAAGAGAATGCATGTAGGCATGATAAGAAAGCCTATCTACCATTAACCAACTATTCTCATTCTGAGTGGGGGTGACCAAGGCCTGCACTGACGTCCCGCTGTGGGGTCTACTGTGCATTGTCCCCCATGGTTTTAACTAACCCTACCCCAGCCAACCCAGCTCCTCAAAATACCGGAGCAGGACTTTGGGTTTTTAGTGACACTTATTTAGCGCCTGAGACTGCAACAGCGACAGTGAAAATGACACTGGTGTTGTGGGGGATTATGCTTGCTCCAGGGTCAAAACAAAAGTTTTATGAGTTTTCTTAGAAGTCTTTTTAGTCATCAAACCGATAAAAATTGTAGATTCTGCTCAACTTCAAATAATTTATTATGTCTGTTTAAAACCAACTAATTAATAAACGTAATTTATTTAGGAATAGGAACAAGGTAACTGCACTTATCTATAGAAATTTTAACCTCACGATAATATCCTGAAGTTGAAGAACTGAATTACTAACATGATAAATTAGATTAACTACACCTTACTTTCAAAACTTCAGTGTGTCGAAAATAGATAACTTACTTTTGAGCTATTATCACATAAACGAAAAGTGTAAGGATCCCTGATCAGGGCATAAAAGGTAATCATAGAATTGTTAAACAACAATATACTACCGTAGTTTTTGTGCTATAAAATAACTTATCGTAGTTTTTGTCGAAAAAAAACACTAAATCGACGTTTTCTCTCGATTTTGGTTTTGTCAATGATCTAATTCTTCACCAACGCCGACGATATATAAAAGATAATTGTTTTGTAAGTCCTACTGTTTTTGGCTTATTTAAACAATTAACCTCAAACCAAAACCTGAGCATTCCGATGCAAGTGGAGGATCAGACGGACCAATGAAAATACCGTAGCAGCAGTTTTAATTTGTTATTTTAAAGCAATACTAATCCAGCAAATCTCTTGGGCTTATTGTTCTTTACAAAAATGAAAAACTAAAGTCTACGAAAATCTATTACCTCACCAAGTACACTACCTATGTTACCTGCAGATAAAAATAAATTCAATATTATTATTGTAATGCTCTGCAGGTTTTCAAACATCTTGCAGGGTATTAGATTGATTGACGCATGACCACGGCACATAATTCAGCAAGAATTATCATTGCTATTTAGCGTTGCTATGGAGCCAGTGTATTGGGGTACGCTTCCGTCAGTTTACAGGTTATCCAACTGCATCTTTTGTAACTATCAACAAGTCGAATATACAATATGTACCTACAATATTGTTTGTGTACAAATCCAATATCAATATAATTTACATGGACAATCATAAAATTAAACAAGCAGGCCTGTCACATACAACAATTGCCCCATTAAGCGAGATTAAACGTGGGTAATTCTAAACAGGCGAAGAAATAGCCATACAAGGTGCGACATTCAATGGGGACAATGCTAAATGTGACTAAACCTAAACTCTCGCGCCACAATCAGTCGCGAGCTCGCAAGTCGCGAGACAAAGCTTGCTTCCCAATAGATCACACAAAGCGCGGGCTGTTAAAACAATACAACATAACGTGAATCTGTTAAAAAAACGGACAGTAAAATTACAAATAGTTTAAGCAATATACATATACATAGGTATATTATATTATATTATAGGTAAGTAGACATTTCTCATACATTTTAATTCAAATGTTTTTTTGAAAATTGTACGAATAGTTCAACTCGTTCATTTTTCAATAACTAGGAACACCAATTACCTGCCCACCCTACATAATCTTTCAATAAATAGGTACGATATATATATACAATAAATGGCCAAACGCTTGACTATCACCAATAAAAAAAAAGTACGAAAAATATAGCGGTTTAGATTAGTGTCAGTCTCTTAGTTTTTTTTCAGTCAGAATGTCGAATCAATTTTAAGCTTGATGTATGTTTTTGAACCAGATAGTACAATGCTGTAAAATTAATATCAGCTGGGAAGAAACCCGAAGACGCATGGTTTTGCGACAATAAGCTGTAATGAAACAATTTGGCGACAATGCGCGCGCCGATCGCTGCGATAATGGTGAACTATCGCTTTGCTATGTTGTGGTCTAATTTACACGGTTATTGGTTATTTGAACTGTTTTACGCACCACGTTGTTGTAGGGTTAAAATGCAACATTTATATCATTTATTTTCAACTGGGAGTTTTGAGTGCTTTGAAAAAACGAATTTTAGAACATTTTATTTTTGTTTCTTTCTATTATTGTTATGTTATGTTTGATACCTAATGTGAAGTACTTCAATTAATGGTTAGTGGTAATTTCTTGTGATTGTATGTTGCTTACTGTACTGGAAAAGACTGAAATATGGAAAATGAGATGAAGGCGCTTCGTCGTATACTAAAAAAAAACTTTTAAGTGTTTTTATACTGTCTGAATGAAGTGTGTCAAAGTTTCGAACTTATATCTTCAATGGACTGTGATTTTTATTATCATACTTAGGAAAAAATATATTACATAGTACAACTGACACCAGCTATGAGAATGTATCAAAGCTTTACAAAGCTTGTGTCTTGCACCAAACACGAAAACCATTTTGTGCGTATATTACCACGGTGATGTGGCCTATTGTGCGAGTATCGGACGCAGATTCTAAGCGTTATGAACATTTCTAGAAATATTCCTAGGACGCTTAGGTACATTCCAGGCGATATGAACATTTGAAAATTATTTGTAGAACGCTGGATTCTAGGCGTTTCGTGAAATGGTTCTGGAAATCGTCTGCGATATTTTATTAAATCTAGTATTGTTTGTGGTGGGTATTCTGTGCTCACAAGTGTTATGTCTAAGTAGTGAAAGAAACCCTGTTGTGGACTTTTTCAGGTTGAGATGATGGCGATGAACTGCTTAATCTAAGTTACACTTAGTGACGTAGCGTTTAAGAGATGAGAGATTTTTGATTGACAAACGCACCAGAATTGACAGCGCAATGCGTATCCCGCATTTTGTATGACATAATAAGTATACCACATTGAGGGTAGATAGCTGTTCCACTACATTGTACCAGTCTAAGTCTAACTCAGTACAACATCTTTATAATCTACCTACCATCAGTTGAAGTTAGAATATTTGACGTACCTACACATGTGATGAAACAGGTAGTCCTACCTATTAAAGTAAAATCTGTTTGCACTGATTTCGACTCCGAGTTCAATTTACTTTGTATATGTCAATGTAAATTGAACTGATGACTAGCCAATAAAATGTTAACTACTTTTTATCTCATATTAAGAGAGCTAATTCTAAGTTTTTTATGAGAAATAAACTCTTTAAACCGACATATTTTTGTATTTCTGTATTTCACTTGGTCACAACATTTACAAATGTTATAATGTCACAAAATTTTACAACCCGTCGCGTCTGCGTCGTCATTATCATTCAAGTCAAGTATCATTAGGGTAAAAATGAGATCTTAGTGGTACACTATACAACTTATTGTATTCTGCCAACCTACTATAACGTACAGGCAGTGTTTTGGTGTTTTGCTCTCATTTTATCTTTGAATATATCAAGATCAAGAGTTAGTAATAAGAGAGCCTCAATCACTCTAATAAATATGTACTTATGAATAAAGATAGATTAAGAAACGGTGTGCTTAAGTAAGGTGTAATGAACGTATACTTTCATCGTTTTTTAATAAATTCATTTTGTGAAGTTTATCTTCTAGGTTATATCCTTAACACAACCCAGGCCCATACATACAAACAGACCAGAGTATGTTTGTATGTATGTGGCAATGTTTGTAATGATGAAATTGATAATGTAAAGAGATAACAGATAGAAATTGACGAGATCTCAGTTCACGGCAAACTACTTGTATTATTTCCTCAAAAAATGTATATATTAAGTTGGGCAATTACAGGTATTCACATATAGTTACAAAGAAACATAAATACTAAGGATGAGGTGAACACTCATCTTGCTAAAATCGACTAAGACTATTTAGATAATCGTATTAGTGGAACGTGGACTTTGTCTATATAGGTCACCCCATTGCGATCGCATCGTCACGTACCTACCGGGTCCACCCACTCAAACACACACCAAAATTGTCTTTTTTTTGTACGACGGGGAAGCGCTTTGCCTTCATCTCCCCTGGTCACAAGTTAAGATAAGGCCGGAGGTGGAGGTGCCCTTCATCCGGAATCCTCAACAAACTGAGAAACTGGCTATCTTACCTCTGAATGCCGGAAAACAACAATTTTAGAATAGTTACTATGGCGACAGAATTAAGTAAGATGGTGGTAGCAAGCCAGGCGGACTTAAACATAGTCCTACCACCAACCAAACCGAGCACAATATTATACTGGGGATCGATCCCGGGACCTCTGGATCTGAAATCGGTGGATTGGACCACTAGACTACAGAGGCGGTTAAAAAATATTTAAGTAGCTTTAGCAGTGACAAACACGAATCTACATATGAATTTTGTTGTAAAAATAGTTAATATCTAACTTCCTACTTCTATTTAATTAGGCATTTTATTCTGTATGACGAAGAACTTGCTAACGCTACCTAGTTACGCACGCACACACAAGAGCGAGTGTCTATATTACACACCACAACTACAAGTATAGCTCACCCGCCTTCATGAGATAGAACAACTATAGCATGTTCAAGCTTGTGTATTCATGAGCCTTTAACACCGTGAGAAAATTAGCCTAATACGGCTCAATCGGGGGTTCACAAATCAAACCAGACAGACCGAATGTCCTATTGTTTAAGCTCGTGTTAGTGCCCGGCTCTCTGAGCAATGAGGCTTGTGTCACTTGCTATTATGCTAGTAAACCCCACCGGGCTTTGGTTTTAAAAATCCAAACGTATTCACATATATATATATATATATATATATATATATATATGTATATATAAAAAGGCGCAAATATAGTGGTCTCGACAGAGCTTACCTATTTGAGCCTTTTGGGGTGGAGACCTTGGGTCCGTGGGGAGCCGGCGCCCTCCGGGTTTTCAAAAATATTGCGGGGCTTTTGATTGAGGCGACACGTGACCCAAGGGCTGGCTCTTATTTAGGCCAGCGAATTAGCATAGCTATTCAGCGTGGCAATGCAGCCAGTGTCTTGGGCATGCTTCCGTCTGGTACTGGTCTGGAACAGTTGAGTTACCTATAGGCCGTTTGTAACGGTCCTTAGGTAATCTGACTGATTCCTTTGTACATAGTTAGTTTAATTGTACTTTTTATTGAATAAATGTATTCATCTTAGACTATATATATATATATATATATATATGTGTATTAAACCGATTAAACCTACTTATCAACTTCTTTTTTTAGAAGTCATCAATAATAAACAAAAACTCTCTATTGCTTTCTTTAGTATTGGGGAGGGCCCATGTAATATTCAGTGGACTTTTATATATATATATATATATATAGCAATAGAGAGTTTTTGCCATAATCACCACGCTTGGCAGGTGATTAAGGCAAAATGTATGGTATTATGGGTGTTGGTGATCGCAGTAATGATAGGTATCACCAATACTTATACTTTTTTTTGTAAATACATATTTTCATTCTTTCTTTCTTTGTGTGAACTGTGTAACAGTTATGGTATCAGACTTTACGAGCCGCAGCTATAGGCGTCTAACATAAGTCATTAACGACTACTAGCATTACCTCAGAACTCTGAAAATATAAAAACCCTAAAATAAGGTGTCGGAGACGTCGTGGTGTCGTAGGTTTTAGACCAAATAAAAGCTAAAAATATTTTTTTTTTGAAAAAAATGGAACCGACTTCACCACTAAAAACTTAAAAATAATTCTAAGGGTAAGTTCATATATTTTGAAGTCGGTGCCATACAATAAACATGTTGTTGTAATGGGAATTCGGCACCAACTTCAAATTATATGAACTTACCCTTAGAATTATTTTTAAGTTTTTAGTGGTGAAGTCGGTTCCATTTTTTTCAAAAAAAGTTAATTTTCTAAAGATATCCTCGAAGCTCGCCGGGAAATACCCCAGGTAAAATAACCTGGGCAAGAATGAGGTCTACTATGGAGCGAGTTTTTCCAGAAGCTGCCTATTAAAGGCCTTGGCACCGCACTTCGGCAGGTCCTAACACTAGCGCAAACATTACAATTCAACGTGTAATGTTATTCCGAAATTTTGCAGAATTAGCATTACTTGTAACTGTAAGGTTTTAAAGATTATCGTAAAGTTACACAGCGATGATTGCGTTGCAAGCGAACATGTAATGTTGCAAGTAACCGGACAAAGGGTTTGATTGTCTGGCTCTCTCGCCAGCTTAATTATGAATGGTATTGGGCTCATTGAGACGTCAAGTTGAAATGTTATATCCCGGTACCTGAGCGTAACATGTTATGAAGCTATGTACTCGTTAGCGCAATTTTGTATTGTTTTATTGCATACTGTGAACGCTCGGAATACAATTTATTAATGATGACAATATAGATATAATAAAACCTGCTAAGTGCGGACACGCACACCGAGAGTACTTTCGACCCACATTGCCTTCAGCGAAAAATCACGTTTCTTGAATCAAGGCCTATTTTTAGGATTCTGTACCTCAATAGATAAAAACGGAACACTTATAGGATCACATTGTTGTCCGTCTGTCTGTCTGTCAAGATCCTTTTTCTCAGAAACGCGTGCATCAAGCTGAAATTCATATTAAATACTCAGATCTACTATCCCTTGGAGCTGTGAAAAAACAAATCTCTAAGTCTTGTAGTAATCTAAGCTAACGCAATCAATAAATACAGCCGTTTATGCCGCAAATTTTCGACACATGCAAGGGAATAAAAACCTACAGGGTACTTCCCGTGAAGCAACTTTTTTTTTTTTTTTTTTCAATTTCCAGTAAAAACTTAAAACATAAAACAATTAGACTAAGTACTAAACATGCTTATGTAGGTAGGATTCACTATAGTTTTAAGTAGGCATCTGAGTTCCTCGCTCTAACTAAGTGAAAACTTGTAAGTAGATGCGAGGGCTCTTGCTCTGACTCCTGACTGAGTGACACAAAAGAGTATTGAGTAAGTACATCACTAAAGATTTGCCTTCTATTGCATATGAAAAGTTAGAAAGTAGGTACTGAACTTGTAAATATGAAACCTAATCTTTATTATATAATGTTAGTAAAGTAAATATGTAGTTATATTATAAATTATTTTTATAATGGTTAGTGTAGCGAACTAAAATAATGGACGTCTTATAGCACTGATAAAGGAAATATTGCGAAAAGTAAGAAATAAAAGATAAACTTACTTCCCCTTCCTCATGATTTCTCTCTTCATGAACACGTAGTGGTATTACTTATCAAATACTCAAGTCTATAATACCTTTAAGCTGTAACAAAATCAAAATTCTATGTCAACGCAATCAAAACAAATTTTGAAACTCGCAACTACTCGTAAGGGAATCTAAACCTAATGGATCCAGTTGACCAAGAATCTTGAAATTTGGCATGAAACAACGTTTTATTGCACACTTAAAGGAAAATTTCCAAAAAAACCTTAAATTTTTTGTTACACCACATTTTTTTTTAATAATTTGAAACGACAAAGAAAGTCTTAAATTTATGCTCTTCCAGCTTTCCAAATTGCAATGAAATAAGTATATGGATTTCATTTCGCAATAAAAATATTATAACTTTTACATATATACCTACAGGTTTGTACGAAACCCTCGGTGCGCCCGACTCGTACTTGGCCGGTTTATTAGGAATCCTAAAAACGACGACGTATTTCCACAAAATAATAAAAATCTCCTAGAATAGCAATGAAAACTAATGTGAGTGGATAAGAAACGTCAGGAAAAAACCACAATAAGTAGGTACCTACCTACCTACTTAGTTACTTCTTACAAAAAAGCTGCAGCACAGCCATATCTTACGGACTCTCAACAGCCGTCGGATAGTGTCAACTGCGTCTCTATTGCGCCCATTAATGTCTAATTTGATGGAAATATATTAGCGAAAACGTATAAAAAAACACTAAAAGAACACGAATAAATCAAATGTGATACTGTAGCAAGACGCATTACAATAATGTATTCCGCAAATGATGTATAACATGTATGGTAGTCGCACGCGTTGTCGTAACGAATGCTATCCGCTGAATATCAAACACAGATTTGACTGATGTAGTCACGATCGAGACACGCGCTTCCAACGTTTTTCATGTAGGTAGGTAATGTATGCGTACATGTGAGTCGGCAGCGCTCGTTTGCATCGCCATAAGGCCGGTCGCGGCGACCGCAGCGCTATTAATTAATCCCATAACGGGCCAAGACCAGACTCAACGATTTTGAATGACAAAATTCGACAGAAGATTGACAGATGATGTGATTGGTGCTTGTAATCGTTCGCTTAGCGGTACCGTGAAATGAAACGCTATGAAAATAAAATATGGCGCTGTTTCCCGCGAAGATTTGATGTAATCGCGCGTGAAGTTCTGATTTCGCATAGATTACCGTGATTGGCTGTGTGCGAGGTGTGAGCGGCGTGGGCGGGTGTCGGCTAAGCTTATATTGGCGCCTACCTGATAGTACGTACATGGCGGTGTTCGTTTTTATGTAATTGGCGAGTAGAAATCTTGGCAGTTCGTGCCGAATCAATTGCTGTATGCTTACGCACGCACGCAAACGTGAAAAAAGAAGCATAGGTACTACTAGCTTTGGATAATTGCTCGTCATGTTGGAACACGCTCGGGTGAGGTAGAAAAGGATATGATTAGTTGGCTGCGTGCTGCAATTCTACCTCGTTTACGTGCTTTGTGCAATCCAAGAGATAATCACTTGCGCTTGTATTTGTATTGCTTTACATTTACTGTTGTATCATATATCTTTTAGAACGTGCGTGACTTCTTAGAACTAAATGTTGGGAAGTGAGATATTTTTTCTACTAGTGCTCAAAAACTATTTTTGGGATTTTTGACAAGTGGGCGCTTGTCAAAAATCCCCCGCAACAAAATAATAATAAATAAATAACATTAACATTTGGAACCGACTTTCAAAAAAAGGAGGTGGTTCTCAATTCGTCGGAATCATTTTTTTTTATGTATGTTCCCCGATTACTCGTATACGCCTAGACCGATTTAGAATTTTTGTTGTTTTCTTTATACTTTACTTTAAAATTATACTTTACAGGTGGTCCCATTGACATTGACAGGTCAGGATCTGATGATGGAATCCTGGAGAAATCAAGGGAACTCTTCAAATATTGTATGAATACTTGAAGTGATTTGGGTATTTATAGAGTCGGTATACTTCCCAGGTGATCCCATCGTCATCAGGCCAGAATCTGATGATGGGATCCTGAAAAATCGAGGGAACTCTTCAGATATTATAAGCACGCTTGAACCGATTTGGGTGTATTACTTCAAAAGTAAGGAAAAAACGGACCCAATATACGCGCGTCTATCTGTCTGTCCGTCCATCTGTTATTAAAATTATTGGAAAACATACGTTATCCAGGCAAACGAAATTGTATCATACTCTTCATTGAAGTCGGTTTCTTTTTTTCGTTTTTAAAACGTAATTTTATTTGATCGCTTAACCCGTTCGAGAGTTATACCGTCACAAACATTGCCACATACATGGCTACGGCCGGATTTCCCAACTCGGAGATCTCGTTCGCTCTGCCCTCTCGATCAAATATATATATTTACATACATTTGAAATTGGTATGGGACGCTACCTGCGGCTAATCTGCCTGGGACATTAGTTAAGCCAGATGCGGTGGCTGATTCGGCTGAGGATCACAAAGGGCGCAAATATAGTGGTCTCGACAGAGCTTACCTATTCGAGCCTTTTGGGGTCGAGATCTTGAGTCCGTGGGGAGCCGGTGCCCTACGGGCTTATAAAAATCTTGCAGGGCTTTTGATTGAGGCGACACGGGACACAAGGGCTTGCTGTTATTTAGGCCAGCGGATTAGCATAGCTATTCAGCGTGGTAATGCAGTAATTGTCTTGGGAACGCTTCCATCTGGTACTGGTCTGGAGCAGTTGAGTTACCTATTGTATAGGTATACTTAGGAAATCCGATTGCTTCCTTTGTACATAATTAGTTTAATTTAACTGTACCTAAATATTATTTGAGTAACATTTATTCCAAAAATATGTACAATTACACTAACAACCCAAATTACAAACGGTCTAACTCAACTGTTCCAGACGACTGTTCACGCCTACGTACCTTGTAGTACTGGACTAGGTACGTAGGCGTGTCCAAGGCAATTAAGTAATAAAATATAGCAATTATAATCGGGGTATTATCTTAAAAAAAATGTAAAGTCAAAATTTACTTGTTATTATAATGCGACACTGCAATCTCGCCATTAAGCGATATTTTTAATTGTTTTTAATGTATGACGGGGAAGTGCTTGGCCTTCATTTCACCTGGATACAAGTTGAGACAAGGCCGAAGGTGGAGGCGCACTTCACCCGGAATCCTCAACAAACTGAGAAACTGGCTGTCTTACCTCTAAATGGTGGTAGCTAGCCAGGCAGACTCAAACAAAGTACTACCACCAACCAAATGATGATGTAATTTAGGGAACCCAAGTGTGTTTTAGGAAATAGTTAGTTAGTTTAGGAAATTTCTTACGATTTCTTACAGACAAGTGTCTAGAAAAAACTTCTAAGGACAATAACACACAACATCAGTTCTTAATTGGCTTAGCTGCAGCTTTTGCCGTCGTTTTTAATTAAATACCTTTTACCGATATTTCTATAGTAAGGTAGGGTACTAATCTCATTAATCTCCAAGGGATAAATAGTTAATTAAATACTCATTAACATATTTTACTAAGTCTACGCACGTGACTCGTTTATTGGCTCCTACAATCAAATATGGAGCTAGGACGGAATTGTATTGAGAGAGGGCTATTTGACCTTCCCTATGTCAATAGCGTAAGGTTGAAAATGGCTGGAGTCTTAAAATAAAATTAGAAAACCCATTTTACGTATTTGAGTAGGCTACATCTCCAATATATTAATAAACTTACAAAATATTTTTGTAAGGTTTTGTTTTTCTTTGTTACTGCGATTTCCGTCGGACAGAGAAGATGTGACACCGCTTTACCCCAACAGAACAAGCGCTTCTGCAGCAATTGTTGGAAAACCCACCTTATCTTTTTCAGATAGGGCTCTAAATAGTGTGAAGTATGTGTAGTCGCGGTAAAGACTAAACCGTAATGATTTTCGATCATTATCATCTATCTATCAAATAAAGGCACCACCGATGTCGTAAATCACGGTACTAGACTTTGATGAGCTGGTAATGAGCCACAATAATATATGATTGATGTCAACAGAATAGAATATATTTGGAGTAAAAAGTTGATTCTATTAGGGAAAATAACATGTTACTGCCAATTAGGAAGTAAACGATGGTGTACTGTGCAGTACGCTATAAGATTAGATCAAGGTTTTAAGTACCTGCAACAACAAAAAATATTGATAGTAATGGATTGAAGTAAGTTTATAGCTTTCCAACTGAAAGGAAACTCACGATGCACTAAGTATGATCATTTTGTTAGCTCGTTGGGTACTGTAAAACTACACGTGTTCTTCATAGATGGGTACGGGCTCAGCACTCAACGAGTTAATAGACCGTTTAAAAAAAAACAGGCGCTGTGGGAAAGATATTATTATAACTTCTTAGTATTCATTTAAATGTATTGAAATGAAGACCATAATATTAACCAATTAATAATATTTTTTTTGGCAACAATATACAGGGTGAGTTTTTTTCTAGGGCCACATAGGCCAAGTCTGAAACCGTGAGAGTTATCGAAAAGTAATGATAGTCGTGTTCGATTTAAAAAAAAATTGTTCTGCATTAAAGAAAATCATTGTTTTTAATAGTTTTTCTGGAAAAGTAAGTATTGGAGTTCTTTGTATGATAATAAAAAAAATGTATGAAGACTAAATGCCCAAAGTTGTTGGAACACTTTCAAAATTGAAAATTTATAAATTCAACTTTATGCATTTATGCACTTTGGGCACATAGTCATCATACATTATTTATTTTATTAAAAAAAACAAAAAACTCGCATATGCAAAAAAATTTTTTTTCAAAAACTCCCTTTTCCAGAAAAACTATAAAAAATAGATTTTCTTTAATGCAGAACTTATTTTTTTGACTTTTCGATAACTTAACAGTTTCAGACTTGGCTTCAGTGGCCCTGAAAAAAAACTCACCTGTATACTTAGATGGAAAAACATACCTATTTCTAGTGCGCACACTCATAGCAGCCCATTAATGTCCACTGTTGGACAGAGCCTCCTCCGAATCTGGAGGTCATTGCAGTAACGGTGTTACTCTTATACACAGAAGGAAGCTGCTACCCTTTTTCTGTGTATACTTTAGTCAGCCTTTACGACATCCTCGTGAATCCTTAAATTAGCGAAATTTACCTATGATTTCAGGAACTATCAGTACATTGAGTAAAAAAATGCTTAAATAAAGCTTTGAACTTGAGCTGGCCTGAATCTTCACAGAGGTGGCTGCAATACTTCATTGCAGCCAAATTTTTGAAGATTCAGCCAAATATCAACTTGCCGCGCTTGATTCGGTGGAACGCATAGTCAGTCTCATAGGAGAAGAGTACCCTGCCAAAGCAAGGCTCGATGACAGCCTGAATCATCGTCGCAAGGTTGCGAGTTTGTCGGTATTTTACAGGTTGTGCTTGGGTGATTGTGCACAGGAGCTTCACAACCTGATAGCACCTTTAAGTAACGACGATGCGGAACGTAGTAGGGACATAGTCATAGTAGAGTGTCTATAAATGCAAATAAAATGCTAAACACACCTTTTATTTGGGTTTGTAGAGCAAGACTCATATTTTATGTGGGTTTTATGACTCATCTACACACCTGACAATGTTTGTACGATGAATAAAATTACACATAAGGCTTACTTATCATTCTAATGACAGTTATTAGAAGCTGAGTGTTTACTGCGATAGTAGACACATCTGTCCCTTAGCGGTCATTAACACGTACATCGTTTTTTTTAATACATATTTAAAAAAAATCTTATTGGCTCTTGACTTCGAGTCTTGGGTAAGAATAAGATCTACGACGAAACAAGCCTTGCCAGAAAATGTATACTATCCATTCACTTATGTGCGTAATAAACTGCAAAATTGTCTGACAGGTCAAACGTATCTCAGTTACGATCGCCTATTTTAATGGTGCCTTGTGGATTTCTGCTTATATATCTAAAAATGGATAGCCTTTGGACAATATTTAAACTAGCCGATAGACCACCTCTGGTGACCAAGTGATCGAGTTTCGTTCGACCGTTAAACATCTTCGCTTTACTAAGAACTTTGAAAATGGCAAATGCGCTGTCAAGAATATTTTATTATGCGCACTGCAAAAACTTTGAACAGCTTCCAGCGTCTGTATTTCCTCTGTCAACCTGCCGTCCTTCCGGTTGACAGAGGAAATACAGACGTCAACTGTGGGTTGCCCCCGCTATATATGAAAAAATGCCATACCTCATATTCCCCCGTACGCGCAATATGCTTAAAAAGGGGTCCAAATTGCAATTATAAAAATCTTTCAACGGTTCACCCAGGTGGTCTCAGGAGGGTAAGAACCGAGATTTCTCTGCGGAATTTTGAAGCAACGAAATTCCGCATGAGAAATCTCGGTTTCCTTTCGTGTACCTTAGAATATCGGGCACTACAGCCCGTGAACATCTATTTTAGTTTAGGACAGATCCTCAGAACTTGGACGGGTTTTTAATAATCAACATTTAACAATAACAAAATTTCGCACCGAACATCAAAATTCGATCCCTTTCGATTCAAGTTGCAAGACTTGATTGATGCTTGATTTCATTTTTTCTTGGGCATGTTCCGAACATAAGTTTAAGCGTGCCACTGACTACTCTCTAGAGGTGATCCTCATAAGATCCACGCTCTGAGTAGTGATCAGAGGTCCAAACCAAACCAAGAAGGGGAAAAAGTCGTGAGTCTGTTACCGTTTACTATGCTTTTGAAGCAGGCGGATTAGTGTCATAGTGGAGATATAGTTTGAACTCGGAAGGATACTGGCCTTCTCCTGGTGAGATCGCTTAGTCACCATTTATGACCTTCTCAGGCCGTGGTAGATGCGAAAGGTGTGAATAGTTAGTTATTCATATGAATAGTTTGTAATAATATATTTTAAGTAATAATAATGTAAATTCATTATTGGCTGTAGGTTAAATATATAAATCTAATGTATTATTTTATCAGAACTGTGGATTCTGTTGAAAAAAATGTATATATTTTATGTGGGTCCATGTTTATATTTAAGTTTTTGTATTGTACGTACTTGAATGGATTAATAATTATAATTATCTAGGCAACAGCCTTTCAACCAAATACACTCGAGAGCATAGAAATCGCATACCCCCTACATTTTCATGTCGACCCTTATTTTTTTTTGAATTAAAGTTTGCTTGCAAATATAACTTGAATTAAATTAAAGTACACACTGTTAGCTACCTAAAAACCCATAATGTCTAGCCTTGACCTTGATATATATCAGTCTTTGTAAACAAATGTCTACCCACTTAATCCGAAACATTCAATAGATTCAATACCACAATCGCCTGATCGGAACAGCAACGCCTTAACGTTAATGCTTCATATCTATTGTTATCTGGACAATCAACAGATGGTATCTCATGAATAAATCAGGGCGGTATGCGAATTGGGATACGGTAAACTTTTAACTTAGGAAAAAAAATGTTTTGTTTGATTTATTTTATTTTAAATTTGGTAAAACATAGTTGGTACAGTACAGTAGATACAGCTAGATCATTCGTGAAAATTAGCACAGAAACAGTGAAAATTCCTCGGTAAGCTAAGGGTACATAAAATGGAAAACATAAACAAGCTTGAAAATATAAGAATCATTATTTATGATATTGACATTAAAACTTAAATGATACGGAACAAAAAAAAACCCAGCAGCACTCAGGGAGTACCGACAGAAGTGAAAAATTGAAATTTGTCGATTTTTGCCGAAGAAAGCAGCTGAGATTGTTGGTACTTGAATCTCAATGTTGTGGCGTTGGTCACGATATGTTCTAATGTTAATGCAGCGCAACTGATACAATTACTTCTAAGAACTGACGTTGATATATCTATCAACTTACGGTTGACAGACGTGACAGGTATCCCTGTCACGTCTGTCAACCGTCAGTCTTTAGGTATAGGCAGTCTTCGAACGATCCTTACCCGTTCCTCTTAGGATCATAAAGATAACGTGACAATGTGTATAAATTAAAATATGGCAAAAGTGGTGTCGATAAGGTGCCGCGAGTTCAATGGTTTTCCATCTCAAAAAATGTCCAACGCGCCTTAAGAAGTTTTCACTTCAAAAACAATAATAACATGAAAAGGACAATCATCGATAACTCTAGCGTATATATTGTTAAGTAGATTCCAGACCGCTGAAGCATACTTAAAGATCGATCTAACAAAGCAATTGTGGAGCAGGAGAATGTTCTGGGATTCTTGAAATATCAGTCAGCCCATCCCTAGTACAAAACTTAGCATACGATAAGCTTAAGAAGCCAAAGTGCTACAATGGGCATTGAAAGATGACTGAATATAAAGAACAATACCTAGGTACCTGACGTCTAACACTTAAATAAATTTGTCAAACATTGTCTATGAGTTTATCTAGGCATTTAAGTTGAAGTTATTATTAAAACTTAGATAAAATACAAACATAATCTAACCTGAATCTATGTAAACGGAATCTTAATTTTGTAAAGCTTATTCTCCATAGATGATTGTTCATTATTATAATTTTGAATGATATGTCTCTACCTAGTTTTGTTATCTTTATTGCGCTTGTTCGGCTCCTACCTCAATCATGCCGTTAAAAAATGAGACTAGGATCTTAGTTTGCAAATCTGTTTAATGATTGTCTAAAATTTAGGTAAATAAGAAGGCACACGGACGAGCAAGTACGAGTTACAAAACACGTTGACTTGATCATGATGTTAATTAAAAAAAAAATACAACATTCAAGGAGGTTCCTTTTTTTAACTAACTTTTTTCCCTAGGTTTTCCCTAGGGAAAAAACTGACGCTGTCAACGACAGCAAAATTGTGCTTCAGTCCAAACTATCAGCGGTAGCTGCCTGTAGCCCATGTAAACGGTACTCGAACAGAATATAATTGTGTGATAATGTATTCGGATGTTAGTAAACGCGTCTTGAATAATTGGATCAGCTTTGAAACGAGCTTTATCTGTATCACTGATTAGAGCCAGCTGTTTACTTGGACCTATATTTTCAATAAAATTAATTTAAACAAGATAGTGCTGCTTTTTGTAAATTTAGGAAAATTTATTTCAAGCGCTATTTATTTATTTATTAAGGCACACAAAACAAAATACAACCAATTAAAAACAAAATATAGATAATCAGATTTACGGCTAGATTGTATCTCTAAAAATGTGTACACAGCATGATTACAAAAATAAAACGAGACAGTTCTGTGTTACACTGTAAGAAGAAAATAAAAATTGATACAAAATTATAACAAACAAAGAGAAGGAACAAAAATAAAAATTGATTAAGTAAAATACTTACTCAAATCCATAAAAAAAAACAATTACTTATTTGTAGCACATTCTTCAAAAAGAATGGCTAAGATATCCTTCTTAAATTTAATTAATTTATTGTTGAATATGTCCAAATTTTTACTACCATTTGTAAGCCACCAATAAGCATATTTAATTTACAAAACCTCCAGTCCAATTTATAAAAGATCCAAACTGTGGTGTGAAAGTCAAGAATGTCAATAGTATTCGTATATTGGTAAGTAGGTACTCTTTTAAATGGTTAGCGCCATAAAGTTAAAAAACTATCTTAGAAGCTTAGCTAAGATAGCAATAATTAACTGGTGAATGTGCTTCGAAACGGAATACCGCAATAAGTTTCTACAAAGAATGCGAGAGAAGCCGTACTTTACTCCAATGGAGAGTCATCGATTCTGTATTTGTGCACCCTACACAGACACATGCTAGATCACTAAAATGTAGACTGGATGCCGAGCCAACGATTTTATCCACGCGATCATCTAAGTAAGGTACTACCTACGACGTTAAGCTGAAGTCCCGCAAAATTTTATTTTCTTCTATTCGTTCCTCAGTTTGTTGAGGATTCCGGGTGAAGTGCGCCTCCACCTTCGGCCTTATCTCAACTTGTTACCAGGTGAGATGAAGGCCAAGTGCTTACCCGTCGTACAATAAAAAAAAAAAAATCTTTTACCATTTTTGGGACCCCTTTTGTCGGTTAACAAACCAGTATATTACCCACAAAACATTACACGACACCGGATATTAAAGTGTTTCCAGTTACAACAAAAACATTAGCAAGTATCCAAGTATTCAATAACTGAGTCAACATCCATTTATTATTCAACACGGTTTCCTTGCAGGATAAAAAAGGAACATTGCTTTCAAGTGCGCGCTGGTCATTCATCATCTCATGATGAATTTACCTCGTGGTAGCATGGCAGCTGCTACTGTCTGTCTTACACCACAAATGAAAAAAACAACATGGCGTCTATCATATGCCATTCAAGTCAATTGGTTACGATAATATTAATGGTGGGACATAATCCATCTGTGGGTCTATAAGTTAATATGATTTTTATTTTAAGTGAACTGAAAGGAAAGTTCCAAAAAATAATAGTTTCAATCGTTAAGTTTCAAAAGTTTGACCACAAGCTTATTTGAAAAATGAGTAAAATGGCTTATGAACGTACTCTAATATTTATGTAAAAGGAACCTGTTCACTTTGGACTCGAAGACTCCAAGATTGTACTGGTGCAAAAAAACAGACATCGGCAAGGAGTAATACTTTGTGGATGAATTATTGAAATATACAGTGTCACCACTTAGCCCTAGATCTACCATTTGGTCATTCATAAATAGCTGGCGTTATTCAGCGTCTGGCACGCAGCGTGGCGTCGTAGTGGTTATTATCTGCTATGCTAATACCTAAAGGGAACTCTTAGCTGGCAACATTTATCATAGTTTGTGGCTTACAAAGGTTATGTTAATAGTTAGATGCTAATTTATTTATTTTATTGCCTCACATAAAAGTATGTAATTGAAATGGACTCATAGGTTACCCTTATGCCAATGCAATAGTATTTATTTATTTTTGTTGCAGAAGTTAGTAGTTTTCTATTAATCAAATTATGACGATTTGATAATATCGTCTGCCAGATTAGTATTTACTTATATTTGTAGATTTTTATCTTAAAATGTAGCAGTAGCTCTGCTAATTATTAGAATAACTCAAGAAACTCCGTATTTCCATAGTATTATTTATGACGAAAATATGGCACATCGAGCCGATTTCAGTTATACTTCTTTTTTGGAAGTCGGTAAAATGCGTCATTTCCATTCCGCTGCCAGGCTACCACAGACTACTGTCGCTGGCAAATACAGTAAAGAACATATCAGAAAACTTTTACAGCGCCTCTGGCTTTTATAATGGGCAGCTGTACTTACAAGGTTCTGAATTTGGCTGCACAAAAACAGTGAAGTAAACTGTCCTACGTCACGTATAGTAAATGACTGTGAACTTGTAGTAGGCACACTGATATTGTATGTAGAAATAAAATTCTATATAATTAGCAAAAAACTTGCAAAAATCCGACATAAATTGTATGAAGTTTTCCGTTTTTGTCTTACAATGCGGAATGAGTAGACGCCAGGCGCATCCTCGAATACCTTCATAAATATTACAGCGGGAAGTGACGCATTTTTTAAATGACAGTAAAAATGAGTTATGGAAGTTGAGAAGAAATATTGTCCGCTAGATTTAAATTCCAATAAAATGGTTGAGATTTCTGTTTTTGTGTGTCGAAGGCACGCGTAAAAACATGAACACCTACCTACCGGCTTCGAAAAATCAAATGCCTACATACCTAGTGATTAAAAAAATGTCGAGCGATGTCCGTAAGCGTAAAATGAATGAAAAATGAGTGAACGAACATTTTTTAGGGTCCATAAAATAATATTGGACGGTTGATAGTTCAAAAACGAAAGCTATCATGAGTACGGGCGGTTTTATCGCTTAACAGCGATGAGATCTCTTCCAGTCAACCGTTGGAAGTAGAATAGCTCTGCTACCTACTGGTGTCGTAGGTGAATGGAAATGAAAAAACACTAGTGAATTAAACGCTAAGTGCCAAGTGTAAAAAGCTCCAATCACCATAACTACGAGATCATCGATAGTCGAGATTGGAACGTAGCTCGATCGATATCTCGCATCTTCTTAATAATCTAAACCATAAGTTAATCTTATAATTACACGTTTCAGCGCCATTGACGAATCCAGGGTTGAGTCTGGTGGGGCAAAATAGACCCTTTATTATGGTTATGAATGAGATAATAATTAGTATAATCAGAACTTCACAGACTTCACAGATCAACAACTAGTAGCTCGGCCTCATGAAAAAATAAACTAACCAGTCTACTAACCAGTTGGTATCTAACATAACAACTATATAATTTCTGTGACATTAATAGTTCCGCGTGAACTAATAATGTGACCGAAGTTCTCTAGTAGTTTTGTTAAACAGCTTATTAATTTTGCCTAGAAGGGCACCATTAAAGCATAAATCAAGTATATAAAGGTATACTGCCAGCATTTCGAATGTCTAGGTGTATTCTTAATCAAGCAATTGGAATAGTCATATTATTAAAGTTTGGTAGTCACCTGATGATAATAGCGTTACAAAACAGGGGCAAGCGCCCTTTTCGCGGTATCACCTGAGTTGGACCCATTGCACCTGTCCGGTATTTAATGGGACCACTACCAGGATCCCGGATTTATCTTGATGGCATACAGAATTGTACCATCGCTTTTTTTATATATAGTGTAGCGAAACTTAAGGTTTGCTACTGAGGGCAGTAAGATCTAGGAAGATTGCCAAACTGACTACTAGGTAGGTACCCGGGTGTATGTTTTATTTTTTATAAAAGGAGCTTGGATATAAATGAACGCTGTTAGGGACATCGTTTCCTTAATATTTTATTTTGTATCCTATAAAATGAGGTTTCCTTGTAAATTACTAGCCTACCTCTGGTTTTAGATATTGTGTTAATTATCACAGTCCATATTTGCATTATAGTTAAACGTTACCTAGAAGTTAAGACAGTGTTGAACCTAGCAGCAGGTTATTTTTTATTATTTTTTTTATTGTACGACGGGAAGCGCTTGGCCTTCATCTCACCTGGTAACAAGTTGAGATAAAGCCGAAGGTGGAGGCGCACTTCACCCGGAATCCTCAACAAACTGAGGAACTGCCTATCTTACCTCTGAATGCCGGAACACAACATTTTTTTAAGAATTGTTATTATGGCGACAGAATTAGGTAAGATGGTGGTAGCTAGTCAGGCGGACCTAAACAAAATCCTACCACCAACCAAACCAAACACAATATATTTTACTCCACATGGGGATCAAACCCGGGACCTCTGGATCTGAAATCGGTGGGTTGAACCACTAGACCACAGAGGCGGTAAAATACCTAGGAATTTAGACCGTTATGAGCATTTTTTTTTTGAGAACGGGTCCGTATTAGTCCTGTACAAGCTAGATACGAGACCTTACTTGCACAGGCAAGGATGAAGCCTACGATGGAGCGAGCATTGTCAATGTGCCTATTGACTCTCTTTTTGAAAACATTAGGCATAACACAGCGGAAATACATCTCTAAAGATCATCTGAGGTATCCCCTCAATAGCAGCCGCTAGTAAACCCAATCAACCTCAAGAGGCTTTAAAATATTTGCCGCAAGCACCATAAATCACGTTTGCAATAAACGAGTCCAAGATTGCTTAGAACTCATCAAAAAGCACTAATAGGTACCATTTGTATCGAATTAACCATAAGCAGGTATTAAAAGAAATGGAATAGTCCTGTACTTGCATATCGTGGGGATTAATCTCGATTTATGCAATGAAATTACCAGTAAGCTCGTTTTTGCTGGCAACATTGGCTAGATTTGCTAGTTCCATTTGCAGAAGGGAATGGCACGAACAACTTGCAAGATTGTATTTTTTAAAATACAATGGATTGGAATTTAACAATTAACAAGTAAGAATTCGGTCAACGTATTCGTATCTATCTGAGACGGCTAGTTACAGGTCATTTCACTTTTTCACCAGTTTACTTCTTAGATTTCGCTAGGTTGTAAATTTTGCTAGTCAATCATTCAAAGTTAAAATTTCTTTATACATTAAGATTTTTTAGGATCATTTTGAAACGTCAAATCTACCGCCTGTTCGGAATCGCGACCAGCACTCAAGGAGAAAGGCAAGAACCTCGGGCTGGTTAATTCAACAACAAGATACACAATTTTAAATTATATTCTAAGTAGATACATCATGAACCTAAATACTTAATCTTAATAAGTTAAACAGTCACTCAACCATCAATCTCGCAATACCTTAAACACGTAGAAATAAGAAGAATCCATTCATCATCGAATAGGTCTATATCGTGGTAAATGGCTAGGAGCTTGTTGAGAGTGGTGAGGGTGCGAGGCAGTGGGGAGTAGGTACGTGCTGTCGAGCGGCAGGTAGGTACAGCCAGTAACCTATGACTCCTGTTGCACATATAATTACTCGGCACGTAAAGTTTAAGTAACTCAGCATGCAGATCAGGAGCGTCGATCAAGTTTCGGAGAATTTTGCATACTGTTGTCATTTGGTCATTAGCTCTCCTGGTGTTCAATGAATTGTACCCAACACAATCTAGAAGGTACTTTGTAGGGTACATATAAGGGCAGTCTCCAGATACTCTCGCAGTAAGGCATTGTTAAAGGCAAGAGATGCACTTAACACCAGGTGCGCTACTTGCTTTTCCGGTCTCCTAGTTGTATAAAAAAAGCAATCCTGATCCATCAGTTTCTGCCTTCGCTAGTTTTGCTAGGCTGCCGGTTTCGTAAATATGCTAGTTTTCTTTCATCTGCGCTAGTTTATCAGCATCCTAGGCCGAGATCACCATGGCAGTTGTGTAGGTGATAGTTATAAATGCCTAAATAGTGGTCAATTGCCTCATTAAGCACATCAACCTTAAATACTCGTAAATAATCGTGAACTAGCTGTTCCGGGACAGTTAAGATCTGAGGATGTCGCATTAATCACTATTTGAGAGCGGGCAGTAGGCAGTGCGCATCAGTGCTTACCATCGGGAGGCTACGAAACCGGCGGGAATACTTATAATAGGTTACCTTAGAAAAGTATGACCATTGGTTTCTGCTTTTTTGTTTGCCGCCAGAGAGCGTAGCGCTACAAGATCGATTGACCAGATTCGACCTTGGATACGAAATATCACGACGCTCTTCAAGCCGCTAAGGACAGATGTAGCTGGCGGAACGTTGTCAGATCCAAGCTACCTACTTCCACAGGGGAATCACGACCCTCAGTAATGATGAGTTCTTTGAGGAGGAGGAGATTCTGCGTGCTGCTCTACACACGTGATGGCCGGGAAAAAGTAGCCCCTGGAGCAATATATTGCCGGAAGAAGTTACATTTTAAAATACACTAGGTATTATTTTAACCATACATATTGTTACTAAGATAAGTTTGATTATCCAATTACTTGTAACTGTGTGTTCTACCGGTATGAGAAACCCCACGTATGAGAAAAAAAGTGTTGCCGTCTGCCGTGGTCGTTCGTGGGGGCAGACGGTAACAATTCATTATAATAAGTCGACGTGTATGTTCCTTACGGACTCCGAAACGGACCGTAACTGGACCGCAAAACGGCTGGACTAATTTTGTTGAGACTTTCACTGGCTGATGCTATAAGGAATAACTTAGGCCACTTTCATTATAGACAAAAAAAATAAGCCTCTGCGAAAAATAAACCGTGTAACTCTCCAAACAAAACAAAGAAGGACAGAAACAAAGTTAGGCGTATTTTACCAACGTTTCGGGCCCAGCCCGCTTGTTTCGAAGCCTTTAGCTCGAGATAAAACTAGTCTGGCAAATGGGCGGCAGCATCAATCATTCGTTCGATATGTATCGGTCACACGGCCGCGCTGTTTGTTTGTGCACGCATGCCCACGACACTGAACAAATAAATTAACTGCACCTATTCTATATATCAATATTATGTATTTTATTAATCATTAGGTATACCTACGCCTGGACCTTTTTTATTTCTATACGACGGGAAGTGCTTGACCTTCATCTCACCTGATTTTCAAGTTATGATGAGGCCGAAGATGGAAACGCACTTCACCCGGAATCCATAACCATATGTTAATTAAGAGTTCCTAAGATTGTTGAAATCTTAGGAACTCTTACATTAACATTCTTTTAAATGCCGGAACACAACAATTTTAAAATTTTTGTTATGGGGACATAATTAAGAAAGATGGTGGTAACTAGCCAGGCGGACTTAAACAAAGTCTTACCACCAACCAAACCATGCACAATATTGTACTCCCCTGGGGATCGAATCCGGGACCTCTGGATCTGATACCGGTGGGCAAACCACAGGTTAACTTAATTCCCGCTATCCCATAAAAAAATCACAATTGATTTTCTAACTAAGGACCATTTTTTCGGGCTGTGTATTGATTGTCAGTATATCGATCAGGATACACAAAAAAAAATGAAACTGTTTTTACGGTTACCATCGTCGCCTTTGGATGTTTGCAACACCAGAAGCACGTTGCCCACCCTGAATGAAATGTACCTATACCCTACCCTATACCTGAATGAAATGTATCTCAAACGTTATTAATGTTACTCAGTTTGAAAATTAGATACGGTAAGCATCGACGATAAATTTGAATTGGAAATTACCAAATAAAAGTAGCTCCAGAATCAGCCTGCTCATTAATTGATACACATGTTTAAAATTCGTTTCATAATCCAGCCCTTTGATGTCCACTGTTGGACAGAGCCTCCTCAGAGCCGATACTGAAAGGTTTTGCCATAATCACCATGCATGGCTGGCGGATTCATGATCACCTGTGTTATAAAATACACAGAATGAACCTGCCCTTCTTTCTAGTGAGATCCCTTAGTCAGCTATAATGCCATCCACGCAGGCTGGGATGCAGGGTCGATTTCCGCCACGGTAATAAGTCATTTACCTATTTGAAGTCAGATCAAGCTCAACACGGTAAGGGTCAAAAATGCGATTAGTTAGACTGAAGAATATAGTCTTCGGAACAACATATACCCTTTGATTTATTACACCGTGATTCAAGTGACATCTAGTTAATTGTATATTAATCTGAGATATTCAATTGAATAATCTTATTCACCCAATTACTCTCTCAAACCGGTGAATAGCTCTCGAACAAGCCTTATCTGTACAATCGAGTTGCGCGTGCGCCGGCTATGCAAATAGCAGATCTACAGATACTGGTCGAGATTGTATCAGATAACCAATGTTGCTTCTAATTATGGAAGTTGGATATATTTTGTATGACCTTGATTTATTGAATGAAAAAACGGTTAATGGTGGTCCTTTGAATGGAATGCAAATGAGATGGTTTTTTGAAAATTCAAAACACCATGGAATATAATAATACGTTTTAAAAACCAACCGAATTAATTGAAGAATATGATACAAATTATTACAGCATTGGGGAGGCCCATGTCCTGCAGTGGACTATTATGGGCTGTAATGATGATTTTAATGATGATGATGATGATACAAGTATACGGCCCTTAAAGCCAGAATGCGTCATAAGACAATTCCACTAAGCCCAAACAATGCTAGGTTAAATTGTTTTTAACGGAGTTTCGGTAAACTGCCTACCCTTTGGTTTCATCATCAAATGACAATGATACCGGAAAGCCGGCAGTTCAGTGGGACAACTACGTAGCATCATTACTGATCACCAACACCCCTGCCCCTGCCCATGTTCTGCAGTGGACTTTTGGACTTTTACGTGCTGTAATAATGATGTTAAATTGTTTTATTAGGTTTCGGTGAATTGCCTACCTTCTAGCTTCATCATCAGACGTTGATGGTTATACTGGAACGTAAGCAGTTCAATAGGACTACTCTCGTGAGCGAAACACCACCGGAAAGTAGAACACGCAATTTTTTTTTAATTGGATGACATATCATTTCAACAACAAAAACCAAACTACTGTACCGATTTTGATGTAATTACTATGGGACCACCTAGGTAGTATGATCTACCAAATATAACAAGAATCATCAAAATCAATTTCGAATTGGCGGAGTAATCGAGTATCAAACAAACATAGAACTAAATTGAGAACCTCCTCCTTTTTTGAAGGAGGATAAAAAGCGAAATTTGGTGTTAACTAATAACACTTATATTTAAAAAATGATCATATTTCCGTTATTGTTTCATTAACTGCCTGAATCAACCAACAACTGACTTAACCACCTTTGTGGTCTAGCGCCCACCAGTATCAGATCCAGAGATCCCGGGTTCGATACCCAGCGGGTACAAACGTGTGTCTGGTTTGGTTTGTGGTAAGACACCAGGTAAGATGAAGGCCAAACGCTTCTCCATTATACAATAACTAAAAAAAAAAAATATCCACTTTGGTACTGAAAGCAAATACGGGTAAACAAAAAAATTAAGGTTAAATCTACATTTTTCCCAGCGTTGTATGAATTTATCTTGTTGTTTTTATTTATTTATCTATGTACTAGCTTTTAGCTCAATCCGTTCTATACTTTTGGCTTGAAGATTTTTTTTTGCTTATTTAATGAACAGATTTTGAACCGTTACAGTTTTAGTAATGTATATGTGATAAATAAATAGGCAGTCCAATTTTATGCTTATTCATTGAGATTTTGGTTCTCTAATTCAAAGTGTCCAAACAAGGTTTGATAGCGATACCACAGATATCAGAATACTAACGCGCTATCCATAAGTAAGCTTTTGAATACAAGCACAGACTAATTCCATGAGTATTAAAGTTACGGCGTCCTTTGATACGATTCAGTCCAGTCATAAAGTACACTCATGGAGCTATTATGTTGCATCTCTTGTTGCAATCCACCTACAGTGGTACTAGGGTGGCCTTATTAGTTGAATGAACCGAAGTGGTTCCGTTTTAGACTGTGGTACCTTAACTATTTCAATAGGTACTTACTATGAGGCATAGTGTATGCCGTATAGTAAGTACTTACCTATTTAAATAGCGGTCGAAAATCGAACGTAAATAATCTCTTTAGTCTCTTGACTCTCTTTTCGGAGATTCACATTTGATCACTACTCAAAGCGTGAGGTACCGAATGTGGGGTAGTGAGAGGAACGTCCAAATTACGTTCAGCATATGTCAATGTTTAGCCAGTAGCTAGTAGCCATTCAATACGAGTCAGGTTGCGCCAGTAACATTTGCCATTCGGATATTTGGTCTTAGGACGTGACCATTGTGAGGCATCCTAGCACATAAACTAAAAAAAATTAAAGCCCATTGGTGCATGACTGGATTTGAACCCACACCATAGGGGATTGGATAAAAGCGGAATATGACAAAAGTAAAACATGACAAAAGGAGAATATGACAAAAAGAGAACCTAACTAATTCATGACTAAATCAGAACATGACGAAAGCAGAACATGACAACTGTCTAATACCCTGTATTTCTATTGCCGCCATAACAACATATTATAAAAATAATCAAATTAAAAACAAAAAAATACAAGAAAGTGTTTTTTTGCCTTTAAATGTGGATTGGAACCCTTTGTGTACGTATCCACACTTGAATAGTTGTAATTTTAGTTTCTGTAAAACCGATATAAGGTTCAAACCGGTGCGAAAATCTAGGCTCGTATCCCACTTATCAATCTTACCTATTTTAAAATTCCAATGAAATCTTCCCTCAACAAGTAACCTAGCAAGATATCCAACTCCTAGACCTAACTCTTGCTACCAGATAAGATTACCCACCACATTACCCATTACCTCACACACACCCCCTCACCTACACAAGTCTGAATGTACTTATGTTAAAAAAAAAAGTTATTTCGGTATTGTATTTAAACAGTACTTATATTTGATCTCATTTATTTCGTCCTCAATCTTCACTCTTAATCAGTTATTTGGCTTATAGGTTTTTGGTTACGGTCTTCTTTGAGTCCGTTGTGTGAGCAGACCGGGTGACCTGTAATACAGGTTTTTTACGAAAACCTATCTCAGGCACCGGTCCCTCACTAAACAGGTTCAATGTCACCTGAGCCTATTTTATATAATTGTTGTTATTACTATTAAGGATCTGTTTGTGTGAGAGACAATAAACAAATTATTATCATTATTATTATTATACACATCATTTATTTTAAAACTCTCCAAAATACATTTTTTACTATAATATTTAAAATATAAAACAATATAAAATAACATTACAGTAAAAAATATATAAAAAAGGTAAATCATCAACCGCGGGACAAGGTCCAAGTGGTCAATGGCTAGGGCTGCAAAGAGAGGAACCTCCTAACGATGCGGGCCGAGTCCAGGAGTACCGCCTTCTGCATCTGGCCCTTGACCCAGCTGCCTAGCGAGAGCCTCTTAAGGTGTTGGTCAAGGCTCTTCGCTATTAGTCCGTTCACAGACACGACAATCGGGACGATAATCGCTGAGTCTACATCCTACATGGCGGCAATCTCGTTATTATTATTATTATTATTATTATTATTATCATCTGCCAACTGATTCATTTGGTCGCACCCTCTATCCAAGTTCAAATCAATGTTCATCATCATCATCATCCATTCAAATCATTTACACAGCTAAACGTAGTCCTTCCCTAATCAATGTCACAAATAGCGACCTGAACCGCTTCCATCCAAAGACTCTTCGAGATCTCCACAAAAACATCGGTCCATCAAGTCTTCCCACACTCCGTTGCATGTTCAATTGCGGCTGCCATGTGTGAATCTCTACTCCCAATGGTAAAAAAAAATAACAGGAAAGTAATTGAAATTACTTTGTATTGAAATTACAACGTCCTCTAGCCACAAACAGAGACAACAAGTACATATTGAATGTTTTCTTATTTTGAGTAAAAACGAGTCAAGCTATTCGTACAAAATGACACCCAAACGTCTATATTTTTCACACGTTTTTTTTTTCAAACCGTCATCTCACATGATGTCAAGTCACGATAAGGCCGAAGGTGGAAGCAAAATTCATCCGGACTCCTCAAGAACCTGAGAAACTTCTTTCTACCTCTAACTGGGACATTAACATTTTTGAATCGTTGTTATGGCGAAATATTATATTTGCTCTACCAACTGAGAATTTTGCTTTAGGTTATACCTTTATACCTCTAGCGATTTACTTAGGATTATAAACGAAATGGACCACCACTTCAGTCGGCTGTTAACACACAATAAAAACTGTAGAAATGTTTTGATCGCTGTAATAATCATTAAAGCAAATCGTCATTACGAATTTCTACGAGAATTCATTATAAGTACCTCAATTATGTAATTAATCTTAGCTTAAGTAGAAACCTAGAGATTCGCGGTTTTAATACTAGCAGTAGGGAGGCCGAAAAAATACGCGTGATAAGCGAGATAGCATCTGTAATCAAGTTCAAACCAAAGAACATCACTACATATCTTGTTGTCAACCGAAAACCGCTGAGAAGTTTTTTTTTAATCGTACGACATGGAGGTCTTGGCCTTCATCTCACTTGATTTTTCAAGTTATGATAATGCCGAAGGTGAAAGCGCACTTCACCCGTAATTTTCAACAAACTGAGGAGCTGGCAATCTTACCTCTAAATGCCGGAACACAACAATTTAATAATTGTTATTATGGTGACAGAATTAGGTAAGTAATTAGCTAGCCAGGCGGACTTAAACAAAGTTCTACAACAAACCAAACCAAGCTCAATCAATATTGAGCTTACTCCCTCTGGGGATCCAACCCGGGACCTCTGGATCTGACATTGGTGGATGAACCACTAGACCGCGATAACTGCATGGTGATTGCAAGTATATATTTTATGAGATCCAGTTTTGTCTATAATGTGTACAATAATGTATTTTCATTGTATTTCACTTTGCTAACATTTATGCTATTTTTTTTTGTTTACAGTGGTGTTTTCAATATAATAAAATAAAAACCATTATTCCGTTGGGATATACGAATATGTTCTGTGAGCTTGGTACTACAAGCACAGTATAGTACAACTAAAGCACACTATACATATTTGGTACCGTTCTTAAGTTAGAAACAGACTCACCTTTTCTTTCGGAAACCTAAAAGGAACGAGTTTTAATTTCAGCCTTTTTGACCGAAGCCGAAAACAACATATAGCATCACAATACTATACGTATTCAGTTAATAGGATCGATAGAAATTTACCGATCAATCTTCGCGCACCGGGTGGTAAATTAGAGTTGCCAGTAAAAACATCTAAGTAGTGTCGTGAGGTATTGCGTGGAGTGTTTAACAGCTTCTTTTCAGTGTTGCCATAATTATGTTTTTCAAAGAGCCCTGTTAGAGTGTTTTGAGCTCTGATTGGAGTTTTAACGAGCTAAAGAGAAATAATTTACCAATTTAGAGACAAAACCGCTGTACTTAAGAAAACTTGTTTCATGCTAATACGAAAACAAAGCTGATTTAGACTTAACTTTTGATTGAATAGTAATTTTTATTATCAACCGAAAAACAAAGAGAGAGCGCGTTGATGTCTGTTTACATGAACATAATGGCAAAACATGACAATTATTAAAAGACTTATTCCTCTTCGAGGATTTACCGCTGATAACTACTCAAAGCGTGAAACGTTTGAGGATCTCCTACTAAGAGGTAGTTAGAGGCACGTCTAAGCTCAGCAGCTAGCATCAATTTAATGACAGGTTGCAAGCCCTTCGCCTCCAAACCATTTTTTTAAATATATTTTTTTATTAGAAATGCTAGCCAGTAGATAGATAGATAGATAGATAGATTTATTCACTTAAAATTTTAACATATAATTGTCAGTAGTGTTTTTAAACCTATTAAGGTTTGACTAAACACTAGGTTCTCATTGTCAGTTAACAACATTATGTAACTTACGAGCGAGTATACAACACATTTATTAATATTATGAAATATATGTATACATGGGTAGATACATGAATTGAGCGACCGCGCAACAAATAAACAAATACTTACTGCACTCACAAAACTAACACTCGCAAAACTGATTAAATACAGGATGCACCCATTTACACCTGCTATTGACAATTTATAATGTAGGTTACCTAAAAAAGGAAATGTTTTTTCAATAAATATTTTAGTAACACGTGCCATTTGGATTGTTGGTCCTAGTAACATTTTAAACAAAGTAGTGGAATTAAATAAGGTGCCTTACTTAACTTAAACGTATACTTACTTGAGAATATTGAGGTGTATAGAGATGACAGCTAGACCAAATATTTTGGGCAATTTATCACGCACCGGAAGAGCGCGAAAGGCAAATAATTATTTTAAGGTGATGAAATGTATCCTCAGACTGTTGAGGGTGAAGTGCGCTTTCGGCCTCATCATAACTTGTAGGTAACCAGGTGAGTTGAAGGCCAAGCGTTTCCGTTAAGCGTTAAAAAAAAAAAAAAGAAAACACAACACTAAATAGCGGAAAGAAGCGTCGTGATTCTTCAGTTATTCAACAGTTCAATCATAATCCTATAAAAGAAAATACTTTGCCGCCTAGGCTAGGCGCAAAAACATGAAATAATATTATAATTGATAGTTATCATTGTCCGACACCACTAGATTAGGAAGTCATTTTAGAGATACGTTTGTTTAACTGTTTGACAGCTGTCAAACGAAATGGAGATCACATTGTTATCTTTTGATTGAATATGAGCAAAGCCCTAAAGGACGTGAATAGCATACTTGGATCGGCACCCACCGAGTTAGTTAGTTCCCAGTCACTCCGATGAACAACAATCTTCGAACTAATGGAGTGGATGATTTTTTTGTCAACAAATCCGGTACCAGGACAGGATTACCGGGTCCGATGGAAATGAGTCAGAAAATCTGCATATAAAGAAAATATCGCTGCGTGACCTTCTAAATCATTAATAATTTTAAAAACTAAAAAGAAAACCGACTTCAATAAAGACTATGATACATTTTCGTTCATCTGAATGACGTATTTTTTCCAAATATTTTGATTTAAAAACCAAACTACTGAACAGATTTTGATAAAAATTCTATGAGACCAATTTAAAAGTACATGTATTCTTTCAAATATGAAGTATTTACATCCATTCATTAAACTCGCGCTTAAAGCCTACCGTACATGAAGTTCATACGCACAAATATTGAGATTTTTTTATAATACTTTAAATACTATCACATACAATGAAAATACGTCTTATAAAATGACTTCTCATTGGTTTTCCTGTAATTTAAAGGTATTAAAAGGCACTATTTTCTGTTTTATTTTATTTACGTTACACGTCCGTGTTTAGGTCACCGACTTTCATATGTATACAAAATTTCAACTCAATCGGTCCCGTAGTTTCGAAGTACATTGGCTGTGAGAGACAGACGGGTACTATGGAGTAAGGGGCATATTTTTTCCTTACTTTTTGGATACATCCTAAAAATACCCAAATCGCTTCAAGTGTGCCTAGAATATTAATAATAATAAATATTACAGGACATTAATTTTACATAGCGTCATTAGTCTTTAACTAAGCAAAGATTGTAATATTGTAATATTTGAAGAATTCCCTCAATTTCTCCAGGATCCCATCATCAGATCCTGACCTGATGACGATGGGACCACCTGGAAAGTATACCCTTTAAAAAAGAGCTTTCCTCATCGATCCAGACGTCTTCGAGTAATTGGGAAACATTCATTAAAAAAACGACGAATTGAGAACCTCTTTTTTTAAGTCGGTTAAAATACAAATTATTCAAGAAAAACACATTCAGTCTATTCATAAACAACAGAACACAGACAAAAAAAATTGTACATGGCTGAATCGATATCAAATATGTATAATAATGAATTCAAGAATACTAAAGTTAAAATGTTCAACAAGAAGTGCATGTGTGTGTAGGTTTGTCTAAATATATAAAGTCGTCGATAGTTGACTGATTGACAATCAACGCACAGCCAAAACCATAATACAACCAATAAAATTACTCCCTTGAACATAACATGACATGGGTACTATTTTATATGTAGTATTTTATAAATTGGTTCAAGTTACTTGAATACAAACCAATTTATAAAATACTAGTGCAGCGAAATTTTATTCCCATTTGGGGTTGTCTACGCTTCAAGCTCAACACTAATACCTCAGAGGGGAAGCACACGGGGAGCCGGCGGCGGAAGAAACGCCGGCGCACAGACCCGAGACACCGCGACACGTGTACTACATTTACTTATCATCTATACCTACTTATATCTAACAATCAAACCCATACAACATTTATAGTTGTAATAAACCTGTAAAAAACAACAGTTTGTTAATTTCTTAACAGGGGTACACAAAAGGAAGCTACCCTTAAAGTTTCAAGTTTTCCTAGAGACTTAAAATGTTATGGGCTTAGAACAAAATCTCGGGCCTTTCACTAGTATTTTATAAATTGGTTTGTATTCAAGTACCCATGTCATGAGATCAAGGGAGTTGTTTTATTGGTCGCATTGTGGTTCGATGCTACGAATTGCCGGCGGCGCGGTATCATTTTACTATCTTGGGCATTTGTCTTCTATTGCGAATTGTAAAGCCTTGTGTAGACTTGCGAAGAATAAGTACGATTAGATAGTAACGCTTGAAAATAATAATAATATTGAACTAAAAGTAGATAAACAAATTAGAGACTAGTTAAAACGCCCTGGACCCTAACCACAATCTCTTTAAGCATTCTCGTTAAGCATTTTCACATTGACATTTGAGTGGAGAAGTTCAATTTCCTTTCAACTCTTTGTTATTGGAAAAAACTACTAAATACTAGCAGTATATAATACAAGTTTTTTGAGGATCAGATTATCACCTGTAGGCCTAATCCCATCTTTCGCTCTGTTTTTAACCGACTTCCAATAAAAAGAGGGGGTTCTCAATTCGTCGGAATCTTTTTTTTTTGTATGTTCCCCGATTACTTGAAAACGCGTAGAAATTTATTTTTTTGTTTGAAAGCAAATACTTCACAGGTGGTCCCATTGACATCAGGTCAGGATCTGATGATGGGATCCTGGAAAAATCGAGGGATATTATAGGCACACTAGAAGCGATTTGGGTGTATTACCTCAAAAGTAAGGAAAATACGGACCCCATATAAAATCACACGTCTTTCTGTCTGTTTGTCCATCTGTCATCAACAATCGGAAAAAAATACGTCATTCAGGAAAACGAAATAGTATCAAATTCTTCATTGAAGTCGGTTTTCTTCTTAGTTTTAAAACGTAATTATTGTGATACGCCGTTTGACCGTGTGAAGTGCACCTATTAAATTATAAGAAAAATACTCTGATGAGTGAACCCGAATGAATCAGTTCACTCGCGAGGTACCTCCGATCAATCACAGATAAGGACCGGTTGGAGTGATGCTCGTGCGCTGGTCACGGTAATCGCAGACTTATGTGCAGAGATAGCTCTGATTGCACTTCGGTGCTGTTTCTTAGTAATAAAGCGAGATTCGAAGTTTTGATTCAATTACTCGTCAACAAAAATGTTTGAACCTCCTCATTTTTCATATCGGTTAACCATTATGTTCGACTTACACTGTCAACATTTTAACAAACAAAAGTGCTTAGCTTTTGGCGGAGAAAACGACGGATGCATAGTTAATATGTATATAACAATAAGAAGTAGATGTGTGCAAGCTTAGCTAATTTCGAATAAATAGATCGTTTTACTTTTTTTTTATAGGACATTTAACATAGTCACCTTGGCCAAAACTAATGTTATATGGCTACTGATATGTTGTCTCTGATTTTTTATGCAACCTAACAATAGTCAGTGTTTTTATCTTTCTTGATAATATTATCCATGCATTCCATACCTACTTACGTAATAGAATGAAATTGCCATGCCTTTGCCGCAATCAGTTAAAACAATTTCTGGATTCCACTATCAGATAGCCTCAGCCGTCAATTCAGCGGTGACACCTCCGCCTAATACAACTACGGGCCCTACAAGGCCTTGCCAATTTCTGCCACTACCCCGCCATTATTCCCGCCAAACCACTAAATCAAAGGAGCCGCGTTCGCACTTCCGTTGTCACGGCGGTCCAAAATGGCGTATCTGATTTCGCGCCTATGATGAAAGGTCGGTTGCACAGAGCATATAATAGTAGAGAGACATGGTACGGTTTGTACCAACCAAGGTACCAAGGTACCAACAAACCATTTCACACTCTAGGAGGAAATGCAAATGTAATTCTAAAATCTTGTCTGATTTATTTCTTGTATTCCAATCTGTCAGCCTGTTTCATTTAACATGTCGAAACCACAGTGACAGTGAATTACAAAGCACGCAATGTACTAGGCAATTTTTGTTAACTCTATTAAAACATTTAAGATATTCATTCTTCCCCATAAAACAACACATGCTTTCGCATAAAAATCAAAAGCAACGAAATATTTAGATTTCGAAGTTTTAAGATAATCAATCAGTATTTTATAGGAAGGCGGAAGGCTTAAGTGTAGACCTCATCCTTGCCCAGGCAAGCCTTGAATTTATAAGTTAGTAAAAAACATGTTTAAATGTACTAACTAGATGTCATGGGGACACCTGAACTCAGTTGGTATTTGTTGACAGTATTTGTTGACAGTTTGTTGTTGGATCCATAGGTACACAAAAAATATAAAATTAAAATTATTTATTATGAATAGTTAGTAAATACCTATGTTAAATAAAACGTAATTAAAAATAAAGTTATTAAATAGATGTGCCGAGGATGATCACAAAGGAGGGGAGAAAGTTCCTATGAATACTCTCCGCACAAGGCTCTTCCACAACGGCGAAGTGTAGCGGGCAAATGAGCCAATCTCTTTTTTAACCCTATACATATGTATCGATGTCTGTGGTCGGTTGTTTTTGATTCTCCTATTTAAGGTGTTGTAGGTATAATCTATGGTTTAGTTGTCTCTTTGTGTTGTTTTGAATGAGAGGCGTGGCGGTATTAGGTGCAAATTGCTGACTTAATAGGCTAATAGGGCAAGTAATTGTTAAAACCTACCGTTGATGGATGTTATCTGCTGGTTGATCTGGCAATGCACCACTTTAGGCTGTAGATGCAATATCTGAAATAAAAAAATAGCTTTTATAGGTATCAACCGATTAGTTACTACGTTAGCTTAAAACTTGCGATGGTGGTACTATGTTGCTGAATTTCATCAAGCCTCAAGAGGAGAATATGAGACGGACGGCGGACGATATACCTACACACGTATTTGAGTGAACCAGATGAGCAGGATTTATAACAAGATCACTTTATTATTACCCGCTTAAAAACAAATAACAAGTATCGAACATTCAAAAATTAAGAACCAAATATTGCCAAAAGGTGTTGCTCCGCGTGCGTAGATAATGTGTGCAAACACTTTTTTGCAAACATAATATGTTATTTTATCATTTTTTTTTATTTTACGTCGGGGAAGCACTTGGCCTTCTCACCTGGTTTTAGTTGTAATGAAAATATATTTACGCATGCCCCTCAGTCGATGGAAAACTAAGGGGGTATGCTAACAGTGGGCTACCGACTAAAAACCCATCAATAATCTCTCGCTCACATGAGTGCCAGCGCATCGTGAGACGAGTTGTTAGACGCAGCGTCAGAACTTGTCAGAGTTGGTTCCCTTTCAGATTCGACCGCGCTTCTGTCAGTAATCAGTGATCGTTTGCTCAACCCTCGCAAGGAAGAGGCGTGTCCAATATCAAACCTAGAATAACTGTCATCAACTCACTCCTGCTTAGATTGCATCTTTTAATCCGAACCCCTGAGACTGAGTGACAAACCGTGAGGCAAAGCTTACAAATCTCGATGTAATGTCGTCGTAGAATCAATACTATCAATACACAGTCAATAAAGATTATACCGGTCTCGTGACTTCCACATCATCATCATTGACAGCCAATATTTTGTTATGTACCTACATAAGTAGATGAAAAAGCAAATTTTGGATGAAAAATCTTTAAGCGGTGGAGTCAGTCATACTTCGTAGACATGAAGGTATTCTGAAGGTAGGTAGGTTTTGAGGTAGGTTGTGATCTACTTTTTAGTGGTCTACTTCGGGCAACGGAGTCACTGGCTTTTGCTAACTGCTAGCTAGATCACAACACTGGTTAGGAAATGTAAAAACAGATCACCTGGCTAGCGACCAACCCCTTGCCGAAGTCCGGCTCCAAACGGTATGCTGTGAGCGGGAGAGGTACTGTTTTCTCAAAAGCTCGCTCCATCTTACGATAGATGAGGTATGGACCTCATCTTTCCTCTGTTCTAGAGCTAGATAGTTTTATCTAGCGGTCATCATTAAAAAAATATACATTATAGCCTCATATTTAAAAAATATTTTACTAAGTTTTTGGGAAATAAAAGGGGATAAAAGTTGCATGAACATTTTGAGATTTTATGAGTCTTACTATACCGCCATACATTAGTATGGCACAACTATTAAGTTGTGTTAAGATATTAAGAGTTAAGTTAGCCAATTTCTTAGACCGTTGGGGATTCAAATTAGAATTAAGACTTCACTTAAACATCGAACCCTATGTTTAAGTGAAGTCTTGATTCAAATCTTTAGACCTACTAACTGTACTTTCCTTGTAAAAGTTAAGTAGCCAGCTAACTTACTAGCAAACATACTACTAAGAAATAAGTCCGCGGGTTTTTGTAATAACACTTACGGATTTATTCCACGTCTCAGATAATCCGTGGGAATCTCCAACTTGGGAACAGATGAACACCAACCATGTGCTTAGTGCGTACTTACGCACTTCTTGCCGATCAAAATACATAAATCACCTCTGTCAGCGTTGAAGGCAGAAATGTCGGACGTTTAGGGTTCCGCTCATTACTGAAGCTAACAAAAACCTACATTAGAAAGAAGCTTCGTTACGGGCGTTTTGATATTTTTGGGGTGAGACAACATACTCATAAAGGAAGTGACATTTGTACTGGTAATAGAGTACCGGAAGTCAAACAGACAAATATGATTATGCTAGCCTTATGCTTCGTTTAGTTATTTTGTATGTAGCAGGAAAGGTTTGAAGATCAGAGGATTTTTTCTAGGCCGTGCTTATTTTTAATTATCCCAATCGGCTATCTTGATAAACTCGTTCACAATGCTCACAATTGAAAGGCTAATCAGGTTTCAATATAATTAATCGATAAACGCTTATTTTGGTATCTTTTCCATTCACAGTATTTCGGTTGTTTACAATAATATCACTATATTTATTTTCCGATGCCAAAATTATATCTACAAAGCGTTAGAAGATTAGCTTCTGTTGGATGAACCAAGATACTAATTTGTTGAGAGTACGATCTTATAATGTTTTTGATCCAAATAGGAAATCAATAATATATAAGAGTAAGCTCAAAAGCAGGATCAGTGACTGATAGATAAAGAGTAACAGGCTAGCATGGTATGGATACGTTATGTGGAGGAACCAAAGTCACGTTGCAAAGTGGAAAGGAAAATGAATGTGGAAGGCTATTAGAAGTAGAGGCCCCAAAAGGATGGATGGATGGATTGCAGAAAACAGGACATGCGTGTGAAACATGTGGATGATGAGCTGATGACCGAGAAAAGTGAATGGAAGAGAAGAACATGTAGTGTTGACCCTAGAGCGGAATAGAGACTGTAAGATGGGGGTTAGTCGTAGACCTAAAGACTTGCCTGGGCTAAGCTGAGGTCTATAATGGAGCGAGCTTTCCCAGAAAAAGTAACTTCGGGGGATCAACTAGTAGTATCTTTAATCATAGCTTGTAATATTTGAACTATATTACGGATGAAGGCCCAATAGTCTCACTCCCATACAAACGTAGTTATATTTTCATTTCGAAATGGCAAGTCTGATTCAAACTTCTTTGCAGGTATGATTGGATAGGGGTAATCTGTGGTGCGTTAATTTTTCTAAAAAACGAATGCTAACCAAAATATATAGAAAAATCCATACAAACACTCTTTCCATATATTTTCATTGGCATTGCGTATTAAGAAAAAATAGCGCACCATAGACACATATTATCTCTTTCCGATTACACCTACAAAGTTTCATGTGAATCGGACATACCTTTTCGAAATGGAAAAGGAACTACGTTTGTACTGGAGAACGAAAATCAGCGGGGTACTCCGGGGCTCTCTTAAATTTTTTTTTTTTGTAAATACATACTTATCTTATAATACAACACCCTAACACAGAACAGACATCGATACTCAAAAACATATATTAGTATTTTTTAGGAGCATGTGTTCCGTGGTCGAAACACAAACTAACTAACACATACTTTTATCTCCGGCAGAGTAACTCATTTGCGCAGACAGTAACCATAACACGGCGCTACGTGACAGGTTTTAATTGAAATGGAGCTAATCACACCACTCGCTGGAGTAAAAAGTACTGGACACAAGCATCTCCTTAAACAGACGAAATCATTTAATCCTGATCATATGATCATAGGAAGTCTTGGAAAACAGCTGGTTCACTTGAAATAGTACGAATCCTGGGATGATTTACCGCCTCTGTGGTCTAGTGGTTCGGTTCGCCCACCGGTGTCAGGTCCAGAGGTCCCAGGTTCGATCCCCAGGGGAGTACAATGTTGTGCTTGGTTTGGTTGGTGGTAGGACTTTGTTTGAGTCCGCCTGGCTAGCTACCATCATCTTACCTAAGTCTGTTTCGACTTTCACTCTGATAATTCGTTTTCAAGGTTAGTTGTATTTGTTTATAGTATATATGGTATTTGTTCTTCAATAGTTTTGTGTAGGCTGTTATTCACTTGCAAGGACATCTATAACTGAATATTGTTAAAGTACCAATACTGAAGAAGAACTCGCATTAATTACGCAAATAATGATCGTCGCCATCTTAGTTCACGACACGTTTTTGTGCCCTCCGATAGATGTCGTGGAATTCAATAATTGCTATCGGAACGTGTGCTGCTTCTATGTTGTAACAATGTCCGTGTTGTAGCACAGATAGGTACCTACTTTATATGTTTCTTGCTCTTACAATATCACTTGGACCAAAATATCCTTTCTCCTGATCTTAGGTAGTACAACTACTTAGATCATTTGTACGGCGATCAAATATCTCGACTGAAGTAGTGAAAATGATCTTATAACAGATGTCAAGTCTGCAGGCCTATTGGCTATCTTTTTCAGTGCCGGTGACTAACTGGCTTCGGTTGTACACCGAACTTTGATGACAACCGAGAATTTCATAACATTGGTATTGCGTATCACATTGAGTGGCTATTACGTTACGGTGACTTACGGGCGGGTGTCAGTGCTTATCGCCACACCACTTGACGACTCTATTTTTTATCGACTAATATACGACTAAGTTTTAGTAACGCCTTTTGAACAGTACAATACTACATTTTAGAAGACATTTTATTTTATACGGCTTATTTAAATTTGAGACGTGAGGTTGGCGGTAAATTCATTTTGTTTTGTTTTGTGTCGAGCCAGTGCCAGTTGTGTTATTGTGAATTAATTGTTTAATATATGATAAGTAATAAAATAAGTTTGTGAAAATATCTAAGCACATAAATCCACAGCTAAAGGTAAGTACAACCACTAGAGGTAAACTCCCGGTGAACGATAAAGATTTGTTTAGAATGTGATCATGATTACATACCTATGTTATTTTCAAAGATAAAAAGTGAAAAATAGAATGAATGTGGGATGGATGAAATGGCGACAGGTCTCGGGAACAACATGTGACCCACAAATGCCTCTTAAACTTAAGGGGAAAATTTACAAGACGTTCATCAGACCTGTCGCAATGCATGGATCAGAGGGTTGGGCTATGAAGAAGGCGGATGAGAGGAAAGTGCATGCTACTGAGATGCGAATGTTAAGATGGATGTGTGGGGTGACAAGGTTAGATAAGATCAGAAATGAGTTTATAAGGGGAAGTTTGAAAGTGGCACCAGTTGTAGAAAAGTTGAGGAGTGCTAGGTTGGCATGGTATGGGCATGTAATGAGGAGGGATAATAGTCATTTGACCAAAAGGGTTATGAATTTGATCGTGGATGGACATGTGAGCAAGGGAAGGCCGAAAAAGAGATGGATGGATTGTGTGAAAGAGGACATGGGTATGAAAGGTGTAGATGCAGAGTTGACGGTTGATAGGAGTGAGTGGAAGAAGAGAACATGTTGTGCCGACCCCACCTAGCGTGGGATAAGGGCAGGAGAATGATGATGTTATTTTCAAAGATAAAGATTTCTGTGTTTTGAAATAACATTATTATTAGGTACCTACCTACTTGCATTGCACTGGTGGTTGACTCTAATGGGCTGGTTGTAGTATTGAGACTTGTAATGTCTCCATTAAAAAATGTGTAAACTTTATAGATGCCAGCACGAAGGAGAGTTTCTGAAAGGCAAATGGAATTGCTTGTAGAGTTCGCGGAGGCCCATCGCGATATAGCAATGGGTCGTTTTCCGGGAGGACCACTGGCCGTTCGCGTCATCAGGGAGGCATGGGACTCTGTAGCGGTCCAACTAAACTCTGTGGCTGAGGGAATCACTAAAACACCAGACCAATGGCGAAAAGAAGGAAAAGTAGGGTTAATAATTATTCTCAATTCTTAAAACATTTCGTTTTCGCTGTTCTTCAGCAAATCCTAACAAGATAGCACGCGCCATAGTTACTTTTTTCTACAAACACGAATACCATACTATCTCAAAATCAAAAGTTGCTACTTTTGCTCACTTTGATGAAATTTGGCTTCGGTGCTTATCAATAGGATTTATAAAACACTACTATTTAGTAGTGTCTTTCAAGAAAACGATGACAACCAACAGTGACTATCAACTTGTTGTCCACTATGCATAGACAATCGCAATCATAACGAATATATTTGTCAAAATGTGTTACGGTGACTATCGACAAAACTGAGTGCTCATGACGTCATCCTAGTTAGTCACTGGAGATAGCCAATGCGAAACTAGCTGTTTGACAGTTGATCGTTGACCACTTCGCCAAGTGATCTTCACTAACAGTTGTCCACCGAGATAGCCAATAGGCCTGCTGGTCTATTACCTAAATCTACTTCAACTTTTTTATTTTTTATTGTATTGACGGGGAAGCGCTTGGCCTTAATCTCACCTGGTAACAAGTTACGATAAGGCCGGAGGCGCACTTCACCCGGAATCCTCAACCAACTGAGGAACTGGCTATCTGAACCTCTAAATGCCGGAACACAACAATTTTTAAGAATTGTTGTTATGGCGACATTTGCGTATTGTAGCTAATTCCTCAGTTTATTGAGGATTCCGGATGAAGTGCACTTCCACCTTCGGACTATCATAACTTAAAAAATCAGATGAGATGAAGGCCAAGCACATCTACGTTGTAAAATTATTTTATCCTGTTAGTGTCTGATTCAAATAAGCGCGGTTTCCAACATTGAAAATCAACAAATTTATTATAATATAAAGAAAACAGTGCCCTGACTGAAGAAGGAAAGGTTTGCAAGCTGTGATTAATCTACGTGTGTTGGTTTTTGGAACATTAATCTGAGCATTCAAAGTGAGGAGTGCCACAGGCCAATATGTCGTTATAGGTACTCTTGTTTGATCATCTTGACAGCTATGGAATGAAGCCTTCAGTTTTTTCATCTCTCGAGTGGTAAGGACTGGTACCAGGAGTCATCTTAATAATGTTGATGATGCTTGCCTATTCATTTATTTAAATTATGTCTTGTTAGCTTAGGTGATAATAAAAAAAACAGTGTAATGGAACTATAGGCAATGGAATGATGAGTAGCCGTGGCACTTACTTATGAAGATTTAGGGGGTAGTCAGATACACACGCCATTCGTATTTTTGTTCCTTGGGACATGCCGGATCTCACCCTCAGAGCAAGTGCATGTATCAAATTCTTCTGAAAAACCGAAAAGTCCAATGGAGCGCGACTGGATTTGAACTCACAATCTTCGGATTTGAAGGTGGGCTGATACTCGCTTAATACGCCATACAGCTCTTTTCTAATCGTTATCAATGATATTATCTAAAATCGTATTCGTTTACCAATTTCAGATATACGTTATCCGATTAAATGTATTATAAAAGTAAAGATATAACTGGATACTAATGGTAAATTACTAATAACTAATATTGATATTTTATACTTGGGTCAACTTGCACGTCTAATTTCCGATATTAACGAAGTAGGCAATAAGATAACGTCTTATTAATTAAGTAACTCCAATTACAATGTTATTTATTTTATTACTTACTTTTAATTAGTTTGATAGTGGAATAGTAAGGTGTTCTTCGTGTCTAGTTAATAACTTTGGTACCTGAAATTTAAGGCAAATTTTATATTAAGACTATTTTATGCTAGTTAATTATTGTTATAAGTATGTTTTTTATAATAGTAATATTTATTCAATAAAAAGTACAATCAAACTAACTATGTACAAAGGAATCAGTCAGATTACCTAAGGACCGTTACAAAATAGCTTAACTATTCCAGACCAGTACCAGACGGAAGCGTGCCCAAGACACTGGCTGCATTGCCACGCTGAATAGCTATGCTGATTCGCTGGCCTAAATAAGAGCCAGCCCTTGGGTCACGTATGTGTATGTTTTGCCTAACAATGTACTAGTGAAGCACACTAGACTTTATATCCATTTTAAGAAAAAAGAAAGTAGTCCTACTACAAAAATAAGTTTCCTGGCAATTTCAAGTATGGCTCTGGTTTTGGCGTTGATTATCAGTCAGTCTGTCAGTTACACCACGATTTTACTTTTGCGAGTATTAAATAGTATTTTTTTCGGTCAGCAAGAAAAATCTGCTAAAGTTTCTTCGTAGTACCTCATTAAGTCATTAAATTGTTTGTTTTTTGCAACCAGACACCTTGCTTATTTCATTCAACTTTGTTTGTTGACATAATACTTTTTGAAGCTGACCAAAACCGCTTTGATTAACTTACCGCTTTTTTTATTAACTGACCATTTATAGGTAATGTTAATATACGTAAAAGTAGTAAAATATTTTAAAATATAAGTAATACATCAATCTTTATCCAAGGTTCAATTTCACTTTGATAGGCGCTGTCGTTGGAGTTCCCGGAATTAGAAGTCTGTTTTGCTAGAATATGTATGAGCGTTCCTGGGTTAAAAATTCACGCTGACACTTTGGTTCTCACTCGCCTCTAGCCAGAATTGGCGAGCTCTCTTTACTGAACCAGACTCACGCCGACATGAACCAGCTACCTCCGGGTGATACCTTGAACTTTGGTGAACCAGTCACACCTCCTCCCGAGGCTTCACTTTCAGGCTCTCCTGATACCTACTGGACTAAGTAGGAGAAATAATGCACACAAATAGAATCAGCATCTTGTAACCACAGCCACGCTTTCACCCCTACGGCTTTACTGACACAAACGGCGGGCTGTCAGTTTCAATAAATTATCATAGCTGCCTCTATGGTCTAGTGGTTCACACACCGGTAGTTTGATACCCAGTCGGAGTACATTGTGCTTGGTTTGGTTGATGGAAGGACTTTTTTTAGGTCCTACAATCTCACCTAATTCCGTCGCTATGACAACGATTCTTAAATTATTGTGTTCCGGCATTTAAAGGTTAGTTCCTCAGTTTGTTGAGGATTCCGGGTCAAGTTCATTTCCACATTCGGGCTTATCATAACTTGAAAATCAGGTGACATGAAGGCAAGCACCTGCGTCTACTGTAACACGGAAAAAACAAATTTTCCATAGTCCTCATAGTTTCATAGTTTAACCGCCTCTATGGTCTAGTGGTTCAACCTACCGATTTCAGATCCAGAGGTCCCGGGTTCGATCCCCATGGGGAGTACAATATATTGTGTTTGGTTTGGTTGGTGGTAGGACATTGTATAGGTCCGCCTGGCTAGATACCACCATCTTACCTAATTTTGTAGCCATAGTAACAATTCTAAAATTGTTGTGTTCCGGCATTTAAGGGTAAGATAGCCAGTTCCTCAGTTTGTTGAGGATTTCGGGTGAAGTACGCCTCCACCTTCGGCATTATCTCAACTTATTACCAGTGCTTACCCGTCGTACAATAAAAAAACACTACACAACCGTACCACGGTTAAGAAGCGTCCCCGTCGTACAGTAAAAAAAAATATGTGTCAACACATTGATTTGCTTCTACTTTTATCAATATTCTAATCTTCGGCTTCATCTTTGCTCTTTTTTTCAAGTGATGGTCAAATGCTTATGCAAAAAAGCCGGACCAAATTAAAAAATACATATTTTAGTAAACAGAGATATATAACTTAGTTCTCTCTCGTTAGAGTGTGTCCAGTGGTCTCATAATTTCAAACCGTCGGTCGGGACACTGGCTTCAAGGCGATATTTACATTCAAAAGCCCGTTGAATTTTTGTAAAAAAATATCTAGCAGTTGTGTTTTCTGGTAAGTTTAAGTTCTAAGTACCGATCAAAGTAACTGCTTCAAAATATCTGACATTTTACAAAACGGTAGCAATATTATAGCGATAACGATAATCTATTTATAATTTCTTTCCTACAGCAATAATAATCTCATAATAAAACCTACTTTAAATTCTCACTTAAATTGTTACGCAGGTTATTATAAACATTAAAAGACATAGCCCAAGGCAAGTAACAACATAATTACAAGCATATCGACACTCAAAGAGGAAAACACGGTAAGTAACGAAATCATCATTTTGAGTTGATGCGCTAACAGAACATATCTCGGGGCGACATAATTGCTAACACCTTGGACGCTGTTTGATAAGTTTCAATTATTTATTTTTATGATCAAACCGTGAGGCTGCAATTACAAGCTGGTATTTTCCTAGCATTCTAGAAAGTTGTGTTGTTATTATCGTTGTAACTTAAGAAGTAAATAGGTACTTTAATTTAAGTTGTTTTGCTACCTTTATTTGGTGATTTTTTTTTTACAACAAACAACCTCAGTGTTTCTTGTTAAAAAAAAACATTTCATTTCAACTTGTTAGATTGACAAGGAATGTATTAAGTTTATCTTTTTCTGCTCGGTAAAAAGCAAATAATTTGTCGGGTGTATTTTTCTAGTTCTTGATTGAATTTAATGATTTAGCATTAGATACTTCTCAAAACATTTCACGTCACGATAACGATGGATTAACTGACCCGGATTCAATCTCCTCATCTGCGTGCTAATATTTATGATACCTACTTAAATTAAATAATAAATAAATAAAAAATAATGTTTTTCTTTCCGTATTTTTTACTTACATTACTAGTATTTTTTTAACTGTGCGTTAAGTAAATAAATAATACTCAACATTTTACACAACGCCATCTAACTCCAAACTAAGCAAAGCTGTATGGGAACTAGATTACAGAGAATATGAATACTTCAGTACTATTTTTTACTTCTCACAAAACAAACAATTACATTCATATGTGTCCCGGGTGGGAATCGAACACTCAACACAGTGCAAAAGGTGGAACTACTACCAACTGAGCCGTAAGGCCAGTTAACCAACTACGCAAAAATCTATTGCATGATCGCGGGTTGTGAATTTTTCAAAAATTCACAACTCGCGACGGGGCACGAACCTGCATATTTTTCTAAAGCCGGAAACGCTCTAACCAGTTGAGCAACGCAGATTCCAAATTTGTGAATTTTTGACCAAGTAGACTTGAGATACATGAAAAAATCTTTATATGGCAACGTCTATAATATGTGGCAGGTGCGATCCACAGTGCGTCTCAAACTCGAATCCAAATATTTTATAAACGGGTCTTACATCATTTTCTCAGTCACCGTTCGTTACGAACACCAGTAGCGATATCATCGTCAGCTGGAACTAATTTGAATAGCAATTTATTTAGAGCCTATCGTAATGAGCATCTTTTCGGCTCACTTCAATCACTTTTTGCTGAGAATTAGAAGTGATAGCATGGTGTTGCAGTACTTCGTTCATGATGAAATTTTACTGTATCGTCTCTTTATACAGGATGGTTTATTCAAACAAGATGGCAAGCAAGAGTCCGAGTGCCTGGGTAGCTTTGTCGCGTAACCAAAGTCAAAAACAAATTCTGCACTTTATGCCCGCAAAAATTAGCCATGCACCCTGTTTAGTGAGAGCTTGTTTCAACTAATGCTTTAGAGTGCTTTAACTGTACAAATAAATATCTTAGTCCCCTTCTACGAAATCGCCTTTTTGGTCTAGTGGCTCGCATACCGGTGATAGATCCAGAGGTCCCCCCGGGTTCGATCCCCATGGGAAGTACAATATATTGTGCTTGGTTTGGTTGGTGGTAGGACTTTGTTTAAATCCGCCTGGCTAGCTACCACCATCTTACCTAATTCTGTCGCCATAATAACAATTCTTAAAAAAAATGTTGTGTTCCGGCATTCAGAGGTAAGATAGCCAGTTCCTCAGTTTGTTGAGGATTCCGGGTGAAGTGCGTCTCCACCTTCGGCTTTATCTCAACTTGTTACCAGGTGAGATGAAGGCCAAGCGCTTGCCCGTCGTACAATAAAAAAAAACAAAGTTTAATTATTTTTTAATTTACCTAATTTTTACGATACCATTTGTATTTTTTTAACTTTCTGTTTTTTCTTCTAAGTTTGCATGGAAGACATAGCGATAAGGCCGCCCATTGTAATGGTACTACTGTTTTAACTAATATGTGTATTTAATTTTGTGCGTAGAAAAGTGTTATTCTGTAATTACAGTCTGTGTTAATTTACCCACACACTTCCTACATTGATCGAAGTTAGTCCAAAGATAAATACACAGTATTTACTATAGTGGCTACCCCCAGGCAGGACAAGTTTTATTTGCACAAGCCTATAATTCAGTTGTTACTTACCTTAGGTACCTGGGAAGCCGCTTATTATGTGGCTTTCGATACACAAAAAATGTCGCTATACGTTTCATTGACCGCTAGTCGTACACATGTTCTCATCTCTCATATATTCTCTCATCTCGCACATATCTTCTCTATCATTAACAGGCTTTTGCATGAAAAACAATTTGGGTTTACTAAAGGCCGTTCAACGACCGACGCTGGTTCTATGCTGTTGAAGTACGTCTTTAAAGCCTGGGAGGGAAAACAGGATGCCATTGGAGTATTCTGTGATCTATCTAAGGCTTTTGACTGCGTAGATCATGACACCCTGATCTCAAAGCTTAAACACTACGGCATCCAGAATCAGGCAATAAACCTCATGCATAGTTACCTATCAAATCGCATTCAAAAAGTGGATATTAGCGGTATCAGATCTTCGGGAACCTCCACTAACATAGGTGTACCACAAGGATCGATCTTAGGGCCCTTTCTGTTTCTAGTCTACGTCAATGATCTACCATCCTATGTAGGGGACCTATGTGACATTGTATTGTTTGCTGACGATACTTCATTAATATTTAGAGTCGATAGGGCTAAAGATAACTATGATTGTGTAAATGCTTCTCTAGCTAAAGTTCTTGATTGGTTTACAGTTAACAACCTCCTACTAAATGAGAAAAAAACAAAATGCATCCGATTCACCTTGCCTAATGTTCAAGTCAGCAATGCTAACATTATCTTAAATGGGGAAATACTTAACTTTATTGAAGCAACTACTTTCTTAGGTTTAAATATTGATGCTAAGTTGCAATGGGGTATTCATATTGAGTCATTAGCTAGCAGATTAAGCTCGGCTGCATACGCTGTACGTACAATAAGGCATCTTACTGATGAAGCTACGGCGAGGTTAGTTTATTTTAGTTACTTTCATAGTATTATGTCTTATGGCATACTTTTATGGGGAAATGCAGCTGATATTGATAGCATTTTTATTCTACAGAAGAGAGCTATACGGGCAATTTATAAAATGAAAACTCGTGACTCTCTTAGGGAACGTTTTAAAGAGATTGGTATTCTTACAGTCAGCTCCCAATACATTTATGAAAACCTAATGCACGCTCACAGAAACATTGATGAGTTTAGTAAACGAAGTGATGTACACCGTGTTAATACTAGAAATAAAAATAAACTTGAGATACCTAAGTTTCGCTTAGGAAAAGTAAATAATTCATTCTTAGGAAACTGTGTGAGATTTTATAATAAGCTTCCTCAAAGCGCCACCAAACTCTCTACTCGTAAATTCAAATTGTATATAAAGAATAATTTAATTAAAAGTGCCTACTACAAAATTAGTGATTATATCGACGATAAGAACGTGTGGCCCGATGTTGCTATACCAGTTGACAGCAAAATGGTGATTTCTCAATGTTAACAAATTGCCCATAGGTAGATAGGTAATAACAAATGTTTTAAGATTAGGTATTTAGGTTTTTGTTGTATCTACTTAGAATATAATTACAAATTGTGTATCTAAATGTTGAATGGATCATCAAAAAAATTAACCGGCCCGAGGTTCTTGCCTTTCTCCTTGTGTGCTGGTCGCGATTCCGAACAGGCGGTAAATTTGACGATTCAAAATGATCCTAAAAAATCTTAATGAATAAAGAAATTTTGACTTTTTTTTTGACTTTGACATCTACATTTACAAAATTACACACTCCCTTGTCGATCCCCTGAATCTTCTCTCACATTAAGAGGCTGCTATAACTGAGAGAATTGACGCTATACATACTCGCACCTCTGAGTAAAACTGATGAGCGAAATTTCGTTGTTAAAAACTCAAATTTTGGTCTATATTTTTTTATTGTACGCGCTTGGCCTTCATCTCACCTGGTTTCTAGTTAAGATAAGGCCAAAGTGGATGCGCACTTCACTGGGAATTCTTAAGTCTCTAATAACGTGAAATCAAACTAGAGGTAACGAAAACATAAAAAACCAGTATAAAGATACCCATAATACCTACCTATTTAACTCCTATATAAAAAAACTACTCAGAAAAATCGCGCCATTTCATAGATAACTTATCTTATTTATTTCGGTTTTTTTGCAGAACTAACAGTACTTAAAAAAAATTACAATAAAATATAATAACAACTGACCATTTACATGTTTCCATGTTGTAAATGTGTGCATAACAGATAATAATCAGAAATCATATTTCTTTAAATCCAACTTGAAGATATAACACCAAATTTACTGGTAGATACCCAAAAAAAAATATCTCTAGCTATTACAAGCACCGAGAATTATTAATGTTATCAAGCCCTATTATATATTTTTAAATTTGGAATCGGTAAGGCTTGAGCCCTTAAGGCTAGAATGGGTGTTACTTGGACGATAGAGTCTCTTAAAGGCACTGGCATTGTCGCGGATTGATGTGATTATTCAGCCGCATTTTTGAAGTACTGACCGGTGTAGCACATCACATCAATAGCCCTTTTATGTCCACTGCTGGACAGAGCCTCCTCCAAAACTGGATCGTTTTGCCATAATCAACAAGTGTATGTTCTATGTATGTAATACTCAGAAGGAAGCTGCTACCCTTCTTCTGGTGAGATCCCTTAGTCGGCTTTAATGACATCCATGGTCTGAGTTGGAGGGTTCGATTTTTAAGCCGCGACCGCCACGGTATCGCGGTTGAATATCCAATCCATATGGAAAAGGAGTGCACGAAGCTATCTTTCATACTGTCGAATTAAGACCACCAGGGAACCAACTTAGTATCAATGAAAATACTGCTCAGGTAGTTATTGTTTTTTTAATCTGTAGACATGTTGTGTCGATCCCACCTAGTGTGGGATTACTGACCGAGAGAGGATAGCGAGCTTAGTGTCTTTGCAGCAACTGTCAAAATTTGCTTTCATCTGTCTGGATGTTTTTACTTGCGTACAGGTTCAATTTTCAACGAATTTTTATGAAATTCATAGATCTATCGACGTTGGCGATTTTTCGTCGTATAAGGAGGTCAAGGAGGCTGCCCTGGAAAGATCAACATGGAGATAGATTCATCAGTTGCGCAGACAAGAGTCATTCAATTGATGATGATGATGGCGATTTTTGGTCTGAGATGTATTTTCCCCAAATCGGGGAATGTGGAGGCTGCGGCGCCATTTGCTTGTCAATTCTGATAATGTTTAGTAGAAACATTGAACCTACTCAATTCTAAAAACACTGCTGAACTGAACACAATACTCGCGAGGTCTCTTTGCAGAGTTACTAGTAATGGGTCAGTTCTTGACCTCGAAACTTGTACAGACAAATATGCGGTCTACTACGGAGCAAGCGTACCCAGAAAAAGCCAAACCGATGAACGTTAGAGTCATAGGACAGAGGAAATACAGACGCTGGAAACCAATTACAAGTTTTCAATGATGTGCGCTTAACAAAAGTTGATGAATGCGCTTGGTTCTGATAAATATAATATCTACCAGATGAGGCTTATAATTAGTTTTAGGTCCGATGAGCCTACTCAGAAAGTGCCTCTTAACTCTCTTATTAAGGACACAGGGGCATATTCGTTGGCAGTCGATTTCGAGTTTTTGAGCATAAGAAAATATTATTGAAAGCGCTTGCTCCTTATAATTGAAATAGCTGTGCGTGAATACCAAGCATGCAAACCCGAGGGCTAAAGCTAGTGTACAACTTACACACGCTCTGAGGGATTACTCGGAGGCTTGGTCTAAATTACAGCATACTTCAGAAGCACCGCCTTTATACCCTTCATTGTTAGTCGAGGTTTAATCATTCGCTTAGATTTATATTCTCAAGTTGCACCTCCGCAACATTTACGTAGAAAATAGGCCGGTTTGTGATCGATAGTTAGGAGCCAATATTATAAATCTAACATAATTATTTATAAATATTGTTGCATTGAGGTAGATGTTGCCTGAATGTAGCGGTAAATCTCACTTTTTCGAATCTACAATGTGTTTTGTAGCTAACTTTTACAAAAAAAATCCAGAGGAACCACCAAAAAACATCAGAAAAACATATTTTTTTGTTGAACCTCTCTGATACAGGCCAGGCATGTATATAATATATATATACAAGTACTTTTAGGTACACTGCATAGAATAAATAACTAATTGATCACTACCGCTTTTAAATTAAGTAGGTTTATAGTGTATAAGCCCCTTTTCAGGTTAAAGCCTCCTTCAGTTAAGATCTCTACTTCTGTACTGATCTTCTATTGTAATAAAATGGAGATCCCATTTTGATTTATTTATTTTTGTACAAAAGCGAACATATATTCGCACATTATATCGTAACATTTGTTGAAAATTCACGAAAAAAACTCGCAAACGACACAAAATAACAAGTGATTGCACTTGGTATTATATTTACAAATGTTATATATATATATATATATTCTTATTGTACGACGAGGAAGCGCTTGGCCTTCATCTCACCTGGTAAAAAGTTGAGATAAGGCCGAAGATGGAGGCGCACTTCACCCGGAATCCTCAACAAACTGAGGAACTGGCTATCTTACCTCTGAATGCCGGAACACAACATTTTTTTTAAGAATTGTTATTATGGCGACAGTATTAGGTAAGATGGTGGTAGCTAGTCAGGCGGACTTAAACAAAATCCTACCACCAACCAAGCACAATATATTGTAATCCCCATGGGGATCGAACCCGGGACCTCTGGATCTGAAATCGGTGGGTTGAACCACTAGACCACAGAGGCGGTTAAATTATATTATAATTATATGTTATATTATAATCAATACGACACAAAAATTCGGAATCTGCATCAGGAACCTCGTGGCTCAGTTTGTTAGAGCGTTTCCGGCTATAGGGAAAGATGCGGGTTCGAGTGCCATCGCACCACATCGCGGGTTGTGAATTTTTGTGTCATTATAACATTAGTGAATGATTTACATATTCTTGAGCCGAGGCCTAACGATGAGTAAAGAGGTAGTTTATGACGAGACCCTCAAGCAGCTTACGTAGTAGCTTTTATTTAATCTGCGCCTTAAGTCTAGTCGGAGCCTCCAACATCAGATGAAAAAAATCTGGTTTACAAGACTTTACAAGCTTTCTATGTAACTGAACCACAATCGCAAGTGAGTAACAACTCGCCACGGGCACTTGTCGCCGATGATTAACGGTGCGGGTTCGGTTCCCGGCCGGACAGGTGGTCTGGGACCTAATAAACCTATCTACCAGATCTCGCATGTAATTAAAATTCACGCTTAATTTATCCTGACGACAGTCATGTAAAGTTATTCCTTTATAGCGTCTTTAGCAAGCTAAAAAAATAAAATGAATTCAACCAAATAACATTGTCTTGGCAAATGAAAAATGAAATAAGAAGTGCATGTGAATGAGATGCTAATGTTAAGGAGGTGTCAGACAAGAATGGTTAAGATAAGCAATGAGTATCACTTTCAAAACTAGCGTGGGTCGTACTATACAGTTAAAACACGGGTTTCACTTACGTATGATGAAGATTCACATGTTGAATCGAAACCGTTGGTGCCTACGTAAACATAATCGTATACGTATTCAAAATGTACCTAATTTAGTATTGCCTGAAATAATTAGAAGAAATAGGTTATAGTAGTACGGACATGTTGGGAGCAAAATATGTGAGGGAAGAAGGTCACGTTACTAAGAAATAAGTTAGGTTTGAATGTGGATGGACGTAGGTAGACCGAGGAAGAGATGAATGACTGACGATATGCTTGTAAAAAAGTTGATGGGTGACAGGGGAGAGTCGAAAAACATAACGTGGCTGTGCCGATCCCGCTTATGTATGGGGTTAGGGCAGGAAAAAGAAGAATCGACAAATACGCAATCTCCCTCAAGTCAAATTGTTTTATGTATTGTTTAGTTTGCTTCTAAATCAATTAACATAACTTACCACCTACCAAAAAATCACATACATGTCACAACGTCACGTATGTGACGTTTATAATATTATTATTTTCATACATTTTCTCTTTTATTGTTATATTTTTTCTATGCTTAACTATAAAACAGACAGTAGAGATTTAATTAAAACAATATAACGCCTCTAGCGTATAGAATTAAAAGTAATATTAGGTACTAAGTGTTTCAGTACAAAATCTCTCAAAAAATCTAAGTAAATTATAGTTTTTCAGGAAGTGTTTTTAAGGATCACTTTGAATGTCAAATCTACCGCCTGTTTAGAATCGCCACCAGCGCTCAAGGACGATAAATAATATTACAGGACGATAAATATTACAGGACGATAATTTCACACAGCGCCATCTAGCCCCAAACTAAGCATAGCTTGTAATATGGGAACTAGATTACGGATAGAATACTTAAATACTTTTGTAAATACATACGTACTATATGATAGGAGAAAGGATATATCATAAAAATAATTACAATCATATCATAAAATAATAAATAGCCCCCAGGCTAGTTATATAATCAATATACCCATTACTAGTAGCTAAAAATTACCTAATAGTAATTACAATTTATTAACTGGAGCAAATTGTTTTTTAATGCCAAATTTTCTTATCTTCCAGTTAATCAGAAATTTTATAATAAGCTTTCTTAGAACAACATTTACAACTTTTTTTTGAATCGGACAAAAGTTTGTAGGATCAAAACTGTTACCAGATTTGAAAAGAAGAGTTATTTTACTATATTCCATTAAATTTGAGAATACGCCGCAGTCGATGCATTTGTTGAATATAAAAGATAATTCAGGCGCTATAACGTTGATTATACTGTGTATGTCACAATGTACTTGCATGGATATTACCATCTCATTAAATAACCGTATGCAACGTTAACTTTGTTACTTACACTACAGATGAAAATAAGAAAAAATATAGTTTAAACCACCTGCCAACCCGGTATTACTATAATTGCTGCGTTTTTTGATTAAGTGTTTAAGTCAATACTCCGGCTACCTATCACCATCTTACTTATGTTTATCGCCATAACAGCAATTCTCAATTGTTGTGTTCCGGCATTTAGAGATAAGATAGCCAGTTCCAGTGTGTTGAGGATTCCGGGGTATAGTGAAATTCCACCTTCGGCCTTATCATAAATTGACCACCATAGAGGTGAAACAGTCCACTCGAAAAATTAAAGGAATCTAGAGAGATTTTAAGCGAAATATAAATAAAGACAAAGTCAATGTAAAGCCGTTGGCTACAGCTAGTTGCCGGCCATTGCGTGTCTGGTAATACCAATAATAACGCTGTACCTACACCAAGCTAAGCGCTTTATAATTACGCTGCCAAAGTAAGAAAAACAGCTTTCATTATAGAATTCAATTGGTTCGAGCTTATGACTTCACCACGCCACTAGGGCCTGCGCATACCGAGATATTACGCACGCATTCCTTTAGGTTACATGCCATGAACAGACGATTAAATGTATTACACATAGAATTCTATGTTTTACACACTGATCGACAATAACTATGTAAAAATTGGCAATTGTTTTGAATAATCTCCTTGACAAGCAGGTTAGAGAAACACTTGACCACAGAGTGCAGGTTCTTTGGAGAGTGCTGCAGCCCAACTTAGGAACTACAAATATACCGAAAAGAAGGTAGAACCTTGAAAATGTGATCGTAATGTAGATATTTCCAAGCTAACAGGCGTTGAAAACAACAAATTTAGTTGGTGGTAGGATTTTGTTTAAGTCCGCCTGGCTAGCTACCACCATCTTATATTGCAGTGCTCCGTAACGGATATGGCCTACCTACTTTCCTACCCGCTACGCCCACTACCCAGGCTGTTCTGATAGAATAGAACAATGGATCCGTAGAGGTTGCACAATGCTAGTAAGGTTTTAGAATTGAATCCTTTTATTCGATAAGATAAACAACAAGTGTAACGCCGCCTTATTTCAATTCGCGTGGTACAAGCACCGGCTCACTTAAATCTGTTATTATGGTTATTTAGTGTGATGATAATACCATTTCATTACTACCCCTTACGATTTACTATCCCAAGTAATGGGATAGTGATCTCTATAGTTTTAACTGTGTTTGTTTTACGCCAAGCCTTTGAGAAACGTTATTCCAATTTATGATCGAATATGTATAGTATAGAATGTACTAGGATATATCTTCTAGCTCGTTAGTCCTGGAAAAAAATGACAATATAATTCCTGGCTCTAAAATTGTATGAGTGCAAGATTTCAGTTCAGGCCGTTTAGTGACTTTTGTGACATATATTCACCTAGAAATCCAAATAAACTTAGCACGGCTTTTAATATTAATAGTTCGGTTGGTGGTAGGACTTTGTTTAAGTCCGCCTGGCTAGCAACCACTATCTTACCTAATTCTGTCGCCATAGTAACAATTCTTAAAAAACAAAATTATTGTGTTCCGGCATTCAGAGGTAAGATAACCAGTTCTCAGTTAGTCGACGATTCCGGGTGAAGTGCGCCTCCACCTTCGGCCTTATCTCAACTTGTAACCAGGTAAAATGAAGGCCAAGCGCTTTCCCGTCGTACAATTAAAAAAAAGTAGAATAAAGTGTAGTTTATCATGGGTTTAGTATGAATCAAAAGAACTTTCTTATTTCATATGGGATTTTACTAACAGCCTCAAAGCTCAGTTGGTGGAAACTGCTGGGTGGGTTCTGCGCTGTAGGTTGTGGGCTCGATTCCCACCCAGCAACAAACATTTGCGTGATAAATATAGATATAGATATGTTTGTTCTGTGTTTGGGTGTTGTATCAGTTAGTACGTTTGTATTTATAAAAAACAAAAAAGTATTTATGTATTCTATCTATGTATGATAGGGATATGCATACTACTATGATGCAGGCATATTTGCATATCATAATATGCAATGACTATTACAAGTATCCAGTGGAGGTACTTAAGGAACAAACAGAAGGATCCACTTGAGAGCTTAACAACATTACTGCGATCATCATCCGCCTGCCAGTGCAAATGAGGCTTAATTTTAGGGTTCCGTACCCAAAGGTTTCCGACGGAACCCTTGAGTAATAATAACTTAACTAAAGTAATAACTTAGCCTACGATGTCTGTCTGTCTGTCCTACCTTTTGAGGGCTGTATATTTTGGTACTCATTAGTTAGCTGGTTGAAAATTTAAGAGAATACGTGTTAATTAAAGCGGATTACCTGACAAATTATAAAAAAAAAATTGGTATGGGGTATTCCAATTAAAAAAATGAACCTACTTTTTATTATAGCTCTTTAGTAAAGATTGTAATAAAATATATTTAGGTGTGGTCATAGTTCTTCACCTGATGTATGACAAGAAATACGAGTGCTAAAAACTGACCAAGCATGTGTAGGACCCACATGAATATTCCAGACTAAAATACAAAAATCCTTAGACATAGACATAGACATAGACATTCATTTATTTACTATTATAGCACACATACACAAACATAACAGAATCAAATTGTCAAACAGAAAAACACGAGTAGGTAATAAGTGAATACAGTTTGTGCTGTGTGCTACAGCAGCAAATGGGACACAACTCGTTCATTATTTTGCCTTGATAATATAATACGTGACCTTTGTGGTGTTTGTATCCAACTCGCATTTGGCCAGTATATTAAACACACTGCCACATATATATATGTGTTATGTTCTATACACAGTGTCCTGGGTTTTGTAGCACGCACCGCAGCTTAGCCTGCTAACTACTAAACTGCTACTAAACCGAGTTTTTGGAAAGAGATATTTCCCGTTGCGGAACCGGGTCCGTGGAAAGCGGGGATTTTGATTGAGGCGATCCAACGGTTGGCTCTTATTTTGGCTAGCGAATTTGCATTGCTATTCAGCGTGGCAATGCAGCCAGTGTCATGAGAAAGCTTCCGTCTGGTACTGGTCTAGACCTGCAGACTGTTTATCGCGGTTTTTGGGTAATCTGTCTGCTTCCCATAAAAATATTTCGTTTATTTGTACATGTAATGTTTGTGTATTAATTACATTTAAGTTTGATGTTGTATCTACTTTATTAGATATCTCTCAATCTTATCAAAATTTCTCACTTTCTCCAAGGTTTTCTCGATGATATGTTTTGTTAGAGTATTTCGCCTTTGCCATGCCTTTTTTTTCATTTTTATTTGTGTTATTTTAATTTACTAAGTGGGTGCATTTTTTTTTAATCTTTACTACAGAACAATATGTTATTATGTTATTATATGTTATATAGATATTGTACCCAGAACTTATTGCACAGAAGGTAGCGAGCTGCTATCTAGGAAACCTTGCAAATATTATGACCTTTGTATTCTAGTTTATGATGACTTATTGAGTCATTATTGATTCTCATTGAGTCACACTATACGTTAGAGCGTTGCAACCGATTAAGGTCGGTTATCTTAATTATGTCATTTATTTGGTGCAGGTGTCTTCCGACAGGTAATAATTATGTTTGTTCTTGCATATTCTATTAAATGTATACCTTAGCCATTTATCAAAATAATTGTTTTAAAACCTGGGTATGAAAATATGCTGTATTTTCTATATATAACTATAGTTCGCAGTAGTTCGTTAGTAGTTTGCCACGAACTGAGATCTCATAATGTTTGGTTTGTGATAGGTATTTAACCACAGACATTAATTCTCAAATACATAAATGAAGTAGTACGTAACTACAAACGATATAAGTGTGCTTTCTTTACTCAATCTCTCTTCATTCACCAGAGTGTTCGTAACTCTCCGTTGTTGCTATATCTCATTCTATGCAAAGCCAGAATTATTGCACAGCACCAAACCACCGACTATACGTCATAGTTTGGTGGGTAGGAAACAATAAGTGAATAAGACACCACTTTCTAACATAAAACATAGGTTGACGTCGTTTTGAAAAGGGCTCTCAAAACCGTCTCAAAGTCTTAGTAGTTGTGGTTTAAAAATCTACTCCTCCAGCCCACGGATGTCGTAAAGTTAACGAAGGGGCTACACCTAAAAGGCAACAGCTTATTTATATGGGTAAACAAACTTATGGGTAAAAATCTGTCTGCCATGCGTGGTGATAATGGCCAAACCTTACTTAAGTTTTTTCCACATTGTGCTGGACAATAATGTGTTGTTGATATTAGTTCATATAAGCGCAGATGTTTGCCCTTGCATGACATGCTGAATGTAATTCTTGGATTTTATCGACACCCTTGGTTTGGCAATGCTATTAAGTGAAAAACAATAAAACACAAATGTACAAACAATAAATAGAGCCGTTTCACTGAGATTTCGAATGATCTCTCTTATCTTACAAGATAAGCGCCCCTTTTTTATTTTATTGTGCGACAAGGCCGTCCATTCACCTGGCTACAAGTAATGCGCGTCCCGCTTAGGTATTCGAAAATAATTGTTTTCAAATGTATAACTAGGTACATGTGCACATTTGGTTGATCTAAGGGAAATCCTTAATGAACCTCGAACTTGACAGATATCTCATAAAATGCACATTTTTTGATTCCTTAGTCAGCCTCGACGTTCCTTTACGAAATCCATAGGCGTTTCTTATTAGGCCTTAATTATGTGTATCTCTGGGAGGCTACACGCCTAGTGCCCGCTGTAGTTATAGCCGAGGTCGCAGTGGCTGACACTAAATAAGGCCCCGAGCTGTTATAACTCGGGCTAATGCGCCATTCCCGGTTAAATTGAAATGTATTACAGCTGAGATGGAATGCATTGTCGCCATGCTAGGGCTGGCGATTTTTTTTGAAAAGGAATTTAATGTCATAGCTAAATGGACTTAGTGTAAAAGAAAAATTGAATTCATAAGGACTTCTAACAAACCGACTGATCACTGTCTTCCCTTAACTGAAAATAAGAGAAAGTGTTTCTTTTGATTTGTTCGTTAAAGTTCGTTTAAAAAAAACTCACAATCTCTGCACTTTAAGGATTATTATTGGGGTTGTATGTTACTGATTCAAATATTTTGTGCGCATAATAAATGATTTAGGAAGAGATTATTCCTAATGAATGTAGGTAATATAAAAAATGGATGACAAGCTGTGGGTATGAAATTTATTTTATGGAACGGTGACGGCGGCATGACGTCGCGAAGTGTTCGGTAGAATACCGACAAACTTTAAAATAATTTACTTTAATTAAAGTGTCATCCAAAATAGCTTTTATTTACATTCATTTAATCTAGACTCAACTAATTTTACTAACCACCTTTTTATCGAAAATCGAAAATCTTTTTAATGGACTTTAAATTATATATTGCATGGTAAATGATCATTGTATTGGAAGACTTTTTTTATTCTACGCCTTTATCTCACCAAGTGTCAGTTATGGTAAGGCCGTAGGCCGCACTTGATCCGGAATCCTCGACAGACTGTAGAACTGGCTATCTTACCTATGGATTCCTCAACACATTTTGAATTGTTTTTATAGCTTCATAGTTAGATAGGTGACGCACAAATTGAGCGCGAATTTATATTTGACCAGAGACAACCCTATGCGCATTGTAAGAGCGACGGGCGACTAAATCAAGCCGGCTCAGTTAGATCGCGTCAGCCTGAGTTACACCCTGTATATCCGACACGCTGCATTTGCTTACACATTTTTCACTCCAAACCGTAATGTACCGCGTGTTTAGTGTGAAAAATAGTGATCACCTCTCAATGGACGCATTTGTAACTAGTGGCTAGACATGTTTAGATGCTAGAATATCTAAAAAGAAGGCCCTCTTCTAGCTTCTAGGTCGATACAAATATAAATAAGTCATTTTACGCAGTGCCATCTGGCTCGTACTTTGGGACTAGATTGCTGATAGACTGCGTAGTTTATACCTGCATAACTATATTATTTCTTATATTTTTCTATTCTTTAAGAAGCGCAAAGTAACGACGAAAAAAAAAATTTGTTAAATTTGTTTCATTCGTATTAGTCCACCTTTGAACTTAAAAGGACGCCCCTCTTAAAAATTGTAAGTTCTTGACCATTTTCAATCATTCCGAAACACTACGATTGTTTTGTATATAAATGAAGAATTGTAGCTACAATAATGCACCTTGTGTAACCGCCATAATCTGTTGAAAGCATTACCTCCCACAGATATCAATTAAACTATTACTTGGCCAGGAAATTATGAAATTGCCCACAATTAGGTTGTCATCGTGTAAATACTAGTAATTAACATCAGTTGTATTTGGTTTATGATTCTGACCATCAATTAATTCATATTGGTTGGATTAAGCGGAAGATTGTCGTGACAAAATTTACCAGTCTGTTTGGTAACCTTGTGGTCGCAATTCATAACAGACGGTAGATTTGACGTTTCAAAATGATTCATCTTATCGAATAAAAATACTTTGACTTTAACTTTGACCAGTACCTGTCAAGTTCTAAGTTTAACTCCTCTATTTTTTCAAACGGACGGTGTTTATTATCTAACGCTGACATTCCATATATTGGAAGCGAAGGAGCTCTGTAATTCAGCGTTGCAATTGTTTTGGTCATTGTTGGATCCCACCATAATTGGTGGGATCAACGAGCTCTTCAGTGGAGACCACATCTAGGCAAACGTGTGTTCGGATGTGTTCCGGCTAGATGGAGCGACGAACTCTGTCTAGTTATGGGAGGGTGGAGGAGAAAGGCAAAAGACTGGGGTCAGTGGGGCACCTTGGGAGAGACCTACGTCCAGAAGTGGACCGCAATACGTTGAAGATGACATCGATGTTTATATATTTGCGAATTTGAATTTGCCAGTGATGGACCCGAGCGTTCACAGAAATATCCTCTTTTTTCTCTGAAGGTGTTATGGGTCGAACGTTAGGGGAAAAGCAGACGTTGGCAGCTGATTTCATTTTTTTGAAGTGTGCATCTGCCTTATATAATGTTATATATGTCTGACTGACAATGTACCTACAGCCTAAGCCAGTGGACATGGATGCAGGAAATGAAACGCACTCTTGCGTTTCATTTCAAAGTGAGAACTAAGAAAGGATTCGTTCGTGGAACTAGATATTTAGATTTCTATGAAAAAAAAATGGTTATTTCTAAAAAAAATATAGCCATAAAGCGGTTTAAAAAGGGGTGAATGTTTATATAGACGTTCGATTTCTTAACTGATCTTGGAGCATTTAAATACTAAATGTATTTGGATCCAAGTTTTCCGCAACAAAAGATGCAGAGAGCAATGCGGATACGCCGGGAAGTGTGGGTTAAGTTATTCAATGTAAGCTGCCACCCGCGCCGACACCCTTCTATCGATGCATTTTTACACGCCTTTCTGTTTTATTAAAACAACGTTTGGGGACGCCATCGACAAAATTGCAAGATACTTGCCATTTCATTTTCAAGGAACATTATCTCTCTTCTAAAAATATCTGTAGAATACTGATAAACATGCAACCTTACGAAGCTGGCTCAAGCTATCGAGTCTTGATTTGTCTGCTCTTCATCAATAAATCTCCTGGCCGAGCTTTCCGTCGAGCCTAGCTACAAACTATGAACTCGTTCTAAACAAGTTAGTTTATTTTATGGCATTATAAATAACGAAGTGTTAATAGCTGCTTTCAGCGACCACTTACACTAATTTTCATTTTAGTATCTATTTATTCAAACTAAAAATTACACCACAAAATGGTCACGTTTAAGCGAACTATTTTAATTACTCCTTCTAATTACCTACCTGTGGTCACGAAGCGCTACTAACATAGGAACTGCATTATGTCCTTATAAAGTTGGCAGGCCTTTAGCTTTCAGCTTTTGATGTTTATGAAGGAGATCTTATGCTATGGGGGTTTTAAAATAGACACTCAAAATTTTATATAACCTAGTTTTGTTTACTGTGTGGCTACCATAAATTAATGCCAACTACAGTCGCGAGCAAGGACAGTAGAGAAAACAAAATTTACAAAATTTGGCAGTATAATATATGTATATTATACGTTTGTGAAGCAAACCGTCCTATATAATGTAAAGTCAACTACTTTGATCCTGAGGTAGGCATACTGAACCTCTAGAACTCGCACATAAACTTCCAAAACAAAATGAAATAATCCGTCTAAAAACTCGATTCTTTGTCTCGAAAAGTGGATTGGAACTATCAGTAGTCTAGTTCTAAAACTAAACTAGTTAGTATTATGAGAAATCAATGACTGAGATTATGAATCCTAGTAGACTTTTTTTTGTAAGTACCTAGATAAGTAATGAAACTTACATGATACATTACTCATATTCGGCCTATATATATGCATAGGCTGCCTATTGTTTTACCAGTGTCTCTTAGATTAAGTTTTCTTCTACCAGTATCTTGTTATGTTTTTTGTAAGTGGTGAACAAAAAAGAGTTATTTATCTATCTAGAAGTATACTCATATAACACCCAAAGCCATTTCCAAAATCTAAACATGTAGGTACGTTTATTCCGGTTGGGAATCGCAATCACAACGCAGAAAGCAGAGCCACCAACTGAGTTGTGAGGCCAGTTATATTAAAAGCCGAATATAAATCTTCCGTGCACTTGTCATTTTAAACTAATCCATATATTTCCACAATAATGGGCACATCACTCTTGAGGACGCCCGAAGCGCCACGGACTTGAATAAAATTAATATGGCTGCCTATTCTCAGGCATAAACGATGATAAATTCACATCGAGGCCGTAATTTCAATTTATACCTCGCTTGTCCGCAGAGCTGATGAACACTGGTGTACATTCGCGATTTTAGACGCTATCTTTTTTAAGTCTCGTAATATGCTGCAACACTTTTAGTAATTCTGGCCCGGTGTATCTCGCCTGGTATCGGGTAGGATGGGAAAAATTGTGTCACCGTCCCCGGTGGTCTTCGTTATTATGAAAACCGAAACCTCTAAAGGATTGGAATTTTGGGATTACACACATACATACATTTTAGAATGAATGTCCTAAAATATTGATTTATTATATTATCTAAAATTTTGCATAGTTGGTGCAACCATAAATATATATCCATTGTTGTCGGCTATGAGTGGAAACCGGATTAATTTTCAAGTTGAATACGGAATTAAATATTTGGAGTTGAAAAAGCGAGTTGAAAACGGACTAAGCCTATTCAACCGAATTTATTATAATTCTTATGATTATTCTTTGTAGGGTTTTTTTATTGTTATTTACCATCGATTTGTTATTGTTATTATAGTTAAATATTTTAACTAACTCACCATCTGCATGAAACCTATTAAGTAGGTAGGTACCTCACAAAATATTAGCAACACTAACGAACGAATTGTATATTTGACGAGTCAATGTAACCGTTGCTCTCATTATTTGTTAAACCCAGTGCAACCCTTACTTATGGTAATAAACTATTTAATTTAATTTAATTTAATTACATGAAAAGATGCCTCGTTAGACACTTTCGAGTCAATTGTGAAACGCAAGCAAAACGTCAGGGTAGTACCGAGAGGTATTCGACACATATTTGAAGGCATCAAGAATGTTAAAAAATGCTCAGATAAACTAGTGCTTTCCATGATGAGTTTGCGGTAAACCATTTATTCGTCACATAATATCAACTCGTATTGTAGAATTAACATTCAACTAATTCTTATCTGGCTCACTCTGATTCACTAAGCAATACGATTAATAATTTATGAAATGAATATTCAACACATAAATGTAACATATACAATCTCAATAAGTCATTGCCCAAACTGGTTGAGGATTTAGATTTTACTGACTTACTTACTAATTGATTATCTAAATCTGATAGCTACATAATTTGCTGTCAAAGTATTTGCTGTTAGAGTAGGTATCACGTGAAGATATTTTTTGTTTTCTAACCGATTTCCATGAACAAAATAAGTAGGTAGGTATTAAATAAGTATCCAGAATTATAATTTTCATTCGTCGTTAATTTCTTTTCGGTATTTATTCACAAACAATAAAAAAATATACGTACAATTACAACAAGGGAATCAGTCGGGTTACCTGAGGACCAATACAGACGGGCACCTCAACTGTTCCAGACCAGTACCAGACGGAAGCGTGCCCAAGACACTGGCTGTAAGACACAACCTATTTAGCGTGGTAAAACCACGCTAAATAGGTTTGCTCATTCGTTGGCCTAAATAAGAGCCATGACCTTTATTACTGTGTCATGGAAGCATCTTTATGCCAACTTCGGGTACAGCCGTAAAAAGCTTTGGTGAAATAGTGTCTCCTTATGATCATTCTAAATATTGGTAAAATATTTTTTGAAATAAAGTAGTTCTAGAGTTTTTTGAGGGGTTCGTTGCGAACATTGCATTGCAAACTAAAATCTGGAAACGGTGGACTTTTATAAATCTTGGACATTTCATATGTTTTCGAAAAGAGTTAGGTACAGGCCTTAAAGATGTCAAGGAGAATAATTAGGTGGGACCGCGTAGTAGGCTGGATGATATTTTATGATCTCTCACTAGTCAACAATATCAACAGGTCGATCCTGTACTGTGTGTAGGACACAAGCGTAGAGTGGCCTATAGCCAGCAGAAATATAAGAGAGGTCTCGTGATTATTTTGATTTAGAATTGACTTTCAGGTTCCATAGGCTTTACTATTATCCCGTATGGGCGGCCTTATCGAGGAAAGTGATAAAGCAGGCAGGATCTCATCAAGGCAACCGTTGGATTGACAGGGAAGATATGGCTATACTCTTACTGTCACAAACTGAATTCCACGCAAGCAACAACGCCCCGATCACAGCTGGTAAATAAATGAATGTCTTTATCTGAGTCTGGGTAAGTACTGTTTAAATACACAATACATACTAATGCTTTTACATAACATAATAATGTTTTGTTTTTGCAATACCACTATAACTACTACAATTAATTTGTTAAGGCTGGTTCGGTTTTTACAAGCTTTTTATGGTCATTTAAAATGTACCTCGCAACGCTACTTTTACATTTAAATTATATAGATATAGGTGAATGTCAACCCTAAGTAGGAAGTACTAAGTGAACTTAACAGTACATACCAGCGGGACCCTATTACTCAGACTTCGTTGTGTCTGTCTGACCTTAAAAAGGACAGTGAATGACATGAATTTTCTGGGAATACTCGCTACATCGTAGGCAAACTTAAGTCAGGAGCTTACCCATAGTAAAAAAACTAACACGTAAACCGACTGCTTTCCTTGCCCATATGCAGTTTGTTTAATTGTACATATTATTTTCAATCCTTTGTGAATAAATATAAATTTCAGCATAACTTGTAAAATGGGAATTACATAAATTACAAATAGCATATATACATTATTATTTTTTGGAAATACAGACATATCTATGAGTATCTATCTATACTAAAAAAGCTGTAACGGGTCAAAATATGTACATAAACTGAATTTCAAAATGTTTGTTGGAGGAAACACTATAATCGATACAGAAGTCGAAACTATAGTTTACACAATATTATAGTTTATAGTTTTTCATTTTAGTCTGTCTGTCTGTGTCTTGAACGCACATCACGGTGAAACTATAGGGTGGATTTAAATGATTTTTTTATAATTATTTCTGATATATTTGGCTACTATCATGTAAGCTTTTTATCTCCCATCTCCCCCTCTGAAGGAACAAAAAGGGGGTTAACATTTTTGTATGTAACTTCTTACCTTAAAGGATTTGGAACACAAAACTTTGTGTAAACATTCTTTATTGTATACAATTAGATATTCCGTCAACAATTTATTGGTTGTAAACTACAGGGTTGTAAAGATTTTTTTTAATAAATTGAATATATTGACGGGTTAACTTGATAGTTGCTATAGGTAAAAGGATTTACAGTAAGTAAAGTAAGAAGTAGTAAGGTTTACGCAAAGTAAATAATGAAACATTTGTTTTACGAGTTTATGATAATAATCTCCTATAAGCTTTGAAAATATACCAATCTAATATGAGCTCTCTGTAAAAAAAGTTAACTACGCGCGAGGGGTCTCTCCTGGATGCTCTTTCCATATAAAAATTTAATTTAGTTACAAATAAGTGCATAAGAGTCTACTTAAAATATATATTGTTGTGTTCCGGCATTAACAGGTAAGATAGTTATATATTCCTCAGACTGTTGAGGATTCCGGGTGAATTGCGCTTCCACCTTCACCTTATCATAACTTGCAAACCAGGTGGGATGAAGGCCAATCGTACAATAAAACATAATATATATAATATGAATATGGAAAAATCTACTGTTGTTTTTTGAAAATGATTGCAGTGTATACAAACCTAATATTTCGGATTGTGAAATATTTTCTTATCAAATGAAATGGGTGAACTTTTGAACAGAGGCAAAAAACTCACTTAGCAACAAAGTCGAAGCAGACGAATTGGCCGCGAACTCACTGGGGTCTGTTTACGAGTTGATGGATAGAGGCGGCTCATGATAACTTGCGAGGTCTGATTTTATCTAAGTTGGGTCCGATCTCGAGGCTTGCCTGGGCAAGTATGAGGTCTACAATGGCTTATATGGGTTGAAATGATGGTCATGAAATGAACCTTGGCGCAAGTGTAACTGGGCGGGATCAGCTAGTTGTACAATATTTAATGGATCGGCACCCTCATCGTGTGGATCCGATCCCCACTTGGCCATTTCTATTAACAAAAAGATGGGTCACAAAGTCCGTTACCTGTTACGGAAAATACTTCACCTATCAAGCAAACATACCTGCAATAGTGATGTGAATTTAATTGCTTAATAATTAGCCTGTAATGTGTATTTTAAATTATTTTATTATGTTAATACATTATTTGCTCTCGACTCAACTAGACCACAGGAAAAAGGATGCAAAATTAAGGAAAGGTGGTCGGAAAACGATTTTTTCTTGATGGTAGGGCCCTGATTTAAGTCTATTTAGTCCTGATTTAAGGCTAGCTGCCACCATCTTGCATGAGTATGGCACCATACCAATAATTATAATTATTGTGCGTCAGAACTCTTGAATGTGGCAGAAAGGAAGGTCTTTATTAAATCCATCATCATCATGTCTTTGTATGCCCTTAACTATTCACCGTTGGTTTCAAGTTTCCTCCTGTTCTAGAGAGTTTTGAGTTTTAGAGCTTTGGATTCACAGTTGACATAAAAACTATAGCATTTATAGACTACATACTGTAAACCACAGTGGTGGGCCTATATTATGACACAAATTGTCTTTTACATCACCCATTAGTGAAAGGCGATAGATAAATATTTTAATTTACTCTGTCACATATTATTGAGAATTTTATTGAAAAATAGAACATAATAATATGTTAGATATGTAAATATCACACGCAAAGCGATACATTAACATTTAATTTTACCAACGATTTCCATAAAAGTAAATAACATGCTCTTTGCTGTTTTACGTGCTGTTAATACCACTTTATACCAACTTTCCCTACGTGAGTGACCTAAAAAGGGAGGGTGTCCTGCAATTACTTTACAATAATAAGTTTATCGCCTGTTTCTGTCACACTAACCCGCAAGCAAGATTGATTGGTAAGGGCAAAAGGTGCACCTTGTTGATGATATATTGTTTTCGAAGACAGCTAAAGACCTGGATCACCTCGTAGAGCAAAAAAAAAGAGTTATAAACTTTGTATAATTACAACATTTCACAATAACGATATGCGGTGCGTTAGGTTTAATTAATTGCGCATTGAAATGAAAGCGTTACTCTGTCGTACAATAATTAAAAAGTGACAATTATTTATTATGGAAGTAATTGCTATTATGTCTACTTTGATACTTTTTGTCATGAAATTAATACTTCTCACGTCAATTAAATTTGAACTGCAAACTAAATCCGTCACCTGTAAAAACTGTAAGTGCTTTAGTTAAGGCTATAATTTTAACGGTCAGCTAGTTGCATAGGTTTTGGTCAGGATCAATATGTATGTTGTCAGCAAAAAAAGTTAATTACTATGTAAGGTGTTTCTGGGTGCAAAAAAACTAACAACCTACTGTCATTTTTTGACAATTGACGTACTCTGCCATAAGTTCAAATAATATGGTGTCAAAATATCTTGATAGCTAAAAAAAGCGCAAACTGTGACGGGACTCCAACCCGCATCTTTTTCTTAAGCCGGAAATGCTCTAACCAATTGAGCAACAATGGTCCTGACGCAGATTTAAAATGTTTGTATCATATGTAAACTTGAGCAAGCTGAGTTTAAATATGACACAAAAAATACCTAATAAATAAATAAATAAATATTACAGGACATTAATTTCACACAGCGCCACCTAGCCCCAAATTAAGCATAGCTTGTAATATGAGAACTAGATGACGGATAGAATACTTAAATACTCTTTTTTTTTTAAATACATACGTATTATATGATACAACACCCAAACACAGAACAAACATCTATATTCATCAAACAAATGTTTGTCCTGCGTGGGAATCGAACCCACAACCTATAGCGCAGAAGGCAGAGTTACTACCAACTGAGCTATGAGGCTTGTCGAACTTGAATATTACAATTTAACATTCTCAATATTGTCTTAAGGTATTACGTCAGAATACGTTTCCAACATTCCGTTATCAATCTAACTGCTTTTTTACAACATACCTACCACTACTACTAGGTACTGTAATAAGTACATAATCATGCCTTTTTCTGAGTATCATGACACCAATCCTCTCGGATAGACAGCAAACACCTATTTATAATTGCGATGGAATAGATTGTGAGCCGGATTAAACAGTAGTAAAACGAATTACGTTCTGTTAATCTATTCAAGTATATACAGAGTGTGTAGACAAGATGCAACAGGGTGTCCAGATAAAGAAGTTGACTCCTAATCATTACACTTAATCACATTATGCATTCTTCATAAAACAGCTTTGTATATGTTGAGTGACCTGGGACGCTACCGCCGACGGCGAAGCCGATCTCCATTGATGGCTTTAAATTAGCTCCATGAGAACTAGAAACGATTTTTACCGATTTAGGTATGTGTCATATCCGAAATGGCGTTTCCCATCTCAAAAGTACACATGTTATGAAACCTATCCGTTCAGTACATTTGACGGTAAAAATCGTTTCTAGTTCTCATGAAGCTAATTTAAAGCCATCAATGGAGATCGGCTTCGCCGCGGCGGTAGCGTCCCAGCTGACTTACAGCCCAAATAGGCAAACGGCTTTTCGACTTGAAATTTAGAGGGTTTCAGGGAATTCACACGGGATGATGGTAACGAGCGTTCTAATAGTCTATTAGATTAAAACTTTTGAATTGATTATTTTTCTCAATACGGGGAGGCATTATCTCACCTGATTTACAAGTTATGATAAATCCGAAGTTGGAAGCGCATTTCTACCGGAAACTATACCTCTAAATGCCGGAACACATCTTTATTACTTTTTTGAGACTTTAAAGAAGTTTATATGAAAAAATTCATATCAATCGATCTGTCAAGCATACAATATCAATAATATGCATGTGGCAATGTTTATGACGGCATAACTCTCGAACGGATAATCCGATTTTCATGAAATTTAAACTGAACAGAGATAACGTAAATAGAATTTGATAGTCACGGGGGATTTTTGATAAGTGGGGTTGTTTTTGAGTTATTGCGGTGAAATTAAATACAATTTTTCGCCCATATCTTTTGAATGGCTGATCCGATCAATTTCAAATTTTTAAAATGAAGAGTTTATAATAATACTCATCAAGTGTTACGAGGATTTTTTGACACTAGGGTAGTTTTTGAGAAATAAGGGTGTAAAGTAACACAAGAAGATTTTTGGCTTGTGGGGTGTCATTTGAAAGAGTATCAGCTGCACATTCATAAAATATATATTTTACTCTAAAATCGGGGTGGTTTTCGTAACAAAAGGGTGTATTAAGGGGTTTGGTATGTCTTGTAAGATAGACTATTAAAGAGGGTTGACTATACAATTATCTTTCTTTTGATTTGCTGAAACCACACTGTATATAAATTAAGGGTTGCAAAAGGGCTAAATAAGATTGAAGTGTTCAAACATGAAATATGTGAAATTGGGGTTGAGACTGCAGATTTTAAAATAAGTTTATTTTGCCCTTATTAGGAGTGGTTTTTAAGATGAAGGGGCAAAGGATGACTATCAGATCTTGTGAGATAAGAGATTCGAAATTTCATGAAAACTGGTCTATTTATCTATTGGTCTTCACTCAATGAATTAAGGGTGTCGATAAAATCCGAGAATTACTTTTGAGGTTTTCCTGCAAGTGTTTAACTACGCATATTCCATATCAACAGTACAAAGAACTTCCTCTATAACTGTAAGGTACCGCCATTATCACCACGCTAAGCAGACAGAATGGTGCTCACAGTTAATGTTTTGTTTACACAAATATAAAAGCTGCTTCCTTTTTGGTTGACTTTTCGACATCCGTGGGCTGGAGGGGTAGATTTTTTTCAGGTTTGTGAGCACTTTTCAAAACGACATTAACATTTGTTTCATGTTAGTAAGGATATTAAATTACGTAAGCAACTAGAGAGAGCCTCGAACACTCAGGTAAATAAAGAGTGTTCGAGAAAAAGTGCTTAAGTAAGGTGAGATAGGTACACTTTTATCGTATGTTAATTACGTTCTATTTGAGAAATATTCTCCGTCACAAACCAGACGTCACGAGATCTCGGTTCGGAGGGAACTTCTAGTTATATAGTACTTAAGTTTAAGTACTTAACTGTAATAACTTTTAATTATTAAAATAGAATGTTCTAGTATTTTGAACACCATTGTTTCCCCATGCTATCTGACAGTCTATTCCATCCAAAGTCTGTCTGGAATATGTCACTTTTTAAGCGATTTAACCAGCCATTCTTCCGATATGCAGTTTTTTTTTTCCATAATGGTTTTTTTTTGTGTTATATTAGCAAACAAGTGTTTTGGTATGCTACTGTTGGAATTAACAAATATATTTAAATCCTAAGTATCTTACACTTTCGTTTATACTTCAACCTGCCTCACTCCCAAGCAAATGATACCACACCCGATAGCCTTTAAAAACTGCAAATTACAGCCCGTCTACGTGTAAATTGACCTACAACTCATGATAAAATCAGAGCAACTGAACTTTAAAGCATGGCCAGCGGGCGAAACTAAAACCGGGTAAGTACCCGATAAAACGGGGTAATACGGCGTAAAATGGGGTAATACTTGATAATTTTCTCCGCTGTGAAAGTGGAGGAGCTGAATTAGGCGATATCGACTGATCAGCAAACTATGTCTGCGGGCTTTCGGGATACAGGCTGCAGTTGAGCAGCTGGATCATTCAAATGTTAATCAAAGTTATAGCTGATGAACAATATTTTAGGGTATTTTATTCAGTCCGTCATCGTTAATAATTATTTGACACATTAAACATACAGTGTTGTAGGACTTTTTAGGGCACTTTATGTGAAGCTAAAGAAACCCTTCTTGTTATGATCTAGCTAAGAGTAACTTCTTATAATCAGCATATATGTATTTCGTCATCCATTCCATAGTTGGACATTGATCTATTCCAAACACGGTGTCTATTGCCTTCTACTTGCCATTCTCATTAATTACGAGACAATTACATAAATTACAATTGTAATCAAATGATATGATGATACTCGTATGATATGATAATGATAAAAAAATTTAGGTATCTATTAAAAATGTGTCAAATATTATTTACCCATTTATTGCGTTGTTCTAAAAAAATCCATCGACTTGTCTCCATCAGTGGGAATTAGAAGAATTTTCTATCCCAACATTTTTTATTTTTTTCCCATGGTTATGGGGAGATAACGGTGCCATCAACCATACAAAAAGGTTTTTAAAATATTTTTATTTTTTTTCTTGGTCAATAGCTACTGCTCAAGCTGTTGTAATACTGAGCTGTGACACTATTTAAAGCATTGAGTTAGGATGTGTTTAGAAGGACTAACCCATAACTTATGAATGGCCTTAGTAAATGGACAGTATCAATAGATCAGCTAACTATACTGGACGGCATCCTGCAAGCTTTGGTTTACTGATATAGGGGAAGTTTACATGGATGTCAATTTTAATTAGGTACCTACATATATATTATTTTTCCCATTAGATTATATGGGTTCCTGCTAACTTGTGACCGCACCTAGTTTTTACTTCCATATAAACTGCAGGATTTTGGTATTTTTTTTATTGAAGAGTGGTAATAGGTATATACTGGCCCCATCGTAGACCTAATCTTTGTCAAGCTCATATGTTGCAAGAGGCGACTCAGGGCGGCGGAAGGGCACCAGCATTTGCTATCACATCAATGCGCATGTGTACTACTAAGCGTGGTGAATATACCTAGCTATTTAGGATCTAAAGCTAGTTATTATAGTTTCCATCTCAAAGAGTGCAATAATAACCTAGATTATCGTTTTTTTTTTGTGTTATCATGATGATAAACCGCATATCTAACAACCCATTCCATTCAAAAGTTGTCAAGCTGAAATCGCTCGTTTTGCGATATTTTCGATTGATGCAATGTTTTTATTGTTCTCCTTGATGGATTATGTGCTATGTTTGGTGTAATATAAAGAATTTCCTACCTTTCTTTTACATAATTTTTATTAATTCGTTCATTCATTGATTCATCAGCATTGTGGTCTCAGCCTTACGCCATCGACCACACTGTACACTCACTCATTGCTCCTCAAACATAAACCAGCCTCTATTAGAGTTATAATGGCCTTAAGATAACGTCTAAACGCACAGTTTAAGGGGAAAGCTATATAATGCCCTCAAGACGGCGTAAATGACAGATTTAATGCCTACTAATTAAGTGATTCCAGATAATAGTTTCGCCTTTAGTTTAGATAGATTAATAGATAGAAAATGGTATATTGTACACCAATATAATGCATGGGCAGACAACGAAAACCATAAATAAATTGTATTTGTGGGCGGTCTTATCGCTCAAAGAGTGATAAGACCGCCCACAAAAAAACTTTTTTTAAATGCCAGAACACAACAATTTAGAATCGTTGTGACAAACTTACGTAAGATGGTGGTAGCTAGCCAATTAGACTTTAAAATAAGTCTTACCACCAACAAAACCATAAACATATAAAAAGTGTGTGCAGTTCATAGGTACGCAGTAGACGTGGAACTTTTTAAAATGCTTTTAAACATTTTCACAAAGACGATACACGTGACCAATACACCACGGCCTTTACACAAGGCTTGGCAATACGCAGGCGCACACACAGGTTCCAACGCTCTTCCAAACATACATAGGTATCTGTATTTTTTACAGACTTCAAAAAAACGAGGAGGTCTTAGTGCAACCTATATGCTCAGTAAGGACCTTTTTGCAACGACTTACTTATCTTACTTTTTTTATGGCTACATTTTTTTATTATTATTGATTGTTGTTGCAAAAAATCTATGCTATTCCTTTTTATTCTATTCTAATTAATCGGAATCTTTTTTATTTTTTTTAAGTATGCTCCCCGATTACTCGAACACGCCTGGACCGATTTGGAAAATTATTTTTTTGTTTGAAAAAGTATACTTCACAGGTGGTTCCATTGTCATCAGGTCATCATCTAGTGATGAGATCCTGGAGAAATAAGGGTCGATCACATCAAATATTATAGCCACGCTTGAAGCGTTTTGGGTATTTTTAGGTTGTACCTCAAAATAAGGAAAGACGGACCCCTTATGTGTCTTTCTGTCTGTCCGTCCATCAGTCATCAAAATAATTATAAAAATGCGTCATTCAGGTAAACAAAATTGTATCATATTCTTTATTGAAGTCGGCTTTCTTTTTATTTTTTAAAACGATAATTTAATTGAGTTTCAAATCACAATGGTGGTAAAGAGGTTGAAAAATACTGTGTACACATTTTCTTTCCACCATCCATCTGTGAAACAACATGAGTAATAGAAATGTGTAGTTAGATACCTTTTTATTTATTTACAATCCCGTAGTCTTCAACGAATCTAAGGCTAAGTTGCAGTTGCAGTCTTATCCTTAGACCCTGACTAGAATGACTAAATACTTGGAGGCTTAACCATTGGCTCAGACTGGTCTACAGATAAGTTGATGTTCCGAATTGATAGTCTGGCCCTATTCGAGTCAAGTTGTCTTGTAGTGATAAATTAATTAATCGATTTATCTTGTGAATGTCTTTATCTGGTCACGTCAAAGATTTGTTGATAGCAACTGGATTAACCACTTCCTTGGGCTTGGAAGGTTGCTCTTAGAAACCGCTGTTCAATGTTGTAAATGGTCATCCTATCCTGACACCATGACATGGGACAGTAATAAAAAACTGGCTGCATTGCCACGCAACCTTCTTCCTGCCCGCTATCCTACACGGATAACGGGCAGGTTCCCGTGTCAGATATCGCGTTGTGGGGTCGGCACAGTATGTCTTCTTCAAGGTCATGTTGTTAGAATTTTGGCTGAAATTTTAAGACCACTGCTTGTCTGACGTCAACCCTCCTTGGGAAAACTCGGCTGTTTTAGGAAAGCAGAATAAGTATATTGAATTTTTGTCATTGCACTTGGTCATAACATTTACAAATGATGTAATGACACAAAAATTCACAACTCGCGACGGGACTCGAACCCGCCTCTTTTCCTAAAGCCGGAAACGCTCTAACCAATTGAACAACGAGGGTCCTGACGTAGATTCCGAATCAAACATACTCAGTTTTAGCACAAATCAGCGCCATCTAGCAGAGATTCATACTGTGTCAACGACCCTCGTTTCCTCGTTAGAGCGTTTCCGGCTCTAGGAAAAGAAGTGGGTTCGAGTCCCGTCACGGGTTGTGAATTTTTGTGTCATTATATGATTTTTAAGTAAATTTAAGTAGACTAGTAGCTTACCCCAAACTGAGATCTCGTGATGTCTGGTTTGTATTAGGTTAGGTTAGGTTAAACCACACAGATTACTTCTCAAATAGAACGTAATTAACAAACGATAAAAGTGTGTTTTCGTTTCGCCTTCCTAGCCTTTCTTCAGCACTCTTTTTCTCAATCTATCTTTATTCACCTTGTTGGAGGCTCTCTCTCTCTCGTTGCTAACTCTCATTCTATGCAAAGCCAGAATGATAGCAAAGCAGCAAACCATCGACTGTACATCATAGTAGGTGGGTAGAAAACAATAAGTGAATAAGTCACCCGTTACTAACATGAAACAAAGGTTGATGTCATTTTTAAAAGAACTTTAAAAACCGTTGCCTTGTAGTAGTGGTTTCAAAATTTACCCTATGTACCCTTAAGCACCAACGTGTCTGCCAAGCGTAATGATTATGTTCACCTTACAGTTTTAGAGGAAATTCTTTAAGTTCTTAAAGTTCCATATTTTGGTAGACAATAATGGGCTGATGACATCCCAAAAGTAATTTTTAGATTTTATCGACACCCATGGTTTGGCAACCCTATTGAGTGAGTAACAAAAACTTAATGAGATTCTAAATATCCTCTCTTATCTTACAAGACCTGACGATCATCCTTCGCCTAGAATAGGTTATAGTATGACCTTCTTGGTGAAAACACACCAAGCGTAAAAAGTAGTATATAGTTTGCATAGGTAAACCTAGTAGCCAGTAGTAGCTTATGCACAAATCTAGGAAATCTAGCTATAAAATATGTTTTACAACAATTATAAATGTTAATTTCACAAACCGTAAATGCCAACTCTTGCGCAAGTGTAATGCCAGTTGGACTACAATAGCGCGATAGATCTCGACCCTTGCTCTATTGTACTCTGTGGTTTTGTACTGGTTTAATGAGAGCGGGTAGGTTGCTGGGGAGACTTTCATATAAGTATTTTACCGGTATCAGATCCAGAGGTCCCGGGTTACATCCTCATTAGAGATGACGAATATAACTATCAACCAATAAATTTAACTAATATTTAAAATCAACCATTATATTCAATAATCAGAATTAACAGTATCGAATAAAAATATCATATCAACTTCAGCCTGAGTTAGAACTAACATAATTGAATGCATTGAAATTTTAACTTTAAGGTGCTACAAATAAGAAACACTTTCGTATGTTGCTGCTCGCAGATTTTTCAACTATGTATTAAGTTGACTTCATTCAATTGTATGCTTTCGACTCCTCACTATAGAGAATTTCTCTGATTTGCTGTATATGATTTTTTTATTCAATACAAAGTGATGTGATATTTTAAACAAATACCCATAGTGTTACTATGATAGAGACGAATTAGCGGTTACGTTTATTTGATCAATATAATAAAATATTCAACTGCATTAACATCAACCAATAACCAAATCGTGTAGATACTAAACCAATAATATTAACTAATATTTTCAACCAATAAAAATATCGATATTTTTTTTTATCAATTAACAGTTAACTAATATTTAATTTTAACCATTAGAGACATCTTTAATCCTCATAGGGAGTACAATATTTTACTTGGTTTGGTTGGTGGTAGGACTTTAAAGCCCGCCTGGCTAGCTACTACCATCATACCTAATTCTGCGGCCATAATAACAATCAATTCTTAAATTGCGGTATTCCGGCATTGGAGCTTCTGGGTCCTTCAAACTTGCATACACAAAAATTAAACCAAAACCTAAGAAAAAACAGGAACAAAAGCCAGAAAAGACCAAAAAGACAGAATTAGATGGAAATAAAACTGAGATTGTTAAAAAGGTCGCTAAAAAGAACAAAACAATGACAAAAACCAAAACAACAGTAGTTGAAGAGAAACCAGCAAAACCGCAAAAGATGGAGACTAAGAAGGACAAAGCGTAGAAACAGACGTACTAAAAAGGTTGAGACTAAAGTAAAATCAAAAAAGGCGGCACCTGAAAATGAAGGCAAGAAATCGTAAGTTAAAAGCTCTCAATCCAAAACTCCCACCAAAATGCGGGCAGCCATGATGAAACGAAGAAGCATCGGATCTATAATAAAACCGCCAAAAATGAAGCCGAGAAAGAAGCAACGTAAAAACTGACTTCAAAATCACATTTTTTTTTAAGATTGTAAAGTGAATGTTGATTTCAATATTGACACAATAGTAATGATTAATGATTAAGAGGTAAGATAGCCAGTTTGTTAAGGATTCCGGGTGAAGTGCGCTCCCACCTTTGTCATAACATAACTTGAAAATCAATTGAGATGAAGGGCAAGCACCTCCCGTGTCGTACAATAAAAAAAGTTTTTTATAGATTTTTAAGTTGGAATAGGTCAACTCTTGACCTCGAGACTTTGCAAGAATGAACTCTTTTTGAAGACATTAGGGCCATTAGGATGAGACTTGATTTGAATCAACATCATCGATTTAAAAGTCTACAAGCAAGTTCAAGCACGGTGAGGTACATTTCTATGATTTAAATTATATGGTGATCCAGGTCAGACAAATGAGTGCTAAAGACCGGATGCTTTGCAGTTGAATAATATGTGATTGATTTTATTTTCATTTTTTGTTTATTGATGTGTTCCTCTTTAATGTATGTTTAATTCATGTAATTGGTGTTACCCTTGTTAATTAAAGTCAAATTAAAATAAATATATTAATGAAATAAATCTCAACGATGAATAGCAATGATTAGAATCAGCTTTTTGTCACGCGTTGCCTCAAGATTTTAGATATAATTTACTATCTCAATTAACTCAATCAAAAGCCCCGCTAGAATTTTGAAATGCCTAAACCTTAGAATTTAGCTGGCAACTAATCTGGTACGATCACTAATTTATCCAGGCATACCGTTTCCGTTTTAGAGAAGGTTTTCTTCAAGTCTGCAGTGAAGCGTGGATCAGAACCTAGGTACCTTACCGTAGAAAGTCTATACACCGTTGACATTTTAATAAACCCGTCATGAATACTAACATAAAACGATTTGTTCTCGTCACCGAAGTATGAATTAAGTGGACATTTTTCAAAAACCCTACAATTTCCTATTCATGTCCCGCTTCGGGGCAACTTGAGACAAATCGATTTTAAACCTTATTTCCATTTGTTGAATTGGCAACCTCAAGTCAAGTGAAACATCAGTAAGCGAAGGTCTTTGGCAATTAAAAGGAACACAACTGTGTAAATTAGTACCAATTATTTACAATGTAGGTACTATTGAAGGTGGTTCCTCTGGGCTATGTACGCGCGATATATATTTTGGTACATTATAGCTATTAGGTACATCAAAACATTATCTTGAAAACAAAAAAAAAGGTAATTCGCAACGAATTACAAGAAAAGTTTTTGTAAGTCTTGTTTATTTTTTTCATATTGGATTCAGATTCCCTAACCTTATCCCCAAAATATTGCGCGTAAAGACTTGTACAGTCAGGAACTAATATGGAAAATCTAAAATCATCTAATAATACTCAAATTTATTATTGTTATTAGTGCGATGTATCTGGTGGCGAATTTAACTTTTTTTTATCCACTATGTGTTTTGAAGCTTGCCGTGGCAGTCGCGAATTAAGATTTGACCTCTCCAACTCAGCCCAAGAATGTCGTAAAAGGCGACAGAAGGTTAGCAGCTTCCCTCTGACTGTCTCCAACTTTTGTGTGATCACCAATCCACCTGCAAGCGTGATGATTATGGCAAAAACCTCTAGCTTTGGAGGAGGCCCTGCCTAGTTTTTTTTTATAACAGTACCGACGATCGTAAAGTTTTTGGTAATAATAATACCGATTTCCCTGATACAGGCCTAGTGAGGAAATCATTGGAATTTGTATTTGTTATAAGCTCCTGTAAAACTACAACAAACTGTCCTAGATATTATATTTTACTTAATTGTAGTTTTGCTGAAATAAAGCATTATTACTTTACTTTACTTTACAGCAGTGGACACTAATTATCTGTTGATGTGATGTAATGTATTTTGAAGTTACAATTTACCAACAAAACTGTATCTGCGTATGAGACATTCTTGAGGTTACTTACAATACCTTAATGTATAATTTCCACAGCACCTATCTAACATGAAGCTATACTGTGACATTTCGTAATAGGTCCTTTTACTTTTCCGTGAATGGCGTGAGAGACAGCAAAAGGATTATACCAGGACAGGTTACAGCATCCACCTATAATCAAAACCAAATTGCGACCACCAAACCAGGCGGTTTGTCAAGTACAATGATTACGGCAAACTTGCCCCAAAATGCTAATGATTGAAAAAAAGAAAAAAAATTAAAGATTAAAAAAGTCTCACGCGAAAGTAGCCAATTAGCGATGAATTGCATAGAAATTTCCTAAAGTCGGCACTCCGCTATTACTTGTATTGAATCCTGCAAAAGTCGAAAAAGTGCGATAGTCGGCACTCAGCTCTCCGAAATCAAAAAAACCCCAAACAAAATACGGGTAGGGCGAAAGGTGTTTGTCTAAATGATGAAATCGTGGCAATATTGCTTCGTTCATTGTTCCCTTTTATTAATTGTTTAGTAGATCTGTTTAAGATTTGCATGAGCTATGGAGGTGCTTACCGACAATCTCTGTTGCATCGGCTTGAACTACCTGGAACAAAACGATCGGCATTAGTACGGTAATACAGCTGGGCTGTAGAGTGCCGAGGTGGAGAAGGGTCAGTAAAACCGCACTACCATACAAATGTAGTTTATCGTTTTATATGGCATAGCACGTCAAATTTAAATGGAACATTGCTAGTATACTCGGATAGGGATAATCTGTAAAACTGCACGACACAGGCAAGATATATACAAAACGGGATGTAATAGGATATAAAGGATTTTATTTTTTTCTAAATTAGTAGGTGATAAAATCCAAACATAAAAGAGTTTTCTCATACGAACACTCCTTTCCACATGCTTTGTTTTTTATTGTGTTTTATTACTATAAATGTATGGGGTCTCAAAATGAAACGAATCTGGTAGATTGTAGTTGTATCATATTGTATCACCATTTTAGTTTCAAAATTATGTTTTTTAACCGGGTAGGGCTAGTGAAACTGTGAGTAGAAACTAATAAAATGTATGTGAGTGAGGGAGCGCGTTTAAGTCTTTTGTATGAAAAATCACGTTTTAGAATATTCATATATTGCTAATGCCTACAACGTTCCAAGATATTGAAAAAGTATTGAAAACAAATTAGTCTCTTTAGTGATGGATGGACCGCAATCTGAGATTGCATAGTGTAAATGGTATTACTCACCATTCTAAGGTTGTCTGGAAGAGATCGTTTTTTAGCGATAAACCGCCCATTGTAATGTTAACTTTAGTTTTAAATTGTCAATGTTAAGTTGAAAAATACAGTTGTTTATAAAACATTGTTGCTATTACATAAATGTATGTAGTTAAATATTTCACATTTTGAATCCAAAATATGTTCGAAGCTATGCATTTACCATTCTAAGTTGTCTGAATTTAATACTAGCTACTTGCAAACAAGCATGTGCCGAACGTAAGTTTGGACGTGCCTCTGATTACTGATCATTACTGATTATGAGCATCATCTACTAGTCATTAGGTGATCCTCATAAGTGCCACACTCTGAGTAGTGATTAATTAGAGGTCAGATCGAGGATAATTTTTTACATTTACTTAAAACTTACCCGCGTACATATAGCTCAGGAAAGAAAAAAAGAATCGTGTATTGGTCGATCGAAAATCTTTCCAAACCTCTATTGCCACGTGAAAATATTAGTTTTTAGATTGTAGAAATATGCCAGCTATTACTAGAACAAGGCAATCTAGCACTCCATTACAGATAGTAGATATACCTCAGCAAATGTCGCGGCTCGCACTAGTTAATGGAGGTTTGTCACGAAGATCCAGCCCCTAAACAGTTGTAAACAGTTGGGTCACGATAAGTTTTACGATTTTAAAACTTGCGTGAGTATTATTAAACATTTTTGAACATTGGTTTTAATCACGTATAAGATATTTGATGAAGACACCAAGGTTTTAAGTTCTCCCAGAGAACAGCTATCCGTGAATTACACTTACCCTAAATGTCATTTCTGGATGAGATCGCGACTAAAGATAGTTCTATTATCAACTATCATATTAGTAATAGATAATAGAATACTAACGTAGTATAAGTAAGTGCAACACGTAGGTAGCATAGTATAAAGCGTTTATAAATATATTCACAATTTCCGTGATCTTATTCCAAAAATCACAAGCTTTTCTAAGTTTGGGGCTAGATGGTAGCTAATTGATTAAGCATTACTTTGAGGAGATCCGTTAATCAATATTTATGTAGGGCTAGGTGGCGTTATGCAAAATATCTAGTAAAATTGTTTTTGTTTCTAGTCGGCCGTGCGAGCCTTGCCGGATTGATAACGACCACTTCCACTAAGAATGGTGACTGTTCCCATTAAACCACGATATGTGGAAATAATTACGGGACAGTCTTTTGCCCAGTAGTGGTATTGAATAGGTTCGATAAAAAAATGATCATTGTCGTGTAACTGGACCGTAATAAAACGAATAAACAAGTTTGTATTCGACATATACGAAATGATTCAGAGGTAAATCGCAAATCACTGCATGGTGTAACCCAGCTGATTCCCGATAGCCTAGACTTAGACCGTATTTATGATGTCTGCTTCCAATTGGGTGTAGATCGCGGCAACGAGATACTGAAACGTAGTGTACTAATAAAATAATCAGGTGCCACGGTCTTTGCTAATTGCGACAAGCCTTGGAACTGCCAAGTTGCGATTCACAATTGTTTGCTAAAAAGTGTGAACTATTCCTACGCTGAAGGGGCATTTGACACATTGCCATTTTATAATATCAGAACGGAATCGTACGAGTCGGACACACATACCGAGGGTTCTGGCTCACATTTAAAAATAAAATATGGTAAAAAAAGTGGTTCGAGGTATTATGTTTTTTTTTGTATTTCAATTTTATTTATTTATTGCACCATGATAAAAATAATCTGAAAATGAATAGTAATTATCTACACATATTGGTTCTAAAGATACAGGTGAACAGGTCAGCGCGGGTCAGACCCCACTATGTTTGGTCATTGAAATTCGTAACAACTTTGGGTACGGAATCTTGAAAATTAACCAATGTTCCATACCTGAGGATTCGTTTGATCATGGAAATTCGTAGTAGTGTAGAATGGCTATCATTTTAAAAGCAGCAAATAAAAAATGTTTTGAGTGAATGAAAAACAAAGTGAATTAAAAAAGCAAGGTATTCCATGCAAAAAAAAACCTAACAACCTGCTGATGTACTAAACTCGAATAATATGCTGTCAAAAAAACTTTTTGGTAGACCATAATAATATATCCACTGGAACGCATTAAAACAAAAACACCATTTTAACAAGCCTCACAGCTCAGTTGGTAGTAGCTCTGCCTTCTGCGCTGTAGTTTGTGGGTTCGATTCCCACACAGGACAAACATTTATGTGATGAATATAGATGTTTGTTCTATGTTTGGGTGTTGTATTGTATGATAAGTATGTATTTACAAAAAAAAAAGTATTTATGTATTCTATCCGTAATCTAGTTCCCATATTACAAGTTATGCTTAGTTTGGGACTAGATGGCGCTGTGTGAAATTAGTGTCCTGTAATATTTTTAAATATTTAATTACCTACCGTATGAGAGCATGCACGCAGATATCAGAACACTTAGGGATATGGAATTGACAATAGTGTAGTTTGTCAGTGTTTTTTTTATTGTACGACGAGGTATTGTATATTACCTTCATGTCACCTGATTTTCAAGTAATGATAAGGCCAACCACCTTCAAAGGTGGAAGCGCACTTTACACGAAATCCTCAACAGACTGAGGAGGTATAGGTACCTAATTGGAGTCTAGTCTAGTCTCTAGACACGACACGTGTCATCGTCAAATTCTCGATTGTTGATTGATTGCTTTTTGCGTTCGATAAAATTGGCAAAAAATCGATCACCGCGTTTTTGCGTAAAGCCGGATCTCGGACATTCCGAGAACTATATTCTCGGAGCATTGTCACTGCACTGTGACAGAGCATACCGCAAAAAGTGGTCCAGTTAATACTATGATAGGTCAATGGCCTAACGCGACTATTTTTATTGAACATTGTGATGTAACGCCATGTAAAAAGTATGGCCTTATTCTAGCTTACCGAAACATCAATTATTAATTCAGATATCCAAACATTTAAATTTAAATTTTACATTATCAGTTTTGCTGGGATGACACCCGTTAGAAAGGAATGAAGGGAAAACACAATTTTGTAAACTTCCAATAAAACCACTCCATCCAAAGGTTGCCTGGAAGGAATTGCTTCTAAGCGATAATACCGTAAATTGTATTTAATAATAAAAACAAAAACCAGTTTTATTTTTAAGGTGTGCAATAAAGTATTTTCTTCATTAATTCATTCATTAAAACATATTGTGTTTTTCCTTAATTATATATCGTATAATTTCATCATACAATCATTCTCCGATGATGGTTATGAAGGTAGATTTGCTATAAATTAGCACATTCAGAGCGTTGGTGCTAGAAGAATACTTACTTCCAGCACGAAACGAGTCATATGCTACCAGTATCAATAATACCATCTATGCGTTACGACCTCTATTTTCTCGTATCAGGTCCTGACTTTGTAGGTCCGTAAAGACATGGAAACTCTTTTCTTGCACAAAATATTTGAACGATTAAATAGGCTAAATCCTTGTTTATACATAGCTACAGTCGCCCGGCGTTTTATGTGATATTTCAATAGTTATAGGCATTTTTCGAAATCGGTGATTTTACGGGAAATTGCTTCTCGTGCCGCATGAAACGTTAATAGTACTAGGGATGGGATATACTCGTAAAATAAATAAATAAGTAACAATATTACAAATTATATGTATCAAAATAATAAGAACTAATAATGGGATTAATAGGCATATGAAATCGATGCGTTCAATGAATGAAATGAAAATATGAAATTTATGCATAATGATCGACTTCGATTAGTATAGAAATAATATTAACTTGTTGAAATTACTTATTTTACTGGTTATGTATTGTAGCACTCTGAGCACATCAGTTTTTGACAATTCTGATTAAAGTTACACACTTTTTTAACCTTTATATATCAATTATATGTGTATATGTTTATATCACGGCTGTTAAACTCTTTCTCGAAAACTGAAATGTTTTTAATTATTCTGCTTATATTAATGTTAGTGATTGTCGCTTATTTTTTTCATTGTAGTTTGCAAAGGTAAAAGATGTGTTTATACTTTATAGCACACACACAAACATACATAGCTTACATTGCTTGTATTATTATATATATGTATAGGTATATAATAACAGCCCGCTGACAGACAGATGGATGGACAGCGGAGGCTTAGTAACAAGGTTCCGTTTGCACCCTTTGGGTGCTAAAAAAGATAATGCCGCTACAGATGTGTGCTTGCGTCATAAAGAAATGGCTTTGAATTGGATTAGCGCTGGCTTTCTGGTACTGGTTGTGTTTCTGGTGCTCACCACAACTACCAAAATCACCACTAGTGGTTTTACCAGTTTTTATTGTGTAGCTTACGTGTAGCTTAAGAAGGCCTCGGAGTACCGCTGACCTTTTCTCTCCAGTACAAACGCAGTTCCACGTTGATTGTGAAATAAAGATTCCGATTCATGCAACATTTCTTTTGAATCGGACTTGCCATTTCGAAATGAATGAAGAACTGCGGTTGCATGGCTAAGCGGAACTACCTTTTTTAGCTGGGTGAATATAATTATGAACATACATGATTTAAATGTACTAAGAGTGACCACATTTTCAATTTGCACAATCTATATAAGCAGTAAGATGTTAAAAAAACTACACCCATGCTATCCCGGTAGAAAACAAACACCGAATAGGATAATGGAAACTCTCCCAGTTACGAGAAGTTCAATTTAGCCCCGTGCCAGATACGCGAGATCTCAATGAGATCGCAGGAAATTGTTTGAGGAGAATGCAAGGCACGGCTCCTACTCCCAACTGGATGCACCTTTATAAATTAGTTTTGGTATTCAAGCGAAGCACGTATCTAAGGCTGCGAATAACCTACAAACAAATAGTAAACTAGCATAAAAACAAAAACCCGCCGAAACGTAATCAATATGAATGAAATTCACAACAAGTACCTACCCGTTTTTCCGTATCATAATAATAGATTTATAGATATCACCGTGCCATAAAATTTTATCATAAATTTAATGCCTCAAAGTTATTTTTATTGTTAAAGTGTGGATCTCACAATCGGAAACTATTAACATGTATTATCTTACCCGTTCAAAGAATGTTGTTAGTATTTTATTATCTGTACTATAGGTATACTGTGGGCTTGCATATAGCTTGTGCCCTTTACCACAGACTAAGTATTACCCCTCACCGAACGATTCGATCCACAAACACGATCCAAGCACCTCAAACCACGCTTCTGCCGCGCTTACAACAACCATTAGTGCTTAGAGGAATTACTTTAGAGTTTATTTGGTCCTGGTATAAGTATGAACTGTTACTATCACCCAGGGTTTCAGGAAACAATGACCTGTTGGCCAGCACTCTCCATGAGGAATAACAATCCGCTTACGATGAAACCTTGCTAAGAGGAATCACTTGACGGCTTATGTGGTATCAACTACTGCCCAGGGTCTCAAAAAACCTAGACCAGAGAGTCAGTCAGTACTCTCCATGAGGCACAACAACCCGATTACGATGATACCTTGGTGAGTTGCTAAACATTATAATCAGGAATAGCGATAAAATGACTAAGTGCGAGTACCGCTTGAATGCTTGTTTTTATTCTCTGCGTTCGATCTTCAGTAACCAATAGACAGGCCGTGAATAAGCAAAACAAAGGAATCACGAAGTCACGATTATCAGAAATGAAGGAACAACAGAGGGAGAGTATCTATCTATTGAGAAAAAGTCGAAGCGGGTTACATTAAAACTTATCTGACAAAGTTGAAATGCGGAACGGCTGCCTTGCTGGAGGTCTTGGATTTATTAATACCCGGCCGTATGTCAATAGATTTTTGTTGAAATTAAACTAGGTATTTAGGTTATATAAGTCTGAAAATGGATAAATATTGTTACTAAATAAGGAAATACAGTTCGTGCGGATTTAGTACTAAATATTTGCCTGTTTTCAGGTTTATATTCAAATGGATCTCCGCAAATTACGCCTGAATCAATTAGCTATGCAGCTAATGTTTGAGCATCTAACTATTTTTTTTTTTTGTATATATTATATATGTTTTTATTGTACGACGGGGAACCGCTTGGCTTTCACTTGGCTTTCATCTCACCCTGGTTACAAGTTGAGATATGGCCGAAGGTGGAGGCGCAATTCACCCGGAATCCTCAACTAACTGAGGAACTGGCTATCTTACCTCTAAATGCCGGAACACAACATTTTTTTTAGAATTGTTGTTATGGTGAAAGAATAGCATAGCTAAGCGGACTTAAACAAAGTTTTAAACACAAACTTGAATATTGTACTTCGCCGAACACGTTCGGTTGGTGCACAGGAGTCCTAGTGCCTTCTGGCAAAGCTATCATAGACTAGATAAGCCAAGAAGTCAAGAACAAACCTGAAGATGACACTAATTTGTGTCACAACTATATTATTAGTTTAATACTATTTTAGATCCACGCTCTGGGCTGTAAACAGTAGAGTTTGTTTCTTGAGTTTGTTTTTGTTACAGACGAATTTCTACGAAGACTTATAATAGAGTGGTTTGATTTTTTGTACCACACAAACTAGCTTAGCTATCCTTACTCTCAGCACCTATTAATCCCGCGGCCTTCGTACAAAACGTGTATTTATAGCGAACCGTTTACGTACAAAATAACCGATTAATATTGTAAATTGTAACGATTTAATACTGGCAGTACCAGGAGCGCAGGGGCAGCGCAGATGTCTCGGAAACAAATCGGTTCGACCTTTAGCGATGCACTTGCCCCGGCTGTGCCCCCGCTGGATTGAGATGCTAGGAGATGTTGATATGTTTATTTGAAGAAGAGGCGATATATCAAAGATGACTATTTACTAGAATTACTATTTAAGAAATAGTCACATACTAACAGTTACATACTAATCAAAAAGAGAGCTGACCCATTTGACCATCTTCGTTACAAATGTATGCTCGGTTTGGTTGGTGGAAAGGCTTATCTACCTGGCTAACTACTATTATTTTAGTCTGACGCCAAACCAACAATTATAATTGTGCCCCACAACTTATATTCTGGGTAAAGTGCACTTCCACTATCAGCCTGAATAATTTGTGACACCAGTTGAGATGAAAACTAAACGCTTTCCCACTGTAGAATTTAAAAATAACAATAATTAGAAAACATGACGTTGACAGTTTTTTATTCAACTTTAGTAGTCTTATTATCCTTTTTATAGGGCAGGTGTCTCAAAGTATTATAAGAAAACAACACTACTATTAAAAAGATTATCACTTTCATCTGCGAAAGGTAATTCTGTGACATTTTGACATAACTATCTCGTTGTATATATAATCGTCCTTACATGTCTTCACTTGTAAGCTAATAGCTGGTTGTATTAGGATCGTTGTGATGCCAACTGGTCACATGAGTAGATACACATTATGAAATACAGAGAGATAACTTTTTCATACATTGTATTGCAGAGATGAAATAAAAAATGCAACATCGAGAAGTATAATAAACAACAGGGTGTGTCAAAAAGACACACGATATAAGTGAATCTTTTATATCAAAGGGAAACATTTTAATTATCTCCCACTATACTCTACACAGTGCCCCACCATTTTTCGTCACACAGAAAGGTTGCGAATCAAAATTTCAAAACCAAAACGTTTCACTTCAAAGAAGTTTAACCATTTACCGGCAGCTTAAATATTTTTTTTTACCTAATTATCTTTAGCTATTGTAGTAGGTAGTCTATTGTGGGTATATTAAGAATTGCGGTCTTTCAATTCACAAAACCTTCTTAACTACTCAAATTTACTAAATAATACTAAATCAAGGATTTCGGCTTTCATATTTTTGACAACCCATGAAAATAAGCCTATTTAGGTATTAAAAATGCCTATTAACTCCTTTTTGAAGGTGTTCGGGCTATTGTGATTTTAAACAGTTAGGCAGACGGTAGTAATGTATTACCGTGTGCCCCCATTGTTCATAGGTGGGGCCAGATAAGTGTTACCGTCAGCCACCGCGTGAGGTTCGTTTGTGGGGGCAGACGGTAACAATACATTTTTGTTAGTTTTAGTTAGTTGTAGTGTGTCGAGGTTTATTGAACCCAGATTTGTAACGTCTTTCACGCGATAGTAAAGTAGGAAAATAATTTTTTATAACTCTGTAATAATGCTATAGCTTATACTCTGTATGCTATGTACCCGTGTGCCCCCAACAGGGCAATTGGCATTATAATATAATATCACTTGCCTATTTCCGTACATAATAATTACTTACCACGCGCCCCACGCCCACGTGGGTGTGGGCTGGTGGGACGGTGAGATGCTTATGTCGTGATAAGTAGATAGAATGTTCGGCAACACTTTGTTGTGTTTAGCTTTTACGAAAAAGGCTCTGCTCAACAACAATATTATACAACCTCATCAGATAAGATCAGACATCTTGAAAATGTTATCTAAGACATGTACCTCCTGTATTATCATCACTCCTATAGTCACCACAGTTGACACGCGGGTTGCTGATCACAGCATTGGTTTTAGGTAGGTACTCAAGGATGCTGCTGTATTTTGCCTGGCCTTGGTCGCGTCCTATGACATTCTCGGATAGATTGGGAGGGATCTTGGCTCCTCCACGGCTAGCACATGCCCAACCCAAATCAGTGAAACTTTTGTAGCTTTTTTTCAGTGGAGGACATTGGAGGTTCAGAGTGACAGGATTAAAATTATAATTTTAAGAATAATTTAAATGGTTTTGTAATGTGTTGTTTTTCTACTTCTGTATATATATTATTTTGTAGATGTGTGAATTTTGAAGACGATTCGTAAGACAATACGAAAAATATAAAAGAAATCCATAACCAATTAATAAATAAATTGTCAATAACTTTATATCTCTCTGTATCTACAGAGAGATGGGGTTTTCGATGAAGTGAGATTTCCCAGAAGGCTCTGGCACTCCCGCGCACCGATAGAACACGGCATACTGTTCAGCGCCGGACTTCAGCTGGAGCTTCGGAAGTAGTGGGTCGGAAGCCATGTGGACCTTTACAGGTCTTATCACCAGGGCTATGATCATTTAGCTGTAATTCAGCAGCCAAAACCAGAAATTCCTTTGCCCTAGGTGACCAGTAGGATGTAGATAGATTACACCTCCCCCAAAAGGGCAAACTAAAAATTGATATTCTCATCTTGGTTTGTCGTTTGTTTTTGGCGTTTATTTTTTATAGTACGACGGGGAAGCGCTTGGCTTTCATCTCATCGTAACGAGTTAAGATAAGGCCGAAGATTGAGGCGCACATCATCCAGAATCCACAACAAACTGAGGAACTGACTATCTTTCCTCTAAATGCCGAAACACAACAATTTTAGAATTGTTATAAAGGCGTCAGAGTTAGGGAAGATGGTGGTAGCTAGCCGACGGACTTAAACAAAGTCCCACCACCAACCAAACCAAGCACAATATTTGCCATTGTACCTGGTGATCGAACCGGGGACCTCTGGATCTGAAATCGGTGCGTTGAACCACTAGACCACAGAGGCGATTATATTGAAATTTGTCGCTGTAGGATTCCCAAACTCTCACCGTTCCACAGATTATGCATAGCAATGGCAATTTGCCATCGTGGCATGTCGTCGGCGCATTAAGATGGCGCATGGCGTGCCTTCGCAGTAATTATGCTAATATCTCATGTTAATCTGATGATTTGAGTACTGATATTGTGATGCTAAGGTGCCTTCATACTATACTACTGGATGAAGGATTATGGAGCCTACGCCTGAGGAGAGTTGCATTCAACACGGTAAGAAGTGGGAAACAAATTAAATTTATTGCAGGTTATATGTATGTATCAACGTTTGGTGCCCGGCAGAGAAACCACTGCATTATTAAGTTTTGTGACCACATTTAAAGCACGGATGTCGAACAAGGCGACTTGTAAGTAAGGGGTCTTGAAGACCTTTGCAGCCAAGTTTATAAGTCATCAGCTTAATTAGCCGACTGCCTCCAGAAGGAAGTTGTATTTTTCAAGAGTATGTGTAATAATAGCTATTTATGTATAATTATGGAAATGTGTTTATTTGATAGCGCAAAAGAGACATTATCATTATGTGTGAGTTAAGTGTGTAGGTTCCTTACAATGATGGCGCGCAATTAAATTATGCTTAGATCCGAGCTGCACTTAAATTATAATGTTTAGAATGAGCGCCCGTTAAACCTCGTCCTAATTTTGGTAAGATTTTCTACGTGTAGCCTACGTAGGTACCATTTTTTATGGCAGAGGCGACCCAATTTCACCAATTCTACAAAAATTGTAGAAATGGTAGAATAAGGTGTGGTACCTTATTCTACCATTTCTACAATTTTTGTTAGAACCTGTTTAAATCAAGTTTTAATTTCTCTACCATCATGTTGATTGGTTGAATTGACAGAAACTCAAGTTATCTACTGGCTGGCTTAGATACCATCTTACCTAAGTAAATGATGCTATCAACTACGATGTTGCTTTACCAGTTGACAGTAGATAAATTGTATTTTATTTCACAATGTAAACAAACTGACCTATATGTACTATATGTAGTTAACAGTCTTAAGAACTTGAGTTTAAATATATTAGTAATAAATGTTTTTCTAAACTCTGTACCTAACATTCTATCGAATGGATCATCAAATAACTAACTCGCCCGAGTTTCTATTGCCTTTCTCCTTGTGTGTTGGTCGCGATTCAATGTGAGCAGTAGATTTGACGTCAAAATGGTACTAAAAATCCTACTGTATAAACGATAATTCAACAATTCTAATTTACAAGTAAGATAGCCAGTTCCTCAGTCTGTTGAGGATGGCGGGTAAATGCGCTTCTACCGCCGGCTTTTATAACTGAACACCAGGTGAGATGAAGGCAAAGCCCTTTCCCGTCGTAGAATTAATAAAATTCCCTCTAGGGTTTCGTTTTTCATCGGAGGTATAGAGCCAAAACGAAATAATTACGGAAATATTTAAAAGTAAAACCCTTAGTATAACCTAGTCCTAGCAATTTTCTGTGTCCTAGGTTTCTAGTTAATAGATATGTGTTTCACATTGCTTGTACTATTAATTTAATGAACCCAAAGCCGTATAAGTAAATATTTCAAATTATGTATTTTTCTGTATTTTAAGTTTCTAGTTAATTCGTGTTTCACATTGTTTGTACTATTCATTTAATAAACCCAATGCCGTTTAAGCTAATATGTATAATTAGGTATGTAATTTTATGTGCTTTAAGTTTCTAGTTAATTCGTGTATCACATTGTTTGCACTACCTATTAATATAAATCAAATCAAAACCCCATTTTTTAAGGGTTCGGTACCCAAAGAAAGCTACTGCATGTAGTCCGACCGTCTTTATGTCTGTCAGCGGGCTGTCTCTTAGGTTGACAGTTGTAATTCTCACAGAGTGTGTATTTCTATTGCCACTATAATTACAAATAATACAATTAAGGGAATAAAATATTCATGAAACGTGTTGTTTTGGCTTGAAATGTGATCGGAACCCTCGCTATACGTGTCCGCACTTGGCCTGTTTGCTTAGTATTCAGACAGACAAATTTAATTAATCTATCAATCACTTCGACACAAGTTGCGTGCACAGCAATAAGCCATATTTATACCTGCTAATAATTGATAGATACGTATAAAAATAAAAGATTACTTATCATTATTGAGTACAAATTAGTGGTTAGTTTAGCGTTTAGTACAAAACGTGATCGCGCAATTCCGTTCAGCGCCTTTATTTATCGAATATCGAAGTAAACGGTATATTATTTAAAATCAGCAAAACGCTTTTTGACAGCATATAATTCGAATTTATGGCGCAGTACGTCAGAAGGTTGTTAGGTTTTTTTGCACTCAGGAACACCTTGTATTTATAATATACTATGTTTCCTGATCATATATGTTTTGGAGCTCATCAAAGCCTATTTAATTAGCTGACCGTTTCAATGATGGCCTAATAAGTAACTCTGCTGGTTTATTACTTATTCTTTCACGACTAAACAACTATGTATATTGTATCCTGGGAAAGGACATAGGTTTCTCCCGATACCACGAGGAGCTCCGAGAGTAAATAGCTAGTTTAATAATATTTTCGTTACATCAGAAGTAACATTTATCAGCTGTGGGCGTGATCGCTCACGAGACCAGTAGCAAGCCGCGGGCTCTGTGGTAAGAATTATTGTAAAATGTTGTAGATATATATAGAGGTATAATATTACAAGTGGAGGATAGTTGAGATATAGAACAAAAACCGGCCAAGTACACACCAAGGGTTCCGACACACTTTTCGAAAAAAAAAACGTTTATTTTTTCACTAAGTTCACTCCCGCATTCATTTTTATTATATTATTTGATGGTACCTATACAAATTTATTATAAGACGGACGGATGGCAGAACAATATGGAAAATGTTTTGTCCTACCCAAACTCAGTTTAAGTGATGATTAACGCCATCTAGCAAATATTTACTAAACTTTGTGAAGCCCTAGCCCTAGTGTCTGAAATTACATTCAAAATCATCTTTCGCTTTTTTACCTTATTTTTGTATTTCAAAATGACCAGCACTTGGTCACAACATTATGGACTATATTGGTTAGAGGAAAAGATGCGGGTTCGTGTCCCGTCCCGGGCTGTGATTTTTTGTGTTATTATAACATTCGTAAAAGTTGTGACCAAGTGCAACCACTTGAAATACAAATCTAAGAGAATATCGAAAATCCTTCTTTCTAAATTCTTGATCCGCGTAGCTAAGCCTGAGGAAAACCTCTGCGGACACGTACTAAAGAAAAGCTTGATGATGATGTTGATGAAACCAAGCGATACGGGTATTCCTTTTATTGCCTCGACCTATCATATTTTGTAATAACTAACCTATATGGCTACCTTTCTAGAAGCTCGGACGATGTCGATAGAAAGTGGCGTTTAAAAGTAAATAACTAGCAGGTGACCCAAAAAATTGAGAAGTAAATTATTACGTATTTTTTTGAATCCGACTTCAATCTCATCAAAAAGAGAGCTATTGGCTTTTTCTCGCTAAATCATCCTCATCGTAGACCGAATCGTATAAAAAATAGGCCCATTCCTTCCCGAGTATGTTGCAAGAGGTGGTATTAGTAGATCAATAGGTATTGCGCCAGTAGATAGTAAATCAACAACAATATTACGTCTAGCCGATGCGAAGATATTGGTGAAATATCAACAAGAATCAGTAACCCGTCTTGCTAAGCATGGAAATGGTACCCATTTCCTGGAACCCTGAACCATGGAAATGGTACTTACGTCTTGATAACAAGACGTAAGTACCCATTTACCACCTTACACCTATCGGACTAAGCGGTATTCTTCCACTTTCATAACTCACATCCCATAATAGTGGAACGCCTGGCTTATCACAACTTTTTTTTATCTAAGCCTCGAATAAAAAGCAAAGGATATCGCACCATCTGCCCGAATGTGTCTTATCGGATAACTCCTTCAAAAAGCACCGGAGTTTTCATTCACTCGTTGTGTCAAGGTCTTAACGAACGGTAGCTTACTTTGCATTTTAAACTCTCTCAAGATGGAGTTGCTATTTGTAAAGCAGTTATTATGTATGTGATTTTTATTTTTACTAGCATCGCATGACAAAATGTGCCACTAATTTCGCAATGCAAAGTAAGTATAATATCCTTTGTTTTTTTATCTATGGACACTTGCAATGCGAACCGAGAAGCATCACAAGTGCCGACCCTTTTGAAGGAGCTCTGGCGATTCTTTATTAATGATAGAAAAGTTCCACTCCTTACCAGTATTCATGATAAAGGCAAATCGATGTGTTTGGCACTATGTATCTACCATGTAAGAGTTATAACCTGCCGTACGTCTACTAATCCGGTGGTGGAAATAAGAAAGAGGGATTCAATCGAAGGCTATTTTACCAGACAGGCTGGGGACATCCTACTAAGCATCTCCTACACGTTTGTTTGTCTTGTCTTTGATGGCGCGGCGCGGCGCGGCGGACCGATTTTGATGATTTTTTAGTCTGTTTTTGAAATTAAGTCCCGTGTAGAAATATACTACAAAACGATTGTGGAGTGTGCCATAATGCAATAAGTAAACAGTAGCTGAAGTCCATTGGCACTCAATAACATTAACATTCTTTTATTTTTCCCACAAACAAAATTGCCTTAACTATTGCGTACTACAAGATTTGTAAGTATGAATTAATATTAAAACTTTATTATTCATAGATTACTTCTCCGATTTCTTAGACTGTCCGGTATTTCTGGAGCATACTGTGAAGTAAATTAGGTTTGTACCCGGGAGAATTAGGCCCGCTAGAGGCGTGTTGGGCTTAATTAAAGGAAATTACCTCCAGCACTGGGAGCTGTGGCCTTTATGTGATGGGAAATTACCCATCCTCTCCCGTAATAACGTAGGAAATACTTATGAAGATTGTATTGGTTTCATGAAAAATTAGGTAACAATCTCATAAAACTGTGTTACGACCCTTATGTCTTCAAGAAGAGAGTTAATAGGCACCTTCAGGGTAGGCTCGCTCCATCGTAGATCTCATTCTGGCCTGTATAAATTCTGAAGTCAAATGATTGAGTGAAAATATTCAACAAATAAAAGGATTCGAATTCAAACTACTTATTTGTAGGTCTAAGGGCCGATACACAGAACCTATATTCACTGACTAGATTTTATCTTGACAATTTATATAGGGTACCTATAGACTAAACTAAATGCTAAACCAAAAATTATTATACATTTTATGTTGTTGTATAAATTGTTTGTATATAATAATATACATAAGCAGATATATATTTCTCTTCTTTTTTTTATTTTTAACCTAACTTTTTTCTTTTGAACTTATTCTATGTATCTTTCCACCAAAGGCTTGCCTGGAAGTGATCGCTTTTAGCGATAACGTCATCCATTGTACTTAGATTAAGTAATATTTATCTGTAATAATGAGTTATATATATCTATCAAACCAACGATCCTCTATCGCCACTCTCTGATTGCATTTAAATAGCATCAACGCCTCCTGAGCTGTTGAAAGAGGGGGCCCATCTAACCTAATGGGTGGGAGGTGTCACAAATCACGTTAGGAGGGGTGCGTGCGCACAGATTTGGTGCTTGACCCAAGTTTCAGGTAACTAGCGGGTATTTTTATTTGGCTATCATCTGTAAGGTCAGCTAATTAAAGAGGTTTCATTATTCACTGTAAAATTAATGGTGTAAGGATATTGATTGATGCAATTGATTTGATAATGGTTAAGCTAGAGCTAAATGATCAATAATTATACTAGTTTCTATTCCAATCTAATTCTCCTTATTAATAACTTTGTTAGTTAATTTATTCAGAAAAATACACAATCACGATAAAGATTACTTGTTTTGTTAGTCCGCAGATTGTTCATCTTAAGGTTTTTAATTTGATATATATTTTTTCCTCGCATACCATAATTAGGAACGCTGACAGCTATTTTTATTTATAATAAGTTCACATAGTACATAAAAATGAGTCTGAAGTGAATCCGTCAATTTCACGGCAAATTCAACAGTATCCGTCTAATTTGAAATCACAATTCGCTCTCCGTTTATGTTTTGGAACGCAGTTATTAATGAGAGCAGAAGTGCTCTAAGCGTGGCTATTTTGCACTTTATGCAATATCCGATAGAACTAAATGAGAATATTAGATAAGAGTTGGCACAGGTCCTTATGATGGAGCACATCCTGGGTCTATACTACTATGATAATCTTCGTATTACTGACCTCACAGCTCAGTTAGTAGTAACTGCCCTCTGCGCTATAGGTTGTGGGTTCGAGTTCCACCCGTGGAGCACATCCTGGGATTATACTTCTATGCTAATCTTCGTATTACTGACCTCACAGCTCAGTTAGTAGTAACTGCCCTCTGCGCTATAGGTTGTGGGTTCGAGTTCCACCCGTGGAGCACATCCTAGGATTATACTACTATGCTAATCTTCTTATTACTGGCCTCACAGCTCAGTTAGTAGTAACTGCCCTCTGCGCTATAGGTTGTGGGTTCGAGTTCCACCCGTGGAGCACATCCTAGGATTATACTACTATGCTAATCTTCTTATTACTGGCCTCACAGCTCAGTTAGTAGTAACTGCCCTCTGCGCTATAGGTTGTGGGTTCGAGTTCCACCCGTGGAGCACATCCTAGGATTATACTACTATGCTAATCTTCTTATTACTGGCCTCACAGCTCAGTTAGTAGTAACTGCCATCTGCGCTATAGGTTGTGGGTTCGAGTTCCACCCGTGGAGCACATCCTGGGATTATACTTCTATGCTAATCTTCTTATTACTGGCCTCACAGCTCAGTTAGTAGTAACTGCCAGTAGTGAATAGCGCAGGGGCGCTATAGGTTGTGGGTTTGAACTCCACCCGTGGAGCACATACTCATTTCGTCAATACATACGTAATATACGTACGTATGTATGTATTTACAAAAGTATTTAAGTATTCTATCCGTAGTCTAGTTCCCATATTACAAGCTATGCTTAGTTTGGGGCTCGATGGCGCTGTGTAAAATTAATGTCCTGTAATATTTATTTATTTATTTATCCTGGGACTATACTACTATGATAATCTTCTTATAACTGGCCTCGCAGCTCAGTTAGTAGTAACTGCCCCCTGCACTACAGGTTGTGGGTTCGAATCCCACCCGGGGCAAACATTTCTGTGGTTAGTTTATGAAGTTTTTTTTTAACGGGGAAGCGCTTGGCCTTCAACTCACCTGGTTTCAAGTTATGATCAGGTCGAAGGTGGAAACGCACTTCACCCGGAATCTTCAACTGTTTTAAAGATCTGGCTATCTTACCTCCTAATGTCGGAACACAACAATTTAGAATAGTTGTTATGGCGACAGGCTTAAGTAAAATGGTAGACAGACGGACTAGAACAAAGTCTTTCCACCAACCAGTCAAGTTCAGTCTAAGATGAACAATAAAAACTATAACACTACAGATACTAAGTACTTAAGAAATACTTTAATGAGCAGATATAAGATCAAAAAATGTATGTAATTAATACCAAAATTAAGTAATAAGTACCTTAAATTGCTAATTCATTTACATAATAAAGAATAAGTATTAATCATTATATCTGTAATCTAGTTCCCATATGACAAGCTATGCTTAGATTGAGCTTGGCGGCGCTATGTGAAATTAATGTCCTGTAATATGAATTTTAATATATGAATACTATATATATTTTAAATATAGCTATAGATAGATATATATATATTTCTGTAGTTATAATAAAAAGGTGTGTAGATTAATGTTCGTTGATGAAGTACCTACTTAGTTTAGTTATAGGTAAGCGAGTATGAGCGCTAACACAAACCATTCATTCAACCAAAAAGTTCTGTGTTTGGGTAATCATCTCTTACCTGCAATCGTTGCACAACGTGCTTTGAGGCAATTTAATACGTCGGGACGGGAGTAAGTTGTAGTCGCTAGGTTTGATGTAGACTTTTTCTGATTACGACGCAGTTTAGCCAATATATCATTATTATTTTCCTTGTAGATACTCCAATATTTGTTTTGATTTTCCATTTGTACATGATAGTTCATAGTAGGCTATACGTATATTACGTAGAAAAAAATAAAATTCAGTTAATCTAAAAAAAACATAATTCGACTAATTGAGTTCATTCAGGCGTACAAAAATATTTTAGCGCCACCGCCATTGTGATTTTATTGACTTTGACAGATTTGACGTCATTTATGTGCTACGTGCGTTGGAATGCTTGTTTTTGAATGTTTTTTATTGACACATTTATTATGTTTAATATACCTTTTAATATAATTATATTCAGTCTATAATATTGGAAGGTTCCTTAAAAAAATAATTTAAAAAATTGTATTCCTTTATCTATATCTACTTGATCTGTAAATTATTTGTCGAGATATGGCCATTTGTAGTTTGACAACTGTTATTTAAAATGTAGATCTTCGTCATATCTTTATCATTTCAACTAAGAACGGAGAGTCTAAGACGAGTAATTTCAGAGATATGGCTGTTTGAAGTTTGACAACTTCGACGTCGACTTCGTCAACAAAGATTGATCTAAGCCACCACCGCATTAAATATTAATAAATTACAATGAGACCTCCTTAAAATTTAGAGGTTTGTGTTACAGTTACCATGCTTGGTAACTGGTGGATTGGTGATCGCAGTAACGCTGTTAGATAATAAAAAGACGAAAGCTGCTGCCTTTTATCTATTGAGATCCCTTAGTCGGTTCCTACGACATCCCGTAGAGAAAATGCAAAGAGATAACAATGATTCCATCCTATTTTGAGTGACTAAGGTTAATTGATATTACCCGTAAAATAACCCGTGATCCCACTCTAGTGCAGTGGGACTACGGGGAAAAAAAATATCAATGAACCCCCCAGTGGGTTATAGCAGTGGGACCACGGGTAAAGCCTCCTTAGAATTAGTTAATTTTAGCTAAATATAGTTTTTTTTTATTTTTGATGGGCAAATAAATCTCTTTTCTTTCTATCTTTCTTTCTTTCTATATTGCATCATAAGTGGTATGTATTTACAAAGAACAAGTAGTTATCTTAGTTAGTATTCATATTACCCGTTATTTAGTACCCATGTTACAAGCTTTACTTAGTTCGGGGATACATGGCGCTGTGTGAAATGATGTCCCGTATATCCTAATAAATATTGATTTATCCTATCATATCCCTCTTTAAATAATATAAAATAAAATGCAAAAAGTTTGACTAAATGAAACCAAAAAAAACTGAACAAATTGAGTTAAAATATTGCTCTTTCTACTTATTGCTCTGGACCGGAAATAACATAATTGATGCAATGTACTTTTTATTCGGATACCACACCAGAAGCTAGTTAGTTTGTTATTTGTAGGGTTCCGTGCCTAAAGGGGGCCAACGAGACCCTATTACTCCTTATTACGTCTCTCCCGTCCATCAGCGGGATGTATCTCATAAACCGTAATAAGTAGCCAGTTGAAGCTGTCACAGAGAGTGTTTTAAAAATAATTGAAAATTTATGGATAAATCCATACAATAAACGTGATTTTTGTCTTAAAATGTGGTTCGGAATACCACACAAAGAAACGCGGTCTGCACTTGGCTGGTTTATTTAGAAAATGTTTGACCAATCACTTGGAGATATGTGAATATATTTAGTTTTTATCACCACTTTTTAATAAAGCGTTTTCCTTATTTGTGAACCTACGCCTTAAATACCTTTGTTGATAAATTCTTGGTACCTAATTGAGTTGCTTAGATATATTAACGAGGCCACTTAATGTTCAAGACCTTTTTAAAATGTATGTATGGACCCATAATTAGCATAGCATATAGGGACGAGGCCCGCCTGTATTCTATCTAAAGTCGTGTTTTTTTTTTTATCAAGATAGGTTATCTTTTAACCTCTAGGCTGGTTAGTGTAAGGCCTCACAGCACATTTGGCTGTAGCTTTCGGTGCTTTGGGCTAGATTGGAAACCACCCAGGAAAACATATAAATATTTAAATAAATAAAACATATTTTAGGACATTAATTTCACACAGCGCCATTTAGACCCAAACTATGGCTTGTAATAAGGGTACTAAATTATAGATAATATGAATACTAAGATAACTAATTATTCTTTGTAAATACATACCACTTATGATGCAATACAGAAAGAAAGAAAGAAAAGAGATTCATTTACCCATCAAAAATAATAAAACTATATTTAGCTTAAACTAACTAATTCTAAGCTACACTAATGGGAACTAGATTACGGATATAATACATAGGTACTTATTATACAATACATACCCAGACATTCATCAACTAAATGTTTGTTCTAAATATGTTTGGTGATTACAGGCGTTGATGAGTGATATAGGTAATATGTACTTATTATATAATACATACCCACAGAAGACTACACAGAACAAACATTCATCAACTAAATGTTTGTTGTAAATATGTTTGATGATTACAGGTGTTGATTAGTGACATAGGTAATATTTTAGAAAATTAATAGGTTATTGTGGCTTGATTTAATAAAAATTAATTGAATTGTTATTTTATTTTGATGATAAATTCAAAGAAATATTAATAATTTTTTTTCAAGTTTGTAAGCTGATCATGGCTTTATGTATATAAGTAATTTATTGTTACACCTATTTTAATAACCATGTTTCGCGATAACTAAAGTGTTGAATCAGAATCAGAATCTGATGGACATAGATGTTTGTTCTCTTACTCTGTTTAGGTGCGATTTTGTATCATTAAATGTATTAATAAAAAAAAGTATTTTATCCGTAATCAGAGGTGGTTTAAATTTTCCTTTTTGGCACCGGAGTTCGAAAGAAATCTCCAGAAATACACATGTATGGAACGAGCTAGTTATCTAAATGGTGGTCTTTAGGAACCCACTAAGCCCACTTATTTCCATTGTCTAGCACTTTAAAATCTGTTTTAAAGCCATAAATCTAACGTGTACGCGAAATGAAGTGATAATAATGCGCGACAATACGGCGTTAGGTGCTAGTGATGTCCCTTTATCGATATAAATTATCGACTTGGCACTATAGCCGCAGATTAAGCAATAGTGACTTCGTAGTTTATTCCTATTGTAGTTTATAAATATGAAGGTATATTATTTTAACTGCATCATTGTGTTTTATTTGCTTTATATTCCACCCATACTAACATAAAAAATTGTAAAGAAGCTGTTAGTTTACAACCTTTCACATTCAAACGGCTAAATAGATCTTTATGAAAATTTGCATTAATTTACAGTACGCCATGAGAAAGAACTTGGGAATTTTTCACACGGATGCGACGAATCACGGGTGAAGCCGGGTACTACTACATTATATTGTTCTATCAGCTAAATTAAAGTTTATAATTCAAATTGAACTAATAACAGGTGTACCATCTTTGCATAAGTACAACCCTGAGATAAATTAGTCACTTGTCAACAATGTTTAAACTGTGGTGAACACTTATTCGTTTTGTGACATTTTTTTTACTTACTTTACTTTTGCTTTATTGCACAGATACATAGAACACACATCTAGATACAAGTTAACTTATAAAAACTTAAAAATAAATAAATAGGCGAGCTTGACCATAATAAGTGTTTTCTTCCAGCAAACCTAGATAGTGACAGAAACACGATTTTAATATTCTGGGAAAAGTGTAGGTACAACGTTCATAAATAACATACCCAATATAGGAATAATAAGACAAAGTACAAAAGGTAATCAATATAATTTATACCGATAATATAATATAAGTGCTTTGTTAAATATACATAGCATAAAATATTTTCAATACTGTATCATCTTTCTGCCCGCTACACCACACTAGATAGGATCGGCACAACATATTTTCTTTCTCCATTTTGAGATCAGAGAATCTCGTGAAGATGAGTTGTCATAATCATCCCAAAACGTCAGCATATTGACCAAAACAGTAATAGCTGCTTTTATCATAAAACAACTTAAATTATATAATAAGATTGATCTTAGATTAAGAATCTTAGAATAAGTATTAGTGTAAATGAAATTTAGTAAGAACTAACTGCATACTTCTTTTAAAGTAATGCCAGAATAGTTCAGTTATTCAGATTCGAAGTGATGAAGGCCAAACTAGGTGTAACTGATACTTTTACTAATAAATCATCGACTATACTCGAACTTCATGCAATAAATCATGCGATTGTGACTCATAATCTTATGATTAACGATGAACATTTTCATGCCTTCCTGTCAGAGTAAAAATGTATTTGCAACACTAGATATATCAAGTGGGTGGATCCATCATCATGCTACAGTAGAAAAGAATTGCGTGTCTTAATTATATCGGGACTCTTTTTAACCGACTACAAAAAAACGAGGAAGTTTTCACTTGTAATAATATGAAACTTTGTTAGTTAATTAAAGATTTCGATACTTTTCTGCTTCTAGATAAGGTCTAAAATAAGAAGGGTTTTTATCTTACAGCTAACAATAAATAACACAATACAGCTAATAATAAATTACACTTACACAGAAACTGCCCATTAGGTCCATAATTTACTAGGTTTTAAATGTTTTTATTAACACTACAGTAAATTTCCAATCATTGAAACCACTTAATAAAGCATTTTAATCTTCGATGCCATATTTGGTAAATACGCTTACGTTCTGTATTATAATGCAATAAAATAACATCCACGATAAAATGCGCGCGCACCGTGATCGATGACGTACACGACTTAGTTGAGAGGTTTATCGATATTGACACTTGTCATGGAACATCACTAGTTTGAAATGACGCGTGGCAGTTTACGACGCTATAACTCATAATGCCGTATGAAGAGACAGGAACAACACCAGCTTAGTCCTTAATGTACTTACGAATATGTCGGCCGACAAACGGATTATTATGGTCGTGTGTTTGTGTATTTAACCACTTTGATGATGACCGCCTGATACAATACTTCAGCAATGGAGCTAACTGTTTGTTATAAATTTGACATGATTCTAGGACTTATTCAACCTGAGTACCAGCATAAAAAATAACGCTTATCCGGTACTAAATTGATCAAAGGATGGCTCAAGCTTAAGATATTGAAGCTCCCGGGACTTCATTCCGTCAACCCGTGGCCATTTCCTGAAACCATTTTTTACTGCGCCTGCATTAACTGCTGATAGATGATATCACAGAATATAGCCCATGGATGTCGTAAGAGGAATAAGACCAGACAGCTAACTACTTTTATCAGCAATTCGGTAGCACTTTGTTTAAGTCCGTCTGGCTAGCTACCACCATCCTACCTAAGTCTGTCGCGAAAGTAGGTAAGATAGCCTGATAGTATGTTAAGGATTCCGAGCGAAGTGCCTTTCCATCTTTGGCCTTGTAATAATTTGAAACCAAGTGTGATGAAGACCAAGTTCTTTCCCGTCGTACAATAAAAAAAAACCGCCAGAGGTGGTAATGAGGGCGATTCGCCATTATAACTTTGGGGGGAAGTCCATGTTTTTTTAATCTAAGGATCCACCTACGTTTGACTAAATCTTGACTGATGTAGCACGCGTGTCAAGAAGACACCTATTCAATCTCGCCTTAATTTCCATGTTGTTGATATATCTAAACTAATATAAGGCTAATACAAATCAGACACGACAATTTCCTGACAATTTGGTATCACTCCCGGTTTTACACTGGTAGTTTCAGTTTTTGCCCGTTTTCTTCTACTTGACCTTGGTTGGCTATTCCGTTGACCCCTGATGACCTTGGTGCCCATTTTTCTACTCTGAGAAAACTGGTTAAGATAAGTATTAATTTTATTCATGATCTCAATCACAGCCCGTAAAAGTACACCACAGGATAAGGATCCTCAAGACTTTAAGGCCGTTGTCTAAAATAATGAAATGGGCATCAACAAACAACTTAACTTATTACTAATTTGTAGATAGATACGTTCACTTTTTTCCACATAGAAAAGATATTACAAATACAGATAAGTAAAAAGAAGATAATCTAAGCGACACTGGTAGTTCATTAGGCGGCTTTTTAGCTTAAACGGTCGCTACCACGCAACTAGTCAATGGGCAGAGAAGATAAAGGCTTTTAACTACGATATGTCATAATCGCAACGATAGGTATCACGGTACGGTTATCGTAGTATTGTTGTTGCTAGTATTCAGCATACCTATAAAGTAAAGTACATTGTAAAAAAAAAAAAGAAGTATCCCCGCCCTAGTGAAATGGCGGGGGATATTACCACCATACCGGCGGGCGCAATGCAGTGCCGTGTAGGCTATGTTATAGGCAAGAGATGCACTTAACATCAGATGGGCTACTTGCTTGTTCCGTGTCTAGGATACGGTTATATTAAATATATGTGAAGGTATAATGTTCAAAAAAGTCGCTCGTCTGTGCAGGCCCTTACGATGGACATGGTTAGACTTTGCTGGGATCACTCTTATTAAGCTAGAACCAGTAGGTGACACAAATTACAAGTCCACACGTCTTCCTGTGTAATTTGTCTGTCCAACGTTTAGAAAGTCGCTCTAGGCTACAGTTTTGTCTATGGTTAAGTTGGGAGTCTATAGAAGAGTAAGTAAAACATAATGCCGTGTTGGTCATGGCTTGAGGATAAACATCTCCAAATCAGCCCGCAAATGTCGTAAAATCGACGAAAAACCGGAAGAAGGGCAGCAGTTTCCTTATTTGATGTGCATCCTCGTATCATCAACCCTACATGTACTATCCTCTCCATCCTAAGGTTGTCTGAAAGAGATCCCTATCAGCCCATTACTTTGAACTTAAGTTTTTTAATTTTCTATTGTTCTGTATTTTTGAGCATAAAAAAAAATAATTCAGTAATTCACACCTTCTGAACATTGAACATTTAACACCATCACTGTGATCACTAATCAGCCTGCCAAGCGTGAGAATTATGGCAAATCTCTAAAGCTTTGGAAACTCAATCTAACAGTGGACATTTATGGTTATGATGCTAAGTCGGTTCATACCAAAAACTAGCAGTAAATTATTATGAGTTTAATAACTCTTGTAGGTATCTAAATTCTAATGTATTTTTGGCTTTGAATTTTTTTTGTCTGAATTAAATCGATAAAAGCAGAAATATCTACTCCTTAATTTACAATTAATAATCATAACAATAAATATGTCATTTCGCACAGCGCCATCTAGCACCAAACTAAGCGTAGCTTGTTATATGGGAACAAGATTACGGATAGAATAGGTACTTCAATTTTTTTTTATAAATACATATATATTATACAATACAACACTCAATCATAGAACAAACATCAATATTTATTACAAATGTTTGTCCTGGGTGGGAATCGAACCCACAACCTACAGCACAGAAGGCAGAGTTACTACCAACTAAGCTATGAGGATTGTTATTTAATATTGGATACCTATTATTTATTTATTTATTGATATAACATTATTGCTGTTTTGTTCATTAACAATGATTTTCCCATCAACCACACACAATTTCAACATTTAATTTTGTTCCAGCAAGTTCGAAATACAAAAACCTCGCTAAAATACTTAAAAAAAAATATTAGCTAAATTGTCTATTGTACGACGGGGAAGCACATGGTCTCCATGTCACATGTTAAGTTATGATAAAACTGAAGGTGGAATCGCATTTCACCCAGAACCTCAACAGACTAGTGTGCTAGGGACCTATCATACCTCTGAATTCCGGATCACAGCTATATTGAATCGTTGCCTTAGGTGAGATGGTGGTAGCAAGCCCGGACTTGAACAAAGCCCTACCAACAAAACCAAGCACAGTATTGCACCCTAGGGATCAAACCTTTTTTTTTTATATACAACAAGGAGACGGGACAATCAAGTAGCCCACCTGGTGTTAAGTGCATTACTTGCCTATAACAATGCCTTACTGCAAAGGTAATATTCACAAAGAACATAGCGTACACGGCACTGCAGTGCGCCCGTCAACTTGAGGCATAAAAGTGTTAAACCTCGCGTGCCCGTTATTTCACCGGCAACCATACCCTTCACACCGAAACACATCAACGCTGCTTGGCGGCTGAAATAGGTATGGTTGTAGTAATTCATCGGACGAGCACTTTCACAAGGGGCTTCTACTACTCTCAAATCTGATGGGACCGGTGGGTGAACCACTAGACACATTTTTTTTGTAGATGTATGATTTGTAGGCGTGGTCTATTTAATGGTCTACCCTGGGCATCGTAATCACTGGCGGTTACTGTTGAATAATCACAACACTGGTGGTAGGACCTGGGGAAGGTTCATCTGGTGAGCCACCTTTTCCTGTCAAAGTCAGGCACCAAACGGTTTACCGTGTTCCTTCAGTGCGCGGAGCCTTCTGAGAAAGCTAGCTCCATAAACTTAGATCTAGTAGACAGAGCTAGGATGAGGTTCCAGCTCTAGCTAGACAAGCCTAAAAGTTAACCGCCTCTGTGGTCTACTGGTTCAACCCACCGATTTCAGATCCAGAGGTCACGGGTTCGATCCCCAGGGGGAGCACAATATTGTGCTTGGTTTGGGTGGTGGTAGGACTTTGTTTAAGTCCGCCTGGTTAGCTACCACCTTACCTAATTCTTTCGCCATAACAATAATTCTAAAAAGTTTTGTGATCCGGCATTTAGAGGTAAGATAGCCAGTTCCTCAGTTATCAACTTGTAACCAGGTGAGATGAAGGCCAGGCGGTACCCCGTCGTACAGTAAAAAAAAAAGGTTACGAGCTAACCCATCATATAAATAAAAAAACAGATCAGAAACTTATTTTATCAAAGTCCTAAGATTTTATTGCCACTAATATCTCCTGCGTAGAGGAAGTCAAAATCCACTTTACAGCTCAAAGCTATCGCTATGTCGTGACCATACCCGCTACCAAATACCACTCAAATTATTACCAACCTAATTTCAACACGTTAAGGTTGAGAATTGCTTAGTAGGAACAGTAGCAAGATCTATCGTATTTTAGATAAGGCAATCTCTATTGTATCTGGGTGTAACTCATCTTACGTCTTATTTATAAAGGGTATCGCGTGCTAGAAAATGTGTTTGGTTCACTTGACAGCAAACAGAATGCTATAAACTTGAAATGCACTAAATATGGAAAGCTATATACGAGTACCTACGCCTTCTCGCTTAAGTACCGATCTCATCTCTTGTGAGCATACTGAATGAGAAAAGCCGAATCTATCAATAAATTGGCCAAGTGCGAGTCAGACATGCATTTAATTATGTACTGGATTTGTGTGAGTCCGAGTCCCGCTCAGTTTTTACCCAACTGCCTCAGAAGGAGTTATGTTTTTCGAGAGTATGTTTGTATGGTATTTTTTACTTCCACTCAGCAGCCTTAATGTCTTGATGAAATTTGACTAGTGATGTGTCATTTAATTCGTCTGAATTGTGGGAGAGATATAGGCTATATTATTTTTATATTTCACACCCCCCGTGAATAAAAAGGCGGTGTAAACACAAATTATGATTCTATTCCATCAATATGGGTACCAAATGAAAGCTAGTAATATGCCAATTATAAATATAAAAAGGTATATGTACACATTTTATATATTAAAGCAACTTTAAGCAACCACATATTTTTTTTATTGGCGCTTAACCTTCATCATAGATGGTAACTAGTTAAGATAAGGCCGAAGGTGAAGACGCTCTTCACCCAGAATCCTCAACCAACAAAGGGTTAACAAACATAGTCACAAATTACGTTTACCTAAAGTATGTCACTCGTACCTTAATTCTCGTGTTAAAATTAATGTTTGATTAAGCTGGTGATGTCAATTATATTGAAACTTTAATTTAATTCAAATAAGTAATATTCAATAATATTCAAATAATCTTCAACGGAGATATGCAACTTTTCACTCCGAACTTTGAACCCCGTTTTGCACTCCAAAGGGTGTGAATTTTCAAAATCCTTCTTAGGATTCTTCACCATAATAAACATACCCACCAAGTTTCAAGTCTGTGCGACCAGCAATTTAGTCTTCTTGGATCAGTCAGTCAAACAGATCATCTAGTTGATGAATCAGTCAGTCTTTCAGGACTTTTCCTTCCGTTTCCAGCTTCGTCATTTAGCCCGGTATTTTAATGCACACCAAAGGTTTTGAACCACAAAACTAAAAAGTGCCAGTTAGTTCTGAAGCCTCAGTGCGGATCCGACTCACGCTTGGCCAGTTTTTACAATTCGAAAAACATACAACAAGAATAACATCGCACATTTGGTTGATCATTTGGAATAGCTGTGCGAAGTGTCAAATAAGGTTGAAACAGTAATAGCTAGTAGTTCGCCCGGATCTGAGATCTCGCGATATCTGGTTTGTGTTTGGTATTTAAACAGGGAGATTTTTTCTCAAAAAAATTTTCATTAACACTACGATAAAAGTGTGCTTTCATTAATTACTTGTAGCACACTTTATCACAATCTTATTTTATTCACCTGACTGTTCGAGTCTCTCTCTCGTTGCTAACTCTCATTCTCTGCAATGCGAAAATAAGTCACCCATTACTAATACCAAAGTGTCTCAAAAGCGTTGCTGTGGTAGGCTGTTTATATATATTTTTTTGGTTTAAAAGTCAATCTCTCTTGCCCAAGGATGTCGTAAAAGTCGACCATCGGGTTTTAAACAAAGATGCAGCAGAGTTCAGCGTCTCTCTCACATTTAGCCAAAAGCCGCAAGTTGTTACAAGCTGCCTTTGTGGTCTAGTGGTTCACATTCTGGTGTCAGATCCAGAGGTCCCGGATTCGATCCTCATGGAGAGTACTGGGTTTGGTTGATGTTTTTTTGAAGACCGCCTGACTACAACCACCATCTAACCTAATTCTGTAGCCATAATAACAATTTGAAAATTGTTGTGTTAAGATAGCCAGTTCCTCGGTTTTTTGCGAATTCCGGGTGAAGTGCACCTCCACCTTCGGCCTTATCTTAACTTGTAGCCAGGTGAGATGAAGGCCAAACGCATCCCAGTTGTACAAAAAAAAAGTGCTATCTATCATAATATAATGTATCTTAATTATGTAACCATGTTTTGTTTTTTTTTAGGTGTTTTCTGTTAAAACATACTGGTAAAAAAGATCCGCATACGAGTTTCCCAATAGTAATCACAAGAAGCTAAGCATAATTCCATGAGGTTCAAGTAAAAGTGAACGGGTCTGATAGCCCATGGATAGCCTTCGCCATTGTGTAGCGCGCGTATAACTCATCCATAAGATATTTATAGCTGTATTATCACGACAGGGTGAAGAAAACGCTCGAGCCACTTGCAAGCACTCGTGCTTGGCTATTTTACAAGCTTTTATTCATAAATAATAATCAAACAAATAATATAAGTTTAGTTCATACAGATTTCACAATAATATAGTGACTGATGTCTCCTTTTAAGCTACGTAAATTGCATGTGTAAGGAGACACTACTCTTTCTAAAAATGCACATACTTGCTTATTATTTACTTATTTATATATACTAAGTAGTGATAATAAAACCACATAGTGAAAACTTAATATTTGATTAAATTTGCTTGGTATGTTTTTTTAAAGATTACGGTAAATAATTATGGTAAAGTATATACTTTTAATAGGCTAAAATCATGCAACTGAATTTTAGACCAGTTTCCCTCAACTGATGGATCGGAAATTTGAAAAATGAACTGTTTCTGAAAAAGTTTTTGTTTAAAAAAACTGTGCTACATAACTCCTCAGCAACAGGCTGAACCTGGCATACCTGTCAAGTTCCGGCGGCAATGTGAAAGCGAGCGTGACTGATGAGTCGTGCACCGCTCAATAGGACTGGAAGTCAGTTGAAACGTTTTAATTATTTACAATAAACCATGTTTTGAAATAAAAACGAATCAAGCTGCTAATATTTTTTTTATTAATATTAATATCAATAATTATATAGCTATTAGTCATTATACATTTTAAATAATTAATTAATTTACATAAATTTATGATTATTATTTAATATTTCATTTTTATTTCAACTTTATAATTAACTTACTCAATAATCGAATTTTGTTAATTTTTGAGCACAATGTACCAAATTTTATTTGTATATTATTATTATTATGGGAAACACTCTTTGCCAGAGAACAAGCTTTCATAGCTTATTTTGGTGACGAGCGTTCAACATTTTTATGTATTTTGTACAACAGTAATAAATGATTTTTATTTCTAATTATAGTTGCTTGGAAAAGCGGATATAACCGCAATCCTGATGCACACTAACCATGCAACTGACATATATAAGTTAATGTCAAAGTCAAAGTCAGTTTTTTTTTATTTATTTAGATTTATAAGATCTTTTTGAAACGTCGCGTCGGCAGGTAGATTTAGTGACCAATTTTGACCGACTCAACTAAAGCGAAAGCTATCTTTATATGTAAGAGTAGGTCATATCCGCAGAAGTATTTTAAAGTTTGAAACATTGTTTCTCAGGCAACTTTCCTATTATTTTGTCAAACTCCTTTCCAGCCGTTTCGACAACTCGTAACGGGGCTGCGATCCTAACGGACATGCCTTGTACGTATAGCCTAGATGATTACTTAGCTCTGTCATACTCCTTGACCATCATTGTAATAAGTAGATATGTCCACAATAGATTCTAAACTCTACCACACTGTAACACAGGCCACAACTTTTTCTGTGTTTTTAACCAAAATGGGTAAAGAATTTTTTAGCAGCTGTCATAACTTTTAATGTAAAGACAAAATTTCGTAACACATATACAAACCAACGACGCGACGCTCCGACATTTTTCTTGTAATAAAATTATTTTCCGTAACCGGAACATTGTCAACGCGGATAGGAAAGCCGACAATAACGACCAGTTAATTTAAATAATTTGACTTAATTGACTTAATTGATGCCAAATTACATTCGATGCTCATGAAACGATGAACTATTAAAAGACACATTCTTTGGTATATTTTAGTATCGGAAAGAAAGCCGGTATATTTCTTTGAATCAAATTATTTTCCGTATATGGTTACTGTCAGCAATTGGTCACATTATCCTTGAAAAACAAACACCTAACCATCTAGAAAATGCGATAGTTTAGAGCTATTCTTGTTATACCTAGATAGTTTGACAAAAAGTCGATTACACTCGATGCTCAGTCATTAATTAAAATACTAATTATTAGGTAATGCTTGGTCTTGTCAAGAAACCGATATTTTTCCATGTAATAATTTGTTCTTTATTTGGTGAGTGTCGCCAGTTGATATAACATATAAAGTGGTCATCGATAATAGGTGATAAAAAACGTTTTACAACACCAACACATGTTCATTTCTACATCCCATTGAAACTTCTCGCTCATTTGTTAATTTTTTGATGCATCTTACAAAAAAAAAATGGAACTAGGTAATTAAATCTGCATAAATCTGCAACTAGGAAATTAAATCAATGATGCCATAGGATAAATACTAATTTAATGCGTTTTTTTGTATTTTTTTATATTAAGACATTTAATACAAAGAACAGACAAAATTTCCGTCTACATAATACACGTCAGATTCACCTGCATACAAAACTCTAATGAATGAGAAAAAAAATCGACAAGAATTATGTACGCATACGAGCGATTGCGACCAGTGGAATGACTTGGATCACTCAGACATTCTCTCTGCATTCGAACAAATTTCAAAATGCCTGTGACGGTACCTACATTTTTTATTCAGAATAGGTCAAAGTTTACACGGTATAAAAGTATACGATAGATAGATCAAACCAACCCAGAAGATAATAAAATAAAAAATAAATAAAAATAAACATTTATTGCTCAAAATACTTACATCAAAATTCATAGTATATACTTAAAATTAAAAATAGAATAGGTATCACTTTTAGAATTTTCAGTGCTTTGAGCAAAAGGGGTAAATTCAGCAAATGCTGCATGCACAAAAGTGCAGTACAACGCTGGTTTTACAGTTACCCCGCTCGGATAGTTGGTCACCGAGGGGTTTACAGTGATAAGCGGGTAGTTACTATTAGAAATTAAATAAAAATGAAGCTATACAACAAAAAAAAAGATTTAAACTTGAAAAGGAAAAAAAAAACATAACTAAGCGAAAAAAATAATAATAATGAGTGCGCCTTACTTAACTACTATGAGCTGGACTACCACTAACAGTATCATTTGTGTGCTGTGTATATGTGTGTGATGTGAGGGTGTGTGCGTGTGTGTGATAAGTGTGATGTAATAAGATGCCTAAGAAATTCCGTTAGGAATAAGACGTTGGAACTGTTGCAATGCATAGAATAAAAGCTTTTGAAAGCGCCTAGTCCTTATGAGTGGTATATTTTAATTTAACGAATCAAGTCAAAAGCAATTGTACCTGTATCATCGGAACTCTCATATCCCAGTATTTTCATACTACATATTTGCAAAATACCTGTGCAACGACGCCACAGATACTGAGATTGCTATTTCTAAGAAACTACCTAGAACCTTATTACTTTTTAAGACAAATAATCAAAACTCTTACTGCACGTGCTATAGTTTTTAGAGTTTCGTAACTAAAGTGTGTTAACATGACCCTATTACAAAAACTTAATTTTCCGTTCTACCTATACTAATTTACTTACTACTACTTCACCAACTATTTTTAAATTAAAAATGGTAAGTTGAGGAATTCTCGATCGAGAATGATCGAGCGAACTTTCCCAGAAGCTGACTAAGACTATTCATATCCTTTTCATATATTTACTATTCATATTCTGAATACATATTTTTAAAAGTTATAATGTTACATAATAAGTAACAATATATTTAAAAAAACGAATTGAAAAATATGTTGGAACCTCGGTGCGCGAGAACTGGAACTGGTCTGGATTATTTACATAAACTGCCATAATCACGTTAAACACCTCACTCAAAAGCCAATGGAGAAAGAGCTAGAGAATTGTTTCAAGAAAATGATTAGCAATGTATCCCCACGCGATATAGGTATGAAAAAGTGAATAGGTACAGAATTCGTAGTAAATTTACCGCCTAGAACTCTTGGAAGCTATGAGTACCTCTTGCACAGGTAGATAAAGAAATGTTACCAGATACAATGTAAGCTTTCCCCACTCGCGGTAGGATTCATTATTGCGCCGCATTTTTGCGAATAATTTTCTAACCATCATAACATTATGTTGATGAACATTTAAAAACGAATTTATTATTAATTGCTTATCGGTTGATAAAATATTGTATTACTTCTTCGTGGGTGTTTAACTATAAAAAATACCTTCATAGATATAATAGTAATTACTTATCTTATTAATTTAGACTCACTTACATTCCAGAAATAAAGGAAACCACAAGCGTTATCATCTATTACAATGTCAGTCATCCATAAAGAAAGAAAGCCAAATTACTTCAGTCTGAAAATTATATTTTTTTCATTTATTAGGAGCTACTGTGTCATAGAATAGCACATATTTTAATTAGGTTGGTTTTCCCCTATTTTTTTATCATTCAAATAGTAATTAACAAATTAAAGGTAAATCATAATCTTTATTTGATAATCAAGAAATCATCATATTAATTGTAGTTCAAAACCAGACATCGATTATTTTGTTTTTTAAATCAGCTAGTTAATAAGTTTTTTTAAGAAAAGTCAGTACTACAAAATTAGTTAGGTACTATATTCTGTTTTTCTTTTCGTAAAAGGGGAAAACCCATGATTTACTCGGAAAAACGTATGGTGATGAACCTTTATAAAAAACATTCAAGAACTGTCATAAATAAAAAAATAATCAAGCCTTCAATGAATAATCCACATTACTCAAAAAAAACTACGCTGTGTGTAGTGTGAGTAATCAATTAATTTTACATTAAAAATATCGCACTAACACTTCGGCCAACTCCACTCAACTAAAGTAAATATTTTCACACGAAATATTCACATTAGGCTTCAAGAAAAAGTCCTCATTAAAAAAAAAACGTTTTTTTCAGATAAAATTGAACCTTACACAGTTTGTATTTCTGTTTTACTGAACTCCCAGCCAACAACTTCCAGAATCAGAATCAAAACATAAAAAAAAGATTTTGATGTAAGTAATTAATAATTATAATAATTATATCACACTGAAAAAAATTCTTCTGACAACTCAACCGTGATCAATAACGCCAAATGAATTAATAATTCACCATATTCTGATGAAATCATCAATCAAGTCTTCAAAGAAAGCTCCTAATTAAAAAAACCTTACTTTTTGTCAATAAAATCTGAAATTACTCGTAAAAATTATTATCGATCACTTAGTAGTGCAGTCAAACAGGAATTCATAAATTGTTATGATTTAAGACTTAATAAATAGACCGATAAAAATATCACACAAATAAAATACATTCAACCACGATCAATAGCGGAGAAAATAATAATAACAAACCATATTCTTACGAAATCTTAACATAAGTCTTCAAGGAAGAATCCTTTTTAAAAAAAAACAACCCCTTTTGTCGGTAAAATCTGAAATTACCCGTAAAAGTTATAATCGATCATTATTAAGTGCAGTTGAGCAGAACATTATCTACAACAAATTCTTACTTCAGAGAAAATTCAAGAAGGTAAAAAACAAAAGGCACTGAAGGGATTAAAATTCCTCAAGAAATTCATCATCATCTTCTTGCACTTAATCCCATACATATGCACTTTGCTCAAAATTATTAGAATTTATTATGTTGAAATAGTAATTAAATATATGTTATAAAATTGGGTTATGTAGAGGAATTGGATCAATTAATAACTTGACTTGATAGATCGCTATTGTCCGATGATTTGCTGAATTGAAATTCTATAATGTATCAATTAATATATTTACAAGTTATTATTATTTTAAAGAATATTAATAATCTGAAAAACATATATACATTAGTTACAGTTATTTATTACATTCTGGAACAGTTGAGTTACCTATAGGCCGTTTGTAACGGTCCTTAAGTAATCTGACTGATTCCTTTGTACATAGTTAGTTTAATTGTACTTTTTATTGAATGAAAGTAATATTTAGCTACATAAATAAATATTAATATTTTATTATTTTTATTAATATATAGTAAATAAATATTACAGGATACTAATTTTACACAGTGCCATCTAGTCCCAAACTAAGCAAAGCTTGTAATATGGAAAGTAGATTACGGATATAATACATACCTTTTTTTTGGAAAAACATACTGATCTTACTAACTAAAAAACACTTTGAGATTACCAGTCCGAATTCTTTGTCAACTTTTTGTTGACTTTATTACATGAAAATCATTTAAATTCACAGGTAAAAAGTAAATAGCATTTCAATTAAAAAAAAAAATATATCATCGATTGGTTAAACCGATATTGAAAAAAGCAACAAGACTTGTTATAGCTTCATATAAACAGTGTTATGGTATGATAGTGGTATCCAGTCAGGCGGACTTAAACAAGCCTATATTAATAAAATCCTGGAATTTCCCCAAATCCCCCAGATCCATCTCAATTTTATTTATCTCCACAGTTGGAATAAAAAACTCAATCTTTCTCTGATGTAAAGTACTCGTGAGTTAACGATAAATCCTTGAAATTATGTCTGACGCCACGGTTATCTGCTATTTGGCAACTTGCGTTATATTTCAATTTAGTTATTTTCAATCGCCTCTGTGGTCTTGTGGTTCGCCTACCGGTGTCAGATCCAGAGGTCCCGGGTTCGATCCCCAGGGGAGTACAATATTGTGCTTAGTTTGGTTGGTGGTAGGACTTCGTTTAAGTCCGCCTGGCTAGCTGCCACCATCTTACCTAATTTTGTCGTCATAACAACAATTCTTAAATTGTTGTGTTCCGGCATTTAGAGGTAAGTACAATAGAAAAAAAAATATCTGCGTTTTTGGAAACCTGCGCGATAAAGTGTTTCTCTATTATTGCGTATTTAATTTACTGCGTGTGTGGTGCTATACGAATGTGGTAGAATAAGTTTATTTGACATTTGTGTTATTAGTTTAGTTTTTCCTTGCGTCGAAACCATTATGTCTGTCGTCAACTTTTGAAGTGAAATTGTTGCAATACTTAAATATAGTGTGATATAAATCTGGACACGCGCTTAAACGGTCGGTATGGTTAGCAATAAACGCAAGGGTTGCGTTTATTGCCAACTCTACCGACCGTTTGCTATTATAGGTACTGAGAAAGAGCCGCGGGCTTGAACAAGGGTTGTTTTTCAAATTCTTGAAATAACGCGCTTTTGAACGCGCTTTCCATACTTGCAATTAATGTTATTAATGATTTCTTTATGACGTGTGATTCTGTGTAATTTCAAGTGATCCGATATTATTTCTAGGTAGCACAAACACAATCAGAAGCTTTTGAGAAATATTGATTGGTATTGTTTCTCTGCGTATCTTTTTTGCAGTGCACACTTCGACTTGTTCTTTGATCAATGCTTGCTATGTATTCAATGTAACAGGACATTTTTTCACACAGCGCCATCTAGCCCAAAGCCAAGAAAAGCTTGTAATATGGGAGCTAAAATACACAACACCCATGATCAAATATGTATCTATAAGATTCCACATGATACAAATATTTGACCTGGGTGGGAAGCAAACCCACAACCAGCAGCGCAGAAGAAAGATCAATTGAGCAGTGAAGCTTGTCAAAACAAATAATTCATGCATACTAAAGAAAGTAGGTTCTGTTTGCCTTATTATGTATAGCCACAAAGTCATCTCGACAATGATTGCTAAATGGTAATGGGGATTTTGTTTAAATAATCATAGTGTCAAAGTCATACAGTATTAGTGTCAAAGTCAAATAATCGTATTCAATTGTACACTATTATTTTATGAGCATGATCCGATTATTAGTCAACTTACAAAAAAACACTTTTTAGTTATTAAAAATAGAAAGAAAAGACTTGTCTCTCGGAATGTATTTCAAACTATCCCGCTATAAGTTTTTATGCTCGAAATAAATTAATTTTATTTATTTATTATTATTTATGTATCCTAAAGTGCTGTTTTTTCATGATCGGGGTGAAACTGTGTTTTGTTACTATTTTTAACCCACGAGTAAAATGAGAGACATCGTGATTGTGAGTTGGAGGGGTCGATTCCGCCACGGAATGGACCCCTCCAACTTGGCTCGCGGGTCTCGTAAAGGTGGAGATAGGACTTATCGCACCGAAACAAGGGCATATTATTCGGTGCATTAATCTCAATCCTATCACCGATCCCCTGTTAAGAATTATGGCAAAACCCTCCTATTTTGTGCAATGCATCCGCAATGGACTTTAGGCTTAATGAAGAGGACAAAATAAGGGTTGCTTTATGTTTAGCGTCGTAACGAGTTCGTCTTTAGGTTTGTGGCCTTGTAGCTCAAAATCTGTTAAAAATGTTAGTTTTAGCATAGTATGAACATTTACAAATGTTATAATGACACAAAAATTCACAACGCGCGACTGGATTCGAACTAGCATCTTTTCCTAAAGCCGGAAACCTCCTAATCAATTGAGCAACGAGGGTCCTGTCACAGATTCCTTGTCATATCCATACTCAGTTTGAGCGCTGATCAATTTTTGAGTCGTATTTAACATTTGTAAATGTTGTGACTAAGTGTCACAACATTTACACTTGAAATACAATAATGGTATGAACAGATTAACATCACACTGTTAGGTATTTTTGACCAGCACAGAATACATGGTGTTATTTTTTTTTATAAAATGAATTTGGTTTTTAACTGAGAACCTCATTTAAAAAAAACGAGACGGTGGGAAATTCAACAGTTGATTTTCTCTCAGACTCAGACTTTAATATTCCAATTTGGTCGGAATCATAAACAGACCACCGCAGTCGGCTCCCTGTCGTATTTCTCGGCTTTATATCTATCAATATCCGCGATAACGGCGCCATTAAATTATTCCAAGGCATACATAGTCTATGAGATAGTGGCAGCATTCTAACTTCGCTGTTTTCTCTATAACACAATCAGCCGAATCATCTTTGTGCAATAAATACAACCATATAATTCAACGACTTTTAGGTTTATAGATGCTTTATTCTCAAAAAAGAATTAGAAAATTCACTTACTTAAACATAGTAATATAATTATCATAGTTTTACGTACAGTGCATAACATTTTAAATCTAATAAAATATGTGGGTAGTTTTGTTTAATTTGATACAAGACAAGACCACTGTATTTACAAAGATTAGGTTAAGAATAGATGTGGCTGTTTGGAAGTTGAGTTCGTTTAGTATCTAGCTAGCCATCTTTTTCAACATAAGTTGTTTAAAGATTTTTTTTTTCTGTGATAAATATATTAGTATATTTTTGAGATAGATAGATAGCAAGCCTTATAGCTCAGTAGGTAGCAACTCCGCCCTCCGCGCCGTAGGCTGTGGGTTCGACTCCCACCCAGGACAAACACTTACGTGATGAGTTTAGATGTTTGTTCTGTGTCGGGTGCTGCATCATATAGTACGTATGTATTTACAAAAAGTATTTAAGTACCTATTCTATCCGTAATCCATCTATGGTGGTACTTTTTGTATTAGTATCAGAAGAACTCATGTGTATAAAACATTAATTACTATAAAACAGTGGGGGGCCGCCAGGTCTTCAGAATCGACCTTTCCAATACAGGTCACGAATGTCAAAAAAAAAAAAGAAGCACTACACTCCTGTCTATCACCTAATATATTTACTACATTTACTTTTAAACTACACATTTCGGGTGAGCTACTAGATCCTTAGTGGTTCACCCGGTATGAACTTAAACTGTTTAGTGGTGCTAATATTACTTTTTCTAAGTAAGAAGTAATCGATTTAGTTGATGTTGATGATTTAGTGTGGTTTCCACTTTTATATGTAGCGAGATGGTAATCTTTTTCGTATAATAAAGTAGATATTTGCAATAGCCAGACCGAATGTTGTGGCACCCTGCAGTAATGTTTCACCTTCCGGATTCCGATTCCCAAAACCACTCTTTCGTACCCTCCGCTTATTCTTCCCACATGTCTATTAAAATACCCTCCTTTATATAAATCTGATAAAAGTGAAACTTATGTTTAACAAGGAAACATTTTAACTATCTACCACTTTCCCCGACACAGTGCCCAACCACTTTTCGTCAGAAAACCCTCCATAAAAATTCTAAAAATATAAGACACAGATGGAATTTGTTGCTCTTTGTGCTGAGTTGCTAGGGTCGATTTTCAAACCGCAAGACCCATAGTGTCGATGTTTATTCATCTTCAGCTCCTGCACTATGTCGTAGAAATATCATCGTTACATTTAGGTATTTCAATGTCGCAGTAACGAAGGCACGGCGGTATGGAGATCTAGCTTTGATTTACATCTCGACTGCAGCCAGGTATGAAAAAACATTACTCTTGTACGTAAAGTCACAGAATAAGTTAAATAGGCCGCATCATATTCTTTTTTTTTACATAAATCGACCGATACTAGTCAACGGTCTTCATAGACTGTATACCAACAATTAAATTCAGTGAAATACACTTATCATAACTTGAAAATCCGGTGAGAGACAAGCACATCCCGTCGTACAATAAAAAAAAATGTTGGATATAAAAATTATAACATTTTTTTTTATTTTTTATTACAATATTTTTATTTGGAACAAAATTACATAGGTAGGTACCTATATTCAAATTTATACAAACGATGATAGCTGCAGAAGTAGAAATACTGTGTACAAATAAAAAAAAATGGCATGTCAACGAGATACAATACATTTGGATAGGTGTGATCTACCTCAAAGTGGTCTGACCCGGGCAACGTAATCGCTGGAATTTGATAGCGGTTCCGGTTGAATGATCAATACTGGTGGTTAGACCTGATAAGGACCGCACCTGGCTAGCCTCTTCTGCCGAAGTCCAAACGGTTTATCTGTACAGGTGCATAGCCAGCCCTTTGGGAAAACACTCCATCGTTGACCTCATCCTTGCTCCTAGTAGACCACAGGTCTTAAGCTAAATGAGCCAAATATTACAACGAACATTTAATAAGCAGGTACTTATTAAATAGATTGTAATATTATCCTTGGGTAGTCCGACTGCTTCTTTTGTACATATTATTTTTAATGTTTGTTAATTACTTTTATGTTATCTTTAAATAGTTATATATTTAGTTCGTCTTATACGTGGATTTTTCTTCTTATTTACCAAAATTAAATGTCTACATACTCTATAAATATTATGTTCGTCTTATAGGTACGTGAATTGTTCTTATAATTCACCAAAATTAAATATCTACATACTCTATGAACATTATGGTCATCTTATACGTGAATTGTTCTTCTAATTCACCAAAATTAGGTTTCTAAACACTCTATGAACATTATGTTCGTCTTATACGTGAATTGTTCTTCTAATTCGCCAAAATTAAGTATCTACATACTCTATGAACATTATGTTCGTCTTATACGTGAATTGTTCTTCTAATCCACCAAAATTAAGTATCTACATACTCTATGAACATTATGTTCGTCTTATACGTGAATTGTTCTTCTAATTCACCAAAATTAAGTATCTACATACTCTATGAACATTATTTACGTCTTATACGTGAATTGTTCTTCTAATTCACCAAAATTAAGTATCTACATACTCTATGAACATTATGTTCGTCTTATACGTGAATTGTTCTTCTAATTCACCAAAATTAAGTATCTACATACTCTATGAACATTATGTTCGTCTTATACGTGAATTGTTCTTCTAATTCACCAAAATTAAGTATCTACATACTCTATGAACATTATTTACGTCTTATACGTGAATTGTTCTTCTAATTCACCAAAATTAAATATCTATATCTTCTTCTTCTTCTATTATATATAATCGATTTACCACTGCTATAGGTATTCATCACGCTAGAGTATCCGAAACTGTAGGACCTACGGACTTGAAAATTTGTCAGGGTGTTTATTGTGACAAGTAGGTGGTGAAATAGTTTGTATGCAAAATCTTTATTTATTATCCGATTGAGTTGAAATTTAGCACGTGTATTTGTAATTACTTTGAGATGCAAATTATGAAAAAAAAACTTAGAGATTGTTCCTCTAAAAGGGTGAAGGGCAAAACTTTCGTATGGAGATATCTTTATATTTGATCCGATCGAGTTGAAATTTTGTACGTTTGTTCATTTTAGCTTAAAAATGTGTACTATAAAAAAATATTTCTAAAAATCTGACTATTAAAGGGTGAAATGGGGCAAAACAGTATGTATGCAAAATCTTAATTTATGATTCGATTGAGTTGAAAATTTGTATGTGTATTTCTAATAACTTTTAAATGCTAATTATTTTAAAAACTTAGAGATTCTTCCTCTAAAAGGGTGAAACGGGGAAAAACTTTTTGTATGGAGATGTACTTTATATTTGATCCGATCAAGTTGAAATATATTTTAAGCTATGTAATAATAGCTTAAAATGCGTATTCGAAAAAAACTATTTTGAAAAATCATACATTTAAAGGGTAAAATGGGGCAAAACAGTTTTTATGCTAAATCTTTATTTATGATCCTATTGATTTGAAAATTGTAAAGTGTATTTGTACAACCATTGAAATGCTAATAATAAAAAAAAACTTGGTAGAGTCTTCCTCTGAGGGGTGAAATGGGGCAATTATTTTGTGTGGACATGTTTTTATCTGATCTAATCGAGTTGAAATTTTGTACGTGTGTCTAAATAACTACATAATGATTTAGAAAAAATATTTCGGAAGATCAAACTACTAAGGGGTGAAAACTTTACTTTACTACTTAAGGGTGAATTGGGGCAAAAAAGTTTGTACGCAAAATCTTTATTTATGATCTGATTGAGTAAAAAAATGTTAAGTGTAATGCGCTTGCAAAATGCCAATTGTGGAAAAAATCTTGACATTCTTCCTCTAAAAGGGTGAAATAGGGCAAAACATGCATCCACAATCTTTGGATGGATTCAGTATAAAATATTGCATTTATTTGTGTTTCAAAGATTTATGAGATACTAAAGGGTGAAATGGGGCAAGTCATGATATTGAAAATCCTTAGTTTCATTCGATTGACAATATGTATGTGTATTATATACTAACATTGAAATGCTTATTACGAAAAAAATACTCTTATATGTTGCCTCTGATAAGGTGACATGGGGCAAATCTTTTTGTACGGGGATATCTTTTTATTTGATACAATCGACTTGAAATTATAGATATAGGATCCAAAAGATTCGGGTTCGATCCCCAGAAAGAGTGCAATATTGTGCAGGACTTGATCAAAGTAAACCAACCAAACTAAGCACAATATTGTACTCCCCTTGGGGATCGAACCCGGGACATCTGGATCTGACACCGGTGGGCGGACCACTAGACCACAGAGGTGGTTAAAACAATCCTGGTTATCCAAAACACTTTACGAGCTGCCACATGGCTTTTTGAAGACTATTACCAGTTCAGTAGGTGCCCGGGACATACGACGGCCTTCCAAAGCAATCAGGTAATTCTAGCCTGCAAAGTCCGTACAAAACGGCCCGGTGACCAAACCTCATAAAGGAATGCCGCACCCGTGAATCGGACCTGCTAAAAACACTAGACAGGTGCGAGTCTCTAAAGCGCTGAGATTTCCGAAGAAAGTTTTCTACTGTGTTTTTTAAATCCAATGATACTTATGCCTACTGACAACCTAATAAGCACCAGGTTCTCTTTCTTCTATATTTTATATCAAATTAGGATCTGGATATAATTAAGATTTCAGAATTACCTACCTGAACGGGCCGTGTAGAAACTAGGAACCCTGTTGTTTTTTATCCCTGAATGTATACGAGGTATCTCGTTTCGGCCATTCCGTTTTTATTATTTCACGGTACTTTCAGCTAGTACTGTATAAATATTATGTTACAACTTGTGAAGCAGGCGGAATCAATCAGTTACAATAATAACATTATTAAATATAAGTAAGTTAAAATTATTTGATTAAATTATAATATCCTAATTTTACTTACTTACAGACTAAATAAAATATAAAAAATACATATTTATGCAAATATATAATTGTAGATAACCCGTTTAACGGTGGTAAGTAATAAGATATCGTATTATTCCTATGTTTAGGTATGCCTTTTTATAATGTTGTACACTTTTCCCTTCAATTTAATTATGTTTTCGCTCTCTACCTAGGTTTGCTGGAAGGTACTTTTTTTAGGGATATACTCGCCTTTGCCATACATTTTAATTTTATGTTCGTATGCTTATGAATATAAAAATGTGAGCAATCACACTGATGTTATTAAAGCGTAAGTTTGTGTATATGTGTGTATGTTTGTTACTCCTTCACACCTAAACAGCCGAACGAATTTGGATGAAATTTAGTTTAAAAGTTTATACCCTGGACATAATGCTACTATTTTATTCTGGAAAAGTGCAGTCTTTCCAAGGGATGGCACTCAATTACCCTGAAAAAGTTAAACGAATGTGGATGGTATTTGGTATCAGTTGAGTTTATACTAGATTTACATAGACTACTTTTGTCCCGGGCTTTGCCCAGAAGGTGCTGCCCTCCTGTTAAAAAAAGCCTCAGTCGACTCTTATGACATCCGTGGGCGTGTTGGAGGGGTCGATTCTTAAGCCGCGACCACCACGGCATAATGATGGGATGGCCACATAAATAATAATAATTAGAATTGTTTGTACCTACTTCTTCACGGTGAAACGGCTGAACATATTTGGAATACAGTTTCGTAAGCTCTTATGGCGAGAGTAGCTCCCTTAGGAAAATTAGAAAGTTAAAGACCTTAAAGATAAGAAAGAGACCCTAAAACACCTTCAGTTTGTTTTTTTAAAACAAAAGTTGAAATCACTACTATTGAATAAGAGCTATTACAAAGTAAATGTCTCTCATAATAAAAATAATTTGCATCGGTAATTCTTCCCAAAATGTTATTTTGTTGACTTACAATATTGTAGCCCCATGTTTATTTTTCAAATTATCTAGTCATTATTATTTAACTTATTATTGTGGTTTTTATCATTTTGACATTTTGATTTGACAGTTCTACTTATTTTATTACATTTTTGGTTGAGATTTTATTCTGACAAAGCTTCTATTGTACTTTCCCTTTGACCTGTAGTTATAATTTGAATATTTTAATATTTTGACATCGGCCCATTTACCGCCAAAATTATTAAAATTTTTAGATATATATATATATATATATTTTCTTTTGTCACTGTTTGTACCTTGTAGTTTTAGTTTTATTTTGATATTATGTTATTTTCTATGCTTGTCTGTTTTTTTATTATTTCCTGCTTGTGTTTATAAAATTTTAGAATGAACGAAACTAAGTGTAACTTACTAGTAACTTTTGTGCATTGTGGAAATAAAAAACATACTAAGGCTACTGCTTTATACCGGTAAATTGAAAGCAAACGCATTTAACTCCATTTTGCTAAAATAACTAAAACTTCACATCCTAAAAGAATGAAATGTTCCTTTTGGGATAACTAACATGACTGAAACAGCGTCTGTTAGTGTTTTACGCTTCATTAATTTAGCAATAGTTTGGAAAATATTGTGTTGTTCCTGCTGTTGGCTAGATAGGCATTCAGTATGTCAACAGTGCTGCTACCCAGCCTTCATACTAAAACGGCTGCAGCTCAATTTAATTTTGAAATTGGATAACATGAAACTTTACATTCTGAAGGGTTTCATTATTCCTGTGGGAATACAAACAAAAATCAGATAATTCTAATGTCAGTGATAATTAGTAAAATCCCGCATGTTTAATTTTTCTGTGGGTCTTCCTATTCTCTCTCCTGCCTTGAAAGATTCAAGTTAGTTTATAAATTAACATGTATAGAATAATAGGAAACTGCACGGGAATAGCACATCACACTAATTTTATAAATGCAAAAGTCTGTGTGCGTTGTGTATGTTAGAAGCTCCTTCACGGCTGGACAGATTTAGATGAAACTTACACCTACACTATCGTTCTCTTGGAGAAAGCTCCAAGAGCACGATAGTGTAGGTCAAAGTAAGTAAGTCAGTTTTAGATCAAATAAAGATTTGATCTAAAACTGACTTAACAGGGCTTTCCATGTTTGTATGTAAGTGTACCTGGCACCTAAAATAGTTGCTCCTAAAATTAATGATGGAAAAATTTAAAACGAAAAAAAACCTATTTTTATTATTTATTTATTTATTTCTAAATATTTTTATTTTTATTTGTGTAAACTGTTTGATGAGTCATGTTTTGTAAAAGCACATTATATAATTTTTACTACGTTAGGCTTTGTTTTACATTAACGAGATTATATCCCATATTTTGAAATCTTGAATATAAATCTTAGGATAGCGTTTGACCGATATTTGTCATAAAAACTTCAGGTTAATATAAACGTTATTTGTATGTATTTGTTATGTTTAGTTAAATTGATCAGTTTAACATTATTCCCTTACTTATCTGTAAATATAATTATTTTTTCTGTTTCTCCTCCTAAGGTTGTCTGGAAGAATGGAAGAAAGCGATAAGGTCACCATCCTTATTGTACTTATACACTGTATTACCTTATGTTTGTATAATTCGATTTATTTTTGTGTACAATAAAGCGTTATTCAATTTAATACAAACCAATCAATTTAAATTAAATTCTTGGAAAATTTGTAAAATGGATTTCCATTTGAATAGCTTATTTAGATATGTACCTGTATCCCATTTAGGGTCTGTTTTTTTATTCTACAACGGCAATGTATGTGACTTTTATCTCACGGTATCAAGTCATGATAAGGCCGAAGGTGGAAGCGCACATCAACCGAATCCTCAAAAGACTCAAAGACTGGCTACCTTACCCTTAGGATTAAAGGTTCAGTGTCAGTTTATCAGTACACCGTATGTTGTATACTAGAACAAAACAATACAAAATTGGTTGTTTTATGGGACTGTAAACCACTCTTCCTACCACTAACCAATACGAGCTCGAATTTGTTCACTCCTGGGAATCGAATCAAAACTGATACCGAACCATTTTCAGAACATGAATAATTTCTTTTAATTCATTAGCTTGTTACGAGTAATTCATTCGCTCTCTTCAATTAAAACTTGAGAGCTATGTTTACACAATTTAGGACTCCGTCACACAGAGGCGGTTAAACGCATTAGTCGTTTACAGGTGCTTTGTGAGGTGCATTAATTTACTGCGATATTAATGAATTCGTCCATTTCTTATTATCTACTTGTAAGTAAGTCTTACTTCACTTACAAAAGATAGTAACGCGTCTCCTTTCATGGACAAATTGATACAGCTGATAGGATCAAACAAACCGACACAAAAACATATATAAAGATTACCGCAAACGCATCATTAAAAATCGTTTAATTAGACAATCAATAAACATAATTTCACTTAACAACATACTAATATATTCACGCGGTTCCTTTCATAGGCATATTGAAAGTCCAACTAGGATCAAAAAGACCGATACAAAAACATACGTTTTAATTATCGTAACGGCTGTTACGATAAAATTTTACTAGTAGTTTGCCCCGAACTGAGATCCCGTGATGTCTGATTTGTGTGTTATTTAACCACGGACATAATTTCTCAAATAGAAAGTAATTAACGAAAGATAAAAGTGTGCTTTCATTACACCTTACTTAAGCAATCTTTTACTCGAACTCTCTTTATTCACCTGAGTTTACTTAATGTTAAAACAGGGGTGATTTCAGCAAACCAAAATAAAGTTAATTATGAAGTCAACCCCTTTTAACAGTCTATCCTACAAGACATACCAAGCGTTTTGACCTCTTAACGCGCCCCTTTTTTACGAAAACCACCCCTATTAAAAAGTTAAATATATATTTTATGAATATGCAGCCAACACTTTCAAATGACAACGCACAAGCCGAAAATCTTCTTGTCTCACACCCCTATTTCTCAAAATTACCCTAGTGTCAAAATCCTCGTATAATGCAATAATCAATGTTTTAAGATAATATGAAGTTTTTAGTTTTATGATGTAGATAACACTTGTAATGTTATTAAATTATTATAAACACTATACCTAAATGTTAAATGGATCATCAAAAAATTTACCAGCCCGAGGTTCTTGCCTTTCTCCTTGTGTGGTGGTCGCAATTCCGAACAGGCGGTAGATTTGACGTTTCAAAATGATCCTAAAAATCTTAATGAATAAAAATATTTGACTTTGACTTTGATTTTGACTTCGTACCGATTGATGAGTATTAAAAAAAAATCTACTTGTTCAAAATTTTGAATTGATAGGGTCAGACGATCCGTTCAAAATATATGGGTAAAAATTGTATTTCTTTCCACCCCAATATCTCAAAAACTACCGCACTTATCAAAATGCCCCGTCTCAATTTTTATAAACGTATCTTTTTACTGTTTACATTTTATAAAAATCGGATAATCCGTTCGAGAGTTAGGCCGTCACAAACATTGCCATATACATACATACAGACCCGGAATTCCAAACCTCGTTTGCTTCGCTCACTCCATCAACTAATTAGAAAATCGATAAACAATATCAAGCAGGCGATTCTCATTATTGGAACGGCCACATAAAAATGGAGAAGTTTCACTTATAAGTATTAATTGTTAGTTTTAATAAATTAACTTATCTCTTATTTATAATTTACGTCATATGCTTTGTCGGTGCATTCATTTTATGCATTCGTTGCAAGTGTGTTGTAGTTATTGAGTAGGCAGGTTGCTATACCGCCCATTGCTCTACTTGGGTAACTGCCATAAAAGGTAGGTATGTAAATAAAAATAACTCTAAAGGGTATTGAATTGTATGATAAGTATGTATTAACAAAAAATAAGGATTTAAGTATTATATCTGTAATCTAGTTCCCATATTACAAGCTTTGATTAGTTTGGGACTAGATAGTGTAAAAGTAATATCCTGTAATATAATAATAACAATAAATTAATTATTATTTCAGGCGATTGCTCAGTAAGCGTGTGTTTTTCTGCTACAGTATCAAACACTATAGAGGGCAATTTCTTCGCTATATTACCTTCCGTTTTAAAGAAATAGGAATTTATATAGTCAGAAAATCTAAAGTACGCTCATAAGAACATTTAGAGGGTTCAATCGAGGTTTCTGAATGTTTGTGCAATACTCAACTCAGTTACGCGCTGATTAAAAGCGGCTTGAGGAAAAGATGCGTGTTCGAATATCATTTTTAAATGTTGTGACCATGTGCAATCACTTGAAATACAATAATTACGTTTTAAAAACATATGAAGAAAACCAACTTCAATAAAGATTATGATACAATTTCGGATGACGTATTTTTAACATTCTTTCTTTGTCATTTTTTTATCTTTGAATTTTTCGCCTTTTTAACCAACTTCAAAAAAGGAGGAAGTTCTCAATTCGGTAGAATCTCTTTTTTTTTCTTGTGTGCTGGTCACAATTCTGAACAGGCAGTAGATTTAACATTTCAACATTTTCCTCAAAATCCTACTGATTTTAAAGAATTACTTTGACTGATACGAAAATGAAATCAATCGTTACAAATTCTACGGTCATGATCTTCTCTTATAACATAGAATAGCTGAATGGATCATTCAGTTTTTCTAACTACAGACAGAGTTCATTTTTCAGTAGAACAGTTTCCGAACTAGTCGTTCAGCCAAAACATCTTCTCATATCTCTCTTTATTACGTATCAGAATTTGTACAAAAATGTTTGGATTGATTCGTAACTGTTTGGCCCCACTTATTTTATTCTCTCCTCTTCTTGAATCACAAGATTAATTTATTACCATATATTTTTACAATTCATATATTCTCTTCAGGCAACTTTCTGTAGATTTTTATGTTTTACAATTAAATGGTTAATCGTTTTAATTATTGATTATGTGTCTTCTTTGTATCTTATGTCGCGTCGGAGCAAACGGCAGCCACGAAATACATACAATGTTGTTATGGCGACAGAATTAGGTAAGATGGTGGTCCGCCTGGCCAGACTTAAACAAAGTCCTACCACCAACCAAACCGAGCACAATTTTGTACTCCCCCCTGGGGATCGAACCCGGGACCTTTGGATCTGAAATCGGGGGGTTGAACCACTAGACCACATGTATTAATTTCGTGGTTCTTTTCACCTCGCTCCAAGTAAGGCCGATGCTTTTCGTCTCTGTGGTGAGCGAACGCCGACAGGTTAGCTATGGGCGAAAACTTCAAACTCAGATGAATTGAATATCCTTATATTGTTTTGATGAAGTACGGCAAAGCGTTTGGCTTTAATCTCTATTTGTGTCAAGTTTGAAGGTGGAAGCGCAATTCACCCGTAGGAATCCTCAACGAGCTGAGGAGCTGGATATCTTACATCATAATTATTATAAGATATCCAGTATCTTACATCTAAATTCCGAAATACGACAATTTAGAATTTTTGCTATGTCTACAAACTTAGGTAAGATGCTGGTAGCTAGCCAGGCGGATTTGAAACAAGATATGCATCTGGCATAGCTCTTTGATGTTCACTTCCAATGGCAGTAGGTGCCCGGGACGACGACGCGATGGCCCTCTTAAGTAATCAGGTAATTCTAGCTTGTAATGTTCGAACTTATCGGCGAACAAACCTCTCAAAGTAATACGGTAATTCTAGCCTGTAATGTTCGAACTAAACGTTGAACAAACCTCACAAAATAATCAGGTAATTCTAGCCTGAAATGTTCGAACTAAACGTTGAACAAACCTCACAAAGTAATCAGGTAATTCTAGTTTTTAATGTTGGAACTAAGCATTGAAAAAATCTCACAAAGTAATCAGGTAATTTTAACCTGTAATGTTCAAACTAAACGTTGAACAAACCTCACAAAGTAATCAGGTAATTCTAGCCTGTAATATTCAAACTGAACGGCAAACAAACCTCACAAAGTAATCAGGTAATTCTAGCCAGTAATGTTCGAACATACGGGTGAACAAACTCGTCAACAACTCTAAAATCTTTAAAAGGGGATGATCATTCAGTGAAACCTTTGCAAATAAAAAAAAATAGAGAAATCCACAAATTAAATAATAAGTAGCTAGCTCGGATAATTATTAAAAATGAAACCGGTAAAACCAAATAAAAATGTTACTAATAACTTTAAAGAAAAACGATACAATTTTGATTGATAATTAAAAAGTTTCTAATGAATTTAACCGTTCCTTTAGCATACCTATGATTGTTATTTGGCCACTAAAAAAACACCTGTTGATCGTGCATTGGCCCTACTTGAAACAAGCGTTGAAATGTTTAGTGTTTACTTTTGTTTCAGACTGTTTACTTTGTTTTAGACACATCACATAAAACAATCAGCATTGACACGTCAGTGCTGACTGTTTTATAAGTTAATTCGTCTTAAAAATATCGAAAACCTTTGAGCATTTTTTGTTAAGATATGAAGTACGATATTCATTAATTGCTATATTTAATAGGAGCATTGACGAGTGAATCTTTTCTGATAATATGAATCATAGCAAACTGATCCCTTTATTCAAGTCTGGATATAAAAAGAAAACTCTTTTCATCAATCTCAATTCTGCTAGCATGTAGTAAAATGTTTGAAAAACTTATTCTTAATCAGTTTTACCGCCTCTGGCAACAGCCCATTTATGTCCACCACAGTGAAGAAATAACTCTCTCACAAACTATAAGGTTTGAACATTATCTCCACGCTTGTCAGTCAGATTAGTGTTCACAATTAAAGTTTTGACAGAGGATACTTTGACTATCACAGAGGATAGCTGCTACGTTTTTGGTGAAAAACCTTGGTCTACTTTTACGTCATCTGCTGAAGGGATACTACTAATAAGGGGACTATTTTAACCTTCTTTCTCTCTTTTCTCCTTCTTATCTTTTCAAAAAACTAATATCAACCTTTACATATTAGTAAGGCGTAACTATTCGCTTATTGTATTCTGCCCATTTACTTATTGACCTACTATGATGTAGGTACACTATAATACGTTCAGTGTTTTTCTTGAATTCTTATAGGCTTTGCATAGATATAATGATATAATGAGAGTTAGCAACAAGAGTGAGACTCAAAAACTCGGATGAATAAAAAGATCGGGTACCTATGTTGTCTGAATGGGTAAATACGTGCACATTCTGCAGGCGACCTACCACAGCTGGTTTAAGAGTCTGGAAGCCTATAGTTTGTGCATCGCAAGTCATCGCAAAGATGAAAAGATCTACCAAGAAGGATCTGCGTAAACTTTGTGCTGTCGAATGGAATAAAGCGGCCTTTTTGTATCCATTGTATCAGAAGCTGGGACTATTTAATCCATTCAATGTTAACGGTTGGATGTACTAATTGAATTTTCTAAGAAACATTTAAGAAGCTACAAGTTTTTATTCCAGTGTAAAAAATAATTTTCTTTGAAATTATGTACATATTTTTGAATAAAATAGCTGAGATGCCTGCGGATACTTAAATTTAAATTGTTTTAAAGTTCAATTGTTATATCATATAAGAATCCAATTGTAATAAGCTCATTGAATTACCTCATTAACGTAACAGTCCGAAGTATGTTGCGTTCATATCATACTTTAAAATACTCGAAAATGCAACATGAGATGGTACGGGTATGTCATGGGGAGAGACGCTACGCTGTCAAGAATGCTTTGGCTATCGCCGAAAAAGAAGGGCAGAGGACGACCGCCAGCAACCTAGTGGACAAACGTCTTCAAGGAAAAGAAGATAGGAGGAGGTAAAATACGGATAGACTCTATTACAATTTTAGTAAAGTTTTTGAGAATTTTGTGCTTTTTGAGACAGCGTGCGAATTCACAGGATAGCTAATTCTATCTTTCACATATTTTTTTAATTTCTCCTCGCTCCTCGCTGTTTAACCGCAGATCGATTTAAATTAAAATTAAACAAAGCATAAAATTCACTTGAGTCGTCTTAATTAACAAAATTGAATATGTACAATTAACGACTAACGACAACGAAGTAAATTGTTCTCAATAAGCTAACTTTAAGTTAAAGCATAGAATAGAATTGTTTTTAAAGCGCAGCCATATTGTTTTCATGCTTCTAGATCGAATCATTTTAAACAAACCGTGAAACATCAAACACAAATAAGCATTTTTAAATATTTTTAAGTTTAATAACTAGGTACTGCAATTACTCCATATTGGGACTTTTAATGTCAATTTTATAACATTTTCCCAATTGATACGCAAACCAGCCGCAACGCGTTTACTTTGGGAAAACCTTTTTAGTGTCACATTCTGAACATTCTCACACGTGTTATCATATGAACACATACAACGTGTCAATCGCCATAATAAGTAAAGGACGTTGATTGCAATATTATGACGAACATAACAAAAAATGGTATGAAGTTCGAGTCATGGTTTGACATTTCGCAAGAATTAGTAACGTATTATTTAGTACACGAACCAGGCACATTATTTTGACACACAGACAAAGCGTTTAATTCGTTATTATTATAATAATTATAAAATCATTTTAATCTGATTCTGATTCAGGGCAGTGAAAGGGTCAACTATTGGCGAATGAATTTTGATCGACATAATACTTTAGCATAAGTACTTCATTTATAGATAATGACCATATCAATTATTTTATCTTTACAATTGATCAACGAAAAATTATGTCGTATTTTTGTATTCGAATAACAACTCAAAGCTGTTTTTATAAAAAAGAGGGTATAGTTATACACAGATATGCTCACCGTTAACAATAAAATAACCGCATCAAATTAATTCTATAAGGTTATACATACGTGCTCAGTCAAAGGCTGTTGTATTCTACACAACTTTTATGTTTATTTTGAAACGCCAAGAGCTCAAACAAAAGTTCAAAAGGTCAATTAAATAACCCTTCATATCAATGAACGGACATAAATTGTAAGTATTTTACAATGTCGATTCATAATTAAGAATAAAACCAGACAATGTTGAACCATCAAACAGTACTAAATAATCATAATGACATTTTGACCATCTGTGGGCTCGCATTTTTTCTGCTGAAAGTTCGTTTTACTTCACACTCAGAAAGGTTAATTGTCTTAAGATATAAAAAAATAACCACCTGTCAATTAGCTTTCGATAATAATAACAGATAATAGATGGCGTGCGTTCTAGGAGTAGAACAGGAAGTCCTTCCTTGTAAGGCTGGGATCGCAGCAAGTCATTAGTATCAAAACTTGAGTACCTATATCCAGAAATTCTGCTACAATGAAGTCGCCATTCTAAAACTAGCGCACTAATGAGTAGGTATGTCATTGTTCTATTTTGAGCGTGCTATTAATTGCACACAAAATGAAATGTAGCTGCGTATAATCAATTAAAAGTTTATTAAATCAATAGTATTATTTACCTGCATAACATTTCTTTGCTTTTTTTTTAGCAGTTAAGTGCCACAAGATATTGCATTAAAGAACGAGTGCATAAAATTAACTTGTACGTCACAGTTGTCAGAACTTAACATACCCGGTGCAATTATGTCGTTCAATGTTTAATAGTAAAATAGTCAGGCAAAAAATGCATTTTTGACAATTAATACAATAAAAATGATAAACACATCAATTTAACAACGCATTTTTGCTTAGACGATACTTTATAAAATGTATGAAGTAGTTATTTACCCCACTGATCGGTGAATTTTCTTTCATTAGGTATTATCAACGTAACATATGTAAAATTAACTTCTAACGTATGTAGTCTTCGTCACTAACAGACTCCGTTTTTATTTTGTATCAATCGAAAAACCTTGAAATAAACTTTTATTTTATTTTGCATTTAATCATAACTGAAATTCAATGCAGATAATAAAATTATATTACCAGAAATGAAACAATAGTGCATAAACGGTTTCTGTTAAGGTATTAAGCACATATATTAAAAAGTTAGAAACTAGAAAGTATATTGAATATCGCATTAATTCATGCAATATTTATCTTTACTTATGGACAAATAAATAAATATTTTTTTCCATCAATATGCATTTAGTCAATCTTCAGCAACGAATAAATAGCCGAGTAGTTATTTATATCAAATCATATTGAATCAAATAAATAAATAAATATTCATAGAAACATAACAACGCAAGTATTCCATACTCACTGAACTTTACAGTGGTACCAACGTACACAATGGGGAAGAAATTGTAAGCTACACTTTTAATTTTGAATATGACCTCCACATACAGTTTATCAGGGTTGAGACAAAAACAGACCTGTAATTCTATGGTATTAAGTACATATATGAAAAAGTTAGAAGCTAGAATGTCAGGCTTGCATTGACTAACGCAATAATTGTAGATTTCTTTTTCTTTACTTAAGAATAAATATTTTAAAATATAAATAAATAAAATCATAGGGAAATCACAGGCTCTTATATCGTATTAAGTACAGATACGACAAAGTTAGAAGCTAGAATGTCAGACTTATATCGACTAACGTAATAATAAATGCAATATTTCTCTTTTCTGATGGTTAAATAATGAAATAATACTTCCTTAAAAATGCATTTATTCCATTCGTACTGATTAAGAAATAGCTGAGATGTTATACATGTAAAATCATATTAATAGAAACGGAACAAGCCACACTAACAATCATAATAACGCAAGTATCTCATACTCGCAGAACTTTATAGTGGCACCAACGTACACAATGGGAAAAAAATTGTAAGCCACCCACTCAATTGGGAATTTAACCTTCACATACAGTTTATCAACGTTGTCATTGGGAATTAATGCAAAGAGAGAGCGTGACAGCGTGTATAGACACGAGGGGGAAGCAAAATGTTCCAGTACGAAGTCTTATTAATAAAAACAAATTTTCACTACTATGTTGCAATTACATGACGATAAGTATTTACATTCATTGATTGATACCGCCCGCATTTTGACAATATTCTCAAGGCGTGCGCAGAGCTGAAGATCCTTATTTTCTGACTTTTTCTTATCTCGATGCACATGAATGTAAATGTATCATTCGTTTCTAAGTTACCCATAGTGTTCATATATTTTATATATTCCGCTAACAAAAATAATTTATAATACGCATCGTAAATATTTTGTAACCAGTACTTTTTCTACTTACCTTACGCACACTACACACCTTCAAACTTGTGTTAATAAACACAGGAAAATAAGGCTTCGGACCCGTGGCCCCCAGGTCAACCCCCTGGGGGAGCCATAAGTAATATTTAGTACCGATGTCTCCCCATGCTGGGGGAGACATAATACGATTATCTATTGTTTGTAGTTAGTTTTTATTTTTTTGGATGTTCTGGCTCTCTACATCTCAGCCCTAATATTTGCCCAAGTGAGCCTCTAAGTCTATAGATGACCCACCGAAATAATAAATAAATGTAATGGAGACTGACAAAAGTAAAATCTTAAAACTTTGGAATAAATTACTGCCGTCTAATTTAATAAAATTAAAATTGCCGTCATTGGTAATAAAAAATGGAGATTTAGTTACACTTATTACATGACAATACTATTTGTAATGTTCTAATGGTGTAAACAACACGGTCCGGTATGCGGTTACATTAGCATGTCGGTGACGGGGTCTCATAAGTTTTGCCCTAATAAAAAATTACTGAACGAGGCTAAAGGTATTTTTTCTTATAAAAAGTTGTTACTTAACTGTTTTTAATGTTCTAAAGGTGCAATTGAATAATAATTTATTTCCTATAAGCTTCAAAATTTCTCTTGAGCTTTTCTTTTCTTCAAAATTTTCATTCACAGTTTAGTTACCTAAAGGCCGTTTGTTCTTACGGTAATTCGACTGCTTCCTTTGTTCAAAGTTAGTTTAATTATACCTAAATATTATTTACAATATTTGTAAATTATAGTAAATTTGTTAGAATTATGATCAAATTGGGACAATAATTCTCGAACAACTAGAAATTTGTTTTTCCACGCCGGTCACCAATCTGGCGCAACACGTCACATCAGCATATCAGTAACGACAACCTAAAAGTTTTGTCCCTCAAAAATCGCTAACCGCCTCTGTGGTTTGTGGTCCTGTTTCGCCTACTGATTTCAGATCCAGAGGTCCCGGGTTCGATCCCCACGGGGAGGAAAATTGTGCTTGGTTCACCTGGCTATCTACCACCATATTACTCATCCTGGCGGCATGATAATAATTTAATCCGATTTAAACCAGCAGTCAGCAGGTGGTTTGTCAGAAGCTTCGTTAATTGACATACATTTGACGGTACGTCAGCTTTTGACCGAAACACGGATGCTAATAAACATGAAAACGCCTAAGTTTGTTAGCACTTGAGCAAAAAATACATTAGTACTTATTACAATACATTTGACGGTACGTCAGCTTTTGACCGAAACACGGATGCTAATAAACATATGAAAACGCCTAAGTTTGTTAGCACTTGAGCAAAAAATACATTAGTACTTATTACAATACTTACTTAACTCAATCTACATATTCAACACACATACGTTTTTTTTTATTATACAGGTATTTTAATTAGGTGGAAGGAAACACTTACTTTTTTGCATATCATCGAAGCAGTTCCTGATATTCAAATGCGGTAAATAAAATAGGCACTTAATACTTATTTATTGATTTCACACAAGAAGTTAAGTGAAGTAAGGATGTTGTAACAAAAGTCAGAACTACTTATTTACCATTCCTGCCTATTACTACTACTAATTAAAACAGCCACTTATATACTTGGAAAAAAATATCGCTTATTTTAATATTTTCTGTGAACAGTTTCAAAGCACAAACCAGTGTCTAGTTTGTGAGAAACTCTGAAATACATGAACACCTGGAGTTCTAAACAGTAAAGCAGGAAATCAGCAACAGTAGCTCCAAATATAAAGAACGACTGAACTGGCACACAAATGAACTCGCCAAAGACCTCCTAGACGATAAAGAAAATGTAAAACGCCTAAACCGATGGCACATACTGACCTTGGACACGCGAGATTAAGTTTCTAGCCATTCTACGGTTCCATTTGATGGAATTATTTTATTTTTTATTTATATATTATGGATGGAGACCGCCTAGTGGTCAACCCACCGATTTCAGATCCAGGGGTCCCGGGTTCGATCCCCATGGGGAGTACAATATATTGCGGTTTGGCTGATGGTAGGACTTTATTTAAGTCCGCCTGGCTAGGTACCATCTTACCTAATTCTGTCGCCATAATAACAATTCTAAAATTGTTGTGCATTCCGGGTGAAGTGCGCCTCCACCTTCGGCCTTAACTGTACTTGTGTAACCAGGCTAAGAATAAGAAGGCTAAGTGCTTACCCGTAGTTGAATAAATACTAATCACTACACCATCACTCCTGGAACGTGATTATGGCTAAATCCTATAGCAGATTAAAAAAAAGGTCAGAAAAAAAACAAAATTATTATTCCATATTATTTCTAGCAGTCAATTCTATCCAAAGGTTGTCTGGTAGAGATAACTTTTTAGTAATAAGATCGCCCATTGTCACAATATTTTATTATGTTTAGGTGCCAAATTAGTGAACAACAAAGACTTTTCTATACATACATACTACGAGTAGTAGTCCGCCCCGAACTGAGATATGGTCTGGTTTGTGACGGAGATTATTTCTCAAATAGATCGATTTCTCAAACGATAACAGTGTGCTTTAATTACACCTTTCTTACTTAAACACTATTTTCTCGAACTCTCTTTATTCACCTGAGTCACAGATAATAAAATCCTGAGTGTTCGAGGCTCTCTCTTGTTGTTACGTAATGTAATATCCTTACTAACATGAAACATAGGTTGATATCGTTTTGAAATGTGCTCTCAAAACTGATTCCTTAGTAGTCGTAGTTTAAAATCTACCCTTCCGGCCCACGGATGTCGTAATGTCAACCAAAATGGCAGCAGCTTTTTTCTTTGTGTAAACAAAACTTTAACTGTGAGCACCAATCTGTCTGCCTGCCCTAAAACCGTACTTACAGTTTTAGAGGAAGTTATTTCCACATTTTTTTTGTGGACAATAATGTACTGTTGATATAGAATATGCGCAGTCAAAGCCCATGCATGAATATTCAGACACACCAAAAGTCATTCTTGGATTTTATCGACACATTGAGTAAATAACTATAGATTAATATATTAAGAAGAATAAAAGTTAAATAGATATAGTGCGATCAGTTTTGATGGAATTTCGATTTCCCTCTCTTATCTTACAAGACCTGATGATCATCTTTCATCTTAAAAAACACCCCTAATAAGGGCAAAATAAATTTATTTTGAAATCTGCAGTCTCAACCCTATTTCATATGATATTTCATGTCTTAACACATTTTGAAGACTTCAATCTTATTAACCCTTTTTGCAACCCTTAATGTAAATACATGGGTGTTTTCAGCAAATCAAAAGGAAGTTTATTGTGAAGTCCCTTTAGCAGTCTATCCTACAAGACATACCAGGCGTTTTAACCCCTTAACGCGCCTCTTTGTTACGAAAACCACCCCCGATAAGAAAAAAACATATATTTTATGAATGTGAAGTCGATACTCTTTCAAATGACACCCCACAAGCCAAAAACCTTCTCGTCTCACTTAATACCCCTATTTCTCAAAAACTTGTTAAAAAATATTAAAAAAATCCTGCATGTTCAAAATTTTAAATGGATCAGATCAGCCATTCAAAAGATATGGGCGAAAAATTGTATTTATTTTCACCCCAATATCTCAAAAACTACCCCTCATATCAAAAATCCCCCGCTACAATCAAATTATATTTACGTTATCTCTATTCTGTTTAATTTCATGAATAATCCGTTCGAGAGTTATGCCGTCACAAACATTGCCACATACATACATACATATAGTGCCGGATTTCCCAACTTAACTTAGAGATCTCGTTCGCTTCGCTTACACGATCAATTAACTGTTTATAAATACTCGTAGCCTACAAATGTGGTATCATATTCGAGTTGAATGATCTAAATATACAAAGTATTGTAATTGATACAAGGATACACCAGTTTGATGAAAAAGTCTAGAAATTGTTTTTATTTGATCTTATCGCAAGATGTTTAAAGATAAGGCCCGATGCGACCTCATTACATGAATGTATCTTTCACGTTGTAGGTTCTACAACATTTTTGAGATAAATATGGAAGTGTGTGAGAAAAAACACTGCTTGATTATTTTTTAATTTTAATAAATGATTGTTTAAAATATAATTATAGTGACATGCAATCTATTTTATTTAAAGATCTAATTTAAATGTTATTACAAACTCAAGATAATTTTATTTTTGCAATAGTTTATGTGAATGAAACGTCAGGCATGAAATAGCGAATAGGTTCCTTATCAAATACATTTTAAGATTGACTCACATTATATATGCCCGTGTAAGTAAATCTACTCGCGCTGTAATATTTTTTAAATGCTGCAAGGTATCTTAAGAGATGACAATCCAGGGCAAATTCAAATAAATTCTAATTCAATAATATTGAAATCTTCTATATCCATGCATACTGATATTGTATACTAGCTTCTGCTTTGCGCACAAAAATTTGTGCAAAGTTTCATCTCAATCCTTTTAGTAGTTTTGGCATGGAAGAGGTACAAACTTCCAAACATACCAGTAACTTTCGCTTTTTTAAATAAGTGTGACGTAATGCGATTTTAAAATACATTTCAACATGTTATTTTTGGTACCTTTTCACGATTATACGGCTGGACGGATCTTAATGAAATTTGGCATAGAAACAGTCCATAAGCAACAACATAGCATTTGTTGTTTCTTATGGACTTACAAACGGGTACCACCTTTTATAATAAACAACTCTATTATTTCTACACACTTTTATCACTCTCCATTGCAGAGACAAAATGTTACCAGTGTGGTGACCTTTTGCCTCGACGACACAATTAATACCACAGATGACTTTTTTTATTTACCTACGGGATAGAATTGTCTTAGACGTGGGATAGAAATACGACACAGCGCTATGTGTAATAGTGGCTCAACGGATGGACGCGTGGCTGAGAACCGAGTACTGCATTTTTGAGTCCCTGTAGTCTGTTTTTTTGCACTATGAAATTATTATATTTTGGGTGTACTATAGCTATAAAGTTGTTGTTAAACATCAAGGTAAGCACAATAATAACACCATGTTTGAGCTTTGCTAGTATTACCGTTTTAAATATAGAGCTTAAGTAAACATTGTTAAAAAAAACACGTTTTTTGCATGTTGATCCTTTGGTCCTTTATTTTGTATTAAATTTTTTTCAATATCTAACTTATTTATTCAATAAAAATTACAATTAAACTAACTATGTACAGAGGAATAAGTCAGATTGCCTAAGGACCGTTACAAACGGCCTATAGGTAACTCAACTGTTCCAGACCAGTACCAGACGGAAGCGTGCCCAAGACACTGGCTACATTGCCACGCTGAATAGCTATGCTAATTCGCTGGCCTAAATAAGAGCCAGCCCTTAGGTCACGTGTCGCCTCAATCAAAAGCCCCGCAAGATTTTTGGACCCAAGGTCTCCACCCCAAAAGGCTCAAATAGCTCTTTTTGATTGTTATTGACACTGATGGGTGGTAAATGACTTATCGAATGATAAACCGATAATCCCAATTTAGAGCTGTACAATTTCAAACACGATATGACGACGGGTATACTTGCGTATGCGATCGATGATGATAACACCAACTTTAGAAATGCATTAATACTCACGCAAATTTTAAACGCGAAAAATTAAGAGTTGTTATCAATCTTAGAGTAGGTACCTACGGCTGCAGCCGCGGGTAAAAGCGAGTCATAAATTGAACATAAAATATGTTATGTTCAATGTAATGTATGTATTATGTTTGGTAGTGCACATAAAACAGCGAATGATAGAGGAAAAGGGAAGTGAAACTATCGCTGTGCTCACAGTAATGTGATCAATTTATAACGCGATCACATCCACCCGACGAGCATGTATCCTGTCTTAGCTTATAATCGAGAAAAAATGAGAAAAGTTAGCATTATAAATCATAATTCCTCGGCATATAAAAAACTACGAATGTATGAGCAAGCTCTATACAATCAAACTGCAACGCATTGTGGCTCAGCTCATTTTCAGTTTACTTGAATAACAAGTAAAGATGTGGCCAAAGGTGAAACCAATTCACTCTAGGCTTGGAGACTGCAAGATTGTATTTGATTTGATTGCTGAAAAACAAACATCGGCAACGAGTTCCATTCCTAACTAATGATAAACGTAGAGGTAAATTTATGTATTCGGCACAATCTACAAGGTACATGTGAGTACTAGTACTATAGGTTATTTAATAGTTATTCTAGTCTAGTTATTTAATCATCATATTTTTGACCAACAAAATATAATAAATAAAATAATAAACTCTGCTTGTGCTTGTGTTTGTTATGAATAAGCCTCGCCAAAACATGGGCATAAATAAAATATCGAAAGAAAATACACCATAAAATTGTATAGCTTTTACAATTTATTTAAAGTCATATAGTGTATTTAACTCAGCTACCTTTAACTTTTTTATATGGAATATGATCTAGATGTGTTATCTATGTATCTAGCTAGATTGTCGACTGCCTCAGGTGGGCAACGTTTTGCGGGTAGCGGGTGTCGATCACACACTTGGCCAGTTTCAAATATTAGGAAGAGCATTATAATTACAACAAGTTTGACACTTGTAACTTATACCCGATACATTTGCCGTTATTTTTCGTAATCTATAAAGCCGTATGTCGTGGGCTTTAAAAAACCAATAACTCTCGGTATTTGTCATAGTAGTAACTAACATATCTATTGAGGTTCATGAAACTTTGATCTTTGGGGTTTTGTCTTTGGGTGTCTTTTCTCGTGATCGAAACTCTTGAAACATTCTGGCTATGTTCCTTAAACTTAGTGTCGGCAATCTGTACTTACGTAGGAAGAAAAAGTTCTTGACCGAACGAGCTTTCCCAGCAGATGCTTATAAAACTAAAAATATTTATGATTGCCTAAAGCAATCAGTTTTACTTATTCCAGGTAAAATCACTATCGTAACGAAAATAAGTATTTTATTATAACAACTAGCTTTTGCGTGCTGCCCTTGTAAAAACTTAGCCAATATGTTTATCATCTTATTCCCACGAGGACTGTTTTAGGCATGTACAAATTTGCCTATGTTCTTCCCGTTCTAGAGCAATATGTGTGTATTCAAAATATATAATATTCATTTTGAATACTGTTATACAATATGATAATGAATTGAACATCCAAACAAATATTCGCTTTTATAGTTGGATTTTATGGATTACAGGACATAACAGGACAGGAAACTAATAACACACAGCGCCATCTAGGCCCAAATAAAGCAAAGTATGTCATTTGGGAACTACATTACGGATATAACAATTAGATACTTTTTTATATACATACTTTTCATACAATACAACACCCCAACACATTTTCTTGTGACTGAAATAAAACGATACAATATAATATGTAGCTATATTTTTTATTATTTGACGGGGAAACGCTTGACCTTCATCTCACCTGGCGTTTCGTTATCATAAGGCGAAGACGGAAGCGCACTTCAATTCTCGATAGCCTGAGGAACTGGCAAGATTTTAGCTTTAAATACCGGAACACAATCATTTAGATTTGTTATTATGGCGACGTACTCAGGTAAGATGGTGGTAACTAGCCAGGCGGACCATTTCAACGAAGTCATGTTTTTGTTGTCAATGTTTTTCAAAAATGTTACGGTCCAAATGATCGTCTACCGACGAGTAGATATGTCGACTCTCACTGTTCAATGGAACTGCCATCCTTAAGCCATCAAGCTTGGTCACAGCTATGCGCGGGAATCACAATAAAGACGCATGGAAAATGCGCTATGTTCTCACGGGAAAAGTCAAAGCTAAATATGGGGCAACAGTTAATATAGAACACCCTGTTAGGTGCGCCAGGTATTGTGAGGAAACGTCGACGGGATGTAGCAGCCTTGGCGAGAATAGGATCGCAGATCTTTAAAACTCTTCAAAAAGTACAATATTGTGTTTGGTTTGGTTTGTGGTAAGACTTTGTTTAAGTCCGCCTGACTTGCTACCACCATCTTTCCTAAGTATGTCGCTATAACAACAATTAAAAAAAAATGATTTCTGACATTTAGAGGTAAGATAGTCCTTAGATTGATAGTTCCTCAATTTGTTGAGGATCCTGGGTGAAATGCCCTTCTACCACCGGCCTTATAATAACTTGAAAATTTGGTGAGATAAAGGACAAACACCTCCCCGTTGTTAAAAAAAAATAAACCGTCAAAGCGGGTTGGGACCTCCACTAAGTCAAAGTCAAAGTCAAAGTCAAAATTTCAAAGTCAAAGTCAAAATTTCTTTATTCATTATGATTTTTTAGGATCATTTTGAATCGTCAAATTTACCGCCTGTTCGGAATCGCGACCAGCACACAAGGAGAAAGGCAAGAACCTCGGGCCGGTTAATTTTTTTGATGATCCATTCAACATTTAGATACACAATTTGTAATTATATTCTAAGTAGATACAACAAAAACCTAAATACTTAATCTTAAAACATTTGTTATTACCTATCTACCTATGGGCAATTTGTTAACATTGAGAAATCACCATTTTGCTGTCAACTGGTATAGCAACATCGGGCCACACGTTCTTATCGTCGATATAATCACTAATTTTGTAGTAGGCACTTTTAATTAAATTATTCTTTATATACAATTTGAATTTACGAGTAGAGAGTTTGGTGGCGCTTTGAGGAAGCTTATTATAAAATCTCACACAGTTTCCTAAGAATGAATTATTTACTTTTCCTAAGCGAAACTTAGGTATCTCAAGTTTATTTTTATTTCTAGTATTAACACGGTGTACATCACTTCTTTTACTAAACTCATCAATGTTTCTGTGAGCGTGCATTAGGTTTTCATAAATGTATTGGGAGCTGACTGTAAGAATACCAATCTCTTTAAAACGTTCCCTAAGAGAGTCACGAGTTTTCATTTTATAAATTGCCCGTATAGCTCTCTTCTGTAGAATAAAAATGCTATCAATATCAGCTGCATTTCCCCATAAAAGTATGCCATAAGACATAATACTATGAAAGTAACTAAAATAAACTAACCTCGCCGTAGCTTCATCAGTAAGATGCCTTATTGTACGTACAGCGTATGCAGCCGAGCTTAATCTGCTAGCTAATGACTCAATATGAATACCCCATTGCAACTTAGCATCAATATTTAAACCTAAGAAAGTAGTTGCTTCAATAAAGTTAAGTATTTCCCCATTTAAGATAATGTTAGCATTGCTGACTTGAACATTAGGCAAGGTGAATCGGATGCATTTTGTTTTTTTCTCATTTAGTAGGAGGTTGTTAACTGTAAACCAATCAAGAACTTTAGCTAGAGAAGCATTTACACAATCATAGTTATCTTTAGCCCTATCGACTCTAAATATTAATGAAGTATCGTCAGCAAACAATACAATGTCACATAGGTCCCCTACATAGGATGGTAGATCATTGACGTAGACTAGAAACAGAAAGGGCCCTAAGATCGATCCTTGTGGTACACCTATGTTAGTGGAGGTTCCCGAAGATCTGATACCGCTAATATCCACTTTTTGAATGCGATTTGATAGGTAACTATGCATGAGGTTTATTGCCTGATTCTGGATGCCGTAGTGTTTAAGCTTTGAGATCAGGGTGTCATGATCTACGCAGTCAAAAGCCTTAGATAGATCACAGAATACTCCAATGGCATCCTGTTTTCCCTCCCAGGCTTTAAAGACGTACTTCAACAGCATAGAACCAGCGTCGGTCGTTGAACGGCCTTTAGTAAACCCAAATTGTTTTTCATGCAAAAGCCTGTTGCAGTTAAAATGTGACTGTAACTGAATAAGAATCAGTTTTTCAAATATTTTACTACATGCAGGCAGAATCGATATTGGTCGATAGTTTGCTGGATCCTTTTCATTACCAGACTTGAATAAAGGGATCAGTTTGCTATGTTTCATCAGATCAGGAAAAATTCCTTCGTCGATGCTTCTATTGAATATGTATGCCAGACATGGTGCAATATCAATTACTATCGTACTTAATATCTTTACGGAAATCCCCCAAAGGTCTTCGGATTTTTTTATATTCATTGACTTAAAAGCTTTTACAATACAGTCAGAGTTGACGTGTCTAAAACTAAAGGAAACATGACACTTTTCAACACTTGTTTCAAGTAGAGCCAACGCACAATCAACAGATGAGTTTAGTGGCCGAGTAACAATATTAGGTATGCTAGAGAAAAAACGGTTAAATTCATTAGCAACTTTTAAATTATCAATTACAATTGTATCATCTACTTTTAAAGCTATTGGTTTTTTTAGAGGTTTTGTTTTACCGGTTTCATTATTAATCATTTTCCAAGTAGCCTTTATTTTATTTGTTGAGTTCTCTATTTTCCTTTTTATTTGCAAAGATTTTGCTGAATGACATACCTGTTTAAAGATTTTAGAGTATTTTTTGACGAAACTAATAAATGGTAGATCATGTAGCCTTAACTCTCTCTCTGCGTAGAGTTCATATAGTCTATTCCTACTTTTATAGATACCGGCTGTAGCCCAGTCTGCAAACACAGAGCCAGATTTACCTTTACACGTTAGTAGTGGGAAAATATCATCGTGTTCTGTATGTATTATGTTAGACAATATGTTATAAAGTTCATTCGGATCATTTAAGCATGGAATAAGGGGAATCATTTTACCAATGTTGGTTTGAAATTTCATGATGCGAAATTCGGTGATTGGCCTGTAAGTGATTTCCGGAAGCTCCTGTTTCGAATTGCAATAAAAAATCACACTCTGACCATAATGGTCTGAGTCAAATTTTTTAAACATATCTTTTTGAAGGGGAGTATCACTACAATATATATTATCAATGCAAGTGGCAGTTGTAAGAGTTACCCTAGTTGATTCATTGAATTGGCGCCTCAAGTTGAAACATTTAAATAAGTTAATTATTTTTTCGCTCAATGGATTATTAGGGATATCAATATTGAAGTCCCCAAGCACTATTATTGATTTATTACGACTGAAAATTTTGGTTAAAACATTTTCCATAGTGGACTCGAATAGCACGTAGTTTGCACGGGGGGAACGATAGACACAAACCACAATGTGTCGCTCCAGTTCAACACATGACAGTTCTATAACTTCTTCAATCGTGAGTTTCACAATATCTTTACGTTCCTTACATTTAAGAGAATTTTTTACAATGATTAAAGACCCACCTTGAGTGGTATTCTTTCGCTTGTATGCGCTAGCAATACAGTAATCTTTATAAAGAGGTAGTAACTTTTGATCCAATACAAAGTGTTCAGTGATGCCCATAACACTGATGTTCATCTTGCTTAAAAATAATTCTACTTCTAAATTTTTGCTGGAAAGGCCTTGAATATTTTGATGGACTAGATGTAAACTATTAGGCTTTCCCATTGTCTTCTTAACTAGTTTAAATGTTTGTCATTTGACCCTACTGTACGATCACCCACATTAGTACTGCAACTAACTGCAGGCCTGTCGGTGTGTTTTGTCATAGTACCTATGACCCTATTACAAATATTAAATGCTAACAATTTAGCAATACTCAACTTACTATATCTACTAAGATACAAAGTATCTTGCGTTAACCTAAAGTCACTAATAAAAATATTAGTGTCAAAATATAAAACGTCACTATGACGACATGTCAAGTTGTATAAAATCATATTAATATTAAAAATATTAACATTATCAGCCCTAGATAACAATTTGGAGTAAGGGAAGGCACATAGAATCAATTTTGACAACCCTAAGTCTACTTTTTGTAACAATATTTCCACTAAATAAGTGACATCAGAACGCTTGACCCCATAACTATTACCTAACTGTACTATTAATGTGGTTTGTTTGTCAAAAGATGTCTCACTTAAAGTCTTTATTAACTTATGGATAGACGCGTTTGGAAAACAGTAGTTGGTAACCACTTGGTCTCCTATTCTATCATTGAGCAACTGACCCATACCTAATCCTAGGCGGTCTGAGAACACCACAGTTTTCTGGGTCTGTCGACAGGTTTCAGTCTGCCTAACCAGAGGCTGTGTTTTGTGTACTAGACTTGCAGGTTCAAACTGCACATTCGGTGTAGGAAGTACTACAGGTGGAACAGGTTGTGCAGTCACTGGTATTGGTGGTTCCACATGTCCTGATGAAGCACTCTGGGATATACTATGAGTCACAGACTGGTCTATGGTACATGGGTCGGTCTGTGAGCTCCTATTACATATCTGTACATAAATACTGTCATTATTTACCATTTCCACAATACTATTCATTTTTTTTATATTTTCAGTGGAATCTTGCTTAGCTTTTTGGTATTTCACTGTCAACTCATGTAAAGACCTTTCCAAACTTTCTATTTTGTCTGACATGTATTTTATTTCTTTAGAGTTCCGTCCAAGTAAGCTGTAGCAAGATTCTAGTTCCTCAGTTAAATTACATTTCTGTTTACTCAATTGTGCAACGCTAAATACATTTTTGTGTTTTTTTAATTTCTTTTCAGATTTTTTTATAAAGCTACTTAATTTTACATATTTTTTTATTTTATTACTTCCTCTTATTGATGAGAATCTGTTTGGTGTGGTGAGATTAATAACAGAGAAGCCTGCCTCACTGTTTTGAAGTTCTGTCTGAAGATCCAGACTTTTGAAGTTGGTTGCAGAGGGCATATTATTATGACTTAATTCTAGATTGTCAATTTTAGATCTGCACTGATTTAGTTCTTGCTGTAGGTCTTTATTTTGTTGAAGCACTAGTTCATAAGTTTCATAACATTTGTCCGCTGAACTCAGCATTGACTGGATGCGGTCATGATCAAACAATAAGTCTTCATATTTGCTGTGCAAATCTGCAAGTTGTCTCTTGAGAGTCTTGTTCTGGCCGAGAATCACCAACATCTCAGCCTCACTCTCATCCTGCTCTTGAATAAGCTGCTTATGAGCCTCAGTGAGCTCAGTTAGCTCCGACTTGGCTAATGCGAAAGCATAGTCTAGGTCTTAAGCTGTTATGACAATGAGATACATAAACTCTTTTTCCTGAATATCAATGTAATAGATTCTCAATAATGTTGGACTATTGAGAAAAAATATTTTCCCAGGGCCGGCGGGGTTAGTAAAAGCGAATGCAGCAGCATTTTCATCATCTAGTACTTGTATCTATAGGTACATAATACCTTTGTCAACTCTTATGACATCAACGGCAGGAGGCCCATATATGAATATACTTTGGAATCGTTTTTATGAATATTGCGCTAAAGGTAGACATTTGACTTTCAGCATTCCTCCTCAGTTTAAGCTTCAACTACCAATGTATTTTTGGTACTTGTATTTCTGTTTTTACTGACAAATGTCTACATCTGCATGGCTTCTAGTTTATGTTGTATATTATTTAATATATATTATTTATTTAATAATGTTTACTGGCCATCACTAGTTCAACTAACTCATTACTCAAATCAATTCATACAAATTGATAGATTAAACAAACAAAAAGTAAGTGAAGCAATGCGACAAAGCCTGTTCACACGAATGCACAAGTCATCTACTCGGACCAATACAAACTATTCGGACCAATCACAACACTTTGTTTTTTTTCCGGCACGCCACGGCAGAACGCTTATTATAGATTCGATCGGTATGAAATGAACTACTTGTATAAACCGTTATAAGGTTGCATTCTTCGGGCTGCGAGAATGAAACTAGCTAAACGGCCTGTAACAATTTTTGATCAGATACAAGTAAGTTTGAGAGATACGGCGCTTTATATTTTCGCACACAGTTGATTGAAACGGGTGAGCGGGATTTCACTGTCAAAATTCATCTTTAGTTAATTAATTACATGAGAACTAAAATAGGTATCAAAAAATAAAGATCAGAATCAAGAAATCGTAGTATCCATTTAACAAATTAGTTATTTATAATTTATTTAGCTGGCTCTTCTTTAGGTCAGCGAATAAACATAGCAATTCATAGCGGCAATGCAGCCTGTGTCTTTGGCACGCTTTCGTCTGGTACTGGTCTGGAAAAGTTGAGTTACCTATGACAGTTTGAAACGGTCCTTAGGTTATCCGACTTCCTTGTACATAATTAGTTAACTTGTACCTACATAATTATTTTTAATGTGTGTGTTTATAAATGTGATATATCTTATACTAATATAAAATGCTAACTGACTCACTGATAACAACGCACAGCCTAAACGGCTAATCGTAGAGACATGCAATTTGGAGGGTATGTTTGTGTTGATGCGAAAATGAGTGCTAAGAAGGGGATTTTGAAAATACGTACCCTAAAAGGTTCAAAAAGGAGTAGCAAGTTTTCATTAAAAGTATGCCCTAACTCTGTAACCGTGCATGATAAAAGGTCAAAATTATCATTATAGATTTCTCACAAAGCTGCAAATTTTATACGGGTAATAAAACATGTCTTTTTATATTTCAAACATATTTTGATATGCACGCAGATTCTTAAATTATATGTCAGACCAACGATTTAAACAAGAACAAAACAAGAAATTGTCGTTATATTTTGTCCGATGACATCATGTTCTATAAAATAAATTGGAACGACTTAACTAAATGACACTTTACGTCATAGTCCATCAAGTTAGTCTGCACAGCCTGCCAATGGCATAGCCTCAAAAAACATAAACCTCTTTCTAAGGCAGTCGGGTAGTATATCTTATTCTTATTAAATGTCTTACTGAAAAAATTGTTTGACATTGACTTGGTGCAACAAAATTGTATTGAAGTATATTCGATCAACGCCGAGACACACTTTTTTGTTACTATCGGAAACTTTGAAAAGAGTTAATAGTAGGCAATATCTGGGGATTAGTGTGATGCATTTAGTGGTAAGATAGCCAGTTCCTCAGTTGGTTGAGGATTCCTGGTGAAGTGCGCTTCCACCTTCGACCTTATCATAACTTGAAAACATTAACCGCCTCTGTGGTCTAGTGGTTCAACCCACCGATTTAGATCCAGAGGTTCCAGGTTCGATCCCCATGGGGAGAACAATAATATTATGCTTGGTTTGGTTGGTAGGACTTTTTTTAAGTCCGCCTGGCTAGCTACCACCATCTTACCTAATTATGTCGCCATAATAACTATTCTAAAATTGTGTTCCGGTATTCAGAGGTAAATTAGCCAGTTCCTCAGTTTGTTGAGGATTCCGGGCGAAGTGCGCCTCTACCTTCGGCCTTATCTTAACTTCTAACCAGGTGAGAATAAGCGCTTCCCCGTCGTACAAAAAAAAACAGATGAGATGAAGGTCAAGCACCTACCCATCGTATTATAATTATTATAATTGTTCCTTTCCCAGGCAAGCTTCGGTCGTATATTCTTCAGCGTAAACATTAAAACTCAATGTGCGGGCGATTTTCAAACCCAAGATGATGAAACTTATATTCTCTCACTCCTATTATGTTTATAAAATCAATTTCAAAGTGATTTGTGGAAGAAAACCAGCAAAAACTGTACCAAGTCATTAATCTAACAATAGATCCATTGTAAAATCAATAAATATAAAGAAGGCCTTTATTTCTGGCAAGTTAACTTGTACCTACAGGTATCTACATGATACCTATTTGTTAATACATTTATTTTGTTAGTTTTCCTGTGCAGCTGGTCCTTCGACATAGGCCTCTTCTAATGTTTTCCATTCTAACCTGTCCATTATGATGTCTGTCCATGTTACAACCTTTTCAAATTCGTCCGTTCAACGCTTGGCATGTCTGCCTTTGTTTCTTTGCTACCTTGAGTATGCCATTAGCTTTGTCCACTGTTTCAGGTTTAAATTTATATGTTTTGTAATCTGTATAATTTATCTCTTCATTAGACTCCCATTACTCCTTTCCATTTCACTTTGACATACTAATATATATTAAATCTATAAAAATAAATAAATGAATATTAGAGGACATTAATTTTTACACAGCGCCATCCAGCCCCAAACAAATCATAGCTTGTAATATAGGAACTAGAATTATAATATAACTTTATAAATTATAACTATATTTATCTTATTATATTCTATATTTATTTATTTATCTATATTATTATATATCTATATTTGTTACTATTCACGGGTATTTCTCTTATATGAGAATGAAAATCAAGTAATAGGTCTATAGCAGCATTCGCTTCTCGACGATAGCTTCTGAGTTCCAGTCGAAAATGCAGAAACACAACAGTATAAGAATCATCCATTATCGTCTTAACTTAACTTGAAACCAGGTGAGATGAAAGAAACTCATGTCAAGGGGGAGCAAGCAAGGAATGTTAGAGGTTGTGATTCGAGCTTGCAAGTTTTTGTGCACTTCTAGATAACAAGCAGATAAATGGCAGAGTGACAGATATACCTACGGATAGCCGGGCGGCAGTAGAGACTTGTAATTACATTATTTTTACATTCAAACAAAATGTAGTGATTTAACCTTAAACATCTTATCCACTTTTCACACCTTCGAGCGTGGAGTTATAAAAAACGCTAAGACATGTTCAATCATCAGCCTAACAAAATTAAAAGACTTCTGTCAAAAAAGTTTTTAGGTCCAGCGGTTTGGGCTGTGATTTATCACCCTCATTCAGTTTACCATTTTGTTAAGGAATATTGCAAACATTTTCACCATACTGTGCTTTTTTAACTAGGCAATGGCCTGTACCGCCAATACCTACACACGCTGCACGCATCAAGGGCAGTCTATCGAGTGAACAAGAACGCTCACGCGGCTGCCTTAAAAAAACAGTCAACACCCACACAAAAACGGACACGGAAGCAAATTACTGCTGGAAACACACTTCCCAGGGTGTCATAACACAGTCGCACAACTAAGAGGTCATCGCGACTGACTGACCAAGACCGTAGCCTTTAACTTAATTAACAGAGAACAAGTATCTACATCCCTTTACAATGGAGGAACGTTAAAGTAATATTCATACCCAAACCAAGAAGAAGCCATTATACGCTGCCAAAATCCTTCCGGTAAAACCTGGGGCATCTCACCAAAAAGTAACCATATGGCTTTATACTGCCATCATAAGGCCGACTATAGCAAACGAAGCAATTGTATGGTGGCCGAGAACTGAACTAAGTACTGCCATAACCAAAGTACAGCGCTGCCAAAAACTAGCATGCTGCGCCATAACAGGCTGCATGATGTCAACACCCAGTGCCGCTCTTGAAGTAATACTGGGTCTAGCCACTCGACTTATACATTCAACAGGAAGCGAAAATGCCCGACATCATACTAAAGCACATAGGACTCTGGAGAAACACTAGTAGCCCTCAAGCTCTGATTCTGGACCAGGCGACATCTTGCCAGCTGCTTAAATCTGCGCCATGCGACAGGATCTTTACCATACAAGTAACAAAGAAACACTACCAGATACAACTATGGGAGGACAAGAAAGATGAATCGGGAATTCACGAAGTCCGTGTCTACACGGTTGGTTCTAAGACCAACCACGGCACAGGCGTTGGAATCCACTCTAGTGAAATCATACACAGTTATGCTGTTATGCTGATGTTGAGGTCCAGTTTGAAATTCCAGGTACACAATTCCAGGTTTGAAATCACTAGGCATACACAGTTCCATTTTTCAATACGAGTGGGCAGCCATCACCGATTCCGCAAAGCAATATGCAGACGAGAGATCTATGAGCAAAAACTGTAACTCAAAGCTCATTCACGAATGCCACCTACATTGGAAAGGGTCGCCACTAAGAACAAGGTGACCCTAAAATGAAAACGACGCCGCCGATGAACTGGATAGGAGAGGGTCGGAAACTACCACTTCCTCCCACTGCCATTCTCACAGATCCACATGTGGATAAAGGATCACACCCGGGACCTACACACCGGACGCTGGAACGAAGCTACCGACTCCTTCACCAAGACTAACACTATGACTCCAAAACCTTCGGTCAAGATCCGAATCATCACGACACTAACTCCCACGCCAAATAAACACTTGTTCATCATTGGAACAACAGGCAGCCGATGCAGAGGATGTCTAACCGAAGAGAAATCAGCTGCCCACGTAGTCCTGGAATGTGTCGGAGTAACAGCACAATGCAAGGAAATCCTCAACAACCCGAGGTCAGTCCGTGAAGCCTGTGAAGACCCCAGGAATATTATGTGGTTCTGGTCTGAGTTAGGCTGGCAATACAAGCCGGACATTCCTCAAGCACAATGGACCACTAAGGAGTCTAAGTGCGGAAACGAGAGTCTTTTTACATTTAGAAAAAAAATGGATTTACAAAGAAAATCGCTCGTGGATAAAGCTTACCAGCAATGAAATTCCGTACAACTTTGCATGCACCTATTCGAGTAATGCAGAAAGGTCTACTTTTCTCAAATAACGTTGTCATTAATTTTTTTGAGTAAAAGTAATCAACACGATAAATACCAATACAACAATTAACAGGAATGCATTTTAATCGTGAAAGCTTATAGCTTTAACAAAAACTTAATTTTGGCTTCCTGTTTTAGCATTACCTTTAGCAATCGAAGCTAAACTTTTTCACGTTCGAACAAATCACCAAATAATTCGAATTATGCAGATGCTGGACTAAGTTGGAGAATATGGCGTATTATGCGTATTGCATAATTAATGCTTGTAAGGGGAACATTATTCATTAGATACCAAACTGGACTTACATGGTTACGACTTTCATTCAGTTCGTCTTACTGGAGTTGTCTACTAAGGAATGACTGATGTCTAGTCTAGCTAACGGTCTGAATAACGTGCATAGTAATTAGCACCTATCCATGCATATACCATAATTGAATAATTATTTGCCATAATTGAATGATTAGAAACGTATTTTTTTCGTCTGAAGATAAATAAAAAAATGTGTGCCAAATTTGTGCCAATGTTTTTATTTTGAAGTAGGATCTCAGAAGAACTCAGGGCTATGATCATCATGTTTGATACTTGTATGATGGCAAATGTCATTGTAATGATCACATCCGATAGGTATGCTATAGGTAGGTAAAAGTAACAGTGCAAGTACTTTCTCAAAAACCAAAATAGCTTGTACTTACTTATGTACTACTTATTACAGTTTGTGATATTGTATATAAAAAATATTATGTATTATTATAAAGTTTTTAAGCAATCATTATACTCACACGATTTCACAGCATAAAGGTAAAACCCTGTGTTTTTTTTCTCCTAACTGAGCCGGCTATTAAAAAACTTACCTATAAGTACTCGAAATCATTTTCATCACTTCCTCCAAAGTTTGAAGAGATTTGTCTTAATCACCAAGCCTTGCTAGCAGATTATTGCAATAAAGTAAGATAATACACGATCATTCACAGAACCCTCTCTTTGATAGAGATCTCTTATTCGGCTTTTATGACATTCGCAGTCGATAGGGTCGATTTTAAACCGCGACAGTCGCAAACACAGGGCAAATCCGGATCATACAGGTACCTAGTCTAACAAAAGAAAACTTTTAAATCAGTTGAACAAAATGGTCTTCTAAATTGGTGTTTATAAATTACTATAACGTCATTTTATTGTTGATAAAATGTCGTTATATTTACCTACTTAATTATTTTTTTTTATAATCACGGAATGAAATTGAAACGACTGGATACATAAAAATAAAAGGAACGGCAACCTATTTAGATACGTCCTGCAGTACCTATTTACTAGATAATCTTTCTAAATTACAGGATGAAAACCATTTTACGTATTAAATGTGTAATAAAGTGTTGTTCAATCAAGCCATACCTTTCTGATTGCCTATTTTATAGGTGTTTCTATATTACGAATCCATTATAGATCATAAATATCAGGATGTATTAATAATGTCAATTTTAAAAACAGAAAGTATCAAAACTAGATTTCTACCTTGATAATATAAGATCGTCGGACGTTTCGCTATTAGATAAAAAAATGAGTAGGCAAATCTCTAAGCCTAGGTTTGAATATACAATAATTGTAACACTTTTCTAATATAACGCATGTACATTATTTAATGTTATATATAAGAATGTCAATAAATAAACAAATAAATAATAATAATAAATAATGCTGTGAATGCACTGTGGTAAGCGTCAGTTTTTTTTTAATTGTACGATGGGAAAGCGCTTGCCCTTAATCTCATTTGGTTACAAGTTATGATAAGGCCGCACGAAGCGCACTTCGCCCGGAATCGTCAACAAACTGAGGAACTGGCCTACCTCTATATGCTGGAACACAACAATTTTAGAATTGTTATTATGGCGACATAATTAGGTAAGATGGTGGTAGCTAGCCAGGCGGACTTCAACAAAGTCCTACCACCAACCAAACCAAACTAAATATTGTACTCCCCCTTAGGATCGAACCCGGAACCTCTGGATCTGAAATCGGTGGGTTGAACCACTAGACCACAGAGGCAATTGAAGCTGCCGCGTGTGTGTCGCTGCAAAGTACCACGGTGTGTAATTACTCTTAGAAATTCTAGGCGTTGGCCAAAAGATATCACGAAACTAATCGCTGATCAAAAAAGACAGCGAGACATTTACGAACTTATCAAACGAAAACTAGCCGCGATTGGAACGGGACAAAAAACAGAATGAAAACATAAACTGGCCAAAAGCGAAATAGACATGCCGAGGGTTCTGACTAAATATTCTTACACTATACTATTACTATATTGATACTATCATTATGTCCAAGCAATAAAACATTTGTGTGATTAAATTCGTGCTGGAGCCTTGCCTGAGTAGTCCTATTCACGTTTAGCCGGTTTTTCAGTATTTGTTGGGGTAAGAACTGTTTTTGCATTATAATGTTTTTTACAATAAAACTTAAACAAGGAAAACGCAAGCGTGGTAACCTGCTTTCAGAGAAACCATAACACACGTTTTTTTTTGTATGTTATATTAAAATGTTCTCTGAAGTATAAATATCCAGAAAAAAGTGGACCATTCCCTAAGCCTATCCTCTGAAACAACCGGCTATCACGGCTCAAACAAGATGACAAAAAAAATATATTACAGGGTATACATTTTAATCAGTGCCATCCATCCCTAAACTACCTGAGCTAAGCTTTTTATATGGAAACTAGATTACGTGGATTCTATCTATCATAATTTTTATTTATAAGTCTTCGTAATAGGATCCCTTTGGCACCCTTAGAGTACTGGACCCTAAATAAGCATGGCGTCTTACCACGCACGGACGCTCGCAAGTATCAAATCTCAATCGAAGTCAAAGACATTGTTCGGAGTAACCTCCGACGCATTGTTTGGCCTTATCTCCTATAAATGCTTTGATAAAATATTATGGATACTATGGGCAAAGATTAATCATCTGCCTGGAATAAATGTCCCAAGCAGATGCGATGGCGCAAGAGTGTCGACGCAGGTAGCGTCCCACTCCGAAGGCCTATATAGTAAATATAATTAATAGTAGAACTACGTTACTACGCATTATTTATTATACATAGGTACAGAATATTATTACCGTGCGTGGTAAGACACCATGCTTTTTTTAGGGTTCCGTACTCAAAGGGTGCCAAAAAGATCCTATTACTAAGAGATAAAAAAAATATTCTATGCGTAATTTTGTTCCCATATTACAATATTTGCTTAGTTCGGAGCTAGATGGCATATATGTTGTATGAAAATGATAATAGTATTAACTTATTATCTGAAGAAATAATAATAGAATAGCTATACATATTTATCCCATTTAAATTCCAATCTGCATACTTGTGTTGTATAAAAGCACCAATCTTGCAGTGGGGGGTTTGTTTGTTTACCAACACCATACATCGTCAATAAATTACCGCGATGTTACCTTCAAACATGCGCGTGAGCACGAACTTTTTACACCTAATAAAATATCGCGTTAGTGCGCGATAGCTACTCGTATTCTTGAATAATTATAAGTAAGACATTCTATATGTTCCGCCGTAATTAAAGCACCTTGTCACAGTGAGTGGAGGATCGCAGGGTCAATGCTTCCTTCGTTGGTTTAAAATTAAATTATAAATGAATCCACCGTACATGAAAAGTGATTTTTGCCTTGAATGTAGCTTTGGTGTGCATGTCCGCACTCTCAGTTTATTTGACTTAACCGTTAGCACCTCATTCAAAACTCTTTAGACTTAGGAATTCAAATGTTGCTATTTCATCAATTCAAATAAGGAATTTACTGTCCCTACGAATTCATTTTATTTTACTTGGCATAATTTAAATAAAATCAACTTCCATTGTGTGAAACATATTTAAGTGAAATTTAATTGTTTACAGCATGCAGTTTAGACAATAATCAAAATCAAATAGATAAGACGGGCATCAGACCTTTCGCGTTGTGTGGATCAGGCTATCAACAAGACAGATGAGAAGCGAGTAGACATGCTACTGCGATACGCATACTAAGATAGGTGTGGTGATCATGTTAGATAAGATAAGAAATTAGTATTTAAGGGAAAATTTGGGAGTGACGCCTTTTGAAGAAAAGACGTAGAGTGCTAGGTTATCATGATATGGGCATATTATGAGGTGGAATGTAAGCCATTTGACTAAAAGATATATTAATTGAGCGATAGAGCAGCGCGGTCAACCAGCATTGGTCCGTGACCGCGAGGTCAGGACCCAACACTCTTGACCTCGAGGCTTGGCTGAGCTTACTTGGGGGCCTACCAGGAAGACTGTGAGAAGTCTTCTCGCGTGTGTTGTAGCACTGCTACGGCGGCTAAGCTCAGTGATATGCGGACGATATGACATAGCATGAGACTTGTCGCAGTTGTTCATCCTAGCGCCCCTGGGCGAGTATGAGGTCTACAATGGAGCGAACTAGTCCAGAAGCTGCCTACTAAAGGCGGCTGGCACTCCCGCGCATGGACGAAACTAACCCAACTGCTAATATAGCTAGCAACAATAATAGCTACCACCCATCGGTAAACTAGTGAAGAGTCTTCCAACTATAAATCATCAAAGGATTAAATTTGTATTACATTCTCAGCTGTTCTAACTGAGCTGTGGTCTATGCACCAGCATGTAAATAGGCCTTACTTCATAATCGCGATCTCGCATGGATTAAGAGCATACCAGCTTTTTAAACAAGTTTTGAATAATATCCTGGCCTGTGTAACGGTTTTGTATTTTGAATAACTAAATAAGATGTTTGGACGAGACACAAAAAGAGGTTTGACAAGACATACAAATATCATTGATATAATTATATCGGTAATATAATTATATCAATGATATTTGTATGTACCGATAGTGCCTCCCTAGTAGATTTGAGACTTTTGGGTCAAAATACTATTTTCCAGGCATGAAAAATATGTCCCGAAACTTATACATATCGCTTGAGACAAATGGGCTAGTGTTTTTCTTGAAAAACTTCTTTGTCCTTTCAACGTTTGTAGTTTTTTGTTTTTAGCCGTATTCAGCTTTTATTACTTTATTATGTTTAGCAGTAGACCATTAGTAACGGTCTGTGTGTAGCCCAACTGCTTCTCTTTGACGGTTAGTTTTGTTGTTTCGGTATCAAACCTATATTAAAACTACATTATGTTTAACTTTAAATAGATGTATTTTCTTTGATCCTAAGATAAATCATATAGATATTAGAGCGTTGCGCATTTAAAATGATTGTATGTGTGATACTCTTCTACGAACCATGTAAGCCAGGGTCTTACGATGATGACAGCGGAACTCCTTAATAATGCTTGGTATAATAGTCGTGCTTATAGTTTTTGAAATCAGTATAACGAGGCAGTCAAGACATTTTTTTTTTTATTTACCCGACCGTAGCAGTTGAGGCTTAAGAATCGACCCCATCCAACTCAACCCTCCCGTTTTTGGAGGAGGCTCTGTCCAATTTCCAATCAACTACTACATAAATGGGCTGTTGACGTGACTGTATTTACGACCCTTGAATCTTGACTACTTGATACACAGTATCTTCTAATGCATAAAAGGACAAGTCCTTAGTGACTGACTGACTGATTCAACTAGATGCAACGCGCAGCCTAAGCCGCTGGGTGTACAGACTTGAAATTTCAAGAGCATGTTTGTCTTGGTGTATAAACGCCTGCTAAGAAAGGAATTTTGAAAATTCGCACACTTAGGGTTCAAAGTTCGGGGTAAAATTGCATATCCCTGAAACTACAAATGATAGGCACTTGAAAATTAGTATGTTGAAGGAATAAGTTATGGCATATTTTCGGTTTTTAATAATTTTCAGAAATAAAGGGTGGGGTGTCCAATATTCAGACCTGACTAATAATAAACAAAAAAAAGGGGTTCCCATGCATGAAACGTTTTTATAAATTGTTATTTTTGACCTGTACAAAGTTGGTGTGAGTATAGTGCTTACTTGGTAGTAAATAAATAAATGAATAATAAAATCTGACCAAACGTGAGTCGGACCGTCACTAAGACCTCAAATAGCCTGCATTTTTTGTCTGGGAATGTGGGTCAAAACCCTCGGTTTGCGTGTCTCTACACCATGTAGGAGCTAATCGGTCTAATCATCCAGATATCCAACAAATATATATATTTATAATATAATACTTGCACCTATTTAAAAAAATCCAATACGCGGACGAAGTCGCGAGTAAAAGCCAGTAAAATATAAAGATATATTTTATAAAGCATTTCAAGCCCTACTTCTTAAAATTACGGTTCGTTCTTTTCATAATACTACATCACCAAACTGATAACTAAGTTGAATATTAACACAGAAACTATAGCATATTTTACACTTACAAAGTAATTATAACACACAATAATATCGCGAAGCGTTACTACCTTAAAAGGGCCTTGTATTGCCCAAGTTCTGACTCTGCTGAGTAATGCTCATTTTATTCTATGCGTTAGGTAATAAAACCATTGTGGCTGGACGCTTAAAGGCGTTTCTAAGCTGTTTACTCCATAAAAATTATAAGTGGTTAAGTATTATTGATTTTTTATTAACATTCAAATGGGTCGGCAGTTGTAGGTATGTGGTAAAATTCCTGTAATGTGTTTTGCTTAATCTCCTGCTGGGTATTTTGATATTAATATATAGTGCTTTTGAATACCAATGTGCTTAATATGAGCAGAAGCTTTGACGAAATAATATCAATTGTAGGCAAGAGATTCTGTGTAATATGATTATGAGCCAAGGCTACATTCACGCAAATCCTTACCGCAAGAACAAAATATTTAGTGTATTTAGGTCTATAGGATTTTTTTTTCAAAATAATGATTATTTTCCTTCCGTTTCAGATATAAAGACTATGGAAATTATGTATGGATTTCAATTTTTTTTGTGTGTTTAAAATAAAATCCGAATTAAGAATCTATTCTTTTTGAGAAGTTGGTTAAATTACATATTATTAAAAATGTTATATATCATTATAAAATTATTAATTATTATCATTATTATTATGCTTCTACGCTTGGGACTTAACTCCTCCTAAACGGCTAGAGCAATCGTGCTAATTTCAATTGTGTGTATTTGAGTGAATCCCTTGATAGTTTATATTAGCAATTGGACCCGGAAGGCACTGCTTATTGATGAATATCTTTTCACACTACCTGCTCGACGATGCCAAATTACATATCATGCCAACCTTACGTAAAGCAAGCCGGGGTGTAATGTTGGTCGGGGGGTGTAGGTTGTAATATTTTAACCGCCTCTGTGGTCACCCACCGATTTCAGATCCAGAGGTCCCGGGTTCGATCTCCATGGGGAGTACAATATATTGTGCTTGGTTTGGTTGGTGTAGGTATGTTGTATGTGTAGGTAGGATTTTGTTTAAGTCCGCCTGGCTAGATACTACCATCTTACCTAATTCTGTCGCCATAATAACAATTCTTAAAAAAAAATGTTGTGTTCCGGCATTCAGATCATTTCATTCAGTAAGATAGCCAGTTCCTCACTTTATTGAGGATTCCGGGTGAAGTGCGCCTCCATCTTCGGCCTTATCTCAACTTGTTACCAGGTGAGATGAAGGCCAAGCGCTTCCTCGTCGTACAATAAAAAAATAAAAAAAAATTTGGACTGAATCTCATTAGAACCCGCTGGGTTTTAATATTTTTACTATTCATAGTTCTAATTGCAATGGCCTTAAAGTCTAATTTCGTGATAATAGATCAACTAATACTCGAAGGCCGGGGCCGGCGCCGCGTCGAACTTATTTGAAACTCGAACTTTTTTTTAAATCGAGCTGGTCACGGCAAGCTGAATGGAACACATTTGAAACTAAATAAAAGCCGCAAGTATTGTAAGACGCAGCAATAATATAAGTAATAAATAACTGCAAAGCGACCCTCAGACGCAAGTTTCTGAAGCAGTGAACAATACTCAAATAAACTCTACCTCAACTTCGATAAACGTACCAAATAAAAATATAAGTTTGTCTTTCCACAACTGGATTAATGTCTCAAACATCAATTTTCACTTTTAATTTTAATTTACTATAATAAAACGCTGTTTTAGTAGCCTTGTTTTTTATTGTCTCGCAAAAGGTGAGAAAAGTAGAGTATACTCCTCGGGGGTAAAGCTGTTTTTGTCTTGGGCGCGCTTGAACACCTCACTGCGCTCAGGACTCGTCTTAATTCTCTCGCTTCGCTCGGGAATTAACTCATAACACCCTCGCTGCGCTCAGGAGTTTAATCTGGAGTCCTTCGTTACGTTCAGAATTCAATATCGCGCCCGTGACATAAAACAGTGCTTTATCCCCTCTATGTATAATCTACTATAAATACCTTCCGATTGGAACTTTTAATCAAGCAAATAAAGCCCTTACAATAGTAGCTGCAAATACGTGTCACCACTGATAGACAGATCACAGTAGTTTACCATACGTAACTATACTGACTTTGTACTGCCAAAATTAGTACCTAGAGGCAATTAGTAGCTAGAGGCGCCGTATAGTTTTCATTCATTTTCTCTTTGGTCGTCGCTAGCCATTTTAGTTGGCCTGTGGTTAAGCCCTCTGTATAATGTTAACTTGTCATTGTATTTTGAATTTTCTGTTATCTTAATACCTGAAAAAAAAACTTTTACCGTTTTTACAAAAAACTAGTTTGTATATATTTGCGTTTTACTCGTGCTCATATTTTTATGTTTAATAAATAAAATTTATTCGAAATGGCACTTTATTTGAATTAGTCATCAACATTATTTCATTAATAACCAAATGGATTAACGCCATAAATTTGAATTTTTCAACATAAATCTAAAACATATGAGTCTGTATTTTTGAAACGTTGAAAACTTTGGTAAAATAGTGCGATATTTAATAATACAATGAATTGAACATAGAACAGCGTTCTTATTTCCGTAGTTTAAAAACAGTTGTTTTAAGGTTAACATAAGCATAAAAGATTTCCCATCGGCAAAATCTCAGGAGCAGAGGTCCCGGGTTCGATCCCCATAGGGGGGTACAATATTGTGCTAGGTTTGGTTGGTGGTAGGACTTTGTTTTATGTCTCCCTGGATCTAGATACCACCATCTTACCCCTAATTCTGTCGCCATAACAACAATTGCAAAAATTTTTGTGTTCTAGCATTCAGATGTAAGATAGCCAGTTCCCAGTTAGTTAAGGATACCGAGTGAAGTACGCCTCCACCTTCGGCCTTATCTCAACTTGTTACCAGGTGAGATGAAGGCCAAGCGTTTCCCCGTCGTATAATAACAATAAAAAAACCACCCAACTTCACGTATCCATTGATATTATTTTTGTATTTCATGTGATTGCACTTGATTACTACATTTACAAATGTTATACAGACACAAAAATGTACAACAAACGGCGGGACTCGAACCCGTATCTTTAGCTTATCCCGGGAAGGACGGAAACGGAAACCAACCACTCAAACACTCGTGCCTACCACCTTAGGGGAAAAATTATCCAGAAACGTTAAAATTATTATTTTCTTTTTGAAAAACTATATCCACATTTCTGTGATTATTTTAATAAAAATTACGCCCAGAAAAAGTTTTGTTAAACTTTTGACTTACTTCGATTTATAACAAATGCTTCTGTTAATTTTCATGTTTCGAATATCAAAGATGATTAAACATTCGTTTTTAATTGTAAGTATTCTTCCAGTCAGTCAGTCCATCACATTTATCTAAGTACGTAGGTATGTAAATGTCAAATTTTAGTATTACAAGTGATCGTAGTTAGTCACAATATTTACAAATGTTATAATGATTTCCGGCTTTAGGAAAAGATGCGGGTTCCAGGTCCGTCGCGGGTTGTGATTTTTTGTGTCATTATAACATTTCTAAATATGTAGATTTTTAGACCACATTTTCTATTCTTTAAGCTTTTTGCAAAGCTGCCGATACACACAGTTGAACTTTCACCGTCAGAGGGTATAAAGGGAAATATTTATAAAAACTGAGCATACATTTTACTATTTCAAGTAGTTCCGGCAAAAAAGGTTTTTCTGTCGAAGTCCACTTACCAAAGAGTGATCTTACAGTTTAACTATGCGGTTTTTTTTTATATCAAATTATTGAAAAATAGAATTAAAATAAGAAGTGTTTCCTCTTGGTTATAGCCAATTACTTGTCATATTCTACATATTGATATTTTAAATTATTTTAAATAGGTAAGTGTGCTTGACATAACACAATTACATAGACTTTGTACATACGCAACATATTTAATAAAAAAAATGCAACAGGTGAAATGCAGTGATGACCCTATGACCGAATATGTAAAATATTATTTTTATACAAACCTACATTACACTACCAGAAGTACTTATATTTGTTTACATCTAAAAACTCACCTCGTTTTACTGGTTCTTAGCTGTTTTTCATCACACCACTATAAAACACTTCACTACAAATGCGCACTGCACAAAAAACAACAAAATAATGAATACAAAAACACATACAAAAATGGAACACTACTTTATAATTTTTAAAACCGCATGACTTTTCTGCCGTCAGCTGTTCGCGCCATCGGCAAGGACGTTCGCTTTAAAAAATGACAACCGTGTGATAAACTCACAGGGCATTGCACCCAAAAAGCTCACAGTTGGTGGACCGTGAATGAACGGGTATATCGTAATTTTGTTTTATTTTTAATCTGTTCCTAGCGCGCGCGCTCAGACCGCGCTCTTCGCAACGAATGAGGAGCCACAGAACTATTTCAAACATCTTTTCTAATCCTTTTCTGCGCGTGCACAAGTGTGCTGTATCATTATGTAGCAAGTGCCGTGGTGTGCCCCGGGCGGAAGTGGGGCTATCTCAGCATCAGAATTGATTCAGATTTCAAACGAGCTATAAAACTGAGCGGTCATCAAAATTAAATGATGGTCTATTATTCGGCGTTCAAAGTCATTTTGATGATATATAGATCATAAAAGAAGAATGATTTCACATGCAGAGCATAATGTTGAAGTCGCTTGTTATGCGTTTCGATGGTGGTCGACTTGTAAACTGCCAAATGAATTGTTAAATGGCATAGGTATAAAATACAATAATCCTCATAATCGAAATAAACAGAAATATAGTATAAGTATTATATTTGGTGTATATATATATATATATATATATATATGTTATATGAACCACCGCCACAGGCATCTGAAATGACTCTTTGACGACCACTAATGATTCTAAAGCACAAAATCACTCACCCTATCAACCAGGAGGTGTAATACAGGAAGAATAATTATACTTACTCCTAAAATATAAAAAAAAAAAGTCCAAGCAAGTGGAGCGCGTTGAAGTCTTTTGTACTAAGTTTTTGCTCACTAAATGTTGAAATGTTTATACTTGGATTTAATACATTTTTGAAGTACAATACGCTAGCCTGATTCTAAATCGGACAGGCCGACAGCATTGCGTGGACCTAGCTAGCGCTGAAGGCGCGAGCCCATAATAATATATTTTATTTACTAATACGCAACACCATTTTATACAAAAAATCTGACATGACAACTGTATGTGTCCAACGCATGTCTATAAAAAAAACACATTTAATTATGTGTGCCTCTTCACACTACTGCAAAGCAAAGAGATTTCGTTTATTCAGTAACATTTTTAGGATCATTTTTTTTATATACATAACCCCAACTAGCCTCAAACTACGCAAAGTATATATTTATATACTTTCTTTGTATCAAAAAATATTACTGGACATTAATTTCACACAAATTAGATAACGGATACAGTACTGTGACACACTGTACAGTGTAGTTTTTTTTTTAAATACTTACTTATCATGCCATAATAACAATTCTTAAAAAAAATGTTGTGTTCCGGCATTCAGAGGTGTCAGAGTGTTTGATACTGTAGCAGAAAAACACACGCTTACTGAGCAATCGCCTCCTTTAGTAATAATAAATTTATTGTTATTATTATATTACATGACATCTATTTCACACAGCACAATCTAGCCCCAAACTAAACATAGCTTGTAATATGAGAACTAGATTACAGATTGAATACTTAAACACTTTGTGAATACATACGTACTATATGATACAACTTCCAAACACAGAACAAACACCTATATTCATCACATAAATGTTTGTCCTGGGTAGGAGTCGAACCCACAACATACAGCGCAAAAGGCAGAGTTACTTCCAAATGAACTATGAGGCTTGTATATACAGGATGGGTTTTTTTCAGGGCCACTGAAGCCAAGTCTGAAGCCGAGAGAGTTATCAAAAAGTCACGTAAGGAGCTACGTGCTCGATTAAAAAAAATATTTCAGTCAACAATATCATTTTCTTTAACAGTTTTTCTGGAAAAGTTGGTTTATGAAAAACTATTTTTTTTTCATTTTTTCTCCTTTGCTTGATAATAAAAAAAAATATGCTGACTATGTTTAATTACAGCTCAGCGCTTGGAGTCGCAACACGTCGACAGAGGGCTCGTTAGCAGCAAGACTATTTACTGAAGGTGCCTCATGTTAAGTCAAAACACGTGTATATTTGTTTTTTTTTTCAAAGAAATTTTGCCGATTTGTTTCCACATATTATTCTGTTTTCAGGTTAATACCCAAACACAGAACAAACATCTATATTCATCACACAGATGTTTGTCCTGTGTGGAAATAAAACTGATGCCAATTGTTTTGAACGATAACAGCAACATTAAAAAAAATAAAGCCAGCTACTTATAATGTAATTAGGTGTAACTGAAAAGCAGACGTTAATAAGCGGTGTCTTGTCGGAGCAATATTTTAATTAATTAATTTAAGTATATTTTTAATGATAGTTGCCATTTTAAAAATGCACTGCATTGCATGAGACAGACATATTATTTTTTGAAAAATAGTCTTGTAATATCTGACGTGTTGTCAGTCCTATAAAACCTAATTACCTACTTGCAGATATTGTTTTATTCTTTTTTTACAATTCTCACATTTATCTTCCAACGATTAGTATTAAATTAATTTGAAAAACTTGCTAATTAATCATTTTTATAATGTTTTAACTTTTTGCTGTAGTAAATTTTCAAAACATACACGTTTTCGTACACAGTAGCATATCCACAAAGAAGATAACCTCCTTCGGGCATAAAGGTGTTAAGCCTCGTCTGCCCGAAATTTTACCGGCAGCCCTTCAAACCAAAACCGCCGAAATAGATATGGTGGATTTTCCCGGACGAGCCCTTTCATATGGAACTCTACTACTCTTACTATCTCAGCCTGCAACTTTTGTGGCTTGCCTGGTCTACAATGGAGCAAGCCTTCCCATTAAACACCTATACACTCTCTTTTATAAAGTGTTGGGTCGTTGGTTAGAGGAAAACAGAAGGTGGCAGCTGATAGGAAATTATTGCGGTACGTATTATAAATGACTTTTCGTACCGCTGATAAATGGAATATCAACCAAGCTGTGCATGATAGTTATTAGCCGTACCTACGTATAAAATTTGTATGGTTTTTTTATTGTTTGACGAATGTGCTTGGCCTTCATCTCACCTGATTTTTCAAGTTATGATAAGGCCGAAGGTGGAAACGCACTTCACCCGGAATATTCAATAAACGGAGGAACTGGCTATCTTACCTCTAAATGCCGGAACACAACAATTTAAGAATTGTTATTATGGCGACAGAATTAGTTAAGATCGTGGTAGCTAGCCAGGCGGACTCAAACAAAATCCTAGCACCAACCAAACCAAGCACAATATTGAACTCCCTGGGGACTGAACCCGGGACCTCTGGATCTTACATCGGTAGGCGAACCACTAGACCACAGGGGCGGTTATATGCTAGAAAGGCTCCAGAAGAGTCTGGGCCCACTCCCCATGTACAACACACGTAGAATACTGATGAACAAGTATTCTAGGTGATTGGGGGTAGGATTGATTTTCCTAGTGGAAGTTCTAGTATTGTCCGTTCCCGGGCAATAGAATCACTGGCTTACCTACTAGCGGTTACGGCTGAATGATCACAACTCTGGTGATAGAACCTGTGAACTGGTGGACCAGCTGACTAGCAACCTTCTACAGAAGTTCGGCGCCGAATGATTTGCAGAGAAAATGAGAAAGATCTCAGGTTCAAGACTCAATCATTTATTTGCAAGAATAATCAATATACAATTTGGAGCTTACCTATCATTCATTAAATGAAAAAAGCTGTATAGTCGATTAGCCTCATCAACAACTGCTTATCATCTCTACATAGCTTGTTACTATAGTCAAAGCATTGTCATGTGCCTATTTCACTGTCAATACGGTCTGTGGAACGAGAAAATAATAGCTGACGTGGTTTGACAGGCAGCTTGATGGTAGCTTTTCAGACGAACACACAGACAGTTCATTGAATTATTGCCTTTAGTGCTGTGTGCGTGGACCCTTATTATGCAGCTTTCCAATTTATAGGTAAACAAATTAATATTATACAATTTAGAGATATACGAGAAGTGAAATTATTACCATATCATTTAAGACTATATCTTAGACTATATATCTACATCAGTGCATCATATTGACAGCCGTCTGTTATCGTCTGCTGTTAGGCTTGAGCCTCTTCCTGACTGAAGGGCTATTGTTAATACAATGCTAACTATATTATTTCTGTATGTCCATAACCGTAACGGTTACTGCTGTTTTAACACCGTTGAAACTATTAAAGTAATGAGTTTGATATCAAGTCAATTATGCCAATCGCTTGACATAACGAAAAGTGACATTTCGTTTGCTTATTTACATTCTCATGCATTTTTACTCTACTACGGCGAAGCAAAAAGGAGGGTTATGTGTTGAACCGATATCTATGTATTTTGTATGTGGGTATGTATGTTCATCTGTTCCCTCATAACTTGTAAAAAACTTCAACTTCAAAATTCAACAAATGAGGTTCCATTGGAAGCGTCTTTATTATCTGTTGGTCATGTGACGAACCTTTAGGTAAAGTGGCATATGACCACGGCTTTCTTCTTAATATCACCATGAATAAGTATTATATATGTCAGCGTTAGATTATAAGCACCGTCCGTTTGTAATATGCCTCGGCATATTGTACACATGTCAGCATAAGATAATAAGCACCGGCCTATTACAAACGGTATTCAAAAATGGTGATCAATGATGAACTCGTCGGGACATGACCTCTCCATCCCGACAAAAGTCATCCTGTGGTTTCAGTTAACTCTATTTCTGATTGAACTAGATCGAGAACGGGGGGCACCGTGTGAAGGATAACCACTAGGCTTGCGTTACTGGATTCGATCGTACATTCCTGTGAGACTATTTGCTCACCTCACCCTCTTGAGGAGAGAGTGAGGCAGGTCTTGCTAAAGCAAGCGGCAGAACTAGAGAAGCTACAAATAATGCGTAAAGTTGTTAATGTTAGTTGCTGTTGACAATTTGCCGACCATTTACAATATGACTAGGCATATTACAAACATACGGTGTTTACAATCTGACGGTGACAGAGGCATATTACCAACGGACGGTGTTTACAACCTCACGGTGACATATACATTGATAATATGACATGTAGGTTGTTTATTTAAATTTCAGATGAGAAATTTATTTATGTTTTAGTAGACATTCAGATTAGAAAAGAACACATTTAGAATTGGTATCATTTAAACGGTCACGGTAGCCTACTGACGTACGCTAAAATAACTTTTTAGCTGTACTTTCTTGCTGGTTAGATATAATAAAAAAAATACAGTTAAACGGCAAGCGTTTAGAAGATTTTTAAATGACATTCAGGCAACGCAAAGTCACTCTGCCTAATCCATACATTTGCTGTATAGAATACTATGCATGTTTGATATGGCCCATATAATGCAAATGAATACCAGAGCCAGTATCCGTCCCGTCATTCCATTTATGCACTCTGTTGGACTACATCTCCACTGCAAAGAAGGCGCCATATTCACCACGCTTGGCAGGCAGATCGCTGACAGCAGTTAAAGTTATCAAACACTTTTACTGCTGTCAGATACATAGAATATGATACATAGAAGGAGACTGCCCCTCTTGTGAGACTATATTTAACTTTCACGATATCCATGGGCTGAGATGATGGGATTATGGGGGAAATTAAACAGTCGGAATTCGACACATCAAAACTATACCTATAGACATCTGCCGAGCTCTAATATCTTATAGATAACCCAGTCGATCATTGTTACCACTAGGTGATAACGTGGCCAGTATACTGGCGGTATTACCACGTTGGATGGCAACACTCACCCGCAGCGAAATGTTTTCTTAAATACCTACTTGGTTAGCAAGAAAATACAGCATAAAAGTTTATTTATAGAGTTTTTCGAACATTGCAACCTAAAAAGTTCTGCGTGGTGCAGAACTTTTTTGGTAGCACGCAGAAACACCTAGCATTTCAATTCACTTTGTTTGCTAACACAATATTTTGGAGTTCACTAAAATCTCTTTAATTAGCTGAGCGTTTATTCAATTGGTGTTTCAATTACAACATTGATAATGCTATTTCCATAAATTTTGACAACATCAACCACAAGTACCACAGGACCTCCTCTGGCACGTTCGCCCAAAAAGCCTCACAGCTCAGTTGGTCTGCCTTCTGCACTGTAGGTTGTAGGTTCTAGCCCCACCCGGAACCAACATTTGTGTGATGATAGAAGTTTGTTCTGTGTACGGGTGTTGCGTCGCATGATAAGTATGTATATAAAAAAATACATGTAAGCATTCTGTCCGTTTTCTAGTTCCCATATAACAAGCTATGCTTAGTTTGGGGCTATATATCGTTGAGTAAAATAAATCTGATGTGTTTAAAAAAGTTGTCGATCTTAATCAAAAAATCAGTACAGCTGATATATCGAGTTTAGTGTGAGCTATGCGATAGCTCGCGTGCTAAGAACAGATAAATCATGGCGGTCAGAAGCACCGGTATCCTTTAGCTCGAGCGATGACCAGATATTTCCACCCAGTCCATTACTGTCATTCCATTGGTTAGATAGAGAATTGCCAGTATATATTTTAAACTCTTGACCCCGTAAACTATAAATATTACAGGACATTCATTTCATTCTAGCTCCAAACCAAGCATAGCTTGTAATATGGGAACTAGAAAACGGATATATTACTTATACCGGAATGTATTAACCATGCCTAGAGGAAAAGTACTTTAAATTCCGGCGAAGCAAAATAAAATAATTTACTCTTTACTCTTCTCTACAAGACACGACTACGAGACATTACTCTATTTTTTAAAAAAGAGCAAAACTGCAATCAAAGATATTTGAAAGTTCGCTAGCCACCCCAAAATCGAACCGGCTAAAATCTGACAAAATATGTTTGCATTAATCAATATCAATCATGTTCAATCAAAGGGATCAAATCTCTCTATCAAACATGGTAAAATTAATAAACGGAAAATTATAATATGATGCGAACTCTTTTTTGTATTTTATTACAAAAAATTAGCTCAGCTGTGAGCTGTGAGGCTTGTTACTACCAACTGAATTAAAAATGGCGCAGTTATATTATATACATTTAGTTTGATTGATTATATTTTAAACATATTCTAGTTATAGCAGATTCGTTTTATGACATATATGGTTTAAGATAGAAGAACAATTATATTAAAATACGATGTTATAATATATTAATATTAATTTATTTTAATTTAATTTTAGTCAATCATGTTTTGTGTCTGCTAATTTTCCTGAAATTTTCATTATTATAAATTCTTTCACGCAAATATGTTAGAATAAAAATAATTGATTAAATTATGTTTTTAGTTATAGCCTGTTCTAGTAGAAAGACCATATTTTTTCCTTGATAGATGTTTAGTTTTAATTTATAAAAATGTAAATTAATTAGATAAAAGTTTACACTTCAGGTATATATGAAATTATTAAGATTAAAAAAATGTTGCAAAACTTGTTAGTGCTTATTCGAAATATTTTCAAGATTTATAAAGCCATACCACAATTGCGTTCTTATGCGAAGTATAACTTAGTATACCGTTTCTTTTTTAATTTTTTATTCTATTTTATTTGGAATGGGTTGGATCTCGACCTCGCAACTTACACAGGCAAGCATGAGATGTACGATGGTGCGAGTATACCTAGAAGGGGCCTATTAACTTAGTTTGGGGCAAGATAGCGCTGTGTAAAATCAATGTCCATGTATATGTATTGTATATGTGTATTGTAATATTTATTTATTTATTTATTAACTCTCTCCCTGAAGACATTAAGATCGTAACACAGCGGAAAAATAGATGCTGAGGGCTAATTCCAAGTTCTTGCAGAGCGTATAATAAAAGATTCTAGAAAGCGCTTCGTTCTTATACGTGGAATATCAACCAGATGGGGATGATAATAGGCTTTGCGTCTGAATTTTTACTAAAGAACGGCAAAGAAGAATTAATTTCTCTTATCATCTGTCTTGACATTTTTATTTTTATTTTATAACGAACTAGCCGACACCGCGTTATCTTAAATGTTAAATGCATCACTACAATTTAGGGCCACATATAAGTCTACTGCTCAAGCATCAAAGTCAAAGCATTTTCTCGGAAGGCTCGCTCCATTGTAGATACAACTCTTACCCAGGCAATGCCAGAGATCCAGGGCTGACCTTACGTATATAAACATGAGCCGCCTATATCCACCAACTTTACTTATTATATTACTAGTTTTCGTAAGGACGCATACTATAACCTGATAAAAAATACAGCTTATGCTACTCAGTGTTCCTATAACATTATATTGATGAAATATATTAATCTACAAACAAAAATACAAATATTTTCTCATAATATTATTAACATTAGTGGAGAAAATAAAATGTTGTCGCGTATTTTACCACGCGACTTATATCCATAATCATAAATATCCTTGCTAAGATTTCAAATTCAAAGCGAAAGCGGAAAAGAAGAGAAACTTCATAGTATCCTTGTTAAAAAATGTTCTGATTGATGAACACATGGTTTGGTTGGTGGTAGGACTTTGTTAAAGCCCGCTTGGCTAGCTATCACCATCTTACTTAAATCTGTCGGCATAACAACAATTCTAAATTGTTGTGTTCCGGCATTTAGAGGTAAGATAAGCCAGTTCCTCACTGTTGAGAGTGCCGGGTGAGGTGCACTACCTTCTGCATAACTTAAAACCAGTTGAGACGCTTCTTCGTAGTAAAACCCTAACATGAGTTCAACATCCTACGGAAACGATCATCAAAAAAAACCGTTGCAACTTAACCTAGTTGTCTAATTACCAATAGGAGTGATCTTCCTAATGGTCTTGGTAGCGGTTACGGCTGAATGATCAAAACACTGATATATAATATAGTAAGATAAGAGCTGAAAAGTTCGACCTGGCTCGCGACCTCTCTCCTGCCAAAGTCCGGTATCGAACAGTTGGCCATGTCCCGATGGTGCGTGGGAGAACCAGTGCCTTCTGGGAAAGCGCGCATGCAGACCTCATCCTTGCATCTTTGCATGGAAGTCAAGAGCTAATCCATAATTTATAAAAAAATATTTTCGCTATTACCTACACGGATGCATTTAATTTGACGTAAAAGGGGCTTAGATGATGTCCGTCCACTATCTTCGTTAATTAAAAAGTGCTTGTGATAGTTTGCAAGCGAATAAATTAAAAATAATATCGAGCAAGCAACCATCCATGTAAATCATACAATTGGTTTTCTCCAGGCAAAAAACATGGCATAGCTTTGAACTACGCGTGCATTGCGTTGTGCGGTGCGTTGTCATCTAGAAATACACTAAATTGTCGTCAAGCTGACTGACTGACTGACTGACTGACAATCAACGCACAGCCCAAACCAGGGTCCTAGAGCCTTCACATTTTCAGGGAAGCTTCCTTTTGAAGTGTACTTACTATTACTATTTATTGTACGATGGGGAAGCGCTTGGCCATCATCTCACCTGGTTACAAGTTGAGATAAGGTCGAAGGTGGAGGCGCACTTCACCCGTAATCCTCAACAAACTGAGGACCTGTGGCTATCTTACGTCTTAATGCCGGAACACATCAGTTTTTTAGAATTGTTGTTATGGTGACAGAATTAGGTGAGATGGTGGTAGTAGGCGGACTTAAACAAAGTCCTACCACCAATCAAACCAAGAACAATATTGTACTCCCCATGGGGATCGAGCCCGGGACCTCTGGATCTGAAACCACTAGAGCACAGAGGCGGTAAAAAAATGATGACAAACCCTTCTTTTTTCAACAATGGACATTGTTGGAGCGGTTATGATGATAGTAGATTTGCAGATTTTTTTCGTTGTAAAACGTACGACGTCTCCGACCCTCTATTTGAGAATCGTGCAAGGGTGCAATAATACGGGATTCAGGGAAATATCTACGCAATGTTGGGAACGAAGATAAATACAGATGAACTAAACAAATTATAAAAATGAGGAGTCAGGATAATGGGAATGATATTTCGTTCCCATTATAGCTTTTCCTGTTTTTTTATTTAAAAGCCAAACTACTGACTGATTTTGATAAATTTTCTATGGGATTAGTCCCTCAACTCAATTCAACAGATAAAAAAAAAAATGTATGAAAATATTTTTTTTCAAATCGGTTGATTGGTCTGAAATCAAATCTTAATATAGATAATAAATCATTTTCAAATTGGTTGAGTAATAACGACGTTCTGAGATAATGCTAGTAGTCGTTGATGAGCCATGTTAGACGCCTATAGTGGCGGCTCGTAAAGTCTGATACCAGAACTATTACGCAGTCCAAACGTAGAAAGAAAGAATGAAAATAATACATGTTTTCAGTACAAAAAAATCGTAAGTAGGTAGGTATCATTAAGTATTGCGATCACTAACACGCCTGCCATGCGTGGTGATTACGGCAAAACCCTCCATTGCTTTCTTTAGCATTGGGGGAGGTCCATGTCCATGCAGTGGACTTTTAATTAAGGGCTGTAATGATGATAATGATGATACAAGTATACAGCATTTATAGCCAGAATGCATCATAAGACAATTCCACTAAGCTCAAACAATGCTAGGTTGATTTTTTTACGGAGTTTCGGTGAACTGCATACCCTTTGGCTTCATCATCAGATGACGATGATACCAGAAAGCAGGCAGCTCAATGTGACTAACTACTACGTATCATCATTACTGCGATCAACAACACGTTTGCCAAGCGTGGTGATTATGGCAAAAACCCTGATAATGATCATGATGTTACTGGAAGGTAAGCAGTTCAATAGTTCTACTCTAGTGATACTCCGACATGCTCCGTTAACTAATATCATAGCAACCTGTAACAAACAAAACTAAATATCAAGCTAAATTCAACCAAATCCATTCAGCCCTTTTAGCTTATCTGTGTCTCAAATTAATTATACTAAATAATAATTATTATTAATTTGTCGCAAAATATATATATTCTGGGGCTTTAATTATAAAATTGCTTATTGTTATAGCTAGTATAAATCTTCGATTTTTTGCTTTTTAATTCTGTCGATCGTCGTTTAAGTAAAGTATAGTTAAATTTCCATAGTTTTTCAAGCTAATGCCGTTTTTATGTATATAATATATGAACTGTTCATTTCAGAATTTTATAAATTTCCCATTATAATGTAGATGGCTTTTTAGTTTAAGCAATCATCAAAATACGCCAAAAATACTGTCTCAGGGAAAATCTTTACTTTTTTTTTGTTTTTCCATCTCATAAAATTTTCATATATTTTTCTTTTGATTTTACTGGAAGCACGTTTGGTTTTCCATTGCCAGTACAATCATTTTTTTCATTTTCATTCCGCTCTCTGAACCGTCGAAACTCATTTTAATTATTAAATTTGTATAACGGGTCTTCATCGCGCACTTTTTTATATTCCCGACAGTTTGATATTAACTATGTATAATAATCGCGATAATTTTAAAACGCTATTAAATTTGTATAAATAATAAGTATGTAAATAACAAATCAAGACGAATTTTTTAAAGCCAATTTTCTAAAGTCTATTAATCTAAGTCAATTATCTGAGTCTATTTATCACCTGTGCCAAAAGACACGCATTTATGGCTATACAGCCACGTGAATACAATTTGTAATAAGCAATGAGACTTACTTTGGTATGCCAACAATTGATAAAAGAGATCCAATCAAAGAGTATTTAATATCTCCAGCACGCCTTTTCATACAACATGGCTGGGGCGTTGTAATGTTCCAAATTAAAAAAAACGCTGGATTTTATTTTCTTTGTACGTAAATTCGATATTTCGCATGTTCTTTTTTCGAAAATAACGATTATATTTACATTTGAGAAAATATTATTTTTTGCTTTAAAATGTGGGTCTGAACCCTTGGCGTGCGTGTTCTCGGGTAGATTTTTTTAAGACTTTAGGACTCAGCTCAACGCACGTGTGGCACTCAGCGGTAGGTACAATATCTTTTATGTATTTGAGACAAGTGATAAGAGTGATAAGAACTGGCCTACTTTTATAAGTTTTGTTATTTCTACGAAAGAGATATTTGAGAGCAGCATTGTAATGCTTTGTTAATGGTATTTAGTAAGTTCTTGCGTGCACATACATCGTTTATCTTTTTATGCAGATAACATTTTTAGTAGGAAATTTAAAATATACGTAAGTACATGAAATTACAAGAAATCACCTAGGTACTTCTACCTACTTAACTTTACCTACCAGAGGAGATTGACCATTGGTTGTATCGCTTTAATTTAAGCTGTGTCATAAGTTCATCGTGCAAATAATTCGTGTTTTAATATACATATAATGTAGCTATCTATCTTCGATATTAGCCTCAATGCGACATTCCAAACAGTTCCCTAGAAGGGCGGCAACCCACTGTGTTCACAGCCACCTTTAGTGGCCCTTACCCCCCCACAAAGAAAAATGCACTATGACAAAAAAAATATGAGCTAATAAATAATTATTGTTTGTGTTGTGTTATTTTGTTTATTTATGGATTGTTTTGATTGGGTGTGGTTTCCGTTTGGCTGTTTTTGTTATTTTCGTTACTTTTCATAAAAAAATATCATTTCTATAGTTGATATTGAGATACGAGACTCAGTTTGTAAATTTTATGAAAAATAAACTCAGTTTGTAATGGGAGAGTAGTGAGATAAACTCCGATAAATATTTTGTGATAATAAACATTTTGTGAACAGTGAGGCAGAGACTCCCTAGCTTTGTTTACAATAAGTAGTTTGTGAGTAAGAGACTGTTCGCAACGAATAAAATGAGACAGACATTCCATAAACGTAAAATTTGTGTGGTTAGCTTCACAGTTTTGTATTTATCTAAGTACTTGATTTTCTAGGTTAATATTTCATGAACAAATTGCCGGGATTTGCTGAGAATTATCACCAAATTGTTGATTATGTTTAGAAGTTCTAAGTAATAAACATGAAATTAAGTTATATTTCATTGTGACACAACGAGTTTGAGAGCGATACTAAATCCCATAGTCACTTGGGCAATCTACTTTCACAGAAAATCATTTACCTGTTTTAATAAATAAAAATAAATATAGACCTACAAATTTTTCGTATGGTTAAAATACTTCATTATACTGTAAATTAGATACCAATCCGTTGGCCTATGATTAATGATGATGAATTTGATAATATTTTTATATTATGGATAATAATCAGATACAAAACCGATTTGAAATATATAAACTATAGATGTGACATGTGTGATGTGATAGATGCAAGCAACACATGATATTTGTCGCAATGCAGAGCCACACGAGCATTCCGGTTTGTCTAGGAAAATTACAATGACATTTTGTTTTCTTTTTTGTACGACAGGTAAGCGCTTGGCCTGCATCTCACCTGGTTACAGGTTAAGATAAGGCCGAAAGTGGACGTGCACTTCACCCGGAATCCTCAACAAACTGAGGAACTGGAAACACAACGTGGAACACACGATAAATCACTCGTGGCATCGCTCTGAAACTTGAAATAATAAAAAAACTTTGTCGTAGCGTAGACTTATTATAAGAGTAAGCTAGGAGAAATAACGCTCAATGGTCATTATTTTACATGTTTGAAAATAGAAGTCCAAATGACATTGATGCGAGTTTATTTGTTTCACATTACATAATGGCAATGCGCGTCACGTATTCCCCCAGTGACATGACATGACTAGTAGCGTCGCGTGTTGCCTTCACAATGATTATAAGTAAACGCGGAACGCATTCGACCGTGTCATGCTGGAGGAGGTGACCGAGTAGGGATGGGACTGTAATGAGACGAATAGAAATCAAATGCCACGCATTTTCTATGTGTGCTTATGTAGAAATATAGTTGTCTCTTTCGCTCGTATCACTACTTGGTTATGTTTAATTAATAATGTTAGTTGGATATTTTATTACGTTAGCTTTGATCGCAGGGTGACGGAACTTCCTGAGGAAGGAATGATTAAGTACTCATCCTTATCTAGATTCGTTGACCTTGCCGCTGAGTAAAGGTCTTTGTTTGTGAGGTATAAGTACCACTAGTTATTGGTGCTAGATAATTACTACTATTTTCACAATGGTATAGTTATTTTGTCTACCAACAACTACTCGTAATGAAACTCCTTGCTTTCATCCATTTTTCCGCACCAATACAACGGGTACAGAGTGGATAGGTTCCTTTTAGATCAGCTTGCTCCATCTTAGGCCATATCTTTACTTATGTTCAAGTGAGCTTGTGGTCTTGTGATCGCTAATATGTTTGGTGAATACTTCAACTCCGAATTTTCTGAACGATTTACCTACTCATACACGCACACCTGATGTTCCTCTCGACTGCATATCTTCATCCTATATTAGTGGCATGGAAATATTGGATAGCGAGGTTTTAAAAATATTTAAATCACTTGACATAAATAAATCCGCTGGTCCTGACAACATACCTTCTGTACTCATAGTAAAATGCGCCAATAGCTTATCCTTACCACTAACTATTCTTTATCGCCGCTCTCTTACTGAAGGTATAGTACCCGATGTTTGGAAAAGTGCTTACGTTACCCCTATTCATAAAAAAGGTCCTAAGAATTATATTAAAAACTATAGGCCAATCTCTAAACTATGTATTTTTGCTAAAGTTTTAGAAAAAATTGTGCACATACAACTTTATTCAGCTATTAAGCAAAGCCTCAACCTTAACCAACGTGGATTTATAAGAGGTAAGTCTACCACTCAATAATGAGTTTCTGACACAGCACATATCTGAACCTTCCCAGGTTGATGTAATTTATACAGATTATACAAAGTGTTTTGATAGAATAGATCACATAATACTTCTTAGAAAACTTCAACTCATAGGGATAAGGGGCAATCTGTTCCGGTGATTCTCCTCATATGTTGAAAATAGTTGTCAGACAGTAGTACTCAGTGGTTATACATCATCTCCTATGAGAATCCCATCCGGTGTACCCCAAGGTTCTTCTTTGGGCCCATTGCTTTTCTTAATATTCATAAATGATGTTTCAATGTGCTTCAAACATGTAAAAATTCTGCTTTACGCGGACGACATGAAGATTCTTAGCGCCATACGAAGTATAAATGATGCACTTGATCTACAGAGTGACCTTGATAATTTTCAATCATTTTGTACACAAAACAACCTAGACTTAAACGTATCCAAGTGTTATGTATCCTCCTAAACACGTAAGCCCCGAGTTATAAAGTTTGATTACGCGTTTAATAACGTCACTATACAAAGAGTTCAATCAATTAGAGATTTAGGAGTGATATTTGATACGAAGCTTCTTTTTGATCAACACGTGGACCACATTGTCAAAAAAGCCTCTCGGGCGCTAGGTTTTGTGCTTAGAGTGTCATCTGAATTTAACAACATTAAGACTTTTAAAATTATTTACTGTGCCTATGTTCGCAGCCATTTGGAATACGCCTCGCAGGTTTGGAACCCACATTATGACATTTATACTTCTAGAATTGAAGGAATCCAAAAACGTTTTCTGCGCTATCTCCAGTTCAGAGCTAAGATTTACTTAAATAATTATAAAGATAGGTGCGTTAAATTTCACTACTTAACACTGGAAAAGCGCAGAGAGATTGCTGACGTATGTTATCTCATGAAAATAGTTAACGGTACGGTGGACTGTCCGGAGCTTCTAGAACTGATAAGTTTACGCACAAATACAGCAGCATTACGTAGGCCTAATCTTCTCCATGTTTCTAGGGTAAACACGAACTACAGACAAAATTCGTTTATACCGAGCAAGCAGATGTTTCCATATTGTAGCAAATTTTGGTGACAGTGTTGAATTAGATTTATTTAATACACCTACCAAGCGTATGAAACGCTTGATGAGCAACTCATTCTTTGATAGCCTAGTATAGTAATTAAGTAGTGTCTTTATTTTTATTTTGTAACTTGATAATTTTGTCTTCTATAGGTACCTCTATAATTATTTGTCATTGTTATTTATTAACGTCTACATCACCACAAGACTGTTTACTTTTATATCATAACTTCATATAACTATTTGTGGAAACTTATAATTAGCCCTAAGTTAACTAGTATTTATTTCTATAGTTTTGTTAGCTGTTAGTTTTCCAAAAATTCTAAAATAAAATAAATAAACACAAGGGCGCATGGCATGACCCAAAGGGTGGCTCTTATTATGTAGGGCAGTAAATTAGCATTGGGCAGATAATGTGTTTGGGGGCACATTTTGGTCTGGTACTGGTCTGGATCAGTTAATACATATAGATTTTGTTTGATTCGACGGAAAATGCTTGGCCTCCATCTTACCTGGTTTCAAGTTATGATAATGCCGAAGGTGCAAGCGCACTTCAGCCGGAATCCTCAACAGACTGAGGAACTGGCTATATTACCTCTATGTGCCGGAACAAAACAATTTTAGAATTGTTGTGTTCCGGCACTTACTTAGGTAAGATGGTGGTAGCTATAGCCAGGCGGACTTAAACCAAGTCCTACCTGTACTCACCTGGGGATCAAACCCAGGACCTCTTGATCTGACACCGGTGGGCGAACCACAAGACCACTGGCAGTTAAAGTTTCTTTTTGTCATAGGTATCCCGACCCGTAAACTAACGGACTATTTACAATGGTTTGTTAACATAATGTTTATGAATATATATATATAAATAGGTTCATAAACTCCGAACTAGTAAAAACTAGGTACCTACTAGGTACCTATGTACATTGTATATACCTACCAAAGCTACACTAGTCACGCCAGATTATAGTGCTTATTCGCACTGATTCCTAAAATCCAATTTTCTATTAGGTATCTACTTACATTTCTCACATAAGGACGTGACAAGGTAATCAAAGGCAAAACCTTTTTGTTGCTTTAGACCGGGTGGTTTGTTGTTTTAATACAAAAGAACTTACCAACTTACACTTCCACCACTTACAATAAATAAATAAATAAAAGGCATACGTTTTAAAGTCATTTTTGTTATCATTGCACGTCGTTTTATACTACAGCATCTTGATATAGGCATGATTTTACGACACCGCCATCGCCCCTTTTTAATGGTAGTGATCACTGCAAAACATTAGCGCAAAACACATGGTTGAGATGTCATCTTCATACCCAATGCACTAATCAAATTAAATAAAAGCAGGAATATGACAGTACCACGCACCTTCGTACCTATAAATAACTAGGCAGTTATAGATTAACTTCTAGGCCTAAATAATGAAAATTCGTAAAATATTCTATAATTCACCATTTTAAATTCTTTATTAATCGAACCAGACGTCTATAATTAACAACCGACAAACCAGGCTGTCCACCTAGTTGAGGCTTTGGTGCTTTATAGGTGATATCACTAAGAAAATTATAAAAAAAAAGTTTATACAGTAAGATTTTTTTAAGATCATTTTGAATCGTCAAACCTAACGCTTGTTCGGAATTCTGACCAGCACTCAAGGATTGACAGTTCACCATGCACCGATAGTAAAATCACCTACTTTAAAATTCTGAACTGCAATTATGATGTGCAAATTTAACATAATGTGTAAATAAAGCGTAGCGAGGTGATTTTTCGGAAAATATTAATTTGTGATAAAAAACAGGCCCCGTGCATCCGTTAGAGCAAGAAGTTATACTGTAAGCCAGTATTAAATATTGTACCAGCTCCAGAGCTTACTTCTGTCGCCACCTATTAGAAAAGTCTAGAACTACTTTATGAGTTACTACATAGTTGCAATAGGTTGCATCGTAGCGGTTCAATTCTTTTTGAACGCAAATACACGTCACTACAGCTGTGTTGGCGCCACTGACTATGCCAATGTGGGTAATAAAAAAAATGTTTATTTTACTGCCCTATAATAAGTAGTTGTCGTTATTTTTGTAAGTAAGTAGCGGATTCATTTTTTTTAACGCATATACACGTCAATACACCTTTATTGGCGCCACTGACTATGCCAATGTGCGTCATCAAAAAAGTAATTTTCTGTCTTATAGATACCTACTTACAGGATTTTTTTAAACTTAATTTCAACATATAGCTTAAAGTGGCAGAAAAATATCATTTTTCACACAAAAACCTATTTAACTATTAAATATATAAATCAAACTCAAAATTTTAACAAACTTAGATCAGAAGTGTTTTAAGACTACTTCAGGCTATACACCAGGGCCTCGATTCTACTAAGCCATCACTAGGGCAATGATATCGTTACAGAATGGCCAGAAGAATACCAAACGGCACCTAATTAGTGGACATTCTGCAACGACACCATTATTTTATAGTGAAGCTATCGGTATACTACAGGGGTCGGCAACCTGTGGCTCGCGAGCCACATACGGCTCTTTGGATGTGAAGCTGCGGCTCTTTAATAAATATAATTATTAATTAAAAATACATTAAATAATAGTTCTGAATCGATTAACGAGGATTAGGCACATTTCTATCTCTCAGTCACTTGTGCTCGCTTTTCACCGCACCCCTCTCACGTGACACGCGTCGACACTGTTGTCAGTCCGTCGAAGCTCTCGAATTTTAATTCGCTTTCTATGCAAAACAGTTTGGCGTCTTCACCAGTGCTTTGGCTTTGACGTATAGTTTGTTGTTTCAAGTAGAAGAGTTAGAAGCTAATTACCTTCTCTAAGGTATGTATAATAATAAAAAAACGAAGTAAAGTTAGGTAACATAACAAGTATTATATTTTTAAAATACATGTTTTTTTTTGTCATCAGCTGCATTACCACGAAAAACTTACGTTTATTAATAATAATAATAACATTTATTTCAGGTAACTTAAGAATAGTATCTACAGAATGGTGGTTTTACTAATTCTAGGACCCATAATCCCATGATGATTAAATTTAAGCTCATCACGGACAGAAAATACAGCAAAAGATGTTTTAACAGCTTAACTTACGCATAGTTTGAACGTATAACCTTTTCTAAATGCATCAAGTTGAATTTATTGGGGAAGGGATTGGGATTTTTTTTTTTCAAAATCTTACTTTTCCAGAAAAACTATAAAAAAAATATTTTCTTTAATGCAGAACTTATTTTTTTTTTTAATCGAGCACGCAATTCCTACATGACTTTTCGATAACTCTCACGGTTTCAAACCTCGCCTCAGTGGCCCTGGAAAAAACTGGAAAATTTATCTATTTTAAAGTGCTTTAAAAAAGAGCTTTAAAATAATAACAATAAGTGTTTTTCGTGAAAAAACACTACTTGTACTCATGAATAATTAGTTAATTTTTTAATGAATAAATAGATTAGTTTTTACCTCTATCAAAAAACTTTATTTAGTAAGCAAGTACAATTTATTGCAGGCAAGAAACATTTTTTTGGCTCTTTAAAAACTTTACAATGTTGTAAACTGTATAACTCTTCCGACTTAAAAGGTTGCCGGTATAGTAGAATCGGTGCCCTGGTTCTTATTGCTAATAACACAGATTATGTACCTACTAGCGAGTACCTACTAATAAGTTCAAACTTATTAAATTTCAAAAAGAAACCATTACTTTTATATTCGCATCAACTGTATTATGTCATATTTTAGTCACGTCTTATAGAAAGGTGTATCACACTTGAATACAAAATTAATAACATATCTACCAGATGTGGATACAAAACCTTTTTGAAATTTATGTAAACATATTAGTGCAGGTGACTGTACCTAAGAGCGAGCATAAAAGATATCTGTCATTATTATGAAAGGATAAATAAATAGATTTAATAGAAATTATATTACATAATTCTTTTAAATATATTTTTTTCATGTTTTTAGTTAGTACACTTACCTAAAAACAAAACAGGTGAGGCCTTTAAAAAAAAAAAATCTTTAAATTTTGGTTTTGAATATACCTTTTGAGGCTGTGGACTATAAATAATATAACTAATTTTATTTTATGCCTATGGGCATAATTACTGTAAAATGTAACTGTGACTACAGTTTCCATTATATCAGCCCGTAAACGTCCACTGTTGGACACGAGCCTCCTCCAAGACTGGAGAGTTTTTGCCATAATCACCACGCTTAGCAGGCGGATTGGTGATCGCAGTTTTGTACTAGGCGGATGCTGCTGCCCATCCCATGGTGTATTTTATTCCCTTAGTCACCTTTTACGACAGCCTCGGGAGGAAATGGAGGGGTCCTATTCTGGGTAGCCCCAACAGGATAGTTAAAGCCCTTGCAGGTAGATGGGACAGTGCTATGCAAAGCTACTGAGTCACAGCCCTTATGAACCCATTTGCTAAGCACATCTTCTACATAAATTAAATCTATGTTAGTGTTTTGCATGTCAATTTTTAAGCCTGTTTTCAATTTATCTATATCATTTATATTATTTGTGACTTTTTATTATGAATGGATCTATAAGTTATCTAATTTAAATAAATTGAATTGAATATTCGATAGCCGGAAACACCTCGGCGAACAGTTTCCATGCTGTTTAAATAATATGGTTTGTAATAAGGTGGCAATAAATACATTTTTATTTCTATATTATACATACATTTCTCCATGGAACAAAAATATACTGCCACCTCCGTCTCAATACGGAATGTGCCTCGACTTCAATTAAATGTCTAAGTTATATCAAACTACCCGCACCCGCAGTAAAGCAAATAAACGATAAATGTTCAGTTGGCCTCTGGTTCAATGGTTGACGTGTTTTATTCCGTGTTTTGCGTTTAAATTTAATGTTATCGTAATAAAAAGTGTAATAAAATTTTGAAATGGAACGCGATACAGATAGATTAATATTTGGGAGAAAATCTGTGAGTATTTAAGAAACTTTATTTTGTTTAGTGGTTATTTAGCGTTCATAGTACCCAAACAATGTTTAGTTTGGCAAAAACCAAACTTGTTTGGTTTTGTGGTTTAGCATTTGTTTGATTTGTGTTGTTCTGATTTTGAACTAACAATATATATAGCTAGTGAATGATGTAGAAGACGACTAAAATCTTACCAAGAGATACAGTTGCATAATTACTTTTTTACTTATAATACCTTCGCTGTCATCACTAACACCAAAGGTCCACCATAGATTATGGCAAAACTCTTTAGTTTTGGATTTCACTCTTGTGTTAATTATCGGTTTAGTATTAATAGTTATCATCAGGTGATGTTTAAAATAGGTATCCAAGAACCTACTGAGACAGATGTGAGATTCCTCTACCTCTTAGTGGTAACGGAATCACTGGCTGATGCTAGGGGTTATGACTGAATGATAACAGCACTGGTGTTACTTGGCAAGCGAATGATCTTTGTGTTTATGTAAGGTACTCTGAAAATGAATATACTTAGTTATGCCGTAGATGTTGTAATAGGCAACTTTTTTTATACACCTGGGAGACGAAACAAGTATGTAAGTAAGTATAGTACCTAGCGTAGGTCAAATCCACAAAGAACATAGCCTACACGGTACTGCATTGCGCCATTCAACTTGAGGCATGAAAGATTACAGGCAGCTAATGGATTATACCATGAGATTGATAACAGCTACTTTCTGAGTAGGTTCTAATTTGGTTATACCTTTTATGACAGATGTGGTGATTATGGCAAACACTCCATTAAAAATAAAACTGTTTAAAGAGTTTAAGTGTTGTCCTTTTCAACAGTGGACATGTACGAGGGGGTGTTTATGAATTGTGAGTTAATAGACCGAAGCTAAACCTTGATTTTACAACATCATTTTATATTCTTGGATGGGGGTGGCGTTTGGGCTTCACACTGTTACAGCTCATCGACTTTGTAACGTTGCACTGTCGTCAAGCTTGATTATGATGGCTAATATAATACTCTGTAAACGGGTAGCAGTATACACTTTAGTACTAAATACGCACACTGCAATCATCAACTTGGCTGTTAAGCGTGGTATTCATGGCAAATCTCCCAATCACACACGTTGAGAATCGAGAGCTGATAGATTATGGGGCAGCATCCACTCAAGTACCTACTTAATTATCTAGGTCGGGTCACTCCATCGTAGACCTTATCGTTGTTGGTATACCCAAGTCCCTCTAGTTGACCTCTAGATCAAGGGCTGGTACATTTAAAAATAAACTTCCACCCATGGCTGCCCCAAAGATACTAACACTGCAATCACAGATTCACTTGCTACGATGATGATGATGATTAGTATTGATGATGGTGACAATGTTTCAAATTTCCAAAATCGACGCAAGATAAACTGTTTTCATGTATACAAACTTTAATTATCTTCAAATACACAGTTTCTACGTCTTAAACATTAAATGCAAACAGAAGTAATAAAAATTCATGTAGTTTTTTTTCCCCAAATATGTGAAAAAATATACCATATAATATATACACAATGCATACTTAATTACACCTGAGAATATGAATGACTGATCAAAATTTTGAAAATGCAGAGATTATAATAATACTCATCAATCGTTACGAGGGTTTTTTTGACACTAGTTTTTGGATTATAAGCGTGTTAAGTAAGACAAGAAGATTTTATAGGCTTGTGGGGTGTCATTTGAAGGAGTATCGGTTGCACATTCATATAATATATAGTTTAGTTAAAAATACTGGCGGTTTTCGTAAGAAAATTAAGAGTGTAAATCGCTTGGTATGTCTTGTAGGATAGTCTGTTAAAAGGGGTTGACTTTACAATTAGCTTTCTTTTGATTTTCTTAAACCACACCTGTATTTAAATTAAGGGTTGCAAAAGGGGTAAATAAGATTAAAGTCTTGAAAATATGTGAAAACATGAAATATCATATGTAATAAGGATTGAGACTACAGATTTCAAAATAAGTTTATTTATGTCGATATGGTATATGGTTTTTAAGATGAAGGAGGCAAAGGATGATCATCAGGTCTTCTTAGATAAGAAAAGGTATTCGGAATCTCAGTAAAACTGGTCTATTTATTTTTTGTTATTCACTCAATAGGGAAGGGTGGCGTTAAAATCCAAGAATTACTTTTGGGGTCTCATGCAATTGTTTTGACTGCGCATATTCCATATCAATAGTAAATTATTTTCCACCGATAACTGTAATGTTTCAACATAATCATCACACTTGACAGATAGATTGGTGTTCGCAGTTTTGTTTATTCACAGAAAGAAGCTGCTGACTTTTTTATGAAAAACCTTGGTTGACTGGCGACAACCGTGAGCTTGGTGTGTAGATTTTCAAACTCATTCAAAAAACTGATATCAAACTCAGGGAGGGGCGAATTATTAACTCATTGTATTTCTATCCACCTATTTAAACTTACGGTCGGTGCTATGGTGCTTTATCTTATTACGGTCTTTGTTCTTATCATAAAATGATATGTCTCGGATACTCAGGTGAATAAAGACAGTTGTTGGTAACTGTGTTTGATTTTACAACAAACTTCCAAATCATATGTTAGATCTGACAGAAAAAGCCTTCAAACCCCATATTAACAAACACTTATAAAAAGGCATACATATAATGTGTAAATTAGACTTTTTATTAATTATTGCGATAAGGCCTTGCGTTTTTTTTATTGTTAACCTTCTTTTGTTTTATTTTACTCATTTACCTGAATTTGTTGACGAAACTAAGTGTTCCTTGTGTTCCTACAGTTTGAATAAATAAATTGAAAAATAAAAGTGCATGGAGATGTAATTAAAGCACACTTTTTCGTATTGTTCCTTTTATTTGAGAAAAAATATCTGTGGATACTATCTAACAGGTAACAGGTTTTATTTATATTTTTATTTTGAGTTTTATTATTACTCTTAGTTCGGGGCGAGGTTCTAGTAATAGGTTATGAATCTAATAACAAGATATTCGATAACTTTACCGCTATTGGGAAGCGGCTCATGCGCGGAATCTCTTTGAAGATAATAATTAGTTTAAAATTACATATATTTTAGTATGGTAGAAAATGTATTTATAATATGGACATTATATCTTTTAATTTACTGGTCGGACATAAACGTATATTAAAAAATAAGTTAGTAAACTCACGACTTTTTCGAGGATTCACATCTGATCACTACTCAGAGCGTGGATCTTATGAGGATGACTTACTAGGGAGTCTGAGGCACGTCCAAACTTACATTCGGCTCTTGCGCACATGTGTCAAATGCGCATATCAACTTCTAAAAATCCAATAGTTTATTGGTGCACGACTGGATCACTGGACTGGGACCCACAACCTACGGGTCCGAAGGCGGACCCATACCCACTTAGCCACAAAGCTTTTAAACGTTTTCTTTAATTATTATATACCAAGAAACAGCATTTCCCAGCTATTAAAAAACTATTCGATACAATCACTGGGCGTAAAATATCAAGACATTAAACATGACATGTGTTAACAACTCGTTAACATTTATGTGATGCCTCAATCTGGAAAAAAAAGCTCAAGAAAATACTTTTTGCATAGGTAGGGTTTAAATTGAAAAGCATTGGTTAAAAAAGGGTCAAGTACTTAGTATGCTAACGTAAAACCTAGAACTGGCGCGCAGGGACAGTAGGGTTCCGTAAATGAAGAGGGTTGTTCAGAAAAAGTCTCTTGTTTTTTTTTGTCTGGAGGAAATCAGCCACGCTTATTAAACACTAGTGAACGCCCGGGACTATGTCCCTTCATGCAATGGGAATTTTCCGAAATTCTTACCTAAACTACGAAAATGAGTTACACCACTAGACAATTTGAAGTCTCTTAGTTCATATTAGGTCTGGAGTGGGGGAGGCTTTTGCCCATAAGTGGGATACTAGCAGCGTTATCTCTAAATATGTGTATGAATGACGTATGATTATTTTAAATTACTAAGTTATAATCCATCGTTACGGTTATGTGGTGTCCGCGACACAAGTTTTAACTTACTGCGTAGACACTGCAGTCAACAAATTTGTAAAAAATAAGCCTTAAAATTTTAAATATTAATTAGAAATGTTAAATAAGTATTGTTTTATTCATTTTTTTTTATTGTATATACTATAAAATTATCGTGATTGACTTAATTACTGAGAATCAACGCACAGCCAAACCCGAGATCCCAGACACTACATTTTATGATAGCTGCCTTTTCTGGTATAGAGGTGCACTAAAAAAGAATTCGGAAAATTTGCACGGGACGGCGGTAATGAAGTCCTGGGCGTTTACTAGTTAATGTTTTTTTTATAAATCTTGACTTGTGGTATAGATTAAGGTATATGGCGTCTCTACACATGCTTTGGGATTCATTTCCAAATTACATAGATGTCATCGGCAAGTATCAAGTATCAAGATTAGTTTGTTTATGCATAAAATCGGACGTAAAGCGGTTTTGATGTGTGCGTGGGCTCGTTGCTAGTAGTGTACTGGCTTCGATACCTAAATTCGAGCGCGTCAAAAATGTAATTTCGATCTTTAGGTTTTGGAATGGTATTTAATTGCAGTGAAGTTTGTCATGTACTAAACTTGCAGCTCTCCTGCCTACCCCACAGAAAAATGAAGTGTGATTTTACATCACTGACTGATCAAGTAAATATTATCTGATGCAAAGTATCTAGTTCGTGGCGGCGCCATACGGCAAAGATTCGACTAAGGAATAAATATATATATATATATATTAATATAACAGGTCATTAATTTCACACCCCATCCAGCCCCAAACTAAGCATAGCTTGTAATGTGGGAACTAGATTAGAATACTTTTTTTTTGTAAATACATACGTACTCTAATCTATTAGTTATTCTGTGCTATAAATATACAACACCGAAAGACAGAACAGACCTGTGATATTTATGACACAAATGTTTGTTCTGGGTGGGAATCGAACCCACAGCCTGACGATCGACGGGCAGCAGCTTCTATCTATGTAAGAACCTAGCTGACACCAATACTGTCACCATCTCACCTGTTGAGACTTGAGAGTTGAGAGATAAGGTACTGAGTAGGCAGGTTATCTGAGTAGGTTCACTCCATCGTAGACTTTATCCTTGTGCAAGTCTAGAGGTCAAGCGCTGGCACGTATAAAAAAAATCTACCTCCCACTGTTGCCGTAGAGTTACCAACACTACGATAACAGACTCGATTGTGATGTCGATGATGATTATGTTGATGTTCCAAATTCCTAAAACGACGCCAGAAAATTGTTTTAATATGTTATACTTCAACTATCATTAGTACGTTGACGCAGTGGCCACGTCTTACACGTCCATATGCAAGGAATCTGTAGTTTGAGAGTCCATAAAAAGTATTTCTCAGAAAATAGGCTTCGGGAACAGAAAGTTTGATACCTACCTAAAATCTTGACCTTGCAAAAAGTTGAATTTGGAGCATATTGAATCTTCAAATGTTGAATCTGTCGAGTTTCATTTTAAAAAATACAAAACATTCTTCAGCTTCTTTTTTTTATTGAAACCATAGAGAATACAAAACTACGTAAGAAATTACATATCAAAACGCCAAATCATTCTCTATGAGCACAATATTCTAGTAAGCTTATAGTATAAGACAAAAATAAAACGATAAAATACTTATTTGCCTTAGGGCCTTATAAAAGGCATTTTAGCCCTGCTACGCCAGGCAGTAGTGACACACTTTACGAGCAAAATATTTTTTATCTTTCTGCACTCTTAATATAAAAATAAATACAACATATAAAAACTTTAACTACCTGGGATACCTACTCCAAATATCTCTGTGTGTTATACAAGTCTAGTAGGTAATTAGGTAACACCGCAATCAACTCTTTGCAACGCCTTAAATTATCGGATGAGCATTGACGACTGACAACATAGTACAAAAATAATGTTTTCTTTTTTTTATTGATGAAAATCAAACGTTGGACCACCATCTCACTAAAAAACAAGTAAAGATGTGGCCTAAGATGAAGCATGTCTAAAAGGAACCTATTCACTTATGGAATTCATGAAGGTCCAATAACCATCCATTTGACACAAGTAGCTGGAAATCGAAGTACACATATATTTAGTAACACTTCCCGATGCAACAGTTAAGCGCTTGGAACGGCAATACGTCTGCAGTAAAGATGGCAATAATGGTTAAAATTTAATATTAGTTAACTGTTAATTGATAAAAAAATATATCGTTATTTTGATTGGTTGAAAATATTAGTAAATATTATTTGTTGAATACCTACACGATTTGGTTATTGGTTGATGTTAATGCAGTTGAATATTTTATTCTATTGATCAAATAAAAGTAGCCGCTAATTTGTCTCTATCATAGTAGCACTATGGGTATTTGTTTAAAATACCACATCACTTTGTATTGAATAAAAATATCATATACAGCAAATCAGTAATTTAATCTCTATAGTGAGGAATCGGAAGCATACAATTGAATGAAGTCAACCTAATACATAGTTGAAAAATCTGCGAGCAGCAACGTACGAAAATGTTTCTTATTTATAGCCCGTTAAAGTTAAAATTTCAATGCATTCAGTTATGTTAGTTCTAACTCAGGCTGAAGTTGATATAATATTTTTATTATGTTAATTCTGATTATTGAATATAATGGTTGATTTTAAATATTAGTTAAATTTATTGGTTGATAGTTATAATCGTCATCTCTAGTCTGCAGAGGGCTCGTCAAAGTCAAGGAAATATACTAACTGCTGCTTAGCAGCAAAACTATATTTCCTTGATTTTTTCAAAGCAATTTAGCAGATTTAGTACTAAATATTTTTCTATTTTCAGGTTTAGGTATATTGAAATAGATTTCAAAGTAACGCCTGAATCAATTAGATAGCGATGTTATATATCTGAATTTATATCTACTAATAAGCGTAAAATCACGCATTTAAGTATGTGTAATAAGCATTTGACTCTGGTTTAGCCTGCGTGGTACCCGGATAAAGAGTAGCCAATGTTCTTTCCCATGGCTTGCACTATATCTACCTATGCCTAATTTCATGTCGTGAAATATAAAATATGATAATAATCAAACAGATACACATTCGAATTTATATTATCTAAGTATTTTTAGGGTATTTTACTGTATTATACACCCATCAAAATTGTGTACTACGTATTTTCTATTTGTTCTGAGTATGGGTAATATATTGTTATAAGTAAGTACCTAAAACCTGCATCTGTCTAAATCTCAGGTCTAAAAAATTTGTACTAGGTTTGGTTGGTGGTAGGGTCTGTTGTAAGATAGACTTAGCCTGGCTAGCTACCACCATCTTCCGTATGACGCCATGGCAATTATTCATATGGTAAATTCCGGCATTTAAAGGTAAGATTTTTAACCGCCTCTGTGGTCACGTGGTTTGCCTACCGGTGTCAGATCCAGAAGTCAAGGGCTTATTCCCCAGGCGGAGTACAACATTGTACTTGGTTTGGTTGGTGGTAGGACTTTGTTTAAGTCCGTCTGGCTAGCTACCACCATCTATCTAATTCTGTCGCCATAACACATTTCTTAAATTTTTGTGTTCCGGCATTTAGAGGAAAGATAGCCAGTTTCTCAGTTTATTGAGGATTCCGGATGAAGTGCGCTTCCATCTTTGCCTGACTACCAGGTAAGACGAATAAGCGCTTCCCTGTCACAGAATAAAAAAAGAATGCAATAAAGTAGATACATAGCAATACTCATGTCCTCCGTAACCATGTACCCGTAAAACAAGCTTTGCTTAGTTCGGGAATAGATTTTGCTTATGTTAAATATCTAGTACGTACCTAATACATACCTATATCTATATTTTTATTTGAACTACGTACAAGGGAAGCAGTTGGGTTATCTAAAGACTGTTACAAATGGTCTATAGGTAACTCAACTGTTCCAGACAAATTCCACTACAAGACAAAGTCAAAATGCGTTTATTCATTACGATTCTCAAGGATTGTTTGGAACAACAAATCTACCGCCTAGCGCCTGTTCAGAATCGCGACCAGCACACAAAGAGAAAGGCAAGAACCTCGGGCTAGTTTTTTTGATGATACATTCAATATAATCATCAAATTAAAGTGTGCCCAAAACATTGGTTGTATTTCCACGTTGAATAGCTATGAAAATTCGCTAGCCTAAATAAAAGCCAGCTCTTGGGTCACGTTTCGCCTCAATCAAAATTTTGAAAACGAATAAATGGAGGTATATACCTATTTATAAACATTTTACAAAAAAAAGTTTTGGAGATATTAGATATTATAACTAAGAAAGGCAATTTCGATCTATCATGGATATAGTTCCATTTTCGATTAATTTACCCAATTTCTTACCATCACTTAGAAAGCAGCAGTGCACGAAAATGAGGCCTGACTCACTACGGTACAGAATGTTTACAGAGTTGGTTTGGATTCACCATTTTTTAAAGTGAAAACATGCTTAGGCGCGTTGAAAACTTTTTTGGTGAAAAAAAATCATGGAACTCGCGTCATCGTCACCGAACGCTTTCCATGAGCTAAGTATATGTGTATATGTGAGCTATTCGATTTTTGGTTTATAATGAAGTGTTAATAATTGACTCACTACGGTACAGAATGTTTACAGAGTTGGTTTGGATTCTCCACATTCACCACAGTGAAAACATCTTTAGGCGCGTTGAAAACTTTTTTGGTGATAAAAAATCATGGAACTCGCGTCATCGTCACCGAACGCTTTCCATGAGCTAAGTATATGTGTATATGTGAGCTATTCGATTTTTGGTTTCTAATAAAGTGTTAATAATCAAGGATTAACGTTTAAATTGGTCATTAACACTGCTTTCTCTTTTTTTCTTACACTTTTTTCTTCTACAAACTAGTAATAAAATCAAATTCAAAAATAATAATCTAATAGCTCGACTATACAATTCACAAGTTTCTTAGTTTTCGCTTCTATCGGCAGTCCCAAAAGACTGCCCCGCATGTTTTTTTAATGTACTACGAGGGATTGCTTGTCCTCCATCTCGACTGGTATCAAATTCAAGTTCAAGTTCAAGTTATCAAGGTAAGGCCGAAGGTAAGAAGAGTAGTAAAGCTCCATCTGACAGGGCTCGCCTGAGGAAGTACAACAACTATACCTACCTATTTACATTACTAATTTATACCTACCTCAAGTTGACAGACACAATGCAGTACCACATAGGTCGTGTTATTTGTGGATGTGATATTCGAAGTAAGGCTTTGTTATAGGCAAGAGATGTACTCAACAGTTGTGCTGCTTGCTTATTCCATCTCCAAATTGCATAAAGATGAAGGTGGAAGCGCACTTCAAGTAGAATCGTCAATAGACTGAGGAACTGATCTTACCTCTTAATGCCAAAACACAGCAATTAGAGTTCAACTCAAAAGTTTATGCAAAAAAGCACCTAACCAGGGTGTTTATTCTTTCTGTCCCCAAATGTGTTGCGTTATAAACTTGCCTCCATCTCCCTATGCGGTACTCGTAATATTTTTTTTATTATGTTATACCTATTATTGATCACAATCTTGCCAGATTTTTTTGATTGCTAATAGGAGACGATGTGGCCTTACCGGTTAGAAGACACCTATCCACTCTCGTATTGAAGAGGCCCATGTTGTAATTTTTAAGGGTACAGGCAACGTATCTTCTTTGCCGTTTTCATGATAAAAGTGGCAATACTCTTAATATCGATAGATCGCTTGTATCGTGAGGCTTGATAAAAAAATATTTATTGTCATGCAACTGTTTTACTTTGAATATCTGATGTCGTAAATATAATAAATATGACTTTACATTTACCACAATATAGATGTTTGTTCTGTGTTTGGGTGTTGAAACAACAAAAATGTTGCAGTTAGGTATTTACAAAAAAAAAAGTATTTAAGTACCCTATCCGTAATCTAGTTCCAATATTACAAGTTATGCTTAGTTTGGGGCTAGATGGCGCTATGTGAAATTATTATACCTACTGGGTATATACCCAGCAAAGGTTGTTATAGTATGGCTAAAGAGAGAATGCGTTCCTAATGGGTATCATTGAATGGACGATTTAGCCTTGAAGTGAAGAAGAATTTACGATAAAAATATGTTATTATTTAATTACCATACCATTACCTTCTATGTTACGAATAATATGATTAAATGATTGTGTCCTTTATATAGATATGTATGGAAACTTGATTATGAAGAATCTGAAAATTTTGATTCACATTTTTGAAAATTCATACATATATATTTTGACACAATATTAGTTGGATTTAAAGGTACTTATACAATAATATATTTTCTCTCAGGGAGAACTGCAGATTATAACACGTGTGATATTATCATAAAAATACACGTTTGTGGAGTAAATCATTTCTTACTTATTTATATTAATAAACTTCGGCTCGATTTCATAAAATAATTAAAAAAAATGAACCATTTATTGAATTAGGAACTCACTCTTAGCCAACTTTTTCTAGTGATTTAAAAATACAAAATTAATAAATAGTAATGTTCACGCATTTTAAGTCTAATCTATTTATGCTCAGTCCAGTGCTCAGATTCTGAGAAGGCAGAGCCGAGCGAGCATTTCCGAAGAACTCACTCGCTGGTCCGTAGAAGCACACACAGTTTTTCCAATTCTCGGTATCGAGACTAGTGTTGCTAGAAAACTAGATGTATTTCGCTTTACGGCCCTCGTAGTTCGTATAATCTGATTGTGGGTAAAAACTGTTTCAGTTGAATGCGCAGCGACCCCGTCTGGATCGGTTCGTAGCACCGCGGGAATCTTTCCCAGAAATGCAGCGGCGCTTCGTGTGGGGTGCGCGGTACAAACCGCAACCCAACGACATTCGGGTAATCCCTTCTATTTACTTTAACTTGGTGGTTGGGCTTTACCTCTGCCTGTCTAGCTACCACCATCACCATCCAAGTCTGACGCCGCGCCATAACAACCATTCGTATTTGTTCAAATTGAAAATATCGTATAATCAGTTTTTTAGGATCATTTGGAATCGTCAAATTAACCACCTGTTTACCACCTTTAGCCTGTTGCGGATTCCGGGTGAAGTGCGCCTCATTCGGCCTTATAATCACATAATACTTGGTGAGATGAAGGCCAACCGCTTCCCCTTTTGAGAATAAAAATAAACTACACCAACTTCAACAGCCCTTAAAGATGGCCCAGTAATGCCTTCCCATACCAACGTAGTTTGTCGTTCATATAAACATGCCTACCCCATTGCCCCACAAATTAAATTTTGCAAGATAACAGGAAATGGATAATGTACTTAAGTTTGCATCGCTTTACTTTTTCTCAAAATTAATTTTCACACCACACATCACACCTGCTCGACACTGTCTAATTATATAATGGCGCGATTGCAAAGAATGTGAAACAAACGACGGTGCTCGGTGCTATGATTTTAACAGATCTGAATTTAATTAAACTCGTAATATCCTGGTAACAAAAAATATTGTCAAGCGATAGTGATTCTACTCCAGAGTTTATTAAAACAGACGCTTTAGAGATTGTTCTCAGAAAATCAAAACACAAATGCGAAAATGGCTACTACGACTTTGTTTAATGGAGAACAACCAAAATAGTCAAGGCTGTGTCGGAAACCGGCCTGTTAGTTTATGATTAACATTTCCAACATCATTATTAACTTGTGATTTATTGCTGTCGCAAAATAAATTCCTACTTAATTTATGGAACCCAGGCATTTCATTTTCTTCCAGAAGATGTGAAATTAGAGTTGTAGGCTTTATCCCAGTGGAGCAATTGGGATAAAGCCTTACTTTGTCTTGAACAGCTTGAACCAAGACACTATAAAACTCGCTACGCTCGGTAGTTATCTGGAGTCCCTCTTTATGCTTAGGGTTCAATAAGCCGCCCGTGACTTACGTTATCCCCTTGGTGCATAAACTACTATTCCTATACACAAATTCGTTTGCATATATTTTTATTATGTTTTCCTATTACTGTTGAATCGGAACTGCAGTACAGGAAAGTGAAAATCAGCGGTATTCCGGACACAGAGCCTCCTCAAAACTGGAGTTTTGCCAAAGAGCCGCCTCCATGTGAACCATATGACCACCACAATGCCAAATATGTTTCGCGTTTAATCGTGGCAACAATGTGAGAACCTTTACTCTCCAGTGGTTTATAATGAAAAAGGTTATAATAAAAACATTTGCTACATTTTGAATTAAAATTTACTTAGGGTATACCGTTATCCCTTGTGTCAAAGAAAAAGACATTATTCTTCAATTATTTATTTCTTCAAAATATTTTTTTCCAGAACATAAAATATCTGCATAGGGAGCGCTACACAAGCTACTTGGACGAGGCCTTCGGGCTGGTGGAACCCCTGAGGGTAGTGGATTATGGGAGGCCCCCCTCTCCGTGGCCTTGCATACCGCGGAAGCAGAGTTACTTGTTTTCAGCGGATAGCATCCTGGACCTGCCTTCTTATAAACATGCTGCTTGTAAGTATACTAGTAGGATCAGACTTTTCTGCGATGGCTCGCTCCATTGTAGACATAATCTCTGCCAAAGCTAATATTATTTTGTAATTTATTATTTTGCGGTAGCGAGTTGATCTTCATCTCACCTGGTCAAGATATGATTAGGCCGAACTTTCCATTATGATATCTATATTTGAGTATGTATGTGTGTGTCAACGTTTGTGACGGTATAACTCTCTAATACGGGGTATCTAACAAAGTATATGAAATTTAAAATATAAAGAGATAAATGTCAATAGATATTGCCCGTCGCGAGAAATGTTCTATAACTAGGGTATATTTTGAGATATGGCTGGAAAGAACTATATTGTTTCGCCATTATATTTTGAATGCCTGATACGCTCAATTAGTTTTTTTTTGTATTTGCAGTGATTACACTAATACTCAATAATCGGTAAAAAGATTGATTTTAGATATAAAAGGGTGGTGGTAGTATTTGATATATAAGATCGTTATGTGATACAATAATATCTATGTCTTGTGGGGTGTCATGTGATAAAGATCGACGGCACATTTAAAAAAAAAATGTTGCATGTAAAAAGAGAATAATAATTATCATCATTATCCTGCCCTGGTCCCATGCTAGCTATGGAGTCGTCACAACATGCTATTTTCTACACTCACTACTATCAACCTTCTTAGCCATGTCCTCTTTCACACAATCCATCCAGATCTTTTTCGGTCTTCCCCTATTCACATGTCCAACCACGCTCATATTCATAACGTGAAGACCGTGGAAGTGAAAGAATACCTCCGAGTGAAGACCGGGTTCGAACTGAGGGTCGAGAAGTTGTATTCTAACCATAATGTGAGTTTTAACTCATTAATGGTGCGAGTTCCTTCATGAGCGAAGGGCTTTGGCCGATGGGTGTCAAATTCATATGTTTCGCGGGGCGCCTGCAACGTGAGTCCGCGCATCGTACGCCACGAGACACCGAGATTGCGTCACACGTCGCCGCCTCTAATCGTGTGTCTAGTAATTAAGTTTTTATATTATATGTATGCTAGTTTTAAGGTATATATTGCTATGGGCTGTAGAATAAGTTCAATAAGATCTTTTACTTGTCTATTGTTGCCTGAAATAATATTATTATTATTATTATTATTATTATAACCACACCAAGCCAACCTATCACTGCTCGTCTTTTTACAAAAAGCGCCACTTTCAAACGTCCCCATAAATTCTCATTCTTATCTTAAGCAACCTTGTCACCCCATACATCCATCTTAACATTCGCATCTCAGTGAGAAACATGCATTTTCATCTCATAAATACCTAGTCTAGTGGTTTTACCACCGGTGTCAGATCCACAGGTCTCGGGTTTGATCCTCATGGGGTGTACAATATTGTGCTTGGTTTAGTTAGTGGTAAGATTTTGTTTAAGTCCGCCTGGCTAGCTACCACCATCTTCCCTGAGTCTTTCGCCATAACAACAATTCAAATAAATAAAAAAAGTTAAATAAAATCAGCGTGGCAATGCAGCCAGTGTCTTGGGCACGCTTCCGTCTGGTACTGGTCTGGAACAGTTGAGTTACCTATAGGCCGTTTGTAACGGTCCTTAGGTAATCTGACTGATTCTTTTGTACTTAGTTAGTTTAATTGTACTTTTTATTGAATAAATGTAAAATAAAAAAATGTTTTGTTCGGGCATTTAGAGGTAAGATAGCCAGTTCCTCAGTTTTTTAAGGATTCCGGATAAAGTGCGCTTCCTCCTTGGACATTATCAAAGCTTGAAAATCAACTGAGATGAAGGTCAAGCACCTACCCGTTGTCCAATTAATATAAAACCGTCTTCTTAATACAAAACACTACCGGGATTCACAAAAAAAAATTGTCCAATAAGCGTAATCTAGTTACAATATTTCAAGCTGTGATTTGTTTGGGGCTAGTGTAAAACGGCGCTGTGCAAAACGGCGAATGGACTAATTGATCCAGATCAATTAGTTTTTCTTTTATGTTCGGTAAAGGCTGATTATGTTTTGTAAATAATAATAATAATAATAAACAATAAATATTACAGGACATTAATTTTACCCAGCGCCATCTAGCCCCAAACTAAGCATAGCTTGTAATATGGGAACTAGATTACGGATAAATAATTAAATACTTTTTGTAAATACATACGTACTATATGATACAACACCCAAACACAGAACAAACATAAAATATGTGATAATATGTGTGTCAATATGAAAAGTTGCCTGGAATATCCTAATTTAATTTGGACAAAATGTCTTCTACCTTCATCTTTAGTTCCAGACCTTCTCGACTGGAGCAAAGAGAACATCATGGTGGCAGCGCTCGGTAGACTGTACCACAAGATCAATTAGTTTTTTTTTATGTTCGGTAAAGGCTGATTATGTTTTGTAAATATGTGATGATATGTGTGTAAATATGAAAAGTTGCCTGGAATATCCTAATTAATTTGGACAAAATGTCTTCTACCTTCATCTCTAGTTCCAGACCTTCTCGACTGGAGCAAAGAGAACATCATGGTTGCAGCGCTCGGTAGACTGTACCACAAATGGTGCTGGAGAACACAAAGCCGTACCAGCGAAGGGTTCACCAAACATTCAATATACTGCTGTAGGTTTGACCCCAGCGGAAAACTTTTGGCGGTGAGATCTTTTAGTGATAAGGTATTGATGACTAATTATATATAAATGGTAGTGACATTACGCATATGGTAGAAAGTGTAACTTAACTTAATTTATTTTCTTGTTTGACATTTTTGTGCTATTTAAAAATCTGTTTTATAATGCTTATTACCTGAAATTGACATATTTTTAAAAAATTTTTACTCATTATTTTGACATTTTATTATTTCTTATTGTGATGTTGTTTGTTTGTTTAATTATCTAATGATCATTATAAGATTTTATATAATAAATACTATAATATTGTATTGTATCTAATGACTTGCCTTGTATGACATCTCTGTTATAATATGGCCAATAAATAAAATCTGAAATCTGAAATCTATTTAAATAAAAAATGGAACCGACTTCAAGGGAAACACTTTTAAGGTAATCCTTTGGATAGTTCATATATTTTTGAAGTTGGTCCCGACTTGCTAAGCCAAACAACAGAATCATTGTCGTAAGGTAATCTCGTCACGTACCGAAAGGCACCGCACCACCAATATTTTTAAATGTTAAGTGAAGATGGTATTTTTTTGTACTAACTTAGTTTACTCTTTTATGTGAAAAAATATCTTATTTAAACACGATACTATCACTTGTACTGGTCACAATTTACCGCTAAAGTTCTATCACATTCTATATTCTATCACATTCCATCACAAAAAGAAAAAAAACGTACCTCCTCCTTTTTTGGGAAGTCTGTTAAAAAGGTAGAACTCTTTATTGTATAGGTACCAAAGAAATAAAACATAACGAACAATTAACAGTACTTAAACTAGGTGCATTGAGCGGTCTTATCGCTAAAAGCAGTAACCTTTGAATAGGATAAGCCTATGCCGCTGCGTTTGCGCAGGACACAGATGGTCCAGAAAAAAAGTAGCATAGCGTTCTAGCTCACTAAAGGGTCTTGCCATAATCACCAACCACACTTTGTAGACACACAGAAGTAAGCTACCTTTCTTCTGGTGAGATCTTTAATCTTTAGTTTTTACTTTTAGTTATCATCAATAAATATAAACTTGCAGGCATATTATACTTTCCAGCTAGGAACCGGCATGAAAACGGTTGAAATACACGACACTGCGCTTAGCAAGTGCCTGAGTAGCAGCATCTGTCCGTGTTCTCATAGCTACTGCTTGATTGTCTCTGTCGACTGGAGCCCCACGGGAAACTCCCTTGTGACGTAAGTAAGACTGTTTCCCCTACAAAATAGAGTGCGTCTCCCAACTGCGCTGAACTAGTGCGTGAAATTCGAAACTAAAAGAATGTTTCTTTATGTGCTAGTTAAAAAGGGGTTAGATTTTTCTCGTCAAGTATTATTAATCAGATACTTGCACACAGGGCTGCCTGAGAACAGGCTAGGGAGTCGGTACGCGGGAGTGCCTTTAATAGGCAGCTTCTAAGAAAGCTCGCTCTATCGTAGACCACAGATTAACAGGATATACCCATTTCAAATAAAAAGTTATTTAATCCATCATCTACAGAGACTTTATGGCCGAGTTGGCATAAACCCGCCTTTCGTTTTCGTTTTTATCCGGAGATCGTGGGTTCAAATCCAGTCATGCTCCAATAAACTTTTTGCTTTTTTGGAAGTTGTGTGTGTGCATCTGTCACATGCACATGCTCTGACGGTGAAGGTCATCATGAGAAAACAGGCATGTCCCTGTGACTAAAAATCATAACATGTGTCACTGGCTAGTATTCGGTAAAGCAACGATGGACTTGCCACCACCTATCGCGGATATTAGCGTATACTAGCAACCTACAAGCCGTGAGCATATTCCGAACGTAAGTTTGAACGTGCTTCTGACTACCCTAGTAGGTAATTATCATACTTTCCACTCTCTGAGTCGATCCGACGTAAATTACCGAAGGATCGAAGGGGAAATGCCGAGAGTCTGTTTTTTTGTTACAGAGGCTGTTCTCAAGGCAGGATAGTCTCTCGAACGCGTACGGGCCGTGGAATACAGTCGCGTCACACGTATGCAGATGCACCTGTCCTTGCCAGAGTGTCTCCTGACGCCAGGTACGTGGCTGCAGTAGCCATTGGTGAGAACTCGTTGGTGCTTCTGTCCTGGCCGGCTTTAATTGTCGTCTCTAGCCTTGACCTGGGAAGGAGTATTATGGTGAGTAACTAGTTTATCTCATAAATATCTTTTTCTTTATGAAGTTGGTATACGAGATCAGTTCATGACCTTGAAACATTGACCTTGAACATGAAACTTGCACATGCAAGGATGAGGTCTACGATGGAGCGAGCCCATCCAGAAGGTGTATATTTACCCTCTTCTTGAAGATATTGAATTTACAATACAGCGGAAGTACAGATGCTGGAAGCTGATTTCAAGTATTTGCAGTACTTACGCATAATAACAGATATTTGATTCAGAAATATTTTTCATAGATAATCATCGCTATTTCATTTTCAAAGTCACTCTAACACTTTTAAACACGAAAATAAACGTTTTATCACATCATGATTATAATTTTAGTCCACATATATAACCCAAGCCGTCTCTATCCAACGACTCCCCGCTACCGCCACAAATTGGGCGATCTATCGAGTATCTGCCCACACTCCGTTACGCGTTTAATCATGTGCGCCTTTTATTATGAAATCTTCTGGAAAGTCATGCTAAATCTGAATAAAGTTAAGAAATAAGTCGGTCGTTGTTGTATTTGATGTTTTACCTTCCGTGGATACAGACCAAGTGGCATAAGCCCTTAATAAATAAGAACTAGCCGACTATCAAATCAACACATCAACCAATCCGAAAACCCTAGATTTTAAATTATCAGAAAATTGACAGAGTTACTTTCTTCTGTAGTATTTGCACTATGAGAGGATTACTTAGATTTACTATAGGAAATTCCCGAACTTCTTTTATTATTCATTAATGAGTTGGCTCAAGGTCTACGATGGAGCAAGCTTCTCCAGAAGGCTCTCCCACGCATCGATGGCACACCTTTTGTTGTGTAACTTTGGCAGGAGGGTGGTCGCTAGGCAGGTTGATCTTTACAGCTCCATCAGCATTGTGATCATTCAGCTGTTCCTTTGCCTGGGGTAGATCACACCTGCCCTATGTTTTAATGGAATGCATTTGACAGACACTAACATGGCACCCGTGGCGAAGCGCCCTCCTCGCCGTGGGCTCGGAAACTCGAGCACACCAGACACACCTGTGCATGTGGGACGCGCCATCAGGCCGGTTCTCGGATACCGCGGTCGGCCACACGCCTCAGAGCCTGGACACAATGCTCTTCAGTCATCTCACTGGCGAGCTGGTGCTTGGTATGTGGGTTGCAGGTTTGTTCGTTTTCTATGTTTGACACCCACTAGATCACAATAATATGACTGGTATTCATTTCAATGCTCCTTTTACTGTGTACACACCTTAACACCATCAAAAAGCTATTTTGGCAACTAGGACAATACTATATTGTAATGAAGGTAACCTACTATTGAGTGAAATAGTAGATGAGTAGTCGATAGTCGGATGTGTGGATGTCTTTGCTTTCCTGCTACTTATAACTTTGGTATTTTCAAGGCAAGCCTATGACTTGAAGTCTCCTAGTCATAAATATAAAAAAATTAATTGGGTGCAGTATGTTAAGTGAGAGATGGTAAATTTTGTGGTCTGGTAGAAAGCCTGTGAAAGCTGTGGCTATCACTGAGACGCCGGGGTATTTCGCAGTTCCCAATGAGAACTGTTGAGATAACAAACGATAAAAAAAAACATCGCTCTACTGAATCCGAGTTACATGTTCAAACTTTGTCTCCAGCTCAAGCTAACTTATCCAAAGCTTGGTCCCAGCTGGTGGTTATGTCAGATTCAACCACCATGGTGGACCAGTGGGGAGAAGGACGCAGGGATCTGGACAGAATAAGGACCATGATCTTCAACCCAGACGGCACCAAGCTTGGTGAGTTTTATCTTTACCACACAGCTCATTTGATGGAAGCTCTGCCATCTGCGCTGTAGGTTGTGGGTTCGAACACCACCCGGGATAAAAATAAAATTAAATTGAATTACGTATTTATGTGGGATCAAATACCTAATATTATTATACTATCACACATTTTTAGGCCTAATTTGTACAAATTTGTTGACATGCAGTGTGTAGTCACTAAGCACTGCATGTTAAAACTTCTGTCGCCGACACCGCAAGACCTTCAAGATGTATTATAAATTAGTAATTAAAAACAATCATATGTTATAGTTAAATTTCCACTCTAATGTAGCTAAATCTAATAAAACCTATGAAATATTATTATTCCAGTATTAAGCCAGTTCCTCAGTTTATTGACGATTCCGGAAGAAGCGCGCCTCCATCTTCGGCCTTATCTCAACTTGTTACCAGGTGAGATGAAGGCCATGCGCTTCCTCGTCGTACAATAAAAAAAAAATTAAAAAAATATATATATTAGTAGCTTCTCATTAATTCTTAAAAGTTATTTAACAAGAGCACAATAACTATTAATTTTCTCAATCATTTCTACAAATGTCAATTAGAATTAGAACAGATAAATATGTTCTAATTAAATAAATGTTATAAAAACTTAACAATACCGGAACAATTAATTACTTATAATTTTGAATGTTTGTGTATGTATTCAAGACATTAAAATAAAACATTGTATGATTAATAAATAGTTGATGTTTGTGCTGGAAGTTTGTGTGGATGTTTGTTATTCCTTCAATGCTAAATGGCTGGCAATAATTGACAATAACTGAAATGGATTGGATAAAATTTATATGAAGGTAGTTTATACTCTGTTATTAACACATAAGCTATTTTTATCCCGGAAAAGTGCAGTGTTCCCGTGGGATGGCTCAATAATTCAAATTTGTTTGTCATTAAATTATAGTCAAACGGCTTAACGAATCTGAACTTAATTCGGTATCAGTATAGTTTATACCCTAGACTGACACATATGCTACTTTTATCCCGGAAAAGTGAAGTGCTTCCGTGGGATGAAAAATTCAAATATGCTTTTCACTCAATTACTCTCAAACTGTTCAACGAATTTGGATGAAATTTGTTTTCATACTAATTTTATAAAAGTGTTTTGTGTATATGTGTGCACATTATATCCTGAAAGGGTATATCCTATTATTTTCTGTGGGATCTTGTAGATCTTGTATATTTGATGGCAGTTATATATAATTACGTTTAAAACCAAAAAGAAAACCGACTTCAATGAAGAATATGATATAATTTCGTTTACCTGGATGACGTATTTTGTCCAATTATTTTGATGACAGATGGATAGATAGACAGACAGACAGACGCGTGATCCTATATGGGATATGTTTTTCCTTACTTTTGAGGAACAAAAAAAAAAAAAAAGATTCCGTCGACTTTTTTTTAAAGCTGGTTCTGGTTCTCTTTTGTTTTTCTGTCATTCCTTGTTCGTTTTAGTTCATGGCGTTGTGCATCACTATACCGGGTGAGTTTTTTTTCCAGGGCCACTGAGGCCAAGTTTGAAACCGTGAGAGTTATCTAAAAGTCATGTTAGGAATTACGTGCTTGATTTCGAAAAAAATAAGTTCTGCATTAAAAAAAACTATTTTTTTTTCCTGGAAAAGTGAGTTTATGAAAAAAAACAATTTTTGCATTTTCGAGTTGTTTGTTTGATAACAAAAAAAAAAATGTAAAATGACTATGTGCCCAAAGTTGTTGGAACACTTTCAAAATAGAAAATTTATACATTCAACTTTATGAATTTAGAATTAGTTGTATGTATAGTCAAAAATGCGCAAGCGAAACTATTAAATCCTCTTTTGCTGTTCGTGTAGAACTTTTGAAAGCCGAAACGTCTTCTTTTCTATATATATATATATATATATATAGTGATGTATATGTACTATATAGGTATGTATAGCGATGCACAACGCCGATACATCTATGAATGAAAGAAAAACATAAGAGAAAATAATGACTTCTTTTTTATTAACATAAAGAAATTAAATTAATGGAATATAATTCTTAAATTAGGAGTTGGTAAGTCGCGTCAAGATGATTATCCCAAAGATCTGACTAATATTTCTTTAAAAGTATATATCTCCTTCCTACAATTTTAAATTCAAATTCAAATTAATTGCAATTTATTGCATTTATGTTGTTACGAGGTGTTGTGTAGATAAAAGTTTCAAACATTAACCCTGTTAGTGCACAGCAATATTACACTAGGAGGCGCATTAAACTTAAAATATGTTTTTATGTTGTATGACGGGGAAGCACTTGGCCTTCATCTCACCTGGTAACAAGTTGAGATAAGGCAGAAGGTGGAGGCACACTTCATGCGGAATCCTCAACAAACTAGAAGAACTTTATAAAACGATAAGAAAATGCTGAATTCAAATCTTAAAATAATACTAACATTCATATTAATTATACCTGTACATTTATTACATACTTATTATTTAGTCAATGTATCACCCAAAAACTCATGCAAAGAGTAAAAGCAAAAGTTTTGTATACTTACGAAATAATAAACCCTAAATTCCGTTTCTATGCTACCAGCTCTTGGTTCTCCTTCTATTATGTTTCGTTGATTTTCTGATTGTGTATGTATGTTTATGTATATTATATTGGTTTTGAGTATTTGTGAATACTTGTTTTTTGTATACTTACGTAGTTTTATCAAATATTTTGGTGTGCGCCCACATGTCCGCATTTACATCCCCCTGGTTATGTTCATTCCATACAATAGTTGTCTTGTAGACATTGCATTCAGCGGAAGACCACCCATTGTGCATTATTCATTTTCATAATGCTATTTATCTATGGCGTTAAATAAAGAATATTGTATCGTATTGTATTATAGGGGCTTGAATTAACTGTTTTATGCAGTTCAATTCAATTTACTTTCTTTCGGATAACAGAGATTCTTATACCTAGGTACTAAAACTACTACTTACAAAAAAATAACACACGTCTCTGTCTAGGTTGTGTGGTCATATAAGAGGTCCGCTAAATGGTTTGTGGTAATAAAATCATTTTTCGAAGATTATTTATCTGTGGCTACAATTTACTTGTAACAGTCTCATGCATACGGAATCAATAAATTAGTTTTAATGATGAAATATGTAGGATTATTACAGCGACAGCCACATCAGACGAAGACCTGATAATCTGGAACTTCCTCCCAGAAGACTGCAAGACGAAGAAGAGGTCCAAGAGATTCTCGGACCTGCCTGTGTACCTGGACAAAGCTAGCCACGGTGTCTCACTAAGATGAGTTAAGTCTTAATCTTGTGTCGTCTTTGTACACAAAAAACGAGTATTCATTGCGGATTTTACTTGCCTATACAAGAAGGCGTGTTCAAAATTCGACTGAAAAATATGTTTTTCTCTATCCGATTAGAAGCATCGGTATAATTAGGGAAATTCCGCCATAAATACCCGTACTTAAAAAGTTTTGTGGCCCAGCAAGCAATAATTTAACTAGTTCACTGCATGTTCGTAGTATTGTATATGGTATATACCTTCGACGTCAGCAGTGCTGCTGTTTCGAGAATCAAACGTACTGTCCGACTTGTATTATTGGTAAACATAAGGGCGCATAGTAGAATCATTCACTCGTTGCAAACTGTTCCACAAGTCATTGAAAAGGAGCACCGATATCGCGCTCTCTCTTCCACCCACATCAGCGTTCGGGGCATGCTGCGCGGGCGCAAGCAAACATTAATAAGTCACCAGCGTTCCGTTCAGATGATATAAGAAGGCCCTGAAGGACCAATGTCCCAAGCAAACGTAGTTTGTCACTCATCTGGAAAATATATGTCCGGTATGTAAAGGCAAAATGATTTTCCCATACAAATCCTCTTTTGTATTTGATTTGAGTTTCTTGATGTTTTAAAAAATATAGATAAAAATAAAATTATCAAAAATTTATTAAACATTTAGATGACAAAAGTAAAAAAACTATGTAAAGGAAACAGTCGGGTTACCTATGAACTGTTACAAAAGGTCTATAGGTAATTAAACTGTTCCAGACCAGTACGAGACAGAAGCGTGCCCAAGACACTGGCTGCATTGCCACGCTGAAATGTTAATAAGCCTCATAGCAAAGTTGGTTGTAACTCTGCCTTGTGCGCTGTAGGTTGTGGGTTCGATTCCCACCCAGGATAAACATTTGTGTGATGAATATAGATGTTTGTTCTGAGTTTGGGTGTTGTATCATTTATAGTACGTATGTATTTACAAAAAAACAGTACTTAAGTATTCTATCCGTAATCTAGTTCCCATATTACAAGCTATGCTTAGTTTGGGGCTAAAAGTCGCTGTGAAATTAATGAAAAGCTATTCTAAATAATTATCTGCCCTACATAAAGAGCTTAGGTCACGTATCGACTTAATCAATAATGTTTTTATTAGAAAAAGTAAACCAATACAAACTTAGGTAATTCCTGCCTTATTTTACCCAAAATTTCATTAGAATGGGACAAGTTACTTCGAAACGAACGACAAACTACGTTTGTATGGGAATACAGTACTACTGGGCTTTCATGAGATCCAGTTTAAAGCGAGTGAATTTCCTTGGATTAATGTTGGTTTTGTTTAGACCACGTTCATTATAAAACCATATTGGAATGTAAATTCTTACGACAAATTCCTTTAAAAAAGTCGATGAGTATAAATAATTATAAAATAACATATCATTTATAATATATTTATAAATAAGCGCCTTACACTAGAATATAATTTTATTTAGAAATGTTAATGCATGCTGTTGATATTTAATGAAATAAGTGTATGTTAAATGTTTGTTCGAATATACATTTTCAATTACTATTTTAATACGAAGTAGTTATTTACGTGGCATTGGTTGGGATCATGCCTAATGCGTACGTTCGCACAACGTACCTCGATTTAGAGGCATTTAGACGTAAGATAGTCAGCTCCTCAGTTGTTGAGGATTCCGGGTGAAGTACGCTTCACCTTCGGCCTTATCATAGCTTGAAAGAACAGGTGAGATATAGGCCAAGCACCTCCCCGTCTTACGTGGAGCTCTTCAGTGGTTGCTAGTAAACCCCTCAAGATTGGGCTCAGAAGGCGATTTGTATTGACAAGTCAAAATGGAGTTTGATGTTTGATTTAACATTTGACCTTCGATGTGAAAGCTTTAAGCTTCGTAAAGATTCACGCATGACAATCATTTAGACATTTACAAATGTCAAAACAAGCAAATGTCAAAACTAACGAAACAGTATAAAAACGTACTCTTTCAAAGAGCGTGCTTTTTGGTTTTTTAAACTACATAATTTTCCTTTTTCGAACCTCGAATTCAATTTTTTGGTGTTTTCATCTGATATGGATATTTGATAAACCTAACAATTTATTTTTAACATAATGAACATAGCCTACATGGCACTGCATTACTCCCGTCAACTTGAACTTTGCGTGAAAGTGTAAAGCCTCGCGTGCCCATAATTTTACCGGCCACCATACCCTTCAAACCAGAACACAGCAATGTTACAGCGCTGAAAGCAGAGCTCTAACTGGGTTATGGGCTTGTTTTTTTGGAGTTGGGTACCAAAATGAAATACGTATGCGTAGACGAAGTCGCAGGCGCAACCTAGCACACGAACAACCGTTGACACGGTTGATCGATATGGCGTGAGCTGATTACCAGAATCCGATGCAAAATCGCAACAGTACGCTAATGTATGCGGCATACCTGACGGTGCTTTAATCGTTGGCCTACTTATGATGGAGTTCCCGAGGATTTTACAAAACCCATCAATTTTAATGAACTGTACAGCGGGCGATGGACGCTCGCCTCTATATCCGGAGGTCGTGGGTTCTAAGCCGGTGGTAGATGTTTCGGTTTTCGGATATTTGTGGGCATTTGTCACATCAAAACTCTGTAAAGGATGCAAAGGTAACAGTAAGAGTTCGCCCTTCGTGAAAGTTTATGAAGTGTTTTACTGCCTCTGAATAAGTTTTCGATCATAAGTTATACCTATAAGTACTATAAGACCAAAAATATATAAGGCACTTGTATTCCGTTAAGCAGAGATCCATCGATTCACCTCCCCTTGATCGTTAGAAATGGTAAAGAATACTGTTTTCGCACAAGTACATTATTGGAGTCTTCAAGTCTGGACTTGAAAAAAAAAAGATCAAAAAGGACCCTCTCTTCACTCTGGAGTGAAGAGAGGGTCCTTTTTGGCAAGCGTTCTTCATCTCAGATCACATCATTACAGGCTTTTTTTCATGTGAGCTGGTGGTCAAACGTTTTGCCTGTAATTGGCTTGACCAATAAAAATATATTTTTAGTCCTTTGCAGGTTTGAGTTAGCTCTCTATAAAGAGCTCTCTCAAAATTTTTACTCGGTGGAGTTCCATTAAAAATAATTTCAAACGCTAATTATCATCTCCATCTGGATGATATTCCATTTATTAGGACTGAACGCTATCAAAATGCTTTTTATGCGTACTGCAAAAACTTGGAATCGTCTTCAGTCGCCTATCTTTACGGTATCTTACTAGATCCTAGTCTTTCTGGGACGCTCGATATATAATATCGTTTCGTATCCTCATCTTTGGCTGTGCAATTTCCGGTTATTTGATGTGTTAGGAGACGCTTTGACGGTCACATCGTGAGAAATACGATGTCATGATGTCATGATGACAAAAAATTATATGATGATATGACAAAAAAAAAACTGATTGGTATCGTGTCACTTACATGTTTATTTTTGCGACAGCACATAAACAGTGAGAAGACTAAAAAAACTAACCTTTTGAGTTAGTGTAGTGTTAAATAGTATATAGTAGTGTCAGTGTAAGTGAAAGTGCCACTTCAAAGAACACAATAACGTAGTGTCTCCTCTTAAATAGAAACTGTAAGAAACGTGACATTGGACACATTCTTTAAAAGAATTTATTTTATAAAACTAAGTTAGCATAAAATTACTCATTAGCCTACATAAGCTAGATTTTGATATAGTTTTAGAGCATAATATCAATTTAAAATGCACTAAATATATATAAAAAAAAAGTTTTTTTTTTTTACTTCGTACTTATCGTGTCTTACTTCGTAGAGTGGAGATAGACTTGCAACCTTTCACGTATTGAAAGCTGGCTACTAGCAAACCATGGGCATGTTCGCGTGTGCCTTTGACTACCCCTCGTGATTCTCAAAAAAAATACGCTCTAAATAACTCAGAGAGGAATCCTTGCGGTGGCAGAAGCTGTGAGTATATTTTTTAAAAATAATTCATGAAACTAATGTGAGCGGTTGGATTAGGAATTTCGGACATCGGTTTTCTTTTTAATCCATGAAAATGGATAATACCCAATAGGCTTATCTTACAAGATCCGCAGAAATCCTATGCCCTTTCATCTTTAGAATCCACCCAAAATAAGTGCAAAAATAAATTAATTTTAAAATCTGCAGTCTCAACCCCCACTTCAAATGATATTTCAAATTTTACACACATTTTCTCAAGACTTCAATCTTATTCACCCCTTTTGCACCTTTAATGTAAAATCTAAATAATGGTTTCAGCAAATAAAAAAACAAGTTAATTGTGAAGTCAACTCCCATTAATAATATATCCTACAAAGCATATTAAGTATTTACGTACCCCCTTAAAGACCCCCTTTGTTTCAAAAACCACCCCTATGCAAAAGTTTAATAATTTTTTTTTATGAATGTGCAGCCGATGCTCTTTCAAATTACACCCCACAAGCCAAAAACTTTCTTGTCTCACTTAATAACTCTATTTCTCAAAAACTACCAGAGTATCATAAAAATCTTCATACCGATTGGTGAGTATTAATATAATCTCTGCATATTCAAACTAACTAGGACATCTCGTTCGCTTCGCTCTCTCGATCAATAAGCTAGTCTACTTGAAATGTATGAAGTCTTATTCCCATGTATGTAACGGCACCTATGCTGTCACACCGTATATATTACGCGCACAATGCCACGCGTGCCTCCTTTGATTTACCGGCCGATTGAATGCCGGTACGGTGTGAATGCGCCCTTCGATTTATGAGCTACCAATACCAGATGGAGATGTCCCCGCTGTCACATTGAAAATTACAGGTTCCATTTGAGTATGAATTGTGCCTTTAGGATCAGAAAGTTGAATTCTCATAAATGTTTGTATTTGCACAGCTTGCATTTCTAAAGGCAAATCATCAGCAAAAGAATTAAACAGCTTTTAATTCTATTTTTTACAAACTTTCACGACATAAGTACTTTTAAGGTTGGTCTATCTCAAGGCCAGAGTAAGAAAGAGATCAACGAGCGAGCAAGATTTGGTCCGTCCCGACGGATCACAGCAAACCATTTTGACGCCGGACTTTGGCAGGACAGTGGCCGCTAACTTGATGGGCCTTTACAGGTCCTCCGCCGTCCGTCGGTTACATTTAAATAGCTTATCATGAAATAAAAATAACAAAACAATGTAGCGATGACAAAAAGCTTACGAAACCGAGCGCCCGCTCCAAATTGTCCAACCCTATCGATCAAGTTGGCCAACTGGTCACAAAATGGCACCTTTGATTTGTCCTCTTTGTCTCTCGGCCTTCAGTTTTATCGTTTCAAATTGTCGGATCGGGAATTAGGAGGCGTGCAACCAATCGGGGGCATGCTATTATTCCATTCCTTTGAAATGGTGTATTTTATAAGCTTATACAAGTTGGTTGCTAATTCGTTTAGCGATGTTTCTTATCTAAATATAAGTTTATAGTCCAGTGGCTTCAGCAAATATACGTACTCAGCATTAAAAGGTGAATGCGATGACGAAATGGATTCAAGGATTTGGTACCTAAACATCGGGTGTTCAGCAGAAAGGTGAACCGACGATATTGGAAAAACCGTATATGAATGAGACTGGATCAAGACCGTTCGGCGTGGCACATATATAGAGAAGACTATTCCCAGCAGTTGTTGAAATTAGATTGATGATGATAAATATTCAATATTCAGTATATTCATTGCAGTATAACAATGTAAACTTACTCTTACAAGTTAACCTATTGTAACTATGCGGATTTTGCATAGATATTGTTCCAGGTATCACGCGGGCAAGCCAAATTCTGTCCTTTGATTATCATCATTATAACAACCCAAAAACTTTCACTGCGATTTTTTTTTGTATTTTCACCAGCTCACTTAAAAAAAACAAATGGCGATGTGGCCTATGACTGAGCTCGCTTGTTTATAGGAAACCTATTCACTCTAGACTTGAAGAATCCAAGATTGTACTGGTACGGGGAAACAGACAAACGCAACGAACATTGGCCGCCAACAAAGTGTACTAGTTATAAAAGGATTTTCGACAACCGCTCTTTTGGGTGTTACAAGCTTATAATGTATATCTGTGTGTCTGTCTGTGATATCAGAGCTCCTACGGATAAACAAATTTATATTACGTTTTTTTTTAAGAATGTGTCTGCTCTAGACGAAACTTATACAGGCAAGGATAAGAAGGTGCATAATAACTGCTGGACAGATCCTACGCCAAATCTGGAGAGTTTCACTATAACCACCACGCTTGGTAGGCAGATTGGTGATTTAGATAAAGGTGTAGATAATATACAGAAGGAAGTTGCTGCCCTTTTCTGTTTTTATCCCTGATTCGGCTTATACTACATCCATGGGCTGAGTTGGAGGGGTCAATCCTTAAGATATGACCGTCTCGGCAGGTTGAAGAGAAATACAGATACTGAAAGCCGATTACACATTTTTGAAAGCGCTGTCCGCCTTTCCCTTAGACCTCCATAAATAGGTGCAGCTGAGCTCATTGGTGTCGACTTAGATCCCAACGGCACATCAATTCGACGTTGGGTCACAATTAACTATAGTTATTGCGTTCACTTATTATTTGTTTATCTTATCTCTTTACGAGGTGAAAATTGCTTGCGAGCAAATCAATTGAAAATTACTGTGGGTTTGTTTTAGAGACGCTTTTATCGTATATTTTATTTACGGTAGGTTAGCTCTTGAACTCATAAACATAATTATTCATTTATTTCATGCAAACATAATCTTATAACACAGTTTTCAATTAAATAAATAAATAAATTTATTTATTTAATTTTCCAGCACTTAAACAACTTAGAATTACTTACAATTTGTAAATTTATAGAGGTGGCTTGATAAACAGGGGTTAGGGCATCTACACTTAGTTATTAGACTTGTGTTGTAGATGCTGCGTTCCTTCCAGATGTAGTATTGAATTATGCCACAGTACATTACAATATAAAGCATTTCGTTCACAATAAATCAATTATTTAATTTATATTTAAATTTAACCACCTCCGTGGTCTAGTTGTTTACCCACCGTCGTCAGATCCGGAGGTTCCGGGCTCGATCCCCAGGGGGAATACAAATATTGGGCTTTTTTTGGTTGGTGGTCGAACTTTCTTAAAGTCCGCCTGGCTAGCTACCACCATCTTACCTAATTCTGTCACCATAACAACAATTCTAAAATTGTTGTGTTCCGGCATTTAGAGGTAAGATAGCCAGTATTCAGTTTGTTGAGGATTCCGGGTGAAGTGCGCCTCCACCTTCGGCCTTTTCTTAACTTGTAACCAGGTGAGGTGAAGACCAAGCGCTTCCCGGTCGTACAAAAATAATATTTACAGTAGTAAGTCTAGGTATATGATTAGAAATATAATTAGAAAATTTTAAACTGTTATTATTACATTTACATTGTTATAATTGAATAAATTAGAAATATGGCACTACTAGTTCGACCTAAATTTATTTTAATAATGTAATGATAATTATAATGTTTTTACACTAGAATTTTCAACATTTCTTCAGTACCGTTATAGTCACCACTTTTTGGTGGCTTTTGTGCCACCATTCGATTCAGCATAACAAGTCCATTTATTTTTTGTTTACTTTGTTATACAAATTTGGACCTTCGTTGACGATGGGCAAAAGCAGTTTTACATGTTGGTACAGTAAGAATTTTATCTTTTCATCTTTTACCAGTTGCGAGATTATCATTGACGTTTACCTTTTTTATTTTAATAAAACATATTTTAAATAGGTACTAAAATTATGTTACCCAGTTAGGGTAGGTATAGCACTTTTGTTAATCTTTATCTAACTAGTTCAATAATTTTATTGTATAAGCAGGTATTTTAGTATGACAATAAATTATGAGTGATTTATGGAGTAACAATAAAATATAAATTAACTCAAGGCTTGCGTAGGCTTCTCTATGGCTGAAGTAGTCATAAAGCGAGCCTTTTCTTAATTGTACCGGGGAAGCACTTGGCCTTATTCTCACCTGGTTTCAAGTTATAATAAGGTCTTAGGTGGAAGCGCACTTCACCGGAAACCTCATTAGTCTGTGGAACTTGCTGTCTTACATCTAAATGCCAGAACACTACAATTTAGAATTGTTGTTATGGCGACAGATTTGGGTAAAATGGTGGTAGCTAGTCAGACGTTCCCCTGGGGATCGAACCGACCTCTTCCTTTCGGGTCGCGATCAATAAATTTTGGCATTTTATCACAAAATAAAGTAATTATTAATGCTCGGGACGACGATGATGATAATACAGAATACATACATTTATTAATGACACCATTGTTTCAAGGCAAAAAGGTAGGTATAGTTAAATGTTGGAATAATTAATTGTAAACATGATGTTATTGGTAACTTTTAAAATTATTAAATATTACAAAAGGTGTGTTCCACTAACCAACAACAAATTAATTTGAAAAATATATTTTATAATGAAATAATTTAATAATATAGCTAGTAGGTATTTGTTTGCACTAAGGATATTTGTCCCCTTTCTTAGCTCACAGTTTTATATCAAAAAACTAAACGATTACGATTTTGAATAACTACAAAGAATAAACAGCTCATATTTCTCAAAGGATATTTTCGCTTGCGATTATTTAGTTTCTAGACAAGTTAATTTGTCAGCTGTCAAAATGTATTTAGATTTGATAGACTGTGAGCTTGCATTTAACATAATGTTACTTTGATAAGCGCATCGTGCACTGACATAAGCTATCTCATAAAAGACAACTCACATTGCGTAAACACCTTGAAAGCATCAGCCATAGATTAATTACGTTTTAAAAACTAAAAAGTTAACCGTCTTCAATAAAATATGATACAATTTCGTTTACCTGGATGACGTATTTTTTCCAATTATTTTGGTGACAGATGGACGGACAGACAGACAGACAGACGCGTGATACTTTTGAGGTATTACACCCAAATCGCTTCAAGTGTGCCTTTAATATTTGAAGAGTTCTCTAAATTTTTCCAGGATTCCATCACCTGATGACGATGGGATCACCTGGCAAGTATGCCGACCCCAAAAATACCCAAATCACTTCAAGTGTGCATTTAATATTAAAAGTGTTCCCTCGATTTATCCAGTATTCCATCATAAGATCCTGACTTGATGACAATGGGACCACCTGTGAAGTATATAACCTTTCAAACAATTTCGTAATCGATCCAGGCGTCTTTGAGTAATCGGGGAACATACATAAAAAAAAAAAAAAAAAAACCCTCCTTTTTTTTGAAGTTGGTTAAAAACAAATGCGCTTTGCACAAGTTAGTAATGCACCACAAGCATTTGACAGCTTCACAGCTAGTTAGCTTTGGTATGGCAATGATGACTTGTCCTTCATCTCAAGGTGTCCGTTATGGCAAAGCCTAAGGTTCAACGAAAGGAAGCGCACTTCATTTGGCATCCTCAACAGACTGAGGAACTATTTTAATAACTGGTGCTACTGACCTCTAAATTCCGAAAAACAAGAATTAGAATTCATACTTTAGTACTTTTGGGACCTCGTGGTCTGATGCCGTTGGGTGAACGACTGTAGATATTATACTTGTGTTTATTTATACTTTATTACTCACAAAGTATGGCAAAAGCGAGCCTAACCTTAACAAGAGTTATCTAGCAAACCTAGATAGATCGAGAAACAATTTTAAGCATTTGGGAAAAGTGAACAACATAATAAATATCAAACCTAACATAGGAATACTAATGGCAAACTTAATTTTATAATAAATATACTGCTATTATTATGTATATAAAAAATATATATATATATATATTACAGGACACTAATTTCACACAGCGCCATCTAGTCCCAAACTAAGCATAACTTGTAATATGGGAACTAGATTACGGATAGAATACATAAATACTTTTTTTTTGTAAATACATACTTATCATACAATACAACACCCAAACACAGAACAAACATCTATATTCATCACATAAATGTTTGTCCTGTGTGGGAATCGAACCCACAACCTACAGCGCAGAAGGCAGAGCTACTACCAACTGAGCTGTGAGGCTTGTTATACATTATTAAAAATATTAATATAATACTGAGAGTCTTGGTTCAATTTAAAATTTCTGCAGATATGTAAGCAATATCCATCAATATAATATACTTCACTTACGTACCTACGAACATTGTAAATTGGAAAGTTTGACATGGATATGCCAATAGGGAACACCGTCTAATATATAAAATTCAAGCCTCAACAAGCCTCATAGCTCAGTTGGTAGTAACTCTGCCTTCTGCGCTGTAGGCTGTGGGTTCGATTCCCACCCAGGACAAACATTTGTGTGATGAATGTAGATTTTTGTTCTATGTTTGGTTGTTGTATCATTTGGTTGTTGTATAGTACGTAATATTTTTTTTAAAGGAAATAAGACATTCTATCCGTAATTTAGTTCCCATATTACAAGCTATGCTTAGTTTGGGGCTGGCGCTGTGTAAAGTTAGTGTCCTGTTATATTTATTTATTTAATTCGATGTGTGTATGTATGTTTCCTAATGGACTCCGAAACGGCTGGAACGTTATTGATGAAATTTTCAGGCAATCCGACTACCCCAGCTGTTCCTGTCAAGATTTTAATTTATTATTTTGCGCAATTCTAACTGCTTGGGGTCAGCTGTAGCTATTACTTCATCCAGGCACCACGTGGGCGTAGCGTTGGTCAGGTAAATGTATGTTAATTGTGGGGTGGACAGGATCTACCTTCTAGTGGTCTACCACGGGCAACGGAATGATCCTATCGCTGGTGGTATTAGGACCTGTAAATGCCCGCCTGGCTTGTGACCCCCCCTCTTGCCGAAGACCAGCGCCTAGCAGTGGTCCAGTAGGCAGCTTCGGGGAAAGCTCGCTTCATCATCAGACCTCATCCTCGCCCTGGTAATGCCCAGGCGAGCATCGAGGTAGGAGCTTACTAAATTAACAAAAAACTTTTCGTTGGTTTCAAGTCATTTTCAAGCATCTATAACGTTTTATGACTTTAGCTTGTCTGGGCAACGTTGCTATTTTAAAACTTTCATTGAACCGTTTCTTATTCTAAAGTACAGGCGACCTTTAGCCTTTTATCCGTAGACAATTAAAATGGTCTAGAGGTCATACCTTTGTTTTGCGAACGGATCTCTGATAAAATTTTAATGAACTAGAATGCATTGGAGAAAGCTGTCATCATCATTTTTACAGTTCGTATAAGTAACTACACAGCAATACATGGCAATATGCTTGGCAGGCGGGTTGATGTTCCCAATATTGATGTTGAGTAGTTTAGGTGCTGCTATCTATTTTCTGGATAATGTCCTGAGTTGCCCCTTACAACATAGGTAGGTAAATACAGATGGATATTTGAGTGACGATATATATTTTTTATATGTTCAAATGTGATATTGTATCATAAGTATTTGTTTTAACAAAAATAAACATAATTGTATTCTATACGTAATCAAGTTACCAGATAACAAACTTTGATTAACTTGAGGCTAAATAGCGCAGTGTGAAATTAATGTCTCACAATTATTTTTAAACGAGGGTCCATCCTTTTCCTTGTAAGTCCACCACGGTCCAAACGGTAGAATTCAGTTATACGGATTTATCCTAACGATTTTGTGGAAAAAGCCCATAAAATCCTGGTCGTTTAGTTTTATTTGAAAGCTGAAGGTTGATCCGTATGATTCGTCCTCCGGCGCAGGCGCAGTACAAGCATTCCGGGACACAAGCTCACGATCTGTCCTCACAATAACTCCGGTAATTGACGTCAGCCACCCAGTCGCAGAAACCATAGGAAACAGTGCGGTAAGTATGGAATTCACAAATCCATAAACCTCGAAAATATATTGAAAATTAGAAATTATTCAGAGAATATTTAAAGATACCATTATGACGAGCCGAAGACTGAACAGAACAAAAGCTAAAATGAGATTTAACGGAAAATTAGAAACTCAAACTTGTTAAACAAGTGTGTATGGTTGCACAAAAGAGGAAAAGTAATCATTATTTTGGAAAGAAAAAACTTACCTTTTTTAATGGATCAGCTCTTGATCTCAAAACTTGCATAAGCAAGGATTTGTTTTTTTACCATACTATGATAAGGCCGAATATGGGGGGAGTGCACTACACCCGGAATCCTTAACAAACTGAGGAACTAGCTATTTTACCTCTAAATGCCGAAACACAACAATTTAATAAATGTTCGTATGGTGACAGAATTAGGTAAGATGGTGGTAGCTAGCCAGGTGGACATAAAGTCCTACCACCAACCAAACCAAGCACAACATAGTACTCCCCTGGGATCGAACCAGGGACCTCTGGATCTGACACCGGTGAGCAAACCACTAGACCACAAAGGCGGTTAAGTATAAGGATGGTGCGAGCCTACCATAGAAGGGTCGTAAAACAGCGAGAATACGTTGGAAGCGGATTGCATATTTTTTTATGGCAAAATCTTTTGTACTTATTTCAGTACAGTGACATTATTATCAACTTAGTACGCGGTAAAACTACAAAAGCTTGACCTAGCGCTAAATCTATCAAATCGTGAGTTATCCCGTCCCGTATGTAACTGCCGATACTCGTCCCTATAACTCAGCCGTCGCGTGCGGTGACTTCCCTATGATAATTTAATTGTTGTGCGTGCACTAGCCTATGTATTTGTGGGGTTATGAACTTATAGAATGCCGCCAGATGGCGCGCTGCGGTGAGGTTTTTCTCTTTCACGTTTACCTTACACGTAGGATGATATAGGCAAGGAAAAAATCAGTAGGTATAATTTATCCATTTCAATTTTACTATTTCAGTTTCACAATCTCAGTTTTACAATTACAGTTTCACAATCTCAGTTTTACATTTTCAGTTTCACAATTTCACTTTAACAATTTCAGTTTTGCAATTGAACTTTAATTGTCTTTCGAGTTTTTCACTATTGAATTTTTAAGTTATTTTTCCCTAGCGGATTGGGCCTTGGAGAATAAAATCAGAATAAAGCCCTAGGGGCTTTATTCTGATTTTGTCATAGTAGATTTTATCATAGATATTTATAATAGTCTTATGTTTAACAGTGGTAGGCTTCTTTGTTTCAGATGGTTTCAGGCAAGCTCAAAAAACCCTTAAAAAGCGCATTAAAGCTATTTTATATATTTAAATATTCACTGTAATTTGTGTTTGCGTTACGACATCGCCCTGTGTAAGCAGTTCATAGAACGAACATGTTTTATGGCAAACCAATGGACTCCTGCAGTTCCACTGATTCAGAATCTAACTCACCATAGGACATGCTTTGTGAACGTGCTCATAGAGAAATATGGTGAAATATTCGTACACTTAATATCTAGACTTCTAAATTGTATTAATCACAAGTACTTAAAGACATTGTTTAATTATTTGGCTTTCAGCGTGCGAACGCAGCCAGTGCAGTCTCCTTACCACAAAAAAATATTTATATTTAATTTTTTCGTGTGATATATATTTTTTTCTTCAATGAGTTAAGTTTAATTTTAATCCACAATTTACAACGTTTCGTTTAATTACGTTGTTGGATATAAATAAGAACTTGATATATTTCAATATCGTTATCGCGTTACTTCACTGGATTGCTGAATGGAGGCACCTTAGGATTTTGAAAAAAAAAAATCCTAAACTCCGTGTCATTAGATACGGAATCTTGAAGTCTTGATATTTTAATAAATCGCCACCATATGAGCAAGTGGATGACGGAGGATGACGTGGAAGGCGACTAAGGGGCCTATCATGAATTTTCGTGATGGGCTCCTTTTATTATATTACGTAACTTATATTTGTTATACTACGAGGAAGCGTTTCAGATTCAATCACAAAATCACATGATGACTCAGATAAATGTATAAGCAGCAGCATCCTTTTTTAAAATAGCATGTACTGTGATTCCTACCCGCCTACCGAACGTAGGTAAACACCTCTAGTTTTAGCGGAAGCTTATGACCTTTAAGTATGTAGTTCTGTGCTATGGACTGTTGATGTAGTAATGTGCCCAATGTGGGCGTGTAGTAAAGCCCTTTGCTCCGCCACCGGATCTTGTCAGGGCGAAAAGATATAGCTAATTACGAATCCTATATAAAGCTTTATATTGATTTCTAGATTTAATTTTAACGTAGATTCTTCGCATATCAAAGGGATTTGCCATATCTAAGCTATCTCAGCCCTGCGTCAAATACAACAAAGGCCATCTGTATCAAATCATCACAGGGTTGGCCCCTATCTTTCATGGAAGAAGACATTTTATTTGGCTCAAACTTTGGCTTAGGTAAAACAGTATAATCTTATCTTAATATTTAAAATCTTCGTGTAACTGACTAACCGACGCTTAGCTCAAGCCAGAGATCCTAATAAAACGAAAATTCGAAATTTTCAGAGTAGCTTCCCTCTGGAGAACTGAACAAAACCCCGATTTCCATTTCATCATCATCATCATCATCCGCAGCCTGATTTCACCCACTGCTGGGTATAGGCCTCCCTATGCATATGCCACGCCCAACGGTCTTGTGCCACTCTCATCCAGGTGAGGTTTGCGATGCTGGTAATATCGTCGGCCCATCTTGCTGCTGGACGACCGACATTCCGATATCCGGTTCTTGGAAGCCATTCCGTCATCGCTTTGCTCCATCTATCATCCGTCCTTCTCGCCAGGTGTCCCGCCCAGCTCCACTTTGGCTCCGTTATACGGTTCCCAATGTCTTTGACCTTCGTTCGTCTTCGGATCTCGACGTTGGGAATACGGTCTATTAGTTTCTGATTTCGAAAGCCTTTTTTATATTGTACTACGCCGAATATGCTTGGCCCTATTGATATGCTATCTCACTTGATGTCAAGTTGTGATAAGGCCGAAGGTAGAATCGCTCTTCGCCTGGAATGTTCAACAGCCTGAGGAGCTGGCTATCTCACCTCTAAATACCAGAACACAATAATTTAGATTTGTTGTTATGCCGACAGACTTATTTAAGATGTATACAAAGACCTAACACCAACCAAACCAAACACAATATTTCATTTCTCTGGAGATCGAATCCGGGTGGTGGGCGAACCAAACCATAAGCATTAGTCCATATTATGTAATCATATATCATAATTTATATCGAACTCTTTTAAATGATATGAAATATATTTTATATGATGTTTTATATGATACTCGCAACTGGCTGATTCTAAGGGTTGGCTCTTATTTAGGTCAGCGAACTAGCACTGGTGTTCAGCGTGGCAATGCAACTGGAAATGCAAATCTTGGGCACGCTCAAGTCCGGTACTGGTCTGAATCAGTTAAGTTACCTATAATATTCATTTTCTCCACTGTTGTTCTTCCACAGGATACAAATCTTGTCAAAATAAATTTAATTAAGATTAGTCTTAACAGTAAAACATGCATTGATAATATTCCACATAACATACGTAGTAGTACAGGGGAAATCATTGAATTAGCGCTATCTGATACAGCACAAATCCTTAAAATTCCAACGAAAATGACTTACTTGGTTCTTAGTCAAAAGAGATTATTGCGCAGACAATGTAAAGCTCTTCGAGAAACATTTGAGTAGTTTGTCATTCTCTGATACATACCAATGCCAAAACTAATGACCTAACGACTTTTTACAAAATATCTTTCGCCTGAATCAATTAGCTATCTTTTGGACATAGATTTAGGATAATATGCTGCTAACCCTTTACCCTATACAGTACCCTTAGTCGTCTTCTACGACATACACGCTAATCGTAATCGTAATTTATCAACCCATATCTCCAAGAAATAAGTCCCTATAAATATTTATAATGATATCGGGCAAGTACTAAATCAACCTAGGTGATAACCCTAATTCATAGCGGCATTACAAAGGGATAGCCTAGATCTGGCCGAGGTCGCGCTATACATCCTAGATTAGGGTGTATGCACATTGGAGGGAGTATTTCAAACTAGCCTTACCTACAGTTTAGTTGGCAGTAGCTCTTCTGTAGCGCTGAAGGTTTTGGATTCGATACCCACCTAGGACAAACATTTGTGTGATGAAATAAATATTTGTTTTGTGTTTAGATGTTTTTTTAAGTAACCTATGTATTTACAATATAAATAAAAGAGTAGATCCTACCCGTATTCTAGTTCCCATATTACAAGCTTTGCTTAGTTTGAGGTCTTACTTCCGCTGTGTTCAAATAATGTCCTGTATTTTTTTAACGTTTAATAATAACAAATATATGTGTCGAAATGAGTCGGTGTGCGCTCGTATCGTAATAAAATCACTCTCATATTTTTTCCCAAAAGCACCAAAAAAAGTATAACATCAAATATTTTTTTCCCATTAAATGCCACTAATATCAGCCAGCCCTGCGCAACCTCCAGCCATCAACCAAAATGAATCCAGGGTGGATTCTCATTTTGGTCGATGGCTGGAGGACTTTCATCCATTCGATAAAATATTCCAATGTGCTAGCACCCTAACCGAAGATCGCCCTATACATCCAACTTTAGCATTCAGACAACATACGGACAATAGCAGGACACACAACTCACAACGCATAACCGACCATAACTAGTTATCTTTAAGTCGATAATTGCACTCACAGTTTATGGGCCACAATATATTGCGGTACTACGCTGTGTCACTAAATACTATTGGCGTTGGAAAACCAACTTTATGTGACTTGTTTTAGATTTTAAATTACTTATTCGCGACTACTCGCCTTCAAAAACATCAAACACCTTTACACCTAAGTATATAGGATATTATAGATCAGAATAATGAATTCTGATTCTGATTCTAAAAGAGAGTCAGCAGTCATTTTCAGGTTAGTCTCTTCATCGCAGACCTCATACTTGCCCAGGCAAGCCTTGAAGTCTAAAATCTAACCTACAGTAAAAACTACACTCACCGACTACCCTTTGCTTAATTATTTGCATGTGTCAAATGCGAACCTAAACATTCCTAAATGAAAGGTCTGTCTACGCATAAATTGGTTGTATGAGACTTCATATTTTTTTATCAGTAATCATCCAATGTAGAACAAAAGATTTCAGCAGGCTTTTGCCTTACCACCATGCTTGGCAGCCGAGTCGGAGATTACAGTGTTGAAAATGATCACGAGAAAACGTGATCCCTCGCACGTATTTTCCTTTGCAAATGAAGCGTGCACACAATATGCAAGAAAAATCTATAATGCACATCAGCTAGAATTCGAACCCACGATCTCCAGATCAGATAGTCTACTCTATGGTACCAAAACTGAAATGAAATGAGACATAAGTACATAAACAACTACAACATAATCTGTGTTGCAGTATGTTATGCAGACTAATGATATTAGTACGACGTTAATTTGGGCATTTACCATTCACAAGACAAACATTGATTTATTGTAGTGTTTCGCGTGGGCTGTGTGTTATATCGTCATTAGTTGGATGTATAGGTACATATGCATAGCGCGCATACATAACACTTATATTATACATCTGTATTTGGTGATAGATGAGACGTTTCAAATTGATTCAAAAAAATCTACCTGAATTAACGATTATTGATTGAATAATTATTATATATGCCATTACGTTCACCCTATGATACGAGCCTCCTCCAAAATTGCGTGCATAAATATTTGTAGGTACGTGCATAATTTCATTATAATTTTCCTCAAACTGAATCGTTTGAAACGTGAATCGAGTAGTGATCAGAGGCGAATGCTCGCAAATGTGAGTCAATTAATAAAAAAAAATATCGTGACGTTACATGACATGACATGTTCTTTTTTATATTATTAGACTTTTAAGCATACGGCCTTGATAGTAAACGATTACCGTAGGTTATGAACGCTTGTATCACATCCTTTTAAAAAATCGGTGGATATATCGCTGAAGCTATAATTTGGGTGCGTCGTACTATCATTTGGGTGCGTCATACTATCATTTGGGTGCGTCGTACTGTCATTTGGGTGCGTCATACTATCATTTGGGTGCGTTATAATGTCATTTGGGTGCGTCGTACTATTATTTTGGTGCGTCGTACAGTCATTTGAGTGCGTCGTACCATCATTTGGGTGCATCGTACTGTCATTTGGGTCTCAACGAGTCTTCGTTACGAGCTCGATGCGCACCGCGAGCCGCATAGTCTCTTTGTTTTAATTACTTGCGATTGACATTTGACAGCTGTAGCGACAAACTCAGTTAAAAAAAGTCTAGCGACAAAATCATGCAATGAATAGCGGGCTTTACACGGATGTTAATAATGTTGTTTGTTCCATATGCTGCTGATGTTGGAATGTCTGTCAAATATTCAATTTAGATTTCTAAATATCGTATGTTTATGTCAGCGTTAGATTATAAGCACCGTCCGCTTGTAATATGCCTCGGCATGTTGTGCACGTGTCAGTATAATAATAACACGATATCCCACCTTCGTTTTTCAAATGCTACATGGTGGGTCACGTTACGTAAGCTTATTATGAATACCGTAACATTAAAACTCGCGATTAAAATATGAAATTGGTACTCAAAAGGTAACGCCATTAACATCTCAAGTAACCGCAAATTCCAATAAAATTGAACCATTCGTTGCACTTTGCCGACGACGCCTTCAATTGGCGCGCTTTACAATAATCGTCCCTAAACAGTAGTTACGTTGTAATAAAAGGTCAATACGGTTTAACTGATCTAGTAATCAAACACAACATTTGTTAATTCTGTACTTCTATACAGTACGCCCGTTGTTGCCACATTCTGTAAACATAATTTGAACCTCAATCAAAGAACTTTATCCGCGCTCAGAAATGTTTCGTATTCTATAGAACTCGATCATGCCTGCAGCGCCTCAGTGACGAGCGTGGAAAGAAAATAAACTAAGTTTGAGTGTATTTTTGACATTAAAAGCATAAAATAATGAACAATTAATTTATTGGTATCCTATGATACCAATTGTGAATGTTAAAATGATTCGAAAATTCCCATAATAGATGAGAATTTCCCAATCATTTCAACATTCGATACTCAAACTCAACTGTCATCTGCAGTATTTAGAAGACTACCTGAAACCGTATGAAAACTTATTCAGCGCCTCTGACGTATATAACAGTAGGGCTGAATTCGTTTATCATTGTTATTCGACTAATTGCGCGATTAAAAGAGCCTATCCAACTGATATACCGATTACTTTATCGTAAGCTTACAAAAAAACGGGTTCCAACAACCAAGGCAATTTTCAGACCGTGTTTGCATGTATTTTAACAGTTCTTTTTATAATAAATAAAGTTTGTTTTTGGATAAATAGTCGGTTTCCATTTCAGTCGTAGAAAAGACTATGGGCCCGTAATTCACTTCCGTGGAAGGCAAAAAACGGGGACTAAGATTACATAAAGAGATGGGCAGCTCGAACCTTTCCGCCATGCATAGTGATTATGACCAAACCCCATAGCCCTCTTTGTGCTTTTTCCTGCGGTGTACTATTTCGAACTAAAGATGATGATGACGTACGAAGTACGTTACATGACCTGCTTAAATGATTACAGGCTAGGCCATCACGGTCGACCCGCCACACTAAGCCCGCGGATATAGTAAAAGCTGACTAAGTGATCTCACAAGAAGGGCAGCAGCTTACATCTGTGTATTATCTAACACCTTTATTGCGTTATTTTGATTCGTAAAACGGGTATTTGTTGTGTATTTTACCTATTACTCATCCCGACGGGTAATATATAAATAAATATATAATTATTACATATATATATACTATAGGCCGTTTGTAACGGTCCTTAGGTAATCTGACTGATTCCTTTGTTAGTTTAATTGTACTTTTTATTGAATAAATGTATAATTAATACAGGACGTTAATTTCACACAGCGCCATCTAGACCCAAGCAAATAATGACGTTTAAATAATGTATTCTAATCGCTAAACTTTAAAAAAGATTACCTTCATTGCGATCTCCAATCCACAATCCACAAATCCCTCAAATTTTGGTGCAAGCTCTATCCAGCAGGAGACATTAATAGGCCGTTACAAAATATGAGAGGTACGTAGTTCTCATTACTTATGGGTTAGACTGATATGAAAACTACCTGAACATTTGCATTTACCCCGAAGCAGTGTAGGCACATGTTTCATTAATTAAAGTCGTGTCTTTTATGACCATCACAATTCTTTATAGTCATGTAAGGGGACGTAAATAACGGCTGTTCTTATCCAATCGATGCTCTATCGATGTACAGGACGTTCCGAAATCACCGATGTTCAAACATTAGAGGGAGTTAGGTCTTGATTGATTGATTCGATACGACCCAAAGATCCAGATATAATACTAACGCAACTATGTGACACGGTTATCATAACCTTTTTGGTTGAGTTTGGTGTTGTATTATAAGTTTATTTATAATACTAACCGATCGGTAAAACGTCAAGCCACTACGTTTTTCGTTATTCAGCTTTTTGCGTCATAAGCATTTTAAAATACTTACTAGTTATGCTACTTTCGCGCCGCCACGCGCCGCCGCCTCTTAGAATCGTAGTGATCACTACAATTAAAGCGCGCAAATCACTTGATCAAGGTGTAAAGTTGTGTGTATTATTTATTTATTTAATTTACATCATTTCCATAGCCCGTGTTAAATCGGACAAGGTTCCATCACTCATTTCCTCACTCAACCCAGTGACAAAAAAGAGACATTCGGTGTCGAACCATGAAGAAAAAGTTCTTCTAATAAAAGATTCAAATATGACTAGACAAAGAATGCAGCACCTATATCGCTATCAGGTTATAATCTAACAGATATATAATAATGTATAAGGATTATTGGTTTTTGGTAAATTTTAGCTTCAAAAGACTTTGTGTGTTTATAAAAGTGAATAAATGCTAGGCTATATTGAGAAAATAGCAAAAATATGTTTGTTACTCAATGATTCCATTTAATTTCATAATAAATCGGTTCCTGAACTGGGTTAACTACTTGTGTAATACCTAATTTGTCGCCATAGCAACAATTTAAAATTGTTATATTCCGGAATTTAGAGGTAAAACATACCTCTAAATATAACAGGCTATGAAACTGGCCCTCGGTCTGTTATTGTTATGTTATTGATTCTGGATGAAGTGCGATTCCACACGGCCTTATAAGGAGGGTGAGAACCAAGCGCTTTCCCTTCGTGCGATAAAAAAAACACCAAAGACCGCTCCGAAACCTATACAACATTGGTTGCAATGGTGTATAGGTTATAAGTGTCATATGACATCTCAAGTTTATTAGAAATTTCAATACTTAAAGGAACCCTTTTGATAAGCATAATAATTTTGTTCAATAAATAGGATTCAAACAATCTTGTGATATTCCCAGAAAATGTCCCATTTACGTTGCTTCCCTTTCTGGGTAGTTCGCCATTTCTGGAGCACCCTGTATAAGGCATGCAATCACAACGAGCACGCGAATCGGAAGCCAACAATGCTAAACAATTTATTTTAATGGGCATTTATTAAGTTCGCTCTATAATATCTATGGTCGCTCTGCGGGTGGCTTAGATTATCTATGTCATGCGCGAGCTCGCGATGCGTATCGAGGCGGGGTATTCGTACCTATTCGGGCTCAAACCTCTTTTATAACATACACTAAACCATACAATGTACACAGTACCTACCTACGATATTATCGGCAGGAGCAATGATTATCTGAAGCCGAAATTGCAAGCATTGGTCCCTGAATTGCTAGGATTTTAACTGTGTGGCTACCACAAATTTATCCCAATTTCAGTTTCGCAATGCGCGACGCGACGTAGGTAAGACGCCGAAATGTCGACATAAATATAGGTAAAATAACATATAATATTTATTCTCATAAAGTAATTTTACATTTCACTTACATGAGAAAACATGTGAAATCACGTTGACTGCTTAAGTTATTCTTAGTAATAGGTAAAATACGCGATAGATACACGCTTTTCTAATCAAAATAGGTAAATTAAACTTCTTTAGTCAAAGTAGCACAGGACTTGAAGTCATGTTAATGTTGCGATATTGACCAGTAAGAAGATGAACAATCATGATAATAGCTAGGAAGCTCAAAGTTCAGATGCAGCTGTGCTGCTACACAGCCAGTATAAAATGGCCGGCCTTCGTGGTCTATGGTAGCTTTCGGCTCTTGAGATGGAGGGTCTCTTGAACCTACGAAGAAGAAATTAAAAAAGACACTCAAATTCATACACTCCTCTCGAAAAACATAACAATGCAAACTTTATATACGTAGCGTATAAAACAGTTTACTACACTGAATTTAAACTGTCAAATTTAGTACCTGTTTTGAACGCAAAAGGGTGTTACAATTTATCTGCTGGCCTCGATAATGGCTGTAGTTAGTATAACCACCGGTACACAACATTTGGTTGCCCCACTGGACTTAGGCCATAAATGTATAGTTACATATCAGTGAGCATGGTATTATAGAAACTCATCGAATGCCATTCGACACGATTGTAATGCTCGCGATAGATTTACGAGGTACAGGCGCGGGCGACTCGTGCGCACTCCATCACAGCCGGCAATGTATGAGATTGGAATGACACGCATCCATCATGTAGACATTCGAATGCTATGTATCGATTGAACTGAACTATTTCTACTGCGGTAGACCATTGTGATCACTTTTGTTTAGATTCATATCTTAATAACGCAAAACTGGTATTTATCTATATTTTACCTTTATTAATCACTATTTTTAATTGTTTTAGATTTTTAAAATAATATGTTCTAGTCATGAAAACTTAAAAATACTTTACGAAATTGTTCATCATCCATCATTATCATCTGAATACCGTTCATATGATCACTATTGGATTGGACCTCCTTCAAAAACAGGAGGGTTTTGCCATAATCACCGCGGTTGACAGGTGGATTGGTGATTACAGCATGCCAACAAGACCCAATTACTAAAAGTTCGTTGCTCGTCCGTTCGACATAAGTAGGCAAAGACCGCATTAATGCTTCAAAACGTATTTTAAAATAAATAGCATGTACTATTTATTTACTATAATAGCATCTGGTGATTTTATGGCTTCTAAGCGATATTTTTAGTACACATTGAAATAAATACAATACAATTAAATGAGGCCTGGCTCTTATTTAAGCCAGCAAATTAGCATTGCTAGTCAGCGTGGTAATGCAGCCAGTGTCTTGGACACGCTTCCGTCTGGTACTGGTCTGGAACAGTTGATTTACCTATAGGCCGTTCCTTAGGTAATCTGACTGATTCCTTTGACATAGTTTAAGTGTACATTATATTTAATATATATTCTTCATAAAAAATAAAAATAAAAATGAGTAATATGTATTTCTTTAGCGTATGCAATCTGTGTTGACTGATGAGGATTCCAGGTGAAGTGCGCCTCCGCCTGCGGCCTTATCTTAACTTGAAACCAGGAGATATATACACGATAGGTATTCATTAACTATATGTACATGTATATCTATAATTTAATATATATATTTACTTTATAATCTAAATGATTATGTAAGCATGTAATTGATTGATTAAATCAGAGTGCATCGGGTTTTTTTTAAATAGTTTAAAATCGTCAACTACTCGTATCGTGTTCGTGATCGCGACCAGCGCCGGCGCCGCAGTTAAATAGTTAACGCCTATCTAATATAAGTAGCGCAATTTATACTGTCGATTAAAGTCAGCAATCGATTTCGTAGCCTGCAGGAACGCAACGTTAGTTTGGCATCTCTGTAATAAACCTCACAGCTCAGTTGATAGTAGCTCTACCTTCTGCGTTTAGGTGTGTTACGAGGTACGTTTGTGGGTTCGATTCCCACCAAACTAATGTATTTTTTATTTTTTTTAATTGTACGACGGGCTTGGCCTTCATCTCACCTGGTAACAAGTTGAGATAAGGCCGAAGGTGAAGGCGCACTTCACCCGGAATCCTCAACAAACTGAGGAACTGGCTATCTTACCTCTAAATGCCGGAACACAACAATTTTAGAATTGTTGTTATGGCGACAGAATTAGGAAAGATGGTGGTAGCTAGCCAGGCGAACTTAAACAAAGTCCTACCACCAACCAAACCAAGCACTCCTTGTACCTTGTACTCCCCATGGGGATCGAACCCGGGACCTCTGGCTCTAAAATAGGTAGGTGGGTTGAACCACTATACCACCGAGGCGGTTTAAAATATTAGGCGGTATTTTTATATACTTGATGAATATAGATGTCTGTTCTATGTTTGGGTGTTGTATAATTATGTTCGCCACGAAATGAGATCTCGTGATGTCTGGTTTCTGTCAGATATTTAACCACGGAGATAATAATAAGAATAGAAAGAAAGTTATTAACATTACGATAAAAGTGTGCTGTCATAACACCTTTCTCTAAGCACACTTTATCTCAATCTTGTGTCTCCATGTTTTAGAGGCTCACTCTCGTTATGAACTCTCATTCTATGCAAAGCCAAAATAAGAGCAAAAAACCATAGCACCGGCCGTTTTTTTATCATACTTTTATGATAAAGCCGATAGAGGAAACGCATTTCACTAGGAATCAACAGTCTGAGGAGCTGTCTATCTTACCTCTTACTGCCGGAACATATGACAGACTTAGGTAAGATGGTGGTAGCTAGCCAGGCGGGCTTAAACAAAGTTCTACCACCAACCAAAACAAGCTCAACATTGTACTCTTTTCGGGATCGAACCCGGGACTTCTAGATCTAACACCGATAGGCAAACAACTAGACCACAGCGGCGGTAAATACGTCATAATTGGTGGGCAGAATGCAATAAATGAATAAGTAACCCTTTACTAACATTAAATGGTTGATATACCTATCAACCTATTTACCGCCTCTGTGGTTTAGTGGTTCAACCCACCGATTTCAGATCCAGAGGTCCCGGGTTTGATCCCCATGGGAAGTACAATGTATTGTGCTTGGTTGGTTTGTGGTAGGACTTTTTTTGTGACCACCTTCTTACCTAATTCTGTCGCCATAATAACAGTTCTAAAAATTGTTGTGTTCCGGCATTTAAAGGTAAGATAGCCAAGTTCCTCAGTTTGTTGAGGATTCCGGGAAGTGCGCTTCCACCTTCGGCCTTATCATAACATGAAAAATCAGGTGAAATGAAGGATGAGCACCTCACCGTAAACATAAAAAAAAAGCTCGATCCATCATAGAACCACATCCTCGCCCAGGTAATGAGAGACCTGGTGAGCTTTAAGGTCAGGCCTACCCATTTCAAATAAAAAGATCTGTCACCTCTACACCACTCTCCTCGATCGTGTCGCTCCATCCAAGGTCTCCATGGACTCCATAGTGTGATTCACTTAGTAGTATCGTAATTTCGCGATTAATGTATCCTCGCAACGAGTTAGGTACCTGTTATCTATAAAATGCAAATAAAAGTACAAGTAACCTTTATTGCAGCCATTTTAAATGATTTTTATGCCTCCTTACGAACAAAGTAGCGTGAATCCGGTACAGAGAACTTGATCTAATTTGCAAATGAGATTGTCACTGTGTGCGCCATTATTGAGGGATAATGTCTGACCATATCGGGGGATGGCTCAGGAAGCGTCACTTCACACCTAGAGTCAGATGGGCCGTTCTGTCAATTAGTTGAGTAAGGAAGTGACCATAGAGAAAATAAAAGAAGATGAAGGTTGAAAAAACTAAAACCCGACCGCAATTTTTTCAGTTATTTTTTTTTAAACTTCATGGCTTTACCATCTATGGTTTTATTATGTGGTTTATTTATCTATGTATGAATAATTGAGATGAAGACCAAGTGCTTCCCGGTGGTACAAAAAAATGGCATGTCACTACGTACCTTTCATATGATACCTTTACTGTTGTAATAAATCATTTTTGTATGGGTTAAGTTAGCCTTTTAATTTTGAATGTTTGTTTCGCAGCCCCCATTAAAAAAATATAAGTATACTACGAGTATACTTTTCCCGATTTATACAAACCAAATGATCACCTCACATGTCAAACTGCAAAAAGGCTGTAGAGCATGGCAATGAAATAGACATACATACTAATATTTACATACATACTCTCAAAAAACATAGCTCTCCTTCTGAGGCATAGGGATAATACCACTGAGTGGAAGACTGCATTAGTAATGAGGTTAATTTTGTCATAGGGATAATACCGCTGAGTGGAATACTGCATTAGTAAAGAGGATTTAAAAAAAAACTGGTTTATTTCACGACGATGCGCCGTGCTAATAAGAGTTTCAGCCGCTTATCGCTCAGTCTACTAAATAACGAGCATCTTAGCTATGAATACTCAATTATTGGATACCATAAAAGGTCTAGAGCTCAATTATTTGACTACAATAGACTCCAATGGATTCGCGGGGATTTAAATGGCCTTCTGTCTGTATGTGGATTAATCGTTTTCGTTCGTTAGCCTTTTTCTCAAAATCGCCATTGTCTCCACCAATGGCAGATGGGTTGCAGATCGCAGTGAAAGTATGAGAAATTATCATTGTAATTCGGTTGCTGATATTATAAAACCGAGTGATATTATGTATTATTAACTTCTTTTATCTCTGTCTATATCTCTGTCTATATCTCAGTCTATATCTTTATACTTACCTATATATCTCTATAATATCATATGGTACACTATGTCTTTACTACTTTTCCTCGACCAACTTATAATTGTCTCGTTCGCTACTGCTGTTTTAGTTTCTATTTATATATATTTTTTAGTAATGATTGGATATTTTGTAATGTATTGTATGTTTTGTTATTATTAATAAGTAGCTATATAAATTAATGTTTATTTTAGTACACCGCTTTGTCTGCTCTTTACTATCCTTTCCATCCAAAGGTTGCCTGGAAGAGATCGCTTTTAGCGATAAGGCCGCCCATTGTACCTAGTTTAAGTGTATTTCTTGCTTGTCTGTTTATTTTTATTTTTTGGTGTAAAATAAAGAGTTTATCTATCTATCTATCTATCTATGAATACTCTTTAATACTACCTCAGTTGTTGTACCTAAGTTGATTTACTAACTCTTTAGTTAAAGCTTTTTGTCATAAAATATTATTTTCAACCTGGAGATGGAATAAGCAAGCAGCCCACCTGGTGTTAACCGCAGCTCTTGCATAACAAATCCTTACTGCGTAGGTCACATCCACAAAGAACAAGACCTATGCTGCACTGCATTGCATCCAGAAACGTAGGCATAAATGTGTTAAGCCCCGTGAGCTCTTAATTTCACCAGCAATCATAGCCTTCAAGCCGAAAAACAGCAAAGCTGCTTGGCGACCGAATTTAGCAATAATGGTAGTACTAACTTCCCCGGACAAGCCCTTTTAACGATAAACTATACTACTATTCAAACTTAGGCATTGCCGTTAAAGACAGTGTCACAGATAATCAAGGCAACTGTTCTACTCTAAGCAAAACTACCTACTTATATAAAATTAACGTGTTAAGCAAATATTCCACGCAATACATATTAAAAACATCGACAAAAGCCATTTCGAACAACAGAACACAATTTCCCCCGGCGTATAAAACCAAGTGTTTATTTGACAGCCAAGGCTATTGGCACCCATTGGTACCAAATAAAATGACGTTTTATTGAAGTGTTCGAGAAACATACGTTGGTATTAGCTTAAGTGCACATAGGCCTTAAGTAATGTTTAAGTGCACTTCACTTGGTCTAATTAAGAGGTAAATGGGTACTAAAATAAACACCTGCGATTCCATTGTAGCCATCTAAATTATGTGAGCGAGACTGATTGAGTAGAAATGAAATAAAATGTACTTTATCGCGCGGCAGCGGCGCGGTTGTGAGTTAGACTCGCATTCGCAGACCAAGAATTCCACTTTTCACTAGTTTTTTCACTACTTAAAAAAAAAACCTATATTTTTTTTACGATTAAGAGGCTTGTGCAAGGATGTGATCTACTTTAGAGCGAGCTTTTACAGAAAATTATATAATAACTCTCTTATTGAAGGTGATTCGGCCGGCAGCTAGTAGCAGTAAGCAAGTTGCTTTCAATACTAAAAACGCTGTATGTTTTTCATTTCTTTGTGTTCTGCTCTGCCCGGAAATTAAACCTTACACCTCTGGATCGAAAGTCGAGCACCCTACACTCGACTATGAAGGTAGTCAGTTGGCAATCCCTTGTCGAGGAAACTCAAACAAGTCCTTCAAATTGGCTCTACCAAAATCATTATTATGTTAATTATTTTTACAGTATTACCAACCTTTTTTGACTCACGTATTGGATACTGACATATTATTTGCTCATCTTGGACTTTGAGTCATACCAACTTCCAGGCATATAATTTTGAGTTGTCCCAAAACTTGTAGGTGTCTCTGGAGATAAGAGGGTTGGCTCATTTCTCGCTCAGAGAATATTATTGGCCATCCAACGCGGGAATGCAGTGCTCTATTTCACTTTACTATTACAAGTGAAGCAGTGGGGTTACCTATGATCTGTTATGAACGGTCTAAAGGTAGCTCAAATGATCCAGACCAGTACCAGACGGAAGCGTGCCCAAGACACTGGCTGCATTGTCACGCTGAATAGCAAGGCTAATTTACTGTCCGAAATAAGAGCCAGCCCTTGGATCAAGAATCATCTCAATCAAAAGCCCCCACAAGATTATGGAAACCCCGAAATGCTGCGGCTCCAAATGGCTTAAATAAACCACTACGGCTACTTTATGTGATTCTTGGTCTAATCAGCCGCCGCTATGAAAATAAAACGTTCTGAGATTATCTAATATGCTGTAGTAGTACTAGACACATGTAATACCTTAACTTTATGACTCTACACCTGAATTGGTGTTTAAAGCTGTTTGATAAAACCCATAACAGTTTACGTAAGGCTTGTTGACAGTATTCACACCTTATCGCACGTTTTTCAAATGTTGTGTTGAATTTATAGAATCAAATACACGCTTCGAGTCAAATAATCATTATTTTGGCCAAAAGTATGTCGAATACTACGTATATATCTAAATCCTACCATGCACCATGCTAACAAAGCTTTTAATTTAATATTTTATTTATTTTAATCGGAGAACAAATAGTTGTATATGCTAAATACATAATAAACTGATATCACTGATAACCATTAATAAGTTCTCGCATGAATAACCCAGGTTAACTTACAGTGGACTGCATAGTGGCAGTTTGAACAATCCCCCAAAATCCTGCACTCAGTATACATCTAGGGCGGGCTTTGGGTTTTAATTTTCATTTTTGTCTGTGTTCACTCACTTTGTGGGGCGCCGGTAATGTACCTACCTACATATTGCCAGTTAATGCACGGCCTCCGATCAGATCGGGATATGCTTAGGCGTTTGCTTACAAATGTTTCTATGTTTTTAGTAGGTACTTATGTATTTTTATTTAGAGAAGTTTGACGAGATACTCTGGTGCCTGACCTGCTTCGGTCTGTATGATTCATTTTCATTTGACCTACAGAAAACGTCTATGCATTTGCATAGCGTCCCACAGTCATAAGTCACTCTATACCTGTCTTGACCTGACAAGTGTCTCATACAGCACGTATAGTAACAATAGGATAATAATAAAGATCTATGAAATCACGATAAAAACGACACCTGAAGGATATCGTGACTATTAATTCACTGTTAATTGTTTAAACAATGTTTTTTCTTGTATTTAGGTTTCAGAAATTCACAAATGAGTTTTACATTTTACATTTAAACCACAGAGGCGGTAAAAAGAGAGTCCATAGTGAGCAGAAAATAATAACCCGAAGATATGTGGGAACTGCACAATACACCCCACAGCGGGACGTCAGTGCAGGCCTTGGTCACCCCCACTCAGAATAAGAATAATAATATGTGGGAACTACGCGTAGCTTTATGATAGAATATTTTTTTTTTTTCAACACATTTTAACACACCAACACGGAAAAAACATCAGTATGCCCTGGTTGGGAATCGAACCCACAACCTACAGCGCAAAAGTCAATGCTCGTACCAATTGAGCAGTGAAGTCTGTCCGACCAAAATAGGTGACTCAACTGATCCAGAGCAGTACCAGACGGAAGCGTGCCCATGACACTGGCTGCATTGCCACGCTGAATAGCAATACAGTCCTTGTTAGATACTTACAAGCCTCTTGGGTATAACAATGCTAGTATAAGACAGTAATGACAACAAATCGGTTCCCCTCTCCGAACAAAAGCCACGATCGAGTAATTATTTCATTTAATTGCCTCATTCCAGATCTTATTACAGATTTCCACTTTCTCTTTGTAAGTATCTATCTAAATCACGTTTACTAATTACAACGTGGATTTTAATCTATTGTTTTATTGAATTGCAATTTTAAAGGCCCTCTCTTTCAACCTAGGTATGTTTGAATAACTATTTCGATTGAGTGAAATAACACACATTAAGGTCACTGTAGGACATCATGATTTCATGATGCGCCTCCTCAAAAGATTACGCAGTATTTGCTATAATCACAAAGTTTGGCAGTCAAGTCGATGATCTTTAAGTAAGTACCTGGGTATTTAAAGATCAACGACTTGCCTGACTTGCATGCTTCCTATGTGATCATATATATGTCCTGATCAACGGGAGGTTAGGGATTTTGCTGGGGCCAACACTTTGAATTTAATCATGATTAATTGACGACATTTTTTTATTCTTGATATTTTTAGATTTCTATTATATTTTTTAACGGTTAATTATTGATATGATAACTACGCTATTGCATTAGGTTAATAAGCCTGTAATAATAGTGTAATGTAGATAAAGAAATAAATAACTTTTTTGTAGTAATAATAATAAATTTATTTCAGACAACTTCATATTACGTTATTTTACATAGCCTACGGTTCATAGCTATACCTTAAAAAATATATGAATCTATTACATACCTACAATAACGATTTATTGGAGCGTGTCCTTGCGTGACTCACTTGCATTGGGTTTAGTAATTAGTCCGCGATATTTTATAAACACTAAACCATTCGACCTATTTGGGCTATACCGATAGTTGTCTGTTGGGACATGCAACATAAGCGATTTTTCACACAACCTGCTTGACAATGTCCAACATAATCTCAACATAAAATCGTGCAATCTCAATATAAAGTCAAGCATTATCTCCCAAGGGAGGTAAAGTTGTATGAAACTAGCTAGGGAGTAGTGATTTCAATCTAGAGCGTCAAATTCGTGTGAAAACTAATGGAAAACTCTGAGTAAAAAAATGAGCTATGACCGGCATTGTTACGAGGATTTGTTCGAGAATGGAGTTGGACATGCGCCCATAAGTAAAAAGATGCCCAGTTCGATTTGAAACACAAAAAAGGCGCAATTGCACCGCAAAGAATGTGAAACAAAGGACAGTGCTTGGTGCTGTGATTTAAAATAACTGAATTTTGTTTTAATATTCGTGTTTACAAAAAATATCGTCGAGCGATAGTGATTCTGCTCCAGAGATTATTGAAACAATCGCTTTAGATATTGTTAATAATCTACTACCGGAAAAATCATAACACAGATACGAAAAAGCCTATGACGACTTTGTTATAAATTGAGAGCAACAAAAGGAGTCAAGGCTGTGCCGAAATCCGTTTTAGTTTATTTGCATAATTTCCAACATAAATAAAATAAATACTGATTTGATTTATATTTGCTGTTACAAAATAAATGCTTGCTTAATTTAGAGAAACCTGACTTTATATTTGTGTTTTTATATCGCAGAAGGTGTGAAATGTAGAGTATGCTCCTCTGGGATTTGGGTATTTGTCCTGGGCAGCATTTAATCAGGACTCATCATAACTCTAAAGACTCTCGCTACGCTCAGGGTTCGATACGCTGCCCGTTAAGCTTCAATATGCTTTATCCCCTTGGTACATAATTAACCGAAGTACTATAAAATCGTTGTTGATGGATTTAACCGCTCAACTTTTACCACTCCACTACATCCTCAGCCTTCATGGAGTGGTGAATTCGGCTTACAGTAAGCAGATAAGGAACCTCAGTATCAAATTACATAGATTTGCTTAAAACAACCTGGCCAACTTTATATCCAACCTTTAACATCTATCATAGTCGACGGATAAGGCAGAAAACAGCTTCAATGGTCGTTTCAAATGGTCCCTGTTTTGTGTTTTATCAATGGCAACGGTTTGACTATTCAACTGTATTGCCATTAGTCACCTAGCAATTAAGATTTTCAGAATCCACGGGTCAATTAAACAAACTACTGACTGTTATAAGAGACATAAGAACCAAGCTATACAACCCGCATGGAGTTTTTTCAGCAAATATAAAAATAGGAATGTGAAGGTTCAATAGCCCCATGAATAGAAACACCTTTTACTCATATAGATATGGAGGTAGTTCTCATTGTAGATAGAATAATAAAAATTACGTAATCATCTTACTTACATCTTATGTCTTATTGTAATGAATACGTTTTAATTGATTTTCTCACAAGTAGTATATAGTATTGAACAGTACTGACTATATAGTAATGAGTTGTATAAATGTTATGTTTGGATTTAGGTTTTCAGGATGGATGTTGGTCGTACTCACTCTTAAGCTTTTGAACAGATTGAGCAATTTTTTTTTCAATGATTTTGTTGTAGGCGGAATGACATATTATTTAAAGCTACTTTTTATTCAGGACTGCGTAGGCAAATATTATCTACGATTATTCTTATTTTTTTACAATGGAGAAGCGCTTGGCCAAAACTGATGTCAAGCTTTGTAATGGCCGAAGGTAGAAGCGCTACACCTGGAATTATATTTTTTCATATTTTTTGCAAATTTTCGGACTGGATTAGATATTATCATTACATGGACAACAATGTCTTTTATTTTTTGTTATATTGTGCACTCCCAGCAAATTGTTCCTTGTTGATATCTTATCCTCGAGAATTCATTATCACTTGAATAAAAACTCCATGTTCATACTCCAAGTCCATGCCCCCTTGCATGTTATCGCTCGGTAATAAGCACCAATTATGTCGTCCAGTGCGATAGCTAATTGACAAGCAAGTCGTGTTCATTTATTCGATCATGGCAATCTCTTATACCCAATTAATGCCGATATTAATTGCTCTTAAGACTTAACTTATCAACGAATATATCATTTCCTAACCAGAGTTCGATGGACTTATAGAGTTATCGTCATCAACAGCTTAATGTCCACTGCTCGATAGAATCTCCAGCAAAATTGGAGGGTTTTTCCATGATCACCAAGCTTGGCAGGCGGATTAGTGATTGCAGCAAAGGTGATTTGTTTTTTATTTAACATTATACTCTACTGTCCTCACTAGCAACTATTGTTGCTAGAGCAACTATTGTTGCTAGAGCAACTATTGTTGCTAGAGCAACTATTTTTGCTAGAGCAACTCAAAAATGCTTGATTTCATTCGTACGGTGGAACGGTTGAAACCTTTTACCATGATCACTAATCCGCTAGCTTAACGTAGTGGCTATCGCAATCGCATCTAGTCGTGAAAGAAGCCTCTTACCAAACGATTTTTACCGTCAAATGTACTGAACGGATAGGTTTCATAACATGTGTACACTTTTGAGATGGGAAACGCCATTTTGGATATGACACATACCCGGTAGGTAAAAATCGTTTCTAGTTCTCATGAAGCTAATTTTAAGCCATCAATGGAGATCGGCTTCGCCGTCGGCGGTAGCGTCCCAGAGCCACAGAACGGGCTATTGTTTTGATAAATAAAACCAAAAGTTACATTGGTTTAATAATTTTCTAAGCTTGGTATCTTTAGATTTAAAAGTTTGTTGTTAGGATTTTATGTTGGGTTGACAAAAGCTCTATTTAAAAAAAAATGCTGTCTTACCTACTGACACTTTTAACTTTTTATTATGTGTTCTAATAAGTGAATACACATTAGTGCAGGCGATTGAACTAAAACTATTGTCATTAAAATTTGAACTAGGTCACAACACTAGTGGTTGGACTTGTTATGACCTACCCAACTGCCACCTTCCTGCCGAAGTCTGGCGCCATACGGTTTGCCGTGTGCCGTTGGTGTTGGAGTAAGCTCACAATATCATGCATCATAGACATCATCCTTGCTCTGACCAAGAACGGCGCTGGATAGAACGTACTAGAGGAATTTTGTAATCTTATCCCTGACGCGGGGATCTAGTATACAAGGAAGACGGCCAATCAATTACTAATATATACATGTGCTTTGTATGGTCCCTGTTTTATCCCGGTGTTTTTTATACACCTTGTTGTGTAAGTCAACTGGTAATTAACATCAATAAGTATAGTAAGTAGATATTCAATAATTCTTCTGGTACTGTCATTTTCAATTAACGACACGTACCTTCCACGCTAGGGACGGTCTAATTTCGACCACTGCATCGCTTCGGTTATAATAATTAATCGGAGAAAACTAGCTTAGTTTAAAACTTTATTTACCAAGCTAGTACGATACGATTAAAACTTTATTTATGAGTAGGTACCTACCTACTTTGTACATAATAGACAAACAAAACAACTTGTCGATCATTGCGATCTCACTTCTCCTTACTAGTGATGTTCTTCAGATGCTAGTGATGTCCAAGGCAATTTGACAAACAGGTGCGATAGAATAAGCAGTGATTTGTATGCGGGAGCGAAATGAACGCTATTTGAGAACGTCAAGATGAGAGTGCTTAGCTCGATGCTTTGTGGAGCTGTTGGGGAGCTGTGGAGAATATTATGATAAAATAGACAATTTAATATGTTAGCCATTTATTCCTAGTTTCATCTCATTTCATATAATGATGATTTTTAAACGCTTGTTTATAAAGCGACCAACACTCAAGGAGAAAGGATCCTTACAATTGCACGTTTGCCCGTTTCTATGTCTCGGTAGGTAATTAAAAACATTCAAAAATTTTAATCAGCTAATCTGATTAACATCATTCGCAAACGACTCTTCTGGCTCTCTAGGGCTATTCCGGCTTAAGAAATAGATGCGTGTTCAAGTCCTGCGGCCAGTGAAAGATTGTGTCATTATAATTATAATTTCCATCCAAAGGTTGCCTGGAAGAGATCGCATTTAGCGATAAGGCCGCCCATTGTACCTAGTTTAAGTGTATTTCTTGCTTGTCTGTTTATTTTTGTTTTTTGGTGTACAATAAAGAGTTTATCTATCTATCTATCTATAATATTTTAAAAAGTTTATGGAAACTGACCAGTATACGCTCACTCAAATTACAACTGCTAGCTTACCGGATACAATTTGAAATTCTTCATTGATCTTCATCGTTCAAAATTGACTTTTTTTTCTTGTTTGGGTTTTTTTATTGTAGTTTACTAAGTTAGTCGGTACTTGGCAGTGTCAACTCCACGCATTTCAATTCTGCGATGACATCTCTGGCGTGAAGCCTGTCCATTACTACTATCGCCACTTCGTTAGCCACACACCACCTCTAACGACCATTATCCTATGTACTCATTCGTATTCCTCCTATAAACTGAGCAGCATGCGCTAAATCTTTCAAGGAATTTTGAACTTTAAGTTTCAAGGAATTCCTCAATTGGTTGACATGTTCAATTTCATTGGCTCAATATCTTCAAACTTGCAGCTGCTTTTATTCAGCCGAATTTAAGCCATAGTAGCTTCTAAGTTCATACGATAGAATTCATGTTAATGTGTTGTGTGAAAATGTTATTTTTGCCAGAGAATGCCACCAACAGTGCCGACCGCTATTCGATGGCGTTCGATAGGTAAAGTCATTGCTGAGTTAGTGAGAAGGACAAAGCTATAGTTGTTTATCAAATAGCTACATTTACCTAAGATTTTTTACTTAGATACCTACAAAATTAAGCTATTCCATTACTGTTCTTAAGTTTAAGTACTAGTAAAGTAGTAGTAAGTAAATAAGTATGAATGAACATTAAAATGTTAAACAGCGCCATCTAGCCCCAAACTAAGCAAAGCTATGGGAACTAGATTACGGATGTGATATTTTTATACGTTAGTATTTTATTATCTGTGCTTATACCTATACTTTTTTCTCTGTAAATATACACATATTATGCAATATAATACCCAAAAGCAGAACAAACATCAATAAGCATCACAAATATTTATCCTGGGTGGGAATCAAACCCACAACCTACAGCACAGAAGACAGTGCTGTGAGGTCTGTCAAAATCACTGTAAATAAAAATTTTCTGTGAACCAAATCCATGTAGCTTTTTATTTTGGTTGGTTAGATAGGCTTGATTTTACTGTTATTTCGTTTGATGATGAGCGATTATGCACTGTCTCGAAATAAAGAGAGTGGTGTAGGAAATGCCGAGGGAAGTCTAGACTAGAAGTGTAGCCTAAGCCTGTCGTTTCATCTCGCCATACTGTATGGATGATATTCCCTGGCTGGAGAAACAAATCACAGCGAAATAAGGAACTGTCGAAATTCAGTTGGACACTCATAGAGGCCTTCTCCCTGGTTTTCAAGTTATGAGCCAGAGGAGGAAGCGCACTTCACCCAGAATCCTCAACAGTCTGAGGAACTGTAGCTCCTACCTCTTCTTCTTCCAGCTCTTACCTCGAAATGCCAAAACACAACAATTTAGAATTATTGTTATCGCGACAGACAAGCCTCATAGCTCAGTTGGTAGTAACTCTGCCTTCGGCGCTGTAGGCTGTGGGTTCGATTCCCACCCAGGACAAACATTTGTGTGATGAACATAGATGTTTGTTCTGTGTTTGGGTGTTGTATCATATAGTACGTATGTATTTACAAAAAGTATTTAAGTATTTTATCCGTAATCTAGTTCCCATATTACAAGCTATGCTTAGTTTGGGGCTAGATGGCGCTGTGTAAAATTAATGTCCTGTAATATTTAATTAATTAATAATGTCCTGTAATATTTAGACTTAGGCAAGATGGTGGTAGCTAGCAAAAGCTAAACAAAGTGACACTAAACAAAAAAACTAAACAAAACTATTATCCATATTTCGAAAAAATCGAGTTTTTATGAAATATGTTTTTTTTATTTTTTTTAAACGTCAAACCCACCGCTAAAATCATATCATACTACACCAAAATAATGTGCCAAGCAGTTGTGATACGACTCAACGAATAAAAACAAGGTGAAATGACCACACCATTCTCAATAGCGGGTATATCAGTAAGTGCAAATGAGTATTCTAACCTAATAGAGCGGTTGTATCTTTATTGCGACTTCGCATAAAATTGTATCGTCCTAATAATCAGCTGTGAACACCTACGCAGCCTCCGCTGGCCCATAAGGAATTCTACCAGCACCGCTAGTTGCTGTTTGCACGAAAGTCAACCTGTACCCATAAAAATTTAAAGTACCTACTATTTCAAATTTTCAAAGATCTATTGATGTTGCTCAGACTTTTTTGGACAAGCAATTTAGGTTTTTATATAAAAAACACCGATAATTTGATATACCTAACAACTTTTTGCCAGAATCGAGGATTTATTACCAATATATTTGTCATTCAATTAATAAATATTACCTACTAGACATTCTACACATCGCCATCCAGCGCGAATCTAAGTAAAGTAAACTAGGTTACGGGATATATGAATACTGATATACTTTTTTTGGAATGATACTGCTACTGAAACTTTTTTAATGATACTGCTAGTGAAACATCACAGAAATGATAGTCACGGGTGTTTGCCAATGACCACATTGTCCACGCAAAGTCTTATAAAACTGAGCACCTGATATGGCAAAGATGGCCTGCGCGCCCTCTAGCGGTATCCCTACTCCAGATAGTATCGAATATTGTATTTAAATGAACGATAGCATATCGGTGCAGGTTTAGCAGTCAATGGCACTGGACAGATGCTGCGTTTAGATGAGATTAAAGTAACCTCTACCATTGGTAAGGCTTGCAACCTGTCACGAATCGAGTGTTTGCTATTTGAAAACCGTAGACATGCAGACTGAAACAAATTGGTATCATCAATTTCAGTAGTACCAATAGTATCTGTTACGTACGACCCCAACACCTTAAAAATGAGCGTTAAAATACTTTTTCTGGCAAGGCTCGTTTCATTGCAGACAACATCCTTGCCTAGCCTAGAGGTCAAGAGCTGACCCATGGTATGAAAAACAGTTTACTTAAAAAGTTTTTTTTTTCGATAAGGTATATAATAGTACCTACCTATATAATAACAAGAATAATAATAAATAAAATTCATTTATTTAATAAAAAGTACAATTAAACTAAATGTACAAAGGAATCAGTCAGATTACCTAAGGACCGTTACAAACGGCCTATAGGTCACTCAACTGTTCCAGACCAGTACCAGACGGAAGCGTGCCCAAGACACTGGCTGCATTGCCACGCTGAATAGCTATGCTAATTCGCTGGCCTAAATAAGAGCCAGCCCTTGGGTCACGTGTCGCCTCAATCAAAAGCCCCGCAAGATTTTCGAATACCCGGTGGGCACCGGCTCCCCACGGAATAAATAAATAAAGGCGAAGAACACGCCGATTCGAAATATATGTATAGATTGTAATACTTTTTAGGGTCGCTTGTTCGTAAACCCATAAAGTTTCAAATTTCATAATGCTATTGTTTTCAACTTATTGTTCAATATCGAGAACCTGTATTAGCGGTAGTACATGCTACCGCACGAGTCTTCCATCAGATAGCACTTGTTTACATTCCGTCCTCGCTGTTGTCGACCTGCCTCAGAGGCATTTGACCTGACACCGTGATTGAGAGATCCTGTTGCTCCCCGAGAGAATGCAATGTGATCCTACTACCCATTATTATAAATCCGAAAGTTATTAAGAGTAGCCTTGCGAAAGGGCACGTCTGGGGAAGTACTACCACCATACCTATTTCAGCCGCCTAACAGCGTTGTTGTGCTTTGGTTTAAAGGGTATGGTTGCCGGTGTAATTACGTGCACACGGTTGACGGACGAGAATCTGTGCAGCGCAGCTTATGTTCTTTATAGATATGACCTACGCAGCAAGGCTTTGTAAACAAAGAAAAAAGTTCCCTAAGTACTCCCCAATTGCCTAAGATGGTGTAACCCTACCAGCCTGTTCCAATTAAAAGTACCTGGCTCACAGCTACCAGACGATGGCCATATTAAAATTAAAATGGTTATGAATATGTGCGTGGTTGGACATTCGCGCAGGGGAAGGCCGAAAGAGAGATGATTTAAATCTCTCTGTGATCTAGCTGTCAACCTACCGATTTTAGATCCAGAGGTCCCGGGTTCGATCCCGGATGACTGTTCTTTCGCCATGTCAAACTTACTGAACGGATTCAGCTAAACAATGATTTAGATTAGGAATAGCATCCAGGCTACTTTTTGTCAGGGTACCAAGTTGGCAACGCCGCACGCAGAAGCTAGTGCAAGAAAATAACTTATGCGCAGAAGTGCAACAATACATATATCTATTTATTATTTTATTAATTCATTTATTCATAATACAGATGACTATTATAACAGGGGCACCTAATGCAATAGTACATATATATAATGTAAATTACAATACAAATGTCTGAAAATCTTGCAGATTTATAGAGCCTAGAAAGTGGCTGTCTAATTAATTAAGCTCCATTGAATCTGAACTCGTAAATGTACTGTTTATCGACCATGAATGTTGTAGAGATTATTGTACCGTTTACACGAGGCAAGTGGTCGCTGTCCGCATGCTTAAATTCTTCGTTTATTTCTTACTGTCGTACTAGATGGTTTTGTGGTGACTTACTCATAAAGATAGGAATATGGAGCAAAACTTAGGGAAAATATAAACGTTAGTAGATTGTTCTGTGTTTGGTCTTTTTGACCAAATGGTTGTTTGGAATATGATACGTACATACTTATATATGGCTTTGGTTGTGGCTTAGAAGTTGCAAAGATTTTGAGATCTATATTTATTATGTGTATTCGAAATAAAAAACATAGAAAGTATACACAGAATGTGATGACAGCGATTTTTACTTGTGTCGTGGCCAGTAACATTCACCTGTAACGGTTCAGCTGGCTTGCGACCTCTGTCGAAGTCCAGTGCAAAACGGTGTCCCGAGTTTCATCGGTGCGCGGGAGAGCCATTGCTAACTGGGAAAGCTCGCTCCATCGTAGACCTCATCCTTGCTTTGGTCTAGACCCAGACGCGCCTAATGCCGGTCAAGAGCTAAAAAGCATTGATAAAAACCATCACGACCCTTTTTTACGTGAAGTTTAGATGATTGTCATTACCACTTGACTGTCCAACTCCTTAGCACAAACATCGCATGCTCGCAGTCAATACAATACCTGCCTGAGATGACCTCGATAAGGATAATGGTTAACTAGTACTAGTTTACTCGCTCAGTGTTTACGCAGCATAGCTTCACCGTCAAAGAGTAAACAATAGTCCTATCTGCAGAAATGAATTGCTACTGCCGAAACATTTGCCATGGAAGCACGAATCTAATAAACTTCCGTAAAATTAAAGTGCAAAGTTGTACTTTGCACTTTCATTTGTTCAATGTTCTTTATTTTAAAAAATCTCACAATTGTAGAACTAAATCGTTACATCTATAAAAAAAGGATTTTATTCAATATTTTTTAAGTTGTTCAAAATAAGTAAGACAAATATGACCGAAACTAAACAGGAAACTTCCAACATTACCGATTTTTTGATAAAAAAAAATTGACAAGATGTTAAAAAAAATCTTATTAACTACCTCCGAAAGTTTTACTTAGATAATGTAGAGTATGAAAACTCATATTCGTTTTATGAGAAAATCATCATCAAAATTATAAAAAAAAATACGTTTCATTTCAGAGTTACAGACAAAGAAAGTAACGTTCCCCATGGTACAATATATTGTGCTTGGTTGGTCGTAGGACTTTGTTTGGGTCCGCCTGGCTAGCTACCACCATCTTACTCGTACCTAATTCTGTCGCCATAATAACAATTCTGAAATTTCCGGCATTTATAGGTAAGATAGCCAGTTCCTCAGTTTGTTGAGGATTCCGGGTGAAGTGCGCTTCAACCACCTTATCTCAACGTGTAACCAGGTGAGATGAAGGCCAAAAGCTTCCCCTTCGTACAATAAAAAAAAATCGTAGTTGCCGTAAAGTTACTAATTACAATCTACATAAAATTTATACAAAATTATGAAAACAAAAATTCCTGCATTTATATATTTCAATAAAAATAATTGTGATATATCATCAATATTAAACAAGCCTCATAGCTCAGTTGGTAGTAACTCTGCCTTCTGCGCTGTAGGTTGTGGGTTCGATTCCCACCCAGGACAAACATTTGTGTGATGAATATAGATGTTTGTTCTGTGTTTGGGTGTGTATTGTATGATAAGTATGTATTTACAAATAAAAAAAAAATGTATTTAAGTATTATATCCGTAATCTAGTTCCCATATTACAAGCTATGCTTAGTTTGGGACTAGATGGCGCTGTGTGAAATTAATGTCCTGTAATATATATATTTTTTTATTAATGTCCTGTAATATATATTAACATTCCTCGTATGTGATGAGAAGCCGACTCACGGGTGAATTTCAAAGGGGCGTTTTGGGTCAGGTGATATTAACCTCCTAGTGGTCTACCCTGGGCAATAGCTGAATGACACTTGTGGTATGACTGTAAAGGTCCACATGGCTAGCCACCACCCTCCTAAAATCCGGTGCCAAACTGTTTGCCATGTTTCGTCGGTGAGAGCCAGTTCATTCTGGAAAAGTTGGTTCCAAAGTAGACTGGCGTAGAGCTAGGCAAGTCTACGGGTCAAGAGGCCATTTATAAAAAGGTGGATCATCATACACACTTGTCAATTTAGTAGCTTCAAGTGAATTCTCCGGTAATAATTTGCGTGTAATGAGTTGTGCTCGCATATATAGCCCTCCCAATAATGATAATCGCTTCGGTATTGATATTTACACGTTTACAGCCTATTTGTCACTGTCCGTGTAATTTTATGGACCTTAGGTAAACCCGTCGGTAAATGCAATTTAAATTATGCATCCAGCTATAGAATTAGGAAATATGTTTTCTGCAAATAAATTTACAATCAAAAGTGTTTTTACGCATACATATTTTACTTGGATTGCGTGCATTTCACAAGTTTTACCTAGCTTTTTTTTATTATTGTACGACGGGGAAGCGCTTGGCCTTCATCACACCTGGTTACGTGTTAAAATAAGGCCGAATGTGGAGGCGCACTTCACCCGGAATCCTCAAAAACTGAGGAGTTGGCTAACTTACCTCTAAATGCTTTTAAACATAATGTTTAAGGCAGCATTATAGGGTCCAACACCAAGTGAACAAGCAACAATATAATCTAAAATACAAACAAAACAGAAATTTTATCAAATCTACCTTCTCACAATCATGCTTGCGTGACATTGGTACGTAAGTAGGTACCTAAGCCCAACATGGACTTTTGTTCGTCGACCATGAATTGTTGTTATGGCGACAGAATTAGGTAAGATGGTAATAGGATGACTAGCTAGACGGACTTAAATAATAAACCAACCATACCAAGCACAATATTGAACTCACCCTGGGGATCGAACCCGGAACTACTGGATGAGTTTAATAATTTATTAACAAAACAATACGTCAATTAAACGAACTATTCGTCTCAATCAAACGCACGATTTTGAAAACAAGAGGACACCTCAAAAAAACTCAGTTGAGACAGACTGAGACATATTTTGTAATGTTAAAATTGTATGTAATTTTTAGAGATCAACAATTTGGCTTCCGTTTGCGAGTTGGAACGATTTATTCAGTTGACGTCCAGGTGAATGATGTACTAATTAATCTCAATAGTAAGAAAAAGTCCTGGACCTGTCGTCAGCATTTGGTCGATCATGACTTTTTTCTTGCAAAGTTAAAGCACAATGGAGTACGGGGTAAAGCACTAAATATAATGACATCTTATCTTAAAAACGGGAAACAAGTGGAAGAGGTAAAAAACATCATTGGTAGATAGGAAATAAGAATTAAATCCAAAGCTATAAATATCAAGCGTGGAGTCTCACCAAGATTGGGTCTTATCTTTTTCATATTGTATCTCAATGACTTGGTTAATGACGTCAGGACATTGATACATGAATTAAAAGTCGTCCTCAATGCAGATGACACGAATGCTATAAACCTTTGACTATCCAAGAATTAAGTCATAAATCACTAGAATACTGGGTATTTTCAATATTTGGTCCAGGCCAATAAACTGAAACTAAACGTAAATAAGACAAAGACTATTTTTTTAATTATCGCCATTATAATGCATAGTAATGAAAACGGGTATTATTTGTCGGCAATGTGAAGAGGTACGCGCGAATAATACCAGTTTTTACTAAAATGGTATTTTGTTTAAAACCACGTCACAAAAACACGATGTAATGCTTGACAAGTGTAAGGTACAATTCTCGAACAGTTCTAAGTTTTACAGCACACAAGGAGTAAGGCAAAAAATTACATAACTTTGTATTGCAAATAATCATTTAATTAGAACTACAAAAATCTGTTCTTCTTCTTTTTGTACTGCACAGTGTCGAGGTGCCAGGTTTGATTTCCGCCGCAGGACACGAGGTTATAGCACCCTCCAAAGACAATAGGGGGATCCGTGTCAGGAACACAGATGTTGTCTTGACAGAACGTAGCGGTTCCTGAAATGTCAATGTCAAAGTTTTGTATCTCCCTATGATACATTAGAGGGTCTTAATCCCACCTTCACCTGCCACAAACCAATAAAACTTAATTTAGAACCGCAAGGTATGTATGAGACGTTTATAAGTTGCAGCTTCATATATAAGACAACGTAGATTCATTTTTTTTTTAATTCAATGTTTAATTCCCTTTTTGGTTACCTGACTGCTCTGCCTGATATGCTCGTAAAGAGAAAGTTAACTAAGCGTAGTTACGAAACTGTATGGAAAATATAAACATTACAGTTACCTACTGTTAAGAATTTCACTTCGTGTTTTGAAGCTACATTTCAACTAAAACCGTCCATGAAGTCTTTGTCCGTCTTTGCCTTCTGGCCTTATAGCGGCACAGACATAATTATGACTCTTCAAGTCGTCAATTCATCCACAACTGAAGATTTTCTTACAAGGTAGGTGTGTCAATAGGAAGAAAATTGGTTATCCGACAATACGATCAACCAACCACTGGTGGGGTCAACGTGTCCTCCAGTGGAACCGACGTTTTGGCAATAGTACCTCTAGCTAGATGGCACGATGACCTCAGAACAGTGGCAGACAGAGAGTGGATGAAAATTGAGCTCAGTGGCGCACCTTGGATGATACCAACGTCCAGCGATGGACTGCCATATATGATGATGGAAAGTGGCTTCTTTCTCCTCGCCACTTTTTCTCTCGCATAGTAGAGACAGCACAATCAAGGCATAGCCAACCTGCCATTGTCTACATAACGTACCAACGTAACCAGTAGGCCTCGCCTGTGGTTTTTTCTTGACATAATCCACCACGGCCTTTGCCAGCGCGTAGAAATGCTTGCTGGCCTTATAGCGCATCTTCGCCAACGCTGCATCACAATCGCTCTTGTCTGCTCGGCAGTGGTACACCAGGTTCCGTGTGTTGGTTTTGATCATTTCCTCTCTCAGAACCTGATATTTACTGTCAGTGTACAGCATTTGGGCGAAACGGACGTTCACTGTGAATATAGACAAAAATCGTTTTCATTACCCAGTTTGGGCTGCAGTCCAGGCAAATAATTTGCGGATGACTGTTTTGTTCCCATATATGATGGAGTGTTAATTTGACGTTTACTGTACTGGAGTCAGTCAGCCGCAAACGACTTGCCTTGTGAAACAGCAGCTTTAAACTCTGAGACATCCATCGAGCCTAAACACGACGAGAATATATTTTCAGTTTAATTCCTATAGGTACGGCTAAACACCAGACGAGGCAAAACGTAACCGTATACGTTTGGCAACAAGCTGTGGCACAGAACAGGGAACAAATTGGCCGGGGCCAGCTCTCACAAGTACCAGTCATACCAACCCAATTATGCCGTCATAACAAAGGAACTTCGTAATAAACTTCATCATCAAAGGCTGCCTTCTGTGCTTTTAATTTCAGTTATGGTAAAAAAAATATGCTATAAATATTTTTGTTTCTTTTGTCGAATCTGTATCTATTCTTACAAATTCTTGCCTTAATTATAATTTAGGCATTCTTTGTTTGATACATTTCTCCTACAGTTATCTTTATTTTTTGTCTATCTAAGATAATATTTAAATCATCTTTTAACTGGAATACAGCCAGTAACTTATCTTCTAAGCACTCACATCCAGCTCCCACCACGTAGCTGTCCAAGTACCCTACATGTTGAGCTAAGCACACCAACACACAGACCCATAGCTTCTTCATGGCACCAGCTTTGGAAATCAACTCGTTCGAATGGTCAATTTGGTAACTATCAATTCAATTTTGTAGGCCAATTATTGTAACAAGCGGCAATTTGCAACCTTTGTTTGATAACGGGCAAAGACGAAAATGTCCGCTACATACAGTACTGGCCATACAATCAGTTGTTAGTAGCTCTGCCTTCTGCGCTGTAGGTTGTGGGTTCGATTCCCACCCAGGACAACATACCTTTTGTGTGACTTTTGTTTTGTTTGTAAATTTTATATTTTATTGTGAATATTTTAGCAAATAAGTATATATGCGTTTTAACCGCAATTTTGTTTCCATATTACAAGTTATACGTAGGTTGATTAAGGTCTAGATGGTGCAGTGTAATATTCAGAATTGCTATAACCACCACGTTTGGTAGATGGTGATCGCAATGCTGTTGTTAAGTACTCAGGTGAATGCTGTTTCCATCTCCTGGTATAATCCCTCGCCTCTTACGACATTTATGAAAGGATTGGTAACACCGGACCCATTTTTTGATCTACATAACCTAGATTTGCCCGCACTACTGGGAAAATGTTTATTTTGGTAAATATTGTTTATTGGTTAATTCAGATGACATAAAATAATAATGAGCCATTCATTTCTTTCCGAAAACCACTGACTGATAAGATGTAAGTCAGTTCACAAAGTTAAGTTTAGGGTTAGTACAAAATATCAAAAAATACATATGGAAATAAATTAAATGTTTTTTTTATATTCTAGCAGACCTAAAAAGTTATTTTGTCAGCATAATAAGAATTTACGGTCGAGTACGCATTATTGAATAGCTATTATTATTTATAGTACGATTTATATTATTCGTACGGATTTTTTCGCACCCCCAAACACAACTCAAAAAAGCACAATACACTTTGTTTGTAGCTGACTGAATTCATTTTGTAGCTGACAAAAATTCGTCAATTACCTGAAAGTTCATAGAATTAGCTAGCCGTTTTAATTATACCTTTATTTATTTGGCACAATAAGTTGCAGCGCAGCAAAGCGTTTTGGTTCAGTGGTTGAGAATTGAGACATCCAGTCGCTCTGCCACCGTGACCAGTAGGCGATTGGGCTGTCACGACTGTTCCTGCCTTGTATTCTTTAACTTCATTCTGAAAACACCTGTTTTTCACGTACCTGTACGTAACTGGTTTACGCCCGTTGTTTCGCCCGAGTAGGTACCCTGATAAAAAGAAGCCTATACTTATTCTTCCTCAGAATCTCTGTATCGTGAGAAGGTGACAAACAAATAAATAAATAGAGTTACTTTCTAATTTAGTACCTCCGCATCAACTTGTTAAATGATAAATTAAGTAAAATAAAATGTCAGTAGAACTATCCAATCTAACCTTAAACATCATTCCTCACTCAGAATTATTATACCTGTTTTTTTAGTGAGTACCTAGTCACTAAAAAAATATAGGTATAATAATACCCACCTAATAATAATAAACCTACCTAAGAAATGAAAGAAAATGATAAAACATGGAATTTTAATAAGTCTATTTAATAAATTACATAACATTTTGACTTTATCATAACAATCTGTCATTCTCCAAACATTATCCACATAAATAAAATATTTTATTCAATAAAAAGTACAATTAAACTAACTATGTACAAAGGAATCAGTCAGATTACCTAAGGACCGTTACAAACGGCCTATAGGTAACTCAACTGTTCCAGACCAGTACCAGACGGAAGCGTGCCCAAGACACTGGCTGCATTGCCACGTTGAATAGCTATGCTAATTCGCTGGCCTAAATAAGAGCCAGCGAATTGCCCTTGGGTCACGTAAATAAATGATCTATGATTCATCTCAGGACTACTGAATTCCAAGCTATCAGAATCGATCTTGCACAATAGCAGAATACAATCGCAAAGCACGCCAATTTGTGGACGGCGCCTGCGCATAGCGTGTCTCCGTTGTTGGTTGATAACAAATTGACGTACCATTTGGAATTCCATTATATATATCTAAATAAATGTAATCGTCGTGACTGACTGACTGACAGACGCACAGTCCAGACCCGAGAAACTTGACATTTTCAGGGTAGCTTCCATTCGTAGTATAGGTGTGCACTAAGACAGGATTTTAATGAATTCCCACGGGATGACGGGAACAAAGTCCCAGCTATTTACTGGTCATTGATAATCGGGCCCACAACCTACAGTGCAGAAGGCAGCGTTACTACCAACTGCGCTATGAGGCTTGTTTTCAAAGATTGGTAGCTAAATAAGCTACCGATCTTTGAAAATTTACCGTAGTATGGTTTGATTACAATGGCATCCAGTTTAGTAGTTATCTCATAACTCCTGTTTTGACTGCATTGTCCATTAAATGATTGTAAGGCAGTGACAATAGCCATTTGCTGAAACACGACAAGATTAACTGACGACTTTAATTAAGTTTTAGGTAAAATCAATACAGCTGCCATAGTTATGTTTAGATAACATATCGTTCAGGTAATGTCAAACATAGATAGATAAATATACTATTATTGAGTTCAGATATTATAGAAGTACAGTTGCCTGCAATAATTTGTGAACCTTATTTTCAAAATGGTTTTGTAACCACACCTGGTAGATATAATAGTAATAAATGTTACAGGACATGTATGCTATATAATATATATTCTAATATTATGTTGGCTTGAATACAAAAGTAGTGACAGAATTTACCAGACGTGCAAATAAAAGTAATGATATAATTTTTATCAAAATTAAGCATTTAATTTATATTATTGCACATACATAGGCGAACCTTATGCTATAAAACATTTTCTCCCAGATAGCCCTGGTTTAGTATAGAGTATTTCTCTAGTGGTAACAACTATGTAATAATTATTAAAAAAATAGATGAGTACATATTTAATCTACCTATTAGGTATGCGCGGTTGATGTGTGTGTGTGTTGTGTATTAGTTATTACCTAATACATAACACACACTCATCAACCGCCCATTAATGTCCTTTGCTGGCAGCACAAGGCTTGAAAAAAAAACAATCATATCTCACCCTCATAGGAGTACCTACCTAAAGTGTAGTGTCGATGATAGGTACGGAACCGTTTATGACTATGGTACGTAAGGTAGGTACAACCATACCCAACTCATTTGATGGGGTAAAGTAATAGACTCAAGACTTTGTCCCTCCGAGGATTCACCTCTGATGACTACTGAGCGTGGATCTTATGAGGATCACTTACTAAGGGGTAGTCTGAGGAACTTCTAAACTTGTACGTTCAGCATATGCCCACCGTTACAGTAGCTAGCATTCAATATGTGACAGGTTGCAAGTCCATCGCTGCTTAGCAGAATACCTACTAGCCAGTGACACTGAAATGCCGGTTTCATCACGATGTGATCTTCACCGTCAGAGCATGTGCATTTGTCAAATGCGCAAAACTGAAAAGTCCATTGGTGCCGACTATATTTGAACCCACAACCTCCGGATCGGAATGCCCATTCCCTCTTGGCCACACAGCTCTTATAGAGGTATACGGAATTACGGAATCGAGCTATCAAGCCTGCAATCGCAACAAATTAGCTACAAAACCAAAAAAGAGCCGCCACCTGTTGCATTGTCCCACAACAATGCCTTCGTATTGTTACCGGTATCAGATAGCAGCATATAAGAGTTGGGGCGGGCTGGTGGTGGCTCAGTTCGCAGGCCATGGTGTGCTGAGGGGATCATGAAGGTCATCGTGTTTGTGGTTTTGGTCGGAAGTGCGATGGCGGCGATCAGGCAAAGTCTACTTGTGAACAAGTAAGTACTCACTACATACTCGTAGTTTAGTATGGTAAGAATCCTTTTGAGATGAAATTTATCCGCCCATATGGTCTACCGGTTCGCCCACCGATATTAGATCCAGAGGTCCCGGGTTCGATACTCAGGGGGTACATTGTGCTTGGTTTATTTGGTGGTAGGACTTTGTTTAAGTCCGCCTGGCTAGCTAACACCGTCTTACCTAAGTCTGTCGTCTATCGTCATCTATTACAGCAATTCTTAATTGTTGTGTTTCGGCATTTAGAGGAAAGATAGCCAGTTCAGGACATCAATTTCACATAGTCCATCTAGTCCTAAACTAAGCCAACAAATTAAACCCTGTCATATACATTTTGTTATTGGATTTTTTTTTCTCTAATATATTTCCAGCGTATGTTATCGTCTGTACGCCATTTTATATATAAAGAAGGTCTCAACTCGCCTCACAGATCATTCTAGTAGCTCTGCTATAATGCTATAATGCTGAATATAGATTTTTACTCTGTGTTGTATACTGTATGATAAAGACGTAAAATATTAAAACAGATTAAAAGTAATAGGTATATTCTTAATCTAGTTTCCAGAATTATAAGCTTTGCTTAGTTTGTGGCTTGATGGTGCTCTGTGAAGTGTTATTATTTATATTTCATTGTTATGATTAATATGGATAAAAATAATAATAGGTATTTATAATAATACCTATACCCTAACACTGTGGCGGTTACGTGGAGTTGATTGATGGAGGCAGCTCAGATCACTATTTTTAGCTTCAATTGATAAGGCCTATGTTCGTATAATAGATGTATAAGGCCTGAAATGATGATAATGATGATTATTACTTAGGTGTCTCTACATCTGTTATAGGAACCATTTAGTAGTAGTTTCAGTCTGACCCCATGTTTCATTTCAGATTACAAAAGGTAAAACCAGTGGGAGGTCTCCTGGACAAGAAGTTCATTGCTTTAACTGAGATTCCTCCCCCTCACCTCCCACATACCCACGGCTCCGGTAGACGGCACATGGAGAGCCCTGACTGCTCAGAAAAGCCTCGAGGTCATGATGCCTTTGAAGGGGGAAGAGTCATCATTGAGGGGGAGGACTATGACGATAATATGGCCAAAACTGTGGCAACGGTCATATTCCCCGATCATATTGACAGTAAGTTTTATTTCAATGGTAACCACTTAGTCTCAACATACATCGACCTTACTTCTGCGACATATTGACTTCTTGGTGGTCAATGCCTGGAGCGTGCAAGTAACAGAACAGATTGAGTTGAACTTCACATAGCTCTATGGACAAACAATACAGACTACTTTTCATTCCATATCATTTATCGATGTTATTAAACTGCTTCTTTACGAAATAACGACTGAACAGATTGAGTTGTACTTCACATAGTTCTATAGACAAATCTCAATATAGACTCTTTTCATCCCATAAATCAGTTTCCTTGGAATGTAAATGGGATGTCGAACATACAAACCTGGTTCATTATTTGTTAATGCTTCACGCAAAAACTACTAAATAATGGCCCAAAACAAAAATGGCCCTGGGATTTAAACCCATGATCTCTGGATTGAGAGCCACACCCCTACTCCTAGACCACGTAGAGTTTTATTACAAAATTGTAATGTCTCTAAAGCCTTTTTTGAAATCTACAGGGAGATTCTTCGAGGTAACCACACCGATCCCATACCTAACCTTGGGCCTCGTTGAAGCGATCGGCTACCATCCGGTCACGCAGAAGAGTGACCATCCGCCGGAGTGCGAGAAGATATACCAGGACTTCCTCGACGACCAGTATTCAGACGAAGACGCAGATTACTCGGAGGAGTCGATGGAGATGGCTAGGATGCCGCTCTACCCCGCTGATCGGCCGTCGCTCTCAGCCGAGGCTCATCTAGAGACGATGTATGATGACTTAGGTGTGGGCACGTAGACACTTGCACGTTTATATTTTTATACGTATTTTATATGAAAATAAACTTAAGCGATTGTTTAGTCGTTGTTTTGTAATCCATTAAAATAATCATTATCCCAACTGAATATCGACTGAGAAAAGCAGTTGGTACTATCAGATTCCAACAGATTCCTGTTGCACATGAACCGTTACAAACGGCCTATAGGTAACTCAACTGTTCCAGACTAGTACCAGACGGAAGCGTGCCCAAGATATTGGCTGTAATTCCACGCTGAATAGCTATGCTAATTCGATGGCCTAAATAAGAGCTAGCCCTTGGGTCATGTATCGCCTCAATCAAAAGCCCCAAGGTTTTTGAAAATCCAGAGGGCACCGGCTCCCCATTCCCCACGGACCCAAGGTCTCGACCTCAAAAGGCTCAAGGCTCGTACATATCTAAATCTTTATATGCATTTTATATGATAGTATACTCAAGTACCTAATTGTTTAGTCGTTGTTTTGTAATCCATTCAAATAATTCTAATCCCAACTGATCATCGACTGAGAAAATCAGTTAGTACGTCAGATTCCTACAGATTCCTGTTCATGTAGAATGTGGTAGTGCCAAATGACGCTCACCCTCACACACAAACATAGTTTATCGTCCATTCCGAAATATTATAGGACATGGCCAAGACAAGTACAATTGAAAATAAATTTTGCATATGTAATTAGATAGAGATTATCTTAGCTTGCAAAACTTTGCCGAAGAGCTTTACTAAGAACGCAATAAAAATACATGTCATTTTAAGATGAGGACAAAATACGTTTGTATTGGGAGAGCGGAACATCAACCAATGGTTTTACGGCGCTGAAGAACTAGAGCGCCCCCAAACCCGATTATTAACTGAATTACCCAGCCAGCAGTAGTGACATATGATGTTGATGATTTGGCTTTTTGTGATCCTCGGCCGAATCAGCCGCCGCACCAGCCCTAACTGATGTCCCAGGAAGATGAGATGGCGCTAGGGTGTCGACGCAGGTAGCGTCCCACACCAAAGGCCTACTACCCATTTCCCAAGGGACAAGAGTCATACCGTCGGGCCGTTTACCATCATCATGTAACAGACCATTCGTTTCAAGAACGGTTAGAACATTGACACGGGTAAAAGCTCGACGGATAATGTCATTAAGGCTTGCGTGGCCGGCCGGCAGACCTTGTACATGAAAGTCCGTGATTAGGTAGATTAATTAATTTGCTAATAATTGTTTTTGAACAATAATAACATTTATAAGTACCCTCTCAGTACTCTGTAACTATCGAATGAATCATCAAAAAAACGAACTAGTCCGATTGTCTTGCCTCTTTCCTTCTGTGCTAGTGCTATTCCAAGCAGGCGCTAAATTTGGCGATTCAAAATTATCATAATTTTTTACGTTGACTTTGACTTAATAACCTTCTGAATTATGAACTATCAAAAAAACGCGAAATAATTAGATTAATAGACAATTTTATTTGTACATTCAATTTTAATTCATGAGAGAACCTTACATACCAACCTTTAGAACTATTATATATTTCATCTATCTAAAATCTAATCTCATCTATACTGGTCCAGCCTGAAGATTGAACTTATTGGGTATCTTCACGTCTTGGTCCTTATCATCGAAGATCTCTTCTGTGTCATCATCATCAAAGTCCTCAATATCCAGAGGGTTCCTGGAAAATAAACCCTGATTAGAATTTTGTACAAAAGAAATATATCAACACAAGGAATCATATAAAACAAAACAAAATATAAGTAAAGAATACTAGTGTAACGAAGTAAAACCAGCCTGGAACTACCGTCAACCGTGCGTCAACCCTTGTAAATTTTCTGAAATCCTTTCTGAGTTTATCTCTACTCCACAATGGGATGCTAACCTGAAAAGTCTCTAGGACCTGTTTAGGGCTGTGCGTTGAATGTCAGTCAGTCAGTCGGCTTCACAACCATTTAGATGTATTCTTCCAATGGATGGAAGAGCACATCAAGTTTCCTTTTTCGCTAAAACCCCGGAAGTCAGCCTGTTTGGTCAAACTCGTGGGGGAATTTATTCTATTTATTTAATTATATCATTTTAACTCTTACATATTTATTCAATAAAAAGTACAATTAAACTAACTAAGCACAAAGGAATCAGTCAGATTACCTAAGGACCGTTACAAACGGCCTATAGGTAACTCAACTGTTCCAGACCAGTACCAGACGGAAGCGTGCCCAAGACACTGGCTGCATTGCCACGCTGAATAGCTATGCTAAGTAATAATAATATACTCTTACAAAATAGGTGTAGGTGCGTTTCGTAGCATAAAAATCGAACCCTCTAACTCAGGCCGTGAACTAATGGACTAATAGACTATCTCACCAGAAGAAGGGAAGCAGCTTACTTCTGTATTATCTAACGTCTTATTGCGTTCATCTATCCGCCTGACTAACTGGCTGAACTATCTATGTTTTTTTTTATTTTATTGTGCGACGGGTAAGCGCTTGGCCTTCTTCTCACCTGGTAGCAAGTTGAGATAAGGCCGAAGGTCATCAATAAACTGAAGAACTCGCTATCTTACCTCTATGTGCCGGAACACAACAATTTCAGAATTGTTATTATGGCGACAGAATTAGGTAAGATAGTGGTAGCTAGCCAGGCGGACTAAACAAGGTAGATCTCCTTCCGTTTCTTCAGTCTTGTTAATCTACTATATAGAACTAGTTGGTGACTAACATTAATTTTATCTATTGTTTTCATTTAGAAGACCAAGTACTTACTTGTTCCAATTGATTTTGTGTCGTTTCCTGAAACAACGTAACACATTCTAGTTTAACCATTCCAAAAAATAGATCATTTCCCAGTAAAAGACAAGAAAAAATGTTTTCCATAGCTCTATGAGTTTTCTTTAAACTCTTCAGGGCTTGGCCATACAGAGTTCTAGAAACTGGGCAGAGTTATCCATTACACACTAAACAACTATAAAAACAAAAGAACCAATAGATACTTTGTTAATGTTCTTTTTTATATTGTTTTATTGTGGTTCTTTTGTTTTTAAGCGTGAATCAGTAGCTTGCGCGAGTTAGCCAATTTCATTCGTTCAAAGCTTCTGTGATTCACCTGGGGCCTGCCATGAACACTGCGAGAAGTCAACTATAAAAACAAAAGAACCAATTGATACTTTGTTAATGTTCTTTTTTATATTGTTTTATTGTGGTTCTTTTGTTTTTAAGCGTGAATCAGTAGCTTGCGCGAGTTAGCCAATTTCATTCGTTCAAAGCTTCTGTGATTCACCTGGGGCCTGCCATGAACACGCGTGTGTTGTTGTGGCGTAGCACTGCTACGGCGGCGGCGACTTAACTCAGTGCTACGCGTACAACGTGAAGAGGTGTAGCTTACATCCACAACAACGAATGGTTTCTAAGACTGTAACGGCTTGTGTCCGCCATCTATTTAATGTGTTATTAGGTTCTTGGGAGTTGAAATTAAACTCACTCAGGCTTTTTCTTTTACTTCTTTATATTTTTCACATCACATATTTTTGCTTGAATCAGAAAGCGAGACAACTTGCCTGTCGGTCACATATTCACTCCTCTGTTTATTACCACAGATGCAAATGATATTTCGTAACAAAGGCACTGACATTTCAACACATTTTCACTTGTAATTAACATTTTGATAGAATTTGTTAAAGATAATGAGTTAGCACATGCATTCCTATCGGATAATTTTTTAACCTCTCACCTGTTGGTAGCGATGTAGTCCTGGTCCATGTATTCTTCTGAGACTTCCACAGACAAGGGCTGGCCACGGTGATCCTGCAGGATGCCGAAGTATCGGGGAGGCCGCGTCACAGAGAACAGGAGCGCTGATTACAAAATGACATATATACTTTTTAGTAAATCAATTGTCTTCTGAAGAAGTAGAAGCGCTTCCCCGTCGTACAAAAAAATGTACTAGATCATCACAAGGTTTTGTTGTTTTCACATCATGCCGTGGAATAACATACAATCATTGGTTTGGGCAGTGCTATGAATGATATTCAGCACGCTGTGATGTTATGTATGTTATGGCGCCTTTATGACAGCTACTTTTCTATTTTTGACAGCAAGTCAAACGAATGGAGCAGCTATTGTGCTAAAGATTAAGATACAAAAACTGAATAAGATAAATACTCACAGTCATCTACACAGCGAATTTCTCGTAAAACTATTGATAAAATTATTAATATTAAGTGCAATTTTATTTCACACATTCTGGCTTTTAATCTATTACAGCTAACTTATTTTGGGAAAAAAGTACAGATTTATCGTTGCCAGGCTTAAAGGCTAGCCAACATTTCAAATTTGATTGTAGTAATAGTTATTTATGGTAGAGTAGAATGTGCAGTCTCTGGTGAAACGGTAAAAAATATTATTTGTGGTTAAAAAGGTTGGTAGTAAGTGTTCTTCTTACGAAAGAAATCGTTGTGGTTCAGTTCTCAAGTTGGTTTCAACATCCTGTTGCAGAAGGATGTTTACAAATTGAATAATGTTTGTTCAAACTTACCACACACTTGTTTTCAAGCTTCAAGCTTGTTTTGCTTAGTCACCTGTTTCACAAAAAGTTCCGCGCATATTGGCGAAATACCTACATAATCATTACAGTTATCTTACAAAGTTAGTTGACCTATCTTTGTTTCTAGTAGTTAAAGTATTTACCTATACAAAATGCATGTACAGGTAAGTACAAATATATATGCTGTGTTTGGTAAATTGAACGACATTCTCATGTCATCTGATATATTTCGTAGCGGAATACCTACTATCTGCACTATATATATGCACTTAGCAGAATCATCAAATATTTTCATAGATATTGTAGCACGAAGACCACATTATTAGAGGCTTTAGTAAATTTATTCGCTGCTCTGAATCTGACACCGGTATGTGAACCACTAGACCAAAGAGGCGGTTAAGAAACATGAACGCTGACCGATGAGACTGTGTATATGATAAGGTTGGCACATCATGCTCGGTATTCAACTGATATACACAGTATTCCTAACGTCGAGGTCCGAAAACAAACGAAGGTCAAAGGTGAAAATCGCATTACGAAACTTAAGTGAAGGAATGGTGACAGATGGAGCAAGGCGATGGTGGAATGGCTGCCAAGGTACAGCCACTCTCATCGCAAGCCGCATCTGTAGGAGACTGGTCATGTACAATAGAATAGAGGCTTTTTCCCAGCAGTGAGTGAAATCTGACAGCGTTATCATCTATCACATTTTATTTAGAGTTAAAATTCAAAGAAAAAACTATTTACGAACATGGTTGGATTAAATGTAAGTCGAAAGTCGTATTAAATATTATGTATTACAATTAAATATTACAGGACAGGACATTAATTTCACACAGCGCCATCTAGTCTCAAACTAAGCGTAGCTTGTAATATGGGGACTAGATTACGGATAAAATACATAAATACTTTTTTTTTTAATACATACTTATCATACAATACAACACCCAAACACAGAACAAACATCTACATTCATCACATAAATGTTTGTCCTGGGTGGGAATCGAACCCACAACCTACAGCGCAGAAGGCAGAGCTACTACCATCTGAGCTGTGAGGCTTGTTTTTGTGTAGATTATATACATGTCCTTCCCTGGGTACGATAATCTCCTTGCCAAATAGCATCAAGATCGGTTCAGATCCTTTTAAAACATATCCAACAGATAGACAGAGACGAGAATTTAAAGAAATTCGATTACTGATAGTATCACGGCTTTTTTGTATCCATTACTTGGTTCTCAAAACTGTTCATTACAAGAATTAATAACCTTATACTCTATGCATATTAATATAAAATGGTTTAGTGATGCGTAAAAAATCTGACTGAAAACAGTTTCTCTAGAAATATAACCAAAAAATAATAATTAATATCAAATACCTATTAATAAAGCAAATGATTCTGCTTGATAATTAAGCGAATTCAGAGAACTTACCGACTTCCTTTCGCAGTTTTTGTTGGGTCGACTATCTGATAGTGAAGACATCAACGCGCTTCACTGTTTTTTTTTAACATGGGTCAGCTAAAGAGTTCCACGAGGCTGGTCCCAACAAGGATGAGGTTTACGATGGGGCGAGTTTTCCCAGAAGATGCCTATTAACTCTCTTTTTGAAAGGTCATACCATGGACAAAATATACTAGAGAACTGACAATCGCCATACCACTAGGTGTGATTCTAATAATAGTTCGCGGCAAAAATCTAAATGCCGCTAGAAGATACAAAAACATTGAAATCTACATTATCTCTATCACCTATTCAAACCATACAAGACTGTTGGAACCACTTTTTGTTTGTTGTAACCGTATGTAATCTATAACCCGCTCAAAAAGTGGCGCCATCTACTTTTAGAACGCAAATATGATACATTTCTGGATCACAAAAATGTGTACGTAATTGTCAGTCCTCGTATATTTCGTCCATGGTCGTACGTAACTGGAAAAAGGACACGACAGGTGATTCCATTTTTGCAGAGATTTTTGATAGAATAATTTCGTATAACTCCGAATGTGTACCTACTAAACTAGAGACTTCTGGTACGTTAAAGATCAGTCAGTAAGACTGCTTCAAAATATTTTATATATTTAGTCAGGTACGTACAGTTCTTTAAGCAGGGAGTTGGATAAAAAAACGGAACAATATGCTAATAGTTTAATTATTTTTATTAGAGGACATTAATTTTACTCAGCGCCATCTAGTTATTTGTAAACTTTGATTTATTATTTTATTCGTAATAAATCTCTTTGCATAAGAATAAATATAAACTCCTCCACTTATCCAATAGCTACAGGGCTTGGCAGCAGCATCCTCAATCAATCAATCTGCTTGCCTAGCATGAATAGCAGACTCCTCCGGGCTTGAAATGAAATGAAATGATTTATTTCCCTCACAAACAAACATAGAATTAAAATGCTAAAGTAGACATAATTATATGTGGAACAGCTGGTGCCTACAAGGTTGTATAAATTGCACTTTTGCACTCTTGTTTTTGTGCTTGCACTCTTATTTATATAATTTACCTTTTATTTTTTTATTCCTCAACGTTTTTTAACTGTATTTATCTTCTTATTGTATAATTGTATCTATTAATTCATAATGTTCTTACATTCGTTTTTTTTCTATTATGATAGCCTATTTTATCATCTAGTTGCACTATTTATTATATTTAACCTAACCAACAAAACTAATTTTATCTAAGACTAACTGATAATATGTGGTCATCGCTGTAGGCCCCAAGACCATCTTTAACTGAACCTACTTTTATATTTTTAACATAAATGTTGTGGCTGTTTATTGTTACTGAAACAAAACAAAAAACAAATACTTACTGTTAATGTGGTCCACCTTTTTTTTGAGGTATGAAATTTGAAGAAAAAAAAACCAATCCGATAATTCTCATAACCATTTTATTGACAAATTGCTGTACTTAGTAGACAAACACATTATCCTGACGTGAATAATACATAGATAAACAGAATCACTTTACATTTTAAACACGGGTTTCACGTACGCATACTGATATACGTAACATATAAATAAATCGTAAATAGGCCCACAGTTTCAACTCAACATGTGAACCGTCATCAGGGCGACTATGAATTGCAGATGAAGCTGCAGTCACGGCTCTTCACATACTGATAACAGCTCACCTGTTATACTGGAACTGTTAGCGCCTTCATCAAATAAACATAAGTACGTGAGTAAAGCCCGCGTTTTAAGTGCATAGTTCTCACGCAAGTTTTGAAATTGATATAACTACTTCCGGTAGAAAAGGTTCCCTTCCCCGCCCCAAAGCCTCCGTCCGCCGTACCCTATGAGCTCCTGTCGGAGGCTATTGTACTTTTTGAAGAATAGCTTCTTCAGAATCCTCTTACGACGCTTGTCTTCCCTTAGACATGACTCCATATTGTCCATGCAGAGGTCCTCTCTGAAAATAAGGGCATATTTAGACCATATATCGCAACAAGTCAGTATCATAATACATGTTTGCTCAATCAAATCAATCAATCAAATATTAATTTGCTACGAGTGTTACATGGTATTATGATAATGTTTTTCTCCAACTAATATGTTTGGGTGTTGTATTGTATATAAGTATGTATTTACAAAAAAAAAAAGTATTTAAGTAGTGTATCCGTAATCTAGTTCCCATATTACAAGCTATGCTTAGTTTGGGGCTAGATTGCGCTGTGTAAAAAATAATGTCCTGTAATATTTATTTATTTATTTATTATTATTATTATTAATTCTACCAATATGGCATGCAAAAAAAGGAAAATACAATAGTAGCAATTTATACAAGAGCATTAACACATTAATTAACACAATATATCCTGATCACCACTCCTGAGTTGTGATCAGGATTTATAATGTAAATTATCTACACGTTTATACCTACTGTTAGAATCTAAATATATAAAATCTACGTTTAGCTGAACGCGAGGTCATGAAGACGTTTTCAGGATTTTTTTTTATTTTACTACTGGGAAGCGCTTGGCTTTCATCTCACCTGGTAACAAGTTAAGATACGGCCGAAGGTGGAGAAGCACTTCACCCGGAATCTTCAACCAACTGAGGAACTGGCTAACTTAACGGCATTTATAGAGATAAAGGCCGGAACACAACAATTTTTTGAATTGTTTTTATGGTGACAGAATTAGGTAAGATGGTGGCAGCTAGCCAGACGGACTTAAACAAAGTCCTAACACCAACCAAACCAAGCACAATATTATACTCCCCCTGGAGGATCGAACCCGGGACCTCTGGATTTGAAATTGGTGGGTAGAACTTAACCGTTAACCGCCTCTGTGGTCTAGTGAGACCACAGAGGCGGTTAAACATCACCAGAGCTGTGAGGCTTGTTATAATATTATCGTAGTACTCTGACTACTTACGCAGATGGATAAGAGCCTTTTGTCTATGTTAAAATCCTCTAGTCAAGAAAACATTACCTGACAAAAGTAAAGTAATATAACACTAATGTGTTAATATAATGTTTTTTATTTTAATTATACGACGGGGGTTTATTATACTTGAAACCTTGAACACCCTCATCTGGTTTCAAGCTATGATTAGGCTTAAAGTGGAAGTACACTTCACGCGAAATCCTCAACAGACTGAGGAACTGTCTATTTGACCTCTAAATGCCGGAACACAACAATTTATATCTGTTGTTATGGTGACAGACTTAAGTTGATGTTGGTAGCTAGCCAGGCGGACTTGAAACCAGTCCTACCACAAACCAAACAATGCACAATATTGTACTCCCCGAGGGGATCGAACCCGGGGCTTCCGAGTCTGATACCAGTGGGCAAACCACTAAGTCACTGTTCTAATCAGACTACAGACGGGTCTTACTTATAGTTCTGGTCAAAGAGCAGCTTCACGGGCTCCGTCTTGGTGAATTTGTCCGGGAGACGCGATCCCGGAGGCATCTTCGCTAGATCCTTCATGATGCCCATAATCGTGTTCTCGAGCTGGGCCAGCTTTGGCACCATCAGCCTTTTTATCACCTGCGGGAGATAGATCGAAAATACTGGGTTATTAGATGGTTGTCATGTTCGTTTTTAGTCATGTTCTATGCTTGGTCATATTCTGATTGTCATGTTCTGGTTTGGTCATGCACCAATTTAAAGAAGGACATGGGTAATCCTTGACTAACTATGGAGTTATATTAGATATTAGGTGATAGTGCTAGTCAATTGGATTAATCAATTTATTTAATTAATTTAAAATACATAGCGTATGGGCCCGCCTTCCGATCTGGAGGTTGTGGGTTAAAATCCAGTCGTGCACCAATGGTGTGCACCAGTTTTTCGGAAGGGCTTGCAACCTGACCAATATTGAATGCTAGCTACTTGCAAAGCGTGGGCATGTGACAAACGTAAAGTTTTAACGTGCCTCTTGCTACTACCTAGTAGGATTCACCTCTGATCACTACTCAGAGCGTTTTTTATGGGAATTACCTAATCCTCATAAAAACCACGCTCTGAGTAGTGATCAGAGGTGAATCCTCAAAGGGAAAAGAGTCGTGAGACTGTTCATTATCATTATTATTAAATATCATTGGTACTATTAGCTATATCTAAATGTGCAAATATAGTGTAGCTGACAGCCCGACTGACTGACTGACAATCAAAGCACAGTCCAAACCAGAGGTCAGTGGGTATAAGTTCCTTTTGCAGCGTAGGAGTGCACAAGGAAAGTATTTTGGATGGCAATAAACGGTTATTTTTTGGACTATGTTACAACAACAAAGATCTTGGTTTATATGCTAATTCGCTAGCCTAAATAAGAGACAGCCCTTTGTCATATGTATTTCACAACCCACAACGGGACTCGAACCCGCATCTTTTGCTAAAGCCGGAAACGCTCTAACCAACTGAGCAACGAGAGTCCTGACGCAGATTCCAAATTTTTGTGTCATGTCTCCCAGCTTTAATGTTTATTTTTAATTTTTTTGCATGTTTTTATTTAAATTTATTATTAAGGACCTGATTGTGAGAGACAATAAATAAATATTATTATGATTGTATGCAATTATTTTTAATCTCGGTTTTAAGAAAAACCGGGGTATAACCGTAGTACACGGGCCTATAATAAGCCAAGTGCTTTTCGGTGCCTACGTGCCGAAAACGCTTTCTGAATGTTGTGTAATTTCACACACAACGCCATTGTGCCTGCTTAAAATCTTTCACACAGAAGAGGATACACCCACTGTTTTTTTTCCATCGTCTCCTTAAATACCACGACACCACAGCACTGGGATAATTTCGGCGTCCATCTTGTACGAAGTCTGATCTCACACTGGATCGGTCGGTGTAGATGTGAACACACACGCCCAGGCGCCAACCTCCGTTTAAACAGACGGTCCGTCTTTGTGGAAATGAGGCCTGACTGAATGCAAGCTGCTGCTCCGTTACGTTTTGGCGGAGTATTAGAGAAGACGCATTCGCTCGGATCGTACGACATCCTTTGTTTATTTTATTTTTTACTGTACGACGGGTTAGCACTTGGCCTACATCTCAATTGGTTGAGTCACAAGTTGAGATGAGGCCGAAGGTAGAGGCGCACTTCAACCGAAATCCTCAGCAAACTGAGGAATTGGCTATCTTACCTCTAAATGCCGGAACACAACATTTTTTTTATCTCAACATACATGCATCTTCTCAGCAGTCAGGTAAAAACACAGTAAAACGAATTTTACTTACTTTGCCACATTTATTTCCAGTCTTGCAAGGAGTTCTGAATCTCCTGCCGAGGTCCATGGTCGGCAAGTTTTGAATTTGAGTGATCACGTTTGACAATACGCCTGTTGCGGTCTTTTGTGCTGAAAAGAAAATGTTTAGTACTATTTTCTAAAAAAAATATCAATGCAGTCTCTCTGTATGTATAGGTACTTAGGTAAGAAACTTAGTATATCACAATTTAATTAGGTACCTGTGAAGTAAATCTTTTATGCCTAACAAAACCTTATAAAAATATAAGCTATGTTACTCAGTGATACTATACCATTTTATTAGTGAATTTTTTTTTTTTAATCGGTCCAGTAGTTTTTGAGCCTATTCAATACAAACAAAAACACAAGAATAAAAAATCGGGAAATCCGTAACTTTATGTAATTAATGTACGTGGTTGAATGGTGGATCCGATCAACTCAAAATTTTAAATATGCAGAGATAACACTTATACCTACATTCATTGGTATAAGTTCATTTTGTTACGAGGGTAGTTTTGAGAAATAGGGGTGTTTAGTGACAAGAAGATTCTGTCTTGTGGAGTGACATTTTTGACATTTACCATATTAATAGGGGTTTTGTAACATGGGGGCACGTTAAGAGGGTAAATCGCTTGGTATGTCAGGTAGAATACAATTTCATATGGGCTGGGCATTATGAATAATGAACTTTTAGTTTTTTGTTATTGATTGAAACCACCCCTGTATTCACAATAAGAGTTGCAAAAAGGTAAATAAGATTGAAATACAGGCTTAGACTTTTTTTTTAAGTTTAGAAGTTAAGAAGTTTAGGTTATTTTTGCCTGTATTAGAGGTGGTTTTCATGATAAAGGGTTACAAAAGATAATCTTGAAAGATTTATTTTTAGTTTTTCACTCAATAGGCAACAAGCCAAGGGTGTCGATAAAATCCAAGAATAACTTTTGGGTTGCCATACAAGGGTTTTTTTTACTGCGCACATTCCACACCACAACAGCACATTATTGTCCACCACAATGTAGAAAGAACTTCCTCAAAAACTGTAAGGTCCATAATCCCCACGCTTGGCAGACAGATGCTCACAGTTTAAGTTTTGTTTACACACAGAAGGAAGCTGCTTCCTTTTTGCTGAAGCCCCTTGGTTGACTTTTACGACATGCTCATAGATGTCGTTTAAAAATCTCTCCAGCGTGTGCTGATTGGGTAAAATTTGAACCACTACAAAGACAACGAGCTTAAGAGCACTTTTGAAAATGAACCTTTTTATGTATGCTAGGTTGGAGTGACTTATTCACTCGTAGCTTTTGGTGTTTTTATCATTCTGGCTTCACATAGAATGAGAGCCTCGAACACTCATGTAACTAATAATAAAAAAAAAAAAATTTTTTTCTCAATCTCAGATTGAGAAAAAGTGTGCGTTAGGTAATTAATGTGTAAGTATTGAAAGCACACTTTTATCGTTTGCCAATAACTTTATTTTTGAGAAATATTCTCACATCATGAAATCTCAGTTCGAGGCGAAAAAGGTACTAGCTATATATGGATTTTAATATAAACGACAAACTACGTTAGCACTGGGGAGCGAAAACCAGTGGCACTGCAGGGCCCGTTTAATATCTATTGAAAACTGTTTAAAAGTAAATTTCCCGATTTATTTACCCATTTTGGTCTTCTTAGTTTTGCCTTGCCGCGCGATTTCTGGCCTAAACTCATCGGAACCTTTTTCACCATAAGCTAATGAGAATAAAACTATGGCAGAACTTAAAAAAAAATACTTTTTCAAAATCATTTTAGAAACACCGCTTTTCGCTTCCACAGCTAAAGCAGAAAGAATGGTACAAAGTGATTAGGACCATGTTTACAAAATAAGTTGCCATTGTATTTTGGGTAGGTAACACACGAACAACCAAAATGCTTACTTCCGTTTCTATACAATGAAGCATAATCAAATAGGTATTGCCCATTGCATAACAATTGCTTAGCTTTGACCAAACTGTAAGTGCTTAGTTGCTACCTATGTATCTACCACGTATGCCTAGTAGAATACCTACTACAAAGACAGTAATAGTAGCGTAGAAATTAGGAGAACGGACCAGGATTCACCGTTTTTGCAGTGGATCCTGGTAGATTTGGTTGGGCATGACCCCTCTAGACTAGCAATGCAGCAGACCAAGTTCTACTCCCAAGCATTCCCGCTTGCCGGCAGGGGTCGTGGAGGAAAGTGGCCTCTTGCCGGGAACCAGTGGGTTACGGGTAGACGCCGAGCATTTCTCTGAACGTGATCGGATACCAACGGTCATGCTCAGGGAACTGCTCATTAAAGGTAGGGAAAGGGATTCGGTGCACGAGGTGCCTGATCCCAAACAACAGGTTTTCGACCCCCACTTTGCTAGGCGTTGCGACTACGACGTAGCGTCTGTTGACAGGGGGTCGTAACGGGCTGAACATCTTCCCCCTTTCGCCGCCTGTTCGGAGGTAAAGACTTCGGCTGGGCGAAGTAAAGGGGGTGCTCGCGATCCCATTCTACTGGGCGTATAAAGCACAATAGGCTCAATAGTACCGGAGTCGCAAGGATGGATACCGGATGCCGTTTCCGCGGCGAGAGCATGGAAGCGGCAGCTGGGTGGGTACGTAATCCTACGTACCCGCTCGAATGGGACGGCGATGGGGTGGTTTTAATTTGCCGTCCTATGCCGCCTTCCCCGTAAGGGGTTTTGCAGTATCCTCTAAGAAGTAGGCCTTTCGAATCCGTGGTCAGTTGGGGTGAGGGCTCTGGCTGAACACAAGCGGATCCCTGGATGGGTGACGGCACAGAGTGGCATCTACCGTCGCGAACTGCGAGCAGATGGGGCGGGCGAGCCGCCCCAGGGAAGTGCTACAGGCGGGGAGGGGCACTGGAAGAAGTTTCAACAAACATCCCAGAGCTTAAGCTTTCATTATTGGCCGAGCGAGCGAAGCGTCTCAAATTCGAGATTGCCAAAAATGCTTTTGTCCGCTGTCTGTCGTTTTGTTCCCGCCGACAGGTCGCATTTTTCAACCAATTTTGATAAACATTGTCACACATGTTCCTTGATTTATTACATTTTTTATTATCGATCGCGATTTTTGATTGGGGGGAAATGGGAGGAAGTTTGCTGTGACGTTATTTATCAACGGATTTCAATTAAATTTGAAAGACACACTAAGAATTTAATTCTACACAAGATGTTGTACAAAAAATAAACAAAAAGGGTGAGTGAAAGGCGAAAAGTTTACTGTAGGATTTCAATTTTTGTTTTTTTTTTCGGAAAATATATGTCTACGTTTACTAATCAGACTACGCAGTCCTCTCCGCCTTTGCAAGACAAATCCGTAGACACCAGGTTCGATCCCCTCAGACTAAGGGAACGCGAGTAATCGCTAAAACTTATACCCCTATTTGCTCTAATAGGAAAAGCGAAAGAGGAAAGCATCGGTTATTGCATGGTTATAAGGGCTCGCGAGGTCTACTGTTCTTACAGAACCACTAGTTCAATGCTTACGCTTTTCCGATTGAATAAACATAAAATTCAGCTTCCGCTGAGTTGATACCTTCATAATGTCTGCTCAGAATAAGAACTACTTCATCATTGTGATGAATTACCAGCTTGGTTGGGAAAATGCAGACTTGAATAACCTGATGGTTACCTAGTAGGTACCTTGGTACCGACGTCCCAGGTCACGTAAAGCTACTGTGGTCGAAATTGGCCCAGACAAGAGCAGCCTCTTCCTTTGAAGTCTAGAAAGGCGTCCAGACAGCATCGCGTAACCGTAAGTATTTTCATTTACAACTTTCATCATTATCATCTTTAACTTAGCCCATATTTAATCAGACATACCCCGGAGTATGTCTGAGGTCCGGAGTACCTTGAAAGCATTGTTTTCAAGGGTAAAGTTGTGTCCTAATTTTCTGCTGCAACCGTAGTGTCGTGGGCAGGATCTAGATCTGTCTTCCTGATTGGATAGTCATCAGACGGCTCCTCATTAACGCCAGCCATCTTGGCATCATCACTGGTTGGTAGTAAACACATCTTGTTGATATGTCCTCCGCTGAATACTCCGATTTCCCGCGACCACCACAACCACTGATCGTCGGTCCATCGAGTGGAAAAACTGAGAGTGGGCCTTTCCGATTGGGTATAATCGACAAACTCAACTTAGGTTCCGGGAGGCTATTATTATATATATACAACAAGCCTCATAGCTCAGTTGGTAGTAACTCTGCCTTCTGCGCTGTAGGCTGTGGGTTCGATTCCCACCCAGGACAAACATTTGTGTGAATATAGATGTTTGTTCTGTATTTGGGTGTTGTATCATATCATATAGTAAGTATATATTTAAAAAAAAGTATTTAAGTATTCTATCCGTAATCTAGTTCCCATATTACAAGCTATGCTTAGTTTGGGGCTAGATGGCGCTGTGTAAAAATTAATGTCCTATAATATTTATATTTATTTATATTGTTTTTAGTGGAGAGCAGAATTAAAATACGGTAAGCCCTTTTGTTATTATTTATTTGAAATAAATACTGCATTAATTGTGAAATATGGCCATGGATACATTAGCCCCTCGAAATCTTGAAGAGGGGCTATTGTGACTTTTAGGTTAGTTACAAATTACCCCATCAAATTTGTATGAAATGAATTATCGCTAATGATGAGCTCTTGTCGATGTTTTAGTAAGGTAAAGCAATAACATTTTATCTAGTCGACAAATATTTATAAGAACTATGGGTAAGTCTCAGAGCCTGGTTGTTTACAGAACTACCATAATCCTGGTAGTTCCTTTATTATTTTTAAATAATAGTGGCTGTGTACTTTTTTTTTTTTACTGTACGACGGGGAAGCACTTGGCCTTCATCTCACCTGGTAACAAGTTAAGATAAGGCCGAAGGTGGAGGCGCACTTCACCCGGAATCCTCAACAAACTGAGCAACTGGCTATCTTACCTCTGAATTTGAACAACATTTTTTTTTAACTGTTATTATGGCGACATAATTAGATAAGATGGTGGTAGCCAGGCGGACTTCAACAAAGTCCTACCACCAACCAAACCAAGCACAATATATTGTACTCCCCATGGGGATCGAACCCGGGACCTCCGGATCTGAAATCGGTGTATTGAACCACTAAACCACAGAGGCGGTACCTATAACAAAAGTGTTTATATTCCTTGCTTCGGTGACGTTAGTTATTTCTTTCAGCTATTTCTAAATGTACTTACTAACCGAGAAACTAAAATAAGCATCTGAGGCCCTCACTGTTATTTAATCTAAAAAAAAATCGTGTGCTCCATAGCTATTCTTATGAAGTTTGAATCTTGCATTGCCTATGCGTTTTATTGGAGCGCCCCGATTGCTTATTTTGAACACTTTAGATATACTTAACTAAAATTTAATTAATGGTGTGTTTTTGTTTAGACGGTGCGGAGTTATGGTGCGGTAGTTCCTTTGAGTATAGGTATCTCTTAGGATTTTTTTTGACATAAATAAAAAGATCTCAAGTAAAATACCTTGTTTTTCTTAACCTCCTACATTATTTAATATTTATTAAGTTTCGACTTCGCAGTACCTACCTGCTTAGGGAGTAAGATGAGATAATTACCGTAGTATCGATCAACGCACCGTTTTGTAATATGTCCCACCACTATAATGTAGTGTATGAAAAAAAGTTATAAACCCGCAATATATTTTAGGAAAGTTTCCGGTAAATTAAGCCTTCCTGCAATGGTCTAAACTAAAGTCCATTATAAGAAAAATAGGTATTATTAAAGTTACGTAACCTAACAACGTTAACTTTAAATTCTAATGTAAATCATAATCACGTAATGCTTTTGTGCCTTAGTATCATATCAAAAGTATTCATTTATATATTTGTCGACTACTAAATCGATTGTTTTAACTCCATGATTACCTACTAGAGACAATGGTACATCATATGAAATTATTGATCATGTTTTTTAGTTGCAACAGCCTCCTTAGACTTATCTATACTTATACCTTAGCAAGCAAAGTAAGCAGAAACTGTTGGCCCTTCAGATGGGGTTAAGCAGAACCATGGTGAAAATGGTGTTAAATGAAGACTTAGGGCTTCGGGCATATCGAAGAAAAACAGGACATCGTTTAAATGCTCGTCTAATGGACCTGAGACTGAAGAGATGCCGCGCTTTGTTGAAGCGGTACGCGGGAAAAAAATATCGGGTAATTCTTTTTTCGGATCAAAAAATGTTTACCGTAGAAGAGAGCTACAACAAACAAAATGATAAGGTGTACGCACACAGTAGTGAAGAAGCGAACAACCGTATTCCGCGTGTCCAACGAGGTCATTTTCCATCCTAGCTCATGGTATGGTTGGGAGTTTCTTATTTAGGCTTAACAGAGGTACATTTTTGTGAGAAAGGTGTAAAAACGAATGCAGTTGTGTATCAAAATACAGTCCTGACGAACCTCGTGGAACCTGTTTCTCATACCATGTTCAATAACAGGCACTGGGTATTCCAACAAGATTCGGCGCCAGCTCATAGAGCGAAGAGCACACAAGACTGGCTGGCGGCGCGTGAAATCGACTTCATCCGGCACGAAGACTGGCCCTCCTCCAGTCCAGATTTGAGTCCGTTAGATTACAAGATATGGCAACACTTGGAGGAAAAAGCGTGCTCAAAGTCTCATCCCAATTAGGAGTCACTCAAGACATCCTTGATTAAGGCAGCCGCCGATATTGACATGAACCTCGTTCGTGCTGCGATAGACGACTGGCCGCGCAGATTGAAGGCCTGTATTCAAAATCACGGATGTCATTTTGAATAAACTTTACTGTCATAAGAATCTATGTTTCGTTAAGTTTATTTTGGTATATAAATGGTTACATAATGAATAAACTTGTTTCAATTATTTTATATTAAACTGACAGAATTTATGACCTGACTGTGTACAATTCCTTGGTCAAATCCCACATTGACTACCTAATTGAAGTCTGGGGCTCCGCTGCAAAAACCAACCTAAAAAAATTAAAAACCACACAAAACAAAGTAATAAAAACACTATTTGGCTACGATTATCTGGAACCAACTTTTAACATCTATATTCAAACAAAACTAATGAACCTAAATCAAATATACAAATACAACACATGCATGTTAATAAGAAAAATTTTAACAAACAAAATACACTCACAAATTACTTTTACACAAAAATCTAACTATACTAAACGTATCTTACGAAGCGCAAATAATATCAAGTTAAGAACCCCCAGACCCAATTACGGAAAAAAGAATATCTTGTATGAAGGGGCACAGCTATACAATAAATTACCAAAAGATATTAAAGAAATCAGATCAATCAACCTATTTAAAAAAGCACTTAAAATTCACATTCAAAGGGATTTGTCAATATTACTACGTTAAACAGTCTGGTAACTAGCTAGTTACCTAGTGATATAGTTATAATTATGCTGTGTAGTTATGCTTGGTAGATGTCTAGCATACATGAATATTACTTATTTTTATTTCAAGTGTTTGCACTTGGAATCTTCGCACTATGTTATTGCCCTTAAAAAACACTTCGGCAGCGGGACTGCGATGCAATGCACAGTAACACGCTGCAATACAAAATCTACCTTCATATACTAAATAAAAGTAGAAATAAACGGAATAATCTTCTATCTTATGTAGAAGGAACAAACTTTTTATATTTACACTGAGGTAGGTACGCGAATAATCTACCTCTACTCACTTCAATAATTATATACCTAGGCTAGGTACCTACCTTGTTACCCTATTCTGGACAGCTTATTCTGTGTACCTACCTACTTGTACCTAGGTGGTATCGTTTTCAGTGCCTAATCCACTTACCTCCCTACGTATGTTCGCGAAGCTGACACATAAAAACATTTAAAACATTTAAATCTGCCTACTATTGTTAGGTATTGTTTAGTTGCATCTACTGTTTGGTCTAATATCAACCTACTTACCATGTAACTACTAATTAAACTAATAATCAGTCTGCCTACATACCCATCAACGAAACTAAAAATGTTTTTGTATAAAATTCTTGGGTAGTACCCAGAGAACCTACATTACTATTTTACTGAGGTACCTACCATCCATCACCTACCATCTATTTATATTCTAGTTATATTTTGTTTTTCATGAATGTATTTTCCTACCTACCTGTTATGGCACTCCCTTCCTTACTTATACTTTACTAAAATTAATACTTAATTTAATTTAGCCCTACCTAGTTTTATATTCTCTGTAAGTGATTTTTGTAATCTTATGAGAATAAATGTCTTAAACCGTAACTCATCGTCAAATAACCTCGCCAAATGCTTGTCGCCCGCATTGTACGCGCTTTATACGGACGACATCCCCACACTCGCGACTGGTCCCGGTCCTCGAGAGGAGGATGTCACGCTGGCGCTCTTTGCGGACGACAGTGCCTTCTTTTCGTCCTCCTTGAGTCCAGTTCTTGTACGTAGACAGATGCAACGCCAACTGGATGTTCTGCCAGATTGGCTAGATAAATGGCGAGTACCTGTCAACGTAGCAAAAACTGCTTCCCTCCTTGTCACGCGTAAGCGCACAGTTCTTGCGCCACTCAAACTGAAATGCCAAGAGATCGAATTGCAATCTGTAGTTAGATACCTAGGAATGGACATTGATAGGTCTCTGACAATGAACGCCCATGTAGAGTGCACGATTCGACCTACACGTGCGGCTCGGGCGATGATGCGGCCGGTCCTCGCATCTAAATTACCCCTGAGGACGAAGACGGGGTATACAAAACTTACCTACGGTCACGCCTTACGTACGCCACGCCAGCATGGTACGCACTGTGCTCGGCCACAAAGCGCGCAAAGCTACAGTCCCAACAAAACATCGCCCTGCGGTTGTGCACTGGAGTAGGGCGATGTTTTCTACCTATTTGCGGTGAAGTTTGTTCGCACGACGTTTGTTCGATCGCGCAGACCTTAAAAGAATTACCTCTCCACGCTAGACCACCGGACGATCGCCGGCTCTGGCGGCCATTACCTGGAGAGCTCTTACGTTCTCCTAACCCACTTGAGTCCAGTTCTTTAGATTAACTTTAAAATAGCGTTAAGATACCTTATTACTAAATTAATGATCTTATAACTTGGTGTAACATTATTATTTCTTGTAAAATTCGTTATTAGTTAGATCCTATAGTTGATGTACCTAATCTAAGTCATGTTTTAGCTTATAACCTACTAACAACTAACACTACAATTATTACGAGGTACTCCAAACCACGAAGAAACCAACGTATGAAAGCCACTAAAGCCAACGTAAAGCCACTGAAAGGCCAGCATATTCGCAAAAGCCTTTCGAAAGAAAACCAAGCGACACAACGGTCGTCGCTGCTGTAGTTGATGCCAGAGATAAGAGCCGAAGGCTCGTATCTTACCCGCACCTCTTTGCAACAGTAGAGGTGTTGAAGACTAGTGATGATGACATTGAATACAATAATAGTGGCAAAAGGATTAGTTTTCAAGCTGTCTTAAAAAAAACATTATTTAATACAAATGCAATAAGTACTATAGTACTATACATACTAACCTCAAATCGTTTTTATTTATTTCTGAATTCATTTATTTTCAGTCTTACACGCAAACCTATTTCTAATGGAAGACAACAATAAAGAACCACTCTATAAGCAAAATGAAGCTACAAATGGACTGACCGCGAAAGTAGTCGACATCGACACCTTTTCATGGCATGTAAATATCACCAAAATTGATTTGTCTGCAAGAAATATTAAAGCTCTTGATGATAAAATCAAATTCCCGACAAATCTAGTGGAGCTGAACCTATCGCATAATACTTTAGAGGAAGTTCCTGCGGTTGTTTTGAGTTTGGAAAAACTGAAGACTTTGAATCTCTCGTACAACGCGATAAGATATTTTGACGAAACTCCTAGTTTTTGCCACTCTCTGGAACTGCTAGATATATCTAAAAACAGTCTATATGGACCGCCTTACTGGATATGGACTGAAAAACCAAAGCACTTGATCAGAGTTAATCTAAGTGGTAACTTAGACCTTACTACGTCATTCATAGATGGTTATTTAGAAGAACTATTACAGTATAAAACTCTAGTCTTAGATATAGATTTGTACAACTGCCGCTTCAAAAATCTGCACACAAAACTTCTATCAACATTCTCTGATGTCAAAACCTTAAATTTTGGTACAAATGACTACAGCTATTATAGTTCTAACACTATTTGTGAGGTGCCTAGTGAGAGTTTAAGACAGTGTTGTGCTTTAGAAAGGTTATACTTAACAAATACACATGTCTATACAATAGATAGTGATATAGATATATTCACAAATTTACGTGAACTAAACTTAGCATCTAATAACATAAATGGGCTACCAAATGAGCTTTGTAATTTAGCAAACTTAGAAACATGTGTACTATCATGTAACAAACTTTTGTATTTACCAGATGAAATGTACAAATTAACAAAATTAGTTAAATTATGCTTAGATAGCAATGAGCTATGCATGCTTCCTGAAAGACTATTAGAAATGAAAAACTTGAAAATCCTAGATTTGTATGACAATCATCTGCATGAATTATTGGAAGAGTACTCGCATTTAGCAGAGTTTGATATAGCACAAAATTATATGGATGAACCAGACAATGTAGGCTATTTGGAAATGAAGGAAACATTAAGACTGATCCATGAACCGAGAAGTGACGGAAGGTATTCATATTCATTATAAAAACAGATATGTCTGACAAAAAACAAATAATTATTTTTGAATCAGTTCCAGTGGGATGGAAATGGGATGTTAAATATAACCATACTAAACTCATTGATTGTTTGTTGGTCTTTTCAAAATCAACAAAACATATTAAGCTAAATGCTTAGTTTTTTAATCTTTTTATTATTTTGCATATATATTGATAGAAATGGGTACAACAAAGGCTACTTTTTGTCCCATTAATCATTACCCCATGGGATGGAAATGAGATGTCAAATATTGCCATATAAAACTGTTGCACTTTCCAGCAAAAATAACTAAACAGATTGAGCTGAAATTGATGTATTCTACTAGCACAACATCATATACTTTTTATCCGGATAGCAGAAGTTTTATTATAAGAACCTATACTTCTTTTAAAATGTTATGTATCTAAAAACTTTAAAAAGGTCCATGTCTTTGATTTTAGAAAACTGGAAGTGGAACAGCCTGATACTGAATATTTGTCCGAAGAGAGTGATGAGGAAGAGTACTACAGAGCAGTTTTCAGCGAAGGAATACCACCACAAGGTAGGCATTAAGATCTCACAAATCATGATCTTTTTTTATTGTCTGATAGGGAAACACTTGGCTTTAATCTCACCTGGTTTCAAAATGATTTATGGGTCTGTTGAATCATGGTAGGTATAATATAATTATTAAATAGGTATAAGTTCTAAGGTCATAATGTAGTAATAGTTAATAGTATCACAGATTCCACCTAGTAGGTATACAGACACTTCCGCTTAGTTCTACAGCATGCATAATGCAAAGTGTTTCATTAAGTTATGATATGGCCGAAGTCGGAAGTCTACTGCAGGCAGGTACCCAAAGAGTTCAACAGGGGAATTTGCGATAATTATCACGCTTGGCATGCGTGTGGTGTTTCCAGTATTGGTGAAGTAATTAGTTGTATCTTCCTGTATAATCTCTTAGTTGCCTCTCACATATTCCACTGGAGATGTGGCCCATATTCTGTTGCCAGGGCTGCTACAGCAACAATGCACAACAAAATACCATTATACCTATAATATGGTATTATAGAAAGTATATACCTCAAAAATTAACCTTAATATAACTCTTACTGACCTTCCTAAATATTATGACTTCAAAAATTTACCTCTTCCATTTCAGTGATTAAAAACCCAGAACCCCGATCATGCTCCAGCTCACCTGAGGACTGGGATTCAGATGCCCACTGGGTCCCGCACAACATTAGATACTCGGCACCTTCAAATCACTGGATGAATTTCATTGAGAAAAAGATGAGTGATGGAAACTTCTGCCCCATGGATGCTCATGTGGTCTCAATAAGTGAACAAGTGTTGTATGAAAAGAAACAATCTAAACAGGTAGATGTGGAGTGTATAGGGCAGTTTGATGACTACTCTAGTGATGAAACATGATACTTGCTGCACTAGGCACCAGCCGCTGAAGAAACATCAAAACCAGGATACCCCATCTATACCTACCTAATAGACTTGCCCGCAGCTTCACCTGTCCCATGTGGTACTTACTTAAGAAGTAGCCTATGTTCTGCATCATGGCATATAGTGTCCATGTCTATCCTTGTTATGAGTATGAGGTCATATATTATATTGGCGATTCATTGATATATTTTAATAGGAACCTAGGTACTAGTATTTTGTTTTGAATGTTTATAATTGGTTAACTTTAAATATTCTTCTTTTTTTTTACTGTATGACAGGAAAGCACTTGGCCTTCATCTCATCTGGTTTCAAGTTAAGATGAAAGAAGGTGGAGGGCACTTCACACAGAATCCTCAAAAATCTGAGGAACTGGTTACTTCCTAATTTAACAATGTGGTTTGCTGTTATTATTATTAGCAATGCATCAAATACCTATTTTGTATATTCTTAAGAGTGGATATTATAGTAAGTATATAAATCTGTCCTAAAGTGCATGATTCGACATTAATTTTGTTGTATTTAGTATGTAGCTGCTATACAATCAAGTGGCATAATATTATAAGAGATATTCCCAGTATAGTATAAAGATCTACCTATCATAACAAGTAGGTAAGGTTTTCCATAGGTACCTTTTATTATATTTACCTAGATTGCGTAAAAATACAAAACCCTGTGCACATGCTGGAATTTAGACATTATTTTCGATACTTTCTTGTCTGCACAGATCCATACTGAGGAAAAGTAAAAGGTAGGGTATGAACCTCTACCTCATCAGATCAAATAAGAAATGTTTTTTTTTTTGCCTTTTTTATGTGATCCGAGACCTATGCCTATACTTCTATTCCCGTCCCGCCTATTAGTTTTCAAAGGCGGCTAAAGCCACTTAATAAAATGTTTTCATTATTTATTTCTTTATTGCTCAATTTTAGAGCCCACCTAATCCTTAAATCTTGCGTTTATTGACTTTGTTTTGGTCATCCAGCATTATGTTCAGAAAGAGAACATCGTCGATTTGGGGTCACTTTTCACGCGTCGTAAATAGCCATTTTTGGCAAAGGTAAACATTTAGTTCCATATTTTGCCACGACGACGATGTTCTTTTCTGAACAGGCTCTAGCAATAAATAGTTTTAGAATATTATGTTTGCTAGATAAAACTCAATAAAATGTTGTTACCTATATCCTCTTTTACTCATGTCGCTGATATTATATTTGTGTAAATGCATTTTCTGTAAATCATTTAAAAAAAATAAACAAATTCAATAGAATAGGTAGGTACCTATATAAGATCCATTCATTAATTACATTTAAAATACATACCATAGCATAATGATCATCAACAAACTAAAGAGAAAACTAAACAAATTAGATAGTTTTAAAGGTAGTTTTGTTTAATGTGTAACAATGTTTTTCTTATTGCAAAACAAGGTGTTCTGATGCAGCGATGAGTTAGGATTGGAGAGTATATAACAAGAACATTATAGTTCTTGTTATGTTCATTATAAAATGTTCAATGTTAATTTAATTTCTTGTAGTATATCTTCCTGTATGCTATTTCTGTTTTCTCTGGTTACCTAAAAACACAAATCATTGTATTAAATATATTGTTACTTATACAGCTGGAGATGAAATCAGCTTAAATGTTTTTATTTTTATTGTACGACAGTATGTGCTTAGCCTTCATCTCACCTGATTTTTCAAGTTTTGATAAGGCTGAATGTGGACGAAACTTCACCTGGAACCCTAGACAATCTGAGGAACTGGCTATCTTACCTCTATATGGCGGAACACAACAATAATAATTTAAGAATTGTTATTATGGCAAAATGAAGTAAGTAAAATGGTGGTAGCTAGCCAGGCGGGCTTAAACAAAATCTTGTATTGAGAAAATATAGGTAAAGTTAATCTAAATATATTATAGAAAAATCTGCAAATATGACTCTACTTACAGTCCAAACCTTAGTATAGGAACCACTCCTGAGTTTCTCAATTAGTGCATCACTTCTTCTGATGGGGATAGTAGCTAATACTATATTTGATGTTTGACTAAAAATATCTTTTATTTTCGATTTAAATGGTGCACTGAAGAACTCCATCTTTCCAATTTCATCTATGACTAGTATATGGGACTGTGTACCAGGTGTCTGAAAAAAATAGTTAAACCGATTGAAATTGTAATATTGGGCACTGAGATTGGTACCAAAGGAATACTAATGAACGAGCTTCCTAGTCGCATATGTAGTATACTATACATAAGTAGTACCAAAAGAAATAACCGCATGAATACAAGAGGACCTGCGCGAATTCACGAATGTTCCAAGGTACATAACCTACACATAAATTAGAACAAGGTATATGTAGGTAACATGAAGACCTGATTTAGCATCATATTGATGGGCGACAGCCAAAATGGGATAAGCGACATTTTTGGCAAAATTGACTTATTATATGGTTTGAATCGCCTAATTTTTCTGCGTCGTTTGGTCTAAGTCTCATAACTCTGCAAGATACTTTTGGGTGCTTAGGCAATTTGTAATTTAGTGTTATTCGCTTAATTTTTTCGTTGTAAACGACAGATATTAAGTTGTTTTTTTTTATCTAAGTGGAATTTCATAAATTAGACTTATGCTATTTTGGCGTTTAATATTTTTTTATTGCTTGGGTGTTAACCTGTTTGAGCTAGAAATATTTTTTTGCCTTCGTTGGGACATTTTGTCAGTTTCTAATAAAATAGAATTGTCGTGTAGCCTTATTTGCCCCGGCACTGTTCAAATAATCTGAGGAACTCAAACAAAAAATATCCTAGTGATTCTTACGTAACATAATGTCGCTTACCCTGTTTTTACTTCCCGATATTCGAACGAGTGCTAGTTTAGAGTTGGTTAGCTATTACGGTAAAAATAAAATGTACACTAACACTCGGCATTTGTTAGTTACCATGTGAAACAAAAAACTAAAACATCGGTTATCCGTTTCAAATTTTCAAAACGACCGGGGTCACACGTTGAAAAAGCTACGAAACCACGATGTTTCCGACACACTATTTAAGAATCGTGTGAGGGTGCAATAATACGTTATTTTTTTGTATGAAAATATATTTTCCAAATCGGTTGAGTAATAACCGAGTTCTGAGGTAATGCAGTAGTAGTCGTTAAAGAGTCATCGATCACCAACACGCCTGCCAAGCGTGAGTATTATGGCAAAACCCTCCATTGCTGTCTTTAGCATTGGGGGAGGCCCATGTCCTATACAGTTGACTTTTATGGGCTGTAATGATGATGATGATACATGTAGGTATACAGCAATTATAGCCAGAATGCGTCAAAGTCAATTCCACTTACTACTACGTATCATCATTACTGCGATCAACAACAGCGTGGTGATTATGGCAAAACCCTGATGATGATGATACTGGAAGTTAAGCGGTTCAAAAGGTCTACTCTAGTGACCATTAACACCACAGGAAAGTAGAATACGCAATATCGTTTACTTGGATGACTTATATTTTCCAGTTATTTTGATATAAAAACCAAACTACTGAACCGATTTTGATAAAATTATATCTATGGGACCACCTCGCGAGTATGGCCTACCAAACGTATCAAGAATCATCAAAATTTATTTCGAATTGGCGGAGAAATCAAGTAACAAAAAAAAACACAAATATATCTAGAGTGTCGTCTACCAACTGGCTGTGTTTGTGACCAAATGTTTTGTGCCAAATTCTGCATCTTGAAGTTATTGGTGACAAATTGATGGTGTAATCGTTAATCAGGGATTCAAAATCTTCGTCGTATTGGGCAGGCTATATCTATATATATCTCTATATCTATATATATCTCTCAAATATATAACAACGCAGTCATAATTGTTCGGCGCTCACGGATTCAGCGTCAGTTGTGAGGTTTTCTAACATTCGTCAGCCGCAAAGTGGTTTCAGAGGTAATGAGATCTAAACTGCTAATTTGACCGGTTGAAACACGTGTTCTAAGTTTGACAAGTCGGCATATTCATAATAGGTATGTACTTAAAAAGCATAATTCGGATTTGTCCCAAAATTGCAATCTTGCGAGATCGCGCGATATTTTGGGTGAAAGATTAATGCAAGATCTCAGAATACCGAGATTGCACTCCCTAGTACCCACCTACCTACTTACGTACATAACTTGCACATCGGTGAAAACTGAATTCAAATGTTTGTCAGGTCAGTATTTTTTTAATAATTGAGAATTCAGTAAATTTATTTTTTTCATTGGTCCTATACCTACATGGTGCTATATATAATTATATGAAGTAGGTACCTACCTATGTGAACACATTTTACATGAAAATTGCTGTAACTATACCTACCTACTTAGTTAAAACCTATTGCAAATACCAGTGCCCAACCTTAGGACTAGAGATTACTTATATAAATTAAAAACTCTAGAGAATACCTCTAAGAATAGACATATTCAATGTAGTTATGATCAAATTCAGTTCTAGGTAGGTAAGAAGGTCCTAAGGATAATAGTAAAAATATCTGACTAAAACCTACCAACAAACAAACCTTTTCCAAACATGGCAACGCAACAGCTTCAAAATCCTGAACCAACACACCATATTTTCCCACTTTGCATGTAGCAGGACCACGCAACAGGCTTTGATCTCGAGCTAAACAACCTCTGACTCCATCAAGAGAAATCACGTCAAAACCCTCTCGGTTGCCGTGTTTTCTGACTTCTTCTGTGTAAAATCCATACGGGCTGGCACCAATGTTCGATAGTGAAGATACTAATTTCTTGATAAGAGTCGTTTTGCCCACACCTACAAAATAATAAAATAAGTACTTACTTAGGTAGTATCGTAGGTAGGTACTGTATATATAAAACACTTAGGGTAGGGCTCAGGTCAGGGGATTTATGCAGGCACCTATTAACGTGAATGAAATTGAAGAACAGGATCGCCGGTCAGTATAAAAAATCTGATATCGTGAGCCATATTCTTCTTTCCTGAACACGCAAGGTATTTATTAAACTCAACTGAATATGCTCAGTGAACTAAATGAATCTAACACGGATCTAATTTCAGTGCCTGATGGTTCCAAAAGTGTAATTTTTGGTTGGATGATTGGATGAAGAACCTATTAACGTGAATGAAATTGAAGAACTTCTAACCAGGATCGCCGGTCATTAGAAAAAATCTGATATCGTGAGCCATATTCTTCTTTCCTGAACGCGCAAGGTATTTATTAAACTCAACTGAATATGCTCAGCGAACTGAATTAATCTAATTTAAGTGCCTGAGGGTTCCAAAAGTGTAATACTTCGTTGGATGAGGAAAATAAAATAAAACTAAAAATCATTAGCATTCCTTCCTTGTCATTACTACATGCACACCAGAAAGTAGAGATGTGACTAATATATTCATAATAGGTATAGGTAACCTAATATTAGCAATGCATATTCGTAATAGGTATTGGAATCCATAGATTAATATTATTTTATACTAGTCAAATATTAGCCTGATCCAAGATTCGTTTAGTTTAACTCACCGCGCAACATAACTGTTCGGGCGAGAGGACGTGTAGGGAGCGAGAGTGAGATGAATGCAATTTATATATATTCTGTAATTTGATTGATATTCGTTTCGTTCAGCACTGAGTGGATCTAACTAAATAATAGTTTCTGTGATTGATATTCGTCTGCTAATGAGTGAATTTGTGTAATTAATAGTGCGTACGTGGTTCGTACTTAATAGTGCAGCAATAAAACGATCAAGGACCAGTGAAGTCACAGTTAACTGTTGAATTGGAATTAAAAAAATGTTATAAATAAAACAAATAGTATAAAAAAATGATAATCAAAAAATCTATTGAAAATACATATAGTAACAATGAATTATAGAAATTAATCATGTACCTACATATAAATCAATACATGGGTAATTAACTTTTTAAATACGCCTAGGTATTTATTTTCGTTGATAGTCCTATCCTGATAAAGTATGAAGAAAAATTTAATCACCGTTATATTTACATACGCACCCATAAAGCCAGTTCCACCCTATTATGGATACCTAAGCAAAGAGAATATCTCTATTAAACCCCGTAGGTAGTGTTGAATACAGAATCAGAATCGGTCGTACACTATTATTTGACTAATATATTATAATAGGTATGATAACATAATCCCAGTAAAGCGTTATATTCAATAATAGGATTATGAAAATGTTACCCTAATACACATCTCTACCAGAAAGACCAAAGTAGGTACATTATATTATAAGTAGTCTGTGTACAATAAAAGTACTCTGCACGTCAGCATCTGCACTGCACTGCACTGCACGATGCACTACTGAGCTGAGCAAATAAGGCTGTAGTTGTGCTCTGTGACCTGTGATTGCTACATCTCATTATGATGGTAGCCTCAAAGACCATATACTTACTGCCTATGGCGAAAAAACCGGTCCACGCGAGAGGGTTCACGTTGGTGGTGTGTCTCTTTCTAATGAGGTGACCATGACCAAACAGAGCACAGGATAAATTTATTGTATAAACGATAGTGGAAGTACTTATCCTGATTATATTGATGCTACCTAACTACGCTACCTACACCTACCTAATTTATTGTAAGTAAAAAAATTAAACCAAAACATCGTGTGTAAATTTTTATTGGAATACGTACCCTTCACGTCGATTAAGTACTTTTTTTCCTCCCTGTATAAAAGGTATCATCTGACCTACCGTTAATTTGTCAACAACCTAATCAATGAGTGCAAAATTTGGTGCAAAGTCGAAGGACACGATAACAACGATAACATTTTTTTTCGGGAGTCTCTCGCCAGGACCGCTTATAAGAGAATAGCTACCCTAAGACTAAAACAAAAGATCTCATTTTAGCTAAACGAAAATTTTTGGTACACTGTCTAGATAGTAAGTATATGGTCTTTGGATTTATTACATTAGTAGTGTAGCGTATTGATCTGCTTTCTGCATAAATGCTCAGCGGTAATCTGTTCTGTGACAAAGACTACCTGGTAAAGTAAAGTAGTCTGTGACAGAGACAAACAGCCGCCGCCGCGCCGTTCAAAGTTCATTTTGTTGACGCAGTTTTTTATTTTGGCCTTATCGATGCGATAACAGCGCCTTGCCTAGCCTAAATTTATCATTTTAGTGTTTGGTGAGTTCTAGTCTAGAGGCGACTCGTTGTGTGCTGCTATTGCAAAGAAATGGCTTCAGCAGGCTCTATTACCCGTGCTTTGCTAGGCAAGCATGCTCTCAGCAAATGCAGTAAGGTGGCAATCTCGAATACCGGTTTCAACAAGTTCTACAGCACTGGTAAGATTAAGATCTCACTTTTTTGAAAATTTGCACAAAATATTATATTTACCAATAAATAGTTTCCTGAGACTTATACTAGTAGGTACCTCAGATCAAGTAAAAATGGTCTGAGACTGTTATCATTACCTTCCTACTATTTTCAATTTAAGTAGTTTAGATCTAGGTCTTCCGCCGATATATAATTCTGATCTTTTGAAGGTACCAATATTTAAACCTGCACCCTTTTACATGGTCTGCACTTTGCTCTTCAATTCTTATTATTAGGTATAAAAAAAACAATGGAATTTTGAAGCAATTCATTTGTTTCTTAGATAAGAGTATAGGGTATACCTTTGATAAAATGTAATTCAGTTATCTATTATGAATTGATATAAAATAAAAATGAATTTTGAAGCTATTCATTTGTTTCTTAGCGCGATTCAGAGATTTTGGCCCTCTAATAAAATGTAGGCAATCATACCTTTCTCTATTTCTATGAAAAAATTATTAACACAAAGTGAATCAAAATAATAAATAATACAGATAAAAATATACTCTATCAAATTTGTTGTGAAAGAAAAAAAACTAAGTAGAGTGGGTGCACCAGTGCCACACGAGGAACCAGTAGTACCTACACCATTTTAAACTTCAAACTAAAATATTAACCTTCTGTTGAATTTCCCACCACTTTTTTTACGGTGGTACCCCTGCCATACTTCTACCAATCAATACACGTCATCTACATAATATGTACAAAATAAATTATCCAAAAAGACAATAGCTCACTTTGTTCCTGGCGGCCATTATAAGTGACATGTACCATCATCATACTTTCCGGCTTGACACCACAAGTACCAATTTTCTGTGAAGTGACCGTTTGCCACCCCCAACTTGCACATTTTTTTTGTTTGTAAAGGCCAATAGGAGCTTAGCTTCCATTTTTATTCCAAATTCCAAAATAGGCCACACTACACACTAGATTTCCTTTGAAAAATGTATGGAGAAATTTTTGTGTGTTTTCGACTGCCTATTTTTTATCATAGTTGGAAAATTAATTTATTCGAATAAAAAATTATAAGATACACGTATGGAGGACTATAAAAGACACAATTTAATATAATGTTCCCTGTAAAATATGCAGCAGATTCAGCTATTTATGTACCTATCCAGAAACAATTTTTAGTCATTTTCATCAATTCTTGCGACGGTAAACACATATTTAAGTGAAAATTATGTATAGAACTGCCAAGTTTTAGTCATATAAGCTTTAAATTTTTACCATGACATCTCTGCAGTTGTGCTGCTTAAAATTCTTGCTCTCTTAAATGGTACCTAAAAACCATTGATATATGTTGATGCGTCCTTAAGAAAATCAGAGTAAGCTACATGATTCTATGGTAGATAGGAAGGAGTATGTTGATTTTTTTTTTCGCAACGACTGTCGCAAAAATTAAGTCACATCATCAAAATTTGTTTCAAAATGTTGTCTTGTCTAATCAGTTTGTTACTGGTACATGTGCCCTAGGTACCTAAATATTTTGATATGAAACTTCACTTGGTTGTTATTCAATGTGTATTAAATGGACTTAGCACTTCGAAACCTCTTATCTATAATTTTTAAATGCATAATGGGTACTAGCATCTCATACTACAGTAATCTCATATTTATATCATCTCTTTAGCAAGCGCACTGCAAAAACTTTGAATTAGTTTTCAGCATCCGTATTTCTGTTGCCTTACAATTACAATCCAAATGTCTTCAAGGAAACTGGTAAATTCCTAAGTGCTGTTATTGTGTAAAATACACACTATGTACAAGTTCCAGTATATTAACAAGCCGCTCAAAGTCATCGTCAAAGTGCCTTTTACCACCCGAGTGCTTGAGCGGCTCACTCCATCATAGACCATACTTGCCTGTGTAAATTCCAAGGTCAAGAGCTGAATAACCATTATTAAAAAATAAGCTGTATGTTGGTCTGAAAATGTTGTAAGGTTATTTTAGGCATTAAAATATTGTATCGAAAAGTATTTTTATATTTAGTACCTAACCAACAAAAGAATATTAGTCATAGGTACTTGAATCGGATTTCAAAAATTTTATGAAATTAAAAAGTGTACATAACTAAAAATAATTTAAGGATTCAGTAATAGCATTCATTGAATTTAATAAGTACTTAGTCTTTTGTATGTGTCTTTATTTGAGACCTTGACTGTGCATTGAGTTTCTGATATCTTATCATTTGGTATGACGAAAAAATATATATGTGTGTGTGCCACTAAATATCTCATAGCAACACAAACTGTTTATCAACTCATCATCAAAATAATAGTGTGCTAAAAGCGTGAGGTTGTAAGCAACTAGGTCTTTACCTACCTAGATTATGAAATAGGTGTAAAATCTCGTGTTCCCATACATGGTCCATTAAGTATGACTGATTAAGGCCTATACCAACATACTTGTGCTATTCTATTTATGCTATCTTGCAAGCAAAGGTCAATTACTTATATTGCAAGTAATTTCAAAGATTTAAAGATATTTTGCCTATTGTAAAAACCTGTTATACAGTGAATTCCTGACTTATGGGCATGTTTTAATTTTTTATTATACAATATTACAGATGTTAATTTTATACATTACGTATACATGTTAGTGTCTATCATACGGCCAAAACTTATTTACATTTTATTACCAAATACTCCAGTTATAGTTTGAGAGAAGGAACTTTTAACAGTGGACATCAACAAGTGGATGTAATGAAAGTAATGTGAGTTAGGTATAAAATAAAGCTAACAGACCAAAGTGTAACATTCATATTGCAACAACATTTTACATTCTCGGGTGGGGAAGGCGTTTGGACTTCACACTGTTATAGTATAGCTCATTGGCTTTGTACCGTTGCACAGTATTCTCCGCCTTCAATTACCTACTTTCCCATTTATAGGAAACATTTGCCTTTCTAATCATAACTTGAAACCCTGTGAGATGAAGGTCAAGCGCTTCCCCTAATATAAAATATATATACTTTAGAAAAAACTGTTTTGTTTTCCCATGTGAACACTCTTTTCCATAATGTTTCTATGTTATATTACTAGTCGCCCGACCGCTTTGGCATTAATTAGTATGACCTGTTTTCTATTCCAGCACCGGCATACGAGAACATCTTAGTACAAATCGTTGGTGCTAAGAAGAATGTCGGAATCATCCAGTTGAACCGGCCTAAAGCCTTGAACGCGCTGTGCAAACCTCTCTTCGTAGAAATCGGCAAAGCGGTAAAAGAGTTCGAGGCTGATGACTCCATCTCTGCCATTATCATTACTGGTATGATTTTCTACACCTTTATTTTTACTAGACATACTAAGGTGGCAAACAGGCATACGGGCCACCCCATTTGATGTAGTTACGATAGCGTGTGGACGCTCGCTACACCATCATCACTCGCGCGTTGCCGACCCTTTATCAAATTTAAAAACGCATGTTTTGAAAAACAAAAAGTTGGAGTTCCTCAGATTGTTGACGATTTCGGTTGAAGTGCGCCTCCACCTTCGGCCATATCTCAACTTGTAACCAGGAGAGATGTAGGCCAAGTGCTAACCCGTCGTACAATAAAAAAAAAAACATTTTGTAGTTAGGTACTAGGAAAAACCTTAGCAGGGAAACCAATCACAGCTTCTTAGTTTTTCGATTTCGTGTGAACTGTCAGAAACGATTAATTCTCATTAATAACCACTTGCAGAGGCCCTGACGCACCAAATAGTCTGGCTTCCTATAATCAGGTTACTTTAGCCTGTAATGTCCTTATACTTTTTCAACTAGCGAATATTTGCCGACAGGTAACGAGAAAGCCTTCGCAGCGGGTGCTGATATCAAGGAAATGCAGAATAACACATACAGCTCCAACCAGAAGGGTGGTTTCCTCGCGGAGTGGGAGGATGTGTCCAACTGCGGCAAACCGGTCATCGCAGCCGTCAACGGATTCGCTGTGAGCACCTTCAGCCATTGTGGTTCCAGTTTACATATAATGCTAATTCGTAATGGCGGGTCCCATTCTACAGACATCAGTCTTCTACACATCAACCGCTTGGGAGTGCGGGTTAGAAACGAGCATACGCTCTTATTTCTGGCATCAACTTCAGCGGTGACAACTGCAGAGTTGATTGGTTTTACTCTGAAAGCCTACTGAGATTGCTTGGTCTCCCTCTCATGCACTTAATGACAGAGAAAATGCTCTGGACTGACGTCCTTCGCATTGGCGTGTATTGTGCGTGTGCATTGTTCTGGGGAGACGATAATGTATAGCCAGATAATGCATTGCCCGAAAATGTATGACCAATAATTTATTATTCGTCATCTTACATTCACCCACCTATTACACTCACTCATATCATAATAGGTACCTACATATACACATTTTTTTTTATAAAGAACGTTTTTAATCCTAGTCCTTAATCTCACATAGTTATTCGGCGCACTCAGGATTCTTATTCTCAGATTTCTTAATTGGATTAATGTAAATTTGTTAACATCCGTGGAGTGGGGGCGCTGGTGACCAATCCTGCCTGGAATAGGTTTTATTAAAAAACCTATTTCAGGCACTAGCCTCTTGCAATACAGTACAGGTATTATAAAATTAATTAATGCTTACCTCCTTTTGTAAAAGGAAAATAAATAAATTGATTATTATTATTGGTTGTCCGGCAATTAACTTGAAGCCCGATCCATCGTGCGTAGATCTTGAGGTTTACAAATAGATACAAGGTAACAGAAGTATTATCCATTCCATATTTTCATAAAAAAAAGCACCAATACGATACGTTTATCGGTAACATTTATATTTTGTTTAATACTTAACCATCGTTCAGGTACGGTATTTACTCGGAAGGCAAAAGTGCCAAGGCCATTCAGATAAAAATAATAATATTTGCTATAGAATCAAAGTTCAATTGCTGTGCTTTACGGCGCAGAGATAGTGAGAGATAGTGTGATGTAATAAAATAACATACTTTGAATTGTATTTCGAAAACATTTTGCATGTATCAGCATGTATAATCTCTGGTATCACCAAAGTAGTTTAATCTTAAATTAGACGTTACAAAGGCAATAATCTATTAACATTATCCTGTCGGTAAATCATCATGTTTTTCGTCTGATCCGTCCTAAATTTAATCAAAATTTATTGCAACATTATCAAAATTAAATGCCTTTTTGTGGGAATAATAGAGGCGCATCTTAAACTGTACTCAAAGATGGCTCCAAACAGAGAAATTTCACAAAATGGTAAATCGTACCGATGCCAGACATGTGCAAATCGCTCACGGCACGAATCGATAACAATGTAAAATAAACCGTGAAATTGTACAAGTCACTCAATGTACGAGTTGATAATTATTTGTTTTACACAAATTATTCGTAGTATTGTATACATGCATATTATATTATTGTGAACTAGCTGCGACCCGCGGTGTTACCCGCGAACCCGCCATTAATAAGTTTTTGCCATGCCACGATGAGAAATAAAGTCAAAGTTTATTTATTTGCTAGAAATATGGTTCATACAGGTTCTTAGTCTTAAATAATTACGTTTCACATATTTTCACCAACAACATTGGCATGCAAAATTTAGGTCTTGTAATCTAATTGTTTTTTATCAAAATTTCTTGAAAACAACGATAACTAAAGTTGTGTGTTTTGCAAGTCACTTCAAACACATAACACATAGATCCCGAAACGTTACGATAGCGCATTTTAATTTTTCCAGTGCTTCCATCTAGTTTTGCTTGGATCAAACATAGAAAACAATATGCGTTTACATAGCGCCACCTTTTATACTTAACAAACATAGAATTAGTTACGCTAGATGAAAATTTGCATGCAGGTAGCTGATAGCCTACTTATTATACCGAAAAAGTGAAGTGTTCTCTTGGAATGGCAAACGTTACTCATTTTATCTTTATTAATCTTTCACGCTGGGAATCTTTCACGGGAATAAATCACATTTTCGGAATAAAATGTAGTCTATGTCCAAGTTATTTTATATTCCAAATTTCAGCCAAATCTGTTCAGCTGTTCCGCGTGAAGAAGTAACAATCAGACAGACACACACACACACACACACACACACACTCAAACACACACACACACACACACACACACACACACACACACACACACACAAACAAACACACACACACAGTGACAAACTTTCGCATTTATAATGTGAGTGTGATTTTAACGGATGGCGATGCTTTCAAAATGACAAACTCAGTTCCAAGTCGGGAATCTACGAATCGTAAAAAGTTAAGGTTTTGGATGGAAAATAACAATGAAAACTTTAACGATGCTGCTTGTTACAGATAAAGATAAAATTTATTTATTTCATAAAAAATATGACTTAGGTTAAGGTACCTTTTTTACAATTCGTCTTATCACTATGGTATTTTTGTGTAGTATACCTTGGCTGAGCTCTGTCCCTCGCACGAGGTCTCGTAAGAGCCTGTGTGGATACAGCTCTCCGCTTTGGACTCTCGCTATGATGACGATAACGCGTCAATTAGAAAACATATTGAAATAACACATCTGTAATAAACAGAGTGTGATTTCAATATGTTTTCAGCCTGACAATGTTTAAATGGCCTTCACGCGTCAGTCACTTCATTTCAATTCAAAATGTATTTATTCAGTAAGAATATTTCAATCAATTTAACAACATCTTTCTCACGCGTTCCTATCTTCGACCAGACAATAGATAATAAAGCTTCGCTCATTTGTTTTTATTTAGGATAATTTGCCAATTTTGAGAAGACAATTTACCAACAAATTTAAAAATATTACAAGACTGAGAGATTCATACAGCGTCATCTTGCCCCAAACTTAGCTAAGTTGATACCTAAAAGAACTAGATTACGGATAAAATAGGTAGATACTTATTTCATTTTTGCAACTGGGCATCCTATGGGGCTCTTTCGCGTAACGGTCGGGCTCCTGCTTTGAATGAGGTTTTCAGTGGTAGATTGTGTAATGCTTGAGCTTTATCAAAATTAAATCAATAATAAAAAAGTTACAAGCACAAGAACACTATGCAAAGTGGTATTTAAATGAACAAAACTTTTTATGCATATCTTTTTCCATAAAATCGAACCTGCCCTGCACCATAAGCAACAAACAATTTAAATTCACTTCATTTATAAGTTACGGTCACCTAAGCCATAACAGAGATACGAGTGCACAAACAAACACAAAAATTGTAACAACGGATATTTTCATTATACTTATATTAAGAGCGCGCCCAATGACAAAATTACGCAACAGGAGCATTTTCAAACACACTCTTTGATAGTAACGAAAGTAGTTATACCAATAAAAAAAATACTGAAAGCTGGGAAAAATCTTGTTGTAGTACAATGATCGGATAGAATTAAAAAAAAAAACTGAGTTCTTTTTAAAAAAATATATAGATACTACACTAAAAAAAGCTTTTAATTCAAATGCTCGAAATTATCAGCGACAACCCCATTTTTTTATTTATGAATAAAATAGCTAGACTAGTGTTTTAGTCGAATGATCGGCTAGTTTTTTTTAATTTCACGTTTACGGCTTTCGTATAAATCTTCATTCCAAATAACATTAAAATCCGTTCGCAGTAATAGTGAATATTTTAATGAATAATCGTGAACCCAATCATAAAGTAATAGTATATGATTTATCTTAGTGTAACGCAATTACTGTGCTCAACGTCACAACCTCGAGCGATCGTGGCGCGCTGTGGTAGCTTTATGCACTAAAGCGGGCGGTGCAAGAAGCGCGGGTGAAATATGATTTTTTCCTGGCATTGGGCGCGCTCTTAAATTGTTAGTCGCCCACCAACCGTATTTTTTACAGTCTTTCGTTTCCTTACATTTAACATTTAATTTCGCAGCTCGGCGGTGGATGCGAGCTAGCCATGCTCTGCGACATCATCTACGCGGGCGAGAAGGCCAAGTTCGGTCAGCCGGAGATCAACATCGGGACCATCCCCGGCGCCGGTGGTACCCAGCGCCTGCCGCGGTACGTCGGCAAGTCCAAGGCTATGGAGATCGTGCTCACTGGCAACTTTATCGACGCGCACGAAGCTGAGAAAATGGGTGAGTGGATGTAGTCATCTCCTTGTGCGTTATACGCGCCTGGTAGTTTCACGTATTCACAGCTGGTTGAGTGGATGTAATTAACTCTCTATGCGTTATGCGCGCCTGGTAGTTTCACGTATTCACAGCTGGTTGAGTGGATGTAGTTAACTTTTTTTGTGTTATGCGCGCCTGATAGTTTCACGTATTCAGAGCTGGGTGAGTAGATGTTAAAGGAGGTAAATAACGGGAGCAGTGGGTACAAAACACTTTGTCAAAATTATTTATTTGGTTGGCGATTTTTTAAATACTGTTTAGCTTCGCTCAAACAGTATTTAAAAAATCAGTACGAGCGGCATGCGTTCCACTTCGTATCTAAGCTGTCACTGCCCTGCGCACTAGACGCGGCGATGGAATGTTTGAGGTGGGACCCGCTCGATTAATTGAACATAGTAAATAACGAGAGGTCGGCACTCATCGACAAGCCGGTAGTCTATTCTATATGTTATGTAGATGTTGTGTTTATACTAGTGTAAATATATATATCATTATATATGAAGTAGGTAGGTTGCTTACAGATGTAGTAAACTCCTTGTGCGTTATGCGCGCCTGGTAGTTTCACGTATTGAAAGCTGGGTGAGTGGATGTAGTCAACTTCTTGTGCGTTATGCGCGCCTGGTAGTTTCACGGATTCAGAGTCAAAATAAAAAAAAATCGAAATCACTCGAAGCTTCTGAAACACCTTCAAAACCGTACTGTGGACGAATCTAGTGCACAGTAAAGCGAACGGACCAGTTTTCAAGTCAGTAACGCTGATACAATTTGCAACACTCAATACCAATATCTTATCCACAGGTCTCGTCAGTAAAGTGTTCCCAGTAGACAAGCTTCTAGAAGAGACCATTAAGTTGGCCGAGCGCATTGGCACACACTCGCCGCTCATCGTGAAGATGGCCAAGCAAGCTGTGAACCAAGCTTACGAGACCACACTCAAGAGCGGGCTGCAGTATGAAAAGTCTATCTTCTACGGAACCTTTGCCACGGTAAGCTGATTCGATGCACTTACGTATTAGTGTTTGCTCTGTGCGCTCCTCCAATAAACTTTAACTATAAATAATAATAATTTATTAAGTAACACAGACTCATAATACAATGTCTTGTTCTTTCGATCATCCAATGGGAATTTACTAAAAAGTCCTATTACCAACCAAACCAAGCACAATATGGTACCCCCTGGGGATCGAAACCGGGACCTCTGGGTCTGACATCGGTGTGTGAACCACTAGACCACAGGGGCCTTATAACTTGAAACCAGGTGAGACGAAGGCCAAGCGCATCCCCTGGTACAAAAAAAGCATGTTACCAAGGATGTTGACGCATTGAGGAACTATAAAACTGAACTATAAACGTGAGTGTTTTATTATATTGTGTTCTTGTTTTCAGGAGGACCGCAAAGAGGGCATGACCGCATTTATCGATAAACGGCCACCAGCCTTCAAGAATGAATAAATCCAACATAATCAAGCAGCAAACTTCAAAAAAAATCATAGTAATCATGTTCATTAATGTAAGCTCAAAGTGCAATTATACAATGTTATAGTTAGATTTATATACAGTAAGTGTTGTTATGAATATACGAATATATTTTAATTATACTCCTGTTTCGTAACCTACATTAGTGCATTGCATACTTAAAACCACTACTATTTTAGTTACAAGCCATATCCGGCCCTGCATTGCCTTGTTTGGCGCCTAGTGGGCGTACTTTTAGCTACTATGGCAAAACTGCCAACAGTTTCACTCGGAGCCGAACATAGCCGTAAATCAATAGCTTTGGGGACAAATAATAAGAATACATATTTCATCAGGACATACATTTCACACCGCGCCATCTAGCCCCAAACTAAGCAAAGCTTGTATTAGGGGAACTAGATTGCGGATAAACTACTTGTACTTTACGTATTTTTTATACAATACAACATCTAAACAAAGGATCCCCTAGCACTCCTGATATTTTTTATTGAGTCGCCTTCTGCCTCCGGTTTAACCTCGCTGCGCTGTTCCTATAATATATTGTGTTGTTTTAAAAACGTGCGGAATTTTTATCTGGTTATCTTAGGTACCTCTAAATGCCGGAACACAACATTTTTTTTAAATTGTTGTTATGGCGACAGACTTTAACAAAGTCCTACCACCAACCAAACCAAACACAATATTGTACTCCCCATGGGGATCGAGCCCGGACCTCTGGGTCTGACACCAGTGGTCGAACCATTAGACCAGAGGCGGTTAAAATTATACCCTACCTACCTAAACCTAGAAATATTAAACATTGTGGCATGTCAAAATACGGCATGTTCAATAAACATAAATCTCTGAATCCATGTTACACGGCTTGCGCTCGTTTAGTACCTAGGTAGGTACTACCTACTACGTAATTGTATTGTGAGCGCAATAGATTCAAACAAGGGCTCAAAAGTGTTCGCAAGGTATTTGTCTATTGGACAAAACCAGCTGACGAAGTTGAGGACTGACCGCAATATAATTTCCTCTAAGCCAAAGGAAATACAATATTGTGCTTGGTTTGGTTGGTGGTAGGACTTTATTTAAGTCCGCCTGGCTAGCTACCACCGTCTACCTAATTCTGTCGCCATAACAACAATTTTAAAATTGTTGTACCTATTTCGGTACTTAGAGGTAAGAATAGCCTCAGTTTGTTGAGGATTCCGGGTGAAGTGCGCCTCCGTCTTCGGCCTTATCACCAGATGAGATGAAGGCCAAGCGCTTCCCCGTCTTACACTAAAAAAAATGTGATTTGTTAATCTTTATTCTATAATTTCTATATCTATATAAACAAGCCTCATAGCTCAGTTGGTAGTAACTCTGCCTTCTGCGCTGTAGGCTGTGGGTTCGATTCCCACCCAGAGCAAACATTTGTGTGATGAATATAGATGTTTGTTCTGTGTTTGGGTGTTGTATCATATAGTACGTATGTATTTACAAAAAGTATATAAGTATTCTATCCGTAATCTAGTTCCCATATTACAAGCTATGCTTAGTTTGGGGCTAAATGGCGCTGTGTAATATTAATGTCCTGTAATATTTATTACAGTTTATGTAGGTGAGAAATGAAACTACAAATATACTCCTAACGGTTTTAATTGCAATCAATTAGGTTTGGTTGGTCAGGTTGGTGGTATATACCTATCTACCTACCTGAATGTGTCTATACTTATTGATATACTATAGGTAGGTACATAATAAAACTGTAACGGTTCAAAATCCTGTAACTACATTAAATATGTTTAAAAAATTTCAATTGGAGGACACATTATTATCGATAGACTGAAGCCAAAACGATAATTTTCCAGTCTGTCGCGTCGTCTGCAGGTGAAACACTGAAATTCATAAATATCACTCTGAAACTATTAGATGGATTGGAATGAAACTTTGTATAAACTTAAATTAAAGGTAAACTTATTATCTCTCCTCACCCTCTGAAGACGTGAAAAGGAGGAACAAGTAGGGTAAGCATACCAGTTGTCCGGCCACTACCACTTTCCGGCCACGTAGCACGTTAGTAACAGACAGTGACGACGAAAGACCGCTCCTTTCTAATGTCGCACCATTCTATCCGGACGAACTTCACGGTTCATAATAGAGATGACGAATATAACTATCAACCAATAAATTTTACTAATATTTAAAATCAACCATTATATTCAATAATCAGAATTAACATTATCGAATAAAAATGTCATATCAACTTCAGCCCGAGTTAGAACTAACATAATTGAATGCATTGAAATTTTAACTTTAACAGGCTATAAATAAGAAACATTTCCGTAAGTTGCTGCTCGCAGAGTTTTCAACTATGTATTAGGTTGACTTCATTCAATTGTATGCTTTCGACTCCTCACTATAGAGATTAAATTTCTAATTTGCTGTATATGATATTTTTATTCAATACAAAGTGATGTGATATTTTAAACAAATACCCATAGTGCTACTATGATAGAGACGAATTAGCGGTTACTTTTATTTGATCAATAGAATAAAATATTCAACTGCATTAACATCAACCAATAACCAAATCGTGTAGGAACTCAACAAATAATATTTTCAACCAATAAAAATAACGGTATATATTTTTATCAATTAACAGTTAACTAATATTTAATTTTAACCATTATTGCCATCTTTAGTTCATAACCCAACGGTATGACCTCGTGCGAACTGAACCCTCAGTGGCCATTTGAAAATTTGGTGTGTGGACGCGTGTCAAATTAGCGAAAAAAATAGCACGCGGATATCAAAGGTTAGTTTTTAAGTGTTACTGTTGGTTTATTGTTAATTGGTTTGGTTTGTGTGTATTAGTAATTTGTGATATTTTTGGTGGTCGATACGTAACGATTCATTTCAAAATCTACTTTCCGACCGGGTGGACGCATAACCGGTGCATTTCAAGTTGCCTTTGGAGAAACCTTACTTAATTCACCACCATAGACTCCATTACATTTGTGAATAGCTTGAATTTTGTAAATTTACAACTTATACTTCCAAAATACCGAACGTTCAGCGTCCCATAACTACTAAAAATAAAACCTGTCTTCGGCCGTTTAAAATAAATGACCACTGAACATTTATTTGTTAATAGCATTGGTATCTATTTTCGTTCCTCTTAAAGTCTCGGTTTTACTGGGCATAAAACCTCGTGTCATGTTTGAATTTTATTTTTATATATTGTGTTAGATTTTTAGTGATGTTAAGGCCAAAAGTCGAAAATAAGTAACAGAAGAGAGTAAAAATATACCGCTTTTTTAAAAATTTATTAATTGCTTTAATTTCATACTATTATAAATACCTATGAACTACTGAATAAGAGTGTTTTTCTACCGTGAATAATGTGGCCGATAACCAGTACACTGGTGAACGATAACTGAGTGAAAAGGCTGATAACCGGTATATTTGCTATTTTACGAAAAGATATTTTTTATGAATTATGTGTCACTGATACGTCTATAAACGTTAGGTTTAAGAAACTACACTATTGTAGTCATCATGATAAAAATCCACTCAACAAGCGGCTTATACGGCCGATAACCGGTATGTTTATCCTACGTAACATTTTAGGATTTTAAACATGAAATATTTTTTTTTGCTGTACGACGGGAAAGCGCTTGGCCTTCATCTCATCCGCTAACAAATTGAGATGGGGCCGAAGGTAGAGGCGCACTTCACCCGGAATCCTCAATCAACTGAGGAACTGGCTATCTTACCTGTAAATGCCGGAACACAATAATTTACAAAAAAAAATGTTGTTTTGGCGACAGAACTAGGTAAGATGGTGGTAGCTAGCCAGGTGGACTTACACAAAATGGTAGGATTTTGTGTAACTAAACCAAACACAATATTGCTCCCCTAGTGATCGAACCAGGGACCTCTGGATCTGAAATCGGTGGTTGAACCACTAGCCCACAGAGGCGGTTAACACAAGTTACTGGGGTTGTCATCACAGAACATTAATATCATAACGGTTGCCATGGCGTGGTAGTTGGTTTCAGTTTAGAATGCAGAGAAAATAGTTTAATTGAATCTACCTACATAGGATAGAGCTCCCAAACGATTGTTCCTCCAAGTTCCTACCATTTGCGCATAAGGGCATAGTAGAACACTAGGTTCGCTTGTTGCATTAAGGCCCTGTCATTAGACGTTTCCTCTTTTTCCAAAGGAAAATTATAGTACTTCTGAACAAGTCACGAGTCTATTTTTTATATAAAATATGTATTACTTCAGGTACCTATCTACATTAAAGGTAAGCTAAAAACATAATAGCTGAAAATTTTTTGTTTCAAAATTTACAAGAGAAATATTGTGATACAATGAATATTGACTTACGATTTATTTTAAATGATAGGTTACATGTTGATCTACATTAAAGGTACGTAGTTTCCAATCGCTATCACCGAATCCTAACCTAAGCCTAATCGTGATTAAGCAAGATTAAGTGATTAAGCATTAAATTGTTTATGCATTTGAAGGTTTAAAATCTTATTGTAATTTAATTAAAATTAAAGTATATTCGTTTTATTTTATGAGGCACCGTATGTGGAGTGATAATATATATATTATTGTACGACGGGTAAGCACTTGGCCTTCATCAATAAATCTACCTCTGTGTAATAGATTTAAAATTTTAAGGGGGGAAATAGCCATGATTTAATTGTCATAATCCCCACTGGCGGGGATAGCTTATTTTTTAGTCATAATCCCCACTTGTAGCTTAGTGAGGATTATGACAATAACCCTTTTAGTGGCTACAGGCTATTTACAACAATTTCGCGTTGAACAAATACGCAAAACAAAATGTAATTAGCCTGTAGCCACTAACAAACTACAAAGATACTGGCAGATGAAACACAACTGTGAGCCGCTGTGGCCTTACAGTTGTGTAAGGTTGGCAATGGCAAGCTAAGTAACTCAGCTTGTTGACGCTAGAAATAAGCTTGTTTCTTACCCGCACAGCAGAAGTGTTGAGGACCAATAATGGAAAGCAATGTTATGAAAATGTAAAAAAAAAATGTTTTGTTTTGGTGTTTTGCTGTGTGATTGTGATTATTATGATTTTCGTTTTTTTGTCCATTAATTTCAACGTAACGTATTAATAATGAAGTAGGTAGTTATATAAAGACTGTAGCAATAATAACTAGTGCTATATATGTTCTGTAAGCTTTCGATTTGTAAATAAATCCGTTCCAATGTTTTGGGATCATGTCTCCCGCACTCGTCACATCATGCAAGAGTTTGAAGACATAGAAGTGCATAAAACTAGTGTTTCCGTGTTTGTGGCGTTGTTTTATTTAGAAATGCTTTATGTTCTTATCATGACTTTATCTATTTTGAATCGGTTGAACCAAAATCTGCCTGCGTAAATTAAGTTTGCGAGAGTTGACACCTGACAATGCCCACAGTTCCTAAATAAAGGTATGTAAAATCTACAATAGGTAAGTACGTAATTAATAATAACTTTTTTTATTAAATGTAATTTGACTAATTAATTAAATTTAATTGATTTTGGTTCAGCTGTACTGGTACTTAGATGATACCTAGTACCTATCTATTTTCTCATCCCCCAATCGTGGCGAATTCTGCGTATGACGTCATAATTATATTGTTTAATAATGGTTTCAACATGATTGTATCTAATAGAAAATGGTTTTCTCTACCCCATGGTACCACTCCTAACCTGCGGAAACATCTAGTTAGTTCGTTTTTATATAATTATTTTTGTTTATGTGTAATGGAATAGAACTGACACTGCCAACTGTGACTTGAGTAGGTTAGGCTCAAAATGAATGATAGACCACAATGCAATGTGTTTTGGTGCCTGACACTCCTAGTGTATCCCATCCAGAGTATGATACTGCTAACCCTGAATCTGGTAGGTTAGGTTCTTAATAAGTGACAGAAATAAAAATGATTAAAAAGTGACCCACCCCAACAAAGGGGAGGAAGCAATTAGCTATTTATCAATTGTTCCTTGAAGTAATCCCCGACTGTCACACTGCTGCTGTTGAGAACTCTCTTATGTCTTAATCTTCTCTTTTACTGAAATGAGCCCTACATCTATGGTACATTTCTTGAGCAAGTAAATAGTTTATAGCTAAGTAATTGTTTCTCAACAGCAGTAGGACAGGTGCCTTGGTGCTCAGTTTGGCCATGTCTTAAAATTGTTTTCCTTTGTTTTTCAAATTTAACCAGATGGCTCAACTGTATGGGTTTGAAAAGCTGTACCTTGCTAAAGAAAAGGATGGCAAACAAGATGTCTTTGTAGAGAAATGTCCTTTGGTGCAACATCAGTTGGATGGAATCAGATTCCTCTACAGAGCATGGATCAAGGTAAGGCTGTATTTATTTTCTGTAAAGTGCTCTCATTATTGTTGCCATGATAGTTGTATGTTAAAAATCTTTCCCCTCCAGTCTAAGGATGTCGTAAAAGTCGACCAAGGGGTTTTACTAAAAAGGCAGTAGCTTCTAGTTTTTTATTGTATATGTATTTATTATTTTAATTGGCTGTTGATGTAGAATATTGGCAGTCAAACACCAGGCAAATCTTCTCCATAATCATTGTTGGATCTTAAAGACACCAGTGACTTGAAACTTACAAAACCTGACGATTATCCTTTACAACCCATTATCTTGAAAACCACCCCTATTAAGGACAAAACAAACAAAATTTTAAATCTTCTGTATAAGCCCCTATAACATTTTATAAAACTTCAATCTTATTCACCCCCCTTCGTTATTGCAACCTTTAGTTTCGATACAGGGTTAGTTTCAGTACTTAAATAAATAAATAAACAAATACTGAATTGTTAAGTCAACCCATATTAACATTATATCAAGCGTTTTACATTGCATTAAGATGTTAATGTCATTACAAAAACACACCTATTCAAAAGTAAAATAACTTTTTTGAAACATGCTGTCAGTACTTTAAAATGATCACATCTATACACATCTATAGCTCATTTGTGTCCACTGCTGATCAGAGCCTCTCAATGGGGGAGGGGTTGGCCATATTCACCACGCTTGGCAGGCGGATTGGTAATCGCAGTAAAGGTGTAGATTATACATTAGTGGTAGCTAGCCAGGTGAACCTAAAACAAGTCCTACAACCAACCAAACCAAGCACATATTGTACTACCCTGGTGAGCAAACCACTAGAACCAAAGAGGCGGTTAAAACTGCATGGCTTCAAGTAAATGAACTGGCTTCACAGCTCAGTTGGAGATGGTTCTGATATGAAAATAAGTTCTAATATTTGTTCCACAGAAAAGGCTAGGAATAATCTTGAACGACCCATCAGGGTATGGTAAAAGGGTTCAAATAACTCTGTTTTTAAGTGCAGTACTTCCTTTACTGGACAAAGCTGTGCTGATTTTGTGTAGAGAAGGAAATGAGCAGCTTTGGATCAATCACTTTCAGACATGGACCAGGGTTTCCGGAGGTAAGTTTTATCCATACGTTATTGTTCATGCGCGACCGTGATGATAAAAAAATAAAGGATTTTGCACCATTCACATGAATATGTCTTACCTCTATAACTCCGCCAAAACGCAACGCAGCAGCAGTTTGAACTCGAGTAACTCGTGGTCTGTCAACGTCGTAAAGAACAGTAGCTTACTTTGCATTTTAAGCCCGATTTTTTTAAGTTAGTTTTGTTTGTCTATCTTTACTAGCATAGCATGACAATATGCCAGATTAGTCACAGTGGCAGTGGCCATATCCTTTGTATTTTTTTTTTATCTACGACACGTATTTACTACATGTAATTAGCCTAAGTCCTTCAGTAAAAATTTAAATGAAACCATAGGAAACTCCTTTTCAGATGTTGCCATCGAGCTAGCAAATCCTTTTAATAAGAAGAAAGTTCTCATCGCCCCAACATACGCCGCCGCGGCCTTCGCGCGCCGAGACTGGGCCTTCTTGGTGGTGGATGATGACTTGACCAAAGAATTAGTCAAGACCGCGCTCAGAGCGGATTTGAAGGTGTGGGTCACCTCGGCTAATATAAAGGTATACGTTCTTTTACTTGAATAAATCCTTCGGCCGCGTTGACCACTAAGTTTCGCAAAATCTTCAATTGACTTGACATTTTACACAGCGCCATCTAACCTCAAACTAAGCATAACTTCCAATATGGGACATGATTACAAATATAACATAGGGTGGGTTAGTTTATAGGTATACTTTTTTTGCTTACACCGGTGTACCTAATTGTATTTATTCGTCCATGCTAATACGAAGAAGAACTAAGTCGTCTTAGTAACATACACAAACGTTGACTGTATATAAGTCTAGTGACATGAACAATGCGGAAGCATTACATTTTTTGTATTATCATCAACAACACTATGGTACAAGTCAGATACTTGTAAAAGTGTCAACTCTGAATCAAGAATCATCTCTGATTGTACGTCGTTGAGAGTTAAATAAGAACAATGCGAAAGCAGCGGCTATTAGTCTGCCAAGTCTCATCACTGAGACAAACTAACTTGTATATAGTTAGAGGGATTAGTACAGGAATCATGGACTAGCAACAAATTTTTATGATCACTTCAATCATTCATTTCTCATTAAATAAACAGATCAGATATCTTGAAAACTTTGCGAAAGCAGTACTTACATTTTCGAAGTGTCACTGGGGGAGACTGATTCATTTCAAAATAGCAAGTCCGATTGAAATTAAATTTTGCAGGTTTAATCGGATAGTGATTATCTATATCTGTGGTGCAGAATATCCCTATCCGATTATACTTGTAACTTTACTCTAAAACTGCCTTTTTCCTTTCAGAAAGACCTATCAAGATTCTCTACCTTCTTCTCCTGGGTTCATCCCAAAGAGAAGTTTGTCGGAGATGTCTTTAAAGCGGATGAGCAGGATTTAAAGGATGTGCTTGCTAAAAGCGCCATCTTAGATGCATATATGGAAGATTTGCTTCTCAGGAGAAGCAATCTGAAACTTCCGTATACATATCGTATACAGGTCTGTGACCATTTGTCCTTCTCTTTTTTCATGATGTCATCAAAAATGTTAACAAAAAATAATTTGAAAAAAGTAACATAACATTGGGAAGTGATCAAGGTTTCTCTGGATTGACAATCTGTGTATGATACCACTATTCCACCACTACTCTTTACAATGTAGTTAAAATTATGATTATGTTTACATGGTTAGAAAAAAAAAACTCCAACGTACGCCGAAGGGATAAGAAGCGTCTTGAGCAAGGGTTACTTGTTGGCTGGTACTTATCTATGACGCTGTCTGTACATAAACTAACATAAACGAGTGCTATTTTGTTCACAGGTTTCAGTTACCAGTAATGTTATGGAACCTATAGTTACTGTAACTAAAAAGAACAAAGATATAACGGGCACTAAAATCAAGCGCAGCAAAAGAAAAACGGCTGATAAAAGTGAAGAGGCACAAAGGAAAGTTGCAGTAACAATCAATGACGTTAATAACATAGTAAATAGTGATGTATTCGAAATGGGTATTATAAACATGAGCAATTTAGAAGTAAGTAAAGGTCTTGCTATACACGATTCGAGTGATGATGATGATTTCAATAAATTGTCGATAATGAATAAACGAAATAAGAGGTCAAAACTTCAATGGGATAGCGATTCGGATTCAGAAATTCCAACCAATAAGCCTTACGAAGAAAGTGGCAACATAGATAATGAAAGAACACAACGTAGTATTAAGCTAGGTAAAAAAATGGATGGGGAAAGCCCAACAGTAGATAATTCATTAGAAATAAGCAGCCAGACTAACGTTTTTAGATTGGAAAGTGATACTGATATGAGCGATGAAGATTTACCAAAAAAATATCATATTGGTGCTAATAATGAGATGAATATAAAAGAAGCGTTAATTGACGCAAAAATTGATAACAATGAAATTACAAATATTATACAAGATACAGATGAAATAGTTGATATTAAATACAGTGAAGATTTATTCTCTACTGATTTTACTACAGCTAATGAAATGAACAAGCGCAAGGAAGACGAAGTTATAGCAGAAGTCCTTCCAAAACTAAATCATAAAATTGTTTGTGAAACGAATAACAGTACAGGCATATTGCCAAAATCAATTGAAATAAAAACAAGGAGTATAGAACATAAACATCCAGAAATAATAGAAAATACTGAAGAGCTCCTAAACAGCACAGAAAATATAAACATTTTAAAAAACGCAGGTCTTAGCGAGTTTGACTTAAAAATGAAACAATTAGAAGAAATGGCGATGAAAAAATTTAAGGGATCTTTCTTAGATACTATATTGTGAAAATGCCCGGGCAGCTTTAGTTTCTGTCCCCAGTTTTGTTAAATCGCCGTTTTATCTAGTTATGTTATTCGAGAGTATGTATTTCTTTCATAGGCACGCTCTGCGGCCTCTGCACCAAGCCAAACGGCTTGATCAATTTGACATGCGAGGTGTCTTCGTTTGTCACATTTTCAAAGCATAAAATTGCACTACGAATTATTATAATTAATACCTTTATGATAGTGGAGAATTTAACTTCTTTTTTTTTATAATATAATATACTCAAACATTTATTCAATAAAAAGTACAATTAAACTAACTATGTACAAAGGAATCAGTCAGATTACCTAAGGACCGTTACAAACGGCCTATAGGTAACTCAACTGTTCCAGACCAGTACCAGACGGAAGCGTGCCCAAGACACTGACTGCATTGCCACGCTGAATAGCTATGCTAATTCGCTGGCCTAAATAAGAGCCAGCCCTTGGGTCACGTGTCGCCTCAATCAAAAGCCCCGCAATATTTTTGAAAACCCAGAGGGCACCGGCTCCCCACGGACCCAAGGTCTCCACCCCAAAAGGCTCAAATAGGTAAGCTCTGTCGAGACCATTATATTTGCGCCTTTTGTGATCCTCGGCCGAATCAGCCTCCGCACCAGCCCTAACTGATGTCCCAGGCAGATAAGATGGCGCTAGGGTGTCGACGCAGATAGCGTTGTACTTCTTTTTGTATCCATAATATTATGTTTTGATTTTTGAAGCTACGATTTAAATCTGCTCATTTGTTTAACAATTAAATATTATCATAGTCTAATGAGATAATGTAGGTTTTTACATTTTTATTGTATTAAGTATAAGTACTTATTAACATTATATTGTTATTTATAATTAATTTATGAAATAAATATACCGTTAATGAGCAGTTAGGTTATTTAATTAAATCCACCTCGGTAAACCTAGATTTTCAGGTAAGGGACCTTGGATTGGAACCCCAAAATCAAATACATTCATAATTATTTGTTTTTACTACAGGTACAGTGTGATGCAAACTTAAGAGTCTATGATATGTGAAATGGCTTAGTTTAGTCTAAAAATCTAAACCTAGTGTGAAGGTAATTCGTAACAAAATAATTGTACTGTTAAAACGTTTTCTTTTAAAAAGTTATCATTGTATTATGCTAAACCAAATCTCACGCAATATGCTTATAAAAGGATCCAAAGTTTTATCTTCGCGTTCATTACATTTACAGGATCGGCAAAAAAAAAACGTAGATAATAATGCAGTTTTCCATAAATATGTATTTAATAACATCATAATATCAATAAATTCATTTCGAAACGTTGTTAATAATAACAGCAAATTTTAAACAACATCAATTGTAAATAATATAATTAAGTACATAAGTATTCATATAATTTCATTGGTATATTTTTTTATGCTAAGGCTTTTTATTTTATTTAATATACGTATGTAAACAGCATAAGCAAAGCAAGATTACATCATTCATATTTACAAATAAGTACCTTACGAAATAATGAAGCTCGGTGGGATGCAAGAAGAGTAAAGGGCATTGACTCAAAAGTCTCTGAAAGAAAAGTTTGTCTTATTGAACATACACACACAGTATGTAATTCTGTCAACAAAACTACTAGGATATAATATATCCTAGTTTTGTTATATATTATATAGTATACGTACAGTATATACGTTGGGAGAGTAACAGTCAACAATGAACTTGCAGGGTCAGTGACCTTTTTTCTTCGTGCATCAACCAAACGTTATCATTCTAATTTTGTGACAGTTAATTATTTCAAGTATTTAGTTCAAACAACTTCCATCTATCTGTCTATGGTAAGGTTCGTATGCACCCAGTAAAAGGACAAATAAAGGAGCGATCGAACTCCTTTATTTGTCCTTTTATTTAATACCTCAGACGCTATAAATGACATTTGTATATTTCTTACGAGGCCCACTTTAGCTCAGGGATCGATGTATCAATGAGACTACTCTGATACATTGACATATATAATTTAGTAGAATGATGTTGTGGAATAAACATTTCATAAAATATACTATTCGTAGTATCATATACATCGCACAACCGTTATATAGGAACGCTATTTGAAAACATTGCATAATGGCCTTACCACTGGTTACTGTAGTAAAATGATATGACTTCAGTGGTTTTATCATGATAGACTTATAATGTAGTAATTTTGATCTAGAGTGAGGCGTTCGTCATAGTATTACTATATTAAATTCTGCTATTCCAGTTTCCATATATCCGCTAGAGGCGTTGTGCCGGTTTTCATATAATTTCACTGCTGACTGAAGTTGGCAAAAAGCCGTGGTAGACCTAATACTTTGTCAATAAAGTCAAATAACGCGAATAACATTTTGGTTTTTATAATCTCAAATAATATCACAACTCATTTGGAATGTGGAATTTGGGCGATACCATTGGAATGTGTATTGACATAAATTATTATTATTTAATTCTAAATTTTCCCGTAATATTTTCAAACAGTTCAGAAAGTTAACGTATAAATAATGACGGGTCTATAGGTATATCAATAACGAATGAACACCACTGTATACCTAGGTCAAATAATAATCATTATTATTATTATCACCCACTTTATATAGAGCGTATAATAGTCCATCATCGTTTACTGTTGACACGTAATTTGGAAATAAACTAAGTTTTCTATATATAGCGAAACCAGTGGCACCGGATTACCGGGTAGTATCTCAATATTTACTTATGCACTACACCGCTCCGGTCCATACGTTGAACGTACAATAGCGGTGTATTCAGGTCTGAAAACGGTCTAGAATGTTCGTTTAGAAGTACCTTTCCCAAGATGTTGTAGGTACTAGCTGGTTAGTTGTCTCGCTAGCAATGCAGGTACTCGGAGACGAAGACGCGTAAGATCTTGTTCAAGTTCTCGATGGTGTTGAAGTCGAGTGCACTGGCGTCGTCCCCGGCCGTGTGCCAGATGCTCGGAAACGGTGAAGGGATCACGTGCAGGATGTCCACATCTGGAAATCAAAGATAATACGTACGTAGTATAATAAAAAAAAAAGTGGGGGGGGGGGGGATGTTCTACTGTTCTACTGAGGTCCCGCACTGAAGAGTATTAAGCATTGCCCCTGCTATGATGTACCCAGCTAGATGAGGCGATGCCTGATAGGCCGATTTTGCCAAGAGCGGTATCACTGAAGAGTATTATGCATTGCCCCTGCTTTTCTGTACCCAGCTAGATGAGCTGATGTCTGATAGGCCGATTTTGCCAAGAGCGGTATCACTGAAGAGTATTATGCATTGCCCCTGCTATTCTGTACCCAGCTAGATGAGCTGATGTCTGATAGGCTGATTTTGCCAAGAGCGGTATCACTGAAGAGTATTATGCATTGCCCCTGCTATTCTGTACCCAGCTAGATGAGCTGATGTCTGATAGGCCGATTTTGCCAAGATCGGTATCACTGAAGAGTATTATGCATTGCCCCTGCTATTCTGTACCCAGCTAGATGAGCTGATGTCTGATAGGCCGATTTTGCCAAGAGCGGTATCACTGAAGAGTATTATGCATTGCCCCTGCTATTCTGTACCCAGCTAGATGAGCTGATGTCTGATAGGCCGATTTTGACAAGAGCGGTTTATACCGCTCTTGGCATAATATTGGTAAAGTTAAATTTTTTTTTTTTTTTAAAGTATAGTAAAATCATTTTTTCTTACATCTATACAAGTGGATTTTAAAAGAGGCTGCAAATGAAGGTACCTAAACCGTTGGAATGGAAAAGCTCAAGCAAGGCTTTCCTTACCATTTGGAGATATTGAGACATGCCTTTGATTCAGATAAATGACTTATTTGTATGTTGGAATCATGGTCTGAAGGTCTTTAAATATATTGTTGCAATTGTCTCACTGATTTTAACTAGTAGATAGTAAGTATAATATAGGTTGTAAAATACCGCGCTGTATGCATAATTATTATCGACAAATATAAGTATAAGAAAATAAAATATGAATACGCTAAGATGAAACTTCTGACCCCTTCGTAACCTACTGCCTTCTGAAGGTCTGGAAGGGTAATGTTAATGTTTTTCTGGAATATCTAGTATTTGTATGTATTTAGGCTCTGCAGCCTAAACGCCTTCATAGATTTTGACAACTGAGGTGTCGTTTGGTTCCTCTTAATTGTGAAAGTATCATTAGGCTATTATCATTTTAATATACCCCAAAGTAAAATTATATTTTTATACCTACTAATAGTACGTATAAAAATTTAAAAGAAAAATACATTAAAAAAAAATTTAAAAAAAAAAAAATTTATTACAGGACACTAATTTCACACAGCGCCATCTAGTCCCAAACTAAGCATAACTTGTAATATGGGAACTAGATTACGGATAGAATACATAAATACTTTTTTTTTTGTAAATACATACTTATCATACAATACAACACCCAAACACAGAACAAACATCTATATTCATCACATAAATGTTTGTCCTGTGTGGGAATCGAACCCACAACCTACAGCGCAGAAGGCAGAGCTACTACCAACTGAGCTGTGAGGCTTGTTTTAACATTACTGTTGTAACATTACTATGTTATTGACTTTATGGGGCTAATTAACATTATATAAAGCTCGTTCTAAATATATATAGAGTGATTGTACTACTTTTTTCTTAAAAAGCATGATCTCGTAAAACCATCAAGTTTTTTTTTTTAAAGTTGGGTTTAAGTTTTTCTAATTTCAACTTGTTAAGCATATTGCGCGCACAGGGTGTGAGATTTGGCAAAATTAAGTTCAGGCGCAGTGAGAGTGCAGCATTTTTTGCATCATTTGTTTGTAGTATTTGTTGACAAAGGCTATATCAGACACACGCAAAAATACAACATAGAAGGAAAAAGTGGGATATACACAGATTCAGTGTATTTTCTAATACCGAATAGCTTAGAAACTCTTAATCGAATGTCTTCACACGATGCGCGATGTTGCGTGTAGTTTAATGTTACTTTCCGCGCGCTATGCCTGCGTTATGATAATTCTGCTTACACGGTCTATGTCCGTGTCTAATTATTGGATGCTCTTGAAATCAATCGATTATGCGAATCATTTATTCATGATTTTCACGATCACGATTATCGTCGCAGAATGGACACTATAATGGGCCTTTTGGTATTCTGTGGCTAATTTGCGACCACACCATTGTCATAGTGGTTTAATAGAATCGGGGCCCTGGCTGGGGTCTTACTATGAACACTTGATTGAAATGTGATTTGAGGTTTGAAGTAGCGCACGATTCGCACGCAGATATATTCGGCTAGATATAATCAATAAATTGATCTGTACTACTTCTAAAAAAAATTAAAAATTCAAAAATATTTAGAAAAGTTTTCACAGGTATGTGAAACAACCAACACTCTTTAACATGTATATTCTTTTTTATTGTGTTTTTGGAAAAAGCACCACAGATTCTGATATTTATCAGACTATGAAAAATAATTTGAATCGGATGTGCCATTTCGAAATGGATGACCTGAGTGAATTCGTCCAGAGTTCGAAAATCAACTGTACTCCGGGGCCTTCTAAGTACTCTATGAGATAAGCTCAGATGACGACCACAGATCACGTTACTGCTAACTGACGCAGTACCCAGAATAGACAATAACATTTGATTATGTATCCTGCATACTCTTAGCCAGCTAGCTAGGGGCACTTGGGTACACAACACAAAGGCAATGATGCAAATAAGAGGGGACTAAATCGACAATGCCAATGCGCAGACTCCAAGGTCGTACAATCTAGAGATAATAGATTCCTTTATCCAAGCATGCATGGACCAACTTCGGCCACATCGTCCCTCGTCTTTCAAGTAAGCTGGTGGTCTTATGTGTCAAACGTTAGAACTCCAAAAAAATATAACAAAAAAGAAATCCAAAAAAAAAACTGTCTCCGGATTACAAATAGTCGTAGAAAAGTTATGCAGACTTGAATATTGAATAGCACAACTTTCATTTGTATGCTTACAATTTGTATACAAACCACGCGCGATTAAAAAGTAGGTACTTACCCAACTAAAAATCAGTACAATAGTATTACCCACTTAAAAAAGTAGCTTATGTTCCTGGTGTAGTACAATCTGTGCTATTTCAGCATCCGTTAAGTAGTTTTGACGTAAACGAGTAATAAACAAATATTCGCATTTATTATATGAATAAAAGCAATCGATTCCGTTGCAACTAGACTACAAGGAGGTTTTCACCTACCCCAAACCACCTACATATGTGGGAATTATACTTAGAGCTGGATATTATTGAGTGTTCCAGCTCAAAGAATAGAGCAGTCTAGAAAGTATGCCAATAAAACTACTTACTTCTTCTCACGAATGGAATGTGGTCATCTTCTATCACGGCACCTGAACTCCTTAGTCGGAAGTAGTTCTGCTCCGATTTGCCTCTGTAATATTAAAATAACGATAGTCAACATCATTATTCACATGTTGTGTCCTGACTCTACGCAGGGTGGGTAATTGAATGGGCGCTATCCAAACCCTTGCTTTGGCCGGAAAACGTTGTAAGAAGAATAACCCGAATTCCATACATCTGCTTACCCAAAAATTTTTTGGCGCCATGAATTTTTTTTATACAACATGTAGATGGACTCTTAACAAGAAAGCAGCCCACCTGATGTGGAAATCTTGCCTATAACAAAGCCTTAACTGCTTTTCCCAGGCCATTTAAAATAAATAAAGCATCCTGAAATAAATAGAATGTCTGAAATATGCATGTAGGTAGTCAGACACATTATCGCTAATAAATTGTGTCAAAGTAAATAAAAATATTCAAACATATTTTATACTTTGCTATTTTTTATGTATACACATATTGTAAATCCATACACATATTGTAATCAGCATTTTAATAACAGGTCACACATTGCAAATCCAGGTAATTTGACATTGACAATAGGACACACGACAAAAGAAGTCATTTTCTATGCCGGCTATACCTACCTTTCGTTTCTCGCAAAAAATATATTTTGACTTCATAAAATGTACATAATGGAAAAATCTATCAAAAATAATAAATGCAGTAGTCATTACATTCCTACACGGCCATTGTTCATTTTTTTTCGGACTGGGTTGCCATCTCTTATATTTTTTTACAAAATATTTTATTTAGCTTAATCTTATCAGTAGTTTGTGCGTGAAAATAGCATTCCCTTTTTTTTATTTTTTTTTTATCTACATATCTATAGTACGACGGGGAGGTCCCCGTCGTACTATAGATATGTAGATAAATGTCAAGCTTGACGTTTATCTCACCAGATTATAAGTTATGGTAAGGCCGAAGGTGGAAGCGCACTTTACCCGGAATCCTCCACCAACTGAGGAACTGGCTATCTTACCTCTAAATGCCGGAACACAACAATTTCTTTAAGAACTGTTGTCATGGTGACATACTTACGTAAGATGTGATGATGATGAACTTATGTAGACTTATGGAAGCTACCCAGGCGGGTTTAAACAAAATTCTACCACCAACCAAACCAAGCACAATATTGCACTCCCCTGGGGATCCCGGGACCTCTGGATCTGACCCGAACTGATTTATGGGATGAAAAGTACCCTTAGGCTCCTTTCCGGTTGTATAGCCACAAACATTATGTGAAGTTTTAACTCAATCGGTTCAGTAGTTCTCGCGTGAAGTAAGATCAAACATTTATCCAAATAATAATGCCAGTCGATCCGGTTGATGTGAAATTAAATAAAGATAACGTCACACCAAACTCATTTTCTGGTCTAGTGAATGAGTGATCCTTTTTGTAATGTGTGGCAAGATTTTTTCATTTCCGTTCATTATTTTCCTATCAGGTTTTTAACGAGTTCTTGACCACGATGCTTGCCTGGGCAAGGAGGGGTAATTTCTTAAGCCGCGACCACAACGGCATAAATATAAAAGTTTTACAAGCTTGTCGGCTTCAACAAGGTAATGGTCTTGTAATTCTTGTTTTTTTATTATTATTTACTCACAAACAATTAAAGTAACTATGTACAAACGGTTCATAGGCAACTCAACTGTACCAGACCAGTACCAGACTTGTAGTTCCATGCTTTATAGCTAATTCACTGGCCTAAATGAAAACCAGCCAGGATTTTTTATTTATTCATTCTTTAATGTACACTTTATCTGTCATAATTAACAAGGGCATATGAGAGTATATGTACAGAGGCGAGCTTATATATTTGTGGGTACTCTCGCTTAAAGGTTTGCTGGTAGGAAACCAGCAAGCCTTTATGCGAGAGTCTAGTGATGCATGGAATAGTTAGAAACATATGTATAGGCATATAAGAGTATAAGTAATTCAGTAGGGCCTTACAAGGAGTATCCTTTGAGTGTGTCGAGCTCGGCCAGGCGCTGCTCGGCGGCTGCGAGTCGCACGTACCACTTCTCCGTGGACTGGAAGTAGCTGAAGAAGACCGGGTCCGGAGCGCCCAGCAAGTCGAGGAGCACCATCACGTCCTGCGACAGACGGCGATATCACTACATATACATACCGACAGTGGTGCTGTCTGTGTGACATCTATTGTTTGATACTAGTACCGCCTGTGGCGGGTTCGCCCACCGGTGTCAGATGCACAGTTCCCGGGTTAGATCCTCAGGGGAGCACAATATTGTGATTGGTTTGGTTGGTGGTGGGACTTTGTTTAAGTCCGCCTGCCACCATCTTACCTAAATCTGTCGCCATAGCAGAAGCAACAATTCTGAATTGTTGTGTTCTGTCATTAAGAGCCTAAGAGGTAAGATAGTGACCGCGGTCGAAACTGTCGGGAATATAAAAGGGATGAAGACCCGTTTTTGTTATTAATTATGTTACTCAGTTTGTTGAGAATTCCGGGTGAAGTCCACCTTCGGCCTTTTCATAACTTGAAAATCATGTGATATGAAGGCCGATCAACTCCCCGTCGAACCATTCAAAATCAAATTAAAAAAACACTAGTTATTTTAGGTTTCCATACCCAAAGGGTGCCAACGAGACCCCATTCCGTCTGTCTATTAGCGGGCAGTATCTCATGAACCGTAATAGGTAGACAGGGAGCACAAGCCCCATGCCCAGTTGGTAGTAACTCTGCCTTCTGCGCTGTATAGGGTTCGATTCCCACTCAGGACAAACATTTGTGTGATGAATATGGATGTTTGTTCTGTGTTTGGTTGTTGTATCATATAGTACGTATCTTTGTATTTACAAAAAAAATATATACCGTAAACTGGGGATTTTTGGAAGACTATTTGGCTATTTGGAATTATGAAATTATAAGATTTGATTGCTTGTATTTTTTTATCTAGTAATGATAAAACATTTTCGTCGTAACATAGCAGCACTATGACTTCTGTAAATTTTAATGTAAACATTTGAGGTTGCTAGCGTTTCTCACAACCAGTTGAACGCATATTGTTTAGCTGAGAGTGGTAGAATGTATGTGTTGTACTTCTCATCGAAACGCATGTTTTTTGGAAGTACGTAAATAATGCGTGATATCATGCTTATCTGCGTTTTATTGTGATTTTACTAGTATATTTCATTTGATTCTAGCACTTTTTAGACGGTTTTTTTTTTATGAATAGAAGGTTTTTAATAAGTTTTGGGGCTATTCGGAACATCATTCCAATTAGACCCTGCTATAACCTGTAAAAAAATTACAAAGCTTCTGGGTATCAGTTTAAAATAGCCCCGAGTGCTTTTGGCCATATTTAAGGGGAGGCAAGATTTTTATTAAGTATAATTTACTATCATAGATGATTAATAATGATAATGTACCTGTACCTACCAATGTTACCTACATTGGTACCCACAGGAAACATAGATCGAACTTATCAAAAAATATATATATGTAATAATATAGGTAGGTACCAGAAAAGGCAAATCCTACGCTCATTACCAAAGTTATTCTATGGAAAATTTTGATAAACTCTTCAAGCAAAGGATTTTAAAATTAACGGATGAGCTGCTCCGAAAATGTACAATGTGCCAAAGAGCACATTGTAGACGTTATGTTAGTTTATTTTATAGTGATGACTCTTTTGATTTAATTAGTAGGTATTGTTTACCTAGTGCAAGCGCAGATTTCCTAGCTTCTTGTTGTTTTTAGAGTCGCTTGTTTATTCAACGGATTGTTGTTTCATAATTTACTGCATCCTCGAAGTTCCTATTAGTATTGATTGTTTTTCTTAAAATTTAATTTTAAGTACTTACCATTTAGTACTAGTTCAAATAAGAGCTTGGCTTATGTAGCACAATTAAACATATTTCTGTATGAAACAGCGTAATTCATTAAGATATAAATGACCCTTAAATTACAAATATCATCTATCTTTGCCTGCCTATACACCTATCGGTGTATGTTTATGTCAAAAGTAACTTTCGATTCCAATTAGCCCCAAAGTCGTGATTCTGTTTTTTTTTGTATTAAACATTTTAAATTAAAATTTAGTATTTTTTTAACTAAAACCATACAAATATACACTTCAAAGCAAAGGAAATATTACCTTTTATAGTTCCAAATATCGCTTAACCATTTTAAATCGGTACACATCCGGATGTGAAGGAAAAACCGTGGTCAAATTACAATATTCGAAATAACCCCAAAAGGCCGATATTTGGAACAGCCCTTTTCAAAATATAAGTAGGTATATCTCTGCATCTATCAATACAGTATGAGTACAAATGCAAATTACTAAAAGGCAATGATAAGATCTACGGTGAAAAAAATCTAAGCGTTACAACTTATTATATTTCAAGATAAATCATTTTTTCCATGTAAAATGTTCCAAACAGCCCCAGTTTACTATTGATTTAAGTATTCTATCCGTAATCTAGTTCCCTTATTACAAGCTATGCTTTGTTTGGGGCTAGATGGGGCTTTGTGAAATTAATGTCCTGCAATATTATTATTTACAAGAAACATGATCTGACTTGAAATGTGGGTCGAAGCCCATTGTGTGCGCACGTGGCCGGTTTAATGTTTTCTATTATATTGTATGTGACTGAAGACTACCGAAGACTACTACTGCAGTTGAAGCGATGTTATCGGCTTATGTTGTAATGTTATGTTGAGCTTTATCATCGTTTTGTAAGGTTAGCCAGTTCATGTTCTATCTCCATTCACTATAATTCCACAATAGGTATTTTAGCTTTGAACGATAACATCCTTAACTATAAGACGTTATCGATAAGCACGTCACTTCTAATAGTACCAACCTAGTATGTTAGCGTTACTTATTTAACCATGAAAAATACGATAGCACTAATAGGTACGCCGAGTAATGTGAATGAAAATCTCAACTTATAGCTGTTCTGGACCTGAAATATAGGTTCAAAAATATTCTTAAATGCTTGGAATATTCACTATTACAGAAAGGACATTTCTATACTTGGTCTAGTTATCGAGAAGCAAGAAGATTCTGTGAATGGATTATGTTCCTCTCGCACGATTGGTCAGTAATTAGGATCAAGTTCTAAAACCACCGAGGCATGTCAAGACATGTGCTACCTACCAATCTGCATCAGGCCCGCATGGTAGATAATCAATTTGACCCAGTCTAATATAAAAGCTATTACTCAATTTCAATTTATTTATTCGGAAACAACTTTACACTAACTTTAATCTAAAATTACAATTTAAAACAATATCATTATAATAAGTTAATACAATATATAAATATAGTTATAGTATGAGTGTAAGTAGGTACCCTATGGACACCAATAAGGCTGGACCGATTTTGACGGAACTTTCGCTGGCTGATAGCTGATGTTATAAGTAGTTACTTATGCTTACTTACTTTTATCTTAGAAAAATAGTTAGGGCTTTATGAGAGAAATCCAAGAAGGCCTCTCACGAATATTAGATGGCCAGTGTCTCGTAATTAGGCATCAATATACAGGGTAGGTCTGATTTACTTACGAAAAGAAAGATAAAGGTAAATGTTTATTTGTTAACAAAAAAGATGTTTCATTGGTACAGTTTCATTAATTAACTAAATAATAACTTAAAATTGCGAAAAAATGTCTACCCCGGGCACCTAAATCGAACAACAAAATCTTTTGGTAGCGGTTACGGCTGAATGATCACGCTACCTACACAATTGCCGAGTTCCTTCGGTGCGTAGGACAGCCAGTGCCTTCTGGGAGCCACTTAAAAAAAAACTAAAATAAAACAGTCTATTCAGAACGAGAACCATCGTGAGTTTGGGATCCTTGTGTGCTCTTGTTCCTAAAATTCTATGGCAATCGTTTTAGTTCCCGTTTTGGTCACACAAAACGATCCCGAACCGGTCTCTGTCTGGACAACGAAATTACGAGGTAATATCGGTGTCAAACTGAAATTTAAACAAAATTTCAGTTTGACCTGTTTCCGGATTTATGTAGTCAAGCTACATAATAGATTATGATTATTTTGGAGTAGATATATTTTTAGGTACTTGTGATCTAGTGAAGATAAGGTTGGTAGGTACTCAATGTTAGTATGAAAATTGAGTAGTCCATTGATAAGAGATTAAATGAAGATCTTTAAACAAAGTGTGGAAAATAGATTAATTCCTTAACTTCTTGTCTGCAGGGTGTATGTTTGTAAATAAGTTAATAAGTTATTACCTAATTTAATGGAAATCAGGGATTCAAGAGAGAATATTTATAACCTACCAACTTCTGCAGAGGCATGTCGATGTTTTTATAATTGCATTATATTTACTTCTGTCTCAGCTGCATGTTAAATCAATCAAATTAACCCTTAATTAACTTCCTGAGTCCCTGGGACTCACATCAAAATTTCAAACTTCCATAATTGTAACATTTGAGCGGCTAGATTCCCCCCCGTCTCAGTACCTTCCTGCAGTGTCGCGGGCTACGCGGAGGCGAGAGGACGTGTGCCGGCACTGCGTATTTGGTGAGTTATTGCGTCGAGTGAGTCCCAAGGACTCATACAAGTGAATTGTGCTATATATTTTTTTATTTGTTTAAATTTTCGAATGTTGCTTATTTGTCGTTATTATCGATATAAATTATATTTTTTATATGCTTATAACATATATCTTTTTAGGTTTGCAGAATGAATCCAGAACAAGATAAATTCGTTAGTATGAATGAAGATGGGGCGGATTCCGTTTTGGAATCTTGGCTGCAAGATGTTTTGAATGACGAGAGTGACGATGAACAAGGTACTGGTCAGACATTCCTGAAGATGCGAACCACCCTGAAACTGAAGACAAGCTACCTAAGAATGAAAGAAAATACTGCTATATGTGCCACTACAAAAAAAGAACAAAGACTGCATATCTATGCACCAAATGTCTGAAACCAATGTGTTTGACCTGCTCGAAAAAGGTATGGCGACGTTGCCTGTAAGCAGTGTCAAAACCCATTGCACCTTTTATTTTTTTGTATTGGAGCATACATTTTTGCTTTATTATTATTAATTTGTATATCTTTGAGAGTCCAAAAACATAAAAACATATATAAGTTACGAATATTTCATAGTTTTGTAGAGGTTTTAAAATACCTTTGGTTTTTGAGACTGATAAAATTAGTTTCTTTAATTTTTAAGAGGATCTCTGAAGTCTGTCCAGTTTTGATACTTTTTCCTAGTGCCTTAATAAATATTTAATATGAATAATAAAAAAAAAAATAAAAAAAAATGTTTTATTTGAGAATATCACGCTTAGAAAATATATGAGTCCCATTGACTCATACAAGTTAATTACGTTAGTCAATTTCACGAAGTTAATCAAGGGTTAAATTAAATTGAATGAGTTTGTTCTTTGTGTAAGATTATGTATGTTGACTGAGCTTTGTTTATTAACAAAGCTAACAAAAAATATGAAGTCCTCACCATCCTCTGCAACTCGTTTGCTCCATCCTTGTAGGGGGAGTTCTCCCATTTCTTAGCGAGATGCCGGGCGCCATAGATGGAATCCTTGGGACCCCAGTGTCGAAACGCCTCCTCACCATCAAAGAAGATGAACATCAGGCTCAGATTGGAGTCCTTGAGGGTATTCAGTTTAGGTGACATCACTTTGGCCAAGTTTATCAGCATGGCACAGGGAACTGCTGAGTCTGTGGCACCTGTTGGACATCATTATTGGTTAAATGATTGCATGTCACATATTGAATAGGTACAAGCTATTTGTATTAGCATGTGGCAAACACAAGTTTAGACATATCTCTGACTCCTACCCTCTAGTCTCACTAGACTAGAGGGTAGGGGGTAGGAGTCAGATCTGATCTGTGGGACCTCTGATCACCTACTGGTGATCAGAGGTCCCATATTTTATTTTTATGCAGTAGACCCTTTTGTGTGACAATGAAAATGATGAAGAAATATTATAGATAGATCAAATTTGAATTTTATGGTCATCAGATCAAAATGAAATAGAGTGACCCAAATCAAAAATGAATCAGTAATTCAAATTAATCATAAATGATTCAGTAACACAAACCAAGGAAGTCATTGGTAACAATTAAATTCTGATATCACAAACCAAAGAAATCAATTAAATTCTGGTGACACAAACCAAGGAAGTCATTGGTATCAATGAAAGTGACAAAAAAATCAAGGCAGTTGGGTAAAAACAAGATTAAGTTTTAGTTTCTAGTAAATAACATACCAACAAAGACATGCTCCCTGGTGTATTTGCTGTCATAGTGGCAAGCCAGTGTCAGATATCTATCAGCATTGGGGTTCAGCTTTGTGATTATATTCCTAAAGTTAAGAGTTCCAAACTCTGGAGTCTGATCAGGGAAGACATTTTCCGTCACATCCCAGCCAAGCCCCTTCATCTGGTTGACAATGTAGTCACCAACTTTTTTATGGTTAGGTGTACCAACCACTCTTGGTATCATGATCTCATTCAGAGTGTTTCTGAAGTGTTCCATATCAGTCAAAGCGGCTAGATCCTTCACATCTTGGTCGGCTAGTTCCTTAGCTTCATGGTAATCCTTAAAATATACAGATATTTTACACAAACATATCTATTTTTTGCCACAAAAAATTTTGAGGATTTTGCCCCTTCTTAGGTCAAAGGGGCAAAATCCTCAAAAATGTTTGTGTTACCACTTTATTTATAAGGTCTGCTTAAAAAGTTAAGCTATGCTTACCTATCTTAACTTCTTGGGTGCTGCGTGTCCCACTCTCTATGTAAAACACACCGTAAGTATTCTACAGCACCCATCAAGTTAAAAATAATTATTATGATATGTTGGTTGTGACTTATGCAAGGCCACATCCTTTTTATCAAGCAACAAAACTGGTCCTTACGTTTATAAAGGTCACACAGAATAGAAAGTGATTCTGTCTGAACAGCAAACTTTGTGTAGGTTTTGTTTAGGTGGTACATAAACAAGGTACTCACTTTTTCCTGGTAGAACTTTAAACTTTTTACACTGCTGCTGCTGCTGTTCACAAACGCGATACAGAGACTAGCGAGTGTAAGAGCGAGGTACACAAAAGTTCTATTCATCATCTTCAAATTATTCGGTATACAGGTGCAGCTGGTTGTTCACCTGCACCTCACTTGTAATCAGTAAATATAAATAGAAGTAACTTTTTACATGAAAACAGAAACCTGGAGGTTATGGGATAGTGAAACTATATCGCACAATCGTGAATTATATATAATAACGATCGCGTAAATAATTACGAGATTGCGACCGTATCACCAGAACGTCGAATTTCGACTGACTGGACTGAATGACATTCTGTCATCTGATTTAATTTGTCATTGTCAGACTGACAATAACAAATTGGCAATGGCAAGATATGACAATCATCAACTTTCCTGTTTTTAACTGCGGGTAAGGGCGGCCTAGCTCGCATAATTACCTTGACGCGGCAACGACGTCTATTCTCGTGTCTAATTAGCACAGAACACTAATATCCTAACGAATATGACTGCATATTGTACATATTGGCGATCTTAAAGGGTTATTGTTACGTTCACCATATTATTATCGTGGGGTTCTGCGCGATATCTGCAAATAGAGGAGACGTCGTCCTCATGAGGGCTTCTTACTCGGACACTTTTAGCTAGCCAACCTCTGAAGTTTTTTGACTTCCAAATTCTTGGCTGTAGGTACATTATCGTCAGTAGGTTTTAGATAGGTAACTCTACTAGGGGGTAGAAAGGTAGATACGTAGTATGTGTAGGTACCTACGTCTTTGATTTTGCATAATGAGTGAGTGGAAGTGTGACGCAGTGCCGGGAGGGTACTGTGATCGTGACACCGCTCGCCAATATGCCGAAAGATTGTCTGGTGATAGAAAACAAGGTGTTCCCATCAGTACTAGGTAGGTGCTGAAATGGACAGTCGCTAAGTGCGATGAAACTTCATTTAGCTAGGTATCTACCTACCTATAACTAGGTATACTACATTTAGCTAGGTACCTACCTACCAATAAGATGAATGAAAACTGTAGTTCAATTAAAGAAACGCTACATAAAAAAGATAATTCCAACAGATTTTATTCGGTTAGTCGACGAAACATACAAGTAATATAAATCTTAAATATAATAATCTTTCTAGAGAATGGTCTGTTCATACAATAGGTATAGGTATTTATATAACATAAGCTTTCTGATCCTTGATGCCCTTTCCATGTTACATTATGGCGTAAGTTCTACTATCGCGTAGGTTTGCCTGTATTCTGCCTCAGACCCAAGGGAAATTTGCGAACAAAACAAGATTTATTGTCTATTTACGGACACAAAGAATAATAGCTAGAATAACAATCTGTTTAGTTTTTTCTACTTTTTAATGATAATAAGAACTTACTTTGAGTAGATAGGTAGTATGTTATCTATTTATTATTAATAGGCTAATTATAATTAGGATAATACCAAAAACCACTTACTTTCTAGTTAAACCTACCTACTCTAGTAAAAAAGGAACTAACTTACCTAGGTACCATCTTAAAACATACCACAGGTACAAATGCCTATACCTTAATAGGAATTGGCTACGCGATCTTATAGAAAAAAATTAGAAATTAAATTCAGCGTAGTTCATACTTGTATCTTTCGGCTTTTTTTTAAGAACGTGTTTTTTCAAATATTTGCTGATCTTTTTATCGTATCCGATGCTGCGTTTGAAGCGGTACTGCGTGATTTGCAGCTCGGCCTGGGCACCTACCCGCACCTTCATAACCCCGCGTGGAAGAATGCGCGAGGAAAACACGATGTCACCAGCTCCGCAGAACACTTCCACCGAGCTTCGGTCGACGAATATGCGCCAGTGGAGTGGTCCGCTGGGCGACCAGTCCGCGCGCCTGACGCCGTCCACTCCGCCCCGGTTCACGAAGATGATCCCGCGAGCCGCGTAGTACGTTATAGAGTATTGCCGCTCCCCTTGCCATTCGAACGATAACTCCGCGTCGTAGTCGGTAGAAGAAGCGTTGACTATCAGCTCAAAAGACGCGATGCCAACTTCAAACGTCTCTCCGGGCAAGTACCAAGCGTTCTCCACTAACTCGTGTCGAAGTTTGATTACCTCTGCCACCGGGTTCTGCAGTATCCGTCCGTTTTTTCCCAATCTCAGCTCGCGGACGATCGTCAACACGCCGGCCCAGCCGTCGTTCGGCTCTTCGAACCGCGAGCCCCACGTGCCGAGCCACGCGACCAGCAGGCGTCTCCCGTCGACGGCGCGCATCGTCTTCGGCGCGTAAAAGTCGTGTCCTCGATCGATTTCTTCGAACGTGGCCGTCGATACTTCCAATTCATGGAAGTTCGGCGTGAAGCAGTCGAAGCGTCCGATCACGTAGCCGGACTGCTGGAGATTGTTGAATCGATCGCCGTCGACGTGGACGCCGTGCGCCGATAGCATCAGCACGCACAGTCCGTCCAGCTCGAAGAGGTCCGGGCTCTCCCACAAGTAGCCCATGTCGCCTAGAGACCGCGCCACGGTCCCGTTCAAACGCCACTGGTACAGGTCCGGGGAAGTGTACAGCAGGAGGTGTCCCTGTTTCGCGATCGAGGCTCCCACCAACATGTGCCACTGGTTGAGATGATGCCACACCTTCGGGTTGCGGGAATCGAACGCGTTCTTCGGCATCTCGCGCACGACGGGGTTGTACAGATACTTCTGGAAGATGATTCCATCGGAGCTGACGGCGACGCTCTGCGTTTGGCTCGTGGCATTGTTCTGGAACGATTGGCTGGTGTAGAAGAGCGCGAGGTACCCGTTGTGTCGCGCAGCGGAGCCGGCGAGACAGCCGCGGGTGTCGTAGGTCTCATGCGGGAGGAGCACGGGAGGGTAGTACGCCCAGTTGACGAGGTCGGCGCTGGCCACGTGTCCCCACGCCGCAGGGCTCCACTCGCCGTCGTACGAGTGGTACTGGTAGAAGATATGATACTTCTTCCTGAAGAAGATGATCGCCGCGGGGTCATTGAGAAGCCCAACGGGCGCTGATATATGGTAGTCGGGGCGGTATCGCTGCCGAAGCTGCTTGTTGGAGCACTCGAGAAATGCGTGGACGTGGCCGAGGTCGGCGGCGGCGGTGGGCGGCGGCGCCTCGCTCCACACCAACAGTATCGTGAACATTAACACTTCCATCGGAGCCAAGATCCAACCGGTATATGGCGCGAGTGTCCGTGTTTCTATGAGGTAAACCTAAAGCGTACGACCGGCACAATAGAAAAAGTTTACAAATAGCTATTATTATGCCCGTGTGGATTGTTGTGTGAAGTAATGGTTAATTACGTTACGATTGATAGTGAAATAGATGATCTAATTGTTTAGTTTAAGTGCTCTGTAGCTGTACTATATATGACGTAGTATCGTGGGCATACAAGAATCCCTAATTATTTGCCTACTTATATGTCAGATCTTAGACACTGTCATACAAACATATTTTATTGCAAAAACATAACAGTAAATGCTGAAAGTATAAAGACTCGGTAAATAACTAAAAAGTATGTTCAAAAACTAAAACCCGACTACTGAAAACCCTACCTACTACCTACTGAAAACTTACTCACTAAAAAGTATGAAACAAGAAAAAAATCTCATATTAAATTGTTATGTATAAACTATTCAATATGTAAAGACCCTTAAACAAACAACTGACATGTAAGTGGAGAGTAGGGTAAGTGGTAAGGATATAGTAGAGCTGTGATCATACGCCACTTTGCCTTAAAGGTGAAACCGCACTAGAGCGGTTTCACCTTTAGAGCGCAGCGGCGGAGAGGCGCGTCGCGGCGGCGGCGCGGCGCGGCCAGAAAAATATTATTTCCACTGTTTTCTTAGAAATAAGACGCACTACAGTAGCACTGCAGCGGAGCGGCGCGGCGCGGCGTAGTTGCCTCCTGAAGAATATTTTGCCGCATCGCACCGCGCCGCGCCGCTCCGCTGCAGTGTCGCTATAGTGCGGTCTTACCTTTAAGCTTAAGATCATTTACTTTATCACATAAACGAATCTTGGAGTCTTAAGTTCACAGAGAGAACAGAATGCCTACAGCGAGTTGCAATCAATTCGCGTTTTCTCGCCGTGAATATAATAATACATATTCACCATATGTATTATTTTTCATACAAAACCTGGTAAACGCCAACGTGTTCGAGTAGATATGGATCAAATAGAAAACGCGCACTAGACACACTGGTTTCTTTTAGACAAGCGTGTTCCATCTTAGGCACATCTTTACTTTATTCAAATGAGTTGGTGGTCAAACGCTTGGTTATCTACCATCAATAAAAAAAAACACATATCCTTTTTGCTACGCCGAAGTCGTGTGAAAAGAAAAAACAGGCAGGCCTCGAAATCAAAGAGATTATATTTAAAAAAAATGGCAGCGGATCTACGTTGATATGCAATGTAGTGTGCATTGATGAAGATGGGGTCAAAATGTAAAAGTTCCTAGGCGACTAAACTTCTTTAAATCACGAGTGAAAGTCATTTATCTAGATGATTTTTTTTTTATTAAGGTAGATATTTTCGCTAGATTAGTTAGTAGGTTAATACATTCTTAAAATAACACTCAACAATTGTAAACATACATATCTAAAAACTCCAAATAGCAGAGTAGTTGTACATAAAAATATATTGATTTCAATCTGGTAGTACAATCTATCACAGAGATGATAATAATAGTTATTATGTTTATTATCCTAAGCGCTTAAGGGCCACAACAAATATTGTAATAATTTTTGAGCAAGTGGCCCCAAGGTAAAATAAGTTTTAAATCTATTATTATAAAACGATTAATACCTAATGGAATGTTGATACTAAAGCTATCAGTTTTCTTACTCGCACCAAAATATATATATACAGTCAGAGACCCAAGCAACCAACAAACAATAGGAAATAATTATAAAAAAGGCTAATTATGACACGTGCAGTAAAACAAATACGCAATTTAATTTTAAATTTTATTACAATGATCTTTCGTGTCATAATAATGTGTTTTTTTTATAATTAGAGCTGGATCAAGTATTTTATAAAGGATGTCAAGTTTATAATACATAGTTTTTAATATCTCTTCTTATATTAATTACCATTGTGAAGTACTAAATTATTGATGTAAGATATTTGAATAACCAATTTAACTAATAATATTTTATAATAATAACGAGATAATGTGGTTGGATGTAAAGACAATTACTATGTCTCTGACTGAACATATTATACCGCGAAAAATAAACAATTAGACATTATAATATAAATGTAATATAAATAATTTACTAAATAAGGTACTATGTAATTTTTAGAGGCACAGTTTCTAAAAATATTTTAAGACGAATAGTACTATTTTGGACGATTTGGCTAATATTTCAGCGATCAGCTAATTAAATAGGTTTTATTCAACTAGTTAAAGAGGTTTTGGTCAGCTCGAAAATGAATTTAGTCAGCAAAAAAGTGAATTAAATCGTTTTGTGATTCTGAGTCCAAAAGTGAATACTGACTCCGCCATAAGTTCGAATTATTATGCTGTCTAAATAACTTCTTAGCAGATTTTTCTTGCTGATCGATTATAAAAAAAAATACCACTGGCGTTAGCGAGTAATAAACTTGCCTTTTTTATTGGTTACCAGTATTATTAATAGGTACTTCTTATTTTGCATTTGAGCTGTCGTAATTGAGAAAAAATATACGACGATTTTCGTATCGTAGCTGCATTCATAGATGTATTAAATTATACATAAGTTTTTTCTGTTTGTTTAACGTAGTTTAAGGGGGGGGGGGGCACTGAGGACCGGGATACAGAATCTCTTGTCCGGAACTCAGGGCACCAAAATTAGAATTATTTAATTACCTTTTACCAACCTAGCTCTAATTGTTTTATGTATCCTAGTATTTTAAGAAATAAATTTATCAATTCAAAGACCCGCTTATTTTTTGGAAGATTGCAACATACATACACACGCCTATTTTACGGAGAGGACGGCAGATACAACATATTTTAATTCCACACTCATCACGTTCTTCTTTCATGCGTGTTGGTTTAGTGTACATCTGTCCTGGACGAACCACAACCTCTTTAGGCATTACTTTTCTTTTGTCACTATCTGTCCAACGCAGAAGAATATCGTCCTGTACTCATGTATCTATTAGATTTTTTCTTCATTTGAATAGCATACCATAATACCATATTAAGAATTAAAAAATCTAATTAGAGAGTGAAATTTAAGTAGGTATAACGTAATGTGACACGTACGTCTGACGTCAAGGACATAAAAAAAATGGCGGCGTTTAAACAGCTCAAACATAATAGAGTTTTTAAATATTGTTTTAAAAAAATATATTCAATGCCTATTGCCTATTTATATCGCTACAACATTCTGCGTCATACTCACAATAATACTCGTTTGTGCATTATGCTGAGATTTCAATACCGCAGATCTATTTTCTACACAGCCGTATCATAATGCTTTATTTGAGCAAAACTTTGTCAACGTCCAATATTGTGGTACTAAACGGTCGAAATGGATATTTGCATTTTTCATCAAAATCTCTGATACTGACGCGACAAATAAAATAAATAAATCTATAATTAATACCAAAATATTAAAAAATCTAAACAAATGTTCATTTACGTTGTGTTAGAGGAGGAGTATGTTCATAGATGGACCTTTGTGGCCAAAATGGGAACTTAAATGATTGCCATAGGATTTTAGTTCCTTTTTTGGCCACGAAGGTTCTAGAACTGTCTTAAATGATTCTGTACTTATGTATGACAAGAGCATAGGAGCTCCCCCAATTCTACAGCAGTTATCTTCTCAAGCAGACTCGGACGGGCAACGGGGGTCCAAGCGCTGATTATAATTTGCATTGCTTCCCATATATTCAATGGCTACGAAATACTAGTTCCGGGCACACCGCTTTTTCTTTAAATTTTGCGCTTATGTGCGGATAAAGTATCGTGTTCTCTTCGTGATCTAGTCACAAGGTTGAACCTAGCTTGTCAGGAACTTGTCACGATCTATGGGTATGACTTTTTCTTCCAAAGCACAGTAAATAATGCTCTCATACACTACTAGAAACAAACGTTCAGGGCTAGATATTAGATTGATTCCATTGATATCGAAAAAAAAAACATGAAACAATTTGGTCCCAAAACACATACCCATCGATGTGCTATTGCGATGGCTTGAAACCATAATTACCCCCCGGGCCACTAGCTCGTCACTGGGCTGAGCTAGCGAGGTTTGGGCATGGTGGCGGCGTGAAGCTGCGTCCACAGTGAAGCGAGTCGCGCGTGCGCTGTGCCGCGAGACCCGAGCGCTTCGGCGGCCGCGTCCACGGCTGCCATGGCGTACGCGCGAGCAACTGCACCTTCCTGGATATAGACGGCAGATGTAATACTTGTTTTTAACTAATGTGTAACATCTTTCCTCTCGCTTTTTTGCAAATTGATCTCTCTTATCTCAGGGGGAGTACCAGCTATCTATCATACAGGCTTTCGGTCTAGTTTGGACATCTGAGGCTTTTAATTAATTTCTTAGATAAGGATTAACCATCCATGTTTTTGTGCATCAAGATATTTCAATAACTAATTCTCTGCCTCACATACTCCACTGCATCTTCAGCCTTCATGGAGTGGTGAAGTCGGGGCACGTACAGCAGCGTCATAAATCAAACCTACAGCGCAGAAGGCAGAGCTACCACCAACTGAGCTGTGTGCCTCAGACATACCCGTCAAAATCAATTTGCATCGCCATAGTCGGGTCAAAAAGGTCCCACCTGGTGCTGGGCTCTGTGCGCGTACCGATGCCTCGCTCTGAGCGCATGCGCGTTGGGCTGCGAGCGCGCGGCCGCGGCGCGTTCAGCGTGCAGCCCGCGCGACAGACGCGCGCACAACGCGCTGTACGCGGCCAGCGCGGACAACGCGTCGGCAAGCGCGCCACCGCCCGGCTCATGCTCATCCTCCACTGCGGATGCGAGTCTACACACAACATCACAGAATATAAATAAACGAATAGTTGAAAATACGCCCTTTAAAAGTACTAGCTGATCCACTGACACATTCACTTGTGCCAAGGTTCTAAGTTCATCAATATCATTTCAGCCCATATAAACCCATTACTGAAAAAAGCATTTTCTGGGACGGCTCTACCGTAGACCTCATTCTCGGCCCAGGCAAGCCTCGAGATCCAGGGACTAAAAAAAACATGAGCCACCTCTATCTATCAACTCCACATCAGAGAGTGAGGTATCGGTCAATTCGTCTGCTAAGTGTGGTGTTTATGGCTAATGGTATACCCAGTTCAAGAGATCACCAGCTCAGAGCTCAGAGGTGATGATGACAAACCAAGCGTCACCTCAAACGTCCAAATCCATCAAACCGTTTAGGCTGTAGAGCTTGCCAATGAAATAGACATACTCTCGAAAAAATAGCCCCTCTTCTGAGGCTAAAAAGACCGCAAACTTTGGGCGACTCAATAAATTCTTTCAAAGTTGGGACGACTTGAGGATCTGTGACTTGAGGATCTGTGACTTGTCGTATGTCGACGTAGGTCCGGGCAAGATTAAGCGTTAAGACAACCACTGCTGAACCTGAGCATAATTTAACAAGCCTCATAGCTCAGTTGGTAGTAGCTCTGCCTTCTGCGCTGTAGGTTGTGGTTTCGATTCCCACCCAGGACAAACATTTGTGTGATGAATGTTTGTTCTGTGCTTGGGTGTTGTATCATATACTACGTATGTATTTACAAATGTATTTAAGTATTCTATTCGTAATCTAGTAATCCCATATTACAAGCTATGCTTAGTTTGGGGCTAGATGGCGCTGTGTAAAAATTAATGTCCTGTATTATTTATTTATTTATCATTAGGGAGCTTCTTCGAGCTAGATTGATGTCGTAATCGTAAGTCAAAGTAAAAAGTAATTTATTACGTAAGATAATTTTATATCGTTAAATTTGCAGCCTGTTCAGAATCACAACTACAATACTTCACATGCAAGCACCAAACTCGGCAAAGCTAGTACTATTGTAACTAAAAATTACTATAGGTTAGGTACTCACTGTTATACATGGTAACTAATTCTTCCAATGGTTGTCTGGAAGAAATAGCTTCCTAGCGATAAGACCGCCCATTGTATAACTTTTTTTTTATCCAGTTCTATTTTAAAAGGTGTGCAGTAAAGTATTTTCATTCATTCATTCGTTCATTCAACTAAAATAAAATTAGGTACTCACTGAGCCGCGCCTTGTAAAGATCGTCGTGCTGCGGCGGGCGCGCTAAGTGCCCACAGCCCAGCGCCTAACTCTCGGATGTCTGCTCGCTCATTCTCTATACGTCTTGTAGCTGTAAAGAACATTTTGAAACTATTTGAAATTATAGCCTCGGAAACTTATCTTCCGATCGATCCGATGGCGGCGTCGACGTGACCGCGTCACAACTTCCGACCGGAAGTTTGCGTTTTTCAAACTAAAAAAGATTTCAGTGCAGCTACCGAATATACCTAGTAGTAATACTACGCAAGGGAGTAATATTATTTATTCTGTGGCACTCTCGAACTTATCAAGCGTCGTTCAATGGATTTGAGAAGAATATAATCTTTATAGACACATCGCTAGAGTTCGATGGTAGAAAGCTACCATAAATTGATTGATTGAATCGAATGATTGAATGTCTCTCACATATGTGTGAGCATTCAATCAAGGTTGAGTGTGTGACGGATTGGTCTTGCCTCGCTTCACTAGTGTCAGACTATATAGGATTTAAACAGGATGGAAGGTTAAAGGTATAATGATTAATCTCACTAATATTATAAAAGCGAAAGTTTGTGTGTATGATTGTTACTCGTTCACGCCTAAATGGCTGAACGGATTTGGATGAAATTTAGTATGAAGATATTTTATCCCTTGGATTAACACATAGTCTACTTTTTATCCCAAAAATCAGTTACCGTGGGATGTAAAAGTATAGTATGTGGTGGTAAACAGTGCTGGTTCAGACCTATGACACCATAAGGGTGGGGGTGCGGATGCCTAGACTTGGATAGCCAATTGAGAATCCTTTAAATGTCTGGGTAGGTTAAAGGGAATGATAGGTAGGTAGTAGGTTCGCAAGCCACTAACCTTCGTGTGGCTGCTCTGCTGTTTGTATGCCCACGCGTGGGCTCTGCTTCTTTAGTATCACACGTAATCGGTAGGTATTACAGAAATTATAATAAGTAGGTAATTGTTCTGCGCGCGCGCGTCTATGATGGCGGTTCACTTGTCACTGCTGCAGGTGCGGGTTGGTGGAGGCAGAGTAAAAGAACTTCGTAAGCGCGAAATAATGCACAAACAAAATGTTTAAGAGCGAAACGGCAAGATATTATCTGTGGCTTGCGAGAAGGAGACAAAGGGATTGGGAAGACATTTATAGAAAGAATGATTCTAACGTCAATATCCACCAGTATGTCCCCGTGGGATGATCGAAAACACAAACATGTTTGTCTCTCAATTACGATCGCTTAACGAATTTGGTAAAATAACAAACAATAACAAATAGGCTATCTTATTTCCCAAATATCATCCTGCGAGATGGGAATGAGATGTCAAACATCGCAAAATGGATACAAAACGGATTTGATCTTTGTTGCTCCTTCACGCAAAAACTAACGAGCTGAAATTTGTACAAAATGTTGTTCTGAACCAGGAAAACATATAACTACACTACTTTTTGTTTGGGTGTTGTATTGTATGATAGGTATGTATTTACAACAACAAAAAGTATGTAAGTATTATATGCGTAATCTAGTTCCTATATTACAAGCTTTGCTTAGTTTGGGATTGGATGGTCTGTGTAAAATTAATGTCCTGTAACTTTTGATCCGGGTAGAAGCACCCGCGGGCGAATCGGCGAGCAGAAGCTAGCTAAATATATTGTATAAATAAATAAATGGGATTGATTGTACCCCTTGGTTTGCACGTTATGTCTATATTACCAAGTTATCCTAGATCGCTATATAACATGTTACAAATAAACACTAAACGAGGTAAAAGCCTGTGCTGGTCTTCTATATTGGGGCTATGTGAATCCAGTTATTTATTTTTTATGTTTCATAATAATAATTATTATTATTATTTGACATAAAAACAGTGCTACAGTTCAAAATTTTGAATCCGTAGGGTCCTGAACTAGCCTATGCTGTATTTCAGGATCCAGGGCTTCTATTATTAATAGTTATATTAATAAATCACAGAAACGTAATAGAAATACAAACCTCTATCGAAGACCTTCGAGAGCCTCGCTAACCCTTGCTGCAATATGAAAAGCACCTCCTGCTCCGAGTGGAGAGCTGCCTCGATCTCCTCAGTCGGTGGGCCTTCCTGGACCACGGACAACATTTTAAGTTAAGGCGGGCTTAGACTTAGACTAAACTAGCGAAGAACATTCTTTATTTTTACCTGACTCAGTTGTACCCACGCTCTTGACTATGCGAAATGAGCAAGAGAACATTATGTACATGGGAAATAATAAATAAATATTATATTATAGTATGCGAACTTAGGTAATTCTCAACGAGACTCCTTTCTCATACTCCCCACGCACAACACTCACCGATCTATACACACTCCAATACCTTCTCCACACCGCACTACACTTTCTTCTATATGATACGACACTAGGACATTAAAATTAAGATTGAAAACGAATATTTTACAAATTAGCTTTAAGTGCTCTCCTTTTTTTTGCTCTGCATATAAATTGTTGTCTGTTGTAACTTCTTTCAAAAAAACTTTTGTAAAATGTTCTTTAGTAAGTTACGAGCGACAGAGAGTCCGAGGCGAGATCCTGTGGCTCTGCTAAACAGGCTCATTAGAGACCTAGTGCGGAGAACAGAGCTCGACAAGGTACAATCGTCTTATCTTTTTAATTTATGTAACTTCCATTATCTAATATATTTTATGTACCTGATCTGTTAAACAGTTTTATGATTAATAAACTTATTATTACTATTGTTATTGGACATTAATTAATATTCCTGTACAAGAATTGAGCAACGTAAGAATGCTCTGTCTGTTTACACAAAGACCATTTTCAGAGAGAGGATTTTGCTTGTCGTCTATCTCTTTCGTTAGTATTCCCAATGTCTTGAGCGCGAGGGAGAACACCAATAGGTTTGAAGTATACAAGATTCCATAATGCATGCGCGTGGTAGATGCCTGCCTGCCTTCGTGAAATTGCAAAAAAATACGTTGCTGCCGGATATATCTTAGGTCGTTAGCAAATGATGAATATTAAAAATTGGATGAAAATGTTTACTTACTTAATTCCAGTTGGGTAGGCTTGCAAAATAAGAAATTAATCGAAGTTTATATTTGGGTAATTCAGTGTCATATCATTGATTATTATCATGACCAAGGTCATTATTTAGCAGTACAGTTATATAATATTTATAACATGAAATATTACCTATATATCATTTAAATGGTCAGTAGTTTTATTGTAATTTTGTTTTTAAGTATTGTTTGTTCTCCAAATAAACCAAAATAAATAAATATAAATATTACTACTCTTTTGATAAGAGCCTTTTTTTGTTTATTTGTGATTGGATGGTAGATGGTACACTTTTTTTAATTTAGAATGGGCCAGCTTGTGACCTCTTAACTTGCACATTCAACAGATCTGAGATCTGAGATCTATGATGGAGAGAGCCTATCAACTCTCTTTTTAAAGACAATAGGGTTGTAACAGTGGAAATACAATGCTTTCAGCATAACTCAATTGTTAATGGAAATATTGATATCTGAATAAACTCACACTGATCTCGGTGGACCCGGCAAGCTGAAACTCGTCATGCTTCGGCTTGTCCAGCTTAAGGCTGACCTCACAGAGGAAGGCGCGTAGGTCAGCATCGTGGGCCAGCACTGGATGGCGAGCGGTCAGGGTCAGCCATCGGTGAAGGGCCTCGCGACGTTGCTGCAGGAAATCCTCACTGCCGCCGCCAACTACTACGCGTTTTGGCGGTAACTGACAAACCGCTCTGGAAAATAATCAAATCTCTGTAGTTTCCTGTTAATGTTCATGTAGGTTCATCAAAATTAAAAGGTTCTAACATTGGTTCATTCTTTCTGTCACATAAATGGTGTTTTCATGCACTCATGGAACTGATATTAGAAAAACAATAATAAAGTACCTAAAAAAAATGAGATATTCGCAATATTCTGTTATTTATTCATGTGGAAAAGCGCTTTTAAAACATCTACACCATTTTTTTAAATATCTACTGCACAAGTACCAAGTACTCACGGGGACTGCACTTACACACCAGTTACTAAACAGAGAAAGCAGCCGACTTAAAAAAAATGAGGAGGTAATTCGTCGTTTTTTTTTTATGTAGGTATGTTTCCCGATTACTCATAGACACCTGGACCAATTTGGAAAATTATTTTTTTGTTTGAAAGGGTATACTCCACAGGTGGTCCCATCGTCATCAGGTCAGGATCTGATGATGGGATCCTGGAGAAATTAAGGGAACTCTTCAAATATTATGGGCACACTTGAAGCAACTTGGGTATTTTTAGGTTGTATTACCTCAAAAGTAAGGAAAAAATGGACCCCTTATAGGATCACGCGTCTGTGTCTATCTGTCTGTTGTTCGTACATCTGTCATCAAAATAATAGGGAGAATTCATCATCCACTCAATCCAATAAAATTGTATTATATTCTTCAATGAAGGTGGATTTCTTTTAAGTATTTAAAACATAATTATAAGACAAAGATATGTACGAGATCACTTAGATTGGACCATTGAAGATTAGTCAAGAGTCATGTGCTCATTAAAATCAAAATGTATGCTTTATAAGCATACATAGAAGAACAGTGAAGAACAATAAAAGTGTATAGAAGACCAGGGGAATGATTTAAGCAAGCATACATCATAAACTAGCATTCATTGTTTCGGATGTATGTAATACACCTCACAACGGGACTTCAGTGCAGGCCTTGGTCACCCCCACTCAGAATAGGAATAAGAATGGCTAAGCAGGTCTTACAGATTTCCAGCATAGATATAGTGTTTGCAATGGGTAGCAAAATACATACATTTTAAGGATACCACACTGTATCCATGTGGGCAAAAGCTACCTGCATGTATACATATACAAGCATGTAATTTATCCAAGTATGTAGTAATAATTTATCATGCCATTTAGGTATGAGAAACTTACCGATATGGATATTTAGTAAACAGCACATCATACAGCTGGGCAAAGTCATTATATCTGCGTGTTACTGTTGTTCCATGTCGACGGGAGCTGACATAGTATTCACAGTGTTTGATGATTAATCCTTTCCTTTCCGGGACCAATTCTACGCTTAACACGTCTGTTGATTCTAGCTCTTCATAGGTTATGCCCGAGGTTGACATGTTCACTGAAAAATAAAAAAAAAAATTCAAGTTATATATGTATTCTATTTCAAAAAAATCTAATTCATATTTATATAACTTAAATGACATAAGTACTTATTGCATTATGTACCTACCAATCTCTCTTGTAAATAATATTTAATTAAATAGATTCTGGCACATGGTTACCCTTGACAGCCTTACATAAGTCTATGTAGTGTACTTACATAGACTTATGTAAGGCTGCCTCAATGATTTGAGCGAAAATATAAATTAACTTACCTGCAGCTTATATATCACTTTTTTTAGACCAAACCGGCTTCAAGCAAGGTATTTGCAACCTTAAGATCATAGTGTGTGTCGATTTCTAAACTTTCAAGACCCGAAATTTCCCAAATGGAGCAACTAAAAAAATTTAAACAAATAAGATGTAAGCCTAAAACCAGTACTAGGTCTATGTAGTTACTGATAAGTAGGTAGGTCAGTGCTGAGACATTTCATAAACTTCCTTAAAACTCATTTTAATGGAACAAACTTTTAAAGCTTCTGGTTCCACGTAGGAGCCCTAGTCAGCCTGGTGTAGGGGGCGTTTTCGAATTTCTCGGTATTATGGCCTGCAACATTCGCGAACTTTTATTGAACTATAGGTAGTTCATCATGCACAGACCTTTTTCGTAACGAGTTAATAGTTCATTAGAAATTAGACAAAAATATTACGATACCGGAAAAACGAGGCAAGGAAATTTCCGTAGATTTTTCATACATTGTTTGTTTTGTAAAAGAATGAAAAATCTAAAAATCCTTCAATCAATGCAGCTGTCAATAAAATGGTTATGACACTTGACGTTGACATTTTATCCCCTCACCTGGTGAGTTATGGCGGCGGTGACGGCGGCGGGTGCGTCTTACCACCCTTTATTTATTTTTATTGACCGAGCGAGCGAAGCGTCTCAGTTTCGAGATTGGCCAAAAATGCTTTTGTCCGCTGTCTGTCTGATTTTGATGAAAATTGGCACACATGTTCCTTGATGTATGATTTGCTAATGTATTTTTTTCTTGTCGATCGCGATTTTTGATTAGGGAGAAGTTTGCTGTAGTTTCGATCACCTCAGACCAAGATAACGCCAGTAATCAATAAAACTTATATACCTATTTGCTCTAATAGGAAAAGTAAAAGAGGAAAGCATTGGTTATTGCATGGTTTTAAGGACTCGCGAGGTCTACTGTTCTTACAGAACCATTAGTTTATAATTTTGTATGTAACTAACCCATGGCCATTGCTGTTCTAAATTAACAGTTTTATATCTTTTTATTACTAATGACATCAAAAATACCTACACATAAGCAAGAACTTTTTAACCACCTCTGTGGTAAAGTGGTTAAGCCCACCGATTTCAGATCAAGAGGTCCCGGGTTCGATCCCCAGGGGAGAACAACATTGTGCTTGGTTTGGTTGGTGGAAAGACTTTGTTTAAGTATGACTGGCTAGCTACCACAATCTTACCTAATGCTGTCGCCATTATAACAATTCTAAAATGGTTGTGTTCCGGCATTTAGATTTAAGAGAGCCAGTTCCTTAGTTTGTTGAGAACTCTGGGTGAAGTGCGCCTCCACTTTCGGCCTTATCTTAACTTGTAACCAGGTAAGATGAAGGACAAGCGCTTCCCCGTCGTACACTAAAAAAAAAAAAAAGTAAGTTGATAAGTAGACTTACTTATTATTCTGAAATTTTCCAGCATTTACAAGTGATTTTCGGGTAATATAGAATGACCCAGTTTCCAAAAATTCTCCACTCCAGTCTTGCCTTCGTGGCCTCCTGTCAGTATCAAAATTAGTAGGATAAAGTTGATTTTCAGATACTTGCCAGCGCAGTTTATGACTCCTAGAATATGTTTTTAAGATCTATAAAGTCTTGAACTATGCTCCAAGATTTCTACTTAGAATATAGAAATGTTCATAAAAAATATGAAGTACTTAGAAATTAAATTCAACCAAAACATGTTTATATTATGAAATCCATTTTCAAAATTTATCACACCAAAAACTCTTTAGCAATACCGGGCCTAGCACGGGGATTTCATCTCTACTCTACCCTAGAATAGAGAAGACAGTTTCTTGTCTTCGTAATCTTTCTTTTGCCCGAACACGCCGTTTCTCAAAGCAAACTCTAGAAAGCAGTTTCCTCGTAGACAAGCTCTTTCTATAGCAACGGAAACGAAACCACAGATCAAATATAAAATGTTGTAAGAAGTTCGTTCGTTGCATTTCATTACCCACAAAATGTCTACACGAAACAAGATATACAGCTTATACGTAAAACGAAACGTTTTACATTTTTCCATTGCTCCACAGTCTTGTGGGGCCCTAACTCCTTGAGTGCGCCTTGAAGACGCACCCATTCTTCATTGTGGGCCCGACGTCCCAGGGGCCCAGTATATTCTCGCAAGGCGAACATATTATGTGTGAACATGTAGTCCACTAATGTATTTACTAATATTATGTTGCATTGCAAGGCTTCGAAACTATTTCATCCATCCATACTATCCTTATTTGATATCTATCTCATAATGGGAAAGACACCTATGTCTTACTAGCTTCATTGAAATTTTCAGACTTGGAGGGACCTTAAAAAGAAAGCCCGGATCGATGGTGCTCGGCACAATCTTAACAAACACAAATTTGTTACAAAAAAGTTGCGCCTAAACTCGGCCTCCGGCAAATCGAGAGCTACTGTGAGCTCTCGAACTGCGATTATTTCACGTCTCCGGTCGTTTTTCTCCTCGTACTGGCTCAGAAGCCAATTTCTTCCACCTTTCATAGTAACCGTAAAAAATATTCACTAAATTATGCGAGAGAAACGCTTCTCTAGGTCTCGAGAGGTGTAGATAATTTTAGAAGAAATGTTTCTATTCTCAAACGTCAAAAGTAGAGTAAATTGAATGGCATGCTCGCAGTGGTAGACTCATGTCTAGAGTAGACTAGAAAACATTTCTATCCGTTCATTCTTTCGAACGCCATGTTCCCGATGGAAGAAAACTTTATACTCTCTACACCTAAATGTCATTTTTATGTCATTTTTAATCTATTCTACCCTAGACAAGAAACCCCATGCTAGGCCCGCTGGTACCTATATAATACATATTACGGCTGATTTGGCCGAGGACCACAAAAGGCGCAAATGTAGTGGTCTCGACAGAACTTATTTATTAGAGTTTTTTTGGAGGCGACACTTTTTTGGGGACGCTAGTTCTCTCCGGGTTCTCTAAAATCTAGCGGGGCTTTTTTTTTAATGAGGCGACAATGGCGACTCGTGACACAAGGGCTGGCTCTTATTGAGGCCAGCGAATTACTGGTAATGCAGCCAGTGTTTTAGGTACGCTTCCGTCTCGTACCTACATGTCTGGAACAGTTCAATATACCGTTCGTAACGGTCCTTCCGACTGCTTCCCTTGTACATTTACTTACATTAGTTTAATTAGTTGAACCTACCTACCTACAGTACCTACATATTATTATCAATTTCTTGTGAATAAATACACTAGTAGTTTGCCCCGAACTGAGATCTCGTGATGTCTGCCTTGTGACCGAGATTATTACTCAAATAGAACGTAATTGACAAACGATAAAAGTATGCTTCCAATAAATCTAACTTACTTTAAGTGTTTGAGGCTAACTTATCATTATATAGCTCTTGCTGCTAACCTATAATATCCTTAATAACATGAAACAAAGGTTGATGACGTTTTGAAAAGTGCTCTTAAAACCGTAGCCGTTGCGTTGTTAAGTCGTGGTTTAAAAATCTACCCCTCCAGCCAATGGATGTCGTTAAGTCAACCAAAGAGGCGCAAGCTTCTTTATGTGTGTTAACAAAACATTTACTGTGAGCACCAATCTGTCTGCCAAGCGTGATGATTATGGCGAAACCTTAAAACTATAGAGAAAGTTCTTCTCACATTGATGTGGATAAAAATTTACTGTGTATATGGCATATGCGTAGTTAAACACTCGTATGACACCCCAAAAGTAATTCTTGGATGTTATCGATACCATATATTGAGAGATTAACAAAAAATAAATAGAGGGTTTTGTAATTCCGAATACCCTTTCATTTGAAAGACCTGATGATCATCCTTTCCCCTTAATCTTAAAATCCACCCCTTATAAGGGAAAAATAAACTTATTTTGAAATCTGCAGTCTCATCCCCTATAACATATGATATTTCATGTTTAGACACATTTTCAAGTTTTCAATCTTTTTTACCCCTTTTGCAACCCTTAATTTAAATACAGGGGTGGTTCCAGCAAAAAGCAAGTTAATTGTGAAGTCCTTTAATAGTCTATCCTACAAGACATATCAAGTGTTTTATCCCCTTATCGCGCTCCTTTGTTACAAAAGACACCCCTTATAAAAAGTAAAATATATTTTTCATCCCACCATCTCGGAAAAAGTATTTTTACTATTCGATATCTGAGTGCAAAAGCCGTTTTTATCCGCTAGAGGTTAAAGTAAAATTGAATTTAGAACAACGTGTGCACTAAGTTTGTGAATTCAAAACATCAATAAACCTATTTACTTCTACCTCCATGGTGCCGAATTCATCATACAACCTTTTCTAATTTGTTAAAAACTCGAAATCGGAACCTTCTTGGTGTATTACTTGTAAAGGCATCGTAGGAGCCATTACACTGAAAGAGCCTCAGTCAGATCCTTGGACTGGCCCTTCTACATCAAAAATGAGCCATTACTAAACACCTAACCATCTCCCTCTCATGCCAACATTTACGACAAGGGAATCTGATGAATCGGTACAACTATTAAGTATGACAGATAGTTTACCGAAAAACAGTACACAAGTGACTAACACCAATATTACAGTACCAAACAAAAATATTACACTCAATTTAAATAACTGTAGCAACGTTACTTTCAAATTTTCTTAATTATACCTTAGTATTATTTTGTTATAATGTAAAGATTATTCTGTAATACTTACCTGTCATAATGTAGTAGTTAATACCTAAACTGAAATAAAAGTACCTATCTTGTGATTGTAAACGTTTTTTTTTGCATTTAGTCATTTCCTCGCTGAGGTGGAATGAAAAGTTACGTGTTGCACTCGAGTGCAAAGATTTTTCACCTCGTGCTCTTTTGATTCCCTCGCTAACGCTCAGGATTCTAATTTTGAATCACTCGCTGCGCTCGTGATTCAATTTTAGAATCCTTCGCTTGCTCGGTCATCAAAATTGAACACGTGGTTAAAAAGCAACTTTGCACTCTTGTATAACAAATAACTATTTTATGAATGTGCAGTCGGTACTCTTTCAAATGATACCCCACGTAGCCATGAATCTTCTCGTCTCACTTAACACCCCTTTTTCTCAAAAACTACCCCAGTTTCAAAAAAATCCTCATACTTTTTAATAAGTATTAATATAATCTCATCTCTGCATGTTCAAAATTTTGAATTGATCGGATCAGCCATTTTAAAGATATGGGCGAAAATTTTTATTTCTTTTCACACCAATATCTCAAAAACTATCCCATTTATCAAAAATCCCCTGCGACAATCAAATTCTTCTTCTCTTACGTTATCTCTATTTAGTTTCAATTTCATGGAAATCGGATCCTCCGTTCGAGAGCTAAGCCGTCACAAACATTGCCACATACATACATACATACATACATACAAACATACATACATACAGTGCCGGATTTCCCAACTTAACTCAGAGATCTCGTTCGCATCGCTCACTCGATCAATTAATATTTACGTATAATTATTTTATTTTACCTTGTAACCGAAAATATGCAGTCAAACGGGCGTGGTTCTCGTATTTTATTTAAAGCTCCCCGAAGATTCTCTGACCTGATAAACGGCGATGTTGCTTGTATTAAAACTAAAATTTCTACGTCAGGTCTTTGAGCTAGAAATTCTTTAGCTCCCCATATTGAAGGTGCCCAATCGCTAGCGGTAACAGTGCTTCGACGAAATAGTGAAACATTACCTGAAAAGATAGATCAATAATAACAAAATTGTTATGTAGGTAGGTACATGCCTAAGTGTGAGTTTTAATTTAGGTAATAAGATGACTGGTTTTCCAGAATAGCATCGTGCAGACACAATGACGCTCAAATCAGCAGTTAAAAATAGTTACAGGCTTACGGGGCCGTGATACAACAAGCCGATTTTGAGACTATGCCTGGAAAATCTGGTAGGACTTTGTTTATGTTCGCCCAGCTACCACCATGTTACCTAAATCTGTCATTTCACCATAGCAGAGCAAAGGTATACTCGTGCCTACGTTTCAAAAAATAAGCTTACTGATCTGCATTCAAAATTAAGTAAGTAGGTAGGTATGGCTGTACGTGCAAGAATGGCAAATTAGGTAGTTAGGTACACACATTTTATGGCTTCCAACGCAATTAAGGGATGATCCGTAGATATTGTGATATCATTGAGTCCTGCGTTTCGCGCTTTTTCCACTGAATTTCTAATTAAACTCCATCCTCCAACAGTCTGTAGATTTTTCAAGTGAATACCCTTCGATCCTCCCCTAGCGAGTATGAGGACTGCTTGTGAGACCGTATCGCCAGAGTGCATAAAACAACTGAAGTAACTGAAGATAATATATAAGTAGTACCTAGGTAAGTAAAAGTAACTCGGTCTTGTCATCCTCCCTCGCTTCGCTCGGGAGTATAACAACCTCGTATATAATGGGAAGGTTTAGCCCCTTGTAAAACAATCTACTATTATGTACTCTATAAGAAAAAGTTCCAGTGCGGTGATCTGTTATAACATAATAAAGCGAAAATAATCAAATGAAACAATAATACAGCTAAAAGCTGTACGACTAAATGCTGTGCAATAAGCGCACTCCTATGTACAGCTTTTATACAGCATGAAGGATAATTACCAGATTATAGTGTCATAAGACAAAATCATAAGACTAAAAGAATTATTGTAGTGTTTGAATTCGGAGTTTTAATTCCTTTAGTTTACATTTATTATTTAATACAGTTGTTATAAAGTTTAGGCTGTATAAAACCGTAAAAAAATATGTTACAAAGTAAAAAACATCACTTGATACTTTTGTATCAGAACCAATAGCTTTAAATAAGTTGTATTAATGATGCTAAGTATTCTTACTTGCTGCTTGAGAAGGGCTCGCGACTACTACGTCTACTGTTCTTACACCACTAGTTTAAGAAGATTCTACTTACAATATCAGAGCCGGGTAAATCCTCATATTTTATCGAGTGTTTGTTACTCAGCTACGTCACGTCGCAATCGCCAATCTACTATTACTGGGCACTCAGGATATCACATTATTCAATAAAGAGGGCGATAGCCAGGTCACGACTCTTACGACACGAGTGTTAGAGTCAACTGAATAGAATAGTAGGTAAATATCTTTCCCGGCAGAATTGCTCACAATCAAATAATAAATAGTCCATCCATCCTTCCACCCATATCCATCCATACTAAGTAATTTATATAAGTATCTCTCTGTTTCCTTTTCACATCGCTGAACTGAGCCCTGATTTAATATGACCAATGGGTCTAAAGGCTGGGGAGTATTACTTTTTAGCTTTTTTGAACCTCTGTAAATCTAATAAAAAGCTACGTAGCACCAAAAAAATAATATTTTAATTAAATCGAACATATACTCAAGCGCTGTGCGAAGACGGAAACGTAAATCATAATGATAGGCTGGATAAAAAAAAATCATAAACATGACACTAAATCGATATTTAAACTGATAGATTTCTTGTTGAAACCATGTTAAAGTTATTACAAAAGATAGGGCTTCTTATGTATTAGGGCTTGCCGAAAACAAATATTATAATATTGTTATTATTAATCTTTGTGAACCAAAACAAAAGAAATCTAGCCTGTCAAACGCTCGCGCCGGGCGGCTAGTACCTGCCGAGACGTCTTCAAAAAAAGCTCTTGGAATTGCCTCCCCTTGCGATTTCTGCTAGGATTGGAATTATCGTAGCAGATAGCGTAAGGCACGATTGGTCATAGTGAATTGAAACTGTTATACCCCTAACTACTGTATAGGATTAAGCCGAATAGTGCAACCCTTGCTACTTTTATATTGCGAGTAATCATTCTAGACAATGGACTCCCACACTCCATTACTAGCAGCTAACCCAGATACTTGTCTTTTCTAAATCCGTATTCATTTCTAAATCGTTTATTCTAAATCAATTTCTAATTTAAGTTCTACTAAAACCTAAATAAAATAAAATAAGTTCGTGTAAGAAAAATACTCTTTTTTTAAAAAGTGATTCTCAAGACCCCGTATAACATTGGTGGCAGCGGTGGGATTTTAAATATCCCCGGTATCCAAATCAGTGATAAAAGTGATACATAATTTACCATCATCTACCATCACCGATGCCAGAAGACCTGGCATCCTTTCCCATCAAAGTCTCCGCAGTCTTCCGCTGAGGAAGAAAGCATCAACTCACCGTGTCCTGGTTATCCTGGACGTACTAAACCCGGTCAACATCCAACACTGGATCCTGGATTCTCAAGGTTGAGGTCCATTTACCTTCGGTTAGCTGTATCCTGGGGAAATTCGCTATGTTCCTGCTAATCCTGTGAGTTACCTTATTACCTACCTTTTTGTGACTTATAACTACTACTCCGTGACAAAGTGATTCTGTGTGTGTTAATTGAACTAGACCTGGAAATCGTCGTTACATCATAAAAAAACTATATTCTATTGTGTTACTAAGTGCTGAACGCGTCCCGTCCCGTCCATAGGTACATTGCTGCATTTCTAGGAACTGATAACTGTGTCTCGCACTCGAGACTCTGTACCATTTTTAAATAAGTTTATTTTACTGTGTTATAACCTTCTCACTTTGTATTTGTACTACGGACACATTACCCTAGCATTAGTTACTATTATTATAGGTAATCTACTTTCATGTCAAGTAAAAAAGAAGTAAAAGACGAATCACAACAAGAAAAAATGTCAGATATAGATCTAAATGTCCTAATTAAATTCATAGGAACTTTCGATGGTTCCCGTGAAAAATTAAATCCATTTATAAATAATTGTCGCAATGCAATTGGCCTTGCATCGACCTCCCAGACGGAAATTCTACTAAAATATATCCTCAGCCGTCTAGAAGGCAAAGCCGAAACGGCTTGTGCCGTAAAAGAGTTTAATAAATGGTCACAATTAGAAGAATTTCTGAAAACACAATTCGGCGATATTAAACATTATGCCTACCTCCTATCCGACCTACAAGAGTGCAGACAGGGCCGTAATGAGACGGTCGGCCTGTTCAAGATACTTGAACACGCAGCAAAACGCATAGTGCATTGTAAGCGTTCACAATTGAAAAACATTGAAGGTCAAGGTTAGGGCTACCAAAAGGTACGTACTTATCGAAGTCACCTTCCCGCTTATAGGTAGAGAAAGCTTTCAATTATACAAGCTGCTACCTATACCCCAACAAACAAATACCAACATGATCAGAATAATACCAGCATCTGAATACGTAGCGGTAAATCTGCAAAAAGATTCATATTTTTACGTCGCTCCAAACGAGATACTAGGGTGCTTACAGCATGAATCCGCATATCTTTGTCAGCTGGCAAAACCTATCTTTACCATTAAAAATGACGAAAGTTTTTGTGTAATGGACAAATCGAGCAATAAGTGCACAGTAGAGGAACTGACCTGCACCAACATATGGGCAGAGTTACACTTGCACCAGCACTTATTCTTTTGTTGCGATAAATGCACAATCAAAATAATATGTGGGGATCAAATTACACTACAGCAGCTAGAACGAAGTGGGGTCATTGCCACAAGTGAAGATTGCTTAATCAAGGGCAATGATTTCTTGTTATACTCGATCCGCCACCACTCATACCAGAAAACCCTTACACCATCCATCTTCATGCCCGAACTGGATCAGATAAATCATATTATCAACGTGAATATCCCCAATGACACATCAACCAAAGAAAGCGAGGGATTAAACATATCAATGGCCAGTTTAGGAAGCGCCATAGAAAAGCTAAAACAGAGCAACGCAGATATAGAAGACATATCCGCTCATGACATCCACCACTACGCACTCGGCTATCTAACGCTAGCGGGGGTAGTGTGCATGGGTGCAGCCTGGATATGGAGGAGCGGTCGGTGCCGTCGGCAACGGGTTCCTGCCTACGAGCATCGCGGCGAGGGTCACCGCCGACAGGAGTCTGCGGCGACCCCGCCGTATCCAAGACCCCGGCGTCGAAGCGAATGTCCCCAACGACAGGAGGCTGTCGGGACAACCGCGCCGCCGGGGCCCACCAGTGCCCACAGTGAAGTGTTAAGTGCAAGTGAACTTAACCATAAAAGTGAGTGTTCGCTTCACAATTATGCCAATCGTTGGCCTAGTGTAGGTTATAGTGCAAGAAAACAAGGCAAAATGGACACGGACATGGACCACAATAATGACGGTTTTACTTTAGAGGAGATAAGTCATAATTAATTAGTAACATAGGCATATAAAGACTTTAATTTTATTTCATAACCATATTGTTTATTCATGATGTCTGTGTTTTATAAGTTATGTTAAGGTTGAACTGTTATACCATAAATTTAAGAAAATTACCATGTTTTGTAAGTAAGGTATTCATCATTCACCAGATGTTAACTCCATCCCACATCTCATTTCGGTCTCGGGAGTATGTTCAAGATATTTGAACACGCAGCAAAACGCATAGTGCATTGTAAGCGTTCACAATGGCAGTTTGCTGCGAATCAAGTAAATCTAAATCAGTTCGCGTCTTACCATCAACCAGAGCGGCTCATAACCATAATTCATTTAGCAGTAATAATTATTTAGAGTGTTAGTGCTAAGTGAATCAAACCAATATAATTTGTCAAAATAACCAGACTTTTATATACTTACCTATTTATTAAACTCAAGGGATTTGTAGGGGTCTCGCCGACCATAACATCGAGAAGCTAAAATCCTTTTCACGGCCAATATTCTTTACGAATTGAGTCCTGTTTAGCTAAACTGCTAACTGAAATAAACATTTCAATTCCCACCAAAAAGAAAGATGAATTAGCTGGTCGTGTAGCGGCAATGCAAGACCTAGCCTTAAATGTCTTCATGATCGGACTCCACCCGGCGTTGTCAACTGTTGTCAGATGTAGGGACCCCAGTACTCTTAACGAGGCCATTAACCTCGCCACAGCCGAAGAAAAAATTGTAGGCATAACCAGAAAATATTCAGGACTATCTACAAATACTTATAATGTCAATAATTCTGACTATCGCCGGCCAAATAATAACACTGCTTCTAATTCGAGGCCACATCCTCAAGGCCAATCGCAGTTCAGACCAAATCCCAATGCCCCTGTTTGTAGGTATTGCAAAAACATAGGGCATACTATCGAAAATTACCGAAAACGCGAATACAACAATAATAATAAGAGATCCAATTATAATCAGGCCTCGCCAAACTCAAATCCAGGCCAATCCTCGAACAACTTCCAACGTCGGCAGCCCATACACGCTGTAACCTCGCTCAATGCCGAGGGCACTGATTCTGATAATCGCGATTTAAACGAAAAGGCCTTCCCGTTCAGTACCGTGCGGGAATATTAAAAAGGCAAGTTGGTACAAATACACCACTGAATCCTACTAAATCAACACTGAATCCTACCAAATCACCACTGAATCCTACTAATTCACCACTGAATTCTACTAAATCAACACTGAATCCTACCAAATCACCACTGAATCCTACTAATTCACCACTGAATCCTACTATATCGTCACTGAATCCTACTATATCGTTACCAAATCCTACTATATCCTCACTGAATCCTACTATATCATTACCAAATCCTACTATATCGTCACTGAATCCTGCTATATCGTTACTAACTCCTACTAAACCGACAGTGACTCTTACTAAATCATCTCCGAATTTAACTGAATCATATAATAATAATCACCAACTTCATACCACTCACCAAGAAAGTACATCTGCCGCTGTTTCCGATCCCGATTATACATCTAGCATCCTGCAAAAGAACGTTAATAGTAAAGAAAAACCGCAGTATCCTACCTCTGATCAACTTAGATGTGATCCATCTATCAATAACGTCGAATCTACAACTTCCAAATTGTGTCCATTTTCATGTGAAACAGGAAAAAACGTATTAAAAACATATAATATTATGACAAACCCAATTAAAAAATACTTACCTTTCGTTGAAGTTCAGACCTCTGTTTCATCCAAGCCTTTAAAACTTTTAGTTGATAGCGGCGCATCCATCAGTATCCTGAAAGTTAATGCCGCAGAAGAAATGCCTGAAATAATAAAACATGTTATAAGTATCAGTGGAATAACCAACGGCACAATGAAATCACTCGGACACATACAAGTAAATTTCAACTCATTGAAGAACTACTTCCACATTATACCAAATCTAGATTTTCCATATGACGGCATTATTGGCAATGACTTTCTTTCTAAACATAATTGCAAAATCGACTATTTTGAAGGAGTACTCACTGTTGACAAAACCAAACTTTATCTTAAATTTACAGAACCAACCTTTACTATTCCCCCTCGGACTGAAACAATAATTGAATGTGCTGTAGTAAATCCTGAAATTAATGAGGGTATCATTTTTGACCAAAGCCCAAGCGACTCTCTCCTCGTGGCGAACTGCATAGTGAAAACAAAAGCAAATGGCCGGATCAACATCTCAGTAGTCAACATATCTGAATCCCCAATCCAGATAGATTCTATTTTCAAATTCGAAATTTTTCCTCTAGAAAATATTGACCATAAACAAATTCTCCACATGTCTCATTCCAATGCTCATAACACTCATACCAGAACTGAAAAGGTACTAAATCTCCTGCGGGTTTCCCATCTAAACGATGAAGAATCAGAAATATTATATGATCTATGTTCCAAATTCTCGGATATCTTCCATCTCCCTGGTGATAACCTGACGTGTACTGACGCTTTACAGCATGAAATAACTACTTCCTCTTCTATTCCAATAAATACTAAATCTTACCGTTTCCCTGAAATCCACAAGCAAGAAGTTCAATCCCAAATAAATAAAATGCTTGATGATGAAATTATTAAACCTTCTACATCACCATGGTCATCCCCAATCTGGATCGTTCCGAAAAAAGCCGATGCTTCTGGTCAACGAAAATGGCGTATCGTTATAGACTACCGCAAGTTAAACGACATTACAGTTGGTGACTCTTATCCTATTCCCAACATTTCTGAAATATTAGATCAGCTCGGGCAATCTAAATATTTCAGTACCCTTGATCTTGCTTCTGGATTTCACCAAATCAAAATTTCCAAAGAAGACGCAGCGAAGTCTGCATTTTCCGTACCTGAAGGACATTTTGAGTTCACCCGCATGCCATTTGGCTTAAAAAACGCACCAGCTACTTTCCAAAGACTGATGAACACTGCACTCTCTGGCCTTCAAGGAATCCAATGCTTTGTGTACCTCAATGATATCGTTATCTATTCGCATGACCTTAATACTCATATCAAAAAAATGTCCAACGTCTTCGACAGACTCCGAAATTACAACCTTAAATTACAGCCAGACAAGTGCGAGTTTCTTCGCAAAGAAGTGTCGTATCTTGGTCACATAATCACTGACGATGGTGTCAAACCAAACCCTGAAAAGACGAAAGCCGTAGAAAAATTTCCAGTCCCTAAATGTCCTAAGGACATCAAATCATTCATGGGACTAGTGTCTTATTACAGACGTTTCATTCCAGACCTATCCAAGATTGCCAAACCACTCACACACCTTTTAAAGAAAGATGTTCCTTTTATCTGGAATAACGAACAACAGTTAGCTTTTGAAAACCTTAAAAATGCGCTTACCTCTGCACCGATTCTAGCATATCCAGATTTTACCAAACCATTTCTTCTAACATGTGACGCATCAAACTATGCTATCTCTGCTATTTTGTCTCAAGGCCCCGTCGGTAGTGACCGTCCTATCGCATATGCATCCCGAACTTTAAATAAAGCCGAATGCAATTACAGCGTAACTGAAAAAGAATGCCTGGCCATCATTTTTGGCACAAAAATGTTTAGACCATATCTGTATGGCCACCAGTTTACTATTGTAACTGATTACCGACCTCTAAAGTGGCTATTTAATTGCAAAGACCCTGGGTCAAAATTAGTTAGATGGAGACTCAAATTGGAAGAATATGACTATGACGTTATTTATAAAAAGGGAAAAGTTAACAGCAACGCTGATACATTATCGCGTTATCCAGTAAATCCAATTATACAAGATAATGTCAATCCGCAACCTTCAACATCAGGTTTATCTGGAAATCAACTCGCTGATGACGCCGAAGTTCATCAAGATATACTTGAGGACTTAATCGATCTAGGTGATTTAGGAATTAGCCCACTCGACGGACAAAACATTGACTTCTCTCCGCTGGATCCTTCTCCTCCTGAGATCACTGTTTCTCCCCCAGCACCTTTTCCTCAACCGATTCCTTCTATTTCACCATATTCTCCCGCTGACTCAAACAGACACACTGACGAAACACCTACCAGTTCCAATAAAGAATATTCCGAATTTCTTAAATCATTTTCTAACAAAAATGAAACATTCAATACTTATATAAAAGAACATAACGAAAGCCTGTGTGGTCATGTTAAAAGCCCTACTAAATCAATACTCATCCCTGTATCCATTGACTTTGACGATTCAAATCCTTATCTTCAAGACATAATCTCAAATGCCGATGACTCAATCAACGATGGTGAGCGCGAACTTCATTCTTTTAAAAAGGTTATTGTCAAAGGCAAAACTTACTATCTCCTCTTCACCAAAGTCTACTACTTCGACACTTGCTCTTATCCTGATATCTTCAAAACACTGAAGTCAGCTAGAGACGATATCTTACTTACCGGTGACATAAATGAAATAGCGATATCCGATTTTAAAAATCCATTCGAACAAAACTCTTTTGTCAAAATTTACGGCATGATCATGTACTTATTCAACAATACGAATATAACGATCAACATTCACCTTAACACAGTCATATATCCTGTTCCTTCTGAAATAGCAAAGATTTTAAAAGAAAACCACGATATCCCAATTGCCGGACACTTAGGCTCTAACAGAATGTACGACAGAATAAAAGAGCGCTACTATTGGAAAAATATGCGTTCCGAAATAGAGGAATACGTAAAGAATTGTAAATTATGTCAGTCTAATAAAGCCCTTCGTAAAATTAATAGATCCCCCATGCAAATAACTACCACTTCCACTCGTCCCTTTGAAAGGATTAGTCTTGATATTGTTGGTCCATTACCCGAAGCTGGTATTCCCAAGTTAAAATACATACTTACTCTACAAGAAGATCTAACTAAATATTCTATCGCCTATCCTATCTCAAATGCAACAGCAGAAGAATCTTGCGAATGCTTAGTTCATTTCATCACCCTCTTTGGCATTCCTAAATCTATTCTCACTGATCAAGGTACTAATTTCACCGCTGACCTATTCAAAAAAACCTGCGAATTACTGAAAATTAAACAAATATGGTCTTCTCCTTATCACCCACAAATACAAGGTGCACTTGAAAGGAGTCACTCAACATTAAAAGAATATCTGAAGTCCTATGTAAATGAAAACCAGTCCAACTGGCACAAATTTGTGTATACCGCCATGTTAACTTATAACAGCACTGTCCACAGTACAACGCGCTTCACTCCGTATGAACTTGTATTCGGGCATAAGCCGTATATCCCAGATTCCATTTTTGAACTCCGCGCTGATCTAACATACCCTGAATATATCAAAATGCTTCATCACCGGCTCAAAATATCTCGTGAAAAAGCTCTACAAAATATTCAAGCTTCTAAAGAAAGATCAAAAAACTACTATGACAAACACAGTCGCACTGTTGAATATAAAGTTGGCGAATACGCATGTTTAAAAAATCATTTGAGACTCCGAAAAGCTCTATCTCCACTATGGAAAGGTCCATATAAAATCGTAAAAGTCAACAACAACAATACCCTGACTCTGCTTATAAATCGACGTCATATCACCCATCACTTCGATGAAGTAAAACCTGCAAGTCAAATTGATTAACTAATTAAATACCTAGCATCTAAGTGATTTACAAACTCTACCATTATACAATATACATTTACAAAATCTTTTATGTAGGCAGTGTATTCAAACATATTTTCGGTACCATGGATGAAGATGATGCAAACCACTATAACAAAGCCATCCAAGCTTTGTACAGCAATGACAAAGTTTTATCAGACGCCACTAAGAAAAGCATAATTGTATCTCAAATGGCAATATCCAATATAAATCAATCTTTACATGAAATCGACGTTAACCAAGACAAGTTGAACAATGCTTTAGATAAAATTTCCACAGTTGTGAATAACATATCCCAAGTAGTACAAGCTGAGAACTTCCAAATCTCTCTTAATTCAATTTCAAACATCTTACAATCAAATCTGTTGACACTTTCGTTCAAAATCGAAGATATTCTAAATTCTATCCTATTTGTAAAAGCGAATATACTACACCCGTCTGTGTTGACGCCTAAACAATTGTATAATGACATTGTTAGTAATCTTAAGGTAGTTCCTAAGTATAGAGATTTTCCAATAAGCCTAGAATTAAATAATATTCACATTCTTCTAAATGTCGCTGATTTAGTATGCTATTATCTAGATAATAAGTTAATTTTCGTAATGAAAATACCTTTAGTAAGTCTTAGAATATAATTTATATAAAAGTATACCTTTGCCAACCCCACATGCTACTGATAATACATTTGTAATGATTCAACCCTCTGAACAATATATTGCTCTCAAGGACAAATCGTCGTTTAGTTATCTTCAAAACTTAAGCGCCTGCAAAAATATTATTGCTACTAAAACTTACCTTTGTGAAATGACTGATGTGTATACTGTACCTGGAAATCCATCTTGTGAAATTGAAATAATCACAAAAGCTGTAACAAAGTTAACTGATTCTTGTCAGTACAAAATCCTGCGTGGTGATGTAGACATTTGGCATAAATTAAATAATGGAAAATGGATATTTGTTCAATCAAAACCTGATAAACTCTCAGTTGAATGTAAGAACAATGACATTACTGAACTTGTCATATCCGGTACAGGTGTACTTAATATTCCTTTAGCTTGTGTAGCCTACCATAAGAATTATAGATTTGTAAGAAAGATTTCGTCTAGTATAAGTATTCCTAACATTACGCCACGTTTTAATATTCTTAATGATAGTTGCTGTAATATAAACAATGCTAAAGAACTAAGTCTACCAACTTCCAGGTTACAAAATATTAATTTGGATAATTTAAGAGCTTTGAGTGTAGAATCAAATCAAATCATTAAAGACTTAGATTCTGTCCAATCTCCTAACAATTGGAATCATAATCATGTTAGCTTTCCTATTTTAAGTATAACATCTTTTATATTGTGTCTTTGCTTAATTTTATATTTGTGTAAAAAGGGCAAGTATTTCGGAAAATTATGCAGAAATTCTAACAAAATAGTTATCAACAAAGATGAAAACTCAGATCATGAAATAGAATTAGATCAACCTCAATTACGCATAGGTTAAACAATAACCTTTACGAAAACTTACTTTTCTGTAAGTTTCCTCTTAACGTGGGGGTTGTTATACCCCTAACTACTGTATAGGATTAAGCCGAATAGTGCAACCCTTGCTACTTTTATATTGCGAGTAATCATTCTAGACAATGGACTCCCACACTCCATTACTGGCAGCTAACCCAGATACTTGTCTTTTCTAAATCCGTATTCATTTCTAAATCGTTTATTCTAAATCAATTTCTAATTTAAGTTCTACTAAAACCTAAATAAAATAAAATAAGTTCGTGTAAGAAAAATACTCTTTTTTTTAAAAAGTGATTCTCAAGACCCCGTATAACAAAACGCATGATGAAACACGTCGAGGGCGATGACGGCATAGTGAACGACAGTCGAATCGGAAAGGAGACGTGCCTTTACACGTACCTAATACACGGGAAGCATTTAACGATGATTTTGGTTATGATCCACTTATGATCCATTGATTGATTCCAATGTTTATCATAATTTATATTGTATGAGCAACGCATCATATTACCGAAGTGAGTCTACGTCGAGCGATGTCTTTTTGCAAACCATAGAAATTTCCCATGGGGGTATGATTTCAAAATTTATATGCTGATTAATCTTATTGGACGAAGTCGCGGGTATCAGCTAATAAGCTATGAGTGAACTCTGTCCTTTTGTTATGTTACAAACTTATCACTAATCTAATCAGAATTCAGGTCAACGTTAAAATCAAAACGACAAAAAAAACAATAATTTTAGACGAAAAGACTTAGTTCTGCAGCATTATACCTACCTACAGCAAAACAAATACGTCTTCTCACAGACGTTGCTACAGCAAGTTGAGGTACTTCAGTTATTTTCACAGTAATTATGTCATATGGGATAATATTGTGGGGAAGTGCAGTAGAGATAGACATATTCGTATAGCAAAAGAGGGCTGCTCGCGCTGTTTACGAAATAGGTCCCAGAGATTCATTATGAGATGAAGTTAAAGGAAATAAATACTCATAGCAGCGATGTCCTGCAAATATATCAATAATTATGTAAATGCTGCATGTTATGTACGCCCATAAAAAAGTTAACTTGCTGAATAAACGATAATTTATTTTGAATATAATTCCTGAATTTTCACAGGTTTTAGCACCCTAAGAATGTGAACAAATTATTTATTAAATCAACCAAATATAACAATAAAAATATTTCATTCAAGTAAATCAAACACGGCGTCTCGGTGAATATCCCAAAGGGGACAGCTTGTTGTAAGCTGCAACTGTCTCTATTACAGGTCCCTTTTTAGCGGGCTTAGATGCTCTTTTGATCTTTTGACCATCACTTTTGCATGAACTTTTGGTTGCGTTGGATCGCGCTGGAAAATTAAAACTGTTAAGTTTTACGGTTAAAGCCGTGATTTTTGGTAAAGTTAGGTTCTAATCGTGTATATACAGGTGTGATGTAAGTTTGAGAAAATGCCATGAAGTGGGTTAGTTAGTTAATTTATTAGACGCAAATGAAAATTTCTTACCAGAAGCATGTTTTTCAACGGGAGAAATAGTCTCCGGCTTCTCCTTGCTTCGAGTCGTGCTGAATCCAGATATTGTCGACCTTGAAAAATTTCCCAGAGTTAAATATTTCTATTTTTTTAACAAAGGTAACAACCACCACACTGACACCCACAACCCTGTAGTTGTAGTTTTAATACTGGGGGTCAAGGGGGGTAGCCCCGACCCCTAAAACTATCTCAAATAATACTTTAAGTCATAAGTATTCAAACAATAATGTTTTTAGAGGTTATTTTTGTATGTGTTTGCCAGCCAGGTCGTTAATATAACGAAATAATATACGACATTTTAGGTCTACTAACCTCGCTGTGGAGCACTGGCTATCGATCCCTAGGGCATCAAGGGCCCGTATCCGCTCGGCTATCTGCTCTTTGATAGTCTCCCGATGAGGAGCTCCTTCACCCAGGTACTCCATCTCAGCCAGCCATTCGGCACGCTCGCGGATTTGCGTAACCACTGTAATTATTTCAACGTGATATAAGTATAGAGTCAAATATATAGAAAGAGAACCGTCGTTGTCAAAAACGGAACAAATTGCTAGAGGATTTTAGAGCGTTTGTATGACAAGAGCACATAAGCATCCCCAAATCTACGACAAATCTCTTTTTGAACAGATTTTATATTCGTGGTCCCAATGATTTCAAATATTTTGCATCATCTTTTCTAGCCCGATAAAATAGCGACCGGAAAAAGCAACAAATGGCGTCGTTATTTCCACTTTTGGCCACCAGGCCAGATAAGTTTGCTTAGCTAATAACATTACACTAATAATTCAGGAAACGGGACAGTCTTTCAGACACTAACGTTCATTCCACTTTTGTTTTTCAGTAGGCAGTTTTTTCTCAACCTGTTTCTTCGGCTGTGCTCCCATTGGCGGTGGGACTACCTGTTCTGTTGGTTCGCCATAAGCCATTGTGTTTGCTAGTTTCTCTTTTAGTTGTTCTCTATCTTCGCCTTTATTTAGTGGACGATATCTATAACAATATAATGACAACAAATAGGTAGTATATTATGTAGGTGTGAAAAAAAATAGGTACATATACGATGCGATAAGTAGGTACCATCGATAATTTTTTTTTGCTATGTAAGTTTACATTTTGTAAGCCGTGTAGGTAGGTAGGTTATAAATCACATTTCTCTTTACTGGATCTATCGAGTGTCAGAGTCAAATTCCATCTGGCGGAATCAATACGGAATATTGAATACACACAGGACACAACATTGGTACAAACTTGGTGGTGTCTTAGCTCCTAAAGCTAAAGAAGCTTCACATCAGTCTGTCACCGTCTATCAACCACCTAAACAGTGATTCCAAGAACTCACGATTCCTCATCAAACACAGTGGATTGTCGGATGGCAGACAGCGACCTGCGGCGGGAGGTGCGCGGGCGCACTACTTGCTTAGGCATTGTGGTAGGGCGCACGGGCCTGAGGCTCCTCTCCTCTTGACCTTGGCTACGCAAGTCATACTTTGACTGACGCAACTGTATATCTAACTTCGACTCTTCCACCAATACTAGAAATAACAAAGATTTTAGTAATAACTTACGTATAGTTTACCTATTTACGTAGTCTTATCATCTAAAATTCCACTTACTTACCTTTTAAAAATTGCTGCTGTTCGGTAGTAGTGTTTGCAATACGAGTGTGAAAAATACCACCAAACGGTATATTTTTGCTAGGCCATGATATATTTACAAAACCATTGGCGTCGGGAGTTTCCATTACGAATATTTGTTACTATTCAATACAAAACCCAAGAACAACACGTAAGGTATGTAAGTAGGAGCAACACGTAGGTACGCCGATCAATAAATTTATTTTTGTTTAATTGACAATTGGGACGAATTAGAAAACAAAAACATCGATGCGGTTGCTATGACAACAAAACAGAACAATTTTTGATTAGGTAGTACTACCTACCTACAATACTGTTCTGCACTACTATGCTACGGAGCGTCGTCGTCCCATGGCATGTGCGTTGAACGGCGCGCAACGCAACGGACTTACACCAGAATACGGTACTTACCCGTTCTTAAAAAGTAGGTACCTATATAATAAGATCATCTGCCATGCCCTTAATAAAAAAGAAAACTAATAGGCGCGAAACTATTCTTGTAGGTACATACAGTTTTTATTACCTAGTTACCTACCAAATTACGTTTTGGTCATCTAATTAGTTAGTGTGCATTACTTAATCATTACGAAAGATTCACAATTTGTTTTTTTTTCGTTTTTAAATTTTCCATTATTATTTTACTTACAAACATGGAAAGCCCTGTTAAGTCAGCCATTGATAAAATTAAGCTCCAAGAGCACGATAATGAAGCTAAACTAAAAGAAAAGCGAACGTGTAAGTTTGAATTAGATAAAGGTAGACCTACAGTACTACTACTTACTAGCCTACAGTAGGTACCTGCATACCACAGGTCCCTACTTGTGGTCGAGAATGTGGCACAACTGGTTCAGTTGTTCACCGATCCTCATCAGATCCAGAGGTCCCGGCTAGCTGTATCTACCACCGTCTTACTTATGTTAGTCGCTGTAACAACAATTCGAAATGTTCTGTTGTGAATTCTGTCTAAATGATCTGTCCGGCATTTAGAGGTAAAATAGCTAATTCCTCAGTCTGTTGAGGATTCCGAATTAAGTGCACTTCCACCTTCGGCCTTATTAGGTACGTATAACTTGAAACCAGGTGAGATGAAGGGCAAGCACAGCCCCGTGATTAAATCCAAATAAAGTATGTGTATGCAGCGGCGGCGCCGCGGCGGGCTGGCCTCCGAAACAATATAAAAAAGCTTTTAATCAATTACATATGTAAACAATTTAATTACATAGATGATGCAAAGGTATTATCACTGAATCGTGGAGTACGCGACGCCTTATCACATGCCGCTAAGCACAAAATGGAATATTCTGAAGTAGTTTCAAAGATTGATGAACTTAAATCGCAGTTGGATATTGAGAAGGCACGTCGTATCGCTCTATCCAGCGTTGTTGAAAAAACTCGGAATAACCTGCAAATGTTGCAAGAGAAGTCGGTATGTAAGATAATAATGTATAAAATCTACAGCCAATGTAGGTACCTCATAATGGCTGAATAGGTACTAAATTAATATTTTTTTACTCTCTATACAGAAACAAGGCATTTCGTCCATTTGGAATCTTCGTTCCGAACTCTGCGAATCTGTTCAGAGCGTATCAGACGAGTGCGATGTCTGGGCGTTGTTCACTAAACCTCAAAGGATGCAACTACCCGAATTGAAGAAAGCTGTCATTAAAAGTATTCAGCGTGACGTAGAAAGTGAAGCAAGGCTAAAAAGAGCCGTTGAAAGACAAATAAAGATAAAAGCTGAACGTGACCGTTTACAAAGTGAGCCTGAAACCAGCGAAGAGTTTTTAAGGCAAGTAAGTTGCCGTGTTAGCCGTGGTTTAAAAATACTAGAAGACATCCGTGGGCTGGAGATGGAGGTCCAGCCCACGGATGTCTTCAAACTCGACCAAGAGGTTTTAGCAAAAAGACATCAGCTTCTTCCTTCTGTGGATATACAAAAAAAATACACTGTGAATACCAATCTATCTGCCAAGCGTAGTGATTATAGCCAAAACCTTACAGTTTTGAAGGAAGTTTTTTTCTAAATTGTAGTGGATTATAATGGACTGTTGATGTACGCAGTCGAAGCACTTGCATGCCATGAGTATATGTACTTTGATCACATCGACACCCTTGGGTTAGTACCTAACCCTATTGAGAAAAAAATAAAAATAAACAGATTAGTTTTAATTTAAATAGTAAGCCAAATACCCTCACATCACTATCTTGAAAGACCAGATGATGATCATCCTTTGCAACTCTTTATCATGAAAACCACCATAGATTTTCTGCCCCTATTTCTCAAAAGTAACTTAGTGTAAAAGAACCTTTTTGATTGGATCAAATTCATAAGATATAGGCGACATATTGTTATTGTTGGCACAATATCTAAAGAGCTACCCCAGTTATTTAAAATTCCCCATATCTCGAAATATTTTAAAATTCATTATAACCCGCTCGAGCCCTCACGAACATTGCCACATTTACCTACAGTGCCTGATTTACCAACTTAATTAGTCCCCTAATTAGGTTGGTAAATCCGGCACTATAGTCTCGTTCGCTTTGCTCACTCGATCAATAAAGGCAAATGCAGCATCTCGAAAACTTAGGTACCTAAGTAGGTACATTCAGCAAGGAACTTCTAAAAATAAAATATTTTATTTTACAGAATAAAAAACGCTCTTCGTTATTCGGAAGCCATGGCAGCGAATCTTGTTTAAGTGGTTTAACTTTAACAAGATTATTCTCAAGATATATATTCTTTTTGTCACATTTCTTTATCGTATCTAATTAAAATAAACATACAACTGATTGACATTTATTGCAAATTATACATTCTTACACCAACACGCGATGAGAAGCCTTTCATTGATTGTTATCCGATAGGGTCCCGATTACCGTTAGCTATTAGGTAGGTATAGGTACATGCACCTATTACCGATTATGCTTTCATGTAGTGTAGTGACCCCAGCTAGTCTACACTCTTAGTACCGTCCTACACTGCTGGCTTGGGTCAATCCTACTTGCAAAGCCTCTAGGCAAAAGCCCGTGCCTTCCTTCCCGACGTGAGTGTTTAGAAAATCCGAATCCTTTTTCAATGCGGAGTGCAACAACACCTACAGAAGACAGCTATAAAAAAAATATGTAGGTATAAGTCCTGCTTTGGTCTGTGCGTAGATTGTGTTATGCCAGTCAGTCCAATCAGTTAGGTAGGTACTTTGACTACCTACCTATAAATAAGGTTCGTGGGCCAAACAAGCCCTCTTTCAAAATATAATTTGTACCTAGATCGTACACGTTTCAAAGCGAATATTTAAACTAGTTCGCCCCGAACTGAGATCTCGTGATGTCTGGTTTGTGAGGGAAAATATTTCTCAAATAGAACGTAATTAACAAACGATAAAAGTGTGCTTTTATTACAACTTTCTCACCTTACTTAAGCACTTTTTTCTCGGACTCTCTTTATTCACCTGAGTGTTCGAGGCTCTCTCTTGTTGTTAACGTAATATCACGTACTATCATGAAACAAAGGTTGATGTCGTTTTGAAAAGTGCTCTCAAAACTGTTGCCTTAGTTGTGGTTTACAAATCTACCCCTCCAGCCCACGGCTGTCGTAAAGTCTAGTAAAAAGGCAGCAGCTTTTTTCTTTGTGGAAACGAAATTTTAACTGTGAGCACCAATCTGTCTGCTTAGCGTGGCAATAATGGCCGTACTGTACCGTATTGAAAGAATAACAATAGATAAAATATACCAGTTTTAATGAAATTTCGAAAACCCTCTCTTATCTAACAAGACCTGGGACGCTATCGCCGACGGCGAAGCCGATCTCCATTGGCTTAAAATTAGCTTCATGAGAACTAGAAACGATTTTTACCGTCAAATGTACTGAACGGATAGGTTTCATAACATGTGTAGGTACACTTTTGAGATGGGAAACGCCATTTTGGATATGACACATACCCGGTAGTATAAATCGTTTCTAGTTCTCATGAAGCTAATTTTAAGCCAATGGAGATCGGCTTCGCCGTCGGCGGTAGCGTCCCTGATGATCATCCTTTGGCTACTCTGTCATAGTACACTTCACTTACACGACTTCTTATTCTTGTAACTAACGTTAAAACTAATCATCAATTATTAAAATTAGGACAAACTGTGATATAATAACACTTTTTTTTTATTAATACACAAATATTTTATATTACTAAATTACCAGTCTTAAGATGTAATAATATTATTACCTACTTAAACGTAACTTCAATGAGTAAATCTATTATTTATTAAAATATGAGAACTATTCATTAATATTCTTTATAATAAGCACCTAATACAATGACTTTATTACTAAAAAACTAATATCACTTTCAGTTAAAAAGTGGTATTCATATTCATGTGTAGGTACAATAAAGAATTACAAGAATTAAACACAATTAGTCTAACATTGAGTTACGTGGAACGTGATTGTGTTATCTGTATAATAACTTAATCCACCTACCTACCATAAAACCTATAACAAAGAAAATTCGTCTTCCTCAAACACTAAAAATTCTTTATCTGTTTTGTTCGCATTTTAAGCTATTATTAGAGACAAAATTTCAACTTGATCGGATCAAATGTAAAGTACATCTCCATACAAAAAGTTTTTTTTTATTATTCGCATTCAAAAGTTATTTGACATACACATACAAATTTTCAACTCAATCGGATCATAAATAAATATTTTGCATACATACTGTTTTGCCCCATTTTACCTTTTAATAATAAATAAATATAATTATAAAAATAAATAAATTTTTATATTTTTTTTTCTAATACGCATGTTTAAGCTTTAATCGGCACATTTACAAAATTTCAACTCGATCGGATCAAATATAAGTACATCTCCATACAAAAAGATTTTCCCCGTTTCACCCTTTTATAGGAAGAATCTTTCAATTTTTTTTTATAATTACCATTTAAAAGTTATTAGAAATACATGTACAAATTTTCAACTCATTATGATTATAAATACAGATTTTGCATACAAACTGCTTTTCCCCTTTCTACCCTTTTAGATTTTCAGATTTTTTTTTACACACGTACAAAATTTCAACTCGATCGGATCAAATATAAAGATATCTCCATACAAAACTTTATGCCCCTCTTTTAGAGGAAGAATCTTATTTTTTTTTTCATAATTAGCATCTCAAAGTAATTAAAAATACACGTACTAAATTTCAACTCAATCGGATCATTAATAAAGATTCTGCATACAAACTATTTACATATTTCCTAAAATCCGTTCTGAGTGAGTACCTACATGTCACAATAAACACCCTGGCAAAACTTCAAGTCTGTAGGTCTTACAGTTTCGGCACTAGCGTGATTATACCTACCTACCTATCACGTCAGTGGTAAATCGATTTTAAATAATAGATTTATGATAGTAGCCGATTTTCATTCAACTTTATTGCTTGTCATTATGCCAAACGTTAAAATGATTGTCAAAAAGTCAATCAAAAAAAATGTTTTTATGCTATCGCATTAATTTTAATGTAATTACCCTACGGCGCTAAAATCTATTCTATCCTAATGGGATAGAATAGATTTTAGCGCCGTCTATCATTGACCCAAGCAGGCTTATAGCCGTCAGTTTTTATTGATCCGAGTTTCTTCTCTGTGGCTTTAAGCGGTAAACATTTTCTATGGTTTAAATTACATATGTAATATGTATGTAGGTACATAGTTACTATAAATGTATTTACTACATATAAGATTGTTTTACATTTGGATTGGATAAACTGGAACATATTACTGATCTTTGGGCTTAAATAAAGAAACAGCTAAAATTAGGATAAGTAAACAAACAACCTTCATGATAATTTTATTCAGCCAACATGCTGATAAAAATGCCAAAAATGAACAGAAATCTGTTATTGTTGAGGTAAGTTCCTCTGCTAGGTCTACTGGGCCTACATCCCTACTGATACATTCCTATCTATACCCACCAAACCAACCATTATGATTGAGGTAGGTCTGGGTGGGTAAGTACCTACTGCTTGCTGTTGATGAATGAGAATATTAATCTATGTCATGCCTGTTTTCTCCTATCAATTAATTAGTTGCATTTCACAAAATTACAACCTATTTAAAAAATCATTCTCCAAATTTAATTTCAGAAGCTTCTTGAGAAGGCCACAAAGATATCTAAGTTCTAAAGTAGAAGCCAGTGAAAATGAACCTGTAAAATTCTCAACCAGTGGAGCCGCAAGTAAAACAGTTAAGCCTATTGTTAGAAAAGTTAACATTGATATGCCATGGTACCAGCCTTACAGCGTAATTGCAAGTGTAGCTGTATTCCTGATATATTTTTGTATACTGAGAGAAGAGAATGATGTTGATTTAGAGTTTAACAAAACACTTTATGAAAGGATTCATGGTTTGGAAAAAGAACAGTTACTACAATCATACAGGTATAATAAAGAGCATGGTAAAAGTGTTGAAGACATTGAAAAGAGGCTCCAAGAAATAGAAGAGGAGGAGAAAGCTTTGTAATAATTTGTTTCTATATTTATTCTACCTAGTTAATTAATTAGATTGAGATCATAAAAATGTATTACTAGAATTTTATTTCAATACTTTCATTTCAAGCACCCTCATTCTGGCACAGAATAAATAATAGAACCTTTCTTATTAGGTTGGTAGGTACAAAATTTAAATAAAAGAATATTGCAGGACATTAATTTTACACAACGCTATCTAGCTCCAAACTAAGCTTAGCTTGTAATATGGGAACTAGATTACGGATAGTACTACAGAGTACTATCTTGGAACAAGTAATGGTCCATAGAATACATGCTATTATAGGCGGACAGTAGATTTTTAAGGGGGGGCATCAGAGGCACCTTACCTTATCCGTAGAAGCTAAGGGAATATCAAGACTCTTTACTTTTGAATATATGGCATTCACCAACTTATGATATCTTACCTCTGAATGCTGGAACATACAAATTTGTTGTTATGGTAGCAGAATCAGGTAAGATGGTGGTTAGCTAGCCAAGCAGACTCAAAAACAAAATCCCTACCACCAACCAAACCAAGCACAAGGTTCCCCAGAACTCCCCGTGATCTACACTTTTTTTAACATATTTGGCATTCATCGAATATCAGCGCCATATCTAGTCCTAAACTAAGCTTGTAATATGGGAACTAGATTACGGTAAATAATACTTATGTATATTTTTAATACATACATACTTATCATAAAATACAACACACAAACACCTATATTCATGACACAAATGTTTGTTACTGGGTGGGAATCTAACCCACAACCTACAGCGCAGGACCTCTGGATTATTGCTGAAAGCAATCTCTTCCTTCCAGACACTCGTTGGATGGACAGAGAAGATAAATAGAGGTGTACAAACTAACATAAACATGTCACGGTCAGAATGGATTACTAAAATACAAAATAAAAAAGCACAAAACACACAAAGTAAGCACTTGGTGATGAAAATCAAGGCTTTGTGGATGTAGAAAGTGAGAAATTGGTAAAACCTTAGTCTGGCCTCTTGAGTTACCTACTGATGATTTTTAGCTCTAAACCTAGCCATTTGTTGATGGGTTCAAAATTCCAAGTCCAATTCAAATTAAATTAAAAAAAAAGTGACATATCACACACACACCTATAACACCAAGATTATCCCAATCTTATTATATCAGTAAATTTAATTTGAAATGAACCACTATGATGGGAGTGGTATTGGCCTTATTCTTAAATAGGGTATTAGCTGATAAATTTTGAATAAAAATAAAAAGTGACCCTGAGTGTTATGATGGGAAAGCTGAAACTTATTTTTGCTATTTAGATTTTTTTTCCGATTTCTAATTACTATTGAGATTTTGCCGTTTCCTAAGTTTCAAGTCTACAGACATTGTAAAAGGAACTGTGATCTTTAATTCAATGGGAAAAAGGTTTTGGAACTTCCCTTTTATCTGCTTTGAAGTTTTTCTGTCCCAACTTCTCTCTGTACCACTACCACACAATGTAGTAGTCAGGTTATTCCAACAACAATGCCCACCAGTATATTCTGATGAATCAAGGCAATGATTAAGATCACAAGTGTATGGCTCAATTCATATCAAGATTGCATCTATATTCAAGCTCAGCAAGTATATTTAATGTTTTATTTGTTCTATGCATTATTGTAGTAAGTATTAGCATGGACGAAATTTCGTCCATGGTATTAGCGAGTATTGTAGTTGAGTAGTGAAGTCAAGTGAAGGATATGTATAAGACAGCTTACACAACTTTGCAACATAATCATAGGTACTCTGGAATTGCTTGCTGCCAGTCGGTTCCAATCTCGGAGTGAATTTAACTTAATTGTGTAGATGTAAGGGATAATTTACATAACATATAAAACTACTGTTTTCCCTAATTAACTTTATTCTAATGAAAAAATCATGGGTTACACATTACAATGAGTGCATTAAGTTTCAATATCCTGTATCACACAAGTCTTGTGCTAACATTATCCACTAATGAACATACTAGGTTCGAAGACATACACACCACACAAAAATTCTACTACATGCTTACAACTTGTCATAAGCATCTGAACACATTTTATCATTGAAGACATAATTGAACCTAAATAAAAATTATACAAAAAATCAGTTCTGCTGCTTCCTTACCATAATGATGAATTGAAGTTAGTTGAGTTAATGGGTACATAAAGACTAAATATAGGTAACCTATGAATAAACCTAAGCTAATAAATTAAGCACGCTCTCCACGGATTCGCCGAGCCAGCTGGATGTCCTTGGGCATGATAGTTACACGCTTAGCGTGGATAGCACACAAGTTAGTGTCTTCAAATAGACCCACGAGGTATGCCTCACTAGCCTCCTGTAACAAATAAATATAATTTTATTATAACAGAACTAAATATTGAAATAGGTGAAGGAGAAAGCTAGCTCAAATCTATTTGGTTTGAGTCAGGTATGAGGTATAAGTAATTTATTATTAAATTGAAGGCAAGTATGTTACAGTCAGAGAATGGACCTACCTACTTACTCGCCCAATACTGTACCTAATCACATAGCTGCCTGTAAAGTGCGGGGACAAATCCTGCACTCTTTGAAGGAGGACACAGTTCTGCAGTTGACTTTAAAGATAATGAGGAGTAGGTAGGTATATATACCTGCAGGGCGCCAATAGCAGCAGACTGGAAACGTAGATCAGTTTTGAAATCTTGAGCGATTTCTCTCACAAGTCGCTGGAATGGCAGTTTGCGGATGAGCAACTCGGTAGACTTCTGGTAACGCCTGATTTCACGAAGAGCCACAGTACCAGGGCGGTAACGGTGAGGCTTCTTGACTCCGCCTGTGCTTGGTGCTGATTTACGGGCTGCCTTGGTAGCCAGTTGTTTACGTGGAGCCTTTCCTCCAGTAGATTTACGTGCTGTTTGCTTGGTACGTGCCATTATTACTGAAAGAAACCATGAATTTAAAATCGAGGTCGAAACAGAGAAAACATTTTACGAGGGAAAAGTATCAAGGCATTATCTTTCAGAGCGATTACTTTTAAGTTTGCCTGTTATCCTTGTAAAATTATATTTACATGCAATCTGTTACGTAGAAACTACACAAATATTCACCTTTTGAGTAGAAGAAACGCGAAGTTTATCTTAGGGAAATAAATAATCTCCTCACACAACAGCTGAGAATCAACCAATTCAGTTCTTGAGCGTGCTCAAAATGGCGTCGAAGAGAATGGCGCCGCTTACTGACGCTATGATTCTGAGCGCTGATTGGCTGTAATATGACGGGAGGAAGACATTTGATTGGTGTTTTAAAAACGTGATATCATTGGTTAATGAAACCACCAATAATATAGCAAGAAAGCAAACTTTGGTTTGAATACACTATGGCAGTGATTTAGTTTTCAACTTTTTTTAAAACCAGCAAGCACGGGCAGTAAGGCTTGAAGCTGACTCTTTCTACAGTCACAATCACGTCACGCCGCGCCGCCGTCACACTGACCCGCAGACAGACCTTGTCAGTCACATTAGGATATTAGTGTTCTGTGGTCAGTCAACTCAGAGGCGCTGATAGTTGTTGCTAGTAGAGTTTAAAAATGATAATTACCGAAACTGTTCTATTGTTTTAGGTATTTAGCAAACGTATTGCTATCTCAGCGTTCCCTGCAGCCGCTCTTTGCGTACGACAGAGACAGTTGCTGCTCGTGAGATTAATAGGTACATTTTTTAATAGAATTTACGTTTCGGGGCATAGTTCTTTTCACCCCTTAGATTGTAACAAAATGTTTTGTTATTGGTGTCAATCGCTTGAATAAAATGTACTAGGTACTGGTAAATGGGGTGATAAGCGATTGCGGGGGGACAAGAGACGTCAATCCTGATTTCATTGAAACCTTCGGTACTGCTAAGAATTAAGGCTTTGGATTCATCAATAAATTATTGGAGTTTGTAATATTTTGCTACTTATTCCTGGCTACACCATGTATCCAAGTCACAAATTTAATAACAAAAATAAATAACTGTCACCGTACCGTCGAGGCTTAGGCTGAACAAAGCAAAGTTAGTTATTTAATATCATTTACATCTGTTTTATATCAACTGAAATTATAGTACTTTTGGGGTGAGAAGGGCTGTCTAGTGGGGTGAGTCGGTATAGGAACGAGGTGAGTTGGTGAGTTATGGGGGGAGTTGTGCCGAGAATAAGGTTTCTAGGGACGCTAGAGGGGTGAGTCGGGTTTTTATAGTTAGGGTTGTCAATTAACAATGAAAACAAATATATTTTAACGAACTTCAAAAAAGGAGGAGGTTCTCAATTCGTAAAAATATTACCTAGGCACCCTTATTGACTTAGGTAGATGGTAGGTACCTAACAATGATGATGATAATGAGGACGATGACGGTACCTAATTAATTCTGATAACAAAAGTGTCAGCCCTAGCATTTCCTACTGTCTTCTAGTGGCCTATAACCCAAACTACGGGGTGAGAAGGGATGGCACACATTTTTGTGAACAAATATATATTATAATGTAACTTAACTACATAATGGGCAGTTTGTTAATAATGAGAAATCATCATTTAGCTGTCAACTGGTATTGCAAAATCGGGCCACGTGTTCTTGACATCGGTATAGGTAGGCAGTCACTTTTAATTAAATTGTTCTTCATATGCAATTTGAATTTATGAGCATAAAGTTAGGTAGTGGTTTGAGAAAGCGTATTATACACATAGAATCGTACACAGTTTCCTAAGAATAAATGATTTACTTTCCCTTGGTACCTAGGTATATTAAGTTTATTTTTATTTCTAATATAAACAATTTAGTCATCAATGTTTCTGTGAGCGTGCATTAAGTTTTTTTAAAGGTGTCTTAGACTTAAAGAGCTTACTGTAAGAATACCTATCTCTTTAAAACGTTACCTGACAGAGTAAGGATTTTTTTGAATCCCCTTACAGTTCTCTTCTGCAGAATAAAAATTATTTAATAACTAATATAAACTAACCGCGCCGCGCTTTCAACAGTAAGATGCCTTTATCCATGAAATCCTCTCCATCCAAAGGTTGTCTGGAAAAAGTAGCTTCTTAGCGATATGACCTTTCATTGTATATAGATTCTTTAAGTTATCCAGTTTTATTTTTAAGTGTGCAATAAAGTATTTTCATACATTTATTAATTCATGCCTTATTGTACGTACCTACTGCGTAGGTAACTGAGACTAAACTGCTAACTAATTAATCAATTTAAATACCCCATTACAACTTTTCATCAATATTTAAACCTTAAAAAGTAGTTGTTTTAATTAAGTTAAGTACTTCCTCTTTTTAGATAATTTTAGCATAGTTGACATGAATATGAGGCAAGGCGAATTTAATGCTTTTTCTAGTTTTTTCTCATTCGAGACGAGGTTATTTACTTAAATGGGCATTCCATTCAAAAGATATCGTGAATCTAAAAATATTTTTTAAATGAAACTTTGTTTTTTTTTATTTCTTGTTTTTGAACGACGCGTACCTAAGCACTTAGCCTTCATCTCACCTGGTAAGAGATAAGGCCGATGGTGGAGACGCACTTCACCCGAAATCCTGAACAAACTGGCTTACAGGCACAATATATTGTACTCCCCATGGTGATCGAACTCGGGACCTCTGGATCTTAAATCGGTGGGTTGAACCACTAGACCACAGAGGCACACATAGGTGAATAATTATAACCGATATATAAAATGGCAAGGATCATGCTAATTTTTATCTCCCCTCTGAAAGGGCAAAAAGGGGTGATCATCAATTTCTTGAAAATATATTCCGTTGGAGTACCTGCCTACTACAAGGTTGCATTCTTTTTTTAATGCATTGACTATATTGACGGATTTACTTTAAAGATGCGTTATATATAAACTAACATTTATTTAACGAATGGCGAAACAATGTGTAAAATTGCTGTCATATGACAGGTCGCATCTCTCAATAATTTCTCAAAAAAAATATCGTGAAATTAGGTGAGCTACGATAAAAACCTATATAAATGGATCTTTTTGACGATTCATTGTTTTTTTTTTAATTCGGAGATATAAGTAGGGGTTGTATTGTAGAGATTGATAGTTTAGTAGGTAAGCCTAGGACCATTAATACAATTTCCACATTCCAAGGCGGATAATGCATAATACCTGGGAATGCACCTTGACCGTACCGACTCATACTTATAGCAAAAACACACCTGGAAGAGAGTAAACACTAGTCACCAAAACCTACGTATGTAGCCTGAATTGGCTGACAGTGTTAAAGCTAAATCGTTACATCAAAAATGGGCTTTTATACATAATAACGTTAAAATTACGAGACAGAAAAATGAGTTTAAAATAAAGATAGGTAGGTAGTTATAGCGAATAATTATAATATCTATCAAAATTATTAAATGACAATAACAAGGAATAAAAAAAATCACACACAATACTAAATAGGTACCTACAATATCAATAAGTTCATATTATAACAGACATTTTAAGATATAACGATTTAGTTTTATTATGACTCTGGTTACTTACAAGTGTAGTAACATAGTACGTACACACAGGGTACTTGTAGTAACATGCACTTTGAACAAATCAGTGCCATTTTAGACGAGTTCCAGTACCTTGCACTGCACAGTTGCACTACTGGTAAGTAGTCAGTATAGGGGATAGTGCTAGTGAGTTTATATGAATTGAAAAAAAAAAGTTTGTTTGTGTCCGTTTGAATTGCTTGCTTTGCTGCTTCTGTTCTGTCATCCTGTCATAATGTGTCATAATGTCTGTCATGTCACGATATTGTATTGTATCCCTAAATCAAGGCTATTTATACCAAAATATTAGTATTTTACAATGAATAGAATCCTGATAATTGTTAGTTACTTATATTTTTATAAAATAATAGTTTTCTCGTGATCGTGTTTAATAATAAAATTATTGGTTGTTGTTGGTGAGCGTGCCCTGCGCGAAGCGAGAGGCGCAATATTAGTTTTCCAAAATGCCGTCGGAATCCAAACCTTTGTTAGCAGCCCAAACGGAAAAACCAAATCACTACAAGTAAATGGATTTCATAAGTTTATTTAGTAATCGTAATAAGTAACACTATCTGGACTTTCACTCTAATTAATTTGTTGTTTTGCAGATACCTAAAAGAGTTCAGAGTAGAACAATGCCCATCATTTTTACAACATAAATGTACACAACATAGGCCGTTTACATGTTTTCATTGGCATTTTAATAATCAAAGAAGAAGGAGACCAGTTAGAAAAAGAGATGGATCATTCAATTATAGTGCTGACAACTATTGTACGAAATATAATGAGACTTCAGGGATATGTGAAGATGGTGATGAGTGAGTACTTTGTTTACATTGGTAGAGTGACCCAGTAGAATCACAATTATAAATGTATTGTTTTCCTCAATATTCTACCATTCATAAATATTACATACCTACCTTTAGCATCATTCTAGTACAAGCTTACTTCAACTCTATAATCTGATAGGAAAAGTGTAAAGTATAGGTGCTAATACAATTTTTGGACACCCCAAAGTACCACTTTCCCATGGATAATCTGTAAAAAAATGCACAGCTCAGTTGGTAGCAGCTCTGTCTTCTGCAAAGTAGGTTGTGGGTTCAAATCCCACCCAGAACAAACATTTGTGTGATGTAGTTTTGTTTAGTGTTTGGGTGTTGTATTAATCTTAGGTACATATGTGTATTTACAAAAAAAAGTATGTAAGTATTCTATCCCTAATCTAGTTCCTTAACATTAGTTTGGGGCTAGATGGCACTGTGTGAAATCAATCTCCTGTAATATTTATTTTATGTTATATATTTATGGGAGAGGCCTTTGCCCAGCAGTGGGACACATATGGCTTATAATAATAATAATAATATATCAATATAATATTCTTAAAAAAAAAATTAGATCTTTTGATATATTTCATAATAATTAATGTGGGAATCTGAGTTTTAGTTTAAGCTTCTGTTTACAAATAAAATTAATTGTATCAAAGTTTTTTAGAAGTCATATTAATTCCCTAGGTATATTTAAGTAGGTAAAATAGTTGTAAATATTCATATTAGTTTTACAATCATAACATATCTTTTGAATCTGATCCAATCAATTCAAAATTTTGAATATGCAGAAATTATATGAATACTCATTACATAAAGAAAAAAGCTGCTATCTTTTAGGTGAAATTCCTTGGTCGACATTTTGACATGTGTGGGCTAGAGCTGTAGATTTTTAAACCACAACTACTAAGACAACGGTTTTGAGAGCACTTTTCAAAACAACATCAACCTTTAATTCATCTTAGTAAGAGGTGACTTAATGTTTTCTACCCACCAACTTTGACATACAGCCGCTGGTTTAGTGCTTTATGCAAGCTCTTATTTTGGCTTTGTATAGAATGAGAGATAGCAATGAGAGAGAGTCTTGTTGCTATCTCAATCACTCAGGTCAATAAAGATGATTGAGAAAAAGAGTGCAAAGTTGCAATAAAAGCACATTTTATTTATTGTATGACATGGAAGTGCTTGGCCTTCATCTCATCTGGTTGCAAGTTGAGATAAGGCCGAAGGTGGAGGCGCACTTCACCTGGAATCCTCAACTTACTGGGGAACTGGCTATCCTACCTCTAAATAACGGAACAAACAATTTTTAGAATTGTTGTTATTGCGACAGAATTAGGTATGATGGTGGTAGCTAGCAGGCCGGCTTAAACAAAGTCCAACCACCAACCAAACCAAGCACAATATTGTACTCCCCTGGGGATCGAACCCAGGACCTCTGGATCTGAAATTGGTGGGTGGAACCACAGAGGCGGTTGTTTGTGAAATAACCTTCGTAGTTAAATATCTAACACAAACCAGACATCACAAGATCTCAGTTCTGGGTGGACTAGTGGTACTAGTAGCATTCTACTGGTGAAAGAATTTATAAAATCCAGTAGTTTTCGTTTTTATACATTACAAATAAAATTACAAATCTTTTTCTTTATAACATTAGTGTACTTATATAAAACTTGCAAACCCTTGTAGTTAACAAAACTTCCTGGTAACATATGCATAGACCACTAAGTTTGTGTGAGAAAGAAATTGAGTTACGGGCACAGAAGTGAGTGTCTCACTGTCTCATGGTATCATGTTAGATGATTTGAATACTAGCTCATTATAAGCCCACAGTATGGATACAGAATGTTTGTCCTCAGATGTCCATACCTGCACCGCACGGCGGGTGACACGGAGCGTCGCTACCACCTGCGTTACTACAAGACGTGCATGTGTGTGCACGATACAGACACGCGCGGGCTATGCACGAAAAACGGTGCGCATTGTGCGTTCGCGCATGGCGGCGCCGACCTTAGGCCACCCGTGCTCGACGCGCGCGAGCTGCAGCCCGAGCCGAGTGAAGACGAACACGCGCCGAACGCACTCGATCGGGAACGGAACCTTATGTTAGAGGACCCTAAGTGGCAAGGTATGTGTCAATTGTTCCAGACTAGAAGCTAAGCAGCTACTTCTGGTTTGCTAACCCGACAATATCATTTGAGCTATGTAAACTCAGCAGAAATAGGTGTTATATCCTTAAACTCATTCACCATAAGCACTAATACCACTAAGGGGTACAGGTTACCTTGTGCACATACCATGAAGATTTATAATTTTCCTGTAATTTCCCTGAAGATTTATAATAATTCGTCATCCAATGTGTAATGATTTGCTATGACACATCTGATGTGCAAAACAAATTCCTTGTATGTTCAGCAGAAATAGGTTCATGCTAATATTTATCTTTTACCTTACAGATACGAATTACGTCCTATCTTCGTATAAAACTGAACCATGTAAAAGACCACCGAGGTTATGCAGACAAGGATATGCCTGCCCTCAGTACCATAACAGCAAAGTGAGTTAACCGCCCATATAGTACTGCCTTTTCTGCCCTTGTCATACCTCGCGTGAGAACACCATACTATCACGCGACACAATAAGCGACAAACTTGTTCCTCCCTATCTGCCTACCAAGCCTGGTGAGTGAATGAATGAATGGTGTTTATGACAGCAGGCGCTGTCCAGTAGTAGACTTTAATGGGCTGTTGGAGAAGTATATCTTGACTTATGTTCATGTTTAGGAAAGGCAAAGATAAATAAAATAATGGCGCAAAAACGAACTAACGTAATACATAGGAGCAAAACATCACATTTGCAGTTTGCCGAAGACACAGGCATTTACCTTCATTATTATTGTCGTACAGTAGGCGATTGATATTATGCGATATTTCATATTTTGTCAAATTACACAACAAAATAAAATTTTAAGAAGTTAGTTTATTTTATACTTATGATGTAATATTGATAGTTATGTGATGAATGTCTTGTTCCAAGGATAAGCGGCGGTCTCCCCGCAAATTTAAGTACCGAAGCACCCCGTGTCCCAACGTAAAACATGGCGAGGAATGGGGGGAGCCTTCAAACTGCGAGGCCGGGGACGCCTGTGCCTATTGCCATACTCGGACCGAGCAACAATTCCATCCAGAGATCTACAAGTCCACCAAATGCAATGATGTACAGCAAGCCGGCTACTGTCCTAGAGGGCTGTTCTGTGCATTTGCGCATGTCTGCAGTGAGTACTTCTAATCTAATGTTAATAAGCGATAGTTCTTTTCTTTTAGGGAATTCTCCTCCTGCCTTGTCTATGAAAGTGTCAAAGTCAGAATGTGTTTATTCGTTATGATTTTTTAGGATAATTTTGAAGCGTCAAATCTACCGCCTGTTCGGAATTGCGACCAGTACAAAAGGAGAAAGGCAAGAACCTCGGGCTAGTACATTTTTTGATGAGCCATTCAATATTTAGGTAGCATCATCATCATCATCATCATCATCACCTACAGCTATTAGGTAACCTACTTCTGGGCATAAGCCTCCTTCCCCAAACGCCACCCTAACCTGTTATGAGCCCTTTACATCCAGGTTTTACCCTGTATAGTAGCAATGTCGTCAGTCCACCTAGCTGGTGGTCTGCCACGTCTACTAATTCCTCTGGGCCACCACTCTGTCAATGCCTTACTCAACCTGCCATCGCCAAATCTTGCCAGGTGACCTGCCCAGCTCCATTTGAGTTTAGTAAAACGGTCACCTACGTCTACTACATTCGTCCTACGCCGGCTTCTCTCTCGGACCAGTGTGTTTTGCCCACAATGACCTACATTGTGGGCAAAACACACTGGTTAATAAGTTTGGTCTTCAGGCATTGCGGTATTTTTTGGGACAGAACGTCATCTAATTGCTTACTGCAGCCTAACCCAGCTGTATGCGCCTTAAAATCTCCTTTGTCCTATGCTCTCAGCTGAAAGACAAACATATTTAGGTATACAGACCTTTAAATATTTTTTAAAACATTTTAAGAACAATAATATAATAATAATAAATTTCTCCTAAGAATTTATAATTTACTTTCCCTAAGCAATACCTAGGTAGGTATATCAAGTTTATTTTTGTCAGATCAGTTCTTTGACTAAACTCATCAATGTTCCTCTGAAATGTTCCATTAGATTTCATAAATGTATTGAGAGCCGAGTATAAGAATACCTCAGCTCATCTTTTTAATACGAGATTTTTTGAACTGAGATTCGAAGTCAGAGGTCACAAGTCAAATAAAAAAATTGCGGGAATTCGCGTGAAAAAATGTATTTGGAAACTATGTAGTATATTATCCATCAAAAGTCGTCAAGAAATTGTATTATGAACTAAAGCTATTCTTCTCTTTCAGCCGAGGAAGGCGGCGTCGGTCGAGAGCTCGGCTCGTTGGAATGCGGGACTTCACTCGCCGAGCTCCTCTCATCCGCACTGCCCCCCAACGGGGAGCCGGTCCACACCAACGGACTGGACAGTGAGTGCGCTTCCACTTCCAGCGGCGGTTCCGCCCCCGCTCCTGTACCCGCCCCCGCTACCGCCCCCATCCCCGCACCTCTCCCCGCCTGGCCGCCGCGCGCATCTGCCTTCGACGCCACCGTCATACAAGAAGTAGTCGGTAACGCGCTCGACGATCTAACACTCGATGACCCTTTGAACCTCATGGCGGCGCTGGATCTGACTCTCGATGACCCTTTGAACCTGATGGTGGCTTTGGATCGCGATCTGGTCGATTCGGAGCCGCCGCCCGCGTCCGCGCCCGTCAACATCCCGCGGCCGCCCATGAGAGGCTACAGCCCCGCCAACAACGCCGGCGGCAGTCCGCTCCCTCCGTTCTTACGCTACGCCTCCGACGCCGACCGGCTATTCAACACCGGAGGACGGCCCGCCAGCTTTGGAGCCACGCCGTACGAGTTCTGTTCGTCCCCGTCGACCGGAGGCGAGCTGGCCCGGCTGCGGGAGGAGGTGCTGGCGTCGCGGGCGGCCGTCGCGCGCTGGGACGAGCGCATCGCACAGGCGAGGACCGCATGCGAAGCCTGGCGACGGGAGTTGGACGACGCGCTGAGAAAAACCGCCGCCGCCGAACGGCAAAGGGACGAGGCGTTGGCCCACGCGCTGGCGTTGCGCCGCGAGCTCAGCGGAGGCAGCGGTGAGCGGCGCGAGCTGCGCGGCTTACCGCTCAGCACGTTGAAAGCGCTGCAGACCGCGGCCCGCGGCGAGCTCGAGGACATCGAGAAAGCGCTGTATCTAGAAACGGCTACGAAGTGCATGGTGTGCGAGGAACGCGCGCGCTGTGTGACGCTCGCTCCGTGCAACCACCTGGCGGTGTGCGAGCCGTGCGCCGCCTCCGCCGCCGACTGCCCCTACTGCCGCACGCCGCTCAGGCACTGATGATACCCGCACAGCCGTATGGTGTGAACCGTCGCGGCCAAAAAGGGAACTAACATCATTGTGATATCACGGCGCTTGTTGAAAAGATACCGCGAGCGCTACAAATCCACGACAGTTCTCTTTTTGAGCAATTGGTTAATTTTGGACTCGAACAGTTTGGTAAACGAGTCTTGGCTAATGTGAAGTTAGTCTTTGATTTCTGAGGCTGACTTCACACTAGACGTTTAGATCTTTAGCTCCTCAATAAAGCAGAGAGCAGCTTTGATACCCTCGCTTTATGCATATTCAGATTTTGCAAGTTAGTTTGTTTTTACCTGATTATTTACATTCGCGGCGGTTTTCGTTCTTATCTGTTTGTGGTCGGTTCTTTTTTGTACTCAGCTGATTCAGATCAGTTTCTTGATTCGGTCGATTTTTATATTCTGTGGCTAGTTTCGGTTGTCTTCCCGCGTTGTGAGACAAAAATCCCGTTTAGGGAGTTTGATGTCTATTTTTATACGATTTGTAAAAAAAATATTTCAGAATCCAATAAAATGCTTTTATGATTAGAATGTGGTATGCATCTATCGTCGATGACACAAATGATACACGTTTTATTATTTTATAATAAATAAGTAGGTGTTTAATAAATTGATGGCATATAAGTGTTGTGTATTAAGATTTGATAAACTAGTAAGTACTTGTACGTCAATGTGGGTAGGAACAGCTTTTGAAACAAACTAATATTAGTTATTTTTATTCCATAACGACTAAATAACCACTAAGATATTATGTTGATAATGTAGTGTTAATACATTTTTTTTTAGTTTCAATATTGGCAAAAGCGTCTTGTAGTTTTCGGACTCAATCTGATTAAACTAGTTCCAAGTAGTTCGCGGTATATTAGTGATACACATTTTTAGGTTCACATTTTTAATAATGAAAATAACCAGCTGCATAAATATTGGTGAAAATAATTTGTGAACAGCAATTAGCTTGATGTGTGGAGGTGGATTCTTTATCCAAAACACTGCCAAACAAAAAAGGCGATTTTATTTATTTATTCCTTCACATTTTTTTTAAAGTTGAGAAAAACAAACTGGCCGTTTGTATAGCACTGAGCAATTAATTAATTATTTTAGCTAAACCTAAGGACCAATAATATAACGAATAAAATACTCTTTATGAAGCTTTTAATTTATCTAAATATGTATTTGTTTCGACTTCGCTCTTTTTATATTTTGATACCTAAAGCAAAATAGAATTTCTTCAAAAGCTGAATTTTTATAAAAACCTTTTTCACATATTTTATCTAAGTATTTACAATATAAATTTTATATTTAGATTAAGATTGATGCAATTATATAATTTATATTGTGGGAGATATTGTGTGTATTTTTGAAATTGATCTTTAGTATTGTAGTGTGTTCAGCCGTAGGTAAGTAGCTTCTAATGAATTATACTAAACTTGTTGAATTTGTGTCAAAGCTATGTCAGATGAACACAGCTACTTGTGTGGGCTTCTTTGTTACTAGACAATATACAATACACTCCAGTATAAAGTATCAGTATGACAGAGATTAAAGTTCTCCTATTTTATTTTATTTTATTTACGATTGGTCAAAACAAGTTGTTGGACAAGGACGAGAATTATTTCTTAATAATTATTATGTATTTAATTTAATTTGTCTGCATTATCCTATATTCATTTTGAATACATTATAATGTTTATTAATTATTTACTCTCATATCATATGTGATATCAGTATTAGTATATTGTTTTTTTCCATACACAATAAAATGTTAAGCGTATTATGATATATTGTGATTTTTTTATTGGCGTTTGAAAAACAAGTAAAGATGTGGCCTAAGATTGGAGCACGCGTTTCTAAAAGCTAAGGGAAACTTAATAAACTTTGTCATACTCTGTGGTCGGTTGTAAGATACGGAAATATTTTCTATTCATAATATCTCGACAATAAAACCTCTGTCATACAATTGATGTAGATTAAATGTTAATTTTCAAAGCTTCGATATATTTACGTAACTGAATCTAACGCATTTTGTTATTAACATTCCCTCTAGCCATGTTGTGTTATCGATAGTTTATGTACTTAGTAGTAGGCACTATGTTTAACTATTAATGTATTTAGTGCTGACGAACAAATGTCTTATACAAGTGGATTTTTAAATGTGGCAGAAGATATTTAGACCTGCATTCATAGGTTTTGGATAAAACGTATAGTCTGGTTGGAAATGGTCTATTTATACAAGCAACTTTGTTTGATCCAGTTTCTTTAGAATAAATGTCTCCATGAGACAAACTGACATTTGAATATGGTCAAAAAAAGTCATAAAACGCGTAAACCTTTTGCTTAGTACATTTTGTATGAAAATTAAAAGTGACTTATGTTGTCCATATTGTAAAATAGTAAGTCGATTTAACTTGCAAAGTAACGAACCGAGAAGGAGACGTGTATTACAATTATGTATGTAAAAGTATGTGTGTCTTACATATGATACATCACACAGCTGTGTTGTGTTTGCACTAAATACATTAATTTCACTCTTTGCATTTCATATTGTCGCTTTTCTGTTCATTAGGCTCTTCGCAGACTAAGAACTGTTTGTCCGTGAGACTTTATCGTTTTTTCGCAAAGCTTCGAGTTTCTTGTGAGCGTTATTTGATGCAGTCCTAAGTGACTAAGTTGACTGGCCTCTCATCTCAGTTGGTAGTAGCTCTGCCTTCTGCAGTTTCTGTTTGTGGGTTTGATTCCCAAACATTTATCTGTGTTAGGGCGTTATATTGTCTCAAATGTTATTTTTTCATTTACCATAATCTAGTTTCTATATTACAAGCTCTGCTTAGTATGGGCTAGTTGATGCTGTTGTGTAAAATGTCTTGTGATCTAGGTATTTTGACGGATAAAATAGTTGGTGAATGAAAGTCCCTCGTCTGCAAAGGGCCTAAGTGTTTCTTTGTTATGTTAAAACAGAACCAGAGGTATATGTACGACTTGAGTATTCCTATAATTTGTATCATAACGTTTTGGTACTTGTTCTTATAGAGGTAGCAGCGATAAATATTTGTAAGTTTAGCATAATTGTATACGTTGTGTACCGTTTGCTAAATTAATGAATATTAATATCGTGTCGCTGTATTATTTATGTTATATTCGGTAATATTAGACGTGAATTTTAAACTCGTGTGTTTTCAGCAACTTTGATTCCAACGCACACAGCGCCAGCGATCAGATTAAATACTACACAACCAGAAAGCAACCTTGTGGCGCCATAAATATTGGTTTTAATAAGTAGACTCATTCTGTATTATCTTTCCATTGGAATCATAGAAATATCAATTCAAATTATTGAAGCCGGTGAAGCAATTTGACATACTATTTGTTTTTAAAACTGTGTGTGTGATTAATGTGGTAGAACCTTCTTAATATTGTCGGATTATATTTGATGTCAGAGATCGCTATCGGCAGCGTAATACTATTATTTGTGCACTGTCCGCAAACAAATAATACAGAATCAGCCTACATTAACACGTTAGCACGAATCAAAGTAGATTAAGGAGAACTGGAGACGATTCAAAAATATGTATTTCCACATAATTTATTTGAAAATTAAATGTTCTTTGTACAATTTGTACTCGCATTTGTGTGGATCAGTGTAATTCGATGTAGGCTAAGATAGAATAAGTAGAGTTTTCAAATTGTAATCAACCTAATGTGTGTTAAATGAAAAGCAATAATCGTAGTCTCGAGCGCCTTGGGATCAGATAGTATTTCGTGTTGATGTCCGTAAGGGAAAGCAGAGATACGTGGATTTATTGAGATTTGATTACCTATGGGATAGTGTGTAAGTTCATTAATTATCTTTGAAAATGGTGGTGATCTTAACATTATGTCAAATTTCCATAATTAAGATCGTTCATGACAAGAATTGTGCACTATGTTTTGAAGAGATATAAAAATAATGATTACACAAAAATTATATATTACATTGATGGTTTCTGCTTTTCTTTAATGGACTGTTTCAAGTTTTATTTGTACATGTATTATGTCGACACGGAACATTTTGTTTCTTGACTAGATTTATCGAAGCCGAAGCCGAAGGAGGGATGGTGATCAGCAGAATCTCGAATTGAAATTATAATATCGGCCTAAAATTTCCCAGATCACAAATCAAACTAGGAATGGTACTAATGCACCAAAACGAACGTTCTTCCTTATTTGTACTGAGAATTCATATAAGGAACCAATTTAAGAAGGAAATGGCCTAAAAAAATGATTACTTTTATTAAGGGTAGGTACCATCAAGTTCTGATGGTATTGCGTGGGTTTGTGAGAGTTATTATTGACCATCTTGACGTTTTTGGCTAGAACTAGCACTCAGCTTTACTGTAAATGTACACTTCCGCTATCGTTGAGTTCATAGCAGATTACTACAGACCGACGCGTCGTCTGCATCATGTACGTACAAACTTACAGAAACTGCAGATATCACGGGCACAAGAAAAGTACGTATTGCTCACTGATGCTTTTTTAGTCGTTTAATAGCAACTGATCAAGGCATGTTACATCAAGCAGTTTGTCAAATGCACTCAGATTTAAGATACGTGTCGTACTGTAGAGGTGCGTACTTGTCGATCCGTTGTGGTTAGTTGTAGGTACGTTATCGTCATCTGTGAAATCGTAGTTCGAGGAAACGTATAACATACCCCCACGTAAATTATATTGCTTCGCGTAAAAATGTATTAAGAATCAAAATGTGCTGTGTGGCCATAGTTCGTAGTACAGCTTGATAGTGTTTTTAATGAATGACATATTTAAAAATTAGATATTATATAACATTAGAGTTATATTTATTTTTATATTGCTTAACATAGGTAACATAAAATATCTGAAACTGAACTTTGTACCTACCTAAATGTAATTATACTTGAACAATTGGCTTTATTTCTTTAGAAATGTATTTAATTTATTACTTTTCTGTTACTAATTTTGTATCGGCGATATTTTAGGAATGCTACGGTTTCATGTAAAAAGGGAACTATTAACACAAACGTAGGCTAGAACACAGGATAATAAAGGTGTATGGCCGGACGTAACGCACTGCAGCGGGTATATTCAATGTGGATTCTGAACATTTTAATGTTTCTCAGGAGTCTAATCACAACATAGAGCATTCTTGTTTCGATCTTACATTACTTCGGTCTTGTTTTTTCTACACTGAACAGGTAGTGACATAAGTAAAGTGATATCAAAACAAGAATGCTTTGAGGTCGTGGTTACCCTTGGTCTGATAAAGTACTTTTATATTCATTTCATACTTACCATGTTTTATAAGCATACGTAACTTTATTAATTATTATAATGTACTTTAAGAATATGTTTATCCACTTACTTTATTTCATAATAACTAACGTTTTTTTTATTTAATCATTAGGTAGGTAGGTCCAACAAATTTTTGAAATTTATAAATTGTTAAAATTAGGAATAGATTGTAGAAGTTTAATTAATATTATACGTTTGTATTCGCTAAAGAAAGAGAACATAGCTTTTTTATTCATATGGATTGAGTTAAAGTTTGAAATATTATATCATAATGAATGTAGGTGTATTAACGAAGAGAAATATTGATACAACCACAACAAAGCTTGAAAAAAAGAGTACTCATATTGTCTTAAGATTTTTTCTAAAGCGCCCAATAAGTCGCCAGAGAGCAATTTATATTTGTGAACACCCACTTCGAAACATGAGTATGGAAAAAAATGTCTTACCATACCTAAATGCTTATTGAAAATATCGGGTAATTTTGTTTATTCGAGATAGACCTCTTTTATACGAGTACAGTAGGTACTACGCGATGTTCTATGAAGTGCGCAAGTCGAGATTATGCTCGCTGGCGTCAAGTGGGCGTTTCCTCTAGTGACGTTGGTTCGTAATGTGTACGTACGGCCGACACTTACACCTACATTCAACATCACAAAGTTAATGTGATACAAACGTGTATAGTATGCGACATTTATAGTTTTTACTAGTTAGGTAGGTTTTATTAATAAATTTAAATTCCATTTAACAATCGTTTCATTTCAAAAACCTTAACCTGTAGTTGAGTAGTAGTCGCCGCTTTCTCATGGTCCCATTAATGATGACCACGAGGGAGAACAATTTCTTGTAGTCCCATTACTGTTTATCTACTTCCTATATAAAAATAAGGATGCGTGGTAGTCGTAGACGTTAATAGAATAAACCACGTCGTCCTATTCAAGAAAAGGAAGGTTTAAAAGGAACCCCTTTGACGTGGCCTTAGACGTTTAATTGACGATAAAACGTACCTATTGGAACGGTATTTCTACTGAAGACTTGAGAATTCTAAAACCCGGGTAGGAAATTATTAAATACTACCTACTCATTTTTTTCAGGGTAGGTACAGACATTTTACACCTGCTTTGCTACAATCCTTGAACACCTTGCTTCATTCTTTCTTTTACGTATACGGTGCTTTGCTACAACGCGTCGAGTGTTTGGGGGCTAGTAAAAGGTTGTAATGAGTTACGGACTCATGATTTTATCCTCTTTGGGACGGACCTCATTTTTCACCAGCACGACCGGGCCATTCAGAACGTGTATATCCTATGATCACTCACCAGGGGGCAGCTTTTGTATTTAACTTATACTCACCTACGTGGCAGCTTGCAAAAACCCACAACTGCTGATGATTAATTTGTCCGTTTGTTCTCAATAGTTCGATCGTCGAATTTATTATAATCGAGAAACAAAACACTATAAAAGCAGTGCCGTTATGTCCTTTCAGAGTGGCTCAGCCGCTGGCCTGGATGCTGTGTCTCCACAGCATCTAAAGGACCTGCTATCTGGTGGGTCTGGCCATGCGGGTGATGTCCTTCTTGAAGAACTGACGGCATTGATCAACCTCATGCTGTCGGGTCGAGTCAACAGCGAGATTGCAGAAATCTTATATGGTGCTACCTTTGTGCTTTAAAAAAAAAGGATGGCGGGATAAGACCCATAGCCGTAGGCACCACCTATCGCCGCCTTGCAGCCAAAGTCTGCTGTCGCAAAAAAGCCGCGTATCTAGGCGACTATTTCCGACCCGTGCTAGGCTTTGGTTCGCGAGGCGGTTGTGAGGCCGCGGTTCATTCTTTAAGAACCTTTTTAGATCTAAATTACGGGGAGGTTATTCTAAAAGTAGATATCAAAAATGCTTTTAATTCGGTTGACAGAGGCGCCTTGCTAAATCAAATCAAATCCAAAATTCCCGAAATTCATCATTTTCTTTTTCAATGTCATGGTTCGCCATCTAAATTAATTTACAAGAACCAAACTATTTCGTCTGCAGTTGGCTGTCAGCAAGGTGACCCTCTAGGCCCGGCCATTTTTAGCCTTGCCATTCACCCAATTATTTAACGCCTGAAATCTAAATTGAATGTTTGGTATCTCGATGACGGAACCCTGGGTGGCGATGTGGACTCAGTATTTGGCGATCTAAAAATTATTATAGATGAATTTCGGCAGATTGGCTTAGAACTAAATTTTTCGAAATGTGAAATACTTATACATTGCAGATACATGTTTGGATAGACATTCAATTATTCCAAAGTTTGAGACTTTGGCTTCCAATATTACTGTTGTAGATAAGAGTTCACTCCACCTACTAGGTCACCAATTCTTGCTGAATCTTTTCCGGGTTTCGTCGACGACAAAATTCAAAATTTTATGAAGGTTTCGGACAGACTTTCAAAAATTAACTCACATATGGCTTTCAGCATTATAAAGTTCTGCCTTTTTGTCCCAAAATTTACTTATGCTTTACGATGTTGTCAACTGTGGAAACACAGTGAGCTGGTGGAAGGCTTAGACAACATAATAAAGTACACCCTTTCCACGGTTTTGAATATTTGATTAGTTGGATGACAGAGCATGGTTGCAGGCCTCATTGCCTATTCGATTAGGCGGCTTAGGCATACGTAAAATTTCTAGTGTTGCTTTGCCAGCGTTGTTGTCTTCCGTCTATAGTACACATTCTTTGGTTGAGAAAATTCTAACACCATCAATTTCGGCTGTTCCTGGCAATATACTCCAAATTTCTTATCTTGACGAGGCTCGAAATGCTTGGCATAGCTTGTCCTAATACCGATCCCCAAAACACCTTTCGGCACAACGGCAGTGGGACGACGGGCCTCTGTGCGAGTTGACACGGAATTATCTATTACATACGTGCTGCTCCACAGATCGTGCTCGTCTCTTAGCTGTTTCAAAATGGGAATCAGGTCTTTGGCTGCAAGCACATCCATCTTACAATACCGGTACACTTATGGATCCTGTAACTTTCCGTATTGCCACTTGTCTTCGGTTGTGTGCAAGATGCTGCGCCTCTCACCAGTGCCGGTGCGGTGCGGCCGTAGATCAATTTGGTTTTCACGGACTTTCGTGCACAAGGTCTGCCGGCAGGATTTCGCGCCACGCTAGTCTTAATGACATAATCCGTCGAGCTTTTACCAGTGTCAATGTGCCAGCCGTTCTTGAACCGAATGGTCTGTTACGTGATGATGGTAAGCGGCCCGACGGTATGACTCTTGTCCCTTGGGAAATGGGTAGGCCTTTGGTGTGGGACGCTACCTGCGTCGACACCCTAGCGCCATCTCATCTGCCTGGGACATCAGTTAGGGCTGGTGCGGCGGCTGATTCGGCCGAGGATCACAAAAGGCGCAAATATAGTGGTCTCGACAGAGCTTACCTATTTGAGCCTTTTGGGGTGGAGACCTTGGGTCCGTGGGGAGCCGGTGCCCTCCGGGTTTTCAAAAATATTGCGGGGCTTTTGATTGAGGCGACACGTGACCCAAGGCTCTTATTTAGGCCAGCGAATTAGCATAGCTATTCAGCGTGGCAATGCAGCCAGTGTCTTGGGCACGCTTCCGTCTGGAACAGTTGAGTTACCTATAGGCTGTTTGTAACGGTCCTTGGGTAATCTGACTGATTCCTTTGTACATAGTTAGTTTAATTGTACTTTTTATTGAATTAAGAACTTTTTGAATTAACTATAAAATAAATTTCATGGAGCTGACCGACGACGATCTAATCAAACACAAAATGCCCAAACCAGATGTCCTGGCTGGCGCGTTGTACATATGCGGGATTTGAAGCGCTCATTTTCAGAATAAAAGTCTGCATTTATTATAAAATATTTATTATGTTCGATCAACAATAAAAAACTTAAAATAAAATAGTTACTCACAGAAAACATAAATTAGGCTTTCTCGTTTTAAAACACTAAAATGGCAGTCAGAAATAATTCATACCAGTATTTGCCCCAAACATTTTAAGTTAAAAATGATCTTTATGACAAAGCTTGACTCCATTTGAAGCAGAGGGTGAATTAATAGTTAGTTTTATAATGCATTCGTTGAGAAGTTTCTTACATATTAAACGCGGAGTAAGACTTTACTTACCAGGGCATACCTTCATACTTTTACTGGTTGAATCTAGGTACACACTACGCACATTCTACAATACCGGACTGAATATGTTCTATACTTTTAGACATTTTATGATCTAACTACAATTATAATGAGTTATTATAAATACCCTAAACGTTTCAGCTGCCTTGGCCTTGAAGAACGCATACTAAATCGGTAAAGCCATAAATTGGCTTCATAGAACCCAATCAGACAATTCAAACAATGGACAACAATCCGCGTACATTTAGTCTGTAAAAAGTTTGCCGTAATAAGGTACAATCGCTTGTCTGTGCGGTCGCAGTCAAGAAGTTCATCTTCTGCGTCAGTTCTTATCATGCTTACATTTGCCAATATCTTATATTTTGAGACCTTCTCTTGTTAGCTGAATTTGTCATTGTAAATGTAAAACAAATAAAAATCTCAATAATTTCATAACATAGAGAGCATGAGTTTTTACAAACTACACCATACAGTACAATTACATATAACGTTGAACTTTATGAGTTGTGAATGGACGCTTAAATCTTATCAGTTATCACTTTCGAGGCATTCCTAAAGCGTTATGACGAATGTCAAGACATTTTAGGACCCTTATACTAATAAGTGAGAATAAAATCTTACATTACTTTCACAGTAAAATATAAACCAAGTGCTCTTTTTTACCAACTATTTATGTCATAACATCCACACAATTAGTTGCCAAAAACAATATTAAGCCACTTATTCCATTGTGAGGTGCGTCAATTGAATTTACTTACAGCAAATAATTATTATTCTCGGCTTACTACTACTTAAGAGGAGGCTCCCTAAATGATATAAATGTACGGTGCACAAAACCGTACAATTAGCATTATTGTACGGTTTTGGGCACGTTAGCGTTTTACTCTATCGTGGCAGGTTCTATAATAAAAAATAATAATGTATAATTTAGAAAACGCTAGTACAGTATTGTGCTTGATTTGGTTGGTGGTAGGACTTTGTTTAAGTCCGCCTGGCTACTACCATCGACCTCCATCACCTACCACCATCTTATCTAATTCTGTCGCCATAACAACAATTCTGAAATTGTTGTGTTCTGGAATTTGGAGGTAAGATAGCAAGTTCCGCAGTTTATTGAGGATTCCGGGTGAAGTGCCCTTTTACCTTCGGCCTTTATCATAACTTGAAAATCAGATGAGATGAAGGCCAAGCACATACCCGTAGTACGATATAAAAAAAACTGCTTTAATTAAATCATATAAAGCAGACTCCAAATATACTGTTTATCCAAGGAGCGATACTTACTCAAAATATATGCAAGTTTAGTTTTCATCAATAACAATAATAAAAGGTGGGTAAGTTACTAATAAAATATATATCAAATTATTTTTGTTCAAACAAAAAAATGTCTCCATGCATCTATTTTCTAGGAACGTCGACGCGTCATATTGGCCACGGTAGTACTGCGGGGGCATGGGCGGAGCTAGCAAAGAATTTTTTTTTTGACAGCCTGGTTACATTAGCAGCTAAATTGCGTTTTTTTTCAGGCAATTGGCAGTTTCTATTACTAATTTTTGCTTTTCAAATATTAATATATACTCTTATGGGTATTTGAATAATTAGGTACTTTCTAAGTAAAACTTAGGTTATATTATGTAAATAATATAATTGGTGTATATAATGCTAGGACTGCACTTGCGATTTATCGCAAATAGATCTTCTGCTAGCTATATAATTCATAAGTCTTATTTTTAATAGAGGAGAAAAAGACAACACATTGTCCAATAAGCCCAATTGTAGTCCCACCCTATTATAATTATTTACAACAAAAAACTAGATGACTAACAGTTATTATTACATAAAGTTCCAACAGCGGAAGATAAAAAGAACGGTGGTGTCCAATAAGCCCAATTGTAGTCCCACCCTATTATAATTATTTACAACAAAAAACTAGATGACTAACAGTTATTATTACATAAAGTTCCAACAGCGGAAGATAAAAAGAACGGTGGTTTAGTACCTATGTAGAAATAAAACCACTAAAATCAGTGGGTTACCTTAAAATCACGTAGAGAGACAACCGTCGTAGATTAGGGGCGTTCCTGAGCTTTTTTTTCAAATTAAAAATGCTGTCCTGTCTCGTCAGCTTTGGCTTGCGCAGAAGGCGTTATGCGATAACATTTGTTTGAAGCGGGTATGTACGAGATCCGTACGTAGGTACGGATCTCGGCTTGAGTTGACAATTGGTGGGGGGGAGGTATCGTTTGAGGGGCGAAAGGGAGCTAGTGGAGTATATGGATGCTGTCACCTCCGGGCAAGCGGTGGTAGGTCATATGGGTCTCCAAGCCCTGAAATCCTATGACAATTATGATAGTCCCCTTTTTTTGTCACGACGATTCTCTTTCTAAACTGACTGACTGACTGATAATCAAAGCGGCCTTGATCAGACATTTTCAAGATATTTAGCTGCCCTTTATAGCAAGGGTACAAATAAAAAATAAGTGGTTCTCGTTGAATGAAAATACATACCATGGGGTTGGTATGTTTTTTCATCTACATAAATAACAATCTCATAGTGTTAGTACAAAATAATAATAGCTAATGTTTCAGCGGACACAACATTTTTTTAAACAGTGCACCCCTTCATCATAAAATAAAAATAATAAATATCATTAATTTATGACTCTTAACACTTATAAAGCACTGTTGCTCGATACTTTAAAATTGCAATATCGCTTAACTTATTTCTAGTCCTAATCATTTATACTAAAACTAGCTTTTCACGATTCTTCACTCTCATCACTCAGACTCTATTAATTCTAGGCCAATAAAAACATTTTAAATCAAAATTGAGCGTAAATGCTATTACAATTTATTAACCGACTTCGACTAACATTGGTAATACAAAACGTAACTCAAAATTCCACTCAACGGTTTCCATACATCACGTGAGCATTTTTTTTTTGCACTATGGGTAAGCACTTGGCCTTCATCTCACCTGGTTACAAGTTGAGTAGAGATTGAGTAACGTTTGATGTTACCAGCGCCTCTTATATTTTTATGCTAGTGTCTAAAGACTATCGTTGTGTAATAAAGTGCACTTAGGGTGAGGTATGGCGACTTACGAGTTCTAGGCCATATAATAGGTTCCTTTTAGACATAGTGCATGTCCTTACTTGTTCACCTGTAGTCATACGCTATACTATCGCCAATAAATAGTAGTCTATGCAACTGTCATATAAGAAGGGGTATTAAAACACGAGAGTCTGTTTATCGCATGAGGCGAAGCCGAATGCGATAATAGGTTGACTCGAGTGTTTTAATACCTAAGCTATATGCAGTTTCATACACTACTTTATCTTCACTCATAGGAAAAATTGAAATTAAACAAAGTAGGTAGGTTACAAGGAAGTAATTTTCAATCTATAAATTCTTGGTACATTTTGTCGTACAATTTTTTAGATTTTTCTGGCAGGAGACTTTCAGTTAACGCCAATGCCGCGTCTAGAATATCTGGCGGAGTGAAAATCTCGCCGTCACTACTCTCTTCTCCAATCATATTTTAATCACTTCCAGGATTTTAGTAGACTTTTTTGGAATCCCGAATACAAAAACACGATCGGCAAAAAATGTATGGGAAGCGCGGGAAATTAAGTTCAAACTATGCATGCGTGCGCCATTTTTTTTCACAGTTCGAAATGCGCATGCGTGCGCTTTTTTTTTCATATTCAGCCTAAAACCATAGGCTACTTTAATGAAATAATAAAAAAAAAGATAGCGGTACTATAATGAGTTTTATGATACAGTTGGCGGTACTATAATGAGTTTTATTCTTAATTTTATGTATATGCGTTCATAAAGTGCGTCTGTATAGAACCGTCTTTGAATTCGTAATTCGAATTTTTCGATTTGAGTGTATATAAAATAATGTTCTTATATAAATCCTTCAGGCATTACGTTACTAACGTAATTCAAGAAGCTTTCACGATGCAAGCAGCAGAACAATATCAGACAGTCGATGAAAATTAACGTATATAAATATTATATAATCTAGTTTCTATATCTGTGCTTTGCTCAGTTTGAGGCTAGGTGGCGCTGTGTGAAAGTAATGTTATGTATTTGTTTTGTTGTCGACGGGGAAAGGTTTGGCCTTTATTTCACCTGTTTTCAAGCTATGATAAGGCCACCTTGGTTGGTGGTAGGACTTTGTTTAAGTCCGCCTGGCTAGCTACTACCATCTTACCTTAGTCTGTTGCCATTACAACTATTGTAAATTTGTGTTCCGGAATTCAGAGATAAGATAGCCAGTTCCTCAGATTGTTGAGGATTCCGGGTGAAGTGCGCATCCACTTTCGGCCTTATCCTAACTTGTTACCAGGTGAAATGAATGACGAGCGCTTCCCAATCGTACAAAAAACAAATGTATTATACAATTTCAACCAGCTACCTATAACGAATCAAAAGTACTCTTTAGAGGGACGACGTATAGACAGACGGACAGACAGCTAAGGCTTAGTAATAGGGTCCCGTCGATACCCTTTGGGTACGGATCCCAATAAATGACAATGATATGATAGATCTACTCTAGAAGTCAGGCTAGATAGCTTAATGGTTAATTTACACCAAGGACATGGGTTCACTTATTTTACCTAGATATATTGCTCTTCTTTGGTATATCTTAATAAGCTTACGATATCTTACATACCACATTAATACCTTATTCTACACAACATCTAAAATATAAACAAAATGCTTTGGGCTCCTTCAGTACAATATTGTCCCAGTTGATAAAAAAACATTAAAATACATGTAAATACTATTTATATCTATAATAATCGATAAAATGCAATTTTCATGACCTAAATACTAGTTTAGCATTTTGGTATTTCATGAGCAAATTTATTGTAACTTTTACGTTACAATATTTTTATCGCCGTTTCCGTTAAAAGGCGTACTTCATATTCAAAGGCAATTCACATCTTAAATCTAATAATTGTTTAAAATTTACATTCACAAATAAGCAATCAGATCAACGAATTGAGTATTTAACGTTTCAAGTACCTGCTTTGTCGGTGAGGTGGGTACTATAGGATTTTTTTTAATGGGGTCCGTTACCACTGCTATGGGAAAACATTTAAAAAGCAGTTGTCTACTTTGGGGATATTTAAACCGGGACAGATTTACTTATGTATATATATAAAATGTGGGCGCGCGGTCTCCAACGTACCTAAAGGCTGGTCGCTGAAGGTAAGGTACAGGAAGGTAGGTACTTCACACGGAGGTCCCACGTCGCTCTGCATCGAGTGTGACGTCTTCGGGACTGGCGAGGTCCGCGCGCAGTCTCACGCCGCGGCCCGTCAACGTCCACCGACATGCGCCTCCTCCCACCCCCACCCCGCGCTCCACCCTACAACAACGTCACACGTCACGCATGTGTCATTATGTCACCCAGGACAAACATCTGTGTGATAAATATAGATGTTTGTTGTGTGTTTGGGTGTTGTATCATATAGTATGTATGTATTTAAAAAAAAAGTATTCTATCCGTAATCTAGTTCCCATATTACAAGCTTTGCTTAGTTTGGGGCTAGATAGCGCTGTGTGAAATTAATGCCCTGTAGTAAATGTAATATAATCTTTAATAATATTATTATTATATTTAATAACTCCGTTAAAGAAACTACAAACATTTTTATTATTGTACGACGCGGAAGCGCATGGCCTTCATCTCACCTGATAACAAGTTAAGATAAGGCCGAAGGTGGAGACGCACTTCACCCGGAATCCTCAACAAACTGAGGAACTGGCTATCTTACCTCTGAATGCCGGAACAAAACATTTTTTTTTAATTAGATGAGATGGTGGTAGCTAGCCAGGCGGACCCAAAAGTCCTACCACCAACCAAACCAAGCACAATATATTGTACTCCCCATGGGGGTCGAACCCGGGACCTCTGGATCTGAAATCGGTTGGTTGAACCACTAGACCACAGAGGCGGTTGATGTATTTGAGAGCATTGTATGGGAGAGCAGTGTTTGCGCTAGCACCAGCTCCTACCACAATAATGAGAGCAACCCTAGACGACAAAAGCCGTCTGTCAGTCCATCATTACGGATTTCAAACTCTTTTCGGCTCACCATCTATATCAAAATCCAAATTGTATTTAAATTATAAAAAAGTAACTTGTACTTGGAGCCTTTTAATTCATAAACCACTCGAATTTTCCCAAAGACCGTGGCGACCGTGACACGAACCGGCAATCTTAACAAGCCTCATAGCTCAGTTGGTAGTAACTCTGCCTTCTGCGCTGTAGGCTGTGGGTTCGATTCCCACCCAGGACAAACATTTGTGTGATTAATATAGATGTTTGTTCTGTGTTTGGGTGTTGTATCATATAGTACGTATGTATTTACAGAAAGTATTTATGTATTCTATCCGTAATCTAGTACCCATATTACAAGCTATGCTTAGTTTGGGGCTAGATGGCGCTGTGTAAAAATTAATGTCCTATAATATTTATTTATTTGTTTATCTTCGATTTTTTCGGTACCACTGGTCCTGAAATCGGGCAGATAGCCTGGGGTATTACCCATAGACTCAACACGCAACTTTTTATGCAGGTAATAAAATAGTGTGCGCATTGAATTACCTGCAGATCTCCGACGGCCGGTGGTCCGGCTCGACTTCCTCCTCCGCGTCCGAGCTGGACCCGGTGGAGCTGCCGCCGCCGCGGTACCGCTCCACCGTGTCTGTGGGGACCATACACTATTCTTAGGGTACAAACATAAAGAAACAGGTTTTTCGGTCCCGATATTATGTCAATACGGGTCGGTACTGATAGGTACCGGTCAAACCACATGAAGACGATTTTGCACGATCTCATTCCACCCTCTCCTTTCCACAACAGGAGAAGCAGACGCACAGAGCACTACCATGCATACCTAGTTAGTGTACCACCCATTCGGACCAAGCGGTTCGAATCCACTTTTATAATAAGAACAGCCAAGGTGTGGAACTCTTTGCCGTCATCAGTCTTTCCTGCCACATATAACTTGGGTCTTTTTAAGGTAAGAGTGAATAGGTGTCTTCTAGACCATCGTGCTACATCGTCGACTACATCGTCACTTAACATCACGTGAGATTGTGGTCAAACGATGGTCTATTCAATCATAAAAAAAAAAACGGTAAATCTGTTAGTAGTGACCATCAAGTCTTCGAGTTCGTCGGATGATGAGTTTTCTTCTCCTCGAAAGTGCTCATTATAAATGTAAGTGACATTCGGTGTTTCTAATATGAATAGTAAAAGAAAGGAATATGGAATATTTCTACAAGATACAAAGTTCGATGAATCCAAGTTTCATGATTATACTAGGCACCAGAAGCATTTAACTACATATTGAGTACATCGATTATTTAAGAATTGGTGTAACTGGCACGTACATCCCATTCCACCCGAAGAAAGACTAATTGTTACTATAAGTAAATGATATTTAAGTATCTTTTTAATCACATTTGTGTTTTGACAAATTATATATATATTTTTTAAATATATACCTAATTAAAATTATAAAAAAAAAATCCACATCCATTTTCACGACGACAGAAGATGACACACTGCACAGGCAAATGTTTAAACCTGTACGTATCGATGCAGATAGTCGGTACCGACGAAGTTTGAACCTGTTTCTTTTATAAATGAGTGCACAAGATAACATGGGAATATTATACCTGCACCGATCGGTACCGACCCCGCACAGACCGGAAACCTGTATCTTCGTGTTTTTACCCTTACTCATTAAGGGCGCGTTTATATATCGCACTAGATATTTAGCGCTTCTTCCCCTTTGAGTATACATTTTACAGCAGTTAAACTCAGGTAAAGGGACACTGTCTCTCTAGAATTGGGGGATGTAAACCTCTGTCAGCGAACTCATATTGCGAGACCCTGGTCGACATATTTTTTAGAATCTATGTCAACCAATTCGAGCGAACTGATTCGTTGACAAATAAAAAAGGTTAATAAAGCTGCGACTGTGACAGGAATAGTATAATATATACTATTATATATATAAATCTGCCTTCGGCGCGTCAGGCTGTGGGTTCGATTTCCACCCAGGACAAACATTTCTGTGATTAATATTGATGATTGTTCTGTGTTTGGGCGTTGCATCATATAGTACCTACGTATGTATTTACAAATGTATTTAAGTATTCTATCCATAATCTAGTTCCCATATTCTGAGTAAAATTAATGTCCTGCAATATTTATTTATTATTTATTAACTCACCTCGTTTGTCGTCCGAGTCGGGTGCGTCTTCCAGAGTCATCAATATCTCCGCGCACAGATCAGAGTCCAGCGGGATCGGGTTTTCCGAGTCTCTGTCGTTCGAAATATCATCGTATCAAAATTGAAACTCTGTATAAAGTTCGACTTTTACAAATGATAACCGTCTACCGGCGTCAGATGAACCTCTGACGCCATCTAACGGTAGGAATTTGTATAAGTCCGCCTCGCTAGCTACCACCATCTTACCTAATTCTGTCGCCATAATAACAATTCTTAAATGGTTGTGTTCCGGCGTTTAGAGGTAAGATAGCCAGTTCCTCAGTATGTTGAGGATTCCGGGTGAAGTGCGCTTCCACCCAGCCTTATCATAACTTGAATCAGTTGAGATGAAGGCCAAGCACCTCCCCGTAGAACAATAAAAGAAAAGACCTTTTGTCTTTTGTTCAGCGTTTTTCGGAAATTCAACTCCAAAGAGGGAAAGTTTGTGGAAAGTGTAGGCAGACTACGGGAGCATATTTTGCTTCCTCGGGTCAGCTCTTGACATCGAAACTGGCACAGGCATGAACGAGGTCAGATGAAGCAAGCCCACCCAGAAAGCGCCTTCTAACCTACCAACTATCTTCTTGAAGACATTGGGATCGTAATACAGCGCAGCGCAGTTTTGACCGCCTCTGTGGTCTAGTGGTTCAAGTCACCGATTTCAGATCCAGGGGTCCCGGGTTCGATCCCCATGGGGAGTACAATATATTGTGCTTGGTTTGGTTGGTGGTAGGGCTTTGTTTAAGTCCGCCTGACTAGCCACCTATCTCACCTATCTACCACCATCTTACCTAATTCTGTCGCCATAATAACAATTCTAAAATTGTTGTGTTCCGGCATTCAGAGGTAAGATAGCCAGTTCCTCGGATTTTTTGAGGATTCCGGGTGAAGTGCGCCTCCACCTTCGGCCTTATCTCAACTTGTTACCAGGTGAGATGAAGGCCAAGTGCTTACCCGTCGTACAATAAAAATAATAATAATAATAAAAACAGCGGATACACAGACGCTGGAAGCTGGTTTATGTTTTTGCAGTCCTAACTTACATTTGTTACAAATGTTATAATGACACAAAAATTCACAACCCGAGACGGGATTCAAAGCCGCATAGTTTCCTCAAGTCGCAAGCTCTAACCAATTATGCTACGTCATATCAAACTCAGCTTGAGTGTTGTTTGTGTCATTATAACATTTCTAAAATGTAGGTAACCAAGTACTTGAAATACAAAAATATTACTTTTGCTACTCAGGCATGTCCTATGTATATCACCAAAAAACGAACTTGCGCGAGGTTCAAGCCTTTCTTTTAGTTCTGGTCGCGATTCCAAAAAGGCGGTAGATAGAGTTGACAACTCAAAACTATGCCAAAACATCTAACTGAAATGATATTGATTACCTATTGTGAAGGACGAGGGCGACGAGCGCGGGGTGCGGCAGTGGGGGCGGGGTGAAGGCTGACACGTCGAGCGCGGGAGGCGGTACTCGCGGCGCGCCCCCCGACCCCCAAGCCGCGCCCCCCACCACGTCGGGCGGCGCGGGCCGCACGCAGAATTGCTCCCACGCCCGCGCCCCCGTGCCGCTCTCCAGTGGGAGGCGAGCCGCGCCCTCCTCCAACGGCACTAGGATGTCGGGGTCAAACGCCTAAGAAACAACACCATTATACGTTTTAGATTACAGTGTACGACCGCAACATGATATTTTCCGTCCTCCGCGGCAAACAATGTTGGGTATTACTATCGAACATTGTATTCCTTATACCACGCGCTCTCTTTTTCGTGTTGTGACAACTTTGCAGTCGTATTTCATTGTTTATATAGTTAGATAAACCAGCGCTAAGGTTCCAAAAGCAGGTAACCTTTTTGCTTTTGAGTCGTAACCCTCGGTGTGCGAGTCCGACTCGTAATTGGCCGGTATATAAGGGATGTTCAAATAACCTATATATAGATATACTATTCTAAAGACGAATGAGAAGAGTTCCTCAGTTTGTTGAGGATTCCGGGTGAAGTGCGCCTTCACCTTCGGCCTTGTCTCAACTTGTTACCAGGTAAGATGAAGGCCAAGTGCTTACCCGGCGTACAATAAATAAAATAAAATAAAAAAAGAATGCCCCTGCACAGCGGCTTACAAAGAAGGAGTATAGACGCAATAGCTACTTAATAAATATGCTTTGTCATTGGATGACTAACAACCAATGACAAGGCATACTTATGTGATTGCGTCTAGATCTCGCTGTGAAGGGAAATTCGTTTTTATAATGTTACATCCATACTCACCTCCGAGAGAGTGTTGGCAGCGAGTGCAGTGTAGTCGGTACACTCGAGGCCTCGCCTCGCCCACCATTCCTCTTGTCTCGCCGCCTCGCCCCAAACACGGGCTAGCTCCACGCCTGCTGACTCCACAGCCGCCTGCGAAAGTCGACATCAAACATAACTATGATACCAGTGAAACGTCCGCGACTTTGTTCCCGCTATCCCGGGGAATTTGCCTAATCCTTTCAGTGTACCCCTACACTACTAAAGGGAGCTTCCCTGAAAATGTCAAGTCTCTAGGACCTCTGATTTATGACAGTACGTTGATTGTCAGTCAGTTAGTCAGTCAGGTACACAAGTATTTGCATTCGGCCACAACATTTACAAATGTTAGAATCGCACAAAAAATCACAACCCGTATATATATTTGTATACATAGATTTATGTATCGGTTAACAAGCAGACCTGCCACTGGTTTAAAACCACATTTAAAAGCAAAGAATCACGTGCCCCCTTTATTTTTTTATCGTACGACGGGGAAGCGCTTGGCCTTCATCTCACCTGGTTTTAAAGTTATTATAAGGCGGTGGAAGCGCACTTCGCCAGGAATCCTCAACAATCTGAGGAACTGGCTATCTTACCTCTAAATGCCGTAACATATTTTTTTAGTATTGTTGCTATGGCGACAGAATTAGGTAAGATGGTGGTAGCTATCCAGGCGGACGTAGTCAAAGTCCTACCACCAATCAATAAATTGTTGTAGCGGCAACTGAACAGAAATAACCACGGACAGACAGCGACTTAGTAATAGGCACCCGTTGGCACCTTTCGGTACACAACCCAAAAAAAATTTTATTTGTATTTTTAACACGCTAATACGACTTGTAACCAAACTACATACAAACTATATTCTTAGTAAGCAAATTAAGTATCATTGATAAATATAATATAATTTATGTGTTTAGCTATATGTTACTTATAAAACTTTATTAAATTGTTATGTACACTATTTCCCAATTTTTATCCATCTTTTCTCTCTCCACATCACTGGTTTGCTTGAAGAAAACTCTTTTTAGGGTTAAGCTCGCCTTTGCCATGTATTTTAATTTTTAAGATTTTCTTTGTTACTCTATGTTTCTGTTTTGTTTTTTTGAGCCTCATAGCTCAGTTGGTAGTAACTCTGCCTTCTGCGCTGTAGGCTGTGGGTTCGATTCCCACCCAGGACCAACATTTGTGTGATGAATTCAGATGTTTGTTCTGTGTTTGGGTGTTTTATCATATAGTACGTATGTATTTACAAAAGTATTTAAGTATTCTATCCGTAATCTAGTTTCCATATTACAAGCTATGCTTAGTTTGGGGCTAGATGGCGCTGTGTAAAAAATAATGTCCTGTAATATTTATTTATTTATTTATTTATGTTTATGTGCGCAATAAAGTATATAAAAAAAAAAGGTAAGTTCCAGGGTACATACCGTGAGGTCAGTGGGCATCAAGCGGCACCGCGCGCGCGCCGCGTCCGTCAGCGGCAGCGCGAGCTCCTTGCGTCTCGAGGACACCTTCTCACGGAGCGAGTGCACTAGCTCGGCGCACTCACGTTCCAGCTGCTTATACGCTCCCGTCTGGAAACGTATACTGCTAAGAGCTTGCCTAGCTTTGAACTGTTTCATATTGTAGCGGTTTGGAACATTATTATTATTTGGTAATAGGCGAGCAGCACTGGTGTGCCTATTTTACAGTATTGGTTTTAGATTGTCACTAGGTACACTTGTTATACATTCGCTCTGCATTAGAATAGCTGAATTGCATACCTAACTGGAGCGGATTATGGAAACGACCCAGCACGAGTTGCAGTCTCAAAACACGTGTCGCCCCGCGCCCCTGTGCGCAAGCATCGGTTACCGGACGCCTCACGATGGCTTTGACCACAATTTGAATTCTCGCATTTACAAAAAAAAAAACATACTATGCGAGAGATATATGTAGAGCTAGAATACTTTTATTTTTGACTTCCAATTGGTAAAGTGATACGGTATTGAGAAATACGTGTAGTCTCAGTATCCCAAAATTTATAAGCTATGCCATAATGCAACCTAAGGTATGAAATTTATAATGTCTCATCTTTCTTTCAAACCTTGGCTTCTGCTAATTTGTGTCGAAGATTTTGGCATCATCTTGCCAGTGTTTCGGGATCAAACTTAACCAACTTATTATTATACTTTCTCAGATCTCAATAGTCCTACCAGTTCGATGGGACGCACCAGGCCATAATATTTACCTTGGCAATTTGCACGACGGATGGTCCGAAACAAGCGTCCACAGTGCTTATAATCTCTCAGCGGTCTCTACAGCTCGCTCGCACGCCGCACACCAATCTGCTAACGCCTTTGACTTAGCTCAAGCACGCCGCCGCTACCGCTCAAAACATTTACCTTGGCAATTTGCACGGAGAATGGTCCGAAACACGCGTCCACAAAGTGCCTGTAATCCCTCAGCGGTCTCTCTATAGCTCTCTCGCACGCCACGCACCAGTCCGCTAACGCCTCTGACTCGGCCCGCGCGCACGCTGCCGCTACCGCTTGTGCACACCTAGTAAACAACATTCGAATTGCAGATTACATTGTATAACTTGGAAATTATAAAGAAAACATGAGTAAGCTATCAGATTTTCGTATATTTTTTGCACAAACACATTTTTGTTTGAGTAAAAAAAAATCTGATTTGCATATTGTCCACTGCGGTCACTTTGATGACATACTTTTGACTTTTGAATAGGTGCATTTCCTGCCCTACTGTAAAGTAGAAAATACGCGCGTGTTGAGCTGTTGAAGTGATGCCATATAATATATATATTATATGGCATCACTTCAACAGCTCATTACCCTCCAAAGCGGGAGGGTTGTACTATAATCACTACGCTTGGCAAGCGGATCGGTGATCGCAGTAAATAAATATGTATATCAGTAAACCTATTTTATGCTGTATATTATGCTGCTCCTACGATGAAAATATGAGGAGTGCTACGTTGGCATTGGCATGGTATGGGCATGGAGGAGGGATGATAGTCATTTGACCAAGGGTTATGAATTTGAGCGTGGCTGGACATGCGAGCAAGGGAAGGTCGAAAAAGAGTTGGATGGATTGTGTGAAAGATGACATCGGTATGAAAGGTGTAGGTGCAGAGTTGACGGTTGATAGGAGTGAGTGGAAGAAAATAACATGTTGTGCCGACCCCACCTAGCGTGGGATAAGGGCAGGAGAATGATGATATAATTTTCCCGTGGCGGATGAGGCTTTAGAACAATATTACGCTTGGTTTGGTTGGTTGATGCCACCCTACCACTATATTACCTAATTCTGTTGTCATAACAACAATTCTTAAATTGCTGTGTTCCGGCATTTAAAGGTAAGATAGACAGTTCCTCCGTTTATTGAGGATTCCGGTTGAAGTGCGCTTCCACCTTCGGCCTCATCATCTTAAAAATCCGGTGAGATAAACAAGCAACTCCCCGTAATACAATAAAAATAAACAAAAAAAACCTTGTTTTTTTTTGTTTTCTTCTGGTGATATCCTAGGGGATAAGAAGGCAGCAGATTCACATTAACTGCAATCACCAATCCGCCTGTGGTTGTGATTATGGCAAAACCGCCTAGCTTTGAAGAGGCCGTGGACACAAACGGGCTGTTGATGTGGTATCACGTGACTCACGTGAGCTGATACCGCGCCGGCTGGTCGTGCGTGGGGCCGGCTACCCGCCTGCAGAACGCGGAGTCGTGCGCCGGCACGCGCGCGCCCCGCGCTATAACGGTGCGCCACGCGACCTGCTCCCACAACGAGCGCAGCGAACACCACGCCACGCCACCTGTGCCACTATTACTTTTAATAATAATACTAACTCTTTATTTCAGACGAAGTCCATATGCAATACAAATTAAATTAAATTAAGTTAAATTTCAAAATTAAAAATAAACACACAAACAATATAGTCAGAGAGAAAACAAAAACGAAAAGTAAGTAGTAGGAACTAAATTGTGGGTGACAAACACCCATTTCCTGTATGTTTCGTTTAACATAAGGCGGTCCGCTAAACTTATTATAATTGAGGTTTTACACATGTCAACTCTGGACATGAAGGATGCTATATCTTTCTTTGGATGGCATTGAAAGAGTCCACACGGGCCTCAGTGAACATTTCAGATACACTACAGTATCGCTTGAGGCCCATGAGGTGACTGTAGATGTTATTATAGGTCACCCTTATGCCATCATGACATTTAACGGTATATTTTAAGAGGATTCTTTTTTTTATACATCTAAGAGACGGGACAAGCAAGTAGCCCAAGGCAGCAGATGCATTTAATTTTAACATAGGCTATGTTCTAACACGGCACTGGATTGCACCCGTCAACTTTAGGCATAAAGGTGTGAAGCCTAGCATGCCCGTAATTTCACCGGCATCCATACCCTTCAAACCGAAACACAGCAACGCTGCTTGGCGGCCGAAATAGCTTTGGTGGTAGTAATTCTCCGGACGAGCCCTTTCTGTAACACTTAGGATTCCAAAGGGACCCTGACTTCGTTGACGGTCTGTTTAGTCGTGCGACCCATAAAGGGTTCCGTTTTAGAGTGTCTGAGTGAATGAGAATTTTATTCAATGGCAATTACGTTAATATAGTTGTTTTTTTTTTAGAGAATGTGTGTAATGACAGTTTACCTGACAAATAATAAGTAAGTAGTTTAAATATAGAAGACACATAACATTTTTCAACCTGAGCACTGAAATATTTCTCATACACGCAAACGATTAAAGCTCTATCGTAAACAATCAATTTTTTATTTATTAGATTTTTGTTCAAAGCCTACCATAAATGAGCTATAACAACAATGATTAAATAACCACCCAAGCATCATGAGACGGACATACACTAAGACCCCAGACCACATTGCTAAAAAAATACTTCGTTTTTTTTTTTCTTGAAATGTGTGTTGGATTGGAGCCCTCTGTGTGGGTGTCCAACTCGCACTTGGTCAGTTTATTGAATGTATGTAGTTGATTTTCAAAACGGCTAGTTTTGTCTAATCTTTGCGAGTACAATGCCCCCAAACCCTACCGATTAAACCACTACAATAGTTATAGCAGACCAATTTATTAATGTAATATAATTACACATTGCTGAGATGTGTACTGTAGTGTGTACCTGAGCACACATATACATAACTTATCTACAACTTTAATACATATTTCACCGGAACAGCACTCGATAATTGACGATCGAAATGATAAATGTAATTAGCAAGAGTTCGAACAAATTTCCAAATTATGATTGTTTCAAGATGTCGTATCTTATATTATGTGATTATATTGATACGACACTTAATAGTTAGTTTATCGTGAGAATGATCGGCCTGATTAATCCGATGTATTAAAGAGTAGGTAATATGTTTATTTCAGATGTGTACCTATTAGAGTCGCGGGTAAATAGATCTTAATTCGTGGGGTACTGTAAAACACAAAAGTGGTGTTCTTCATACAAGAAAAAGGGTAATTTATGACATTTATGTGAAACTAGGAGAAACGACGGAGGAATTTTTTTAGAAATTGTTCCTTAGTGCGCCCCAACAGTGCATAAGGAAGCTACCCTGTTTCAATATTCTAAATCATGGCCATGCTGTGCGTGGATTTACAGTCGATATTATATAAATATATCAATTATTTGTTACTCGTTCAAGATGAAACGAAGCGGGGTAACTAAATGGATATCACAGGTAAATAATACAAAGAATTTGAATTGTAATGTATATATCTAAAAAAAAATATAGTCTGACATTTATGTTAATTATCAGTGGGCTCCGATACGCAAGTGTCCGTTGGCTTCATAGAAGAGGTCCCAGAAGGTTATCCTGTCGTGGAAGGGCCTGGTGATGAGAGAGAGGTCGTCGTCTATGCGCAGGCAGTACTGCGGCGAGGTCGCGGTAACCGGCTTCCACTGCACGGGCAGCAGCGGATTGCTCTCGGGGGTCGGTGAACTGGAAATGTTTATTGTGTCAAGATGCGCATATACGTATATATATAATATACGTATATTGATTTCACATCGCACCATCAGCCCATTAGCGGATTGGTGATCACAGTAAAGGTGTCGATAATACGCAAAAGGAAGCTGCTGCGCCTAATCTGGTGAGATCCCTTAGTCGGCTTATACGACATCCATGGGCTAAGTTGGACGGGTTGATTCTTGCCGAGTCAGCACAGCAATATTGATTTTCTTGAAGAATGTTTCGCGGTTAAATGTTACAAAGCTGCATCGATGCGCAATAATTACGCATCAAAGCGTACATATCACGAGCGAGACTTAGGCAGGCCCCAACAGAATGCTGGGAAGTCTTGGTTATGAAATTATTGTCTTGACTCGGAGGAGACTAGAAGGGAACAGATCTAAGCTGTCTTATAAGACTAAAATAACTTCAGACTTGCTAGCTGATGAAACGTCAAAAGCCTTTATTAGGTCTATGTCGCCTTAAAATCAGTAATTTGTTGGCAGTCACGTGGACACCGAGTTATTCGCCAGCGATATCTATGCAATAATTGAAGTCATTTACATGTAGAACATACCCATATTTCATAAAGTTGGTCCACATTGTCGTGAACATGTCGATCACCAGCTGGTCTTTCGGTGTCGGTGCTTCAGGAATAAACTCCATATCAAATAAGTATCCAATCTCGTCGGCATGACACGCGCCGCCGCCGACTGCGTTACTCATGATCCTGGCGAAGTTCCTATCTCCAACGTATGCGAACAAGAATGAGTACAAGCTCTTTGGATTAGAGTTCAAAATCCTCTGCATAACTCTATGAGTTGGGTGATTGAAATGAATATCGGAAAAAAGGTCGGCAGTCGCTCGGAATGAGGACTCTTCATCTCCGTAGTAAAAACTTCGCACTTCACTCGGTCCCGTGAAATTATCATGTTGAGTGTCGAACCTCAGACCCAAAACGACGTCAACCGATCTCGGATCATCGTTGCCACTCTGCATACTATATTGTTCGTCGTCTGTCACTCCGATGATGATAGAAATGTTTCGTACATAGTAATCGGCCGTATTAACGGATTCTGTGAGGAAAGCTTCAACGCCTTCAAATTCCTTTTCAACGCATGGCCAGCATTCTATTTTCGAGTCTATTGTTGCTTGTATCACATCAGCTGGAGGTGTCGCAGCTAGAAATGCGATCGCAGCACGCACATCGTCAGTCTGATAGCCGAGCTCGTTCGCGATGATAACTGGGGCATTTGTGACAGAAGGCCCAGCCACAAGCACCTGTGTAGTACCACTCTGGAGGATTGCCTTTTGAAACAGCTGGTCATCACGCATCATGTGAAAATCAATAATCTGCGCCCCAGCACTGTTTCCTGCCGCCGTGACCTGATCAGGGTCACCCCCGAAAGACGCGATGTGCTCCTTCACCCATCGCAATGCGAGTAACGTATCTTTTAACCCCTGGTTTCCTGGTACTTCGGGTATATCCAGGCACATGAAGCCATAAGGGCCGAGGCGGTAGTTAATCGTGACGAGTATCACGTCATGCCTGACGAGGAACTCGGGTCCAAATAAGAACCTTCCAAAGTTACCGGTTTGGTATCTTCCACCGTAGATCCAAATCATAACTGGGAGAAAGGTGTTAGCTGTGAGAGATGACGGGGTGTAAACGTTGAGATGAAGACAGTCTGGGTGACCGACTAGCGTTCTGTTGAACTCTTCGACCTGAGGGCATATTGAAGACGAGTCGTTGGCTTCGAATACGGTATCAAATCCAGGATGTGGTGTAGCTCTCTGAAAGTTGCAATTTTAGTTTTCATTTTATATTTTCTATTCACTTTGACATTATCACGTTTTAGATTGATTTTATCTTTTTATTTTTAGAAGAATTTTATGAATTGCGTAACATAAATTAGTTAATGAAAATTATTATCATATAATATAGTTATGTTGTAGCTGCTATATTTTGAATATAGCTAAAAAATGTGAGACCTGTAACTTAGTGTCATTAATAAATGATTTGATTTGATTTAATATTTGATAAGTGAAAATCATTAATCAGTCCTGTTACAAATTTGAAACATTTCTAACATTATTCCTGCATTTGTATCTAAAGAAAAGAAAACGGTGTCTGACACAAGAGTGATTTTATAATGGTCTCGTTTTTCATATTGTGGTCCTCAAAAATTTGCGTGTTCCAATATAGATAAAACAGATTTGTTCACTTAACAATTGAACAAACCATTATCATTAGTGTTTTAAAGGTTGTTTAATTCTATTTTTTTTCTGGTTCCCAATGTCAGTTACTAACAATTCCTAATAATGTACTTACAAACGAGCAAACAACAAATTCATCAATACACACAGCTAAAACCAAGTAGCACACATGCAAACAAATATCGCACGGATAGCCGTTTTTGCGCTCACAACGAATAATTTAAGTAGTCCTATTTTTAACTTCTAACCCTAGAATATTAATGCAAAAGTCTGTTCGGGTGAACAGCTCGAGCTGAATATTTGCAAAGATATTGTTTTACTATATACAACGCGGGAAAAACCGCAAACAGAAGCCAGCATACAACAAAAATGTAGGCTGCACGGGGTTCAGTTAATTAAAAAGTACAAACAAACACATGGCGGTTGACTTACCCCAAAAGGATTAGACTCATTCACAGTGGCATATGGTATCCCCATATACATATGAATGCTTCGATCTGCAGACAGCACTCCCCTGATGGTGCCTATAGTAGTCTCCACAATAGGATCATCCGCATAAACTTCACAAACCAAAATAAAGACAGACAATAATAATCTAGCACCCATTTTTAAGGACAGACTCATAATAGACTCGACTTCCGCTGAGCCGAAATGATTGGAACTGAATCTAATCAGTTGTTGCGAGATAAAAGTGTGATAATTATGAGGTAGGTACAGGTACTGTACAGTTTCGTATAGTATCTGATAATTATCACACATTTATTTATGAGAAAGCCAATACAAATTATTGTGTGTTGTATGTATTTGTTATTAGAAATGTTTTATGACGGACTTTTTGTGTACATCATATCAACCAACTGCATGGTGTTAACTTCATGTCATTGTGCGCATTGTCAAGATTCACTCACATATTTTGGCATAGTTAAAATTTATAATTTAAACTTTTAGGTATGCGAACTCTCACGATATGGAATAGAGCTAAATTAAATATTTTTATTTGGAACTTACCGATGAGCAGCAGCAGTGCACATATAGGACAGAACAAGAGCGCCAGTAGCAACGCGCAGAGCGGCTGGACCACGCCCAGCACACATATGCGCCACACCGTTACCTCCAGCATTGGGAACCATCTGGAATATAACGAGTCATCATAATAACAATTCTTAAATTAAATAAATGAAACGGTTATTACCACAAAATTTATACGTCGATTTGCTGACGTTTCGAGATCATTTTGAGACCCCTTCTTCACGAGCTTCGCCCGCGTGCACGTTCGTCGGTCGCGCGGCGCGACCGACGAACGTGCACGCGGGCGAAGTGATAAATTTTGTGGTAATAACCGTTTCATTTATTTAATTATGTTGCATAGCCACACAAGTTTCAATTCTATAATTCTTAAATTGTTGTGTTCCGGCATTTAGATATAAAAGCCAGTTCTTCAGTTTGTTGAGGATTCCGGGTGAAGTGCGCGTCCACCTTCGGCATTATCATAACTTGAAAATCTGGTGATTGACGGCCAAACACATCCCCATCATATAAAAAAACAAAAAGAGTTACAAGCGAGCTTGTACATTGATTACATTAACTGGGAGGGTTAAGAACTAATGGGCAAAGTAACTATTATTCTGGAATATACAGTGGAACAACATTTTAGTTTTAATAATTGTTTTGTATTTCAAATGACTGCACTTGGCCACAACATTTACAAATGTTATAATGACACAAAAATTCACAACCCGCGACGGGACTCGAACCCACATCTTTCCCTAAAGCCGGAAACGCTCTCACCAACTGAGCTACGGGGTCGACGCAGGACGAATTTACGTGTCATATCTTACGGCTAAAGTTTTTGTAGTTAGAACATTTGGTGCAGAGTGGAAAATAGAAAAATAATAGCATTTTCAGACATTCGAAAAAGTTCATTCAATAAATAATCAACAAAAATAAAACCAGTTGGATTCAAACGGCTTTCACAATTTTATGTTGTGTGATATTTATATTTATTTATAGTATAAGAAGCTGTCCTCGGTAGTAACTGGACTGTTGTTGTTACCAGTCAACAAAGCATATAATTATGAGAATGGTCTCGAGAAACTAAAATCCGTTTTTATTACAGGACATTAATTTAACACAGTATTTCCATCTATTCTTTATATCATTCGCCATCTAATCTCAAACTAAGCAAAGTAATAATTACCATGGGAACTAGATAACGGCTACAATACTTTTTTTATTGTAAATAAATACATATCATACAACACCCAAACACAGAACAAACATGAATTAATAAAATACAATTAATTTTATGTTTACGACACAAAAGTTCACAACCTGTGAACATGTTATATTATACCGTGTCTAAAACTTTTTTTTTATTGTACGACGGGTAAGCACTTAGCCTTCATCTCACCTGGATACAAGTTGAGATAAGGCCGAAGGTGGAAGCGCACTTCACCCGGAATCCTCAACTAACTGAGAAACTGGCTATCTTACCTCTAAATGCCGGAACACAACAATATTTAGAATAGTCATTATGGCGACAGACTTAGGTAAGATGGTGGTAGCTAGCCAGGCGGACTTAAATAAAGTCCTACCACCAACCAAACCAAGCACAATATATTGAACTCCCCATGGGGATCGAACCCGGGACCTCTGGATCTGAAATCGGATGGTTGAACCATTAAACCACAGAGGCGGTTGAAAACACTTAAATAATAAAATCATACCTGTTGAGGACCACAGGGCGTGGACAATCCAGGTCGTAGAGCAATGCCATGCCGGCGTGCATTACCAGCGCCATCGGCGGAACCCACAGCGGCGCCGCAATGCACAGCAATGCACTGAGGCTGCTCAGCACCTGACGATTACAGTTACCATCAGGATTCATAAAGACAGTTCAGAACAACCGTTGTGGCCAAAGAGGGAACCAAAATGATTGCCATCCAATTTTAGTTGACTTGTATAATAAAGAGTACAGAATCTCCCCCAAATCTACGACTTCTCCTGAACAGACTGTAACATCTTTCTTGCAGGATTATTTCTATCAATAGATCTTTCAGACTTTACGAGCCGCCGCCACGGGCGTCTGTCATGTCATATCTCTTTCAGAAGGCCACAGAGAACTACACTTACACTACACACAATTGCTCTCCAGAAGTAACGCACCACAGATTTATTAGCCCGCTCCGATTATACAGACTTCGAACGGAATCGGACGACGGAATAAGTACTCCATCCGGGCATTGAACCCAGAACCTCCGGACAGACAGACTAGGAGCGGTGACTAAGGGTAAAAAGACTAAATAAGTACCAGGCAAGCAGCGGGTAACAGGAGCAGTAACGCCATCGAGCCGAGAGCGCCGAGACAGCCGTATTGCCAAACGCGGTGCGCGGCGCGGCTCACACCCTTACCGAGGAGACCTGCGGTAAAGCAACAACAATTTATTAATCGAACGAGATCCCTGTGCCATAGCATTCTTGTTTTGATATTACCTTACTTTTTTCACTATCTATCCAGTGTAGAAAAAAACGAGAATGCTATAAGACCTTGTGGTTAGGCCCCTGTTGCCTATAAAATACACAATTTTTGTGTGTCAAATTGTAAATCTGTACGAATTTGGAGCATAAATTGATATTTCTGTGGAAACCGGGACCTAAAAGTAGACCTGTACTTATTATACCAATTTTATAATAAACCAAAAATTAACAACCCGCGACGGGACACGAGCCCGCGTCATTTCCTAAAGCCGGAAACGCTCTAACCAACTGAGCTACGAGGGTCCTGACGCAGCCGAATTTTTGTGTCATATATACTCAGCTTGAGCGCTGAATTGTGATTTTTTTGTGTCATTATAACATCACTTGAAATACGAAAATGTAAGTACTTATTATAGTTAAACTTACCCGTGTCAGGTTCGGTTTCAAACCGACTCCTTTGCTTAGAGACATGTCTCCAGAGGGCCAGTAGTCGCGACCACATGGTATGCGTCTCGCTACTTCGCTTAGGGAATAACGTTCCGTTAACCTGAAAAATATTAGGACAAACATTTGTATGATGAATATAGATGTTTGTTCTGTGTTTGGGTGTTGTATCATAAAGTACGTATGTATTTAGAAAAGTATTTAAGTATTCTATCCGTAATCTAGTTCCCATATTACAAGCTATGCTTAGTTTGGGGCTAGATGGCGCTGTGTAAAAATTCATGTCTTGTAATATTTATTATTTATTTATAGCTGTACTATTTTATGAAGCCCTCTCTTTACCCAACTTGCGCTTTGCAGAGGGTGTCTAACCGAAGAGAAACCAGCTGCCCACCGTAGTCCTGGAATGTGTCGGAGTAACAACACAACGCAAGGAAATCCTCAACAACCCGAGGTCAGTCCGTGAAGCCTGTGAAGACCTAAGGGATATTCTGTGGTTCTGGTCGGAGTTCAAAGTCAAAGTCAAATATTTTTATTCATTAAGATTTGTAGGATCATTTTGAAACGTCAAATCTACCGCCTGTTCGGAATCGCGACTAGCACACAAGGAGAAAGGCAAGAACTTCGGGCTGGTTCATTTTTTGATGATCCATTTAACATTTAGGTATACAGTGTTTATAATAATTTAATAAAATTACAAGTGTTACCTACATCATTAACCTAAATACTTAGTAATATTATCTTAAAATATTGATTATTACATAACTACCTAATGGGCAGTTTCTTAACATTGAGAAATCACCATTTAACCAGTTTAACGAGTTACGCTGGCTTTACCAGCCGGACATTCCTCAAGCACAATGGAACACTAAGGAGTCCTGAGTACGGAAATGGGAATCTTTTTACATTTACATACCCAACTTCAGCTAAGAAAAAAGTAAGGTTGTTTTACTTTTAATAATCCTTTATTCAACTTGCCGTGTTAGAATGTTGTAAGAACCGATATTTTACACATTACACGAATCGGAGACTCAGCGTCACACCAGTGTCACACACTGTAATCCCTAAAACGTTAACGAGTTGGCAGGACCTGTAAAGTTCCACCTGGCTAGCGACCACCCTGCCGAAGTCCGGCGCCAAGCAGTTCGCCGTGTTCCGTCGGTGCGCGGGAGAGGCAGTGTCTTCTGGGGAAGCTCGCGCCATCGTAGACCTCATCCTTGGCTAGACAAGCAAACCTAGGCAAGCCTAGAATTCAAGAGCTGACTCATTTTAAGTAAAAAAAAAAAGTTTTAATGAAGAGAAGAGAGAAGGCTGACAACAAAGAGCGACACATATATTTTTGAAGTGAAACTTTTTATGGGAGGGTTTTCTAATTCTGATCCGCAACCTTTTGTACGATGATAAGTGGTGGGGATAATTAAAATGTTTACCTGTGATAATAAGTTTCACTTCTATCCTGTGTCTTAACAGCCTGATTTTTTTTAAGTTTACACATAATATGGCATTTTGATCTGAAAAGGATCAGATATTCCCTGCCCAACATCCATTCCATATACTCACTGAAACAGACTCATAGATCAGCCCGAGGTAGCATGCGATTAAACCGTGACCCCACAATGAACAAGAATGCTGCATACTATTTTCTTTGCAATCGATTTGTACGAAACTGGAACCGTTTACCTAAAGAAGTTGTTACTGCCTCCTCTATAAACAACTTTAAAAACAAACTGGACAACTGGTTACAAACTAATAAACTTTTTCCTACAAGGCATAACCAAGTGTAGTGACTCTCTATCTAAAATCAACGCTGAAATAGGCACATAATAATAATAATATTCTGTTACCTGTGACAGTTCATAGTCCGGTATGAAAGGCGTGGTTTGTATCAGGGTTCGCAAGGACAGCGGAGAACACCACGGAACCACCACACCGAGAATGAACATTATGTTCCACGTCCAACTCCACATTCTAAAACAAAATAGTATGTTTTGTTTTCATCACGGCGCATGATCACGGATATGATACGCAGTCAATATACAAATATACAAACATAACAAGCCTCATAGCTCAGTTGGTAGTCTGCCTTGTGCGCTGTAGGCTGTGGGCTCGATTCCCACCCAGGACAAACGTTTGTGTGATGAATATAGATGTTGGTTCTGTGTTTGGGTATCATATTGCACGTAAAAAAAAAAGTATACAAGTATCCGATTTCTAGTTCCCATAACACAAGTTATGCTTAGTTAGGGGCTAGATGGCGCTATGTGAAATTAACGTTCTGTAAATAGCCCGTTGGTATTGTTCGTATGTTGTTTATCCTCGTATTCCTCATGACTGAGTCACGTGACTGATAGATAACAGTACTCCTGTGAAAGTGACTTGGTACTGACTATACTCGTATTCAGCTAGCTACATCTGTCTTTAGCGTCGTGAAATGTTGTATCCAGATCGTACGTAATTCATCTGGTAGAGCTACGCCATCTGGCTCGATAGCCATCAACATTTCACGTCCATCAGCTGTTCAAGGTTGTCACCATTTTTTATGGCTATATGACCGAAGAACTCTTGAACTTTACGAAAGACAGTCTGCCTTGATCTCACGTAGGATGGACGAGTTGATGCGGAAGGCAGACCAAGGCATTTGTAGCAACTTCCTCCAACACCGCGTTTTGAAAGCAGTGATGCGGTTATGGTCAGCTTTTCCAGGTCCATGTTCCGTAGTAAATGGAGAAGACAAGGGCGTTGACGAGTTTCACTTTGGTGTTACACAAAAAATTGCACCATCTCCATATTTTTTTGCAGCTTGTCTGTATGTCTTTGTATTTCTCTTTCACACGATGCTGTTTATGGATATCAGTAGGGGCACGAATTTCATCCCACTTTTTATTTTTACAGAGAAGCGCTGGGCCTTCATTTCATCTGGTTTCAGGTTATGATAAGGCCGAAGGTGAAAGCGCACTTCACGCGGAATTCGCAACTGTCTAAGGAACTGGCTATCTTTCCTTTAAATTCAGGAACACATTTTTTTGGATTGTTGTTATAGCGACAGAATTAGGTAAGGTGGTGGAAGTTAGACAGGCGGACTTAAACAAAGTCCTACCACCAACCAAACCAATCCCTTTCGAGGGTTCTACTACTCCAAGCGACTACTCAAATCGCGGATCTTATGATGTAGATATCAGTATTTTGGTAATACCTGTGAGCGTCGTTCGCGAGGCGCCAGCCAGCCCAACGCGTTGTAGTTTCCCTTGTGGTGTCCGTTTGCAATAGAAATACCTGAAATAATTGTAATTTACAGTCAGACATTATTACGGCCTAAGAATACAACATAGCGTATGTGATAGAAATAAAAATATTGCCATGGAATGAAGAGCGGCTAATTGCGGAGGATGAATTTATATTGTTCTTCTGATCTGCAATCTGTCAGCCAAGTAGATTATGGCATACAACCTTTCACAATTGGAGAATGATCATGTCTTAAAGTTGGCACTAGCTACATAGTATGGTTATGATAATGGACGCAAACTTAATACACATGTATGTCACTGAGGCATATGCGTGTGGGTGCTAGTCTCTTACATATGTGTGAGAAGTTTCAAGAGTAGTACAGCTCCCCGTGAAAGGGCTCTTCCGGGGAAGTACTACCACCATACCTATTTCTCTATTTAGTGAAATTAAACGGGCGCAATGCAGTGCCGCGTAGGTCATGTTCTAAGCTTATGTGATCTACGCAGTAAGGCTTGTTATAGGCAAGAGATGCACTTAATATCAGGACTCTTAGCTTGTTCCGTCACAAAGTTGTTTAAAAAATTGTTGTGTTACAAATGTGGCAATAATATTAGAGGCTAGTCAATTATTTAGATCTTTTTTATACAATGCTTATTTTTTCTTTTTATCTATTGTGTTATATTGTATCCTGTCCAGTTCAAACTCTTTATGTATCTATACTCTTTATCTACACGTGAAAACCTTTAATTGGCCTTCTGTGTTATATGGTTGTGTTTATCTTATATTAATGTGCTGTTGGTTTTCCTTCAAATAAATAAATAAATACGAGTTCGTGTGTGTATGTGTGTGTGTATGACATACATACCGGCTGGCTGGGGTCAGAGCGCGGCGTGACTATGGAAGTGTGTCGCCGCGTCAGCACGGTGGGGATCGTTTCACTTCGGCCGCGGAAGTGCCTCGTGACCCGCCATTGGTGCGGCTGCCATATGCGCGTGCGCCACTCGAAAGCGCGCGTGGGAGTGCGCGCGGCGGACAGCTCACGGGTCAATAACGGCTCTCTCTCTCGAAGGAACGCCAGATCTCGGAGGAGAAAGTATCTGAAAGTAATACGCTTGGTTGTTAAAAGTTGTGCCTTGTTGAATTTCAAGGATTGTTGAGCTTTTTTAGGGGTAGGTAAACCGCCTGAAGTTCTACCCCCGCAACGGAATCGCTCGCTTTTGCTTTGGCTACGGTTTGCGGGAGAGTCAGTGCCTTCTAAATCCTCGCTCCATCGTAGCCGAAAGGTCCAGCTTCATCATCATTAAAGAAAAAACAACGTGTATGGAAGTTAAACTTCTTTAGCGTAACAATACAAAAATAACTCGATAATAAATGAACACTTTTAACACGAATACTCAAAATAAATTATCATTCATCACCATAATATCATTTAAAATCACACATAAATACATATGCATATTCATGTATGAATACATTTTTGTATCTCCACTGATATAAAACACGTATTGCGGATTCATATATATTTGAATTACTACCTCAATACTGTCAGACTCTTTGAACTACCTTGACCAAACAACTTCATGGTGTCGCTTAAAGGTATCGGTGGGCGCGCGCATCGTAAAAAAACCACTCTCATACTTTTTTCCTAAACGCAACCAACTTCATGGTGTCGCTTTTAGGTGTGGGTGTGCGCGCGCATCGTAAAAAAACACTCTCATGTTCAAAATAAAAAAAAAAAAACGCCAAAAGAAGTATAGGTAACTTAAAATATTGCATTGCACTTGAAAGGAATAGTCCCTCCCCCATTCCGCTAGTTACCGGTGCATGTGCAGCCTGTGCGTGTCCATGTTGTGCGCGACGTCCTCGTGCGTGGCCCACCGCAGGTCCCCCCGCAGCCTGCCCCCGCACCCCGCCAGCCGCTCCCGCCGCCACGCCCCGCAGTGAGACAACACGGGGTGAGACACGCGCAGACGAGCCTCCGCCGCGCTCAGTCCCGCTTCTAGCTTCCGACGGACGCCTTCCTCGGCACTGAAGTACAAGTTACTTGATTCGCTAGTGCACTATCACTCAAAATGTAACTTGAATAACGTGACTCTAATCCAATTAATATCCATATAGGAAGGGGGTAATGGAGTACATTACAAACATAGACTCCCGACTTTTTACAGAGAGGTCATGAACAGGCACTATACTCGATATTTCACAATGATCTCAAAACCCTTACGATTACCATCATGAGACAATTGGATTTCTGGATTTTCACCTATTACGATTATATTATTATATTAAAAGAGATGGAGTCTCTTTTGTATAATTCTGATCACGTTCTTCACACATGCTTCTAGATTTATGGTACTTCTTGCTTTGATTCCTGACCTTTCTCAAGAACATCCGACTATCATATCACATTATTATATATATTTGTTTCTACTTTACTTCAAAACTTATATACGGATTGAGCTGAAATTTGCACATTAAGTTGTTTTAGACAGGGGACAAAACATAGGTTACTTTTTATCCGGGTACCGTGTATTTTTACCGGTTTGCCATTCGGGTAAAGCTGGAAGCAAAAGTTGTTCGAGTTTATAAATGAGCATTTAGTTACCGGTCTGCGATGTGAGCGGCTCGCAGCTGCGCCGCCAGTAGTTCGGGTATGTTGTCACCGAGCGCGGCGAGCGGCTCGCTGGCGAGCACGGCGTTACACACGCGTGTTACGTACTCGCGAAGCGCCGCGTCACGCACTTCCTGATAAAACAAAGACATGCCATTCGGAAATGATACATTCAATGTAAGCTGGACGAGCCGTTTGACTTGTACAGTAGTTGATGTGTCGAGTGCTGATGACGATGAAAAACCGATCAATAATAATAATTTATGATATTTTTATTTAGGATAGTGGGTCAAGGCATGACTATCCGCTACCGTCTAGCGTGAGTTGAAGTTTTGCACTGCTGAAACTGACATAGAACAAAATAGTTGGAGACATATATATTTTGTTTTGTACGCTGGGAAAGCGCTTGGCCTTCAACTCACCTGGTTAAAAGTTAAAAGTTAAAATAAAGCCGAAGGTGGCTATCATAACTCTAAATGCCGCAGCACAACAATTTAAGAATTGTTGTTGCCATGACAGAATTTAGGTAAGATGGTAGAGTGGTAGCAGCTAGCCAGGCGGACTTAAACAAAGTCCTACTACCAACCAAACCAAGCACAATATTGTACTCTCTCTGGATCTGATACCGGAAGCCGAACTACAGACCACAGAGGCGGTTAAAAACACTGCACTACAACAGCCACTGTGGCGGCTGGTGTAGTGCAGTGTTTGTGTGTTACCTCCTCGATGTCCTTGAGCGGCATCTTCTGGCTGGCGAGGTGCGCCGCGTGCCGCTCGCGGAAGTGCAGGAACCAGCCGCGCGACTCGCGCTCGAGAATGTTCTGCAGTGTGGACGACGCCTTACGGAGTACGTCGCGACGGTATAACCGGAGGTCCACCTGACGACAACGTAGCTCATCAAGCAACAAGCCTCACAGCACAGAGGGTACTAGCTCGATGTGGGTTCGATTCCCACTCTGGACAAACATTTGTGTGATGAACAAAGATGTTAGTTCTGTGTTTGGACGTCGTATAAGAATAAGTATATATACAAAAACAAGTAGGTATATAGGTATTTTATCCGTTATCTAGTTCCCTTCCCATACAACAAGCTATGCTTAGTTTGGGGCTAGATGGCACTGTGTGAAATCAATATCCTGTTATATTTATTTTTTTACAACTTTACATTATGGCTCATTGTTCATTCAAATTCACACTCCGCTGACATACTCCGCGATCCACAAGCATGTGTGTGGATCAGCGATCAACAAGTTAACTCATTAGGTGCTGGGAAATATATGCACTGAGCACCGAAAGAGTTAGTAGCATCCGGGAAACATCACTCCATTCTTTGACTACGCAAGTTTCGAGAACAAGAGCGTCATTTATATAAACTAGTTGATTTCATTTGATACCAATATTGCAGCCAAAGAATAATAAGATAATTATATCCTCAATTTCTTTTTCTTAATTTTTTATTCGTTAATTTTGGGGGGTCTCCATATAATACCATAACATAGACTGTTATGGTATTTTAATACTATTTTCACTCCAACAATTCCAACAAACCAAACCAAACAAAAACTTCCAACAACAAATCACCATCAAGCTATAGTGAGCCAGTGAAATAGACATTAATACTCTCTCAAAAAATAACCCTGCTTCTGAGGCAGCACGGGTAAAAAACACACAAATTGATTACGTGTAGTGTTGTAAGACCGCTTGGCTTTCCGCTAGCGATATGCCCGCTATATAGGTACATGTGTACCTGTGTCCGCTGAGGCGTGGTGTACAGATAGGGCACGCGCGGCGATGGGCGGGGCGGCTCGCGACCGTCCGCTTTCTCAGAGGCCGCTCGCCGCATCGCGCGGGACACCCACGCCGCTAACGCCGAAATGTCCTCTTGATGTTCGGGCTGAACAAATATACATCACATCAATCAGGGTACCACGGAAGACCAGCGCTTCGGAATACCCTTCCATAGCATTATTCTGAGTGGTATCGTTATCTGAAAACCACTGTACTTACGCAGTACAGTGCTGGTGGCTACCCTACCTCCTTTATACCCCTTTTGCCAATAGTCTAAATCATGTTGTATGTAGGTATGTTCGTTGTGTTAATTTAGTAATCAATTAATTTGTATTTGAGAAACCCTATTTATATAACAGAATAAGGCATGTACTTTTTTGTCAATTGATTTGCGTTGTTTTTTTTGGGTTATTTTATTTACCATGTATTTTGGCAAAATAAATATTTTATTTATTTATTTCTTTCAAACAATATCGATTATATTGTATTTGGACTTGCTATCCACTATTCCTAGTGGAATGGTCTTTCTGCCGACATAGTATTTGGAATGGGGGCTTTTTTAACATGCGTTTTAAAATTTTAAAGGGTCGGGAACTGTGATTCTTCTAGTGTTGCAAGCGACCATAAGGGCTACGTTAGCCGCGTACCATCAGATAGGCCGTGCCTGTTTGTCACCTTAGTGGTATAAAAAATGTTTCACAGCCACATTTAATGATGTTGAATAGTGTACCTTGCATATCAGTTCAGCAACGAGGTAGCGAGATCTTTCCTCTCTTATTTTCTTATCAAGATCACGCGCTTCCATTGACGGCATACCAATTATGAGATCCAACAATCTAAAACACAACAAAAACTCCTTGTTTAGCGACATATTTTGCATTTAAGACTGGCGCCATCTAGCCATCGAACATAGTAACTTTTGGTACCTGTACAGACCATCCAGCAGGGCCGAGACCCCAGCCCTGAGGGAGAGTGGCTCGTCTCTCAACAAGCGGTCCCTCGCCACGATAATGATGACAGCGGCGGCTCGCGCGATGTGCTTGTAAAGCTCCTCCCTCGCCCGAGCTCTGCCCCGTTGCAGCCATCCGGCGACGCGCCACACGTGGGTCTGTCCGGGGAAGTGACGGGATGGCACTTCGAACTCGCTACAAAGCAGAAAGGCTACAATTCAACCAGCTAGTATGAAGATAGTGGACCCAAAGAATTCGAAAGCGAAATAGTATCAAGTACATATTGTTTTATATCTCCCTATTTCTTTCTTTAGGACACATAATATCATAGAGCTGCAATTTATTAAAAACCATATCGCACGTACATAACCCAGAGAAACAACCTTTACAGTACCTATGTATTGCAATCATAGAGCAAGGTTTAGAGTACTAGCATTTATATAGTAACGTAGGAACACAAGAAACATAAGTAAGTAATTTAATCTAGACACTGTTTGCTGTATTTATTGATAGGTATAGCAAGGAGTAACATAAAACCTAGTATCATGCGTAACACAATACTTAAACATACACTTTATATATTTGAACCAGGCATGCTGTTTTTCACATCAGTATAAAAAAATAAAATTATAAACTGTCAGCTTATTCAAGATTTTTGGTTAGCAAACGAAGTGAATTAAATAAGCAAGGGGCTTATGCCGCCAAAGTAACTTTTTGCTGCTTTTCTTGCTGACCGAATATTTAAAACTAATACCGTTTAACTAAATATTACACAAATAATTTCAGTTACTTGGGTATTTTGAAGGTACACTTAGCTCATGCTCAAGTCAAGGTCGCGGTTCATGAAGAGGTTTAAGGTTGTATGTAGTAGAAACATAAACACAGGTATTACGAGTATATTGCGGATCATAAATATGTATGAAGGAAATGATCTAGTGTGTGATATCATGCTATGCAGAGGTAACCAAAACTCATATGAACATGGCTAAGCCACAATAGTTGCAATGCAATATCATAGATGAGCACTGAAGACAAGGTTTATGTTTTCGTGCAATTTTTATATCAGCGTGAAAAACATCCAATATGATAAATTCGATAGAGTTTGTTTGTTACCTATTTATGACTAAACGGCTGGGGAACAACACAGCTACTTTTATCCGGGTAGGTACGCAGTGTACGAAACCACGGGCAATAGCTAGTTGCATTTTAAGATCAGCATCATTTCAGATTACTGCTGGGAATAGGCATCTCTTTTATAACAATACTACAACTAAAAATGTTGTCAAAAAATAGAAATAATATATCATAGAAATCGAATATCATTGGTGCTACCAGTTTTCCTATTTACAAGTAGTTTAAATAGATGATAGGTACACACAATACGTAAAGTGCAGTGGACATACCCCCATTCACGAATACTGTCCAACTGCTTAGGATTTAGCATCTTCGGCTTATAAGCTTCCTTGCGCAGGCTTTATCAAAACAAACAATATTTATATCTGAGATTTTCAACATATTTACTATATATTTCCAAATTCATAACAACTGAGAAATTATTTAAAAAATCTATACTTAAGCATAATAAAACAATAACGGGTCAACATCTGTACATTCTATATATTTAGAAAATCAATAGTTTCATCCATTTTCATCTGTCTGTATGTATCTTGAACGCACATCACGCTGAAACTACAGGTTAGATTTGAATAAAACTTTGTGTAATTATTACTGATATCATTGGCAAAGATCCAGTGGCCGAGGTATGAAAACTTTTTTTTATTTGAAACGGGTGAGCTTTTTAACTGGGTATTACATTGACCATAAACACCACACTTAGCAGACGACTTGATTGACAGCGATTTGTTGGGTAGAGGCGGCTCATGATCATGAGATAAGTGGCCTGATTTTGTTATATACGTAGAGTCAGCGCTGGATTTCGAGGTTTGTCTCGGCAAGAATGACGTCTACAATCAAGCGAGCCTTCCTAGAACATGATTTGTTCAGCAGTGGGCGTATATAGGCTGAAATGATAGTGATGAACTTGAAACCTTGGCACAAGTGTAACTGGGGGTATTAAATATGGTTACGTTTAATATGACTACGTGGTTTATCTGTGGGAGATGATAGAGAAAAAAAGTAAAAAGTTTAATATGATCGGTCATCTTAAACGACACGACAATTTTATAAAGAACATCATATAAGGGAAAGTGGAAGGTAGAAGAGGAAGAGGGAGACCGATAATAAACTATATAAATCCAGTGAAATAGAAGGTCGTTGTCGTCCTGGAAATATCAACAAAAATCAAAATGGAGAAAAAATCATCAGATGTGGCGACAAGAGTCAAACTCTTAAATGAAAGAAGAGAGAATCATCTATACACCTTCTTTCCATGTGCATGTAACCACTGTGGAGGGAGGTTTATTTATAGAGTAGTTTATCGATAACTGAAACACGGCCAAAGCCGCGAGAAAACGCTCGTTTCAAATAAGTGATAGACTAAGTTATTTTTCAAAAAGAAATGGAACCGACTTCATCATTAAAAACAATAAAATTACTCTAAGGGTAAGTTTATATAATTTGAAGCCGTTTGAAGGTACAACAAACATGTTGTTTTGCTTGGCAATTCGGCACCAACTTCTAATTATATAATAATTAAATAATAACAACATACAACCGAATTGATAACCTCCTCCTTTTTTTGAAGTCGGTTACTTTTTTGGTTAAAATACTGATATTATTTCTAATCCTACTCGCAGTTACAACCGGATGCCTGCAGCACAGGCCAGCCTAATTGCGATTTCGAGGTTCCACAAATTTTGTTTTGAAGCATTTTTAGTTGACAAAGATTATTGTATTGTAAATATGATAGCCAATATTGTAGTATACCCCATACAATAGCAAAGTCGCCGCCATTATGATGTTTATTGACTTTGACAGACAGGTTTGACGTCTTTCATATGCTACTCGCGTTGAGTTGCTTGTGTTTTTGTGAACGATTTTTTACTAACCATTTATGATTTATTTATTTATTTATTTAATATTTACATTGCCATTACAGTATAAAACCAATGATGTCTATTACTATATAAATTCTTTACTATAAGTGCCTAAAAATTCTAAAACTATATCTACATATCTGTAAATTGTTTGTTGTGTCGTCGTCGTGACGCCACTTGCAAATAAGGACCTGACTGAAAACCAGTGCATCACCGTTGCAATATGCTCGATGCTGCAATAAAGCTGAGTCAGATCACCTTTTTACCCAAATTTAAATTTTATTTGATATAAATCTGTGTTCGTCATAATTTTGCTTAGATTATGTTAGTATAAGCTATGTATATTTTATTTTTTTTTTGTTTGGGTGAATAAATCTCTTTTCTTTCCTTCTTTCAAAGTATCTTAACCTGTCTATGTATAAAGCGCCCTAAGAATTACACCTATCTACATACAGTAACAAAGTAAGTTAACCTGTCATCATGTGTGTACATCTAACACCTATATACCTATAGGGAAGCCCAAGGAAGTGTATCGAGTAAGGTATTATGGTGTGGATTACCTTTATGCCTATCGTTTACATTGTTAGGTTAGTAACTAATGCTCCGACAAATTCCGCTCCCACTTACAGGAATCGCTATAGGGTAATCCCGAGAAATTAGTTAAAGCTACAATAAAATTCTTCCAAGGACCCCAATTTTTTTTACTTAAGCTTCCCTATATAGGTGGGCCTAAGATGGTGCACGCTTACCTAAAAGGAACCCATTTACTCTGAACTACAACACACAGACAAAACAGACGAGGGCAAGGAATACCATTCCTTTCATGATAAAGGTAGAGGCGAAACGATGTGTTTAGGCACAATGGAACATTTACAAGGTAGGAGTTGTAGCCGTACCTCTGCTAGTCCCGTGATGGAAAGGGATGGAGGGATTAGGTCAAAGATATCGTGCGCAGACTCGCCAACGTGGAATTTATAGAACATAGACAGCCTGGCAACTCGCCGTATATGTTCTACCTATTTACTACGAAAATATACGTTGACTTTGTCTTATGCGTCTTTCTTTGTCTTAAGCGTATTTTAGATGCCTATACTGCAATTTTTTTACTATTCATTTGCCGAGGATGTCGCGGCTTAAGAAGGCCCAGTACCTAGTATTATTAGTTATTCTGTGCCAGAACCACAGCCCACCGCACTCCCATTAAAACGTAGTTTGGCGTTCATGTTTAAAGAAACAGATATAACATTAGATAGGGATTATCTTGGTTTAAAGCTATTAACGTTTTCTAAAATATCAAATAATAAAGAAGCGAAGAAATACGTATAATGATTACTTTTGAAGTGTTTTTGTATAAATTGCTCATTTGCATGCTGACTACATCTTATTGAAAATCTGTGATAGTTGGAATAGCTCTAAAAGCTAAGGACAGTTCTTTGACTACTTTTACGTAGCTACACCGCACCGGTTAAGGTGCCTGCCCTCTTTTTTTAGTATCCCACCTATATAAATGTTCCTGATAAGTTCCTTCGGGCTGTAGGTAAAAACGTCTCCAGTTTTACTGAGCTGATAGGTACAACGCCCAATTATACCTTGCACCTGGTGACCCTTATTACAGGTTTGTTTCAAACCTACCGTAGCCAACAGTCTCATAAAGCAGCTTGTTCTAACCACCAATATTAGCTATATATTAAGGATAGTATTGCTGCGTTCTGGTTTGAAGGGTACCTATGGTCGCCCGTGAAATTACAGGCACGTGAGGCTTAACACCTTTATGTCTCAAGTTGACGGGCGCAATGCAATGCTGTGTAGGCTATGTTCTGTGTGGATGTGACCTACGCAGTAAGGCATTGTTATAGGCAAGATATGCACTTAACATCAGGTGGGCTACTTGCTTGTACAGTCTCCTTGTTGTATAAAAAATACTAAGCTGCTTATCTGTTTAACCTTTTTGTTTGAGAAATAAATATATAGGTAAGTATTTGATTTGATGACCATGTGCTATGATTGATCACACAAGATCAATCAAATATACGATGGTGTTTTTACAACGTGCGGATTTTTTTTGTGCGGAGGTTACTGAAACTGATACTATTTTTAAATATTTCAATATAATTTAGATTTACCATGCATAAAGCTACACTATTTCATCGAACATTTTTACCGGTTTCAGATACAGAGGTTCCGGGTTCGATCGCCAGGGAGTACAACATTGTGCTTGGGTTTAATCAAAGATCATTTTACTTTATCCTAAAAAAAATACATCTTATATATCAGAGATGTCTATCTCAGAACTTTATCCTAAAAAAAAATACATCTTATATATCAGAGATATCTATCTCAGGACAAAATAATAATACAATGGGATACAAATACACAAATGGTTTAATTAACCAGCTTCAAAGAGGTCACATCCTTTGTAGTGTAAGTGATCTTAATTTGTGTACAGTAAACAGTTCCCTTCAAGTTAATCAACACATTAATTGGGCATGAATTATGACTAATGTTGGCATAGTCTTATTTTTAAATGTTATATTTCTGAACTACCTGTATATCAAGCAAATAAAAATATTGTATTGTATTGTTAATCGAGTGAGCGCAGCTTTGTTATGGCGACAAACTTAGGTAAGATAGTCCTATTTTTAGGATCACTTTGAAACCAAGTCATATCTACCGCCTGTTCCAAATCGCTACCAGCACACAAGGAGAAAGGTAAGAACCTCGGGCTATTTTTTATGATCCATTACAATAGCATAAAATTATCTAATACTATAATTACAATTTATTCACTGGATCAAATTCTTTTTTTTTAATGCCAGGCTTTCTTATCTTCTAGGTAATCTAAAATTTTATAATAAGCTTCCAGGATAGCTAATGTTTAACAAAATTTTTGAATTTATTATATGAGAAGCTTACACATCACTTGGTAATTTATTGTTAAGTGAGTGATCGAGTTCGCACCTGTGGTTGAACCACCACTAGACCACAGACGCGGTTAAAACTCCTCGAAAACTGTTAGGTTTCGTCATACTCTTTAAGTTTTGTTTTGTTTATACACAGAAGGAAGCTGCTGCCTTTTTGGTGAAATCATTTGGTTGACTTTTATGACATCCGTGGGCGTGTGTATTTTTAAAACAAAATACGAAGGCAACGGTTGAGATCAATTCAATAACTCAATTAAAAGAGTTAACTATATCAATCCTTTATATTAAGTTCATATTAGTAAGGGGTGACTTATTACTTATTTCGTGTGATGTATATAAATTAAAAAATGTATTAAAATAAAAACGTATTTGATAATTGTATCCATAATCTAGTTCCCGTCCTAGTTCTAGTAGGATCAGACGCATGAAGCATACATAGACATTTATTATTTCCATCTTAAGAGTCTATGATATGTGAAATGGCTTTGCTTCAGCGATCATATCTTCCACAATACTGTAGCATTTACTTTGAAATTAATATATGTTATAGTTCAGGATTGACGCAAGAACGCTCGTGTTTCTAAAACACTATTACATAAAATTTTCTCAATAGAAAAAAAAACAAAGTTGACTATAATTTGTACCAAAAATGTTCGCCATTCAATAAATACACCCAATAAGGCCTTGACACTTTGTACAGCAAATAAACACAGTATATAGCAGAAGGTCTGTGTTTTCGATTTTCAAAATTAATGTTTGTTTTACCGTAAAATAACAAAACGTAGAAATTCGAACGTATTTCTATCATCTGGTGGTCATTAGCGCCGTGGTTAAGCGCACAGCAATGTCACTTTTATTATAACTAAACTTAGTTCGAGACTAGAGTGAAGTTGCGTTGTGTTGCTATATGAAGAGATTTCTTCTAAGCATTAGAGTGCCTTATTTATCTTTTATGATATTCCACATGGCTTATGATAATGTTCTGTATTTTAAACCGAAACACAAATTACTGATTTTTAACCATAAAAGTTCACTGCTGGATAAAGCCTCCTCTTAAATTGGAGGGTGTCAATATAACCACGATTGGTAGGCGGATTTAGTTAAAATGTTATCTAGTTACTGAAATAGTGTTAAACTACTGAAACCTTTTCTGATCTGAGATATTTATTACAAATAGAACCAAACATAAAAATAGTAGTAATTTTATTTTTTCTGCCAAAGACCAAGAAGACATTTATTTACTTATTTTAAGACACCACATTCACAGTCTCGCAATGAGATTATGCTGGCAGAGTGAGTCGCTACACTGGTCTCACTTACAGCATTTCAAAATTATCTGACACCAGCTTTGATTATTTTTACATTTTTACCAAAGGCAATCAATCAGGCCCACAAGAGGTACAGAAGATAAATGTTTCTATGAATTTTTGTAGCCTTTATTTTTCTGCCAAGTTTTAGACATTTATCTATAGTTAGTTTAAGCAAGCACTTACCCCTTATCCCTGATGGAGTAAAGTTGTTTTGGTGACAGCGGTTGGGGCTCAATGCCAGCATCAAGTGCTGCTGCGTCTAGCTCGTCACATGGGGGAGCTATGATGATGTCTGATGGTTTATTGCCAGGACCGGTAAACCGAGAAGAAGGTAGAACTGAGAAGACAATGTGGATATCATTAATTAAAAACTTGTCAGTTGGCAGACATTGTAAAAATGGAGGAATTACGATGCCTTTGCTGGTATTTAAACATCAGTTCTCTTATAGACATTACCTAAATTAAACAATAAAAAAAAACACCTGCAGTGTGTTTATATTGAGAGGGGGATGCGCAGCACCCAAAGAGTTAGCTCAATGTCTGCTGTAAAACCCTCAGTGTGTGTTTTTACATAGAGAGCGGGATGCACCCAACGATTGTAAGCACGGAATCGGGAGCCTTCATATTCCGGGTTTCTTACATGGTGCCAGAGAAAAGTGAATGCCAAAAATAAGTCAAGAGACACACATAATTCCCAGGAACTTTTTTATGCTCTCGTAAATCATTAGCACTAAAAAGTTTTTTAGTACCTACTAACTTCTGGTGGGTACTAACTTTTGCCACCCAGTATGTGCCACACCCAGTAAGCAATTCCACTTAATAAAAAAAAGGGGCAAAAGTAACAATGGCAACTATAGACAAAACTGAACTTAGTGTTTAAGTATCTGTTACTTAGTTACTTAGTGATCTGATCATTTTAAATTATCAGATCAATCTAGTTAATAGTTTATTCATTGAAATAAGGGTATTTTAATGTATCTTTTAGAAAGATTAGAAGATAGATTATTGAAAATAACAAAAATTTAAAATATTTTTGGGTGTTCAGAGGAATACAATTTTTTTTGGTATGCCCTTGTAACATATAATTTTTATAAATTGTAAGAATATTGTCCCCCAACATAACTAATGCAATAAATATCTCAATGACTATGGCAATTTCTCCCTAAGTTATAAAGACTAAGGACATGTTCTACTATAGCATATGTACCTTTTAAAAATCCATCCTGTATTATAAGGAATTTCCACATTTTAAGGCAGTATTTCATTACATTATTTATAGGATCACAAGTTGTTTAATGTGAATGCACTAATACATTAAAATATTCAGCAAGGCTGCAACATCTCTGATCAAAATAAAAATTCCTTTTTAATGAAGCAACAATTTAAAAATATATCAAGTGAGTAGGTACTAGCAGGTATGTGTTATGTACATACTTTCAACTCTCCTTTCAAAAGAAACAAAATAATTTCACATAGATTTCCAAGTTCCAACATGTAATAGAGGAATTTGTAGCATGCAGCAAATATTTACACTACGAAACGAAAGTTGCTCACCAATAGGGAAAGTTTTCCAATGGTAAAGGAAGTCCTCGGCCACTTGTTTGATGTTATTAACCAGCTGCTCCACCTCAGGTGGGGCTCCGATCAGCTGCACGTCGAAATGCAGCGGCTCCCTTTCTGGCGGAGTCTCAAGTTGCAGAGAGCTCGGGCGAGACGCCCGCTCGCCTTCCCCAGACATATTTTCAAGCTCGGGCCCTCTCGACCCCGGTCACCAAGACAATTTAACTAATCGCATAATGATCCCCGAAGCGGTGGGCGGGAATACCACTTGACCGACTCTACCTATTGTTTTATTTTATTAATTAGGCTCGCTTGCTGGGTATTCATATTCATTCATTGTGATGTGAAGTGAAGTTGTGACAGTGCTACCAGATGGCTCCATGCATTTCTCCCCAAATCTCACCCAAAATCCCCCCAAATTATGGGTATTAATTTGGGTATTAGAAAAAAAAACCCCAATATTCACCTAAAACATACTTTTTATTGATATTAATTTATTTTTTAATAATAAATATAATATTTCACCATTTAGTAATACATATATTTATTAAAAAAAATGTACAATTAAACTAACTAGGTATGTACAAAGGAATCAGTCGGATTACTTAAGGACCGTTACAAACAGCCTAAAGGGAATTCAACTGTTCCAGACCAGTACCAGACGGAAGCGTGCCCAAGACACTGGCTGCATTGCCACGCTGAATAGCTTTGCTAATCCTCTTGCCTATATAAGAGCCAGCCCTTGGGTCACGTGTCGACTCGATCAAAAGCCCCGCAAGATATTTGAAAACCGACAATTTACACATAACAATTACTAATTGTGATGATGACCGATGACGAGGAGACTTCTTGATTATTAGTGTTAAAAAAAACCCCAGATTTGGAGGGAATCCCCCCCATCTGACAACACTGAGTTGTGTAGCAGTTGTGATGTGAAGTGAAGTTACAGCTAGTGAAGTGAAGCTGACTGGCACTGGCACTGTCATAATGACATACACTGACATTGACATAGAAAAGAGCACTGCTGAGCATGTGAGTGACTGAAGTGCATAGAATACTATTACTCACAAGGTGAAGTGAAGGAAACACGACATGATCATAGATAGAATAGATAGCGTTAGTTTCCTATTAGTCTGTGGGTAGAACCGAAGAACTAGATAGATAGGTAGATGATAGAATCATGGACCTATACTAAAACTGGACTACACACTGTATTCCTAAAAACAAGCCTAGCGAGAGGTTTGAGAATAGTAATTCTTCTCGTTCTAATAGGGTGTCCACACCGCCCACTTCAATGAATGAAAATACGAATTAGTATATATATATATCTATATTTAATGTTAACCAACTTCAAAAAAAGGAGGAGGTTCTCAATTCAGCTGTATGTATTTTGTTGATATTATTTTATTAATTATTATTTGATTAATTACTGTATATCATGTGTTTAATTACATTAATTACGGCCATTTGTTCTATTTTTTTGTTTGTTACTCGATTTCTCCGTTAATTTGGAATAGATTTTGATGATTCTTATTTTGTTTGGTAGGCCATAATTTCGAAGTAGTCCCATAGAAATTTCATCAAAATCGGTTCAGTATTTTGGTTTTTATACCAAAGTAACTGGTAAAAAATATGTCATCCAAGTAAACGAAATTGCGTATTCTGCTTTCATGTGGTGTTTACGGTCACTAGAGTAGACCTATTGAACTGCTTATCTTCCAGTATTATCATCATCATTATCAGTGTTTTGCCATAATCACCACGCTTGGCAGGCGTGATGTTGATCGCAGTGATGATGATACGTAGTATTCCCATTGAACTGCCTGCCTTCCAGTAGGTCTATGGTAGGCTTTTGGCTTCATCATCAGATGACGATGATGACGATGTTCACCGAAACTCCGTAAAAAAACCATTTAACGTAGCATTGTTTGGGCTTGGTGGACTTACTTCATTTGAACTGTATAACAGTTCTGGTATCAGACTTTACGAAAGATCGTCCCCATTATCCTGTCATAGTGTACCCCTGCACTGCACTATTGTAGGAACCGATTTTTAACATTTGTTTAGTTCATCTGTATTTATCTTCGTTCCCATCATTGCGTAGATATTTCCCAGAATCCCGTATTATTGCACCCTCATACGACTCTTAAATAGGGTATCGGAGACCGATGTCTCTACTCCCTTAGAGTTATTTTTGACTTTTTAGTGGTGAAGTCGGTTCCATTTTTATTCAAAAACATTTTTTTTAGCTTTTTTTGTGACACCGTGATTGGTGTCGTAGGTTTTACAACGATCTTTATCATAGTATTGTAACGATAACAGGTTATTAGTGTTTTTATTGAATTCGGTTTTTCTAAATAGGTACTTGCGCCTTTTATTAAGCCGGAATCACTAAGGTAATAGATAAAAAGCTAATATTTTTGTGAATGCGTTAAGTAGGTACCTGAGTCTATCTTTTACCTAGAAGAGTTTATTGGCTCCAAAATCATTGAAGGATATAAACACAAGATATCAACAAAGAATATTTATTTTAATTTATAGGTACAAATAGGCTAAATAAGATACATTTTCATTTTCATTTTCAGATTTAGAGGACTACTATAATCCTATTACAGGAGTATATATTAGTTCTCTGAATAGGCTGAATAAGAAGTTATACTCGTAGCAGGGTTTTTCATACGACAAAAACGGAATTGTGTTTGCCTTTAAAAGGCGAAGTCAAATATTCGGCTACGGGGACTTGGCTCCTCTGGTGGCTCCCTTAGGGGTGCCAAGGTGATTCTGATAGGGCTTTGGCTCCCCCGGACGGGGGAGACAAAGTATCACACATTTTTGGTAGTTTCGTAGTTTTTGATAGTTTTTGATTTGACTGCGCATATCCCACATCATCAGCACATTATTTTCCACCACAATGTGGAAAGAACTTCCTCCAAAACTGGTTTAAGGTTTGGCCATAATCACCACGCTTGGTAGACAAATTGGCGCTCTCAGTTAAAGTTTTGTTTACACATAGAATAAAGCTGCTGCCATATTCATGAAGCCCCATAATTCACTTTACGATATCAGGTAAGTAATGGTCCTACCTGCTTAGGTGTCAATATATGCGTCATATTGACACAAATGTACGTAGGAACTTTACTTAACTACGTTGATAATGTTATAATGTTCACGGCATTATTATTTAATTACCGGCTTTGTATTTGATTTTTCAATGATGCAAGATAGAAAAGTTGGTTAGGAATTGGGAAAATTGTTCAAGCACATGGTGTAAGGCTCGGCGCAAACGGACCACCGACCACAGCCACCAGTGCCCAGCGACAGCAATATTTTGTATAGACGCGCGGGCGCCGCATACGTGTAGCTGGTGGCATAGACTTGGTAGAGTTGCTACGTTAAATGACTGTTGTTGAATTTGTATCCATTTCAGAACATCCCTCTATTTCTCTCTCTTATCGGTTTGGCCTAGGACGGCTCTATACAGTAAACATTTTCTATGCCTAGAATGGTAGGTACCTAGTTGATCTGTGGTTCGGCCAAAGAGTGTAGCATTTTATTAGTAGGTAGGTATAGTACCTATTATGCTAATAATGCTCTGTGTAGTGTATCGGTGAAAAAGAAAAGCAGTGTTGGTGGTGATTTGTTGAATTGTTTGTTGTTTGTAAAACTAAAATACATGGGATCTATCAGCAAAACTCATTTGCAAGTGCTAATTTATCATTAGTAGTTCTTACACAGCAGGACACAACCGTCATAAGGCTCTAGAAATACCGCAATAGGTATGTCCTTTACTTGTATTTAAAACGTATTTTATTTTTTACCGCCCGCGTAGTGAATTTCGAACAAATTTTTACTTCTAAAAACATCGAATCTGTAGTTAGCCCTGGTAAGTTTTATAATTTACTACCTTCCTATTGTTGTATGTGGTTGTAATTTTAAAGTGAACATTCTAACAGTGCTACTTTTTGCAGGTAGAGATGGAAGCTATGGATATCCAGGCTGTGGAATCGAAGCTGAGTGACGTCACGGTAACGGCAATACCCATGAGTGGGAAAAATATGCACAGGGACTTGAGTCAAGGAGGGAACAGTCATGCTACCATTTCCACGGTCCCGGCGTCGTCTCCGTCGTCTGTGAGCAAGGATAAGGACAATGGAATGTCTAAATATGCTCAGCTGTTGGCGGTCATTGAGGAAATGGGTAAGGAAGTGAGACCAAGCTACTCTGGCAGCCGTAGCTCAGCTGAGCGCCTGAAACGTGGTATTGTCCATGCTCGTATCCTCGTCAGAGAATGCCTGATTGAAACGGAAAGGTCTGCACGACAATAATCCTGCACAGAATGCTCTATCACAGTCAATTTTTAGGTAATCTAAGAATTAACCATGAAGTAATTGTGGCAAAAGTTAAATAATTCAGAATTAACAAATAGAACCAGTTATTCAAAGTCCAGGGAAATTAAATTGGAAATAGTAACAGGGTCCTCAAAATATTGAATACCTCATAATGTAATTCTACAACCCTGTCTTCTCATCTCACATTATATGTTTGCTGGTAGATTTTGGATGATAAAGTACTAAGGAAATGATATACCTTGTAGCTGTAGAGTCATAAGCTGCTGGAATTGGAAGTGTTTGTTTAAAATAATGGAATGTACTTAGTCCGAAAATGTTTATGAAACTGGAACTTGAGTGTTTTACAACTGTGTCCTGAACGAAACAGGCTGTGATCTAAACATTTATTGTGAACATCTACCTCATACTACAAATTAATGTATATTTAATATTTTTATGCATTTTAAAGATAAATGTGTCATAATTTAGTGGATGTGTTCTGCAGTAGTTCATAATTTATCTATGGTAAAGTATCATGCGCACCAATAATGCTAATCCTAGAGTTTGCAATGATAGGAAGCTAGCATTTTGGGGCCTTAAAAGCATTAAAGTCAATAAACAAGGTAGGATAATTGAAGAAAAACAACTGTGTCACATGAATTCTTAAGCCTGACCATGTTGATTTTCTATGTTAACTTGCACTATAGTTTCTCTTTTCCTTAAAAATACTTATCTCCTATTGCACAATGTTCAAGTGAAGTTTCAAGTAAGCATATAAAACCTGTTAAGTGACAGAACTATTTTATGAAATTCTTCCTTTGAATATTGAGCCATAAATTTAAGTTACTCAGCAAGTAACTAAATCATCGTAATTAAGTCAGACATTGTTAAATATGCCTGGGCTCATAAAATGTATTTTTCATTGATTGTGAGTAAATATAGCAATATGTTTGTTGATATTATTTAATTGAATGAAACCATAGCTAGTAAGAAAATGTGCTCACTCATTTTGCTAACTTTATGTTTTATGTAGCTCTTAAGTTGTATATAAATTTAATTCCTACTCTTAAGAAATTCAAATACGATAATTTTCACTTGACAAAGACTTGTATAGATACTCCATTTTTAATACAAAAGTGGGCCAATATTGTATACTTACTGAGTCGTAAATAAAACAATAAATAGCACTTATTTAGTAATTTTTCATAAATAGATAACAGAATCTAAAATATTTACATGCAATTTTTTTATATAATATTTACTTAGCAGTATTTTATGTCCTCAAAGGAAATGTGTTTTTAAAACTTAAAGAATGTATACTTTAACATGCCTCGCAACTTAGGGAGCTGTATGTATACTACACTGACATTTTAAATTATAAAGGGAGCATTTAAATTATATGAAATTGATGTGCTCCACTCTCACAAAATCAATATGACAAGTTTCTTTATTTTCGACAAAAATTGTGTTATTAATGAGATTTCGATAAATCTCATTGTTTTGAAAGCAGGTTTGTATGCATGCACCTTCTATACTTAAAACTCTGGATGCATTTCAATGAAATTAAAAATCTTTCATTTCCTCATATTATAGACTTTAACTGTCTAAAGATTAATTCATATGTATACTATGCAACTGCCATCACAAATTTACGATCAAATATTTGTTTGCTATTTTGATTATTTGCAAACTCAACTGTCTTATTGTGTAGCATAGTGTAAGTGTACATACTATGGCTATGGATGTACCATTGTTGCTTCCTTTTAAACTGCTGGAAAAATAAAGTCAAGGTCAATATTTATATTACCTATCCAGCAATATTTTTTCATGATCATTTTGAATCAAATGAAGATATTTAATTATTGTTACAATTTAGTACAGACAAGGAATTTGGTTGGCTCTTTACCTCGAAGCATGCACTAGCTAGCAGTGTGTCACATGAATAAACTATTGGAAACATTCCAATAGCGTTATTCCACGCTAGTGTGCGTTGGCCATTATGCAACTAAATAAAATCGATAGGAAACATTTGGTTACATGCAGATTATAAAAAAATAACTGTGCATCGCGGCAAAAATTGTAGCAGTCTTCAACAAGGCTAGTAGTTAGTTATGTATATTATTGTCTCCACCAGACCACAAGTATTCTTTAGAGTCTGCTGAGATAATCATTCACGAAATAGTTATAAACCATTTTTAAACACCTAAGTTACCATTTGTAGAATATATAACTTAGCTTGTTGTGTGTTGAAGACCCGTGTGGCCCTCAAGCACTCAATGAGTTAATGTACTTCTTATAAGCTATCTTTAATTTCTGTAGTGTCAACTGCTTGGTTTTATACGTTTTAGATTTTCTAGGAGACTGGGTTTTTGTTATAACCACTGAATACAACTAAACTAATTCAAATAATTGAAGATTAAGTTTAGATAATGTACTTTTGGAAAATTGATAAGAATCTATTATGAACCACGTATACCAGGTTTATTGAAAATATGTGCATGTGCAACCTAGATTAAAGTTCACCAGCATTATCTTAACAGTTTTTTCGTGGTGCCTATAAAGTCTCAAAAACCTATATGGTTTTAATCTGTGCTTTGTCCGCCTTAGATATTTCTAACACCAAATTGTCGGCATGTCTATTGTATTACGTTATGATGCCGAAGTTGGACGCGCATTTCACCCGGAATCCTCAACAGACGAGGAAATAGCTATCTTACCTCTAAATACCGGAACACAACAATTATAAATAATTCGATTGGTGAACTTTATAATATTTTGTAGAAGCACTCTCGTTTTGTACGCACTGTCTGTTATCCACTTATTAGGTGTTGTAATTATGAATTTAATTGGTAGAGGGCACCGACATGCGTCGGTTGGTGTGCGTATACGATTGGAAAGAAGGTATACTTACTATTTAAAATAATTATCATTCATAGTCCTATGGAGTTGTTAATATAAAAGTGAAAACATGTGCTGAAGGCTTAAGGTAATTTTACCTAGGTTTCAAAGTGAGTAATTTCCATGAATAGTTGCAGAGATATGGTACCTGTGCCTATCGCTGCGGCAACGGATCGGCATTACCTCGCGCCTCGGATGTTGTAATTGTGGTGAAGAATAGTTCGCGTTGAGGTAGCAAATCCGTTGCCGGGTCTGCAGCGATAAAGGACGCTTTACTGCACGAGTCTACCTAGATATACAGGCCCTGGGTGCGTATTGTATAAATGCGCTGAAGCAGAGTAGGTATTCTATCTATTCTAACTGCAAATTAAGAAGAACCGCTGTCCCATACAAACGACGTTTGTAGTTCATTTCGAAAGTACACGTCCGATTTCATTGCGTTTGTATGGGAGAGCGATAGCGGATTTCTTGAATACGGGCCATATTCAGACGCAGTGACCTTGTGGGTACAAAAGTAATTTAATGTAAGCTTGCTGTGTTTCCCCCCTTTGCTCCTTGTCTCAAAGTAAATGTAAGATGTGAACCACGATACAGTACAAATTTTAGGTAAACGTAATTTTTATGTAAGTATTTTATGAATTGTTCGATGCGTAGCGTTTAGTCTGCCGTATTATTCGTGTATGGAAATATTTTTTATTATAATAAATGGGTCTAATTATAAAATGCTCTTTTATTTGAATCATAAGAACCGATGGAACGAAAACAAAAAAATAACTACTTGGCAAGAACCTGCTAAAAGAATGTCTGAAGATTTCATACATAACTAGTAGGTACTATTACTTATTTAACACAGAGTGCTGAGTCACAAGCTACTTATGAAGTACCTACTAAGTACCAACGTGTGTGTTTCACATCCAAAGAGCTAAAATTAAGCGTGCTGAGTCCCTACCTACGGAGAACGCAACAGGAAATTAGTGTTCTGTGACGCAACGTGTGTGCTTCACAGCACCCAACCCAAAGAGCTGACAATAAGAGTGCTGAGTAGGGACTCACACGTTACGATCTTTATAGGTAGCTATAAATATCGTAACGTGTGTGTTTCACAGTACGGAAAGAGTTAATTTGAGGTAGGTAGGGGTACTGCGTGTCCATTACGTTGAATCCTTGCTGGCTTGGGTATGCAGGATGATCAGCTTTTCATAAATTGTAGCGTCATAAAAAGTGAACTTTTCTTCTCGTACCTAAATATTCAGTAGGTACCTACCTATCAGCTGAGAACTAAAGGAAATTAAAACTTTTAGTTCGCCCCGAGCCCCGAACATCTCGTAATGTCGTAAGTGAGATTATTTCTCAATTAGAACGCAATTGACAAACTATAAAATTGTGCGTTCATTACACTTTAACTACCTTATTTTCTCAATCTCTCTTTATTTACCTGAGTGTTCGAGGCTCTCTCGTTGCAACTCTCATTCTAAATAAACCTATGCAAAGCTAGAATGAGAGCAAAACACTGTAGGTACGTCATAGTAATATGTGGGTTTAAAAAAATATCTAAATGAATAGGTCACCCCTTACTAACATGAAACAAAGTCGTTTGAAAAGTGCTCTCAAAACAACTTAATGGTTGTGGTTTAAAAATCTACCCCTACAGCGCACGGATGTCGTAAAGTCAACCAAGGGGATTCACCAAAAAGGCAACAGCTTTGTGGGAAATGTGACAACCAATTTTTTGTCAACCCTATTGAGTGAATAACGAAAAATAAAAAGATCAGATAACGTAGGTATAAGTATCCTCTCTTATCTTGCAAGACCTGATGATCATCCTTTGCCCCTTCATCTTAGAAACCTCCCATAATAAGGGCAAAAATATAGGACTGATTTTGAAATCTGCAGTCTCATTTCATATGGTATTTCAGTAATCAGATGAGATGAAGGCCAAGCACATTCCCGTCGTACAATAAAAAAAAAACACGATTTCACATTTCCATTCAAACTTTCAAGACATCAATCTTATTTAACCCTTTTACTATCCTTAATATAGGGTTTGTTTTAAGCGAATAAAAAAAAAGTTAATCGTGATGTCAAGCCTCTTTAACAGTCTATCTTACAAGATACCAAACGTTTTACCCTCTCAACGCGCCCTTTAACCAAAACCACCCAAAAAAAAAAAAGTTTAATATATATTTTATGAATGTGCAGCCGATACCTACTCTTTCAAATGATACCCCACAAGCCAAAAATTTTCTTGTCTCATATAACACCCCTATTTCTCATAAACTACCCTAGTGTCAAAAAAATCCTCATACCGATTGATGAGAATTAGTATAATCTCTACATACTCAAAATTTTGACTTGATAGATCAGTCATTCTAAAGATATGGGCGAAAAATAGTATTTACTTTCACCCTTATAGGTATGTTAAAAAATAGGTACCCCACTATCAAAAATAAGTTTTACTTTTTACAGTTTAAATTTAATAAAAATCGGATAACCCGCTCGAGAGTTGTACCGTCACAAACATTGCCACATACCTACAAACATTTCCCAACTTCACTCGATCAATTACATACCTAACCATTGAATACGTTTAAAAAATTTAGTAGGCATTGTGTTTACATAGGTATTAAGAGTATAGAGCAGGCAAATTTAACATTGATGAATTACAAGAATGAGTTTTGAAACTACAATTTACAAAAATCTACATTTTGTGCGTAGGGTAGGTAACTTAGCACAGTTTTCATAATTTTTGAATAATTAGTTTACACTCCCGACTGTTTCGCAGACCTAGCGCGTGAAGAAAAAAAATAAAATGTGTCTATGGCAGACAAAATGGCGTTGGGATACCGGCTACAGCGCGGACTCCGTTGAATGGTGTCCTGTGGAGCCCTACCGGCATCTCCTCGTCACTGGCACCTACCAACTCGCCAAGGATGAAGAAGGTGAGATAACTAATGCAAACCATAGGCCGGGAAGGTAAAACTTTAGCCTAAAACTATGGGTAGGTAAGGAAGGTAAGCTAAACCTTAAAGCTTATAATCTATACTACACTTAGACGTAGGTAAGTATCACATCACTTCTATGGAGCTCGTAACTTCCCATACAGTTGGATTTGATCTTACTTCAAGTTGGAATAGCGTTCCTTTGGCATGCCAATAATAATCACCATGATTGGCAGAGCGAGCTATTATGCTTAATATTCTAGACCTAGGTGATTGACTACTTAAATGTGATTGATGTCTTGCTATGCTTGGTATATCCCCCTTAAACGACCGAAGGTAGCAGGATTGTTCTGTTACCAAGATGTAAAAATAACTAGGTGTTTATATATTACATAACCCAGCAACATACAATCGTGTTCTGATTATCTCCATCCAAAGGTTTTCTAGAATAAATCCCTTGCGGATAGACAGGCCATGGTACTATTACTATAGTTTTAAGTTTCTTGTGTCAGCTGTTATTTACCTTGGTGTAGGTACAATTTTTTTTTTTATTGATTATACCTATCCCGTTTGCAGATGAACCCACAAAAAAACAGACGAGGCTCGGCAAGATATACCTCTTCACCATCAACGAGAAGACAACAGAGCTATCTCCAATTCAGACCATAGTAACATCAGGAATCCTAGACCAGAAATGGTGCTACCACCAAATACTAGACCACCCTGTTCTAGCAGTGGCTACTTCTATTGGATCTATACAACTTTACCAGCTATGGGACGAAGATGGAGTCATAAGCTTAAAGTTGTGGCTTGAACATTCCATCGGTCAAGATATTTTAGCCTTGTCTCTTGATTGGTCTTCAAATAGAACTCATTCCGAAGAACCTAAACTAGTAGTCAGTGATTCATCAGGAAGCGTCACAGTTTTGAAGATAGCTGAAACGTTGGAGGATATAGGCAAATGGAAGACGCATGGGTTCGAAGCGTGGATCGCTGCTTTCAATTACTGGAACACGGATGTATTTTATTCAGGTTTGTTTGTATTAGACTATACTTTGGATTTGTAAGGCACATGAAGTTACACGACTTTTGAATTGAAACTTTTTGTGGTTTGAAATTCTGATCTGCAACCCTTTTGTGTGACAAAATGTGGTGGGGCACTGTGTCGGGTAGAGAATAAAATAATTGAAAAAACGTTTACTAGCAGCAAAAAGAACACATGGTAAAACTTAGTTTTGAACAGTATTAACTTCGGAGATTATTTTTCAAAAATAAAGTAATAAATACACGATAAAAGTTTGCTCTAATTACACTTTTTATCAGTCTCTCTTTATTCACCTGGGTATTCGGTCTCTCTTGTTGCTTACTCTCATTCAATGCAAAGCCAGAATGAGAGCAAAGCATCAATGTGACAGTAGGTGGGCATGATACAATTATCGAATACGTCACTGCCCTTACTAACAAGAAACGGTCCTAATTTCGAAAAGTGCTCTCAAAACCGTTGACTTAGTAGTCGTGATTTAAATATATTCCCGTCCCACAGATGTTAAATTCAACTACTAATATTTTTTTCTCCTACCGTTTACCTAAACATCAATGCGGCTTGTGTTTGTTCAAAGCATCGCGTCGTCGCGTCGGTCCGCTTTCACTCTATTGCTATGCCCTAATCGGGTTAATATTAATCACTTCAATCATAAGACCATTGTACCTCAACATACTGAATGCCCCACCTTATGTTTCGCCGTGATCAGCTCTACTGAAAAGTGGAAACAAGAACAAAACTGCCGCCACCCCCTATTTGGCTACGAAATCCCTCGCGCTTGTTTGAACAGCCGCAACAGTTTTCTGAGACACACCATCTCCTCAGAAGAATCTGTAGCAAGATGCGAAATCTGGAGGACCAAACACCCCCCACCCTCAGACTTTATCACTCCGACAGAGTAACTGTCACCAGAATAATTAATGCAATAAATGACTGAATATGAAATAAAAGCTCTCAAGTCCGAATCCGGGATATCTTCCAGGCGGAGACGACTGTTTGTTCAAGAGCTACGACCTGCGTTTAGACGGCGCGGTCACGACCAACAAGAGCCACGACGCTGGAGTGACCGCAGTGAGGACTCATCTGAACAAGGAGCACTACTTGCTTACGGGAAGGTGAGTCAGACGCTTGATTTATACTTCAGTGTATCCATGAGCATGGCGCATGCAATGCGTCGAATGAGATAACTCATTCACTTTCCAACATCCAAACAAAAATAAATAAATACTACACAGGACATTCACATTTCACACAGCGCTATATATCTCCAATCTAAGCATAGCTTGTAATATGGGAACTAGATTACGATTATAATACTTACTTAAAATACTTTTTTTTGTTAATACTTGCATGCCTAATGATACAACATCCTATAAGTAATCTACTTGTATCACTTTTAACCGCCGCCGCCTCTGTGGTCCAGTGATTCAACCCACCGATTTCAGATCCAGAGGTCCCGGGTTCGATCCCCAGGGGAAGCAATGTTGTGCTTGGTTTGGTTGGTGGTAGGATTTTGTTTAAGTCCGGCTGGCGAGATACCACCATCTATCCTAAAATCATCTAAAAAAAATGTTGTGTTCCGGTATTTAGAGGTAAGATAGCCAGTTCCTCAGTTTGTTGAGGATTCCAGGTGAAGTGCGCCTCCAGCTTAGGCCTTATCTCAACTTGTAACCAAAACAACATAAACGAATACCTACGCAAGTAAAACCTGTGTTTTGGAATGGGCTGTTCTACCTTCAATAAAAACAAAAGCCTGGGAACCTACACCCTTGTGAAATAGGTACATAAAGCTGGTTACAATTTAGAATTGTTGTTATGGCGCTTTAACTAAGATAGTGGTGCTAGCCAGGCGGACTTAAACAAAGATAGATAGATAATTCTTCATTGTTCACCACTTACAAAAAAACAGAACAAAATACTGATATAAGAAAACTTAAGCGACACTGCTACAACAATTGGCGGCAATCACTGAAATCTCTACCAAACAACCCTTGGATGGACAGAAATATGACTTTCAGGGATAGCGATGTACAAATTAAAACAAACAAATCTTATCCCCAGCCAAACCAAACACAATTTTGTATTCCCCTTGGATCGAACCGGGGATCTTTGGATTTGACACCGGTGGGGTTTGACCAGATCCAGAGGCCCCGGATCTGCGTTCACTAGATCGTCGTCAACTTGGCCACATAGCTTATAGTATTGAAAAATAGCGTGTACTGAGCTGATCTAATAATTGTCGTAATATTTGCAGTTACGACGAAAAAGTCCGCTCCTGGGACGCACGCATGCTGAAATCTTGCGTCACTGAAACAGACCTCGGCGGTGGGGTGTGGCGGCTCAAGTGGCACCCGACCAGACCCAACTTGGTCGTGGCCGCGTGCATGTACGGCGGGTTCCGGCTGCTGGCAACCGAATCGGTCGTGGCAGAGTATACGGAACATGAGAGTATAGCTTATGGAGCTGATTGGTGCCACTATAAAGACTATTTAGCTACGTGTTCCTTTTATGATTGTAAACTGCATATAAGCGAGATTAATGTTTCAGATTTGTAGATACGTACGCTGTAAACACCCAGGGTATTCTCATGGTAGATTCCTCTTTTAATGCCACCTATACTATACATATAACTAGGAGACGGAACAAGCAAGTAGCCCACCTGATGTTAAGTGCATCTCTTGCCTATGACAATGCCTTACTGCGTAGGTCACATCCACAAAGAACATAGCCTAAACGGCACTGCATACTCAAAGTCAAGGTCAAATATATTTATTCAGTATCATTTTTTAGTATCACTTTGAAACGTGAAATCTACCGCCTGTTCGGAATCGCGACCAGCACAAGGAGAAAGGCAAGAACCTCGGGCTAGTTTTTTTTTATGATCCATTACAATAGCTTAAAACTATCTAATACTAATTACAGTTTATTCACAGGAGCAAATACATTTTTTTTTTACTTTCTTATACCTCACCCCATACAGTACCTACAGAGAAAGGCCGAAGAGATGAATTGATTGTGTGAAAGTGGACATGGGTATGAAAGGTGTGGTGGTTGTCGGCTGATAGGATCCGAGTGGAAAAAATTAAAAAATATTGTGTAAAGTAAAATATTGTGCCGACCCTACCTAGCGTGGGATAAGGGCAGAAGAACGATGGTACTATATCCCATACATAACTGAAGAAGCCCTAGGATATGTGGTCAATCATTTGTGAGTTGGAGTGCAATAAAACGTGGTTTCATTTTAAACATGTTGTATTTCAATTTGCTTATAATGTCATGATAAATATAATTTATAACAATTACATACTTAATAAAGTAATCATTTGCCGTAAGTGATAAAAAAATTCTTACACCATTTACAAATACGAAGGCTTTGGAGTGCTGTGATCTGATCTTGTTCTGTTCCAAAAGTTTCATAAAAACAATAGACTGGCCTGGACCTCCCTAAGATAAATTTGTACCTTAACACTCTCTAAATAAAGTCTATTTTTCCTAACCACTGGAATTAATGTACACGATTTGCCGAGGCATTTCCCTTACCTCTGTGAAATTGTTCAAATGTCGCGATTTCCGGATTGAACATTCAGTAAAGCAGACCAAGCCATCTTCCAAACCCTTTACCAAGATCATGTTTCATTATAATCACATGTACTTACTTTGTTATTTATAATATCAAACTAGGTTACTCCCAGACTACTTTTAGGGCATAAATCTGGGGCCGCACCACAAAAGTTCCATAACAATTTTGCATAAAACACTCAAGTTAAATCCGCCATCGGATACGTCAGGTTAAATTTTTCGTAGTAGACCCCCTGACTCTCAGATCAGTATAAATTTGATTGATACTCTCGAGTCACATACAGAGATTGGTACGAGATTGAATCACATCATCACAGATACATGTTGGTAGTAGGTCACCGTAAACAAAAACAACCCCTAAATTTAATATCCTACGATCCTGAACCCCTTGGTACCCATTATCTATCTAAGACGCTATAGTGCCAGTGCTTATCCGATACAATCTAATATCTAAACAATTATCTATGGCTGCCGTCGAAGAGGCGCGCAACATTTGTACAATCTCACTTAAAAAGGCCCCCCGAGTACCGCTGGCTTTCGCTTTCCAGTACAAGCTTAGTTTAGCGTTTATTTCGATATGGCACTTCTAATTCAAATTAAATTTTGTACATATATTTGGGTCCAGATAATCTGTCTGTCTTCTTTTTCAACACTTTTTTTCAAAAATTAATACAAATCAAAATATAAAACATGTATATTCGTTTTCCAATAACAATATTTGTATTGTGCTCTGCACCTGAAAAAATAATTTGATTCAGAAGTGCCATGTCGAATGAACCACAAACTACGTTTGTATGGTACTACGGGCCTTCTAAAAAATTAAGCGTAAATTTCACGGTATAATTAATCATTATACTGTGCCGGAGTCATACTTTTATAGGAGTATAATAGCTGAATACCGAATAATTGTACCGATACAACACAGTTTGGGCTATTATTGCCCATGTTGCCATGTTTGGGAATCTGTTCGAATTTGCGATTATTTCACTGTTTTACCCCTATATTACCCCAACACAGTTTATTACAAGTACTACACCTTTGTGTAGTTACAGTGTGACAAGCTTTTCTGTTATCAATAGATTTTCAGGCTTATAAATGCTCAAAGTTAATTAACAGCAATTCATTTTCGTTATCTTTTAGATTTTTCGTCTACATGTTTTAAAGACAATTATTTTGGTCGCTAAAACAGACAAGTTAGTCGCACTGTACTCAACTTCAACAATGTAGCAAGTTGCCGCCTTTACCAAGCTACAATTGTTACTGTAAAATTTTTAATAGATTCCCAAACAATTTTATAAATTTCAAAAATCACAAGACACTATTCATTAGACTAGTTCCTCCTACGAAAATGGCAACTGAACAGTTGTAATTTACATAAAAATATATACTCCATATTCTGGCATATTATCTAACATTTTAAGTAACTGCATTGTCATAACCTCAAGGAAACTACTTAAAATAAAGGAATATAAAGTCCTCTTCAAATGATTGTGATGAAAATATTGTTGCATAGTAAAAAAACAGACAAAATACTGAAACAACGGTCAAAAAACGGAATTACATAGCCTAGCTCGAAGGAGCACAATCATCGTAAAGTAATCATACAAATCGCCTCAGATTTATAAAATTTGAGTTCATCGGCTCTCCGAGTATAGATTTCAAAATTCACTAAGAAATACTGATGTAACATCGATATTTATTTATACACACCATCCAGTCCCTATGTACACTAGCAGCTATATTTACAAACATTCACTTCAGAGCATAAAACAGTGTACAACACATTCATACTTCCGTTTCACATTAATTTGATGCATATATCTATCTGTACAACTAACAAAAGTGGGCAGCGAAGTTAAATAGCATTAATATCTACACGGTACTTAGTAAATAAACGGCAGGTAATGACACTATCACGAACTTAAACCCGGTCGACAGTCACTAGATCTTCACGTTGAGCTACGCAGGAGATGCTTTTTGGTTGTTTGTAGCTTCACATCATATTGTATACAATGAAATTGGCTATAATAACTAGACTACATTGAGCACATTGTTAATATCCAATAGTTATATATTGGTATATAATTGTAATGTGGAGGTTGGGGGAGAATTGTTCTACATCCCGCATAGCCCCCAGTTGAGCTAACCTAACTCGGGCCAGATCAGGTCCGCAAAGAAGTGAAGCAGGAGTATGGGTAGATGGCAACATTGCTCCAGGATGAGCTATGCTCCTGCATTTAGTCCAGTTCTTGTCCTAGCATTCTCTTCAGCGTTAGAGGGCAACCCCGACACAAGGCAATGTTAATGGCTTCTATCTTTACTCTTACCGATCATGCACAATCCATCTTTAGCGAGGATTGGTTAATTTGCTTACCATAGAAAATATGTATAAATAACATTTATGCTAGTTGCTATGGGCACTTTAAGAAATTAAATATGATCTGTAATATATTCTTCATTTCCACTGATGGTGGACAAGAAAGTCCAAAAGAATTGGTTACGCTTTCGTAAAATTGAGTTAGGCATGGCCCCAAAATTGGAAATCCAACTCCTGAATATCAAATGTATTCAATGTGTTTTTACTACTACAATTTTCCAAAAACCATCTCGCGCGAACCTACGTCGGATTATGCACCTTGAGGTATGGTGCGTGTGACCGCGGAGATTCATCTCGCAACCGCGTGCGCCTCCATCACACTCGTGGCCCTCAAAATGTCGGGTTGGGCGCATTTGATCGCGTTAATCGTCCATCAACACGCCACTAACAATATCCCTAAAGATACAGAAGAATTCACTCACAGTCTTTGAATCACTGATTTGTTGGAACTTGAAAGGCCCTCGCATAATTCTTGAGAATGTTAAAAGCAGAACTTTCTTTGTAACGCGTGCTGGTTGTACGTTGGCATCAGCCTCTTACTCTAAGTGATGACTGCAGCGCAAAGATACGTAGTCTACGTTCTTTGCATATGTCCATATTTGAACGTAGCTATCTTCTAGCTAGTCAGCCATATTAGTTGAAGCTCACTTAAGAATATTCTTTATACATGTTGGTTCTATCTCACCTCGGAGGTATATCTAGCGAGTGTGGCGGGTCGCGCGTGTACCGTTGCATCATTGCGGTACAGGGTGGGGCGTGTGGTTGGGGCAAAGCGCGCGGAAGTCCTCCTCGTCGAGCCGCCAGCCGTGCTCGCGCGCGCACGGCAAATGCGCACGCGCGGGGCACGCTCTCCCGCTGTAATGGTAAACAAACAAACAATATTCAATTATTAAGATATTTATCATAGCTTCATCTACCACCAAAACTAAGCACAGTGTAAATATGTTTATGCAGAAACATTTTTAGGATAATTTTGAACTTCAAATCCACCGCTTAAACGACCAGCACACAAGTGGTGGATTGATTAATTAACATTGAGGAATCACCATTTAGCTGCCAACTGGTATAGCAACAAAGGGCCACGCATTCCTTTCGTCGATATATACACTTATTCATGTAGGTTCTTTTAATGAAACTATTATTCCTATATTATTTGAATTTACGAACAGAAAGCTTCCTGCAAACTACTACGGTAATTCCGTGCAGTTTCCAAATGTTAATAGCGCACAATTTTTTTTTACATGGTATGGATGGATGGGTTTGCGTTTTTCTGCTATGATGCAGCCTACGATAGAGCACGCTTGCCTAACAGGTACCTATTCACTCTTAATTTAAAGAGTCCCATGTTGTAGTTTTCGGGAAACACAGACTCAACACAAAGCGTTCCATTTCTTGGCGGTGCGCATTATTAATGAGGAAGAAAACCGCTTAGTAAGACGTAAACCGGTGGCGCATCGCCGCGCGTCAGGTTGTCCGTGAAAAGAATGGGGATGAATCAGATAATTTTAGAAAATATACCTACCTATGGGTTCATACCTAATGAAAACCTATCTTATCGACAACCTGTGTGTGTGTGTGTGAGTACCTGCAAGCAAGCGGCGCCCCGCCCCGCGTGCAATGCCCGCACGGCACGCTCGCGGCGCCCCACACGGCCTGCGCCAGCCCGTGGACCCGCGCCCCGCACGCCAGTACCCCGGGCGCCCACACGCCGCACGCCGCGTGCAGCCACGCCTCTAGTCGCCCGTTCGCACCCGCCACGCACGTCGCGCGCCGCCGGCTCGCCTCCTCCAAAACTCTGCGTGGAAAAATTACGATCTTAGTAAATATTATATCTTGTATTGTGAACACTATTTTACCCCATCTTATTTCTAACAGTCCATTCCATCCTAAGGTTGTCCGGTACAGATAGCCTTTTAAGCGACAAGGCCGCCATTGTTAAACTGTTTTGCTCCTTGTTTAGTGTTTTATTAGTGAACAATAAATAACTGAAAACTAACATTTTCACATCAAATTTAAGCAATCTGGCATACGACGTCAACGGCGACTAACCATCATAACCTGAAGCTCAGCACGGGGCGGGGACGAAAATTTTGTCCTCTGTTTTTATACAATTACAAGATAAAGGTATCGTTGCTTCGCTAATAATTATAACTGTCCGGTTTAATACCGGTTGTAACCGGAGATACTATACACAGTAAATCACTCTACATATAGGTTGAGCTAAATTATTTATGCCAAAATGAAGAAAGTATTTTCACACATGCTGTTGTAGTATTTCTGTGTAATAATTAAGGGTTCTTTGGGTAGTTTACCTGTACTCTTGTAGATCCGTGTCGACGGGATAGGGTCCGAACAGATCGCCTAGCCCGCTGGCGTGCGGCGGCCGCGCGCAGAACGCGCACAGCCACGTCAGGTCACGTGTCGCCGCGTCGTATCGCAAACCTGCAATACAGATAATACTCTTTAAAAAAGCTACCAGGATTAGAACACAATATTTCGATGCGAATAATAAATATATAAATAAAGATAATGTAAACGTTTTTTTGTATCAAAATAAAATATATTTTTGTCTTTTAGTGCCTCGCCTTATGCCGTATAGCACCCTTATTCTGTATGACCAATCGTGTCTTTACGCGCCCGTGTTACAATATGTCAATACCGTATCCGTATATATGATACCCAGATATCGTAACGATATCTGGGTATCACAGCACATAACAAGATGTTACCCAGAGTGGATGCGTGAAGCCCGCGTCGCCTTGTGTCGGGGCGCGCCTCTCGTCGCCTTGTCCACTCCTCCTCGTCTCCCGTAGCCGCATTCATAACGCACACCGACATCGGCGAGCCGTCCGCACGCCCGCCGCGGATCTAAAACGAACATACACACTATAAAGAGCAAGTCTGAGGTCAAGCAGCTTTTCCAGACCACAATTTAATTCTGGTTTCGCTGGTGGCGCATTGTTTCAGAATAGACCCCTCCAACTCATTCAACGGATGACGTAAAAGTCGACTAAGGCTTCCCACCAGAAGGGCAGCGGTTAGTGTGTGTGTTAGTAACAACTGTACTGCGATTACAGACGCGCGTGCCAAGTGCGGTAGTTATGGGTATACCCTCCAGTTTTAGAGGCTCTTTTCAGCAGTGGACTTACAAAAACATACTCCACACTTTCTCTTGAAAACAGAGTCTCGATTCCAGTGGTAATCGTTACACAAGGCTTCTTAGAAGCCTAAATCAGATAGTATAAATAGGGTACCAGGCAGTGCCAGCCTAGGCTATAGAAAACTCACTTGTATGTAAGGTCCTTTGTTTCTTATGTAGCCTCCGATGCTTTACTTACGATAGCTGTGCTGTGCCTCTGGTTTCTGCCGAGGCCTTTGCATGGACAGAGCTAAGCACTCACCTGTATGTAAGGTCCCCGTGACTTCCCGGAGCTGGCATTGCTGCCCGAATCATATTCCTTGGTCTCCTTGGTGGCCTCCTTGAGTTTCCTTACTTTGGCCTCTGGTTTCTTTCTTGGTCCCCTCCGTCGGGGCTGCGGTTCCGTCCGCCCCCGGCCGGCTGTCGATTTCCGCCGTTTTGTCGCTGGCGCCGGCTCCGGATCTGATAATAAGATATTGTAACTAACAAAACTATGCTATTTCAGAGATGTATGTTTCAACCGCCTCTGTGGTCTAGTGGTTCAACCCACCGATTTCAGATCCAGAGGTCCCGGGTTCGATCCCCATGGGGAGTACAATATATTGTGCTTGGTTTGGTTGGTGGTAGGACTTTGTTGAAGTCCGCCTGGCTAGCTACCACCATCTTATCTAATTCTGTCGCCATAATAACAATTCTAAAATTGTTGTGTTCCGGCATTCAGAGGTAAGATAGCCAGTTCCTCAGTTTGTTGAGGATTCCGGGTGAAGCGCGCCTCCACCTTCGGCCTTATCTTAACTTGTTACCAGGTGAGATGAAGGCCAAGCGCTTCCCCGTCGTAAAAAAAAAAAAAAGATGTCATAATTTAGTTCCTTCTCCTGCCCATATCCCACCCACTTCTTATCAGATCTGTATTCACTCATACCTCTTAAAAAAAACTATTCATCTCTTATTTAGCCAACCTTTACTTGTATGGCTTTCTTCCCTTTTCATAATATTCCCATACCACAATGTACTTTTTTCCTCAATAAAATGTTTCGGGTGGATGACCCATGTTCTGCATTGGACTTTCTCGGGCAGTATGCCATCATGGCAAGTTATTGATTCCGTCAAATGTTTTTTTGTCAAATATTTTTTTGTCACGCGATTTTACTAAATACGCGGCTGACCGAAACGCAGATGGCGGGACGAGCTAGACCAGTTGTTCGAGGACTGGAGAAGAACAGTCCAGGATAGGACAGTCTGCAAAAGTGAGGAGAGGCCTTTGCTCAGATGTGGGACACTTAATCAAAATATTTTGCTATTGATTTAACCAGCGATCTTGGAGCTTCAAGTGATGTCCAAAAGAGCATTGAACAGAATTTAAAATGACAATTTCAGTACATTTCCAGTTACATGAACAACACGGATATAAGAATAGGATAGTTCGTACAGGCCCATTAATATAACAACTTGGTTGCTGGTGGATGTCAGGTTTAGCCGCGAAAGCGTTGACAAGACGATCTCGACCTGTTCGGGTTCTGTTCGAACTACCAAATTCCGGTGGGATGCCATTGAGGGATGTTTGGAAAGATTTGGGGGAAACCTTTGCCCAGCAGTGGGACACATGACAAGTGCACAGGAGAGCCTCCAAATCTATTAAGTTTCTCTTTCTGAATAGACAGTAACAAACATAACATGAATGTCAGTTGTAAATGTTCACCTTCTCGCTAGCGAGTCGATGACAGACTATGGTCTTAGCATACAAAAAATTATGATACCTGTGGGTGCTGCCATAGTAAAATCCAAACAACGAATGAAAGCGTGTAAAAACTGTTTATTTAGAAACTGTCCTACTTATATACTATTTGACTCTTAGTCCAAATTGGAATGGTCCCGTACGCGGAGCGTTACCGCAAAGAGAGCGGCTGCGACATAGCCATCGGTTTAGGTCCGTCGTACAGAGCAATACCTTAAGGAGAGCGGTTATCTAATTTATGCTACAACCGTACCTACTTAATATCTATTCTAATGTTTTGCCTATGTTATTTATTCTACTTATTATAATTGAAACGACATGCTTGAGAATATTTATTTGTGCCTTAAATCTATCCTAGAAATTCGACATTACATACCTTTAGCAGAATCCATAGCCTCATTGCCTTGCGGCTCCTCTAGCCCGGCAAACATTATCTCGAGCTGGTTCTCCACCTCGGCCATCGACAGGTCTGGTATAGCGGGCGCTGGCAGCCCCCCGGTGGATGGCAGAGGCTCGGGGACCGCCTCGGAGGGGGAGAGGGCTGTACTGCGGGGAGAGGTAGATGGACGCGCGCTGCGGCGGCGCGGCGCAGTCGGGATACAGTGGGCTGAGAAAAAATATTTGACAAGTAACATTTTTGCTGCTGAATAACACGTGCCAAGAAGAGGAGCCTAGGTTCTTCGCATTTTTTGTACACAACAAAGCAAACAAGCATATGGCCTCCTGATGGCAAGAAAATAAGCATAATAACAATTCTAATATTGTTGTGTTCCAACATTCAGAGGTGAAGTGCGCCTCCACCTTCGGCCTTATCTTAACTTGTGAGATGAAGGCCAAGCATTTCCCCGTCGTACAAAAAAAAAGTTACCGTAAGCTATGGAAATGTGTAACGCGTTACACAGTGAATAAAATCTACTATATACTAGAATACTCCTTAAAGGTCTTCAACACTTCCACCGTTTCTGGGAAGCGCGGGTAAGAAACCAGCTTCGGCTCTGCTGCAAGCATATGTTTTATCCAGACATATTTATTCCACAATCTTAAGGATACTCATAGATTCTCTAATTATTTAACTGTTTGTGAATAGGCTTGATACTATTCACTGTGAACAATCACTAAATGCCAATCAAAATTGAGCCTTGTGCGTACTACGGTAACAAGCATAGACAATTTACCGCTGACAATAAGTATAAAAGCGTCAACAGACAATTCCATATGTTACGCTATATATATATATATATATATATATTATTATATCCATATGTTATATTATGATTAAATTGTAAACAGTAAAAACGGGACAGTAATACTATATGTAGAAAAATAGCAGGGACTTACTTGTGGTGAGTGTTTCGTGGGTCGCGTCGGGCTCCACTGCCGTCTCGGGGCTCCCCAGAACGCTCTGTAACTTGTCGACGGAGAGCATCGGCGTGGCGGGGGGCGCAGGCGGCGGCACTGTGCCTCCTCCAGCTATCATAGCCGCTATGTCCGCTATCGTCTCCGCTGAACCTGTAATTTTATTTATTACATTGAATTTGGTAGCCCAAGGTTCAAAAATCGACATATAAAAAATAAACAACAAAAACCAGTGTATTTTGGGTCCGGACAGGTCACAGGTATATGAATAATTATATTCACCGTTCTGTGAAAATATCTTTATGATATCTTTCATGATACTCTGGCCTGGCATAAAAAACCCTTTGGTGTATCTTAAGAAGACCCAGTTACTACCGCTCTCCATACAACCCTGTGGTTTAAATCGAATTGGCATGTCGGATTTAAATAAATGTGGCATTTTATTTTAGCAGATATGCTATTACAAAATTAACCTCAAAATATGATTGTATAGGAGTGCGAAAATCAGCGGTACTTTGGTGTCTTCTTAAATCATACATTGGCGACCGCTTAAAACATGTATGATATAATTTAAGAGAAGTGATTATTAAAATTGCGGTAACAGCAATAAATATATCAAAGCCTGGGGGTAACCACAATCTCTAGATGCATTATTGTAATAATATTCCTGTAGTTTTGCCACTTCTATCTATTTCTGTCTATCTATCTGTCCAGTTTTTTGTCCGAGTTTCTTGCCTTTATCCTTGTGTGCTGGTCGCGATTCCGAACAGGTGGTAGATTTGACATTTCAAAATTATCCTAAAAAAATCTTAATGAATAAAGAAATTTTGACTTTGATTTTCCAGGATTCTGACCCACATTTCAAGGCAAATATCACGTTTCTTGTATGTACCCTTAGCAGCCTCATCGTTTTAAGGCCTTTAATCTCATTTTTATTATTTGTCATAGCGGCGGGCGGACAGACAGCAAAGGCTTAGTAATAAGGTCCTGTTGGGGCACCCTTTGGGTACGAAATCATAAAACACGAGACAAAAGTAAGGTATTATCATATCAATTGGCTCCCCCTTAACCTGAATAAAGCTAGGTAGCAGCCGTTACCTGAACGCGTTTTTCTCCTCGACCGCTCCTCAACAGTCCTCGGCGACTCAAGTCTGGGTGACACCGCCGACCGGTCACCCGCGGCGGGCGACCGGTCACCGGCGACCGGCAACTTGCTGCTCGCGACCGGCGATTTACCGCCCGCATACGGTGACCGGTTGCCGGCGATGGGAGACTTAGCCCTGGTCGCCGGGGACGATCTCGGCGATTTGGAGACTGGTGACTTGTGTGCCAACGCCGGTAGTGTTGAAGGGTTTTCTACAAATTGTAAGTTATTATTGTACTACAGGAAGGGCGATTACTACCGTTGAGTGTTTTTTGCTCAAATTTTACATAGAGTGGAAAGGCCTCAACAAGCCTCATAGCTCAGTTGGTAGTAACGCTGCTTTCTGCGCTGTAGGTTGTGGGTTCGTTTCCCATCCAGGACAAACATTTGTGTGATGAATATAGATATTTGTTCAGTGTTTGGGTGTTGTATTATTTAGTATGTATGTATTTAAAAACAAAAGTATTTTTAGTTTTCTATCTGTAATCTAGTTCCCATATTATGCTTATATGCTATGCTTAGTTTGGGGGTTAGAGGCGCTATGAGAAATTAATGTAAAAAAAGACGGAAGTATAACAAAACTACCTGAAATAAACTATAAATTGCATTAAATATAAGTCAGTGTAATTAATAACAAGACGGGTCTTCATTGCGTACCTTTTTATATTCCCGACAGTTTCACGTTTTGTCACGTTTAGTCACGGGTAGACTGATTAATTATGTATAATAATACGATAATTAAAAAAACGCTATAAGTCAATATCGATTATTATAAACTTTTTTAAATGAAAACCTATAATTAGCTCACTGTAATATTAATTAGTTTTTACACTGTATTTTTGTCTGTTGGTTTTCCAATAAATAAATCTCATCCAAAGCATTTGATTTCGTTTCGTGACTGCAGGTTATGTATACCTTGTACTGGCGAGGGGAGTATCAAAGGTCCATTCGTAATAGCATGTTCCGCGTCTCCGTTCTCCACGGTGCCCCCTCGCGGATGCGGGCCGGGGAGCGAGGGGACCACCGCCACAGGCGAGGGGACGGGCGGCGGCGGCAGGAGAGCTGCCGGCATACGCATGGTGCGCTCCGGTTTGCGCTTGCGTTTGGACCCGGGGGGCGCTCCGCACGAATCCGCCGAGTCCTGAAGTGATACATAGTTCATTCATTAATGTATATCAATAATTCAAAGTCAAAGTTTATTTATTTGCTATAAATATGGTTCATACGGGTTCTTAGTCTTAAATAATTACGTTTCACATATTTTCACCAACTACATTGGTATGCAAAATTAACACAGTTCTCATTAAAATAACTAGCTAAATAAAACCGGCCATCCACATTTCACAGATCAAAATGAGTTTTTTTTTACATTTAGTTTTGGTGTCTTAGTCCGAGTCATTGATGTTATAACAACGTAGATTAGGGTAAGCACTGTAATCACACCAAGTTTTAGTATACCATATAAGTGAGCTACAATAAAAATAAAGTTTCTTGTCCGAGGAAATAAATAAATGAATCCATTTTTTTTTTCTTCTGAAATAAACCAGCCAAGTGCGAGTAGGACAACTCCGAGGCTTCCTTTCGACTGAATAAATTATCTTTGGCCTGTCTTTATCGATATAAAATGTGTGATATTGTATGATAAGTATGTACTTACAAAAAAATATATACAACATTATTTCCGTAATCTAGTTCCCATCTTACAAGCTTTGCTTAGTTAGGGACTAGATGGCGCTGTGTGAAATTAATGTCTTGTATTATTTTCTTATATACTAGTAAAGAAAAGTAAGGAAAGCCTGGGATCGCGTGCTTTGGAAGAGTCTGGGGGGAGGCCTATGCTAGAAAGCAAAACTACTAGACATCCTAATTTTATTTCAATAATTTTTAGATAAGTTTGTTTAATAAAATTGAAATATTGATTTTTACTTATTAAACAATACAAATACCAATATACTTAGGAGATATGCCAGTCTGGTGAAGGTCGGTACATCGAGGTTGTGTCACATTACCTCGTTAGAAGAAGGCGGCGACGGTGTATTGGCGGCTCGCGAGTGAACTATGACGGAGTGCGGCGAAGGCACCAGCCGCTCAAGCAGAGAGTCCACCCGCCGAGGTGCTGCGCGAGCTATCAGGCTGCAAATATACAACCACAACATTATTATCGACCTTTAATTATAATATTTATTAGTATAGTAAAGTATAATTTGTTTCACGATTAGAACACATAATTTTAATTCAAATAATTAAATAATTTTAAATATAGGTAAAATACGCGATAAATACCCGTTTCTCGAATTAAAATTATAATTTATTTCAGTATCATAATTTATGATAATATAAATAATTATAATATTTATAATTCGTTTATTCATACAATCGACACCGGATCAAACATAGGAACACAGTAGAACAAAAATAATACACAGTAATAAAACAATGTCACATCAGTTACACAATTCATTACAAATAAATTTCAAATTTCAAATTTATTTATTTATTAAAAACAATTCATCTATCATTACTTGTCATTCTTACTAACATAATTTTATATTGACTTATGTAACTACTAACAAAATGGATGTATATGTTATCCGAATAAATAAATTTTTAATTACAATTACAGGATGCTCCTAATGCGATAGAGTAGTTAGTAATTGACAACATTAGAATTAATTAAAAACAACATTTAATTAAATTACTTATAAAAAATAATAAAGAGTATTTATTGTACGATGGGGCAGCTCTTGGCATTCATCTCACCTGGTTATAAGATGAGACAAGGCCGAAGGTGGAAGCGCCCTTCATCCGGAATCAACTGAGTAACTGGCTATCTTACCTCTAAATGCCTGAACACAACATTTTTTTGTTATTGTTATTATGGCGAAAGAACTAGTTAGATGGTGGTAGCTAGCCAGGCGGACTTGAACAAAGTCCTACCACCAAGCAAACCAAGCACAATATTTGACTCCCCTGGGGATCGAACCTGGGACCTCTGAATCTGAAATCGGTGGGTTGAACCACTAGAGAGATATCTAGTGGTTCAACCCACCGACCACAGAGCCGGCTGACACAGAGACGTGAGCGTGAAATAGTGTCAAGCAGCCCATACCGGTTGCTCATCTAAGCGACATTGAACCATGCTCTGAACTTACACATAATCATCTCTCGGTGCTTCTGTCCTTACAACCGGAAGGTTGGCAGGACTGAATGGTAGGAAGGGAAGCCATCACGAAGAAGTTACCTGTTGATTGTAGGCGCGTCCCTTACGGAGAGCGCGGGGGAGGCGGGGTGCGCGGGGTGCGCGGGCGGGGTGCCACCGTTGCGGGATCCGAGCGACAAGTCGAGCGAGCCTTGTCGCGCGAACGACAATATGTCGTCCGGGCGAAGTCGGGTCTCTGCAAGTACAAACGCCGCTAGATCGATTTTTGTCAATTTTCGTACAAACGTATGGTTATTGGTAATTCGACGTATTCCCGTTAGAAGGTGATAGGGGCGACTATTATTAAATTATAATTTAAAAAAAAATGGAAGTGGAATTGTGAGTGGAGTGGAAAAATATCTCAAAAACATTTCAGTATGTATATAGTTTTTCGTCTCGCATTTTCAAATTTAAACCAATATTGTTGTTTTTTATATTGATAAACAACCGGCGTTTAATTGATTTTATGAATCAGAAGAATAAAATATATTTAAACTGATACTGTTTTTTAAATTAATTTTTGACTTATTTTGAAAAATGCTAAAAAACATGATAACTCAAAAATAGTTCACTTTTTCATTAAAAATATAGGTTAAAATTATCGCAAATAGTCATACCTATCACCTCCTAACGGGAATACGTCGAATTACCAATAAACCTTTATAAGATCTTAGGGGTTTAAAAAAAAAAACCAGAAGTTGAAATGAAGGCAAAATATATTTGAATATATTTAGGTAAAATATTTCCCACGCAAACATTATTTTGCGCTTAATTTGAAGTAGTTTTTTAAAAGTTAAGTGATGCAAACCAACATTTTTTTTTATAGCTGCATAATGATTTATATTGTCGAATATGCCATTTTTAAATGAGCAACAAACTACATTTGCACTGTTGAGCGAAAATCAGCGGTACTCCAGGGCTCTGTATAGAGCGAAACTACTGGGCCTACCTCGATCTCAGAGTCAGGAAGAAAAGTCTGTAAAGACAGAACCCAAAAATATATTTTTTTACAATGCTACGGTTTCCATACCACAAAAAAGCTAGAAATAAAACGCAAACATTTCGGAAGTATGAATAAAATAAAATACTTACATAAAATCATAATACCCAACCTAGCTTTTAAAAAATCATATGCAAAGCTTAATTACATTAAATTATTAGCTAACTGCACTTGTTTGGTGCTGCCTGTTTCACTCTCTGTCAAAAACACACTGCGAGTGTTTGACTGTACCCATTGAGTAAAGAGTTTCTTAGTTTCATGTTAATATCCGCAACTGTTTAAAATATTTTTTTATAAAGGTGTAATATAGCCGAATAGAGAATCAATATTGAAAAATAGCCTTTTGCATACCTCTGCCTGGTCCCATATGTTGGTAGATGTCCAACGGTGAACCCTTCGCATCGCCTGGTGATGGGGTTCCCCTATGTGAAAAAAGAGCCGTTAACCAAGAAAAAAACTAGGACGCTGAAAACTTTATGTAAGTAAAAATAGAAGTTGAGCAACAAGATTACTTAGTCTTTTTACTTAACCTAATACCACAGTGTAAAAATAATGCGAATCTAATATTTATAAGTGTATTTGTTTCAGAAAACTTTATGTTTGCGTAGGTTAAAAATAATAAGTGCCAAGTTAATACTAAAAATAGTTGGTAGTATTACAGTTCTTCGGATGATTCTTTTCCCTTTCAAAGAAAGCTCAATCAATAATTTATTGAACAAAAATAAAAATAGTGTACAACTGATGGCCATAAAACCGAGGCCATTTTCTGACTGCCAATCAAAATAAGATTAAAACAGTAGATCAGTAATGAGCAATCAGTCTACAAATGTTATTATAACACAAAAATTCACAACCCACGACGGAATCTGCGTCGGTACTCCCGTAGCTCAGTTGGTTGGAGCGTTTCCGTCTTTAGGAAAAGACGCGGGTTCAAATCTTGTTGTGGGTTGTGAATTTTTGTGTTATAATAACATTTGTAAATGTTGTGACCAAGTGCAATCACTTGAAATATAAAAATTTAATCAGTAAGTCTTCCTAAATTTACCACGTTTATTTAATTTTAGGCATCATAATGCACTATATTTACCTCATCATGTGTTTCTCTGGCGGTGTCGGCGTATGTCTGTACATATCGGGCGGTGTTCCCGTATGTCGATACATAGAGTTGCCGCCCGCGCTTTTCATTGCCTGAAATAATGAGTTTATTGAAACGGACCAAAATATTTACTGTTGTGTGAGAAATTGTGGTTAAAAGGAACCTATTCAAATACAGATAAAGAGTTTTAGTGAGGGAAGAAAACTTTTTTGCCTGTATTTACAAGTAAAAAAAAAAACAATGTTTTTTATGGCAGAGTGGTACTATGGGGACAACTTAGAGAGACTCAAGTTGAATCATTGCCATACCTGCAAGCCTTGTAGAGGGTCAGGCGGCGAGGGTGCCGGCAGGTACATGTGCGGGGGAGGGGTAGGCGTGTGCCATGTGTGGCCCCGGTCATTCAGGTGTGCCGGAGTCAGCTGCTGACTACGGGCTAGGAGATTCGCCATTTGCATCTGAAAGCGTTACCCAGAAGGTGCCATTAACTCTCTCCTTGAAGAAATTTGTGTCTTATGATCAGAAATACAATAAATTTTTATTGATGGTGTGTCTATGATGGTCCACATATGTGAGTCAAAAGTCAATGTATGAATGAATGAAATGATTGAACACACAATTAGTTAATAATTTTATTTAATTATGAATGAAAATTCTGGGTGAAGTGAGCTTCCACAAAGAAATATTTATATATGTATTGTGGTGTTGTGGCATATGAAAATGCAGACAGCAAGACAATCTAGATTAATGGACCGATATTACCCAGGGTCAAAAAGTCTGGAAAAAGTGGGACTTAGTCAATTAGTGGGACACCCATGACTAAAGTAAATAATAAAAAAAATCATTTAATGTTAAGTAGATTGATTCAATCATATCCCTTTGTCAAGTTCATTAGTTTTGATAGTTTATTTGTGGAGTTCCTGCAATATTTATAAATAAACCAAGTGGTGGTATTAAATTTGATTCAGAGAGTAGTGATCAGAGGTGAATCCTCAAAGGGAAAAAAGTTGTGAGTCTATTTATTTTTGGCAGGCATGGGTATACACCCAAGCCAAATTTCATCAAGATTCATTTGCTGTTTAGTCATGACAAAGTAACAAACAAATAACTACACATTTATTTAGAATAAGAATCTACAATTTTGGCATGGATAATTTTGTAGACTATATCAACAGGTGTTTTAAGATAACTACCAGATCAATATTTTTATCTCTTTGCAGATGGCATATGTAAGGAATTTTAAAACATTAGTTTTATCATCCTAGAAATAGAAAATGTTGGTATAATTAAAATATTAGAACAGTATGTACCTACAAAATGAGATTTCAATTTGTGACTCTTTAGATTTAGTGCTATCAGTGAGTTGCATTGCATTGTTGACACTAGAAACAGCTGATTGGTTTATGTAGGTATGCATTTTCTCACAAGGTACCTACATAATGAATGAACCAAACTTGAAACAAAGAATGCGCGTAAATTAACGCGTAAATATCTTCAGACTAGATCAACTACACTTCAAGGACGAATTCTGTTTGTGTGTACATGTGGCTAAATCCGATAGGATGTTGCGAAAACATTACGAGTGTTAAAATAATTATAAAGGAAAGATAATCACAACCTGCATCGCTGGGTTCCAGGTGGAACCCAGCTGCGATTGACGACCATTCGGGTTGTGTTGCGAGCCAGACATCGTGCGTTCGCCCTTGATGCGATTGTTTACAAACGTATTTAGCGTGGATCCGACCACAAACTAGTCCTCAGTCCACCATAGCGAAGCCGGTAACTTAGATCCCTTCGCCCGCGTAACTGCGATGCCTTACGACGTGTACAGAAAATCCAGAAATGTTTTCAAATGCAGACTCCCGTCTGAGTTTCCACTGCATCCCACATGTAGATTGAGCCAGCGACGCTACTCGCAGACTGTCCGAGTTCACTTGCTCAAAAGAAAACCAATTTTATTTTGTGCATGGGGTGTTCACAAAACTGATGCTCACTTCGCGTGACATTTTGAACACATTCAGAGTTTGATACTAGACACTGTAGCTGGAAATTACACTTCGTTTTGGATTCATTGAATACTCGGTGACATAGCTGGTGCGATCTAAAATGTTATTTTACCACTATTTATTACAGAAAACAAGAAAAATTATCGGAGTTTTCCGCAGAATCGACTTCACAATGGTGGCCGATATAATTTTTTTTTGGAATCGCATGTAGTGCCATCTATTGACAGTTTTTCAAAAACAATGACTTGACTGGTAAAGCAGTATAGCGGATGTAAATTAGTTATTGTCTATGGAATAGTTTGAATGAATGAAAAGCCGGTATAAATGTGGCATAGATTATAAAGCGGTAATCAAAAAAAATATTTTGGCCTGGCAGCCCTGTTAAACTGTTTTATTCTTTGCGTTCAACGTTGTCATAGCAACGTTTTGTTTTGATTATTTACTTTCTTGTTTTGTCAGTATGAGATTTGTAGATCAACAACGGATAAAATGAGAGAAAGCGAACTAACAAAGTTTTTGGTTTCATTCAGTGGTCAAATAGAGTATGTAACTTTTCCTGCAGGCGTGTTCGATGACTTATTGTACGTTCAATATGAAGTCGTCTGGGGTCCAGACTGGGAACCTGTATCGGGCCTTTCTTCAGGAACTACGCAAATGGCGCGCCCTGGGAACGACCCTGAGAAAGTATTCTTCAATATGCCCATTGAGATGGTATTTAGCAGCACAAACGTTTCAGGCTGTAAGTCTACATACCTTGCAATATATACCTACTACACAGTAGCTAATTTTAAACGTAAGTTAGTAGTTTAAACGTAGTTAGCTACCTATCGTGTTGTGTTGTGTCCTGTACGTTAGAATATTCATTTTTAACCGACTACAAAAAAAAGGAGGAGGTTCTCAATTCGTCGGTTTTTTTTATTTTATTTCTTATGTATGTTCCCCGATTACTCGAAGACGCCTGGACCGATTTCGAATATTATTTTTTTGTTTGAAAGGGTATACCTTCGATGAGATGGAAATGGGACCACCTATCAGGTCAGGATCTGATGATGGGATCCTGGAAAAATCGAGGGAAATAGGTGTATTACTTACCTCAAAGGTTAAGAAAACACGGACCCCATATTAGGAACAAGCGTGTCTGTCCGTCGATCTGTCATCAAAATAATTGGAAAAAATAGGACATCCAGGTAAACGAAATTGAATCATATTCTTAATTGAAGTCGGTTTTCTTTTTAGTTTTTTGTGAAGAGACTATATACCTATACCTCTTTACGATCTATCTATGGTTGTTACCATAGTTACGTTAGACAGATTTGTATTGAATATCATTCTAAAAACATTTCGTATTTTCCAATTGTAATTTATCCTATAATAAAACCATTTAATATTTGCTTTAACCAAGTACTTTAATTATTGCCTTGCCTTTACAAAGTGGTTACACACTGTAAAAGTTAACATGGTAGCAGAGCGTAAAATCGAAATATCGTAAGTTCGTTATGTGAAAATCATATGACGATCATAATATATGAAGATCATATGAAGTGAAAAAACGTTGTCACGACATAAGGCGATTAGGCATGAAACAATTGTGCCTTTGAGCTGCAAACATGCCGAAGACTTCATTTCACATAGATCCACTCGATAAGGAAAATTATGACACTTGGGCAATTCAGGCCGAAGCCGTATTGATAAAAAGCAAGCTATGGAAGTACGTAGAAAACACCCTTACACCAAATGCATTTTGACGACGTTGAAGGAGACAAACAAGCGAGATCGGAATTGATTTTGATAATTGCTCCGTCTCAACTAAAAGAAATAAAGAAATGCACCACTGCAAAGGTCTTGTGGGATAAACTTAAAGAAATTAATGCGAGTAAAGGTCCCGCACGTAAAGCATCCCTTCTTAAGCAACTTATACTTACGAAACTCGAAGGAAACGATGTACGTGCACACGTAAACAAGTTTATGGACACTGTGGATAAACTGGCAGATATGGACGTAGAAATACATGAGAACCTACTAACAATAATGATGTTATACAGCCTATCCTCCGAATATGAAAATTTTCGTGTTGCTATAGAGGCACGCGACGTCTTGCCAAAACCTGAAGAACTAAAAATAAAAATTATAGAAGAAAGAGACGCTTGTCATCACAACGACGAAAGCTTTGAACCTGGTCAACAGTCACATGAAGAAGAAAACGCACTCTACGCTTGTTATAAAGTCTGTAAGAAGACTGTAAGCAAAATCTTTCAGAAAAAGACACACAAGATATGCTCTAACTGCTGGAAGAAAAATAAAGAGGAGTCTTACGCTAATAAAAGTGCTAACTCTCACTATGCTGAAGAGTGCCTTCTAACTACGAACAGGAACAACCAGGACGATTGGGTACTTGACAGCGGCTGCACCTCTCATATGACGTCTAAGCGTGAGTATTTCAAAGACATGAAGACTGTGTCAAGAAAACTCAACTTTGCATCTGAAGCTCACAATACAGAAATTATGGGTGAAGGCAGAGTTACGCTGAACAATAATTTTGGGAGGATACACCTAGAAAACACGCTATTTGTACCCTCACTTTCTACAAATCTACTTTCAGTGCCGAGTATGACCAGTTATGGTGCTTCAGTAAAATTTAATAAAGATATTATTTACGTTTATTATTACGTTTTATTGCGTATAGTCATACGCAATAAAACGGGGAAGTTGCTAATGACAGCCACAAAGTCTAATGGGCTCTATTATGTCAGATTGCCAAACATTGAACAAAGCTTTGCGGCAACTTCTGAAAAAATTTCAACAAACTCTAAGCAAGGCTCCTTACTTGACTGGCACAGGAAGCTTGGACATGCGAACAACAAAGATTTGCACATAGCTCTTAACAACGAGTCACTAATTGGATTAAACTTCAATAAAAATGAGACTTTGTCAGATTGCGAAACCTGCATACAAGCGAAAATGACTCTAGTGACAAGCCCTCCCCAACGAACAACTCCTCGAACTACCGAACGTCTAGAGATTGTCCACAGCGACGTGTGTGGTCCAATCAGTACACCTTCTGATGCTAAAAACAGATACTTCGTCACCTTCATTGACGACTACAGTAGGTACGGACGCATTTATTTTTTGCAAAACAAATCCGAAGTACTAGACAAGTTCAAAGAATATAAACAAGAAGTGGAAAAATTTACTGAAAATAAAATAAAACATTTGCAATCGGATAACGGCACAGAATATGTTAACGCTAAATTCGAAAATTATTTAAAGGAACACGGGATTGCGCGACGATTGTCCGCACCATATACCCCACAACAAAACGGTATAGCTGAACGAAAGAATAGAACACTAGTGGAAAAAGCCAGAGCAATACTTATTGACGCAAGAGCACCAATGCACCTTTGGGCAGAAGCAGTTAATACCGCAAACTACTTATCCAATAGGTGACTTTAATTATTGCCTTGCCTTTACAAAGTGGTTACACACTGTAAAAGTTAACATTTTTAAAACGTAATTATCTATTGTCCTAAGGTACCTACCCACCTGCAGGTACAACAAACAGGTTAGCTACACTTTAACACTGTTTACCCTGGTGGGTAGCTTTCTTTTCTAAATAAAATTATTTCCTGTTTCATTCGACTGCTTCAGAAGGAGGGTTATGTTTTAGAGTAGGTATGTATCTGTGGTATGTGTCTATTTCAATGGCACGCTGCATCAGCATGCAGTCTAAATAGCTTGGTGGATTTCGACGAGTGTGGTTGTCGTTTGGTTTGTCTAAAATGTAGAAGTGACCTATATGCTATTGAATTTATAAATGGGGGGTGCGAATAAAGAAATAAGGGGGAGTTAATGTATAAATATCGTAAAACCATGAATGTTAATATTTTGTAGATTGATTTTATTTCGTCAGCATTTTTTATTTTATTTTGTACGACGGGGAAGCGCTTGGCCTTCATCTCACCTGGTAACAAGTTAGGATAAGGCCGAAGGTGGTGGCGCACTTCACCCAGAATCCTCAACAAACTGAGGAACTGACTGTCTTACCTCTGAATGCCGGAACACAAAAATTTTAGAATTGTTATCATGGCGACAGAATTAGGTAAGATGGTGGCAGCTAGTCAGGTGGACTTCAACAAAGTCCTACCACCAACCAAACCAAGCACAATATATTGTACTCCCCATGGGGATCGAACCCGGGACCTCTGGATCTGAAATCGGTGGGTTGAACCACTAGACCACAGAGGCGGTTTAGAATAGCATTTTTTTCATATTTAAGCATAAACTGTACCTGCTCATTTCTAACCTAACCTAATCCTTCTAGGATCTTTACCTACTAGTATAACTAACTAGTAGGTAAAGGTCCTACAAGGATTAGGTAGAAGATTACAAACAACACTACAATAAGTAAGTACCTAGTTTCAGATTATTATATTTACAATACATATTAAACTTTTCTATTAAACTTGTATTTCACCCTGTATTTTAAATTAAGAGACTAATCAATCCATATAAATGTCTTATATAATATCAAATTGTGCCATGGGTATTTATCGTGATAATCACCTTTCTATTATTCCCGATGTTCCGACTGGGTTGCAGCAACCGTGGTCATGGGTTACTGGAACTCAGGAGCTATAGTCGAGAAATAAGGTGCTCTGATCATGAAAGTTTAAAAAAATACTATTATTTACATGCTCCACAGGGCCTCAGGTAGTGCTAACAGTAAGGGCACAGAACCCTTTGTCTGGGGATTCGTTACGAGGCTACGCCCTGTCGCCACTCCCGCCGGTCACTGGGCCTCGAATGGTCACCGCATCACTTCTCCGTCCCCAAGCTTCCTCGGTCTTGGGAGAGTGGCTTGCGTGGGCCACTGGGAGGTACCCCGAACTGGTGGATCCGAAGATGCTAGCTAGTGGGAAAGATAATTATTGTAAGTTTTGATATCGTGACAAGGTTAAACAACAGGCGCGCTTGTTGAATGCAGTCGGGATCTAAGGTGGCAACAAGTACTACTAGTTTTTTAATACTTTTTTATTGTACGACGGGGAAGCGTTTAGCCTTCATCTCATCTGGTTATAAGTTGAGATAAGGCCGAAGGTGGAAACGCACTTCACCCGGAATCCTCAACAATCTCTCTTCAAATGATCATCTTTTCACAGATTACCCATTTCAAACAAAAAAAACATAGAACCACTTACTTATAAAACTTTTACTAACAACTTAAAAAACAAAATACTATATATCCGTTTGTCCGAGCGATATGATGTATTCAATATATTACCAATCCTTTTTTATTTATTGCAGTGCTTAGAATGGAGTCCTACGGTAGCATAACTTTAACGCTATCCATGTTGTCCAAAGACTTGAGAAAACTGGGCTACGACAACCAACCCCCTATGTATAAGTCATAACAATAACATTGTGGTAAGTGAGCATTTTGCGCAAATTGTTTAGTTTAGGTATGTGGTTTTATCAATATGGTGAAATAATAAAGTATTTCCACTCATTCATTCATTCATTCATTCCTACATTATTTTATACTTTTTCTTTATTTGTGACATGCCATGCCAGAGGTTAAATTATGACGAGTTCCTGAATCGTTGTTGAGCCTAGAAAGGTTCAACAACTATTCAGGCATCATACGCCGACGATTATGATGATAAGTTGCTAATGGGTAAGTATAATAAAATTATCATATAGCTACCTACCATAATATTACACACTGATTATAACTTATCAAGTTCATCAAAGCGAGCCTATAACACGCGTGGCCGAGAGAAGGAAAATAAATGCTTATTCAAATAATACCAATACAATTTACCTGATATGCTTAATCAAAATACTATATTTTACAAAAAGGGTTTCCCGTGGTAATCTACACTATCTACACTAATATTGTAAAGAGAAAAGATTGGTATTTTTGTTTGTAATGAATAAATTAAAAAACTACTGGACGTGTGTGAAGTCCAAATAATAAATAAAATGCATAATATTTTTTTCAATAAGTAACTCACTTTTCCGAAAAAAAAACAAGTTGATCCATACGTTTTTTTTTTTTTATTGTTCGACGGGTAAGCACTTGGCCTTCATCTCACCTGGTAACAAGTTGAGATAAGGCCGATGGTGGAGGCGCACTTCACCCGGAATCCTCAACAAACTGAGGAACTGGCTATCTTACCTCTGAATGCCGGAACACAACAATTTTAGAATTGTTATTATGGCGACAGAATTAGGTAAGATGGTGGTAGCTAGCCACCGGGCGGACTTAAACAAAGTCCTACCACCAACCAAATTTACGTTCTTTTCGTAACCGTCTCTGTTTCCGACTTTACCTCTGTGGCCCTTGAAAAAAAACTCACCCTGCATAGATAAAACTGGATCTTTAAAAAAGTGTCAAATGCTATCAAACTATTATCCACTATATAGACATTAGAGACATGTCACTATCAGTATGTAATGTACGCCTATATTATATTGTTCAGTATCCTCGTAGATGTAAGGTAGGTAATACCTAGTACCTATAGCTACCACAGGTTCTACTTCGAGGCAAGATATTTCTAATAATAGACATGTAGGTATAAACTATATTATTGATCTACATGCGTCGATGTTATTATAATTATGTATCGTCATTAACCCGTATGGTTTACTTTGAGATGACTAGATGCATTATAGCATTAAATGTAATGAAGGTTGTTATCCATATATAATAATTGACGTGGTTAACATTAAACTGTATCGGTGTTATGCCTCACAGCTCAGTAAGTAAAGGTCTGCCATCTGCGATGTAGGTTGCGGGGTCGATTCTCACCCTGAAAAAAATATCTATGTTGATATGATAAATATTACTAGACAGATTTAGAATTAGAGCTGTATGGCCAAGTGGGTATGGACCCGCCGTCCGATCCGGAGGTTGTGGGTTCAAATCCAGTCGTGCACCAAAGGACTTTTTGGTTTTTCGGAAGCTCTGACGGTGAAGGTTACATAGTGAGGAAACCGGCATGTCATGTCCCCAGGGCCAAACGTCCGAATGTCATGTGTCAGTGGCTAGTCATATTCCGCTAAGCGGCGATGGGTTTGCAACCTGTCACGTATTGAATACCAGCAACTTCCTGTGGGCTTGTGCCGAACGTAAGTTTGGAGGTGCCTTTGACTACCCTTCAGTAGGTGATCCTCATAAGATCCACGCTCTAAGTAAGTGATTATAAGTTAGTAAGTAATTTATTTTATAACTTACACAACGCCATCACATACGTCCATACACGTCCATAGCAAAGCTTGTGATATGGGGACTAGATTACGGAGAACATAATATGTGAAGTCTTCAAGTCCTGAGAGAATATAGATACCTTTAGACAATCGTGCTTCAACATAGGCCATTTATTTACTGGTTTTTCAAATGACGTATAGCTGGTTGTCAAACTCTCGTCTATCCCAAATAAAAAAAGGATTTAAATACTTAATTGTGCGTATTTTTTGTGAATGGATTCTACACCCAAACACATAACAACACAAAAATAACAAACTCACAAACATCTGAAATGTTTTCCCGAGTAGGAATCGAACCCACAACCTACAGCGCAGACCAACTTACTGTGAGGCCTGGGGCCTAGACTCTAACCCGCATAACGGACATTAGCGCTATACCAAACTACCCCAGATGTGTTCAATACGCACTTTATCCACCTTTAGGACTCCGCCCGACCAACAAAGATACTTGCTCATTTCGGTGGTATGAAGTTGTAGGACTTTCTTAGTAGCCCAGGTTACGCTGCCATAGAGTAAAACGTCATAGCGAAAAAATGTATACATGCTTAGTTATAGAAAACATAATTCCTTAGCTCACGTAAAGGGTGTGTCACGGTGGTAGGTATTCCCCGGTCGAGCCTTCTATAATAGGTCTGCTATTGCTTAAAACTCGTAAACAAGATTATGACGTGGCTTTATGTGGTCAATATCGGACACTCAACCTATACCTTGCCCTTTACTTATTTACCTACTAGATCAAGGTGTACTACCTAGGTACTGGTACTCGGAAGTGTTTTTTTCTTTTATTATTTTTGGTTGGATGATGCGCTTCATCTGGGTACGCTTCGAGGAATACCTCGGTGGTAGGGCTTTATTTGCAACGTTCAAAGTCAAAGTCAAAGTCAAATATTTTTATTCATTAAGATTTTTAGGATCATTTTGAAACGTCAAATCTACCGCCTGTTCGGAATCGCGACCAGCACACAAGGAGAAAGGCAAGAACCTCGGGCTGATTAATTTTTTGATGATCCATTTAACATTTAGGTACAGTGTTTATAATAATTTAATGACATTACAAGTGTTACCTACATCATAAAACTAAAAACTTAATATTATCTTAAAACATTGATTACTACATAACTATCTAATGGGCAGTTTCTTGACATTGAGAAATCACCATTTAACTGTCAACTGGTATAGCAACATCGGGCCACGCGTTCTTATCGTCGATATATTCACTTATTTTGTAGTAGGCTCTTTTAATTAAATTATTCTTTATATACAATTTGAATTTACGTTTAAGGCGTATTTCACTTTTTTGTATCCACGGTGTGTTTTGTAGCTACAATTTACCAAAAGTTAAGTCAGTGTATTGATTATTTTTAGTCAAGCGTGCTCAATCAGGCCTCATCTTTCTTGTTTTTCAAACGCTTGGACTTGGGCTGTATCACTAATAACAAAAAAAGCCACTACTGTGTACATGTGGATTGCTGGAGGAAATAGTAGGTACCTAGTATGAATAGGTCGTGGGGTATTGATGACGTTATATTACGTACCTAACCTACAAAATGTCGTAGGCATGGCTGCGGATGATAAATGCGACACTTTACGACTGTTTAGGAAGTCGCCGTGCAAGGTCTCACGTGCGGGCTTGTTATTTCCACAATTCTGGTATTCCCTCTAAGTACAGGACAAAAACGGCCGGCTACCTACATCACAGCTATCGTTGAACGTTAAAAAAACTAATAAACCGGCCAAGTGCGGACTCGAACACCGAGGGTTCCGACACACTATATATGCAAAAATCACGACGCGTCCCCTTTTCATCTTATTTCAGTTTTATTATATGTTGCTGTAGCGGCAATAGGTCTATACACTCTGTGAAATTTTCAACTGTCTACCTATTACTGTTCATGAGATACAGCCTGCTGACAGACAGACGAACGGAAGTACAGGCTGGCTGGCTACGGAACCCTAAAAACCGACTGCAAAATATGTCTTGTCGACAGAGGCGTTTGGGTCAGTGGTCCTATTATACAGAATAGAATAGAATATAATTTTTAGAACATAATTTTTATATTCTATTCTAGACAGCAGTCCCAATCCCAAACGCCTGTCTTCTCACTAAAATGGTATCAGTGTAACAGTGGCCGTGGTCAGATCAATCTAATATACTGATCTGACCACGGATACCTAACGAGTCTAACTACGGACACTGTAATATAATCAGTCTAACCAACGACACTAAACAGTGGCCGTGGTCAGATCAATCTAAGTAACTGATCTGACCACGGATACCTAATGAGCGATTCCCCGTCGTACAATAAAAAAAAGTTCTTAGTTAGTTTGTAGTATTTTATCGCTGGTAGGCAAGCTATGACAGTACGTTATACGCAGCTGTGGGCAACACCAATAGGATAGGCTAATTAAAAAGGTGTTTACTTGAGCCTAGAAGAACTAGGTGGGCCCTAGGTCGACCCATAACCACAAGTAGTAAGGTATCTAGGTACCTGTTACTCGGATGCCGCACTTATACTAATTACCTACTGAAATTAATGATTAAGTTCATCATCCCACAAATCACCTCACAATAATATATACCTAAGTGCGAAAGTTTGTGTGTATGTTTGGCGCTCCTTCACTCCGCAGAAGTCCGGCGTCTAGTGCCATGTTCCGCCGGTGCACGGGACGGCCGGTGCTTTCTGGGAATGCTCACTATCATACACCTCATCCTTCGCACAAGCTAATTAATAATAAAAATAACTTACCCGCCATTTATAAAATTGATATCATCATTTAATGACCTACTGATTTAAAATATTATATCATGAAGTCTAGGCACAAGAGCACTCTAATGTAAGTGTACCCTGTAAAGATTACATGATGAAAACAAACACTCAAGAAAGGCGTCGTCGAAAACAACATCCAAACAAACATCTATTTTCATCACACAAATATTTATTTCGGGGTGGGAACCGAGCCCACAGGCTACAGCGTGAAGGCAGAACTTTTACCAACTGAGCTGTGAGACTTCAATACTGCGATCGCCAAGTGGTAATTATGGGAAATGCCGTATAGCACTTCCCCGTATTGCACTCGCAGATCCAGAGGTCCCGGGTTCGATCCCCATGGGGAGTAATGTTGTGCTTGGTGGGGTTGGTGGTAGGATCTTACCTAAATCTGTCGGCAATTTGAGGTAAGATAGCCAGTTTCTCAGTTTGTTGAGGATTCCGGGTGAAGTGCGCCTCCACCTTCGGCCTTATCTCAACTTGTTACCTGGTGAGATGAAGGCCAGGGCCTTTCCCCGTCGTACAATAATAAAAAAACTTACGATGCTTTGGAGAAGGCTCATTTCTTAACAAATAAATGTTAAACTTTTTTGGGCTGTAATGATAGCATACTTTACTACGTTCCTAATTTAGATGTCCAGTTAAGCACGTGCTCACGTAGAACTGGATAGGGTTGAATGGTTCCCGTTGCAACGCTTTATCAGTATAGCGAGCCACTTGTTAGGGAGTCCTATAAAGTCGAGTTTTCTTACAGCGCGCCTAATAGAGATGACTTACCATTCCCACCCGGGGCAAACATTTGTGTGATATATGTATAGATGTTTGTTCGGTATTTGGGTGTTGCATTATATCATAAATATTTATTTACAAGTAAAATTATTCAAAGTATTAGATAAAGAGTATTCATAAGTAGTCTCCGTAACCTAGTTCCCACATTACGAGATTTGCTAAGTTTGGGGCTAGATGGGGTTGTGTAAAATGTTTTTTTAAAGTAAGTATGTTATTATAAGGCCGAGCAGTGAGTCTAGTGTGAGTTTTCTACTTGCTCCATACCTACACGAACGCGTTTGCGTTTACCAAGATTTGTATGAAAAATAATACCTATCCATCATTTCCGGTGAGCAAACGCGAATTGATTGCAACTCGCACTAGGCACTCGGGTACCTCGTATCAGGTATAGGTATTATAAATACTACCATACTTATGAAGGTTAGGTACTCCAATTTTATCTTTATGTCACGTTGCATTTAAAATAAAACAACTGAAAATACTTGATTTGTCAACAGGTATACGTCATCGTCATTATCATCATTATAATTTTCATCATCTAAACAACAATAGAAGATCAGTAAATAACTGTCATTAAATGATATATCTAACTCACAACTCACATCAACTCATCAGGTTAGCTCTTGACCTTAAAACTGGCACAGGCAAGGATGAGATCTTCGGAGCGAGCTTACCCAGAGGTAGAGAGAGTTCCGCGCACCAACGGAACTCCTTGACGCTGGACTTCGGCAGGGTGGTTGCTAGCCAGGCGGTCTTGCAGGTCATACCAATAGATCCAATAGATCCCACCTACCCCAACATGTATACATTCGTATATATAATTATGCTGCCAAAACCTTAAACTTCACGGTATTAATCTTTTTTTTATTTTTAGATTATAATTTTTGTCTTATTTGTCATACAGAAATATAATCACAGAATTAAATGCTGTGTGAAAAATAACACATCCTTAGATATACGATATAGTTCTTATGCTGTGATATTCTGATTTAAAAAACATGACATGATTACACGAGCCTGTGATTTCACCGGTCACGGTCACCAAAGATACCCTACAAATTGGATTTCTTATCTGTTCTCGAACAGACATGTGCCAATGAATATCATGTACAAATAGATGGCCAATGAAAATATGTTTTATTTATAGACTGTAAAAAAATATCGTAAATTGTTATAATTAAAAAGTTAACAAAAAAAAAATGAAGTGAATATAAAAAAAATCGAATTAGAAATTTGACAAAACTAAAACGCGTCTGCTAAAAATGTGATACCATAGAACAGCTTCTCTAAAAAACATTGAGGAACCTTTAGAGCGATGGCCAACAATACCGGATATTAATATATAAATCAATATTACTTACCTACCTAATATAATAGAGAGGATAGAGGCATAACTAGAATGTAGAATGTAGTATATATAAATTATAAACTGGTTGTCATGTCATACCTATAAAGTAGTACAACTATGTATGTTAAGTATGTTTATTCTATTGTTGTTATAGGTAGGTATAAATGTTATTAAAATTTGTGTAGGTACATATTCTTTTTTTTTTAGGTTTATATTTATTGTTTTACTTAGTTTTATAAAATGTAGGTTTTTTATTTGCGTAGATACCAAGTTTTCACTTTTTTGTTTTATTACTTTTATTTACTTTGTATTTTTATTATTTATGTAATGTAGGTACACACTATCTGTCCATTCTATGGGAACCTCTCTAAATTATCAAGGGTTTGCTGTTAGAAAACTCTGCAAGGGTTAAGCTCGCCTATGTACATGATTTTTCTGTTAAAAATATGTGTTAGTATGTAGAAAAAAGAATTAAGAATAAAGACATTTGATAGGAACAAGTCGAGCGAAATGCGTGCGCGTAGGTTTCCCCAAGAGTTTAATGTTCAATGAAACTTCCATGATATGTGTCAACGTAAAAAGCGTGTTTAGCAATAGCAACAGATATCAGATGTCAAAGTTCCCTCGCTAATAAAAAAAAAAATAGGGCCTCAATCATGCGTTCCGGGTAACACCCGTTAGTTGCGTGTTGACCTTATACCGGTAACGATTGTTAGATATATCGTTCACGAATTTGTCGTTCATGCTAGCCGTGTAAAGCCTTATCTGAAGGGGTGCGCATACGCAGGCACGCGCGGTCGAGGTTACATTTAAAACGGCCGCTATCACCTCGCGCCATAGTTTAGCTCATCGCTTCACCTGAGGACGACGCGTCGCGTATCGGTGCTTCACAAACACCGATCTGAAAAAAAAAAACATTGCTATTTGTGGTTCCTTTGTGTGGCGTGACCTTAGCGGAGAATTCGAATTTCAAGTTTGAAAATAGAAGATTGGCGTGGTTTGGCGGTTGGATGGTTTTCGTTATTACGCTTACGGTGAGACTTTTTTTTAAATGTATTTTCAATATGAATACGATATCTATTTTAATTTGACCAGCCAGATCCGTGTGTCAGTGATCGGGTCACATACATATACGAGTATTACCATGTGAGCCCAATGCTGAATGGTGTATGGAACAGTTTCGAACTTGTTAGTTCGAATCTTGAACATGTCAGTTTCCTTAATATTTTTTCCTTCACCAATAATTTCCCTTTCGAATGAGCGCATACATATTGCGCACACGAAAAATCCATCGGTGCACTCGAGAAATTAAAGCACCAACCCGACTAGCGAACACAGACTAGTTATCTCAAGGGTAATCTACGTAGCAGTATGTTTATTATATTCTTTCTTTGATTAATGATGGGTTAGCTCTTGACCTTTAGGCTTGTCTAGGTCTATGCTAGAGCAAGGATGAGGTATTCATATATGAAGCCAGCTTTCCCAGAAGACACTGGCTGACCGACGGAACACGACTAACTGTTTGGCGCCGGACTTCGTTGTATTTAGAAGTATTCATCGTATGTTTTTTATCGACAGTCTGTTTCGTACCGAACCGACAGGCGCCCTACTTGCCAACGTGAACAAAATCGCGGGCTCACCTCTGTCTTGTGTATTTTATAATAATTTTGATATGGTTTTGGAATACTGTTCCACCTAACTGCTTCTAGCATAACGGTTTCTTTCGATAACATTGTTATGGAGTTTGTTATCATTGAATTATCTTATCAGATTCAGTAACATGCTTTATCTAAACTATATACCATAAAACTTGGATCCACATAGCTTCATACATGGTGCCTAGGTGCAGACTGCCTCTATGTGCTAGAAGTTCCGACTGAATGCTCTCACCACTGGTGGTAGGATCTGTCTAGGTCCTCCTAACTAGCGACCACTGACCTGCTACAGTTCGGCACCAAGCGGTTCGCGGTATTCCGTTGGTGCGCGGGAAAGCAAATGCCTTCTGCAACTCGCGCCACTGATCCTTGCTAGGCACTAATCGCAAAACCCATATTACAAAAATACGGTCCTAGGTTTTTTTTATGGGAAATCTGTACAAAAGTAGGTTCATTTGGCAATACATGCTAGTGATTTTCACATTACGTAGGTAAAGCCTTATATTACGACTGCTGTGACTTGATAAGCTCGATTAATTATTTACATAGTATGTTGCCTACTTAAAAAACTCGGTCTTACATTCCATATACCTATTAATCAGAATAATCAGAATCACTAACAACTATAAATTCATAAATCGTCAATACTAGTTTACTGTTTCACAAGCTCGAAGTAATTTTAATATGAATAGCATTGAATATTCGAATAGCATTCTTGCCAAATCCATGGTCATAAATGAAATTGTTTGTTTGTTTTTTATTTGCCTAAAACTTGACCAGACTAGTCGGATAAGTTTAAGCACCTTTTTTGATTTGGTATTAAAATACGATTAAATAAACTAACCTGTTGGGTGCTGAGAGATAGCTGGCATATGAAGAACACACCGTGAGAGTTTTACAGCTCAAGTTTTCGCCTGCAGGTGATTTAGAGAGGAGATAATACTCGCTCTAAAGAGTAACGCAGACCTTTACCATCCCTACCACGTTCCGCTCCTCCGCACTATATATACATATACATATATATATACGCTTTGTTTCCTCTTTTATTTTATCACGCAAAACGGTTTGGAATGGAATCCGTTATTTCCCGAAAATAACAACGCATGGGCCTCTTCAAGGCGAGAGGGAATAGGTGTCTTAAAGACCGGCGGGCTACTTCGTAGGTCACATCATCGCTTCCGATCAGGTGAGATTGTGGTCAAACATAGGTTTTAGGTTCACTTTAAAAAAAATGCTGGATCGCAGAACCCGCGCTACCTAAAAAATATTTTAACGTAGAAATTAACGAATCAAAAGATTTATTTAAGTGTGCGATTGACTAAAAGGGCTATGTGGATGTAAATCTATCGCCTCTGCCTACCCCTCAATAACAAGCGTGGTATATCTAAAAGAAGTTTGGTATTATCTTGACAGCTGTTGTAGTTGCATCACAATGACCATGAATAAGATAAATCGTTAACACATTCAGTGCAAACTCATTTCATGTGTAATTAAGAGGAGGTCAAAAAATAAATGTATATTCTTATCTTTTAATTTTTCAGTGGGGTAATATAATTTGGTTTGGTGTTTCTTTGTCAGCTAACATGGTTTTCTAAACTTAGTAGACGATAGCTTGATAACTACTTTCTAAATTAAACACAGAGTGGTTCTAACTGTTCAGTATCGTGCTCATAGCCTAGATATATTCAAAATTGAAAGCATAGCTTCTCGGGACCTTTAAAAATACACGCATAGGGTGTTTGCGTCATGTCATACACGCGTTGCCCAGTCGTCAGGGCGTTTCGTATAGGATTAGAAGCAAACCCTTAAGAAATTTTAAAAATAACAAATCTATTTCCCTGATTCAAATCGCGGCCTAAACCAAAAATAGCTGGTCAAGATCAGTTTATTATATTAAGTATAATAAGATTCGTTTATTTATACTATTACCTGGTTTTCCAATAACTTTACCTACCCGAAGGCATTCGATCAAAGAATATAGGTAATAGAATAGAGTAACACTTTAGTGTAAAAAAATGTGAATAAATCACATCAAATTATACAAACATTAGGAAACACAGTGTATAAGTACAAAGGACACATTCAGTCCGACAAATATCAATGAACATAAGCGAGGGCGAACTCCAAATGTGACGTCGTTTTTAACCTAAGTTAGTTAAATTTCTGACCGCGTAAATCAGGATTCTTGTCACGTAGTAGCTAAAGTAATAAATAAAAAATATCAATGAACGTAAGCGAGGGTGAAGTCCAAATGTGAGGTCGTTTTAAGGTTTAGTTCAATTTCTGACCGCGTTCATCAGTATCCTTGAGGCGTAGTAGCTAAAGTAATAAATAAAAAACAAATAAATGTAATTTTACCCAACACCATCAAGCCCCAAACTATGTTTAGCTAATCATATAGCAACTAGATTACTTATATTAAAACTTTTTTTTTTAAAGACATGGTACTAACGATACCCGCAATATAACCCAAACATAGAACCAACATATACATAATACTAGGTATATTTATAATAAAAATTTTGTTTCGGGCGGGACTTGAACCCACTACCTACATCGCAAAGGGCAGAGGCCTACCGACAGCTGTGAGGCCTGTGGAGACAATCAACTCAAAGTTCAACGAGTGAACTAACTGGTTTTTTTTTCAATTATTTCAATTATGTAGCTACTTTGTGAATGTTGAAAAAAAGGAATATATCCAGTAAGTTCAATTGAAATAAAAATAGTTATACCGAACACTATGATAAACGAGCTTCAGTTTTTTTTCCGAAGAGTGTCAGTAGGTATTCAATCAAGCATGTTAAACTGACCGTCTCAAAGGAGCAGAAAGAGCAATACAATGTTTTTATCGAATCAAATTACTACCTAACTGTTAAAACTTGTTTCGCTAATTTGAAGTATCCATAAACTCTTTATCAAAAACCTTACCAGGTTTTGTTAGTAACCAATTAAAATAAATGTCTTAGAAGCCGATTATTGTAACCGGTTTCGCAATCTTTTAAATTCAGCTGCTTATGTTATGTTACAGAGAAGCTGATAGGTATAGAGTCAATACTAACAACTTGAAGACGAAACTTGCATACGCCAATTTGGAGCATCTCTACTGCTCTTCTTTAAAGTAATAAGTATATCTCAATAATTTGTTTATTGTCGAATTTAAAAGGTATGTAAATGCAAATGCAAATGTAACGGGAAAGATAAGTCTTTTCCTTGTTCGTGAGTCTAGCAATGCCATCGAACAATGTACGAGTCCTACTCCCTACTTAATGAATGACTGACTAATTCGTTTCAATGTCTTTCGGCGTGACCAGTGCAGGTAGACTTCATGAAGGCATTCATGAATTAAAGATGTATTATATATATACTATTGTGATAAAATAGATTAATCACCCCGAAACCACTGCCTGGGCCTTCCCCCAATGATGGGATTTGCTATAAGTAATCACCTGGAACACTCTTTTTTTTGTACGACGGGGAAGCACGGGGAGTATTGGTCTTCATCATAACTGTTTTCAAGTTATGATAAGGCCGAAGGTGGAAACGCACTTCACCCAGAATCCTCAACAGTCTGAGAAATCTTACATTTTAATGTCGGAACATAATTATTTTTCGAATTGTCGAGCTCAGACGGACAAAGTTCTACTACCAACCAAACCAAGGACAATATTGTACTCCCCTGGGGATAGAACCCGGGACCTTTGGATCTGACACCACTGTGTGCGAACCACTAGACTAGACCATAGAGGCGACTAAAAACTCTAAAGTAAATGCTTGAGTGTCATTGTTTGGAAGAGATCGCTTAGTATCGATGCCACCAATTATATTATTTATTTCGGAATGAGTGGGATCCACTGTACTGGGCGATGGAATCGTTGACATCGACGGTTACGGCTGAATGATCCTATCGCTGGTGGTGGAACCTGCAAAAGTCCGCCTGGCTTGCGACCACCTGTCGAAGTCCGGCGCCAAGCACTTCACTGTGTTCCGTCAGGCGTGCCAGTGCCTTTAGTCCTAATCCCTCTACATGTGCACAAGTAAAGCTCTACACACCTGTTACGATATTCATACCTGATAGAACGCTCCTAGAGCGTCGTAGCAGGATCGTAGAACTTGTGCTACGACGTTCTACGATCCTGCTACGTCGCTCTAGGATAGGTTTCACTTCTCGCACCTGCTACGAAAATCCAATACAATCGTGCTACAATGCTCAAAATGGTTTGTTTCCCTTGAGGATGAGAGGCTTGAAAGCCTAGTAATAGAGGTAGGGATGCAACAAAATTCAAGCCTTTACTTTGGAAATTTTCATATGCTATAGTTTTCATGTGATATAGTTGTGTTACTGACTTATTTTAATTTCTATCTCTCTCGCAACTATATTCCTTCCTTCGACTTTTTCACATAAATGGAGCCTTTCTGATTTTTTTATTAACTGACCCATGTAAAAATATGGACACGTAGTTTATTAATGACAACCCTAAAAACAAATTGAACAAAATATTAACTTCAGACTACAGTCTAATGTTATAAGTACTGTCTTTTTTTTTTCTTACATAAGTAACTACCTACGTACTCACTTTAATTGTTATCGTGCCTGGACAATACATTTTTTTTATAGTCCGAACAGCTCCATTCGCGTAGCTTGTTATTTTGATACTGTTAACACAACAGAACTATCGTACCGCCTTTATGTTGCCTATAATACAGTTTACTGTTTTCTTCGTTCTCCATTTTAAAACAACATTAATATTGTATACGTATATCGGTTTGGTTATGCATATAATTTATGATGACAACGACAAATTTATAAATGCTGTGAAAATGAAATGTCCATTTAACGCATTTATAAATTTGTCGTTACTAAACCTTATCATAAGTACTTAAAGAATTTCCAAGTAGTTTGCGTTTCGAAGTTATACCTAATAAGGATGAAATAGGTGAGATGGCCGGTAGCAGGGGAAATCAATTTCCTATGACACTATTGGTGAAGGAGTAGTGTAATGGAAAAATCTATTTTACCCATTGGCACTGCTGGTGGAGTCACGGGAAAGAAAAATCTCCCACGGCACTTATTTATTGTAGTGTCACAGAATAACACTAATAGTATGGCAGTGCACATACGGCATAGTGCATGCGATATAGTGCTGAGTATAGGGAAACAAACGCTCAAAATAAATAAATAAATAATAAAAATAAAATATATATGTTTATTTTCTCAAACAAAGGTACATACATATAGATATATATCATTATAAAACAAAATTGCTAGAAAATCTAATTGTAATTGTAGGTACCTGTTTTGTAAGAGACTGGTGCCTGAGATAGGTTTAAGAAAATCTGTATTACAGGTCACCAAGTCCCCTCACTCCACAGACTCCAAGCATAACAAACAGTGCTAAAGACAAAATAATTGAAAAAAAAAACAATAACTCTTAATTAGCATAACAGGAGAAATTAAAATAACATATGAAGAAAGTAGGTAAAAAATATATGAGAACACTAAAAATAAATTAAAACTAAAATTAAGATTAAAGTTATGCAAGAACCAGACTAATTTATTTGAGTGTTATTTTGATTGTCATTATGATGAATGACAGTGTGTGTTGTGTGTGTGAATAAGTGAGAGGGTGTGTGTGTATCAGGTTAATTCGGTATCTACAGGTAAATGTGAGTCATCATCTGGGGGCTGTTATAAATAACTTTAGATAATATACCTGATATGAACGCTTTGGGAACGTGCTACGACTTTCTCCGAACCTGCTACGTCGGTCTACAAACCTGCTACGTCACTGCTACGAACCTGCTACATTTCTTCACTACAAAAAATACGGTTACCTTGCGATAGCGTGAACTAGTTCATCGTTCACTTCAAATTGAAGTACGAGATTACGACATTATTATTTTGATTATAACGGATGACAGAATGAATTGTTGCCATATTTACAAAATTATGATGAATCGAAAAAATATGTTAAATTACACGTGAATTACCCAAAAGAATATTATTGGTAACCCGTATAACTATTACACATGTAAATGTGCCGCTTTTAAAATAAAACCAACTTACCATCTGGTTCACCCGCTCGATACAACGGTAGGTACGCTGCTTATGAGTCAAGTTGGAAAAACTGAACTAAATGTTTCGGTTCAGGTATTTTTTATTTAGGCACATACATCTACTAGCCACGACATGAGGATAGACACACCTCCCGTCGTATTAATTTAAGTGGCAATTTATGGGAAGTATTAAAATAATATCATCTTTACCATTGTGAAGTACAAACTGGAAGAAATAAATCGAGTTCTTATAAGATTAATCTAATAAGAACTCGATTTATACTAATAAACAACGTTGATGCGTCTGTTTGTATTGTTAAATAACTACTTTTTACTAAATGTATATGAAAGAATATTATTACTAGATTTTTTCTGCGACTTCTTCCGTAGTATTTTTTTTCTTAATATGAATTATTGTAACAATATAGAGAATAGATTATGCAGTCAATAGCCATGAAAACGGCTATCCACCGCAGATTCTATTGTTTCATCTGGGCGTCAAGCCTGTCGAAGTATTCAGCAGCATCTTTTCCGAATAGGTAATTAGTGAGGTTTTTAGCTGATCCAACTCCTCCGAGCTTATCTCCAACTCTTGGAACATGTCAGGTCAGGCAGGATACGGGATGTTGCGGATTTTTTCACGGCTATAACAGACACATCAGTGACAGGCAGACAGACATACAGATAGAAGGGCAACAGCAAAGGCTGTGTAATAACACGATACACGAGCACATTATTTTTACTTGAGTATAAAAATGAACAAAATAAATACAAAATTTCATCTTCCCTTTTCACCCCCCTTTCAAGGGTTGAAATTCCAACAACAACATACGTTGCGTTAGTTTCCAACCGTCAGCCTAAATAATACATTTAGTGATTTTTACATTGAAAATTATGGATTTCCAAAGACAACTTCATACCCACTATCGAAAACTCTGAGACACGTAAAAAAAATTCAATCATCAGCCTAAGCACAAAATTTGAAGATCATAACTTTGAAACTGACGGACTTTCATACAAACATTCATCTCCTATTTTATCCACTTATATAGTGGTCGAATATCCAGAAAAAACCTTGTTGAAGCTGGATATGGTTAACTTTGACTCTGCGCCAAATTTCACCTCTCTGTCTAGAGAGATGAAATTTTAAAACATGAAATATAATGGTCTGATTCACTTAAGACTAAACAAAACGATTATCAAATAAATATTTGCAGTGGATCTGAAGTGATGGTGAAATAAGGATCAAATTGAATTTAGGATTTATTTTAACTAGTTTATTTTTGCCTGACTCGATTTACATCACCTACACACATCACACATAATCTTGTAGATAGGTAGGTAATCATTATCTGAATTGCTTTGTTTGTATTACACGTCTCTCTTGTCTTATCAGATTGCAATCGTTGGGTTGTTGATTGCCTGAATTATCTCCGATCTATTGTACCTACGAAGTATAGGAACTTTCAACTAGGGCGGCCGTATATTAAGACAACTCAGTTCCTAGTTTTATATGGTAGATTCTGACACCAGGCTAGAATGATAGAGGGGTGTATGTGTGATTCTAGTGGTCACACCTAATAGTCTTCCAAGCATAATATTGCACCCCCCTGGGATCGAACCCGGGACCTCTGGATCTGATACTCGTTGGCAAACGTCTAGAAACTAGGAAAGCTCGCTCCATCATATACCTCATCTTTGCTCTGGTCTGGAACTAGATAAGTCTAGAGGTCAAGAACCCATCAATTATAAAAAAAACTAAAACAACGAAACGTTAACTGTCATATCAATAGAACTACCGTAAGAAAGCGGTGCAAGGGACACATTAGCACTAACTGCTGGTTTATTACTCAAAATAAATAGATTCAAGTGTTTTTTTTTAAATAAATATTACAGGACACTAATTTCACACAGCGCCATCCAGCCCCGAACTATGCATAAGCTTGTAATATGGGAACTAGATTATGGATAGAATACTACAAATGCATTTTTTTTCGTATTTACATACTTACTATATAATACAACACCCAAACACAGAACAAACATCTATATTCATCACACAAATGTTTGTCCTGGGTGCGAATCGAATCCACAACCTAGCGCAGAAGACAAAGCCATACGAGCTCGTACTACCAACGGAGCTGTGAGGCTTATTGGAATGGAATAGAAACGGTCTCTAGATGCATTTCTTATGCTCATCGGCTGTTAACTCTTGCCTTTAACAAAGCTCTACTGCGTAGGTCACGTCCACATAGAACATAATCCACAGCCCTTATCCCTTATCCCACATTCCCTTTTAATATAAAACACAAGATGAATAGTCTTTAACATGTACGTTTTTTATCGTTACCATGTACAAAACAATAGGCAGTTAAATAATCATTACTCAGAGTAAATCACCGGAGACCGTAATGGACAGAGCTACGTGATATTCTGCCTGTACCTAGGTTTGTCATGCCAGGTAGGTATTAATTAAATATTTAGTAATATTGTTTGGGGATAGCCCCAAACAAGCGAAAGCATGTGAACTAGATCAGTGATAGAACAAAAATTGTAAATTAACTTAATATTACATCTAAACACAGAACAAACCTCTATATTCTTCAGACAAATCCGGGTGGGAACCTGGAGCGATTTATCTGTGTCCCCTCAATGGTAAAAGTAATAAGGATTTTAAATATTATTTTATCCTAAAGGACCCAAACAATAGCCAAAGTACGCAAACTACCACCACCCACATGTTTTGGTAAAATAAAAAGATCCTTCTTCATCGGTTATAAACGTATTGAAACCGGACCATCAGGAATATAATGTGGAAGGTGTTTTAGGCGACCTAAGAACATGTTTTTGCGAATTTAGATTTTTTATTTATATTGTCTTATATCAATTAGGTCAACTGATTTAATCAATGATAAATTTAATCGATGATAAATTTAATCAACTGAGGCCGCTCGAACCAAACCCGAGGGGGTTTGGTTCTGCATCATTATCTTTTTACATAATCTGTCATTGTCTTTTGTAATCTAAATTAAACAACTTGTAATCTTTATTTATTTACACATTTTCTCTTACATACTAAGAGGAAGACATTTCAAATTTCCCTTTTTTAATTCGTGTTAAGTAAAAAAATAGCCTAATCTAATTACTTTTATATTTAATCTGAAAGCCACATATCATACATAGACTCTTAAGAGTCTATGATATATGATATGTGGCTTATCTTCCACAATACTATAGCATTTACTTTGAAATTAATATATGTTATAGTTCAGGATAGATGCTAGAACGCTTGTGTTTCAAAAACACGATTACATAAAATTTTCTCGATATAGAAAAAAAAACAAAGTTGACTCTAATTTGTATCAAAAATGTTCGCCATTCAATAAATACGCCCAATTAGGGCTTGAAACTTTGTACAGTAAATAAACACAGCTTACAGCAGACGGTCTATGTTTTCGATTTTCTAAATTCATATTTGTTTTACCGTAAAAAAACAAAACGTAGAAATACGCGCATATTTCTGTCGTCTGGTGGTCATAAGCGCCGTTGTTGAGCGCACAGCAATGTCACCTTTATAACTACTATATTTAGTTATAGTTCGAAACAAGAATAAAGTTGCGTTGAGTTGCTAATCTGAGGTACTATAAGCCAGTTAAGGTTAGAATGTCGCACTCGCAGTATTTTTTTGGCAAAATTAAGTTTTTAATTCGGACACTTGGAATTTTAGTTGCTAGCTTAGATTAACTGTTTCCCACTGTTAATAGCTCATTTACTTATTTTTTATCATTCAGAATTATCGCCAGTTGAGTAAATTTTTCGCAAACATAATTTAACACCGCTCGTTTTAGTATTGAAGAATCTCATTAACAGTCAGCCACATGTTATTTAACCTGTTAATATAATCTCCAAAATAAGTTGAACAAAATTGTATTATGCTTATATTTGCATGACATATGAATGTATACGGATAAAACACGGTCTTACGAGTCGGTATTTTAGTATTTGATTATCTGTGGTATCGATTTGCATTTCAATTACTTATTTGGGGCTAAATTTTGGCAGAGCTGAGTGAGGTTGAAGAACAAATGGATTGTGTGTGAACCTATCTACTTCAAAGAAGACATCGGTATGAAAGGAGTGGAGCCAGAGTTGACGGCGGAGTCAGTGGAAGAAAAAGACATGTCGTGCAAGGCGAGGGCCAGGAAAAATATTCTTATTAAAACATCCGTTTAAGAAAAAAAAACGCTAGATATTCCACATACCCTAATTTTAAAAAAATTAAAAAAGATTCCAACGAAATGAGAACTTCCTCCTTTTTCTTGAAAGTCGGTTAAAAAGAGAGTTAATAGGCATTTTGTGGGAGGGATCGCTCAAAAGTAGACCTCAGACTCAGACAAGCCTTGAGGTCAAGAGCTGATCCGTAGAATAGAAAATATAATATAATATAATACATTTTTACAACAATACCAACTTAATTATTATAAGGTGCAGTCACGCAAGACGGTAAATACCTATTTACCATTTAGTACCTACCTTCATAGTAATGGCGATATTGATAAAAAGCAAGAGCAAGGTTTATGCGGGAACCATAACTGGGCCAAGGTCGTTGAATGTCTCTAAATAGCAAGATATAAGGGATTAGAAATAATTATACCTGCATACCTACCTACGTACCTACGTGCATACTAATATTAAGAAGGCCCCTGAGTACTGCTGATTTCGCACTCCAGTTTAAACGTAGTTTGTCGTTTATTTCGAAATGGCATTGCCGAATACAATTTTCGTTAGTCAGTTAGTTTTTGTTGTCAGATCAGTTTATTAGATTGATCCGCCTCTGTGGTCTAGTGGTTCAACCCACCGATTTCAGGTCCAGAGATCCCGGGTTCAATCCCCAGGGGGAGCAATATTGTGCTTGGTTTGGTTGGTGGTAGGACTTTGTTTGAGTCCGCCTGGCTAGCTACCACCATCTTACCTAATTCTGTCGCCATAACAACAATTCTAAAATTGTTGTGTTCCGGCATTCAGAGGTAAGATATCCAGTCCGTCAGTTTGTTGCGGATTCCGAGTGAAGTGCGCCTCCACCTTCGGCCTTATCTCAACTCGAAACCAGGTGAGATGAAGGACAAGCGGTTCCCCGCCGTATAATAGTAAAAAATGTATTACATAACATCTAGGGTCTAACGTCACGGCCACAGTTCAGTCTCCTTGGTTAGACTGTTTTTTTTTTCACCAAAAACAATAAAAGTCTTAAAATTTAATGGGAAAACTATTTTAATTTGTAATTATTAATGTTTGTTTAGTAACGCAATGCAGACTTAGAGATTATCTATATCCAACGAAACCTGCAAAATTTTATTTAAATTAGACGTGCGATTTTGAAATGAACTGCAAACAACATTAGTTGTTATGGGAGAGCGCTAAGTAGGTACTACTGGTCGTGTTTCATTGTGTTTGGTAGATAAGAGGTATCAGCATTTCAAATAATCGAAACCCGAAATTCAAGTTTTATTCGTTTTTTTGGCAATACATTATGCAAAGAACGCGTCCGCACAGGTCAAGGCAAAGCGAATAGCAAAAACATACTAATGATTAGAAAAACACACAATATGACTTGGCGTTTATTTTGGCAGCAAACAATCTATTTCAAATAATATCTACGCGATGATAATTTGATAACCTCGCGAGCAGTTACCTACCTAATTATGTCATTTATAACAGACTTTCCTAAGAGGTCTGAGCTCTTTTTTATAATATCTTTAAAAACAAATATGTATGTAATCTATCTACCTACTCGTATGTTACGCGATATCATAATTCTTTGTCAATAGAGAACCGAATTTAAACTTCTTCAAATACAACTACTTCTGTTAAATTCACTTATTTCTATAACCCAATTTCAAAATGACCGATTTCAGCACATGAAAGCGTATTTACTAGGTAGGTACTTAATTAATTTAAGTTATTAATATAACTAATTGAATATTTTATTTAGTGGTAGTTTTACGAAACGACATTTTGTATAATAAAATACATAGGGTTGTTCATTTTTCGTCGTGGCTGTTACCTAACATGCTTTTGATTGGGACCAGTAGTTAGTAAACGCGAATGAATACAATACATTGGTACTTTAAATTAGCTTTTAGCTCATATTTCAAACGACTATACCAGGTTTTCAGCCTCTCGTGGGGAAAAGGCTGAAAAGCCGGGAAGGTGACTGGGGCAACTTATTAACTTCATAAGAATAAAAGCAAAAATAAAAGCGATGCAAAATAATAATTCATTTATTAAATTCTAGATGAAGCAACTGTTAGCCGTGGTGGTGCTGGCGGCGACAGCCGTGGGCGTTGACCTGCCCCCGTCGTGCGACCGGCCGGTCTACTGCAACAGCGAGCTGCTGCACCGCGTCCAGCTCGCAAGGCTCTTCAGCGACTCCAAGACCTTTGTTGACTTTCCCCTCCGACTAGACGAGAACACCATTATCGCAGCCTTCGACGAGCTCCTCAACCAAACCGACAACAACCCGACTAGAGAACAGCTGCTAACTTTCGTCAAGCAATACTTCGACGAAACATCCGCAGGCGAGCTCACTGAATGGACTCCCCCAGATTACAAAGAAGACCCAGCATTCCTTTACAGAATCCGAGACTCACAGCTAAGGCAGTTCGCGAAAGATATCAACGGCATATGGCCGACCCTCGGCAGGCAAGTCAGACCCGAGGTTATAGAAAATCCCAATAGGTTCAGCCTCGTTCCCGTCAGCCATGGATTTATCATCCCGGGGGGCAGATTCAAGGAGATTTACTACTGGGACGCTTACTGGATCGTCGAAGGTCTCATTATTAGCGGGATGGAGGAAACCGCGAAAGGTATGATTGAGAATTTGATAGAGCTGCTCGAAAAGTTCGGAAAGATCCCAAACGGCAGCAGGTGTTACTACCAGCAGCGCAGTCAGCCCCCGCTTCTTTCAGCAATGATGGTGCTTTACTACGAGAAGACGAAGGATAAAAAGTTTATAGAAAAGCATATCAACTCCCTCGAAAAGGAGATGAATTACTGGTTGAACACGCAAACAGTGACATTCAAAAAAGACGGTAAAGACCACACTCTTCTTCAATACAACGCACCGAGCGGCGGGCCGAGGCCCGAGTCCTACTACGAAGATTACACCGACGCGCAGAACTTGAACACGCGGGAAGAACACACAGACTTCTACATTGATATCAAGAGCGCTGCCGAAAGTGGATGGGACTTTTCCACGCGCTGGTTCGTGAGCGCTGAAGGCGACAACTCAGGAAACCTAACAAACATCCACACGCGGTACATCATCCCTGTCGATCTCAACTCCATCTTCGCCAACGCTCTCGAAAACACCGCCTTCTTCTACGGCATCTTGAACGAGCCGCGCAAAGCCGCCATCTGGTGTCTCAAAGCCGTCGAATGGAAAAACAACATCGAGAGCGTCTTATGGCATGAAGATGACGGTATCTGGTACGATTATGACTTGCACAACCAGAAGCACAGGCGCTACTTCTATCCGACTAATATATCTCCGCTGTGGAGGCGAGCGGTGGACGAAGCGTTGGTGAAGAAACACGCACGGCAAGTTCTGAGCTACATGAAAACTTCCACAGGACTGGACCATCCGGGTGGCATTCCCGCCTCGCTTGAGAACAGCGGGCAGCAGTGGGACTTCCCCAACGTGTGGCCTCCATTAGTGAGTATCGTCGTCAAGGGATTAGAGAACATGAACACTGATGAGAGTCGTCAATTGGCGTTCCAGCTCGCGCAGGACTGGGTGAGGATATGCTTGACAGGCTTCACTAAATACAAGCAGATGTTTGAGAAGTACGACGCTGAGCTGCCGGGTAGGTTCGGGGGTGGGGGGGAGTATAACGTGCAGGCTGGGTTCGGCTGGTCCAACGGTGTGGTGTTGGAATTCATAGACCGATACGCCGAGCAGCTGACGGCGAACGAAACGAGCGACAACGACATTCAGAGCGGTTCTTTGTATCTCGGTGAACCTATGGCGGAGAGTAAGGCGAGCTATCTAGACCCACTTAGCGTGGTGCCCTTGATTTTAGGCGGAAATTACATGGCAAGGCCTTAGTTCTTTGCAGTAGCGAAACGAATTTAAATACCTACCACAGTATCTCTGTTGTATTTTATTATATTTAACTCTCTGTTAACTACTTAAAGAAAAAGGTTGTGAATATTTTAATTTGGTGCAGTGCCATAGGTAAAATTACAAACGATTTACGAAGCATAATTTAAGTATTGTTATTTATTAGGTACCAGGTTAGTATGAGTTACAAGTTAGAAGGTAATAAGATTGTGAACCTATTATTACCTTTTATTATCGACATAATATTGTTATGTTTATCGTTCCTTTCGTTACATGTACATCGTTAAATATTACGTAACTAATCTTACCTTTAAAATAGTTGCATGTTATACCTACCTGCTTAGCACAAATACCGATTGTGACGTATTATATAATGATCATTATAATACCTAGTAATAAGTATGTAATTAGGTACAATACAAAGTGAAAATAAAGGCTGTGTCTTAAAAATAGGTTTAGTTTGGTTGTTAATGTTAAGTTACCTATATACCTATACATATACCTATGATACCTACCTCAGATAACCGACAAAACTAGCGGAACCTTTGCATACTATTTAGTCTACAAATGGACTACTCTCAACTTTCTCCGCTCCGCTATAAAATGTTCGAATTAATTGTAAAGGTGTTTCATTTTTAAGTTAACAATGTAGGTACTTATATAAAATCTTATAACGTGTGATACAATTATTTCAAGTTTTATTTACACGGGGATTCCTAAGATACTGAAGCTATTTTGGTTCGCAGTGGTAAGACTGTCGTGTAGACTAGACACTATTTTCCTCAATCCATAGAGTCATCGCTTTACCTACTACGGTAACTTAGTGGGAACGAATCAACATTTCACACAGCGCCATCTAGCCCTAAACTAAGCAGTGCTTGTTAAATAATATCTATCGAGGTATACTTTTTCTATAAATAGGTACATAATGTTACAATATTAAACCCTATTCATCTAACACAGAAAATCATCTTCATATATTTTTATTCTGGTCGGGAATCGAACCCACAATCTACAGCGTAGAACTAGGTAGTAGGTACCATATCAGCTTATGGCTAAGAAGATGTACGTCTAACCTACTATAGTACTTAGTTAGAGCGGATTTAACTATAATGGCCATTTTCTGAAATTGTCGAATGTTATAGTGAGGTTGGAATGCCCTTCGACACTCAACGAAGGGATTGCGTTGATGGTGCGGCTGTGATATTCGGTGGCAGACGGTTATACACTACTGGTACCATGTGAACCAGCTTCTCGGACTTCACTAGCCGATGATGGCGTATGGTCCTTAGCCTTTCATGGTGCCTCAGATTGTACCTTATACTTTGAGTACTCTTCTCGGTGATTTTGGGCATAGATTGCGGCCTGGTAAATCACCAGTGAGGGTACTGTCATTATTCCCAGTGATATAAAATAGGATCTAGGGGTGTCTTGTGGCACTCGAACGATAGCTCGCACTGCCCTCTTTTGGAGTCTGAAGGCACGCTCCCAGTCGGCAAAACGGAAAATCGTAAATCGGAAAAACAAGCAAGTTGAATTTGAATCTACCATTTTCACCTCACAATTATACTTAGGGCCTACACCACATTGTTGCTCCTTGAATTAAATTTATTTAATTTTATTACATATAAAATTGTGAAATTTACATGAAGGTAATTTTGTGACTGTATAACGAGTTGCAATGTCAAAAACATTGATAGTAAATGAATAGATACAATTTTGGCTTAAAATCTCCTAGTACAAATACTGTAGGAAAATACATGTATCTATATTTCGTTTATATTTCTTATACTTTCTCTCCTGTTTTTATTAAAGGCTTCATAATAAAGTGTATATTTGTGAGCTATTTTTCTAATACCTACTATTAGTTGTATCTACTGCAGATCTACAGAAGAACGGTCAGAGAAGTTATCATTTACGCGAAACAAGGTCGTGGCCTTGAGAGCGGCTGCGCTCTGTGCGTGCTACATCCCTACTTATCTGTGAGACACTAGAAGGATGTACTGTACATACATTAAAAAGGAAAGAGATGGATATATTAGAGTAGTAACTCTACGACTACGATTGAAGAAGTTCAATATTGTTCTAGTGTTAATGTCACAATAGGGGTTCATCTCGGCTCCGCCGGCGCGGCGCATTTAGGTATAAAAATATTATTTGGTCCACTGACCGCTGTTGTGATCGATTCTATCTGGGTTTTATCAGTAATGTATCTCAGTGCAGTGAACGATAGTGCAAGTGCGATACTATACCTACGGTTTTTATGGTCAAATTAAATTGTAGTGATATAATATACCTACGCGGGAGAAGCCTGTGATAGTGATGCTTTCCGCATCGATCAGTGTTGAATATTTGTGTTCTGTGACGAGTATTGGCGGAAGGGAGAGATAGGATAGGAGCTCGATGCTCAGTGCTCGGCTATTCGCCCCGCGGTGTTCGTGCTGCATGCCGCGCCCGAAGGTTATGTTTACATTCTCCGCTGTTAAACGCGCCCGGTTGATATAAAGTTTACAACATGTTGAAGCTACAATATGCGCCTCTTTTAGGACTACTCGGTGCGTGTGCACATGCATTAACCTTCACCCCGGTCTGCAATTCTTCGATCTTCTGCTCCGGGCAAATACTTCACAAGTTCCAGCTTGCGCGCATTTTTCCTGACTCTAAAACATTCGTCGACCTGAAACTCGCACACTCGGAGAATGAAACCGTAATAGAGTTTGATAAACTCATGCGCAACACCAATGGTAACCCGTCGCGAAAGGTACTCATCAGTTTTTTGAATAACCATTTCTTAGATGGAAAAGAGCTCGAAAAATGGATGCCTCCCGACTTCGATCCAGAACCACCGGTCCTCGATCAGATCACGGACCCGAAACTGAAGTTATTTGCGAAGAATGTCGTCGGTATCTGGGCGAAGTTGGGCCGGAAGGTGGCAATAGATGTCGCTAAGAACCCGGACCGATACAGCTTCCTCTATGTACCCAACGGATTCATCGTACCGGGAGGCAGGTTCAAGGAATTGTATTACTGGGACTCGTTCTGGGTGGTGCGCGGACTTCTCATCAGCAATATGACCGAAACAGCAAAAGGTATGATCGAAAATCTCCTTTACCTCGTCGAAAAGGTTGGATACATCCCGAACGGCAGTCGAAAGTACTATTTTGGACGGAGTCAGCCGCCACTACTAGCAGCAATGGTGGCCAACTACTTCGAAGCCACTGGAGACTTGGGATGGCTGGAGAAACATGTATCCACAGTGGAGAAAGAACTCAATTACTGGTTAGCTAAGAAAAAGGTCACCGTAAATGTAAGAGGCTCTAACTACTTATTACTGCGTTACATAGCAGATAAAAATATTACAGGACCTCGACCGGAGTCCTATTACGAGGACTATACGAGCGCGCAGACGTTACCAACTCAGGATTTAAAAGAAAACTTTTACTTTGAGATGAAGAGTGCGGCGGAGAGTGGATGGGATTTTTCTACCAGATGGTTTGTCACAGCCGGAGGCGACGCTGAGGGTAACTTGACCGATGTGCACGCGACGAGTATCTTACCAGTCGATCTTAATGCTATTTTTGCTGGCGCTCTGGAACTGGTAGGTGACTTCCGAGACCACTTGAAGGATAAACGAGACGCACTAAAATGGTGGAGCCTGGCCAAGTACTGGCGCAGTGCGATCAAAAACGTAATGTGGGATCCTAAAGATGGCGTCTGGTACGATTACGACGTGGAAGCAAAATCTCCAAGAAAATACTTCAACCCAAGTTGTGCTACGCCGCTTTGGACAGGAGCAATCGATAAAAATGACGCGCCAAGATACGCAGAGAAGCTTGTGAAATACCTGCTCAAATCCGGAGCTTTGAGCTACCCCGGCGGAGTCCCAGCGTCGATGCTGCACTCGGGAGAGCAGTGGGACTATCCCAACGCCTGGCCGCCGCTACAGAGCATTCTTATCGGTGGCCTAGATAACAGTGCATACGAAGAAGGGAAACATCTAGCAAAAGAACTGGCATTGGTGTGGCTTAGATCGAATTACATAGGATACACGCATTGGCAGAAGATGTTTGAGAAGTATAGTGCGGTGCAGCCCGGGCATCAGGGGGGTGGGGGGGAGTATGGAGTGCAGGAGGGATTCGGGTGGACTAATGGTGTGGCTTTGGAACTTCTGCAGAGATATGGAAGGGAACTAATTCTGGATGAAACTGCCGTGGTGATACCAGACGCTCGACTTATAAAGTAGGTCTGACTCGGTTCTGACCTGTAACCCCGGTGTGGAAAACAAATGTCTTTTTATAAATAATCAAAAGGAAATCCAGTTATAGCCAATTGTTAATGTTAGAGTTAGGTTGGTAGGTATATCTATTCGTTTATCAATGTGTACAAATGACTCGACAGAGCACTAGCTCTGTCAAGTCATCACGTCGAGTCGTCACAAAATTTATTTATATTTACCTACTAAGGTACCTATAAATAAATTTGATGAGTCTGAGCACCGACGCGACGAAGACACTGCAGTTTTGACCATTTTTAGGTAAGTAGACAATAATATAATATAATACAATGAGTCAAATCGGTATATTTTTGTATTAAATAAAGGTCTAATTTTATTAAGACTTGTCTTATCACTGTTTTTCTTACCTGTAAAGCATGTATACCTACATGCTTTACAGGTAAGAAAAACAAGTTTATTGGTGCATCTTAAGTAAAAACCAGGTCATTACAACATTATCATGTCAGGGGGCTAACCACAACATCATAAAGCGTTCACGTTTTGATATTACACTACATTTGTCTCGTTTTTTCTACACTGGATACCTAGATAGTGACAAAAGTAAAGTAGGTAACTTAGATCATATACCTAAGGTAGTCAAAATAAGTTATGCTATAAGAGGTCTTGGTACCCCCCTGGTCTAAGTAAGGTACCTACTAGTAGTACCTACCTATCTTGTTTATATTCTATATATGGTAGTATTAATATTCTATCCTCAACAAATTAATTGATAGACTATTATTTTAACACAAATATGGAATTTGATCTTGTCAGCACACAAGCAAAAAGTGTATTAACGGTAACTTCACTACTTGGCTTTTTGAAAACTTGCTTATTGGTCAAATTAAAACTATGCAATATAGGTAGGTAATTATGTAAGTAGTTAAAGTACCTACCTACTGACGCGTGCCAGTATCTAATGAGAGCCGTAATTTCATTAGATAGTGACACAGTGTTAAGAAGGTACTTACCTAATGATTATTTTATTGATCACTTAGGTACTTTTCTGGTTCACGCAATAATAACATACAAAGTAAAAAAGTATAAGTAAAGTATAACTTATGTATAATATGGCCTATAATCAGTGATCTCGTCTCGGATACAAAGGTCGGTCATCAGTTGGTCGAAAGCTGGCTCCACCGTAAACCTCATCTTCATCCATGTAATGCTCAGACGAGCCTCGAGGTAAAAAGATAGCGATTATAAATAAAAATAAAAGAATACAACAAACTGCCATTTCCAAAAATAATTACTCAACAAAAAAAAAACAAGCACGTTTAATGTATTTGTTGAGGAGAAAGGTAGCAATGTGCTTTAATCCTTGTAGCACTTTCCTCTGTTGTGATGCGTAGAGTAGCATTGCGATACGATCTCTTTTGTGAGGCGTAGAGTAGCATTGCGCTACGATCTCTTTAGCACTTATCTCTTTTGTGAGGCGTAGAGTAGCATTGCGCTACGATCTCTTTAGCACTTATCTCTTTTGTAAGGCGTAGAGTAGCATTGCGCTACGATCTCTTAAGCACTTCTCTCTTTTGTGAGGCGTAGAGTAGCATTGCACTACGATCTCTTTAGCACTTATCTTTTTTGTGAGGCGTAAAATAGCATTGCGATACGATCTCTGTAGCATTTTTATATTTTGTGAGGCGTAGAGTAGCATTTTTCTACGACCTGATCGCACTTTCCTCTTTTGTCAGGCGTAGGGTAGCATTGTGCTACGATATCCTTATCAATCTCCTCTTTCCCCTTTCTACCACTGGATTAGCAGACATATCAGACATAAACCTACTGCAGCTACAAACCGTACCTTGTAGATGTTCCATTGTGCTGAACCCAGAGACCGCCCTAGATCACCTCTAGCTCAAAATTTACCCTTATTTCCTTCTCCACACTCACGCTCTCGTAATTGTTCGCCTCTAACTAAGTATCATTAGTACCTACAGGTAATGTACAAGTGAAACTGATGACAATTCATTTTATTTTCAAAATACAATTTCCAGCAAATGGATTTGAGGTTAGTTCAGCCGTCAAACTACTAGATAGTCAACGATTCAAAGTAATTACCCAGCTGCCTCTGAAGAAAGGTTATGTTTTCCAAGAGTATGTTGTATATGTATGATTTATGTTTAGATGTCTATTTATGTAAGAACTATGTAATTCAGTATTATATATAACAGTATTTATATACATGTACTTTCTACAGTGGGGAGTGCGAATCAAAACTAAGAGGAAGATTTTTTTTTATTCTAACAATATGGGTATCAAATGAGAGGTAGTGAAATGTCGATTCTACCTCTAGTCTAGAGGAAGATATTTACGTATAGTTTCTAATACTACCTCAACAAATTTGCGATCGATGTTTAGGGTTTTCATTTATCAACTAGGTAGCTTTATTTTATTAGAATTACAACACTTGGTTGTGTATGAGTTTTGAGCTAGGCTTTGCTTTCAGTAACTTACAAACACCTTTCTAACATCGGAAAGTGAAACTGCGATATGTTTACCTATTGTATGCAAATACGGCTACAAAATGTAGGTCGTAGTACCTACCTACCTACCTACTAATTTCTTGCGCAGGAGTCTACGCACATGACAGAAATAGGTACCTAATTATTTGTGATACGTATATTTTATGAAAAACCAACCTAATACACTTTTATGTATCATATATATATATATATATATATATGTATATATATCGATGTAGGTATTTCTCTGACGGTCCCTTACTGCAAAGTCCCGTCAAAGGTTTCGCTACTGAGGGAGGTTTCTTGGGACGAGCTACCGTTGGTCCCGAATTCAGCTTCATAAAGCGCTTTCTGGATCTTCAAGCGCGCTACAGCGTTCTGCTTTGCGTTCAAGCGCTTTAGTGTTGGCGCGCAGCTTAGGAGGAATAGTTCGTCTGGGTCGTTCCTAAAATAAAAACAATCTTATAAATACCCCGACTACTTTCATTGTAAACAGTTAGTTTAAATTGTTCATAGTGTTTGAGTAAGTATTTCAATCTATTCATTATAAGGTACGCTCAGAGAAAACTTCGTAGGTAGGTACCCCTCTTTAAGAACAGGTAATGCTCACACGGAGTGTGAGATTTGGCATAGCAAAAGTTAATATGGAGGAGTGCAGAGAGCAAAAATGTGTTTATTCTGTCTGTATTTTTACGGTCGAATTTCAATTAAAGAAAAAACATTGGACATCTCTTTTATGTAAGAACTTTAACAACTTTTTTTATTGGGTCCTTGGGTTCCCTTCACCCAGGTTGCAATCTGTATCCTTGCCAAATTTCATCAAGATCCGTTCAGCCGTGATAGCGTAAAAAACAAATAAATTGTTTATTTGTTTTTTACGCTATCACAGACTTTCAAATTTATATCTACTGTTCGTATGGATATTGATATTGCACGCACTACGGGGAAGTATGATATCGGTATTGTTCAAGTATATCTTGGATTCGAGGTTTTCATTGTCCCATGATGATAAAAAAAATACAGTTTTTTTTCATTGTAGGACGGGTATGTGCTTGGCCTTCATCTCACCTGATTTATATAATTTTGACTATTGGGCGGCCACCAAGTTTAGGTGACTATAAAAACAGATTTAACTAACCGGTTGCAGGAACAGATGTTGTTGTCAGCTCTCTTGGGTGATGAGCTGGGCGGGAGGCGATGGTGACGATACAGGCGGCTCGTACGAGGCCTCACCGCAGACGTGTTGTATTGTCTTGATAAAAGCGCCACCTAGTTGAATATAGGTAGAACTAACCAATTACAGCGACAGCTGTTGTTGTCGTCGTCATCTCTGGAGCTGGTGCGGCCTCGCGTGGATTAGGGAGGTGATGTAGACGACGCGGGCGGCTCGTACGAGACGATCCCGCGCAGATTTTGAATTGATTCAGCGCCATCTAGTTGAATATAGTTAGAACTAACCGGTTACAAAGACAGCTGTTCTCGTCATCGCTGGAGCTGGCGCGGGCTCGCTTGGGCGAAGGCGGCGATGGTGACGATGCGGGCGGCTCGTACGAGGCATCCCCGATGAACGACAGGTCTGGCAGACATTGGATAGAGCGAGTCTTCTCATCCTCATTCTCAGAATCGGAGTTTGCTACCGTTGTTATTCTGTAAGAAAGAGTAAGTGAGGTACAGTTAGAGACAAAATAGCCTTTACATCCAGCGAACTTCGTCCAGATCACTGGTGGTGGTGGGATACTCACTCTTCAGGCTTGGGCTCGACGACGTGGGGCTTCAAGAACTTCATCACTGAGACGTAAGGCCACCGCGTCCGGCTTCCGTGAGTCCGCTGTAGCTTGATGTAAGAGTCTCGAAGCGAGCGCCAGCGCTTTTTGCATTCCTTCTCTGTGGCGTACGTGGAGCCTGCCAAGACAAGAGATTGGTAGAGCCACAGATAAACATTATATTATGATCAGGATCATTAATGACGTTGGCAAACATTCTACGACGGTGAAGCGCTTCACCTGGTGTCACAAGTAATGATAAGATATGTATGATAAGGCCGAAGGTGGAAGCCTAACAGACTGAGGAATTTCCTATCCTACCTCTGAATGGCGGAACACAACAGCACAAATTTAACCCCTGGGTATCAAGCCGAGGACCTCTGGGTCTGATCCCAATAGACCATAGAGGCGATTACGCGCGAGGGTTACCTACTTTTGTAGTTTCGCGAAGACAGGCGGCCTCTCTCACGTTCACGTTCAGGTAATACGATCGTGATTGGACTTTAGCTCTACTAAAGTTAGTGTATCGCCCGGAAGTCCATTCCCGCTATCCCGTTGTAATTTCATAAAATCATCATATAAATGAACTACCTACCATTATAATTTTGTACGATATTTGTACGTTATGACTTGAAACATAAATACACAATCATTGTGCGAATAATTTCCAATGTTAGTGGATCATTCTTTGTTTTGTCTGTTGGGTGTCCAATTTTAATAAAATCTAAAAGAATTCTAATGTGTTCAGGGTCAAGCTGCCTCAAGAGCTATTTTGTGTGTACATAGTAGGTATGACCCGTTTAGCTTTACCAAGAAGACATGCGTGCGCATTATTATAGTATGCTATAATCACAAGAAATAATGAGAGGGGTTGTGTTATGATTGTGATAAATGGGCAAACAGCCGGAGGTGAAGCTGAGTAGGCAGTTTGTAAAATACCTACCTAGCTAGGTAGTAGATACCTAGGTAATATTATGTTTTAAACGTACACATTTATATGAGAATAAATGTGTACGTCCAGGAAAGACCTTCATTTCAATATGACGACCTTACCAGAATCATTGAGTCCTTCTTGGACAAGCTTCCATGCTTCGTCTCGCAACTTCGTCTTGTTGAAACCACTCACAGACTTGTCGTACAAAATCGGCCTTTTTTCGACTTCCTTTATTAAGTCTAGTTCATTCATAATTCGAACTTTCTTTAACTACGTAAAACAATAAAGGTAAATATTATTCAATGCTCTGACTTATACTTATTCAAAATGAAAACGGAGGGTAGGTATCTTATCAACCTTCTAAATTAAGATGATGATGATGATGATATTAAGAAAAATAATCGTTCAAAAAGGCAGTTGTTAGTTTAAGATGTAGGTATGAAACGACAGATCAATAACACGAACCAACCAAGACCAAGATATAAAACACTTCGCACTCAACAAGAGATGAATCCTTTCGGAAGGGTCGTTTAGGTACTTTTTCTGAGTAAGATAGTAAAAGTCAAAGGGTATTTTTGTGATATTTTGTGTGTATTTTGCGATGCCGCGTTTGCCGGAGCGAGATCTAATGGATACTGGGGTGACGCAGTGGACGCGCCGTATCGAGCGGCGCGGCAAGGGCGGCGCGTTGCGGCAGCCCTACGGCAAATACTCAATCGAAACTCAACTTTATGCTCACAGTTTTAGAGCTTGCTTTGAGACGAAACTAGCAACAGGGTTGAAATTTGATAATATACCTCTACATTTAGCTATACATACATAGTGGTGCTTAATGTGTTATGTAAGTACCTGCTATTCGCATTCCTGGCTAAGCTTGTTATAATAAGTAGTGGTAACCTACTAGCAATGCTCTTCGTTTTGCTTGTATTTTTGGTCAGGCACTTCAGATTAAATTAGGCACCATCTACCTACTTACAGCCACGTCGGCGTCGTCGCCAGCCATCACTGCCGAGGACACGGAATAAATAAATAAAAACGAGCGTTCCATAAATAGTCTCGAACTTGTCAAGTTCGAGACTGTGTCATCCCAACCTTCACGCCTTTATTAGGACGGTGCGTAACCGCGCCTTTGCCTCATGATCAACGCAATACCGAGACTTTACGTCTTGAGTCCATCGCTTTATGAAGTGCGCTTCCCAGCAACATTATAAAGTTGCTGCCAATCATCCGAATCCTCTGATACGAGTGATCCGTTCCGTACCTACCAACTCATTATCCATTCAATAAAAAAAAGAGCCATAGTAGCTTCGCATTATGATGTGCACCTACCAAACGTGTTTAGGTAGGTAGGTACTAGCTAGGTACCTATAGAATTCTGGTGGCCGTGTTGTTGCAGTAGACATTCATGTCAAGAACCGGGCGGCGCGGCGGCATCATCATCAATAACGGTATTTTTCAACCGCTTCTTGGAGGTGTCGGTAAGAAGCGAGCATAAGCTCTTATGTCTGGCTTCAACTTCAGCGGTGACAACAGAGGTCGAGTGCCGAGTTGGTTTGGTTTTATTGTGAGAGGCAAGGTTGGCCTTTCAGCGGCTTTGTTAATGCAAGTTTCGCTGTCTGCCGTGGGAAGGTTGCACGTCGTCGCCATGTTAGTTGCATGGCACTAATATGTAATACGTACAACTACAAATTCTTTGGTTAGTTAGTATCAAAAGTAATCATTCACAGACTACTTTAGTATACCCAGGGTTGTAGTGAAACCGGGGCGGCCGGCGGCGGCGGCGCGTAGCATTGTGACTTATGACATTGATTGATTTGTTTGTTTGTTTGTTTGTTTAGTATTTGAACAGCTGGTTCTGACTTTGTTTGATGCTGATTTGAGCTGCTTGGCTGTGGAGTGTGGTGTGGACCATGACCGGGCTTTTAGTGGAGCTAATTGAAGAATTTTCAATATACCTCGGTACTGAGAAAAAAGAAGCACTAGCATATCATTATCAATAAGTACATAATATTCTGTGAAGGTATGTACCTATTTATGCAACTCGGATAAAAAAACCTTTTTATTGATAATTATTCAGTACTATTTTTTAATCCATAGATACTAGTACCTACCTACCCTTTGGTAGCTCTGCTACACTGAGCGAGCATGCATATAGCTATGACACAAAAAATCCTGCGATGTTTTATTTTATTGTACTTTTGCACTATCATTGTCTGATCCAATTCCAAAGTAAGTAGGTAGGTAAGTGCATTTCCTATGTTAATTATGTTTGAATGGTTCATAGTCTATCGTGGTTATTATCGTATATGTACCTAGATGTTGTTAGTATGATAGGTAGGATTTGATCAGAGTAGATAGGTAACATACCTACCTAGTTTAAAAAAATATATTTTGTTTAACCTTCCAATCACAGGAAGTTTTGTTTGAATGCATTTACTTAACTTAGGAAATGGTACAAGGTTGATATCAAAATATACCTTAAGGTACTATAGGTAATCTGATTGCTTCCTTTCTACATTTTAAGTTTCATTGTACACATTATTTTTAATGTTAGGTAAACAAAAATTTTCACATTTACACTACAATATTACAATAATTTAAGTATTTGCGAAAATTTAAGTAGGTTCCTAATATATAGGCAAATATATATGTGGTTAGCAAAGGTGATAAATGCTAACCACAACATAACATAGCCAGTATTATGGTTTCCATGGTTGTAATTGTGAGTGGAAGACTGAATAATTAATAAAACAGTAGGTATATATAGATATCTGATAGCACATTATCAGTAGGTACCTACCTACCTTAATGTTGGTATAATGATATTGTTTTATTATCTTTTACTATGTAAATAATGTATTGTTGTTGGTGTTCACAGTTGCTGATAAGTGGTTGCATTATTCAGTAGTGGTTCATCATATTATGTTGAAAATGTCTTCACAGGTAAGAAATTTATATATTCCTTTTCTTTGTACCTTTCCACTTTCTACCATAGGTATATGGTAGAAAGTCTACCTACTTGCAGAGATTATAAAGGAATTCAGATGATTAAAATTAGGATTAGGATTTAATTTTAATGTATTAACCTTTTTATATATTGTATCTGTATGTTTCCCGGATAAAATAAAATAAAATATAAAACTCCCACTTCAAGAGAATCAAACACTACATAATTACTTCTTTATAAATCTACAGAAAATAAATAGATCTAGTCTTCTGACGCAAAATTATAAACCTATCAGTAGATTGCTTATCTACTAACTCGACAGGATTTTGAAGCCTAAGTTGATGTTCTACTGCTACATGCCATACTCTGAATGAGTCCATATTATGTAATTCTTAATTTTCAGATAGAAACCATAGTGAATGCCTACAAGACCCTGGCAAAGATACCATCTGTGGCTGGTGGCAGGTTAAACCAAGCTGCTACCAGGGTTAATGCAAGGTGGTCAGTCAGAGCTCTGGACAAGGGGAAGAATGCCAAGTACAGTTCCAGCTACATCTTAGACGACAGTTTTAAGGTGGTAGCTCAGAGTGATTTTGGCACCGATGTTAGCAATGAGTAAGTACCTACAGTCTTATTTTTATAGGTACCACCTCTGTGGTCTAGAGGTTGGCCTACCGATATCAGATGCAGAACTAAGTACTGGGTTCAATCCCCAGGAGGGTACAATTTGTGCTTAGTTAGGTTGGTGGAAGGACTTTGTTTCAGTCCACCTGGCTAGCCACCACCATCTTACCTAAGTAATGTAGCCATAATAACAATAAAAAAAGTGGTGTCCTGGTATTGAAAGGTAAGATAGTTTCTACAGTCTGTTCAGGATTCCGGGTGTAGTGCGTTATGGCCTTCAGCCTTATAATAACAAACGAGATGAAGGCCAAGCGTCATAAAAAAAAAGTATTTGAACAACCCTCTTGAAAGCAAGTAAAGCTGTGGCTGTGGCTTATTATGTTTTGTTGTAACCTGCGGTAAGTAGCGCACATGATTAAATAAATAAAATAAATGTTTATCTCCACCTCATAGTTATTATTTGTATTATCAGCTTACATATAATACAGGTACATAACTTACAGCTACAAACCTAATGTAACATTGTTGTAGCAGTAAACAACTAAATATAAAAACAAGCTTTGTCACTAAACTTGATTATATTTATTATTTTTTATTTTGATACATTAAAAAACGGGTTTTTATCGCATATTTTACCTATTATTTAAACCGACGTTTCGGCGTTGCACCTGCCAATTATGTGCTTTAATCATGAAAGTATAAAAATATTTTTAGTTTCAATGACAATCTTTCACTGTAATAGGCACATCGGCCCCCAGCGATGCTCGCCTATAATCAAATAATAATCATGATAAAATAGGTGAATAGCGTAAGAAAAATTACCTTAACAGATTACTATCAGCGGTGTCGCCACAAGAGACGTACAAAGCACTCATCCGTGAAGAAAAGAACGGCAAAGACGTTAAGAAGCAATACCTGGAGGTTTGGAACCGGAGTACACTGCAGCACTGCATAGATCTCACCGCCTTGGACTTGCATGGGGATGTGTATGCTGATTGTATGTATCATCTACTTATGGTTGATATTCCATTTAAGTTCTAACAAAAAATAATTCCAGTTTTTGGTTATGTACGAACCTAACACATTCAAAAAGATAATATATGTTATAAATATAAATATTAAATATTATAGGACATGAATTTTTACACAGCGCCATCTAGCCCCAAACTAAGCATAGCTTGTAATATGGGAACTAGATTACGGATAGAATACTTAAATACTTTTTTTTAAATATATACTTACTATATGATACAACACCCAAACACAGAACAAACATCTATATTCACCACACAAATGTTTGTCCTGGGTGGGAATCGAACCCACAGCCTACAGCGCAGAAGGCAGAGTTACTACCAACTTAGCTATGAGGCTTGTTAAAAAGATAGTTATTATGTATTTTCTGGGTAGGCTGGCTTCACTAGACTTCACCTAGTACATACAAGCAATCGAGGTCAAGAGCTGGCCTATCTAAAAAAATCCCACCCCATATAGTATTATTATGGTTGAGATATATTTTATGTTTAGCTGAATTTGGTGGACTGGACTGGTCGCAAGACGAGAGCGCTTTGGTGTTTGTGGCGGAGAGGAAGCCCCCAAAATCGGAGCCCTACATAAAACGGAAAGCGGACGAAACGCCGAAGAACGATGGCAGTGGAGAACCAGCTCCTAGGAAGGTATGTGCTATCGCTCTTACTTACAAAAATATAAACGATTCTTAGCTATCGTTTAGCAACGTAATAATACATAGCTATTGCTTAGGTTAAAACGCACAGGTTAAAGAATTAGGTATGAGTATAAGTTTACTATCCTCTACTCAAAGCCCAGCTCCAAGCGGTTCGCACTATATGGGTAGTATAATTACTGGTTGATAGAAAAAAAATTATGAATGAGAATATATTTGTACATTTTGTATCTGTACATAATATGTATATATACACACATTGTACATAATATGAATAATAGGTGGTCTTTACGCTCAGAAGTGACTTCTTCCAGACAAATATGGATGGAGATGATTTTGTGTTGGTGGTGTAAGAAGGTGGTTGGTAATGTTGATAATGTTTAGCAACAAAAGCTTGCTAAACACTAGCATGTTAAGTTGTACTTTTTTTGTAACATTAAGAACTGTTGAACAGTCGAAACATCCCATTTTTGGTTGGTGGTAGGACTTTGATTCAGTCCGCCTGGCTAGCTACCACCATCTTACCTAATTCTGTTGCCATAACAACAATAAAAAAAGTATGTTGTATTCCGGCATTTAGAGTTAAAAGTTTGTTGAGGATTCCGGGTGAAGTGCGCCTCCACCTTCCACCTTATCTCAACTTATAACCAGGTGAGATGAAAGCCAAGCGCTTCGCCGTCGTATAATAAAAAAAAGCTCAGTTGTTGGAAATCTCCACGGAAACCCTGCTAACCTATAGGATTGCTCTTTGAGCTCCTTTCAGGTACAGGAAATGTGGTTTTGCTGCACCACCCCATGAGGCAATGCAGTAGCCAAAAATAGATTGGCACAGTGCCAGGTAAACCATTTTTATGGTATGACGGTCCGCCACATGCTATAGCTTCTTGAAGATATAGATGAGCTGGCGCAATCTTGTACCCATTAAAAGAAAGTGTCTGGTCTATGACTATGCCCAGATATTTGCATGGTCATCCGTTGTATGATTGGATAAGACTGGGAAGGCTCGCGGAACATTTGTCCGCAGTGATAGTTAAAGTCAAAGGAGGAAGACTATTGGACTTGAGTGCGAACGCTATGTAGATAGTTTTAGCAACATTACCTGTGAGCATGTTTTCTGATAGCCTTGTGCAAACCTTTGTTACGCCATTTTGAGCACTATTAAATGTCTCTTCCCAATTTTTGCCGCTAAAGAAAAGAGCAGTGTCATCCGCAAACGTGAGTTATAATCAGGCTTGAATGTACTTATTATTATATTAAAAGTATAATTGTATTAATATCTATTGTATTTTGTCTTGTTTTTATATTGGTTATGTGATTTATTAATGTTGTACACTTCTCCCATAATATTTAAAATCTTGTTTGTCTCTTGGTTTTCTGGAAGAAAACTCTTATTACTCTTATTAGGGATAGCTCGCTTTTGCCATACTTTTCAATTTTAAATTAGCTTGTATCATTATTTCTATGTGTGTGTGCAATAAAGTATAGTTTTTTTTTTAGTTTCAAAGTTATTATTGTATTTTGGTTCCAGGGTGAAGAGTTTGTATACAGACAGGACTGGGGGGAGCAACTGGTCGGCAAGTACTCGTCGGTGATCGTGGTGTGTCGACTGGCCGACGAGACTGTCTCCGTGCTGGACCACTTGCCCGGAGGCGACTGTCCGGGACAGGTGTGTGGTGACCTTTACAACTAGCTCTCCTATGGTTTTTTTGTTTATTGCACGACGAGGAAGCCCTTGGCCTTCATCTCACCTGGTTACAAGTTGAGATAAGGCCGAAGTTGGAGGCGTACTACACCCGGAATCCTCAACAAACTGAGGAAATGGCTATCTTACCTCTAAATTCTGGAACACAATTTTTTGATTTGTTGTTATGGCGACAGAATTAGGTAAGATCGTGGTAGCTAGCCAGGCGGACTTAAACAAAGTCATACCATCAACCAAACCAAGTACATTATTGTACTGAAATCGGGATGAACCACTAGACCACAGAGGCGTTACCTTTCAAATTCTCTGCAGGGAAGTTGGAAGAATTTATGTAGCTAGATGGATTATCATTGTTTTACTGTGGTTGGTGGTAGGGCTCGCTTAAGTCCGCCTAGCTAGTTACCATCTTACCCAAGTCACCATAACATCTATTATAATTGTTGTGTTCCGACATTTAGAGGAAAGATAGCCAGGTCCTCAGCCTGTTGAGGATTCAAGGTGAAGTGCGCTTCTTTAGCATTATTCTATTCCAGTATCCAGCTTCCCTGTCGTAGAATAAAAAATATATATATTTGATGTTACGTAATTTGCCTGTGGTTTATTTATCTTACACTACATACAAATTCTAGATGGCGCTGTGTAACAATTAACAAAAAAATATCCCGTATTGTGTAAATATTACTTTATTTACATTCAAAACTTGCGTGAGTCGTACTATACATTTCAAAACGGGGTAACGAGAGGGCTTTTCTCGCCGATTGCACCGGCGAGTCACACTCACGATGATGATGATGATTCACCTGTTGAATTGAAACCGTTGGTCCCTCAATCAACATAAATGTATACGTGAGTGAAACATGTGTTTTAAAATATATTTTATTCACAGGTTAGATTCTCGGGTGACGGCAGCGCTGTGGTGGGCGTGGCCTGGAGCACGGAGCCGCGGCGCCTCGGTCTGATATTCTGCACCAACCGACCGAGCTATATCTTCTCTCTCACTCTGACCGGCGAGATGAGTGAGTACACAATACTCCACATCACTGCCACAATAACGAAAAAAAAAACGAAAATAACGCACGACTTTTTCCTCTGAATCTGGCACTCGGAATGTGGATCTTTAGAATCACCTAATAGTAGTCAGAGGTACGTCCAAACTCACGTTTCACACATGTCCACGGCTTGCATTCAATACATGACAAATATCAAGACGATCGCTACGGAATACTAGCTACATACCACACATGCTATTTGTATTTTTAGTCCTGTAAACATGGTGTGTTTGTCATAATCATACTTGACAGACAGGTTTGGGCATAGCACACATACGTTTTGACCCCGGACAATTGCTGTCTTTTGCTAGCGGGCGCCGCTGAATTATAAATAAATAAATATTACAGGACATTTATTTCACACAGCGCCATCTAGCCTCAAACTAAGCATAGCTTGTAATATGGGAACTAGATTACGGAGAGAATACTTTAATACTTCGTAAATACATACGTACTGTATGATCCATCACCCAAAAACAGAACAAAATTCTATATTCATCTCACAAATATTTGTCCTGGGTGGGAATCGAACCCACAACCTACAACGCAGAAGGCAGAGTTACTACCAACTGAGCTATGGGGCTTGTTAAATGATAGAGATAATGAATGACAGGTCAAATACAGGTCGTACCGCCACAACCCCTGTATCCTGTAATGTTCCACTGATTTGACATAGACATTCATTTATTTACTCTTATAACACACATACACAAACATAACAGAAAGAAATTGTCAAACAGAAAAACACGAGTAGGTAATAAGTGAATACAGTTTGCGCTGTGTGCAACAGCAGCAAATGGGACACAACTCAGCATTATGCCTCACTGTAACACAGGTCAGCGCTGATATTCTGTTGTGATATTTGCTGTGTTTCGTCGGTGCGCAGTCAGTACCTTTTGGGAAAGCTCGCTCTATCGTAGACCTCATCCTACCTCTCTCTGGCTTAGAGCTAATCATAGAATTATAGCCGATTTTATTTTAGTATCTTTTACTTTTTTTTAGCTCGATGGGTGTTGTATAACAGTCAGGGTGTGTTACATAGAGAGCTGGACACGCAGCATTCAACGTGTTTGCTCGATGGGTGCTGTAAAACACTCACGATGTGTTTTACAGAGAGAGCGGTAATCGCAGCACTCAACGTGTTAACTAATCTATCCATGGTGACATCATGATATAGCTAATTGATTCAGGCGTTATTTTGCGGAAATCCATATTTCAAAATAAAATCTGAAAACAGAAAAAATATTTAGTAATAAATCCGCCAAATCTCTGAAAAAATCAAATTGACACGTGGTTCGCCTCTACACGAGGCATCCTCTTCTCTGTCGATCTTTTCTCTGTTTTTTTCTGTTTTCAGATTTTATTTTGACATCATGATAGTATTTTTATCCAAGATCCTTTACAGTTTACTAATTATTTACAGAAAAGCTATCGTCCGATGGGTATTCGGTCCGTTCGCCACGGTTCACTCCCAATGGCGACCTAGTATGGCTGCAACGTGTGAGTGACGGGCCACACCACGCGTGTCACCAACTCGTTTGTAGGAAACACGACTCTGTGAGTAACCACACAAGATTCAATATTGATTAAACATAATCGATCTACGGTGTCAATTAAAAGTCAGAATATATCATCATGTAGGAAACCCAACTCTGCGTGCTACTACACAAAGTTGAATATTGTAGATGATGTTAGTACTTCTGATCCGGTAGTTATTCTTAAGTTTCTGATAAAAGCCTGAGCGTTAATAATCAACAGGTTTTGAGTCAATACACCCGTCTCTTTCCCACAGGAAGAAGTTAAACCAGTGATAGATATAGTGCAGAAGGAGATGGCTATAGAGAACGGCACGTTCACTGGCGTTTACTGCCAAAGTTTGCCGTCTCGGTGCTTTACTGAAGATGGTAGATTGGTCTTTTCGACCAGCCAGAAGAATAATGTCTGCAGCTATGTCGTTGATTTGGGTAAGTTTAAAATTCACATGCCATTCAGAGATTTATCTACTGCCTGCGTCTGGTCAATACGATATTGGAGTTAGTGATATTTTTGTCGCAATTTCAAATTCAGCAGCACATCCACCCTAATTTTACTTTGACATATTTCTCCTAAAGCAAATGTATTTTCTCATACACGAAACTCGTGACGTTGGCCAACAGATGGCGGCAGGGTGGTAAATATCTCTAAAGGCAACACCGGCTCACTGTCAATTCTGGACGTGCAATCGGACGTGATTCTCGCTTCCTACTCTGACTTGACCACTCCTGGACAGGTATGTTCCGTATACAACTTCATTGCCCGTCTGTCTATCTGAAATTAAACTAAAAACTTATTTATTCAGTAAGATTTGAATTAAGCCTCTTTAACGATATGGATGGGCCAGGAATACAGGAATAAAAAGTAAAATAGCGCCTGCTAAATGCCCTTACCCGCGGCTTGCAAATCATCTGGCTATAAGAATAAGGATTTTATTGCGACCGAATAAAAAAAAAAAAACTTTCGCATAAATATAATATGACATTACAGGATGTATGTTATTATGATGACGCCGGATTACCTGACAAATAATAAATATCCAGAAGTTTAAAATTAAAAGGGTCATTGTTTTAAGAAACGTGTTTAAGTATTTTATTTGAGCTCTAAAATTAACAAGGTAAAATCTTAAGTTTTAATTTTGTGTGATTATAGTGGAGGTTAAATTATAACCAATACATTTTCAAATAAAAACAAACAAGCGTAAGGGCGTGTACCTAGGCCCCATAACTAAATGGAATAATACAACGTACCGCCACTTTTTGTCTTGCATTGTGGGTAGTGCGAGTCTGACTCGCACTTGGCTGGTTTGAGAGACTAACTAAAAGTTTCACTTTTTATCCCTACTTTTCTCTGTTCCAGTTATTTGTCGCAAGGCTACCACCAAAAGGCAGTGAGAGCAATATCTCGTGGGTGCGAGTGAGTGAGCCGACCTCAGCGCCCTCTATCGCAGCGCCGCGATACTTGGATTTAGCACACAACAATGCTGATGACGTCAGTAAGTATAAGCGATAAAGGAATATCGCGGATAAGTTATCCGGGATAATTCTTAGCCATGCCTTGTGGAAATCGGTGCTGCTGTTCCCATGCTATGAGATATTCATCGTCAGCCTTCGATACGGTTTAGTATGGAGTCCAGTTTGTCAAAAAAAGCATTTTTTGACAAACTGGAGTCCTTTTTATAGATCATAAGATATCAGCATAAGATTAACTTAAATCTAGATTAAAATAAATCAACAAATATATATTACAGAACATTATTTCGCCCAGCGCCATATAGCCCCAAATTAAGCAACGCCTGTTATCCTAGTAAAGCTAGATTAGGACACGTATCTAGGGATAGGATATTAATTTTCTTGTAAATATATACTTATCATACAATACAGCACCCTAACACAGAACAAACATCTAAACATATGCATTATACAAATGTTTGTTATGGGTGGGAATCGAACCCACAACCTGCAGCGCAAGAACCAGAGCTACGACCTACTGAGCAGCGAGGTTTTTGATCGCCAGCATCCTTTTGAAGACCTTAGGGTTGAATGGTAGGTATGAATTGGTGTGAAACATATGGTGTAATTTTACACCTCCAGGGACTGATGACCGGGATAAACAGCATCCCAGGTTCTTGTAGAGCTGTTATGTGTGTGAGTAGTCATGGGTTATAGAAATAATCTATAACCCATGTCAACTTACTACTACTACTTTTTTTTTTACCTTTACTGCCCCACTGCAGGGCAAAGGTCTCCCCTAATAGGTTTACTACCACTAATATTTGATGAGTTCCCTCAATTTTACCAGGATCCCATCATCAGATCCTGACCTGACAAAGATGGGACCACCTGTGAAGTATATTATAGGGTTTACAAAAAAACATTTTTTTTTTCTAACCGGTCCAGTCCTCTTAGAGTAATCGGGGAACATACATAAAAAAGTTCCTCCTATTTTTTGAAATCGATTAATAATATGTAAAACAACTTGCTTGTTATGTTTACTTGCAGAGTCGTTCACAGCGATATATCTCGGGCCGGAGCCGGCTGCGGGTCAGAAGGTCCCGTTGATCGTGTGGCCGCATGGCGGGCCGCATTCCAACTTTGTGGACGCATACTCCGTGGAGGCGGCACTATTCAGCATGCTTGGTGAGCTAAAAGGCTACGGATAGAGTTATTTCATGATTGTATATTTTAACCGATCTTGTGGTATTGAAATCTTCACAAATGACGATCATGATTGAGTTTTTATGTGATACAGTTTTCAGAAATCGTTTATATTGTGAATCTATAAAACTAAATGTATTATTCTATTTTTATCTCACATTATTAAAAAAAAAAAAAAAACCATCGCAATATCAATATCTTACTAAACTTTGACTCGGATCAGGTAAAGTTATACAAAGGTGCGTTACACGTGTTTGTTTCTGTCATATATATTCTAACAAGCATGCAAATATTGAAAGAGTTACTCGTACATGATAAAGCCAGTTTGGACTCGCGCATGAAAATGCATCAAAATTCGCAGGTTTCGCAGTAGTCCAAGTGAACTACCGCGGCTCATCAGGCGCGGGACAAGCCTCCGTCTCTTTCCTCCCTTCGCGCTGCGGCGACGCCGACGTCAAAGACTGCAAACTGGCCACCGACGCCATCTTGGAACACTACCCCATAGACAATAAAAACGTGTTTCTAACCGGCGGCTCGCATGGAGGGTTCCTTGTCACGCATCTGAGCGGGCAGTACCCGGAGGCTTATGCGGCGGTTGTGAGCAGAAACCCGGTCATAGATATCGCTTCTATGTCTAATTCTACGGATATCAGCGATTGGTGAGTGTCTTAAATAGGTAAACTAGCTTTTGCCCGCGGTTTTTGAATGTGTTTGTTTGTTCACTTTTCACGTCTAAACTATGCCATGCAAATATTTACCCGGGTATCATGCAGGTCAAGCCACGGGCTAAAGCTAGGAGCGAAAGCTTATTGTTAAGATACGTGATGGAATGATTTCTGAATGGCATGGCAAGGCGCAAGTGATCATATCGAAATATATCATGAAACAAGCGGTAAATTAACGAAGAAACTTCCAGCATATTGTTGATAATTTGTGAAGGTATCAACGTCCTTTTTATCTAACGTGCCTTATAGGGGTTATAGCCATCTCACTCTAACGACTGTAATAGAAAGTTGTTCACAAACACATGTTCCATAGGATTTGCTGTACTAAGAGTAAACTTCCGCGGCTCAACCGGCCAAGGCGATCGTACCGTCCGCTGTCTCATATCAAACGCCGGGTCCTATGACGTAGCCGACTGCTGTCTCGCTCTAAACAACGTGAGGGAAAGAGAGAGCATATCAGACGTGTTTCTATACGGGGGAAGTTACGGAGGCTTTGTGGTAGGCCACATGGCGGCGAGAAGCGAAGAGTTTAAGGCTATGGTGATGAGGAACCCGCTGATAGATTTGGCTACTAAGGGACACTATGCTGATAATTCTGATGGGTGAGTGACCCTTATCGACTTTGTATTATCAGATGTTGTCTGAAATATCAACTACATTATATGTTGATTGTAGAACCTCTTTAAATGTAGCTTTCGAAGGTGGATTCCATAGACTCCTTTCATTATTAGTTTTATTTTATTCGGTAAACATACTAGATACAACATTAATCATCATTATTACATCATTCTCAGTTTAAAAAAGTATCGTTACATAAGTTTTAGAAATTTAAATTTAAATTAAATTAGTACCTAGATCCGATTTGTATTCTGTTATCTGTGGCAGATCCTAATAAAAAAAAAAAAATCTTTAAACCGAAAAAAAATAAAAACGTTAATTTACCGCCTGTATTCTCTTCATGACAGAATTTTATTTTAATAATATCACACCTTGAAACATCTTGGAATGTTAATACAATGTTTTTAGGGTTCCGTATCCAGAGTCCCACCGGGATAATAATGAAACTACAAAAAAGTTAATATTAAGGGGGTTCCCAATACGAAACGATTTACCGGCCAAGTGTGAGTTGGACTCGCACACGTCCAACCCACATTTCAAGGCAAAATGATTGTTGCAGTTAATTATTGCATTAAGTACTTTATTATTAATTTTAAAATAAATAATGAGCTACCGTTGGCTTCCTTTGTGTATGGGTCCCTACAAATAGAATTTGAAGTCGGTACTTAAGACTGTGGTTTAAAAATCGATCAATTGATTGGATATCAATGTGAATTTAGTCATATTTTTTAAAGGATTATTTGAAACGTCGAATCTACCGCTTGTTCGAAATTGTGACCAGCACGCAAACAAAAAGGCATTAACCCCTTAAACTCAGACTTCGAATGTCATTAGTTAACAAAGGGATTTCACCAAAAGAACGGCTCTAACACCTGAACTGAGTTTACCAATCCACTTGCAAAGCGTGGTGTTTTTTTTTATTGTACGACGGGAAAGCGCTTGGCCTTAATCTGACCTGGTTACAAGTAAGATAAGGCTGAAGCCACCTTCAGCCTTATAATCGCACTACACCTGGAATCCTCAACTAACTGAGGAACTGGCTATCTTACCTCTAATTCTGGCGAAACCCGCCAGCTTTGAAGGAGTCTCTGTCCAATAGTGAAAGAAAGCAACCCAACACAAACATTTGTGTGATGAAATCAGATGTTTGTTCTGTGTTTGGGTGTTGTATCATAAAGTACGTATGTATTTACAAAAGTATTTAAGTATTCTATCCGTAGTCTAGTTCCCATATTACATGCTATGCTTAGTTTGGGGCTAGATGGCGCAGTGTAAAAAATAATGTCCTGTAATATAAAAAAAAAGAAGTGGATATCAATGGGCTGTTGATGTGTGATTCAAGACTATATTTCTTCCATTGTTCATCACCTCGACGGCTTTGATGGAGAGCACATTTGCGATCATGAACAGGTGCGCGGTGGAAGCTGGCTTCTCGTTCACAGAGAAGGGTCCCCTCTCTGAAGACGAGCTCGTTGCCATGAGGAGGTGTTCTCCGCTGGCGCATGTGCACAAAGTGCGGGCACCCACTGCTTTGATGCTGGGTAAGACAAATACCTAGTAGAACCGCTCTCCCATACAAACGCAGTCAGTAGCTCATTTCTAAATGGCATGTCCGACTATTCTAAACACAATTAAAGTCAAAATGTTTTGTTAACTTGTTTTCCCATACAAACACTATTTTGCATTTGTTTTGATTTTATTTACGTTTTTAGAAAAAGTAATGCTAGATTATCCGATTATACATGCAAAATTTATTTTGAGTTGGTCGTGTTGTTTTTGAATTTTTTTATTGATAGCCGCTAAGCTTAAAAAATAAAATAAAGATGTGGACTATGATGGAGCACTTTTGTCTAAAAGTAACCGGTTCACTTAAAAATAATGACTTGATGTTTTATCATTTTCATTATTAGAATAAAGGAAGTCCTTTTTTAAGTTTTTTTATACTCAAATATAATTAACGAGCTTTTGCCTGCAGATTCGTCCGTTTTTTGTCCGGGTAAAAAGTAGCCCATGTTGTCAAAATGGTATACACTATATACATGCCAAACTTCATTGATATCCGTTCGGCCATTTAGTCGTAAAGAAGTAATAAACATACAAACAAATCAATTAACAATGAAAGTACTATCATTTGTAGTATTGATATGGAAGGATGGATATAAATCGCATACTGAAAAGTATTTGTATGCATGCCTACGTACATATACCTTATTTTTCTTATTTGTGTGTGCAATTAAGAAATAGGGAATAGGTCAATCGAAGATCAAAGTCAAAAGTCAAAGTCAACATTTCTTTATTCATTAAGATTTTTTAGGATCATTTTGAAACGTGGAAAGATGGTCTATATGCTCAAAAATAATATCACTAGACAACTTTGGTCAGCTCTGTTTTTTCTAATTTGGAATACATTTGTACTCTTTCAACATTCGGAACTTTTGGTTGGGAAGTTTCGATTGTGATTTGAGCCAATCATTGTTCTTAAATTTATAATGCGTTCATCAGGCAGCGGCGATAAGAGAGTGCCGCATTACCAGGGTCTGGAGTACGCGAGGAGGTTGAAAGCTAACGGGGTCGAGACTAGGTATGAATCTTTTAACCCTTATCTATTAAAAAATCCCCGGCTAGATAGACGACCTCCAGTGACGGGCAGAGAGTGGATGAATGGAAGATCGGGCTCAGTGGCGCACCTTGGGAGATACCGTCGAATATACAATAGTATAGTGCCAATATAAATAAATTGATATAATGGTCTCGACAGAGCCTTACCTATGTGAGAACTGTCCGTGGGGAGCCGCCGTCGGGCTTTTGATTGAGACGGCACTTATTCAGGCCAGCGAATTAGCATAGCTATTCAGCGTGGCGTCGTCGGTACGCTTCCGTCTGGTATTGGTCTGGAACAGTTGAGTTACCAGTAGACTGTTTGTAACGGTCCTTAGTTAATTCGACTGCTTCTTTTGTACATAGCCGAGTGAACGACTGACAATCAATGCACAGCCGAATCTAAGGTCCTCTTGACATTTTCTGGGTAGCTTAATCCGAAAGAAAGGATTTTAGGGATTTTTTAATCGAGATAGAACCTTAATAATCGTCATCATCACGTATTTGGGTGCCGTTCAGTTTCGTCGTAGAAAAATCAACTCTTATATACTTATATATTATATTGTACCTACCTACAAGTACAAACGAACTGAAAGCATAATTAGAAATTGTATTGTGAATGGAGCTAACCTGTAAATTTAAATTCTCTAGGACTAGGTGTGGGCTATGCTCCCGACATCCTCGACAATTTCTTAAAATCATGTCTTTTTGGGCTACGCGTTGATTGTCAGACAGCCAGTCAGCTACACGATTTTATATATTAAGATATCTTTTACCGCTTAAGATTTACAAATGCCCCTCAAATAAATATCCTGTATTAATAATTGTTGTTACAGAGTGTACATGTACGATGATAACCACTCTCTGTCATCGTTGCCTGCTGAGATGGACAATCTGATAAACGGCGCTCACTGGTTCCTCACGCATTTGAATAAGTAACCACTTATACAGACAGAAATACATTATATCCCGCGCAATACATTATATATGTATCTGAAGTTTTGTACAGACGAAACAGAAAAACAATATCAAAACAAACCATCCCAAAAACAAAAAAAATATATAATCGTCCTAGCCGATTTCGGCTGCAGAGACTAGGCTTTATGATTTAATTTAGTTTGTGCCAGGGTTTAGCCCTCATAAGGAATGATAGATGTATAAGCCAAGATCTTAAATATTTGAACTAAAACTTTAAAACTTTTACAATTAAATTGTAAAAGAAGCTTAAACTGTATTGTCTGAACCGAGGGTCTGATGGCAGGAGGGTATTGTATGTATCTTTAAAAACGAAATTACCTACCTATCCTGCTATTAAGAAAGATCTGGCAAACTGTGACTGGTCTAAGATTATTAAAAGCAATGACGTTGACAGGGCAAGTTAAACTTTTATGGAGCTGCTGCATTATATTGTTAGCAAGCACTCCTGTGAGGTTAAGTTGTCCAGATCTAAATTTAATATAAAACCTTGGATAACCCCGGGCTTGATGAAATGCATGCGAAATTTACCTATTGTTATATGTATATTATGTATTACACATTACATATTATTATTATTATTATTTTATTTATCTATTTATTATTGATTATTAACATATTGATTTCATTATATTAGGACCCGAGCATAAAAATCTACCCAAAATGTCGATAATAAGTTTTCCCGACACAGGCTTAGCCTAGTGGGAAAACTGACAGATATACCTAGCTTTAAAAATTGCAGTCTGTTAAATATTTATTGTATTAGTGTTAAAATTAGTGGTAAAACCTAAGAAACTTTTATTTAGCAGTAATAAACTATTTTTACTTTTACTTTTTTTATCTGAATAAGTGAGTTTGTGTTTGTATGTATCCTCCCCGTTCTAACGTATGGTGCGCAGACCTGGTCTTTGACCAACGCTCTCAAGTTCAAGCTTAAAGTCTGTCAACGTGCAATGGAACGCAGCATCTTGGGTGTTAAACGTACAGATAGAATACGTAACACTGAACTGCGTTCCAAAACGAAAATCTTGGATGTAGCGCTAAAAGCTGCCATGCTTAAATGGAACTGGGCTGGTCATGTCTGTCGCATGTCAACTCTACGATGGGCGAGGGTGGCCACCGAGTGGCACCCAAACCCGACCAGAAGGCGTTGCGGCAGACCTAAGCGCAGATGGCGTGATGAGCTAGATAAATTTCTTTAAGACGGGAGGAATGATGCCCAAGATCGGGAAGTCTGGAGGGAGTGGGGGGAGGCCTTTGCCCAGCAGTGGGACACTGACGGCTTAATATAATATAATAAGTGAGTTTGTGTAATCGTAACCTAAGTTTTATTGGGATGCAGGTACCATAATTGTCAATGAACTGAGTTATGTAAGTATTTTAAGTAATAAGATATTAATCTTAATACATAAAAGCTAATTTTTATACCAAAAGGTTGTATTTTATTTTGAATGCACATCCGCCGAAAGATACTTTTAGACGTGACATGTCCCTACACTACATTCCAAATTGTGTCAAAAAAAAGTTATGGGTTAGTTTTACGTTTGCCTATATCGACTCTAGAGCTAGGAAAGCCTAACCCATGACTTGCCACTATGAATAGCAATGCTAATTCGGTGGACGGAATAAGAGTATAAATGTACCACATAGGTTAGTAAGTTTGACTCTGTTCCTATTCTGGAGTTCATTATGATCCATATTGCTAAACTATACCGGAGGCTTGTAATCAACATCTACATAAGTGGCCATAAAAGAACAAAAAGATCAATGGATTTTAGTGGACCGAGGGTAGGTACATTTCAGCCCGATTGTTAGCCATAGGCCTACGATACTCTAAATAGCAACCGTACGCGTAATCTAGGTATGTTGAATACGCGTACAAGTCACCTTATGCATTGGGTGATTATGAACGCGTGGTGGCAAGACGCGTTTCGGCCAGCCAATATCTCTCTGTATATGAACTAGAGCTGTCATCCTGAAGCCGACTGGCGAAGACCCGCGCGAGTTGATACGCGCTGCTGTGGGTACGGACCATGCGTTCCCTGTGTACGCGTAACCGACTTCGCGTACATTGGAACGGCTAGTCCGTACAAGGCTTTAGACAACATTTACCTGGACGAGGATGAGGTCTTCAACGGAGCGCGCTTTCCAGAAGCTGCCTACGTCATTGTTAAAAAGGAAAGGAAGTAGAAGTCTTTAATAATATCTTACTTGATGCCAGCCGTAAGGTTTCCATAGAGCGCTGCCTAATGCTAGTTACACTCAACCTGCCAAGCGTGGCAAACCCCTCCAATTTAGAAGGTTCTGTCGAACGGAGGACATCAATGAGCTGTTGAAGTGGAGGAATGAACATTTCAACACAAAACTAAACGGGTTAAAAAGGTACTGGAATCTAAGACTGTTCAAATCTTAGATAGCTAATTGAATCAGGCGTAATTTTGCGGAAATCCATTATACAAAATAAATAATCATAAATCAGAATGGCGTCTCAGCTCTCGGATCGGCGACATGTCAGCAGAGGGCTCGTCAGCTAAGCAGCAAGGATTACATTTCCTGAGGATGCCACGTGTACAGGCGAAACACGTGTCGATTTGAATTTTTTTAAACAAATTTAGCGGATTTGTTACTATGTAGTATATGTCTTTCTGTTTTCAGTGTTTTTTTTCAAATCTAATTAACACCTGGCCCTAACTACCAATTAATTTAACATTGATCTCCTTTAGATACCACGGTTTGAGCTCTTATAAGTAGTGGTACCACGGTTTGAGCTCTTATAAGTAGTGGTAAGTCAAGTGGCAAAGCCGCATCACCAAACTACGCCAAAACACTACTTTATAGTTTGTACTGAATTTGTGGCACATACGGCGGCCCCTCGAGCCATTATCGAAATTACTAGTAAAATAACAAAGAACCTGCACTTGTTAGAATTGTACCCAATTCTGTCGAGCACTTATTAATTATGGACAAACGGTATAGAGGATAACTAAGGGCCCGCGCACACAGAACTCGGAAAATCCAAGCCATCGCATCCAGCACCACCCTAGATCTGTAGGTCTACTCTACAAACCGATAAACGATATATCGGGACAGTTATCGTGCAAAAGGTACTCTTAGTGACATCGTTTTGAGTATCGTTTGAACGATGAATCGTCCGACATTAATTTCGACAATCGATGCCGAAATCGTACTCTAGCACCAAAAACGATACGATGATTTGAATAAGACACAATAACAGCCGTTAATTCGACTGAGCTTGACGAACATTGTAACGACACATAGTTTGCTATCGTGTACGTTATCGTTTCTATTTTTTTAACAGTGTTTCCTTGATTTTCTGCTTCAAATTATTTAAGTAGTAGGTATAATAGGTACCTACAATGTTTATGTTAACTTAGGTACCTATCTAATAAACACGAAAAGTCCAATCGAATTATTTCTGTAGGACGTACCTAGGTACAGTGTTTATGTTAACTACTTAGGTACCTACCTAGTAAGCTTTGGGTTACTAGGTAGTGGACACTCGATTTACCTTATAGTTGAATTCAATAAACTCACCACCATCTGTAACTTTTAAAGTTATATGTAACCCAAAGTTTATTAGGTAGGTACCAAAGTTAACAAAAACATTATAGGTACCTCTACTATTAAATCTACTACGATTTGACTCTGTTCTGCTATGTTAATTATGTAGGCATTCTTGTTTTAGGTAAAATGGTGCGATTTCTTCTATTTGTCCCAAATGCTTCCATGGTCAGAAAAAAACAACTTAAAATAAGAATGTACCTGCCTATACATATAGAACATGAAAGCAGAGAGAAAAATCAAATGTTTTCTATCATATTATGTAAACTACGTAGGTAGGTATACGTTAGGTTAGGTAGTAAGGTAATAGGTAAGTAACATGCAACCTACTTTTTGCTACTGCTGGACAGTATTATCACTGCCGATTAGGGAGTTAAGAAGTTGTGTCAAATCTTGCAATAACCTCCTTGCCATAGTGCGGCCGGATGCCATTAGCAGATCCCTTGCTAGATCCCTATGCAGGGTTAAATAAATCTAGCAAGACGTTCAACGTTGATGATCAAGCGTTGACGTGTAGCTCATGTTATCATGTCGAGAAGGGTCCCGTAGGTACTTTCGCGCCATCGATCGATCCTATTTTACACCATGCCAAATTTATACCATCGGTACCTACTTACCTATGGTAACTGTAGCTCAAAATGGTGACGCGCGCTGGCTGGTGATTAGACCATAGAGAACAATAAGTGGTATGGTTGTATAACTTTAGCCTTTCCGTAATGGGTAACTAAAAGAATGAAACATAAAAAAACAAAGTCAACAAACTTTGACATAAAAACGGATCTAGACCATCAACCAAAGAGATTTGTGCCAAAATATTTTTATCCATGCCATGCATTTTGTTGTCATTCGTTCCGAGCATCCGATACAACTTTCGACAGACGATGATTATTTCGATGTTTTTCAGAGTACCGTTGTTTCCGATTATTCGGAAGACTATCGTATCGTTTCGAATATATCGCAATCGGTTTGTAGAGTAGCACGGCTGATGACTTAAACAAAATCCAACCCCAAACCAAACCAATTTTTTATTGTACCCGTCGTATAATAAAAAAAAAACACCAAGCACAATATTATACTCGCCCTATCGTAATCGAACCCGGGACCTCTGGATCTGACACCGGTGGGCGAACCTCTAGACCATGGAGGCGGTTTTTTTTTTCAGGCTGACTGGGAAACAGTTTTGTAGGTGTGTGTGCGACGTGCCTTAGCTGTTGCGTCAGAGGGGGAAAGGGGTGTATTGTAATAACAATCGGGCACATGTCGTAGGCACCTGTCTTTGGGAATGATGGGCGAGGGTTGGGGCCATCGCATGCTTTGTCGTTGGTACTGTACTGGTAGTAGGTAGGTATAAGTTCCTACCTCCTTACATACCTAAGCTACCTGATCAGGGGTTTTCCAGCAGTTTTATAATTCAGTTCAGATGATCATTGGTTATCACAGTTGACTAAGCTATTACACACACGAATTCCCTAAATAGTGTAGGTACCTACTGTGAGTAATAAATAGGTTTTGAAGACAGTGGGGTATCTTGTTTAAGATTTCCCCAAAAAAAAGGTTAGGTAGCTACAGGGCTAGTAAAAAATATTACATAACGAGAACCACGGGCAAAAGCCAGTAAATATTCACCTCATTGACAAGCATCTCGCGCCATTCCACCCCCTATCTCATTGTTCGGTGCTCGCTACCCGTGACGGCAGTATGGTACCAGTCACCTGCGCCACAGCATATGTAGCAGTCACCCGCACCCCTCAGCCGACGGTAGTAAAATACGTGATGGATGACTTGTAAACTGAGCCGTCGAAAGTGCGCTTTGGTAGACAGGCCGATCGCGGAACTTACAGGTGTATGCAAGGCCTAGAGTAAGTTAAAATCAGTAAAACCCGACAAGAGTAAAAATTTTACCCTGGTTTTACGAAAACACGGCATCAAAAAGTATTACAATCTACATTTAATTTGAATTGGCATGTTACCTACGTTCATACCATTCATTCGTAGGTACCCTAGGTACACTAGGTATCTTAGGTTCTTTTGATAGGTTTGATATTGTAGTAGGTAAGGTAGGTAAAGGTACTTATACAAATTAACATTGATATTATAATACAATTTTTATTTACATAGATAATTTAAATAAAAATTGATTCGCACATAATATAATAAAATAATACCTATAGCCTAAGGTGACATAAGCCATATTATTTGATTATATGTGCGAATGATGAGATGTTGGAGTGATTCCACAATTAAGACGAACCAAACGAAACCGCGCACGTCAAAATTTATCAACCCGGTTATGTTGTAGAGCGTACAAAAGAAATAGGTAGACATACCTTTTGACAATCCTCACAGCTCAGTTGGCACCTTCTGTCTTCTGCGCTGTAGGTTGTGGGTAAGATTCTTACCCGGAACAAATATTTGTGTGATGATTATAGATGTTTGTTTTGTGTTAAAGTGTTGTATTGTATGATAAGTATGTCGGTACCTATTTATAAAAAAAAGTGTAGGTACAAGTTTATCCGTAATCTAATAATTATTGAAAATATTTATTTAGGTATACCATACAAAATCAATTTATTTAGAAGGAGAGCCTTCTGAGTAAATTGGGTAAAAGCTAAAGGAAAACAAAATCCCCATTGAAAAATTCTATAGTGAAAAGACGGCCCCATCATTTATTATTATTATTGCAATGAGGATATTTGGACTTATCTTTTTTCCTATCATCCAATAGTCATCTTCTACAGCATCCACTAACTGATTAGGAAAGGGGTTTTCTTGTTTTCATTTAGAGGTCAAGACTACGCAGCTACTGCCTATTTATACCCAGTTTATTATTCGCAATATCAAGAACCTACATAATCCTGGGACTTAACTACTTATGCCACGCAATTGTCGATAAGACCTCGCCGTCCTTTAAATTCGGGACAAAGGGCGGAGGCTCACGACCTTTGGTAAATGACCTTTGGCTAATTTGAATGGGGGTTGTCGACTCGTTGTTGCCTGTGTCAACGGGACTTTCGGACTTATCTAGATTCATTCAAACTTTGTTTATGATCTCTGCGAGCCTATTTGAACAACATCTAACTTCAGTTCTCATTCAAAACAATTAAGCTGATGAATAAGATGGTTACAAGCAGTTATTGAAAATCTAGTTTGATACGGTAATATGTAATCTGACATAACGCAAATGGATTTTATAAATGGGCTATTAGGGACAGATTGCGATGGGTGATAAAGGAGAAAGATAAAGAAATAGGGACGCGCGGACCGCGATACCTGGGTAGCCATTGGGGATCAACATCGAAAGTGATTGAAAAAAATCTTCAATGCCTTTGCCTATAATGAAATGACCAGGGTTCTAATAGTTAGTAGGTATAGATCTAAGGAACCAATTCGGTATTACTTCACTTCAACAGGCCATTAATGTCCATTGCTGACAAAGCCTCAGAGTCAGAGATTTTAACCATAATCACCACGTTTGGTCGGCGGATTAGTGATCGCAATAAGGTGTTAGATTATACAATTGATCCGGTGAGAAACGTATCACGTTACTTAAGCGCCTACCTAAGTATAAGTAAATAAAAACATATTACAGGACACTAATTTCACACAGCGCCATCTAGTCCCAAACTAAGCATAGCTTGTTATAATTATTAATAATTAAATAATTATTATTAGTAAGGCGAGCTTAACCCAAAAAAGAGTTCTCTTCCAGCAAACCTAGGTAGAGAGATACAAGAAAACAAGAAGGAATGCACAAGTGCAAATCGAACGGTTACTGCTGTGCCGGAAGTTCCTACCCGCAGCTTTGCTGATGCTAGGCTTGAGTAAGGAATTGATAAGAAAACTACAAAATACCCAGGGCCATACTTAGGTTCAAGCTAGCTAGAACTCTTGGATACTAGCGTAGGGCAAAAGCCTATCTTGGGATCAAATACCAATAAAAATATTTATTTTAGTCATTCACTAGTGTTGATACTTATTACTTTATATTGATCATATACAACTGGCTGGATGTACTAAAATAACTATAACATAAAAGCATATTATTAAACCCAATGAGAAAGACGTAAAGTGTATTTTTTCATGCATACTGCTCTCAGTAGGTATATGCATGTTATAAGTTATTTTTGAATACCTATCTTCGTTGTAAAACCTACGAAACCACGATGTCTACGATATCCTATTTAAGAGTCGTGTAAGGGTGCAATAATAAGGGGTTCTGGGAAATATCTACGCAATGATGGGAATTAACGAAGATAAATACAGATGACCTAATCGAATGTTAAAAAAACAACATGCAACCGAATTGATAACCTCCTCCTTTTTTTGAAGTATGTAAGAAATATATTTTATCTTGTAACTTTAGTTTTTCATACCTAAACAATCGCGAAACGAACTCATTATTTCTTGTTTTGTTGTTGAGGCACGATATTGAAACATTTGTGAACCCACGGATTGTAAACAAGACAGATCAAGTACAGATAAACAGTCATCAATACGATAGGCACAATATAAATATAGTACCCAGGTACCTACTCAAAAAATAAAATAGATTTTACCAAGAACAAAACGCTCAGAAAACGAACGATAATCAGTCTTTACAGTCTTAGTGAAAAGGCTCAAGAGAGACGAGGAATCGGTATAAATAGCGGAAGACATCTATATGATGCCAACTGTGGTTGAAGTACCTACCAGAATAAAGGCTATTTTAACAAATGGCGCCCTCGATTGCACCCAGCTCCAGCCCTGGCCGATAACCGTGACTAATTGTCCGGAGCTATCAGACATGCGGGCCGGTGGCCGCCGCGCGCCGCCGGGCGGAAAAATATCGACCCACAGCACACACACCTGTTCCCAGTCCAGTGGGTAGGTACGCCGCGGTGGTGGTGGTAGACAATAGGGTCCGCGCACCTGCCGCCAGTGAACCTCGCGCCGCCGCTCCGCGCACTCACCACCACGCCACCACGAGCTTCGATCGTTGACCACCGCGACGTCATTGCGACCGATCGATCGTCCGGCATCTTGGATGGTCACCGCCGCCCACCACCAACCTCTGGTGAGTGCAGGATTAGTTGCCTGATAATTAGCTAGGTTGCGGAAGGTTCTTCAAAAAATTATCGTTCCATATTTCTTTTATATTTATTACCGCTAAAATTCAGAAGACATTTTAGTGTCAGGATGTTGACTTGAGGTGACTCATCACGAAATGTCATAACATTTTCAGGAGAGCGATGTAGCGCAAGATGCACATAACATCGGGACTGTCACCGGCGTGCGGCGAGCTGCTGGAGCCATCTATCAATTTCTACGGAGATGGCGGCGATCTCTGCGATACTCCGTTCTTCGCCATTGACCACACGGTTCCGGAATCTTCGCACACCGTAGAAATAGAATACGTCTACGAACAACCAGAGTCGTACACACAAACTGCTGCTAATCATGTTGCCGAAAAAACCATACCACAAAATAAAGATGCTTCGAAGAAGATACGCACAAAACTCAAGCCGGAGCAGATGGCGGTGGATGAATCGGAAGGCGATCTGACGAATCTGACGTGGCTGCAGAACATCACGAACATAATGCAGGTCCCGCAGTTTCCCATCCCGATAACGCCGGTCCCGCCGGCGAAGTCACCGCAGCCTCAGAGCACCAGGCTCGAGAAATTCAACAAGACTATCGCGAAATGTCAGAAAGACTTCATGGAGAACAAAGAAGAGTACAAGTCCAACAACGAGAAGAAACCTCCATACTCATACAGTACTATCATCTGCATGGCCATGCGGTATAACAACGACAAGATGACGCTCTCAGCGATCTACGCCTGGATAAGGGACAATTTTAAATACTACAGGAAGGCCGACCCCACATGGCAGGTGAGAAGTATATTTGATATTATCATATCAACGGTAGTACGGTTCCCGTCTGATTTAATAAAAGGATAATCTGCAGATAAGATTACCTACGTTTAATTGGATCCGCGGGAATGGATTGGCTTTTCAAGTGTTCGATAGATGATTAATGACGATAAGTTTTGTAATTTGTCGTGTTATGTTTCAGAATTCGATCCGTCACAACTTGTCACTGAACAAAGTGTTCGTGAAAGTTGCGCGATCCAAACAAGAGCCGGGGAAAGGTGGCTTCTGGAAGCTGGATCTCGGACATTTGGAGGGCGGCTCGCGACTTTCGAACCGACCGCAAAAGAAAAAGAAGTCTGCCCCTAAGACGGTGGAAGCGGATGGTGTTGTAATCCAGCAAGTGAACACGGATGAAATGGTCAGTGATGCGGCAGATGCGGTAACCTTGCATCTACCTGATTTCAACTTGGGGAGCATCCAACCGCTGGATATAGATTTACAGGCCCATGTGGGCGCTAATGTGATAGTGGAACCGTTGGAACCACCCCCTCTGATCCCTGAAGACGTGTTGTCTTCCTTGCTGATGAGTCCCGCGGACTGGGACGATCTACAATTGGATATGCTGGACAACTATTTAGATGGCTGTTTCAAGTAAGCTCCTGTGTTTTCTGTAGACTAGTCTAGTACCTACGTGTCGATAATTCAGCAGTCTCATTTTCAAAGTTATCTAATTTCATCAATGTTGTTAACTTTTGTAGGAATTTCTATTGGTAACAATGATTGATGATATCATTTATCTAGTCAAATGGCTAAAGCGAAAGATTACCTAGGAATCTTTGTAAAGTAGGCAAGTTTAGATACTTTTCTATAATAGTAAATTAACGAATTGCACAATTTAAAGATAGAGTAGTCAAAGAAGCAATTTTGAAAAATATTATGTAACACAAGTATTAAATACTTTGATTTTGGTCTCAATTAAACGCAGTGTTTGCTCAAAAAGGCTCATTCGTTTCGACAACATGACGAAATAAAAAAAAACAGTATTACTCTTAACGGAAGTTAAGTTTAAATAAAATTGGAGCTAAGTTGAATATTAATTCCGTCCAAATGGCACAATTTTCTTAAGAATTATATTTGTAGTTGTAACTATAAATTTAATATATATTGTGAGTTATTAGTATAAAATAATATCTACGAGTGACGTATTTACCGTGCAGTATTAAATTTAGCTAGTAGGTAGGTACCTATACCTACATACATCGTGCTTATCTATCCGTTTTGTGTAGTTTATTAAGTGGCAACATTTTAATTAGAATTAAATAAAAAGAAAAGCATTATCAGATATTCCGTCCAGAATTGATGTAATCTACCTATAGTTATAAGTACTCTATTTAGAATTAGTTATTGTGGGGGACTTTGTTCTTGTCATTCTGGGGTGATGAGAACTAACGAAAAGCATAATATTAATTGCCTCTTACCTATTTTACACATAGGTAATTCGTTTTAGACAAACAAGGATATTTGACATACCTGACTGCTTAACCACATTTCAGCGTCTATCAAGATAAACCCTTCATAGTAGCATAACAGTCGAAACAGACATTATTAATTTCTAGCGAAACTCTAGCAGCTTTACATAATTATCGTACTGATACTTAAGATTTTTTTCGTGACTATTCACGATTTATTTTACGGTAAACATAAACGCCTTCTCAAAAATATATCTACGTTGGTGCAAAATTATAATCACGTCAGACAACAACAAAAAAAGACGCATGAAGCATTTAAATAGAAGCAATAAATTATGTTTAGGTTTATACCTTCAAGGTTTAAGAGAACGTAGGTACTTATTCGACGTTTTCCATCAGTAACCCTGATAAATAGTAACACTCGTAAAACATAATATGTATTAAATCCTTCTAGTCATTAATAAGTTTGTAGTTAAAGTTAAGGTAAGATTATGGTTAAATAACATTCGGTTGTACGTTTGATCTAATGTATTTATTGGGTTCCTTCTACATTTTAAAATATGCTTACTTATTTTATAGTACAGTCTGTTTTGGCCTCGTCTTGGTATCACAATCATTACATTATGAACTAACATTATTTTCTTAGTACTTTCCTAATACTTACTACTTTTCCTACTACTTAACAAAATTGTTTGTAATGTTGGTTATTTATTCTTTCAAATTAATATATTCTTTGGATATTTTTATTGATTGGAGTAGGTAGGTACATAAGTGTTTGTTGCAATAAGTAGGTACCTAGTTTAAATTATTTTTATATATTAATTTGACGTATAAAATGTAGTCAGCGCAAAATCTAGCTGAACATAGCGCCTAGCGTATATCTGTGTACTAGGTACCTTTATTGTTCGGTAGTTAAGCTCAAATTGTAAAATACTTGCAGTATTTCATATTTAGAAGTGTCCTTATTATTGTCAATAAATAAAAACTTAATTATAACTAGCATTTTATTGCATGAAGCTCTTTGGGGTAAGCTAACTTAACTAGGTAGGTAGGTACTCAGGTGAGGTAGATAAGTTATTTATGGGCTAAACATCCAACCCACATGGGTTGGATGTTTAGCCCATAAATAACTTATAAGAAAGGATTATATATATATATAGGTACCCAAATCGACCGGTAATGTTATACATAATTATGTCTTCTAATAAATATAATAAGTGGAAGGTAACATATAGAAGATAAAGAGAAAGCTTTATCCAATTTGATTTCATCTTACACAATAATTCCTAATATCTTTGAAACATTATATAGGTACAAAATTGAATTATCTTAATCATACATCGATATATTTTTCACAAAACATACATTTGATATGTTTTCTAAAATCTCACTCATAAAACAAGTATCTTCATTATTTTTTACTTTTGTTTGAGATTTAGAGCGAATATTCGATTCGAAAAACACACTGGCCATCATTGCTACAGCCGCATTTATATTGCCGCTTGGCAATGTTGGCAGCACCGATGCATCCGCGACATACAACCTCTTCATTCCTAAAACTCTAAATTTTGTATCCACTACACTATTCCTTAATCCTGGCAGCCCCATTGAACATGTGCCGACTGGATGGTAGCTTGTCAACGTCAAATGTCTAATGTAGCATTCTAAATATGCATTGCTAAAAAAATCTTTATCTTTACAACCAGGAAAAGTTGTGGGATTTAAGTGCGCTCCTAGACTTTTCATGGAATTTGTCTCCATTAATTTTATCATTATTTTCAAACCTTTTATTAGAGTTTCAACATCATCCTGATTCGACAAGAATTTAGGATCATATAAAGGTGGTTCGTTTGGATCTGTGCTAGTAATATAGACCTCGCCTTTGCTTTTAGGATGAAGAACTATCGGCAGAAGAGTTGCTACATACTTATCAAAATTTTTTGCAAAGTATTTTTCCCATATTTCGTTTCTCACGCCTAAATTTTTACTGAATAAGCTTCCTCTGTCAGATGCGAGGCCGACTGGCAATACCATGAACTGAATATCAGGGACTTTATCGCTTTTGGTAGACACAAACCCGATCGCTTCACACCCTGGGGTTGTCATTGGCCCTTTCCCATTGAAGAAATATTGAAATGCATTCATAGGATTTATCATATCAAATGCATCAATTAATACGGAATTATTAAAAAGAACCAAGTCCAATCCAGTAGCTACATGGTCTTGTAAATTTTTACCGACTGGCAGCACTTTGACAATCGGAATATTTAGACTTTTTAGTACATTTTCTGGCCCTATGCCAGATAATTGAAGTATTTTTGGTGTATTTATTGCACCCGCAGATAAAATAACACCTTTTTTGGCTATTATTTTGTACTTAGTATTAACTAAATTGACATTTACCCCTGTAGCAGTGTTGCCACTAAAAATAATGCTTTCAATAAGAGCATTTGAGATTATGTGCTTAGACAGTAAGTTATCTGAGGTTGACCATCGTTTGCCGTTTTTTTGGGATACTTTACTCTTCATGAAGCCCTGCTCGAATTCTTGAGAAATGGACTTATAACCTAGTTCTTTAGCTGCTTCTATAATGGTATCAGCAAGTCGACTATGGTATTGAACATTGTCTACGCTAATTATATTATTTTCTATGTATTCTAGTTGATTTTCAATGTATTTCTTACTGTATTTTCCATAAAACCAGATGGCATAGTGAGATGTGTTGCCCCGGACATGCACCATGTTGTTGAGTTTTGATGAGCCTCCAACTATCTTGCCTTGGGGTAGTCGACATTTCTGGAAAGAACATACATGGGTGTAGGTATTCTTTTTGTAATGCCACTTTTGAGCAGTTTGCCTGAATCAATTATCTACAGTTTGCATGGGATAGTTTGTTTTCCCTCAGGAAAACCTGTTTCCATCTCTCCAGGCTCAGTGGTTGTACCAGTCTCCCATAAAACATAGTCAGTTGTTCATTTCAAAATAGTACATTCATTTCAAATGAATGATAGGCAGAATTGGCGACTATATTTTTTCTGAAAAAGTTGTTTTATTTTTGCTTTTCTAATCTGATTAAAGTCTCTCACTCCCTGTCAGCAAATCTCATTGCAAGACCCTGGATGCTGTGTCATCTTAGTCTTCAGGAAGTTAGTACAGCACCTAACCCTTGCAGTTGTGCAGAAAATGAATTTATATGCCTATTCTTGATATTCTCTATTCTTCTATATTCTCTTGTTTATGCAATAATTTATCAAAAATCTTACATACATTGCCTTCCATAGCCCAGCAAGCATTTTTCTGTGGCTCACTTTCAAACTGCCAGTCAAACACAGATCTGTGCAAGAATGGCCCCAACACCGGCACATCCAAAAGTCCATGGCCCTTACTCCCTGCTTCAAATACTACAAATGAGTGGTTGGTTTCCGTTGCTAGTCTGTGAGCTATGAGCGAGCCTGCAGTGCCTGAACCAACTGTAAAAAGGTTTGGAATAGATTCATAATAATTAATAGTTAGGTGTCATAATAAACAAACGCCTGGGGTTTTGTTCCAGTCATCCCGTGTGATTTCCCGAAATGTTTTTCTAAACTAAAAAAAATCTAAAGTAATAATTGCAAATAATGTACCTATTTGCATTTCATAGGGTTTAATATTATTGCGCGGAAATATTTTTCTAACGTAAAGTAGGTACATACTTACCCACCCAGTACCCTCAGTCAGTTACTCCCAACCCCAGCTATCTGCCAGTGAAATTCCTGTCAAAACTGGTCCAGTTCGTTTCGGAGATTAGCGTTCGTTATCGGCAACAAATTGACAGACAGACCGGCAAAAATTTAAGGATCTTGTTCTATTTTGACATTACATACATATTCTCATGTATTTATTCGTTATGATTCCGATTCATGTACATAAAAAGGATGCCTAGCGTAGGCTAGGCTAGGTAGGTACCTAGGCAGTTATACTGTAAATATTTACAGTCTTAACTTACCAATAATATAATCATATTCTTTCTCTAAATTTATTTGATAACGTAACCTATCACTGTAATAAACAAAGTAGCTAAATAACGTAAACAAATAAACGCAAACACTGAACAGAAAAAACGGAAAGTAATAAACTGGGGACATTTTACATAAATAACTGAAATTATCTAAAACGAATCATAGAAATAGCAACATCAACTCAACATCATAGAATACTATTACTCACGAGCTCAACATTGATCAACACAACATCACATGATATGATAGGATTTTTCTCAGCTGCAGTGCAGTCTGTGCAGCTGAGATAGCCACAGACTACAATAATGTACTAGGGAGGTAGCTGATTGTAGATTAGAAATTAGGAATACATATAGTAAAAATTGCAAACAGCAGAAATTGCGACGATATGGATAAGTTACGGAAATTAACACGTTAACAGTCCTGTCAATTTTGGATAATTTCCTGTTAGTTCCAATGGGTTTTTTTATAAACTGCTTTATTTTATGTTCCTAAAAAATAGCAGCGTTTCAGTTGAAATTAAATGCATATAATATACCTCACTAGAAGCTTTTTATTTGAGAATGCGCATCCGTTTCCGTGGAATAGTACGTAAAGTTGCGTCAGATTTCCGGTCTCACCTGGCGGCCGCGCGCCTCTTTTAGTTTCATAAAACTGTGAGCGTAATTTTTATATCACTGGCTTAGTTACACCAGGCAGCGATAAAAGCAAAGCTTCTAGTGGGATAAGTATTTTTATATGTATTTTATTTCAGGTAAAACGCTGCTATTCATATGACTTGACCGTCACTAGAAGCTTTTTATTTGAAATCAGCTGTTTATCGCCTGGTGTCGCCACTTATGAGGAAAGTTAATCTAACGCCGATGTGACGTCATTATTGACTAGTTAAAAGAATTATAGGATTAGTAAGCAGCATTATAGTTATAACAATTACTAATCATACCTTCCTATTTGAACACCATACTAGTCGTATGGTAATTTTTTCAATATCATTCATAATTAAAATTCATTAATTCAGACGTCTAGGTCCAAAGTGTTAGTAAAATTTAGAATTAGAGGTTAGTTAGTTAATTAGGACAGAAGTATTTACTAGCCGGTACCCACTTATTTCTACACTTACTGGCTTATAATGAGTTTATACTCGTTTCCGTGAACTATGTTCTTTTGAGAAATAAATATCGTTAAACTGAAACTGATTTATTTATCAATCAGATAAATCCATCGAGAAATTAATTATCAGCACTAGAAAACGAATCAACAAATCGCTATTTCATTGACCGAGTTCAATATCAATTAAAATGTAACATTTGGGCTGCGTTGTTAGATTTTAATACATATATCAGAATATTCTGTATGTAATAGTTCATTATTTCGAACCTGGAAAACTTTTGAATGTAATATCAGATAGCCACTGTCCTATTAAGAATTTTGCCTAGTCCCTTTGGCTTGGATTTTCCACCTACCCTTTTTAAACAACAGGGCTATGACACGACTCAACGGTGCGTGAATTAGGTTTAAGTGAAATTGTAATGAATCAGCTGAACAATTCAACAACTAACTCTATTCAATTTGTTAGGCATACGAATTATTAAACATCATTTAGTCGCAAACCTACATTTCTTAGTAGCAAGTAGTTTCTACAATACCCACAGCAAAAAGGTTTGGTTAAGCCAACTAGCGTTTGAAACAACTAGTATCCGTTATGAACAAAATATTTGCTACACCAAATACAATCGTTGGTCCATGATGCACCAACATCATGATCATGATGGTTGGATCAGGATCTATTAAGTAATATTTGTCAAAGATGCATCTGCCTGAACAGAGTATAAACTCTGCAGTATAATGCAACGCTTGTAATATTACTAATGTGAAACTGATATTAGGAACCTACCACAGAGTAGTAACATCCCAAAAAGGTAGTTAAATATTACAGGACATTAATTTCACACAGCGCCATCCTGTCCCAAACGAAGCAAAGCTTTTAATATGGGTATGCTTTGGTATACTTACTACTACTGAAACTTTTGACTTTGAGCAATCGATTTGAAGACACATTTATAATCATAATAAGTAGGTACCTACTGTTCATTCAGTTCAAGTGAAAGTTAGTATCCTCGTCGACGCAAAGGTAGATTAGTTATTTCTGAACGATACAAAAAATGAATGATGTTTCCAACGCTCAAGTTTTGACGTCGGTCTCAAATAAAAAACTTCTAGTGACCGTCAAGTCATTTTAATGATGCGTAAGTTGCTACAAAAAGCTGAAAGAAACTGGCTCCACAGCTAATGATGCCTGAAAAAATGGTACACAAGCCATAACAGAGTGTATTCCTTGCAAAAAATCGTTTTGCCTAACATGTTTCAATCAAGATCATTAGAATTTTGTTCTTCTGATTTAGACGTCCAATAAAAAAAAAATATCGATGGGAAACTCGAGTTTTATTTTTGCCAATTTATTGATCATACACGTCCCTAGACAATCAAAGTTCTAGCTTACACGTCTAGCCCAGGAAACGCAGTATAGCTGCCTTTGGCTAATGCATTACATTACATGTAATGCATAAACGTCACAGTCAGAGCAAAAATGCATTACATGAAATGTACGGACAGACGTGTTCAACGCGAACTTCACTTAATTAAGCCGCCAGTGTTTACCTTGTCACGTGTTTACTACACTGGAAAAAAAAAAAACAAAAGTAAAATAGATACCTACCTACCTAACATAAAAATAATAATTTGATATCTAAAGAATGCTTTTAGATTTAAAGGTTGTGGTTCCACCCTAGTGTTTTTATAGGAAAAACAGGAAAGGTCCTCATGCTCAATCACAACGATCTATATGATTGTGTATAAAATATTTATTATGACCTTTATAACTCTTTTTAAGGTAGATATTTACCTATAGGTACATACTTAGTACCTACCTACCTACCGACATATTAATACAAGGTTACAACATTTAGCTAGCACAAACATGAATTTTGTACAATATGCATACCATGAAAGATTTCAGTTTGGGAAATCTATAAATTGTTACACCGTCTTTGGTCTTTACTTGTAAAAACACATTTGTAAAATTAAAATAGGGATTGTTGAAATTACATTAAATTAGTGCGATACACATACAATAGGTAGGTAGTAGGTACCTAGGTAATTCCACAGACTACTATAATGTAATCAAAATCATTTTGACACTAGGCACAGTGACAAAGCAAAAGTTACCTTACTACACTACAATTATTTTAGAAAATGGTTTAGACAAAAAGGTTTTTATGATATTGTAAATAATTTTGCAATACAAATGTTTTGTTGTGTTCCGGCATTTAGAGGTAATATAGTTAGTTCCTCAGTCTGTTGAGGATCTCGGGTGAAGTGTGCTTCCACCTTCGGCTTTATCATAATCTGAAACCAGATGAGATAAAGACCAAGAGCTTTCCCATCATACAATAAAAAAAAAACCGTAGGTTCCGACACAGGTTGGTAGAGATACTGAGATACCACTTATGTTGGGAACCATCATAGAGGAACTTTATACACAGGGAGTTTCCATTAAATAAGAATTAATAGCTTCCACCATGACTAAAATAAATGATTTTTAATAATTTATAAAAAATATTAAAGCCTAACCTAGATGTCACAATTAATTAATTGTTCATATTTGTAAAATCTGGGGATCTAATTTGAGTCTATCTATGGTTTCTTGAGGCATACAGTATGTAGGATTGACTGATTTTATGCTGGTGTTGCCTAGTAAGGAGAGCCCAGCTAAGCCAAACAATGTATGGAATGGGTCAGGTATGTCTCCCGGGCGATCACTAAAGCCTCCTGTCTCCGAGTCCTGGCAGGCGAGGATAAATTCTTCTAACATCTTCTTGTCCACCCAGTGTATCCTGTTCAACATTGATAGGGAAGACATTACCCACCTGAAAACATGAATGAATGAAAATACTTTATTGCACACCTTAAAAATAACACTTGATTACTTAAAAAACGTATACCTATACAATAAGCATTCTTATAGCTTAGAAGCGTTTTTTTCCAGAAAACCTTTGATTGGAGAGGATATGATGGCTAAAGAGGTGGTTGGTGTTGCATATTAATAGGGGCTAGACCTTTATTAACATGCATCACCAACCACCTCTACCTAACCTCTCAATTTATATTAAATTTCCGCTGCTCAGATTGTTTCATTTGGTACAATAAAATGATCCTTACAAGGGACTGAGACTAATGACATAATACACTTTTTACCAATTTCATTCAATACACGTAAGAGGCGCTACTCACGCTTGACCATAATGTTTTTCTCCAAAAAAAGAGCTAATGTTTCAAAAGGAACTGCACCTGTTTCTCCTCAGGTTATGGGTGTGACTCTGTTTAAGTCCGCCTGGCTAGCTACCACCATCTTGACCATGCTGAAGGCATTGCTAAACTCTAGGAGACTAAGAAGTTGGCTAAGCTCCATCCCGAATCTTATGTTGTCAATAATTCATGTTAGTAAACTACCATTTTAGGAGGATTGCCATAAAGTTTAGGTACAATTCTGTTAAAATATTAATCAATAATGAAACATTATCTATTAAAACTTGTGTTATCCAAAATAAGAGGTAAATAATTTAAGTAGCATAATTACTTCCTATAATACTTCTTACATATAATAACTATCTCTTATTATCTTCAATACCAATTTAGCTTGTATAGATACATTCTCATTTGCACTCTTTTGCACTCCCATAAGCCCTACACAATGTCTTGAGAAGAGTGATGTTGAGCCATAAGGTTAATACAAATCTTCACTCAATTGTTACCTCATCCTCAATTTTAAAGTCAAAAGCTGGCCTATTTTATGCAAAAAAAACATCTTACCAGGAGTAGCAGAGATCAGGCAATTTCTCTGGGCGACCATTGAGCCCACCGCTAGGCAGTTGTCGTTCACACAGCCACCATGCCAGCTCGTCTGCCTTCAGTGCATCCATTCGCTTGCAAATTGACAGCAATCCTACGCAGCAGTAGATCAATCCTGCCAATTAACAAGTACAGTTTAACCACATTCTGCACTAACATTGTGTTGTGTTTCCAGCCAGCCCTATTCTTTGAATAAAGTAAGACGTAAAGTAAGAAGGACCTTGGAATGCTGACAACATTGTTCCCAAAGTTGATGTTACTTGTGCTCTAGCAGGTGGGCCAGCAGCTTTTTTAACATAAATACCTGCATGGCTCTCCGACCCAGGCTTTGATCCAAACCCACCATCAAAGTTCATACAACTGAGTACAAACTCTACAGCATTGTTCACGTTGATGGCATCAAGTTGCTGTAGTAAAGACAGGCACAACACTGCGCAGAATGAGAAACGGGTATCCACTTCTCCCCATTTGTCCCCTGTAAAAAATAATAATCATGGAGTGAAGTGACTAATGCTTACCCACACATATAAGTCTATATTTTTTTCAATTTAATTTCTTTGATTTACATTTGCCTGCTATCTGCCCTTTATGGTAAGTGATAATGCAGCCTACAATATTAAAAACTATACACTGATTTTAAGTCTCCCAGGTCCTAATTATTGGGAAATATAGAACTAAGCAAGGACATAATATGAATGCTTGCATTCTTTCTTTTAGTAGGAATGGAGCCAAAAAAAGTATAACTGCAAAATATTGAAGGCTTACCATAAAAACTACCATTCTCTTGTTGCATAGCCTTTACATATCTGACCACTCCTTCAACATCTATGGCATCTAGCCGGTTATACATAGCCAAAACCTGAAAAAAACAAATAAACATAAGCCCACATCCAAGTGTCAGTAAGTCAGATACCCTAAACTCATTTCCAAGTATTTATGAGTCACAACACAAGGTACCAAAAATTATATTACTCACACCTATACACAAATACTAGTGGCACATTCTGCCTTCCTCGGGAATCTTACCTATAATATCCCGCTCATTAGCCAGTTATTTAGCAGCTGAATTAAATAAATTTGTAGTCTATCATTTACACTCGGATCAAACTAAAAGAATTAAGAAATTCAAGATACCTGAACAGCACTTAATGTATACAGCATATGAGGATCATGGCCTACACTGGCGGATATACCCCCACTCTCGCTATCTTGGCAGGTTGTGATGAACTGTATAATCTCTTCTTTAGGCATTCTGTAGGTAACATGAAAGAACTTAGAACAAATTATTTATTTGCATCACTGTTACAACAGTGATGCAAATAAATAATATAATATATATAAATATATATAATAAATATAAACATAATATATATATGATAATTTGTTTCATAAGATTACATGCTTTTGTGAGGGATAGAAATGTAAAATAACAACAAAGGTATACCTTGAAGATTGTCCCATTAGCTCCATCGCAGTCAAGGTCCAGTAAATACCAGACATTCGAAGATATTCGGTCATACAATACTCGTAGTCATCTTTGTTCAAGCCGTACCCTGCAAGATATTCTGAATGCTTCTGAAGGAGTAAAGTTCTGGGTCTTTCCTCTTTCAGGATCACATCTTTAGTAGGAAAGGCCATTTATTTTTTCTACTAGTCAATAAAAACGAAATATTCTACAAATATTGATTATAAAATATTTGTTTGTTGTTAAAAAATTGACAAATCGAAGAAAGAATTGACATTGACATTATCAAATTACCTACAATAAAATGACATCGACATTCAAAATTTGTCTAGCTAGAGTGACATTTAGATAACGCCAAATCAAAGAAGTTGACGTTGAAGTTGTACAGTAGGTAGGAATGTAAGTATAAGGTCTTTGGAAGGAATTTAGATAGGTACATAGCCTACCTAGCTACGCAAACAATTTGTAGTCTAAGATCCGGCTGCGAGATTACAACGTTCATCAAGTTTTTAGACGAATTTTTACATAAAATTATGAATACATTTATTGTTACATACATTTAGAAACAAAAATCTCTGCCGATGCCGAGGGGCAACGAATATATTTCGACTTTCAACCGCCAATAAACATTGCTGTGTTTCGGTTTGAACGTTATGGTTTCCGGTGAATTTACGGGCACGCGAGGATTAACACCTTTAGGTCTCAAGTTGATGGGCGCAATGCAGTGCCGCGTAGGTCACGTTCTACGCGAATGTGACACCGGTTGTAACATCAGGTGGGCTGCTTGCTTGTTCTGTGTCCAAGTTGTATAAAAGTATATGTAAGTAGGTAGGATATATTAGGTACCTATATTTAAGATCTAAAGGTGTATGTTTTTCTATTCCGAAAAATCAATGAACATTATTTAAATCAAAATACAGCCGAATCTCATACTAGGAAAAAATAGCAAGGACATGCAAAGACTATGAGAGGCCATGGTGGTGGTGATGGGTAACAATTTGGGTGGGTTGGGTTGTGCAGGTGCACAGGCGTGGACTATGGATACCTTGGAAATAGCATTAAATGCCTCTGAGTCGGGTTCTGTTGGTAAATTGGAACGATCGAGGTGAGATAATCAGCCAGATGGATTCTACGTTACCAAGTGTAAACTTACACACGGGGAGCCTCATCGGCCAGCGTCCTCTAACATGCTATGTAGGTTTACTGTTTAAAGACTTCCAAGCATTCCTTCCGATGATAAGTAGGTATTTCATTGTCTATTCGACGAATCGTCGTTAAGATACAACAAAGTGTTTGTTGTTGAAAACGTTATTGATTTACTTAGTAGGTATGTAAGTATAGGTAAATCATCACCAATATTATAATATAGAATAGGGTTATACTTTATACCTATTGTTGGTTTTCCCAAATCAATAAAATTTGCTGGTATCTGAGAAAAATAAATTGCTACTATCTAAGGTATAATCTAGCTAGCTATAATAGTAGGTAGGTAGATACCGACCTGCCTACCTAGGTACGTATGTAGGTAGGTAGCAGGTACTTGTATTACCTACCTTCTTGTATATTTTTTTACAACTGTATTATGTTAACAATTCTTAATTGTTGTTTTCCGGCATTTATTAGAAGAGCTTTGGCCGAAATATGTGAGTTAAATGGTATCGTGGAAGCTTATCAAACACAATACTAGTAATTCACGTACAGACATTACGTGCCAATAAATAGTTATATTGTAGTTACCTAGGTATGTAAGTTTTTTAAGGTATATAATATCTAATTACTACAGGTCTATATTTCATATTATTCTATATTTTATACCTATGTAGGTATATATGTTAGTATAAACCTACATAGGTATACAAAGTAAGAATAAGATCTAAAATTCTTATATTGTTGCCTGAAATTAAATATATGAAGATACGTTATTTGGATTTATGATTTAGATATGAAATAGCTTCTTATATTGCTGAGGTGGTGATTCTGGGTGAAGTGATGCGGTTCCACCTTCGGCCTTATCATAACTTGAAACCACGTGAGATGAAGGCTAAGCGCTTCTCCGTCGTACTATAAAAAACAGTAACAAGGTACTAATAGAATTGAAATCATAAATCATGTTTTAGCCCATTTAGCAATAAATCGAACTATTCGCCAACGTGTCTAAATCCAGTTGATTGATCTGCTATTCAGCCGTGTTCTAGATACGTAGGCGGTAGGTTCTTAACTTATATTACTTTGAATAAATAGGTACTATAGCGTCCGAAAAGAAGCTTCACTTCAATAATCTTACCCAATGGCTTTCGCAACTAATGGTTGGTTGTATTTCAAAATGTAGGTACCAACCTAAGCGTACTTGGTGAAATAATTAATGTAGGTATTTTCTATACTATTTTGACTTATTCTTACTCAAAATGTCTTATCACAAAATAAGCATAGTTGTATTAGATACCTGCACATTCTGTTATGTACCTAACCGTAGCTTTGGCGTAGCAATGCTACGATGTTTGCTAATGCACCTATTATGTATTCTGTGACTGCGCTACGAAGCCTATGAACTCGAAAACTTACTTGTAGCACAGAATATGTAGCACGAAACGATTGATGGGTGTCCGTTATGGTAGCGTACACATAATTAAATTCACGATCGTGGTTATGCTTAAAAAACTCTGCGTAAATAGAGCATAATTAGTGCAAAAATAAAATAAATAGTGCCTCATTGGTTTAAGAAATAATGACCATTCTTATTGGGTACACCAGCATAACGATCAAGCTAGTGTACACATGACCGTACTCGAAAACGGCTTATACTATAGCAACGAAGTTTACACAAAAAAATAAAGCACAAATACTGCCCGAGCTATACAACATTTCATTTTTTATGCATAATCACGAACGTGAATTCGATTATGTGTACGCTACCATAACGGACACGATTGATGGTGATACTAAAGTCAAGATTCTCGTAGTCTTGTCGTCAGTAAAAGTTAGCAGAAATAGCTGACGCTAAAAGACCGTAATGCTGCGCTTCAAAGACAGCTTGAAGCAGCAGCTGGCACTGTCACGACCTGGAAAAATACTTATGTTCGCCCGCGGGGTTAATCGTTTTTGCATAATAGACTTGTCTACACATCTACCTGTGCACCGCATATGTATTGAACGCTAAGCCCGAGTCTGTGTTTCACGAACACTACAACATGGTAATCTTCAAGTCAAGAGTGAATAGGTTTCTTCTAAGCATGCGTGATTCATCGTAGCCTGCATCATTGCTTAACATCAGCCAATATAGTATTCAAACGTGAACCAACCTTATCCTTTCCTTTCCTCATTAGCCTACGTATCCTGTAAAAAAAAAACACTATGAAGTGACTTGCGTTGTTGCGTAAATCAACTACCCTCGCCCGTCTGGGCTGCGGTCGTTCACTCCTAAGCTGTCACCTCGGCTTACCCGTGAAGAATACAAGCCAGTGAATGGTGAGACGGCTATGCACCGATAGGCAATTACCATAGCTACTTAAGAATGAATGAACGAATGAAAATACTTTATTGCATACCTCAAAAATCAAACTGTATAATTAAAAAATAATATTCAATGGTCTTATGACTTAGAAGCGATTTCTTTCAGAAGTAGATCTACATTCCCATACAAACGTAGTTTGTTGTTCATTCCAAAATGGCACGTCCGATGCTAACGAAATTTTACAGCTATCTCAGTCTTTGAAAAATCAAAATGTATGGAAAAAAGTTTCCTTTACGAACACTATTTTTGATATAATGTGATTGTTATTGAGGTTTAAGAAATAGTAACGCATCACAGACAAATTTAAATACCTTGGATGCATTGCCACCGATACTACGCGAAGGTTTTAGCTTAGTTTGGTTGGTATCCAAAATTTTGTATCCAAAACGACCTCAGATGTACGGTAGATCTTCATCAAGTACCTACTTATTAGTGTCCAAGCTATTGAGCAAGGAGCACAAAGCTTCGTATCTTCAAAACTGTAATCCTAATGTAGGTACGAATACGAAGCATATACGTAGGTAAGTAGATTATCACAAAAAGAAGAACAAAAGCGTTAGTCGTGGAGAGGAATATCTTCAGGAAAATTCTGGGGCCTAAGCGAAGAGAAGATGGTAGCTGGAGAGTAATTAAAAACCAAGAGATAGAATAAATAGTGTCCAAGTCATCATTTGTAGTCCGTCAATGCACGCTGCCAGCGACTGGACTGAAGCGGTCATGTACCGGGAAACCTGGTGCTCTCGGGTTTTGGAGTTCAAGATCTTGGGTCGCTGCGCCGTATCAGTAAGTAGAAAGTAAGTAACGCACCAAAACCCAGATTATCTCCATTCGATACTAAACATTTGAATCTTACCTAACAAAATGGATGAGAAAAAAAAATGTTTTGTACTGCAGTGCGATAATATGCGGTACTTCAGGGCCTTCTTTTTTACTCGATTGAAGTGGTAAAATATCATAGGGTTGATAAGGGGAATCTTTTGTTCAATGTTCTAAGCTAGGCGGACTTCAACAAAGTTCTACCACCAACCAAACTAAGCTCAAATTTGTACCATCCTGGGGATCTAACCCTAGACCTCTTGGGTCTGATACCGGTGGGCGAGCCACTAGACCACAGAGGCGTTAACTATATTATAGATTGCAAATACCCAGAAAATTTGGAGTCACAAGCGACACTGGTATGGGCTGTGCGTTGATTATCAGTTAGGTAGTTAGTCAGCTACACGACGACGGTTAGTATATTTAGATATGGATTTACCAAGTCTTATCTAAATGCTTATGGAGGATTAACAAGAGGATAAAATTTAGGCGTAGCTATAGATAGGTACTTTTGTATCTAGTTCACGTACACAGCTCAGTTGGTACCTATAGTAGCGCTGCCTTCTGTACCTACTGTAAGCGGTGGGTTCGATTCCCACCCAATACGAACATTTGTGTGATTGAATAGATCGTTCTGTTATATTTTATCACACCTAAGTAAGTATTTACAAAAAAAGTACTCATTTTACCCTTATTACAAGCATTGCTTAGTTTGAAGCTAGATAGCGTTGCGTAAATTGTCTAGTATTTTTTATTCACTTATAATATGATAGTGATTTCAAAGAAAACCGCAATCATTTACTGAGAACATAGCTCAAAAAACAATTACTCGTTGTTTGTCCAGGTCGTAACGAACAGTAGCTTACTTTGCATTTAAAACGCTTATTTCTTAAGTTAGTGTTGCTACTTGTTTGTGCCACTATTAGTAGCAATAGTGCATTGTAAGTGCACGTAAGGCGTGCGATATCCTTTGTTTTTTGATCGAAATGTAACCTAACTTATATTCGTGAAGGGTTTGGTACGATGTTAAAATTATATTCTTGAATTAGAATTTATTTGCACAAAAGAAACACCAGTATAAATTCGTAACTACACAAATTCTGAACCAACATAGGTACTACATACAATAATTACGGCATCCCAAAAAGTTTCTAAAGGCAACAATTAATTGATAAACTGGACTGGCAGTCTGTAGGTACTTACACCGTGACCGCGAAAAATCTTTATTTTTTTATATTTGCACCATCAACAGAGGATACACATAAATACGCAAAAGTATAAAATATAATCTTAAAATCTTGTGTCTCTAAATACAGGTAGCCACACCATGAGTATTTAATAGGTGAGCTAGTAACTCAACTAAATTAACACAAAATAAGGGATAATTTAAAAATAATGAAACGTGATGAGATAAATAAAAATTATACTAAGATGTGCTAAGTAGGTAAGCGTCATAATCAGATTCTTGAGTTTGTACTGCAGAAAGGTACTGAAAACAGAGCGTTAGCCTATAATACCAGAAAGTCTGGTGGGACGGTGGGTCAGTGCCATGAACTCAAAAGTCACATCAAACATTTTGTGCCGAAAGATTAGTTCTAGTTATTTTCTACGGGACGCAAGTGTGGACATGTTGTAGGTACTTTGATAGCCTTAGCATAAAGATTAACCGACATTTGTCATGGTGTCTCCAGCATCAGGTTACATGTTAGAAGCATCATTTTAAAAATTGCATTATTTTCTGCTGGACCTTACAGTGGAACAGTTAAGATAAGCTTGAAAGCCATCAATATCTCTGTATCAGGTTCATTTATAGTATGAGAAAGTATGACCATGTTTCTCCTTTTCGGGCTATAGGTACCTACTTCAAGCAGGCCTTCATCTCACCTGATTTTCAAGTTAAAAAAAATAATTAAGGCCGAAGGTGGAAGCACCTTTTACCCGGAATCCTCAACAAACTGGGGAACTGGCTATCTTACCTGCAAATGCCGGAACACAACAATTTAAGAATTGTTGGTATCACGACAGAATTAGGTAAAATGGTGGTAGATAGGCAGGAACAAAAGACTGAAACAAAATACTACCACCAACTAAACCAAGCACGTGTTGTATTCCCATAGGGGATCGAACGCGGGATTTCTGGATCGGACACCGGTGGGCGAACCATTAGGACACGGAGGCGCGAGGATACATAGGTAACTCATTCAGTGTTCGTGCGGTTCATCTTTGGAAAACTTTGCCTGAAATTCAATTGGCTCTGTCAATTTATGATTTAAATCAAAGTTGAAACATCACTACCAATACCTATATTAGGTACCTACCTATGTCTATATCTGGTCCATGTTAATTTCGGTTAATTGTGCTACAAATAGTGTATTGTAAAATATACCTTGGATAATTATTGCTTACTTGTTGTGTATTAATCTATGGTTTATAATTGATGTATGTATTTGTTATTTTTAGTTATTGCTAAGCTTTAATATTTTCCTTGAAATGAAAAAAATACGACTATTTTTTTAAATACAATTTGGGAAACAATCTGTAATGATTATCCTACTAAGGCTGCCTAAAGTAATCCCGTTAAGCTCATTGTACTTATACACTGTGTTACATAATGTTTGTATTATTCAATGTAATTTCGTGAACAATAAAAACAATAAAGTAACGTTCAATTAAATTAAATTCTAGACCTATTTCGGACCCCACACAATATACTGTTAGATAACAGTATCAGCATACCTACACATACCTACTCTTATAATCTACACATAGGTACCTCTACTAGTACTACTACTAACATTTTGTTTCTATATAGATACTTGATAGTTTTTTTCAAAATTTCGATTTTGGAAACGTTTGACTGGAATCTCGCCTAATGGTAAACAATGATACAACCTACGATGGAGCACGCTAGCCTAGAAGAAACCTCTCAAGTAGTAATAATTCGGGTAACCTAGACTCGGGCAACGCGTTCTACTCTTTGTTTTTTGTGGAAGACAACGGCTGAGTTTGTGATGGAGGTATACCAATCCCTAGTATATTAATCCACTCAGCTGGCATACCAACTTGTATAATAGCTATAGTAGATGCTACGGCTACATGAAATCATCTGTTTCTCAGTTCGGTGCCGTAGATAGTGTAGGAGTTCATACTGTTATCAAAGTCAAGGGGCAATAAACAATATTGTTGATAGTGTCCTACTCGCTGTAAGGCGCGGAGCACACTGGAGGTTCATTAGTAAACGTTTTTAACAGAAGATATAATATAAGAAATGTCGGTGTAGCTACCATAACATTTTTGACAATATGCATTTTTTTAAATCCTCAGTCCTCGGGGATTCACTAATCCGTGGTCAGTTGAAGATGTCAGTCCATAAAGGATGGTAAAGTCCGGAACTTAGTATTTATTAGTACATGCAAAAGAAAAATGTTCATTGTAAACTAACAATTTACAAGGGAATCATTTGGGTTACAATGACCGTTACAAACAGGTATCATAACTGAACCAGACCAGTACCAGGCGTAAGCAAGGCACTGGTAGCATTCTTCTGCTGTTTTTATTTACAATAACTCCTTGATGTTTGCAAGGATAAGATTTACGAAGGAAAAAATGAAGAAAGATTTCTGCGAAAGAAAAATAAGGAATGCTTTCTGGGAAGCGAGCTTTCCTAGAAAGTTTATTCATATATAGCCTATTAACTCTCTTTAAAGGTGTTCGAGGCGCACGTAACTTGAAAAAGTGACGCTCACAGTTGATTATGCAGTATGCGGTATGCAGTGCGCATTTAAAAAAAGATTTTTGGTAGCGCTTAGTCATAATAACTGGAATATCAGCAAAGTATGTGAATTATCACCTTAAAGGTATCGCCACATACCTGCATATATACATACATACCTACATATATGAATACAGTGACGGATTTCCCAACATGACTTTAAGAATTAAGAATTATAGACATTCAGATAGACATCTTGGTTGTCTTGTTTCTCGTAAAAATAAAATGGTTCATTTTAACATTCGTTTCTGCTCGCGGCTTTGCCTGCGTGGTACCCGTATAAAAAGTAGCTTATAATTATTTTAGCCCAGATCAATATCAGCATAAAATTTCAGTTCAATATGTTATGTAGTTTTGGCGTAACAAATATCCAAATTTCCATATATAAGCAGCATTAATAACATTCACGTGTCATCATAAGTATACGAATATGTTGATATGGGAATAGAAAAACCCGTGTTATAAATGTATCGGCACATAATACATAACAGAACAAGATATCTGTTAATTTCTGTTACACATTAGGTTGAGCAATACCAGGAATTAGATAGGAAACCAACATTCTCGCAGCTATAATATGAAATGTATGGTTATAATATCCAGTATACCAATCTAAATAAAATGAATCCGCTGGATAAGCTTAACGGCAAGTAGTTTATTCTTTTACGACAGACTGCCTGAATATTATTGCTATCATCGCTATAAAAGCGGTCATGCCTCTAGTATAGCTAAAATGCTTTTTTATCTTAGATTATTTAACAAGTAATGTGGATTTTTAACCAAATACCAAAAAAAGAGGAAATGCTTTTTTTAGAACGTTTTTCTTTTGTAATATTATGTGTCCGTCAGATCAGAATACCCCTTTCTATAATGGTTATTGTATTTACAAGGCTACTTACGTCAGAGGTGAACGTTTATAAAATTCTGTTGCCTAAAAGAGGCTGCAGCCGTTTCTGTAGTGAACTTTGAAAGTTAAAATGATGACAAATTTCTTCATGTTTAGAGCAAGCTCATGTCTAACAGTGGATGGCTACAGGCCCGTTCTAAGCCGTTTGTGCAAGTGAGTGCAAGGCCGACTCCCAGTGAGTGTTTTGATTCGACCAATCATGCTCTAGCCATGGCTAGATGATGAGATGTCGATTAGTGCACTAATCGGCATATACCTACAGTTTTGACTTCCTGTCATTTCTTATTCATTCGTAATATCTTAGTGTATTGGAGGACAGTGATTCGGGGAGTATGTTGCTCCTTACTAGTAAGTACTTTTTGGTTAAATCAGTGAGTGTTGATGCTAAGACGCTTGTGTACCTTTTTGGTTGAAACAGTGAGTGTTTACTATTATTGATTTGAATCAAGACACAGTTACATTTCAAAATTGAAGATACAGATGCAGAAGTATATAAACTGTGTCGCAACTGATGTTGATGCTAAGACGCTTGAGCTCAAGCGTCACCAGTAACAAGCACTGGTAAGCACCAGTGAGTGCTGATGCTAATCCGCTTGTGATTGTAAGTGCTAAGCCGCTTACCAATGAGTTTACTCTGATGTCAGTTATAAGTAGGTATAGCCTCTTGATCCGATAAGTTCGCCGCTTGCGTAAGTTAAGGTACATGTGCTCTTTGGATTCAGTGAGTGTTCCGCTTATGCCAGTGAGAACTGCGCCTAACAATTAATAAAGCGGTACAGTACCTACAGCGCTCGTATCGCGATGTCTCAGTGTGTGACGGAGCGTGTTGTTCGCCGTTTTCTGTTTACCAAGTGCAAACGGATTTCTAACTAAACGTGAGTGTTGTTGCATTCTGACCTTAAGGACGATCAAAATAGCGATCAGGCGTTCAGGCATTCATTGTATACCTAAATTTCTAGTAAGGTACGGAATTCGTTTCGCTTATTAGTTTTATTTTCCGTGAATGTAATGAATAACGCGACTTCATTTTCAACTTTATTTTCATGGAAGTAAGTATTGCGTTAAAAGCATTTCTTTGGGTCTAGAAATTGCCTGGGTTTCAGATGTCGGTCACGTATTTCTGAGAATGCAATAAACGCACACACTAGACGTTTTTACGCAACGCCATCTAGTTTGTAACTAAAGCAAATCTTGTAATATGGTGACTAGATTACGGAGAATATGAAGACTTATTTTTTTTAGTTGCTTAGGTACCTCTTTTATTATCACAACATGTTTTTTCGGCCTTTTTCCACAATTGGATATTATATTCATTGTTATAAACATTGTAAATACATGATTATGATTATGGTACCTACAATGTCAACGACAAGCCTCATAGCTCAGTTGGTAGTAACTCTGCCTTCGGCGCTGTAGGCTGTGGGTTCGATTCCCACCCAGGACAAACATTTGTGTGATGAATATAGATGTTTGTTCTGTGTTTGGGTGTTGTATCACGTATGTATATATGTACGTATGTATTTACAAAAAGTATTTAAGTATTTTGTCCGTAATCTAGTTCCCATATTACAAGCTATGCTTAGTTTGGGGCTAGATGGCGCTGTGTAAAATTAATGTCCTGTAATATTTATTATTATTTATTAATGTAACACATAAACACAGGACAAACATTTATTTTTCAAAAAAGGATTTGAGTGTATCAAAATTCAACGTTTTTTTTTATTGTACGTCGGTGAAGCGCTTGGCCCTCATCTCTCCTGATTATACAAGTTAAGATAAGGCCTTAAGTGAAGACGCACTCATCCGAAATCCTCGACCACCGAGTATCTTCTTTGCTTAGGTACCTACTTCAAAGGTAAAGTGCAATGAATCGATTAATATTTTATCTTGTCCATAATTTTTTATAACCGCAATTTCATGTGTTCAGTGTCGTGAAGTATTATACATTTTTCATTCATAATATTTATAATTTATATTCATTCGATGTAATATAAAATAGCGAACGACGTAGACTTCGTTCCGGTCAACCATTGGGAATTTTCCAAAACATATCGCACCGGTACACTATAAAAGAAAGTACCTACCCTACACACGTTACGAAAGCAAATTACCTGATTATTTGCCTATATAATCAATAATAATACATTGAAAAAAAGTATGTACAACAACATAAAAAATGCAACAATTGCCACTAACTAAGCATATTATTAACTAAGTATATAAATCCACTAGCTTAACCTAGTGGATTTATATAGGTACCTACTATATGTAGGTAGGTACGTCAGTGTTTGTACGAGCTATATGTTTACGCATATAGCTCGTATGTTATCAAGCCGATTAGGAATAACTATCGTTTTCCCAATAACATTTAGTCGACTCAAAGACTAGGTAAGTCCAGAATAAACACCTAGGTCCAAATTATTGATAAAAGGTACCTACAGAAGTTTAAGTACACAGTTAAATGTATTTAAAAATAGGTCAGCTAGTTTTAAATACATTTAACTGTGTACAGAGACAGAAGAGCACAGAGACCTCGCAAAAACACTTGCGCAAAGATTTTCAAAGATTATCGCTATCATATGCGCAGCACAGTGTGGTGTAATAGTAAATGTGTATTTTTAAATGCGAAATTAATTACCCAAATATGAAACACAATCCTTGGTGTTTATGGCCAATGTTATACTTGTAACTAAGTATAACATTAGCCATAAACACCCATAGTGATAGCGCACCCATTTCATAAAACGTTTTCATACCTCGGCCACTGAATATTAGTTTGGTTATACACTGCCAAAATTTTCGACAAAAAACTGGATATTTGGGAATTTGTCAATACTTAATTATATATTTCATCCCATTAAGTACTTCTTTGTAATTTAATTTAATTTAATGCATGAAAAATCATCTTGCTAAGACCCCTCGCGCATAGTACCTATATTGTTTGGAGAGCAACATTATTTTGACCCCTTACAGTTTTATTATAAGTATAGATATTCATGTGGTACTCCGCAGATGACAGAAGCTGTGCCTAAAGGCGAGACTACACTGCTACACCAGGCGCGAGAGCGATTCGTCGCCAATTTCGGCCGTTCGCCGAGTGTGGCGGCGGCGGCGCCTGGCCGTGTCAACCTCATTGGAGAACACATCGATTACTGTGAGGGATACGTCTTACCCGTGGTTCGTAGATAACTCTTCGGCGTACTTTTTTAATGGTACTTGGCACCACGAGGCTCATCGGCGTTATCTGGGAGAGGATGAGATCGATGGAGGTAACTTTCCCAGTAGCTGTTCATTATATGCACTGGCATTTCCGCGCTGCGATGGAGCACAGCGAGCTCCTCGGCGCCGTACTTCGGCAGGGGTCACAAGACAGGCCAACCTTTACAGGCCCTATTACAGTGAAGATTCAGCCGTAGCTGTTTTCTAATGGCGAAAGATTCCGTTGCCCGGGGTAATAGGATGTAGATCCCACCTACACCAAGAAACCCACATCCCCGTCGTACAATAAAAAAAAACTCCTACCTCATCTCATTTCATTACTCCTGCATCGCATTTGCTTTATAGGTGGTGCTACTATTCTGTGGGCATACGCATGTAAAACTATTTTTTTACTAGACCTTGCACTGGCCGTGCCTTGAACAGAACGACTCACACACGCAAACTGTACGCTTTTATAATAAATTGCCAAGTGATGTGCTAAGCTTGTCAAATAATAAATTCAAAAATTTTGTAAAACAAAAGCTATCCAGGAAAGCTTATTATAAAATTTCAGATTACCTAGAAGATAAGAAAGCCTGGCATTAAAAAAAATGAATTTGCTCCAGTGAATAAATTGTAATTAGTATCAGATAATTTTAAGCTATTGTAATGGATCATGAAAAAAAAAAACTAGCCCGAGGTTCTTGCCTTTCTCCTTGTGTGCTGGTCGCGATTCCGAACAGGCGGTAGATTTGACGTTTCAAAGTGATCCTAAAAAATCTTACTGAATAAACATATTTGACTTTGACTTTGACTTTGACTAACACTACACTACGAACACTAACGCTAGAGATACCTTAAGCAATTTTTGTTCTGGTGCCGTTTTGAGGATTTCGTGTCATATTTATATCCCAAAAAAGTACCACTGCATGACATGGGAGCGAGCGAGGAAATGACTTAATGCAAAAAAAAAAAAACGTTTACAATCACAAGATAGGTACTTTTATTACAGTTTAGGTATTAACTACTACATTATGACAGGTAAGTATTACAGAATAATCTTTAAATTATAACAAAATAATACTAAGGTATAATTAAGAAAATTTGAAAGTAACGTTGCTACAGTTATTTAAATTGAGTGTAATATTTTTGTTTGGTACTGTAATATTGGTGTTAGTCACTTGTGTACTGTTTTTCGGTAAACTATCTGTCATACTTAATAGTTGTACCGATTCATCGGATTCCCTTGGCGTAAATGTTGGCATGAGAGGGCGATGGTTAGGTGTTTAGTAATGGCTCATTTTTGATGTAGAAGGGCCAGTCCAAGGATCTGACTGAGGCTCTTTCAGTGTAATGGCTCCTACGATGCCTTTACAAGTAATACACCAAGAAGGTTCCGATTTCGAGTTTTTAACAGATTAGAAAAGGTTGTATGATGAATTCGGCACCATGGAGGTAGAAGTAAATAGGTTTATTGATGTTTTGAATTCACAAACTTAGTGCACACGATGTTCTAAATTCAATTTTACTTTAACCTCTAGCGGATAAAAACGGCTTTTGCACTTCGATTCACTTCTTGGATTCGTGGAAAAGTGAGTTTATTTATTTGTATTTTATTTTATGAAGTACGTAAGTGATTATATACAATTTGAATTTACGAGCAGAGAGTTTGGTGGCGCTTTGAGGAAGCTTATTATAGAATCTCACACAGTTTCCTAAGAATGAATTATTTACTTTTCCTAAGCGATACCTAGGTATATCAAGTTTATTTTTATTTCTAGTATTAACACTGTGTTCATCACTTCTTTTACTAAACTCATCAATGTTTCTGTGAGCGTGCATTAGCCTTTCATAAATGTTGCTGAATGAAAGCTAATTTGCAGGGAACGTTTCAAAGACATTGGTATTCAATCTCTTTAAAACGTTCCCTGAGAGAGTCACGAGTTTTCATTTTATAAATTGCCCGTACAACTAAGTAAATGGTTTCAGCTGCACTTCCCCATAAAAATATGCCGTAAGACATAATACTGTGAAAGTAACTAAAATAAAATAGCCTCGCCGTAGCTTCATCAGTAAGATGCCTTATTGTACGTACAGCGTATGCAGCCGAGCTTAATCTGCTAACTAATGACTCAATATGAAGACCCCATTGCAACTTTGCATCAATATTTAAACCTTAGAAAGTAGTTGCTTCAGTAAAGTTAAGTGTTTCCCCATTTAAGATAATGTTAGCATTGCTGGCTTGAACATTAGACAAGGTGAATCGAATGCATTTTGTTTTTTCTCATTTAGTAGGAGGTTATCAGCTAATCAAGAACTTTAGCTAGAGAAGCATTTACACAATCATAGTGATCTTTAGCCCTATCGACTCTAAATATTAATGAAGTATCGTCAGCGAATATCATTCACATAGACTAGAAACAGAAAAGGCCCTAAGATCGGTGTAATTGATTTGTTGTTGCATGTAAAAAAATAATTAAATTCTATTTAGTACCTCAATTTGATTTCGGAAATTTCCAATCAGCCGCACCACAGGTGTCTAAGACAGATTTCAGGATAAAATATGCTTAAATTGTTTGTTGGATTATGGAAAAGCCACGCCCTTGGATTTACACTAAAAAGTTCGGGTTCATTACAATAATTACACTCTTGGCGACACTCTTGGCGCTGGGAAAAATACCTACGAAGCCTCAAAAAGTTTTGCTTAAATGATGTATTTGTTAGGCTAATGGCTAGATGTTAGGCATCAATGTGCCAATATCTTAAAAGCTACAATTTTTTTTTTGTAAATTTCATTGCCTTATGGAGTATATGAATGCATGCACTCATTCTAAATTCATGAAGTGTGGAGTACCCACTTTTGATTATAACTGCACCACGTTATGCCGATATCAATGCTATAGTTTCAAATCTTCCTATCTACTGTGACACACGATTTAGGGTAGGATATCGACAGTGGACCTAATAGTTTCAAATTATATAAAAGTGCAGTGCCTTAACGGTAACATTGAGGGTCATGTTCCTTCCAGGCACTTCCATTCCTCACAGTTATCGTTGGAGCCCCCAACAGCACGGAACAATGCCGTATCTTCTCAACCCTGGCGTCGGGCGAGGAGTTGCAGACCAACTTCCCCACGCCCACTGCCTCGCCTCTAAAACCAGGATCACCAACTTGGGCCAACTATATCAAAGGAGTTGTCGCTAACTTTCCTGGTATGAGAAAAAACGATTCACATTTATCAGTATGGAATAAAACTATTTCCCTCGTGTTGTTTTTCCGTACCAGTACAATCTTGGAGTTTTTATTTCCCGAATGAATAAGTTCCTTCTAGAACAGTGCGCTTCATCTTAAGCTGTAACATTCAAGCGTTTGCCCAACCCTCACGTTTGGACTATTATCAATAAAAATGGACAATCAGGATTTGAAGGAGGCTCATAGCTAACAGAAGTAGGGTAATGTGTGGGTGGTTGGTGAGATGATAATGCTACTTAAAAACTATGACTAATGGGCCATTAGTGACTGTCCGGGATTTGAACCCAAGACCTGCGGATCAGAAGGGGGTGTCAACAAACTAGGTACAAAGCTCAAGCTCTTTCTTAAGAGAGAAATCATGCAAAGTTAAAGTTTTTTCTCAGGTACCGTAGAAGGCTTCGATGCGGTAATAGTGTCAGATGTGCCAATGGGATCAGGACTGTCCAGCAGTGCATCAGTGGAAGTAGCTGTCTTCACCCTACTTGAAGGACTGGTTGGGCGGAAAGTAGAGTAAGGATACCTAGTACTTACCTGCGACTCGCGTACCTATATCATTAATACTGCCTACGTTTGTTTTTCCGCACGAGTACAATTTTGGAGTCTTCAAGTCCAGAGTAATTAGGTTCCTTTTAGGCAAGCGTGCTCCATCTTAGGCCACATCTTTACTTGTTTTACAAGAAAGCTGGTGGTCAAACGCATTTTTTATCACCGATAAAAAAAAAGAGTTCCAGTGTAGTGCTATTTTTTTTTTCACTCAGCGCCATCTATTCCTAAACTAAGTAAAGCTTGTAATACTAGACTTAGCTTGTAAAACGTTAGTATAGGTTGAGTTTTTTTTCAGGGCCACTTATATTTTCAATTTTGAAAGAGTTCCAACAACTTTGGGCACATAGTCGTCATACATTTTTTTTTTATTATCAAACAAAGAACAATTTTTTTTTGCATTTCTGAATTGCAAAAAAAAAAATTATACTTTTCCAGAAAATCTATAAAAAAAAATATAGATTTTCTCGAATGCAGTTTTTTTTTTTTTAATCTAGCATGTAGCTCCTAACATGACTTTTCGATAACTCTCATGGTTTCAGACTTGGCCTCAGTGGCCCTGAAGAAAAACTCATATTACTGTATATTTAACAACTCTTACTTCACCTGCAATGGATGAATTCTGTTCATCCAGACCATGGACTTGTCAAAATTGTAAAAAATGATTTAAACTGCTATTTATTCACGAGTTTTCCCTCAACAATATACAGTCAATCTACAAGAATCCTGGACCATGTTGACCTTATGTTGGCCATTAGATACACCAGTTTGTCAAAATGACATGATTTGAGAACACCAAATACATAATGCAAGTGTCTTGGGCACGCTTCCGTCTGGTACTGATCTGGAACAGTTGAGTTACCTATAGGCTGTTTGTAACGGTCCCTAGGTAATTTGACTTATTCCTTTGTACATAGTTAGTTTAATTGTACTTTTTATTGAATAAAAATTGTTTTATGTGTTAAATACATATCTACTTCAATGGCACTTATTTCTTATCAAGCCTAATAGCTCAATTGGTAGTAACTCTGCCTTCTGCGCTGTAGTTTGTGGGTTCGATTCCCACCCAGGAAAAAAACATTTGTGTGATGAATATAGATGTTTGGTCTGTGTATATTACGAGTTATGCTTAGTTTGGGGCTAGATGGCGTTGGGTGAAATTAATGTCCTGTAATATTTACTGTAATATTCTTCAAGCGTCACCGATTTCCAACAATAATGGCGAATTTCGTTAAGAAAATGAACGGAAGTGCCCTAACTCTAAAACCGTGCATGATAAAAGGTCAAAATTATCATTATAGATTCCTCATATGAAAGTGATTCATGGTTTTTTGATTTTTTTATAATTTTTGGAAAAAAAAAACAAAAAACATTGCTATTTAACAGAAAAAAACGCGATGTACACGTGGTTTCTATAATAAACTAGTGTATTTTGACTGCTCTTTATGCAATGGATGAATGTCAAAACTACCAAGATCTGATGATGGAGTGGAATCAATATAAAGGGTTTTTTTCAGTAAATAACAGTAATACTAAAGGGTGGGGTGTCCAATATTCAGACCTGACTAATAATAAACAAAAATTGGGGGTTCCCATACATGAACCGTTTTTATAAATTGTTATTTTCGACCTGTATAATAACAAAGTTGGTGTGAGTATAGTGCTTACTTTGTGGTAAGTATATAAATGAATAATACAATCTGGCCAAACGTGAGTCAGGCCGGCACGACTTCAAAAAAACCTGCATTTTTTGTCTGGGAATGTGGGTCAGAACCCTCGGTGTGCGTACACACCATGTAGGAGCTAATCGGTCAAATTTATCCTGACATCCAACAAATATATATATTTATAATATAATACTTGCACCTATTTCAAAACACCAATACGCGGACGAAGTCGCGAGTAAAAGCTAGTATATTCATAGTAATCTTTTTATCCAGTTCAAAAATAGCATTATTAGTTAAAGATTTATGGACATCAATAGACACGGGGAAGCTATGGCAACCATTCATATAGAGTGATCGGTTTCGCACCCTCATCCTCCCGACTATTTATCAAGGACACTTTTCTATTGAGGCTTTCCGAGTATTTTTTTTCTCTAGCGACGAGAGCTTCTAGCGATTTAAGAGAGATTCAAATCCCTTCAAATACTATTGATTATGCGTCGCGGATAGTGAAACTGAGTTTCCTTTCAAGTTATGATAAGGTCGTAGGTGGAAGCGCACTTCACCCGGAATCCTCAACAGACTAACTAAGTAACTGGCTATCTCACCACTGAACACAACAATTTAGACTTGTTTTTATGGCGACAGACTTAGGTAAAACATGGAGTTTTGAAATGAAAGGAGGACTTTGTTTAGGTCCGCTTGGCTAGCTACCACCATCTTACCTAATTCTGTCGCCATAGCAACAATTCTTAAGTAGTGGTGTTCCGGCATTTAGAGGTATGATAGACAGTTTCTAAGTTTGTTGAGGATTCCGCGAGAAGGGAGTTTCCACCTTCGGCCTTATCTTAACTTAAGAAACAGATGAGATGAAGGTACAAGCACCGACCCATAGCACAATAAAAAAATATTGGTTGGATTGGATATGGAAGATTACTGTATTAACCGTTAACGCAAGCAAATTCCCACGGGATACCGGGAACGAGGCAACCAGGCGTTAATAAGTTTTTTTATACTTGCAGTCCCGTGCAAAAAGCAAAGCTGTGCCAGAAGGCGGAGCACGAGTTTCCCGGCATGCCTTGCGGCATCATGGACCAGTACATCGTGACTATGGGCCAGAAAGACCATGCTCTCCTAATAGACTGCAGGTACTTTTTTTTAGATAGCCTACCTTTAACCACGATTTCACCCGATGGGAAGAGACTATTTGGCTTACGACTCAGCCGGTCTAGAAGACACCTATTCAATCTGGCCTTGATGAGGCCCATATTGTAATTTCCAGGGAATACTGACGCTGGCAACGGTTACGAGTATATTGGCACCCTTATGGATGGGAAATTAGAATAGTATTTATTTTTTTCGACATCGGCTCCCCACGGCCTTAAAATCGACCCCAAACGGCTCAAATAGGTAAGCTCTGTCAACCCCCGCTACATTTGCGCCTTTTGTTATCCACGATCGAATCAGTCGCCTCACCAGCCCTAACTAATGTCACAGGCGAATGAGATGGCGCAAGGGTGTCGACGTAGGCACACACCAAAGGCCTACCCATTTCCCAAGGGACAAAGTCATACCGTTGGGCCGCTTGACATCATCACGTCACAGCTTTTTTTTATATGACTGGGAACCGCTTGGGATTCATCTCACCAGGTTACAAGTTATGAAGGTGGAGGCGCAATTTACCCGGAATAAACAACAGTTTAAGGAACTGGCTCTCTTACTCCCTAAATGCCGTAACATAACAACTTAGAATTGTTGTTATGACGACTGACTAAGATGGTAGTAGCTGCAGGTGGACCTAATCATAGTCCTACCACCAACCAAACCAAGCACAATATTGTTACTCCCCTGGCGATCGAACCCGGGACCTCTGGATATGTATCGGTGGGCGAACCACTAGACCACAGGTTTAACAATCTAACACCCAAATACAAAACACAAATGTTTATCCCGGGTAGGAATCGAATCCACGATCTACAGCACAGAAGGCAGCGCCTACCAGCTGAGACCTTTTGTAAATGTATGTTTGTCTTGTCAAAAAGATCGCTGCAAGCAGTTCAGGTGCCGATGGAGATCGGTGACGCTGTGATCCTGGTGACTAATTCGAACGTGAAGCACCAGCTGACTGGCAGCGAGTACCCTCAGCGTCGCGCTCAGTGCCAGGAGGCGGCCGATAGACTCGGCTTGCATTCACTGCGAGACGCCACCATCCATGATCTGGCAGGTAAGCCATAAATGATGCCCACGGTCGGAACCAATCCTTATTTCTTTTCTTTTTCTTTCAAATGAGTTTGCTCTTGATCTTGGCTTGCCTGGGAAGGATGAGGTCTGCAGTGAAGCGAGAGAAGAAATATCTACTCTCGATCATAGTTATATCATAGCTAGTTATCCTGTGTGTCAATGGAATACACTCAAAGTTAATCCTGTTTTAATCATTTAAAGGCTTTGTTGTCTAATGATTTGCCTACTGGTATCAGACCCAACGGCCGCGGGTTCCCTAGGGTGGTACAAATTTATGCTGGGTTTGGTTGGTGATAGGGCGTATTTTAAGTCCACCTGGATAACTACCAGTATCATAACTAAGTATGTCGCCATAAAAACATTTGTTGTATTCCGGTATTTAGAGGTAGGTAAGCTAGCCAGTGCCGTCTGTAGAATCGTAGAATAAAAAAACTTTGATATACAGTTAAGCCTAAAATACAATATTTCTATCTTCCTTTTTGCATCGGAATCCTCATATAGACTCACGTCCTCATAGGAGACCTGGAGACGGATGTTTCAAGTAGCCTGTTGGTTTTCCCTTCACTTTCCAAGTGACATATAGCTTCTAAAGTACTACTTTATAATCGTTTGTGTTGCGAGTCCCAACTGAACACCTATCGATCTTCAATAAAGAACTTTGGCCGAAAGTGTGTTTTAGAAAGGTATCGCGGACGATTATTAAACACAAAATTAGTAAGTCACGTACAGACTTTACGTTCCAATAAATAGTTATAGTTTTTTTTTATTGTACGACGAGGAAGCGCTTGGTCTTAATTTCACCTGGTTAAAAGTTAAGATAAGACTGAAGGTGAAGGATAGTCGCAGCTCAGGATAGGACAGTTGCTAAGGCAGTCGGAAGCCGGTTCGGTCACGGACATTTGAAGCCTCAAATCTAAAGGTTTATGATACCGTGTTACAAAGTAGCAAACTACAATAACTCATTTATTACAGAGTTGAAAAAGCAGAAATGTGACAAGTTGGTGACTATGAGGGCAGAACATGTGATAGAAGAAATCTCCAGGACGCAGGAAGTAGTAAAACGATTACAAGAACAGGATCTTAAGGGGGTAAGATTACCGTGACTTAGATAATATTTATTTACCGGTTCTTTGTGAAAACATTTAACATCCAAATTGGCTGAGCAAAAGGTTAACTAATGATTTTTCAAGGCACGATATCACGTTTCTATTATGGGGGTTTCCGTTTAATTTTATTATTTTATTTTATTATTTGTTGCCTTGCAGCAATATATTTCAACATCAGCGGCACGGCGGTTTAGGTATGGAACCCTAAAAACAAGGTTGATAGAAATCTCCACCATAAGTTAATTTACGTAGGTAGTAGTTCCATTGGACCCTGCACTATATATTTGATTCACCATTGCAGGTGGGTGAGCTATTCTATAGATCGCACGATTCCCTCAGCCACCTGATGCAAGTCTCATGCGGTGAGCTGGACCAGATCGTGGACAGCCTGCGAAAAGCGCCCGGGGTCTACGGCGCGAGGATGACCGGCGGGGGTTTCGGAGGCTGCGTCATCGCACTGGTAGGTACCTAATTGACGTCCCGAGAAATACCAGCTGGGCTATATCTTTGTTAACTAATGTTATTATACAAGAGATTCACTAAACTACTTGATACTGATCTAATCACAATCGAGAAATGGGGCTTTTGCTTTTTTATTTTAGTTTTATTGAGAACCAAGTGATTGCACTTGGCCACAACATTATCATTTTTTGTTTCATAATAAATTATCACCTCCAGCATTTCACCCAGAGTCCTCAACAGCCTGAAGAACTAGAACTGTGGAACTATCTACACAATACAGAAGTTATTTTCAACAAAGAACGATAAATAATAATGATAACAAATAAATATTTCACATTTCACGTAACGTGCCAGCTCCAAACAAAGCAAATAATATGATTAATATATGACAGAATATGAATAATTACATATAATATTGTATATGCAAATCCTTTTTTTGTAAATACAAGATACAATGTAACACTCTAATACACAACACAAATCGAAATCCATTACACAAATGTTTGTCCCATCATGTCCCAGGTGGGAATAAACCGACAACCTACAGCGCAGAAAGCAAAACTAATATCTATTACGAACTGTGAGCCCGGTCAAGTCAAATCAATTTTAAATTTTAAGACTATTTTTGTTCAGCCCTTTCGGAATCGCGATCAGCCCCCTCAGCACGGAGCGGGGATAAAAATGTTGTCCTCTGTTTTATCCACCATCGGGAGACAAAATGCTCTCAGAGGTGGATAAAAACAGAGGACAAAAATTTTATCCCCGCCCCGTGCTGAGGGGGCAGGAGGGGTACAACGACCTCTCAGAGCATTCTTGTTTTGATATTACTTTTTTCTTTTTGTCACTATCTATCCAGTGTTGAAAAAACGAGACAAAAGTAATGTAATGTCAAAACGAGAACGCTATAAGACGTTGTGGATAGACCCCAGTACACAAAAATATATGCAAGAACATCGGGCTAGTTAATTGGTGAGGTTCCACTGCTTAACACTTCATATGAAAGCGATACCATACCATCCCGCGATGCGGGTTTGAAGCACATAATGTCTTATACGAGCCCACAAAGAGCAGTTCACCCGTGCGCCGCTGAGCATACAATAATATTCTAGCGTAACCCAGAAAATAGACATTGATCACGATTACAAAATGTTAATATTTCACATAACTTTTGATAATCTTTTAGAGATGAGTGAAAGGATAAGGTCTACGATGGATCGTTTGTTCCCAGAAGGCACTTGCTCTGCTGCTCATTAATAAATCATGGTGTTAATACTTTAATGTCTCACAGATACAGAAGGCGGAGGTGGATAATATCAAGCGGCTGATCGTCTCTCAGTACAAAGGGAAGCCTGAGTTCTTTGTGTGTCAGCCGAGTAGCGGCGCGCGGTTGCTTACTTTGTAACCTCCTTTTTCAGCAGTTCCTATAAAAGTAGAAGATTTTTTTGAATCAATATATTTTTACTCAGTATGCTATTTCATTATGCTCCTAATATTAAGTTAGTGCCATTTCACTATGACTAGAAACCATGCAATTGATAGTAAACAAATGTAAACTCCTCCTCGATTAAAACATATTCGGTGTTGTATTGTATCATAAGTTTGTATAAAGGCATTTAAGAATTCTATTCGCAATCTATCCCCCTATTACAGAGTTGCATAGTTTGGGGCTTTGTGGGAAATCATGTCCTGTAATACATTTTTTAAAGAGCTCAATGTAAATATCTCTAAATATCTCAATAAATATCTTCTTTCGCCAAAAATATTAAAATCATAAGCAAAATACCATTAGGTGTTGAATGGTAAAGCTAAAATGATACCCCATTATTATGTCTTTCATTTTTTGAAATGATTATGTCAAAGACTATCATTCTGATACCGCCAGAATGACAGTCGTTGACATAATAATTTCAATTTAATTACTGAAATAATTATGCTTACACACTTGTTGATACGCGGAATTCGAGTGGTGCGGGCTTTTGTACTCCACTCGAGTCTTGTAGCCAGGATTTCTTACATCAGAATTTATTCTTATTCTGCCTTATTCTGATCTGGGTCTTATTAGCTCATACGAGTAGATCTATGTCAATGTAATAATAATAAGTAGTAAAAGTAAGTAATACTATTTTTATATATAAATGCAGAGCAGAGTATAAAACAATAATAAAACATATTTTTTTGCATTTTGTTATATTATTTCAAAACTAACACTTCCCTGACTCCATATAATATAAATAGGACATGTTATTAACCTGATAACATATCAGGATTCTTTCCTTCTCTTTTCTCTCTCTTAGAATCAGACACGCTATTTCAAAACAAGCGACAAACTACGTTGTACTGGCGAGCAAAAATCAGGATAGAATTATTCGTAACCAGCACAAAACACAAAATAAAAATGACTAAAGTACTACTTTTACAGGTGAATGAATGAAAGACATAATGAAAAAAAAAACTGGATAACTTAAAAGAGTATATACAATGGCGATTTATCGCTTAGAAGCAAGAGTATTAAATGGATGGCTAAACAGTGATTTCGGTTTTACTGTAAAGTTCTTAGAATCACGCTTCGTAGCAATTGAATACCTTCTAAGTAGAACTACAAACTGAAGCACCCTAAAACAATACCTAAGCAAAAATACCTATATCAACTTTTCAAGTTGTAGCATTCGGCTACGAGCGTAGCAACATGCTACGCCATAGAGCGTATCTCGAGCTATTTTTGATTTCACCCGACCTTTGGAAGGTCCGGTGAAATAAAAAATAAAAGGTGGCAACACCATCCTCATAGCTGATTTACACTTTGATTAGTATTAAGTATGAGTAACAAGTACAAGTGTTAAGTGATTATTAAAATCAGAGTGTGGACGAAATCCCTGTTATGTGATAAGCGCCAGTAACAAGTGCTGCTTACCTGTCAAGTGGTTCGAAGCCAGACAGTAAATTACCCACTCACCCAAATTTGTATATATTTTATTCAAAATCTTGTTTGATGTTGATTACACTCCTTTTGAGTTCAGAGTACGTGAGCTTAATTAACATTTATGTAAACAGACACCCCAAGCTTGTTTTGATAGCTTCAGCCGGAGCTGAACGGAGTTCAGTCTCTCGCGAGCCGTCGTCACAGAAGCCCGTGCTTCTTACACCGCGACAGAGCATCGCAATACCATTGCGAACTTTTAGGGTGGGTGGTTGTGATTTAGGTACGTTATAAGGGTGTTAGGGTAATTGGCTACACATTATTTGTCCGTTTTTTTGTGATTTGTAATTCGGTTATTTGTTTCAAAAACATCTGACAGTTTTAATAATGAAAAACACATTCTTTAATTAGCATATTTAAACTACATAAAAATATGGAGTTTCTCCATTCAAATGCCTTTCCGGACATAGATATAGAAATGTTATTGATAAGACAAGTGATTGGGTCCGCCCGGGCACAAAAGGGACCGCGGTCCCAATCGCCTGATATGACTTTACATTCTGAGTGGGTTGTCGTCTGTTTTGACTGATGCCCCGTTATGCGTTAGTTTAGGATATTCGTTTTCTGTGGTGTAGATTTAGGTAGAGTGTTAGCGAAATAGTTGTGGGTTTAGTTAAACTTTTTTCTAATTTTATTTTCATAAAGATGAAAACTATAATATTTTTTTGTTTTGTTAAATTTTATAACAATATAATTCTCTTGTTAGGATACAGCTCGCTTTGCCTTGCAATTTTTAATTCTCTATTACTTGTGCTATTTGTTTTTTTACTGTGTGCGCGATAAATATAAATTTCAGTTTGACGATAAGCTTTGTTTTTACAAAGACACCTAAATTCGTATAAAACTTTCCCAAACCGCCATCAATGGTCAGGGGTGGGTTATTTAATTACAAATTTGGTATTGTAGATGTAGGTATTTAATATGATTTGACATTGTATTTGGTTTTATTTCATATGTGTGGTAAATAAATAAACCTATTAATTATATTAACTAAAAACGAAGCATTTAAAGACTATTATCTGTTATCTATTCAGTTTAAACACGTAAGGGATGTTATTACTATAGTGCTTGGATGGTTTGTGGATTTAACATATGTGTGGTGTGGTTCTGTTTTGTTGTTGAAACGGTGAGTTTTACTTTGTGATGCCACATTTTATTTATTGTCCAAATCGAAAGAAAATATGTCACACCCGCACCAATACTACTAAATTAGGTCAGGACATATAAGTATGAGTGCGCTATTGTGGTGCTACGAGGCATTATCGAATAAGTTCTCACTGAAACACTTTCTGTTTGGATGAGTTACCGTCTGTAATGGACCTTGCAATAAATAAATATTACACGACATTAATTTCACATAGCGCCATCTAACCCCAAACTAAGCATAGCTTGTAATATGGGAACTAGATTACGGATAGAATACTTAAATATTTTTTGTAAATACATACGTACTATGATACAATACCCAAACACAGAACAAACATCTATATTCATCACACAAATGTTAGCCCTGGGTTACTAACCCTGCTACTTCCTTTGTAAACAGTTAGATTGATTAAGCATATTGCTTTAATAATATAGATTTATTCAATAAAATGTACAATTAAATTAACTATGTACAAAGGAATCAGTCAGATTACCTAAGGACCGTTACGTTTAGGTGAAACGTACCCAAGGGCTGGCTCTATGTATCTCTCAGTATAAGAATAGGCCAGTGAATTAGCATAGCGTGCTAACTCGCTCTATTCTAATATTCTAATTATACATAATAATATTATATAATAAATATTCTAATTATACGCTGAATAGCTGAATGCAGCCACGCCTCACGGCTCAGTTGGTAGTAGTTCTGCCTTCTGCGCTGTTGTTTGTGGGTTCGATTCCCAAACACATCCTTTTATTAACATTTATGTGACAAACAGTTGTTTTTTTATGTTTTTGGGTGTTGCATTGTATCAGTAATCATATACGAGTATAATCTGTAAGTATTTGCAAAATTAAGCATTTAATATAAAGCATTTAATCCGTAATCTGTTGCCTTGATTACGGATTACTTTATTAATTATGTATATTAACTAGCGATGCATAGTGTGGGGCTAGATGGCGCTGTTTCAGAATTAAATGTTCCGTGTGATTTCGTTGTTATTCATATATATTATACGGGTAGATGTTTGTTAAACGATGCATCAATCTCCTCCGGGCAGCTCGTTATGAGTTCCATGAATAACGTATGTGGGAGTTTGCTGTGTAAACCTGTGAAATATTTTCCGCGGGTTGGTCTGGACTGTGGTCTGGACGGTACTCTGGTAAAAAGTGACCTGTGCTTCCACTGGGTCAACTTCTAAAATCCCGACTTTTCATGCAAATCTGTGCATTTCAAATTCAAAACTTGCGTGAGTTTCATTATACATTGTTGAACAACTTTAACTGCAGCTTTTGTTTCTTTACAGCTTGATCTTGTATTAAAAGGTAGAAACTTTTCCGCGCGTCGTAAAACCACTAGACGTCCAATTAATACAATTTAAAATATCCTGCCGCTTCGTCAAGTATAACTTAAATCACTAAAAATAGCTAGGACTTAAAAACAGTAACAATTGTTTCAACTGGTCATATTTTAATTATATATAATAAAAACATGTATTTTTTTACTTTTATAATAAAAATGGTACAAAGAGACACTCCGCCACTCGTGGCACAACAAAAAAGCTAGTCTGATATAAAAAGTTGATGAGTGCAAAGTTTATGTACTCTCAAACGGTTGGACCGTATTTGACGAAATGCTTAGTAAATCTTCAAATAATATATTAAATTTGAATTGGTATCAAAAAACTAGCTAATCTTTAATGTAGATCAACATGTAACCTATCATTTAAAATAAACCGTAAGTCAATATTCATTGTAGGTAAAACAATATTTCTCTTATAAATTTTGAAACGTACCATTTTCAATAAATATTTTATAGAAAAAAAAATCAGCTATTATGTTTTCAGCTTACTTTTAATGTAGACAGGTACCTGAAGTAATACATGTATAAAAAATAGACTCGTGACTTGTTTAGAAGTACTATAATTTTCCATTGGAAAAAGAGGAAATGTCTAATGACAGCTTAACAAAATATATCGTCGAGCGCTTTCGCTATTGTTAATAATCTACTACCGGAAAAATCTAAACACAGATTCGAAACGGCCTACGACGACTTTGTTTAACCCTTTACCACATGACCATTATCTATTATCCATGTCGATTATATGGAGAAAAACAAAACGAATCAAAGCTGGGGCGGAATCAGTCCTTTAGTTTATTTCCAACATTGCCAACATCAACATTAACTTTTTATTGATATCAGCTGTTACAAAGTAAATAGTTACTTAATTTATGGAACCCTGGCTTTTAATTGTCTCGCAGAAGATAGAGTGCTCAGCTGGAAAAGCCTGTCTTCGTCTTGGGCAGCCTGAACCCCTCGCTTCACTCAGGAATCTACATAACTTCCCTCGTTATACTCAGGGTTCAATAAGCCGCCCGTGACGTAAAACCTTTTTTTTTTTTTTATTATTGTACGACGGGGAAACGCTTTGCCTTCATCTCACCTGGTAACAAGTTAATATATAAGGCCGAAGGTGTAGGAGCACTTCACCCGGAATCCTCAACAAACTGAGGAACTGGCTATCTTGCCTCTGAATGCCGGAACACAACAATTATAGAATTGTTATTATGGCGACAGAATTAGGTAAGATGGTGGTAGCTAGCCAGGCGGCAACAAAGTCCTACCACCAACCAAATCAAGCACAATATATTGAACTTCACATGGGGATCGAACCCGGGACCTCTGGATCTGAAATCGGTGGGTAGAACCACTAGACCACAGAGGCGGTTAAACCCCCTTGGTGCATAATCTACTATTCTATCTGTTTTATATGTGCTTTTGGTTTTCCTTTGGAATAAATAAATGATTGGCCGTATTTATAATTAAGACGATCACAGAGGCGGTTGCTTATTCCGTGGTTATTCCGTAGCCGAGGATAATTATTATAGGACATTAGAGCTGGCTGTAGCACATTATCAGAAACATCTTGATATAGATGTAGGTATACTACTGTAGGTAGATGTGCGTACATTACGACTGAATGATCACAAAACTGGTGATCTGACCCATAAAAGTCCACCTGTGAAAGTAGAAACGAGTAAACCCAACGAATGTTACATATTTCGTTAGTAGGTGCTCTACTGATCCGTATTCTTAACCGTATATCCAAAAAAATAATCGATGCAAATAAAGTCTAAAAAAATCCTCTAAAGCAAAACAGAGTAAACCCAATTTATATAACGTATTTCGTAAATACGTACACTTCTAAACTACTTGTACGTATTCGCCTTTTCTCCACCTTATCACGAAGATAAATAAATAAATAAATAAATATTACAGGACATTAATTTTACACAGCGCCATCTAGCCCCAAACTAAGCATAGCTTGTAATATGGGAACTAGATTACGGATAAAATACTTAAATACTTTTTGTAAATACATACGTACTATATGATACAACATCCAAACACAGAACAAACATCTATGTTCATCACACAAATGTTTGTCCTGGGTGGGAATCGAACCCACAGCCTACAGCGCAGGAGGCAGAGTTACTACCAACTGAGCTATGAGGCTTGTCAGAAGATAACTCTAGGCTCCCACTCATTACTATAGCCTATGAATACTAATAATAATAATGAATATTTTTTTTTTTACATAGCGTCATCTAGTCCCGAATTAAGCAAAGCTTGTAATATGAGAACTAGATTACGGATATAATAATTACATACTTTCATAACACCCAAACACTGAACAATCATCTATATTCATCGCACAAATTGTTGTCCTGGGTGGGAATTGAAACCACAACCTTCAGCGCAGAAGGCAGAGCTACTACCAACTGAGCTATGAGGCTATGAAACAATGACCTTCGTTGAAGTTGAAGGGTAGCTAACCCTACCACCGTTGTCAATTTAATTAAGTAGGTACGATAAGACTAAGTTATTGACCTGCAGACACAAATCAATCAGTTCAGCCCTGAGGGCACAATACAATTTGTGTACCTCCAATTGTAATGAAGAACTATAAAGAATTAAAACAAAGTCGTACAGGGCGACTATGAACGTAGACAGAACGTCTTCGACCTATACTGACCACGAATTCTTAGAGCATTCTTGTTTTGATATTACTTTACTTTTGTCACTGTCTATCCAGTGTAGAAAAAACGAGACAAAAGTAATGTATTATCCAAACGAGAACGCTATAAGACGTTGTGGTTAGGCCCCAGAATATTTACATATACATTTAATTACATACATTATGTACAGGTAACAACCTGGTTACATTACATTTTAAATCATTTTGTTTAATCATAAAATATTAAGTAGTTAAGTCGACATTATTACTCCTTTCTCTATACAGTTGGGTATTTCTACAGCCTTTTTCTTTATGGTCCAAGGCAATAGGCAGCCCCGTTTTTATTGGTAGAATATTTTTCACCGTCTCTGTGGTCTAGTGCTTCGACCCACCGATTTCAAATCCAGAGGTCCCGGGTTCGATCCCCATGGGAGTACAATATATTGTGCTTTGTTTGGTTGGTGGTAGGACTTTGTTTAAGTCCGCCTAGCTAGCTACAAAGCTATAATAACAATTCTAAAATTGTTGTGTTCCGGCATTTAGAGGCAAGATAGCCAGTTCCTCAGTTTGTTGAGGATTCCGGGTGAAGTGCGCTTCGACCTACGTCCTTATCTCAACTTGTTACCAGGTGAGATGAAGGCCAAATGCTTACCCGTCGTATGATACAAAAAAAAACTATTTACCAAGAATCTTAAACATGTTTCAGATGTCTTATTATAGCTTGAAACCAGGCTTAAAAACCACCCTTAAAATAAAAACCAGCGCTTCCCAGTCATGTAATAAAAAAAGTTTTATTTTTCTTGTAGAGGTAACCTGTTAGAGGTTCGCTATGATAGTTGTGGAGTTTGTGGTAACAATTAAAATAAATTCAGGTACCGGTGATGTAGATGTAGCTTTTTTTTGACGTCCAAAGAGGAAGAGAGCAATTACAACATGGTTACCTGTCACGGCTGAGATGCAGCTGTCAGATTGACATTGAAAGTGACATACTTATGTATTTACAACATATACAAGTATGAGTTTGTGCTTAGGATACTGGTACACATCCTTACAAAGGTACCTAACAATCTAGTACCTAATAAATATTACAGGACGTTACTCGTCGTACTCCAACGAACTTTTCAGTTTAACGGAAGTTTATGTGCCCATTTGACATATGCACATACTCTAACGGTGAAGGTCAATTTAGACATACTTCTTACCCCCCAGGAGGTGATCGTCACAAGATCTACGCTCTGAGTAGTGGTAAGAGGTGAATCCTCGAAGGGGAAACAGTCGTGTAAAAATGCATTATAGCCTGAGATACTACAAAAAGCCTAAATATAAATAGATTACAAAGTGTGAATTTATGCTCAACATGCTGCTACACATCCTCAGATACCTCATAAGCTAAAGCTAAGCGAAAAGATAACAGAGTGTAAAATATCAGTCCGTGCGACGGTTCAGTGCCCAGGGATAACATAACTGGGTCACTAGCTCACTAGGATACGGTTTCATTTATGTTTGAATTGCTTCCCACTGTTTGCCCTATGGACTAGGAATGAGGCTGCGGTACCCATAAACTTATGGTAGGCATGGATGCAAGCTTAGGTACCTATTTGATAAAATACGCGATAAACATCTGTTTTTCGACAATTGATACCTTTTTTTTATCAGCTCTTGACCTTGAAACTTGCACATGCAAAGATGAGGTCTACGATGAAGCGAGCCTATCTAGAAGCCTATCAACTTAGAAAATATTAGGGACATAGCAAAGTAAAAAAACAGACGCTGGAAGCCGGCACTAAATTTGACGATATAAGATGCTGAGTCCTGACTGACAAACTAACTGACTGACTGATCACAACACCCAGCCAAAATCAATGGTCTTAGAGAAATTGAATTTGGAGGGTACAATTTTCGTAAAGTGTGGGAATCCATTAAGAAAAGGTTTTTTGAAATTACATTTTTTTCAAAGTTAGGTTCTTAAAATTCTGTTTTTGGTCTGACGATTGAAAAATATTTATACGTGTCTCAGCATTCTTGATAATATCACCCCCGAAGGGGAAGGGGGCTGAAGTTGTGCATGGAAAGTCCTTGATTTTCATAGCAAAAAAATCACTAAATTTATTATATACGCTGATGGTTAAAAACTAACGCCACGTATGTTGTTCATTCACATAGTTTTGTATTCAAGTAAAAACAATGAGCACGTGTATCATGTTATTACTAAGCTTCTGCTGCCACCTGTATATACTTCTGTCTGTCGGTCAGTCACTTATATGTGTCTTCTAGAAAACAGACAGACAAGTGACAGCGCGCAAAAAACCGAGAACTACTTCAACAGAATTGACGCTTAGCGCTGATGTAACAATAAAACATGCAGGCAATAGCTATGAACAAAGCTATAATGTTGCAGTCATTCATATCTATAAAAAAAATACGTGACGTGGACGAAGTTGCGACAAAAGCTAGTTGGACATAAATATGGAGAAACAATCAACGATCAAAAAAAACCATAGTTGAACTAGTGGATAGAGCTACAAATAATGCTATAAAAAATTATTAATTAATAGCAAAATTGATTTTTTTTTCTCATATTTATTCATTTAATATTCGTTTAACTTCCCATGGTAAACAACTTTTAACTCAAACCCTATCTGAAGGATAACCTTTGATTCTGTATGTTCTCTTCCTGACAATGTCCTAACTAAAAGTCTTTAGTTTTAAAACGTCTAAATATTTTTTTCAGTTTCGCATTGATGGTAACTTTGTCCACAGACAACGCATCAATGAAGACCCATCGTCAATAATGTGAAGCACAATGGCGCAACCAGCTTTCCTCATACTCATCTCTCTCACGGGAATCTCGGCGAACTCCTCGATCATCCACAATATGGAAAACCAAACGGGAATTGAATCATACATAAACGAAACAATAGACAAATATACTGACACAGATTGCGAAACAAACACGACTTCCAACCCAATCGAACCAGAAGGACTAGAGTCTATTCACCTGAATAAAGTTTACACCAGCGTGGCTGATCTTGTACAAGAAAATGTGGAGAGTATGGAGGTCGGTGGGTTGGACTTGTATGATGTGGTTGGGAGGGAGTGTGGAGGGTCGAAGTTGTGTCCTAATATGAGGGACAATTGGATTAGGAACAACACCATAACAATCGGGTTCCTCGGCGCTTATCGGCGTAGTCAGGTCAGTAATCAGTATATGTGTTGGACATTTCAATTTTTTTTTAGAAATGGTACGTTGGAACCACGTGTATAGGTGATATATTTTATAGTTTACCGATAATTGTAAATATATGTCTTTTGTTATATGAACCGCGGTATGCGTGTTTAAATTTTACTAAAAGTGCATATAAAGCACCTAGGCGAGTAAGCTCAGGTGAATTAAGTTTAAGAAGCCTAATGTGTATTCTTTAATAAAAAAATATACTGGATGAAGTACCCCGGTATGACTTTGCATTCTTGTTATCAAAGATCTGTCGAAATAGTATTTCCGATGCATTTATTTTAACGGTATCGAGAACCAACGTCGTATAAGAGTGCGTCGGGGTTTCATTGTTTGTTAAAAACATACACCAAAGAGTTCAATATATTTCTGTAGTTGAAAAGATATCACGTCACAATACAAGTTTTATATGGTCACGTCAAGAAGAACGCACAGCGTTTAAAAGATTCTATTATTTAAATTAATATAATTATAATATTATATTTCTAGAAAAGTACAATTAAACTAACTATGTACAAAGGAATCAGTCAGATTATTAATTAAAATATAATAAATGGCGGATCATCTTTTTAAAGTTTTATAATTCGAACACTTTCTTCGTTTCTCGTTCCTGTTTCGGCGGAGTTACAGCGGACCTACATATTCAATGCGTAATGCAAAAACCTCCGTTACCTCTCAAGATTTTAATAAATAACAAAAAAACAAAATTCAAACCAACCACCGTAGTCGCGGGCGGCACCGTTAAGATATTCTAAGTGTTCTTTTATTATATTACAAGTGTTCTGTAGGCGGGACTTGGGAGCTACCGTCGAGAAGCGAAGGCGTTTTTAACAATTACCCTCGTCTTGATCTTAATTATCAAATATCCACCTTCACATTAGGACGACACACAGCACTGACAGAAAAATATAACACCTCACCCGTTTTTTCGTATCCAAATAATTGCATATCTTCATTCAAATTTTTTTTGTGTTTCTCTTCCTTCTCTTCTCTTTCTCTTCTTCTTCTTTGGCACCGACACACATTTTTCTAGACGGTGCTAGGGGCTTTACCACTGGCAGTGGCGGCTGTCAACCACGACGCCAACTTGCTGCCGGGGCTGAAGCTCCGCTTCGTTGCAGCTGACATCGGACCTTCGCGGATGACCACCGTCATGGACAAGGAGAGCCTGTCTTTGAGGTTAGTAGCTAGTTATCTTTATAATGCGCACTATGCTAATGATAGATACATTTGAAAATTAGCCATCCAGCATCTGTTTCTATTTTTTATTAGTGATAGCCATTCACTCTGGACATTAATATTGTACTGACATGGAAATACAAACGAAGGCAACGAGTTCCATTCCTTACCAGTACCAACAATAAAGGTATAGACAAACTTGACCAGTATATAGGAACAAACTTATTTCTATCTTTCTATCTAGCTAACATCTACTAGGTAGGTACGTTACAACCCTAACACCTTCAAAAGAGAGGTTTGTAGGCATTTTCTAGGAAGGCACCACCTAAGATTATATCCTTGCCCGAGCAAGCCTTAGTCGAGAGCTAGCTAACCCATCGTAAATAAAAAAAGTTATCAATGCTTATAAGATAGAAAGCGATTCTTTTAATGGTAGAAAGCGAATAACGTCATCAGAACCGCTAAGTCGTAGGTACAATATTTTTTGTTGGTAAGTACCAATAATCTATGGCCATTTTTTTTTTATATTTCAATACCTACGTATTTAAGAAGTAGTTAAACTACTTGTACTTAAACCTCTCTTCCATCAGACATCTTAGATATTTTTAATACGACGGGAAAGCGCTTGTCCTTCATCTCACCGGGTTTTCAAGTTATGATAAATTAAATATTACACAGGACATTAAATATTACAAGACATTAATTTCACACATCATCATCTAGCCCCAAACTAAGCATAGCCTGAAATATGGGAACTAGATTACGGGTAGAATACTTGAATACTTTTTGTAAATACATACTTATCATAAAATACAACACCCAAACATAGAAAAAACATCTATATAAATCACATAAATGTTTGTCCTGGGTGGGAATCGAACCCGAAACCTACAGCGCAGAAGGCAGAGCTACTACCAACTGAGCTATGAGGCTTGTTAATGATGAGGCCAAAAGTAGAGCGCAATTCTCTCGGAATTTTCATAGTTGATCAACAGACTGGACAGACTAGAGAGAAACTGGCTATCTACCGGAACAGGATAATATGAATTGCTGTAATGGTTTCGTACGTAGGTAAGTGGTAGCTAGGTAATTAAAACCCAGATAACTACAGGGTACGAATGGTAATAAATTAATGAACACTTTACTGTACACAAAATTTACACAGAACTATACAAAACATTAGTATATAAGTACAATGCCATTTTTTTTTCAGGGTGATGACTCAGATGCGGGACCTGGGCGTGGTGGCTTTTTTCGGTCCCGATGGAACTTGTCACACGGAGGCCCGGCTGGCTTCAGCTTGGAACCTGCCTCTCATCTCGCATGTACATAAGTTCTTTCGTTTTTCATTTTCTTTTATTATAGTAAACTGAATAATATTCAACCTATTATCTTGTCTCCGTAATCTTGTAGGAATTTCCCGAAATCTCATCCGAGTTTATTTCTACACAAGCATAGAATTGACAGTAATGTACTTTTAAATCCTTTTAGTTGTACTGAACTTGCAAAATTTTAAAACGACACTATTTTTACCGGGCTGTATCTCATGAATCGTAATAGATGTTTGTGTATTTCTACGGCCGCTACAACAACATAAACATATAAAAAATAGGGATAAGATAAACTAATAAAAGAGGTGAAAAAACATAGAAAAATACAAGAAACGTGGGTCGGAAATCTCGGTGTGCGTGGCCATACTAGGCCGGATTATTTTATGAAACTCTTTGTAGTATTCTTCATCTCTTATCATATTATTTTCCAGAACCAAAATTAAGAAATTGCTTGTAGCTAGACCGTTTTAAGGCACAACATTATTGGTTGTTTGCTTTTTTGTGTTGCTAACAAAGAATTTTATTTCTGTAGAAATGTGCTGACACCCACAACTCTCGAGACAAAGCCGGCCTGGGCGGCACTTTCCTGCGCACACTTCCGCCAGCTTTCAAGATCAGCAAGTCGGTGGTGGCTTTGCTGAAGGCCCTCGGATGGAACCGCTTCGCCATCATCGCTGGAGACGACCATACTCCTCAGCAGCAGATGGATGCTATCAAGGTGGGTCATCGTTTGTGAATAATAAGCCCAAACATGGCGAAAATTGCATTTACTACTTGGGTTATGTTTTTTATTTGTACCACAGCAAATACCACCTTACAAAGCATTCTCGTTTTGATCTTACATTACTTTTGTCTCGTTTTTGTACACTGACAGTAACTAAAGTACAATATCAAAACAAGAATGACACAGGCAAGCCTCGAGGTCAAGAGCTTGCCCATTTAAATAATTTCAAGTTACTTCAAATAAAAAGAAACCGCCTCCATTGTCTAGTGGTTCGCACACCGGATCAGATCCAGAGGTCCGGGGTTCGATCCCCAAGGGAGGACAATACTGTACTTGGTTTAGTTGGTGGTAGGACTATGTTTAACTCCGCCTGGCTAGCTACCTCCATCTTACCAAAATCTGTCGCCATAACAACAATTCTAAATTGTTTTGTTACGGCATTTACAGGTAAAATAGCCAGTTCTTCAGACTATCATACATCCTAAAAAAATAAATTTGATGTCTAATAGAAGAGAGGTATACAAGTAGTTTACCTACTTTTTAAATAAGTAGGTACATTATGATACAATAACCAAGTGCATCATCAGACAGAGACATTTGTCATTGTGTGATGAACATAGGTTTATTCGAGTAACACCATGTGCAGGGTACAAACCCACTACATCGGAGAAACATACCTAAGTGTACTAAGAAATACTGCGACAGTGGCTTTCTTTATTTAAACGTAACAAGATGCAAACACTTTAACTTTGTTATTACTTTTAGATGCTAATACGTCTTTACCCCACTTGAACCTTGTTATGAATTCTGTTAATATACCGAACTCATTGAATTTCCGAAAACAGCGACGGAAATATTCTTAAAATATTAAATCGCACGTAGAATTCTTAACAACTTTGCCTTTTGGGTTCCGTAATATTACAGTCAGTGAAAATACATAAAACAAACTGAATAGCAAACGAAAAAGTTATATTTATTGCTTGAAATATATAATAGTAGTATCTTCTCGCGGCTTCGCCCACGTGATAATCGAAAGTAATAAGATATGTTTTGCTAGCATAGAGCAAAAGCAATCTGTGCGAAATCTCAATCCGTTTAGTTATTTTTGCGTGACGGCGCAACAAAGAACTAAAATGTTTTGTATGTGATGGTGTAGTAGTGTAATTTTCATCCTACTGGAACTGATTATTGGGATGATGGGATGAAAAGTATGTAGATGTCTTTTTAAAATTCTGAAGCAATATTTCAGCTCAATCCGATCAGTAGTCGCATGAAAGTATAACATACAAACAAACTCTCCTAGTGTTAAGTTGATAATATAATTGTTTTTGATATGATTGTATTATATTTGAATTAAATCATGATTAATTGACGACGTTTAATAGAGGAGTCTATTTGCAACAATGTTGATAAAACTTAGATTTCATGTCTCGATTTGTTTGCCATTTTAGGACGTAGAATCGAAATAAGCTGACTTTCAGAAATCAATTAATAAGTTTAGGAGCCCATGCTCCCCACAAATATTTTTGAGTGTAGAATCGTATTTTAAATATTTTCCACCGTTTATGTAAAACTTAAGTTCACTAACTAGCTAATCTGTGGATAGAGTAAGTATTGGTTTTCCACCGATTATCCAGTCTGCCTGCATACTGACTGCAGAACCTTAGCGCAATACATGTGAAATATTAGCTATCGGGCTAATAAAGTCACTTTATTTTCTTGTTCCTACTTGACTTGACACTATAGTCCTTCAAATCTAAGAAAACATTTTGATGTTTCGCATTTCTTTTATCTTTAGATATAGATAAAGATATAACTTATCTATATCTATAACTTTGTTCAAACGTGGACACACAATATCACAAACAGTAATTCTTATAATGTCGAACAATTATTTACTCAGATAAATAATTATATTTATTAAACATTCCTGTACAATAATCTGTATTTGAATCTCGTAAAATTAGCTTAAAAGATAAACAATCAGTAAAATTGTAAATGAGGTTAACGTTTATACAATGTTATGTCATAAAGTTGTTTACAGTAGTGCTGCGACATTTTAAAATTCGTGAGTTTCCAAATAATCGGTAAAATCATTCGATTAATCGAACCGCCTTTTTAGCGGAAATTCAGTGAGATAGTTTGATTTAGTGCGCGAATGAGCGAATGAAATTTAGTTCGAATGACTTGTCATGAATAAATATAGGTACCTAAGTAAATAAAAAATATAAGTATATTCTAGTTGTTCGCTCCGAATTGAGATCTCGTGATGTCTGGTTTGTAACGGATATTATTTCTCAAATAGAACGTAATTAACAAACGATAAAAGTGTGATTTCATTACACCTTTCTCACATTTTTCTCGAACTCTCTTTATTCACCTGAGTGTTCGAGGCTCTCTCTTATAGCTTACGTAATGGTTTATCCTTTCTAGCATAAAACAAAGGTTGATGTCTGAAAAGGGAAAAATTGAACTTATTTTTACCCCAATATACGTAATCACTATTCAGTTTGAATTTCATGAAAATTGGATAATCTGTTTGGGATTAATGCCATCACAAACATTGCCACATACATATATATACATACAGTGCCGGATTTCCCAATTATCTTTGTCATGGCATGGCATTTGTCTTTAGAAATCAATCACTTTTACCGAATCTCCCTCGATATTTTATTTGTCTCATAAGCTTGACACTTTCAATGCGTCATTTGTCACTGGCAGAATCAGTGAAACGGTTGTAAGCCAAAATAAAGAAGTTGAAGTTGAAGTTGAAGTTCATTCTCCGTCGTAGGTAGGTACAAGAAAACCTCAAATTTAGCCTGCCGTCTGTCTGTGGGTGGCCATCTTGAAAAAAAAAATAAGCAAAAATAATATATTTGGTATTAATTAAGCCCGACATATTTATTTATCTTCTACCTGAGTTTATAGTTTTATCAAAAAAGTAAGCGATTGTTTCCTACCTATAAAGTATCAATATCGATTTTTCAATTTCTCATTAATATCGGATATTTTCGATGGCGATTATTTGGTTCACATCCCTAGACAAGTTGATCTAACAGCTGTCAAAGTGTACTTAGATTTTATGGACATAAGATTTTGAATGTAATACGATTTTACTTCGGCCACACCTGTTCATTCAGGTCGAGTCTACCAAACCTTAATAAATTGATATTGCGTTATTGTTAATATAATGTACGTAGTGGTACTACGTAGTACGTACATAGTATTACTTTGAAATATCACTTATATTTACTTTATGACAACTAGACATGCTGCAGGGGGTTACTCAAATATCCCTCATAGCCATCCCCATCGATGTATTTAGATTAATGATAAATTAAAAATAAATCTTGCTATTCCTATTATTGACTCATTGAGCTCGCAATGGAGATATTTAGACTTGTTAATGTGAAAATATCGTAACTGCATTTACGATATTAGGTATCGTGTCGTAAAACACTCAATTCGTAAAACTCATTTGCTCCCATTGCTATGACAAAATGTGACCAAAGCCACCCAAGGTCCGCGATATCAACTTTTACTAAATAAATGACGTTTGGCTTTGACTTTCTTATATAAAACCAAATGGTTATAAACTTTTATATAAATGTTCATGAGATCACTGAATTGTTATGTTTCCAAGCTTACATTCATCCCGCCTATAAGCTGCTCACGTCTGGTAGTAGTTCTCTGGTGCTGTTTATAAGGATCTGTTTTTACTTATAATTGATGCTAATACTGTTTACTCAATAGGTAATATTCCGGTATATTCTTGATTCTATTGAAGAAAGTGTATATAAATTATTTAATGTATTTTTGAATGTTGTCCTAAATTGAGGGATAGGTTATTCCGGTATTTTCCTGATTCTATTTAAGAAAGTTTACATATTTTATTTAATGTATTTTGAATGTTGTTCCACATTTAGGGATTACAACATTTAATGTGTAACATGGACTTAAAGAATCCATGAAAAATCAAACGAGGTTTACCTACCTATGAAGTTTCTTACTTTGATAAATGTTGGTATCTTTCTGGTAGACCAAGATTTTTTTTAAATAAATAATAAATAAATATTACAGGACATTAATTTTATACAGCACCATCTAGCCCTAAACTAAGCATAGCTTGTAATATGGGAACTAGATTACGGATAGAATACAAAAATACTTTTTGTAAATACATACGTACTATATGATACAATACCCAAACACAGAACAAACATCTATGCTTATCACACAAATGTTTGTCCTGGGTGGGAATCGAACCCACAGCCTACAAGTACGTTTATAAGTTGTTAACATATAAATGTGAACAATGTATTTATGTCACTGAACCAGCCTTTTTTTCACCCAACTGCCTCAGAAAGAGGGGCATGCTTGTCAAGAGAACCCATGTGTGTTTTTTTTTGTGGCATCGCTTTGCAGCCTAAATTGCTGGATGGATTTTAATAAGTAAGATGTCGCATGCAGGATCATATTCTGTGGAAGTGACACAGGCTATGTTATTTTATTAGGGGAGGGATAGTATCCTTTACATTTGTATGTCTTGAGTGATTTTATAATATAAATTATATAAGGTTAACTAGAGTTGAACTCTCTATGAAAACAATCTAAAGAATAAATAAATTCCTTGCTGGAAAGCATTTACTTCGTATGATAAAGAACAATTTCAATATAATATAATTCTAAATATAATTTCGTTGTTGAAACTGTGGGGGTTTCGGAAGGAAAAATCGTTGCGGCCTCGGTGAAAATCTGCCCAATTAGTCACTGGCTGTCACGTGTTGAAATTTTAATCATTTTTGCCAGCGATCGTTTGATGGTACTCAATTGCTCAAACAAAGACTATGACTTTGACTTCGATTACGGAATTAGAAAAAGTTTCTTTTTCATTCTGTAATTATCTATTATACATTTAAACGTGTATAAAAAGTACATAAGAGAAGATACGTAGGAGCATGATTAAATGAACACTCTGAAGAATTTTCTACCTCCAATTTTTTTTTTAATCTCATTATATCTGTTTGATGAATAGTCAACAAAAAAAGCATTCAAAAAGCGTCTAAAGTTTGAACTTTGATAGAAGGTTCATTTTAAAAGACATCAATTTAATATTTTTTCCCCAAACTTTCGAAATGCTTTCTGGGTTTAAAAAAATACACTTAATCGGTGTATATCTAATTAAAATCACGGACATTTATTTTAAGTTATTTTAAATGCAAATTAATTTCGGAATTTGAGGTCATGATTTTTCATTGTACAAGTTCTATAGCGATTAATAGGGACGAATTTGTACCATAATTATACAGATACCTTTTTATATATAGCAAACATTTAACCAAAGCGGTAATAGCCGGTTTGTACAATTTTATTGTTTATGTAAGTTTTGCGTAAAATGCAAAACCGTCGAGCAAAAATTGACTGTAAACTGTATCCGTTAAGGTCGCCTTTCTCTTTAAACCTCAACTTTTGCTACTCAATTAGGGATGTGACCACTAATATGTGAGATAAGATGTGTGTTAAACAAAAAAAAAATATGAGTTTTAGGTAGATTTTTTGGTTTAGCAATTATTTTATTTTGTATGTATTTTAGACTTATGTTGCTCAGTGGCTGGGTAAAAATTACACAAATATTTTTATGAAATATAATATCTTCTGGTTACAGTTTTCCCAAGGCGCCAAACATTGTAAACAAATTGATCGATGCAACTGGGAAACAAAATTGGTTTCCTACAAAAACAGAGCACTTTTGGGACCACGATTTTGTAATATAAAAAGTGGAAACAAATACATTGTTGACAGAGCTATTTACGTATTGAAAACCTGTGATTGTGTTATTAAAATAAGAAAGAAAATAAAAGCTTTTAATTTCAAGAACCACAAAAATATCACCTGACGAACCTACATATTTGGTTATCTATCAGTGGGTAGATAATAATCGCCAGCGTTAGCGCTATCTCTTGATGAGTAGCTTTGTCTTGTGGGTAATCAAGTAAGTGTTTATGTTACTGAGATTTTTAAAGAGTTTTGAAACATATTCCAATAGCACTTAGGTTGAATATCTATAAAATTAGTTTTATAGTTTTAGGCCCTTATAACGTTCTCTTTCAACCATGAAACCTCTTCTTCCCTTGCACTGTCTGTGGCACTGACACCGAAGATCTGTGATACTGAAGAAATGTACTTTACTTGATTAAATCATCAATCAAGTAAGGTACATTTATTAAATGTTTTTTTAAGATTAAGAGGTGTCCGTTCCATTGTAGTAATTGACCGGGTAATTAAAAAATACAATATTCATTATGAATATACTTTTATACGTGCTGGTCGGGCGGCAACTTTGACTGATGTCCTTTACTTTGAGAAAAAGAAGACAGGAATTTTATTATGGAAGTTTTGGTTAGTAAATAAACTTGATCAAAAGATAGCATCAATAAATTATGCTTGGTTGAGGAGGTAGAGCTTTTCTTTACTGCCCTATCAAAATCATGGAAAAGGTGTAAGTTATTACTTAAGTAGGTACCTAAATACCATATTGTCTACATTGTTATATATTTATTATAACAATGTATATGTTATATATATATATTGTTATAATTTTCCAATAACTAGTTGGTGTACACTCTTATTATATCTTAATATTTTTAAAAAATAGGTCAGCTCAAAATATTCTCGTGCAAGGCGAGCAATTATTTCACTAAGTTCAGCTCAATGTTCAACTCGTTGAACTAGATTTTGGTTCAATTATTTCAACTTTGTAGCTACTTTGTGAAAGTTGAAAAACAATGAATAATTTTTATCCAGTATGTTAAAATAAAATATTGTTAAATTGTGTAAAATATATGTACGATTGTTCAACCACCAAATTTGGAATATAGTCATTGCATAATTGACTTGTTATCCAGAATCACTTTTTTTTTAGGTCATAACATAGCTGAAACACAGACGCTGGAAGCTTATTCCAAGTTTTTGTATTTTGTATCTGTGCCCTCAGGAGCTGGCTCATCAGAACGGGATGACTGTGACGGTGGAGAAGCGTTTCGCCGACTACATCCCGCGGTACATCTCGAAGATGGAGACCATCGTAGACCAGACCTACGACAAAACCAGAAGTAGGTGTCTTTAGCTTAGGTGAAGTATGATGTAGTGTTTCGTAAAAGGGCTCTTGAGGTGTGCTTTTTTTTTGTACGACGGGTAAGCACTTGGCCTACATCTCACCTGGTTACAAGTTGAGATAAGGCCGAAGGTGGAGGAGGAGGAGAGTTACCTCTAAATGCCGTAACACAACATTTTTTTAAGAATTGTTATTATGGCGACAGAATTAGGTAAGATGGTGGTAGCTAGCCTAGACTTAAATAAATTCCTACCACCAACCAAACCAAGCACAATATATTGTACTCTCATAGGGATCGAGCCCGGGACCTCTGGATCTAAAAACAGTGGGTTGAACCACTAGACCACAGAGGAGGTACTATTTTGATCTGTATCGATTTATGTTTAAAACTAGATAGGCCTCTTCCTAATTAACCATTTTCACAGTATACGTATTCCTGGGGGAGCACATTGCCCTGGTAGACTTCGTGAAGGTTCTGCAACGTCGAGGACTGCTCAAGGATGGGCAGTACGCGGTGGTGGCTGTAGATGATGACATCTATGATCCAAGCTCTGAGTCTATTACACATGCAGGTAAGAAAGACGACGTGACCCTGGCTCCTAGTCTTCAATGTGAATGAGCTTGTCAGGTGGTACGATTTGACTTTTTGCTCGACCCTACTGAAAAATAGACAGGCCTCGATTTACTTAGAAACAGGCTTCACAGCCAAGTTTGTTGGTGGCCTCGATTGTTGCGTAGCTAGGGATTAAAGTCTTAGGTACAGAGTAAATCTCAACGTATCTTTTCCCTGGTACAAACGGAAGTCTCAGATACTATTTTAATGTTGTCTACACTAATCTTAGCAATAGACAAATTAAATAATATTCATAGATAATTTTATGTCTTTCCCTTTGGCTTAAATTGTTGGGTGGTTACACGCCAATACAGTTGGTAGTAGTTCTGTCTTCTGCGCTGGTTTGTAAGTTTTGATTCCCAGGGCAAGGATTAGTGAGGTTAATATACGTGTTTGTTATTTCTTTGTCCATAACCGATTAGGGTTAGCAAGGGAATACGTATAGCGTCGTGCATTTTTTTTTTTTTACTTTAATTAAAGATTTTTCTCTTTTCCTGTTGTGTATTTATACTTAATGTGACCAGTCCCTAAACTATTAAAAAAGTTTAATTAATAATCTTCATGCAGTGGGACCCACTAAGCAATGGAACCACGAACCCTGTAGTTCATGACTAGTGGGACCATGAAGTGTGACAAAATTTGTGGAACCAAATGAAAATTAAAAAATCTTTTATTCACCCGTTAGACTTGATTCACCTGGAGCAAACACCTGGGTGTATTAAGTGCTACGCTCGATAGACTTGACGCACTTAGGTGAACCGAGCACAGCTACTAATAAACTGGAAACCACAACCTATATTATAGACTTAATTCACCTGACTTGATAATCCAACTTTTTGGCGAAGTCAATAGCAAGTTGAGTATCTGGCTGAATATGTGACTGATTATGATTATGTTAGATTATGATTATGGATGTAAATACAAAAAACCGGCCAAGTGCGAGTCGGACTCACGCACCGAGGGTTCCGTACAAACCAGTAGGTTTACAAAGCTACGCGCGCGCTGACAGCAACTGAGCGTGAGCGGAGCCCTACGGAGCACTGCTTGTTTATTGTGCCTCGCCGCAGACGGCGCTAGTGGCGCAAGCGCAGTCACGTGTAATGAACAGGTGTCGCAGATGGCATTCGACGCTTGGCTTATCGGTTTCTTTGAATACTGGGTGACTAGTGCTGTGAAAACATAGTGTTGGCTTATCGATGCTTACGCTCGTTAAATCGTTAAAATTCAAAAAAAGCTTTTTATCATGCCACCTAAATTTGTTCTATTAGTAAAATATGTAAAACCTCATGTAAAAAAAATCGCACGTTTTTAAAACAACACATTGTATAGGTTTTCTTATTATCCGTAATCTAGTGTCCGTATTACAACCTTTACTAAGCCAGCCCAAGCAATGGTTGTAATACGGGAACTAGATGGCGAGATGGCATTGTGTAAGAATTAATTACATTTATTTATTTTAGCTGTACCTATAAGTATGTGCAAAGTCGAATAAAAAACTGTCCTACCAATTTTGTTTAGTCCCAACCACATAGCTGATTATATGGACTCAAGGAAAAGGTAGCCGGTTAGAGTAGTACTATGTTACATACGAGGCCAATTTTGAAATGAGCCATCATCTCTGAGCACTTCACATATAAATAGATATTGCTGGAGAATCTCAGGTTTAATATGTAATTGTTTGAATACGCGTGTTGTCAGAACACCTCGGCCAAAACACCAGCAGCGACATCCATGCCTTCAGATCCGTCTTGAAGCTGACGCCATCTTTCCCGACTATCCCAGACTATGCGTGAGTATTACAAGTAAATATTCTATGTTAGTTCTAAAATAACGTAACAGCAAGCCTGATAGCTCAGCTGGTAATTCTGCTTTCTTCATTCTCGCTGTAGGCTGTGGGTTAAATTATCTCCCAGGACAAACATTTGTCTGATGAATATAAATTTTTGTTCTTTGTTTGGGTATTGTATTGTATGATAAGTATGTATTGACAAAAAAATATTTAAGTATTACATCCGTTATCTAATTCCCACATTGCAAGCTATGCTTAGTTTGGGGCTAGATGGCGTTGTGCGAAATTGATGTCCTGTAATAATAACATATATATACATAGTAATGAAAATGATGTCTTTCGTGCCCTTGTCTTTCATGAACCGTCATCTAAGGTATAAATTATCCAAAGTGATCAATTACTATTTTTTACTATTGTATAGTGACGCGCGACCCTAGGTCTGGCTTTACGGCCAGCGAATTAGCAGAGTTATTCAGCGTGGAAGTGTCTTAAGCAGTCGCGCTTTGGTCTGGTACTTGCCATTTGAGTCCGTTTAGACCAAATTGTTTAAAGGTCAATTCGATGATTGCTGGTCAGAATGTTAGTCAAAGTATGACAAATGTAATAACAATATTATAGTGAAATAAATAGTTTTGCTGGAAGCTTTAATATGCATAGGAAAATGAAACAATTTATGGCAGAGTTAACTCAACATCATAATCATGGATAACCAGCTGACCAACTACCAACACCAAATTAATTATTAAAGACTTCCCGTTCCGTTCCGTTTCACGATAAATTAATCGCATCTATGAAATAATCTTATTGTATACCGTCCCTACCACCACTACCGCTAGAGAGTTAGTTAAAATTACTTTAAAAAACCAACAATAGTCGCCCAGTAGTTGAAAAGGGTTTTTTTACTCGATGTCGAGTTTCAAGTTAAACAGTAAAAAAATAAAAAATATTTATTAAACTTTCATCTATTTTCTATATAATAAAAATCTGTTGGTGTTTGTTTGTCTCGCTAAAACGCGAGAACAGCTGGGCTAATTTAGCTTATTTTGGGTTTGAAATGTTTGTCATAGTTTGGCAAAGGTTTAAACGTTGAGAAAATGTGGAAAAATTATGAGGAAGATAGTAAAAACAACAGTTTTATTTTCCCATATAAAATGTTCTATGTACTTTCCTGTCAACATTTGACGTTCGTCCCTTCGCGCTTCGGTACGGTAAACTCGAGTCCTCTATTTTGATCATCTATTTTCCTTTAAAATTTTGTGTGTATATTGAATAAGTCTAAGAATAGGGCATAAACTATTTTTTATATCCCTAAGTGATCCCTAAGGGTGGTCCACCCCAAATTTATTTTATGAATGTTTTGATATTTTTTTTATGATTCAACATTAAAAAATATATAGCTCTAAATGTTCACTCTTCAAACACCAACCCCTATTTTTTAATAGCGATATAAGTACTGATAACACAGTTTTGGTATTTTGTTATTTTATAGACCGTCGTCGTTCACAGCGCTCCATTCCTCTTTTAGTCATATACCACATCCTCACATTCTTACAATAAGTTAGTATTTTTTTATTTTACTAGAAATAATTTATATGGCAAAACAACGTTTTCCGGGTCAGCTAGTATAAACATAAACTTTCGAGATCTCACATATCACATTCGTAGATGTAGATGTCGTAGCACATCTACGCTCGTAGCATGCCTCTACGGCGTAGTATGTGCTACGTCACACGGACGGATTATCATTGTCAGTTCATCTTCATAGCACGGGCTTTGTACTTTAATCCACGGCTCCGAAACGTGGGGGTAGTTTATGGGGACAGACGGTAACAATTCAAACTTTTTGTATTCTTTATTATGTATTTTTATTATATATTATGTAATAAAAAATCTTTATTATATATTATATTATGATTTTGTAGGTGCACAACATCTACAAAATCAGGATGTAGAAAAAAAACACGATTTATAATCAATTGTATTGATTTTAATCAATCGAACATAAAAGATGTATGAAAAATGGTGTGTAGCAATCGTTGCTATTTAAAAACAATTGAAAAGGGCAAGCTTTTGATATCGAGGCTCGCTTGGGCACCTGGGCAAGGATGAGGTTTACGATAAAGCGATCTTTCCCACTAAAAAGTTGTCTATCAAAGGGACTGGCAGTCCCGAGCACCAACGGAACACAGCGAACTGCTTGGTACTGGCTTTAGCGGGAGGGAGTAAGACCGGGAGTAAGAGAGTAAGACCGGGAGTAAGAGAGTAAGACCGGGAGTAAGAGAGTAAGACCGGGAGTAAGAGAGTAAGATCGGGAGTAAGAGGTCGTATGCCAGACGGACCTTTAAAGGTCCTACCACCAGCGTTGCCCTAACCAGCCTTAAACGTTGACAAGAACGTCACCCGGGGTATACTAACAGCCAGATCCACCCCAAATAATAATAGGGCTTTAGTAGCGATTGCTACATTCGTTGATAGAGTAATTTAACATTTGCGGATACATCTAACTTGTGCCACTACTACTACAATTTTAAGCCACTACCAGTACACTCTAAGCAACTGTTAGACACTCCAAGCCACTACCAGTACTCTCTTAACAACTAGTACACTCTAAGCCACTAACAGTACATTCACAGAAGCCACTGCTATAGCCTGTACTATATGATATGTTGTTTGTTATCAGGGAGCTCTGTCGAATGATACGCGCGCTATCAGCGGCGCCACCTTTCTGCGTGCCTAATTATCACAAGATATTTGAAGATGCATCGGTAAGTTTAAATATAGTCTTACTTTTCACCATTATATTTTATTTTTCGTATCGAAAGGCCGGGCACATACCCGACTTCCGGTCCGACTTGGCCACACAGCTCTTATCAAAAGATCGTGATTATCCCGTATAATTGAAAATGGGTATATATTTTTTGCGTTTGACAAGTAAGCCTCGCTTGCCAGGGAATTTGGTGGTTTTGACCTTCCCTTCAAATTGTGAATAAAGCTTACCTATATACCCATAGTAAATGGTACCTATTATCAGTTGGTTATTTGAACTGTCAAGGCCTCCCTCAAATTTTCCTTCATGTCCAGTGCTCGAAAAAGATAATCAGTTTCTTGCACATAGCCTTAAGTGAATATGACCATGACTTATTAGTGATGGTGAAATGTACTCAATAGATCCTGTGAACCTTAGTCAATCACTTTTCCGAATCAGCGCTGCTGCTTATCCCCTTGCATCTTTGCCCCTTTTTCGACATCGACGGACTACGTTTGAAAAGTCTAATATAAAACGGTGCACAGCCAATCGCAGAAACGCAAAGGTTCCATTTCATCACCGATGTAAATGTTTGCTTTGTCAAAAAAGTCAAAAAGTGCATCGTGTATTGAGCTTAAAGCACAAAGCTACCTGTCAGGCTGCGGCGATGAACTACGCCTATCACACGTCATGTTCGCAAAACTAGAGCACAGACCTTCACTGATTGCTGAGACCCGGAGGTATTTTACCCCGATTAGACTTGTTACTTTTGACGTGCTGTTGACGAACGTTGTCTGGCCTGTGTTTTTACCACGTTGAGTCAAGAAATTTTGAGGTAAGCCAGCTGATAATATACTTCAAATGTATTTTGGTAATTTATAATGATTTATGTATTAGAAGGCCCTGTAGCAACGCCGATTTTTATTCTCACATAAAAACGTAGTTCATTGAACATATTTCCAATTTTTTAAATATGTAATTTTATTTTTCTACGGTCGCAAAGTGGTTCAACTTCTTCGTTAAGTTCAAACATTCTCCCAATAATAATAATAATTGTTTATTTGTCTCTTTTAAACAAGTTAAACAGGTTAAAACTAACTAACATTTAAGTAGGTATAAATTAAGTAGTTAGGTACGCACAAGAGAAATAAAGACAGGAGTATTATAATTAAAACAGAGAAAGGTACCTTATTGAGATAGTGTTAACTGGTAGTGAAGCTAACCTGTTATGGAAGAGACTGGTGCCTGAAATAGGTTAGTACCTGTACTACAACACACCAGTGCCAACACACCGCAGATTCACTAAATACCACAGGTAACCAAATCAAATCAATACAGAAGAAAAAATAAAAATAAAAAAGACTAACTTAAGAAAAGTTACTATTTAAAGTAGGTTTGTGTATAGTGTTTTAGTGTTGTGGGTGTGGTGAATTGTGATTGTAAAGGATGGGTGTGTGTTAGTATAGATTTAGTGTTGACCATAAATTGTGTGGACCAATGAATGCATATTTATTTATGGACACTACAGATATACTACAGACTACTAGAAAAATTAGGAAGGACGAATTAATTAAAAAACATATAAATTATAATCAATCAAATAAAAATCTCATAATATTGAATACGAAGATACGTTGAATGTTACGCGCGGATTAAGACGCGAGCGATGCCGTAGGCAGAAGCTTGTTCATCATAAATTTAAGTTAAATTATGGGGATCATAAGATACTCTGTTTCGTCATAAGTGGAGAGGGTCTTAAGCCATTCTGTGACTATTTTTTTAACCTTTGTTTTAGTGAGAGACTCTTATAAGATTGGGAGAATGTTTGTTTGTAGATTTACTTTTTCGCATAAAAACACAATTAAAATCAAAATACGCGCATAATCATTTACTTATACAATAGGAATTCTGTGTTTTGATGTGCGTTGTGTTTATAGCAAAAGTAAATCACTACAAACCTGTGATTTTTTTATTCAAATCTCACCATAACTTAACGAAGAAGATGAACCGCTTTGCGACCGTAGAAAAATAAAATTGCATATTTTAAAAATTGGACATATTTTCAATGTTTGTTAGAGGCTAGAGGAACCCAATGATTGAGCAGCAAAACAATATGTTAAAGTGCACGATCACCAACAATTATCACAGCTCGTCTTTGCAATGAGCCGAAAGTACTTAGTTGGTATTATGGTGCCCCTGCCCAAAGTTGGCAACTGTACTCCATGTGTGGCCAGACTTGCGACTTCTACAAAAGTAGTCTTTGCAGCACTAAAGAACGCACACATAGGTTTTTAGATGCCAGCTAAGTTTTTTTCTCTGAAGAATCACGAAACTGGTCGGACGGAACTAATCAGTCAAATTTATCCAGATATCCAACAAATATATATATTTATAATATAATATTTGCACCTATTTCAAAAAACCAATACGCGGACGAAGTCTTAAAAGCTAGTTAGTATATATTTAACAAGATTCACAGCTCAGTCGGTAGTAGCTTTGCCTTCTGCGCTGTAGGTTGTGGGTTCGATTCCCACCCAGGACAAACATTTGTATGATTAATATTCATGTTTAGTCTGTGTTTGGGTGTTATATTGTAAATATAAGTATTTATTTCCAATAAAAAAAAAGTATTATATCCGAAATTTAGTTCCCATATTACAAGCTTTGCTTAGTTTGGGACTAGATGGCACAGTGAAATTAATCTCCTGTAATATTTATTTATTTAATGTCCAGTAATATTTATTTATTTATTTATCTCCCCTCTAGGTACCGATAGAGGCAGCCCACCTTTACGACGCAGTGATACTCTGGGCGCGCGCCGCAACCGCTGTCATGAGAGCTGGTCTCCCAGCTACCGATGGAGCCTCTTTGATGAAGCTTCTGAGGTCCACCACCTACCGATCTGTTCAGGGATTTAATGTAAGAGACGGTTTATTAACACCTAAAAAAAAAAACCTCAAAATATAACAATACGAAACAGAAATACCCAAAAATACAAAGAGAGGCAAAAATAATGTACACGCATAATGGAGTGTAGCGCTGGTTTTAGATTTATCCCACTCGGATGGATAGTCACCAAGAGGATTACAGCAAAAAAGCGGTCACAGACATCGTAGGGATAGATTTCGTTACCCAATACCCCGCCGTAGCAACTGGGCAGATTCTCAGCATTGCATTTAATTTAAAGTATTTTTATCGATATACATTATTAATTTGATAATATAGAGGTATATTCATTCAAAGTTATTCAAGGAAAACAAAACAAAATCAAGTAAAAAATAAAAAAAAAGAGGGTACAATTTGTAACTTCTGATAACGAGGAGAAAACTAATATCGAGATAACGATCATAGGCGAAATAAGCATGTCAGGACTTAACGCTGCCCATTATATAATTTGTAGCTGCTCATCAATCAGAATTTGCTATAACCGATGTTTTGTTTACTCACAGTGATAAGAAGTTCTACTTATTTTGGTATTTTCGATTCTTTTTTTAATTGCCGTAGAAACAAAAAATACATTATTTTTGTATTTTGACATTCATTAACCGGAGCCAGACTTCTATAGCGTTAGTAGTCCATTTTTTCCCCGTAACCTATTAGATAGAGACGTAGACGTAGAAGGCAACGCTACGTAACATTTGCCTAATGGTTCTGAATAAGAGTTTTTTATCCCTAAACATACCGAGACAATCTCACTTCTTCATAATACATGTGTTGGTTCCTTATAGATATGATATGTTACTAAATGTTAACAGTACCTGACTGGATCACTTTGGTATCAACCAAGTTTAAGAAAATAAACAACTGATGGGTTAGCTCTTGTCTTCTAGGCTTGTCTAGCTCCAGAGCAAGGATGATGTATAAGATGGAGCGAGCTTTTTCAGAAGGTGGTTCTCACACGCACCGACAAGACACGGTAAGCCGTTTGGCGCCAGATTTCGGTAGAAGGGTCAAACAAGTCACCACCAGTGTTGTGATCATTCATAAAAATGCAGAAATAAATATCTACAAAATTTAGAAGAGATTCATTTGAAGGTTTTTTCACGGCTAACGGTTGAACACTAGATAAGTATAAATGCAGATTTTTTTTATTAGGTGAACATGGACAGTGCAGGTGACGCCGAAGGTAACTTTACGGTGATAGGGTTGGTGGCGGATGCAGATGCGACGGGAGGCTGGAGCGCGCAGCCTGTCGGCACCTTCCGGTACGCCAACAGCTCCATTTCACTCCCGGTAAGGAGACACGCAACAACCCTCCTAAGAAAAAAAAACCTTAACCAAATCAAATAACATATTTGCAGCTATAGGTAAGCGCATCAAATCCCCGCTCTTGCCAGTGAAGCGCTCGATATCCCTGACCTTATTTTTCCCCTTTCCATTACCAGACTAGCAGAAGTACGGCAGGTTACAACCCGTAACTTGCAGATGGTCCATTGTGCGGAACACATTGATTTGCTCTACCTTGATTATTCACACTGGTTAGGAATGGAAGTCCTAGCCCTTGCCTGAGCAATAAGCGTGCTCCATCTGTGCTACATCTTTACTTATTTTTCAAACAATAATTCATATCTTGTAAAAAATATATATTCTACGTTGCAAGTGATGTTTTGCATTGAATCAAATATTTTTCATGGAACAAAAACATAATTGTGTACTCAAATAATTGTAAAGATTTACAGCTTCCACCCACGTTGAAGCTATAAATGTTGTAGAATGATTGTTTCTCCCGTACACCAAAGCCTTTCTTTGATACATAATAATATACTACATGAATTTAACAAAAGGTGTGCTAAGGAGTTGCTACGTCACGAGAGACGCCAGCGCTTAATGCCGCATGAATTGCCGGGAGTGTCACGTGTTACACACCATTTCGCACTAATTTCGCACCTTGTTGAGGAAATATCTTTTATCCGTTATTCTTTTGTACCGAGATATTTTCATCTTTTAACTTGAAGTTTGCCCCGAACTCGTCTGTGGTTTGTGTTGTATATATTTATTTACGGATATTATCATATAAAAAAATAACTTTTAACACATCAATTTACTTATATTCATGATACCATTATAATTTTTCTCAAATTCTCTCGTTGCTAAATCTCATTCTATGCATAGCCTGAATGAGAGCAAAACCCCACAGCACCGACCGTACTTCATTATTAGGTGAACAGAATACAATAAGTGAATAAGTCACCCCTTGAAAAGTGCTCTCGTAATCAATCCGTGGTACTGGTGGTATAAAAATCTAACCCTCCAGCCCGCGGGTGTCATAAAAGCCAATCAAGGTTGAAATTGCGGCAATTACGCCGCTCTCGCCTTCCCTCAATCGGCCAACCACGATTCACTTCACCTTAATACCCCTATTTCTCAAAAAAACTACCCCGAATATCAAAAATCCCCCGCGACAGTAAATGTATTGATCGAGTGAGCGAAGCGAACGAGATCTCTCAGTGTTGGGGTGTGCTTTTGTATGAAAGGGGCGCGTTACATACTGTTAAAGAGGCTTGATTTCACAATTAACTTGTTTTTTTATTTGCTGAAACCAGGGGTGGTTTCAACAAATAATTAATATTAAGGATTGCAAAAGGGGTGAACAAGATTGAAGCCTTGAAAATGTGTGAAAACTTGAAATATCATTTGAAATGGGGGTTGAGACTGCAGATTTCAAAATTAGTTTATTTTTGCCCTTTTTAAGAATGTTTTTTAAGGATGAAAAGATGATCATCAGGTATTTTAAAATAAGAGAGGGTATTTGAAATTTCATGAAAACTGGTCTATTTTTTTTTGTAATTCACTCAATAGGGTTGTCAAACCAAGTTTGTCAAAAAAGTCCAAGAATTACATAAAGGATCGACATCAATAGCAAATTATTGTCCACCACAATTTGTAAAATAACTTCCTCTAAAACTCTATGGTTCGGCCATAAACACCACGTTGTCATAAAGTAAATTAGATTATTAAGGATATATTTTTAAGTCACGACTACTAAGGCAACGGTTTTGAGAGCACTTCTCAAAACGACATTAACCTATGTTTCATTTAAGTAAGGGGTGACGTATTCAATTACTATTTTCTACCCACCTACTATGATGTACAGTCGGTGATTTGGTGCTTTGCTCTCTTTCTGGATTTGCATACAATAAGAGTTAGCAACAAGCGAGTTTCTCGTATACTCAGGTGAATAAAGAGAGATTGAGAAAAAGAGTGCTTAAGTAAGGTGTAGTGAAAGTACACTCTGGTCGTTAATTACGTCCTTTATGAGAAATAATCTCCGTGGTTAAATAAATAACTCAAACCAGACATCACGAGATCTCAGTTCGGGGCGAGCTACTAGTAATTAAGTTATCCCTTTAGCCTTTGCTTATTTTTATATAAAAAGTAAATTAGGGGGCTGCTCGACAAAATGTTAATTAATCTATATTATTCATGTATATGTCATATAAACCTAAACACAATTAGGCAAATACGGTCAGCAGCGTCCCTATTTCCGCAAAGGCTTTGTGATACTATATTTGTATGGTATAAATTTAGAACCTCGAAATCTATATGAAAAATTTAACCAAATGCTGTCTTTGTCTCATACTATAAGATTTTATTTATATTTAGATTATTTTGGATCGATTTTATTCGTTTTTGTGAACTTACCTCTACATAGAACTTGCAAAAAGAGATGAAAAAAGGTAATGCCACTTACAAACGTTCCAAAGATGAAATGTTTATTAAAAATTTTGCTCATTAATGTCTCACTGAAAGTGTGAAAAGTAGAGTATTCTCCTCGGAAATAAAGCTGTTTTTGTTTGAGCAGGCTTATATACTTCTCGGCACTCCCGTGACATAAGACGCTGATTTATTTATACCCTTAGTTTTTTTGTTTTCGGTGTGAAATTTAATATGTAAGGCTCAAAATAAATGTGAGAGTGAATATGCCATTACAACGCTGAGAAGACGTGTTGAATGTCAGTTGGTACCAGTATACACACAACGGTATAACAGTTACTCGTACTCAGGTGGATTTCTCAGGTCAACATGTTTTTAGGGCTTGAAAATCTAGTGATGTTTTTTTTTAAATGAGTCGGTTCTTTTCTTTCAAAACGTACCTACGTGGCAATTGATGAGGTTTATACTCAGAAGACGACTACGATTTATCAAAAGCAATACGTTTAGAATTGCTATAAACGAAAGGCGAAGACAGGATCCGTCACGTTCACCAAAGTACCTACATGTGACCGCCTCTGTAGTCTAGTGGTTCAACCCACCGACTTCAGATCCAGAGGTCCCGGGTTCGATCCCCATGGGAAGTACAATATATTGTGCTTGGTTTGGTTGGTGGTAGGATTTTGTTTAAGTCCGCCTGGCTAGCTACCACCATCTTACCTAATTATGTCGCCACAATAACAATTCTGAAAAAAAAATTGTGTTCCTGCATTCAGAGGTAAGATAGCCAGTTCCTCAGTTAGTTGAGAATTCCGGGTGAAGTGCGCCTCCACCTTCGGCCTTATCTCAACTTGTTACCAGGTGAGATGAAGGCCAAGCGCTTCCCCGTCGTACAATAAAAAAAAAATGTGATTTCCTTGACCATGATGTTATCTTGATCAGGAGCTGGTAGGAGCGAACAACGTAGCCTGGATCGGCGGCAGTCCTCCAGCAGCTGAACCAGCCTGCGGGTTCGACGGCGTCAAGTGCCAGCTGCCCCACGACCCCGTGGTGCTGGCGGCGGCGGCGGCGGTCGCGGCAGCGGCTGCGCTGGCCGCCACCTTATTGGCGCGCCACTACCGATACGAGCAGAAGTTGGCCTCGGTGCTGTGGAGGATCGAAGCTAAGGATATCAAATTCATACCCTGCATCAATAAGGTAGGTTCGGTGACGCGTTTGTAATCCTCATGTTTTTTTTCATTCCTTATATATCCCAAAATACTAACCTATTTGGGATAGTTTTCAATACAAAAGGAAACTGATGAAACGTTTCGTCGCGCATCTCATCCACAGCAGTTTTGGGTCGGTGTGATGTACCTCCAAGTGGTCTACCCCGGGCAACGGAATTGCTTGCTTTTGCTAGCGGCTACGGCTGGCGATAGGACCTTTTATAGGACCACCTGGCTAGAGACCAAGCGGTTTGCCGTTTTTCGTCGGTCTAGAACTAGACAAGTGCAAACATCCGCAGTGCTAACCGATAATTTATAAAAAAAAGCATTAATAAATAGATACGAATAGCGGGTCACCCACTACCAACTGTTTTCAGGTATTATCCGTCTGTCAAAGTAACTATCTAAACGCCCGACTTCGCTTCCATCATCCCGAGGGAATTTGCTATAATCTTTTGTCTCCTAAAACAAAAGCTACTGATGTTCGTCAGAGCTTGTGCACGTATCATTGACACATGCACATGCTCTGACGGTGAAGGTTACATCGTAACCTTCACCGGCATCTTCACGGAAACCGGCATGTCCCTGACCAAAATTTCGAATGACGTGTGTCTAGTCATTCTAATTTAATAGCTAAGAGGCGATGGGCAAGCTGTCATGTATGGAATACTAACAACATGCAAACCGTGCCGAACGTAAGTTTGGAAGTGCCTCTGACTTATTGACTTACTAGTCAGTAACTTCCAAACTTACGTTCGACACGGTTTAAAAGCTCTCGAAGCGTGGATCTTTAGATTATGAAAATGACATAAGATCAAGATTAGATTATGATGATATCATATCATCATAATCTAATCTTGATCTTATGTCATATATATGACCATCCACGCTTTGAATAGTAATCAGAAGTGAATTCTCGAAGGGAAAAAAGTCGTGAGTCTATAACTATGAGAGATAAAGTATTAAAGATATGCATTGAATGTCAGTCCGTCATTCACACGACGATACTCAGATATTTATTACCAATGCGATGACATACAAACATCCTACCTAACTATGACCTACTTACCAGACGATAAGGGTAACTTTTGGACTTTTCGGGTTTACTACGACTTTCCGAAACATATTTCAACTTGTTAAATTTCACCTATGACGACTCGTAGATTGATTATTTAAACAAGACTTCATTTAACAGAAATATATTACACTTTTGGTTCATTTCACCATTTTGACACATTTCGACGAGATGCCATTTGACAAAGATTCGTTTTACCGAATTCACATTTCAACAAGAGTTTGTTTTGGTTTGGTGCTGGTAGGTAATCGTTTTTAAGGGTTAGTATAACCTTTTATTACTAGTTTACAACGTTTATAAACGTTGTAAACTGGAGAAGACGGAATACCTCCACATGAAGCGGTACAAGAACACCCGAGTACCTAGGAAATACCTTTTGGTTAAGGGGTGCTTGTATAAGGGTAGACAAGTTTAAATACCTTGGATGCATTGTCACCGATACCAACCAAAGGGAGGAGGAGATCCAAATCCGTATCTAAAACGCCCTCAGATGTACAGCAGCTCTTCATGAAGTAGGTATTAGTGTCTAAGCTTATGAGCAGGAATACCAAGCTTCGTATCTATAAGACCGTAATAAGACCAATCCGGATGAACGGATGCGAAGCATGGATGTTGGCACAAAAAGAGAAGCAAAAGCTGTTAGTGGCGGAAAGGAAGATCTTCAGGAAAATTCTGGGTCCCAAGCGTAGAACAGATGGAAGCTGAAGAGTCTTTAAAAACCAAGAGATAGAAAATCTAGTGTCCGAGCCAAATATCTTAGGAGAAACCAAATCCGCAAGATTCCGATGGCACGGTCACGTGGTCTGAATGGGTGAGGATCGTGCAGTCAGGCGAGCATATGTAGGTCGTCCTAGCGGCCGAAGGTCCATAGATCGTCCAAGGTACCGCTGGAGTGACGAGGTAGAGAAGGACTTGCGGGAACTACACGTTTCCGGTGACTGGACTGAAGCGGCCATGGATCGTGAAACCTGGCGATCTCTGGTGTCGGAGGCCAAGATCCACTTTAAGTCGCTTCGCCAAAGCAGTAAGTAAGTAAGTGAAACGTAATACTGACTAACCAGACATAGTTATATTAAAAATTGTACCAAATTATTTTAATATCTACTGAATGGGTCTTCTCAGGTGAAATGTAACAAGTTGAAATATGCTTCAGAAAGGCGTAGTGAACCCGGACTCTTCAGTCGCGTTAGTCGACTTTTTTGCAACGTTCCATAAGAGAGTCTCGTACAATATTCTCTGGGGTAAACTTTTTCATATAATAACACAAACTTTTGTTATTTGTATACTCGTCAACTTGGGAAATGTCATGTTATTATTTATTCTGTGCCTGGGGTTAAAAGAAGGTATGACATTATCTTCCATCTGGAACCCCAACTCTGATAATTTCAGCTTAACAGAAACTCTATCCCAGTATGATAGACGGTTTTGTTGTTTTCCTGCGATTTTCCTTTGGTTCAGATTTTATTCGACAGCGGACATTTTCCGGTCTATTGACCGAATGATTATAGGACTTTTGTTCAAATAAGGATATAAGTCGTGTTTCGATATCGATAGAACTATACAGTTCTAGAATTTAGAAGAAGCGCCACTCGTTTCGAAAACTATTTCTTTGTCCACAAATTTCTGTGATCGAGTTCTAATAGTTCTCTGATTACAATGTCTCTGGGTCCAGGTTGACAGTTTATTAAGAGACATAATTTACACCTATGTACAACCAGTAGTTTCAGTTGAAAAAAAACTGTACTTACACCCAGGATTTTTTTAAAGAAAAAAAGAAAAAAATGTATGGAGAATATATAGGTATAAGTAGATTCCTGTGCACATACCAAGCTATGACACATTTGGAACAGCCATCTGATTCAAACTGGGGGCTGACGCGATTAAGAATCTGCGCTGGAACAGGAATCCTTACCTTTAGCATACATACATTCGTCCAGCTGATGAGGACGCCGAGAGGAGATGAGGATCTTCTTGGACTGCAAGCGCTTGCAAAGTTAGGTAGGTATTCGTCATACACTTGATAGGTGTATGGTGTATATACACTTCACCACAGTTAATGATTTCACGAGTAGTTTTATCTTATCCAACAGGGTTTACACTGCACACGCGAAGTCTAGCAAGTTAGAATTCTACATGGACACTTTTATTAAGATGAGGGTCCTAGAGGCTATATCAGCTTTGTGAATTCACCGGTGTTTTTCTTCGTACTGACGATGACGACTGTCAAACGTTTTGAAGCGATGTTTTTTTTATACCATTAAGTTGACAAACAGGCATACGGCCCACATGATGGAAAGCGGTTACCGTAGCCTATGGAACATCAGCAACTCCAGAAGCGTTACTTGCCGACCCTTTAAACATTTTAAAACACCCTTTTTGAAAAACCCCATACTGTAGCTAGTAGGGAAAACCTCTCCAGGGAGATCATTCCACAATTGAATAGCTCACGGGAGGAAGTTCCTCTTGTACCTCACGGTGCGCGACGGCATTGTATTCAAAGTGTGTGGATGAAATCTCTGTCGATAAAATGCGATAATGATGCGATAAAATGGAGGCTCGTTATTAGGCAGAACGTACGAGCTTTTGAAATACGGCTCTGCCATTGGTACGAATTCCAAGTCAGAACAGACCTCAATCGAGACAAGACCAGTTTGAATTTAGATAAAACATATATATATATATATATATAGATACGATACAATACCTGTAATTTTACGTTTTCATTTTGAACTTTTCGATGATATATCGAATGTACTATCGCTTGAAGGAAACTGCTAAACTAGTGAATAATAATATACACTTTATAGTTGATGATAATCATCGTTCTAAAGACTGAAAGATTACCTATAAAAAAACAACATAATATGAGCTATGATCTTCGAGGAATGCCTCCACTGTACAAAGAGTTTACTACGTGCGAGGGTTCTTACATCGATGCCCTTTCCATACATTCAACTAAATCTATACATTATAATCTAAAACGTGTGAGGTCTTTATTTAATGGACGATAAAAATATTAAATAGTTTGTAAGGAACACTTTGTAGAGCGTGATTTTTCAGGAATCGGGTATATTCTTGAACATATACCTATGTTTGTTTCACATCCCGACGATTGATTTTAGAAATTATATGGTGCATGTACTTGCAAAGCAGCGCGCAACAACACTTTTGAAATGTGCTAATTATGGCCCTTTCAATTACTATCCAACACAGCATATTATTTTAGTTCATATTTTGTATGTTTATCAAAGGGCGCCATACAAAAATATTTTGACGTCATTATAGCCTATAACCAGTGGAGGATCCGGATAATTATTGACATAGTTTAGAGCTTATGATTGAACAAGTGAACATACTAACTAAATACATAAGTACTTACATACCAGTCAAAATCATTACACTCCTTTTTGCTTCGCCGTAGTCGAGTGAAAAAGTAATCAAATGGTGCCGAAACTAAAAATAATAGGGACAAAAACATAAGACAATAGTTATAGTACCCTTTATTTGCAATAAATCTCACGTCTTGAGCCGCTACGCCGAACCCATCTGATCCAGGCCTGAATAGTCTCTCGTCACGTTTTCGGGCTTTGAGACCAAGCCCACTCTTATTGTGCTTTATAGACGATACACGCGTGTACATAGCAGGCATAGGCATATATTAACATGTTGGGTGCAGAGCTCCTCGCTGTCTGTGAAGTTGTCTGTTTGTCATGTGTGTTTTACAGCATCCAATGCGCTAAAACCCTTTTTAGGTCGCAACCAGTAGAGAGCCTCCCTCTCAAAATAATCTTGCGGGGCTTTTGACTGAGGCGTCACAAAAGATCATAATTATTATAATAAACAAAATATATTACAATTGCTAAGTATAAAAAAAACAAATGTAATTAATGAGATACAAAATATCTATGTGTGTACACACATTAGATGTAGAACTAAATAATATTTTTAAAACATTACTATAAAGTACTGGGATAAATTTCATGATTGTTATATGTTCATGTCCAAAAATAAATGTTTTACGTAATTTATCTTTATTTTGATCTTATTAATTAGATCTTCTAGGTTGATCTTCGTTAAAACTTCCGTGAAAGTGCTGTAGATCCTTGCACCAACTATTCTTGTGCATTTATCTGTTTTAGAAAGTTTATGTGCAAGTTTTTAAGCTTTAGTGCGATCCTAGTATATGTTATAGTACCTATATGTTTAAATTTTAGAATGTTATGACTTTACCTGCTTTGTATATGCAGAGTGCACGTTGCACGCATGTGTTCTGAATAAATTTTTATTCTGATAGACATACAGGTATGCATTATACATATACAAAGCAGGTAAAGTCATAATTTTTCAACATTTAATCATCTGTGGCTGGTTTTCTATGTAGAACTCCAGCCACAATACGAACAGTCCGCTTTTGCATATGTCAGCAGAGACAGTATCGAGGTGAAATAACAATCACGAAAAAACAATTTCCTAATAACATTGAAACATAAATAAAATTAGGTGGGTAACGTAGGCAGGAAACCTATCAAACTAAGAACCTACCTACCTACATACTAAGGGCTTGCAGGACAGTACTTTAATCTTCATTAAAATAGAAGCTTACCTAGTAGCTAATATTATATCTACCTTAATCTACCTCCGACCTTTAGACTCAACTTTGTTAACGGACAAATGGCTTAACGACTGTTTTTGTGGACAAACCCTCAATATCACAAAAGCAATGTAGATTTTTATGACTTTGTCGGATTTTGGTGCAAATAATATAGTCGTATAATGAAGACTACATTGTTTAGTTTCGCAAAAAAGGATAAAATAAATATGATAACACATTTTACACAATGCCATCTAGTCCCAACCTATAGATAAGACTTCTCGAGTGGATAAAAAAGTAATTTTACGGTTTATTTTATCTTAATTAATAACAAAAACGGGTCTTCATCGCGTACCTTTTTATATTCCCGACAGTTGAAGACCCGTTTTTGTTATTAATTATGTATAATAATCGCGATAATTTGAAAAACGTTATTTTATCTTACCCGATAAAATAACCACAAAAATACTTTTTTACCTTTAGGTACTTAGTTTTCATTTATATCTATTTAATGTAGGTACCTATATAATTATGTTCACATCATCTATCCATTTGATTGCGACCTCCTTTTATGATCACGGGTTTGCTACTAGAAAACTTAACAAGGGTTATATTATTATACGTATATTATTTTTTTTATGTTGTATATATTTTTGTATATATGTGTTTGTGTTCAATAAATAATTACAAGTCTTGAAAAAAAAAATTGACTTCAGTTGGTTCTAATTTCTCGACAGCGTTTTTGTTTACTGGCAATCAGAAAACACGAAATGTAATGAAAGTATTTTTTGAGCCTCATAATTTAAAGTTATATATTAGGTCCTTACATATGAAATTGGCGTTTTGTATGGGAGGAACATAAAGGCAATTTTTTCATATTAAAATATATTTTATTAATCAAAGTATGTACCATTGCTATCTATACACTTTTGCCATCTTATAGGTAGTTCATTGATCCCTTTACAAAAAAAACCATTCGGACGGGAATCAATGAAATCTTTGAAAGCGGTTTGGACTGTCTCATCGGAATTGATTTTTTTTCCTTGCAAGAAGTTATCCAAATTTTGAAAAAAATGGTAATCTGTTGGAGCAAGGTCCGGAGAGTACGGTGGATGTCTTAGACATTCCAATTGAAGTTCCTCTAATTTGGTAGTCGTCTGTTGAGCCGTGTGTGGTCTAGCGTTGTCGTGAAGCAGCAGTGGCGTAGAGCGATTGAAAAGTCTCGGTTGTTTAACAGCGAGCTTTTCCATCATGGTTTGCAGTTGCTGACAATAGACATCAGCCGTAATCGTCTGACCAGATTTAAGAAAGCTATAGTGTACGACACCGGCACTAGTCCACCAAACGCTTACAAGTAACTTTTTTTGAGTTAATTTTCGCTTGGGGCAAGATTTTGCTGGTTCACCAGGGTTCAGCCATTGCGATGAGCGTTTACGATTATCGTACAGGATCCACTTTTCATCACATGTAATGATCCGATTTAAAATTCCTTCATTATTGTGCCGGTTGAGTAATGTAACGCAGCAGTCGACGCGCGTTTGTCGGTTTGCTTCACTCAATTCATGAGGTACCCACCTTTCAAGCTTTTTCACCTTCCCAATTTGCTTCAAGTGGATTAAAACGGTTTTGTCACTAACACCGCAGCCTGCAGCTAACTGTGATGTGGTTTGCGATGGATCTGCTTCCACAATAGCCTTCAATTCATCATTATCGACCTTGGTCTCCGGCCGTCCACGGGGCTTGTTCTGCAGGTCGAAATTTCCAGAACGAAAGCGTTGAAACCAAAAACGCACCGTGTTTTCTTTTGCGACACCACTACCATACACATAATTAATCCTTCGAGCCGTTTCTGCAGCACTGGTGCCACGGTGGAACTCGTACTCGTAAATAATGCGATATTTTAAGTTTTCCATTTTGTGAAATGAGTGGCGCAGAAAAAAAAAGCAAAAGAGAAAAAAACAAATGAATTACGGTTTTAGAAACACAAATGCATGAGTATAAAAAAGAAATAGCTGTTTAAATTTGAATTTGGAATTCTTAACCAAAGAGGAGATATTTAAGATCAAAGTGGCCAGTACGACAAAACGCCAATTTCATATGTAAGGACCTATATATAAAGTTATGGCCCTAGTTAACTTTTACTTACTTTACTAGTTGAATGTTGAATAAACTAAAACCCAACTGCAAAATTCATGGCACTTCATGTTTTTACTACGGCCTAAAAATATAATCAGTGGCATTATATAAACATTTTTGTGAATTAAACTCTTTCATTCCGACACATTTTATCATAAAATTAATATTTATTTAATATCTATTTTACACTGAATGTAGCTAACTTATTCCTCCCTGTGCCTCGCAAAGGGCTCCTCCACGACTCCCATTAATGCCTATCTTGAGTGACCCTTCCCCAGTTTGATCCACCTCTTTTTAACCAGCTCCTCTTGTAATTATTGTTTCGCACGTCTCATATTACAAAAATACTGAAGTCACTCCCACAATCTAAATAAATTAGAGCGGAATATAAAAAGTAGTGGAAAAAAATCCACGGTGGCAATGGATCAGCGTGAAACAAAAAGTAGAAATAGATCCACTGATGTTTAATGGATTAGAGTGAGATGGAGTATCAAACGACCTCTAACATGTCGAAATCCATCGAGGCTTCAAACCATCATGGACATACATAGATACTCTCCAAAACATTAGATACCCTCCTGTGGCAGCCGGGTAAAAATAGACAACACGTAATTGTTTAATTACGGTACGGATCCCGCATTTAATATAATAACACTTATATTATAAAGTGGTAAAGTTTGTATGTTTGGATGTAGGTATAATCTACAAAACTAATTATCCGATTTAAAAAAATATTTCAAATGGACTTTTAGGGTGGATATAGACTATATATTATCCCGTGAATATATCAGGGCATTTCGTGGCGACCAATTTTGTAACTAATGTTGACTAAAGACCCTCGAGCGAATGCATTTTTTAACTTAATTCCACGCGAGCAACGCCCTGGGCACAGCTAGAGTGTCAGATAAAAAAAAAGAAGTCACACTAGCTGTACTCTCAAGTGTCATTATATGAAACAAGCCTCATAGCTCAGTTGGTAGTAACTATGCCTTCTGCGCCGTAAGTTGTTTTCGATTCCCACCCAGGACAAACATTTATGTGATGAATATAAATGTTTGTTCTGTGTTGTATCATATAGTACGTACTTATGTATTTACAAAAAAAAAGTATGTAAGTATTCTATCCGTAATCTAATTCCCATAGAATGCTTTGTTTGGGGTTTAATGGCGCTGTGTGAAATTAATGTCATGAACTACTTTTTTTTTTGACATACCGCCAACCATAAACTTATGGAATGGTTTTTCAGATGAGGTTGTTCAAAATGGGCGTTTTAAAGTTTTTAAGAGTTTGTTTTATATTGTACTGCGGGGAGGTGCTTGGCCTTCATTTCACCTGGTTAGAAGTTAAGATAAGGCCGAAGGTAGCGCGTTTCACCCGGAATCAACCAACTGAGGAACTGGCTATCTTACCTCTAAATGCCAGAACACAACAATTTTAGGATTGTTATTATGGGGACAGAATTAGGTAAGATGGTGCTTGTTTGACACTTTAGTGGTACCCAAAAAAAAAACATTACCAAAACAAAATGGATTCTATTTACATTAAACAGAACCTTTTCATTATGACTCCCTAATACCATAAGTATAACTCCCGAGACAATTCCACGCCGAGCCATTTATTGCGCGGATGGCGCCTCCGAGGGACGAATCTTAGCACACATTTGCATATTATTTGTAAAACTGATATTTTTCCTACTCTCGACTGACAGCGAATAAAATAACTCGAAGCGGAAAAGCCGGAGCCGAAATCACAAATGCAAATCAAAAAATAAAGTAATATTAATAGACACATCAGAAATCTCATCCTCTTTGAGAATTGACCTCGATGCATAGCGTGATTTTTGCATGAAAACTGTTACTAACCTCTGCTCTTTATCACTTGGACATATTTTTTAGGGTTCCTTATCCAATATGTGCTAATGGGCTCCTATTACTAAGCCTCCGCTGTCCGTCGTCTATCTGTCAGGGGGCAGTATATCATGAACAGTTATATAGGTACAGTTGTAATTTTTACAGATAAGAATTTTTATTTCTATTGTGGTTATACAAAAATTGGAGGGCCCTACCCTATTTTGCTATGTATTATATATTTGAGATAAAGCTAGTTTGCCCAGAACGTGCCCATCTATAGCCTATATACTTATAATAATAATACAACTGGAATAGGTCAGTACATATTTTTTTTGGAAACTCTATTATCAATACTGAAGCCAGAAAAAAAAACGATTTTTCCATTTTGTATGTCTGTCAGTCTGTTTAATGAACGAAAATCACGCTGAAACTACCAGATGGATTTGAATGAAACATTGTATGATTATTACTTATATAATTTTATGTAATCTTATTATCATCCCTCACCCCCTTAGAAGGGGTGAAAACTGTGAAATAGGATAAAACGTAACTTAGTTACGAAAGGTACTTATTATGTTACATGTTTTTATGCCAGGTGATTGTAAGTAGCGCTTGGCTCCAGTTATCGCTTAGCTTTCATCTCACCTGGTTACGAGTCATAATAAGGCCAAAAGGGAGGCCAATTCACCCGGAATCCTCAACTAACTGAGGAACTGGCTATCTCACCAATAAATGTCGGAACACAACAATTTTAGAATTGTTATTATGCCGACAGAATTAGGTAAGATGGTGGTAGCTAGCCAGGCGGACTTAAACAAATTCCTATCACTTTTTTTTTTATTGTACGACGGGGAAGCACTTGGCCTTCATCTCACCTGGTAACAAGATCACCAACCAAACCAAGCACAATATTGTACTCCCCCTAGGGAGGGTAGGTTGAACCACTAGACCACAGAGGCGGTACACTTACATAGTTTAAGAGAAGGTCCTTTCAACAGTGGATGTCTACGAGCGGGTGTTAATGTATAGGTACGTCAGTTAGGTACCTATGTGATAAAGCTAACAGACCAAAGTGTAACATTGCAGCATAATTTTACATGGGTGAGGGTGGCGCGGCTTCTGCGGGCTTTTATTATTCTGGGCACTGTTATAGGTCATCGGATTTGTAACGTCGCACTGTATTCTCAACATTCGTTTATTCTCCTATTTGTAGAAAACATTTGCCATTACACCACTCTGGGCGGGCATATGATAGTTATACTCGTATACGATGCGCAAGTAAGACTGCGCGTGGCCTGCTAGTTACCTAACTCTATTATGATTGAAGACATTGACAGCGGATATACAGACTCAAGATCCCATTAGCCTAAGCCGTGTCTTGAATCTGAATCACCCCGGCGTAGCCCAAGTTACTCACTCCCTAGAATATAAATTCTGACTCAAACAGACAGCTCCCCTTGCATTTGTAAGAAAATCGTAATAAAGTGGGCGCTTAAAACTATCTGCTTCAATGTAATCTTGAAAGTTGACTAATAAACTTTTGAATACATAAACACTTATGGGTGGGTTGTGGGTTGTATAAATACAACCCACCATATCTCTCACACCTAACACAACACACTAATACTCTACCACACACTTTAGCCTATGTGTATCCCTATAAATAGTATCTTTTATCTTTCTCTTTAACTTAAATTTTCAAAAATAAGTCATTTTCAGAATAATAATAATGAGGATCACATCTTAGTACCTAACTACCAATTTGTAATAAAATATTCTCTGAAAAATCTGCCTTTGTAAATGAGCAGGTTAATACAAATCATTATTAAGACATCCAAATTCCAGAGCCCCAAAACACAGACATTATTGCCATTAGACGATGAACATCGCATGATACCTATTAATTTCATATCAAGACCAAATGTAGGTATGTTCTATTACATTATACAAGCAGATAGTGGATGTTCCTTTTGATAATAAGCAGTATAATATATTACTGAACATTAATTTCACACACAGCGCCTGTTGATTTTATGTAGCGTAGCGTGCGATAGATGCTCTAGACTAGAGACTCAACATCAAGAAGATTGGTACTACGTATACGGATAGTGATAATAGGTAATTACTATCGCGCGAAATAAGTCAGAGTTAGTTTTTACCTAGTACAGATACAATCTAACTCATTGCTAAATTTCAGTATAAGAAACTAAGTAAATAAAACGAAAAGCCTCTTTAGTATAGTGTCCCAGTAAATTCACCGGCGACCCTTTGAAATAGACAAATGCTGTCATCAAGCCCCAGGCTGAACAAATCTTATTATATAGAAAATATATAACGGAGAACATAAATACTTATGTATAATAAATCAATATAAATATAAATTACGGACATAATTCACCACCACCCACATATAAACATGCATACAAATGTTTGTCCTGAATGGGAATTTAACCTACAACCTACAGCGTAGAGACAAAGCTAACTACCTACTGAGATGTGAGGTCATTTATGTTTGGTGTAGCGGCATAATTACTCGGAATACCCCTTTCAAGATGTAATGGGCAAAAGTTTTTGGGAGATTTGGGGGACGCATTTTCCCAACAATGGGATGAAATAGTCTAAAAAAAGTAATTGTAAATGTTTTCAACAGAGCTCCGCAAGTCAGGATCCAGAGCCACGGCGAGCGCATACAACCATCGCCCTGTGTCGAGGGAACATTGTCGCCATCAAGAAGTTGCAGAAGAAGAGCATTGACGTCACACGCGCTGTCAAAAAAGAGCTAAAACAGGCAAGTGACTATTTCAAAGACATTAGAAGACGGCTTTACGAAAATACGGTCTTAATCTTTTCTTGTTGATAAAAATAAAACGTGATCGTCATAAAATTATTTTGTAGGTGTTTTTGTCACTGAACTCCTAAACCGCTGGAACGATTTTGTTGAAATTTGATAAGTGCGTTTCAGTGAGCTATTTGATGGTTTAGATTTACAACTAGGTGCTCACTAAGAACGGATTTTAGGAAATTCCTCCCCCAAGGGGCTGAAATGGGGTGAATTAGTTTGCATACAAAATCTTTATTTATCATCCGATTGAGTTGAAATTTAGAACGTGTATTTGTAATTACTTAGAGATGCCAATTATGAAAAAAAACTTGGAGATTCTTCCTCTAAAAGGGTGAGGAGGGACAAAACTTTTTCTATGGAGATATCTTTATATTTGATCCGATCGAGTTGAAATTTTGTACGTGTGTTGATTGTAGCTTAAAGTGGGTATTTAGAAAAAAAAATCTTAAATGGTAGAAGGGGACAATACAGTTTGTATGCAAAATCTGTATTTATAATCCTATTGAGCTGAAAATTTGTAAGTGTATTTTAAATAACTTTTAAATGCTAATTATAAAAAAAACTTGAGAGATTCTAACTATAAAAGGGTGAAACGGGGAAAATCTTTTTGTATTGAGATGTACTTTATATTTGATCGGATCAAGTTGAAATTGTGTCTCTAATTCTAACTTGATCGGATTTTTTTTCTAAAAAAAAAATAGAAAAATCTTACTATTAAAGGGTTAAGTGGGGAAAAACAGTTTCTATGAAAAATCTTTATTAATGATCCAATTGATTTGAAAATTGTAAAGTGTATTTGTTAACTTGGAGTCTTCCTCTAAAGGGTGAAATGGGGCAATACTTTTTGTGTGAACAAATCTTTTTATCTGATGTAATGATAAACTCATCAAATATATGAAAAAAATATTTCGGAAGATCAAACTAATAGAGGGGCAAAAAGTTTGAACACAAAATCTTTATTTATGATCTGATTGAGTAAAAATTTGTATGTGAAATACGTTTAAAATGCTAATTATGGAAAAAATCCTTGTGATTCTTCCTCTAAAAGGGCAAAAAATGCATCTCAAATCTTTATAATTCGATTTAGTTACAATGTTGTATGATAATGTTGTGTTTCAAAGACTATTGAGATACTTATCATAGTTTTTTAATATTCCTCTAAAAGGGTTAAATAGGCCAAAAGTCTTGAAATTCAATATATTTAATTTTATTCCATTGAGTTGTAATTTGTGTATGTATAGATATAATATACTTTGAAATGCTGATGAAAATGATGATGAAAAATAACGTTGAGATTCTTCCTCTGATAGGGTGACATGGGGCAAATCTTTTTGTAAGGAGAACATTTATTTTTATTTGATCCAATCGAGTTGAAATTGTGTGTGTGTTGTAATTTGAATGCTTATTTAGAAAATATATTCTAAAAATCTTAAATTTAAAGGGTAAAATGGGGCAAAATAAAAAGGGGGAAAATTTTTAAGTGTATTTATAATTACTTTTAAATGCTAATAATATAACTATATGCTTACAAAAATTAAACTTACTATTAAAGGGTGAAATCGGCCAAAACCTGCATTCAAAATTTTTATAATTGGATTTAGTTAAAATATTGCATGTATTTGTGTTTCGAAGACTAATGAGATCCGTGTCATGTTTTTTTACTATACTTCTAAAAGGGTGAAATGGAGCAAGTATTGAAATTAAAAATCGTTAGTTTCATTCAATTGACATTATGTATGTGTATTATATAATAACATTTAAATGCTAATTATGAAAAAAAATACTTTAAGTTTTTGCCTCAGATAGGGTGACATGGGGCAAATCTTTCTGTACGGAGATATCTTTTTATTTGATACAATCGGTCCCGGGTTCGATCCCTAGGGAGAGTGGAATATTGTACAGGACTTAAACAAAGTCCTACCAACAACCAAACCAAGCACAATATTGTACTCCCCTTGGGATCGAACCCGGGACCTCTGAATCTGACACCGGTGGGGGTGCCTTGGTTATCCAAAACATTTTACGAGCCGCCACATGGCTCTTTGACAACCATTACCAGTGACAGTAGGTTCCCAGGACCGACAACGGCCCTCCAAAGCAATCTGGTAATTCTAGCCTGCAATGTCCGTACGAAACGCCCCGGCCGGCGACCAAACCTCATATAGGAATGCCGCACCCGTGAATCGGACCTAGGACTACAAGACAGGTGCGAGTCTCTAAAGCGCTAAGATTTCCGAAGATAATTTTCTATTTTTTTTTTATTCAATGATACTTATACCTACTAACAACCAAATAAGCACCAGGTTCTCTTTATTCTATATTTTATATCAAATAGTATAGTTAGGGTCTGGACATAAGATTTCAGAATTACCGGGACGGGCCGTGTAGAAACTAGGAACCCTGTCGTTCAGTACAAGCTGTATACCAGGAATTAGAAAATTAGAAATAGCCATTCCTATTTCTTTATTTCACCGTAGCGAAGCACGGGTACATTCAGCTAGTTTAATTATAAAGTTGGCACCGTCAACCAAGTCAGTAGGGCTACACGGAACAAATGAATGTTAAAATAACATGTTAACAATATTAAAATAACATGTTAACAATGTTAAAATAACATTAATTATTGGGATCAGTTCATCAGTCTGTTGGTTTCCGTGAGCAGAAAATTATAATCATTATAATGCCTAAATAAATATTGAGGCAAACTTTTACTTGCTACTTTGTTTACAAATTTAATTAAAAAGGCCAGCTAGAACTCATTAAAACGTTAGTTAAAACAAGTTCGTTATGTTTTTGTCTTTTCTACCCGACTGCCTCAGAAGTAGGGTTATGTTATTCGAGAGTCTGCTCTGCGGCCTTAACGGCTTGATGAAATTTGGTATCACAATTAAGTATTACAATCTTAAAGATTACAATATTTTAGATTTAAATACTTTATAAGACCGTGTTCTCGTAAAAACATGAAGTTCGAAATTTTGCTGTCGTGTTTAGTTTTTCAACTTTCAACTTGTTTGTCCATATGTTTTTACCTACTATGGATACAATATTACTCAATATATCTTTGAAGAGGTACGTTCTTTTTTCATCACCAAGTATTTTCATTCACCCGTTTTGATAACGCGATTCAAGCCTATGGTACCTCTTAATTTGCATTAAATTAAGCACGAACTCGGCTTGTTTATTATTCTTGTCTCGAAAAATAAAACCCTTCTTTATTTGGGATACTGTAAGCCTGGTAGGTATTTCTTACTTACTTCATGTCGTCTGGATAAACAATGTGGAGCAAATTTTTGACCTCTTCAGGGCTATATTATTTTACGCAGTTATTATTATAAAATCCAATGTAACCCAAGGAATTGTTTCTAACCTCTATGAGGATTTCCTTCGGGGGATAGAAGATTCAGTTCCCAAAAACGTAGAAACGGCTAATTTTTATTCGTGAACAAAAGACTAGATAGCAATTTCAACATTTCTAAAAAAAGTCAAACGTCCATACAAACTTAAATTTAACTTAAACTTAATTTCCAACATTAACCATTTCATGTGGTTGAATTTGTATATTTATTGGTAAGAATTTCATTTATTTGTTAATTCAATTCAATTCAATTCAATTCAATTTAAATCATTTATTTTCAATCAACACAGGATCATAGAAAATACAAATTTATTTATAACAAGGTACAAAACACAAAAAAATGGGGTAATATTAATTTAATAGTTTGTTTCCAAATTTCTAACTGAAGATGCTGAAATCGCATACCAATGTGTTGAGTACTCGTATTTCACTCTAATAGGGGATATATTTATAAGTTGCCTTTGTTTTAAATTAAAAGATTTTAGGTACACTTGTGCCAAATTTCATGCTTCTACATTGACTGGTGCAGACTGTGCGTTCGGCCAGTATATGATAGTATATGAGATGAGATATAGTCGATTTGAAATATATGTGATCATACATATGAATTAAGAACCGAGAACCTTGCATGTCTTCAGACAACAACACTGACACAGACTCATTAGGTGCGGCAAACAATTTTATAGAAAAAATATGTTAAAGGTTTTTGTATCTGTTTGGTAAGTAGATAACTATGGGAAAAGTGTTCCTGGTGGGAATAGGTCAAAATCAAATCAAAAAGACATTTATTTGCAACTCTAAACAAAATACACAAAAATCAACATAAAAATAATAATAAATAGAGACAAAGAATAAAAATGTAAGTTAAATAGTTAGCTCGCATAGAATTGCAAAAAGGTCTCAACTCAGCGTTAATGCAGGTTCGGGGAACCTGCGCTGATCTTCCGTTGAGACCTTTGGAGACCGGTACAAACAACAAGTGTCATTTTTTTATGACTATGTACATTTTATCAAATAACTAAAAACGCAATAGTTTAATTTCTCCCTCAACAATAAAACAATACTTTCTCAACTTTAACGGCAACTAAACACAACACTTCTGTATAGTTGCAGTAATGATTCCATAACTATTGTTCGACTTAATCGTATTGATGTAAACGATCTTGAAACTTTACAAGAAATTAATTACTTAGATTAATTAATTTGAGTCACTTTATATTCAAATTACAATTGCTTGTTACAATTGCTACAAACAGGCCATTCAGCCCAGTTGATAGTAGGTCTACCATTAGCGCTGTAGATTGTGGGTTCGATTCCCACGCAGGATAAACATTTGTGTGATGAATTTGTATGTAATGTTCTGTGTACGGATGTTGTATGATATGTTTAATAGTTGTAGCGTTCCTTGTAAAAGGGCTCGTTCAGGGAAGTACTACCACTATACCTACAAGTTTCGGCCGCAAAGCAACATTACTGGGTATTGGTTTGAAGGGTATACCGGTAAAATTTACCGGTGAAATTACGGGCACACGGCGCTTAATCCCTCAAGTTGATGGGTGCAATGCAGGACAGCCTAGGTCTTGTTCTTGTCATATGCTCTACGCAGTAAGGCTTTGTTATAGGTAAGAGCTGCACCATTTTCTTGCTTATTACGCTTTTGCTTGCTTTTTTTTATTCTACGACGGGGAAGCGCTTGGTCTTCATCTCGTCTGGTTACAAGTTAGTATAAGGCCTAAGGTGGAATCGCACTTCACCCGGAATCCTCAACAAACTGAGGAACTGGCTATCTTAACATTAAATGCCGGAACACAACAATTTTAGAATTGTTGTTATGACGACGGAATTAGGTAAGATGGTGGTAGCTAGCCAGGGCGGACTTAAACAAAGTTCTACCACCAACCAAACCAAGCTCAATATTGTACTCCCCTGGGGATCGAACTCGAGACCTGTGGATCCGAAATCGGTGGGTGGAACCACTAGACCACCGAGGCGGTTAAAATCGTTTATGTTCGGACTCCATGTTGTATAAAAGAATGTACCTATGTAGGTATTAAGAAGGTGTATAAGAGTTGTATCCGTAATATTCGTTCGTATATTGTTTAGTTAGCTATGCTTAGTTTGATGCAAGATCACGCTGTGTAAATGTCTCAATTAACCAAAAACAATGTGTGTAGGTACTTATGACATATACACGAGGATCTGATATCTGATGAGAAAATTATTATTACTGTTTCAACAACTGAACGACATTTTGTTGTGAAGTAGGTAATAACCAACTCCATTATCGCGAAATAACTCGACACGTGTCTCGAAATGTGACAATAACAAGCAAATCATACAGTGTTACGAATTGTTGATATTACTTTAGTAACGATATTCTGGAAACATTTCAAGGAAAATCGAAACTGAAGACAATACATCCTGCGAAATATAATTATTACCTAATTTATGCGTACCTATGCAAAAGAGTAATTTTATCAAGAAATTTGGTCGTAGAAATACTTTCAACAAATATAATAATACTTGTACAGAATATACTATTGTATATACTTAAGTAAATTAAACAAACATCGTCAAAATGAGGATGAATGGGAGTACAAGTCAAAATGTACAATTAAACAAACTATGTACAAAGGAATCAGTCTGATTAAGGACCGTTAAAAACGACCTATAGGTAACTCAACTGTTCCAGAACAGTACCAGACGGAAGCGTGCCCAAGACACTCGCTGCATTGCCACGCTGAATAGCTATGCTAAGTCTCTGGCTTAAATAAAATAAATTAATTTTAATTGTTTGTAATGTCATAATATCAGCTTTTTCTTAGCATACGGTACTTACCTATAAATAAGCAATTTTTGTCTCTTTGCTCCGGCTTATCTCCGAAACGGAACTTTATACGGGACTTTTACTGGAAAATCGCTAATATAAAATAAGCGTTAGCTACTCCTTATAACGGTTAAGGAGTAGCGCACACTTCTTTTATTTTAGAAAAATAATTAGGGTGCCACGTAAAAAAAAAACCACTGGCGAATTGAGTTTTAAATGTTGATTTTTAAAGGTATACTGAAACAAGTTTTGAAGTGAAAACTTCGTTAGGCGCATCAGGCATTTTTTGGGATGGGAAAAAACCATTGAACTCAGATTTAGAATATACTATACGATTGATCTCGCGACACCTTACCGACACCGCTTTTGACACATTTGACTTTAAACACATTGTCACGCTTCTATATATCTTCTATCTTTACTGTCCTAAGAGGTACGGGAAGCGACCGTTCGAAGGCTGCCTCTCCCCATAGACAGATGGTTGACAGCCGTGACAGGTATCTATCAACGTCAGTTTTACGAGGTCATTGTGTCAGTTGTGTTACAAAATAACCCTCAATAATAAAATATCGCAACCAACGCGACGAAAATGAGATTCAAGTACCAACAATCTCTATATATAATCTCTATACCTTCCTATATAGTGCTGTGTTCCTGCGGTTAGCAAGTTCTTCGGAGCTCCTTTAAAATGGTCGGCAACGCGCGAGTGATGCTTCTGGTATTACGAGTACAAGCGTCGATATTTTTTAAATATAATTTCACAAATTTCAGTAGCCATAATTTTTCATCAAAACACTTATTGTGGGGCCCTTCTTCCTGGATTAGCGTAGCGGCCCAGGAAACGGTACTCTCCCAAATGATTTGATGCAAGTAATCAAAATCCTCAATTTACGTCCAAGTTACCTCCATTATTTTTAACCGACTTTCAAAAAAAGGAGGAGGTTCTCAATTCGTCGGATTTTGTATTTTTTTTTATGTATGTTCCCCAATTACTCGAAGACGCCTAGACCGATTTGGAAAATTATTTTTTTGTTTGAAAGGGTGAAAGAAGGTAACTTCACAGGTGGTCCCATTGACATTAGGTAGGATCTGATGATGGAATTCTGGAGAAATCGAGGGAACTCATCAAATATTATAGGCACACTTGAAACGATTTGGGTGTATTACCTCAAAAGTAAGAAAAAGGGGGTCCATCCCCAAATAGGATAATGCGTCTATTTGTATGTCTGTCTGTATGTCCATCTGTCATCAAAATAATAGGAAAAAATACGCCATCTAGGTAAACGAAATTGTATCATATTCTTCATTGAAGTCGGTTTTCTTTTTAGTTTTTAAAACGTAATTATAAATAATTATAACAAAATAATTTGTCCACTAACAACATCATGAAAAAGCAAAAGCAAATCTTATATTACGTATTAAAAATGACCGTCACATTCTGTAAACGCCTAAATGCCATTATGGTATTACAACAAGCCTCATAGCTCAGTTGGTATTAACTCCATTAAGGTAGCCTTCTGCGCTGTAGTGTGTGCGATTCCCACACAGGACAAACATTCGTGTGAAATGTTTCAAAATTAAGCGAGGTTGAATTTATAAATTTTCAATTTTGAAAGTGTTCCAACAACTTTGGGCGCAAAGTCATCAAACATTTTTTTTTATTATCATACAAAGAACTCAAATATGCAAAAACAAAAATTGTTCAAAAACACACTTTTCCAGAAAAAGTATTGAAAAAAATGTATTTCATTAATGCAGAACTTTTTTTTAAACATCCAGCACGTAATTCCTAACATGACTTTTCGATAACTCTCGCGGTTTCAGAGGCCAAGCCTTGAAAAAAAAATCAACCTGTATTCGTGAGTCATAAGGTCAAAGTCAAAGTCAAAATTTCTTTATTCATTAAGATTTTTTAGGATCATTTTGAATCGTCAAATTTACCGCCTGTTCGGAATCGCGACCAGCACACAAGGAGAAAGGCAAGAACCTTGGGCCGGTTAATTTTTTTGATGATCCATTCAACATTTAGATACACAATTTGTAATTATATTCTAAGTAGATACAACAAAAACCTAAATACTTAATCTTAAAACATTTGTTATTACCTATCTACCTATGGGCAATTTGTTAACATTGAGAAATCACCATTTTGCTGTCAACTGGTATAGCAACATCGGGCCACACGTTCTTATCGTCGATATAATCACTAATTTTGTAGTAGGCACTTTTAATTAAATTATTCTTTATCATATTCAAATCGTATTATCAGAATGAATTTGCTAATCGTTGAGATTTATGTAGAGCAGGCGAAGCTGCGGACAAAAACGAATGGTTAATAAACGTTTATGATTATGATTATTACCGTAGATTCGCGAGCTCCGGCATGAAAATCTCACAGCCTTCGTCGGTGTTTGCGTCGAAAGCGGAGCATCCTGCATCATCTCCGCTTACTGCTCCCGGGGCTCCCTGGCCAGGGTCCTGGCAGACCCGGATCTCCACCTGGATGACATGTTCGTGGCCAGTCTGGTGGCGGACCTGCTAAGAGGCCTGACGTACCTCCACGAGTCTCCGCTGATATCGCATGGGAATCTGACGTCCAGCAATTGCTTGGTTGATAGTCGATGGGTGCTGCAGATTGCTGATTATGGTCTGCATAACTTGAAAAGTGAGTACAAATCTTATAGTGTCTTTCCCTTTTTATCAACCGACTTTCAAAAAATGGAGGTTCTCAAGTCGTCGGTATTTTTTATATGTATTTTCCCCGATTAGTTGATGACGCCTAGACCGAGGATAGGAAAATATTTTTTTGTTTGAAATCTTCACAGTAGTCCCATTTACATCAGGTCAGGATCTAATGTTGGGATCCTGGATGAATCGAGGGAACTCTTCAAATATTATAGGCACACTTGAAGCGATTTGGGTATTTTTAGGGTGTATTATCTCAAAAGTAAAGAAAAAACGGACCGCTTATCGGATCACGCGTCTGTCTGTCTGTCGGTGAATCCATCTGTCATCATAATAATTGGAAGAAATACGTCATCCAGGTAAATTGTATCATATTCTTCATTGAAGTCGGTTTTCTTTTTAGTTTTTAAAACTTATACCTACGTAAAAATAAAACTAAGGATAAATTGTACGCACGGATAATTGTGCTATTTGAAATAGATTAAGTTTATAAGAAAAAAGTTTAGTAACAAAATTAATTAAAATCTTTCTAATTTTGACCCAAATAAATGAAGAATTTAAAATAAGAATTACTTCAGTTATATTAATTACAATTTACAATTAAAAAGGGCTGTGCAGCAAAATGGGTCCTTCTTCCGATCCGATGATTGTGGGATCAAATCCAATCGTGCACCAATGGACTTTTTCTGAAGCTTATGTGCGCATTTTTCACGTGCATATGCTCTGAGGGTAAAGGTCATATCGTGAGAAAACCGGCATATACAGGTGAATTTTTGAAAAAAAAAAAAAAACTGCTCTCCCAGATAGAGCGGCACTGGGACTTCCTCAAGAGTTGTTTCTGATTTGTTGTTGATTCTGAGTGGGGGCAACCGAGGCCTGCACCGACGTACCTCTGTGGGGTATATTGTGAATTGTCCCCCGTGGTAATAATTAACCCTACCCTAAGGCCCCTAAGGTAGCTTATTGATTCAGGTGTTACTTTGCAGAGATCTATGTTTCGCTCGGGCTCGCTCAGCAGCAAGACTATTCGGCATATCTTACGACGATTCCTCGAAAAAATACTCGACTCGATCTTGGTCGAGGAAACTTTAAAATTTAATCGTCGGGTAGAGTTAGCCCATACCACCCAGATGAACCCTACCATAGCCAGCTTGAAATATCTAATCAGTAGGTACATGAGTAGGGTCGATTCGGCAACATTACAACATATATTTCAGATGGCTGCGCCGACGCCGAAGACGCGTTGCGCTTGGAACGGCGTATGCTCTGGCGCGCCCCAGAACTGCTGCGAGAACCGAGTCCCCCCAGAGGATCGCAGCGGGGGGACGTCTACTCCTTCAGCATCATTCTGTACGAAATACTTGGCAGAAACGGACCTTGGGGGGAAACCAACTTGACAAACGCTGGTGAGTTTAAAGCTGCGAGGAAAATTCCTTTAAGAAGTTCCCATACACTGTTCCTTTGAATGAATGTTCCAAATGTGATTCAAAAGTTAGAGGAGGGGGGTGAATACAAAAAAACATTATTCAATCAATATGGGTATCAAATGAAAGCTAGTAATATTCCAATTCTAAATATACAAATAATAAAGCACTTTTATACTACTTTTAAAGTCACACATTAAGTTTAAAAGTATGTTACTCGTACTCGATAGTTAGTTATCGTTTTTTAAGTTATCGTCTGTGTAAGCTGGTGATCTCTATAATATTGAACACCTGTTTACATAAAAATGTAAATACATGCTTATCTACTGAAACTTTTAATATGCACACAAAGTTTTTATACCATATAATCACAGCGTCGTCTAAGCATTTCGGCAAATTAGTTTATTTATAACTAGATGTTACCACAGGAAAAAAATGTAGGGATCAAACCCTACACGATCGACTTTGATGCACTTCGGGGCAAGGCAAGGTTGAACGGAGGATGTTACCTATAATACTATGTTGGGCTGTAACTGTACCTAACCGTACATAAGCTACAACACTCCATAAGGTACCACACTCGATCGGGCCGTTGTGGACCTCAGCTCACGATTATTTGCTAAGGGTCAAGCGTAGCTCTTAGCCGAGTAAATACCTTGGCTGGGTTAGCTATTAGTACCCTGGATCCCAGAAAGCTGTCTGCGAGAACATAATTCTTCAATCAGATTTCGTAGCAAGTATAGATCGTCGCTAGTTGGTAGTAACTCTGCCTTCTGCGCTGTAGGCTGTGGTTTCGATTTCCAGGACAAACATTTGTATGATGAATATTGATGTTTGTTCTGTGTTTGGGTGTTGTATCATAAAGCACGTAAATGTATTTTTTTAAAAGCATTAGTTCAGAGGGAAGTCACTCGAACATACTTTGCACTTTTGCTTTTATCTATATTCTTAATAATATGTAAGTCATTTCAATTAAGATTCTCATGTTATAAGAAAGAAAACAAAACAAAAACCGTTCGACATTATTTTAACAACGGTGAAGCTCAGGTGAAATTAAATATTTTTATATTTAATTAAACAGGAAGAGGAAACCAAACTCAATTACGTTGGAAACAAACCGAGCTTTATTACATTTGCATATCTGACTGCCACGGTCAGACACTATTTTAAAAATAAAATGCCTTTTTACTTGACAACTGCTGGACCGATTTGACACTTTACTATCTTTTGACATTGACACAAAATACCACTCATAAGCACAATAATATATCATGCGGATAAAATACGTAGGTCTGTCGTTTTTTTAATGTACGACAAGAAAGCGCCTGTCCTGCATATCAACTGGTTTAAAGATATGATAAGGGCGAAGGTGGAAGCGCACCTGGAATCCTCAACTGGCTTATACTGCTATGCCAGGATATTTTTTTTTTACAATTGTTGTGATGGCGACAGCATTAGTTAAGATGGTGGTAGCTAGCCAGTCGTTCTTACAATAATTATACCATTTTACCATTTAAGAACTTTTAATGGTAATTAGAAGGTTTTTACAGGAACAGTAACCCGGATAATATTATTTTACTGTGGACAGGACAGCGCCTGTCTGTCTGGTTAGCTAGTTTTTAATTTGGCTCTTGACATCAAAGCATATCGCAGTCCCGAGGAGCTGTAACAGGCGCGCGAGCCGAGTCCGTCCTCTTTTTGCTATCTGCGCATGTCGGACTTCGGGACTTCGTTGCCCTGTTCGCCGCATGGTTGAAACATGTAATAAATTATTTGAGAGCATTGATATCCTTGCATGCTCGATTTATAAATTTAAAAATACATTACTGGTATGCTGTCGTCACTCGATAGCGCTCTAACTGATTAATTTGTATGTAGTCCTACTTTCTTTTCTCTTTGTTAGTTACCTGTGTTGTCTCCTGCTCTTTTTGTCATTCTTACTCCAATTATATAACTTTTATTAGCATGTAAGCCTAGTTTTGTAGTGTGATCTAGAGCATTTTATTTTAGTTATGTAACTAGTATACTGTGGACAGTGTTGTGGGCCACAGTATTGCCATAATTGTTGTTTTATATGGATTTTGTAATTATTTATATTGTGGCTGTTTGTTGTTCCTTAATAAACAAAATAAATAAACATCAAACCAAGCAAATAAGAGCTATATAAACATGAACAGACAAATATATAGTTGGAGCGAGTTGTAAAACAGTTGTAGTTACCCATTCAGCAGCATTCACTCTTGTTCCAGAGATCATAGGGCGGGTGCGGCATCCAATAGGGGGGGTGATCTTCAGGCCTCCGTTGGGGGCGCTAGCAGCCAGGCCGTCGGTGCTGGCGGTGCTGAACTCTTGCTGGAGCGAGCGGCCGGACAGACGACCGGACCTCAGGCTGGTCAGGCTTCGACTGAAGGATATGCATGCTGGGATGTGAGTAAACAGTTTTTTTCTAACCAATACTTCACTACTGCAGGGTAAAGGCAGGATATGGGGGACCATACCCTTCCAGGACATGCGGTCATCAGCCGTTTTCCACCAGTCCGGGTTAAATGCAGTTAAATGCAGTCAGGTTGTCACGCCAACGTTTTCTAGGCTAGCAGGCATTCGCCCATTCCCGTTTCAGCCTGGTAGTCTTACCATCGACATCTGTAACCGCACCATGTTTTAGACCGCAATTTGGTATTTTGGATCCTATCGGTCCTTTTCACCCCTGATTACACTATTTACACAATTCATATATTAAGGACATTAAATTCACACATCAATACTACGAGTTTGTTAACAATATTTACTTGGGTTCAGGTCAAGGATCCTTTGAAGAAGCCGAGAGTTCGATTCCAGTACTAGTCGTCTGATCGATTGGCTATCAATGCCTGGGTACCTCAAGGGTTTGTTCTATCAGCAAATCTTTTCCTGCGTCACATTAAAGATCTGCTAAGACCCGGTATCTAGGGGTACGCAGATGACAGCACAGGTTGTTTGATATTTTTCCAGCCTACGTGCTAGAGCGGACGACATTTTCAGCTTCCGTAGGGAGATGGTGGAGCGTTTGAACCTCAAGCTTAACTTTGTGTCTCAAAGGGATGGCGCAAATCTTGTACGGTTTAACGCTTCCAAAACGCAGGCGTGTGTGTTCTCTGCAAAATAAAAAGGCCAATTTCATCCCGTACCTATTTTGAACGGCACTTCACTCCAATTCTATGATAGTTTGACTCTTATAGGCGTTGAACTTTCATCAAACTATAACTTTGGCTACCATATCGAGTCTAAGGCCAAATTTGCTGCTATGAAGCTGGGTATTCTTGGTAAAGTTCGGCGCTACATCACCCCGGAACAGCTTTTAAGTTTGTACAAAGCTCAAGCCCGATTTTGTATGGATTAGGTACTGCTGCCATCTCTGGGATGGCTCAGCCAAGGCTCAACTCGAAGCCCTGGACTCGATTGAGCGTCGTGCTGACTAGTCTCATAGTATTCTAGTATTCCGCTATATTGAGTTATGTGAGTATGATTACATGAGTAATGACCTGACCACTCAGAGCGTGGATCCTCGAAGGGAAAAAGTCGTGAGTCTATTACTTTTCGTTACTTATAAAATTTTATGAATTGTTGAACAGGAAAACAAACATCTTTGACAACATGCTAGCTATGATGGAGAAGTACGCCTCAAACCTGGAGTCCCTAGTGGCTGCGAGGACCGAACAGATGCTGGTGGAGAAACGGAAGACAGATGAACTTCTCAACAGGATGCTACCAAGGTATTTTTTAATTTCGATGGGTCTTCTTTTAACTTCAATATTGCCTGTAGATCATTATGTATTTATTGTAATAGCGGCAATAAAAATACACACTGTTAAAATTTCAACTGTCAACCTATAACGGTTTATGCGGATGGACAGCGAAGACTTTGTCAGAATCGATACCAGCAGTGCAAGTTCTTATCGATAAAATAATATTCGTGAGATTCACGAAATTTTGGTTGATTGATGTTTCATTGTCCTTAGTTTAGTATTTGCAAATCTTAAAATAACTTTAATAACATATACTGTTGTATGTAAACCGAATACCTACAAACCTTCAAAATAAATATTGCACAAATGGTGAACATAATGCCAACGAATTTTCTAACTGGCAGAAAGCATTATAAAATTAAATAGGAAATAATTAAAAGACTACCTATTAAAAATTTAATTAATAAGGTAAATATCTTTAAAAAATCTATTACTATCTAACTATGTAAAGTTACCGTATAGGTACTTATCGATTTCATTGCCTTGACTCGAAGCTTGGGTAGTTCAAATATCATTACGTAAGTTGAATTGGCTGCAATTACACCTCATGCGTTTTTGTCTCGTAACCTGTAACCAATTTCGGTTAATACAGAACTGTGGCTGAAGCCCTAAAACGCGGGGAGAGGGTGCAGGCCGAGAGCTTCGACTGTGTCACCGTCTACTTCAGTGATATCGTCGGGTTCACGAAACTGGCCGCCGCCAACACGCCTATGCAGGTATGTTTAATTGTAAATTGATATTTATATTTCTTATATTATACCCCGATTGTGGTTCTGTCAACAGAACCATTAGGAAATGAGTTCTATCAATAGAACCATTCAATTGAAAAAGGTATTGACGGGAAAATTTAATGAGAATCAATGTAATGTAAGACTGGGAATAAACAATACATATTGGTCTTAAGGTAAAGTACTTCACTCGCTTTGATTTTATAGAATCGTTTTAATTTATTCAAGATTCTTGATACAAATTAGATAAGTAATTTACACAGTTCACAAATAGCTTACAAGAATCCTTTGTAATAAGATAATAGCCGTGATAATAGCCGTCTGTATTGGATTTTATATCGTTGCTACGGTAGATAATTGGTTCGGAGCTTATTTTAAACCGGCTATGGTACCGGTTTAAGATCGGCTCAGGAACGAATTGAGAATTTTATTTTGATTTTATAAATTTGTTGTTACGAAATAAATGATCTTTACCATATTTGTTTTTTTTTTGCTGTACGACGGTTTTATTGTGATTGGCCTTCATCTCACCTGATTTTATGTTACGATAAGGCCTTAGGTGGAAGCGCACTTCACCCGGAATCCTCAACAAACTGAGGAAATCTGGCTATAACAAAACAATCTCAGAATTGTTGTCATGACGGCAGAATTAGGTAGCATGATCTGATACCGGTGGGCGAGCCACTAGACCACAGAGGCGGTTTAATTCAGTAGGGATCCATACTTGCTATTCTTCCGTTGATATCGTAAAAGGCGACTTAGGGATCAAGCCAGAAGATGGTTAGCAGATCATGATTAGACCGCAAGCTCATTGTTTGTATATTTCAAAATAAAACACTTTATTTTTATTGGAGGTGTTTTAGATTACAACAGTCCGTGCAGATTTAACTACGTCTAAGGGGATACTGATGGACGGATGAGCTCACGGGGATCCCCAGGGAATCTAGTTAGAGGATCCTATCTTCATTTTCATGCTCATGAAAGTCAGTGAAATTTTGGCGAAATGCCTTGGTCGCTTTACGAAAATTATTTAAATTGTTCTCGAAAAATTTAAAGGGATTTTGAATGCTGCACTCTTACTATATAAAATAAACAACTATACTTTCTTAGCGAAGCGTTATGACTATGTCAATAGGTACCTTTTTATCAGACTCCTTCAATATATTTCAAGTCTTGTCAAGCTGAATAAGTGAGGACTTGTGCTTGTGCCATTGTGGTTTCAATATTTGCTACGATTGGATACTACGGTTCGTAGAGCTGCTACGAGGTTCGTAGATCTGCTAGGAGATTCGTAGAGGCGACTACTCACGTAGAAGTGGTAATAAAAACAAATTTAATATTATAAGAGATTTGTAGAATAAGTGCATTTATGGTGGTTCCATCTAAATAAGGTACCCATAATATTAATATTTTTTAACTAACGAAGCGAACTTTGTTGATGTTTCAGTTTTTTTAATCCACGGCACATTTTAAAGCAACAATTTACTGTATACCGTACCGCGCGTACATACATGACTTTGAGTAGACGCTATGTAATTCGGGATGGTGTTACAAAATACAAGCCCGAAGCTGTTCATAAGAATGATTCTTACTAAAGTTGACGAATACGTGTGTAGTGTAATGTAGGTAGGTAAGAAAAAGCATGTTTATTTTCGCAACGTGTATTATAATTGTGTAACATAACGCTCGCTTTTGGCAGGTTGTGGAGATTTTGAACGATCTGTACACATGCTGCGACGCCATTATATCACATTACAACGTTTATAAGGTAAGTCTAGACTTAATTTCTCTATACATACTAATTGGACTATCGGATTTGGTTGGTGGTAGGACGTTGTTCAAGTCCGCATAGATACCACCATCTTAAGTCTGTCAAAACAAAAAAAAATATATATTGTGTTCCGGCGTTTAGAGGTAAGATAGCCAGTTCCTCAGACTGTTGAAGATTCCGAGTGAAGTGCGATTCCACCTTCGGCCTTATCATAACTTGATACCAGGTAAGATGAAGGCCAACCGATTCTCAGTTGTATAATAAAAACATATTTAAAAAAGACTAATACTTCCGGGACTTCACCAAGTTGATGTCGTTGATGGGATGACGGGCATTCGTTGCGACCCACTGGTGGTACCAATTGTGAATCTAAACCATCAAAACACGTACTCAAATACACACATCCATCTTAGGCGACATCTTTTCTTATTTTACATATAAGCTAATGGTCAAACGCTTGACTATCGCCAGTAAAAAAATAATATAAAATTAATCAAATTTGTTTCCGCCGTTCAGAAGTTCAGAGACAAACACACGTACAGAAGAAATATATGTGTTAAGATGTGCATACGTTGAAGCTTTCCCAGATTAAGCTTACCTATATGATCATCACATGCATAATACGGCTTGCGTCAATCACATCACAGAATTTGAATTGTTCAATTTAGGTCAGGTTAGGGCATTGTTCTGCCTTGGAAACGGTCAGGGTCGTAATTAGTGTTTGTATGTTATTGCTACCAGTAATCGGTTGTGGTAAGATGCATGCATCGGCAACTGTGCACTGGAGTTTCATGACCTTATTTACCCTTCACCGTTATTCATAGGAATTTTAGACGCACTGCGAATCATCATTTGATTTCCATTTACGCTAGATATTTAATTTATTAGGATTCAAGCATTCTCATGTTCTGCTCATGATTTATGCCTTGGCTGTCGCGGCTTGAATCGCCCCTCCAACTCAGCCCATGGATGTCTTTAAAGCCGACTAAGGGATCTCACCAGAAGAAGGGCTTATGTACCGATATACCTAAAAGTCCAATCGCCAAAATCAGTAATTACCTACCCGAAATCACCAAGTAATCGATGAAGCGTTGGAGATTTTATCTATCTGGCTATCATTCAAACGGTCAGCGAATAATTTAATAAATGATCAGCTAATGAAAGAGGTTTTTATCAGCCTCAAAATGTATTTTTCTCAGCCAAGTAAATATAAATAAAATTAATAACCTGCACCCTTATTTTATAAGACCAATTGTGTCTTAACACGCCCGCGTTACCTACAATATCTGCATGGAATCATCGTATTTTAAAATACACACCCTCCAAATTTCATGTCTCTAGGACCAACGGTTTAGGCTGTGCGTTGATATATCAGTCAGTCAGTCAGTTAGTCAGTGAGTCAGTCAGGTTTTCCATATATATTGGAGCCTTTACTCTTTATTTTAGAAATTTCTGAAAAACCCTTTTCACACCACACCAAGACAAACATACCCTCTCAGTTTAAAGTCTGTACAACCAGCGTTTTAGTCATAACTTTGATGTGTGGGGGATGATTTTGGAAAAACTCTCATAATTTTAATTGAAGAAAATGTACACCAATTTTCGAATCAATCGACTTTTTATTCTCTATAAAAAGTTTTAGAGAACATTCAACCCCCCATTTCACCCCCTAATGGTGGAATTTTGAAAAACCTTTTCTTAGTGGATACCTACACATGACAATGTACACACCCTCCAAATTTCATGTCTCTAGGACCAGCGGCTTAGGTTTTGCGTTGCTATATCAGTCAGTCAGTCAGGACTTTGAACGCGGTCGGGATAATTTTGGAAAAACAGTTTAACACGTGTCTCATAATTTTAATTGAAGAGAATATATACCAATTTTAGAATCAATCCACTCAAAGAATAAAAAGTTTCAGAGAAAATTCAATCCCCCATTTCACCTCCTAAGAGTGGAATTTTGAAAAACCCTTTCTTATTGGATACCTACACATAACAAAGAACACACCCTCCAAATTTCATGACTCTAGGACCAGCGGTTTTGGCTGTGCGTTGATATATCAGTCAGTCAATCAGTCAGCTGTCCGCTGTCTGTCGGCTGTCGGTCGGGCTGTTCTCGAGTGTGTGATATAGGTACACATATGTATTACCTACTTACCTATTTATGTATGAAAGTATATTTTTATCTCCTAATATAAAACACGTATTGAAGATTCATAGTGGTACATTTGAATAACTGGGTAGGTACCTCATTACTGTTGTTCTATACTCCTGACACTATCTTGAATTAACTTGTCATTTCTCACGAAAACTTGAGAGACAAAGAGACTTGACGTTGCATTACCAACCAATCTCATGGTGTCGCTTTTAGGGGTAGGTGTGCGTGTGCTTATAAAATTTACTCTCGTCCCTTTTCCAAAACGCAACCAACTTCATGGTGTCGCTTTTAGTAGTCAGATTGGGCGCGCATCGTAAAAAAAAATCACTCATAATTATCTCAAACACGCCAAAAGAAGTATTAGGTACTTAAAAAAAACTCCCACGGCTTTACGGGAACAAAGTCCCGGGCGCGTTTTACTAATAATGTTTATACAACGGATGAAGATGGAAAAGGGATTCACCCGTATTATAGCCCACTTCATAGAATATTGATGATTCTATACGAAAGCAATTTAGGTTTTATTACACAACGTGTTCCAATAACAGAAAATGAGGCAACACATTACATAATTTATCGCGTCTCCTTTCCTTTACGAGCCAGTTTGCAACACATCCACTGCAAGGCAAGGCATTCCTTATTTTATTCCACTCCGCTTCGAGGCTGTATCCGAGGAACTTGTTTCTTAAAATTATGCAGGTACCTACGGAGTTACCTAATTCTGTGTTAGAGCTATTATCTATATGACATTCTAGTTGCTTAGTAGGTATGCAGGGTGGATTTTTGAGATGGGATAGTAGGGGCAGGTTTTTTTTTTATATTATTGCCCACCTAATGTTAGGTGCATCTCTTGCCTATAACAATGCCTTACTTAAGAGAAAACTGATGTACGTACATACCGACGACGGAAAACAATAAGGGTGAGCAAAAAAACAGAAAAAAAAATGAAATATGATCATAATTTTTTATTGGTAAATCGTGTGATCGTAATTTTTGGACCGTAACTATATAATACAAATCTGTATTTAATGGTCTACAAACCAATAGCTTCCTATTGCTAGAAGTATCCAAAACAGTAGGTTTTTTTCGAGTTACAGCCATTGTCTTTAGAATTACAGACCTCAAAAAGGTCGTATCTTGACACGATGTTTGTACTGAATAAGTAAATTGTAACAAATTTGCTCACCTCAAATAAATCGTAATTACCTTTTCGTTTTAATTTGCCGTCAATAACGGGGTGTAAGCACGTTCAAATTACATACAATGATCATAGTAAAATGTCATATGCTATTCTGAATGTAAATTATTGAACTTTAAAAAAGTTACATGTGGTAAGTAAATCGTATTTTAACGCGGCATAAACTATAACACAATTTGATTAAAGTGGAATTAAATAGCTGGGAACTTAAAGTAGATAGATATTAAAACTGATTTCCGATTTGTGATTTCAACAGACATGTACTTTGTGGGACAAGCAGATCTGTTTTTCACAACACAATCATTGGTAGATAATATGTAAGTAGGTATCTTTTATTAATTAGACACGGTAGAAAAAATTAACACTAAAATATTTATACAATCTAACACATTCATACACACTCTTATTAGAGTTAAGCTCGCCTTTGCTAAACTTTTTAATTTTTAAGTTAACTGGTATCAATAGTATTGATCGAGTGAGCGAAGCGAACGAGATCTCAGAGTTATGTCGGGAAATCGGGCACTGTAGGTATGTATGAACCTATGTATGTATGTATGTGGCAATGTTTGTGACGGCATAACTCTCAAACGGATTATCCAATTTAGAGTAAATTTCAACTGAATAGAGATTACGTAAATATAATTTGACTGTCCCAGGGGATTTTAGATAAGTGGGTAGTTTTTGAGATATTGGAGCGAAAATAAATAAAATTTTTGGCCCATATTTTTTGAATGGCTGATCCGATCAATTCAAAATTTTGAACATGCAGAGATTATTAAATACTCATCAATCGGTACGAAGATTTTTTTGACACTAGGGTAGCATTTGAGGAATTTTGTTAAGTAAGAGGGTAAGATTTATGGCTTGTAGGGGCTTCATTTGAAAGAGTATCGACAGCACATTCATCTTCACTTTTGATTAGGGGTGGTTTTCGTTACAAAGGGGTATGTTAAGGGCTTAAACGCTCGGCATATCTTGTAAGATAGACTATTAAAGGGGGTTGACTTGCTTTTGATTTGCTGAAACCACCCCTGTATTTACATTAAGGATTGCAAAAGGGGTAAATAAGATTGAAGTCTTCAAAATGTGTTAACACATGAAATATCATATGAATTAAGGTTGAGACTGCAGATTTAAAAACAAGTTGCCCTTATTAGGGTTGGTTTTTTAGATGAAGTGGGCAAATGATGATCATCATGTCTTGTAAGATAAGAGAAGGTATTCGAAATTTCATGAAAACTGGTCTATTTATCTATTCTTATTCACTCAATAGGGAAGGGTGTCGATAAAATATGAGAATTACTTTTGAGGTTTCATGCAAGTAATGTGAGTAAGGTGTAATAAAAGCACACTTTTATCGTTTGTTAATATCGTTTTATTTGAGAAGTAATCTCCGTCACAAACCAGACATCACAAGATCTCAGTTCGGGGCGAACTAAGTACTTTTTATGTGTGTGTGCAATAAAGTCTAAGTAAATACAAACGAAATAGGTATTTAAAATAAAACGTATATATACTGATATTATTATTATTTATTATTATCAAGCAAGAAATACGTGGTTTACCTATTAATCTAGTTGAATCGAATTTTAACAACAGGATTTGACTGAAGAAAAACAGACACAACCTTTCATCATGGCATCTGCGCAGCGATTGAGGTAGCTTGCCTAGCTAGGGCGTAAGCAAGAAAAAACCGGAACGTTCCAGAAACGACGGGACCTATTATTCGTCTTAACTACCTAAAGTACAAATATTGATTCTGGTTATATTGTTTTATCATGGTTTGATATGATTTCACCACAAAATTGAAGTATCTGAAAGGTTATTAGAGGTCTTTAGAAAAATACTTACCGTAAAAATGTCGTAAGCAATGAGGTATCAAAAAATGCATAACGCAAGAGCACCGAAACAGTTGCGGTGCATATACACAGTAACAGCGTTACTACATTTTTATTAAAAACACAAAATTCTACTCGGCGTAACTCTTAAAAGTTTAAATTCGCGGCTTTTTGGCCAGTTACACCAAAAACAACACTGAAGACAGTTTTCAAAATACTGTCTCATTTTTCAATTTGATGTCGTCGTAGAGCAACGAGACCCACACCAATCGACGCAGAAAAAAAACCTGATTATTAACCTTACACCTAGTCTAGTTACGAATTTAAAAATTTATGATCTCTGGGTACTTATTTTTTCTCTAAGCCATCGTTGACACAGAGGCCCGTCCCACTGCCGCCGTTGGGCCGAAAGGTGTGTTTTGGGGGATCGTTACAGTAGGTAGTTACAAGCACTATGCCAAGCGTTTCGAGCGTCAAGATAAGAAAGTTTAGGTGTACCTATCTACCTATTGCTAGGAACAGAACCTCAACGAAAGAATGTATACTAAAGACGGAAGGCAAGAACGCTGGCAAAACCACACTAGAAATTTTGCGTATACTTATAGGTAGGTACATAAGCAAACAGGCAAAAAGGCATGTGACCAGTTTTTTTATTTTTACTTAGATGGGTCAGCTCTTAAACTCTCATTCTGAGTGGGGGTGACCAAGGCCTGCACTGACGTCCCGCTGTTGGGTGTCTCTTGACCTCAAGGCTTGTCTACGATGGAGCGAGCTTCCTCAGAAGGCACTGCCGCTTGGAGCCGGACTTCGGCAGGTGGAACTTTACAGACCCTACCACCAGTAGTGCGAACATTCAGCCGTAACCGCTAGCTCCCTAGGGAGTTCCCACCTACGCCACATACCAATAAATCTTTAATTTCGTCCTGTAAATAAAAAACAAACTGTTTTAAGACTGTTACTTATCTAACCCTATGTTGTATTTTGTTTTGTCTGTTGGATGTCCTATTTTTAATAGCTAGAAATATAATTTTGAACGTTTGTCCGTTACTATTATCAATATCACTAGAAAGACTATGAAGAGTCATGGGGTCGTTCACCGGGGTCTTTTACAAAAACTGAGCCAAAGTAACGAGAGAAAAGTTCACTTACTGACTGACCATTACATGAACTGTCATTGTTTGAGGAATAGATAACTGAAGATACCTGACCCTTTCTGTTATTTACAAACCTCCAGAACGATTTTACATCTTTTTGTAAACCTCTATAGACGAGATATACTTATTTATTATAGCACTCATTAGCTAGGACCTTACATCTGCTACTATTAGTTTACTTTATTCATTTATTTTAACATAAATTGACCTATGCTCTATCTTCCAACTCAATATTGCATAACTGAGGAAAGGGGGTGTTCTTTATTAGGTATGTTGTCTAAGCCTTCCATCAGCTCACTGTGTTTCCATAGTTGACAACAAAATACAAAATTGTATGATAGTGAAATTATCTACATAATTAAATGTGTAAAATAAATACTTTTGAGAGGAAAGCGTGTTCGAAAATTTTTAATTTTGTCATTGTCAAAACTTGGAAAAGATTCATCACGAATTGGTGAAACTATAATAGTAGGTGGGAGTGAACACTTATCTACTTACAACAGTTAGGTAGGTTAACTTTTGAATAATTGAACTTCTATCCAAACATGGTGTCTGTGTTCACATTTCAAAAATGTTTGTTCTATGTTATTCATGCAGTCATTCATAGCACAAATGTTTGCCGAGAAGGCAGAGCTACTTACCAATTGAGACACCATTTATTTCAGCGAAGATGGTTGATGAAGCTTTTAATTTCTCAATAGGTGGAGACAATTGGCGATGCGTACATGGTGGTAGGTGGCCTTCCAGAGAGGTGCTCAAGACACGCAGCCGAGGTAGCGTCACTGGCACTACACGTCCTTGACGCAGTGCCCAAAATCAGGACTGCTAGGCTGAACATTAGGATTGGTAAGGATCCCGTATAATCAAACTACTTATACCTACTCAATCATAGCCTTCATCACACTTGGTTTCAAGTAAGGCCGAAGGTGAAGCGCACTTCAACCGGAATTCTCAACAGACTGAGGAACTGGCTATCTTACCTCTGAATGCCGGAACACAGCAATTTAGAATTGTCATTTTCTTGAATAGACAACAGACTCAGGTAAGATGGCCCTACTACCAACCAAACCAATAACAATATTGTAGCTTTTGGGGATCAATCCCGGGACCTCTGGATTTGATACCAGTGGGCGGACCACAGAGGCGGTTACACGGTTAGACGGTTTATTATTTTTGTATTTACTAAGGATTCAATATGTCACGAGTGGGAATCGTACCCAAAACTTACAAGGCACACATACAGCAGGCTACAGCGACGTGTTCCAACGTACCTTGTAGATGTTCCATTGTGCTGAATAGATAGATTCGCCTCTCATTCGCCTCGCCATTAGAAAAACAGGTGAAGTACAATCTTGGAGTTGCGACAAGTGTGCTCTTTCATCTTTCAGGCCACATCACATAAATTCCATTAGCTGGGGCAATGCGCATACAATAATTTGCCTCATAGCTGTGCTGTACGTAGGTTGTGGGTTCGATTCCCACCCAGGTATTTTAATTACAGGATGTTAAACACATGTAGGTAGAGAGACCAACTCTGGACTACTGACAATCATAGAGTTGTGATAAGTGTGCTCTTCATTAGGCCACATCATAACTTTTTTTTCAAGTGGTTCAAGCTGGTGATCAAACCCTTGGCCTATTAAACCTAATAAAAAAGCGTAAGAAGGTAATGCCACTACCAACTGAGCTGTGACGCCAGATAAATTGTACAAAACAATCGGTATTCCAGGGATCCACAGCGGGCAATGCGTAGCCGGCGTGGTCGGAGTGAAGATGCCGCGATACTGCCTCTTCGGAGACACGGTGAACACTGCTGCCAGGATGGAGTCCAGCGGAGAACCGCAGAGGATACATGTCAGCCACAGCGCGTACACCATGCTGAAGCAGCATGGAGGGTACCACTTCAAGGAGCGAGGCATCGTCAACATCAAGGTTAATTTTATATCTAACGGCTTTTTAATCAGCGAGCGCTCGCTATCGGCATCCATCGCCACAGTTTGACTACAGTAAGACTGTCGCGTACTAAGATTTCTATAGGAACTTCCTCCCGCCCATAAAGCTATGGAATGATCTCCCTGCGAGGTTTTCCCTAGAGGCTGGTATGGGGGGTCAGCATCGCACAAGTGATGCGTTATAAATGTCCATTACGTGACGGTAACTACTTGCCATCAGGTGGACCGTCGTCTGTTCGCCACCTTAATAGGAAAACTATTATATTCGAAGGAACTATCTTGTTATACTTACATAATATTTAGTTAAACAATATTTAGTAATAATTTAATTTTAGGTACCAGAGGTTAGTTAAAATGTACTAACCTAGATTAATTTGTTTCTCATTATATCTCATTTTAAGTGAACCTTGTGTTCGTATGAGAATAAAGTTCTTTATATCTAAGAGTACCTTCTTATAAAAAAAATATGTGAATGTGAAATTGGCCTATATATACAAGCCAGACGCTAAAATTAGGTTTTCTGAAATCAAAGCCAAGGAAAGAACTCGATTTTTTTAATAAAATTCTAGCCTTAGAATTCAAATAACTAAGTGTTAAAAAAAGCAATTAGGTAAGTCTTTCTCATACCTTTGCATTTGGGAATGGAGCGGAAATAGATATCAGCTGATCGACAGAATCAACGGACGCACAGCTTTTTTAGAAGTTCTGTAGTCTTGAAGATATCAAAACAGATTCTGTTTCAGTATGGTGTACCTACGTACACCATACTCTACATACAGAATCTGTACGGTTACATGAGAGGTAGCTCTCATGTAACCGTAATAAAGGGTTTTGGGTATGAGTAGACGGAAACGTGCTCACATTTTTTTAACTGATCTGTTATCAATTCGGCAATCGCCTTTTTACATTAATAAATTTGTAATCCACAGGGCAAAGGGGATATGCGGACTTGGTGGCTCGTAGGGGAATCGCACCAAAGAAGAAAAAATTCGTTTTACAGATATCGTAAGAACATGTTTTATATCTATATTTAAGTCTTTTATTGAGAAGATTGAAAAATTATTTTTCGTCAAAATTTGCATGCCTATCTAACGGCGAGATACGCTGATTGATTGCTGATAAAACTTAAACCAGCGTTTCTTTGTGGAAATACGCCTACCTACTTGCGTCATGTTCACCAATTATCAGGAATTTCACTAAAGTATTTTACACGATGATTATAAGTATAAGTATTTGCAATAAACTTTCACACAGAAATCGACCCCGCGCAAAGCCAGAACATCGACGAGCCCTGGCGAGATCCCGAGCGCTCCAGTCTTAACATTCGCGACCGAGCTCGTCTTTCAGTCGGCGGCTCCCTGGGCCCTGGCTCTGCACTCTCCTCGCCCGGGCCCCCGGCTTGCAACTGCTTCATTCCCCCTCGCGACCACCACTCTGCTCCGGTCGTCCTTTTTTGCGACGACTGACGCTAACATGAACACTTCTCAACTGGCAAACTTTGTCTCGCAGCAACGAATGACAGACGACACCGGACAAGTGATGATCTAAAGGTTTCCCAGGCAGTTTTAAATTGCAAAGACAATAGTGAATTTATTCAAGGAAATAACGATATTTTAGTGGGTGTTGATAAGCGAATAAAAAGTGTAAGAGATGTGTTAGTTGATAAGGATAATGGACAAATTGAAAGTGTAGAAATAGAGTATCGGAGTAATAAAGTCAAAAAAAGGGTAAATTTTGATAGAGACATAATTAATAACGAAAGTGTAAGCATACTAAATATGATGTATAATGAAAGTGGACAAGGCGCTCAGCTCCACGATATATTGGTAAAGGAACGGGAAAGCCCTAACCTATTTTTTAAAAATGTTTTAGATGATCGTGCCAATGCTTTCGATAAGCCAGATGAAGGTACTAAGTGCAAAGCAGGGAACAGAATAGACGAGAATTTTTACTCTTACGGTAATGCAGAGAAAGGTGTTTTTTTTGTAAATGAATTTGTTGGTAAGGTAAATAATAATATTATTGCATGTAAATACAGAGAGGATAGATTTAAGGAATATAAAATAGTATACGAATGTAAAGACGACGACGACGTGGCCGATCGTGCAAGAACGCTGGCTGCCTTCCAAAGACTCTATAGTGCCGACGTAGACTTGAATAACTACGATGTTTAACGTGTAATAACATTGATGCCAAAAATATGCTACTACATTATATCTACGTTTTTAATGTATCATTTAATTCGATAAAATCCATCTATCCCTCCTGTTAGCGATAGCCTGGGTAGATATACTGGGTAGATATAGTATTCCATTCTGGAATAGGCTAATATTAAAATAGGTAGGTACCTGCTACTAATGTGCAAAATACGCTGGAAACATCAAAATCATTCAATGTCAAGGTTTTGACCACCAACAGACTTAACATGTAAATGCCTTAGAAACGAGTTTATCTAGGCTTTGCATAGGAAAGTATTCACTAAGATAAGAGAAAGAAAGGACTAAACACTCCAATTACTAAAAGTACTCTTGTCACATGGTCTCATTTTTTTAGTTTAGCTTTCAATTTCGGCGATTGTTTATTTTTTATCTTACGACAGGGATGTGCTTGGCCTTCATCTCACCTGATTTTCAAGCGCACTTCACCCGGAATCCTCAAAAAACTGAGCAACTGGCTTACCCAGTTGGTTTGGCTTGGTTTGGTTAGTGGTAGGACCACCAACCAAACCAAGCACAATTTTGTATTTGCCCTGACGATCGAACCCCGGGTTCGATCGTCAGGGCAAATCTGGATCTGGGACACCGATAGGCGATATATCGTACATATACTTTTGATCTGATATGATTTTGATCATGAATATAAATAGAATATAATTTGTATAATCGCGCGTATTTTAAGTAAGTAGTAGGTATAATGTGTTTTGTAGTTAATAATTTTATTGATGTTGTTATTGATGGGTAGAATCTATACGTATAAGTGTATCTACTAGTAATACTAGTAGGTACACTTATATGGTTATATTTAAATCAAAGTGCATTCCATTATCATCATTCCATTTTATTTTATTGTACGACGGGGTAGCGCTTGGCCTTCATCACACCCAGTTATAAGTTAAGACGCTTATTATTCACATAAGCCATATAACTGATTCACATCTTAAAGTTGGCATGTCATGTAAATGTAAATGACTACATACCGACGTACCTATTTATATAAAGGTAATTGTACTGACCTATCTTAAGGTATTTTTATTTTTATGCCATTCTAGATTGCTTTATCATATTTTTATTTTGAGGGTTACAAACGTCGAAGAGGTTTCAAATAAATCTTTACGGTGTGACTTCTTTGAATGTCCTACCATCTGTCTGACCGCACTTATACCTACGGCTAAAACAACTGGAACTATCGACTTTAATATCGGTACCAATGTAAATATTGCCCATTACGTGCACACATATCACACATCACATAACATTAGGTATGTGTTTTTTTTTCGCCAAATATTGTATGTAATTGAAAATATTTAATATTAAATTTGAAAAAAATGCAATTGAAAAAGACCAGAAATATTAAAAAAAAAACACTATTTTACAGGAAAATAAAAACGGTTTCTTTATTATATACCCGATAGTTTTTGAGACACAAACAACAAAACTCGCGGTAATGTGATTAGAGGTAGGTACATATTACCTACCTCAAGTCACATTACCTACCTCTAATCACATTACCTACCTACATATTTAACAGTTTTTGGCCAAGGCTATACACCCTTGTGTATAGCTTGGCCTTTAAGCTTCAGAATCCTTGCCGCAAAGCTTTACTCGAATTTATTTTAGTTTTGAACATATATTTAAGAATGTCCGGTAATATTTTTTAGGATTCATAAATAAAACATTCTTTAACACAATGATACTGTCATCGCTGCCAGAGCTCAAGTTAAATTGGTCCGTCTAGTAGTTGTTACTAAAATAAAACTAAAACCTTTTGGGTACCTTGTCATTGTGAATTGTATACTAGTCATTCACGATTAGACTACATTTTAATGTAAAATATGTTATTAAATGTCTACATGTATTTGATGTCAAGATAAATGTACTTACATAAATGTTGTTACATTCGTTTTTAATAAAATTTGTTTTGACTTAACCTGTCTATTAACTGCAGTTTTGTACAAAATTTATACATATCAATTTACAGGGCAACTCATACCATAGATTTATTTATTACTAACTTAATATTAATAAACTAGTTAAACTACTTGTATTAACTACCTACATAATAATTGCTACTTGTTCACATCAATACACTATTTGTAGCATGGTCAAAGAACACTTAACAGTTAAGTCTAATTAAACTATACCATACTAAACTAAGTCTAACTATTTATTCCTAAACATATATAATGAGTTATATTAACAAATCACAAATATGGACATTTAATCTTGGTAAATGTAGCTGAGGCACATTAGTTCTAATCATACTTGCAATCACAATGCTATTGCCATCCTACAGATCCAATTAGTATTAGTTTTCAAACATTCCATTTACAATTATTTTTTGAGTGAACAACCAGGAAAAGGTTAAAAAGACTGTCTGAAAACATCTAAGAATTTAACAAATTATGGGTGTGAACCTCATTTCTTCAGTCCCCGTAATCTAAGCTCCATTTCCAAATATGCTTGCATAGATGGATCGTCTACCATTTTGAGAATTTTTTCACTGACCTCTGGGCCTGCATCCTTCATCTTTGCAGTGATGGCCTCCGCCCATACAATAAAGACACAGTTGGCACAGCCAGAACGACAACAAGCTTGTGGGGGTTCATCAAGGGAAGCCTGAAAAAGTTTGTGATATAACTTTGAAGCAACATACCTTTTTAAGTAGGAGAATAAGCACATGCTAATTCAGTTTCACACAACAAGATTAGATAGGGAATGGATGGCTGACATAAATAATGTACACCCCACAGCAGGATTTCAGTGCAAGTTTGACACTCCCACTTAAGGACATGCTATGCTAAATATGTATGGCACATGCTATGTTCTTGTTATAGTTATTTTTTATTGTACAACAGGGAGGTGCTTGGCCTTTATCTCACCTGATTTTCAAGCTATGATCAAGCCGAAGGTGGAGGCGCACTTCACTTGGAATCCTCAACACCCTAAGGAACTGGCTATCTTACCTCTACATGTCGGAACACAACATTTTTGCTTTTATTGACAACAGAATTAGGTAAGATGGTGGTCTAGCTACCACCATCTTACCTAATTCTGTCCAGGCAGACTAAAACAAAATCTTACCACTAACAAAACCAAGCACAATAATGTACTCAGGATCAATCCCGGGCTAGGCCTCTGGATTTGACACCGGTGGGCAAACCACTAGCCCACAGAGGCAGTTAAACATTCTTACTCCTTGGGTAAGATAATGGTGAATAATCAGACTTGTAATGATAATTTTCAGGTAATATGCATAGGTTTTCAATTGGCCGAGTACCTACCTCTATTGCTATTCGTTCTAGCTCCTTTTCTTTTTCTTCATTTGTCTTATCTATTGTGGAGTTATGTCTACAATGCTGATAGAAGCCTTGGCGAATTGTCTTCAGCGATAGAATTCTGGATTTCTAGAGCAAGTAATCAAAATGTTAACTTTTCTCCTGTTAGCTTATATGAGTAATTAGTTGGTAGGTAGGTAGGTATGTAGTGGTTTGGACCATCGATAGGGTAGGCCCTATCTATACTATACTACTAGGTAGTATAGTACAATACAAACAATGGCATTTTTAGCAGTATGTAGGTACCTAGTAAGTTTATGGCCGTAAGCACTTACAATTATTACAATCATATCAGTAGGTATGACCTAGCTAGGCGGCACTGAAATGACACAAACAGTAGGTAGTAGTAACTACAACATTTTTTATTTTTTTCTGCTAAGTGTAAAGTAGGTAATTTTTTTATTTCGTTCGATCAAATCAACTGTATAAAAATATTGCATCACAAAATCACAAATGAATTTATTTTGGATTGGATGGAGGTCACTTCCATAGAATACTATTACCACAGAACACTACTACTCACGACGAGCCACTGGACTGGTCACTTCACGAAATAAGTTACTGATCTGTGAAATAAGTGAAACTAAATGAATCTGTTCTGTTCACATCACAGAGTGCTATATATTGTACCTTATTAGTCTGTGATTGTACCTTTGTTGTCTGACTGACTGAAGACTTAATCTTTTGATTGAGTCCACAGCCCGTGTAGTGGACTCAATCTGACGCATAGACACACGCCGATTGCCAAAGAATTGACACTCGGCATAATGAAATCTAACGGCTATGAGCCTGCATGGGTCAACGACAAAAAAAACTGTTTGAGATTCTATAATAAGCTTCCTCAAAGCGCCACCAAACTCTCTGGTCGTAAATTCAAATTGTATATAAAGAATAATTTAATTAAAAGTGCCTACTACAAAATTAGTGATTATATCGACGATAAGAACGTGTGGCCCGATGTTGCTATACCAGTTGACAGCAAAATGGTGATTTCTCAATGTTAACAAATTGTCCATTAGGTAGATAGGTAATAACAAATGTTTTAAGATTAAGTATTTAGGTTTTTGATGTATCTACTTAGAATATAATAACAAATTGTGTATCTAAATGTAGAATGGATCATCAAAAAAAATTAACCGGCCCGAGGTTCTTGCCTTTCTCCTTGTGTGCTGGTCGCGATTCCGAACAGGCGGTAAATTTGACGTTTCAAAATGATTCTAAAAAATCTTAATGAATAAAGAAATTTTGACTTTGACTTTGACTTTGACTTTGACAGACAGCGCTAAAATATATCCCCTAATTATTGCCATCATCGCCATCCTCATGACGTCACCGACGTCGACTGCGACGAACCCACGGTGCGGCGCCTGTAGTAGTGCAATGTGGGTCGGCGCGGACGTCTAGTGACAATTGAGTGAAAAAAGCTCGTAAGTACCAAATGCAAAATAATGAAAAACAGAATTTTGTATTTCAGATTCATATAATTGATCTCAAGCAGGTATTCCAAGGACCTCGAGACCTCGACTGTTTTTTTAATAATAATAAGTATTTTCTATTAATATTTTATTTTTATGACATTAAAACTTAAGTAGGTACTTACCTATGTAATATGTTCAAAACATAGTAAATAAACCAGAACAATGCCGTTTTAGCCACCCAAACGCCAAAATGGTTGACCATGCCAAAATTGTTTACAAAAGGAACGACTATAATATCATAATACCGTGTCCTTTATGGTACCGTACACATAATCGAGTTCACGTTCGTGGTTATGCCTAAAAAACTTTGTGTAAATAGAGCATAATTATTGCAAAAAATAAATAAATAGAGCCTCATTGGTTTAAGAAATAATGACCATTCTTAGTGGGTACGCCAGCATAACGATCAAGCTAGCGTACACATGAACGTACTCGAAAACGGCTTATACTATAGCAACGAAGCTTACTCACAAAAATAGAGCACAAATAGAGCCCGAGCTATACAAAATTTCATAATGATTGCTCTAATAGGAACGAAAATATTGAACAAGACTTTTGAATGACATTCCGAGCTGGCGTTATGGCAGCGTACCCATTAAACATCGTAATAGTTCTTATAGAAAACGAGCTTTTCTTATCATAAATGCTATACGTAAAATACTGCCTCTGCCAGTGTATGACCACTGGCAGAGGCAGTATTTATACAATTTCGTAGTGGAACAATATAAAAAGTCTTTGTGAAATTCTAGGAACATATATATGCATTGTGGTACAGTCGCACACAAAAAAATATTTGTTAGTGAAATTATACACCGAACAATTTAGGTAGGTAGTAAGAATTAGTAGTTTTGTTACTTTATATGAACTTGCTTGAAGAGAAGATGAGCTTCCGTGAGTACTTTTACCCATATTTAGCTACTTATTAAGCAAAGCAGAGCTAAGCCTGTAGGTTCATTTAAATTAGAACTAGGTACTTATAGGTACATATCTAGGTACTCATCATAACTTAATATAAATAACACAGTGGGGAACAACATGGGTAGATATATTTTGTGTTTGCGTTGGTAGCTAACAAAAGCCATGTTTAGGTATACGATAAGATGCTACACGATAAGATTCAATTTCGCGTGCAAGTGGTAAGAGTAGGTACATATTTATATATGTACCTACTCTTACCACTTGCACGCGAAATTGAATCTTATCGTGTAGCACTTGCGTTCATATTCCATTTGGCACTGCTGACTTGGAACCGGTTTCGCGGTCAGAGCATAGGTTTTCCACTCGCCGATATAAACATACCTAGGTCAATTTATGTTAAAATAAATGAATAAAGTAAACTAAGAGTAGCAGATGTAAGGTCCTAGCTAATGAGTGCTATAATAAATATATCTCGTCTATAGAGGTTTACAAAAAGATGTAAAATCGTTCTGGAGGTTTGTAAATAACAGAAAGGGTCAGGTATCTATTCCTCAAACAATGACAGTTCATGTAATGGTCAGTCAGTAAGTGAACTTTTCTCTCGTTACTTTGGCTCAGTTTTTGTAAAAGACCCCGGCGAACGACCCCATGACTCTTCTAGTGATATTGATAATAGTAACGGACAAACGTTCAAAATTATATTTCTAGCTATTAAAAATAGGACGTCCAACAGACAAAACAAAACACAAAATAGGGTTAGATAAGTAACAGTCTTAAAACAGTTTGTTTTTTTATTTACAGGACGCGTGTACTATCAACTCAACTAAAATTAAAATTTTAAAGCTCAAAAAGTATACTAACACAAATAAATAAAATTTTCACATATAAATAATAATAGTATACTTACACAAAAACAAATGTAACACAAGTATTAAAACGTTTTATGACATGTTAAAATATGGAACAATACTATGTTTATTAAACTAATGCTTTCAACAAGTGAGAGTTGTGAGATCAGAGTATTTAAATTAGGTACCTACCTACTACAGTTAGGATATAAACATAAGTGTAGATATCCATTAAATTAAGATAAGATGGTAAATGGAGATAAGTAGAAATAATATATTTAATATAAAAATATACTCTGGGGTACAAATGTAGCAATGTATTAAAAAAAATACCTATTCAATGTGTGACGGTAAAAACGAAAACGGCCTAGGGAAGTGCACCTGATTTGTGAATGCCAAGTGATTTCTGAAGTTGTACTAAGTACTTTGAATTTTGGCGATGAGTCTGTAATATCGATGTCATCAGATTTTGAAAGTGAATGATAGTTTCTGAAGAGCCTTGGCGGTGTAGAGTACTTGCCTAGGTTAGATCTGCTGTGTTGAGTAGCGAAAAGGTTAAAAGCCTGTTTTGTTTGCGTTACATCAACTTCAGCGGCAACTCAGAACAAGAAACAACCCATTCTCTTGATCCGAGGTTGGCAATACCAACCTTCAATATTCTCCAAAACTGTGGGTCTGATTCCCTATATTCAGGGAGAAAATAGTCCCGATTCCCCATTTTATTATCCTAAAAAAACACGGTACCTACCTACAAAAATGAGTTTGATGACCGGCGGCGGCGGCGCGGCGGATAGACAGTCGACAGAGGAACTTTTACAGCCGCCGGCCCGGCCGACCAAAGAGTATAGGTAACTGTAACCTACATGGTTGAGCGTTTTCACTTTGCGTTTCGATTTGTCTATTCCATTTGGTTTTGATTTTGTCGGTTTGGTTTGGTCGTCATTTTCGATCGACTTTTTCAGAGTTTATCAATTTTTGCCATCAGATTTTGAAAGTGAATGATAGTTTCTGAAGAGCCTTGGTGGTGTAGAGTACTTGCCTAGGTTAGATCTGCTGTGTTGAGTAGTGAAAAGGTTAAAATCCTGTTTTGTTTGCGTTGCATTAAGCGGCAACTCAGATCAAGAAAAAACATATTCTCTTGATCCGAGGTTGGCAATACCAACCTTCAATATTCTCCAAAACTGTGGGTCTAATTCCCTATATTCGGGGAGAAAATAGTCCCGCTTCCCCATTTTATTATCCTAAAAAAAACACGGTACCTACCTACAAAAATGATTGTGATGACAGACAGACAGTCGACAGAGGAACTTTTATAGCCGCCGGCCCGGCCGACCAAAGAGTATAGGTAACTGTAACCTACATGGTTGAGCGTTTTCACTTTGCGTTTCGATTTGTCTATTCCATTTGGTTTTGGTTTTGTCGGTTTGGTTTGGTCGTCATTTTCGATCGACTTTTTCACAGTTTATCAATTTTTGTTCGTTTCGTGGAGTGCCTTATATACTCAGTGGAGAAAAGAGTTTGATATTAAAGTTTGTTGATTGTTGCTAAAGGAAGAACTGTACAGCGTGAGTAGAACGATTTATCTGAATTGATTTTGTGTAAGAGACGGCCAGCCCCGCGACTAGCAAGGGCTCTCGATTCTCCGTTTTCGGCGCTAGATAATTATCCTATCTACCTACGGTTTATACAAGCCGTCTGTACTATTGGTAATAGGATAACCAGCAGTGACGAAGCCGCTAAATCGTTTTAGTTTTTCTAACGTTCGGATTTAACACCATCAAAGATATTTAGCAGGCGGTATTGTCCGAGCCGAGATACTTCATTCATAATAGCAAGCAACAGCGCTATCTCATCCTTCAGATTAAGACTCATTGAAATCTGATATTAGACGACTACCTAGCAAAACTGCACTCACGAAATAAGCAAGGCACGGTTTAGTAGAGGTTATGCATTTATATTAGGTATAAATGCATCATCTTGATGAATCATACCAAGATCCTCACAAGCGGTATTTTATTGATGTATTATTTGATGGCGCGTCCACAATTCAAATTTGTAATACAATCACTCATTTAGATAAAAAAAAAAATGGTTTTTACATGTCCTCGTAACCAACTAGTAAAATCATGCCCATTTTAATTGAATAGCATTGTAATCCCTAACACCTTCATTTTCCCCATTGAATTCCTATGTAAACCCGTACATAGGTATACACATCAACAAATCAATACCTACTGTTGATATATTACCTATGGATAATTGATGGATGGAGGCTGATCATTTGTGAGAGCCCTATATTCAGCTGTGGATGATGTTGTTTTAGATGATGGTGATGGTTCCCTAAATGATATGACTGCTATCACTTAATCTATGTACACTAAAGAAGCTAAAGGTTATTAAAAAAATAATGGTATTTTGGAATTTGAAATCAACCTGGCCCGGCTGTTGTCATAGTAAATTTGGGAAAAATATTGAAAAATAAATAAATAAATAGGATACATCAATTTAATCATTGGCAAATAATTGAATGCTTGTAGTTGAATGGAGGCTTAAAAAAAATAAGTGCAGAAGCCCATGTGTTTTGATTCATCAATTCTTTTTTTCTCCTTTTGGCATCTAATAACAGAAGAATGGTCAGCAAACAATAGAATCTAAATCTATAAAATAAAATAGCAAAATACCTACTTACACCTTCTTATACTAAATTACTCTTTCCAAAAGTAATTAATAAATACCTTTATCTCACTCATCACTGTGATGGGTGGCACACCCTTTCGGACCCAATATTTCCATACCTACATATTTATTTGCTCAATCTTCTATCAAGCCAAAACCCAAAAAGCAAAAGTAACAATTATACAATATAATTGTTACATTTGCTTTTGAAACAATTGGTTCCATACCTATTTTATTCATAAGATTACATGTTTTACTGTGATGTCTTGAAAGCTCATGCAATAACTAACCACAATTTTTAACTGCTTGAATGCTACTTTATTTTTGTAGTTCAGAGACAGTAAAAATAAATACAACCATAAAAAAATCTTTGATTTGTTTATTGGCTTGACTGTTGTCACCGAATTAAGTAAATATATGAAATAATTTAGTTTTTTAGCTTGCTGTGTGATTTTCGCATTTTGTTTGTTGATTATCCTTGTTACCAACATAAACTGCAAATTTTCAAGTCTTGTGTACACAGAATCACTTACTTGCTCGACCTGACATGATAAATTCAAATCCTTCTGTTTTTTATGGATCTTACCTTTTCACAACAATTGACTAATTGATTTTTGATAATGACATTTGACAGAAATTCTGTGTAAGCAATGGGGCATAACAATGACTACTTTTATTTGGTTACCATGCCATGATCTTCAGATAGTAGGTAATTAAATTGTTTGTTATCCATTTAGAAAATGTCTGGAGAGCCTGACATAGCCCACACCCCTGATGAAACCCTGGAAGAGGAAATCAAGTCCACATACAAGCCTCCACCGGAGAAGAGCATTGAGGAGATCCTGGCTGCAGATCAGGAAGATGAATCTCTCCGGAAGTACAAGGAGGCTCTGCTCGGACAAGCACAGACCGGGGTTGTGATTGTTGGTATGTTCTTTTTATTCTTGCTGGTCATAGACGGGTGGTAAATACAACCTCTATAAGCATTCTTATCTTAGTTATTACTGCCAACAAACAGATCTCACCAGAAAAAGGGTAGCAGCTTATTTCTGTGCATTATCTAAAACCCTTTATAAAGTGGCCTGCACTTCATGAACTACTAGCTGCTGCTTGCGGTTTCTTCTACTTCGTACCTGGATAAAAAGTAGCCTATATGTTATTACTGGCCCCGAACAATGTTTTTGCAAAATGTTAGCTCAATCCATATAGTTTCTCTTTCATAAAAGTAGGTATTAAAAATACATTCAAAGTATGTGGAAAAACATTCAACCTAGAACTATTCTAGGAAAGTCGACTATAGCATATTGGTTTGTTATCAGTGATATCGACTTAACAAGCATTTATCTTATCGAACACTTGTTAGTAAACAGAAATGTTGAATGAACTGTATTTTGGGACAATTTAATTTCATGAAAACCAGGTGTGATGTTAAATTGGTAGGAAAGTAACATGGCACAGTCTGTGTAACCATCTACGGGTGTCCTGAGTCTCCTTCCCGACTGGAGGGGAAACCATGATCTTCAAGCTTGGCAGAATGCTAATATCTGTTTGACTAAATTCTGATTTTACAAATTTGGAAAACTGTCAGAGGAACATCAAAGCTAATTGGTACGGAAGAATCATAGATTTATGTTTTTTGACAACTGGGCATGGACGTTAGTCAGCTGCCTTGAAGAACACCTTTGGGTGGATGGTGGTCCCCCCTGCAGAGTAAGTATCGTGGTTAGGCCCCAGGACACCACATGACAATTAAGCCTTATTTACACCCAAATATAACAAAATCAACCCATGAATATTGTTAATAACTAAGGTATCTCAACAGAAGAATTGCATCAGCTCACTTCTGTGTATTATCCATGACGAAGTTATATATATTTAGATTATGGTCACTAGCTTTAAACATCCGTGTTCCAGTAGTATAAGATTCATGTTAAAATAATTGAATTGTGAATGTAACATACATTTACACCAATGATTTCTAATCCTCAATATCTTATCTTATCTCTTCTACGCTAAACAAAAGTAAAGCCGCAAAAACTATACCTAATTAATAATAATACTCCTTACCGCGAGCGAAGCCGCGAGCAAAAGCTAGTGAATAATAAAATCTGACCAAACGTGAGTCGGACCGGCACTAAGACTTCAAAAAGCCTGTATTTTTTGTCTGGGAATGTGGGTCAGAACCCTCGGTGTGCGTGTCTGCACACCATGTAGGAGAAAATCGGTCAAATGTATCCAGATATGGAACAAATATATATATATTTAGATTATAATACTTGAACCTATTTAAAAAAAACCAATACGCGGACGAAGTCGCGAGTAAATGCTAGTATTACATAAAATAATTTAGGTACTTAGATACTTTCATATCATAAATGCAATGACTGTTATATTAGCTCATGTTCCTGCTGATAGCATTGATACAGTGAAGCGTTACAAGTTTTTAATTCACTCATATGGCTTCCTTTATTTCCGTATTTTCTCGACTGCTTGGTCTGTTGGCTTCTTTAGCAGCCCATTATTGTCCACTGCTGGACATCTACAATTGGAGGGTTTACCCGTTATCACCACGCTAAGCTGGTGTATTTTTGCTCGCTGAAAAGGGTAATACACCGAATAAGCGGCTTCCCTTCTACTGGTGATCCCTTAGTCGGATTTTACGATTTCCGCGAAGGGAAATCGGCGATTTTTCTCGATACAATTCAATATAAAAAAAATCGTTTATACAATTAATGCAGCTCAATGATGGTTACAGAACAGAAAATAATACAATGATATTTATTATCTTACACACAGTTTACAGTGGAATACCTCATTTTCTACTTTTCTATTCGGAAAAATCTGAATGGCACGTGTCAGTGGCTAGTATAGTATAGTAGCGGCGATTTTCTTGCATCTCTGTCACGTATAGAATGCTTGTCAGCGTCTGTTTTTCCAATAACTTACGACCCTATCTTCAAAAAGAGAGCTAATATGCTTATTTTTGGAAAGGTTCGCGCCATCGTGGACCCCTTCTTGCCCTTGGATGCCTCGAAGTGAATTGAATGTGTGAATAAAAAAAAAAAATATCTTCATGCAGATGCCGGCGACCCTCGCAAGGTGATCGTGAAGAAGCTAGCCCTCTGCGTGGTGGGCCGAGATGACATGGAACTGGACCTGTCCGGGGATTTGACTGACCTCAAGAAACAGGTAAAGCTCTACGGATTACCGCTTTTTAAGAGGGTGCTTAGGGCCTGGTCTCTTCCGGAGATTCTTTCACCCCGCCGCCGCGCCGTTACCATGGCCGCTACCGCGACCAGCATAGCGGGAATGCCGGGGACTGGGGGCCGTTTCCTAAATGTGTCAAAACTTTTTTATTTATTTATTCCTTTTGCCATAATCACCACGCGTGGCAGCCGGATTGGTGATCGCTGGAAAAGTATTAAATAGTAATTATTGTTGTTGTTGCGCCCGAGCCTTGTCCGTTTTTTAGCAGGGGTAGGGGTAAGGCTGGCTTGAGACACGAAGATATTATTTGAGACCCCACACCTACAAACAAAGAGTTAATAGATATCTTCTGGGAAAGCTCACACCTCAAAAGATCCACGCTGAGTATTTATCAGAGGTGAACCCTTGAAGAGGAAAAAGTATTGAGTCTATTTTTATTCTAGCTAGATTTTATTCGCTAAGGCAAGGAGTGATAATAGTAACATTTTCATGACCAATTAATGAAATTGTCTATGTTAGTTAGGTTGTTATTACTTTGGTTTGGTGTACAGCATGCTCTTATCATCGCGGCCTAGAATGCATTGCCGTTTTTCCTGTTAATATTTCCTGTTATTATTAAACCATCGTATTGAATGTTACCTACTTGCAGACCGTGGGCATGTGCCGTACGTTAGTGGACGTGCCTCTAATTACCCCCCTTAGTTGGTGACTCATAAAAGATCCACGATCGGATTCATCATCACAGAATAACTAATCTATTCTTGACACAAAATGTTTGTCCCGGACGGAACCTTCATCGAAATCCCACAACCTACAGCGCGGCAGAGATACTGAACTGTGACTGTGAGGCTAGTTATACATTTAAATACCCCCAAAATTTTTATAGGTTATAAAAATACCAATAAATAATAAGGTTTTCAGGTAGTAGTTGCAATCCGAGAAATTGCATTAGCCTAAATTTTTTGATAAATCCGGAACATGGCGGATACTTTTCCGGATTTAATCACCCAAAGTTACTGACATAGCTCTCAGAATTAACAAAGATAAAGTAGACGAAGCTAGAAGTGGTAGTGGTCACATAGCTCGTTGAAGCGATAAACGCAAGCGAGCAAAGGTTCGCGCTTGGCTTCCACGATTAAACGCATTATGGTGGTCGAGGGAATCGAAGGATGGACGCTGCTCAGAATCGCTATTTGTGACGTAGATTGGCGAAGGTCTATGTTCAGCAGTAGAAGTAATTACGTATGGTTGAAATGATTATGATGATTGAAATTGGTAATTTTGAAAGGATCATTGTTTATGTTTTTGCTCATTGTGCATTACTACTTCTTCCTGCTATTATCCCACACTAAGGCGGGGTCGGCACGGTATTTATTACATACATCATTGTACTCTACACGTGTTTTTAATTATGAATTATCATATGCTGCATCATCGCCACATTACCATCAAGTGATATTCTTATCCTTATCCCTCTCTCCGGTTAAAAAGGAGAAAAGGAAAACGTGGAGCATGAATGTGGACAACATTTTCAAAGCTACGCGACTTTCGTCACGTCGCATAATAGGTCCATACCATGCTAACCTGTTACTCAGTATATTTTCAGTCACTAATGTTTCTTTCAAGTTTCCTCATAAATATTTTTTCATAATCTTGTAACAAAAGAAAGCCTATTTTTTTGTAATGTTTAGTGTTTAGCTCTAGGTATATTTAATCTGAAACCTCGCGTTGTCGAGTTCATAGACTGAAATAATCACAATTCTGCATTGAACCGTCTAATTCCCGTGTTCTTGGAACTGTTATCCAATACTGACCCAGTTCACGATTTGAAACTGTTTTATGAACATAATGAAATGCTAAATTAGATTCTCTTCTTCGCCCAAAATTACTTATATCAACCTCTTAATCGTCTCGTTAGTATCGAGTAAATGACCGACAAATTACGTTTGTATATGAGGTTTTTCAATATGTCAGTCACTTGGTGAAACCCTAGGACCCTAGTTTGTCAATGAACATGTCAGCGCAACGATTTCGTAATACCGCGCTGTTGCATTCGAGTATCATTTTTCACACATTCCCACACTTCAATTCTAGTTTCCCACACCTAAGCAGTTACCTGTCAACTAAAGTACTACCGCACCTGTTTAAAACGAATCGACGCTTAATCATCCATGTGGCAGTTGCAAATATACCATGCATTAAGAAGGGGGGGGGGGGGGGGACGCCCTGCGCGTAACACGCTACAGAGCAAATATTGAAAACAAAATTCACAGCTCAGTTGGTAGTAGCTCTGCCTTCTACGCTGCAGGTTGTGAGTTGGGACAAACATTTGTGTGATGAATTGAATATGTATTTTATAAGAAAAAGTAAATGAATCCGTCATTTCATCCAGTATTCCAGCTTTGCGTTTGGGGCTAGATGACGCTGTGTGAAATTATTGTTCTGTAATAATATATCCATATATATAGTTAAGTTATTATTGTGTTTTCGGTATGAGATACATATGCAATACGATGATACACTTTCAATTCGAAGAGAATTTCTTAGACCTGGTTGGTCGAAGGTGTGGTTTACGGTCTAGAAACATTTATCGCCTGCTCTCTAGAACGTTAATAAAAGCTCCGAAACAACTCATCCCATTACTAAAACACGTTGCACGGTCGAGCGAATGCGTGTTTTACCTGAATTCCACGCAGGCAACCCCGCGGTCTCAGCTAGCGAGTTTATATTTCTACAATATGCTGATATGAAACTGTAAAAGAGCAGCGTGTATCGCAGAATGAATGTTCCAGTCACTAAGACTCCGACCTGACTTGTCGCAACCTGACCGCCGCCGAGCGCTTGGCTGAGTGCCAATAGCCGGGTACAGGATGTTTTTATTATTTATACGGGATTAGATCCAACAGATTTTGTACAATACCGTATTCAGCTTTTATGTTTGTTTATGACGACCCCGTTACGTTGGCTCGACGAGTTAGATTACTGCCGTGGAAGTGTAGGCAAGTCACTGTAAACTTAATTGGTTTTTATACTGTATTTTTAGCAGTTGCTTTTCCAATAAATTAATACAATTTATTTAAATATCATTTTCGGTTTTGTTTTGAGTATTTAGGACAGATATTTTGTACATTTACCTATTATAACCATCATAGGTTGGCAGGGCTTAAGGCCCTAAAATACGAGACAAAATAAAAAAATACTTGCTCTTCTCTCAGGATATCTTAGTGTGAGACAGGACTATAAAAATATATTTGTGTCGCTTAAACCTCCTGGACTTGCGCGTTTTATAATATTAGCTTCGGCGCGGCGCACTAAACACAGGTCGTTAATTCAAAATACCTGGAAGCTCAAACATCACACTGTAACTCCGTCGCGGTATGATTTACGGCGAGTGTACTGCAACATAGTACGATCTAAATAATTTCAAGACTATTTGCAGCGGCTGTGACGTTGCAACTCAGTGTAACTTGTAACCCAGAAGCCGACTGCTGGCTTTAGGGTTCTTTTGTACCTTGGTCATCCCTGCGTAGACTGAGTAAGCTTCTACAGTAGTCACCATCTTACCTGAGTCTGTCGCCATAATAAATTACATAATTCCAACATTTATAGGTAAGATACCTAGTTTCTCAGTCAAAGTCAACCTTTTATTATTCATTAAGATTTTTTAGGATCATTTTGTAACGTCAAATCTAAAAACAACTGGTATAGCAACATCGGGCCACGCGTTCTTATTGTCGATATAGTCGCTCATTTTGAAGTTGGCACCGTTTGTACAGGATTCCCCTTCCTGCCGAATTGCCAAGCAAAACAACATGTTTACTGTATGGCATCGCCTTAAAATTATAGAGCTTAGAGTTATTTTAAAGTTTTTAGTGGTGAAGTCGGCTCCATTTTATTTACAAAAATAGCTTATCATCCCATGAATCAGTTCCCGTGGGCTGAAAATCATAGTGGACATCAAACATTGCCATACAAATCTGATTAGTTCCTTCACGCAATAACTACTGAGCGATTTGAACTGTAACTTTGCACATTGACATCATCACTCATGACGAGTGACGTCACGCGTGCCGGTGAATGCACAGCCGAGTGATAGAAATTAATTAATAACAATTCACGACATTAATGTTCTGTGCTCAAAGTGATAATTGCCTTTTTACATAAGTGTTTGGTGTCGAATATGAATATTTACGCACAATAACATTCAAGGGATCTCGTATTTATCGATACAGATCATCCAAGTTTACTAAGTGATACGGATTTGATACCCGCTATAGTGCATTTTAAAAAATAAATAAAAGAACTTGTACGGTTTGTAAACAATACTTTACTAATACTAATTCTAGAGTGATTGAAGTATATTTACAACATATACCAAGGCGCGAACAGTTGTACTTGGAATCAATTTAAATTGCGACCTAAATCTAATAATTAACTGCCTGTCCGCGACGCCTAACGCCATCTAGCGTCGAGTAGTGAAAAACATTTTACTAGCCTAATCCGATAGATATGGCAAAGTGTTTAGCCTGCGGCAAGTTCATTAGAGGCGGCATTACATGCCCTCAGTGCGACTCAAGGACCCACCACGAGTGTCTCGGGGTCCCAGCCGGAGCGACGATCCCCGAGTCGTGGCGCTGTCCAGAGTGCGAGGTGAAGGCGCCCAAAGGCAGAGATCCTTCGACCCCGGTGCGAGCCGCGCAGCTGCAGGTCGAGGTCTCGGTACCACTGCCCACGCCACCGCCAACGTCCACGTCCCCGCCGATGCCGCCGCCGCCGACGCCGACGCCGGCCACCACGAAGCTCAGCCCCGACACCGGCGAGGAGGCTATGGTGCTCGACGACACGGCGCTCAACATAACGGCCGAATTCACCGAAATGGAGCTACAGCTGAACTCGCGCCGGGGCCACGATGAGGTGATGGAGGAGCTGGGCCGGATGCAAGACCGATTCTTCGCAGAGTTTTTAAACTTTAAGGATGAGTTGCGGGCGATGCGTGGTGATATGAGAGAATATCGTCAGGAGGCAGCTGAGTTCCGAGCGTCTGTCGCGGAGCTCACATCTCGCGTGGGACTTTTGGAGAAGCGGGTGGAGGCTGTCGAGCAGCGACAGGCCGCTGCCGCCGCTGACACCGCATCCCGGGCTACATGTGGCGACGCTGACCTGGTCGCGCTCGAACGCGTCGTCGCCGACCTGAAGATCGAACTCAACGACCGGGACCAGGACGCGCTACTCGCGGACCTCGAGATCGGGCAGTTGCCTGAGGAGCGCGGGGAGAACGTTCTACATGCCGTCACGGTGCTGGCGGCCAGGCTGGGGATCACGCTGGAGGAGCGCGACATCGTGTTCGCGGAGCGCGTCGGTACATCGCAGGGTGGGGGCGAGGGGCCGCGCCCGCGCCGCGTTGTGGTGCGGCTGGCGCGGCGGGACCTTCGCGACCGCCTACTGCAGGGTGCGCGCGTGCGCCGGACGCTGGCCGCTGGGGAGGCTGGCCGTGCTGACGTCGGTCCTCGCATCTTTGTGAACGAGCGACTGTCGCGCCACAACCGCCAGCTGTTCCACCGGGCTCGCGAGGAGTGCCGCCGGCTACAGTGGAGGTTCGCTTGGACCAAGCGCGGCAGAGTTTACGTTCGTCAAGCTGATGGGAAGGACGCATATCCTATACGCTCGGTAGCGGATCTTGGAAGGGTTTTTGGGCAATCTTGAGTTTGAACACTCGATCTGAAAGGAATACCTGTTTTGTGCTATTCTATGATAGTATTAATTTATATTTAGCTTTACTAAGACTTTCTTGTAGAATTTTAACTTCTGTTTATGTAACACGTTTTTTTGCATTCTGGTTATTTTGTATGTCTGTCTGTATTTGTCTTGTGTATGCTGATGTATATGTATATGTGATGCTGATTGGTTATTCATATTTATTTTTATATTTTCAAGTATCATTATGTAACTTGTATATTCTTAACATATTTTATTATTATAATATTTATCACAAATCACATCAATCCTTACAATTATTATTAATGACTAAATCACAAAATTGTATTACTATTACCAAGTACCTGATCTATAAATTTGCTTATTCTTGTTATTTTTTCACCAGAGAAAAAAAACAAGTATTATTGATTAGTTACATTTTCTTATTAACTAATGCTTCAATTATGTCTTACATTTTTATTATATATTTTTACCATAAACTTATTTACATTATGACTCTCCCATTCAATATTATTCATGACATTTGTTATTTTATTATACTTATTGCTCTTATTACTAATAGTTATCCCCAGGTATCAATATCCAGAAAATGCCAACCACTCAAACAAAACTTTCTCTGACAAATTTAAAAGTTGGTTTGTTTAATGTAGGGTCTCTTAATACTGGGCATGAGGAATTTATTGTTGCAATGGAGGAGTTGAAACCTGATATTTTAGCTTTGAATGAAACATGGATTGGCCTGGGTGAAGGTGATAAAGCTCCGAAGCTGCCTGGCTATCGATTAATCTATCAGCCAAGACCTAGCAGTATTAAGGGTGGCAAAGGTGGTGGGGTTGGTTTCTATATAAGAAAAGGTATTAGAGCTCGATCATGCCCCTACCCAATTGACAATTCAGTGGAGCAGTTCTGGCTTCAGCTGAGCGTGGCTGGTAGGTGTGTGGTTATAGGTACTGCTTATCGACCTCCAGACCAGGGAGACGTTGCCGGTTTTCTTGATATTATTACTGAGTCCATTGCCTCTATTGCTAAATGCGATAATGTAATACTGTTGGGGGACCTCAACATTAATATGCTGGAAACAGGTTTTGCAAAGTTTCGGCTTTTACAACAATTTCTACACTCTCTTAGTCTTAATCAATTAATTACAGAACCAACCCACTTTACTACTCATCGAGAGACCTTAATTGATATTGTGTGTACCGATGCAAAAGCTAAAAAGATCACAGTAAAATATAAACCAGAGTTAGGTAAACATGCAATGATAATGGTGGAATTTCATATTAAAAAAGAAAAAATCCCAGCTCGCTATGTAACATACAGACCTCTAAATAACATTGTTATGGAATTGTTTTCTGCCGATCTAAACTCTATTAATTGGGACTATTTCTCCACTACAAAAAATATTAATGAACTAGTATCAACTTTTACCAGTACTATTACTACTCTATTTGATTTGCATGCACCAATTAAAACATCTCGGTTCAAAAATTCTCCCCACCCATGGATAACAGATACTGTTAAGGAGATGATGAAGATTAGGGACGGTTATCATGACAGATATAGGATAAATAAGACTGACAACCTTAAGGCATGTTATAAAAACATGAAGCATATTGTCAATGCAGCCTTAGAAAGTGAAAAAACCGCTTTCTTTACACATAACATAAATAATTATAGGAAAAATACGAAAAAATTATGGAAAAATTTAAAAAACAATATTTTACCAAACAAGAAGGAAGCTGGTGAAATACCTTCTCATCTTAATAATCCTGACATGATAAACTCCCATTTTCTTAAAGTGCCTGGTTCTGAACAGGTTAATATTTCACTTCTGACTTACTATGAGTACCACAGATTTGGTAGTGGAATCTTTACACTTCAACCGGTTACAGAGTACACAGTGTTAAAGGTTATTGAAGGATTTAATTCAAACGCTCAGGGTCTGGATGGTATATCTCTGGAAATGCTGCGACTGACTTTACCTCAATCATTGCCAGCGATAACTGCTATAATCAATGAATCTTTGTATAGTGGTATGTGCCCTGATGCATGGAAACTGGCAGTTATTAAACCTTTGCCTAAAAATAATCAGCCGTCTACTTTTGGTGATTTGAGGCCAATCAGTTTGCTCTCTAGTGTATCCAAAATAATGGAGAAGGTGGTCAGCATGCAGCTGATAAAGTTTCTAGAGGAGTACCAAGTCTTGCCCCAGATGCAGTCCGGCTTTCGCAAAGGTCACAGTACCTCTACCGCTCTCCTTGATGTGGTGGATAATCCTCTTGCAGCACAAGATAATGGTATGTGCAGCATTCTGGTGCTATTGGACTTTTCTCGCGCTTTCGACTCAATTAATGTTCCTCTACTATTATCCAAATTAGCATATTATGGTTTCGACACAAAAACAATTAAATGGTTTTCAAGTTACCTCTGTAACAGGTACCAGTGCGTTGAAGTAAAGTCCCCAGATGGTGCTTGTCTAAAATCACAGTTACAATTAGTGCCAAGAGGAGTTCCACAGGGTTCAATACTAGGGCCAGTTCTCTTTATATTATATAGTGCTGATATCATCAAGAATATCTCATTTTGTCGCTTTCATCTGTATGCTGATGATTTGCAATTATATCATTCTTTTCTGCTTACGGAGGCTACTAGCGCTGTAAATGAAATAAATATTGATTTAGCTTCCATATACAAATGGTCAAAATGTAACTCCTTGGTATTGAACCCCAAGAAGTCAAAATTTATGCTTTTAGGTACTAAAGCTAAGCTTAAAAAGGTTAACTTGTCAAACCTTAACATAAATATCTATGGAGAGTCAGTGGAATATGTGAAGGAAACCAAAAACCTAGGTCTTACGTTGGATAGCCACCTTCGTTTCGAGAGTCATGTGGCAGAAAACGTACGAAACTGTTTTTATAGGTTGAAACTGCTCTACAAGATTCGCCCCTATTTATGTGAAAGTATTCGAATAATGCTGTGTGAATCTTTGATACTTTCTTGCCTCAATTATTGTGATGTTGTGTATGGGCCGTGTCTCTTGAGTAGGACCAAACAGCTGATCCAACGGGTACAAAATGCCTGTGCGCGTTTCTGCTTTCATATTCCGCCTCGCACACACGTCACACCATTCCTTAACTCGGGAAACATGTTAAAGATGGCGGTGCGTAGAAAAATCCATTTAGCAACTCTTCTCTTTAACCTCACTAAAAATAAATTACCTCAATACTTGTACTCTAAACTTACCTTCGCTAAAAGTAACTCACGCTATTCAAAGCGAGAATGTGCTAACGTCTTTCTTACGCCACGTCACAAGTCCGTTGCTTTCCGAGGATCTTTCCGGTATGCTGCTACGCATTGTTGGAACTCCCTAGATCCTCCGTTTCGTTCAATAAGGACCATTAGTACGTTTAGATTCGCACTCAAAAAACACTTTCTTTTACTACAAAAGTCCTCGTAAGCTCTTTTTCTAATTTTCAATCTCTTAAATTTCATCTCAGATCAATAACATTAATAATATTATTCAATCAGAATCTATATTTTACACTGCACATGAGACTGTGACTGTGATGCCCACGATCACGACCATAGACTATAAATTTTATTCATTATTTTTTCAATAAACACAGATAATTAAAGCTGAATTCATATAGCATACCTATTCAATCCTATCCAAACTCCTTCTTAATATTTATTATTATTATTATCGTAATTATAGTAAAAATATCTTATAAATAAATAAATAATAAATAAATATCACAGGACATTAATTTGTAATTAAATGTACCTATTCATATCTTATTTTAGTTGCTATTTGTTATGCGTGATTTCGCTCGAGTGGGTTCCACCTGAAAATCAGCGCCTCTTCACTCCATGGTGGAGTGGCTTTTTGCTGAGGTGGTACCTTTTTGGCCCAGGCCGCCCGGCGCAGTATAATATGTGTTTACTTACGTATTTACCTACTTATTTTATTTATTTATTTTTTACCTATTGTTATATTACTAGATTTAAGTTAGTGTGTTTATGTGTTACTGTGTGTTTATGCGCTGTGTTTGTTCTTGGTGCCAAATAAATATTTTTCTTTCTTTCTTCTTTCTTACATTGTTGCTCTAAGCCGGGGCTAGGGCATAGGCTCCTTTTTATCCCATAAAACAATTCTCGTGGGATGGGAATGGAATGTCAAACATTGCCATGCAAATCTGATTAGTTCCTTCTCGCAATAACTACTGAGCGATTTGAACTGTAACTTTGCACATTGTTGCTCTAAGCCGGGGCTAGGGCATAGGCTCCTTTTTATCCCATAAATCAATTCTCGTGGATGGGAATGGAATGTCAAACATTCTATGTAGTGTGTCTTTTTTTGAATTTATTTGTAATATCTTCACCACTAAACGGCTGAACGGATGTAAATTGGTATGGAAATTATATGGCATAGACACTGCCATAGGAAATAACATAGGGCTTCATTTTATCCAGTAACCATCCGGGCAAGGTCGCGGGCAAAAGCTACTTACAGATTCAAGACTATTTCACCTTTGAGGATTCACCTCCAATCACTACTCAGAGCGTGGATCTGACTACCCCCTAGTAGGCAAAAGCTAGTTAAGTTATATTTCAAAATGATCCTGAAAAATCGTTTGTACTAAATACACGATTTTTTATTGATTGATTTACTGATTGCCATCTTAAAACCAAGTCTAATCGAATCAAGTTTTGTTTTAGGGCATTAAATGAATGTTTCTTTTGGGAAATAAAAAACTGCAGCTTAGCATTGTTTTGACTAATGGTACGTCAGACCACACCTACCAAAGCCTGAGAACTAAAATGCTTGCTACGCGTCTGTCGAGATTTTTTTAAACTTTATTATCTGCTTTTTTCAGGTGTTCGTGATCAAAGAAGGCGTGCAGTACAGAATAAGGATCGATTTCATAGTTCAGCGCGAGATAGTGCACGGACTTAAATACGTCCAGAAAACATACCGGCTTGGAGTACCAGGTATTAAGCATTGTTCTATCACTTCATGAGGTCGATTGACTGGGCTGGGTCACAACAGAATATCAGCGCTGACCTGTGTTACAGTGAGGCATAATGCTGAGTTGTGTCCCATTTGCTGCTGTAGCACTTTGACAATTTCATTCTGTTATGTTTGTGTATGTCTGTTATAATAGTAAGTAAATGAATGTCTATGTCTCTGTCTAAGCATTTGATACTCCAACTGGGGAGCCGGAGACGAATGAAGACGGCTCAGATTGCTATTTGCGCGTCCATTGAGGGATACCTGTTTATTTTTATTTTATGTTATTTATTAGGCACATAAAACAGAATATATTCAATACACGACAAGTTTAAAGATATTTTCAATTTTGAACATGGTTAAAAACAAGATCAGTATTTGCGTATACTGAAGAAATATAATAAAATTTAGATAAATACTCATCTGAAAAAACAAACAAACAATTATAATTATATATTAATTGTTTAACGGTGGACATTATTTGTGTGCTGAGTTGATGATGATGACGCAATAAACTGCCGCTAAACATAAAAATACTATTGCAAATACATATATGTTGCCGTGGCGGTCGCGGCGTAAGAACTAACCCCTCCAACTCAGCCCATGTATGTCGTAAAAGCCGACTTAGAGAGACCAGAAGGACAGCAGCTTCTATTATCTACGCCGTGGTGATTATGGCAAAACCCCTCAGCTTTAGAGGAGGCGCTGTCCAGCAGTGAACACTAATGGGATGTGACCCAATACACAGATTCCGTGGTCGAGTTGTAGGGCGTGTGGCTTTCGATCCAGAGGTCCCGGGTTCAAATCCCGGGTGGGGCACATCTTTTTGATGGTTATAGTTCTAGGTTTGCTTAATTGAATCACCCGATATTCTGTCGGTCCAGGGTACTACTATACGTATATAGAAGTAGTCGTTAAAAAGGACCCTAGGGGTGTTATACAGCCTACAGGAAGAATATATGAATGAAAAGTCGGCTACATACCAATTTTATATGGGTATTGAGAAGAAAAAATACTAATATTTTTTTTACATTTCCATGCGCGCCTGAAGTACCCGGTACGTACTTAGTATTCCTTTGAGAACTCACTTAGCCAAATCGCACTGCCATTGTTAATCAATATTTTTGATTGTATGCAAACACCGCACATTTTGAACCTTATACCACCGTAATACAGTTCAGAATGATACAGCCAAACAAAATTCATGATTCTCTTATGCACCAAAATAAGCCACGGCATTGACTCGAGTTGCATGCTAAATTGCTGTATGGTTGAGTTATAGTTTCAATTTGTTGATGGTGAAGCCAATATCACTTAAAACATTCATAAATAAAAGTGTGCAAGGTTACAACTTAGATCATTTAGTATACAAGCATGCGTTTTGAGGTTCCGTATACAAAGGGTGCCTACGGGACCCTATTAATAAGCGTCCGCTGTCCGTCCGTCCGTCCGTCCGTCCGTCCATCTTTCTGTCAACGGGTAGTATCATGAACTGTAATAGGTAGACAGTTGAAATTTTCTCACTTCATCATTCATCAGCTAGTGCTGATACCCCTGTTTTTAAGGGATATTAATGCAGTTTTAAATGAGAGCTTTACCGCCTCTGTGGTACAACCCAGGGAGTACAATATTGTGCTTAGTTTGAATGGTGGTAGGACTTTGTTTAAGTCCGCCGCTAGCTACCACCATCTTACCTGATGCTATAACAACAATTCTAAAATTGTTGTGTTCCGGCATTTAGAGGTAAGAAAGCCAGTTCCTCAGTTTGTTGAGGATACCGGGTGAAGTGCGCCTCCACCTTCGGCCTTATCTTAACTTGTAACCAGGTGAGCTGAAGGCTTTCCCGTCGTATAATAAAAAAGGTATCTCAAATTATTTAAAGACGCAGAAGTTCATTTCATCCTATGACCAGCATAGGATAAACAGAATCCAGGGTACTTGTAGACCTGCTATGTGGGTGATGAAAATCGTAAAATAATTATCGGGGGTAAAAATGTATACGTGACTGTTTGTAAAATGAACGTGTTGTTTTGAATTGATCTCTTCCAGTTGACAAGATGACCCACATGGTCGGCTCGTACCCCCCGAAGACCGAGATCCAGTCGTACACCACGCCCCCCGAAGACGCCCCCTCGGGTCTGATGGCGCGCGGCTCCTACTCCGTGAACAGCCTCTTCACCGACGACGACAAGAATGTGCACCTACAGTGGGACTGGAGCTTCGAGATCAAGAAGGACTGGAAGGACTAAGCGGCTTGGCTGGACCCTGGGTTGGATTTTACCAAGGTTCTTTTTTTTTATTTATATAACCTTACGGGAGCTCATAGAAAGATAAAGTTTGTGCTATCGTCGGGTATAATAAAAAGGTGAACACTACAATAAATCCTCGTGAAACTGCTTAAAGTTATGTGTTCTATTCGTTTAAAAAAAAGCCTAGTCTCAAGACATTTAGACTTTGGAAAAAAAAATGGTTGATTTATATTTTGTGTAGTCCCAAACCTGTGCCATAGATATTTTAAACGAATACTAGAGGATTTCGCGCTAACAACCGCGTAAACGCTATAATAGCGATACTTATCCGTAGTCCAGTCGTAAGGAAACAGGGCTCAAATTCACCATTACATGGATATTATTTGCTCATAATTAATCATCAAAGGTCATAATTAATTGGCGTATAATATAGCATATAATATGTGACGTTATAACGTGTTGTATACTAAATTCTACGCAGATATCGTAACGAGCCCGCCATTGTACATTTTGTCGTAGTCGTCTTGTGTGCCGATATTTACGCGTGGAGTATTAGCGCGAAGATTTTTTGATATTTGAACGCACGAAATTTGCCGAGGTAATGTCCAATCCAGTATTTATATTGATAGTGACTGACATACATTTTGATAATGAATTGTTATTGGTATGAAATAATAATGAAAATGGTATTTGGAGTTCCGTGCTTCCTTTTGAAAGTTTGGTTTGATACATGAATTTTATGAAATTACTGGTAGAATTTTACAAGGTAATTATTTTATATAATAAAAATGTTGTCTCAGTATATAGCAATAATTGGCATTATCGGTGCCTGGTTACATATTTTTTTGTGGTATCTTATTGATAGTAATTTTTAAAAACTATTTTCGTTTCATAAGACACCACACAATATTATTCTAAGACATTCTACCTCCTAAAATTAAACACCAATGTTGCCATGCAAAAATGTTTATAAATTATCATAACGTACAGTCAGTCAACTGTTGAGTTTTATGCTTTTAAGAGCATTCCTAAAGCATTTTGAGCCAAGCTATGTTATCAAAGGGCTTTGTAGATACATTGATTTTTATAAAACTGTCACTGCCGATGGTTTTGCGCCTTCGCCATTTGTATATTTTTGAAGTATTGCCATTTTTAGTCACTTAATCAGGGTCCTTTTATATCTTCACAATCCTATCTCACAATAGTTCCTTTAAAAGACAGCCAAAACCATCGGCAGTCGAGAAATCGTTTGAAAAATAATAATGTATTAAGTTTATTGGTCGCAGTTAACAAATCAATGTGTAAGTACCAAAATGTAGTATTAATTTAGGGTAACGGTGCAAGACAAAGAATATATTTTTAATATCGTATTACTTCTAGTAACGTGCCAGTCTCGAAGGCAATAATGAAGTATTATCATTGTATAGAGCACTGCGGATGCCTTTATATCGGATGCAATTGCAAAGGTAGCTTTTACCTGTGAAATTGGTACCGGAAGTCATGAGCCTTTGTGAATAATCATGGAATATCATATAGAAGGCTCTTACTTTATGTTGAATTGCAGAAAAAAACAGACAAATAGCTGTTTCAAATCTTCCAAACAGATATCAAAAAATTAATTACATATTAAAGAGTAAATGAAACATGAACTAATGTGCAATAAGCGGTCACGTCGCTAGATAGAAACTTCTTGCAGACAACCCTTGGGAGGATCTGTATGCGGTTTCCTGTTGTATAATTTGTTCCAGGGTTATTGATAAGGGTCTAGGCTCTAGATGTAAGTGTTTCGCAATAAAGTACATTGTATGCCCGTTGAATACTCAATGTTGAAGATATATAGCATTTAATACGTCGGGCGGAATAGGGACGGCTGCTTGTGCCTGAGAATTAAAAGTGCGGGTAAGGACTCTTAAGCATGCATCTGCATTACTTAACAAAATGGTATTCGGTAGCTTATTTTAAGCGTCGTGCTAATTTGATCTATTTCCTTGCAATTTTTAATTTGACCTAAAAAAATGCAGTTTATTTATTCATCAACAATGACTACCTTTTTTTGTATGTATTTATTATGATGTTATAAATATACAGCTACTATTTCCTATTTAATATAAAAAAAATCGCTATTAGTACAAATAAATTATGAAATCTATGAGGATTACAGTTTGATATGCCTGATCTGGGAGGGCAGTGACGCGTAATGCAGATGCTTGTCAAGAGTTAGGTGCTTCAGTGTTGATAAAGCCACTGGTGCTCTTCAATAATTATATCATCCATTGAAGAACCGAGATTGGGTACATATCTTGCTATCCTGCTTTTTCACGGCAAACTTCATATCGATAGAAAGAGATGCATATACAATAAAGTGTTGTTATAGATACGTAATAGATAGACTCAATCCTTGCTTTTGTGAGTTTCGAAGTCAAGAGTTGACCCATCTCTAAATAAAAATTAATTGGACTGGTTTTTGGTCCAAATAAGACGACGCACTTCAAGCGGCGATGTTCATCTTATCTCTTTCGAGAATATTATATAATACGTGAAAGAGCGAGATAGTGAAACCGGCTCAGTCCCATACTTGAAAGACAGCTTTGCGAAATAGTTCTTTGACATTTTTATATTATAATCTGTTCTTCACTGGATGGTAAAAATTGTGTAATTTAAGGCTTCCTTTTATAAAAAATCAATTAAAATTAAAATGTTCTTAATTGTAGTAGCTATATGCATTTTTCATGAGATCCAGTGATTACTCCCAATATCTATGGGAACTGACACCCATGGTTGGTATATTTTTATAGTATAAATAAGTGAAAATGTAGATTTACCTACCTTTATACGTCTTGTCACATTAGCCGTTGGTCCTTTTGTCGAGCGGGTCAGTATTTTATGTCATACATTTTTCTGTAATAAACTTATAATTTTATTTCATTGATATAAATGTAAAGTTTTATGCAAATGTAATAGTTTGGCCGAAAATAAAGCTTATTTATTCAAATTTAAGCCTTTTTTATTTTTGTCGGCTTTGACTGCCTGGGTTATTTATGGCTCTTTGTTATGCTAGCCAGTAATTACATATTGTTTATTTATGTACAACATTGAATCTTATTAGATCGAGAGCCAAGAAACCCTGTTATCGTGGGGTGAAACTCTTAGATCGGACAAGGAAGTAGTACGAGCCTTTCGTATATTAATTCGTATAAGAACCGAATGCCACCTAATTTCCTCCTGGGTAAGATAACGCTTCCACTAGGTTACACATAATTTATAGTCATATATATATATATATATTTATTGTACGACGGGTACGCACTTGGCTTTCATCTCATCTGGTTACAAGTTGAGATAAGGCCGAAGATGGAGGCGCACTTCACCCGGAATCCTCAACTAACTGAGGAACTGGCAGTCTTACCACTAAATGCCGGAACACGACAATTTTAGAATTGTTATAATGGCGACAGAATTAGGTAAGATGGTGGTAGATAGCCAAGTGGACTTAAATAAAGTCCTTACACCAACCAAATATTTATTTGACCACGGTGATTTGCTTTTCATCGATTTAAATTTTAAAGTAGGTAAACTTTATTCAAAGATTATTTAAGTAGGTAAACTTACCCCTAAAAACAATTAATATCTATGACATGTCATCATGTTTCCCTAGACTTGTCTGGAGTTATCTAGCTGTTTACGATAAATCTGATTAAAATTATAACGACTTACTTGCGTAAATAATTATAATTTTAATCAGATCAATTTTATCATGTGCGTGCACGCTCTAACAGCCACAAATCACACAGATTTACTAAACGTTATCGTAATTACAGGTACTTAATCAATATCCAACTGATATGTATGTAGTAGGTATTACATATACCTAATTATGGTACTTTAATGAGCTGCTTTATTTGCTATTTGTTTTTTTTTACTATGTAATTGAAATCTAAATAAGCCAACATGGATCACCTTACCCGGACTATGAATATCAATGTCTATATATATTTACTTTACGACGGGGAAGCGCTTGGCCTTCAGGCTATGATAAGGCTGAAGGTGGAAACGCACTTCACCCGGAATCCTCAACAGTCTGAGGATTTGGCTATCTTACCTCAATGCCGGAACAAAACATTTGCTTCGTTGAATGATGTGAATCCTGACTGAACGTAATAATGTTGGCAAAATCGTAAATATTTTATATAAAGATCAATGATACAATAGGAGAAGTACCATACGGCATAGTAAAATAACAATAGAACCTAAATCAAAACAAATAATGAAAGGTTGGTCTCAAAACAACACTACCAGTGAACAATAGATTCCCTTCAGAAGATCTAGTATTGTCCGAGTGTCAATTTACTTCACATAGGTAAAACTTTAGAAAGGCGTGGCGTGCTCCATCTCAGGCCACATCTTCAGTGTTCAAGTGAGCTGGTGGTCAAACGCTTGGCCTAACCTAGAATAAAATAAAACTATACTTTCAAAAAACCTGTAAGGGTGCTTAGAATTAAAACTACTATTACATAAAAAAAATATAGGGTTAATTTTCCAAATTTTAAGAACTTCTACTTTTATGAAGGACGGGCTACGGAACGAAATTCATCTGTGTTATTGGGTTAAAGTTCAAAATGCGATGGCAAACGCGTGCGCTGGTGTTTCAATGTTTCATGTACCTAGCAGAGAATGCGTATTGTGATCTGAATGCGATCGAAATCATCGACCTTACGCATCAGACGAATTGGAAAGACTTATCGGATTACTACCTTGCTATGGAGAATCGTTGGTAAGTAGTGGCCCTTTTTTAATTAGATGGTTTTTCCGGCTGACTATCACGTATCTTATAGTGCGAGATCATTCAATTTTGTAATGCAACAATGGAAAATGGCGGTTTTGCGATTCCGTAACTGGCTTCGGTTTCAGACAAAGCTTGATTGAAACGACATCTATCGATAGTTGAAAACAGCGATTACCGATGCTCGGCATGAGCTCTTGATCTTTTTTTTATTGTACGACGGGGAAGCGCTTGGCCTTCATCTCACCTGGTTACAAGTTGAGATAAAGCCGAAGCCACCTTCGGCTTTATCTCAACTCCTCCACAGGCGCACTTCACCCGGAATCCTCAAAAAACTGAGGAACTGGCTATCTTACCTCTGAATGCCGGAACACAACAGTTTTAGAATTGTTGTTATGGCGACAAAATAGGTAAGGTGGTGGTTACTAGCCAGTCGGACCCAAACAAAGTCCTACCACCAACCAAACCAAGCACAATATATACCATGGGGATTGAACCCGGGACCTGTGGATCTGAAATCGGTGAGTTTAAACACTAGACCACAGAGGCGGATCTCTAGACTGGGCAAGAAGGCATTGGCTTTCCCGCGCATCGAAGGAGCCAGACTTCGGCTCAAGGGCGGTCGCTAACCTTTACTGGCCATACCACACCAGTGTTGGGATAATTCAGACGTACCTACTGACAAAAATCAGCGAGTTTTGCCCGAGGCTCAAAACCTTACTGGTTTGCCCCGAGTTTCCCTATGATAATGTGGGGATTTTCCTTACCCCATGTCACCACATGTACCTTACATATTTGCAAGTGCATGTGATATCCTATTTCTTTTGAAACTTTCTAGGTGTTTTTGTCTTTCTTAAAACTCAGATGTGTTACAGGAAAATATGCACAAGATGTGGAAAGCCGGGCTTGGGCACTGCTATGCACCTGGAACCCTCCTCATCTGACGAGTCCATGTACCCAGCTGTTATCCCAGCCGAGTATCTCTTGACTAAACGTAAGGCACTGGGTAGGCTATAATTTCAGGGTGCACTTCCATGGTACATTAGATTATCCTGATTTTTTTAACAACAAAAGGTGCCCTACCTTTTGTTGTTCAAATAATACAACTTACATCACAAGACACATAAATGAAAGAGAAAAAAAAACAAACTTAAAATTAACGCAGACCACCGATGGGTATATTATTATACTAATTATAAAACAGTTGAGCTTCTTTACACATAGGATCTGACAAAATACTATAACATATATACCAACATCAAATTTATTATACTCTATGAGATTTCGATTGTCTGCGGTCCGTACACACTCCATCAATTTATGGTGGACATCAATTTTGCCACATATATCAGTTTGGTGACCATACTTACTAAGATTATCTTAAAGATTATCCTGCTTATACGTATGAAACATTTATTTGGTTAACTCTGGGGTTATTTCAAAAATGCTTAGCCCCATCAATATGGAAATTATCGAATCTTTTTTTATTTTGATTCTATCATCATCACTATCGGGCATTATGCTTGCATTTACGCCTCACAGCTCAGTTGGTAGTAGCTCTGCCTTCTGCACTGGGTTGTGGATTCGATTCCCACCCATTTGTGTGATGAATACAAGTACAGTACAACAACCAAACAGAACAAACATCATTTATTCTGTGTTTGGTTGTTGTACTGTAGGTAAGATAAGTATGAATTTACAATAAAAAAGTATACAAGAATTAAAGCCTTAATTAGTTCCTTTATGACAAACTTTGCTTAGTTAGGGACTAGATGGCTCTGTGTGTAATTTATTTATTTCCATTAGGAAATTTGGCACATTTTGGGTCATTTCCCAAAGAAAGTTCAAATGTTGAGCAATAATTCTCGTCTGTTCCCAATCGTGGGACAGATGAGACCGCAAGTCTTCTTTCAGTGGCTGTAATAGACGCGAGTGACCTGATCGATCTAAGCGATGACCTTGTAATGTCGCTGGAGGTAGGGCTGCAATGGCCGGTGCTGAAAAACGACCCTCTCGAGCCCACGTTGGTACTCTTCAACTTTGGATGGAAGCAAAACGAAACTATCAAGAAGAAGTGCGCTTGTACGGTGCCAGGTGAGGTTTTGTTTGAAAACACGCTAGCTTTCCAGAGAGCTTTCCACGCTAAGACTGACCGGAGACGGAACCTCAAGGTAAGCTCGCGAACGGGCTTGGTGCACCCCAGACGAAACGTTGGGAATAATAAAAGGGGAATAATACATATTTTTTTAGTAGTTTCTTTTGCATTGGCGTTATTTGAATCCCTGTTTAAACTCTATAATTAGTCAATAAAATTAGTCAGTTATTATATCAATATATGGCGACAGAATTAGGTAAGATGGTGGTAGCTAGCCAGGCGGACTTAAACAAAGTCCTACCACCAACCAAACCAACACAATATATTGAACTACCCATGGGGCTCTGAAATCTGAAATCTGGAATCGGTGGGTTGAACCACTAGACCATAGAGGCGGTTAAAATTCCTCCATTATTCATATTAAAAGGTTACCATCCCAATTCTATATATATATATATATATATATATATATATATATATATATATATATATATATATATGTATAGATTGTTATACTTATTATGGTCGTGTTCTTGTAATGTCACAAAGTATAACATTTTGGAGCCGGGTTTTCGTTTTACAACTTTCAACTTGTTGCAATCGTCCCACGATCATGCTTTACCGCCTTGTCGTCGGTTCAAATACCTCAACGATTGTCTTATCATGAAGTGATACAGATTTGTTGGGTGATGTAGGTTTGAGTTACGAGCTAGCGGAGTGGATATCAGCGAACCTGTCTCACGTGGTTGGCGTGGCCACAGACGCGCCGACCCTGGAGTCGGAACAGACCATGGAGTTCTCAACGCGGACCGTTTCACGTCAGCTTGGCCGAAGCGGCGTCTACATGATTGAGAACGTCAATATCAAGAGGAGAATCCCAGGTAATCCTTTCTCCTTGTGTGCTGGTCACAATATCTAAACAGGCAGTAGATTTAACAAAAAAAAAACTGTTTATTTGTCATTTTTTTTAATACCTTGACTTTGCGTCTTAAGTATCGACCCCTCCAACTCAGCTGACGGATGTCGTGAAATTTGACAAGAGGATCTCATCACAAAAAGGCAGCAGTAACCTTCTGTGGCCTTACAACTTTACTACTGACTTGACTAGGCTTCTTCTACTTGATTTGAAAAAAATCAATAATAAAAGTTGATAGACCGGTAGAGTTCAACAGTGAAATAAACATGAGTCACATTCCATATGTCAAATCTACTATTTAGTCACAAGTTCTCTTTTATCCAATTTACATACCTACCTACTCCAAAATATCTTTGATTCATAAGTTCTTAGGTTTGAACGGGCCTAAATTTGATTGATGAACAACTCTTCCGAAGTAAGTCCAGATTTGCCGACTTTGAGACTGACTTTTGGAATGCGCTGGCTTGCACAGAGTGGGTACGTCCCATTTGTTCCATTGAACATGATGTCGGACAAAATTCGATATTTTTATTTTCTTATTTTGTACTATGGAACCTTATATTACATTATACGATAACCTCTACATAATCATAATTCTTTCGATTTTTTGGATCCTTTACCCATTTATGTTTGATCAATGGTATATGTATTTATTTGATTTTTATTTATTATTATTTTTACAGGTATGACAGAATAATTGTCATTATCAGTGTCATTTAGCTTCCCATGGAAGTTTTGGGAAAATCAGATTTGCATTTTGTGCTATGGCATGAAAATCGGGTGAAAAGCTAGTATGTAGCATGTAGCTTTTCAGCTTTTCTATGGGTAAAACTGGGAAGGAAAAATCTCATTATGTTCGATGACGTTATGTTCCATAGAACAAATGGGACCTACTCCATAGAGTGACCATCATATGATACGCTGTGCTTGCTCAGATGATTTAATATTATCCTCAGATGCTGGTTGCATAGTGATCGCAGCGCCTCTCAAGCTTCTAAATGCAAACTATGTGCCCACAAGACTGACGGCGTATTGCCCGATGTCAGCTGATAAGCAAGTAGCTCTGACCTTGAAGAAAAGCGATGAGATGATATTCAGACAAATTGCAAAGACCCGCTTGTACGATGTTAACTTGGATGAAATACTGAACTGAAATTCAAGATGGCGGCTGTAAAATAATATAAAAATAAATATAACTGTCTTTAAACAGTAGTGTTTGCAATATTAAAAACTAGTGATGATGGTTATAATTATTTGATATTAATTTTTGTATGCTACCATAATGATGTCAAATTGGATGAGATTTAATAGCTACCAAGGGTTTCTCCGGCAGTTTAGGTACCTACCTATTGCAGCGATACAAGTTCCGAGCTGGGACGCTACCGCCGACGGCGAAGCCGATCTCCATTGGCTTAAAATTAGCTTCATGAGAACTAGAAACGATTTTTACCGTCAAATGTACTGAACGGATAGGTTTCATAACATGTGTACACTTTTGAGATGGGAAACGCCATTTTGGATTTGACACATACCCGGTAGTAAAAATCGTTTCTAGTTCTCATGAAGCTAATTTTAAGCCAATGGAGATCGGCTTCGCCGTCGGCGATAGCGTCCCTGGTCATAGAAGTAAAATACTTCTAAGACTAGCTCGTTTCGCTCGCTCGTAGCTCTTGTATAATGAAGTAATATTTTCCTAGTAGTTCCTAATTCATGTTTTAATAAATAAATATATTTAACTGGTATTTTTTTTACACATCGCCCAATCTAGCCCTAAACTATGCACAGCGATATTGGATTGGAACTTCTATATAGGTTACGCGTTCTTTCTTATGGTATCTCGTGGGTACCTACTTTGTTTTGTAAATGGGTAGTAAACACTAATTCAACATTGACTTGCAACCATCACAAAAATACTACTGAGCTCTATGTAGGGCATGTATATAAACCTATCTGACGATTTCTTCTGGTCTAGCACATCTTTGCACAAACCTATAATAATGAGTAAGGTAGGTAGGTACTTACCAAGTCGTCTAGGTATGGTATCGTATCTAACTAGCTATTTGCGAAGGAAGTGATAATGGATGACATTCAGGAATTGATTCGGCGATCTGATAAAGGTTGACGAATACCTACGTACCTACTTGTTGGAGAAAAATCGTAAAAAAAGTTGATCCGGTAGAGTTACGGTAGAAATTACAGAATGTTACTCGTAGCCCTGAATCGGTTGTTTGGCGTGGCAGCTTTTGTTATTGGAAAGTAATATTATTTATTTTTATAATGTCAGTCTGTATCAAAATGATTTGTGTATCCAGACTATTAGGTACATACTAGTAGAACGTTGAAAGAACTAAAACGTCACAACGATTGTTTTAAATTAATGATTTCACGAGTACAGAATACACGAATACCTACAAATGTCTTGATTATTATATTTGAAGTCCACGTTCATTAGGACTACCATAGATTCAGATTTTACCTAAATCTATGAGGACATAAACACTGACAGTAGGTACACAAGGATCCCATCTAGTGCACCGGGCTACTACTGGATTATTTTTAATTTGGAGAATAACAAGTCTTATTACATACTTGCTGTAGGTATCCTACACGTCACTGCATACTGACCGGGCTTGACTTGACATGAGACGATTCCGAAAGAGTCAGCTCCTGTCCTATATGATATTTACCAAACATTGCCTACTTGTTTTCTATCCCCGACCCGTCTGTTAAGCGCCGTAAAGGAGATCGTGGGCGGAAAGCATGAAAATGTTAATTGTTTATTCAGAAAGAACCATTGCAGATTTTGAGGTGCCATTAGGCATTACGTCTAATGGAAATTTTAGTCCCTTTTTTAATCTCGGTCCATTAAAAGTAGTCCAGTTCAGATGGCGTTATGTGAAATTAATGGGGTTAATATTTATTAAAAAAAAAATGTCCATCACGACGGCCTCCTTGAACCGACTCTAGTGACTCTGAGACCCTTCAGCGATGACGATAATAAGTTTATAAGCTGCCCATCCTATTTCCGTAAATACGTCAGTAGTCACTCCAATCGGGCCAATATTCGCTAATCGCCTAATGGCAATAATGTTGACACAATCTAAGGACAAGACGCAGTAAGGAAGTGACAAACATAACTTCGATAAAAAACCATTTAATTGGCAAAAGGTGACGAAAATTTGTCAGTCGGTATGTAGCCGTCGATCAATCGTGATTAGAGGATTACTTTTCGTTCGTGTACTTTTATCATTGATAATTAGTATTATTAGATATTAAGACAAAAAAGTCTTCAAAAGGTTTCGCGTGTAGAAGCCAATGGCAGCTATGTACCGACTAGCGTGCCTTTTGGCATGCGTCGCTTTGGTGGTGGCGAGGAAGTCACCGAATGCTGATAGTTTGGAGGACCTACTAAAGTCCCCTGAGGGTTCCAGGATTTCGGAAGTCAGTGAGGATGCGTATAACGATGTGGTAAGTCACTATTTGTTAATACGTACAACGTCCCTTAGCTGGTTTTGAATTTAACTCGGAACTACTATTTATTCTTATGAAAGCAACATATTTACTATTTATTACTTATTTGTTATATAACCTACATTAAAAGTTATCTGAAAAAAAAGTTTTCTGACGTCACTAGTAAAACATTGATTTTCATAATATTTTGTGCTCGTCTTTAGCTGTTTCAAAATGGGAATCAGGTCTTTTCCTGCAAGCACATCTGTCTTGTGTTCTGGTGTTGATCCCCTAGTCGACTTTATTGTCATACGCGGGCCGAGTTGAATGGGTCGATTTGTAAGCCGCTGCAAACTAATACAAGCCCTTGAGTTTTTAGGTCGGGGGCGAAAACTGAAAACAATCTAAATTTGTACCTAGTTAGTGGCATGACCCAGTAGACCTAGTCCTAACTGATGTTCGACGAAAGCTCACCTAACGTGCCGTGGTGTTCCGACTCAGCCCCAGGAAGTCGTAAAAGCCGACTTAAGGAGGAGGGACCCACCATTAGATATTATATTATATATAAATTGAGGGACTAGACTTCAAATTATCATCATACCGCACCTATCACATCAACAGCCCATTAGTGTCTCCAAAGCCTTCAAATTTTTCTAAAAAACAAAAGCCTTGTTTTTTTTTTGGGTAGGGTTTTGTCATAATCACCACGCGGGCGGATTGGTGATCGCAGATAAGGTATAGATAATACACAAGAAGCTGCTGCCCGTCTTCTGGGGCGTAGTTGGAGGGGTCCCGCCACGGCACTTATTTATAATTCTTATTGTTATGTTCCGTCCAGCATTTAGAGCTATAGATAGCTAGTTCCTCAGTCTGTTAAGGTCTCCGGGTGAAGTGCGCTTACACGTTCAGTCTAGTCACAACTTGATAACAGGTGAGACGAAGCGCTCCCCCTTCGTCGAATAAAAATATTAGATTAGTACCCACACAAGAGACTGAAACGATCCATTACATACGAGCTTGTTATATGTATATAATAGGATTAAGAAACCAAGTATTAATGGGTGTTTTGGGTCCAAGTCAAACGCAATCTACTTTTCAAATAAAACAATACAAAATATATCAATTTTAATTCATTTTATTAAAACTTGTTACCCCGCGCACTGGCTAAGTTCATCTTATCACTATTCCATATTCCAGCTCATGTAAGCTGAAAAAAACATTTTCTGGGAAGGCTCGCTATGCATTGTAATAGACCTCATTCTTACCTCAGATCCCAGGCCTTGAGATCTAGGGCTACTTCAACGTACATAATAAACAGGCCTCGCCACTGATCATGAGCCGCCTCTATCCATCAGCTCCACGTGACCGCCGGTCATAACCTAGTCCTGTGTGAGGTCGCGGCGAATTCGTCTGCTAAGTGTATGGCCAATATACCTACCAGTTCAAGAGGTCACCCAAATTTCAAATCTAACTTATCTAATTTTAATTTTATAGAATATTATGCTTGGTTTGGTTGGTGGTAGGACTTTGTTATATAATAATTACGTTTTAAATACTACAAAAAAAACCGACCTCAAATTAAGAATATGATACATTTTCGTTTACCTGGATGACGTATTTTTTTCCAATTATTTTGATGACTGTGAAATGAGATTAAAACTGTTAAAAGGGGTTAACTTCACAATTAACTAATTTTGAATTTGCTGGAACCACCCCTGTGTTGACATTAAGGGTTATTAAAGGGGTTAATAAGATTGGAGTCTTGAAAATGTGTAAAAAATCACATGAAATATATTTTATTTATTTATTTTGTTATAATGTCAATAGGGTTGCCAAACTATGAGAGAATTACCTTTGATATGTCATCCAAGGGCACATGACCTACGTGTTATACCTACCATGGACCAATGGAATAATTACCTATAAAAGGTACCTTAATGGGTACCTACAGCAGGATAGTTCACGTACATGAGTAGGTAGTATTTTCGTGCGGGCAAATTAAACACTATCTACGCACGCTTTTTTTATCAATAAGTTATTGCCAAACACGCCCTGATACTACAACAAGGAAGTCAGATCATTAGTCGCACTTTATCAGAACGACATAAAGTACAATGAACTAAATTAATTGCCACAACAATTCAAGGGCAATGTCATACGGATTAGATTGACCGCAGACTCTTTATTCAATTGGTGATGTTATACTAAACTGCACTACACTATTTTGCTCTTAAAAGTAGCCATTGTGGTGGCCTAGTCTAGGATAATATTTGTGGAAAATTTCAACTCAATTCGTTACCTATGTCGTTTTTTGTGAAAATGCAACAAATAATGAATCCTCTGTAGCTTAACCTCATCTTTGGTCTAGGTTCGCCCACCTGTGTTAGATCCAGAGGTCCCGGGCTCGATCCCCAGGGGAGTACAATATTGTGCATGGTTAGGTTGGTGGTAGGACTTTGTTTAAGTCCGCCTTGCTATCTATTACCATTTACTTAAGCCTGACGCCATAACAACAATTCTGGATCCTCAAAGTGCTACCCCTAGTAACTTGAAAAACCAGGTGAGATGAAAGCTAAGCGCTTCCCAGTCCTTCAATACCTATAAAAAAAAAAGAAACCGTTTGCTATGGTGATGTTTGGGATCCCATTCGTATTCCACAGGAACTGAATTATGTAAACAAAAGTATAGTCTATGTCAAAGTTTAATCTCAACCAGTACCTCCTAGTTTTGGCTTGAAGGGGGAACAAATTTTCAAACATTCAAACCATATTTTGCTGTAATTATAAATGTGTTTGTATTTGCTCTCCAGCCCGGCCTTATTTCAAAACATGGCTACTCAGTAGAAATCCACAATGTGGTGACATCTGATGGCTACATCTTGGAACTGCACCGCATTCCACACGGTCGAGTCAGCACTCCTGGGACCAAACCAGTGGTGCTTCTCATGCATGGACTGCTGTCGTCATCGGCTGACTACGTGATCATGGGTCCAGGATTGGCCCTGGGTTAGTAATTATTACCATACTAGATTTTGCACACGGATAAAAAAGTAGCTTAGTAAGTACCTATTGTTCCCCTAGCGTAAACTTAAGCCATATCAAATTTCATTCAGATCCGGATAAAATTATAAATTTCATTAGTTGGGAAATGGTAAACAAACAGAGTTGCTTTAGAACTTATAATAGGTAGTTATTAATGTCCGTTCAACCATTTATTTGACTTTTGTCATAGCACGCCTATGAAGTTCGCTAATTATTGAGACATAACCATTGACAAAAGTACCTATGCAAAGATGCTGTTTTTCTTGACAATAGTGAAGCGACGAGTTTTGAGGTCCGTAATGAAGAAGAATGAAAGTACGGCGTTAGTATTTTATTATCTGTGGTACGGCTATAGAAATACACTCTCCGCAATGTGAATGATACAACTGTATACCTATTACGGATCATGAGGCACGCTGACAGACAGACGGATGGCCGGAAACCCAGCGATGGCTTAGTATAGGTTCCGTTGGTACGGAATCCCAAAACGACTATAGTTTTAATCGTTTAATATCCTGGTAATAATTATCATTCTCACCTGGTAGATATCAAATGTATCAGGACTAAGAGCTTTCCAGAATCTTTTATCATACGCACTACAAAAAAAACAGAGTCCGCTGTGTTAAGTTACGACCCTCATGTTTATTTCTTCTCTAAGAGAGATAATCGGCAGTGTTTTTACAATACCTACCCGTCGAGCCCGTACATTTTTACAACTTGATAAGAATAAGGAACTATTAGGAATCTATGTAACACGGTATCAGTTAGTCATATCAAATAGTAAGTTAGGCAGTTGTGTTATTATTAGGACGTTATATTTGACTACCTGACACGCATAACTTACGTTATCTCAGTGGTCTCGTGTGGTTCTTGATCCTGAGATTCTGGGCTTAAATTCTTAGTAGAGCACATCGTGGTGTTCCCCATAATCGTCGGATAAAAGTCTTGAAGGTTGGAGTATCATTTCCGGGTACTTGCATACCCTAGTAATAGTAGACTCGTAAAGTCTGATACCAGTGATTCGACATAGCCTACGCGAAGAAAGAAAGCTAACTCAGAAGTTTGTTGTGCGTTTGAATGTTATATTCTTATTCTCCGCAATTTAGTTCTCTCATTTTAAAAGGTTTTTTCGTTTGGGGCTAGGTGGCGTTGTGAAAAAGGTCTACTTTACATTTACAAGTAGCTCGCGATGTCTGGTACCTAAGTATGTGTTGGTATTGAATCACGGATAAACAAAAGGAAAGTTACACAAAATATGTGACTATACCGACGATAAGAACGCGTGGCCCGATGTTGTTATATATTATTACTAGTTGGCAGCTAGATGGTGATTTCTCAATGTTGACAAATTGGTAACCCATTAGGTAGTTGGGTAATAAGTAATTAATATTTTAAGATTTAAGATATGTGTTAAGGTAATGATGTACTTTTGAATATTTTTTTATCTTTGTTAAAGTGTGTTAAAAGTCAGCTTTTTAAAGCAAGAATGATAGCAAATAACATTAACCGTTGGTACGTCGTAGTAGGTGGGCAGAATACAATCAGTGAATAAGTCGCTGGCATGAAAAGGTTGATACCTGTTTCAAGAAAAGTGCTCACAAATAATGTTTATATAATGAGTATGGATAACACGAGTGTAATCTGTGAACATTCAAAATTGCCGCATACATACAGTGCCGGATTTTCCGAATTAAATCGGAGATTTCATTTGTTTCGTTCACTCGATCAATTAAATACAGCAAAATATGTAGATATGCTTGTTTTTACAGGCTACATTCTCGCAGACGCCGGCTACGATGTCTGGCTAGGCAACGCACGCGGTAACTACTACTCGCGCCGCCATATCACCCTAAACCCCAACAGCATCATCAACAAAGACTTCTGGCGCTTCAGCTGGGATGAAATCGGCAATTACGACCTCCCAGCCTTCATAGACTACATCCTGGCTTCCACTGGGGAACCGAGGCTGCATTATATCGGACATTCGCAAGGCGGAACATCGTTCTTGGTGCTCACTACCCTCAGGCCGGAATATAATGCGAAAATCATATCTTTCCAAGGACTGGCACCGGCTTGCTTCTTTAAACATAATGAGTTTTCGTGGTTCAACACCCTGGCTAACTTTGAGAGCATCTTGGAGGTGAGTTTGTTGAACAATCTTACATCGCACTAGTTAGTTATTAACAAGGTACCTTCGTTATTTAATCGCTTAAGTAGTGTAGGATAGGTTTACTAGTTAGGTATATCATTGGCCTTATCCATCTATATAAGATGATTTTAGGTGGGGTCAGGTCAGTCACCGCGACAGTCGCGCGCTTCTAGGCAAGCAGATCAAGCCAGGTTTCATAGTGGGTGACCTAAGTCTCAAAATAAGTCACCCTACTTATTATCGTTAAACTCAAAAAAAAAAGCTGTTGCATAGAAAGTTCTGGCTACCCTCAAAAAGATCATCTTAAAATTGGATTTAGTCTTAGAAGTTATAGAATTGTAATTTTGTTTGTTATGTTACGTACTCACTTGGTTGCCAACAATATTCATAAAAAGGAACAGTAGGCATTATGCTAATAACGTCTTACTAATCCTCTCCATCTTAAGGTTGTCTGAAAGAAATCACTCTAAAACTTTAATTAATTAATCGCGTTTCTCTAGAACACCGCCTTCAGTTTGGGGTTACATGAGATCTTCGGCGGGCGGCAAGTATCTTCGCACTGCTCTAGAGGCTCTCTCTTCTACAGCTACTGCCAGCAAGCGCTGCACTCGTTGTTGTCCAGAGACTACTACAACGCGGTAAGTCCATCAACCAGACTTTTTACACAAATTCCACTATTAAAATACTATTCCATATGTACATACTCCTCCATGCGCGCGATATGCATTAAAAGGGTCTCCGAAGTCCGAAGTTCTCAAAGAATCGTCCACCACATCTATGAAATGAAATGACAATAATAAATAAATATTAAATAAATAAATATTACAGGACATTAATTTCACACAGCGCCATCTAGCCCCAAACTAAGCATAGCTTGTAATATGGGAACTAGAATACGGATATAATACTTAAATACATTTTTTTTTTATTTGTAAATACATATTACTTATCATACAATACACACCCAAACACAGAACAAACATCTATATTAATCACACAAATGTTTGTCCTGGGTGGGAATCGAACCCACAACCTACAGCGCAGAAGGCAGAGTTACTACCTGAGCTATGAGGCTTGTTAAAAACACACACACACACATAAAATATAATTTTCACGAATCTAAAATGACTTTTGAAACTACACTTTAGTCAAAAGTCCTCTCACGCATACCCCGATCGAAGAGATTATAAAAATCCTAGGTTCCTGTTAATTCCGGTAAACTTCAGCACTGATGTGTTCAGGGAAGTCTGCATAAACCAGTTATCATGGAGCTGTACTGCTTAACATGACATCAATGTTGACAGCACTTAGTGTGGGAATCTCAGCAATAGTCTTATTATTGCTGGAGTCTATCATGTTGCATCCGTTGCAGACGATGATCCCCGTGATATTTGGACACACGCCCGCCGGCGCCGCCATCCGACAAGTGGCGCACTACGGCCAAGTGATACGCTTCAACGCCTTCCGCCGCTACAATCACAACACGATGGTGAACCTCATCATTTATGGCAGTCGCAACCCACCTCACTACGACCTCTCTCTCGTCACTGCCCCTACTTATCTACACTACGGATTGGCAGACAGAGAAGTCGATTACAGGGATCTTCTAGACTTGGCTGCCGTATTGCCGAATGTGCAGCTCGTACACAAAGCTGAACGGGATTCCTTCCACCATTTCGACTTCCTTTGGGCATTGGATGTAAAGGAACAGGTTTACGATGAGGTTCTTGCTGCGATGAATCATGCGGAGAATATTATTTCTATCGTAGAGCCCCAGCATTGATAGTCTGGTTGATACCTATCTATGTTTGGTTGTTGTTAATAGTTATAGTAGTAGATTATCATGAAAAACATACTTTGTTTGTCAAGTTTAAGTAGTCAATAAGGCACAATGATAAACCACCTCCTAGCTTAATATTAATAAATGTTTAACGACCAAAATACTACTAATTTTATTTCTCTACCTGTTAACTTATATCTCAACTATGTACAGAATGAACAAATATGGAACGAACAGTCTCCCAGTGCGAGGCGCAGGCCTGTACTCTTTAGAAAGTTGTTAAATTAAACAAGCTGAGTATTCGTAAATATAACGTATATTAAATGAATAAAAATAACGTGAAACAAAGAAAAACAAGTACGAGAAGGAAAAGGTTTAGTTAGGTTTGCGTTTTAGAACTGTAGTTCTATTCGATACATAAATATATTTTGATAGTTAGCTTTTTTGAGTTAAGTTCAATAATGCAACGGGTGCCTAGCTAGAAGATCAAACTTACGATTAACAACCAAGCATGCAAATGTTTCGTTGAAAAAGACCTAAAAGTAAAATAAATAGGGTTCAAAATAAGTGTGAATATGTTATCTTAAGTAAAATTTTGCACGTGCACAAAACTACTAAGATATCGTTGGCAAACTTGAGCAAACTAAACAGGTAAACTTATGTGTGGCTGAATCGAATATCCAAATGCTACATTAAACTATTATGATTTTTCAGATAAATCATTGTTTTTAAGATAAAATAATGGTTATTTTTAATTTAACTGTCACAAAGAACTACGATGTACGCAGATATTCTTTAACTATCTATATAAATTTGGTATTCAATATTGCTTTTTCATCATCCAGAAACAGCCACAACTAACCAAAGTCCTAAAGGGCTATATTGCACTAGTCGTAATAATAAGATACAAACACTTAAATTAGTCGTTGGTCATGATTACGCTATTCCTGTACACGACACGAATTTTAATTTCATAGAAATTCAATAGCATGTACAGGGATGTGAACAAAATATCAGTATAAGCCAGAAGGCATATCGGTGACTTTGTGGACCCCGAAACTGCTAGAAGTCCCCATCGGAGAAAGCGTTCTCTTCAGATCCGCGTGAGAATGTGTCCCGGTCATCACCAGACTCGTCATACTAGCCGGGGCATCTCTCAACATAGACCCGGAGTAAAACCCAGCATTGCTATGCCCTCGCTTTACCAAGAACGTTGAACTGTTAAACCCTGAAGGGTTATCGAACGAAGAGCCTAGCTTCGGAGTAGATAGGAAGAACTTCGGCTGGTCACATTTGATGGAAGATTCCTCCGATCTCTCGTATTTGTAGGGTCTCGTCACAGGAATCAACGGCGACTCCTTTCCAGCTTCACTACTGGTTCTGGAACAAGATCTCTGTCGCTTCTCATAAGGCCAGACAGGTTTTTTTGGCTCGGAAAGCACGACGATATCAACCATGGTGTTTAAACCTTCATCGATTCGGTCCAGGCTTTTGGTTAACTTCTTAGACTCGATTAAGTTGACGATTTCATCAACGCGGCTGAATTTAGAGTTTGATCTATTCATTGACGACATTTGAGATTCGGTGTAAAACATGCTATCTATGTACTCCCTTTGACGTGTCCCTTTCTCTGAAGTTTGGAAAGAATCACTTCTCTTTATCGATGACCTGCTTTCTTCTCTAGACCTGCTTTTAGATCTCTTCTTTTCCTCTTTATCAGTGAAGACAGCTCGGGCTTCGTTAAATTCCAAGCTGGTAAGTGAAGGTTTCTTAGTTACTTTGTTGGGACAGCGAGATGAGCTTAGCAGTGAATCGGATCCTTCATCGCTGGAGTAGAAATTATCATCGTATATGTCTGGGGGCTTGTTGTAGATTCCTTGGTCAACCGGTGGGATAAAAAGATGCACTAGACTTTTAGCCTTCCTTGGTGGATGTGGTAGAATTTTGGTCGGAATGATTTCGGCTTCTTCGTCATCCTCCATACTATCATCAAGGTAGTGCCCGTTGCTTTTGATCTGAATACTGTGTCTTGTGCTGGTTATTGAGTCTTCTTTTTCAATATCTCTGTGCTTTTGGCATTCGAGAGCGTTGATGGATACATTGATTTCAGAAGTCTGGTTGCATCTGGAAGATCTATCGTCGTAGGTTTCTTTGAGTTGTTCAGATTCAGCATGATTGACTATGTTTCTGAGTTCTTGAATAACTTCATCTATTGTAGTTTCCTCTTCCTCGTCGGATGATTTTTTGTCGTGTTGGGGTTCAATTTTCTTGTGAATGCGTTTGTTACGTAGGAGGTCATATGTTTCATTCTTGAATACTTCGTATACCATGGATTCTCTATGGGGATCGCTTTCTGGGCTCAACGACCTTTCGGAAGAACTTATGCCTTCGTCTTCAGGTGGTGATGATTCGTCTGCAATGAAAAATATCAATTTAGTAGGTATGGTTTTAAATACGTACCTACTCTATTGCTGTTCCAAAAGAACTTACCTCTATTTTTATGCACCGAGTTTTTTTTCTTAACCAAATTCTTCTTTCTGTTAGTTCCATGCTCCGATTTAAGTGTAGACACTTCTTCTTGCAACTCACAGCATTTGTCTTTTAAGCATTTCTCTAGTGACAATAATATTCCTTTCTCTTCTTGTAGAATCTGTAAGAAGAAATTTAGTATTAAATATTTTCATTTTTCTACAAATGCCCATATCTTTCTCAAATACAATGTCATATATTTTGATACGTATGTTTTTATTACCTTGACTCTCTTCTCAAGCAGTTCAAGCTTATTTTTTAAATCATCTTTCTCCCTCAGCGCCTCTGTTGCCGTCTCACTAAGTGTATCGATGTCTATCAGCTGTTTCTCGTAGTTTTCTATCTCTTTAAGCACCTGGGTGTTTGGTGTGGGTAGTTTGGATACCGTCTGAAAAAAAAAATGACTTGGATTGTATTCTGCCTTGGACTAAAAGGTTCTGTAAAGGACTTTTTTCCAGAATATGTTGTATAGGATACTTATAATAAAATAGCCGACCTACTTTTGATTCAGGTACCTACAACGCGAGCAAAACCGCGAGCAAAACTACTTAACTATTGAGCTAAAACTTTGCACATAATGTTCATGACCGGGAATATTATTTAGGCTACGTTATATTCGCACTAGGCGGACGAATCCGCAAGCAGTAGCTAATCTCGCTAGCTAAATATAAACCACCTCCGTGGTTTACTGATTCTCCGGTGTCAGATCCAGAGGTCCCCGTTTCGATCCCCAGGGGGAGTAGAATATTGTGCTTGGTTTAGTTGGTGGTAGGAAATCATAACATGAAAAAATCAAATGAGACTTGAGGCTTCCCCGTAGAACAATAAAAAAAACCAACACACACCTTCTTCAAATTAGCGATATCGATATGCGCCTGCTGCAGCTCCGCCTGTATGTATAGCTTCGTCTGCTTGTTGGGTGCGGTGGTGAGGAGCGCGTTGATGAAGGTGAGTCCAGCGGCTTGCAGGTCGCCGGCGCCGCGGGAGCTCTGCAGCATGCCCACCAGGAAGCGGAAACGGACCGGCTCGCCGTAGCGGAGCCGTAGAGCGGAGAGAGCTTCGGATACGTGGACGTGACCGTTTGCTGGCGGGTAGCAAGCCTTTGTCAGGAGCTGGAAGGGTTCGTTTTTTTTTTACCTTATTACAAGCCTCTCAAATCAGTTGTTGAGAGTGTTTTGACTATAATATTTAAACAAGTCTCGTAGTGGTAGTAACTCTGCCTTCTGCGCTTTGCACTTAGGACAAACATTTGTGTGATGAATATAGATGTTTGTTCTGTGTTTGGGTGTTATCATATACCTAGTACGTATGTATTTACAAAAGTGCTTAAGTAATCTATCCATAATCTAATTCACATATTACAAGCTATGATTAGTTTGGGGATGAATGGGGGTGTGTAAAATGAATAAAAAATTAATGACTATACTGTCGTGTATGGTGGATATCGGACTATGGTAGGTGCGATGCTTCTGGAGTTTAAGTTCTATTGGTAAAAATTAGATGTCACGACATAAAAAGAAGCAAATCTCTTCATGGGAAATAGATCAACAGAGCTTACCAATAATGGCACCACCTCAATAATTATCATTACATTCAGCTGCGAGATGAAGGCCAAGCGCTTCCCCGTCGTACAATAATTAAAATAAGGTATCAAGCTAAATTTGTTGTCATATTCTAATCTGCTGATGTGACAGTTCAAAATACCTCCTTAGTTTAGTGGTACGGCGTGATCCGGAGGCTCTGGGATTGATCCCGGATGGGGCATAGCTTTTTGTTGTTTGTTCCCAGTTTGGCTAGTTCATCGCAGGCTGTCCAGTTGGTGATTTCGTGCTTCGGAGGGCGATCGATAAGCAGTCGGTCCCTATCTCCCTCCCAGGTACTGCATATGTATTCGTTAAAGTGCCATATCAGATGCCTATATTCCATTAGAAGAAGAAAAAATCTATTAACCTAAAAAAATATGTCACAACCTGCAGTGCTAGAATCCTAGATTTGTTGACGGTGGACATGATGCAAACAGTGAGGGTGTAGACCCCGGTGGAACTGGAGACCAGCCGCCGCACGCAGTCAGGGTACCGGCTGCAGCAACTCCACAGACATTGTCTGAAACACAGGTTACAGTGGTCATATTGTTACATCCGTAACAATATTATACATTTTAAAGTAACTCTGCTTGCTTGTTACCTTTTCACGACACAGCTTATCAAATTTTAATGAAAGGTCTATATCAATAAAATAAAATAAAATCTATCCTGGGGAAGAACATTGGCTTAATTTTTTTGCGAATATCACGCAAACAAAACCCAAAAATAGACATTAAGTTGGAGAATATAAATAATAAAAAAACGAAAACTCTAATAATAAAATAATAACCCAATGTTTTTTTTTATTTATTATTGTACGACGGGGAAACGCTTGGCCTTTATTTCACTTGGTTACAAGTCGAGATAAGGCCAAAGGTGAGGCGCACTTCACCCGGAATCCTCAACAAACTGAGGAACTGGCTATCTTAACTCTAAATGCCGGAACACAACATTTTTTTCTAAGATTTGTTATTATTACGACAGAATTAGGTAAGATGGTGGAAGGCGGACTTAAACACAATCCTACCACCAACCAAACTAAGCACAAAATTGCTCCCCCTGGGGACCCGGAACCTCTGGATCTGAAATCGGTGGGTTGAACTACTAGACCACAGAGGCGGTTAAAAAACTGTAATTTTTGGCCTGGAAATGTGGGTCGAAACCATTAGTGTGCGTTACAATAGCGGGTAAAGGATACAGCGGGCTAAATGATGTAGCGGGTAATGGATGTAGCGGGAAAAGATAGGAAAAGTCTTGACTGACTGGCTGATTCAACTAGATGCAATTTCAGCCTAAACAGCTGGTCCTAGAGACGTAAAATTTTTGAGGTTGTGTTCTTTGTGATGTGTAGGTATCCGATATGAAAGGGTTTTTTTATTCCATTTTTAAAAGTTTCATAGGAAAAAGGGGGGTTTAATTTTCAATGCAACTTTTTATTCTCTGGGTCGATTGATTCGAAAATTGGTATTCATTCTCTTCATTTAAAATTATGAGACATGTGTATCACAGTTTTCCAAAATCGGAGGATGATTTGACGCATTCAATGTCATGACTGATTGACTGACTGTTTGATAGGTATATCAACGCACAGCCTAAACCGCTGGTTGTACAAACTTTAAACATAAAGGGAATGTTTGTCTTGGTGTCTTGTGTGTGTTAATTATTAAGAATTTTCAAAAATAATTTTCATTTTTTTTAATTTTAAAATTTTCAAAAAAGAACTGTTACATGAAGCAGGAAAAAAAACATTTGAGGTAAATAAATAATAATAACTAGCCAGTGAGTTGGACTCGGGCTACCACTTCATAAAACCTAAATTATTTGCCTAGAAATGAGGGTTGGAACCCTCGGTGTGTGTGAGAGAACCGCACTTGACTGGTCTGACAATTTAAGTATAACCTCTGGTAAGCTTTAAATTTTCTAGATTTCGAAATCCCAGTAATGGGATAATAATATAATCTTGCGCCAATGTTAAAAACCATAACGCGGACCAGTCGCGGGCATAAGCTAGTATAACATATATAGATAATATACTTATTATCAATTTCTTTAAAATCTACCCCGTTGGAGTACTACAAGGTCGCAAAGTTTTTTTAATGCATTTAATACATTGAAAGTCAAAAAGTTACAAAAAATACTAAGCAAATTAAGCATGAAATATTTGTTTAACGAGTTTGTGATGCTTATCATAAATAAATCGTAGGTACTCCAATCCAACTTCTCGACCCTCAGTCCGATTCTTGCCTTCTTTCGGAGAAGGTAAAGGTTTAATTGCGAGCTGAGAAACTTTATGAAGACTTTTAAGGGGATTTTAAAGCCATTTACCACGATTCTAAGGATGAATGAGTCTTATTCAGTCTGAAATGAATTCTCGGAGTATTCTTATAATGACGGTATATAAACTCGATGAAAATGTTAATAGTGCTCGTGACCAGGCTTGTTTAATACTCAATCAGTCGATTTCAAAATATTCGAGTAGGTACACTGAAAATTTGTGATTTTAATGACTAATTCTCTTGAGGCAAGAGAATGATGAATGTTACTTGATAAAGTGTCGCGCATGACTTTCATAACAAACTAGCCATCAAGCGTCATAAGATACTCACAAACAAGCTAATTCATCCAACAAAGGTCTCCTTCTCACAGCTGGCGGACCCCTTGCTCCTTCCCCTGACTGGCTCAGCTGAACGTTGCGCAGGAGATCCAGAAGTAGAGTCACGCCGTCTAGCGGCTCACATGCAAACTCCTGCACGAAGCTGGAAAGGAAACATATATTTCTCAAACATGCATGGAAATTTGAGCATAATTTTGACAACCTTCTTCGAGATAAATCGTGATAAATCGCTGTACTGGCCAAATACATGCGATCAGCGGCTGGAGAAAAAGTTGTATGAATATAAAGCGGTAATGTATAGAGGTCACATAAATTACATCGTAAACTTATATCTGTCGTGTAATTTAAAAATGGAACGATCTTTTACTCTGAAAAATGGCAACCAAGGAGGTAACTTACAAAAGGTTTTGTTTAAATTTCGAACTGGCTCTCAAATAGAAAGCTGTTTATTGAAAATACACATTTACGCATGAAAATATATTGTTGTTCGTTGCTCATCATTGAATTTGAAAAGTATTGAATTAAAAAAATGTCTAATAAAAAATAGATTTAATAGTTATAAAGTTACACTTGTGAAACGCCGACGAATTTCCGACGCTCACGTTATCCCGTGTGAGTTTCTTAAAATCCTTTCTTAGTGTAACCCTACACAAGAAATGAAGCTACCCTGAATATTTCATTTAGGTAGGTATTTTTTATTATCTATATTTTATGCGAACAAAGGTTAAAATCGCGAAATCAGGCGCTCAATAAGTGTCACCAACAACCCAAAATCCTGCTCAGGTATTTTAAGGAGCTGGCTTGCTGGCTGAGTTAGGTTTAGTTATAACCATGGGGGACAATACGAAATACACCACAGCGGGACGTTGTCATCCGTGCAGGCCTTGGTCACCCCCACTAATATTGTAAAAATAAGAATAGGTTTGAATAATCACTTTCTGCCAAAAAGAAACAAGCAGTGAATACATACCATTATTATATTCCAAAGGTACACCATGTTTTTACGGATGTATAAACATCTGTTACGAGTAGGCCAGTTAGAGCGTATTAGGAGCGGAGCGAACAGCAAAACATTTTGCGTTTTATGCCAACTTTATCCCGACTGTTTACATAGGAATGTGAGTGATTATTTCCCAGCTGAAAAACATCTACCCGCATTTATAGCTATCATTAACGTAGCATTAATGCAGAAATAGATAAAGAAACGGTCTCAATTAGTTGAGCTCGCTTCGCCGTGTTATTTGACGACATAAATGAAATTACGTTTGCTATTACAGAATGGATTCTGGAATCTTAGCGGTTTGAAATGGGACGAGTTTTATGTTGTGGCTATAAAACTGGATAACTAACTAGTTAGTACAACTAGTTGATGAAAAAGGAAATATTTTTATATTGCCTGACAGACAACACACAGCATGAACCGATCATAAAATCGGTTTGGAGAACTAAAAGCATAACCTTTTTAAAAGAGGATTTATGCAGAGCACTGAGAAAGGTTTTTGAACATTATTGAGAAAGTGGAAGTTTATAGGCGCATTATACACACACTAACAGTAGTTTTTTTAACAAACTAAGTACTCGTAAGTTGTATGCTTGCTTGCTAGTCTTGTGTTGTGGTGTAAAGAATGTGTCAGTCAGCCTACCAATACTTATATTACGTTGACCCGAGTCTTTGACAAAGACTTTTGCCATAAACCCACGCTGGGCATGAGGATCGGCGATCGCTATAAAGGTGCAACACAATACATGGAAAGAAGAAAATAAACAGAAATAGATGTAAATTTGCAGCTCGTTAAGCTATAATGGATCGTTAAAATCTTCATGACACCGACCCTGCTAGCTCATTAGCAACGATGCAAGTGCGTGGTACTTGGTAGTGCTTTTGGGAATAGAAACAAACACTTGTTATGTTTTGTAAATTTAAAATTCTAAAACTCTTGTGTTTGTGCCTGCTAAAAGCTATCCAATTTTAAGGAGACATTGTAAATTATTAAGTCTGTTTGGATGTTTGGATCTCTTTCATGTTAAAACTACATAGCGAATTGAGCTCAAATTGTATATTCTAGACCAGTGATTACAGGTAGGCTGCTTTTCATTCTGCTACCACACTGGCGAGCCGGGAGCAGCTAGTAGCGGCCTAGACATTTACTAGCTTGAAGGATGTCATACCTGGGGAAAGACAGCCGAAGATCAGCCCGGAGCTTTGTCAGCAGCTCGCTGGGAGTTCCAAACTGTCGTAGGCTCATCTCTTCGCCCATGTTCAGGCAGGGGTTCCTGAAAAATATGAACAGAGTGAGACCTCTTGTAATATATAAAATAGGGGTTAGGTTCGTTTGGTCTGGATTAGTGAGCGTCTGTGAGGGCAAAATGTCGGGATAGAAAAATGACTATGTATTCACATCGTCTTGATTGTAAAATGACAAATTGTAAAATGTCCATAAAATATATAGGTAGGCGACTTTTGTTAATTACGGTGAAACACTCTGGGGTCTAGTGGGTTTGGATAGATTTTGACTTTTGTTATATACGGTGAAATTTTCGGGTGCTGCATGGTTTGGCAGGTAGAACCATTGCATATAAAACGATTAAAATTTGTAAAAAAAGTGTATAAAAAATGGTACACAATAATTACAGACTCGAAGTTGTTAGTTCCGGGAAGATACCACTGCCCCCTCAGCACGGGGAGGGGATAAAATTTTTGTCCTCTGTTTTTATCCACCTCTGAAAGCATTTGGTCTCCCGATGGTGGATAAAAACAGAGGACAAAAATTTTATCCCCGCCCCGTGCTGAGGGGGCTGGTAGAAGCCATAAGAATAGCCATGTCAGATATTTATGGCGGTGGCTTGTAAAAGTCTGGTATTAGCACTACAAGTATCTTTCTTATCGATCGCATAGTTTGACATTTAGAATCGTTATATTTGATAAAATTGGTTTAAAAACAAGTATGAATAGCTGTTACCTGAAGTCCTTGCTCCCTTGCGTGGGTAAAGTTCTGGTCTTCGCAGCGTCCTGAACCGCCTCCATCTCGTACAAGCCAGCGGCGCCTGTTTTCTTGCCCCATTTCTTGAGTGATGTGGCGTAATCTTCAGGGTTGTAAATCGGTGGGCGTTGCTTGTCCTGAAAAAAATAATCGTTTTAAAAGTTTTGAAAACATGTTTGTGGAAAATATTAACAAAACTAGAACAAAAGCAGGATCTTTTAGAAAATGATACGTTACATTTTCTGTATTTACAATTTCCCTTATCGCGCAAAAATACTTGGCCATATTTTACCTCATATTTTAATGAATAAAGGTGGTATTGTGGTAAGATAGAATAAAGGTGGAATTGTCACATTTTTTTGAAATAATAGATGAGGTTAAGTCATTGTCGTGAGTAATCTAGATCATTAATTAATTATAGGAGAACAGATGCCATAAATATGGCAATTACAAGACAATACCAAAAAACGGTTCAGCGTTGCTTCCCATCTCCACAATGGCAAGATGACAACAATTTGTCACAGCCATACCTTTAAATAATGCCGTGGCGGACGCGTTTTCAGAAACGACCACTCTATCTCAGCCCATGGATGTCGTAAAAGCCGACTATGGGATTTCCAGGGTAGCAGCAATTATCTCAATAGATTATAAGTGAACAAGCTCGGTTTTTTCAAATTATTTATAATTATTACTAAATTTGAATGATATTATGATTAACCGTATTGCACTCTCTGAAGAATGCTTGCTTTGGCGTCTATCTTTTATAAATTATGTCATAAGTTCTTTATTACTTATGCTTTTTTTATATTTCGTTTTTTTATTTCTTTATCTTTTTATGGGATACAACATAGGGGGTCTAATAAGACCTTAGCTTGCTTAGCTTGGATTTAATGATCTGACACTTATGTATTACATAGTACATTCGTGCATTAGTAGTCACAGCCAAGGACATGCAATAGATTTAAGTACATAAAATATGATAAACAGATGGATAAGCTTTTGTCCTCTAGAGCTTCTAGAGGTCTGCGATGGAGCGAACTTTCCCAGAAGGCTCTCCAGTGCAAAGACGGAACACAGCACATCGCTTGGCGTCGGACTTCGGCGGTTGGTTGCTAGCCAGGAGCACTATTACAGGTCCTACTACCAACTTGTGATGACTCAGCGTCTTTCATCATCTTCTCATTTTGTTCCGGAATTTGTAGAGGTAAGATAGCCAGTTCCTCAGTTGGTTGAAGATTCCGAGTGAAGTGCGCCTCCACCTTCGGCCTTATCTTAACTTGTTGCCAGGTGAGATAAAGGCCAAGCGCACAACGAGGGTTGTACAAAAAAAAAAAAAAACATCACGCTTGGCACCTGGGCAATATATAATATAATTTCCAGAATAGAGTGTATGAAGTGAGCCTATGAATTAGGTAGGTACTCGCTGTATTTAAAACCCCTCGAAACATGATATTTGTTATCTGCAAATTTCTGTTAATGCTTACATACTACTCATATTATCTGTGCTACTATCAAAACCCGCTTGTTCAGAAATTGTTTGTGAACATTCAGCCAAAATACAGGACAGGACATTAATTTCACACAGCGCCATCCAGTCAGTCCCAAACCAAGCAAAGCTTTATTGTATATGGGAGCTATAGATTACGGATATGTAATTAATAACAAAAACGGGACTTCATCGCGTACCTTTTTGTTTTACAATGGCCGTGGTCACGGGTAGACGGGATGTCTACCCGTTTTTGTTATTAACTATGTATAATAATCGCGATAATTTAAAAAACGCTATTACGGATATACCTAATACTTGTATACTATATAAAAGGTCAATTCAAAAACAGCGACGCATATCTCCGAAAAGCAGCAACAACTAAACTTGTAGGTAAGTTTATGTAAATTCATAATACCCATATCTTGCACCAATGTTTTGAATAAATTACTTACATCATTATCTTTCTCTCTCAATTCTATAAGCAAGTCAAGAGCTAACCCATAATAAATAAAATACAATCTGACCAGGTAGGTCAGATTGTACTACTAACTAGGCACTAGATATCTTTTAATAGGTACCTAGGTACCTACATTGTGCCTAGGTTTAGCTACTGTACTCTATTATGAGAACTCATTCGTCGCGATCATCAGTCGTTCCCAACAATGGCTTCGTTATGACAACTTCTGTACCATTTCTAAACATCGTTTTTAGAAAGCCGACACAATGCTTGTTAAAATTTCATATTTTCACACAGTACAGAGAAATACTATTGGCAAATAGTTACTAACTTATTATTGTTTTAGCTTGTTATTTTTCTCACAAAATATCCGCGTTTTTTATACCACAAAGGTGACAAACAGGCATACGGCTGATACAGCTGATAGTAAGCGGTTGCCGTAGCTGAGGCGGCAACACTTACCCGCTCATGCGTTGACGATCCTTGAAAAATTTCATATCAGAATTTTTTAAATTCAATTTGTAGACCAAGCTAGCAGCCCACCTATTGTTAAGTGCCACTCGCACCCGTCAACTTGAGGCATAATGGTGTTACCTAAGCCTCGCATGCCCGTAATTTCAAACCGGAGCCCAGAAATGCTGCTTGGCGGCCGAAATAGGTATGGTGGTAGAACTTCTACTGTGGCTCTACAACGTCTATTTTTAAAAATCCTTTTATTTTGACTTATACTTAAAAATGAGAGTTACAATATACGTTCCAATCAATTAATTTGTTGCATAAATTTATTAATTTACTTATTATTTTATTTGTGCATTGTCTTGGGCACGCTTCCGTCTGGTATTGGTCTGGAACAATTGTGTTACCTACCTAAAGACAGTTTGCAACGGTCCTTAGTCATAGTAATTTATTGATAACAAAATAAGTTACAGGTTATAAAATTGTATACAATTAAAAATAATATAGCAAAATCATAATAATAATTATACTCAAAATTCAGTTATAATTATAGTCTTAATATTTGTAAATAACACTATTTACAAGTGTATTTTTTAAGAATCAATCAATCATTCTTCATTGAAGTAGGTCTTATTTTTAGTTTTTAAAACGTAATTATAGTTGGATGTGATTGCACACCAAGTTAGCAGCTTGCAGGAGCATGTTCTAATTTCGAATTGAAAATCGAATAAAAAGATTATTTTGTCAGTCAGCAAGCAGATGTTGACAAATCCAAATTTCGAACAGTGAAAACCATGACCTTTTTTATGAACCCAAGAAGCTCCACCGTGAATAATGGGTCAGCAACGCATCGGCGCTCTCCCCTGTCTTACACTATTTCACTAGATTACGTCATTTTGAAGATGAATCACCTGCATTATCTCATTAATCGAAATATATATAATCTTTGTTTGAGTTTAAGTTACTAAACAACATAGTAATACAGGAAATTGACTTTTGAGGTTTGATATTTAATTATAATTCAATAGCAAAAACAAACCTGTGTTGGCATCATATTTTCAGGACCAAAAGGTATTGTCAGACGCAGAATAGCTTTGCCATTAGATGAACTATTATTAACAATAAATAGTGCAAAAATGCAGACAAAAATCTAAAATTACCGACCTAACGACACGTAGGTAGAGATCGCCCAAATAAATACAGTACAAAGCCGACAGTTTTCGAATTTCGCAAAACAAAATATTGGGATCATATCATTACAATTATTTTTATTAATTTGGTTTGAAAGGTAACCGACATAAATGCTTTCTTAAGATTCCGCGTAAATAACATAGACATAATTGTTCCAGTAGGAAATAATGCTTAAATGGAACATAAAATGTTTATTCAGCTTTTAAATACCTACACCGCGATGTTAATTATATAGAAGAATGGCATGACAGTCATTAAATGTCATTAAATAAAAAAAACTCTTAGGCCAAAGTAAAAACTGCAAACAATAATAAACAGAATGACAAGTTCGTGTTGCAGGGTTCCGTAGCACCAAAATAATAATTATGAGCCCAAATTGTAATTTTCACATCCAGAAAAAAAACGCTGTATGGTTCTCCCCCTCAAATTGCTCTGGAGGGATTGCTATAATTGTCACCAACTACAGTATAAGTGTTACTAGCTCAGGTTTTTGCTGTTCCCAATCTTCTGGTATCTCTTTGTCGCTATTTACGACATCCATGGGAGAATTTACATGGACTACATTTTCTGCTATTGGCACTAAATACGGAAAAGTGGTGATTAATGGAAGTACTTCCAATGAACTTCCACCTTAAAGAAATAACGGGATCAATAAAAATATATACCTACCTTTGGCAATCGTATCGCTTCGAAGAGATCTCATCAAGACAACTTTCTTAATTCATTCCTTTCGTGATCTGACTGAAAATAGTATGTACATACTATAGTATGTACCTACTACCTACATTTTATGTCTTACTTGAAGAATTGCCTACGGAACCCTACACATCTCACAAGCTATGTGAGATGCATGTAACGTATAAAAATACACAATTTCCATGACAACACATAATTAGAGTTACGTAAAGAATCTAAATCATCGAATTAATTCGGAGATGAAAGTTGGGCCGCTATTTACGAGGTTGACGAATGGAACGACTAACGATGAGTGATGTACAGCTTGCCAAATATGTAAAGAAATCAAGTTTTTGCACGCGGTTTCGCCCAAACGTTACCGGGATAGAAAGAAGATGTTCATCCCCACGGCGTACCTACAATATATCGATGCCAAATATAATTAAACCTGTTCAGTTAAGCCGTGAAAAGGCAGCAAACAACGCTACCTGCGTCAACACATTTGCGCAATCTAATCTGCCTGGGATATCAGTTAGGGCTGGTGCGGCGGCTGATTCAGCCGAGGATCACAAAGGGCGCAAATATCCGCGCCTTTTGGGGTTGAGACCTAGGGTCCGACCAAAGGTCGTTGTTGGTAACCGCCTCCGTGGTCTAGTGGTTCGCCCACCAGTGTCAGATCCAGAGGTCTCGGGTTCGATCCCCAGGGGTAATAGGTACAATATTGTGCTTGGCTTGGTTGGTGGTACGATTAAGTCCACCTGGCTAGCTACCACCATCTTACCTAATTATGCCGCCATAACAACAATGATAAAATTGTTGTGTTCAGGCATTTAGAGGTAAGATAGCAGGTCCTCAGAGCGTTGAGGATCTGGATGAAGTGTGCTTCCACCTTCAGCCTTATCATAGCTTGTATGAAGGCCAAGAGCCATAATGACCGAATCATGTGATGTTCCATAGCTATACTGTACCTATCCCAGGGACGCTACCGCCGACGGCGAAGCCGATCTCCATTGATGGCTTTAAATTAGCTTCATGAGAACTAGAAACGATTTTTACCGTCAAATGTACTGAACGGATAGGTTTCATAACATGTGTACACTTTTGAGATGGGAAACGCCATTTCGGATATGACACATACCTAAATCGGTAAAAATCGTTTCTAGTTCTCATGGAGCTAATTTAAAGCCATCAATGGAGATCGGCTTCGCCGTCGGCGGTAGCGTCCCAGGATGGGTTGCTGCGTTCATGCCATTACATATCTCAACACGAATACTGGCCACTGATCACTAAAACCTGCCAAGCATTCGTTCGACTTACGTTTGACCAGTAATATTTGTTGCGACATCAAGAAAAGGACTATTACCGACTGTATTTCATACTATTAACTTATTTTGGGATTCATTCATGAGTGGTACCTATTCGTTCGGAATAGAGAATAATTAACACGATAAAAAAATCAAAAACAAATACCATTGGTATCAGTTTTAGTGCCAAGGAATAGATCACTATAATAACATTAATTCGGAACTATGAAGATATTACTGTTTTTGCGAAAACGTTAAACATTATTGAATTAGAAGATTTTAAAAAATGCTCAAATTGAAAAAACGTTTTTTGTTATTTTATAAATTTTATATCGTACTTTAGGTAATCCGCCATAGTAACATATTACATTAAAAGAAAGAAAGAAAGAAAGAAAGAAAGACACATTTATTTATCCCACATAAACTAGATTATATAAAGGTAGGTATAAGTAGAAACAATTAGGTACCAACCAAATAGAAAAGTTCAACTAAATACTTATTTCGAATCAAAATATTTCTGTATGTCTTCTGTCTTACCCTTAAAAGGTAGACAGGCAGACTTCAGAGCCTTAGTTTAAAAGTCCCAGCTGCACCCTTCGAATACGGACACCCTTTCATTACATGGGCATCTTTTGAAGTCCCTGTATTTTGTCCCATTAATAGCCATATTAATGGGATGATTAAGGATTCCTTGTGGCCACACAAGGAATAACCATAAATAGTAAATCCGTTATTGAATCAAACGCTTCAGCGTTTACCTTCCACTCCAATAACAAGCTAATTTTGTTGAATGTCGAAAACTTCATCTTTTGTGTACTATTGTTATGTGATGCTATCTGCATTAATTTTAGGCGGAAACACAACATTATAATAACGGGTTAGAACGAGAGCGTTGTGTAAAAGAGAAAGGTGATTTTTATCTAGTCTTATACCTATTTCTTTGGCTTATTAAATTCGCGATGATTGATGAACCGGAGATCTATAGCGTGTCTAGCATGACATGATCTTAAATGCTCAACTGGTTAGAGTGTTTCCGGCTCGCGGAAAAGATGCGGGTTAAAGTCCCGTCGCGGGTTGTGATTTTTTTATATCATTGTAACATTTTTAAATTTAAATATGTTTGTCACTCAATTACTCTAATCCACAAATGGAATTTGGATTACATTTTATGTCAAGTTTTGGATGTTTGCATGTTTGTTTCTTCCTAATGCCAAAACTGCTGAATGGATTGCACTGAAACTAAACACATACCACAAAGCAATTGCCACACGTGACCAGAATGCTGGACTGTATTTTGCTAAACGGGTGAGTATTGCCATCTAACGTGGTAATGCCACCAGTATTCTGGCCACGTTACAATCTGGTGGTGACAGCGATCGACTGGGTTATCAATAAAATATTAATTTTGTAGATAATCCACTTACGATTTTTTACTTGTAAGTTCGTAGGTAGTATATATATATATACCTCCTATAGTAAGTTTATGTTATTTTTTTTATTAATTTTTATTTTGTGTGATGTATACCTATAGATGATTGTTGTTATGGTGTTTAATATGAAAAAAAATATAAAAGTGTTTAATTTAAAAATCGCAGGATGGGAATGGCAATAGGATGTCAAACATCGCAAACAAAATTGATTCTTTGCTCCTTCACGCAAAAACTACTGAACGGATTGAACTGTAAATTTGCACATATTATTATGCTGCTCTTTACTAGTAGCCAGACCAGAACATGTAGGCTACTGTACCTGTAGGTATATTTATTTATTGATAAGTAGTCTGTGTTACCAGATTTAAACTTTTTGATTTAGCGCGCTATCAATTGTACCTATAGGTAATATATTCCGCCTCGTTCGTAAGCAGTTAGAAAATGTCTTGACATTATGCTGACCAATTGTGCATTAAATTTATGTTTAAGGTGTAAAATGTTTAGTAACACCGGGTATCACACGTGAAGAAGCTGTCTATAGTAGTTCTTGTTTCTATTTCTCATCTTTGCAAGACCTCAACACCGAGCTGATACCGTGACTTGAGATCAATCTATGCCTTGCTCTTACGCAATCGATCTCAGCTGCACGAATATCCGTAATTATAACAATTAAACATACATAGGTCGCACGCTCTCGTTTTCTTAAACTTTTTCTTCGGTTTAGACTAGAGGGATTGTGAGCTGACTATAGTATACCAACACCATCGCATCGCTCCATCGTAGTCCTTATATCTGTGCGTGTTTGTAGGTCATGAGCTGACCCGTATCTATATACTCGTATATTTACATATAAGGAAGTAAAGGAACCTTTTGTCAGGTTTTAACCCGTTGGGTGTTGAGGTAAACTCTACACATAAGTGGTCTTTTAATTTCTCTATTTCACCTGTACCTACTGCTCTGTTAGTTTTTTTATATTGAAAATACAACTCATCCACGTAAACATTTATTTCTAGTCTGTACGCGGCTTTCGCGTTGTGGAATACAGGTAAATATTGCATTATATCGACCGTTTTTTGACGATTTTAGTTGCGAAATTAGTCGCCACAAAAAGCCCCTTGTCTTTATCGGAATAAAATATAACCTGCCCTGGAAGTTAATTATTATTGGTAAATTCTGTTTTGAAATAAGACGTGTTGTTTTGAAGATTACACCGAAACTAACAAACTTAAGCTGTTTATGCAAAGCTTTTGATTATGTTGAAAAAAAAAATCCCTATCAATTTAATCAAAAATCGTTAATTTATATTTAGCATTTTATTTTCCAAATGACATTTGCTTCTGCAATGTATCGCTTAAATTTAATTTAATATAAATTATTTAAAATGACTGTTTAAGGTTGCATGGTTATTGTTCTATAAAATGTAATTAATTACCTTTTTTAAATAATATTTCAAAAATAATATTTCATTTATTCATTACAATTTACAAAAAAATGGCTAGTTTTTAAATCAGCCAGGACCCACATAAGTCAAAAACTTGTGTTGTAATCCTGCTTTAGTAGGTACATACAAAAAATAGCCTTAAAAATGATTAAATTCAAAGATGATCAGTATATGTATAATATGTTTGATATGCAATTATTATTTGTTTGATAATTAAAGTTATTGCATTAGTATAAACATGCTTCTTAAACAATAAGAACTTATTCACATACCATGTATACGGGTGAGACATACTGATCTATATTCATTAACTTTAAATTAATTAATTAATTTACCATCTTAACTAATATGTACCATTTAATGTGTGAATAAAATAACATATCTTTATCTTTTTAATATTAGTGTACCTACATAGTGTAGTTGATAAGGTTCGATGCTTGTAAGAGATAAAGATAAATATTTTAGTGATATGGTTTGTACTAAGGACGCATATCTAATACTCCTTATAAAGATTTAATTGATAAATGATAAAAATGACCCAGCCTAGATTCCAGGTTACTCATTGCTGAGTATGCACGTGGCACTAAGAGTAGGCAAGAGACTGCGTGCTTGTTCCGTATCTGAGTTGTATAAAAAAATGCACTCAGTAAAAAAGGCAAGAAATTAAACGGTAGGTACTTTTTGTAATATAAATTCAGTCTGCTAGAAAAATCTGCAGAAAATCTTATGTTGACGGCATAGAATTAGTATTGTATTATATGTGCTTATGGTATCAGCAGTTTTTTCATTTTTGGCACCTAGAACATCTTGCTCTTTTAATTCATTTTGTTTGCTGGCAACATAGCTTTTGGAGCTGACCAAAACCCCTTTATTAGCTACGAAGCGTAACTTGTAAGATAGGAAATAAATAGGGATAGAATACTGTTTTGTTAATACATATCCATAATACAGAGAAGAAGACTGGAGGAAGCATACATGTTGGGCCACCTATAGACAAAATAGTATCAAGGACGAAGACAAATATACAAGTACCCAAAAATTATCGGACGTACCTAATAACCAAAATATTTGCTGACGGTTCATACCATATCTCTCGATCCTTTGGATATAGTCTCCTAAAATGACTCCAAAGCACACACGATCTGTCTATTAAAGTCAAAGCTATTCAGAATACAATAAATGTCTGTGAACTACTGTGGATGGATGAGAAATGGTGTGCATTTCAATTGGCTAGGCATTGTAAAGAAACGAATGCTTCAAGAGGATTATCCCACAAAATGTACCTAGACGTAGTGTATGTACCTACCTATTACTTGTGTTCTTTTCTTACTTTACCTATTAGTGCAATCTTAGGCTTAGTTTTACATCATACGAGTAGATTCATATTTTTTAATAATGCCCATCACATCATATCATCGTCTTATCTAATCCAACGGTGGAGAAGTAAATCTATCGATAGATTAGAGTGAGGAAAAAAGTAGAAACAGATCCATAGAGGGGAATAGAGGTTCGTTTGGAACTTTTTTGTGTATTCGGAGGAAGGCACTGGTTCTGCTACAAAGTGTTTATCGTTCCTATTTTGTTAAATCTTTCCTAAATTTCAAACAAAACTTTTTTTTTTTTTGTTTGTAATACTTTTTCAAACTGTACGTTCCCACTGTGAGGGCAAACTTGATTGAAATTTTCAGGGTTGTTTCCTTTTGTAGTGTAGGAGTGCACAAAGCAATAATTTTAAGAAATACCTCAGGATTTGCGCCTACCTTGCTTTCGCCTAGAGCTAGCCAAGCAAAGTCAAGAGCTAACCCATCAGATATAAAAAAACTTTGTTTTGCTAAATCTACAGTTTTGTTTCCATGATAATCGAGAGAGCTGGTCTACATACCTTGGAGACAGGCTCCTCGCTCCATCCGCCGCAGCCTGCCATGCCTTCTTGTAGCGTCAGCTCACTGCAACAACACAAATTATGACGGCATTAATAAACCGGGTCAAAAACAAACTAGCCGGGTAATTACTACAAGCTTCCAACAGAGAACAAACAACACACATTACATGAATTATTGGCCCGGGCGAGAATCGAACCCACAACCGTATAAGGTAGAGCGACACCGACAGAACTGTGAGGGCATTTAGACAGCGGTATTAGCGCAGAAGGATGGCTTGCATTCGTAATTCTGGGGGCAATTCTAGATCAGGGGCCCGATTCTACTAAACCAATTACTCCACGATCATCGAAGAATGGCCTCTATAAGTAGAATACCAAAAGCAGCTATAGTGGCCATTCTGTAACGATTGTCATAGTGAAGCGATTAGTACCGTAGAATCAGGGCCTCGGTGACGACCACCAATGTCAGTGATCTCCAACGATTGGCGGCGACCTACTTTCGACAGCATCGCCATTACGATGGCCCGAGGAAAACAATTTTCTATTATTTGCGGATTGCTAATCTTTCCGATAGAGAGTTTTGCGAGTTTGCTTCGTATTTTATGGATGGATGGGCTTGTTTAGCATGGATTGAGGTTTTCCGCAGTATTAAGATATTTTTTGTTATACGACGGGATGTGCTTAAGGCGTTCATCTCACCTGTTTTTCAAGTTATGATGCAGGCGAAGGTGGAAGCGCACTTAACCCGGAATCATCAATAAACTGAGGAACTGGCTATCTTACCTGTAAATGCCGGTACACAACAATTGTGTTATGGCGACGGAATTAGGTAAGATAGTGGTAGCTAGCCAGGCGGTTTTGAACAAAGTCCTACCACCAACCAAGCCAAGCACAATATTGTACTCCCCCTGGGGATCGAACCCGGGACCTCTGGATCTGACACCGGTAGGTACCACTAGACCACAAAGACCACTAGACGGTTATCTCAAAGAGGGAGTTTTAAAATGTGGAAATGGTCGGCAATGCGAGTGATGCCTCTGGGTGTTGCATGTGTCGATAGGCCACCGTATCCGCTTCCATTAAGTGGGTCATATATACCTCTTTGCGATATTAATGAGGTAGGTTATGACCCATTTGCCATTTTAGTTGTTTTAAAAAGATACAAAATGTATTTCGTAACTTAAATATTATGAATATGTATTTGTATTGATAACGCTAAACTATTGTCCTTTTTGTAATCGAATATATACAAATACAAACTACTTTATATGCACTCCGTATTTTATAAGCAAAGCAGTAAATATATTTAATTATAAAAAGTAGGTAATTAGGTACCCATCATTATATTTATATTATAATCTATAAATAAGCTGTTATACTATTTTCAATTAGATATATATATTTTCCAAGGGCATCATCATCATCATCGCCACAGTGAAAAAGTCCACAGTTACATACCTACACACTTATAAGTATTGATTTTTAGCTTTACGATATGAAGAAAAACAAAAGTATGTTATGCCTGCACTCATTTTGACTTTCATTATTTAAATAGAACATTGCTAGTACGGCATACTCCTCCACGCGCACAATATTCATTAAAATGGTCCAAAATGTATTTATCTTCGCGCAGAACATTATTTACCGGTAGAATATAAAATTACAAAACATAATTAACTGGAAAATAATAAATGTTCAATCAATTAACATTTGGTTGACAAGGGAATTAAATCAATATGCAGATTCAAATATGTAATGGTTCACGTAAGCATAATCAAAACAAATCGTTTTATTGACCTGCAGACCCTAATTTGCCTACACGTCAGCCATTTCCCTTTATGTTATGTAACACCTTTATTGCTATCTCCAATCCGCATGTCAAGCGTGGTGATTATGGCAAAGCCTTTTGTTTTTGGGATGTTAATGTGACTTCGTTCCCATTATCTCGTGAGATTTTTTATGATACGTGAGAGTATCATAAAAAATCTCACAGTCACAAACTAATTTCCACACATGCAACGCTGCGGAAATAGCTATCTTTGATCGATTTCCTTTCTTTTTCAATCTTTCATGTATGCTGCCAGGAAAAAACGCCATTAAAGAACCTACGTTATATTAAACATCCTATCGAAACTAAAATAAAATTAGCTTTATTGATGACAAATTAGGATTACAGATGTACATAATGTTATGTGAAGTCCATATAGGTACCTACCTTACAAACTAACATATACGAGTACCTGTATAGTAAAAGGCACCTATGATTAAATGTAATTATAATAAATATTACAGGATATTAATTTCACACAGAGCCATCTAGGCCCATAGTCAGCAAAACTTGTAATACTGGAAACTGGGAACAAGATCACGGATAGAACTCATATACTTTTTCAGTAAACACAGAATGTGTGTCCCAATTGTTTTGAATTTCAGCTCATAAGGACTCAACGTGAACAGGAAACCAATTATAACTATGCAATCCACAATTAGGCTACGAATTACTAAACAACGAACCAGTGGTCAGTTAAGAAAAAAAAATACCAACCGACCAACTAGTTGGATAGCCTGCTTGGTCGGTTGGTAATAGACGGGAAAGAAATGTCTTGGTGAAATGAGCCCCAATAAGCTATCTAGCGCTTTACCGCTATATCGCTTCTTGGTTTGCTACAGGTAATGTCAACAAGCATAATATCGGTGTCATAGGTGTCATCCGATTATGTAAATCGTGTAGGAAGTTAGATAAGTCCTCGACACGTGAAACTTGTGAACTGTAGGTGTAATAACTATAAATCTAACCGTTGAAGGATCAAGAGATTTACACCGAAAGGCTAGCAATCTTTTAACGGTGCTCAGATTCTGCAGCTTGGTATTGACGATAAAGTCCTCTCAATCCTTTCTGTATGTTGTGCGCTCAACGAATCCAAGACGGCGAGCTGATTATAAATTTTCCGAGCAATCCCAGCGATGAAAACAAGACTCCATTCCCGACTGGACCTGTGCTCCGCCTCTGTGGAAGTTCGCCCACCGGTGTCAGATCCAGAGGTCGCGGGCTCGATCCCCAGGGGAGTACAATATTGTGCTTGGTTTGGTTGGTTCGGACTTTGTTTAAGTCCGACTGTCTAGCTACCATCATCTAACCTCAGTTTGTCATCATCAAAACAACTCTAAATTGTTGTTTCAGCATTTAGAAGTCAGATAGTCAGTTCCTCAGACTGTTGAGGATTCCGGGTGAAGTGCGCTTTCACCTTCAGCCTGAATATGTCGCTGTCAGCCTTGCATCTGTCGTAACGATAGTGTCATCGTCTGACTGTTCCTAGGTTCTTCATATTAACCCTTTAAAAAAATATATAATATAGAATAGTACTTATAGGTACTTACTAATATTGAAATATATATTTGTGCTGTCCATGTTTTAGAAAATCAATTCAGTGATCCCATTTTTTAATACCGGCCATATTATTAATATACTCCCCTTGTAATTCTTGTAATTCTTTATTGTACACATAAATATGATTATAACATGTCATAAGAAAACATATGTACAGAGGCGAGCTTAACCCATAAAGAGTTTTCTACCAGCAAACCTTTGAGAGAGTGAGAGTTGCTACACTGAAAATACCCCTTAATTTGTACATGAAGCTATCATGACATGGACACTGGCAGAAAGTAATCACTAATTGCCATAAAACAAAGAAGTTGAAGGAGAAGTTGAAGATCAATCTGTTGTCTGTCACTGACCTACTTTTTTATATTTTTATTGTATACGGGGATGTGCTTGAACTTCATCTCACCTGGAATCCTTAACAAACTTAGGGACTGGCTATCTTACCTCTATACGCCGGAACACAACAATTAAATAATTGTTATTATGGTGACAGACATTAGGTAAGATGGTGGTTCCTAGCCAGGCGGATTTTATTAAAGTCCACCAACCATACCAAAGCACATATTGTACTGCCTGGGATCAAACACTAGCCCAGAGGCGGTTAAAAACAAATAAAATCATCCTTTTTCAGGTCTAAAGCAATAACTGCGCAATATTTCAGCTTAAGCCAATAGTTTTGGGGTGAAGAGAAGAAGTACCAAACATCCAAACTTTCGCCTTTTTTTAATAGAGTGATTCATTAAGAAAATGACACTAAATTTACGCACGAGTTTCAATTCAGGTGAAACAGTTTTTGAACTCTAGAAACTGTACCACTTTTCTATTGATAATTTATTACTCTACATTTAGTACAATTAGTGAAAACTCAATGATAATTAAATAAGCATTGCTAATCAATTTTGTTGGGATTCAGTGGGTCGATTAAGTGAGCTAGGTGATGTTAGATTGAAAGGCGTTTGCATCTTTGATGTCGACCCGTATTTGACTCGAAGGCTATTTCATTCTAGTGATTAATAAGAACAAGTATAAAATGTTAATATTTGTAAGCACCTTTTTGAATTAATTAAATAATAAAAAAAAAAGATGACAGCTAAACCCGTTTAAAACGGCTCATGGAACCGAACCGAGGTGTGAGGTTCTTGGGGAGTCGATGGATGGAGGTGGCTCGTATATGCATTTGAATAGTTTAATGTAAGGAGAAATACATGTGTATATAGTATTAAATTTACGTGTGAAAATTTGATTAGTTTTATGTATTACATTATTATTAAAACGAAAAAAAAAAAATCATTTTTTTTTTAATGATACATTTATTCCATAAATAGAACAATTAAACTAACTATGTACAAAGGAATCAGTCAGATTACCTAAGGACCGCTACAAACGGCCTATAGGTAACTCAACTGTTCCAAACCAGTACCGGACGGAAGCGTGCCCAATATTGTGTTATATAGGTACGTTATTTTTTAGGTTCTAATGAAATGTTGTGTAATGTCATGTGCCATGTGCTTGATTGGCTATTATTATGTATCTAGGTATCAGTTTGGTTTTTCATCAAGATGTACTAATTTAATTATAAACGGTATTTATTCTTTACCTACTGTAGTTATTTTATTATTTTTTATTTTTCAGCATGTATTTTAGGTGAGGATATAGTGCTTACTTTGTGGTAAATACAGAAATGAATAATAAAGTCTGGCCAAACGTGAGTCGGATCGACACTGAGGCATTTTTTCATGTAGTAGCTAATCGGTCAAATTTATCCAGATATCCAACAAATATATATATTTATAAGATAATACTTGCACCTATTTCAAAAAACCAATACGCGGACGAAGTCGCGAGTAAAGCTAGTTAATAAAACGTTCATGTGTAAACGAACAAACATGAGGAAATTATGATGTGGATGTGGAGACCGTCAATTATAGTAACCCAACTGTTAGATAATGATAATTTTGCATACAGTACATTTTGTAAATTAATTTATTACATATGAAGGGAACATTTTTTTATAAAAAACCCATAGTTTTTTTCTTAATTGTTGGCCGGTTTATTTACATATATGTTATGTAAATAAACCGGCCAAGTGCGATTCGGACACGTACATTGAGGGTTCCGAACTATCAAGGTAATTTCATGGCAAAATTTATTTTGTAAAATAAATAAATAAATAAAACATACTGTTTATTTTTGCATTTTGTTGTGGAGCATTCGTGTGAGTCCGAGTCACACTTGATCAGTTTATTGTAATTCTTGAATCATGTAGGTATTACAATAGAAACGGAAAAAAGTATGGGAACCCATTTTTTTATCTCCTATTATTTATCTGGTGTTCCACCATATAAACACGTTATCTCTGAAAATGTTAACTACCTTTCGACCGCCAATGTGGTCTCGTGGTTCGCCCACCAGTGTTAGAACCAGAGGTCCCGGGTTCGATCCCTAGGGGGAGTACAATATATTATTGGTTTGTTGGTGGTAGAACTTTGTTTAAATCCGCTTGGCTAGCCTGGCTAATTCTGTTGCCATAGCAATCATTCTAAAATTGTTGTGTTCCGGCATTTAGAGGTAAGATAGCCAGTTCCTTAGTTTGTTGAGGAATCCGGATGAAGTCTGGATTTCACGATTTTTTATAGGTATAGCACAGACAAATATACAGCGTAGGCTTAGTATGTGGTCCCGTCAGCACCATTTGGGTACGGAACCCTAAAACAGAGCATAAGGGAAGATAATGTAAAGAAGCGGGTTCAATCCTGTAAATAACTTTCTACCAGCCCCCTCAGCCCGGGGCGGGGATAAAATTTTTGTCCTCTGTTTTTATCCACCATCGGGAGACAAAATGCTCTCAGAGGTGGATAACCACAGAGGACAAAAATTTTATCCCCTCCCCATGCTGAGGGGGCAGCAAACCTTGCCATAACTTTCCAAGCATCATATATCCATTAGACAGCAAACTAACTATAAAACGGGTAAAAGCACGATAAATTACTCAGATCTTGAAGCAAGCTATAAATGTTGATTGGCTATTATATTATTGATTAGATTACAGAACGGTTTCAGGACTTCCTACCGTATAGTAAGAACCGACTGAATAAGGCGTAATACAGAAATTACAGTCAACGGTGCATGGTAAACAGAGAGATTAACTAAGGTAACACCGCCAAATTCCAATAATTAAATGATATATATATAATAAGTTTGGCAGTCGGAGCAGGTAATAATGTTTAGGGAACTCTCCAAAAAACAACAAAATAGGCTAAATATCTTTCGTTTTTGCCCGACTACGGTGAAGCAAAAAGTTATGATTATGAGCGTTATGTAGGTATCCCTCTGTCCGCTGAATATCACTACGAATATGTACCTAATAGAGACATGTTTGTTTATTTGTTACATTTTCACGACTTAACGGATCTCAATGTAATTTGGCAAAAAGAAATGAAATGATATACATACCCAGGTAATTGTTTCAAATAAATAAATATTATAGGACATTAATGAAATTAATGTCCATGTGTGTGTCAGCGCCATCTAGTCCCAAACTAAGCATAGCTTGTAAAATGGGAACTAGATTACGGATAGAATATGTAAATACTTAAATACTTTACACCCAAACACAGAACAAACATCTATATTCGTCACACAAATGTTTGTCCTGGGTGGGAATCGAACCCACAACCTACAGCGCAGAAGGCAGAGCTACTACCAACTAAACTATGAGGCGTTGTTTATCCGGGTATAAAGCAAATGCTTGTAATAAATAACTATGATAAGTCACATCACACACTCCAACTCAAACCGGTGTTAAACAGGAACACATTTTAATGACCAAGGGATCAATAGATATGCTATATCTCTATCTATGCTATATTTGGCAGAAGATGGTATCCGTTAAACGATAGCATTAATTAAAGATTTATGCCTCTAGTTAAAATCGATAGCGTTAATCAACCATTTGATTAAATTAACCTAATTTGGAATGATTAATGGTTTCCGTAGCGTTCTAACGATTTATTGATTAAAATTCGATCTTCGAACGACTTAAAAAAAAAAAGTAGGTATGTTACTTTTAAAGTTTGACAGCTGTCGTGTAGTACTTTTAAGTTACAAAAGAAAATTGTACTATCTGGCAGCAAAACACAAAACACCGATCACTACCACGCTTGTCATGCATAAGATTACGGCCACTGGACACTTAAAAAAATCGTTATTAAATCAAGGTTCTTAGGATTCGTAATAAGGTAAACCCTAGGCAAGCCTCGAGGTCTTGAGTGAATCATTCAAATTTAAATAAAAAGCAAGTGTAAGTACTTAAAACATCTTTGTCGAGATGCGTAGTGGAATCAGTTGCGGGTTCGACAAGTAAAACAGTAAAATAACAATAAGAGTAAAATAACATAATAGAACATAACCAAAAAACTGAGATCCAAATTGAGGAAGATAAAGAGACGAAGTGTCTGATTACAGGGAATAGATAGTTGTGGTGTTTTAAAGGTATTACTTAAAATAAGTCCTACCACCCACCAACCTACCAACCAAACGATGCACAATATTTTACTCCCCTAGGAGATCGAACTCGGGACCTCTGGGCGAACATCTGACACCGGTGGGCGTTCCACTATACCACAAAGGCGGTCAAAAGCGGTTCGATTCCCACCCAGGACAATCATTTGTGTAACTGTGTACTGTACTGTGTTTGGGTGGTTATGAACTACTGTATTATACCAAGTACCTCTAGAGTTTGTACCACACATATTTGGCCAAGTTATATAATATATTAACATAATATAAAAATATTCAATAGCCTGGCACAGTTTCCTGGTCTATCTAAATCGTGCAAAATTGTCTGTATCCATAGCAAAATTGCCCGAAACGGCAGCGAACAATTTCCCATTATATTTCTCATGCTTCGTAAGTCTCATATTAAATAACGTCGTATGCCGGCTCACGACGCGGGAACGTGCCCAAAGACAACTCAGGGATGGTTCAAGGCTTTTAGGCTCTTATGTCACTAAAAAGAAAACCGAATTCAATGAAGAATTTGATACAATTTCGTTAACCTGGCTAACGTATTTTTTTCAATTATTTTGATGACACATGCACGGACAGACAGGAAGACGCGTGATCCTATATGGGGTCCGTTTTTTCCTTAATTTTGAGGTTATACACCCAAATCGCTTCAAGTGTGCTTTTAATATTTGAAGAGTTCCCTCGATTTTTCCAGGATCCCATCATCAGATCCTGACCTGATGTCTTACGCTAACACTCTTTACGCTAACTCTTATAAGATAAAAAGGTTAGTATGAAAGTGCTGGGTCAGTCTCGTTCAACAGACAATAAGCTCTATTAAAATCTGTTCTTAATGTTCAGTTGGTAGGTAGGTACATTGGACAGCTATAGTGATAAAAGTACCGTTAGTTAGTCTGTCTATGGTATTGCTCTACATTGTGGTCCAAATAAGTAATAGTTTTAGCTGAAGTAGTTGCGTGGTCTATTAAAATAAATTGAATCACTTTCACACAAACCTGGCATTCTCCGTAGAAGTTAGGACTCTTACTTAGTTTTTCGTAGTATATAAATAGGGAACAAGGTTTTCTTCGCTCATTACGGTCCCTCCTCAGGCCAAGACACGTTCTTGGAGACCCGGGTGACCCACCCACCACCACAAACCTGGAGGTGACGGCATCCATTCATTAACTATCTCGTCATACAGAGAAAACACTATACAGATACACCGACTCCGACGGCGGAGTAGATGAACCTTTCCGCCTCAAAGCGTTACCCTCGGTATCGTCTTCGGCCATTCCTATCCTCCCCCATCAAATGTCAACAGCCCAAGCCGAGGTCCGTACCTAAGAGGTGCCCTTGCGCTTGTTGCGCAAGTCCGTGCAAAGCTGTCGCCCTCCAGGTTCAGAACCAGGCCAGCGTATTGTCCTTTCATAAAAAAAAAAATCTTCGCTCATTATCGGTATTGTAGCGCATCGGGATGTTCACCGAAGCGCGCGTGGACTGTTTCTACAGTACCATGCGCAAGCGGGGGACATCCCTGGTGCGCAGAGTCTGAGCCAGCTCCAACGGTATTCTGAGGGTATTCGCTAATACTGACTGTTTGACTGTGTGTTCCTGTACCATTGTTCTTTGAGGCATGCTCTCACTAATAATAATTAATTCCAATTGACATTTATTAGCAATTCTTTTCTTTTGACATTTTTTTCATGTGTTCATTTTCGACGTTTGACGTTTTGTATATAATTTGAATTTGAATTTTATTAATGTTGATGTCACAATATAATTAATTTGTTATACCTTCCCAATTTTTGTGTTCCGTACCTTGTTTTATGTAAATTTTGTATTTTCTAAGATCCTCTGTTGATTGAAAATAAATGATTTGAATTGAATTACATCCAAAAAAGCCTCCCAATGCATGACATCGGCTCCCTCTAAAGATAACAATGGGAGATTTGCTACGATACTCATTCAGACGGGTTGGTGATCGCAGTCCACGAATGAAATGTACGGGGATTAGTGAAACGACATATCAATCGAATCAGAATCAGAAATCGTTCATTGCGATACACAAGTAAAGTTAACAAGTACAAGTAAAGATAAAAATGACCACTGTTTTCTACCCATTCTGGGTGTACAATAATAATAATATTACGATTCTTCAGCCACGACTGCTTCGGTTATTTTACATAGCTATTTATTCATTTGATTTTACCTATTTATAAGCAAAACAGATATCAATAATTTTGACAATGTTTATTTACAGACTACATAAGCGCAATGTATGAATGTGCTTACGTAAGTACAAGCTTTCCGTTATGTACCTATATACCACAGCGATTCATTGATAAAATGGTGGTTTAAATGTGCTGTGAAATTGATATATGTTGTCTATGTTAGTATGATTTATTATATTAGTGATATGACTTGGGGTCTAAGCACAAGTTCTTATAGCATTCTCGTTTTAATATTACATTAACTTTTGTCTCGTTTTATTCTACAATGGATATATAAATATCCACTATCTAGTGGACATCGATCTTGTTATCCCGTTAGAACTTTTTGGTTGGTTCTGGGCCGTGCGTTGATTGTCAGACAGTCAGCTATACGTCAGATTGAATGATCAAGATAACAGGAGCTATGAGATATGGGAGACCCTAGATACGGCCCTGTGTTGGGGACAAAAATACGTGTCCATACTACGTATTAAACAGTCCCGCTTGCGGTAGGTCAAGTCAACGGTACTTCGTCCACAATATGTTCCTGGCTGTTATTAACGCAAATAAACTATTTACGGTCATCCAGTGTCGGTTTATCTGTGGCGTTTTGTATTTATTGGCGCGGCACTAGATGGTATCCAACACAGCAAGACCGAAGATATTTCGTGTAAATCCACATTTTTTTTGTTTATTCTTAATGTGTATGATGGAGTGTAAAACATTAATATATAAAATTAATCAACATTCTGGGAAATTATACATTTTGAGAATTCAACTTTATGAGAGTTCAACTTTCTGATCCTAAAGGGGTACTTGGTACTTGGTTCCAAAATTAAGAGAAAAAACAACTGATTCAAATATAGCCGAGTGTTTACAGCAGCGAAAAACTGAGCAGAGAGAAGGTGAGCTAAATTATAATGACATATGAAAGACGATGATTCTTGATGATTATTCTAATTATAAATTTCCATTAACTGCTATATTTACATCCTAATTTGATATATTTTTCATGTTTGAACGTAATGGTTTGTTCTCTGCCACTATCACTAGTTTATATACCTACATAATATAACTTTGTAGAAGGACCCATGGCAGTCCTTGTGACTTTACAATACAGGCTTCAGTCCTAGTATAGGGGACAAGAACTTTCTTACGATTTTACTAATGAATATATAAATATGTACCAGCTGTACGTTTCTATGAATAAATCAATTTTATCATTATCTTCATTCCAGATAAAAAGTATGTTAATATATCCTAAGATTTTTTATGGGTACCACTATGGTGGCAAAAGGCATAATGGGTAAGGGCCACCTGATGGTAAGCAGCTGACTGGTAACGAAGAAGCAGGTATTGCATTTCAAGATTGTACGCGATGACTTGTGCAGAGGTCAAAGATCTTATTACAGATAGTAGTTTAATTTTGCAGTGGAATTTTCATCGCACTTTATCTCTAGATACTTCGACATATTCGTGTGTTGCTTTAGTATTAACCTTTAAATATGTATCATTTAACGTGAATCCTCCGGGAGGTACGCGCAGCAGGGATATTGGTAAACTCATTGTAGATTCATAACTGTGAAATTAGTCACTTTAAGCAGGATACCTACATATAACAATAATCTATTTTGAGATTATTTTATCATTTTGAAATTTAATGTTTTTAAAAGTTTGGGCTCTCTTATATCTTTTTACCTTTAGGTAACTATAATTGTTTCTACCAGTGTTTATAATGTAATTTACCACCTGACCCAATTGTATTACTTAACCATTTCTAATTCAGGGCTTAGATATTCTTACCAAATACGGAACCATAATATTAGGTAGACAAGTAGTTAAATATTTAGTTGGCTGTCAGTTGTAATGCACAGGCAATACTACCTGTCTAGCCAATATTAAAATTAGTAAACAATTGACGTGTCTTTCAAATTTATTTAATGGCGGAACAATCACCATTTTCACAAACATCTGTCTGTTTGTAAAAATAGTAATTTGTTCAATGTTATTTAGCATCTGCTTTAATAATCGTATACTTATGTAGTTTTATTCCTCTAGATCCTTTGCATTATGAAAGTAATGAGTATTATGTAAAGTAGATTTCGTTATTTAAGGTAGAATTAAGAGATTTTTTTTGTTCGAGTACATATTTGCTTGAAACCATATAAATTGGTCATTTATTTGCATTAATTTAGAATGAGGGATATATTTGCGAAAAGACAACCGTTGGGGTAACATATTCAGATCAAGAAAGCAAGTGAAGGTAGCGTCGGGGTGAATGGCCAGCTCATATTGAATCTTATTTTCCATTTGTTATAATAGTTAATAGCCAAGTGTTTGACAACTTGACAAACAAGAAGAACGCAATCGTTTGATCACCAGCTGAGTTCGAAAACAAGTAAAGATATGGCACGTTTGTCTATGCACTCTGGGCTTAAAGACTCCAAGATTGTACTACTTAGTTCAGAAAAATAGACGAGGGAAACGAGTTCTATTTAATAATATGTAGTTTGAAACATAAGTCAGCTACTGCTTAACTAGGCTAGCCTATTCTAGCTATGTTGGCATGCTTGCTAACTTATTTGTGTGCAATTGTACTCCAAATGTACCGTAGCCAATAGCAATAACAATTTATCGCTTGTGCATTCACAGAAATCATGCAGGTCTATTGTCTGTGGCACAGGTGTGGAATTTAATTATTTACCACGAAGAGTTTAGAAAGGTGACAGAAAGTTTTGGTTCCTGGTTTATATAAACACCGCACATCCTCTGTCACGCACATCGAGGGTTCCACACATTTTAAGAAAAAAAATCCCTTAATTTTTTTAATTTATTTACACAGCGCCATCTAGCCCCAAACTAAGCATAGCTTGTAACATGGGAACTAGATTACGGATAGAATAGGTACTTAAATACTTTTTGTAAATACATACATATGCTATATGATACAATACCCAAACACAGAACAAACATCTATATTCATCACACATTTGTCCTGTTCAGTTTGTCCTGGGTGGGAATCGAACCCACAGCGTGCAGCGCAGAAGGAAAAGTTACTACCAACTGAGCTATGATACTTGTTAATATTTATATAAATTATTATTTGATGTTACAGCGGCGATAGAACATAGCGATAGACCGCCTCTATGGTCTAGTGGTTCAACCCACCGATTTCAGATCCAGAGGTCCCGGGCTCGATCCCCATGGGGAGTACAATATATTGTGCTTGGTTTGGTTGGTGGTAGGGCTTTGTTGAAGTCCGCCTAGCTAGTTACCACAATCTTACCTAATTCTGTCGCCATAATAACAATTATAAAATTGTTGTGTTCCGGCATTCAGAGTTAAGATAGCCAGTTCCTCAGTTTGTTGAGGATTCCGGGTGAAGTGCGCCTCCACCTTCGGTCTTATCTTAACTTGTTACCAGGTGGTATGAAGGCCAAGTGCTTCCGTCATACAATAAAAAAAAATACACGCATTCTGTGAAAATTTCAACGGTCTACCTATTACGGTTCATGACACACGGCTACTGACAGACACGCGAGTGATCATAAAAGCGTTCCATCGGAGATACGGAACCCTAAAAAGCTAGTGCAGTATTATTGTGTGTCGCTTGAGGCTTTTTACAACCCATTTGCACCAGAAGGAGGGTTATGTTTTTCAAGAATACGAGTATGATTGTGTGTATCAATGTCTGTTTAATTGATGTCGGCTTGATGGATTTTAATGGAATTGACATAAGCTATAAGAATTTCAAATCAGATAAAAATTACTACGGTATCAAATTTAAGGTTAAATGCCTATGCTAGTCTTAGTTTCGTAAAGCCATGAATAAACAGTTTACAGTCGGATTTAGTACTTTTAACTTTCAACATTGATAGACAGATCGTTAAGTGACAGCGTAGCTGATGATTTAGCACCGGTCTGGGAGACACCTATTCATACTTGCCTTAGAATACCCAAGTTATAAGCAGGAAAGACTGGAGACTGGCAAAGCATTCCACATCTGGGCTGTTCTAATTCCCTAGGTATATTTTACCTAGACGAAAGCTTTAAATTTGTATGGGAGACAAAATCAGCGGTATACATGCAGTTTTTGTTCAAAGAAGTTTGACAAACCGTCAGCATTGATTGATACTGAGTATATATTTGTCACTCTATGGACCAGACGCCCGTATCTTGATCGGCGCGGCTAAGCAATGTGGTAGGTGACCACATAGCACTGCGATTATGACCACGCATAGCTTTATAGATGGAATGCTTCGCTCAATTTACGATAGCCTAGCTCTTTAGTACCCATCCATACTTACTCGTATATAAGTATATACTCGGTCCTGGCTTAAGAAGCGACCCCTGCAACTCAGCCCATGGATGTTGTTACAGCCGGCTACCTCACTAGAAGAAGGGCTGCAGCTTCCTTCTGTATATTATATATATATGTTCACCTTTACTGCGATCACCAATCCATCTGCCAAGTGTGGTGATTATGGCCAAAAACCTTACAGCTTTGGAGAGATTAGTGCATTACATACTGCTGGGTAGAGAGCAGTGGACACTAATGGGCTGTTGATGTGATATCAATATTATTAATTCAAAATCTACCTATAAAAAAAATAACAAGTAAATTATAAATTTTACATCCTGTGGCAATTTCCCAAAGTGCTTTCACAGAGAAACTATACAACAAAAGGACTCTGATAATGTAAAGTCTCTAGAACCTCTGGTTTGGGCTGCGCGTTGGTTGTTAGTCAGTCATTCAGCTACATGATGATTTTATATATTTACGACACATAAAATCTAAATAGAACGCCTGGAGTTTCGTTTCCGTCAGCCAGTCATCGCAGCGCCATCTATTCACAATTGTGAAAATAAAAACTAGGTATCTAAACTTAAACACACAAAAAACATCGGTCCAGCCATTTAGGAAGTGATAAACACACGTACATAAAAAAAATAAGATAAAGATAACAACTTGTTAAGAAAGTATAAAACAAACGTAATGGTTGTTCAGATGCATTTTTTATCTACTTTCATCAAAGTTCTCATTTGAAAGTTGTTTTTAATCTAAAATACTTTCAAACAGGATCAAAAACCCGATTTTGCTCGCAAAAAGTGTCTCGCTAACAAAATTTATAACAAGACTTACATAACTTTGCATACGTTATATTAGCTAGCTGCTTGACCCAAAATTTCGTATTTTTAAGACTTAATGACAGAACCATCATTCATTACACGAGTGCCTCAGAAGGAATGTAATGTTTGATGTTTGTTAATGTTTAATGTTTTGTAATGAAAGGTAATGTTTTACGAGAAAATGTATGCATGTATGTACCCACGTCTGTCTATTTTGACGCTCTACCTGGATGGCTTGATGGATTTTGATATGTGAGGTTGGTGCCTCTAAATTTGTCAATGTCATAGGCCACATAATTTTAAAAACAAACCAAATTTTTTTTTTTTTTTATTGTACGACGGGAAGCGCATGGCCCTCATCTCACCTGGTTACCAGTTAAGATAAAACCGAAGGTGGAGGCGCACTTCACCCGGAATCCTCAACAAACTGAGGAACTGGTTATCTTACCTCTAATTGCCGGAACACAAAAATTTTAGAATTTTAGTTATGACGACAGAATTAGGTAAGATGGTGGTAGCTAGCCAGCCGGACTTAAACAAAGTCCTACTACCAACCAAACCAAGCACAATATTGTAATAATACTCCCCCTGGGGATCGCACCCGGGACCTCTGGATCTGAAGTCGGTGGGTTGAACCACTAGACCACAGAGGCGGTTAATCAAATTAAATTAAATTATATCGTCAAAATTTGGGTATTGAATGAAATCCAATAAGCCGATTCTAATTTAATATAGATGGTTTCACGAAAACACTGCCTAAGGTATTACACCTGAGGCAGTGTTCTCGTGAAACCATGAAGTTTGTCATTTCTGCAGTTGCGTGTCGGATTCAAGTTTTTATAGATTCAATTTGTCTAAATGTAATTTTGCCCTCATCATCATCATCATCTTAATCAACCTATCGCAGTGCATTGCTATTGACATAAACAATTTTTTTTATTGCTACTAGGGAACCGCTTGGCCGTCATCTCACCTGGTTTCAAGTTATGATAAGACTGTACGAAGAAGCGCACTTTACCCGGAGTCCTCATCAGTATGGAGGAAATTAACTGAACCTGAGGAACTGGCTATCTTACCTCTAAATGCCAATTGAAATTAAATATTGTACCTATAGTAAAAATATTGATAAGATGCACAATTCAATTTAGTATGCTATCATAGCGAACAGGATGGATGGTGTCTCCATGAGGTAGTCTCACTCTTAGTCCGGTGCTCCATTGAGGTGTGTTTGTTTTCTTTTCTTTGTAATGATAAATTAAAATAAGGCTGATATTTGTAAATGATAAGCCAAAACCAACAAAAGCAATAACCTCCCGAACACAAAGCTTCATTCCTCCGGCGTATGAAAGTGCATTTTTATGGTAATCGATGTTATTTATTGGATGGACGTGAATAAGTTGCAAGTCAATGGCTATTGATAATGTTCTGCTCAGTCTTGCATCAAAATATGTTTATAACCTACAAACTTATTTTTTGTTTTGACTCATGACTAAGTCTTCCATTTGTGATCTACAATTGTGTAGCTAAAGCACAAAAAAAATATAAAACAAAATATTAAGTATAGAAAAAGGTACGTACATTACAAATAATTCCTAATCCAACAAAGTTTCCATAAAAATAAAATAAAAACCATAAAATTTCAGTTAAACATAACATAAATAATAGCATAAATTGCTTTGCCGTCTGCGCTGTAGGTTGCGGGTTCGATTCCCACCCACAAACCTTCGTGTGATGACTATTGATGTTGTTCTGTGTTTGAGTGTGCTTTGCATAGTTTGGAACAAGATGGCGCTGTGTGAAGTTAATACACTGTAATGTGAAATGAATAAATTTAAAATCCGCGACTGCAAAAAACTGTTTCATCACGCCGCCAACAAGTTTTTAAACGCGGGTAAAGAAGTTTTAATACCATCGAAAACCAGTTTGATTATTAGATACGTTGATATGTTATTCGATATTTTTATTTTTTATTTATTTATTTATTTTATTAGCACGGCTCTCGCCACTTACACTAATTAATATATTGATATTTAAGATATATTGAACATGCAGGTGATTTATTATTGTTTATGCGATATTAAATTGTACTAAATAGATACAATGCCATAAATTATAGTGTTACAAAGACGGGTGCAGTGCAATTTTTTCCCATACATAAATTAAAGGCGTATGAATGGGACAATATCTAGCGGACGTATCTAACGTTGGCTCTCAACCTTCGTCCAAAAGCTAGTAAAGATATTGTTTATGTAAATAACGCAAAAAAAATGGGAGAAAATACTCATATTTAAAACGTCCTGTAGCTGACTGACTGACTGACAAACCCATACCATCAAATGCTGTACTGAGAGTTATGTAGAATTCCTTGTACCTAGTAGATTCCTAGTTAAACTTTGAGAGCCACAGGCAAAACCAGTTACAGTAGCACATTGTACGGCTAAAATAATGTTTGAAAACGGCAAAAGCAGCTGGTCTATTACTGCGATAAAGTCGAGCTGATAACTTTGTCGCGTACATTTATAGGTACCTATTAGAATTTTTATGCAGAATAGGTACTTAAGAATGTTTATTATGTACCTACCTATGTTTTTGTAGCGTTTTTATTAAGTTTTAATACCACTAGAGTGCCACTTAAGTCAAGATATGGTGCGGTGAGTGTTCAGTGTATTTTGTTTCTTGGACCAGTATTTAGAGTAGATAACATATTTTGAGAATTCAAAAGCCTAAAATATCTTCTGTAATTTGTCTTATTAAACGTGTAGAGTAAACACATATTTGATATATACTTGATACCAATATTTAATTAAATAGTAGTTCTGTGTGTATATTATTTGTTTGTAAAAAAGGAATATAAAATAATTTAAGCAAGACTCTCAGCTCAGTCGATAGTAGTTCTGCCTACTGCGCCGTTTGTCGTGGGTTCGATTCCCACCCGGGACATGAATTTACAGATAGAAGTTCGGGTGCTGTATTGAATTATAAGTAAGTATTTACAAAAAAAAGTATGTAAGTATTGTATCCGTAATCTAGTTCCCATATTTTTTTAATGATAGATATACCATATTAGTTAATGATAGTTAAAATTAGCTACGCTTGATTCGGGGCTAGATATGAAATAAAAAATACAGGGTGTGTAGTAAGGACACACGTTAATAGTAGTGAATCTTTTGTATTACAGGGAAACATTTTACAACTCAGTGCCCCACCACTTTTTGTCTCTCAGAAAGAATGCGCATAAGAATTTTAAAAACCTCCTATCCACTCTACCCGACACAGTGCTCCACCACTTTTCGTCTCTCAAAAAGATTGCGGATCAGAGTTAAAAACCTGCCATCCACTCTACCCGACACAGTGCTTCACCACTTTCGTCTCTCAAAAAGATTGCGGATCAGAGTTAAAGACCTGCCATCCACTCTACCCGACACAGTGCTCCACCACTTTCGTCTCTCAAAAAGATTGCGGATAAGAATTTTAAAAACCTCCCATCCACTCTACCCGACACAGTGCCCCACCACTTTTCGACTCTCAAAAAGATTGCGGATAAGAATTTTAAAAACCTCCCATTCACTCTACCCGACACAGTGCCCCACCACTTTTCGTCTCTCAAAAAGATTGCGGATAAGAATTTTAAAAACCTCCCATCCACTCTACCCGACACAGTGCCCCACCACTTTTCGTCTCTCAAAAAGATTGCGGATAAGAATTTTAAAAACCTCCCATTCACTCTACCCGGCACAGTGCCCCACCACTTTTCGTCTCTCAAAAAGATTGCGGATAAGAATTTTAAAAACCTCCCATCCACTCTACCCGACACAGTGCCCCACCACTTTTCGTCTCTCAAAAAGATTAGGGATCAGAATTTAAAAACCCTCCCTAGAGAAGTTTCACTTCACTAGATACTTTTATCCAGGTAGATTCGCGGGAGATAGCTAGCTTCTATAAAATAAAGAAGTCCCAGTAAACATAACATTACGTAGCGTGACAAGCCGCCAGCGGAAGCCACTCATCGCGACTGGTTTTAGAGCCTACATTTTATACCCGCGTCTCCTGTCGTTCCGTTTATATATCTGTCAATAGATAGTTATAGATAATGCTCTCAATTAGCAGCGGTGTGTAGATATACGATAAGCTTAGTATATTAAATCAAAAGTATGCATTGAGAAGTGACAAGATAAATCTTCTAAAGGGGACTTGTTGAAAGTAAAATTACCAAAACCCGTTGGTAAATCCAAAATCTACAGCTATTAAAAACTAAACAGGTAACTGATATGTATGATATTAGCTTTTGTATATATGTTTATAAACGTAGCAACTATTATTGAAAGATCACTATCCATTTTGTGCACCACCAACCATCTCTAGAAAGCACGCACTTAAGCGATAAGACCGTTAATTCATTATATTTTAAAGATTTACTGTTTTATCTATAAGGTTTAAGTTTCTATTATTTTTTGAGTATTTTTATTAATTAATTAATTCAACTTTCCTTCTGAGGCAGTTTGGTAAAAAAATGGTAAGATAAATAATATTAACTACTAACTGACCACCTAAATTCAAGGGTAGTGTAAAGGGAGCCTTAAGAATTTATCATTCGCTACTATCACGCCTGAGGGCGCCTCTATCGGATTTTAAACTATGAAGTAAATTGTATTCAAAGTATTTATTATAACATTCCATAAGTTCTTCGTTTGAGAGAGACGAAAGTTTCTACAGTTTTAAGCATTTCATGAATTAATAACAAGGTAATCGAAGCCATGCAGTGGTCGAAATTTTACTGCAAATATAGTTTTGTTATAGTAAGCACCTACAGTTCATATATGGAAACAAAATGTTTTTTTCATTTTTTTAAACTGTATAAAAACTACTATGTACCTACTAGTTGTATCTTCTGTAATAAAGTGTATGTTCATTTTATCTTAAACTCGTTAATCGAATAGGGCGCAGGATGTGTCGGTTCTTATTTTACTTTTATCTAAGGGTGTCAGCTTCTAATTACAGAGGATGGGACCTAGAGACTAGATACCCCAGGCAGAGTGCTATCTGTGTGCTAAGTTTACACGAGCTAAGGCATTCCGCCTGGGGGGTGTTCCATACTAATATTACATATTCTAAACATTACTTTCTGTCTGCTTTTTAATTTTTTACAGCTTATTGACTTTACGGATCCTAATAATATTGTTGTAGAATGTTGTTCTAGAAATTAGATTGTTCAAAAAAAGCATTCTTGGAAAATATATAGATTTCATTATCCGGGTACCCGCGGCTTTACTCGCCTGATACCTTTAAATTTATGTACTTTAAGTTCCTTTCAAAATGCAGTCCGATCTCTTCTTATCAAACCGTTGACGTCATTCATAGAGTAGGCAGCAGTAGACTCTATGGTCTAGTGGTTCGCCTACCGGTGTCAGATCCAGAGGCCTCGAGTTCGATCCCTGGCAGTGTACAAAATTGTGCTTGGTTTGATTGATGGTAGGATTTTGTTTAAGTCCGCCTGGCTAGCTACAACCATCTTAACTAATTCTGTCGCCATAACAACAATTCTTAATTCCTTTTGGCCTTATCATAGTTTGAAAACCAGATGAAACCAGGTGCCAAGCACATCATCGTTGCACAATTAAAAAAAATAAGCCCAAATATGTGACATATATATGTATGCGTTTCTATTATATTATCCATTACATAATGAACTCTTCGAGGCATGGTACCACAATTATTGTCATATGATTAAAAAGAAATTGGCTACTAGCTGTCTTGACGTGACTAGATATGTACGTACATCAATGAGAAATCATACTTAATCTGACTACCTCCTTGTAGTGATTCACAAACAAAAGAATTCACCAAAAGGCAAAAAGTTTATTTATTTTTTCCATGGGGAAACCTCCTTCAAGACCGCATTGAGGGTACGATGAGGTTATTTGAATTTGAAGCTCAATGCGATTTTTGATATTCAAGTTTAGCTTAGGATTACACATAACATCTAGGTACCTACGCTTGTATCCCAGAGGTTACTACAGTAACCTGCGGTAAGGCCAGTACTAGGATGTTCCGTTACCTCACCGTACAAAGTGAGATGAATCTACGCGACCCAGGTCATTTGTTACGCTGGACTTTGACAGAGTGCTATAAGAAAGCAGTAGCGCGTTTTTATATTACCTATCTTTCGCCTGCAGCTTCATCTGCGTGGTACTCGGAGAAAATGGTGGTTCCAAAGTAGATTTAGTAGAATTAATTAAAAAAAAAAACAATATTTTTTTATTGGTGATAGCCAAACGGTTGACCACTAGCTCACTTTAAAAACAAGTGCCTAAAGATATGGATCCATTTTGCGCTTGAAAATTCTATTATACAGCTTTGTTATGATTACCTATTTATCAACAAATAAACGAACAGTTACATTCGAATTTATAATTGCATGTATTGTGGATAGATTCACAGTTATAAATTAATATTGGATAACATTTTTGGAACCCGGCTGAGAATATGAGCCTCTCCTTATCCCATGGATGAAGTAACCATCGTGCCTACCTGTTGTAATGGTAAATCCCTCCATTATACTCTATGTGGTGAAAGCTTTGAGGGATGCCTATTCCCTGCAGTGGAATTTTTCAAAGTGGCTGTAATGATGAAGATATGTAAAACAAGATTACAAGACGTTTAACACAACGCCGTCTATTTTTTTTTATTGTACGACTAGGAAGCGCTTGGCCTTCGTCTAGCTCCAAACTGACCCTAACTTACATATTATGGGAGTTCGTTTACGGAAAGTTTGAAAACGCATATATATTTTTGTAAATACATATTTTTGATACAATATAACAAACTCAAACCAAACACAGAACAAACATTTTTTAATCACAAAAATGTGTGTCCCGGGTGGTAATTGAACCCACAACCTACAGCGCAGTAAGCAGAGCTGTTGGGCCTGTACAAAACCAGAAACGAATCTAGGTAGATACATTGTTTACTGGTTTATAATTTTACTAAGTTGTACCGTTTGTGCTGACATGTTATTATTGACGCGCTAGCTATCAATCGCGTTGAGAAATGAATGATAGAAGAGCTTGAACCTTATCGATTTAAGTTCTAGCTATACGCGCCGACTTGTCCACAAAAGTAAAACACAATTCAAACGTTATAGATGTATCAACGCAATTGTATGAAAATTTACCATATATTTAAAAAGTGCCGCATCCAAGACCTCTATTGTTCCCTGGCAAATTGCCGGCAAATTGTTGGCGAGCAATGATACGCAGATGTATTCTAAAACACTAAACAAGCCATATACCAAACAAAAATAGTTGATTGAACACGTATTTTTTTGTGATTAATGTATCTAAAAAGTTAAGCTCCATCTCGTTACTATTAACTGATGATCTATGTACCATCCATCATAATGAATATTAGTAAGCATTAAAATAAAACAATATTTATAAAATAAAATGTACAATAGAACTAACTATGTACAAAGGAATCAGTCAGATTACCTAAGGACCGTAATTAAGTCTTTGCCATTGGTCATTGTATTATGTATATTTATGTTGTGGTTTTAGACTGTTTTTATAACTAAGATGTGCAATTTATTTATTTAAATTAATTAATTAGCACGGACAAACCAAATTAATAAATTATGGATCTTAAAAACAATAACAGAACTAGTGAACATAATTAATTGATAATACAAATCGAAAAAATAGTAATAATAATACACATAAATAATTTGAAATATCGAAATTGATAAAGACAAAACAATATAATTATATAATAACATTAAACATTTTTCATCCATCAATCTCACAGTAACTCAAGCATACAGACATTAGCACCTTCCATTCGGCGAATATATCACAGTCAGAGTTGGCCGAAAGTAGTCTGTTGAGTGCGGTGAGGGTGCGAGGAAGCGGGGACTGAGCGTGTGACACAGTACGACAAGCTGGTTCAACAAGTACTCTGTGTTTTCTGGCCCTAATATAATTGTCCAGAACGTATAGTCGAAGAAGCTCGCTATTCAGATTAGGAGTATCAATAACATTCCCGAGTATTTTGAGAACCGTTGACAACTAACCATGTCCTCTTCTAGTTTCAAGCGAATTATAACCCAAGTATCCTTGCAGATACTTGGTTGGGTACATGAAAAAGTACCCTGCTACGCGTTAATACAAATTTCTTAAAAATGCTTTCTGGACCTTTTCTAGAAGAAGTGTATAGATGATTTCATGCGGACTCCACACACAGGAGCTGGCCTCAAGCTTGATACGGACTAGAGCACTGAAAATAAGCCTTATGACATGCTCACTCTGAAAATCACGGGCATTTCTAAGCACTAAGCCTAGCCTCCTGTATGACTCCTTAGCAACAGTCAAGATATGGTCATTAAAAGTAAGCCTTTGCAATATAAGCAATGTAGTATTTTCATTAGTTCATTCATTCTACATCGGTTTTGTGACCACTAATAGCGCGGCCCATCTACTAACTGGGGCAACGATTATATTGATGTTTAAGCCAAAGACGGCTGCAGGGAAATGTGCTGTCATTACGAATGAGTGTCAAGTGTCAATGTCAAACCGTTGCTTTCGCCGTAATAGTAGTACTGGACTGTTCTAGATTTGAACAGAAATATGTCAGAAAAGTATTGAGTTACTCATTAACTCATAGTCTATTGCAGAAAACATCTTCAATCCAAATTTAGAAACGAAGAGAAGCGCTTGGAATAAAGTCTTCAAATAGTTACGGTAGCTTCCTTTTGTAGTGTTAGGGTGAATTAAGAGGGGAGATATAGAAAAAAAAATGAATATACGAGAAAGTATAGGTTTTCCGATGGTGACTTCAACATTATACAAGGGATTTTGGATGGTCGCAACTCAAGATTCCCTTAGTATGCGGGTGTTTAGCAGTAGTGTGAAAACTGAAACGTGAAACGTCCATTGCAGCACGATAAAGGTTTTGAAACCCCGCCAACTGAATCGAAAAGCGTCATACCACTTGACATATACCTAAAGCTAAGAACGGATAGCTAAATGTAACGAGCACACAACCGTTTTTCGCCAATATCACATGTATGCGACTATATTTTGACGTAACAAAAATCACGTGGCTTGGTAAAGTTTAAAAGTCTCAAAACGTCATCACATACATTTATAATGCCGATGTAGCTTTATTTATGAATGATTGAAACATACATACTTGATATAATAATGATTATATCAAAATATTCACAATAGTTACATAAAAAGCCTACCTCGAAAGCGAATTTGAACCAAAAAGTTATTATTATAAAATTATTAGAAAGTGTTTTTTTAAACGATGACTATTCATTTCTTTTAAATCTTAACAAAGAAGATGCTTTCTTTGATGAGTGTGCGGTTTTGTATGTATGAATTTACGTGAATAGACTGTGTACTCTTTTCCCGTATGTACTTACTTACTATCACAGCCCATCAAAGTCTACTGCTAGACTGAGCCTCCACCAAAAATGTATGGGTTTGGCCATAATCACTTGGCAGCCGGATTAGTAGCAATAAAGGTTTTAGATAACACACAAAAGTAAAATTTAACCGACTTTGTGGCCTAGTGGTTTGCCTACCGGTGTTTTATCCAGAGGTCCCAGGTTCGATCCTCAAGGGAGTACAATATTGTGCTTGGTTTGGTTGGTGGTAAGACTTTTTTTAAGTCCGCCTGGCCATGATCTGGCTACCATTATCTTACCAAAGTCTGTCGCCAAGCAACAGTTCTAAATAGTTGTGTTCCGGCATTTAGAGGTAAGCTAGCCAGTTCCTCAGACTTGAAGATTCCGGGTGAAGTGTTATCGATTGTATCGTAACTTGAAGGTGAGATAAAGGCCAAGCGCTTCCCCTTCGTAATTTTTTTTTTTTTTTTTTATATATAGTGCATATTAATTTAGTATATGCTCTAAAACTATATTACAATCTAGCCTATGTAGGCTAATGAGTAATTTTATGCTAACTTAGTTTTATGAAATTAATTATTTTAAAGAATGTGTCCAATGTCACGTTTCTTACAGTTTCTATTTAAGGGGAGACACTGCGTTATTGTGTTCTTTGAAGTAGCACTTTCACTTACTCTGACACTACTTTATACTATTTAACACTACACTAACTCAAAAGGTTTAGTTCTTTTCAGTCTTCTCACTGTTTTTGTGTTGTCTAGCAGCTGGATTGCCTCAAGGCTCACATGTTTATGAAGTCTTTGTTCATGAGCTTCTAAAAAATAATAATAATCTTCTCCCGTTGAAACCCCTTAGTCGGATTAGACGATTGGTTGTTTTGGAGGGGTTGATCCACTACGTTTCCTTTTCGGTGTTTTTCTTATATTTACATAATAATTTGCAAAGCCGTGGTGGTCTAGGCTGAAAAGCGACCTCTGTGTCTGAAACCGTGGATATCATAAAAGTCGACTAAGGAAACTCACTACAAGGGCAAATCGAAATTAAATAGTACCATGAAATGTTTTCATTTTGTAATCAAACAACATAAATATCAATATAAACGTACAGAGGTAGTATTTACTTATGCTCTATATTCTGTCACATTTGTACTTCAGCAGCCGCTTCCTTAAGTGTAAGTAATCTACAACTTGAACAATTTTACTATACGATCATGAATATGCCTGCCAACCAAGCGTGGTGTTGGCAAGACCCTCTAGTTATGTACCAAGCTACCAACAGCTTATAGATAAGTCTCGATCTCACTCTAGGATATTTGGCCTTTCAGTAATGCAAACTCCAACCAGCCAAGCAAGCTTAGATTTATAGAATACCCTTAAATTCTTGTCGTGGAGAACAAAAACAGGTGATTTACGAGCGGGAATTAAAATACAAAATCATTAAATTTTAAGCAAACGCGTTCAAGTCTTTTGTATCGAAAAACGACCGAAAGTTAGAAAAGTTGCCGTGGCTGTCACGGCTTGAGAATCAACCCCTCCAACACAGCCAATAGATGTCTTAAAGCCGACTAAGGGATCTCATCAGAAGAAGAACAGCAGCTTCCTTCTGTGTATTATCTACGCTTTTACTGCTATCACCAATTTTCAACTCTAACCCTCTACGTTGGAGGAGGCTCTGTCAAGCAGTGGACACTAATGGGCTGCTCATGTGATGTGAGATAAATAGTTCTAGATTTTTAGCGTGTGGGTTGACATGGTGTCAACTGGCACACTTGACTAGACTTTACGAACCGCTGTCTTAGACGACTGACGGATGAATGATGGTTCTTTTACCACAATCACCAGTGACAGTAACCGGGACCGTGCATGACATATTAGCGGTTTAACCTTCGAAGGCACTGAACACTGGCAAACTAAATTCTGGTATAGTAAAATTTACAAGTGACCAATGTTTTATAATGGCAAGAATATACAAGAACAAGAACAGAGATAGAAACATGATTTTCAAAAAAACCTACTAACTACTTACGAGACTAAATGACATGTTAGTCTTGTCTTTACATTGTAAAAACAGGCAAATGTGAAGATAACTGGAAGAGGTTTTTGTTGATATAATATAGACTGAACAAAATAATTATTACAGATAGAATGTAAGAGATAAATAAAGTAAATAAATTTAAAAACATGTTTTACCCACGTAAGATTTCTATATAAATAATTTGAAGATTTCGTCACTGGATTGGTTTTACAATGGAATGTTACTGACATACGGACTGTTTTTTGTTAACGATGGGTCAGTTCTTGACTTTAAGGCTTGTCTGGGTATCAATGATCGGCCTGCTGATTGCTGACTGTTAATCATAAGTAGATAGATAGATAGATAGATATAACGTTTATTCACACAAACACAAAACACACATACAGTAAAAAATAAACAACAGACATAACAGTAACAGTTATGACATTATACATCAACAGAAAGGTATTTAAAAAAAACATATATATCATTTGCATAAGTGACGTGACTGGGAGCTGACGACAAGAAAATAGAACACTGCAGTGAGCGTGAAAAGCCCCGAGCTCAGCGTGTGCTGCGAACGAGTCCACAGCGCTGATTTTCAGCACAGGGCTGTGGTGACATTATAAAAACAGGGATACGATACCAAGATACTACTAAAAATTAAATTAACGTATGAAAGTACCTACATAATTTTTTCATAAATAAATACAAAAAATACTACACAACAAAAATAATATAAGACTTTTTGCATTTGTGACATACTTACCAAAAAAAAAAAAAGTATTTTAAACAATATTAACTGCATAGAAAAGTAAAATAAAAAAAGAGGTTCAATACCGAAAATGCCAAGAAAGTGCATGTAATGTATAAACATAATATAATAATAATATAATATATAAAAAGTATATTTATGTCACAGTCGAAAGAACAAGGCAGCATTTAAATATAAAAATAAGCACCGCTAAACCATAAACAATAAATAATTAATAATATGAATAAGCTACACGAATCGGAATACAAAGCAATAGTGATGCACCGTACTAGACTTTCTATCGATAATTTCTATAATTTGCCGATGACGGTCCAGTAACCTTTGCTCTTATTCCAAGGTAGCACGGTTCAATTTGCTGAAATAATTTCAGCGAAAGTCTTTACCGATTCAGTGAGTGCTAAATGCAGGTTCTGAGTGACGAAACTAATCAGCCGTGGAAAATGACAAACATCTTTTTACGGTCAGCACTTTAAATGATGAGCTTGGTTTGACAATGACAATGTTTAGGTCTAATAATAATTATTAGACCTAAACATTGTCGACTATTGACTATTATATATAACTACTAACAGTATTACACAATTTTTTTTTGTCGCTTTCGTTTCCTTTTCGTTTGTTTGATAAAAACATATTTTATATTTACACTTAACCTATAGATGGTAAAATAATAGAGCACTACTAAGAATCATTCAGCAAAAAGGACGTATCTCAAAATAGTTCATATTTATTTCATGAGATAATTAGACAATAGAGAATTCAAACGAATAATGCATGCTCGAATTTTGTTATAATAAACAATATGATATTGGTTCACATTGTATACGTTAAATTAAACATTCAAGATTTTGGCTAAAATTCGATACAAAAACGGTTTTTCGTACATTCTGAAAAAATAGCTTTTCGACTTAGCGCTGTCTTGTTCTAGGGGTGCGATATATATATTTTATTGTACGACGGGAAGCGCTTGGCCTTCATCTCACCTGGTGTCAAGCTATGATAAAACCGGCGGAGGAAGCGCATTTTACCCGGAATCCTCAACAGACTGAGGAGAACACAACAATTTTAAATTTTTGCTAAGACGACATACTTAGATGAGATGGTGGTACTTGGCCACCAAATAAAACAAGCACAATATTGGACCTCTCTGGGGATCGAACCCAAGACCTCTGGTTCTTATACCGGTGGGTGAACCACTAGACCACACAGGATGTAAACTGCTGGAAATTACTCTCCTCCAAGTTTGAATGTTTAGCTATAATTACCTACCACACTTGGTTGGCGTATATATTTCTTCACCATCAGTCTCTTTTAAACCTTTAGGTACTGTTTCAACATAATATAATTTCATGTGGCGGATTTATATGCTTCTCAGAATGCACCTTTCGCAAAAATCAATAAAAATAATGACGCCTGACATTTTATGAACAGCATCCTTTGATACCTGTTTCTCAGCATTTACATTTTGCAATTTCTTGATCATATAGAAGTATCAGCAGAAACTTATCAGCTTTTATTTATTTTTAATGTGGTAGTCATAGTACAGATACAAATCTTGGCAATTTATTTTATTAAAAGGGTAAGAAGGTAAGTTCTTGTTGAACTGTCGGTTACAAATCGTATATTATTAAAACATACACAAAATAACAGTTACTACAAGTTGTTGTTTGAGTGTTAATGAGCCGCCCCCATCTTTTACTATACTGCAATTCATCATCATTCTATCGCAGTTCACTGCTGGACGTAGGTCTCCTCCAAGGTGCGCCACTGAGCCCGATCTTTGGCCTTTCTCATCCACTCTGCCCGCCACTGTACGGAGGTCGTCGCTCCATCTAGCCGGAGGACGTCCTTCACTACGCTTGCCTAGACGTGGTCTCCACTAAAGGAAGCCAGCTACCTCTTTGACCTATGTCGACCACCTTGGTTCTCTATCGCTATACTGCGGTTGCTATGATGTAATTTTTTGATAATTCGTTAACATTTTGAAATTAGTGAACGTTAGGTAATTGATTCAGGCTACAGTTACATTGCGAAAATTTAAATATACGTTGATAGGTACTTATGTTTATGTTGCTTAAGTTTTATTGCAAAATTACGAGTATTACTCAAATTGATTCGGTTCATAAACAAATGATATGTATTTAACATAAAAGTATGTGAGTTTTAATATTCTCCGGTTCTAGTTCCCATATTACAAGCTTTGCTTAGCTTGGAGCTAGATGGCTTTGATTTTACACAATATGCCTATTAAATTAAAAAAAACTAGCTATATACAAGGAAAGCAATCGCGATAACCTTGATTACCCAACTGTCTACTGTCAATTGTCTACAGAACACAAATGATCCAGACCAGACCAGAAGGAAGCGTACTCAAGACACTAGCGCATTGCCATATTACAAAATGGACTTTCAATCACCTTTTAGGTTATGAGCTTTTATGGTAAGTGTGCTATGCTGCTACTAAAGGTAATGCATGATATTATCTGCTATCTTAATTTCTATCGAGCATTACCGCAATTATCGATAACTTGTGAAAGTCATGCACATCCCTTCGACATTTGCAAGGTATTTATAAATGTATGGATGTGGTACCTAATATGTCACGTTTGGTATACAAGTACCAAGGAGCTATTCTTGATTCAAATCGCATGCAGGTTCCCACAATAAATGCCGTGCCGTGTCTGAGTGTGGTTATGTAGGGAACCAACCTGCTTCTGTGCTCAGTTGGTAGTGTCTTCAAATATACAAGCTTTGTTTAGTTAGGGGCTAAATGGCGTTGTGTAAAATGTATAGTAAAATTGATGTTGATTAAACTGACTTTACATATTAGTTTCATCTTTACCTATATGCATATACAATTGTTATATAGCTGACTGTGTTACAAGAAATGAATGCCCTAACAGATGTATTAGATACTTGAGATTTTCTCGGTAGATTTATTTCTTCTGGGTGACATCGTTCCCCTTTTCCTTCCTTTTTCTACTAAACCAATCACTTCGCCATTACAATATTATCATCACGGAGGCTATAAGCATACTAAAAGGCAATGTGAGTTGAAACAACATCAATTTTACTGTATAAGTATTTACACAACCCGGACCCTTCTCCAGGGCGCTGTAGGCATGGAAGGGAAAAGCTACCATATAATATAAAAAAAGAAGTCTCCAGAACCTCGTCAGTTACTGAGGTACCGCCTCCATTCTAGTACTATGCTGCATAGGTTATTGGTTCACGCTCGCCGCACACACGAAGGGCAACGATTCTTTAATCGATTTCTTTATTTAAGTACCATAATAGCGGAATGGTGGTCAGGTGAACTCCATTGATAATGGTGTTTGACCAGCTTGGTGAAGCGGAGATATAAGCGAATACTTAAGCTCTAAGATGGAGCTATGTACCTACCTGTACTTGTGTACCGCTGATTTTGCATTTCAGTACAAACGTAGTTTGATATTTATTTCGAATTGGCAAGTCCAATGCAAAATAAATGTTGAAGGTTTGTAGAGGAAAGTATGAGATTAAAGATGAAACGAGCCTACCCTGAAGTGCCTATTCATACAACGAGTGATCTTTTACAGACAATAACTGCCAAATGTCGTCAACAAAATGTCAATAGACAAGCCTCATATAGCTCAGTTTCTAGTAGCTGTGCCTTCTGCGCTGTAGGCTGTGGGTTCGATTCCCAGCACCCATCACAAACATTTGTGTGATGAATGTAGATGTTTGTTCTGTGTTTGGGTGTATCATATATTTCCTATGTATGTATGTATTTAAAATAAAAATAAAAAAGTATTCAAGTATTCTATCCGTAATCTAGTTCCTATATTACAAGCAATGCTTAGCTTGGGTCTTGGCGCTGTGTGAAATTAATATCCTGTAATATTTATTTATTTAATTGAAACCCGGTGATTTGAAGACAACTGCTTCCCCGTCATGAAATAATAAAAAATACTGTTTCTTTACTGTGCGACCGGGAAGCGCCTTCATCTAACCTAATTTTCAAGTTATGATAAGGCCGAGGATGGAAGCGCACTTCACCCAGAATCCTCAACAGTCTGAAGAACTTGCTATCTTACCTCAAAAAGCCGGAACACAACAATTTTAGAATTGTTGTTATGGCGACAGAATTAGGTAAGATGGTGGTAGCCGGGCGAACTTAAACAAAGTCCTAACACCAACCAAACCAAGCACAGTATTGTTCTCCCCTGGGGATTAAACCCGGAACCTCTGGATCTGAAACCGTTGGGCGAACTACAGACAGTGAAAGAAAAAGCAGTCTCTCTCTCTTGGTGTACAACAAATAATTAATATGTACCAGTAATTTAAGTGTCCTAGTTTTCTCGCCGTGACGATAGAATTGAGCAACCGACCGGCCGATTTCACCGAAAGATTGAATTATTGTCGAATTACTCGGAACTAACAAGGTCCGCGATAGTTAATTATCAAGAACAATGGAGATGTCACCAATACCTGTAAGTACTAAACATTGTTTGTTGCAAATTGTGGATGTGTACTGGTCGGTACAGTAAGTGCTGTGGTAAGTACAGTGCCAAGTGAAGTACGTGTACTTATGCATTATACACGTTATACAGTATTTATACTTGTACTCTTCATACTTATTTTTGAAGAGAAGCTCCTTTGTTTTAAAAAGATTGAATTATTGTCGAATTACTCGGAAGTAACTGGGTCCGCGATAGTCCATTAGAAAGAACAATGGAGATGTCACCAATACCTGTAAGTACAAAACATTGTTTGTTGCAATTTGTGGATGTGTAGGTACTGGCCGGTACAGTAACTGCAGTGGTAAGTATAGTTACGTGCACATATGCAGTAACTATAGGTACACTGAATAAATAAAAAAATATTTTTAACAGGACATTAATTTCACACAGCGCCATCTAGCCCCAAACTAAGCATAGCTTGTAATATGAGAACTAGATTACTTAAATACTTTTTTTTTGTAAAAACATACCCATCATACAATACAACACCAAACACAGAACCAGCATCTATATTCATCACACAGATGTTTATCCTGGGTGGGAATCGAACCCACAACCTACAGCGCAGATGGCTGAGTTACTACCAACTGAGCTCTGAAGCTTATCTATTGACATTCTGCTGATGACATTTGACAGACTATCTCTTCCAGACATTCGTTGTCTGGAAGAGATAGCTCGTTGTTTATTTATGCACCTTTGAATATGTTTAAATTGTACCTACTTGTGCAGAATTTAAACATATACACTTAATATTTTTAAAAGAAGCTCCTCCGTTTTCAAAATTGATATACTTGATATACACAATATATTACCAAATTATGTTATAATTTGGTATTCAAGTTAATGTTGGTATCCTTAGATGTGGATACAAAACCATAATGAAAATAGTGAATTGTATACATCTTATTGCATATCTTATATAAGTACAGTATCCCTTTTCACAATAGGAAACCTTTAGGTTTTGATTCTCTTGCGAGTAGTTGCGAGTTACGTAATATTCGGCTTAAATTGCTGTTTCTTTTGATTGCGTTGTCATAGAAGTTTGATTTTGTTACAGCTTAAAGGGTAGACCTGAGTATTTGATATTAATTTCTATGTAATACCACTACGCGTTCATGAGGAAAATTTTTAAGTTGTTACAAATATTTTTATTATATGATGTGACAAAAAATGTATGCTTTTCGCAATTTTTGCGGAACATTAACTAGGTAGTGAAACATTTCATTCAACAGTTCATCTTTGTTTTTAATAAATTGATTGTATAATATTTCGTTTCTTTAAAATTATATTTTGTATAACAGTTTGACAGTCAATTGAGGTTCTTTTACTCCTTACCTGTTAATTATGTTGGTTCCCGCGATACAAGCCCAGCCTGGTGTGGGAATCGTCATTTGAGTACCTACTTAAATGAATCCTCTTTACATCAACAAAAAAATAAAATCATGTTGTTATACCTTAATATAGTTCTGTATTATTTTAAATTCTGTTCAAGTAGCGATAAATGTATTTTTAATTTTTTTTTTTCATTTTAATTTTTGGTCCTCGTGACAAGCCGGTTTTTTCACTGAAATCGGTGGGTCAAACTATTAGACCACAGAGGTGGCTATATACAACTTAAATCTTTTTTTAAAAATAAAGTAACACACACATGCGCTTTCTCGTTCATTAGTTACCCTTCAAGGTATCGCATTGTTACTCCGTCCATTGTGCAGTTCCCACTAAACGACACTTCCCGGGGTATTGTTCGGTAATGAACTAATGGAGTGCTTCGATCATAAGAAGTCACAACACGCATTGGAACCCGAGCTTACGGAATGGAGTCAAAACCGAGTCCATAATGAGTCGATGATACCTAATATGGCTTAGTTTCAGCGATCTTCCATAATACTGAAGCATTTACTTTGATTAAAATTGAAATGAATATAGTAATAATAATAATTTATTTCGCTTAATAACTACCTACATATACAATAAAATGTGATCAAATCTAAGATTAATATTAAATTAGAATTAAGACTTAATATATGAAGGTAGAATACAATTTTAAAACTATGTGGTGCATTGGGTACCGGACAAGAAAATTCTGTAAACATAGATTGTATGATAATTCTGTATTTACAACAACAATAAAAAGTATTTAAGTATTTAAGAATCTAGTTCACATATTACAAGCTATGCTTAGTTTGGGGCTTGATGGCGCTGTGTGAAATGTTTGTCCTGTGATATTTACTTACTATAAAAATAATTAGAGTATTAGGGAAGAAGAAGCGACGAAAAGAGAAGCCCTTTCTGAAAGGGCTCGCCCGGGGAAGAACTACCACCATACTTATCTGAGCCGCCAATCAACATTGCTGTGTTCCGGTTTGAAGGGTATGGTTTCCAGTGATATTACGGGCCCGCGAGTCTTAACACCTTTATGTCTCAAGTTGACGGGAGCAATGCAGTGCCATCTAGGCTATGTTCTTTGTGGATGTAACCGACGCAGTAAGGCATTGTTATAGCCAAGAGATTCACATAACATCAGCACCCTTATTCTGTACGACCAATCGTGTCTTAACGCGCCCGCGTTACGATATGTCAATACGATGATTCCATGCAGATTTCGTAACGCGGGCGCGTTAAGACACGATTGGTCGTACGGAATAAGGGTTCAGATAAACTACATGCTTGTCCCGTCTCCTAGTTGTATAAAAAAAAACTATGTACAATGGAAGCAGTCGTTACAAACGGCCATGGTAATTCAACTGTTCCAGACCAGTAACAGACGGAAGCGTGCCCAAGAGACTGGCTGCATTGCCACGCTGAATAGCTATGCTAATTGGCTGGCCTAAATAACAGCCAGCCCTTGGGTCAAGTGTCGCCTCAATCAAAATCCCTTAATATTTGTTATATTCAAAGAGTGTACTGGTTGCGGTTTCCCTCGCATGATACCCAGATAAAAATCACCAATATGTTACTATTACTATAATTATATGTTTTAATTTAAAAAAATTGCTAAATTTATCAGACCCAGTGGTTCCGGGTTTGATCCCCAGGGGGTGCAAATTTGTGCCCGGTTTGGTTGGTATTTTTGTAACTTGTTTTATGGAAAAAGTTTTATGTTCGGCTGTCTAGCCTGCCTAGCTCCTGTCTACTAAATATGAAATACTTTTGCATTTTAAATACTAGTAGGATACCTAAAACGTTGACTACTATTAGAGTTTATAGAAATCAATGTACTTTTATGTTATTTATTTATTATATAACAAGCTTTGCTTAGTTTGGGACTAGATGGCACTGTGTAAAATTAATGTCTGTAATATTTATTTATTTATTAATACAAATAAGAACGGCTTTTTGCCCCTTACACTAAATAATGATGTGGCTCCATGCTATTTTATGTTATGTTATGTAGAACCCATAGTACAACTAAAAACTTTTTGAAGTATAATATAATATAAATATTACAGGACATACATTTTGCACAGCGCCATCAAGCCCCAAACAAAGCATAACTTGTAATATGGGAACTAGATTACGGATAGAATATTTAAATACTGTTAGTAAATACATGTATACTATATGATACAATACCCAAACACAGAACAAACATCTACATTCGTCACAGAAATGTTTGTCCTGGGAATCGAACCCACAGCCTACAGCGCAGAAGGCAGAGTTATTACAAACTGAGCTATGAATCTTGTCAAAGTGAAAACTTCAGCGTTGAGACATTACGTAGACAGCTACGTGAACAATGTATTGAAGATGTCTCCAAATGGTGGTATAAGAATTATGATTTTAAAGTGCCTCCGCCATAGGGCGTTTTTACGTTGAGGAAGTAAGGGGGTAACCCTTACCTCCCATTAAATTTTAACCTTAAGTAAGACGTTAGTTTAGACGTTAGCTTTGACGTAAATATTCCGTTTATAAGCTTGCTATAAGTTATGAACTTGGGAGAAAACACTAAGTAAAACAATATTATAATATATTAATTTTCAAACATGTATGTGACACAATGACCTAATGTTTCAAGTCAACTTCCACTACAAAAAAGCCGGTGAAAACTCGATTGCCACAATATTATCCGAGACAATAGGGCTCTAGATAAACGATAATTACCTACCTACTACCGTTATTTCATATCATAAAAACATGATGTAACGCAGCAGTACAAGTTACATAGCATCTCAAGCAATAAAACGAATTCGGAACAAAATTGAACGCAGATCTCTAAGATAACTTAGTTCCCACATTAGACTAACTGGAAACGGTCCCGTTGTGTTCAAGATTTATAACAGTAGAACTACTCCGTGGCAATACATTTGGGTCCCTCGACTATCACCCATTGATGTCGTAAGAGACGCCTAAGGGCTTGCAATGCCATAATTTTATTCCGGACAACTTTAGATTACGTATCGATGTTTAAGATTAATCTACGGTTCATAGTTATAGCCTTAAAAACTAACATAGGTATTCATAAATGAACATACCTACATAATATGTAATACAATACGATACAATATTCTTTATTGAGCACAAAAAGTAAATAATTATGTAAAATTAATGTTACAAAAAATTGTAAGCCGTATAATTGCTAATAGCGATCTCTTCTAGACAACCTTTATATGAACAGAACCAAGAAGATGTTAAAACTTACACTTGGGTTTCGGCAGCAGTATTTTGAATTAAAGAAGCTTGGTGTGAGTGAGTGACGTATTAATATACAGTGCGCAGCCTAAACTGTTAGTCCTACTGACTTGAAATTTGGAGCCTGGCTTTCTTCTCATCTGGTGTCATCTTATGATAAGGTCGAAGCTCACTTCAACCGGAATTCAACAGACCTAGAAACTGGCTATCTTATCCACAACAAGCTAGATTAAAATTTAACACCAGTACTGCGATCATCCACCCGCTTAGTAAGCGTGGTGATTATACCGAAAACAAAATATGATAGTTAGGGATTTTTTCAGGCCCTTGTACTTCAGTGGACTTTGTATAGCTGTCTGTAATGATGATAATGAACACTAAGTAAGTTACGTTTCGATGAAAATGGAGTAGGTACTATAAAACCGGCTTTTGAATCAAGAGTATAATGTGGGCGGCTTGTTGATTACTGATGAATGATGTGACAGTATTTGAATGTTATAACATCGATTTATACCGTTATTTACGGATCTATAAAAAGCCATACGCAGCCAGAATATTGTAGAAGAGATGGATATGAAAAATTTGAAAATTGACACTACGTATAGGTATGTACCAACTATATGTATTCAGTATATTTGTGAGATTGGTTGTTGTTTTTCCCTATATTATCCCTTACTGAGCGAATTTGGTCGATTCAGTCAGTTAGCAAGTCAAAATGGTAAATATCAAGATTAATTTTCAAAAGCATTGATGTTATTCGTTACATGTAAGTAGTCTGTACATAGTTACGACGTTTTCTTTAATAAACGATGTGTTTTAAAGCTACAATGTATCAAAAACTGAAAGAAGATCATAGGCCGTGTCCCTGTATCCACAGAATGTGAGGTAGCCGCAACACCATCTTTTTTTTGACAGCCTCTGTGTTCTAATGGTTCACCTACTGGTGTCAGATCCAGGTCCCGGGTTCAATCCCCAGAGGAAGTACAATATTGTGGTTGATTTAGGCGATAGGAATTAGTATAAGTCTACCTGGCTAGCTAACACCATCGTACCTAATTCTGTCGCCATAACAAAAATTCTATTAACCAATTCCAAGGTCCTTCGTCTCTATCATAGCTTGAAAATCAGGTGAGATTAAGGCCAAGCACCTTGTCTTGTCATACAATAAAAAAAAAATTAAATGAAAAGTCTTGATGACCACAGCGGTTACCGCTGCGGAAGAGCCTTGGGATCAAGGGATCTTTTTCTCCTCTTGATCATCAGATATAAAGCAGAAATTCAGTTGATGTGATGATTCACATGGACTTAATATCCGTTTTTGAATAAGCCGTACCACCAACCAAGTTTTGTTTAAATTTGGTTATTGTCTCACAGGTTCAGTGCGGTCTTATTTTAGAGGAGTCTCTGTCCATCAGTGGAAATTGTTGGATACATATTTCTTAGGCCGGACAAAACTTAGAATTAGTAAAACCTATCTCCTAAGAGAATATATGTAATGATTTACTACATCTAGGCTTAATATTAATGCTTAAAGCTGGTATTAGGTCTATGCCTATAGTTTCCCAAGGACATAAAAATCTCCGCACACAATGGTGGCCCGAGATTAATGTCATAGCGGGGACAAAGGGGGCGGATATCTCGACCTACGGTGCTCCTAGACTGATGTAGCTGCATTTATACCGTTTGCCGGTGGCCTGCTTTATAATGCCAGTAAATGGACAGGTTATTGTCATCCCTACCTGATGGATATTCTATGTATTAGAACTAGGCGCTTTTAAAAAATATTTTATTATGCGCACTGCAAAACATGGAAGCTTCCAGCGTCTGTATTTCCACTGTGTTACGACCCCAATGTCTTCAAGAAGAGAGTCAATGCACCTTCTGGATAAGCTCGCGTCAAGAATGAGTCTTGCAAGATTCAAGGTCAAAAAATGAATTTAAATGTAATGTTTACCAGTTCATGAGAACTTGCAAATATCCCGTTTCCTGCGCAAGTGTGACCGCACTTTAGTTCTCTATTTGAACAATACAGCCACGTCAAACGTTCTCACATTCGTTTCCTAGTCGATAAGTGCTAACGCAAAGGACAAGGATAGTGCATTACTTGGTCATGGAGTATTTGTGTTCCCGCCCAAGTAACTGGTCAAATAACTAGCATTAGCTTGAAAAACAAAAAAAAACATTTTTTACTTCACGATTATACAAATCCGTCCATTTGATACCCATTATTGTAGTAATCAACCATTAAACAATATCCCCCTCTTAGTTTTTGACTTGCACCCCTGTAAAAAGCAGTATAGTCACTGCCACAATTTAGGCAAACCAAACTACACCTCAGATGTCAAAAACAATCATGCCACGTAGGCTGTAGAGCTTGTCAATGAAATATACATACCTCATTCTCATGAAAAATATAATTTAGAGGTAGTCAGGTAGTTAAGCAACCGAAACAACTTTTGATTTCATACGTCATAATATTTTGCTCACCGTGGTATGTACGAAATACGGTCAAATATAGCAAGAAATAAGCCGAAAAGAATAGCGAAGAAGGAAAGACGTTTTCCTTTCTTTTTTAGCATACTGTGAGAAATAAGACCCAAAACGTTTATACGAAATAAAAAAAGTGATAAAATTTAACACATGAATGCACTATGTATGTATACATACAGTATGATATTGATGTATAAAAATATATTGAACATATGGTTGATTCTTAAACCGCGAATTCTACGGCAAACAGTCCCATACCTTTTTAATATTTTCAAATACATAGTTTTCGTTAGCTGTGTACCTACGCAGAACTTGCTGTACCTAACTAAGTGTGATAATGCAGCGCAAGCTCACACTTCCCCACTTCTAGGTAACTGATATTATTGAAATGTAATGTTAAGATATTAAATACACTTCTGGGTAAACGATAACAAAAAAAATATTAACCGACTTTATAAAAAGGAGGAGGTTCACAATTTTTCGGAATCTTTAATTTTTATGTATGTTCCCCGATTACTCGAAGACGCCTGGACCGATTTGGAAAATTATTATTTTGTTTGAAAGGGCATACCTAAAGGGTCCCATTGACATATTATATGTACACTTGAAAAGATTTGGGTATTTTTAGGGTCGGTATACTTCCCAGGTGATCCCATCATCATTAGGTCAGGATCTGATGATGGTATCCATGAAAAATCGAGGGAACTTTACAAATATTAAAGGCACACTTGAAGCGATTTGGCTGTATTACCTCAAAAGTAAGGAAAAAACGGGCCCCATATAGGATCACGCGTCTGTTTGTCTGTCCGTCCATCTGTCATTAAAAAGATTGGAAAATATACGTCATCCAGGTAAACGAAATTGTATCATGTTCTTCATTGAAGTCAGTTTTTTTAGTTTTTAAAACGCAATTATTGAAATGTAATGTTAAGATATTTAGTTTTTAAAACGTAATTATTAAAATGTAATATTGGTTGGCGTCGTTGCGTGGGAGAGTCAGTGCTTTCTGAAAAAGCTCGCTCGATTGTAGAATCCCTTCCTTTTCCTTTCCTTTTCTTTGTCCTTGCTCTGTCCTAGAGCGGGACGAATGAGCTAAGTGGCCATTTTTTATGAAAACGAAAGCCCTTTTTCTTTTTGTTTACCGGAGCGGCGTCCGTAGAAAAATGTCTGTGCAGTGCTCATATCAACGTACCTACGCGACGTGTGGCTTAGTTCCTTCGTAGAAGAAGAAGAGTTGCAAACTCGAGCAAACCAGTCAGCTCGAGCCATATCTAGGCATCCGCTCGACATTGCGTTATAATTTCACGAAATCACAGTGATTGCCGCCATTATGGACTGAGATCGAGCAATAGAAAGTATGAAGAGCGAGTTGATATCAGCAATTGTTTGTTTTGATAGCTCCATCGAATTGTGTTGAATTATTCTCTCGTTCAGTTTTAGTATTGGGAACCGCCCGTTCAAACACGAATTCGGATGAATCGCCTAGGTCTTTGTTCCTGAACGGGACAAAAATTGGGGGTATTTCCCCAAAATCCTTTCACATTGCACTTATTCACGAAAGACATCTAAAAAAATCTTATATAAATGTTAGATTTCATGGGTTTTCTTATATTTGCGTAGAATTCTTTATAAACTCACTCTTATTATAAAAAAACAGTAGCGTACTACTTTAATAGCCTTTTAACACCAGCTAACTGACAATGAAAACCTATAATTTGATAGAATGTATCCCCAGTACTATCATCTGCATAGCAATGGATACTATAATTGAATAACAACTTATTATTAACTTATATAACAAATACGTATTTTCCCTACAAATATTATTTCATAAGCGGTATGCACGTAGTCCAGCATAAAATACCGTTTAGTCTCTTTCGAGTAAAATAGTAATTGTTTATCCTGATAATGTAAGTACGTATTTTACTAATAACTATGAAACTGGGCCAAGTACGGACACGAATACCGAGGGTTCCGAGACCCTCATTTCAAGGCAAAAAATCACGTTTATTGTGGACAACGTTTAACCAATCAATTTCTTATAATTTCACTTATTTGATTTCAAAATATACTCTGTAAAATTTTGAACGTCTACCTAAGACGGTTTATGAGGTACAGCCCGCTGAAATACAGCTGGGCAGATAGACGGCTAGTGGAGGCTTAGAAATAGTTCCGTTGGCTCCACGTGGGTACGGAAACCTAAAAACATTTTGCTGTACAATAATTTATTGTGCGGAAGTAAAATGGAATCGGCTAGTTTTACATAATCCGTCTAAACTATGGCAGCCTTAGAACGAAATCCGAAAGTCAATGTCAGAGGTGTGAAAATCAACAGGTTGAGGCGACGATGGCAATAAAACGAGGAGTGTGATCTTCCGATCTTAACAGTACCTCGGTCGTGACGACGTTTTTTGTGGCGGACTGTAATGGGGAACCTTTGCCAGTTAAAAAACAAAACAATTGAAATAAGTTTTGTTGATATTGTACTCTTACAGCTCAGACGGTATGCGATAGGCTTGTGCGCTAGGTTGTGAGTTCCATTCGGGATTTGTTGGGGTACAGGCGAAAATTTGTGAGATTAACATACATTTTTTTTTGTATCTGGCTGTTTTTTAATCTCATGTCACAATCCACTTTAGTTTGGGGCTAGATGGCGGTGTAATTAAAAGCAAATGTGAATGGATTTTATATTATTTACCAAAGAAAGAAAGAAAAGAGATTTATTTACCCAACAAATAACAGTCATAAAAATAAAAATAAAAACTGTACTTAGCTTAAACTAAGCTACACTATGACGAACACAAATATCTAACAAAATTAAATTTTGGTAAAAAGTTACCCTGACTCAGCATTATTGCAAAATCGACCATAACGACGGAGACACGACAAACAATTTACAGAACATATACTTACAGGAATACAATTATTATAGAATATATATATAGAGGCAAATACGAAGGTCATAAAATAAAGGAGTTCATTCAGATATATATGCGGCCCAGGCTAGATTTGTATACTAAGTAAGTGACCTACTATTTTTTTTTAAGTTGTTGGTGAACATTATAAAAACTTTGCTTGTGCACTGTATAAATAACCTACTCACGAATGTTCATTTATATGATACAAACACTCGAAGTCATATTAAAAAATTCCTCAACGTCAGTTTCCCTTAAACCATCAACTGTGTAGGTGATGATGATGGTCACCTTCCTTGACGTTTACATTACAAGAAGCACGTGAGAAGCCTGCGCATGAGTCGGTGCTTTTGATTCAATTCATACAGCTCATTATCATAACTGTGGGCTCATAATGTGAACCTTATACTTTCTTTGAATCGGTCACAGAGAATGTATTTTTAATAGACTTCCGTGACTTGTAGGCCTTTATACCTGACAGCTTCAGGAGGGTTATGACACAGAGGTATTCTTGTTCGATATATTCATTACATACGGGTTTGATTCTCGACAAAGTCAAAATGAATGTTGAAAATGAATGTCTTTCCTCTAAATGCCGGAACACAACAATTTAGAATTGTTGTTATGGCGAAAGACAAATGAAAAGATGGTGGTACAATAGAATAGAATAAAGAAAGAAGAAAGAAAGAAATGCATTTATTTGACAAACAACATACAGAGCATTACACATTTAGGTACATAGGTACAATATACTAGAATAATATAAAGAATAGAATAACATTAATTTGACACATAAATAAATAGGTACAGTGGTTTACAGTAATAATCATAATTTTAATTAATAACCTTTTCCATGACTTTCGGGTGGGTCTCAATTCACCAAGTAACGACGGTTGGTAATTTTTAGGAATAGGTTTTACTATAGCACACTTCTATAACTCGGGGAAGGTATGCCTTGATAGAACTGTTGATTATACTGGTTATATTCAATAAAACTGTGGTAAAGTTTTTTTTGTTTATTGTACGACGGGGAAACGCTTGGCCTTCATCTCACCTAGTTATAAGTAGAGATAAGGTCGAAGGTGGAGGCGCACTTCACCCGGAATCCTCAACAAACTGAGGAACTGGCTATCTTACCTCTAAATGCCAGAACACAACAATTTTAGAATTGTTGTTTTCCATGGTGATCGAACCCGGGACCTCTGGATCTGAGATCGGTGGGTTGAACCAGTAGACCACAGTGGTGGTTGGTAAGGTGCAACATATGACATGATATGCCATCAATACCTTGTGCATTTGATTTGAAGCTCTCCATTACTTTAAGCACTCTGTATTCACTAACATGTTGTAAAGAAAATGTTTGAGAACCATTTTGAAACTCAAAAAGGGTGAGCTATGAAAGTTCAACGTGATAAAGTGCACATTCATAGGGTCAATAAATTGGGGCGTGAATTCAGCTTGTGTTTTGTTGGGGAACATGTTAATTTTAAGGTTCTTCCACAGCTGTTAAGGGTTACCCACATTATTATTAACATAAATTAAGAGTAAAAAATGCACGTTTCTCATTCTCTATCATTCGCATAACTATGTGTTTCATAGTTTAAAATTATTTAATTAATCTGTCTTCAGTAGTTTGAACTCATTGTGATAGTTGTCCCTGATACCTATCATAGTTTTGATTGCGTCAATTATTTAGGGACCGCATCCCGGAGGCTTTGAATTTGGTTGTCTTTATAGGTATGTGTAGGTCAAACAGTGTGTACATTACAGTAGTAAAAGAGGAAACCAAGTCATTTATTGCATTAGATGAGGGCAAATTAGCCCAATCAATAGAGTTTAGGACTGCATTTAAAATCTCAGGAATTTTATTTTTTATTTGGTAGCTAGCCAGGCGGACTTTAACAAAGTCGTACCACCAACCAAACCAAACACAATGTTGTATTCTCCTAGGGATCGAACCCGGGATCTCTGGATCTGAAGCGGTGGGCGAACCCTGTGTAACGGTGGGAGAGCCACAGTGGCGTATGGAAGTATATGCTTAGTATTATGATTATGATATAAAGTTATTATAATAATTACTGCACGCCATTATGGCTGCAGGCCCTCGGGTATCTTTAATGCACCGATCTGCTATCTTTATTGATAAATACTATAGACGTGCCGTTGTGTGGGCAGAAAAAATATGAGTGTTAATTTCATACTACCTCTATAGAAAGTCAAAGTTTTATGACCGTGATAAATTGATCTGATACCAAACATAGATGCAGGATGTTATATAGTGAAAGTGTATCTTTACACCAAGCAAATCTTGTACCAACTATGGAAACAAGATGACATATGGTGTGATGCAATACATGCAAAAAAACCTTTTTAAAGTTTTTAGGGTCATTTTTGAATTGAGGGTGGGATTTTACCTCTTATTGGTCTCCTAGCAAACGTTGGCCTTCAGTTAATAGTTATGCCTGATTGATTACATTGCTGGTGGTAGGACCTGTATTGCCCGTCTAGCTGTTAACATTCTGCCGAGGTCAGGTGCCAAGCAGTTAGCTATGTTCCGTCGGTGCACTGTCAGGACTGCCTTTTAGGAAATCTCGCTCCATCGTAGACTACATCCTCGTCTAGGTAATGAGTGAGTCTAAAAGTCTAGAGCTTACCCATATCTAGTACAAAAAAGTAACACTTACCGCACGGTTGGAATCGCGACCTCTACAAGAAGACTGCATAGACCTAGAACTTATGCTTAGCTTAGCAGAACTACTATGGACTGACCTGTGACACTTGAAGATCGTACAATTTATCGCATCAGTACTTTGTTTTACGAAAATAATAGTAGCCTGGTACAATATTTTGAAACTAACTTCAGAATTAATTCTGTGGTAGCACAGAAAAAAAGTAATCAACTTGACTACGCGTAATTCAAGTCTTGTCAAAAGTTCATTCACATGAGAAATGCATTGTTTGGTTTATCTTATGGATCTTTCAATTTCAAATGTGGAACGAAACCATTGGCTGTCTCACTGTTTTATAATTTTGCTTTGGTTTGTATCCATTGCGCAATTTGATTGGCAGTGATGATTTTTTTCTCTATCTGGAGCAGTAATGCTCACAACAAGAAATGGTAATTTTTGATCGCGTGTGGAAGAAAATGCGGAATCGGGGAAATGCCTTGCAGCTGGAAGTGTGAAGTGTTTTTTTTTGTTTTTAGTTTCCGGGTATTAATGCTTTGTGGCTATGGATACCTATATTATATTGCAGGTATATTTTTCATGTTATATGGCTATGTAGACTTTATATTGTAGGCACTCTACAATACGCTATATAATATATATAATACTCTAGGCATTGTAGTTTACAGTCCTTTGCTATCGTTAGCTTTTCGTGGGGAGGGCACAAAAATAGCTGAACAGGAGATCGTTAATCTCACCCCTGAAATTCAGAGGTATTTGTACAAAGCATTTTTGTTACTTATATATAAAAGTAGAAAATACTATCGTTTGCAATTAGCCTCAAGAACGGGCCGTAAAAATACGTACCTATCATCATCTAAATATATGAAATCATCGTGTTACTCAATAACCGACTGACTGACTGACATAGCCCAAACTAGAGTTCCTAGAGATTTTAATCTTTCAGGGTGTCTTCCTATTGAAGTGCAGGGAAGCAATATGAAATTATTTTGGGAAATTCCCAGAAGGTGACGGGAAAAAAATCCTATAATTGTTAATTGAACGGCCAACAAGGCTTTATATTTACCACTCAATCAAAATAACTCTATAAGTAGATAATGCTCACCAAAACTAAACCCACGCAACTACTGGTAGTACCCACAATAAGGTATGTTTATCAGCAATATTTAAAATATCTACATTAGTTTGGACGTGCCCTTGACTACCCTTGTAGGTGATTCTCATAAGATCCACGCTCTAAGTAGTGATCAGAGGTGGATCCTCAGAGAGGAAATAGTCGTGAGTCTGTTACTTTTACTTTGCTCTACTAAATAAGCAACATGCATTTTGATATTCTAATAATAAAACTAACCTTTATAAATCAGATCAGCCGAAGAATGACATCATACCTGTAACAAAAAATAAGATATTAGCATAACACATAGGTACCTAAACACGATACAGTTTTTTGTACGATCTTGTGTGTCAATCACTGTATCTGCTTAATAATGATTCTAAGTAGTATTTATGGCGTATCATTTATCTTGGTAAAATAAAATAGACCTTTTTTGTATTGGTAATAGCCAAGCGTTTGACCACCAGTTCACATGAAATACAAGTAAAGATGAGGCTAGAGCATGCTTGTCTAAAATGAATCTATTCACTCTGGACGTGAACACTCCAAGATTATACTCGTGCGGAAAAATAGACGAAGAAAACGAGTGTTGTGTTCCGGCATTAAGGGGTAATATAGCCTTAGACTGTTGAGGATTCCGGGTGATATGCACTTCCAACTTCGGCCTTATCATAGCTTAAAACCAGGTGAAGTGTAGCCAAGCGTTTGTCCAACAAAAAAACCGAAACCGATATGTCCAGCACAATGGCACATCTACAAGGTTGTTACCTGACGTACGGCTGCTAGTTCAGTGGTGGAAAGAGGAAGGAGGGATGATAAATAATTAAGTCAAAGATATCGTGCCCATATTCAACAAAATGGAATGAATATCATACTACTTGACAGTTTGGTAACCCGCCGTCTGTATCCAAAGCTCTTTGAATCCAGACGGCGACTTTGAATTCTAATTGGCTTCATCAAGCGAATCGTCACTCTAGCAATCATTTAGCTGATAGAATAACAGCCAGGTGGAAACGCGCTTTGCTTTTATTTTTTGCACCCGAATCCTCAACAGACGGAGGAACCGGCTATCGTATACCTTTAAATGCCGGAACACAATATTGATTGTTGTTATTATGTCGTCAGACTGATAAGATGGTCGTAGCTAGCCATGTCCTATCATCAATCAAACTGACCGAGTTCAAATTAGTAACCACTGGGTAACGCACCCGGGACCGCTGGATATGATACCGGTAGGCAAAGCACTTGATCAAAGAAGCGGTTCTACAAAATGAAAATTGATCATGAAAATTGAATAATAAAGAATGTGCCTTGGGCTGTGCGTTGATTATCAGTCAGTTACTGAAACGATGATTTGATATATTAAGAGTACCGTCTTGCGATATAAATGTGTAATACAATGCGGATATTCCAGCTTTAAGCTATAAATACCTTACGACATATAATTTATGCAAAAAACCTGTATCTGCTTACGAGTAAGTGATCAGCCCTCATAAATAAGCCATTTTCAAATACCTACCTACTCAAGCTGTATCGAAGAGCTTAGTGTAATGCTGGCAAATGGCCTCACAGTATAGTTGGTAATTTTGCCTTTTACGCTATAACTAGCGTAACCTATTGGTATGGGTTGGATTTCCACCCGGGAAAACCATTATGTGTGATAATTATATAGATGTCTGTGTTTTGTATTGTACAATAAGTTTATAAGTATTACAAGCTATCCTAAGTTTGGTTGGGGTTAGCTGGAGCTGTGTGAAATGTTAAGATTTTCTTATGCTTTTGGGAATTAACGCATTTATGTTTGTGGTAGAGATTCAAGAGAGTTCAGGTTAGCCAGTCCTTCACACCGGGACAGCATTTAATTTTGTACAAAGCTCAGGTCCGATCTTGTATACTGCTATACTAGAATACTGCTGCCATCTGTGGGATGGCTCAGCCAAGTATCAGCTCGAAGCCCTAGACTCGATTGAGCGATTGATGAATACTGGTAAGGAATGGAACTCCTTGACTTCGTCTGTTTTTCCGCACGAACACAATTTTAGAGTCTTCAAGTCCAGAGTAAATAGGTTCCTTTTAGGCAAGCGTCCTCATCTTAGGCCACATCTTTACATGTTTTACATGTAAGCTGGTGGTCAAACGCTTAACTATCAGCAATAAAGAAATAAATAAAAAAAGAGTCTATATATATTATATACATGTAACCAATTAAAGTATAATGGAATGGGTGATTATTTTTTATTCGAAAATAATTTAAATCTAAAAAACCAGACCTTTACCAATTTTAAATAATTTCAATAAACCAACTCCAGTGCAAAAACCCCCTAAAACAACAGCATAAAGATTCAATATTTTAGAAACACATACGGATGTGTTATGAAATTATATATTATGCGACAGCGCCGACAACATTAGGTATGCATAGACTGAATACATAATTATAATAACAACTTGGCGAAAGCAATCTATTTGACACGAAAGTGCAATTTACATTATTAGGAGCGATTATAAATTATTATATAACACGCTATTTAAAACGTGATATGTTTTTTTTCGAAATTCAATTTTTAATATTTTAGTAACATAACAATCTGATTCAAATGAGACCACGTACGGATTTTTTTATGTTATTCACTGAGTAGCTCCATTGAACTCCCGATTCATCAGACCATTTCACTGTCACTATCTTATTAAATTGTCTCAGAACTTGGCAAGTATGCCAAGCTTCAATTAAATCGGCCTTTTTGCTGGGCAGTTCCATTGAACTCCTTACTCATCAGATCAGCTCACTGTCACCATATAATTGCATTGTAATTATTACACTGTTACATATGATTAACTACTATACCTATCTACTTATACTGCAAGTTAATTAAAAGCTCACTCTTATTGTAATTCTATATATTTTCATCACAACGACTTATCATATTAAGAAAAAAAAGTAATTGGCTACAAAATATGAAAAGTCAAGATTTAATTTTAACTGCTAACCAGAACCATTGGTTCAGATATCTGAGCCCACGGTTGTGAATCAGCGAGTCCATTTGACACGAGGCCTCCTTCAACCACTATGACTAGCACCCTCCAGCATCAAATCGATTGATAAATCACAAAGTTGCAAAATTTTAAAAGTTAAGATTTGAGCTAATCGCAAAAATTATGTTCCGATGTATCTATTGATTCTGACTTCTGAACCCATCTACTGGTGTTTAGCGTGTCTATTTGACACTAGCAACAAATTTATCGATTAATTCATGTTAATAAACTATAAAATAAATAGTTAGGCTTACATGACAATCATCCATTATTGTAAATTATTGATATATATAGAGATCGTATGGAATGTGTACTCAAGGTGTGAACACTAGACGCACTCCACCGCGCATGACTGCTTATTTAACACATCCAGTCTCTGGATAATGTATGACAAAACTGTTCACACTATCCTTGACGCGAGTCTGATGAGGCAGACGTAGTTTCATAATTGGAACAAACAATTTTCATAAAATGAACTCCTTGCGTATGGCTGGTGAGCCTAAGGCGATTTTGAAATTAGAATCATCAAATATGAACTCCTTGATGTGAATGCCTTTAAATGGGATTATACCAATTTTCATAAAAAAACAATCTAGCTTTAAGCAAAGACTCAAGAGTCTATATCTAATGATTTAAGCTATCCTAATATTATAACACATTCTGCAATGTAATAGGTCCAAAGAGTATGTAACCAAAATTGTCTTCTTAACGCCCATTCTTATTATTATATGACTCGCTATAACGATCGTACCATCATTGAATACTTTTGTAGGTATTACATGTAATTCGTAAGATTTGTACTTGTTTTTGAGGGTTGTTTGAAAGGTGGCATAGATCAATTTAGGAAGAAACTATGATACACTTAAACCTTGTATATATATATACCTATAATATGTATATTCCTACCATATCTAAGTAGATATATACTGTTGGTCAATGCCATCTATAGGGTATTGCCATATCACCACTCGTGGCGGGTGGATTGGTGATTACAGTAAAGGTGGTGGACAATACCTTCACATTAGAAACTGCTCTCCTGTGTATTAACCCTTCGACTGGGTTGAATCCATAGTCGGTTTTTACGACTCCACGGGCTGAGTTGAAGACAGCATGGCACCTTCATTTTATAGATAAAAAGGCTAAACAATTCACACAATAATGATGATTTCATACATACTGAGCCATATCGTTTGAATTTTTGGTAGGAGAAAGGATATTTGTAAGAATTATTGCAAAACACCTATTTTGCATGTTTATTATGATTTTACGAATGGTGAAAGTTTAATCTAGAAATCATAAAATATACGTTGGTTAGCATTGTTCAATGAATCGGTATGAACAAAAATAGGTACCGTTTTTCTAAACGCTGCTGATCCGATTGGAAACCCTAAAAATCTTAATTTGTACTACATCATCGTGACGCGAAGAGAAAACTTTTATTGTACGTTACGTTATGACTAGGTATGGTACGATCAAAGGTCAAGGGCCGTTTTTTACTCTTCAATTGTAGGTACTATCTATATACCTATTAATATTATACCTATTGACTATAAAATATGGTAATTTGGATTTTTTCCGGTTTTTTCCGAACAAAGTGTATGTTACATCAACATACATACACTTTGACTTGCTCGGTGCACAGGTTCACAAACAGTGAAACACAGGTTCGACTTACCTAAGTCTGTCACCATAACAGAAATTCTAATTTGTTGTGTTCCGACATTTAGAGGTAAGATAGCCAGTTCCTCAGACTGTTGAGGATTCCGGGTGAAGTGCAATTACACCTTATTTTACCTTACGCCTTAGCATAGCTTGAAACCAGATGAGTTGAAGGCGCTCATACAATAAAAAACTGATGTCTGATGATGAATTAAAGAAGAAAGAATAAAAGAAAAGATATTTATCAAATAAAGGAAACAGGAATAAAAATATAATAAAAACTATACTTGTCTTAAAATAACCTAAACTAAGCTACACTATGACGAACACAAATACTTAACAAAATTTAATTTGGGTAAAAAGGTACCCTGGCTCAACTTTATTGCAGCATCGAGCATAATGCAAAGACGATGCGCTATTAAATTACATTTAAGATATTGTGAGTAAATGTAGTGAAGAAAAATCTGATAAATACCATAAATGCTTTTATTGTGTGGGTATAGAAATAAACGCCTGTTACAATACAATTGGTGTAATCTTCCCGTGTCATATTAACACTGATCAAATTGAATCGTCGGAACGCTTAACCCAAGAGGTCGACAACTTACGTAAACTTTTTGTGCAAAGTCAAGTTACTTTTTACTGGGTTTAAGCACGTGCGCCTTTTTTGCCGTGAATTCAACATCGTTATAAACCGTTTAAGTTTTCACTAACTAATTGCAATAATTGAATAAACTATGATGTAAGATGATTAGATGGAAACCGGAACTTAACGTGTGGTAATATTAACAATGTTTTAGTGATGTTAATTGGGATTATAGTCTTCGAATGAATACCTACGGGACAAGACAATTTTGCAGTTTTTAAATCATATTGAGTATCTACACGGTAGAGTGTGAGATTTGGCTTAGGTCAAATTTATGTGAAGGAGTGCAAAAAAATGTGATAGTTTTTTTTTGTACAACATGTTACCTGTTGGTACCTGTTAGTACCTACCAATAATTCAATAGAGCCTACGTCTAAGCAGGCGTAGTATAGCACGCTCTCTGCCTAGATGAAGCGCGACCTTCGTACAGTGACAGGCAGAGAGTGGATAAAAAGACCGAATATCGGGATCATTAATGCACCTTGGGAGATACCTTCGTCCAGCAGTAAACTGCGATAAATTGATGATTATGATGATGAGTTGTGAGAGATGATTAGTGAACACTGTGTTTTTTATGTTGTTATGTGTTTCTCTCCTATTTTTTTCATTATGGCAAAGTTTTTCGCTATTTCTATAAGAATATGGTTAACAAGACTTAATCAATATAATGATAAGTTGTATTATTACCACACCACTACAACTAAAATTATTTTAATTATAAAATACGAAAGAAACCGTGTGGATATTGACTGCTAGCGAATTCCAGAGGCGAACGGTACGTTATTCAAACATGAATCGTATTCTACTTCAATTCACTCAGTCTCTTATAAGACTTTCTCCAGTAGTGATCAGCAAGTCACTGCTATGTGCTGTCAAATACCTGAATATACCTAATCGATATCCAAGGTTAATTTTATCATCAGAAGAAAGGTGATGCAAAAACGTACGGAAAGCGAAAGTGAGAGAACAAAAGGTATAAAATATGCACATGTTTTACTATTTTGATGCAAAAAGGTTGTGAAAACGAAAGCGTTCACAACATTTTCCAAATATCCATGACAGAAAATAAAGCATAGACTAACTTTTGTTATACCTACGACGCATGCGTGTGGTCCACGCTACTGTAGCACTCGACAAGTATTATGTTGTGCTGGTAAACACTCCAATGTCTACGAGATACTTGGAGACAGGCTTTTTTAAAAATAATAAATAAAAAAATACCGTATTATTACACCCTTACATGACACTTAAATAGGGTGTCGTAGATATACAACGAAAGCAAAAAATAAGTTATTCTAAAAAAAAAATGGAACCGACTTCACCATTTTTTTTTTTACAATTTTTGGAGGCGGTGCCAGACAATAAACGTGTTGTTTTACTTGGCAATTCGGCACTATCTTCAAATATAGAAACTTACCCTTAGAGTATTTTTTATGTTTAGTGATAAAGTCGTTTAGATTTTCATAACTAAGCCCTGATTCCAACATGGCTTGGAAGAAAAATTCAAACCTAATGCAATGATTTGAAACTTAAGTAAAGTTAAAAAAAAAATAACTTTACTTTTCATTTGAATAACAACAAGGTTTAGCATTTTCTAAGGGGCTTTATTGGAGACGGTGGAGCATTTCGTGATTTTTATGTCAAAATGCTTGGCAGGCGGGTTGATGGCCGCAGTATCGGTGCTAATACGTGGGTGCTGGTTCCCATCCCCTGCAGTAAAACCTTAATATATCCATGAGTGGGATTATTTTTGGGTTTAAAGAAATAATACAATTTAGTAAATACAACAGGTTTAAAACACACCCTGTGTTATCCTAGTGTGAAGACCAAAGTTAGCGAAGAGACCTATTTAATCTAATTTATCCTACCCTAACCCTAATCTTATCAAACTTATCCTACCTACCTTATATGTATCATTTATTCAATAAAAAGTGCAATTAAACTAACTATGCACAAAGGAATCAGTCAGATTACCTAAGGCTCGTTACAAACGGCCTATAAGTAACTCAACTATTCCAGACCGGTACCAGACGGTAGCGTGCCCAAGACACTTTATGCATTGCCACGCTGAATAGCTATATTATAAGTATATAATAATATGTTATTGAAAATAAATCTTCATTTTTAACTGACTTAAAAAAAAAAGGATGAGATCTTTTTATTTTTATGTAGGTACCTATGTTCTAAAGATGTCAATAATGGTTAAAATTAAATATTAGTTAACTGTTAATTGATAAAAAAATATATCGATATTTTTATTGGTTGAAAATATTGGTTAATATTATTGGTTTAGTATCTACACGATTTGGTTATTGGTTGATGTTAATGCAGTTGAATATTTTATTATATTGATCAAATAAAAGTAACCGCTAATTCGTCTCTATCATAGTAGCACTATGGGTATTTGTTTAAAATATCACATCATTTTGTATTGAATAAAAATATCATATACAGCAAATCAGAGAAATTTAATCTCTATAGTGAGGAGTCGAAAGCATACAATTGAATGAAGTCAACATAGTTGAAAACTCTGCGAGCAGCAACATACGAAAGTGTTTCTTATTTGTAGCAATGTAAAGTTAAAATTTCAATACATTCAATTATGTTAGTTCTAACTCAGGCTGAAGTTGATATGATATTTTTATTCGATAATGTTAATTCTGATTTTTGAATATAATGGTTGATTTTAAATATTAGTTAAATTTATTGGTTGATAGTTATATTCGTCATCTCTACTATGTTCCCCGATTACTCGAAGACGCCTGAACCGATTTCGAAAATATTTTTTTTAAAGGGTACACAAGTAGTGAAATCAGGTCAGGATCTGATGATGGAATCCTGGAGAAATCAGGGGAACTCTTCAAATATTATATGCACACTTGAAGTGATTTGGGTATTTTTAGGGTCATAAACTTCCCAGGTGATCCCATCGTCATCAGGTCAGGTTCTGATGTCGGGATCCTGGAAAAAACGAGGGAACTCTTCAAATGTAATAGGCACACTTGAAGCGATTTGGTTGTATTACCTCAAAACACGCTTCTGTCTGTCTGTCTGTCCGTAATTCTGTCATCAAAATAATTGGAAAAATACGTCATCCAGGTAAACGAAATTGTATAATATTCATCATTGAAGTCAGTTTTCTTTTTAGTTTTTAAAACGTAATTATAGTACATGAAGTTTGAAAAGGCGGTGTTAACTTCCAGTATTATTATTTATTGTGTAACTGGATATACTGATAGCAGAGGAAACTGACGATTTGATATCCACCTACATAATGATGATTTCCATTTTGTGCTCATTTGATAATTATAAATTCGTAGGAAGTGTAGGAATAGGAAAAGATAATGAGAGATCACCTTCCTAGTTGATATTGATGATTAATTAAACCCGTAAGTACCCACATGACAGTATAAGCGCCTATATAAGTATTACTAGTTTTTTTGTCAAAATCCTAGTGTACTTATCTCTTTCAATTTTTCTTTAACAAAAATGTATTCCAAAAAATACGTAATATTGGAATCAGAATCTAGTGAAATGAAAATAAACCTTTAATAGAAAAAATGTTTGTGGAATACGAAACCCTAACAATAATCCATAGATTAGTCGGAAATTGTAGCTCTTAGAAGAAACACAATCACAGCTGAAGCCGTATAAGTTAAGTAAATCAATAAATGACTAACATGCATCAGCTTGATTTATCTTTGACGTTCGAATTTCAACCTTATTTCCAGGACTTAGCTAAATTAATAAACGCAACATTTTTAATGCACTTGAACCTCTAGTCTAGACGCTCGTCATAAATTGTCCGACACAAATATGGTATAAAATGTGTTTCAGTATGAAATTAGCAGTAGTAAAGATTACCGATGCAATTGCTATACTGCGCGCAAAACTCGACCTTATTACCAGTTGATAAGTGATAAAATACGTAACAGAATTATGGAGATTAGTAGAGGATTTAGAAAGCACGTGGGTAATCTAAATGGTCACGTGATATACCGCGATCGGGATTCGCAACGCAGTTTTTGTTCCGTGGCGGTCAATATTCCGTGATGAAACCTATTTCTATCTACGTAATTTAAAATGTGAATAATTTTTGCTACAGTTATTAATCTAGATCAGACCGTTAAGCCTAGATAAAGCCTCAATGCTTGTTTCTAGGAAATAGTTATCAGCTGGTCTGCACTGGATCCAAGATTTGATTTGATGTCATATACTTGGCGAGCTAAGATAAAAGCGACGCAGTGTTGATTTACACATAACATCATACGTACATAGAAATAGTCAATAAGTATGTTCCTAGCTTAATTAGTGTTACTGATTGTCTGAAGCCAGACTGACTATGAACGTTGAGGTACCTACCAGGTGACTATGGAAGCGCAAAGTTTACATGATACTATGAATCAATAATTTTCAGTTTAATTTCCATCTGACATACCTACTTATATACATACTACATACTATAGGCACATGCTTAGATATATTTATACATACTCGTCTACATTATTTACTTTCAATAAAAAGTAGGTATCGCTATTAAATGCTCAAACCTACATGCAAATGGCATTGCTATTAGTATATTTACATGGAATCCATGAATAAATGCATGAGCCAACGTTTTGTCCATCGCAATAATTTCCTCGAACATTTACAGGCCCTTTTCGTTCCCGACTTTTGCATATAAATTGCCGCCATTTTAGTCGCCATGTTGTCGGCCATCTTGGGCGCTGTTGACTATTATATTCAAATTAGGAACACTGGAGCGGGACGACTTTGTCCCATCATATTTGGAGATGTATGATTAGACTTTAGTGGGAATTGAGCCTAAGTATAGGGTTGCGAACGTTGCGTGTTTGTAACTACGGAAAACGGTTTTGACTTCTGAGTATTTCTCTGAAGTTATTGGTTTGCGTTCATAACACAGCTGCTACGTTGTTTTTATTCAGAGCAACTTATTCCATTCTTGGGGCAAACTTTAGTGATTGTGTAAATCGAGAATCGTTTTATAATTGGTTTATTTATTATTTTATTTCCTGTGTTCCAACATATTCAACAAAGGTCCAAAAAAGGTAAATATACCTGCAACTATGTAAATAATGAATATCAGACTTTTAACACAATGCCATCTAGGCCCAAACTAAAGCATGTACTCACCTACTATGGAAACTATTCAGATTTTGGAAAATATTCATATTTAAATACCTACTTGTTTTATAAATAAGACTTTGATGAGATTTGACTTTGACTTTGACTTTGACTTCCTATTTAAACACATGGTTTTACAAATGTTCTGACCAAGTGAAATCACTTGAAGTACAAAGTTTTGTCATGTTTTCTTGTTTGAATAATGAGGTACCTATAGTAAGAGTACAAAGATAACATGTAATTTTTTTTACAGAGACATCACTCCAACATATTCTTCCAGGTATATGAAACGCTACGCTATGAAGTGCTACCCATAGAAAGCACTACCGCGTAATCAGTAGGAATGTATCAGTGCAATAATTAAGTTGATCTGCGTAACTTTGTTGCATTTTTCCTTCGTTTTTGCACTGCAGAGAGTGCAGACAGAGCATTTCATTGCTCTCTAATAACATAACTTCGTAATGATTACGAGATATAAGGACACTATAGGTTTTTGCTTAAGAGTAATTTGAAATATTGTAGCGTAAGACATCTGTCTTACGCAAAAGTAATTAATTGTTTCTTTCAGTTACTTGTTGAAATAATTTGGCTTTTATGGTATCTTATTTGTAGCAAGACACTGACAAACAAACGGAAAACTTTCATCGCATAATGCGTTTTTTGGGAATATAATTATCTCTGGTGTCTTAGAGTGGGCCCACTAAGTAGTAAGTATCTTTTTGTATTTATGTACCTCCTCGTGTAATAATTTATTATTATTATTTGATAATAGGCGAGCAGCACTGGGGCTGATGGGCCTAATTCACAGTGCTCATTTTTATTGTCACTGCACTAGGTAGGTAATAGTTTATTGGTTTGTAGCCAGTTGTACAGACGATTATAGTTTTGTATTACTCGATTGCAGGGGCAGTTTAGTTGCAGGGGGGAATGCAGCATTCTTGATCTTCTGAGGTTCACGGTTTAGTGTGATGCTATGACCACGAGCTGATCTATGAGTCACTTTAAGCAAATATCTGGGATATTCGGCAGATTAAACTAGTGGGGGTGACAAAGGCCTGCACTGACGTCACGCTGTGCGGTGTTGTGCATTGTCACCCATGGTTTGAACTACCCTACCCCAGCCAACTCAGCGCTTGAACTACCTCGCTTCACTATGACAATAGTATCGTTACAGATTGAGTGGCGATTAAAATATCAAAATACATCTATGGTGTAGTATCCCATACAGTTTAGTAAAATTGAGGCCCAGGACTTTGGTTTGTCTGGTATGGTTTGAAAATGTATGTAATAATAATGACGTTGACGCTTTGGAGCTTGTATCACCAGGTAGCTGTAGCCCTGATGGCTATTATGTGTACAAATAGGCATGTCGCCATCGGTTCAGGAGCCGACAGACACCCGGTGTAGGAGAGAACCGTTTTAACAACTCTACAAATCCGGTACGGTAGTACTGTACTGTTTATTGTTCTGTGGTTGTTGGTGTCACTCTATAATGAAGACAAATAAAATATTATTATAGGACATTAATTTTTACACAGCGCCATCTAGGCCCAAACTAAGCATGGCTTGTAATATGGGATATAGATTACGGATAGAATACTTAAATACTTTTTTTAAATACATACTTACTATATGATACAACACCCAAACACAGAACAAACATCTATATTCATCACACAAATGTTTGTCCTGGGTGGGAATCGAACCCACAGCCTACAGCGCAGAAGGCAGAGTTACTACCAACTGAGCTATGAGGCTTGTTAGAAGACAAGTTGAACCAAAGAATTAGAAAAATAAATTTATTCTCAGTTGTATCTCGTCTCTATATAAAGTCTAGCCTATCGTATAAACGGTCCGCTAATTAAATAAACGGACGTTGAATAATTAAATGCACGTTCAGCGTATTAAGAGGTTTCGGTCAGCTCCAAATCATACGGGACCTCTGAATCTGACACCACAGAGGTTTTGAGAGCCCCAAACTAAGCAAGCTATGTTTAGTTTGTGATATATTATTGGATATAGATTCCATAATACGTAGTATAATTATCTGGTTCCCAAACTAAGCAAACTAGTTTGGGAACTAGATATAATATTAATAATAATAAGCTGCGCTGAGCTGTGAGATAGGTACATGATCTATATCCTATGACCTCGCCCATGACGCTGGCGGCATTGCCTCGTTGATAAGCAATGGTGTTGTAAGACCGTATTTAATTCTAGCCACTATCAGGTAGGTATGTAATGTGTGACGGTGAGAATACACGCCAGCGATGCAGAGACCAATTACCGGGACATCGCGGTTCCGGGGACAAATGAGCATCTAAACGGTCCTGATTTCTACGGAAAATGTCTACGGAAATAAAATTGTGCTAAAATTAAATTGATAAGTAATAATAGGTAGGTACTATTTTCCCCGACTGCATCAATAGAAGGGTTATGTATTTGAGAGTATGTATGTATGTTTTTTATTTAATATTTTTTTTATTGTACGATGGGGAAGCGCTTGGCCTTTCTTATCTGGTCCTTTATTCACGTGGAATCATCGTAGCAGATATCGTAACGAAAGTGTTAAGACACGATTGGTCATAGTGAATAAGGGCCCAGGATTTAAGTTATAAATTAAAACGTAGTAAGTAAATGTTCTTTACATTTACTTACAACGTTTTATTTGGGTTCTACGAGAGCAAAGCCGAAGGCAAAAGCTACTATATATTCACATATTTCGCATTTCACAATAGTATTAACTGACCTATGTACTGAGCTTATAATATGGCTGTTGTGATATATTTAAGAATCCTTTTGGAAACAAAAATATGTTTGTGTAATAAATAAATCCAAAACCTTTTACATACCACATTTATTTCACCCCCTCTGTGGTCTAGTGGTTCAACCCACCGATTTCAGATCCAGAGGTCTTGGGTTCGATCCCCATGGGGAGTACAATATTGTGCTTGGTTTGTTTGGTGGTAGGACTTTGTTTAAGCCCGCCAGGCTAGCTACCACCATCTTACCTAATTCTGTCGCCATGACAACAATTCAAAAATTGTTGTGTTCCAGGATTTAGAGGTTAGATAGCCAGTTCCTCAGTTAGTTGATGATTCTGGGTGAAGTGCGCCTCCACCTTCGGCGTTATCTTAACTTATAACCAGGTAAGATGAAGCGGAAACTGGAAAGAAGAAGCTAAAAACTGAATTGAATGGCAGAATATACTTGACCAAGCCATAGAACACACGCGGCTGTAGCGCCTCAGGTGATGAGGTAATATGAAGGCCAAGCGCTTTCCTCGTCGTACAATAAACAAAAAACTATTCAAGGCCAATACCACCCAAATGTAATAAAGCCTACTTCTCACGTATCAGAACGCACCACGCAAGATAACCCATAACTTAACACTAACCAACTATCAGTGATCTATAATACCGTCTGCACATACTAAAGAGGATACAATAAAAGAACAAAGTATAAAAAACGAATGCACTCACATCCATTTATTGCGCAGGTGTAGTATGCATTTTAATACTTTTATTTTGAAAGTACCGCTGCGTGCCACTGTACAGTACGCGGCATAAAACTATGCGCTAGCAGTTTTATTCAGATAAAGAAAGGTGATTGTTTAGCGTGGTATTATTATGTATACCACGTTGAGCATGTATGTAATTAATATTAAATATGTAATTATTTATTATAATTAATATAATAACTATAATAAATTAAAACAATTTTATTATAATTAATATTATTATAATAAAGTAACATTTATTCAATAAAAAGTACAGTTAAACTAACTATGTACAAAGGAATCAGTCAGATTACCTAAGGACCGTTACAAACGGCCTAAATATAATAAAATATATATATATCTTATAATAAAAGAATACCTATTACAGATATGGCCCAATTAATATCGGTGAATATTTCATATACTACCATTAAACCATATAATTTACAAAGCTTTTACTATGAAATTCAATAGGCACAGCGATTATAATAAATAATAATAAATATTATAGGACATTAATTTTTACACAGCGCCATCTAGCCCCAAACTAAGCATAGCTTGTAATATGGGAACTAGATTACGGATAGAATACTTAAATACTTTTTTTAAAATACATACTTACTATATGATACAACACCCTACATACATTTTATTATATACACAGAGTGACAGCGCAGAGCTCGAAAATAAACTTAATTCATATTTCAAATATAATTTGAGCTTTATTAGTACAAACTTTTTATGCATAATTTTACTAATCTGCTTATAAAGAGGTTCAAAGTATTTTCTCGCGTATAAATCAGGGAGTTAATCATGTATATCAATCAATATTGGTGGATATTTTACACAGCTCAGGTACTAAAACAGGGAGATAATAACGTCATGCTGAATTAGTTACTTAAATTCACTTTACGTTATTCAACCCGGTATTGGGTTAACGCTACGCTAACTATATTAACATTAACTATATTTTATTGTACTATTGAAAGTGCCGCGAACTGTAAATGTAAATTAAGTATAGCTTAGAAATGTTATCTTATAAAACACAGGAGGCACATAAGTAATTGGCACTTAGTTGGCTGATGGGAATAAGTAAGATTTTCTAAATAACCGGTTAAAAATAACGTGAGCAATTCAACATGATGGAAAAGATCTATCAAAAGATACATATTCCAATGTTAACAGTAATTTCATATTTGTTAACGGATTGGTACTTATAAACTTTGCTATAAATCCGGTAGGTCACTTAACTATAAGACTGACTGACTGATAATCAACGCACAGACCAGACCAGATGGATCTAGAGACTCATCCCTGTCTCCTAGAGTCTCTAAATCCGACACATCTGGTCTGGGCTTGATGGGAAATAGAAAGATTAAGGAAATTCCCACGGGCTGTATTAGTAAAATGCTGATAGGTACCAGTATTTTTTTAGTAATCAAGAGATAAATACATTTTGGTACTTACTTTCGTAAAACAGGTTATTGATTGCTTGTATTTTAACAAGTTACAAACAAGCTCAGTTGGTAGTAGCTTTGCCTTCTGCGCTTTAGGTTGTGGGTTCGACTCTCACCCAGAACAAACATTTGTGTGATGGATATTGATGTTTGTCCTGTGTTTGGGTGTTGTACGTATGTAGTTACCAAAAAAAAGTATCTAAGTATGTTATCCTTAACGTAGTTCCCATTTTACAAGCTATGCTTAGTTTGGGGCTAGATGGCGCTATGTGAAGTGAATGTCCTGAAATAGTAATTTATAAAAACTGTAAAGTACATACTTACAATTGTAACAAGAGTAATTTTATTAAAGAAGACACCACGGGATAACTTTAGGGAATTATAAAACTTCAGGGAAACTAAAATTCATATTAAAACAGTATACCTATACTGTTTTAATGATAATACTATAATACTATTCACCCCATACAGGTGTATGGGGTGAAGGGGTAGTATTATAAGGGGTACCTAAGTAATATTATATGTTAAAATCAAACCATGTTAAGTAAACTTCCTTACGAATATAATGACCTTAAAAGTATTAAAATCCAAATATTTATTAAGAATCGGCTAGGTAAACGTTGGATGCAAAGCGTCTTATAGAAATGAACACTCACACAAACATAACCCTCCTTTTGATTCAGTAGGGTAAAAACATGATGTCATCCAGACTAATTTTGGTCACAATGACTCACTTTTGCTTATTCTGAAGAGCCTGGTTCATGTGCCCATGCATGACTGATATACCATGTTTTCGCTATTAACGTGCAATTACTGCAAATTATTGTTTTTATAATGGTAAAAAATAAGAGTGAAGCGAAAGCTTTGGACCGTATTTTAAGCATAAGAATTGGTATATACCAATATATAAAATTATAAAAATATATAAAAGATAGCTTAAATATGGAGTCAGAAAGTTAAAATGTAGAGTATGTTTAAAAAAAAAACAGGGAATAAGACAAATTTCAAATAGAGAACCTCCTCATTTGGAGAAGTCGGTTAACAAATGGGTGCCACGGTCAATGGTTGACTTTTTTAGGAAGTCAAGTTATCTGCTTAAATACTGCTGTGATGCAATACCGTTAAACTTGATATTTAACGGTGTTTTAATTTATGGGTTGTGCGGTAACCGCGGAAGCAGCCGATTTCCGATGACCGAGAAAAGGTTTGAATTAAAATGGGACAGATAACGCAATTAAGTTATTATTTATGGAACCTTCTTGACCTGATATCAATGATGACATCATATTACGGGAACTTTATGTGCTGTGGCAAATCGCCAGATTTCTCATTGCAGTAAGAGAATCAGTACATTATTGTTTTCGTGCTCCTATCAGTAGGAGAATTTAGTCGACCACGAAGTTTAATACGGAAACATTTTAATCGGTCAGTTCATTGATATTCGGTCAGCTTTGGTTTTGGTTAGCTCCAATATGTATTTTGTCAGCGAAGAAAGTAAAGATTTTTCTGAATGAGGTTCAATTCAGACCGTTTTATTTACGACAGAGAAAAGCCAGGAGACGGAAAATAATCACCCCTTTATTTTTAACTTCTTGAATAATTATTTCTGGTTATAACAATAAATGTTTTAATTAATATTTTAACTGGACAACTGACAACGTATTTGATATGAAAAGGTCTTATGGGCATAAAGGGCATTTATGTATGGAGCAAAAATATACTACAAACAAACAAATTTGTATTTGTAAAAAAAAATCATAGCCTCATAGCTCAGTTGGTAGTAACTCTGCCTTCGGCGCTGTAGGCTGTGGGTTCGATTCCCACCCAGGACAAACATTTGTGTGATGAATATAGATGTTTGTTCTGTGTTTGGGTGTTGTATCATATAGTACGTATGTATTTACAAAAAGTATTTAAGTATTTTATCCGTAATCTAGTTCCCATATTACAAGCTATGCTTAGTTTGGGGCTAGATGGCGCTGTGTAAAATGAATGTCCTGTAATATTAATTTATTTAATCATAGTAGCTAATATCAATATCATCATCATCATTATTATCATAATGTATATCCTGCCTCATCTAACTGTGCACCTCTCTTCGCTTGTGCCGAAACCTTCTCCGTCCTGCGCCATTCAATAAATGTTTAATAAAAGACAACGTGGCGTTTTATGATCGCTTCTTTCACTTAGATACAAAATTATTAAATTAAATCATGACCGTGTCAAACATCATTAATACATAACTCATTTCACTTGAGGTCAATGTCCTAAAGTTACTCAAACATAGGTGTAATAAACAATGTAACCGCAAATTTTATCATCCATCCTAACAGTATCATAAAAATGTGCTCAAGTTACGTTTTACATCACTTTTCTATGAATTTTGGTCATTCATTTTAACAGTAGATAGAACTGCCATGATATGTGATACCATCTAGACTAGACTTAAGATATACCCCAGGATTGTTGCTTATGGTATAAGGTACGACTTGAAAGTTTTAGGTGTTTCCCATTAGGTGGAATTTCAATTAAATTCCAAATTCCCGATCCCGATAAAAAAACGAATTGCAAGAAACACTTCTGTCTGGTACTCTGGAACAGTTGAGTTACCTATAGACCGTGTGTATATAGGTCCTCAGGTAAGCCGACTGCCCTGTAGTTAGTTTAACGTACATATTGTTTTGATTTTTTTGTGCATAAATTTGTCAAAAAACGTAATTTACTAAATCATCCCTCACACCCAAGTATTCTCCATTTCTCCATTTTCATTCTCCATTCTCAAGGGTCACAGGATTTCAGCGGCCAGTTTTCAAATTTCAGCCAAAACACTGACAAATAGGCCTAGAAGACTGTAGTGCCAACCTTACCTAGTGTGGAATAACGGGTTTGAAGATGATGATTGATTTTAGCAAAATGTAGTTAGTTTAGATACTCTCACGCGGTCATATTTTAACCGCCTCAGTGGTCTTGTGTTTCAACCCACCGATTTCAGATCCAGAGGTCCCGGGTTCGATCCCCAGGGGAGTATGATATTGTGCTCGGTTTTGGTAAGTGGTAGGGCTTTGTTTAAGTCTGCCTGGCTAGCTACCACCATCTTACCTAATTCCGTCGCCATAATAACAATTCTAAAATTGTTCCCCAGTTTGTTGCGGATTCCAGGTGAAGTGCGCCTCCAACTTTGGCCTTATCTTAACTTTTAACCAGGTGAGATGAAGGCCAGGCGCTTTCCCGTCGTACAATTAAATAAAAAATGTTTTAGTGTTTGTCCGAAATAGGTGCCTTCAAATGCTCTAAATCTCACTGAATCTAGCCATATCCCGTTATAAAACCAACATAAATATTTCTAGCATGTTTTATTACGATACAACATTTGATAACCCATCCGATACGATCTAGAGGAGATTTCGACAAAAAAGTCAGCCATACAAGCGCATCTCACCGTAAGTAGTGGACAGTCACCGACAGCAGAAATACCTTCACGTATTTTGTCTTCACTGGCACAAAAGGGATGTGGATATATGGGACAATTATTAAGTCATCCCGGTGACATATAGGAAAATTTGTTGTCACCACAGACATAAATATATAACATTAAGCATATAAGTATTATATCCGGAATCTAGTTACCATATTTCAAGCCTACCTTAGTTTGGGACTAAATGGCGCTGTGTGAAATTTTAACGGATGAATGTAACACGGTAATAATGAAATCATGGAATCACGGAAATCATGGCGGCTAAATATTATATCATGTTAAAAATTATTTTGAACACGTATTAACTAATTAAGAATCGCACCGCTACCCTTTATCTAGACTTACTTTGACTTAGCCTTGAAGTTTTTAAATACAGTTCATCTAAAGAACTATTTTACTTCCACGCCCTTCAGGTACACAATGAATGTAAAATGAAAATGGTGGTCACCCCGGGGGTATAACTAGAGGGGGCAACTGGGAATGAAAGTTATTTTTGTACGAATCTTAGTTTGAAGTAGATTGCTCTGTGTGATGACGATTTAACTGTTTTTGTCGACGAGTGTACGCTCTCGTTTGTATCGGTCGAGCGGTCGCCGAAGCGTGCTGTTATGCACACTACGGGTAGAGATAGCAGCTATGACTAACATTATGTTGGTTTTTACCGTGATCTTCCGGATTTCTTTAGAAAGATACCTGTGACCAGGAAACTTTACTGAAGAATCCTAGAGATAGTTTAGAAGCCAGTTTTAGTCGCGCCGCGGAAATACTAGTCATTTTGGTAAAAAGCATAGCATTTGGACGTCTGTAAACGTCCGAATACTGCGTTATAACGTGTACTCGTTGTTTGGATAAGGCTTCAGGGCCTCAGTTTTTGGTACACGTTTTTTTAATAGTAGATTAAAATTTAATTAAAATGTATAGTAGGGTATGGATGACGTCACAAAATACATTAAATAATGTGGATTTCACCTGTTATTGCAGACCATACAGTCGTGTATTTTAACAGTAAATGTATGGAGCTACTTTCTTCGTTTTTACAACCGAATCTCACCAATACACCAGAATTAAAACACATTCAATGACAGTAAGAAACATTTTTACGAACAGTTAAGTTTCAAGTGCTGTGGGAATTAAAATTATTTACGAAGATTGCGGTAAATGAAAGAGATCAAATCCGATTTGCTTGAACTGACATAGCTATTAATGTAAGTAGATTTCATTTTTATTGCACGTCGGGAAGGACATGATCTTCACCTGGTTTAAGCTATTAAAGGCCGAAGGTGGAAGCGCACTAGGTACTCCTGGAATCCTCAACTGACTGAGGAACTGGCTATCATACCTCTAAATGCCGGAACACAAATATGTAGAATTGTTATAATGGCAACAGACTTAGATAAGATGGTGGTAGCTAGCCAGGCGGACTTAAATAAAGCCCTACCACCAACCAAACCAAGCACGAATTTGTTACAACTCCGGGGCAGGAATCTCAGATTTCTGACTCGTGGTCCCACCAATTTTGACCTACCGGTCTTATAATCCCACTAGCTAAGGGCTAGTGGTCCAACTACTGATAAAAAAAATACCTAAGTCCCACTAACATCAATAATCGGATTATTGATGACTCTTGGTTTCGTCGCTTTAGGCATCAACATAAAGTCAAAAATCATAGCTTTAATTTTGATCTGGCTGGTTCAAAATTAGCACTTACCCCAATGTGCACCGTTCTAAAATGTGCATTTCCTAATAATTGCACATCTGGAAACGTTCAATTGTTCTTATAAGCACGTGCATATTTTAAAATGTGTTTACTACTCAAAATAAGCATTTTGTAAAATGCGCAATTTTTTTTTTTATTTGATGGCCGAAAAAATAATTTAACATTAATGTGTATTATATTGTAATGTATAATATACAATCATGTTAGGTTATTAATATAATATATTAAGATTTATTCACAAATTGTTTTTTTTTTATTTGTTATGAATACACTATGAACAAACTGAATTTTGTTCGGGCAACACCGGAGACATAGCAATGAATAAAAAAATACATTTTCATATCTAAACGATCGATGCTTATTTCACTATCAAAACTTTACTACAACGTACAATAATCGTTTTTAATCGATTATAGAATTCAAGTTTCACTACTTAAAGTTTAATACCCGAGAAGTAATTTCAGCTATTCGACTGTTTACATTACGAAACCGACCATTGGGTATTCAATGACTTCGGTGTGACGTATTTTTCTAGGTGATAGCAAAGCGTTTGACACCAGCTCGCTTGAAAAAACAAGTAAAGACGTAGCCTTAGAAGCACGCTTGTCTTAAAGGAACCTATTCACTCTGGACTCTTAAGAGTTTTAAATTGTATTGGGGCAGAATAACAGAAAATGAGTTAAATTTCTTACCAGCGCTTAGTGGCTTGCCTAAAGATCACAAGCACAGGGTTTAATTCCCGATCAGGCAAAATAAAATTGGGTGATTATGAAGCATTCTTTGGTTGATTATGAAGATAAAATTAACAAATAACACAGGAGGAAAACAGACAACAGAAAACCATCAGCTGGATGTGTCGATGATGATGTGCATGTGATTTGATACAGCAGTGGCTTTATTTGTATTTAAAGTTGCATTCAAATCTTTGCTTGAAGTACATGATGCTTAGCTCGTTGAGTGCTGCAAAACACTCACGAAATGTTCTTCATAGACAGCTAGTGGCTCAGCGCCTAACGTTTAAGCCCTGACGATTTCACTTCAACATGACAACACTGCCTTTTAAATAGCGTGAAGGTTGCCATGTCATAAAAACATAACATTTTAATGTTATTCTGTAATATTCCGGGTGTGTATGTCTATGTATATCTATGTAGAGATATAGGCCATTATTCAGTGTAATAGTATATTTTATTGTTTTAGAAATTATTTTTATTGCCGTTAAATTGTGCAACCAAAAATATTGATACTCTTTTTCACTTTCTCTACAGCCAAGGACTGAAAATTTACACACCTAGCATACGTAACCATATGTGACAAAGCAAGGTCTCTGAATAATAAAAAAACATTTATGTAAGTAGTTAGTTAGGCTTAGTTTGGAAAGGCTCGTGGTACCTAATAAGCAAAGTAGAAAGGACATGATCGCGAGAACGGGGATCTATGCGTTGGAGCGAACAAATCTGTTCCACGCTGGAACCTAGTGAGTGATGCCATTCGCCTCACTGAAGACAGATCCTAATAGAGACGCATAGTGCATAAAGATCTTGACCCACAGCAGTGATGATATCAAAGCCAAAAATCAGTAAGTTTAACTGAATTTATTGCATTCAAGTTAGCACAGAATCTATATTTTTTTTATATACCTAATGACGGGGAAGCGCTTGGCTTTCATCTGACCTGGTTTCAAGTTATGGTAAGGCCAAAGATAGAAGCGCACTCCACCCTGAATACTCACAGTCTCAGGAACTGCCTAGGTATCTTACTTCTAAAATCTTTGGCCTTATCATAACTTGAAACCAGGTGAGACGAAGCCCAGCAAGCAGTAGTACAATAAAAAAAATAGAAACAATACCAAGAATTGCTGAATTTCCCTGAGGGGTTTCGGAACTAGATCAGTTACTGTTTTGACTTTAAGCATGATAATGGTATTAAAACCAGTGACCTGAAATGACTACCCGTGGGTGGATAATGAGATCAACGTGATAAGCTTATTATTACTCACGAAGTTGTTTGGGTGGACAAGTTGAGCTTCAAAACTTGTGTAACGTATTGTATTACCTACAGATAATGCATTCATCATCACTCCATATTAAAGTCATGGACCTGAATAAACCAGTAGCACCACGCTTGGCAGGCGGGTTGCAGGTTTTGTCTTTTAAAACAGCAGCCTTAAATAAGATGAAATAGTCTAGAAGACAGGGCATACCGTAACTCAACGTAGGTCTGAGGAAAATTTCAACGGAGCGCGTTGAACTCTTTTTTTACTAGCGCTTCAGCCTTCTTTTTTTTACTAACACTTTTATACCGCTTACGATTATTGTTGATAAAAAACTAGATTTTTTTTTAATTCTATAAAAGTTTTTAATATAATGTCAAATTTATAAAATATCAAATCAAATAAAAAGTATGATATCAACATTGTTATTGTTAATTATGATTCTTGGAACGATGGTGCATTACAAAATTACTTTTTCTAATTGTTTTTCTTTGCGGCATCTGTCACATAATCGAATAATTACCTTGTTAATAGCAGTCATATTACAGACATGGAAAAAACTTAATTTAATTAACTAACTGTAAATTTTACGAACTTATTTATATATTCGAATAATAATTGTTTTTAGCGTTTCTGTCAGACATAATAACCTAATTTGATAATGAAAAATCATAAAATAACACTTACCACTTGTTAAAGAAAATAACCCCAGCAGTTTATACACAGTAAAGTCACAAAACACCGGTAATCACAAACACACCTGCGCAGGAGTGCGCGTCGCAACTATCTCCGCACGACTGAACTTGGGTTGCGTGGCTTTCAAGTTCGCGGCTTACTCTTGACAGTAAGATCGCATTTGTATCACTGTTAGATTGCTATTCGAAAATACTCGAGAATACTCGTCCTAGAGACTTGAAGGGGTATCTTCCGTTTGTAGTAAAGGACTGTACTAGGAAGAGTTTTTAATTCCCACGGGATTATATGATTGAAATCCCGGCCATTCCACAGTCACATTACAAGAAATTAACTGACTCTTACCTTAAAAGAAAGTATTATACAACCGATTTTAGATCCATAGGCCCCGGGTTCGATCCCCATGGGGAGTAGAACATATTGTGCTTGGTTTGGTTGGTGGTAGGACTTTGTTTAAGTCCGCCTGGCTAGCTACCGCCATCTTACCTAATTATGTCGTCATAATAACAATTCTAAAAATTGTTGGCATTTAGAGTTAAGATTTCCAGTTCCAGTTCATCGGTTTGTTGAGGATTCCGGGTGAAGTGCGCCTCCACCTTCGGCCTTATCTCAACTTGTGTGACCAGGTGAGATGAAGGCTTGAGGATGAAGTATTTTTTTTTATTGTACGACTTGTGCTTACCCTTCGCACAATAAAAAAAATAGATATATATACAATTTCTCCGAAGGCTCGCTATATCACAGACTTCATCCTCAGACAAGCCTCAAGATCAAGAACTCGTACATAAAAACAAATCCCAAAATGATAAAAACCAACTAGTAAGATCTCTTTCTATCTATGATTTTCTATCAATGCTTGTTGCATAAATTAGCTTGAAAATCGAAATTATTGTTCGATATAACTGTAGATTCAACGTTGATTTTTAGAGACTCGTTTTGTTTCGTTATTAATCATTTGAAAATTAAAATGTACGTACATTACTTCAGGTATTATTAATATAATTATCATCCATTTTTTTTATCAATTCAAATCCAAAAAAAACCGATAGTAAAATCAACTTGAGGTGTAAAATATCGAAACAATCAAACAAATAAGCAAAGATTCCAATATAAACTTGAAGATCGCAATCTTGGCGATATGAAAGCGACACTGCGTCACCCGACACTTGAATACTACCGCAACGTCTCCATTGATTGCCCGCGACTACTAACTATAACTATTGAAACTCACATAAATCTCGAAGATCCAAATGTTATAAGTGTGACAATTTTTAATTATTGAATTTTTGGGATTATTATAGAATTTAGAAATATGATCGCGATACCCTTATGACCAAAGCCAGAAAAATGCTCTCAAAAAAAATTAAAACCTACACGGTTTTAATTTTTCAACAGTATCCTAACCATCGCTTTGTCGTCTAGTGACCAACGCACATTCTAGGTTCTATGAAGGTTTAGGCGTAATAGCTTCGTATTGTATGACTCCCTTTTTAAAGGGCTTGGTGCTTGTACCCTCAGCCATATCAGTCATCAGTAAGATCAACGCAACGGTTGCTATTACAGGGGGTGTAACTCTTTCACTTTCACTTGGTTAAAATCCCGAATTTGTCACAGGTTTTTGTGAGGTAATTTTACAGTATGATTCGGATATTGCAGGCGGTGGCTCATATAGTCTGATGGGTTTTTAATAAATCACATGATATGAAAAAAATTACACATCGATACACTACACGACCACGTGTAAAATGTACAAAAGTGAGTATAAAGTAAGTGACATCCATAGTACGGGTGTGGTAAGCCCGGCAGCGACTTCAATCAAGCAATACCGTTGGGTATTTATCTCAGCTCACCACCAAATGGATCTGGTCTACAATCAGGTGGAAATTGGACCTGACAGCAGCAGTAGGTGTGAACTAATGTGGTAGGGATTGTATCGGGATTCTAATTAGCTACGAGATAAAGATATTTAATGGTACTTGAATTAATCTATCGGCTATAAGAGTAAAGTACGTTAGCTTACATAATTGAGGTATATTTTCATTAGTAATGGGTCAGCTCAAAACTTGTACAGGCAAAGGCCTGCATGATTTAAGTTAAGTTATTAATGTTACGATGGAGCGAGGTGGAACATCCAAATAAGTGCCTAATAATTCTCTTCTTGAAATCATTAGTACCGTAATACAGTGGAAATACATAGTCCTAGCAGCTAATACCATATTTTGAGAACAAAGAAGGGTAGGTCTCTCGGCAAGCATTGGGACGTTCTCCACTGGATAAAACCTGGCAAAGACATTAAAAAAAGTACTGAAATACCTAATAAAATTTTCATGAATTACTTATTAAGTACTTATAGATCTAGTCGATTTGGAACAAGAAAATTAAATATATCATAGTCTTCTAGATATTTTCGAGTTAAGTACGTCACTTTAGATATGGTATTCAAAACTCATAGTGAAATAAACTGCCATCTAACGCTTTTTTCCAAACGAAAGGAAACCAACTGAAACAGGTAAAATTTATCCGCGCGACGCCATCTTAAAACTTGTAGCACAAAGCCTTTGCTTTAAAGAAAGCTTGCAGTACACTCTAAAATCGACAGATGGCAGCTGTGATATGTAATCCTCAAATGAATCAACAAATTTGAATGGCGCCCTATTATCATCACTTTTTAGTGTTTATAGAGATTTTATAGAAATTAATGATTGAAATGGCTTATGTACATTATCATGGACCTATTTATATATATAATTTTAAAACTAATTAATTACTATGTACTCGCCAATTACTTTGAAATAGTTACTAAACAACACACAACTACACACAAATCAAGGTCTATTCGTGGTATTATTTTCAAATTGGAGCATCCAGCGGTTTTCGAGATATGAAAATCTGCGAAACATTACCACAACAAAATCTTGAATTTCTCTGAAACCTTCTGGCACACAAATTTCAAAATTACGGGTGCGATTGACCCGCGTAAAGACCTAGCTATCTAATGATGTATTTAGTTCCCGTATCGGACACAATATTTTGCTAGAGTTGAGCTTTGAATACTAGAAAAGTTAGTAATGGCAAAAACCTTTTCTCATACATTTTGTATGGAAATTTAAAGTAAGTAAGTACCTAATATTTATGTTTTGTATGGTGGCCGACCACTATCTCCCATAAACATTTCCGTGCCTCAAGTGGTTTAGATACCTGCCATAGCAGTCTCTTTTAAAAAATCCACCCTATCCTAGGTTGTGGATTTGATTCCCACCCAGGATAAACATTTAATAGAAGTTCGACCTGTGTTTGGGTGATGTCATATAATTATCAAAGTAAACAAAAATGATTTTTGTTTATTTGTTTATTTATAGGGTGAAGTGCGCCTCCACCTACGGCCTTATCTCAACTTGTTACCAGGTGAGATGAAAGCCAAGCGCTTCTTCGTCGTGCAAAAAAAAAAAAAATGGATCCCATCTGGGGGATTCCTATCAACTTAGTTCATATTATATAGGTATGCTTTGTGTGGTCTGGGCTACATGGTGCTAGTCATATGTCTAGTAACATTTATTATTTATTAATGTATATTACAAATGCTATAAGTGCCTTCATAGTAACTATAAAAGTATCCGAGATTTAAATCTTATCCAAGCTGTAACGTCGCCTTACACCTACACTTATATATAGGTATCTCGTGTAGCTACTTATATCTATACACGAAACATGTTACTTAAGTAAGTAAGGCTCACCCCCGAGAGAAAATAACTTAGAACTTCTACTTTACAAAGCTCAAAGGAATTCTCAGAAAATGTATCTTCAAGAATATTGCAGTAATATCTAAGAAAATATCCTGTACAAAAATGTAAAAGGAAAACCTACTGCTGAGATAAAAGTACCAGTAAGTATCTACTTTGAAAGCTTCCTATTAAATTCATTCAGCCGATGTCAGCGTCACATATTTAACAACTATTCTTAATTGTTGGGACAGGTATGGTTTCCTCAGACTGTTGAGGATTCCGTGAAGCGGCCTTATCATAACTTGAAACCAGGTGAAATAAATGCCAAGCAGTTCCCCGTCGTACAGAAAAAAAGGGGGTTTTCTGGGCTGGGCACGTCCATACTAATATTCTATATTAAAAATTGACAAGTTTGTTATCTTTATACGATTAAGGTGAAGTCAGTCCCAAAAACAACGTTTTGATTGTGCGGAAAATAAATTTTAAGGCAAAAACCATAGGATTGTCATATAAAATACATTTTATGACAATCCTATGTTTAGGATTCTAGTTAGTAAGTTATGGGAATCGAAACATGATTGACTAAACTTGACTCGATACAATAACGCAAAAGTTTCCTCTAAATCTTAATTTTTATTTCTACGGAAAAAGCAGAGTCATTTGCCAAATTAAACGTGTTCCATAATAAATACTTTAGATGATTATGATTTTATTTTATTGCGAAAGAGTATTGTTGAGTAGTGTCCAGTGAAATTACGCCGCTTCCTTCCATCACCTACGCAACCACGATCCCACTTCGCCTTTAACGGCTGAATGGATTTAAAGCATCGACATCATGAAATGAGAAACAATACAGGCTTTATCCGGGTAGGTAGGTACCGCGCGAGCGCAGCCGCGGGCAATAGCTAGTAGGCCGCCAAGCAGCGTTGTTGTGTCCCGGCTTGAAGCGTATGGTTGCCGGTGAAATTACGGGCACGCGAAGCTTAATACCTTTATGCCTCAAGTTGACGGGCGCGATGCAGTGCCGTGTAAGCTATGTTCCTTGTGAATGTGGCCTACGCAGTGAGGCATTGTTATAGGCAATAGATGCACTTAACACCAGGTGGGCTAATTGCTTATCCCGTCTCTTAGTTGTATAAAAAAAATGATAGATCAAAGGGCGAGTAGTTCCAATAGAACTTAAATAACGTTTCCATTCCACACTACGTTCTAGGCATTTAATTGTTTTCTTCTTGTTTCGTATATGGAGGTAGTGGAAAAAATGTTTGTCGGATTTCTGTGAAGAGCGAGATTGGATTTTGTGATCATCTTAGGTAATTATCATAATTACGGCTTAGTCCTTGCAATATACTTAGCTGAATTAATAATAGAAAAAATCGGCCAAGTGCGAGTCGGACTTGTGCACCGAGAGTTCCGTACAAACCTGTAGGTATATAAGTAAAAGCTATAATATTTTTATTGCTAAATTAAACCCATAACATTACAATGGGGGAATCTAGAGCATAAATTCAAGACAAAGGTCTCTTTATCGTTTCTAATTAAAACGTTGCTTCATGCCAAATTTCAAGATTCTAGGTTGACTTGAAGTATAAAACAAACTTTGTCTATGTTAGCGTAACCACGTTGACAGAAATTAGATTTTATTACAGCTTAAAGGTATTATAGACTTAAGTGTTTGATACATGAATTTCAATATAATAACACTACGTGTTCATGAGGAAAGGGGTAGTAAGTTAAAACAATTTAAAATATTACTATACGATGTAACTAAAATAATATTTGCGGCATAACGGCTGTTTCTCTTGATTACGTCGGTTTAGAAGTTTTTTTTTTTCACAGCTCTAAGGGATAGTAGACTTGAGTATTTGATATGAATTTTGATTTGATTCCTCCACGCATTACTGAGAAAAAGGGGCTTGACAGACAGACAAACGTACAACAAAGTGATACTATTAAGGTTCTGTTTTTTCTTTTTCAGGTACGGAACCCTAAAACAATCGCACATTACGCACATCTTACTTGTAAGGTTCTTCTAAAATCCTTTGTAAGGTTATCTGCCGTAAAACAAGAGAATATGATCTCTAAAAAACAACCAGCTGCCTGTTACGGTTCAAAAGTTCTTCACCGTTCTTTGATAGAAACTATAGACGCACAGCTAATTATCATCCCCATTTCGTTGAAATTCTACACATAAAGACTAAGCGCTTTCAACAATCTATTATACTTAATGCGCACTGAAAAAATATGGAATTGGGGGGCTCCCTTTTTTTTTATTGTACTACGGGTAAGCACTTGGCCTTCAACTCACCTGGTAACAAGTTGAGATAAGGCCGAAAGTGGAGGTGCACTTCACCCGGAATCCTTAACAAACTGAGGAACTGGCTATCTTACCTTTAAATACCGGAACACAACAATTTTAGAATTGTAATTATCGCGACAGAATTAGGTAAGATGGTGGTAGCTAGCCAGGCGGACTTAAACAAAGTCCTACCACCAACCAAACCAAGCACAATATATTGAACTCCCCATGGGAATCGAACCAGGGACATCTGGATCTGAAATCGGTGGGTTGAACCACTAGACCACAGTGGCGGTCCCTTTGGGCATGGGACCCTAAAAGTAAGGTAGATTTCTGCCCCTATCTTTTCACGTCTCATTTCTAAATAAATTGCTAGTTTTTACTCGTAAAACGTTTCTTCCACGATTTTCTCGAAATGTTTAAATTCATTAAAGGAACTAAACCTACACAGACTTGTGTAAGGAGTCCATTGAATCGAGTTCATTACGTAAGAGAGACTTCGATACGCTGTGACCATTCACAACCCATGGACGTAACTTCAACACTTGATTTTTAACCAACTGAAAAAAAGGAGGTTCACAATTTGTTTTTTATGTATGGTTCAGGTCGTATTAATCGGGTTGGCCGATTACTCAAAGACGCCTGGATCGATTTAGAAAATTCTTATTTTGTTTGAAAAGTTATGCTTCACAGGTGGTCCCATTGTCACCAAGTCAGGATCTGGTGATGGAATCCTGGAGAAATCGAGGGAACTCTTCAAATATTATAGACACACTTGAATCGATTTGGGTGTATTACCTCAAAAGTAAGGATAAAGCGGACCCCGGTTGCCGGTGAAATTACTGGCACGCGAGGCTTAATACCTTTATTTCTCATGTTGACGGGTGCAATGCAGTGCCGTGTAGGATGTGTTCTTTGTGGATGTGAATTACGCAGTAAGGCATTGTTATTGGCAAGAGATACACTTAACATCAAGTGGACTATTTGCATGTCTCTTAGTTGTATAAAAAATAAAATAAAAAAAAGATGCAAGAACACAACAATTAAGAATCGTCTTACTAGCGACAAACTTAGGATTTAAGGTGATAGCTATACAGACGGCCTTACAATAAGTTCTATTTTGTCTGGGATACACAAAATAAGCACAAATTTGTACCTCTATTCTACACGCCAAGATTATTCAACTTCCCGGTTGGTTGTGTTAAAAAACCGGCCAAGTGCAGTCACACACACTGAAGGCCCCGACTCACATTATAAGGCCAAAATGATATTCTTGTATGGGCTCCCTTTTTAGTTTTATTTTGTATACATTTGTTGTCATAGCAGCAATAGAAATGTACACTCTGTGAAACTTTCAGCTGTTTACCCATTACGGTTCATGGGATAGCCTGCTGATAGACAGACGGGTACATGGACAGACGGTCAGCTGAGGCTTAGTTAATGTATTCTCAAAAATAGCATCTAATCTATTTTCACTAAGAACACCTATCGACGTGTTCGTTTGGTGCTCAGTTTGGGAATTGTTGCTAAACTTAAAACTATTGACAAAAATATCACCTTCACTTTAGGTGATATTTTTGTCAAGTTGTTTTAAATACTTAACAGCCCTTAAAATGTTGTATGTTGGTCACAGTACTAATGCCAAGTATCAGTTATAAAAGTTTGTTGGAACCTTTAGGTTCTGTTATAAAAAATTTAGTCCAAAGGATGGTTTTTCTATGGATCTATGGCCTCTGGAGATAAAAGAATAGGATTACGGACAATCTTCTTTCTTTTGTTTTCTAATGGCTCGTGTCTACTAAATCTTTTTTTACGTAGATTCGAAATGTACTTAAATGTCTGTGATTTTCTAAGCATGATTATGACAGAGATAAAATACGTTAATGGAAACAGTTGTCCTGTTCGTTTTATACGCATATCTTTGAAATTATTTTCAAAATCGAACATTTTTTAAAGACTTATAAACAAATAAACAAACAAAGCTCATGTATGAATCTTCAGTAAGTACCTAACTTTTGTAGACTAGCCCTTTCGATCTTCAAAAATGTTTTTCAACTGTTTTATGTCATTAAGAGCTGTAAGTACGAGTAAATTAATAAGTATTGCTAAATATTTTTACACAACGCAATTTAGCAAAGCTTGTAATGTTGGTACTGAATTTGCAAAGCTTGTAATGTGGAAACTACATTTGCATAAAGGCGGATATCTATGTGAATTGCAAAAGATCCTAAAACTCAGTCGATAGAAAGCTCATTGTATCCACCCACTGATTGAATAACTCAGCACCGAGTTCCGAGCAACTGTTCGAAAAGTATCAAGGTCAATTAACACATTCCGTGACGGCGCCGGACCGACACTGGCACGGGACAGTAGGTCTTCTATGAAAAACGAAATATGACGGATCCGTTGACGGATTGCACGTTATTCAATACAAAAATGACAGAAGTTCTTTCGGATCCGACGACGTTCGATTTTCATGTTAGGGCCTCTGCCCGTCTCAGCGGATCAGTGATACTACATTTGTATGTGACATTAATTGGTCAGTAGGCATTTTTGCAGGCGAAATTGTAATATTCGATTATTTTTTCAGTTTTGTTTTTTAAATGGCAATCCGATTCGTTAACATTAGGTCCCTATAATATAAATACCAACCTTCAAAGCAAATTAAATGATAAAACGCACAAAACTTCTTAATATACTGCGTTTTGGTGTTGTATTGTATGTTATGTATGTATTAACAAAATAGTATTTAAGTTATACATTCGTAATCTAGTTCACATATACACATTTTTGGGCTCGCGTCCAGCGTATTGTCCTTTCAAAAAAAAAATTAGTTCTCATATTACAAGCTTTGCTTAGCTTAGGCCTAGATGGCGCTGTGTGAAATTATTGTACTGTAATATTTATTTATTTATTCTTGTAATATGGTCACTGAGTAATATAATCTATCCGTTGAGAAGCCTTCCGACACAAGCTTAACCTAGTGGCCAAACTGTAAGATATGTTTGACGGTGCGGGTACAGTGCCGTTACTGATGTGTGTGAATAGCTCTCTAATCTCTCAAAATGGCTATTGGCAATCTGCAGAGGCGATTCAGCTGTTTGTGTAAAGTTTTCGCATCCATCAGAGAGACAACGATCGCAGTGACGGCTTTGGTTTTTGTCGCCTTCCGCGGCTCTTACCTGGAAATTAGAAAAGTTTTTGTTAGCAGACTTTAATAAACGATTTTTTTTGGTTTTCAGAGAACATCAAATGAAGATTTGCACGATGACAACAGAAACGTATGTTTTGCAGGGGTAAAGTTTGCTTGGGATTGCACTCTTACCTTTCACATACATGCATCTTAAAGACCAGAAACCATAGACATCAGGATGAAACAGAAGTACCCTATTTGAGGGAGACTTTCTTATTAATAATGCTTTTGCGTTGATCGTTTGCTAGATAGCCTGTCAATCAGGCACACAGTTTCATATTTTTAAAGAAACTACATAGCTTGAGTACTTCCTATTTTGTCCCGGTGATTTTTGTCTTGATCTTGAGAATTTCAATAAATCTCAATAAATTCCCTATAAACGCAGCGCGTTGTAAGTATATTCCTTAATATTTTTTAAGAATATTTAACCCAATGAGTGCTGAACATTCGCTGTTCTACGAAAAACACCCAACAAATTAACACGATAATAGTTTTGAATGATAGAAAAACCTCTCGATATTGTTTCAAACACAAATCCAATTACCTGATACAGTCGTTACAGTCTCTGAGCCGGCAGTAGCTGCAGCAGCACCCTGTGAAGCAGAAGCCAGGGTCAGATTCATCTAAGCTGATCGTGTCAAACCTTCGTGGCAGCGTCTCGCCGGAACTGGCCGCGGTTCTTGACCCTCGCCACCTGAAATTGAGAAAAAAAAGTAAAGACACACAAATAAGTAGGTATACATAAAAAAGACCGGGTCAAAACAAGACGCGACAAAAACGACAGACGGAACATAATATTATTATAATTGTGAAATTTAAGCAATTACGTAACCCGCATCATTAAATAAATATTACAGGACATTAATTTCACACAGCGCCATCTAGCCCCAAACTAAGCATAGCTTGTAATATGGGAACTAGATTACGGATATAATACTTAAATACATTTTTTTTTAAATTTGTAAATACATACTTATCATACAATACACACCCAAACACAGAACAAACATCTATATTCATCACACAAATGTTTGTCCTGGGTGGGAATCGAACCCACAACCTACAGCGCAGAAGGCAGAGTTACTACCAACTGAGCTATGAGGCTTGTTAAAATTCAATTTTCATTTCCCCAATCGAGCCGAGGGCACCTTTACCTAGAACTCTTCGTATCCACATGTTCCACCACCACGTTCCAGGTCCTGTGAATCAGGTACAGGAGGAAGAGCACCCTCGATGACTCCGCGTGAGAAGGATCCTCTTGCCGCCACTTGCGACCCGAAGTACTGAGTCCACTACCCATTGTTACGGCATTGTTTATGGCTCATAGACGTAATCTGGAAGAATAGAAGATAATTACTAATTAAAATCATTTTCCATGTTCATATATATGTATATATTTGTAGATAGCTCATCGTTTGACTACCAGCCCTCTCAAAAACAAGTAAAGATGTGGCTTAAGGTGGAGCCCGTATAACGGATAACATTATGGGACCTATTCACTCAGGACTTGAAGACTTTAGGAGTTCCGTTCCAAGAATTCCTGTGAAACTCAGATAATTGTCTTTAATCATATGATTACATAACCTATAGTATAGTACATTCGGTTCTTCAGAAGTGATTTGTCTATTATATTTAGTTCGACGGGGCATGTTATAATAAGGCCGAAGGTGAAAGCGCACTTCATCCGGAATCCTCAAGAGACCGAGGAACTGGCTATCTTACCTAAATTTCGTCGATCGAACACGATAATTTAGAACTGTTGTCATAGCGACATACAAGCTAGCCTGGTGGTCTGATTCAAAGTCCTACCACCAACCGAACCCAGCACAATATCGTACTCTCCTGGGGATCGAACCCTGGACCTCTGGGACTGATTTCGGTGGGCGAACCACTAGACCACAGAGGTGGTATCTGCAAATATTCTTCCAGTTTCTGTTCAAAATCCCAAGGAAAGTAAGATCTACTAAGTTCCCATAAAGCTGTTATAAATTTCTTTTATTTCGCGCATTAAACTACCAACACCTGCGATTCTATCTTACTAAGCTCTTGTGAAATATTTCCGCGGAGGAAAGTTTCATGCTTTTCCGTGCATTGCAATAAACACAAATTTATTTACGAGGGGAACTGCGTACCTACTTGTAATTATACCTAATACACAAGCTTGGCTATTTGTAGCCAAGTAACTGACATGATGGTTGAAATAAGCCGGCCAAGCCCGGGCACGCTCACAAAAGGTTCCGACCCACATATCAAGACATAAAAACACAAGCAAACATAGAATTATGAATCAACCTATTACGATTCATGAGATACAGCACGTTGACAGATTTCAGATTTTAAGAGTAGTAGGGCCCGTCTAGGTCTAGACCTAGACGAATAATTTTAGTGGTGGTAGTACCATACATATTTCAGCCGCCAAGCAGCATTGCTGTGTTTCTGTTTGAAGGGTATGGTTGCTAGTCAAATTACAGGCACGCGAGGATTAACAACTTTATGACTTAAGTTGACGGGCGCAATGCAGTGTCGTGTAGGATATGTTCTTTGTGGATGTGACCTACTCAGTACAGCATTGTTGCAGGCAAGAGGTGCACTTAACATCAGGTGGGCTACTTACTTGTTCCGTCTGCTAGTTGTATAAAAAAAATAGACTGACGGACAGACGTTGGTACCATAAAAAATAAATTTGGAATTTGTATGATTATTATCTGCGGATGCTAGTTTTTAGTATACCTGTGTATTTTTTCAAATATTTTGTTCTACGTTTATATGTCCATATTTACATCCTCCTGGTCTGTCCAAGCAACGGTTGTCTGGAAGAGATTTTCTTTTAGCCCATTAAACATTATTGACTGTAGTCTGAATTAATAAATTATTTATTTACCTTTGGTGTTCAATAAAAAAATCTTGTATTGTATTGAAAAAGCTGGTTTGTGTGGATTGGTAATGGTAACAGCTGTGACAGATTTTACAAGGCATCTAAAATGGTCCTACTATTACTAAGCTAGATGGCGCTGTGTGAAATTAATGTCCTGTTATTTATTTAGCCGAAGAGATTTATTTTTATAGCCGTCTCTGATATATGACAGGACACAGGCTTAGCGAGACTTCCAAGCAAGGCTTATAAAAGCTATATCTCTAATATAATACCTCTTCTTCGTAAGAGTACTGTGGATACACATCCCACTATGCACGTTGTCAGAGATCTACTTCGTGTGGTATTATAGGAAGATACAGCCATTTGCTTACTACTATTTAGTAATCTTAGTAGATAAGTTGAATAAGTTAGTGGGTGCGGGTTCACCAATCATACTTTTAACTATTTACAAGTATATAGGTACCCATTAACAAAGGTAAAGTGCGAAACGATTGATAAAAGGCGCGAACATTTCAGCTCTGTGTTGCATAATCTGTCTATATTATATTTAGTATTAGGTACCTACTTCAGCCTGTGCCAATTAAGGAACAGGTAGTGATATAATTGTGCTACTTAATATCTACAGGTAAGTATGTACTTACTTAATTGTCCTCGACGGCAACTCTAGTATACCAAGCGTCATAGCTAAGTTCTGCATCTGCGTTGTCGGTTGTGGGTTCGATTCCCATCCAGGACAAATATTTTATGTGCTGTATATTCACCTATATAATGTGTGTTCTGTATTTGGGTACTGTATCGTTTGATAATACTAATCAAATGATACAGCATTTACAAAATGAAACAATTGTATGAATTATTCTACTCGTAATCCAATTTGCATATTAAAAGATTTGCTTAGTTTAAGGCTGGAGAGTGCTTTGATTAATAAAAAGCCATACAGCTCAATTGGTAGTAGCTCTGCTTTCTGAGCTGGCTGTAGGTTGTGGGTTCGATACCCACCCAGTAAAAACATTTGTGCTTTACTGCAACAGTTTTTTTTGTGTTTTGGAGCTATCTATACTTATAATAAAACCGTAGAAAAGCTGTCTGTACATTTAGAATAAAAAAAAATTGATGCTACCTACTCAAAACAAGCAGCTGAGCATAAAAATACAGTTTTTAGATTTTTTGCCTGTTTATCTGTTTGTTTGTGCACGCGTATTTCCGGAACGGCTTATCCGATTTGGATGTGGTTTTCAATAATGTATTTTGTATGATTCAGGGCAGGATCTGACGATCGATTTTTTCGAAAAAATATATACATAAAAAAGTTGTGTTAACTTTTAACCATTTTTTTTTAATGCTTTATTCATGATTGGATTTTGAAAAATTACACGAATAATGTTAATCCAAATATTACACAATCTATCATTGATTACCTCATTTAAATCAGTTCAGTACTTTCGGAGATTCTCGTGGTCAAATAGACGTTTTTGGCGTGACGCGTGTAATGTGTAAATACTCCTTGGAGATTTAAATGTTAACTAAGAATGTATTATTTGTAGTTGTTAAAGGTATGCGAAATCGAATATGAAAAATTCAAGAGTTGCTGTGTATTGTTGTACGTTTGGCAACGGAACATCACGGTACATTTTTCTAAAGGTAGTGTTTACCGTGGCAGTTCATTAATATCATTTCATCATCATCAACTGTTATTCTCCTGCCTGTATCCCTCATCATATAGGTGGAGTGAGTATCATCATCATCATCATCATAATCATTATCGTAACCTAAAACAGTTTGTCGTTATCACCATGCTGGGCAGGCGGGTGGTTAGTCGTTCTGATATCGTTAAGTTCCTAGATACGAGTATACTCGTATACTACTCCTCATCTCCTGGTTGCCTTTTACGACCCTTAAGATGGCATATCACATACCATATCCTGCCATTATCGCATCTCATTTCATTACTTCTGCATCGCGTTTGCCTTAAAGGTGGTGCTACTGATTCTGTGGGCAAAGGCATGTAAAACTTTTTTGTTTTAGACCATGCACTGGCCTTGCTCTTAACAGAACGACCGTCATTACTACGATACGTAAAAGTAGGTACCTACAAGAGATAGTATGAGCAATTTTTGTTCTGATGTCGTTTTTAGGTTTTCGTGTCATATTCATAGCCCAAAAAAGTACCACTGCATGACATGGGCCACGCTTGGCAAGCGATTCGGTTATCGCAGTGTTGGTATATATAGTAGGTGATCCTCATAAGGTCCACGCTCTGAATAGTGATCAGAGGTTAATCCTCGAAGGGGAAAAAGTGAATCCATTTATTTGTATTTTATTTAATACCTAAGTGAATATGCAGCTGTGGGACCCATATTAACTGGAAACCTTTTACTCTAAGATAAAAAATGTTACTAAAGCTTGCTTTAGATATTAACGATGTCAGTGGTGTAAAATCAATATAAGTACTGTATAAATAAATAAATAATAAATAAATATTACAGGACATTAATTTCACACAGCGCCATCTAGCCCCAAACTAAGCATAGCTTGTAATATGGGCACTAGATTACGTATGTTTTATGTTTTTTTTTTTTTACTGTACGACGGGTAAGCACATGGCCTTCATCTCACCTGGTAACAAGTTGAGATAAGGCCGATGGTGGAGGCGCACTTCACCCGGAATCCTCAACAAACTGAGGAACTGGCTATCTTACCTCTAAATGCCGGAACACATCAATTTTAGAATTGTTATTATGGCGACAGGATTAGTATTTACAAGGTATACAAGTATTCAGATTCTCTGTAATCATGTACCCAAATAACAATATTTGCTTATATTGGGGCTAGTTGGCGCTGTGTAAAATGTATAGAAATATTTATTTATTTATACGGCCGCCATGTAAAAATGTAATTTTACATTGCGATCGTGACATGGCGTGGTTTTCGTTGAAAATGATTTGTTCATTATTTTTACTATGCATTTATACTATGGGGGTCTATTTGCAACCGTAGTTATTATGGTTACCGTACCATTATGTTAATTGTGCATTACCGTTTCCCCTCATTAGTTGAGCGTAGAAATTACTTACCCTAGACTTTCTACGGCTGCATAAGTTGTTGGCAAGAAAAAGAAAGGTTTTAATGACGCGGTCTCTGTGGTGAAAAACCAACCAAATAAAAAATTAAGCTGATAAATCTATACTAGTTATAATTAACCTACAGCAAAACTCAGAGCTACCTGACCTGTAAATCCAGTTACGGAGAAGAAAAAGTAATTTTTTATTTAGTTCGGTTCCGGACTTTTCGTCTCAGCAGTTCATCGAAGTAGCGGTATATTTATATGTTAATGTCCGTGTAGCATGGCACTTTGTTTACCAATGGCACCTAATACAAAGCATAGTCTGCAAATATTAGACGAAAATTGGTTGGACCTTGCCAATTTAAATAATCTTTTAATTTATCAAAGGAAGAATAAAAGCTCTGAGAAATGAAGATAAAAAGTAGCCACGTTAAAAACTAAGTAATGAGTTGGTTTTGGCAAAGCGCCTAAAATGCTGTCCGATTCGGTTTAGTCTGCACTATACGGTCACGGAGTATCGTCGGAGGCCGACTGTTGGATAAACTTTAGTTATGAATAAGGCAGCGACGAAGAGTTTAGTTGCTTTAGCTGCTATTCGATTAAAATATATATATATATATATATAATCTAAACATAATCACATCAATATTGAATCGTTTATATCATTATCTCGTAGCTATGCTCAACGGAAATACTTTTGATAGTGAATCTGCTTAAATATTTTGATTAGGAATACCTATGTTCCTCAAATTTTTAGAAATATTAGTGTTGTTATCGTTGTAAAAATGTCAATGATTTGGTATGATTGCTTTGCCAGTTTAGCAGCTAAAAACACAAAAATAGAATAGACCTAAATTTTTATTATTTTTGGGTTGCCTCATAAGGAGAGGGCCATTAACATACTAGCTACTTTTAGTCTTGGAGTTTTTTTTTCTTATTAAACGACGGGGAAGCACTTGGCCTTCATTTCACCTGGTCACAAGATAAGATAACGCCGAAGGTGGATGCGCACTTCACCCGGAATCCTCAACAAATTGAGGAATTGGATATATTACCTCTAAATGCCGGAACACATCAATTGTTGTTATGGTGACAGAATTATGTAAAATGGTGGTAGCAAGTCAGACGGACTTAAACAAAGTCCTACCACCAACCAAACCAAGCACAATATTGCACTCCCTCTGGGGATCGAACCCGGGACCTCTGGATTTGACACCGGAAGGCGAACCACTAGACCTCAGAGGCGTTTAAAATCTGTGATTTTGCGACCATATTAAAATGTATGTTTGGTCGCCGCTTATATCGCCGCAGATATTTTACTAGCGTGTGTGCTTTGCGGGCCATAATCCTGGGATTGATTGCGATTCACCGCCCGTACCATGTGAGTTTGGACGTGGGTCGCATTAATATTATAAAAGGTAATGAAAACGCAGCGATGTGGTAGATGAGAACTGATAACAGGGTGCAAACTTGTGAAGGGTTCAAGTTAAATTGAGTGTAAGTTCAGTGTCAGTTAGCAACTTTTTGCAAGGAAACTTTTTAGACTGGAATTTGCATGTAAATTCAGAAAGTTACCATACCTCAGTGATTTTCAGAGGAACTGTGAAATGAGTATGAATGTGCTTCCAGTATTAACTAGATATGGTTTTTATCGTATTTACTGTATTATGGTTGTGGTTCCATCCCTGCTCATCAAATTAACTGCTCGTACCTACGTAACAACATAATATATAACGATTTTAATAACACAATACTAATTAATTGTAGTAGTGCAAACGTTTTATCTTTTTATATTGTACGACGGGTAAGCACTTGGCCTTCATCTCACCTGGTTACAAGTTGAGATAAGGCCGAAGGTGTAACGCACTTCACCCGGAATCCCCACCAAGCTGAGGAACTGGCATCTTACCTCTAAATGCCAGACCACAAAAATTTTATAATTGTTATTATCGCTACAGAATTAGGAAAGATGGTGGTAGCTAGCCAGGTGGACTTAAATAAGTAATGTTACTGTTACAAAATTATTTGAAGAGTAAAAATTCAAATTCAAATATTAGTTATTCTGTGCTATAGGTAGGTACCTACTTTTATCTTTAGTAAGTACCTGTGTACGTACTTACAAATTTATGTAGGTAAGTATGTAATGTGGGTACCAATTTGTTTTAATCGAATGACCTGAGAAAAGTTTACATCGTATACTGGTAACAACTAACAATAAGAATACATGATGATTAATATGAGGGTGGCGACGATAATGATGATGATGATAATTATGATTATGATGATGATGAGGATGGGCATGGCGACGATAAAATGATGGTATAATATTTAAAGCTGTCTATCGTGGACCGACAGGAGGCTCATAGCAGTCATGCTTCATTGTTCAATTTCTAGTTTTGACTTTAGACATAGACATTTTTCTATGGTTTATGGTGAAATATTTTATGAAACTATACTTTGATAAATGAACATTCAGGTATCCATGTCTCTGCTGTTAGATTCCTCCTCGGTAGAAAAAAGTCCATAAAATTAAGCTTGATAACTGATAATGATACCTACTGTTGCTTTGGTGAAACCAGGTGCAAAGAAAGTTATTTCTTATTGAATCCTAAATTCGTGAGAACCGTAGCATTATAATTAGCGACAAATTCACAATGAATTAGAGTACATTAGAAAGTTTAACTTTGTGTCGCATAGAAAGTTCATCAATAGTGACCCAAAAAGTACCACCAAACATGCTATAGAATCACAAGGGCTGATTAAATGCAACGAATCTTGCGACAGTTTGACAATCGCATTGGATGACATTTGTCAGTTTGACACAAAAAAGTCACGTGGTTTGCAAGACAAAATGTCAACAAATAGGTTATTTTTTCTGTAGGAAGTATCTATATTATTATTACCTATTTATTCACCGCCTCTGTAGTCTAGAGGTTTGCCCACCGGTATCAGACCCCAGAAGTTCCGGGTTCCCAGTAGGTAATCAAAGGTGTTTTGTTTCTTTCTTTCAAAGTCTACAATATATTAATATAGGCAAGCAATTAGCTGATATTAGCTAATTGCTTGCCTAGAAGGTAACTCTCGTAGCGAAAAGGTATTGTTTTCCCGCGTACAATATTTAGTTGTAGTGTGATAATATTGGTATTATCTACGTTCTACGATTAGATTGATATTGATGATAGATTCTACGTTCTTACCAAAAACTATTAAAGATAGGATATCGGATATCGGACCCTTTTTAAAGACACCCGACGACGCCTGGACCGATTTGGAAAATTCTTTTTTTGTTTGAAAGGCTATACTTCCCAGGTGATCCCATCGTCATCAGGTCTGGATCTGACCATGGAATCCAGGAGAAATTGAGGGAACTGTTCAAATATTATATGCACACTTGAAGTGATTTGGATCTGATGATATGATCCTGGAAAAATCAAGGGAACTCAAATATTGCACACTTGAAGCAATTTGGGTGTATTACCTCAAAGTAAGGAAAAAACGGAACCTCACAAATAGAATCACGCGTCTGTCTGTATCCATTCCATCTGTCATCAGAATAATTGTAAAAAAAAAACGTCATCCAGGTTTACGAAATTATGTCATATTCTTCTTTGAAGTCGGTTTTCTTTTAGTTTTTAAAGCGTTATTATTTACTTACCGACACAATTTTGAAATGGTTAAGTTCTTGACCTCAAGGACTGCCTGGGCAGTATCTGGCGAGAATGAGATCTACGAACGAGGCTGCATATTAAAGGCACGAAGTGAACTACTTGGTTTATATTTGTTATTCGGATCCGGTTCGAAAACTATTCTAAGTAGGTACTTAGTAAAAGTATGAATAGAAAAGCAAGAAAACAAGTATGTCTGTTCGCACTCTATTATTACCGTGCTAGAGTGGCTATGTGGGGTGTTTTGCATGTCCACGAGTGGGTGAGCATTTACATGCTAATACCGCGTGTGTAGTGCAGAAGCCAGCCACGAAAAACTTATACTACTACTACATCATTACATAATATCACTGTCATATGTTTGTTTATTTGTTTTGTTGTATCAGTGTGTATCCAATAAATGATTGTCATTCTAGTCCGTGAGCCCACTCCAAAATTACCTGAGTCACATGACATCACGATAGAATAGCACATGGTTGGAAGCACCTAAAATAGGCCGGAAGTCCGAGAAAATCCTTCACTTAAAACACACAACAACAATTAAAAATATTTAAAAATGTTTTTAGTGGTAAGTTTACTACAGATGGCTCTTGCCCTATTTTAATATATTCGAACAATATTGTATATCTACTGTATTGTACGATGCATCGATACTCTGAGGTGTGAAGGTGAACGTAAAATTATCCTAACTGAGAACATACGACGGGTGTGCACGACTTTAATAGCATGCTAATAGAGTACCAAAGCCAATCGCTTGATAACTCATCAACATCAACAGCCCATAGTGTCCACTGTTGGACAGAGCCTCCTCCATTGATGGTTAATGCCATATAACCGTTTGATCAGCTAACTTCAAAAACAAGAAATCATTTGGCCTAAAATGCACGCTTGTCTAAAAAATAAATAAAAATATTACAGGACGTTCATTTCACAAAGCGCCATCTAGCCCCAAACTAAGCATAGCTTGTTATATGGGAACTAGATTACGGATAGAACACTTATATATACTTTTTTTTGTAAATACATACCTACGTAATATTTGATACAACACCCAAACACAGAACAAACATCTATATTCATCACACAAATGTTTGTCCTGGCTGGGAATCGAACCCACAGTCTACAACCCAGAAGGCAGAGTTACTACCAACTCAGCTGAGGTTTGTTAATAGGTACATTTTCACTTTGTTTGAATGATTTCTAATGATTTATAAGGTTTCTAAGATTTTACTGTTAGTGCAGACTAGAGTAACGATTTCCATTAATTACTAATGATTAAGATACAGGCGAATCTATCTTTTCGAAACATTGGAACATCTATAGCGTATGGGTTGAAACCTGTCGTATGATTGCCAATCCGTCGGTGGAAAAAGGAATAAATTCCCTCATTTCCAATAAACTCCCAATGACCTAAGTCAAATAAGTACATCGCCTGAACATTCAACGCATCTCACACAATGTTTGTTGTGAACAGCATGCACGTTTGTTGAATAAAAAGCTGGTCTTAAGTTACTATAAGGCCGAAGGTGAAAGCACACTTCACACGGAACCCTCAACGGTCTGACGAGTTCATCCTACTCTAAATCTATTTACCTATCCTACCTCTAAATGCCGGAACACAACAATTCAAGAATTTAGAATTACAGATTTGCCGACAGACTTAGGTAATTCTGGTAGCTAGTCAGGGGGACTTAAACAAAGTTAATAAAGTCCTACCACCAACCAAACGAAGCACAATATCTTCTTATTCATTATCCAGTCTAGATTAAAAATATTAAAATCACATTAGACGTGATTTATAACGCGGACTACAAAAATGCTGCGATCACCAACTCATCTATTGATCGTGGTTGTTAATAAAATTCCCCGTATTATTGAAAAATCTTCTAAATGAAAATGTTTGAACGCGGTAGGAAACGCTTATAACTGAAAACTATGATTTTCTGTTCGACAGTAACTCAAGGATAGTGTTTTTATTCACTGCTGGAATCAAATCTACATCTGCTACATTTTTTTTTACTTTATTGTCATAATGACAATGCCATAGCAGCAGTATCAACAGAATTAATTTCCATAATCACGCTTGTCATTCATGAAGGTCGAATTGATGATGATCAAAAGTCACATCGAGCAGAACGTGACAAAATAGTTGTCTACTTTATGACCTTCACAGCCTAAATAGCATGAAATGACTATATGAATCTATATGAAAATAAGCATTAGAATAGATCGCATCATGTCTATTGATGTAAAAATATACATTTTCACACATATTAGGATGTGTGAAATCAACTTTTATGTCGATCAATGAAATTCTGACATATAATACAGGCACGATGACTTTTATTTGTAATAAAGTCAAAATTCAAGAGATTTCGCGCCGACATCATTTGCGTAGTAGCGCAGTCGTTTAGTTCCATATTTAAAAATAAAAATGTATTTATGCCCTAGGACTTAAAATTACATTTCAGGCTCGCTTTTCGAGCAAGAGATAGGTACCTAGATAATAACACAAGGGACTGAAACGACCCATTATATACAAGGTTATGTTAAAGTAAAAAGAGACCGAGTATTAATGGGTGTTTTGGCCCAAATTAAACATAGCTTTCATTATTACTACTTGACAAAGGCACAACTTTTTTAATTCGATTTTTTTAAAATCTCTTCGCGGTTTCTTATATCATACAGCCGTTACTACTTTTTTTCCAACGCTCGTGATCTATCTCTTTGGTGGTTGGAACAACTTTCTTATGTACAATATCCTATCCACATTCCAAATTAAAAATACATTTTAGTCCCTAGGGATTAAATAGCTATCTCAGTCCCTATTTACGAAAAACCAACCAGCTGTTATTTAATATATTTGACAAAATAGTACATTGTTTACAAAGGGGAAAAGTGACCGATTACCAACAAGGCTGCGCCTTGGGCCTAGAAACACCCTGGTCACCTTGCTCGAAACTTCACCCACTTAAATGAGTTATTAGCATATTCTGGGAATAGCATTTTCTTCCGAGGGAGTGTTTTATACTATACCTACGAGGAAAATAAAGGACAAATAGTTCAATTAAATTTATTTAAATTGTTACTTTAAATGTTTTTAAAACTTTTTACTTGTTATTATTTTTTAAAATAATGTTCTGAAAAAGCAAGTGGCCAGTATCATTTTGCAGACTTGGTGATAAAAACTTTTTGTTTTTTGGCATTAGGTCTGTATGGAATCAAATAAAAAAACGGTCGTCTTGTTATTCTTGCCTATCAAAGTGCTGCAATAAAATGTGAGTTTGTGGAAGAAAAAATAGATTACCGACCACACAGACAATCCGTTTCTGCGATTTGCGCATATTATTATTCGTTCGCCATTACGGATAATGAGAGCGCAGATTGCATTTCATCATGAAAAGGAAATGTTATGATTCTAGTGAATGCTAGGGACTTCATTCCCATGAAATCAATTTCCAAGTTTGGGCTGCATTTATAATCAGTCGGTCAGTCATTATCCTATTATATCAATTTGTAACCCACACATTTCTTTGTTTCTTTGTTATATTTGCTTGTTTGCATAAGCTTAGTTTGGGGCAAGATGGCGCAGTGTGAAATTAATGTCCTGTAATATTTATTATTATTATTATTACACTAATGTCTATGTATGTGTCATTAAATATCTATATGCTTACGATAACTGTTTCTACCTACCTTTTATATAGCTTATAAATTTTTGTGGGATAAATAAATGTGACTTTCTAAAAATTGGAGTTTGGACACTACGCATGTGATGTGAGTATTTTTTAGTTTTCTTTGGCATATTCGGTTGGTCAATTGTTAAGAAGGCCCAGTAGTACCACTTTCCCATACAAACCTAGTTTGTCGTTCACTTCGAAAAGCATGCAAATGTTGCAGTTATAATGGATGGGAATAATCTATGAAGCGTATTTTTTCTGTTATATTAAAAAAATATATGCAAATTCAAATACTTATTCAAAAAGTATGCCCATACAAAGGCTCTTTTACATAAATATTTATATTTTATTGCGTTTTTAGAAAAGTATGCAATACAGACATAAATTTTTGAATAAAAATTTAAAATAACTAACCGACAGACACAATGTTTTTTTTTAGGTACTGACATACTTTTCATATATCATATCATTCTTATAATCTTCGATTAAATTTATTTGTATAGAAGATTTTATTATATTATTAGATAAGATGAATTAAATATTATTTTTAATTTAAGTTAGTACCCAGGTAAACTTTCATAGGTTTACCGGGTACAACATTATATTAACTAATAATAAAAGCATAAAAAAATTGCAGACACGGTTATAAATAATTCATTCGTATAAATAGGATTCAGTACACGAGGTGCAATGATAGATGACTATCGCTAGAAGATCGTTCCATTCCATTTCATCTTGGCTTCATCGTTATCAATCATTGAAACACTCGGTACGTTGGCTTTGTTAGTTCTTTAAAGAGCGATTAAGGTCAATAGTATCAAAAACGTTTTTTGGGTTCCCTTTTGTGCCCACGGTATCTTATAACTATGACTTTGTGGTCTGTCCGTGAATTTACATTACGTTAATATATTATATCTATCTTTATCGTTTGATGAACTTCAAAGAGTATGCAATCAAAGAGTATATAATCTTTTGGTCTTTTTTGCCGGTTAAGCTGCGGTTATTATGGCGGATAGGTACTTAATACATACAAATATTATGTAACAGTGCACAGTTTTTTTTTTACTTGAAAACTTGCGTGACGTTGATCGACTATTGTATAAGTACGTGAGTAAAACCCATGTTTAAAATGTATTATACTCACTTCTATAATTATCAAAAAATTGTACTATCAAACTATGCACAAATTAATTAAATCTATTAAAATTATTTATCTATCTCAAATGTATTAATAATAACATTCAAATATTGTGAAAAATATTATGGAGCAACCTAATTGTATTACTGGTATATTTTTTCATCTGCTGGGGTTTTTCGAGTTACGGAACCCAAACAAATGAAAGAATGGTAGAAATAAAGCTAGTTTTTTTATAATATTTTTCTACCGCCAACGTTGCCAATGCTAAAACATAGTAAGTAAGGTAAGTTATAATTTCCTTTCAATGTTGAGTTATTCACCACGGCAATTTATTTCCTGGATGTTTTCACTTCATCAAGTAAGCAAGTACCTACCTAGGTAAGTTCTATTACGATTGAAAATGATTTGTTTCATTAGATTGTTTCACACCTGTCTTACATCATACTAATCAATAATTTATAGACGTCAAGAGAGCTAGGAGGGTCTGAATTGTAAATTATGAGGATAAGTTAAGTAAGTGCTTATTTGATTTTAGAGAGCCTTGTGACGGATTACGTATTTTAAGTATCTTCCCTTTATCAGCCTATTTATGTCCACTGCTGGACAGAGCCTCCTCCAAATTTTGATGGTTTTGCTATGATTGATGCTGCCACGCGTGACTACCAGAATGTTGATTGTAAATAAATAAATAAATATTACAGGACGATAATTTCACACAGCGCCATCTAGCCCCAAACTAAGCATAGCTTGTAATATGTTTGTATTTGTAATATGGGAACTAGATTAGTATATATGTAGTGAAAGTATTAAATAATACACAAAAGTAAGCCGCTGCGTGTAATGGGCTATAAGTCGGCTGAAGCAACTGCTAATCTTCTGGTCTGGTGCAATCCCTTAGTCACCTCTTACAACATCCACAGGAGAATAGGGGCAGGGTGAGGAGGTGAAATTTATATTATAAAAGGTTGAAGAATAACGACGTCGAGTTCCTGGACACACTGTCTGAAGTAAAACTCCACCCAACATGTCATGTTCGCCAACGAACATGACATGTCGGAGACTCCAGCTATTGAGCCTTGCTTTGGCTATGCCATCGAGTCTAGTGTGGCAAGTATCTGTGCTCATAGGTATACATAGTAGTCATGTTGGACTAATTTGTACAGATAGTATACAGATTTATAATTTTCTATTGGCTGGCTTGAAATCCGAAGAAAAGCAATAGGTTACGAGTGACCTGTTTTTATGAAACATTTCCTTCCGCATTTACAACTGGCGACAGTTTTACGAGTGAGTGGGCTTAGGCTTAAGGCATGGGCTGAAACGAGTGTAAACAAGCTGAAACTATGCTTATTTGGGCACAAAAGAGTACTACGATGGCAAGCATTCCCAGGAGTTATTAGACGTGTGTTTCAAGTGTGTTACTGAATAGTAGTACTGTCATCTGTCATATAATTTCATATTTTACCTATAATGGAAGATTCCTTCTCGATTAATGTAAGGTAACACACTCTCGATTTTTTCCCCTGCGAGGAATCGCATCTCACTACCCCAGAGCGTGGATCGATTCAGTATTTTAGCTATACATAATTCCGTACATCATATCTATTTATACCTCAGTATATTTTTGACCGACTTCCCAAAAACGAGGAGGTTCTCAATTTAAACTTTTTCGTATTCTTTCTCCATTTTCCTGGTACAGGTCGCAGGTGTCAAGAGATTCTAGTGTTTTCTCTTGGCGTCCAGCTCCAAGCAGTATTAAGGACTTGTTAGTCTGTCTTTTGTAAATACGTACCTACATACTATATGATACAACACTCAAGAACAGAACAAATATCTAAGTATTCATCGCACAAATGTTTGTTCTTATGTCTAATAACGATTTATTAGACATAAGAATCGCTGAAGCGTATGATTTGTGCCTGAATAATGTAAGATGGTGGAAAGTCGGTGGATATTCGCCTCAATCGGCGCTCATACATATCCGCCTAATGTAACACTATAATATGTATAATTGTATAGAATTTTCGCAATTTTGATATAACCACTTACGGAATTGTTTGGTTACCTAATCCCATAATAACTGTACCGCGTTTACTTTTACAATTAATTATCTTAGTTGAAAGAAAGTTTGTATTTGTAAGTTACTAAGGTACGTTGATATCATTAATGTTTACAACAACAATCGCTATTTATAGAAAATATCGTCCAATAATCCTTTAGCACAGATAATAATATACTAACGTACCTTTGGTATCAAAGCCGTGAAGTATATGGTGCTAATAAATTACCGGCAAATTACGAGAAAGATTCGTACGAAAGGTTCCATACGTCAACTTTCTATTAATACAAAATAATGGTCAGATTGAGGACGAACCTTTGTAATTGAAATATGATATATGGGTAAGTTTACTAAACGTAAACATTTTTATTTTGATCTGTCTACATTATTAACTGTTTTCGGATACTTTTGCTGTGAGAACCGGCTTCTTGACACATTTCATGATCATAGGTCAATGGAATGTACCCAAAAGGTTATGATTTATACATAACCACCTCTATCTATCTCTGGTCTTCTGGTCTAGATGGTTCGTCTACCGTTGTCAGATCCAGTGGTCCTAAGTTCGATCAGACAGTATATTTACTGGGTTTTCATCGATATATTGTTTTGATTGTTTTGTGCCTGTGTCAATTAAATGATTTTCTTTCTTTCTTTATTTCTTTCTTTCTATATTATACGTTTTGTAGGCAGTCTATATACAATAATAGAAAGAAATTGACCATTTCAAAAGCACCCTTGACCTTGCGCTGACCACCCTGCCATAAATATCATTATTACAATAATGAAGGCCGCCATACAAGAAGATGTATTGCTTGGGTAGGTTGGTGGTAGGACTTTGTTTAAGTCCGCCTGGCTAGCTACCACCATGTTACCTGATTCTGTTGCCATAACAACAATTCTTAAAATGTGTTGTACATTTAGAGGCAAGATAGCCAGTTCCACTATTTTTTGAGGATTCCGCGTATAAAAAAAACTGCACGGTGAGTATCAAAATAATGCAGCAATAATGGTTAATAAACGGTTTTTTTATTGCGTTGACTTTGAAGATTGGTGTAAAAGGAAACACAAATATAAAGTACCTAGGTATATGATATTAATGGTAACGTACATTTGAGGAGCAGGGTCTTGAATGACCAACACACAGAAAGAAAGATACCTGAGTTATCCTAAAAGGATTCTCTTTCCCTTTTGGTGTACGGAACCCAACAAATTTAACCCGCGTTATTTGAGTTTGGTACCCCAGTTTGGTTTTTATTTCAGTACTCAAACGAAAATTTATTATAAATAAAGTAATAAAAAGATAAACAATACAATTTAAGTCAAAGGTTTATTGTGACGAGTTTATTTTTAGTTTGGCAACCTTGTTTTCCAATTCATCAGACATTCAAGGATTATTGGCGTTTATTTATTTCAAATGAACTAAATCATGCATAAGTATACTTCCAATCAAACTTTTTGTGAAACCAATGGGCTATTTACATATTAACAAGATTTTATCCATGCCAATAATAAAAAATACCTATCCCGCAATTCCATCAGAGAATAGGCCCCTCCACCCCCTATTTCCGTAGGACAGGTGTAAGAGATGTCAAAAAACTATGCTTACCATATGGCAAGTTTCTTAGTCTGTTGAGAATTCCAGATGAAGTGCGCTTCGACATTCGGCCTTATCATAGTTTTATCCCAGATTATATGAAGGCCAAGCGCTAAGCGCTAAAAAAACAGGTGACAGGTACCCGCCTGCCAAGCGCGGTTACGGCACATACAACCGTTAGAAGGTTTTTGATACCACCGTAGATCAGTAGGTACTACAGAGAGCATCTCTTTTGGTGGATATTGCAGGCTCGAATCAACTAAGGACAAATAAGATGATTCTGTGTTTTAGATGGTACTCAGAGCTTCATGCCATGTCAGACGCCTATTATGATGGCAAGGCGTAAATATTGAGTTCGTTTTGATACAAGCAAAGTTAAACGTTGAAAAAACTTAAGCCCGACGTCAAGATTTAAAACTTCATGATATACAGTGGTAATTAGTAAGATATTTTATTATCCTTTCTGCCACTCCCACAGATCTCAATTTCGACAAACCAAACGACAATAGTTTACATGTCAAAACCCATCAACCCGCTCAGAAGCGTGCCAATTATATAGTGACACAGAGATATTCATACAACCTTACAACCTTCATACAACTGAGAAAGGTTAAAATCCGTAGACAATACTTCTAACATCTGAACTCTTTGTACGCATCTTACTAAATAATACTCCTTCTAGGGATTCGTATATAAATCCGTATAAAAATCACATTTTACCATGTGAACTATTTGCTCGTACACTTACAAATAAAACATGGCGGTCGGGTAAAAATCCATAGACAATACTTTAAACATGTGGATTATAATGCACGTGTTTATACAAATAATACATAGCAATTTATGTATCATAGGAATTTTATCGCAGTTACCTAGCCTACATCATCGATTCCGTGTCACTAGGATGAGCAAGAACAACTGATGTTGCTTATGACCAGGCTAAGTGACATTAATGAGGCAGACCGCTTTTTCTTTGAAGTAGAACTAGGCGATTGATGGGCCAGGGTAGGCACATCAATCGTAGCCCAGCTTACGCGTGAGATTTAAATAAATAAGTTTACGGGACTTTTCCCAGATCGCCATCTAGCCCCAAACTATGCAGGGCTTATGAATGTGAGGTCTAAACGGTATGGTAAATTAAATTGTAGCTTCAAATGACTATGTAGGGCAATGTTCCACGTATTAGAACTTTATTATGCGCCCTGCAGAAGCTTGGAATCAGCTTCTAGCATCATTATCTGTATCTTAACCGCCTCCGTGGTCTAGTGGTTCGCCTACTGGTGTCAGATCTAGGGGTCTCGGGTTCAATACCCAGGGAGTACAATATTGTGCTCCCTGGGTATTAAATTGCAATATGGGTTGGTTGATGGAAGGACTTTGTTAAAGTCCGTCTGGCTAGCTACCACTATCTTACGTAAGTCTATCGCCATAACAACAATTCAAAATTGTTGTATTCTGGAATTTCTAGGTAAATAGCCAGTTTCTCAGACTGCTGCGAAGATTCCGGGTGCAGTAAGCTTCCACCTTAGGCCTTATTATAACTTAAAATCAGGTGAGATGAACGCTTCCAAAAAAAATCATCAAGAAGAGAGAGTATCTAATAGGCCCCTCTAGGTAGGCGTCATCGTAGACCTCATCATTGCCTGTGCAAATTTCAAGGTCAAGAGCTGATTAATCCTGATCAGCTCAATGTTACCGTTTTATTGTACTGATTATTATGTTTCTCAAATCTTATAATATTTATCGGATGGAAATGAAGTGTCAGTCGAAGGATGGAGGTGTCTCAGTGGATTTTTTAAGATAATTGTAAGAAATAAATAAGACCCTTGTTACCTACCTAGTTCTACAGATAATACATTTATTTATCGTTAGTCAGTATTGCTATTTGTGGCGTCTTTTGGGAGGCCTATGATCAGCTGTGAATATCGAAGTCAAATGTTGAATGACGATGAACAGTTTTCATATTATTTTCCTTAGCCTTACTAAAAGATATAGGCAATACCTAAATATATCCGTTTTCAAGTTTATTACCATACAGTTTCATACATAAATCACAGATAGGCAGGCAGCATGCTTAGCTACGTGCATCATTACCTTCTGTAGTCTATATTTTACATTCCGATGTCATTCGTGCACATCATCACATAAATTCACTGAATCCAGTATACAACGCCGATTTCTTAGATTTTCTAACCAAGTCCGACGTTAGCTCTTTGTTTTTCACTGATTTTTAAATTGAGAATCACGGAATCACTGGCCGCTCAGAAAAAAATAAACAATTTGGAGCACCATTTTTAATTGGGCATCAAGCTATATTGCTGTGCCCACTGCAGCACTGATTCAAATTCAGAATTTCACTTGATTGGTTTTTTTTGTTTACCGCAAAAAGTTTTTGCACCTGTCAGCACGATAGAACAATTTTCACGTTGGTATATTTTTTAACCATTTGAATGACCACAAAATATCACACGTCTATTCAATGTAGAAAAAGCTGTTTTGTTTGTTTGTTTTGTACGCAATTTCCAGGTGAAACAATGCGAGTGGCACAGATACGCGCGGTTGTGTGGGAACGACTTACAGCACTGACTGATAGGCGCTCGCGCAAGTGCACTGAGCATTCGAAAACCAAGCTTATGGCTGCGGTTGCGTTTGTTTTGATACTTAAAAGTTATTTGAGCTTATTATTACTGCTTAATAAATAAAGGATATCGTGAAACCTAATGTCAATTAGTCATACCGATACCCTAGCTACACCAAATTTTGTGATTTTGGTTTTAAAGATTTGTTGAACGATCTTAGTAAACTGATTTTCCTAGTCCCAGCTTGCTCCGTATCATAAAAATCTTCTGGCGTTGCTGGTCAAATTAAACAAGCTGCGAACGTACAGATATCAACTATAATTACCTAATTCTGTTAAGTGCAAGTCGAACACGCATACCGAGGGTTCTGACCCACAATGTATAAATGCGCGTTTCGTTTATTTAGTTCTGGAGCCTTGATATGAGCCAACTCACGTTTGGCCGTTTGTTGGTACTTATTTGATATTATAACATAAATTATTACATAAAAAGCTCTATAATCACACCTAGTTCGAACTTGTAACATGAACTGGTATTTATAACCGTTTGAAGTATGAATGAATACCTCTCATATTTTTATCTCCTACAATGATGCACATTGCAATCATTGCATTGCATTACATATTTGTAAGGTCATTGTAATAAAGCATTTTACTTAAAATTTGAAAGCTCAGTACTCGAGTCTCGTATTTGGATACGGAACCCTAATAGTGTTTTTTTGTGATAGCTAAGCGTTTGACCATCAGCTTACTTGAAAAACAGCAAACATGTGGCCTTAGATGAGGCACGCTTGTCTAAGGAACCTATTTTTTTTTAACCTGAAGACTCCAAGATTGTACTTTTGCGGAAAAACAGATGAAGGCTAGGAGTTCCATTCCGTACTACATGAACCAGTAGGTAGTCATATATATGATAAAGGTATAGAGACAAAAGGATGAGTTCGGCACAATATAACATTTACGAGGCACTTCTATAGTCTAAAGTCTAAGGTCTGCTAGTCCGATGGTGGAAAGGGGATCAAGAAATCTCCTGAATAAAGTGCAAGTATCAAGACACATTAACTCCGGTCCATGCTCATCGGAACACGAACGCACGATACGCATGAGTATATCCGAGATTTTATCCACACACTTACTCTCTTAGTTATTGACTGGCATTGTCTTATTTTTTATTTTTTCGTTGTACGACGGGGAAGCGCTTGGCCCTCATCTTGGTGGTGTGAAGTTATATTAAGGCCCAAGGAGGAAGCGCAATAGACTACAGATTATTAGTCTTTATCAGGTTATTGGTCTTATTGTACTCTGACTATAGTATTCTGAGGTTGTAAAATAAAATCCTAAACTAAAATACTTTTATAGATTTCGAAAGAAATAACCAAAGAACCCTTTGGTATTACTAAACTTCCGCTGTCCAGATGGACAGCAACAATCATGACATGACACATGACAGCCTGCTGAAAGAAAGCTGGACAGACGTCCTGCTTTCGCAGGCTTTCATGTGTCATGTCATGATTTCATGAAAAGTACCTAGCTATTTTAATAGTCTGATCGGTTGCCTGATAAGATCCCTCTGTGTTCAAGTAGTTCCACTCAACGGGCAGGAAAGAATGTGCGGCAAGTCCTGTGTCAGAGCCCCACACTCACGCTGGATATTGTCAGGGTTAATAAAACCCCACCTGGCTAGATTATAGCCCTGCAGTGACTTGGGTCCGGAATAGCAGAATAGCAGTAGCTCTGCTTTCTGCGCTGTAGGTTGTGGGTTCGATTCCGATCAAACATTAATCTGATGAATGCAGATGTTTGTTCTACGTTTGGGTGTTGTATTGTATGATAAGTATAAATTTACGTAAACAAGTACATACCTATATATTCTCTCCGTAATATAGTTTCCACATGAGAAGTTCTTAGTTTGGGGCTATATGAATTTAATGTTGTATTATTTTATTCTACAGCGATTAAAAGCCGCCTGCCAAGGTTATTATGGCAAACTGTGTATTTCAGTCTGATAATGAACTTTGAAACGCGTCGTTATTTTCAAGATATTTTTGAAGGAAAGCTTATTATTTTTAGTAGGTACAGGGGTATACTTGTATCCATATTTCCAAACTGTTACTGCTAAAAAAAAAAAAATGAATGTCCTACATTGAACGTAAGATAGGTAGTAGGTAGGTACCTACTTGATTAATACTCGCGGGACTGTGGTCTAGAAACCTCATACATCGCTAACTTTACATTCCCTAGGTTGATTATAGCTTATTAGCTACTGCGTGCTTGGTCTAAGGCATAAAAAAATATCTTGGAGGTTTATTCTTTACTGTGCGATTTCTTTTTCTTCTTCGTAGTGGCTGTTTGGCTGACCGTGTAGATGAGCATATCAAATGTTATGATGAGTCCAGATGGTAGTCAGATATCTACAACGGAGTATTCCCAAGGAGGGTTGCCGTCAGGCAGACATCCAATCTTAAAATTTCAGTCAAAACTCTGGCAACATAATTATGATAAGACATGTTGTGCCCACTACACTACACCTAGTTTGGTATAACGGACAGGAAGATATAATCTTCCTGCCCTGCTATTTTAATATTTTTTTTTATTTTACGACGAGGAAGCGATGGCCTTCATCACACCCGAAGGTGGAGGCGCACTTCACCCGGAATCCTCAACAAACTGAGGAACTGGCTATCTTAACCTCTGAATGCCGGAAGACAACATTTAAAAAAAAAAATGTTATTATGGCGACATAATTAGGTAAGATGGTGGTAGCTAGCCAGACGGACTCAAACAAAATCCTACCACCAATCAAACCAAACACAATATATTGTACTCCCCATGGGGGTCGAACCCGGGACCTCTGGATCTGAAATCGGTGGGTTGAACCACAAGACCACAGAGGCGGTTAAATAACTTAAAAGAAAACTTTGCGCCACTTTTTAAGAATATTGTGTTTTGGAATGTGGGATTTGGCATAGTTCAAGTTTATATTTTTTCCTCGACATATTTTTTACAGACGAATTCAAAATTCAAATTTGACAAAAGTCGTCAATAGACTAGAAAGTCCTTGTAATTTATTTTATGATGCTGTTGATGCCATACTTAAATTCTGTTCACGTAACTCGAAATCAATATTAGAGTTTCATTTTGAGAGCTAAAACTGAACCGGAACGATTCAGATCAAATATTTTTGAAGAAATGCCAAACCAACCAATCAATCAACAAATTGTTATTGTATCCGGATGGTTAATTATAAGTTGTAAAATTTGATCGTAAAAGAGTAATAATGAGCTATGAATGACAAGCCGGATCATGGTGGTAAATCTGCTTTCTGCGCTGAAGGTTGTGGGTTCGATCCCCACCTAGGATAAGCATTTGTTAGATGAATATAGGTGTTTGTTCTGTTTTTGGGTGTTGTATCATATAGTAGGTATGTCCACAAAAAAAGTATATGAGTATTTTATCCGTAATCTAGTTCCCATATTACAAGTTATGCTTAGTTTGGGGCTAGATGGCGCTGTGTGAAATTAACGTCCTGTATTATTTATTTATTTATTCATCAACTAGAAAAAGTTTTTTTCTGTTTTTGCACTCCTCTATGAATAAGAATATTATCGCAGTAACAGGTCACTCGCTGTCAATAGTAGACCGGTGCTACAGCGGTGGTAACGCTAATAAAGATATTACGACTAAGTTAATCCAATATGAATACGCTGGCTGCTCATTATCTGTACCACAAAACTTTAGCTAATTACCATCTCAGGACGGCGGCGGCGGCGTGTCGCCAACTCTCCTATGCATTAGATTAATTACCTGGTACACATTATTTATGATTCCAATCACTATTACATGAAACATCATCATTACTCGAGATGGAAAAGTTCACTGTAGAACTTGGGCCTCCCCAAAATAATGCAGTTGGGAATAGCTATTATCATCACGCTTGGCAGAGCGGATTGGTGATCGAAATCAACCCAGGGGCATGCTAGTACTCACATCTCATAAAAAGTTAAGGGGTACTCATACAATTTGTGTTTTATTTATGACTTTCTTTTAGCTTTATCGTTAAACTGTTAGTAAAGACAAAATTTGTTTGATCATAGTGCTTGATATAAGTTACAAAAAATACCAAGCATGAGCCAGACAAAATGAAAAAAAAAACTTTATGCACAAACCCGCACGTTTGCCTTGAAAATATGTAGAACCCTCAATGTGCATGTATGATGATGATGATGAGCCTTCCTAACAGGCTGCTTGGTATGGACACGCTATGCGGAGGGATGAAAGTCTCGTTGCAAAAAAATGTTTGAAAATGAATGTAGAAGGCTATAAGAAAAAGGGCAAAATATATGAATGATTTTTTTTAAAGGGCACGTCTGACATCCAAATTTATATCTGGTAACTTAAGAATATGCCTTACATTCGCCGGCGATTAAGTTGAAGGGTCGCAAAAGCACATATACAATTTTTTATTCGTTTCACATGTGATCAATTGGGTACTGTTATACCCATCTTGTGTAATACTATTGTACGGAAGAGGGATGGGGTCAAGTAATTTGTAACACTTTTAAATTAAATATTGATATCGGTTGAATAAAAAAATGTAACTCGATGGAGACTGGATTTGTAGCCATATATACATAAATACTTCCTAATTTATGTACCTTTAGTTTGAAATACAATTTCCAAAATAACTTCATTAATATTACATAGGAAGGACTAAATTAAGCAATATATGCCCTTCGATTGTATAACATTAGTACCATTTTAAACTAAACTTTACCTTTGCGATTAGAACACATTATTTTAATTCGAGAAACAGGTATTTATCGCGTATTTTTTTAGGTAAAAACCTATATTTAGTCTGCCCGCGACCACGGCTGGTGCAACCCCGCCGGGTGAAACGTCGGGATAAAAATAGGAAAAATTCGTGATAAATACGCATTTCTCGAATTAAAACAATGTAAAGTTTGCCTACTCAAATAAAAACATCACAAATGGTTAGTTACAGCTTTTCAATGAAATAATTAGAGTTTTATTCGACATTTTCTTGTAAGATGAAAGAACAAATCTTAATTTTACTCATAATGGAAAGAGATAAATAAATAAACTACAACATTTATTAAATTATAATCAATACGTCAAAGCAACTAATTGCATCAAAAAATATCTTTAATAAACACTAAATTCTTTTTCTTGAAAATCATGGAAAATCTTTAAAGTATTTTTTATCTTGGGATTTATTAATGTATTTAATTTGCCCTCTTTTGTTACGAGTCTGTAAAGTAGTCAGCTGAAAAAGACATGTAGGGGAATAGATGATGAGCTAACGGCTCGCAGAAGTGAATGGTAGAGAAGAAAATGTTGGGCCGACCCTGTCTAGAGCGGGATTAGAACTAGAAGATGATGAGCCTTCCACGGTTGAACATCAGCTTCCTTTAAACTGAAAGGTGGAGCTTCGAAGCCCACTTTTAAAATGTTAACTATTTTTTCCTCTTTTAATCTATTCCAAGTAATTTTTGAGTTTAAGAATATTTAAAATTTAAGTATTTTTAACTGTCTTCAAAAAAAGAAGTATGTTCTCAATTCGTCAAATATTATAGGCACACTTAAATCGATTTGGGTATTATTAGAGTATCCTCAAAAGTAAGGAAAAAACGGAACCCTTATAGGATCACGCGTCTGTCTGTCTGACCGTCGATCTGTCATCAAAATAATTAAAAAAAATACGTCAGCCAGGTAAAGGAAATTGTATCATATTCTAAATTTAAGTCGGTTATCTTTTAAGTTTTTAAAACCTCATTATTTCAGTTTTTGTTGAATATGGGTTATTTTACCGAACTATGAACCGTGGGCGTGTGTCGCAAACAAGTGTGTCGGAACAAAATGCTTGTGCGTGATCCCGAGCTGTAACTGACAAACGACTTTGTAACGGGTTCCTCGGCAATCAATTCCATTTTCGGTTAAACTCAACATAATACTAGTAACTTAAAATTAAACTAAGTAATAACTTTAAGAATGTTCACCGAAACTCGAAGCTCAGGGATAAAATTTCTGCTTTGTTTAAAGGTCCGTGTCACAAAGATTCAAAATGATAGTCTCGGATATCGTAAAAAGCAACTAAGGGATCTCATTAATTATCCGCAGCAATCTAGTAAATATTCCAAAAATTCTAATTCTCCTGTCCCATACCTTTTCTGCTATCTCCAATCTTCTAATAAGTAGGGTGATTCTGACAAAACCCGGTGGAGGTCTTGAAAGAAATTACTAAATATTATCTCCTGTCGATCTAGCATAACTTATCCTATACTTTATTTCATAATTGGTACTTACTGTTTCCATTTTGTCAATATTGTTTCCACCCTGGCAAGCCACGCGATTGAAACCACAGGTAAAATATACCCAAAGAACAAAACAACTGGTATTTAAAAAATCTTTAATAATACTCTTACATTTTGTATCTAAATACAATATTTACAATCTTACAACTAACTTAAACAATGATAAATCGTCATAACTTATTATTATTTTTCACCGTTTACAATAATTATTTTAAAACCATGTGGCAGTAGGTATTAGGGCAGTGATACTTAGCCATGTTGAGTATTTTAATATTAAAATATAAAAGCTTTAGGTTATAGATACATATATAGCTGTCCCAAAAGTACACACAAATAAAGGCGAATAAACATTGAAATAGTTAAAAATATTCTATTACCCACCGAAACTGTAAATTTACTATGCACTTTTGGGAGAGGCAAAAGGCACATTATAAAGATACCTAGGAATCTACAAAATGGAGCTTATTTTGACATACACAAATCAATAACTGATAACGTCAATTCTACGTTTAACTTAGAAACAAAGAGACTCCAAGTCATTGGACAATTCCTTGGAGTCTCTTTGTTTTTAAAACGCTTTGTTCAAAGCGTTTTTATTTTACTTCTCAGCTCTACACCACCTTAAAATTTCCCAAACAAACATTTCACTATGTACTTTGAAAAAAAAATACATGAAATTTGACGCAAGCTCGATCAAACATATTGTTTTATATGCATATATTTTTTTTGTTAAATAATACCCATAAGCTCTCGTTATGTAAACTCAGAAAACATAATTATCATTAGATATAAACTTAGAAATGTATAGTAATGATAAGTAATTTACATTATATCACACGAATACTTCCATCAATTCTACATAAGCCAATAAATAAAATATTTTGTTAATATATGACAGGTGGTCGCTTCTATTTATTTCATTTTTTTTATCTATTCTTCGAGTTGACTTAATCAGATGGTATACTTTTGAACTTGAAACTGATAATCTTTTGGCTTTCACTATATCCTGCAAAGCTAAATCTACGCTAGAACATTCTTTTGTCTATAGCAGACTCGCACAATTTCGGTTACGCCTACAAAGACCACGCGGGTCAGTGACCGAATTTCTTCCTTTTTGCTTTTGAATTAAAACATTTTAATCGAACATAGCATTATAAAATTGAGATATCGCCATAAGCTTATTCGGTCTGCGACCATTGTAGCTTGAAAAGTCAATAGTAAAACAATATCTGAAAAACATCAAGTCACAATGAAAAGAATAGACTATAATGTATTTATCTAAACTAGGTCTATCGCTTAGCAGCCGGCGCTTGAGTGTGGTGTTGGCATCCTTCTACGTTCTCGGGCCAGTCACAAACATTCTCATTATAATTGAACACTAAGTTCTGAGGGCAAGGCATGTGATGTTTTCTCTCTCCCTCGCACATGTAGTACATGGTGCAGTCAGCTTTGTCTGGGTGGTAGGAAATATGGCCGTCTTCCTCGTCACAGGATACTTCGTTGGCTGGAATCGTAAAATTGTTGATGAGAATGTGGCGAAAATCGTAGCCTTAGTTACAATTTAGTCCGACTTTTTGATATTTTTATAAAATAGTCAGCAGTTACAATGTGATATCAGAAAGTTATCCAAGGACTCAGAACAGTGGCTTTACTCTTAATTTCTTTAATATCTGGACAGTGTATCAATTAAACATTGAAGATATTTTCACATTGGCTTGATAAAATAATTTAGAGCAAAAAGTATTTCAACTTATCAGGGTTAACTCGCTGCCATCACTTCTACGACGGTAAATAAACATGAAAATACTTACGATCTTTAGTAGTGTACTGTCCATTAGGGTTGAAAGGTTCGTAAGGTCCATCGTACTCCAACTGAACTTTGTAGTCTCCAAGTTCCTGCTTCATGGCTGTGATGAGCGGGTACTTCCCGGTGCCGCAGGACCCTCTGAAGTCATCCATGTCAATGGACCAGACCATAATGCCTCCAAAACCTTCTTCCTTCAGCCAGGCCATCTGAGTAAGGAAAATTGATACTTTCAATCATGAAATTGTACCTAAACAACATATTTACCAGATCTGAATACTAAGCGTAAACACTGGGATCAACTACCCGTTTGTGGGTAGTGCAAGTAGAAACGGAAACATTCTATAATAAGCTTCCTCAAAGCGCCACCAAACTCTCTGCTCGTAAATTCAAATTGTATATAAAGAATAATTTAATTAAAAGAGTCTACTACAAAATAAGTGACTATATCGACGATAAGAACGCGTGGCCCGATGTTGCTATACCAGTTGACAGTTAAATGGTGATTTCTCAATGTTAAGAAACTGCCCATTAGAATGTTATGTAATAATCAATGTTTTAAGATAATATTAAATTTTAGTTTTATGATATAGGTAACACTTGTAATGTTATTAAATTATTATAAACACTGTACCTAAATGTTAAATGGATCATCAAAAAATGAATCAGCCCGAGGTTCTTGCCTTTCTCCTTGTGTGCTGGTCGCGATTCCGAACAGGCGGTAGATTTGACGTTTCAAAATGATCCTAAAAATCTTAATGAATAAAAATATTTGTCAGTGCAGAACATTTCCCCCCCCAATAGAATTAGAATTAGAGTTATAAGAGGTGGTGGGTGGTATGGCATATATTCTATTGTATTCCGTGGAGGATGTCCTGGAGAAAATGCGGCTGAACTAACCTAAAAAGCCTGCCGTCAAGTACTAGCATGGTAGTACCTTTCTTTACGAGTTGTCGTCATGTCAGAGCCGATGGTAAGGAATATCTACGATGAAGCAAGCCTTCCCAAAAGTTGCCAGCAGACCAAAATTCTGTTGTCTTAACTAACTAACTTTACGAGCCAGGGTTGTTACCTTTGTCTTCAGCGACCTCTCATCATCAAACCCGACCCATTGGTCGTCTCTGTACGCGAAAGGCACCATCTGATCATTGTCCCACACCAGGGTAGTGTTGTCTTCACGGAGGAACTCGCAGATCTCGTAGTACGACATGAAGCCGGCCTCGTTCGTGAACCGACCGGCCGTACCTGATAAATTGTTAAAAGTGTCACTCTAAACTCCGTTCAAAATCAAAATAAAAAGAGCTATAAAGCAAACGACAACCATTAATGACCAAGTTCAAAATTCTTCCACAAAATTAGCAAAAATTTTTGCAATTTTTGGCGTCAGCGGTCATTACCATTGCACGTTTGCTGTATTGTTAAGATGTAAGAAGAAGAATAAAACCGATAGCTGGTACGATTTTAGAGTAAAGACATGAACTTACCACCGCCAGAAGCAGGTGCACCGATGTCGAACTGAGTATCGTTGATGAGGGTGAACGAGCGTCCGTAGGTCGGCATTCCAATCATTAGCTTCTCCTTGGGAGCTCCCTGGCGCACCCATTCTCGGGCTGAGTAGTCCTGCAACAAATCATTCACTTTAGCTCTATTTCTGAACAAAAAAGTGTTTTTGTATTGTTGAGCATCTTAGATCAAAAGCATCTTGCACCATCCATGTATGTACTACCTATAACTCCACCATAACGCAGCAGCAGTTCATTCAGTTACTCGTTGCCTGTCATGGTCATATTGAAAAGTAGCTATCTATGCATTTCAAGCCTTAACTTCGTAATAAAGTCACTATTTATTTGAAAAGCAGTACCTTATCATTTTATGTTGCTATCATTTACTAACATCGCATGACATGACAAGATTAGCATAGCTGACTACAAAATACACCCAAACTGAAATATATGCACACTTAGGCGTTATATTTGGGTACCATTTGTGCCGACCCTGTCGTGTGAGCTCGGCCCAAATGGTTTTTCTTGTATGATGTAATTTATTTTACAAATCGAAGCTCAAAATTTGCAGTCTTTACGTCCCCTGGTTTGAGCTGTTCAATACTACAAAATTGAGTTTAACAAACCACAGTAAGTTTCTTCTGATAGCTGGTGGCACTCTCTAGCGGGAACAGAGGACTGTTGTGTCCAACTTGGCGCTCCCACTGGCCGTGGAAGTCGTACGTCATCACGTTGATCAGGTCCTGGAAATACACTTGTTCTATCACAAATTCAAAATGTAACGTCAGCTTAAAATTCAACCACAGTTGAGCTACCACAGATCAGTTATTGATCCATGATACGGCATTTAGAGGGAAGATTGCCAGTTCTTTAGCCTATTGAAGATTCTGGGAAATTGTGCATCCAACTCCGGCCTTATTACAGCTTGATTTTTTGAGCTTTTTTTGAGATTAGAGCTGAAGCCAAACGCTTTTCCATCGTAGATATACGTTTGAAGGAATGTTCGACAATGAACGTTCCTTCAAGACATTTTTTTTTTAAAGGACAATACGCAATAAGCTGGTTCTAAACAGGGAGGGCGACAGCTTTGCGCGATGATGATGAATAAATGCTGTCACCTCTGGGTTAGCGGTGGTGAGAGGGTCATCTGGGTCTCCAAAAACGTGTCTTGGCTTACAGAGGTTACCATTCCTGCAAGCCATCATCAGAGCCCAGAAATTTATGTCTCCATCTCACTTACTCTCGTAACACGAAAGTGACGCGTGTAAGCGAGAAGACACGATAGAACAACTTACCAAGTACTTGGAGATCTCAGGCACGTCGTATCCTGCAGCAATAGCCTCGAAGGAAGCTGGTACGGCTGCCGTCAGCAATAGTCGCGGTTGTCCTGAGGTCTTCGCTTCGCCTTCGAATGCTGTGCGGAGTTCCTTCAGCAAGGATACGAAGGCAGCGCGGTCATCTCCTCCTCTGTTATATTAGTAGATAATTTAAGTGGAACAAGTGGCTTGCCAGATCTATGTAACTTACTATATGAGCATGATTTTTTTTATTCTACTTTTTATGTATTTATTGAACGGTTTATTCAAAACTAAATCTGTCACCCTTAAAGGCTTAGAAAAAAAACATACAATATAACAAAAACAAGTAAATTCTATGATTCTTTAAAATAACCTTATAAAGATTCCTAATTGCTAAATTGTAAAGTTTATACAGCTTTCCAGATTCCTCTGATAGAAGCATGCTGTTGATTTCATCAAGTTTTCGAAGTCTGAAAGGGATTGCGGTCCAGCGAAAGAGCCGACCATACAATGATTGTACCTATTGTATGATATGCATATTTATTTAAAGATGGACAAAATAAGATAAAAATTAATCAAGAACAAAACAAGGGTAATCGATCGACAAAAAACGGGACGCATGGAGGGATTTGTACGGGCGACTGTTGCCGAGTCGAACAAAAACAATTCACTGAATAAGCAACATAATCTAGTATCATAATAAGTAGATAAATTCCTAGATTATAATGTTAAATTTAATACAACAAACAGGCTTCGGTTTTTTATTTACTAGGCCTACAGTTACTAGCCTACTAGAGTAGATGAATTTTTCACATATTTATGTATATAAAAATATGACGTAGCATTTTAAGCCGAAAGTATCTGAAATAAGTGGTTTTTGATATAAAAAGGTCGTTTACCTTGGGTACTCCCAGTCTACATCGAGTCCATTGAACTGGTAGTCTCTCAGGAATTCAATAGCCTCGTACACGAACTGGTTCATTCGGAACACATTGGATGTCAATTCCTTGAAGGGTGTGGAGCCAAATGCCCACCCACCGATAGCTAGTAGGATCTGAAATAGATTACATATAATTGAATGGACGTGCCTTTGACTGCCACCAAAATACGACAGGATTTGGTACTGTTTGCGTCTCTACTTATATAAATAAAATTACATGACATTTAAATATCTAGCCCCAAATAAAGTATTGCTTGTAACATAAGATATCGATTACGGATATAATACTTTACATACTTTTTGTTTTTTTGTATACAACACCCAAACATTTAACAAACATCTATGCTCACCACATTTAAGTTCATCTATGTTAGTCCCGGGTGGGAATTGAACCCACTAACTACAGGCAGAGCTACGAGTCTTCCAACTGGGCTGTAACGCCAGTATTTATAAACCACAGCACTGTATGTATAGTCGATGTGTAAACTGGGCAAACCAACATTGGCCAAACCAGAAATTTATCAATCCGTGTACTTTCCTTTACTTTGATGGACCACAAGTACAAAATTGCGTGAAATTACTTTTAATTACACTGGCAGGTATTGCTATATAGGTATGTACCTCATTAGCTCGATAGGTGCTGTAAAACACTCACGTATTTTACATAGAGCGGTACGCGCAACACCCAACGCAAAGAGAAGGTCCTAAGATGATTACCGCAAGAAGTATGCGTGTTGTTGTGGCGTTTAACTTTTTTATATTGTACGACGGGTAGGCCTTCATCTCTCATGATTTTAAAGTTACGATAAGGCCGAAGGTGGAAACGCACTTCACTCGGAATCCTCAAAAAAATACAATCTGAGGAACTGGCCATCTTACCTCTAAATGCCGGAAAACAAAAATGTTAGTATTGTTATTATTGCGACAGAATTAGGTAAGATGGTGGTAGCTAGCCAGGCGGACTTAAGCAAAGTCCTATCAGCAAGCAAACCGAGCACAATATTGTCCTCCCCTGGGAATCAAACCCGGGACCTCTGGATCTGAAATCGGTTGGTTGAACCACTAGTCCATAGAAGATACAGTCAGTTATATAGGTACCATTTGGAGATTTCAAACGAATACAAAAGACATACCTTTAGGTTAGGATTCTTCTCCCGCAAAGCCACCACCTTGTCATACATGTCAGCATCCTTCTCATCTCCCTCGGTGAGCTTGTGATCCTTCAGCGTGGCGAAGGCGTAGATGACATGCGTGCAGAGGTGAGGGTCAACGTTCTCGGGAGTGAAGCGTCCTCCACTCGGCCGTTTTGAGGACCAGGAGGTCAGGTAGCACAGGACTTGGGGGTCACGCTCTAAAAAAAAACAACAAATGGTCAATATTCACATTACTTACCATTGTCCTGTTAACTTTAATTTTGAAATTGGCAATTGTCCGATATGTTTTTGGTGAACAATAAAAAATGTTCATTAATTAATTCATTCATTCATTACTTTCGATATATTTCAAGCTATTAAAAGTAGTTTATATTGTTCCCCATGACAAACACTATTACCAAGCTATATTAAAATCAATTTAGACGTTTAGCCGTGAAAAGGTAACAAATAGTTACTTTAATATTAATAATGCTGGATAGCACAGAAATTTGTAGCAGCAGTTGACCTCGATGCTTGCCTGGACAAGGATTAGTAGAACGGAAGAATGTGAGATTTGGCATCGCTAAAGTTAACGTGTTTTTTTAACGAATTTTGAACACTAACAGAAGCCATGCCTTCTACCTAGTAATAATCAAAACGTCTTTACTAATCTATACTTGGCATCATAAACATATCAATCACAGCAATCAATTTCATCTGCAATATCTCTGTCCGTTTAGTTTAACGACAATGATTGATGAATACTGGATCTCATGATTAAAACATTTCCAATTTTAACACATGAAATGTTGAAAAATTTTCCAGACAGTGAAATCATCAAATTTGAAAAGCTTAAGTTTAAGCAATTCTAGGTCAACGTTTTTTTTCGAACCTAATGTTGACTGACTTTCTATTCGCATAGGTATTTTATTGACAAACATAACTCTTGAAACTTCAGCAATATTATGCTATACTAGCTTTTGACAACGGCTTTGCATGCGTATCTGTGGCTGTGCCTGCTACTGAGATTTAAAATAGCCATGTTGTTCCCCGAAGTTTACATATTTTATATCAGCCGTTTATTACCTTCAATATTGCAATAGTTAAACACTATAAACATTGTCAACCGAATATTATATAGATTAGCGTTAAAATTTATGTATCTGTGAAAATGGCGTTCAACCTTGATTTATGATAATAAGGTACCCTAGATGCGCAAAATGAGAGGGACAGTGCTATACGTAATCTCACGTATCGGAGTGAAACGGATAAACGATATATCATTGCAAGAACACACGTTCATATCATCGTAAAAACATCAATGTATAGACTTCAAAGACATAAAGTTTATATTTATAATTTATCAGGATTTCAGGACTAAGTTAAAAATAAAAACAAAACCTTTTATACTGTAAAAACATGTAAGGGGAAAGCCGTTATTTGAAGTTCTTCGAAATACCATAGTTATAGTCGTGAGTCATTTATAGGTTTATCAAAAATATGCAAAGCACAATGTGAGTAAAAGTCGCAAGGCAAAATTGCTTATGATATAAAAACTCGGCCATCTTTGTGAGCCAATAAAGTTGGGGCTGACTTTGCGGAAATTCCTCAAAGACTTGGCGTTTCCATCTACAATATGTTATTTATCACCGTTACTTAGAAGCACGTAAAGCACCTTCTTGTGAAAATCGTTGAGAGGACCAAACGGCCTCTAGACAGCACCTTGGGAAATTTTGCGAAAGCGTTTTTTGACAGGTCATTTATTAAACCTACAATGAGCTTCCGGCTCAACCACATCCAAGCAATAAGAGCGCTTTGAGAGCGTTCTTATTTTATTATCGTTATCGCCGTGCTTTTGAGTGTACATTAAACCGTCGGCCCCGGGTACTACATAAAGTAGTAATAATAATAAATAATAAATATTATAGGACATTAATTTTTACACAGCGCCATCTAGCCCCAAACTAAGCATAGCTTGTAATATGGGAACTAGATTACGGATAGAATACTTAAATACTTTTTTTTTTATATACATACTTACTATATGATACAACACCCAAACACAGAACAAACATCTATATTCATCACACAAATGTTTGTCCTGGGTGGGAATCGAACCCACAGCCTACAGCGCAGAAGTAGTGGTCCAAAGATGGCGGCGGCTCTTAAAGTGTGACTCCTGGCAACATATGAAGATATAGTTTTTTTCACTAAATAAGGTAATAGTGACAAAATAAGAGTCTGTAAATATGTAATTGTAAATAATTGTACTATAGGTACCATGTATTTACAAAAAAAAATACAGGTTTCTTATTCTCCGTAATCTAGTTCGCATTATTACAAGCTTTGATCATTTAGAGTCTGGATGGCGTTGTATAAAATGTCTTGTAATTTATTCTTTTTTGAATTACTGAGAATGAGTTTGTGGTTAGTAACCAAAATCTCTTATGTTTTTATTCACCTTGAATTCCATTCTATTCAACTATGGGTACTTTGAATTTATGATGCGAGTAGGAAGGTAAGCCAAACCCACCCTAAGTATATACTTTCTCGCAAAACCAATATTTTAGAGAGTTAAACTACGCAATTGCTTTGCTACGAAGATCACTTGTCGACAGTAAAATGTCGTACACTCGAAAGCGTTAAATCAAAAAAGCCATTTGCTGCACATCACCAGTAGTACACGAGCTGCCTCATCCTTCAGCACTTGTGAAAAATGCTCCGACTTCAGAATACGGTAGTCTATTGCAGGGCTCAACGTATACTGGTCGTATGAACACTCGAACGTAAAAGCGTTCGATGTCTCAAACTTTTAGCAACTATGATGTCGACTTTCCGACGGCAATACTGCACGGGCAACTTAAATTGACCAGCATCTGCAGAACGGCACTTAAGTCACGTAAAAACATGATTTGAAAACACACAATCCACGACACATTGAGGAAACGCTACTGCTCGCATAAAAATAACTTATCCAACAAAACTGACCGACAGAAACTGACATGCTGAAAGAACTGACAAACACTGGTGACCTGTAATACAGGTTCCTGAACTACCTCAGGCAGGTTTATTCACTTTTTTTTTCTAGGCCATTTCTAAATGAACGTGGAACGTTTGTATGGGACTACTGCGTCCTCTGAAAATTTATATATATATCTTATCTGAGCTTTAAATACGATTTATTAGATAGCCTTTATTTAAATTGACCTTGATCGGTTACGATAAATATTTACCAATTTATTAATATATATCTAAAACAAACTAAAAATCCATTTTTCTACCATTATAGTGCAAATGATGTTTTTGTGCGGGCTATATACAAATAAAGTTGCTCATCTGTAAACTATTTAAGCCGTTCTTGGCAGTCCGGATACTAAAAGTGACCCTTGTGCCACTCCACCCGATGTTTGTAGCTTTCAGTGTCAGATACAGTGCTTCTTGTTACGGGAGGTATTAAGTGTACCATTGTGCGACAAAGTGCAAAACACTTAAGCTTTGTTTATGTTAACTGTACCTAGGTACTTGACGCGAATAACGGGATCTCTTAGCAAAGCAACCAACGGGACAGTCAGACAGAAAATTCTCATCCCTGCTTAACGACCATCACGGAGCCTCTGGGACTGATGACTTTTGAACACACCAACAGCATTTTAATGTCCACCGTTGGACAGAGCCTCCACCAGAGCTGGGGGGTTTGGTATAATCACCACGCTTGGCAGGTAGATTGGGGATCGCTGTGAGTTGCTTATATACCTATAAGACACAAAAAGATGCTGTCCTTCTTCTGGTGATATTCCATAGTCACTTTTACAACATCAAATTGTGCGGAACATTCTTAGGTCGCGATCGCATGTTTGATCAAACTTTTCGTTAGATTTTAAGCCTCTTTAACTAGGTCCCTTTGTGAGAATTAAATACCAAGTTTTTAATCATTTTCTGGGAAGGCTCGTCACTCGTAGACCTCACCGTTGCCTAGGCAAGCTTCGACGTCAAGATTTGACTCATCTAATTAAAAAAAAAGGCAAGCAGCACGTGAAGCGAATTCATGAGTCCCAAGCAAGGCGTCACAGGTTTGCAAGTTGAAATCTATCTACCCATCTTACCTCTTTGCAAGACAGGCGTGAGTAGTATGCAATACATACAACGATTATCTTTTGATTAAATAGAAAAGCAAGTCAAGCACGTACAGATATCACTTTCAAGTAACTTGATCGCAAATCACAGTATGATTATCATCACATTTTCTCTAAGCGCGATTCGTGTGCAAAACAGAAATGAAAGTTACTGCGTTTACTTTATAAAGTTATTACGAAGTGACCTCAAAAGAAAGAAAATGCTCAACAAAGTTGATAAAATATGCATGAATACTTTGATTAGGTACATCGTGAAATATGAATACAAATTATGAAATGTTGTACCCGCTGTTTCTTATTTTACTGTTTTTTTCTCGTGGTTTATTATGTCTAACCAACAAGCAGACGGTGTGTCTGGATAGTAAGAGTGATTTAAGTTACATTACTAACTCACATCGTGAAGTTAGAAGGCGAGTAGAAAAAAAAAATTAAACTCGCCCTATTTGAAAAAGTTCTAAAAGAACATCGATCAGTCTCGGTGCACAAGCACCATACGTTTTTTTTCAGGGCTACCGAGGCCAAGTCTGAAACCGTGAGAGTTATCGAAAAGTCATGTTAGGAGATACATGCTCGATTAAAAAAAAAAAAAAAAGTTCTGCATTTCAGAAAATCTATTTTTTTATAGTTTTTCTGGAAAAGTGAGTTTTGAGAAAATTTTCCATTTTTGAGTTCTTTGTTTGATAATAAAAAAAATAATGCACGATGACTATGTGCCCAAAGTTGTTGGAGTTGGAACACTTTCATATTTTTGTAGGCAATTCCTAGTTACAAGTTACTTTGGGTAATTCCAACCTCATGATTAAATAAAATATATTTCACAATTCTTACAATGTAAAAACATTAATGATCAAATTTTTGAGGGACATAAAACGTTGACTTTTGCTGTCTATAATTAGGATTTCAGAATCACGATTGGCAAACATTTTCCAAATATTCCCGAATTACACTCTGAAATGGAGCAACAATAGATAATAAAAAGTTTGTGTGTTTGTTGATAAATTGGTATTTTTTGGGTAAATTAGAAACTTTTAACCTTTCACGTCACCTAATTATCAAAATGTTGGGTTTTTGCCGCTACAAAAAAAATTACCTACTAGATACAATAAAATTATAGAAAAACTGGATCATTTACTAATTTAGATAATTATTAAATTTCCCAACGGTTTCACTCAGTAACGTGGAGAGAATCAATGATAAGCTGTAAAGCATATCACTGATTCTTTTTTTTCATTTCCAAAGGACAAAAATATATATGCTGTCATTTGTCAAACTTACTGTTCTTATCGGAGACAGCAGCAGCATTATTCTTGATAATCTGCTTCTTGTGCGGTTTCTTGACCTTCTGGAGGACGTCGGAAAGGCTGATCTTGATGGGTTCTGGCTTCTCTGTCTCCTCCTCCACCACGCTGGAAGCCACTTCGGACCAGTCGATGTCCTTTGCGTCCTTGCCTCGGGAGATACCGCGGAGCTCCTCTCTGGGACACGAATATTATACGTAACAATACCGCACCGTTAGTATTTAAGTATCTGTGACCGTACGCAATATCATATTTTGTATTTTTTTTGTTGTAGGTACTACGGGGAAGTATTTTATTTATTTATTGTGATGTGTGTTTGGGTGTTGTATTGTAATATTATTAACGAAAAAAAGAAGTTTTTGAGGAACTAATTTACGGATACAACCGTAAATTAGTTCCCATATATGCTTAAGCTTATGCTTAGTTTGGGGCTAGATGGCGCTGTGTGAAATTAATTCCTGTATATTTATTATTTACTATTTACCTAGAGCACTGATCAATGCTTTGGCATACAAAGGTTATTTATATATAGATAAATCACAAGGGTGAAGGCCTACTGCGAAAAATACAACATGTCGTAGCCGATGACAAAAAAGACAGTTTTTTTTTATAAATTTAAAAATACTGTAATTTTACACAGCACCATCTAGCCCCAAACTAAGCGAAGCTTGTAATATAGGAATAAGATTACGGATAGAATACTTGAATACTTTTTTTTTGTAAATATACAGTGTAGTATAATCAGTGGCAATGGAAAAACCTCACCCTGTATAATTATCATACAATACAATACCCAAACACAGAACAAACATCTATACACATCACACAAATGTTTGTCCTGGGCGGGAATCGAACCCACAGCCTACAGCAGAGTTACTACCGACTGAGCTATGAGGCTTCTTGTTTGTGTTGATTGTTTTGGATTTGAGAACGTTCGATTTTTGTAGTAGGGCCTCTGGATACAAAGCATAACACACATAAAAATACAAAAAAACCCTAAAAAATAACATTCAACAAAAATCGTTATGAATTATTGAAGGTGTACCTCATAGCTGAAATAAGCGGATACTTGACATCGCCGCCGCAGACGTCTCCTTTGAAGTCATCCATGTCAACCGTCCACACCATAGCACCTCCGAAACTGTTCTCTTTGATCCACCTTTGAACAAGATGTTGATTAGTTTATAGGTACCTACAGTTCATTTAGTTAAGGGTATGGCAGACCTACCTACTTGGACCTTTCAAGTAGGTTTGCCGTCACTTTGAAGAGTGACCGATTGTGTCAGATAGTTTTTACAGAAAAAAAATGTGATACTGCATGGTTTCTAAATAACGAGATATGGAAGGGATGTTTTTTATGCAGTAAGAGTTGTATAATCATATAATCAAAGAAACCAAATCTTCTCCTTTTTCTATTTCATAGCCGCTTTTAACCCTATACCTATGGGTGTAGTCTTCCTTCATGTCATACCAGTTTTGATGGCCATGCGCAATCCATTACAACCCAGTTCTTTTGATGTAATCCTACCAACGCGTTTGTGATGTAATGCAATGTACCTATCTCGTAGAAGCAACATGTATATTGTTGTTAACATGTTAAGTTCCTTTCATAGTACACCCCTGCACAGCAAAAGGAAGCTGGATCTGATCATTTTAAGTCTCTCGTTTGGAGCATTTGTTTGTGCATTGTTTGGTCATTCAATAAGCACGCAACGACTTTCTGGTTTAAGAAATTTACATGTTTAGATGTCAGTCAAGCTTACCTCATCTTGTGCCTGATGGATCGCTCATCGTCAAAACCGATCCACTGGTCTCCTCGGATCGCGTATGGCACCTTCATCTCATCATCCCATACGTAAGCTCCTCCGTTCCTCAGAATTTCACAAACCTGTCGAAAGAATAATGGCATTGTAGAAGGGTACTAAAAGAAGGGCAGCGGCATCAATCCATTTGCCAAGGAAATGAAACAAAGCTGACATAATTATCAAAATCTTTAAAAATATTCCTGAAACGATTAAGGATTTTCATTTCATCGATGGTCATAACAGTTATATACGTTGACGCTCTTGGTGTGTGGATCGTGAATGTGGATAATCTGCGACCACCACCAGCAATGTTCGTTGTTTAAATAAATCAGTATCGCTTTAGCAGTCCTGCGTTTTTCTAGTGTCATATCCAATATTGGCGCAGCCGGTAGGATACGAACCTACCACCCAAATGAAATCTTGTTACCAATCAGATCAATGACATAAAATAACAATAACAAAAATGGGAACATGGTAACTAAATACACAAATAATTGTGCATACGAAATTCGGCTTTCTTAACTAAAAAATATATTTCGAGACCTGATTTACCTGTGCTGAAATAACATAGCATTGTTTATATGAACAAAACTAATTGGAGATGTTCGCTTCGAGCAAATTCCTTTGAAGAGTAATCACAAAGTCTACGCAAACATTTGGGCACTTATTTAGCGATGTCGGATCGGCAAGCTCGTATCTATGTAAATTGGAGCCACTAGATAGAAAAGGTACTCCAAACTAGTTTAGAAGTTCATTTGCAGGGTATAGTTGGCAGCAGATTCACTTTTTAACAATTTGACTCTTTGTTACCTAAACCTCAATAGATATACTAAGAAATAAGCATTCTTTTATTTTCCATGGGCCTTTATCGCGGATAGCTTTCAATTATCCCAACACGCACATTTTTACCCAATGCTTCACCCACGTGGTCTATTTTACAATGATATTATGTACCCCATTATTTTCGTGGATACAATCTCTCTCCTTGCCAAATTGCATTGACTAAGCGGCTGAATGGATTACATTCAGCCGCTTAGTCGTGAAATGATAACAAACCAGCATTTTATATTTTTACCTAATAATTTAAATAATTACTTTTACATTTATAACATTGGACATTGCATCTTCTGTACAACAAAAAACTGAAATGAAAATTCATTCAATAATACATTCAATTCAGTGGTACATAGGTAAAGAAGCGAGTATCGAGATTAGAGTGAATGCAAAGTATGGAGGAAGCAATAATTTGACTTGACTTGATGAATGATGATTGGACCGACCCGTAATAGCTACTTTATCTCACCTGATATATAACGCCGAAGATGAATCGCACTTCTCACGGAATCCTAACTGAGGAACTGGCTATCTTACCTCTAAATGCTGGAACACAAAAATTTAGAATTGTTGCTATGGCGACAGACTGATGATGAAGAAAGATGGTGGTAGCTAGCCAGGCGGACAAATTCCTATCACCAGTTAATTGCCGATCCGATCTTTTGAAGGAGGTTCTGTCCAGCAGTAGAAAATTGGCTGTTTAAGTTGTAAGTAGTGAGTATTTGCAACACGAACTCGTTACAATTGCTTGTACTTATTTCTAAAAATGTTAAAATTTAAGGTAAAATTGTCATATGTGTTGTGTGAATAAACGCCATTTATTTTTATTTTTTTATTTATTTATTTCGGTAATACAAGAAGACCAGCTATCCTGAGCAGCGACGGTCGACTGGTCCACGAAGTATGCGAGCCGCCAGTAATTGGAAATGACCGGACTCTCGGTATCGTCAGCGATCGACGAAAAGTTCCTCTGTTTGCTTTAGGTATTAAACTAGGATGCTGGGTTTGTGTATTTCAATTTCGGATCATATTAAATCAGATCTATATATATATAACTATACAGATATTGAATAGGATAGAAGAACCTGTATGAAGTGCAAATATATTGATAATTTGCAATGCTGGTTTACAATTTTTATTAACCGCCTCTGTGATCCCTTGGGGTGGTTAGTGCTTCGTTTATTGGTCGTGTTAGTCTGACTAGCTTCCCCCTTCTAACATAAGTAAAACGCCATGACGATCATTCTTATCGTTGTGTTCCGGTATTATGAGGTAAGATAGCCAGTCCCATAGTCTGTTGAGGACACCAGTAACGTGAAGAACTTTCGGCCTTATCATAACTTGACACTAAGTGAGACAAAGGGCAAGCGCAAACAAAACTTCCCCATCAAACAAATAAAACCAAATCGAAGACGTTTTTGATAGATGCCGTCAACAATTCTAAGTTAACGGTACCTTCAACGTGACTAAGTGACAATGTAGGTCACATTTTGGGGAAACCGGCATGCTCTTAAGACCAAAATTCCAAATGGCATGTGTCTCTGGCTAGTATTCCGCTAAACAGCAATAAGCTTCTAACAAATCGGTTGTGTTCCGGCATTTAAAGGTAAGATAGCCAGTTTCTCAGAACGTTGAGGATGGGTGAAGTGGGCTTCTACCTTTGGCCATGTCATAACTTGAAAAAACCAGGTGAGGAGAAGGCCAAGCGCTTCCTCGTCGCAAGAATAAAAAAAAAGCCTGACGCCATAACAACAATTCTAAATTGTTATGTTCTGACAACCAGTTTCTCAGTTTGTTGAGGATTCTGGATGAAATGCACTTCCACTTTCAGCCTTGAATACTGCTAATTGCAAACCTGGGCCTGTCCCGAACGGAACGTTTGGTTGTGCCTCTGTCTACCCCTAGTAGTTGATCCTCGCTCTAAAAAGTGATCCGAGGTAAATCCTCAAAGGGGAAAAAGCCGTGAGACTAGGGTACTTTTTTATGTTTACATTTTGTCAGACGGCAGTCAGAGTGAAATTATTGGCACTTCAAAAAAGTTTAATTAATACTATTACTTCATTTCCGAGTAGGTCGAGCAAAAGGATATTAATTTACCTCGTAGTAAGCCAGGAAACCTCCTTCCTTAGTGTACTCCCCCGCTTTTCCACCGTCAGTTGCTGGAGAGTTCACTTTGAAGTTATTTGCATTCGACAGCGTGAATGTTCGCCCGTAGGTCGGCATCCCTGTAAAGAGAAATCTTATTTGAAAAGTTCAAGAAGTTCTATCTAGAATACTAAAAGAAAAATGTGAGGTACGATCGTGATTTGGTAAAGGCTGCACGATGATACAAACAAGCTTCAGTTTACCTACTACCCATGTGCACGTCGTTCAGCCTAAATTATTCGTCTACACTTACGTCACTAACGACACTAACGAACTGTATAATAAATTGCCAAGTGATGTGCTAAGGCTTGTCAAATAATAAATTCAAAAATTTTGTAAAACAAAAGCTATCCAGGAAAGCTTATTATAAAATTTCAGATTAACTAGAATATAAGAAAGCATGGCATTAATAAAAAAATGAATTTGCTCCAGTGAATAAATTGTAATTAGTATTAGATAATTTTAAGCTATTGTAATGGATCATGAAAAAAAGAACTAGCCCGAGGTTCTTGCCTTTCTCATTGTGTGCTGGTCGCGATTCCGAGCAGGCGGTAGATTTGACGTTACAAAGTGATCCTAAAAAATCTTACTGAAAAAATATATTTGACTTTGACTTTGACTAACGTCCACTACTGAACATGTTCTTTAGAGGATAGAGTTTTAAAAACTTGTTATTTACAGGGTAACTGTACTATACTGTTGTGTAGAGGTACACTAAGTATTTTGGAAAAATCCTACGGGCTAAGTTTCACTTGTATCTTAAAAGGAACAATGGCAACGGGCAATGGAACCGCTTGCTTTTCTCTGGTTACGGCTGAATGACCACAACACTAGAGGCACCTGTAAAGTTCCATCTGACTAGCGACCACCCCCTTGCCGAAGCCCAACGTCAAATTATTTGCACTGTTCCGTCAGTGCGAGAGTCTATGCTTTCTGGGAAATCTTCATCGTACCTCATCCTCGCTCTGCATAGAGCTAGAAAAGTACCCACAAGTGTGACTTACCAATAATGAGCTTCTCTTTCGGAGCGCCTAGCTTGACCCAGAGATGAGCAGCATGGTCGACTGACAGCTGCTTTCTCCATTCGGAATCAGTCGAGGGCGCGTAGAGAGGTGCATTGTGACCTGCTTGTTTCTCCCATTTGCCGTGGAAATCGTAAGCCATGAGGTTGATGAAGTCTAGGTAGCTAGAAGTGACAAAGATTAAATCACTTTCATTGATAACATTTAGGAAAATTTTAGATTTCGTTTTTTGTTTTTTTGGCAAAAATCCAGTTTGTAGGAAGCTTATGAAGTGGCTATTGATGTGATATGACTACTACGAGTATATATAGTGTAAAATAATATGAAATAGAACAATCAAATGTTTAATATCATCTACAATACGCAAAAACTGTTAAAGAGCTGCCAGCGTTTTTTCACTATGACTATATACTATTAACTTTACTTTGAAAAACACACCTATATATACACCTTGAAAAAGAAATTTATTAGTAGGCATTTTCTGGAGAGGCTTGCTCCATGGTAGACTTCATCTTTGCCCAGGCAAACTTCGAGGTCAAGAGCCGACTCATTGAAACAACCACCACCAAAACCACAAAGTTTATTTATTTGATTATAGAATAAAGACTATTTTCCTATTGAGGAAAGGAACCTCAGATTACTAAATAAAGCAGGAATCACCTGCTAGTAGGTAATATCAATGGCAGTAAGTTGCATTATATAAAGGTTAATCCTATATCATCAATAGTATTGAAAGGATTTTACTTGTTCACGGTTATAATGAGCTAGGTCATTATTGTGATGTCTTGGACAAGCCATGGAATCTATTTTAAAAGAATTAACTGCTATTTTTTTATTATTTTAATAAGGCATGTTTGCACCAGCACCTGCTCCTACCACAATAGTAGAAGCAATCCCAGTCGACAATAGCTACCGTCTGACTGTCACAGCTGTCAGTCTATGCACTTTGAATCAAACTCCCTTTCGACTCACCATCTTAATAAAATTCTAAAACAGTATTAAATTAATAATAAATAGGTAACTTGGACTGGAACCTTTTAATCCAAAAACCAATACAATTAGTCCAAAGGCTAACATGGCATATTTTACGAGAGAGATAAAGCAATTTGTGTATACAAACAAATGTTATTAGTACAAATGAACCAAGAATTTAATCAAACTTCCCGGAACTTTCAACGTAACAAATTAAGCTAAAATTTTAATGAAAATGCTTAGGAGCCTTCGACTTTGCGCAAAAAAGCCAACTTGATACATACAGACATCAACTGACAACCTGATAAGCACCAGACTCAGATGGAGGGAGGACGACCAAGGAAATTTACGCACAAAGAACATGGCCCCCAGAAAATACCTCCGTATGTCAAGAGGATAAGGCCGAGTATCATAAACGCTGGTTTTTGTGTTTATTCAGTACCTTTGTTTTGAGTACAATATGTTTCTGTGGAAAACGTACAGAGTGGGTCGGACAATAAAGTATGAGTAATAAGGGATATTTTCGCGTGCGACAATATTTTTGTCTCCGCTTTATTTATTTAGGTCAGTATTTAAATACCAAAGTGGTCGTATTGTCTCGTTTTGCCGTTTTACGAGCAAACGCAAACGTTGAATTATAGCAGAGAAGTAATTTTAAAAGTGAATCTGTTGGGACGGGGGCGGGAGAAATGCTCAATCCGCTCATAAGATAATGGATTAGAAAAGTTTACTTTGATATTGTTCGTAACGAGTGGGCTCGTAACTTTTTCGTTTGTATATTCACGGAAAATATTTTCACTGCCGAATATTAAGTTTTTATCCTTATATCCCGCCTATCAAATGTGTTTAAGATGGTAAAACGGAAGATGGTTAAGAGCTCCAAATATATAAACTCTTATCAGCTTGAACGTACACTATTTCAAGATCCTTTTCATTTTCACACGTTAAAAAAAGAGATTTAACCTTTTTGTTTTTAAATGTAATCCTAATATTAATACTTGCCCTAATTTTGCCTTATACTATCTTTCATGAATATTTTAATTATGTTGTATCGCTGTTGTACTATCAAACAAATAAAAAATTTAAATATAAATGAATATGATTGGATAGATTCAGCGTGACAATGCAGCCAGTGTCTTGGACACGCTTTCGTCTGATACTGGTTTGGAACAGTTGAGTTACCTAGACTGTTTGTAACTCGACTGCTGCCCTTTTTAACCAACTTAAAATAAAAGGAGGAGGTTCTCAATTCGTCGGAATCTTTATTGATGAAGGGGTCCTGGACAAATCGAGGGAACACTCCAAATATTAAAGGCACACATGAAGCGATTTGGGTATTTTTAGGGCGTATATAGTACCTCAACGGACCCCTTTTAGTACCACGCGTCTGTCGTAGTTTTACTGTGTCTATAATTGCTGTACTATTTTTGACAGGCGCTACTTGTAATAGTTTTGCCGCCGATTTTCCTAGGCGCTCCGTTCGGCCAATGATTAATTACCATTTGATGTAGCAAGTAGACACAAAATAAACAAAATGTTGACTGTGAACAACTTAGATTTGAGAACAAACACTATCACAATACGATTCTTTCGATTGTTACGTTAATACACACGAAATTTTTTACGTATTATTTTGATTTTTGGGTTTGTTATAATAAAGATAATTTTATGTGATAGATGTTCTTACCTAGCCACGGCAGGGACATCGTATCCACTTTTGATGTTGTCAGGACCCACGGGAACAGCAGCCGTCAGCAACAGACGTGGCTTCTTCACTTCTTGAGCTTCGGCTTCGAAAGCTTCTCTCAGTTCTGTAACAATGATGTAACAATTTATTCTTCCCTTTTAAATTTCAACTAAACAAAATGTCTAAGAAGAATAACTTTTACTTGAACAGGAATGTTGTGAACCGAAACATTGCTTGGCAATAGCCCCTAATGTCCTAATGTGTTGTACCTAATATGGAAACTAGATTATAGATAGTTTTTTATATAAATATATGTATACATGATATGATATATATATTATATTATAATACACCCAAATACAGAACAAAAATCCATCATAAAATGTTTTGTCCCGAGTGGGAATCGAACTTACTATAAAGAAGACGAAACTACTACCAACTGAGCTGTGAAGCCTGTGTATTGTTCTGCTGTATCGGTTTGAAAGATTATTATCAAACTACATTCTTTAACAATCACTTGTAGCGTCCTTGCTGTGTGAATTCGAGAGGTTTCAGCATCCTTTCGAAAATTCATGACCATGAATGATGTATTGACGTTCTTTCAAGTTTTTAGCTCCGTACAATTTTTTATCATATGATTGACGAATGGATCTTCTGCTCTATTGTTCTATATTCATTTAGCGTAGGTTGTAGGTATTAAATATGTAGTTACATTTCTTATTTTAAATGTGTACGCTCCTTGCCCTCAAGGCTCGCCTGGGTAATACCTGGGCGAGGGTTAGATTAAAGATTGATCGAGTTTGCGGATCTTTAAAGTTTCTACCACCAGCTATAGGATCATTAAGTTGCCACTAAGAAGCGGACCCCCCTCCACCTCAAACCACTTCTTTTTCAACACAAAATGGTAAGTCAAAGTTGGCCAATAGCTATTTACAAACGTGAAGTTATCTTCAAAGGTTGTTCCGTTTTTAATAATAAATTACAATAATAACAATAATTAATTACAGGACATTAATTTCACACAGCGGCCATCTAGCCCCAAACAATATAGAGATAGAATACTAAAACACATATTTCTTTAAATACATACTTATCATACAATACAAGACCCAAACACAAAACAAACATTCATCACACAAATGTTTGTCCTGGGTGGGAATCAAACCCACAGACTACAGCGTAGAAGGCAGAGTTACTACCAACTGAGCTATGAAGCTTGTTTTTGCCTCGTAACTTTTGAGGCCATTTTCACGTTGAACATGCTACAACTTATATATAAGCTTCTTTATAACGAACTTCATTGTCTATCAGCTAATCTATTTTACTGTGATTATTGTCAATTGATTACAGAGTAAGGGACAAACAATAAGCTCTTTTTTTTATAAAGATGCTCTTCATAAAGCACGCAATACCTTCATGCAAATATTTACAGCTCTGCATAGATCTAATTATGATTATGTCGACTCCAATAACATACTGATACTAGAACATAAATCCTCCTGCAGAGGCTAAAGTTTAAATCTAATTTATGCTAAGCTAATTTCGATTGCGCAAGTGAATGGAAATCCTTGCTCCGCCGGGATTTGAGGGTTCTAGGAATTATCGGCAGTTTCTATTAAAATGATGCCGGGTTTGTGTAAGGCAATATGATGTTTGTCCACATTGATTGTAGAGTGTGCCAATGAAACAGACATACATTCAGACTCTAAAAAACGTAGCCCTCTTTCTGAGACAGTCAGTGATTAGCAGTTACTTAGTAAGTTAATTGCAATTTTATTTTATATCTGACTAATAATGGGAATGGAATGGAGAAATGGGGTTAGCCTTATGCCCGACAATGGGATGACCAGGGCATGGTCCGTAAACTTCGAATGAATAACGAAGACTATCGCTATAACAGTAGTTCAAAAAACCTGACCAATACGGAAAAGATTAATGTTCCGACGAACGTGTAATCTGGCGGCTATGTCCTAGTTCTAAAAAGTTACAGCCTGTCTAAAAAACTTAGACCCTCAGTTTAAAAAGTAGCTGCGAAATCCATTTTGTGAGTAGACGGAGATTCACGATTTCAACATGAAATATGATAAAAAAAACTACTTAAATTTACAAACTTGTGTGCATCAACTAGTGAGAAAAGCCTGAACTGTGTTCAGTCGGTAGTAGCTCTGCTTTCTGTGCTAGGTCGTGGGTTCGATTCCCACCCGGAATATATATTGATTGATGAATATAGACGTTTGTTCTTGTGTTTGGGTGTTCTGATGTATTATAAATGTTTAACGTCAAAACATGTATTTATGTATTCTATCCGTAATCTAGTTCCCATATTACATTGCTTAGTTTGGGTCTAGATGGTGCTAAGTGAAATGTCCTGTAATTTTTAGTAATTATTTGTTTAGTGATAGCCAAGCGTTTGACTACCTGATCGCTTGGAAAACAAGTAAAGATATGGCTGAAGAGCACTCATGTCTAAAAGTAATTGATAGAAGCAAGTAATTGTAAATTCCACTAACTAGGCTACCATGAACTGAAAATCGAAATTGCATTAACTGCAACTGCACTGGCCAACTAAAAGATATAAATCGGCAAGTGTCGGAGCTTTCTAACTGTAATCTCAACTCATTTGAATAACTGTACTATCTTGTGCCAATATTCCATAAGGAACTGGCAACGTTTTACGTAATTTACGAGTTAGACAGTATTATAAGCAATGCGTAAAAAAACCTATTACTGTAAACCTCGCCATCCAAATGGGGTATATTATGTTAGGGTATATTACCAGTAAAAAAATATAATAGGTACCTATGTGATCTATACCTTCATCAATTAATAGGTAATCTTAGAACTTTGGACCACTTTTTAAGCGCACGGGGCAGTGTGAGGTTTGGCATAAGTACCTAGTTAAAATTTATACGGAGGAGAAATGCAATAGTTTTTTTTTTTTTTTCTATACGATATATTTGGCATATTTTTTATCGTTGAATTTCGGCCGCTAGTATTTCTTAGTATTAAAAAAAGGTTTTAATATCAATAGTGTGATTTGTTTGATCGTTGTGATTTGATAGGTACATACGTTGTTGTAATAGTCGATATTCACTCTAGATCCAATCAGCCCAAGCTACGTGCCTTTGACTACCATCTTGTGGGTGATCCCAATAAGATCTACGCTCTCAGTATCTCAGATCAGAGGATCTAGGATTCACCTAGAAGGGGAAAAAGTCGTGAGTCTGTTACTGTTTCTTCGTTGCAATTTATTATTTCGATGCGCATAGCTTTTTTTATTCTACGACGGGAAATTGCCTGATGAAACGTCGGCGTGTATGTGTGCGTTAAGCTTAGCTCGAAGCACATTGAAAGCCTCACAATGATTACATTGCGTTTGATTCAATATTCTCTCTATCATCGTGTCTGTGCCATTCAAATCTTCAATAGATTTAAGATCAATGGTAAAGCTATAAATCGAGTAGTTTAAGTACTTTAGTATAGAAGCCAGTTTTATAGCAGTCATAAAATCGAGATAACTTCTCGTTTGAAGTGTTGGTGTAGGAGTTACTGTTGATAATGTAAAGTTTCTAAAGAATAAAATTAAGATCGAAAGCACACACACCCTCTGTTTTGTTGCAACGACCAGGGCTGTGCAAACATTTTTCATCAATCATTATTCGGCCAAATAACACCTTTGAAATGTAATTGGGGTCCAGATTTTGTTACAACCACCGTAACATAACCACTAACCTAACAAACCTAAATGAAGTGATGTAGTTTGTCAGCACAGTTTTTTGCATCCATCACTGGATACATACAGTCTTTGGTTGCTGAAATTGCTTTAAATCGTTTCTCTTTATGCAGTGACAGAAAAGCACAAGCTGTTAACGTGTGCTTTTAAATGCTTTTAAATGTTCCCAAATCAAATCAATCAATTGGTTATTGCCTGAAGCCTTGTATTTAATTTACTGTAGTACGTAAGCAGGTCAGTAACACGGCACATTGAGCCGATTACCAGGTAACCGGCTAACTCATGGTATATTGGTTGATACAAGTTAGCCCAACTCATATAATAATCTGTTATTACTTATTAGATTTATTTTAAATTATAACTTATTTTCAGAAAACGAAACGAATGGCTTCCAAATAAATGAGTAAACTCAAAGGTTTTCTAACATCAAATGAAACACAGTTACTCAAACTCACAAAATAGTGATGAAATCCCCGAAAATACAAGTATAGTCGCTTTCCGAGCGCATTTCTGCCTCTCATGAGCCTTTGAATGTACGGACCTGTTTAAGTTACCGTGGTGGATTCACAAAGAACGAACGTGATCACGTAATATTTCAATATTCAACTGCTGAAACGTGTCTAGCATGAATATCTAGTTACTATTTGAGAAGCCCGGCTGGGGAAGTACTTCCGTCTCACTGAATATCTTAGCTAAATAGTCAGCACTGTATATTTAGTGCTGTGTTCCTGCAGTGAGAAATGTCGCCAGAGCTCTATTAAAAGGGTCAGCAACGCGGGATTGGCGCTTCAGCTGGAATATTACATGTCTGTTTCTTTTGGTTGCAATCAAAAAGGCGGATTTTTTCTTCTAAACAATTTTTCGGGTATATGAGTTTTTCGGTGGAGTAAACCAAGAAAAGCCGCCATTTTTATAGAAACCGATTGAAACCCAATTTAATGCTTTGTTTTTAGCAAAAGTTTTCTTATTTAAAGGTAGCATCAGAAAACATACCACGTACGTTATTTCTGGTTAAGTAAAGCATAAGGATTATATAACAAAAAAAAGGTTTATAAATGTTATTATGACACAAAAATTCACAACCCACGACGAGACTCGAACCCGCATCTTTTCCTAAAGCCGGAAACGCTCTAACCAACTGAGCTACAGGGGTACCGACGCAAATTCCGATTTTTTGTTTCATATCTCTCAGCTAATAGCGCTGATAACGTCATCTAGCAGAGATTCACTGAACTGTGATCTGCCCTAGTAATTAAAATTATTTTTTTAAGCGCCTCTGTGTTGTTATGATATTAATTTGGTATTTAAGTGTGATAATTTTATATATAAGGTTTAAATTTTTAAAATTATTAAGATTAAGATTTTACATTCTGATACTGCACATGTGTAGAGAATGCTATAGTTCTGAATTTTGACAATATTCGTTAGGCATTCTCTGGTAAAATTATTGTACAGAATAGGGCCAGGTATACGTAAACAGTAAAAGCATTTCGACAGTTCCACGTTAGAAATAAAAGTGGAATTACGAAGCTGGATTTCAGTGGAACCATATTTTTTTTGTTGACTCTGCGAACGACACATAATTCGTAGAAATAAGGATAAAACACTAAAAGTACCTTTATAAAGGTTTCCTCCCAGCTTTATACAGACAAGAAGCAACAAAAAGCTGAAACTTATAACATAGATTGTATAGATGGGTATGCTCATTTTTGTACACTATAACCAATAATTGGAATTTTGAGGATGCAATTTGGAGGGTGTGTTCTTGAAAAGATGTAGGGATGTACTTAAAATGGATTTTTCTCACGGGATGATGAAGAAATATCGGCTAGTTTTATTGATGTATTCTAGCAAACACCTCATCATCAAAAAATAACCAGCCCGAGTTGCTTGCCTTTCTCCTTGTGTGCTGGTCGTGATTATGAACAGGCGGTAGATTGTCGTTTTAAAATTATCCTAAAAAATCTCAATGAATGAAAGTATTTGACTTTAACTATGACACCTTCTCACCGAAGTCTGACGCCAAACGGTTGCTACGTTCCGTTGGTGCACGGCAGAGCAGTACTTTTTGGAAAAGCTAGGTCAATCGTAGACCTCATCCTTGTTCTGACTTAGAGCTAGAAAAGCCTATATGTCAAGAGCCAACACGTGAATTATTAAAAAAGAAACAAGTTAATATGATCTGAAATGTACTATTCGTATGAATCATTTCAATTACTGAAGTTCTCACGAAGATGGGATGTGCAAGGATTTCTGTGTCATGATTGTGAGAGGATGATCCTTGGAATGAGTTATTAATCAAGTGTAAACTTTATTGTGAAGATATACTATGAAATATTGGTAGGTATACTTATCACAAGCAAACACATGAATGCTGGGGAATTTGTTCCGCAATTTCGTGAAAAATCAACAAAAACGCTTTGGGATTTGTGGGAATAAACAAAAAAGGTTAAGTTTTGTCTTTTTATAATTTAGTACAAAAACATAAGATGCAAGGGGATGAAAATGTGTACCAGAATGTGGGCTGATAGTTTGTGTAGCAGAAATAAACCAGCCAAGTGCGAGTTAGCAATGCACACCGAGGTGACCGAGGGTTCAGACCCACATTTCAGGGAATACGGATTTTAAATTTAGAACCTTAGTGTGGGTCCAACTCATGCTTGGTCGGTTATCAGCGCTATTGTTTGCTTTGAGATAATAACTATCAATAATTACACCAAATTTCAATTCTGTAGGTTATAACATTTTAAAATAGTAAATTGGAGTCGAAAGAAAAATCCTCAAATAATTAAATATTGCTTGATTTTGTATGTTTCCTATTCTTTTAAGGCTTAATCGTCGTTGCATTCCTTCATCGGCTATCACGTCCGCCCGGAAACTATTGTGTAATACATAAATACATTTATGTCGTAATTGCTGGTATTTACACGATTATGAATCTGAAAGTGCACACACGATAACGGTACTAAGAAGCTTGAAAATTGACTGTAAGAAGGTGGTTGAAATCATCTTACTGTCCGATAGGATCGCTTTAGATGTCAGAGCAAAGCCAGATTTGAAAAAGGAAGAAGGGTCAAAATAAGACCACAAACAAAGGAACAAGACGAAATAGGAAGCACCAGTGCGTTTCGGTGTGGATGCATTGTCAGTTTTCTTTGAAAAACCCAGGTACGATTTTTGTTTTTACTGGTGGAAATATTTTATTGAAATTTTGAAAACGGTCAAAAGCTAGTCGGGCTCGTGGAATTAGGATTTAAATTAAGCGAACGAATGAAACAATAACAAAAAAACATCGTTATGTTTTGATGATGACGGCGAATATTTTTCAGTTTTACGATAATCTTTGTATTAATGATAATCTATTATGATAAATAGATTTTGACCTACCCAAGATATTTATTTTATTCTCACTTTCTTCTATCATACCTAATTTCAGGCTCTTTATTTTAAAGATTTTATGAGAATAGCATCTTCAAAGTGCTCTTTTAAGGGTGGTCTTGTTTTGACCCAACTTATTCTTTTTTCATCAATTATATAGTCGTCCAAAACGTTTCTTTGTCTAGATCAATGTATGGCTTTGTTTACGTTGTGTGGGTACCTACACCTCAATCAAACTATGCATCCGGTTCAATCAACGCTAAACTTGACACACGATCACTATCCAACGTTGCTCAAACTAGAGGTACATGTGCCCAATCTCGCCGCTTGCAAGTTAATTCAGTCAGCAATCAATGTGAAAGCTCAGGGTTGAGTCCGAAATGTAGCGGCGGAATAGGGACTCTACCTACCTTTACTTGTAATATTAAAGCAACATTCCTTAGGTAGCCCGACCTTAGAAATAGTATACCATGTATATACTACGTAAATAAAAGTTTATCACATATATTATGCGAATAGGCCCGAGTAGTAAGTTTACACATGCATTCACCGTTTGACATGGTATGGTATTTGATTGAAGCATCCGGTCGTAGCCCAATAAGAAACACAAAAAAAAAAAAACAGGCAGCTAGCTACTCATCATTGCTATTTATACAAGGCAATCTAGCAATAATTTCAAGCTAGTGGCTTCTAGAAAGTGCATTATGTCTGCATTGTCTACTATTTCAATTGATTATCCTGTGGCCAAGTGTCAATTTCATAATCATAATATAATATATGTCAAGGTCCATGGCAGATTTCTGTTTCTGCAATAATTAGGTAGATTTCGATTTGAATGCCACTATTCTGACTGTTTTGTTAAAAGCGTCTGGTCAACTATATATTACTTAGTTTAATCGTTACTTATTTTTAATCTTAGAGGCAATCGTTTGCCATGCTATTTTATAGTTTTTTTTTCTGATTGCACGAAAGTATGAAATGAAAAACAAATAAAATAAGATACACTGAATCTGACACTCTGTTATTTGACATCAAAACGCGGACAGCCTGACCACACCTTTAACACATATTTCCTTCATGTTTGGACACCGTATTTGAGTGGTTTCCTTTGACGGGAATGGTTGAGAAGATTCGCAATATTTCGATTGCTTTTGCTTTATATCTATGGTGGCTCTCAAAATATACCGTACGATGTGAAAGGTTGAGCAAATGGTAATGAAAAATAAAATAAAATTCGTTCGGTGAATTTACCTAACATTAACATATCTTTTATTTTATGTTGCCTAGTACTTATTTTGAAATATTGTAATCACTGTCGTAAAAAAAACATTATTAAAAAAAATGGAATAAGGTACATAACCTCCATTTGTTGCCGGGTACATAAGCCAACTGCCTCGGACTCGGACCTAAGAAGGATTATCCAAAGCAAGATTAGTTTTCGAGAGTAAGAAGCATGTTGCGTGTGTAACATTTACCACGTCTGTGGTCCAGTGGTTCGGCCATCGGTGTCATATCCCCAGAGGAGTACTTGGTTCTACGACTTTATTTAAGTTCGCCTGGCTAGCTACCAATATCTTAGCCAAGTCTGTCGCCATAACAGAAATTCTTAATTGACGTGTTCCAGCATTTATAGGTAATACAGCAAGTCCCTCAGACTTGAGAATTCCGGTGAAGTACCCTTCCACCTTCGGCCGTATCATAGCTTGAAATCATCACAATAAAAAAAGTTGGTTTGTGTATTCCATAGGCACGCATTAGTTTGTTTTTTTTTACCTAGAAATCTAGACTCCGTAATGGATTCTGTTTTTGTTTTAAACTGTTAAATTGACGATGTGAAAATTTATGATATCACATACGTAAATACAACTGTTACTGAGTATAGGTCACCTATCTTCTGACCTTATGCAAATGCCAAGGATGGTGGATGAGTCACTTCCTTTTAGCTAGGATCAGACTGAGCTTATCATGAACGTTTTTTGCATATATCGAAATTAATACTATAAAAGTTTTTTGTAACTACGCTTGGCAGGCAGGTTGGTGATCGCAATATTTAATTTATTTTATTTATTAAATAATTAATAAGCCCATCTCCTGACATTATCCCTTAGCTGCTTCATACTACTTCCATGCACATACGATTTTTTATTCGGTAAGCTCTTCACCTCGGCCATTACTTGAGCGATGATGTATGATAGAGCTGGCACTGGAATCGCGCACCGATAAAACATTTCGAACTGTGTGGCTCCGGACTTCTGCTGGAGGGTGGTTGCAAGCCATCCTGACCTTGACAGGTTCTACCAGCGATTCTATTTCCCTTGACAGCTACGAGAACCAAACCCAGTTGTAGTAGGAATGGTAAATAACCATTCCTACTGAAAATTTCCTAGTTGGGGATGCCCGGATGGTACTCAAGATTATTTACACCCACAACATCCCTATCCGGTACCGTTTCCCACAAAAGCCTCATTAGTAGGAGTTTTTACAAGGATCCATCACTTTATACGCACATTTATAGGAAAACGTGCGTAAAAGACGTAGAATTAAGGCTCACTATAGGATGGTCCTCATTTCGGGAACTTCCGAAAGTTTTCTCTCTTCTGCCATCACGTGCCTAGTCATAGTCATGTTATCTAGGCAAACTTAATTATAAGCAAAAGACAGTCAGTCCAAACCGCTTATCCGCACTGAAGAAGTTACTAAGGAAAATAATATGCTCCAGCAGTACAGTTGAAATATCCGAGGAACCGGCTATCTTACTCTAAATACCGGAACACAACAATTAAAATTTCTTGTTTTGGTAACAGACTAAGGTAAGATGGTGATCGCTTGACAGGTGGAAGTAAAGAAGGTCTCCTTGATGGAGACCCTCTTAACCAAATCAAGCATAATATAGTACTCCCTGGGGATCGAACCCGGGGCCTCTGGATCTGACTTCGGTGGGCAGACCACAGGTGGTTAGAGTAAGTGAATCATTTTGTTCGAGCACTACATCAGCGCTGCCACGTTCGCAGTGTAATTACACGCAGGATGACAAATAGTGATACAGTAGAGGAAATTACGCTTAATTTCATTCTGGGTCTCAGCTAGCGTTCGCACCAATCCAGTAGGTGGAAACAAATTTCTTATTTTTATCATGTTTTGATAATTAACACATTTACTGCGATTATCAAGTGTGGTGATTATAGCACACCAATTCAGATATTTTGGAAGAGGTTCTATCCAACAGTGCACATTAATGGGCTGTTGATAATGATAATGAAATCTCTTAAAATAAAATACTGACAAATAAATACGAAATAAAGAGAATCACAATAGTAAATCTAGTTTGTATCTCTTTCTATTTAGGCCAGTGCCCAGATTTTTTATGGTAGGATCTTAGTGAATATAATATTTCTTTCTTTCAGTAATTAGAAATACTCATATGGTAGCCACGTTAGTACCAATAAAGGTAACGTAAATAAACATAACAGGTATGAAACTCAATAAACGATAATAAGTTGCAGTTCTGAATTAAACCCTCCAAGTCTTCCAGCGTTTACGACCCTTATATCTTTAAGATGGGAATTAATAGGCACCTTCTGGGTGCTTCGTCGTGTACCTCATTCTTGCTTGTGCAAGATTTGAGTTCAAAAGCTGACCCAAAAAATTGATTTCTCGTAGAATAAAGTATCTATGAGAATAATTATAATTAATAGGGATTATCTGAGAAGCTAAAAGAGTCGACACGAGACAAGAATGCTGAACTGTATTTTGCTCAGCGGGTGAGTATTGTCATCCAACGTGGTAATGTCGCCAGTATTCTGGCCACGTTATAATCTGGTGATGACAACGACTGGGTTATCTATAAGATATTAATTTTGTAGATAATCCATTTCATATTTTTACTTATAAGCTCGTAGCTATAGATATAGTAAGTTTATGATAAGTGTACTTAGCTGAAAGTTTCCTTTAATTTTATTATAAGGTAGTGTACAATAAATAGTTATAAAGCACTCAGAATTAGGAAGATCATCCAAGTATCTATGCGAGTTCTCTACTTGACTTAACACTGTCTTAGTGTAAACGATCCTGAAAGTCTGCCGGCAATCTCGTATTAACTTAAACTTCGTCGATTTAATTCTATTGAGTAAGTTTACAATGTGATCAGCGTTTAGCTAGAAACATCAGAGGTACATTACTGAAGAATTAAGATGAAAACCAGTCGGTATAAAGTAGTTGTTTATTTGAAAAAAATAATAGTATTTGGTATACAAATAAACTTTATTGTATATTATCGTGTTTATGTCTTAAAGGTTCCGATTCTCAGATTAGTTCAAAGACCTTATGGTTTTGGATTACCTATAGGTACTTGACGCATCTTTACTCTAGTTTCGAACTAACATTAAGTTATAATAAAGGTGACAGTAGTTCTGCCTTCTGCGCTGTAGGGTGTGGGTTCGATTTCCACCCAGGACAAACATTTGTGTGATGAATAGATGTTTGTTTTGTGTTTGGGTGTTTTATATGGTAAGTATGTATTTATAAAAAAGTATATTAGTATTGTAGGCATTTGTAATCAAGTTCCCATGTTACAAGCTATGCTTAGTTTAGGGCTAGATGGCGCTGTGTGAAATGAATATCCTGAAATCTCTGTTAGTAAATGCTTCAGTATTGTGGAAGATATGCTCGCTCGAAGCTAAGCCATCTCAGGTAACATTCACTCTTTCTTGATTCTTGTACAATATTTCACCAAGCGCGATAGTTATTTTATATTTTATTATTTCTACTCGTAGTACCTAATAACCCCATTATCGTAGTATTTAATAACCCCATTGTTACTCCTTCTTGTTTCCAAAAGTCCATTATATCCAAAGGTTGTCTGGTAGAGGTTTTAATGCAATAAGACCGCCCATATGACGCAATATTTTATGGTTCTTCTTGTTTATTTTTGTGTTATATTGGTGAACAGTAAATTATTTTCTATCTATCTTCGATCCATGCTTTTTTTTTAAGTAGATAAAGTAGGCTTGCGTTTGACTGCTATTTCGCCTGATGATGCTTAGTCATATTAGTTTCCCAAAATTTGCTCGTAAAGGTTGAGTCTGTCTACATTGCTTTGTGGTTTCGCCAACGGGAGAACCGTCAGTGCCAACTTCTAATTAAATCTGCCAGTCAAGATTTACTTAATAATAAGAGTAAAGGACTCACGACTTTTTCCCCTTCGAGTATTTCCAACCGAGAACGTGGAAGATTTTATAAGGATCACCTACTGGGTCAGAGACACGTCCAAACTTATGTTGGGCAACGCCCACGGCTTGCCAGTAGCACGTACAGTACGTGTCAGGTTGCAAGCCCATCGTCGCTTAGCGGAATACTAGCCATTCGAAATTTTAGTCCTTGTGACATACTGGTTTCCTCACGATGTGACTGTCAGAACATGGATAGATAGATAGATAACTCTTTATTGTTCACCATTTACAAATAACATAACAAAACACAGATATTGGAAACTTAATCTAGTCACTGGTAAAACAATGGGCGGCCTTATCGCTGAAAGCGATCTCTTCCAGGCAACCGCTGGATGGACAGATAAGATAACGACTTTCAAGGATGGCGGACTATACGAATAACCAATATAAAATTAAATATACATACATAAAATTGCATCAATAATAATCATGGTAATAATAATAATAAACATATGCATTTGACAAGCGCGCACATAACCGCCTTTGTGGTCTAGTGGTTCAACCCACCAATTTCAGAACCAGAGGTCCCGGGTTCGATCGCCATAGGGAGGTCATGTTGTGCTTGATTGGTGATTGGTGGTAGGACTGTATTTAGGTTCACCTGGCGAGCTACCACCATCTTACTTAAGTCTGTCGCCATAATAACAATTCTAGAAACTGTTGTCCGGCATTTAGAAGTGATATAGCCAGTTCCTCAGTTTGTTGAGGATTCCAGGTGAAGTGCGCCCACACCTTCGGCCTTATCTCAAGTTGTAACCAGGTGAGATGAGGCCAAGTGCTTACCCGTCGTACAATAAAAAAAAAAACTTCCGAAAAACTGGCCATGGATGCATGACTGGTGGATTTGAACCCACAACCTCCGAATCGGAAGGCGGGCCCATACCCACTTGGCCACATAACTCTTCACAAAAACTGTTTAATATTAGACTTTTTGTTTTAGCTTTAAATTTTCAATGGATTTTTTCTCAAGGATCTCTAAGTCTAATGTTGTCTTCTGCCGATGGATTAAGCTGATGATAATTGGTAATCCCAAGGTACTAAAGCTTCATTACTGTTTTCGAAATTATTTTAGCAGTGTGTTTTACAAGCCATGCACGACTCTATGTAAGTTTGCCAACGCCCTCAGGATGTCAATGCTACCCTGTTGCGGACGATATTAGCTTACTAACGAGCTCAGAGTAATTAAAGACACACTGCGACCCGTTTCATCCTGCTGCTAAAACTATAATGTGGGTTGTATGTAAATATGTACACCTACTACTAGGAATACTCTCTTAAACTCTCTTGAACGCATAACGCATTTATGTCTGCGTGATATCCGAAGATTTATGTTTTATTCGTGCCTCTTATATTAAAATTATATTAGCTTTGCTACTCCCACAATACTGAGAAACTGAAAAATTAAAACCAAAAGCCACCTAGTTTATTTTTTGTAGAGTGAAATACACACTTACTTTAGAAAAAAGTTTATTTTTCTCTGAGGCAGTCGGATAAAAAATGTAAACGCTAATTGTTGGTAATCTTAGATAATAATGGTCCTTGTAGTGTAAATCTTTGTTGCTGTCGCTTTAATGTCCGCGTCTATTATCTTGTTCCATCAAATTAGTCCCTTCCTAATTTCGAAGAAAAGGGTTATGTTTCAAAGGTACGTCACGCTTTATTGCTAAATTCCTATAATTTGTCCAAAGGCGCCATTTTGTAACACGAAGAGTCGTGACGGAACAGTGTCGAAACGTGCTCCGAGTCCTGACAGGACAGGGATGTCTATTGTTCACTACCGTCGATCTATCGATTATCGATAATTAGGTGCAGCATTATCTGTTTACCGCACGTTTCTAGTAAATCATTGATAATAGACACCAAATATTAAATATTTAACTTTGTATTTGATATCAAGCAATTTGTATTAAGAGTTTTTGTTACATCACAAAAACAAATTGATTTATATATCTAATTCATTTCAAATTCATATTTATTATTACACGTTATACAATAAATTCACATTAACTAAATCAAATCATTGTAGTTATAACCTGTTTAAGCCTATAGACCTTTTCTGATTTTTGGATGCGAAGCTTGTACACTAACCCTTAAAATAAGAAAACATACTACTCTAAGCTGAGCGCAAGGTGCTGCGCAAGATACTGGGACCAACTAGACTGACGAATGGCTCTTCATGAGCACGGAAAAATCAAGAGGTTGAGGATCTAGTGGCAGAACCGAACATTATTGGTGAATTTAAGTCCGTCCGGTTGCGTTGCCTAGGACATTTGGAGAGTATCGAGAGCGAAGATCGTGCTGTCAACAAACCTTATCACAGCAGACCCTCGGATAACATATCAGTTGCCCGTCTCACGTACCTACCGCTGGATTGAGGAAGTGGAAGCCGATCTGAGTGAACTTCCCGATACTAACTAACGTGAGAATTGAGAAGTTTGGAGAAATATTGTATCGTCAAATTAATTGTTTGACATACGTATTAATTTAAAGGTATATTAATGATATTTGTTGATTTCGTTGATTTCGTTTTAAATAAGATTTAAATTAAGCCTTGAATTTTACATGCTTATACTACCTGTAGGTAAAATAATGATACAATGGTTATTTCCATTGTGTCATTATTTTTACCCAATAAAATTGTGTGTCATTATGAGTTTTAACATGAAATAAATTGCTTTTAATTATTTATTGAACACCCAAACCTACGCTTGACAAATGATTTGAAAAAAAGTGTGACGTTGTCAAGGGTTCTTTTAGAAATATTTCACATTTTACGTATCAATAGGCAAAACTATTGTATGCAAAATAAACAAGCATCAAAATATTTTCTACAATAACGCAAATACAATTAAAACTATCGACAAAAACATTCTGAACACTACGCGATCCGGCGACAGGTGCAGAGCAAGCGGGCAGCCACGACACGGTCTATCGGTATACGTATCGATAAATTGTGTTTTGATAGAACGCACATCACTAAACACTAGCAGAAGTGGCACGTACTTCACTATCTATCCAAATAGCTTGACTATTCCTCCCTTGGTGTCTAGACTGGTATGCTTGCATAGACTAATTAAGTATCAAATTAAGAAACTCGTTAGCTATTATTGGATTGTTCGATACCCGAGAAATGTGTTTTAAGCTTCGTATACCGAATATTCAGTTTGAACGTGATATTATATCCTAGTAGACTGTTGCTTCAATTTAAAACTGAGCTCTACCTTGCTAGGAGTTTTAATTTCAAGGCGATACTTTATGTGTGGGTAGGTAATACAAAATTCAAAAAGTGAATTATCGATAAAATTGTAAATAGTTAGTCTACTGGGTACATCACTATTTGAATTAAGAAGGATTGTTTCCAAGAAAGTGGTTGCAATGAACTCTGTAAAAATAAATTAAGTGTCAAGTCGAAGGATGGGCCAATTTTCACGCCATTCTGCTTGAAGACGTGAACCGGGAACACATACTGTTTTGTATTTTCAAGTCCCAGCTGATATAAGTCCCCTTACGGTTCCAAGTAAAAGAAAATAATTGTGAAATGATCTGAAGTGTACATTGTAAGTTCTGATAATTTTTTAAAGAACTTTACGAATGGTTTAAGATGGAAACCGACGTTGCAAAGCATTTAACCATATTTTTGAAACATAAATCAAATTGAGACATGTTTTGTATAACTTAACTTTGCTTTGTAGGTATCTCATATCTCACGGATGCCAATATTATCCATTTATTAAAGTTTACGTAAGTTTAAGGTAAGCGAGTATTTCTATAAATTGCTAGGTCTGCGAATTGAGGCACCTGGCCGCGTCCGCTGCCAATATTTAGGCGCGCCAGATATTGCAATATCGAACGATAGATTACATTTGAAATGTGCCGAATGCAGCGGTTCGGAGTTCTGTTGAATTTAGAACAGTTGAGGTTGAATTCGGAAGAGCTATGTTTGAATTTAGAACTTGTTTTTTGTTTTGTGTCTCTACAAAACCGATTCCGATCCAAATTCAAAATTTGCATACCTATTTGAATTCACAAATCGAACGAGCGATAACGCTTTGAAGTGCTGAAAGCAGCGCAGTTTGAAGTTGTTTTTGAATATAAAATAACACATCAATTCTAAATTGCGTTTTCAACCTTCTTTTGTATTAGAGTGAAAGAATTAAATTAACAATTTATTGTTCTTTCTTCAACAAAGAAAAGTAGTTTAGTACTTATACCTCCAGTACTAACTAATGGTAGAGAAAGCTGTTTTATTTATTTATCCATCTTTGAAAATATTTCTGTCATAAATTCACTTACAAATGCATCTGACATAGTGTTTATATCATAAGCTCAGTCCCTGCAAACTAAGTAGCGAAACATAACGAATTTTTCCAAAACAAATTGCTGAAGTTATACAGAATATTAGATCTTGCCCCTATCCTGAGAAATTTATTCTGAATGAACAATCGTATATTTTCTCTCCTTGTCTCTAGCTGCTCCGCTATAAATGACATGATCTAGCAACAAAGCTATGGCAGGTCAAGCTGTGTGATCATGGCGTCTGTATATGAAACACTGGAAGACACAAGTGGGGTCCGTGCGTGGAATTTATATGAGCCTTGTCGAGATCTGAAGGAAAAATGTATGGAACCCGCAATGTAGACGGAAGCCATTGTTTTGTAAATAAAAAAATAAAAGTCTCTTTTTTATGTTCTGGTTCGACTTAAAATACACTACCCAGTTTTTAGTGTTGTTGAATATGTACTTTAGTCCAAGCGCTATAATAACAAGCCGAGAGCTTTGGAAGCAGAAATTCAATACAATCCGAAAAAAGTTTCTTATTGTACGAAGATTTCCCATTTAGTGAGAGTTGAGTATAGTTTAGTGTTATTTATTTATGTGTCACATATAATCAGTCTGCTGGTGTAGTGTCTATAGGAAATAATATTCTACGGTTTGTTATATGTATAGGTTCTTATATAATATTTACGTGGTGCAGGTTAACATATTTCCGCCACTAACTCACAGCTTAACAGTAGTTTTGTATTGTTATTCCAGAGAAATAGCTCGTGGTTTTGAAATGAAAAGGTTGAAATTGTATGCCTGAATTAAGAATAGAAAATGTTGAGTACATAGAACCTACTATTGAACCTACTCTCATACTATACTTTTATTTGTGTACTTAGCTGTAAGTTTCCTGTTATTTTCATTATTATGGAACATGTTATTTATAATTAGGGCTCCTGTTAAGGACAAGTTTGGAAAGATGAGCACGGAGGCACCCCGAAATTGAATATCGGGTATCAATATCGGTAGTCCCACAACAAAAAAATATAATAAATAGACTCTTGACTCATGCCCGCGTTTTGCAAGTAGCTACAATACGTGTCAGGTTACCAGCCCATCGCCGCGGAGTAAGTACTAAACCTGTGATGTCATTTGGACTCTTTAAATCCAGTCCTAGGGACATGCCGGTTTCCTCACGATGTGACCTTCACCGTCAAAGCATGTGCATTTGTCAAATGTGCACGTATACTTCCAAAAAACCGAAAAGTCCATTGGTCATTCACCACCACGACTCTTGCACGACAGGAGGCCACACAGCTCTTTTAAGTAGGTACCTACTATTTTTTACTACAAAAAAGTTTTTTTAAAACATTTACTCCTAAGCATGAAATAAAATGGTGAAACAAGAAGGGACATGTGACTTACCTTTCAGCAGCAGAACGTAGTTCTTTTTATCGTCACCACCCTTGGGGTACTCCCAGTCGATGTCCAGACCGTCGAAGTTCCGATCGCGTAGATACGGGATGGCCGAATAGATGAACGTCTGCCGAGCGTAGCGAGACGCTGACATTTCCTTGAACTTCTGGGTTCCGAAGGACCAGCCACCTGAAATAAAAAATAAAATGTAGGTCGTTGCAACGAACACAAAGTGACTTCTTTAATTTATGTAGCATGTAGCTGCTAGTTTGCATGAAAGTTTGATTGAAACAAAAGAGCTAGAGTCAAATTTACCACATAATAATTTATCGAGGAAGTAAAGATAAATTTTGAAATAATTTTAAATGTAAGAGCCTAGCTTTCTAACAGGAACATGTTACATCGGTTTCTTTAACTTTTACTTGTGAATTGATTTTTTTTGTTAAAATAGTGGGGTAAATACCTACCTAAGTACCTACTTTCATGATTCATGATCTTTTTTTTTTCGATTCATGATCATTTCACAGATCTGCACTCCATGCAGATCTGTGATAATATCTTTTACATCCATATTAACATTATTAAGTTAAAAACTGCATTATAGGCAGGCACATACTCATTGGTAGTAAGGTACCTACGTAAGCTTTCACTTTTCATTTGCATTCATTCGATTCGCGCCAAATCATACGACCATTCTACCTCGCGCCAATTCGATTGGTCAATGAATACACAGTACCTACGTTCTATTTTTGAATCTTTCTGAACAAATGCATGACTTCTAACTCCTTGCTATAGAAAGTTACAAACCAATGATGAAACAGATCAAAACTTTTCGTTCAACTTCTTTGGTCGCTAAAAATAGGAATGGACACAAAAGCAAATGAATTTTCATACAACTTCTCTTATATGTTCTTATTATTAGTAATGGAATGGTAATGGAATGGTAACGGAATGGTAACGGAATGGTAACGGAATGGTAATGGAATGGTAACGGAATGGTAACGGAATGGTAACGGAATGGTAAAGGAATGGTAACGGAATAGTAACGGAATGGTAACGGAATGGTAACGGAATGGTAACGGAATGGTAACGGAATGGTAATGGAATGGTAATTTAATGGGGGAATTCAATAAATATTATATTTAAATTTAAAATAGAACTTCTACTTTCAAAAGTGCTGTTGTGAAACAGATAATTTTCTTCTCTCATACTTTTTATAATTTCTTTCATAGCTTTTCTTATAGGTCTCCTAACACCTAGGTCTTTCAATTCAAACTCTATGGTCTTTATATAAAAACGCTTTGTGTTTTTACTGCCTCTGCCTCTGCGGTCTAGTGGTTCGCCTACCGGTGTCAGATACAGAGGTCCGAGTTCATGTCCAGGAGAGTACATAATGGTGCTTGGTTTGGTTGATGGTAAGACTTATTAAGAGGCATTAGGGTGCTAAGTCTCGCGTGCCCGTAATTTCACCGGTAACCATACCCTTCAAACCGGAACACAGAAATACTGCTTGGCGGCTGGAATAGGTATGGTGGTAGAACTTCTCCGGACAACGAGCCATATCCCAAGTGGCTCTATTACTACTCTTTGAAACCTACATTAGAAAATTATTACCATTAGAATATTAGATATATAACATTGTAAACAATTCCCGCCATTTATCAAAATTAAACAAAACAATAACAACTAATCTCAACCTAAGGATACAAGCAACAAACTTTTTGCCCTGAGGGACTAACTCAAAACAAACTATGAGAAAACCAACACCCATTATCTTCTAGGCTCGAAACACACAATACCCCAATCGGCAATTAGCCGATAATTTCACAACTAGTGATGTGAAAAAGTCGTATATCGAGTTACACAAGAATCGCGACGCGTTGGCACACGATTGAAATGGGAGCTGTTTTTGTGCACTCGTGAAAATAGGTGAAAATGGCGTGGGAGAGACTTAGTTCGCATAGAGATGTGGTATGGTATTGTTATCGATTGTAAACGTAGTATACAATGCGTTTGAATGGTCTCACTAGTGACAAAACATTTGTTATCCCGCTTAGCTTCACTTGGATTTAAAGAGATACGTATATACATATATCTAGTGATATTACTACGTTTGTCGCTAAAGTCTCGATGATATTACATCCATGCTCCAAAAACGTTTCTTTAATGCGGTTTCAAGGAAGTTGTTATCAATGGAAGGTGAACTAGGTCGTTAGATTATTGAACAAGATTTATGACTAACGATTCGGTTGTGCATAATTTGGTTTTTGTGGCTTCGGGCGAGATTGCGGTTCTGGAAAAATCGATAATGTTTATAATTGTATATGTTAATGTATACAATTATAAACATATCATCTCGTGGTATTACAGATATTTATTTACTAGTATATAAATAATTATATTTGTAAAAGTATAATATAACTCATGAAGTTTATATATTTATTTTGGTAAAGGTAGGTATACATTTTAGTAAGTAGATACATGTACACTTAGAGTGCATTTTATTTTTTATTTTTATCATGTTTAAATTATTATTACGTATTCAATTAGGTATGTTTCGTTTTGTAAATTTAATTAATTATTTATTCTCATTTATTTTGTGCACCCTCCTACCACCAACCGTACTTTTACTATCCTCTCCATCCTAAGGGTGTCTGGAAGAGATCGCTTTTAAGTACACCGCCTATTATACTGTTAACATAAATTTTAAAATTGTAAATTGTTCTTTATTTTTTTGGTCTACAATAAAGAATTTTCATTCATTCATTCATTTATATTAAGTATTCAGTTACATACTTGATATTTGTTTAATTATTGTGGAAGTGCTTATCGCTCGCAGAATCTCAGACAGACCACTTCTCAGAGTGGAGATTCGTATGGAAAACGTGATAAAACGCGAAAAGGAGTGTTTGCTGGTCATGCTAGTCATGGACTGAAGTTATTGGATATAAGTGTTGATAAAGATATGCGGTTTAGGACCGCTATTGTAGCGTCATTTGTGAGGGACCTATATTCAGCTAATGATTAAATTGGTTTGCCAGCGCTGATCACTTCATATTTAAATTTGGATCTGCAAACGCAACTGTCAACGACAGAAAACTGCTGTTTTTATTTGCTAATAAATATTTTGGAATAGCTACGAGTATTTGGTTATAAAGGACTACGACCTTGCACTTACAATGTAAGACAGCTTTCATTCTTGTTATACCTACTTACTTATGCTCATTTAATTTGCAAAAGTGGTTGTACTTGCAAATTAAGTTACTTTCTTTACCAGTAAAGTAAAAGTGCTCTTATATGACTAACTCTATTGTCGTTTGAAGCTATCAATTGCTCATTACATTCACAATATTTTTACATGCGTTACATAATGTATGTATACCAAATTTGTAATTAGAAAGTGTCATGTAATGCATACTATATACAGACTGACATTTGGACATGCTGCCATTATATTTATTAGGAGTAAATTAACCAGTTTACGTTAGTGCAGTTCATTATATTATTAATACCTACCTGGTATGGTTTTTCTGCATGTCATGTTATTTAATCATTTTATTATACCCACTGCTGGACATAGGACTCCCCCAAGTCCTTACAACTTCTGTTTTATTGGGATGGTAAATTTACAGAAAAAAGTGAAACGTAATGCGATCGTGTTGCAGCCTATGGAAGTTAATTTAAGTCTGAAAGACAATTTATGTAGAGGCTATTTCTTAACCAAAAAACTGTGTACAACGTACTTTGATACTTTGTAGACACTTGTTTGACACTGTTCCTGAAACCGCGAAATGGGCGTGTTTTTTGCAAATATCGATATTCTTTGTAGCTGAATACTACGGGACTGAAGGGCATCCCTAATCTATCGGTTTTGGAACTTTGTTTGCGGTAGGTCTACCAACACTACTAACCAGAGTGTCTGTTAGTGAATAATGCAAGGACCGTTGCTGAGCGGAAACTCCGGCCCAGGGTTGAAGCTAGGATTTTTCAACTTTGTCTGTTGAGAAAGAGAACCGTCGTAGATTTAGAGTCGCTCCTGTATTCTTGTCATAATCCTATGGTAATAATTTTAGTTCCTTATTTGAACAAGACGAGTGAGTCTAGAAAAAGTTGCGCCAGTTTTATACTATACCTACTGAAAGGACATCATCTGGAAACTGGAAGTGAGAACTGGTAGATTTTGTATGGCCTAGAATTATAAAATCTGTAGACCATAATGTACTACGAGATGCCTCATATCATGTCGTTTGCGAAGAGTTTTGCACTGATCCGCCGCAGCAGGCAGCGCAGCAGTAGCAGACAACCGAACTAGTTTAGGCATAATCAAGTCAATTTGGTGATTTTAAAGATGATTCTTTGGTGAATTGGTTTGACATCAATAATGAACTGAGTGCGGCCCTGTCAGACAACTATCTACTATTCTGTTCGGTGCCACGAGATCCCATCGCAAGAATTGGTACTTTTGAATCGTTTATCTGGAACTTTAGTTCGGTTACAAAAGGGTTTATGAATACCGCGGTTTGGAACTTCATAACAGTGTTATGGAGTTTGAAATGGAGCCCGTTTATTTACTACCAAATGGATCCAGCATGTTGTGGCGCACTCTGAGTTATCAGGTTTTGCGGTCATCTACTATTTTCACATCATTTTGCACACCCATGTTTCGTAGACTAGATGAACATAGATTTATCAGGTCACGTTTGCCATAAATATTGCCGTTTGATAGGCGGGTTGGTGATCAAAAATGGGAACCCGGTGGATATACTTGGCAAACGAAGAGTCCCACATAACTCTCCTACTTCCGGGAGAGTAAGCGTAATGCATTTTTCGCAGCGAAACAAAAACAAAAGTCTAAGAACACCCGCGGAAGGATACAGAGGGTCCGAGTTTTTACTTAGACTCACCAATAGCCAACAGGGTCTTCAACTTAGGGTTTGCTTTCTTGAGAGCATTGATCCTATCGTACAGCCCTGTCTTCCCATCCTTGGTCTCGTCATTGGACTCGAAGGAGCTTAGCTTGCCCTTCTTCAGCCAGCCGAAGGCAAAGATCACGTGGGTGCAGAGATCCGGCTGGATGTCTTCTGGCACGAACTTTCCTACTTTCGTACGGTATTGCGACCAGTTGGTGTAGTAACACACAATCTGCGAAAAAGAAATAAACACATTAAATATGCAATGATTCTACGATCTACATCAGGGCCCGATTCTACTATCTACTATCATCTCAGAATGGCCACTAGAATACCAAAAGGCACCTAGTAGCAATTCTGTGACGATATCGTTGTCATAGTGAAGCGATTGGTAAAGTATAATCCTTGAAGGGGGATTTTTTTGATGATAGCAAAGCGTTTGACCACAAACTCACTTGAAAAACAAGTAACGATGTGGTCTAAGATGGAGTACGCTTGTCTCAAAGTCACCTGCTTACTCTAAACGAATGAAGACTCTTAGATAGAGAAAAACAGACAAGGGCAAAGAAGTTGTCAGAGTCTGTGTGAATATGAGTGTAACTGGCCTCGCAACCTATGTTAAAGTACACCAGAAAATTTGGAGCCTGAGACTAGGTTAACCCTTGGCAAGCGTGAGACAGCATTCTCGTGAGCTAGTGTAAAACAAATCAAGGTGTCATTAGAAACAGGTTTCCATAACAACAGGTTAGTGTAGGGCGTACCTAATCTTCCACCGAGTGGTTTACCCCGGGCAACGGAATCTATGGCATTCGCAAACGGTTACGACTGAATCCCAACTCAGGTGGTAGGCCTGCAAAGACCTGACTGGCTAGTGACCACCCACCTGCCAAGCAGTTTGCTGCATTCTGATGGTGCGCAGGAGAGCCAGTGCGTTCTGGGTAAGCTCGCAGGGTATACATGCTTTACTAACAATACTTGAGCTTGTATTTATTCACTGTAATATCGCGGGGCATTTGAGTATCAGTTGGTTTAATCAAGGAGCTTTATTCACTATTTTGAGCTTATAGAAACAAGCTTCAATACGTTTTTATTTTCGCCAATTTCGATCGCAAGATACTGTTCAAATTTTTATAACTCCTTTCTAATGGAAATATAGTAATGTAACCCCAAATAGAGTCAATTTATGTGGGAAAACAGATTTTGGTATCAGCACTCATTTTGAAGGCCGCCAACTTCACTTTTGCGTTCGAAAAGCTTACTCATATCCGCATTGTAATTACATGCATACGGCTAGTATAGCCAACTTGTCAGGAAAAAAGCTAATTGTCAACACTATTACAATGGAATAAGGTTGAAAGTCCATCTCTAAGAGTAGTTTCCGGAAACACGAGTTTTGACGTGGAGTCACACAAAGTTCAGTACTGGGTGCATTGCCTTTCCTGATGCATACGAGAAGTTATCAAACATGTTTCCTTTCTCAGGTAACATTATTACATAGTATCTAAAGCATCTAAAACAGGAAAATATTTTGTTTTGTTCCTTTCTTTATATTTATTTGCCTTCATACACATCAGGTGTTATTAGAGAAAGCTGTAGTAAGGTAAAGGTTTGCAAGCTGTGCGAGTTTAATCTATGCATAGAATGTCCTGTAATTCCCACACTATATAGAATCTGTATCAAGGATATCGATGAAATCATTTTAAGAGTAGCAGAAGCCCCTAGTAATGCAGTGCCGTGTAGGATATTTTCCTTGTGGATGTGACCTATGCAGTAAGGCTTTGTCAAAGGCAAGAGTACACTTAACACCAGGTGCGCAACTTGCTTGTCCCGTCTCCTTGTAGTATATATACAAAAAAAACACCTTTTTGGAGCCTTGCTCAGGGTTATCAAGTGAAATGTGCTAGGGTGGGAGGAAATTATAAACTAAGTACTTGGTGAGGTGGCTGATTCGGCCGAGGTTCACAAAAGGAGCAAAATTAGCTAGAGTCTCGTCGTCAGAGCTTACTGCTTAGAGCCTTTAGGGGTTGAGACCTTGGAGCCGACACGTGAACTAAGGGCTGGCTCTTAGATAAGATTTAGGCCAACGAATTAGCAGGGCTTTCAGCGTAGCAATGCAGCCACGTGACTCGGGTACGCTTCTGTCTGGTGCTGGTTTGGAACTGTTGAGTTACCTATAGACCGTTTGCTTGGGTCTTTAGGTAACCCGACTGCAACCCTTGTGTATAGTTAGTTTATCAATTTTTCAGTAATTGTAATTTATATTCTGTGGTAATATTATCTATTAACCGCCTCTATGGTCTAGTGGTTCAACCCACCAATTTCAGATCCAGAGCTCTCGGGTTCGATCCCCAGGGGGAGTACAATATTGTGTATCGTTTGGTTGGTGGTAGGACTTTTTTTAAGTCCGCCTGGCTACTCTGGTCCCAGGATCATAGGACCAGAGGCTTAAATATTTGCCTTTACATTATCTGTTAGCACTTACCTTGTACCCATCCTTGTCCTTATGATGGTCTGTGGTCACCGAGTTGTCGATAGCCGCTGAAGACTTCCGACTGGAGAGCGTCGGCCGACCACGTATCTTTGGTCTGTTCACGCTAGCTGATATCACCTGGTCGGTAGACCTGGATACGCTGGTCGACACTGATGTGGATACTTTTGTCGGTTTTCGCAATCTTCTTCGAACAGCTGAAAAAAGAAGAATGGAATGTAATAAATAAATATTATTGAATATTTCTTAACTGCGATTAATAGTACGCCTGCCAAGCGCGGTGATTGTGGCAAATCCCTCTAGCTTTGGAGGAGGCTCTGTCTATGAGTGGACTCTAATGGGCTGTTTATGTGTGTGTGTGTGTGTGTGATATATTATTGACTAGCTATTGTCCGCGGCTTCACCCATGCTACCTAGGTAAAAAGTACAGCGTGTTCATTCCCATTGTATACACGCAGATCCGTTCAGCCATTTGGTCGTGAAAAGTAAACAAACAAACAGAGCTACTTTCGAAAGTATAATGGCGAGTAATAAAATGGTAAAATATTTGGTCCGCAAAAAACATCTGGTAAAAAGTTATAGCTATAGGTTTCATTTTTTTGTACCCATGAACATCGTTTTCATTCACCGTGTTTGCTGACAAAATACATTTTTGAGCTGAATAAAATCTCTTTAATTGGCTAACCGTGTATTTAATGATTAGCTGACCGTTATAATAGCCATTTACAATATTGGTTAAACGGTATAGAAGTTATAATAGCGTTGCGGCACAGATTACAAAAATGAATGTAATGTTGCTCGCTTAGTAAAACTCTATTCAACCTTCCCATAAATAAACAGTTTATTTCCACGTGTAAGTAACGCCTGCCACTATATCCCAAATAAGTTCCGAGTAATAAACTTCAGGCACACTCTGAATTCAAAGGCACGCGGGGGATACATTATTACACACTAAATTGAACTTTAATGGTCTGTGATAAAGTTAAAATTGAACCCGTGAACGAGACAAAATATATGACGCTAGGAAACATAATCGGGTTTTTAAGAATCACCGATGTTTAGGTTGGGTTGTAAATCATATACTGTTTAGGAGCTTCGAAAGAGGGTTATTTAGTTGCAAATTGGCTAGATGGCGCTGTGTGGAATTAATGACCTGTAATATTTATATATTTATTATTATTATTAATTAAGTAGCCGATTTGAACTCTTGACCTCCATACTTGCTCGGATAGGATGAGATCTATAATGGAGCTTATACACAGAGAGTACCAGCTTCCCGCGCACCTAGGGAATACGTCGAGCTGCTTGGCGCTGGGCTACAGCCTGCAAAGAGGTCCTACCAGCAAGTTGGGATCATTCCGCCATAGCCGTTTGCAAAAGCCAGCGATGTCATATCTGGGGTAGACCACAAGAATGAATGAATGAATGAAAATACTTTATTGCACACCTTAAAAATAAAAATGGATAACTTAAAAAAAATGACCATACAATAGGCGGTCTTCAACATATAGCCTTTGGATAGAGATTATTTCATGGACAAAGAGGTTATTGGTGGTGCACATATTAATTAGGGGTCTAGAAAAAAAGGAAAGGAAAGAAAGGTCGTGCATCACACGTGCCCCACATCACCTCAGAGAGATTAGGTACCCAATTCAGTTGGCAATCTACTCGTTTCTTGTATGATGATCTCTCTTGATTTAAGTTTTTGTAACTATTTTTATGATTTGTAAGGTGACTTCGGCGCCAATATTTTTCTATTTCATCCGGTATTAAAGCTAACGTGACGCCTGCTATGCAGGAGGATTCCATAGATGATCATTTATCTTAGTTATCATTAATCAAATATCAATAAAAAAAAACAGCGTGACAGATAGACGGATAGCGCAGTTGTTATTGGAACTATTAAGCTCTTGGGAACCTGTTTCAACCCCTGTTGAGTTGAAATGAAATAAGATGAAATGAAATGAATTCATTGTTTGTAGATATAGATTGTAACATAATGTTGGTCTTAAAATTATTTCTCGTCTCCCTAGTCTGCCGTGTCAGGCTTACAAACATCTACATCATATTATTATTTAAAATACAAAATTAACAGAATAGCTGGCACAAATTAGGACAAGTTCTTTTTTTTAAATAAACACTCAACATATATGTATATAAAAAACAAAAACATATATTTTAATGTATTTTTTGATGACGAACAAATGAATTTATTTATGTTACTCTAATATGTATTTAATATTATTTGACCTTGTCATACCGGTCTTGAAATGTTCATGATTGAATATAAAAAGTGGGTCAAATAAACATTTTCAATTCCAATGTTTGCTTCGGTTATTTTGCAGGCAAACAATAAGCAAAGCCGAACTTATCAAGGCAGAGAACGATTTAGATAAATCAGTATGTAAATGCGGGTTCTTTCATGAATAACATAAATCACGGAAGAAAGGTTAGTATGGATGAGACGTGATTCCGAAACACTTCAAAGAACATATGTAGCTATATGGAGGTGAAGAGTATCTTGCTAAGGCAAGGCTCAATTGCATGAGCCATCGTCATTGGTGGGTAATATACTCGTATGTCGGTTTTTTTTACAGAATGTAGTACCTTGGTCTGTTCGCCCAAAAGCTTCACGACTTTATACTCCTTTACCGTTCTTTAATAAAAATTTCAGATTTTGTTTGCAATTATTATTCCCATCTGGCTAATATTCCATTTATGAGCAATAGGCGCTGTCATAAATATTTTATTATGCGCACTGCATAAACTTGGAATTAGCGTCCAGCGTCAGTGGTTCGCCTGTGTTACGATCCAAATGTTTTTACGAATAAAAAAAACATTCTCGTTCTATCGTAGACCGCATCCTTGTATGAGAAAATGTTGAGGTCAAGAGCTGACATGGGTACCTACTTAATAAAAAAAAGATTTCCACATTTCGTATGAGATTTCTGCTTCTGTGGTCTAGTGGTTCAACCCACCGATTTCAGATCCAGAAGTCCCGGGTTCGAACCCCAGGGGATCAATATTGTGCTTGGTTTGGTTTGTGGTAGAATTTTGTTAAAGTCCGCCGGGCTAAATACCGCCATCACAAAAAAAAAAAAAAACTAGCCCGAGGTTCTTGCCTTTCTCCTTGTGTGCTGGTCGCGATTCCGAACAGGCGGTAGATTTGACGTTTCAAATTGATCCTTAAAAAATCTTACTGAAATATTTGACTTTGACATCTTACCTAATTCTGTCACCATAATAACGATTCTTAAATTGTTGTGTTCCGGCATTTAAAGGTCAGATAGCCAGTTCCTCAGTTTGTTAAGGACCTTTGGCCTTATCATAACTTGAAAAATCAGGTGAGATGAAGGCCAAGCACAAACGCGTAGTAAAAAAAAAGACTACCTACCTACACACTCAATTCGTTTTGCCGGCGTTGTCAAAAAAAAATATTGGATCCCTCCAACAACTCTCGGAGGATGTCGAATAAAACCGTCTAAATCATCACACCGTATATAAAGGGTAGCAGATTTATATTACATATTTACTTATATAAAAACTTTAGTGCAATCACCATTCCGTCTGTCATTATGATTACAGAAAAACCCTGGAAGGGTTTCGGAGTAGGCTCTGTCCAGTGGTACTCGTTTTAAGCTGTCAAAGAAGCACACACTCGGCTTGAATTGGAGTACGTGGTTTAAAAAAACCTCTTTAACGCACCATGTGAATGTCGCAAAAGTAAGGGCTCTTATTAGAAGAAGCGCAGCAACTTCCTTCTGTGTATTATGTATTTTAAAACACCCTTAGTGCGATCATCAATCCGCCTGCAAACCAAAGTGATTAAGTTAAAACCCTCCAGTCGTAGAGGAAACTCTGGAAAAGGTTGTTAAAATAAATAGCATGTAAGTACTTATGTACCTACTTAGTGAAGCCTATGAATGCCTGAGAGACGGTAAACTAAGCTTGTCAAGCCTTCCAAGTTTGTCGTACCTTCCTCTTTTACGTGCATATGAGCAGCAATATTATGTTGTTATTTAATAAGATGCGTCAGCTTTTGACCTCGAGACATGTCGGGGTTAAGATGGGGCCTGCGATAGAGTAAACTTTTTTAAAAAACGCCAAATAGAGCTCTTTTTGAAGGTTTATCGAGGGTTAAGCCAGATTATTATTTAATCTGGACCTAATGCCGATGTCAGAATGTGTTTGAATTTATTCGTCAAAGAACGAAGTACAATTAAACATTATTCTAAAAAAACATTCCATTCCATCCTCAAATACAGAATAAACAGTTAATTAAAGCAACTTTCCTTTATGAAAAGGTAAGAACAACTGAAACAATTCAGTGTTTAACGAAACAGAGACAGCTCCGGGCGTCGTAAGTTTATGCATCACATTCTTGTCTGTTTCTCCGTATTTTCGAAAGTTTTGTTTACTACTCGCAAAAGCTTAGAAAGAAGAATACTACAAATTGTCTATTTACAGAGCAGTCGGGTTAACTAAAGACCGTTACTACGGCCTATAGGTAACTCAACTGATTGAGACCAGAACCAGACGAAAACGTGTCCAAGACATATTGAATATATCGTGACCAATAACTAAAACATAGAATCTGAATGATGATGGTGATGAGCGGGACGCCAATCAAATCGTTTCGTCGCATATGGTCAAATTAGCAATCGGTCAAATTCTTGAAAATAGCAAACCGTCAAAATAGCAATCCGTCAAAATAGCAATCCGTCGAAACAGTTTACCGTCATAATAGCAACCAAATACACTTGGATCATACATAATATGTAAAATAATACTGCTTAAAACAACATACCGGTCGGATGAAATCATACCTATCCATACTAGCTAAACGGTATAGTATAAAAACAAACGGATTTGCCGAATAAATTGTCGGATTTGAAGCAATATATCTCTGTGAATTTGGGCGCATACACGCTACGGACATAAACGATACTGGGCGTAAGCTGGTGAACGCGAGAGTCAATCATTACGGGTAGCTGAACACTTTTTTTAGGGGCTGGAAGCTGGGAGGTGCTTGACCTTCTTCTCACCTGATGTTCAAGTTAGGATAAGGCCAAAGGTGGAAGCGCATTTCACCCGGAATCCTCAACAAAATTAGAAACTGGCTATCAACATCAAATGATCTCAAACTCAAACTCGTTTATGAATAATGTCAATTACTGGTCAAACAAATAAATAATATTTTTATGCCATTTTGAAATTTTTTCAAGCTTATATATCGATACATACGATAAAACTGTAACAGTTGATTCCTTCTATATATTTCAATTGGAGATTATTATTGATATATAAGTCAAAATAATAGTTTATTTCATTTTTGCCTGTCTGTTTATCTGTTTGTATACTGAACGCACTTAACGCTGAAACTGCTACATGGATTTGAATGAAACTTTGCATAATTATTACTGATAAGTATCATAGAAAGTATAACGTAATTTTGTTATCTGCCCTCACCCTCTCTGAAGATGTGAATAGGGGTAAAAACGTAATGTACCTTTTTGGTGAAAATAATTTGGAGCACGAAACTTTGTGTAAATATTATTTAGAGTAAACTATCATATGTACCTGTCTAATCATACATTTCATGAACCTGCATGCTGCATATACGACTGTTAAGTTTTTATTGAACATATTGATGGATTGACTTGAAGTACCTAACCAATCTTTAAAAAAAGGTTACAGCGTTTCTTTTTCTATATTTTTATTAACAAGCCTCATAGCTCAGTTGGTAGTAACTCTGCCTTCTGCGCTGTAGGTTGTAGGTTCGATTCCCTCCCAGGACAAACATTTGTGTTATGAATATATATGTTTGTTTTGTGTTTGGGTGTTGTATCATATTGTACGTATGTATTTACAAAAGTATCTGAGTATTCTACCCGTAATCTAGTTCCCATATTACATGCTATGCTTAGTTTGGGGCTAGATGGCGCTGTGTGGAATTCTTCCTGTAATACGACATGGACACGGAACAAGCAAGCAGCCCACCTGATATTAAGTACATCTCTTGTCTTTAACAAAGCCTTACTACGTAGATTATATCCAGAAAGAAAATGACCCACGCTGCACTGCAATGCGACCATCACCTTGAGGCATGAAGGTAACAAGCCCCGTGTGCCCGTAATTTTACAGGCAACCATACCCTTCAAACCGAAACACAACAATGCTGTTTGCGACTGAAATAGGTATTGTGGTAGTACTAGACAAGCCCTTTCACATAGAACTCTTCTAAGTACTCATCAAATATGCATAGCTAACCTAAGGTAGGGAGTGGTAGGACTTTATTTAAGTCCGCCTGGCACCATCATACCTAATTCTGTCGCCATAACAAAAACTCTAAAAATTGTTGCGTTTCGGCATTTATTTCCGGGTGCAGTGCGCCTCCACCTTCGGCCTTATCTTAACTTGTAACCAGGTGAGATGAAAGAAAAGCGCTTCCCCAAAGTTGGCGAGTTATGAAAACATATTACATGCATTTGAAATGGATAAGCTCTTGAACTCGGAACACCACACTAAGCAGACGATGACTGCGCCCGCGACCTCCATATGGGCAGTGTTGTGACCGGCGCGCGGCGCGGCGGTTACGTGGTGCTGATGTATAGAGGCTGCTCATGATATACGTAGTACCAATTAGACTCACAGCTTAGCAGTAGTTTCTGTCCAGTAAAGTTATGGGTTTGATTGCCACCCAGGACAAACATTTGTGTGATGAATATAGACGTTTGTACTGAGCTTGGGTGTTACCTATTTTGTTATTTTGTTTAAGTTTTTATAAGTATGTATTTGCGAAGAAAATAGGTTCATATCCTCCGTAATCTAGTTCTCATTTAACAAGCTTCGTTTAAATGGTGTTGTGTAAAATATCAAGTAATTTTAATATAGGTATTATTAAAACCTCAAACTAACCAAGATTATCCAGTTAATTACTTACTTGTTGAATTTGATGTGGGAGCGATGATTGCGACTATAAGGACTATGGTGAAGGTCCACCGCAATAATGTCGGAGGCCACTGAAACAATCAAAAACATATAATTAGTACATATGAAAATAGCTAAGAAAAAGTGCACATGCAGCGCAGCGCTCGGATACGTCCACAGAGGGCCAAAAAATAAACAAAAAGAACGTGTAGAGTCAAAACACGTGTCAATTTAATTTACCGGATTTGTTCCCAAATAATTTTCTGTTTTCAGGTTTATATTGCAGAGGTAGAGAGTAAAGAGACGATTCAGTGGGTGTGCCAGGTTAGAACCTTATACCACCTTCACCTATAGACGATGGGAATAAAAAAAATCATGAAATAAACATTCCGTTCGTATGGCCAAATAAAGTCATTTGTAAAGGGGGTCAACTGGCTCGCTAAAATTTTCTTGTAAATACCAGTTTTTTTTAAAATGCTAGTGGTCAACAGATACAGATAATTTCATGATGCTGTGACATTTTACCTCTCGCAAAACAATAACGTAGACAAAGACAAAACGAATTAACTAAATAATAGCACACAATAAAACGTAATGAGAAAATACGTAACTAATTAACTAAATAGCTGTATGTATGCTACTGTAGCAAATAGGCCACGGCTCAAATAAGAGGGTAAGTGGTCTAAACCACATTTATGAGTACCGACAGAAAGTAATCTCGTCTGTCAAAGTGACTGCGAAAAGTCAGTGTTGGTAAAAAAAAACGCATATACATAAAATTAAGAATAAAACTCATTATAGTACCGCCAACTGTATCATAAAACTCATTATAGTACTGCTATTTTTTTTTTATTCTTATATTAAACTAGTCTATGGTTTTAGGCTGAATTTGAAAAAAAAGCGCACGCATGCGCTGTTCGAACTGTGAAAAAAATGGCGCACGCATGCGTAGTTTGAACTTAATTTCCCTCGCTTCCCATACATTTTTTTACCGATCGTGTTTTTGTAACCTACCTACTTAGTTTAATTTAAATTTTTACTATGAGTGAAGATAAAGTAGTGTATGAAACTGCATATAACTTAGGTATTAAAACACTCCAGTCAACCTATTATCGCACAGACTCTCGTGTGCACAGACCCCTTCTTATATGACAGTTGCATAAACTACTATTTAAACTTCGCAGATGGACAACAAGTCTCACCACCAATAGATTTTCATATAGGTATAACAAATTTTGTATTACTTTGCGACAACACGAAACCCATATCTATCCTGTATCAGGTCGGCCGTCATGGCGTCATGTTCCCATGAATTATGTATTTTATCTCCAAACCAAAGGTGTCAGGGTAAAAGATAAAATGTTATAGTGAACACGGCTCTACTTATATTTCGTTATTTGTAAAAGAAACTAAATGCGATAACTATATCTGAAATGTTTCAAGATTTTTTTATTGCGTAGATTTATGTATCTTAATCGAAATATATTTTTGAACGCCTTTGTGGTCTAGTGGTTCGCACACCGGTGCCAGATGCAGAGGTCTAATATTGTTTGGTTGTTTAAATTTAAAATTAAATTTAAATTGTTTGACTTTGTTTAAATCCGCCTGGCTAGCCACCACCATTTAACCCAAGTCTGTCGCCATATCAACAATTCTCAAATTGTTGTGTTCCGGCATTTGAAAGGTAGATAGCCAGATCCACAGTTTGTTGATTCCGGGTGAAGTACTTTCTTTTCGAAATCTTCGGCCATATCATAACTTGAAAAATCCGGTGAGATAAAGGCCTGTCGTACAATAAAAATAATAATAAAAGGCTATGTGAAATAAATTAAAACATTTTTTCCACAGACCATTAACAAAACATTGTTCACCAAAGAGTGAAAGTGACCAATTACCAAAGAAGGCCTTAAAACACACGAGTTGGGAGTATCACTTTATTCAGAAGGATAAATAGTGCTATATACTATAGGTACCAACAAGGAAAATACAAGAAATAGTCATTGAAATCTATATAAAACAGCACGTTTACAATTAACTTGCAAAGACTTTTTGTTCCCGCTCAGCGTATTAACAATAGATTTCCATACACTTTTCTCTGTCGCATATTTAAAAAACGAATAATGCACTTTCGAGCAGGTACAGTATCAAAATAATATGTTCGTACAAGAAAAGATGTCGGGTTAGCTAAGGACCGTCACAAACAGTCTAAGTAACTGTTTTAGACCAGTACCGTGCAGATGGAAGCATGTCCAAGACACTGGCTGCATTGCCACGCTGAAAATCCCCGCAAAGTTTTGTAAAACCAGAGGGCTATTTGATCATTTTGATCTTTGTTTTGATAATTTTAAACAACAAACAATACACACATTTGGTGACACAGTTCATCGCGCATTTTTATCACCTTTGACGATGATAAATGATGATGTGCTTGTGACCAAACATGGAGCTTCCAACTAAAATCAAATAAAATATGGGAAAGTTTTGAACTCGTTACAACTGGCGGTAATTAGGGACACGGGTACAAAGTTACGGGTTGTTTCCACTGGAAAGTTTCAAACGTGCTGTTATTTGTATACTCTCAAAGTACTACGATATGTTTTTTTATAAATGACGGGTTAGCTCTAACCTCTAGTTCGAGGCCAGAGCGAGGATGAGTCTATAGTAGAGCAAACTTTTCCAAAAAGCAATGGCTCTTTTGCGCACTGACGAAACACATCATTCTGTTTAGCGCTCCAGATCTCTAGCTCAAGAGCAGAGCAAGGATGAAGTCAAGATGAAGTGACCTTTCTCAGAAAGCAATGGCTTTCCTGCGTACTGACGGAACACAACATACTGTTTGGCGCTCCTAATCTCTCGCTCAAGGGCAAAGCAAGGACGAAGTCAAGATGAAGTGACCTTTCTCAGAAAGCAATGGCTCTCCTGCGTACTGACGGAACACATCATACTGCTTGGTGCTCTCGATCTCTAGCTCAATGGCAGAGCATATATGAAGTGAAGTAGAAGTGACCTTTCTCAGAAAGCACTTGCCCTCTCGCACACTGACGGAACACATCATACTATTTGGCGCTCTTGATATCTAGCTCAATGGCAGAGCATATATGAAGTGAAGTAGAAGTGACCTTTCTCAGAAAGCACTGGCTCTCTCGCACACTGACGGAACACATCATACTGTTTGGCGCTCTTAATCTCTCGCTCAAGGGCAAAGCAAGGATGAAATCAAGATGAAGTGACCTTTCTCAGAAAGCACTTGCCCTCTCGCACACTGACGGAACACATCATACTATTTGGCGCTCTTGATCTCTAGCTCAAGGTCAGAGCAAAGATGAGGCCTAGATGAAACAAGCTTTCACAAAAATCACTGGCTCTCCCACGATCTTCTTTCCCGTTATCAGATGGCAATTTCCTAAAATCCTTTCATAATGCACCCATACACTACAAAATGAAGCTATCCTGAAAATACCAGAACCACAGACGTTTGGGCTAAACGTTGATTGTCAGTCCGACAATCAGTCAGTCAGCTTTACGACGATTTGATATATTTAGATACAGACTGATAATAAATTAAGCAACGAGAATCACACTCCGAAAAATACAAAACCTCATTTTATTCCCGTTGATCGCTCGGGGCAGTTTTAAATTAAAATCACTATTATCCTTACCCGGTACCGTCAGCAGAAAGGAAAAAATCAACGGCGGAGCAAAATAACGGGTTGTTGAATTATTTGTAACTTGAGGCGAACAAACATCCCAAGATTCTACTGAGAAATAGGTATTTTTTAAATTTTATAGCTAACCCTTGCCAAGGGCATAGATCACGCACAACTAAGATGAATAACATAGGACATTAATTTCACACAAACACCAACTAGCCATTTGTATATGGGTAGTTGGTGTTTGTGTGAAATTAATATTTAATATGGAAACTAGATAAAGGATGGAATGGAACCCAAGCATAATTCTATATTTATCTCACATTTTGTTTGTTCCGGGTGGGAATTGAACCTACATAGCGCAGAAGGCAGAGCTACTACCAAATGAGCAATGAGGTCAGTTAGACTTTGATCGTTAGAACGAAATAGGCATATTTACAAATGATATAATGACACAAAAATTCACAACCCGTGACGGAATTCGAACCCGCATCTTTTCCAAAAGCCGGAAACACTGTAATCAACTGCGCTACGAGGGCTCTGACGCGATTCCGAATTCCAAATTACACTAAGAGATTTGCTTTGAGTACTTAAAACCAATACTACGACGACGATATTAGTTTGAAAAAAAACGAGTAGTTATGAGGGCTATGTAGCACGTTTGTCTCAAATAAACTGATTCACTCTTGAATACTCCAAGATCCATTCCTTACCAGTACTTATGATAAAGGTAGAGACGAATCGATCTGTTCGGCATATAACATATACAAGGTACGGGCTACACCTGCCGTACGCCTGCTCATCCAGTGGAAAACTTTTTGTGAAAAACATGCTTGATTTCCTATCCGTATGAGACATAAAGTAAATATTAGCTCGAATTTCAGGCGAGACTGCAGCGGGTGTTATTTATTACCGAGCACCCTTTACATAACCCCGATAGAGGGTGTGGACTATATGGAGAATGGAGAGCTTTATTTACCTTTACAAATATTTTAAATGGAACAGTGACTCCTCATTTTTATTATCGTACTTCATCACTATCTTGCCTTTTTCCTTGTGTGCTTGTTAAGATTCCGAAAATGCGGTGGATTTGACCTAAAATAAAATAGTTACTGTTTTTTTTTTATTATTACTTTGACAGGGATGCGCTTGGCCTTCATCTCACCTAGTTTTCAAGTTATGATAAGGCCGAAGGTGTAAGCGCACTTCGCCCGGAACCCTCAACAATCTAAGGAACTATGGCTATCTTACTTCTAAATACCAAAACCCTTTTTATTTAAATATTGTTGCTATGGCGACAGAACTAGGTAAGATGGTGGTATCATCAACCAAGCCATGCATATTTTATACCCTGGGGATCGAACCTGGGACCTTCGGGTTCTGATATCGGTGGACGGACCACTGGACCACAAAAGCGATTAAATGAATTTTGACTTTTAATTTGACAACATCACTACTGCAAGAAAAAGTGTACTGCAGAATATGCGCCTCCGTAAATAGTAAGGATCGCCAACTCGCCTACCGAGCGCGGTGATGTAAACGGTGATGTAATGTTTAGGTTCCCATAATACAAGCTTTCTTTAGTTTGGGCCAAAATGGCGCTGCGTGAAATGAATATCCAGTAATATTTGTTTTATTTTTTATGAAAGGACAATACGCTGGTAATATTTATGATTATTATATATTTTTATTACATATATTTACAATCAAAATTTATAAAATCGTCGTGAAGTTCACTAACAATCAAGCAACACCGATGTGTTTAGGCGCGCTATTACGCTTTGAAGAAAATCCCAAGGGATTTATTACTGTTTATTTTGATTTGGTTGTTGTATCATATTGTAAGTATGTATCTACAAAACCTACAATATCTACAAAAATAAGTATTTAAGTATTCTTTCCGTAATCTAGTTCCCATATTACAAAGCTATGCTTAGTTCGGGGCTATATGGCGCTGTGTGAAATTAACGTCCTGTAATATTTATGTATTTCCGAGGCACTAGTTTTATACATACATAGGTACACATACATTTCGAAGTATGTAGCTAACGATAATCTATTTGTAATTTGTAACTGACCACGCGTACCTCGCCTCCAAGGCCGACGAAGGGAAAGGAACGCAAAAACGGTGTAGAGTAGCCGCGGACAGAGACAATCGGACAAAGGAATGGCGAGAATGCTGTTGGGGCTAGGAACAAGCCGGATTTTCGCTCAGAGTTCTGTAGCGTTGTTTTTATATCTCAGAGTTCAAAAATCAGGGCAAAGTTTATGGTAATAGGGGCATTTATGAGACAAGTGATAATAACAAGCCTCATAGCTCAGTTGGTAGTAACTCTGCCTTCTGCGCTGTAGGTTGTGGGTTCGATTCCCACCCAGGACAAACATTTATGTGATGATCATAAATGTTTGTTCTGTGTTTGGGTGTTGTATTGTATGATAAGTATGTATTTACAAAAAAAAAAGTTTAAGTATTCCATCCGTAATCTAGTTCCTTTATTACAAACTATGCTTAGTTCGGGGCTAGATGGCGCTGTGTGAAATAATAGTCCTGTAACATTTATATATATTATTATGTAATATATATAAAGTATGCTGTTTTGTAGGACCTTTGGTTGAAGTCCTGTTTAGTGAACCTTTCAGTGAGATGAACGCGTTCAGTTAAGTGACCATAGACTGTTCTAGATATTTTTTTAAGATGCCAAAACAATATTTACGAAGCAAATTTTACAATGGATAGTAATGGAGAGTTCCGAATTAAAACTGAAAAATGTATCAAATGATATATACCAAATCATAATAAATTTGGTACATTATATCATTTGATATTTTTTTTAGGTTTCGCACCCAAAAGCGCTGTTTTTTGGACCTATATTAAATATGACGCTGAATTACCATTATGATAATAAAAAATACAAAAGGCAAAGTATACCTAAAAGGGTTCCGCAAAAATAATCGGTGATTCCAATAAAGTTGAAATTTATTTTAAACTAGAACAACCACTATACAAGCTTGGGTTGAACCTGCACTAAAGCTCTAGAAAATAATTCAATTCAATTCAATACATTTATTTGAGACATTGTCCATTATTTTGTTAGTAATAGGTACAATAAAAAATATATAACATAAAAATAAAAATAATGTTAGTTAGAAAGGTACAATATAATATGAAAATGACATAGGAGTTTCAATCAAACCCTGTGTGTTGGTCTATCTACCGATTCACCATAGGACAGTCCCACCTGTCTGATAATGTGTTCAGGATACTGTTAGAATGTTATGCATAAAGCCAGCATTTTTCCTAAAAATGTGGGTCGTAACTCGGAACTACCAGTGGCTGTATTCGCACTTGACCGTTATATTAAAGCCTTCTATTGCAAACTTAAACTGACAATCCCACTTGTTAGCACCTTGTTTAGCTTAAATTTATTTATGTAATAGCTTGAGCATAAACGTATAAAGAGTCAAACCAAGAAAACTTTTACGAAGTCATTTCAAACTAAATAAGTTGAGCAAAACTTCCTACTGAATTTAGTAGTGACTTTTACTACTTTTCGCCACAGTTCAGTATAAGGTAATTGTACCTATAAGTTTTAGAGTTTCGTCTGGGGGATATTGACCAATTTATTCGTCCAATAAATCTTTTACTTTTGATTATTTAATAGTAAAGTATTTTATGGCGTTTGTTACTAACTGATGAAAACTTATTAAAATAAATCCGGCTATGTGCGAACACGCACACCAAGGGCTCTGACCCACATTTCAAATAATTATTTTAGTTTATTTTTATTATATGTTACAGCGGCAACTACCTTATACGGTTCATGAGATACATTCCGCTAAAAGACATACAGGCGGACAGACGAACAGCGGAACCCTATCAATAGGGTCCCGTTGGCACACTTCGGAACGCAAAATAAAAAGTATCTTTTATATTATAAATATTTTTATTAAAATTATTGAATACAAATATTTTATATTATTCTATATATTTTATCTAACATTTTTTTACTAATAAATTATTTTTGGTGACGCAGCCAAAAGTTCTCATCAAGCTACCAACAAAATTCTATGAAGGTAAATAGGTAACTTCGATCCAATTTTAAAGTTGTGAATGTTAATATTTTCTTAACATAAACATTCTTAATATAAACAACGGTATCTTGCTCGACTATCTTGAGTCAAAAATAAAGAAAAAACGTGGTGGAAGAATTGTTTAATTACCAATCACATTTCATCAACGACTATGTGCAAATTTTCTCAATAAAACAGTCATATAATTGTATGGTTACAACAACAGCATATGCGAGCTATTAGCGTGGGTGTATCGTTGGATAACTGTCAAATTACGACAGTAATTTTGTTGTAATATTTTGTAAATGTTATAGGATTTTGAAATAGCTACTTTATGTGAGGTTTTGCGTATTATTTTAATCGGATAATTACCCAACTCAATAGCTTAAGCATTTAATATGCATAAGCAAATGATTTCAAATCTAATGCATTGAGTATTTTTATGTGTGCACTACCAACCACTTCTGTAGCCATAAAATCCTCTCCATTCAAAGGTCAACTAGAAGAAATCACTTTTATAACCGCACATTATATGATTTTTTTAGGGGTTATGTGAAATTTATTTATTGTTTTTTTGATTATTTTTAGTTATCCAGTATTTTTATTACATTTCATTAGATTGAACTAAAGCTGAAGACATTTTTTTTTGTATGACGCGATGACCTTCATCTCACCTGGTGCCATGATGTTATGATGAGGCTGAAACCTCGGAATCCTCAACAGACTGAGGATCTGGTTAGTTTACGCTAAAAATAAACACAAAACACAACAAGATGATGGTAGCTAGCTAGGTGGACGAGTCAAAGTCATAGCACCAATCATAAAGCTTTATGAATACGTATATAATTGACAATATTTATTCAATAAAATGTACATTTAAACTTACTATGAACAAAGGGATCAGTCAGAATACTAAGGACCTATAAGGACTGTTACAAACGGCCTATAGGTAACTCAACTGTTCCAGACCAGTACAAGTTGGAAGCGTGCCCATGACACTGGCTGCATTGCCACGCAGAATAGCTATGATAATTCGCTGGCCTAAATAAGAACAGCCCTTGGGTCACGTATATAATAGGTACTCGTATAAATTTGTTCTTGCTCACGCCGTCGCGGCACATGAAAATATTTCATATATTAATGTTGTTTTAAATGTCTCTAAATCCGAAGTACTCTACACTGATCAGACAATAAGGTCACCCTACATTAGACAAACCGAGAAAAATAACATATTTTCAACAATCCTTGTCTCGCAATATTTCTCATATCCACTTTGTGACAAAAACAATGTGTATTGTTTTGGCCTTATTTTTATACGTTATATTCTTCAAGGCTCTTATATTTTGTATAACTTGGCCTTATGTCGCAGAGCACCGTATTTACTAGGTATAATAACTAATACCTATATTTTATGCAAAACTCTATACTAATCTGAACCGCCTCTGTGGTCTAGTGGTTCAACCCACAGATTTCAGATCCAGAGGTCCCGGGTTCGATCCCTATGGGGAGTACAATATATTGTGCTTGGTTTGGTTGGTGGTAGGATTTTGTTTAAGCCCGCCTGGCTAGCTACCACCATCTTACCTAATTCTGTCGCCATAATAACAATTCTTAAAAAAAAATTGTGTTCCGGCATTCAGATGTAAGATAGCCAGTTCCTCACTTTGTTGAGGATTCCGGGTGAAGTGCGCATCCACCTTCGGCCTTATCTCAACTTGTTACCAGGTGAGATGAAGGCCAAGCGCTTCCTCGTCATACAATAAAAAAAAAATCTGATCTATAATCACTTGTTTAAGAAATAGCGTTGGAGTTATATCCAATAGCCTCCGCCTGGTAATAAATGGAGATCGTGAGAATAATTGGACTATACAATATGTAATAGGAAACGTTTCTGTTAATTTAAACGAAGGTTCTAGATGAGATCGTAGACCATATAGCATTGTATGTAGGCATTCATCAGAGAATGGGGCTGCCGCATTTTACCCTGCCTAAAATCTTAAAACAAAGTAATCAGTATTTTTTAGATTGAGTAAAAGCGGCAACCCTATTGCTGTAATATTGTGTGTCTTCAGTCTTTGACTAAAATAAAAATCTATTCATATCTTATTTATTACTAAATTAGCGATACATTTTTCATACGAAATTTTCTTCCAAACTTTCACCTCCCAAACAACTCATCAATTACCCAGGTTTCCTTGCAATTTTAAACTTTATTACCCGGATAATAAAGTCGGTAAAACAGGCTTTCATCTCGTTGGTCGTTCAAATTTCATTAGCAGACTGTGACTGTGCCACATAGTATATTACAGGTGCTACATTAAAACACCGGAAAAAGGATTATTTCGAACTGTCTAAGCTAAAGTCTTATCTTTATGACTCAAGGGCGCAATGCAGTGCCGTGTAGGCTATGTTCTTGTGAATGTGACCTTTGAAGTAAGGCACACTTGCTTGTCCCGTCAATTTTGCACATTTTTTAGTTTTTAATGAATTAAATATTATCTTTGGTACGTTATTTAATGAAATCAGCAGTTTCAGTTTTCGGAACGTTGCGGTTACTTATTTATTTTCAACATATTATTTTTCAGTAAAAAGTAAGTACAAAAACGCATAAACTCTTAGCGGAGTCGCTCGTTTAGAACTGAGCCTGAGAACATTAAAAATGAGAGACACGTGGAAAAAGTTCACTCTTTCATTATATACCTATCATATCCTCAACAAAGACAGATCTAATAGTGTATAATATAATATCATCGATAATGAATTCCAACCATATCGCAGTGGGTACACGGGTAAACAAGAATTACCCCTACACCCACCGGTGGGTGAAGCACGGGTCGCGGGTCTTATACAGGTATGTATCTTTTTAATTTGCAAAGCAATGCAAAGTCAGTAAATTAAACTGTTTTACGTCACGTATTTCTATGATTACTTATGTGTATGTAGGTTTTGAAGAGTAGTTGAGCTCCTTGTGAAAGCTCTTTGTGTTCCTTTCTCCGGGAAAGTACTACCACAATACCTTTTTCTGACGCAAAGCAGCATTGCTGTGTTCTGGTTTGAAGGGATGGATTGCTGGTGAAATTACGGGCACGTGAGGCCTAACACATTAATGCCTCAAGAAGAGATGAGCGCAATGCTGTAAGGCTTTGTAGTAGGTTTTTTTTTTTGTTTGTTAGTTTTGTGTAGGTTTCTTTTTTTTAGGCAAGAGATGCATTTAACATTAGGTGGGTTACTTGTTGTTCAATCTTCAAGTTGGTAAAATAAAAAAAGCACAAAGCTTGTTTATAATATTCCAATGTGTACGACGTATATGAAATAAAGCACCTAAATTACGAAATGAATGTATTAAAAAGTTTAATTAGCAAGTTTACGTTCTTATTGAATTCAAATGATGACGGTGACAAAGCCAGTAGTAGCGGTCTCTGAATGCAAAGTGCAAAAACAACATTAGAGGAGAGCAGATAAATTTCCAATGAGTCCAACCTTTTTTGTTGGATGCAGCCCGTGCCGAAATCGTCGGCAGTAGGGAGGGAGTAGTAGCACTATTTTACGAGTATCGATAAAAAATGCAAGATGGCTCGTGTTCTTTCCTGTGTATCCTGTCCAATTAATTAAATAAATAAAACTACAAGGCTTTTTTGTTTTCTTTTTGATCTGCAATGGGAATTAATAGGCCCATGAAAAGGTTTTCTTGTTTGAACTGGGAACCTCAAGATACAGTTAAACATCGTCAATTTCAAGACCACGCCTTGGCCTGCGATTAATATTAAAACAAATTAAAACAACCCAGTATAGCACGCATGTCCATGAAAAACTAGAATAAATCACAAAGATTAACGTTAAATTTACAAAAGTTTTGAAACAAGTTCGATTTGTTAATTTTGACGGCTCTAACCTTTAGCTAGTGTGTTAATGGTTATTTAACAAGCGGTCTAATTGCCAGAATATGCTTACAAAATTTATAAAAAATCGTATAATTCTTTGAAATAATAACAACTCGGACACGACGACCGAAAAAGTGTTTTCCGAATTTTATATATTTTTAATTTATTAGAATGAAACGAACAATTAAAAAGTTGACTTTACTTTTTATTTGTTTACCTTCCCAAAGTTAGAATTAGCAAATTTAACACAACAAACACTTTTGTTTTTAACTGTTAACAAACAACTAAACCATACAGCCACAACACACAATTATTGTTTATTGCCACGCGCAATTATTCATTATTTCAGCTTTAGCTGTGTGCTTATGATTTGCTAATGTCTATTATTTGTGTGCAAATGTGACAGATTGCATTTAATTACTAAATGATACAATAACCTGTCTATTTTTATTGATCCGCCATTCAAGGTTGTGGGAATTTATAATTATGACCAGTTTCGCGCACAAACAGAACTAACAGTTTATAATGTTTCGTATGATTTAGTTTGAATAATTAATAAAGTAGTCCTTAAATGATCAACAGATGGCTGTAATGACAAGCGAGTGATACAAACTTTATTTTTCATGGTCAGGTGGAGTGATGATAGGTAGAGCAGGGTAATAATGTCCTTACTCAGTGATGGTCTCTATAAATCAAGAGCATTGTATATTGACTGCCGGTAATCGACCAGCAGTCTAAAGTGCGTGTTATTTATGACTAAGATTGAGGAAATGGCCTCTGTGTTTTTTTATTGTACGTCGGAGAAGCGCTTGGCCTTCATCTCACTTGCTTTTCAAGTTATGATAAGGCCGAAGGTGGAAGCGCACTTCACCCGGAATCCTCGACAGACTGAAGAACTGCCCTCTAAATGCCGAAACACAACAATTTTAGAATTGCCTTTTACCTGCAATCGTGAGAATAAACAAAATATACCATGTACTTGTAGATGTTATGACTGTTTCACTTTTTATTGGTCAGCTGTCAAAACTTGCCTGATATAGTTCTGAACTGTATATATATGTTTTATTGGTATTTTTCATACTGCACTTTTTGCGATTAAGCTATGTTAAATAATTCCACTCTGAAAGTGTACTATTATGTATTTCTTTGTATAACTTAGTTATGGATTGTATTTTTATTGCTATATTCATCATGGCAAGTTGAATATAGAAATAAAATTATGGTATTAATAGGCTTTATAGAGGAGTGTCTTGTGACTTCATTGTTGGCATAACATTTATTTTCTTTAAATACTTTTATTTTAATAATCGTTGCTGTGATAATGTAACTTGCGAGAAAACAAACATATTTATTCAACCTCATCCCTACTCAGCGATACATTTGCCAAAGGCACTGCAGTGTAGGTAATTCCAAATTAGCTGTCTCTGCCCCGAATCAAATATTTATGTGGTGACCTAATGGGGTCTATTTCATGAGGGATTTAAACTAAAGTCGGTGTATTTTGCTCTAATTGTAATTTTAAGGTTCCGTACCCAAAGGTGCCTAAGCCTACGCTGTCTGTCCATCCGTGCATTTACCTGTCTGGCAGTGGGTTGTTGAAAAAACACAGTGTGTATTTTTGTGTATTTTTCTAAGCTGCAATCAGCTTAGCAGGCAAATTAAAATAATAAAGGCCGACATACACGAAACGTGATGAAACAGGGTATATTTTTTCCTTGAAAGGAAAAAAGGGTCGGAACACTGTCAATTTTTATATTTTACCAATTTTAACAAGCCTCTTAGCGCAGTTGGTAGTAACTCTGCTTTCTGCGCTGTAGGCTGCGGGTTTGACCTTGACACAAATTTTTGTCCTGGGCGGGACCAGGACAAACATTTGTGTGATGAATATAGATGTTTGCTCTGTGTTTGGGTGCTAAATCATCTAGTATTAATATATTTACACAAAAAAAAAGTATTTACGTATTTTATCCGTAATCTAGTTCCCATATTACAAGCTACGCTTAGTTTGGGGCTAGATGATGCTGTGTGAAATTAATGTCCTGTAGTATTTTAAAAAAATCCTCTTTATGATCAAAATACATTTTTCACTTTTTATTAGCTTAGTTTTTTAATACACATTGCATGGCCGTCATGAATAGTTTGGTAATTCTATTGAAACAGTTTTGGACGAAACTAGCTGGAAAATGTATGATTCGTCAAGTTCCATTCATACATGGAAGTCGAGATCTTGACCAAGTTACTACACTACTTAGTAAAGCTGAGGTCACAAGACAAGACGGTAATCTATCTTGTAATGCGCCTTCAGACTTTTTGAGAATACTAATGTCCTACGTAATAGAAAATAACAAGCATTGCATATCCTTTTCTAATTTTTAAAGTTATTAAATGGTATTTGATCTTATATTTAGTCACTAAGAATAATCTGCTAAAAACTTTATATTGACATATTATCGTTTCTAGCTTATCCCCATAAGCTAGAAACGAGTTCCTCAGTAGTAGTTCAGTAGTGTTTTTTGCACATAGCCCCGTGCTTATTTAATTCAGATTGCTAGCTGAAAAAATGCATTTTGAACCGACCAACATTATGTAAACTAGTGGTTCTGTACGAACAGTCCTCGCGAGCCCTGATAACCATGCAATAACCGATGCTCTCCTCTTTCACTTTTCCTTTTAGAGCTTTTAAGCGAATAGGGGTATAAGTTTTAGCGATTACTGGCGTTTCCTTGGTTTGAGGAGATCGAACCTGGTGTCTACGAATTTGTCTTGCAAAGGCGGAAAGGACTGCGTAGACTGCGATTAGTAAACGCCGGTATAAATTTTTCGAAAAAAATTGAAATCCCACAGTAAAATTCTCCCCTTTTTCCCACACACTCACCCTGGTTGTTTTTTTTTTCCAAAACAACTTGTGTAGAATTAAATCCTTAGTGGATCTTTAAAATTTAATTGAAATCCGTTGATAAATAACGCTACAAAAAACTTCCCCCTTTCCCCCCACCCCTATGTTCCCAAAAAATGATAAATCAAGAAACATGTGTGCCAATTTTCATCAAAATCGGTTGAAAAATGAGACCTGTAGGCGAAAACAACCGGCAGCCGTCAGCCGAGAGACAGCGGACAAAAGCATTTTTAGAGAAATCTCGAAACTGAGACGCTTCGCTCGCTCGGTCAATTAACCGACTGTTTAAATGATAGACGCTTTTAATCCTAGTCTGTAGGTTGTTATAAGTTTGTGGATTAAGTATGTGTGTGTATTCTATTTGTTTGACATAAACATGGAAATTAAGCAAGTGCAATAACTTGAAAAACAAAACTAATAATAAAAATATTGGGCACGTTTCCGCCTAGTACCGGTCTGGAACAGTTGAGTGTCCTATAGGCGTTTTGTAACGGTCCTTAGGCAATGCGACTGCTTCCGTTGTACATAGTTCAATTGTACATATAATTTTAAATTTGAAAATATATTTATCTGTAATTGTAATTGAGATTGTGACTGCAACTTTTTCAGAACTAACAATTGAATCACATTGTTAGTTAGAATGGATATAGTATTGTGTATGGATTGGGGTACCTAGAACATTTTTTATCAGAGTAACAGGCGGGTGAAGCCACAGGCAAGTCTACTAGGTTAGCAAAATTAGCAAAATGAGCCGCTGAGATATTCATTTAGAAATTGACAATTATTGCACTAAATAAGTAGAGCACGGAATTCCGTCACGCACCGCCTTTGAAGAGCTGGCAATATGGTGGAAGTGGTCCGAAGTAAACGATATAGAAGACTAGAAAAATCTTGAACTGTGAGTCATAGTTCAAGATTTTTCTAGTCAGCCAGTGTGCTGTTTGGCCATGTGTTTTATTCATACCTACATACTGTGACAGTATTGGAATAAAACAAGGTATTAAACGAGGAATTGGTTTATCGCTACAAAAATATCCCAGAAGTCATAAACGGTAGGCACACAAAATTTAAAGGACGTGGGCAGCCTAATGTGTTACCTACCACTTCTAACTTAGCTAAGTACTTCCCCTGAATAATCCGAGCTGAGAGTGGTTGGTAGCTCCAGAAAGGGCAGAGGACGTTTTACTGTGCTTTCCTAATGCACGCAACACGGTATGAACAGGCTGGTTGCGAAAACAGAAAACTAGTTACGAAACTAGATACTGCCGTCTTGGTCTTGAAAACGGTGTTTAAATCCGTGTAGTGGTAAAATAGTGGTATGTATATCTGCAACGTTTAAAATTAATGTGATTTCAGTGCTTACTAAAAACTGGTCAAACGTGGTTCAGATCCACACGGAAGAACTAAATAAAAAAAGAAAAATACTATAAATGCAATTTTACTTAATTATTATCATATTATTTTATATTTTATATGGTTCTTTCATTTTACATAAAGCGTTTTTGTTTTAAAGCGAAACATTATAAACAGTTTATATACCTGCTAAAGACTAGACTAAATACTAAAACCACAAGAAATCATGCGGTAATGCCATGAGCACTAGCTACTATCCAGCGATGAATGACCAAAGACATTCTCTGTTTGTAATTGTATGAGAAAACAGTAGATGTAAAGTCAGAAGGCTTTCCATAGGTACCTAGTACCTACCTAAAACTACAATTCTCCCAACATTTGTCATGGTCACGGGTAACTAAACAAACCAACAAATTTCGCGCTTGGGACCCTGTATTATAAGTAGGTATTCTCCGAATTTTGTGGTAGCCAAGGGTTTCAACGCTCGCCTCCAGGGATCTGTTATTAACGAGGTGGGTTTGTTACTGGGTTAAAATTTTACCCTCTCTCTTAAGATTTCTCCATTAATATTACCCATAAGGAAATCCAGGGTCATTCCAAAGTGATACCTACCTAGAACCTATTATCATAAAATATTATTTTGCACTAGCTATTGCCTGATACCTACCTAGAACCTATTATCTTATGACATTACTTTACACTAGCTTTTGCCGCGGTTTCGCCATTTATCATTTACCGCCATTTACCAGTTGAAGTCGAATCAAAACCCTGTGCTCTTCATGGCGTTGCTATATCGATGACAAAAGTCATTTAGATTCTATATGTTGAAACCCTGCTGACCTGCTGATGTAATGAGCCGACCTAAAAGGTGTCTATTACCTCTCTTTTTGAAGATGCATGTTATAGGTACTTGTAACAACGGAAATGCTGCTAGGCTGGAAGCTAATTTCAAGATTAAATGTATGCAGTGAACATGATAAGATATTTTTGAAAGCGCTTAGTCTCAACAATCTGGTTAATTATCTGTGGAAGATGATTTTTATTTTGAAATAAAAATAAATCATAGCATTTAACTTGTATCAAGCATTAAGCCCGCCTATCAAACGAAATTGATTGTATGCAAGGGAACACAATCATGCATATTTGCTCCATTTTCTTTCTCAAAATCAACTACTTATAGTTTATTTAGTCAGATTTTATAGTATCGGTTTGATTATCGGTCATATCTACCGCCCGTTCGGAATCGCGACCATCATACAAGGAGAAAGGCTAGTTAAAAATAAATTCGGGCTAGTACGTTTTTTGATGCTCGATTCAATAGATAGGTAGCTTAGAATAATCAAAATCAAATCGAATTAAATAGCATTTTTAGGTAAATTCTAAACCTAAATCTATAATACTATCTTAAATAGATTAATAAAAAAGACGACCAAATTAATACAGACCAAACTACCAAATTAACGGGCGTGGGATTTCTTCTTCGCTTACTGCAGAAGGCCCAGTAGTAGTTGTAGTAGTAGTGCCCATACAAACATAGTTTGCCATTAAAATTTATTAAGTCAAATCCGATTCAAAAGAAATTTTGCAGGTGTGTGATAGGATTAAAAAAAAATAAACTACTTTCGAACAATTGTTTATCAAAAACTGGTAAAAATAATTATTACAGATAATGCGTTAGAACGACCATAGTATATTTCTGTATGCACTAGATTAGACTGTTTTATACTAATCCAAATAGAGAAATTCAATTGCATTTGAAATATTTACATGTTTTATAGGTTTTCTAGAAAAAAACAGAGAAATCAATGTTTTTGTGGTATGTGGTAATGCAAGCGGCCATCTTTTTCGCGCATGTCCAACAGTCAAAGTGACCAGTCAGGTCAGGAGGTGCAACAATCTAAGGTTTTTATTACTTGCAAAATGCCATTTCAAAATGATCAACAAACTACGTTTGTGACCAAGATAGCACCAATCAGCAGTACGTAATTCGGGAGCCTTCTTATCGCTAAATACTATAACGTATAATGCATTTACCTGTCTTTAACTAATAAGTATTTTTGGTACCTATTAGATGAAAGATTTTGTATCCCCTGATAGAAAACTAGGGACCGCTCGACCCTATCCACTCGGATCCCTTCTTAATCACACAGCCAGGTAAATCAAACCCAAATATTTGATATCAATTTACAATTCCGTTATTATTGTTAGCTACAGAAGGGAATTCAGACATTTTTCTCGATATGGTTGAAGAAATAAAGTTGATAAATTAGTACCTAAAAGGTGGTACTTACTTTTTAATTTATCATAATTTGTCAATAACGGATTGTCGATATAATAATGTGGATTACGTAATCGCAAGAGAGCGCACGAGTATATATATATCTATACCTACTGGGAACCCCAAGCTGCCTCATATGTAGGGATCTAACAGGGGGGGGGGGGCTATTATGTTGTGTATCTACTTAGCCAGCCCTGCTAATATTTGTTATGTGGCCATACGTAGAACTTTGCTTACGTATATAATATAGTGCTGATTTAAAAATATAGATAGATTTATTCACTTCAAAATTTTAACATTTATATATAAATCAGTAGTGTTTTTAAGCCTATTTAAGGTTTGACTAAACACTATGTTCTCATTGACAGTTAATTACATAGATAAACGAGCAAGTATTCAACACATTCATGAATTACTATGAAAACTATATAGGTAGGTAGGTTCATCAATTACAGAGAGAAATTTAATGAAACACACAAGGTTTTTTGTCAGATTATTTCCGTGGTTAATTAAATACTTTTCACAAACCAGACATCACGAGATCTCAGTTTCGGGCGAACTATTATATTAGATTTAGATAGAAGTTTGCATTCAAAAAATATAAGTAACAATAAAAAAAAATTCAAGAAATCGCAAATTTCGTTCTTTTCCAGTAAACCTTGGTGACGAGAGGGCTGTGATTAATTACTTGCTATTATAGAGTATATAATGAAATAAGGCAATCTTCAAAGGCCTCATTCTCCAACTTCCCTGAGAATCGAATCAATCTTTAAGATATGATTATGGTAGGTCCCACAATGTTTTTGCTGAGTCACGATTACATTATCGTAACTGTAGCCTAGTCGTAACAGTTTTCACGCTTATCTCGTTCGGTGCTGAGAAACAAACACGGTGTGTTGTTCGTCCACGAATGAGAGCTCAGCATCAGCACCTACGAGTTAATATTTCATCATGGCATGGATATTTTAGTTAGCCTTTAAAGGTTCTGTAATGATACGGGACCTAACATAAAGTAAATAATAACGGTAATCGGATATAGGATAGGAAAGGATATAAATGTAGTAGAGTTCCTTGTGAAAGTGTACTACCACCATATCTATTTCAGCCACCAAGCAGCATTACTATGTTTTGGTTTGAAGGGTATGGTTGCCGGTGAATTTCAAGCACTTGGGGCTCAACAACTTTATGCATCAGGTTGACGGATGCAATTCAATACAGCGTAGGTCACATTCTTCGTAGATATGACCTGCGCAGTAAGGCTTAGTTAATAGGCAAGAGTACCACTAAACATCAGGTGTTGCTCATGTCGTTTAAAAAAAACATAATCCTCCTTCTGATGCAGTCGGGTAAAAACCTGTTTTGTTATTGCGTGCCAAAATAGGATACTTTTATAAAATTATAATTCTAATTATTTTCTGGTTGATTCAAGAATCTGTCAAAAAATACGCTATCAATTACGCTGATGATAATTTGTGTAGAATACGATCCATGTGGCTCCACGACATTACAGTATATTATATTAAGTATATAAGGTTCAACATTACCCTCCTTCTGAGGCAGTCGAGTAAAATAACGGTTTCTTTATTGTGTGCAAAATAGGAAATTAATCAAAATTCTGATTCTGATTATTTTTCTAATAGATTTAAGAATCTGTCATAAATTGCTATCAAATTACTTTCACGCTTGATAATTTCTGGAATACGATCCAAGTGGCTCCACGACAGTACAGTTATCCAACCTGCTACCTTCGCTGTTACAGCGTACGAAAGTAAAAGTAGTACGCATGATTACGTCACCAACATCTGTTTGCATTGATTGTTGAGGTGGAATAATGAATGAGTGGGGCAATCATTAGCGTGTAAGGCGCTGCACAGGAAGAATACCTATGCAATAGTGAAGACTGACAGTGTTTTTGTATGGCCAGAGAGTGCCCAGACAACATTCACAGTCTACGGATAATTGGCTTCAAAGCTCGTTTTTTTTTTTTATCATACGACGGGGAAGCGCTTGGCCTTCATCTCACTGGTAACAAGTTGAGATAAAGCCGAAGGTGGAGGCGCACTTCACCCGGAATCCTCAACAAACTGAGGAACTGTGCTTTCAACTTCGTCCTTATCAAAACATAAAACTGGGAGAAGAAAGAGAAGAAGTGAAGAAGTAAAGCTTGGATTTACGCTTCCCCGTCGTTCAAAAAAAATCTCCGAAATGTTGATATATGCCGTACGTCTGTTATAGACCTAACTACCGAAACAGCCTGAAAATAGTTTTAATTGGAAGTTAAAAAAACAACACAAAATAAGATTTCGTATCGTTAGTTCAGTTAACTGTTTTATAAAAAGCAGGATCATCATCGACTCTTGGCAATTTAAATCACGCATGAACCTACAATGTATCAACAAAAATATCAATATATTAAAATTATTGGCTAACTAAACCGCTATTACCCAGATATTGCTCTAGAAACAAATTTTTAAAATGTCTAAGTGATTTCTCGATTGGCCGCAGCCGCAATAACTCAAGGAACAGAATTAAAACCCAACATTAGCTACCGAGTGACGCAAGCACCTTGTAAATGTCATTTGGAGACCAGACTAGTTGCCAAACCAGTCTGCCGACCGCACAGATTAGTACAGAGTTGAGGACTGCGCTCAAACCATTCATCATCATCATCATCAATAACTATTATTGTAGGACATTATTAGCCTCCGTAAGAATAATGACTTGAATAGGCTCCACACTTGAAAATCGGGATAGAATTGCGTAGAAAAATGCAATAAAAACGTAGTTTTAAATAATACGCCGATAAACCAAATTTACTGCCTACGTTTTGATGGTCTGCAAAACTCATTGAGTGCTGCCTCATACACATTGTGTCTTCTAAGTGACGTGATCAGGCAGAAATGCAGAATACATATCTAGCAGACGATCCATCTGGAGGTATGTTCACTCAGACCAGATTAAACCTACTTTTATTTCCATACATAATTTGCTCATTCAACACCTTGCATGATACCACCAATAATCAATTAATAAAAAGTAAAGCAACAACAGAATTCCGACCATTTCCCTGTCAAGGATTATTATCAATTTATAGATTCAAAAACATTTACAGACGCATTCTGAAATATTGACAATTACCAGACATAAAACATGTCTGGTATTTGGCGCGAAATTACTGAAACTTAATCACACCCATTTGCTTTCCTGTTATGTTTTCGTGCATTTACCTATATACAAATACCCACATAAACTATTTTGATGCATGAATCTATTGTTAGACGGGGAAGCGCTTGCCCTTCATCTCATCCGGTGTCAAGTTATGATAAAGCCGAAGGGAAGCACACTTCACCCGGAATCCTCAACAGACTGAGGAGCTAGCTAGCTTACCTCTAAATGTCTGAACAAAACAATTTAGAATTGCTTATAGGGTGAGAGATATGGGACATACCTATCACCCTATAAGCAATGTTTGACGGTGGTAGCTAGCCAGACGGACTTAAACAAGTTCTACCACCGACTAAATCATACTACTAGCCAAATAATGGTATATAATAAGCCATTGCAATAGTTATAAACAATTATTCCAAACCACAGTAAATAATGCTCCCAAATCCAACCCAATCAATCAATCGGGTCGTCTGCAGCTATAAATGATTCAGCTACGAAATCTATGAAAAAATATCTTTTATGCCAAAACTCACTAAAAACAATCGTATTAGACGTCAAACTACCAACACAAATATGTTTTTTTATGCATCTAATAGACCTACTTCCAGATCCATTTTATCTGTGGCCAGTAATCTCGTATTACGGATACCGTATAAGGTACTCGAACCGGTCCGGATCAGGTTACCGGGATGAGGTCCCGCTAGCATTACCGTTGGGACCTGTTTGTGGGCTAGTGGGATTAAAGGATTCGGGTGTCATTGGTTGCTTAGGGTACTGCGGTACTACTTGTGGAGTTTAGTAGCTGTGGTTTCAAAGTTATTTGCAAGATGCCTGGCTTTACACTGGTTCTACTATTGTTGTGTTTATCGTACTAATCTTATTTGTAGCTGTATTATAACGATTTTTTTTCCAGGTCAGGTCATAAAATGCCCGAAATTTCAGCGATTATGCCCTACTTATTTTTTTTCTAGCAAAAGATTGCCCACATTTTATTGTTTATATATATATTTATTCTATGACGAGGAAGCGCTTGGCTTTCATCTCACCTGGTTATAAGTTTAGATAAGGTGGAAGGTGGAGGCGCATTTCACCCGGAATCCTTGACAAACTGAGGAACTGGATATCTCACCTCCAAATGCCGGAACACAGCAATTTAAGAATGGTTTTTATGGCGAAATAATTAGGTAAGATGGTGGTAGCTAGTCAGGCGGACCTAATCAAAATCCTACCACCAGCCAAACCAAGCACAATATTGCTACCCCTGGGCATCGTACTCGGGACCTCTGGATCTGAAATCGGTGGGTAAAACCACCAGACCACAGAGGCGGTTAAAACCATTCGTTATTGCACCCATATACCACGAAAGGCAGCAACACTAACATTCTAATAAATATTGATATTCAATAAATTAAACTAACTAAGTACAAAGGAATCAGTCAGATTACCTAAGGACCGTTACAAACGGCCTATAGGTAACTCAACTGTTCCAGACCAGTACCAGACGGAAGCGTGCCCAAGACATATATGAAATACAATATTGATATTGTATTTCATAGGTATACTTTTTTTTGGAACACGGAACCTAGGCATTTTATTTAAAATATATCTAGTTTAAGTTACTCATTAAAACATCAGTAAAAGCTGATATTTTGACATTACAAACAGATATTTCACTTTTTTTTTCAAGTTTTTTTAAACCTTTCTTGTGACAGCCCTTAGCTTACACTATAGTGACTTTTAGTATGAAATTGGCGGCCAGGGATTTGCCCAAGCTACGTTGGGCTACGATACGTTGATAATAGAGATGACGCCGAGATGTACGGACTTTCAAAGTAGGTAATATTATATATATTGAAGAAAGTTAAAACCCTGCTGTTGTCTTTTTGGAATGTGATAATGACACGCCGCAGGCCACAATTGCCATTAATTGAATCTTATCTTTTACTAATTTAAAATGCTAACTGACTCACTGATAACAACGCACAGCCTAAACGCCTAATCGTAGAGACATGAAATTTGGAGGGTATGTTTATCTTGATGCAAAAAAGCTAAGAAGGGGATTTTGAAAATTCGTAGTGTAAGGGGTTCAAAAAGGGGTTGAAAATTTTCATTAAAAGTATTCCCTAACTCTGAAACCGTGCATGATAAATGGTCAATATTATCATTATAGATTCTTCATATGAATGAGATAAGAACGTGATTCATGGTTTTTTGCTTTTTTAATCATTGAAGGGCAGGGGGAATAAATATCTAATTAACCACTACATAAATGGGCTGTTGACGTGACTGTATTTACGACCCTTGACTAATGTAACTTGACTACTTGATACACAGTAATCTTCTAATGCATAAAAGGACAAGTCCTGAGTGACTGACTGACTGATTCAACGAGATACAACGCACAGCCTAAGCCGCTGGGCTTATAGACTTGAAATTTGGAGAGTATGTTTGTCTTGGTTTGTAGGCGTTCGGTAATAAAGGAATTTGGGTTCAAAATGGCGTGCAAAGTTCTGAGTAAAATGTTGTATATCCCTGAAACTACAAATGATAGGCACTTGAAAATTAATATGTTGATTGCCCATAAGGAATAAGTTATGGCATATTTTCAGTTTTTAATAATTTTCAGAAATAAAGGGTGGGGTGTCCAATATTCAGACCTGACTAATAATAAAAAAAGGGGGTTCCCATACATGAAATGTTTTTATAAATTGTTATTTTCGACCTGTATAATAACAAAGTTGATGCGAGTATAGTGCTTACTTTGTGGTAAATAAATAAATGAATAATAAAATCTGGCCAAACGTGAGCCGGACCGGCAAGACTTCAAAAAGCCTGCATTTTTTGTCTGGAAATGTGGGTTAGAACCCTCGGTGTGCGTGTCTGCACACCATGTAGGAGCTAATCGGTCAAATGTATCCAGATATCCAACAACTATATATATATTTATAATATAAAACTTGCACCTATTTCAAAAAACCAATACGCGGACGAAGTCGCGAGTAAAAGCTAGTATAAGATAAAATTACAAAGTATAATTTATTTGGGACATTCAGCAAGAACTAATAAAGAACCAATCCTGAGATCCTGGCTCAACACAATTGCAGGATATTATGTTTTTATACCAAATTGTCAAACCCAAATATAAATCAATGCCGTCAATTTCCTTAATTTCTTTCTGAAATTAATTTTCAAAAGAATCAGAATCAAAATTTATTTATATTACACAAAATAAAAAATCGTTAAAAAATGTAAAAACGAAACCGGTAGGTTGGTAATAGAATTGTGTGCCACAAGAGAAAAAAGGCCTCAACTCAGCATGAATGCCTTACTACAGGGAGTAGATAAACGTTGGTATTCCGAAACCATTTACGAGGATCACTAGATCCTGCGAGACTAGAGGAGTATGGAGTGTGTTTGCAAAAGTGCATATGTTGCTTATTTACTTGCTGGATACTATTTCACGACTTAATTGGTTTTGGGGTACCACGTGGGTGAAGTTACGAGCAAAGCTTAGTTATTATATTTATCAAATCTAACCCATAGGTCGAGGTGTAACATAATTTTGGTTGCATAACCAATGTTTATTAATAAGCAACTTGGCATTATTATTATGCATTCTCTGTTATACGACACGTTTGTAAAGGTCAAATTTTATTTTAAGGTAAATAAATAAACAAATGTGATATGGGAAAAGTTCGCGATAACGAAGATATTTGAAATTATATTTGCTTAGGTATTTCTTATCTCCAAAATTAAAGATAAACAGGATAGAGCGGGATGAATGACTGAAGAGAATTGACTAAATGTAATGGCACATAGAATAGGATCGCCACAACATTTTTTTTTAAAAGATGGGTCAGCTCTTTTCAGCTCTTTTTTTATCTTTGGCCTGATTTTTCAAGTCAAGATGAGGCTGGAATGGTGGAAGCGCACTTCACCCGGAATCCTCAATATACTGACGAACTGGCTATCTGATCTCTAAATGCCGGAACACAATAATTTAGAATTTTTGTTATAGCTACCAAACTTAGAAAAGATGGTGATAGCTAGTCAGGCGGACTCAATCTTCTTAATTCACCTCTGTGGCCTCTGTGGTCTTGTGCTTCAACCCGCCGAGTTCAAAACCAGAGGTGCTGGGTTCGATCCCCAACATCCTATACTATATTGGTTTGGTTGGCAAAATCAAATAGGCTATTTGTATCTGGGTAGGTGTGGTAACACGGGCAAAGCCACGGGCAATAGCTAATGCCAATATATTCCTACATTTTTTAACAGGCTTTTCCTATAAAAACTAGCGACTAGGCCAAGAGCCAAGAGCTATCGTGCATTAAAAACCATTATATGGTAAGTTTAAAGCTACCACGGCAATCTATTGAATTGAGGACACAATAAAATTAATAGAAATACAAATTTAGACTTATAATATGTCCAAATAGGGTTTCGAGTAGATCACGTCAACTTCTGACTCAACTCAACCTTGATCATGATTATTTTAAGCAACACGAGTATTTTTGGGTATTTCATTTTAATATGTGTGGGCAAGCATTTTAATCTAGACTCCCAAATTGTTTTGGATGCCAAAAACGCTTTATTACCCCACTTAAAACTTATAGTAGAGAATATGATTGCTAGATAGACATTCTGATTGATATTTTACGTTCTTTTTTGAAACTATAGAGACGATTATAAAACAAAAGTCAACATTATGGGAATTCAACATTTAAAGAATTAGAGATTCTAAGAATTGAACATTTTGCAAATTAAAAATTAATCAACATTCTGGGAAACTATACATTTTGGGAATTCAACTTTATGAGAATTCAATTTTCTGATCCTAAAGGAATTACAGATGACAATTTTGTTTTAGCTGTCACCTGCTGAGCGAAGGAGCTGAAATATATATTAAGTGTGTGATTCATAGTAGTTAATGGTTTGAAGTGGGTGAAAATTGCCACTATACGACTTCTTTCCGATTCAAAACTAAATTATGCAAAGGTACATGTCCAGTTTCATACAAATTATGGAGCAAAGTAAGTCGAATGGGAATTGAAATAAAGCTTAAGTACAAGTCTTGCATGTTTTCAACCGCGATCGAGGCGATGGAATTTAATGCTAATAGCTATTGTAATAAGGCTTATTCTAATTAAAAGTTTGTGGTTTTCATTTCCGGTTGAAACAATAGTGAAGGCTGATTTGTCCAGTTCACATACAGCTCAAATTTAATGCAGCCAGCTCAGTTAATAGATTTGGAAGATAAAACATTTAAGTAGATTATATAGTTTTGTATATTTATAAGAGTATAGTTAAGGTATATTATAAAGTTAAGGTAGAGCTGGAATATTGATAAGTAAGATTATGATGTATTATACCTACATTTATATCTATATTTGGAATATCCAATCAACTCACAATACATGTATGAGTCCCGTTACATGGCGTAAGTTAGTTTTGTATTCAATGCAGCCAAGACAAGATACAATTGACAACTAATCATACGCTATCCAAACCAAGACTCAGACTTAACGACTGAACTTAGTATCCTGGGGAAAAATAAAAGTTTCTTGTAATTCGTATATAAGGGGTCAAGCTGTGGGCAAAAGCTCGTACAGTAATGACTAATACGACGTTGACTGGACCAAGTCCAGGCATATCCTGAACTACGCTCTGGTTTGAGTATAAACGCTTAGTGAAAAATGACAGCTATGTGACGTGACGAATTAAATCAAGCTATTGAAAAATGAGCCAAAATTGTTGCCGCGTAGTAACATGTAGCCTACATGGCATTCATTTATTCTTCGTGTAGGCTGTGTAAAAACCCTGGTATCAGATTTTACGAGCCGCGGCTATAAGCGTCTAACAGAAACATTATGTGGCGAATCAAATTTTAATCCCGTATGCCACATTTGTTTAAATCAAAAATTTAAAAAAACGTAACAAGAACTAATTCATTGCGCATCTAATCCGAAATGATGCGGGTTTTGGTGCGCGCTATTAGGTAAATTAGTGGTCCAGCTATTTCTGAGCTGTGTCACAGAAGATCGGAAGCGATACAATTATCTTCACGGGCCGTTCGTATTCGCAGACAAGGACGGAATGTGTGAAAGGAAGCCAATTACTTTGGTATTGAACATAACTGGGCATGGCTAATGAATTTTAGAAGGTTTAGTTCTAAATCGATTATCCGATAAAACGTATCAAATCGATAATAAAACACGATTGAATTGGATCTTTGTAGAGGGCGGAGGTTGATTATTATTTATTCAATGTTATTTTACATTTTACACAACGACATCTGTCCCCAAACTGAGCAAAGCTATGGGAATAGATTACGTAATAAAGAACCCACAGCTTACAGCTTACAAGGTAGAGCTACAACCAACTGTAAGGCTTTTTTTCTTTTTGATCAAATAATATTTGTGGAAATATATTATATATAAATATATATATTTAGAAGTAATATGTAACATGAATGGGTTTAATTTCGTATCTAATAAGTTTTTGAAAAAAAGTCCAAAGTGATCGTTTCAAAATGTTTCTTCAAAAGTTTCAAAGTAAGCACTGAACCGGACTTTAAAGGATTTTAACGTAGTTTGTGAGCGAACAGCCGCAGGAGGTAATATTTTTGCAGAGTATGTATATGTTTGTATTTATATTTCACTGGCACACTTAGCTGTATAAACGACTTGACAATGTGATATACTGAGACTGTTATTTTCATATGGATAGGCGAATCAATACATGAAAGTGGGAGGATGTATCAAGCTCCTAATATTTATTAGTGCATGGCCAACAACTTTAGCTATAATATTATTTCCGTTTATCTCTTTAGTTGACTGTAAGAAATGGCTTTGCACCGCCCTTTATCTAAACATGTATATATTAGTATATATTTTCGGTTTAATTCATATGGTGTACTATCAAGTATTTTCATTAATTCATCTATTTACTCAAAATGGATGATTTTATGAAAATACTACTAATTTGGAAAATTCTTTTTATGTTTGAATACTTCACAGGCGGTCCCATCGTCATCAGGTAGATATTATGATGGAATTCTGGAGAAATCGAGGAAAATCTTCAATAATTATGGGCATAATTGAAGCGATTTGGGCATTTGTATGATATTTTTATTTTTCAAAAGTAAGGAAAAAAACGGACCCCTTATAAGATCACGCGTCTATCTGTCTGTCCGTCCATCTGTCATCAAAATAATTAGAAAAACCTCATCTAGGTAAACGAAGTTGTCTCATATTCTTCATTGAAGTCGGTTTTCATTTTAGTTTTTAAAACGTTATTATCATCTACCTATGCAATAGAATATTTATTATAACAATATGGGTATCAAATGATAAAATAAACTAATAAATATTAACATCGAAATTCAAAATATATGCATAGATTGTAATACTTTTAATGGCCATGTTTTCGTTAAGCCATTTATATATAACTAGTTTATATTTAGTACCGTCTCAGTTTAAATTGGGTAAAATATTCAACTAAACGAGTGTACAAAAGAATAGGTACGTATGCTATCCTAACACGTTCCTTATAACCTCATCTTAGCCATGTCAAAGGGTCGAAGCGAGCCGAGGGCGAGGTCATTCAACTGCCCGATGGTGTTCATAAGACCTCGTTACAGAGTCCTTGAGCCTTGAAGCCTTTGAGACCACACGATCTCATTGATGAACGCTTTGAAGTAATCAATCCTGTCCACAGAATAAGGACATTTTTCATCATCCTTTGCAAGGTTCTGTCATAGCTTTTCCATCGTGCTGTGTAGGACGTATGGTTCACAATCAAGAAGTCCAAAGTCGATTTCACTTGAAACAAAAATGATTATATGGTTTTATGGACAAAAAGGTAATTAAAAAGAAGCGTGAATCTTTACTTCTCGCATTTTTACGATTTCAAAACGCGCATCTACAATATCGTATCGTGTGATGAAAAGGTCCATTACAGGGCATAAGGCATAAGTTTTTTTTATGTCCTCCGTGTAAACGAAAAAGAAATTCAATGAGGATGGGTGCTGGATTTAAAATTTTACGATTCAAACCGAGTGAATTGAATTTCGGGAATCGCGTAAACTTTGTCAAGTTATTCCAAAAACGACACGGATTTTCTTTAAATGCATTTTACATCGAAAGTTTTCTAATTTTGGGGGTATCTTAGATATGGGCTGTTCTTGAAGTTTTTTTTTGAGCGAGGCTGGTCACTTTTGTGTTACTTTAATCCGTAGTCCGAAAAGTCGGTAAATAAAGAGTGCTATGCCCAAATTATACCTAGGTTTCTATCACTATTTGGTCTTTAAAATGAACTGATCCTAACTTGTTTTACCACTAAGTGGCAAACAGGAATACGGCTCCCCTGTTTGGTAAGCTACTACCGTTCCTATGGACAATCGAATGACATTCCCGACTCAAATGAATAAGGAAACGCACTTTCCACCCGTGGATATCGAAGTGACTAAGGGTAAACACCAAGGTGTAGGCAGGAGCATCTGAAGCTCAGATATTTGAGTAATAATAACAACATCAATACTCACCAACCTGCCTGGCAAGCGTGGTAATTATGGCATTGCTACTACTAATTATTAGGGAGGCCCATTGCAGTGGATTACGGGCTTTTAATTATGAATGATGATAATTTCGATGAACTACTGAAAACTCCACATCTCAGGTCATCATCATCAACATAATTTCAGCAAACATCATACTTATTTATTTATTTAAGCCTTTTATTACAGATTATTACATAGAAGTTACTTATTTTAATATTTTACATCGACACTTTTATCTGTTTGCCCTTTTTTGGCAAAGGCCTCCTCCAACTTCTTCCACTCCTCTCTGTCTCTCGCTATTCTGATACATGTTTTTCCCTGCAATATATTTTATCTCGTCCTCCCATCTTTTGTACTGTCTCCCTCTTTTACGTTTATTGTATTTCGGGAACCAATTAATCACAGTTCTACTCCATTTCTCTTTTCCCCTTACTGTATCTCCATTTTAGTTTCTTTTTTTAAGTGTAACATCTTCTATTTTTGTACGTCTTCTTAGTGTTTCGTTCTTTGTTTTATCCAGTTTCCTTTTTCCTTTTTCCACATCATATACCAACCAACAAATAAATAAATTTATATAGCGATCCGAACCATTTCTTCAGAATCCCCAACACACATCTTAGGCAGGTTGCCTTTAAGATATCGCTCTTAGCGATAAGGTCACCCATTGTACTTATTCATTGTGTCGTATTGTATTGTTCAATGTGATTTCTATGTACAAAAAAGTGTTCATTCATTCGTTAATAGGTACTCTAAATCCAAAAAGTAGAAAGTTAAGACCGTAATTATTTTCACAAAATCACCATCTTGCATACTTTTTAAAAGATTACTATTTGGCTTCAGATATCTCTGAGTGAAGTTAAAGTTAGTTAAAAGGGCTCCTGATATCGGAGACCCCTGTTGACATTAACTTTTGTTTATTTCATAAGTAAAACAATGCTTAGTCTGATAAAATAGGACTCTCTAACTTTAAAATGGAAACTCAAACTAAAGTTGGTCCCCAACCTTAACCTGTGGATATTTGACTACACAACAAAATATATAACCAAAAAGTGGTACTAAAGGTTTTTGGCTATTTTTAGGGTTATTTTATGAATGGGTTCGTGCTATATTTATTTATTTCATGAATTATGTTGAGATACAATGTTTTTGTTATTGAACAAGTTATGATGTACCACATAAGTGATTGAGTAAAAGTGATCAAACACTTTGAACAAGCGATGTGATTTTAATCAGTGAGAAAAAAAAATATCTAAATTAGCTATTTTGTCACTAAAAAGTCGTTTCCTATCCAATGGGGCCAATAAGGTACTTATATCGTTGTCCGTTTGTCTGTCTGTCTCTCCGACCTGCAGCCTAGATACATAATTTAAAATCCACTACCAGTGAACTTCAAGTTGATTACCAGTGGTCAAATCCAGTCAGAATATGTCAAAATAAAAACGAAAGTGACATTTGAAGCCTAGATTAGGATTTAAATGTCAAAAATGAAGTTGATGCTTATTGACTTACACAATAAGAGCCCTAGCTGGGCTATTAGCAGGCTATATATATATAGATAACTCTTTTAAATCGTGATTCCAATATAAATATATAAAGCTGTTTGTTATCAGTTAAATATATAATTTTTTTTTTTTTTTTTATAACAAGTATACATTTATTCAATAAATTAAACTAACTAAGTACAAAGGAATCAGTCAGATTACCTAAGGACCGTTACAAACGGCCTATAGGTAACTCAACTGTTCCAGACCAGTACCAGACGGAAGCGTGCCCAAGACACTGGCTGCATTGCCACGCTATATAATTTATGAGTTATATGTTTGACTCAGCTGACATTTAATAAAATTTTAAATAAATACATAAAAAAAACCTGATCCACGAACCGTGATTTGTAATAGTATTTGATATTTATTAACCAAAACAGACACCAACAAAGTTCAAACATAATAAATTTGTTATGTTTCGGCATTAAGAAGTAAGATAGCCAGTTCCTTAGGCTGTTGACAATTCCGGGTGAAGTGCGCTTCCACCTTTAGCCTTATCATGAATTTAAAATTGAATATTAAAATTGAATTCAATTTAAAATTGAATACTAAACCAGGTGAGATGAAGGCCAAGCGACCCAAGTTGGTGCCTTCATCAATTATAGTAAACGTGAGTAAACTTTTGTTAATTAAAGTTAATATAATGAAATTGAATACTTAACTTATAAAAGTTTGGTTTGGTTTTAAACAAAAAACTGCCAAGCGTGCGTCGGACTCACAGGAATGCTCCAGAATGTAATGATTTTTTTTTTTTATGTCGTCATCGAAATGGTCTGATCTGAACTCGCGCTTGACTGGTATTTTTTTCTTGTTTTGGTACCTAAATTATGTGTTTTTAATATCTTATATCTGACCTGAAGCCGATAAATCGCGTAAATGACGAGAAAGGCGAAAGGCGAGTGAAAGCGGCGGTGAGTAAACTAGGCCAATGCTTGGAAACGTGCACTAGTATGGATGAGCTCGTTTTGAGTGAGTTTTTATTGCAAAGTAGTTCCAAATAAATATGTGAATAAATATTTCAGGACTAATACATAACGCCATCTAGCCCAAAACTAAGAAATGGAGAAAAACCAGGGAACTACGGTTTTTTTTGTAAATGCATACTTATCATACAAAACAACACCTAATCACAGAACGAAATTATATTTTCATCACACAAATGTTTCGGTCGGGTGGGAATCGAACCCACAACCTACAGCACAGCAGGCAGAGCTACTAACAACTGAGCTGGAATGCTTGTCTTACAGCTCATTGCTCATTTTTTGCATGCACCACCTCACCCTAAACTAAGCATAGATTATAATACTATTTAACGAATACATTATTTTATAAATTACGCCGACATTTTGATCAGCTTAAAACAGTTTTTATCTGAACTAATGATAGGTAGCTTGTGTAAGTGAAGTGCTTTGCCTTTTGTATTTTGTCAACAGAATGTACATACAATTCAGGGTGATGTTTGGGTTAGTTATGATCTACCTCCTAGTCCTCTACCCTGGACAATAGAATATCGGTTAAGATCACACAGGTGGTGGGACCTGTGAGGTTTACCTGGCTAGCGACCCTCCTGACAAAACTTAGCGCCAAATGGTATGCCGTATTCAGTTGGGTCGAGGGAGAGCTATTGTATTCCGGTAAAGCTCAGTCCATCGTAGAACTCATCCTCGCTCAGGCCTGAGTAAGCCTGGAGGTCAAGAGCTGACTAATTTATCTTTATAATTTTATCAAAAAACTTAATTCATTCCTTCAGCTACGTGTGGTAGGAAACTGCAAAGGATCGAGATGTTTTTTTAACTATACGAAGGAGAAGCACTGGCGACAGACATTACATTGCCTAGCCAAGCTAGCCAGGCGGACATAAACAAAGTCCTACTACCAACCAAACCAAGCACAATATTGAACTCCCCTGGGGATTGAGCCCGGGGCTTCTGGATCTGACACCGGGACGAACCACCAGACCACAGAGGCGGTAGAAGGTAGTTGACGGGATTTGGGATAAGTCCGTACCGCGGCTAGTAAACAATAAAATAGATTGATTTTCTGGAAGCTTCTGTTTGATCGCGACGTTTCAAAATGATTATATCTGCCTGCCATTTTGAAACGTCGTACCAATAAAAAATTACATTTATATTTAACAATTTTATTTAATAAAAATTGTTAGGTTCCGATTAACACTTTTATTGGTACCTAATTTAAACTATCGCAAAAGATCGAGCCCAACTAAAATTGAGTATTGCCTCCGATTAAGAAAATTGGCATATTATTTCTTGTCCCCGGACTATTTTTAAATCCTACAATGATTTAAAAATAGTAGTAGGTATTTATAGACGCTTCATCTGTATATATATCTAAAATAACTGTCTAGCTGTCCAACAATCAACGTACAGCCCCAACTAAGAGTAAGAGAAACCCTTTGTGCAAGGGCTCGTCCGGGTAGATACTACCATTATACCTATACCGGCTGCCAAGCAACATTGATGTGTTCCGGTTTGAAGGGTATGGTTGCCAGTGAAATTACGGGCACGCGTTGCTAGCACCTTTATGTCCCATGTTGACAGGAGCAATTCAGTGCTATGACTACGGCGACGCAGTTAGGCTTTATTGCTTGGTCAGTACGCAGTTAGGCTTTGTTGTCTCCAAGTTGTATAAAAGAAAAACGGTTAGTGTATACCATCTCAACGGTTACGCAACGACAATAGTCACAAACGCAACGTCCGTTGACGCAATGTGTGCACGCCTTTAAACTTACTTGACGAATCCGTCAATGGTGGTCTTCATGTCAGGGACAGGCCACCAATGTTTGCTTATTTCAACATACCTGAGGATAAAAAACAATCGGTTAGTCCGGTCAGCATTTTAGAAAATAAATCAAAGTTGAAAAAACTTAATCTAAATGTAAAATTAATATACGAAAACTCGGGCCGTGTTTTCGTAAATGAAGTTTGAAGTGCAAAATATTACAATCTCAATCTATTTAGAATCAACATTTTACTACTTTAAATATAATATTTTATGTTATTTTCCCCTCCTAATTTGATTCAAAACCCTCATAATAGTAGCAGCCTATGTCACTCCCTTAATTTAGACAACCCAAACCACACCACACATAGCCACACTACCTTCAAGCCATGTAAGCTGTAGAGTGAATCAATGAAATAGACATACTCTCTAAAAACATAACCCTGCTACCGAGACAGTTGGGTAAAACACAAATCAGATCAAATCTTATATGGCAATGGCATGGTAGTCTCACAACTCCTACGTGTATGGCATATTGATGGAAGTCTAAATGATCTCCACCACGGATCTTGACATAACATCTTCCATTTTGCTTAGCTGTGATTTCAAACCCTCCTGGATGATGGTCATGAATACAGCCTCTTTAGATAGTCTAGAAAGAGGCTCTTATCCAACGGTTTTTTTTTGTTTACGGGTAAATCTTGTAGAAAACAAATTTGTAGGAATAGGATCTATGCCTCCACGGACCTGCTGAATTGTCTCAGTGGGCGGAGAGGTTTCGGAAAGGAGGTTCCGGTGTACCCTTAGCTCCAGATAAAACACAGGGGAGGGCCTCTCCACGTGTCCCGCTGAACCAGCAGAGGGCACAGCGTAATGAGGCGGGCGGACCCAGCCATGGGTTTGCCTAGGGAGGGTCCGGGCACTGCGTCTGAACAGCGTGACGAACAATTCGCATCTCAGAGGACGGGGTCTTTCGGGAACTGGAAGACGGTGGCGGTGTTACTCTCTTTTCGGCCGCACGGTGATAGCTAGTATATGTATAAGCTATCTGCTGCGGGTGGGAGACAGTTTCCACCAGGAGAGAGGAGGGAAGGACCAGGCTTCGTCACATACAATTTATTTTGAGTACCTGGTAAGGTATACCTACTCAAAGTTATTAGCTGCTGGAAACTGGAAACTTGGTAAAGTTTGATATTTGCAACAGTTTCCGCACCAGACAAATTCATTTCTCGTATCGTTCATAAAAACTGTCATATATCTACGAACAGACCGACATACTTGTCCTTACAGACCCGTCGGCCTTGCCAGCGCGTGTTCAGCTTTCGACACAAGTTAAAGTTACTCAATCAAGCAACCGCTATACTCTGAACTATCCTGAATACCGCCATCAAAGAGCTATATACCGAGAAGATTAGGACCGAGAGATCTATCAACGCTGGCCGATATCATAACTAAATTATACAGACCCGTCCGACTAATATGGAACTCAAACGCAATGGTCAAAGCAGTGGAGGTCCGATTAAGGTGGTCTTGCGAAGTTAAAAGCGACCGTGAATGAGACCTATTGGTTTTATATAGTGGTCATTCTTTTTGGCGCCATTTCGAAGTAAATTGTAGGTTATTTTATTCGAATTTTATGAAGTCAAGCACCGTTTTGAACTCCACCTTTGTTAAATTATGAAAGAGTTTATGAACTCTTTGTGTTGCCTGCGAGAGGGTAGAAGGTTAAACATTTTATTGCGAGTTAAAGTAAAAGCTCAAGTCTATAAATCTTGGTAATATACAATTGCTGTGTAGCTGTTTGACTGACACATAGACAGACAACATATTTAGGTACCTACACTAGATTTAATCTAATAAAATATTCGAAGTAGAGCCAGTTCAGAGAGAACCATCATCATCATCAACATATAGAAGTCCGTAGCTCATTTCCATGGAGCCCATTAGGCCATACGTATCCTCTCGCTGCCCGCCACAGAATGAATGAATGAATTAATGAATGAACACTTTATTGTACACAGAAATATGACTATGGAATAACACAAACATTTAATGACAATAATGTCTAAATACAATGGGCCTTATCGCTAAAAGTTATTTCTTCTAGGCAACCTTGTAAGGAGAAATGTAAACAGTAAAATACACACAAAACACAGCATTAACACAGAATAATCACAGAATGGAGGTCGTCGTTCCATCTAGCCGTCCTACACCACGCTTGACCTCTGTCTACGATAGAACTCTTTCTATCGTGGTCAAAAAGAATTAGGAGCGTATATGAAAACCGCCACCATATCTATGATGGTTATCATTATCCGACATCAAAAAAAAAACCCTCCATTTTTGACACAACACTAGTTTCAATAACTTTTTATTTGTGAGGCTAATTAATAAAAGCTTCATGACTGCAGATTAGGATTCATGAAAATTTTAATGAGATGAAATACGCTTCTTGTGTGTGGATCTCGAGTCGGAGGTCTCGGGTTCAAATCCCAGGTAGGCACATATTATTGATGCTTGTTCCAAGTTTGGTGAGGAGATTGCAGCCTTTAATTACTTGATAATCCGAAAAGTTGAATGTTTTCATACTTTGGAGCACCTAGAGCATCTACGTCGATTACGAATACTGCATATAAAAGAGCAATTGCACTGGGCCGATGTTGCTATACCTACCAGTCGGGGGCTATTAGGTGGTTAAGTATTGCTAAATATTTTTTAGATAGTTAAGTATTTAGACGAAGATGTACTCATAAATATTAAATCAATCAATAAAGTTACAATTTGACATCTACTAATACGTATAATCATATATATAATAATACCTACGTACGAAATTTGTGAATTTTATGTATAACTTGGTGTTGAGTGCGACGACGAATACCTATCTAGTTTTTCCTTGTTATTGCTAGTGACAACTATTTGTTTTTGTGATAATAAAGTTCTTTAAACCTAATGTTTTAAAGTTAATATTTAATGGATCATCAAAAAACGATCTTGCCCCAGTTTCTTGGATTTCTTCTTAAGTGCTGGTCGTGATTCTGAACAGGCGGTACATTTGACAGTTCAAAATGAACTTATTTTTTTCTATTGATTAAACAATTCGACTCTTGCTGACGAAGAAAGAATTGAGTCTCGGTTTCAAGCATAACAACAATTTAAACTGATATTGAATATTGTACATTTTATACACGGGATTTTCTCGCGTATATGATATTATAGATATATGATAGTTCAATAAAATAATTTAATTGAATTAATTCAATAAATATAATTTTAATTTTAATTAGCAAACAAATAACAATTATATGTCAGACATATTATACACATGATCATCTTTTTATTTAATCTAATCTTTTTAAGGCTAATTTATGTATGTACTTAGAAGAAAAACGGGATCTACAACAAAAGTTTTTGATTTAGTGTGGGTCCTGATTTATTTAAAAACAAGCCATTTTCTTTGTATCCAACTTGATTGATCCATATGTTTTTATTTGTAAGCTTGAAAATGTAAATTGCTATGAATAATTGAAAAATATTAATTTTATTATATGAAGGCACCAACTTTGTTTCGGTTCTCTCAGGGATCCTTCATCAAGGGGGAAAAATCCCAGATGAGATCGCGTTCGCGGCGCATATAGTCTTCTTTTTCGACGTCGCGTATAACATTGGTAATTTTGTTGAGAGTGCAAAGCCAAAAGTATATTTTGCTAATTAGTATATTTTGACCACACAATAAAATCTTTCACAACTTTACTATTCTCTAACAGCATTGAAAAGTCATGGTCGATTCAAAAGGCTTGAAATCCAACCAAAGTTTGAATCAAATGTTGCAACTTTTCAGTTTAATTACATGATACTATTCTAGCATTATTATCAAACACTATTATAAAATACCTATCTAATATATCTAGTCGATATTTTGATGAATATTGAACACATTTAACATTACTTTAGTAGTACGTATAGAAAATTACTTGCATTGAATTAACAATTTGCATTTCAATAAATAGTAGAAATTTCGGCAAACAGAAAAAAAAGCGCCGAAATGACAAGCTTGCTACAACTCCCAACTCATGACAATAACGACTAGTATAGCAAGAGCGACAGAGAAATAAGAAGTGTTTACTTATTTCTTTTTTATTTTTGAATTTAGAATAGCATTTGACCTCGAGACTGGGAATTACCTGTGCGAGGATGAGGTTATAAAGGCACTGGCTCTCCCGCACTTTGACGGAACACGGCATACCGTTTGGTGCTGGACTTTAGCAGGTCACTAGCTAAGTGGACCTGTACAGGTGTTACCACGAGTGTTGTAATCATTCAGGCGTAACCGCTAGCAAAAACCAGCGACTCCGTTCCCCACGGTAGACCACAAGGAGGTAGATAACACCTACCTTTGTGTTTGTGTCGGCTTTTCTCGGCTTCCAAACATGCGGCACTATGCTATCTACTCGACAATGTCAAAGACACTGCTTATATGCACTTGTTAATAACTTCAACTTACTATCGCGATACCAGGATTTTTGTTGCAGTAAAATGAGAACCTACAAAAGTAAAGAAGGAATCAATTACGACGATCTAGTCATCTACTACCTGAATGCGCTAAAAACTTAGATCTTGCGACGCAAGCGCAGTTGTTGACACAACTTTCGCGCACTTTCACACGCGGTTCAATAAGGTTAGCCTTTCCATTGATAAATAAAACTTCCTGACCGACCGCTTGTATGCCTGTGTTGATCATAATAGCTTAGCGTAATAGCTACCTGTTTCGATTAGATTGCTTGCATAGGTAGGTTCATTATTTTATTATTGATTTTCAAAGGATTTATTATGATTGCAACAGACAGACAGATGCCAGCAAATGACAGCACAGTTATTGATAGATGTCCACGTACTATACAGGGTAGAGTTTGTGGAGCTTTTGAATCTCAAGCTCACCTGTGTATTAGAATGGGTTGACGCATGGTTAATCGCTTCAAAATATAGGCGTTTTGTCTGCAAAAAATATTAATTTCAGTCAAATCTTCATATTCACTTCGCTCCAGTTCAATCTTAGTTTGACCCGTTAAATTTTGGCTCTCATATGAAGCTGGGTATTCTGCCTTAGGTTTGGTGGTACTCTGCACTGGAACAGCTTTTAAGTTTGTACATAGCCTAGGTTGGATCTAGTATCGAGTACTGCTGCCATCTTTGGGATGGATCAGCCATGAATCAGCTCGAAGCCCTGGACTTGATTGAGCGTCGTGCTGCTAGGCTTTTTATGTGATGATTCGTTTGTTTAGGCCAACTTGCAGAGCCTAGAATATAGACGGTGGGTTGCCAGACTACTGTCTCTGCTCTTACAATCTTGAAGTCTTCAAGTCTACGAGTATAGTCAATACTGTGTAGTGTAGTGTGTGTAGTGAAAACTCTTTGTTTAATGTTTTACTTGTAAATAGCAAGGAATTTAAAAAACAAAATCATTTTACACAATTTGATCTTGACATTTCGCTCAGTCAATAAACTGTTACTTACGTTTTACTGCATTGAATAAAATTGCAAAGATAGGTCTCATTGTGATTCAAAATGCGTTTCGAGTTTTGAAAGAAATCTATAAGATAGGTCTCATTGTGATTTGATATGCGTTCTATCTGAGTTTTGAAAAAAATCGCAAGCATAGGTCTACTTATAGATTAGAATGCACTTTATTGAGTTTCATTAGCCTTTGTTCACGATAACTTACCTACAAACATACGGAAGAAACAGAAGTAGGTACATATGCTTCATATTGTTAGGTTATGGCACGCGTTATGTGACAATTGTTATGTAAAAAATAATTTTGCACGAAGGCTTATCTCCTTTTGTGTTTCCATAATTCTGCGAGTGTTATCTTTCCTTGTGCTTGTCATAACCACATAATAATATGAAAACGTTAAGAGCCATATCACACGTGCGTTGCGTTTTGTTTTCTTATAAAAAAGCCGCGCCGCTGGTGTTTTTTATTGAAATCAGGCTAATTGAAAGAGATCGGCTTATCTCGTCATTGATTTGAAGTGTTTTAATGCTAACTTGTATCATTACATCCGCAGACTGATTTCGGGTCGATTCTTTACCCATGACCTGAGTATTCGCAAGTGTATGCTAACCCTGGGATGAAATAAGCTTTCATAAACAAAAGTTAGGTACATAGGTAGGTAGACATGTACAAAAGGTAGGTAGGGTATAGAGGTAACAAAAGTAAACGTTGCTTTGACATCATAACTGAGTAATGTCCGCAATTTATTTATCTATTACGCAAACCAAGGCAGGTCAGGTTACACAAAACAAAGATTGTGACTGTGGTTACACAATAAGCAGAATAGTAAAAAAAATAAGTAATTTAATAATTTAGACGCAAAATTGGTGATGTGTAGGAAGCGTGAAACTGTATAATACGTAAGACTATTTACTGACATAATTATCAAGGTAAATCTACTTTAATTTACTATTACTATAACTGTATCCTTCTAGGGGTATTTCTGACACTTTTTTTGTGATTGAGAAAATAAAGGTATAAAAAACTTGAAATAGGAATTACAAGTCATTTTCCTGATCTAAAAACCCTCCACATTACGCACGCTCCAGGTTATAAAATAAACCCTGTGTAGACAATATAAATATTTATGAAATTAATTTAACAAGTGTTTAACAATCAAAAAAAGTTTATTTTTAATCTTTCACATCGGCGTTACTTCAGTAGCCTATTTATGTCCAATGCTGACCAGTGGCTCCTCAAAAGCTTGAGGGTTGTGCCATAATCACCACGTTTGGCAGGCTGATTTGTGATCGCAGTAATGATGCTTATGAACAAGGAAGCCGCCTGCCTTGTTTTGGTGAGATTTCTTAACTGACGACATCAGCGGGCTGAGTTAGAGACTTCAGTAAATTTGTACTTTATCGTAAAAAGAGTAAAAATTTACATATTTCGTAAATAGAGTAACAATTTACATATATCGTTAAACAGCTATGTGTGTAAACGATAATAATGTACCTACCTTCCCTTAACAATTACTTAATGTTGAAGAAACTACTTAAAACTGCAATATGAGTCAAGCTCGCGCGAATAAAAATCACATTAATTTTGCTTTAAGGGTTTATTGGAATCCGAAGTGAGCGAGTACAACTTGCACTTGGCCATTTTCATTACATGGCCGTCTCAATTTCATTTTTTGCGTAAGATAAATTTATTATTACACTACGCAAAATAACGTAATTTTAATTGTTATGTAAAAGCAGCTGTGAACCAAATCGAGACACGTTTTTTAGTGAGGTAGTTAAGCATTTTGTAATGTTTAAATGCAAGAATTTGGCCGTCTTTTTGAATGATGCAAAATGTCATAGATTTTATTATAAAGTTCATTGTGTTTTTGTTAAAATTGAAACGCAATCGTGAGTTTATGCTGTGAAATATCCCTGAACGTAGTTTTTACTATAACTTTCAAGCTCATGTTTCGGCAAGTCTTCATTCATTTCAGCCCACATACGTTACTGACAACATAGACCTCCCCTAATCAACGCCACAAATAGTGACTGAGCCGCCTCCATGCATCAACTCTCTGCGACCGCCACAATGTCTCCAGTCCATCGAATAGGGGTTTTGTCATTCTCTGATTCGCGTTTAATCGTGATTGCCATAACCTTTACTCCCCAACGGTTAATCGAAGCAAATAATTTCGAAAAATTAGCTGATTCAAGACAAATATATTGAAATCAAATCTCTTTGGTTATACCGCTTCGGTACCTGGCTGGTTGTATTATCATTTTAGATGTTACAATTTGAAAAAAGATGCAGAGATATAATAAACTGTTCAATCAAACCCATACTTTACATTATTGTAGAGCCAATGGGAGCATTCTAAAATCAAATTTCCTAGTGAACTTTGTTTAAAACAGTCCGTGGGATGATATAACCGGGAATTTAAAAATGTTCAAATGATGTCTGGATCATTATTATGACCAGAGACTTATTTAGCATCATATCCAATAAGGCCCATTGCCATTAATACCAGATGGGATCCGGTTAAACGAGTATCTATTTTCTTAGAGGTGTTTTTAGGAGATAAAACTACATTTTAATTTATTATGTGAAATGAAACAAACATTTATATCCAGTTTTAAAAGTAACAAATATCTAAAGATACATCAGTCTCTAAGTTACATTTAAAAATACAAGACGTCACGAACAATTTGTCACGGACGTACGAAGTTCGTGTAAACAAGGCAAGTTGTGTTGAAAGCTTGAAAACCTTTGACAAGATCATTCGGCTGCGCACACGCAATGGAAGAGACATCAACGCGCTTCGTGCGCAATTGCTTTTGAATATTCAAAATGTTTTTTATGGGTCAAATTGCTACGTTTGGAGCCTATCTTCACTTTGAAATTTCATTCACAACATATTTTATCATAATTTTCAAATTTACTGCCTTAGTTGTCTAGTGCTTCGCCCACGGAGATCTAGAGGTCCCGGATTCGAGCCCCAGGGGAGTACATGGCATATTTTGCTTGGGTTGGTTCGTGGTGTTCTAAATTGTTGTGCTCCGGGTATGATAGTCGGTTCCTCAGACCTTTATGGATTCTTGATCGTTAAAACCTTGACTTGAAACGTCGTACGGTAAAAAAACTGTTTTCTTCTACATAAGCGGGCGTGAATAGGAATCAGTGTCTGAATACAACAAAAGCGGGAATGAGATTTTAAGTAAAATAGATTAAAAAAAGTAGACCTCAGTTGAAGTCAGAGTCATTTTTTTTATTCATTAAGATTTTTTAGGATCATTTTGAAACGTCAAATTCATTCACCGCATGTGTCCATGAACCATTTAACCTTGTTTAATATAGAAAATAAATACCTAGATATTTTATTCTATAACTTATTTATTTTCTAATGAGGCAACATCAAAGCGATGTAACATTTAACATTTTGAAGAGAGAGATTTTGAGAAATGTTAGTGTGAAGTTTGAAGTTTTTCCTATTCACCCCCGTCTATGGTACCTATGTCAACAGATTGAATAGATTAAAAATCTTATTACACTTATTAATTTTGGCTCACGGGTTCTATCCATTCTGCCAGTGTCTATCGCAAGTTACACAAGCTTATAAATTTACTATAAGATAACAGAAAACCTGAACACCCATTCATTCCGTTGAAGCCGTTGGCCGGTAATTTTCACGTTATTTGTTCTGCTACCTTTGCTATAATAGCACGTGTCGCAAGCAAACGCTCCGACGGAGAGACTGGCGAACCATGACTGCAGTGAAAACGCGTAACCACCGGTTTCCATGCAGTGAAGCCTAGCGGTAATGCGAACTGAAAACTATACAGGCTTTTTTTTTTCCAGGGCCACTGAGGCCAAGTCTGAAACCGTGAGAGTTATCGAAAAGTCATGTTAGTTACGTGCTCGATTTCATAAAAGTAAGTTCTGCATTAAAGAAAGTATTATTTTTATACTTTATCTGGAAAAGTGAGTTTTTGAAAATATATTATTTTTATTTATGAGTTCTTTGAATGATAATAAAAAAAAATTTGACTATGTGCCCAAAGTTGTTGGAATTCTTTCAAAAGTAAACATTTATACATTCAACTATACGGGTTACATGATTTCTAATTCATTTGTACTATTGCCAAGAATACACAGTCGCCACAGAAAGGATGAAAATTGCATAGAAGGAAATACAGAAAAGTTATTTTGAAATTAGAATAGTATTTCAAAAATTACTTTTTGTTTATCAAGAACACGGTTTGTTGACACAGGGTTTTTTTAAACTTGAGCCTTAAACTGATGATGCTAAAACATAGTTTAGATTGGATGTATTAAGCAATACAAATAACGCGTTGCAGATGGAACAGTTGAAATGTATCGAAATCCGCAGAGAGAGGGAGTGAAATTAAAATGTATTTAGTTTGCACTGAATTTGTGGTTATTCTGTAGTTTCAGGCTGACGACATTAATTATCATGTTTTTGTGGTAAATACGATTTATTACAGGAGTATTGTTTGAACCCAGGGACCTTTTTATTCAAGTAGAATATAATAGTATAAATAGTATTGTATTATATAAAGTAGTTTCGAGTTTCCTGGCTCAGAGCAATATCTATGCAAACTTTCAACTCAATCCATTTAGTTTTGGCGTGAAAAAGTTACAGAGAACTGATAAGTTATTTATGAATTGTTAGATAAAGCTTACGTCGAGAACTACAAATCGTGCAATGTTTTAGCTCATTATGTTCAATAGTTTTGTTGTCTGGTTTCTAATACCAAGCTATGTTACAGCAAAAACATGATTCCTCATCACCTAAGATCGTTCATAAATGTGAAATGTCAAACCTTATTTCCCATGGCTCCATTGCACCACTGTTGACATAACGGTGATCCTCCACGACCTGAAGCCACGATCGTCTGGATTTTGATGCAATCTTTCAAAATACGGGACTTGATCGTGATACTTTCAAAATTCACAACCTACAAGATACTATCATTATTACTACTGCGGTTAAGCCTAAACAAAAAAACAAAGCAATCGAAATGAAAAAAGATTAGGAGGTCGTTCATTTATTAAAATGGCAATACTGTATCTACCCACGTTTATGGTGAAGGTAATATCTTGATAAATTTATTAGTATTCTGCTAAGCGGTGATAGGCAAGCAACCTGAAATTTTATTTTAAATAGAAATAGAAATATATTTCTTGGCACCTTAGAACAAACCATAATTAATACCTTAATAAGTTTACAGAGACTTGACTTAAGGTAACATACAGTTATATTTTAGTGTTATTACTGCTACCAATACTACTTAGTTAATAATTACCCTGTATAATTGGCAACAGTGCCCACACCTTCAAAAGGATATTCAGATCAAAAATTACTCAATAATGTGTAAGAATAAGTGTAACTTAGATTAATAATATGGTAAAAAACATAGGTAGTAAGTTTCCACCTGCTTGAATTATGCAGTTTGTTGATCATTAAATGGGTCAGCTTTTGGCCACAAACCTTGCGTAGGCAGAGATGATGTGTCTACGATTGGACGAGCCTATCCAGAATATACCTATATCAAATAGTATAAGTAGGTTACATAATTGTAGGGTACATATTTGTTAGCTGATTGCAAACAGAGTTGACAAGGTGCTGAATGTTAAATATTGTACGTGCCTTTGTCTAACCCCTTGTCGGTTTTACATGTCCTAAGTTGTACTAAGACTTTCTTTTTTTTCTTTTCAACTGACTTCCAAGAAAGGTGGAGGCCAATTTGGACCATATTTTTTTGTTATTGTTTTGAAGCTAATACAATTTGGAAGGCGGCTCTAATCTGTATGTGACATAATTACCGTATCTACTCACAACACCGATCTGGTTTTCTTTTATTCCGGGTTAATTGTGCGTTTCCACCTTCGGCCTCCTCAACTCAACACGAGGTGATATAAAGGCCAAGCGCTTCCCTATCGTAGTACAATTAATAAATAAAAAAATCGCATCCATTTTTTACTAACTTATTTATAGTAGCAAATAAATAATGCAGGTACCTATAGCTAGAAACATCTGTGCGCTGATCTATGCCAGGAGTGCGTCGTCATGTCAGCGACAGCGCTTGGCGTACGTTTCGCTGCTTGTTGCCGCTCTGTCCAACCAGAGCGGCAACGCCGCGCTCACAATGCTACATCACGGCTACGCGTCGCATTGCAGTTAGTCGTCAAAGCGTACTAACGGACGCAAAACGTATAGAAGTCTTGACAAAAACGGTATACTTTGCAGTTGTACTTTACTTATTATACGTTAATTCAGTTTGTGGGGATTATAGTGTGACAGATTTGCAAAATGACAGCTTTAGCGGAGTTTGTAAAGGTGGTAGAACAATTTCCGTGTATTTACAACAGTGATTTACCGGATTACGCGAGAAAGGAGATTACGGATAAGGCATGGATGGAGGTGGCCCAGGAAATGGGTTGGACTGGTGAGAACGTGCTTTATTTATTACTTTGCGCATTTATTATTTCTTTGAAGTATAAATGCGGTCCACACAGTGCCATTTAGCCCTAAACTAAGCATAGCTTGCAATATGGGACCTAGATTACGGATAGAAAGCGTAAATACTTTTTTTTGTAAATACATACATATCATACAATACAACACCCAAACACAGAAAAAAACATCTATATTCATCACACAAATATTTGCCCCGGGTGGGAATCGAACCCAGAACCTACAGCGCGAGTTACTACCAACTGATCTATGAATCTTGTTAAAAACATAACTAAAAACAGTCTGGTCTATTCTATTACATAGGTAATAGAATAGACCAGACTGTTATAAAAAAAGACCGGTGAATCTATGGGTCAGGTAAGTTCTGATAATTGCGTTGATGCCTTTATGACAATACTGGATGCAACTTCGATACACGTGCTATTTTCAAAAATGCGACGTTGCATGGCCGCACTGATTGTGAGCTGAGCGAGTTTTGTTTGAGTGAGTTCGCTATGGCACTTGAGAGCTGTCTGAGTGGGATACAGCATGAGTTCAACGTGTCTGAAATTAATGTCTCGGGTTCGATTCCCGGCTAGGTCTAAATGGGAAATGTATTTTTAGTAGGTACTTAAGACTCTTAATTTTGAAAATTAAGTCATGGCGACTGTAATATTCACGGCACGTAAATATGTCAATGCTTTTGTTTATAGCCTGATACATTATATCACACTTGAATGCCAAATGAGTTACATAACTACCTAATAACTCTACCTTCTGCACTGTAGGTTGTGGGTTCGATTCCCACCCAGGACAGGTCATAAATATAGATGTTTGTCCTGTGTTTGGGTGTTGTATCATATAGTACGTATGTATGTACAAAGTATTTAAGTATTCTGGATATCCGTAATCTAGTTCCCATATTACAAGCTATGCTTAGTTTGGGGTTAGATAGCGCTGTGTGAAATAAATGTCCTGTAATATACATATTTCGTTTTCATATGTAACTAAATAATATTTTCGTATACAAGAACTACTATTAACTTTTAGTATGATAATTGGCTGATAATTAATATTTTCCTTGTTCCAGTGATTGAATGCAAAGATAAATGGAAAAACATCAGGAACGGATTCGTTAGAAGTATGAAACCATCTCTGAACGGTGCACCGAAAAAACCTTACTATCTTACCAAAGCTTTACAATTTATCATTCCATACGTAAATCCAAACATTAACCTTCAGATTGATAGCAGGATACAAAGTGTCCAGGAAGATGGCGAAGCCAGACAACAGACTGGTGCAGAATATGGAGACCACACTGATGACGAAGATGAAGCAAGAGAAGAAGTTGAAATTAAAGTACCAGTAGCCAGAAAGAAACTCAAAAGAACAGCAGCAAGAAGTGTCAAATCAAAAACTGATGTTGATAAAGCTCTTGTTTCTTGGTTGCAGAATAAGAAACCTAAACTAGAAGACCCTAGAGAGATGTTTCTTTTAAGCTTACTACCAGATCTAAAGAGTCTCACGGAAGATCAGCTGGGTGTGTTCAGGATAAAGGTTTTACTACTGCTGGAGGAAGTAAAGATGCAGACGGGGAAAAGCTTACATGAGTTATTGAAGCAGTGCAAAAAGTTCTAAATACAAGTGTCAGTTTTTTTTGTACCAAAATGTTCTGTGATAAGCCCAAGCCATTTTTGGGCTGTTTTATTTTAATAGTTAGGTAGGTATCCCAAGTTATCAATTAGGCTAAAATTTAATTATGGTCGTACTTACTACTATCCAAATAAAAACGAACAATAAAGAATTGAAAATAAGCTATTTTCAAATCTTTTGAACCTCTTTATCCTTGTTCTTAATTTTATTTGTCTAGTTTAAAACGGTCGCGGAAATTTGTCAAATTTTATAAACATAACGTTTCAAATCTTTTGAACCTCTTTATCCTTGTTCTAAATTTTATTTCTCAAGTTTAAAACGGTCGTGGAAATTTGTCAAATTTCATAAACATAACGTTTAACCGCCTCTTTGGTCTAGTGGTTCAACCCACCGATTTAAGATCCAGAGGTCCCGGGTTCAATATGCAGACTTATTATCCAGAGGTCCCGGGTTCGATCCCTATGGGGAGTACAATATATTGTGCTTGGTTTGGTTGGTGGTAGGACCTTGCTTGGGTCCGCCTGGCTAGCAAACACCATCTTACCTAATTCTGTCACCGCTACAATCATTCTAAAATTGTTGTGTTCCGGCATTAAAAGCCAGTTCCTCAGTTAGTTGAGGATTCCGAGAGAAGTACGCCTCCATTTTCGGCCTTATCTCATCTTGTAACCAGATGAGATGAAGGCCATGGGCTTCTCCGTCGTCCAATAAAATATGACAATGTTTTGGTCGCGAGGAGTCAACAGATGGAGGCTGCTCATCGCTATCTGTGTCGTCGATTGGGCGAGGCCTATGTTTAGTGGACTAATGTAAGTAGAAATTAAGTTTTTTTGTGTAGGTATAATAAAGAATTTTAACTAACTCTTTCAAACAAAAATTACTGAAAATAAACCTCAATTCCCTAAAGAGGTTACTTTTTATGCCAGATTTGTTCATTCTTCTTCATAAACGAGCTCACAGATAAAGTCGTGATCCGAAAGATAACAGATGTTACGATAAATCACAAAGCGTGGCAAAGAAAGTTCGTTCTTGACCCACTTTTAAATTATTATTCGTAATTAGTTACGCAAAATTATATTTTAATGACTGCATTTGAAAGTATAATTAGATACTTAGTGCTAAATAGTTGAACTATTTTAAGTAGGTACCTACAATACGTAGGTACAGGCACAGGTATATAAGTAATCATGATTGTAAAAAGAGACGAATAAGATTTTACGCTATAAGTATGTTACATTATAATGTATATTATAAAAATCTTACATAATTTATTCAAAGTGCTTTTATCAGACCAGATTTTTTATGAGTTTTGAGAGCCCGTTTAAAAAGTTTCCAAAAAACATATAACATTGAATTAAGTATGGGTAAATAAGAAATAAAAACGTTGATAAGTAACTAAAATATTATTATAAGTATTATGATGTGTAATTATAAAATTATAAAAAAGTCCGATCCATACACACAATTAGTAATGTCATAAATGTGTTATTATAATACAAGGCAATACGTTGTGTGAACGCGAACCGATTTCTACCAGACGATTGTTCGCCACTTTCACTCAGAGAAACTGACTTTTTGTAGCGGCATTGGCAGCGGTTGCGGATCTTGAATGTCGAACGTTTTCGAATTGTTTTAATTTTTAAATTTCGAAACAAGAATTCGGTGATTTGATACTTTTTATACACGAGCAAGTTTAGGTGAAAAGGTCACTAGACAGAAAATGACTTAAAATGTTGATTAGATCAAGCAATTATTTTGCAACGATTAAAATATTATAACAAATTAATATTGAATGGATATGTTAATATTTAATAAAATCAAGACACTGCATACAAAAGGCCTAACAAAATAGATGTTGAAATTCAAATCATTTAAATTACTCAGCTGGGTGTCTAGCCCAAACAATGGACCATGACTATCTAATTTACCATTTGTCGTTCTACTCCAGTTATCAAGAAACTTACTAAAAACTCTGTGTTATAGTAACAGGGTCAATTTACAAATAGTAACATTTTTATTTGCGTTGTAGATGTTTTTTTCAAAACCGAAAAAGGAGGTAAAACGTGAGATAACATCGTGTTTTTTATTTACGCAGACAATCAAGTTTGGATTTGCCAAGAATAACAAAAAGTTGAAAGTGACGCTGTGACTTTGAGACTTGATCAAAGAGCTTATTTTTTATTTATATATATAACAACCTACGATCTTCATAAAAATAATATATGAAACCATAAACTTGTATGATACATAAAAATTAAATAGTGTTGTTATTTTTATCAAATTTTATACCAACATTTTATCAAACGTTAGATTAAATTAAGAATAATAATGTCGGATCTAAAAGTAAAATTTTATAATGAGCATCTTCTTTAGAAGACAATATTACAGTTAGCAAAATATTATCCTAAATCGAATAAAATACAACATTAACTAAAACATAATTGTATGATAAATAAATGTAAAATTTTATCATGAATAATTTTATAATAAACTCACCATTTTAACAGATATCCTTGACCTGTCACAGGGTAACTCTCAAATATAATTCCGAACCACTAAACTTCACTTTGAGCTCAACCGCAGAAATCCCACAATTTTTTCGAATTTTCAAAAATTTTCAATATCACTCACAAAACAATGTTAAAATCGATCAAAAAAAATCGTTATTAAAAAAACATGGGTGCCCTCTCGCCTGCCCGGTATGACAGACGGTCGTGAACTAACAAGCAAAGCTGTTCTGCTGTTAACAATTCTGCTGGTGCGCGCGCGCCGATATGCGGATCTAACTGTCTTGACGGTTGTGCTTGAATTTTGATTTAAAAACGAGAGTGGTTTTTGTTTTCTGATGCGTGCGTTTGGGACGCGTTTCGAATGTATTATTGCAGCAAGCGAGGGGCTAATAATGCATGACCACAAGGTGGTTCTAAAAATATGAATTTGACCTCAACCATAACTGTCAAAACGAAAGATTTGACTATCTTGTTCTTTAACTTATATATATATAGAGTATGTATTTACAATACAATGCTGAGAGCTTTTTCCAAGTAATACCAGTTTTACTTATGAACTTAATGCACATGCTCTGACAGTGAAAGTCACATCGTGAAGAAACCAGCATGTCCCGGATCAAAAATTCGAATGACATGTGTCACTGTCTAGTATAATACCGCTAAGTGGTATACCAGCCAGTGCGCTAGTCTTAGAATAATAATAAAACAATATAGATGGCGCTAGTACACCGCTAAGCTCTACCTTACAACACAGATTTTTTTATCGAACTTATTACGTAAGTGCTTTAAAGTATCAAAACCTATAAAGTTTCATTTATCTTTTAGTCAACGTAAAATCCTGTACATTTCCTTTCACCCCAACAGCTTCATAAATTTCTTCGTAAAAGCTCAATCACGTGACGAACTAACACTTTATAAAGTTTGTTCTGTAATTTTTTTGTGTGTATCCATAGCCTAGGCGGTCGTGAAATCGACCCCTCCAACTCAACACGTAGAAGTCGTAAATTACGACTAAGGAATCTTCGTATTATCAATGGCCTTTACCGCGATCACCAATCCATCTACCAAACGTAGTGATTATGGCAAGACCCTCTTAATTTGTAGGAGGCTCTGTCCAGCAGTGGACATTATTGGGCTGTTAAAGTTCTTATGTATCCATACATTACTGAGAATTCCCTTATGTAAATATGCGATTCTGACAGGAAAATCAATCAAATATACATAACTGGCTTTTGCTCATGACTTCGCCTGCTAGCTAACAAGTTGCCTATGTTTAGCACACACTGGCACAGACTATATCAATGCCGAGTTTCATTAAGATTCGCTGAGCCGTTTAGTCTTGAAAAGCTTACAAACAAACACAGTTTCTTGTCAATTTATAATAATGAACATGGAAGTATTGATGATATAATTGCACGTAGGAGGAAAAAAAGGTGTGGTAAGACCAAATATGTGATTTTAATTTATTTATCGGTTCAATAACATTGTTCGGGAATTTCTAGTGTTTCTCTAGAAATTCCCGATGACGATGTTTTTGTTTGGCCCTGTTTGTGATCGGAGTGGAATTGAAACAAACAAATACATAGCTTTTGTGGAGTAGGTTTCCTGTTGTTTGCATGTTATAGGATTCGATTATTAGATTCATGTGCGAAGTGGCTTAAAAATTTACCCCTCCAAATCAGCCCGCGGATGTCGTAAAACCAGACTAAGGGATCTCACCAGAAGAAGAGTAGCAACTTGCTTCTATGTATAAATTATACACGTTGTTTAATTTGTCACTACGCTTGGAGGGCAAATTGGTGATCGCAGTAACATTTGGGGATGTTTTTTTTAGCATGGAGCTGACCTCACACTCCTCACTATTACTGACAAGGATAAGGTCAACGATGGAGCGATCCTATCCAAAAAAATTACTATTATCTTCATGAAGTTATTCAAAAACGTAAATCGAGCTCTAGCAGCTGATTTCGATTTTTTGCAGTGTGTGCTACAAATTATTTTTGGTAGTAATGAAATATCAACCAAATGTGGATGTCATAGTCATAAAGGTACCTTTCTGCGTCTGAAATTATACAATAAAATAAATAAATTTAGAAAAAAACAAAGATTGTATCTCCCAAAAGAGATTCATCGCAATAATGACAAATAAACGTTCTACTAAATTATTTGCCTCAAAATATGGATCGGAACCTCGGTGTGCGTGTTCGTACTTGGCCGGTCTTTACAGCTATGCTATGTGTGAAATCTAGTACGTAGGTACGTATAGAATATAAGTAGGTGGGTGCCAGTTAGAAGATTATAGACCATACACGAACCCACGAGTTGACACAATGCTTCGAACAGTAGACTGACCAGCACCAGCCACCAGACCCCTGCTAAACTACACAATCACCCTCCTAAGCCCATAAATGTATGAGAGCGGAGAGGTGGGGAAGGTCAATGTAACTGGTCGTAAGGAACTACTTTCACTACGTCGTTTTGCAATTGACCTTAATATTATAAATGTTGCAAATAGTGCATTGGGACAATTAAAGTTGCAATGGAATACATTCAAGTACCTATTATGTAAGTTTGAACCAGGTAAGGGATTGCACGAAGAATACTTAAGGCTTTTAAACTATCATGGTTATGAATACAATATCAATGGGATATTTACCATGATTTGATAGTGAATAAAAAATAAGATAATACATGACATTTTACGCAACATCATCTAGGTATATCCACAAACTAGAAAAAACACCTCTGTGGTCTAGTGGTTTCACCGATTTCAGATCCAGAGGTCCCGGGTTCGATCCCCATGGGGAGTACAATATACCTATTGAGCTTGGTTTGGTTGGTGGTAGGACTTTGTTCAAGTCCGCCTGTTTAACTACCACCTTCTTACCTAATTCGGTCGCCATAATAACAATTCTAAAATTGTTGTGTTCCAGCATTCAGAGTAAGTTAGCCAGTTTCTCAGTTTGTTGTGGATTCCGGGTGAAGTGCGCCCCACCTTCGGCCTTATCTTAACTTGTTACCAGGTGAGATGAAGGCCAAGCGCTTCCCCTTCGGACAATAAAAATAAATCCTCTTTTATGAGCTTTATACATATAAATCCTACAATAGCACACCCAAATACAGATCAAACATTGTATGATAAGTATGTATTTACAAAAATAACTATATATCCGAAATCTAGTTCCCATATTACAAGCTTTGCTTCGTTTGGGACTAAGCCTTCATCTCACCTGGTTACAAGTTAAGATAAGGCTGAAGGTAGGCGATATGCGAGCACCGACATGTTCTATAGAGAGTTGTTGGAGCCCTGACATGCATCGAGGCCGGCCACCGGGGTGTTTTTAGTGAGTCGACGAGTCCGTCATTCTCACACTACCCTTTCGCATCCCTCGGTGCGTTAGGGTGTCTGCGCACAAATTTCCCTTGTTAAAAAAAAAAAAAAGGCTTAAGGTGGAGGCGCACTGCACCAGAAATCCTCAAGGAACTGAGGAACTGGCTATCTTACCTCTAAATACCGGAATACAACAATTTTAGAATAGTTTTTGTATGGCGAGTAAGATACGATGGTGGTAGCTATCCAGGCGCACTTATACCAAGTTCTACCACCAACCAAATGAAGCACAATATTGCACTCCCCTGGGGATCGATCCCGGAACCTCTGGATCTGATCTGAACCACTAGACCACAGACGTGGTTATTTATTTATTATCTAATATTTATCACCCGAAAATGTTTGTTTGGATGGAAATAGAACACACAACCTATAGCGCAGAAGGCAAAACCACTACCTACTGAGTTGTGAGAGTTTCCTGTTGTGTGTATGTAACAATTGTATGGAAGTCTGACCGCGTGAGATAGTGCCTGTGTGTTTGCCGTAATCGAGTTGCGTTCGAGACAAAAACCAGAAGTGGTATCGTTATCAGTAGTCTCACTTTCCTGTACAAACTTAGTTCCATTTTCATTTCGAAATGACAAGTCTGATTCAAAAGATTTTTCGCAGGTATAATCGGATAGGGATAATCTCTGTCTATCTCTTTCCTATAATACTTGTAAAATTTCGCTCCGGACGCCGTCGCAACCAACTATCGCAACTGGTTGCGGTAGCGGATTCAATACTCTTCGTACGCAAGTGGTGGCGATGGATGAGTGTTTTTTCTTGGTCTGTAATCTTCGTATCTCTTCCACTTTGTGAATACCGAAGTCATTTATTTAACACACTATTTTATCATATTGTTTTTGTATAGAGTCAAAATTACAAGTACTGTTTCCGTCTGTTTAAGATTGACAAATTATTTCAGTACTATTATGCTTTTAGCAAAGTTAACTTGACAGTTCGTGGCACCTGCCTTAAATTTCTTTGATTGATTAAACATCATGGCATACCTGTCAACAAGCCTAACAGCTCATTTGGTAGTAACTCTGCCTTCTGCGCTGTAGTTTGTGGGCTTGATTCCCACCCAGCTCGATTCCTCTATACCGTACCATTTGAGTGATCAATATAGAAAATTTTATTCTGTGTTTGGGTGTTCCCCGACTCCGGTGAAGAAGCAGCCGACGCTTTTAAGTCAGCCATATTGAAAACCCAATTTAGAGTTGAATAGATTTACTTGTTACCAGGTGAGATAAAGGCCAAGCGCTTCCCCGTCGTAGAAAAAAAAATCATATACGAGTACAACAACTAGATTTGATATTTGTGTAAAATTATAGTTACTAGTCAGGGGACTTAAAACAAGCCCTACCAAAAACAAGTCCGAGCACAAATCTGTACACCCCTGGGTATCGAACCCAGGACCTCTAAACTACAGAAGTGGATAAATACATTATAAAAAGACTCATTTGACTCACGATCTGATGAATATTGCAAACCGGATGGACAGGTGGGTACCTCAATCACAACCAGAAGTGTGTAATTTGGGCGTTCACCTTGCTATTAGAGTTTTTCGCTTTTCACAAATCGAGGCTTTAATAAAATGGCTAGCTGGCTCCAGCTGACTTTAATCTTTGTGTTACTTATCCAAAGACCGACGGACGATCGAATTACATTTTCAGGGTGTTTGCTACTTGACCTAAGAGGTCAACTTGCGTACTTGCGTAGGCATAATTAAGGTTTTTTTTGTGAGATGAATCACCTGTTACAAGTTGAGATAAGGCCGAAGGTGGAGGCGCACTTCACCCGGAATCCTCAACAAACTGAGGAACTGGCTATTCTAGGTCTATGATGAAGCGAGATTTCAAAGATTCCGGAGAAAAAAAAATCCTACCAGAATATGAATATTTTCTGTCGAGACCAGTATCGAAGCACTGCCATTTTCATGATTAAGATACTAATTTACTTTTATGTTATATGCATGTAAGTATATTTGTTTAAGTTTCAACTTATGGTGTACGAAATTGTAAAATAGTACCCTAAAGGCACATGAGTATCCTAACCTATAATCGTATCATGTATATTTTCGAAGGAGTTTCTTTAGATATTTTAACTTGACTTTTTTAATCTATCAGTTTCTAGGGCATAGATGGAGAAAAATTGTTTCCTTTGGGATATATTGCTCCAACGTAGACCTTAATCTTTTCTTTAATCCTTGAAAATCTCGAAATCTACAGATTACACATCGTAAATGGAAGAAATATTTGTGAAGAGCATTAGTAATGAGTTGAACTCGCGAAAGTTTTCATACAGTTATTGTTTATTTATGTATGAATCATGTTGTTATGACTGCACCTTTCTCTATTCGTGATTCGTGCGCATCCAGTGAATCACAGAATACCCACTCATGTCAATATTTTCATGTTTTGATATCTTTGATTGTGAAATTAAGCAGCAGACGTATTCCCAAAACCTGTGACATTCGCCTCTAACACTATAATAAGTATTGTTATATCTATATCTATATCTATATATATATATATATATATATATATATATATACATATATATATATAGATATAACACTTAGGGTAGGCACTTTAAATTATATTTTATATTTCGATTACATATTGTGGAACAGACGGTGTCAATCAGTAGGTAACAAAACTTGTGTTCCACATGAAAAACCAGGGCTGGCCAAAGCTATTAAAAGTTTTACTTAGCTCTATACTGCATAAAAGGTACTCAACCCTTTGAAGCCAAATCATTAAACCGGTTCTCTCTTATCTCTCATAAAATTGATTTAGCAAGCCATAACAACCTTTGCCATAATAATCAAAATTCTGAAACCTATTTTGTCGACTATCATTTTACCTAACACCACAACACGTACACGAATTGTAAATTTTATAATCATCAAAATTCCGAAAGTGTTTTGGCATAATCGACATAATCCCGAATATTCAAAGGGCAAAAAAGAAATAAACACTTTATCCATAGTTTGGCTTATCATAACAGTCATGTTGCATAAATATAATTTATGTCAAAATACACTTAATGCAAGCAGCATGCAAGCACCTTGCAAGCAAGCATGTTTTCTGGGACGAGCTCCCGCCAGAAAGCTCGCTCGTCGCCCCTGCGTGCGCTATGGTCCAGAGGTCAGCGGCTCGCTTCGCTCCTCCCCCCTTCGCTACGCTAGGTTTCGCGTGCTCGCTCCTCTCAGGACCTCCTTTGCAAGCTTCTGGCTGAAGATAATTCCGGAAAAAGAGTGTTATAATAGACAAAATTTATTAGAATGTAGCATTATGGCAAATTATGATTATGAGATGTCTGGGTGGGAAAGCGATTTTGATTTATTATGAGTCCTGTATGACTCATAATCACAAAAGTGATTATGAGAGTCCTGTATGACTCATAATCACAAAAGTGATTATGAGTCATACAGGAACCCCCATTAAACCATTGCTTTTATATTCGATATTCGCATATTCTAAAAATAAAATAAGCACAAAAAAGCCAATAAATTAAAATTAAAAATGCCCAATGCCCACTGGTAGATGCTCATAATACCGGTCTCATGTAGGCGGATATGGGTCGACATTTAATGCAGGAAGTAACTACCTAGGCAGGCAGCACCGGTTTGCCGTGAAAGCCTCAGGTGAAATAAACATTACATATGCCCGATGTTGGCTAATTGCGGCCAAGGTGTAATAAACCATAATTATCTAACAGCCTGTTTCTCAGGGGTAGGTAGAATCAAAGTGTTTGAAATACTATCATCATAGATTCAGTCTCACTGGACAAAATATAAGTATTAGCAAATAATACCAATCATCAACATCACCCTTTTGCATTCCACTGTTGGACATTGCTCTCTCACAAGTTTCGCCACTGAGCCAGGTCTCTGGTTCTCCACATACAGTTAGTGGCAGCCTTGCGTTATAGACAGCGGGTTGCCACAGACGACGGCGGGTTGCCAAGCTGCTTGTGTTCTTAAACTTTGGCAAATATGCGCAATGTGTGCCCCTTCTCCGTGAAAACAGAATTCCAAATAAACAGTTTAGGTTACAAAATATAAACCTAGTATTACATATTATTAGGTCATATATGGAATTATTAAATGTAGAAAATTATTTTAAGGGAACTACTTATATAAAGTAGTTCTGAATTTCAAAGTGATAAACCATAATTTTATAGCGAGATGATGTTTGTAATGTAGGTATGTAAGTGTGACAGTTTGTGTTGTGTGTGAATGTATTTATTTGTTACAAATCGTCGAGCGTGTTGTGCTCAATGTTCGGTTTGTGAGAGGTTGATACAATAAAGCGGCTCGATGTTCTGTTACAAGTAAATGCTCTAATGTATATACTCACCTTAAGATAATCGATTCAATTCCCTTGTAGTTCAAATCCCATTTTAATGTTCGTGGTATGATAGTTCTATAACAAAAATAAATAAATAAGCGACAGGCCTTCATGCATAGCAGTGTAAATATAAGGTTTTATTCATGTGGTATTACATAAAATATGTCTATGATTACGTCAAAATATAACCAATAATTAATCAGTCAAACTGTGACGTAATTAGAAATAATAAATAAAGTTATCTCTCTCTTAATTTATATTTCGTAATTTCGTCCGTGTTTCAACAAAATATCAAAGCAAGCTTGCAGTTCTGAGAACTTGCACGTTAAAGTATAAGACAAAGCTTAAATTAAGGACAACGAAGCTTAAATATCAACAGTATATCAATGAACTTATGAACAAACTCAAAAGTTTGAAACAAAAGTTAAATCTTGAAACCTCATCGAAGCATAAAATTGCTATTTCAATTAATTTCGTTTGATAGTCAAGGTGTTAGGGATCAAAATGTCAAAGAAAAATGTTGAGGCAGCGAAGAGTATGATTGTTTTTCAAGTGGACCCTACAGAATGTCCTTTTAGGGACTTCAAAGATAACGAGCTGGCTGCAGAGCTCTGGGGATTGGTAAGCTCTAAGACATTTTTAAGAATCGTAGAGCTTCTTGTGAAACGGCTCGTCCGGGGAAGTACTACCACCATACATACTTATAATTTTATTAATGATATATTTCAACAGCATTGCTATGTTACAGTTTGAAGGGTACGGTTGCCGGTGAAATTACGGGCACGCGAGGCTTGACACCTTTATGCATCAAGTTGCCAGGCACAATTCAGTGCCGCGTAAGTCATGATCTTTGCAAATGTGACCTACGCCGTAAGGCTTTGTTATAGGCAAAAGATGCACTTAAAATCAGGTGGGCTGCTTGGATGTTCCGTCACCAAGTAGGTTGTTTAAAAAAAACCGTTAAACATTACATTACTTTGTCATATATACACTAGTTTCTTCTCGTGGCTTCACCCGCATGGCTCCAGGATAAAAAGTAGCACAAGTGTTATTCCAAGTCGAAAGCAATATAATGCGTGCTAAAATACAGCTCAATTTGTTCAGATATTTTCGGTAACGACCCGTCCACCCACTGGACTGTCCCACTGATGGGTGGACGGGTAATTCACGATACCCCTCTATCCACTGTGCTAGTGTAAGCCGAATAAGTACCTAGTTATCGATTTTTTTTTTAATTTCGATAAGTTCAAATGAATTTAAACATTAATTTTGCTTTCATTTTATTGAAAAAACTAACTACAAAAACAAATGGCCTTTTCTAAAAGTTTTCTAATTTCTGGTTATATAAGATTATCAGAAATCTGTTGAATTTGCGCATTCAGGATTTGGTCATCGCGTAGTTTATAATAAGACTCTCTTGTATTTGTTAGCGTGGAATTCGTTTTATAAAAAAATGTATTCTTTAATTTTGCAATAGTTACACAGCTTTTGTTTATTATTTTATTGATTTAAGCATTATAGCTTTCACAAAATATTATTAGTTCGGTGTTTTCTATTATAAATGCACCACTCTTTAATAAATTTATCTCTTAAATAATTATTATAGTAAAGTATCTATCAGTTCTGTATAGCGGTATTTGACATCCCATTTACCATTCCAAGAGAACTGATTTATAGGATGAAAAGTAAACCATGTCTCATTATCAGTATAGAGCAGTTTACGTGCAAAGTTTCATCACAATTCGTTCAGTATTTTGCCATGAAGAAGGATTAATAATTGAAACAAACTTTCGCCTTTATTAACTACACCTATTATTAGTATGGTTGTCATAGAAATTAGTAGCTACAAGACACACTAACCAAGCCTCATAGCTCAGTTGGTAGTAACTCTGCCTTCTGCGCTGTAGGCTGTGGGTTAGATTCCCACCCAGGGCAAATATTTGTGTGATGAATATAGATGTATGTTGTGTGTTGTATCATATACGAGTAGACGTATGTATTTACAAATAGTATTTAAGTATTTATCCGTAATCCCATATTACAAGCTATGTTTAGTTTGGGGCTTAGGGGCTAATTTAAATATTTAGTTGTTTCAATACTCTACTATGAAAAAGTACTCCAGTGTTTGAGGAGTCATAACAGATGAGGCCAACAGGCTTGATGGTAATCATTTCATATTACCTAGACTAGTAATTCCAGGGTCCAGCAGCATGTAGAGCCGCAGTCCTCATGATCATGAACAAGACAGCACCGAAGCCACCGGTAGACTTCCTGTGGGTAGATGACCAGACACAGCCCCTGCCCAGGTCCGTGCGGCAATACCTGAATGGATGGATCAGAGCCGAGGATCTGGCTTTCGATCGATGGGAGGCGGAAGTTGTCATCTTTGAGGTACGGTTCATATGCTGAAGGTATGTTAAAGGCTAAAGATATTATGGACAAGAAATACGTTACTCACACGAGAGTAAAGGAAAATACAGATACATGGAAACGTTTTTCTGTTAGCTTATATGGAATACAGGGCAGGGAGGTAATGTTTTTTTTTATTGTACGGCGAGAGAGTATGGTCTTTAGCTCACCTGGTTTCAAGTTATGATAAGGCCAAAGGTGCACTTTACCGTGAATCCTCAAAGGACTGAAGTACTATCTTACCTCTTAGTGCCCGAGCACAACAATTTTAAATTGTTGTTATGGTTATTTAAGATGGTGGTTACTAGCCAGGTGGCCTTAAACAAAGTTCTACCACCAACCAAACCATGCACAAATTTGTACCCTTGGGGAACAAACCCGGGAACTAATCTGGGTCTGATACCGCTGGTCGAACCAAATGATCACATATGCAGTAAATTAATTGTTGCTTGAGAAAAGCTGTCTAAAGAAGCTCACTAAAAGTGCAGCAGATTAATGATTTGTTTTATCATCAACTGTGATCATTAACCTTCATGACCAGCGTGGTGATTATGACAAAACTCTGATTTATGTGGAGGTTTTGTCCAAATATAGAGGGGTTCGATGTATTGTAATATTATTTTTTCAGGAGAACGATGGAGGTAAAATGACGGTTATGGACATGCAACTGAGCCACGCCCAGGTGCTGATGAGGTCTTCCTTCTGTCGCCGGGCTCTATCAGCTTGTTTTATCTTGGAGAGAGTCGAAGGTTTAGTGGTAAGAATAGTTCATCTAAATCTCAAAACTTGTAAGACAAACGGTTGTATTTGTAAAATATGTGCCTTCTCATTAAGATTTTATAAATGTAGTAGTCTACAAACCCCAGTGTTCGTATCTTGCGAAGTTCTCTTAATTAGAATTCCGTGCAGGTGGAACACCAATGGGAGAACTTTATGTTCGCCTTAGGCCCGGAAGGCTGGAGAGCAAAGAACCACATCTACTCGCCTGGGATGAAGGCTGGAGGTGGGCCACAGCATAGACCTGGACTTTCAAAAAACGGTGGGTTCTGGACTTTATCTTGATTTTTGCTGGTCATGCTGGTGAATTCTTCGGACATCATGAGGCTGTAGCCTTTTTTTTTATACCACTAAGGTGACAAACAGGCATACGGCCCACCTGATGGAAAGCGGTTACCGTCGCCTATGGACGCTCGAAACACCAGAAGCATTACTTGCGCATTACCTAGCCTTTAAAAAATTTACGACGCCCTTTTTCAAAAACCCCATACTGTAGCTAGTAGGGAAAACCTCTGCAGGGAGATCATTCCACAATTGAATAGTTCGCGGGAGGAAGTTCCTCTTGTACCTCACGGTTCGCGACGGCATTGTGTTCAAAGTGTGTGGATGAACGCTCTGGCGAGCGGTGCGATGATAAGAAGAGGCTGCAGGCACCATATCAAACAATTCCTCAGAACACAGACCATTATGCAAGCGGTAGAACACACACAGGGAGGAAAATTCTCTCCTGAGACTTAAAGGTTCAATACCACTTGAGAGTATGGGATCGTCAACAATTCTCACAGCTCGTCTTTGAACCGAGTCAAATGGCTTAAGCTGGTATTCAGGTACTCCTGCCCAAAGGTGACAGCAGTACTCCATGTGGGGTCGGACTTGCGAATTATAAAGAAGCAGTCTCTGCCCCGCACTGAAGTACCACTAAGGCCTACAGCCTGTAGACCTAATTCCATGCTATGCAATTACTTTTTGGAGAAAAAGTCACTGCTGGTTATAAATAAGAAAAAAAATATAGAATATTGAAATAGAGCTAAGTATAATACGTTTCACTTACATGAGTGTGTTAGGTTTCCTAGGATAACGTACCCAGGTACTTCTTTCAGGTGAACTACTATGTCATGCATCAAACCTTTCAGAACCTAGAATTCAAACACTGATTACAGACAGCATTTCTCTGGACTGGAAGTAATTATTATGTACTTTAGGAACGAAGCCTCGCACTACATATTGTTTCCTGCATTCAAGTTAAACTACTCACTCTGATTTTAAGCTGTAGCTTGAGTTACGCCTGGATCCAGTTCTAGGTCTTGTTTGATTTCCAGGATGCTACCTAGTGAGGCTGTTCTACCTTGGCGCATGGCGCTGCGTGTGGGTCAACGATCAGGTCCCGGTGGATGCCACGGAGTCTCCTCTTCTGCCGTTCTCACCACTCCTCGGTCCGCCGGTGAAAGCTGTGGGCAAGCAGGCACCTGCAATGGTCACCGCGAAGTTTGTATATTTGTGGCCGTTGCTGTTGTGTAAGGTTGGTGTTACATAGCTTTAGTCAGCATTGATAGTGGTAGAATTGATTATTTAGACCGCAGTACGCTGTATCTTAAAATACACGTTCAATAAGATCTTGAAGTCTTAAAGTCAAGAGTAAATAGGTTCCTTCTGGCCATACATGCTTTCTCGGCAGAGCACACAGCTTAGTTAGTATTGATTTTTAACTTGTAGCAATGAATTAATGAATGAACACTTTGTTGTACAATAAATGACATCAAATAATACAAATATTACATGAAACTGTGTATAAGTACAATAGGCCTTATTGCTTGAAATTGTTTCTTCCAGGTTTGTTGAGAGGGAATTTTTAAGTATGTTTTATCATGATCCAAGTCTATGGGGACGAAAACAATGAATAAATTCAAACCCTAGCCTGCTGCGCTACAGCGCACAGCCACAACCTACAGGTTGTGGGTCGTAATCTATAATTCAGTTCCCATACATCAATAGTGCTCAGGGCTGGATGACGCTGAGTGATTCAATGTATTCATAAAGACATAGGTAATTAATAGTTTATTTTCTCAGCGTATTGCCAGCGAAAACTCTATAAATTAAACAAAAGCTACCAATAAGTATAGAGCCGTCTTAATTCACAACAATTTGAAAGACGCTGTAATTGGGGCCAATGTTCAATTACATTCAAAGCCTCAATGAAAAACATGTCGGATGAAAACAACAGCTTTGTCTGATTTATGTCAAATACAAGTCGGTTTTAAAAGCGGTAATGGGGATTGCTTCAGCAAAATACTTTCTCATTACGAATTCCTTTAGACCGCATAACTGCGTGGGCTTCTGTCGTCGCTTTTATTAGATAATACTAAAATAAATAAACAGTTGGTGTAAAATAATCTCCAGATACTAAATCAGATTTTAAAATAAGGAAACAGAAAGCTTACAAATCCTTTTAGCCGATGTTATAAGTGATTTTTAAAGAGTTGGTAAATTGCTTACAACTGTTATTAAATTTGGTTATTATCGTGAGTTATTTAGGAAAATGGGTATATATGACTTTAACTTTTACCATTTTTTTTTTATTATTTATTGTACTATGGGGAAGCGCTTGTCCTTCATCTCACCTGGTTGCAAGATGAGATAATGCCGAAGGTGGAGGCGCATTTCATGTTTGTTGGTGATAGGACTTTGTTTAAGTCCGCCTGGCTAGCTACTATCATCTTACCTAATTCTGTCGCCATAACAACGATTCTAAAAAATGTTGTGTTCTGGCATTTAAAGGAAAGATAGCCAGTTCCTTAGTTTGTTAAGGAATCCGGGTGTAGTGCGCTTCCACCTTCGGCCTTATCTTAACCAACAAGTGAGATGAAGGCCAAGCGCTTCTCTGTCGTATAATTTCATTTCATTTATACCAACACGTTAATGAAATAAATAATAACAGCAATACAATAATAATAATAACTTATATAACAGTTAATAACTTAAGAAATATAATACACATGTTAACAAATTGATTTAAATGTATTTTAAACAAATCTACTTCGGGTATTTGAGCAAGCAGAGTGTTATAATAAAAAAAAACAATAAAAATAGAAAAAAAGATATTTGCCAAAATAGATGTAAAAAACAAAAAGCAAAAAACAAAGAAATTTAAAAACAATTTGTATGATTATGTATGTGTATATTAGCACTAAGCAAAGATTTATTGATGGACACGAGATCACTAATAAAAATAACTAGTACAGCGGTAGTCTTTTAGCTGAATGGATCGTCTTCCAAACAAAGATTGATGGATCGAAATACACGCTTCACAGACCGAACGCAAAGTAAAGGATTACGAAAATATAATGTTAGTATTGAGTTATGGAATTGGCCAATTATTGTTTTTGTGGTGATAGAGTTATGTCTTCAATTTAAACGCAACAACCTGAGATTGTTGCCTTTCTAAACACAATCGCGCTGGCATTTTGTTACATGAAGTTTTAGGGTCGGTAATTTGCATTGTCATTGTACTCTAATGTACTTTCACGATAATTATTGAGATGGTAAACGTTCAACCATTGGAGTTGTAATTTATAAGAAAGGTTAGTGAAATAAGCCAATAAATAAGCGATTTGTTAGTGAAAGCTCATGTTGTTGCTTATTAATGATTAAAGTTTATTTGTTACGCTTGTCGTGCGATAGGATGTGAATGGATAATATTTCTCACACAAGAAGTTTCATCACAATTATCTTCTTTACCTATTTAATTTTTCTGTACATGTTTTTGTCACTGAACTCCTGAATGGCTGGACCGATTTTGATGAAACTTATTGTGTGAGTTTGGTTTGGTGCCTTGATGGCTTATATTTACAGTTAGATCCGGTAGGTGGCGGTTTGGCGATTGCTAGACGGGAACGACGTCTTGGGCTTTCCACTACTTTTGTATATAATTTTAGGGTATTTTTTGACACCTATGTCTTTTTAACTTTCTTATAGTGTATTTAACTATTGGTCTGTGCATACGACTATCGACCTATATGACCTTGAACAATAGCAAAGCAATGTTTAGCTATTGCTCAACACATTTTACCAGGCATTTACAACAAATTTGTGGTCTAGTGGTAAGACTCCTGGCTTCAAATCCCGGGTGAGGCACATCTTTTTGATGTTTGTTCCCAGTCTGGTTAATGTATTGCCAGCTTGAATCACCTGATTGTCCGATAAGTAAGATGATTACGTGGTACGAGGGCACGTTAAACCGTCCGTCCCGGGTACTTGCATATAGAAATATATCGTTGATATATCGAAATGTGTCATTGAAGACCCTATGCTGCCTATTGCGGATTGTAAAGCAAGACGTCAGGATTGGTCAAGAAACAATACTGCAATCCAAAGCTTATGAAATTATTCTTGTCACTCCCGGAAATCGAACGGACGCCAATGCAAAATAACAGGCTGTACTAATATGGTACTGTCTCCCAGGAGTGGCAAGCTTATAACCAAAAATGTTTGCTTCATTTTATTAGTAAAGATAGATTGAAGAACCAGCAAAGCTGTAAGATGTTTTTAGTATGTTTTTAAGGTTGCTTTGAGTCAAATTTGCTAATTTCAGTATCTAAAGTAGGTAAACAGCCTCTGTTTGGTCTAGTAGTTTGCGCACGGGTGTCAGAACCAGAGGTTTTGGTTTTTCAGGTTCTAAATTGTTTGGTTCCGGCATTAAGAAGTTAGATAGCCAATTCCTCAGACTGTTTAGGATTCCAGGTATAATGCGCGGGTAAGATCCGCCTTCGGCCTTATCATAACTTGAAATCAGGTGAGATGAAAGCCAAGCGCTTTCCCGTCGTACAGTACTAAAAAAAAAGCTTTATTTCAGGATGTATGGGTAAATAATCCAGCATGTATAGTTTCACACTGGTGATTATTCACTTATGTCTATACAATATTATTATGTTCAGGCGCTGTTGAAGATCGCTGCCCCAGACATGAGCGATGACGAGGAAGTAGATTCGGTGGAAGACGAGCCTCTGACAAACTTTGACATGTTTCACGCCTTGACTGGGTGTATGAACATGACATATATGTGCGATGGTAAGACAATTACTTATACATACACTTCACATCATTCACTCATTCAGTACCTACAACAATAATGTTTATTTTAGTACTTTAGTACACCGCTTTGTCTGCTCTTAAATATACTTTCCATCCAAAGGTTGCCTGGAAAAGATCGCTTCTAGCGATAAGGTCGCCCATTGTACCTAGTTTAAGTGTTTTTCTTGCTTGTTTGTTTATTTTTGTTATTTGGGGTACAATAAAGAGTTTATCTATCTATCTTATCTATCTCATTCAATTATCATTCCGATCAATGAATGAATGAATGAAGGAATGAACGAGGGATGATCATTGAAATAACCAATTAATGGAATAACCTTATTATACGCCGTTTTTTTTTAAATATACTTTTAAATCCAAAACAAAACTTTTAACTTGCAATGGGCGTTCATCGCTTAGAAGCAATCTATTCTAAGCAACCTTGGGATTCTACAAGGCGGTGATCACCGGAAGGTACTTAGGTGATGAAACTATCTTACCTACGACAACGATCCTTTTGTAATGCTTGGCAGGTGTATTATATGAACGTAGTAAGTTTTTAGCGAAGTTGGTTCCATTTTTTAATTGATTTATTTTTTACTTACTTTTAGACTTTGAGGAGCAATGGAGGTTGCTAACATCCGAGGTACCAGTCTTTTCGTGGGATGATGATGATGATACGCTGGCGAGCACCGTCAAGACTAAAGGTTCTAAAAAGCCTACAACAAAGGAAATGCCCACAACGAGAGTAAGTTACTTATGTAGCTATCCGCCTCTGTGGTCTAGTGGTTCAACCCACCGATTTCAGATCCAGAGGTTTTTACGAGAGAAAAGCACTGGTTTAAAATGTACCTGTAGCACTGACAGTATTGTGGTTTCAGCATTCCCTTTCAACGATTTGCATAGACGACACCCGGGACTACCCACCTTACTCTTTGCCGGGCATCACTCCGGGACACGAGATGAGTCTCTTGGTAACCATGGCTCGGGATCTGCCGCTGAAGAAACCTTTGCCAGAACCCGGTAAGGTCTTGGAACTTCATTTTTTTAGTATGATTTTTGTATTGCAAGGCGTTTAAGCTATGAGACAAAATTTCGGAAACTTTGTCATGACCTTCGTTCCTCAATTGGTTAGTGGGTTTCCAGCTTGAGGAAAAGATGCGAGTTTGAGTCCGTGGGTTGTAAATTCTTGTGTTATGATAAAAAAAAAACTAGACGGGGAGTACTTCGCCTTCATCTCACATGTACTAAAATTCACAAACACACGGATAGTTTTTTGGATCGTAAACATCACTTTTTTGGATTTCAACGCTATTCTCAAACCATTTCTGAAAATCTTCTGTGGAAAGATAAAGATAATTTATTTGCTGAATTTATGTGCTAGTTTACATGGTCTTAACAGTGTTACAGGAACATTGTACATTCTACCAGTGATTGTTCTGATGTGCAAATATATTTCAGATAAATCAATATGGTAAGTAAGTATAATGATTGATTCCAGTTTCATATTATTAAGGTATTCCATAAGACATAACTATACAAAGCCTACAATCGAAAAATAATCATTCATAAAATTAAAAAAAATCATTAATGGTATAAAAACAATTTGTGAGCAGCATCTGCTTGATTTTACGCTTAAACAAAAGAAATGGCAAATTCTTAAATGTGTCTTTCAACTTATTGTAAACCTTTATGGCCATGTAAAATACATTTCTACAAAAAAATCTTGACGAAATGTTGGAAGTCTCGAATACTAATGTCAAAATTTGTAGACGTCGGTATTAAGAATAGCATTTCTGTAATCTTCATTGGAAGCTTCTGAATTCGATCTGATAAGGCTTTCCGACTATATAACCTCTCAATGCCGGAATACAGCTAATTTTTGTTATCGCGTCATAGTTAGGTAAGATGGCGGTAAAGTGGAAGACAGTTTTAGGCAGTACAATAGTAAATGATAGTAAGAACTCTTTAAATTTAACCAGAATGTGTTGTCCAGAGGTAGCACTCTGGAAGTACTACCGTTGGGTGGACTGGGCACGGCGCCATGGGTTATACGAGGCCTATGACTGCCCGCGGACTCGATTCCTTAAGGTCAACGGACTCATGAAGCTCTCATATGCCCCTCATCTGCTGGATGTCCAGAGCAATGAGTCTGTAAGTCTATTTACATTTCCTTGACCTATTCTCGATCAGGCAATTAAATCATATTAATAAATAGACTCACGACTTTTTCCGCTTCAAGGATTCACCTCTGATCACTACTCAGAGAGTGGATCCTATTTTTATTATTTTATGCAATTATGAGACGGAACAAGCAAGTACTCCAACTTATGTTAAGTGCATCTCTTGCCTATAACAATGCCTTACTGCGTACTTACTGCACAAAGAAGAGGTGGCATAAATGTGTTAATTAATTTCACCAGCAACCATACCCTTCAAACCGGAACACAGTAATGCTGCTTGGCGGCTGAAATAGGTATTGTGGTAAGTACTTCCCCGGACGAGCCCTTTCACTTGGGGCTTAACTACTCTTGAGGATCACCTAGTAAGAGGTAGTCAGAGACTCATTTTTTGCGAGTTGCTTGTACCTACTTAATACGTGACAGGTTGCAAGTCCAATGCCGCTTAGCGGAATACTAGCCATTGACACAGGTCAATCGTACTTTTGGGCCTAGGGGACATGCCGGTTTCCTCGCGATTTGACCTTCAAGATAATAAAAAAAAATAGATAATTTAATAAAGCTCTTTATTGTACGCCAAAATAATATGGGACAATAGATTTTTTAATACAGATTGAATTGAATGTGATTTACCTCCTAGTGATCTACCTCTGGATAACCGAACCACTGGATTTTGCTAGCGGTTAAAATACACATTGCAAGATAACCTTTGGTGGTAGGACCTGTAAACATCCACCTGGCTAGTGATCACTCTCCGAAATCCAGCGCCTAACGGTTTGCCTTTGTTCCGGGAGCGCTACTTCGTAGACCTCATCCTCGCTCTTGCCCGGAGCCTTGAAGTCAAGAGCTAACCCAAATAATTCAAAAAAACAAATAGAACCTGAACCTGATTATCGATTACTGAACCGAATTAATTAGCATCAATAATTTTATAAAAAAATTGCCGATTAATAATTTCATTTTATTTCATGCTTTTTATGCTTACCTAGGCTATATAATGATGAGGTCTACAATGGAGCCAGCTTTCACTTATGCTATTTAAATCGCCTTCCCTTTTACCCTTTTTACAACAGCAAATGTGGACAAATCCGCGAACATAAGGCAAGTTATTTTTCATATCTAAGGCGTTTACGGTACGTTCCTACCGTCACGGACAGGCACTGCCCAAAGTTTGTAAACTAGTTAGTGTCTCTCACCTTTCACCGTCAGTTGAAACTCCCGAAATTCGGAATTAATTTGTTATAACGAGTTCACCGTTGGGGTCCGCGGATTATTGGCCTATTTACACATCTCTGTGACGACACAGTGCCCGCAACGTGACGGTTCAGGGGTCCTACTCTAGTTCATCAAAGTATACGCAATTTGCGCTTGTCCTTCATCTCACCTGGTTACAAGTTGAGTTAAGGCCGAAGGTGAAGCCGCACTTCACCCGGTATCCCCAACAATCTAAGGAACTGGCTACCTTTAAATGCCGGAACACTTTTTTTTTTTTTAAGAATTGTTATTGTGGTGACAGAATTAGGTAAGATGGTGGTAGCTAACCAGGCGGACTTATACAAAATCCTACCACCAACCAAACCAAGCACAACATAGCTCCCCTGAGGATGGAACCCGGTACCTCTGGATCTAAAATTGGTGGGTTGAACCACTAGACAGCAGAGGCGGTTAAAAATAATTTTATTTAATAACATTAATACATTATTTGAAAGCTTGAGCGTTATATTAAATAGTACGAGTATATATTAAATTAAGATGCCAAAACTAAAGTAAAAAGAGTAGATGCACATTACGTTTTGCGATTGTACTTCGTTTGGTGCTGCAATTGCGGATGTAAAGACCAAGAGTAGGCACGCAGTTCCTTATCAGAGCTTCACTAATGTCACCTTCAAGTCATGGATTGATATAAGTGAACCGGCCGAGTGCGGACTCGCATACGACCCACATTTCAAGGCAAAATTTAAAGTTTCTTGTACGTGAGTACCAACATTATAAAGATGTGCCCCACACGGGATTTTAAACCAGAACCAATTTGAAGTGCCACGCACCCCCCACTACCAAGACCACGTAGGTGTTTTTACATACCTTGGCTGGCACGGTATACCGTTGCTCTTGGGTTCTGACACTAGTGATGATCAATTAGAAGCCATGTCAGATTTGTTTATCTACGACAGAGAAGCGCCTGAACTCCATGTCACCTGATGTCAATAGCGCACTTTTCACCCGAAATCCTCAACAGACTGAGGAACTGGCTTTCTTGCCTCTAAATGCCGGAACACAATAATTTAATTGTATAATTTACAATCATTGTTATGGCGTCAGACTTAGGTAAGATGGTCGAAGAGAAGGAATTCTATAGCGGGATTCTGGCATCAGGGGCACTGTGTTTCTCACATACACAAAAAAAACTGTTAACTAAAGGATTGTTGATTATTACAGATAACATTCGGATTCAGAGAGGAACAGGATAAAACAAATCCTCCCCCGGTAAGAAAAAAACATTCTCACGAATAAAATTAAAATCAACTGAAATATTTAAAATTATCATGAAGCTGATATTGCCTAAGGTCGGACATGCTTAAAATATTTAAGGTATTCTCCTCCTAATATTGTGAAGGTGATGAATGCTTAGCTATGATTTTGAAAAAAAAAAACAACGAGATTACAGGAACAAAGTCCTGAGTACAACTAGCTCAGTAATAAATTGCTTCATTATACAACATCAACAGCCTAATAATGTCTTCTGCTGGACAGAGCCTCCTCCAAAGCTAGAGGGTTCTCCATTACACCCACGCTTGGCAGGCAAATTGGTGACGCAGTTAAGGTACACAGAAGAATAATACACCGAAATAAGCTGCTGCTCTTCTTCAGGTAAGATCCCTTAGTCGGTATTAAGCGGCATCCATGGGCTGAGTTGGTTCATTATAATCAAACTAAGAACAAAATACTTTTTTATTGTACCGTTTCAAGTTATGATTAATGTGGAAGCGCATACTTCACCCGGAAACCTCAACAGTGTGAGGACCTGGCTATCTTACCTCTAAATGCCGGAACACAACAATTTAAAATTGTTATTATGTCGACAGACTCAGGTAAGATATAAGTAACTAGCCAGACGGACTTAAGCATAGTCCTACCACCAACTAAACCAAGCACAAAATTGAACTTTCCTCGGGACCAAACCCATAGCCCCAGGATCTGACACAAGTGGGCGAAGGACCTCAGAGGTGGTTGACTTGGCGCTTTAGTGTCTTAATTGTCTTTCTGCTGTAGATAAAGAAAGTCCCGAAAGATGCGAACCGGTCTCAAATTGGCGGTGCTTCCCTGAACGATCAATTAAAGGAAGAGCTGAAAGAATGGATTCAGTTTCCCCCGGTGAGATTTTTTTTATTTCAATTGGGTTAACTCCTGATCTTTAGACCCTTTTGGGTATCAGGTACCTGGGTGAGGATATGGTCTGCGATGAAGCGTGCATTCCCGGAATCTGCCTATTGAAGGTACTGGCGCTCCAGCGTGCCCCGACGAAATACAGCGAACTAGTTAACTTCGGACTTTGGCAGAAGTGTTGCCTTGTCTTGAGCCAGACGGACCTTTACATGTATTACCACCAGTGATGGGACGTAACCAATGACCTTTAGTCAACAGCTTGTAACCATCCATTGGTAACATTGTTCAGATATTACGACATGTTCGAGAATTTTTTGACGATCACATGAACGGATACCCGATTAAAATCGGTCAATTTCAGAAGTAGTTTGATAACTCAAAGCCCTCGTATTGATCGACATACGATATTTTATGGTAGCTTTTTTAAGGTTCCGTACACATTGGGTGCCAACGGAACCCTATTAATGAGCCTGCACTGATCGTCCATCATTCTACACGCCTTGTCTATCAGCGGGCTGTATCTCTTAAACCGTAATAGGTAGGGTAGACAGTTGCGATTTTCACATACTGTGTATTTCTATTACCGCAATATATAATTAATAAAAATAAAATTAATACTTAATTTGAAAATTGAATGGAACTCCTGAAACGTGAAAAAAGCGTGATTTTTTTCCTTGAAATGTGGAACCCTCGGTGTGCACAAAATTATAGGGGAAAACAACTACCTTTCCATAAAACGCGTCGTCACCTTAAACGCGTCTAGTATATGATAGAAAAAGCTTGGGATTTATACAGTTTTATATTCCAGCTCCAAAAACTGATTAAAGAAATCAACATAATATACTTCCCGTCCATGTTCGAGTTTACTACAGCTGCCAGCAATCCACCTGTCCGAGTCACCAAAGCCCCCCCAAACCGTGCTCTGGACATAGTTGCCCCGAAGACAGCCCCTCTCTACCTCCAACTGGACGGCCCTGATGAGAACAAGCTGAGAATCTCACTAACAATGCTGAATCCTCAAGTTCTGACAAACAGCGGGGTGTACCTGATGGATGATATCGAGCCATCTTACTTACTTCTGGAAAGGTTTTCCTGGTTCGAGGACTGTGAAGTACCGGTCGCGAAGGCATATGTGGAAACACTGGGGTATGATTCCGTGGAGGTGGACTTTCAGCCAGGGAGACACTTTTTTCGGTAAATATGTATATTTATTTACCTAGTTTTCGGTTTCGACATTTATTATATTCGTTTATCCTTGTTTACAAATAGTTAGACTCTTGGATATAGGGGTAGTGATAGTCCAAAGAAGAGATGGATGGAATTTGGATGATGTAGGCAAGAAAGGAGTGAGTCATAAGATGTCTTCCTATAGAGGAGAGTGAATGAAGAAGACATGTTGTGCCGACCCCATCTAGTGTGGATAACTACAGGAAGATGATGATGGCTCTGGACCCATCGCCATCTTCCTGTCCTGAGTGACGGTAAGAGTGCTGGCACTCTAGGAGAAAACAATTATTCTTTAGCTTTGAAGTAAGTTTTTCCTTTGCTACCTAAATTATATAATTATGCAGGTTTTGTAAGTCAGCCGTTTCTTCCTTCAACTTTATGATTAAAAAAGTGGTCTTATAATTTAATAGTGCCGTGTAAAATATCTTGCAAAATGTATTATTAATATTTATCAATACCTAATTATTAGTTTTGAATAGCAGCTCCAGACAAAACACATGATTATTATTTTTCGTTCTTATCTACTAGTCTCTGGGTTCACTCTCGCATGAACTTTGACGTGATGCTACTGAGCGAGTCTTCATTACTCCTCGGCACCCGTGACCTGATCGCGTCTGCGGCTGTGCACGAATGTCCTTGGGCAGCCCGGTTCCTCAGCAACCTGGGACTGTCGTTCACCAACTGGGTCCGGATCAACAGATCCAACCCTTCGATTCTGACGGTTGATAGAGATTTCTTCAGGTGAGTCTTTGTATCTTTTCAGTTTTAATGTTTCCTGTCCTTTTTTGTAATAAATAAATGAAATCATAAAGATCATAAAAAAGTTGTTGTTTGATGACAAAATATTTACAATGAAAGTAGTTGAGTTATCTCAACTCAACAAGGTGTTTCTAAGCTTTTTTACGCTTAAACTTGATTTCTAGATCATATCTGCCGGATCTTTACTGGGACCAAGAAGCTGTTGGCTACCACCAAGCTCTCCTTCACTGGATGTTCCGTCAGGCTCTGCAATCCTTGCTATCCAAACGTCTGCCAGTCGGGGAATTCAAATCTGTGTGCCAAGTTCTAAGACATTACTTCTGCGACCCCGACTTTGGTCTGCCAGCGAAGCCAAAGCCACCAGCGTCTTTGCGGGAGATCGTTGCGGCGGATCCCTGTGACTGTGTGATGCCCGAAATGGAAGATGTTGAGATGGAAGAGGAGCTGATGGAAGAACAGGTATCTTTTATGGAAATGTGTATACTTATGGAAACAATGTGTATAGTTTCACTCAGAAAACATTGAGAGGATGTGGTGTAAAATTTGTGGTTAAAGCCAATCAGGCTATTGATAGTCCACAAATGTAGGTATTATCTGTTTGGACTAGCAGTAGCCTGATCGGCTTTCAATAAGCAGGTCCTGTGTTCAATTTCCGGGTAGATGGTTATATTTTTTCTAGTGTTTATTCCTAGCTTAGTACATCTTTAAAATTACCTGATTATCCGGTAGACGATGAGCCCTGTTTCTATTGGTACAGTAAGCCAAGAATCAATCCTTAAAAGCTTCTATTAAACTACACGAGGGCAGTATCAGACAGTAAACAGTCCATACAAATATGAAAAAAAGTGGGAATTCCTGTTTCTCTGGAAAGCTATTTATTCTCTAGGTGTTCAATAACGTTTTCAGCAAGTTGCGGTAGAAGAGAAACCCCTAGTAGACCAAATGATCATGAGCCAGCTCTTAGCGCCTATAGTCCATCCCAGCACCTCGCACATCTGTGACCTGGCTACTGAGGAGCTCCCGTGCGGGATCTTGCGAGAAGAGCGCGAGAAGATGATCGCTAAGCATGAGGCGGCTACCGTTATCCAGGCTCATTGGCGAGGAACCTGGGCCAGGAAGTGCCTCAACCGACGTGTTACCTTCTCTCCAGAAAACCTCAAGTTTGTGAGTATACTTAACGTTGAGGATAGCGCAGTGCGGTGGCATACGTTGAAGAGTTGAGTTGAAGAGATCTTATTCTTAGACCGGACGGTAGACGGAGATTACTACAGGTTTTAATTTTCCTTGTAGGCATTGTTACCATTAACAGCAGCAATCTCAAAATAAAATATATACTGAATACTAAACTACTAATATACATACACCACCAGATTGGTAACCGCAGTAATAGTATTGATCAGTAGGTAGTAAATAAATCAATATAATATTGTGGGTTTTTTTTATTGTACGACGGGGAAGCGTTTGGACTTCCTCTCACCTGGTTACAAGTCAAGATAAGGCTGATGGTGGAGGCGCGCTTCACCAGGAATCCTCAATAGTCTGAGGAACTGGCTCTGGAACACAATAATTTAGACTTATTGATATGAAATACTCAGGTAAAATTGGTGGTAGCTAACCAGGCGCACTTAAACAAAGTCCTACCACGAACCAAACCAAGTACAATATTGAACCCCCAAGGAATTAACCCGGGACCTCTGGATTTGATATCGGTAGGTAGACCACTAGACCACAGAGGCAGTAAAAAGTAGTTAGACGGTAGGTGGATCTTGTTTACTGTGAATTGAATGCTGGTAAACATCTGCAATGCTAAGAATAAGTTCGTCATTTCGTTGTATCAATAAATATATAAACTTTCTCCCTTTCCTGTGTTATACAAGCTCACCGAAACCTACCCCACAAAGAAGCTACTTAAAGGATCACGTAACATTAACTTCCTATCGAAACTTTGCCGGTTTTCCACCACAGAAGTTTTAATCAAAATTAGCAATTCGAGCTTACACTTACTGCTCAGACGTGGGTGCATAAGTAGCAGTTATTCTAGTCACTAACAGCTTGGTTACTCCAGCTATTTGTGTAGACATAAGAAGTAACGAAATCATTATACAGGTTGACGAATGAAATGCCAGCTGGTTTACTTGAATATCATCATCTCTGCCCAACAAAATTAAATCATGCATTATTTGTATAGGTAAACAGGCAGGTGCCCTGATTGGTCCCTTACACGAATCGACCGTTGTTCATCATCATCATCATTAACAACCCCTAACAACATTAATGTCTTCTGATGGACCCTCCTACAAAACTGGAGGGTTTTGCCATAACGTCACCACGCTTGGCATTACGTGGTCGCAGTAATGTTGCTAGAATTAGTAAGAAGGTTCAGCTTATCTTGTGGTAAGATCCCTCAATTGACTTTTACGTTATCCACGGACTGAGTAGGAAAAAATATATGAATCAAGGAGTGCGTGTGGTGTATTTTTGGAGTGTACCAGCTGAATAGTTGAGTTTGCTGTAATATCCTGGTGCGCTTTTGCTGCATTAACATTTGTTCAACTGTTAAATAACCATTTGGAGTAAAGTTTGTAGTTTTGGGTCGAAAGTGTGCAGTTAATTACGTAGAGTGCTAGCAAAGTATTAACAATATACTAATGCTATTTACTACATGTTTAGCATATCATTTTAAGAATAGTAAGCTCCTTATGAAAGGGCTTGTCCGGGGTACGAGGGTTACGGGGTACTGGAGGGTAGTCGCTAGCCAGACCTATCGTCAACGGATTTGACTATTGAGACCCTTGGGCCTCTACTTATGCTGGACAAACTGGACACTTGGCAGACAAACAGGAGATTGCAGTGAAGGGATGTATGTGCTCAGTAGGTCGCTGTCCCTTAGTCTAATGAAATCCCTTAGTCACCCTTTACGTCGTCCACGGACTGAGTGTGAGAGATACACACTCGCTGAGTAGCTGCAAAGTGCTGGTATCACTCCATTTATTGCAAGAAATATAAACAAAAACTGTGTGAAACTGGCAATCTCGAAGCATCTGTCGTTAGAAATACAAGTGTTTAGGACTATGACTTTCATTTTTAAATGGCGTCTGAATTACGACTTCTGTCTCAATGAATGAATTAATTAATGAACATTTTACTGTACACAGAAATTACATCTAATATTACAAACATTAAGTGAAATATAATGGGTGACCTTATTAAAACTGATTTCTTCCAGGCATCTCTGACCAGCCGTGATGAAGCGTCGCTTAAAATACATGATGTACATTGAGAGCCACCTAGGAAATATTTGGTGAGATCTTTCTTCTGTTACAGGTGATGGAAAATAGTTTCGGCAACCTGGAAGCGCTCTCGGCACTCATGAACGAGTTCTTCGCTATGTATCCAGGGGCGAAGTATGCTTACTCTGTAGCTTCCGCCTTGAGCGGGGTCTACGGCTTGGCCCAGCATCAGGGCTCGTCGGCGGTGACCCCGAAGTGCAAGTGGGTCCCGTACTTTCAGGCGGTGTTCTACTGCCATGGCAATGTGAAGGTCCATTTTGACATTCATGGCAGTTTGCCTCACAGGTCAGTCCCTTACAAGAGTTCATAACTAGAGGAACGCGCGCCACGCGTATGTGTGTGAGTCGACACTCAACGGGTCTTATGCCTTTCATTGTTTTTTTTTATTGCACGGGGTTGCGCTTGGCCTTCATCTCATCTAGTTTTCAAGCTATGCTAAGCACGCAGGTGGAAGTGCTCTTCACACCGAATCCTCAACAGTCTGGATAACTGGCTATCTTACTTTTAAATTCCGAAAGACAATTATTTTAGAATTGTGGTAATAGCGAAAGAACTTTACTTAGGATCCGCCTGGCTAGCTACCACCGTACCAGCTTTGCTTAACAAAGTTCATTAAAATTAGTATACATGAAAGATGAGGTTGTCTCATTATCATCAGCAACCGTTCTTCAACCTCTGCTATAAGCCTTCCTTGTATATTTTTGTTTTCCAAAGTACCTTGGTGGTGTATGACAATGATACTGGCAACCAGAAACCACAGACATTCAACGCTCATCTTACCTTTGACTTCTGCTCGAACAACTATGGGTATGTGAAAAAGTCTAATCAATCAGTAGCTTGGCTGTAATTATTATTCTAGTCTATGACGCTATGCAAGTCAATTCAAACGTCAAAAATTTGGTTAGGTTTTAGTTTTTTCTAGTGTAGTATGTTAGTTTATCACTAGCGTTTCAGACAAAAAAAACATTAACAAATCAGCCAAAATATGTCAACTAAATAATATTAGCATTTCAGTAAAAAAATACCATAGCGTTTCTGTTAAAAAAAAAACATTTGCTTTTCAGCTAAAAGCTTAACTTATCTTAAGTAGATATAGCTGCTACTTTAAGCTTCTTTCTGTTTCTTATTTATTAAAAGCCAATGCCTAAAAATAAGGAATAATAAAGAATCTATGTAGCACTCCTCCTTCTCATAGATATTTAAGCTTGCTCCATAGCAAATGCCATCCCGAGTTTTGTCTATATAGATTTCGTATCATAAATAGTAAGTACTTACTCTACTTCAAAATTGATAGCGTCATGATAAAATAGTTTTGAACCCCACAGATACACAGTCATGGCCCACGGGACTTTGAGCAAGCAATTTGGTTACAACATGGACGCTCAATGGCAGCTGATTGTCCTGTCATCAATTGACGGCATGTTCCATCTCTGTGACAACGAGTTGGAAGGCTGCAAAGAGATCCCTCTCCAGCCAGCGTACAAGCTGCATATTGATGAGATCTTCCTGCCGAACCGGAGGAACATCCTTGGGGGGATTCTGGTGTCGGTGACTAAGCACGAGGCTATTTGCTTCCGGGCAGCGGCTACGTCGCCTGATGTTAGTAAATCTCCAGTTAAAAAATTTGAAAGTTTGTCGTACTCGGCAACGGGCCGAGGAAAACCTGTGTTAATGTTATCAAATTATTCTGATGGCGCTAAAATAAAGAAATCAAATAAACCAATGACTCTAATAGGTATGGGAACTATACTATTACTATAGAGCTATGAATGTTGTTAACATTGGTAATCAAAATAAACTTTTTTGTTTTCTCGTTGTGGAATATCCTCTAGTAGACTAGTTTCAAAATATTATATACATAACATTAAAAGTATTTATTTCTATAAAGCTTGAAACTCCAATCGTGTCTTCTTCTTTAATTGAAGAGTTTGAGTCTTATCGGCACTGTTGATGAATTTTTCTCCACTTTGATCTTTTTCCAAGGCAGCCTCTTTGACCTCCTTATACGATACGATAGCGACCTTCTTTTTCTCTTGGTTTTTATAGTTTATTCTCGGTCATTCTCTTCTTCTTCAACCTTCCCAATCGTTTAATAAAACTAATAAGAAAAACTTTGGCCAACTTAAATGTGTCTAGTATTGTATTGTTATTATGCAAGTTTGCCACCATTGTGATACCTATTTAAAAAAAATTACAATGAAACTAGATTAAATGGAAACCGCTTATCCAATCTAGTTTATTTTCATTAGAATGTTTTAAGCCACAATGCTGGCAAACTGCCATAGTAACATGTATACAGATAACAGAACACTAACGTACTTGTACTTATAGTAATGATAATATCGTATACTTTACATAAAAATAGTTTGACAAAAGTAGAAATCAGATAAAAAATAGAAAAAAGAATCCATATGCTCCCGAACTAGCAGAACTGTGTTTCAGGAGCCAGTGGCTTCTCCGAATTGTATTTATGTGGTACCTATTATGTCTGCCTAAAACATTATAAAAAACTATACAATTCGTGTTTATTATTTTTTCTCTAATCAGTGGACGGATAGGAAACAAAAGTCTTTTTATTCAAGTGAGGAGAGCATCGACTTATACAGAGGCAACATTTATGTAGGTTTACGAAAAAAATGTATTTTTTTAAATTATCTCTATGTTCAATTCACAGCTACAGATAGTAGCGACTCTTCGAGAAAAGAACATAGACGGCGGGATTAAAGAGGTGGCTCGGTGCTCTGGCAAGGGAGAGATCTACTGGCCCTTCATCTACCTGAAGCCGTACCCTCCTCAGGATCTGTTCACTATAAAGAAAAAGTCCATGTCACATGCACAAATGGTACGAAAACCTAGCCATTTTCAAAGAAACCCAAGCACATTGAGTGTGCGATGAGGTTGTGTGAGGAGTCCCAAATTAGCCGTGAGGTAAATGGGGGGGTTGGGGGGGGTCAGGGTGTTTTTTTTTAATTACACGAAGTACCTATGTAGGAACTCTACAGTTTTAATAGAGTCTGAGGGTGTACTTATTTTTTATTTACTTAACCATTTTTTTGGTACTGTTCAACCCCGAGCTGAACAATAATTGCACCCACATTAGCGATAAAACCGCCCATTGTGCATATACACTGCGTCACTGTCTGTATTTTTTGATGAAATTTCCGTGTACAACAAAGAGTTCGTTAAATATTTATACTTAATTTATCGTTCACGTTTATTTCCATACAGAATGTTCGAGATTCGGGCGTCGTGAGTGCGCGTGCGTTGTCAAAATCTCCAAAGGACAAAAAGCCGGCAAGCGCTGGTAAAACTAGGTCCACAACCAAGGTAAAAAAAAGTATATAATATTCTTCCACAAGATAGTTTGATGTACCGCGAGATTTTTTTTTTTTATTTTAGCAAATCAAGTGCTGGAAAACACATCGTGTTTGTGACGTGGCCGAGCCTCCAGCGCTCATTGATTTCAGGAAGATCCCATTCTGTATTTATTGTGGTTACATTTGCTCCCTACATTTTCTAGGTCTTTAGTTTACCTATTCTTAAACTCTTAATGATCATCAGATATATCATCGCTTTATAACGTAACTGTATGCCGATGTGTTCTAGCTGAACCAGTACAAGACAGTTCCGACTGAGCCAAAGCAGTATTACATTGAGTAAGTTATATATATATATATATTTGTTTATATATTTATTGGTAGTGTGTAAATTAATGTATTTTTATATTTGGTATTATATATCTATTATATGCCTAGTACTATATTTACTCTTCTGTTTCTCCCCAGCTGCCCATTTATGTCCATTGCTCACGGAAGTGCACAAAAAAACCCACCAGGGTTGCACTCACCACTCTTAGCAGGCGGATTGCTGATCATAATGAAGGTGTAGAATATTCATATGGCTCCTGCCATAAACTAATGGGTTATGTGAAGGCTGAACGGATATATATGATATTCTCAGTACGGATCTTAATAGCTTCTCAATTTAATTGTATTTTTGTAATTAGTGTGACCGCACCAGGCGGGTGGCCGTTGTCTCTTGCGCAGTGGAAGAGGGTGGATGAGGTCCGAAACACGATAGAAATCCCCAAGGTTGATGTGGCTGCCAAGAAATCAGCTAAGGATAAGGTACATTTGTTCCTATTCATATCACATCACATCAATAGCCCATTAGTGTCCACTGCTGTACAGAGCCTCTTCCAAAGCTGAAGGGTTTTGCCATAATCTGCACGATTGGCAGGTGTATTGGTGATTTCAGTAAAGGTGTAGCACATAGAAGGAAACTGCTGTCCTTCTCGTGTTGTTTTTTTTTTACGAGGGGGCGCTTGTCCTCCATCCTCTGGTTACAAGATAAGATAAGGCCGATGGTGGAGGCGCACTTCACTCGGAATCCTCAACAAACTGAGGAACTGGCTCTAACCTCTAAATCCCGAAACACAACAATTTTAGAATTGTTGTTATGGCAACAGAATTTGGTAACATGTCTTCTGGTTATATCCCTTAGTCGGCTTAATGACATTTATGGGCTGAGTTGGAGGGGTCGATTCTTTAGCCGCGACACCTACGGCGTTTTACTATTCAATTCAAACCAAATATTACAGATCTGTAGTAGTAGCTCTTTAACAAAGGAAGTTTGTTTATCGTTAAAATGCAAAATATTTTTCCCAAAGAAACACTCTTTTTCATGTATACGTATGTGAAAATAAGAACGCTGACAGTTGATACCAAATTTTGACAAACATTGTAAATAATTTTTGGTAGCGCTTAATACTTGATAGCGAAATGTGGATGATAATTAGTTACGCGTCTGAAATTTCTCTAATTCAACGGTGACGGCGGAATTACGTCATGTCATGAAATTCCATGATCACTCCACCTCATGAATTTATAAATGTACAATTCAGAAGGTTCCAACACAGCGCCCGCCTACCATCACTTTTTGATAACTCTCACAGTTTCAGACTTCAAAGGCCGGAATACTTAGTTACAAATCCAACAAATATACTTTTATAATATGCTGATCTGATATCATAAATATTATTTAAGCAATAATTTCCGCCAAGTAACGCCAACTAACAAGCGTGCTCATGCTCAGTTGGTAGTAGTTATACCTTCTGCGCTGTAGGTTGTGGGTTCTATTCACATCCAGAACAAACATTTGTATGATGAACACAGATGTTATTATATAAATATATATATAAATATTTGGGTGTTGCATTGTATGATAAATGTAATTTTTGTATTTGAAATTTTTAAAATTATCCGAAGTCTAGTTCCCATATTACAAGTTTTACTAAGTTTGGGGCTAGATGGCGCTGTGTGAAAGTAATGTCCTTATTATTATGAACTATTTGTTGTTCCTAGCCGTCAACAGCAAAGGATAAAAGCAAGGAAGTGCCCCAGATAGCCTTCGAGCCACTGCCAGACGATGCGTACGTAGAACTGGAGTGTTCACTCTCCGTGGTTGGGGGGATATACGCGCGACGCAATGATGAACGGGACCTGGAGTTCGCAGCCGCGAGGAAGGCCTGGGACGTGAGGGAGCCAGGGCGAAACGCTAGAGGAGCACAGATCAGGTACTTGACGTCAACAAACGCCGACTACATAGCACTTTAATATAAACCTATTTTGTATTTGGTTGGTGGTAGGACTTTGATTAAGTCCGCCTGGCTAGCTAGCACCAACTTATTCTGTCGCCATAACAACAATTCTGAAAATTGTTGTGTTCCGGCATTTAGAGGTAAGATAGCCAGTTCCTCAGTTAGTTGAGGATTATGGGTGAAGTGCGCCTCCACCTTCACTTGTAATCAAACTTGTAATCAAGTGAGATGAAGATCAAGCGCTTCCCCGTTGTAAAATAAAATATGTTACCTATAGATGATTAGTTAGCTCTTGACCAGGCTTGTCTAGCTGTAGGGCAGAGCGAAGTTGAGGTCTATGATGGAGCGAGCTTTCCCAGAAGGCACTGGCTCTCCCGCGCACCGTGACTTAGGCAGAAGGGTGGGTCGATATCCATTGGACCTTTACAAGTGAAGTGATCATCAAATGCAATTAACTGGAGAGGTAATAAAGATGCTGTTGAAGGTTGCTGTTGATGATTACAGGATACTCCTGCCCATGTTAAAGGCTGACTGGATCCTAATAGGTACACTATGTTATGTTATGTATCGAATTCGTATGAAGCTCTGTCACTGTCTGTGCTGATGTCTGCAGTCGGCTACAAACTTGTACCTACGACATCCACGGGAGGACAGGAGATCCTTTATTCATCTGCCGGGACCACGTCAATATATTTCACTTCATATAATGTATATCATTTTTATATGCAGGAAAGATTTTCGAGCAGAATTCCTGGTAGCACTTCCGCCACCGCCTTCGGATAGCGTCATTAGCACCGCGATGCCCGAGGTAATATGTATACTGTATAGCAGTGGCTATAAATAGATATAATATACCAATAGCATATTAATGGCTGTGTAGCCTCATCATGAGTTACTGTAGTAAAGCCATCTTGACCGTGGTATGTCATGGACCGACGTGACCATGGTAGTAGCCGAATCATACGGTGAAGTTTCATACTTCAAAATTAAAACTAAATTCCGTGTCCGTTAGGTGGCAATGTGCAATTTAGTTCCTAATATCCTATGCTATACAATTTAGTAGTACTATCCATTTGAGGTGCTGTACACATTTTTTTTTTTTATTTTCATACATAATCTTGGGATGTTGATATTTTAAACCTTAAAAAAATATTTTAAGTATGTACCTACCTGACCATTGAATGGATCATCAAAAAACTGACTAGGATGAACTTCTTGCCTATCACTTTGTGTGCTGGTCGCGATTTCGAACAGGCGGTAAATTTGACAATTCAAAATGATCCTATAAAACCATACTGAATACTGAAGTTATATGTGATTAAGATTTTTTTATTTTGAGAGTACATATTACAGAAATAACTTGTGGTTATCACTTCAGCATAACATGAATTATGATATATTTTTTGTCAAAATAATATTTCAAATCAATAGTTATATTTCAGGAAACATTTGGAGAAGAACTATTTGAAGGCGAAGCCAAAAAGGGTATGTTTCTTTGTTTTTTTTAAATAACCAGCTGACCTCCACCAAAACTCATACGGGCAATTTATTAGATCACATTTAATTACTAATTATGAACTTAATGCTAGCAAGGGTTTTTTATTATTATTTGTTTTGTAGAGGAGACTCAAGCTCAGCAAGGACCGACGCCAGTTTCTGAAAGTGGAAGTAAGTTACCATACCAATCCTATTAATATTACGTTATATAATTATATTAATATTATTTTTGTTATCTTCTCCTTTTTCTGCCAAAGAGTCAAAGACGAGAGAGAGAACGGGTCCCCTATTCTACTAAGCCAATCGCTTTACTATGTTAATGGTAGATATCATAACAGAATGGTCACTAAAATACCAAAAAGCACCTATTATGGCAATTCTGCGACGATTTCATAGTCATATTGAAACGATTGGTATAGTAGAATCGGGGCCCAGGTAACAGAATAATGTTTTATTTCAAAGATCAACCCTGGATTTAAAATAGTATCCCACGGGAAAATTTCACTTTTTCGGGATAGAATGTAGCATAATGTGTTAATCCAAGCACTATCTTTAATTATATTCCAAGTTTCAGGCAAATCCATTCATCCGTTTCAGCGTGAAGAAGTACCAAACACAAATACACACACTGACAAACTTTCGCATTATCAATATTATTGTGATTCAAATTCACCGTAATCTTGTTTCTATGTCAAAAGCTTTGCATAGTTTGGGGCTAGATGGCTTTATGTTTAATGTTAATTAAAGACAATACAAAAGTGTTTGTTTGTTGCTAGTGATCGAGATGTCGGTGGAAAGCGAGGAAGAATCCAAGTACCTCTTGATGCCAGAACAGCTGAGAGACAAATTCATCCCGTTATACTTCCTACCTTTCTGCATGAAAGATATGAATGAAGATGAAAGGTGATACTTTAGAGAGATCTTTCTTTCATTAAATATGGGTTAGCTCATGTCCTTGAGGCTTACCTAGGCAAGATAAGGTATACGATGGAGCGATCCCAGAAAATGCTTATTAACTCTTCTGATCTGTATCTCTGATTATCTGTGCACTGGATTTAAACTTTTGCATTAAACGTTATTAAATGATATAAAATGAATATAACCACTAGACGTGGAGACTTGTTTTGGGATTACACCTGCTGCTTTGTTATTTCAGATTCAGTTTCAGTGTGTGTATGTATTTCAAGAAAAAAATGTACTGTATTGTACATCGTAAATTATCATCCGTTTTCTTTTGCGTATTTGTATTTTATGTTATTGTATCATCATAACAGCCTAAACAGGTCCACTGAAAAACATGGGATACCGCCAGTACATTGCGAACACTGCAACGAGAGGATTTACTGTAATAACCACGCTTGACAGACGGTGAATAGGGGGAGTATTTGAAAAGGAATCTGTTCCCAGTGTCCTCGTAAGCCCAGACATGGCGGAGGCGGCGAAGCAAGACCGCCACGCGCGCATTGAGGCGGCTCTGGAGCGCATGCGCGAACTCCAGGAGTATAACGAGCGACACGTCCTGGGGCGGCAGAAGATGAGGTGCCAGCGGCTGGAGAAGCTCTTTGTTGGTGAGTCCTCAAGTCAAAACAGATCAAGCATAGGCTGTGTATTCGATTCCCACCCAGAACAAAGGTTCCTTTGTCATAAAATCCTTTCAGTGTCAGTGGGTAAATCAGGTGGTCAAGACTATAAAATATCTCGAAACCTAAGAAAATACTATAGAAAAAAAAATATAGATTATGATAGCAACCAACTCAAAAATTCATAAAATCATCAAAAATACTAAATTTAAACTAAAGTTTTAATTTAATTAAATTTTAAACTAAATCATAAATTAAAGTTTTAACGTGTTTAAAGTGGTATATTGAAAATGATATTTTTTCAGATTCTCAATGGAGTCCTGAACTGGCTCAAGTTTTAGAGGAGAGAAACGAAGCGATCACACAAGAGACTCTTGCCAGGCAACTGTCGGCTACCAAGAAAAAGCAAGAACAGAAGACAACGGGGAAGAAGTAACGGATATGGAAAAGCAATGTTTAATTGAAGTAATACATCAATAAGTTACAATGTTTTTGTTCTAAGAATAGTTTTATTTTAAGTTGTGTTTGATATCTAAGCAAATAAATATATTACTAATTAGGTATTAAAACTGTTATTACAAAAGTCTTACTCCGTAGGTCATATCCACAGAGAACATGACCAACGCGGCACTGTATTGCGTCTGTCAACTTAAGGCATAGTGGTTTTAATCTCCATGTGTCTGTAATTTCACTGGACACCATACGCGTTTACAACCGGATAACAGCAATGCTGCTGCAAATGCAGCAATGATACTCGAACGAGCCCGTCCTTAAAAAATATCGACTACCTACTCTTTAAAACTCGCGAGCTTCTTTGCCACTACATTCTTGAAAGAGTGGTCGTAGTTGTCACGTGCTGGGAGTTGCAGCTAGTTTCTCAATCAGGAATTGGCGGCATTTCTTTCTGTTTGCTAGTGTACCTATGCCGTGCTGCGTTAGGGCGTCTTCAAATTTGCCGCAAAATGCCGCGCGGAGCCAGCGCGTCTGCTGCGCTGCGATATCAACTTTTTAATGTACGAGACACGGGGCTTAGAATGAACAAAATATTCGACTTTTTACGCTATGGTAAATTTAGGTTTTGAGCCAAGTTTTCGGCAATATTGAGCCATCAGCAGCCGTAAAAGACTTCAACCTCTATCTTGTTGTATTTGTGTTTACTATACAGCCCTGTCTCAGTAATTTAGTCGAGCATTGAAAATTAATATTTATTGTTTATTATAAAATTGAAGGGTATTTCCATAATCAATTTTTTTAATACATACATAACATAATTATTTTTTAACGTTTGGCAGGCACATTGGCTATTGCTGTGGCTATGCATCGATTCATGAGCCTCAACCCCTTGCGCACAACATCTTTTTAAGCTTAAATCACTGTAAAACTAGTAAGATTATGTGGAGCAGGAGATTTAATCAAGTAACTAATATTTGAGAGTTCTGTTTTAATAAAGCTGAGGACGTCAAAAGTGTCTACCAAGCAGCTGCCAACAGGACCTAATCTCAGGAAAATTGACAGCTCCTTCCAATCTTCCGACGAGACATCACGAGGCTTTTACCAATTTGCGCGAAGTCTTTCTGCACTGAAACATTGTCTGTAATGAGAGGCGAATGACGGCGGAGTTGGGCAAGATATAGGAATTGGCGGAAAGAAGATACATTCCGATTCAGATAATTGTGATATTCGTACCAGTTTCCGCCGTTTATAATTTGTTTCTCAATACAAAAAACTTAACCCTCGGCACTTGGAGAGAGCATCCCAACTCATTGGGTTAAAACAATCCTTGTCTCAGGCAGACTGAAACAGAAGATATGTTGAGGATTCAGGGTGCAGTGCGCCACCTTCGGCCTTATCTCAACTTGTAACCTGATGAGATGTAGGCCAAGCGCTTCCCCGTCATACAATAATATAAAAATAAATAAAAAAAGCGAAAAATCAAATCTTCATATTTTATAATGTTTGATTGTATTACCAGGCCTTAGGCGTATCAAAAAAGGGAATGAAATATTCCTCGTATTATAAATTTAAAAGTGCACATTAACCGAAAATCAATTAGATAGGCTTATTTCAAAATCCCCTGTGATGATCTCCTTCCAGTGCTCGAAGGGATTTGGACAGAAGTTTCGCAAATCTCGTTATCCATTTATTTACATTACATTTTGTATTAAGTCTTTATTTCATATAAATACTTACTATCATTAACGTAGGATCAAATAATATCGTTATTATTCACTATCATAACTTATCTAAAGCGTGTTTTTGTATTAAACCGCTTATGCTCATTACTCGCTCCATACCCATTAGCGGCCGCCCATCAAAGTCCACTTAGCGTACTCCTGGAGACCAAGCCAAAGTGTTTTATGAACTGTTCACTTTTCCTCTACAGGCATACTAACCTATTTCTCTTACACTGCTACAAGTCTGTTTTTTAGGGTTTCGTACCCAAAGGGTGCCAACGGGACCATATTACTAAGCCTCCGCTGTCCGTCTATCCGTTTGTCTGTCGGCGGGTTTTTTTTTTTGTACGATTTGAAAGCGCTTGGCCTTCATTTTACCTGGTTTCAAGTTATGATAAGGCCGAATGTGGAAGCGCACATTTAGTTAGCCAGGCGGACTTAAACAATTTATAAACATTCTATATTATAATCTAATTAATGTCACATGGACCGTTAAATTCCTATTATTATTAAGTGATTTTCATTTTACAGATAGAATACTTCTATGGAGTATATAGTATGTAACAAAATATAATAACTATAGGTACCTGCAATAACTTGCATACAACATGACATACAAGAAGCGTGATTTTCGAGAAGCGTCTTGAAATATGGGTAGAAACTAAACCCTCTGTGAACGCAAACGTTGTAGGTACTAGGTAGGTTTCTTGTTTTGATCGTGTGAGCCGGCATTAAATAATAATTATGTTTGAAGTGTACCTTGTCTAAACTTGAGTTTACTTTTCTTCTTCTCCGAATAACACTTTAATATCAAATAAGAACCAAAACATAACATAATCTTGTTTGCATGCATCATAGCAGATCATGACAGAAACGAATATGGTATATATCTTCTTTTTATTTTTTTGAAAGGACAATATGCTGGCCTGCTCCTAAACGAGGGCGTCAGTTTTGCGCGGATCTGGCTTGCGCTGAAGGCGCGAAGTCCAAAAATGTATCTGTAGCTGAATGCTTTATTAGCTGTTCCCATTAATATTTCACTTCATTTCAAGCACGTTACAACCTCAATCAGCCTAGGCAATGAGGTTTGTTTTGGACATATTTTGAAAAAAGGGCATTTGAGGTCAAACGATCCCCTCTTGCACTATATAAAATGATCCCTGGAATCATTTTACCCCGTACATGTTGACAGATTCTAAATAAATATAGTAAAGTATGTCACTTCTCTTACTTAACAATGTGTATTTATATTAATATATCATGCAATGAATATGGACCATTGCAAATGAAAAAAAATAGCCCCGAACATTAAATATATGTTTAAGCTATTCTAAAATTACCTATTTTATGTTCGTTGAATTTTTATATGCGTGGTGCATAGTATTTTTTTGCCACCCAAGAAATAACAAGAAAACCAATCCTTTTTTTTCGGTAACTGTCTTTTAACTACCAACTTAAAAACAATTACCTAATGATGTATACAACAGCAGAAATCTGTTGTTCCGCTAGTGGAAGCTTTATTCCACCATATTTTTATATTTCTAAAAACTGCATATGATGATCGAATTGATTGGATACAATGAATTTTTTGATGAACCATCGACATCTTTCGAGTTTTTGCACCGCGAGACCTTCGGCCGTTGTCAAAGATAAAATAAAAAAAACTAATGATGTAAAGAAACGAAAAATAGATAGGTTCATCAATAATCCCTATAAATAATATTTAGAAGAGGAATTACAGAAACAAAAACAGAAAAAATAGCTACACAAAGGTCAAGTAAAGACAAAAGTGTTTAAAACGATCCCTGAAAAGAATACTAAAGGAAATGAGTAGGCAAAGAAAAAAAAACTTAAAACAGGAAAAATAAAACAAAAATATAAAAAAAACATAGAATAAAATAGAGAAAGGAATAGATTCAGAATCTTCGGTAGATAGTAGGACCTGAGTGCATGCTATGCACAGAACCTTGTTCAAAACACAGCTTGGGGGAAGGCTGGGCTCTTCGAGTGAAATGTGTTTTAAACGGGCTCGATAATGACGATGAAGAAGATTTTGTGGTGTTTTGGAAATAATTATATAGTAGAAAACAATTTGATTTATGAATAAATACTAGATTATATGCTATAATATAATTTATAGCAGATTTTTGAATTAACATTAAAACTGTTGATTGTAGTAGAATTTTAAATAAATATCACAATACTTTTTGATGATTGTAATGGTGTGATAGTTTAAATAAAACAGATTATGAAGTTGTTTTGCTTGTTTCGAGTTAGAGTTTAGAGTTTAATTATAAACATGAAGTTAACTGTTTTTGATGATTATTCGTCTTAAAATAAACCAAAATTATGAAATAATATCTTTTATTTTAACTTGAATTGCAGGATGGGCAAAATTATCCCTAGGATCATTTTGACCCTATACCAGGGTGTCTAAAATGATCCTTTAGTAATTTTTTGAAAATCTTTATAAAATCTGAAAATTATAACGTACTAAAAAACGATGGTATGCCAAAACATTGACACTGAAATTGTTATTGCAAATCTCCTTATACCTTAACTTCATATTTTGGACACAGTAATGTTTTTCCCTTAAGGGGATCATTTTGGATACCTATCCCCTATATGTTGAACATCCACTGTACTTATAATGTGAAGCTGGTGTGTACAGTACAAAGAAGACATTGTGCTTGTGTGGTGTCTGTGAATCAGCGTGCGTCATGTCAGTATCACATTCAAATAACTAACAGAAGTTAAAATAATTACGTTTTAAAAACTAAAAAGAAAACCGACTTCAATGAAGAATATGATACAATTTCGTTTACCTTATTTTTTCCAAAAATTGTGATGACAGATTGACGGACAGACAGACGCGTGATCATATAAGTACATGGGGTCCGTTTTTTCCTTACTTTTGAGGTTGGGTATATTAACCCAAATCACTTCAAGCGTGCATATAATATTGGAAGAGTTCCCTTGATTTCTCCAGGATCCCATCATCAGATCCTGACCTGATATCAATAGGACCCTTTCAAACAAACAAAGAATTTTCCAAATCGGTACGGGCGTCTTCGAGTAATCGGGGAACATACATAAAAAAAAAAGATTCTGATCAATTGAGATCCTCGTCCTTTTTTTGAATGTCGGTTAATGATTGCATTGCATATTTACACTGACACTAAAATATAACAACATCTTTTTTTTTAAATGTGGTAGGATCTGGATAGCGATCACATTTCTGCTAAGGTCTGGCGCTATAGGGTTTGCCTTCAATGCGCGAAAGAGCCTGTGCTTTCTGGTAAAGCTCGTTACATAGACCTAGTCCTTACTCTGGAGCTAAATTTGTCATCATTTGTAAAAAGAAAAAGTTGCAGGCTAAAGACTATGAAATGGGTCGTTTTAGTCCCTTGTTCGACATCTATCTAGTGGTAGTAGTACTACTATTGTACTCACAACACCAGGAATTCGGGCCAAACCTATTGTGTCGCCAAACAATACACTCATTAGACTGGCACTAGCAGCTAAATCGATACGGAGTGCGACATAGTTCTAAGTATATGTGTAGGTATATCGCGGGCTATTGTTTAGTGCCTTGTAGACCCATGTCGCTGTGAACAATCCGCGTCAGGATGATTGTTCTCCAGCTGACATGGTGCAGGAATTTCGGTTATTGAATGTTTTGTCTTGTTGCTCTTTTGTTTAGAAAAGCGATTTGGTTAGATTATGTTTGAATTTGCTGGCAACATTTATCATTATACAACGGACTAAATTGTTCCATGATTGTTACCTACAAATGATTAATGATAGATAATCTAGATCTTTCAATGAAACATGTTTTTTTTACAACGTATGGTTTTATCCCTTGAAAACGATCTTTTCCCGACAACCTTGGGACGGAGAAGATTATCAAATTATACTTGTCTAATGGTTTAGCGTAGGATTATGTGCACCCTACACATAATGTAGGAGAATAAGTAAATCAAAATATATGTAATGTCGTGAAGCGGACATACAATGAATGCCCAGCTCTAACCACAGGTCCTAGAGACTTGACATTTTCAGGATAACTTCCTTTCTTAGTGTAGCATTGCACTTAGAAAGGATTTAAAAAAAAAACACGGGCTTACAGGAACGCAGTCCTGGTTAGGCTCGGCGCAAAAGGGCCACAAACTGGGGATCGAACCCGGGACCTATGGATCTGAATCGGTGGGTTGAACCACTACCACAGAGGCGGTTCAGTAGGTACTTAAAAAAAACATCCGACATAGCTCATAAGCAAATATACACCGTTAAAAAACATGACCCTTCTGAGACAGCGGGGTAAATACAAAATCTCAGCTTGCAGAATGACTGTGCAAGTAGATACTTTGAAACAACATTGTCAGTTCTAAATGCTCAATAGACAGCAGCCCTATTATGCCGCAACTCGCATATTGTATTATATTGTACAGAACACATATCGGGAACTTTCTCTGCAAGTTGGTGGCTTTTGTTACTAACTGTATTGTGCTGAAGAGTCCCCACTTCACTGTTAAGTCTCTTGTAGCTCTACATTCTTTATAATAATACTTGTGATATAATAAGTCGGATGGAGTAACACGTTTTTGAATGAAATACAAACTCTAAGCGTGCTTTACTTTTGAATAAATTTGATGAAAAAAAAAGCTAAAAGACCCTATGATAAAAACTTCGATTTCAACCATCATGTTACCATATTCTGTCACCATGACAACAATTATTCATTGTCGTGCTCCGGCATAGAGAGCCAGTTCCTCAGTAAGTATTGAGGATTCCGGGTGCAGTGCGCTTCCACCTTCGGACTTATAGCACCAGTTACTTCACACAGGTGAGATGAAGGCCAAGTATTGCCCATCGTACAAAAAAATAGCTTTTACGAGCCAAACGCTTTTGGGTGCTAACGACGAGCGTGGTAAGAAGGGTAGTTCTGACCTAGCTTCAAATCGTGACTGATTAGGTCTCCATTAGGTCAAAAGCTATCCTATTGTATAAAAAAGTGGCATTAACTCCACCCATGTTCAAATGTAATTATTTCACTTTCAAAGCTTGTGTAAATGTACCTGTAGGTGCATTTAAACACATTTTTTTGTGGGTAAAACGCGACTTCTAACGGGAAGACTACGCATCGCGACCACGATATCATCCGGGAATCACATTGAACCCGTGTTAAATAACGAAAAAATGTTGAGAACCGTATGCGTACTAACCAAAGAAAAGTTCTAATAAGAAAGCTTTGCAAACTTTAAATTGAACAGACATTTAACCCTTAAAATCTGCATGAAGCATTTGAAAACTCCTAAAACTTGTTCGGAATTAATGCCCCCACAACTTTGTCTTCATGTTTTGAGAACGCAGCTTATATGCAAATCTACATTATATAAGAATTAACGTCCTCACTCACTCACTTACAACGGTGATAATATAAAGCGTGCGTGTTCATATGATAGTATATTATTATGAACTATCATAGTTCATAGTCATAGTTCACAAGCCAAGCAACTATGGTCTGATTACGTAGTAGAATCCATATCAACAGCTGATGTTTTTTTGCTGAATTATCCCGATCCAGTAATTAGGAAAAATACATACAGCGTCTTAGACCTCATTCTTTATGTGCAAGTTTTGAGGTCAAGAGCTGACCCATTCTAGATAAAAAAAAACTGTTCATGATTTTCGTAGTCCTCAAAGATACTACCATCATACTCGTGTCACTTGAATTTATTCTCTTTTGACAATATTTCAAAGCATCATACAATATGATAACGGTCCTTATGTAAAATGACTGATTCCTTTGAACATAGTTAGGTTAGTTGTACATTTTGAGGCACACCTCAGGGGTCAATCTTGATCTTATTCTCTTTTCTATTTTCACAGCGGATTTGTCAGATTATATTGAAATCGGCAAGTAAAACTTGTATGCGGATACCCAGATTTACCATAGCTTCGAACCAAATAATACAACATGCATGTGAATAAAGATCTGGATGGAATCAATAGGTGGGCCTCGGGAAACTCTCTAATTCTGAACCCCGTAATATCAAAAGTACAAGGATATAATTAGGTACTAAGATGCAAATCCAAAGAGCACTAGATTTTAACCAAGACCTGTGGCTCATCATGCTAAAAATCTAGGACTAGTCATTGATAGTGAGATGAGGTTTGTCAAGCACATCAACGAAAAAATTAGGAATGCTTTCTTTAAGCTCACAGTCCTATATGGTATAAGGATATACATTTCAGAGGACGTAAGATTTCTGCGGTGTGACCTGCTAGGGCTTTCGCCATTTAATTATTGCAGTGCGGTGTATGGGCCCAGATTATGGGCCAAATCGGAAAGTGCGATCCAGCGGATGCAGAACGCGTGCATGAGATTCTGCTTTAACGTTCCACGTAGGGAACATATCAGCCCGTACCTTGCTAGGATATATTTAGCATACTCAGGCTAAATTGAATAACTTGCTAGTTATCCCAAAACATAAAACCGCAGGGTTAAAAGGTGGTTTCAAATATCGGGCCTCAATGGTATGGAATGACTTACCACCACCACTAAGGAAAAAAAGTGAAGTTGAAAATTTTGCTACAATTGCGTCAAAAGCACAGTTAAGCCACGAGGTAAGAAATACTGAAAACAACCTCGCAAATACACACACCCACACACACATACTCATCCTCAGTCACACACGTGGGAACGTCTGTTTCTCGAACTCTTAAAAGTTCTCAGGAGTCCCCACAATACATACAGTAGGTACCTACACAACACACATATATAATAATAGCTTGTCTTTTTCTTATTTTTTTATTGTCACATAGTTTTATACACCTAGTAATAGATTATAAACCCAGCCCGCTTATAACTAAACTCTCGATGACCATCCGATCGAGAGGGGTTTATTGAAAACCAGCGATGGAGTTCGTTACGTACTTGTGCGGAATGAAATTCCAGCAAAAGCTGAATGTATCCCTTTTGCCTATTGTAAGTAATATAATAAATACAGGACGTTAATTTCACACAGTGCCATCTAGCCCCAAACTAAGCAAAGCTTGTAATATGGGAACTAGATTACGGATAGAATACTTATATACTTTTTTTTTTAAATACATACGTACTATATTATACAATACAATATACAACATCCAAACACAGAACAAACATCTATATTCATCACAAAAATGTTTGTCCTGCGTGGGAATCGAACCCACAACCCACAGCGCAGAAGGCAGAGTTACTACCAACTGAGCTATGAGGCTTGTTAAAAGTTTAGTTTAAAGTTATGTTTAAACCCTAATTTAAGTAGTTTATATAGTCATGTAAGTAATGAGGCAATAAATGTTTATTGATTTGATTTTATTGAATAAAGATCTTATTTCTACCATGAATGATGAAGTCAACGTCAAACAGGAGTCTGAAACACATGTTGCTTCCTATTTCGTTCAAAACCGCATTCCCCAACCGAAAAATCCTTTTTGTTTATAACATGACAAATGTGTGTTAGTTTGGTTGGTGGTCTTTTTTCAAGTCCGCCTAGGTATGAGTATTACTCATACACAACTCACGTAATTCTGTCACCATAACAACATTTTTTTATTGTTGAGTTAAACGCTTCCCCGTCGTACATTAAAAATAAACTTCAATCACAGGTTGGTGATTCCCATGTATTGCAGCAAAACTCTTGCATACATACCTGCCTGATGTTCTGTTTGTATGTCAGTGGCTGCCATAGAGGATTGTGCGTTTTCCCATTGTAGAACGTCAAATAGATCGATCGCGCCAGTTCGTCATTTTACGGTTTCGTATCGGAATTGTGAGTAAGCGTCATCATCATCATTATATACCTATCTCCGCAATTTCTGGGTAATATATATTATATGCATAAGTTTTCGATCTCTAGCTTCTAAGAGTTGATAATAGGCATTTTATGCGAAGGCCATCATCCATGCCCAGGCAAGCTTTGAAGTTAAGGGCTAATGAAATCTTTGAAAAAACAATTTTAGGCCATGGTGGTGCCATGGGATCAAAATGGGAAATTAACCAAATTGAAGCCACTCCTAAGAACCTTTGAGAGGTCCCTTGAGTATGGAGCGATGGTTCGTACACGCTGCAGTAATAGGTATGTTTATGCACACTGTCTTAAAGACTGAGAGTGGTTTTGTTCTTCAAGAACCTTTATTTTAGCATTACCCATTTCTAAAGGTATTCATCCTCTTAGAGTTTATTGTTTGGGCTTGTCAATAAGACGATCACCTCACAACTTTGTCCCTCGTATGTGTATAATTAAATCGAAGATTTTCAACATATCTACGGTAGAATCCCGTCCATAAATGGAAACAAACAACTCACCTCATAGTATTAAACGGTCAATATGCATCGCTTGCATGTGTGCGTTCTATTATGTATGCATGTGTGCAGGCTCTTGTCTGCAGGTGGCCCGCGCTACACAGTATGTGAGCATGCAACTAATTAAAATAATAATTAGCATTTTCGTCTAAGGACTACTAATTGGCGGTTAGAGAAATCGTTATGCCCGTGGGTAATCCAAATTTAAATATAAAATCATTGTTGAACAAACCTATCTTTGTACTTATGCCGTAAAGGATTGCTCCACTAAGCTATGGACTTTTATAATTTGATTCAGATAAATTATTTGTGATCATCCCCTGTGTGCTATATTGGTGGTCACTGTTTAAGAATTTAACCCTCAATCCTTAGCCCGCGGATGTCGTTAAAACCGATTAAGATATCACCAGAAGAAAAAAAGCAGCATCCTTTAGTGTATATTATTAAGTGAAAGTCAAGGTAAGGCTGTGGGTTACTTACACCAAAAAGTCAATCAGTGCCCTACGAGTGCTTTATAATAATCTATTTAGAGCAATGTTTGGGGTTAGCTTGATTCTGTAGTACTTCTGGAATGTTTGCCGGTGCCCGAACTTTCATGCTATCATCACATAAATTCAATGCAGAATTGTGACCAATAGGATTCTTGGGGCTCTTGCAGGCAGGTGGTATAGTGCACTGCAAGATTTATGGGTGTCAGCCCTGATCAATCCTTTTGCTCTACAAATTGATTGGTTTGCAAGGATATGATGTTTTTCTATAATTTTACTTCTTCTATCATTATTTTTGTCAAAATTTTTAATGCATTAAGTTATTTATTAACTATTTGACTTGATTTGATTGTGTAACTATAATTATGTAAATATATTAGACCTATGTTGTCGGAATAAATAAATAAATTAATTCAATTAAATAATGTAAAAAAAATCTATAACCTTTACTGCTATTGCCAAACCACCTGCCAAGTGGGATAATTATTGCATAATTGTAAGTTTAATCTAACAGTGAACACAGGTTTTTAATGAATAAATAATCTGCTAACAATAAAATGTAGAATAAGACTGAAAGGTTTTGTCATAATCTTTACGTTTGACAGGCGGGATGTTAGTTTAGGTTAGCTATCCTGGTGTATTTTCAATTGAATGCTCAACACACTGCATAGTATTTTCTGATTAACCGAGCACCTAAACAGTCTGCCTCTATAAGACAGCCTTAGGGATTAACTGCTTCTCTGTTATTCGTAACGTTTATGGGGAAAGGTTTATGAGGTTTTATTTTCCTTCTTCTGTACCTCGATTTGGGTTTACTAAAGGTCGTTCAACCACTGACGCTGGTGCCATGCTGTTAAAGTACGTTTTTAAAGCCTGGGAAGGAATACAGGATGTCATAAGAGTATTCTGTGATTTATCAGGCTTTCGATTGCGTAGTCATGACACCTTAATCTCAAAGCTAAAACACTATGGCATTCAGAATCAGGCAATAAGCCTCATGCGTAGCTACCTATCGAATCGCATTCAAAAAGTAGACATTAACGGTAGCGAATCTTCCGGAACATCCACTAACATCGGTGTACCACAAGGGTCAATCTTGGGGCCTTTTTTGTTTCTAGTCTATGTCAATGATCTGCCTTCCTGTGTAGGGGATTTATGTGGTATTGTATTGTTTGCAGACGATACTTCATTAATATTTAGAGTTGATAGGGCTAAAGATAATTATGGTTGTGTAAATGCTTCTCTAGCTAGAGTTCTTGATTGGTTTACTGATGAAACCACGTTTATTTTAGTTACTTTCACAGCGTTATGTCCTATGGCATATTTTTATGGGGAAATGAAGCAGATGTCGAAAGCATTTTTATCCTGCAAAAGAGAGCTGTACGGGCAATTTATAAATTGAAAACTCGTGACTCTCTCAGGGAACGTTTTAAAGAGATTGGTATTATGACAGTCAGCTCCCAATACATTTATGAAAATCTAAAGCACGCTCACAGGAACATTGATGAGTTTGGTAAAAGAAGTGATGTACATAGTGTTAATACTAGAAATAAAAATAAACTTCACATACCTAGGTATCGCTCAGGCAAAGTAAATCATTAATTCTTAGGAAACTGTGTACGATTCTATAATAAGCTTCCTCAAAGCGCCACCAAACTCCCTGCTCGTAAATTCAAATTGTATATAAAGAATAATTTAATTAAAAGAGCCTACTACAAAATAAGTGACTATATCGAAGATAAGAACGCGTGGCCCGATGTTGCTATACCAGTTGACGGTTAAATGGTGATTTCTCAATGTTAAGAAACTGCCCATTAGGTAGTTATGTAATAATCAATGTTTTAAGATAATATTAAGTTTTTAGTTTTATGATGTATGTAACACTTGTATACCTATACAGTGTTTATAATAATTTAATAACATGTAAATGTTAAATGGATCAAAAAATTAATCAGCCCAAGGTTCTTGCCTTTCTCCTTGTGTGCTGGTCGCGATTCCGAACAGGCGGTAGATTTGACGTTTCAAAATGATCCTAAAAATCTTAATGAATAAAAATATTTGACTTTGACTTGACTTTGACTTTGACCCATTATTTGGAGTCGGCCTTCCAAGTTTTAATGCGCCAGGGTGGTCTGTCTTGATCATTTTCCAAGTTGCAGGCTTCAGTTGACGAGCATGGTGGCTTGAATACCTCAAGCCTCCTCTAGTTTTGGCAGCGTTTGGTAGTGCCAGGGCTAGTCGAAGCTCATGGTCGCCAAGGCGTCTCATTACGTGACCATACCATCTAAGCCGGCTCTCGGTGTTTTTTTTCTGTGATGGGCGCAACTTCATAACTCCCTCTGATGTGGTCATTTCGCACTTTATCAAGTCTTGTTTTGACTGCTGCCCACCTCAGCATTTCTGCTACGTATATTTTTGTTTTGTTTTTTTTTCTAAAACGAAAAAGTTTATTACTTAAAATACAATTTGGAAATGTCTTATATCATAAAAAGAGAATAGCTTAATATGGTTTGCAATAAGGAATGAAGGAGAGCATTTTTTTTTAGCTTGTAACATGGGAACTAGATAAGAATGTATTTACAAAATAAAAGTGTATAAGTATGATTTCGTATTATTTTTTGAGCTGTGAAACTAATGTCCTATAATATTTATTTAGCATGAGTCACCTCTTGACCTCCAAGCTTGCACAGGCAAGAATAAGGTCTACGATGGAGGGAACCTACCGAGACGGTGCCTATTACGTTTCGATTTACAGAAACAATATGTATTTAGGTACTTGGTGAAGGAAATATATAATATCGATCCAATTTAAACGGCAATCTCTTGGGATTTCTGTACGTTTGTGTGTCTAAAAGATTTCCTGTCTTTAGTATCACCGGAATTTCAATTTCGCGCTAAGCCTTGGTTTTACTTTACTTACGTCCGTTGCATAGCGGTGACTGTGAGTTTTTTTATTATTAAACTTACATTAAAGGTGTATTGTACCTACTATTGATTGCTGTCCTTATTATGAGGTAGGTACAATCAATGTAGCTATCACAAAAATATAAGAAAAATACATTTGGCACCGAAAATAACATAAGTTGGTGGTAGGACTTTGTGTGGGTCCGCCTGGCTAGCTCCAACCATTTTAACTAAGTCTATCGCCATAACATAAATTCTTATTTGTTGTGATCCAGCATTAAGAAATAAGATAGCCAGTTCCTCAAACAGATTAGGATATCGAGTGAAGTAACAATAAAAAAATAATACGATGTAACATTGTAGGTAGGGTACTTACATAACACAAATAAACTACACTAACTACACTTTCTTGCTTGGAATAGTTTATTTGGTATTTTGTCAAAATGCAGGAAACTTAAAATTTATTTCGATACCTACAAGAACTACTGTTAGAAATAACTGGTAAATTTTATAAAGTTATGTTTAAAGCTATGTAAGATTCCGTGTTTGATATTTTCTGAAGCTATCTTCATAACACGCAAATAGTTTTTCATTATTTCAGCATACTTTCCATACTAAGCTACTTCCAGTGGTTCTACACGCAAAGAAACGGCGCTAGACCTATTTTTTTAAGTAACTAATTTACTCTTGCATGATACATTCTAGTCAATTAGAGCGGAGAGCGCCAGCGAACCCGTACTATTCGTATTATAACACTGGCACTCAAGATAGTCGGTTGGTTTTTCACTACAAACCTGGCCATAAACAAACGGTACGAAAAATGTTACACTCGAAATTTAAAAATTACCCCACGAATTTGAATTTTGAATTTGTGGAACGCGCGCGTGCATGTGTATAAACTTCTATTTATGTGAGGCTAGTGAAGGAAAATATTTGGTAATTGTTCCGGAAAAATCAAACTGTTGAAATATGAATCAGCGAATGTAACCTAATTTATTGGCAAGTGTGTGTGTGAGTGTAAGTGTGCTAGTGAGGGATTATGCTGTAATCGAATTACGACTAATTAGATTAGTTCTGTTGCGAGCCAGTGGTGGTATGTCACGCAATGGAATGTAAGGTTTTAATATTTGTGGATATTGTGTGTACTACTTTGTTGTGGTATGTTTCACCTGTTACCAATTGACCTGTTGGGCACAGTTCTGAATTATCGATGAATTATTCTGTAAAAAACGTCATTTGTAAGTACTTACTAATTTATAATCTACTTGTTGATTAAATTTTAACTTATTCTTGATTTACCTAGTCCGTCCGTTTTTTATATGTTTTTTTTTTATTCTACTAAGAGACGGGACAAGCAAGTAGCGCACCTGGTGTTAAGTGTACTCTTGCCTATAACAATGCCTTACTGTAGGCATTGCGTAGGTCACATCCAAGAACATACGCAGACTGGGCGTTTTTGTCACGCATTTTTATCGTGCGACAAAAGCACCTAGTCTGCGCATGCAGTAAAAACTCGTGAGTCTGTTACTTTTCTAGATAAAAAAAACTGATACAAAAGTGTTTTTTTAAAGACACTTTTCAAAAAAATCTGAAGTGCCTTTTGTTCGTTCGACACGGCCAGTCAATCGATATTAATCAAATATTAAAGTGCCGCCGATTATAATAGATACAAGAGGTTAATTTTATTAAAGCCATTCTGTAGTGACGACAATGATTTACAAGTTAACCTGAACTTTCAGTGCGTTAGCATACGGTTGATAATCAATAAAACATGGAATATGAACATTATCTAAGGTGAAATAAACTTTATCCGCAAGAGTGTAAGGTTGTTTTAGCGAGCCTTGAATGGAAGTGGATTAATACTCGAATTGGAGATTTATGACCAGAAGTGCTTGAAGTTCAATTGCACTTTCGGATTTCAATATCTTTCGATCCAATAATAGGGATTTTATAATTGAATAGTTACTTAATTCATATTAGGCCGAAATATAGTAAAGTAAAATAGGAATTCGTTTGTTACCATAATTTATTTGGTTTGTATTGTGCCCAATTTCTCTCAAATATAATCTAAAAAAAAAAGTATTTTTTTATTAACTTTATAATATCTTAACCGTTGCTCATACAACAGCAAAACTTACAATTTTGTCTGAAACGTGTCATATAGTTAGTTCTTATTATTCGGAAAATTTTGCAGTCACGTTATCTGATGACTTTCCGGTGATTTTCGTTTCAGATTATTTCGAGCAACTGAGCATCACATCTCTACAATTGACATCTCGGATACGTATAGACTAGGAAGAACAAAAAGTGAGTAAAAGTAAATAGTTCTACAGCTCAGTACCATCGGCTTAGAAACATCGGACTTCGGAATATCGGATATTTCCTTCTTATGTAACTCAAGACTCTTTGTCTCTCTTTTATGCTGATTCAAATCTGAGCAGATGTTGAACGATATCCATAAGAACCACTAATATGTATAGAGTAGGAAGATTTCCCTACACGACTCCCATAGATGAATCTGTATGGTCAGTTTGTATGGCCCTCTTTTGACATACAAAACCCTTGGTAATGTTGTATTGGAACCCGTTAACCCAGAACATGTCACTATATCTGAGCTTCGTCTCTACTAGAGCATAATATACTGTCACTGATCAAAGAATTCTTACTAAGTACCTACTTCGATCGCTGCTGCCTATCTTCTAATATAGGTTACATTAGAAGATAAGCAGCTAACGACATCCATAGGAGAATCGCCTCCCGATACTCCTATGGTTGTCTTTGGAGGCTAAGGGGGACAAAATGTCTGCGTCATAGATTACAGAACAACGTTTGCTACTAGAAACGTAAATTTATTCTGACTAAAACAGCGATAATAAAATTATTCTCGGGGTTTGTCAAAGCTTAAAATAACATTTTTTATTGGGCTCATAAGACATTGATGCATTATCTTCAATCAGTTTTATAGAAACACGATTGGTAAAAAAAATGGAGATATTAAAAAAACTATTTACAAATATAGTATGTCAGGGAAGGTACCTACTAAATGTAACATATTATACAAACGTGTCTAGACGTTTGTATAATATGTTACATTTAGTAGGTAATATTCTTGATTTAAATATATTCGATATCTTAAATCTTCAATCGTATATAAAGTGCTGTTTTTGCAATGAAATCCCTATCATCCATTTCAATTAGCGTGTACGTGTGAGTTTAGCATTGTCCCTCTCATCTGTGAGTTCAGAAAATGTTGTAAATCGACAATAGAGCAATGGCCATCTGCGTAATAAAAGAGTTATATAGCTGTAAACAGACAGATGGACAGCGTAAAATGTTATGATTAGATAATTGGATGCAGCATGAAGAAACTTTATTACGTTCTGAATTATGAAACTTTTATTATCGCTGCAAATAAGCATTCATATTCTTGTGACTGCAAATAATTGAAATATTGTTGTTTTCGAGCTAAAATGTGGATCCAGCTGTGCTATTATGAACATCATTTAGTCACAGCACGTGAAAGGTTTTTCACACATACAAATTAAGGGTTTAAAATCACGGTAGCTTAATACGTGATCATAATGGAGTGGTCTTTCAATCCAGACGGACTCCTAGGTACAATTCCTGTTTGCGTTTTATGCCGGGTATGTTTCAAGTATGGTAACCAAGCTTCATTTTTAAAGACATTTGGTGGTAAAAAACGAAAGTACTTGTAAAAGTGTAGTGTAACTACTAGGTTCTTTAAACAGACGAGTACAACGGGCAGATACAAAGAATGTATTGAAAGTGAACGAGGCAAAATGTGTGCAAGGATCGAGTAAGTGGAAATCCGCTGTCTCTGCCCTCACCTCTGGGATATAAGCGTGAGTTTATGTTTGTATATAGCTGAAATCTATATTTCTGCAAACAAGGAGGAGTGATGAAGACATAACTCGATTGCTGTCGGCCCTCGGCCAATCTACTTCCCATTATAAACTTCGCTCAGTCCAATATTGTATCACTACTCTTTTACCTCGTATTCCCAAACAAAATTGGATCATGTTATGCAGAAAGCGGCCATGTGGGGAAATGAATAAACAGAGATATAAGCGTTTTTCTGTCGATGGTTACACTTCGGTTATTTATTGACTTCCTGATTATTTAATAAATGAGAAATGTAGGTACTAAAATCTATTATTTTTTTATTCTATGCAGTAATTCGAACCGTTGCTATTAATATTAGTAATTGAGTTTTTAGCCGTGGCTGTTTTGTACTTAATAGCATATTTCAAAGAAACATCAATAAATCATAAACCAGCCACGTAAGTTGGCTGTGTTTTGTTTTTTTTTTTAAACGGACAGATCATTTAAAAGTCAGCCAAATGTATTACTGGCAATTATAAACATGCCAAAATGATTTTATGTTATACATACAATGTTTTCATTCTGTTGTTTTCTAAAACTATCATTTTTGGGTGTTTTAAAAAATATTATTAATATAGATTTTAATTAAAAACTCTCCAATTGCATAAGAAATGTTTATTATAAAAATGTTCGCTCGTATTCCACATCTTCCTATTTAAAATCTAACTTTTTGCAAGAAAAATATCAACAATTGAAAGCTTAATCAACCTTCATATAAATATGATATGTGTCATCCTTTGTTATTTTAATTCACTTGTTTTTGTTCTATTAACTTTATCATTTCTTGTCGTTATCTTCCAATTCCCTTTTCACTTTTTTAGAGTCTTGGTCGAGTACTTATTATCAATTTACATCTGGCAAGTTAAAGTTAAGTAATTAGAGAATTTTTCTTTTTACATATTGCCTTAATTCGAATCTAATTATCAGGCGTATAAATCCTTTGTAATTCAAAGCTCTTTCAATATCGTATTGTAATAGTCATTGGATTTTAACATTCTAAGTAATAGATTCTAGGTACGGCTTTATTTTGAGCACCACTTTCGTCATAATTAATATTGCAGTTTTGACCCCCTATGCCCTGATACGCATCTGACAAAAAAAGTAATGGTTTTATATATATATTGTCAGAGACAGAGAGGCAATTTTATCTAGGTATATTATAGAAGATAGGACTCCACTTCCTGTGCCTCACGTCTAGCCTGACTCTCGAACCATGTATAACAGTAGCTTTGATTGTATTTGGACTGTGCTCACCCAAATTGTAAAGCCGTCTGAATTCGGAGTACCTAATGGTAGTGTTTTTTGCTTAGAAAACGTAAGACATTCAATGTCTATCAAATTTATATTCAGATCTTGTTCATTCCGCCTGGTAAATATTAGTGTTTGTTTCTTTTATGGCGTTGATATAACCACTGCTTCTTCCTGCATTTATTAGTTCGATGCGGAATTTATCGCAGATATTGCACGTGTCTTTGCTTAATATTTTAACTTAATGTTTAAAAACTTTTAACTTTAAAGGTGGTGTAAAACAATTGTTTGAAAAAACAATTTTCGGTCTATATTGTTTTATTTTTTGTGGTTTTTCGCTTCTCACCTCAACTAAAACCCTTAAAATGTTGTCTGTGAAATAAATTAACTTTTAGAAAAAATATTAGTGTGATTGCAAGGGAACAGCTGTTTTGCACTGTGTTTTGCATTTGCAGGTGAAACCTATAAAATTCCTTGGTGGTTTAAGTCTTTATAATCAAAGTAATCTTTATTACTGTTCTGTGCCCGTTTTCGATACTGGATAGAGAACGTAGTAATAAAAGTAGTAGTAATTTTGTACCTATTTCTTGTAATTAAATTGGCAAAAAGAGACAATTTAGTGTTAAAAACCGCCAACTACCACTGCTGACAAATAAATAGTTTGCAAAAATCAGCCATCATGGATTGGCTGCCTTTAACGTAACTTGAAAATAGATACCGCCTAACATTTTCAAATTTGTAAAAATCAGCCATAAAGGTAGACTGACTTCTGCAATAAAGGTATTTTAGTTAATGTCGAAATTGGCTTTATTCAGCACCATGATGACTGTTTTATACAAAAAAATATTGTTGAGATGGCTGCATTGGGCAGCTTATATCTCCGTATCTAATAGAGATATCGACATTTGTCTTTGCAAAAAATCCACAATGCCGAAATTAATATGGCTGTATTCATAACTCATTTTTGTAAAAAGTGGCATATGGCTGCTTTCTGCATAACTAGGTCCAATTTAACCTTCGTTATTTTTTTATCAAACAATTTTTTTTTTCAGTTCATTAAAAGAACTAGGTACGCACCGTTGGATGCCGAGTCAATAGCTGTCTATAAAAAACACACCGTGTCTGTTTTACAGCACTCAACGAGCCTATAAACAATAATACATATGAGGCGTAAAGTTGTCTACCTGCGTGTCGCAATCTAAAATATAATCTTTATTACTTGACGATATCACAAACCCAAAATCATTTGAGAATAGCTAACATTTCCGGACTGTCACCGAGAAATTCCTCCTATTTGATTGTCCCAATGGTACCTAAATGTATTAATTGATTTTTTGTAGTGACGGTGGTGGCATCAATAAGTAAGATAGTTTTTGGTTAGCTATGTAACCAGTGCCAGGCCATCGCGGCTAAGAATCGACCTCTCTAACTCAGCCTGCTCATGTACCTAATACGCTATCTCTCCAGAAGGATCTCACCAGTAGAAGAGCAGCAGCTTACTTCTATGTATTCTCTCTATATCTAGCAACTATCAACAATCCACCTGACGAGCGTGGTAATTTTGTTGTGGTGTGTGTGGTTCAACCACCGGTGTAAGATCCAGAGGTCCTGGGTTCGATCCCCATGGGGAGTACGATATTGCTTGGTTTGGTTGGTGGTAGGACTTTGTGTAAGTCCGCCTGGCTTTCTTCCACCATCTTACCTAAGTCTGTCGCCATAACAACAATTCTTAATAATTGTTGTGTATTTAGAGGTAAGCCTGATGATGATGATGATGATGAAATGACCTGGAGGTCAAGCCCTTTTGTCCAGTAGTGGACATTTATGGGCTATTGAAGAAGATAATTTTATTGTGTTTTACAAACACAATGGTTCTCTAAAACAAAGTAAACACAGAGATAATATTACTTGTCTAAAAGACAAGTCCAGCATCAATCAAAACTGATGCTGGTAAAGTATAGATATGCATTTCGAGAGCCCTGAAAAAAATAGCTACAAATACTTCAAACTCGACTTAGTTTGAGTTTAGATCTAAAATACGAGCCTTCTCTCCGGCAATATTAAATTATGAGGCTTGTTGACTAATCATTTTAATAATAGCCTGTGGTTAAATAAAAAATAAAACACTTGATTCACGGTAAATGTTGCAGGATAGGGTAAAACTAAAAACAAAATCTATGCCAATTTTAAAATATAAGCTTCATAGGTAATATACTATAATATATACTTACATATAATATAATGTAAAATACCTATACCCAAAAAATATAGGTATAGGTAGGTAGGTACCTATTGTTTGGAGAAATAATTATGCCTATATTTCGATTCCGATTGTATTTTAGTAACTGTAACGCGACACAAACCTATATTATCCCTATATAATTATAACTACAAAAAAATACTTGAATTCGATGTTAAGCATTTCGAATTTGAAATTATCGACAAACTAAGAATTTATGGAAAGCAGCGAGTACTAAGTAACTATTAACACGTCTTTTAGCAAAACAGCCGCTCAAGAAAATTCTAAACCCAATAAAATAACGGAACACCACAGGAAAACCATGCAATCTGTGACCTAGGTATCGATCCTCGAGTAAACTTGCAGTTTGCAGCTAGTCTGGTACTTGTATCTAACTAACTTAAGTACTTTAATAGGTACCTATCTCATCGATACCTTTGACGTGTCAACTGCACTTAACGCCCTCTATGTTATGCGGAATAACAAAGACACAGGCTACCGAGAATTACGCCTTAATTCATTAATTTTACAAATCCCCATCTACCCTGAAATATACTCTATTTCTAGCAATGTAGGGTCCAAAATTGCATGAGTTTCGTTAACTAACTTTGCGCAAGCTAGCTTCAGTGTGCCTAAAAGGGGTTGTCATAGAAACTGTAAAGTGTTGCGCGCGCAGCGTCACACACATGCAATTGTTTTCACGGGTGTGTGAGTGCGACGGGTAGCGTAGTACATTCGATGACAAAACTGAAACGATCTATTTCATGTGTATAGCACTTTGATGTTTCAAGATGCAAGATTTGGTACTTTAGTAGATTTAGTAGTATCCTTTTCTTTTTCAATGTTATGGTTCGCCATCTAAATTAATTTACAAGAACCAAACTATTTCGTCTGCAGTTGGCTGTCAGCAAGGTGACCCTCTAGGCCCGGCCATTTTTAGCCTTGCCATTCACCCAATTATTCAACGCCTGAAATCTAAATTGAATGTTTGGTATCTCGATGACGGAACCCTGGGTGGCGATGTGGACTCAGTATTTGGCGATCTAAAAATTATTATAGATGAATTTCGGCAGATTGGCTTAGAACTAAATTTTTCGAAATGTGAAATATACATTTCAGATACATGTTTGGATAGAAATTCAATTATTCAAAAGTTTGAGACTTTGGCTTCCAATATTACTGTTGTAGATAAGAGTTCACTCCACCTACTAGGTTCACCAATTCTTGATGAATCTTTTCCGGGTTTCGTCGACGACAAAATTCAAAATTTTATGAAGGTTTCGGACAGACTTTCAAAAATTAACTCACATATGGCTTTCACCATTATAAAATTTTGCCTTTTTGTCCCAAAATTTACTTATGCTTTACGATGTTGTCAACTGTGGAAACACAGTGAGCTGGTGGAAGGCTTAGACAACATAATAAAGAACACCCTTTCCACGGTTTTGAATATTGAGTTGGATGACAGAGCATGGTCGCAGGCCTCATTGCCTATTCGATTGGGCGGCTTAGGTATACGCAAAATTTCTAGTGTTGCTTTGCCAGCGTTCTTGTCTTCCGTCTATAGTACACATTCTTTGGTTGAGAAAATTCTAACACCATCAATTTCGGCTGTTCCAGGCAATATACTCCAAATTTCTTATCTTGACGAGGCTCGAAATGCTTGGCATAGTGCTTGCCCTAATACCGATCCCCCAAAACACCTTTCGGCACAACGGCAGTGGGACGGGCCTCTGTGCGAGTTGACACGGAATTATCTATTACATACGTGCTCAACCTCCACAGATCGTGCTCGTCTCTTAGCTGTTTCAAAATGGGAATCAGGTCTTTGGCTGCAAGCACATCCATCCTACAATACCGGTACACTTATGGATCCTGTAACTTTCCGTATTGCCACTTGTCTTCGGTTGGGTGCAAGATGCTGCGCCTCTCACCAGTGCCGGTGCGGTGCGGCCGTAGATCAATTTGGTTTTCACGGACTTTCGTGCGCAAGGTCTGCGGGCAGGATTTCGCGCCACGCTAGTCTTAATGACATTATCCGTCGAGCGTTTACCAGTGTCAATGTGCCAGCCGTTCTTGAACCGAATGGTCTGTTACGTGATGATGGTAAGCGGCCCGACGGTATGACTCTTGTCCCTTGGGAAATGGGTAGGCCTTTGGTGTGGGACGCTACCTGCGTCGACACCCTAGCGCCATCTCATCTGCCTGGGACATCAGTTAGGGCTGGTGCGGCGGCTGATTCGGCCGAGGATCACAAAAGGCGCAAATATAGTGGTCTCGACAGAGCTTACCTATTTGAGCCTTTTGGGGTGGAGACCTTGGGTCCGTGGGGAGCCGGTGCCCTCCGGGTTTTCAAAAATATTGCGGGGCTTTTGATTGAGGCGACAAGTGACCCAAGGGCTGGCTCTTATTTAGGCCAGCGAATTAGCATAGCTATTCAGCGTGGCAATGCAGCCAGTGTCTTGGGCACGCTTCCGTCTGGTATTGGTCTGGAACAGTTGAGTTACCTATAGGCCGTTTGTAACGGTCCTTAGGTAATCTGACTGATTCCTTTGTACTTAGTTAGTTTAATTTATTGAATAAATGTATATGTTATATCTTTAGTAGATATTGATTCCTAAATCCTCATAGCCAAAACATTTATAGACCCAGGAATCAAACTACCTATCAAATTACATAGTTATTATCCTATTTCAGATTATTATATTTTCCTGTGAAACAATAAATATCTACAATGGTCTTATCGAATCTTATTGTTTATATATTTTTAATGATCCTTAGGTAACCCGATTGCTTTGCTTGTACATATTTAGTTTCATTGTACATTATTAATCGATAAAATATGATTTGTTATCATTTAACTAAAATAAAATAACAAATACATAAGTCAATTATAAAAAAAATAAAAATATATATACATATGTAGGAAGTACGACAACAAATTAGTAATAAATAAGCAGACTTTTTTAGACTACTATAGGTACTATTAGTGCAGTCAAAATTTGTAATTCGATGGTACTAACGAATTGATATGGACAAGTATTAAACAGGGTCATACGAATTGACGCAAGGCAGAGCATAATGTTTTTTGTTAATCTAAATAATCATTTATGAAAGTATATGAAGATAACAATACTATAGACCTTGCACTATGACTAGCCTAATCCTACAAGAGTAGTCTAAGAGACTACTCAACAAAAAAAAAAGATAATGTAAATAAATGTAACTTTACCTCGTGATTGTAGGCGGCGGCGCGTCCCTAGTACGTACACGCTCGCTACAGTGCGCTAACATGTGTGCGTGTTTGATACCACAGATTCTGCGCGATGGACCCCAGTATACTAGCAGCAATGGACAAAGAGGCACTCAAAAAGCAAATTGAGAATATGAAGTACCAAGCGTCGATGGAACGCTGGCCACTATCAAAAAGCATTGCAGCGTGAGTAACCTTTGCTTATATTTTAAAAAACAGTGACGTCATGTGAAGTGAATTCAAGGAGTGGTTTTCGTGTCAATAGTGCGCTTGGTAGGGTGTAGGATCGCCACGCAGTGGTAGGCGCCGATATATGGATTATGCTCCTTCTAATATTCGATTTCATTCTGTTTTGCACCAACATTCGCTATATTAATTTCTGTAGGTATCTATGCGTTCTGTCACGACTCGTAGCTTTATCGATTTGCATGAAGGCGACGATACCGTATACAAATCCATGTAGGTTTCCTATTGTTCTGCCTTTCTCTCCACTCCTTGGTAGGTACCTAGTACGTTCTGTTGTGTAGAGTAGACAACATTTCATAGAATCAATGAGTTATGAGAAGGAAAATTATGTTCGCAAGCTGTTCACAAATTCATGTTCAGAAATATCCCTTAATGACCATTGTGTGCTGATTAATGTTTGATTATGAATCTTTATTAACTGTCAGTGAATAATTAATTTGATTCAAATGACCGACGACAGTACCTACCCAAATGGATTGTGTACCTGTTTCTACCATAGCTAACCTCTTCATGACGTGCAGGTTTTGTTTCACAATATAGCGTAGAATAGAAAGAGAAAGACTGTCAATGACGTATAGTTTGGATTTCTATGAATGTTTGTTGCTTGCAATTTTAAAAATACATTTTGCATTAGCAATTTTTTACTTAAACGGTAATTAGATGTTTTTAACAAAAAGTTGTTTTACGAATAGATTGTAAATTCGTACTTACATAATTTTCCCTATGGTTTTTGTTTTATATTGTCTAGGTACTTCTATATATCTGTACATTGAACAGGATTTACCTACATTTTATTAGGGTATACATTTAAAAACAAAGCTAATAGATATTTCGTACTCTTACATAGATAGTTGTAAAATATTTTCATCAAAAACTATGAGTAGGTAACTAAACCGTCTTTTAGGCTGAGTAATTTAGCATCTCCCTCATTTATTCTAACATATTTCATATCAAAGCAGAGAGCCAAGCTTATTGTTTTAATATTCAACAAAAATAGACGCACCAAATTGCTGACAGATGTATGGCCATGTGTATTTGAAGCGGAATTTTATTTCATAATCCACAATCTATATTAAGAATTTGCTGTGTTGATTTGGATCAGAAGTTATTGGGAGTATAAACGTCATATTGGAGTTGCTAGCGCACCTACTGTTTGCTTACTGATGAATTATGTTACTCGCTTGAGATACTGAATATTGATTAGTAAGAAGAGAAATGAAGAACTGTGATAATCCCGAAAGTGATTGAAAAATTAGGATGCTATAAGTAAATCACAAAAGAATCATGGGTTATGAAAGATATTTACTAAAATAGTAAAATCTGAAAAATAAAATTAAAGATTTAACCAACTAAGTACTAGACAGAAACTATAAACCATACAGTTAAATCACTTTTCTTGCACCTTCTTAAGGTTAAAAATTTTGAAAGACATGGTTTAACGATAATACCATCTGTTGACATTGTATAAATGAGTTAATAAATGAAATAAAAATATTAATTAAACGTACACGTAGGTAAATACAATACTAGTTGACAAATGAAGCATAAATGTGGATTGTTAATAGGATAGAGGCAGACCAAAGAATAATATAATGGATTTTGTAAATGATGTTTGTGAATTATACCTATATATTACACCTATAGGTGTAATAGGTAAATAATGAACTGATAAGATACCGTGATGGAGGAAAATATATGAAAAAGAACAAGTTTCATATATTTTCCTATCCTTTCCCATCAAGCTTAGAATGATGCCGTGGTGGTCGCAGTTTAAGAATCGAACCCTCCACTCCTCAGCCGGCGGATGTTGTATAAGTCGACTTAGTGGTTTCACCACATGTAAGACAGCACCTTTCTTAAATGAATTATCCTTTACTGCGATCACAAATTTGCCTACCAACCGTTTTGCATTCAATTTCACACAGCGCCATCTAGCCCTAAACTAAGCATAGCTGATGAATAAGAACTCAATAACGGATAGAATACGAAAACATATATTAAATAAATACATTCGTCTGATACAATATAATATCCAGGCACAGAAACAACATTTATATGCATCATAGTTTTTGTCCCGGGTGGAAATCGAACCCACAACATACACCGTAGAAGGAAAAACTACCAGCTGAATGATGGCTGTCAGATTTTGGAGGAGGCCCTGTTCAACCGTGGACACAGAATATGGATAATGGCTGATAATGTTGATAATGACAATGATACGGCTATAGCATAATTTGTTTACCAAAAGCACAGATTATCCACATCAAACAACGAATATTGGTCTGATATACAAATTATGAGCACAAAATTACCGGTAATGATGTAAGCAATATATCATAATGGGCATGAAAAGTACTTAATGTTCAAGTCATTTTCCTTGTTAACATGTTGACTGATAAAATTACGAGTACCTATATATAATAGGTATTGGTGCAATTAATAATAAATTCACATAAATTGACAGAGCCCACTCCAAAATTAAGGGTTTAGTTATAATCACCACACTTGGCAGTCAGATTGGTGTTTGCAGTAGAGGTATAACAATAATAATAATAACCCTTTCTTACGGGTTTTACATTCACGGGCTGAGTTGGGGAGTTCAATTCTTAAGCCGCGTCCGCCACAGCAAAATAACTATTACCAACTATTTCATTACGTATGGCTTACAAAATAATTACGATGTTAATTAATTTTGAATTTTTAAGTAAATTAACGTTTGGGATGATTAAGGTTTTAAAAATATAGTTGCAGGTACAACAAATCCACTTACTCTAAAGATGTGATATTTATATGGTTAACATTATACAAATATAAAATATTCTAAAAGTAAAATATCACTAAGCAGACCCCAGAGACCTTTGCTTGGCATTAATTTAAGTCCAAAATGAGAGTCCTGAAGATAACTATCACACATTTTTTTGTAATTCTTTATTTTACACATAAACACATATTAATAAAGTAATTAATATAAATAAAAATTGTTTAATTCAGATAACAAAAATCCATATGGGTTAGTAAGAAAAGAAACTAAAAACAAACTACTTTGTTAGATGATAAAAAGACAAAGGTACCTACCTAAAAATTAATAACCAAAGGGGGATACAACGGATATAACGTGATCACTTTCCGCACTGACTTTTCCACAACGGCAAAGTGTATCGGTCTGATAAAGTGTTTATGATAATGGTTTTAGTCTGTGTACTAGTCAAAGACCCTGAGGATACCTACAGTTTTTTCGCGGATTACAGCATATAAGCAGTCCGTATTATATAAAAACGGACATAAAATAAAATAATATAAGAATAGACTGTAAAGTTTTCTACAAGCTAACATTTGATAGAGAGACGTGATGCACGGAAGAGGTAGAAACGAGTTCTCGAATTAAAATTTATTAAAAGTTTTATCTTGATTTGATACCTGAAAGATTTACTAACTAAACTTGTTTTGCAAGTATGTGCTTTTTATGGTCAAGATTGACGACATGTAATATACTCAAAGAAAAGTATCACGAAGTACATACTTTTAGTCATAATATCGATCGTTTGAATTCAAAAATAGCTAATATTAAAATGGAAATATTATTCCCTTGTACATTATACTAAAACACCACACGAGCCACTTAGAGAACACCACTGGTGAACATTGACCTAAAACCATACCCCCCTTCTTGGCAAGTGACAAGTGGGGTGCCCATCCCTTTGACACAGTAAACTGTAAACAGTAGTGTAAATACATTATTTCATTCAAATATACAATGTAGGTAACATTTTTATGCTCATTTTCTTATAACGATAATTGAAGTGCATCAGTAATTTGTGACTGTAAATATGTATATATACGGTTGCAAAAAGTCACCAGCGATAGGATAATTCAGTCAAAGCCGTTGACTAGGAGGTAGATCAGTTCAGAATTCAGTAGGTATTCATTTATTCATCATTATTATTTTTCAATTCCTTCATTTTCTTCGTCACTGCGTCTCAATTGATGTGTTTGTGGCTTCAGATCATTATATAGGGTTTGTGTCCAGGTTACTGGGGGTAGTGTATGGCCTCGCTTTCCTGTCTATTAAATGCACTAGTTTAGTCATGTCAACTCATCTCAAGACAAGGTATTTTGACATAAATTAATCATAAAAGGTTTCCTAGACATATATATATATATTTTTTTTTCAATGAATCATTAATTTATTTGTTAGAAACATAGCCAAAGATAAAAATAATATTAAATATCACAGAAAAAATCGCTATGTTTCATCGTATTTAACTCATTGGGTGCTGAGCCAATCCACTATCTATAAATAACACCACGGGTGTTAGTATACAGCATTTAATGAGCTAAAAGTATACAAAAATAATTTCATTATCTAGACATGGTACACTGTGTAGGTAATTTTCTGTTAATTATTTAGAGATTTTTAGTCAAAAAGTCTAAGTATATTATGATATTATTATATAATTTATGGTGCACTAAAGTTGTCCTTCTGTGCCTTGTACTGTGACATGGGGGTGCTACCGCCCTCATTGGTGCGTATTCTCGATATTGTATTGTTTTGGAACTCGTAGAGCCTTTGGGACTCGAATAATTCAGCCTTTTAGCCTTAACGGGCTTGTACCTCAGATTAGCAACACAACGCAACTTCACTCTAGTTTCGAACTAAGATATAGTTATAATAAAGGTGACATTGATTTGCCCTCAACCACGGCGCTTATGACCACCAGATGACAGAAATATGCGCAATTTTTTTACGGTAAAACAAACAATAATTTTGAAAATCAGAAACACAGACCGTCTGCTGTATACTGTGTTTATTTACTGTACAAAGTGTCAAGGCCTAATTGGGCGTACTTATTGAACAGCGAACATTTTTGGTACAAATTAGAGTCAACTTTGGATTTTTTTCTATAGAGTTTTTTTTCTGTAATCGTGTTTTCGAAACACAAGCGTTCTAGCATCTATCCTAAACTATAACATATATTTCATTTATTTCAATGTAAATGCTACAGTATAGTGGAAGATATGATCGCTGAAGCTAAGCCATTTCACATATCATAGACTCTTAATAGTCTTATCAATCAACTAAATAAAAGATATTTTACGTTACCTTAAAAATATTAGCGCCAGGGACCGAAAGATAAGTAAGAAGACTGATATAGTCATCTCTCCTGCTCTATTGGGCAAGGCGGCACATGTAGTAAGTATTTTCCTCCCATTTATTTATATAAGCCGTTAATATCTTTACACTTATATCTTAAACAAAAACATCTTGTAGCTGACTGACTAACTGATAATCAACGCACAGCCCAAACCAGCGATCCTATGGACTTTTTTTTTTGGCCTTCATCTCACCTGATTGCAAGTTGAGATAAGGCCGAAGGTGAAGGCGCACTTCACCCGGAGTCCTCAACTAACTGAGGAACAGCCAGTTCCTTCATAGCCAGCCCTTATTACCTCAAAATGCCGAAACACAACGATTTAAGAATTGTTATTATGGCGACAGAATTAGGTAAGATAAGGTAAGTTAGGTGGTAGCTATCCAGGCGGATTTAAACAAAATCCTACCACCAACCAGACCAAGCACAATATTGCTCCTCCTGGGGATCGAACCCGGGACCTCTGGATCTAAAATCGGTGGGTTGAACCACTAGACCACAGAGGCGGTTAAACTTTATTTTTGATTTTCGCGGTCTTCGTTTTCTTGTACCAATACTCTAAATGCTCCAAAATGTTCCATGTCCTGAATGCTAGTTTCACCATTACTCTCTTAATCTTTTCTGTCATATAGTTCGTTCTAGTAATTAAGAAAACACACATACAATTAATAAATAAATAATGTTTATGACCTCAATATTGTATAAACCTCTATCCTTGCCTGAGCAAGTTTCAAGGTCAAGTGCTATTTAAAAAAACAGAACATTCCAAATACGCTAAAATGCAAGTGGTCGCCTATTACAAGCAAACCGTGGTTTCTCTTTATACCAATTTGAAGCTTTGTTCTAATTAATTGGCTGGGGCAATTAGTATGTTTAAAATATTGCTCAAGTGTTCCAAAAAAAGCTTTAATTGGCCTACTTACATGGCGATGATTTACGAGCCAATGCTAAATCTGTAAGCGAATTAAAAGTGGGCTTCGACCAAAGGAACTGCTCATAGACATGGATAGTTCTATATATTTTTACTCATAGATAATTTGATATATCTAGTGGGAGAAGAATGAGCTATGATGAGTACCATTGGTACTATATAGGAAGGGAATGGAATGGACATTCTTGGAGTCTTCAAGTGTAGATAGATAGATACATAAACTCCTCTTTATTTTCTTCTAATTCTCTCTATATTGACCATGAAATAAAACAAAACAAAAAAAAATGTTAGGAGTATTCAGGTACTTTTAAAAAAGCGTGATCTATGATAGACCATATTTTTACTTGTTTTTCAATTGAGCTAAAATATTGGGATTTAGATTCACGTTTCAAATTCTAAAATAGACTTATAAATCTAAAAATTTTAACACACTAATAGCGATACAATCGAGGAGTCTTCTTTTCACCCGAGCGCCTCAGAAGGAGAGTAATGTTTTTCGAGTACATGTTTAAATGTATGCATATATCTATTTCATTCCAACCGCCTAGACCTAGAGTACCAAAGGTGAAGTTTGGTTCCTTTAAATCGTAGGAGTGTCATATCGTCCACTCATATTAGCTGAAACTCTACACATCTTTTCTACACAGTCTCATAATAATTTCGTGTCTGCGTTGTGAGTTATTACACAAAATACACATAGGTCACAAAATAGTTTTTTCACTGTTATCTAGGTTTCTGTAGCTCGAATGATGTTTAACAGCTATCTAGGTACATAACATTTTTATAGTCTAAACATCCTAATAGACTTTTGCATTGATAATACCTACTAGTAGGGCTCTATGAATAATATAAAATATTTTTGTTGTTGTACAAAAATTTCTTTGACAACGAAAACGGCTCACCTTTGATGTTATTTTAAGATTTCTCACTATGTTTTGTAAATGAAAAGCTTTATCCCAACGTATTATCTACTCTTTGTCTTAATCTTCGGTACTTGGTCGTCGATAAGCGATAAATCTAACAAACTAAGAATATTGCTTTGGTTAGTACCTGCTGTGATAAACGTAATATGGATTATGTTAGCGTTAACGACATTTTTTTATATTCTACGCTTCATACCTATCAGAACAATAATAATTCTGAATTACTCGTATATAAATTGTGTGATATTGAAGGCTGAACCGATTTTGTTGACGATTTTTTATTTAGGTATATTGAGGGGTTTAGCTGATATCCTATTGTTGCCTTTGTTTGCGGTAGTAAGTCATTTTGTACAATGGTAACAGTACCATATACCGGTACTGCAATGAGTAAAAAAAAACATAATACAACTTATTATGATGGTTTTTTAATGACAACAGGGTCTCGAAAGTATTCCCAAGCGACGGCAAATATTTAAAATCGGAAAGAACTTTCAAATGATCATAATCAATATTATGAGTCATCTTCCTATCCTATAAATATTCTAATCCCGCTCTAGGTAGAGTCAGCACATGCTCTTCTCTTCCATTCGCTTATATCAGCCGTCAGCTCACCATCCAATCCTTTCACATGTACTCTTTGAACCAATCCATCCTTCTCTTTTTTGGTCTTCCTCTACTCTTTATATGGCCTCTACATTCATAATCAACATTTACAAATGCCTAATAATGTGCGGATGAAAAATGACTTTGCTTCTTTGTTACTTCAAAGAAAGAACCTCAGAAAATAATTTCAATTAAAGCAAACTTCCGCACACGATTCATCCAAGTAATTTAGCTCCAATATCGAGCTGCGAGATTTATTATATGGAACCCTGGACCAATTAATCCATCCGGCCGATATTGGACAGAGCACAGTGCAGCGTCCGATACGATATAATATGTACATATAGTTACCATAAATTGGATGTGTATGTTTGTGTGTACACACCCTGTGTGTATATGTTAATAATTATAATTGTTATTATAAGCCTGGGTGTCTGCAAAACTGCAACTACTGCAAAAGGTTCCCTTTATTCCTTCAATAAATCTGTATTACTGATGGCTTAGGGCCTATTCCTTTATTCTGGAGTCTTCTGTTGGGAACCCATTCTGTTGCGGTTTACGCCCACGCAGTTTCCATACGGCACACATGTTCAGCCCAGTCCCACTTGAGTTTAAAGACTTTCTAAGAAACATCCGCTATTTGTATTTGCGATCGTATGTCCGAGTTTCGTGTTACGCGATTTACGAGATACAAGCCGAGAATGCTACGCTTTACTGCTCGCTGACATACCCGAGAGTGGACTTTTAGGTTAGCGATCATACCCCGGGGATGGGAAGAATGCAGATGCCCATGAGTGTTTTTGCGCCTCTGTAGTCTAGTGGTATCATATACAGAGGTTCCGGGTGCGATCCTCAGGGGGTATATATATATTGTGCTTTGTTTGCTTGGCGGTAAGACTTTGTTCAAGTCCGCCTGGCTAGCTATCATCATTTTTCCTAAGTCTTTCTTCCTAAAGTATTGTGTTCCGCCATTTTGATGTAAAAGTCGAGAACGTACGGACGGTGGCACAAGCAAAGTGGTTTCTCTTCTGCTCTAGAAAACAAATGACAATAATCGAAGCTTTTATTAGGAAGTGTGATCTCGGCCAGAAGAAATTTCATTCATTCCTATTTCCCACAATAGCGGACTCCATAATATGTTCACATGATTGTGTTTTCTTGGAGCCCTGTCTTAGATGTTATAGTCAAGTATTAATCATGCGGAAGATTGGACCATTTCCTACCACGCGGGCTATACGCAGAATTATTTTTATCGAAAATGGGGATGCCGTCTACAATAGTGCGAACTTACCCCGAAGGTTGCAACAACTTTGTATCGTATCGTGAGTCATAAAATCAGTAGATCGTCTGTAACCAATCATATAGTCCAATCAGGCGCTGATTTAAAATTAATATGGCTTAATGGGAATTCATAATGTTCTGGAAATAAATTCGAACATCGTGTATGGTTATATTTTATTTGCTACTCAAAATAGTTAATGCAGCATAAAGTTAAATGATTACAGGATACCTAGACAAATGCTTTCCTATTTAATGCATCAAATTATTTGTATGGGTCAGCTTAATTTTTTTACACCACTAAGGTAGCAATCAGGCATAAGGCCCACCTGTTGGTCAGGGTTACCATCGCCTAGAACGCTCGCAACTTGGAAACATCACGCGTACACCGACCCTTTAACAATATTAAAACGCCATTTTTGAAACCCAACACCGTAGCTTCTACGGAAAACTTCGTTTGGGAGATGATTCCAAAATTTCATGGTTCGCAGGAAGTACTCCCAATTAACTTGATCTAATTCCAAAATGTGTGCAGTGCGAGAATAAAATATCTGTAGAGACTCTTTGTTCAAATAAATATAATTCAGGAACGACCTACCTACATTTTGATGCTCTTTTTCATCAAACTTATCTTATCAATGTGAAATTTTGTTATGACTGATGTTTGTTGATCCCTGTACCGATTGAGCTGAAATTTACAAAGATATGTTCTATACCACGCGGTCGGTTACGGGAGTAGAATCTAGGTCAGATTAATGAAAAATTAAATATGGCGATACTCCCTACAAATACCTGTTTAACATGTGCCTAAAAGACAGGTATAATACTTAATAAAGTAGGTATTTTTGTTCAGTTGTTCTCCTAACGACTTGAAACATAAAAGTTAACGATTCGGTTTTAATGATCGCTAAAAATATAATGGAGCCATTTCACTACGTTTCAGTCAAGTCTTTATTATGATGATTGAAATTTATACGAATCTCGTTATCTATATATACTCGAATACTGTGTAGCTGACTATCTGATTAATTAACTGACTATAATAAAAGTTAGAGATAGATGATAGCGATTAAACCCATTATGATTATAACACAAGAAAAAGTGAAACCTGACTGCGAAAAATAAAAATACACGCGAGTAACAAAATTAAAAAATGATAAACAAACAAAAATCGCGAGGTGTTTAGAGCCAACAAGTTTAAAGATTAAAGAAAAAAAAGAAGAGTAGAAGTATTTTGCCTGTAATATTATAGACCTTATTATTTTCAAGCGACCAAACATCCAACCAGCTACCTTTCGAACCTAGCATAGACGATAATGCAGATTTACGTAAAGTAAAAACATGCAGATCATACGTATAGGCAAACGTGAAAATTCCACGAACAATTACATTTATATGTATTTAATTAAAGCACCAATTTTTTTAGGTATTAGATAAACATTTAACTTACAAAATACGTACTATTTGACTCGATTCTTTGACATTTATAGGATACTTGTTCCAACTATTTAGTTTAAACAGTATTAACGTGATGGCCCCGGAAAAGTATATAGCAACCTCGCTATTCACTTGTGGATGTCGTTAGAGGCGACTAAAGGCTTACACTGTGAAGCTTTAGAGAAGACCCATGGTGTTAACTTTTAAGTTCCGATATTTAAATTAATTCACTTGATAAATTGTTTCTCTTTCCAGAATGCGGGAGTATGTGGAGGAGAATGAGAAAAATGACCCTCTCATACACGCCCCGGACAAGAAAAACAACCCGTGGGCCGAAAAGGGGAAGTGTATCATAATGTAAATACCACCCACCAGCATCACCAACCAAATGATCAACTAATGGCCAGTGTGGAGAACGTCTGGTAACAGAGTCTCGAATATTCAAGACAAACTGCCAGACAAGCATAATGTAATACCAACAGATGTAGATTTTTTTTGTTCTCGTAGTATTTCGTTCCCAAATAATTCTAGTCCTTAAAATAAGGAATGTACATTGCGACTGCGACTGCAAGGATGTACTTATGAATGTTATGTTTAATGGGGATTTTAAAAATGGTTGTAAATACGTTAAACTTTGTATTTCTAGTAATAGAATGTTCGGATTGGTAATATCGGTAGAAAGGAGCGGGAGCGGCGGCGGATGGAATGTAAATTAATATTAACGTTGACAACCGAAGTTTTGTTCCAAGTATATTTTATTAATGGCGGTCATTGTCTAGAGAGTAGTTTTTTTTAATTATTGTAAAAGAATCCGTACGGTTTCACACAAAAAAGCAACTTCCTATTTCGTCTGTTTGTTTGGGCCGCTGCGGATTCTTCTCTGAGCCAATCAAAGTTTCCACTTTGAACGGACTCACGGATGTAAAGCAAACTTCGCCATCGTCGTGTTAGATAAAATTAAATATGGATATTCGAATATATGTGAGCTCACGAATGTTCGTATTTAAAAGTTAAATAAAATATAGGGTTAAAATCGCACGTCACAACTTAGCATGTGTTTGTTGAATCACTAATTAAGGGCGAGGGTGTAAAGTTTTTGGCAATAAAGGAAAATTAGACGAATGATAAAATATCGAAGGTGTAAAATTAGAAAAATCTTAAAGTAAGGAGTAAAAGCAACATAATCTCGTTTGAAACAAAATAATATATAAGCTAATAGGATACTTTTTTATAAACTCAGGTACATTCCGCTGTGCCGTTATCTTATAATGCTTTGACAATTAGCTTTTAGCAATCTCTCTTCTCTTCTCCAGTTTCAACATCATTCTTTATTTCATTCTATGCGACTGTGTCCTTAGCTACATCTTCTTATAATTAGCCAGTTGAGCTTCAAACACAATTTATTTTACGAATAAACATAAAACCTAAATTAAAGTTGACTAAATCTAGAACTTTTTAGCTTAGTATAAATTGAATTTAAATTTAACCCTTTGACCGCTATTCTACCATCTAAATTGTAGGTTTCAAAATAAAGTTTCTTCTAAAATTTAATCTTAGATTCCTGGGATACAAAATATTGAACATCCTACATTATCAGGTTTAAAAATTGTTTAAATTGGAAGTCATCTGCTGATGTGTGTGATAGATGTTCAATATTATTTTTCCCGTGTAGTGCTAACCTTACATTTCATTCAAAGGATTCAATGAATCCTGTTTTCTTATAAATAGAAAAGTGTAAACTTACGCACTCTAGATAAAAGTATAGAATAAAAAAAAACTTAAATAAAACAACTTAAAAAAACTTAAATTTAATCTATCTTCCCCTTATCATATCTACATGAAGTATGAAAAATCATTCTGGCTGTGAACGTTTAAGTTCGTTTAGATTACTTTAGATGCCTCACACATCGTTAGAGCATTACTTTTTATATCTATGCGAGTATCGACAATAATTAATTCACTATTTTTACTGCAGCTACTTCATCATTGTCATTGTCAGGTTCTATCTTATCGACGAGCTGTCTTCCACCGTGAGCATCATCTAACATGGTCAATTTGATAATTCCATCAGTTGTTTTATATGCTACTTCTATATCATTTTTATTATTTGATTTTTCAACTTTCACGCTAATCCCTTCTTAGCATAAAATAGTACTAAATACAAAAATTAGATTTAGCAAGTATTGTAGTGCTAGCGTTAATAAGAAACAAGAATCAAAAGTTGTTTGTTAATTAATCGATATAATGATAAAATTGCAATTCAGATTATTAATCTTAGAATTAAATTTGATAATTATAACCATTTAATAAAAGATTTAGTTTAAATAAGGGCTATGGATGGTAACGGAGGTGAAGTTTGCGATTGATTTTATGTTGGATATTACTCTTAAAGACAATTGACCGTTAAGTTTGTTTGGTTTTTGATTTAACATAATTTATTCCAGTGTTACGCTAAGTATAATTTTAAACCAAAGAATCTTGTCCTCAATTTGCATGTTTGTTTTTGAAAACATTAAAAGGCACTCAAAGCCAAGGCCATGTCTAATATGAATCCCACGCTATGGTAAGGTAAACAGTAATTTCATGGAATTATCCAAATTTAATAAATAAAATAAGAATGATATTGGAAATGATTTTTTTAGAATCAATAGCTGTAAGATATCGTATGTTATATTAATTATGTAATCAGTAATCACTGAAATAAACGAAAAAACCCTGACTATATTGTTTTTCTTTCTTTCCTCATTAAATTTTAGTTATTTTCACGACTTTTGCAAAGAATAAAGACAGTCTGCCAGTAATAATGATAATGTACCTATCTATTACCTAACTGTATCACTATAATTTAAAACATTGTTGCTTTGATACCCATAAGAATGTTATCTTAGGAATACATTTTCATTTGGTAAAACGTGTATGTATTTCACAATTAAAAACTATGGAATGAGCTGGTTACGTTTCAAAATGGCAATTCAAATCAAAACTAGCTAATAAATTAAAATCTAAAACTGACCTTAGCAAAAATCCTATGGGATCGGAATGGAAGACTTGGACGTTTAGTTTATTTGTTCATATAAAATAGAAGCAATTATTATAATCTATAATTTTATAACGTTCGTATTTACTTCAATCAAGTTATCTGTTTGTCAAACCACGATAGGTCAAGTATCGATTATACAAATATTCCAGGTTTCCGGTTAATCTAAACTAAATTTATAGAATCTGCCCACATACCGCATTGCTGAATCAAAGTTGTGAGCGTTAAAGAAGTCATAGCTAGTAAAAACTCTTACTAGCACACTTTTATATACAGATCTTATCGGACTAAATTGGCTCTCAGCCAGATTTTGTAAAACACGAGCATAGGGAAAGGGCAAAACTTCCTTTTGAACAAGCACTAGCGAATTAAATAAGATGAAAGACTCGAACTGAATTTTTCAAACGCACTGCTTTTGTAAAAGATACACATGATACACAATATGTACGAGCATCATTATATGATAAATTTACACAAACTATAAGACCCACCAGGGAAATTATTATGCCAAAAGTTGTAAGAATGATGAAGCCTACACTTCAATCACCAATCAATCTCTCAAGCTTAGTAACGAGCTGTTTGACAGTAACGATGACTCCCCATAGTTGCTATATGAGTTTCCCAATTTCTCATGATTAGTCTAATTTCATTTCATCATTAGCACAAAACCTTTATCGTGAAACTTTTCGTACACGTTACCAAATTGTGACTAATGGAACCCCCAAAGTTCAGGAGTGGATTACCCTAAGGCTAGCAAATTAACAATGGCTATAGGGTTAATCCATGCAGAAAGCCGGTTTTTGCAGACACATATTTTATCGGTTGGAACAGCGTGTTCTTATCTTCCATTCAAGTCATTCATTCATTCATTCAATCAATAATTCAGCCGTCAACTTAATATCAACTTCTTTCACACGAATATTCATCTTGTACGCTTTCCTTTAATCTCTTTTTCAGTATACCTGTAATCTTATAGCTTTCCACATCAGGGCCCTTATCACTATGACCAATCGCGCCCGCGTTACGATATCTTGGAATCATCGTAGCTGCACCCTTATTATGTATGACCAATCGTATATTAACGCGCCCGCGTTACGATGTATCGTTACGATGATTCCATGCAGATTTCGTAACGAGGGTGCGATATGACACGATTGGTTATAGTGAATAAGGGCCCAGCACGACAGCAATCATTATCCTTGCAGAGCGGGTTTTATCCTTCCGCGTAATGTGTAGTGCAAGCCTGTTACTCCTTACAATCACTACACAATTCAATTCAATTCAGATTTTAACCAAATTGCAGTAAAGGTATCCACAAAAATAATTGATTGAATGAGCGAAGAGAACGAGAATCCGAGTCAAGTTGGGAAATCCAGAATCGTACTCGTATGTGTTAACAATAATGCGGCAATGTTTGTGACGGAATAAATCTCGATTATATGAAATTTAAACTATTATTGGCAGGTCGATTGGTGGGTTGAGATAGTACACAGAAGGAAGCTTCTGCCCTTCTACTGGTGAGATATCTATGTCGATATATGATAATACTTATTTTACAAAATATTACCGCCTACTATCTTATCAAAATGAAAGTTCCATTAGACACTAAATTAACACAACCTTATGCTTCTCAAGATTACCTGGTTTCTGTGAATGTAGACTAAGGCTGGCATTATTTAAGACGAGGTAAAGGCCACTCTTACAACTTTTGGCCTAATGAGTTCCCTAATGGGTCCTAGGTAGTGCTATCATAAAATGAATAATGTACTGTACTACTGCATTGCATAGATGAAAAACGCAGATAACACATTTTTATTATCGTTCTTCCACAAAATCTAGGTTTTCAAAAGATCTAAAGTAAATTTTAAAAATAAAACTTGCATTCTCGGTACCTACATAGCTTGTTTCAACAGAATTTGGGCGGGACATGGCTTTGGGCGGAAGCCAAGAGTTGCAGACGACAACTAGGTGAGCTGTTACAAGGACTTCAATGGCCTGATTTTTTATTGTTTCCAATGGTTAACGACTGTACCCTGCCAGAGAAAGGTTTACACTTAAAACTACTATTAAGTACCTACTGTTTTCACTTTAAAACTATTTACGAAGGTTTTCTTCCTGAACAGATAGAACTACTTGAAGGCACATTAGGCCTGGATGAAACCTTTTCATATTTTAACCGCAAATGAACAATGGAAACGAGTTCCGTTCCTCACCAGTTTTTTTTTTACGACGGGTTGGCGCTTTGCCTTCATCTCACCTGGTTACAAGTTGAAATAAAGTCGAAGGTGGAGGCGCACTTCACCCAGAATCCTCAACAAACTGAGGAACTGGCTATCTTACCTCTAAATGCTGGAACACATCAATTTTAGAATTGCTGTTATGGCGACAGAATTATGTAAGATGGTGGTAGCTAGCCAGGCGGACTTAAACAAAGTCCTACCACCAACCAAAGCAAGCACAATGTATTGTACTCCCTATGGGGATTGAGCCTGGGACTTATGGATCTGAATTCGGTGGGTTGAACCACTAGACCACAGAGGCGGTTATAAAGGTAGAGAAAACTAAAAAAAATCTACTACAAATATATCACACTTTACGAACGTTGCCGACCCGTTCAAAGGTGTTTAATATGAATGTATTCCTGCCACTTTCAAGTAAGTTCTGATTTAAAAGCTCACGATTTTATTTATCCTGTTTATTGTGTGTACAAAAACAGGCAGACACGGCGGTAGCTTTTACTCATATAGATCGATAAAAACATTTTTATGTAGCCGGTTACATCGTATGGTTAAATCCGTCCAAATCCTCACGAATTCCTGGCCAGATGATATACTGGAGTTTGACAATAAAGAGGGTTTTGGCGAGTCACATTCCGCCCAAACCTTTTGGGCGGATGTGGAGGCTTTTGTTAGCGAGTGTACTGTATAGCTTTTGGGATAAAAGGGTAAAAACAGATGAATGGACAGAGGCACAAGTCTACTTCAACACTGCCCAACAGCCTGAAACACAGATAATCGAAGAGATTCGCGTCCGTGCTTAGTGGGTTGAAAATAGGTAAGTACACAAAAGAAAACACTACTGCCCAAAGAAGCTGCCTTTCTAGTATGCGGAAGTCCTCCGCAATGATCTGCTCTTACAAAATAAGTCGCCTTGTATGTAATCCGTGAGAGAAAAGGGTTAGTTTTGTCTGAAAGTCATAAGATTGTGACCCCTTCTTGTTAACAGACTTCAAAAAAAGGAGGAGGTTCTCGATACGTCGGCGTTTTTTTTTGTTTAACCACAATTGAAAGGGTTTGTTTATACCACTACCTAAAAGCCGTTATGTAGTGGTAACACAAATTGTATCATATAGTACCTAAGAACATAGTTTATTTATATATTTAGAGTATCTGTTGGAAGGTATATGCGGATCCCCCTTCAACTCAGCCCGCGTGCCAGATGTCGTAAGAGTCTACTAAGGGATCTCATTGGAAGACGGGCAGCATTTGTATCATCTAGCACCTTTCCTGTGATCAGCAATCTGCATGCCAAGCGTGATGCTTATTTCAAAAGCTTTTAACCTTGGAAGAGGCTCTGCACAACAGCGGACATTAATGGAACTATGTTCGGCAGATGAACATAAAGAGGCCTTTGTTGTGCGCAAGGCAAAGCTTAGTGACATGTCAGATGCTTAAATACACCAGTGTGCCTAGCGCTAGATTACAGTAAGTAGTCTACGTATCGTAGGATAGTTTACTTTACTGACTTGGTATTGGAAAAATTACCTATTAAATTGTTAGAGGCGCTGTATAAGTTTTCATACATTTATTTTACTGTCCTTAGTTAGACATACACCTGTAACAGTACCACTGTTCTAGATACAGTCCACAGAAGATTACTGCGGGCACCGCAGCATTGTCTTTTTCTTCGAACCGGCAATTTGAAGGTATGCCTGCGGAGGTTTCCCAAAAGAGGTTCGACGTGACATCATCAGAATAAAGCGGAACTTATCTTTATAATGTACGAGTCTTCCTGGTACCTGGCTAAAGTCCAACGTTTCATACATTGTCACCATTTAGAATGCGGTACTAGTCAAAGCGTCGGCTGTCGCGGCCCACGAATGTCGTAAATGCCCACTTAGAGGTCGCAGTAAATAATAAAAGTTGCTTTTCTGCGTTTTATTCTGTCTACACCTATACTGCAATTACCAATTCTTCTGAGTTTTCTTTATTTTCTTTATGGAATAGTTCTTGACGTTGAAACTTATATAGGCGAGAATGAGGTTTAATATGGAGCAGGAAGACCTTAGGGTCGTAAGTCCGTAAAAATACAGACAAACTAGACAAAACCAAACAGTTTTCATTTCAGAAGAGGCTCTATTCAACAGTGGAAATCAAGCAGTTGTTGAGGAGGGCTGTGTTTTTTGCTTATCTTGTTAGAGGGTGCATACCCCCATGGAATAGTCATCAGACCATCTGAAGCTACGAGTAGGATTAACCGCGTGTATGTAGAGTTTTAAAAAACTTAGTTAAGTTTGTGTTATACACAAACCTATGTAATAATTAATAATAAACCCTCCGGTCAGTTTAATAAATATGTGTTATGGTGAGCGAATAAAAGACTTTTTATTGTTTTAACGTTATTCTAGAAATGAGCATATAATTATGTTTATTTACTTTTGTACACAACCTATGAATGAAGAAAAGAGAGATTTTTTAAGAAACAATTTGACAAATAGAAAAACACGAATACAAGGTATGTAGTAGAAGGTACATCAAGATTTGATTAATTCTAATAGTTAGTGCTGTATTTCAAGATAGGTCCGTATATTCTCGGCCCAGCGTGACGTAACAAGTTACGTCAAAGTTAAGTCCAAGGAATACAGAATATCAGAAGGGCCGTCTGCGTAAGTCGTTTCGCGCAAAACTGTCGTCTAGTTTAATGCCTGACTGGAGGTGACAGTTCTATCGAGATCATAGTAAAAAAAGGTACGGTCAAGCAAAGCTCGCTGAAGATAGGACCCCGCCCCACGTGAGTTCCATTTATCTTTCCAAGACAATTTTTAAATCACCAGAGAGTCGTGTGCAGTTAGCCCGGATTTCGGAAATAAATCACACTCTCCAGGGAAAGGTAGCCCGGTGCTGATGGCTGAATCCAGCCAGGATTATCCATAAATTTTCCCTGGAAACCTCGATTGCCATCATAAATTGTTTTCTTCTTAACATGTTATTGGCACACTGTATTGCAAGTCTTATGCTGCAGAAGTATTCCGCTGAGCCGGCGATTTTTTTATTATTAATATACGACGAAGAAGCGCTTGGCCTTCATCTCAGCTGAGATAAGGCCGAAAGTGGAGGCACACTTCAACTGGAATCCTCAATACACATAGAAACTGGCTGGGTAAAGGTGAACTTCAACCACACAGTCAATTTATATATATTAGTCACATTAAATCAATAACTCATTAACGTCAACAGTTGTGCAGAGCCTCTTTGAAAACTTTGCCAGTTACTAGTTAAAACTCTCCACGACTTTTCGGCATGAAATACTGCAGTATTTCGATCATATAGCCCGCAGAAGTTCCGACAAGTAAAAACGCCTGATGGAAAAGTAGAAGGCCTTTTGGAGGAAGCCCCAAGCGAAGACCAGGTGGAGATGCCAATCAGCATGACTCTCCATGAGGCACAAGGCAAGAGCAACCAATGGACACTAACAATTAATGGATTGCAAACAAGGAGTCACGAAGTCACAATCATCGTTATTAATGACGTAAGAAAAGACGACGGAGGAGTTAATACTAAGAAGTATGCTGTTCCCCATATCTTGGAAAGGTCTCTTAGTGGCCTTGTACGGCATCAACGGGTGGGCAGAAGAAGCGCTATGGTGTGGCGGTCCATAAATTAATGGTTACAATACGCCTTACATGTTGAATTAAAATAATTGTTGTTGATTTGTTATTCTTCAACCGTTCTTTTACTTCTTGTTTGAGAAAGTCTGATAACCTCCGTGTTAAAAAAGTTAAAAATGTTTCCCGACTTGGCAAGCTTATGGGTTTGAATCATAATAAAAATCTACTTTCAGATTTAACAAAAACAACTCTGTTGGGGCTTCACAAATGAATATGGAATGGCCAAGTTGGTCGTGGTTTCGCGGGTTTCACATATCAGTTGTAGCTCCAATAGGTTTTTTACAGTGTATTTTTAATCCATGCTTTTACTCGTAAAATGAACAAATGAATGAACGTACCTTTTATTATACACAGAAATGACATCAAACAATACAAAATTATAGGTACTTGTTAAATAAAAAAAAGGAAGCCGATATGCAAATTCCCTCTTATGATTACAAAAAAAAATGAGTAGTAGAGTGTCGGGTCTTGTCCGAGGAAGTACTACCAATATACATATTTCAGCCGTCGAGCAGCATTGCTGTGTTCCTGTTTGAAGGGTATAGTTGCCGGTGGCGCAATACAGAGCCGTGAGGAAAGAACATATTCTTTGTGGATGTGACTTACGCAGTAAAGCGTTGTTATTGGCAAGAGATACACTTAACATCAGGTGGGCTACTTGCTTGTTCGGTCTCCTAATTGTATAAAAAAAACTAGATGGATTTTGCATAGTTATCGGGTTATATAATAAAAAAATGTACTCACTGAAGTAAATGCAATACATTATCTTTACATTAATACGATAGCTTGGCTTGTCTGTAGAAATACACCTTTATGAAGATCGCAGGATCCCAAGCTGCAATAGAGGCTTGGCGATGTGCCACTCGATCCGTCCTCTACAGATTAGAATGGTAATACCGCACTTTGTCATGCCATGTCTCTGAGCAAGTCAGCGATATTTTGTTGTGCTTTCCGGAGATTTAATGCGGAATTGTTATGTTAGGTATAGCTTTGGTCTAAAGGCTTACATCCTCATTCGTTTCAGTCGGACAGAGTGGTCGTAGGTTTTGATGGATAGCGACTTTCGTGAGGCCTCTCTATCGGGTGCGCATTTTACTTTTATTTTATTCTACGACGGGGAAGTGCAATCATCTCACTTGATTTTTCCATTCCTCAATAAACTGATGAACTGGCTATCTTACCTCTATATGCCAGAACACAACAATTTAAGAATTGTTGTTATGGCGACAGAATTACGTAAGTTGGAGGTAGCTAGCCAGGCGGACTTAAACAAAATCCTATCATCAACATTGGTTGCTTGGATTGCCAAGCACAATATTGTACTCCCCCTGCGGATCACACCCGGGGGCTTCTGGATCTGACACCGGTAGGCGAACCACTACTTTTCTTGGCGTGAGCTCACCAGGACCTGGATGTCAGACTTTAACAGCCGCTACCGTCACACAGCGTCAAAGAGTGTTCATGACAGACTCTTTGACGACTGCAATTATACAGTCCCAGGGAACGACATCTTAACGTACCATCACGGATCACGGAGTCAATTAACTTATCAGATCACGTGATTCAAATTTGCAATATGTAACCAAACATTTCAACAAAAACAAACAAAACAAAGAGTGACTGGAAATCAAACCCAGGGCTTCCGGATCGAGACACAAACCTACCACTTGACCACAGAAATTAATAAACTACGTAAGGACATTTTTAGGTAGTTAATAAATTCAAGAAAGAGATACTTATTTTCTATGGAAGATAGATTATGAAAATGGCAATGAGGAAGCCGTTAGTGCGTTCCTCATCGAGCCTCAAAAAGAAAAAGAAAGGCCAAACATGATGTAGTCAGATGTTTTTATTGAGGCGATTCACAAATCCGCTAAATAACAGCTAAACAATTCTAATTATTAGCTAAGCTATTATAAATCTAGTCTGCTTCTAGGATATATCTCCAATATAATAAAAGTACCTTCATGACTTGTAGGTAATACCATAAAACTGTGACAGGCAAAAACTAAAGTCATTATAAGTAGCTACGGGATGCTCAATGGGCATGTTTCACAATGACCAAATGTATGTCCATTTGTACTCGTATTATGGAAATTATGCACTACGGTACAGAGAGAATATGATTATTTGTAATTTTTTGTAAATACATACCATGATACAATATACTAACCACAAACACAGAACATTTTTTTTTATCACACATTTGTTTGTCCCGGTCTGTTGTCAAACTCAGAACCAGCAGCGCAGAAGGCAGAACTACACTTGACTTTTTTGACTCATTTGTCAGTTACTTGCTAACAAAGCCAAAACATGACAAAAGCAGAATATGACTAGAGCATAACATGACTTAAGCCAACCATGAAAACCATCTAACAACCCGTTACTTTCTTCTTAGGTGCCAATAAGGTCGAATATTAAAGGGAATAATTCCATATTCCAATTTCAATGATTGACTGGCAATGCAGTCATTTTCAATTCATTTATTTTACCATATATTATAGCTAGGAGAGTAGGGTGTAGAGGAGATATACGAGTATATGGCAAGTCATAATACACCAAGTTGAACTAAGGATACCTAAGATAAAAGACTTACCTACTAGCATAGTAACTTAAACAAGACAAAAGCTATTAACTGAACTGCTAGGACACTTGCTTCACCTGGTAGCTAACAGCTGCAACTAATAAATATTATCACAACAAAACAAACAAGCAAATCTGAAACGCAGCTCTGCTAGTTCGGGAGCCTATGGATTCATATTTTTTTTGACAAATTATTTATTATGTCAAATATACGATTATCATTATTATTATTATTAATCACATTGGTATTAACCAATAAGATAAAATAAAACTGTCAAATCGGTCAATAATAAACATGCACGCTTCCGTCTGGTACTGGATCAGTTCAATTACCCATGACCGCTTGTAATGATCCTTAACCCACCCAACTGCTTCCATTGTAAACAGTTAGTTTACATCGTACAAATTATTTGTGTAATATATATTTGATATATGCATACATATATTTTTGAAATTGTATTTCAGTTTAACCGCCGATTAGCTTACACTAAAACCTACTTTAATACTATGAAATAGAAGCAGATGACAAACATGTTGGTCTATACGTTAAAATACTAACACAACTTTGAGAAATCAGAAGAAAGTGTGTAAGAGTAAAATAAAAATTAGTATTAAAATTCGGACCAACTATTACAAATGCTATTGATTGATCGAAAGTAGCTTTACATTATAACTTGCTGTATTATCTACACTTATATTATGAAAAGGTAAATTTTGTAAGTTTGGATGTAGGAGGTAATCTTCGAATTATATAATTTTCAATAGTTTTAACATTTCAGGGTGGACATAGGCTTTATTAGCTATTAATAATATTTTCTTCTATGGCAGATTACCTTCTTTATGTTTCAATTTGAAGATGTATCTGTAACATATATAATTGTTTCAAAAGTTTCCCCCATATGAGATCCCATACAAGAATGTGAACACTTTCCTATACACCCGTGGACATAGTAAGAGGTGCCTTAATTTGTACACCAGAAGATAGGCACCAGCGCCTATCTGAGTATACCAATGATCACCAGCTCTTGATCGCAGCATTGGTATACTAGTAGTGGTAGCTATCGCGGTTTTATTATCATTAGTTCAAGTCGACGGTCATTTTAAAAACGGATTATTGTCAACCGTTTCTATTAATTCACCATTCACCACTATTATTTCAGCCCATACTAAGACGTCGCCTGCTGAACATTAGGTCTCCCCCAAGCGACGCACACAAATAGCAATTCGGAGCCACCTTCATCCATCGACTCTCCATCTCCTAAATGACTTTCAACACACTGAAAATTCACAAAACCAATACTTCCTACGTATTAGGCTATTAGGTACTTGCTAGGGAAAAACTATGTCTATATCATATCGAATATAAAACAAAATATATACAAAACAAACAAATATTGCAGGACGTTAGTATGGTCCTATTAATAACGCCGCTAAACTACGTAAAGCTCGTTATATGGGAACATGATAACGTACCTTAGCGTTACGTAGCTATGTGAAACTCTGGTGCAATGGTGGAAAAACTATTCTTAGCTGGCAACTGGTATCGTTATTAAGAAAAACATTATTCTATCGCAACTCTTTGCAAAGAAAAAAGTTGTCAAAACATTTATCCCTGGTAGGAATAGAGCCTGCAACCTACGGCGCAAAAGGTTATCTAACAATTGAACTATGTTAAACAATATGCACTATACCGTTCAAGAAGCAGGATCACGACGCTGATGAAGCACCCACAGGCAAGCATGATGAAGGCGGGGGCTGCGCCGCCTAGAGCCAACGCCCTGGGGGAAGTTCCCTCGCATGCCACGGAGCTCGGGGCTGTTCTGCGCCGGATGCAGGACACTATCCCTCGCTCCATGAGGCGAACGAGGCTGGAAAACACCCCACAGACAGGTGGTAGTGACTCTCCTTTTTTTATTGGGTTGTGTAACCAAACCTGGTGTCAGGCTTTATGAGCCGTCACAATAAGCATCTGACACTGCTCTTTAGCGACCACTACCATTAACAACAACTGGGCCGCAGGCAGAATCTGGTTTGATAATACAGATGCAAACTCTACCTCCAATTGAGGAACTCCTTGTAGGGGCTGTTCTTCTGAACACCAGGATACAATAGTGTCTTCTCCATAGATGGCAGAGAACCGAGTTCACACAGCTCACTCTGCGTGAAGGTCTTGGAGATGAAGTTGTTGGCGTAGTCAGTTTCCGTGTGGTAGGCGTACCCTGGAATGATATTTTATATTTCATAAAAAATCTGATGATCAACTCCAACAGAAGTGATTTGCATGTTTTATCTGAGCAACCTACATTTAAGTTTTTATAAATTATAAAGTTACAGGCACAATGATGTCATTCTCAGAACTAGGGTTTTACAACAACCACGGAAAGATAGGGAGGCCTCTATTCGTTGCTGGCGCCGCCATATGTATGCATTGAATATCCTTGTCATATCCCTTCATTCCTTTATGAAATACTGCAGTAAGTACAAAAGTTAAGTCCCAATTCTAACTGCTACTGCTTACCGCCAGCTTTGACCATAGCAATGCCTTCTTCCAATGGCTTCAGGATCGACTCAATTTTCATTTTCGAGATCTTACGGCGAGTCTTGTCTTCCACCTCTTTGTTCTTGCTATTGTAGTAATAATTCCCAGGATCCTGCGAGAAAAACAAGGAGCTTAGAGCAAATTCTTACCTACTCATTTCCCTAAAAGGTTCCTGAAAGACCACCGACTGTTAAACATTATGCCTGTTTTGCTTGATGCCCAATGAAAGTGCAAGATTGAGCTGCCTTCACCCACGGACGTTTATCATTTTGATAATTAGTGTATGAAGTAAAGGTATTATTTATTCTTAGTACCTACTTAGTAGGATCATCATCATCATGGTCGTTATCCCACACTCGATGGGGTCGGCACTTCATGTCTTCTGACATGTTGTCAGAGTTTTGGCTGCAACTTTAAGACCCGCCGCCTGCATGACCTCAACCCTGCCGTTGTATGAGATGAGAGGATAAGTATTAAGTAAATTTAAGGAGGGTTGAGGATACTAATTTCCCGGAAGAATGGTGAGTGACACTAAAGCAGCCCAGGGCTGCATACCCTATACTGCTACTTAATTGTCAGGCAATATTCCATAGCTGCAGCCCCCATGGACCCCATGGGCACAGTTAGAGGGTCATTATACCGTCACAGCTAAAGTAAAAGACATTAGAGCTTACTGAGAGCCAAGACCTAGTGTACCCGATGTCCTGGTAGATGAGCTCCAAAGGGCTGTCCAGCAGTTCCTCCAATGAGTTGATGGATGACGGTGGTCCATTCAGCAGCCAGCTGACGACGCTGCTCGTGTAGTAATTGTAGATCAGCACGCAAGACATGCCCGTCACAAAGATGATGAGCTTTCCAGCTACGAGAATTATTCAATTTCAAAAAAAGAAATTAACGTTATGAGACATTTGGAAATACCCGTGTCTATGGCAAGGAATATAGGCCATCCTGAATATTTTAGCCATTCAACCATACAAGAAGTAGATCATGTGTCTGACAATATATGAATGAAAGTATTGAAAGTTGCTTAACTTGAGAGAGATAAAAATGTTTTAAATGTTTTTTGGTTACTTACTTAAAGACTGTGATTCTAATTCTTTGGAGTCATCTTCAAAAACTGAAAATAAAATTGTTAATTTATTCATTGTGTATTTGAATGATCTTAAAAAGTAACAATCCTAGTTAAGGTAGCTGTAGTTACACTATTATTCAAACTGAATTGTAATTACAGTTTGAAGATTGTCCTGCAAGTGCAATTTTTTTGACCATGTAATATGTGATCAGGTGTATTATATTTACATTTATCACATTTATATTTAAGGCAACTCAAGTTATCAAGACCAGTAACGACGGAAGCGTTCCAAAACACTGACCGCTGAAGAATTCCGTACCTGGACTTTGCCCTACTAATTGATATGCCCATAGAAATACGTGCATCTTGCTACATCATGTGCTTGTTACAGGTCAGCTGCTCCTCATCAACGTACATTGCTGACAAGTATTAGCAGCAACGGAGAATACCGCATATTGGACAGGCGATGGTCGGCGCTCTAGCCAAGCGGCCGCTGTGAGCAGCACAGCGCATACGAAGACCATGACACCCACGCACCACCACACCCCTCCGCTCAGAGGTCGGAGAAACTCGTTCTCATACCTCCCTGTACCAGAAGTCGGGATGCGGTAGTAATACCTTGTTCTGAAAGTTAGTAAAAGCAAAATGCAGATTATATGACCAGTATGAGGTTTTTCGAATTGATGACAACTCTTGTATTTGCAAAAATGCCTAATATTTAATAACATTCTTGATTCGAGCCATACGATTATGGTTCCTCTGAGTTTAGTACTCAAGTTACGCACAAAAATTTTGGGGTTGGTGTGATCTACTACCTAGTGTACTACAGTACAGCGGATAAGTAATCGCAGGGAGTTGCAGCTGAATGATCATGTCACTGGTGGTTACGGCACTATCCTCCAGCAATGTCCATCGTAGACTACATCCTTGCTTTAGCCTGATGAGACAAGCCAATCTGTCTGTCGCCATAACAGCAACTCTAAATTGTTGAGTTCCGGCATTTTAAGGTAAGATAGCCAGTTCCTGAGTTTGTTGAGGATTCCGGGTGAAGTGCGCTCACTTCCAACCTTATCATAACTTGACACCCTGGAGATGAAGGCCAAATGTTTCTCCGTTGTGCAATAAAAAAAAATGGAGTTAACCCATGATTTATATCATTAATTCGACATTAGACACACATGCTACTGTAACTAGTAACAACAAAATTCATCAAAATAAGGATTTTCGACACTCGATCCATGCGAAATATTATAGTGTCGTATAAGAAGTCGGTATTTTGGAAGTAGCTGGTGATTGCTCTTTTCAGCGTCGTTTACGCGAGACCCATGTTCAGTGAAACGGGACTGTGCAGTTATTGAATGATTATTAATTATGTACCTATATAAAATGAAAGGTTCATACAGCATTATAACAGGTTGAAACAGTCGTGACCTTGTTACCTGTAACAATCGCGCGAATCACCCTTATGAAAAACTTAGATGAAGCATGGACCTGAACATAAAGAAACTTACTCAATAGACGTTAGAGCCGGACACAGGAAGTCTATCCTGGGAAGGTAGACGTTAGATATGCGAAGAACTGAAGTCAAATCTTGTTCTCTGAAGTACAAGCTATGGGATGAACTCTACAAAGAAAGATTTAATATCGTAAACATAACAGCAAGTTGATAAATTCAGCTGTGTGGCCAAGACGTATGGGCCCGCCTTCCGATCTGGAGGTTGTAATCCAGTCAAGCCCTAATGGAATTTTTGTTTTTTCGTTATGATAAGTTTATGTGTGAATTTGACACATACACGCTCTGACGGTGAAGGTCACATTGTGAGGAAACAAATTCAAATACTACGATAATACTATGAAAGCCTATTACTGCTTAGTGGAATACTAGCTATCCTGACTAGCAATTTTTTTTTTTTTTTGGATATCGCAGTGATGTAAATGAGCATCAAAAAACTCTGCTGCGTACTTTAGGAGAACTAGTGAAACGCCCGAGGCTTCGTTTCAGTCCTCCCATGTAGAAGACACAAAAATCCTCTTGTAATTTATCTTTAGGCACAATATGCTTTTCTTATCGCGTTGGAATAATATGAGGTTCATGCTTACCGCTATGCTATCTCTTTCAAATTGACTATTCCATCTATCAACCATTGTGTAGTTGAACCTGTAACATAACAACTAGAAGCACTTGGCACCAGCATGGCAACTGGCCTCACAACTCAGTTGGTAGTAGCTCTTACTACTGCGATGTAGGTTGTGAGTTCGTTTCCGACCCGGGTCAAACATTTGTTTGACTCGTGGTCCCACTAATTTTATCCCACTATTACTCATGGTCCCACTAGTCATGAACTACATGATTCGTGATCCCACTGCTTAGTGGGACCACCAGCCATATATACAAAGTAGGCCACGTGATTTCTCATACGAAAAGCTTCGCTTAGTTGTACATGAACATATTTAAATCAGCATGAATTCAATTACAAAAGCTTACTTGATGTTGTGGATTTCAGCAACAACTCTAAAGATAATAGTTGACGTTCTGGTAAAGGTATTCACATCTTGGACTGGCATCAAGCTCGTCAGCATGGTAAGGTTGAAGGATTTTGGATGATTCGCCTGCAAATTGGATCCCTCTTAAGAATAAATAAATTAATGTTAAACTAAAAACTGTAAGAGTAAAAGTATTTTAGCGACAATGTATTTTACTTATATGCATACATACATGCACTGTGGATCAGTAAGACAACTGAAAAAATATTATGACAATTCATACTTCATATATTAGGTCCTTACATATGAAATTGGCGTTTTGTATGGGAGGAACATAAAGGCAATTTTTTCATATTAAAATATATTTTATTAATCAAAGTATGTACCATTGCTATCTATACACTTTTGCCATCTTATAGGTAGTTCATTGATCCCTTTACTAAAAAAAACATTCGAACGGGAATCAATGAAATCTTTGAAAGCGGTTTGGACTGCCTCATCGGAATTGATTTTTTTTCCTTGCAAGAAGTTATCCAAATTTCGAAAAAAATGGTAATCTGTTGGAGCAAGGTCCGGAGAGTACGGTGGATGTCTTAGACATTCCAATTGAAGCTCCTCTAATTTGGTAGTCGTCTGTTGGGCCGTGTGTAGTCTAGCGTTGTCTTGAAGCAGCAGTGGCGTAGAGCGATTGAAAAGTCTCGGTTGTTTAACAGCGAGCTTTTCCATCATGGTTTGCAGTTGCTGACAATAGACATCAGCCGTAATCGTCTGACCAGATTTAAGAAAGCTATAGTGTACGACACCGGCACTAGTCCACCAAACGCTTACAAGTAACTTTTTTTGAGTCAATTTTCGCTTGGGGCAAGATTTTGCTGGTTCACCAGGGTTCAGCCATTGCGATGAGCGTTTACGATTATCGTACAGGATCCACTTTTCATCACATGTAATGATCCGATTTAAAATTCCTTCATTATTGTGCCGGTTTGCTTCACTCAATTCATGAGGTACCCACCTTTCAAGCTTTTTCACCTTCCCAATTTGCTTCAAGTGGATTAAAACGGTTTTGTCACTAACACCGCAGCCTGCAGCTAACTGTGATGTGGTTTGCGATGGATCTGCTTCCACAATAGCCTTCAATTCATCATTATCGACCTTGGTCTCCTGCCGTCCACGGGGCTTGTTCTGCAGGTCGAAATTTCCAGAACGAAAGCGTTGAAACCAAAAAAAACACCGTGTTTTCTTTTGCGACACCAACACCATACACATCATTAATCCTTCGAGCCGTTTCTGCAGCACTGGTGCCACGGTGGAACTCGTACTCGTAAATAATGCGATATTTTAAGTTTTCCATTTTGTGAAATGAGTGACGCAGAAAAAAAAAGCAAAAGAGAAAAAAACAAATGAATTACGGTTTTTGAAACACAAATGCATGAGTAAATAGCTGTTTAAATTTGAATTTGGAATTCCTAACCAAAGAGGAGATATTTAAGATCAAAGTGGCCAGTACGACAAAACGCCAATTTCATATGTAAGGACCTAATATTATGATGGCCACTTTAGGTTAAAGTACTTCCTCGATGGTGAATAATATTATGACAAAAATTGACATCATTTGGTCACATTTTAATTCAAGCTACTTTTTGACGAGTCGATATAAAATAATCCTTTTTTTGTTCGGAATGTTTACATTTTTAAAAGCTTAAATAAATAGAAATACCTTTTTTTAGACCTTTGCTTGTATCATAGTATATTTCTTTACATGGTCTGATTTTCATGTAATAAAAGAAAAATGAGATTTTCTTTTCATTACACCTTTGTAACGCCTTAACAATGAAAACCTTTGAGTTAGGCTCATCACATCTCATAATCGAATACATAGCTATATTTCAAAATACTAATGAACCTTTAAAATTTGCGACGTGTTCATTTCATGACAAATTATCTAAACTACTTATCTCAAGCTGTAGAGCAGACAGGAGTATGATAGGTACTTACAACAGCAACCATCCGTAGTGGCCACTGTCCAAAATCCCACCGCCTATAATACTTGCATCTGTTCAGATACTCACTGAAGCCGGCGGGAGTCCAAGTCCCCATATCAACGACCTTCAATCTACCACCTTGGACTTTACCGAAGTTGAAGGCGTCAAAGATCCTATATTGTAGCTTGCCTGTAATAACAGATTAAGATTGTATGCTTACCCGTGGAAATATTTTTTTTGGCGTGACATAAATGGAAGGAAATGCATTATTTATTGTACAAATCATAGACGTTCTTGGGTGAACGTAATACTATAAAGTATTTTCGTTCGTATAACCCTTATCGGATGGAGTGGATGGTAGTGCTATAACCCGTTCGAGAGTTATGCCGTCACAAACATTCCCACATACATACGTACATAATGGGAATGTTTTTACAGCACCATACGCAAGCGGTGCACATCCCTGGGGCGCAGAATCCGGGCCAGCACCAACGGCATACTGAGCATGTTTTCTACCAGGTTCGACTGCGAGTACTTAAACCACTGTGGTATGGTGCATGCGCAGTACATAAAATAGATACCTACCTGGTCTACATACTTACCAGCCATTTCTGCCTATCTATCCTATGTCTTAGTATCTATGTGTAATTGTAATGTGTGTTTTTCTTATTTTTATTTTATATCTACTAAGAACTATGGACTAAGTTGTCTGAAATAAATGAATTTATTATATCTATTGTATAATAGTCCCGAATTTCCCAATATAACTTGTAGATCCGTTTTGCTTACTCCCTCGATCAATAATTATAAAACGTTAAAATAGTTAAAGTTACAATATAAGTAATTAACAAATTATGTTATTGACTAAGACTGAATATTAAAATGGTAAAATACGTATTCCAATGTATCTACCACATATTCATTGAGATGTTCAGAGGATATTTTTCAGTTCGGTTTTAGTTTCTGTACTCATTTTTTACATTTGTTTATTTAATTATTTACCAACCTGTTTTCACGGCGATTTTGATATCAGCATCAACACTTATGTTGAGCAGAGCAAGCGTGTCCGAAACCATCGATACGTCAGTTCCATTAACACCATGACTCGTAAGGTTAATGTTAAGGTCACCCATCCCACTCTGGTAGCTTTCCTCCAGCAAAAGCCAAACGTGCATTGAATCCAGCCACATGTTTGCGGAGGCCTAAAAGTAGAGTTGCACACGGATTTATGTAACTTGGAAGCCCTAAGAAAGCCCCGGAGTGCTGCTGATTTCCGCTTTCGAGTACAAACGTAGTTCCATTTTCATTTCGAAGTGGTAAGTCCGATTCACATTAAATTTTGCAGGTATAATCGAAAAAAGATAATCTGTGTCTGTGGTGCCTTTGTATGGGAAAGTAAGACTCACTGAGCCTTCTTATGAAGGTTCCGTAGACCGCTTATTTTATCCAGTAACACCGCAGTTTTGATAGTCTGTAGCTTATGCTTTAGTGTAATAGTGCGACATAAAATAAAATTAATGCGACGTAATGTTTTCTAGATATAACATTACCTGCTGCGGTGACGTCTCGTTCAAACATGAGTAGCTCTTAGTTTGTTACGTAATGAGATTATTTAAATATCTATATTAAGTTATCGTGCACTTCGAAAAATCCAAATAAAATTCTAGCGCTTAAATGACAAACATAATATATAATCACACTGAAAACGGAATTTTAAACAACTTGTTAAGCATAACAATCATAAAAAGTATCAAGTACGAGCCTACTCTCGTTTTTGAATGAAATTGAATAAAACTAAACGACAAGTTAAGATCACCGATTATATCATAAAGTTTGTTGTTGTTTATGTTTGTTTCATTGTGTAAAATAACATTTCCTTCAGTGAAGTATTTTCTGTCAATCTACTTATAGGTCGCTTTGGTTTCCAATCGGATACCATCGTATATTCGTTTTATCCCCACATTAATTTCCTAATGCAAAAAACCCGGATCTGCTCCCCTCTGTAAATTCCTCCCTCCGCAAGGCCAACGGGATCCATGCCCGGGAGACCGGAAACGGAAACACGCCCGAAGCTTTGATGCGCTGCTCAGGGGTAGTTTCTGGCTTTGTATCCAGGATCGTGCGGTCACCATTTTGAATGTTGCTTTATCATTATTATTTTTTATACTACTAGGACGGGACAAGCAAGTAGCGCACCTGGTGTTAAGTGTACTCTTGCCTATGACAAAGCCTTACTGCATAGGTCACATCCACAAAGTGCCTACACGGCACTGCATTGCGCCCGTCAACTTGAGGCATAAAGGTGTTAAGCCTCACGTACCCGTAATTTCACCGGCAACCATAGCCTTCAAACCGAAACACAGCAATGCTGTTTGACGGCTGAAATGAGTATGGTGGTAGTAATTCTCCCGACGAGCCCTTTCACTAGGGGCTTCTCTACTCTACTACTCTTCATTTATATTATAGAATCTTGACGATTGATTATATATTTGTATAATTATACTTACAGCAAAGAGCACTTCGCTCATGTTTCCACATCCGGTGTTCAGGACCACTCCAACTGAAGAGTATCTCTGCAGCAGACATTGCTGCATATCCTGATTCCAGCTAATGCTGGTAGGTGCAAAGCTCGATACCCCAATCGAATGAGACGAGGCCATTTTTGTAAACTCTTTGTTCCCTATAAATATGACCAAAAACGGTGACTATCCTAAATGTCAAAGCAACGACAAATGCGCTTTGCTACAAGATTTTCTGTCCTCACTTGACTCTTTCAAGAGAAAGGGGGACATTTGGCCTTTATTTCTACTGCTATTTATAATACATGAATCGATTTTACTCACTTTTATTTTCGATTCATATATAAATTAGCTAAAATTACGTAGGTAATCTCATAATATTTGTAGCAATCATCATCACATCACCTATACGCATACAACTCTTATACTCACAATGAAATCCAGTTTGGCAACCCACAACGCATACAAACTTAACTCTTCTCTCCATAAAGTATTCCACTGAAAACTCTATAGAATCCTTCAAGCCCATGGCAGTAGGATATAGAATGGCCAGTATGCTTGCCCACGCCAACCATATCGCAGTTATTTTCAATACCATTTCATTCAAGGATCGGAGACAGAATGAGCAATTTTGCAAGACCCTGGTGAAGTATACAAAGCTTCAATTTGCAAATTGAAACGTCATGCTCCGAACAAGATAATGGGTTAGCTTCTTTTGATTCGACTTTATAACAGCCTAACTACCATAGTACCTACTATTTCTGCTATTGTACCTACTTGATAAAGAGAGCATACAAGGTTACAGATAGGGGTTTATCGGCACATCAGATTTTCTGTCGCTGTATTTGTTGATAGTTCAAATGAATGGGTTTTTTCCTCATTGAACGACGGGGAAATACTTGGCCTACATCTTACCAAATCATGATAATACCAAAGGTGGAAGCGCACTTCATCCGGAATCCCCATCTACTGTTATGTTTAACTAACGCCGCATTATGAAAACAGAAAAATATTTAGAATAATATCCGCTGTGAGAGGATAATAAAATTTTGTTACTCAATATTTTTTGTTTTCATATCGAAATGGATCTCGAAAAAGTGACTGCAATCCCAAAAGGTGTAAAAACATTCGCAAAAGTCAAGTACCTACCTAATATCGTATGTATCATCTAAATAGACATAATTGTCGTGTAGCTGACTGACTGATTGACAGACAATCAACTTACAGCCCGACGTAGAGGTCCTAGAGACCTTACAGTTTTGTAGAAGCTTCCTTTTGTTGTGTAGGGTTGCACTAAGAAAAGATTTTGTTAAACGCCCACGGGATGATGGGAGCAAAGTCCCGGGTGACACCAGTAAATAAATAAGAATCATGACATAACTTATCAACAGTGAATGGTGCAAGATGATGATGATAAAACAGCTTATCTTCGGTCGTGAACCTAGGCCTCTAACCGTATCGTGGGCAATGTCGGGACATTGTCCATACAGGATAGAGGGAATTGTAAAACAGTTGATTCGCTTTGATTTAACATTTTCGATGAACACAATTGCCGACCACTTTTACCCGACTGCGCATCAGCAAAGACGATTTTTATTATTCAAAGAGACTTTATTCAATAAAATGTACAATTAAACTGACTAGCTATGTACAAAGGAATCAGTCAGATTACCTAAGGACCGTTACAAACGGCCTAACTAAGGCTGTAGGTAACTCAACTGTTCCAGACCAGTACCAGACGGAAGCGTGCCCCAGACACTGCCAGCATTGCCACCCATTAAATATTCAAAGATAGACTAGAGGTGCGTATTTTATTACAATCGTGGTTTGATATACTTTTATGTCACTCAAATGTTGGTTACTTTGCAGCCACAACATATCTATTGGTTTGGTTGTTTAGGACTTTGTTGAAGTCCGCCTGGCTAGCTACCACCATCTTACCTAATTCTGTCGCCATAATAACAATTGTAAAATTGTTATGTTCCGGCATTCAGAGGTGAAGTGCGCCTCCACCTTCGGCCTTATCTTAACTTGTCACCAGGTGAGATGAAGGCCAAGCGCTTCTCCGTCGTACAATAAAAAAAAAATCTTTCGATTGTTAACAGAGCATTTATCATATTTACTTGCATGTAAACAAGCTAGACCTTACTATATAGGTACAGAAATTAAATATTACAGGACATTAATTTCACACAGCGCCATCTAGCACGAACAGAGATCTTCCTTTTTTGTTAGAAGTCAGTTAAAAAAACTACTTTGTAATACAATTAACCTTGTCATCATCAGGTATCTAGAGACGATAGCAGACTCCCAATACCTTTGTTAATTATTTGTCTTGGTCTTCGAGCATTACTTCCCAGTACGTTGGTGGTGGTTCTATCTCTTTTCCTGGTTCTACGAGTTTCAGCGATGCTTCTTCTTTGGTTATTTTCGACGGCTCGAGCGCAGTCGACCCTCGTGCTTCGTCCAGCTCAAAACCATTTTCTTTCTCTCCTATAGCCACTGGAATATCTAAGCACACGTTTCTGTGTGGCATAGGGACTTTGAGATTAACCCGTAGCTTAAACTCCCTTGTCACCACTCGTGTAGCTATAGCTAGAGGATCAAAAATGGGTATAGTTTGAGAGAAAATCATCTCGCCTCGCTCTGAAATTTCTACCTTATCTGTCTTGCAATTATCTATTTTATCAGATGTAATTCTAGCGTGTCCATTGTCTGCTTTAAGTGTTGTGTAGCTATACAGATGTGTTTTTATCCATGCTTTTACGTCGGTATTATTCGTCACCACTAACGAAATTTTAGCGTTCTCGCCCGGAGCTAGCAAAGCATTCTCTATAGCTGCTTTAACTTTTATTACTGGTTTTTCCGTGGAAAACGGTTTTGAAATAATCTTTTCAAGTACATACTCAGCAGGTCCTTCGACTGTCGGTCTGAATAAACCCCGTACTTGTATATCAGTTGAGAATTTCTTGCAGGAACTGAAAAATTGCGGTTGGATAAACTTTAGTTTGACGCGATAGCGTATGTTGCACATGTCGTTTTTGAATGTTGACGGGGCATTTCTTGGTAGTTGGAAGGTAAAGGAGCACACGTACGTGCCTGAACCGATAGTGGCCGTTTCCCAAGTTTTGTTGAGTAGATCGATGTTGGCAGCCACGTACGTCTCTTCGCCGGAGTAGGATGTGTTTGTTTTATTGTGTCTCTCCGACCAGACACACTTTCCCGTACCGAGAAACGACAATTCCACTGCTTTATACTCTGTTGGCTTGTCGATTACATATTTCACGACTCCTGTTATAATTCCCCCTGCCCTGTGATAGCCATCTTTCGTTTCGTCTATATGTATTTGACACGATGAAACACCCATTTTTCGCACAGCACGATTCGTTGATCTATCTCCGTCAACGGAACCAGAAATACTAAGTGATAACCTACAATCTGCGATTATCTAGCTTTTCTGCGATGATAGTGCCGACCAATTTTATAACTAGCACTAAAGATAATTATCTGATGATAAAAAGCCAATCTTATCTGTGACTATGAGGATAGTGCATGTAAGTCGGTAGGTACCTTTCTAAAGGAACTGATAATAACAATTTATATAAATTTAATGGTAGGTATTTGGTCATAAGATAATAATTACGTGTTGGTTCACCATAGCTGCGTAGCCGGACGAAATAACATTGGGATTTCGGAAAGATTAAGAAGACAAGCCTAGTTACTCAGTTTGCAGTAGCTCTGCCAGCTGTGCTGTAAGGTTGTGGATTCAATTCACAGCCAGGACAAACGTTGAGGAAACGTGTGATGCATACAGATAGTTGTACTGTTTTTTTTTATTGTACCACGAGGAGATTCTTGGCCTTCATCTCATTCAGTATATTTTAACAAATAATTTAAAAAAATTGTGTTCTATTCGTAATAATAGTTCCTTTATGCAGGCTTCACTTAGTTTGAAGTAAGCTGGCGATGTGCGTATTTATTGTTTTAAATAAAAGCGTATAGTACTAGCATAATTATAAGCACTACAGAATAGTAGTGCTTATAATTTCGCGGTTTCTCTAATACTTTAACGTACAAATGCCACTTTTTTTTCAATAATAGGTTCGTTACGATTCTTCGAGCAATACCACTCGAATTAAGTCCATGTCATAAAACCCGGTTTCCACCCTCATTAACGATATCGACTATAAATCAGGGTAGTAAGTTAACGTTCTAATTATTGTTCGATGGCTTATAAATCGACGAGGGGGTCGGTACGGCCAAACCTTGTCGTCGAAATTTTTAACTCGAACAGAACTTCAATCCACTGTTTAGGTACCTACTAAGTTTAATATGGGTTTGGGTTAGTGCTGCTTAGAATAATAACATTAATTAAATTTATGAATAAAAATACTTCACATTTTACCTTTTTTTTTTTATTTTACATTGATTTTCGAGTTATGATAAGGCTGAAGGTGAAAGCGCACCTCACTCTTTTCTTCTATTTACGTTATACATGGAGTGGGGTACCTAAATACATCAATTATTTACGTTTGAAAAACAGGAGATCAAACTCCAGGATCTGATGACCAGTATAGGATAAACAGGAGCAAGGGTACTTCTGTGTTGTGAAACTCACTATTGAAGAAGTTATAGAGCTGTCATGTGTTGAACTGAAGCAGCACATTGTGGTACGTGTCTATCGACTTATCTGTCTTGTAATTAAAAGAGCCTACTACAAAATAAGTGCCTATATCGACGATGAGAACGCGTGGCCCGATGTTGTTATACCAGTTGACAGTTAAATGGTGATTTGTCAATTTTAAGAAACTGTCCATTAGGTAGTTATGTAATAATCAATGTTCTAAGATATAAGAGAAGACCTAAATGTTAAATGGATCATCAAAAAATTAACCAGCCCGAGGTTCTTGTCTTTTTCCTTGTGTGCTGGTCGCGATTCCGAACATGCGGTAGATTTGACGTTTCAAAATGATCCTAAAAATCTTAATGAATATTTGACTTTGACTTTGACTTTCTAGATCGACAGCATCTCGTTGAGGATTCGGGACCGAAAACAGTTTGAAATATTTGATTCAAATTTGAAAACTCCAGGGACTGATTACATTCGCAGGATAATAGAGCTGTACCAATGTGTGTAAAGTGTGAGTATATAATATATATATAAAATCATCGGGGGTTTTCAAATTTGTGTTAAATCGCAATAGTAAGAATTGCGTCAATTTAGTTATCGTTTTTATTTTTCGCCTTTGCCAGAAAAAGCAAATATCGTTAGAGTCAGAGGTCAACAGATACGTTTACGTACAAGATATTGATAGTATGTACCTATCTCCTACTGAAACTAGTCATAGAGTATCTGGAGAAGCTGGTATATAAAGGGGTCATGAATTGCTGCTTTTCATTCGTTGATAGCTGTTTATTTAATTCGTTAGTTTGCTTAGTGAAAATGATTGTCCTTAAGTTATTGTTTTTCATGTTCTTTTTTTCGACTATTAATGGTAGTTATGATGGTAAATTGACATTATTATTTTTTTTTACTCAGGTAATAGTGAATTGATAGATGATAAATTGATTTTTATTTTTATTACTATTTATGATCGTAAATTCTTTTATTATTATTATCGACTATTAATGGTGGTATTGATAGTACCTAAATCACTCAATGCTTATCTTTTCGACTGTTTCTGCTGTACATTTTTAATGTTTTACTATACGACTATTATATACCATGGTAAATTGTTAGTGATCATCTTTTCGACTTATAAGGTGTTATATTGATGGTAAATTGTGATCATATTTGCTTTGTCATTTAGAGTAAAACTGATGAGCTCCATCCATAATTATCCTTATTTTCACAGGTATAAGGTTCAGATCTGACTATACGTACAACAGATCTGCGCAAGGATGGCTGAAGATGCACCTAGTACCGGCTACTTGGAGAGACGCCATGCTGCTTTGTCATGCTGAAGGTATGCTTTTACCTATGATTTAACTCCCAAAGATACACTTACATACCTACATAGACTTGTTTTTAAATGGGTTTGCGCTTTACCTCGAGGTTCGTCGAGCGAGATTCCCAAAAGCTGCTTATACTGGCACTCCCTTCGGCAAGAGAGTGGTCTCAAGCCAGGTGGACCTAAAGCGTTAAGATCATTCAGCCGTAAACGGTGACGTTCTTTCCTTCTTTTATCGTTACACAGAACTTTCTTGGTTGCTTGCTGTCCGTTTTTTCTGGTTGTATTTTGTTTTATGTGCCTTAATAAGTAAATATAGAAATAAAGAGGACCACTCACTGCTACAGACAGAAGATGGTAATGAAACGTCTCCATATTCGGGTGTGCTAAAATTATTTTAGCCACGAAGCAAGTTATTTTATAAGATTCTTGTTCATGACATTAACAGGAGCTGTACTAGCGTCGCCTCTTAGCCTTGACCTGAAGGAAGAGTTGGTGTATATGTCAAAGGACTTCAAAGTTAGCACCATTTTCACCGGCGTGCACACCACATTCGCGAAGGGAGTCTACGCATCCGTTGAAGGTACTTCGCCTTACATCCCGACCATTTAGCATTGTACCTACTTCAGTTGACGATGTGAGGAGTATAAGAATTTGGGCACACGAACACACATAAAGTCATAAACCCAGTATGAGCAGAGGTTTGCGTCCGTGGCACCCTTCAACTCAGCCCTTTGTGTGGTCTACCTTTTTTTTTCTCTTGCGCTTCCACCTTCGGCCTTATCAAAACATGAATCCAGGTCAGATGAAGACCAAGAGCTTCTCCGTCGTAAAAAAGATGGCTCCGAGTAAAATTAGTGTCCTGTAATTCTTTTGTACAATTATCTGTACTAATTTCATGTTATTCTCCTAGGGGTGCCTCTAGAAAGTCTACCAATATCCTGGGCGCAAGGAGAACCCAACAATGTCGGTAACTCCGAGAGCTGTCTTGCGATGCAAGCTTCGGAGAACGGCACCATGGAAGACGTAAGCTGCGCCACCGCTTTACCGTTTATCTGCTATTTGAAGAAAACAAAGGCCTTGTTGATCACTGGGTGTGGGACGCACGATCCGGGTAATTCGAAACCTTTGATAGAACCACATGATTATCTCAATACCCTTTCCTATCCCTTCGTATATGGCGGCCATATTGCGCGTGACGTCACAACGGTGACGACACGCGCAGGACTTGTTACAGTAGTTACGTCATAGCGAAGACAAACGTAGATTATCGTTTATTTCGAATTGACACATTCGATTCAAAGAAATGCTGCAAGGTATAATCATATAAGGATTATCTAGGTAAGTATGTTACTGTTTATAAAAACCAAATTAAAATCAAAACAGGTCAGTTTTCCATACAAATTATTTTTCCATTAGTGTATGTTTTTAGAAAAAATAACGCGTTACAAACCTACATAACTATTTAGGATGGGAATTCTAAATTATACCTTATTTTTTTATCGTTCATGCCATTTCAAAATAAGCGACAAGCTACGTTTTTACAGGAAAACAAGAATAAGCCGTACCTGTTCTTTACTATTCTGTTTGTATACAGAACAAGGTAGATAAATATTTTCCAAACAGAGTTGCCTCAAAAAATAAATACTCCCAAACTGGTTCTATTTCATTAGTAATAGGGTTTTAAGTATGTAAATAATATTTTTTAGAAACCATTAAACTTATGACTGGTATGTAGAGGTTTATCAAAATCAAAAACTAGAAATACAAAAATCTGCGGTACCGAGCCAAGCGAGCACTGGCTATATTCCCGCTCTTATTCTTTGGATTACAACTTATTGGCCGACATAGCCCATACGTTTAGCAGGCTGAAGTGGCAGTTGGCTGGCCATATTTTCCGAAGAACTGACAATCTTGAAGTAATTTTAACAAGCCTTACAGCTCAGTTGAAGTAACTCTGCCTTCTGCACTGTAGGCTGTGGGTTCGATTTCCACCCAGGACAAACATTTGTGTGATAAATATAGATGTTTGTTCTGTGTTTGGGTGTTGCATCACATAGTACGTTTGCATTTAGAAAAGTATTTAAGTATTCTATCAGTGATCTAGTTCCCTTTTATAAGCTATGCTTAGATTGGGACTAGATGGCGCAGTGTAAAAATTAATGTCCTGTAATATTTGAAAAATGAGTTGGAGTAGAGATCGCTTCTCCGCAAACGTGGCTTGGACGACCTCGTCACAATGGGGCGATGCCTTGCGCAAGATGTCTGACACAAACTGGGTGAGGAGGCCAATGACCGGCCTCAGTGGTGAATCTTAGGAGAGACATGTCTAGCAGAGGACTACTATATATTGATGATGATGACAAATTTGACATACGTTCCACAGATTACAACTTGGATCATCGGACCGGTAAATGCTACAAGTTTCACCGCTATGGCATGAATTGGTCCCAGGCGTACATGACCTGCATGGCTGAAGGGGGTCACCTGGCCATCATCAACAGCGCGCTGGAAGCCACGGTCATCAGTGAGCTGAATGATAAGAACCCTGATCGTGTTATTATTGCTGCAAAGACCCCTGATTATTGCTATCTCGGAATTTCTGCGCACAATGGTCCTTGGATGACAATTCATGGTCAGTGCTCACCGAATTAACGACATTTCCTCTACATTTAGACATTAAAACACAAAATAAGTAATTTCATTAGTTTCTGACCTGTTCCTTATTTACTCCGTTGCCGGGTATCATTTCAGATAACACAAGAATAGACGGACGGAAAATGTATGTCTTATCTGTGTCTTAAAATTGACTTATCTATCATAATAATGTCTTATATATTTCTAATATATGTCTTATCAACAGCCCGTTAGCTCTTTAAAGCTGGAGGGTTTTTGCCACAGTCACCACTCTTGGCAGGTAGATTGGTGTGTCTGTCTTATATGACTTATGTATGTCTTATCTATGTCTTATTTATGTCATATCTATGTCTTTTCTATGTCTTATCCATGTGTAATCTATGTTTTACCTATGTCTTCTATATGTCTTATCTATGTTTTAACTATGTCTTACCTATGTCTTATCTATGTATTATTTATTATTTACATTATTTGGTTGTATTATTATCACTTGTGTAGTAACTATATACATAATTAAGTTATTAGACAGGGCCCTGTTTAGTCGCTTCTTCATAGAAAGAAATGTAACTAATACAAGTGGACCAAGAATCCGAACGGAAAATAAAATTAACTTTTTTTTTATCGATCGACGGAGTGCTTGGCCATTATCTCACCTGATCTCTCAAGTTACGATAAGGCCGAAGGTGGAAGCGCACTTCACACTGAATCCTCAATAGACTGAGGAACTGGCTATCTTACCTCTAAATGCCGAAACATAAAAGATATCAATTTATTATTTTAAATGTTTTGTTAACTATTTTTAGGGGAAAGCCTAGAAGAAGCTGGATACGATTCGTGGGATAGCGGAGAGCCCAGTAACTACACGCAACCGGAAGGGGAGTTGTGCGGGATGATGTATAGGTCCAACAAGTACTACTACGACACTCCTTGCTCCTGGTCCCTATCATTCATTTGCGAGAAAAATCCAGAAAGCCTAGTCACAGACCCTGAACATTTCTTCAGTATATAAATAACGTCAAATAGCAGTTATTTTGTATCCATTAGACTATTACGTGGTTTTATTTTAATAGTATACCTACCAAACTTTAAGAGTCTATGATATGTGAAATGGCTTAGCTTCAGCGGCCATATCTTCCACAATACTGTAGCGTTTACTTTGAAATTAATATATGTTATAGTTCAGGATAGATGCTAGAACGCGTGTTTTGAAAACACGATTACATTAAATTTTCTCTATAGAAAAAAAATCTAATGTTGACTCTAATTTGTATCAAAAATGTTCGCCATTCAATAAATAAGCCCAATTAGGGCTTGAAACTTTGTACAGTAAATAAACACAGTATATAGCAGACGGTCTGTGCTTACTACTTTCAAAATTCATATTTGTTTTACCGTAAAAAAACAAAACGTAGAAATACGCGCATATTTCTGTCATCTGCTGGTCATAAGCGCCGTGGTTGAGCGCACAGCATTGTCACCCTTATTATTACTATATCTGAGTTCGAAACTAGAATAAAGTTGCGTTGAGTTGCTAATCTGAGGTCTAGGAATAAAAATATATAAATTAATAATAATTTATAATGATATTATAATTTATTAATTATAATAGCGAATTAGCATAGCTATTCAGCGTGGCAATGCAGCCAGTGTCTTGGGCACGCTTGCTTTTAGTACTGGAACAGATGAGTTACCTATAGGCCGTTTGTAACGGTCCTTAGGTAATCTGACTGATTCCTTTGTACAAAGTTAGTTTAATAGTACTTTTTATTGAATAGATTTATTAATAGATTAATAAAGAATAATAGCCCGTTAAGGTAAGCACTATATAATCACATATCACCAACAGCCCATTAGTGTCCATTGTTAGACAGAGCCTCCTCCAAAGTTGAGAGAGGGGAGAGAGGGGGGTTGGTGTTTACAGTTAAAGTTTTTGTTTGAACACGATAACTACTGCCTTTTTTGTGAAGCCCCTTGGTCGTCTTTTACGAAATCCATGTGGGGGGCTGTAGGCGTAGATTTTTACCCAAGATTACTAGCCAACGGTTTTAGAGCACGTATTCTGCTCACCCACTCTGACGCACGGTCGGTGGTTTGGTGCTTTGTTCTCATTCTAGCTTTGCGTAGAATGAGAGTTACTAACGAGAGAGGGCCTAAAACACTGCGAATAACAAGAGATTGAAAAAAGTGTGCAGAGTAAGGTGTAAGCACACTTTTATCGTTTGTACTAAATACTTTCCGTGGTTAAATATCATTCAAAAACTAGACATCACGAGATCTCAGTTCTGGGCGAAGTACAATTAAGTAAGTATAATTTAATTTAGGTTTTTTACTTATGCTACTATTATTATTGTTCGCCCAGTTTGGGTAGACAACTCAGAAGTACCTAATAGTACCTGTCCTACCTAACTACTAACCAAGATAAGTGTTGATGCTCACAAGTTAACCTAGTAGAGCTATTGTGCTTGGTGTGGATAATGGTAGGACTCTTGCTAGCTTTACTTACCACTATCTTACTTAAGGCTGTCGCCATAACAACAACTCTAATTGTTGTGTTCCGAGTGATGATGAAGTACGCTTCCACCTTGGGCCTACTTAAATTGTAGTTAAATAAAACATACTAAATAGTTTTTTTTTCTTTAAAACATTCATTCAATAAATAGTACAATTAAACTAACTATGTACAAAAGAATCAGTCAGATTACCTGAGGACCGTTACAAACGGCCTATAGGTAACTCAACTGTTCCAGACCAGTACCAAACGGAAGTGTGCCCAAGACACTGACTGCATTGCCACGCTGAATAGCTATGCTAATTCGCTGTCCTAAATAAGAGCCAGCCCTTGGGTCACGTGTCGCCTCAATCAAAAGCCCCGCAAGATTTTTGAAAACCCGGAGGGCACTGGCTCCCCACGGACCCAAGGTCAAATAGGTAAGCTCTGTCGTGATATATTAATACTATATCTGATATATTAATACTAAATAGTATTTTACTGATCATTGTTTCTTTATGAGTTGAGTGTATAAAAGTCTATATGCACTAAATATTAGGGTACTGACCTTGACGAACCGGCACGCGGCTATTAGGTAGATTGAATGGGTACCTAATACTACGTCATAACAAAATGTTGCTAACATTTTTTACCCGACTGCCTCAGAAGAAGGTTAATTTACACAGGGATGCATAAAGTGGTTCCTCTTTTGCACGCACACGCTTGTGATGGCAGCTGTGTCATATTGTTTGTTAGATCTTCTGTCTTCGGATTTTAGTAATAAAAAAATTGTAGTGTTTTTTTACATTTTAGGGTTCTGGACCAAAAAATTTGATTACCGAAATCCGTTCCGGAGGACCGGATAAGATCTTGTTCTTTGTTTGCCAGACATTCCAATAATCCAATAATCTTCTCAATAGCCGCGAAATGCAAAAACTTCATTCGTCATGGTTTAGCTTAAACTGAGTCGAAAGCTTAGCTGGGCAAGCTTTTAGTAGCGCGCTCATCCTGTTACCTTATTCACATAGTAACCCTAGTAATGTAATCAATGAGAAAGTTTTGTTTGGAAGTTTGTTACTTTGAACGGATGCACAGCTGATAAAAACTGCCAAATGCATAGTTATCCTAGTAATGTAATCAATGAGAAAGTTTTGTTTGGTAGTTTGTTACTTTGAACGGATGCACAGCTGATAAAAACTGCCATAAGTTTGGAATAATAACCAAACTTATGGCAGTTTTATCCGAGTAACTTAATTTTTGAATTTTCTTTGGGCGCGTTTGGGAAAAAATGATGTGAGTGATTTTTCTTGCGTTGCGCTATGGTTGGTAATCTCTCAAGTTTTCGTTAGAACCTATAACTATATTGAAGGTAGTTAAATGAGTATAACAGAAATGTGGTAGTTATTAAAACATATGTATGAATCTACAGTAAAAATGTATTTGTGTGTGATTTTAAATTATATATGGTGGTGAATGATAATGAATTAGTGAGTATTGTTTTTTTTTTATTATTAACTTTTTGAAGTTGGTTTAAGGATGGAGGTTATAAATAATTAACAATATATATATAAATTATTGTTATTCTATTACTTATTTAGTTAGGTACTTATTTTAGTTTTATTACGCTTAAGAATAGTAGAAGTATAACTTTTTACGTACATACACATACACGTTTATTTGTTTAGGTTAGTTAATGTGCCGGTTGTCCACTTAAGATAACTTTTCAGACAACCTTTGGAGTTAAGAACAATCATCTTCCTCTCTTTAAAAATCTGTTTAAGTATGGAACCCTTTAAAGAGGGTGGCTAGCTTGCACTTGACCGTTTAGACATCTCGTAAGCTTGTAGACTTTAAAGCAGTATATAAGGAAACTTGATTTGATGTATTTAATAATTCGCTGTTAAATGCCATTCCAGTCTGTTGCTTCTTTACCGTGTTTGTAATAACAATGTTTTTAATCAAGTTAGTGTGGTTGTTGTTTTTCTATTCAACCGTAAATGGTGAGTCAGTTCTTTATAAATTAGGTCAGACAAAATGAATATTAGATACAACTTTAAGCCGGAAACGCTCTAACCAATTGAGCAACGAGGGTATCACATTTTTGTGTTATATTCATACTCAGCTTAAGCTCTAATCGCTGGTTGTGATTTTATCTCATTATAACATTTATAAATCAATTTAAATACAAAAATAGATATTATTTTATCTGCATAGATAGATGGTACTTGGGTCTGGCTTAAATAACTCAACTATTTTTGTTTTTGTGGTTTAAATCTTCGGAGAAAAAGAATAGTCAGTGATTTAATAAAATCTGAATATACTTCTGAATTCCCAAGAGAACCTAGAGAAATATATTTTGTGGGCATACATTAAATGGAGTATTATTATAATAGGTTAGCTATACCTACCAACCGATCAACTTTGACTTTCCTTATTCGATCGATGACTTGGAAACTGCCAAGGACAAACACAATTGTAGGAGTTGATTCAATAATAGTAAAATGTTTGCCAAGCACATATTTCATATCATAATACTTTAATGGGGAATATGCACAATGTATGGGAAGCATGGCAAACGGTCTTTAGGTAACTCAACTGATACAGACTAGTTCGAGGTGTATGCCTGCCCGACAGCTACATTGCCACGCTAAATAGCAATGCTAATACACTGGCCTAAATAAGAGCCAGCTATTGCGTCATATCATAAACCTATCGCAGTCCACTGCTGGACGTAGGTTTCTTCCAAGGCACTGAGCCCGATCCTTGGCCTTTCTCGTCTACTCTCTGCCCGCCACTGTACAGAGGTCGTCGCTCCATCTATACGGAGGGCATTGACATGAGGACTCGTTGACCCCACCGTTTGTCGGGCCTTATTTTTGTTTTTATACAACTTGGAGCAAGCAAGCAGCACACCTGATGTTAAGCGGAACTCTTGTCTATAACAAAGCTTCACCGCGCATGTCATATCAACAAAGAACATGACCTACGCTGCACTGAATTACGCCCGACAACTTAAGGCACAAAGTTGCTAAGCCCCGTGTGCCCGTAATATCTCCGGCAACCATACTCGAAACTCGGCATGCTGCTTGGTGGCCGAAATAGGTATGGTGGTAGTCGTCTGGAGAAGTCTCCAGACGAGACCTTTCAAAAGAAACTCGACTAATCTTGAAAATTGAATTGTTTAATATGTAAGCTATGTCAAGACCACTATATTTGCACCTTTTGTGATCCTCTGCACAATCAGTCACTGCACCAATCCCAGGCAGATTAAATGGCGCGCGTTAAATGGCTTTAAACGCTTAAAGCCTGGGATGGTATTCTGTGATTTATCTAAGGCTATCGGCTGCGTAGATCCTGACACCTTAATCTCAAAGCTAAAACACTATGGCATTCAGAATCAGGCAATAAGCCTCATGCGTAGCTACCTATCGAATCGCATTCAAAAAGTAGACATTAACGGTAGCAAATCTTCGGAAACATCCACTAACATCGGTGTACCACAAGGGTCAATCTTGGGGCCTTTTTTGTTTCAAGTCTATGTCAATTATCTGCCTTCCTGTGTAGGGGATTTATGTGATATTGTATTGTTTGCAGACGATACTTCATTAATATTTAGAGTTGATAGGGCTAAAGATTATTATGATTGTGTAAATGCTTCTCTAGCCAGAGTTCTTGATTGCTTTACGGTAAATAACCTCTTATTAAATGAGAAAAAACCAAAAGCATTAGATTCACCTTGCCTAATGTTCAAGTCAGCAATGCTAACATTATCTTAAATGGGGAGATACTTAACTTTATGGAAGCAACTACTTTCTTGGGTTTAAATATCGATGTAAAGTTGCAATGGGGTATTCATATTAATACATTAGCTAGCAGGCTAAGCTCGGCAGCTTACGCAGTACGTACCATAAGGCATCTTACTGATGAAACCACGGCGAGGTTAGTTTATTTTAGTTACTTGCACAGCGTTATGTCCTATGGCATGTTTTAATGCGTGAAGGGAAAAATGCAGACCCCTGCATCAAGGAGTGTGAGATTTGTGGCATAGTTAAGTAAAATTTCGAGAGATCGAGTGCAAAAAGTGTTTATTGTTGATTTGTACCATGTTTCCTTGGATGCTATTTTCGTTTTATAATTTATATTTGTCGTTTTTGATAGCTTTGTTATGAAACCCTTATTTCCAAAGGTGCAAAGTTTAGATGCGACTACAAGTACCACGGATCTGTAGAAGGATGGCTGAAGCTGCATCTGGTACCGGCTACTTGGAGGGACGCCATGCTGCTATGTCACGCGGAAGGTACATTACAAAAATATTACTGAAGTAGCCATGTTCAATAGGCTCGCGATCCGGAGCCCTGGACCCAAATAGCCACCCGGGGAACCTTGTAATATTTGTTCCTAGTAAGGTTAGGAAATTGCAGGCTTGAACTACCTGATTGTCCGATGATGAGAACACGTTTAAACGTCAGTCCTGGTACGTAGTCAGTTGCTCATTAGAAGCTCGTAAAGTACACCAGGGCTGTTCCGCGATGAAAGAAAGAAAGGTGATTCTTCCTTAACGGAAAAGTAAACCAGCACAGCACCCATTCAACTCGCGGATATTGATGCTATTCATATCAATCGTGTAGCCCTCAAGAAATTAACTCAAGTAATTTCGGTCAGGTCTGAGTGATGTGCTCTAACTGTAGTTATAACGACAGAAATACTAAGGTAAGATGGTGGATGTAGCCAGAAAGACTTAAACAATTTTCTCCAACAACCAAACCAAACACAATATTATACTCTCATGGGGGTCGAACCCGAGACCTCTGGATCTGACAGTGGTTGGTGAAACACCACACGGGGTTTGACTCCCGTTTATAGTAACCGTTTACAAGATAACTTTAGTAGATATAACGAAAGTTTTTAAATTCATTCTTGTTATGGAATTAATTTCTTAAAATTGTTTCCAGCAAAACCAATATGTCATAAGCCTTTATAAAACTTCACAAATACGTTGTAATTTTTCAGGGGCTGTGCTAGCGTCGCCGTTGACTAAAGAACTGAAAGATAAGATGGTGTTCGTAGCAAAGGACCTCGCTATAAGCACAATTTTCACCGGCGTACATACCACGTTTGCGAAGGGAGTCTACGCGTCCGTTGAAGGTAAATGGTTCGATTGTAGAATCTTTGTTATAAACAAGAACTAATTTCTTCATAACCCTTCACCCTTACAAACGAAAACGAAGAAGTACCTACTTTTATGCATATCCTACTAATATTTTAAGGCTATCATTTAAACGCTCAGCTAATTAAAAAGGTTTTGGTTAGCTCCTAGTTGTATTTGTCATCAAACAAAGATAATTAAACAAACAATTACGTTCGACCTGATAAAAGTAAGGTGTTTTTGGTGGTTTTTGGGTTCAAAAAATCTGAAAAATTAGCTGTACTCTGCCATAAGATTCGTGGACTGTGCTGTGGCCGTGCAATATCAACACGTGACAATATAATGCTGTCAAAAAATACTTTTTAGCTGTTATTTCCCAGCAAGTTTTTTTTTATTGATGATAGCCAAGCGTTTGACTACCAACTCACTTGAAAATTTTCCTGACAAGGCACTCAGAGATAGATAAAAGAAACACAGTTCCTCGGTTTGTGAGGATATCGGGGGAACACTTCCATCTTTAGTCTCTTTAATAGCAGAGATGAAGACCGAGCGCTTCCCCGTCGTAGAATGATTAAAAGTTCCAGATTTTTAACGAGTTCATTTTCTGAAAAAGATGATGAATAGCAGGTCTTACTTATGTTCCAGGGGTGCCCCTGCAGAGGCTGCCAATATCCTGGGCGGCAGGAGAGCCCGATAACGTCGAGAACTCCGAAAGCTGTCTTGCGATGAAAGCATCTGATAAAGGCAACATGGAAGACGTCAAATGCTCCATCACGCTGCCGTTTATCTGTTATTTGAAGAAAACCAAATTCCTGACCATCAATGAGTGTGGAACTCACGATACAGGTAAGCCTCAGATGTTCATAAATATTTTGTTATATAAGACATGTTCTATTGCATTGACTAACCAAACAAATAGTAATTAATAATCAAAACGGGTATTATTCGCGCGTACCTTTTAATATTCCCGACCATAGAAAAAGTTTACTTGACCGACCGTTTTGACCGTGTTACCACGGCCGTGGTCACGGGTAAACTGTAGTACCTACTCGCTGCTATTATCGTCTTTGTGAGGTATTTTTCTATGACTACCCTCACCGAAACAGATAAGTCAGCATTCCCATTGCGGAACACAACACTCACTGTATCAAAAGTACGCGTAAAGTACTATGCATAATAATCGCGATAATAAATAAAAAACGTATAATTAAAATTTTATAGATTTAAAAGATTACTTAAAAAAAATTACAAACGTGCTTTTTTTACACGAGGCATTCTCAGGAAATATAGTAAATATAGTCCTTCTGCAGTTGACGAGCTCCCGGCCAACGTATTGTATTGTATTGTATAATCTCCAACTCAGGCCGCTGATGTCGTAAAAGTCGATGAGGATCTCACCATAAGAACCTTTTGTGTAAAGTGCGCTCTACATTCACGGCGCGAATGACCACTAAAGCCATGAAACGCGAGTATAGATAGCTTCCATCGCGTTCGCGCTTCGCGATTTTTTATCCCGCGACAAAAGGTAGATAAAAGTAGCGCACGTGATGCCGTCAGGACAGGAGTGGTCTTTGTTCAATAGTTCAAGCACATCCAATACACAAGTTAAGATTAATAAATTATAAATTTACCTGCTTCTACTGAGATGGATTTTTGCCACCCGCCATTTTCTTTCTCTCCATCTCTTTTATTTGTTTGCTATTTTTATACAAAGATAATTGTACGGCGTTGCAGCACCAACAAACACATTGTTGTCCATTTTCTCTGAGAGCACGAATGAAACTGCGAAACTTTGTATGTGGGACACTACTTCACGCGATGTTGACGGCGCGACCCGCCGTGGCGTGAATTCACAGCAGTATCACGCGCGAGTGTATAGCCCGCGCATATATCTAGCAAACTATTAAATTATGGCTTAAACCCTCTTGGAGGAAGCTCTGTCCATGCCTTACCTACACCTGCAAATTGATTCAACCACTACTTTTCTAGAATACAAACTGGACAGTCGAACTGGTAAATGCTACAAGTTCCACCGTGACAGCTTAAACTGGCATCTAGCATACATGACCTGCATGGCCGAGGGAGGGCACCTGGCTATCATCAACAGCGATCTGGAAGCCACGGTCATCAAGGAACTGTATGCGCAGAATCCAGATAACGTGATTGAATCTACCTCGAGGATTCCTTACCACGCTCACCTCGGCATACAATCATTCAATGGCCCATGGATGACAATTCACGGTAATTGTCTTTATCATTTACACCCAGCATAATTCTGACTCTAGTACGTAGTACTTTGGGGTGGGTGGGATTGACCTTCCTAGTCATCTACTCCGGGCAACGGGATCGTTGACCCTTACTATACATATAATATATATATAGGTCCGCCTGGCTTGCGACCACCCTTCTGGTGAAGCTCGTTGTGCTCCGTCGTGCACGGGAGTGGTCAAAGTCAAAGTCAAAGTCAAAGTCAAAGTCAAAATGTCTTCATTTCATTCTACCGCCTGTTCGGAATCGCGACCAGCAAGAACCTCGGGCTGGTTATTTTTTTTGATGATACATTCAACAATAAGATACACAATTTTAAATTATTTTCTAAGTAGATACATCATAAACCTAAATACTTAATCTTAAAAACATTTGTTGTCACCATCTACCTAATGGGCAGTTTGTTAACATTGAGAAATCACCATTTTGCTGTCAACTGGTAGATACGTTAGCTGTCGGTCCAATAAGCAGCTCGTTCAAATGGAATTTTGATTCGCATTTCGTCCAACACATGTTTAGTCCAACATGCACTTCGTCCAACAGGCATTTTGAAATTACGTCAACACGCATTTGGTCAAAGACGTATTTCGGCCAACAAGTATTTCGCCCACCAAATATTTCGTTCAACTGCACAAACTATAGGGATGAACCGAACAAATTTTATCATAGTCCTTCAGGTGTTTCATACAAGCCTGTTACTTTGGTTTACAAGTGGAACTATCTTTTCCATTTCTTTTATTATGAAATACTACCGCTTATATTGTAATATGACTGTTTCGAAAGGATATATTTATATTTTACATATTATATTTTATAATTATTTCGGTATTTTTGACGCTATTACTGTAAATGTGCAAAAAAATAACGTTTCTTTCCACTCCCCTGGGGCCCTGTACTCCTAGGCTGTACCTATAGTTTGCGATATCTTATCGTTTTGGTAATACAGATATTAAGGTAAAATTGGTTTGTAATTTGTAATGTTGTCACCAAATGGACAAGCTGCGTAATGACGAATCTTGAAATGGACGGACTGCGTTATGACGAACCTCGAAATGGACAAATCCAACTATGGACAAACTGAGAAGTAGATGAACGGCAAAATGCGAGATGGACGTACTGCTTATTGGACCGACAGCTAACACTGGTATAGTTACATCGGGCCACGCGTCCTTATCGTCGATATAATCACTAATTTTGTAGTAGGCACTTTTAATTAAATTATCAAGTCAAGAGCTTACCCATTTCAAATAAAAAGAAGTAACATTAAGTTCTTGTTTTTAGAAATATTGCAACTGATTTTATATGATAACTTCTTCAGCAACCTTCTTTGTAAATGCGCCATAGCTACGTCTTTCAGTATAAAAATAATGCCTCATTATTTACTTGGTATAAAATAATTACACTCAAGCATTTTGAAAAGTAGGTTAGTATGTAATTTATAGCTAGAGACCTGTCAACGAGCAACGGCCTCCTCCATTTTGCTCCAAGCGTCTCTTTCTTTTTCTAATGAATAAGGCAACCTTGATTCTCCGTCTGTTGATAAATTCATTGATTTATAATTTTCAGGCCAAACCCTAACAGAAGCTGGATACAATATATGGAATAACGGAGAGCCGAACAATGGATCGCTGGAGGGGGAGTTCTGCGGGGGGACGTACAGGGTTAATGCCTACTATAACGACTTTCCTTGCACTTGGGTTCTTCCTTTTATTTGTGAAAAACAACCAGATAGCTTTGAGGACTCTGATGAAAAGCTCGATGGTTAGACCATCGAGAAGGTTAATTGATTAAAATAAAAGTCTCTTTTCAACCGACTTCCCAAAACAGGAGAGGGTTCTCAGTTCGGACTGTTTATTTATCGATGGAGATACCTATGTCCACCAAATTTTCCGCGAGTTCTTAACCGATTTGCAAAATTATTACTTTAAGTCGATAATGGTAGGTTTTAAAATACCCCTATTTTAATTTGGTGAAAATCCGTATGTAGGTTTATGTAGATATTAATAAGTAGATCTTCGGACCTGGCCACCAAAACTCCTCAAATGACAACAGCAAATAATATCATAACATAGATATCGTGATAAGTAAAAGTGATAACATCATGTTTAAATTAAATCACTTATCACTAAAAAGATTAAACAAAGAAAAATGTTATATAAGTACCATATAACATTTTTGACAGAAAAAACTTGAAAATGATTTAACGAAAATGATAGATCAAAAGGCAAAGGATTTCGCACCCCAGACGAATATGTCTTACCTTCAAATCTACACCAAAATACCCCGAAGAAGCAATTTTCATTTAGTTACTTGTTGTCTGTCAAGTTACGAGTTGCTATTTGTTTGGAAAGCAGAAGGTAATTATATAATTATGTTGCTATCTTTTACTAGCATTTCATGACAAAGTATGCCACTATTTTCATAGTAAGGCAACTTACTACAGCATAGGCGTAGTCCTTTATCCGATATCCTTTGCTTTTTTTATCTAAAGCGGTGCTAATAGTTATGTAACAAACAAGTTTGAAGAGTAGTAGAGCCTTGTGAAAAGGCTCCTCCGGGGGAGTACTACCACCATAGGTAGCTATTTCATCCGCCATCGGCTCCATCGGTTTCCTGTGAAATTACGGGCACGCGAGGCTTAACACCTTTATGCCTCAAGTTGACGGGCGCAATGCAATGTCGTGTAGGCTATGTTCATTGTGGATGTGACCTACGCAGTAAGGCATTGTTATAGGCAAGCGATACAATTAACATCGGGTGGGCTACTTGCTTGTTCCGTCTCCTAGTTGTATAAAAACATGTAGTGAGATTACTTACCCCAGCAATTTCAAAAATATATGCAAATTATTTTTAAGCTTTATGTGAAGTCAGTTCCATTATTTTTTGAATAAGTATCTTAGGTTATACCAAAATGATTAAACGGACTAACTCTCAATGGTAGCTTTAATCCTAGGTGTAGAACTCTCATATTTTCTTTGTGTCTGTATGTAGGTATATTAAGTTTTGAAAACAAAAGCTTAACATGTTAAAAGCATTAACACGTTAAAAGCATGTCCCTATAGCGCAATAGAAATAATAAAATTCTTTCTATTGTGCTATAGCGACATGCTCGTGTCGTCACAATGACAATTTATGCTCATATCGTTTTTGCTTCGCAACAAAGATATGAGCATAAATTGTCATTGAGCTTCCACCACCTACTTATGTGTCGGCAATTTTCGGAAAAATGGAAAATGGTGATCGCACGATTCTGAATACAAAGTCAGAAACTACCACTGAGCGGTGCATCAAAGCTTCGGGCGTGTTTCCGCTTCCGGTCTATCGGACATCGATTCTGTTGGACAAACAGAGGGACGAATATACAGAGGTGGCAAGCCTACCTCCTCAACACGGGGCAGGGATTAAAATGTCCTCTGTTTTTATCCAGAGACAAAATTCTCTCGAAAGCGGATAAAAATGGAGGACAATTTTTTCCCCCACCCCGTGCTGAGAGGGCAGGTCGGTAGAGTCATGAAAAAACGAGAATATCTGAAGGAGAAACAAAGTCATCTTGGGTGGAATAGGTAATTATATAATTTTAAGATTGTTTTTTAATTCAGCTTGTTTCGATTCGCTGTTGATGTGATGTGATGCGGCTTATACGCAGTATAAGTATCACATCACATCAGCTGGTACCTCTATTTCAGATACCGTACTTCCACCAACAGTGGACTTCATTTCTAATAGTCGGTTTTCGCCTGGCTAGCTACCACCATCTCACCTAAGCATGACGCATAAGCAACAGTTATAATTGTTGTGTTCCGGCATTTAGAGTTTTTTTTAATATTACAAGACATTAATTTTACACACCGCCATTTAACCCCTAACTAAGCATAGCTTGTAATATGGGAACTAGATTACGGATAGAATACTTAAATACTTTTTGTAAATACATACGTACTATATTATACAACACACAAACACAGAACAAACATGTATATTCATCACACAAATGTTTGTCCTGGGTGGGAATCGAACCCACAACCTACAGCGCAGAAGGCAGAGTTACTACCAACTGAGCTATGAGGCTTGTTAAGTTAAGCTAGACATGTTCCTCAGTCTGAGCAGAATATTCGCAGAGTAAACAAATCTTATTTAATGAATGTGACAAGGACTACCTTGTCATGTCTATGGATGTTAAAAGTCCAGCTCACAGTAAGTCACAGACGAGTGAATTTGGATGCAATAACTCTTGCTCCAAAGGCGCCTTTACGTTGAAGGAAACATCGAGTAGTGACCTATACCTAAATCCAGACGGTTGATTGCAGGGCCGCTGACTCACGCGGCCAGCTCTTTTCACATTGTAAAATATAAATATTCTGTACGTGTGTGTGTCACTGAACTCCTCCGAAAGGGTTAGACTTTTGTGACGAAGTTTCTGTGTTTGTTTGGGTCCTTTGATGGCTAAGATTCACAATTATAACCGATAGGTGGCGCTGCGATTGCCACGGGAATACGGGAACGAAATCCCAGGCGGTTTTTTTAACCAACTTCAAAAAAAGGAGGAGGTTCTCAATTCGGCTGTATGTTTTTTTTTACTCGATTTCTCCGCCAAATCGTAATCGATTTTGATGATTCTTGTTATATTTTGTAGGCCATACTTCCGAGGTGGAATTATCGTATCATTTCATAGTTTTTATATCAAAATAACTGGGAAAAATATGTCATCCTAGTAAACGAAATTGCGTATTCTGCTTTCCTGTGGTGTTTACGGTCACTAGAGTAGTCCCACTGAACTGCCTGCCTTCCGGTAGGTCTAGGGTAGGCCTTTGGCTTCATCATCAGATGACGATGATGACGATGGTCACCGAAACTCCATAAAAAACAATTTAACCCATCATTGTTTGGGCTTAAAGGAATTGTCTTATGATGCATTCTGGCTATAAATGCTGTATACTTGTATCATCATCATCATTATCATCATCATTACAGCCCATAAAAGTTCACTACATAGTACATGGGCCTCCCCCAATGCTACAGAAAGCAACTATACACTGCACTATAGTAGGAACCGATTTTTAACATTTGTTCAGGTCATTTGTATTTAGCTTCGTTCCCATCATTATTGCACCCTCACACGACTCATAAATAGGGTGTCGGATACGTCGTGGTGTCGTAGGTTTTCCAACGAAAAAAAGCTATGAATAAACTCCATTTTTTTCTTTTAAAAAAGTTCATTATAAACAGCAGAATGGGCGTCCATTTCGTTACCAACTGGCCGTACGCCTGTTTTGCTCGGTTTCAAAGACCTACACCAAGAGAAGATTCCTTCTCTTTCTTGTTTGTACGTCGGAGAGGTCTTATTCTCATCTGATTTTTCAAGGCCGAAGGTGTAAACGCACTTCACCCGGAATCCTCAACAAACTGAGGACCTGGATATCTTTGAATGCTAGAGAATTGTTGTTTTGGCGATAGAAATAGGTAAGATGGTGTTAGCTAGCCAGGCGGGCTCTGTGTATGTGGCCTACGCAATAAGGTATTGTTTTATAGACAAGAGACACACTTTAACAAGCCTCATAGCTCAGTTGGTAGTAACTCTGCCTTCGGCGCTGTAGGCTGTGGGTTCGATTCCCACCCAGGACAAACATTTGTGTGATGAATATAGATGTTTGTTCTGTGTTTGGGTGTTGTATCATATAGTACGTATTTATTTACAAAAAGTATTTAAGTATTTTATCCGTAATCTAGTTCCCATATTACAAGCTATGCTTAGTTTGGGGCTAGATGGCGCTGTGTAAAATGAATGTCCTGTAATATTTATTTATTATTTATAGACAAGAGATGCACTTAACATTAGGTGGGCTACTTGCACATGGCATATTCATATGTATACCTACGTAGGTACGTGATGTAAAGTAAGTAGGTAGGTAGTAGGTCCTTAGGGCAGGAAAGTAAGTACTCGACAGAAGCGATTGGGATCGCCCCAGAGTAACTTCTGCACGTGATTAAGACTTTCCATCCTACAGAGCGAGGGTCCAATTGAATTTAGTTAGTTTTAGTTGTGTTAGCTTCTCGCTTCGAATACGTTTTCTAACGCTTCTATTCTTACAGAATTGCTAAACTAGTAATCGTCTTTTTTCTTTCATTGTACGACGAGGAAGAAAATATTAACTGGATTATCTGTAATAATAATACAAATAAAATGTTTACGTAACGCAGTCGATCGTTATCACCACCAGATGGTAACGTGGCTGGTGGCATAACCACGTCGGAAGGCAATATTTACCTGCTGAGTTCCGAAAATTCTCTCATTTCAAGTGTAGACTATTTTAGCCTTTCGGCTTTAGCCGGTTTTATTCGTACCTATAAATTGTATATGCGCCTGGTTTTCAAATAAAAAAAGCTCAATAGTTTCTGCTCCAAATTTATTAATTTACTTACATTCTTAAATATTAATTTGCAGAATAGGCAGCCAATTACATTCCACTTTCCAGTAGGTACACTATCCACGGACAAAGGAGATCACCCAGCCCCCATACATTTTTGGGCTAATTTTGAAGGTGCCGGCCACCTGAATTAAACTTAATATTTTAATAGAGTGTAACAAAATTAACACTTTTTATTACTAGACTAAAGTTCTAAGTCAAGTCTGTGAGATAATATTCTAACTCAAAACATCTATTATATGCTATTGACTTCCATTTCCAATAATACCAGGGAATTGACTTAGAACTTGTCAGGTGTCATAATAAAAAATGTTTGTGATGCTGAGTTCTATTTAAATAAACCTTTTTTTTTTGTTGGCCGGCAAAATAAATATTAGCCCAACCTGGGTGATCTCCTTTATTCATGCGAGCCCATCGATATATGCAAGTAAAATTTTGGTAACCACTTACCAATAATTTGCCTATAAAGAAGAAAGAATATAATACAAAACAGTTAAATAGGTTTTATACTACCTGTTGGAAAATAGTTGTAGCTTCCATGCGTTCACGTACTTTTGTAGATTTCTAGAAATCTGCTAAGCTGCTTCCGTACCTAAAGTTTACATACTTACGTGCCAGCACCTATCGCTGACCCGATATTTAAATGAAAAAGTTTAAAAAACCGCTTACCTTTGATACAAAACCAAACAAAAAGCACAAAATACCCGGCATTTTCTATGTTGCATAAGGCGCTAGCACACGGAACCGGGTTGCATTGCATGCCGCTTTGAATTATTTGAACACCCTGATATGGTCCAAAAGTAGAGCGACTCATGTTCTTATTTATTTTTTATTCATCGGGTTGTGACTTCCCAACCCATCATAACTTTGTGATAAGGCTGAAGGTGAAAGCGCACTTCACCCAGAATCCTTAACAAACTAAGGAATTGGCTATCTTACTCTGAATGCCGGAACACAACAATTTAAGAATTGTTGCTATGGCAACAGAATTAAATAAGATGGTCATCGCTAGCCAGGCGGACTTAAACAAAGTCCTACCACAAATCAAAGTTCTAGATCTCTTACATTTCTTTCATCATCTCTTTGTGGTTTATGTTTTCAGTTTAGCTGGAACATTGCAATTCACCTGATTACCCGATGAATGAGAATGAGACTGTGTGATATCCATTCATGTTTCAGCTATAATCGTTTGGTACTTACTGCCTGGGTACAGTTATAAGCACACGATTACTTCTGGTACATGCGTAACTACTATCCACTACTTACTAATGTTATAATGATACAAAAATTCGCAACCCGCTTCTCTTCTTCAAGCCGGAAACTTTCTTAACCATGAACAGCGAGGGTCATGACGCGATTTGCAATTTTTTGTGTCATATTCAGTTTAGCTAAGCGCTAAAAACGCCATCTAGCAGGTTTTCACAAAACTACGTGAGCCTGCCCTAGTTACTGAAAATATGTTCAAATCACTAACGAAATATGGTGTTTTTGCTATATTCATATCTAAATATACCTATATCATTTTATATATTTTAAGTGACAGTACTTGGTCACAACATTTACAAAATGTTATTATAACACAAAAAATCGAACCCATCGGGACTCGAACCTGCATCTTTTCCTTAAGCTGGTAACTCTCTTATCCAATTGAACAACGAGGGTCCTGTCCTGACGCGAATTGCGTATTTGATTTTATCGAATAACATTAACATTAGTTATACATTTATTCAATAAATTAAACTAACTAAGTACAAAGGAATCAGTCAGATTACCTAAGGACCGTTACAAACGGCCTATAGGTAACTCAACTGTTCCAGACCAGTACCAGACGGAAGCGTGCCCAAGACACTGGCTGCATTGCCACGCTGAATAGCTATGCTAATTCGCTGGCCTAAATAAGAGCCAGCCCTTGGGTCACGTGTCGCCTCAATCAAAAGCCCCGCAATATTTTTGAAAACCCGGAGGGCACCGGCTCCCCACGGACCCAAGGTCTCCACCCCAAAACACATTAGTTGGCACAGTGTTATAGTACAATGGGCGGCCTAAATGCGATTTCATCCAACAAACAGTACATTTTGTATATTTAGAGCTATATATAGACCGCAGCACTTCGCCGAGCCGCGGCATCGTGTACATTCCTAAAGTTTCGCCTGCAACCGCTCCGTATGTTGGCAGCATCTATGTTGCCAGCTTGTATCTCTGCCAAAAACTGATTCCCCTTAAATTCCACTGGATTTCGCTGTTGTGGCAAAGTATTCGGTTTGCGCTGTCTTCCGTGAGTTTCCAATTTGTGTGTCACATTGGCATGAGAACAGAGAAGTTCAGGTGCCGCATCCAAATGTTTAAAGTCTTTCAGACGAGTTAATATCATACAATTTCAATAGCAACCAAACAATTGATATGATGGAAACTAGAAGACTGACGACTTACTACTATAGCTTTATGTTAACTACAGTCGCTAGTACATCTTAGAAAATGTAGGAAGCTGCCGCTTCCTCTGGTGAGATCCCTTAAATCGGCTTTTACGACACCCGCGGGCTGAGTTGGAGAGGGTCGATTCTTAAGTCGCGACTGCGACGGCAGGGTAAATAAAAAAAAACATTTGTCGTTGAATGCCTCGTTATACCAATTTCAAAAAGTATAAGCACGACTATTATACCATGCATAGTGCATATATCAGGAGTTCCGCTGTCATCATCGTAAGACCCTGGTTTACATGGTTTACATCACACATACAATCATTTTAAATGCGCAACGCACTTAGTATGTATTACTGTTATTTACTGAAAAAACCCATTTATATTTATTCCACTCCATCATCAGACCTTGGTAGTTTTGACATTCATCCATTGCATAAATAGCACTTAAAATACAGCAGTTTATTACAAAAACCATGAATCACGTTCTTATTTATTTCATATGAGGAATCTATAATGATAATTTTGACCTTTTATCATGCACGGTTTCAGAGTTAGGGCATACTTTTAATGAAAACTTTCAACCCCTTTTTGAACCCCTTACGTTACGAATTTTCGCATCAAGACAAACATACCCTCCAAATTTTATGTCCCTACGATTAGCCGCTTAGGTTGTGCGTTGTTATCAGTGAGTCAGTTAGCATTTTATATTAGTATATCTATAATGTTAATAAGATAAGATAATAAATTTGGCATAAACATGTCAGTGAAGTAAACTGTAATATACTTCAATAACTGTAAACCACTGAGATCCAGTGATAGGCACACTGATAGAATAATAACTTACCTGCCTATACTTGACTGCTTTGACGATTACGGTAGTGTTTATATCCTAAGTTTTTTAAGTGAAAACTGCTTAAGCCGCGTTCATTGATTTTTGGTATAATGATCATCATGATATAGAACTAATAGGAACGAACTGTTCCAGACCAGTACCAGACGGCGGCGAGCCCAAGACACTGGCTGCACGCTGAATAGCTATACTAATTCGCCGGCCTAAATAAACCAAGAAGAGCCAGCCCTTGGGTCACGTGTCGCTTCAATTATTTGTTTAAATTGTCAGAAATACGAGTATACGTGTTTTGTTATTTTTCGCAAAGTTGTTAGTTTTTTCTTCCTTCTTTAGAATATTTTGTGAAAAAGTATTGCAATGTATTTCTAAATGTTAATTTTCAATTTTTCTACAGAATCTTGAATTATGTGAAAATAAGTTGAAGATACAAACGGTAGTATAAGCTTTACGTTGTCATTTCTGTCGGCAGTCCCCATGACTGGCTATATTTTAGATGTATCGTCATACAATATCATCGGGAATCGTTTGGCCTTCATCTCACCTGGTTTAATGTTATGACAAGGCTGAAGATGGAAGCGCTATCACCCGGAATCCTCAATAGTTTATATCTTACCAAGGCCAGACAAAACAATGGGGAATTGTTGTAATAACGATTTGGGTAAGATGATGGTAGATAGCCAATCGGACAAAGTCCTACCACCAAACAAACCAAGCACAAATTTGTATCCCCTGAAGGATCATAGATACAAATTTGTGCTTACTTCTCGGTAAATACATTGTCATTATTACATAATTGTGGGCGAACCCCTAAACCACAAGGCGGTTCAAATTCAGCATTTGCCCAACTATGGCACTTTGTGAAATATATATTAGGTATGTCTTATTTATTTAACAAAGGGTAATTTATTTACTATTCTGATATCAGTTCATATGGTATTCAGGTATTGATGTAATTGATTGTCTTCAAAAAGACAGTGCAAACGTTTTCACTCACACAATAGTAAAAATATCTTACTAAATGCAATTTCTGAGCGAGAAATTGTATTCGTCAAACTGGCACTAAGTTTTGAATACCCGTATAATATATCATCCTTAGCTCGCTGGTATTATGACCCTTTGTGCCGTATAGGTATGAACGTGGTGTGGTATGAACAGAGAAATGGCTAGCATTGCTGCATACCGGACTGCGGGCTTGGAATTGCGTGCCATACGTCTATGCTGCAATGTTACGTAATTTAGCATAGGAATACACCATGTACAGCTGACAAAATATGCGTGAAATGTGTATGTTAGAAGTAACAGAATCGCTAACAAATCTGTTTCTATTTCATTGGTTATTTTGCAATATAATATATTGTCAAATAAAATGTTGGAACAATGAAACAAACTGTTTTCAAGAGCAGCAGTCGAAGTTACCAGAGGACCGTTACAAACGGTCTATAGGTAACTTAACCATACCAGACGGAAGTGTGCCCATGACCCTGGCTGCTTTGCTACGCTGAATAGCTATGCTAATTCCCTGGGCCAAATAAAAGCCAGCCCTTGGGGTTACGTGTCGCTTTGATCAAAAGCCCCGAAAGTTTTTTTTTATTATTACCTAATATACCATATATTTAGCATAACTTTACCTTTACCTGGCCAGAGCAAGGATTAGGTCGATGGATCGAGCTGTCTCAGAAGGCACTGGCTATCCCGCGTACCGCGTGGCAAGCGGTTTGGCACCGGACCTCGGTAGGAAATCTTTTTTGCGGTTGGTTAACCTGGTTGACCTTTTTATATTTATTTTCCAAGAAAGTACCTATATCACTATTAACAATGACATAAATTGCACTTTAATATCTACTTTCATTGTGGTAAATTATTTACAATAGCAAATACACTTGTTTTCTTGCATGAAATGGTCAGGCGTTTGTGTTCGCACTATAGAAAATCTGTCATGTGTGATTCGAACCTTTTACTAACTTAATTATGGTTGGCGGTAGGACTTTGTTTAAGTCCGCCTGGCTAACTACCACTATCTTTCTCAAGTCTGTTGCTATAACAACAATTCTAAATTGTGTTCCAGCATTTATAGGTAAGATAGCCAGTTCCTCAGTCTGTTGAGGATTCCGGGTGATGTGCACCTACGGCCTTATCTTGACACCAGGTGAGATGAAGGCCAAGTGCTTCCACGTCGTACTGTCTTATGTCTGCGCCTCCCAAACATGTGCTTGAGGCAGCACTCATTATGATTTTATTTAAATTAAAATGTTCTATCGCTTCATGAGGTCGATTGACCTGTGTTGCCACCACGACACAGGCATAATGCTGAGTTGAGTCTCATTTGCTGCTGTAGCACACAGCAGAAACTGTAGGTATGCTGGCTAGCTAATACCATCTTACCAAATTCTGTCGCCATAATAACAATTCTAAATTTGTTGTGTTCCGGCATTTAGAGGTAAGATAGCCAGTTCCTCAGTTTGTTGAGGATTCCGGGTGAAGTGCGCCTCCACCTTCGGCCCTATCTTAACTTGTAACCAGGTGAGATGAAGGCCAAGCGCTTCCCCGTCGTACAATAAAAAAAAAACACATTGAACTCATGTTTTTCGGTTTGTAATTTTTTTTCTGTTATGCTCGTGTATGTGTGTTATAAAAGTAAATAAATGAAAGTCTCTGTCTGTAAGTATGTCTCTGTCTATGTCACTCAACGAGTTATGGTGTAATCACCGAACGATCTGATTTTGTTTTGCGACACGTGCTTGTTTGCTTTTGTTTTTTTTTTTGTTTTAAATCAAAAATTTTCAAATTGAACAGACATCGATTTTGTTCAATAGTATTTTTTAGGAGCCTCAATTTTGTTGACCCAATAACAACGAGTAAGCGAAGTTCCCAACATAACTCAGAGGTCTCGTTCGCTTCGATCACTCGATCAATTAGACAAGGTAGCTGGTACAAAATGAAATTTGATATATATATTTTATATGAATAGTAACGTAGGTAGAACCGACCTCGTATAAAAAAAATGTGGGAGTGTAAGGGAAGAAGAAAAAGAAGAAAAGAAGAAAGAAAAAAGAAGAAGACGATGAAAAAAGAAGAAGAAAACAGCTTCCACACCTACTTATGGTACTGTCAGTTCTGCCCTATCTAGACCCAATGCGAGTGGTGCGATTTATAAATTAAATTGAATTAATCCTTTCATACATTTTGTGATCATTCAGCCATAGCCCCTAGCAAAAGCCAGCGATTCCGGGGTCCTCCCTGGGTAGACTACTGGGTAGATCACACCTACCTCAAATGGTGGGTGCTGTTGTATGGAGCAATAAGGGTTCCGTAATAACGACCCTATTATCTTCAAGAAGAGAACTAATAGGCACCTTTTGGGCAGAGTCGCTTCATCGTAGACGTTATCCTTGCCTGTGCTCCGACTTCCTTAAACACTGAAATGTATTTCTTAAAGAAAAAAATCGGTACTTATACCTTGAAAATTTGAAACGAAAACTGTGTATTTTGTTCCCTGTACTTATCATATTATCTTTATTTGATATTATCGTAGTTGATTACATCAATTCCGGGATTCAAACCGCAACCTACCGTCCGAATCAAAAGGGTTTTTGCCACTAAGCCTCCGCAACTCTTCTAAAGTAAAAATTACGCAAAACATAATAATCAGCACAAAATTCAGATAGATAGTTCAAAGATCAAACGACAAATAACTCGCATTCGTAGATTATACAAAAACAGTCCATATTTTATTCCAAATCTGTAAACATGTGGTTGAAAATAGTGATACTTTCTGTTTTTGGGTTTACTAGTACAGTAAGTTGTGCAAGGCTAACATAAAAATATTTTTTTCGAAAACAATTACAATCAGATATGCCAATTTAAGCTCCTTACCTACCTACCGTTCTTTAATAGTAATTTCAGACTGCCAATTTATTATCGTCTCTTGGTTGATGTTCCATTAAAAATTTAAAATTAGGCCTACAAAAGTATTTTAGAATACGCACTACAACAATGGAATCAGCGTATGTACCTCAGGCAGGGTAGACTTTATTATGAACCTCATCCTTGCCTGTGCTTCGAGTTCAAGACCTGACCAATCCTAAACCGCTGGACTGTCTAAGTAACCAACAAACACATTTTTTTTTCTATAATAAAATGTGCGTTGAAGAACAGAAATTATATTATTCTTCTGAATCCCAACTCACAACATTCACAACAAAATTATGCTCTATTCCACTCTAATCCATTCAACAAATCCATCAGTGGATCTATTTCTACTTTTGGTTCCACTGTAATATCCATCATATATGGTACGAGTTGTCAATTCTGAACCCTTAAAGCACTGCTTCATCGGTCCATAGAATGGGATTCCCAACCTCAGTTTTGCGTTTATACGCAAAACTGCAGTGTTCCTAGCACCAAGTTGAGTTCATTCATCAGCATCAGATCAGCCTAGAAATATCCACGGCCATAATCACAACGCTAAGTAGATCAAATAGTAGACTCATGCTTGCTAATCGATTTAGTGTCACCCACGGACCGAATCCAGCTAAAAAGACAGGAATATTTTTCTTTTTCATTGAAAAATGATCATGTCGACTGACTGATTTTAAACAATCAACGCACAGCACAAACCAGAGGTTCTGAGACATGACATTTTAAAAGATAGCGCTCCTTCAGGGGTTCTACTGCACTAGGGTTCACTGGAACGTAGTCCTGAGCGCTGACTAGTATTTATATCATGATTAAGTCATAAATTAGTAAATAGGTATGACTGTGAATTGTTATTTGCAATAACCATATTTCAGGTGACCACTTCGTTTGACCTACGAGGGGTTATCCATGGGGACCGCATGGCTGGAGTCCCCCTGGGCTCCTCACTTGGGGCCGGTGAGGTGGATATCGAGGGGGTCTGCAGCCAGACGGGAAAGGCCTGTCAGAACTGCAGTGTTGCGATCACCTGCGTCCCTCTTCCCGTTGGCTGGCTGAAGGTAAAAAAAACAAATATGAACTAACGATTAGGTGGTGGAAAGGAGAAGAAGAGATTGAGTCCTAATTCTTCCTTACCCTTTCCACCACCGAACTAGGAGACGTGGAGGCTACCACCCGTAGTTATCCTCTTAAAAGTTCCATTGTACGGAACTCGTCGATTTGCCTCTACCTCTATCATATAGATTCTTTTTTCCGTCGTCTGTTTTTGTTCTTTTTGCTCCGTATTATTATTTGGAGTCTTCAAGTTCTAGTTCCCGTAATCACCACGCTTGGCAGGAGGTATAGTATTGATGCAGTCCTATGTGCTATTCATCCTCTAGAGTATCAATTTAATGTCTTTAATCTTCTGGCGACGTACTTCAATAGGAGTTATACGAGTATGACCTGGCAAGTTAGTTATAAATTGATGCTACAAAATCAACCCTGTTCATATTTTCAGGTGCCTTTACAACAATGCCCTGAAGGTCAGACCTGCAACGCTCATCTCGGTGGGTGCTCCGCAACGCCTGTTCCTGAGTGCCTAGACAAGAGTTTGGAGTACAGGCATAACTGCGAACAGGTAAAATAACTTATCATAATACTGAAGCATTGTTTTTTTATTGTTTGTTGTCATTTTGTTTCTTGGTGTACAGTAAAAAGTTTATTTTATCAGTTGTACTAGTCTCGATAATCGTTTAAGAGCACAGGAACACATTTAAAAAAAACTGTCCGAATTAAGAACCTCCTTCTTTATTTTTTGAAGTTGAAAAGGATCGCTCAATCGTAAACCTTATCCTTACCTTGATTAAGAAAGGCTCGAGATCATGGGCTGACCCATCATAATTTTGAAAAAGAAAGCTCACATTTAACCTCCAGGTTAAAGGTCAGCCTTTAGCCGTATCCCCAACGCTTGGCAAATGTAATGTTCTATGACCACGCAAATGAATTTTCGGTCTGTTCGCCGCTTGCCGCCTTTATGATTTCGTCTATTATTTCTAGCCATCCATAAGAAATGTGGATTTTTGCCCCCTTTTCGAAATCTTGTACTTTTATTAGTTCATCTTTTCTTACCTCTGTAGTATTTTATCAAACTACGTCCTCTTTTTGGAGTATTTTTGAATAATGTAGAGATTTGCCCTATTATGTACAGTCAAAGAGAAAATTTATTTTAAAAAAAAACAATTAAATTTTATTAAGCAAATAACAAAACGAGTAGGTACATCAATAACATGGGACACTCAAATAGCATAACAAACAAATAGAAATATTCACTGAAACAAAAAATACCTACATACTCAATTTAGAAAAATAACAGGCGGCCTTATTGCGAGCAAATAATAATAATTGAAATTAAAACAAATAAACAGCCAAATTAAGTAAATTTTACTTTCGTTAGTCGTGTTAAACATTCTTCTATGCTGATTTTATTCGTCAAATGGTCTTGAACGATCTTGGTGATGCGTTGATCAGCAACAATGTCTTTTTCTTGCCTTTTTTTTGTATATTGTACGTATATTTTTTGTCACCTCACCAAAAAATTTAATGAATGCTTTCATTTTTAAGAGCGTTAATCACCAGAAATAAATTGGGCCTTTTTAGCTTGACTTTTTGGTTGAGTCGGAAATGCCAACCCTCTGTAGCGTTTATGGTACGATGACGATTGTTGTCAAAGCAACTTACTATTTGAAAGTATCAGGCTTCATCCATTGACGAATAAAGTATGAACAAAAGACATCCCACTCTTAAATAGAAATTATTATTAATTATTATTATTATATTATTAAATTAATTAGGAAATATTTATTTTTCTGATCGCAAAAACTATTTTTCAATACAAATCAGTTAAATGACAAATATGTAATGTCATAGCCATTTAGTGATATTTACAAAAGATGATGTTATCTACGCATGCAAACTTTATCACTATGCAACATGCATTTTGTACTTGACTACACAAATAGTGTACAAACGACTAAGATAGTCATGTATAGTCCCAGTTTTGAACCAAAAACGAATCTATTGATCAATGTTTAGTAAAGGGGGCAAATAACGAAAGTGGGCGATGAACGAATAAAAAGTACAAGATTTCAAAAAGGGGGCAAAGATCCACAGTTTCTATGGACGGCTAGATATAATAGACGAAATCAGAAAGGGGGCAAGCGGCGAACAGACCGAATTTTCCTACAAATTTCTGTCTACATTTCTAATATCTAATCAACTTTTGATGAACATTTTTCGAAGCCCCAGCTTGTACTCGTATCTAGCAAAACTGACATCCAATAATAGGATTAGTTTGATGAATGCCATGGCACCATTCCTTATTTTATGTGGCAGATGATCTTATAACACCAAGGTATTTCTCATACACAGCATTCAGCAAAATACAGTTACATACAAACCTCGCTGATGCAATCTCCAGGAAAGGTCAAGGTATTAGCCTATAGGTACAATAAAACGCTTTCCTGCTTCTTATCCTCTATATTGCTTCTAAGCCTAGTGGTTCTAGACAAGGTTTAAAAGCATGGGCTACCCACCCATACTCATTGGGTCTGCTGGTATTTATGACTACATTGAGTACTTCGCGCCGTCAGTTGGTGAGTTACTTACTAGGTATATTGCAATTAAAATGTTTAGTACCACATTTTAATCGCAAAAATCTCACTCATAATCCAAAATTAAGCTGTTATAGGTCGCTAAGCGATGTCAAAATTAAATGACATGACCTTTAGTGTATATAAAAGTATCTAAGACTGTACACATGCAACAGCAGTTTACGGGTCCCTATAGGTTACGTCACGACTTACATTATTGACACTCCAAGACAATTATGAAATAGAGCATGATGTTCAGCAAGACAGTTTTGACAGTATCCTCCAGATCAATCGTTTGTTGGAATTCACAGGTTGGCATCTTCCCCGATGCCCATGACTGCAGGAAATTCCACCTCTGCTCGCCACCACAGGGTCTGCCAGACGGAAGACCAGCGAACCACGGAGTCGCACTGTGTCCCAGACATTACGGATACAACCCACAAACAGCACAGTGTTCAGTAAGTTAAATAAGGTGTAACTTTTTAAAGTATCATGGTTATTTATACCATGAACAGTATCAAAAAGATATTAAACACAATTTGTTGGTGGATGAGTTCTTCGATATTTCAACGCAGAAGCATTCAGTGTACCACAGCGCATGCTACTGCGTCAAAATATTGGAAAACTCATCTACCATCAAAATGTGAGAAATAATACCCCAGCCCTAGGATGGGACTGGCATAATTGCCAGTTCAGTTAGTCAAACGAAATTTTCAATCTACTGATAAGACATTTAGTTTTTACTGTTTCAATCGATATAATTAATCGATATTGTTATCCAAGATATATGTTATATGATATAGGTTATCCAATGGTTGAGAGCAGAATACCTATTTGGTATCCAGTTTTTATCTTTATCATTATATGATAAAAGGAAGATTACTCTTCTTCTGACTATATAAATACATACTTTTTATACGATTAGATATTATTTTGGAATAATAGCCATTATTTTTTCAAGACTTTAAATTTTCGAAAGCTTTTTTAGTTTTTATTTCACCTTTGTTTTCAGCATATTAATAAAGTAGTTTTATTGCCATTTAATCCCGTTCTTCCGTCTCATTTAGCTACGTGAGATTTTGTACAGCGCCATCTCTCTCTTTTTTATCATGAGCTTTTTAGTATTTTTTATCATATCATGAGTTCTTTTTCTAGATCAAATTGGAGAACGGACAATGCAGAGACACCCTTGTGCCGTCCTGCACCAAGCTCGGAAATTCCGGAGCTGTCAGACTTTCGCTCAACCACTACTACATCTGCGTGATGAAGGAGGGGAAACTGCACCCTCAAATCTTTATCTGCCCCCATGGATGGTTCTTCTGGGGAGGCTTTTGTCGTCCAGAGACTGCACACTCATCCGAATCTGGTTCTGAAGAAGTAACTACGACGGAAAAAGCAACCGAAAAGGCAACAATTGAAAAGACAACCAAGAAGGTTTACAAAATAGACAGCTTCTTTTCAACGGAAAAGGCAGCCACGTATGCTGCGGATACTTTCTTGGCAGATAAACTCGATTTGACAAACTATGAGACGATAGATGATGCAGCACAGAATAATTACGATAACTATAACTCTTTTGAAAATGCTTTCAATTAAATTGTTGAGCATTGAGTGCAGACATGGTCCTTATGCACGAGCCCAAGGTTAGCACCCAAATAGTTAATTAATTTCATTAAAATAAGTTAAAAAAAATCATTTTTATTTTTTTGGACTTCATTAATCATATATTATTAGGAGAAGAAATTACTTCTGTAATTATGGTAGGTAATTAATTAATTTAGGCATCACTTTGCGGATATCTATTTCAATATAACTAATATAAAATATCTGTCAACATTTCCTAAGGATGCCTCGTGTATGGATTTTTTACTATTATTATACCTTTTCATAACAGATGAACTCTGCTAGTAGTCAGCTGTGTGTATTCTAAATCTTACGATCCTAATATCTTAAAAATGCTCAGTGTGCTCGTTCCATTGTAGGCCTAGTTATTGTCTATGCAAGTTACGAGGTCAAGAGCTGATCTATTAAAAATAAGAAGTGGAAAAAGTGGCCACGCTCAGCTAGAAGAAATAAGGTTTTCAGAAACACACAGACTTATAGAAACTTCAAATACTTACTAATACAATCGCACGGCCCATCCTCGCGACCTTTGTCCTGCAAACACAAAGGACTTATCGCTGCGATCTCTTCCAAGCTTCGCTAATATCTTGTGGTACAAGGCAAAGGATATGTCGCATTAGTGTAGGATACACAACTCATTTCGCACTGCATTTCGCCCGTCAACTTGAGGCATAAAGACGTTGAGAAAGATGATGCCCGTAATTTCACCGGCAACCATACACTTCAAACCGGAAAACAGCAGCGCTGCTTGGCGGCTAAATTAGGTACGGTGGTAGTACTTCCCCGGAAGATCCCTTTACGAGGTATTTCACTCCACTACTCTTTTTAACTCTATTTAATAAATAATTAATTCGTTATTACGCAATCAATACGGTCATTTTAAACTATAATATGTAAAAAGTAAAAGGATGCAATCGGATTACTTAAAGGCCTATACAAAAGGCCCAAAATCCAGTACCATACGGAAACATGACCTATATTGTCTTTGGTTGCATTGCCACGCTGAATAACTATGCTAATTCGAAGAGCCAGCTTTTGGGTCAATAATTTATATATATTTTTAACCATCTCTGTGGTCCAGTGGCTCACCTACTGGTGCCGATCCGGAGGTTCCGATTTTGATTTCCAGAGTACAATATTGTGCTTGGTTTGGTTTGTGGCAGGACTTTATTTAAGACCGCCATTACAACAATTATATACTGTTCTGTTCCGGCATTTAGAGCTTACAGGTATGATATCCAGTTCCTCTGACTGTTGAGGATTCCGGGTGAAGTGCGCTTCCACCTTCGGCCTTAGCATAACTGGAAACTGGTGAGATGATGGCGAAGCGCTTCCCATAAAATAAAAGAAATTGCCAGAATAAAGGTACATATATGAACAGTGAATTCAGTTATCTGAGTAATATCAACGGGATGTTTACCATGATTGGTCGGTGGATCCGTAATAATGGCGCATACTCGCAACTGAGTCGTTTACACAAGTGTTTCGAAACTTAAAGTTTCCAAAAATGCCGCATAAGTTTATCAATAATCTGGCACAGATAAGATAATAGTTGGCACTTAAATTTGTCTATGCTATCGTCAAGTACGATGTTTGCGCCCTTCTCGTACCATCATCTACCAGCTCAAACTCTGGGAAAGCTCGAAGCTAGCTATATCGTTATTCAATTATTAGGTAAGATGGTGGTAGCTAGCCAGGCGGTCAAACAAAGTCCTACCACCAACTACTAGAATAAGTTTCGCACTGTTAAAAGTCGTGTCATAAATATAATCAACTATTTATGTTTGAAGTACTTATCTTAATAAAACATTTATCCAGACAAAATGTCCAACAAATTAAATTAACTATTGACATAAGAAACAGCCGGGTTATCTATGAAACGTTCGGTCTATCGTTAGCTCTACTGTTCGAAACTAGTACTAGATGGAAGCGTGCCCAAGACACTGACTGCATTACCTCACTAAAAAGCTATGCTAATTCGCTAGCCTAAATAAGAGCCAGAATTGAGTCAGCTCAAACTAAATTGCAATTAATATTGTGGTGCCTCAGCCTCACAGCTCACTGATGCGTGAGTGTTCAAGGCCTTGGTCCTTTTTTATACCTATTAATGATGGGTTAGCTCTGACCACTAGCTTGTCTAGCTCTAGGATGCTTTTGCAGTAGGCACTGGCTCTGACACGCACCAACGGGACACGGCGCCGGACTTTGGCAGGTCACTAGTTGGACAATTACAGGTCCTTCCACCAGTGCGATCATTCAGCTGTAACTAACAAAAGTACCCCAAAACCTCTTAATAACCACTTTTTTTTTATTGTACGACGGGTAAGTACTTGGTCTTCATCTCACCTGGTAACAAGTTGAGATAAGGTCGAAGGTGGAGGCGCACTTCACTCGGAATCCTCAACAAACTGAGGAACTGGCTATCTTACCTCTGAATGCCGGAACACAACAAAATTCATCAGCTTTCGTCTGTAACTCACACCACACACACTTGCGCAGGGCCTAACGGTGTAAAAAACCTACACCTCTGACATTAGACACTAGAGTTGCATCAGACTGGTGCGATCCGTCGTGGGAAGCTCGCCTATGGAGCTGGAAGCACAGAGGTAGATTGCCGTGGAGGTGGCTTCTATAACAATAGGCGCTAGGTCATTATTAGAGTTATGACGTACGATTCGTTTGGGGATACATAGCGCTGTTTTAAAATTACCAGTAATGTTTATACTTTATTTATTTCGTGTACAAAACAGACTAAATTCAAATTTGCATTACACTATAACAGTTCCAGATTATGTATAACCTAGCAAGATCAGTGTTGCAAGCACATTTTTTTCCCCAGATAAAAGACATTATACTCTACCTACCCGAAGTTTGAATATCGAATGGTTACAAGATCTTTGGTATAATATTGTTCAGGGCATCTATGAGACAATGGAGAATCAAATGAAATGTAGTGCTACTAGATCCATACGATGTTGTTAAAGAGTCCAGTCTAATATTTATATATTTTACAGTTATCAATTCGATTTTGGTCACATATCTTTCGAAGTAAGATCAAAGGTCCGCACCGCCACAAAATATTTACTATGTTTTGATTAAAAAAACAATCTCTCTGACCGATATCCCACATAAAGTGGGCTCGGCAAAACATGTCTTCTTCAAGGCCTTGTTGTTAGAGTTTTGTTTGAGAAATTAAAAAAAAACCGGGGCACGGTAGGTGAACTCCTTGGGAATACTCGGTTGTGTTGTATGGGATGAGGATAAAAGTATTTGAATAAGGGGGATAAGGATACTAACTAACCCTGGACTGCTCTAGCTACTAGGTAGTAGCTAGAGCAGTCCAGGGCAGTAATTTTATAGAGACCCGTAAGGTCTCTATAAAATTTAAAATCTGAAGTCCAACATTCTGATGTAATGTAGGTATCAAAAATATTAAACATATTTGCTATGCATACCTAATGTCATTAGCAATTATGATGTCTTTTATAATAGAGAATAAATCATAATTATAACAGTAAAAACTGTTTCAAAGTAAAACCTTCTTTGTGAATAAATTGCGTCTGACTCTTAATAATATTAATCTGGTAAAGCTCTAAAAATCAACCACAAAAATGTCTTATAATGAAATAGTGACAGGCGATTTTGCATAGTAAAAATAGCCATAAAATAATATTAATTTAAATTTGAATTCATTAGACATAAACATGTAAATTATTGAATTTTTAGACATTTCTTTATAAACGAGTTTTGATAAAATACGGGATAAGCGCAATGGGAGTATTTTATTTTGCTTTTCGACACTTGGGAAAGTCATGTTGCAACTTTTTAAATGTCATCTATAGATTTGAAGAGACACCAATAATTATTCGGTCACCTATGGCAGAAGATTTCAGGTAGGTGGAATCTCCTCCTAGAGGTCTACTCCGGGCACGGAATCCTAACTATTGTATCTGCTACTGACTTTGTACATCCGTCTAAAGGTCAAAGGTTGCGGTTGAATGATCTTATCACAGTAGGACCTGTAGAGACCTGGCTTGCGTCCACCCTCCAGCCGTAAATTGTAAATTTATGCCCAGGCAAGCCTCAAGGTTAAGCTTACTCGTTAAATAAACACCAATTTCCCCGAAGCCTTCAATAAAAAACCTTCTCCATACAGTAGCGCTCTGCGAGTATTTTGTCAGCCGAAATGCCAGATCTATGCGGTGCGAATCTACTATGGACCGCTATATATCGTACTGGGATTCATAAGTTTGATACTCGAGGTACCCACAACTCCGTAGCTCCAATTTTCAGTGATTGAATACTTTTTCAGTGAAACTGCAAACGTTGGAAATTAGGGACACAAAAACATATTTAAATGTGTTGGTATGCAAGTAGGTACTTGACATCGATTTTTGTATAATATTGACTACACACAATGCTTTATGTATTCGCTCTCTAGCGATAAGATTGTATATATTGTATTGCTATATTTCATATATTAGTACCTACCTATATGTAATATATAGGTAAGTATAACAATTTATTTTTATACTGAATGAATTCATTCGAACACAAAAAGTTTAAACTGCAAATATATAGGTATAACCACGATGACATTAGGTAATACTTTTCAACTTTAACCGACCGCTGCTGGTGTTACGAAAAGTATCTCAGCGCATACATCCTTCTACATTTTGAAGGCACACATTTACCGCCAAAGCCGTTCAACCGAGCACCTCACTACGGCCATTCATTACGCCGGCATCGCACCCGATGCACTCGGTACGACACTAGCCATTCCAAATTCGATATTTATTTTCTAACTGCACCGAAATTTTCGCGCGCCCAATTTCCATTTTAATTTTGACAAGCTGTCAGTTCACTGAATTTTTTGATTGCGTATTTTTTGCCAGTGTTTTGTTTGTTTTTTGCGCTGTTAATGTACGAAGGTTGATTTGCTGCTTTTTCCGGGCTCAATAAAAGGTACGTTTTTATTTATATTTTTTTGCTATTTGGCGATCAAAGCCAACAACAACAGTAATTATTGATAGAGCAATACCGGTTTGAACTTTTATTAGCAACTTAAATTGTTATTTTAAAGCAGAACTATGGTTTTAAGCTCACTGCCAGAAGACGAACCTCCCCATAGCGGTCTCAAGAACGAAATCGGGGAATATTGACATAATCAAAAAACTTAGCGGGTCAGCATCACAGTATCGTTACTCCAGTAGATGCTGTCTAATCCCCAGTAAACCTTTATTCGCCTTTTACCACACAAAACGACACTGCGTTTACACGCAGTACCCTGTCGCTTATGCATAATAGCAATACGTTTTTTTGTTATTCTTTTATCAGTTTTTTCATGTAAAAATGTTATTTTACGTTTTTATTAGCACAATACTTATAATATCATGATTAATTAGGTAATTTGTATTTTTGTTATTGGTGACGGAGCTTAATGAGCGGAAAACCCAACCCCTAACATCACAACATCAATTTAAATTCTAGAACTTTATCCTATTGTGGTATCATTGTATCTGTATACTTACTCACCAATCTAATATAATTGCTTCTTCTTAAAGTATTATAATATTTGTAGTTTCTCATGAATGTAGGTACTACCTAGTTCTTTTAAGAAAATAAATGTCATAAACTGAAACTAACTAAAGCGTACTCAGAGGTTCAGCCAGGAAAACTTTCCTTTATTAGGTCAAAAGCCACTGCTGTGTCCATAATACTGTGTCCAATTTCCACTGCTGGGCGGAACCTCCTCTAACGTTTGTGAGTCTTGCCATATTCACGACGCTTGGCAGGCGGATAAGTGATCGCAGTAAGCAAATAACGTAGCTGCTGATTTTCTTTTGGTGAAATTAAAGCCGACAACGGTTGTCGCCTTTTACGACATCCGTGGCGTTGGAGCGGATGATTCTGAGACTGCGGATATCATATAATTATTTACTAGATTTATCGCGAGAATGTCAAACTTTCCGTTGTCCGGATAATTAAAAGGATTGCGCGATAAAGACTGTACAAAAACCCGTGTTCTGTAAATGATTTTAATCTTACCCATGGTACATTAAAGATACCATTAAGTACCTATAGTAGCAATTCTTCCAATGTGGTTAATGTCGCAAATTTACACACCTAAAATATATAAATAGATATTATAGGACATTCTTTTAGTACACAGCGCTATCAAGTCCCAAACTTAGCATAGCTTGTAATATGGGAACTAAATTACGGAATACTTATATACATTTTCAGGAACATTATTTATTCTATTCAATTTCTACAACAATTGTCCATTAAGTTCTTCAAAACAATTCGTCTGTCCATCCATCCGTATGTTTGTCAGCAGGCTGTATCTCATGAACCGTAATAGGTAGCGTGATAACACCTATTATCACCGTCATATATGTTATTATAAAAAAGGGAAGACAAAACCACGAGAGAGTGTGGGCGTGAGGCGTAAGGCCTTATTTTATTATTTTACCGATTTTTATTCTCTATCGTAAAAGCAGTAACACCTAAAAGGTTCAGACTTGTTGCTATAAGAAGTAGGTTAGTAGTAGAATACATAGTTATTGATCTGTGGTAAGTAGTCCTTACTTTGATGTTGTACAGACAACAGATATAAACAATTGGCCAAGCGTCAGTCGAACCCACACGAATGCCCCAGAACGAAATGCAAAAAAATCAACATGTTTTTCGAAATGTGGTACTACCCTCCACGTACGTGTCCTACTAGAGCTTGAGCGGTCTATTTTTAAGTAGTGGAAGTTTAAGCTTTTTTATTATTAGCTTTTGCCCCTTAAAAGAGCCCCCTTTTTCTAAATTCATATGAGCTTTATTTGTACCTAACTATTTTTAGACTGTAACTTATTATCTTTATACCGTTAGCCGCGGCTTTCCCACGTGGTCCTTTCTTTTCTTTTGACACTTTCGCATTTAGAATATTAGTATGGATTTCTCTAAGGAGATCTCTGTAGTTAGGTGCTACTTTGTTAACCTGCATACTCGTATCTAAGTATATGGAATCACGGTGCATCAAGGCAGAGAAAGTCTACGTTAGGTCTTTGAACTAAGAAAGTTGCTGGCTGTTCTATTTCCATCTACCTTTAGGAATGTATTAGTGAATCGGAATTTAACCATATTATTTTTTTTATTTATTTGGACTACCAGCAAAATCTTAAAATCTAGTGCTCCTCTAATTAAAGGTAGAAATTGGTGAAATTGTGCATGATGCATGATGTACATGCGTACAATTTAAGCGAGCTAGTACGTAACTCAACTAAATTAATATATACTAAGTTAGTAATATATACCAACATTAAGGAAAAATTAAGAAATTAACTTATTAAACACAAAACTGGGGAGATTAAAAATTTACGAGTGGGGACAAAAAATTGTCCTCTGTTTTTATCCACCATCGGGAGACAAAATGCTCTCGAAGGTGGATAAAAACAGAGGACAAAAATTTTATTCCCGCCCGTGCTGAGGGGGCTGTAGAGTGGCGCGCAGTGAATGGAGGCGAAAGGCTAAAGATCGAGCTTAGTGACACCTTGAAAGCTTCAGCAATGGACTGCGACAGGCTGATGATGATGAATCACACTAATATTATATATGTGAGAATTCGTGTGTGTGTGAATGTTTGTTACCACGTACCTCCGTAACTACAAAATAGATTAGTGTAAAATTTGGGATGCATTTAGTTGAGTTTTTGGAAGAACACATAGGGTAATAAAATTTTCTAAGAACAAACCCTAAGGGGGTGAAACAGGTAAAGTTACAATGGAAAATTTTGATTAATTGGTTCGTTTCACTTCAAACTCAGTATATATAAACTACAAAGTAAATAAAAAATGACGTACTTGTTTATTTTACTAGTTGTTTATTTTTACAAAACGACCCATACGAGCTAACAACAATTTCATAATAAAAATTATATAGATGATTGTGATGGTGGAAAGTGCCGAGGATCACAAAAGGTGCGCAAAAGGTGGTCTCGACAGAGCTTACCTATTTGAGCCTTTTGGGGTGGAGACCTTGATTCCGTGGGGAGCCGGTGCCCTCCGTGTTTTCAAAAATCTTGCGGGGCTTTTGAATCAGGCGACACGTGACCCAAGAGCTGGCTCTTATTTAGGCCAGCTAATTAGCATAGCTATTCAGAGTGGCAATGCAGCCAGTGTACCAGTGTACCATTCAAGCATGCCCTTGGCTTCCGTCTAGTTCTGGTCTGGAACAGTTGAGTTACCTATAGGCCGTTTGTAACGGTCCTTAGGTAATCTGACTGATTCCTTTGTAGGTACATAGTGGTTTGGTGTGGAAGAAATCACTTTTAGCGACAGGACCTGTTTTTTAGCCCATGGTTCTTATACACTGTATCACCTTATGTTTGTATTATTCAATCGATTTATGTGTACAATAAAAAAGTCATTCATTCATTCATTCCTACGTAAGTTTGTAAAAATGCCTTTCTGCCTAAACTATGCGATAATCGATTGAATATTATGTACTAGCGTTTAGCATAGCACGAGAGATCATTTTTTGCTCATAAACACCAATCATACCATTATCTGTAATTATCTGATAGTTCTTATGACTGCCATTTCGCGTGCTTCTAAGAGCACAGTTGACAGTTTTTGTGGGTAGTTGTAAATAGTTGGTCAAGAATGTGTTGTTTCGAATTGGCTTGGTTCAGACTAGAAAATGGAAGATATGTTCCTTACGTCACTTATTTTAATTATTTATTTAACTAAATGCTAAAGCATTTTTTTACTTTAAATTATGTTACAAACTAAATAGTTAATAGCAACGAGGTATTATTAGCATAAACCACGACGTGATTCAGATGTTAGATAAGTGGTTGTTGGTATCTAAAGTCGCATTTGCCATGCTCATTATTTTTTTTAAGATTGTCTATAATATAAGATGTAATTTGTGTGTGCAATAAAGAATTGGTATCAAAAGTCACATCGAGGTAGTTGGGATCTATTTTCTGTAGTCTATTCGCAACCTTGGCTATTTAAAACATTATCTATTAATAATTGAAGTTGACTGCCTGTAACTATTATTACCATGGTAGGTTTAGTACTATTTTAGTCAGTCAAAAGTCGTTTATTCAGTAAGATTTTTTTAAGATCATTTTGAACTGTTTTAAGATGTACCTAATCGTAAGTAGGTAATCGCTATTTGTGAAATGAAATGAAATCATTTATTTGCATGAGTACAGGTATATCAGGTCTTACATATAATTAAGTTTCACTGTACTTGACCACTTGTCGTACAAATATATTTTTTGTATTTATAATTCCAGTCAGGCTTTATAAATACAATGAAAATTGGAACATAAATTAAACTTTTAAACATAAATTACCAATCAAAAATGTTATTATTTCAATATGAATTAATCAAATAGAAAACAATAATTAATACAAATGCAGACTATTTTAAAATGTATAGTTTAAAAAATCGTCAACTGTATAAAAACATCTATCGCAGAGCCATTTATATAAGTTGAGTAATTTCACTTGGTAACTTATTATACAATTTTACAGCCATGGCATAACAATTTTTGTCACAATTTTTCAATCTTTACCTTGGTACCTCCAATGATTTTTGCACACATTTCCTTCGTGACAGGCGGTTTTCTTTTGTTAAAAAAATTCATTAGCTTTCTGACAAATTTAATCATTTCAAATATGTACAAAGATGCTTACCATCATTACGTAAGAAGTTGATGCTTGGTAAACAAGGGTCGACATGATTCTGTCCATTTTTTACCAAAAATTGAACTAATGCATTTTTTTGAGCTATAAAAATTCTAGTACAGTCAGTGGAATTTCCCCATATTATGATGCCATATCTTAAGACAGAACAAACATGACTATGGTAAACCGTTAAGGCTGTTTCAACGTTGGCTATATTGTTAATTCTTTTTAAGGCAAATATGATTTTTTTAATTTTCTTACAGACATTATCAACATGATTCATGATTATCAATTACATCACTAAGTGCTTCATTTGCAATGTCTATTGTATTCATTAAGGAATTTCTTTTACTAGTAGAGTTGTATCATCATCAAAGAGAACAGTATATTGATTAGTTGATCGTGGTAATTCATTTATGTAAATGATAAATAGTATAGGTACAAGGACGCTACCTTGTGGAACTTCATAGCGATTATAGCATATGATGATCTGTAGGTAATGTGTGTCTTTGTTTTGTCACACATTTTTATAATTTCTGAACACTGTTTCCGATGAAACCATCTTAATGCCGGGCTTCTATTTTCCTAATGTTATAGTTTGTTTAGCAGAATGTCATGACAAACAGTGTCAAAAGCTTTACTCATGTCAAAAAAAATTGCAAGTGGAATTTCCTTAAGCTTAAAACATGCTAACGTAGTCGATTTGTTTTTTATAAAGCCATTTTGCTGCTCACATAATATCTCATTTTTTTCTAAGAAACTCATTATTCTGTGACTCATGACTTTTTCAAATGTTTTAGAAAATATTGGTACCAATGTAATAGATCTATAGTTGCCTGCATCTAATCGCGATCCTTTTTTGAAGAGAGGCTTAAAAATTGAAAGTTTTAAGCTATCGGGAAAAACACCATGTGGCGTCGTAAGGGTGATCAGCTGCTGAACACCTTTACTAAAGATAAAAACTTTTAAACGTTTAGTTTTAATAATGATCATAAAATGATTCTAGAAAATTTTATATACATATAATATGTTTTAATATTTTCAAACACGATTCTAAATTGTTCTTGAAATAAATTAATACTGAAATACTGATGTTAGGTCATAAAAGTACCTTCTCATCTCTTAGAATTAGGTTACCTTTTATTTTGGGTTAAATAATACGATCATGGCGGTAGGAGGTAAGCTGATGTCACTAGTAATCTAAGAATTTTAGGTGTTAATTACAGAACCCTAAAACCTGTCAACAGTTAGATTAAATAGTCTAAATTACCTACCTAACTATAGTAGTAATGATAAATTGTGGAAATCTTAATCTATGGCTAAAAAAAATTATATGTATAAAATATGGTGTCATGTCATAAAAGTACCTTCTAAGTTCTAAGCATAAGGTTTGTTTTGGATTGAATAAAAAAACATGGAGGTACGCCGATGTCACCAGTCCAGGGCATCAAAGGATTTTAGGTGGTAATTACAGAATCCTAAAACCTATCAAAGCTTAATTAAAATAAGGTACAGTAGGTGATTAACGCCCGCCTAACTTTACATTGAAGTAGTTTTGGTACTAACATGCAAATTAAAAAAACAAGGTTTTAAACAAGGATATCATTATATTATGAATCAAACAATAACACTTCAAAATTAAGTAGACTAATAATTCTCATGTTTATCTAGCTTTTAAAAAAACTCTCAATTGGGCGCTATTAAAAATTAGGTTTATAATAACGCCCGTTTCGAAAACTTGGTTTTTAATTATAAAATAGACTTAATGGAAAAAAAGTTACCCGCACAACCAAAATATCACCTTACGTTATCTTCATTACTCTAAAAATAAACAAATAAAATCGTCATTAAAGATAAATTTTGTCCAAGTAAACAAAATACCCAACATCACATGGTTTAATGGTTTTTCGTCACAATTATGGAAATTTTTGAGTATTTCCATATAACATATTATGAGTACTTTGCGTATTAACTGTTTTTAAGGCTGAATTAAGATAATCGTTAAATGTTCAATGGGCACTATTAAACGAACATTGGGTAATAGCGCCCGAAGATGGGAAGTTATAATATGAAAAAGTAATTTCGAGTCCTTACCATTTGTTCTATGGAACATTTCTACTAACACAAAGTGGTTTGACAATTGCTATGAAAAAAAAATACAATTGTTATAGGAATTGTCAAATTCTCTTAAATTTCTGTCACTTCTATACAAGTGTTTAAAACGGGTTCAATTGATAAACATAATGGTTTTTGTTCTAAAGTGTAGCATAGATACAAAACACTTGGGTACATATCCAATCATAATGATAACGCACTCATTTACAAGCAACTATTTTAGATTTTTATTCTCACTACCTACAATATTTTTGGTTTTATTATTATTTTTAGGTACTTACATCATTAATTCAGTCTCACGCAAATTGAGCAATAGCAACCTACAATACTTTTGTTTATTATTATTAAAGACTTACATTATTTATTCAGTCTCAAGCAAATTGAGCAATACCAATGCTCCAATTATTCGCAATCTGGGCAAATAAACTCTATATCACACAGTCCTCATGGTACCATCTTTTACATATTAAGCATATGCGCATATCCAACTGTTTTATATCGTAACAAGCATAACAGTACCAGTCTTCTTTTTCGTCCGTGTTAATTTTTTCTTCCTCTTTCCTCTCCTGGCATTTTTCGTTTCTTTTTCATTTTTCTGTGGGTTTTTATTTCTCTGACCACTTTTCTGATTTTTAATTGTTTTTATTTTCGTATCCTGTTTTTTTTCTCTTCTTTCTTTTTCGTCCTTGTTATTTTTTTCTTCCACTTTCTTCTTCTAGCATTTTTTCGTTTCTTTTTAATTTTTCTGTTTATTTTTATGACCACTTTTCTGATCTTTAGCAGTTGTATTCATGTTTTTGTCATTACTTTTCCTTCTTCTTTCATTTTCAGTTTTGTCATTGAATAAGTCTTTAGTGTTTTTTTGTCCTTTGTAGTTCATCGCTTTCTTGCGCGGCTTTTTAGATTTAGTCAATGCATAGTTAGGGGTTGGTAAGAACTGTTGAAATTGTGTCTTATTCTTTTGTTGTAGACTGGCCAATAGAATGTCATCATCTGAATAGCGAGATTCATTTTGAATAGGATAGACCATTTGTTTCTTCGGTGTTGATTCTACTTTGTTGATAGGATACTGAATTTCATCCCTTGACGATTCATCTGATGAGTAACTATATATTTTTTCAGCGAAACATTTGGATTTTTTTAAAACAGGCCTAGTTACGAACGAATCCAAGTCTGAAATAGTTGAATCAGAACCGGTATCGTCGCGTAAAGGTCTTTGTAATCCGGAACAACTTGGAACGGATTGTTGATCTGTTTCGGTCAAACAAGTTATGTTACTATCTGGTATTAAGGACGGCGACGCACAGTCCTCTTCTATCGTAACTTGAGATGTAGGATTTTGAAAAACTGATTCCATATCAGAAACATCGGATGACGAGCTATCGATCCACGAGGTGGGGCTTGATGCCTGGATTAATATTTTCATGAAATGATTTATCTAGAGCTGTTTGTCCCTGTGGAGTCAGTATAATTGGATTTCTGGGTAATTGATCACTATTAGTATCAGAAGTGTCATCAGTGTCATTGTCTAATGAGTTAGTTTGGGGGCATGGACTCTCCTCTCTTTTTACGAGGAGACATTTTTTTAATACCTTAAAATAAGTAAAATTGTGTGAACAAATAAATTTATTTAAGAAATGAATATACTAAGTAGTTTTTTAAGTATTTTTCTTCTAAGTATTTTTTCTTAAAAAGTTTTTTAGTAAAAAAAGATTATTATAAAAATGCCCTGTGTCATTAACGCCCATGCAGGCTATTAGCGCCCAACCGTCATTTTACTGGACGTTATTACCCAGATGGGCGTTATTATCATAAATGACACATTTTTGGAAAATAATAATAGTAATCGACACAAAATATTCAAACAATAGTATAATAGGTTAATCTTGACCCAAATATGACAAAAATATCAAATAAAACGCAATAAAAACCAGTTAAAACTTACGATTTGGTCGCAGCACTTCTTATAACAGCGTGGTACGAGACCGATCCTGCCGGAACGCGGCGTCTCACTGCCACAATTGTTGCGCGAGCGAGCCGCCGCTCGCCATGCGCGTTCTTATTGGCTTATTCTATGTGTGCGTGGAGTTTACACTAAATCACACCATATCTAGTGTGTTTTCTGTAACCTGGGCGTTTCTAAACAGCGGGCGTTAATCACCCACCCTACCTTACTCTAAATTGCCACCTACACGTTAATACTTAAAAACATGACTAATTTAAGTATTTATTACTTTCTCTGTCACAGTAAAGGTCGTTTAGGTAGGTAGAAACTGACTCATAATTATTGTTTTAGTTGTTACGCTAAAAAAATATTACAAATTTCAGTAACAAATAATGATGCAATAGTCCAATGAGCGATCTCTACCAGCCCTATCTCTATCAGACAGCCGTTGCGGAAGGATAAACAATTATTTATGACAATATCACTAAAAAAAATCAGTGCTAAAAGCCTCAGAAAAAATGTTGTGATATTGTCATAAACATAATTCTTCTATACACGTGTTTGTCACTGAACTCCTCATAAACGGCTAGACTGATTGGTGTTTTTTTTGCTTGTCTGTTTGATCCAACAAGCCTCATAGCTCAGTTGGTAGTAACTCTGCCATCTGCGCTTGGGTGTTGTACTATATGATACCGAACAAACATCTATATTCATCACACAAATGTTTGTCCTGGGTGGGAATCGAACCCACAACATACAGCGCAGAAGGCAGAGTTACTATCAACTGCCTACGAGGCTTGTTCTTGGGTAAGGGCCTCTAGCTGGCTCTATTTACCTTATCATCAACTCTTGTGGCTAATATAATCACGAGTGTTTGTACATAAAATAAAAAATCAGTCAGCAATTGCAATTTATTGTTACAGTTTCTCAGTTGAACTTTAAAAATATCTATTTTTGCGAATAATTTATCTTTTTTCCAAACATTTCCGTATTTCCTGCTTGATTACAAATGTCAGGATTTCTCAACTGCCCAATTAATTGACTCACAAAAATGGCACTAGTTTTGAAAATTTTACATATCCACTTGCAATACATTTTTTTATATACGACAGGCCTGCGGCGTAGCCTGTCTACTCTATCATCGTCGCGATATAAAATGTCGCATACAAGTTAAATTAGCCACATACATCTCCTGGGTCTAGTTCTAGTGTTTTCTTTATTAATTCGCCATCTAAAAATGACCCCACGCCTGTTGCTACAAAAGATGCTGCAGTAGTCTAGTGCTAGGGCGGGTGGCTCTTGATCCGGAGGTCTTGGGTTTAAATGTAGTTTGGTCCCAATTTGGTTTAAATATTGCAGGCTTGAATCACCTGATTATCCGATTAAGATGATTCCGTGTTTCGAAGGCCCGGGCATTGCATATTATAGAGGTAGATTGGGAGTTAAATAGTCGTGTCAGAAACTGACATACCTATATCATCTGACAGTCAGATGCTTATGGCAGCGGCTCAAAAAGTCTGGCATCAGAGTTGTTCCACATCCCACTCGAAGAAATACAGAAACCACGTTATATGGCTAGTAGGCCGTTTATGAATGCTGAACTAACATACGTAGGCACTATAAATTCTAATAATGACCACGTTTGAATCCAACAGCACCCTATTGCACCACACCCTTTACTGGTCTAATAATAGGTAATTACTGGTCGCCCAGAGAAAAATGGAGGCGTATGACCGCATTTGTCAAAAAACTAACACTAGATAGCAGGATCACATAGGTTGCCTATGAAAAAAACTACTCAATTTGGTTCATGGGATGATGTCCGATGACAGACTGATGATGATGGACAGCGGAGCCTTAGAATTGCCGTAAGCACCTTTTGGTTATAGAGCTCTAAAAAGGTAAGAAAAAATAAATGTTCAAAAGTAAGTATTTTTATTTTTATTATTCTGAAACACTGAACTGAAAACCAACATGAAGTGAGTAAATTCCCTCAAACCTCTGGAGCGTATCTTATAACCTCACAGGCAAGTATTCAGGGAAAAGAGAAATAAACGACTTTTTACTCTCAAGTAAATTTTTATCAGAAGTTCACAGCGCGAATCTTACGCATATCACCTATTTTATGAGGTACCTAGTCTTTTACTTCCAATAACGTTGTGACGCCTTTTTTGCCTTTAGAATCTTAGTACTTTCCTACCGTTTTACCTTTGAAGTTAAAACTTCGGACCCGTTTAAGCTGGAGGAGACTTGGTAACGCTTAGTTGGTAACTTGTTGGTAAAGCTTATAATGGAGACAAAGTGCTTAAAGTTATGGTTTCTTTTGAATATTTTTTTTATTTCCAGTTAAATTACGACCTCTAGGCGACCACTAGATATATAGGATAGATAGGATTATAATGTAGGAAACATTATAATCCTATCAAAGTACGCATAAATACAAAAAGGTATTACAATAATTTTGCGCGGTCGAATGTCTTTTTTTAGTTTTGACTCACTTTCTCATTTAATAGACTTTACTTTTTTCCAAAAGGGCACTTAAAAAAGTCTTGTTTCTATAAGTATCCTGCCTAACTACGTCCCTGAAGCCTAAAGCTAAGATTTCATGTATTTTCATTGAAGCGAGCTTTCTAGAGTCGACACTTGAAACTGAACGGTCCAAAGACAACGAATACCTTAACTTAACAAGGTATATAATATAGGTACCTTTACCTATACACTACTGAGGCACATGTGTTACACAATCTGTAAAGCGCTTGAGCTAAATAGGTATTAATTTTCGGCATGCAGGTTTCTTTAAATTATTACTGATGAGAACTTTTAACCTTCGTTGTTTCAATGAAGCCGAACAAAAATGGCGGCTAGGTAACATGAAAAAAATGGTTCAGTACCTATTGGATAATTTTAGTGGTTGCTTAGTTTAGTAGTTGTTTCAACAAAACCCTTTAGCTTTCTAAACACTTTGCTGTTGATGATAGTAATCACGATCAGAAAACCTCTAAAAGTCGGCACAGCGACTTCGAATTCAAATTATTTATTGCACTTATGCTGTTATTAGGTATACAGGTGTTGTGTGGATAAAAGTTTCAAACATAAACCCTGTTAGGGCACAGCAATATTACACTAGGAGGCGCATTAAACCTAATAGCTAAATAAAACTATATAAAAATACTAAATTCAAATCTTACAATAATAATATTCTTATTCATTATACCTTCAGTCAAAAGATACGTAATAGCGTGATGATAGACCAGTACATACCTAACAGGCGCCTGAAAATCCTTTGGCAATAATTTTAGTTCTCCTTCTTTCGTTTTTCTAAACAGTATAGAAACTGTCAGCCCTAAGATATAAATTAGTCACACCTTGTAAAAGAATGTAAAAATTCATTTTCATAACTTGTTGGCTTTCTATTATTAAATTTAGTAAAGCTCACGATGAAAGTAATATCACAGTGTATGTACTTCGCTGGGGAGCTCACGTATTTTTAATTAAACAAACTAGCCAAGAGCGAGTAGGGCCAAGCTTTATCAAATGGTTCCGTAAGAAAAATGGACTTCGTCAGATCTCATTACTTCAACAGCCCATTCATATTCACTGCTGAATGGAGCTAAAATTAGAGGGTTTTGTTTAATCACTACGCTTGGTAGGCAGATTGGTGATAGCATTGAAGGTGTAATATTGTACAAAGAAGTAAGCTGCCCTTCTACTGAGATCCCTTAGTCGGGTTTTACGATGCGGGCCGAGTTAGAGATGTCAATTCATAAGCCGCCATAGCAACATTTTGGCAATATGGTCATATATAATATGGTCATAATGGTGGAATGGTACTTGGTTTTGTTATTATGTGTTCAGGTTATTAGGTTCTCTCCATCGGACGTCATCACTGCATCATTATACATTCATTCTCCCTCAAAAAGCTAGAGATAGTCAGAAACTAGCTTGTACCTCTATGCCCCTGTGCTTGTCCATGAGAAGCTAATTTGATTAAAATATTCCCACGGCACGATGGGAAAACTCACCATTATAAACACTTTTAAAAACTTACCGCTAATTTTACGAGAGAGAAATTATGTTATCGAAAAATATTTGAGATGGCGTACCGTACGGTATCCTTTATATTAAATCGCAAGCTTCACTTGTGAATGTCAAAACACTGAAAACATTAACTTGAGCTAAACTCATATAAGTTTTTACTAAGATACCGATTTGATTACTTACCTTAAACCAAATTTTTGTATTTCAAGTGATTGCACTGGGTCACATAATTTACAAATGTTATAATAAGAGAGAACAAGAATTGGAGAAAACTTGAGTAGCGAATCTGTGACTAAATTTGGAGTGCTTCAAGGCAGCATCCTTGGTCCGACCTTGTTTTTGGCATATATTAACGATCTATGCCATGTGGAGGTACCAAATAATCAAATCATCATATTCCGATGATACTGTACTTCTATTTCATGGGAAAACATGGTCAGATGTTCAGAAACTCGATAACGAAGGACTTATCTTAGCTGCTGATTGGCTAAAGAAAAAAATATTGACAATAAATGTGTCAAAACCTAAATACATTAACTTTAGCATCTCCAAACGAACTCAACCAAAGCAACCCTTAAAGCTGAGAATGCATAGCCCTGCCTGCATACAAATTTCACAATGCTTGACCTGCCCACTCCTTAACCAAGTGGATAAATGAGCTATCTACATCATTGTTTGTTTTGATCGTGGCTTTTGAATTGAGTACGTTTTCGGACAATGTTTTTGCGCATTTAAAATGTCTCTCTCTGTGCATTGAACGAATTATAGGTAGGCTTGTATCTGCTCTTACGCGATTTTTCCGAAAGTCTTCAGACTCGGAATTATGTACCGCTTGCATGATTTCCAACGATCTCCTGCTTGTCAGACTATTCCAAAAATTTGGTTGGCGTACTGATATGATATAAGTAAGTACGAGTAGTAAGCAGGTAAGTACCTACTAATGCATTTTCAGTGACTGGCAGTATAGAAAATTATTGCATAAGGCAAAGGTTTGAATTTAATGCACTTTTGCACTCCGATTTCGACTGATAAACAGAATCTATCTCAGGTTGTGAGGTGAAAAAGTTATTGAATAAAAGTGATAGGTTTGAGTTACCTTCGAGCACTGAAAGGTATGGCCTTAGGACTGTAGGTACATTTAATATGTTTTTGTGAAGATATTTTTTTATGAATACCAAATATGAATTTTAACAATATATGATGTTTCATGGTTAGAAAACTAAAGTTTTGGTCAGGTCCCAAATGTATTTTATCAGCAAAGTTAAATAAGGTATTTTTGGGTGAGATAAAAAATCGAACGATATACCTACTGACGTAATCCACCATAAGTTCAAATTACTAATACTCGTACATGCTGTCAAATTAACATTTCAGATTTTTCTTGCTGTGCACACAAAAATATAAACTCTCGCGAATAACTCAAAACTATATATTTCAGTAATACTAGTCCTAGACCTAATCAATCAATAATTTTAATGCAAATGAGCTATACATTCACTAGTACGTAGACATTAAAATTTCAATGACTGACATTTGTATGCAATGAAAAAGGTCTAATTAGACTTGAAGTCATTTGACCGTCTCTGTGACGTCATAAAGCTATGCTATGCTGTAACGGTGTCTAACTACTTCCGGGTTCACGGAACATATTCGGCACAGTGCCGGGAAAGCCCAGAGGCAACACAGATAATGTTATAGTAATAACAGTAGGTAGGTACTCGTGAATTATCACACGGAGATAGGGTTATCCAGCTGGGTAGCTGGGTTAGGATAAAAGAGCTGTAAAGTGAGTAATAATCATGGACTGGGGATTCACATTGTATATTTAAAAAAAAAATGCCGTGACGGTCACGGCATAAGAATGGACCCTTCCATCTCAGTCGTATGCGAACTATTAAATTACGGAGATTCTTTTGTAAAATAGATAGGTACTTTTGATTATTATACAAAATTACAAGGAACCAATATTATATAATACTTATTGATCACACATATGAGATGCATATCATATTTATCTTGGATTTTTCGGATTGGAATTCCAAAAAATAAATTACTTCTGATCGGAAAACTTGCTTTTTATTCGCTCAATTGTACAATAATTATTTATATTATTTAATTCAATCATACATTTGTATTCATTTATTCATCCGGAGACATTAATAGGTCTTAATTCATTTTACTGGAGCCCCTTCAAACCAGCTAACACCAACAACAGCAATGCTTGGTTGGATACTAAAATACTGATACAATTTTTTTTTAAGCAGTTTTCGAAACGGAAAAACAAATCTTAATGATATTTGGCTTGGATAGCATAGGCTACTATTTATACGTAACCACATGAACAACTCCGCGGTCAAATCCTAGCTCTTTATAAATATCAGTCGTGTCAAGAATGCAACCAAAAAATGAGGATTTTCTTGCAGACAGTCCTACGTAGTTATAGTAAGTTGGTAAGTGCGAACAACTAGAAAGCATTAAACGGAACGAAATGCTTCGTAGCCCAGGCCATGATGACCCAATGCTCCGGTTGAGACCGGTCTATTTCTATTTCTACTTGCTCATCGCAGGGTTGCAAATAGTTTGTCTGCTAACCTTATAACCAAACCTCCGTCCTCTTCGATATTTTTCGTATGTTTGGCTAATATTATGATTTGATACTGACCTAACATATGTAACATAATATAGGTACCATTTTTTATATTAAAAAGATGTATGAATGAGTTAATGAATTATTATTTTTTCGAAAAAGGTGTTATTTTTAATTATACTTAGAATATAGGTATTCATTCACAAACAGTTAACAATAATATATGTAGGTACAATTAAACTAACCTAAGTACCTAAGGACCGTTACAAACGGTCTATAGGTAAGTACTAGATCAACTGATCAACTGATCAACATATAAATAAATAAATAAACTGTTCCATATCAATTTTTTGTATATGAAGTGATTGCACTCTGTCACGACATTTACAAATGTTATTATGACAGGAAAATTCACAAACCGGAAACGCTCCATTCAACTGAGCCACGAGGGTCCTGACGCAGATTCTGAATTAATGTGTCATACTCGGCTTTAGGAATGCGGGTTCGAATCCCGTCTCGGATTGTGAATTTTTCTGTCATTATACATTTGTAAATGTTCCATACCAGTACAAAACGGAAGCGTGCCCAAGTCATTGGCTGCCTTTATTTTAAATGGTTTTAGTTATTAATCTATCATGCTATTCACCATTTTATTATTTCGTAAAACTTTGAATACAATTTATGATTATAATATATCAGTACAATTAAACGAACTATGTGCAAAGGAAGCAGTCGGATTACCTAAGTATTATATAACAAAAATCGTTAAACAGTTTAAAATAAGTGGTCAGCATGAAAAATCTGCAAAAAAATATATTTTCTAGCATCTAGTTCGAACTTATGTAGGTTTCTAAGATTTTTTAAATGCAGAAATACTTTGCTATTTTAATACTTCGTTTGCTGACAAAATATATTTTGGAGCTGACCAAAACTCCTTTAATAAGCTGACTTTAACGGTCAGCTAAAAAGGAATTTTGGTATTAACAGTTTCAAATAAATGTTGTACGTGCAAAAAATATATTTGCCACTGCAGGCACCCACGGTAGTATCACTTCCACGAACGAATAAATGATGTCACAATATCGAATCAGAATAAGTACTGTCAAGATCTTTCTAATAGGATTCGACAATCGACCTAAGTCCTGTTGAGTCAGTGCTCCACATAACTGTGATATAATTTATTCGCTCACGGCTAGGCGGACATCCTACTTGGAGCAGTAACTTGTCTACATGCATAACGTGGCAATTGATCCTTTGTCATCCTTTGACATACCTACTACCTACTAACATAAAATAATAAAAATCAAATACATCAAAAAGTTGTCACTAAACTTTTTGATGTATTTCATATTTTTTTATACAGCGTGAAGGCGGAACAAGCAAGGAGTCCACCTGATACTAAGGCATCTCCTGCGTATAACAAAGTCTTACTACGTAGGTCACATCCGCAATGATCATGACCTTCGCGAACCGTCAATTTGAGGCATAAAGGTGTTAAGCCTCGCGTGCCCGTAATTTCACCGGCAACCAGACCCTTCACACAAACACGCAGTAATCCTGTTTGGCGAACAAGGGGCTCTACTACTCTTATCCGGAATGGTGCGGAAAAATAATCCACGATATTAATAGAGTTTGGGTGTTGTATCATATTATAGTACAGTAGTATTTACAGAGTATTTAAGTAATCTCTCCGTAAGTACATCTCACGGTGGTTTGATTTTTTGGCACCCAGAAACATATATCTTTAATTAATTTTGTGAGCAAACATTTTGGAGATGACCAAAACTTCTTTATTAAACTGACCGTGTAAATGATAACCAACAATTTACAGCTATTTCTATATTTTAACTCTATTCACTTCGTTACGAGTAACGGGTGATTTGACTTTGTGTGACACCTTTGAAATTCCAAGCACAATGCTTCAATATTGTCAACAAAGAAGACATTTGTAAATAGGTCAATATCATTTAGTTTCAACTCCTAGGCTCGTTTTACAATAAAAAGTATTTATAATGACATTCGTAAGATCGATCATATCTCCCAAACAAAACAGGTTGCATATTAACTGGTACATTTCGCAATATTGCACCAATTTCATATCTTTTTTTAAACCGCTTGGCAACCGCATTGCCTTGAAGATATCAAACATTTCGATTTTACACCTCATTTTGAGCGGCATAAGGACTTTTTTAATATTGGATAATTGGAGCAGTTTTGGGATTTCAAGAACACAAGGAATTTACCACATTCGGCTTTTAAAAGCTTTAGTGGGTTTTATTTAATTACGTACATAGTTGTAAAGTACTTCTGGTTGTGATTGTGGGTTTTTGCAACAAAGCGCCTACCTACGTATTAATTAGCTACATATACTTACCTATAATACCTGGCTATTATTGGTATAAAACATTAATGTACGTACCTATATGGATTATTGACTTCTTGAAGAGTGCCCAGAAAGAGAAATAAATAATTAAGTTCCACTGTTGATTACCGTAACATAAAAAAACTACCGGCCACGTACGAACACCAGAAAGTGAGTTCATACCCACATTTCGAGACAAAAAATCATGTACAAATGACAGTAAAATTCACAACCCGCGACGGGACTCGAACCTGCAACTTATCAATTCAATTGAGCCACGAGTTTTTGTGCTATATTCAACTCAGCTTGCGCTGATATAAACTAAATAATTTCACTTTTTTTTATACAACTAGGAGACGGGACAAGCAAGTAGCGCACCTGGTGTTGAGTGCATCTTTTGCCTATGACAAATCCTAACTGCATAGGTCACATTCACAAAGAACATAGCCTAGACGGCACTTCATTGCAGTCGTCAACTTGAGGCATAAAGGTGTTAGGCCTCACGTACCCGTAATTTCAACGGCAACCATACCCTTCAAACCGAAACACAGCAATGCTGCTTGGCGGCTGAAATAGGTATGGTGGTAGTAATTCTCCGGACGAGCCCTTTCACAAAGGTTCCTACAACTCTTGTAAACATGACAATCATGTCCTGCCTCTAGTATTAATTTAATTTATTATTCTATTTTTATAATTATGTTGTTATTGCGGCAATAGAAGAACATACTTACTCAGTAAAAAAATCAACTAAACATTAAATGACAGGATATTAATTTCACACCGTGCTATCTAGCCCCAACTAGGCATTGCAATATGGGAACGTTTTTTGAACGGAATTTATAACGGATAGAATACTTACATACTATGAATACATTACATATTACACTTTATATTACACATTACACATTATGATACAACACCTTACATCAATTATACACCTATTACGGATACAGACCGCTGTCAGACAGACTGATGGACGTCCGTCAGTTTAAAACGGAGGTTTAGTAATAGTCATAGGGACCCCCTATGACACCATTTGGGTACGGAACGCGAAAAGTTGTGGAACTTTCATACAAAAAATAAATTCATATATATACCTATACAGCATCACAAAAGCCTCCAAAAGACATTGTGTCCACGAGCTTATTTTGATCAGTAACCTAAATATTTATCGTAAAATGGTATCGCCTCGTTACGACCATCTTTAATTGTCAGTTTGGAGATACAGTTAACTGTTGGTAACTGTAGACTGCTACAGATTTCAACGGGCCACTTTTTTAATTACTGCGATGGGATTTGTTCGTTTTTTATTGGCTTCAAACGGCGGCTAATAAAAATGGTACGACAAGTTTTTGGGTCCAGGGTCGCTACCAAGATTTACAATTGAATATATTTTGTTAATTTTCGAATACAGGTATTAAAATAAGGCAAAGTAAAAAATTGGTTTGTTTTTAAATATTCGCTCAGCAAGAAAAATCAACTAAAACGTAATTTTGACAGTATATACGTTTGGCGGAGTACGTCAGATCGTTGTTAGCGATATTAATTGTTTTTTTTATCTAAATTAAAAAAAAAAAGGATATCGCACGTTTTATTAAATATGTTAAATTTTGTCTAGTAAGGCTAGTAAAATATAGCAATATACAGGTGAGTTTTTTCCAGGGCCACTGAGGCCAATACTGAAACTGTGAGCGTTATCGAAAAGACAAGTTAAGAGTTACGTGCTCGATTAAAAAAAAAAAGTTCTGCGTTGCATAAAGGAAATCATTTTTTTTATAGTTTTCCTAAAAATGCATATTTGAGTTCTTTGTATGATAATAAAAAAATGTATGATGACTATGTGCCCAAAGTTGTTGGAACACTTTCAAAATTAAAAATTTATAAATTCTGTTAGGTGAGGTTAATCTAGAAACAAATTTAAATTCACTTTATTTGCTAACAACATTATATTTTGGAGCTGACCAAAACCTTTTTAAGAGTCTATGATATGTAAAATGACTTAGCATCAGCGATCATATCTTCCACAATACTTGAAATTAATATATGTATTAGTATATAATACTTAGTTCAGGATAGATGCTAGAACGCTTGTGTTTCGAAAACACAATTACATAAAATTTTCTCGATAGGAAAAAAAAAAGTTTGACTCTAATTTGTACCAAAAATATTCGGCGTTCAATAAATACGCCCAATTAGGGCTTGAAACTTTGTACAGTAAATAAACACAGTATATCGCAGACGGTCTGTGTTTTCGATTTTCAAAATTCATATTTGTTTTACCGTAAAAAAACAAAACGTAGAAATACGCACATATTTCTATCGTCTGGTGGTCATAAGCGCCGTGGTTGAGCGCACAGCAAAGTCACCTTTATTATAACTACATCTTAGTTCAAAACTAGAATAAAGTTGCGTTGAGTTACTGATCTGAGGTACTATAGCCCGTTACCTAGCAGACCTAAACGACCTTTAAAAAATGTTCACTTTTTTGATAACAGCCCATATCTTAGTGTTCATTTTTGTTAAATTTATGATGGGTTATCTCTTGACTGCTCTATAATGAGTTCTACCAAGGAGTACCATGTCTCTACTGCGCACTTGCTTTATTAAAGTATTTTTCTATAGAGGTAAAGGGAAAATATGAGATACTAGATTTTGCTCGCGGCTTCGCTCGCGTTAAGAAGTATTAAGTATTATTAATTAGGTATAGTTTTTGCGGCTTTACTTTTGTTTAGCGTGTGTAAAAAATTAGGGCCTACAAAACTTAAAAACTACAGTACATTCTTCAACTTCTACATTAACGTTCAGATTTTCTTTAGCCATTTTAAAAAAGTCTAACCGACAAAACCTGTACTTAAACCAAACGAAAACAAAACAAATGCCAAATACAAAGCAGAGTCTATAACCAAAACTACTGAACCGAAACAAAACAAATGCAAAATCTCAAAATCCTTTCTTAGGGGATGCATACGTAGTACATAGTAGCTTTATGCATGCAAAGTCTCAGCCCGGTCGGTTTAAAATTGACAAAGTTTCATACAAACTTTCATCCCCTATTTTATCCCTTTGGAGGTAGAATTAATCAAAATCCTTTCTTAGCGGATGCCTACGTCATAACATCTACCTGCATGCCAAATTTCAGCCCGATCCCACCAGTGGTTTGTGCTGTACGTTGATAGATCACTATGTCAGTCAGTCAGTCACCTTTGAGTTATATATATTTAGAAATACCCGTTTTTCGTTCTAAAATTATGTTTTCCTGTAACCTTTGACCTTCAGTCAACCATTACAGCTGAATGATCCAATCGCTGGTGGCAAGACCTGTAAACCTTCCTGCCAAAATTAATAGTACCTAGTAATTCGTTCATTGTTTCGTATTGTCAACGGTGCGCGGGATAGGCAGCATCTGGGAAAGATGGGTCCATAGAATACCTTGCCCAGGTATACCTCAGGTAAACCTCAAGGCCAAAAGGATGTAAAAAGTTTATAGCATAGCTATAATGACTTACTGGAATAAACCTATGTATACTAACAGCCAATTATAAATTGCTGTGTTCCGGCATTTAGAGGTAAAATAGCCAGTTCCTTAGACCGTTGAGGATTTCGGGTGAAGAGCTGATACTGTGAGATGAAGGCCAAGCGCTTCCCTATCATACAATAAAAATATCACTAAACGAAAATGGCGCCCAATCCCATGTTTGAAAATAATCCCTATATAATTAGTTTTTCAATCTGATTCCAGCATTAGGATGTCCCAAAACTGCAAATCCACGTATACAGCAGCGGCAACGACGAGGGATGCCAACAACAACACCCTGTACAATGGAGGGCCGGCGCCGACCTACGGAGGGCGATACCCTCCAACTGGTGTCACTAGTAATGGAAATTACCAGGTAATTTTTATTTGCTTACTTATACGTTGTCAGCCGTATTTGTGTTAACTACAAAGAAGGTAGGGGAGGAGAGATTTAGGTACTAGATTTGTTTTAACCGCCCCTGTGGTCTATTGGTTCGCCCACCGATGTCACAATATTGTGCTTGGATTAGTTGTTGGTAGGACTTTATTTAAGTCCGCCTGGCTAGCTACCGTTAGCAATTCCTACTAGTCGTTAACAATTCTAAAATTGTTGTGTTCCAGCATTTAGAGGTAAGATATCCAGCTCCTCAGACTGTTGAGGAAAGGTCAAGAGCTTCCCCGTCAGAAAAAACTTATAATAAAAAAAATTCTTTCGTCGCTGAGGAGTCGGCTTGCCACGTGAAACCTTCGTACCCAACGAGCTAAGTAAAATAAAGAAAACCGGGCCTACAGACAACAAAATACATCTAATTACATGACATCATAAACATCTGGTGGGTATACCACTTATTAGGAACAAAAATCATTCATAATGCGCTCTACCAAAATTGGGAATCAGTTGCCACCGTCTGCTTATCCATGTCGGACAACCCTGACACCTCAAAGAGAGTAGTAACCTGGCAAGTTTTCTAGGAAGGCACATCCATGGTAGATTTCTTCCTTGCCCAGGCAAACAGAAGTCTAGAGCTGAGCTACCAAAAAATATCCTAAGCTTAAAAATGGACATGGTTTTTGAAAAAGTTACTAGCAGGAATGTTAATAAAATCAATGCCAGTTTCACTATAAATAAAGTCTTGCTATTTCCGTAAACAAGAAACGGTCGTGAAATCGGTTATTACCAAAAAAGGGATACTTTAATGGCAGTCCAAAATTATGTTTTATAGTGCGTATTCCAGAACGAAATAAATACAGACTAGTTTTTATTTACCCATAGCTAAGAGAGACAAGTAAGACTTTTAGACATATAAGGATGTCTAAAAGTCTTACATACTTTCCTATTTTAATAAAAACTAAAATTGAGTTTTATCTCGTAGAATGCCAATTCTCTTAGACTTATTTACCATAGACAACGTGCTAAGCTTTAGGTACATACAATGAGGTGTTAAGCTGGAGCTTGACCATTTTTCTTCGACTTCAGTTACAAAATTGGTCGCCACGAAAAGCCCTTAGGTATAATTTAACGGGGTAACATATAGTCTTTGTCCACCATTAAAGTACATTCTGAATATTGGCGAAAGATTTATAAATCGGGCGAGTAGTTTTGGAGATTATATCCTTCATCCAAACTTACTAACTTTACCTCCTTGTATAACATTAGTGTAGATTGGTAGATATGCTCATGGTAGTGGGTGCTAATAAGGCAGATTTCGCGGCAGCTGAAATGATGCGCAGAGTCTAGATGGGTAAAATCGTAAATACTTGCCCCAAATCTCTCCGTCCTGGCGTCGCCCCTGCCAAAAAACGACCTGTTCAAACTCGTCCGGTGAGTTTTGCCACCATTCTGTCACTCGGCGACGTCCTGAGATTATAATTATAAAATGTGGAGCACTTGATCGGTACCATATAAAACAACTGTTAAGGGGCGGACAGATTTGAATATGCAAATTCGTTGCGTAAGATGAGGTGCAACTGTATAATGAATTGATAATGTGTTTGGTTTCATTTTTGATCGGAAATTTTGTTGAGATTTGATTTGTTATTATTTTATTTGTACGACGGGGAAGCGCTTGGTCTTCATCTGACCTGTTTACAAGTTAAGATAAGGCTCAAGGTTGACGCGCACTTCATCCGGAAACCCCAATAGTCTGAGGATCTTACCTCTAGAATTGTTGTTATTGCGACAGACTTATCTAATATAGTTGATAGTAGCTAGCCTAGCGGACTTAAACAAATTCCTACCACCGACCTTGAGGTTCTCTTGGGTACTACCTGAGCGAGGATAAGGTCTACGTTGGAGCGAGCTTTCCCAGAAGCTGCATTTTAGAGGCACTAGCACTTCCCGTCTCTGTGGTCTAGTGGTTTGCCCACCGGTGACAGATCCAAAGCTTCCGGGTTTGATCCCATGGGAGTACAATACTGTGCTTGGTTTGGTTGGTTCTAAATTATTGTGCCCCAGCATTTAGAGGTAATATAGTCAGTTCTTCAGTCCGTGGGAATTCCGGATGAAGTGCGCTTCCACTTTCAGAATTATCATCACTTGGCGAGATGAACCAAGCAAACCCCGGCGCATAAATAAATAAATATTACAGGACATTAATTTTACACAGCGCCATCTAGCCCCAAACGAATCATAGCTTGTAATATGGGAACTAGATTACGGATGGAATACATTTTTTTTTTTGTAGATACATACTTATCATAAAAAAAAACCCATCGGAACACCAGTGTGATTTTGCTGATCTTTTCATAGGTTAGCTCTTGATCTTAGTTTGACTTGAATTGCTTTGCTTGCTCGAAAATAGCAAAAAGAAGCTGTGGGCAGGCAATAACGCTCGCAGAACCGAGAGACCCTAAGTTCACTTAGCTGCTCAGGATCGCGTCGCCTAAGTCCAGCAGTGGACTCAACTTAATAATTTGGCAATCAAGATTGAAAATATCTCATTACCTCATTAAGGCTCCTCAACGGTGGAACGTTCGATTCTGGTTTGGAACTTGTACCTACATATAAGATTTGCCTGTTAAAATGTATGCACTTTAAATTCAGAATACAGTGATTTCGGATTCCATTTATTGGCCAGATTATTAACGAAATTGTTGTTCTTGCTCTACATCCCTCCCCTTAACAGCCTTTCTCCATAACCGATAATGGACCTCACTGAAGGAGTTTCGTTAATTTCGACAGAACCATCGCTGCGCTTGCTCCAATTTCTACGTCGATTGGTCGACGGGTCCTTATATTGTACAACCGGATAATGCACAGCCCAGTAACGACATCAACTGTTTTTGTAATATTTTGGCGGTATAACATATAGCCAATATTGCGATTTGGTTATGCATAATTTGAAGTCAAGAAACACATCCACCATTAGGTTCGTATTATTCTTCCCGATATCATGTGGCCGTTATTAAAATGGCCAATATTTCTTCCTCCTCCGGCCTCAGAAAGTTCATGACATCTTTTTTAGGCTGGACATTAAAAGGCTGCACATTATTATGTATTGGTCAACGCATCGGTATTGCCACAGAGTATACGTAAAGCGACTACGATCAAAATAAACGCGGCAAAATATTGAACAAGCAAGGCAAGTAACATTACATTTGCATTTTCCCGAAGACACAGGCGCCCTCATTCAAGTTCATTATGTAGTTCACATTGTAATGCAATGTTTTAATGACTTTGCTTTACATTTGAAATGGACATCGTCTTTATCGTTTTACATTTTGGGTTCTGCTGAGTGAAATTTTTGATCGCTGTAGTGATCTGCGATGGAGAATGTGGAAACATTTTTGCAGTTTTGATGATGAGGAAACCAAATATTGCGAAGAAATTATCAAGAAAAAAAACTCAGAGGAACAATTTGAGTAAACAGCCTCCTACCACCTGGTGGACTAATATTGCAAGCCCTGCTTAACAACACGACAACCCAGCCTGTCTAGCATGAGCACTAACGATAATATTTGGTCGTGGGTGACACGAGATAATTTGCACATGTCGATTAATTTCTCGATTACATTTAGTTACTTAGTTATTGCTTTGACCATGTATTTCGGTCGAGTGTGTGTGCCCGCACTGACCAACGTCGGTTCTTAGGGCAAAAAATCTGTAGGTAAAATGTGTGAGTTTTTTTTAAACCAGTAAAAAATAATAATTTGCAAAAATAAATGTTAAGTAAAACGCTATTAAGCTATGAATATATTATTGCTCTAAGATCCATTCAGTAGTTTATTAATTTCTCTATAATAACTCGCTGTAACACAGCAACACTACATGTCGGCAAATAAAGACAAAGTTGTAGTACTCAAGACATTTTCAACGGGATTATCAAATCGTGATGGTAGTTATCCAAATCATAAACTTAATAGCTGGCCTTTCGCAAAGAGTTCCATATATACGCGAGAATTTATTGCATTTGTATATTAACTATAATACCTACCTACTACTGCTACTGACTTGTTAACTTCCCTTAATTTCACCTGTAGCTAAAAACATCAAAATGATTCCTTCATATACCGATGGGTGGAAAATAATGAGTAGAAGTGTGGGAATCTCACACTACTGCGCGCAATATGCGAAGTTTTTCTTGATACATATATGTTCCCGCTGCTTCACCCGCGTGGAATTCATATGGTGGCAACAAATTTGTCTCTAGTTATAAATTATGGGTTAGCTCTTGACCTCTAGGCTCTTTACGATGGACCGAGCTTTCTCAGAAAGCACTGGCTCTCCCGACCGATGGACTGAAGGCTGACGAACTGAAAGAATATCAGGAAAAAGTCAATGTATACAATTATGTCACTCTCCTCAACTAAGTAATTTTATACAAAAACCACATAAAATTTTACATATAATAATAGTTGTAAATAACGAATTAACATATATGGGAAGTATATAGGGATTGATACACAGCACCATCTAGCCCCATACTAAGCAGGGCCCTTACCCTACAAACCGATAAACGATATATCGGGACAATTATCGTGCAAAAGGTACTCTTAGTGACATCGTTTTGAGTATCGTTTGAACGATAGATCGTCCGACATTATTTTGGACAATCGATGCCGAAATGGTAATCTAGCACCAAAAACGATACGATGATTTGAATTAGACAAATAACAGCCGTCAATTAGACCGAACGTTATCGTTTCTATTTTGAACAGTTATTCTACCTAAAACAAGAATGTACCCATACATTTAGAACATGAAAGAAGAGAGTTAAATCAAATTATTTAAGTAGTAGGTATAATATGTACTGTATGTAAATATGTATAACTTCAAAAGTTAAAAATGGTGGTGAGTTTATTGAATCCAATCACAATGTAACTGAAATTGGTTTCAGACAATGTTTTCTATCATATGAAAACTACATAGGTAGGTAGGTAGACGGTAGGTATAGGTAAGTAACATACAACCTACTTCTTGCTGACTACTTACTGCTTGGCAGTATTAACACTGCCGATTAGGGAGTTAAAAAGTTGGGTCAAATCTTGCAATAACCTCCTTGCCCTAGTGTGGCCAGATGCCCTAAGCAGATCCCTTACTTGATCCCTATGCAGGGTCAAGGAAATCTAGCAAGACGTCCAACGTTGATGATCAGTGTTGACGTGCAGCTCATGTTAACATGTCACCCTTCCCGTAGGTACTTCCGCGCAATCGATCGATCCTATTTTACACCATGTCGCACACGCAAGTAAACTACACCAATTTTATATCATCGATACCTACTAACCTATGGTAACTGTAGCTTAAAAAGGTGACGCTGACGATTGACCATATAGAATATTAAATTATTAAATATCATACCAGTCTAAAAAAATATCAAAAAAATAGGTGATATGGTTGTATAACTTTAGCCTTTCCGTAATAGGTAACTAAGAACATGAAAGATAAAAAAACAAAGTCCACAAACTATGACATAAAAAGGATCTAGACAATCAAGCAGAGATTTGTGCCAAAAGATTTTTATCCATGCCATGCATTTTATTGACATTCATTCCGAGCATTCGATACGACTTTCGACAGACGATGATTATATTCGATGTTTTGCAGAGTACCATTGCATCCGATTATTCTGAAGACTATCGTATCGTTTCGAATATATCGCAATCGGTTTGTAGAGTAGCACGGTCTGCCGTGCCCCATATGACAAGAGTAGTAGGGATTCGCCGGTTCTGGCCCACTTTCAAAGGTTAGGTTAGGAGTAGTAGGTATTCACCGTTTCTGGCTCAAGGGGGTCGAAAAATTTTTTGGAAATTGGGCACCCTGGATTGGTCTGTCGCATGATTCAACGTACCTGCCTCAGGGGGTGCGAAAAGAAAAAATAAAATAATAATTTGAAAATTGGGCACCCTGGATCGGTCTACCCAATTCTTTTTAGGCTTTCTCAACGCTTAACCGAGATAGGAATTTTAATTGCATGCTCCTAGTATGTCTCATTAAGTCATTACTAATGACATACTCGGCACTAATCATCGTCGCTCTAATTATATTCATACCAATGAAACCACACTTTCTATTTTCACATTATTTTATTTCAACCAAAATAACATCTAAACATATTATATACCAATATATCATTTAAAATACTATTGCTCCTGAATAATCTCACAAATTCTGTTAAGGATAAACCATTGAATTTGTGGTAGATATACATCAGACTGTACTCGCCGCATACTGAGGTCCAATCATTTTGCAGTCGACATCTATTGTAATCCCATTTTCTTGCGTTTCTTTTTAAAAACCTTAGGTGATGGCCGGTAGGCGGTCTACCGTAAGAATCAAAGTATTCCCCGACGCTATTATCGTCAATGTGTATAGCAACCCAATGAGATCCAGGTTTTGAGTCAGGATCTAAATTGCTTATAAGGTATGTAGGGGCTTGTACGCGTATTGGCAATCTGTTAGCAGCATATACGTTGTATTGTAAGCGTGTATGAACATTATTTAAATGTTGTTGTATTTCTAAAATGTGTATAAATAATTATGTAAATACGGTAGTTTTAGTATTGTAAATTCATGTTGTAATATGTAATAAATGTTGAATGGTTTAATTAGTTTTATATAAATATGTTTAATGAGTGTAAATAAAAAATGATTTTTATCAGAGAATGTGTTATTTGTTACAATACCCTCATAGAATCTACACGTCAAACAGAGATAAAATGAATCAATTTCTTCATCCATTTACCGCAATTGTTGCTGGTCCAAGTGGTTGTGGAAAATCAAAATTTGTTACAAACTTTATAAAATACATTACAGAGATATGTGACAAGCAATTTAGTCAAATAACTTGGTGTTTTGATGAAATGCAACCTTTGTATAACTTACCAAATGTAAACTACGTTCACGGGATACCAGATTTAAGTATGTTTGATGGCAAGGATGCTAACCTGGTAATTATTGATGATCTTATGAGAGAATCTGATGGTAGAGTGGTTGATATATTTACCAAAGGAAGTCATCATAGAAACTTGAGTGTTTTTTACATCACGCAAAATTTGTTTCATCAAGGAAGGGGTCAACGAGATATTTCATTAAATTCAAGCTACATCATCTATTTTAAAAATCCACGTGATAAGACACAAATTCGATACCTAGCTCGTCAGGTATCACCAGAAAATACCAAATTTATTCAAGATGCTTATAAGGATGCAACCACAGAAGCACATGGATATATAATGATAGATCTTAAGCAAGGAACAGATGATATTTGTCGAATTAAAACTAAAATATTCCCTGAAGATGGTTATTGCATAGTGTACGTCCCAACAAAGGACTTTAAATATTCGAAGACTCAACAAATCCCGATCACTTTTAAATAATGACTCGTAGTCTCAAGACGCATCAGAATTTATTAAACGCACTAAATACACTTAAACCAAAATATCAACAAGTTATATTAAAGGTATGTGATGATGATGAAATAAATTGTATCTGTGAGTGTATTCACAACGTTCTTCAGGGAAAAGTTCCACTCGACAAAAAACAAAAGAGTAAATTGAATAAATTCAAATATTTACTGCGGAAATTGGTTAGAAAAGGATCAAAAAAAGAAAGAAAGAAAATTTTAATTCAAAAAGGTGGAGCTTTCCTCCCAATCATTTTAGGTTCTATTTTAAGTGGATTGATAAGTTCACTTGTTTAAAAATGGAACATGCCAAAAAAATGGTGCTCGTGGAACCCAGCTTGATTGATAAATTAAACCGAATTAACACTCAACATGGGGTTGACAATCCAAGAACACGATTGGACACAGAAATGCAGAATATTTTAAATAGTAATATAGATGATAGAAAGAAATGTATCCTGTACTTACAAATTTTGCAAAGATTTCTACATTTCACTGAAGAAGATCGTCGACCTGTTGAATTACCGATAATAACATCAAATCATTCACCTGTAATAAGTAAAGATTCAAATATAAATAATACCATAAAAAACGAGCACGTAGTTGACTCTCCGACTTCGAGCGAGGAAGGTAATCATCAAGAAAGTCTCCTCACCTCATTTGAGTCTCCCAACGAAAGCGTTCCATCCCCTTTGAAGACTCCATACTCAATAAAACAAATATTAAGTTTAATACCTAAAACTTATAACAAAAAGGGTGAGTTATTGTTAAGTTCGCTATCTCTGAGTAAAAATAGAAACAAAGTTCATTGGAGAAATGATGGCACAGTTGTGATTGATAATAAAGCAATTCCTGGAAGCAATATTATAGATCTAGTGAACGATATACTAAGACCATTAAAGAAATGTGATCCAATAGGCTGGAAAGAGTTCTCTCAAGGATTGAAAGATATAAAAATACCACTTACATACATTGGGAATCCTAAGAGGAGTCAGTACATCAGTGAACTGCGGCTTAAAGATAACAGTAACATTTCAAAAGTCGAGGAATCGTATTCAACACCCACTAGTAATTATGCGAATAAACTACGCAAGAAGATCGATTGGGAAAAATGGACCCCTTATTAGAAATAAATAGAATATATTATGATCCTGCACATCCTGCTGGATATGGAAGCATTCATAAATTAACTAAAGCTATGAAAGGTAAAATGAGTATAAAAGAAATTAAAAAATGGTTACAGGACCAAGAGGCATACACACTCCACAAACCTGTTCATAAGAAATTTCCTCGTAATAAGTATATATTATCAAACCTAAATGAACTTTGGCAAGCGGATTTAAGTGATATGAGAACGTATTCTAAACTAAATGATGGTTTTAATTACATTTTGTGTGTGATCGATGTGTTTTCAAAATATGCGTTTGTTAGACCTATGAAAAATAAAAACTCTGAAACAGTTAAACAATGTTTTGAAAGTATTTTTAATGAAGCTAAAATCACTCCAACACACATTCAATCAGATAAGGGAACAGAGTTTGTTTCAAAGGAGGTGCAAACATTTTTAAGAAATAAAAATATCAACTATTACACAACAAACAATCCCGATATTAAAGCTAGCATTGTTGAAAGGTTTCAAAGAACACTTAAGATGAAAATGTGGCGTTATTTTTCACATAAAAATACTCACAGATATGTAGATATTTTACAAGATTTAGTTTATGCATATAATCACAGCTATCATTCCAGCATAAAAATGTGTCCTTGTGATGTAAATTTTAACAACATAATGACTGTCTGGAATAACCTTTATGAAAGAAAAAATTATCAGTCAAGAATCTCAGATACCACCTTACCGAAATTTCATATTGGTGACCATGTACGAATAACTAAATATAAACATATATTTCAAAAAGGATATGAATCGAATTGGAGTGATGAAATTTTTATTATATCTTCGATCATAGAGAGGACACCATGGGTAGTATACACATTGAATGATTTGCAAAATGAACCAATAACAGGTACATTTTATGAAAAAGAACTACAGAAAGTAAATTACAACCCCACTGCAAGTTACAAAATAGATAAAATCATAAGCACGCGCTACTCTGGGAACAGAAAGCAATTGTTTGTGAAGTGGAAAGGTTATCCAAATAAATTTAACAGTTGGATTTTGGCTTCTAGCATAAAATAACTACAAAATGAAAGAAAGTTTTTATATTACTCTACTAAGCAACAGCTCTATGGAATACTTTCCACAAAACACTACATCTCTTTTTTCTACTAAACTACCAAAATCAATCATTTTGGAAGGATCATGGACCGTTGGTATTGTTGAATTTCAATATCCAAGCACAATGTTTACTGTTCAAGAACATGAAAACATAGTTTATGTAACAAAGTGGATGCTGATGCCTAACGAACAGAAACCATCAAAAGTGTACTACAAAACGCACATACCAGCCACCAACTATGATGATATCAATCATATCTTATCAGCATTAAACAACATAAAAGAACATGTCAAATTCCGTTATGATGAGTTATCAAAGTTCGTCTCCGTTTCTGTAATGGATGAATCAATAACATCAATAACGTTATCACCTAAGCTGTGTCTACAACTCGGGTTTGAACCTTCTAGAAACTTGGTAACTAAGGGCATAGGGAAATGTCCAGCGAATTTGCATTTAGGGCTACCATCTCAATTATTAGTTTACTGTGATGTAATTGATCCACAAATAGTTGGTGATGTGATGACACCTTTACTTAGAATCATACCATTAGACCCTTCAAAATATATTTATGGAGCTAATAAAATGCATGTATTCTCACCACCTCACTACCTACGTGTCATGCGTAGAGAGTTTGATACTATTGAAATAGATATAAGATCAAACACAGGTGAAAAAATACCATTCCAGTTTGGAACAGTCTGTGTTAAACTACATTTCAAAAAAATATAATGCAATCTTTACAAAATAAAATATCTTGTCCTTATGAAAACTATTACTCTCACCAAGCGGGTTCAGGTATTGGAGTAATCTACAGAGGTGCACCATATCAACGGGGGCATGGAATTGGTAGCTTTTTAGGAGGGCTGTTTCGATCAGTTTTACCTCTATTCTCCAGTGGAGCGCGAGTGATTGGTAAAGAGGCTTTAAATGCTGGTGTGGGGTTGCTGTCGGATTTAGTTAGCGCGCGACCTATGGAAGAATCAATTAAAAACCGGCTGAAAGAAGTTGGTGCAAATTTAAAGCGAAAAGCTGATGATAAAATTGATAGAATCAATATGTCTGGATCAGGATATATAACTAAACGGAAACAACTAGCTTCGTTCATTCCACAATTAGCTGTTAAAGTAAAAGCTACAAATAAGAAAAAAAAATTGAATCGTAATAATATCAAAGATATATTTTCATAACAAAAATAATATTAAATTAAAAATGTCTTTCTTACATAGCCATTCGTGTGAGTGTATTAAATCAGAATTAGACTTATTTGCCTTACCCTCAACACAAACAAGTATAGAAAATGGATTGTGGATACATTACAAACCTATTTCATCTTTAGCTGACGATGGCCCCATCGAATTTCAAGTACCAGGAACTGGAGAGGATTATATTGATCTATCGCACACTTTGCTTCATATAAAAGCTAAAGTACTAAACCAGGACTCAACGAAACTTGCTTCTACAACAGTAGTAGCTCCTGTTAATAATTGGTTACATTCTCTGTTTTCCCAACTTGATGTTTACTTGAACCAAAAGCTTGTATCACCACCGAACAACACTTACCCTTATCGCGCATATTTGGAAACTCTATTGAACTATGGTTCAGCAGCTAAGAAATCTCATTTGACTTGTGGTCTTTGGTATGAAGATACCGCTGGAAAAATGAATGCTACAGATGACAAAAATGGAGGGTTCACTAAACGACAAGAATTTGCTTTTGAGAGTAAAGAAATAGAAATGATTGGACATTTACATGGTGATATTTATAATCAAGAAAAATTTTTAATCAACGGTGTTGAAATGTCTGTTAAACTAGTGCGTTCTAGAGAATCATTTAATTTGATGGCTTCCTCGAATGATATAAAGTTTAAAGCATGCATTACAGACGCCACACTTATTGTTCGCAAAGCACGAATCAATCCATCAGTTTTACTTGCACATCAGAAAGTGTTAGCCTCTACTACAGCTAAATACCCTATAACTAGAGCTGAAGTTAAAGTTTTAACGATTCCATCGGGGGTACAGGGAAAAACGTTGGATAACATATTTTTGGGACAAGTGCCTAAGAGAGTTATAGTTGGTTTTGTTAATAATACCGCATTCAATGGTAGCCTCACTAAAAATCCATTTAACTTTGAAAATTATGATATAAATACATTTTGTTTGTATATTGACGGACATCAAATACCTTCAAAAGCTTTACAACCATCATTTCAAAATAATGTTTATACTTCAGCTTATCACACGTTGTTCTCTGGAACAGGTATACATTTTCTTAATGAAGGTAATGGGATATCTAGAGAACACTATGCTAACGGTTTTTGCCTACTAGCGTTTGATCTTACATCTGATTTGTCAGCTCATTCTTCGACACATTGGAATCTTATTAAACATGGTAGCGTAAGACTAGAAGTTCGTTTTGAATCAGCACTTTCACAAACCATCAACTGTATTGTGTATGCAGAGTTTGATAATGTTATAGAAATTGATAAAAACCGTAATGTAAATGTAGATTACAGTAGTTAATAATGATTAGTTTTAAGATCGATTGTATCTAGCTAATAATTTCTTGTTAAAGATAAGACATTGAAATAAAGTTAAAAATTACAAAAAATGCATTTATAATTTACCTCTACGTTGATCAAACCCATCTTATCCTACTTTTAAAGAATGTAAGTATCAATATTTTGTCACTTGTATCTGACACTTGCAATCGATACGACATAAGATGGATACTTTGGAAATACAGCAACATTTAAATAATGTTCATCCATGCTTACAATACAACGTATATGCTGCTAACAGATTGCCAATACGCGTACAAGCCCCTACATACCTTATAAGCAATTTAGATCCTGACTCAAAACCTGGATCTCATTGGGTTGCTATACACATTGACGATAATAGCGTCGGGGAATACTTTGATTCTTACGGTAGACCGCCTACCGGCCATCACCTAAGGTTTTTAAAAAGAAACGCAAGAAAATGGGATTACAATAGATGTCGACTGCAAAATGATTGGACCTCAGTATGCGGCGAGTACAGTCTGATGTATATCTACCACAAATTCAATGGTTTATCCTTAACAGAATTTGTGAGATTATTCAGGAGCAATAGTATTTTAAATGATATATTGGTATATAATATGTTTAGATGTTATTTTGGTTGAAATAAAATAATGTGAAAATAGAAAGTGTGGTTTCATTGGTATGAATATAATTAGAGCGACGATGATTAGTGCCGAGTATGTCATTAGTAATGACTTAATGAGACATACTAGGAGCATGCAATTAAAATTCCTATCTCGGTTAAGCGTTGAGAAAGCCTAAAAAGAATTGGGTAGACCGATCCAGGGTGCCCAATTTTCAAATTATTATTTTATTTTTTCTTTTCGCACCCCCTGAGGCAGGTACGTTGAATCATGCGACAGACCAATCCAGGGTGCCCAATTTCCAAAAAATTTTTCGACCCCCTTGAGCCAGAAACGGTGAATACCTACTACTCCTAACCTAACCTTTGAAAGTGGGCCAGAACCGGCGAATCCCTACTACTGACAAGCTCTTGATTACGGATAGATTACTTACATACTTTTTATTTTGAAAATACATTCACATACACTTATCATAATTTGAAAATCTGGTAAAATGAAGGTCAAGCACCTCCCCGTCGTACTATAAAACATGAAACAAATTATAACACCCAAACACAGAACAAACATTTATATTCATCACACAAATGTTTGTATCGAACCCACAACCTACAGCGCAGAAGGCAGAGCTACTACCAACTGAGCACTGAGAACTGTGAGGCCTGCCTATGTCCATCCTGAAAGTATATTTTTAGTATAACATGTGAAATTTTAGAAATCGAGTAGATTCGTAACTGTTCGTACTATTCATAGATTCCTGCTCATGCACACATACAAACTTTACCTGTTCATAAAATCCATTCTCTCTGTCCATTAGTGTCAACTGCTGGACAGAGACTCCTCCAAAATTGGTTGGTAAAATAGTCTACGAGGTAGCGAGTCTTCCCAGAAAACGTACGTAACTGGAAAAACAGACGCTGGCAGCTGATAGATATTAGTAGTATTTTGTATATCATATTAGGAAGAACGATAGCCAAACAAACAATAATAATCCCTAAATGTAAGCAAACACAATATTTCCATGGTAAATATTCCTTGGCACATAAAAAGGGTTGTAGATGGACGTGGAGCCCACATAAATTCAACTGATCTTTATTTATGGCAGACCAACTTACCGACTACTAGAACTTCTACGCAATATCATAATAGATAGCAAAATCTGGCTTTTCTCTTCAAATATTCAGCATAGACGCACGAATAAAAGATTTATAGAAAAGGGATTGCAATCCAAAACGGGAGTCCTTTTTTCATAAATCTTGCGGGACCCTCGATATTGAAATATGTATGGGGAAGGCGAAATCTGACGCTGACAATATCTACATTAATATTAGGTACATCGCGGCGTGTTAACATTGTTTCATCTTATGCTTATTAAGGCCTTTACCCAGCAGTGGGTGAAATCTGGCTGCAGGTGATGATAATGATGCTTATTATGAGGGCCCAGGAGTAGGTACCGCTGTTTCCTGATCTGCAGTACAAACGTAGTTTGTCGTTCATATCAAAATGGCATGTCCGATACAGTCAATGTAAATGTTGCATGTATAATTGGATAGGAATAATTTAGGATTACCTACCAAAATATACCAGCAATTTACCTATTTAAATTAAGCTATTTTCAAATTAACGACCAACTAAATATGTTTGTATGGAAAATGTCGAATAGGGGTAGGTATACTTACTACTGGGTTTTCCTACTAATGTTTTTACAATGTAGATATTTTTTTGGGTAGTTAATTCGATTTTATTTTTTTCTGGTTGTGATTGAATACGTATTATTATCGCAATTTGTTTTCTTTATTTAATTTGATAGTGTTTGCAGTTTTTATTGACATTGTATGAATTTAATTAATTTATAATTATAATATAATAAATAGTAGGTAATTTACTTAATTTGTTTTGCTAGGGTGATACATATTTGCATGTAGGTCTGAGTACCACAAAGTGTGCGACACTGAATTTATATTTTAAGATCATTTTGTATACCATACTTTACGCAAATAAAAACCGATCACTCACACTTGTGAGTAAGGCTGGAGTCACACACGAATAAGGTCTCACTAAGCGGTATGGTCGGAAAATTAACAAAATGACTTGGTTTGTAGTACGTAGTTTACCTACGTTAGTAGTAGTCAAACGCAACAAAAGGAGAAAAAAAATACATAAAAATTAAATAGAGCTATGTGGCCAAGTGGGTTCGGAACCGCCTACCGAACCGGAGGCTGTGTGTTCAAATCCAGTCGTGCACCAATTAACTTTTCGCTTTTGTCTGAAGTTTATGTGCGCATTTGACACAAAATGTAAATGCTCTATCGGTGAAGGTCACATCGCGAAGAAACCGGCATGTCTCTAGGACTAAATCTCCGAATGGCGTGTGTCACTATCTAGTATTCCACGAAGCTGCGATTGGCTTGAAACTTAGCAAATACCTATTGAATGCTACATGCAAACCGTGGGCATGTGCCGAATGTAGGTTTAGACGTGCCTCTGACTACCTTCTGGTAGGTGATCCTCATAAGATCCACGCTCTGAGTAGTGATCTGGTGAATCTGGTGAAAAGGTCGTTGGTTGGATACTTTTTTTTCTTTTAAATTACCATTGAGTAAACCCTTAATTAGGCTTATAAACAATACACAGTGTTTATAAGATTAATTAACCATAGCTCAGCACCATAGGCTCTGATTGACAGTTACTAACATAGACATGTACCTACCTAAGAGCTAGCAAGTTGACCTGAATTAAAGTTGGAGGCCGCAATTAAAGTACAGGTTAAAGTTAGTCAGAAGGGTGCATGTTTTATATGGATATTTTCTTTAGTCGATTTCTACAACTTCTTAGATTTCTACAGGATCTTAGTTACTTTATTTTAATAGCAGCCATCATCATATCAGAAACCGGAGGTTGCCATTATCACCACGCTTGGCAGCAGGATTGGTAGCAGTAATAAAGGTTTTCGATTATGATTATTACAGAAGGAAGCTCAGGAAGCTGCCTTTCTTCTGGCGAACTGCCTTAGTCGACCTTTAAGACATCCGTGGACTGAGTTGGAGTGGTCGTTTCTTTACGACAGTTCGATTCCAGGCCTTACAAATAAAAGAGTGCTATATATATACATGTGCTGTTCAACATAAGCAATATATTAGAACATTATATTTTATATTTGAAGTTTTAGGCGGTAAAATTGGAACATCTTATTTCGAGATAAATAGGGATTCGCTATCCCGAGTCTTAAAACGGGTGGTTTTTTTCCAGGGCCACTGAGGCCAGGTCTGAAACCGTGAGAGTTATCGAAAAGTCATGTTAGGAGTTACGTGCCTACTCGATTTGAAAAAAATAAGTTCTGCACTAAAGAAAATTAATTTATTTTCTACTTTTTATGGAGGAAAAAAAATATTGAATTTTAAGTTCTGTTTTGTTTGGTTACAAAAAAATATGTACTATGACTATGTGCCCAAAGCTGTTGAGAACACTTCCAAAATAAAAAAAATATAAATTCAACTTTCAGACTATGTGTAAGCTAAGCTATTAAATACTCTTGCTATATTTCCTGTTCGTTGTAAGCTTAAATTTAATCGTCATCGGATTAAAAAACGTTCTCTTTTCGTGGTAACGCAGCTGAAGACAAGGCACGGACACTAGGTAATGGCTGAATATTTTTCATTTTGTGGTACCCACCTTACAGTTGCTGATAGGCAACTGTAAGAATAGGAAACTCTTAGAATAGAATTGAAGAAATTATTATAATAACTTTTTTGAGAACTTAATATCTTCAGAGTTGCTTAGCGACTCCATTGTGCGAAATTGGAGAATCCAGAAATTACAAATCCATGACATAAAACCAACTTTATTCTATCTTTGAAATTTATAAGTAATTCGGTTTTCAAACGCTAAAGTTCTTTATTTCAGCGATACCAACCTTTTTGAAGACGTTCCGATTTTAAAAGTTCTACACGAACAGCAAAAGAAGATTTAATAGCTTCGCTTACGCATTTCAGACCATACGGGCAATGCAACCTTTACCTGCTATAAATTTACAAAGTTGAATTTGTAAACTATCAATGTTGAAAGTGTTCCAACAACTTTGGGCATTGAGTCATCATACATGGTTTTTTTTATATATCTCTAATTGCAGATTATTTTTCTTTTTAATCGATCACGTAACTCCAAACAAGACTTTCCCATAACTCTCACGGTTTCAGACTTGGCCTGTGGCCCTGGAAAGAAACTCAGTCTATACAGACTACCGGTATACACCGGAACTACTGGCCGATTATCTATTAATAAGGCCATCGCTCTCGCACATCCCATAGCAAAGTTGAAATCTATACGTAGGTACTTGCCGAAGTCGCCTTCAAGGCTCCAACCCATAACCATTGATGCGCAAGCAATTGCCAATCAAGCAGCTAGTCATCAACTAACTACCTGTCTGTCTGTTGCAGCAAGTGACGGCGAAAGTTCTATTCGGCAGCGTTACATCGATCAATGACCTGAAGAGGCAAGACAAAGTTGAGCGCGAGGCACGGCGGACGCACTAGTGACATCTAGCGGCGATCAGGTAACATTGTAGTTCAATGGTTCTTTGCAGCAAGGGCTTGGCGTGAGGTTTTTTCAAGGAGGTTGCATGCTACTTACTGGGACCGTACCGGCGACGGCGTAGCCGATCTCCATTGGCTTAAAATTAGCTTCATGAGAACTAGAAACGATTTTTACCTACCGGGTATCACAAGTGTCAAATACAAAATGGCGTTTCCCATCTTAAAAGTGAACACATGTTATGAAACCCGTCCATTCAGTACATTTTGACGTTTAGATGACAGATTCGGTACCGCGTAAGGCAGATGGGCTTCAATAATTGTTTTGCCATGGTTCGTATCTTTATTGGATGAATAACTTGAAGCCGGTTACCGTAGAGCACCGGTTATCAATACCATCATCCGAATTATTCAGCTTTCGGCAAATTTAGGATACATATTTGGGTTTTTCTGGGCACTATATGTTATTGCAGTGTTCAGAGTAATTTGTTTGTGTCTTTTTCGTTTGTTTGAGAGCCATGGAGAGTGTTGGGTTGTGGGCGATTTTGGGTAGTATCTACCTACTTTATGTTACCTATTGCCGTGTTCAGAGTAATTTTTATGTGTCTTTTTCGTATGGTTGTGAGCCATGGAGAGAGTTGTGTTGTACCTTCTATAAGTGACCCACCTATTGCCGTGTTCAGAGTAATTTGTATTTGTCTTTTCCTTATGGTTGAGAGCCGTGGAGGGAGTTGTGTTGTAGGCCGCTGAAGATCTTTGAAACCTAGAGCGCATGGACAGGGAGAAACCTTCGAAAGAACAGCCAGCCTATGTGCTTCTGAGCTGTATTGTGGGTTCGATTCCCACCCAGCAATAACATTTGTGTGATGAATATTGATGTTTGTTCTGTGTAGTATTGTATTGTATGATGATACCTACATACAATACAGTATTATTTCCAAAATCTAGTTCCTGATGAATAGGTATTGATGTAGGTTCTGTGTTGTATTATATGATGATACATACACATCAAACAATACAGTATTATTTCCAAAATCTAGTTGTCTAATTACAAGCTTTGCTTGGTTTAGGCATGATGGAAATAAATCATTATTCTCCTGCCCTTATCCCACGCTAGGTGGGGTCGGCACAACATGTTCTCTTCTTCCACTCACTCCTATCAACCGTCAACTCTGCATCTACACCTTTCATACCCATGTCCTCTTTCACACAATCCATCCATCTCTTTTTCGGCCTTCCCTTGCTCACATGTCCATCCACGCTCAAATTCATAACCCTTTTGGTCAAATGACTATTATCCCTCCTCATTACATGCCCATACCATGCCAACCTAGCACTCCTCAACTTTTCTACAACTGGTGCCACTTTCAAACTACCCCTTATAAACTCATTTCTGATCTTATCTAACCTTGTCACCCCACACATCCATCTTAACATTCGCATCTCAGTAACATGCACTTTCCTCTCATCCGTCTTCTTCATAGCCCAACCCTCTGATCCATGCATTGCGACAGGTCTGATGAATATTACAGGACATTTATTTCACACAGCATGAAATAGTCCTGTAATATTTATTAGGTATTATTTATGCTTCTCTCAGAAAGTATGGCACTTCATCATGAAACACCCACCTTTTTATATATAAATAATAAGCAATTAAGTATAAGGTATATAGGTTTTATTTACATATTTGATTCTAAAATCTAATTAAGTGAATATGCGGTTGTCTCAATTTAACACACTAATCTGCCACTCTGCCAAATTCTTCTGATCAAGGCTGCTGAGGCGACAACCTCAGAAACCTAACTGTAAATATACATAAATGTAAGATAACATATTATGATTAAAACAAAAGTTAAATTAGGGTAATTATTAGATAAGCATTTCCTAATTGTGGTAGTGTGGTAAACATAAAAGTATATTTTACTTATTTTATTCTAATCTTCCACTATGATTTGTCCGCCATTCTCAACATTTGCTCTTGAGTTCCATTTGCTCTTCACCACCAACTCCACTCCTCAAGGGAGTGGAGGCTATAACAAGTCCTCCTTTGGTGCTATAAAAAGCCGGGTGCTCCAATATGTAATCGGTTTTCTGAAAATAATAGGACCTTATTAGAACAAGTTGGAGACAAAAATTCATCAAGCCATTCTTGTATTTGCCAAATAAGTATGTATGGCGGTGGTCTGCTTGATGTAGAACAAACAGCAGTGCACTTACTGCTGTTGTATTGCTGCTGCAATACACACCCACAAACTAATTCCAACACTTCACGCAAGTACTATCCCTCCATTTCGGGCGAAGTCTTCGTGGTCCCCGACCCTATAGAGTTAAGTCGGGATGCTACAATCGCTCCAACGAAGAGCCGCAGTCATTTTGCAGCAAGATTTCCTCTTGTCTTTGGGAAACTATTCGAGGGGACGGCATATCTAAAAATTACCACTCATGACGTAAGTAAAACGTGGAAAACTAAGTTAACGCACATTTTACTTATAAATTTATTAGAATTACTTACTTTTCGTGTCTACAAAGCGCTCTAAATAAATATTTAGAACATTTTCTCATATATTTGTTTATATTTTGTGTTTACAAATACAAACTCGCATCACATTAGAGGTGTGACTAATAAATTAATAATAGTTAGATAACCTAATATTAGCAATGTATATTCGTAATAGGTATTGGAATCTTCGGTATAATATTATTTTATAATAGTTAAATATTAGCCTGATCCAAGATTCGTTTCGTGAAATTCGCCGCGGTGGCTGTGATGGCGCTTAGTATTGTCGCTCTGCTCTGCCGTTAGTGTTATGTGTTCTCGTACGTAGGTACTGAAGCGCTGTTCTTACTAGCGTTCATGCGAGCGAGGGTGAGATGAATAGTTATTCTATGATTTGATTGATATGCGTGAATGAATTTGAGTAAATAATAGTCTCTGTGATTGATATTCGTCTGCTAATGAGTGAATTTGTGCGAATGATATATGTCTAGTAGTAAGTGAATCTAAGTAAATAATAGTCTGATTGATATTCGTCTGCTAATGAGTGAATTTGTGCGAATGATATTCGTCTAGAAGTGAGTGAATTTGAGTAAATAATAGTCTCTGTGATTGATATTCATCTGCTAAGGAGTCAATTTGTGTGAATAATAGCAATAAATAATCATTGTAGGTACCTACATAGGTAATTAACTTTTTAAATACGCCAACTTATCTTTATTTTCGTTCACAGTCCTAAGCCTCATAAAAGATGAAGAAAAATTTAATAACCGTTACATTTACATTATGTACGTATCATAATATACTTTTATCCGATTATGGATACCTACCCAAAGAGAATACCTGATAGAATATCTATTAAACGCCGTAAGTAGCGTTGAATACAGAATCGGAATCAGTCTAAACACTACCTATTATTTGAATATTATATTATAATAGGTATCATAACATAATCCCAGCAATTAAATAATACGAAAATATGACCCTAATACACCATCTCTATTACAAACTCTCATCACATTGGGAACATCTTCTTCTTCTTCTTTGATTGGCCTCTGCGTTTCGTTGCGTTTGCATAACACACCATTTTTCGGTTTTATGATTAAAATAATTCGTTTTAAGGTAAAATTACTATTTTATACCTTCAAATAAAAAATAATAAGTACTACTGAGTATCAATAAATGACATTCTAATTAAAAAAATATGGTAGATCGCATTTTTATTAAAACGTTGCGTTTCGTTTATTTAATATTTGTTTCTTATTGAAATCCCTAATCCATTGTATGCTAGGAGTCCCATCTTAACATTGACGAACTTCATAAAGAACGGCGGTACCATTGCAGACTTATCGATTGATGAAGATGGAGATGAAATCAATGGATGACAATGAACTTCGGCGAAATGCCCGGTAGCCTCCCTGAGTGTAACGTCAGATGGCGCTACGTCGTAGAATGTAACCGAATAGTTTCAAAATTCGTAATCTTAACAAAATTCAGAAAGGATTCGGGAGATTGTGTTAATCATGTAATAAGCGTTTCTAATCGCTCTTAGATTTGTAATAATCCGGCCTGGGACCGTACCGGCGACGGCGTAGCCGATCTCCATTGGCTTAAAATTAGCTTCATGAGAACTAGAAACGATTTTTACCTACCGGTGAGGCTACCGGGCATTTCGCCGAAGTTCATTGTCATCCATTGATTTCATCTCCATCTTCATCAATCGATAAGTCTGCAATGGTACCGCCGTTCTTTATGAAGTTCGTCAATGTTAAGATGGGACTCCTAGCATACAATGGATTAGGGATTTCAATAAGAAACAAATATTAAATAAACGAAACGCAACGTTTTAATAAAAATGCGATCTACCATATTTTTTTAATTAGAATGTCATTTATTGATACTCTGTAGTACTTATTATTTTTTATTTCTAGGTATAAAATAGTAATTTTACCTTAAAACTAATTATTTTAATCATAAAACCGAAAAATGGTGTGTTATGCAAACGCAACGAAACGCAGAGGCCAATCAAAGAAGAAGAAGAAGAAGTTCCCAATGTGATGAGAGTTTGTAATAGAGATGGTGTATTAGGGTCATATTTTCGTATTATTTAATTGCTGGGATTATGTTATGATACCTATTATAATGTAATAGTCAAATAATAGGTAGTGTTTCGACTGATTCCGATTCTGTATTCAACGCTACTTACGGCGTTTAATAGATATTCTATCAGGTATTCTCTTTGGGTAGGTATCCATAATCGGATAAAAGTATATTATGATACGTACATAATGTAAATGTAACGGTTATTAAATTTTTCTTCATCTTTTATGAGGCTTAGGACTGTGAACGAAAATAAAGATAAGTTGGCGTATTTAAAAAGTTAATTACCTATGTAGGTACCTACCAACAATGATTATTTATTGCTATTATTCACACAAATTGACTCCTTAGCAGATGAATATCAATCACATAGACTATTATTTACTCAAATTCACTCACTTCTAGACGAATATCATTCGCACAAATTCACTCATTAGCAGACGAATATCAATCAGACTATTATTTACTTAGATTCACTCACTACTAGACATATATCATTCGCACAAATTCACTCATTAGCAGACGAATATCAATCACAGAGACTATTATTTACTCAAATTCACTCACTTCTAGACAAATATCATTCATACAAATTCATTCATTAATAGACCAATATCGATCACAGAAACTATTAGTATTTACTTAGATTCATTCACTTCTAGACGCATATCAATCAAATCATAGAATAACTATTCATCTCACCCTCGCTCGCATGGACGCTAGTAAGAACAGCGCTTCAGTATCTACGTACGAGAACACATAACACTAACGGCAGAGCAGAGCGACAATACTAAGCGCCATCACAGCCACCGCGGCGAAGTTCACGAAACGAATCTTGGATCAGGCTAATATTTAACTATTATAAAATAATATTATACCAAAGATTCCAATACCTATTACGAATATACATTGCTAATATTAGGTTATCTAACTATTATTAATTTATTAGTCACACCTCTAATGCGAGTTTGTATTTGTAAACACAAAACAAAAACAAATATATGAGAAAATGTTCTAAATATTTATTTAGAGTGCTTTGTAGACACGAAAAGTAAGTAATTCTAATAAATTTATAAGTAAAATGTGCGTTAACTTAGTTTTCCACGTTTTACTTACGTCATGAGTGGTAATTATTAGATATGCCGTCCCCTCGAATAGTTTCCCAAAGACGAGGAAATCTTGCTGCAAAATGACTGCGGCTCTTCGTTTCGATTGTAGCATCCCGACTTAACTCTATAGGGTCGGGGACCACGAAGACTTCGCCCGAAATGGAGGGATAGTACTTGCGTGAAGTGTTGGAATTAGTTTGTGGGTGTGTATTGCAGCAGCAATACAACAGCAGTAAGTGCACTGCTGTTTGTTCTACATCAAGCAAACCACCGCCATACATACTTATTTGGCAAATACAAGAATGGCTTGATGAATTTTTGTCTCCAACTTGTTCTAATAAGGTCCTATTATTTTCAGAAAACCGATTACATATTGGAGCCCCCGGCTTTTTATAGCACCAAAGGAGGACTTGTTATAGCCTCCACTCCCTTGAGGAGTGGAGTTGGTGGTGAAGAGCAAATGGAACTGAAGAGCAAATGTTGAGAATGGCGGACAAATCATAGTGGAAGATTAGAATAAAATAAATAAAAAAGACTTTTATGTTTACCACAATTAGGAAATGCTTATCTAATAATAACCCTAATTTAACTTTTGTTTTAATCATAATATGTTATCTTACATTTATGTATATTTACAGTTAGGTTTCTGAGGTTGTCGCCTCAGTAGCCTTGATCAGAAGAATTTGGCAGAGTGGTAGATTAGTATGTGTTAAATTGAGACAACCGCATATTCACTTAATTAGATTTTAGAATCAAATATGTAAATAAAACCTATATACCTTATACTTAATTGCTTATTATTCATATATAAAAAGGTGGGTGTTTCATGATGAAGTGTCATACTTTCTGAGAGAAGCATAAATAATACCTAATAAATATTACAGGACTATTTCATGCTGTGTGAAATAAATGTCCTGTAATATTCATCAGACCTGTCGCAATGCATGGATCAGAGGGTTGGGCTATGAAGAAGACGGATGAGAGGAAAGTGCATGTTACTGAGATGCGAATGTTAAGATGGATGTGTGGGGTGACAAGGTTAGATAAGATCAGAAATGAGTTTATAAGGGGAAGTTTGAAAGTGGCACCAGTTGTAGAAAAGTTGAGGAGTGCTAGGTTGGCATGTAATGAGGAGGGATAATAGTCATTTGACCAAAAGGGTTATGAATTTGAGCGTGGATGGACATGTGAGCAAGGGCAGGCCGAAAAAGAGATGATGGATTGTGTGAAAGAGGACATGGGTATGAAAGGTGTAGATGCAGAGTTGACGGTTGATAGGAGTGAGTGGAAGAAGAGAACATGTTGTGCCGACCCCACCTAGCGTGGGATAAGGGCAGGAGAATAATGATTTATTTCCATCATGCCTAAACCAAGCAAAGCTTGTAATAAGACAACTAGATTTTGGAAATAATACTGTATTGTTTGATGTGTATGTATCATCATATAATACAACACAGAACCTACATCAATACCTATTCATCAGGAACTAGATTTTGGAAATAATACTGTATTGTATGTAAGTATCATCATACAATACAAAACTACACAGAACAAACATCAATATTCATCACACAAATGTTATTAGGTGGGAATCGAACCCACAATACAGCTCAGAAGCACATAGGCTGGCTGTTCTTTCGAAGGTTTCTCCTTGTCCATGCGCTCTAGGTTTCGAAGATCTTCAGCGGCCTACAACACAACTCCCTCAACGGCTCTCAACCATAAGGAAAAGACACATACAAATTACTCTGAACACGGCAATAGGTAGGTCACTTATAGAAGGTACAACACAACTCTCTCCATGGCTCACAACCATACGAAAAAGACACATAAAAATTACTCTGAACACGGCAATAGGTAACATAAAGTAGGTAGATACTACCCAAAATCGCCCACAACCCAACACTCTCCATGGCTCTCAAACAAACGAAAAAGACACACACAAATTACTCTGAACACTGCAATAACATATAGTGCCCAGAAAAACCCAAATATGTATCCTAAATGTGCCGAAAGCTGAATAATTCGGATGATGGTATTGATAACCGGTGCTTTACGGTAACCGGCTTCAAGTTATTCATCCAATAAAGATACGAACCATGGCAAAACAATTATTGAAGCCCATCTGCCTTACGCGGTACCGAATCTGTCATCTAAACGTCAAAATGTACTGAATGGACGGGTTTCATAACATGTGTTCACTTTTAAGATGGGAAACGCCATTTTGTATTTGACACTTGTGATACCCGGTAGGTAAAAATCGTTTCTAGTTCTCATGAAGCTAATTTTAAGCCAATGGAGATCGGCTACGCCGTCGCCGGTACGGTCCCGGGTATCACAAGTGTCAAATACAAAATGGCGTTTCCCATCTTAAAAGTGAACACATGTTATGAAACCCGTCCATTCAGTACATTTTGACGTTTAGATGACAGATTCGGTACCGCGTAAGGCAGATGGGCTTCAATAATTGTTTTGCCATGGTTCGTATCTTTATTGGATGAATAACTTGAAGCCGGTTACCGTAGAGCACCGGTTATCAATACCATCATCCGAATTATTCAGCTTTCGGCAAATTTAGGATACATATTTGGGTTTTTCTGGGCACTATATGTTATTGCATTGTTCAGAGTAATTTGTGTGTGTCTTTTTCGTTTGTTTGAGAGCCATGGAGAGTGTTGGGTTGTGGGCGATTTTGGGTAGTATCTACCTACTTTATGTTACCTATTGCCGTGTTCAGAGTAATTTTTATGTGTCTTTTTCGTATGGTTCTGAGCCATGGAGAGAGTTGTGTTGTACCTTCTATAAGTGACCTACCTATTGCCGTGTTCAGAGTAATTTGTATGAGTCTTTTCCTTATGGTTGAGAGCCGTGGAGGGAGTTGTGTTGTAGGCCGCTGAAGATCTTCGAAACCTAGAGCGCATGGACAGGGAGAAACCTTCGAAAGAACAGCCAGCCTATGTGCTTCTGAGCTGTATTGTGGGTTCGATTCCCACCCAGCAATAACATTTGTGTGATGAATATTGATGTTTGTTCTGTGTAGTATTGTATTGTATGATGATACATACATACAATACAGTATTATTTCCAAAATCTAGTTCCTGATGAATAGGTATTGTAATAGGTATTGATGTAGGTTCTGTGTTGTATTATATGATGATACATACACATCAAACAATACAGTATTATTTCCAAAATCTAGTTGTCTTATTACAAGCTTTGCTTGGTTTAGGCATGATGGAAATAAATCATTATTCTCCTGCCCTTATCCCACGCTAGGTGGGGTCGGCACAACATGTTCTCTTCTTCCACTCACTCCTATCAACCGTCAACTCTGCATCTACTTTCATACCCATGTCCTCTTTCACACAATCCATCCATCTCTTTCTCGGCCTTCCCTTGCTCACATGTCCATCCACGCTCAAATTCATAACCCTTTTGGTCAAATGACTATTATCCCTCCTCATTACATGCCCATACCATGCCAACCTAGCACTCCTCAACTTTTCTACAACTGGTGCCACTTTCAAACTTCCCCTTATAAACTCATTTCTGATCTTATCTAACCTTGTCACCCCACACATCCATCTTAACATTCGCATCTCAGTAACATGCACTTTCCTCTCATCCGTCTTCTTCATAGCCCAACCCTCTGATCCATGCATTGCGACAGGTCTGATGAATATTACAGGACATTTATTTCACACAGCATGAAATAGTCCTGTAATATTTATTAGGTATTATTTATGCTTCTCTCAGAAAGTATGGCACTTCATCATGAAACACCCACCTTTTTATTTATAAATAATAAGCAATTAAGTATAAGGTATATAGGTTTTATTTACATATTTGATTCTAAAATCTAATTAAGTGAATATGCGGTTGTCTCAATTTAACACACTAATCTGCCACTCTGCCAAATTCTTCTGATCAAGGCTGCTGAGGCGACAACCTCAGAAACTTAACTGTAAATATACATAAATGTAAGATAACATATTATGATTAAAACAAAAGTTAAATTAGGGTAATTATTAGATAAGCATTTCCTAATTGTGGTAGTGTGGTAAACATAAAAGTATTTTTTACTTATTTTATTCTAATCTTCCACTATGATTTGTCCGCCATTCTCAACATTTGCTCTTCAGTTCCATTTGCTCTTCACCACCAACTCCACTCCTCAAGGGAGTGGAGGCTATAACAAGTCCTCCTTTGGTGCTATAACAAGTCCTCCTTTGGTGCTATAAAAAGCCGGGTGCTCCAATATGTAATCGGTTTTCTGAAAATAATAGGACCTTATTAGAACAAGTTGGAGACAAAAATTCATCAAGCCATTCTTGTATTTGTCAAATAAGTATGTATGGCGGTGGTTTGCTTGATCTAGAACAAACAGCAGTGCACTTACTGCTGTTGTATTGCTGCTGCAATACACACCCACAAACGAATTCCAACACTTCACGCAAGTACTATCCCTCCATTTCGGGCGAAGTCTTCGTGGTCCCCGACCCTATAGAGTTAAGTCGGGATGCTACAATCGAAACGAAGAGCCGCAGTCATTTTGCAGCAAGATTTCCTCGTCTTTGGGAAACTATTCGAGGGGACGGCATATCTAAAAATTACCACTCATGACGTAAGTAAAACGTGGAAAACTAAGTTAACGCACATTTTACTTATAAATTTATTAGAATTACTTACTTTTCGTGTCTACAAAGCGCTCTAAATAAATATTTAGAACATTTTCTCATATATTTGTTTATGTTTTGTGTTTACAAATACAAACTCGCATCACATTAGAGGTGTGACTAATAAATTAATAATAGTTAGATAACCTAATATTAGCAATGTATATTCGTAATGGGTATTGGAACCTTCGGTATAATATTATTTTATAATAGTTAAATATTAGCCTGATCCAAGATTCGTTTCGTGAACTTCGCCGCGGTGGCTGTGATGGCGCTTAGTATTGTCGCTCTGCTCTGCCGTTAGTGTTATATGTTCTCGTACGTAGGTACTGAAGCGCTGTTCTTACTAGCGTTCATGCGAGCGAGGGTGAGATGAATAGTTATTCTATGATTTGATTGATATGCGTGCATGAATTTGAGTAAATAATAGTCTCTGTAATTGATATTCGTCTGCTAATGAGTGAATTTGTGCGAATGATATATATCTAGTAGTAAGTGAATCTAAGTAAATAATAGTCTGATTGATATTCGTCTGCTAATGAGTGAATTTGTGCGAATGATATTCGTCTAGAAGTGAGTGAATTTGAGTAAATAATAGTCGCTGTGATTGATATTCATCTGCTAAGGAGTCAATTTGTGTGAATAATAGCAATAAATAATCATTGTAGGTACCTACATAGGTAATTAACTTTTTAAATACGCCATCTTATTTTAATTTTCGTTCACAGTCCTAAGCCTCATAAAAGATGAAGAAAAATTTAATAACCGTTACATTTACATTATGTACGTATCATAATATACTTTTATCCGATTATGGATACCTACTCAAAGAGAATACCTGATAAAATATCTATTAAACGCCGTAAGTAGCGTTGAATACAGAATCGGAATCAGTCGAAACACGACCTATTATTTGACTATTATATTATAATAGGTATCATAACATAATCCCAGCAATTAAATAATACGAAAATATGACCCTAATACACCATCTCTATTACAAACTCTCATCACATTGGGAACATCTTCTTCTTCTTCTTTGATTGGCATCTGCGTTTCGTTGCGTTTGCATAACACACCATTTTTCGGTTTTATGATTAAAATAATTCGTTTTAAGGTAAAATTACTATTTTATACCTTGAAATAAAAAATAATAAGTACTACAGAGTATCAATAAATGACATTCTAATTAAAAAAATATGGTAGATTGCATTTTTATTAAAACGTTGCGTTTCGTTTATTTAATATTTGTTTCTTATTGAAATCCCTAATCCATTGTATGCTAGGAGTCCCATCTTAACATTGACGAACTTCATAAAGAACGGCGGTACCATTGCAGACTTATCGATTGATGAAGATGGAGATGAAATCAATGGATGACAATGAACTTCGGCGAAATGCCCGGTAGCCTCCCTGGTTTTTTTATAATCCCATTCCATTTGCATGATTTGTAAGCGGTATTTTCTCTCGACCGCACAACGTTTTTCGAGCGTGTGTGACGAGTGCGTTGTATATGCATTTTTTGTTTATCTCCTATTATACGTAGCACTGCTTGCCGAAATTAAAAATAACATATTACCTGCCTACTACCAACCGATAATTTTATCTGATACTGACCTTTTTATACTTTCAGGTGCAGAGCAAGACGTGATAATGAAATAATGAAAGCCTAGATGTGATCTCGAGCAGAGTTGTCCACATAAATACCTAGTATATACGTAATATAATGTTTTATAATATTTTATAGCTAGAACAGGTGTCATATTAGGTCGCTATCGAATGACAAAGATATGAACATCTTAGACCTATACCTAGATATAGAAACAGCTTTCGGAAAATGAGGTAATGAACCGATGTTACCTACTTACCTTCTATGTTAAACTGCATAAAATACTTTGACAGACGAAGCGAAGCATTGCTGGAAAAAGTATTGACATCAGTTAAGTATCATTCACAGCTACGCTGGCAGTAGCTCTGCCTTCTGCGCTGTAGGTTGTGGGTTCAATTCCCACCCAAGACAAGCATTTGTGTGATGAATAAAGATGTTTGTTCTGTGTTTGGGTTTTAGAATGTAGCGTATTATTTATAAGCATATATATTTAAAAAATAAGTATGAGGTACCTATCAGTAATTTAGTTCCCATATTACAAGATTGGTTTAGTTTGGGGCAGTGTGTAATTAATGTCCAGTAATGTAAAAAAAATACCACTGGACCAAACACATTTCTAATAACATGTAATTATGTGTATGGGTGTATCAAGGTATTTAATCTGCTTGACAAGATTTCGTAAAACGATTTACTTACTTACATTAAAAAAATACCAATTAGACGTAAGTATGTTTTTCCTGGCTGGAATAAATTATATATGTAGGTACCTTATATTAACGGGATAATTACCATGATTGTTGGCAAATAGGTTATCCGATATTTCGACGCAGTTTCACGCGCCATGATCATGGATTATAGTCACGGATACACTAAAGTCATTGCGATTATGTAGGAATGAAGGTAAGTAGGTACCTACCTAGTTACTGCTTGCCTAAATGGTCCCTCTTTCTCTTCCTCAACTGCATCGAAATATCGGATAACCCATTCACCAACAAATCATGGTAAATATTCCGTTAATATTCGTTATAGTGTTCACATCCAAAAGTTTTAAGCTGGAATAATATTGATAATTTATCCGATCTAAATATTATAAGCTCGAATGTAACACTGCTTACAAAATGTTATAGGTAGGTGTAAGTATGTCTATCCTCAGCTTAATACCTAGCGCGTACCTACACGTGATACGGTTTTTGGCAAAAGTAGCTTCAAAACACTGTGGATAATATTGTAAACTCGCTACACGTAGGTACATGCTAATTCCAATAATATTTGAGATATTCTATGTTTAGATTTACCATATCGATTGAATAACTGAGCAAACTTTGCTCATTAAATACATTCTCAATGAATTCAAATTCGGTTTGAATACGATTGGTGTATGTGTTTCATGTAGACTATTTTGTAGTGACGAATTTCACGTTTAACCTACGTTTTATATGTTTTAAAAACCGTCTCATGCGTACTAAGACTTGGATGTGTTGTGTATTTGTGTTCCTAGTCACGGTTATATGGCTGAACGGATTTTAATGAAATTTTGGCATTGATGCTATGGGGAACATTACATACCCAGGCTACCTTTTTACACGCGATGGAACCACGCGAGTGAAACCGCGGGCAAAGCTGGCGTAAAATAATTTTGTAATGAGATAGGTACCTACTGTAATAATGAGTCCGTTGCACACTTGTACATCCCAATCTATCTAGGTCATCCTATTTGTGTATTTACTAGAAATAAGCAAAGGCATGGAATTAACTGCATGGCATTATTTTATATACATTATCGAATTTAAAGATATGTTTTATTTAAAAAATTGAAGATTTCGTATTTTTCTGATAAAGTATAGCGTATTAGTTTTAATATACCTCGATACTGAAGTATTAGAAATATTTACCCAGCAAAAGTGACGGTAAGAAACTCACGACTTTTTTTCCTTCGGGTATTGATGTAAATCAGGGCAGCTGGATCTCACTTAGCGATGAACACCAAAGTCAAAGTCAAATATTTTTTACTCATTAAACATATATTTGACTTTGATGTTAAATATTTGGCTTGATCCAGCTGCCCATGGTGTTTGATTTGAGAATTTATTATAGAATATTATCACGATATAAGACCTAGGTATTAAGAAAATTCACTGCATATTTATATCAAGATAATATTATTTGCATAATAAGTGAGTGCTTACATTTATATGTTTTTTAATAAAACTGTTGTTAATTGAGAAATGTATGTGTTTCATTGTGACTGTAAGAGCTGACGAATGAAATACTTATATAATTGATTACTTATTTATTAATGATGAGTTAGCTTTTATGACCTCGTTGTCTTAGCTCTAGACCGCAAGGATAAGCGACTCTACTCTGTTTACAATGGTGCGAGCTATTGGTGCGATTTCAGATCCCCTCTGGATCTGAAATCGGTGTTCGATCCCCAGGGGAGCAATATTGTGCTTGATTTGATTGGTGGTAGGATTTTGTTTAAGTCCGCCTGGCTAGCCACCACCATCTTACCTAATTCTGTCGCCATAAAAACAATTCTTAAAAAAAATATTGTGTTTTATTGCATTTAGAGGTAAGATAGCCAGTTCCTCAGATTGTTGAGGATTCCGGGTGAAGCGCGCCTCCACTGATGAAGGCCAAATGCTTACCCGTCGTCGAATAAAAAAAAACAAAATAATATATTTACAGATATTTTACACCGAATTATGTAGGTAGGTACCGATTATTATAGTTTTTATTTTATTTGCATACTAAATAATAACAATAGCTTGACTTGATTGAATGAAAGGTTATACTCGTATGGCTATTTTAATGAGCTCCCCGAAGGCAAACAGGATCTGCAACTGCAACACAAGTCGATGACTTATATTAAATTATATTAAAAAGTATTTATGCGTAGATTGGGGCTAGATGGCGTGTGTCAAATGATTGTACTGTGATGTCAAAAAAATACATGTCTGTAAATTAATGGGAAAGAGTATCTAAAGTATTATTTTCCATTAAATACACTTCGGCCGTAACAAGGAGGTTTTTTATTAATTTTCATGATATCGGCTATGGCATACGGCGGCCCGTGTTTAGTGCTTGCTAATTTTACATTGTGTTTAGATAAAGTACATGTAGTGTATGAAACTTGGCTAACATTCGTTAAAGTTTCACTAAATACTTTATTTTATCTGCTGGGTCATGAAAATGGCAAATAAAATAAAATAATAAGTACTGAAAAACTATTTTTTTATTGTTTACTTAAATTTTCTTATTCAACTTACTGTTTACATTAAAATATCATAAAACCATGTCAGCCTCTAGGCCTGTGCGACACCCAGATTGATGCTATTCTATTTCACTGGAAACCACACGTCGACAAGTAGGTAATCTTTTAAAATACGCGTAAAATACGTTACAGATACACTATTTAGGTATACCTAATATACCTACCTATATAACCTCTGTCATCATCATTTTATTCAAGAATTAAAGCAAAATTATTATCAAACTAAAAAAAGACTTATACCTAACATTTATAAATATGTTTCGTTTTTTTTATGAATTCATTGAGCAAAAACGACTGTCTATTGTCAGTTCAACAATAGTACATAAGTATCTACTAAAATCTTACAAACGTTTGTAAGCAAACACAATCGCCCAAGCACATCCCGATCTGATCGGAGGCCGTGCATTAACTGGCAATAGGTACATTACCGGCGCCCCACAAATTGAGTGAATGGCTATAGACAAAAAATATAATTAAAACCCAAAGCCGGCCCCTAGATGAATGCAGAGTGCAGGATTTTGGGGGTTTGTTCAAGCTGCGACTATGAATTCCACCGTTAGTATAGGTCCTCAAGATGCAGAGAACAAGCCATTTTTCTAGATATATAATATAAGTTCCTTTCAATGTGTGTAAATATATAAAGCTTATTGTATTATCATTTAGAGAAAAAAAAATGAACTGAATCCATTGCCCAGGGTAGACCACTGAAGGTTTATCATACCTACACCATCATTCATACTCCTTTTTAACCGCCTCTGTGGTCTAGTGGTTCAACCTACCCATTTCAGATCCAGAGGTCCCGGATTCGATGCCCAAGGGGAGTACAATATTATGCTCGGTATGGTTGGTGGTAGGACTTTGTTTAAGTCTGCCTGGCTAGCAACCACTATCTTACCTTATTCTATCGCCATAATAACAATTCTAAAATTGATGTAAGATAGCAAGTTCCTCAGTTTATTGAGGATTCCGGTTGAAGTGCGCCTCCACCTTCGGCCTTATATTAACTTGTTACCAGGTCAGATGAAGGCCAAGTGCTTCCCCATCGTACAATTTAAAACAAAAACCTTACATAATATCATTATGACACATCGGGTACTTTCCTTGGGAACCAGTAGCTGCCTGGATTTCAAAAATATTGATTTTAAGTTTAGTTACCAACAGACCGTTTGTAATGGTTCTCGTGTAAACCGACTGCTTCCATTGTAAATACCTAGTTAAATACATAAATGTAATAAAGCGTATATACATGCAACATATAAAATAACATAACCTTATTGTTCTCAGTTGATATATAAGTAGTTACACCTACTAACAAACTTCAAATGCACTAAAAACACTATTAAAACATAGGACCTAATTAGATTGTGTGTCTCGTACCCATTGATAGCCCAAGGCGTGTTGTGAAACGCATTAATAGCTCTCGAACGTGGCTTGGGTAGAAAGAGATGACCGTCACCTGTTTTTGACAGGTGTCATGTCATCATACCTACTGTCAATGGAATAGACCATGGTTTGATCACAATCCTATTACCTACTATAGGTACTCTTTGTCACAATATCACGTGGCCGACGATGTAGCACGATGGTCTTGAAGACACCAATTCACTCACGCCAAAGAGGCCAATCTGGTAATTTTCAGATAAACAGACGCAAGCAAGTAGCCTTTCGCATGATGAAAGCGGAACTAAAGCGTTTAGTACGACAGGGCAGGATGGTAATGAGGTAGATATGCTTCTTCTATTCCTGCTATTCGTGTAGTGGAAGGGTGATGGCGGGATCAGATTGTGAAGCTCCTGTGCGCACTCTCCGAATTGAAGCCTTTATAAGACTGAAGTCAAGCTTTCGTCGGTGCTCAAGGCTTAGGATCTATGTCTTAGCGATGAAGTCTCTAAGTGATAGACCGTCGTTTGACATGTTTTTCTGATGTTGATGTGATTCTGGTGTTATACTACACCTGAAGCATTCGCGCGTTTGCGACCCTTTAAAGTTCAATAAAACCCTTTTAGAACAACCCTATACCACAGCTAACAAAATACATACTATGGTCTAAGGAATCGCCTCTGTGGCATAGTGGTTTGCCCAGCGGTATCTCGGTTCGGGATATAAGTATATATAAAAACTTTCTAAATAGATAGACCTGCCAATGAAAGCCTGAGCATTAGCTTTCTGGTAGTTTGGGTTTTGCATCAATATAACTAATTTATTTCAAAATTACATTTTGATAAAAGAACGAAGTGGATGTATTAACCACGTATCTACTCGGATACCAATCTAATAAGATCAAACCCCCCAAAAGAAACATTATAGTAAGGTAGGTACTCTTCCAAACAATCGGAAAGCATTGTGCCAACTTTAATGGAATAACGGAAAACTGACAAAAAACGTTTTGCAAAAGTTTTTTCTGTAGAATTGGTGACGGACATTAACGTGTATTGCTTCTACATATAAATACACAAGATCGTTGCGTAGCTAACCGTCTGACTGTCAGAGATCAACCTAAACCGAAAGACCATATAATGCATGACATTTTCAGGATAACCTTCTTTTCCTGCGTTAATCATTCTACACAGAGTCCTTCCACTTTATAAATTTAAAAATGTTTGACTTCTCACCTAACACGAAATATTTTTATATTTAAAATGGGTAGCTCTTATTTTCTAGGCTCACCTGGGCATTACTGGCACGTAGCGAACTGGTGCCGGACTTCAGTAGATGGTCGTCAGCCAGATGGACCTTTACGGACCACCACCGATAGGATCTGTCCGCCGAAACCATTGACTAAAGGTCCTGGTAGATCAAGGAGGTAGATCCCACCTGACCATGATGATTTATGAAGTTAAATTTCGTGATTCGGCTATAGTCCTTTTACAATAAATTCGTAGAAAAAAAACATTTATGTGTTGTATGATTTTGTAGGTACACCAAGCTCGTTGATTTAATAAGACAATGCTACCCGCGGTGTCCTCAGCTAAATCATTTGTGACTCTCATAATCCTCCCTCCGGCTTAGCGATTAGGTACACAAGGTGGGCAACGGTATCCACCAGAGTACGTAACAGCAATAATGCGAGCACCAACACGAACGCCGACTGATTATATCGAATTTCATTGCATCCTTCAGTCATTGTCGTGTGGTATTCGAGCTGTGATAATGGGAACTCTATTGAGCCAAGTCAGGGTAATCCACTAGTACACAACAAGGCGCCAAAAAAGCTCATTTTGCTACAAAAACAAGCACGCGAACGCGAGATCATCGCTCGCCGCAAGTCACAGATCATTACAACAGTAGTTGTAAAGTCTTCCTTCACTTAGCTATCATCTAAGTATTTGGATTAAGGAACAAGATGTTTCCTCTGTATAGAATTGGCCACCTGTGGCTTATTTCAGCGATGTGAACTTTTTTTTTCTCAGGCTATGCAATGCGGTTGCAAGCCTTCCTAAGAAGTCATATTTATGGCTACGTCCAGAATGTATGATGTGTGTCTTACTATAATGTCTTACTATATGTGTAAGAGGTTTACTTACTCCAAATCCAAAACCATCTACATATTCCCATTGGTATCTGTTTTTTTTTCTGTTTTCCCCAGAGCAGGAGGTCGGACAAACATGTAACGCCGAAACTTATTCTAAATCGCAAGTAATAGAGCTCCATTCAAACAAAAAACCACAGCCAGTGAAGTAAGGCCGCCGGGGTCTCATAACAGTACTTTAATCACAGCAGCCTCCAGACATTATGTAACAGCTAGTCCTATGGTGGATTTCATCATACCACGACGCGGGATCGGGAATGACCGAGAACCTTTACGCGGGAAATTGTTTTATCTTGTTGCAAGTGTCAAAAGCAAGACAAGGCTTTCGAACAGCCTGTCAGTTTCAATTCAAAAGTTTTTATTACGTGTTCTTATTTCAAATCTGTAGTAATTGTGTTAAAGTTTTCATTTGTCTTGAACAAAAAGGTTTTCTTTTTATATGTGATAGTTTATAGATTATGTATTTTACAACAGGCATGACTTCAATTGAACTATAATGGAAATACTAAGGTTAGTTGTCACTAACAATATTTTTATCATATGCAATTATAATATCTCTTTAACTTAATCAGATATTATTTATTAATACTGAAAGGTCAAGGCACTTTGGCAATAATATTTGCATGTGGGAACATAACTGTGCTATCCATATCCACACCGGTAATACAGGTTATTAGAATGGCAGTGAGAGCAAGGCTTCATTCAGCTGTTTAAACAAGAAATCAAATTGATCACAAAAATACTAATTTCATCGAATAATTTAAAAAAATATATCAAAAAGATAAATCGATAGATACTACTTAGGCACTACTTACTCCAGCTATGTGTAAATAATATTCCGTCGATGAATGTTCAAAAAAGTACGATAAGTACTCGAAGTTCAAAATAATAATAGATCATTTATTTCAGATATAAATACATCTTCGTGATAACAGCATTAGTAGTATCGACTGCAAGCAAAGAGTTTAACAGATCTGAACATCACAAAGAGACCTGCCCCTTAAATAAAATCATTGAAGACATTTTCAAAGTAAACAAAAATAATGGAAGCTCCCAAATGAGCGAAAGAGCAAAGCTATTTTTACACTCAATAGCAAACATCACTAGTAAAAAAGATGATATTTCTCAAGATAAGCTCGTTGATGATATAATAGCAGCTATAAACCGAATAAAAGTTGATGTTTCAAAAGAAAGTAATGCTGATATTAAATTGAACGAAGCCATCATACTGACTCCGGGAAATCAGGCCTTCAAAAATCATTTTAAAGCACAAATTATTAAAAGTGGTATGGATGAAAAAAATGATAGAATAGGGCAGAACAGTGCGAAACAAACAAATAGCCAAGTAGAAGCTCGAAATGCCACTACAGAAAGAACTAGCTACGTTGAAATTCGGACAATAGAACCTAACAGCACTCACAAAAACACTGCATCTTCAAATAACATTTTAGATATATTGAAAAATCTAATGGCTAATACAACAACTAACAAAGAACTACACAACATTAAGATTATTGAGAAGAACATTAATAGAAATCATTCATTTTCGACCACTAAAAACGTATCGACTATCATAGTGACATATTGTGATAAGGAAAACAATACAAAAGCTAATTTGACATTATCCGATGAAAAATCTAGTACACTCGATGATAACTATGATTATTATGCTGATGGTGATGACGAATCTGATGATTATGATTCTGAATTGAACGAAGGTGACAAACGGGAGATACTGGAAGCAGCTGAATATGGGATGCAAAAGATGCACGAACTTTATAGTGTTGTAGAGCCAAAATTGTATTCCATGGGTAAGTCGACATATTACCAATTCCATATAAAATATTTTTTAACTCCGACCTCCACTCATCTGACGACCGCCTCTGTGGTCTAGTGGTTCACTCAGCGGTGTCAGATCCAGAGGTCCCGGGTTCGATCCCCAGGGGAGTAAAATATTGTGCTTAGTTTTGTTGGTGGTAGTTTTGTTTAAGTCCACCTGGCTAGCTACCACCATCTTACCTGAGTCTGTCGCCATAACAACAAATCGAAATTGGTGTGTTCCGGCATTTAGATTAGTTAGCCAGTTCCTCAGAATTGAGGATTCCGTGTGAAGTGCGTTTCCACTTTCGGCCTTATCGTAACTTGAAACCCAAGATCTACTCTGTCGTACAAAAAAACTGTAGCGAAATGGCTACAAATTGCTCCAAAACTTCAACATGCTATTTTGCTTGAGTTTTGCCTTTACCTGGACAAGAACGAAGTCTGCGATGGAGCAAGCATTCTATTAAAAAACTGTCTATTAAAAGCACTGGCACTCCCGCGAAACGACGAAACACAGCATACTGCTTGGCGCCGGACTTCGACAGGAGGATGATCGCTCACAAGCCAGACGGACCTTTATAGGTCCTACCATGCTTAAAGCGGCAGACAAAGCAAAACCGCTAGAAAGAACAGAAATCGGTTAAAAAAGCTCAAGTATGTGACTAGGTATATTTGTTTCAGGTTTCTGGCTGGACAATAACAACCCAGCCCGTTACGTGGCAGCCTTCAACGCGCCTTCGGAAGACTCCGCCAGGTTCACTAGATATGGATACGCATCACTCCAGGCTGCCACCAAGTTAAAGGAGCTGATCAGGTCAGTGACTTTGAGCCATTTATAATAATAGCCATTAATTATCGCACCTCTCACCATCGACGCGACGGGGTAAATGTACAACGTAAAAGGATAGTAGAGCCAGCCTAACTCCGTGAAGTGTAGAATATTCCTGGGGGAATATTCCATTCCCCCTTTTCGCAGTTTTCACGGAGTTTTTTGGTTTTCATTTCAGTGCTATGAGGGCAGCTGGTTCTTCGGTTAGACACACTTTATATATACCTCATAATTAAGAGTCTAATACTACGATTCGTTGAGGTATCAGGGCAGGCTAGTACAAGCATATACGGGTTACGGAGTCACACAGTACGTAGAGTTTGAGGGGACTATGGATCATTCCATAGTCTTCCAATAGTGCTGCTATCCATCTGGATAGCACACCGTAGTATCTACTACGGTTTAGAAGTTTAAAGCCGGGTCAATCAATATACAGGTAGCTTGTATTAACTACTCTGAGATGCAGAGATATTTTATGTAAGTGTATTGATTATTTCAGCTATTTCTTTGATATCTTGTATGTTTTTTTTTATTGTGTGCCCTAATAGCCAATAGCTAGTAAATAAATTCTGATTCTTAGCCCCCGGTAAATGTAGTTGCATCATGCAATAAAGATAATTAAGAAGCTACGAGAATATTCAATTCAAATGCAAATTATATTAGAAGCTATTAAAAATGTGTTTTCGCATCGGGACCTCGGCGGCATTTTATAAGCAAGTAACATTTACAGCTCAACGATTACACCACGTCCGCAGGAAGTAACCCATCAGCTTAGATATAACCTGTTACATGCTACGAGTATATGGTTGTCAAGTTCTCTCTTGGACTTAGTTCAGAAACTCCCGGATAGATGGTCAATGTTACTTTTCTGTCAGAAAAAGAAATACCAAAACAAATAGGGAAACGTAAAAAAATTGTTACTTTATGGAGTAACAACTCCGGCATACCAAAGTACCATTTGACTATTATTTTTTACTGTACGACCGGTAAGCGCTTGACCTTCATCTCTTTTGGTTTCAAGTTATGATAAGGAAGGTGGAAGCGTACTTCACCCGGAATCCTCAAGAGTCTGGAACAGGCTGTCTCACCTCTAATTCCGGAACAAAACAATTTAGAATTGTTGTAATGGTTTATTTATTCGCTTGCAGAAATAATTGTGAGTTGGTAAATGGGTAGCAGTTAATTGATCCAGAAACAAGTACAAAGTTTCTAGGTCAAGAGCTGAACCATACTAATTATTAACCCTCCTTCTGAGGCAGTCAGGTAAAATATAAAAAGACAAATAATCAGTCGGGTTACCAAAGGACCATTACATCACATAGATAACGGTATCACGTAGGTAACTCAACTGATCCAGACCAGCTCCAGACGGAAGCCTACTCGATACTGGCTGAATAGCCATGCTGAATAGCAATGGTGATTCGCTGGCCAAACTTTGGTTCAAGCATCACTACAACAAAAATCGAAAAACCGAAGGGGATCGACTCCCCACGGACCCAAGACTAACTCTGCAAATACTTAATTCCAGCAACATTTTAATAGCGAATTCTGTAAACCCCAGGATGTTAGACATCTAAGGATGATGCGAAGAATTTTTCTAGCTAAATCTCTACTTATCAGTGTGTAATTCTGTAATAGAGTAAAACCGGTCCCATCGCACCGGAGCGTAAGTGTCCGTAAATGTGTGTATTTACTCGACTATTTCGGAAGCAGGGTTATGTTTTTCCAGAGCCTTTAGGATCAGAAAGTTGAATTCCCAAAATGTATTATTTCACAGAATGTTGATTAATTTTTCATTCGCAAAATGTTGAATTCTTTAAAAGTTGAATTCCCATAAAGTTGACTTTTTGGGATCACATAGTTTTATCAATCCCAGTATCACACTAATATTATAAAAAGCAAAAGTATGATTGGATGTTTGCTCCTCCTTCACGCCAAAACTAATGAAACGGAGCGAGCGGAATATTTCCACAGATATTGTATGTCAAGACCGAAAATAGTCATATTTTCATCCCATATAGATAGCAGTTCTCGTGGGATGGGAGTGGGATGCCAAACATAGCCATACAAAACTGATTCGTTCTATTCCACATGGTGGTGCGAATCGATTCCTCCAACTCAGCCCGCTGATACCTTAAAAGCCGGCTAAAGGATCTCACCAGACGACGGCCAGCAGCTTACATCTGTATATTATATAAAACCGCAACGGCGATCACCAATCCTCTTGCCAACTGTATAATAACAAAACCTTCCAAAAAATTAAGAGACAGTCCTAAAGTGGTCACTAATTGGCTGTTGAAGGGAAGTGAAGAGTCAAGCGTTTGACTACAGGTTCACTTGAAAACAAGTAAAGAAGAGCAGTACTTTGGCAGGTTATTAGGCGTTTAAAGATGTACCAGCCTAAAAACTCAAGTCCCTTCACAGTGGTTACGCTCTAATTCAATTAAGGTGTATAAGTAGTACTAACAACCAATGACAAAGACCATCCGGCCGTTCTGCTGGTTACTGAACATCCAATGACAAAGCATATTTGTGTGTATTGCGTCTTTACATTTTGGCATGTGAGCTTATGCTCCTGGATGTTCCGCTGTCTTTGGAGGGACGTTCATTTTTAGACTGATACCTATCTGTATTATTACCAGAACTTTTGTTTGTTCTGATGATGAATTAATGATTATTCCCTAGAAAAAAACTCTATTTAATTTTCAAGTTTCGGTATGCAAAAATGTTGGTACTGCGGCTCTGTCATTGCCAATTAGGCAATACTCCTGACATTGAACGATGTAAGCTTAGGTGCCATTTAATATTCAAGTATCGTACTCCAGTCAAGTCAACCATGAGTAAGTCATGCAGAATGACCTATTATGTACTCATGCTCCTTAGCGCCCTCAATATCTTACCAGTGTGGTTTTTGGTACCCACATAGCTTTTGTCGCTACTTTACTTGCATTCAATCCATAATTAAATTAGGTATTGATAATTACTTGATTTGACTGGTTCAGCTTTAAGCTATACCACGGCAGACTCGCCTGCTCTCAGTTCACAGAGCCACTTAGTGTAATTAACTACTGTGTTCAATAAAATATCGGGTAGGTCCCATTTGTTCCATGGAACATGACGTCATAGGACAAAAACCGTTTTTTTTTTCATAGTACAATGGAACATGTAATACTTTTATTTCTCAAATTATTCTAAAGGACCAGGTAAATAAGACCTCTTTAAGATTTCATTTTTTGTGAACTCGTGGTATTAGAATGCTCTGAGACTGAGAATCCTCTACATAATCTAGAGAGTCCTTCCACCGCTTTTTGCTACGAATATCAATTCATTAAATTTTTAGGATTATTTTACCCAGATGTTTGATCTATGGTAGGTATTTATTTTTATTCATATTAATATATGTAACCGAAATATAAAACCGCCTATTATAATACCGTGTTATAACTCTTTCGGCCGTTGTAACACGGTCGGAACTGTCGGGAATATAAAAAGGTACGCGATCAAGACCCGTTTTTGCTATTAATTATATTATTTTTATTTATTGTTATTTATTCAGGTATGACAGAGTAATTGTCATTATTAGTGTCATTTAGGTTCTCATGAAATATTTTGGGAATATCTGATTTGCATTTTGTTCCATGGCATGAAAATCGGGTAAAAAGCTAGTATTCTAGTATTATGGAATAAATTGGGAAGAAAATGTCTCATTTTGTTCGATGACGTCATGTACCATATAACAAATGGGACCTACCAAAATATTAACTAAAATAAAGGCTGGCTTGAAAAGTCTGACAACAGGTTGTTAATACACTAGAATAAAAATATGTCAAACCTCCATAAAGCAGTTATGAAATGCAAGCAAATACGCGGATATGACACTAGTGCTATAAAATCGTCGAGAAAGCTATAGAAAGCTTAATGGAGGAGCCGGTTACGTATATAAGCAAAAACTAGTGTTACTGCATGGATATGAGAAAATATATTCTTGTTGATGACACCGTGTTTGTCATTTATTTCCTACAAAGGCGATTTTATTCTTTTTTTTACTCTTTTAGCATGTAATGCCATGCCTAATAGATATCAAATTTGAAACGTTTCATATAATTTATTTTGTATTTTTTTTAACTATTTACTTTCATTTATTCAAACATATACATATATATGTAATAATTTTAGTTCCCTTTTTCCTCACTACGGTTCTCTTTCAGAACTGGCTCTATTTGCGTGGTGACACCTTAGTGCCATCTCTGAAAAAAAAAGAACTGGCCTCGAACAAACATCAAAATAATTGTTTATTATATTGTTTACCCCCGTTGACCCCGTGCAGTACACTTGCTCCAAGGTTCTAATATCATCACAATAATTTCAGGCCACATAAGCCCAATACTGAGCATTTTCTGGAAAGGCTCGCTCCATTGTTCGTACACTTCATTCTTGCCCAGGCAAGCCTCGAGATCCGATGCTGACCCGACGTATACAAAATCAGTCTTTGGATCATAAGCCGCTTCTATCCATCAACTTCACAATCCAGCCTCCGCTGAGGTCCGGTGGCCAATTCATCTGCTATGTGCCATGGTGTTTACATACCTCGGCCACTGCATATTAGGTTAGCCATACCCTGCAAACATTTCTTAAAAAGCAACCGAAGGGTTTCCCATATTCATATTATATTAAAAAAAACATGAACACCTAAACTTAGCTGGACAGTTGAGCAATGCTTTACAAAAGGGCAGTCTACTCTAGCATCATTATCAGGACAGTGTTGGAGCTGGCCATAACCAACGAGTCATGGATGTGGCGCACTTGCGCATGGTGGTATAAACAGTCAACCCGCAGGCTTATTACGTATCTCGCAACAGGTTTGCAACTGCATAAATTTCGCGATCATCGCCACTTTCGTATTATGTATCAGCAGATACAGAGCAGATTTGCTATCTCGAGCACTAGCTTTCATCGATTGCTGCTCTGTCACTAGTGGCACCACTTTCCATGAGCAAAGTGCATTCAGACAGCAACCGTTCTCGCGACGGGGATAAGCTCACATAATAAGGCTTCTAGTAAAACAGTTCAGTTGCAACCGATCGCGTTGCTGTTGCTGTTGTTCTGCTTTTGCTGTCTATACTGCAAAATTATACGTAACTAGCTTTTACTCGCGACTTCGTCCGCGTATTGGTTTTTTGAAATAGGTGCATATTATAAATATTGTTGGATATCTGGATAAATTTTACCGATTAGCTCCTACATGTTGTGCAGACACGCACACAGAGGGCTCTGACCCACATTCCCAGATAAAAAAAATCAGGCTTTTTGAAGTCTTAGTGCCGGTCCGAATTTTATTATTCATTTATTTATTTACCACAAAGTTAGCACTATACTCACATCAACTTTGTTATTATACATGTCGAAAATAACAATTTATAAAAACGTTTCATGTAGAATCGTTTAAATTCGATAAAATTGGTTATAACGACCATCGCAAGTCTGCGTTATTACCAATTTTATCGAATTTAAACGATTCTAAATGTCAAATTATGCGATCGGTAAGAACCGTACTCGCTCCGCAGTATTAAATACATAAACAGCAACGCGAACAGCGTGTCAAGAAAATAAGTCCTAGTCATAAGAACCATGCATGGAAGCTGTTTTATAATACCGGAATCAGGTAGTTACTTAGTAGACGTTGTTTGTCAGGAATACCTACGCTCCACCGATGAATAGGTACACAGCAAGCGCTACGTAACATGATTTATATCTCGTACAATTCGTTTTTATACTACCTTATCTCAACTTGTAACCATACTTATTAGATGTAGGCCAAGTGCTAACCCGTCGTAGTATAAAAAAAAGTATACAATATTAATATCGAATTAGTATAATATAAAGTACAATTAAACTAACTATGCACAAAGGAATCGGTCAGATTACCTAAGGACCGTTACAAACGGCCTATAGGTAACTCAACTGTTCCAGACCAGTACCAGACGGAAGACTCTGTAATCCGATACATTAAGCAGGTAGGTACTTGTATAAGATAAGTAGGTTACTTTGAATATATTTGTGTGGAAAAAAATATTTATTTTCACGTTATTTGCAATATTAATTTTCTGCAATATTAATAAGTTAATAAAAGCCATTTGTTAAGTATTGCATAAGTTAAGTATATTTATTTATTTTATTATCATCCTCAAAATTTTAGGAAAACGTACAGTATATTATTTGTGATCACATATTATACTGCGATAGAAATAGAATATGAGTTTTTCTTCTATAAATTATACTAACAGAACGCCCGAGATTTATTCCCGTCATCCCGTGGCGACTTTTTAACCATCGACTCCCTTGCGTTTGATATTGTTATTGGAGGTCAAAGTTGACATACCATCAAATAATAATAACTTAGGAACCAAAAGGGCACTTAGATTTTACCATAACTCGAAAAAGTGGTAAAGTACCACCTTTTCACAGTTGGTTCATATTGGAAAGCGTGCATGCATCGGCAAAGGCAGAGAAAGTTAAACCTTGGTCTTGAAAGCGAAAGGTGTTATGTATATGTATAAGAAGTATTGTATACAGAGCGTAGGGGCTATTGCACTGCATTACAATGATACAAAATAAGCTAGCAATGTGTGAGCCACACACGCATCGTGGGTCCCGAACCCAAAATGGCCCACCTACCTCATAAGAAAAGTCAGAACTTGCATGGAAAGGCGACAAAATTTTATTATTTTTGAAAAAGTTTTGAAATGAAAACAGGTTAGAATTCTGAACTAACTAATTTCAGGATTTGTGAGCTAATACATTCAAATATAATTATGATGTTGTATAAATCCCTTGCAAAGCAAAAATACATGTGACCTTCTAGATTGGTTTAGATGTCTAGTCTTCTAATCCAATCTCTATCTTGTATTTAGCGATGTTATTCAATAATTTATCTACATAATCATAATGTTATTAAGTACCTTATCAAAGATTTTAATTGTTATTGTAACAGATATAATTTTAAGAAGATTAAAAAATGTATAAAATCCACAGCTATGATTATTGGTCGTGTATTCAACATGAAGTATTATATTGCCCTGTCGGCTGTACTCCTCGCGGCGTCTGCACTGCCGGTCGACGTCGAACCTCATGCCGTCGAACCTCACGACTACCATCCCGTCGACGACATCGCAAGTAATGTGAGCTCCCGGTTCCACACGTACCTAATCGGGTTCGCCAGTGGCAACACTGGTGGCGCGGGCGGCGCAGTCTGGAACGTCTTCGACGCTTTCGCGCTCAACTCGGCTCTCAACAGCGCAGAAACTAGGACCATTAACGTCAACGGCCGCATCGACCTAACCCCCCTTTTTGTAAACTCACCTGGCGTCGTTATACATACCGGCCCTCGGAAGACCATTCAGGGAGTCAACCGCAACGCTGAGATTGTGGGAGGAGGTTTAAGACTGACGAATCAAGTTCACGTCATCATCCGTAACATCAGGTTCACCAACGCTATCTCGTACGGCCCTGGCGAACGGCCCAATGGCAGCGGCGGTATTACCAACCAGCAGCCCGGTGCTTTCTCTTCAATTGACGCCATCGACATCGACAACAGCCAGTACATATGGGTGGACCACTGCGAGTTCTCCGATGACCCATGGAACTCCGCTAATGTCCCTGAAAACCAAAGAAGACACGATGGTCAAATAGATATCAAGCTAGGAGCCACTTGGATCTCCATATCCAACAATATCTTCAGAAATCACAACCTGGTTACTTTGGTCGGAAACTCAGATGCTACTGCAGCGCAGGACATCGGTAGACTAAGGGTCACTTTCTACTACAACTGGTACAGAGGCACCACCCAGCGCAACCCAAGAGTCAGGTATGGACAGGTGCACGTGCTGAACAACCTGTACACGGACATTATTAGTTACGGTGTAGGAGTCGGCGCCGGCGCTCAGATCCATATGGAGAGAAACATGTGCATTAACTCCCGTCGCTGCTGGGGCTTTGCCTCCGGCGTACCCAACCCAGCTGGCTTCTTGTTCGCCAACAACAACTGGCTCACCAACAGCGGCCACGACAGCGGCATCCCCGGCAACGTGAATTGGCAACCAGCTCAATTCTACGGCTACACGCCCCGGGCCGCAAGTACTGTTGAGGCCTACGTCAGGGCCAATGCTGGTCCCCGCTAATGAGCCTTCATCTTCTAATATAGTACTTTGGTTTCGGAAACTATTAGCTATATTAAAAGTACTTGACCGTCACTGGAAGCTAATTATATGAGAAGGTATATCCGTTTCCGTCGAATAGTACATAAAGCCGGTACGTATTTCCGGTCTCAGTGGTGACACCTGGCGGCCGCGCGCCTCTTTTAGTTTCGTAAATCTGTGAGCGCCATTTTTAGTTCATTGGCGTTTCGTTTTCCGTCGAAGCAACTTGTGCGCAGCTGCTCAGGCTCTACGCCGTTGCTATAGATATATATATAGAACAAATTTAAGAGAATATTCAACGCTACAAAATTACTAAGTTTTGTGGGCGATTGTTTTTAAAAGTGATTCGGGGTATGATGTAAGTCTCTTGATACTACACACTACCCTCTTTATTACGCAATCCACACTATAAACGGTTTTGCCGTTCGGATTTGGTACGTATTTGAAAAATTTATTTTAACAATTTTTCTGCTAAGAATTATTGTCTTGATTGTAATTCCTGTTGGTACGTGTGAAATATTCAACGGTGAAGCCGTAGAATTTCGTACTACTGGTGATTTTATTTTCAGATGTGATTATTATTTTATTGTACGTCGGAATTTTAAAGGTTATACCTATTTATGTCTCGGATATTAACTGTTACCTTTTTCAGTATCCTTTTTAGGACAAGTCTGTACGGGCTGCTGGCGCAGCTGGCCCGAGCACGAGTGCTTGTAAACGTGACGAATAAATACGCTGTTATTATATTTTATCTTGAGCGAAAACATAAGTAGATATACTTGATCAAAGTAAAATAGAAAAGTAAGTACTCTGATCTCCTGCACTAGCCGCTGCGGCACTTATGCTGAAATCATGAAATACGCTCTTTTCTCCGCTGAACAAATTAGTAACGCTATAAAAGGCGTAATCAAAGCTTTTTGGCTCTTCTAAACGAGTAGGAAGATAGCCAGAACAACATCTGCTTCTCGCGGGGGCAGGCCTCAGCCTAGTAAGCAGGTCCATCGTTTGGATTTACATACACATTTAGAGAACTCTGGTTCCCAATTATACCATTACATATACCATACAATTATGTGATCATGTAGGTGAGCACGTAAGTAACCCACCCTCGCGGGGTGAATAACTACTATTACGGAGGTCAACCCTCAAGTGCTTACTACGAGAGCCATTACTCTAGTGAGAAAGGTCCATACATTTAGAGAACTTTGGTTCCCAATTATACGTGTGCATATGGTGATCATACAGGGGAGCACGTAAGTAGCCCACCCTCGCGGGGTGAATAACAACTATTACGGAGGTCAACCCTCAAGTGCTTACTACGAGAGCCATTACTCTAGTGAGAAAGGTCCATTTTCAACAGAGGCTCGCGGCCCAATCTTAAGGGGATATTGCGGAGGACGCACGAGTGCTCTCTTAAAGCCTACCTTATATGAATTAAAAACGATTCAAGGTCAGATAGTTTACCATTTCAATTTAATAATGTCCATCTTAAGGGATCTACCATAATTGTTTGGTAATGAACACCAGTATTTGGTATTGCATACTGCATTTTCGAAACCCCCATTTACTTATCAAAATGTAAATCGAGTCTTCACTAATGCTCATCTGAGCAGACCCATGTGTGTCGGCGGGTGAATCAGCACGGCACGGCACTGTCGAAACCGCCGTAAGAAAAAGTATAGCGCTTGGCGCACTGTCCCTACGCTGAGAGAACTAATTGCGAATATGCACAAAACTATTATATATTTATATATATATTGGAAGATTAAATCGCAAATCAATCTGCTATGATATGAGGTAAGTGGGGAATTATATGAACAATATTATTGTCTCTGCCCTGTCGGGTTAGTGAAAAACCGTTCACGATTTCACATAAATATACCTATGGGTATTCTGATAAAAATTGCAAATTGCAAATGCAAATCGAAAGGCTACTTGAAGCTTCGTTACGGTACTCAAATGGTTTTCCATTAATGCTACTTGATGACCAACGCTGTAGTCATCATCGGTCAAAACATTATTCTGATACATACTTAGAATTCGTTTTACTTTATACTTCAGGTTTCATAGACATGAAGACAAACAAAAGGGTAAAAATATATGACACCTTACGTCAATGCAATTATGTATATCCACTACATCGCTAGAAAAAATCTTATGTAGCTTATTATACCTAGTGTAAGCTAAAATAAAAAGAAACCCTCAAAAATGTTTGCTATGATTCACAAACGAACAAACAAGGGGTCCTAAAAGTAGCTCCCCAATCACAGAGTTTCGTACTTGTACCTGTATAATGTACATGTGTGTGTATACCGGCTACCCTCATATTTCTGGTACCAACATCGAAATGTTAACATGTATTTTAGTCAATCTTTATGTGCTTGTGCTAAACGATTACGAAGTGACGAAACCTTTAAGTGTTTATAATTGTTTGTTATTATTGAGTTGCTACAATCTCCTGCGACTGTAGAAATTACTGTTCAAGGTCGAATCTTATAATATATAAATATATATTATCTTGAACCTTTTAAATATGAAAGTCTCACGGGCACTTTCTTTGTTTGTTTGAATGAGTAATGAGATAAATAACAATTAGAGACGACAATGTCTTCGACTGAAGCGTTTGGACAAAACCCTTTTTTCTTTTAATGAATGGGTTGACCCTGTTATTGTGATAACACTGCAACATGAGATTCAATTTCCTGATTGTATATCGGAATGTAGACGTGCTTACCTACTCCGCAAGCACGTCAATCAATCGTTTGGTTCAATCACTCTGTATCGGTGAAATTAATTTGCTTAGGTAGACATACAGCGGATTCTAAATAAAGGTTGGCTGGCCAAGGTATGTATAATCTCGGAAGATTAATTCTAAGCCTTGCCAGTTTTGACATCCTTCAAGAACGGTATAATCACCGACAATTGTTTTTGTTACCATTATATGTACCAGTAGTGTTATTAAAAATCTACCCTCCAAAATAAATCACAATAAAACTATGGTTGGGTGGTCTCTGAGTATTTGTCTTCCGACTAACGTCTCTGTTACACATCTATCAAGCCTAGCATGACCTAGCAGCGAGAACACAACTAAAATGATCTGGCATTCGGACAAGTCGCTCTGCAAACGGGCAACCTTTTATATTTTATTGCAGTGAAGCGCCATCATCATCATCATCATTCACAGATGAGTATTAGATGTCTCTTGCATATACCATACTCCACAGAGGGCCACTGTATAAAAATTTTATATTGGCTATCCCCAAAACCCGGGTATAACCAAATTTACCACATGCGTTAGATTGGTGGTAATTAGTGCAACAGATTTTAATCGGATAATTTTCAGAATTTTCATTTAAAATAGAGTATGATACAAAGTCATTGCTCAAAATGAAAGTAGAATATATTCCAGGCAAGTTCTACTTGGCGCTTTGACGCACATCATCATAATGGTATCCACTTACCAGCCTGTGTTAACATAGTGTTTGCGATACTCGATACCCCGAGTAGACATACTGCCTCAAAGACCGCGCATGAAGTTACAACAATCTACCTTACTTATTCGAGTAAGAGACATTACAAATAAAAAGCTAGGTATGTTTCAAGATGCGTCCAGTGTTCCATGAACCGTCTAGTATGGGTATAAGACAGCTTTTCTAATTATTATACTACCTAGTACCAAAGTGTTGATTTATCTGAATAAATCTACAGTAATATACTTCTTAGGGGTACATACCCCGATGGGAGAAGGTAAACTCCGAAACACGCGCCGAAGTCAAAACTTCAGCGTTGGAAAGGCTCTTTAATCAGCTAATCCCACTCTAAACTTATGCCATGGAATGAGTTGACTAAATAATTAATTTTATTATTTTTTATTTGTAAACCTTCAGAAATAACTAATTTACCCTAACTTCTACGAGGATACCACCATCTAAAGTCAAGCTAAAAACATGCAACACCGAACAAAATTGTTCTAGCATATAGAATAAATTTATTATTAAGCCTATGAGGATGTGTGTTAGAATGTATGGTCTAACTAATGTCAATAACGTTGACACAACAAGCAATAACCCCATAATTGCTTTACTCGTGTTTTAAATGATTGATTTTATCTCACTTGAAATTAATGAACAGTACCTACTTATTATGATACTAAATGTGTCTTCAAATCGATTGCTCAAACTCAAAGGTTTCATAGCTACCTTTTTGGGATGTTTGTACTCTGTTGTAGGTTCCTTATTTCAGTTTCAAATCAGTAATTGAGCAAGCGTCGTGTCGTACTTCGAGCTTACACTCTGCCCAGGCAGATGCATCTTTGTCAAACACTACTTACAATAGATCCTGATCTAACCATCACGATCATGATGTTGGTATCATGGACCAACGATTGTATTTGGTTTGGCCAATATTTGTTCATAACGTATATAGTAGTTGTTTAAAATGCTAGTCGGCCTAACCAATCCCTTTTGCTGTGGGTATTGTAGAAACTACTTGCTTCTATGCTACTAAAAGATGTAGGTTCGGCGGCTAAATTAAATAATTTTTTTTTTTATGCATAACATTTTCCATTAGAGTTGACTTCAATGGTTTAGCTGATTCGTTAAAGTTTGACCAAAAACTTAATAATAATAATAATAATAATAAAACATTTATTGCTCAAAAAACTTACATCAAAATTCATAGTATATACTTAAAACTAAAAATAGAATAGGTATCACTTTTAGAATTTTCAGTGATTTGAGCAAAAGGGGTAAATTCAGCAAATGCTGCATGCACAAAAGTGCAGTACAACGCTGGTTTTACAGTTACCCCGCTCGGATAGTTGGTCACCGAGGGGTTTACAGTGATAAGCGGGTAGTTAGTATTAGAAATTAAATAAAAATGAAGCTATACAACAAAAAAAAGATTTAAACTTGAAAAGGAAAAAAAAAAACATAAATAAGCGAAAAAAAATAATAATAATGAGTGCGCCTTACTTAACTACTATGAGCTGGACTACCACTAACAGTATCATTTGTGTGCTATGTATATGTGTGTGATGTGAGGGTGTGTGCGTGTGTGTGATAAGTGTGTGTGAGTTTCCCGAGAACACCAATCTCTTAGGAGTTTGGGCAACGGGAGACCCAGTGTGAAGTGTTGGTAATGTGAACGTGTGTAATGGATGGAGTGTGTGTGTGTGTGTGTGTGTGTGTGTGTGTGTGTGTGTGTGTGTGTGTGTGTATGTGTGTCTCCTGAGAACACCAGTCTCGTAAGAGTCTAGGCAACAGGAGGCCCAGTGTGAATGGGAGTGTTGATGATGTAAATACCTAAATACCTGCACGTACCTAAGCATACTATTTTACATTTTACATGTGTTTCTTGGATTTCTTTCCACAAGGTTTAAATATTGTTTGTAAATTATGTTTTTGACGTAATAGCAAAATATGTTTTAATTTACTTTTAAATGATAAAGGACTAATTTTTTTTCTTAAAGGTGGAGGAAGATCATTCCAAATTTTCGAAGCCCGATATTTAAAACAACCTTTGAACCCTGTGGATTTAACTTGAACCTAATTCATGCACCGTTGAGTGGTGTGCCCTGTTGTCTATAAGCTAGCTGGAAAATCATCTTCTAGCTTAAGCTAGAATTAGAATTTACAAAACTTTCAATAGGATAGTGGCCATTGATATTGGCACATTTAAACGTTTTTCAGATTCAAAATAATGAACAATACCATACAGAATGGTTCGATAATTATGTGCATTACACACAAATTATTATTGATAATATGATATATTGACCTCATTCAAGGAAATATTTCGATTTCTTGATTAGTTTTCTAGTGCTTATAATTAATTTCTCGATGTTTAATCTGAGTGATATATAAATACTTATGTCCATTCCAGTATTCGTCATTCATAGCTTTTCTATATTACGTTTACCTAGTTAATAATGACATCACATTGGCGCTAGATTAACTTCCCTCATAAGTGGCGACACCAAGCGATAACAAACAGGTCTCATATAATTAGCTTCCAGTGACGGTCAAGTACTTTTAATAGCAGCGTTTTACCTGAAATAAAACGCATATTAAAATACTTACCTCACTGGAAGCTAAGCTTTTATCGCTGCCTGGTGTAACTAAGCCAATGAACTAAAAATGGCGCTCACAGATTTACGAAACTAAAAGAGGCGCGCGGCCGCCAGGTGTCACCACTGAGACCGGAAATACGTACCGGCTTTATGTACTATTCGACGGAAACGGATATACCTTCTCATATAATTAGCTTCCAGTGAGGTAAGTATTTTAATATGCGTTTTATTTCAGGTAAAACGCTGCTATTAACACTAAAATTAAGTTTAAAATTTTCAAAAGTAATAAACGTGCAAAGCTTATAAGAGAAAATGTTTTAAATAATGAGGAGAGTGCCACTTACCCCGAGTCAACAACCCCTGCTACAGCCATAGGAGAACTAAGGTGGACCACTGAAAGTAAAAGTTGCCCCTGGTATAATAGCTAGGTAAACTATGGTAGGCATGGTTTTGTTTTGTGTTTTGTTTTTTTTTTTTTTTTACTTACGATGGGTCGGCTCTTGACCACGAAACTTGCACAGGTAAGAATGAGATCTACGATGGGGCGAGCCTACCCAGAAAGGGCCTATTAACTCTCTTCTTGAAGACATTAGGGTCGTAGCACAGCGGAAAAACAGACGCTGGGAGCGTATTCCAAGTTCTTGCAGTGAGCACAATAAAAGATTCTTGAAAGCGTTTAGTTCTTATGCGTGGGATATCAACCAGGTGAGGATGATAATAGGCTTGTGTTCCCAATTTCAGCTCAATCGGTTGAGGGTCCAAGTTAGCTGAAATTAATACCTAAACCCTAATTGTAGTGTGCCATTAGCCCTCATACAGGGTGGGCAACTTGGAGTTATAAAACTTTTTTTGCCGCCATTTTGATTTGACGCAAATATGACAGTTGTCTCATAATTTTTTTTTTGTATAAATACGGTATTTGATATGGAGCGTTTTATGACTGAACAATGTGTTTTAATTATTAAAACATTCGACTCATGTATTGCGGAAACTAAGAAATTTCTGCCAATTTTTGGTTGAAATCACGAAAACCGACGAGGCCGTATGAGCTTTATGCCTTTGCTTTTCCGACAAAAAAATATTAGTCTAGGAATTTGCCGCGTTTTTGTTTTCTTCAAATACATAAACGTTATGTTTATTTTAATTTATTTTTATAAATAAGTTAATGTTATAAAAATACGTTACGATGTTTCGTCAAAGCGACAGTGACAGTTAAATAATTTTCCTTGGATTTTGTTGGAAGCAAATTATTTATAATTGCGGCAGCTTTTGCACTGATGGAATCCGACAATTCACTGTTCGCTTTTTGTGGCATAGAATGTCACTTTTTTGAGCAAGTGGTACGAAAACAATATTTTCATGTACGAAATCTCACGTTATACATGTTTCCTAAGCCCAACTGATGTTCTATTAGTTGGGCTTAGGAGATATGTGGTTCCAGCAAGACGGGGCCACATGTCATCCGGCACGTGCTACAATCAAGACATTGAATAAATCGTTTCCAGGTCGAATAATTTCGAGAAACGGTGATTGATTAGCCCAAAGATCCCCGGATTTCACAGCTCCTGACTTTTTCTGTGAGCTCTAAAGGGACGTGTCTATGATAACAGGCCAACCTTCAACAATGAAAACAAAATATCCGAGTCACAGTCACTGATGTAATACATGTAAATGTGTGAAAGTGTAATATAAAACGCAGTGAAAAGGTTTCACATCTACCATGCTGCTAGAGGTGGACATTTGTCTGACATTACGTTCCTTTAAAATATATATACTTGTATATATATATATTTCATAGAACAAAATTTAAAAATATAAGGCGTTTACCTGTTATTTGCCCACCCTGTACTAAGAAGGCATTTTCATTCTATTGACCGTGTCTCAGCTCTGTCGTCTACTGGTTCCACCACCGGTATCAGATTAAGAGGTCCCGGGTTCGGTCCCCAGGGGAGTACAATATTGTGCATGGTTTGGTAAGGTATGAAGTATATTACCTAAGTATGTCGTTATAACAACAATTAAACATGTTTATATTCCGTCATTAAGAGGTAAGATAGCCTGTTCCTCTGACTGTTGAGGATTCTGGGTGAGTGTGCTTCCACCTTCGTGGAACACTTCGTTAACTTGAAACTAGGTAACACAAAGCGCTAGCAAATTGTACAACCAAAAAAATATAAAAAAGTGAAGCGTTTTACTCTAGGGGATCCCGTGTTCTGCATACAGAATGCCACAAATTGGTGAAATATTGGGTTAAATATAATAGAAATAAATAAAATTACAAGTCTTAAAAGTATCCGTTATCTAATCGGACCGCAATCTTGGTAAAAGGTATTTGTTTTTTATTGATTATCCCAGGATTTGACCAAGTCAAGCGTTTGACCACCAGCTTACTTGAAAAACAAGTAAATATGTGGCTTCAGATGGAACACGCTTGTCTAAAAGGACCCTATTCACTCTAGACTTGATGACTTCATGATTGTAATGTTGCGGAAAAACAAACGAGAGTTCATTGCTTACCAGTATTCATGAGAAAGGCGAAACGATGAGTTCGGCGAAGGTTAACGAGGTACCTACGCCTGCCGTACGTCTGATACTCCGCTGATGAAAAGGGGATAGACAGATTAGTTCAAAGATATCGTGCGCACACTCGCTTAAGTGGAATTTATAGAACCACAGACAGTCTGGCAATCCGCCATCTATGTCTCTCAAATTGGCCTCAACAAGAGAATCATCACCAAGAGCCCAGCATTTTCCGGCTGGTACACTTATCCCTACCGAGCTATCCCTGTTGGTACGTAAGTGCATGTTTATGTAGATTTATTTCTACCGGTAGGAATAGGTGCACAGTTGTACACGGTAATATAATTTGGAGATTTCATTCAATAAAACTCAACATTCTAGCTTTCTGATTCAAGAGATCTAGGCATCTATAAATGTCATTCATAATCCTATTCTTAGAAAAATATATTACTTTTCTAAGAAATTTTGCCGCCGAAAATTTTTGCATGTACTTATATAAAAATATTTGAACCATACCCCCAAAAAGTCGTGTCTTTTTTATGTTTATTTTATTTTCCTCAACTAATCGTCAACGGGTACTTAAAAACAAATTAAAAATAATAAGTACTCAATAAAAATTATTTAATAAATATCTGATCGCTAACAAAAATAAAAAAGAACAAATCGCTTAATCAAAATCTTAGCCTGAACAATGTCTCCGATATGGATCGGAGAACAAAACGGCGGAACAAAAAACAAAAAAAAAGATCAGCGAAAACCGTCTGCTAATATAACGAACTTCCACCAATTCATTAAAATATTAAATATTTGACACTCCCAAACTCCCTAACTTCATATCTAATAGCTTTGGATTCAATTTTACATTGCTTGGGAAAAAAGACCAACTATACAGCTTACAGCTATGCATTATTATGTCAGCTCTTTCCTTGAACATGCAATGTCTAAGTGCAATAAAATATTTGCCAAACTCCATAAAACAATAATTTGCAATCCGTCTCTGATGTTACGACTCAACAATCGATTAGATTGAGTCATAATCACAAGATTGCGACAGTGTTGACATTGCGTAGATTTGTGAGATAAATACAAGAGTTCCCATGGTACAATTCAGCGAACACTTCAATATTTGTAGGTAATTATAGGGTTATTACAGGGAAAAACTAAATAACTTAATTGTGTAACTAAGAGGTATTGAATTCAATTCAAGCATTTTTTCTAAAGCACTTAAAAAGTCTACCTGTCGTAATCGTAAGTAAGTACTTAACTCAACTGTGTGCCTACTACAGGATTACAGGACAGGACAGGACACTACAGGACACTAATTTCACACAGCGCCATCTAGTCCCAAACTAAGCATAGCTTGTAACATGGGAACTAGATTACGGATAGAATACATAGATACTTTTTTTTTCTTTTTTGTAAATACATACTTATCATACTATACAACACCCAAACACAGAACAAACATCTATATTCATGCTGTGAGGCTTGTTAATTACAGATGTAAGTATGCCTACTATCCGTGACATACGACACCAGTTGACTAGTTGACTTTTTACTGCCAAATGTAATACCTACCTACCATTGAATACGCTAAAGGTGATGTACGAGTATATGTGATCATACATTTGAACTACTGTCCTCGCTAGTAACTGTAGTTGGTATAAGCCTGTAGCAGCCACGCTGTAGCATGATCTATGTGATTTGGTCGCACTCAAATTATCAACTTTATGCGTTAATTTTGGAGTTCCGCCCCTATAAAACTTAAAGCTGTGTAGGAGCGACAGCGATAGCAAAGCGACTGCAGACTCCTCAAAATAGGCACTATGTAATGAAAGACTAACGCCCGCCACCTCTCTCACGATAACTTAAATAAATGTTTTTCTCTATTTCTTCTTTCTGTTTCTTATCTCTCTTAATTAAATTAAAAATGAAACATTGGTAATAACGTATAGATCATTTAATATAATAAAACTTTAATTGTACACAACTTAAAAAGAAAATTACAACTAAGTACACAAAACATGATGAACTAAAATAAAATTTAAATAAACTAACATAAACTTACTATAGCTACGAATTTACAAGTAAAAATTATTAAATGGATTATCTATAAAATTAATATGTTATAGATAACCCAGTCGATCGTTGTCACCACCAGATTGTAACGTGGCCAGAATACTGGCGGCATTACCAAGTTGGATGGCAATACTCACCCGCTTTGCAAAATACAGTCCAGTATTCTGGTCACGTGTAGACTCTTTTAGCCTCTCGGCTAAATTAATATAAATTATATGTGCCCCTGGTCCCCAAGGCCCAATAGTTTCTACCCCGAGACAGCTAGAAGACGTGCTCGCTCCGACAAGCTGCTGGAAGTTTCGAGTAGTTTTTTACCTTCCAGTTTGCAGAGCGGCTCATCCCACAGTCTCTGAGAGTACCTACTGACTTTGGGTAGAATGGTGTCAGGACAAGCTACTTTCCAAGCCGTGCTTCACTGAAATTTGCGATATTATTATCAGTTGTTACACTCTTACCTACATACAATTTTATGTATCAGATCTTTTGTGCCGTGAATTGATGATAGAAAAGCCGTTTAATACAATGGTTTACAGAATAATAGTAAAATCTTGATTGATATAACCATATAGCAAGTTCTGCTTCGAAAACATTATGATGTAACAATTCCGTGACTTTTGAAAATGACCTAGCTTCGAAGACAATAGGTATAGTTTCTTGTTTATTTTAGAAAAGACGCCACCACACGAGACCATTTCAAGCAGATACACAGATTCCATACAAAGGTTGACAAAAACGTTGGTAATTCATTTTCTAAATACAATAGTGGGATTGGAAACCGCTGGAAGCTTTTATACAGGAGAAAGCGTCAATTGTTTTCTTAGAGGATATAAACAGAAATATTGGTTATCATAAGTTACAAATATAAATATTGCCACACGATCTACACAACATCTATCAACAAACTAAGCATAACTTACAAAATAGAAACTAGATAGCGTCCGGATAAATTACCAAAATAGTTTTGGCTGAAATTTTAAGACCAGCCGCCTGCCTGACATTAACTCTCTTTGGGAATACTCGGCTGTGTATGAATGAGGGAATAAGGATTAACTACCTCTGTAATATAAGTTTTTAGGTTTTCGTGGTTATTCACTACATTTAAATTGTCAAACATTTCGGGTTTATTACCACGGTAATATGTAATTTTACCTCGATATTTCGAAGCGGTTTCACGCTCCATGGTCACGAGTAGACATAAGTAATAAACCCGAAATGTTTGACAAATTAAATGTACCTCTGTAAATTAGGTGGATAAGGAAGGATAAAGGATAGGGATAAGGGAGAATTTTGAATGTGATAATTGTATTGGTTTACTCCGGGCAACGAAATTTGCTGGCTTTTGCTACCATCTACGGCTGAACGATGAACCTATTGTGACCTTACTCAGCAAAGGTCTCCCACAATCATCTCTCTCTCTCCCTGGCAGTATCCCACCACTCTTTGACGAACAGCTCGAGATCATTTCCTTCGCTTTTCAGAGCTCATCATGTAAATAAAAATAAGATAGAAGAATAATAAATAAAATATACTAATAATAAAGTTAACTTGTATCATTATTTCTATGTGTGTGTGCAATAATGTAAAAATAAATAAATGGAAATGTTTCTTACACAAATGCCTTTTTTTATTCGGCGACGGGGAAGTGTTTGGCCTTCATCTCACCTGGTATCAAGTTATGATAAGGCCATAAGTGGAAGCGCATTTCACCCGGAATCCTAAACACACTGAGATACTGGCTATATAACCTCAAAATGTCTATAGAAGAATTCGAATTGTTGGTATGTCGACAGACAGTAAGATGGTGGTAGCTAGCCATGCGGACTTGAAACAAGCAAAACCAAACCGAGCACAAAAGCACCCTCTGGATCGAATCCGGGACAGGAACAGAGGCGTTAAAAAGCAAAGTAAGTTTGAAAGCCATTTTCCATGCTTCGTATTGCACCATTAATATGAAATGGAAGCAACTAACTTTTTTGTACCTTAGTTACGTTTTAAAAACATCATTCATTTCAACAGCCGTAACAGGCTCACAATTCATTTTAACAAATTGTGTTTTGAAATGTGTAGTAATAGTTTTGGTCATTAGAGAGGTCGAAGTACTCTCTGAAGGATATACCATAAATGCTTCTTGTTATTGAATGAATGAATGAATGAATGAATAATACTTTATTGCACACCTTAAAAATAAAAACTGGATAACTTAAAAATAAATGTAGATACAATGGGCGGTCTTATCGCTAAGAAGCGAATTTCTTCCAGACAACCTTTGGATGGAGAGGATTTCATGGCTAAAGTGGTGGTTGGTGGTGCACATATTAATTAGGGTCTAGCTAAATTAACTATACGTATATCATACATTATAAGTAAAGATATGCTACAAATATACACACTACTTATATAATGTAAATAAAAAATAAATACCTACATATTATACACTATGTACTTACATACTATAAATATATTTACTTAGATGGATGATAATTATAATAAATGTTCTAGAAGTACCATGATAAAAACATATAAAACGGCGCAGAAAACAGCAAATACGTTATTTGTAGATCGTTTATAATTAGGTAGAACATTATAAAGTAGGTACATAAATGTAAATACCAAATCCTTTTTGAAATCCTGGTTAAAATTGTTGCATACAAGTTGCGCACGTTTAATACTTTTTTAATTTTAGACTTTGTAGGTCTACTAATACCTACCGAACCGCCATCCGTAAATAAGAGCTTGTTACAAAATGGAGAGACAGCTGAAGTAAAGAATGGAACTCGTTGCCCTCGTTTGTTTTCCCGCTCCCACTGCAATCTTACTGTCTTCAAGTCCAGAGTAAACAGGTTCCTAATAATGCCGCACTTTACTGCCTCAAAATTGGCAGTTCCTCGGTCGAATAATAATAAAATAATAACTTCCCGAGACTTTGTTCCCGTATTTGTTTGATGTATAATTTTACTTTTTTTTAACCGCGTCTGTGGTCTAGTGGTTCAACACACCGATTTCAGATCCAGAGGTCCCGGGTTTGATCCCCATGGCGAGTACAATATATTGTGCTTGGTTTGGTTGGTGGTAGACTTTGTTTAAGTCCGCCTGGCTAGCTACCACCATCTTACCTAATTCTGTCGCCATAGCAACAATACTAAAATTGTTGTGTTCCGGCATATAGAGGTAAGATAGCCAGTTCCTCAGTTTGTAGAGGATTCCGGGTGAAGTGCGCCTCCACCTTCGGCCTTATCTCAACTTGTAGCCAGATGAGATGAAGGCCAAGTGCTTACTCGTCGTTCAATATAAAAAAAAACTATTTAATTATTTTGATCTGTCATCAAAATAATTAACAAACAAACAAAAAATACATTTTCTAAATCGGTTTAGGCGTCTTCGAGTAACCGAGGAACATACATAAAAAAACAAGATTCCGGTGAATTGAGAAATCCTCCTTTTTTTGAAAGTCGGTTAATTAACATCAGTAGGCACTTAACTTTACTTCCAAGTTGTAGTCACATCGTGCTGAACACTCGCGTGATCGCATGTGTTCCTCATTCTTGTGCAGTTTCTTATCGATTTAATACCTACTTCTGGGTTCCCTCAACAACAATGGGGAAACTTTGTACCTATACTGACAGTTTTCTATTTGATGTGAACTAATCTCGGCGGTGATTCGGCTCACAAATAGACACTCCAAATGACTACCATTGTATCTTTCAAGCTACATAAATATCTATTCAATAAAATGTACAATTAAACTAACTACAAAGGAACTGTAAAAAGGAATCAGTCAAATTACCTAAGGACCGTTACAAACGGCCTATAGGTAACTCAACTGTTCCAGACCAGTACCGGACGGAAGCGTGCCCAAGACACTGGCTGCATTGCCACGCTGAGTAGCTAAGCTAATTGTCTATTTTAATAGTTTAGCCAGATACGATAGGATGTTCGACGGAAGCTCCATGTAAAATTTTTTTGTTATATAATTTTGGACCAAAGACATATTAATTAAGTAGATAATTCTGCCAGTATTCTTGTAGGTCACGTTTCCATTTGCTTAATCAAGAGTCGACTGGGTTTTCTATGAAATCCAATTTATAATTACTGTGCTGGAGCCTCCTAAATTCTTGATGTTGTGTCAAAATCCTCATGCTATGCTAACAATTTTATCATAATTCTAATCGTGTTTTTTATGTGAACTCATTAACATTCTTATCAGAAAGATTAAAATTTGAAATAGTGAAGTATTATGATAGTGACGTTAAAATTTAATTTAGTCATACCTACATTAAAACCAAGTTTGAATACCTATTCTAATTAAACTATAATCTAATACGTAGGACTTATTATTATAATATATATAAACAAGCCTCACAGCTCAGTTGGTAGTAGCTCTGCCTTCTGCGCTGTAGATTGTGGGTTCGATTCCCACCCAGGACAAACATTTGTGTGATGAATATAGATGTTTGTTCCGTGTATTCTAACCGTAACCTTGTTCCCATAACAAGCCATGCTTAGTTTGGGGCTAGATGGCGCTGTGTGAATTGAATGTCCTGTAATATTTATTATATTTTTTTTATTTATTGTACTGTAATGTATATTATAAATTTAAGGGAAAGCACTAATAACCAAAACACAAGCTAATCATAGCTTACATAAGAAATAAGCGCTACACTAAATTGCATGTAGATACTTTAGTGTGTAATATAATAAGAGGCAGAGGCACCTTCAACAAGATAATATATAATAGGTACTTTCTGGCAATGCTTGCTGCATCGTAGACCTATTCATTGCCTTCAAGCCTTGAAGTCAAAAACTAACCCATAGGTAGTACATTTCGTTATCAGACACGGGACCTTGAAAACAATAGTCGTCCTTTACAACACCCTTAATTAGAAAGGGAACACTATTCTTTACACCGGACATCGTACGGCTAGACACAATGAATGTTATAATCGTCTTAACGTCAAAGTTGGCACCACACACGAACAGTGAAAGTGAAGTCGATATTGTGTGAAAGCGCGGGTCAGCGACCGGAACAAGATAAATAAACTCACATTATTATGTAACAAATTGGTTTTATATTAGCGGAGAATATGAACGTAAAAGAGAAATTGTGATTGTAAGATACGAATAATGGCTAAGGTGCCAACAAACTATCTGAATAAGGGCCATGATACACGTACGTTGCGTTGTTGTTTATTGCCCAGTGCTAGTTGGACACGCAAATCGAGGGGACGATCCACGTTTAAAGGTAAAAAATGCCGTTTTTTTGCATTGCCGTTCTGAAGCCTCAATGTGCCTTTAAACACTATAAATGCAAGCTTGTAGGTTTTAAAACTATGAAAAATAATGACAGTTCCTAATTCGTAACAATCATATGTTACGATTCAATTACGATTGTAGGGTAAACCGCCGTAGTAGCAACTATTTTCTGATAATATATTTGAGCTACTATCTCCTACTATCTCTAGCTACTGTAATGTAAAAATCATAAATACAAAATAAGTGATTCTTTGTTTTAAATATAAAGTAAGGCTCATATATGGTGGAATAATTATTTTGTCTGCGGCGGTTTTCCTTACAAATTAAAATATGCCTCTTCAAGAAGTAAACAGGTCTCTTCTAGACCGACATGTTACATTGTAGGCCACATTGTCGCTTCCCAAAAGTCGAGATTGAGGTCAAACGTAGGTCTATAGGACAGAGAGACAATGAAGACTAAGTAATAGGGTCAGTTGGCCCACTTGGTACGGAACTCTAAAAACGAAACGTTTCTACGTTTTGTAATTTGCACGCAACATATTTATTTTCTGGAAATCATTCCATCGTACCCATATTATTTGCTCAGATACACAAGTCCAAAGTTAGCCCATTTAATATATGTATGTAATTTTATCTATGAAAAAAAATCAAAAGCATAAATAAATAAAAAAAATATAGTTCTCAATTTACACAACTTACAAATTAACTTTTTTTTTTTATTGTATGACGGGTAAGTACTTGGCCTTCATCTCACCTGGTTACACAAGTTGAGATAAGACCGAAGATGGAGGCGCACTTCACCCGGAATCCTCAACAAACTGAGAAACTGGCTATCTTACCTCTATATGCCGGAACACAACAATTTTAGAATTGTTATTATGGCGACAGAATTAGGTAACATGGGGGTAGCTAGCCAGGCGGACTTAAATAAAGCCCTACCACCAACCAAACCAAGCACAATATATTGTACCTACTCCCATGGGGATCGAACCCGGGACCTCTGGATCTGAAATGGGTTGAACCACTAGACCACAGAGGCGGTTAACTATGTTGGGCCTCACTATTTCACCTAGAACTTGAGAAATGAAAAATGAAACACCTCCATTATCTAGTTCAGCAATCAGAACTGATTATTTAATTGAGGGTTAGATGGGGTTATCGTTTCAAGTTTAACCATTACAAATTAACTGGCATTAATTCGTAAAAGCAGCGAAAGTTTTGCAAAAGATCACTCCTCGTCGGTTGCGCTGACATCGCAATCAAGTGAAAGTCTGCGTTGGTTAGCTGATGATGTTGTTCCTAATATATATAATATAATATAACTACACCTAGACTTCACTGTACGCGCTGTCAACACTAGTTTTAACCGACTTCCAAAAAAAAAGAGAAGGTTCTCAATTCGTCTGAATCTTTTTTTTATGTATGCTCCGATTACTCGAAGAAGCCTTGACCGATGTGGAAAATGTATTTTTTTGTTTGTAAGGGTATGCTTCACAGGTGGTCCCATTGACATCAGGTCAGGATCTGATGACGGGATCCTGGAGAAATCGAAATAACTCTTAAACTATTATAGGCACACATGAAGTGATTTGGGTATTTTATGTTGTACCTATTACCTTAAAAGTAAAGAAAAAACGGCTTATAGGATCACGCGTCTGTCTGTCATCAAAATTATTGAAAAAAATACGTCATCCAGGTAAACGAAATTGTATCACGTTCTTCATTGAAGTCGGTTTTCTTTTTAGTCTTTAAAACGTAATATTTCTACTATGTTCTCCATAAAAAAAGCCTAAAGTCAACTTAAAACAAAGCCAACCAGCAATTTAAAAACAAGTTAAGATATGGCCAACGTTGGAGCACGTTAGTCTAATACCTACTTTAAGTGAATTAGACACTCTAAGGCTATATATCTCTCTAATTTTAACCTTTTATTTATTTAGTAATTGTCACTGTATATAATGATCCTGATAGAGAGTCGCCTGAATTAAATATTTGAAAGTTAAATTTAAAAAATTCAAAATGATCCTATAAATCTTACTGAATTTGAGTTTCAATCATTTGATTTTTAATTTAATCATCATCATTTTTTAACGTAACTCATAGAGGTGCGCTGTAGAGTCTAGTTTTAAAAGGTAATTTTAAATTGAACATTCGGTCACACTCTTCGGGAACACTGGTTGTATAGCCAGCAGCACAGTACTATGCTAATTCGCTGGTCTAAATAAGGGCCAGCCTTTGGGTCATCTTATCTTATCTAGCTGACCGTTAAATTATAGCCGTTTGAATTAAATCACAAACTGTAAACGAAACCTCAAACTGTAAGTGTCACCTCGGAGTCACGTAGATAAACTATCAGAGGTTGGTCAAACATTGATAATCTCGCGGATTTCAATACCTACGAGTATCTCAACGGATGAGTGAACGAACGTAAGTTTTCGCCATCAAAACCAAAATCTGCTAATAAGCGGCTAGGGGCTATAGTCAAGTGGATTCCGATACCGAAATCTAGATTATCTAACAAATTATTAACTTTTAAAGTGAAAATTTTATTAAATCGCTTGAAAATTCTTAGTCCATCTATCGCATGTCGCATTACAGCTGGCTGTGTTTAGTTATTTGATCAGTGCATCTAAATGATTGGATGAATTATGTATTTCTTTCTCTTATATGCAGATTGAAATAAAAATTTAGTAATATAGTTTAGATTTTTGTGTACTATCGATTTCCCACTATCATTCCCATTTTACGATTATTAATTTAAGATTAAAAACGCTATTTTAATACCCTAAATCGAATAAATTTCCGAAAAATCGGAATCGGAATAAAATTACGATTGAAAAAAAGTTTCACTCGCGTCGTGCATCGTCGTCTCTTTAAACCACACAATTTTTTTAAATATTATTTTTGTGTTTCATGTGATTGCACTTGTACACAAAACTTACATTTTCTTTTTTTATTGTACGACGGCGATGCTCTTGGCCTTCATCCGACAAGTAAAATTCCATTTTCGTACCTGGTTACGAAATCTCAGTTACGAAAATGGAGCAAAGGGATTCTTCGATCGATTTTTCAAATGAAAAACCAGAATAATAATGACTAATAATTACTGAAGATTCAACCATTTTATCGTTGTTATATTTTATATTGTTCATTTCATCGACGGAAAAAATTGTATACATTTTGTAAAACGTAAGTACGCTGATACAACTTGAAATGCAGATTTCATTTTCAAATTAGAACTTGGTTAGCAGCTTTGATTATTCAGTCTCATGATTTCATTACATTTGGGTCAATTTGTCTCGGTTTTTCTATTTATCTGTGAATAAATGTCAGTGTGACGAACTAATTGGATTCGTTATGCCTGTGTTCGCAACTACAAATTACATTTTAATGAGCACTGAATTCGGTCACAGAAGTGACAAGGTGTAATATAACGATCAACTGTGGCGTTTGCTTAGAACTAATTTGATTTTGAAATTAAATTTACTGTAATACATAAATAATTATATCAATTAAACGTTTTTTATTGGCGATGCAATATATTTTTAGTAAACATATAAATATGTATTCAAATAATATAATAAACCTAAGTACAATTAAACTAATTATTTAGGGAGGAAGCAGTCGGGTTACTTTATGACCGAAGAAATGTAGAAACATAACAAAATTCTTCATATCTACAATACAGATATGATTATTCTTAATACCTACAATAAACAAATCCTCATTCAAACTCACAAAACTAAATTCCTTATATGTATCGACACATATAAGGAATTTAGTTTTGTTAAACATTTCTATTGTATGATTTCTTAGGTAACCCGACTGCTTCCCTCGTAAATAATTAAAACTTTTAATTATTTATATTTATATTATTTTATGCCATGGATAAACAATAATTAAGTAGGTACCTATTCTTTATTTAGAATTTTGGTACTCTGTACTAGTAAAGCCCAGAACCTTTGCTAAGGTAGGTAGGTACGTATAACTGGTACATGCGGCCTCATCGCTACTGTTGATCTCCTCCAGGTTGTATTCCTAAGTAGAGCGTGCAATTTTAAATCATTTAAACTTTTTTTTTATGTCCGTTGCTAACTTCATGACGACTCGCGCCAAATTTCATCAAAGTTTGGCCAGAGGTGAAGCAATTTTTTTTTATTTCCGCTATCGAATGTCATGTCATATCGAGTCATAAGCCTCAACCTAAAGGGACCAATTGATCGGTTCCGAACCGAATCGCTGTGCAGCCTTCCGTGGCAGATGTCAACACACACCTTTTAAAGTTTTATTTTAATTACGACACACCGCACAAGAGGTAGTGGAGGTATTTGAACGCGCGCGTCTTTCCCCGGGCCTTAGTACCGCGCGGTCGCTATGGCGGCCGAACGCAAGCAGACTCGCACCAAATTTAAAAATCTAGTCGTTCTATTTTTAAACATGACTGCAAACTGACATGTGACTGTGACGTGACTTGTGACTTGACATGACTTGGATTGACTTTGACAAAATTATGACTTTGCGGGAACAGGAGATGGGGGCACGGGAGCAGGTAAATATTTTTTTAATTTTAACAATAATCTTATTAAATAGCATTTGTTAAAAATACCACAAAACTATGCTTATTCGTTATACGTACGCGTCGGTTTAATAGGTACCTACCCACGTTAAAATATAACAAAACCCAAAATGTGTGTCTATTTTAAATCTATCTTTGTCGCCAAGCAACATTTTTTTTTTTAAAGAATACCATCTTTTATAATTTTCTCTTAATCGCCAATAACTCTTAGTAACAAAACAAAGTATCCTGGTAAAAGCGTTGCATATGCCGTTTCCATTAGCGGACAAAATAAACAAACAAGTTAGAACATTTTAAAAAAGCATGCAAAAAATAAAAACTAAGTATAACAATGAAATCAGTGCATTTAATCAGTCATAAATTAAGCAAATACGCAATCATCAAAAATTTACAAAGTACAAAATTTCAAAAGCAAAAATATTTTTTTAAGTACTTACAAATATCTATTGACGTCAATTGATTACAATAATAAAGTATATGAAACATGATAAATATATGATGATGATAATAATAATAATAATTTGAAATGTTAAGAGTAATAAATAATTTTATAACAATAAACTATTCTTATTACAAAAATCACATCACAAAATTATATAGCACTTGCTTCATGCAAAAGGCTTTCCTGCATCTTCTGCCAATTTGTAAGAAATTCTTCAAGCTTATTTCTAAAACCATAAATTTATATTCTGCAGGTTCCTTATTGGCGGAGGGATGTTGTTCCAACACTTCGATAAATACTTCCAAATTATTTAGGTGAAACCGCAAAAGAATGTGTGTGATAACCAAAAAATTTAAATGTCCTCCAATTTTATATTTTAATGAATAAACTGTTTATATATTTACTATTATTGACCGAGCGAGCGAAGCGTTTCAGTTTCAATATTGGCCATAAATGCTTTTGTTCCTTGATTTATACATTTTTTTAGTGGATCGCGATTTTTGATCGGGTGGAAAAGGAAGGAAGTTTGCTGTCCCTGTATTTGTGTTTGCAAATCCGTTAATAAATATATCAACGGATTTGAAAGACACACTAAGGATTTAATTTTACACAAGATGTTGTAAAATATAAAACAAAAAAGGGAGTGGAGGGGAGAAGTTTGCTGGAGGATTTCTTTATTTTTTTCGATAAATTTATACCTACGTTTACTAATCAGACTACGTAGTCCTTTTTGCCTTTGCAATACGAATCCGTAGACACCAGGTTCGATCGCCTCAGACCAACGGAACGCGAGTAATCGCTAAAATTGAAACTACAAGGTAATTTCAAGTCAGATAGTGGGTTCCTGACCGACTTTTCGTAGAAAAGACTATAACGCGCGATGCCTTTTTTCAAGATCAAGGAATGTTTTGTAAAAACTTTCTAAAAAAGTTTCTTGAATTATTGTAGAGGGACTCACTTGAAAATGACACTGGTCCTATAGTCTTGAACTTGTATGGCATTCTAGATGCGCTGTTAGAATATTACAAAAAAAAAGTACCCCCAATTAGGATCACCTACTAGGGGATAGTCAGAGGCACGTTCAAGCTTGACAAAAGCCCACGGTTTGCAAGTAGCTAGCATTCAATACATGATAGGTTAGCCCATCGCCGCTGAGCGTAATTCCAGCCTGTGACCCATGCCATTCGGATTTTTGATCCTGGGACACTTTTTTTTATTGTACGACGAGGAAGCTTGGCCTTCATCTCACCTGGTAACAAGTTGAGGTAAGGCCAAAGGTGGAGGCGCACTTCACCCAGAATCCTCAATAAACTGAAGAACTGGCTATCTTACCTCTGAATGCCGGAACACAACATTTTTTTAAGAATTGTTATTATGGCGACAGAATTAGGTAAGATGGTGGTAGCTAGCCAGGCGGACTTAAACAAAATCCTACCACCAACCAAACCAAGCACATTATATTGTACTCCCTATGGGGATCGAACCCGGGACCTCTGGATCTAAAATCGGTGGGTTGAACCACTAGACCACAGAGGCGGTTTCCTCACGTTGTGACCTTCACCTATAAAGCATGTGCTGTACATGTGTCAAATGCACACATAAACGGAAAGCGGTCTCATACCTACCCACTTGGCCACACATTTCGTTTGTTAGAAAAGGATGTCCTGTAATTTATAGTTTTTTTACATATATCAAAATCTAGAAATCTTGAACAAAAATGGTATCGATGTAATAGCACTGAAGACAAAAAAAAATCTTTTAATTTTTTTTACGACGGCGAAGCGCTCAGCCTTCATCTCATCTGATTTCAAACTATGATAAGGATAAAGGTGTTAGCGCAAATCACCCGGAATCCTCCACAGACTGAGGAACTGGCTATCTTACCTCTTAATGCCTCTTAATTAGATACAATATTTGAAATGTTGTTATGGCGTCATACGATGGTATGATATAGTAGCTAGACAGGTAGAATTAAAACAAGCTCAACCAAACTGAGCACTTATTTGTCTCGTTTGGGAATGAAAATCGAGACCTCTGGATAAGATACCGGCGGGCGAACCACTAGTCCTCAGAAGTGGTTAAAAATTACGCGAAAATATTGCAAACCTGACGAAGGTTAGCATTTGTTAAAAAAAAACTTGCAATAGTTCTACATTAATTTCGGTATTGCAAGTCTACTTGCGCAATCCAATGAGCATCGGATTATGATGACACTCATTATTATTCGTAACTGTGCCGATAATAATAACGTGCATAACGGTGTCACAACACTACGTAACTCCGAAATATAAGGTAACCGTAGTGATGTGCCGGGCGACGTCTGAGTGAAAGCACTCACTTTCATTGAAGGTTATTATGACGGCAGTCTAGCACTTAGATACTACGAGTATTACAGTCAAGTCAATGCATATGTAAAGCGTTGTATTAGGTTTGAAGGAGCGCATTTATTCAATAACTTAGGTACCTGATTATATTATAACCTGTGACGCTAGGATTTTATTCCAAAATAAACTAAAATAATATATAGGTGTCTCACCAGAGGACTTAGTTTTCTGATATTTATATATTAGAAAACTAAGTCTTCTGGAGCAATTAAATACATAATTATGCATAATTTTACTTTTATTAGTTATACCTGTGGTTATAGCAAATCGCCAAGCTCATTTTAAAATGAACTCTGTTCGTTTTTTGAGTATTGAAGTTTTTTATGCCGAATTATACCTACATATTATAGTTAATTACGTAAAGGAAAAAAGTAACATTATTACACTCCCTATTTCTCCCTCTTATCTGAAATATCTTGATTTGATATGACATGACCTGATTATGACATATAGTATAGTAGACGTGCCTTGAGTGCCCAGATGATTGACATAAAATGCTTGATCATAAAAAGGCAGAGCTCAAAAGTTGTATTCATAATCAAAGTTCCAAAGACAAAATACAAAAGAAAAGAAAAAGTCAAATAAATTTTCAGGTTAAATCTTAAAACGACACGCGCTTTATATTTTCATTGGCAAAACCTATCACTACTGTTAAAAGGTATTTATGAAAATACAGCTATTATAAGTACGAGTATGAACAGTACTGGGCGAAGTAATTTATTGTTTCGTCCCGGAATGTTGTGAATGTGACATTTTTGATAAACTAACTTGTGTTCATTACATTTTTATTTGTTTGTTGAGTTGTTGTGATTGTGAAAATAGAACTAAGAATTAGAAACAAATTTCAAAACAGATTTACGGTGTTGAAATTTTATCAATTCCATGTTTAATGCTGAATTATGAACTATTTTTTTTTATAATAAATTTAGAATTAAATAGATTAAATTAAATTAAATTAAACTATGTAAACCTTCTTTGCTGGTTCCCTGATCCTCAATAAGCGTACTTGATTTGATTTTCAGATTTCAACAAGTACGGCAAGTTAGGTTACGAAGCGAGTTATTCCGATGTGGGTAGAGTCAACTTTCAAGTCGGGTACACTTTCTTTTTGTCATATAGGGAATAATTCCGCTATGCCATCTACAGGCGCGCCCTGAGATTTCAGAACGACTTTTACAACTTTGCATAATTTTCACTTTCCCTTTGTACTGGGTACTCCCACTCTCATAGTATTGTCAACACGAGAAGCTTACGGACAAAGGTCATGCTTTCTATTAACTGCCTTTTGACGGTTACATACTAACAAGTTTTCTCTAAAATTTGATTATGTTCTGTATTTTGCTATTGTTTCATGTGTTCACTTTTAGGAGAAGGTTTAACGATTCACTAAACATGAATTATCTAGTTTTGACATTAAAATAGCACTCTACATAGCCTTTGATGTCGTATAAAAATAATATTCTTTCTTTTTTTAATTTCAATTTATTTATTTAACCACAATATCATAATAATTGACATTAATCAAGCGTCATAATAAAATGTTTGATGACACTTGAACGTAGAAATGATGCTTGAAATATAAAAACGATTCTAAGAAAATACCTACTTTACCTAAAATACATAAAAGGTACATAAAAGGGCGAGGCTTGAGTGACTGACTGACTGATTCAACTATAAATACAACGCACGATCAAAATTCGGAGTGAGAAAAGTTGTATATCTGTGAAACACATGATAATCGTTTAAAAATTCATATATAAAATATGTTGCAGGCGGGTTTAAGTTTTTTTCAACTTTCAACTTGATTCAGTACTCTTTCTTTTTTTTGCAAAAGAAAAGGTTGTATCTGCAGATAGTCAAGTATGATACCTACTGAGTTTAGAAAAATAAAACCAAATTATTTACTTGTTAGGTAAATTATATATTTTGGTGATTGTTCTAAATCCCTATTCCTTGCACCTATTTTAAAACACCATTACGTGAACGACGTCGCAGAAGCTAGTTTTATATATAAGTTGTAGAGATGCGCGATTTTACGCTAGAGATCTCGATTAGTCAAAGCACCAAAGTACCTACCGTAAGATTTCCATGCAATGCATTGCATACATAAGCTCTTTAATTAATCATTATTGATAGACAAAACTAATTAAACCTAGATGAATGTTACCTTTTTGCCTAAAGTCCAAGGCTGCTGTATCGGTCATGACATTTAGGCGCACATTCCAATTTAGCAAAGCTACAATGACCTTAATCACAATTTCAGTACGTAAGTAAATTGTTGCTAATTAGTTAGACTAACTAAGGATGTTCACTTAATATATAAATAAATATTACAGGACATTAATTTTACACAGTGCCATCTAGCCCCAAACTAAGCATAGCTTGTAATATGGGAACTAGATTACAGATAGAATACTTAAATACTTTTTTTTGTAAATACATACGTACTATAAGTATGATACAACACCCAAACACGGAACAAACATAAATATTCATTACACTAATATTTATCCTCGGTGGGAATTGAACCCACAGCCTACAGCGCAGGAGGCACAGCTACTACCAACTGAGCTATGAGGTTTGTTTGTACCTATACGTATCTAAAATTGTTCTGCATTGAACTGACACTGCACTGGCGTGTATTTTGCATTGGCTTAGCATGTAGTATTATGAAAACTTATAAATATACATTACCCATATAAAGTTTATACCTTACAGACTAACATACATCATAACTTATCAATTTTTTGACACTAAGTTCTTGATGGTACGACCTGATATACTACAACTATGTAGGTACTATTAAATAGGATTAGGTCTTGGATTTCGTGCGTACAAATTCGTTCGCCTTTATACATCAAACACTAGACATGATTACACTTTTACCTACGCCACTAGCTGTAATGCTGGTAATGAAGGCCTCGCTAATGATGAAGACGTTTTTTCCAGTGGAAGCAGCGAAGGCATCGAAGGTCGCACAGGAGAAGCTCAGTTCCCCACAGCCAACGCGCTTCGCCAGTCATCACTGTTACAGCACTGCCCTCTTAAGGGAGCCCCCAAGTGTCCCCCTGCTTCCAAAAGGTATCGTGTTTAACCGTGACGGGCACTTTTAACGTGAGGTTATGTTGTAGAACCCACAGTTTGGCTGACCATTATGTATTTTGAATACTTACTACATAAACAGAACGGAATTTCTACAGATGCATGAATTACCTACCCAAACATGCATCATGCAATCACTTAATCATCGCATTATAAAGGTATTTAGGGTTTCGCACCTCCTAATAAAATAACAAAACAGAACCAATATCAATTTGACGACTACAATGAGAGAAAAATGAGAAATTTGGTACATAATTAAGAATTTGGTTTCGTTAGCTATGTACTAGTTACATGAATTCAGGTTCTAAAGGTTGATTTTGGGCAATAAACTGAAACAAAATAAAATGTTGCTTTGCACAGTAACATTGCTTATAAAAATTGAAGGTATTGTTATGATAGGATCAAATGCATTATTTGACAGTTATTTTAGAAAATAGACGAAATTACCCCATTACCCGTAGTTAATCTCCGAAACTACGGGCTCTAAATTTTTTCTAAAAATATGGAATACGATCATCACTTAAATTTTATAGAAAAACCTAATGGGACTTTGAAGGTCTTCAAATTCTGCGGGAATCGATAAGTACTCATAGAGAGCAAATACATACAATGCTTTTTTTCTTATTTCGATATATTTCGTATTAGTAGTACCGTACTGACGTTAAAGTGAGGCAAGTTCAAACCGCGAACGGCCATATTTTTCAAATATGAAATTTAAACCCAGTCACGGTCTAGTGTAAAATATACCTACTTACATAGTACGGAACCATTTCCACGCGCGTCCGAGTCGCACTTAACCGGTTTATTTATTTATCAGTTATGGCAAAGCCCTGGATAACGTAGTGAATAAATGTCAATCATCATATCAAAAGACAGTCAGGTAATACTGAGATTATATAGGAAACTCTAACAAATACAAAATTGCAGATACCGCACCCACGACGGAACATGCAACAACTTGAACCGCCCCCGCTGGGGGTCTACGATGACCCCCGTGCAGCGCTTTCTCCGCCCCTCCTACTCCGATGGCCTGCAAGCCCCACGGCGATCTATCTTCGGCACCACGCTACCCTCAGCGCGGGAGATCAGCGCTTTAGTCCACGAGAGCCGTAACGTAGAGAGCCCCGGGATCACGCACCTGCTGATGCAATGGGGACAGTTCTTGGACCACGATGTGACATCCTCGTCGCAATCGAGAGGGTTCAATGGATCGGTCCCCAGGTGCTGCAAGGATGGCGGGAAGGATTTCGTCTCTAAGGAGTTCATGGTTCGTTTTTTTTTATGATCACAATTGTTTAAACGACACGAACCGATTATAGTGGACTTTCCGTGTCATTGAAGATGGCAATACCACACGTTATGCTAGCCACAAACTCTATTTGAAGATTTCCTTTTCATGTTACCATAGGCGTCTGATAAAGTACATGGCAAGGTAGATATCAGGGGAGACTTGATAGCTTAGCATGTCCAAAGTCGGAGGTTCAGTTTCCCATGTATCTGGTCTTCCAGCACCCGGAATGTTTGCCGATCGCGGTGCCCCCCTCGGACCCGTTCTACGGGCCGCGCGGCGTGCGCTGCCTGGACTTCGTGCGCTCGTCACCGGCACCGCGCGATGACTGCGCGCTCGGCTGGCGGGAGCAGCTGAACCAGGTCTCCGCTTACATCGACGGCTCACCGATCTACGCGAGCTCTGCGCGACAATCTGACAAGCTGCGGCTGTTCAGGAATGGTGAGTCATAAAAGATCGGGTATTTCCTATTTTAAATAGGTCAGTCAGCTGTTGACCTCGAAACTTGGACAGACAAGGATGAGGATGAGGACTGGGATCAATCAAACCTACCAAGAGGGCATGATAAGAATTTGAATATCACAGAAAGGCTAAAATGTGCATGACCTATCAAGGGCAATTACTAAGTCAGGGTTAAAATCTAAAGTCATTTATTCATTTCACATCTACCGCCTATTCGCGAGACGTGTGTGCTGATAAACTTTTGGGTTCAGGTTGAACAAGATCTCAGATCTCATTCTCCACATCAACATAAGTCTTGTTGCATAGAGTTGCCTAGGGTTGCCCTCTGTTAAACATATTGCTTGCCAAAAATTTGACCTGTACCAGGTTTAATTTTCATTTCAGTCATACCAAAATAACCACATAAAGAATTATCCTTATAAGTGACTATGGTATCAGTTGGATATATATATCTATAAGAGATATAGGAGCGCTCGTGAGCTTGTCATACATGCGCCTTAACATCCTACGACAATAATTTTAGTACCCTCTTTGGCCACCACGTTTCTCTTTTTGAATATACTCTCTCGGTGTTCTATAGGCATGCTCCAATACGGTCGCGTACAGCAACGCCGACCAATCCTGCCGCCGCCGGAGCGACGAGACGAGATGTGTCGTGGCGGGGCCGTCTCAACCGACTGCTTCAAGTCGGGGGACGGTAGAGTCAACGAGCATCCGGGGCTGGTGGCCGCACACATTGTCTGGCTGCGTCATCACAACAGGTGAGTCATTGAGACCTTTTTCCAGCACTTATACTCTTCAATGATTTGCGAGAGATGTCTAAAGGTTTCAAGCGATAAAAAAAGCCGTGGTCCTTTTTAGCCAAGAGCTTCTGGGTAAAAACTAGGTACCTACTTGTTTCTAATTATTTTTATGTTACTTTACTCTTCATTGGCCATTCCGCGTTAAAGATGTCTAGATTTGACTTATATTAATATAACCAGAAAAATAATGGCACAAGAGCTTTATTTAATAATACCAAGTACTTATTTGTACTAATTTTTATGTTACTTAATACTCTTTATTGTTCATCCCGCGTCAAAGATGTCTAGATATGGCTTATATTATTATAACCAGAAAAATACTAACACAAGAGCATTATTTAATAATTTAATTCAGATGTGCCCATACGTTGTTATAGATATTCTTGCATGAAGCTTATATTGTAATTTATTCTTGCTCATCTCCTTCCCTCAGTTTTTACATGGTTGAATGTACCTGTACCCAAATACCATAAATAATTAAGTTAATAGGCATTTACATAGGATCGCTCCATCGTAGATCTCATCTTTGCACAGGCAAGCCTGTAGGTCAAGTCTACCCATCGCAATAAACGAAAACGTTGTTGTTCCTAGAATGGCTCAAGAGCTGGCTCACCTGAACCCCCACTGGAGCGATGAGAAGATCTACCAGGAGACGCGGAAGGTCATCGGCGCCATGGTTCAACATATCACTTACCGGGAATTCCTGCCGGTGGTTTTAGGTAGGGCTCATTCTCACTACAGATGGACCTTTATGATATACCTTGTGAACTTATAACCCTTTAGAAGGATCTTCTACTCTCTGATATGCAGACAAACACTTACCTATAGGTAGCTAGTACCTCAGTCTATTGAGGATTCCGGCTTATCATAACTTGACACCAGGAGAGATGAAGGTCAAGCACATCTGCGTCGTATAAAATATATCAAAAAAAAAAAACACCTTTTATAAGTTATTTAACTGAAATATTAGTATTTAGGATAAACCCTTAAATTTCCATTACCTGGAGAATAGCATGTATGCCTTCGGTTTCCCGCGACCAAATATGCAAACGCGTCTCACTCGCCAGGGTCAGACGTAATGGAGATCTTTGACCTGGATCCCCAGAAGAAGGGTTACTACAAGGGCTACAGTCCGAAGATCAACGCGAGTCCAGCTAGCTCGTTTGGCGCAGCCGCCTTCCGGTTCGGTCACAGCCTGGTACAGCCCACAATGGTGCGGTACGACCGCTTCCACCGACCCATACACAACAGTGAGTATTCCTAGGCTATAGGGAGGCAGAACACGCGGTATTATTGAGAATCATGATCATAAATCGAGAGAGAGTATTTGGCCCTGTTGTGGGACAACACAGATATTTCGTTCTTGTGCGGTCAATGTACTTAGTTTAAAAATACAACCTGGTATTTGGTACATTTGACTTGTCGTATTGCAGACGTATCCCTCCACATGGAGCTTACGAATCCGTCCAACATCTGGAGTCTCGGCGCTGTGGACCGCCTTCTGCTTGGCATGGCCAATCAACCGATACAGCGGCGGGACGAGTTCATCACGGAGGAACTCACCAACCACCTGTTCCAGACCACCTCCACCGGCTTCGGCATGGACCTGGCCGCTATCAACATACAGGTACAGGCTTTTGATCTCTAGGCTTGTCCAGTTCTAGGCCAGAGCAAGGATAAGTTATATAACCGAGCGAGCTACCCAAAAGGCAAAGTCTCCCACGTATCGGTGGAACACGGCAAACCGCATTTAGCAGAAGGGTGGTCGCTAGACTGATGGACTTTTTGATACAGGTCCTACCACCAGTGTTATGATCTTTCAGTCGTAACCGTTAGCATAAGCCAGTGATTCGGTTGCCCGGGGTAGACCACTAGGAGATTGATCACACCTAGGTATACCTTGAAAATGTAGATAAGATTAATAAGTCATATAACTTTCAGAGAGGAAGGGACCACGGCGTACCTCCGTATACCTCGTGGAGAGAGCCGTGTGGCCTCAGCGCCATCTCAGGGTTCGAAGACCTCTTCAAAGTCATGCCGGCCCGAGCAGTCAGGAAGCTTAAGGTGTTATACAGGTAGCTAAGGAAAATTTATATCTACGTTTACTAATCGGATTACGCAGTCCTTTCCGCCTTGGCAAAACAAATCCGTTGACACCAGGTTCGATCTCCTCGGACCAAGGGAACGCGAGTAATCACTAAAAATTATACTTACTATACTTTATTTACGATTTGGTCAAAAGTCTAAAAGGAAAAGTGAAAGAGTAAAGCATCGGCTATTGCATGGTTACAAAAACTATTGTTTTGGCTTCTGCATCGATAATAGTGTTTCCTCCAATTTACATTTTATTAGCATGTTGAATTTACAGATTTTGTCCAGTGTCAGTTTTATTATAAGTACCTACCTACCTATATATATGGATAGCTAGCTAAAGTAAGCCCAAGCACAGAACAGAGAATCGAACCAATAACCTACAACACAAAATGCAAGGTTACTACTGAGGCTTGTTAGAACAATCTTCGTTTGTATTAATTTTCAGACACGTAGATGACGTAGACCTGTTCACGGGTGGCATGGCGGAGCGGCCCGTGGTCGGTGGACTGGTCGGCCCGACCTTCGCCTGCATTATCGCGCAGCAGTTCTCCAATCTACGGAAAGGAGACCGATTCTGGTAACTCTTCTAAACGTCCTTTCATCATTTTATTATGAAATAAATGATGTCCCAATCATTATGTTCCTTCTTCCGCTAAATTACCACTTACAGATTTTTTAACACAGACAGGCTTTTAGTTGCGGTTGGCAGTGCATGCTTTCTTATCAATGTTTTTCTATCAGCCACCATTTCAGTAAGTACAGGTATACTTCATAATAAAAATGAATTAAAAAACAGAAGGTGGCGAAGGTACTCAAAAAGTAACAAGAAGAGTCAGTATATCCCTGTTAATTATTTTGATCTAGCATTATGTTTGCCTGTGTACCTACATAATGCAGGTACTTACTTACTGATTATATTGTGCAATAAACTTTTTCCAGGTACGAAAACGGTGGATTCGAGTCATCATTCACGCCGGCCCAGTTGCAACAGATTCGGAGGATATCGTTCGCGCAAGTCCTGTGTCGTACGCTCGACGCCATCGACGACATCCAACCCTTCGCCTTCCTCTCACCCGACCACCCCGACAATGATAGGATATCCTGCCAAAACGGACTACTCAACAACTTTGACCTTTCCCCCTGGGTCGAAATCGACTCTGAATCCGATAATGACATTAGAAAATCTGACCGCACTACCCAAAGACCACAGCGTAAAACGACTCTAAAAACTAACAACACGACAGCCAAAATTCATCATAAAATATCCAGTAGCAACGATAAGAAAACACACCAAGACAACGCTAAGACTATGAACGTGACTGACCAACCGACTGACGACAACGTAGCGGCTAAAGACGGCAACGATACTCTCAATTTCACATTTAACATTGACGAAGATGCTACGACCGTCAAGAAAACGGTACAGATAGACGACAAACTGGACTTTAAGAACAAGAGCAAACGCTTTGACGACACTGACTCTAGAAGCAAACCTAGCAAACAATACTCGGACTATGACTACGAAGACGACGATGACACGCAAAGCGTACAATCCGTGGTGATAAACCAAAGCCCGCATAAACGGCCCTACCATTACCAGAGTCAACACAGTAGACCTGTTTTGACTGTGACCGAAAACATAAACAAATATACCTACTTGATTAACTACGTTCCCAGACCGACCGAATCCTATCGCAGGACAACTAAGAAACCTTACGACAGAAACAGGGATAGGGATATAGTCAAAGTCACATATCAAACTTACGATGATACTTACAGACGACCAAACAAACCGTACTATTACACCAGACCTGACTATAACGACAACTATAGAAATAACAGACCGAACACCCGAACTACAGAGCAAGACAATTATCATTCTTCTGCTAGATCGAATGACAAAATCGAACGTACTACTGCACATTTAACTCAGAAAACTAAATCTGATCTGACTGATAAACCTGACTCTACAACGGAAAACCTGTACAGACTAGTGACTTTCGGCTACGTGGGAAGCTACAAGGGTGACATGAACGACAAACTTAATATTAAGACTGACGATAGGCTGACACAAAAAACTCATAAAGACGAAAATAAACACGAAATTATCAGCAAAGACTTTTCTACGCTTAATGTGACACCGGAAGACAATAAAGGTAAAACTGATACTGTGAAATTATCGACTTTCTATATGTTTGACTCTTCAACTAAGCCATATAACTTGCAAAGATCAACGAGACGGAACGATCAAGATGTTCCACTTATGAATAATAACAGACCTGTATCACAGACTCCTGTTACGACTGTAAAAGATAAAGTAAAACTCGCAGACCAACATATTGTAACAAAGCCTGACGCAACAACTAAGAAAGTACCAAATCACGAATACATTATAAAAGAAAACTATAACAGCCCTGGCAGCCCAGAAACTGGTGCTGAAGAGCGATTATCCCTAGACAATATGCCTGAGCTAGATGATGCAGTGTCAAAATCAGCAAACCAATTGAAGGGCACAGTAAAGAAGCCTTCCAAACCAGCAAAAACACCTTCAGTGGCTTTCCAAGTCATACCGAGTGAAATAAGGTAAGTTACAGAAATCCGCATGCCTACCAAATATTTTAGACTGATATACCTAGGTAATCTTCTCACCGACCTTGCTGGATTAAAGTTAAAGAACAAGAACAATAGTTGGTTTAGATTCAGTTGTCTAAGTAGATTTTTGAGAAAAAAAACAAATATATAAGCCGAGAACTATAATCTTAATATATAAATCGACGTGTAGCTGACTCATTGTCAAACTGACTGGCTCTAAACACACATCCCAAACCAGATGTCCTAAATGATTTTAATTTGCAGGGTAGCTGTCCTTTTTAGTTCCATTAGGGTGCACTAGGAAAGGATGATGGAAAATCGTGCATTCTAGGATACCTACTAATTTCGATCTATTTGTTTCAGTCCATCGCATTGGGCAGTTTACGACGAGGGTGCCGATCTCCCGGAACAGCTTCCTCACCGGTCACCGTCCATCAAAACAGACCCTCACGCCCTGAAGGAGATCCCCCGACCTATGACTCTGCTCGGCCTGCGCAGGCGACGACCCGGACTATTTTGACTTTGTCGGTTACAAGTGCCTAAGATCCGGCACACAACTACAATAATTAAAAGTGACAAAATACTTACTGTGACGACGACGAGACAAATTCTAGCTGATGGATAGAATTTTTTTTAAACTACCAACAAAAGCTATTGACCTAATTATGACTGACATGACAGTAAGACTGATGATAGGGACGCATGAAACTTCTGCTCGAACACGATGAGTGACGAAGAACGTACGTTGAAATTGTGAACAACTGAATGTGACCAATACCTAGGTAACCGACTATTGACCTAATTATGACTGACATGACAGTAAGACTGATGATAGGTACGCATGAAACTTCTGCTCAAGCACGATGAGTGACCAAGACCGTTGAAATTGTGAACAACTGAATGTGACCAATCCCTAGGTAACCGACTATTGACCTACTTATGACTGACATACAGTAAGACTGATGATAGGTACGCATGAAACTTCTGCTCAAACACGATGAGTGACGAAGACCGTTGAAATTGTGAACAATTGAATGTGACCAATAGGTAATTACTTACATTAAAGTCTTATCGGCAAAAACACCAACTAGAATAATATATTACAGTTTATCCAACTTATAGCATAACAAAAACGATAACAAAGACTATAACACGACATGACACAAGACAATAGTCTTTTTATTTATGACACGACTAACAATGACTTAAAATTATTGACTGTTGTGATCTTTTGACGTGACCAGTAAATTAAGATAACTGTTTATGACACGAACAACGATAATTTAAGTTGTTTAATGATATTAAACGCCCAGCAATGACTTGACGAAATTACTCACAGTGACAAATAATTTTGACTTAATTTAATGATCATCTATGTGACTACGTTAATTTTAGTTATAGTGTTCAAAACCATGATAGTTTCAAAAGTTATATCTATGTGACTAGACCAAAAATTACTGACTGAAGTGATTTATTATGATTATGACATTCACATGGATGACGAGTGATGACTTTACATAATTACTGAATTTAGAAGTATTTGACATGACCAATAATGACTATACATAATGAATAAATGTAGTGATCAGCGATGACATTATGGAATGACTGAAATTAGTGGTATATTTTATGTGATATGACCAACAATTACTTTTCGAAATTACTAAATGTACGTATTGACATGACCATCAATGACTTAACAAATAACTGTATTTAGTGGTATTTTAATAGATATGACCAGCAATAGCAATGAATTTAAAAAAAATACTGAAATAGCTACAAATATGATAGTTACATAAAATAAAGTGAAAGGAAATGAGACTATCTAAAACTTCATATATAACATGCATTAATAATGACTGATCGCAGTAATTTATCCAGACATAACCAACAGCACAAGATCAATAGCACAGTGACTTTACAAAAAGACTGTGTAAGTAAGCAGTGGTAAGTATATAATTATGACTTGACAAACAATTACAGATAATGATGAAAATAAAATGAATGACTTAACTTACGAAGACTTTACAAAATGAGTGATTTTGGTGATAATCAAATGTTTGACTTGACTCACAAAGACTTTACAAAAATATAAACTGCAGTGGTCTGTAATGACATGACCATCAATGACTTTACATTATGGCTGGATGTTGTAAAAAATATTAGTGACTTGAATAATGAAGACTTTTCATAATGTCTTGCTGCACTGGATCAGTGACCGACATTATGACATGACCAACTTTACCGAAAGCGTTGTGTGGTATGATCAAATTAATGACTTGACCGACGCAGACTTACCAAAAACTGCATGTAGGTAGTGATGTATAATATTAAGTGACCAGCAGTGACAGCAGTGGCAGGCAACATAAATTATTGCTGTGATTTATGATGCCATGAAAATATTATAAAGACTGACTGCATCAATCTATAATGACCCGACAAACTATGACTTCTTGTCTATGTTTATGAAAATGTTGTTACAGTCAAATGAATGACTAACTTTTTTTTTTTTTGTTTGTGGTGGTTAATATGCTATACCACAAATACAAAAATATTAAGTCAAAGTGGTGTATGCCCAAATATGACTACTTATGCAAAACGACTAAGTAGTTTGTTAGAAAAATAAAATTAATGACTTGAATAACGAAGGCTCTACAAAATGACTATCTGTAGTGACCGAATAATGACATGAATAAAAATTTAAATTCTTTGACAAAGTTACTGACTATGGTGATATTAAAACAAATAACGTGACTATTGAAGACTGCAAAATAAATGACTGCAGAGATTTATGATGCCATGAAAACTTTTCAAAATGACTGACTACACTGATCTATTATATGAATGACTTAACCAACGCAGACATACTTAGTGAAATGACTGCCCTAAGCGATGTAATATGATGTGACCAGCTACTTTATGTACAACATGAATGCTGTGATGTATGATGCAATTAATAACGGAAACAACTGACTGCACTGTTCTATAATGGCAATCAAAATGACAATCTAAATGACATTACCAAATAGCTGATTGAAGTACTTAATAAGAAAAAAACGACTTGACTAGTGATTACTTTTGCCTTATTTTTAACAACATGACTGACTGTAGAGATATTTTATGATATGACCAAAAATGTACTAGCCTGAGGTCCTTGTCTGCTGTTCGCAATTCCAAAAAGGCGGTTCAAAAGACGTTTCAAGTGATCCTAAAAAAGATTTCTGCATAATGAATATTGAATTACATTTAATTGAATGACTTGAGTGGTATAATGATGACATGAATAATAAAGACTTGACAAAATATCTGAATGTTAAAATTGTAAGTGTTAATTTTTACATGACTTCAAGAAACCTAAGTAATTTTACTATTCAGGTACCAATCTACGTAGGTACCTGTAAGTATGTGGTAATTTTATGAGATGAAATGACTAGGTACATTGAGACATTTTGTTGTGTCTTTGACATTAGTTTTGTAGTTATATTTACATACAATTACATTAGTAGGTACCTTACCTAGTAATGATATGACAATACAAAATTACTAACGTTGTGATCATTTCTTAACATGACTCACGGTGACTGTAAGATAATGTAGTGATCATTTATGCAGGTCTAATTATGATATTTCAAAATGACTGAATGTGGTGATTATTTATAACATAACTATAAGGACAAATCAAAATGACAGAATGTAGTAATGACATGACTTACGAAATGATGTAGGTAGTCATCATTTTTGTCATGACTCACAATGACTTAACGAAAAATTTAATGCACCTAAGTAGGTACATATCCTGAAAATGTAGACCTAGCGTTTACTAATTGACATGACTTAATTATAACCTGACAAAATGACAGAAGGCATGAATATACCTAAGTTGGTAGGTAGGTACCTACCTTCTTACCTACATTATTTATAAGATGACTAATGATGCTAAATAAATCAAATTGTAACTTCTGGTGGGTGTGAGGCGGCGTCCATTGTGTAAATGGTACTTACATACCTACCTACAATTTTATTATTAGTGCTGAAACGTTGGTAGTTTCAAAACTATTCTAAAAAATCGAATTGAAATAAAAAACCTTCATACTTTTGACTTTTTACCTAGGTTGGTAGGTATCTACCTACCAAGGTACTACCTATTATTAGACTTATGCTGTGACTGATTCTAGAAAACGAATTGACTGTTTGATGACTTTAATGACTGACCATGGTATATTGACATGTAGTTAGTACTAGGTAAGTATATAGGTACTATAACATAACTCATCTCATCTATGAATTACATAAGTAAACAACCAACAGATATTAACACATCCCAAAAGTAGGTACCTACTAGGGATGACTCTAGATTATTAACAAGTAATAATCTAATCTAAATGACTGGACAAGAACTGACATGTACTTACCTACAGAATATTTGAAGTTATTTAGAACTAGTATTAATATCGATAAAAAATGTAAGCCTTGATCATTAGATATAATGCACCTACTACACATAAGAAAATTCACTAAGAACATACCACCGAAAATTAATCTGTACCTACCTATAGGTAGTTAAGTAGGTACCTAATAAAATGTTGGCCAATTAAACGATCTTACTTACGGAATTTATATTATTTATTTATAGGTACATCATATAATAATTAGCAACACTGGTACAGTAAATCGGTTTAAGAATAAAATAATATGAACCTTCAAAACATTGGTTCTCTTTGCCCTAAAGAAGGAACCAACTTTTCCTATACTAGTGATTTATTGATCCTTTTCCTTCCATGAAAATAAATCACTAGTACAAAATAAGACGATCTGATCAAAAAGATAACCATAATAGGTCAAGGAGGCAGTAGTCCTTGACAGTAGGTACTTAAGTACTTACTTAGGTACTTTACGTAAGCAACCTAAATCCCGCCTGTTCCATATATCCCAGAAAGACAGTGGTAGCAGAGGCTACCACTGTCTTTGTCGTTTATTGCTATAAAAAGATAGTATAGTATAGGCTAGTAGAGATAGATATATGGAAAATCATATTGCAATAACTTTAGTTCATTTTATGACATATCAATTCTGAAACTGAACAGAGTACCTACTATTGCAACCGTGTGCATATTACATATTATCAATTTAATAAAATATCAGATCAGTTAAAATAAAGATAAGATAGAAAATACCTACCTTTATTATACAATATGTGTATACACACATTATGAAATAAATATATAAAACTTAAACTTATATGTAACAAAAGGTGATATTACCGCTAAAGCAGCAATCTCTACCAGACTACCTTTGGATGGAGAGGATAACATAAGTTGACATGGGGTTTATGGTGTTTACCTGTTTGGACAAAAATTTAAAAAAACAATGTATAACAGATTTCCTGACTTGTTTATATTTTTTCCTTTTCTTGTTATATTTAGCTTCTTTGTACATACTGTTTTGATTTTTTTTTAAATACATAAATAATATTACATAGGTACCAATTACCTACTTAATGTTGATACACCTACACCTAGTGTAGGTACCCCATAGTTAAGATGAGAAATCTTACATGAATTGCTAAAAGAGGTAGGTAGGTAACTAAATACTTTTACACAAGTAGGGAAGTAGGGATAAAAACATTGTTTTTGTTAGTTTCTCTCAAAAACCGAATGCTTATCAAACCAGAGCCAGAGCCAGATGGGCGCAGGACTCATGAATAAAAAAGTTTTGTTATTTATTTATATCCAATATAAAGTTAAAGATATATATCCAATATAAAGATAAAGATATCTTTGGTAAATACTAACATATTTGTATCTTGCTGGCATTTCTTTAACCAACAATGCAGAAAAGGCGGAGGTTCTGTGCTTGTCGCTTAGGTTTTTTTAATAAGAATTTGATACACAATATAATAAGTAGGTATTACACAAGCTTAGTAATAAATAATAAATATTACATTCAATGAATATCACAGGACATTCATTTATAGCAACAATGAAACAGGTAGCTTAAAGTATCTACTAAATATTTTAGTTTTGATTACATATACAGTAGGTATTTTTAATACCCATTGAGACCATAATATATTCACTATGTTTTATATAAATAACACATGGATTTCTAATGTCCGAGTAGTTAATCCCGTTCAGGATAAACCTGTGCAAGAGAAGCTACAAGTTCATCAGCCAACTGAGGGCTTGCAGCACAAAGTACTCGGCGTGCCAACAGATCCAGCTTACCACCAGCAGGATCCATGCACACTCCACCCGCCTCCCTTACTAATATGTCACCTGCAGCAATGTCCCATGCATGAATACCGAACTCAAAGTTAGCATCAGCCCCACCCAAAGCCACCATTGCCATATTTAAAGCAGCTGACCCAAGGGACCTCACTCCATGCCCATTATTCACAACTATTTTAAAATTCTTGAAAACCGCATTGCATCTCTCTGGGTCCCGACTTGTACCTGCCTCAAATGCTATCAAAGCTTTGCGGAGTTCTGTTACATTCGAAACGTGAATCTGACGTCCATTATAGAATGCACCTTGGCCTTTCTTGGCTGTGAATAGCTGCTGGAGCATGGGATTATAGATAATTCCCGCAACCGACTCCTTATTGATGGTAAGTCCAACTGAAATGCAGCTGTGGGGAAACCCATGAATGAAATTTAAAGTGCCGTCCACAGGGTCTATTATCCACGTTGGATCATCAGTCAATTCGCATTTACCACCACTCGAGACGGTCTCTTCTCCAATGAACTTGTGAGTAGGGAATTTTGCCTTGAGCCCGGCTACTAAGGTATCTTCAACGTTCTTATCCACTTCGGTCACAAGGTCAATGTCGCTGGATTTCTGCTCGAAAGTTTTGCATCCATTTACGTGATCAGTTATAAGGTTTCCAGCCTTTTTAACAAGGATTAGTGCGTACTCGAAGTATTCGTCTACGGAGTCTGACATGTTAGATTTACTGATTGAATTTTGTAAATCTTTCAATACTAAATATTTAAATCCTTCTCGAGGAAAGCCAAGAAAGGAAAATGCAAACACATGCGGGACAAATAAACTATGGTTTGGATAGAAAATATCAATAAACTACTAATACTACTTCTTGAAGTTCTTGATTGAATCTGAATTACTGAACTAACCACAGATCGAGATCATAGAGTAGAATACAATTACCACGCTTCCGTCTGGTACTGGTCTGGAACAGTTGAGTTACCTATAGGCCGTTTGTAACGGTCCTTAGGTAATCTGACTGATTCCTTTGTACATAGTTAGTTTAATTGTACTTTTTATTGAATAAATGAATTTATTACCAATCAATAACTCTGTATTCTAACTATTACTTTAGGATATTAGTATACTAATATTCTGTGGTTATTTATTAATCTGTGCGTAAGACTTCGATTGAGTTTTGAATTGAGTTGAGTTTTGAGTTCCAGTTTTCTACTGAGTAACTTTTATAATATATTATGATCTGTCTGTGATAATATATTTTCAATCAATTGTACAAACATCCGCTCCGCTATCATCAGATGAATCAATCAAAACAGGAGCACTGACATGGAAAAAAAATACTTTCATAAGCCAAAGAATGGAAACTCGGAACAATGAAACCTGACGGCTATGAGCCTCTTTGGATCAACGATAGACAGCGGTAAAATATATTCCATCATCCTTATCATCATCATCATTATCGCCTTCCTTATCATAATCATCATTGACCTCTAGATACCTAACCAAATAGCTTTTTTTATTTTTGAATAATGTAAAACTGTAATCTATGCAAACATTTTCTGTGAACCTTTTAAGAACAATCGGATAAAATTGGCCTTCATGTAGTTGGCACCTAAACCCATAGGTACCTAGTACCTGCCTACTAATCCCATCAGTGTTTACTTTAACTTATAAACTATACAATTTAGTAATTAGGAATCGTAATTAGGTTATTTTTAAGAATCTAAGAATTTACTTGTTTTTGTTATTTTGTATAAATTTGTTTTTTTTTGTGTATCTACAGAGTGACATGTTCAGTTTTGAACAAACCCTTTTTAGTAAAGAATTAAAAAAAAAACAAATAACAGGTAGGTTAGGTGCTCAATAACAAGATCTGTATGATAGTATATCAAATATTTATTACTAAGCCACCAACATATTATTACTTATTTTGTACAAATAGCTAACTAACACATATTTCATACAATGTACAAGGTAGGAAGTATGTTCGTCTTTCATTTTACCAGAAATATTCCTTCGGGTGAACAACTCACGGCGCGAGGCGTTCAGCTTTTTTATAGAGAGCTTTCGATCCAGAAGCAGTAGCAACGGGTGGCCAGAAGTTGCTGCACAGTTGTACTGGTAATGTCAGTCAAAGTATTTTGAAAACGACCACATTTATGAATTTTTCTTCTTGTTTCACTTTTTACTTGTACCTTAAAATCATAAAAACAATAAATATATTTCATTTGATTGACTTTCTGTCATTTTTACGTTTGGAACATTGACAAACAATAAAGTTGCATGAAACAGGCTACTATCATAAATAGTTTTTATCCAATTTGAACGTTGTCTGAGTTTTATTCTCCGTTAAAAACGCGAAAGGGTTAAGTTGTTCAGACTTGACCGGGCCTGAGGGGTCCCCAAGGGTCGTATATGATATTGCACGACCAATAATGTACATCCAATAATCCAAGTCCAATTTTTAATATTTTCACCAATTATTGGTCGTGCATTATCATACACGACCAATAATTATATCTATCAATACATAGAATTTACATAGAGTGTGATATGTATGCTATAAAGCCAAAGCTAGTGACGCATAACATGCCTCCAAATGACTCCTTATGGGGTGAGAGATCAGATGATCAGATTAGTATGTATCACGGTATTTGTAATGACACATTTCGAACGATTGACTTTCCCCCTGAGTTTACGGAGTGCGGCTATGGGTCATGCGACCGGGCTGACCATAGATCTATCTTGGACAGGCTATATGGTGTGATTGTAACCACTGTCGCCGAAGCAGCAGCTAAGACGCGGCAGTGCGGAATCAGCAAGCCTAGGAAAGGTAAAGCTTTGTGTGGCTGGAATAAACATGTACAGGCTGCGCACAGGGAGGCCAGGTATAAATTCAAAGCTTGGGTAATGGGTAGTAGACTCACTGCAGGCGAAGTATATGAGGATATGTATGAAACCCGTAAGGTCTTTAAGAATCGCCTAAAGTGGTGTCGAAAAAATCAAGACCAGCTGGTGATGGACAAAATAGTGGAACAGCGAGATGCTATGGACTTCAAAGCTTTTTGGAAATCCACCGGTAAGCTGAATATTAGGCCTGGCCTTCCTGTGAGCGTAGATGGTAAAAATGACCAGGGAGATATAGCTCAACTTTTCATGAAACACTTCAGAGTCCACTCCCCACTCGGGGCATCAACTGGGACAGTCAATACTGAGTCCTCCTGTCAGGGCGACGAGTCTCTACTACACATACCTGCTAAGCAGATTAGCGCAGTGATAAAGTCTATGACGAGAGGAAAGTCTCCCGGACACGATGGGCTGAGTATTGAGCATCTGAAGTATGCGGGGATCTACCTGCCAAGGCTTCTGTCCATGTTCTTCACGATGTGTCTAAGTCATGCGTACCTACCTCCTGACCTGATGAAAACTAAGTAAAACTAAGAAAACTAGTAGTACCAATTGTGAAGAACAGGACAGGAGATATCTCGGATAGGGGGAACTACCGTCCGATCTCACTTGCCACTACAATAGCCAAGGTGTTGGACAGTGTGCTTGAATCAATTTTACAGAAGCATTTAAAACTACATGATGCTCAGTTCGGGTTCAGGCCCGGACTATCTACTGAAAGCGCAATTCTGGGACTCAAGCACACTGTCCAATACTACACCAATCGTAAGACGCCGGTATACGCCTGTTTCCTTGACCTCTCCAAGGCATTTGACCTTGTATCGTATGAGGTGCTCTGGGAGAAGTTAAGGGACAGGGGGGTACCGGCGGATGTGCTAAGAATATTCCAGTATTGGTATAAGAACCAAAGCAACCTAATTAAATGGTCCAATGCTCTGTCTGATCCGTATAGGCTAGAGTGCGGGGTACGGCAGGGGGAATCAGTCTCCATCCCTCTTTAACCTGTACATAAATGATCTCATAGTTGAGCTCAGCAGCATGCAAGTCGGATGCAGCGTGGATGGTGTTAATATTAATAACATCAGCTGTGCTGATGACATGGTGTTGCTGGGCCCAACTGTGGAATCTATCCAGAAGATGTCGCGGGTCTGTTCTAGATTTGCTGCTTCTCATGGCCTTAGCTATAATGTTAAAAAATGTGAATACATTGTCTTTAAGGCCGTCGGTAAACAAGTTGAAAGTGTACCCGAAATAACTCTTAATGGCGTTAGTATTAATAGAGTGTACTCTTTCAAATATCTTGACCATATAGTTACCGACGACCTTAAAGATAATGCAGATATTGAAAGGGAGCGTAGGGCTCTGGCGGTCAGAGGTAACATGTTGATCCGTAGATTCTTCCGGTGTAGTGAAGAAGTTAAAATCACGCTCTTCAAAGCGTATTGCCAAAGTTTCTACACGGGGAATCTTTGGGTCAACTACACCAAAAAACCGCTAAACGCCCTGCGAGTACAATACAATAACATATTTAGGATGATGTTGGGACTGCCCCGTTTCTGTAGTGCGTCGGGGATGTTTGCTGAATATCAAACAGATGGGTTTGCCGCTATTATTCGCAAAAAGACAGCATCCCTGATCCGCAGAATTCGGGCCAGTCCGAACAGCATCCTAAATACGATTGCTGATAGGTATGATTCACCAATGTGGGGTTGTTTTGTGTGGAGGGTGATCTAGCCTCTGGCTAGAGCTAGTTATTACCACTCGGCACAATATTACCTTTCTTTTCTCTCATACCTGAATTAATTTAATGTAGATATGTATACTAACAACTAGTTTATTAAGGTTACTCTTACTAACATGAATATGGATCTTTGTGTCTGAAATAAATGATTTTTTTTTTATTTTATTATCGGGTCGTACGTTATTGTCTCCCAGCCTGAACAGTGAGCACTGAACGTAATAGTACTGAAATGAGCTGACTAAAATTATGACAGGATTTTTTCCTGAATGAAGAGAAAAACATCGTTTTTTTATTTCACTTATTAATGTATACCTAATAATATAAACAAATACATAGGTGGTTATTGATCTGTGATTAATACATAAATCAATCAGCCGTCCGCGCTGATATTGGTATTAGGTATTTAGCATTTAGGCATGTCGTCGTCGACAGAGGTACTTGTTTGTAGAGTTTGCAGAGCTACTACTGTCCATTTACACAAAATACGAAACTCACCAGTACAGGTTGTTTTTGAGAAGCTTACAAGTAAAAAGGTAAGCCAGCAAATTAGTTACATAGTAAGGTGCCTCCTTGATTAGGCACCTACCAGTTTAAGTTATCTGTACAAGACTACCTACCGCCTACCGTACTGTATAGGTCTGTCTGCTATGTCTAGTCTGGTTACCACCTACTGTCTTCATTGATCTAAATAATAGCCTGGCTCCTTGTTGGTACTCGGAATGAAAAATTCGGTGATCCTCAAATGGGAATAGATAATAACCCTTTTATTTTCCATACAACATTAACGGTAGGTAATTACCTCCCTTACCTTAGGTTACCTACCAATTCCTATCTTAGGTACCATTTTCTATTAGCAATGGTTACTATCTCTACCTAGTTTCTGGCATAAACTAATACCTGCTTAATTTCCTTCCCGTCATGCCATTCTGCTCTTGTGAGTAATAGTATTCTATGATCCTGTTTCACAATCACTTGTGTAGGATATAGTATTTTATTTAGTTGACTTATTCTCTGCTTGTTTTCCAGCTTACTAAAGATGGAAGGGCAGATTTAGTATGCTTCCTATGCTACTCACTGTTGCGCAAATGCTGTAGATTCCTGAAGCTGTACCAAAGGACTGAAGATATCTTCTCTCGATTGTATAGCAGTGGTTTTGAGGTAATGTAGAGAAAAGTATAGAGGATTTATTAATTTTACTTCTTTATGAAAATGTCAGTTCTCATATTATAAAATCCTGACGGACCCATTACCTATTCAGATCTTCTGGGTAGGCTTACTCTATTATAAACCTTATCCTTGCCACCAGGTTAAGAGGCACCTATTTTATTTTCAACCATTGGTCAATTTACGACCATAAATAAATAAGATTACCTTACTTCCTACATTTCAACTTTTTACAACTAACTCCTTGGTGTGTGCCAGTTGCAGTTATCTCCATGTTTATTTAGATAGATATTCTTACTTTACCTCAGGGACGCTACCGCCGACGGCGAAGCCGATCTCCATTGGCTTAAAATTAGCTTCATGAGAACTAGAAACGATTTTTACCGTCAAATGTACTGAACGGATAGGTTTCATAACATGTGTACACTTTTGAGATGGGAAACGCCATTTTGGATATGACACATACCCGGTAGTAAAAATCGTTTCTAGTTCTCATGAAGCTAATTTTAAGCCAATGGAGATCGGCTTCGCCGTCAGCGGTAGCATCCCTGATTATTGCTTTGTTCTAGGTAAACCAAGATGTGCTATTGTTACAAAAACAAAGCAACATAGTAAATTTATCTACAACACCCATCCATCATGTAGAAGTCTTTCCTACCATCACCACACATTCCACTAAACAGAAAGAGCCTACATTACAACCTGTATTAGTAAAAAAAGAGCAAGTGGAAGTTAAAATTGAATGTGAATATGATTGTGATGCGCTCTCTGAAGGTAAGCAAATGTTCTAAAAGCACTGCTATTTTAATTTTCATAATAGAAATTAGATTAGAAATAGGTACGTTTTAGTTTTAATATTTTATTTTATTTGTTTTGTTACACAATCATAGTCTGATGAAAATTTTTGCACTGGAGGGAAACATATTCCACCTTCCAGTACTAATGAAGCAGAGTTACGGTGGATCACAGAACAGGATGGGGCAATTTGTTTTTATATTTAATCGTACTACCTACTAAAACTGAATAATTATATACCATGTTGATGTTGGTACATAAATAACCTATACCAACATCATTTGTTAATAATCACTATTATGTATTGACAGGATTAAATGAAGACAATGTAAGAAAAAATGACCACATGTCACCAATGCAAGAACCAAAGAAACACAAAAATAATGTAGAAAGAACAAAGAAAAAACAAAATACTGGAACAATTAGTGCTATGAAGAATTTTCACATTTGTGAGATATGCGATAAAATGATTGAAAAAGAACAACGCTTGAAAGCACACTTTGAGAGACATAATCTAAATAGAGAAGTTCACGTCTGCACTGAATGCAATACCACATTCACTCTCAAAAATAACCTGAAGAGACATATTGCTTTAAAACATGCAAGTAATACACAGAATGTAAGAAAACACAGTTGTGTTATATGTCATAAAAAGTTCAATCGTGGTCACAATTTAACAAAACATATGCAAAGTCACACCAGGCTCAAGCCTTACTCATGTCCAATTTGTAATGAAAACTTCACATCATCAAGTAATGTTACCGTACATGTAATGGAAGTCCACAATAATAAGAAGCTCTTTGCATGCAACTATTGTGATAAGAAATATGCTAGAGAACACAATTTACAAGAGCATACAAGGACCCACACCTGAGAACACCCGCATTTCTCAATGTGAATTCACTAGTTCCAACATTAGCAATCTAAAGACTCATGTAACCAAAATGCATTAAGCTGTCAACCTACTTCTGTGGTCTATGCCATGAACCTTTGAGTATTGAAAGAGACAAGACCGGACAGAAATTACAGCAGTGCTCAAGTCCTTCAAACTTTCCTGCATATACTTAGTTGTAGTGTTCAGTATTTTCTTTTTTTTTTTTTTGTCAACTGTGTCTGTGCTTTGTTTTGTGCCTGTGTCAATTAAAAGATTTTCTTTCTTTCTTTCTTTTTCATATGAAAAACAACACCATTTTGTACCAGTATGAATCAAAACCGGCAGTTCCATATATCCCTACTGGTAGGGAAGAATGGATTTCTTTTCCATCTATTGCTACTAGGGGGGATACTTTTCCACTTATATACTGTTATAATCAATCCAGAAATAAGTATTATCATATCGAAAATGTATAAGTTACAGGATAGAAGTATCATTGTGAAAATGGTAGCCCATCCGGTATGTTTACCTGATATAGCCAAAAATGAAATTGATGTGCGGCTTAATAATTGTAAAAAAATAATGATTGCTGATCCTACGGTTCCGATTCCAAAAATTTACGAAGAAACACTTAATGGGATAATCCAACGATGGTTTGGACATAATAGTCGCAACACCCAATTTCAAAAATGTTAAGTCTGCGTTTTATAATTGGAGAAACAAAGAGACAGGCACAAGTAAAATGTTTTTCACAAATATTGAAGAGGTAGAGGTGCTACCAGTTTATCGGAAATTCCTGTTTGCTGAGTACATATGATAAAAGTTCCAAAGAATTATTAGCTGATGGGAAAGTTTTCTTTATAGTTGGAACTTTTTACATTTGTCCTGAACCTTTCACTCAGGCACACAAAAAGGCACAGAACAAATAATTTCGCGGAATCATGTCATTTCAAAATCAGTGATAAAAACAACCGGAAACCAAGTTTATACAAATTATTAAAAATATTATACAGCCAGTCCGTGGTTCAAAAGAATCGCATTAAGTCCATCAGAAACGTGCTGAAACTGAATCCACCAAAAAAGAGAGAGGAAAAGTATGTGACCCGTGATTACGTGATACAAAATGCACAAATGCAACTGATCACGGTTGGAATTTTTTTAGATATGTTAAGATAAAATATAAAATTACCTACATTGCTACGGATTTCTTATTAGACTAGTTAGACTAATTATTAAATTCAAAACCTATAGAATAAAATAAACCTAATTATTATTTATTTTTTTTTCTTCCTTTTTGTACTTGATCATAGTAGAAATACGTGGAAGTAAAATATCCACGTTTCCCCCCTAGTAGCAATAGATGGAAAAAAAAACCATTATTCCCTACCAGTAGGGATAGATCAGTAGGGATATATGGAACTGCCGATCAAAACTAAAATGTTATTCAATTATTAAAAAAAGAAAACAGAATTTAATTGTATTTAATTATTAATTAAATGGCAGTGTTTGACATGGACGCCGCGCGCCGATACGCGCCGTCCCACCGCCGTGCAGTTAGTTTAGGCTTTCGGCTCTCACTAGCACCACACCTCAATGGATACTTTCATATCGTACAGACCATCGTAAGACTGCGCAGCGAAGAGCGGGTTATAAAATATGGCAGCTTCCGAAGTGTCCGTTATGGTAGCATACACTTCAAAAGGATGTTCTCAATTCTGTTTTTTTTTTACTCGATTTCTACGCCAATTTGAAATAGATTTTGATGATTCTTGTCATGTGTGGTAGGCCATACTTCCGAGGTGGTCCATAGAAATTTCATCAAAATTTGTTCAGTAGTTTGGTTTTTATATCAAAATAACTGGAAAAAATATGTCATCCAAGTAAACGAATTGCTAATTCTGATTTCCTGTGGTGTTTACGGTCACTAGAAAAGACCTATTGTACTGCTTACCTTCCAGTATCATCATCATCATTATCAGGGTCTTGCCATAATCACCACGCTTAAGCGTGTTGTTGATCGCAGTAATGATGATACGTAGTAGTCCCACTGAACTGCCTGCCTTCCGACAGGTCTAGGGTAGGCTTCATCATCAGATGACGATGTTCACCGAAACTCCGTAAAAAAACAATTTAACCTATCATTGTTTGGGCTTAGTGGAATTGTCTTAGGACGCATTCTAGCTATAAATGCTGTATACATGTATCATCATCATCATCATCATTACAGCCCATAAAAGTCCACTGCATAGGACATAGATAGGACCTAGCGCCTATATGATTTGATTATTAACTAACTTCATGTTCAACTATCTGTACAACCAGTTGAACATACTGGAAAACTTTCCTCAATTTTTTTCAAACGTTAAATACCAAAATGGCGCTCACAATTTTACGAAACTAATAGGCGCGCGGCCGCCAGGTGTCACCACTGAGACTAACTTTGCGTACCCACCTACCTACAATTCGATGGTTATGGACGTTATAAAACAGAGTACATAGTGACGGTATTTTTGGAAATTATTTTTGTGATTAGAAATATTGTAATAAATAAAACAAATGTTTAAAAATCATGAAAAATTGTAATTGGCATACCAACTTGTTACAACCTATGGCCAATTTCACAATTAAATCAATGTTGTTAATTAAATAAAATATGTTTATGCTTTAATGGTTTACTTATATTTAAATTTTATATTATTTATTAGAAAAAAAAGAACTATAATATTGATAAAAAAGAAATGTCGTGTTGACTCGGTACATGTCGTAAAATGCTTGTATAAAATACAACGTTTATCAAATCGGTACAGCCCTCCGGTGAAAGAGAGACCGCGTTACGTATAAACTCCATGATAAAAAAACCTAAGGCCACAATTTATTACTACGAGTCTTATAATAATAACTAGTCTACGATATAAGCAAGCCGTGTGCCAGCGTTCGCGAATCGCAAACTAATACCATTCCGGTAATGGTAAATAATACACATTACTACCGAATATTGTATTTACAGTCAGATGTTGTCTGGAGTCTGAACATTTAATCGGATAACAGGTTAAAACAAGATGGCCGGCGCAACAGTCCTTTAACAACTTTTGGGCTGAAACTGCAACTAAAATAGTAAGTTTGCGCCGACTTTTCACCTGCCGAAGCTAACATGATCACTTAACAACTATCTATAAAATTTGTATGGCAACTAAGCCCCCAGTGATAGGCGCTGACTATATACAAACCAAGAGTGGAATCGGCTTGAACAGTTAAAAGCTTTAGGGATTACAAATGGGAAGAGTGAACAGTGATGCGAAAACAGTCTTCAACTCAGTCGCTCGCTAAATGCATCACAAACTGTTTAATTAATTACGTTTGCCACATTTTATTAATACTTTTATTCATATTTCATTATCACCAATGGAGAATTAGACTCGCGCCTCCAGGCTAGTGGGGCATCTCGATTAAAAGGAATGTTTCGATTTAATACTGGATCGGGAAGTTCATTTCGATTAGTTTCTAGACTGTTCTGAACGCAAGTATTTTAGAAAATTGAGCACCCAAGTGTGATCTGCAGAAATATTAATAAATACATACATGCATGACTGAAATTCAATCCTTCGTATTTATACTCGGAGAGAAGATTGCATCGCAGTAACAATATGTTTATAATACAAAACATTGAGAACCACGCTTGTAGCTCGCGTAACTACGGCTTACGATCTTACATCCGTAGAATATAAGCTTACACATCGCACCCACCAGTGATTTATACAAAAATCTACCTTTTATAACAGTAAATCAAATATTTGTAGAAATCACTCAATGTCGCTTACATGGTATAATTTGACCAAATTAAGTACATGTGTTTTGGTAACATACGATATGTCCTAGTCAAATTATCACCTTGTGCAAGCGGTATTGTGTTTTGGCCTGGTAATATGCACTACAAACACTTTTTATGAAAACTTCAAATGTTTCGGCTAACTTGATATTTTATAAGAAGCTTATTGTCTTTCTATTGAAGACAATAAGCTTCTTATATAGCGATAGCGGTTTGATATAATTTTAATAAAGAACATATTTAATAGATTAATTAATCATAATTTTATTACTGTACAGTGCATCATACCAGGCCGAGTGCATACCAAACGATAATGATGTGACACAACCAAAGCATGTTGTAGCACTACTCTCACTAAATCGATTCTCTATTACAATTTGTTCATTGAAAATCTAATGATTGAATCAAAATGAAAACCAACTCCAAAATGATGAAAACAATAAAGACGCAAAAGTGCCAACCGACGCTTGATAGCAGCTGTGAAATTAAACATAAAATATTTTACTGTAATGTGAATAAAAGGTCAGGTATCATTGAATAGCGACCCGTCAGATCAGCTCGCTGTCACCATATCAATAACATATAAGATACAACGTGTTCCTTTCAGCTCAATCGGTTGGGCAAGAACTGGTGTAAATCAGTTTTTACTGACCTGAATACAATGAGATTAGTACTACAACATGGGTATTGCAACGTAAGGTACGCGTCGGTTCTCGTGTGGAGTTCGGCGGCGGATGTCACTCCACGCTGTTGGTGGTGTCGTTGACGTCGTCGAATGACTCGTCGCCGGAGCCTCCGCCCGGCGCCAGGGAGGACCGCTTCATGCGAGATGACGATGTCGTGCCCGACAGGATCGGACCGCCTTGTCGTCTGGAATACACACCCTCACTATTACTAGACTGTCTATCTACAGATAACCATCCCGTTTGATCTGGTCTGACCGTTTCTACCAGTTACGGCCTTCGTTCGTCTGGAATACACCCTCACTATCACTAGGCTGTCTCTAAATAGATAACCATTAGTCCCGTTACGTTTAGTTACCCCGTTTGATCTGGTCTGACCGTTACAGCTTTCTGTTAGTCTATAGCTTCTTTCGTTCATCATGAATACACACCCTCACTATTACTAGACTGTCTATCTACAGATAACCATCCCGTTTGATCTGGTCTGACCGTTTCTACCAGTTACAGCCTTCGTTCGTCTGGAATACACCCTCACTATCACTAGTCTGTGTCTATATAGATAACCATTAGTCCCGTTACGTTTAGTTACCCCGTTTGATCTGGTCTGACCGTTTCTATCTCAGAAACTAGACGTCTTTAATTAGAACACCACTTGGCCCAACCATTTAACTTACTCTTAAGTTCAATTCAATAATTATTGACAGGTAAAAACCATAGATAAAAAATGCAATCTGAAGAAACTTCATGGACGCTTTTTTTCTTGACAATAGAGAAACGACGTGTTCTTTGTCCGCCATTTATGCATATCGATTTTGAGCCTATAGAGTATGTAATTATATAACAAAATAAGCTATAGACTAACAGGGAAGTCGACGTATTACGGACGGAACGGACAAGCTAGATATACTAGTTAATAAGATTAAAGTAATGCACATACTATGATGAATGAACCTTTTGATGATAAGCTATTTTAAAATGGATAGTAAACCAAAGGTATGCTTGACATTGTGTTAAGATTTTTAATTTAAAATCATTGACATAAATACTCATTAAACATTGTTAATTGTAACTTATGTAGTTTTGTGTGTTTTGGACTGTTCTGTTGGTTGACTTTTGGTCGCTAGGTATAAATGAAATTTGTGTTTAAATATAGATAACTAAGTACTCTTTCTGTATACCAATATCTGGTGGAATCATGTGAGACCTAAACTATCTGTAAGAACTTTTTATGTACCATGATTGAACAAACCAATAAATCATTTATCATTTATCATTTCATATTGTTGCTGAACTGATTTTGGGAACAAAACCGATACACATAAAAAATATTGTTGAATAAACTGTAGGCTCGTTATAGTCAAAAGTTTTCAACGAAAAAACATTATTGTTAAATAATAATACTTTACTCGAAAGTAATATAAACAATAAATGAATATTACAGGATTATTACATTATAATTTCTAAACGCAATGCTCGTAGTTCAACCGATTTCTTGGTGTTTTTTTTATTTATTACAAGCTCCTATGAAGGCGTTCAGAATATTCAATTCAAATAAGATGATGATGATGTAACCATAATTCTCCACTGAAAACTGAATATTATGACAAATATACCATTATTTTTAACAGATACCAGCATGCGTCGTCAATCAGCTGTAAAAACAACATAGAAAAGGACGTGACACGATATCTCCATTCAAAGCTTCCTTACATGCAATTCAATGAAAACAATGTTTCAAGGGACACCACAATGAATGGATGAATTTCCTTAGTTCAGCCTAGAATGCTCTGCTCTTGAATACAGATTAGAAACAACACAATGAAGAAACTGCAAGACCAATGAATCAGCCAAAAAAACTGCCTCCGTATTTTGTTAGATATTAAGTTGTAGTGCCTTTGTAAAATTAGACAATCGTAAGAAAACTTATTTGGCCAAATAGATACAAACTGTCTCTCAGGCCTGTGTTCTCGATACTTTGGCTAGATTTAATAGATTATAACTTTTGAACGATAAAAGACAGAAAAGCAACACTTTCAAATTATAGGGAAGCTCATTTCTTGCCTTGAATTCTTATACCATAGAAAAACATATGAACAATTTACTTTGTTCATCACACAAGCTTTAGTGAGATGCCATTACATTAAAAATGGTATAAAAAACATTCAATGTCAATTTAGATAGTATAAAACCGATTTGGAAACATTAAAGGCACAAACAACCCCCCATCTCCAACAACCTCCATATCTCCTGCACAAATTGTCACACCTGTCACACCTGCGGCCGTTGACATCACCGGCGTCTATTCGCTATCTCCCTCCGAGAGCGAGAAGGAAGGTCCGCGGGTCACTGACCTGCTCTGACGGATCGACAGACTGTCTGCCGAGCTGTCAATCAATTACTTTAGTTAGAAAACGATAATAACATCACCGGATAAACAGTAAGGTACAACTGAATGTATTATTGAGAGAATACATTAAAAAAGGCACCGCCTGCTTCCCTATTGAACCATCTGTAAAAATTACATTCATAAAATTGATATTATGTTATACACAAATGCTTCTACTAATAACCCCCCCCCCCCCCCCCCCCCCCCCCCTTTCCGCCCCCACCCCTCACCTGAGCTTGTTCCTCAGATTAGTGCACTCTCTGGTGATAGTCTCGTGCGCCTCCAGCATGTCCTCCAGTTCTCTCTGCGCCTTCCTCTTGCCGACCTTCTCCCGTTGGACCTCCTCCTCGGCCTCGTCCAGCTGACGCTTCAGTGTCTTCACGCGGACGTTCATCTGGAACGAAAAAACGATTGAAAGACAGCTCTGTATATTTAATACTAAGTTTTTCCAATCTGAAACTTATGCACGTAGAAATAAGGGTTATTATGGACAAAACTAGAACTCATCAGTTTTACTCTGAGCTAGCTTTTGCCCGTTCGCTCGCGTGGAACCCGGATAAAAACCTTTGCCTTAATTAAGATTCTTTCTGCGGTTCAGTCGCGAAAAGATGCTTCAATTACTTGTGTTTTTTTGTTTATTGTGATTTTCAAGTTATGATAAGGCCGAACTTGGAAGCGCACTTCACCCGGAATCCTCAATAATCTGAGGAACTAGCTATCTTACCTCTAAATGCCGGAACACAACAATTTTAGAAATGTTATCATGGCGACAGAATTAGGCAAGATTGTGGTAGAGCCAGGCGGACTTGAATCAAAATCCTTCCACCAACGAAACAAAGCACAATATTGCTCCTCTGGGGTTCGAACCCGAGGCCTCTGGATGTGACGCGAACCACTAGACCAGAGAGGTGTTTGTTTTAACGAGTGTGTGTGTGTGTACGAGTGTGTGTGTGTGTGTGTGTGTGTGTGTGTGTGTGTGTGTGTACTTTACCTTTTCGATCTGTTCTTTGTACTGGTCGGCGTGCCTCCTCTCCTCGTCGAGCTGAAGAGCGAGCTCCTTCATCTTCTTGTCCAGCTTCCGCGAGGCCTTCTGCTGCGCGAGTCGCTCGCGGGACTCCACCTCCAGCTGCTCTTCAAGGTTGGCCACCTTCAGCTCCAGGGAGGTGATCACACCCTGGACAACAAACACATTTTAGACCTTCCGGCCGAAGCCAGCGCCAAACGGTTTGCCGTGATCTAGTGCCTGTTGGTATAGCTTGAAGGGGACAACAATTTAGTATAGCTAATTGATTCAGGCGTTATTTTGCGGAAATCGTTACTGCAAGAGACTTGCAGCGCAGAGCTCGGAGCGACAACACGTCCACAGAGGGCTTCAGTGAGCAGCAAGACTATATTTCCTGAGGATGCCTCGTGTAGAGGCGAAACACGTGTCGATTTGATTTTTTCAGAGAGATTTAGCGGATTTATTACTAAATATTTTTCAGTTTTCAGATTTTATTTTGAAACAATTTAGTTTTTTTTTTTAATACACGCAATCTTCTAGGCACCGTCTGAAGTAGGGTCTGAAATGCCCTACCCTACCAGCTGGGCTATTATATATGTCGCAAAAATGCGGGCTTCCAGAACATGTATTGTAATGGCAACACGAAAACTGAATGTTTCACTGAAACACTATATATAATATAGATAGATCTAGGTAGGTACAGCGAGCAGATCTTACCTTGGTCTTGGTCCGCGCCTGAGTTTCGAGCTCCGTCAGTTTCGCCTTCAGTTCCTTGTTCTGTCGCTCCAGCACCAACTTGCCGCTCTCCAGTTTCTGCGTGCAAGCCTTCTCCGTGCTTAGCTCCATCGTTACTTGCTCGATCTGGTTCTGCAATGTTAAATTAACTTATTATTAGATAGCTTTGATAGCTGTTATGTACTAATGGGCCTTCTTAATTACCCCGACTGGATATTTCGTTGTTCCAATCTAAACTATTCACAATAGAGAGAAGTAAAGTGAGTATTTTATACTATATTTATATATTAATGGTCGGCAACGCGCGAGTGATACCTTTTTTATGTATGGGGAAGCGCTTGGCCTTGATCTCACCTAGATACAAGTTCAAAAAAGGCCGAAGATGCAGGGCGCACTTCACCCGGAATCCTCCACAAACTGAGGAACTGGCTATCGTACCTCTAAATGCCGGGACACAACATTTTTTTAGAACTGTTGTTATGCCGACTTACATAGTTAAGATAGTGGTAGCTAGCCCGGCGGACTTAAATGAAGTCCTACCACGTACTATCGTACCTCTAAATGCCGGAACACAACATTTTATTTAGAACTGTTGTTATGCCGACTTACATAGTTAAGATAGTGGTAGCTAGCCCGGCGGACTTAAATGAAGTCCTACCACGTACTATCGTACCTCTAAATGCCGGAACACAACATTTTATTTAGAACTGTTGTTATGCCGACTTACATAGTTAAGATAGTGGTAGCTAGCCCGGCGGACTTAAATGAAGTCCTACCACGTACTATCGTACCTCTAAATGCCGGAACACAACATTTTATTTAGAACTGTTGTTATGCCGACTTACATAGTTAAGATAGTGGTAGCTAGCCCGGCGGACTTAAATGAAGTCCTACCACGTACTATCGTAACTCTAAATGCCGGAACACAACATTTTATTTAGAACTGTTGTTATGCCGACTTACATAGTTAAGATAGTGGTAGCTAGCCCGGCGGACTTAAGTGAAGTCCTACCACGTACTATCGTACCTCTAAATGCCGGAACACAACATTTTATTTAGAACTGTTGTTATGCCGACTTACATAGTTAAGATAGTGGTAGCTAGCCCGGCGGACTTAAATGAAGTCCTACCACGTACTATCGTACCTCTAAATGCCGGAACACAACATTTTATTTAGAACTGTTGTTATGCCGACTTACATAGTTAAGATAGTGGTAGCTAGCCAGGCGGACTTAAATGAAGTCCTACCACGTACTATCGTACCTCTAAATGCCGGAACACAACATTTTATTTAGAACTGTTGTTATGCCGACTTACATAGTTAAGATAGTGGTAGCTAGCCAGGCGGACTTAAATGAAGTCCTACCACGTACTATCGTACCTCTAAATGCCGGAACACAACATTTTATTTAGAACTGTTGTTATGCCGACTTACATAGTTAAGATAGTGGTAGCTAGCCAGGCGGACTTAAATAAAGTCCTACCACTAACCAAACCAAGCACAATATCTGTAGACCCCCATGGGGATCGAATCCGGAACCTAAGGTAAGATGGTGGTAGCTAGCCAGGCGGAATTAAATAAAGACGTACCACCTACCAAACCAAGTATTTGAACTCCCCCTGGGGATCGAACCCGGAACCTAGTTCTGACGTCGGTGACCACTAGACCACGGAAAAATCTTAGTATATTCATTCGCCGGTACCTGTGACTTTCGCAAGCGGTCGTTGAGTATCTCGTTATTGGATTGTTCCTCGTCTAGATCTTCCTCCAGAGCAGCTATCCTCGCTTCCAGACGTTTTTTCTCGTCTACTAAAAGCGTGCCCTGCAATAACACATAGTATTATAACAAAACTAGTTACTGCCGTGGCTTTGCCCTTTTACTAGGTTAAGATGTAGCCTAGGTGTTGCAAAAGAAGAAGGGGTACTTTCGAATTTATATATTATTTTTGTTGTACGACGGAAGGAGGTGGAAACACACTTCACCCGGAGTCCTCAATAAACTGAGGAACTGGCTATCTTACCTCTGAATGCCGGAACACAACAATTTGAGAATTGTTGTTACGGCGATAGAATTAGTAGTTTCTGGCTGGCCAGGCGGACTTAACAAAGTCCTACCACCAACCAATGTCGGTATGGATGAATGGCATTTTTCATAAAAATTCACGAATCTGGTGGCAGTTCCATATATTAATATGCTAAGAGACAACTTAGGAATAGAAAAAGCTTTGGGGAAAAAACAAGCAAGTGTTGATTATACCTTTATAATAGGTATCTGAAAGCTGAAATACTGATGTTGTTGTACCTTGCTAGTGGTGTTGTTGAGCTCGTCCATAACATCATCTCTCTCGGCCTCGGCCTGTCTCCGCGCGCGTTCGGCCGCCGCCAGCTCTTCGCCGTGCTGCAAGGCCTCTGCTTCTAACACCTGCAAATCATAATTACTATTTTTTAAGAAGAATACATTTATTTGGACTCAATCAAATTCTATACAACAGACTTAACCTAAAAAATAATGTCATATAAAATTAATGTACCTACCTAATTGAAAATGGAAAAGGGTTGTTTTGGTTAGCATCAGACTAAAAATATCTTGAAACAGTACTTACTAAAAAAATTTTTATTTTTTTTATTCGGGAAACATACAGATACAACATATAAAAAGGTAATACATTAAAAATAATACCGAATCCAACAAAGTTTCCACTTTTAAGTAATACAAAAGAAAGAGAGTGGACCAAATGCAAAATAACAAACCTAAAACAAAATATGAAGCCAGAAATACAAAATTTTACAAAATTTTATGATATATAAATATTACAGGACATTAATTTCACCGAGCGTCATCTAGCCTCAAACTAAGCATTGCTTGTAATATGGGAACTAGATTACGGATAGAATACTTCATATATTTTTTTGTAAATACATATTACCATTATGATATGATACAACACCCATAAATATAAATGTTATTAACAACATCAACCGGATATTCTATAGAGCATGCCTCACAGCTTAGTTGGTAGGAGCTCCGGCTTCTGCGCTGTAGGTGGTGGGTTCGATTCCCACCAGGGATAAACATTTGTGTGATGAACAAAGCAGTTTGTTGTGTGTTTGGGTGTTGCATTGTTTCTATTATATTTTCAAAATGAGGACGCAAGAATTCTATGCGTAATATAATAACTATATTACAAGCTTAATTTGGGGCTAGGTAGCGCTGTGTATAATGTCCAGAAATATTAATTTATTTAGGACTTTGGACATGTATTTGATGCAAGTCGGCCATAGTGGAACTTCTTTTTAGAGTCCGGCTCTAATCATTAGATTGAGTTACATAATCCACAAATATAATCTCAACAAAGCGACATAATATACCAAGATTGACCCAGGAGGCCATTGCTAGGAAGTACGGTAAGGACACGTTATGACGAGCGGTGCCTAAACCTGCGACTGTTTTTGGTTCTGAACAGGAAATGTACCATTTTAACAAATGTAATAGTAAGAAATGATTATGTATTACACACACTGGTAATCTAGCAAAATAAATAAATAAATTTACAAAAGTAAAAAAAAACACTTGAAGTAGCCGAGAGTTTGACCAAAAGCTCGCTTCAAAAACCATTTAGGATAAGACTTAAGATGGTGCACGCACGTCTAAATCGAACCTATTTGCTCTGAACTTGAAGACTCACATAATACTGATGTATAATAATAATACTAGTAAATATTACAGGCTGTAAAAGGTTTACCTTGACCCTCCTTTCAGTTTCCCGCGCGCTGGCGGCTGCTTCTTCTCTTCCCGCGCGTGCTTCTTCCGCTTCTCTCAACGCTTCTTTCAACTGTTGCTGTAGTTTCTTCACTTGCTTCGTTGCATCTTCCTTCACCTGTTACAGAGACAACACTAGTACCACACTTATGTCACATGCCTCTATATCTGACTACCCTTCTTTCAAAGAGGACCATAATTTTTTTTTTGGGTCAGCTCTATACCTCGAGTCTTGCCTGGGCATTACCTGAGCGAGAATGTGGTAAATGATGGAGCTCGCTCGCTCTATATATATATGGTATACCATAAGCTGCCTAATGAAAAAACTTTATACGTGCAACTTTAGAACATAAGGAAATATTTAAAATAACAAAAAAATATGATTATCTATGTTCATAAATATTTTTCTCTACTATTCCAAATTCCTCTCATTTTACTCCTCTATACGGCTATAAGTAGTGCATAGTGTATACCTTGTTAGCGAGATGCAGCGCTTGTTCAGCGTCCTTGAGATCAGCCTCTAGCTTTTTCCTCGTAGCGAGTACGGCCGCCCTTTGCTTGCGTTCCTCTTCCAACTCTGCCTCCACATCGCGCAGCTGTTTGACTATCCCGCGGCGTTTCTCTTCACCGGCCTCTTCTTTAGCCTACAAATACAAGATTTAATATTCGAGGCACTCGTCGTTGATATAAATCAGGAAGGGAGTTGGAGGCAAGTACTTGCCCTGAGTGACTCACGTCATACTGAAAGCAGGAATAAAACGGTGCATAACTGGTTAGTTCCGATGCGTTATAAACACTCTCTGGCATTTTAATCTGTTACACCGCTTTTTCGCGAGTAGGTCCATTGAAGATGAACCATAGAATAGAGCATGCTTGACTAAACGTAACAAAACTCTCTATTTTTACAATATGATGAGTTTACAGCTCTTGCATATATAAGGTCTACGATATAGCGAGCACTTTCTATAAAATGCGTGAATACCCTTATTATAAAGGTATTAATGTCGAGAGATGTACACCGGTAGTTAGTTCAAGCTTTATTCATTGCGGTGAGTTTACAAAACAAATATCAACCGGACGCGAATGGTATAAGCTTTTCATCTAAAGTTTCTATGGGACGGACATGATAATCCTACCATAAACCAGAAAGTAAGATAACATAGTAACCTTGTTTAGTTATATTTACTCTGTAATTCGTGTTACCTGCAGATCCCGCTCGAGCTGTGCCCTCAATGCCTGCATGTTGACCTCCAGCCGTAATTTGGCATCCTCGGTAAGCTGTAGATCGTCCTCGATCTCCTCGTTCTGCGCGCGCAGCTCGGCCAGTTGACTCTCCAGCGCGCGTTTGGCTTTCTCCAGTTCGTGCACGTTCTTGTCAGCGGTGCCTTGCGTGTTCGCGAGCTCATCTAGCTCAGATTGTAGCACGCGTTTTGATCGCTCTAGCTCTTCGATCTGAATAATACCAAATACGTTACGATATATATGCGAAATAATAAGAATATAAATAGCATAGTATATAATCAAACGTGAAGAGTAACTTCGGGTCCCTCATTTAGCATTGTACGCACACTCATCTGTGCATGAGATTTGGCTAAGTTAATGTTTATGGAAAAAACGTGCAAAATGCTATGAAACAGTAGTTTTTTTTTATTGTTCCCGTAATGGTAAAGGCTACAAGTTTAATAACCATTCTGTATCTATTTGCATTGTAAATGTCAACTTCCATCGGGAGTCTTCTACAATTCTTCTTTTATCTTTAATGACGTTCAAACTAAATTTTATGCATTTTCAACACCTTAAGTGGAGGAAACGCAAAACGCGATAAATACCCCGCATTGATAAATTATTGATTGTTGTCGAAAACAGGTTGATTCAGTAGTGCTTGTTTTAAAGTTTTTTTTTATTATTATTTCACGACAGGGAAAGGCCAGCCAAAAAAAACAGCTTGGCAGTTATCTCACCTGGTGTCAAGTTATGAAAGCCGAAGGTGGAAGCGCACTTCACCCGGAATCCACACCAGACCGAGTAACTAGCTATCTTACGGCATTTACACAACAATTTAGAATTGTAATTAGTAAGACGGTGGTAGCTAGCCAGGCGGGCTTAAACATAGTCCTACCACCAACCAAACCAAGCATAAAATTTCTTCTGGATCTGACACCAGTGGGTGAACCATTAGACCACAGAGGCGGTCAATGTACTTATTGGGTTGGAGCCCCTAGCAGTAAGAAGAACACTCCGTGTGTTGTTGCACTTGAGTTGAAACAATACATGTGTTGCATACCTTCTCAGCGGCGTCGTCGAGTTCCCTGGTGAGAGAGAGCACGCGGGTCTCCTTCTCCCTCGCCTCCCTCTCCGCTTGGTCCCGCTCGGCGGCGTATCGTTCCGCGACTGCCCGCTCCTCGGCCACCACCTGGTAAACCTCACGTTAGCTACCTTCTTTTTTGTACGACGGGGAAGCTCTCGGCCTTAATCTCACTTGGTTTGAAATGAGGCCGAAGGTGGAGGCGCAATGCACCCGGAATCCTCGCTCATAGATTTCTCACACCTAAGACTTATGAAAGTCCGCACTCAGCAGAATCTTTGTAATAAATTGAATGGTAAACTGTTGCACTAAGTGCATTGCAGTCATTCTGTTCATTTGACAATTCAATAAAAAACCTCACAGCTCAGTTGGTAATAGCTCTGCCTTCTACTTACGCTACTACGGTTGTGGGTTCGGTTCCCACCCAGGACAAACATTTGCGAGATGAATGCTGTTCGTTCTGTGTTTGGGTGATCATAGATGCATTTAGAAAAAAATGTCTCAAGTTCTATATCCGTAATCTACTCGTAGTTCCCATGTTACAAGCTTTTGCTTTTTACGACTAGATGGCGCAGTGTCAAATATTGATTTAGCTAGTTAGTTCGTTTAAAGGGTATAATAAGGGATGCAGTACAAAATTATTGCAGCAACTGGGTCGTCATATTTTTGTTTATTAATGACAAAGTATGAATAAAAAAAATACTTTTATGTGGAATATGAACCAGAGATGATAATATATCTATATGGGTTTGGAAGGCGTGGATGCAGAGTTGACGGCTGAGTGAGTGGAACAAGAAATTACGTTGCGCAGACCCCATCTAGCGTGGAATAAAGGCGGGAGAACGATTTTTTTGAGATTAAGATTTACCTTGTCAAAACTCTTCTGTTTCTTCTCCAGCTCCATGACTTTGGAGCGTTGCGCTTCAAGCTCGATATTCGTATCGTCCAGTTCCGCTTGAATCTTCTTCTTGCCTGCGATGGAAATAACAGTTGTTTTACGAAACCGGTTCCAATAACTAAATCTAACTGTTCCAGTACTTGGGTTAGCTAGAAACTTTACTGAAAGCTTGGCCTTCTAGCGTTTTGTAGTTTAGACTTATTAATTATATTAGGATCAGTCTTTTTTAAACTTTCGCTATTAGAACACATTATTTTAATTCGAGAAACGGGTATTTATCGCGTATTTTACCTATATTCGAAACGACGGGATAAATATAGGTAAAATACGCGATAAATACCCGTTTCTCGAATTAAAATAATACATTGGGATCGACCAGTCCCGATTAGCAAAAAAAAAGGGTACTGTGCCTACGGAATTAATTCTACATGATAACATCTCACAGTAATAAAGTTGAAATAACAAAACTCCTGTTTCGGAAAATCGGCATTTCAAGCAACCAATTCAATAGTTGATTAACTGATGGACAAACCGACTTACAATCAAATCACAGTCCACCATTTATTTATTTTTATGTTATTTATTAATTATATCCAAGCGTTTGTCCACCAGTTCACTTGAAAAACATGGTTACGCAGGAGGGATTTTGGGAAATTCCTGCGGGATGTTACTCACTCTTGTCCAGTTTGTCGTTGATCTGTTGTAACTCGTCGATCTGTCGATGCAGCGCCTCTACGTCTTTGCTGAGTTTCTTCCTCTGCTCCTCGAGCGCGGCCGCCGTCTCTGCTTCTTCTTCTGCCTTCTTCTTCGCGTCCGCCACTTGCAACGTGAGTGCTGTAACCTGGTTGGATATATATTAACATTATATATGTATATAAATACGTGACGAGATAACTTCAGACCACTTTTTCAAGCACATTGCACGTACACACTTGATTTGAGTTATGTTTTCAGAAGGCACACACAATTTCTTATGAATCAGATATGCCATTTCAAATTAAGCAACAATATACGTCTGCATTTTTCTACGTTTGGGCGGTACTAGAAGGACTTTCGGGTCACGCCATCTAGCCCCCAAACAAGGCAAACTCACTTGTTTCTCGTAGTTCTTCTTGGCTTCTTCCTCTTCTTCCAGCGAATCTCTCGCCTGCTCGAGTTGTTGCTCGATGTTGCGCAACTTAGTCTGCAGTGCGAGCTTCTGCTTCGTTTCTTCTTCTAGAAGCGCCTAGAAATAACACCCGGATTAGGACATTTGGAAAATAAGTAAACCTTTGTTTTTATTGTATATGCGTGGAAGTGCTTCATCTAACCTAGTGTCAAGCGATGATAAGGCAAAAGGTGGAAGCGCACTTCACCCGTATTCCTCAACGGTCTGAGGAACTGGTTATCTTAACTATAAAATGCCGGAACACAATAATTTATATTTGTTATGGCAACAGACTTAGGTAAGATGCTGGTAGCCGAGAGACAAGTCCTACCATTTGTGGTAAGACTTGATTCAAGTCTTCAAGTTTGGTTGGCCAAACCACTGAACTTTTTGATAGTAATAAAAAAAAAAAGTTTTTTGTTTTGATTACTATAAAATGATGTTAAAAATACAATTTGACTGTCGCGGGGCATTTTTGTAGTAGGGTAGTATTACTAGGGGTATTTCCAGATTCCACTAAAGCCAGTTTACCTGGGCCTCTGCGTGGTGCGAGGTGGCGGTGGCGGCCTGCTTGGCGGCGGCCGAGGCCTTTTGCTCAGCGGCCTCCAACGCCGACGCCGCGCCCTCGGCTTCGCTCTGCAGTCGCAGGCATTTCTCTACCACTTCCGCTCTGAAATAAAAATTATGTATATTATGATTTTTGTACTACTATTGTGACAAAAAGGCCGACCTATGGACGCTTGTAACACCAGAAGGAATACTCCCGCATTGCCGACCCTTTTAATGTGTGCTTCGGTGACCTTACTCACCATAGGATCAAAGGACTATATAGCTTTAGTGTTATTTGGCTGCGATATTCTGTAACGCGGAACTACTTCCCCAGGCGGGCTGCTCGAATAATGAGCTTTCTATGATAAATCTCACTATGCTATTTCAATAAAAACCAGAAAGTTTTCATTTTTCGTTTTCAACTAAACTTTTTTTTCAATTTATTACTGCGTTTTTAAAAAGATGGCTTAGAGCGAATATTTTATATATATTATTTACCTGGCTCGGTCGATCTCTTGCAGCTTCGCGGCTAACTCGGTCAGTTGCTGCTCGGCTTGCTTCCTCCTGCGTTCGCCTTCGGTCCGCGCGGCGCTCGCAGACTTCAGCTCTGTGGCCAGGTCTGCGTTCTCCGCTTCCAAAGTCTGCTTGGCTTTCTCCAGAGCTACAGACAGAGAGATGTTAATGGCGTATGCTAATCCGAGACAAACATTTGTGTGATGAATATAGACAGATGTTTGTATTGTGTTTCGGTGATGTGTTTTTTTTTTTTATTGTACAACGGGATGCGCTTGGCCTTCATTTCACCTGGTTTTAAGATATGATCAGGTCATATGTACGAGTAGAAGCGCACTGCACCCGGAATTCTCAACAGTCTAGAGGAACTGGAACCCAGGCGGACTTAAACAAAGTCCAACCGACAACCAAACCATTGTACTTCCCTGGGAATCGAACCCGGGACCTCTGGATCTCACACCAGTGGCGAACCACTAGACGGTTAAAAGAGGTGTATAAATAAGTAGGGATTGACAAAAAAATTTTTTCTATCCGTTTAGGGCTAGATGGCGCTGTGAAGTTAATGTCCTGTCTTGTATTCTGATCTGTAGCTATTCATATATTTATATATATAAAAGTAACCATATATATATTTATTATATATATAAAAGTAACCATAGTTTCAGGTTCATATGCATAAATTAGTTTAATTAATATATGAAGTGATTATCCCTAGAGTGTGATTCCAAAAAGATGTTTTCCGGTGTGTATTTTTAACTCGGCGACTGTCAACCCGCCAGGCAAACGTGGTGGAAATTATGTCACATACAGTATCAGAGAAGGCTCATGCCCAACGAGTTTACAGGCTGTTGAAGTTGATGTTAAATGAACAAATAATCCGTACCCTTACTGAGTTTCTGACAGCTAACTGAAACTATTTTCGTTTTCGTATAGGGCGCTTATTTCCATACATTTGGTTAGCGGACATTGAAAGGAACTACAATTGCTTTACTATTCCGTAATAGTTTCAGTTAGCTGTCAGAAACTCATACTAAGGCCTCAGTGTATAACCGAAGCAATTGATGGCGGGCGCTTCGCATCGCTCCGAAGCGTGTCCGGAGCACATGGTCTGCCAGTAGTCACGGGCAGAGTTATAAGTTCGCACTTCCTCAGGAGACGGACACTTCACGTCAAAGTTATCATCTTTAGACAAACCGAACCGGACGTTCTTTTGTTTGCGCTCCTTAAACGACATTCTGATAATTCACATTATCACTTCACGTATAAATTTATGTATAAAAACCACGGTAAATTACGGTAAAAATTGCAAAACTTGTGTACGGATTATGATCTTTCGAAAAATGACGTGCTTGACGCGGGTTTGTAATGTGAACGGAAATCTGTCAAGTTTGGAACGGCAAAAAGGTTGGAGTTCAATTGTCATAAAAAAAGTTTACATAGGTATTAGTTTTTTTTCCACAATTTTTATTTCATACGACTGAGTAGCGCTTAGCCTTCATCTAACCTGATTACAAGTTAAGATAAGGCCGAAAGTGGAGGCGCACTTCACCCGGAATCCTCAACAAACTGAGGAACTGGCTATCTTACCTCTAAATGCAGGAACACAACAATCTAATATGGAAAGACGACAGTATATGACCGAATATGCGGGAAGGTTCTTATTTACATATCATATCTAAAGAGTTAGATATTTAAGAGTAGTAGAAGCCCCTAGTGAAAGGGCTCGTCCGGAGAAATAACTACCACCATACTTATTTCAGCCGCCAAGCAGCATTGCTGTGTTTCGGTTTGAAGGGTGTGGTTACCGGTGAAATTACGGGTACGTGAGGCTTAACACCTTTATGCCTCAAGTTGACGGGCGCAATGCAGTGCGTTGTAGGCTATTGTCTTTGTGAATGTGACCTATGCAGTAAGGCTTTGTCATAGGCAAGAGTACACTTAACACCAGGTGCGCTACTTACTTGTCCCGTCTCCTAGTAGTATAAAAAAAATAGATATATACCATTTAAATGTGTTAAAGCAAAATAATATATTTAAAAAAAAGGAAACAAACAAGAAAACATCTTAACTCGTTGGGTGCTGCTCGTCTCGCTCTCAATGTAAAACACACCGTGAGTGTTTTACAGCACCCATCAGCACCCATCGAGTTACAACACAAATAAGCTTTGTACTGGTGCCGGAAAACAAAGAGAGAATATCCCAGGGTCTGTTTACTCACCAGCCTTGGCCTTCTTAATCTGTTCGTGTTGCTCGTTGAGCTGCTGCAGCTCCTGACTGTGCTTGTGTCGCTGCTCCGCGAGCGTGGCCTCGTGCGACCCGGACTCTTCCTCGAGACTCCTCTTCAACACCGCTACCTCGAGCTCGCGCTTCGAACGGAGCTCTTGTTGCGCTGAAACACAAAAATAAAAATATATACAATATAAAAATATATGTAACGAGCCTCGTAGCTCAGTTGGTAGTAGCTCGATTCCCACCCAGGACAAACATTTGTGTGATGAATATAGATGTTTGTTCTGTGTTTGGGTGTTGTATCATATAGTACGTATCTATTTACAAAAAGTATTTAAGTATTCTATCCGTAATCCAGTTCCCATATTACAAGCTATGCTTAGTTTGGGGCTAGATAGCGCTGTGTAAAATGAATGTCCTGTAATATTTATATTTATTTATACATTCAAATTCATTTATTCACACGTCTAGGTCCAAAGTGTTAGTAAAACTTAGAATTAGAGGCTAGTACTTAATAACTAAAAGAGATGTGGTCCTCTGGGTGACATTCATAATTATTAGCAATAACTTTCAGAATACTGTTACGTGGTAGATGGCGTCAAATGCATCGGCGAATAAAAGGAGGCTAATTAGTCAGAAAATCAAGCTATTTAGAACCATTGTTTTTTTACCTTGGCCTTCAAGGAGGCGCACTTCACCCGGATTCCTCAACAGTCTATCTTACCAATAAATGCTGGATCACAACAATTTAGAATTGTTGATGAGTCCACAGACTTAGGTAAGATGGCGGTAGCTAGCCAGGCGGACTTAAACAAAGACCTACCACCAACCAAACCAAGCACAATATTGAAGTTATCTTAGCATTCATCGCGACCACGATTAAATGCAAAACAGAATGCGACGATATCGTGGCGGTCGCTGGTAGTCAATGAATGGAGGAGGGTCAGGAACGCTATTACATGCGTCGAAGTTGCTACTATTAGTTATTCTGTGGCGTCGATTGGAAGTGGTCCTTCTTCAGCAGAGGAGCGTGTATGAGCAAAATTGATGGATAATGAAGACCTGTGAAACGTACCAGCTGTAGTGTCGAGTGAGTCCAGCAGTTCGCTCTTCAGAGCCTCCAGCTCCTCATTGAGGTCCCTCTTCAGTTTCTCCGCCTTGGTCCTCGCCTGTCTCTCCGCGTCCAGGTCTTCGTGGGCATCAGCTAGGGCTGACTCGGCCTCCCTCGCCGCCTTCTGAGCGGCAGTGCGCAGGGCTCCCTCCTCGTCAGCTCGGCTCATGGCCGTCGCTAGCTCTTCCTCGCGTTTCGCTGGAGAAGGATATTAGTATTACTTTTTTGTTGAATAACACACGCTGGAGAATCACATGGGATTTCAACCTCATAGTTCAGTTGGTAGTAACTCTGCCTTCTGCGCTGTAGGTTGTAGGTTCGATTCCCACCCAGGACAAACATTCGTGTGATGAATATAGATGTTTGTTCTGTGTTTGGGTGTTGTATTGTATGATAAGTCTGTATGCTGTTGTAGTGGATGCGCTTTCACATGATGACCTACCCATAGATGTGGACTCAATTAATATATATTTATTGTCTCAATTCTTATTATATTTTGTTAATATTTTAATCCCATGATATTAATTTTAATTTTGTGTATTTTGTGTTCTCCCTTTTTGAGCTTAAAAATGCTGGAAAAAAACTTTATTTTTATAGTCAAGAATAAGCCTATCTAGTCTTAAAATGTCTTAAAAGCAGAAATAAAAAGGTTGGGAGTTTCCAAGCTGTGCATTGATTGTCAATCAGCTAGTCAATAAGCTGCACGACGGCTTCAGTATGACTATAAGTAAATCACTTACTGAGTACAATCTGCAATTCATCGACTTGCGCCTTCCTCTCAGCGAGTTGTTCCTTCACATCCTGTAATTCTGTCTCCAACTTCCGCTTGGATCGCTCCACTTCCTGTCTCATTTGGTGGTCCTGAAAACAACACAATATTTTACGAAATGCTACTCGCATTTTATTCTATTGATATAGCAGATTCAAAGGAATACAGAAAAAAATGGTCTTGTAAGGCGTTAAACATTTCACACTTTTCGTTATGATTATTTATTTTCTTCCCAATAATAATAAAAATACAATAACGTATGTGATGTATCATAACGGCAGATAATAAAACTTACCGAATAAAAACATTTAGGCTTTGATTTTTGGTACATCTAGTGACATGTATCCCACACATGTCACTAGATGTACCAAAAATCGAACCCACATTAACCTACATTTATTTTTTTTACTTTATTAATTGTAGAGGGCTTAGACAAAATGATTATGTCACGTTATTACGTTTTGTATTCATATTTTGTTTGAACGTGCTTCTGACTACACTTTAGTAAGACAATCAAACCCACTGAGAAGCGATCGAAGGTGAATTCTGTTACCCTCGAGATGAGATAGCATACCTTCAAGAGTTTCTCTTCAAGTTCAGCGATGGCGGACTCCTGCTTCGCTTTCAGCTTGCCGAGATGTTTGGCCTTCTCCTCTTCTTCGGCCAACGCTTGCGACAAGTCGTTGGCGCGCTCTTCCAGTATCTGTGAACATTTATGTTAACAAAATAAAATGATATACATATTGGTTCATACAATTGGTTTGATGATAAATAATAGGTACCGATTAGAATGATCTCGCGCGTGCATGATTAATATTACAGGACATTAATTTTACACAGCGCCATCTAGCCCCAAACTAAGCATAGCTTGTAATATGGGAACTAGATTACGGATAAAATACTTAAAACTTTTTGTAAATACATACGTACTTTATGATACAACACCCAAACACAGAACAAACATCTATATTCATCACGCAAATGTTTGTCCTGTGTGGGAATCGAACCCACAGCCTACAGCGCTGAAGGCAGAGTTACTACCAACTGAGCTATGAGGCTTGTCGATTGTGGGTACTATACAACTATATTAGAAGAAAATTAAGAAGTTGTGTTTTTATGTTTTGTGTGCTTTTTTTGTGTGTTTTACTTGGTATCATACCCTATGAGGCTTGACAAAAACATAATGTATTAAAGTCTTTGAATAAATTATTTAAAAAATATTTGTTTACTTTTTGACGATACTTATTAATTATTGAATCGTTACCACAATCTCTTAATTTATTTTACCCCTCACTTAGTACAGACCTTTTTCTCCTTGACCATCTTCTGGTTGGTGTCTTCACTGAGAGCCAGTTCCTCCTCGAACTTCTTGATCTTGGAGTCGCATTGCACTCGCTCTAACTGCAGCTTCTGTCTCGCTCCCTCTTCCTCCTCTAACTGCTCTTCTAGATCCTGTTGATAACATTTAGCATAGATAAAAACAAATACCTTATTCTCAGACATGTACCTACTTACCTTATTTTTATATTTCTAGTAATTACGTAATGTTTGTAAGCCATAATGGGTTGGGCTAGAGATGCTTAATTTTAAGATCATTTATTTACCTAGTTCTGTCTACAAACAATACATTCATTTATCATTTATCTTTGAATAGATAAAAGGGCTTCTATTCACACAACAGTACCTACAGTCCTACATATTCCACGACTAAAATAAATGATTTAAAGAAATGAATATTACTGTTCTTTTTCCAAATTATGGTGAAAAATGGTTTTCAGTCCCACACTGAAAAAAAAAAACCTAGCCCTGCACCGACCTGTATATTGAGCTGCAGCCGCTTCTTCTCCTGCTGCAGCGCACTGCACCGCTCTTCTTCCTCCTCGATCCTCCCCTCCAGGTCATGCAGCAACTCCTCCAGCTCCTGTTTCCGAGCGGCAGCACGCGCGCGGCTTTCCTCCGCTTCCGCGCACAGCTCCAACTCAGCCTGGAACAACATTATCACATTACTGAATACCCGGACTAAGAGTGGCTTATATTCGTCATTAGTTCTTGATACAAAATAATTTGTATTGTATACAACCCGTCTAGTAGGTGATCCTGAAAAGATGCAGTCTCCGAGTAGTTATCAGATTGTTTTTTTTTTATTGTGCGACGGGGATGCGCTTGGCCTTCATCTCACCTGGTAAGTTAAGATAAGGCCAAAAGTGGAGGCGCACTTCACCCGGAATCTTCAACAAGGAGGATCTGGCTATCTTACCTCTGAATGCCGGAACACAACGATTTTAGGTCAATCCTCAAAGGTGAGTCTTTTAGAGTCAGCTGTAGATGTTGGATTCTTACCTGTAACTGCTCAGCCAGCTGCGTCTTCTCAGCGCTGGCTTGTTGAAACTTGTTCTCGTACTCTTGGCACCGCTTCATCTGGTTGTCCAGCCGGTCGCGTATCTGACGAAGCTCATCCTCCTTCTGGGTCAGCTTCTCTTCTTGCTTCGTCACTTCTAGAAGCGGTTTCACCTGGAGACACGCGAGGAATAGTTAGATGTGCACCGATTTACTGGTCGAGCTTTTGATCGCTGGATCGTAAATTTACTTCAAAGAATCTGTTTACATTTTTTTTATTGAATGGAAGTAATGATTCAGTCAATAAATTGAAAAGTTTGCTGTATTGCAGTATTTATGTGGAAGCGCTATAATATTATGGTTCTCATGTGAATATGTGTATAATATAGATAGGTTTCATAACAGCACCTGGCTTATTATTTTCCGTATATGAAAAGTAAACATGGCCATCTCTTCCAACAATAGGGCATGAATGCGCCGAACTGACAAAGCCCTACTATATTTACATAACTTTCAAAGGTGTGTGATTGTTTTGATAATAGATGGTCATAGTCACCTTGATGTAAAGCCGCCACCACTGCCAGTTTCTGAGCTTCAAGTAAGCGGCGCAATTCCGCTGGATGATTCTGATCGCGTTCAGTTGTTGGAGTCGTTTTTGGTAGTTTCTTCTGGCGAGGTATCCGCGGCAGAACGCTTGGAAGTTCACGATCAGATCCGTTATCTTGTAATCCCGTTCCTCTTCTAAGTGAGCCAGCACTCCAGCTCGGAAGAAGATTTTGGACTGCCCTACGCGGAACAAGTTATGGTCGAGCTCGAGAGCTTTGATCATCTGCTCGCATGCTTTTTTCCCGTCCATGAAACCTTTGGGAATGATGTTAGGAGTGAGCAGTTCGTAGCGCTGGCGGAACTCCTGGAAGGGAATCCTGTTGGGGAAGCCCTGTCTGCAAATTCTGATGCCTTCGAGCACTCCGTTACATCTTAGCTGGTCGAGCACTAAAGCCGCTTCGATCTTGCCGGCTTTTTTCTCGTGATTCGGGATGATACACCGCACGAAGTTCGGGTTGGTGTTTTTGAGGGTAGCCATCAGTTTCGTCAGCTGTTCTTTGTAGAGTTGGGACACGGTTCTAAACATTCCTTTGCGCGTTCTGGCACCGAATTGAGTGTCGGTCATTGCTTGCTGCGCCATGCCCACGATCTCCGCGTCTTTCCAGATGTGGCACACGAAAGCGTCTTGCGAAGACTGGAGTAGAGACACGACGTTCTCGTTCAGAGGATCCATGTTCTTCATTAGCCACTTTTCCGCCGAGTAATCGACTTTCCCGGCGTAGTGGATGATGGCGAAGTCAGCGATGCCGCGGAAGTCAGTTTTCATGAACTTCGGATGGACAGAATGCGCCGAGACAAGTTTCTCCACAAAGGTCTTGTCTGTGGCTTTAGGGAACCAGCACTCTTCATCTAGCAGAGCCATGATGCCCATAGGTTTGTCGATAAGGTCGATGGTGGGTTGCAGGTCGAGGCCGAAGTCGATGAACTTCCACTCGATGCCCTCGCGCTGATACTCCTCTTGTTCTAGGATGAACATGGTGTGGTTGAACAGTTGCTGGAGTTTTTCGTTCGTGTAATTGATGCAGAGCTGTTCGAAGGAGTTGAGGTCGAATATCTCGAACCCAGCCATGTCGAGGATGCCGATGAAGGAGGCTCCCTGCCGCTTCGTTCTATCCAGCGATCTATTGATCCTGTTAACGAGCCATCTGAACAATCGCTCGTAACACGCTTTGCCTATAGCTTCCACCGAGAACTCAGCCTGTTCTTTCGTTTGCGCTTTCGTTACGAAATCGCGACCCACTTTTATTCTTGGTTTCAGGAATGCCTTTGTCATTTCTGTTACAGGTAAGCCTAGAAAAAGGAAACAAGAACGTTACAAATCACGCACACAAGAAATATTAAACTTGAGAATCGTTAGAAGGCAGGTGTTGCTTACCAAGAAGGTGAGCAATTTTCTGTGCAACTGTGTTGTCAGGCAACGTAGCCTGGTCCGAGTTCCTTTCTTGCTTGAACTGCATGGAACCGAACAGCAAGACCGCCGACACTATCCTGAAGATAGTTTTGAAATCCTCGTTGTGCATTCCCATGATGTTCATGGACTTCATGGTGGCCTGGAACTCCGCCGCATCATCGATACCAGGGACCGGGACAGCCCCACTGGATAAGAACGGGTAACTTTTGGGGTCTTCTAGAATGTAGTCGGCCTTCTGTTGGGCCGTAGCCCCGGACAGGAGTTGGTAGAAGATGTGGAATGTCCTTTCGTCTTTCGCTTGTCTTATTGCCCTTGATTTTTCTAATAAGTACGTTTCGATATTAGCGCCCGCTATGTACCCTGACGCGTCAAAGTTTATTCTAATGAATTTTCCCTGGAAACATACAACATTTTAAACTCTAGAAGAGTTTGTTCAAGTGACGTTCGAAGTTTGTCAGATACTTACAAATCTCGAGGAGTTGTCGTTTTTGACCGTTTTCGCGTTTCCAAAAGCTTCTAGAATAGGATTTGCTTGTAGCAGCTGTTGTTCCAATTCGCCCTATAAGGAATGTTACTATAGATTCTGTATTTATAACAAGTTTACAAATGAGTTGTCATTTAGCCATTTATCATGAGCACTTCCAAAAAGAGAATTTATGGCTGTAAGTATTCCTGGACAAATTATTTCAAGATTTATTACCTGAAGTAAGTTAAAATGCTCAACAATCATCGTGGCACACGGTTAGCATTATTTTGATTTAGCAGAGACCTTGTGTACATACTACGTACATGCTGTACTAAATTTAATAGGGGTTAAGTTTTGGGTCATCTCTTGGCCTCCTATAATATTTGTATATTAATGTGATCTATCGGAAGCAGAATATATACATATTTAGGATGTCCACAAGGTCAAGAAGGGTTAACAACACCAATGAAAGTAGCTCATTACCTCAAATGTGGGTCCGTTGGACTACGGAGGAAGGTGGCGTGAAATGAAACGTTAAATTATTGTTACGTGACCATGATTAGAATGGATATAAAATGCGGATAATGGTTATATTGGTATTTAGTCGGACATACATTCAGTAAACATAGAAAGTACAGGTAATGTAAACGTTCTCAAAATTCAAAATATATGAGCAACAATAAACAAACATAAAAAAATGACGAAAGCGAATGAACTTGGTAGTTCGATAAAATATACTATCTAATCTTACACTCCTATCAAAAATAATGTAAGTTAGTAACATCATATCATTTACATAAATAACCAAAGTTGCTAAATAGATATCGAGATTACTTAAAAATATATGAGTAATGGGTGAACTCATTGATAAATAGAAATATGGCTACAGATAACCAATTCTCACACAAGCATAAGGTAAAACGACCAGTTCAATGATAAGCTTTCTGATACGAATTCCATCTGTGGTGTGGGCACTGTTGCCTATCATAGGGAAATAATTATCCTAGTTTAGGTAGCAGTAATAACACTAAAATGAAACTGTAGTTACCTTAAATTAAGTCTCTGTAAACTTATTAATGAACAAACCATAATTTATCAATTATGGTTTGTTCTAAGGTGCCAATAAATATATTAATATTTGAAAATGACAGAATACATGCAACAAGCCGAGGTCCTGATAAGCTCTTTAAAATTAGTGAAATGTTTTAGGAAATTTACCTCGACATATTTGTACTACCGAAATAGTAATTCAAATTTAAAAAACCACCCATCCATGGCTCAGAATCACACAATTAGCTCTCTATCTCATTTAAATGTATGATTATTCTAAATATCGTATTATGTACTATCTCGATGTTTGGTATACACATGTCACACGAACATACAAAATAGGTCATATGGTCGAATGCCACCAAACTCGAAATTTGGACATTACAGGACATTAATTATACAAAGCGTCGTCTAACCCTAAACTAAGCATAGCTTGTAGTATAGGGACTAGATCACGGATCGAATAAGTAATCCGCATATACTTTTTTTTATTTACAAAATAAAGTATATGCGGAGTACTTATTCGATCCGTACAAACTTATCATACAATACACCCAAAAACAGCAAAAACATGTTTGTCCCAAATGGGAATCGAGCAACAATATAAAGATGACGCAGAAGGCAGAGTAAACTACAATACAACTGAGGCTTGTTAAAAGTTGAGAGACGTTGGATGGTTTTATATCCAGTAGTCGAGAAAAAATTACAAAAAAACATGTTAGATATTGAAGTTGTAGACTAGACTTACTATAATCAATTGTGGTATCGGTCCCTGCTCATCCGTAGCAGCGCGTAGGTATCGTGAAAGAAGAGAAACAGTAAAATATATTACACAGTGTAGCAGATAATCAAGTTACGAATGTTGCTAGAGTAGAGATTTCTTTCATATGAGGAAATACTGAGCTAGGGTAAATATAGAGGTAATGAAAAGAATGCAACTCAGAATGGAACTTAGTCTTTATATTTCGTGTCTAGCAATAGCAACAAACGCAAAGTGCTATACAGTAGATATAGGTACGTATCGCATGCCACCTCTACATGCAGGGGTGTGCTGTAGATTTCAAAGAATAATATGCCCACATTGGTTTAAGAGACACACAATTTAGCATACTTCATATATCTAGAAAATACACACGGTACTAATAGAAATTACGGATTGCCGCTAGCAAAATACTTTACAATGCACTCGCCAGACCATTTACGAAGAGACTAAGACGATTGAACTTTTTCTATGGTACATAACTTAACATAGAGCTGCGTGGCCAACTGGTTAGGGGGCCGCCTTCTGATCTGATGATTCTGATGGGTTGTGGGTTCAAATTTAATGTCAATCCAAAAGTGCACTAAAGGACTTATTTTTGGGAAGTATATGTGCGCAATTGACACATGGGAAGACCTCATTATGAGGAAACTGGCATGTCCCTAGGAGCAAATATCCAGTGTCTCACAGTCTAGCGTTCCGGTAAGTGGTGATAGGCTTGCAACCTACCACTATTGAATACTAGCTACTAGCAAGCCGTGGGCATGTGCCCGATTAATGTTTTGTCGTGCCTCAAACTCCCCCTAGGAGTGAGCGTAGATCTACGCTCATTCGGACTTGACAATACTACTCGCTGAGTATTTTATTTTTACATGACATTAAGTAGGGGCACATCTAGCTTTTCAACAGAGCTTTTAAATTATTATGAACTCTTACCCGAGTCCGATATTCAAACCAGTAAATATTGGAACGCTGAAGGTATAAAACATAAATCGTTGAGGTTAGGTAAACTTTTAAATTCACTCAACCATACGAGGAAGGAAACAAATTGTTTGCACACGTAACATAAGCGATATTATTAAAATCGGGACATGACTCAGCCACTAAAAATATTAATTATACCATTCCTCACGACTAACCTAATATTTTTAAAGCATCGATTTGACTCCATATGTTACTTACTCCTTAAATGGTAAATAGCTATGGTGAGTAATCTGGACACGTCTTATCGTATAAGGGCATTTAACTTAGGCATTTAACACTTTACGTAAAATCACACTTAATCCATTACTTTGGATTTCAGACGATTTAATAGCCCGGCTTGAGTGCGATTCTAACTATAGCCCTTTTAAGGATATTAATGGATTTATTATTAACCTAACTAATATATATTACAAGTTTATTTGTTTAATACGGACATTAAATGGAAATACTCAGCTACGAACATCTTTCACACTTTAAATATTAAAACATAAAATATTTAGTAATAAATCCGCTATAAGTTAAAGGGGTTCAAGATTTTTTTTTATTGTACGACGGGTAAGCACTTCATCTCACCTGGTTACAAGTTGAGATAAGACCGAAGGTGGAGGCGCACTTCACCCGGAATCCTCAACAAACTGAGGAACTATCTTACCTCTCAATGCCGGAATACAACATTTTTTTCACAAAATTAGGTAAGATGGTGGTAGCTAGTCAGGCGGACTTAAAAAAAAATCCTACCATCAACCAAACCAAGCACAATATATTGTACTCTCCATGGGGATCTAACCCTGGACCTTGGATCTGAAATCGGTGGGTTGAACCACTAGACCACAGAGGCGGTTAAAATTGACACGGGTTTCGTGTTGCTGCTAAGTTGACGAGCTCGAGTCGACGAGTCGCTCAGAACGCTGCGCCTCCTTGCACATTTTTTCAAAGGAATATCCTAGCGGTATTTTTTTTTTATATTTTTCTGTTTTCATATTGAAATGGATCTCCGCCAAGTTCCGACTTAATCAATTAAAAATCTTGCACACACTTTCCCATCACGACATTATTCATTTCACACATCTTTTGAACCCGTTTGGAAGTCGTAAAAGTATTATATGGATTCAGTTTAATATTACATAATCCTCAATCAAACACACTTTCAAAATGCACGCATCTTCTTTCATAGAATTTTAATATCATCTAGGAAGAAAGTACAGTAACATACCGCTCCTGAGCCTTTGGGTTTCGAAGCGGCGACATACGCGAGGTATTGAATAACTTTTTTAGTGTTCTCTGTTTTGCCGGCGCCTGACTCTCCTGTGCACAATATTGATTGATCTTCTCTGTCTGAAACATATAAACGAACCTTAAAGTTGTTGAGCAAAAACCAGCCTTCATCCTGCAATAGATTTGATTAAATTTTTTGATCAATTGATTGATGATTTGATCAATAAATTTGGTTAAAAATCGAACGTACTAATTTAGCCCGCGAATGTCGTAAGGTCGGCTAATTGATCTTACTTACTTTTCTTAATTGATATTGTGAAAAGGAAACCAAAAAAAACAAACGAACGACAGCTTCGAATTTATAATATTAGTATGGAAATGGATGGAAGTTGCCTTGTATGATACCTATGAGTGGAAGGAGTCGGCACTATTGTATATGATTCGACAGATACCAGACGGCGGTATAAAAAAATCATATACTTGGTAATTTGCAATGTTTGTGTGCCTGTAAATTCACCAGCAACAACACCCTTCAATCATAGACAAGAAACACAGAGACGCTGCTTGGTGGCAGAACTAGATATAGGTAATGGACATTTACCCGGACAAACCCTTCCCAAATAAACACGGCGTTATTTAAAAATGTTAACCACATTTTTAAACAAATTACACATTTAAAGCAAATGATGACCCGCTGATTTCGTAAAAGTCGACTAAGAGATATTACTAGAAGGACAGCAGCTTACTTCTGTACTATCTAGCACCTTAACTGCTATCACCAACCCGCCTGTCCAGCGTAGTCATTATGATCAAATACCTCAAATTTTGGAGCAAATCTCTCGTCTCTGTCTAGAAGAAGACATTAATGGGCTGATACAGAAGATTTTTAAACAAGCCAGAACATTGGTGACGTCGTTGCTATCATCATCATCATTTCAGCCCACGACCCACTGCAGATCATAGGAGTTACTCCCCCATCGAGGCCACAAATAAAAATCAAGAGCCGCCTCCATCCATCGACACCTCTCGACCGCTACAATGTCGTCGGTCCATTAAGTAGGAGATGTCGTCGTTGCTAAATGCAGAAGAATATATCCGACCACTGGTTGCAGTCCCCTTCCATGAAACAATCATCTGGGCGTGCATTACCACCCCTAGATACAGTGGCGTCGCCTTTGTTTACACGTGTATGCGAGTACGTGCAAACATTGTCAGGGGCTGTTTCCGTTTTCCCGCGCTGAATGCATTGCTCATTACTTTGAGCTACCGGGACGACACAGGACGGGATAGAGCTTTTATATCGATACTACCATCATATTACTACATAAAAGGAATCTTAAACATGCCAAACAATTTTAATACGTATGAAGTCCTTTACTCTCGTAGACAGATAGGTCTTGGATGGATCGAGCATACCTTACTTAGACTTCATGTACAACCTGGGTAATACGTACTTATTTATAACTAAAGCCTTTTTAGTAAGGCATTTGATAAAGTGAAGTCCATTATGGAGTCGTTTGTCATTATCGTGACAAAAGACGAATGCCATTGTCCGTTCAACAGAAAACGTACGTACGCACGTTAAATTAATGGTAATTATCATAATATGTCACGTCATACAAAACCATAGTTTAAGCTATTGGTTTCGACAAGGGCGTACACTGGGGCCCATTCTGTTATTTATATTTGAAATTTACTCCAAGGGTCAGGAGCCAGCACTAGCATGGAGCAGATAAGGGACCAGTTTAAGGCCGGCTCGTTTGTCTAATTGTCCACTAATGGCCGCACCGGCCGATACGATGGAATGAGTTATGGCACGACTTTGTGGCAATACACGTCGATTTCAACATTTTAAGTTAGGCTATAGAAAATAATGAACGTTTATTTTCATTATCAAGAAAACCCCAACCGGTTCTATGTATAGAGTGGCAAATTATTCCCTGTAATTGGATGGAGCATCAAACAGTCAAGATAACATTGAATATCATTGTATCCATTCTAGCTCCAAAATTAGGTTTGTAAATGTGACTATACCAACCTTGTAACATAGAACGGTATGCTGTGTCTGTGATGGCAAAGACGTGTGGTGGTACTTCATGCCGTTTGATGCCTTTATACCTCTCCATGATCTTCTCCGTGTATATGGGAAGCTTCTTGTAAGGGTTCACCACCACACAGAAGAGGCCGGAGTATGTCTGTGGAAGATGACAATACTTTATAAATTATGCAAATTTATAAAAAATATGTTTGGAATTGCCTAAATATACTACTTATGCAATCCCAAACATAATTAAGATACGTAAAATTATTTTTTTACACAGCGCCTTCTAGCCTCAAACTAGGCATTGTAATGCTGATTACGGATAGAATAGTATAGTTATAAAACTATTTTTTTATTAATTGTTGATACAATACAACACCTAAACCCAGAGCAAATAACTATTTTTATCACACAAATGTTTGTCCTGTGTAGTAATCGAACCCACAACATACAGCCAGACCTCATAAAGGATGAACTTATAAGACAAGTTTCAAGCATATAGTTAGCCCTACAGTGGAAATAAAGTCACAAAGATTCGCCTTTTTTTTTTTTTTTAGACATTTGAGCACTAATGGCGAGATGATGGCAAATTTTTAAGCATATAAATATAACGTCATTAAAACATATTAATTACTTACTTCGACTATAACATCTAATGAGCTACCATATTCCTTAGTTATTTAAAGCCATTATAAAACATATAGCCATTAAAAAAAAAAACCTTTTCTTTGTCTGGCTTTTACGTATTGAATTATAATTTATCACTAATTCAAACAAACTAAGTACCCTAATATTCGAATTATCAAAAACTAGAAACTGGCGCATGAATTCATAATATGTTAGGAACAACGGTATGGACAAAATGGAGTATGTCCTTTAACTTTGAAGCCAAATAAAATAGATGATCCGTAAAATTCTATTAGCGAATACCTTGATCTTCGAAATCGAGTGTTGAAACAGAGTTCAACGACACTTGATTGTGTTTGACGCAAAAACTGACAGCAGGTTTTTGATACTTACGTACCTTCGATGTATACCTGAGTACCTACTAATTCAATTTGCATATCAATTTCAATGATAACATTTACATCTATTCATTTTGGTTTGTAAACAGTATGCTCGTAGCGCTTAATGTAATGCTGATAAAAAATTGATCATTAAAATTCCTAGACCACGTTATTTTTTTACTGCATTACTCCTGACAACATTATAGAAATCCAAGGAATCCTGTCCCATCTAGAAAAAGTAAATAAAGCGAGCTAAGCCGACAAACCAGGTCATGTTATAACCCTGGCTGACTATAAAATCGGCGCAAACAACTAATTAGTATGAGAGTTTATTGCTTACAACTAATTGGTATCTGATATAAAATTGTTACCCGTGTAAATGTAATACGAGCGTAATTAAAATCATTTTTATTCGGATAAGAAATCGTACAAATGAATCTTCTTGATTCACCATATTATCATTGACAGTAAATGTATGTTTGTTTCATACGACGATCCAAAGCTACCAAGACTCGTTTGCATTTAGATAAGTTTAAGTGTAGTATCTAAATATGCGTTGCCTTTTGTTGTTTGTATATATTTTTTTATCAATGTATAGATATTCTTAAGATGTTGGTGATCATATTAGTAATAAAATAAAAATACTTAAAAGTAAGAACGCAAAAGGGTTTCAAATAATTTTTATTTAAAGTGTAAGGAGTCCTGGTCCAGTGGCTAGCATTTCTATATGCAGCCCAACTTACCAAGTTTCGGCAACTTCAAAGAAGCATTAGATAACATATCAATAAACAGTAGATAAGGATAATTACGCGAATCAATTTACTACTTGACCCCATCTGACGGATAGCTGCGCTGGGCATATATAACATTGCTAGCCGATCCAGGGCTACTGATAAGAAAGACGGTTGTGCTCAAAACGTTAAAAGAAAGAGAGCAGAATTTGGCAAGAACAGTAGATAGAGGCGAATTAGGAGCGGAAACTTCCAGTAATTCATGCAACGAGAGCGAAGTACGCATTCATAATTAGACGTTTATATATGAAAAACATTTTGGCAATGTTTTTGAGACGATAACTTATCAGCGTTGGAAACGACATTACTTTCTAATAAACTCAACAATTGCATTTGTATTAATGTATTAAGCATTGTAGGAGCATAGCCTACTGAATAAAAGTCGGACATGTATATTTTAGGTGCGCCTAATGGAGCTTCGACCATACTGAATTGTTCTTCATCACGATCAATCATGTCAATCTGTGATAGACGAGACTGTATCAATATCAATAGATAGATAATGAAGTCTATTCTCGAGTTTTGTCATATCAGATGAGGTCTAAGCAGCACAAACGCTTATTCAAGCTAGTGTTGCAACCACATGGCCAGCTGTGAAAGGCACAAAAACCACAGCGACACAGTTTCCACGAGCGGTCTACCTTATTTGGTCATGTCAATTCCTCTCCTTGTACGGACTTAACTAATACATTACGGTTCAAAGCAATCAAAAAGTATATTAAACTTTTTAAACAATTATACCATTTGACATGTGAGTAAGATTTATTTTACTGAATGTCTATTTATCAAGAGTTGTACAACGTTCTTGTTCTGGTACTTGTTCCACTATTTTATATTATGGTGACCAGATGCTTGATATTTTAGAACCTTATTCCGAAATGTCATTGGCTCCGTATGCGACCCGCATATCCTTTTATCAACAATCGCTGAAGAAACCCACAGTGTGTCATCAAATTGTACGATTACAATGAAAGGTGGGTTACATAGCCGTCAGCGCAACATGCACCGTATGAGTCAGACGATCAGTGTTTGCAATTTCACCCCTTTTCATCCTCTCAGACATCCGTGTGGTGAAACCGTAGACGTAGGAATTACTTCACAATAGTGGTAGAGTGTCATGAATTCAATGTCGTAGAGTTACAATTTATCAACACAAAAAAATAAGCAAGAATTTTCTTCTTTAATTAATAAGAAACAGACTGATTTTAATTATCTTTAGGAGTCAAAAAATAAATAGATATAACGATGACAGTTACCCAGTCTGAAAATGGCATTCCGACAACATTCCACGATCTAATCATTCCAAAAAACGCATTGTTTAATTTGATGGCATACGTATATTCTGACTTATATTAAAGAGGTATCTTACCTAGAATGATATCTGCATTTTCAAGATGAACGATTTCTAAATAAGTTCCTGGAATACATTATTTTAAGATCATACGCGACTGCTTCAGTAAATATAATATCTTAACGAAAAAGATAATAATATTGCCTTAGCCGTTGCAGATGCCTTTGAATCCTCCAAATAAATTGAAGGTCACCGTTGATGAAAGAAGGCAGACTGATGAACCGTTGCCAATGGACGTAAGGTCAGCTATTAAAAACAGAGACAACACCGTCGAAGATTGGAAACTTTAATAAAACGATGGAATTTTGTGCAAGTGCAAGTCAAATGGTGAACAGATAATTTTGACAAATTCACGACGATAATGGTACAATCATGAAAACAACGAATGATAATTTTTAATACAAACATATGTAGATGCAGGGAGAGATTGCCGTGGTGGTCGTGGGGCAGACTGAGGGGTCCCACCAGGAAAGGGCTCTGTTAAAGCTTACTTATGTATATTATATAGCACCATTCCCCGAGACCCGACATTGACTATATTAGACTGCTGCTGATGATGATGATGATGATGATGATGATGAGGATCAGGATGATGATGAAATTCATAGAAAATTACGCACAGAGAGACAGAACCTTTCAATTCAGGAACTGCAGCATATAATAAAATCATAATTAATTAATATTTTTCCAGTAGCGAGCTGTACATTATTCTTCGAGCATGAGTCACGAGCGATAGCAATTTGTGAGCATCTGCGCAAACGTGTGGCAAGGCCGAACGTGGCCGCATCAAAAGGTGATGATAAACCATAGATTCGAGACGATCACGATAAGCAGACTAAGCTAGAGGCACAGAGCGGCTTAGCCTTCTTACGGGTGAAAAGCGGAAGGTATTGGTATTTTCTTTCCCATAAGTTTGCCACATATTAAAAAAAATACAATCTCAGGCGCCAGTCTCTCACGACGTACCTTTAGGTACCTATCTCTCATTTTAATTAAGTTACTGTGTTAGGATTAAGATACCTTGTGTGAGGGACAAATAAATGATTTACTATTTACTTATATGCAAAAGTTTGGTTACGCAGCATTCAGCATTATCCACTCTTCATTGTCATCACCATCATCATCTTAAATTGCATGTGGTTATTTATTGTTTTTATCGTAAATAACTATGTATAACTTCTATGATAAAATTGTATGTTTTTTATTATATTAATATGTATCAATTATTTAAAGCTAAAGAAATAGGTGTCATATATGTAATTTTATATTTATATCTATGTTTATGTATTTGTATTTTCTTTATTTGCAATATGCTTAATACGCAGGTACCTACTAGCATTTGCCAATAATATTCAAATTTTCAGTATATATAATGAATACATTTATATGACGTATCTACGTATTTTTACAAATATTTTGTTGTGCGCCATATATGTCCATATTTACATGCTATTGGTTTTTTTAATACAAAGGTCTCCTGGAAGATATCGCTTTTTTGCGATAGGACCTTTTTTATCATTTGTTTACTTTTCGTGTTGAACTATTGTACTAAATACCAGTTTGCGATATCTATTCATGCAATGGCAGGGTTCTGAGTTTCTACTACTTTGTTAGAAACTATACCAGCAAAAGCAACATGCAACTAGTGTATTATCACATTCTTTCTTTTATCCCGTCTTTGAATTTGTGGATGGCATCTGGCATCAAACGTTTTCTCAAGTGATTTCATGTATTATATCGTATCTTAGCATAGCTAAATTATTTATTACTTCGAACGCTACTTGTACCTCAACTCTAGATCACTTAAAACTAAAAATATCTTTACTGCCCCATTTTTGTAAAACACAAGTTTCTACTCAACCTTAAATTTGAGGTAAACAACACAAAAATACGGAATAATTATTGCTGACATTATTCAAGGAGGAGATAATCCTTATCTATCGCCCACATTACCTCGCCGCATGGAAATTTAATTCTTGTGACGGTTAAAATAAAGTTGGAATTTCTTCACAGTTCGTTTTGAGTGATGTACGTACCTTACCTACCTAACCTACAGAGCACTCATGAGTCAGAATCAACAAACGCGTTTACGGGTATACGAACCAACTTATACGGAATACTCTACGTGACTTGTAAGCTGCGGCCATATTTGGTGATATCACAGTTTCGTTATTGTCTGATTTGCGGTTTTGGCATAAAATAGCACAGGTTCCTTACCATAACCGCGTCTGTGATCTAGTGATTCGCCCACCGGTGTCAGAACCAGAGGTCCCGGGTTCGATCCCCAGGTGTGTACAATATTGTGCATGGTTTGGTTGGTGGCACGACTTTGTTTTAATTCGCCTGGCCAGCTACCACAATCTTACTTAGGTCTGTCGCCATAGCAACAATAGTAAATTCATTTGTTCCGGCGTTTAGAGGTAAGAAAGCTAGTTCTCAGACTGCTGAGGATTCCGGGTGAAGTGCGCTTCCATCTTCGGCCTTATCATAACTTGAAACCAGGTGAGATGACGGCATAGCTTCACGGTCGTACATTAAAAAAAATAGACATGTTTCTTGGACTTATATTAATATCGTTATCTGGAGTAGATCCTAAGTATACAGCATCCTGCAAATCTGACAATGGCGCTGCATACTAAAGCAACAATGCCTTCACCCACGCATGTACCAAATCGGCAAAACAAACAGACCGACATGATTTATACCTATGTTCACTATAAGATGAGAATGATGTAGTTAGTAATATTTGACAGAGCATTTGTTTACACGTTGATTTATCATACTATTGTGATACACTGCTCCTGTCCTTGTGATGTCACCTCAATTTTTTAGTTGGTGCGCGGGAGTCTCAGTCCCTGTTAAATGCAGCTACTGGGAAGCTCTCTCCATCCTCGCCCAGGCAAGCCTCAAGAGTCAAGAGCTTACCCATTTGAAATATAAAATAATGGGTTAATTAATTTTTTGTACGACAGGAAGCGCTTTGCCTTTATCTCACCTGGTTACAAGTAATGATAAGGCCGAAGGTGGAAGCGCACTTCACCTGAATTCCTCAACAGTCTGAGGAACGGACTATATCATTTACCTTCTAAATGCCGGAACATAAAAATGTGAATTGTTGTTATGTCGACAGACTTAGGTAAGATGGTGGCAGCTAGCCAGAAGAACTAAAACAAAGCCTTAGTAACAACCAAACCAAGCACAATATTGGGTGCTCCCTCAGGAATCGAACCCTCTGGATTTGATACTGATGGGAGAACCACTAGACCACAGGCGGTTAAACCTCTAGGCTTTTCGAGCTCTAAGCCAGAGTACGCATGGGGTCTACGATAGAGCAAGCTTTCCCAGAAAGCACTGCATCTCTCGCGCTCTGACGGAACATGGCAAACCGTATAGCGACGACGGCCATCGGTAGGGGTGGTGGCCAGACCTTTTCAGGTCTTACCACCAGTGACTTTAATGACGTTAATGTTGCCGGTATAACAGACTGATATCATTGACGCCTACGCAGTGGATAGTGGTTAAAGTGCAATACATAGACTTTTTAGTAAACAAGCACTCGTTTCACATATATTGATACTTCCATTATCAAATCGCGTTGCGTCGGGTTCGCTGAACTGCACAGGATATAGACGCAGAATAATGTTATGTTGTCTTATCAAAATTATGATAGATAATTTAATTAAACTTTTTTTGTAGCCATACTTGGTCGAGTTCGTGTGACTGGGGAATTCTACTATACTATGATCGAAGTACTTATACCTTGAGTACAAGAGGCCGTACTCTTGAACTACTGTGTTGACCATTTATGGCCGTCAAGGAGATTACGCATGTTTTTTTTCTTAGCCTGTATTTCCTCCACTCCTTGGATGTTAAATTTTGAATATTCTTAATTATGATAAAGGCTTAATACGATATGACCTACCTAGTGGCATTAGCGCACTTGAGTGACATTAGGACATTACTGTTTTAATCATAGCCGCTACAGCGGCTTTTTCGTAATGTGATAATGATGACATAATTTATACTTGGAGTGTCATTGCTGCATACTGCCGTGCAGACTCGTTTCACATTATCGCATCCGCATAGATAGTGACCTGAAAATTACGTTCTATTGCTGGTCTTTGTTTCTGTTTAGATTTGGATGAAGTAAACTTAGATCAAGTTCTACCACCAACCAAAATATCACGAAGGCAGCATTACAAGCAAGTGAAGACGACAAGTACGACACCAGAAACCAATACTGGTAACATTGCATCATCGATGACCTAACGATGTTCTAATCTCAGTGTGTTTGTGTTTATAAAAGGGCGAATAAATAAAAGACGGTGGACCTTGAGGGTTGGCTATTGCTATTGGGATGAGCTGTTACAACTTTATAGCGTTGTGTCCGGTTGTAAAACGTAAGGAAAGTAATCGCAAATAAAAAACTATGAATTTTCATGAACACTACTACCGCACTTCTTCTGCTGTGTATGGTGTGACAAGGATGGATAAGCTAAGGAATGAGTATATCAGTGGAAGTCTGAAAGTAGCACCAGTAACGCAAAGAATGAGGAGTTATAGATTAGCGTGGTATGGACATGTCATAAGGAGGGACGAATGTCACATAACTAATGTTAGATGGAGATTTTAATATCGACACGGACGTAGGAGTAGTGTATGTGGTAGCCGAGGAGAAGAGATGGATGTATAGAATTAGTTAGGATATGTATGTGTGAGGAGTGGATGAGTAGACGGGTGACACGGGAGAGTTTAAGTGGAGAACGGGCAGTGCTGATCCCGCCTAATGATCTGTTTTTGATATCATAATTGATGGCACAACTTTTTCATCAAATCTCTCAGCCCAGACACGAGAACTATCTTACATCGCTCGTGATAATGAACAGGCCGCAAAGTTATTCAGAGGCAGAAGCAAGTCTTTCAACTCTCTAACTAAAAGATCCTAAAAATCTTACTGAATAATGGAATTGTTTTATTTGATTTCCATAGGTAGGTATTTTTGATGAATCATTAAAATAGGGCAGTAGCTCATAAAGTCACGCCATGTGTCATGTCATGTTATGACCAATGACCCCAATAACGCCATTCCACGTAAGCTGCAAGCACTCAGCTGTATTAACGCAATAACGCAACCTTTCCTACCGGTAACCGTACCATCGGTAATTTACTAGTCACTTAAACTGGGAGTGCCCACGAACCTATAAACAAGACGCAAAGGACTGTTGGATGTAAGAACGTGTTTACATTTTTTTCTAAGCTTTCACAATTCGATATCAGAATCAAATCAGACGGGTTTGGGGGGCGTTGCACCTGTCTGGTGAAGGGGAGTACAGCCACAGGTGGCGCTAACAGTTACTATCGTAACCTGGGGACCATCTGTCGAATCGAAATACAAGTCTTTCGGAAGGAAACGGTTGTTTGGCCATTTCTAATGAGAAATGGCAGGAAAATCAAATTAAAATCGTTATCGCTTGGAATATTGAAATGCAGATTGCGGTTGAATGTGAGAATAAATTGGATGTATTTCAAGAGCTTGCTATATTGAGATACCGAGTTCGACCGGAACGTATCGAAAATTTGTAGGATCCATGCGAGGCCGAGCGCGAAATATACTTCACTGGTATTATTGAATACGACTAAGACCGTAAAAAAATCTTATATTATTATGTGAATATATAAAATGGTCGTGAAGCTAACTGACAATTAATGCACAGCCCAAACTAGAGGTCCCAGAGACATTACATTTTCAGGGTAACTTCCTTTTGTACTGTAGGGGCGCACAAGGGAGGATTTTAAGAATTTCCCACGGGATTACTGGCGCTTCACTTCACTCGATTGTTCCTTTTATGTAAAGGTTTATTGGTTCTTAGCCAGTAACCCAGTTTTTTTTAAAAGCTGTTAACATAGGAGGTAACAATTTATTACGGTAAACGGTGTCAATTTCGTACTATATAATTTTAGTTGCAAATTGGAGATTAAAACCTTTATATAAAGCTGTTTATTGGTTCCTTCTGTCATGCTGCATTTCTCAAGTTCGATAACCGACCAGTATATCTGCTCTAACACAATTAGACAGTACAGTGTCGTCCGCCGGCGTCAAGTTGTCGCGTGCCAATTTTCCGGTCTGTCGCGGAACCGGTCTAGCGGGCGCGGTCGTGCCCTTGCAGACCCTGGTGCTTTATAGAGCTGATTGCGAAGGGTTGATGCGATGCCTGCATGCTATTGCGGTTTCCATTGACCAAGGTGGACTAAAAAATTGCTGTGAATGCAAAAGAATGCACCGAGCTATGAAGGAATGCATCACATTAATATATTACAAGCCCCACAGCTCAGTTGGTTGTAGCTCTGCCTTCTGTTGGTTTTGGGTTTGATTCCCACCGAGGACAAGAATTTGTGTGATGAATATTGATGTTTGGGTGTTGTGTAGTAATATATAAGTTTTTTTTTAAGCCGCACTTCACCCGGAATCCTTAACCAACTGAGGAACTGGCTATCTTACCTCTATGAATGCCAAAACGAAACAAATTTAGAATTGTTGTTATGGCGACAGAATTAGGTAATATAGTGGTAGCTAGCCAGGCTGACTTAAACAAAGTCCTACCACAAACAAAACTAAGCACAATATTGTACTCCACGTGGGGATTGAACCCGGGACCTCTGGATCTGAAATCGGTGTGCTGAACCACTAGACCACAGAGGTGGTTAAAATTTTTTTTTTTGCAAATATATAGGTACATATTTTTATTAAAAGTATACATTAGTATTATTTCCGTTTTCTAGTTCCCATACAAGCTTTGCTTAGTTGGGGTGGCGCTTTGTTAAATTAATGTCCTGTAATATTTACTATTTACTAATGAATACGCTGGGGACGTTTTCATCGAGTCTGCAAAGGTAAGTCCTGCACTCGCTGTAGCCGTAAATGATTGATTTATTTGCTATTGTGGTTACAGCCTACGAATCCACCTTTGATGACGTAGAATAAAACGAAATTCATTCAACATCGAATAAATGAAACCTATTATGATTCGCAAGAGCAGATTACTGATCAAAACCTCAAACTACGTCAACAATACAGTTTCTTCTCCGAAAACGGAACGGATTCAGAATAACTCGTATATAACCATGGCGAGGCGGATGCGTCACGCACTTGACACAGCTACAACCACCTGCGTGATTCAGTTACAATGTTGGCAATGAAATGTTGGGGTGGAAGAGTGACGAATATGACGATCAAGTTTTTCAGCATTTGCAATGTAGTTAGTTCGAACCCGGTTACCTTTATGAATACCTTACTATTTCTTTACTACGTTACGTATTCGCTCCTAAACAAATAAAAAGTTTCCACTATCCGGAATCCAGTTCCCATATTACAAGCTTTTTGTTTGATGCCACTGTGTGAAATTAATGTCATGTAATACTCGTATTTATGAAAAAAACATGACTTTCTGTCTGAAAAATGGGTTTTCCTTTAGCTCATGAATAAACGAAACGAAAAGAAAAACTAGTGTGACACCAGTGACTTCTTTCACGTCATTCTTTATTTTCTTCCATTTTTTTAGTGCACAGCTAAAATTATTTTACAAAAATTAAAGTAACCTAAGTTACACCTTATATATTAATATATACCTGTCCCGTCCAAATTGATGGATCCATTTTGGAGTCCATACATGCATCGTCTTTTATATATTAGAAATAGTTAGTTAGTTTTAGTTGATTTCGAGTCACAGACAAACAAAAGAATACCATTTTTTCTATGTGAGAATCATTCCTATCATCTACTCTGCATTCATCATCCGTCTTGCAACTCAGGGACTGGAGTGACACGTCGCCCGGGACTGCAGCAGGACTATTCTAGGTAGAAGGCATCCATAGGTATGCCGGTATGCCTCGTGTAGAGACGAGTAGAATAGCTATAGCTTTGTTATAGGCAAAAGATACACTTAACATTAGGTGAGCTGCTTGTTTGTCAGTCTCTGTTTTTTTTTACCTAGCGTATTTGTTACTGTATTGTTTTCTGTTTTCAGGTTAATATTAAAGTGAACTTCCGCAAAGTAAAGCCTCAGTCAACCAACTATAGTATAGTGTTTGCAGTGAATCAGTGCTGTATAGTTACTACACATTACTGATTCACTGCAAACAAATTTCTGACTAGCCTTTTACCTCATTACTTGAGGTGTTTTTATAATAATTTAGTTTAATAAACGTCCAATGTGTGCTCAGCAGTTACATTATCAGCAAGGCGCGACTCAGAAAGTTGTATGAATCACTTATAAAGTATCCGCGTATCATTTGGGTCAACACGAAAGCCTTTGCTTTGAGTCATCGTAGTCCTTCCTCAAACTATTCGAATTGAATTCGGAGATGCTGACGGAGATGATCTCTTCAACTCAGCCAACAGATACCGTTAAATTCGACTGTAGGATCTCACCAGCAGGGTATCAGCTTTGTGTGGCTGTGTATTGTCTAGCACCAGTTTTACGATTACCAATTCGCCTGCGTGGTGCTTTGGAGGAGGCGAAGACCAACAGATATTAATGGGCAGTTGATACGTGCATGTGTCTGTCTACCGAGTGATCTACCCGGGACGAAGGAATCCCTGACTTTTGCTAGCGGTTACGGCTGAATGATCCGGACAGGTCCTACCACAACTCGTGGAAGGACCTTTACTACGGACTGAATCGGTTTGCCGTGTACCTTCGGTGCGCGAGAGAGCCAATGCTTTCTGGGAAAGATTGCTCCATCGTGGACTATGCTCTGGCGAAGAGCTAAACAAGCCTCAAGTTCAAGAGCTAAAACCTCTAACAAAAATATATTACAAACGACTGATCGTATAATTAGAAAAAAATGCATAGAATTCGAACATAATTTATATTGTTTAATATCTGTGATTGAGCAAAACGCAGTCTGTCCAGAGTCCGATTCGTCATTGTTCCGTAAAAAAACATCAATAACAAATTACTCATGAACGTTTCTATTTAAATGAGGACGTGAGCGATATCAAACATCTTCTGGAGGCTACCGACGTAAGCAAATTACATCAGTGAAGGTTATTACTATTATTACGTATAGTATAAATGCAATGGACTTCAATTATATCTTCGACCTGAGCATGCTCATAACGAAGAACAACCATTACAGGACACAACTACGTAAGAGACACTATCTTAGGGCAAGCCACTTGGTTTGTTTATACTCAAGACAGCAGGTAACTAATACTATCAATTGGAATGATCCTACTAGAAGAAGAAAAAGTTAGACCCGTAGAAAGATGGTAAGACGGATTAGAACAACTAGCGGGAAAGGTGTGGTAGAGAGAAGCAGAACAGAAGCCTATACCCTATACATCAAGGGGATCTATCAAAACTATAAGAAAACCTTAGCTTAATCTTTTTTTATCTTTACAAAATTTGAATTAGCTTCCAGCGTCTGGGTTTCCGTTGTGTCCCTAATGTCTTCAAGAAGAGATTTAAAATGCATCTTCTGGGCAGGCTCGCTCCATCGTAGACCTCGCGTGAGGAAGTTTCAAGATCAAGACCTGAACCATATCTAAAAAAGCCTGCCAAACGTGGTGATTATGGCAAATCCCTTCCGTTCGTTCGAAGCTTTGACCAGATGTGGACATTAATTAGCGGTTTTTGCAAGCTCCACAAAGAGTAGTAGTAGATAAATTAGTTTTTTTATATACGACTAGCAAACGCACGGGACTTAGCCGTAACAAATAGACACAAAACATCGTTTCTTGTAATGAACAGTACAGATAGTATTAATAGTACAGTAAGTTATACTTTAATTTAGCAAAAGGCTGTTATTTTGACATTACACACACTTAAATTCTATTTATTTGTATAGCTGGGTCAGCTCTTGACCTCGAAACTTGCCTGGGCAAGAATGAGGTCTACGGTGGACTCCATAAAATGCATATTAACTCTCATAACCGAATTATCTCGCTTGTTTTGATTTGGACCACGTTACCCAAACCGCATTTAGCACGAAACTGTTAATTTGAGCGTTGTAAATAGCTCATTGTTTTGCCTGCAGAGTCCGTTGACCACGAGGCTCATTGCGTTCGACCTGCGGAACACAAGCCAACAAAACAACAATCAAACGAACGCTTTACGACGCGCTAAGTAACACTTTCGGCGTGATTTGCTATCGATTCTTTTCTGGTGACTGAATGCCGAGATTGATATAAAAATCTGGGTCCAGGCCAGGTTGTTCATCTTTATAAAAATAGGCTTTTACTAAAAATAGTATTTATAAATTTAGTACAAATCAAATTCCTCAGTCTGTTCGAATGTCTGGTGAATTCCGCGTGAAGTGCGCTTCCACTTTCGGCTTTAACTTGAAACCAGGTGAGATGAAGGCCAATTTTTACCGTCGTACAATTTTTATTTTTTTATTGGTGATAGCCATGCGTTTGACCACCAGCTTACTTGAAAAACAAGTAAATGTATGGCCTAAGATGGAGCACGTTTGACTAAAAGGAATCTATCTATTCACTCTGGACTTGACGACACCTAGATTTTATTCGTGCGATACAACATCCTGATTTATTTAAGGCATCATCATCTTCCTATCCATTATCCCACTGTAGGAGGGACCGACACTTCATGTCTTCTTCCTCCATTCTCCTCTATCAATCGTCATCACTCTCTCCTTTTTTGCCTTTATATTGATATGATATGAGGCATGATGAGACATTATACAATTCTCACAGCTCAGTTGGTAGTAGATAGTAGTAGTTGATCCCTTCTACGCTATTGGTTGTGGATCCGAGTCCCACCGAGGACAAACATTTGTGTGATTAATTTAAATGTTGGTTCTGTGTTTGGGTGTTGTTTTTATCATAAGTATTTACAACAACAAAATATGGTTAAAATAAAAATCTATCCGTAATCTAGTTCCCATATAGAGATATACAGATAGAGCATCAAGCTTTGCTTAGTTTGGTGCTTAAATGAGCTGTGTGAAATTATAGGTAATATTTATTTATTTAATTTCTTCTTCGGCCTACCTTTATTATCCTCTATCCATTCATATTCAAACTACTAGTTACATGACTTTCATCCATCCAATTCTTCATTATTGCATGACAATTATTTAAAGCATAATTAGTTCATTCATACCTTAGTTGTAACGATGATAATAAATAGTTTATACGATAATAGTTTTAACGATGATAAAAAAAATAATGATGTGGTAACAAATAAAGGAACAACCCTGAGGGCATTGACTTCAGCATTTTGTTGTTGGTTCAACAGCGTTTAGCATATCCAAAATAATAATTTGCCGAATGGTTTGTACTTTCAAGTTTTTAAAATATTCAAACACATTTTAGTGCTTACAAATGAAGACGAGGTCAAATAATAATTATTACCACGTCTTCTGAATCTCAATACAACAGATTGACAATACTACAAATTCCTATGTCAACAGTTTTCTATTTCTGCAGATCCCTATTTCTACATACCTATTTCCATTTCTACAGATTCCCATGTCTACCCTACATCGGCAAAGCCAGGAACGTCACCAAATTCTTTACTCCGTCGATGAGTTAGGATATTGGTGAATAGTGCTTGAAATATAACGATTCATATGATTCACACGACATTTAGCACATGTTAGTGTGGTCGCACAAAACCGGACAGATACTAGAAGCGACCGTTACAGTGACTCACGCGCAACTTGGGCTAGCCTTTTGTTTCCAAGCCGAGCTACGAGTACTTATACCGCTTTAAAAGTAATAATACCGCGTGTCACAGTTCGTGTATCAGCCTCAGAGATAAATGATTAGTACTGCTATTATTTGAAGTAATGAATATGTTTTTACCCTGGAGACTGGCTCTGAAGAATGGTTAGGTTTTTCTAAAGTACCTAATGTAGTTCTTTTATTGTGAATTTTCAAGTTCCGTTGGTATAATAATAGCTTTATACATTTCGCATATCCATAACTTGGATTTGGAACAAAATAAACTGAAACTAAATGGCTCGATGTATTTTGAGGTGGTCTATTGGAGTGACAATATAATTTCAAAATGAATGTGAATCGATAAGATAAATTATTTGGGGGGGAAGGAGAAAACTATTTTTTTAACATAGCAACATTGGTGTTTAATATAAGATAATATCAGGTCGATTCTAAATTCATAAAAAACTTTTTAAGGCCACATTTCCGTAAAACCAGACATGTAGTCAGCCTCGAAAAGCACGTTTAACAAGCCTCATAGCTCAGGTGGTAGTAACTCTGCCTTCTGCGCTGTAGGCTGTGGGTTCGATTCCCACGCAGGACAAACATTTGTGTGATGAATATATAATGTTTGTTCTGTGTTTGGATGTTGTATAATATAGTGCGTATGTTTTAAAAAAAAAAAGTATATAAGTATTCTATCCGTAATCTAGTTCCCATATTACAAGCTTTTCAGTTTGGGGCTAGATGGCGCTGTGTGAAATAAACGTCCTGTAATATTTATGTTTTACGTATTATGAGAGTGAAAGAAGAGATCGTCTCTACCAATCCCCCTGGAAAACCTAAGGAACCCTTAGGTAAGATAGTGGTAGCTAGCCAGGCGGAAGTTCTGCCACCAACCAAGCCAAGTACAATATCATACACTCCTGAGGATCGAACTCGGAACCTCTGGATCTGAAACCGGTGGGCGATCCATATGGCAACCATATATAGCGAACCATATTTACTTATGTACCAGGTAAAGGTACTATACCTACATATAGAGCACGCAAATCGCGTAGGAAGCCTTTGTTAGTAGATACACAAAGCATTGTGCCCGATAACAAGGGACTCAAGGTCCTACGGTATCCATAGCTGCGGTGCGACTCCAACAGTAGTCCTTCAAGCACCATAAAAATACTACTGAGATTATACAAGCAAGGATATATAAAAATAACCCTGCCTATTTATCATATAAGTAGTTTAAAAAAAAAAAACTTACGTAGGTACGTACTCTGCCTTCTGCGCTGTAGGCTGTGGGTTAGATTCCCACACAGGACAAACATTTGTGTGATGAATATAGATGTTTGTTCTGTGTTTGGTTGTTGTATCATATAGTAGGTACGTATGTATTTACAAAAAGTACTTAAATATTATATCCATGATCTAGTTCCCATATTACAAGCTATGCTTAGTTTAGATGGCGCTGTGTAAAATGAATGTCCTGTATTCTAGATTCCTTAGTACTAAGTGTTTGTATAAGAGAGCCGTATACAAATACTACTGGGCCTTATTAAATGTTCAATAGGTACCTACTTGTACTTTGCAAATTGTATATACTTAGTTAAATTAAATAAATAAAATAGCTGCTTTGCACATAAAGCACGTTTTACAAGCTACTCCAGCGTTTATGACATCAGCAAATAGGCGATACCTTAGAGACAAGACATTGCTGTCGAGACACTAGGCGTGGTGCCAGCTACGCTAGACTGCGAAATAACGTTCTACTTATACCGAAATCTTCCTTCTCAAGTTCTCATCTTTAAGGGATAGAGAATAAATGAACGAAAGTTCCTTATTAAATAAATATATTTGAGAATAACTTAAGAATAATAATAATGTTTATATTCAAAAACATGTAAAGTTTACAAAGAAGTACCTAAGTTCTTATCTTAATACTACTTACTGGCTACTAGGTATTTACTTGTTTGTAGACAGACGATAAATAGTCTGTCTCAACCTAGAAAGATTGTAGTTAGGTAGTTAGGTACACTTTATTATTATTTTTACTGTAAATTAAATACCTTCATAAATTTCACTGGACTCTTAAGGTGCAGTAGAGATTTTAATAATGATAGACCACCGTTAGACCACAATCTCACAATATGTAGTAGAAACCTATTCGATATTGCCTTAAAAAGACCCAGGTTAAAAATAGCAGGAAACCAAGTATGAAAAAAAAAACGGAAAATAATAATCCTGAATGTATCATCATCACCATAATTGAATCAACAAAGGATGATTTAAGCAATACTCGTTTCATTTGCGTAAGTCGGTAAATGTGCTGCTGAATAAGCTTAGATCTTAAAATGTTTATTTGAATGCAGTAACATTACAAAATACAAAATACAAATAATTTATTTCACTTAATCTAACATACATACATGTTTCATGGTTTGAGACCCTCTTTTAAGTATGGAAATACCTGTGTTAGAGAGTCCCGCTCTTCCGTAATTTTAAATTAAGTTAAAATAAATAACAAAAGAAAACTTAATCAACAAAAAATACATATATATATATAATATCAAAGCTTAAAACAAAATATGTGTCTGTGTGTGTGTGTGTGAGTGTGATGGTGTGTGTGTTTGTGTGTGTGTGTGATGGTGTATGTGTGTGTGATGGTGTATGTGTGTGTGTGTGTGTGGTGTTTATTATGAAATAATAATTATGAAAGAAATAATAATGAAACATTACCACCGAAGAGTAACAGACATTTTCATTATCCCCCATCTAGATTACAAAACATGATCGACCACAATGCCACTTGTAATATTATGTACATGATAGTCCGACCGCGTGACCACAACTATTATTGGGGTCACGGTGTTGCTATTGTCTTTTCTAGTTTCCTATTAGTGATCAATGAGAAAGCTCTATATTATATAGAATTTTAAGCTCTCATTATGACCATTCAATATTTGTACTTGGTAATAACAGCAAAATAATTTCACTAAATACGTGACGAGTAATAATTTCGATTCTAAATATAGATTATAATCCTTTTTCAATAAGCATTTTTGTAAAACCGGACAAATGTAGTTTGAATCGACAAGCACGTATTATGAAAAGAGTGAAAGAAGAGATCTCAAAGAGACCTCTACCCCTGGAAACACCTGGAAAACAGTCGTAGCTATTAATCTATATTGCAGTCGCGTTTTCGTTTTTTCAACATTCAACACACCTCAAAAGGCAGCTACCCTGAAAATTTCAAGTCTCTATGACCTCTGATTTGGGCAGTGCGTTGATTGTCTGTCAGTCAGGCAGTCAGTTACACGATTTTATATTTTTAGATTATACAATGTGCAAACGACGTCCACCGTTATGGCGACAGTGAAATAATGACAAAGGTCTATTTTATTTTATGGACTATTGTACAGGCAAGTCTAGTCGTAGAGCTATTTGACCATCCTCGGATTCTAAGAACGAAACAGATATGAGTAATGTTATATTGATAGCTTTGATTGTCAATACGAATTGCGAAGATAATATGTATAAGTCTTGCCTTGGCGTGGCTTAAGAGTCGACCCCTTCAACTCAGCCCATGGATGTCTTAAAAGCCGACTAAGGGATCTGACCAGAAGGGCAGCAGCTTTCTTCTTTATCTATATCTTTACTGCGATCACCAATCCGCTTGTCAAGCTTGGTGAGTATGTCAAAACCCTCCCGCTTTGGAATAGGGTCGGTCCAGCAGTAGATACTAATTTTCTCCTTAATATTGTTCCCATATTACAAGCTTCGTTTGGGGTTACATGGCGCTGTGTAAATGTCTAGTACGTGTAATTAATTTATTTAAAAAAAACTTCAGTGATGACACCTTTTATCGTAATTTTAATTACTCTGTTCTTGGATATTAACAAGAATGTTATACTGATGAGATAAAAACGTAAGCGACGGGCGAGACACCCAGTATTGTCACGTAACGTATACGATATCGTGAGAAACTCCTCATGTGGAACCTGAAGAACCAATGAGGAAATTACGTAAGTTCACTCTTTCCTAGAATATTATATTATAAGTCAGCGCTAAGAAAACTTACCTACATCATATTGATTAATTATCAATTTCGAGTCGCGTTACTTACGATTTATGAATTTAAATGTTGTTTGATTGGTCGCGCTGCTTGGCTGATGGAGTAACAATATATCGCAAGTTTAGCAACAAACTTTATTTTTTCTTGGACGATGGATAGGCGCTTTGATCTTTATCTCACCTGGTGTCAAGTTATGATAAGGCCGAATGTGTGAGCGCCCTTTAGCCGTCCTCAACAGACTGAGGAACTGGCTATCTTACCTACCTCTAAATTCTGGACCACAACATTGAATTGCTGTTATGGCGGCAGGCATAGTCAGATGGTGGTAGCTAACCAGGCAGACAAAGTCCTACCAGCAACAAAACCAATCACAAATTTGTATCCCCTGGGGATGGAATCCGGGGCCTTTGGGTCTGATACCGGCGGGCGAACCACTATACCACGGAGGCGGTTAATGTTAGTGCATGGTTTCGTTTACATATTTACATTTAGCGGTAAGATAGCCAGTTCCTCAGACTGTTGAGGATTTCGAAGGAAGTGCGCTTCCTTGGGCCTTATCATATCTTGAAACCAGATGAGATGAAGGCCAAGCGCTTCCCCGTCTTACAATAAAAAAAGGATTTAAAGAGTGTTGAATCAGTTTGTCATCATTAACTAGGTAGTTAATCTGTGAGCATAATACATACACAGACCAAATTCATATTATAATAAGTAAACGTCGATAATGGACGTAGCAAGGAACATACACGTCCAACAGTGGGTAACCTCCTCTTCAAAAGATCCCTGCGGTGATATGTCATGAGCGAAAACGAGTAGGTAACCCTAAAAACATAACATAACAAATAATATAACAGAGTCAGCAATTTATCCTGTTATTCAAATTGCTCACACAATGACATCGGCGAATTTTGTGTAGGACGATGAACTGTATGGACTGAACGACCGAGAACCGCCTGCGCAGGATCGAGGCTAATATTTAGATATCCAATCACAACATTTGGATATCCGCAAATATTTGTGGGAATTGTTATCTTTGGCAAAACGCTTTCAGCACAGTCGCCTGCAATAATCTTTAATATGTTACCGGCAATCTGTATTGGTGCGCATCGAGGAACATAAACATAACATTTATACCTACTGAATCAAGCGCACCAAAACGGGTGAGCTATGTGGAAGTACTTTGGTCCGCTTCATCTAGGTGCGCTACGAGGAATGCCTCGTATATATATCCGGCATTCTATACAATACCTGGGGCGTCCAGGTATTGTATGATATATTATGAATATCTATTGCATACTTTACCTATGTAATGTATACAAATCCCAGGGATTGTATTGAGTACATGCTGGTCGACCAGCAATGTTTAAAGTAATCGATTTTGGTCTGTAAGTCACTGTTATGTGAGTACCTATACCTACCTACCTATCAATAAAAAGAACTAACTAACTACCAACATATTATCGCAGACGACTGTGGCAAAGAATATGGGCCTCTCGATAGCTTTCCGTGAAAGTCATAATATATTTTAGAATTATCATTCTTAAGTAGTTTTAAGTAATCTGTAATTTAGTTCACATTTTATGAGGGCCTGTGAGAGTATGGGTATGAAAGCAGTGGATACAGAGTTAACGGCTGATAGGGGTAAGTGGAAGAAGGTGGAATGGAACTCCTTGCTTTGTTTTCCGCACCTGTAAGCTTGGAGTCTTCGAGTCCAGAGTGAATAGGTTAATTTTAGACAAGGGTGCTCTATCTTAGGTAGGAATAGGAACCATCTTTATATGGTCAAACGATTGGCTATCTATAAAAACAAGGTAACCGATCCCCCACTTATCGTGGGATACGGGGAGTATGATGATCATGACTGACGGCGCGTGGGGCCTTAAAATTGTAATTCAACTATAAATTCCACTTGTTCGATAACGAATTCCTCGAGATGACATCACCAGCCGAGAGGTCAGCTCAGCGGAGAGCTCAATGTAGTATTGTGCTTTTCATTACGCACATCGACATACGTTAGCAGATTCTGCTGTATCTCCGATACACCGCCTCTGTGGTCTAGTGGTTCAACCCGACGATTTTAGATCCAGAGATCCCGGGTTCGATTCCCAGGGGAGTAGAATATTGTGCTCGGTTTGGTTGGTGGTAGGACTCCATTGAAGTCTGCCTGGCTAGCTACCACTATCTTACCTAATTCTGTCGCCACAATAACAATTCTAAAATTATTGTGTTCCGGCATTCAGAGGTAAGATAGCCAGTTTCTCAGTTTGTTGAGGCACCTTCGGTCTTATCTTATCGTGTAACCAGGTGAGATGAAGGCCAAGCGCTTCCCCGTCGTACAATAAAAAAAAATAACAAAAAAAACACCTTAGCGTCCATATAACTCTTTATTAGACAAACAACATAACCATTCTCGAGTTAGCCAAATTATTCGCGCCATGTCCCGCATCCGGTACCCAACTGACATTATTGTCATTCAAAATTCGAAGAACGTGCGCGTGCGCCGACCTTCGCCCGGTGAGGGCACCGCGCCCAATGGGAGAGGAGGCTTTTGAGGAGCAGCTAGGGCTATCACTTGCCTCATGCAGCAAATATGTATGAATCACTTTCTCAGCGAAATACAATGGACAATAAAATTGTCATACTGCAAGCCAAAATGTGGTTAAAATGATCACAAGAAAGAGGTAAAATGTATTTGAATGGCGCTACGCGAGTAAAGAAACAGTCAACTCTGATCGTGCTATCGAAGAAAATAAAATGTATCTGGTGTTTAATTTTCTTTTGATATAATTTGAGATCAATGTTCGCGAAGTAGATACCCTAAAATCTAGACACGATATGGTTAAAAAAAGTTAAAACAACCAAACGTTAGGTTGGCATGTCCTTGACGCACCTTGCTACAATTCCAGTTATAATAGACGAACGAAGCCATCTGTGATCCTTATGACCAATAAAATAAGGTTCACAGTATAGAGCAAGATTTAGTGGGTTCTGTAGACATTACAATTCAGAATGGGTGGGACCGAGTGTAAAATATGGTATTTGAACACCAGCTGTGACAATATATCGATTGTTTGACAACGGACTCAAGGATATGCACCTGAAAGACTTGTGAATCAATAACGCAGTAGCTGATAAAATATTTATACCGTTTAACTATGCCATATAGTTTCAGTATTTCACGTTGTCCAACTCCAAAATACTACGATAGATAAAGGCAATAAACCGGCCGAGTGCGACTCGAGCCCGCACACCGAGGGTTCTGATTCCGACCCACATTTCAAGGTGAAACTTGCTGGTTTTTCCCATTTCATTCTTTGGCATTCATGTTTTTCCGACTCACGCTTGGCTGTTATGTGTCATACATCAAGGTAAGGACTATTATCACATCAAGTTTGAGCTATGTAGATATTAATGTTTTTTTTTTAAAAGGCAAATAAGGGATTTTTTTAAATTGAAACTTTATCGGAGGGTTTTGAAATTCTGATCCGCAACCTTTTTGTGTGACGAAAATTAGTGGTGGGGCGGGTAGAGTGGGATATAGTTAAAATGTATCCCTGTGATACAAAGGTTTCCATTTTATCGCGTGTTTTATTTCATCAGTCGTCAGGTTGCGATAGTAAATAATAACACATATTCTCTGAAAATTATAATAAGCTATCTACTACGAATCGAAGATAAATAGGTAACACAGGCAGAAAGACAGCGACGGCTTATTAAAAGGATCCCGTTGTCGGCACCTATTTGGTACGGAACCCTAAAAACGGACAATCTAAACTAGTACTAAACGAGTGATGTAAATACCATTTATAGATTACAATACAACGCAGCAATGACAAAACCCGTAAATAAAGAAGACAATGAGTGTAAAAATCACCATCGACCCGTTCCAATTCCAACTCGACACACCAAAAAACGGTAGAGAGGAGAGAGTGGACATGCGTTGAACTTTCAATTCAAGTCAGCCATGGAGCTCCGTGTCAGCACTTGTGCATTGTGTAGGTTTGAACAAAGTTGGCAACGTTGCATATTTTATAACAGGTGATAAATGTCTCGATAATGATACACGTACAACAATAGATAGAGAGATAGATAACTCTTTATTGTTCACCATTTACAAATAACATAACAAAATACAGATAGTGGAAACTTTATCTAAGCGTCAAAACAATGGGGGGCCTTATAGCTGAAAGAGAACAATGTGGTCAACGGAGATGTTGTTACATGAATATGGTCTGAGATACATTTACAAATGCTAAGAGGAGCTCTCGTTGAGAACACAATGAGTGATCCACAGTCTTCATAAGAAAAAACAAATACAAAATATCCTCAGCCCAAAAAATCAAACCTCAATATTGTTGAAAGTTGTAAAAACTGAAACCCGACTGCAAAATTTTAATTGTCAATTGGTTTTTCAAAAACATTACAATTTAAAAATATTTCTAATCGGCCTGTGTTACCTTTCATTTGATACCCATATTGATCGAATAAAACATTGTTTATATCCTCCTACCCTTTTATAAAACATACCCAATTTAGACAAACCAAACGACACGTCAAACCTTAAACTTTATCTAGCCGTTTAGACTGCAGATTGTGATAATGAAATAGACATATAAATATGTATACCTTCGAAAAACATTAACCTCCTTCTGAGGCAATTGGGTAAAAATAATGAAACTACATCCAATGACATTTTTGAAATCAAACGGTGGGTAGGTAACAGGTAAGCGTAGAGAAGCGAGTAAATAATATCTTGGGTGTATTAAAAAACTTTTTTTTTATTGTACGACGGGGAAGCGCTTGGGCTTAATCTCACCTGGTAACAAGTTGATATACGGCCGAAGGTGGAGGCGCAATTCACCCGGAATCCTCAACCAACTGAGGAACGGGCTATCTTACCTCTAAATGCCGGAACACAACAATTTCCAAGAATTGTTATTAGGCCAGGCCGACTCAAATAAAATCCTACCACCAACCAAACCTCCATATGAATGATATAAAGGGCTATAAAACCCCACAGCTACCGACGTGGAACCTCCGCGCGACCCATATACCGAACTCCACGGTCAACGGTACCTACCAAGACCGGTTTCGATATCCAACGCAGACGCGATTTAACTCTCTCTACACAGATAAAATCCTTATCGATACTGGGGTTTCCATAAAATGTTTGGGTAAAATTACAATATTCATGTGTCGTATATGAAACCTCCTGTGAGGCTGTGGCATAAGGAAAAGGTGCTACTTACAATTGACTTTTGATACCACTCGTGTATATTTCGGAGTGTATGAATGTGGACGTAGGAATAGCGGGAGAAAGAGACGATATGCATGTGAGAGGAATGCTGAGTTGACGGGGGAGAGTGCAAGAGGAGAACATACTGTGACACTCCACCTAAGAACGGAGGAAGAAGTGTATATTCATATATTCTACTTACCTGAGAAAAAGATTAAATATTTAACTTGTATTTGAATCAAAATGCAAATGAAATCTCAATTAAATAAAATATATATATATGTATAAAAAATGCAATTATGATATCTTGCTTGTCGAAATTCCAGTAAGCGCTACAATTTCAGTTTTGCAATGATTATTTTTGCTGATTCGACTAGTTTACGAGTTTGGACTGATAATGGTACAAAGTGCATTTCTAACTTAACATCACTAACCCGTATAAAGCAAGTCGTTTACACTCAAAACGACTTAACGAGTCTCTACATAATCATACTGTTCAACATAACGACTCTTAAATATTTAAAGATTAAATTAACAATTGAGTCAGATTTAGTTGATTGTATAATTTCGTGAGGTAATTATTTTTTCCCAGTAGTTAATAGTTATAAGCTTATTTGAATCTCATCATACTAAACGTATACTTTGATTATTTATGCACATCATAATCGAAAGTAACCTATGTTTAAGTATTTGTTACCTTTTCACGAATAAACGGCTGAAAGGATCTTAATGATATTCGGCGAGGATATAGCGTATGCCATGGGGCATATACTCGTACTTTACTCACTTACCTAATGCAAAAGTTAGTTGTTAAGTTGGCCTTCTTTCACGCCAAAACATGACATATAATATTGTTAATATTATTCTAGTACAGAATGAGGGCCTACTATGTTTATTCCGGGAACCACAAGAGCAAAGCCACCTCTGTGGTCCAGTGGTTCAACCCACCGATTTTAGATCAAGAGGTCCCGGATTCGATCCCCATAGAGAGTTCAATATTGTGCTAGGTTTAGTTGGTGGTAGGACTTATTCTGTCGTCATAATAACTATTCTAAAATTGTTGTGTTCCGGCATTTAGAGGTAAGATAGCTAGTTTTTTGAGGATTCCGGGTGAAGTGCGCCTCCACCTTCGGCCTTATCTTAACTTGTGACCAGGTCAGATGAAGGCCAAGCGCTTTCCCGTCGTACAATAATAAAAAAAAACCGCGAGCTAGCTATTTGTTCAGCAAAATAATAGCTTAGTGACCAGTGATAGCTCTTATCGATTTATAGTGCAGTGCTTCACTGCAATAAAGATGTATCACGCGTGCCTAAGACAATGCCTGGGAAACAGCAACAGTCGAGCACGTCTCAAGTGGAATAGTACTATGGCATGTGGTGAGGTGACGCCAAGTCTTCGCACATTCACCATAGACAATACAAACAGGAAGCCAACTATCGAGAAGGTCGTACGACTCAAGACAATCTTGAATTTATTGGTAATTCATGCTTGAAATAACGATGGACATTACTCGTCCCCAAGTCATACAAATAACGTACATGAAGACGATGGTTGCGTTGCAATTAAGATGGATTCAGAACGCAAATATTTAATTGGCTCTCATTAATTGGATAAGTTTATCGATAAAAATACAAAACGAAAATTACGACTCAATCAAGATGTGTTTCTGACTTCGGAGGTCATGACAGTAATTAAAGCGAGAAATGCCCGTTGAAAATTAATGAGCAAACAAGGATCAGAGATGGAGACTACAGAATCTTAATTGATGGACAATGGTCCTCTTTCACACTGACACGGCATTCTCGAGTACCGTTAATGCCAGAACGATTACGGCACCTAGTTGCATCGTACCCGGTCCTGTCTGACCAGATGGCATTAAAGTCGACCCACTTATCGAAGGTCTACCTGAACGGACCGCGTGCGCCAAGTAAGGAGTCTCAGGGTTACGCAATCATTGATTCTGCGCAGATAGTATATTGTCCCCAGCGAAATTGCACATTTTTATCTCGTCACAGATCTGGGGCAAATTTTGTAAAGCTGTCGTCTTGAATTAAATTTATGAGTATGTCACGACCGACATGCCCTTAGCCGTGTATAACATGGGGACGATTTTTAAGATAAAAATAATGAGAGGAAAGTTTGAATGTTAAATACGAGCCTGTTGACAACATTGAAATTAATTTATTTCAGCGGATAGACCAAGAACATGAATAATGGACAAGCTAACGAGAAGAATCGATAATGCGGTCTGATTAGATCAGATCTGCGGAGACCGCTGCTCTTGAGATTTGCTAATTACCCAAGAACGAGTACAAATAAAAGGTAGATAAAATAACGTAAAGCTAGAATAGCTAAATAGTCTAGATTTCTATTGAAATGCACACGTTAATTTGACCTTTTACTTATGAGTTACAAAAATGTCGCTTCGCTTCACATTTTTAGCATGGTATCAATAACGTGTTAAACGCAAAAAAATGGTTGTATAATCCGTTAAGAGTTAATCAATACAGCATCTGAAAGGCTAGAAAATTCTATAGGAGGCTTCGGTCGCGACTTATGGAGAGTCATGTCGGCGACTAGTCGTTTCGTTAAATGTGTAACGATTCTCAAACACACGGAAAGTTTTCGGATCGGAAACATCACTTTTTTTTCGGATTCGACTTAGAATCCGATAGAATTCAACGGTATCCTCAAACCATTTCTGAAAAAACCTCTATGGAAGTCTCAAATATTTAATGACAAAACATTATGCGTTTTTTTTAGATATCTGAGCTATGAATAGGGTTTCCGGAATTTACTTCGGAAACTTCTGGATTCGATTCGATAAGGATTTCAGATTGTTTTAGAATACAGGACTAAATATAGCACAGTAAGGTAAGAAAGGAATAGAACTCGATGCACTCGTCTGTTTTCGCACCAGCACAATCTTGGAAACTTCCAGTCCGGAGGGCATGGCTCCTTTTTGACATGCGTGTTGTATCTTAGGTATCACGTCTTTACTTGTTTTTCCTAACTTGTTTCACTTCACCAACAGAAAATCAAATTATACCACTTATTCATAGAATATTAGCAAATTTAATAATGTTGATATAAAATAGACAAAGCTCCTTAATAAGCTAATAATACAACATTAAACCTTTCACCTTTCCGTTTATTGAGGATTCCGGGCGAAGTGCGCTGCCCCCTTCGGCCTTATCCCAACTTGTAACCACGTGACATGAAGGCTTCCTCTTTGTACAATTAAATATATATATATATATATATATATCTATATCTCTCTCAAAGTCAAAGTCAAAGTCAAATATTTTTATTCATTAAGATTTTTAGGATCATTTTGAAACGTCAAATCTACCGCCTGTTCGGAATCGCGACCAGCACACAAGGAGAAAGGCAAGAACCTCGGGCTGATTAATTTTTTTGAAAATCCATTTAACATTTAGGTACATTGTTTATAATAATTTAATAACATTACAAGTGTTACCTACATCATAAAACTAAAAACTTAATATTATCTTAAAACATTGATTACTACATAACTATCTAATGGGCAGTTTCTTGACATTGAAAAACACCATTTAACTGTCAACTGGTATAGCAACATCGGGCCACGCGTTCTTATCGTCGATATAGTCACTTATTTTGTAGTAGGCTCTTTTAATTAAATTATTCTTTATATACAATTTGAATTTACGAGCAGAGAGTTTGGTGGCGCTTTGAGGAAGCTTATTATAGAATCGTACACAGTTTCCTAAGAATGAATTATTTACTTTTCCTAAGCGATACCTAGGTATGTCAAGTTTATTTTTATTTCTAGTATTAACACTGTGTACATCACTTCTTTTAACAAACTCATCAATGTTCCTGTGTGCGTGCATTAGGTTTTCATAAATATATTGGGAGCTGACTGTCATAATACCAATCTCTTTAAAACGTTCCCTGAGAGAGTCACGAGTTTTCAATTTATAAATTGCCCGTACAGCTCTCTTTTGCAGGATAAAAATGCTTTCAATATCTGCTGCATTTCCCCATAAAAATATGCCATAGGACATAACGCTGTGAAAGTAACTAAAATAAACTAACCTCGCCGTGGTTTCATCAGTAAGATGCCTTATGGTACGTACTGCGTAAGCTGCCGAGCTTAGCCGGCTAGCTAATGTATTAATATGAATACCCCATTGCAACTTTGCATCGATATTTAAACCCAAGAAAGTAGTTGCTTCCATAAAGTTAAGTATTTCCCCATTTAAGATAATGTTAGCATTGCTGACTTGAACGTTAGGCAAGGTGAATCTAATGCATTTCGTTTTTTTCTCATTTAATAAGAGGTTATTTACCGTAAACCAATCAAGAACTCTAGCTAGAGAAGCATTTACACAATCATAATTATCTTTAGCCCTATCAACTCTAAATATTAATGAAGTATCGTCTGCAAACAATACAATATCACATAAATCCCCTACACAGGAAGGCAGATCATTGACATAGACTAGAAACAAAAAAGGCCCCAAGATTGACCCTTGTGGTACACCGATGTTAGTGGATGTTCCCGAAGATTTGCTACCGTTAATGTCTACTTTTTGAATGCGATTCGATAGGTAGCTACGCATGAGGCTTATTGCCTGATTCTGAATGCCATAGTGTTTTAGCTTTGAGATTAAGGTGTCATGATCTACGCAATCGAAAGCCTTAGATAAATCACAGAATACTCCTATGGCATCCTGTTTTCCTTCCCAGGCTTTAAAAACGTACTTCAACAGCATGGCACCAGCGTCAGTGGTTGAACGACCTTTAGTAAACCCAAATTGTTTTTCATGAAGTAGCCTGTTACAGTTAAAATGTGACAACAACTGGTTAAGAATAAGTTTTTCAAATATTTTACTACATGCTGGCAGAATTGAGATTGGTCGATAATTTCCTGGATCCTTTTCATTTCCAGATTTGAATAAAGGAATCAACTTGCTATATTTCATAAGATCTGGAAAGATTCCTTCGTCGATGCTTCTATTAAATATATATGCTAGACATGGTGCTATTTCAAAAACAATCGTGCTTAAGATCTTTACGGACATCCCCCAGAGATCTTCAGTATTTTTAATATTTATTGACTTAAAAGTTTTTAGAATACAATCAGCATTGACGTGTCTGAAGCTAAAAGAAGCATTACACCTTTCAACACTTGTTTCAAGAAAGGCTAAAGCACAATCAACAGAGGAGTTTAATGGTCGAGTAACAATTTTTGGTACACAAGAGAAGAAACGGTTAAATTCATTAGCAACTTCATAGTTATCAGTCAAAATTCTATCGTCAACTTTTAAGTTTATCTGCTTTTTCAAATGTTTTGCTTTACCTGTTTGATTATTTATCATTTTCCAGGTAGCCTTTATTTTATTTGATGACTGCTCAATTTTCCTTTTTATTTGCAATGATTTCGCAGCATGACATACTTTTTTAAAGACTTTTGAGTAGTTTTTGACAAAAGAAACAAATGATAAATCGTGTAGCCTTGACTCTCTTTCTGCATAAAGTTCATACAATCTACTCCTACTTTTATAGATACCGGCTGTTGCCCAATCTGCAAACATGGAACCAGATTTAGCTTTGCACGTTTTTTGTGGAAACGTATACTCGTGTTCTTTATGTATTAGATTAGACAATATATTATAAAGCTCATTTGGATCATTCAAGCATGGGATCAGGGAAATCTTTTGACTTATGTTATTTTGGAATTTTATGATGCTAGCTTCGGTAATTGGTCTGCATGTGATTTCCGGTAGCTCTTGTTGTAAGTTACAATCAAATAAAACATATTGACCATAATGGTCTGAATCAAATTTTTTAAACACGTCTTTTTCAAGGGGAATATCACTACAATATACATTATCTATGCAAGTGGCAGTTGTTAGAGTTACCCTAGTTGGTTTATCGAATTGGTGCTTAAGGTTGAAACATTTAAACAAGTTAATGATTTTTTCAGTTAGAGGATTTACAGGTATATCAATATTGAAGTCACCGAGCACTATTATTGATTTATTACGACTGAATATTTTGCTTAGTACATTTTCCATAGTGGACTCAAATAGCGCGTAATTTGCTTGGGGAGGACGATAGACACATACCACTATGTGCTGCTCCAGTTCAACACATGACAGCTCTATAACTTCTTCAATGGTGAGTTTCACAATATCTTTACGCTCCTTACATTTGAGAGTTTTCTTTACAATAATTAAAGAACCACCTTGAGTGGTATTCCTACGCTTGTATGCGCTTACAATGCAGTAGTCTTCATAATGAGGTAGTAACTTTTGATGCAATATAAAGTGTTCAGTGATGCCCATAACACTGATGTTCATTTTACTTAAAAATAATTCTACTTCTAAGTTTTTGCTGGAAAGGCCTTGAATATTTTGATGGACTATGTGTAACCTATTAGGCTTTCCCGTTGTCTTGAGGCTTTCCCGTTGTCTTTTCTCTCTGTGGTAAGTATAAAGTCCAGGTACCTATGAAGTCGCTTTCAATGTTCATAGCAATATAGGCAGTCGTGCGCATGTTTCCCAACAGTGATACATACAAAATAGCATATGGCGGCTAAAACATCTCCATATAAGGTGTGCATATGGACCGATGGCCCGAGCCAGCCTGACAGATACTTCGACGAAATCAGCTCGGCACGACTTGTGCAACTACAATGTATGTTGCCATTGAAGGCGTAAAGAATATAAAATATGAATTACATGATATTAAATATTATGAGTCATTGACTGCCAGCTACTGCTTTTTATATACAAATGAAAAATCTAAAAGGTCTTACTAGGGATTTATTACATTTATATTGATAGCCAAGCGTTTGACCACCAGTTCACTTAAAACATGTGCAACAAGCTTGTATTTTTTGTTTGGGTGTTGTATTGTATGATAAGTACCTACTTATGTATTTACAAATAAAACAAGTACTTAAATACTTGTAACTAAGTATTCTATCCGTAATCTAGTTCCCATATTACAAGCTCAAGCTTAGTTTGGGGCTTATTTTTTGCTGTACGACGGGGAAGCGCTTGGCCTTTATCTCACCTATTATTATAATATATTCCTATTCACTCTAGTCTGGACTTGAAGACAACAAGATTGAACTGGTTCAGTTGACACAGGCGAGGGCAACAAGTACTATTATTTACCAGCAGCATTCAATGTCTAAATTGAAATCATTCGATGCTCTTACACACTTGCTAGTAGATAATAAGCGTGACGCTGCAATTAGCGATAAATGACACAACGTCGTCAGAAGACATGCTAAGTTTAAACCTAAAGCGCAATTTCAACTCATCATGAATGTCTCAGGCAACAAGCGACTCTCTCACGTCGACGATAAGAAAGTTAATGGTTCGCAGGGTGACCAGGTCAAGATTCTGATGAGCATCATTGTGCCTTGTCTTAAAGAGGGCACTCCCCCACCTCGGTGCATCATTTTACATGCACATTTGCTTATTGAAATGGCTCTACATGTCATGTGTTTCCTTGAGCTGTATTAATTTACAACCTATACTTGTAATGTATGCTTGCCTCTTTACATGGTATTGTTTCCTTGGTTTTATTGTTCTATTTTATTAAGTCACGGTATACCTACCAACTTACCTCCTACCAAGCAAGAACCTACCTATATTTGTTTAACCAACAAATCAAGCTTGTTTTCTTTTAGAAATGGGTGTTGACCTCGAAGCTTGCGTAGGATGAGGTAGATGGAGCAAGCATATCCAGAAGGTTCATAATCTTATTTGGAGTCATAAAAAATACCATGCATTTAAATGGCTGACTCCACAACCACCTCAAAAGATCAAGATAATGTTGCAGTCGATATGGTACACCAATATATCAGGGATATGTTATTGGATATGTCAGTCATTGAGCTTGCATGCCATATAATTATTTCAAATGGCATATCGATTTGGCGGTTGTAAATTATATGATGTCGTAAATTATAGGCCAGGTAATGACAACTTGACAAATACGGTAACAGTTTCATTTGCAATGAATTATTGGATAAATTTAAAACACATTTTAGCGAAGTTGCGCAAACAAGAACGTCAGTAATTTTGTTGACCTACATTACTGACTTGGTAGTTGGTTTGGTATGCAGATGCACCATACCTACAAGGTATTGCAATGCATCTCGATTAACGTTTACATAAACGTGTAATGTAATACTAGTACTTAAATATTGAGAGAATACTTTTCGATGTGACACAAGGTTTCGAGGCAACATTGCATTTTAGCTTTAAAAGCATAGGCCTGCGCCCCTTTTCTCATCTATAAATTAACGACTCCCCGTCTAGACAGCAAAACATACCACTAGTTACTACAATAGCAATTTACTACTTACATCCAAAACTTAGTGGACTTACTCGAATGCTTTACAGTTATCGAAATAAATATATTTTACTTCACAATATTTCTCACACTTATGAACTTTCGTGGTAAATATTACCACGAAAATTATTAAACATTATTTTTAAACAATCAATTTAATAAGGAAAACGAAGAACAAAGGGCCAGGCGCCATAATTGCAGGGCATTGAACAGGGTGTAATTTTAGGCCAAAAATTACTCCTTTTGAATTTACAGTTAACCAGCGCTTGCCGAGTATTCAAACATGTTTGTCTGTTTAAATTCATATTCATTTATTTCATGCAAACATAATCATAAACAGATATCATTACAGAGTATGTGTTGTGTACTGAATGCAATTTTATGTTGATAACAATTTTAAGAGGACCTAAATATATATTTTGTCTACATTAATATGTATATATATCACAACTTCCTCTGATACAGAACAGAAAATAAGAAATATTCCACGATCGAACAACAGTTTCATTCATAGAGTCCACACAAGATGGTGTACGATCCATATTTCACATACACGTGCATCCCAGGACACACGATTCACCAGTAGGTAAAACCTCGGATACTTTAAGTCCAGAGTAAATAGGCTTCTTTTTTAAGAGCGTGTTCCATCTAAGGCCACTTCATTACTTGTTTTTCGAGTAAGCTGGTGGTCAAACGCTTGGCTACGAATAAAAAAGAAAATCGGAGAACAGTCACTACAAAACGAATATTACGGATACACTGTTTACATAATCAGAGAGTAGAGTATCTACGACACATACCTACCTACACCAGAGATAAATGATTTAAAAATAAACTCATTCATAGAGATGTTTGAAATGCGTAGGCGAAATTTGACGAAAACAACAAGAATATACCACTTGCTCTCGTCGCACTAAAATAACATTGGATTATTGGAACTATTTACGAGTCCACAGCAATACAAATTGTAAACTTTAGTTCTCACAGTTCGGAATACTCCATAAGTTCTCTTTCATTCAAATTGACAGATATTTTTCTTAAAAAACATCAGGAATAGCATTTGCGCGTCTCGCAATGTTTTCGATAGTAAAAACGATGGTTACATCATCTGTTTTAAAATTAACCGTCGCTGGACCATTGCAAACACATAAATCGCACATGATGACGTGACAGACTGGTTTTAATCCTCTCCTCCATTACAATTTGGCAGTATTCGAGACGTAAAGCTTCTTCACCTCGATTCATATATTTCCATGTTCAAACTTGCAGCAGAATTGACAACTTTTGATCAGAAATAATTCCGAGAGCATGAGCCCTCGCAATGCGTCAAATCCTGCAGCATCCGCAGTGCAGCTGAAAAAGGACGTAATCGATCCATGGCTGCACCAACACTTTATCTAGCCAAGGAAGCCTATATAAAATTGAGCCACACATTTTACATAGTTTTAGTTTACAATAAAAAGTTTCAAAATAATTTTAATTCATTCATTCAATGAGCATCAGGAAATGTTGGAAAACCCACGTGACTATTCTAAAGTCAAAATGTCATTAGTGATGTTGGTAACTATTAGGGAGATTCTGTTGATGCATTTGGCTAGTCCATCAGTAAGCCCCTATTTCACGAAGTCCGAGAACCACTACTTGACAATTAAAAATCATACTCTCACTTTCTGTTTACATGTCACAAAGAAAGATGGGTACATTTTTTATTTATCGGGTAACGCTACTCAGAGATCGTGAAATAAGCGCTAAGAGAACAAAAAAAAGCACCAATAAAACAAAAGGCATCCAGCTTCCTCGACTGATTTTAAAAGTTTTGACTATAAGCGGTCGATTTTTTTTTATTACGTCGCGAAATCGTTCGCGATTAAGTACCTCGATTTCGGTCAATTTGCAATCAAATCAACATTGAACACAGTAAAAGCTTAAATTACAGGTGTGGCAATAATTGCAGTGTCATAATCACAGCTAAAATGAAAGCATTCACCTCACTTGGTCCTGGTCAAAAGTTTTGTTAAGATTATATATTTTTTTATGCTCAATCCGTATTAGGTTTCAGAACATTAGCGGCGACAGACGACTTGCCAAAACAAACGTAACATAGGTCAATATGTCGTGGTATGGTTACCATACTTTGGCAAACAAATTGAAAGAGCTTCTATGCTATGAAGAACGGGAAGGAAATTAATTGAAAACTGATATGGAAGTGGTGTTCACATGTTCTATAGAATTAAAACAACACCATCATTATCCTCCAGATTGGTTCCACTTTTTGGTATATGCCTCTTTATGTATGTGCCAATCCGGTCTAGTCAAAACGGTCTAGAGCTAGTCTCATCCAGGTGCAGCTGGCAATATCGTCGGCCCGTTTTGGATATCCGTTACTTTGAAGCCATTCCGTCATCGCCTTGCTCCATCTCTCATACTTCTCACCAGGTGTCCTGCCCAGCTCCACTTAGTTCATGCGAATTCATACTTCTTTAACCTTCGTTCTTCTTTATATCTCAAAGCCTGATGCTGAGCATGGAGCAATTTAACCGCCTCTGTGGTCTAGTGGTTAAACCCACCGATTTCAGATCCAGAGGTGCCGGGTTCGATCCCCATGGGGAGTATAATATATTGTGCTTGGTTTGGTTGCTGGTAGGACTGTATTTAAGTTCGCCTGGCTAACTACCACCATTTCGCCTCTACTTTTATCATTAATACTGGTAAAGAATAGAATTCCTTGCCTTCGTCTGTTTTTCCGCACGAGTACAATCTTGGAGTCTTCAAGGCCAGAGTAAATAGGTTCCTTTTAGGCAAGCGTGGTCCATCTTAGGACACATCTTTACTTGTTTTACATGTAAGCTGGTGGTCTAACGCTTGACTATTATCAATAAAAAAAATCTTACCTAACTCTGTCGTCATAATAACAATTCTAAATATTGTTGTGTTCCAGTATTTTGTAAGTGCGCCTGGATTGTTATTGAACTGTGATATCCCACAAAATACGACAGTTCAAACTCACCTGACAAGCTTCCCCTTTTGGCAAAGAAAAGCAATACAAATTTGCAGACATACGTCCCGTGTCGCCAATCCTGGCTGTTTCCCTGAAAGTTTCATTACCCCGTCCGCACCCTATCACCCCTAAGGGTCGCCTAGATAGGGTGCGGCGAGACTGCGGTGTGCTCGTTACTTATGGTTACAGATAGCATTTGATATAAATGTGCGGTTGAGAATTCGATTCTAGAAGATTATTTAATAACTTGTCTTTAAATAAAGTATAATAATAATGTTTGCTCTGTGTTTGTTTTTAAATACATGTGTATTGTAACACATGAATTTTAAAAAAGGATATACCTATTATATTAATATCCTCCGTAAGTAATATAGTTCCCATGTTGCAAGCTTTACTCATGGAAAAAGCTGAAGAGTTTCATCATCACCATCATCATCATGAAAAAATAGTTTGACATTAGCTTAGTTAAGCCACATTTTAAATATTTTGCAACCGGGTTCTAGATTTTGAAATTTTGTATAAACTTTATATTTTATAAGCTAAAAACTATGAGTTGCACGAGGATTGAGGATATACAATATGACATTAAATCAAACTTTTGAGAGGACCTTCTTGTTTTAATTTTAAGTAGGTAAGTACCTATATTATAAAGAACCTGTTAGGTATGCGAAAAACGACTCACGGTTAGTTGTATACTTAGATAAATGGTAGATTTACGTGAAAGCATTCTTGAATGTTATCGATTTTATCGATAAGAGAGTATTCCGATAAGCTAGATATCCCTTTATGTTAGAGCAACAATCGCGGACGCATCGCCGAGCGTAAAAGGACAATCTATAACCGCAAAATCTATTTTAGGTCACCCACGCGGACTTGCGATCACAATCTGTCTGTCAGAGCTATCATACGATATTCAACTAATTAAATTACCCTTACATAGAGCAGGTTTTGGAGCCTATCGAATTGTCTGACACAACACACAATGTAACGTCAGATTTTTACGATTCTGCTGACTCTACAGACTGAAATCGTCCAAATTGTCGATCAAAACTGTTAAATTTCACGCAATCAAGATATAAAACGGAGATCGAACGCGAATTCTATGCAACTTAGTATATTTCCGATGCGACTGTCAACTTTTTTTTCTAAGAGTGCGGTCATGCGATGTTTATTATAGTATTATTCGCGCGCTACTTACAGACGAGTACTACCATCAGAAAAGTTGCCTATCGATACCAATACCACAACGGCGTAAGAGGAAACGACCTTTGGGTTTGGCAACGGTTCGTAAACAGTCGACTTTGTGAGGTTGTTTCAGAGAACGAGATCCGCTCGCAATCCATTACTTCAAAGAAGTCATTATTCATGGGGTTTGTCTAACAACGTCTGTTCGTAGAGCGGCTTCGCAGCCGAGTCACCGCAGGAGCAACGAAAGCTTTCAAGATCAAAAGAGAAACCAAGAGTAATGTGGTAAAGTTCGCCAATGTACCAGGATGTTAGAACATCTGCGGAGGTTGAACGTGGAGTACAATATATTCGCGTGGGCCGTCCCCCCCTACCCTGCGGGGTCAATGACTGCTGCGGCCGTTTCGGCCGCCGGCGTGCCTCACCTTGACATTCATCTCGAGCACAACGCTTCAGCCAAACGTTTGGATTAACCCGAACAACTTTCGAACAACAGTCAACGGTTCACCCTTGTTAGTATCAAACGCCTACGCAAAACCGCCGCTTCACACTTTGCACTAACGATGCGTGACAGCGTGAAATCCTACTAGGTTTACATGCGCCTGGTACATTTTAGGCATTTCATTTATGAAATAGAAGTTGTTACCGGGACTTGTAAAATTTATGTTTGACCTTTTAAGTACAGCTAAGATAACATTGCCAGTATATTTCTACTAGTTTAGTACCTACTTTGTAAGGTATAGTTGAGGTTTTATAAATCGACAAGAATCGAGCATTTTTCACATTCCGCGCTGTTGTGATGCAAGCCAAACCGCAAATCCACGAGAGAGTCCCTCGCCAGAGGTCAACAATCTCTTGATACAGAATAAGTTCTGTACCCAGTACCTACCTCGGTTAGAGTAACGCCATGCGTCACACATGACTATATTTTCTGCGCTGATTAACCGTGTACCTATACCTATTGTAATTCAGTTTTAAACTTAGCATAAAAAAGGGATGATAGTAGGTACTACTTATAATTTAACCAATAGTCAAATGTAATTCTTTCAGTAAGATTTTTAAGGATCCTTTCATTGAAAATGCCAACAACCCTACTGTCTATTTGTAATCGCGAGCTGCATGATTGTTTGACAGTTTACTGATAGACTTAACTTTATGGGATCAATGAGTCTTAAAATACAAAACATAGTCATCAGTTGATATTGTTACGGGTGATGGAAGTGCAACTTAAAAAGGTGTTCAGGTTCATTGTTTCGTTACAAAATAAGGCTCATATGACTCATATGGGGAAAACGAATGTGATTTAAAACCACCATGCCACACCTTGAATTTGTCAGTAACAAGTCATTTATAATATGGGGAGAACTAAACTAACTATGAAGGTACCTACAAGTAAAGCAAATTTCAAGTAATTCAAATCTGATGCACTGATGCATGCATCCTTAATTATCTAAGGCAGGTTACCCAAGGACCATTTAAACGGTTTATGTAAAGGGAGTAATATTACATATTGAGATACCTTCAAGATATTTTAAACATGTATGACCTTGTAATCAGAGCACAAAGTCATATCAAATCACATATTTCTCTGAACAGAAAACTTAAAAATATTGTGTAATGATAGGGCTGGATAGATAAGAAACAAAAGAAAAGGGATTTGATATCTGGGAAACCTCTTTTAAATCCCAAGATAGCTCCACCAAGCTTGCTTATAGTCATAGGAGACTAAGTTGAAAACTAAATTGTACATTTTCACACTAGCCATTTGGCAAGATTGAAGACATTAGAACTAATGTGCCTTTCTCTCATTTTTCATTTGGCGAAACCAATGACAAAGAGCTTGACTCAGAATTTGGTTTAAAGCTGGCATTGAATGGAATGAATGCTTTGTAGATTCTGATGAAAAAATTTGGCTTAGTGTGGAGTAAAAACTAGGTTAAAGCAGACATTGTTGTTGCCAGGTATGCAGGTATTCAGTGGTGATGATGATGAGTCAGCATTATTGGCATTCAGCACAGTTCAATCCCATTATAGTGGCTCTCATTAATCAATGTAGTTGTTGCTAATGGACCCTGAAATCCTTTTGATTTGCATGACAAAGACAGAGAGCACAAAATAGAACTGGAACATTGTACAACCAGCATGGTATGATGATAACCTTTAACACAAGTAAAACCCATTTTGCTTTAACTGTCTGCATTTGAATCTGCATCTTAAGTAGACTTATGTCTAACATGCAGATTCAAATCAGGATTATCCAATTTCTGCAGCATTATTTAGTAGCTGCTGAGCTCTCCGCCTCCTAACTGGAATACACCATGTGATTTTCTCAGCAGCCAATGAGTGAGGGAAGAAATATAGAGTATTTGTTTGCATGTAAGTGTTTGAATGTGGTTGCTACCTCTACTTTTACTCAACGGACCAACAAAATTTATGCATGTGACATATATGGGCCGAAATAATGTTTTTTATTTTATTTTATTGTACAACGGGTAAGCATTTGGCCTTCATCTCACCTGGTTACACAAGTTGAGATAAGGCCGAAGATTGATGATGTGAAATGGCCAAATATTTCAGAATTGGGCTGGTCTGGATGTCAATGCAGTAATTATTCATTTTGTTAATATTTAGGGTTAATCTTACTAATTAGCAACACAAGGAAAATTATTATGATTATGAACTAATCAATTTCTTGAGATATGTCATTGTGTATTTTAATGTCTTATGTAATGGTTGTAGCCCATTAACCATATTTATACTAACTAGAGGGTTAATACTAACCCATTGGTTGAAATTATTAAATTTGATCTTTCTGCACTCCTCTATAATATAAACATGCCAAATATCACACTTCCCTGTGTGCACAATATGCTTAGAAAGGGGTCCAAAATAAGTATTAAGCAAGCTAGCATTACAAGTAATAATGGCTATCAATAATAAGAACTAGGCAAACCAGTCAAGTTATCATATATTTCCTCAGACACAAATCAAATAGGGTCAAGGCAGTATTGCATGATTCATGTGTCAATTATTCCATAAAATTAAATAATTGTGCGCTGAATCCATGGGACATTATGCCATACTAGTCCTCCACTCATTGCAGACCATATAAGTCTTCTTAAATTGGGACTTGAGACTTTGAAAGGCAATGGCTGTGTTAATGTAACTTGTGTCATATAAACCTGTACATATTTGGAGTTGTAGCATAACTAGACTTTAATATATGAGCTGTGAACAGATTCAAGAGTTTTATTCATTTTATTGACATATAATGATAATTTATAGTATGGTGGTGCTCAGAGAAGATTGTTAGAAAGGGTGGGAGATAATAGCTTTGAAGCCGGACAGTTACAGCGAGCGGCCCATATCATAATATATACTGAATGATATAAGATGTAATTACTAGCTGGAGGAGTCATTAGAATGAACTGGGAGATCATAAAAATAAAAAAAAAATTGGATGGGGAAACTCTTGGCCTTCATCTCACCAGGTTACAAGTTGAGATAAGACCGAAGGTGGAGGCACACTTCACCCGGAATACAAATATATAGGAACTGGCTATCTTACCTCGAAATGCCGGAACACAACTATTTTTAGAATTGTTGTTATGGCGACAGAATTAGGTAAGATGGTGGTAGCAAGTCAAGCGGACTAAAACAAAGTTCTACCATCAATCAAACCAACAACCAGGGACCTCTGGATCTGACACCGGAAGGCGAACCACTAGACTACAGAGGCAGTTAAATGTTGTGCATGTAATAATGCAACATGGAGAGGCATCTAATCTGCTTGTAATCAGGAAGACTGAATTGACTGAAAACATTCCTAGACAACCTAGGATTCAAATGAATTAGGTATTTGGTAATTATTTTATTTGATTTAAAGGTTGTAGAGCAAACTCTAAGCATGATTTAAACATAGGTATTTCTTTGATAGATATCTTAGAGCCTAAGTAAATGTAGAAATATTTAATAATGTTACTTTGGAGAAATAAGGTGGTTTTGTGTTAAACATCATAGTTTTTTTAGATAGTAGGTACCATGCTGCAGGGTATTGTAATAACAGTAAACAGTGACAATTAACATACTGATAAGTGTAAAAATGACTCACTACCTCAAGTAATACACCAGAACAAATTAGTTTTGGAACTGTAATGGTTATGAGCATAACTTGAACAAAAACCTGACTAATCATTGCATAGTTCCATTGTAGACTAGAAGAATAATGTCTTTTGAGTTTATGATGAGTTGCTTACAGAGATGGGCACTCATTTAGTTAATGTTCATCTTTATCTCTATGAGGTCATCCACCTTTGTCAAGTTTCAACAAGGGCCTTCAGGAAAATTGCAGTGTAAGGTTTTGTAAAGAATGTCAGGCTACTATTGACCTCTTATCAACTGCAATATAAGATTATAAAATGTACTCACATAAATGAGTCCAGAGTAGTATCTGTCCTTGATGTTGTGCAGAACAGAAGCCTCATTCAGACAGGTGAGCTCCGCCATGTCTTCAACTTTATCAAACTTGGGTGGATTCATCTTCTGGATGTCATCAATTGGCACCAGGATCCGTTTCCCGGACTCTGCGATCTCGACTTCCACCTCATCGCCCCTCTCGCCTTTGATCCCGGCGGCCACAAAGCCCTGGGACTCATGGGGCACCCACACCAGCCGCTTTTGCGACCATTCCGCCTGCGTCGCTGGGTCATTGAAGCTGTTCCGATCCACCGAGAGGTACCGGAGCTCCGGGTCGTTCCTATCCATGTCCACCATCGCGCCCGATCACGCCGAGCCCCCCGAACTACTAAAACTCAACACCAACACTGGACAACACATTAAACGGTCGCGGCGACCGACACTGCACCTCACAACACGGTTTGTCTAAGTCTACACGTTTTCGATGTTCCTACACGGCTGCCGTGACTTCGTGACCGCACACAGCGCTGACTCGTACAAAATGACGAAAGCGACTGACGGTGGAACGCCGACGGTTACGGGTTGGAGGGGTGGACCGGTCGACGCCCGAATTCACGTTGAACTTTGCCGAATTCGTGTATAACTTGTGGTGTTAATGTTGCACCAATGACAAAGTAGGAATATGGAACGTGCACATAACACGTGCTTTAGACATTTGCTATGAGAATATACACTTTTTAACTTGTTATAATTACAAACAATAATCCACGACTTGCCGACAACGATACTTCTTTCTTGTCGTTTGCTTGAAATAAGATTTCGTTTACATTATAAATATTTTTGTGATAAGCAATAAAACATTATGATTCGCCAAATATTTATCAATGCCCTTTCTATTGGTTAAATAACGAATAACAACCAATCAGAATGTAGATAAAATAAATTCTGAGCACAGCTGTCATGGTTAAGGTCTAGTCGCAATTGTAATGGAAAACTTTGTAAAAAAATATTATAATATGTTTTTGAACGAAAACTTGACAACAAACGGTGGCTTTGAAATTTTTGACAGTGTGACGTATTGACGTTTTGAATTAAAAGGATTTCTAAACTGGGCTAGTGCTGAACGAGCACCAAGGGCTCCACAGAACAGAAAAAACAGATTAGACGGAAAGTGGGCATTAGCTAGCAGGTAAGGATCTGCTAACGCAGTACGTAAAAACAGAATCAGTATCAGAATTTTATTTTTTCACTATCATTGACCACAATATTTTTCAAACATACGAAATATACGCAAAAGTAAAACTTAAATAGCTAATAAACACAAAATCGTAAAAATAAACCATGAAAAGAAACAAAAAACAGAAAATTATACTTTACATTACCCACATAATGTAAGTACCTAATAGAATTGTATGCCACAACAGCAAAAAAGACCTCGACTTAGCATGAATGCCTTATTACTGGTCGTTATATTATACGATGTGGAGTGTGTTAAGTATGAGTAAATAATTTATATACCAAGGATAAATATGTATACTATATCGATATAGAACCAATCTACATTTTCAAAGCTTTCATTTGAATTAAGAACGTCTAGGGCGAGTATTTTCAGAGATTTTGAAGTTTTACAGCTGTCATTGAAAATTCTCCAACATAGCGTTAATTTGATAATAATGATAATTATAATATTTTTTTATAATAATCCGCGGATAATCCCATTTTCGTGGGAATATCGGGACGAAAAGTATGCTACGTCCAAATTTGGTGGCCGAACAATAATACAATTATCTTACACAATTTAACAATATTTTTATTTCATTGAACTTTCCTTTTATGTCACAGTGTAGAAATAATTGAAAAAAGAAGCCAATTGGTAGAGTTGAAATCGTGAGTTGAACTTTGTGAAATAGACGATTTTTGTCGCATTTCTTCATTTTTCGGGAAACTGTAAATATACGATTATTATCCACACAAGTACAAAAAATTATGGTCAATCTAGTCATCATATCTAAAGTAATATTATTTTTTGCTCACATGTGAAAATATATATTGCAACCACCATATTATTATGATTCGCTAGGACAAGCAAGAACGCAACACTATCCTGTATAGTGGCTCTATGTGCCCAAAGTTGTTGGAACACTTTCAAAATTAAAAATTTATTAATTCAACTTTATGCATTTAGTAAAGGTTGAAAGCTAAGCTATTAAGTCCTCTTTTGCTGTTTTTATGTTCGTGGTGAGCTTAAATTTCTTCAAATCTTTCTTATCTTAAAAATTATATTCTTAAAGGATTAAAAATCGTTCGCTTTTCGTGTTATCGCAGTTGATGACAAGGCACGGACCATAGTATTCTATGGCACTGACACACTAATGGATGACCATTTTGAATATTGTCGTACCCACCGTACAGTTACAGATAGAAAAAAAATATTTGTTTATTTTTTTAAGAACTTAAAATTTTTCAGTATGGCTTATGCTCCTGTTTTGCAGAATGTAAACCCAGAATTTGATCCATGACATAAAACCAACTTTATTCTAATTTTAAAATTTATGAGTAATTCTGTTTTAAAACGCTTTAGTTGTATCGTCGCATTCGGCGATACCAAGCTTATTGAAGACGTTCCGATTTTTAAAAGTTCTACACAAATGGCAGGGAAAGGATTAAATAGCTTCCCTCACTCATCATAAAGTAAAGGTTGTACGTATAGACTGCTATACGTACAACCTTTACTTTATTCCAAAAAATTATAAAGTGGAATTTATAAATTTTCAATTTTGAAAGTGTTACAACTTTGAGCACATATTTAGTCATCATACATTATTTTTATTGTTATAGTACAAAGAACTCAAAAATGATTTTTTTTAAACTCACTTTTCCAGAAAAACTATAGAAATAAATAGATTTTCTTTAATGCAGAACTAAATTTTTTAAATAGAGCACGTAAATCCTAGCATCAAACCGTGAGAGTTATCGAAAAGTCATTTTCGATAACTCTCACGGTTTCAGACTTGGCCTCAGAGGCCCTGGAAAAAAAATCAACCTGTATAGAGTAATATTCGTTTATAATTCTTAAAATACCAATTTATTCGTTGCGAAACATACATTTCGTAATCAATCACCACCATGACACTTCAAAGGGATACCAATAGAAAAGAATATGAAAAATTATTCTAGTTAATTAAGTTGTAATGTTTTCAGTAATTATTTTAAGTATTTCTAGCAAAATTATATTTGACATAATATGTATTGTATATATAAATTTTATGACACTTTTTTATGCTGGCAAGATGAAAAAGCGAGACATATAGCCTCCGTGGTGGCTATCTCTCTTGGCTCGGATTAGCCTCTGTTTAAGCGCAAAGCATTATAGAAAATGGACTTTACTTTTTACAAATAGATATTACATTTTCGTAATAACAATTTTACCATGGTCCATGGTCCGGTCCTATCTCTATTCCCTTTGATGATGTCCGGTGCGGTGTGGGATTGTTGTGGGTGGATCCGGATTCTATTATATTAGTGATCTGTGCATCTGTGCTGCGCTATGCCAGCACTAGGTAGGATACGTGTTCTGTCTGTGCGGTGCGTGACGGTCGGATCAATAGTAGATAGTATTCTATGATTAGTAGTAACAATTAGTGTTCTGTGAGTGTAGTAAAGTTATCGGATATTAGTGTTCTGTTTCAGTATTAGTAATCTATGGTGCCTGCCGGTGTTTGTGTGTGGTGATGGTAAGTTTGTTTGTTTAGATTTTAGTTTTTTTGTAATAATAAAAATGTTTAATCATTCTTACGTAATCTATCTCTTATCTACAAAGAGTAGGTAAATTATCATCACTAATGTTCTTCATTTTAGACCTTGAGCTTGTGCTCCTTAGCGACCCGCACTGTGATAGCTGTAGATCTGTGTATCTAGAGAGAGTCATACCTACGCAAAGTTTATATTTACGAAACTTACAAAGATAACTGGACTGGACCCATCAAGTGTTGAAATCTGGACGGAAACTGGACCACTGGCGAAGCAGTTGTTTCACAACCCACCCGTATTAGCAATCAAGAATGGCTTTTATTGTGGATTTGAGGTCGGATACGGTGACGAAGCCTTCTGAAGCTATGAAGCACGCCATAGCGAACTCGGCGGTGGGTGACGATGTGTTTTGCGAAGACCCTACAGTGAATGCTTTGGAGAGTAAGGTAGCCGCACTTCTAGGGAAACAGGCTGCCTTGTTTGTACCTTCCTGTACCATGGCTAATTTAATTGCTGGTAAGATGTCCTACGATACGATGTAATATTAAATAAATACAGGCTGTCAATAACCTAGCTCCTGCACTGATACCTACTGAAGGCTCAGTAGTAACACTTCCATACAAACATTTTTTTTTATTTTCATATTGTCTGATGAAAATTTGCATCGACATTGAATGTTTGCAGTGATTAAACTTGTTCTATGAATTATTAGACAACATGAGAGCAAAATTAAGGTACATTTGTTTTGCTATTACACACTTGATACATGAAGAAACATCATCATCATCACATATTAATTAATCAAATCTGGGTGGGAATCGAACACACAACCTACAGCGCAAAAGGCAGAGCTACTACTACTACCAATTATCAATTATATATGTGAGACCTGTAAACATAATTAATTCAGTATAGGTAGTAATAATATAATATAAAGAACCAGCAATAGTGATTGAATTTTGTTTTTTAACATGGATGTTTTGGGCTATGTTTATTTACAATAAATTTTATGTTTAATCACAGGAAGTCTAAATTGTGTTTGTTCACAGTAATGGTGCACTGTAACAAAAGAGGAGCAGAAGCTATAGTGGGCCACCAATCGCACATCTTCAAATATGAACAAGGTATTGCTAACATCATGACAGACAACACTGCAGTTTTACTCTTTCAACAACTCGCCTGCCAAGTGCAAGGATAAGCTGCCAATCATGTAAGAGACCCATCAAATAACTTGGATTTCAGGTGGTGTATCAGTGCTTGGTGGTGTCCTGCTCTCAACCATACAAAATGACAAGGATGGCATGTTTGATCTGAAAGAGCTAGCGGCTAAGATACGTGGCTCTGATATACACGAGCCAGTGACCAGTATGGTGGCTGTGGAGAACACGCATAATGTGTGTGGAGGAAAGGTATGCTGATGGGGGCTTCTAGACTATAAATAAATAAGTATTACAGGACATTTGTTTCCCGCAGTGCCATCTAGCTCCAAACTAAGCCTAAGGAAATTAGATTACAGATAGATATTTTTGTCAATAAATATGTGCATACCATTTGATACAACACCCAACAACAGAAACATTCATTGTGCAAATGTTGTTGTGGGTGGGAATTGAAACCACAACCTTTAGCGCAGAAGGCAAAGCTATGAGGCTTGTTAGCTTTGTTTGTTTGTTTACAAACTGATTAAATGTCCCAAGATTCGGCTACTACTGAAGTAATACCGAAAGTATTTGCCCAAATCACTGTTTGTTTGAATATCAAATACGAAATATTCAGCTTTTCGGCAAAACTGTGGCAAACCCACATCAGTTTCTGGAACTGCTTAGTGGATGTTATTAGGTTGCTCCAGATAACATTCAAAATGTTAATGTGACTGTGCAAAAGTTTTTGCTGAGGGGTCCACAAAACAGTCAAAACTAGAGCTATTGAGTTGATATTAGTAGGTAGGTTTAGTATTAGCAAAAGCTGAGATCAACACACACATAGAGAGCTATAAATCCAGTCTAATCACATCACACACAATCTCTGTCCATTGCTGGATTGTCCTCCAAATTTGGAAGGTTTTATCATAATCACCACGCTTGGCAGGCGGATTGGTGGTTGCTCTAAAGTGTAGATAATACACAGAAGGAAGCTGCTGCCCTTCTTCTGGTGAGATCTCTTCGTCGGTTTTTACGACATCCATGGGCTGAGTTGGAGGGGTCGATTCTTAAGCCGCGACCGCCACGGCAAAGCCAAATCCAGTCTACTATACGACTAATAGATCTACTAGAGACAACCATATCAACTTGTAGAGCAGCTCGCCAACCCGAAATCCATCCGCCGACTCAAATACCGACTAGACATCATTGACCCTTCATCTTTGTACTGGACGAAGATGAAAAATGTCTGTAAACAGAACAGGCTAATTCCAATGAGAGTAGCGCCCTACACGACTGATATTTATGACTATTTAAGCAGATGTGATGTCTCATCTTATCTGCTTAAATAGTCATCGGGATGAAAACCAGCATCGCGAAGAAGTTCACATTCTATAAACAATCAACGCACAGCGCAAACCAGATGTCCTAGAAACTTTTTCACTACATCTAAGTGTAGGGGATCTATGAGAAAGATTTTTTTATATTAAAAATTGATGGAAGTTCATTATAACATTTTGCGCGGACAAGAGCCAGAGGCTTCCCGGATAAAAAGTAGCTTAATAGCCTATAGATACTTTTTGACAAATATAGATGAATGCCAAATTTCAGTAGGATCCATTCAGTCATTCGTAAAAAGGTTACAAACAAATATACAAACAGAGACACATTCAAATTCACAATTGAATGATATTTTTGAAGGTGGTTCCCCTGAAATTCCTCGACCAGCTTGGAGCCCTCTGCAAGGAGCGAGGGCTGGCATTACACATGGATGGAGCGCGACTGTTCAATGCATGTGAATACCTTCAGGAGTCTCCGTCGAGGGTGGTGAGAGATTGCGACAGTATCGCTGTATGTTTCAGCAAAGGGCTGGGCGCGCCTGTGGGCTCGACGCTCATAGGCAGCTACCATTTTATACAGCAGTGAGTATATTCTGTGTTATCGCCAAATGGCGGTCGCGGCCTAAGAAGGCCCAGGAGAACCGTTATACCATACAAACGTAGCTGGCACATCCGATTCAAATTAAATTTTGTAGATGTAATCGGATAAGAATGATCTGTGTCTGAAGTGTGGTGCGATAATAATATATATGGAAACGAGTTTTCCTATACAAAACTCTTTCTATTTCGATTAAAAAAAAAATCTTCTTTTCGTATACCTACAAATACAAACACTCTATCCATATCATTCGATCAAAATACATGGGAAAGAGTTTACCCAAACATTCATTCCATATATTTAGATCAAAATATATGGAAACTACTTTTCCCATGCATATCTTTCGATCAACTTTCTTATATACTCTTTTCCATATCTTTTAGATTTTATTGCGTTTTTAGAAAAAAATACGCACAACAGTCACAGATTAAAACCGCGGTATTTCGTTTGAATGTAACGTGCCATTTCAAAATAAACGACAAGTTTTTACTAAAAGAGCTTACTTTATGTATTATGTAATCAGTTATCACTTACTGCGATCACCAATCTGCCTGCAAAGTGGTAATTATGGCAAAACCTTCCGATCTCGGAGGAGGTTCAGTCCAGCTGTGGGTAATCGGCTAGTGAAGTAGAAGTGTAATCACACAATAGAGGTTCAGAACATTTATTATATTAATCAAATGTAGTATAGTTTCTAATCTATACGACGCTTGGCTGTCGGGTTGGTGAATGCAATTTTGGTTTCAATAATCAAGTGTATGCTGCTGCATGTCTCCTTAGGCCTTACATGAACCTGAATGAGGATGTAATTCTGGTTGGATTACTTTTGTTGCGTAGGAATGTACTATAAAGGATTTTGGAATATTGTCATGAAATTGTGAATTCTAGGGACTATAATATAATAGATAAGAGTCTCAGTAGAGAAGAATACACAATTTTAATGTCGCAAGGTCTTCAATGTCGTTACCAAGTTATGGAAACCAACATCACAATAACCGGCTTATCGAGAGCCACACACCACCTCTAGATAGATCATGGAGGTGTTATAAAAGAGGGTTGATAGCCTTCCTTTGTCTTTTCAGAGCGCGACGCCTCCGCAAGGCTTTAGGCGGCGGGATGAGACAGGCGGGTATTATAGCCGCAGCCGCCCTCGTAGGGCTCGAAGCGGGCCCTAAACTACTGGCCAGGGACCACAAGCGAGCAATGAGACTTGCACTAGGTATGGCAATGTGTCTTACCATTTATGAGTTAAAAGTTAAACATACTTTTAACTCATAAATTATTTTTTTGTGGTTGGTGGTAGGACTTTGTTTGGGTCCGCCTGGCTAGCTACCACTATACCTACCTACGTATGTGTCTACTGTGTGTGTGTTTGTTTATTGACCGAGCGAGCGAAGCTTCTCAGTTTCGAGATTGGCCAAAAATGCTTTTGTCCGCTGTCTGTCGGCTGTCGGTTTATTCTCGCCTACAGGTTTTGAAGGTTCTCTCCTTTGTTTGTTGTAGCATTATTTATCAACGGATTTGAATTTAATTTGAATGACGCAGTAACGATTTAATTCTACACAAGCTATGAAAAAAAAACAAAAAGGGGGAGGGGAAGGCGAAAAGAGAAGTTTGCTGCAGGGCTTACATTTTTGATTTTTTGTTGGAAAATTTATACCTACGTATATCAATCAGATTACGCAGTCCTCTTCGCCTTTGCGAGACGAACTCGTAGACACCAGATTTGACCTCCTAGGACCAGGGGAACACGAGTAATCACTGTTCTTACAGAACCACTAGTTATATTCAGATCGTGTCATTTCACTAAGACCATCCCGTTAAATCTATTAATTTACTCATACCATGTTTTTCTCCAGTGATCCAAGGTCTGAAATCGAAGACATTCTCGGTAGACGTGGACAATCAGCACACCAACATGGTGTACGTCACTATATCTAAACACAGTCCCGTGACGCCTGCAGATGTCGTCACACGCCTGGCGCAGGTCTGCCTGGCGGAGACGCAGGTCAGTGACCTCAGACTCCATTAATTTAATATACCAGGCATCTTTTAGGTACGGTTTCATGAGTTTTTGGTCCTTTGAGGTCTAGTGGTTCGCCTTCCGATATCAGATCCAGAGGTCCCGGGTGCGATCCCAACAATATTGTGTTTGATTTGGTTGGAGGTAGGACTTTGTAGAGGTAAGATAGCCAGAACTTGTAGCCGGGTGAGATGATCGGCTTCCCCGTCGTACAAAAATAAGTCAACATGACTACACTTCATTCATAAACAATTATTAATCATAGAGTTATAGCCTACAGCCGTGGTCACGGATAGAACGATAGTCCACCATCCTAGTAACGCAAGTCCAATGAACTCCAATATCTTTATGTATCCTCAGTAGGTTCACATAATATTTTCTGTCCATATTGTCTTGTGGGAATTTCCTAAAACCCAGTATTATAAGGTATCTATTCAGAGCTGTGTAAAGATATCATACAGAGATACTTTCGAATTTATCATACTAGTACCGAGATCTCGTGATATCTGGTTTGTGTTACGCATTTAACCACGGAGATTATTTTTCTAAAATACAATTAGGTGTGCTTTCTTTACACCCTACTACTATAAAGATATATATCCACCTGAGTGTTCTAGACTCTCTCTCGTTGCCAAGTCTCATTCTATGCCAGAATGCGAGCAGACCTCTAAAGGAACAAAAGTTCCAAAGAACCGACCACACTATGACAGTAGGTAGTCAGAATACAATAATTTAATAAGGTACTTACCTTTGTTAACTTGAAAAGGTTGATGTCAAATTTTTGGAGTCTTCTCACAACCGTTGCGTTATAGGTTCTCTCCAGCCCACGGATGTTGTAAAAGTTAACCAAGTAGGCTTCACCAAAAAAGGCAGCAGCATTGGTGTTCACGAAGAGGCCTTGTGAACACCAATCTGTCTGCCAAGCGTGGTGATGATGGCCTAACCTTACAGTCTTGGAGAAAGTTCTTCCCACATTGTGGTGGACAATAATGCGCTGTTGATTTTTTGGATCTTATTGACACCTTCGGCAACCCTATTAAGTGAAAACCCAAAAAAATAAACAGACTGGTTTTAATTTTAATAAGCCAAATACCCTCACGTCACTATTTTGCAAGTCCTGATGATCATCCTTAGCAGCTCTAAATGTTAATATAAGACAAGGTTTCACCAAATAAAAATTTAATAGTTTATTGTGACATTAAATCCTTGTAACATTTAAATTTAATATATTGGATTGTAAAGCTTGTTACAACCCACACATGATGACCACGAACACTCTGCCAAGACTGTAGCGACTAAGAAGAAGAACGGATTTTACCCTCTTAACGCGCTTCTTAAAATATTAGAAGAACCATCCCTATCCAAAAATAAAGTAACTTTTTCGAAATGTGCAGTCGATATTTATTAAAATGCTTGTGGGGTGTACATGACATATACCTACCTATCCTGTATAACTTAACACCCCCTACATCTCAAAAACTGCCCGTGTCTAAAAAATCCTCATATGAATACCATTTAAAAGATATGGGCGAAATCATGTATTCCTTTTTACCCCCAGAATCTCAAACTTTTTACCTTTTAATTAATTAGAGACATAATTAAATTTAGTATTCTAAATTTTATCACAGTTTAATTAATTATTGTGCATAGATACACTTGACTTTTTGTCCAGAAATCCCCTTTCAGCGCTCAAAGGGGATATCTGAACAAAAGTTCCATAAATCCCCTGATCCATTTATTTACATTATTTTATGCGTATCGATATAGAACTTGTACATACATACATATAGTGCCGGATTTTCCAACTTTACTCTGAGATTACCACACGACAACTGTGGATTATGTAATAAAGTATAATTTGTGTGCACAGGGTGACTGCAAGACAGAAAACGACGAAGGTGTGATTGTGAAGGCATTGGAATGCGGACAGGCGGAGAAGACTATACGATTGGTGCTGCACCAGGATATTGGCGACGAGGAATTGTGGCTTGCCATCATGAAGATAACCTACGTGTTCAAAGAATTAGACGCTTCTGTGTGATCCATTGCTTCTATTTAATTTGTTATTATTACCAGCAATCGTGTGAACACTATCTACCTACACCCAGTGAAACTAAAATCCTGACCTATCTACGTGTCCCTTACTAGGTGGTTCCCGAGTAAATGACTAAGTGTAGGTACACAGTGTTCCGTTTATTCCCAGTAGTTCTGTTGGCAGAATTAGATACTCTTAAAGGAGATAGTTCAAAGTAGGCTACCATACGTATACTACGTAGAAATATAGAAAAAAATAAGGCAATGTAACAAATATTCAATGTGACTGATTTAATACGGAACTCAGGCGTAAAAAAAATTTTTTTTCGTCACGTTTAAGCTTATTCAGCGCCGCTGCCACCATTATGATTTTATTGAATTTGACAGATTTTGGTAAGAATTTGGTAGCGTACACATAATCGAATTCACGTTCGTTGTTATGCCAAATAAACTCTGCGTAAAAAGATCATTCTTAAGTGTGTACGCCAGCATAACGATCAAGCTAGCGTACACATGACCGTACTCGAAAACGGCTTATACTATAGCAACGAAATTTACACTCAAAAATACTGCCCAAACTATACAAAATTTCACAAGGAATAACTTTTCAATAACATTCCGAGCTGGCGTTATGGCAGCGTAAGTACCCATTAAACAACGTAATAGTTCTTATAGAAAACGAGCATTTCTTATTATAAATACTACTTACTATAAGTACGTATAAATAGTGTGTGAAATACTGCCTCAGCCAGTAGTCATACTTTATGAAATTTCGAAGTGAAACAATATAAAAAGTCTTATTAAAATAACTATCGTGGATCAACGAATTCATTTTTGGACATACGCGAATTTCCACGAAATTCCCGTATGTCCAAAAATGAATATAAAAAGTATGTGAAGTTTTAGAAACAAATGCATTGTGGTACAGTCGCACACATAAATAAATTATTTGTTAAATTATACAACGAACGAGTCCTTACGCTGCGTACACACTAAGAATGGTCATTATTTCTTAAACCAGAGGCACCATTTATTTTATTTTTGCATTAATTATGCTTATATACATAATTATGCTTTATTAGGCATAACAACGAACGTGAATTCGATTATGTTTACGCTACCATACCAACAGACACCTTGTGAGCACCATATGATAATACACTACAGCGATGCCCGCGTTGGTGAAATAATTACCGCAGATTAGCAACACAACGCAACTTCACTCTAGTTTCGAACTAAGATATAGTTATAATAAAGGTGACATTGCTGTGCGCTCAACCACGGCGCTTATGACCACCATATGACAGAAATACGCGCGGAAGTTTTATTTTTTTACGGTAAAACAAACATTAAGTTTGAAAATCTAAAACAGACCTTCTACTGTATTTATGTGCTGTACAAAGTGTCAAGGCCTAATTGGGCGTATTTATTGAATGGCGAACATTTTTGGTACAAATTAGTTTGGTTTTTTTTTCTATAGAGTGAATGGACTCCTTTAGTTTAAATTAAATTAAAATATTTTTACTAGATTAGCGTAGCGAGTCCACGTAGTGGCTAAAGGAGCTATGGAGACCCAGCAGAAATAATGAAATAAATTAAACATATATGAAATCGTTAGTATTTATTTTACTATGTAATCATGATGAAAGTACATTACGTACGCACATAAATTATCGTTGATTGTTACTTATACAAAAGTTTAATATAACTTCTAATCTATACAACGTAATTATTATATAATGTGATTTGAGACCTCCTTTAAAGAAAGAAATACGCGTGTTAGGAGGTCTTGCTCTTCTATTAATTATTTTTATTTATCATTAGTAATAATTCATTATGAAGTTTTATAAGTTTATGAACTGTTCAAAATAAATTCACTAATTGACAAAAAAAAATTTATTTAGAGAAAATACATCTTGACTCCTCGACTGCTGGTGTACCAGCAGCAGAATTAAACTTTTAACTTAGGTTTTAGTGAAACTAATTTTGTACAATGCTTATAAACACAAAATTAAAAAAGCTACGACAGATATCTTTTATCTACCTTGCAGCCCGGTGTAAAAACGCACATCTAGACTGTTTCACAAAAGTAAGTCCCGTGAGCGTGGCGCTAGTGTCCTAGCCTATCGATTTAACTAAATAAGAACGACTCGTAACAGCATCTTATAGTTATTTGCTTCAGGTGTATGTCTATCAGACTTATTGCGCTAATTTGTGTTAGTTCCTCTTCAATAACAAATACAAATTATTCTGAACATAGTAAGTACTTAAAGGTAAAAAGACGTAAAGTATCCATTATACGTAACTATGAAAAACCTAAAAATCTATAACAGAACTTCACTTCTGAACTTAAAACTAACATTTTTATTAACATTACACCATCGCGAAACAGATGCAAGAGTTCCGCCTGTTCCGCAACATAGTTACAAATGTCGCGAGGAACATTCTAGTAGGTACCGCCTCTGTGGTCTAGTGGTTCAACCCACCGATTTCAGATCCAGAGGTCCCGGGTTCTATCCCATGGGAAGTACAATATATTGTGCTTGGTTTGGTTGGTGGTAGGATTTTGTTTAAATTCCGCCTGGCTAGCTACCACCGAAAATGGAGGCGCGCTTCACCCGGAATCCTCAATAAACAGAAGAACTGGCTATCTGAATGCCGGAACACAACAATTTTTTTTAAGAATTGTTATTATGGCGACAGAATTAGGTAAGATGGTTACTAGTCAGGCGGACTTGAAAAAAGATCTACCATACCAACAACGTTGACAAAAAAAATCTATCACGCACCCTCACGATCTTTATTGTTTAAGTCGCATTGTCAAAATCAGTACACTTTGAATTATTGTGTAAGATTAATCAGTAAACCATCTCAACGTGTTAAGTAAATCTTATATACGAATGCTTATACACCAGAACTATACTGGCACACTACACTGCCGGATTTGGCTTGTTATTCTGGCAATATGTACCTGAAATTTTATAAAGGTATACAAGTATTATTTATACTAAATTGGTATTCAAAGTCTGTGTTCTTGCATATAATTATATGCTATATATATATATATGCTATATAACATAATTAATGTAATACCTACGATATTTTTAAAATCATATTGGTTTTAACAAAAAAATCTCGAATTAATCATGCTGGCTTTTAATAAAAAAACTGTGTATTGTAGAACTGCCTTCTCTTTAAAATTGTACTCTGAATGAGTGCAAGGTCAAATAGAAGCCAGTATGAAAGAAAATAGTTGTTTACACTGGATTGTAGCTTGGTTCACTGATGATTGCAAATCTTACAAACGAATGCTTATACAACGCCAGAACTATATATTACACTGGCGGATTTGGCTTATGATCTAACTATTTCTAACTCGCATCGTAGAGTTTATTTATAGGTTATACTAAAACTAAATTATACACATTAGCAGACACATACATTTCAAAATTATAATTATCTGTTAATCACGCTGACGTATCACTCTTCAGTAGTGTATTGTATAGCTGCCTTCTCTTAACCTTGTATATCATCAGAAGCCAGTATGAATGAAAATAGTTATTAATTTAATCGGACATTGAAAGGAATTACAGTTGCTTTACTATTCCGCTAACCATATGTAATGGAAATAAGCGCCCTATACGAAAACGAAAATAGTTTCACTTAGCTGTCAGAAACTCATACTAAGGCCCCTGAGTGCATAAGTTCAAAGAGAAGTCAGTAAGAAACAAAATATTAATTAACACCTGGGTCTTAACAATTCCAAATTGTAACTTGTCTGGTGATAACACATCTTAAAAACGAATGCTTATACAACGCCAGAACTATATATTACACTGGCGGATTTGGCTTATGTTCTAACTATTTATATATATTCGTGTTATACACTTCACTTGTAATTTGCTGACATTTCACTTAAAGAAAGAGAGATATGAGAATGTTGAGATGTATGTGTAGTAGCTAGAATTAATAAAGTAAGATTGAGGAAGAGTAAAAGTGGCACCAGTGACACTAAGAATAATAGGCTTACATGGTATGGTCTTGTTATGTATGTTAACGGCCTATACTACCTCAGGTTAGCAACTCAACGCAACTTCACTCTAGTATCGAACTAAGATTCCGTTATAATGGTGATTTGCTGTGCGCTCAACCACGGCGTTTATGACCAGATGACAGAAATTCGCGCGAATTTCTAGGTTTTATTTTTTTACGGTAAAACAAACATTAATTTTGAAAATATAAAACACAGACCGTCTGCTGTATTTATTTACAAGGCCTGGGCGTATTAATTGAATGGCGAACATTTTTGGTACAAATCAAGAGTCAACTTTGATTTTTTTTCTATAGAGAAAATTTTGTGTAATCGTCTCTTCGAAACACTAGCGTTCTAGCTTCAATCCTGAACTATAACATTATATTAATTTAGAAGTAAATGCTACAATATTGTGGAAGATATGATCGCTGAAGCTACGCCATTTCACGTACATAGACTCTTAAGGAGGGTTGACAGTGTTGAGTACGAGTGTGGGTGGATATAGAAGAGGTTAGGCTAAAGAGTTGGATGGATTGTGTTAGCGATAATTTGGGCAATAAAGGAGTGTGTATGATACGACGTCCAATCCGATTGAGGATTTACATGAAGTGGTTACCCACTTCATGTAAAAAAAGCTTACGCTTTTGACATCAAAACATGCAGACATAGATGAAGACTTGAATGGGACGTAAGCTCATCCTTGTCGGTGCAGTCAGTACCAGAGGGTACTGTCCCGCGAACTGCTTGGCGCTAGACTTCGACTGAAGGGTGCTCGCTAGCCCTACCACCGACTAGCACTACTAGGTAGTCCTACCACCAGAGTCAAAAACAAAAAAAATTGAAGGAAGAAATGTTGTGCAGACCCCGTTTGGATTAACGGACAAGATGATGATGAAGTACTAACAAGTAGTGCAAAAAATAGCAATCCCGAATACTGGTTCCTAAGATTTTACCGTACCTTTAGATAAAACTACAAACATATAATTAAACACATCACCCCTTTTTATTAGAGGGTTAAATATTAGTGATATTCTATAAAATATGCCTTAAACGCCAGGACTATATTAACACAGGCGTACTTACTAACATGTAATTGAGATCTTTCATTCTTCTATTTATTTAAACATACATAAAGCAGAACAGATCTACGCGACCAATACGCGGGATCAAACGAAGATGATCTACAATATTCATACACAATGCTACCATAGTAATAGTGATCCCGAATGCTGGTCGCTTAGATTTATCCGTACCTTTAGATAAAACTACAGACTACCTTACCTACTTATATACAAACGTTTATTCATAACGGGAGTATTTTAACTACTTATAATTTAACACCCTTTTTTATTTGAGGGTAAATATATTAGTGATATTCTATGAAATATGTCTTAAACGCCAGGACTATATTAACACAGGCGTACTTACCATCTTAAATGTAATATTCGATCTCACGTGCCATAAATTTAAATATACATGGAGCAGCAGATCTACGCGACCAATACTCGGGATCAAACGACGGCCGACGACCTACGAGGGCGAGGTCAAAAAGTCGCGGAACAGAAGGGTTGTTGATATTTTTTTTACCTATTTCTATCCAGGTACTCAATACATTTATAAATGCAAAATTTAAAACAAATTGAGCCATTAACATTTTAGCTATCACTACATTGGCGGTTCGATCGGGACAAAATCGCTAAGCTTGAATAACATTGAGTTTTGTGCCGTGCCTTACCAAGCAAGGATAAACACCGCAAATTATTTTGAGAGAAATGTTATTTATTTACGGGGACTCCGTAAATGCATAACGCCCTGGAAAAGCAATGATTTATTAGTGGCATGGTTTAATCAAGCACGACAGGAGGGAGTCCACGTGGAAAATAAATAGGTACTGACTAAGAAGTTAAGCCGGCAATTTCAGCCAATTTAGTAATTTTTTTATAGATCTGAAATATGTAATAAGCCTATGGGATAATATACTGAAAAGGATAAATAATAACTAGTTTAATTAAACCCCCTTTACATGCCACTCCGCGGACTTAATGACCTATCCTCGTACAATACTCATAATATACAAATGCTACCTTAGTAATAGCGATCCTGAATGCTGGTTGCTTAGATAAAACTACCTTTACTTAAATAATTACTTTTGTTCTTAACAGGAGTATTTTAACTGTTTATAATTTAAAACTTATCAACCCTTTTTTATACGGGAGTAAAAATATTAGTGATATTCTATAAAATATGCCTTAAACGCTAGGACTATAATACAGGCGTACTTACTAGCATGTAAAATAGATTACTCATTCACCTCTTTTTAATTCAATATACATAACCCACAGTAGATCTACGCGACCAATACGCGGGATCAAACGACCATTACCTACAATAGTCATACACAATGCTACCTAATAGCGATCCCGAATGCTGGTCGCTTAGATTTATCCGCACCGTTAGATAACAACAAACTACCGTACCTACTTATACACAAGCGTTTATTAATAACGAGAGTATTTAAACTACTTATAATTAAACACATCACCCTTTTTTTTAGAGTGTAAAAATATTTGTGATATTCTATAAAATATGTCTTAAACGCCAGGACTATATTAACACAGGCGTACTTACTAACATGTAATTGAGATCTTTCCTGGTCTCCTTTTTATTTAAATATACATAAAGCAGCACAGATCTACGCGACCGTTACGCGTGAATCAAACGACGATTATCTACTAGTCATAAACAATGCTATCATAGTAATAGCAATCCCGGATGCTGGTCTCTTAGTTTTATCCGCACCTTTAGATAAAACCTACAAACTACTACCTACTACGAGCCCCAATTCAAAAGAGTTCGTCTAGTCATATAATTGCAAAAGTTGTCTGTTTTCAACTTCACTATATTTATATAAAAAAGGCCTATGAAAAAAAAAATGTATGGGGTGAAGTTTTCCATCCTATTGTTGTTAATCAGGCAATTTTAAATAAAAACATATTTTACCTAAATTATGTATTTATGGCACTTTGATTTGCTTCGTCTTACTCAAAATAGTTCGTCTAGTTTTTAATCGATGCAAAATAGTTCGTCATATACTGTCTGTTTTAATTGAAAATTAAGTTAAATTTGAATTGAAAATAGAAATCATCCGTCACATGATGCGTCACTGTCATTTTCAAATATATAAAAACCGTATTTCATAGAATTTTATAATCATTTTCAAACAAAATGGCTCGCGGGAAACCTATCGTTGACGAAGTACGAAAAATAATTATTCATAGCAACAATAATAGCAAATCTGCTTACCAAATAGCCAAGGACTTATCCCTACCAAGATCGACAGTTCAGACCATTATCGAACATTACAGGAAAAATGGCACGGTTAAATGTTTGAAAAAACCTGGTCGGCCGCGAATCACAAGTGAAGCTGAAAATCGAGTTTAAAAGAAAATCATTAAAAATAATCGTCATGCCCGCGCAGGAGGACTGACCTTGAAATGGAGTGAGATGATTCACAAAGATATATCTGTGGATACCTGCAAGAGGGTCGTAAAACGATTGGGCTATGGATTTTATACTGCTAAAGAAACCTTTACTCACGCGTCTCCAGATAAAGAAAAGGCTGAAATTATCTCAAGATCATAAAAATTGGACGGCAGACCAGTGGCGTGAAATAATATGGAGTGATGAATCCAAATTTGAGGTGACGATCAGTGATGTACGGAAAAAAGTTATCAGAAATAAAGATGAAGCATTCCATACAGATTGTATCAAAAGTGAAGTTTCCTGGATCGGTGATGATATGGGGCTGCATGTCAGCACAAGGTCTGGGTCATCTACATTTTGTAGAAGGCACTGTTAATGCAGTAAAGTACCAAAACATTCTGGAAACAAGTCTCATGCCCTCGGTTCCAGCGTTGAAACATCGTAATGCCTACACCTTTCAACAAGATGGTGCATCCTGTCACACTGCGAGGACAACGAAGGCTTGGTTTAACCGGAATCAGATCCCTACAATGGAGTGGCCGTCTAGTAGTCCAGATTTGTCACCGATTGAGACCTTGTGGTGGAAAATGAAGAAAATGCTGCGCATGTATCCAGCAAGGTCTAAAAGTGGTCTGAAAGTGAAAATTAAATCTGTCTGGCACTCAATAACTCCTCAAGAATGTGAAGAACGCGAACGGCCTTAATTCTTCGTGGCATCGTTGCTACCAAAGCAACGATGCCACGAAGAATTAAGGCCGTGATCGATGCTAAAGGTGACACCACTAAGTGGTAGACGAACTATTTTGCGCCGTTGAATGTGATGTACGAAGTTTAATGCGTAGATGGTTCCCGAAGAATTAATTATATTTTATTTAAATAGAAAAATATTTTGTTACTTTTTTTAATTATAAATAAACTGCATTAAGTGTTCAAAATCAGTGTATATTTTTTAACTAATGAAGTTAAATTTAATAATCTAAATTTTACTTTTACTATTAGGCACTTGTAATATTTGGTACCAGACGAACTCTTTTGCATTGGGGCTCGTAATATACAAATTATTATTACATAGCTATCGTACTTAAAACTACTTATTTTTTTTACTTATTTATAGAGATGAGAAGAAGGCTAATTGCTTCCCCCTCGTAAAATTAATACACAAAATTATAGTTTTACCTACTTATTATAATAAGGCTGAAAGTTTTATGTTTATATCTTGTTACTTTAAATCAGATAATGCTACTGCTGTGCAAAATACGAAACATTTTGCATGAAAATTACAATAATATTTATAAAAGACTTTGTGGTATTAAACGGACTTAAAAATATCTAGGAAATGTGAAGAGGAACTAACATACCGCTGATGGCAGGAAAATACACTAACGCCCTCCACGTTAATTAAGATTCATGTCAGACTTAAGGTGCGTTTCTACAGAAGCGGACACAGACCAATAAATTTAAGGACACTAAACATTTCTAACGGGTAACTTACTGCAATTTATAATCATGAAGGATTAAAAGAAAAACTAAAAAAAATACAAGACTATATCTGTAAGCATGGCGCATTTGACTGAGCCAAAATTCACATCCTGGTCAATATGTTTGCACACTTGAAATATAAAAAAGCTGAAAATAGCTCTAACTAAAGGTTGTTTTCCTCACGATTAGGTACGGGTGATGTAGTTATGGTAAATTGTAGCTTAACACAGTGGAGTAAAAAATGTGAAATTCGTCACCACATATTATTAGATGCACTAGGTTGCTTGGTATAAAATATAATTATATAATAATTGTTTATAATAGTGTTATTGGGGATCCTAATCCTAACTAGTGTTTTTATAAAGCTGTAATACAATAAAATCTTAGATATTCACTATTAAATTTTTCCATTGCTCTATCTGAGCGAATTGGCTCGTAAAGCCTCACGAGTCTAATTCATTCCAGTCCGTTAGAGAACGAGTACAGAAAAAATAGATTTTGAATTACAATAACCTTCTTGTTATTAGTTCATGTAATAACCTATAATTATGTAGTAGCGAATTACACGTTTTTGTTGTGTTATGATGCTACTACATACCAAAATCTGTCTCATACGTGCTTACCCAGAGGATCCACCTTTATCATTACAAAAGTTACGATTAAAGCATTACGCGACTTCTAAACGTCAATTCACCACGAAAACACGTCTCTACTCCATATTTAAAGATAAATGCGTTTATAAGACCCAGTAGGTACCGGTCTCCCATACCAAACATAATTTGTCGTTCATTTTAAAATGACATGGTACGGTTACGTACAATATAACAAGCCTCATAGCTCAGTTGGTAGTAACTCTGCCTTCTGCGCTGTAGGTTGTGGGTTCGATTCCCATCCAGGACAAACATTTGTGTGATGAATATAGATGTTTGTTCTGTGTTTGGGTGTGTATGATAAGTATGTATTTACAAATAAAAAAAAATGTATTTAAGTATTCTATCCGTATTCTAGTTCCCATATTACAAGCTATGCTTCGTTTGGGGCTAGATGGCGCTGTGTGAAATTAATGTCCTGTAATATTTATTTTATTTATGTAATATTTTTATATATACTAGAGTTACAAATCCCTCAAAACGGCACAATTAGATGCATATAAACAAACGAGTGCATAGCTTGCCGCCGCGCGACTGAAATGTTGGCGACATTTCGCGTGAATATATTGATACTTAATAAACGTACTTATACCTACTCAAACTTCAACTTTCTTTGGTGCACTCCAAAACGAACTGTTGGCATTAAACAACTGTATGGTTACCTACTACACTGGGATCGTACATACAAGTTCGATTCAAATGAAACTTTGCAGGTACGATCAGATAGTGATAGTCTATGACCGAGGTGCTTTTTTTAAAAGCACAACCAAAATATATGACAATGAGTGTTTGTATGGGAAAATAGTTTCCATATTATATTTTACGTACCACAGACACAGATATAATGTCTGATTATACTATCGGCAAAATTTAAATTGAATCGTACATTTCGAAATGAACGTCAAACTAAGTTTGTAGTGGAGACAGAAAATCAGCGGTACTCGGGTGCCTTAAATAAAAATCAGTCAACTCACCCCCGCCCCAGACTCATATGGATCTGTTCATTCCACGCTAAGAACAGCTCGTGATCATCGAAGCCGTGCGCCGCAATCACACCCCGGTACGCCTCCCTGTCGTACGCCTTCCTATAAAAGTGGAACTTGTCGCAGTGCGTCGGCAGAATCCCGAGCTTCTTCGCCACAATACCCAGGTATATATCGTCGAACCTCAGGTGCTTCACGAACAGGCTGCCTATGTACAGGTGGCGCATAGTCTTCTTCGACACGACGTACGCGCCGGCGGTGATGTACGGCGGCCATTTGTTCCAAGGATACTCTTCCAGCGAGATCCTCCATTTGCTCGCGTGTACTCTATGCGGCCCGGATTTGAACATGTAGCCCGCGTAAAGATGGGTCGAGTTTGATGGCTTGAAGCTATCCACATAGTCCAGTAAATTGGCCACGGATATGTACATATCATCGTCTGTGAATAGGTAGTAATCGGACGAGGTGCAGTGCTCATACAGCCAACGGAACGACATCATAGTCTTTACAGTGTTGTTGAAATAAGCGTCGATGAAGTCCATTTGTATGATATCTTTGTGTTTGACCATTTCTTCGTGGACGAGTCTCTGGGTGTCGGAGCTGGTGCCGACTCCAAGGAAAAACAGCGTTCTCACGATCCGCCCCGGGTACAATGCCCGGCTGTACGTGTTTCTTATAGTTTCACGGTGTTCGAAGTTCTTCATGGCGGATTTGACCACAATGAACAAATCGAGTTTTTCTACGGTGGTGCATATTCCGGAGTTCGTCAGAAACTTGTAGGGGTAGTAGTTGATAACTTTGACAGAAGGGTTGTTCCCTTTCAAGACCTCCCTCACGATAGGATTGATGTTGATATTGAGAGGGTAATCGAAGCTTTCGTCGAAGCTTTTCGCGTTAATGTAGTCTCCGATGCCGAGGAAGAAATATACCGTAAACAGCACTATGGTGATAATAAATAATATTTTATAGTTTTTGCGCCTCATTTTGGATGAGATTCTGTTACACAGCTTTCATCTGAAAAAGAACAATAACTTTTAAGCAGGTTGATATGGATGACTGAAGAGAAAGCGCCACGTTGGATGATTCACAAGACGTAGTTACATGGGAACAATTCGTTTCTTTTACTCACTGTTGGTACAGACCGCTTGGTTGCAGCATAAGTATTTCCCATGAGTTACCATTCTTTTTTTTTCATACAACTTTGAGACAGAACAAGCAAGTAGCCCTGATGCACCTCATAAAGTGCATCTCTGGCTTATAATAGTGCCTTACTACGTAGGACACATCCACAAATGGCACTACGGACCCACGATACCCCCGGCGACACCCCTGGTGGTGTCGTAGGTCTTTTAAAATCAAACGATACCCCTGTTCAAAATAACCGTAGTGTTGCGGTGTGGAATGCGGAAATGCATGTATCTCTTGTATGTAAATAACTAATGTATTTATAACTATAACGCATAATTATTCTCCGACTCCGACAGGCATACTGCGCAATACAAACTCTTTAGTGAGATTGTAATTAATAAAAAAAAAACATTATTAATTGTTTGACAATTTAAGATGAAACGTCAATGTACGAAAAAAATAAAATACTATAAATAAAAGGGCAAAGACCCTGGTGTAATAAGAATCTACTACCATCAGATATGCTGGAATTATTTATTTTTTACTTAGTACAGCACCCGATACTTTGTTTACTCATGTTCTATAGGTATACGTCGAAACCCTTTCATAGTGCTCCTCTAAAACTAGTACAAAAGGAACCATTAAAATGTATCTGGTTATGCATTGATTGTCAGTCAGGCACTAAGCTACACAACCTTTTTATGAGGTAGATGAGATAAGGTATTTTGTTAAATATTGAAATAAAAACAAATTCTTTGCTCCTAAACCTAAACTAGGAAATTCTGAGTACAATTACAGTTTTGACTCGAACATAAAATTTCCACCTTAATTACCGGACATGCAATTTAAAAGGATTCCAATATACCTATTTAGACAATTAAAATGATCCTAAGTGTAGTCTAAGGCTTACAGAATGCTCAAACTAAATCCGAATAATTTGTTATATATTCACAATTATTATTTGAACTTACTAAAATTATCTGCTCTTCAACATTTTGCGAATTCACTATCAATTTTTGAAATGACTGCTTCATTTACTGTCAATTTACTTTTTTATCATATTACAATGAGTTTTCACTCACATACACAATATTATGCAAAAATCATAACAAAACTTGCATGCAAGATTACGAAAGGAACGAAAAGGACAAACTGTGTCAGATTCCTTCACCTCAGGTTTCATACTTGAGACTAGGTACTTATAGCTCTTATCAGAAGAAACTTGTCGTAGTATATTGGTATTTGTATGTAGGTACATTTATTGACTAACAAGGTGAGATACACACATTGAACTGTGAAACAATATTGTTTTGCTTAAATAAAGGACACTAACTATTTATTCTTAGGTTTAATATATGCACTTGGATCGCGGTGTAACGTGAAAAAATCTTCAAGCAAAAAAGATCAACTCACCCTAAAATATAGAGACAGAAACATACATACATGACAGAAACTACAAGTTGTTGCTTGATAATAAACTACCCACTCTACTTTCGGGCTTAGCCTGAGACTCTTATATTAATATCATAATAATTATAGCGCCCAGGGGCCTAACCACAACGTCTTTTTCGTCTTGATATTACGTTACTTTTGTCTCGTTTTTTCTACACTGGATAGATAGTGACAAAAGTAAAAGTAATATAAAGTATAAACAAGAATGCTCTAAATGGTCGTGGTACCCCTCTGAAGCAAATATTCAACGCACCATGGTATATTAAATACTCTGAGCTGCATGACATCCTTAAAATCAACACAGCCCATAAGGATATAGAAATCTGCCAAAATAACTAACAAAGAATAACTAAATCAACACCTAAATCTATTAGCAAGCACAAGGAAACAGCTGAGAGGGTGAAAATAATGAAGAATGCTTGCTGACAAATGAAGTGTACTCTGCCCGACAGAAACAACCAAATAAATTTTGCAAGCTCAAGCAACTAACTGCAGATAAAACTGAAAAAAAAATAGTATTTATAGAGAACATCAACTATACTCAAAATGAGCAGTTAAACCATCCTATCTCTCTCTCTTTGTAAGTACTTTTGGGTTGAAGCTTTTATTAGATATCAGCCTCTCGCTGATATATGATATAAATGAGCTGAATCAGATATTTCACTGTTATTCATTGAGGAGTTCCATTGAACAGCTCCTGACACTACAGATCAGCTCGCTGTCACTATCCATAGTATTACATTGTCGATGGAACCTGACAGGTATGCCAGGTGTCATCTTAATCGGCCCACTCACTGACGAATTTTGTTGAGCAACCAACTCCAGAGGTAACATACCATAATGCATAATGCATACTTATTGGTCCCAAATTCAGCATAATCAGGATAAAATAGGTATGCATATTTTACCACTTATGGCAAGTTCAATAGAAAATATTTAAACAAGAATGCTGTAAGAGGTTGTCTTATAGTTCCTCTCGCCTCGGGTCTCTATGAGGTATGGATATCTGTCTACTTAACTCACCAACTCACAGAGAAGTGTCGACTGAGGAACTGATGGACACGGGAGGTAGATAGTGGCTGCGGATCTGAGTGTGGAGGCGGGCTACTTCCCCATCTAAGGTTTCCATCTCTCGCACCATCTGCGTGAACTGGACTATACCTGGAGCAATAAGAGAAGATATTAACAATATGAATGTGTCTTATCAATAGCTAGCTGACCCCAAGAAGAATTTAAGGTTAGACACCAACCACACAATATTAAGTTGTCTTTGTTCATCAACTCCCTGTAGTTGTTACTATGTTGACGGGCCACAACTTAGCCGTCACCACCGCAGCATATGGTATATTCAAATTAAATTTGGAGGTTAAATTGGATGGAGATAATCTGTATCTGTGGTGCGATACTTTTCTATCTTAACCATTGTGCGTTGAATGTGCTGAGTATGGTGACCACTAGTAGCTGATAATAAATAATGCAATTGCAGACCTTCTCTTGAGTTGCTGAAGCCATGTCGCTTGATTGTTTCCATTTCAATCTGAACTACCATGGGGAAGACAATCTGCATCATCTTCAGCATCTCATTGCCGGCAGCCTCCTTGGCCTCGTCCAGTTTGCAGGCATAGTCGGGGGAGTCCAGGGCATCTGTCACCTCGCTGAGGATTTGACGCATCTGGTCTACTGTGATGCTGAGCGGAGAGGCCATTGGTAATCACACTGAAATTAGTTCACAACTGTTATTTTTATGAACAAACATCATGGGAAAGAGGACTGTCGAAACCACGTAACAGATTTGGTGAGATGGGTTTTTTTTCCCAAAATGTATCGAAATTCAGAAGAACTCATTCTTTCTATTAGAAGGGCCTTCTAATAATAATAGAAACACAAGCTCTGGGATCAGTTTTTCAAAAGAACAATATTTATTTATTTACCTATACCACTTTACTAATAAAAGCATATCTTGTAACGGGTCCACTCAGTGCAGGGATGTTTGCATTCATTGAAGGAGGCTTATACCCAGCAGTGGGTGGATACGTGCTAAGGATGATGATGATGATGATGAAGTAGTACTTATAAGTATATTTTCGTCAAAATAAATCAAAGTAACCTAATCTGAAGTTTGCCTGAAAAATTCAATGCTCCTTTAATTATCTTAATATAGAAAAACAAAGGGTTAGATCGTAGTTCCATATAGAAATTCATATTTAGAGTGCTGCAAAACAACTGAAAAATGTGATTAAAAGTAAAGTACCTAAAAGTTTATCATTTTACATACTCACATAATATGTGATCTGTGCAATTCATTGTTGGTAGTTTTCAACTAGGTAGTGCAGATACCTACCTGTATTCAAGTCTAATTCAATACCTATAAATATAAATTCAAGTTTAGAGCGCTGCAAAACAAGTCAATTAGTTTCTTTCCTACCCTCAGTTGGTCTTGCGCGATAAATACCCATTTTTTCGTAGATACCTACGTACCTACCTACTTACTTATCAAAATTGTGAACCCTACTTCGATAAAAAAGTAGGCAGGTTAGGTATATCGCACGCCCATAAAGAACCTACCTACTATGCACTGCGAAAATAGTTATACCTACGCTAGTAAAAGATAGCAACATAGAAATTTCTGGACGTTCGTTTGCTGCTTGGATTGTATGACAAGAGAACTTACCATGTTGGGATTTTATATAAGGCTTTATATAAGTTAAAAAGCTCAGGTCAATATAATTATATTGCGTTGTGTTCGAAATAATTAATTCGCAAGACACTTTGATGCACAAAATGCAACACGACTCGACTGCGCGAAGTTATTGATTCTGTTCTGTTCTGATCAAACCGCCGCCGCTGCCGCCGGCCAGAGGTAGAATACACATACATAGGTACACGGATACACAATACTACGTCTACGTAAGAAGAGCCGGGAAGAGAGAAGTAAAAAAAAAGAATATTTTCTTGTTTCATACTTTTTAGAGCGAGATTTTTCTGTAGTTGAGTTTTAGTTTCTGAACTTAAATTTGATTTAATTATTATGGGGTCAGTATTTTCTGATGAAGTAATTATAACTCTCACAATAGTATTGATACGGTTAATCGCGATTCACGATCGAACCTGGTCAAAATCCTCAATCTTTAGAGGGTGCATGCAAGCAAAACCGCGTGTAACAGCTAACAATATATGTATATTTTGAAATGTGCTAATTAATCCCTTTCATTTGATACCTAAAACGGTATCATTATACAAAGTTTTTTTTAGTTCACGATTCACGACTCGTCCTCTAGAGTACGCCTTATTCAATTTATTGTCTAATAAAGTTAATAATATAAAATTTAGAGATGTTCAAGAGAACCTACTTGGAAGGCCTGCTTCGCACTGGCGTCAACCGCTTCATTTAGCTGATTGAATGTTTCAAATAATTCCCGAATCATTTGGGAAATTATTTCCAATTCACATTGATATTATAAGTACCAGATAAGTAGCCTCTATCAAACTATATTTTATTACTCATTACCTAAATTAATTGGCTCTTGTTAAGGCCAGCGAATTAGCATAGCTATTCAGCGTGGCAATGCAGCCACTTTCATCTGGTACTGGCCTGGAACAGTTGAGTTACCTATAGGCCGTTTGTAACGGTCCTTAATCCAACTTCCTTTGTTTTTTTTTTATTTAATTTGAAAAGCAATCTATGTATGAAGAAGTAAGTTATTTTGCATTTTGAAACAAAGAAATTAGTACCTCTGTACCTAACAATTTAGTTTTTTAAAAGTGACTGGGAAACTGCAATTATCAATGAAGAATTGTTCAACTTATTCTTATTTAGCTTATGCAAGTCAATTTCATAGCCATGATTACATATTTTAAGTGAATTGACAGACAATGGACTATGAGTCCTTGCCTGCCATAACAACAATTTTAAAATTGTTCTGTTCTAGCATTTAGAGGTAAGATAGCCAGTTCCTCAGTTTGTTGAGGATTCCAGGTGAAGTGTGCCTCCACCTTCAGCCTCATCTTAACTTGTAACCAGGTGAGATGAAGGCCAAGCACTTTCCAGTTGTAAAAAAAAAATGCTCATTATTAGTCAATATGAATTTATAAATCAAGTATTTCTGAGTACAAATAAAAAAAAACTTAGCAACCTACTGATATACTCCTCCATAACATTCATATTGTAAGAGTTTTTTATTTAAAATCAATATAGAATGTACAATTAAACCAAGTATGTACAAAGACCTCAGTTGGATTACCTGAAGATGGTTATAAACAGCCTATAGGTAACTCAACTGTTCAAGACCAGTACCAGATGGAAGCGTGCCCAAGACAGGCTGCATTACAACGCTGAATAGCTATGCTGATTTGCAGGCCTAAATAAGAGTTAGACCTTGGGTAATTGTGTCAAAAGCCCTGCAAGATTTTTTAAAACCCAGAGGGCACCGGCTCCCCACAGACCCAAGGTCCTCAAATAAGTAAGCTCTGTCGAGACCACTATATTTGAGGCTTTTGCGATCCTCCGCCGAAATAGCCGCCGCAACAGCCCAACTGATTTCCCAGGCAGATGAGATGGTGCGAGGGCTTCGACGCAAGTAGCGCCCCACACTAAAGACCTACCCATTTCCCAAGGGACAAGAGTCATACTTACCTACCGTCGGGCCGCTTACCATCATCACGTAACAGACCATTCGGTTCAAGAACGGCTGGAACATTGACAATGGTACAAGCTCGACGGATAATGCCATAAGGCTTGCGTGGCGCAAAATTCTGCCGGCAGACCTGGTGCATGAAAGTCCGTGTATTGATGTAAGACTGATTACATTCGATATAAATACCTATTCAATATAATCTTTAATGAATATTTTACGTAGGTACGCACTACGAATTTTGGCAAATAGGGCTATAAATTATTAAATCCACAGAACTCACATCACGGGTCTCTTGCGACATAGTAGATCCTGGCACAAGACACTCAAATACAACAAGACTGCGCGAACTTATTGATTATGCTCAAAACACCGCCGGCAACAGAAAAGGATCAGTAATGGCTATGGCGGGCATATCAGTAAGTTAAACCCCCAAAATACCTAGGTAATGTACCTGCAAGAACAGTAAACTTACCTTCAGCAGTTCTGGAGGTTCCTTTTCCCTGTTGAAGAAGAGCAAAGAACGTCTTGGCTTAGAATTAGAACCATTCTCCCATCCATCCATCATTCATACGTTAGTCGAGTCGAATCTTGTCCATGGTCCGCGCAGTGTTACCAAATGGCTCCATGCATTTCTCCCCAAATCTCATCCAAAATCCCACCAAATTTATGGTATTTTGAAAAAAAAAACCCCAACATTCAAATACCTTAAACATACTTTTTATTAATATTACCTACCCAGATTTAACTGTGTTTATAACATACAGGTGTTATTTTTTTTTATAATAAGTATAATATTTCGCCGCAGTAAATACATATACGCGGTATAACAGAATATGTGTACTAAGCAGTGGGGGTGGCGGGGGGGCTTTTCGTACCAGGAAAAGTATTTGTTGTGGTGGGGAGATAATAATGAATTCCCATTTTCAGTTTCCCATACAAATCTTTTCATTTTCTCAATGACAATAAATAGTGACGACCCTATTCCTTTACCGCACTATGCATGTAGCTAGGTAGGTATCAGTTGGTAAGAAGATTACAAGACTATTTTAAACACGCACAAATTTACTACCTACCTATGTTGTATGTTCTGTACGTACCTTGTTTAGGTAGGTATCAGCTGGTCGGAAGATTACCAGACGATTTTAAACAAGCACAAATTCACTATGTTGTTTCCGTCGATGAGAGTCATCCTACGAGCTCACGAAAGCAACGGTGAGAGGGCAGCTCCTCCACACTGCCGCCGTCAGCTCATTATTTGGAGCTTCCCCAACACACAACATCATATTATAATATTCAGCATTAATGTACGTCTCTATTTTTTTTAAATTCGATTTAAAAACACACGATAATCCGAAAAATTGCTCACCGGCCAACCCATAATTTTAAGTTTTTTTTACACTACCTAAGAAAAATAAGAACGGAAGATGCAGTCAAAATAGGCCTTTATGCACCTATTACTTTACTTTCAAGTGTCAATAAGTAGTCTAAGGTATTCCACACCTTGCACTACCTACCTGCAGCTAGTTCCATAGTGAAGCTTGAGACAAAGATTGTTTATAGAATGACCTATTAGGTCTATTACGTTATTATTATTATCTAAATGTATTTATTATTATTTATTTAACAAAAAATATAAATACCTTTATATATATATATACAAAACAACAACTAATATAAATATATACTAATACAAATATTATAAGAAACGTACAAATACTGACACATAAATATGAAATATATAAATATACCTACCTAAAATTATAATATGTCTGTCGTAAAATAAAATAAAGAAAAAAACAGATAATTTAAAATTGTGAAGCTCAGAGATGGCTTAATAAATGTTCACGAGTCCGTCTTTTAAAGCTATTTTTGGAATCGATATTTTTTATTTCAAACGGAAGATTGTTCCAGAGCCTACACGCAGCAACAGAAAAATAATTATCAAGAAAGGATGATGAGTGCATAGAGATTGCCAGAATAAGATTGTCATCTGACCTAAGATGTCTGAGGTGAGAATCAGCCAATTTGAAACGTCTTTTAAGATATTCGGGAGAAAATTGTGCGGACGGAATGGATCTCCCCTGGGTGGTCATTTTGACAGTGACATAGTTTGACATTTACCTGTTTATCAATTTTGATCTTGGATTAGAATTTTTGAATTAAAATAAAATTACGTTTGTTTGTTTAATTTTAGTTTCACGGGTTGGGTTAGTAAGTCTAGATGGGTGGCTAACCTATTAACTGTATTATACTGTATTCCAAATAAATACCTCTAACTATTTAGTTTACCATAATATCCCTCATATGCTCAGTGATATTATCTAGTTTGAGTAAGAAATGGAAGCCAATATCAATGATAAAACATTTGTAAGTAATAGTAAAATGTAATTATTTCGAATCGGATAAATTATCTTGGTAATGTCATTGTGTTTATATTTCAGAATATACCGGAAAAATGCCTCGAAAAAGGTATTGGATGCACGTGGGGGCGCGGCAACAAGTTTACAATATATCCTCGCAGCCAAACAGTGTGCCAGACTCCACATACTACCGAAAACAAACTCATAAACATTCGCCGTGAAATCCTGCTTTTTCACCCAGTTTTACGAAAATTAGTTAATGAAACAAACGGAACGTTCTTAGCAGTACAAAAGGCAGCCGAAGCCGCTAAATCCTCCGATAACCAAGTAGAGTTCTTAAAGCTTTCCCGCCAATATCGTTCTATTATTAGAGTGTGTATCGAAAGTCTTCAAGAGGCCGCACAGAAAGCCATAGACGGCTTAGAAAAGAATAACCTGCTTGCTTATGTTACAATCTTCTACTCCATTGAGTGTATATGGCATTTATGCGAGATACTTCACATGGACAATGTTCCTGGTGATATTGTCTTGCCTTTCCTGCTAGAATGGGTTCGATTTCACTTCCCGTGCCACGAGCAAACGGCTGCCCAGCTGTTGGAGGCTTGCGAGCGTGGGTCAGAGGACCACAAGGATTACTGGAACACAGTTATTGGCATGATTGTGCAAGGACGAGTTGATGTGGCGAGGGCCCTGTTGAAACTTCACTCAGAATCTGATCTAAATGAGTTTAAATTGGTTGATAACTCATTGAGGAGCATGCCATTGTACAGTGTGAGTAGAACTGTTATATTGTTTATAAAATGTTAGCTACTTGGGCCTTGGCTAGTATGTCTTAGTCTTTCAGATCATAAGTAACCCCCTATCTATCTAAGTATATATCTAAGTTCTAGTTATATAGTTCAAAGAAGTCTTAGTAATCAGGCAATTGACAAATCAAATTAAAGGTGTCAAAACTTATTTATTTTGTTTATTGAAATACTAAGTGGGTAACTTTGCAAGTGAATTAAAAGCTCCAAAATAGCACCTATTATATATTAATTTTAAAGTAGGTACCTACCTATCTAATTTTTATTTCCGACTAGACCTAACGAAATATTGTTTTAATATCTTAGTATATAAAGGAAGAAGTCTTGAGTGAAGAAGTAACTGACTGACTGATTCAACCAGATACAATGTATAATTGTATATATATTTATAGTAAAGTGATACTTGCACCTATTTTAAAATACCTTTATGCAGAAGAAGTTGTGGGTAAAAGCTAGTATCATACAAGTAAACAAGTTGCTCATCTGTCCAGACACATGTTAAAGGATGTTTACTCAACTGATTTATGTTTTTCAACCAGAACTGAAAATGATAACTGTTAATCTTGTCATTTCTTCATAGGTTTGTGAGTAATAGAACAATATAATAATAAATTTATTCAAACTACTATTTTTTAAAATTAATTATTCAAAATGTTTAGTAAAATATAATAAAAATAAAAACACAATATGTATCAAATTTAATAGAAATTTAATTGTTTTTTATTCAATTTTACATTTGGTAGGTTCTGGTCTCAAACAATAACTAATTAATTGATTGATGCATAGCAAATATATAGTGAACAGATAGTGTTGGGGGCTAGTGTACCACAAAATAATATAATATAGCATAAGTAGGTACTTTTAAATAAATTTTGTATGTAAATAACATTCAAATAATCTGAGATTTTTTATAGTAGCACTTTTCTATGAGCCACTTTTTAAGTTTAAGTAATTGCAAATATTTGCAGGTGTATGGCAGCATATCAACCGGAGAGTTCACAGTATCCTGGAAGCATTGGCAAGCAGAGTGCCGTTCCAAGTTGGCCAGTCGAGCATTTGCCTCTCAGCCACAGCTAGAGTTGATTATGAAGGTAATGGTTTTATTCATTTATGCATTGATTTCAAAGCATGAGTCTGAAATCAACTTTAAAACCCTATATAAGCAAATATATTACTGCAAAGATATAAACTGCGTCACAGTCGCAGGCTAGTATTCTCTAAAGTATTCATGGGCTTGCACATTGCACTTGTCACATACCGAAAGAAATACAGGCATTTACAGTGTATTTAAAAAAAAAACAAGTTTAATCCCAAAATGTGTTATTATGCAGCTGTACTAAATCAATTCATTCTCTATAAATTAGTATAAAATATTCTACTCTATTGTTATAAAGGGAAAGAGTTTGAATTTTTGTTTGTATTGAATATCACTGAGCAACATAGGCTATATTTTTTATCAGCTTTTTATTAAGTAAGAAAACTCTTACTTAATATCTCGTGATGGAAAAATGGCTGATAAAATTCCTTACATCGCGTGCGCCGCCTAAACTCTAATAACATGCATTTTAAAACACGGGTTTTACTCACATATAGACGTGAGTAAAACCCGTGATTTAAAATGTATAGTACCACTCACACAAGTTTTGAGAATCTAATAACTTGAAGACATGCCTTGAAGAAGACATGCTGTATAATGGGCAGGAAGATGATGATGTTTCTGACTATCCCAAAGTTTAAGAGGTTTCGTGGTAAAAATAAAATCTGAAAACAGAAGTAATATTTAGTAATAAATCCGCCAAATCTCTCTGTAAAATCAAATCGCCACGTGTTTCGCCTCTACACGAGGCATCCTCAGGAAATATAGTCTTGCTGCTAACTGACAAGCCCTCTGTGGACGTGTTGCCGCTCCGAGCTCTGCGCTGCAAGCGCACTTGAGAGATTTGGGGATTTATTACTAAATATTTCTTCTGTTTTCAGATTTAATTTGAAATATGGATCTCCGCAAAATAACGCCTGAATCAATTAGCTATCTTAGGTTTAGTGGTTTATTCTGCCACTAGTTGCCCTGCCCACCAGTGTCGAATCCAGAGGTCCCGGGTACAATACCCGCAGCGGAGACAATATTGCTTGGTTTGGTTGGTGGTTACCATCTTGCCTAAGTCTGTTGCCATAAAAACAATTCTAAATTGATGTGTTCAGGCATTTAGAGATAAGATAGCCAGTAACCTCAGACTGTTGAGGATTCCGGGTGAAGTGCGCTTCAACCTTCGACCCTATCATAACTTGACACCGGGTTAGATGAAGGCCAACCGCTGCAAAATCAGAGACTTCGGATTGTTGAGGATTCCGGGTGAAGTGCGCTTCCACTTTTGGCCTCATCATAAATTGAAACTGGATCTGGTTGAAGGCCTAGAGCTTCCCAGTCCTTCCCATAGTTGCGAGCCTTCTTTATATATTCACGTGTGTCTGGTTCAAGCTGACAATCGGCGACTACGCATCCTTCGCCAAGATCCGCCCACATTACAATTCGTGGTTTGACGTTCTGGGGGGTTGGACGATGTATACCGCGCCCTGGGCAAGACGGCACGAGCTGGGCGCGCTCGCCGCCGCCTGCGCTGGCTTGCAGCCCGCGCCCAGGGCGCCGCTAGACGCCGCCGTCAGAGCCTTACTCGAGGGAGACCTGCACCAGGTATGAAGCCCCCAACTTAAATACATATCCTGAATATCATGAGCATTGACCTGATACATGCACTTACTGTGTAACATGTCACATGCGTTTTGTTTGTATCCCACGCCTCGACTGTGATACGAGCCTGATTTTTAGTCCAGTTTAATTTATTTATTCAAAAAATCTTAGTACACTAAGAAACATCAATTCGTACAATTATTCAGTGGCAACATTGATCAGCACTTAGCTTACATTATAATAAAAAAAAACAGGATTCGTGATTGTCATAAAATGTCTAATTTCGCAACAATATTTTTGATAATTAAGAACAAAAACGGGTCCTCATCGCCATTCACCTTTTTATATTCCCGACAGTTTCGACCGTGTTACAACTGCCGTGGTCGTAGACTCGACGAAATCGTCGTCAGTAGACTGACGATGACACTGACGGTGAAAGGTACGCGATGAAGACCCGTTTTTGTTCTTAATTATGTATAATAATCGCGATAATTTAAAAAACAATATTTTTGATGTCTATGTTTCTAGTTCGTGCTTTTGTTGAATTTGATGGCCTATGTCTTTTGCTTGTGTTCAATTCCTGGATTACACAATGTCTATAGAATAATCAGTACCTACTGTGTATTTTAAAAATATTTCACCAGTAAAAGCTATTTCTAACTGTCTTGATTTATCTCTACATGTTTATGCACTTGTAGTACAAAACGTACCACTCTCTTCAGCAATACAAACACTTTCGGATTGAGACTCATTTACCCAGCCTTGTATGCCATACGTCAGCACCGTGTGAAAGTATGCATGGTATACTGCCAAATGTTCTCACAGTAACTTCCTGATTATAGCACTCTTCCTGACTAACATATGTCCTTTATAACACTCGCCCTTTGACATGCGCCCTGACTGTGACAGTTGTAGGCCCCGATTCTACTAAACCAATCTCAAAAATAGCCGCTTGAATACCAAAAGGCACTTATAGTGGCCATTATGCGACGATACCATTGTTATAGTGAAACGATCGGTTTAGTAGAATCGGGGCTCTGACTATATTACACACACAGATCTGTGACACTCCACTGTGCTATTCACCCTGAATATGACACGCGCCTTGACTGTGACAGTCGCCCCGACTTACACGCAGCCTGACTCCAGTATACAACAAGTGCCCTGACATGCGATCACCCTGATTTCCTGATTTGACCTGCACCCTGACTTCTTTGCAACACATGACCTGACAAAGTCGTGCCCTGGCTGCAACACGTGTCCTGACTGTCACCGTGGTTGGTTCCAGGTAATACACGAAGTTCAGCAGATGGCCGACTGCAACTGGTTCGCGACACACCTTACGGACCTGCTCAGTCACTGCGGGAAGCTCAAGATACTCGACAAACATCAAGAGAAGTCAGTACACAGTATAATCTGTTACTACACCCATTCGTTAAAGACTTCTCGGTGCAAATTTTTTTATCGTTCTTTTATATTTAATTTATTTCAATTGCTTACTGCACTGATAGGTTAACCAAAGCATGCGGATCAGAGTGCATTGAGAAACTTAAAACTTCACCCTTTCTGGAGTATTTTGCCATCAATGCCAATTGAAATAGTTGTGCCTATATGATCTTTATCTGCTGCAAAATAAAACAGCTTGCGTTTTAGAAATATAGGGAAAGTTATAGAAAAATGAGCATGTTATCTTCCTGATTCATCATCACATCATCAGTGTTACCTCATTATTCACTCTTCTACATATTCCAACCATTTCATTTTCGGATCACATTCTTCCCCCACCCCTGAGTCTACATTAATTCCTAATTTCGTTTCCTTTAATTTGATCCTTTTGGTGTCTGTCATAGAGTATACAGTAATACAGTAATACAGGTGTCTTACTGTTCATTTCTATTACTCTTTGGCTCATTTAAAATTTGTCAGATTTTGACGTAGAATTGACGTGAAACTTGTGTAGACAAGGACAAGGTCAACAATAAAGCCAATAATAAGTCTTTGATAAATAAATACACAGTAACGATATAATACTTCTTTTTTTTGTAAATACATAGTTATCATACAATACAACACCCAACACAGATCAAACATCAATATTCATCACACAAATGTTTGTCCTGGGTGGGAATCGAACCCACAACCTATAACGTAGAGCTACTACCAACTGAGCTGTGAGGTTGATCTTTATGATATTGTTAATTCTTTATGGCATGTGTCTTTGTCGAAAACCTTACAACCTGTCACATATGAATACTTGCTACCTCCAAACCGTAGGCATGTGCCGAACGTAAGTTAGGACGTGCCTCTGACTAGCCCCCAGTATTGGAGAAGGAAAATGTCGTGAGTCTGTTACTTTTTTGTATTAAACATTTTGATTTTCGGCAGTGTTACCACCCGCCTCCGAGACAGCTTAGTCCTGGAGTACGGGTGTCTGATGATGGAGCACTCCTCGCTGTGGTCTGTGGGGCTGTCGTACCTGGCGGGCTGCGGGGCCGAGGGCCGGGGTCGCGCCGAGCTGATGATGGAGAGCATCGCGCTGCACTCCCAGGGGAAGGCCATGAGGGTTTTGGCTGAGGCCAGGAGACACGGACTACTTGGTGTTGGTGAGTATAATTAAATTGACATTGATAATAATGATTGTGATAATCGTTGTTGTGTTGGCGAAAGTATGTTTAGATGGTTGTTTTTTTTGTACGACGGGGAAGCGCTTGGTCTTCACCTCAGACCTTTGAGAGGTATGGTGTACCAGGCTTACAAGTCATGATAAGGCCGAAGGTGGAAGCGCAGTTCACCCGGAATACTGAACAAACTGAGGAAATCTAGCTATCTTTTCTTAAATGCCGGAACAAAACAATTTAGAATTGTTGTAATAGCGACAGACTTAAGTAATATAGGGGTAGCAAGGCAGGCAGACTTAAACAAAGTCCTACCACCAACCACACGAAGCACTATATTCGACTCCCCGTGGATTGAACCCGGGACCGCAGGATCTGACATCGGTGGGCAAACCTCTAGACCACAGAGGCGATTATATTGTCATAGTATAGCGTCAAATATATCTATATGTATTATTTCAAAATGATCCTAAAATTTACGTTTCACAATGATCCTAAAAAATCTTAATGAATAAAAAAAACTGACTTCATGACTTTAACTTTGATTACTTTGATTGCACAAATGTTTTAGATGTTCACTCACAAATAGTTACAAGATTTTGGAATAAGTATAATCTAGGTTACATTCTCTCCGTGCTAGTTTAAAAAAACTGTGTTACGGCGGAGATAAGAGTCCTATACAGGACATATACTTATTATATGGATAGACAACAAGATATTTGAATCTGTGGCTAATAATTGGTGAAAAATAAAAAAATATGTGTACAGGGCCGTAAGTTTAAGGAGTAGTAAATTTGAGAGGTACGGTGTACCCATCTTCTCGAATTGTTACTATTCCTGTCTTCTAATAATGAATAATAGACTTGTTGGTATTAAATGTTTACAATTTGTTTCAGTCCAGACGGTGTGCCGCTGTGAGTCGCAACGCCACTTGACAGCAGGTCGCGCGGGCTTGGCGCTCGCGTGGGGGCTGCGGGCGCGCGGGGGCGGGGCGCCGGGGGGTCGCGGGGGGTGGGCCGCCCGCGCCGCGCACCTCGCGCTCCGCTCGTACCTGCGCACGCGCCGCTTGCCCGCGAGGGACCTGCTCGCCACCGCCCCGCAAGCCATGCTTCTAGACGACACTACACTGTTCTTAGGTATTGTTCACGGCTTGATAAAATAAGCTAAAACGTTAGGTATTCACTTACTTACATATAGGTACAACATTTTGGTTATAAGCAAATTGTAGGTAACAGCAATCAGTATTATATAGGGTACGAGAAACTGCTGACCTCATGTTTCTTCTAAAAATTGCAAACAACAACATTGATAGCCCTGAATTATTAAACAAAATTAATTTAAACACTCCGCTTAAGTTAACAAGATTTTATACACCGTTACACATACCATTAGCTTCCACTAATTATAGACAGAACTCGTATCTTTGGAGAGCAAGTGACAATTTCAATAAACTTAGTAGGCACTATGATTTGGACCTGTTCTGTACTAGCGCAGCCTCAGCACGAGCACTGCTGAGCAGAGATTTCTTCTCAGCGTAATATGATAAGATTATTAATGAACATCTTTTTATCAATGATTGGATTATTCATGTACCTTTTTTGTGTTGTTTCTTCTATTTTTTACATAACCTGTTTAATTTTTCTTTTTCACTGCTGTATACCTAATTTAGTACCTACACGTGAGAACCTTTAATTGGCTTTCTATCTTTAAGCATTTGTTATTGTGACGTAAAAAGCTGTTGGTTTTCCCATCAATAATAAATAAATAAATAAATACATTATCTCCGTTCTAGTTTAAAAAGTCCTGTATAATAATGTATACGGACAGACAACATATTTGTATCGGCTAATAGTTGGTCAAAAATAAAAAAAAGGGGTACGGGGAAAATATGGCGGAAAATTGATAAATTTGTTGATGTTTATATTACAGGTAAGTGGTATAGGATATTTATTCTTAAGGTGTCAGTATATTAAGTTTATATAGTATGTATAATATCAATATAATAGATTATATAGTGAATGGGATTAAAGTAAAAAGTACAAAATCAAGTATAAAATGGAGCGAGCCTACCCAGAAGTTGCCTATTTACTCTCTTGAAGACATTAGGGTCGTAACACAGCGGAAATACAGTCGCTGAGAGGTTATTTCAAGTTATTGCAGTGCGCATAATAAACTGATAGATAGATTCTTGAATGCGCTTAGTTCTTATATGTAGGATATCAGGGATGATAATAGTCTGTGCGTCTGAAAATTCAATTGAAGAACGGAGAAGGCGGTATAAGGCCGTGAAGCTCCTGAGCACACTCAACGAAGTACAATCTGTAAAACACCGACAAACACGCAATCTTGCGACGATGGCTCAGGCTGTCGAGCCTTGCTTTGGCAAGGTACCTACTCTCACCCATAAGCCTCAAAAATCATCGAAAATTTAAATTTCAAACCACATATTTATTTTTTATTATTGTACGACGGGTATGCGCTTGGCCTTCATCTCACCTGGTTGCAAGTTGAGATAAGGCCGAAGGCGGAGGCTAACTTCACCCGGAATCCTCAACAAACTAAGGAACTGGCTATGTTACTTCTAAATGCCAGAAAATAACATTTTTTTAAGAATTGTTACTATGGAGACAGAATTAGCTAAGATGCTGGTCAGCTAGCCAGGCTTAAACAAAATCCTACCACCTACAAACATTACTCGTATAAGTATGAGTGTACACCAGTCTGAACTAAGGATAAAATACCTTTTTCTATTGTACTACGGGGAAGCGCTTGGCCTTCTCATCTGGTTTCAAGTTATTAAAAGGCCGAAGGTGGAAGTGCACTTCACCCGGAATCCTCAACAGACTGAGGAATACGATAACATTCTTGCCTACAAACATAATAATATACAAGACAAAAGCTATCATGAAACTAACAATCTTTAGATGCAAAACAAGATATATTATCAATTTATACAACAAAACACACAAGTTAATAGAATTATAACAATTTAATAATAACCATCATAATAACCCACATTATTTTTGGTTACAACAAGGAGAGGGAACTAGCAAGTAGCCCACCTGATGTTAAGTGCACTCTTGCCTATAACAATACCTTACTGCGTAGGTCATATCCACAAAGAACATAGCCTACACGGCACTGCATTGCGCCATATTGATGGCATATGAACAAATGACGCCACAAATAGTGGACTAAGCCGCCTCCATCCATCGCTCGCCACGCGAGAACTTGAATCCTCCAGCAGTTACTGGTTCTGGGAGACTGAAGACACCACTAGACCAGAACGTCTACTTTCTTAGATCTGAAACCTTTAATGTAATTTTAGTCCATTTTAATTGTATAGTTTTGTCATATTTTGTTACAGTAAAATACAGCGAGTTCCACAGTCTATACAAGAACAGGGATTTCAAGAAAGCGGCTGAACTTCTTGTGTCGCTGATAACATCCAAAATTGCACCAGATTAGTAAGTTAAAGCATTGATTCATACCTCCTTAATCATCCTCAACATATTATTATAACCATAATATTTCCTGAATTGCTTTCTCATACGTTTACACATTGCCACCTATCCCTAAACTAAGCACAGCTATGGGAACTAGATTGCCAAGTTACTTAGATTTTCCGTGAATATGTACAAACCCTTATTTTTTAAGACTGGAACACTTGGCCTTCATCTCACCTGGCTAACAAGCTATGATAAGGCCGAAGGAGGAAGCACACTTCACCCAGAATCCTCAAAAACTGAGGAACTGGTTATCTTAACTCTAAATGCATGAAAACAACAATTTCACAAATTGTTGTGGCGACAGAATTAGGTAAGATGGTGGTAGCTAGTCAGGCGGACTTCAACAAAGTACCTCTTGGGATCGAATTCGGGACCTCTTGATCTGACATCGGTGGGCGGACCACTAGACCACACAGGCACTGAAGGCAGAATTACCATCTGAGCTATGAGGCCGGGTACTAATCGTGTAACTGTAATTCTCCTTCCAGCTTCAGCGGCACGCTGCTTCTCGACGCGTTACCGTTGTTGGAGCGAGACGAATGCGTTATCGGTGCCGAGGCGACGTGCGATCTGATGCAGGCGGTGGAGGGTCGTCGAGGGGAGGTGGGGGAGCTGGGAGGAGAGGGGGGCGCGCTGCTGCGGCTGGCGCTCGCGAGGAACCTGGCGAGGGCGGCGCTTGCGCAGGCGGTGGTTTCAGGGGGGCAGTGAGATTTGAGTCGGGAGGGGCGATGTAAGGGCTGATAAGTCACTACTATCGAACTTCCTAGAAATAAATTGTACGGGAATTTGCTAATACGGTAGAAACGCAAACGTTAGACACGGTAACGAAGGTGAAGGCCCCAGTGTATGTTTTGCCCTGGAATACCCAAATGTGATCACGTGACTATGCTAGATGTCGCCACCTCGCCGCCGTCATCCCTGGAATGTGTACCGGTTGAGCGTTAATATGCAGTAAGATGTCAAACGTTTTTGAATAATGAAACCAAGTTCAATTTCACACATTTTAGCGCTCATCTCGGTAAGCGCAGACCGCACCTCTACCTAGGTTTATAATAATACTTACTAAAATGATAGAATTTTGTATAGGTAGGTGCGGAAACTCTGTTATCATACCTTTTTATTAGTCAACGAGAAACAATTTTCCGAAACTGGTTTTGAGTGACAAATAATTGAATGTGCAACTAGCTCCGATTGATAGACTTTTTCCGTATTGTTTCCGATTTCATATTTATTTTGATTTCACTTTAATAAAATGGGTATAGGAATGATCAAACTAATACAAATAATCGTTCAATTAAAAATCATCACTATTTTGTGAATCACAGTTTTGTGAATTTCTAATACAAACTGTTTTAGATTTTTTGTGATAACCGTTAGTGTAGTTCTAAGTGAATTAATGAATAAGTTAAACTTACTTCTTATTGATTTTTAATTATTCCTGGTGTCTTACCAAAATATAGAAGCTAAGAGTGCTACGGAAGTAATAAACGTGGACGTGCTACGGAGGGCTACGCTACGTTTGTAGATATGCTACGTAGGGCTACGGATGTAGGCTTGCTACGGATGTGTATCTACGTAGACGTGCTACGGAGGTCTACGTACGTAAACGCGCTACGAAGGGTTACGTATGTAGGCGTTCTACAGAAGTTTATGTACGTAGATGTGCTACGGAGGTCTACGTACGTGATACGGAAGGTGACGTATGTAGACGTGCTACGGAAGTTATAAACGTGGACATGCTACGGAGGGCTACGTATGTAGACTTGCCTTTCTCCTTGTGTGCTGGTCGCGATTCCGAACAGGCGGTAAATTTGACGATTCAAAATGATCCTAAAAAATCTTAATGAATAAAGAAATTTTGACTTTGACTTTTGACTTTGACGTGCTACGGAAGTTATAAACGTGGACGTGCTACGTTTGAAGACGTGATACGGAAGTTACGTACGTGGACGTGCTACGGAGGGCTACGTATGCAGACGTGATATGGAAGTTACGTACGTGGACGTGCTCCGGTGGGCTACGTATGTAGACGTGCTACGGAAGTGTACAATTAAATAAATTCAAAATTCTTTTTTTTATAAATGACAGTTTATTGAACAATCAGTAGGTACATATAACTTTTGAAACTATCATGGTTATGAACAGTAAATAACCATTTCATTTCTATTCTACCTACATTTGGGAAAGCACTAGGACGGAACATTCCATTTGGCACATACCTATAACCTTGTGTATATTAACTGGAAGTCTGGAAGGGCACATAATAATAATAAAACAGAACAATAAATGACTAGCTAAATTATTACAGAAATAATGTAAATTCGTTGTGAATCTGATTGGCTGACCGAATAAAAAACACATTTTCATACAGCGTAAGAAGCATCGGACAGTTACTTATTATTCCGAATAATGCTTTATTTCTTAGGGACAAAAGCGTTATTCATATTTTTGTATGAATGTCGCACGTTTTGCATTTAACGTTCAAGGTTCAGTAGACCCCAGGTTTCGTGATTGAATGTCGACATCTACGGGCACGATTGCTTCATTGGTGTCGTTTCCACAGCCCCGGCTGGTTTTCGATTCCGCCGCCTTATGGAGTAGAGAGCTAACCCACAAATGAGGCAGATAAGGACGGAGATTGACCCCATGAAGAGGAGATATATCTGAAAAGAGAAGAAAAAGAAACTTGCCAGAACTGCGGACACCATTAAATCCATTTCGACACTAATAGACCGGTCACGGTGAGGGTCGGATCACATTAACTTCAAGTAAAAAATAAAAAAAGCGTCTCTTGTATTTAAAAAAATAAATATAGCGACAGATACCTGAAAATTTTAACTCTCTACCTATTACGTCTCATTAAATACAGCCCGCTGACAGACAGACGGATGGACAGCGCAGGCTTTGTAATTGGGTCCCGTTGCCACCCTTTGGGTCCGGAACCCTAAAAAATGAGACAAAGTAAACACTGACTTATTGAATTAATATAATAATAGGTAGTAGGTACGAAATGCCTTTGAGATTGTGGTTCTATCCATAGTCGTCAAAATAATTATAAACGTACCAGTATGTACCAGCATATAGATAAAATAACTATATATAGGTATATAAATATAAAACACAATTATTTTGTCGTCGAGGCTGTTTTGAAGATACAGAAATAAACAAAATGAGCTGTATAGGTTTGTTATTGTTATTCTGAAGACATGTCCGAAGGTGCCAGGCCGTACAACTGCAGTAAGTATGGATCACAAATGGCGGAATTTCATCAATGCTAACTATCAGCAAAGTTGCTTTCACAAATTTTGTAGGCTCGGACGGTAAATGACCATGAAACGTCATTGTTGCATGCAAGTCGAATTCTTCGCTTACATTATAAGTAGGTACGTGATAGGCACAGACTTCCGAGATGTAGTTCGCAATTGGTCGTTCGATTATTTGTTTGAATCTTAGTGGAATCCTATAGGTGGCATTTGGTGGGTTTGTAGAAGTAGAATAGCCACTGCGGTATTTTGTTACAATACCAATGGCGGAAGGTCAAACATTTTAGCAGTCACCTAAATAATATGTAAAATATTTGAGTAAATGTTTGCATTGTGCGCCATCTATCGCTGACCAAAAAGAGGCTCACAGCTTCCATTCTCTGGCATTAGACAAGTTTTTTTCAATGCAGATAGGTAGCGCTATTAAAGCACATTTGAAATTCAAACAAGAGTATTATTGAAATTTCAAATGTGTTAAATAGGAAAATGATAAAAAAGTGGCAATTTTCTGATACTTACCCAATGAACAAATCCTGACAAAATGAAGTTCGTACCTTCAAAATACAGAGAGATAGTGATAACCGCTTTCAGTTATTTTATTATTTTCGTGAGAACAGCAGCTAGTAAAAAATGTAATTGGAACACCTCCCTACCTTATCCCCATGTTTGGGTTGAAACAGTTTAAAAAAGGTCGATAAAAAAATAATTTTATCCGTACATATTAATAAAGGACCTTACACCATGCCAAATTTCAAGTTCGAAGAAATTACAACAGATTCTAATAGGAAGTCCGTTCAGTACCTACCTACACTAAATATCTTGAAAATTGAGGTTGCACTATGCCGTAAACTCGCGTTTGAGAATAGAGAGACTGAGTCTGAGAATAGAGAGAAGAATGAATAAACGTAGAGTGATTAAAGCAATAAAGTCTTCAGGACGGTATAGGAAGTGCAGTTCATCTATCTTCCCACCCCTCCGGAAAACAGGCGTAAATGTGTTTGAATATTTAGCAGCCAGGTTTTCGAATTACATCTAGGTTTATTTATGTTGCACTTACTCCAAAATAATATATGAGAAATTCTACCGGCGACATGTTAGTCATGGTGCGACGAGGGCGACTGACGCAGTCATGCCTGCCAACTTTTGGCACGCCATAGGATGTGGGTAGTAGTGCGTGGAGTGTTTCACTTCCATAGCATGGGAAACTCGATCACTAAACTAGCGTCTGCGCTATAGTAGATAATCTACGAGTATATTAAAGGTATAGTTCGCTTTAATATATACTTTAATGATTATAAAAAAAAGTATGTAGGTTAGTATTATTTAACAAGCCTCATAGCTCAGTTGGTAGTAACTCTGCCTTCTGCGCTGTAGGCTGTGGGTTCGATTCCCAGCCAGAGCAAACATTTGTGTGGTGAATATAGATGTTTGTTCTGTGTTTGGGTGTTGTATCGTATAGTACGTATGTATTTACAAGTATTTAAGTATTCTATCCGTAATCTAGTTCCCATATTACAAGCTATGCTTAGTTTGGGGCTACATGGCGCTGTGTAAAATTAATGTCCTGCAATATTTATTTATTATATCCGTAATACTATATAGTACTTGGGTTCCACTAGATAGAGTTCTTCGAGTTCTACTAGTACATAATAAAATCCAGAATGTGGATATCCGTAAGAGAACTAGCTGCTAAAAACTATAACTGCTGTGTAGTACCTTAAGGTCCTCGCGTGTCGGCCACGAATAAACGCGGAACGAATTGTGATAAACACACCACTCAATGTACCGACGACTTTGTGGCGGTTACGGGGAGTCAATGGATGGAAGCGGCGCAGGCTAGCTATTAGTGGCGTTGGTTGGGGGTGGCCCTTGTTCTCTAGGGAGTTTATAATTTACTCAGCTTAACTCGGCTTCGGGCTTAAGTAGCCAAGTCAACTGGAGACCCGAGAGGGCGGATTTTTTCTGACCAGTCTTTTAGTAGGACAAAAGTGTTCTGTAGCAGTCTCGAGTTAAATTGGGCGCCGAGGGAGCTATCTTAGTTCTATCCACGTTCTATCCATGTATCATATCTAAATGTTCAACGCCAATACCGACCTTAGGTCAACGTAGTAGCGTTTATTTCGTTTTGTGAGCTATCATCCAGTGACACGCCGTTCGTTGGCAAAGAAAAAGTTATTGATCTGAGATCCGTTTGTTGGTAAACACAATGGTGAACGATTACTGGCTGTTCTTAGGTAATACACGCTGTTCTACATTTGCAGGTGTGCCTTAATCCTATGGCATCTACTAATGGAATTAAATAAAAATTAAAAAAAACCTTGAACACTAGCGTTGTGTTCAAGGTTTTTTTAAGCATATTTGAATCATTATTTTTATGTTAAACATCTGCCCTGAATCTCGAGTCTTGCCTGGGCAAGAATGAGGCCTGCAATGGAGCGAGCCTTTCCAGAAAATGCTTTGTTCAGCAGTACCTTATAGGCTTATAATGAGCTGAAATGATAGTGATGAATTTAGAACCTTGGCGCAAGTGTAATGCGCGGGGTGAGCTAGTAATCCATTAGTAGATTCGAAAGCGTTCAAGATTATGTTTACCTTACCAGCTGCGACACTGTGCCGCCATTTGTGTTGTGACACGAATCAAACGGTACCCCAATAATGTATTTGTAGATACACGTAGGTGGGTATATACCTACTTCAGGCACTTGACCCACCGTTGGCGTGGAAGCGACTAACAATCGACTATTTTCTCGCTCAAGATACTTAGTTACGATCAATTCTAAAAGAACTTGTCATAGTATTATAAAGCTGCATAAAAGATATGAGCTCAGTTAATGACTTGTAACAATGTTATGGTTGTGAATAAAATAATGAAATGAAATATTGCTCGCAACTCGTTCGTCGATACGAGAGAGCTTTTCTTTTTAACCGACTTCAAAAAAAGGAGTCTCAATTCGGCGGTATGTTTTTTTTTGTTTGAGTGTTTTGATTTCTCCGCCAATTCGCAATAGATTTTGATAATTCTTGTTGTGTTTGGTAGGCCATACTTTCGAGGTGGTCCCATAGAAATTTTATCAAGATAGTAGTTGTTTGATTTTTATATCAAAATTACTGGAAAAAGTATGTCAGTTTGCGGTCACTAGAGTAGACCTACTGAACTGCTTACTTTCCAGTATCATCATAATAATTATCAGGGTTTTGTCATAATCACCATTCTTGGCAGGCGTGTTGTTGATAGCAGTAATGATGATATCATTCATCTACTACTGAACTGCCTGCATTCCGGTAGGTCTAGGGAAGGCCTTTGGCATCATCATCAGATAATGATGACGATGTTTACCGAAACTCCGTAAAAAATAATTTAACCTAGTATTGTTTGGGCTTAGTGCAATTGTCTTATGATGCATTCTGGCTATAAATGCTGTATACTTGTATTGTCATCATCATCATTATCATCATTATAGCCCATAAAAGTCCACTGAATAGGACATGGACATGATAGGTACTTATGCTTTTTTTTGTAAATACATATTTTCATTCTTTCTTTCTTCGTGTGAACTGTGTAACAGTTATGGTATCAGAATTTACAGGCCGCCGCTATAGGCGTCTAACATAAGTCATTACTACTAGCATTACATCAGAACCTCATTTATTTTTTCGTCTAGTAACTGCCTCTGTGGTCTAGTGGTTCAACCCACCGATTTCAGATTCAGAGATCCCGGGTTCGATCCCCAGGGTGAACAATATTGTGCTGGTTTGGTTGGTGGTTGGATTTTGTTTGAGTCCGCCTGTCTAGCTACCACCATCTTACCTAATTCTGTCGACATAATAACAATTCTTAAAAAAAAAATGTTGTGTTCCGGCATTTAGAGGTAAGATAGCCAGTTCCTCAGTTTGTTGAGGATTCCGGGTGAAGTGTGCCTCCACCTTCAGTCTTAACTCAACTTGTTACCAGGTGAGATGAAGGACAAGCGCTTCCCCGTCTTACAATAAAAAAAAATCTAATGGTATGTGTGTGTTTTTTTTTAATATTTATTGTATATATATGTTGCTGAATCCATTCGTGTAATTTTCAAGGGTGAACAATTCTATGGGTACTGGATACTCTATACCTAGATCTAACAAGCGATATGATCGCCCATTTGTCCTATATGTTTTTGGTTTACAATATGGTAATTATCTCGATGACTACCATATATACGGAGTATGTTACTTATATCGAGCGCCTGAATTCGCGACGATGATGATAATGATGTTGATGTGTGGTGTGAGTAGACTTGTACTCGCTTAAAGCTATCGCTGGCGGTAAGACACGCGCCTTACCTGTCCTGGTTATAAGGAAAGGAGCTCCAAACATAATCTCACCTTACAGGCGTCGCAGGAGGCGCCGCGCGCCGCCGCCGCCGCCGCCCGGGGCGGTTTGACACATTATCAACAATACACCCTGATTATGTTTCCGGGGATACGGTCTTCCTGATGGAGGATTTACGGGGACAGGTTGTCTCCACGGCTTCTGTGTGATCAACACAATAACGAATTTATACCCAAGGTATTTTTTAATGGAGTTGTTTGTGTTAGGATAATGTTTTCTATTATTAAACATACACTGTATTATATTACCTAATGTTTGTATTATTCAATGTCATTTTGTGTATGAACCTAGAAGATAAGAAGCCTGACATTACAAACAATTGGCTCCAGCAAATGAATTATAATTAGTTCTTATCTAGTTATTAAGTTACCTAAAACTTTGTAATGGAACATCAAAAATATAACTAGTTCGAGATTCTTGCCTTTATCCTTGTGTGCTGGTCGCGATTCCGAACAGGCGGTAGATTTGACGTTTCAAAGTAATCAAAAATCTTACTGAAAAAATGTATATTGAATTTACTTGAATTGATTCCGCTTCTTGTAATGGGAGTCAGTGGGCTGGAAAGCCTTTTAGAATACTTTATTAGAGATTTTCCATCAGGTGGATATATTTCTACGATTATCTATTGCTTTGCTTTCATGTAATAAATACTAACAAGTAGATCCTAACAAATAGATATAAGTCTATACCTTCCTACTATGTTTCTAGATAATAAACTTTATTTTAATTTATTCACAATAAAAAAAGTAGGTACCTACAATCAAAGGAATTATATACCTTCTGTTCAAAGGAAGCGGTCGTGTTACTAAAGGCCGTTACAAAAGATCTATAGGTAACTCAACGATTCCAGACCAGTACCACACGAAAGCCCAAGACACTGGCTACATTTCTTTCGCTGGTCTAAATAAGAACCAGACTTTGGGTCACGTGTCACGTAAATCAAAAGCCAAGAAAAACATTTTTGATAACCGCCGCCGAGGGCACCGCCTCCCCATGTACCCAAAGTCTCGGCCCCTGGTGTGGCGGCTGATTTGGCCGAGAGAATTTAGTGCTCTCGATAATAAACTGCTTTTAAATGTGAGTGTATATTTTATAAATCGAGGATCCTATGCTATTTGTTGGACAGCTACTACCAATATTTTATGTTCTCATACCTGAGAAACGGAAGCTGCTTGCGTCGGTTTTACTAATGTTGTGTTGTCTCAAATTCACGAATAGGTAACATATTCTGGGATTTCCTCATCCTTGCCTACATTCGTGTCGATATCTCGGTTCACCTCGAATCTTGTGTCGGCCAAGCTGACCCATTTGAATAAATAACCCGGGGAAGTGCAAGTCCGATACGCACACCGAGGGTTTCGAACCACATATCAAGGCAAAAATGCAGGTGTTTTGAATTTCGGTAATTTATTTTTATACTATACTAGCTACGCAACGCGGTGTTTACATGCGACGATAGAAAAAAATATAACGTTGTTTTTTTTTGTATGTCACCAAAAATTGGTACCTATAATAAAATAAAATACAGAAAAAAAACGTTGTTTACAAATGCTATTAACACAAAAATCACAACCCGCGACGGGACTCGAACCCGTATCTTTTCCTGAAGCCGGCTAACTGACTTTTGACTTTGACTTTGACTTTGGTTCGAAATTAAAAGGAAAAAGAGCTGGTGGAAAAGCTTCCTTTTTAAAAAAAATCGTTATTCAATAAAATGTATATACAATTAAACTAACTAACGTTTTTACAAAGAAATCAGTCAAATTACTAGGGACCGTTACAAACGGCCTATAGGTAACTCAACTGTTCCAGACTAGACTGCATTGCCACGCTGAATAGCTATGCTAATTCACTGGCCTAAATAAGAGCCAGCCCTTGTAGGGTCCCACACCAAAGGCCTGCCCATTTCCCAAAGGACAAGAGTCATACTGTCGGGCCGCTTACTATCATCACGTAACAGACCATTCGGTTCAAGAACAGCTGGATTATGAGAGAAATTGTGAGGTGACAGAGTTGACATTATGCCTACGTTTTAAAAATTTAAAAGAAAACCGACATCAACCACCACTAATATTATAAATGCGAAAGTTTGCAATGTACTCCTTCACGATCAAACGGCTGAATGGATTTGTATTAAGTTTTTTAACTAATTTAAATCACTGTATTAAGACAGACTGCTTATTATCCCGATATAGTAAAGTATTCTCGTGGAATGGAAACAAACATACTATGAGTTACGTTTGCCACCCCAAAGGAAAACATAATTCATTCGATATAAATGAAATAAGCCTGTGTTAATGGATTATGGCCATAAACTATGTATATCCAAGTTTCAACCAAATCCGTTCAGCCGTTTCTGTATAGGTGTATCAAACACATACACACACACACATACACTGACAAAAAATCACATTGATAATTAATATATATAATAAAGTGTGATTTTTATAACAAAGTTACATAAACACACTGTAATTATACAAGCATAAAAACATCGAATTAAAACATGTATGGCAAAGGCGGGCTCACCCCTAAAAATATTTATTTTTCAGGAAACCGGTAGAGAAAAAAAATATATAATAGGTAGAGAGAACACAGTACATTCATCTCTTTTTCGGTCTTCCTCTACTTCTAAAGCGTTCCACATATTACTCAACATTTTCGTTGTAACGTGACTTTCGTTCCTCCGTATAACGTGCCACTACCATGCCAGCTATACTTTATAATTTCTGTCACTACTTGGCGCTACTTTCAAGCTTCCTCCGAGTGAAGTTATGAAATACAGCACTGTATGTTATTTATTTAACTCTTTTTCAATTTTTGTTTTAGCTGCACGGACGGGTAAAGAAATCTAAAGTGTTCATTGAAATTTTAGTCTATCACACAGTTTTCAGCCAATTTTCAGTGAAGAAGCGCCGTTTCGTCGACGCTTTCAAGTCAACCAAATTGAACTTTGGAGTGAAATAAATGTTTTAGTAGCTAGTTCGAGAGAATGGAAAAGTGTATTGAACTACGTGGGGAATACTTTGAATAGCAATAAAAGTACCAGGTATATGGTTATTGTTGTGTTTTTTTCTTCAAATGACAAAACTTAAAAGGCACGTCATGTATTACCTATATTCACTTCTACGTTCATCTCTTCGTCTTCCTCTACTCCTATAGCCTTACACATTTACTCAACATTGTCTTTGTTTTTTGTGCATCTCTTGCCAATAACAAAGCTTAACTGCGTAGATCACATCCACAATGAACATGGCCTAGCGGTACTGCATTGCCACTTCTTGAGGCATAAAGGTGTCAAGCCTCGCGTGCCCGTAATTTAGGCGGCAACCATACCCTTCGAACCGGAACACAGGAATGCTGCTTGGCGGTGGAAATAGGTATGGTGGTAGTCCTTGCGAGCCCTTTCACAAGGAGCTCTACTACTCTTTTTGTAGCGTGACTTTCATCCAACATTTCATGACGCCTCAATCAAAAGCCCCGCAAGATTTTTGAAAACCCGGAGGGCACCGGCTCCCCACGGACCCAAGGTCTCCACCCCAAAAGGCTCAAATAGGTAAGCTCTGTCGAGACCACTATATTTGCGCCTTTTGTGATCCTCGGCCGAATCAAGGGCAGGCTATTTAGGCCAGCGAATTAGCATTGCTATTCAGCGTGGCAATGCAGCCAGTGTCTTGGGCACGCTTCCGTCTGGTACTGGTCTGGAACAGTTGAGTTACCTATAGGCCGTTTGTAACGGTCCTTAGGTAATCTGACTGATTCCTTTGTACATAGTTTAATTGTACTTTTTATTGAATAATGATATTTAAAGCTTCTTCAGATTTAAGTTGTGAAATCCGCACTGTATATTATTTATATCTATGTATGTTTTTGCTGCGCAGTCGGGTAGAGAAGACTAAAATGTTCCTTGAAATTTTAGTCTATCACGCAATTTTCAGCGGCTCCGAAAGGTCTTTTCTTTTTATAAGTCACATTTTTCACGGAGATTGAGCTTGAACCTTTTGCTTACCCGAATATACTCCCCACATGCCCGCTGAGCCATCAAAGCCGAGGCTACGTTGTTCAAATTACTTATTTAAACGAAAATTGATATATTTATCGTATCTAGGTACATGTGGCATGGTAAAATAATAATTAAGGCATACTGTAAAAATATGTAGGGTATTTATAATTGATTGGTTAGCCATAGTCAAAGTAATTGTTATTTATCTCATTATTTATGTAGAGGTATAAAAATGGTATAATGGTTATGGTATATGGTATGTGTACAACTCTGACTGACATAGTTGTACATATTTACCCTATTAGGGTATAGCAATACAGAAAAGTGGACCGACGCTTTGAGCAATCTTCATGAATGTTTAGTTGAGCAGTAGAAAAAAGTAAATTAAATTCATAGTGTTTTTTTATCACTAAACAAGTGGTTCAAATTATAATAGCATTTATTTATAAGTAGATATTTCAACGATCATTTTTCCTGTTGCTACTATTTTTACCCGTCTTCAAAAAAAAGGAGGAGGTACTCAATTCGTCGGAATGTTTTTTTTAATGTATGTTCCTCGATTACTCGAGGACGTGGTCCCATTGTCATCAGGTTAGGATCTGATCATGGAATCCGAGAAAAATCGAGGGAAATCTTCATATTAAATGCACACTTAAAATGATTTGGGTAGTTTTAGGATCGGTATACATCCCAGGTGATCCCATCGTCATCAGGTCAGGATCTAATGATGGGATCCAGGAAAAATCGAGGGAACTCTTCAAATATTATAGGCACACTTGAAGCGATTTGGGTGATTTACCTCAAAAGTAAAGAAAACAGACCCCATATAGGATCACGCGTCTGTCTGTCTGTCCGACCATCTGTCATCAAAATAATTGGAAAAAATACGTCATCAAGGTAAACGAAATTGTATCATATTCTTCATTGAAGTCGGTTTCCTTTTTAGTTTTTAAAATATAATTATCTTCTTCCTGAACAGATAGTTCAGGTAATTTATTGTAAACTTTTGGTATTCGTATCGCCATTTTTTTTATACAACTAGGAGACGGAGCAAGCACGTCGCCCACCTGATGTTAAGTGCATCTCTTGCCTATAGCAATGCCTTCCTGCGTAGGTCACATCCACAAAGAACATAGCCTACACGTCACTGCATTGCGCCCGTCAACTTGAGGCATAAAGGTGTTAAGCCTCGCGTGCCCGTAATTTCACCGGCAACCATACCCTTTGAACTGAACACAGCAATGCTGCTTGTTGAAATAGGTATGGTGGTAGTACTTCCCCGGACGAGCCCTTTCACAAGGGGCTCTACTCTTCTGCCATTCTTTGATGACGCCATTGTCATAGGAAGCGATTGGCTTAGTAGGATCGGGGCCCAGTGTGTGTGGTACTTTCTGATACGATTTTCCCGAGAGTGAACGGGTTCGCGAGATGAACGCAAGGCAATTCGCCAAGCCAGCTCGCAACCTCAGTTCAGCTCTGTTCCTAGTGGGGAGCGCGCGCGGTCGAGCCGATACCGCTTTACTTTGACGAATTTCGTGGAAATTTATCAATGACTATGTATTGTTTTCCTATAAATTGATTATTAACAAATTTGTTTGTGGATAGTTCTGTATTTAATAATAGTTTGGTTGGTGATAAGTAGCGAAGTAACTGTGTGTTGTGAGTTGTGAAAAGTTTTTACCTGTGATATGGAAAGTTGAAGTTTCGTGAAGATACTGGTGAGAGCTATTTTTATACTTGAGATTTTTTTTTGTAATTTTTTCATATAGAAAGAAGTTTATGAAGTCAGGTTTTCGGTTATTGAAATCGGAAGGTCTTTAAAACTTAACACCGGGTAGGTTTCGAAGGCATAAGAGGTACTGATACTGAACTGAATGAGTTGCGTTGTGATTTTAATCGCCGGAGTTCAATAAATATCTAAAAAAACCTATGGATATGGATTTACAGTTCTGTTCTTTGAGACGGTGATAAAAGGGATATAATGTGTATTATATATATATATAGAATGATAAGGATAAAAGAAAATGACACAAATTCATAAAAACGTGTAATAGTTACTCACATCCATCATTGGCTTATGTACCAGGTATAGCGCGGAGGATATTTAAAAAGGAGCAGGAAGGGTAGGTAGGTACGTACAGGCACCATATCCGTTACATTGAAAACGTTAAATAGGCTGTCTTTTTAGAGATATTATTAAAATATCTGCATGTGACTGCAGATCCAAATATTTTGATTATGGATATAATGTAGATGCATAAAATTAGAAAATGTATACCAGAAAGCTGATCGATCGCGTAAATTAAGCTAGATAGTAGGTACACGTAAGTATTTAATTTCTCTTGAGACCAACTGAAATTCGAGTAGGGATTATAAATGTAGAAACGCAAAATCCTCAGACTACTGAGGATTCCGGGTGCTTTTAGAGTGTGATTTCATCATAATTTTCAAACCCAGATGAGAAAGGCCAAGCGCTTTCCCACTGTACCAATAAAAAAAAAACACATTTTTAGTATTTAACGTAATTTTTACGTGTTCTCTTTTGAATATTTTTCATTTAAACTACCTAGGTTTAAAAGGTTGAATCTTGCAACTGAATTTAGGACCAGCTTCCCTCAATCGGCGTGGAAGTCGCGGGCATCAGAAGGGTCGACCCCACCAAACCAGCGAACAAGGGATCTCACCAGAAAAAGGACAGCAGCTTACTTCTGTGTATTGTCTACCTTTACTGCAATCTGTAAATGATTTTTTGACCCACGAACATACTTTTGACCTATACAAATGAAGAATCTTTGTAATTTGACATTTAAACCGCGTTTTACATTGACTAAAATTACCCATGACATTTGTTTATTATTCCTATTCAATTATGTATCACTATCCTTTTTGAATTCACTAATCTTACTTGTAATGATTATGAGTTGTATTGATATTCCTGTGTTATCTTGTACTGACCATAACTGTAACTTTTAATAATAATAATGTAATTTGTAGTTTATAAGTAGTTTTAGTTATTTTTTCAATACGATTGTAAAAAATTGTTAATGAAATAAATGAAATGAATGAATGAATGTATGAATCACCAATCCGCCTTCCGAGCGTAGTGATTATGGTTAAGTCCTACCACCAACCAAACCAAGCACATTATTGTAATCCCTCTGGGGATCGAACTCGGGACCTCTAAATCTGACACCGGTAGGTGAACCACTACTCAGTTCAATGATTTATGTTAAAAAAAAAAATAGTAATTTTTACTTAAAAAATTGTCCCCAGAACAGAAACATCCTTTAAATGTAAGTTTTTCAACATGAAATAAAATAATGTTGGCTAGCGGCTTTTTAAGAAAGTTGTGCCTTGGCCAGCAGTTGCGCAAAATTCTAGTAGTTTACTGGATAAAATAGTTCCATAACTACTTCAACTAATAATTAATTTTTAGCCTTCTGACTCAAATTGGAGGCACGCATTGGGTACATAAAAACAGTCCGGCAGTCAACGTGTTAACGATATACCCACATCCGTAATTGGACATCTCCCAAATTGTTTTTTTTTGCCGCACGACAAGGAAGCTTTTGTTTACATACGTTTAAATATAAGTATAATATATATATATATATATATAATATGTATATTGTATATATACACGTGTACGTATGCATGGTAAACATATATATATATAAGGTTTTCTGATATCTACCATGCTGATGCTAATTCAAATGTATATAGATTAATATACTTTTTCAGGCCAGGTTTTCGTTAAACCATGTTTTATTTTGCTTTTGGGCTTTCGTTTTTCCAACATTCAACTTCTTTAAAAGTATCTTATCCAAAATTTCGCGTGGAAAAAGTCTCCAGGACTCCTGGACTCCAGGACTGACAGATATAATAGCTCAAGAAAGACGATCCAGACGGTCTCTACGGAGGGCTAAAGTAACGAAGAAAAATATTTCATTCCAAGCCATTTTCCTTTTACGTAATTACATCTGAAACGAATGAATTAAAAACATCCGAGGAAACAAAAGCTTTAACGAGCTTTCAGTACCTGAAAGTCTCTTGATTATTTACGAATTTAATACCACCCCGGGGCGAAGAGTATTTCTTCAAAGGTTGAAGATGAAAGATCATGTACTTATCGTGGAGGTGACTCCCAAGGAATACGGGCCTTTCGCCCCTCTCTGTACACCCGTGGATGCTATAAGAGGTGCCTACGGGCTTATAGGGACGACCTGACGCCTCAGTACTTTACTTCAGACGCTCGGAACCTGCTGTTTTAGTATATGTTCGATTTTTTTTTTTTTGGTGCTACGTTGCTTTTTATTAGCTGATTTTATTAATTTGAACGTATAATTGAAAATTTGTGTATAGACACATTATCCGTATCCAATCATACGTTAAAATTTTCTTTTAAATTATGACGTGCCATTTCAAATATTTAAAACTACTTTTTTATGAGAGACCGAGAATCAGTGGCACTCCAAATCCTAAAGGAGAGAGTAGTATAACTTTTTAGCTCTTTTGAACCTCTGTAAATGGTAAGTTTTTTCAAAACATAACTATACAAAACAAAATATTTTTAAATATTATTTCAATTCTTTTTTTGCGTTACGTTTTGTTTCAAAACAAAGTAGGTGTATGAAAAATAAATGTTTCATACAAACACTTTTCCCATCCTTTTTTTGCGTTACGTTTCTTTCAAAACAAAACGATTAAAAATAAAACATAAGGAAATTCCTTTTTTTTGCGTTTTAGGAACAAAGAAAACGAATCATAGGTACGTACCTATGGGAGAGACCATTCGCACCGGTCTCATGAACATACGTATTGTGGTCTGCCTGGGCAAAGAAATCGCTGGCTTTTGCTAGCGGTGAATCCGAAGTAAAATGATAGGCTTAATAAAGGCTTGGGATTTGAAATTGTTCTCTCGTCAAGAATTTCATATCATAAGTAAGTGAGATTTCATGTTTAAGTACCTTACTAATTACTTAGTGAGTGGCCTCTTGCGTTTAGGATTAGATATAGATTAGGTAATACAAGTGGTAGTAATGTCTTAGCTGTAGGTAAATACATAAGTACAATAAGAAAGCATCTATTACTATTGCTCTAACTAAAAGGCAAACTAAATAGGTTAAAGGAAAAACTTAAGATGGCCGATTGTTTCGTTCCTAGACACTGTTATTGCACCAACTCATTTTTAACGGACTGCAAAAAAAAAAGGAGGAGTTTCTCAATTCGTCGGAATCTTTTTTTTTTATTTTTTGATGCATGTTCCCCGATTACTCGTAGACGCCTGGACCGATTTCGAAAATTATTTTTTTGTTTGAAAGGGTATAACTACACAGGTGCTCCTTATTGTCATCAGGTCAGGATCTGATGATGGAATCCGGGAGAAATCGAGGGATCTCATCAAATATTATATGCACACTTGAAGTGATTTGGATTTTTTTAGGGTCGGTATACTTCCTATGTGATTCCATCGTCATCAGACTATGGGATCCTGGAAAAATCGAGGGAACTCTTCAAATAGACACTTGAAGCGATTTGGGTGTATTACCTCAAAAGAAAGGAAAAAACGGACCCCATATAGGATCACGCGTCTATCTGTCTGTCCGTCCATATGTCATCAAAATAATTGGAAAAAATACGTCATCTAGGTAAACGAAATTGTATGATATTCTTCATTGAAGTCGGTTATCTTTTTAGTATTTAAAACGTAATTATGTAATAGTCAATTTGCTTTTGTTTGTTATTAAACTACAAATTGAATTTCAGATTTGTTTTACATTTGCTGTGAGACATTGCTTTCGTCTATAACCAACCGACCAACCAGGCTGTCCACCTAGTTGGTCGGTTGATATTTTTTTTTCTTAACCGACAATCTATCCAGTTTGTTCGTTAGTAATTAACATTTTTATTACTAGCCGACCAACTATTTAATTAATGGTTTGATGGTAATTTCATGATACTAGTATAACACTCGATAAGTAACGAATCTAATACGGTCGATTGCCGTGGCAGGACTCAGCTGGATGTCGTACAAGCCGACTAAAGGATCTCACCAGAAGAAGGACATCACCAGCTTCGTTCTGTGTAATATCTACACCTTTACTGCGATCACCAATCCGTTTGACAAACGTGGTGAACATGACAGAACCCTCCAGCTTTGGAGGAGGCTCTGTCCAGCAGTGGACACCAAAGGGCTGTTGATGTGAAACTAATACGATATATGTTTATTCTTATTTTTATTGTACGACGGCGAAGCGCTTGGCCTTCATCTCACCTGTTACAAGTTGAGATAAGGCCGAAGGTGGAGGCGCACTTCACCCGGAATCCTCAACAAACTGAGGAACTGGCTCTAAATGCGGGAACACAACAATTTTAGAATTGTTATTATGGCGACAGAATTAGGGTATGATATGTATGTAGGTACTGTCATTACGGGTTATGGTTTTACACGTGTTGAATGTTATGTATTATCCTAGGCGAGTTTATGTCGGGGTGTGTCACCCCCAGCTTATCGTCCGATTTCAAATTCTCGCAGTCCGTACTTTTCAAGCGTAATAGCTTCCATTTTACCCACGCTGGGACAAAGAATACAGCGAACAATTGCACATTCAAAGAAGCTGCAGCAAAGGCACTTTACAACAAAGGATAAGCGCTAGTACGCAGTGGTTTCAGACGCTAAGGGGGTTTTAGATTACCTCTTACGTAGGTACTAGTTTGTTTTCTCGGGGCACGCTTTAAGATTTATTTCTGGGTGAAACTTATTGGAACATTTTGGCTCCCAAATCTGAGTTAGATGAGAATGAATGAACACTTTATTGTACACAGAAATAAATACACATAACAAACATTTAATAACAATAGCGTCTAAGTACAATGGGCGGCCTTATCGCTGAAAGCGATTTCTTCCAGGCAACCTTGTAAGGAGAAATGTAAACAGTAAAAAATAATAATGACAGAAGTAGTGCACGACAATAAGTATAAACAGAAATGAGGGTGAGTTGGTAGTGCCTGGTTGTGGGTTCGATTCCCACCCTGGTCAAATATTTGTGTGATGAATATAGATGTTCTATGTTTGTCTTTTTTATATTATTATGAGTATATTTAAGAAAAAGGAAGTCAAAGTCAAAATTTCTTTATTCATTAAGATTTTTTAGAATTATTTTGAAACGTCAAATATACCGCCTGTTCGGAATCGCGATCAGCACACAAGGAGAAAGGCAAGAAACTTAGCTAGTTAATTGTTAACAGGATATCAGTTAGGTCCGGGTCCTTGATCCAACCAGGTTCTCATGGGATACCTTCAGGCACCATTAAGTACAGTCATGAAGGAATTCATATATGAAAGAAATAAATAAAACAGGACATTAACTTTTCGCGACTTATATAAAGGTACATTATACATAGATAATAGGCCCTAATATCGCCCTAAGCTTACTTGGATTGTACTGTACCTACTGGCTGCACGTCGCTACACGTAGATAACTAACAAGACGATATAAAGCGTTCCAGTCTAGATAAGTTCTCCATTATTTCTACTTTTTACTGTCAAACTAACAAACAAATATGGTTGCCCTCCATCTTGGGTCGCTATTTGTTCTCGTTACGTTGCAACTTGGTACTGCAGCGGCGGCGGTAGCGTATACCGCCTTAGGTGGTGATAAATTATCGTAGAGATCTATCGTGCGAAAAAGTCAATTCAATTCATTTATTGTTTGTGAACCTAAGTATAATAGATGTAATAACTTAAATGAGAAACGACGAAGTTAAAAAGAAATAAATATATTTACAAATGTTCACAACCCGCGAAGGGGCTCGTAGCCGCATCTTTTCCTAAAACCGGAAGCGCCGGAAATTGAGCAACTGAGTCCTGATGCAGTTTTTGAATTTTTGCCATACTCAATTCAGCTTAGTATTACGAGTGATTATGGCAAAATCCTCCAAGCGATAATCACCACGCTTGGTAGTATTGGTGATCGCAATAAATGTAGAAGGAAGCTGCTGCTGCTGCGTATGCTGGTGAGATCCCTCAGTCGGCTTTTACGACATCCATGGGCTATGATGGGGTGTCGATTCTTAAGCCGCGACCTCCACGGCATATAATACTTTATAATGCCTGATGAAACAATGTTGAATTTTTGCAGTAGGGTTTTTTCAACTTTGAACACACGTTGCCGATATTTTAACTTTAAAACAAATATAACCGCCGCTGATATTAAAGGGGACCTAGGGTACTTATCACTTTGTGAAATAATAAAATGGATAATACATCTGGAGTCCCGTTTGAACCCATCATAGCGTCCTAAGACACAACCACAAGCCGACCATTAGCTACCACAGAATAAATAACATGGACCTGTCCCTAAAGTCGGGTGTGTAGTATATAGTATACACGCGTGATATTATGTTTGTTAGATTTTGGTTTTAAAACATATCATATCTTGTTTTAAAGCTGCAACAAATTGAAATTCATGATATGTTTTTTACAACAACTGATTATTATTATTATTGTTATGCTGATTTTTAAATAAATAAAAAATAATACATATTACTGATCATATCAGACAGCGCCATCAAATATATGAGAACTAGATTACGGATGGAATACTTTGTATATATATTTTTGTAAATACATTCTTGTGCAATATAATACCTAAATACAGATCAAACACAATTTTATACCACACCTAAGATTGTCTTTTCTAACTCTATACTATATATATATAATATCTCTAACAAGCCTCACAGCTCAGTTGGTAGTAGCTCTGCCTTCTGCGCTGTAGGTTGTGGGTTCGATTCCCACCCAGTACAAACATTTGTGTGATGAATATTAATGTTTGTTCTGTGTTTGGGTGTTGATTTGTATGATAAGTATGTATTTACAAAAAAATAAGTATTTAAGTATTCTATCCGTAATCTAGATCCCATTTTACAAGCTCTGCTTAGTTTGGGACTAGATTGCGCTGTGTGAAATTAATATGATGTAATATCCTGTCTTGGGTGGGAATGGGAAAATAGTAAGAGCTGTAAGGCCTCTATTTTTCAAATTGAATAGTTTGATTTCCTTAAAAAGTCACAATCTCCGAAGTATGTACAATCTGTAGATTTTTTTTTTGTATTTCAAGTGATTGCACTTCGTCACAACATTTACAAATGTAATCACGATGCAAAAATTCACGACCCGCGACGGGACTCGAACCCGCATCTTTTCCTAAAGTCGGAAACGCTCTAACCAACTGAGCTACGAAGGTTTTGTCGCAGATTCCGAATTTTCCCGTCGCGGGTTGTGAATTTTTGTGTCATTATAACATCGGTAGAATATTGTCAATCATACCTAAGTAGGTATATTATTTTACAAAAATATATAAATATTATTGTACGACGGCAAAGAGCTTGGACTTCATCTTACCTGGTTACAAGTTAAGATAAGGCTGAAAGGGAAACGCACTTTACCCGAAATCCTCAACAGTCTGAGGAACTGGCTATTTTACCTTAATGCCGGAACACAACAATTTTAGAATTGTTATTATGGCGACAGAATTAGGTAAGATGGTGGTAGCTAGCCAGGCAGACTTGAACAAAGTCCACCAACCAAACCAAGCACAATATTGTATCCCCCTGTGATCGAACCCGGGACCTCTGGATCTGATATCGGTGGGTGAACCACTAGAGGCGGTTATTCACAACATATAATGACAGTGTTCTAATCGAGAGAGCATACAAAATATATTATTCAATCTTGACGTGCTGTACTATACCTAGCGACGATTTTTCTGTGGCTAAAAAGTAAAACATGTTAGAATAAACATAAAAATCTGCCCTCTATGAAGCATCAACAGACTTCTATACGGAGAATATCTTGACCGTATAAATTGTGAGACATATTTTTATATCAGGTTCAGGTTATTGTCACAAAAACTTATTTTTATTCTACGACGGGGAGGTGCTCGGCCTTCATCTCATCTGATTTCCAAGTTACGATAAGGCCGAAGGTAGACGCGCACTTCACCTGGAATCCTCTATATACTGAGGAACTGGCTATTTTACCTGTAAATTCCGGAACACAATTTAAGAATTGTTGTTATAGCGACAGAATAAGGTGAAATGGTGGTAGCTAGCCAGGCGGACTTAACCACCAACCAAACCAAGCACAATACTGTACTCCCCCTGGGGATCGAACCCGGGATCCCAGAGGCTGGTCATTAATGACCACTGCTGGATGCCCCCTAACAATTTTAAGGGTCTTGCCAAAATCACTACTCTTGGCAGTTCGCAGATTGCAGTAAAGTGATAGATATCTAAAGGTAAGCTGCTGCTCTTCTTCTAGTGTTTCTTGTCGGCTTTTACGACTTCCGCGGGCAGAATTGGACAGGTTTGATCACTAAGCCGCTACCGCCATGTAGACAGTTTTATGCCGCTCTAGCTAATACACTTGTAAAGTGTCTCATTCTAGAAGACTTCAAGTCTACGAGGTACAAAATATTTGAAATTTTCAACTAACCCTTATGCTAGTTGCTTCAGTCTATCCAATGTAACTTACAGCAAACTTAAACCACATTAGTTTACCAAAGTTTAATTAACTTCCACCTATGCACTGAATAATTTCAGTAAAGTTTCACGAACATCAAATTAGTGAGATTTCTGGTTATTCATTTTGTTCACTTTAGCATAGGCGAAGGAGCGTGCCGTACTTAGGTATTTGCTAATAAACTTTGTTCAAATAACAGTGTTAGCTAAGTAATAAATGTTGACACACGTGGTTCAAAACAGCTGGTACAGTAGGTACATTTGCTATCGCCCTGGACACGATCTGCAGTGTCCGGTTTGGAAACCACTAAACCGACTACGGACTTAAGCCGGCCGCAGTAGAAAAAGTCGCCATGTGTGGTATCATAGACTCGTCGTGCGCACATTGCGAGTGTGGACCCCCGTGCAGGACATGGCCCACCTCCATTCCTGCCCCTCTAACCTGTACCCAGGCAGAACTGATAGAAGTGACCAACAGAGGCATGCTTAGTACGTTGCTCAGTAGTGGTAGAGGAAAGTTTGAAACTTGTATCGTTTGATTCGATAAGAAGAAGTAGGCAGGTACATGTATGTAGCTTTCACATGGACCGGTCGTATCGGTGAACTGATTTCCAAGAGGTGGCGACGGATGGGTAGTTTTTGAAGGTTATAATTATAAGTACAGTAAGAAGAATCAATGAATTGAGACTTTTGCGCACAAAATAACTTTTCGACATCTCTGTTTGATTTCGAGTCTTTCCTGTGTAACTATTCTCAAACGGGAAGCCTTATCGGATGGAATTTGGAAGATAACGATGGATTCCGGAAACACAATTCTTAACTCCAAATAAATAAAGATATTTGTATTCGAGAATAGTGTTGAAATCTATCAAATAATCAAGTCGAATCCAACAAAACGTGATGTGTCCGAACCGAAAACTATCCGTGTGTTTGAAAATTGCTAAACTGATCTAAAAATAAGCGATATATACTTTTTTAATAAAATATATTTTTACCGGATAATATTAGAAATGCTGTGAATGAATGAAATGAATGAAAACGAAACGAATAGTAAAATCAAGTTCGGTAGTCTTGAGATTGCTTCGGGATTGCTTGGGAGCGATATTTTTCAGACATTCTAAGCATAGCTGATGCAGATGATTAGTACTGTAGGTACTTATCACTTTGTTTTGATGATACAAAATCTTGCGGGGCTTTTGATTGAGGCGTTACGTGACCCAAGGGCTGACTCTTATTCAGGCCAGTGAATTAGCATAGCTATTCAGCGTGGCAATGCAGCCAGTGTCTTGGGCACGCTACCGTCTGGTACTGGTCTGGAACAATTGAGTTACCTATAGGCCGTAAACTGACTGATTCCTTTGTACATAGTTTAATTGTACTTTTTATTTAATAAATGTACCAAATACTGCATTATTATTATTAGTCACGATAGATTTTACCTGGCCCAAATGTTTCACCAATACAAAGTCGCGAGTGACCCAGCCATCCTCGACAGACTGTAGGCCGCTAGGGGCCGAGGCGGTAAATTGAGTTACCGCAATATTCTGAACTAATATCGTTCGAGTGTTGTTTCTCCTCCGCTTTCTTATCGATATGAGACGAGATTGCTATTCGAGACTCATGTGTATACTCGATAATTGGGCTCCGAAACTGATACGGCAGCCGTAAGTAGGTCTGTGACTATGTATCACATATTGGACCGGACAGACGCTCCTATAAAGAGAGATATTACTTGCAACTTTTTGGATTACGAATTTCAAGTCCATGCAAGCCTTACAATATTTTTGAATCAATATCCAACCGCGCCCTTTCAATCAACTCGACGCGATATCATTCGTCAAAATCGGGAATTCATGCGTTTTCACACGAAGTCAATCATCATCAACAATTCTGTGAAATTAAGTTAGCGAAACGTTGCTGAGCCTTTAAAATCTTCAGATACCTGTGTCCGCGGTTAAAAAATGAAACTGCGTATCCTGAAACTGAAAAGTATCTCTTGCAAACATGCTTTTTGCTGTTTAATTTTTAATTTGAAATGTTTAAGCTCTTGACTCACCATGAGATAAGGACAAATAAAATTAAAAATTAAAAATCATTTATTACTGTTGTACAAAATACATAAAAATGTTGAGCCCTCGTCACCAAAATAAGTACACTTTCTTAGCTTATAAACTAGCTTTAAAGCGACGATAGAGCGAGCTTTCTCAGAAGCTGGTTATTGAAGGCTATTTACTACCTAACATGTTTACTCCGCTTGCTACTACTTATCACCTCTTCACCTGCCAAGTGGCAATCAGGGCAAAACTCTCATATTTTACAGGAGAATCTGTACAGCAGTAGACATTAATGCGTTATTGATGAAGAAGAATACCTAAAATGTTTACTCCGCTTGCTACTACTTATCACCTATTCACCTGCCAAGTGGCAATCAGGGCAAAACTCTCTTACTTTACAGGAGACTCTGTACAGCAGTAGACATTAATGCGTTATTGATGAAGAAGAATACCTAAAATGTTTACTCCGCTTGCTACTTCATATCACCTCTTCACCTGCCAAGTGGCAATCAGGGCAAAACTCTCCTACTTTACAGGAGACTCTGTACAGCAGTAGACATTAATGCGTAAATGATGAAAAAGAATACCTAAAATGTTTACTCCGCTTGCTACTTCTTATCACCTCTTCACCTGCCAAGTGGCAAAACGGCAAAACCCTCCTATTGTAGAGGAGACTCTGTCCAGCAGATACGAATGCGGTATTGATCAAGAAGAATAAGAAAGAAATTTCGGTACCTTAAAAACAAGAATTTGTCACTTCACCTATCAACCTTTAGGAATTAACTAATAATGCACGTACAAACAGCTCACTCTGAGAACTGCAATACCCGAATGTCGGAATTAACTTGAGTGGTAAAGTCCGATGTTACTTCGCATACTCTTTCGCAAACTACTGTAGTCACATCAGACGATTCTGCTACAGAAATCTGTGGTACGGCACATTTACCGCCTCTATGGTAGAGTGACATCCAACCACTGTCAGATCCAGAGGTTCTGGATTTGATCCCCAGGGATATTGTGCATGGTTTGGTTGGTGGTAGGACTTTTTTCAAGTCTGCCTGGCTACCACCATCAAACCTAAGTCGCAATAACTACAATTCTAAAGCTGTTGTATTCCGGTATTTAGAGGTAGAGGTAAGATAGCCAGTTCCTCAGACTGGCGCGAATTCCGGTTGAAGCGCTTCTACCTTCGGCCTTATCATAACTTGAGAGCAGGTGAAGGCCAGGAGCTTTCCCGTCGTACAATATAAAAAAACTACATAACTTTCAAAATGGTTTTATATCTACATCTTCTGGGTTTGTACCTTCATGGTTTTATATCAAAATCTAAAGAGATCAGTATTAAAGTGTGTTCTATTAAACAGGCTTGAATATAATGGTTTCATTTTGTAAGCTATGAAGTGTAGTGGTCATGTCCCGACGGGTTCATCATCGATCACAATATGCTCATAATAATATCGTTTACAATATGCCGAGGCATATTACAAACGGACGGTACTTACAATCTAAAATCACATATACAATATAATATATCCTTACTTATGTAAGGATATCATGTAAAGGAAGATAGGAAAATGACAACGCAGTACACAATGAATATATCGCAGGCAATTTATTAGGTCTTCTAGGCCTAGACTTGATAGTTTTGTACATACGTTGTTAAAATTACTTACATTCACATATTAATATTATTTTTTAAAGATTTTTCTATTTTTATTTCTAATTTGTATGATTCCAGCGATTATATACGGCGTCGTCAGTTTAAAAATGCTCGCAGTTATTTATTATGCCGAATGGAAAATGATGTGACTGCACTATTATTTTCTGTCCAAGGGGAAATGCTCGACAAAATCATAAGACCGACAAGGGTCGGTCTTATGATTTAGTCGAGCATTTTTAAACCTACGGCGGAATCATACAAAATGCCTGCGACATATATATTATGACATACATGGGTCACAGCTTTGTCATCAACATCAAAATCAACGTGTATTTTCACCGAAGCCCTTGAATTGGATAACTTTACCTACACACACACATAAAAGTACATAATGATCAAACATCACCTGTCTAATGGAAAGCGGTTTTATCTAAAGCATTATGGGATTAATGTTGGCATTACCGTATCAGACCACTTTGTCATGGTCTAAAATTAATATCAATAACTATGTCAATACACTTACATCAACATCTTCGTAATGGATGTATAGATCAATTCGAAATTTATAATTTGCGATTACCCTTATACTACTTATTGGTAAAAGTATTTTTAAACGAGTTTTAGAAAAATAGGGTTGTTAATTGAGACAATATATATATATACATGTGACATATGACATATGACATAGATCTCTGGCGTGTCGTGTGTCATTTGAATGAGTAGTGATTACACTACACTTTTTGTATTTTTTGTTCATGGTTGGTATTGTATTTGTAACATTGGAATGCGTCAGGAGGGTATGTCTTGTAGAATATAATGTTAAATTGTTTTTACTTTACATATTTTTATTTGTATATTTATTCAGTGAAACCACCCCTGTATTTACATTCAGGTTCACGTAGGGAGGCAAGTGATATTGCCGTCCTGTGAATGTCATATGACAGAAATTAGACAACAGATTTCAAAATCAGTTTGTTTTTGTCCTACAAACGGGAGGATTGCTCTCATTTTTTGAAAGCAAACTTACTACTTCCAAACACGGAAAAACATTGCACTACGTCAAACCTAAAGCCAACTATAGTAGTGTTTATACCCTATAGTAAAAAAATAACTCAAATTGTGAGTAAGACTCGGACTAACATTGTGTAATATATGTATAAAATATATGTTTTCCCAATATTCGTAAAGCACGCGATAAATACCCGTTTTCGTTCGTATTAAACTGATTAAAATGAAACGCAAAAAACATATTTTCTTCATATCCCCAAGGGTGCTTCAGACGTGAAACGTGCATTAAACCACGTCAACGAACGAGTGATAAACAAGCGGAAAAAAGTACCGCGCACACTCGCAATAATCGGGTAAATATGTTCCATGGATCACCACAGCATAGTACAGACACAGCTAGTTCACTTCGAGTCAACAACTGTACGTATCAATTTAGATTAATAAATAAACAAAAATAAATATTATTGGACATTCATTTTACACAGCGCCATCTAGCCCCAAACTAAGCATAGCTTGTAATAACTAGATTATGGATAGAGTACTTTAATACTTTTTTGTAAATACGTAGGTACTCACTATATGATACAACACCCAAACACAGAAAAAAACATCTATATTCATCACACAAATATTTGCCCTTGGTGGGAATCGAACCTACAGCCTACAGCGCAGAACTACAGCGGAGAGTTACTAGCTAGGTCCCTCTACAAGGGATTTATGTTCTTGGCCGTGCTGCCGTTGCCAAGAACTAGAAACTTTGCATTAATAGGTATATTTAATGTCAGTGGTGTAAAGCCTCTCTTCGTTTGTCTGTGGTGTAGGCAAAAATTCAAGTTTATATGGATAACATGAGTTGAATTATTCGACAGTTTTCAATTTTCACTTCTATCGGCAGTCGCCATAGCTATATTTTTTACATATTTGAAAGTAGGAAGGTAAGAAATAAGAACTCTTCTTGATAATTGATAAATATCGTTGGCCTTAATCACACCTGGTTTCAAGTTATGATAAGGCCGAAGATGGAAGTTTACTTCCATCGTTCATTCGCTATATTTGGCGCATCTAGGCATTTTTCAGATTAAAATCTTAAAAATTCATAAAACATTACGTACAGATGATACGTGATACAGGTCACGTACATTCGATAAAAGTTTGATCAAGCTGGGCTCCACTTAAGCTGTGACAAAAATGGCGGATTCACGAAACACTAGGAATCATTTAAAAACTGAGCTTTAACTCGTAATTTTAACAATCCCATACCAAATATTTTGAAACACGCGAGTAATTGAATTACTTCTGAGTATTGAAAGTGAACTATTGCGAATATGTCCATAAATATTTAATAAAACGTTTTGAAAATTATCATGTTTTCCAGTGGACTTCATCGACCCAGGATTCATCAATATCTTCAGATAATTATGATGTTTTTATGCAAGAATGACTAGCATAAACCTGTAACTACGATTAACCATTTACAATTCACGCGTAATTCACCTATGTATCGTTGACTACACCATAATGAGTTTCAGTCGATAATAATTATGATTAATGAATGCCAGATGTTATGTTATGAATACACTGAGCCAGATTGCACTTCAATTAGTTTAATGTATGCTGTAATGTTACCTAAATGATAACAAGGATACATTATTAGATTATCAGCGTTTTACGTCAAAACATTGCATAATGACATGCCATCTGCGAGTCAGACTTGCAAACCGAGGAATTCACATTTGTTGTAGTATAAGGATTTAGGTTTATGATGAGTGTACCTACACAATTTATAATTAATAAAAATTTCAGAATATTTAATATTAATAATTTACACGAATAAGGTATTGCAAAGAAATTAGAAAAGATACAATGTTATTATTAATAATGTTTTGTGTACTTAGCTAAGTTTTCTGTAATTTTCGTTATTATGGTTCAAAATTAATTATCAATTTATCAATTTGTTAAATAAAATATACAATGTTATAATTGTTTCAAAACAAAAATGAGTTTTCTTTAAATTTCGTTTCGTGTCGTCTGGAGACTCAAATGCGGGTCCCAATCACACTTAGCCAGTATTCAACAATGTTTTTTTTTAGTTTTTATAATAAACACTAGGTTTGATGTTTCTAGGTACCTAATAGAGTTTTACGACTGATAAAAAATATTATTCTTTATAAAGTGTTTTTTGTATTCTCCTTTATTTTTCGTATTTGTTAAATTATCCGCCACACAATTTCTCAAAATTACATCGGCCTACTGTTTGAAAGCCCTTTAAAGCCTCTGAAGAGGCTGAGGGATGGACAAAGGGACAACAAAGTCTGAACAGGCTACCGCTATTATTTCATTGGAGGTGCTAGAAACCATTGCATATGCTTATAAAGTTAGCTCAAAGTTGCGTTAAACAAAACTAAAACTAAGCATATTATTCATGTTCGCTGATGTCAGCGGCAGCCGCACTTCCACTTGCCGAGAGTCCGGGAGCATTAGCTTACATTAGAATATGATACATTTATTGCTGTGGCGGTTGCGGTCCTCCAACTCAGCCCGCGGATGTCGTAAGTGCCGACTAAGGGATCTATAAAAAGGTCAGCAGCTACCTGCTGTGTATAATCAAACATCTGAGATTGAACCGCCTCTGTGGTCCAGTGGTTCACCTACCGGTATCAGACTTAGAGGTCCCGGGTTCAATCTCCTAGGAGAACAAACTTGTGCATGGTTTGGTTGATGGAACGACTTTTTTAAAGTCCGTCTGGCTACCTAATACCGTCTTATGTAAGTCTGTCGCTATAGCAACGATTCAAAATTGTTGTGTTGCAACATTTAGAGGTAAGATAGCCTCAGTCCGCTTATAAGTGTGTACACATTAATCTTATTTAACAAATACATTAAAAAACCTGAATCACGACACTACACATCAAGTTGCTCACTAATTATGCCGTGGGTGTTCTCGAACCTCATCAACAGTTGCTCCCCCAAGGTCCCTGCGTGAGAAAGTACTACGTCCTTTGATAATTTACTAAGGAATGAGAAGCAGTTGTTCAGTTTGAGCCAGACCTTGGCTAGCTTTTAAACTCAACGTCAAACTTTCAACACAATATTCCACTCCATTAGTGGAGTGTGCATTAACTTCGTCAAGTTAAAGTTTATAAGTTTGTAACCTCGTAACTTTGAAGTATATCAAAAAGATCAGAACTTTTTAAATTGCGAATAAAATCGCGATCAGGATCTCCATAAGGTATGAATGACCCAGATCGAGGCTTAGAGCAAGTTGTGTGTAAAGTAGAGCTTTGAAAGATTTGAGAAGCTTGTGTGGATGTAGTAAGAAAATGTTGAGAGAGCGGTGTGGTGTGAAAGAGGATGATATAGTGTCAAAAGATTGAAAAGGGAATGTTTATACCTTAGCACTTTAGTTTGGACATATAGAGAGGCTGGCATTAAAGCAGCTTGACGAAGCAAGATGTCGAGCGTGGATGGTGCAGTTGGGAGAGGAAAACCTTGGCGAACATTTTCTGATCAATTCGGAGATCTTCTCAAGAAAGGCAGACGTATCTTAAACCAACGAGCATGTAAGAATAATGTGATGAGAGTGAATGAGGTAAAAGAAATGTGCAAGAACCGTAGTAAATGGAAATCCGTGAAAACTATGAGAGTGAATGAGGTAAAAGAAGTCAGCAAGAACCGTAGTAAATGAAAATCCGTGGAAATGCCTACATCTCTGGTAAATCGGAGTGAGTCTATGTATAATGTGTCTTAACTTTTCGCGAGCGAGCGAGGACAGTACAGATAGTTTATTTTTTTTTATTTTTTTTTGAAAACTCACAGCTAGGAACTATTACAAATCATTATATAATAAAACATGCGAAATACATTAATATGCGCATTTTATGTATGACTGAAGGCCAAATACTAATTTCCACTAATAAAATAAAAAGTATAAAAATGGTAAAGTATAAAAGAACAGTATATATTAGACAACAGTATTTAACAAAAGTGCTGTGAAAAATGAGTATGAATAATGAAAACTTATACAGCGCCTCTAGAGTATCGAGTAAGTACTTTTTTGACAGTACTATTCCCAGTGAAGTAAATTGACCTACGTAACGTAAATAGTGTGAACCTCTGAGGCACACTGTTTACGTCCTCGGAGAGGAGTCTTGCCTTAAATAGGTGATTTTTGCGTAGTTGCCTGCTGCGTTATATGTCTATCGGCCTGTCGACGTCACCTTTGTTATTTAGGGTCCCGTATCCAGTCTGGCCAACGGGACAAATTTTTAACTAAATCTTTACTTTTTATCCGTCCGTTCGTCCATCTGTCAGTCTGCGGCCTGTATCTCATGAACCGTAAATGGTAGACAAATACCACCTTGATGTTATTTACCAAGGCTCTGCCTGCCATTAAGCTAAGGCAGGACCGATTTGGCAGACTTGGCACAGAGCATGTGTTGTGTTATGATTCTATGTTTTCTATTTTGTATAATAATATATTCTTTGTTGTAAATAAACATAAATATATTTCTTTCTAAATAGTAAAAACCGCACTTGCCTGTTTTTTTGCGTTGCCGCTTATTGCGTTATGTTAATGTGACACTACGTCACATTTTACCATCCATAACAAATGTGTTCTATGGAACCCTGCGTTGTTTAGGAATTTTATATTAAGGCTTTGGTTCACGAGCCATAAAATCGTCCTTCTTGAGTTCATTGACCCGTAAATAATCGTAAATTGGTGTAAAGATCACAAACTTCCACCAGCGTGTACAAAATCCGCAACTTTCCCGTTTAACAAGAATTAACATAATTCACAACGGTTCGTTATCGATAAAATCACTGATTCAAAATAAATTTGTTTTACATACATTTACCTTAACTTGCCAAAATGTATTCAAATCTTAAAGCGATAAGTATGTACTTTAATGTTTTTTTTTCCGATTTATTAGGAATAATATTTTGGAATATTTCATTCTCACTACAATTTTACATTTTCAACCTTATAAATAAAAACACATGGATCAATCAAGTTGGATAAAAAAAAATTCTTGTTCATTAATCAGTCAGGACTCACACTAAGTCTAAAACCTGTGTTGTATGTTGTAGATCGATGGGTCAGTTTTTGACCCCGAGGCTTGCCTGGGCAAGGAACTCTCGTGATTCCCAGAAAAAGCCTCTTAAGTGTTTTTGAAGATATTGGGGACGTTGTAAGTGGAAAAATGAACGCTGGCATTAATTTCTAAACGTTTGCAGTGGGCATTATAGGTACATTATCTTTGTTTCTTTTCTTCTTTTATTCTTCGCTTAGTCTCAATAAATGGAATATCAATATATCGACGACGGAAAACAATAAGGGTGTAACCCTGGCAAACCTAACTTTACACCAGAGCCAAAAACATAAAAAAATAATTAAATTTGATCATATTTTTTTAATGGTAAATCGTGTGAACGTAATTTTTGGAACATATCTATATTATACAAATCTGTATTTAAGGGTCTACAAACCAATAGCTTCCTATTGCTAGAAGTAGGTTTTTTTCGAGTTACAGCTATTGTCTTTAGAATTACAGACCTCAAAAAGGTCGTATCTTGACATGATGTTTGTACTGAATCAGTAAATTGTAACAAATTTTCTCACCTCAAGTAAGTCGTTATTACCTTTTCGTTTTAATTTGCCGTCAAAAACGTTCAAATTACATACAATGATCATAGTAAAATGTCATATGCTATTCTGAATGTAAATTATTGAACTTTATAAAAGTTACATGTGGTAAATCGTATTTTAACGCGGCATAAACTATAACACAATTTGACTAAGTGTAATTTAATAGCTGGGAACTTAAAGTAGATAGACATTAAAACTGATATCCGATTTGTGATTTCAACAGACATGTACTTTGTGGGACATGCAGATCTGTTTTTCACAACACAATCATTGGTTGATAATATTTAAGTAGGTATCTTTTATTAATTAGACACGGTAGAAAAAACTATAACACTAAAATATTTATACAATCTAACATATTCATACACATTTATTATTAGAGTTAAGCTTGCCTTTGCCAAACGTTTTAGTTTTAAGTTAACTTGTATCAATAGTATTGATCGAGTGAGCGAACCGAACGAGATCTCAGAGTTAAGTCGGGAAATCGGGCACTGTAGGTATGTATGTATGTGGCAATGTTTGTGACGGCATAACTCTCAAACGGATTATCTGACTGAATAGAGATAACGTAAATATAATTTGATTGTCGCATTGGGATTTTAGATAAGTTTTGAGATATTGGGGTGAAAATAAATAAAATTTTTGATCCATATTTTCTGAATGGCTGATCCGATCAATTCAAAATTTTGAACATGCAGAGATTATTTACTACTCATCAATCGGTACGAATATTTTTTTTACACTAGGGTAGCATTTGAGAAATAGGGGTGTTAAGTGAGAGGAGAAGATTTATGGCTTGTGGGGCTTCATTTGAAAGAGTATCGACTGCACATTCATAAGTTACTTCACTTTTGATTAGGGGTGGTTTTCGTAACAAAGGGGTATGTTAAGGACTTAAACGCTTGGTATATCTTGTAGGATAGACTATTAAAGGGGGTTGACTTCACATTTAACTTGCTAAAATATGAGAATTACTTTTGAGGTTTCATGCAAGTAAGGTTAGAAAGGTGTAATAAAAGCACACTTTTATCGTTTGTTAATTACGTTCTATTTGAGAAATAATCTCCGTCACAAACCAGATATCACAGGATCTCAGTTCGCGCGAACAACTTGTTATGTGTGTGTTAAATAAAGTCTAAGTAAATACAAACGAAATAGGTATTTAAAATAAAACGGATATACTGATATTATTATTATTTATTATTATCAAGCAAGAAATACGTGGCTTACCTATTAATCTAGTTGAATCGAATTTTTACAACAATATTTGACTGAAGTAAAACAGACACAATCTTTTATCATGGCATCCGCGCAGCGATTGAGGTAGCTTGCCTAGGGCGTAAGCAAGAAAAAAACGGAACGTTCCAGAAACGACGGGACCTATTATTCGTCTTAACTACCAGAAGTACAAATATTGATTCGTGTTATATTGTTTTATCATGGTTTGATTTGATTTCAGTCACCCACAAAATTGAAGTATCTGAAGGTTATTAAAGATCTTTAGAAAAATACTAACCGTAAAAATGTCGTAAGTAAGAGGCATCAAAAAATGCATAACGCAAGAAGATCGTAACAGTTGTGGTGCATATACACAGTAACAGCGTAACTACATTTTTATTAAAAACACAAACTTCTACTCGGCGTTACTCTTAAAAGTTTAAAACTTTTAAGAGTAACGCCGAGTAGGAGTAGAAGTTCACGATTCACGATTTTTTGGACAGTTACACCAAAAACAACTGAACACAATTTTCAAAATACTGTCTCATTTTTCAATTTGATGTTGTCGTAGAGCAACGAGACCCAGACCAAACGACGCAGAAAAAAAACCTGATTATTACCTTACACCTAGTCTTGTTACGACCTTCTAACGGATTTCGCCCTTATTGTTTTCCGTCGTCGATATATAAATGTATAGATGATAATTAGCTATGTTGAAGCTCCTAGGCTCACTTTCCAAAGTATAACCTTTATACCGTCAAACACGCAACCTTACGAAACGCACAGGAAAAGTTCATGGGCATTTTAAATTATATCGTATAGCATAACATTCTGCCAAGTGGAAATTGAAACTTCCTATAAAATGAGGAAAAATGATGAAAAGGTAAATTCACGGGGGCACACAACTAGGTGGCCGACAAAATTTAACATCGGCTTTTTGATTCATATAAAAATAAAAAAAACGAAATGTAATATATATCAGTTCGAGCTCCAGACATACTTAGTAGTATTAGTAAAATCAACCCTAGAGAATAAATAAAATTACAGGATATTAATTGAGAAGTATGTATTAGTATCAAATAATTTACGGATAGATAAATATATATGTCCAATATACTTATTTAATACACAGAATAATATATGTTTTATAGGTTTGACATGAAAGACGTTGACGCTGGTGATATGCTGTTGTAGTGCTTCTGCCGGGGAAGGAAAACAGGATGTTATAGGAGTATTGTGTGATATAACTAAGGCTTTTGACTGCGAAGATCATGACATTATTCTCAAAGCTAAAACACTAGAATAAGTGAATTTATCAAAGACTAGCTGAAAATACCCGTGCTTCGCTACGGCAAAATAAGAAAAATGGAATGGCTGTGATACCTAGTTATCACAAAGGGGTAAAGAACGACAGGGTTCCTAGTTTCTCTCTCAGAGACTCGCACTTGTCTAGTATTTTTAGCAGTCCTAGTGGCGGCTAAAAATACTAGACAAGTATTTATTGTATTATGTATTAAAAAAACTTGCGAGATAGCGGTGCCCAATATTGCTACAATAGTTGACAGCTCAATAGTTAGATGGCTTACAATGTAAGCAAACTGACCATCAGATGGTAATAAATATTTTTAAGTTGGTTCTTAGTATTCAGGTATACATGGTATTTATATCATATATTTATTATATATTATTTACCAAATTAACGAATGGATCATCAGAAACCAACTAGTTAGAAGTTCTTGCCTTTCTTCTTGTGTGGTCACGATTCTGAACAGAGCTGAGTTTGTTTCGTGCCCGAGTGAACCACCGTGCATTCAGTACATTACCTAAAAACCTTACTGAATAAATAAACTTTGAATTAGACATTTTTTGCTTATTATCTAAAGCATCTTAGTGGTCTAAATAAGACACTCACATATGCGCTAAATTAGAAACACCAGTGCCAAATTGCTTACTTTATGTTTATTCCGCAGCTATGTTGTCAGTCAGCTTGAATAATTTTGTATAGTGCCTTGATTTCAATCCAATTTGTATTTGGTTTATGTACCTTTCCACAATATCAGAAACATCCGCGATTTATATCAATGTTTCCCACATTTTTCCGACATTGAATTATGGCGACGTAATCCGATAAACGAGCAATCGCCACGGTTTTTCGTCGCCATATTTACGGCAAGTCGGACTTGGGACCACAAAACTGTGTGCCGACGAGTTCAATGCTCACGAGTAATATTTCATCTTTGGAGTGCTGAGTTGAAATATAACCATCGATTAATTCTGTTTGGGGGAAAAAAGTTATTGTTTCGAGTGTCAATACACCCAATTCTCTTATCCACGAAAATATAAATGATTTCACCGGCAGATCGCAGATTCATTATTTTAATGCAAGAAATAAAGAAATGTTAGATATGCCAAGAACAAGATTGGTTAAAACTTATAAGCAAAGACGATGCATAAAATAAATTAAAATGGTTTTCCAGTGCCACCTTTTCTACAGAGTTAGTAAATATACTAGCCGTTAATTTGTAGACTAAATAATTTAAATTTATATATGTGTGATACGATGTTCATTTTCAAATATTACTAACAGTATTAATAATACTGCTTATTATTTGAATGTTGGATCACTTCATTTTTCTAATATTTTTTTACTTAACTGACTAATTATCTTTCTACCTTTCATTTCTGTGTGTTGGCTTCACTTCTTAATTTTGGATTTACACCCTCTTTACTAAAATAATATATTAATCCTACAATTCATACAAACCAAATGACACTTCACACGTCAAAATCATTAAGCTGTTAAGGCTGTTGAGCGTGCCAATGAAATATACATGTATAATCTCGAAAAACATTACCCTCTTTCTGAGGCAGTCGGGTATTAAAAGAGAGTACTTTTTCTGCCTAATTTTAACATATACCTGACTAAAATGTACCATTTTTCATCAAACTCAAACAACAACAAACATCAAATCTCGTTAACTCAAAACATAGCTCCAATCAATAGCAGCAACTCTTAGATACTACCGTAGGCTCTTACGTAAATAGCACTGCAACACATTTATAACCTCCTTGGATGTATTGGTTTATACAATTCCCACCGGTGGGTCTGACTTTAAGTGCCTGTACAAATATGTACCTATAAAAAATCAGCTTTCTATTGTTGTGTTCCGGCATTCAGAGGTTGGATAGCCAATTTTTCAGATTGTTGAGGTTTCAGGTGAACGCTTCCACTTTTAGTTATAACATAACTTGACTCCATGTGAAATGAAAGCATGGCGCTTTCCCATCGTACAAAAAAAAACTTTTATGTTCACGTCGGGTAAATTCTGTTATTACGTGTATTAAAGCCTGATAGATGTGTCACATTTGAATATCAAATTACTAATTTCAAAAATCTTGCGGGGCTTTGATTGAGGCGACACGTGACCCAAGGGCTGGCTCTTATTTAGGCCAGCGAATTAGCATACCTATTAAGCGTGGCAATGCAGTCAGTGTCTTGGGCACGCTTCCGTCTGGTACAGTTGAGTTACCTATAGGCCGATTGTAACGGTCTGAGGACCGTAGAATCTGTTCAAAATCTGAAATCTGACCGATTCCTTTGTACATAGTTAGTTTAATTGTACTTTTTATTGAATAAGTTATCTATGTATAATGGTTTATTAATAGTAATATATGATGTATATACTAATAAATGATCTAAGATGTTGATGTTGTAAGACAAGCCCGTTTAGAAAATTATTAAGTGTATATATATCAGTACAGGTGACTGCTAAGTATGCTTCAAAATATAGACTCCACTGAGAAACATTGAGAACATTGCACCCATATTTTTATTATTTTAATTCATCCTTCAGCTCAAAGTTTAGCCTCGAGGTTTGCCTGGACAAAGATAAGGACTACGGCGGAGAGCCTTCTCAGAAAATGTCTATTAACTGTTCTTTAAGGTCTCACATAAATAGTAATATTCTCATTCCTATTTCTGACAAATAAACGCAATGTTATCGAAGTAGAAACACCAATTTACGGGTACCAAAGTATAGATGTTGGTACGCTTGTCAAATAACCTCTCCTTTTCAAAATAGAGGGTAATATTTTATTTGAAAACTTTCCTTTGAAGTACCAAGACTGTTTATCTTTTGTCTAGATCAAACCACAGATTAAACAATAGCGGGCTAACCTTTTTCAAAGGATCTTTGAGTAGATGTCTCAACGAATCCCTAATTAAATAATACGACAAATTTTGTTAAGGTTGGAGCTAAGGCAGTTAGTACGATATATGAGATACGAGGGAGAGGGTTTTTGCTAAAGGATGATAAGCGCTAAAAGTAAACTACGGACCTCTTCTAACACCTTTCACGCGAATGGAGGAGTGCGTGAAGTCACTGTTAAAGTTTTTATTAATAGAATTAATAAAACCTCCGACATACATTTCACACAGCGCCATCGAGTCCCGAACTAAACATAGCTTGTAAAATGGGAAATAGATTACGGAAAATATGGAGATGGAGTGCACGCAGCTAAAAATCCTTCCATCATCATAATTTCAGTATTACAATATACAGTACCATACTACTGCCTTCTATCGCATTTGAGTAGATGATTGTTTGAAATGCTCCTGTACCCAAAAACTAGTGAACGGATAGAGTTGAAATTTTGCACTCATTGTTCTGAACCAAGAATATCATAAGAGCTACTTAGAGCTGACTACCATGCGGGTAAAGCCGTGAGCAGAAGCAAGTATGACATAAAAATAAACACTCAGATGTATCTACCTACCAAAACCTTACTATAATAAGTTGCTGCGTAGACCTTCGTAGCAAAGGAACTACGTTTGTACTGGAGAGCGAAAGTCAGCGGTACTCCGGGGCCCTATTGAGTTTATAAACGGTGGTTACCATTTTTAATTTTTGTCGTGTAGGCTGGTATAAAGCTTTACTAGCCGTCGCTGACATAGAACGAATACTATTCGATGCACCGCACTTTCTCCAAAGCTGTAAAGTTTGGGGGTGCTCACCACTCTTGACTGATTGGTGCTCACAGTTAATGTTTTCTTATACATTGCATACCATGGTGCTTTGGTCTCATTGTGGTTTTGCATAGAATGAGAATAAACATTGACAGAGAAAGCCATGAACATTCAGGTGATCAAAGAGAGATTGAGAAGAAGTATACTCAGAGTGAGGACTTATGTGAGAAAATAAATTTCGTTTGTGAGAAAATTGTGTAATCTCCGTGGTGAAATACCTAAAAGAAACGAGATGGCGAGATCTCAGTTCAGTTCAAACTTTTACAAACTTCGAACTTTTACCAGTGTCAATGTGCCAGCCGTTCTTGAACCAAATGGTCTGCTACGTGATGATGGTAAGCGGCCCGACGGTATGACTCTTGTCCCTTGGGAATGGGTAGGCCTTTGGTGTGGGACGCTACCTGCGTCGACACCCTAGCGCCATCTCATCTGCCTGGGACATCTGTTAGGGCTGGTGCGGCGGCTGATTCGGCCGAGGATCATAAAAGGCGCAAATATAGTGGCCTCGACAGAGCTTACCTATTTGAGCCTTTTGGGGTGGAGACCTTGGGTCCGTGGGGAGCCGGTGCCCTCCGGGTTTTAAAAAATATTGCGGGGCTTTTGATTGAGGCGACACGTGACCCAAGGGCTGGCTCTTATTTAGGCCAGCGAATTAGCATAGCTATTCAGCGTGGCAATGCAGCCAGTGTCTTGGGCACGCTTCCGTCTGGTACTGGTCTGGAACAGTTGAGTTACCTATAGGCCGTTTGTAACGGTCCTTAGGTAATCTGACTTCTTTCTGATTCCTTTGTACATATAGTTGGTTTAATTGTACTTTTTATTGAATAAATGGAAAAAATAATAATTAGTTAGTAAGTTCAAACTACTATTCAGTTTCTACGAATATGACGTACACGCAAGAATTTGAGATTTGGCATATCTAAAGTTTATATTGAGAAGGAGTGCAAGCATCAATGAATATTTCACGGTTCTATTACAAACCACTTGGCCGCAACTTAACAGGCCCTACAGCTCATTTAAATTTAGCTCTGCCTTCAGTTCTGTAGGTTGTGGGTTCGAACCCCACCAGGAGCAAACATTTGTGTTATTAATGTATAATCTGCTTGGGTGTTGTATTGTATGATAAGTATGTATTTACAAAAAAAAAAAAAAAGTGTTTAAGTATTCTATCCGTAATCTAGTTCCCATATTACAAGCTAAGCATAGTTTGGGACTAGATGGCGCTTTGTGAAATTAATGTCCTGTAATATTTATTATATTTATTTATTAATGTTTGCTGTGTGGTATATATAATAATGTTCATTAGTAGTCTATCCGTCATCTAGTCCCATATTACAAGTTAGATGGCAATGTGAAAAATTAAATATAACGTATTAACAAATCTATTTATTCACAAAATAAGAAAAGCAACGTGAAATTAATCTAACTATATACAAAATAAGCAGTCGGATTACCTACGGACCGTTACAAACGGTATATAGGTATTCATTTTTGGACATAAGGGAATTTCCACGAACCTTATTATTGATGTAAAACACCAACGTTTCGTCCTTGACCGAAGGACATCATCAGGGTGAGTACGGTTCACGACGCACGCGTTCCGTCCTTGCGAGCACTCCGGAGCAGCGCTCTTTCCGCGCGGGTCACCGGGCGCGGGGGTGGAGGGGGTTGAAACCGTAGTGGGGCGTGTGAGTATATAACTAAACTGTTCCAGACTAGAAGCGTCAATCCCCCATCAAATGGCAACAGCCCAAGCCGAGGTCCGTACCTAAGTGGTGCCCTTGCGCTTGTTGCCTCAAAAATCAATCATTGGGCTCGCGCCTTCAGCGCCAGCCAGGTCCGCGCAAAGCTGCCCAGGTTCAGAACCAGGCCAGCGTATTGTCCTTTCATAAAAAAAAAAAAAAATAGAAGCGTCAATCAGGTCCGCGCAAAGCTGCCGCCCAGGTTCAGAACCAGGCCAGCGTATTGTCCTTTCATAAAAAAAAATAAAATAGAAGCGTCAATGGTCCCTCCGTAGGCCAAGACACGTTCTTGGAGACCCGGATGACCCACTCACCACCGCAAACCCGGAGGTGACGGCATCCATTCATTAACTATCTCGTCACACAGAGAAAACACTATACAGATACACCGACTCCGCCGGCGGAGTCGATGAACCTTTCCGCCTCAAAGCGTTACCCTCGGTATCGCCTTCGGCCATTCCTATCCTCCCCCATCAAATGGCAACAGCCCAAGCCGAGGTCCGTACCTAAGTGGTGCCCTTGCGCTTGTTGCCTCAAAAATCAATTATTGGGCTCGCGCCTTCAGCGCCAGCCAGGTCCGCGCAAAGCTGCCGCCCAGGTTCAGAACCAGGCCAGCGTATTGTCCTTTCATAAAAAAAAAAGACTAGAAGCGTACCCAAGACACTGGCTGCATTGCCACGCTAATTCGCTGCCTTAAAAGAGCTAGTGCCTTGGGTTACGTGTCACCTCAATCTAATGAATGAACAACTCTTAATAATCGCACCAAGTACAAACTGTGAACTAGCCTCCCAAATCGGACACCAAGATGAACGTGCCGGATAGAAAGCCACCGCCCTAAACTCAACCACGCCATGAATTTTTAATGGCCTAAAATAAACGTAATACGTATCAAAATACTATTTTAATCACTTTAGATCTAGCCTTATTTTTTATACTTTTTATACAGCTAGGAGACGGGACAAGCATGTAGCCCACCTGGTGTTAAGTGCATCTCTTGCCTATAACAATGCCTTACTGCATAGGTTACATCACAAAGAACATAGCCTACACGGCACTGCATTGCGCCCATAAACTTGAGGCATAACTTGATAGCGTCCTCGCTAGCTAGTAATTTAGTATTCTTTATCTAAAATCACTTTAGTGTTAGATACAAGCTTGAGTTAAGTTTATTTAACTTGTCAAACAAATTATGCAAGCACCATTAGTAGCACTTAACACGTCAGCGGCCTTATCCCAAATGACAAGCCAGTGGACTGGAACGGGTTTATTTTTAATCACAGTCTATTCACAGTCAACTCTATTTTCTTAGGTACTTGAAAACACATTCAATAAATTTAAAATGTTCTTATTATAATTTTTTTATTGGCCAAGCGTTTGACCTCAGCTTATTTAAAAACAAGTTAATAATTATGTGGCCTTAACTTATCTTATATACTAATATAAAATGCTGACTGACTCACTGATAACAACGCACAGCCTAAACGGCTAATCGTAGAGACATGAAATTTGGAGGGTATGTTTGTCTTGATGCGAAAATGAGCGCTAAGAAGGGGATTTTGAAAATTCGTACCCTAAGGTGTTCAAAAAGGGTTGAAAGTTTTCATTAAAAGTATGCCCTAACTCTGAAACCGTGCATGATTAAAGATCAAAATTATCAATGTAGATTCCTCATCTGAAATAGATAAGAACGTGATTCATGTTTTTTTTTTAATAATTGAAGGGCAGGGGGTCCTTTTATTAGAAAAATATCAAAAAACATTATATACTATTCCGACCTGTATAATAACAAACTTGGTGTGAGTATATAGTGCTTACTTTGTGGTAAATAAATAATAAAATCCGGCCAAACGTGAGTCCGACCGGCACTAAGACTTCAAAAAGCCTGCATTTTTTGTCTGGGAATGTGGGTCAGAACCCTCGGTGTGCGTGTCTGCACACCATGTAGGAACTAATTAGTCAAATTTATCCAGATGTCCAACAAATATTAATAATAATATTGATAATATAATACTTGCACCTTTACACACAAACCAATACGCGGAAGAAGTCGCGAGTAAAAGCTAGTAATTAATAAGACTCCAAGTTATTCAATACCGAAAACCAAAAATTTATTTATGAATTATCGTCAGCTCCAACCCCGGTCTTTACTATACAAGCTGTATAGAAAAGACCGGGGTCGTAGCTGACATAGGGTTTTCGGATTAATAGGTATACCTGTTTCACGATCTCAATGTTTCGAAGTTATACAAATGAACTTTTTACTATATTTCATATTCTAAATGAAGTAAATGAAATGATTGTAAATGAAGCTAATTTTATCAGTTTTAGTACTAATAATATCAATATTTTATAAATGCAATCATATACAAAATATTGTTATTATCAGTAAACATGTAGTCTAGATATTTTTGAGGATAACGCTTTCATAAAAATATGTAAAACGAAAATTAATGCAATGTAATTCAGTGAAATTGGGAAATCCGGCACTGTATGTATGTATGTATGTGGCAATGTTTGTGACGGCATAACTGTCGAACGGTTCATTAGATTTTGGTGAAATTTAAACTGTAAAGAGATAACATAAATAGAAATTGATTGTCGCGGGGGATTTTTGATAAATGGGGTAGTTTTTGAGATATTGATGTGAAAAGAAAATAAAATTTTCATCATCTTTTGAATGGTTGATCCAATCTATTCAAAATTTTTAATACGCAGAGAATATATTAATACTCATCAATCGGTATTAGGATGTTTTTGAAACTAGGGTAGTTTTTGAGAAATAGAGGTGTTAAGTGCGACATGAAGATTTTTGGCTAATGAGGTGTCACTTAAAAGAGTATCGGGTGCATATTCAAAAAATACATATTTTACTTTTTATTACAGGTGGTTTTTGTAACAAAGGGGTGCGTTTAGATTGTTAGAGGGGTTGTCGTCACAATTACCTTGTTTTAATATGCTGAAACCATTCCTGTATTGACATTAAGGGTTTCAAAAGGGGTAGAAAGAGGTAAATAAGATCAAAGCCTTGAAAAATTCTGAAAACGTGAAATAACATATGAAATGGGGGTTCAGACTGCAGATTTCAAAATTGGTTTATTTACCTTTTATTAGGGGTGGTTTTTAAGATCAGATCCGGTCAAGATAATAGGTATTCGGAATCTCAATAAAACAGGTCTAATTATTTTTCGTTATTCACTCAAGGGTTGGCAAACCTAGGGTGTCGATAAAAATTGGTGCTCACAGTTAAAGTTTTGTTTACACACAGAAAAATGTTGCTGCCTTTTTGGTGACGCCCTTTGGTTGACTTAACGACACCCGTGGGCTAGAGGGGCAAATCTTTCAACCACGACGTCTAAGGCAACGGTTTTGAGAGCACTTTTCACAAAAACATCAAAGGTTGATGTCTTTCATGTTCATGTTAATAAGGGTGACGTATTCACTTATTGTATTCTGCCCACCTACGACATACGGCCGGTGCATTGCTCTCATTCTGGCTTTGTATATAGTTTGAGTTACAAACAAGAGAGAGCCTCGAACAACGTTATATACCTAAGACCATCACGAGATCTCAGGCGAACTACTAGTATTAAACCAGCCAAGTGAGAGTCAGACACGCATTCTGAAGGTTCGGAACGGAACCCTCAGCAAATAGGAGGTGGTTTCCAATTAATTCTGGAGCATCGTATGAATTTTGTTTACACTTAGCCGATTTATTAAATCCTATATTATATCTTTGTAGACAAATAAACAAGTCATAAGATTCCCTGTTCCGTTGCCGTATAAGAAACATCGTATAGGTATGATTCATTTCCCTGCAGTGCTGTATTTCCTCTATCTTCCTTGCATATTGGTTTCCGTTTCCTGGAGTATTGAGCTCGGGAATAATGGGGTTATCTCTGTGTTATTTGAAACTGCTTCAGTCTTGCTATAAAATACCTTGCTATTCACAAAAAAATATTTTAGAGAGCGATTAATTGTGACTACCTGAATACCCTGAGGTAGTGGTAGGAAGGCTGATGTTTTTCGAAAGTTATGTATGTTTGTCTATTTCATTGGCACGATCTGCACCCTAGGCTTATGTTTTTCGAAAGCTATGTATATTTGTCTATTTCATTGGCTTGATCGGTGTTTTTTTTCTAATACTTATTTAGAGTACGACGTTGAACTGCTTGGCCTTCAACTCACCGGTTACAAGTTAAGATAATGCCGAAGATGGAGACGCACTTCACCCGGAATCCTCAACAGTATGAGGAACTGACTATCTTACATCAAAATGCCGGATCATTTAAATGTGAAGTCTGGGCGCTTCTTGTGTGGCATGACACAAAACAACATATTACATTCAAAACAAACAGAAAACTATCAAGTCAGTTCAATCAACTGTCGTAGTTCGTTGAGACATAGACATAGTTGCTGGTTGATTGGTTACTAGGCAACGGTCATAGTTGGTCGATTGGTTGCTAGGCAACAGTCATAGTTAGTTGATTGGTTGCTAGGCATCATACATAGTTGGTTGATTGGTTGCTAGGCAACAGTCAGCAACGGGGGTAATTCAGTTCTCAATAGCCTAACTTCGTGGGGTTGGTAAGCGGTGCTAATCTCGTCCCTAACTTCGCGGTGTTGGTAAAGAGACGTGCCGCGTATTCAATGGTTTTTTTTCCAACTCAAAAATGCCCAATGCGCCTGAAGAATTTTACACTTCTAAAAGTAGTTCCTTATGGAATCAATTGAACCTTTATTTAGCCTCTTCAAATATAGCTATTCAATATCGCCACTCACTGGTACACTCGATAAACGTATATTTTCTTGGGAGTAACATAAAATCCGATATCGTTTTACGTTACAAACTCGACAGCTTCTCAAGATTTTATCGGCAACCAGTTTTATGGCAGAAAAGCGGAAAAACACGGGGAATATTTCTGGATAAGTATAGGTAATAAAGACAAAAATATTTATTTACTTAAAGTAGCATACAAAACGATAAAATATAATACTTACCTTCATGTTTTGAAATAAATAGACTAAAAGTAAGAAAATAGGTACCTACTTAAAAATATCTAAAACACTATAAGTATTCTTAGGTTATGTTTATACAAATGCGTCAATAGTAAGGCTAGTACTGCGTAGTTCACATCCACAAAGAACATAGCCTACACGGCACTGCTTAGCGTCCGTCAACTTTAGACATAAATGTGTCAAGCCTCGCCTGCCCGTAATTTCACCGGCAACCATACTCTTCAAAGTGGAACACAGCGTTGCCCTTTCACAAGGGGCTCTATAGTAAGGTGTAACACAGTGGGCGCTGTTTTTTTAGGCTGGACCCAAAAACGACCCCAAGCTCCTGTGATAAAATAATTCTTGTGCACAGAGTAACTAATAGTACTCAGGTTATGAAAGACAATTGCCAATTTTAGTATGAAAAAAAAATACAATGTGGCGCTCTATAGGAAAGCAGCACGTGTCTCTATCAAGGAACTTTTTTGATTGTACTAGTTTTTCCCGTGGCTTTGACCACATTCTATCTACACGGATTAAAAGTAATCATTTGTTCATTTATTATAGATATAGAGTGTCAACTGTAAGCCTAGTGTTGTCTTGTGTACTGTTTTATTTGGTCCATTTATTAATAATTCCGAAGCAAAATGCTCAAATTCGAAAGACCGTATCTATGTGGGTTTCGAGTGATGACAAACCTGAGCACTCTAGCAATGATATCGTACCATCTTGTCGTTACGCATTTATCAAGCGCGACCGTGGCATGCCAAATTTCAGCCCGATCCGTCCAGTGGTTTGGGCTGTGCGTTGATAGATCACTATGTCAGTCAGTCAGTCACCTTTGAGTTATTACTAAACCGAAACAAAACAAATGCAAAATCTCAAAATCCTTTCTTAGGGGATGCCTACGTCATAGTAGCTTTATGCATGCAAAGTCTCAGCCCGATCGGTTTAAAATTTTCAAAGTTTCATACAAACTTTCATCCCCTATTTTATCCCCTTGGGGGTAGAATTAATCAAAATCCTTTTTAGCGGATGCCTACGTCATAACATCTACCTGCATGCCAAATTTCAGCCCGATCCGTCCAGTGGTTTGGGCTGTGCGTTGATAGATCACTATCAGTCAGTCAGTCAGTCACCTTTGAGTTATATATTTAGAGATAGATAGATAGAAGATTTAAACTATACAACACACCTCGCTTTACTCGTAAAAATGGCTCGTGTGAATGTCCAAATCTATTAACTGTAATGTTTACGTAGGACCGTTTAGAAGATCCGTCCTAGATTCTTGGACCCTTGTGATCAGTAAAGGGCATGTGAATTCATTTGTGGGTTTGGGAAAGCGAATTACTGGGACTAGTCTGTGGGATGGAAACAATTAGGGTGCTTGTACGTGATAGACGTGTAGAAATCGGGTGCAGCAATTTGAACAAAAAAATTGAATATGGGAATTTTTATAGTAACGTCATAACGCGATTCCATTGACACCGTTCCATATGAGAATTTTAGACGCATAGCAAATTATCACCCACATTTGGTTGATATTGTATTCCAATTATATATTTATATCTATAAAAAGGGTCAAAATTTTTAGATATCAAATATATTTTGAAAACTTTGATTGAAGGAATCACTATTATTAATACTGGAGTCAAAATAATATTTTTTTTTCCATTTTTGTCTGGTAGGTCTGTCTGTACCTTGAACGCACATCACGCCGTAACTACTATATGGATATGAATGAAACTTTGTATATTATTACTGATATCATTGGCAAGGATCATGTTAGCTCATTGCCTCCTCACACCCACTCTGAAGGGGTGAAAAGGGGTAAAAACGTTTGAATGTAATTTTTTACTGGAAAGGATTTGGAATACGAAACTTTATGTAAATATTTTCTATTTAGACAATAATCTTATTTTTTACCACAAGCTTTTCTGAATATTTTTTGGTTTCTTTGAGAAGTCACAATTTATTTTAATAAGATTTAAACCGATTAAAACCCAAATGAAACAGAGATAGGTAATATGCCAGCAGGGTGAAGGCTAGATAAAAAAATAGATAAAAAAATAAGACAGCTAAAACATGACTGCAAAATTTTAAACTTTATGGTTTCATGAAAACATCGCTCTCATTGATATATTTTTTTTTAGTAAATATAGTACCTATTATGTCGTATAATCATGCATGCACCTCCATCTATCGACTCCCCACGACTAAGTACTTTAATGTGTCTATATAGTTGCAGGCTGTCTATTGACCACCTCTTTAGGCATAAAATATCTCCATCCAAAGACAGTCTGGAAGTCCGCGCATAATATAAAGTTACCCAGTTTTTTTTACAAGGTGTACAATAAAGTATTTTCATTAATTCATTAATTTACAGGTATGATATATATGACGGAGATTTAAGGCGATTTGGTGTGACGCCTTCGCCGCTGACGTCACTTACATTGGTTTTATTTTATATGATATTATAGACCCAGTACTTTCCATCCTTCGGTCGGGCAGCAAAACATTAAAACGCCAACTATTTTGCGAGCTCATTTATTTTCCAAACGGACAGAGTTTCAACATTGGTATTGTAGGTCTTTACAGTCCGAAACCTCGAGCAAGAATGTCCCGAGCTTTTTTTTTATGAAAGGACAATACGCTGGCCTGGTTCTGAACCTGGAAGGTGACAGCTTTTCGCGGACCTGGCTGGCGCTGAAGGCGCGAGCCCAAGAATTGATTTTTGAGGCAACAAGCGCAAGGGCACCACTTAGGTACGGACCTCGGCTTGGGCTGTTGCCATTTGATGGGGGAGGATAGGAATGGCCGAAGGCGATACCGAGGGTAACGCTTTGAGGCGGAAAGGTTCATCGACTCCGCCGGCGGGAGTCGGTGTATCTGTGTAGTGTTTTCTCTGTGTATAGAGATAGTTAATGAATGGATGCCGTCGCCTCCGGGTTTGCGGTGGTGAGTGGGTCATCCGGGTCTCCAAGAACGTGTCTTGGCCTATGGAGGGACCGAATGTCCCGAGCTCGTTCGTCATCCAGTATTTATAGTAAGATTTGGTGCCGGCAAAACAACTTTTTGCACAGGTTGTAAACTTGTTTTGTAGGCCACATTCTTTTCACTAAAGTTAGGTCGTGTAGTTGAAGGTATCGATCTTCAGCTCGAGTTTACCCGTATTTTAACTTGAACAGTAGTTTAACTTAACTATCTTTAGTTGTAGTCTTACTTTGAATGTAGTTTAAATTTAACTGTATTTTAACTTTAACTTTGGTTTAACTTGAATTGTGCTTTAACTTTTATCTTTAATTCTGGATTAACTTTATCTAATACTTTTCTATGGCGAACCTCTAAAAGGCATAAATGAGTTAAACAAGTGATTTGACCGAACATAATTAATAATAACAATTCTAAAGCATTGATTATTGTAAGCTGTGGCAAACCAATGGCCCTTCACCCCGATATATATATATATATATATATATATATGTATATATAATTGTCCATACATCGATTGAGTCCGAACGGATTGTGCAGACTATTTTTCAATTATTGATAAAAAGGATGTGACCCAGATAAGCACACGATTTCTGAGAATGTGTGTCCAATTGGGTCTTACGATAATACGATCCAGCATATTAGAGAAACCGAATATTGGACTCGCTATTTTGTAACCCATTTATTAGGTTAGTGGTTCCTACCTTTCCCCGCCTTTTCATCAGCGTATGTCGCCACAGAAAATTAGGCAGAATCCCAATAAGTATAGATGGGTTATCCGATGTTATTTACCATATAATATAGAATAAGGTACAGCGTGTCTCAATTAATAAATATGAGATATGTAACGCTAGCTATATGTATACGTACCTACTTAGAGTGCGGTATTTGGGAACGTTGGTTCATGCTAATGCGTATCTATATACGCATTAGCATCATTAGGCTTGGCGTCGTCGCGTGCGTCGACCAATCAGAGATAGCGTGGGTTGGCGCCGATTGCTTCACCACGGGCCCTCAGTTGGTTGCGAGTGGGAAAAGCTGTTCTGTGCGCGCGTGAGATCGATTGAATCCTCCGCGACCCGCTATCCAATCGAACTCGGCCAATGTTACGTTTAATCACTTATTTTTGTTTATCTTACCTATTTGTGTCTATTGTGTGTGTTTTTGTTTATTATATACAGTTTTGTTTACGCTTCGTGTCATTTCGTAAAGACCATACTGTTAAAGATATTATTTTGCTTAAATAAGTTATTATCCTGTGTCACAATTTCGTACCTAAGATTTCGTAACCAGCTACGAAAATTTATTCTTCGTAAAAAAATTACGAAGAAATTTTCTTAATCATTATAACAATATCTACAACAGATCTAACTATTTACAAGAAATGCAGTCTTGTTACCTGAGGACCGTTATAATCGGTATATAACGAAGATTATTTTAAAAGTAGGATCTAGGATAAACATCAACAATAAACCGTTATCAAGAGTCGAACCTATAGCCCAAGCTAGGACAATCTTGCTTTGCTACGGGTGACTATGCCATACATCTATCAGTACTCGGTAAATCGGAAATTTGCCTCGCTTCTTACTGAATACCCGAGAGCATCACGGAAATCATGTCAAAGCCTGTATCAAGAGCCACGGCCATAAGGATTTTACTCATCAAGTTTTCTTTAGTGAAGTATTTTCATTAATTGGGTTATATGGTTACACAGAGATTTGTGTACGACGTTTTAAGAGCCTGGTAAATTAGTGGTCCTTTTGACCACTTTGAAACAGGAGATGTAAGGCTACCCCGTCGAACAATAAAAAAATTATAACTACTTGAAACAGCTTTAATTCATCTTTAATGTTTGTCAATCTTTTTGGTGTAACCTTAGCATCAGTTTAACATAATATGATTTGGTACCTACTAGATTGGTATACATGCGGTTCTCACAAAGGTCTGATTAGCGGGGGCCGGCATTGGCCCTGACGTAGGCTTCGACGTTGACTGCAGCTTGCGGCGTGTAGCTGTAGTACTGACTTGGGTTCCAGTGGACGTTGGCGGGGATACCGGAGTCGTGACCACTGTTGGTGAACCAGTTGTTGTTATTGAACAAGCTACCTACAGGCCAAGGAGCACTCCAGGCGGAGACCCAGCCGCGTCTAGTATTGATGAACATGTTCCTCTCTGCGTGGATGGAGACGCCGACGCCGACCCCGATCCCGTAGAAAGAGAGGTCAGTGAATAGGTTGTTCAGCACGTGCACCTCTCCATACCTAGCTAAGGGACAGCGCTGGTTAACGCCTCTGTACCAGTTGTAGTAGAAAGTGACCTTCAGCCTACCGGTATCCTGCTCTTGGAGTGCATCTCCGTTTCCGACTAAAGTAACCATGTTATGGTTTCTAAAGATGTTATTGGAGATGGAGATCCAGTTAGCCGCAAGCCTGATATCTATTTGACCATCGTGTCTTCTTCGGTCTTCAGTGACACTAGCGGCATTAAACGGATCGTCGGAGAACTCGCAGTGGTCTATCCATATGAATTGACTCTGGCCAATATCTATGCCATCAACCAAAGACCAGGCACCGGGTTGCTGGTTGAGGATACCACCGCTACCGTTGGGTCGCTCACCGGGGGCGTACGAAAGAGCATTGGTAATCTTGATGTTACGAAAGATGACATGTACTTGGTTGACAACTGTAAAACCTCCTCCGAAAACTTCAGCGTTGCGGTTGACTCCTTGAATAGTTTTATAGGGACCAACTCTAAGGATAACGCCAGGGGAGTTCTCGAAGAGCATGGTTAGGTCAATGCGGCCGTTGATGTTGACTGTTCTGCGTTCTACGGATTCGAGTGATTGTCTGAGCGCGAAGGGGTCGAAGACGTTCCAGATAGCGCCTCCCTGGCCACCAACGGTGGCGGCGCCGAATCCGATCAGACCCGAGTGGAACCGGGTGCTGGTGTTACTTGCGATTTCGTCAACCGGATGGTAGTCGTAGGGTTCGACATCGCCGTAGGGCTTGTCGTCGTTGGTGTCGACGTCAATCGGATGCGCGGACGCCGCAAGGATAACCGCCAATAATGCAAAGTACTTCATGATGAAGTAGAAGCAAAGGAGGAGATAATAATAACACCAGCAATAATTAGAACTGTGTGCTATTTAAATACATTATTTTTTAATCTTCTTTAATGATTAATGTTCCACATCGATCATAAACATATCTGATATAAACATTGATAAAATTTATTAAGTCTTCTAGATTGCGGTTGGTGTAGGAACCTAGCCCCGGTGCTTTAGGAAAAACGATTATGGTGCCGTAACAGTGGTCAACATTTTCAATGGTATGGTTTATGAATGACAATGGTATTGTTTCACATTAGGAGCCAACGCAGCTAAATCACAATATCACGCGTGAGGTTTACCTTATACCAGACTAGTAGTTTCGCCCCAAGATTTAGCGATGCCTGGCTTACAAATTTCCTTTAGCCCACGAATGGTGTATAAAGTCGATCAAGGGGTTTCACGAAAAAAACAAACGTGGTGATTATGGGCAAACCTAACAGTTTTGGAGGAAGTTCTTTCAATAATTACATGGTGGACAATAATGGGCTGTTGATATGGGTTGTGCGCAGTCAAACTCCGTGCATGACTTCCGTCAAATAATTCTAGGATCTTTTAAACCCCATTGGCCTGGCAATCCTCACTATCTTGCAATGTCTGATGATCATCCTTGGCAATCCTGAAATAACTTTTTTAAATGTGAAGTTGATATTCTTTCAACTGACACCGAACAAGACAAGGATCTTCCTGTCTCACTTCACACCCCTATTACTCAAAAACTACCCTAGCTAGAAAAATATTCGTTAAATCGAATAATGTGTATAAGTGTAATATAGTGTGCAAATTGAAAAAAAGGAAATGATCGGGTCAACCATTCAAAAGATATGGGCAAAATATTGTAGTTCTTTCCACACCAATATCTCAAAAACTATCCAACTTATTCGTTCTTACTCTTTTTTACAATCAATTTATATATAAATCTAAGCATGTTATGTCTTCACAGTTTAAATTACATTAAAATTTTAGTATTCAGCATTGGCTCTCAATTATTCTTCAATCTGTAGAAATTATAGTAACTAATGTCTCTAAATGTCTGAATCAATTATTTTTATAGCAACAAAGAAATATAATAATAAGAGATAGCAGTCAAACGCAATGCTATCATTATACATATACATCAAAAAAAACATTCTTGGGGTTTTAATGTTATGTTAGTGCAGTAGTTCAATAAATTATGTGATTTGTATTAGCAAAGTACATCATCTTAGCAAACTTGTCAACAGAGAATGTTTAATTCCTTGCCGTTGTCATCACTGAGATCCTTCGCTAGGTCCAAAACAGTTTTTTTTTTATTGACGGGGAAGCGCTTGGCCTTCATCTCATGTGGTTTAAGGTACATGACCCATGTAAAGCCCACCTAAGGAAGTTTTCTTTATAAAATCGAAAATGTTAATTATTAAAAAAAATTCTTCAGGTACTCTTTTATTTATTAATCTCTAGAAAATTAACAGTTTTGGCAGTAAACATCACGTTTATAAAGGATTTTTTAAATAAATACCTTCCTTAGGATAATACGGTCAATAAGGCTTTGCTATGACTTTACATTTTAAAGCCAAAACTTAATAATTAATCAACAGAAAAATGATACTAAAACGCAAAAAATAATCTTTTGGGACGTTTCAGTGTTTTCACTTCAAAATCTCACAAATTTACCCGTCTTTTTAACTCTTACTCTACACAATAATAGGTAATTCAACCTTAATCAGTCTACTAATCAGCCTTCCTGGATTGGTTATCAATTAATGCTCCGATGATAAAGTGGCTGCATGGTGGAGCCGCCTTTCAATGCATCCTGTATTAATATGGTTCCGCAGGGTTCTTCTCGGAATATTGAACCTTCATGCTGGGACACAATCTTTCTCTGCACTGTCGCTGTTGAAAGCGTTCTCTATTTATGTGGATGTCCAGGGTGCTTATGTTTTAGCAGCTGGTGGTCCAGAACTACTCTCGCAATAGGGCACACAGACTGTTCGCTGTGCCACGATGCCGTATTGTTGCTCGTGCTCAGTCTCCCGTTCCGCGCTCCCTGACTGCACTCAATGCCCTGATGGATGGAAGGCGATCATGTACGAGTGTCTGAGGTTTAACGAGATGAATGTATGAGTGAAATGAATGTAATGTTTGTGTTATATTTTTATGTACTATTTGTGATAATTGACATGTGAATTTCGTTTGACATTTATAATTTTATTTTATTTTGTGACACTTATTTGATTGTTATCTTTAATTATTTTTGAACTTTCACCTACTACTTCATAATCTACAATTAATTTTATAAGTTTGAATTTAGATTTTTTAAAAACATAGTTATGTAATTAGTGTAAGTGGCGATGGCCGTTCTAGTTATTATTATAAATAATAATAAGAATAATTCGAGCCAAATTTCAAGATTCTAGGTCGGAAGTATTTAGGTTTTGATTCCCTTGCGAATGTCAAAAATATGCGGCATAAACGGCTGTTCTCTTATCTTTTGATTGCGTTGGCTTAGAAGTTTGTTTTTTTCACAACTCTAAGGGACAGTAGACTTAAGTAATTGATATGAATTTCAGCTTGATACCTTCACGCGTTCCTGAGAAAAAGAAAAAGAGTCTTGACAGACAGACAGACGGACAACAAAGTGATCCCATAAGGGTTCGTTGTTTCCTTTTGAGGTACGGAACCATAAAAATGAGGCTACCAGAAAGTGAATGAGATAACAATATTCGCCATCAAAAACTGCCTTTGTTTCATACATATTTTTTGTATGAAGTTCCAACACGCTGTAACAATAGATGTAAAACACCTCTTTAACCTTTGCACAATGCATATAATCACTTATTAATAGACAAAATGACGATTGGAAGACTTGTCCAAAAATAGCAGCATTCCATATAAGCCCGCTATCGCTAACAATTGCTATGTCATTGAATAGCAGAATACGAAAAGATGTCTCTCTTATTGCAATGGATACCACGAGGGGTCTTAGCTGGATGCACTTTTCAATTGAAACTGAAATTTGAATCTAAATTGTAATTACATTAAATTCAATTCCATAAGAAATAAGTATTGTATATATTTGCAATGCATATAGGCCGTTTGTAACGGTCCTCAAGTAATTCGACTGCTTCCTTTGGCAAAGTTTGTTTAATTGAACCTAAAATTCAATGATCAAAGTTGTGCTCTTGAACTGGAACATAGGCTATAAACCCCACACGGAGTTAGCAGACGAATTTTCCACGACTTCGCGGGGCGCTGTGTTGTGATCGGCGGGCACGTGATGGATAGAGTCGGCTCATGATCAATGGCGAGGTCATTTTTTTAAATACGTGTAAAATTCTCCAGGGGATAGCCTGAAGATAGCTTTTAATTTTAAGGAGTACAAACCACTGGACAAATGGATAACAGTTTATTATGTTAGACGAATGCAATACACATTGGCGAATGCATTTCAGCGCGAATATTTACAAATAAGATTCCCGGCGGCGCGGCGGGAGGCGGGAGAAGAACTAACGATTTTACTTTACTACTTTACAATAACAAAACTATCACCTAACTAATCATCACAATTATCTTATTTCTCTTGCTCATTGACAATTATATATTCACAAAACTTTTATGAATCCATAACTATTTACTCATCCTTCCTTTTTTTTGTTCGTGTCCCTCTCACATTCCAATTCCACTTCCTCCGTTCTTCTTTTTCCTCTTCTTCTTCTTTTTTTTTGATAGTGACAGATACAAACTATCATAGACATCTTACATTAAACTAAATTTACAATCTTAAGTAAAGATTCTATGATTGGCGGGTTACTTTAAAATGATATGGTTGTAATATTTGGCAGAATTTATTTTGAAACACCAAATCAAGTAAAATACATGCAAGTAAATTATATAAAAAGTAATCGGATTCTAATATACGTATAATCAGACCTGAATCTCGGGGCTAACCTGGGACTTACCCCCCTTCAACCAGTAGAATGCACAAGTACGAAACTAAACGCGCGGCTACTTCATGAAAAAGTCAAGATGATTTTGATCGTAACATCAAATAGTTTCATTAATTACCGGAAGAGGCACTGCAAGCGCTTTGTTTATGTGTGAAGATGGCGGCCGCTGACGACAATGTTGTTTTACGCAGAAAAAAAGTTAATAATTTGTTATTAAAAGAAGAAGAAATTGATAACAAAAGAGTTAACGATGAAAATGTTCTAGAGTAGGTATCATAGAAGTCACGCAAAACCCGAGCAAAATGTAAATAAAAACCGTTGAGTTTGGATCGCATTTCACAGGTAGGTACTTTACTCTTACATACATAATTATTCACTTATTTTATTAAAATAATCTATGCTAGCTGACGTAATGTGTTACTATTTAACTGATTTTATTCTACATTTGACAATGATAACATAATAAAGATAATGTTTTTACTTTTTTTAGGTTATGCACTAACTCAGTTGCTCGATAAAAAAATCTGCTGTTTCATACAAAAGTGCAATAGCTCTCAATGCAATACCTACTCGACCAAAATGTATGAAACAGCTGATTATTTTGTCGAGCTACAAAGTTGCTCTTCTGTTTTAACTGACCCAAGAAACACCCTGTATACTAAGGTAAGTACCTATAAGTACAGGTAATATGACCACGACATATGTATGTGTACTTTTTGGGTCAACAAAAAGCGTGAAACTCGCGTCATCGTCAACGCACGCTCTTGTGTTTTTGATTTGTTTTTATTTTCGAATAATTTTTGGTTAATAAAGAAGTTTTTATAATCAAGGATTAAAGTTAAAATTGGTCATTAAAACTTTACAAACCAAAAATAATCCAAAATTATTGAACTGATAGCGCGACGATACAATTCACAAGTTACTTAGTTTTCACTTCTATTGGCAGTCCCCAAAGACTGCAAATAAACTAAATCGATTTGTCGCTCTAGTTACAGAACTACGCTAGACGTTCATCATTCTTTGTGCGAGGTGGCGATCGCACGTTCACATTGTACTCGTGAAATAATAATAACTACGTAACGCCAAATAGTATAAGCTCTTTTTGATAAAAAATGGAACCGACTTCACCACTAAAAACTTAGAAATAACTCTTAGGGTAAGTTCATATAATTTAAAGTTGGTGCCGAATTGCCAAGCACAACAACATGTTTATTGTATGGCACCGCCTTCAAATTATATGAAGATTTTCCAAAAATAGTTTATTTTTAGCTTTTTTTCGTTGTAAAAACTACGACACCACGACGTCTTCGACACACTATTTAATAGTCGTGTGAGAGTGCAATAATACGTTATTTTTTGTATGAAAATATAGTTTCCAAATCGGTTGAGTAATAACGGAGTTCTGAGGTAATGCAGTAGCAGTCGTTAAAGAGTCATCGATCACCAACTGCTGCCAAGCGTGAAATTGCTTTCATTAGCATTGAGGGAGGCCCATGTCCTATACAGTTGACTTTTATGGGCTGTAATGATGATGATGATACATGTATACAGCATTTATAGCCAGAATGCGTCAAAGTCAATTCCACTTACTACTACGTATCATCATTACTGCGATCAACAACATGCCAAGCATGGTGATTATGGCAAAACCCTGATGATGATGATACTGGAAGGTAAGCGGTTCAAAAGGTCTACTCGAGTGACCGTAAACACCACAGAAAAGCAGATTACGCAATATCGTTTACTTGGATGACATATATTTTCCAGTTATTAAACAGTTATATTTTGATATAAAAACCAAACTACTGAACCGATTTTGATAAAATTTCTATGGGACTACCTCGCGAGTATGGCCTACCAAACGTAATAAGAATCATCAAAATCTGTTTCGAATTGGCGGAGAAATCAAGTCACAAACAAAAAAAAAAACATACACCCGAATTGAGAACCTCCTCCTTTTTTAAAGTCGGTTAAAAAGTGATACTTACCCCTGTGGAAAGTATTGAATATCATTATATCATTTGATTTATTTTAAACTGGACTGGCAACATTCTAATAAAATAGAGTTTTTATCAAGCACATATCGTGGGGATCGGCCTTGGCGACTACAGTAAAAAAAATGAAAATGAATTAATTCAACGGGGTGTCATCTAATTCGTTTTGCCAAAATAAGAAATGTCTAAAATTCACGGATATAATAATACACAGTACAATAAATAAATTATGTAACTTAATTACAATTTTATCATACATTAATCATTTATAGTCTTGCAAAATAACAAAATCGAAATCTTATTAATCAAGTAGGTACTGGCTATCAAGAAAACGGTCCGTTAAAACAAACACTCATATTCAGACCAGACTCAGACCATCAGTGTGTTTACTCGCATAGGTACATTAACAGGCTCCGATCCGAATTTGTATCTTTTGTGTGCGTAATTCCTTTGCAACTTGTCAACTGTTTCACCAACGTACCCACATTTTAAGCTAATATTTAAAACAAACTAGAACTACTTGTTATTAAATATTGCATGATATTTTGTAAAATCGAAAATCTCGGCGTAATCTGCATGTACCTATTGTTTATCTTGTAATGCTCACTACATATCACAATTAATCATATTTTCTCAGTAAGTGATTATTTTATAATCTTGATGAGAAATAAATAGTTTTAAAACAGAATTCAAGATGCATTAACGGCTTTTTTAAACACAAGACAAGAATCGGAAAAAGGAGAGACCAGAAGAAATATTAGTAAAAACGATGATTATGGGAAACAATTATTTCAAAAATCTATGCATTAGCTCATTACTATGCTCAGTATAAGTAATATTGTGATATTTAGTCTTTTTTTAATTGAGCTTTTGGATTTGGAGATGTTTAGGATAGCAATGCTAAATATATCTCTATCTAAAAAGCTCAATTTAATCAGGTTCGTAAAAACTGTTCCTTCTATGAAGTAAAAGAGTAAACAAGCTATATCTGTAGCACTTTTAATGGTTACAATGAAGAGTTTTAAAATAATGATATATTTACAAAATGTAGATTTTTTTTAGATACCCTAAAAGCGGGGTCCGGCATTGGCCCTGACGTAGGCCTCGACGTTGACCGCAGATTGCGGCGTGTAGCTGTAGTACTGACTTGGGATCCAGTGGACGTTGTTGGGGATACCACAGTCGTGACCACTGTTGGTGAACCAGTTGTTGTTGTTGCGTAAATGGCCCAAGGGCCAAGGAGCATTCCAAGAAGAAACCCAGCCACGTCTCGTATTAATGAACATGTTCCTCTCTGCGTAGATGGAGGCACCGACGCCGACCCCGATGCCGTAGAAAGAAAGGTCCGTAAACAGATTGTTTAGCACGTGCACCTCCCCGAATCGGACCCGGGGAGTGCGCTGGCTGACGCCTCTATACCAGTTGTAGTAGAAAGTAACCTTTAGCTTCCCGCTGTCCTCTGCTCCATTAGAGTCAGAGTTTCCGACCAAAGTAACGTGTTCGTGGTTTCTGAAAATATTGTTGGAGATTGAGATCCAGTTAGCACCATGAGTTATATCTATAAGGCCATCGTGTCTTCTGCGGTCTGAAGGAATGCTGGCGGCGTTAAATGGATCATCGGAGAACTCGCAGTGGTCCACCCATACGTATTGACTGTTTCTGATGTCTATGGCGTCAATTACAGAATAGGCGCCGGGCAGCTGGTTTTGGATTCCACCGCTGCCGTTGGGTCGCTCGCCGGGGGCGTACGAAATAGCGTTATTGATCTTCAAGTGACGAAGATTTCGGAGTTGCGATTGACTCCTTGAATGGTTTTACGAGAACCGCTGAAGAGGTGGACACCAGGTGATGACTCGAAAAGTGGGGTCACGTCAATGCGGCTGTTGATGTTGACGATTCTGTTTTCATTGCTGCTGATGAGCGGAGAGCGAAGGGGTCGAAGACGTTCCAGACGGCGCCGCCCACGCCGCCGGTGGTCCCGGTTCCAAATCCGATCAGATTCGAGTGGAACCGGGTGCTGGCGTTACCTGCGATTTCATCGACCGGATGTGAGTCATAGGGTTTGACGTTAAGTGGCTGCGCGGACGCCGTGGCGAGTACCACTGACAACCAACTGATAACCAAGTACTTCATACTAAAGTGAAATACGTGAGTGATAGTCACAGCTGTGAGCTTATATTAATTATACTAATCTATTTTGAGGGAGAATTTAAGCATTTCAATCATTAAAATCTCTGATGAAATGATAAAAAACATTTATTTCCAAGCATTATAAAATGTTGTTGGATATTTAATCAAATTATAGATTAATTCATACCTTTATCTATTATATAAATATATTTATATACCTAGATAGGTAACATGCATGCACAGATTTTGTATGGGCGTGACCCGGAATCATGATCTGCGCCTAGCCGGTAGGCAAGTATTACAGTTCATAGGTAATTAATACTTATCGATTAGTAATCCCGTTTATTTCATGACTTTTGTTATCTATGGACGTCTTTCAATACAGTTCAGCAACATTATCATAGCAAAATATTTGGTCAAGCTGGCATCTCTATATACTTATTATTATATATATTGCCGACGAACCCAGATCGTTATAATGTTTCGGTTTCATCACCTCTTGGAAGTTCCGACCATTGTCTGGTGAAGTCACCCCATTCCCCACCTGACCCCAACCTTAAGGGCAGTCGGTGGGTTTGGAAGTACAATCATCTGATTAGGATGAGATGCGCCAATTTTTCGGGTCATATCCCTGGCAGCCTTTATGCTTCTCTTCGAATGACCCTTCTTGCTGTGCTGAAGCGATAGTGGAAATGGTGCGTCAAGGTATGGAATATTTTATTCCTAACTCCGACAAACCACTCTTTACTAAAGTAGACTCCTGGTTCAATGATGACTGATGACTAATGCACTGAAGCATGAAGCCTATCTTGCCTGGGTCACCGCCCGCAACAACAAGTCTGCGAATGTCAGGTCGAAGAAGAGAGATTTTAACATGGCTGCCAAGTCATGCAAAAACTGCTGATGAGGGCTCCATTTAACCACATTGGCAGAATCGGAGCCAAGCTTGCTTCATATCCATCCGGAAGCAAAGCTTTTAGGTCTCTCGCCAAGTCGGTTGAGTCTAACTTCTGTCGCCCTTCACTGCAGCCCTTGACGAAACCTGATGGATCGCTGGCCCACACTGCTGAAGCTAGCACACTTAGAAATAATATTAAATAACTTATTATACTCAGGTACTTTTTTTTGTACTAAGTGAAGCGCTTGGTTTTAATCTCACCTGGTTTTACAAAATTACTAAGATTTAACTCCTAAGTATGTAGAAACAAATATTAATTCTCCAACATGGTTGATGATGCTAAATGAACAAAGATCAAAGTTTGACGTTGATGCTATGCGATTTTTGAGTCTGTCATTTTCACACTGTGAAACCAATAAACATTTAATGCAGGTTAGTATATAACTAGTAAGTATCTACATCAACAATCTGCTAAGTAACAGTAACTACTTAATACAGTAGGATTAGGAAGTATTTTTTACTAATCTACACGTACTTATCTTTTACCTATCTCTGCTATAAAGTATTATTGCTGAGATAGGTAAGAGTAAAATAAATTCAGGTAGGATACAATAATAATATAAATAAAATAATGTAAACTATAATAAAAGAAAGCAAAATAAAACAGAAGAATAGACTCACTAATCATAAGATCAATTAAATGCTTTAGCTGAGCGTCTTTTATAAACCTTATTTGATCTTCCCATAGTTGTTTTTGTTATTGTTCACCATTTACTTAAGAATATAAAAATACAGATAGAAGATATTTAATCCTAGCGACATTGTTAAAACAATTGGCAGCCTTTTCGATTAAAGAGATCTCTTCCAGGCAACCGTTGTTGGATGAATAGAGAAGCTAATAGCTTTCGCATTCTTCCATTTCATTTTTTTCATGTTATCGTACTTTCGCCACGCTAGAACGTCGACTATATTAATCTCAAAGTAAATGCGGCAATCGCTAAAGCTAAATCATTTCAGGTATCAGCGACTCCTAGCAAACACGAATGAAGCATGAAAGTGTAAAGAATACCTCTTTTATAAACTTTTGTTTGTCTTCTATACAAGGTCTGATATGTTCTTCTATTGGTCTTCTATTCTAGGTGCTAATGCATGCTTACTAAAAAGTAGGCATGCATCATAAGCATGGTTTCCGAGATATTCAGGTTTTTTAGATGTCCCGCGATTTTTACTCTCCAGTGTAATTTACTAGTCGCTGTTTTTATATCGGACTGCAAATATAGACATTGAAGTTGATAAGCTATCTAGTATCTAATTATTAATATAGGTGGGTAATATTTATCTTTGCTATTTTAATTTTGGAATGTATGTCCCGACAGAAGCTATCTGAATTGCAACACAAAAATAATATTCAGTGGACTGAACCTTCTAGGAAAATTGGAGTGATTGGTCATAAACACCACGCTTGGCAGGTGAATTTGTGATCATAATAATGGTGTTTACTTAATACGGAAAAAAAAAGTTGCTGCCTTTCTATTGATTCCTTAGTCGGAATTTAAGACATCTGCGGGTTAAGTTGTGCTGGGCTCGAAAACAAACCATATAAGGACAGATAGAGAGATAAGTGGGTTGAGAAATAAGATTCTGAGTCGGCTGATAGGAGTAAAAGAAGATTACATGCAGATATGCCTATAATAATCATATTATTTATTCTTCTTGAAAAGAACAAATTATGTTTAATGTTGAATAACAAGCTCTCTGCGACTCTGGACTATGTTTTATGGTAACTCTTTCATTGCTCGGTGACTTCGTCTTTGGAACACCTACTGAAATTAGATTAGCTCCATCAATAATTTTGAAGTTGAAACTTCACAGCACAGCTAAAGTTATTTAATTCTGCCCCTGTCTATTTCTGGTCCATGTTAAAACTGATAATTGTACTACCAATAGTGTATTGCAAAATATACTAGTTGTTATTAATTTCAGTAAAATTGCTTAGTTTAATACATATTCTTCCCAAATTTGTACGCTACTTTATAATTTTTACACTTTGAGCGATAAAACTGCCCGTTATTTTTACACTGTGTTAATGTTTGGGTAAATTGTAATTATTCAACGTTATTGTTGTGTATTGATATCAGCAATAACTATACAAAGTTTCGTTCAAATCAAAATGTTTATTTTTTATGATATTTTAAATTCACGATACCTTTTAATGTTTTTTTTATAAGGATTAATACCAAGGTAGGTACAAATATCGTGAAATATCATCAAAATCTGTTGCGTGAAGAGAAGCCAGCAAAGACAGTGGGAAGCGACTTAGCCTTATACTATTTACCTAGATAGATTACAAGACATTAAGATACATTAATTTTACACAGCGCCCTAGATGGCGCTGTGTAAAATTAATTAGAACCCCAAACTAAGCATAGTTTGTAATATGGGAACTAGATTACGGATGGAATACTTAGATACTTTTTGTAAATACATACGTGCTATATAATACAACACCCAAACACAGAACAAACATCTATAGTTATCACACAAATGTTTGCCTTGGGTGGGAATTGAACCCGCAACCTAAAGCGCAGAAGGCACAGTTACTACCAACTGAGCTATGAGGCTTGTTATAGATACAGATATATTACGGTTTGGTTTTAAGAAGCAGTAGCAAAATCAAAATTAATCGCTGTTATGGTGTGGGTATGTAACGACCTATTGTTAAACAGGCCAATTACGAAACCGACGCACATTTAAATAAGCGTTTTATTGCATCTAGTGCTCAAGCTTTAGTCCATGTTTGACTTAAGCTTGGCCGGTTTTGATTGCATTTTTTTTTGTGGTACACCTTATAACTGATATTTTTTTTTTATTCATTACAACCAGCTACTAAATTATAGTTCAATAGAAAGATTTATAGTTCGGACAGCTAGGATAACGAAATCTTAGGGCTCCTTCAAATTTGGTGCAAAATGCCGCGCGGAGCCAGCGCGTCTGCAGCGCTGCGGCCGCGCTGCCGTCGCTAGGTTTGAGAATAGTAGTGTTGTATTTAGTTTCACGATGGAATCTGACGAAGATCTGACCACTGCTCCTAATGTTACTATTAAAAATAAAAAGTATTTTGAAAAAATCAAAAAAGAAGCCTAAGAAAACGTTACCGTTATTTTATGTAACTGAAAAAAAAACTAATTCTTTTAAAGTGAAAGGTTACAGTGACAAACAATTTCAGAATAACTTAAGATTGTCAAGAAAACAATTCTACGAAAAATATTACTTCTCAGTTCAGAGCATTATATTGGAAAACAAAATACTAACTTCAAATATTTGTGAAATCCTCAATAAATGTATTACGTATTTCTTCCCAAGCCTTGTTCTTTCGATTTTATTGATGTGCTTGTCGAACCTCGAATCCCATATCGCTGGACGACTCTCAACCCCATCAATAAATTCTTCAACCTGATTTTCGTTCAGGCTATCGTTTAGACTTGAACTATGGGTGCACCGACACTAGTCGATCGATGAACTGATGCGTGGCTGCAGCACGGCCGCAGCGCTGCAGGCGCGCTGCCACCACGCGGCACTTTGCGGCAAATTTGAAGGCGCCCTTAGTTATAATGGGATCCCGTAACTGACTTGAATTGGGTAACAATATTATTTTCATGCTTTGGACGTACAACGAGTTTCTACGCTGATATAGTTTATGGATTTCCAAAAGCTTCGGCAAAGTACAGCGAAGAAAAGATCGCGCAAACATTAGGTACCTACTTAAGACCTACAAATGGCCACCACCGAATTTCTTAAGAGGCTACCCTAAATGCTTAAAATTAGAGAGATGGCGCTATATTATACTGACTTCTCACACTTCTTAGTCGCTAACTTAGTCACCCTTGCCAGAGTGGTCGTGCATGGTACACGTATCAAAAAAAAAGTAGCTTAAATGAGGGAAACGGATGAGCGGGATTTATTGCAAAAACATTACTTTTGTTAACTACGTGATAACTTAATAAGGGTTTGATCAGCGTTTGCCAACTTTTGTTATTTACCGACTATTTCTATTTATTATTTTTATTTTCTTCTTAATTAAGATACACATAATAGCTGAAACTACACAAAAAAGCGCAGATAAATTTAGGATAAATAATAATTCTATCGAGAAAATGTTTGAAAATCCAAACTGAAGACAAAACGACAAAGTTTAAAGTATGACGAAATTCCTTTTAACTATGCGCACTGTCAAAACATGTCTTCCCGCGAATGAATCTCCGCTGTCTTACGACCCTGGTGTCTTCGTGAAGAGATTCCCATGCCTCATCTTGGGATAAGCAAGTATCGAGGTTTAAGAGCTGACCATTTGAAATAAGTAGTTCAAAGTTGAAAAAAATATGAACCGACTGCAGAACTTTACTGTCTTCTTTTATTGAGATACGAAGAAGTGCTTGGCCTTCATCTCACCTGATTTTCAAGTTTTGATAATGCCGAAGGTGGGAGCGCTCTTCACCAGGAAACTTCAACAGCCTGAGGAGCTGGCTATCTTACATCTAAATGCCGGAATACAATAATTTCACAAAAACACAGCCTCAAAATGTAATAAATTCTGCATAATTATACTTATTTAGAATCGGCATGTTACTTTTATTTGATAACCTCTCTTCTCGTCGTACAATAAAAGTAAACTAAAAACCCATATTTAAGTATTATTTTTACCTGGGAGGGTAAGAGGTAAATTACCCTTTTAGTAAGGTAGACTTTTGATTCGCACACATATTCAAATAATATATTACCTATAACACTCCCACAATTTAAACTGCCGGGTTGACAACTATGTTTCGAAATCAGTTGTGAAAGAGATAAGACAAATAAACCAAACGACCAGGGAAGGATGATATTATCGATAGATGAGACGGTGATATGCGAGCCTTCCAAGAAATTGCCTATTGAAAGAAAGAAAGAATAAAGAAATACATTTATTTGACAAACAACATACAGAGCATTACACATTTAGGTACATAGGTACAATATACGACTATGTCACAATCCCAATCACATTGCCTTCATAATTTTCAAAATGTCATTATGATTGAAGCCTGTGTGTATTTCAAAAAATTCCTAGTATTCTGTGAATCAGGGGTTATTCGTAAGCATTCATTATTAGGTCAATATTATCTTTGGATAAATGTGTACATGCGCAAGCATCACGTCCGGCTATAAATATCTGCTGAGATAATCCACCAATTGTTCTGCATTGCTATAACAGTGCGGACGATCAATCATCAATTTCAATTAAGACATCAGCCTGCTATCACGCAGTATTTCAATTAGACACCGTCAATAATTTTTACCCGACCGACTCAGAAGGAGGGTTATGTCTATTTCATTGCAATGAACGGCTTGATGGATTTTGACATGCGAGTTGTCGACGAGCTTAGATTGTGGAAGTGACATTGGATATTAGCATTTTCATATGGGATGCGAACAAAAATATTTAGGGGGCAGGATCTCAGGTCTACCACAATACCACAATAGTATTCTGATATCTACAGATATCACAGAAGTCAAAACTTACTCGACACGACAGAAGCGAAAACTTGAAGTTTGTCGATTTTTGCCGAAAAGAACAGCTGCCTCAGCACGGGGAGGAGATAAGATAGCATTTTGTCTCCCGATGGTGGATAAAAACACAGGACAAAAAATGTATCCCCGCCCCGTGCTGAGGGGGCTGAGATTGTTGGTACTTGAATCTCAATGTTGTAAAGTCAAATGAGTTAATAGTTGTGCCGGTGAGCGTTAGTCGGTAGTAGCTCTGCCTTCTGCGCTTATGGGATGAGGTTCCGATTCCTAGTACGAACTTGAAAAAAATTACGAGGTTTTCTGTTTACTATACTATGTTTCATGTATTCTTTTTCGGTGGGTATTCGATTGTGTGAAGAGTGAAACACATTACACGTGTTTAAAGGAAAACGGCATCGGATATCCCAAAGGGACAATCTACTTGTCAACGAGTACCATTGTACGCCGGAAGTCTTTTTGGAGCTCGAAACGAAATATATTTCTAGCTTCGCTGATATACTTTTAACGGTTCTTGTAACCCGACTGCTTTTTGTAAATGATCAGTTTGCATTGCACACACCGTTAATGTATTGAATACTATAGTCGTTTTTTTTATACAGCTAGAATTTTTCACACCTGTTTTGAAAGATCCCATACTAATTTTTTCATGACATATTGACAGTGTGGTTAATAGACCGTAAAATAGATTTTGGGGGTAGGTGTGATTTAGGTACCTCCTAGTGCTCTGCCCCGGGCACGTAGTCGCTGGCTTTTAAAAGCGATATCGGATGAATGATCACAACGCTGATCGCCAAAACAACAATTATAAATTGTAGTGATCCGGCATTTATAGGCAAGATAGCCATTTCCACAGTCTATTGAGGATTCCGGGTGATGTGCGCTCCCTTCGGCCTTATCAAAAAATAGCGCTTACCCGTCGTACAATAAAAAAAAAATACTTCAGGTGGCCTTAAACCACAGTTAGTTTCAGTGCGCTTAGTTTTTGGCGTGACTTAAACGATAATAAGGTAGTTACTGGGCCAAGCTTGATTGAGTTTCGCCCTCTGATTCGTAGTTCCAAGTTCTTACAGCAATTAATCTTTGTTTACGGCCGAGCTAATTTATAATTCAGCGTGAGTTTGACCACTCTATCTATTGGCATAGTTAGTTGGTAATAACGGAAAGGATAGTGTAAATATTATGTTTCTGTGATAATATAAAAAATTGTTAAAAAGTTAAAAGTTAAATTATTTGTTGAATTAGGAATTTATTTTATATATTACCTTTTTGTATATTTGTATCTTTATGTTCCCCGAATAAAATAAAATAATGAGTTATGATGTTCATAAATACTAAGAGAGCTGTCTTAACCTGGCCATGGGGTAACAATTATTAATATTTCAATAGAAGTTTGTCCGACAGTGGCAAAAACATTTTAGATAGGCTACTAGTGAAACGCCTGGGACGTCGTTCCCGCCATCCTGGGGGAATTTCTTCAAATGGAAGCTATCCCGAAAATCGAGTTTGGGCTGTGCATTGATTATGAGTCAGTCTGTCAGTTTTATGACGAACATTAAGATTATTAATAATATTTAGATTATTCTTTTTTCGTATAACAACCATGCAAGATGACTTTTACATTGTTTTTTTTGTAGATAGTTATGAAGTAATTAATACATGGGAGATGTAAGAAAATTGTTCCTAAGCCATCGTCATAATGCATTCACAAATTATGTTTACTAATGGAGATTTTAATGTTGGTCATTTTTTGGAACGCTTACGATAAAGTTATTAAATAATAAAATGCAAAACCGTTTTTACTTTGGCTGTATTTTTTTCTATGTCTTTTCCAGTTGTCAAAACAATCTGACCAATGGGAAAAGAATCCCGTTGGCCAGACTAGTCGGACTATCAATCTGATCACTGGGAAAAACCCGTATATACTTTTTTCGACTTTCAACTATGAAGGCGCTCTAATGGTTTCCCACAAAACCGTACAATGAGTACGGTTGTTTAGCACTAAATATTGCATTAAAATTTTGTAATATCCATATTTATTTCATCCCAATTTGCTGATTGGAAGAATTAAGCACCACCTAGAACCTAGATTATTCCTATACAAGCACGGGTTTTAATCACATATATTAGCCGACCACAGGTAGGTTTTGGGTTCAACACAATCATTTCATTCCATGTTTCCTGTGTTTCTGGCTTACGTTATACCCAAATCAAGAGCACCCCCATTGCAAATGAAAAAGAAATGTTTTCACAATTTGGCCAATGAGTCTTGAGCTATATAATACACTGCAAACATTTTGAAAAAACCACTGGAGGTTTTCCATTATATATATATAGGTTTTTAGAACGTACTTGGGATAGAATTAAAAAAAAGTGTCATATGTCATAGTGACTGAGTTTGACGTTATGGTATTGTTGACTTTTTTGTAGACATTGATGTGTTCCCTAAAACTGTAGGACATTATTTTGTTGAATTATCATACTTAGAGCGCACGCGATGTTAAGAATTTAATCGGTTTCATAAAAATCCTTAATGGAATTTTGACATATTACTTCACCTCAGGTGTATATTTAGTATTGAAGTTCTCGTAAGAATCCCTAATAACATTTCAAAATGCTTTTCAGTCCGACATGTCATTTCAAAATGCGGTAAATAACCTTTGTTGGGGGAGCAGTACTTCATGCTTTATACTTCTATTTTGTCAAATGTTATACAACAAGGTACATTGTGTGATCTGTAGCCATAACAATTTAGCTTAAACGACGAAACTTTGCAACAATCGCTTGGCTGCAGTTTCGAAGTTACTAATTTGCACGCTATGCCTAGGCTTAGTGTTTAGTCTAGACCAGATACAACTAACCGAGTAAATAGAGACAGGGCTTATGCTCAATGTCCGAGTAGCGCTATAGATAAAGTTTCAAGTGCAGGTTGCAGTTGTTTTACTAAAAATACTTTTTTTTCTACGATGCTTAAGCGCTTAGCCTTCACCTCAACTTGTCGACGGTGGAGCGCACTTTACCCGGAACTCTCAAGAGGAACTGGCTATCTTGTTCTCTAAATGCTAAAAAACAACAATTGTAATCGTTGTTATGGTAAGACGATGGTAGCTAGTCTCAAAGCGAACCCTACCACCAACTAAACCGAGCAAAAATTGTATTCCCCTGGGGATCGAACCCAGGTGATAACTAATATCTTTGGGCGAACCAATAGATTAGTTATTTAGTTTGATTTGTAGGGAAATAAGGTAGGTATTATATATCATCTAATTTTGATTGATATACATATATTGTTGATAGCTGATAAGTGCTTTTAAAAGCTTGGTAGATAGGTATACGTTGATAAAAAAACTGCGCTTAGCGCCCAAACGACTCTGACTAAAGCCAAGAAATCAGACAGCTCCTTAATAAATCTCTTATTTAAAAATCTGCTTTATTACCCTACTTTGTCTACCTTGCCTCGTTTCCTACGCCATAATTAAACAAAGGCTAAACTGTGAAGCAATTAGTTTGACGTGCCTTTGATAAATTACTAGCCTTGATTAGCAGTGGTGGGGCTGCGGGGTGCAAGTGCCATTTACACTATATAAAAAACCCACACGGCAGCTTATTTACTCATGGCTTGGAATGGGTATCTCCTGGTGTTTCAAGCCACAATTCATTGATTTTGGCTCACTTTGCTCACCAGTGTTAATGTGTTAATACTAGAAATAAAAATAAACTTGAGATACCTAAGTTTCGCTTAGGAAAAGTAAATAATTCATTCTTAGGAAACTGTGTGAGATTCTATAATAAGCTTCCTCAAAGCGCCACCAAACTCTCTGCTCGTAAATTCAAATTGTATATAAAGAATAATTTAATTAAAAGTGCCTACTACAAAATTAGTGATTATATCGACGATAAGAACGCGTGGCCCGATGTTGCTATACCAGTTGACAGCAAAATGGTGATTTCTCAATGTTAACAAATTGCCCATTAGGTAGATAGGTAATAACAAATGTTTTAAGATTAAGTATTTAGGTCTTACTATTTCGGCGCTACTTATCACGTCATTGGTAAATCGATTTTATATAATAGAAGATAACTTTCATGAAGATCAGTTCAGCTGTTTAATCTTGAAAAGGTTATAATACCTATTAACAAAGAGTACTTTCAAATGGCTAACACACCTATTGGTGTGGCAACACAAAGGTTTCACAAATAAAACATAAACAATGATTTCCATTAACATAATAAAGACAAACAAAAATATGTAGGTTATAGAATGAGGTTAACAATATTGTTAATACCAACACGCAACAATTCCACGTTACAATTGCATGAAATTATCATAACAATACAACAAACTGCTGAAATCTAGAGACTGCAATAGTGTTATGTTATGATATAATGAGAATAGAACAGATAGCTCACTCCAGGGGCGACCTGACTTTGATAATATTTCGAAATGTTACCTGTGACGCTGCGATAAACTTATCATCTCATATCATATCATATCACGTATCAGATGTGATCTAAGTATATTTGATTCATTACATATTTTATGTTTATAGCTGTGATTTTGCGACTCCATTTATATAGTTATACTCGTGGAACCGCCTCCGTAGTCTAGTGTCCCGGGTTCGATTCCCATGGGGAGTACAATATTGTGCTTCGTTTGGTTGGTGGTAGGATATAATCTATATTTGTTTGTTGATACACCTATTAACATAAAGTAATTGCTATGTGTTGTTATAATATTAATTAATATTTATAATACTCGTATGTAAATGTGTAAAAAATTTTTTTTTACTTATCGTATGAACACCATAAGCCCCATGTCCACTAATGTCATTCTCGTCATCCAAAGGTGGTCGGTAGATATAGCAGCTAGAAGAATTTCCTGAGGATGCCTTGTGAAACTTTTGGAACTTGTTGCTAAATATTTTTGTCATAATGTTACCAGTAGTGATGTAGACTCACGTAATTGTACTTCAGTGGACAAGCTTTAAGTTACATTGACTGTGGCAGTCCACACCTCGTTATATGCTGAGTGGAGTTTGCTCAATAACATCCTCAGTTGAATTCGCTCCCAAACTAACTAGGAAGTTATAATGCATGTGAATTGGACGCGGACAGCTATACTAAAGTTAAACAACAGACTGTATAGGGCTGGCAAATTTTATGTGCCCTTCCTGTCCCGATATGCCTTCTAATTTATTTGTTTAATGCTCCATACGCCTTCTAATTTATTTATTTTGAAGGGGGGTGGGGGGTCAGCTACGATGGAGCGAGCTTTTCCAGAAAATGCCTATTATTTATCTTTTTGTAGGTTTTGTCGTATGAAAGTGAAAAAATGGCAGCAGTGCGCATAAATGTATTATTGTGTAATCATCCACAGTTGGTTAGTATACCATTTATTTGGATAAATAGAATATCAACCAGATGTGGATAATTTGAGTTATAATAATGTAAGTCATACACCGAATATTAATTAGTCCATACCTACCTACCTATTTAATGGTAATTTATTGGGTACCTTCTAATTTCCACAGCAACAGCTGTAAAAATTAAAAATCTCTGGGACATTAAGCCCACCAGATTAGGTTAAAATAGTGGGGTCACGAATAAAGCGTTACATTTGGACTGTGCGCTAATTATCAGTCAGTCACTCAACTACAAGAACGTCCAGATGAATAAATAAATAAATATTACAGGACATTAATTTCACCAGAATGTGGTGATGTTTCCTATCTAGAGGTACATAACACTGCCCGTTTCATAGGCATCTGCCTGTGGTTAGCCTACATAGGCATGTATATATATAACCCAGGCAAGTAGCCCACACGTTCTGCGGTTACACAACCTACACGAGGCTTGTCCAGAATCCATCTGATAGGCATATACACTACATGTAGCCTCCTCGATGCCCTGACGTGTCTTTGTCCTCGTATGGAATTTTCCACTATTAATAGTCCATGGTATCATGTCACTCAATACGAACAACAAAGCAAAAACTTCAAAGAGGGGTTTTGATACCTCAATTCACTCGTGACAGTGTATTTGCTGCCGTAAAAGGGAAAAGAGGTCCGCTGGGTGACGTTTTATATGAATTGAAAAGCCTTTTAGATTAGAATTCGTAAAAAATTTAACGTAGAAAGAAAAGCTTTTGAATTTTGGATCAAATAGTATAAATATTAAACAGATACAGGTTACAGATGATACAGTAGTAGAGTATGAACAGTGTTAAAACAAAATATATTAACAAATATACATATATTTGTTAACATAGGTAGTGGCCATGGAAAGATAGGTAGATTTATTCGCTTAAAATGGTAACAAACATTGTTCAGTAGTGATTTCATTTATTTAGGTGTGAATAAACACTGTTCTCATCAGCAGTTACTAACAAAGATATGTACAAACGAGTATAAAATACTTTCATAATTATTATGCTAATAGAGAAGATAAGGATTAATGACATAATAGGTATCTCTAAAAAATTTACAATTAGTCCACAGAACAGTTAAATGGAGATGGACAGGGCATATGCTAAGAGAAGAAAAATATAAATGGACAAAAATAATAACAGAGTGGTGTCCTAGGGATGAACTAAGAAACAAAGGGCGACAGACAAAACGCTCGGAAGATGAGATTAAAAAAGTGGCCGGTCCAGAATGGATACGACTAGCAACATTGCTAGTGCTATCCATATACAGAAAGGTGGAAATATTTAGAGGAGTCCTTTGTCAAAAGACAAGCTGTTAATATTCGAGTGTAACTGATTGCCGAAAACGACTATTTACCTAACAATATTTTAGATTAAGCACTAACATAAACATAGCGTAGCATTAAGGCTTCTTACTAACCAAAAACATTGTCAAACAAACAGCAAATACAGGCTTATTCTATCGTATTTTCAATACCTACTAATTTTATAAATAGGAAAGTTTGTTGGGATGTTTGTTCATCCCTATGCCTCCAAAACTAGGTATACTACTGAAAGGAGTGAGCTGAAATTTTGTTCTGGATCAGATATAATATGGGCCACTTTTTACCCCAGTAGATTAAGCCGCGAGCAAGAGTTCTATGAAGCAAATAAAAAACAACTTGAATCCAAACGTTTCGACTTCAATAAAAAATGTTTTTTTTAATTTCTTGACCTTGAAACGTGTACAAGGATAGAGGTCTACGACGGAGAGGGCCTAGAAGGCCTATTAACTATTTTCGAGAAAATACAGACGCTGGGAGCTGATTCCAAGTTTTAACTATACGCACTATAAACGATGGAAGCGCTTAGTCCTTATGAATGGAATATCATTTTATTCTCATTTATTTAAGACAATAAGTAAAAGTTACGACTTTTTCCCCTTCGAGGATTCATTTCTGGTCATATTTATTTTAGATTGGTAACTAATTACTAAATCCGTAATGTAATATATTAAAGGAGAAGTCCTGAGTGCCTGACTGACTGATTCAACTAGATGAAACTCACAGCCTAAACAGCTGATTGTACAGGCTTGAAATTTGGATGGTACCTATGTTTGTCTTGGTGTGTAGGCGTCCGCTAAGAAAAGAGTTTTGAAATTCGCACCCAGGGTGTTTCAAAGAGGGGTTCAAAGCTCGGAGTAAATGTTGCATATCTCCGAAACCGTGCATGGTAGACGTTTGAAAATTAATTAGTAGATTGCCGAAATTAAATAAGCAATGGTATATTTTAGGGTTATTTAGAATTTCCAAAAATAAAGGATAGGGGCCTATATACAAGAAAAAAACCCTTGAATGAGCTTTATATTTTTTATTGTAGTAATAAAGGGGGGACCGTTAATTATATAATATATATAATAAATTATAATAAAAATTTTGTTATTTATTTTTATATTTGTATAAACTTTATTATACAAAGAAGAAAGTTTTTTGTAAATTGTTTTTTCCTGCCTATATCAAAATTGGCGGGAATTAGTGCTTACTGTGAGGTAAATAAATAAATAAATAATCAAAACTGGCCAAGCGGATTCGCTCTAAGACTTCAAACAACCTCCGTTTTTTGCCTGGAAATGTGGGTGGGAACCCTCGGTAGTATACGTGTCTGCACACCATGTTTCAGCTTATCGGTCTAATTTATCCAGATATCCAACAAATATATACAATTTTATTAAAAATAATAATAGCGCCTATTTTAAAATACCATTACGCGGACGAAGTCGCGAGTAAAAGCTGGTTATCAAATAATTAATTCGTGGGTGACAATTTGCAGTGCGTTTGAAGTTCCTATGATATAATGGTGACAGTCGCGTTCAAGTCATTATGAAGCTCCTGTGTGTCACCGAACGTCAATCGTGTACAGGTAGAGTATAGAAACGATTGAGTACCAATCAACCTACACTATCTGGCGTATAGAATACCTAGTAGGTAGCATCAATTTGAAACCCGTACATCTGAAACGATCGGCAAAGCTTTTAGTGCACCGTAAACTATTCAGATGCTAATTTCGCCATGTTTGACGAGATACATCAAGATAGTAGGTACGACGTAATAGTAGCTACAAGCAGATATTACAGGCTGCGAGTTGATTTGTTGACCGCTAGTATAACCTAGCGGTCAGTCTATCCGTATATCTTGTGGTATATCTTCGAGTTCGAGTGAGAGAATTCCGGCACTGTATGGATGTGTGTATGTTTCTGACATAACTATCGAACGGGTAATCCGATTTTAAAATTTAAACTACATACATAAATATAAAGTGAGTGTCGCGGGCGATTTTCGATAAATGCGTTCGTTTTTGAGGTATTGGGATGAAAATAATCTTTTAGGTTCAGAAAGTTGAATTTCTAAAATGTTGAGTTTGCAAAAAGTTGAATTCGCAGCATGTTTTTTTCGCAGCAGCATTTTACAAATTCAACATTGTAGGATTCACTACAATGTTGAATTTGTAAAAAGCTGAATTCCTAAAATGTTGGGTTTGCAAAAAGTTGAATTCCTAAAATGTTGAATGTTGTTGTAGCCTGTGACACTCCTACACTACTCGACGCGTAAGCGTAATTTGCCGTAATATGCCAGAAATGCATAGGAAAATAATTACAACATTTCGACGATATATATTGATTGGTTGATCCGATCAACACAATATCGAAATTTATAGTAATATTCTTATTTAGATTAAAACTGGTCTATGTATCTATAATTTTTTCTCTCAATTAGGTAACCAAGCTAAGGGTGTCGATACGATCAAGAATTACTTTTGGAAAGTCATGCAAAGTGTTGACTGCGTACATTCCACATAAACAGTCCATTAGTATCCACCACAATATTTAATGAACTTCCTTTAAAACGGTAAGGTTTTGCAACTCTCACCACGCTTGGTAGACAAATTGGTGTTCACAGGTAAATATTTGTTTAAACACAGAAGAAAGCTGCTGCCATTATGGTGAAACTCCTTGGATGACTTTTATGACATGATTGTGGGTTGGAAGGGTAGATTTTTGAACCACCCGTTCCATAAATTATATACACATTTTCATGTTCGTAAGAGGTAACTTTTTCACTTCTCGTATTAACGATGTTATCGTATTCTGCCCACCCACTATGAAGTATACCTACGCTCGGAGTTATGGTGATTTGCTCTCTTGCTTTGCATAAACTGAGAGTTAGCAACGAGAGACAGCCTCGAACGGTCAAGTGAAGACAGATAAATTGAGATTAAGTTTCTTATTGTATTGTTCAGAAAAAAAATACGTGTGTGAATACATAAAAACAAAAGAAGGTATCCTATCTTTAAACGTATTGCACTAATACCTAAACTAGGCCTAGCCAGTATTACCTATATCAGAGGTGCTCAGACTTATGGTGTCGGCGATCTACCAGAAAATATTTTTAAAGCAAGTGATCGAAACCTAATCTGCTACGTAGGTACTTTTTTTTTAAATATGGTTTTACTGAACTTTTCTATTAAATATGTACAAAATGAAGGAATTGGAACATATGAATCACAAATTCTGTCGCGATGATGATGCATGGCACTGCATATTATCCGCGTACTTTTCATAGGATGTTTCGTAGTTACTGAGTCCCAACCGCAAACATGAAGTCAGGTGTTCGTCAGTGAGTCGATTGCGATGTTTGGATTTAACAATTTTCATTTCTGAAAATGCAGACTCGCACAAATACCTAAGTCGATGCAAACAATCTTGTTAACTGAAGAGCTACTTCTTTCGAACATGGGTATTTATCTTCATATATAAAAGACCTGAAATTGGCATAATTGGCTCTGGATTTGAGGTATATGGCATTGGCTCTCAATCATTATTAAAATTATACGTTTTGCTCTTTTTCTACGCACTCATTTTGTGTCGCAAATTCTAAGAACAAGACAAAGTGTCATTTACGCACGGTGATTGGATACGACAAAATGAGGTTCCTAACTAGCGAAATAATTAATAATTGTAAAATATAGACAGAGACAAAAAATAGTGCACAGGTGTATTGACTGTCACAGGTCAAGCAGAAAAAAACAACTACAAAATTGTGAACTACACAACCGTAACGAGACGCAAAATCACCTGCGGTGAAATAGAAAAAGCAAGTGATTTGAACTCAGTATGAACACCTACCCACAAAAAGTATTATAAATCAGCTAGCATAGAGGTAGTATGACCGTGAAAGTGAGCAAAGCGTAAGGTGTAAAGAAAGCACACTTTTTTCATATTTAATCTTTATTTTTGAAAAATAATCTCCTTGATATAGATTGACAGCCTCATAGCTCAGTTGGTAGTAACTCTGCCTTCTGCACTGTAGGTTGTGGGTTCGATTCCCGCACAGGACAATTATTTGTGTGATGAATATAAATGTTTGTTCTGTGTTTGAGTGTTGTATCATATAGTACGTATGCATTTAAAAAAAGTATTTAAGTATTCTATCGGTACCCATATTACAAGCTATGCTCGTTTTGGGGCTAGGTGGCGCTGTGTGAAATTACCGTCCTGTAATATTTTCTTATATCTCAGTGCGGGGCGAACTACTTGTATATAAAAGCGAAAGTTTGTTTGGATGTTTGTCATCCCTTCATGCCAAAAAACTCAATACCAGGAATAACTTTTTTATCCGGGTTCCACGCGGGCGAAACCGCGAGCAGAATCTAGTCTAAATGCATTTTCTCCACCGACGATAATCACTCCTCAGAGCTTCAGCTTTATAATTAAGCTGCCGCAAACAATATGCGTAAAGAACAGACCACACCTCGAGCTAAGCTAGGTTTATGTCTATAATACAGCAATTGATTAATATAACAAGCCTCACAGCTCAGTTGGTAGCAGCTCTGCCTTCTACACTGTAGATTGTGGGTTCAATTCCCAACCAGGACAAACATTTGTGTGATGAATATTGATGTTTGTTCGGTGTTGTATTGATTATGTATGTATTTATAAAAAAAAGGAAAAGAAATTGTGTGAGTATCTTTATTCTAGTTCCCATATTACAAGCTTCGCTTAGTTTGAGATGGCGCTGTGTAAAATTAATGCCCTGTAATATTTCCTCAGTTTCTTAAGGACGGAATCCTTATGAAGTGAAGGATGAAATCGTGACGGTGAAGTAAAAAATATATTCACATACTATGTACCTACCTATGTACCTATGTTTGTCTTGGTGTGTAGGCGTCCGCTAAGAAAGGAGTTTTGAAAATTTGCACCCCAAGGGGTTCGAAGTGGGGTTCAAAGCTCGGAGTAAATGTTGCTTCATAGGCTACGTACGGTATTCGATTACATCAGGTCGGCCGTATTCTTGTTTGCCATCTTTATTGTTAAAAATAATTAATCTGAAAACAGAGAGACATTATGCAGTAACCAATCCGCTAAATATGCAAATTTAGCGGATTTGTTACTGTGTATCTTTCTGTTTTCAGATTATTTATTTTGAACTATTGATATCCGCTATATAACGCCTGAGGCAATAGCTATCTTTATTGGATTAAAAACACAGTACTAGGCATAGTTTTACAAAACTAGACCCTTAAATATATAACTGGCGGCTTTTGGTAATGTGCTATAAATAGCAATTTTAACAAAAATATATATTTGAATGTGGAGGTATACCTTACGGCTTTGTAGATTACGACCCGAGAAACAATAAGTGAGTTGATAACATCACATGATGTTGGTTAGACTTACCTGACCCTTATGTACTTCAACCCTAAAGTTTATAGTTTAAAGCTTAATCACGCCAACGCTTCAGCCGATTTTGATGAAAGTATAAACTATGCCATCTAGTCCCAAACTAAGCAAAGCTTGTAATTTGAAAACTCGGTAACGGATAATACGGGTACTACCTAAATTCATAACTCATAGTTTTTTGTTTGTGGATTCGTATAATTAGTTTGTTTTAATATAAATAAATAATGATATTTTCTTAAATGAAGCTTAAGTGCGGTGTAACTGGTTGGCAGGTTTTAACCGCCTCTGTGGCCTAGTGGTCCGCCAACCGGTGTCAGAACCAGAGGCCCCGGGTTCGATCCCCCAGGGGAGTGCATTATTGTGCTTGATTTGGTTGGTGGTAGGACTGTGTTTAAGTCCTGGCTAGCTACCAACATCTTACCTATTTCTGTCGCCATGACAATAATTCTTCAATTTTTGTGTTCCGACATTTAGAGGTAAGATAGCCAGTTCCAGTTTCTTGAGGATTCCGGGTGAAATGCGCTTCCTTCGAGCTTCGGCCTTATCAAAACTCGAAAAATCAGGTGAGATGAAAGCACCACCCGGTCGTACAGTAAATAAAGAAAAAGGATGGTTCATAGTTCATAGTTGACATAGTTCATAGATGACACATTGTTCTGATTTATTGCATCTAAACAATGTGTCATCCTTTTTTTTTTGCTTTGTTTTTGATACTTAAAACACCTTTTTTTACCTAATTGATTCAGGCGTTATTTTGCGGAAATCCATATTTCAAAATAAAATCTGAAAACAGAAAAAATATTTAGTAATAAATCTGCTAAATCTCTCTGAAAAAAAAAGCAAATCGACACGTGTATGACCGTAAAGTAGGTATAAAGTAGTAGATAGAGTAAATAAGTTAAGAGTAGGTTCCTTGTGTAAGGGCTCGTCCGGGAAGGTACCAATGATATGTTTTGATTTTATGGTTATGGTTTTATTATAGGCAAGAGTTGGACTTAACATTAATGGGGCTGCTTGATTGTTCCATGATAGGACCTCAGTACTTACCCAAACGATGATTTTCTGGTGATCGAACAACCTGATCCAACCTGATGGACTCCCAACGACCTGCAACGGGAAATATCATAAGTATATTAAAAGTTTGACACAGCAAAAAAAAAGCCCATAAACCGCAAATTTTGGCAATGCGATTAATTATTATCACAATATTATTTTATAGACATAGGTAGATTGAAAACATGTATATAAGTACTAAAAGATAAGCTAAAAGCACACACCACACCATACAAACGATAAAACAACAGTTGGACAATCCTTAACTGCATGGAGTGTCAAAGAGTTTGTAAAAATACATGATACACTACATTAAATGGTTTTTTATTTGTTGTACCACGGGGAAGCGTGGTAGCTAGCCAGACGGACTAGAACAAAGTTCTAACACCATCCAAACCAAGCACAGTATTGTGCTTGGGGATCGAACCCGGGACCTCTGAGTCTCATATCGGATAGGCGAACCACATGGATCCCACCCACCCAAATGAATAATACTCGTAATCGTTTACATCAAGCATACAGGCTCATAATAAATGCTAATCAAGCAAAGGTTTTTGAGATTTGATCTCGACATAAGTTAAGCCTACGTGGATTTGTAAAGCTTTTATGATAATTTTGCTTTATTTTAACAAACCTTGTATTATGTACAATCGCGGTGGTAAAATCCCGACTTCGTGACTTCACGCCGCAAAAATAGCTTATTGCGGATAGACGAGGTATATAATTTTGATTTATTTTGTTAGAATTTTGCCTTATCTGGTAGGAAAATAAAATACCTCGATGGCAAAATTTATATTCGACAAACAATTTTTTCAATTAATTTTAACTTTCACATTTCAGTTGGTTGTAACTCTGCCTTCTGTTCTTCTTCTGAAGGTGGGTTTGATTATTGGGGCAAACATTTATGTGATTAATATGTTTGTTCTGTTAATGTTCACATTATAAGTATAGTAAAAAAAGGTTGCAGCGCAGAGCTCGGAGCGACAACACGTCCACAGAGGGCTAGTCAGTGAGCAGCAAGACTATATTTCCTGAGGATGCCTCGTGTAGAGGCGAAACACGTGTCGATTTGCTTTTTTTTTCAGAGAGATTTAGCAGATTTATTACTAAATATTTTTTCTGTTTTCAGATTTTATTTTGAAATATGGATTTCCGCAAAATAACGCCTGAATCAATTAGGTAAAAAAAGGTGTTTTAAGTATCAAAAACAAAGCAAAAAAAAAAGGATGACACATTGTTTAGATGCAATAAATCAGAACAATGTGTCATCCTTTTTTTTTTGCTTTGTTTTTGATACTTAAAACACCTTTTTTTACCTAATTGATTCAGGCGTTATTTTGCGGAAATCCATATTTCAAAATAAAATCTGAAAACAGAAAAAATATTTAGTAATAAATCTGCTAAATCTCTCTGAAAAAAAAAGCAAATCGACACGTGTTTCGCCTCTACACGAGGCATCCTCAGGAAATATAGTCTTGCTGCTCACTGACTAGCCCTCTGTGGACGTGTTGTCGCTCCGAGCTCTGCGCTGCAACCTTTTTTTACTATACTTATAATGTGAACATTAACAGAACAAACATATTAATCACATAAATGTTTGCCCCAATAATCAAACCCACCTTCAGAAGAAGAACAGAAGGCAGAGTTACAACCAACTGAAATGTGAAAGTTAAAATTAATTGAAAAAATTGTTTGTCGAATATAAATTTTGCCATCGAGGTATTTTATTTTCCTACCAGATAAGGCAAAATTCTAACAAAATAAATCAAAATTATATACCTCGTCTATCCGCAATAAGCTATTTTTGCGGCGTGAAGTCACGAAGTCGGGATTTTACCACCGCGATTGTACATAATACAAGGTTTGTTAAAATAAAGCAAAATTATCATAAAAGCTTTACAAATCCACGTAGGCTTAACTTATGTCGAGATCAAATCTCAAAAACCTTTGCTTGATTAGCATTTATTATGAGCCTGTATGCTTGATGTAAACGATTACGAGTATTATTCATTTGGGTGGGTGGGATCCATGTGGTTCGCCTATCCGATATGAGACTCAGAGGTCCCGGGTTCGATCCCCAAGCACAATATTGTGCTTGGTTTGGATGGTGGTTACTTTGTTCTAGTCCGTCTGGCTAGCTACCACGCTTCCCCGTGGTACAACAAATAAAAAACCATTTAATGTAGTGTATCATGTATTTTTACAAACTCTTTGACACTCCATGCAGTTAAGGATTGTCCAACTGTTGTTTTATCGTTTGTATGGTGTGGTGTGTGCTTTTAGCTTATCTTTTAGTACCTATATAAATGTTTTCAATCTACCTATGTCTGTAAAATAATATTGTGATAATAGTTAATCGCATTGCCAAAATTTGCGGTTTATGGGCTTTTTTTTTGCTGTGTCAAACTTTTAATATACTTATGATATTTCCCGTTGCAGGTCGTTGGGAGTCCATCAGGTTGGATCAGGTTGTTCGATCACCAGAAAATCATCGTTTGGGTAAGTACTGAGGTCCTATCATGGAACAATCAAGCAGCCCCATTAATGTTAAGTCCAACTCTTGCCTATAATAAAACCATACCCATCAAATCAAAACATATCATTGGTACCTTCCCGGACGAGCCCTTACACAAGGAACCTACTCTTAACTTGTTTACTCTATCTACTACTTTATACCTACTTTACGGTCATATGTAGGTACATATGTTATGTCGAGCGAATTCCACTCGAAACAATTCAGTATAACGCCACAGCTACTCTTACATACGGATTTATCCATATTACTTATACCAGCGGAAGTCAATAGATGGAGGCGGTTCAGATCGCTATTCGTGGCGTCGATTGGGAGGGGTCTATGTTTAGCACGAAATGATGATGATGATAACTTATATCACCAAACACCACAGGTTGATTCTACCACACTTCGTGGTGGTAGAATCAACCCCATTACTAAGATTCGACGTTGACTCACCAAAACAAGGATAGCAGCTTTCTCTGTGAATTATCTAACATATTTACAGCGAGCAATTTAAGAGGGTCTGTCCAATAGTGGCCATGCGGTCGTTAAAGTAATATTACCAAAAGCCTTTTGATGATGAATAAACCTTTGTCCCATCCTGTGTATGGGCTTCATTGTAACTGCGAATCAATCACTGAAGCCATCTCGCTACTGAGGCTGCTTCTATTAATTACGAATGGAAACCCGTTTAGTGCTAACGTATTGTAACCCGCGGTTTCACTCGCCGTCAGTATAAAAGCCTGTATATAATTACATTTCTATTGTATCATAATACTATTATTCTATGGAAATCGGTATGAGTTGATTGTTTGACAAACAACAACCGCCTCTGTGGTCTAGTGGTTCTACCCACCGATTTCAGATCCAGAGATCCCGGGTTCGATCCCCAATAGGAGTACAATATTGTATTTGGTTTGGTTAGTGGTAGGACTTTGTTCAAGTCCGCCTGGTTAGCTACCACCATCTTACATAATTCTGTCGCCATACCAACAATTCTTAAATTGTTGTGTTCCGGCATTCAGAGGTAAGATAGCCAGTTTCTCAGATCGTAGTATATCAATGATATACACTTCACTCAATAACCTCTGAGGCTCTAAATATGTAATCGTATCGATAGGTACATATTTTATTTTCTGTTCGAATCAAAGGACATTCTATGTATGGGTTAAACTTGGATGCTTATACGCACAGCTTGCTAACCTTAAACTAATCTAGGTTCTACAGTATTATTGCATATCGCATGTAGGCAAATAATTTTTTAATGATTATTGATGTAAATAGATGAAGAATTTAATCAAAATATACCTTTAATTTTACCTTTATCTTGATTATTAGTGCTTACGTAAATATTATAGGTGATGCAACGGTATGAAAAACAGAGGTTCTGTAAATGTGTGTCCAACTTAATAAAAAGTTTTTATGAGGCAAGGAATGCTCCTGACTGATGCCGCCGTTTTTCGTCATGGAACTTGGTACTTACCTTTTTATGTAGATACTATCTTTCTCGTTATTTCCACACAAAAATTTGCTCACAACTCGGCAGGGAGCTGTATCTAAATGATCCGTGTTCGTGTATATTTCCGAACCGTTGTGATTCAACTTGATAGCTGTCAATAAACAAGATGGCGCTCATTTTGAATCTAATGTGCTGTGCGAGCTTTCAAGGATGTCTAAGGGCTGTATCCACCGTTGAAGAATTTTTTTTGTTAAGGTTTGTGTTTTTTATACAACGAGACGGAACAAGCAAGTAGCTCACCTGATGTTAAGTGCGTCTCTTGCCTATAACAATGCCTTACTGCGTAGGTCACATCCACAAATAACATATCCTACACGGCATATTGCGTTCGTCAACTTGAGACATTAAGTTGTTAATCACGTAATTTCACCGGCAACCATATCCTTCAAACCGGAACACGGCAATGCTGCTTGGCGGCTGGAATGAATATGGTGGTTAGTACTTACCCGGACGAGCCCTTTCACAATGAGCTCAACCACTCTTAATAGTACCTACGTGTGTTTTTTATCTGCTTTGGGTACTATTAGCCTATTAGTAATCTGAATAGGAAATCTCCTAGTGGTCTACCCTGGACAATGGAACCGCTGGCTTTTGCTCGGATACTGCTGAATGATCCCAACTCTCGTATGCGCCTGGCAAGCGACCCCGCCGAAGTCTAGTGCCATATATTTCGCTGTATTTCTTTGTTGCGCGGGAGAGCCAGTTCCCTCTGGGTAAACTCACTCCATCGTAGACTTAGAGACATAGTCATTCTTAACCGAGCACGTGCACGTTTGAGCTTACCCATTTAATGTGAATCTCTATGTGTAAGCTCTTGACCTCAAAAAAGCAAAAAAGCTCTGGGTGCCTAGTTAAACATATATTTTTAATGTTATTGATTTTATGTTGTCTGGTAATCTTCGCTTTCGTCTTTTTTACCTACTGTTTAGGGCCATTTTTTGCGTTAGGTATTCCAAATGAAATGCTCAAACAAGTATGAATAAAATAAATGGTTCAGAAAAAGGTGCGTTTATTAGTTTTATATATGTACTTAAAGTAGAACGGACATGAAAAAGAAAAGCAGCTAGTTTAACGTAATCCTATTCAGACCACCCATAACTAACACATGCTAAGTCGGGATAAAAGATATCTAACATTTCGTATACACGTGCAGAAGAAGGTTTTATTTAAAACATTTTATCGCTCTGCGTAAGAGGATTACCAGACTGAATGCTACATGTTTATCACATCATACCGTAAATTTTTATCATGGACACAAAAATGGAAAGAGGATTCATAGCACGCTAAGGTACTCACATTTTACCGGCAAAACCATTAGTTTTCATCGCAAGGTAAGTACTTAAATAATCTCAATTCGGTTATTATTCTGGAAGCAATAAACCAATACGTTGATCTACACGAAAAACCGTTGTCGAATAAATATGATTACTTACAAACAAAAATATACCAGTATTTTATTATCTGTGTCTATATTACAGGACATTTATTTCACACATGTGGCACCAAATTAGGCTTGTAAAATGGAAATTAAATAATATAACATACAAACGATATTATTACTATATACTTACTTATGCACTTTTTTTTAAATACATAATTACATAATTATATACTTATGATACACCATCCAAACAAAGAACAAACACCTATATACATCAAACAAATGTTTTTTTCTGGGTGGGAATCGAATCCACAACCTACACATGGTGTAATTGTGAGAAGACCTTATCAAACGATCTCTGACCAAGACATGAGACGTCTTCAAAAGCTATTCGGTCGACATCGAAACTGAGTTATGTGACCAGTGAGATCAAAATATGTTTTCCTTTTTTCTCGATACAAACGAAGACTTTTCGTTTGGTGCTCACTGATGTGACCCCTCCATTATCTATGCCTACTCCTCTGGAAAACTGTGTCTTTACCTCTATACGCGGGCCTCACAGCAATTAGTATTGGTAGTGGCCTGCGCTGTAGGTTTATTGTATGATGATTTTAGATGTTTCTTGGTGTTTGGGTGTTATAATTATTTATTATGTTATTCGGTCCTTACGGAAGACCAGCGCGGGTTATCTTAGTGCAACTTGCTTCATGCTGAGTAAGTCCTTTTTGCAGCGACACGATTTAGGTAATTTTTTTATGTGATTATTAATTGATGTTGCAAATAAAATTCTATTGTGTTTTTATTCTATTAATCAGTATGTATTTTAAAAAAGTTTCATGATCGTAAGCTAGTTCCCATATTTCAAGGTTTACTTTTTTTTATTGTACGACGGGTAAGCACTTGGCCTTCATCTCACCTGGTTACAAGTTGAGATAAGGCCGAAGGTGGAGGCGAACTTTACCCGGATTCCTCAACAAACTGAGGTACTGGCTATCTTACCTCTAAATCCCGGAACACAACAATTTTTAGAATTGTTATTATGGCGACAGAATTAGGTAAGATGGTGGTAGCTAGCCGCCTGGCTTCATAGCACTTAAATACAGTCCTACCACCAACCAAACCAAGCACAATATTTTGTACTCACCATGGGGATCGAACCAGGGACATCTGGATCTGAAATCGGTGGGTTGAACCACTAGACCACAGAGGGTGTTAATTTTGGGGCTAGATGGCGTTGTGAAAAACGTCTAGTTATTTTATGTAACACTCGATGTGCTTTACTTGTAAGATTATGTAGGTATTGAAGGAAGTAAGCGCATGTTTGAAAGCATGAGAGAAGGAATTTCAGAAAAGCCAAGACATCGTATCAACTTCTTCATTACCCTGTTCAGCCAACCGTGGTGCCTCGTAAGCACAGTTTTTGCGGTGAGGGTTAAGGGCACACGTCAAGTCTGCAGAAAACCCAGAACCAAAATATTTAACAAAGGTTGTCTATCTGTTGAGACAGTTTAAAAGTCCGCGAATTGTGACTGTCTTTCGGATCAGAATCATCGCTTTTTATAGATTTCAACGTTATTCTCAAATGATCTTTGAAAATCTCCTGTAGTTTCGAATTCTAATTTCAAAATTTCGGAGTTAATAGAGTTTCCGCAATCTCCATCGAAAGCTTCCGAATGCGATCCGATAAGGTGTATATGTATATCATATATGTACGTTTGAGAATAGCTGTATTGGTGTCAAATTATGATGTGGCCGATGGTTGAGGAACTGCCTATCTCACATCTTAATGCCGGAACACATCAATTAGAATTGTTGTTCTGGTGTTATACTCAGTTAAAATGATGGTAGCCAACGAGAGAACGAGAACAAGACGGACTTATAGCAAGCACCACCACCAATCAAATTATTATTTTTGTACCCCTCTGGTATCAAACCCGGGACCTCTGGCGCTGGATCTGAAACCAGTGGGCGAACCACAGACCACCAGAGGCGGTTAAAAACATGCACCCAACAAAGCTAAGACCACAAATATAGGCGGCTTAGATATAGCCCATCCGTCTTGCTTGCGCTTTCCACTTTCATCACGCAAATGACCTAGGAGTGGAATACGTTACCGGCGTCTGTTTTCCCAGAAAATTACAACATTGGTTTCTTCAATGCGAGTGTTAAACTACCTCTGTGGTCTAGTGGTTCGCCCACCGGTGACCAGAGGTTTGATCCCCAGGGGAGTACAATATTGTGCTTTGTTTGTTGTAAGATCGAGATAAAAGCAAAGCACTTTTCCGTCGTACAATAAAAAGAAAAAGAAAAAGAGTGAATTGTCACTCTTGCCTGCTACGTTGTAGGCTACATCGTCGCTTTCCATCACGCATCGGTCTATCTATATTAAAAAAAAACTACTTTTTCGTCAGACCAAGCCTCCCCAAACTTGACGTATGTTACTACAGTCGTAGTAAAATACGTTGAATAGAAATCGTTTTCAACAAGTTCGCTCATTACAAATCCCGACTCGGTACTTTGGCACCTTCGCTCGAATTACAATTGAATATCGAATTTTTACCGTTTTCGACTCGGATTGGTGTTGCCAGGTGCGCCAAGAAGATATACGTGTTTTATTATTTCAGTGTTACAGTGTTAGTAACACTTGCGAAAAGTTTTTAAAGTTTATCGCTATCATATGCCGAGTGTGGTGTTATGGCAAATGTTTTCTATAAAAGGAAAAAAAAAATGTGGAGATTATAGTGCGACGTTACAGCCGATGAGCTTTTAGTTACAAGTGAATTTACTCAACTTAATAATAATGAATTTAATCACAAAATATATGCGATATATGTTTTTACACAGATGACGATTATATGAACTACAAATTTTAAAATTGTCTGCATTTCTATTATAGTTTTTAATTTTCTTATAATTTTATTATTCAAAATGACATAATAAAATTTTAATTGGGAATTTATAATTTTAACCGCCTCTGTGGTCTAGTGTTTTAACCGACCGATTTCAGATACAGAGGTCCCGAGTTCGATCCCCAGGTGGAGTACAACTCATGCAAATAAATAATTTTATTTAATTTTAAAGTAGCTGTTACCCATCTCTTGGTATAATCCCTGAAAATGGAACATGTGTCCAGCTAAGATCACTCGCGCGTAGTAAATTCTTTGCACATAGAGCTCGTACTAACTCGTTAAACAAATGTTTCTTAATAAATTTACTTATAATTTTCGTAAGTCAATCCATTAATGTACCTAGACAATTTATAAAAAAAAATTGCAACTCTGTAGTTAACTTACTCTAACGGGGTAGGACAAAAAATATGATTATCGTTTACAAATAATAATATTTACATGATTTAAAAGTTTCGTGATCAAAATCCTTTGCAGTAAAAAATGTATACGCTAATGCCTATATATAAAAAAGTATACAGAAAAAAATTATATGCCCTTGCCTATAAATATATAGGCAAGGCCTTGGTCTGCTAATGTGATATTTATTCTAGGTTTTTAAGTCGGGACGATGCAGGCCTGATGATTGGAGGTAATTGTATCAAATGGTTGTTGCTTTATGGAATTGAAGCTTGCTTGTGGGCACGTTAAGACAGATCCGATTTGCCTATCGCTGCGAAATCATCAGCATGTAGCCAATGAAAGTTAAGTGCTTTAAGATCATTCGTTAGGATTTATATACTCCCAAAAAAGAGGCAAATTTCCGAATCGGGCAATACAAGCCCAATCCTGCTGACTCATCGTGATCCGGCGTTCGATATTCAAATTCCGCTGACAGGAAGCTGGCGGTTTTCAACTCGTGTAAAATACAAATGGCGGATTTTCCAACAAATTGAATTACAAATTGGTATTCGACATCGTTAAACTTATGGTATCACAGTTCAAAGTTATTTAATTACCTTTTCGTTACATTGCATAGGTGTTGGCTTACATTGGTTAACATTGGTGGGTAAGTAATTGTGTGAAGTAGTTTTTGTTATTTTTTTCACAATTATACGTTTGAACGAATGCCAACAAGATTTGGCTAAAATATTGTATCCTGCATGACAAAACAAAGACTACTTCTTAGTACCACACGAGCAAAGTCGCAGGTAAAAGTAGTCACACTAATAATTACAAAAGCGTTCATTCCTTTATCACGCCAAAGCTTCTAAACAGATTGAGCAGAAACTTTGCATATATGTTGCTCTAGACTGGTAGTAACGTAAGCAACATTTTATCTGGGAACCTCGCGGTCGAAACGAGGCAGTAGCTAGTATCATATAAAAATGTTCTACCCAAGTATATAATATTAAAAAACAGAAAGTTAGTTTGTGGATGTTCGTTCCTTCTTCTCGCCAAAGCTACTGAACGGATCGAGCCGAAACTTAGCACATATGTTGCTCTAGACTAGATAATTCCTAGTAAAATGTTATTCCTAGTAGGAATAACAGTTTCTTTACTGTACGACGGGGAAGCGCCTTCATCTCTCATGGTTACAAGTTGAAACAAGGCCGAAGGTGGAAGCGCACTTCACCCGGAATCCTCAACTAAGTGAGGATCTGGCTATCTTGCCTCTAAATGCCGGAACACAAGAGTAGTTGCTATGGCGGTAGAATTTGGTAAGATGGTAGTAACTAGACAGGCGACATAAAAATTATGTAACACAACATAAACCAAACTAATTTGTAGGTTGTCACTTAATAGCGCTACCCAAGTTCTTGTGGTTGTGGCTAACAAAATAGTCCGTTTTAATTAAAATTTCCCAAATCGACGAACATCAAATTTAACATGGCAATTAATTCCTTGCATCATTAAAACATGTTTTGAACAGAGTCCAGAGAGTATCCGAAATTTTTGAGTACCCATTACTCACTAATAGGTATATTTTAGGGATTATACTTTAATTAAAGTATAAGGTAAAGTATAATATAAGTTGTATACCTTTTTAGGAGACAGTAAAAAGTATTCCTTATAACAGGATTCACCATAAATCAAGAAATCAATGAAACAAAATCAAGGGATGGCTCTTATTTAAGCATTTATATTCAGCGTAGCAATGCAGTGTTTTGGGCTCGCTTCCGGCTGGTAATACTGGTCTGGATCGATCGACAGCTGAATTACCTAAAGACCTATAGAACCTATAGAATGTACAATTAATCCAACTATTTACACGGGAAGCAGACGGGTTCGTCTGCTTTCCTTGTAAATAGTTGGATTAATTGTACATAATCATTACTGTTAATGATTGGCGTTATCCCGTGATATAGGGCTTTTCTTTGCTAGGGTTCCGTACCCAAAAAGGGTGCCAGCGGGACTGTATTACTAAACTCCACTATCCGTCCATCTGTTTGTTTTCCTGTCAGCGGGCTGTATACGATGAACAATAATAGGTAGGTAGACAGTTCAAATTTTCACAGATTGTGTATTTCTATTAAATAATAAAGATAAACATTTAAAATGAAAAGAGACCAGAATCCTCCTACAAGAAATGATTTTCGCCTTGAAATGTAGGTCGGAACACTTCGGTGTGCGTCTCCGCTTTACTTTTCCGTGCACCTGGTCAATATATTTTTCATATACTTAGGTTATTAATTTTATTTTGTTGTTCCAAAGTCTTTCAAAGACTTGCTAATCATTCTCGCTGGAGTGTTCGTGGCTGTAAGAACAACTCACCCAATGCTCATAATCATAACTCATGGTATTATTCTGTTTTCCATTATGAGGATCAATAAACATTGCGCGGTGCCGATTTAGACGCCACGTCGGTTGCAAACTTTGTGTTACCACAGGGAAGCATGGTAACTAGGTTGATACATGCTGTGATCCGGTTGAAGCCATGGGACCCAGTTTGTACCCTATACCTGACAGAAAATGTTGTGTTTTTGCAATATAAATCCGTTCATCCAATTCACTCAGCTACGTTCAATTATGTATAGCTCTCTCATTTTGGGCACCTAGGGTACTTTCACGATCCTAGTAGGGTTAACTGATAGATACATATATACTATAGGTATACTGTAAGTATATAGATATGATTGAGAGTATGATTTTTTATTGTCAAGTAGCGGTACTCAGACATCTTGAAATGGGGCTTTCACATTTAGATTTTGTTTAAAAATAAAAGTGAAGTCAATAAGCTCACGAGAAGGCCAGATGTTGACCATCTGTCAACATCACTATATTTTTGTCTGAGACAAACTTTATCGTTTGAATTATGTTTAGATTAGATGCAATTACGTTCCACTATTTTTTTTATTTAACAAGCCTCATAGCTCATTTGGAAGTAACTCTGCCTTCTGAGCTGTAGGTTGTGGGTTCGATTCATGAATGATGTTTGTTTCTGAGTTTGGGTAATGTATCATATAGTTCGTATGTATTTGCAAAAAAAAGAATATCAGTATTCTATCCGTAATCTAGTTCCCATATTACAAACTATGCTTAGTTTGGGGCTAGATGGCGCTGTGTGAATTCATGTCCTGTAATATGTATTTATTTAATTTTCGGGCTCATTTTATTTTCATTTTAAAGTGCCCCAGCTGTTTCCTACAATGCGGCTGTGAAACTGTTGCCGACCAAGAATAAATCAGCTATAAGTGATGTGGGAATTCTGGCCGCATATTAAATTACATTTTTAAAGCGAATCGGTCGGTTCAAATTGGAAGCTTTATCTGCATTCGAAATAACCTAGACGATACTTAGAATGGGGGCGATTTGATTGGTTCATGATTCACGATTAATGAGGAAATTTTTCCATTGAATGCAACCATAAGTACAAGGCAAGAAACTCGGGCTGGTTAATTTTTTGATGATCCATTTAATGTTAAACAGTTTTAAATAACATTCTAGGTAGGTAAATAATAAATCTAAATACTTAATACTATCTTAAAACATGTATCATTTATTATTTTAAAATCTACCTATCTACCTACTGGGCAGCTTGTTAACATTGAGAAATCACCATTTAACTTTCAACTGGTAATATACTAAACTCATCAATGTTTCTGTGAGCGTGCATTAGATTTTCATAAATGTATTGGGAGCTGACTGTAAGAATACCAATCTCTTTAAAACGTTTCCTGAGAGAGTCACGAGTTTTCATTTTATAAATTGCCCGTAGGTACAGCTCTCTTCTGCAGAATAAAAATGCTTTCAACGGCTCGTTAGTTTGTTTTCACCAAGTTGATATTGGATGTAATCATTTGTAAACCGCCGAATCCGATGGGTAAAAGCGTAATTTTTGATTCTTGTCTTTATTCTTTTTTTTCTTTTTATGATGGTTCTTGTCGAAACGACTTTGTCAAAAATGTGCACATAATAGTCTTGATCTAGGTAGGCTTTGACGACGGAGCGTATTAACCCATGTACTATTAGACTTCTACTACGATATCTTTGACTTCAGCCACAGCCGAGCGTCTCTTGCCCGTGAGCATGCCTTCTTTGTCCCACTCCATAGCTTGTCTATGGTGGATATGGCCAATACCTGTGAAGAGTGTGGCCGATTGTGTGGAATTTGTTTAAAGTTACGAACCCCTGTTTTTTTTTTGTTGTAAATTTTACGCAGCGCCTTCTAGCCCCAAGCTATGGCTAGCTTGTTATTTGGGACCTAGATAATGGTACTTTGAACTTATTATCTCCGCTCTTGTTATTAGCTTGATATTTAATGCGTACCTGTTTCTGTGGCTAAGAGTAACACAGAGCTGGTCGGTACAGTGCTAGCTTTGTGTTTTCACCGTAAATATCTGCACAGATACTTGTTTCTTTATTTCTTGGCAAGAAGGTAATTACACATTTTTCAAGTCAGCAATTTAATTAAATAATATGTCATTAAGTTTGACTTTGAGTCCACCCTATACACCCACGCGACGTTTCCTGCGAACATTATTAAAAGTTGCAAAAAATCTTGCAAGAAAATTCTCGCTATTCGAAAAATTATATTTTGCAAGATACCTTGAAGTGAGTTTGAAGAGAATGAACCGAAAAACTGAACAAAAAAAACGAGCGAGAGCTTGAGACTAGTCCTTCCATTAGAAAGGTTTAGTTAAGACAGCTCAGGGACCGGATCTATGAAACCAATCGTTTCACTATGGCAATGGTATCGTCTTATAATTGTCACTATAGGTGCTTTACCACGATACCATTGTCATAGTGAAGCGATTGGTGCAGTAGAATCGGGCCCCAGTAGTATTGCTCTTCTATACAAACGTAGTTATCCGCCAGTTATGCCGCTGATTTTGACATGGTACGTCCGATTCAAACGAAATTTAAATCTTATGACATACATTTTAAGATGATAAACGATGCCAAATGCTGGCCTTGCATTGCGAGCTTTCGTTTTGGAAAGTTTTTGTGCGTACATTCTCACTCACGCCAGACATCATATAGGCAAAGGTAAACTGAGACAAGATTCGGATCTTTCGGGTGGATAATTAGGCTCAGCATAATAATGATACAAATGCCTCTAAATCATTAGAGTAACGCTTTACTTTATTTATCCAACTGGTTCAGAGGGGTAATGTTTTTCGACGGTATGTTATATTTGTTTATATTTTACTAGCACGCTCTACAGCCTTAATGGATTGATGGATTATGCAAGGTGTGGTTTGATCTGTGAGTGACGTAGGCTATATTATTTTATTACGGGGATGCGAATGTCTTCGTAGTTACTGAGCCTTTTATATATAATTGGTTATAAATCGTACTGTTTGCCCTCGCTGGATCAGTATACAATATAAGAGTTAGAAGTCCAGAGTAAATAAATGTGGCCTAAACAAATTCCTACCACCAACCAAACCAAGCACAACATTGTACTCAACTGGGGATCGAATCCGGGACCTCTGGATCTTTCACCGGTGGGCGTACTAGTTAACAAAAGCGATGTATATTGAACTCAGACCAAGTTACCAGTCGATGTCGACTACGATTTGAAAATCGTAGAAGTACTTGTCTTTTGAATAATGCCAAGATCACTTCTATCTCCATAAACAAGTGCTAAAGCAGCTTGTTGTGGTAGCCAGGCTGTATGTATAACCTTACTTAGAACGTATTTCCAATATCCGATAGGCTATTATCCCTAATGTAATGTATTCTGTACTCCCTACCCTTCTACGAAAAGTGTTGTTCTTACCGTGAAATAGTTGGCTCTTGTTGGTATTTTTCTACGAACATGGAAAATATTTTCTTCATTATAACCGATCATGAAAGGAACAGCAATATTTCATTTTCGTAGCTGGTTACGAAATCTCTGTTACGAATATGTAACGCAGGGTATTTTTGAGCTCATGAAGTATCTGAAGTTCATTTTTACAATTAAGGTTTACTGATAAAAGGAAGGCGAATCGAATCTGAAAAAAAAACTCGGTAAAGAGGACAATTTATCCGATACAAAGATGTGCAAAGCGACACATGAAAAGATGCGTCATCGAGCGACTTGTTTAACTCTTGCTGAGAAGCGGTTGGAATGGAGACTGTCGTACACAAGTCAACGCGTAGGAAAATCGAGGAGGAAAAGAAAATGATACCAAGCATTTCTTGTTGAAAAGTAAGCCACCTTTAACTTTTTCCTATTATAAGTATGTAAATATCACCCTAACTTGCATAAACTCGTTAAGTGCTGAGCGTCCCACTCTCTATGAAAACATTATTAACCTTAACATCTAAAATCATGAAATATTAGTCATAACAACAACTCTGAATTGTTATGTTCTGGCATTTAGAGGTAAGATAGCCAGTTAATTTCCAGACCGTTGAGAATTCCGAGTGAAGTGCGCTTCCACCTTCGGCGGTATCATAGCTTGTGACTATAGCATAGATGAGATAAAAGCGGTTCTCTGACTTACAAATAAAACACACTGTGAGTGTTTTACAGCACCCATTAAATTAGCTCGTTGGGTGCTGAGCTTCCCGATAACCCATGAAAAATACACCGTGAGTGTTTTACAGCAGCGATTGTCACGCACTTGTGGCCGCACAATCCGAGCAAATATGGGTAGGTACATAGTAAACTATTGATATGAGGGATCAACACGCTGACTCAACATCAATTAGGTGAATAATAAAGCCTAAACCTGAGCCGAAGTCAGCTAGGCGAATCATCATTACAATACTCAAGAAGATTAATGTGATATCATACTATTTTTCAATAGTTTCGTATACTGTTATTTACAAGTAATTTTGTACTTGTTTGCCGATTAATTAAAACAAATACAAACCTCTTACTATAATTGTAAAACTTTGATTGGATAGAGGTTTGTTTCTCACACCAAAATGAATAAACGGATTTACATTAAATTACGTACAGCTATTCCTATAACCTGCAAGACAAATATATGGATAGATATGGGCTGCTTTTTATCAAGAGTACCTACCACGCCTTATATACCAAGTGGGCGCAACCGCGGACAGTTTTTTGAAACCTATCCAATATAATAGTGGCTCTGTGAGCTGTAGACCTCGCGAGTCTGTCTTTGCATAGCTGAAAACTGATTAATAGTTCACCAACAAACGCTGCGAGCCGTGGTTATTATGGGCGCTACCACCGTTATAACAAAAGTTTCTTTAATCTATTTAATTACCTTTTTGTATTCATTCATTTTAATTAGATTTTTTATCGCGATACTTATGTACGAGACATTTTAAAGACCTGAAACGATAGATACCAAAAATTTCAGGTCTTTAAAATATCTCGTTAGTAACGCCTATTCATTACGCGATTACCTAGTACTTTTTTTTTTAAAGGACAATACGCTGGCCTGTTTCTAAGCCGGGAGGGCGTGCTTTGCGCGGACCTGGCTGGCGCTGAAGGCGCGAGCCCAAAAATTTATTAAAACGATTACCTACTTACCTAACACACTCGTATTATATAACCAACCAGTCATATAGTACTTAATTACCTACCTATGCCGAATATAACAATCAATCGAATGCAAGCAAAGTAGCGACCAAAACCTACGGGGTTATGGTTCATATTATCATGCAAATAAAGTAGCGAGCAAAAGCGAATTGTTACCGTTTGCCGCCACTAACGACCCCCACGTGGGGGCAGACGGTAACACTTATGGCTATCTGCCCCCACGTACGATTAGTGGGGGAAAGCGGTAACACATTAATACCGTGTGCCCCCATTTATTAGGTATGAGAGTGGGGGTTCGTGGGGTTTCTTATGCGTAGAGGGTATGATAAAATGTAATTCTATCTACCCCACAACTAAATCTCTGAAAAAAAAGGTACTCTTTTGTAAATAAAATACTATGCTAAATAGTAGGGAATATAATAAAATACTGACAATTATATTCATATATTGGTAGATCATTTATTTACTTCAATAATTGAAAATACATTTTGAAGCTATTGCATCCGTACAACTTACGATACAATAAAATACTATTTAAGTCATGGATAAAGTTAGGAAACAAGGTCGCCTCGCCAAAATATGAATGTTCAATAAAGCAAGGCAAAAGCTTTTTTGAATAATTTTCAAAATGGCTTTCATATGTTTTTTTTCGGTTTCAACCCCCATTATGCACCATATAAAAAAAAACAAACTTCCATAAAATTATAGAATTTGCTCATAAAATTTTATGAAAAGCAGTTGAGAAATGAAACCTGTAGAGATGATGACAACCTGATAACCATCCACCGACGGGCAGACATACGCAAGCAGCTTTGAATAAGCTGAAACAGAGACGCTACGCTCGAGCTTCGCGCTCGCTCGATCAATAAATTGGTGCCCAACTCAACCCACAGGTGTTCAGTAAAGTGGTGCTCAATACCTGTCAAAGTCAAAATGCGTTCATTCAATTTATTTTTTTGGATCTTTATGAAACGTCAAAAAATTGATCGCGACCAGCACTCAAGGGGAGAGGTGAGTGCTAGTCACCTGAACATGAATACCGGTAAATATAAAAGCACATGGCACATATAAATGTATGGAACATTACATTTTACACAATACCATCTTGCCCCCAACTAAGCATAGCTACGGAATTAGATTACGGAAAGAATATAATGTGTAGGTGTAGGTGGAGCGCTGGCACATACAACCATGGAAGTAATATGTACCACGTACAACAAATTCCTTGCGTACAACACTTTCATACATTGCGCTTGAATGGTGTTTCTATGCGCGCGTCATGTCATGTCATGTAATGTCATGACTCATCTGAATAACGAGTTAACCGCCGCTGTGTCTAGTGGTTCAACCCACCGATTTCAGATCCAGAGGTCCCGGGTTCGATCCCCAGGGTTACAATATTGTGCTTGGTTCTGTTGGTGGTAGAACTTTGTTTAAGTCCACCTTACCAAATTCTGTCGCCATAACAAGTTCTAAAAATTGTTGTGTTCTGGCATTTAGGGGTAAGATAGCCAGTGCCTCAGTTAGTTGAGGATTTCGGGTGAAGTGCGTCTCCACCTTCGGCCTTATCTCAACTTGTAACCAGATGAGATGAAGGCCATGCGCTACCCCGTCGTACAATAAAAAAAGAGTTACCATAGCAGATATTATAATGATTGATGTTTGTACTCAGAGCCACATGTGTTTAGTGGAACGGTGTGAAGATTGGAGGAGCTGATCAAATGTACCTCTCAAGGTGACGAATTTCTAGAAAATCCTAACTACAGACGATACAAATATCGGATGCAGCTTATTTATATCGCAAAGTATGTCGTACAGGATAATGTCAAAGCAACGTGGTACTTTGTGGTTATTGCCTTACTTGAGTAATTGAGCTAAGTGGGGTTCACAGCTACAATGTTACTTTGCTTAGAAACTATAGTTATGTTTTTACTTTAGGGCTTAAAAAACTGTAATTAAGTACATAGTGCTTGAAGCAACTATCTCCGTTCTATATTACCATCATTTCAGTCTAGCCAAGTACGATGTAAAAAATATGGATTAAGAGACTTTTTGGCGTAATCGAGCTGAGTGGGTTCAGAAAACCAATATGACTATCCTTTGAAACTACAGTTACATATTTTACTTTTGGGCTTTTGAACTCTAAATAAATAGTGATATGACAAATAAAAATCGTACCTGTCACATCTATTTACATTTCAGAGAGAATTATTTTTTTGATCATGTATCGTGTCACATATATGTGTCACGTCATGTATCAAACGCGCAAACGTTTCAAACGAAAATATTGTTGATGCACATCTGGAAGTGAACCCGCGATCTCTGAATGAGATGTGGATGTAGTATTTATCATAATAATAAATATTACAGGACATTCGTTTCACACAGCGCCATCTAGCCCCAAACTAAGCATAGCTTGTAATATGGGAACTAGATTACGGATAGAATACTTAAATACTTTTTTTTTTGTAAATACATACTTATTATACAATACAACACCCAAACACAGAACAAACATATCATCATCACACAATTGTTGTGTCCTGGGTGGGAATGGAACCCACAACCTACAGCGCAGAAAGCAGAGCTACTACCAACTGAGCTATGAGGCTTGTTATATTAGTAGTGTGGTGTTATGCTTTGGGGTAGTTGTGATCTACCTTCTAATTGTTCACATGCCCACCATTGGTGGGCATGTGAACCATGAGCCATGCCCGGGGTCCCCGGGCAACGGAATCGCTTTTTAGTGATTAGCGGTTATGGCAAAATGCTCATAACACTAGTAGTAGGAGCCTGCAAAGAAAGGCGCCAAGGGTTTGTCGTGTTTCGTCATTGCGAGAGAGAGACAGTGCATTCTGGACTTATTCCATCATTTATTTAAAACTAGTAGTTCTAACCGAACCGAGATCACGTGATGTCTGTTTTGTATTAGGTAACCACGGAGAATATTTCTCAAACATAAGTTATTGACACTGCGATAAAATGTGCTTTAATTATACCATACTCTGAGCACATTTTTCCCTCTCTTTATTCAACTGCGTGTTCGAAAGTGGATGATAAAATGAGAGCTAGAAGTTAATTTAAGGGTTTCACTAAAAATGCATAGCAGTTTCCCTCTGTGAATGAACAAAACGTTGACTGTAAACACCAATTTGTCTGCCAAGCGTGGTGAGAATGGTCAATTCTCATATTTGGAGGAAGCTCTATCTACACTGTGGTGGACAATGATGAGTTGTGGGATGTGCGCAGTCAAACCCCTTGCATGACATCCCAAAAGAAATTCTTGAATTTTATTGACAACCTTGGCTTAGAAACCCTATTAAGAATTAAAATGTAAATATACCAGTTTTAGTTTAAATAACAAGCCCAATACCCTCACCTGGTCCTCAATCCTTAATCTTGTAAAACCCCTTACGTATTAGTAAACGTATTAAGGGGAGTGGATGAGGAAGGCCAAAGATCGGGCTCAGTGGCGCACTTTGGGAGAGACCTACGTCCAGCAGTGGACTGCGCTAGGTTGATGATTAAGGATAACGATAAACTTATTTTAAAATCGGCTGTCCCTATAAACCCTGTTACATGAGATTTCACAAGATAATGTAAGTAAAAAAAACAAATACTTAGTGAAGTCAACCTCCTTTAACATCATTATTCTACAGGACATAGTAAGATAGAAAAACAACGAGTACTAAAAAGTTTTTTTTTTTATAATTTGCTTTTTATACTCTCTCAAATGACATCCCACACGACGTCTTTTTTTATCATTAAACTTACCTTTTTCTCAAAAATAACCCAAGATTCAAAATAAGTCTACTTCCTAAACATAGATTTATACTCCTCAATAATTGACTAGTATAAATTTAAGCTCTGCAAATTCAAAATTTCAAATTGTTCGGATCAGCCATTCAAAAGAAATATTGTATTTCTTTCCACCCCAACATCTCAAAAACTACTGCACTTATTAAAAATCCCCAAGATACATTTATATTTATGATATCACTTAACAGTTTAAATTTAATGAAAATTGGCTAACCCGTTCGAGAGTTACGTATGTCACAAACATTGCCAGATACATACAAACAGTGCCGGATTTCTCAACTTGAAAATCGCGTTCGCTTCGCTCACTCGATCAAAAAAAAAATCTGCCTATTTTTGCTTGGTGGAATATGTAATGGTATCTAAACGAATCTCTCAAAATCGTGATGAACGTTTACATTGTTTTCCTTCCCCTTTCATTAAGTCACTAACGCTGATATAATTATATTTTCGTTCGTTGCGTCATACCTATCACTTACCTTCTGCGTGAAAGCCTTATTTGGGGGGTGGAAATATAATTAGGAGAGAGTTATTTGCGTAAGGGTGGTATTGTGTACACGTGACCCTTTACAGCCTTGGTTCGGTAAATTTGGGCGTGACAGATTAGCTGCGGTCCACAGGTAACGTGATTACACAACATTAATTCATATCATTTCATTTGTTTCAGAAATAAGAAACCGTGTGATCTATAATAATAGTAGGGACTAAAATGACCCGTTATACATTTACGAGGGCGTAGAAACCGAGTATAGCTGTTGTTTTGGCCCCAGTTAAACACTACGTTTTATTTCGAGTGCGAGACAATAAAACTATAGAAAAAACTGTTAAAATGATCATAAAACTTCACAGGATCACCCCCTGGTCTACTAAGAAGATTGCCTGAAAATTTTAATCAAAATCCATTTCAATCCAAATCCATCCAAAGTCCAGCAATTAGTTGTATGTGTAAAGATATGTTTTTTCGAGCTACAGATTCAATTATGGCTGCAGTTTTTAGTTCCATTTCCATATTATCTTTATTTTAGCTCGATGACATTCTCACATACATATTTACTTTCACTTTCACCTCAATTCGTGTTAAAGTTAAAACCCTAGAGGTTTCGCGTCAACTTCACTTACTAACTAGGCAGACTTCAAATTCTTCAAAATGTTACTCATTTAATGTTAATTAGTTCGCATGTCTTTATATGATATTTATTTTACCAGTTTTACACTGAAAATATTAGTTTTAAATGTAATTATTTTATGATGAAAACATTAGTACGCAAAATATGTAAAAACCCTTTTTATTTACTGTTAAAGTTTGAATAAAAAGATAAACCTTCTTCTGAGACAGCCGGGTAAATTATACACAATCTTCAACCCAACCTCATGTACCCTCCTTCAACGGTTACCTAAAGATTTTTTTTGACAATTATTTCGTATTGTGTTCAAGCCCACCCTAGAAACATGAGAAAATTATTTTCCGTACTCGAAAATCTCGAAATACAAAGCAAAATAAGCATTTAAACGTTATGAGGTTTCTGTAATATGTTGAGAGAATGTTCTAATCTCTCAATGTTCCATTGTAAACAAAAAGTTTCACCGCACGGATGTGCGTTTTATTATTTGTGTAGGATTTATACAAATAATAAATTATATGTACCTATGTGTAGAATACCATGTAGGTATAATACAGACGGTGACATCCAGTTGCTACAGAAATTTTGTGATGTTTGATTGAAAACTGCGACATGATATGTCGAATGTTTCTTTGTACATTACCCGGTTTATGCGAACAATATTTTTTCATTGTACATAGCTGGTATTGTAACTCAGTAATGTACGAGTAACAAGGGGCTTAGATAGTTTTATTTATTTATTTATATTTATTTTATTGTACGACGGGGAAACGCTTGGCTTTCATCTTACCTGGTAACAAGTTGAGATAAGGCCGGGTGATGGAGGATGGAAGGTGGAGGCGCACTTAACCCGGAATCCTCAACAAACTGAGGAACTGGCTATCTTACCTTTGAATGCCGGAACACAACATTTTTTAAGAGTTGTTACTATGGCGACAGAATTAGGTAAGAAGCTAGCCAGGCGGACTTAAACAAAATCCTACCACCAACCAAACCATGCACAATATTGCATTGGATCTGAAATCGGTGGGTTGAACTACTAGACCACAGAGGCGGTTAAAAATATAAGAATAGGAAGTCCTCTCTAGATCAAGACTTGATCTTGATACTTTTAATCCGGGTACCTATCACGAGTGGAAAGCTGCAGGCAATGCTATTGGATATATATTTGAGACTTTAAATCCAGGGAAATGTAAATATAATTGCAAAATACTCCCGTTTTCGCACTTACTCTCAACTGGTCCATTATGCGTGAGGAATATCCGACTAGTATAGACAGCTTATCCTGATCAGAAGTGCAGAATACTCCTGGGGAGTTAGCAGGCTTCACGCAGTGACCTCGGGTATTGAGGGTTTCCTTGCCGTGCTGTTACTCCCATGCATTCCAGGACTACATGATTCCTCTTCAGCTTCAACAAGCCTCTTAGCTCAGGTGGGTTAAAATCGACTTAGGTATTTGTGCGAGTCTGCATTTTCAGAAACGAAAATTATTAAATCCAAACATCGTAATCGACTCACTGACGAACACCTGACTTCATGTTTGCGGTTGGGACTCAGTAACTACGAACCATCCTATGAAAAGTACGCGGATAATATGCAGTGCCATGCATCATCATCGCAACAGAATTTGTGATTCATATGTTCCAATTCCTTCATTTTGTACGGACATTTTCAATAGAAAAATGTAGTAAAATCATATAAAAAATATAAAAAAAATAATAATAATAATAAGTACGTGTACGTTAGGTACGTATATTGTATACGTAATAGTAGATTAGGTTTTGTCGATCACTTGCTTTAAAAATATTTTCTGGTAGATCGCCGACACCATAAGTCTGAGTACCCCTGATCTACATAATCCATTATTCAACTCAATCAACGCATTAGCTTCGCGTGCGTACTTTATTCTCGAATTACGATTAATTATTGTTTAGAATTTTGATAGTCAAAGTGTGAGAGACAAATAAATGATTTATTATTATTATTGTATATTTATTATAGTCAGTGTCGGATTACGACTTGAGCTAAATTGATTATAAGCGATTGCAATCGTAATCCCCTCCAGAGAACCTTCAGATGGAAAGAGTGTACACTTACCAACGAAATGAAACAAAAAATATTCATAAAAAAAATATTTTTGGAAATTCTCATGGGATGACAGGACCCCAGTCCTGGGCGTTCCAATAGTAGGTACTTGCACGGTGCAAGTACCTACTATTGGAACGCCCAGGTCACACAATGTTGTCGTTTGATGTGATTTATGTAAACAAATCTATGAAATAAATAGTAACATTCATTAAAATAAACAGAAAATCGAAAGTAAAATAGTAGAAAGTACTTGAAAATATACACAAATAATAATAAACGAAGAGATACTAAATTTATCAATATTAATATAAAATCATCGGTGTCAGTTCGATCTCTAAAAACTAGTAAGAACTCCACGGTCGGCCCTTATCAGTGTTCTCAGATCACGTACTCGCGGACTCCTAACTTAGCCCCTCCGAACTTCGGTAATCCGTCGTCCAATCTCGGATTAGCGATATTCCGTGAGATGATGTAGATCTCGTTTTGCGTAGGACTACCGTCAGAAAGTGTTTTACCGTGCACGTATTGTAAGTTCCGTACAAAATTTTATTTTTTTAAATTTCGAATGGGTCGGCTCTTGATCAAAATTGCTCAGACAAATATGAGGTCAACGATGTAGAGAGACCCCAGAAGGTACAAAGCGGAAATACAGACACTGGAAGCTGATGTCAAGGTCTCTGAAGAGATGAATACAAATCTTGGAGCCTACTTGAAACATTATCTTCTGATATATAAGGGTCAAAATCCACTTCCACATTTTTTGGATTTGGATCGAAGGAATTGCGCATCAATTCCGGATCGGAAGGTGGCGCGGCGTCTTCGAATTTGAGGGTTCCGAGAATTTGCCGGTTTTGTTGGAATTTTTCATCACTATTCAGACCACCAGATTCAAATGCAGAACATCGGCGTAGGTGAAGAATTAGATAATTAACAAAAACAAAATCGAGAGATGAGAGATTGGCCTAAAAGTCATTTAATGTACATACATAATTATTTAGCTTGACTTGGAATCATGCATTCTCTTTCGGTATATGTTTTTTCTTACATAAATTGAGGAGATACTTTTTCTTATCCTCCGCTATTGGAGTTGTTGCTTGTAAGCTTTCTCCAACCTATTTTCAGATATAGTTTCTGCCATTGATGGCCTACCTACTTCTAGTCTGCCTACCTCTCTTGGTACTTTGTGTATCTATAGATATATGGATACTGGCATGTAATGCAACGCTGAATTGCTATGCTAATTCACTGGCTTAAATAAGAGCCAGCCCTTAGGTCAAGTGTCACCTCAATCGCCGCTATAGATTTTTGAAACCCCGGTGGGCACTGGCTTCCCACGGACCCAAGATTTCGAACCCAAAAGGGTTAAATAAGTAAAAACTGGACACTATATTTGCGCCTTTGGTAATCCTCGGGCGAATCAACCTCCACACAAGCCCAAACTGATGTTCCAGGCAATTGAGATGGCGCAAGGGTGACGACGCAAGTAGCGTCCCACACCAAAGGCCTACCCAATAACACAAAATGTATGTCAACGTCCACAGTGGTAGTCTACCAGGGACGTTGAAACAACGACGTTGATCATTCCCCCGAAAATGTGGGTCGATACCTTCCTTCATTATCAATAGCGAAAGAAGGACATAGGACGGCCTAAATGATGTAGCGAAAAATTGACTTAGCGGGAAAATGAAGGAAAACTCCTGACTGACTGACTGACTGATTCAACTAGATACAACGCACAGCCTAAACTTTGTTCCTAGAGGCTTGAAGTTTGGAGGGCATGTTTTTTGTGTGTAGACGCCCGATAGCAAAGGAATTTTGGAAATTAATACCCTAAGGGGTTCAAAATGGAGTTCAAAGTTCGGAGTGAAAGTTAGCAAATCTCTGAGACCACACATGATAAATACTTGAAAATGGGCATGAAATTAGCCATGTTATATTTTAGGGTTTTCAAATATAGAGGGTAGAGGGTTACTATTTAGGGAAAACTCCTTGAACTGTAATATGTATGCAGGTTGAAATTTTCAGACCTGACAAGTAGTAAACATAAAAAAATGGGAGTTCCCATTGAAGAAACTTTTCTATAAAAGTCGGAAAACACAAAATACAAGTACCAAACATGGTAAAAGTGCTTGAATTGAAATTACTGAAAAAACACGGGCCGTTGTTACCGTTTTTAGAAAATGATAAAAGCACTTGTTCATTTTTAACACTACATATTTTACCTTATCCCAACTATTACGTCGATGAAGAAGAGAACAACTGACTTAATGCAGTTTATTCGGTAACAAATTCGTGTTTTGATAGATTTTTGTCAGTTGTTTATTTCCACCTCATTATATTTTGTGCCATAATCTAAGTATGCATTTCTGTTTTTTTTGTAATAAAATGTATTATATTCTGTGATGGATAGAGATATCAGACCGCGAGTCAGAACAAGCGATGCAGCCTATTTTATTTTCTATGAAAACGCAATAAAGACGATTTCGCCAAAATAGTTAGTTATCTAATTCTTCAGCTACGTCGACTAAATACACTTTCTGAAATCATTTTAAATTGTTGCTATTCTATCTAATTCAGGTTACACAGCTGTACTAGGCGCTGGGATAAAATCCACTTTCCTTAGGTCTGAAAAATAAATAAAACGTTAGATGGTTAGAGTATTAGATCTCCTTATGAAAGGGCTCGTCCGGGAAAGTAACCACCATTCCTATTTCTTCACCAAGTAGCATTGCTGTGTTTTGGTTTGAAGGGTTGCTGGTGAAATTATGGGCACGCGAGGGTTAATGATTAATAATTAGTAAGGTTATTCATAATTAATAACATTTATGCCTCATGTTGACGGGCGCAATGAAGTGCATGTCAAAAAACAGTAAATAAGTGTTATATTTCTGTAACCTAGGTCCCATATTACAATATTTGCTTAGTTTGGGACTTGTGGATTGACCTACTCAGTAGGTTGTTTTTATAGACAAGAGATGCTTATGTGTTATCTTAGGTGGACTGCTTGCTTATTCCGTCTCCAAGTTGTATAAAAACCCATTCCCAATTTTATTGACTTGTTGAACCCTAAATCCGCAATGTTTGATCGGAATGGGTCCCGGCTTGGGATCGTGGATTATCGCATCCGAGTGCTGTAGGAGGTGATAATCATGTTTATTATAACAAGCTTTTATATTTATAGCTTTCGTTGTATGTTGCTGTTTTTTTTTTTACAAAATGTGCCAAGAAATAGAGGATTGTGGGCTCGCAAGTGTAGGTCGCGTCTTTTTCCGGGAATTTTCCATACACGGAATTATTCGTGTGGTTTATTACTATTGAAATAGGTATGTAATGAACACTTTAAAAATAATCATCTTGATACATCGCACAAAATGATTATAAAATAACCGCCTCTGTGGTCTAGTGGTTCAACCCACCGATTTCAGATCCAGAGGTCCCGGGTTCGATCCCCAGGGAGTGCAATATTGTGCTTAGTTGAGTTGGTAGTAGGATTTTGTTTAAGTCCGCCTGGCTAGCTACCACCATCTTACCTAATTCTGTCGCCAAAATAACAATTCTAAAATTGTTGTGTTCCATAAAAATCAACCCTAAAATTATATTAGTGCTTAAGATCCGGTATAATAATTTGATCTGGTTATAACTGTTTACACTGAGTATAGGTAGGTACTTACCTTCTACGAGTAAAGGTAACTACCTACTCGAGACTCGATGGTACTTCACGAAGTTGAAAGGGTACTAAAATAGAATGATTAAAAAAATTAACAGCCTCTGTGGTCTAGTGGTTCAATCCAACGATTTCAAATCCAGAGGTCCCGGGTTCGATCCCCATGGTAGGACTTTGTTTAAGTCCGCCTGGCTAGCTACCACCATCTTACCTAATTCTGTCGCCATAATAACAATTCTAAAATTGTTGTGTTCCGGCATTTAGAGGTAAGATAGCCTCAGCTTGTTGAGGATGCCGGGTGAAGTGCGCATCCACCTGCGGCGGCCTTATCTCAACTTGTAACCAGGTGAGATGTAGGCCAAGTGTTAACGCGTCGTAAAAAAAAAAAACTGTCTGACCGTCTCAGCGAGTCTGCCTTTTAGGGTTGATTTTTATGCATGACTTTTTAGTATTCATTAAATCGGAATCATACATTTTAGTAGAAACCATACATTGATAAACCAGGATTTATGTGAGTATAATCGTTTAATTTTGTATTAACTAGGGTTAGGTACCTATCTATTACCTTAGTAATAGGATCTTTTACCAAGGGATAAAAAGGAATCCTTTGAAAATTATTGATTATAATATATTAAACATATAAATACCTGAATATATGAATATATAGTAAAGTATTTTTATTGTAGTTACAATGACGATGGTAAAATATACATAATAATAATAATACTAATAATAACCTTTACAGCCGTTGTAACTTACCAACAAATTACCTCAAGCCAACACAAGCATAACTATTGTGATGTACAGGAGTACGGCTTAAATTTCACTTAATTAGGAAATTTAGTGTAATCGCGTAGGTAGTTATATATACCGACTTGAGAGATTTGTGAGTTCGCTAGCTCCCACACTAGGGAACTCTGTGTTGTATATATTACTAGATGTTTCACGTGCCAATGTAAATCATGACGAACTAGCTATTTATGGGTTATAGCTAAGTGAATCGGTTCTGACGCATAATGACCAATAATTGAAAAAAAATCTTCGCTCTAAGACGAATTCGCATGTAAACACATAAGCATTTGGACCCAAACTAGGAACGCTACATACGTGATACAATGACCTATCCGTATAATGACCAATATGCACATTAAAAGATTCGTCATCATACTGAGTTATATCAGGGGCCTAACCACAACGTCTTATAGTATTCTCGTTTTGATCTGACATTACTTTTGTCTCGTTTTTTTCTTCACTTGACAGATAGTGACAAAAGTAAAGTAATATCAAAACAAAAATGCTATAAGAGGTTGTGGTACACCCCTGGCGTCAATATTCAGAATCTGTAGATGTAAAACATTGAATCATATTATGTATTTGATGTAACGGAATTTAGGCAAATCAAAGGTTAAATAACTCAAACATATTTAGGTAGGACGGATAGGTAGAATGTTTATTTAATTAGGACAGTGGGGTAACCATACTGTTGTACCCCCCCTCTAAGGGGTGGCTGTTACAGTATGTGAACCTCCGAGATATTAAGTCACGTAATTACGATTTCTAGTCATCATATAAATTACAGATCAGTAATTTTACATAAATGCGATGTAGCAGACGTATAAACATTACATCGCCAGTGAGAAATCACAGAATATATCTTGTGTATACATGTAATTGTTCGGACAACTTTATGTAAAATTCAAATTTTTTCTTTGATCTTTGTTGTCTTCGTCTTTGGTTCTCATTTCCGTTACTGAGATTGCGTTCGATTTCTTTTTCGTAGCTGCTTACGAAATCTCAGTTACAAAAACAGACCAAAAGGATTTTATTAACGGTGAGGTACCCTTGAAAAATATATTTATTGACTGTATATAACAGAATTAAAGTTAATACAGAACTATATCTACGTAAAACAAGGTAAAAGCTAAGCTAGGTTAGGCTGACCTAGTGTGGGAATCGTTTTCATTTGTGTACTTAAGTGAAATGTATCGCGCCTGTATCGCGGGAACCAATATAATTAACAGCCTTACCTGTAAAAAAGCCTCAATTGACTGTTAAAGAGCCGAGTTAATTTTTTTTAAAGGTACATAATAATATACAAACAATTTAAAAACAAAAATTAGAAATGAACTAAATAAAACTAATGAAAAACAAACAATAAAAAGAATACAAACTAAAAAGGCATGCTTAGGAGACTTTTAACAGTAGACTTTCGGTTTCATCGTTGATAGAGTCAGTAACCAGTTAAGAGCAGCTGATTTGAATTGGGCGACGGATAAAGATGTATAGTCAATGCAACAGTGTTTGAAAACCCTATTATTAACAAAACATTTTATATGATCTCCGAAGCGCTGGGCAAATGTCTTAGAGACTGGCGGAACTACAATTTTGTTTGAATTGCGTTGTCTGGTTGAATAATATTTTTGCAGACATGAGGTTGATGAGTGTACTTTGAGACCGATTTTTAGAGGGAACAGCTTTCTTACCGAAAGTGCACCACTCTCCTTATAGACCAGGTCTGTCGAGTATCTTCGGGGCTTTTTAAGCATGGTTTTTAATACAGAGCGTTGTGCTCGTTCAACCGGAATTAGGAACTTTTTCCCGGCGGAACCCCAAGCGTTTAGACAGTACGTGAGTAATGACTGACACAGGGCGTAGTAGACTGCCATTAAACTCTTCCACCTCACGGAGTTGCTTTATCACGTGAACTAGCTTTCGCACTCTGCCTATAAGTTCAATGTGCTTTTTAAAGGAGAGCTTCTCATCTACTATGACACCTAAATATTTTAGTGAGACAGACCTAACGAGCTCTTCGCAGTTACAGCCCTGGCTATGGTCTGCACCGATGTACTTATGTATTTTAAGGGGTGGCAGGAGGGGGTTTCGATGGTTTCGTTTTGTAGAAACAGGTGTACGTCGTTTTTTTAGTGTTCAAGGTAAGCAGATTACTTTGTAACCACCTTTGCACTTTGTCTAGACCAGATTCCGCAGAAGAAAAAGCTTCCGTTCACGTCGTCCCGCAAAAAAGTAAAGCCGTGTCATCCGCATAGCATAAAGCTTCCATGTTGGTTTTAGGTAGCTCCAGTAAGTCGTTGATGTACAAAATGAATAGTGTTGGTCCAAGAATGCGGCCCTGTGGGACCCCGTAGTGCACTCGTTGAGGAACACTGATGAATGCACCGACTTTGACACACTGTCTCCGCTCTTTAAGATAGCTATTAAACCAGTCTCATGCACAACCACAAATGCCCAGGCACTCAAGTTTTCTCAAAAGTATCGGAGTGGAGACAGTGTCAAAAGTCTTTGCTAGGTTCAGGAACACACCAACGGAGCATTATCTCGTTTTGACGATGCAATTTCAGTTAACGGTGAAACAGCGAGCGTCCTCTGTAGATTTGAATTTACGGAAACCGAACTGCCTATCCGAAACGGGCTTTTTGTTTTCTATAAATTTAACTAGCCTATTGTTTAATATTTTTTCTAAGAGCTTTGAAGTAGCGCACAAAAGAGAGATGGGGCGATAATTGTCAACTAGGTGTTTTATAACACCCTTGTGAATTGGGATGACAATAGCAAGTTTCCAGACATCAGGAAACACACCCTTAGCATGTCACTTTACCTATTTTCACAGCAGGACAGAGCCTTCACAAAATAAAAGAGTTTCACCATAGTCATCACGTTTTGCAGGCCGATTCTTGATCGCATTTAAGGTAACGGCATTAACAAATGCAAGCTGCTACCCTCCTTCTGGTGATATAGTCTTTTACGACAGATGTGAGCCGAGCTGGAGGGGTCGATTCATATCGCGTTCGCCATGGCATTATAAATAATTGGTGTATCTTAATTTTAGATCCCAATGCTTCCATATAGATAAGAAAGTACATGATGCAATGATAATAGCTTTCTACGAGCCAAGTAATTTCAGCCAACATACGTCCACTGCTGGACATAGGATTCCCCCAAGCGACGCCATTATTAATGATTCTGAGTCTCCATCTATCAATTCCCCGCAACCGCCACAAAGTCCATAGATCGTGGAGGGGTCTTCCCACACGCCAATTCGCGTTTGATCGTGTCGCCATACGAGAACTTTTGCTTCCCAGCGGTTATCGGCTCTGCGAGCTATGTGGCCTGCCATCTGCCTTCAGCTTGCAAATTCTGAGAGCTGTCGGTACTTTCAGTTATCTTACAAATAGCAACCAAGTCTTCAATCCTTATCACGTTAACACACACCGATTAAAGACTCGTCATGAGGTTTTGACATGATAACTCAGTAAAAAAAAAACTTAATGTTCTATTGCTGAGACTGATGATCTAACTAGACTAACACGTCTCAGTAATAGAACCAAAGTAAGTCAAACTTGGCAACTTGTGAGCTACGAAATGAGTTCAGTAAGTGTTTTCCGAACGCGTAAATTGCGAACAAGTTTTGAAAGTAGCGAGTAGGAGGATTTGTACTTGGAGGATCTAAACAGGGATTCGTTTAATTAAATGGGATGTGTAGGGCAGTTTCAGAAACTCGTGCTTACCTTCATATAACAAGCCTCATAGCTCAGTTGGTAGTAACTCTGCCTTCTGCGCTGTAGGCTGTGGGTTCGATTCCCACCCAGAACAAACATTTGTGTGATGAATATAGATGTTTGTTCTGTGTTTGGGTGTTGTATCATATAGAACGTGTGTATTTACAAAAAGTATTATATCCGTAATCTAGCTCCCATATTACAAGCTAGGCTTAGTTTGGGGCTAGATAGCGCTGTGTAAAATTAATGTCCTGTAATATTCAATTAATATTCAAATTTCACCCGTCTCTGTGGTCTAGTGGTTCAAGCCACCGATTTCAGATCCAGAGGTCCCGGGTTCGATCCCCATGGGGAGCACAATATATAGTGCATGGTTTGGTTGGTGGTAGTACTTTGTTTAACTCCGCCTGGCTATTTCCACAATCTTACCTAATTTTGTCGCCAAAATAACAATTCTAGAATTGTTGTGTTCCATTCAGAGGTAACATAGCCAGTTCCTCAGTTTGTTGAGGATTCCGGGCGAAGTGCGCCTCCACCTTCGGCCTTACCTCAACTTGTTACCTGGAGAGATGAAGGCCAAGTGCTTAACCGTCGTACGATAAAAAAAATATCTACAGGTGCTTTGCCTGCCTATATAGCAAATTTTGGGGCAGAACCAACCTTCGTGAAGAAACGACTCTGACTGCGTTATCTCTATGTGCGGAACAGGAGGGTATCAAACGAAGTCTCCTGCTCCGACCATAGGTGGCTCAGATACGAACTGATACTACATACCAACACCAGCACCCATCCCGAAGGATCTCGTTCTTCTTTTTCTTTTTTTTGTACGACGGGGAAGCGTTTGACCTTAAAAATTGGTTGTTTGGAAAAAATCATAAATCGACTTCACTAAAAACTAAAATAAAATTACAGGTAAGTGTTCACGCATGTTTTGGAAGGCGGTGCTTAACATTTTTTTTTCAAAATTCAATTCAAAAATATTTATTGGGAACTATAAATTTTAAGGTACATACGTTGTATTTGGAACGATGACACTGCAAAAGTTTAATACAAAACTGAGTAGCAGAGTCAGCGCCCTCCTCCGAAAACAAATCAAATCAAAAAGTTCCATAATGAACTATGATACATAAGAAGATACGAGTATAATAAGAAATAATATTAAATCTAAGAAATCAAACTTAGCCTAAGAATATATGCAGAAACAAAGGATCTTAATGTTAATAATTATACATAAAAACATAATTATAAATTGTAAAAAATATTCAATAACGCAGTGGGGAGTGGGAAGGAAAAGGGAGGGAGAGGAGTGGGATTACATTATTTACTGGATGAGATTACCTTATGACAATAATCCTCTTGCTCGGCTTAGCAAGACGGCGCCAACTTCAAGAATTATTATGAAGTTATATACATACAATTATTTTACACATAGTTTTTTTTATTTAAATCGGATCGAAAAATATTTATTTTTTGGACCGAAACTTACTTGTTATTACGTTTACGATACAATAGAACCAAACCAAATTACAAAAAAACATGGCAACGAAAATAGCAAACCAAACCGATTCATGACTCTTCCCCTTTCAAATGTTCACCTCAAATTATGCCAATTTCTTCCAAAATCGGTCACAATACATTTTTAAAATACTCCATCGTCAGAACACGTGTACAGGCATGCATAAAATCGCACTTTGCATGACTGCTATGCCTAGAATCTTATTAGTTGGCGCTTCCGCCGTACCAGGAATTTAATTTTGAACGGTCGTCGGTCCGACTTCTGTGCACTGTACGATTTCATTCCGCGATTGCTTGCCGAGTGAACAATTGAACATAGAACGAATGAATTCAAAGTAAAAGTGAACAATATATTGCCGAAGCATGGCCCGACAGCCTGAGCCATCGTCGCTATTATGCGCCTTTTTGTCGATTTCTTACAGTTGATACTTTGTTGGTGTGCCCAGGGGCTTCATTTCCCTATTCCGCTTTCACTGTTCTATTAATAGATATTTTAAATCATCATTATCTCTCTAGAATCAGAATTGTCATCCAATTATCATCTTGATGTTTCATGAACGCTTTAACTTTCTTGTCCCTCGTGGTGTGTCGTGCAGGACCCTTATTCTGTATGACCGTGTCTTAACGCGGCCGCGTCACGATATCTGCTAACGATCTGCTATGATTTCAAGCAGAAATCGTAACGTGGGCGCTTTAAGATACGATTGGTCATAGTGAATATGGGCACAGGTCGACTAAATCCTAACTCCTTGCTACTCCCTCTCATTCCACTAGTCGTTATGGTCGTTCTTTTACGATCCAGGCAGTAAGACTTTGGAACTCCCTTCTCCATGCCATTCGAGCTGTCCATCGCTTAACGTATTTAAGATAAAAGTTAAAAGAATACTTATTGTTCATGTAAACTTGTATATCAATTTATGTTATTAGGTATATTATTAAAGTTTATTTGTATTGATTTATTTAACTTTATAAAAGCAGGTTATTTTTTTAGATGTAGAGTTTTCAAGTTTTTTCATATCAAATATGTAATGTAGATATGTAGACATTACCTATCCATTTTAACGCAGCCTCTCTATATGATCAAAGGTTTGCAGTTACAAAACTTTACAATGGTTAAGCTCGCCTATGTATATAATGTTTTATGTTTTATTTGTCAAAATATGTATTTGTGTGTAAAACTAGAATTAAGAGTTATACTAATTATAAGGACTATGCTCTTTCAACAATTTTTTCATTGCAAATACTTGGAATCAGCTTCCTGCGTATGTATACCTAGAGTTAGTTTAGCTGCACACGTTATTAAAAAAAATATACCAACTATGACATAAATAATTCTAAATAAAGTTTCTAATAAATAATTTTGTGTTGTATTATATTGAACTGTAGCATAATCGCTTTAAAGTCCGCTTTACGCTGCTTTGAGACTTGAAGTGATACAATTCGGTTTTACTGGTCTGTAAAAAAGTGAACAGTGAACTGCCTCTGTGATGACATTGTGCACTTGACTGTATTTTAGAGAGGCTTGGAGCGGACACATTTTTGGGTAATTAAAGGACTTACAGCCAGAAGCATTAAATTGTTTTACTAAGAGCTTTTGTTTGAGTTAAGCCCAGCAGAAATATTTTGTAAATTACTTTTTGGAGCATTCTGAGCTTTCTTTTTAACATGACTTTTGTGTTGTGTCATAGCTTTTACAGATTTATGTACAAATCTGTATAAACACTAGTTAAACGCCTGGGACATAATTCATTAGTGAACCCCTACACTATGAATGAAAAAAAAAGAGAACCTCTGGTTAGGGCTGAGCGGTGACTGTCAGTCAGTCAGTCACGATTATTTGATATATTTTAATCTAAATTTATAATATTATTCACACATAATCTCAACGCTTGGCAGGTGATTTGGCAGTTGTAGTGAAGGTTGATAATTTAGTCATGATAATGTACTGCTGAGAGCTGAGGTAACCGATCACAATGTCGAAAACCGAAATCCAGATTTAAATTTGCCACAAAACTATTGACAGATGTCACAAAATCCAGATGTCAACACAAATTTTTGGTTTTGTAAAAAAAAATGTTTTATCAGTTCCTTCATCAGTTTATCATTGGTGTGTCCGGGTGGTGGGTAGTAGTCCCAGGATTTAAAATATTTTGGATGAAATGTAGGTGATATTGTATATGTCATCAGGTAGTCAGCGAAGGCAAAACCTCGGGATTGGACCGGCATTCAGAGGTAAACTGGCCAGTTCCTCAGTTAGTTGAGGATTCAAGGTGAAGTATGCCTCTACCATCGGTCTTCTCTCAACTTGTGAGAGCGAGGTGAGATGAAGAATAAGCACTTCCCCGCCGTACAATAATGAAAAAAAAAAGCTGACACAGAAGGTCCTGAGAGGAGCGAGCCTGCTAAAACCTATCGTAGTAAAAATCTGGTTTTAGAAGATATGAGGTTTCAGGCATTCGAAATAAAAGGTCAAAAGTTATCTGGGATCAGGCATTCGAAATAAAAGGTCAAAAGTTATCTGGGAAACAAAAATCTGGATACCTATTTTTAGAATTTGTATATGAAGCATTTGCCTGACCTCAACCCTTTTAGTGAATGATATTTGATGTTTTATGGAACATGACGTCATCGGACAATTTTTTAATTATTTTGTACTATCGAGTACTACTTTCCATACTTTTGATTTCCCAAATTGTTCTATGAAACAGAGAAAATGAGATTATTACGATTATTATGATTATTACGATTATTAAGCTGGCCACTAGACAAATAATTGTTCGTGCACGTGTGTCACACAGTAGATTGTCAAATAGAACAGTATCTTCCTCGACTCGCATGCAATGTTAATTATTTACTAAATGTTTTCCTTAGAGGAAACATATTTTTGTGCAACGAGTTCGTGGAATTGAAATAACCCGGAGGGCACCGGCTTCCCACGGATCCAAGGTCTCGACCCCAGAATGCTCAAATAGGTAAGCTCTGTCGAGACCACTATCATAACCTTCCCAACGTTAACCACCTCCGTGGTCTAGTGGTTCAACCACCGCTGTCAGATCCAGAGGTCCCGGGTTCGATCCCGATGGGGAGTACAATATTGTGCTTGGTTTGGTTGGTGGTGGGACTCTGTGTAAGTCCGACTGGCTAGCTACCACCATCTTACCTAATTCTGTCGCCTTAACAACAAATCTGATAATTGTTGTGTTCCGGCATTAAGAGGTAAGATAGTCAGTTCCCAAGTTAGGATTCCGGGTGAAGTGCGCCTCCACCTTCGGCCTTATCTCAACTTGTAAGTGAGATGAAGGCAAAGCGCTTCCATGTTGCGTTGAGTTGCTAATCTGAGGTAGTATAGGCCGTTAAGTCCGCCTGGCTAGCTACCACCATCTTACCTAAGGCTGTCGCCATAACAATTCCTAAAAATTGTTGTGTTCCAGCATTTAGAGGTAAGATAGCCAGTTACTCAGTTGGTTGAGGATTCCGGGTGAAGTGCACTTCCTTCGGCCTTATCATATCTTAAAAATTCATTGTGTGATAACGGTCAAGCACTACCCGTTGTACCATAAAAAACTAAAATAATTCATATTAATATCAGTAATTCGAATCTACATAATACATAGATCTTGATAAAATTAGGCAAATATAGATTTTATCTTCAGTATGGAATATGAATATAGGTAGGCTATATTTTATCAAGGTTACAAAACGCGAACTAAATAAAATAAATAAATTGTACTAACAATGATTGATCCATAAACAGACTGGGTATATTGAGTGAAAAATAACAAGTACTACAAGTATTTTATCAAATCACTTTTATGATGCTTGCTTTGAACTCAAATGGTGCACAAGACTTAAACAAACTGATTGACGACTCAGTACTCTGTTTATAATAAATAACATCCATGCCAATTAAAACTCTACCTATTCACACAAATAATACGATATAATTTCGACTGTTTCGCTTTGATCAAGCAGTGGTGACTGAGGACAGAATTGATTGATGTAGTAATTGAAAGGTCGACAAATTGGCCCTATACAAATAACTCGGTATTGTCTGTGCCAATGAATGGTAAGAGCCGATTTATTAACACGGTGAAAGGCAATTTATATCACAGTCGGAGCATAAATATCTGTTATATTCACAGCATTCAATTATCATTAAATAACGAAGGCTAAAAAGCCTCATAGCTCTGTTGGTAGTAACTCTGCATTCTGCGCTTAGGTAAAAAAAAAGTATTTAAGTATTCTACCCGCAATCTATTTTTTTTTCTACTTTTGAAGATAAATTTATTTATTTAAAGAAAGGTACAGCTGGTTCCCATTTTACAAGCTATGCTTAGATTGAGGATAGATGGCGCTGTGTGAAATTAATGTCCTGAATGCCGGTGCCCTCCGGGTTTTCAAAAATATTGCGGGGCTTTTGATTGAGGCGACACGTGACCCAAGGGCTGGCTCTTATTTAGGCCAGCAAATTAGCATAGCTATTCAGCGTGGCAATGCAGCCAGTGTCTTGGGCACGCTTCCGTCTGGTACTGGTCTGGAACAGTTGAGTTACCTATAGGCCGTTTGTAACGGTCCTTAGGTAATCTGACTGATACCTTTGTACATAGTTAGTTTAATTGTACTTATTATTGAATAAATACTGTTATTTAAAATTGATTTAATAATAGTGTTTTTTCGTTGTTTAGCAGATTGAGCCTAAGCTGAAAGACTGACATGAATTTTTCATGCAACTGGAACTCAGCTCTATTGGTATTTTGTAGCTCAGCCTTTTACGCTTAGGTTTTAACCGCCTCCGTGGTCTAGTGGTTCAACCACCGGTATCAGATCCAGAGCTCCAAGAGTCGATTCCCGTCGAGTCGGATTGTACTCCCTGTTTTATTGCACGACGGGGAAGCGCTCGGCATTCACCTCACGAATTCATATCCCGAAGGTGGAAAAGCACTTAATCCGCAATACTCAACACTCTGAGGATCTGGCTCTCTTACCTGTTCCCTCAAGATGGTGGTCAGCCAGGCGGACTTAAACAAAATTCTATCACCAACCAAACCAAGCACAATATTGTTCTCCTGGGGATCGAACCCGGGACCTCTGGATCTGAATTCGGTGGGTTGAACCACTAGACCACAGAGGCGGTTAAATGTGACACGCTGACAGCATTTGGACGGAATCGCTAGCATTAGTCCTACTAGGCATCAGGAGTGCTGTCGAGGAGGACCTCAGGTCATCGTTACTGTAACTACTGTAGTCTGACTGACAGACTACTGTGTAGCCTAAGCTTTGATTTAGGCAAGAGATGCACTTAAAATCAGGTGGGCTGCTTGCTTGTTTCGTCTACATGTAAAATGAAAAAAAAACTCTCAGTAATGTAGCCCCAAGCTGAGCAAAGCTTGCAGGTACTTTAGACGAGATCGCTAAAGAGTGTTGTTTCACGGATAAGACTGATTGATATGCTTTAGATCCATGAGAGTTATTTATCTGCTCGACACGTACCTATCGACAGACCGCGGCCGACCGGCTTGTGAATTGACTTACAAATAGGATTAGACGGCTTATTAGAACTCTTGCTCTTTGGCTTGCCTCTGTGGCTTAGTGGTTTTAGGTACCTTTAGATCTAGAGGTTCTTGGGCGAACTCACCGCATATCGGGGTTTGGTTGGTAGGGTTTGTTTTAAGTCCACATGGTTTAACCGCCATATTACCTGACTATGACGTCACAACAATTCTAATTGTTGTAATCCAACATTCAACAGATTAGAGCTAAGATAATAGCTAGATTCCTCAGTTGAGGATTCCGGGTGAAGTGCGCTTCCCTTACAATCTCAGGCCTAATCATAACTTAACACCAGGTGAGATGAAGGCCAAGCGCTTTCTAGTAGAAGAATAACATTAATAAATGGTGATGAAGGTAATCAAAAGCCTCTATTCCTGGTTGCCACCACTGGTTTCTCTACTGATTTTTTTTACTGAGAGCGGTCTAGTGATGGCAATGAGGAATATTCTTGCTTGATTACCGACAATAGTAGCAGTTTTCTTCACTGCATTCAATAATAGTTAATCATCTTTGCTTATTTGGATTTTAGTTTATTTTTAATAATACTTGATTTAGCTAAGTGTAGTAACACTTAGCTAAATCTTCTAACCTCTAGCTTTAGGCTATTGAGAATAAGTTTCGTAGCATTTCCAATAAATGTCCAACCGATAATTTGCTTTTTTGAACTGAAGTTGACCGTGTTTTATGTTGTTGTTGAGCATTGAATGTAGATGTTTGTTCTGTGTTTTGGGTGTTGTATCATATAGTAGGTACGTACTTATGTATTTATAAAAGTATATAAGTATTCTATCCGTAATCTAGTTCCCATATTACAAGCTATGCTTAGTTTGGGGCTAGATGTCGCTGTGTAAAAATTAATGTCCTGTAATATTTATTTATCATTATTATTATTGACCACTTACTCCGTTTTCTTGCCGATTTCATGCTATTTTTGCGAAGCACATTTCTAACTTCGTTATAAGTTCTTGTAATAAATGTTTACATACTTTCACAAAAATGCATCGGATTTTTTTTATCCACGTCCTGGTTTAGTTTATTAATGATGCCGAGGAATTGGTTGTTCGATGGTTCTTTTTCATGTATTTTGTGCATTTAATAATATCGGGCACATCACTCTTGTGGCGAGTTAAATATTTCCAAACGTTGTCGATTCAGTATTTCTGCTAGTGGTGACAATCGAGTTGGTAACAATCAGGAATAAAAAATCGCAAGGGGCACAAAAGATAGGCAGGGGCATTGTTGATCCATTTTAGTTCCAAATACCACTTCAATCAATCAAGCCACCTGTCAAACGTGATAATTAGTCATGCATCCTGCAACTGAAAATCGCTACAACAGGTTGAGGATTTACCCAGCTACTCTCGCTGATCGAGACTTCATAGACCTTTCAATATTCTATGACTGATAACGAGCAAAACTCCTGTACCAATTATAAGAGCAACCTTTTCGAACAGTCTCGTTATCGTATTTGACAACCAAGTTGTATAAACATAAAAGCACAGGATTTTATCAAGTACTAAGTGACTTCAGCTCTTGGCTTCGTCAACGTGTTACTCGTATTAGAAGTAACCTTTGTGTTAATCCCAGTCATTCCACTCCGACAAATGAACGGAACAATTAATTGTATGAAATGAAACTCGATGGAGCCTTTTGTTCTAATCAGATCAACTGGTTGTCAGATACTTATTTTGGTAAAATTTTGTTCCTATCGAACCAACTGCATAAGTGGGATTCTGCACAACTAGTTGTTCCATTCAGTTAGTTACAGTGGAAGCACTTCGTTCTCCAACATAAACTAAACTTTCAACTTAGATTAAAATTCCAGCTCAATACGTTTAGTAACTTTGGCGTGAAGGAGTCTCAAAGAACTTATCATTTATGTATGGCGATGCTTGATATTCCATTCCCATCCCCGGGGAACAAAGGATTAACACAACCTATTCCCCAAAGCAACAAAATCTGCAGAACTTAAGCTCAACCTTGGCCCTTATTCTGTATGACCAATCGTGTCTTACCGCGCCCGCGTTACGATACAGAATACGAATCTACGATGATTCCACGCAGATATCGCGAACAGCACACAAGGAGAATGGCAAGAACCTCGGGCTATATTTTTTTTATTATGATTCATTACAAAAGCTAAAAATTATTTAATACTAATTACAATTTATTCACTGGAGCAAATTCATTTTTTTTAATGCCAGGCTTTCTTATCTTCTAGGTAATCTAAAATTTTATAATAAGTTTTCCTGGATAGCTTTTGTTTTACAACATTTTTGAATTTGTTATTTGACAAGCTTAGCATATCACTTGGCAATTTATTAAAGAAGCGTACAGTTTGCCCTATGAATGATTTATTAACTTTATGGAGCCTAGTTGTGGGAACAGTTTATTCTTATTTCTAGTATTATAATTATGTTTATCACAGTTTTTATCAAATAAACTTATGTTTTTACGCGCGTACATAATATTTTCATAAATATACTGGCAGGGCATAGTCAATATATTTATTTCTTTAAACTTGTCTCTTAATGAATCTCTGGGACCCATTTTGTAAACAGCGTGAATAGCCCTCTTCTGCAATACGAATATGGTGTCTATATCTGCAGCACTTCCCCACAATATTATGCTATATGACATAATACTGTGAAAGTAACTGAAGTAAACTAGTCTTGCTGTAGCAACGTCTGTGAGAAGACGTATCTTCTTTACAGCATATGCTGCAGAACTAAGTCTCTTCGTCAGTTTATCTATGTGTGGGCCCCATTGAAGTTTATTATCCAGGGTTAATCCCAAAAATACGGTGCTATTGACTAATTCTATATGGACGACGAGATGATCTGACGAAGTTTTCCAAATGCTGCCCAGCCCAGCTGGATTCTTGGAACACCCTTGATACCATAGTGTAGTCCCGCGGCTTTGCCCAAGTGGAAATGTATGTGTCAAATGTAGAACAATAAGGATCTAAAATGTATGAATTTTCGATTAGGAATCATACGCCGCGCTCACCGCTAAGTTAACCTCGGTTGGAGCTGTGGTGGGGCGTACCCTACGTTTGGATTGCGAAAATATATTCAGTCTTTTGCATTTTAGAGCCGGCGGGGAGCGGACGCGTGCTCTGAGATCTATCTGTGTGTAGTTATTTGTTTGTATAGTCAAGCAATATAATACATATTCCATCATTTACTTTATCGTTTATTCAATTAACCGACTTTTGAGTTAATCGAACCAAGGCATATTTTTTTCCGTAACAAATTTCAGAAATTTATTGCACACTTCCTAGGAGCAGGTTTGTAAAAATAAAGAACTTGGTTTTCATCGTTTACTTTATAGTTTATCTTTAAACCGACTTTTGTGTGAATCGAACCAAGGTATATTTTTTTTTCATACAAATTTCAGAACTTTATTGCACATTGCACGCCTCTTAGGGTTAGTCTTGTAAAAATAAAAAAACAGTTATCATTATTTACTTCATAGATAGTTTAAACCGAGCTTTGAGTGAATCGAACCAAGGAATGTTTTTTTTCCATACAAATTTCAGAATTCTATTGCACGCCTCTTAGTTTTGTAAAAATAGAAAATATTATTTTCATTATTTACTTCGTAGTTTGTTTAAAACGAGTTTAAAGTGAATCAAAACAATAGTTTTTTTTATAGAAACTTTACCACCTTGTATAACCCCCTTTTAGGAATATTGAAAAAAAAATAGATAAGCCTATGTGTTATTCTAGAACTTAAACTATATATATACCAAATTTCATCCAAATCGGTTAAGCAGTTACAGAGATGTGTGGAAACAAACATTCACACAAACTTTCACATTTATAATTAGTGAGAAAAAGGTTTTTTTTTTAATATTTTCTCTCACAGAAGTTACTAAAATATATTTATGAACTGTGGGGTACAGAAATTATTTAGGTATATACTTGCATTGTGAGAGACTGGTGCCTGATGTAAGGAACCTCATAGATAACACGCCTTACTTCGAGCGCACGCTACATAGGTTGGTTCAACCATACGTTTTTGAACCTCATAGATAACACGCCTTACTTCGAGCGCACGCTACATAGGTTGGTTCAACCATTGTTGAACCAACTAGGTTTGCCCACCGTTATCAGATCCAGAGACCCTGGGTGCGATTCCCTGGGTCACAATATTGTGCTTGGATTGGTTGGTGGTTGGACTTTGTTTAAGTCTACCTGGCTAGTTAGCACCATCTTTCCTAAGTCTGTTATAACAACAATTCAATGTATTCTGGCATTTGAAGGGAAAGGCAGATAGATCCTCAGTATGTTGAGGATTCCGGGTTGCAGTGCGCTTCCACTTTCGGCCTTAAGTGGGACACCAGTCTAGGATTTTTATAACATTTATCCGACATAACACGAATATTGTCCATTTTTTTAAAGAAAACCTTTTAACGTGGATTGCCAGGCACAACTCATTTCATAAATTCCAATTTAATGTTGTCAATAAATGGAAAAAGAAATTCGTTGACGGCTATTACTGAAATGCCAACCATCTTTTCAGTTTTGACAGCTGTCACTTCTGGCCGATGAAGAGTAATATGGAAAAGCAAGGGAAGCGTAAATAAAAATTCGCAGGAAAAGCGTAAAGCTTACCAACCCACAATTAATTAGCTCTTATTTTATTTTACACAAAATCGATGTAGTTGACTTGACAAGATGTCAAGAAAACCTGTTATCTATCTGTCCCCATCTTGTGACTCATAATAAGAAGCCGGTTGATTTGTCATGAGATTGATAAAGGCCTGTTATTATAATGACTTTATGAAAATAAATTCTCCATTAGATAGGAAATGCTTCTTAGTACCTATCGCACTCCTTAGATGTCCTTAGTAATGCTTCTTAGTAGCGCCGTTGATACGTGTCTCGCATGTTGAACAGTAAAGTGGCGTAGCGCACCTTCTTTACAGGACTCCAGGAGGCCTAACCACCTCTGTAGCCTAGTGGTTTGCCTACCATTGTCAGATCCAGATTCAGATCCCAGGTTCGTTCCCGGGAGTATCATATTGTGTTTGGTTTGGTTGGTGGTGACTTTGTTTAAGTCCACCTGGCTAGCAACCACCATCTTTATAGAGGTAAGATAGCCAGTTCCTCAGTTTGTTGCAGATTCCAGGTTAAGGGCGCTTCCACCTTCAGTTTTATTATAATCTGAAAATCATATAGATGAAGGCGAATCACATCCCGGATGTAGAATTAAAAAAAATGATTTTAAACTATACCTACCTGTAATTTAATATTTTTATAAATTGAAATTATGAAATAGTAGGTAATATCGAGAACAAAGCAAAATCTAAATTAGACGTAATCTATTGACCTCTAAACATCTTAACCTTTCACGAAGAGGGCTTGAGCCAAACTGTGAAATACAGCAATATTCGGAGCTCCTTCAAACTCCCACGACGAAATATTATTTGTTTGTTGATCCTTTTATTAATTAACGTATAGCTTTATTTTTGAAAAGAAATGTCTTGCTGGTAATATTTAATGGATAATAATCTATTAAATGTAAGTCTACCCCAATGGTGTAATTAAATGATACCATTGGCCTCCTGGATCAGGTTAGTTATTACATTTAGTCAACGGTTATGGGTCGATGATCCTAACTCGGGTCCTTCTGTTTTGCAAAAACTGTTATAGCTACTTTGTTATCAAATTAAGTTCTACTCTCAGAAGAGTTATTTTTACTATATAATACACTTTTTATTTTTTAACCAACTCTTTCCCCGATTACTCGAAGACGTCTGCACCGATTTAGAAAATTCTTATTTCGTTTGAAAGGGTATACTTCACAGGTCCCAATGACATCAGGTCTGGATCTGATGATGGGGTCCTGGAGAAATCGAGGGAACTCTTCAATTATTACAGGCACACTTGAAGTGATTTGGGTATTTAATGTTGTATTGCCTCAAAAGTAAAGAAAAAACGGACCCCTTATAGGATCACGTCTGTATATCTGTTCGTCCATCTGTCATCAAAATAATTGGAAAAAATACGTCATCCAGGTGAACAAAATTGTAATATATTCTTCATTGAAGTCGGTTTTCTTTTTAGTTTTTAAAACATAATTATAGTAGTCATTTTTAAATTTTATGTCAAACACGGACGTTCATTACAGAATGAAATGCTTTCTTTGAAACATTTTTCAAAGACGTTGAACATTTTTCTGTCGACTATTTCGTATTCTGTGGCTACTTCCGTTTCCTTTTCAGCCGTCTCTTGACCTCAATAAGATATTTGTACCCTCTAAAAATGAACTCTCGTGAGTTGCTAAAAGATTACTTTTTTGATGTCAACTTTATGAACGCTTATTTTTCATTCGGAAGAATGAAGGATGAATCAAGTGAATTGAAGGCTTGATAGAGCTTATCTGTATACACTTCTCGGGTTGGAGACACTGGGCTCTTGTCGTACCCCCCCAATGCCACCCGGGTTTTCAATACGTCTGTGTGGCTACCACAGGCTTATGCCAACTACAATCGCTAGCAAGGAATCAAGAAGTATTGAGAAAATGTATGAAAACCAATAAGCAACGCCTCTAGCGTCTGTGAAGTAAACTATCGGATAAGTGACGTACCTATTAAGTAAACTACTGTCTAATCATCTGATAGGCACACTGACACCTTTTTAACAAGCCTCATAGCTCAGTTGGTAGCAGCTCTGCCTTCTGCGCTGTAGGCTTTTGGGTTCGATTCCCACCCAGGACAAATATTTGTGTGATGAATATTGATGCTTGTTCTGTGTTTGGGTATTGTATCATATAGCACGTATGTATTTACAAAAAGTATTTAAGTATTCTATCCGTAATCTAGTTCCAATATAAAAGCTATGCTTAGTTTGGGGCTAGAGGGCGCTGTGTAAAATTAATGTACTGTTAATATTTTATTTATTTATTTTTGATATTAATATATTTAATTATAATAAATTTAGTCACATTTTATTTAAATATTCTACGGCCTTATGTAATATATATCTTCATATTATCATTTAACATAAAAACCGAATTACTACTTAATTTATAATTTTCACGACGCGCAATTTGCAATATCAGCATTGCTATTCAAAAAGGCATTTCTTTTTTATTTATTTACTTTTATTTTTTATTTTATTTCATTTATTTATTTACTAAATCAACAGTCCTTTTTCTAAAATAAACTTAACATACATGTTTTTTTAAGACCCATAATAGATTTACATTTTATAGAAATATAATTTTAAATAGACAGACAAGGCAAGAATACAATCATTTTAATAAAAAATAAGAAACTGTACATATAATAACAAAGAACAATTTATTTAAAATAATGAAAATGTATACGAAATCTGAGTAATTTAAATATTAAATAAATACCTTACAGATATAATTTAAAAACTTAGTTAACTTAGATCAGACATAAGTCATATCGTCTAACCTCTCCTTTCCTAAACATTCACTCATAAGTACTCAAATTCATACTTACTTTTCTAATGTTATAATGACACAAACATTTACAACCCGCGACTGGACTCGAACCCGCATCTTTCGCATCGGAATCTGCGTCAGAACCCTCGTGGCTCAGTTGGTTAGAGCGTTTCCGGCTTAAGGAAACACAAAAAAATAACTTTTTTAAGTACTCAAATACTAGAGGGCCATTGTATCCCCAGGGGGAGCAATATTGTGCTTGGTTTGGTTTGTGATAGGATTTTGTTTAAGTCCGTCTGGCTAGCTACCACCATCTTACCTAATTCTGTCAACATAATAAAAATTCTAAAAAAAAATGTTGTGTTCCGGCATTTAGAGGTAAGATAGCCAGTTCCTCAGGTTCTTGAGGATGAAGTGCGACTCCACCTTCGGCATTATCTCAACTTGTTGCCAGGCTCACCTTGCAACAAGTTGAGATAATAGTAAAGGCAAGCAAGTAGGCCTGAAGGCCAAGCGCTTCCCCGTTGAACAATAAAAAAAATGTACATGTATTTATTGGTGTAATTGTCTTGGTAAATAAATATATGTTTTGTTGTGTATAATGTAAAGTTATTGTTAAATAAAACTTACTTATCTAGAACAACTAAGTCGCACCATCCATCTCCAAACTTATTTGATGTCTTTAGCTATCGCGGTGATCGGTTTTAGTTTAAAACTTTTGACAACTAGGTTCCTATATAAATAAACAGAAGAGGCAATACACGAAATCGTCATTAATAAAGTTTCGAGTTGCCGACTAGTTTTAATAGTCTTCGGAATTGGATCCGTGGGACTTGAAACTTTCTCGGCGATTTATCGTCCCAAAATGACAATGGATTTGGTTTTATTACAATTGTTACCGATTTGCTGTTTCTCAAGAATAATTATACCGTTTTCTTAGCCAATTGATCACTGTGATTACCAAATAAATCATGAGGTATCCTAGAATCTATCTTTAAATCATCATCGCATCAACAACCCTAAATTATCTACAGTATACATTTATTCTATAAAATGTACAATTAAACTAACGATGTACAAAGGAATCAGTCAGATTACCTAAGGACCGTTACGAACGGCCTATAGGTAACTCAACTGTTCCAGACCAGTACCAGACGGAGGCGTGCCCAAGACACTGGCTGCATTGCCACGCTGAATAGCTATGCTGATTCGCTGGCCTACATAAGAGCCAGACCTTGGCTCACGTGTCACCTTAATCAAAAGCCCCGAAAGATTTTTGAAAACCCGGAGGGCACCGGCTCCCCACGGACACAAGGCCTCGGACCCAAAAGGCTCAAATAGCTAAGCTCTGTCGAGACCACTATATTTGCGCCTTTTGTGATCCTCGGCCGAATCAGCCGCCGCACCAGCCTTAACTGATGATGTCCACAGTAACTGCAGATGAGATGGCTACTCTAGTATGTAGTATAGTAAGCTACACCCTAGTGTCGACGCAGGTAGCGTCCCACACCAAAGGCCGACGCATTTCTTTTGTTGTCTATTGTTGCCAGAAATAAAATATTATTATTATTATTATTATTTCCCAAGGGACAAGGTCTACGGTATCAATATCTGCAACTCAAACCAAATGTTTAATCGAAGCCGTTCTTTCATATTTTTTCATCCTTTTCCATCAACAAATGCCCTTCACATTGCCCCTTGTTAAACTTCTTGCCCAAACACAGTCAGAAAACTACCAGTCACAAAAGTAAAAAAAAAAATTCATTATGATTTTGAAATGTCAAATCTACCGCCTGTTCGGAATCGCAACTGGCACACAAGGAGAAAGGCTTACCTTGGGCTTGTAATTTTTTTAATAATCCATTCAACATTTAGTTTTTTTTTTTTTTTTTTTAAAGAACTTATTTTTATTCAATAAATTAAACTAACTAAGTACAAAGGAATCAGTCAGATTACCTAAGGACCGTTACAAACGGCCTATAGGTAACTCAACTGTTCCAGACCAGTACCAGACGGAAGCGTGCCCAAGACACTGGCTGCATTGCCACGCTGAATAGCTATGCTAATTCGCTGGCCTAAATAAGAGCCAGCCCTTGGGTCACGTGTCGCCTCAATCAAAAGCCCCGCAATATTTTTGAAAACCCGGAGGGCACCGGCTCCCCACGGACCCAAGGTCTCCACCCCAAAAGGCTCAAATAGGTAAGCTCTGTCGAGACCACTATATTTGCGCCTTTTGTGATCCTCGGCCGAATCAGCCGCCGCACCAGCCCTAACTGATGTCCCAGGCAGATGAGATGGCGCTAGGGTGTCGACGCAGGTAGCGTCCCACACCAAAGGCCTACCCATTTCCCAAGGGACAAGAGTCATACCGTCGGGCCGCTTACCATCATCACGTAACAGACCATTCGGTTCAAGAACGGCTGGCACATTGACACTGGTAAACGCTCGACGGATAATGTCATTAAGACTAGCGTGGCGCGAAATCCTGCCGGCAGACCTTGCGCACGAAAGTCCGTGAAAACCAAATTGATCTACGGCCGCACCGCACCGGCACTGGTGAGAGGCGCAGCATCTTGCACCCAACCGAAGACAAGTGGCAATACGGAAAGTTACAGGATCCATAAGTGTACCGGTATTGTAGGATGGATGTGCTTGCAGCCAAAGACCTGATTCCCATTTTGAAACAGCTAAGAGACGAGCACGATCTGTGGAGGTTGAGCACGTATGTAATAGATAATTCCGTGTCAACTCGCACAGAGGCCCGTCCCACTGCCGTTGTGCCGAAAGGTGTTTTGGGGGATCGGTATTAGGGCAAGCACTATGCCAAGCATTTCGAGCCTCGTCAAGATAAGAAATTTGGAGTATATTGCCTGGAACAGCCGAAATTGATGGTGTTAGAATTTTCTCAACCAAAGAATGTGTACTATAGACGGAAGACAAGAACGCTGGCAAAGCAACACTAGAAATTTTGCGTATACCTAAGCCGCCCAATCGAATATATAATAATCAATAATCGAATGAGGCCTGCGACCATGCTCTGTCATCCAACTCAATATTCAAAACCGTGGAAAGGGTGTTCTTTATTATGTTGTCTAAGCCTTCCACCAGCTCACTGTGTTTCCACAGTTGACAACATCGTAAAGCATAAGTAAATTTTGGGACAAAAAGGCAAAATTTTATAATGGTGAAAGCCATATGTGAGTTAATTTTTGAAAGTCTGTCCGAAACCTTCATAAAATTTTGAATTTTGTCGTCGACGAAACCCGGAAAAGATTCATCAAGAATTGGTGAACCTAGTAGGTGGAGTGAACTCTTATCTACAACAGTAATATTGGAAGCCAAAGTCTCAAACTTTTGAATAATTGAATTTCTATCCAAACATGTATCTGAAATGTATATTTCACATTTCGAAAAATTTAGTTCTAAGCCAATCTGCCGAAATTCATCTATAATAATTTTTAGATCGCCAAATACTGAGTCCACATCGCCACCCAGGGTTCCGTCATCGAGATACCAAACATTCAATTTAGATTTCAGGCGTTGAATAATTGGGTGAATGGCAAGGCTAAAAATGGCCGGGCCTAGAGGGTCACCTTGCTGACAGCCAACTGCAGACGAAATAGTTTGGTTCTTGTAAATTAATTTAGATGGCGAACCATAACATTGAAAAAGAAAAGGATAAATTTCGGGAATTTTGGATTTGATTTGATTTAGCAAGGTGCCTCTGTCAATCGAATTAAAAGCATTTTTGATATCTACTTTTAGAATAACCTCCCCGTAATTTCGATCTAAAAATGTTCTTAAAGAATGGACCGCGGCCTCACAACCGCCTCGCGAATAATATAACATCTTAATCCTAAATACTTAATACTATTTGAAGACATTTATTATTACCTATTGGGCGTTAGGCAATATTAAAGTGTGTTAACACTGAGAAATCACCAATTAGCTGTCAACGGTATAGCAACATTGGGCCATGCATTTTTATAGTCGATATCGTCACTTATTTTTTAGTAGGCGAATTTAATTTAATTATTCCTTACATACAACAGTATATCTTGATAAACAGTACTATCTAAAAAATGCGTCAATCTTAATTGGGTTAGCTCATAACCTCGAAACATGCCAAAGAGGTCAAAGTCAAAGTCAAAATTTCTTAATTCATTAAGATTTTTGGGATCATTTTGAAACGTCAAATTTACCGCCTGTTCGGAATCGCGACACAAGGAGAAAGGCAAGAACCTCGGGCTGGTTTTTTTCTTTTTAATTGGTGCTTATTCATTATCTTCAAAAGACATTAGGGCTGTAACATAGCAAAAATACAGAAGCTGATTCTATGTTTTTGCAGTGCGTACTAAAATATTTGAACAAAAGTCACTTCCAAAACCTTGCTTAGACATAATAACAGAAAACCGTGTCTCCTACGGTTTTCTATTCTAATCAATCGGTCATGTTTGAAAATGATGAGGCTATCAACATAGTACTCTTGGTCGCCAGCAGCAGGTGAAGTGTAGGATGTAGGTCTTTCAAACGAGCCCAAACCTAACAGTACCTCATGGAGTCTATTGGTTGTATTATATATGTTTCGATCCTAGAATTTACACACATGACCGACTCGTATTGGGGCCAATTAACTGTTTAATATTGGAGACTCGCATCTTCCTTCCTTCCTTTGCTTTAATCCAATCACCCTCTTATACATGAGGATATTGTTTTTTTTTATTGTACGACGGTAAGCACTTGGCCTTCATCTCACATCGTAACAAGTCGAGATAAGGCCGAAGGTGGAGGCGCACTTCACCCGGAATCCTCAATAAACTGAGGAACTGGCTATCTTACCTCTGAATGCCGGAACACGACCATTTTAGAATTGTTATTATGGCGACAGAATTAGGTAAGATGGTGGTAGCTAGGCGGACTTAAACAAAGTCCTACCACCAACCAAACCAAGCACAATATATTGTACTCCCCATGGGGATCGAACCCGGGACCTCTGGATCTGAAATCGGTGGCTTGAACCACTAGACCACAGAGGCGGTTAAATATGATATATGTATATGTAGGCATAACGTGGAAGTGAAAATTTCCACTATTTCCACTTTCATAAGGAGGTCAGTATTTTCACGAGATTCTTGCAATCAGAACCACTACATAAATCTAAACGACGACTGGCGATAAATATATACCGACTGAGATGAAGATATCTCGTAATTCATCAGAACCTGCATGTACGTAATGCTTTCAGAAGCCTTTTCAAACGTCAGACAGACATAGTAACTACTAGAGTACTTGAGTTCAGAAACAAGTCAGTTTTAACCTGCTTTTTACCCTTTCTGTTACTATGACAAGCAGCCATAGCAGTGCCAACATGATAAAACACGCGTTGATAGTAGAGAGGGAGCAAATATTTATTTTTACGGCGAGGGCGCTATATAAATTCAGATTGGAGTGAAGGATTTTATTTTATAGTAAAATCCTGACCGCAGCGAGGGATTCAGTGTAAGTCGATCAAGGGAAAATATTTTTTCACAACACCTGCCCCTTCTCGACAATGACATTACATGCAATCTCAACGTAAAGCATAGCATTACCTCTCAAGGATGGTAAAGTTGTATCAAACTACCAAAAGTGAGTACAGTGATTTGAATGTGTTTGAATTTGGAACCTCAAATTCATGTGGAAACTCGTGAAAAACTCTAAGTGAACAAATAAGGCCTAATGGCATTGTATAAAGGGGTTTGTTTGAAAATAGAGCTGGCCATGAGCAGCATCGATCCAGCTCGATTTTTGAAACATAACAAAAAATAAAACGGCGAGATTGCAAATAATGTGAAGCAAATGACGGTGTTTTGTGCTGTGATTTTAATGGTTTGTTCCCAATTCTACAGATTAGAGGAGATACAGGAAGAGACCAACTGACTCTTAATTTTACAGATTTCCAAATCAACAGATTCCCAATCCTACAGGATCGTAATTCTACAGATTACCGTGTCTACAGATTCTCAATTCTACAGATTCCCAACTCAACAGATTCGAAACGAAAAGCAGAATGTGAAATAGAACTCCAGAGTTTATTAAAACAGACGCTTTGAATATTGTTAATAATCTACTACCAGAAAAATATAGACATACCTAGATACGAAAATGCCTATGACGACTTTGTTTAATGGAGAGCAACTAAAGGAGCGTCGGAATCCGTACTTTTAGTTTAACTCTAACATTTCCAGCATCAATATTAACCTTATTTAAATTAGCTGTTATAAAATAAATACCAACTTAATTTATTGTCGCTCAGAAGGTGTGAAAAGTATAGTGCTTCTCTGGGATAAAGCCTTTCTTAGTGTTGGGCAGTTTAAGCCCCTCGCTTCACTCAGGACTCTACATAGCTCCCTCAATCCGCTCAGGGTTCGCCACCCGAGTCGACCAAGGGCATAAACCTTGCTTTATCCCTTTAGTACATTATCTACTATTGCGGCCGAGTGATACTCTTTACTTTTATTTCCCACTATGAGAAAAAAACAAGAGGCGCTTTAAGCTAAAATTCATGAGTTTTAATCTAAGTTCTTCAGTATTTTTTTTTTCAAAATTATCTTAAACACTCATATAATATCGTCCTACAGCTAAATGCCTAGCAATAAACGTACAGCCCAAACTAGGCATAATGATAAAAGGAATAAAAATATTAATTAATCCCACACCAAAATGTAGGTACCCAATACTTACCCAATTTTTTCCAAAAGAATATACTAAACAAAAAAAAAAACAATTTGGATATACCAATGCCAATACTATTTATTTGGTGTTACATTTAGTTTAATAGATGTAGGTACTTAGATGTGCGAGTATTTTTCCGGTGTGCGGTTAATTATTTCCCATGAGAAAAGACTTACTTTGTTCGCACTTATGTGCGAACCAATCATCGTTTTTCGACTAGGTGACATGAAAAGTTTATCTTGTCATCTGATTTACCTTGGTAAACAAAAAATTCAGTGATATGTCTCGCGGTGCATATCATATCTAAACAGGTCAAGTCACAGACCGTCGTAACTCAATTCGCAAAGCCATTCGGGTACGTATACCTATACTATAGAGAAATATGTGGGTCTAAATTCCATTGCATTTCGTGACATTCAGCCCTGCCATTTATAAATGTTAGTCCCAAAACTAAAAAATAATAATTAATACGCTTGTTGAAATTAGATGATAGGGAACCGAAAGGAGGACACAGTAATGAGACCATTATGCCTCAAGTCAGTCAAAGAGCCTTAGAAAGAGAACATCTTTCGTGATTACGAGTAGGCATTGGTTCGCGATCGCGACTTCATTTGTCTAACCCTGTGTAGGTACGAGTAGGTACTTCAAGAGAATTAACTTTTTTTCATTCGGATATTATTCCGAATAATTTACCTATTATGTTGATAACAAAAGTTAACAGGATTTGTCATTTTAACAGAAATACTTGTTCCAGGCTATTGTACCACATGTTTAAGGGTCAGCGGTCACAGTATTTTCCTCCACTTCGCCCCATCCTCAACGATTTTGTCGGAAACTCAGTTGGAAATAGCCAGATGAGTAGGGATCTTCCTCCTAGTGGTCTTCGCCGGGATCTTTAACCACGGTTGTCAAGGTGAGCTTCTCGGAAAGCTCATGCCATTAGGCCTTATCCTCGCCCAGGTTATGCCCAGGCAAACCTCGAGGTCTTACCTGTTGAAAATAAAAATAAAACAGCTCAGTGCTTTTGTTGCCTTACATGTCCAAACAAATACTTATATATTCAACACTATATTTTTTATTCGCGTTATACTTTGATGAATAGTAACCTTCATATTATTGCAGTTCTAGAACAAACCTTGCAAAATGTAGTTTTGTACTGAAAGATGAACAATCATTCAAGCACACTTTCGCATTGAGAATATTAGTAGGAAGTTATTTGATTATTATTCATGGTCTAGAACATATTATTCTTGGTCTAGAACAATCCTTGCAAAATGTTGTTTTGTAGTGAAAGATGAACAATCATTCAAGGACACTTTCGCATATATATGTTTTTTTTTATTGTACGACGGGGAAGCGCTTGGCCTTCATCTCACCTGGTGACAAGTTGAGATAAGGCCGAAGGTGGAACGCGCTTCATTCGGAATTCACAACTGAGGAACTGGCTATCTTACCACTAAATGCCGGAACACAACTATTATAGAATTGTTCTTATGGCGACAGAATTAGGTAAGATGGTGGTAGCTAGCCAGGTGGACCCAAACAAAGTCCTACAACCAACCAAATTAGAATATTTAGAATATTAGTAGGACGTAGGATTATTATCCTAGGTCTAGAACATGTTATTCTAGAACAATCCTTGCAAAATGTTGTTTTGTACTGAAATATGAACAATCATTCAAGCACACTTTCGCATTTAGAATATTAGTAGGAAGTAGGATTCAAAACATCGCCGTCTACTCGTTTCCAGAGTAATTGACTACTTGAATTCAGCTAGGGAGAACGATCAAATTTGTCAATACCAAGAACAATTAACATGCTTCCCTTTGAATGAATTTGCGACGTCCCTTCAGCTACATTTAAATGATCGAACAAAGTTGACACTGGTAGCGTTACACGTAACTCTATTTAACCCTGAATTCCGATTTCTACGGAATATTACAGAATTGACGATACACATCCAAGGTTTTATATGAAAAGAGAGTAAAATACTTACTGCTTTTTCTCCTTTGATGATTCACCTCTTATAACTATTCAGAAGCTTTTATGATTATGAGAGGGTTGTCAGAGGCACGTTTCGTATTTATCTCTTAAAGTTTAGTGAATTAAATGGTATTCGCTTTGAGTACATCATATATTAGACAGGCCTTGCAGCTCAGTTAATACTGCCTTCTGCACTGTTGGTTGTGGGTTCGATTCCATTGAAAGATTTTTCCCTCCAGTAAGCCAAAATGACTGTTAGGCTAACATTGTCATATTGTGATTTATACATTTTTAGGGTTCCGTACCCAAAGGGTGCCGACGGGTCTCTATTATTAAGCCTACGCTATGTGTCTGCCTGACTTACCTTTAAACCTTACCTTTTTACAGCCCGTAAATGATTTTGGCAAATCTGTGTGGAAGACTGCGCCAGGTACGTATTTTTACCAATCTAAAAATGGACACTGTGATTTAATCAGTCTAATCAAGGACTCTGAACAGTGGCCGTGGTCAGATCGATCTAACAAACTGATCTGATACCAAACGGTAACTTTTGATGGCACGGACTCGTGGTCACACAAGATTTACACACTGGTGTGACAACTGGAATTTATTTTACTCATGGTCACACTGAGTGGTATGATCAACAGTAAGCGATTCGTGATAGGTAGCTGGTTGAATATGGGTCATTATGGAGGCTTCGCTGACAAATGATAAAATAAAATAACACCTCACAAGAAACAGGCAACATGAAATAGACAAACAACGATTCTTATTTTAATTCTATAGTAAACGGTAATAGTTATCAGCGTCGAATCTGGCGCGATAATAGTACTCTAGTAGAAGATCCTAGTGAAAGGGCTTGTCCGGAGAATTACTACCACCATACTTATTTCAGCCGCCAAGCAGCATTGCTGTGTTTCGGTTTGAAGGGTATGGTTGCCGGTGAAATTACGGGTACGTGAGGCTCGTTGACGGGCGCAATACAGTGCCGTGTAGGCTATTGTCTTTGTGAATGTGACCTATGCAGTAAGGCTTTGTCATAGGCAAGAGTACACTTAACACCAGGTGCGCTACTTGCTTGTCCCGTCTCCTAGTAGTATAAAAAAAAAACTCTAAAGTACAATAACAAATACTCAAACTGGCCAATCGTGAGTAGCCTCCACACGAAATCTCCAGAGCGTGATGACATTTTTGCTTTGAATTGTGGGGCGAAACCCTCGCTATACGTGACCATGAGTCTGACTCGCACTTGGCAAGATTAATTACATATATAGTTATATTCATAACATAAGCTTGAAAGCTCTTACTCATTAGTAAGATGAGGTAAAGACTACTTATCTACTTTCAACCAATCCAAATGAATGTAAGGTCTATTTTTGCGTAAATTCTATTTAAAGCTTCAAATAGAATTAATTGGAAACGAAATGAGAAGCTCGGCTTACCCAGATTTATTTATATTAAATTTAGCCTGTACTATTGACAAATCGTGAAATTAGATTCTCCACTACGAACAAACCTTTTCGTCGATTTTGTCAAAATCATGCTGTTCAATTTTACGATTCCCCTTAATTTGTGATTCTACTCACACCATTTAGTACGATTTTTTTTGGTTTATTCAGTTATTGCTCTCTACTAAGTGTTTTATTAATTTAGAACATTATATGAATTTCATTCCTTTACTGTCTCCAATTTTCGCAATTTCAATATTTGATTCGCAGAATGAATGCCTCATCATATTTATTAATAGAAAATACTGAGAATTTATATTTTCCATGAATAAGTGAAAAAGTTATAAAGCCTTCCTATCTGTATAGTGTATATGGTTCACGTTAGGTACGAATGAGTTTGTGCATGTTTTTTTATTGGTAAGCGTTTGACCACCAGCTCTCTTGAAAAACAAATAAGGATATGGCTTAAGACTTTGGACATGTAAACTCCAATATTCGTGACAAAAATACATCGCCACTTATAGCGGAATACTAGCCAGAGAATATGCTATTCAGATTTTTCGTCAACTTGCCCAGTTTCCTACATCATCAGAGTATGTGCATGTGTAAAATGTGAATATAAATTTCCAAAACACCGAAAATTGCGCTGGATTTGAACTCACAACCTTAGGATCGAAAGGCGGAGCTATACCCACTTGGCCGCTCAGGACTTTATTGTTATTCTATTGTATTCAGCGGTCGTAAGCAAGTTGTTTTTATCTTATTTTGGCGGAACTATGTGGCCTCTGATGATTCTTGATTCTTTCTGATTGGCGTTACATTATTAAAATAAAAGCTACAATTTGCCAGAGCGCTCTCACTCGTTACCGGATTGTAACGAAGGGCCTACAACTCAATTTTCTATAAAGATCTCAGGCATTCCTTACCTTCTGAATGAGTAATGAATCTATTTATACTGGCACCTGGCAAAATCACCGGGATGGATTCATAAAATAGCAAAGTCTGCCTTTGTCCGTTTATGGACCGGTTAAATGTCTGGGAGCAGGTTTTTCCTTATGCTAGTGAATCAGCGTTGCTATTTAGTGAGGCCAAATATTCAGGACCACTTTTGTCTGAAACTGCTACAGAAGTTTTTACCTTTTCACCAGTGAAAAGGCAGGTAGCAATACTACCTTCTTTATTACATGTGGACTCTTAAAGTTTGCGTCAGACCTTACTAGTTACCATCGTAGGTGTTCGACGTGGCTGCAGAGGCGTCTTTAGTCATTACTGCTTACTGATATATAACATACTGATAGTTTGGGTCACTTTAAGGTAAAAGGTAATTGGGGTCTCAAAAAATACTGAAACAAAATATCGTTTGCCCCTAGAGGCCCTTTATGTTCTTAGGTCCAACTGCTTCCCTTGTAATAAGTTAGTTTAAGAAAACTTACTGTAAAGTTTAACATGTTTTTTGTATACTAGTTAATCTGATAGGCTGTAGGTACTACTTATGTGAAATAGGTCTTAAAAACGACGCTAATTCTCGATGCTTGTAAAAGCTTATGATTTGGATGAGTGAAACATTCGTGTTTTGTCTTACTTTTGGGTTTTCAGAAACAGGATTGGTTTTTTTTTTTTATTATAAGTGTTTTTACACATATTTTCAAATTTATCTCTGAAATTACGGGATACTATTGAGTAGTTTTTATTTAAATAGGTAGTGTATCTTGGTTCAGGGCTTATGATTTTTTTATTAATTTTTAAGAGTTATGATTTTGCAATGAAATATCGCTTATCCGTTTCGCTCAGCTTTTTGTGAGTACCTATAGCGCATCCCGGTCTTTTAGCGTACCTAGGATACCCTTATAATATACCTATCTGTTAATAAAAAATATTTGATGTTAAAACTTTTCATACATTTCATCTTTACTGTCCTCGCAGGCGACAAGCAGCTTTATTATTACTGTCGTAATTATTTCATTTTTTAATTTAGGAAGGCTAACAGCTAAAGTATAAGTTAGGGCCAAAGTTTCCACAAATAGGTTCCAATGTAGTTGGCATAAACACGGATTGTTGTTATATCGAATAGCCGACCAACAAAAAACATAGTCTCTATAAATGTAAGTGAAACAAACAAACCCTCAATCCATCATCAAATTGGCGAATGAATAGCAACGGAAGGCAGCACTGGCACTGGAATCTGTTGATGTATTAGCACTTCAAAGGTTTCCTGTCCGTGATTCACTGACGTCAGAATTATGAGTACGCTTGCCAGGAGTATTGTTGCTTATTTTTTGCTGTACTTATATACAGAGTTTTTGATTTTCTACTGTACGATTATGTATGAACCTGAGTTCAAGTACCTCTAGGTATTTTAGGAATATTAAATATCTCGCCGTTTTGCTGAGACATGAAGTAATGTGTCTCTTATTTATGTCGTCGCGCCATAATAATCGATGTCGTAAAAGTCGACTAAGCGCCTTAAGCTCTTTTGGCTCACCAGAAGAAGGGAGCTGCTTACTTTTGTGTATTAAATAATACTCTTTCTGCGATCACGAACCAACTCGCTAAGCATGGTGATTATGTCAAAACCTTCCTGTTTTCGAGGCGACTCTATCCAACTGTGGACATAAAAGTTAAAAAACATATAAATTGCAACGTGTATAAATTGAAATCAAAGCGGAGGCGGAAAAGACTGATAAATTATTTTGTAATTCCGCGACTTTAAAATCAACGCTACAATCTCTTTGAATGGCAAGTTATGGTAAAGCCAAAGGTAGAAGCAAGCTTCAATCAAAGCAAGCTGGAATCCTCAACAGATCTGGTCAACTGGCTATCTTATCTCTAAATGCCGGAACCAGGGCTTGATACCGGTACCAATAATACCTGTACTATAGCGGTAATAACGGTATTTTCTTTACGATAAATTCGAGTATCGGTACTTTTGAAGTATCGATACTTTGCTCTAATATATCGGTATTCAAAGCGGTTCCCGCGGCGTTGCCAGCTCTCCGCTCTTAGTCCTAGCTTACCGCGTCGGGGCGGTAGCGCGTGCTTGCCAACTTGTGCATATTTCGCGCGCTACACCAAAGATGTACCGGTATCATTTAAAGTTCAGTAGAACCGGTAAAAAAAATTGAAAATACCGCTATTCCAAGCCCTGGCCGGAACACAACAAACATAAATGTTGTCTTGGCGTCCTCAGAAGATGGTAGTAAATCACAGGGATCGAATCCGGGAACTCTGGGTCTTATACCGGTGGACGAACCACAAACGCGGTAAATCACTACCCAAATTTGTTATTATACAATCGGACGTCGAGTCTATCTACGTCCGATTGTATAATTCCTAATTCCTGCATGGGCAGGGAATGAGATATTGAACGAAATAAGTACCTATCCGCTTATGTTTATCATTCAAAATTGGATGTTTTGAGTTTTATGATGAAAGCTGTTTATAGAACACGATTAAAGCGTTGAAGTAGTGGTATTTTCAGCGATGTATTTCTGTATTCATGAACGGTTTTATGTTTTATCAACAAACACTTTTATAATATGTATGAATGTATTAATGAAATAATCAAAATACTTTTTTTGCACACCATATTATATAAATAACTGACAACCTAATTAAAAAACCATATGAGTATAGTACCTATAGATGATAGAGGTATAGATAGATAATACCATTTAAAAAGCTCCTTTGTTCTTTCGGAATTTATCGCGTATTTCCATTTCAAATTCCAACGAATTGAAAAACGCGATAGATAAGTACCTTTCTTTCGTAAAATACCTGTTTTGTTGTATAAAAAATAATTAAAGTGACACTCTAAAGCCGTTCCTGAACTGCAAAAATCCTGCTGTTTTGAAGTTTTCGATATCTGTAATATGTTAGCTATCGCATTTGGTGACTGATACTACTACATTAAACTACAACATTTCATAATGTAGGTCCCAGCAGTAACTCTCTCATACAAACGTAGTTTTCGATAATTTTGATCCGCCATTCATTATTCGTAAACACGCAGATGAAAGTCACTTACTGATTAATAACTTGATATTTTTACTATATAAAGTCTCTTTTTACTAACTCATGTTGTCTCTTTCTTTACAGGTAATTTTAACCTGATGATGAAGCACTAATCATGGATCCGACAGACGACGAGTTCTACAACATATGCCTCAACCTCACCAGCGAGGTGGCCAGGTTTGGGGGCTGCAACTTCTCCAGCGAGTATGAGAATGGAGAGCTCCTTGAGAAGGTGGTTTCGAGAGTGGTGCCAATATTCTTCGGTTTCATCGGAATCGTTGGACTTGTCGGCAACGCGTTGGTGGTTCTCGTCGTGGCTGCGAACCCTGGAATGAGATCCACAACCAACCTGCTCATCATAAACCTGGCTGTAGCAGATCTCTTATTTGTCATCTTTTGCGTACCCTTCACAGCCACAGACTATGTGATGCCAAGATGGCCGTTCGGAGACTGGTGGTGCAAAGTGGTCCAGTACTTCATAGTAGTCACCGCCCATGCTTCTGTTTACACCCTGGTGCTGATGTCTTTGGATAGATTCATGGCTGTAGTTCACCCGATTGCTTCCATGTCGATCAGGACAGAGAGGAATGCCCTTCGCGCTATAGCTTGTATTTGGGTGATCATTCTTACAACAGCGATTCCCGTGGGAATCTGCCACGGGGAGAGGGAATACTCATACTACCATCGGAATCACTCATCGTGTGTGTTCTTGGAGGAGCAGGGGTACAGTAAGCTGGGCTTCCAGATGTCCTTCTTCCTGTCCTCGTATGTGATTCCCCTGGCGCTGATCAGTGTGCTGTACATGTGTATGCTGACGCGGCTGTGGAAGAGTGCGCCGGGGGGGAGGGTGTCAGCAGAGAGCAGGAGGGGGAGGAAGAAGGTCACCAGGATGGTTGTGGTCGTTGTCGTGGTGTTTGCAGTTTGCTGGTGCCCTATACAGGTGAGCCTCTAAACTTCTAATACTCCGGAACGGCTTCATTAGCAGCATATGATGCCGTTCATCATTGAACCTTGATGACACGGTGGATGGGTGATCTTAGTATTAGCGCTATTAATGATGCGGTGATTTATTGTAATTAGTATTTAAATAATAAAACCGGTATATTTCTTATATTCTGCAACATATACAAGTATATTAACAAATATATTAGCATAGCTATTCAGCGTGGCAATGCAGCCAGTGTCTTGGGCACGCTTCCGTCTGGTACTGGTCTGGAACAGTTGAGTTACCTATAGGCCGTTTGTAACGGTCCTTAGGTAATCTGACTGATTCCTTTGTACATAGTTAGTTTAATTGTACTTTTTATTAACAAATATTGAGTATTATAATTACATCATACAGGTACCTACATCAATCAAGATTATGTAGCTTATTTAGCTTATCTGATACCACAAAAAAAATAAGTTTTTTTTAATGATTTTAAATAAATAAATATTACAGGACATTCGTTTCACACAGCGCCATCTAGCCCCAAACTAAGCATAGCTTCTAATATGGGAAATAGATTACGGATCGAATACTTAAATACTTTTTTTTTAATGTAAATAAATACTTATCATACCATACAACACCCAAACACAGAACAAACATCTATATTCATCACACAAATGTTTGTCCTGCGTGGGAATCGAACCCACAACCTACAGCGCAGAAGGCAGAGCTACTACCAACTGAGCTATAAGACTTGTTAGTAGTTTTAAAGATAGTTTTACACAAAGGTTTTATTTGGTGCGATGTTTTGATATGAAATAACGATAGGAAGGTACAGTAATGCAAAAAATATTGTACACTCAAGGTTTCAGGTAAAATGGAGGACGTAATTATTTCTCCGAAAACTCCATTTTAAAATTATAATGATGAATACTGTTTCATGCAAAACCTCCATATATTCGTTTAAAACAAAATTCTGCGAACGAACATTCTATCACGTTTCCACCAACATTAAACGAGCATGAATAGCATAAAATATAGGTTCAGATTTAAAATTGCCTGTTACTTGCACTGTTACTTACTCAATTGCAATTTAATGCTGAGACAGCGATCCTGTGACACACAGTTGCTATGCGTATCCTTAATCTATTTTCCTTTTTACCCCACTGCCTCAGAAGGAGGGTTATGATTTTCAAGAGTATGTATGTATGTATGGGATTTCTAACTTGCAGCCTTAACCCGGCAAGCGTAAGATTAAAATTTGGTAGCCCCGAGCGTAAGTTCGTGTTATTTTCACCCGAATTCTACATTGAATTGATTGGTTTATAATTTATTACCAAGTTTTATTGAATATAATGATTTTTGAACATTATTTTATGTATTAGTTACTAAAAACTAGAAATGAAACTAATTTCTTTAGTATTTTCATTATACCTTTTTCATACAAATTTTACCACTGCGCACATTACAGTCCTTTTTTCATTAAAAACTAAATAAAACATGCAGATGCTATAACAGTAATAGTGTCTGCATGTACTTACAGTACATGCTCTTAGTATTAAATATACCTTCGTAAACAGATATTACATAATGTCGCTGGCAATTTGTATGATGTTTACATACGGAATCATAGAAATTACCTGCGACACATATGTGTTTATACCACATAATCCGTGGTATATACCACAAATTATATTTTGTCTAATATACCTACTTAATTTCCTGGCTCATTGAAAGTGGTGCGACTGTCAGTTTTGTTTTGATTTATGCATGTATGGTCATGTTATGAGTGGCGATGAATATGGGGATGAAAACGAGAAGAGTTTTGAATATGTGTGAATGGTTAGAATAGAGTGTGGGTAGAGTTAAGCCGAAGAAGAGATGGATTGATTGTGTGAGGGACGAAATAGGCAAGAAATGAATGATGCGATGACGTCCAATAGAGGAGAGTGGAGGAAGAAAATATGTTGTGCCGACCCCACCTGGTATGGGATAACGGGCATGAAGCTGATGATTTCCTTGTTCATTGGAATTATAATGTACTGCGCCCAACTTTCCAGCGCCATGAAATTACATCCAAAATAGGATCAAACATCCGCTGGATTAAATTCACCTGAAGCTGTTGCAAGAAAACCAAAAACATCTAGACAGGTATATTCATTAAATTTAAATGGATCACTAACTACCAACCCCAACTTAAAATATAAATATACCCCGGAGCTAAATGCCCTTATCACTCGGATAACCAATACAACGCTACCAGCTATAATTGAATCGCGTGTTGTTATAGCTCACACGCTACTGGGGCTTATCGTACCGGCGATTTGCAAGCGTATTTTCAGCCGGGCGATTTGACAACGTGAACGCCGCGTTTGCAAAAGCCTCACAGCTCAATTGGTAGTAGCTCTGCCTTTTGTGAAAATATTTGTGTGATGTTTCGGTGTGGTATTGTGTGAAAAAGTAAACGAGTATTATTTTCGTAATCCCTTTATACAAGTTTTGCTTAGTTTGGAACTAGTTCCATCTAGATGGCGCTGTGTAAAATTAATGTCCTGTAAAATATTTATTTTACTTAGGTACTCGTAAGTAAAAGTAAAAATTGTTTATTACTGTTAAATAAAAGTGTCTTGTGGTACCTACGTAGCTCGCAACATGATCTCCGCGAGTGTGTGAGTGTGGCAGTGAACATCCTTCTGTGGTCCAGTGGATCGCCCACCAGTGTCAAATCCAGAGGTTCAAAGTTCGTTCCTGGATAACACAATAATGTTCTTTTGGTGTAATCGTTAAAGCCCATTACGACAGATAGAACAGGATAAAAACATTCTGGTTAGCTTACTTTTATGATGTAGGGGCGCATTAATGAACAAATAAATTAGAATCTATTAAAGGTTTCTGTAATCTGTGTTTAGTCACCCGCAGTATTCTCACTAACCGATCGTGACGCTCTAAACATGTTCATAAAACGCTAGTGTGACTTCACCCAATGACGCCTTGTTACGTCTTGTTACGTTACGTGTATTCAAATGCGCGGCATTACCATAATCCGGATATCACATCGTATTAGAGCTCAAGACATACACGAGCAACAAGGCAAACGATGCTTAGGTGAGGCGAGAGGAATAAGAACTATGATTTAAGCCACCTCTGTGGTATAGTGATTCAACCACCGGTATCACACCCAGAGGTCGAGTCCGGGTCGGTCGGGTTCGATCCCCACAAATTTGTGCTTGGTTTGGTTGGTGGTAGGACTTTTTAAGTCCCCCGGCAACCACTATCTTTACAAAAGTTATGGAAGGGACTATAGTAGGAGACATAAAACGGTAGAATCTCTAGGTTGAGTGGTTTATGGCGATAGTGGCGAGTGGACCCAAGAAGCGAATGAATGACCCCTTAACACACCTGTCGCGTTTCTAATGTACACTCATTTGTTTTTTTTTTTTTTTCTTTATTGTACGACGGGGAAGCGCTTGGCCTTGAACTTACCAGGTTCTAACGTTCCAAGTTAAGATAAGGCCGATGGTGGAATCGCACTTCACCCGGAGTCCTCAACAGAGTGAGGAACTGGCTATCTTACCTCTAATTGCCGTAACACAACAATTTTTTGAATTGTTATTATGGCGACAGATTTAGGTAAGATGGTGGTAGCTAGCCAGGCGGACTTATACAAAGTCCTACCACCAACCAAACCAAGCACAATATGTGCCCCCCGTGGGAATCGAACCCGGGACCTCTGGTCTGATACCGGTGGAAACGGTGACACCGAACCACTAGACCACAGAGGCGGTTAAATAATCATTAGAGTCTGGATGGAGCTTCTCACATTCACAAACCTGGGCCCATTACCTGTGACCCGTGACCGGTCGTCAGTGTCACGATTAGGTGTACGCCAGGAGTCCTTAATTACACAGGCGTCCAGTTCGTTTGAAATATCCGAATGTGTCAATTTTACGAATCCCAACGGTGTATCAAAGGCTCGCGGTAAAATATGCTTTTAGTTTTCATGTATCGTCGTATTTCAAACAGAAGCTACTGGGAAATTGTTGGTCATGATTAATTTGGCATCAGGTTTTTTGGGAAATTCACAGAAATGTTGAAAGTATTGCGTACCTTGTGCTGATTATTTCCGAAAAGATTTTTCAATACCATTGTTTTCAAACAAGCATGATAAAAACCTTTATGTTTTTGTTTTTTAGCAAGGGTGTGAAACGATATCACGTTTCATTATCTAACGTACCTACCAGGGGTTAAAATGTTGTACATTTCGAACGAATAATTGGAGCCTCTGTCTTGTGATACGTACCGTGAAAATAGCATAACCGTTATATATATATACTATTTCTTGCATCGATCCTCACTGCTGAGGATCGAGGATTTTATGCAGGGAGCTTCAAATGCACGATGCGTCTCCATCGAGATCTGTCTGTCTCCAGCGTCGAATTTACAGTGCTCATGTTATCCCGTGTTGAGTAAATCACTTTAAGAGCATAACCCTTTCACACTACTATATACACAATATAATATAAAAAACCATCCAGTGACTGACATAAATCTTAGTCAAAGATATTATATCATAAGGGTTTCAGTTGAAAAATTCAAAGCTTTAGTCAATCCCTAGTCTCCTCGTCCTCGAGACCTAATGACTCGCTTTGGCATGAATTACTCGGATAATGATGAGCTCTAGGATGCTGCCTTTTTAAGGCGAAGTACCGCGCACCGATGAAATACAGCAAATTGCTTGGGGCCGGACTGTGGCAGAAAGGTGGCAGCCATGTGGGCATTTACAGTGCCACCAGCGAAGATAGCATGATTTGAATTTAAAACGACATGTAGCGTTAAACATGTGGAATCTTTAGATAACTGCGTAAAAGATTCAAAAACCACGAGCAAAATTAGAATAATGTTTTGCTAAACCGTTCCCGTCCTTGCTCAGTTTCCATTTAATTCGAACCAGTTGGGCCGGGAGCGTCAACAAATTCAAATCCGAGCTGAGGTGACGAAACAATTTCTTTAGACTCAACCTGAGATAAGACTCGTCGTTTTCGAAACGAGTACGTATTTTCCTGTCACATTTTTGCTCATTTGGCGTTTCTCCTGAATCCTGAATGTATACTTCACTTGAGGCTGAGTTCCGACTCAAGTGCAGCAAAATTTTTCATCAAAACATTATTTATTTAATGAATAAAAATATTTCTCATCAAATTTGTGCCCTAGAATTAATTTTCTCGGAAAATCGAAAATTATATATATGTATAGCGTTTTTCTTTATGCCCTTGATAGGTTTCAAATCTCCCTGTCGATATAGAGAGTGGATATTTGAAGGTAATTATACTTACTAATTACCTTCAAATATCCACTCAGCTATGTCTGATTTATGGCCAAATATCTTGACATGTGCCTGGCACATGGCACAGTAGTTTTTTTGCTATTGTCGCAAAACTTTCTTCTTCACTTCAGCACACAATCAGCTACTACGTCGCCACAAAGTAATGTAAATAAACTGCTCCATTTTAACATAATTTTCCACAGCTTTTACGGTAGGACTCTACCCGGGCTTGTAATTTCAGCAATGATCTTTAAACCGGATTACCGTAAAACTCTAAACATAGCCCTGAAAGGGCCCTCAACATAAACACGAGTATCCATCGAAGTAGCCCAATCTACATTACTTTTGAGCTGCTCTTATCTGTTTTCACTTTTCAGGATTGTGAAAAAAAAGACATAATTGCGGTTCTTGTTTTTTTTATAGTAGATTAATAGGCTTGCTTTTAAACGCTACTATGCCTGATGGATCACCCTTGCCTAAAGGAACCTATTTACCCTTGAATTAAACTTCAACACTTTCATGTTGGACTAACTTCTTAACCACCTCTGTAATCTAGTGGTTCGCTTACCGGTGTCAGATCGAGAGGTCTCGGGTTCGATCCCCACGGGGAGTACAATGTTGTGCTTATTTTGGTTGGTGGTAGGATTTTGCTTAAGTCCGTCTTGCTAGCTACCGCACCATCTTACCTGAGTCTGTCGCTATAACAATTCTAAAATGTTGTGTTCCTTCATTTAGAGGTGACATCTGATCTATTTGATGATTTTTAGTGTGTATTTATGGACTACCATTAATACTATACCTACTATTGGATCTGTTAACATTCTGAATGCCGCATATACGGTACATACAGAACATAGACATCATGTTACTATGCTCCGCCTGCCTGTTATTTTACCGACAACTGAACCCTTCTAACCGTCGTTTGCTAGAAGGGTAAGGTCAATAGAACCCTAAGCCTCCGAGCATGTAAGAAAAATATCACAAGAGTACATTAATTACATAAGACGAGGAAGGATCGTAGCAAGATGTTTCTGGGGAGGTTCACTCCATCGTAAACCTTATCCTTGTCCAGACAAGCTTCGAGATCATGAGCTGATACACCATGATACAAAAAAAAACAGTTCAGGTCATTAATAAAATCTAGCATCTTGCTCTTCAACGAAATGTAAAGCTGTAAGGATAAAAATAGACTCTTTATAATTCAGGACGAAGCGTATGTAGCCTCAAAGGCAATCTTCATACCTGTACCAGTGGGATGTCCGATTGTGCCGACTTTATTTATATATATATATATTTATTGTACGACGGGGAAGCGCTTGGCCTTCATCTCACCTGGTTACCTGGGCACCTGGTTACCAGGGAGGGTGTGTGTGTGTGTGTATGTATAAATAGGTAGCTATTACCGTACCTATAAAGAACTTGTGCAATGAAAAATCAAAGCCCTTAATTCCGAATATCACCTAAAAATATATTTTTTTATCACTCAAGAGAAGTCGCAGACATTTTCACTTTGTTAGCTGACAAAATACATTTTGGAGCTGACCAAAATCTCTTTTAATTAGCTGACCGCTTATATGATTCACTAATAAAAATACGACTGTTTGTTGTAACGCCTGATCCAGTTTTTGTTTACCTAAGGGGCAACTTTATTAGTCCTAGTTTACAAGGTTACACACGTTGGGGTAAGTGTGATCGGGGGCGACTGTGGGTGTCGTTCCCGGGACGTGCTTTTTATGGCGATATGCGAGGGGGGCACCGAAATGTTCTATAAAGAGTTGTCGGAGCCCCTCGACATGCATCGAGGCCGGCCACCGGGGTGGTTTTAATGAGTCGACGAGTCCGTCATCCTCACACTACCCTTTCGCACCCCTCGGTGCGTTAGGGTGTCTGCGAACAGATTTCCCCCGTAAAAAAAAAAAAAAAAGTGTGATCTGCCTCCTAGTTGTCTACCCTGGGGATCGGGATCACTGATTTTTGCTAGCGACGGCTGAATGATCACAACAAAGGTGATAGAACCTGTAAAGGTACACCTGGCTAGCGAAAACCCTCCTACCTAAATCTGACCGCCGAACGGTTTGCCGTGTTCCGTTAGTGTGCGGGGGACCTCAACAAGACTAGTCTTGTCTACTCTTGACTTTCTTTTGTTAGTTACTCTTGTCTAGACAAGAGCTTAAGAGCTAACCTTCAAAAAACCTATAAAAAACGACAAATAGATGCTTTTTTGAAATCGTTTAAAAATAGTTGACTCATTTCGTTTGTTGCAGATAATCCTTCTAGTGAAGGCACTGGACGCTTATAACATCACTTACTTCACGGTGACCGCACAGATCGTGTCCCACGTGCTGGCCTATATGAACAGCTGCGTGAATCCTCTACTCTACGCCTTCCTGTCAGAGAACTTCCGGATAGCCTTCAGGAAGGTAAGGTACCATCATTTTCATGCCATTATGAAGTCAAAAGTCTGTATTCGTACTTTCAATATCACTTTGTCCACGACCTCTTGCATTTGAATTTATTTTGATTTTATTATTGGCCTGGTGTATCCAACAGCTGGGCAAAGCCTCCCCCTGATTTCTCCAATTCGCCGAGGCGCAGTTATGCGTTTGCAGAGAGTGGGCTCCATTAGGTGGTGATCTTGGCCATCGCATATGGGGCAGATTTGATAAAAATAAAGAGTAATAACTAAGGGCGTACCTTTTCATAATTTTTTATTTTAATTCTTGACTAATAATGGTAGAACCTACAAAGTTAAAACTTTTTGACAACCCCTTTGAAAAATGGCCCAAGTGGGAATTGGACGCGCAAACATAAGGTTTCGACATTTTAAGGTAAACTCAGGGTATAATGTTTTAAGTTATGGAGCCTGAGTGCGGTTCAGATTCAAGCTTGGCCAGTTTTTTTATTAATGTTATAATATTTTAAAGTTGGCACTTTATAGATGGCACTATATGTTTAAACTATATAAGGCTTACGGTTTGTACTCAAAATCACGTTTAATAAACGAAACCTACCCTCGTTTTTTAACATTTTATATTTTTATTTATTATTGATTGTATTAATTTGTGTACCCACATGTAATTCGCTGCTATAACACAAACTTAATGATAATTTAACCGGTTACCTATTTTGGTACAAAACGGTATCTTTTGTACCGAAATAACTCATTTAGATAAAAAAATATATCTTCTAAACGTATAGTCAACTCTTTTATTTTCTGTATTTTTTACTACATTAATTTTTATACCGTCAACAGGACTGTTTACTTTTTACATAATAACTTCCTATACCCATTTGTGGAAACTTATAAGGGTTTGTTCCCAATTCTACAGATTTTTATTGCAGATGGACTGTCTCTACAAATTCCCAATTCTACAGACTCTTAATTTTACAGATTCCCAATCCTACAGAATCGTAATTCTACAGATTCCCGGCTCTACAACTCAACTCAATAGATTCGTAATTCTACGGATTTCTATCTTCACAAATTCCCAATTCTACAGATTTTTAGCACTACAGATTCCCAGTCCAACTCAACAGATTTTTATGATTAGTGATAAAAAAAAATAACCTGGTTAAAAACGGATGATCAACAGCACTGATTCAATGATTCAAAACAACAGTTTTATTTTACCTATTAAACATTTAAATTTTGAAAAAGTCTTCAAGACAACAGTTTTCCGGCAACTTACTAACAATGCTGATATATACTTCAATGAATAATTGAATAAATAAACACAAATGCCTAACATCTGAATGACATTGCATTTACACGATTCAAGATAAATTATGATTCATAATATTTTTAAAAGAGAGATAATCGTTATAACAAGTTGTGTTACAATCGTTGTAACAAATACAAACTTAATGCAATAGAGAACTGAGCAAAAATAAATATTATAAATGATTTGATATTATAGCTATTTATTATTATTAAAACCTTTATTCAGATACTTAAAACACGTTATTAAACTTAATTAGGCAGCTTCTGTTCCATCTGTGTGCCTTATTTCAGCAAAGGTATCCCCCAACTTCCTCCACTCCTCTCTGTCCTGTGCTATTCGGCTCAAAGTATTCCCTGCAATTTCTGTGATCTCGTCTTCACCTTCACCTTTTATGTTGCCTCCCTTTATTTGTTTTCATATAAGTAGGATACTAAATACATTTTTGCTCCATTTTTCCATACCTCTTATTGGGTACCCTATCCATCTCCACTTCATTTGGGAACTATAGCGTTTGGTATTATAGCTATAACTGATAATAAATAACGTTTGTTTAAGTGAAGAGACCAGAACATTAAAAGCCAAAATAAAATATTCCTTATTTTTTTTACAGGATGGCCAAACAAGCTATAATTACTATTTTTACGAATTCACATGTCTACGTGGGAATCTGTAGACATGTTAATCTGTCATATTGGAATCTGTAAAAATGGGCATCTGTAATATTGGGAATTTGTAATACTGGAAGTATGTAGACATGGGAATCTATAGAATTGGGAATATGTAGAAATGGGTATCTGTAGAAATAGCAAACTGTAGATATGGGAATCTGTAGTATTAACAATCTGTAGTCTTGGGATTCTGTAGACGTGGGAATAATTCCTTATAAGTAGCCCTAAGTTAACTAGTATTTATTTCTATAGTTTTATTAGCTATTAGTTTTCCTAAAATTCTAAAATATAATTCAATACATAGAGAGCAGGACGTGCAGCACCCAACGAGTTAAATGACTCTCAGATGCATAAGACATAAGTTAAGATATGGGCGTACATTTGGCACTCCACAATCTTCAGTAATTCCTTGCGACAAGTAATTTGTAGTTATGTTTTCTCTTTATGCTTGAATATCATTAAAATCGGATAGCCCATTCGAGAGTTATGCCGTCACATACACATATATATATAACTGCTGGATCACCCGACTTAACTCGGAGAGCAAAGCTCGCTTGCTTTGCTCACCTTGTCGAAACACTCAAAATTGCTTTACATACAAATATTTTGCATTACACGGCCTTAATCCTAAAGTTTTTGCCTCTAAGTATCTCCTTTTATCTCCTATTTCAAGGCTCAGTTACACGTAATGGTTCTCAGCATTATGATAATCTCCAAAATAAATCGTGTTCAGCTTGTCCGGAATTTTTAGCCCCAAAAAGATCTTTCGAATGTAAAAGTATTTCAGAACATTTTACTGAGACAAACATAGCACCGTGGGTGTACATTAATGCTTGAAATTTATTTCTTAAGATATCTCTTTTTCGGAAACGAAAGATTTCAATCCATATTTCAAAGAATTCTCTAGTTAACGAAACTTTTGATTCAACACCACCCTTTCAAGACATGAAAGTAACGGCTGTGTGGGTTTGAAATGTAAAGAACTTAATACCCCTCTGTCTGGATCGCAGCCTCAGCCTACACAAGCTGGTATTATTCAACTAGGATTCTGCCTGTTTTGAATTGATAAAAAGATGTAAGTATGTTTAACGTTACTTTATTCAAAATGAAACTAAAATAATATTGGAGTGACTCATTCAAATCTTAGAATTAAATACATTTTACTCAAAACGCATTAGTTATAGCAGATAGCTTATTTTAAGTGAACTCTATTATTTTTGAGTTTTTATTTCTTTAAACGGATGTACTTTTCTTAGGTTTTTTTAACCAACTTCCAAAGTGCCAAAGATCTACACTTGTCTTTAACTCATTGATACCTAATACAAAAAGTGAAAAACTACCTGTGTAAGTAAAAAAAAAACGAATGAAAAAATGTTTAGTTTAAAAGTCATTAAGCTCAACAATTTTACTCAACTGAATATTTTAAGTCAAAGTCAAAGTCAAAGTCAAAGTCAAAGTCAAAGTCAAAGTCAAAGTCAAAGTCAAAGTCAAAGTCAAAGTCAAAGTCAAAGTCAAAGTCAAAGTCAAAGTCAAAGTCAAAGTCAAAGTCAAAGTCAAAGTCAAAGTCAAAGTCAAAGTCAAAGTCAAAGTCAAAGTCAAAGTCAAAGTCAAAGTCAAAGTCAAAGTCAAAGTCAAAGTCAAAGTCAAAGTCAAAGTCAAAGTCAAAGTCAAAGTCAAAGTCAAAGTCAAAGTCAAAGTCAAAGTCAAAGTCAAAGTCAAAGTCAAAGTCAAAGTCAAAGTCAAAGTCAAAGTCAAAGTCAAAGTCAAAGTCAAAGTCAAAGTCAAAGTCAAAGTCAAAGTCAAAGTCAAAGTCAAAGTCAAAGTCAAAGTCAAAGTCAAAGTCAAAGTCAAAATTTCTTTATTAATTATTTTTTTCAAATCTACCGCCTGTTCGGAATCGCGACCAGCACACAAGGAGAAAGGCAAGAACCTCGGGCTGGTTAATTTTTTGATGATCCATTCAACATTAAGATACACTATTTTTTCTCAAAAGCCTTCTGTGGATGGCTAAACAGGAGATGAAAAACGCTTACAAGTATATCTGGGTTCGAGATGGAAAAGTTTTAGTGCGCAAGAATGATAATGCAAAGGTATATAAAATTAGGTCCAAGAACGATATTCAAAATATTTTATCTAACTCTAATTAAATTTATATTCCCGTTTTTATCTTACCCCTAGAAGGGAGATAGGTACTTTCATCTGGAGGTACCTACTTACCCAACTAAGTTAATATTTTATTTAACCTTTTAGTATTACATGGATTTCATAGTTGATAATAATATCGTAGAACTATTTGATTGTCTAGATTATTCAAGGTATAAAAAGTTAGTGCCTAGTAAAATTCACAATCTAACCTTTTTACATGTCAATATTAGATCAGTAATTAAAAATTTCTCTAAAATTGAGCAGATAGTAACGGTCCCAGGATCATCTATTGATTGTATTATTCTTACCGAGGTTAATATTACTAATAGCGTCAAATCGCTGTTTAATTTACCGGGATATACAATGTATACAAAGTTACGAGTAAACCAGAGAGGTGGAGGAATAATTGTATACCTAAAACATACTTACAAGTTCACACAACGACAGATAGTTACAACAAAATGCGAATGTTTGATTGGTACAATAACGTCCTCTTATTACTCTGTAGCACTGTGTGCCGTGTATAGGCCGCCTAAAATGGATAAACAACAATTCATTGTAGAACTGGATCGTCTGCTTGATCGGTTTGCAAGTACCGATTTAATTGTTATAGGTGACATAAACATTAATTTGAAGATTGATAACCCTGTTAAAAAATCATACATGGACATCATGAGTGGGCACGGTCTAGCATGCGGTATCACTGATTACACTAGGATAGAAAAATTAAATGATTTAATAACAAAAAGCTGTATTGACCATATTTTTGTTCGATCGCGTATGAGCGATGTTTACACCGCCGCTCTTTGCACTGTACTGGCAGACCACAGGGTAACTGTAGCAACACTTATAAATAGTTCTTACGTACAGGATGCTCCTATTTATGAATCACGACTTAATAATAAAAAGGTGAGTAGCTTACTAGACAAAGTAGATTGGGACTGCACTCTAACCATGAATTGTCCAGAAAAGATATATCAATTTATTAATAAAAGCTTTAATAATTGCTATAATGAGTCTAAATATACTCAAAAAGTTAATAATTCAAAACGTAATATACATAAATGGGTAAATAAAAAAATTATAAATCTATCACAAACTAGAGACCAGCTATTTTTAGATTGGACCAGGGATACTAGTAATAAAAAACTCCGATTAAAATATAATAAATTAAGAAATAAAACGAATAAACTAATATACAAGTGTAAAAATAATTACATTCGATCAGAAATTAATAGATGTAAACATGATACTAAGAAGTTATGGAAAATAATAAATAATATATCAGGTAAAATAACAAACTCAATTGATAATTTAATAACTAAAGCGTTTAGTGATGAAAAATGTCAGAAAAACATTGCAAATAACTTTGCAAGGCAGTTTCAATATAATGTTAAATCAATAATTCCTAATTGCAGAACTAATTTACTAAATAAAGATGAATATTCGAGATATATAGATAAGTCAATATTTTTCCCTAAAGCTACAAACTCTGAAATACTTAAAATTTTAAAACACACTAATCCATATAAAGCGCCAGGTGTTGATGGCATTCGAGCAATTGATGTGGTAAATATGTCTGATAGAATAGTAGGAGCGATTTCGCGGTTCGTTAATATCAGCATTGCTACTGGATGCTATCCCAAACAACTGAAAACTGGTATAGTTCGACCAATTCACAAAGGAGGCAGTACGAAAGATTATGGTAAATATCGACCGATCACTATTTTACCAGTTCTGGATAAAGTTGTTGAAAAACATATTTGTGGTAGGATACAGAATTTCTTTTCAGATAATAGTATTTTGTCTTCACAGCAATATGGCTTTCAGCCAAATAAAAGTACAACGTCGCTGTTGTCTCGCTTTACAGATGAAGTTAACAGCCATTTAAACGCCAAGAAACATGTTGTATTAGTCTTTATAGACTACGGGAAGGCGTTTGATACGTTACGGCATGACCTGTTAATTGAACGGTTAGAGAGTAGTGGTGTGAGAGGTAATTTATTAGATTGGTGTAAAGACTACCTGAATAACCGCAGTTACCAGGTTAAAATAGGTAACATGTTTAGTGATAGCGTAAATGTTACTGAAGGAACAGCGCAAGGTTCAGTACTTGGACCTTTGCATTATCTTACATATGTAAATGACCTTAACAATATTATTAAATATTGCACAGTCTACCAATTTGCTGATGATACATGTTTACTATCAGCTGGTCATGATCCAACCATTGTGCAAAATATGTTACAAGCTGATTTCAACGCAATATGCAAGTGGTCGCATGACTCAGGACTGGTGCTCAATGCTGACAAAACTAAACTTATCCACGTCCGATCTAGTCACAATTATTATCCAGGTAAAGAAAATGTTAAAATAGTAGCTCATAGTCATGATTGCCTTCATTTGTCTTACCTGAAATGTCCGAACAGTTGTTTGGATATAGAGCAGGTCACCGAGCATACCTACCTTGGTCTGGTGATTGATAATAGATTCAACTGGGCAAAGCATATTGACAAGGTATGTAATAAACTTAGAGCAATTTTGGCAAAGTTTTATGTAATAAAATGTAAAGTACCTTATGACATACTCTTGACATTGTATAAAACCTTGGTAGAAAGTGTAGTATCGTATGGTCTAAGTAGCTATGGACGTACGTATAAATCATATTTAGACCAGATTTTTAATATTCAGTACAGACTTATCAAAATGGTGGTTCCACCAAAAATAATTAATAAATACTCGGAAGATCCAATAGGACTCTTTAAGCATTGTGGGATTATTCCGATTCATAAAAAAGTTAAATTTAATTTACTGCTTGAGCAATACTTTCGTACAGACATTCAAGTACCTATACGGCAACGAATAGTCACTAGAAATATAACAAATAAGAAATTACAAACTTCTAAGCATCAAAACGAATATGGAAAAAGGACATCTCAATACTTAGTTCCTCGACTCCTCAATAAAATACCAATAGAAATTAAAAATAAAATAACCCAAAAAAATCTAAAATATTTATTGAAAAAACATTTCCTTTTTTAGGTAACCTACATTATAAATTGTCAATAGCAGGTGTAAATGGGTGCATCCTGTATTTAATCAGTTTTTGCGAGTGTTAGTTTTGTGAGTGCACGCGCACTAATGGCTATATGTGCAGTAAGTATTTGTTTATTTGTTGCGCAGTCGCTCAATTCATGTATCTACCCATGTATACATATATTTCATAATATTAATAAATGTGTTGTATACTCGCTCGTAAGTTACATAATGTTGTTAACTGACAATGAGAACCTAGTGTTTAGTCAAACCTTAATAGGTTTAAAAACACTACTGACAATTATATGTTAAAATTTTAAGTGAATAAATCTATCTATCTATCTATCTATCTATTTTAAATTATATTCTAAGTAGATACATCATAAACCTAAAAAAAACATTTGTTATCACCTAATGGGCAGTTTGTTAACATTGAGAAATCACCATTTTGCTGGTATACCTAGTAACATCGGGCCACTCGTCCTTATCGTCAATATAATCACTATTTTTGTGATAGGCTCTTTTTTTTTATATAATTTGAATTTACGAGCAGAGAGTTTGGTGGCGCTTTGAGGAAGCTTATTATAAAATCTCACACATTTTCCTAAGAATGAATTATTTACTTTTCCTAAGCGATACCTATCAAGTTTATTCGGGTAGAATATAAAACCAGATCGTTACAACCGTATCTCTTAGGATTAACTTGACATTTTCATAAGGACAGTGGTGATCAAATGTAAATATAGGTAGGAAGCATATAGAAAGAAAGAAGAAGATATAGGTTCTTACAATAGAAGTACCTACCTATAAGGCAATATATTTGATAAGTAAAAGGTAAGTATATGGTAGTACTAATCTTATACTGACACGTTATTCTTCTTCATATATATACCTACATCTACATCCAAAAACCTGTTACTAGTGCCTACAACCGTTCTGTAGTCTTGAAGCATTTCATATTTTATTTTGAATCTAAAATAAAACATTGTAATTTTTTCGTTTGCTGTTAGTTTATTCAGGACCACTTATGCCAACTAGAACGCTATATTATGTAAATTGGTGAATTTCTTACTACAAAATGCATCACAGCAAATAAACGGATACTTAGGTTATTTTGTTCGTCATTACTTACTTATAGGTGAAGTTCTAGAGTTTAATAGTTTCCAGAAATTTCATCAAAAAACTTTCGAAAGCTTTACTACGCTTCTATTAATAAACACTCATCTGACAGATCCAAACACTTTATTCAACATCAAAGAGCGGAATATTTTAACGCATCTTTTTAAATTGCGGCCATTTTGTTATTGTTCAATCATGTAAACAAGATGTCAGAGCTTCCAGTTCATAAATCAAGAAAAATGAATTACAGAAGCAACTTTTTATAGAATCACGCGTTCCAAGTTGAGAAAGTACTTTTGATTCGATTGGGCTACGAACACACGTGTGGGACTTTTTGTCGTGCCGTGATATTTACAAAACATTAATTTTACACACGCACCTTATAACCCCAAACAAAAAGAGTTGTATCGCTCCTTGTGTAAAGGGCTCGTCCGGGGACGTACTAGGTACTACCATAACTATTTTGGCCGCCAAGCAGCGTTGCTGTGTTCCGGTTTGAAGGATATGGTTGCCGGTGAAATTACGGGCACGCGAGGCTCAATACATTTATGTCTCAAGTTGACGGGCGCAAGGCAGGGTAAGTCATTTTCTTTGTGAATGTGACCTACGCATAAAGGATTTGTTATATGAGGTGCACATAAAATCAGGCAGGCTGCTTGCTTGTTCCGTCTTCAAGCTGTATAAAAAAATCCTTGAATCGTTTTTGAGCGAACCGTTAAGAATGAAGGTGATGTAAATTAGTGTGTCTAAGATCATTATTACTAAGTAATAACATCTTAGTAATAATTATCTGAGACACACTAATTTACATCACATGTGTGAGCTCAGTTAGTAGTCGGCATGCCTTCCGTGAGAAATTATCTGCCCTCGCGTGCCCGTAATTTCACCGGCAACCATACCCCTCAAACCGGAACATAGCAGTGCTGCTTGGCGGCTGAAATAATATTAAATAACTAAAAAAACTAAAAATTAACTATACTAGTGTTGTTTAAAACTAGATAAAATGTTGTAAACTACATTATTTTTACAAAGATTTTTCTTTAATAATGTAAATGACAGCTCAGTTAGTAATAGCTCGGTCTTCTGCGTCGTAGGTTACTGGTTCGATGATCCCACCCAGGACAAACATTTCTTTTATGAACATTGATGTTTGTTCTGTGTTTGGGTATTGTATGATACATATAGATATGGGTATTCTATCCGTAATCTTGTTCCCATATCAAAATTTCCACAATTCCGATTAGGTGGCGTTGGAACACGTCATATCAATTTCATCAGTTTTCAATGTTTTTCGACAAAAGCAATATAAAACTAATAATTTCAACAGACATATTATAATAAAAGTCCCATCAAAGTAGGTACGAAATACGAGTTAAACACACATCTAACAAACATTAATTTCCAACTGTTGAAATGTACAAAATAATTTGGATTCTTGCCAAAGTTGCAGAGTTTGTTTTCACTCACAAATAATTCTCAAAAGATATGGTATCCACAAAATCCACATCAACAACTTGAATAATAATTTTATGAAGTGTGGTTACATGGAGAATAGAATATTCTAGCTTATTTGCAACAACACAACCATCAAAATACAGTTACTGTTAATAAAAACATCTAGCGGTTGATACGCCAAGGAACAATGTAGTTGTCGATTGCCGTATTGTTTGCAAGATGGCAAAGATACCATGAAAATACCTAGTTATATAGTCAACGTGAATTTTTGGCAGTCTGGTGTCTCCTAAAATTCGGTAAGACACGATCTTGTTATACGAAAGTTGTTTGCTTCGAAAAGTTGAAACGGAGCGCGATCAAAGCCAAATAATTTATTAAATGGAGTCTGAAAATTATTTGATGCTCTGTACTCTATTGAAATCTATCAGAAATCAATAACTGATTTACAGATAGGTTGTGGCTTGTCCTATCATCAATAGTTTAGGAAAAACTATTGAAGAAAAAAAAAATTGGTGTTGAAGGAGACCGATCCTGACGTGCCCGATTTCGTCGCAAAGGAGCTGCACAAGCTTCCACCGGTGAATTCGATCACGTCGACGTCACCAGGCTGCTGTAGGATATCACGTTCCTGAAGGCGAGCTTAGCGGATGTTTTATAAACATTAGAAGCCTCGCAGACCACCATCGGAGACCTACATCATCCATAACTAGGTCACCAGGCGTTTCTGATGTGAATTTGCGTCGTGGAGCGCATAATCTATCGGTGTCATCTTTTGAATCAGCGGTTTGAATATGTCACTGACTGACTGTCACATCCGACCCCCCCCCCCCCCACTGAAGGCACGCAGTGTAAAATGGTTACAGAAAAGAAACAGAGATGTGGACCCTCCCCAGCGCTGCACCTGTTGTGGCTCCACAAAAGGAGTCACGCGATGCGGAGGGTTTTATTGAAGTGGTTCGTAAGAAACGTAACCCCTTTAGCCGCAATCAGTGCGGCTCCGTGCAAAATGGACCAGGCAACTTGCGCGTTGCCGAAGTTCTTATTGAGTATCGAGCAGAATTGGAATCTCGCCACAATGATTTAAATCGTTTGTGTTGCGAGTACCAACTGAACATTATCGATTTCCAATAAATAAGAACTTTGGCCGAAAGGTGTTGTGTTTAGAAGGTATCGCGGACGTAACACAACACAAGTAAGTCACGTACAGACTTTACGTGCCAATAAATAGTAGTTAATATGTATGTTGGTTTTTTTAAGGTATATTTATATTAAGTTATAATAAGACCTGTATTTTTTTCTATTGTTGCCTGAAATAAAATATTATGATTAAAAACACGCGATGAAAGGATTTTTTTTAAATTATTTACACAACTAGCAGACGGAACAGGCTATAGTGTGATGTACCTGATTTTAAGTGCATCTCTTGCCTATAACAATGCCTTATTGCGTAGATCACATTTACAAAGAATATAGCTTAAACAGCACTCCTTTGCGGCCGTCAACTTGAGGCATAAAGGTGTTAAGCCTCACGTGCCTGTAATTTCACCGTCCATGCCTTTCAAACCGGAACACAGCAATGCTGCTTGGCATCTGAAATAGTGGTAGTAGTACTTCCCCGGACGAGCTCTTTCACAATGATAGATTTTTTATAAGTCAAGCGTTTGACCACCAGCTTACATGTAAAACAAGTAAAGATGTGACCTAAGATGGAGCACGCTTGCCTAAAAGGAACCAATTTACTCTGGACTTTAAGACTCCAAGATTGTACTCGTGCGGAAAAACAGACGAAGGCAACTTTTCCTTCAACGTGGGTTACATTATTTAAGTTTTCATGAGGATCACAAGATAAAGTAATAGCCTATTTTACCTCAGTGATACTATAACATTCTTCTAAATTATAAGATCGGTAGAGTAGTTTTAGAGTTTATTCTATACAAAAAATATACAAATCTTTTCTTAGGCCATGTTATTCGCCGTAATAACGCATAGGTATTCTCCGAAAATTACAACTGACTATCTATATGATTCAAAAGAGCTCTTAAAAGGTCGGACTGACGACGAACAACAAGGTCTTAGCTGCAACGGTTTATAAGTAGGTACTGCTGGGTCACAAACGGACGCGTCTTACTTTTCGGAGAAGATAAGGGTCAACCAAGAAATTATGCGTCCTTGCTCTCTCGAATAAATCATACTGAATGATATAAGCACTGTTTTTTACGACAAATAATCTCTTTAAAGTCTCTTCTCTTTGAAGTTTCTTTATCCAACTCACTATCTTGTGATCCAGAATCATGTAAAAACTACTTCAACAAATTTCCTTTAAAAATAATATATTAGCAATAATAATTACAACAAACCAGCTACAAATACTGTTGCATAGAGCTAAGTCCGTTTTGATATCATCTTACTAACATAATGCTGGCTCAGCAAGTGTCCAAAGATCCCGCTTTTCAGCGGGTAGGTATGACTCTTAGTCTACTTCATTTACAAAAGGAATATATATGAAAAAACTAAAATAACAGAATATATACTATAGAATATAACAAATAAATGCCACAAACTATGTAACTAAGCTAATTTCTAAAAAAATGTTATACATTTGTAATTTGTGTAAAATATATTCAGCCACTAGAAAACCTAACCCTCCGTAATAGATTAAACAGAGTTAGAGCAGTATAAAAGCTTCAACCCCTATTGTCAGCAATAGTTTTGACGAATAATGTAGATAAGTATACTTATTAGATGTTACTTACTGTACAGTTAAATAAAATAATACATATTATATTGATACACTAAGTTATACTAAAACCTAAAATCTTAATTGGTAATTTATCTACTAATAATTAAACTAACAATTAAATGTAAAAAATTTACTTGAAATCTAACTACATAAATGCGGAATAAATTTTCAATACCTATTTAGTTATATAATAAGTGTTCTGTTTCGTCACGCAGAAAATTACATCTATTTTTTGAGCAGACAAATCTTTTTTGTTTGATATTGGAGTAGTTTTATTGATCCTGCATGCAGGGATCATGAATGCCTCGTGCGCCATTCTACTGAGTAGGCTGTCAGTGCAGCCAAGATATTTGTGCTGTTTCACGATGATAGTTTTGATGAACAACTGTTTTACATTTAAAACTTGGTAATCTCTTTAAAGTTTTGCTGTAGGATACCTGAACGGTTTGTAGTTAAAGACTTTCAGTTTCGAGCGTTGAGTTCTTTCAAGATTCAGCAATGTAGTTTTAGATGCCCCAAGCTGAAATGCCATAGGTTGACATAAATAAAGGACTGAGAAAATTTTACGCTTAACGTTTTATTGGTATTATAAGCCATAAATATCTTATTCTTTTGATAATAGTTTTTAGTTATATCCATTTTAGTTGTCTAACGTAATGTTTCAAATTCAATTTCTCATGCATTTTAATTCCCAAATATTTATTTTATCCATGAAGAGAAGAGAAAAACTCTAGGAAATCACTTTATTAAAAAACAATCTGGAGTAGATCTGACAAATTTCACAGGCTTATAAAATGTAAATATATGTTAGAGTTATGATTCTCAGGTCACAAAAGTGTAGTTTATTATCAAGTGGTTCTTTAATATTTGCATGGATTCGTATTATTCTAGCGGATATTTAGGGACACAAATTTATTCCTTGTTCATGGAGGTGGGCGTTGGTGACTGCCGTTGGTCACAGCTATTGTTGATTGCATCGTATGCTATAATTTTTTGTACAGAATTTTTCTTTGTTTTCCATAAATAATTTTGTATATTGTATTAGTATTAGTAATATGTTCCCGTTGGTCCCTTTAAGTAAGGAACCCAGATATGCACAAACATGATTAAATTTGCATATTTACATTGTTTATAAAGCTTTGATAAGACTTAAAAATACTCGTGCGCTACCTAATAAAGCTAGGTACGATAATGTTTGTTCGGAAGAGATTGTTCTGAAGCGGTAAAAGCGCCTATCGTACAGTTTTATGGTTTCATTTTAAAATTGTACTTTAATTCATTCATAACATAATATAAGGAGTCATGATTTTCAAGATTAAAAAACGGCACAACGGCTGACGCGGTGATCCATCATGTAATATTCCAAAAACGGCTATATTAGATTCATCAAATTGATAATTTATCATAAAAGTCGACAGAGATATTAATGGAACGTTATAATTCCTCAGAAATAGGGCAAAGGGAAATAACGCTGATCGAAACAGCTGACCTGCAATATTTGAAGTGGAACTCGATTGTAGCCAACTTGGCAAGCTGTGTTGCCAAGTTAGCTACTAGTACTCATAAGGAGCCAGCCCTATGAGTACTAGAAGTCCTATTTTTTACTTAAACTTTCGTATTAAAAAACCCATTGTAAAATCCAACAAAAACAAAAATCTGAACGTTTCAAGTCTCTAAAACCGCGTGCGTTGATCGCCAGTTGGTCAGATACAAGAATTATTTTTAAATGAAATAATCAAAAACCAGATTATATTTTATTTCCAGATTTCAACAATGGACAGCGATTTTCGGAAACATTTTCTGTGTCGTCAATATAGACAATACGAATCACGGGCGCTCCGCGATCGAGTTATCTGTTGAAGTTAAAAAATGCAAACTTATTTACAAATTGATTGAATTGGTTTTTATAACTTGACGTATTCATATTATATCACCGTAATAATGTAGCATTCAACGCGTGTATCGTACGATACTTTTTAGAGACTTGTAACGTTAGCTCATAAAATAAGCAGAAATTTACAGCGTTTCGTTATTTCCAATGCGATCACCTTTTTATTCTACGACGGGAATGCGATGTGCCTTAATTTACGATAGAAGAAACATCAAGATATGGTAAAGCCGAAGGTAGAAGTGCACTTCACCCGAAATCCTCAACAGACTGAGAAACTGACAAAATTCTTCAGTTTAAGGATTCTGTATAGATGTTCAACGGTTACTAGTGGCAAAGACTAATTAAATTTAATTGTTCCATGATAGTGGTTAATAATGATTAATTGTATAAGGTATGCCGCATGTGATATTTCAAATTCATACTAAATACAGGGTGAATTAAGGTCTCGACCCGTAATCCATGTTGATAGATGCATATCCCTCCGTGGGTCCAAGCCATCAACTAGTTAAGGGCCACGTAAAGGCTTACTGCGGATAAATAGTCCCAAATGGATAGACGTGCCCGTCATACACATTCCTTAGGGTCTTAGATTGAAGCTGTGGCACATGGACCCGAATTTTTAAATCGCTTAGTGAATACAAAGCATTTTTTTATTAATCTACCCATTTACATCTATAGTAGATAGTCATTATTAAAAAAGTTGCTATCTGCACTCTTCGAACCATATAAACTTAAGCTATGTCAAATCTCGCAGTCATACCGATTCTTTTTCTTAATAAATCACAATTAATTTTTGGTATCAATTATACCTGAAATTAATTGTGATTTATTAAGCGTCCATATATTAGCTGTTAGACAAGAGCCATTTCTAAAACGCTCACCTAAGTAGTTACACGTTTTAAGACTTAGATAGGGAAGAGAGGTTTCAGGGTAAAGCCATAAAACCCCTTTTGAGTTCTAATAGTAGGTACCTACCCTTAGTAAATATGTTCATATCAAATATTTATTGGCCCATGTTTGTTTTACTGCTCTTTTATTTCTTATACGCTCGATCGTAGAATACAATAGTAGATTATTAACCAACGGCATAAAGATTTGTTTATGTTAGTTATCATTAGACGTGCTTATATTTCGGGCGTTCAAGGATTCTAGTGTCAACCCAGGAAACAATAAAACTGCTATGTTAGCCAGAACAGGAGCAAATCTTGCACCCAGTGACCGCGACCTTAGCCGAATAAGACCATCAACGATGGAAATAAAGAAAATAATAAAACTACACTCTGATATGAAGCATTTTGTGCTAACTTTGGGAGAGAAAGGGAAGGACTGTAGGATATCAAATATGATGTTCTCAGGTCAGGTCAGATACTAGGCCCCGGCTTGAAGCATCATCGCCCAAAACACTAGTGTCATTATCATTGTCGCTGTCGCGAACTCAGGCTCTAAATAAGTATCACCAACAACCCAAAGTCCTGCTCCGGTATTTTAAGGAGCTGGGCTGGCTGGGGTAGGGTTAGTTAAAACCATGGGGGACAATGCACAATACACTCCATAGCGGGACGTCATTGCAGGCCTTCAAAGTCAAAATCAAAGTCACCAATTCAGAATAAGAATAAGATACCCATGAGCGCAGCGAGAGAGTTACAAGAATACTGAGTGCAGAGAAGAGTATACCTACCTATAGGCATGCCTGAGACAATGATAGCTTATTTCGTCCCCTAGAATACTCTGCCTTTTACACTTGCAAGACAATAAAAAGCTAAGCTCGGTCTGATGTTTGCGCGGGAAAAATATGATCGGTACAGCATTACTACCGGCTTGATAGTCAAGCTAAGATAGTAAAACAATATTCAAGCAAATGGTGTAAGTAACCGTGTATGAAACCGATCCATTTTTTAAATACGTATAAACGCCCGGGACTTCGGAAGTGTAAGTGTTCCCTTACACTGCTAAAAGAAACCCTGAGAAATTAAATTTAGTTAGAGCTAGTATTATTTTACAATCATTTCAGTATGTAGTTCAAATTATTTTTAAAATCATTCACCACAATGAATTTAAAATTTATATACAAAAATAAATTAAATCTTCTTTTTTCTATACTTAATATTGAACAGTTTGCAAGGGTGTATTAATTTACATTTTAAATAAAGACCCTTTTCTGATGATGTCTTGAATACGTATTTATAATCTTATTTATATTATTCTGAACCATTTTGTTCAATACCTCGTTAATCAGGTAAACGATCTACACTGTACCTAAGGTTTATCCCAACACTTCGGTAAAAGGTTTTTTTGGTTCGGGTTTATCCTCTAATCAAAGTCAGTTATGGATTTCGCATACCCAAAATGTAAAACCATCACAGCCAATGTATGCTCAACCAATCTCAGTGTCGACGGTAAAATGACCACCAATCTCCGGTCCCGAGGTTCCCCTTCTCCTGGCAAAATCACACTACCCAAGGGGTCGGAAGTCAAAGTGAAGGATTATGCAAAAATGGCGACTCCATCCATTCTGTATTCTGACTCGTGGATTTTCTAGTACCTAACGCGTTTTTGGGACGTCTGCGGACGTGGTTGATATGAGTTTGCAAGGATTTTATAAGCGCTGTGCTTTTCAGGTGAAATATTTCAGATGAACCTACGAAGGTTTAGTTTACGAGTAATGTAAATTGAGCTTTGTAACCTTATTATTACATAACTCAATTTACGTTGGTCACATCATAGTAGGTTAGGTTCGAACAAGAGGGATAGGTAAGCTTCGTGCTACAATTATTTAAATGAAACATGATAGATAGCTCATTTCTTGAAATAGAAAAGTATTTTGTACTATACCTGCTCGGAAAGTGCCTTATTTTTTTTTTAACAAGGCCGAATGCACGTAATCGCTGTTGTATGAGGGCGGGAAAAGTCAAGGGAAATATTTTTTAACGTCCGTAATCCTGTTTTTTTTTATATTCATGTAAGTTTCATTCTTACATGACCCAAAATAAAAATGATACTGGTTTATGATACTTTTTCTGAACTCGTGTAGCTTTACCACACTCACGGTGTAGTTTACTACACCCTCGTTGTCTCCCAGTTATTAAAAAATAAGTATTTTTGAATATTACCGCTTCCTGGTGGAAGCGGTAATATTCAAAACTCACCTAACATGCCTCGAATTGAAACATCTGCGTGTTATATGTATGTTTCCTATCACGCAAGGATTAATAGGTAATTCTACGTTTGTACAAACAATGTTTATTAAATAGAATGTCAATTAAACTAATAATTTAAAAAAGAAGGTGGTTTATTAGGTAGGTAATTTGTTTCTCAGTCAGTTCAGGATTCCATGTAAATTGCGTTTCCACCTTTGGCCGTACCATAACTAAGTTTGTACTTAAAACTGAAAGCAAAATTGAAACCTCATAGTTTCACAAAAACACGACCGTAAAAAGTATGACAACCATCATATTTAGAATGGGCATATTACTTATACCCTTCACTCTTCCCTTACTTTTGAAACTTATCCATATTGTTGTTATATTTTTTGCCTACTGCTTTTAAATTCTGATTTTCTATTTCATAATGATATTTATAAAATTCAAACGACACCATACGTCGTTTTCATACGTCAAAATCCAAAAAACCTCTTAGGCTGCGGAGCATTCCAATTAAATAGACAATATGCTATACTTTACAATACCCACTCACGAGAAACCTAAACCTCCTTCTGATACGGTCATTTAGAATTGAGGTTTTATATTCATCGTGTACTCAGGCTTATTTAATTTGGTGCTTATACATGACATTACTTATACGTATTTCCAACAATAACTGAAACCATCCGTATTTCCAACAATAAAGTTTTAAATGGCTAATCATCTATTTCAGATTATAAACTACTTCTAGGCTCTCTATAGGTCAAAAGGCCACTTTGTTATTTAAACTTCTGTGAAAATAAAAAAGGTTAAAGCTAATATTTAGTCAGGAAAATAAACGACTACTACAATGAGATATAAAGCCAACTGTAGCCAAATTCTTTCAGTCTCGTAGCGGAATTCGTGTGCGTTTCGTCAGCTCGTAGCGGAAGTGAAGTCATAATGTGCCGGATGCGGTCCGGGTGCAGCTGAGAACGGGCTCATGTTATGTGACTTTCATTTCCTGAATAAAGACTCATATTCGAATCATTACGTAAAAGGTTCCATGGGCTTGCAAATTTATTAGTGTCACTTCGGGTTAAATGGTATTTACATGATTGGAAAAATTGTATTGGATTTTTTTTTTTAATTTATGAAAAATGACCGTCATGACGTTTACCTTAAAAGAGACTCGTGCTTATTAATGTAGGCACGAATATTATTTGAGCTAATCATAAATGATTATTTTTCACGATTTTAAGATTTGCTTATTAAAGTGAACTAACGTTTCTTTTAAATTGACGTTGGGTTTGGTCATTACGTTGAGGCTTGTCTGGGCAGGGATGATGTCAACGATGGAGTAAGCCAGAGAGCTAGAGATCTAATTGAATAATTGAACCTGATAACAATTATAAAATTGATAAGCTTCACAGATCACTTGGTAGTACGATAGTAGCTTTGCCTTCTGCTCTCTAGGTTGTGTGTTCGTTTCCTACCCAGGACAAACACTTGTGATGAAAAGAGATGTTTGTTCTGTGTTTGGGTGTTACATTACCTACATTATAAGTCCCTATGTATTAAAATAAAAGTATTTTATCCGTATTTTAGTAGTCTTAATGCTCTAGTTACTAGCTGCCAGCTTTTCTCTGTTTAGGGCAGATAGCGCCGTGTTAAATTCATGTAATGTAAAAAAAACACATTTTGAGTTAGGTTTAGGCTTCTGTCATCACCGCATCTGTTGTACATTATGAGAAATGTCAATTCTAGAAATATAATGTATATTTTTTCCAGGTGATGTACTGCCCACCGCCATATAACGACGGCATTGGACGTCCCCAGCCTACGAAGACCACCCGAACCGGCAACGGGAACTCTTGTCACGACATCGTGTGAGGATCGGCCCGGGGCCGACGTGGCACTGCAGCCACTGACGTGTAGACGGGCCCTTACCTCGTAAACATTCATTTTTACTTCGAATAATATTCGTTTTGTATTATATGATATTACTTCAATACATGACTTTCAAAACATGCGTGATTGGTACTATTCACTTTAAAACACGGGTTTTACTCACGTATACGATTATGATGATGTAGGTACCAACGGCACCAACCTGTTGAATCGAAACCGTTGGTGCCTACATCAACGTAATCGGATACGTGAGTAAAACCCTTGTTTTAAAATGTTTACTTCAATACACCTAAAAACACTTTTATAACCCTTTTTTATTTTATTGTTTTATATTAATTCATTGTACATTTTTTAAATACGATAGGTCAGCTCTTGACCTCGAAGCTTTTGTAAATGTAAATATTGTACTATTGTAACATAGTATTGTAAATATTGTAGGATCGTGTCGTATTCTTTTGTGAATAGTATGGTAGGTGTTATTGGAAAATTACGGTGTAATCACTTGTTTACTTACATTTAAAGTATGTGTAAATATAATTCAGATAAATAAATTGTTGTTAGTAGTTTCTTGCTAAAAATATTGTAAGTAGGTACGTGAGTATATGAATACTAGTTAAAATTCGATTATTTCTTGTTCATGTCTATATTATGAGCCCAAATTTAGAAATGAGCGACGAATATTCTTATGTATTGATTATAGAGAAATCTAGTAGAAACATAAATATAACATCGAAGTAAATAAGCTATTATGTACTGAATATATTCATAATGATTGAGTAGTTTTTTTATTTAGCTTGTTTATAATAGTTATTTTTTACTGATTGTTATGATCACAAAGACTATAAATATGTTTAAGATAAGGTAGGTATCTAAGATACGAAGTATAAGAGTTAGAATCAGTACATAAGGTATTTTAATGAATTATTATTATATGTTGTATTAGTGTGCTGAAATTGTTAATTTTATTTCCTTAATAATATATTCAACTTAAGTAATTACAATTGTTATCATGCTTTACGAACTTGAATGATATATAATAAATGTTTTTGTAAATATTATTGTTTTACTGAAAATTAAGCCAGCTGCCGCACTATAAAAAACAATCAGTTATTTTGAGCATTAGAATTAGAATTCTAAATTATTTTTATTTCTTTTATTTAGTTCTGCGGACTGCGGAGTTCTGCTTTTGTTCGGCGGAGAATCGTTTGGACTTCATCTCTCCTGGTGTAATGTTATGATAAGGAACACAACAATTTAGAATTGCTGTTATGACGACAGACTTAGGTAAAATGGTCCAGGCGGGCACTAATAACCAAACCATGCACAAATTTGTACCCCTGGGGATCAAACCCGGCATTTCTGGGTCACTTCACTGGGCGAACCACTAGACTAGGCGGTAAATTATCAATGAATTTAATATAAATCGTGTTTACAAAACGGAGAAAACAAATCAACAACGTTGGAAAGTTGTATATACAATTGAAATTGATTTTCTGGCTGGCTGAATCTCTACGCATGAAAAACCATCAGACCTAATTTAATTAATGCATTTCAACAAATTCTACTTTGATTTTGTGTTTAATTTCCCGTGATAAAATAACAGATTTTGCAATACAAAACTCATGAAATCGTCTGTATTAAGACACGTTTTTAGAGTTGTAAGCAAGAATATAACACTAGAGATATGAGAAAGATTTTTGTACTCGTATATCTATATAGTTTTTATCACATAAAGTAACAGCCGGTGAAATCAACGTGTCTTTCAGTGGAGTTCTCGTAGGCAAGTAGTAGGAGACGCCCTCCGGGCACTGTTAATTAAAAAGGAGAACAATGTAGCTTTTGCCAACTCGCAATCGCACAGGATATGCTCTTCTAAATCAGCTAAGAGAACCATTAACCCCATTACCGCCCGATTTCCAATAAAACCTGTTTTAATCGACACTCAAAAACATGTAAAAGTGCAATAGTTAGGCTGCTCGTTAGCTTTAATCGGATCTGGCGCGGTTCCAGCCGTCGTAAATACATTGTCATAAAGATGGCGCCATGGGACGAGTGTGTGCAGGTGAATTGACACTCGCTAGGTTGTTAGGGATCTGCAACTGGAATGGGAGATTACGAAGTGTGAATGAGTGCTTTTATTTGTGTGCTGGTCTAGTTAAAAGTTTACAGATTTAAGGTTTCACAATACTTTTTTGTCCGACAACGGGGAAGCCTAATCCTATCATGTGTCAAGATATGATAAAGCTGAAGGTGGAATCAAACTTCAAACAAGTCCCACCAACCAGAACGAGCACACATTTGTGACCCCGCGCGGACCCGAAACCTCTGGTCACTGTATCTGATACCAGAGGGCGAAGTACACATAGGCTGTAAGTCCAGGAAAACATAACATTAGTTAGGTTCAGGGTTCTTGAGCAGACCAGAACTAACCCCCTTAATCGACGGTCGCAGCCTTGGACTTATGTTGATCCCAATATAAGCAAGGACGTTTTCTGATGAGAGCTTTCAATACTGCTGTCTCCAATCCACCTTGGGGGAAGCTTTCTGGCCTAACGGTAACGCGAGTGGCTCTCAATCTTTAGGACCTGGGGTCAAATCCCGGCTGGGACAGACCTTTGTGATATTTGTTTTTTGGACGTTCAGGCTTCAATTCGGATATGAAGGACAATTCTGTGCTTCGGAGGGCACGATTAACCGTCGGTACCGGGTGCCAGACATAGAACTGGCCGTTAGAGTTGGTTCATAAAATCTGACACCAGGGTTGATACACAGCAGTTGAGACACATTTTCACATAGAATGAAGAGGGGGCCTGTTATACAATGTAATAGAGGTAAGTAGATGTAAATAAAGGTCAATAAAATAATAAGGGTCATAAGGAGAAGAGTAGCGCCGGATTGTCAAACTTGTTTCAACCCCCAACACATGATGATCACGACCACTCTGGCAGGAGTGTAGCGACTAAGAAGTTAATAAAGGTCAGAGAGTAAGAGAAAGCATGTAATTACCACAAAACATAAATAAAGGTTTCATTCTTACATTTTCGTAGGACGTCAGCTGTAGATTATTAATTTAAGATACCGTCTGAGTATGATTGAACTTCATTAGATTGGACAAAAACTGTAATTTATGAGTCGACTTGCGTGTTAGAAGACTGTGCCTAAGGTTGCCTTAACACGAACTATGTATATTTGAATACATTATTTAGACACGAAAAAACGGATATACGCGATAAATACCATTTTTCGATGTTATCCTGATGTTTCGGGTTTGCACTAGCCGTGGTCGCGGGCAGATGGGGATAAATATACCACACCACGACTGGTGCAACCTTATCGAACCATAGGGATATATTGGTAAATACGCGATATATATACCCGTTCTAATTACGAAAGTGTAAAACATATAATTTGGCATTTTACGCAACGCTATCTTGCCCCAAACTAAGCATAGTTCGTCATTGATGTGAACTAGATATTGAAAAACATTAATACTCGATATTCGTGTACGTGTACTTATGGTACAATATAGCACCCAAACAGTCCTAAAACAAACACTTACATTTTGATACAAATGTTTGTCCCGGGTGGGAATCAAACCTACAGCGTTAAAGGTAGAGCTTTACCAGCTGAGCAGTGAAGCCTTCGAGTTCAATTATTCTTACGTTGAGTAAACAGGTGAAAGGTTTTTAATATCTACTGCTGGCCAGTGCCTCCTTCATAGTTGGAGTTTTGCCACTGACATAATCATCTTGCTTGGCTGTCAAATTGCTGATTGCAGTAAAGGTGTAAGATAATACACAAAAGTAAGCTGCATTTCTTCTGGTGAGATCTATTAGTCGGCTTTTACGACATACGTGGGCTGATGGAGGGGTTAGATTTGTTATCATTTTTTTCCAAAACAGTAAGCTTTAATTAGAAAACATGTTTTTTTTTTTTTTTTATAAATTTGTACACTGGATGTGAAAGGTTCCAAATATAGCGTTTAATAAACGTTTACACGTTATGTTACATTATTTGGTACGACGATGCCTGTAGACTTCGATACATCCTGACAGCGTTCTAGAGTCCCGTCTATATACACCGTGCGCAAATATACAAATCGTGATTGGTCGTGAATAACCTTTCCAAATCACCCAGTGGAATGTGGGTGTCATCAAAGATGACTAAGGGAACGTTTACCAGATGAAGGGAAGCAGCTCCCTGCATTACTTATACCTTTACGGCTATCACTAATACACCTAATCGTAGTGACTATGTAAAAAAAAAAACTATTTTTTTGAGGAGATCCAATCCAGCAGTGGAAAGAATGGCTTTTTGGTGATGATGATGACTGTGCAGAAGCTAATAATAAATACTAGCTTTTAATTCTAGAAAAGTTGTTATAATACTAGAAGAAACAAAATATTGTTTTAAAAACATTTCCCCAATGGATGGACGAAGCTTTCATCGGTTTCACCGATGCTAAAAGCCACTCGCGTTGTATTGTATTTTTAACACGTTTTTATTACCTCGCTTTTCAGTGGTTGGAATTTTTACTCTAGAATTCTACTACCCGATAAGCTTGTGAAGGCTTGACTTCATACTTGCTTGGAACTCGATGACTATGCATTTACTCACTTAATTTTTTATAGCTTTCTCCATAATGTTAATCACGGAAGAATAGAGATGGAGAGCGGCGTAGCCAAGTAGGAGAGCTTTGTGGGTGTGGGCTCACCTCGAGGCTTCAAGGCCAAATCCAGTCGTATACCAATGGACTTTTCGGTTTTTCGTAAGTTTTGTAGCCTTTTGTAGATTCCCAAATACTCGGAAAGTTTTCGGATCAGAAACAACACTTTATAGGATAATATAAATAGAATAGCGTAGACATTTGTCGGATTCAACTTTCACAACTTCCGAAATTGTCTGTGGGGTTCGTAAGAATTAAAAGCAACCGGTTATTACTCAAAATAAGACTCGTTTATTCAGTACCAGGCTAATTACTCTCAAACACAGTACAACACTACTTAGTTATACTACCGATTGACTGAACACTGTTATCGCACTCAAATATCACTTGATGTTAACTCGCTGTATCGTATTTGAATTCTGACTTGCTTTTTTTTTATTATGAATGGACAATACGCTGGCCTGGTTCTGAACCTGGGCGGCAGCTTTGCGCGGACCTGACTGGCGCTGAAGGCGCGAGAATTCTGACTTGCTTCTGAATCGCGCGTCAATTTATATCCAACTTTATCGAAAGTTCTAGTAAGCGCGGGAATGGTCGCGCTGCTAACTGTTGCGTAATCTGGCACGGCGGTCATAAATCATCCTTTTGTGTTATTGATAAACAAGTTGTTATTGTCTTATTTTCTCGGAAGTATGCGAAGGCTCGCGAATATTCTAGATGTTTCTGACTGGCGTAACATTATTAAACAATATATATGTCACCCTATTGTTTTTTTTGCCGTGGTGGCGTTATTATATCTGGCAATGGGAGAGCTGAGCTAATGAACTCAATGTAGCAAACGAAACATTCCGGCGGTTTTATTTATTTATAGTTACATCAATATCTAACTGTATGTATAAAACAATAAGCATTTTTCTGGAATCAACGCACGTGCCAAGCTACTGGCGCTAGAAAGCTGAAATTTGTTATTGAAGGGTTGTTTCTTAATATAGCAAAACCGGAGTTTTTTTGAAGTTTAAATCCTATAGGGGTGAAATAGATTAAAAACGTATGCATGCAACGGTGGTGCGATTTGCTTAAAACTTTGTACGAATACTTAAAATGCAAAATAAATATATAAGTGTTTCCGGATTTTGCCAAACAACCCTTATTATCGGTAAAATAGGGTTTTAACATTTAGTTTCTTAGAAAGTGGAAGGGTGAAATGGAATAAAACACGTTTTGTATGAAGAACACAAAAACTCTTAAGTTAGTCATCAATCATTTAAATTTAAAAGTATTTCAAAAAGTTTTTAACAAATCGCGCGACGCGTTACATGGCTTATATGCAATATTTAACAATCACATCATCCGTTTTATGGGTAGTTTAGAACATTTTATAATATGAATTTTGCTAAGTTTTTAAAGATTTGTTAGAACCAGGAATAAGATTTTCCATTAATATGCTTGAAGAAATAGGAGAAAGAAAATTTGCAGAATTTGAAGGCAACATTTCTGTACCTGACTTAGGTGAAGTAGCATCATCGTTTACAGATCTTAGCGCCTGTAGGTATATACACTGACGAAGCCATGATAAGAGAAAGATTGGCTGCGAAATGACGCTCTCATAAGCCATGTTTTGCTAAATACATCTGAAGTTTAGCAGATGGAATATAGGTTATTTTACTCCGATCTCCAAACAGACGGTGCCGTGATTTATCCCGAGGAATTCCTCAATTAATTAAATCCTCTTGGCTGGCCGCCACACAAGCTCAACTCAAAGTGGGTGCATCTGTAATATGATTAGGAATCTCAAGCCACCAAGTCTTAGTAATGGGACGAGACTACAAATAAAATCCTTTTACCGGAAAATTATCAAGGTCACGATATTTACAGGGTGTGCCCAAGGGGAAACTGTATTTTTCCCTGAAATAAACAAAGTCTCTTTGAATTTAAAAGATTACAGTTTTCCCTGAAGCATTGCTTCGCGCTGACGAAAAATAAGGTCCAAGTACAGTCACTGAATCTTGTGGGTATAGACTTGAGTGATGATTGCTTTTCCCATGGGCAGCTTTACGTAGTTAGCTCCAGGATGTGTTCTCCAAGTAACCTGGTTATTCTAGCTGCTGGCGGAAACAACATTCACGTGTTTTTCAGTGATAGCTAAAATATGTAAATTCATAAATTTGTGAGTCCATCAAAAGCACGATCCGTCAATTTTATCTCTTGATGGATCGTGCTTTCGATGGACTCTTTTTTAAAACAATAACCTAATATAACCCTTTTTTATACGCCTTATGTAGGTATCAAGAAGGAAGAAGGGTAAGGTAACTCTCAAAATTATAAGTTGCTACGACCAGCGATCTAGGTAGGTAGGACACCAAGCGAACGAAGCCACGCGGGTAAACTTACTTTTAAAATAATATTGTTGAAGTGTCTGTTTGTAATGTGAAAGTAACAGCTTTTTACTTAATGCATACAAAAGTATAGGTATACGGTACTTCTAACAAAAAAACATATATTATTTTTGTATGTCTATCTGGATGCTCCTTTTTGTATCCAAAACGACAGAACCGATATTGTCACGGAACATTCACTGGTATCTTAGCTGATGTTATGAGGAGTACTTGGGGTTCCGCACAAAAAAACCCAATATGAAACTAAATTATTTAGAGACATTCCATTTCCCTTTTCATTCCATTTGCCAACACTAATTACCGACAGAACTAATTTATTAATAGAGCGAGTAGTAAATTCAATAATACCTTCAATGAAAGCGAGACAATAGACTTGTTTCGTACAAGTGTGATTTCGGCGCGTCGGCTGCTGAGCAGTAAATTCTTCGATTATAGTTTAGGCACCTAGTGGTGTAGTACTGCCATTTATTCTGTGGTATTGAGTAGGTAGGTAATCAATTATGTTCGTAATCGTAAAGTTCAATTCTAGGTACTTCTAACTAATACTTAATTGTAGGTTAGATAACCAGTGTTTTTTTAAAGATATTTGTGTTGAACTTCGTAAATGATTGCTGCGCGTTTTGTGTGCGCGTATTATATTAATCATTCTGTTACCATTCGTGAAGACCGCTAAGTGGCTTCTCTGATAACCTAGACTGGATTGATTAATTAAGTAATTTAATTAATTAATTAATTATTAAGTTTTATAAAGCTGTTGGTCTTAATAATAAATAAATACATTCCCACGGGATAGTGGAAAAAAGTTCCCGGGCGCTCGTTATTAAGAAAATAAAAACGCAGCGTACAATACACGCACGTGTGACATGACAATTCGTGTTATTTGCTCTGTACTTCAGTTTTCTGACGTAGCGTCTGGCGATAAGGCAAACAATTTAGGATCAGCAACGTATCTTTACAAAACGTTACACGTACTAAATTAGTTTATTTGATCAAAGCATTGATACATTTCATGTGAAGTGTTATTCATTTTATTTTATATCATATGTCATGGAATTCGGAGACCGATCTTTTTTGTTTTTTTTTTCAGTGAAATTTCTTTGGCCACGTTAAACGATTTTGGTATGGGCAAAGTTTAGGGGTTCGCGTGACCAACATGCTAATGTAACGTGTTGCGGGAGACCGGCAACCGATTTCTTGTTGCTCGATAATTTTGTCGCGGATAGTAAGATTAAAATTCTTTGTAATTATAAAAATATATTGCTAATTCGTCAGAAATAAAAGTGTCTTTTGTTATTATTTACTAAATGATTGCTTAAATCAATTTCATAATTGATTTTAACAATTACAACCTTACACAGAAGTATTGTCACAAAAATTGTTTCTATTTTTTTTTTTTTTTTACATTTCGAATTTTAATCCTCGGTCTAACGTAGAAAAAACTTGAAAATATCTCGAGACGAGTTATAAGAATTCATCAATTATACAAATTATTTCAAAGTTCAAAGTTTTTACTTCTGTCTGTAGACTCTGCAGTCTCCATGACTGCCTATTTTTTGACCTACATGTATGGGCTGCATCTCAACTGGTGTCAGGCTACGGCTGGATGTAGAAGCGCACTCAGCGGCTAGCTACCATCATCTTACCTAATTCTGTCACCATAATAACAATTCTAAAAATTGGTTTTATCGGCATTTAGAGGTAAGATAGCCAGTTCCTCAGTTTGTTGATGATATCGGGTGGAGTGCGCCTCCACCTTTGGCCATATTTCAACTGGTAACCTGGGACCCTACCGGTGACGGCGTAGCCGATCTCCATTGGCTTAAAATTAGCTTCATGAGAACTAGAAACGATTTTTAATAAGTACTACAGAGTATCAATAAATTACATTCTAATTAAAAAAATATGGTAGATAGCATTTTTATAAAAACGTTGCGTTTCGTTTATTTAATATTTGTTTCTTATTGAAATCCCTAATCCATTGTATGCATTGTATATAGGAGTCCCATCTTAACATTGACGAACTTCATAAAGAACGGCGGTAGCATTGCAGGTGAGATGATTATAATTAAATAGGAAATAATTAACCGCACACTGGAAACATATTCGCCCATCTAAGTACAACTTCATCTATGTACACTCAATAAATGCACTACTAATTATCAAATTAAAAGTAAGAACTTACAATATAAAAACACCAAATCAAAATTAACTAGGTTAAGTTAAGTTAAGTTATGGTGCAAGATGCTGCGCCTCTCACCAGTGCCGGTGCGGTGCGGCCGTAGATCATTTTGGTTTTCACGGACTTTCGTGTGCAAGGTCTGCCGGCAGGATTTCGCGCCACGCTAGTCTTAATGACATTATCCGTCGAGCGTTTACCAGTGTCAATGTGCCAGCCGTTCTTGAACCGAATGGTCTGTTACGTGATGATGGTAAGCGGCCCGACGGTATGACTCTTGTCCCTTGGGAAATGGGTAGGCCTTTGGTGTGGGACGCTACCTGCGTCGACACCCATCTCATCTGCCTGGGACATCAGTTAGGGCTGGTGCGGCGGCTGATTCGGCCGAGGATCACAAAAGGCGCAAATATAGTGGTCTCGACAGAGCTTACCTATTTGAGCCTTTTGGGGTGGAGACCTTGGGTCCGTGGGGAGCCGGTGCCCTCCGGGTTTTCAAAAATATTGCGGGGCTTTTGATTGAGGCGACACGTGACCCAAGGGCTGGCTCTTATTTAGGCCAGCGAATTAGCATAGCTATTCAGCGTGGCAATGCAGCCAGTGTCTTGGGCACGCTTCCGTCTGGTACTGGTCTGGAACAGTTGAGTTACCTATAGGCCGTTTGTAACGGTCCTTAGGTAATCTGACTGATTCCTTTGTACTTAGTTAGTTTAATTTATTGAATAAGTTATGTTTGAACAGTGAATAAAAAATGCATTAGGCGAAGCGAACGTGCCAGTAGCAGCCGCCGATTGCCAATTAGGTATTCGAGTTTGCTTAATCTGTTACCCAAGCTATTTTCGTTGATGCATTGATATATTAGATTAGTCGTTCATTAACTAAAGTAGTGGTTCATATAACATTAAATAGATATTGACTTTATTTTATTTTAATTCGAGAACCGGGTATTTATCGCGTATTTTACCTATATTTATCCCGACGTTTCGGCAGGGTTGCACCAGCCACGGTCAATAATAAGTGTTCTAATCGCGAAAGTTTAAAAAAGACTATTGAGTTTATTTTATTTAGATATGCAAATTTTATGGGCAAACAGCACATTTAATGTACATACTTTTAAAATATTTTATTATGTGTGTGTGGACTCAGTGACCACACGTTAGGTAGCATAACTTTTTATTAAATTCTTAACAGTCTTCAATAATTTACCGTTTTACAAATGTTTTGGAACTTTTACTAATCATCTACAATCAAAAGGTACGAAAAAACATGTGGTCACTCAGTCCACACACACACATTTATTGTGTTAGAAAAAATGGGTATTTTTTTATCAACCCATATTAAGCGTTCTTTGTCTTTTATAGTGTTTTTCTTTGTCCTGCCTAGCTCCCAGTTTATCAGGGGTCGGGCTTCCTCGTCAATCAAAAAGACACTTGGTCCAGGATTATTAGCACCACGTGGCCTGGGGGTATCTTCTGCCTGTGAATTTATTGGGGATGTTAATCTTAAGTTTGTAATGTTTGTGCTTAAGTTACATCATACAGTGGTCGTTTCGCCTTATCACATTGTATGTACTCATACTCCGTATCTTTTTAGTCAGCTCATTGGGTGCTGTAAAACACACATTGCACCTATGTTCTTCATAGAGGGTAGCATAACTCAGCACAACTTTGAAATAACGCACTAACATAAGCACTAGTTGATGAATATTGTACAATCTAAAAGTCCCTGTGTACGTATTGTGTGAATAAACAGCAGATCTGCTTTAGACGTTTAGTAAACTTAGATCTAAAATAGACTGTCAATAGGCAGAATGGAGTTTACAAACGCGCACGTTCTAAACTTGGATGCTTGGATGCTCAAACCTACATTTCCACTGTCGCGTAGCGGAGAAAAGAGATGCAGGAATCAATCATTGTTTAAAATCAGCAACGATTCCACTCGCTATAAAGGAAATAGTCATATGATGTAGAGATGAAAATAATTTTATAAGATTCAGTAACGCTGCGGTCACGGGTAAAGAATCGACCTATTCGCGGATGTCGTTCAAATATCTTTATTATGAAATATAACCTGACAGTCATAATTAAACTAAAACTAATACTTAAAAAGATGTAACTTAATATAGGTATGTAATACATCTAAAAATATACGCCAGAAAACATGAAAGCATCAGGTAACCCAATACATCTGAATATACAAAGAAAGATTAAAAAAAAAGCAACACAAAATGAAAAGCTTTAAAGAACTAACATTTCACAAAATAATTAGCTAAAAGAGCTCTATCACCACGGTTGCGACGAGAGGCTGTTTGCAGTATATAAAATATAATATAGCGATCTAATCGAACAGTGCTACTGATTTGTAATGTTTGTATGACAAGCAGAGATGAGTGGAGAAAAGTGCCACGGCTCAGTTGTGTGGAGAGAAGTTATAAGGAATACCGTCAAAAAAAACTACTTCAATGTATCGCATTATGTTTGCCCCGCTCCACCTTGCTCCGCGAATAGAAAAGTATGTTTTCTTATGGAACTGAAGACTGGGGATGTGAAGAATGAATAATTCTATTCGGAGACTGTGAAAACAATCTTAAACCTATAATCACGCACAGGACCCAAATATCGCATAAAGGGGTAATAGGTAACCTACATTTTGTGAATTCAATCTAAATTTGAAATGTTTACGAGTACAAAGAGACGTGTTGATGGAATTGTTCTCGTTGAATCCTTGCCGTGCGTCAGTAAGCTTTTGTTTCTGAAAGCTTATATGCGCAATCAATATGCGGTTATCCCGTCAGGAAATCGGGCTGCTGTGAGAGAGAGAGAGGGGAAAACTAATGTTGGAGATGGCTGATGGCATACCTATAGTCCGAAGACTCCCTAGTGTTTGGAATTCAATTTGGGTGCTTTCAAGAATGTAGGTAAGCTTTCAATTCCCTTGAATTGAAATATGGATGCATAGTAGGCACTAAGCCCGAATTGGGTCAGTCTCTGATCCGAAAATAGCGTTACAGTAAATTTTCGTGGCTATTTGAGCGTTTGAGTTTTATAAAAAGCTTGGTGTATTCACAAAATCAGGACTGAAATTTCGTTATACGTAGGTTTTACTTTTAAAAGCTTTTTGCTTTGTGAAAGGATTCGTCTGGCAAAGTGCTGAATTCCGCTTCCAAGACTATTACTGCCTATATTTTTGGACTATGGGGAAGCATTTGGCCTTCATCTCACCTGGTTACAAGTTTAGATTATGCCAAAGGTGGAGGCGCACTTCACCCGGAATCCTCAAGAGACTTAAGAACTAACTTTATAACCTCAAAATACATTGGGAAAATCAAACACCCAAACACAAAATAAACATTTATATTCATCACACAAATGTGACCGGAATAGGAATCAAACCCACAACCTAAAGCACAGAAGGCAGAGCTACTATGAACTGAGCTGTAAGCCTATAATCAATATCAATTAGCAAATTGACACTATCTACTTCGAGTGGGGTCAGTCACATCGAAGCTTAGGTAGATACCTAATAAGCCTTCGTTGCTCTCCCCAATACAATTTTAATAAAATATAAGAGAACTATAATAGTTTAGAAACAAATAAGCAACTATATTGTACCTTCATATTTGATACCAGCGGTTATATTGAAAAAGTTTGTTCGTAAGAGTTCTCTGTTATTGAACTTTCTATCTCTCATGCGGCTAACTAGACACTTATGATATTGAAGCCTTTACAAACCACGAAACCTGGTGTTATGAACTTGATAGCCCGCTTAATAGCCTTTTACCCGACCTTTTAACCCCCTCTGTGGTCTAGTTGTTCTACCCACCGACTTCAGATCAAGAGGTCCCGGGTTCGATCCCCAGGAGGAGTGTTTTGCTTGTGCTTTTGATTGTGCTTGGTTTGGCTGGTCGTAGGACTTTGTTTAAGTCCGCCTGGCTAGCAACCACCGAAACACCTAATTCTGTCGCCATAACTTGTAATCCGGAGATGAAGGCCAAGCGCTTCCCCATAGTACAATAAAAAAAATGACTGACGCCACTAAAAGTGTTTTGAAACATGCCAGTACCTGCATACAGCAACATATCGAACATCTATTGAAATTGTTTTAATACCGATTTTGAACCAAATTACTAAGAAATTGTGTGTGCAAAAATTTATTAAATTTGACTAACTTCCGTTATAATGCGTTAGTGTTTTTTTTTCCAAAAATGAACTAATGTTTCTGAAGAAACTGCAAATGTATCTCCTCAGGTCATGGGTGCCCCCGTACTGTCCCAGTTAAAAAAGACACTTTATATTACAGGTCATTAATTTCACACAGGGCTATCTAGCCCCAAACTAACCATAACTTGTGATATGAGAACTAAATTACGGTTAGAATACTTAAATACTTTGTTTATTGCGTTTTTATACATACTTATCATACAATACAACACCCAAATACAGAACAAACATCTATTATATATTCATCACACAAATGTATGTCCTGGGTGGGAATCAAACCGACAACCTACAGCGCAGAAGGCAGAATTACTACCAACTGAGCTATGAGACTAGTTTAAATATTCATAAGGAAATAGCAAATTTGTAGACAGTCACAGATAGCCAGTATAGCTATAGATGTTGATAAAAATCACCCGAAGGTGCCATTTATCACAATAATGCTATGAGAGCCCGGATGCTACGATACGTCTCCGGACTCGGCCATTGAACAGATTTACGAGGTGGCGGTAGTAACGACGATGCTTTGGCACAATATATATTATAGGTAGCTATTTATTTCATAATAACAGAGTAACAATAAATACTGACGCTAAAAAACAACTCTCTGTTCGCTGTGGACATGTTTATGTATTTTATGTTGCTAGAAGCCCTAAAGAGTTGGTGAGGTTACATTTTCCTGGTTTCGGGCAAAAAATAATCATGTCTTTAGGACGAACACGATAGTTTTATAGATAAACTCTTTTTGTACAACAAAAAAACCGCCAAGTAAGGAAAACCATTAAACAAGGTTCAATTTGTGCGGCCATTTTGCTATAAGCGATCTCTTCCTGACAACCTTTGGATATATTTATGAACAATCCTACGTAAACGTACTCCACAGAATACCGTAATTTAAATAATAAGGGACTGGGTAGTAAAGGGGGTACAAGTCACGTCGTGAGTTGTGTATTTTTTTTGTAAAATTTTAACCTTTTTTTTATGACAAGGTGCTTGGCCTTCATCTCACCTGATTTTTTATGTTATGATAAGGCCGAAGGTGGAAGCGCACTTCTTCCGGAAAAATCAACAAACCGAGGAACTGGTTATCCGATCTCTGAATGCCGTAACACAACAATTAAGTAATTGTTGTTATGGTGACAGAGGTAAGATGGCGGTAGCTAGTCAGGGGGACACAAAGAACAAAGTCCACCAACCAAACCAAGCACAATATTGCACCCCCCCTGGGGATCGAACCTGGGATCTCTGGATCTGACACCGGATGTCAAACCACAAGACCACAGAGGCGGTCAAATAGAAAAAAGCTGCTGCCTTTTCTGTAAACCCCCTAGATTAACGACATCCATGGGCTGGAGGGGTAGATTTTTAAACCACGACAACTAAATAATAACTATGCTAAGGTGTAATGAATAAAATAGTCCTTTACAGATGCTCCCATTTACAAATACAATCCAATGATCAAATAGTCGTTTATTGAGTTTACGAGACAGTCCTTATTTAATTAAACGCCTGCCTCGAGATTGATTACAATTAATTAAAGTCAAGAACCGTTCAAACGAGGCAAGTGATTCAGACTAGTCGTTACTGAGCGAGCCTAAATAAGATAATAAATTATGATGTACCTAAAGATAAATTTAAAAGTCGCGCCAGTTATAGAAGAAGAGGAGTAGAGAACCTAGCGGTTAGCATGGTATGGTCATGTAATGAGGAGGGATTTGTAGTTAATTACTTATAATATTAATTCAAGTGTTGATGGACATGTAAGCAGGGGAAGGCCGGAGAAGAGATAGATAGATTGTCTGAAAGAGGACAGGGGTGTGAAAAGTGTGGATTCAGGGTTGACAGTTGATAGAAGTGAGTGGAAGAAGAATATTTTGTGCCGACCCCATCTAGCGTGGATTAAAGGCAGGAGAATGATGATGATTTTAAAGAGGGGCTGGTTCGTTGATGCAATATCTGTAGCACTGTATCTGCATGTGTTTATGTATGTAGGTATATACCTATATACATTAACACATAAATGTGTATCCTGTAGTATTACAGCCCCCTCAGCATGGGGCGGGGATAAAAAAATGTTTAACCACCTTCGAGAGAATGTTGTCTCCTGATGGTGGATAAAAACAGAGGACAACATTTTTACCCCCTCCCCGTGCTGAGGGAGCAGTCTAGTAAATCAGGTATTATCCACTATCTCGAAAAATTCTTATCTGTAAGCTCGTCTAGCTTTAGGCTAGGGCGAGATGAGGTCTACGATGAAGCGTGCTTTCCTGGAAGGCTCAGGCTCTTCCGTGCACCAATGGAACATAGAAAACCGTTTGGTGTTGTTCTATGGTGGAGGCTAGTCAGTTCATGCTACCAGTGTTGTGATCAATCAGCCGTAAGCGTAGGCAGAAGCCACCTTTTTCGCTGGCTGGGTTGACCACGAGGATGTAGATCACACTAACTACAATTTGTTACAAAAGATTACATAACTAAGGAAATGATATTTTTGGCTTGTTTAGAGATGAAAGCTGGCAATTTCTGTCTACTGTCTACTGTCTACTGTCTTCGTGTAAACGATCATCTCCAGTCGCTGTTGTTGAAAAGCAACTTTTCAGCAAACAAAGTTTTTAAAGTTGGTTGGTTTAAAAAGTATATGGTGGTAAAACACCTATTTAAAATATAAGAAATATATTTTTTATTTTTATTGTGTTACAAATAATCTTCTGTTTTGGGTTTACTTTGGGCTTCAAGAAATATTTTGTAATCGGTGAGCGTTTATCATATGTCCTAAGTTCCTCCATTGGTTCCTCCATGGCCTATCAACCACGTGCCGAGCACACTAAGAAATAAAAAATTACGTTCCTTGTATGGGGGCCAAAAAGGTAAACATTATTTCGGTCGCAAATAAAAATACTAACGTACCCCATGGTTGGGTCAAGGTATATAGGAATATAATATACGATGGGATTTTACATTTTTTGTTGGGGAACTATTATTTCTCCAAAAAAATAGGATTTATTTTATTCCAATTTCACCACCTCTGAGGTCTAGCGGTTGGTCCACCGATATTAGCCCCAGAGTTCCCGGGTACGATCCCAAGGGGGTATAATATTTTGCTTGGTTTGGTTGGTGGTAGAACTTTGTCTGCCAGGCTAGCTACCACCATCTTACTTTAGTCTGTCGACATAACAACAATTATTGTAAATTGTTATGTTCCGGCATTTAAAAAGGTGTTAGATAGCCAGTTCCTCACCATTATTGAGGGTTCTGGTGATTTCACCAGAACCCTCAATAATGGTGGTGTGAGATGAAGGTGGCATTACCCCACCTTACAATAAAAAAAAAAAGAATACCTATTAAGCCTCGATATGTAAAACATTTCAAATGTTAGCTACAAATACATTTTATCAATATATTTTTTTGTTACAATTCAAAGCATAATGTATGTTGTAGTATTATTTGATGATGAATGTGTACATGCACCTAAGGAAAGACATTCAGCCGGAATCCAAAACAATCTGAAGCATTGGCTATCTTACCTCTAAATGCCGGAACATAGTAATTTTATAATTATTGCTATGACGACGAGAGAGACGAGAATAAGGTAAGATAGTGATAGCTAGGCGGACTTAAACAATGTCCTATCACCAACCATACCAAGCCTAGTATTGTACTCCCCTGAGGATTGAACCCGGGTCCTCTGGATCTGACAGGTAGGTGAACCACTAGACCACAGACGCGGTCAAGCTACTTAACGTTGGATGTTTAAACAGTTTGATGTTTTGCTTTTCTGAATTGTCATTGATGTGACATTGACAAATGACACGTCATGAAATTTTATTTGTTTACCTTTTTTGGATTCGAATTAAAAAGCGGAATATATACCAGGAAGAGGCTTGTATACATAAGAGGTTATGTAATTACCAAATGCACTGGCTAGCTGGATGTTTGCGGTAAATAATATTAAAACTGCGTCACTTTGATTAGCTGATAATTTTAATAATGACTAATAAAACATACACCGTGTTTAAATTAGGTCTACGTAACAAACGGTTATTAAAAAATATTAACCATTTGTTACGTCTCTTTGACACATTTCGAGTAGCACTCATAAATAGGTTTCCTATTATACCTATCTACATACATGTTTGAGAAAAATATTGCAAGCGTCAAAAATACGATACAGGTAGGTATTTATATACCTGAGGCACTAAAATATAAAGTGCATTTAGTCATAAATTATTTATGTAGGTAGGTACGTAACAATAGGTTTTTGTCTGTAGAAAATATCATTAGGAATGTATTCAACTGTGTGATATGGTAGGTAGATTTAGGTAGATGTGAGATTTGATTATTCTGTTTGTCAGTTTCAGGGAACATAATATATGTTTTTTCCTAATAGCTATTAGTTTAGACCTGCATATTTAATTTGAAACTAACCTAAAAGCTAAAAGGTCCTTACCTGGATAAATTAACACATAAGCCTAAGGCCACATAAAGTTTTGTTTGGTTTATAAGGATACTTAATGTACTTGCTACTAAATAAATATTTTTGTAAATTTTTTTGAAGTGAAAACATTTTTAGGCGCGTTAACACTTTTTGGGTGAACAAAAATCATGGCACTCGCGTCATCGTCACCGAACGCTTTCCATGAGCTTTATGTATACTGTTTATAGGTATATGTGTACTTTTTGGGTGAACAAAATCGTGAAACTGGGCAAAAGCCTACGGTCTCTTGGTTAATCCCTTGAAGACGTAAGCTTTGATCATTGACCCTACATGCTAAGCTCCATTGTTGATACTTCTCTCCCACCATTACTTCTTGCCGATAATCCTATCCCTTTTTTAGTGAAAGCCAAAAATCTGGGCCAACTATCTTTTATAACAGACTGTCTTGGTCCTCTCACATTAATAAAATAAGCAAAAGAGCTTTCAAGATTCTCTCAAGCGCCTTCAGCGGTTTTTACCTTTTAAAACCAAAGTCCTTCTGCCAGATCAATTATTCTTCCTCTTCTGGACTGACGTTGATAGATAAAAAGGGCTGTTCCCTTTTTATCTATCAACGTCAGTTCTAAGAAGTCATTGTGTCAGTTTTGTTGCATAAAACTAACGACAAAATTGAAATTCCAACAAAATATCAACAATCTCAGCTGTTCTCTTAGGCAAAGATCGACAAACTTCAATTTTTCACTTCTGTCAGCATTCCCGGAGTGCCACTGTTTTTTTTATGTTTGCCTTTCACAGGATCATAGTAGTTTACGTGACGTAGGACAGTTTACTTCGATGACTTTCAAGCCAAATTTAGTAACTACCATAATTATACGCTAGAGGCGCTTTTTAAGCTTTCTTACATTTGAAATAATGTCTGCGCTAGTTGACAGAAGCCTGCGGTAGAAGAAGGTACTTAAAATCAACACATCCAAAAATGTGTTATATACTTTAACAAATCTTTAACTTCTTTTGTACTACCAATAACTACATTCTCGTCAATTATATAATTCAGACCTTCTTCTATTTTGGACTCTGGCAAAAGAGGAAGAACCATGCACAAGCTCACTATTTTGGTTAAGTTTTTGTTGCTATTTTTTTTTTTATTTATGTAGGATTTTAAGTTGCGTAGCTTTCCTTTTAATTTTATCCAGGAAATGGAAGTAGCAACCGTGGTGCAACACCTGGGGAATGCAATGGTACTAGCGACACGTGCTAGTATCGGTATGTGTCCTTAGTACCATTGATGGTACTAAGGACACATAGTAGTAGCACTTGTACCATTGATGGTACAAATCAATGGTACTATAGACACACTGCCATTTTCTCGCTGGTTGATGCGTAGTATTTTTTTGTATATATATAATTGTTATTAAACTAAACCAATGAATCTCGCACAATATAGCACAGATACGTTTTGTTTGTGTCCTATTTTTGAGAACTTTTATGGAATGTTGCTCTTAATCTCATTTTGATGTTTTTGACCTTTTGAACTGGTTGAGTACCTTTTTGTTGGTTTTATATTTAAACAAAACCTGTACCTATTGAAGTCAAAAAATGCCATCTAAAACGATCAGTATGGCTTAAAAATATATCAGTATGGATATTATATTAACAATGGATAACTCATAAACAATAAAATAACAATATATATCATAACTAAAGTTATAAATATAGCAATAAATAAAAAATATAGCGTTTATTAAATTATCGCGATTATTATACATAATTATGAACAAAAACAGATCTTCATCGCGTACCTTTTTACAACGGCTGTGGTCACGGGTAGACTACACGAGACCACGGCCAAGGGTTGTAACAATGGAATATAAAAAGATGAAGACCCGTTTTTGTTAATAATTAAATAAAAATAATGACCGCTGAATATCGCTGTTGCGGCTTCCGCGCTTCTGCGGTGCTTCTGGCATGTTCGACAATTTTTGACATCATTGACGCCACCTGGCGGAAAAAGACGGCCTCACTACTGAACGGAGTGCGCGGGAGCAATAAAAGAAATTGCATGTTTGCAATAAAAGAAAGAAAAAAATAATGCGTGTCTTCTGTTATGGCAGAAGAGAAATGATTTTCAATATATAGCTAGCAATATATAGCAGAACGCCCGAACGTTACATACACAAACAGTCAAAACAAAACACAAACAAATGTAAAAGGGTCCCAATGGCAAATGTTGGGTATGAAACTTTGTAATAGCGTCTATTCCCACTAGTTCAGTTGTCCAGTTCAGTTGACTGAACAAGTGAGATTTATTTTCTCGTTTGTTCAATTGTAATAAAGACTAGCTTTTGCACCTTGTTACATTTATTTTTATTAATTTAATTTACACGAAGTTTTTCAAGTACGAAGAACAGTAATCATTTTTTTACCGACTCCATAGTCGAAGAGGATTTACTAAACTATTGTAAATAGAAGGCAAGCGTCAGTTTCACACTGCTGCGCTACCTTAGTCATTGATCAACTAACCTCGTAGCTCAGTTGGTAGTAACTTTTGCCTTCTGCGCTGTAGGCTGTGGGTTCGATTTCCACCCAGGACAAACATTTGTGTGATGAATATAGATGTTTGTTCTGTGTTTGGTTGTTGTATCGTATAGTTCGTATGTATTTACAAAAAATATTTAAATATTATATCCGTAATCTAGTTCCCATATTACAAGCTATGCTTAGTTTGGGACTAGATGGCGCTGTGTAAAATTAATGTCTTGTAATATTCATATTAAAATTTAATGTTTTGATCATTTGTGACTTATGACTTATATCTATTATTATATATGCTTATATTCTCGTAAGGCACACATGCAAGGAACTACGGAGCAAGCCTAAGTCTAAAAGGTGCCAATGAACTCTCAAAGACGTTACGGCTGTAACATAGCGGAAATATAGACGCTGCAAGCTAGAAACTGAAAACAAAAATCTTTTGAATATCAACCAGGTCGGGTGATGGTAATCAGCTGTGCGTTGACTGCTTTAAATAACGACACATCAGGATAATAATAACTACCTACTCCAGTCTGATCACACCCTAAGCCATGATAAAGCTTGATTAACCAGACGTACCTCACTTATTTTTATATGAAAAAACATCTGATATTTGAGTATAAATAGCAAAACTCACTCACAATCACAGTTTTATTTCGGACGTGGCGGTAAATAGGCACTAAACAAGGGTGAGCTGGTAGGCGCAAATATGCCATTTAAATGTCTAAATCCAGTACATTAGGTATCATACGTATGATACTTGATGTAATGGACATTAGTTATCTTAAGTTTTCGTGGCTGTCGATTGACCCCTTCCACTCAGCCGCGGATGTCTTATTCCTGTGTCTTATTGCGTAATTTCTGTATATTATCTAACATAGTTACTGCGATCACCGATCCGCCAGCCAATCGTGGTAATACAGCATACATCAAAACCATCAAAATAAATGGGTTTTTGATGTGTGATCTTAAGTTTTAGTTCGGTTACTAACCCATATAACCAAAAATATGATGTAAAGTCGGGTAAAATATTGCCAAAGTATTTACAATCGTGTTTTTTAAGGATTCAGATTATGTACAGGTACTATCCAATTAACAACGAAAAAGTGAGACAGCAGTGAAGGCTATTTTAAGATGACACTCCTGCCGAATGCCTGCACAACCTAAAGAACGTTAATATCTAAAAAAAATATTGATTTTTCATGTTATTTTAGTAAGTACAAGGCACCGAAAATGTATTCAGCTTCGGTGATGGCTGTGATCAACCGCATGCAGCTAGGCTTCCAGATCCTGTCCTCACTGCAGCTGACTGGGTCACTGTGGCCTCTTCATGCACAAGTAGAAGGTAAACTTTGCATAACAATACCTCAGAAGGGGAAGAATGATAAAACAAAATCTAGGACAAATAGTTCGAGAGTTCTAGTTTATCGCTGTTCAACAGTAGAGAGATCATGATAATATTCACCTCTCTCTCCTTTGGTCATATAATTGACTAGCTGGCAGCTCCAGAGGCAGATGGTGGGATTACTATACAATTAACCACGATTTTTATGATCGCAATAATATTATCTTATGGTATACCATCATTAAACTGTCTTGCAGATAGATCCAGCTACGACTTCATTGTGGTGGGAGCTGGTACAGCGGGAGGCGTGATTGCCAACCGGCTGACTGAGGATGGGAAGAACAATGTTCTCCTTATCGAGGCTGGTGGGAATCCGCCGTTGGAGTCACATGTATGCTGTTTTATTGTTTATGTACAGTTAAACTAACTATAAGATTACTCGGGAAGCAGATGCTTGGACCGTTACAAACGATCTATAGTTGACTCAGTTTCACAGTTTCAGACCAGTACCGTTGTTTTTAAATCAAGTGCCTGTTAGTAAATTTGAGCTCTTTCACTGACTACACATTTGCCATAAACTCCACATTTAGTAAATGCATTGGCCACGAGCTCACGGGGCGCGTGTAGTTGTTGAATTGAGGCGGCTCATAATCACTGGCAATGCTTGTTTTTATATGTATGTCAGGTCAGTCGACCTATTTAAAAAAAACCGCCAGGCTAACCTGAGCAATGTTGAGGTCTACAATGGAGCGAGCTTTACCAGATAATATTTTTGCTGTTTCACATCACACATCAACAGCCCATTAGTTTCCACAGCTGGACAGAGCCTCCTACAAAGCTGGAGGGTTTTGCCGTAATCACAACGCTTGGCAGGCGGATCGATGATCGCAGTAAATATGTAGATAATACTCCGAGGGAAGCTTCCGGTGAAGATCCCTTAGACGGCTTTCACGATATCCATGAGCTGAGTTGGAGGGTTAAATCGTGACCGCCATGGCAACATTTTGTATAAGACACTTTTAAATGCTATCTGGTTCCCGTAAGAAATGAAAGTTTTTAAAAACTCATAATATTTATTTTTAAAGTGGGTAATAAAAATAATAAATGAAGTAAAACTGACCCCGCGTAGTTAAACTTGCATCAAGTTAACTATTATACCAAGTACCTACTTTGTATTATAGTTTATACTAGCCCCAAACCAAGAAACTTGTAAAATAGGTATCCTACAGCAGATACATTCAGTGCTTAGCGGACGGGGTCGTGAATATAACCCATAAAATTGCGATGATGTCACTACTTGGAATGATTTGATTACTTGTGATATAATTTGAACTTCTCCGTTGCAGCTTCCAGGACTTATGCTATTCTTGAAGAGATCGCAGGCAGACTGGAACTACACTTCTGAACATGATGCGTACACTGCAAAATGCCACCAGAAGCCCTATTTTGAAATGTCAAATGGAAAAATGCTTGGAGGAACTAGCTCATTAAATTACCATAACTATGGTCGAGGGTTTCCTAAGGACTTCGAAGCTTGGGCTAAAGCTTGTGGTGATGACACCTGGGACTGGAAAAATGTCCTACCTTATTATATCAAAAGCGAAAAATTTACAGATATTGAGCATCTCAATTCAGCTGACGCATCATTTCACGGTACTAATGGAAATCTCGAGATATCATTGCATCATCGCGATGAAGATGTAAACAAGTTCTTAGAAGCTTACAAAGAGTCGGGACATGATATTGTACAAGATATTAACGAAAATGAACCCCTTGGGTATAGTAAGCTACCATTTACAGTATCTAAAGGAGTCAGACAGAGTTCTGCTTATTCGTACCTTAAACCAGCTAGGCAACGTACAAACTTGCATGTTTTGAAAAACACAATTGTCACCAAAATTATTATAGACAATAATATGAACGCTGTTGGTGTAGAAGCAGTTTCTCAAGATAAGCAACTAACATTTAAAGCAAACAAAGAAGTAGTTGTTTCCGCTGGAGTGTTCAATACGCCAAAACTGCTCATGTTATCTGGTATTGGTCCCAAAGAGGAGCTTGAAAGCAAAGAAATCCCTGTTCTAGCTGATTTACCTGTTGGTCAAAATTTGCATGATCCTGTTAGTGTTTTGATAGTCCATGCGACGGACAAAACTGTTACACCAGAGCCCTTGAATCCTACAGACCCTCCAGCCCCAGCGATAGTGGGTTACGTAGCGTTAGATAAAAATAGTACGCACCCTGATTATGAAACGCTTCAATTTTTCATCGATGCAGACATCCTTCTATCATTCTGTTCTTTTGCTTTCCGGTATAGCTATAAAGTGTGTGATGATATGTACCAGGCGAGTATAGGCCGAAAAGTGGTATTTAACCAAGTCATCAACCTCAACTCCAAATCCCGCGGTCTGGTAAGACTGAGAAGTACGGATCCCTTAGACGATCCCATCATTCAAACCAACTACTTTGGCGAAGAAAAAGATTTGGATAACCTTGTAGAATACGTGAAGGATTATGTTGCTGTTGTTAATTCTACTTACTTCAAGAGTTTAAACGCTATCATGGCTGAACCTGAATCAGCAAGTTGTAGTGATTTTGAATATGGAAGTACAGAGTATTGGAAGTGTTACGTGTCCTGTATGATGACGGGAATGAGTAATTATTCCGGGACCTGTGCTTTGGGAACAGTGGTTGATAGCAATTTGATGGTAAAAGGGGTGAAGAAGCTGAGGGTTGCTGATGCCAGCGTGATGCCAGTCAGCATCAGCAGTAACCCGAGTACCACTGCCGTGATGATCGGGGAGAAAGTGGCGGATATGATTAAGGAGGTCCACAATCTAAGCTAAAATGGTTTTTTACAAAAATATTGAAGAGTTATTATTGTATATGTTCACGCCCGAGAATATTTTTGTACCAAAGGGCAAAAACATGAACAATCAGCCATTTCCTTTGTCGCAAACCTCTGTGCATCTGTCTAGTTGTTGAGAGACCAAATTCATTTATTTCAATTGGCAGTTCTCAGAATAATAAATATTTTATCAGCTCCATTGTGTCAAGCTGCTATACAATATTTATTGTACACAGTTACTTGTGTTTAATTCCAGAAATCCTAGTTAGGTGTAAAATTATGTTGCTAGTCTATGACTGGCATAAAAGTCAGAGAAATTATGTCCCAAAATAAAGTAAACTATCACCATTGCACCATCTCATGGCGCCTGGGACATCAGTTAGGGCTGGTGGAGTGACTGATTTGGCCGAGGATCACAAAAGGCTCTAATAAAGTGATATCGACAGAGCTTATTTATTTGAGCCTTTTATTGTTGGTTCCTTTTAAAGCCGGTGCACTACGGGCTTTTAAAACCCTCGCGGGACATTTGATTGAAGGGACATGTGACTAATGACGTGAATGGCTGGCTTATTTAGGCCAGTCCTTCTTAGGCCAGTGTCTGGGGCACGCTGCCGTATGGTCTGGAACAGTTGAGTTACCTATAGACAGTCTGTAATAGTCCTTACATAACCTTGTACATATTTCGTTTAATTAAACATATTGTTTGGATAAATAATGTTAGAGGTAGATGTGGAAAAAAAATACGCGTGATAAATTATGTTAATTTCAGGTACACGTTAACTTAAATAAGCAGTCGCATTTATAAACAACCTTGATGAATAACTTATCATCACAAATTGTACATTGTTTAGTGTTTCAAAGTGCCGACTGTTTATTATTGATAGAGGTGCGAACGAGATCTCTGAGTTATGTTGGGAAATCGGGCACTGTATGTGGCAATGTTTGTGGCGGCATAACTATCGAACCTTTTTGAAACTTATTGAAATAAACGTAAATACAAACTGATTGTCGTTGTTGATTTTTTTAAGCTCTGTTAGTTTTTGAGATATTGGGAAAGAAAAACTACATTATTTCGCCCATAACTTTTGAATGGAACCGCTAGACCACAGAGGCGGTGAATGCTATTTACCTGTCGTTTTTTTCACTCTATAGGGTTGCCAACAGTCTACGGTGTTGAAAAATTAGTAACGTCAAACCAGGGGACTGCGCACATTCCACGTCAACAGCCCATATAACTAATGTCCACCACAATGAAGAAGAAACTCCTTTAAGGCCCAGTAGTCTCACTTTCACCTTAATATAAATAGAAATATAAATAATAATAGAAATATTTATTTGATAACGACCAGAAGCAAGATCAAGACAAACGAGGAAGAATTAACAAAGAAAGGATAGTTTCAAATTAAGTAAATAAATAAGCATGTACAAGTAATATAAACAAAAAAACACATATTATACAGCAATAATATATAAAATTACCTAACTTAATCTAACTCCCATACAAACGTAGTTCCATTTAAATTTCGAAACGGCATGTCGGATTCAAAAGATTTTTTGCAGGTGTAATCGGATAGGGATAATCTGTGTCTGTGGTGCGCTACTTTTCCTAAAAAACGAATACAAACCAAAATATATGGAAGAGTTTTTCCATACAAACACTATTTTCTTAATATTTTCATTGTTATTGTGTTTTAGGTAAAAGTAGCGCACCACAGACACAGTTTTTTTTTTTCTAAACCTGCAAAATTTACCACTAAGCAGACTTACCACTTCATAATGCAAAAAAGGAACTACGTTTGTACTGGAGAGCGAAAGTCAGCGTACTCTGGGGCCCTCTTAAGAGTACTTATCCGTGTTAAAGGGCTCGTCTGGGGAAGAACTATCAAAATACCAATTTTGGTCGCCAAGCAGCAATGCTGTGTTTTGGTTTGCAGGGTATGGTTGCCGGTAAAATTACGGGCACAAGGGGCATAACAACTATATGCCTTAAGTTCGCGGACGCTACGCAGTGCAGCGTAGGTCATGTTCATTGTGGATATGACGTACGCAGTAAAGTTTTGTTTTAGGCAAAAGCCTGGTGGGCTGTTTGCTTGTTCCGTCTCAATCGCGTATAAAAAATAATAATAATAAGTATGTATCTATATATTATTATTGTTGATTGAGGAGGGACGAAAGAGGCGTCTTTGACTCGTTTGATCAACTTTTACGACATCCGTGGGATAAAAGAGACATATACATTGATATATACATAACCTGACTGCTTCGCTTGTACATATTTAGTTTTTTTTTATTGGGCGACGGGAAAGCGCTTCTCCTTCATCTCACCTGGATACAAGTTGAGATAAGGCTGAAGGTAGAAGCAGACTTCACCCGGAATCCTCAACAAACTGAGGAACTGGCTATCTTACGTCTTATGCTGGAAATCACCAATTTAAGAATTGTTGTTATGGCGATAGACTTGGGTAAGATGAAGGTAGCTAGCCAGGTGGACTTAAACAAATTTCTACCACCAACCAAACCAAGAACAAATTGTGCACCCCTTGGGGATCGAACCCGAGACCTCTGAATCTGACACCGGTGGGCGGACCACTAAACCACAGATGCGGTTAAACATACTATGTTGTTTTTTGACTGTTGTTGTGTTGACGCTCAATAGATATTTAGGGCAATATATACGTTACTGTTTATATTAGTATTTGGATGTTAAAAGCCTCAGAATGTACAAAAATGTATTAATTATTAAAATCCACCATACCCTACCCCTTAGCAATTTCATCCAATCCTCGACAAAATCGGTTGGTGGGGATATTTATTCTAAAATGCCTCCTGTTGAACAGAAAGTACCTATACAAAAAACTTACCGCAGTAAACGTGTTACGGATGTAGGTAACGAAATATTTTATAATGAGTAGGTTATTTAAATTAAGTTTTTATCTTAATGTTTTATGTATAAATAAAAATTGTTATTCAAAACATTGCATTTCAGTGGGGGTAGACGGAGGAATTAGACTTTCGTCTCTACAATTCAATAGGCTTGGCAGAGGGGCAGGTAATTTTTTTATTGCAAAATGATAATGAACTGTATTTTTACTGAAATTAATGCACAGCTGAAATCCTAGAAGGCTCACATTTTTTATAAGTAATTCATTACGTTTCTCATAAAAAATATTACAACGCCTTGCATGCCTGACTATTAAATTATCAATTTAGTTTATATTTGCCAGTAAATTATTTTCCTATTACGGATGTAAACATTGCCATAGAATAAAAGTATGTTTTAAAGATATATAAATAATTATATATATTTATATATATAAGGCCATGCATTGATTTTAGATGGGTTTACAGCGTACAGTATTCGCGGTTATGGTTATGTTAAATACATTTAAATGTTGAAATTCTAAAGGAAGTTGCCAGCCATGAACTCATATCAAGCAGTAAAGTTCATCAAGACAATCCAACAGGCGTTCCAAGTGATCGCCGCACTTCAGCTCACCGCCTACTTATGGCCTGAACACGCTCACGTACAAGGTAATACTAATTATTATGTTAAAACTTTGGATACGATCATGAAAAGCAAAATACACCTATGAATAGACTATTCTATGTGAATACTTTTCACAAATTCTGCCATCACCGACCTACCTGGTGTACCGTGGTCTTTCTTTCTTCATGTATGTGCACGAAATTCCGTTCAAGACTTTACAAGCTACAGACACTAGATACAGCACCTGAGATTAAATATGTTATCCTAAGAAACATAGTGACATCATTTTATTTGTTAGATAATCTGTTGATTCAACCCTGCAATGCTTTTATCAAAAATCGCAGTATTCACCCGAATGTGTCTTAGAACTTTCGCATTCAAATGTCATTTTTCAGTTTTATAGGAATTGGATATTTTTAGGGATGACCTGATTTGTGGTGCGTTTCATTTATAAAAAAAATACTATTCAAAATTTATGGTAAGCATGTTTATTACCCTTACGAACGCTCGTTTTCATAAAGTTTTATTTTACGCGTGTAAGCTTGATTTATCGGTACACTGGCGCGTTTAAGAATTAGTTTTTATGAACCTGCGTTAGTCTGTCTCTGAAACCGTGGCGACAGCTTTGCGTCTAAGAAACAGACAAAAGTGCTTTAAATCGTTTTTAATTCCGTATAGATGGAGCTATATTCGACTTTATAGTGGTGGGAGCAGGGTCCGCCGGCAGTGTGGTGGCTAGCCGACTGGCTGAAGACAAGAAGTCCAGTGTCCTGCTAATAGAAGCTGGTGGAGACCCTCCAATAGAATGCAATGTAAGTTAACTTCTAACAAACTGTAAGTCCGAAGGTGAAAGCTCAATTCACATGGAATTCTCAACAAACTGAGGAACTGGCTTTCTTACCTTTAAATGACGGAACACAACAATTTAAGAATTGCTGTTATGGTGACAGGATTAGGTAAGATTGTGGTAGCTAGCCAGGCGGACTTAAACAAAGTCAAGCGCAATATTGTACTCCCACTGGGGATCGAACCCAGGACAGCCCGGGATCAGACACTGGTAGGCGAACCACTAGCCCACAGAGTCTCATAGTCTGGTATGTGTACTTGTTTTTTGTAGCTATTTAATATGTTCACAATTCCATTGTTTATAAAATAATAAGCTTGTTGTGCCACCAAGCATGAATTGTGTTATTTATTCAAGATAAAAATAAACAATTATCAAGTTTTTTCAGTTGGCGAGATTAAACTAATAATGATAGCTGCGAGAAATACTTAAGCCTTCAGCGAATCGCAAAGATGTAGGAAAATGAATCCGGATGAACAAAAACAGAGGGCAGAATACTTTTATGAATTTTAAATAGTCAATTAACATAATAAGCTCGTAAATCATACTTTTATTTCATTTTTTGTCTCTGTTATGAGATATTTTTAATAAGTAAACCTGGCTGTGAATGCCGGTGTTTTACCATCATGACAAAAGAAATCAACGTTTTCATAACGACTTTACGAAATTTAATTTCTTTTTGCGATAAATTGGCTCATTGGCTAAGTTTTTACGTCAATCTGCATTAAAATGTAATCATTTTAAATGGAAATTCAGTAAACTGTTAAAGCCGGGATGTGGATTTGCTTATGTTAAAAATATAATAGAACCTGGCAAATTAACTGTAGGCAAAATAGCAGGGGTCCCATTCTACTTAACCAATCGTTTCACTATGACAATGGTAGTAATGCAGAATAGTCACTACTATAAGGCACCTGTCGTGACCATTCTGCGCTGATACCATTGTCATAGTGAAACGATTGGCTTAGTAGAATCGGGGCCAGGAAGTTGTTTAATCACTATTTCTTAAAATGCTCTAGAAATAAGGAGGGAGGAGGGTTATTTTTAACGCCAATGTTTAATTACGCAACTTTTTGCAGTTAGACCCAACCAAACCATACTAACGTAGTCATATAGAAAACATGTAGACATCACAAAAGTACACCAGTGAATACATGTTAACTTGACTGACTTTGTATTGACAAATTTACAATAAGTATTGCTATGTAGTAGTGTCTAATTTATTGAGGTGTATACGTTTTCATACATTTTCTCTACTGTAAGTGTGTGGTAGTCTCACTGACGCAGCTAGGAAAAAGGGCTATCATAATCATATATGCTATAACTGTAGACCTTGCACGATTCCCTCTCAATTCCGTCAAACGTTTGGTATGCAGTCGGTGAATCGCCTGAATCCAAAAACGAGAAAAATATGTTAATGCCTAATATTTTTACGGCGAACCCAGAGGTAGATACAGTATGTTATTTTGTGATTGACCTTGTTTTTGTTTTTACTGAAATTCCTAGTTGATCCCAATGAGCCCCGGCTCAACTATTTTAGTAGAGCTTATGAATTCATCACGACTGACTGATTTGTTCATAAAAAGAATAGCTCTAACTAGATAATATTTAAATAAATTTTCTATTCGTGCTTAAAATGGCGTAATGGTGTTTACCTTTAATAGTTTATTCGTTAAAGAAAACCGTATGTTTCTTGCAGATACCGAGTCTCATGATATATCTCGAAAAGAGTAGACTTGATTGGAACTACACAACCGAAGACGATGGTTACACTCAGCAATGCCACAAGGAACACGTCGCCGACCTCATGCTGGGCAAGATGCTGGGAGGAACTAGTGGCTTGAACTACCTTCTCTACTCCGAAGGAAACTACCGAGACTACGACCACTGGGCCGCAGTAACCGACGATCCTTCATGGAGCTGGGATGCCGTCGATCCTTACTTCACCAAAGCGCAGAGATACGACGAAAAATCTATCTTCAAATTTAGTAAATCTCACTTTGGCAAGAAAGGGCACCTTGGACTCTCAAAGGAACTGCGCGCATATAACAGCACCTACATGAACGGATTCATGGAACTAGGACACAAGAACATTCCAGATATCCACGCAAAACAAGTCCCTGGATACACTAGGTCAATGTATACGATCGCTGATGGCATTAGACAGAGCACAGCATATTCTTACCTTAAGCCCATTAAAGACTACCCTAATTTACACGTCCTAAAGAACACCATTGCGAAAAAGATTATCTTTGATGAAAATAAAAACGCTGTTGGTGTAGAAATCATTAATGAAGGAAAAACGATGACAGTCAAGGCGAGAAAAGAGGTCATTGTATCAGCAGGCACTGTAAACTCTCCAAAACTACTCATGCTTTCCGGAATCGGTCCAAAAGAGCACCTTGAGAGCAAGGGAATAAGTGTCATTTCTGATTTACCAGTTGGCAAGAACTTCCAGGACCATATAGCTGCAATCGTCATTCATAACATGACGAAGATAGATGGTCCCATCAAGCCGCTGGACCCCCGCGAGTACCCTGCTCTGGTCTTCACCGGTTACGTCAATCTAGACAAGACTAAAGATTACCCGGAGTACTCTACAGTTAGCTTCGTTAACTACGCCAAATATTTGGTGCAGTTTTGCACTGTTACATACGGACTTGAAGACGAGATTTGTGACGCTATGTTCGCGACTCCGAATACAAATCAGATGCTGTTCACAGTTGTGACAAACGTCAGACCAAAGTCGCGAGGAGAAGTACTGTTACGGAGTGATAGCTACCAAGACGCGCCGATTGTAAAAACTGGTTACTACACCGTTGAGAAGGATCTAGATAACGAAGCGAAGTACATTGAAGATTTCATTCGGGTCACAAATACGTCGTTCTTTAGGGAAGCAGGCGCGGAACTCGTCGATCCTAAATTGTCGTGTTGCGCTGATAAAGAGTTCGGGAGCTCGGAGTACTGGAAATGCTACGCTCTCTGCATGATGACGACTCGGAGGCATTACGCGGGGACATGTGCTATGGGTGCTGTCGTTGACAAAGACCTGAAGGTTATAGGCGTGAACAAGTTGAGAGTAGTAGATGCCAGCATCATGCCGACGATCACCAGAGGAGATACGAATACCCCGACGATTATGATAGCGGAGAAGGCCAGTGACTGCATCAAAAAAGAAAATAAAATCCTATTTTAGCTTTTAGTCTTTAGATTAGGAAATAATCGGGTTGGAGTTATATTGTTTTGTTATTATTGTCGTATTTTATTCTGTTTTGTTACGAGTGTTTTTCACTACAGCAAAAACAGTGAGTTTATTGATGGGATGGGATTAATAAAAGTTTCAAATGAACATTGACCAACCAAAGCCTTTCATAACTGTAACCGGATTTATTTAATAAAGTTTTTGTTAAAAAAAAAGGTATATAGGTCTGAAAGTTTTCGATAGGCTATCATGGAAGCTAACAGGTAATTTAAAAATGTTGCTCCAAAAACAATATTAAAAATAAATTGTATGTATTTGTTATTATGTATAAAAATGTTCTAAGCAAAGTAAAATATTTATTTGTGTGTGACCTTTAATGGGATGAAAATAAAATATTTTGTCAGTTACCGAGTCAAAAGGTATCGAGGAGCTGCTATTTGTATCTCAGAAAACATATTTTTGAACGGATTTCGCGGAAATTCAATCCGATGAATCCTTTGATGCTGAGAAGCGACGCGATTGACACAACTTCAACAAGGCTCGGTGCCGTCTCGGGATATACAAAAGAGCTTCCAGTTCACTCACTAAAATCAAAATTGTTTTTTTCTGTGTCGGTCCACTTATCTATTCTCTCTTAGAATGTGTCCTTAGGACAAAAGTTGAGTTGATGAGTTGTGAAAAATAACAATAGTAAAACCAATAACTACGAGTAAAAATTCCACGCCAAGGGTTTTGAACTATAAAACAGTATCAGACTCACGATTTTTTTATCTTCGAAGATTTCCTTGTAATCACTACTCGCTTATGAGAAATGGAGGCACGTCCAAACTTTCGTTTGGCTAATGTCACGTGACAGGTTGAAAGCCCATCGACGCGTGTTCGAATTGTTGGTCCTAAAGACCAAAAATTCGATTGTAGAACGTTGTTTTTTGATCTTCATCGTCAGAGCATGTGCATGTATCAAATTCACACATAAACTTCCAAAAAAAACATAAGTCTCCGATCGGAATGGTGGGCGCATACCCAAATAAATTCAAAATATCCCACTCTAATCTATTTAAATCCTGGAGCCTTGACAAAGTCAATTTGAGTTTGATAGATGATAGATTGGATAATCTGCTACAAAAAATCTTTGAAATGTTTATCTGGCTACCTGTTATATACAGTTCCAAACACAACATACTAATTATTGCATCTACCCTGATTCTGCGAATAAATCTATTCTATTATTTAAACATCGGACGGAGGTTAATCCGATTCGGTACCTGTTTGTATCCATTGGATAAGGAACCTTTAAAAATTAACCTGTAACTCGTAAGTTCCTGTTTTTTTACCCTAAGGATTTGAGAATATCGGACGAGACGGAGAGAGGGTCTGGATTTGTCTTCAATAGTTTTTTACAGAGCAGAGCAGGTTAGTCAGAGACATGTCCTATCGTTTGGCACGTGTATTTTGTTTGCTTTTAAATACTAAAATGCAATATAGTACAATATGATACCTAAAGACAACGGTCTTACTATTACTTATTAGTATTACTATTGGTTCATAGCTAACCCACTGGCTTCCCTTGTATCTTAATTAGTTTAATTGTATATATTGACATTATATTCCATTAGTCTTATTTTTTTGCGTTGATATTGTTTATTGAACTCGAAAAAATACGAGTATGTATTATGTTTCTCGGTTTTCGAAACCAACGCAATGGTTTCACCGATTTAATTGTTATGTTGTGTGGTAGAAAGTTTTAGAGATATTAGAAGGCAATAAATAAATATTACAGGACATTAATTTCACACAGCGCCATTTAGCCCTAAACTAAGCAAACTTGTAATATGAGAACTAGATTACGGATAGAATACTTGAATACGTTTTTTTTGTAAATACATACTTAGCATACAATACAACAGCCAAACACAGAACAAACATCTATATTCATCACACAAATGTTTGTCCTGGGTGGGAATCCGCGCAGAAGGCAGAGTTACTACCAACTAAGTTATGAGGCTTGTAGGCAATGTAGGTAGTCTACACAACTTGCAGTTCTAGTGCGTACCTCACTAAATATTCCCTGAATTTCACGTGCTTAGGTCATTCTGTCATGTAATGTGCAAGCGTGCTACGCATCGCACACGTTACGCAGCAATGGATATTGATATATCGTATAGTCCATCGTAAGACTGTGCGGCTAAGAACGGGCTATAAAATGTGGCGCGCGCTTCCGATACTTTTACAAATGTGGCGGTACCTACCGGTGGCTGTGGTTGGCGTTTGCGCCGAGCCTGTATAGCCCTGTATTATATTCATCACCATTTTTACTGACCATTTACAATATGCCCAGGCATATTACAAACGGACGGTGCTTATAATCTGACATATGTATATAACTTGTTTGTGTAGGTGACTTGAATTGAACTTGACAACCCAAGCCAGAGGTTCTAGGAACCTTACTGTTAAGTTTTTTTTAATTCCCCTGACTTAAGGGAACGAAGGCCTGGGCGTTTTACTAGTAATATATTACCTTATCTAGTACCATAAAATAAAAGCTCTATTTTCTAATTGATACAATATCAGCGGTCGGTCACGTACCTAATTATAATAAGAACTGTATTGGTCCTATTCCAAAAGAATAAGAGTATTCATTGTATTGCGTCATAGTGCGTCCCCTATTTGCAAATATTGGAACTGTAAGAGTTGGGTCACCGCCACAGATGAGACTGTAGTTGTGGCGGTGAGAGATAATTAGATGACTGTTTACCTTTCTGGCTATATGTAGTCAATTGATAATGTTCTTTTCCAAATTGGTTTTAAGTGTACGATATTTAATTGTTTCCAAATTGGAAGAAAATACATCAACACAATTGGTCGCAAGAAATTGGTTGCTTGCTACCGTAAAAATACATAGTTTGCATACATTTGCATGTGTTCAGAAGAGGTGGTCAGATATTTTTGGCCTTTAATTTTGATATAAATATCAAAACTGCACCTCAGCTTGTAATTAGTTACGTATTGTGTTTTCTTTTTACGTTTGTGGCTTTGTCCAACAGTGGACATGATTTGGCTGTAGAAGATGAAAAATGTTTAATTTTATTTTGTGCGTTCAAAAATACCTTCCATTGGTAATGAGAAAATAAAAATCATGTCACGGTCGCAAAATAATGTAAAAGAGAGTGCAAATAGATGTCTTTTATGAGGAATTCATAATTTACGTGAGAACTCTCCAGACCGTCCGCCTTTTGTGTAACTTAAATATGGTTGTCTCTTCCAAGTGCTTTGATATGGCGGAAGCTGCAAGTGACACCCCTAGGTTAATAGCAAAAGGTCCGGATCCACCTAGGTTCTCCATGTGGGCAAAGGAAAGGTAGGATATTTGAAATAGGTACTGTTGGTTATTTGGAATAGCAGGGAGAAACTAGTGGCGCCATGTTACTTTCAAAATACAATGGACATACTAACCAGCCGTATAGAAATACTCTACTCTACTTATTTCGTTGGATTGGTTTCCGTGAAAATATACCTACAATTTCTATTGTATGAATTAATTTTCACCCAGTGTTTCTGTATTTACACGTTCCTAAAACTAACCACCTATATATGTCTAATCAAATCTCTACTCGCCAAGCTACTGAAGCTCTTGCTTCAAACACCAGCAAAGTTATTTATAGATTAATATTCCAGCGACCATGTTCTAAAGTTTTGATTGAATAGTATTTGGTGACTACCCCGGTTCAGTAGATAGGTGATCAATCATCTTGTTTTATGCTTCAAGAAGGCCATGTGATACACACGGACGGATGTTTATTATACTTTTAGAAATGTTAAAATGACACAAAAATTCACAACCCGCGACGGGACTCGATCCCGCATCTTTTCCTAAAACCAGAAATGCTCTAACCAACTGAGCCACGAGGGTCCTGACGCAGATTCCGATTTTTTGTGTCATATTGATACTCAGCTTGATCATATAAATGTTATGACCAAGGCTACGCGGACTCGGTTCCCTCGTTCCCTCGTCTCTCTTAGAGGAGCCAAGGATAGGGCCTTGCCTCATAACTTTAATTTGCTTTTAAACAAAAATACCCCACGACAATAAATCTCTATTTATGATATATTTACACATTTTTAATAAAAAAATCGGATAAGCCGTTCGAGAGTTATGCCGTCACAAACATCGACACATAATATGTGACGATGTTTGATCCGGCACTGTATATATTATATACAGTGCCGGATTTACCGACTTAACTCCAAGAAGCCATAGCGGGCGAGGAAGATCTACGATGGATTGTTTTGGGTATACGAAAGATCTACGAAGGGTCTACGAGGAGTCTACGAAGGGTCTACGAGGACTCTACGTAGGGTCTACGAAGGTCTACAAGGTATAAAAGCTAAAACAAAGCGAATAGCTATAAGAATTTACGGTATCCCACACTCAGTGGAGTCGCAACTCTCGCCTTCACTAGAGAACATTTTACGTATTTATTTCATAATAAATTTTATGCAATTTAATGTAATTTTTCTAAAGAGAAACGCTTAGCCCGTGTGTCGCAAGATTAAGGGATTATTACTGCATCATTTGACTCCAAAGGACTTTCAGGGTGAATAGTACAACGAAGTAATGATTTATTTGGTTGTCACGCCCTTTTCAATGGTGAAACACAATATCTGATAGGTACATTCAAATTAATCGTTTGGCCTCTATTCACACCGTTGAAGCATGTAGCATAGGTACAAGTTTTGCATTTGAGTATGACAGACAACTATCAATCTATTTACCTACCAGCAATCGACATAGACATGGCATGTTCGGTGAAAGTGGGGCTTAATGACAAGGAATTGCAATAATTTTCTTTTAGCAACCTAAAAGAAGGATGACTTGTTCCAAAGTTTTAGTTAAATGGGAATATAATATAAATTTAAATGGCATTCATTAATTTAAATAATATAAATTTAATAAAAAATGCCATTAATACCTATTTGAACTCTCACTCTGATGTAGAGGCTGGAGCGAGCCTTTCCAGAAAATTACTAGAAATATTATATTTAAGCTTTCTAGCTATGCAAAGTCAAAAGTCAATAATTGTTTATTCGGTAAGATTTTTTAAATTATTTTGAATCGTCAATCAACCCTATCTAGCCTGTTTGGAAATACGGCCAGCACACAGGTGCATACTATTTTGTTACCTCTTAATTTAAAGTAATTAAATGTTGATATTTATATAGACATACTTTTTATATTTTTTGTATGAAAAAGTCTGTTTTTTTTTCTAGTCATACGTTTGCTACGTTTACAAACAAGGAATCGAATAAATTGCTTTTGCGAATTTGCATTTATTGAAAAGATTTCAAAATGTTTGTGATGTGATGTTTTATCAAAAGAAATATCAAAGTAAGAAGATGTTATCGGTGAGACCATTTTTTTTTGCATACCAGAGTTGAACATTTTTGTATTAATGTATAAGAAATGAAAATGTCAATGATGTGTCAGCTATAAAAACACAATAGGCTTAAGAGGGAAAAAAATATGATCGAAAAGTACAAGGAAAATATTATTTCTGATTAAGTTCGTACTATAGCATTTTTTTCCTGTTAATATAAAGCTAATATAATAAGAAATTTAGTTAAAATGCGACTTAGTCGCTCTACGCATTAGGTACACCAGTTTTAAATGCTAGTCAGCATCCCACCATTCTTTGGCGAGGTGGAAGGGGAGACTGGGCAGTTATCAGCCACTGGCAGCGTCGTCGTGAGTAATTGCATCGCGCGATTTAATTACACACTAAATCAGGGCAGACATTAATGACACTACAGCTACAGCTAGCCGTGATTTACCAGTGTTTTAGTGTCGATACTATTGAGTACTTGCACTATATTTGATGATTATATAAAGGTGTGCCAGTAATAAATGTTGAGAGCTATTTGTGATGTATCGCGATCTCCATGAGGCTCAGGTTTATGCGCCTATTTCACAGTGTTAGATTTTAATAGACAATTTACTTGGTTGATACTTGTATTTATTTAAATTTTATGTCAATCCTTTCTGTAGTTTTTGTGTGAAAAAGTTATTGCTTTGTGAATAGTTTAGAACGTACTGATGTAAAAATAGAATTTATTACTGTCAGCCTTGCATTTGTCTGTTCCTATGTTCTGTCTGTTCTGTCTGCCACTGACATTTTAGCTACAACTTCGAATTCCCTATACCTTTAACTACTTTATTATATTCAACTTAATAATAAAATTACAGGAAACTTACAGCTAAGTACACAAAACATGATTGACTAGAATAAAATTTAAATAAAACAATTTTGTTTGGTGGTAGGACTGTATTTAAGTCCGCCTGGCTAGCTACCACCATATTACCTAATTCTGACGCCATATTAACAATTCAAAAAAAATCCTCCAGTTCCTCAGTTTGTTGAGGATTCCGTGTGAAGTGCGCCTCCACCTTTGGCCATATCTCAACTTGTAACCAGGTGAGATGAAGTCCAAGCGCTTCCCAATAGTACGATAAACAAAAAAATATATGACATAAACTTACTAAAGGTACGAACTTACAAGTAAACATATTACCTAGAAAATTAATATCTTATGTCGATGTTACCCAGTTGATGTCTGTCACCACTAGATTGTAACGTGGCCAGAATATTGGCGGCATTACCACGTTGGATAGCAATACTCGCCCGCTGAGCAAAATACAGTCCAGCATTTTGGTCACGTGTAGACACTTTTAACTACTCTTTAGCATCTTTACCTCGGGAACTGATTTATGGGATAAAATGTTTCTTCTGTTATATTCCTGGTCTAGCAATAACTGTGCAAAATATTAGCTCAATCCATCCAGAAATCTTGGCGTGAAGAATTACCACATTATCCAAACCAACTTTCGCCTTTATAATATTAGTATGACATATAGAACAATAAAAAAATATATGCAGCAGCCAGTATGATTATCAACCGATAGGTTATTATTATTTCTACATTATGCTAGTTTTTATTCAGTAAAAAATATCATGATGATTTGCGCTTAAAAAAAATTGCGTTAATAGAAAAAGATTTAAGATGATTTAAACAGTATTTTTTGAGGTGGAATTACAGAAAATCTTTATTATGTTAATTCATCGTGAAATACCTACGATAAATTAAATAAAACATCAAAACATACCTATCATATAAAATGCTAAAGCGTTAAAAGCAAACGTTCGATATTAAAAACTTCATTCCTGCTAAGTCGAAACTTAATATCACCAAAATTAGAAGCAGTGATCCAGCAATAGTAGATATAAATTCAAAAATAAAAGCTTCATATATCAAAGGATTTAACTGAACTCGTCATGAAAACATACCTACATCGAACTAAACTGAATTGCATATTGCAGATTTCAAATAAATTCGAAAAATTCTCCGAAAACATCGCTGCGTGCAGTAGATTCGATGGCTACGCAGGTAAATCATAGCTTTGTTTGATTGGCCCGCTGTAACAGCATTTTTTTATTTCATAGTAAATTCGACGTAGTAGACACATTCAGTAAAAATTCGAACATGAACTCGAATTCCCTCAAGTGACCGAGCTCACTTCGAAAGCAAAACGCCCTTCACCTTGAAATGGTATTCTGTTTATGTTTCGGAGCACAAGTGAAGTGAAGTGAGTAGTGAAATGAGTTAGGGATGGAACCTATGCGTTACAACTATAGTCAACAAACCGATCAATCCGCTCATGGGGTTTTATACAATAAAGCGACAAGAAATAATAAAAATGAAATAAAAATGTATTATTGACATTGTGTTAAGTCATTGAAATAGCTAAGTCTACATTATTGTTGCGGATTCAGCGCTTCGAGGCTCGAAATGTTTAGGTTTATAGGCTCATTTGTGAGCTTTTAAAACGCTGACACTAAACTATTCATACTTGCTTAACTTAAGGACTTGGATGAAAATTAACATGGATATAGATCCTGAAGATATATTGGGTAATCATTGCCACATTTTTGAGCTAGTTTTTGAAGAGTTGTGGGAAGTGAACGCTTTAAAAACTTGTGCGAAATAATTGATTTTGTTGATCCGTGATCGGCGGCGCAACCAGACAGAAGTGTCAAATAACGCAATATTATGATCGCGTCGGAGTAGATATAAATTAGCAATCTTTAGCTACATCGTTACTGAAAATTAAATAGATATTCCATCATTACAATGTATGTTCTGTTAAGTTTGATTAAGACTAGGTAATGCGTTAGCTTGAATTATATTCCAATGGGTATCCATCGAAATTGTGATGTTTCATTATAGCTTAGTACAGTACACGATATAGTGTATCGCAGCTTTATTTTAACTATACTTACTGGAATGGTTTACATAATACGGGTTTATATCACATAAGTAACGTTTTGATGAACATTTTGAAATGTGCGATTGTATACACAGTTTGTCTGGCTTGGTACGCGAGCGTAATGTAGCTTTTGACCTTTCGGCTTCGAGGTATGTTTGGGTCTACCTATCCGGCGCTAAACAGTTTGCCGCATTCAGTCGGTGCACGGCAGAGCCAGTGCCTCCCGAAAAGCTCGCTCAATCGTAGACCTCATCCTTGCACTGACCTAGAGAGAATCCTAGAATTCAATAATTTAACCATCATCTAAATAAAAAGACCTTTGGGTTGAAGTGTAATAACTCGGGTTCTTTCAGCATCCGAGGGAGGTTAGGCCATATATCTGCCCAGGATCGGTTCAGACCACTTAAAAGCTAATATTTACTAAGTGCGATAGGAAATGATCTGCCCTGTATTATCCCTTTCAGATTCACTAAGGGAGACAGAGCGATGAAATATTAAGTCTGCAATACTCCGAGCGTCTGGAATTATAAGCGGTTTTGATCGTCTAGTTCGGAATACCGGGAATTTGTTATTCCGATCGTGAAATTTAAGCCGGGAATAGGGAAAATAAGTCGTAATGGAATACTAGAAATAGCATTTACATTGAACAGAATAACGCGCAAAATATGGAATAATGAACAATATAAGATAAAGGGTGGTTGTACACAAACGCGAGCCGCCGTGCGCCGTGTGGATTTATCATCTTTCGAAAATCAGTTGAGTTTCAGTACCTGGAACGGTTTAGTAGAAATCAAACCTAAAAGATTATTTTATTTATTGTTCATTGTTATTACATTTATGTACAGTTTCCCAACTTGTATTAAAATGATAATATTCTTGCCTTGACTGTCTATTTAAAATTATGTTTCTATAAAATGTAAATCTATTATTGGTCTTAAGAAAAACATGTATGTTAAGTTTATTTTAGAATAAGGACTGTTGATTTAGTAAATAAATAAATAAAAAATAAAAATAGAAGAAAACAGACATTCAATTTATATTATTATATTTAAGTAAACATAACTTCGAGAGAACGTCTGCTTCCTTTGGACTATACAGTAAGTATCTAACATGCATTACATTCCACTTTTGTAAAGTACCATACCTACTACCACAAGGAGGCAAACCCCTGTATGTTTTGCATGCCTGTATACATGAATCAGAAACTTAGTTTAAGAGGACGCAGCTGCCAATTCCTAGGTATATTATTTCTGTCTCCTCTTATGAGATCCATTCAAAGATCAAATATGAGATGTGTGGCCAAGTAGGTTTAGATCCGCTTTCCGATCGGTTGGTTGTGGGTTAAAATTCTGACGTGCACCAATGAACTTTTTGGATGCTCTGACAGTGAAGGTAACATCGTGAATAATATTCAATTAAGCAGTGGCTTGCAACTTGTCACGTATTGAATAGCTACTTGCAAACTGTGGGCATGTGCCGAACGTAACTTTGGACGTGCCTCTGAATACCCCATAGTAGGTGATCCTCATAAGATCCAGCCTCTGAGTCAGTGATCAGAGATACATCTTTGGAAGGGAAAAAATCGTGAGTCTTTTACTTTTTTATTTATCACAGTAATTAAATCTATTGAAATGATTAGGCCATTTAAAAGCCAAAGCGTAATTTGAGCAATTCAAACCGTTTCAGAACCCTTATAAATTAAAGCCTTTTGATCTTTTGTAGCACTTCCAACCTATCTTTACATCATTAGATATATTTGGATGATTTGTAGACACATTAGAAACAGACGTTGTTATGTTTAACAGATGTTATATAGAGATCCGTGTAGGTAGATAGTTATACATATCAACACACTACTACACTGCGTACAAAAACAAAAATCTTGCGGGCCGTTTGTTTTTTTTTCTATTTGTTCACCTCAAATGGCTCTTGACTTACAGATACGAGTACAAAATAATGAGGCTTATGATTTAGCAAGCTTACCTACAAGGTGCAGATACCTCTTTTCATAAAGGCATAAGGGTCGTAGGATACAGAAATATAGATTCGAGTAGCTGTTTCAATTTGCTATTTTTGCTGTGCATATTATAAAAGATGCTTGGAAACTGATACAGCCTTAAACTCCTCAATCAAGCCGAGGCGACCCTTGACTTGGCTCCGGTTGAGGTCAACAATAATCAGCATTGCTATTCGTACTCTTTTGATTTATAAATGGTTAAGATCTTGACCTCGAGGCTTGTGCTCTAGACCAGAGAATGGATGATGTCTGCGATGGAGTGAGCTTTTCAAGAAAGCACTTTTTCCTCGTATCGACGAAATACAGCAAAACATTTGGCGCCAGACCTCAATAGAAAAGTGGTCGCTAGTCAGCAGGACCAGGGACGCTACCGCTGACGGCGAAACCGATCTCCATTGATGGCTTTAAATTAGCTCCATGAGAACTAGAAACGATTTTTACCGATTTAGGTATGTGTCATATCCGAAATGGCGTTTCCCATCTCAAAAGTGTACACATGTTATGAAACCTATCCGTTCAGTACATTTGACGGTAAAAATCGTTTCTAGTTCTCATGAAGCTAATTTAAAGCCATCAATGGAGATCGGCTTCGCCGTCGGCGGTAGCGTCCCAGTTCCTATCACCTGCAAAAATTGCTTCACCAATGAGTTTATCGCTGGCATGCTCAACACTATTTATAAAGAGATTCTTCATGCGAACAAAATACTAAGACTTCATTTTATTTTCCTTTTAAACTGCAGGCACTGAGCTCAAGTCACAATACCGATTTACATATAAAGTTATTCAACAGTTCCACACTGTCGCACGTACGATACAGTGACACAAGTGTAAAAACCCCAACATTGTATATTGCTTGTAAGTAAAATACAATGTTTTTTAACCTACACTATCCTATAATACAAAAGCCCTGGACACAGGATCATTGACTTCAAATTGATTAATTGTAACCGACACAGCTTGGCACCGTCCATTCATTTGTATTATTTGCTATGTTTTATCTTTCTTTGAGAGTTTGCAAATAATACAAATAAATGGATTCTAAGCTGAGTAAGCAAGTTATTATCAGTTATCATATTATCAGGCAACCAGTAAAGGACGCGAAACCAAATGTAGAATGTGTAATTATAAATTTTAAAAATGTAGATGTTGAAGACGAATATAAATATAAAACCAAAAAGTAGTACCCCTCCATTTCATGTTAAATTCCAAAATGTAACATTGAATTGATCGCCGACCGTGGCGTGTGATCGTATATTTCCTTAATAACCTTCCATTCACGAGTGTTTTTGATGGCTTTTGATGAAAACGGTGTGCGTTTGATAGGTCTCGACAGCGCTAATTACATAGCATGAATGGCCTAATAGGTACCATCGCTTTGTGATTAAGCGCAAAATAACTTACCAACTATTTCATAAAATTAAATAATATAATATGTTGGTATCTATGTACTTAAAAAATTACACAGCAAATATGAAGTGAACGTAACAATTTCTTCAGGTAAACGGTTCCAGTTTCGTACAACTCGATTGCAAAGGAAATAGTATGCAGCGTTCTTGTTCTTCGAGGGGTCACGGTTTAATCTCATGAATTGACCTCGGGCTGATCTATGAGTCTCTTTCAATGAGTATATGGAACGGATGTTGGGTTATCATATACCATACTTTAGAGCATTTCCGGCTTTAGGAAAAGATGCGGGTTCTAGTCTCGTCTCGGGTTGTGAATTTTTGTGTCATTATAACATCTGTAAAGGTTTTAACCATGTGCAATACAAAAATATGAAGTAGGTAAATAGGTAAAAAAAAAGTAGAAAACAATCTGGGGAAGTACAATACTGGGAAAGTATTGTACTTCCCCAGGGGATCGAACTCGGGGCCTCCAGTAAAACATGTGTTCATATTTTACTTTGCTTAGAATTTTTAGCAACTTTCTAGTCAATCAACAACTTTCTAGTAGTGCAACGGGGTAGACATATGAAATAAATTATGATGAGGTAAACTTTTACGTTAAGTCACAAAATAGAATATTTACACTTAGTTTCATGTTCCAAATCCTTCTTTTAAAAAGTTACATAAGTACACACATTAGTACCCCCGATAATAATATTATTTATAATTTTATAAAGTTTCATTCAATCCATCTAGTAGTTTCAGCCTGATGTACGTTCAAGATACAGACAGACAGTCAGGCAGGCAGGCAGACAAAAATAGAAAATATTGTTTTGGCTTTAGTATCGATAACAGTGTTTTCTCCAATAAAAAAATCTAAATGTATTTAATGTACAGATTTGGACCCGTTACAGCTGTAATATAAATATATAATATAAAGAGATGGGAGAGAGGCAAAAATGATTTACTATGCGCTTTGTGCAAGAATTTGGTATCACATCCCAGTTTCCAGTATCTGCATTTCCTCTGTGTAACTTCCTGAATGTCTTTAAGAAGAGAGTTAAAGACACATTCAAAAGAGTCAAGAGGTGACAAATTTTAACTGGAAAAATAACTACTTTACCTAAGTCGGTAAATACGTTCAACCTGAAACGACAGATGTACAATCTTATGAAATCCTCTCGCCCATGTTTGTTTGTATTGTACTGGCATTAGGTCGATACACAATATTTAGTTAACATTAATTCGTAAGCCTATCTAAAAGGGGTTTCCAGATACAGAACACCCAATTCATAAAGGTGATAAACCCACAGATTTACTCCTGGGTCGACATACAATCTAGGAATCGATTGTGTTCATGTAACCAACCGTGAGGGATGGGTAATCGTAATTACTTAGTTGATAGGAAATCGAAGCCTTTGTCTTTAATTGCTGGCATGTGTTTGATGCGTTTTTTGTTATGATTCAGCTTTTTTTTACGGTGTCAGTGAATAGCTTGGTCAGTTATGATGAGGTTGAATTTTCGTAATATATTTTGAATCAATGCTAAACCTGGACTTACTGGTATCTGGATTACACATACTATGTATATGTGTATTGTAGTAAAATATTATGAGTTTCATCATTTGTACAGTCGCCTGCAATATTAAGTAGGTATATACTATTGTATACACTTCATAAATTTAAAAATGGTTTTGTACCCATACCTGGTATTTATGTTATTAATTTGGTATTCAAGTGTGATACCACATCAGGCTTAAATGCAAAAGTATAGCCAAAATTTAAATTCTAAAATAAAAATAGAAAATATAAATATTATTGTAGGCGTCAGTACATCGTCTAGTGAGTGAATAAATGTTGTACTCAATAACTACACAAATAATACATAGCAAGAAATGCTTTGCTCAGCTATTTGTTGTTTGCTGAACAAAGACTTCCCCCTACCGTCATGCCACAAATAACGATTGAGACTCCTCCGACCATTGACTCCCCACGACCGCCACAATGTCGTCGATTCATCGAGTGGATTAAGTTGTGCAATTAAGATTGAGTTAAGTACATGTTTGAAATAACATAGTAAATGTTTAACTAACAAAATGCACAGTAAGTTCTTTGCCGAGGAGCAGTCACCCTTCTAGATAAATAGCCTTGGCTTAAAGTATTCAATAGAAGCAGTTCAGTGACCTTGAGATCAAGGTGAATGCACTAGTTAAGGCACGCGCTACATGGTTTTTGGTAAATTGTAGCCACAAAAGACATCGTGTATTCCGGAAATGAAACTCACCAATACCTACAATCGTGTAATTGAGGCTATACTAGCTGACCCCGCGCAGTCAGCAACCCTTTAGTATATATTTGTAATTGAATTTATTATACTTTCTCTCACAGAAGTTACTAAAATATACTTATAAACTATGGGGTAAGTAGTAGGTATTCACCGTTTCTGGCCCAAGGGGGTCGAAAAATTTTTTGGAAATTGGGCACCCTGGATTGGTCTGTCGCATGATTCAACGTACCTGCCTCAGGGGATGCGAAAAGAAAAAATAAAATAATAATTTGAAAATTGGGCACCCTGGATCGGTCTACCCAATTCTTTTTAGGCTTTCTCAACGCTTAACCGAGATAGGAATTTTAATTGCATGCTCCTAGTATGTCTCATTAAGTTATTACTAATGACATACTCGGCACTAATCATCGTCGCTCTAATTATATTCATACCAATGAAACCACACTTTCTATTTTCACATTATTTTATTTCAACCAAAATAACATCTAAACATATTATATACCAATATATCATTTAAAATACTATTGCTCCTGAATAATCTCACAAATTCTGTTAAGGATAAACCATTGAATTTGTGGTAGATATACATCAGACTGTACTCGCCGCATACTGAGGTCCAATCATTTTGCAGTCGACATCTATTGTAATCCCATTTTCTTGCGTTTCTTTTTAAAAACCTTAGGTGATGGCCGGTAGGCGGTCTACCGTAAGAATCAAAGTATTCCCCGACGCTATTATCGTCAATGTGTATAGCAACCCAATGAGATCCAGGTTTTGAGTCAGGATCTAAATTGCTTATAAGGTATGTAGGGGCTTGTACGCGTATTGGCAATCTGTTAGCAGCATATACGTTGTATTGTAAGCGTGTATGAACATTATTTAAATGTTGTTGTATTTCTAAAATGTGTATAAATAATTATGTAAATACGATAGTTTTAGTATTGTAAATTCATGTTGTAATATGTAATAAATGTTGAATGGTTTAATTAGTTTTATATAAATATGTTTAATGAGTGTAAATAAAAAATGATTTTTATCAGAGAATGTGTTATTTGTTACAATACCCTCATAGAATCTACACGTCAAACAGAGATAAAATGAATCAATTTCTTCATCCATTTACCGCAATTGTTGCTGGTCCAAGTGGTTGTGGAAAATCAAAATTTGTTACAAACTTTATAAAATACATTACAGAGATATGTGACAAGCAATTTAGTCAAATAACTTGGTGTTTTGATGAAATGCAACCTTTGTATAACTTACCAAATGTAAACTACGTTCACGGGATACCAGATTTAAGTATGTTTGATGGCAAGGATGCTAACCTGGTAATTATTGATGATCTTATGAGAGAATCTGATGGTAGAGTGGTTGATATATTTACCAAAGGAAGTCATCATAGAAACTTGAGTGTTTTTTACATCACGCAAAATTTGTTTCATCAAGGAAGGGGTCAACGAGATATTTCATTAAATTCAAGCTACATCATCTATTTTAAAAATCCACGTGATAAGACACAAATTCGATACCTAGCTCGTCAGGTATCACCAGAAAATACCAAATTTATTCAAGATGCTTATAAGGATGCAACCACAGAAGCACATGGATATATAATGATAGATCTTAAGCAAGGAACAGATGATATTTGTCGAATTAAAACTAAAATATTCCCTGAAGATGGTTATTGCATAGTGTACGTCCCAACAAAGGACTTTAAATATTCGAAGACTCAACAAATCCCGATCACTTTTAAATAATGACTCGTAGTCTCAAGACGCATCAGAATTTATTAAACGCACTAAATACACTTAAACCAAAATATCAACAAGTTATATTAAAGGTATGTGATGATGATGAAATAAATTGTATCTGTGAGTGTATTCACAACGTTCTTCAGGGAAAAGTTCCACTCGACAAAAAACAAAAGAGTAAATTGAATAAATTCAAATATTTACTGCGGAAATTGGTTAGAAAAGGATCAAAAAAAGAAAGAAAGAAAATTTTAATTCAAAAAGGTGGAGCTTTCCTCCCAATCATTTTAGGTTCTATTTTAAGTGGATTGATAAGTTCACTTGTTTAAAAATGGAACATGCCAAAAAAATGGTGCTCGTGGAACCCAGCTTGATTGATAAATTAAACCGAATTAACACTCAACATGGGGTTGACAATCCAAGAACACGATTGGACACAGAAATGCAGAATATTTTAAATAGTAATATAGATGATAGAAAGAAATGTATCCTGTACTTACAAATTTTGCAAAGATTTCTACATTTCACTGAAGAAGATCGTCGACCTGTTGAATTACCGATAATAACATCAAATCATTCACCTGTAATAAGTAAAGATTCAAATATAAATAATACCATAAAAAACGAGCACGTAGTTGACTCTCCGACTTCGAGCGAGGAAGGTAATCATCAAGAAAGTCTCCTCACCTCATTTGAGTCTCCCAACGAAAGCGTTCCATCCCCTTTGAAGACTCCATACTCAATAAAACAAATATTAAGTTTAATACCTAAAACTTATAACAAAAAGGGTGAGTTATTGTTAAGTTCGCTATCTCTGAGTAAAAATAGAAACAAAGTTCATTGGAGAAATGATGGCACAGTTGTGATTGATAATAAAGCAATTCCTGGAAGCAATATTATAGATCTAGTGAACGATATACTAAGACCATTAAAGAAATGTGATCCAATAGGCTGGAAAGAGTTCTCTCAAGGATTGAAAGATATAAAAATACCACTTACATACATTGGGAATCCTAAGAGGAGTCAGTACATCAGTGAACTGCGGCTTAAAGATAACAGTAACATTTCAAAAGTCGAGGAATCGTATTCAACACCCACTAGTAATTATGCGAATAAACTACGCAAGAAGATCGATTGGGAAAAATGGACCCCTTATTAGAAATAAATAGAATATATTATGATCCTGCACATCCTGCTGGATATGGAAGCATTCATAAATTAACTAAAGCTATGAAAGGTAAAATGAGTATAAAAGAAATTAAAAAATGGTTACAGGACCAAGAGGCATACACACTCCACAAACCTGTTCATAAGAAATTTCCTCGTAATAAGTATATATTATCAAACCTAAATGAACTTTGGCAAGCGGATTTAAGTGATATGAGAACGTATTCTAAACTAAATGATGGTTTTAATTACATTTTGTGTGTGATCGATGTGTTTTCAAAATATGCGTTTGTTAGACCTATGAAAAATAAAAACTCTGAAACAGTTAAACAATGTTTTGAAAGTATTTTTAATGAAGCTAAAATCACTCCAACACACATTCAATCAGATAAGGGAACAGAGTTTGTTTCAAAGGAGGTGCAAACATTTTTAAGAAATAAAAATATCAACTATTACACAACAAACAATCCCGATATTAAAGCTAGCATTGTTGAAAGGTTTCAAAGAACACTTAAGATGAAAATGTGGCGTTATTTTTCACATAAAAATACTCACAGATATGTAGATATTTTACAAGATTTAGTTTATGCATATAATCACAGCTATCATTCCAGCATAAAAATGTGTCCTTGTGATGTAAATTTTAACAACATAATGACTGTCTGGAATAACCTTTATGAAAGAAAAAATTATCAGTCAAGAATCTCAGATACCACCTTACCGAAATTTCATATTGGTGACCATGTACGAATAACTAAATATAAACATATATTTCAAAAAGGATATGAATCGAATTGGAGTGATGAAATTTTTATTATATCTTCGATCATAGAGAGGACACCATGGGTAGTATACACATTGAATGATTTGCAAAATGAACCAATAACAGGTACATTTTATGAAAAAGAACTACAGAAAGTAAATTACAACCCCACTGCAAGTTACAAAATAGATAAAATCATAAGCACGCGCTACTCTGGGAACAGAAAGCAATTGTTTGTGAAGTGGAAAGGTTATCCAAATAAATTTAACAGTTGGATTTTGGCTTCTAGCATAAAATAACTACAAAATGAAAGAAAGTTTTTATATTACTCTACTAAGCAACAGCTCTATGGAATACTTTCCACAAAACACTACATCTCTTTTTTCTACTAAACTACCAAAATCAATCATTTTGGAAGGATCATGGACCGTTGGTATTGTTGAATTTCAATATCCAAGCACAATGTTTACTGTTCAAGAACATGAAAACATAGTTTATGTAACAAAGTGGATGCTGATGCCTAACGAACAGAAACCATCAAAAGTGTACTACAAAACGCACATACCAGCCACCAACTATGATGATATCAATCATATCTTATCAGCATTAAACAACATAAAAGAACATGTCAAATTCCGTTATGATGAGTTATCAAAGTTCGTCTCCGTTTCTGTAATGGATGAATCAATAACATCAATAACGTTATCACCTAAGCTGTGTCTACAACTCGGGTTTGAACCTTCTAGAAACTTGGTAACTAAGGGCATAGGGAAATGTCCAGCGAATTTGCATTTAGGGCTACCATCTCAATTATTAGTTTACTGTGATGTAATTGATCCACAAATAGTTGGTGATGTGATGACACCTTTACTTAGAATCATACCATTAGACCCTTCAAAATATATTTATGGAGCTAATAAAATGCATGTATTCTCACCACCTCACTACCTACGTGTCATGCGTAGAGAGTTTGATACTATTGAAATAGATATAAGATCAAACACAGGTGAAAAAATACCATTCCAGTTTGGAACAGTCTGTGTTAAACTACATTTCAAAAAAATATAATGCAATCTTTACAAAATAAAATATCTTGTCCTTATGAAAACTATTACTCTCACCAAGCGGGTTCAGGTATTGGAGTAATCTACAGAGGTGCACCATATCAACGGGGGCATGGAATTGGTAGCTTTTTAGGAGGGCTGTTTCGATCAGTTTTACCTCTATTCTCCAGTGGAGCGCGAGTGATTGGTAAAGAGGCTTTAAATGCTGGTGTGGGGTTGCTGTCGGATTTAGTTAGCGCGCGACCTATGGAAGAATCAATTAAAAACCGGCTGAAAGAAGTTGGTGCAAATTTAAAGCGAAAAGCTGATGATAAAATTGATAGAATCAATATGTCTGGATCAGGATATATAACTAAACGGAAACAACTAGCTTCGTTCATTCCACAATTAGCTGCTAAAGTAAAAGCTACAAATAAGAAAAAAAAATTGAATCGTAATAATATCAAAGATATATTTTCATAACAAAAATAATATTAAATTAAAAATGTCTTTCTTACATAGCCATTCGTGTGAGTGTATTAAATCAGAATTAGACTTATTTGCCTTACCCTCAACACAAACAAGTATAGAAAATGGATTGTGGATACATTACAAACCTATTTCATCTTTAGCTGACGATGGCCCCATCGAATTTCAAGTACCAGGAACTGGAGAGGATTATATTGATCTATCGCACACTTTGCTTCATATAAAAGCTAAAGTACTAAACCAGGACTCAACGAAACTTGCTTCTACAACAGTAGTAGCTCCTGTTAATAATTGGTTACATTCTCTGTTTTCCCAACTTGATGTTTACTTGAACCAAAAGCTTGTATCACCACCGAACAACACTTACCCTTATCGCGCATATTTGGAAACTCTATTGAACTATGGTTCAGCAGCTAAGAAATCTCATTTGACTTGTGGTCTTTGGTATGAAGATACCGCTGGAAAAATGAATGCTACAGATGACAAAAATGGAGGGTTCACTAAACGACAAGAATTTGCTTTTGAGAGTAAAGAAATAGAAATGATTGGACATTTACATGGTGATATTTATAATCAAGAAAAATTTTTAATCAACGGTGTTGAAATGTCTGTTAAACTAGTGCGTTCTAGAGAATCATTTAATTTGATGGCTTCCTCGAATGATATAAAGTTTAAAGCATGCATTACAGACGCCACACTTATTGTTCGCAAAGCACGAATCAATCCATCAGTTTTACTTGCACATCAGAAAGTGTTAGCCTCTACTACAGCTAAATACCCTATAACTAGAGCTGAAGTTAAAGTTTTAACGATTCCATCGGGGGTACAGGGAAAAACGTTGGATAACATATTTTTGGGACAAGTGCCTAAGAGAGTTATAGTTGGTTTTGTTAATAATACCGCATTCAATGGTAGCCTCACTAAAAATCCATTTAACTTTGAAAATTATGATATAAATACATTTTGTTTGTATATTGACGGACATCAAATACCTTCAAAAGCTTTACAACCATCATTTCAAAATAATGTTTATACTTCAGCTTATCACACGTTGTTCTCTGGAACAGGTATACATTTTCTTAATGAAGGTAATGGGATATCTAGAGAACACTATGCTAACGGTTTTTGCCTACTAGCGTTTGATCTTACATCTGATTTGTCAGCTCATTCTTCGACACATTGGAATCTTATTAAACATGGTAGCGTAAGACTAGAAGTTCGTTTTGAATCAGCACTTTCACAAACCATCAACTGTATTGTGTATGCAGAGTTTGATAATGTTATAGAAATTGATAAAAACCGTAATGTAAATGTAGATTACAGTAGTTAATAATGATTAGTTTTAAGATCGATTGTATCTAGCTAATAATTTCTTGTTAAAGATAAGACATTGAAATAAAGTTAAAAATTACAAAAAATGCATTTATAATTTACCTCTACGTTGATCAAACCCATCTTATCCTACTTTTAAAGAATGTAAGTATCAATATTTTGTCACTTGTATCTGACACTTGCAATCGATACGACATAAGATGGATACTTTGGAAATACAGCAACATTTAAATAATGTTCATCCATGCTTACAATACAACGTATATGCCGCAAACCGATTACCGATACGCATTGAACCCCCAATATACCTAATAAGTAATTTGGACCCTGATACAAAACCTGGATCTCACTGGATTGCTATACACGTAGACGTGAATGGTATTGGGGAATATTTTGATTCTTACGGTCAACCACCTACAGGTCATCACCTATGGTTTTTAAAAAGGAACTCAAAACAATGGTGTTACAATAGAAGGAGAGTACAAAATGATTGGACCTCAGTATGTGGCGAGTACTGCTTGATGTATATATATCACAAATTCAAGGGTATATCCTTGCGTGAATTTCTAGGATTATTCAAAAACGATAGTATTTATAATGATATATTGGTATATTATATGTTTAAATGCTTGTTCAATTGAAATAAAGGATAATAAAAATAGTTCGTTGTTATTGCTATGCTGCTTCCCTTCACAACAAGGTGATTAGCATCGTGGCGAGGTTGGTGGTGATTAGTTAATCCCTGATTAGCTAATTAGGGGTACTAGGCGCTTAAAACATAAATTCCTATCTCCGAAACGAGTTGAAATAGCGTAAAATGGATGCGCTACATCGATTCAGCGTGGTCGATATACTTTTTCTTCTTTTCTTTTTTTTTGGTGGGCCAGAACCGGCGAATCCCTACTACTGGGGTACAGACATATTCAGGTAGGTACTTGCATTTTGAGAGACTGGTGCCTGAAGTAGGTTCTTATGAACCTGTATTACAGGTCACCAGGCCCCCCCAGCTTAGTCACAACAACATATCAAACAAAACTAAACTATCATTAAACAAAATTCAGAACGGATACACACCTGCTGTGTATCCTTTGTGTGTTTATCGTATGAGTCAGGGTGTGAATTGTAAGAGTGTATGTGTGTGCAGTGTAAATAGGTGAGCTGCGCGTGGGTGAGTTTGTGAGAGTACGAGTATAATTATTGTGGTGCGAAATAGAGGTAATTAATTTAATGAACATCCTGATAAAACCCCTCGCGCGTAGTAAACTCTTTGTATATACTTATATACTGTCTCGAAGATTATACTTATTAAGTTTGTTTATTACGGGTTGACTTCTTTGAAATCCTTTAAAACGTTGACTTAAAAAAATACAAATATATTTTTTATATTTTGCGTTTTGTATAAATAATATTGAAAACTATTGTTTTGGTTTCAGTATCGATAATAATTTTAAAAATATATTTATTGTACAGATTTGAACCGTTACAAGAGTTGTAACGGTTATTAAAAGTTTAGATAATGTAACTATAAGCAAAGATATGTATCTTTTACATTTCCCTCACCTTGACATTTTAAAAATATATTTATTGTACAGATTTGAACCGTTACAAGAGTTGTTACGGTTATTAAAAGTTTAGATAATGTAACTATAAGCAAAGATATGTATCTTTTACATTTCGATGGCTTCTTGAACTGACTGCATCTTTACGAGAAAAGCTTACTCATATAGCAATGCATATTTGAAAATATTTTTGTTAGTTGAGCTATAATGCAAAAAACCATCTCAAGCGCACCAAAATTAGAGCATTCTCCTGATTAGGATTTCAGCGTTGGGTTCCGTTTAAGTTTCAAATACGGATTATTGTTAGATTATTTTTTTATTAATATCCTACTTTGACTAGCATAACCATAACACCTAGATAGAAATAGTTAGGAATAAGTATTGAATAAGCTTTAGGTTTAATTTATGTAATTTAGAATTACTTAAGTAAGTAGATATGCAAGACTATGTAAGGAAAAATAAAAGCTTCTCTATCTTTATCTTTATCTTATCGTATTTTGACTACTGGGTGATTTTCTTTAGAATGCAATTATTTGTCCATAAAAAAAATACAAACTGACCCCGCGCAGACAAACACGAGCAATGATGCAAAAAAAAAAAAACGTTGATTCGATCACTACCAAACTTCACTGGATGAACCGCTAGGTTTGTGTATAAAAATCTGCCTAAAAAATTCATCAATATCGGCCCAGCCGTTTTGGATATCAAGAAGAACACATATTTATTTTTATATGTATATATAGATTGACAACTGGGCATCTTTTGTTAGCATGCAATTTTCTTTTGCATTATCGAACTTCGATAATCGAACGACTTATTTTTAATTTCAGTATCGAATCACGATCCCTGGCCGACAATTTTTGAATCAGTTCTGTTTCATTATCAAATTTCGACTACTGGGTGACTTCTTTATTTCTTAATATTTTGCTAGTGTCAGCATGAACCTCTCGTTTTGATTGAAAATTGAAGTTGTAAACGCTTAAACATCAGCAATGATAAAATAAAAAGGGCTTAGCAAAATTCTACGGAACAGTAGAACAAATTGCAATTTAATTTGTCAAACAAAGGGTTAGGTAGTTAGGCTGGGGCAGTAATTTGCAAAAGCCCTGGCTCTGAGCGGGAACATTCTGTAATCGAGGACTAAACGAACCTTTTCATCCACGAAAAACATTTTAAAACAAGAAAAATATTGTTGCGAGTTTAAATTGAATCAAAATATATTCTGTGTTCTCAATTACTCGTTATATTTATTTCGACCTTTATAAACAAAATGCTAATGTTGTTGAGGGGTGAAAATACTGGCCAATGTTGCACGGTAAAAGCGACCTACAACTCCCTTTGTTCGGGTACATGAAAAATATAAATCAAAATATGCCTAGAACTCTCCGAGACAGGGCAGGGTTGTAGCTACTAGCTAAACGCTAAACAAAGTGTAAACATTTTCAAACTTCCGAGAATTTTGCTTTATATGATGCTGTAAATGTTTTACGTGTATGTAGAAAGTCTTTTTATTTTACGACGGGGACGCGCTTGGTCTTCATCTCGCCTGGTTACAAGTTGAGATAAGGCCGAATATGGAGATGCACTTCACCCGGAATCCTAAATAAACTGAGGAACTACCTATCTTACCTCTATACGCTGGAACTCACAATGCTGAAACAAATGTTTACCACTGACCAGACCATGCACAGTATTGTAGTCCCTGGCGGTCGAACGCGGGACCTCTGGATCTAAAATGGGTGAATTGAACTACTAGATCACAGAGGCGGTATCGGCATATTTAGTGTTGAGTGACCACCGGCACTATTATGGAGCAAGGAGGCTGCCGTTAACTGGATAAGGCAAGCCGAAGACTCTCCAGTCGTGGCCTGCATTAGTTTGACTATGATTTGATGGCTTTACTATCGGAAATCTTCAATGTCTAATGAAAGGTCCAAATCAACATGGAAATTGAATCAAAACTAGAGGCTCATGGGAAGTAGCTATATAATGGGATGCATAACCCGGAACCTTTTACTGATCTGATGCTTGTAACCGACAGTTAAAAATCCTTTGATATCGAATCAATCCTTTATGATTTCTGGGAATAACCGAAAAAAATATACAGACTATTGTTTTTCGGTAAACATATTTTTAAGTTCAGAGATGTATTACTTCTGAACTTAAAAATGTGCAAGCAGTAACCGTTACCAAATTCTCGCATTTAAAACCCTAACACATGCCTTGAGTATTCATAGGCGGACATTTATCTGTAGTAGGACTTTACTACAAAAAAACATGAATACCTCAGCATATTCTGAATTTATACAACCAATTCCCAATACCTTGTTGTGGGCGCCAGAAGTTAACCATATTCCAATCTCATAAAATCCACGCGCTATACGTATGCCCGCTTTCGTATACAGGGTGTGCCAGCAATGCTAAGCTGCTAGGACATTATTGTTGCTCGAATCCAGAGGCTTAAATGAATTGGTCCAAGACTGCATCTTATTCGTGACTACGTAATTCGAGGGGGTTACCAATGTATGAGGCAGTATTTTCTTTCGCAGCAGCGTGCATCGTGGCAGCAGCAATAAGTGGTAATCAGAACTTCGTAGGGACTTAAATATAAGCTTAACATCTCTTGCTTATATTGTGTTACGTATGTAAATGTATTGTTGTGTGTGTGCGTGCGGGCTGCGACCCGCATTCTCAAGTTATTACAATAAAACAGTGCATAGCCAACCAGCGGTCGTATCACTTCTGTCCGTAGCTACCTATTCACATATTTAACATATTGTTTCTGGTTTCAGTGTTATAGAATTGCCTAGATGAAAATCAAAATACACTCGTAAGTCTGGCTACAGACCAGGCTTACGTCAGCTACGTACAGGCATGCGGGTTTCCTCGCAATGTCTTCTACTCTACAAAACTGGATACCTTACATATTAACATTACATTAAAATGCAAACATTTTGTACAATTGAACTAAACTTTTACGAGGGTTTTAATGTCTATAGGTAAATCAACTGATCTAGATTAGTACCGTTCGGAAGCGTGCCCATAACACTGGCTGTACTTCCACCCTGAATAGCAATACTGATTTACTGGTAAACATTACAGCCAGCTTTTGGGTCACCTAATCCTATGTGCCCAACTAAGCTGAAACACCCGCTATGACCTTCAGTCACACGTGTCGTAAAAACGCCACTAAACTTTATTGCCCATATAAATCAATATTGACAATGTTTTTTCTTGTTTTTTACCTTGAATTTTGTTTCGTTTTAATATTCAGCTTTGAATACAAGGTTTGAATATATTTCAACCCTTATCAAGACAATATAAATATTGAATTGAATTCAAAATTTGATCATAATACACACGACTCTGATAAATTTCGTAAAGTATTTTCGATTTTATTATGGTCTCAGACTATGTTTTAGGGACCTTTATAAAATATTAAAGTTTTTCGGTCTCGGTAAACTGTCGGTATGGTGTAGCGAGTTCAATGGTTTATTTCATTTCAAAAAATGACAAAGAATTCGACCGAACTCTTAAGATCGTAAAAAAAGTGACAATGTGTTTAAAGTCAAATATGTCAAAAATGGTGTTGGTAAGGGGACGCGAGTTTAATGGGTTTTTTTTCCATCTCAAAAATTATTCAACGCGCCTAAAGAAGTTTTCACTTCAAAAATACTACTTACCATACCATCATCATCATTAGGTACAGCTAGGAACAATCAACAGTAAGACATGAGCATTGTGCAAAGCGGTGACATATAGCTTGGTACTCAGGTAGGTACACTGCTGCTGTCCACCCCCGTATATATATAGTATATCAGTAGCCGCGACTTACGACGTCCAATAAATGTCAAAAGAAATATTATATACATTCAAAAGAAGCTTTGTTTGTTTGTTTGTAACATTTTAATGGCTTGACGGCAGAACGGATCTAAATGAAATTTGGCAGGTAGTCATGTCCTGAGGTGTCATGGGAAACAATGTAGTCTTTTTGTCTCCGGTTGTCATGCGGGTGAAGCCACGGGAAAAAGCATTTACTTCGTGAAGAGTACTTTTCGTATTCGAAACCGCTAAACGTTTTTTTTATTCGCTTTAATCAGCGGGCAAAGTTTACACAAAGCTGAGAAGTTTCAAGAAAGTAACAAAATTAAGGTTGTTAGGCGTCTTTTAATTAAAATTTAAAGTATCGAATAGAAGCATTCATTAGCACTTTTAAGTCTTTGAAGTTATCTATACCTTAAGCATTCATTAGAGAAGTAAAATACTGATGAACTTTATAATTCGATTTACTTGATTTCGTTTTAGTTTTTAATAAATTAGATGTACCTACTTAATGAAAACTGAAATGTTTAGGTACTCGTGTATCGCGAGAGATATCAGAAATTCATAAAAAAATGCTTTAATTATTTCTTGCTTCGCCTAACTCGTTTTCATCATGATTACCTACTTTTCACAATAAAAATCCTTAAACACAATATGTATTTACATTTGAGCTATGAACATAGTTTTGTTTTTATTGATCCTAAAACATGGAATGATCGTCTAATCTACCTCTCGTTAGTGGAATCATTGAAGTCTCCATCACCTACAATCCCATCTACTACATTATCTTCTTCGATCTTAACAGTATCGTTTTCATTTACAAAATCACTTGTCGGTGCTATACTTTCAACTATTTCATTTTCTATATCATCTTCATCTTCTACACTAAGATGAGGAATATTAGCATCTTTAGCATCTTTTTCGGTTTCTATTTTATCAGCTTGCGCCGTTATATTATTTACGTCTTCACCACTTGGTTTTGTACTTTCCTTTACCTCAGCATCTAAGTTGTGTTTACTGTTTGCATCGTTTTCTAACTCTCCGATAATTTCGTCTGCTACAGTTTCTACTTCTTGTATACTTTCTTTGTTATTTGATTCTACGTCAAAAGCTTTTTCATTGTTTTTCTCCAAAGGAGTAAGTCCATCATCTTCACTATCAGGTCCTATAACTTCTCCATTGATATCACTATGATCAGGTTCCTCAACATCACTATGACTTGGTTCGTCCACGTCACTTGGAAGATCCTTATTAACAGGTTCTTCTTCTTCAAGAATTTCATCGATTATCCTATTCTGCTCCTTTTCATCCATAACACCCGACATTTTGTCAAATTCTTCGTTGTCTGAGACATGTTTTCCCTTTTCAGTGTCCTCTGAATTAGCTTTGTGTCCGTTCTCTTTTGGCTTGATTTTTTTGGGTTCTATTTTGGTTCCTCTGTTGATCTCACTAATATCATCTGTGTACCTTACATGAGGGAGATCTGGGAAAAACTCCCTGAAAGGAAAACATATACATTTATAACATATTTATTTCGACACATGGATTTTTTGTACCTATATGCGAGTAGATACAAACTTGACACCCGTCTAGGAGCATAATATGTATATGTATATATTAGTAGAATTATAAAAGATCTGTTAGACCGACCCTCTAGTGTGGGATAATTGTAGTCAAATGCAGATATATAATGCTGCTGATAACTTTGTATCAGTCACAATTTACATTTCTAGAATTATTTTTTAAACATTGATAATGTACAGCTTAATTTTGCCCTTACTTGTTTTTATTTTCATATTTGCTCGGAACCAAGAAGCAATTAGATTCTCTGTATATAATAATCCTCCTTCGCACCCATGGCCACGGCAAATTGCAGCTTCGGGACTGAAATATGACAAAAATAAAAATAGATCAAGAATAGGTCGGTATTTCTATACTGAAATTCTTCATCTTTGTGTTCTGAAGTGTTGCGATATGTAGGTACACTCTGTTTGTTACTCTCAAACTGGACACCGGATAGCTACTCGTACCAATACCCTGATTTTGATCGAAAAACGTTGTGTGAAACGAACCTCGAACGATAATTGTTTATTAATGTCACAGTAAATGTGTATAAAATAAATGGAAATCCGAAAAATGTTGTTAAAAAAGTCATGTGAACTTTTTTGAAATGTGTAGTTTTCACGTAATATGATCCCAATCGATTCAGTTGGAAGTTGATTGTTTTTTTCATTGTCAGCCAGTAACAGACTGTGTAGTACATAACCTTATAAATTAGTACTTATAGGATTTATTTTATTATAATTTTTATTCTATGTAAAACAATATCTAGAGGCGCTGTACAAGTTGTCGTGCAAAATGATCTTATGGAAACGTAAAGCGTTTCGGCAAACGTAGTTGTCGGTCAAACTGGATGGGAGAGCCTAAGACCTGGCTCAATCACGAAATTAGGGATATATCTATGTCATGCAGTAGATTGCAATATGTTAAAGATGATGATGATGATATTCTTAAACATAATCTTCTCTTAATCATGGACAGAATAATTCAAAGATAAAGTAAGCTTAGATTAAACAATAAGTAAAGGTGGAGACAGCTTATTTGGATGATGTTAATTAACTCGCTTTAAATACTTGAGTCGTAAGAAAATTGACAACTTAGTGTAACTATCAAAAGAGGAATTTGACGAATTAAGAAACTGTCGTATGAGTAAACTGGTGAACCAGTGAATTAATGAATCAGGAAACTGACCAGTGATACGCCAACTCGTAAAAGGTAAAAACTCGTATTCACTAGAAGTTTACACGTTCTTACTCGATATCGAGTAACAGTTTGCTAAGCTCACGGGAATCACAAACGAGGTCGGAGACAAAATACGCTTATCCAGAACTCTTGTGTTTATGTCTTAATGAAAACAGTGAAATGTAAAAGGTATACTATATTGGATCAACAGGCGCTGATTATAAATACTTACAGCTTTTTCAATAGCCCTGCGTATCCTTTCTGCTTCCATAGCCTTCCGAAGTTGTTCAGCGATGTAGCTCTCATCCATCTGATGCAGACCAGTATACCATTTAATATTATACAAAACTATAATGTAAAGAATGAAGAATAATTAGACTCCGAATTGAGAACCGCCTCTGTGGTCTAGTGATTGAACCCACCGATTTCAGATCCAGGTCTCGGGTTCGATTCCCATGGGGAGTACAATATATTGTGCTTGGTTTGGTTGATGGTAGGACTTTGTTTAAGTCCGCCTGGCTCGCTACCACCATCTTACCTAATTCTGTCGCCGTTATAACAATTCTAAAATTGTTGTGTTCCGGCATTCAGAGGTAAGATAGCCAGTTCCTCACTTTTTTGAGGATTCCGGGTGAAGTGCGCCACCTTCGGCCTTACCTCAACTTGTTACCAGGTGAGATGAAGGCCAAGTGCTTACCCGTCGTACAATAAAAAAAAATAGAAGTCGATTAAAACATGAAATAAGCATGAAACAAAGATGGGTTTTTTCAGACTGTCTGACATCTGTTATTGCACTATAAATCATATTAACTACGATTTTATGCTGAATGAGTTATGATGATTAAATTTTGCAAATGCATCACAATATCGGAGATCGGAGGTCATCATTCAACATCGAATATTCTTTCAATTATACGGTCAGCTAATTACAGAGGTTTTGGTCAGCTTTTTGATGTATTTTGTACGACGAGGAAGCGATTGGTCTTCATCTCACCTGGTGCCAATTTTTAATAAAACGAGTGGGAAGCACACTTTTCCCGGAATCTATAACAGACTGAGGAACTGGCTCTCTTATATCTAATTGCAGGAACATAATATTTTAGAATTGTTGTTATGTCGACAGAATTAGGCAAAATGGTAGTAGCTAGCCAGAGCGGATTTAAAAGAAGCACATATCTATTTGTAGAGGCTGTGTTGTAGCTATAGGTATGTTATACATAATAATTATAATGTATATAATGTAGCATGGTATATGTATTATATTAATCGCTTTTGAGCGATAAGACTGCCCACTGTCTTCATATGCTTTAAGTTATACGGTATTATTATTGAAGTATTTTCTTTCGATTTTCGCTATAAGCTTGAGTAAGGTACTTTTTTGCTATTTTCTCGCGAATATTTACCATTTATTGCTTGCCATAAATATAATAGAATAATCATAACAATCCTGTTAATATTGTTTATGGTGTTCATAACCATGATAGGTTCAAAAGTTATGTAGCTGTAAAACATGACCTTCCGATAATGGTAAACATAAAGTTTTTGTCATCTCACTTAATCGAGATAATTCAGAAATTGGTGTCTCAATTATACTCATATCCATAAACTCTCAAATAACTGATTCATACTTCTTCAGTGTTCTGATTACCTACTGTGATAAAAACAGGTAAAATATTCCATTACTCAGCTTGAAGAGCCGTTACTTTAATATTAAGGGAGTAGCAGTGTTTCTGGGCCCTATTATTCATAAGCATGGCGAAACTTGAGTAATGTTTCTAGATTAATGGAGTAACTTTGTGTTCTTTTGCTACTTGCAAAGTGATTATTACCACCAATTTTGTAGAAAGTATAATTATAGCTGTTACTGTCCACAGATGGACATAAGCAGTCATCCAGGCTAAAACAAATATTTTTAATAGTGCATCGCCTCTTGCGAATAGAATAGAAAATTTGGCAAAAGTCGGTGAAGTAAACTATCCTTCTTCACGTATAGTAAACGAATGCTACTGTGGTATACAGCAATGCTGCTTGACAGTAAAAAAGGTAGGTTAGTTCACTAGAACTACCACTGGTAGTGCTACCAATAGTACCTTTTATAATAAAATCTTGGTGTTTTACTGGAAGTAAATAGTACTTACAAGAGGGTCTTCATAACTGTAGTAAGCGTCATCTTCGTCATCGGGTCTGGAAACATATTTTTTAAATCAGAAAAGAAAAAATAACGTTTTTCATTCCTTCAGCAGATATCATAACATCTTGACTACATAATTCATGAGAATTCGTGAGATTTTACTTCTGTCATGGTAGAATTTATTATATCACACATCAATAGCCCAATAGTGTCCACTGCTGGATAGAGTAAAGCTAGGGGGTTTTTCCATCACTACCACGCTTGGTAGGTGGATTGGTGACTACAGTAAAGATGTAGAAAATCCATAGAAGGCAGCCTGAAACTGCTCTTCTGTGATTGTTTATTCAATTCTTTTTTAAATTAAGATGGGCTTTTGACCTATAGGCTCGCCTGTGCAAGGATCTACGATGAAGTTTAACCACCTCTGTTGTCTAGTGGCTCACCCACCGGTATCAGATCCAGAGGTCCCGGGTTCGATCCCCAAGGGGAGTACAATATTGTGTTTGGTTTGGTTATTTTGTTTAAATCCACCTGGCTAGCTGCCACCATCTTACCTAAGTCTGTCGTCATAACAACAATTCGCAAATTGTTGTGTTCCGGCACTTTAGAGGTAAGATAGCCAGTTCCTCAGTTTGTTAAGGATACCAGGTGAAGTGCACTCCACCTTCGGCCTTATCACAGCTTCATAAATCAAGTGGGATAAAGGCCAAGCACATCCCAGTAACACATTAAAAAAAGTAAGATTAAACCAGAAGGCACTGGCCTACTGGTAAAGCTCACTTTTTTTTCCTCTCCCGTGTATTCAATGGAGTAACGGAGTGGAAAACCGTTTGCAGCAGATCTCACCAGGTAACCACCCTGATCGCTAGTCATTAGGACCTCTAGAGGTCTACCGGGGTCCATCAATCCGTAACCGCTAACAAAAGTCGTAATCGTTGCCCGTGCTTATTTAAAAATGTACCTTTACGTATTACCAGACTTGACTCATTTATTTAAAAAAGTGTTCGTCATCTCTTGTAGATAACGCGAGATGGCTGTCGGTCGTACCAATGCTTGATTACACAAAAACGATCTCTACGTCTCGGTAAATAATGAATTATGGACCTATAAGCCTGACACATCGATTAAACCAAAATGCCGGTAAAATGGAGTCTTGTTATGGGTAGATTTAATATAAAAATACTACTATCATACCTTGCAAATGTTCCACGTATTCGATTGAACCTTCATTATTTAAACTGTTAAGGTATGGATCTAGTTTTTCTTGCCTGTCTTCCGCACCATTACTTGAAGTCCATCATAAAGTGCTTAACTTTAGGTGCCTTTCTTTACTTAGCCTTCAAGTGAGCAAAATAAAAGCTTAACATCTGAGCAAAAGCTTGACTTTAGAATAAGACAATGGAAAGAACTAGCGATAGCTCAAAGCTGTATGAATAGCAATATTAAAAAAGCAAAACGTTGAAAGCAATTTGTTTTTGTAACTTACAAACTTTAGTTTAAGAAGCAATAGTATTCGGAGTACCTTCTATATAACATTGATGTTATTCAAAAACAGAGATGTGCGAGTAGCCAATCAAAATGCATAATATGCCTAAAATGTCGAAAACGATTCTCTTTTTAGCTTAAAAGCAAGGATAAGCAATGCAAGTCTCATACAAAGGTTTGAATAGATAAAATAAAGGTAAGCAAAAGTATGACAGGGATTGGTAAGTATCGGAAAAGCTACATGATCATTCCTACGTTTAGAGCAAATACAAGCGATGCCAACATTACTTACGAAGTGACAGAGATCTTAAGATGGATCCCTGACTCCAGGATGATGTCGTGAGCTTCCTGAAGCGTGAGGGTTGATGTATCAATGCCGTTGATTTTAAGCACAGTATCTCCGAGCTTTATGCAGGCCTGCTCTGCACGGCTTCCTGGCTTTACCTAGAATATTTATACATAAATATAAATTATAGGTATTTGCTCAATTTCTAACTGATGGTTTCCAAGCCAACGTTCGGAAGAAAACAGCACATCTGATGAGCAGGACGAAGGCCAGTCACAACAGCACCCTAAAAACCGTAACGGAGCATTGTCTGTCTCCCATGTGGACACAATTTGCGAAATGTGTTGCACCAGTCTGTGGGTATGATGCCTGTTAATAAAATGTAATTTAATAATGTGAACTTGTTACATAATTTATCTTATCTTATTTATGATTTTATTGATTTTTTATTGTAATTTTGAATTTCATTTTATTTCTTGTTTATTATGACTACTTTATTGTCTGAAATAAATGAATACAATACAATTAATATTTTTTAAATTATCAATGTAATCACAGAAAAGCTTAAGTTTGGAGAAACATCAATTATTGTTGCTGCTCTTTATAAATCCAACTCGTGCATATCAAAAAGTGTATTTGTGAATAATTCGGGGATATCTTCCTTTTTGACACCGCAGCGCATTTTTTTTTTCGCTTAGACCTGAAATATTACGTAGAACCTGAAAGAATACCTACCTATTCTTATCATTTACATCGATGTTATTTTAAACTGTCACTGCTACAGTCTTAAGTGAGTCAAAGCCATTTCATAGTTCATAATGGTACGTACTAGGGCTTATCTCTTTAGGCTATGTCATACATACACTTTGCCACATTAAATTACCCTTTGTATTATTCGTATGGTTCCATTCTACTTGAAAACCCAGTATTTTCCTGGTCTTTGAGCCTCTTATGTTATACTTAAATGGTTCATGAGTAATATGTGTAATAGAGTAATTGATGTTTATTGCCTTCAGATTTTTTTACTGCCCTTATTAAACACAGCTACACATACAGTGCAAAAAAATATCCTAAAACCAAACGAGAGTTCTAGAAAAAAACAAACAAAGGTTAACTACATTTAAACGGACAGTAATCTCCATAAATTCGAATCAAATTACAATTTCAGAGGCCGGTTGTTAAAATATTTATTGGAACTAGGGAAGTTTATCCCTTGTCAGTGCCCTATCCCGTAAATAATTTGCATGAATAATTGATATTACCAGTGAATCCACAAACTTACCAAACCAAAAGGGCTTGTATTTTAGAGCAGGCTGAGAAGTTCTCAACGGAAATTTTGAAGGTGCTATTTTTTTAGAGAATCTACGGTTAGGTAACGGATTCACTGCATTTATGCAATACGCCCGTGATAATCATTTAACCTTTTCAGAATGAAATACAACTAAAAAAAGTGTCATACTATTAGTGCGCGTCGTGTGCAGTGACGCTTTCAACTTTTAAAACAGCTTTATATGTTATACAAATCTTATACGGCATACTACCTTTCATCTACATCTGTTAATTGTTGATTCGCCACTCCTATTTTAAAATGATTAAGCCAAACGATACGACACCTCGCACTGCAAAATCCGTTAAGACTGCATATTATATACAATATATACATATTTACACACAAACACATATACTCTTGAAATATATAATCCTTCTTCTGAGGTAGTTGTATAAACATAAATTAATCGTGGTTTTAAAACCATAACTCTCTCGTAATACGTTCCGCTGCAACAAGCAAGTACAGCGGCCACGAAGTTGAAGAGTTGAAACTGAAAGTGTTATACAACAAGTCCAAAAACAGACATTCAGTCATATCTGCCCTCTGCGCTCAAGATTGTGGGTTCGTTTTCCACCCAGGATAAACATTTGTATGATGAATATAATTGTTTGTTCTGTGTTTGGGTGTAGTACTTTATTTTATTTTATAAGGAGAAAAGAAGATGTTACGTGTGTGACGTGTGCGTTTTAAAGGCACATTAAAGTTGATCGCCGCTACAAGAGAGGGGGAGTCAATTCTACTATTGATAATGTTGTACAATAACATCATATTACTATATATTAAGCATTTAGTAATCAAATTAAATTATTGAGTGAAAATGTATTTAAATATTCTATCTATAATATACTTCATATATCACAAGCTTTGCTTAGTTTGGGACTAAATAGCGCAGTGTGAAACTAATGTCCAATATTATGATAGCCGTGACGTAGTTTAGGTATCTTCACCCCAGAACGCAAATAGATATCTATTCTAGCGCTGAATTAAGTTTATTGTCACGTTACGCCCTTTCTGGCCACACGTGTTGGTAATTTAGATTCATGTAACTAATTGTTTTATAAATCTCGCTTCTATTCTGTTTTATAACGAAATCGTAATTAACTTATCTGAATTGGCTTCTGTGAATTTAAAATGTTGTCTACATAGATTATTTATTACTAGGGGTTAGGATTGTAAGAATTTCAATTTGTTTGGTATTACGTATATTTAACTGAATGTATGTAGGTAGAAGTAAAAGTAGAAAACGCAGTAATAGAAAACGTATGTGTAAAAAGGTCGATACTGATATGACAGCTGATAGACATGAATAGAAACAGACATGTTACACAGATATGAGCATATGGAATTGACAGGAAAATATGTGAGGCATGATGTTTATTATAAGGAGTAAGTTTTATATTATAAACTAGCTTTTACTCGCGACTTCGTCCGCGTATAATAAATAGGTGCAAGTATTATATTATAAATATATATATTTGTTGGATATCTGGATAAATTTGTCCGATTAGCTACATGGTGTCCGTATCCGTCCTACATGGTGTGCAGGCACGCACACCGAGGATTCTGACCCACATTCCCAGACAAAAAAATATTAAAACAAAACTGCCACTCAGGACTTGTCCTTTTATGCATTAGAAGATTACTGTGTATCAAGTAGTCAAGTTACATTAGTCAAGGGTCGTAAATACAGTCACGTCAACAGCCCATTTATGTAGTGGTTGATTGGATATTGGACAGAGCCTCCTCCAAGAACGGGAGGGTTTTGCCATAATCACCACACTTGGCAGGCGAGTTGGTGATCACAGAAAAGGTGTTATGTAAGCAGGAAGGCAGAGGAAGCTGCCACTTCCTCTGGTGAGATCCCTTAAATCGGCTTTTACGACATCCGCGGGCTGAGTTGGAGGGTGTCGATTCTTAAGCCGCGACTGCTACGGGCGGGTAAACTAAAAAAAACATTGGCGTTAAATGCGTCGTTATACCGATTTCAAAAAGAATAAGCACGACTAATATACCATGCATTATTCAGGAGTTCCGCTATAATCATCGTAAGACCCTGGTGTACATGGTTCATAGAAGAGTATCACAGATACAATCATTTTATATGCGCAACGCTCTTAATATGTATGACAAGCCTCATAGCTCAGTTGGTAGTAACTCTGCCTTCGGCGCTGTAGGCTGTGGGTTCGATTCCCACCCAGGACAAACATTTGTGTGATGAACATAGATGTTTGTTCTGTGTTTGGGTGTTGTATCATATAGTACGTATGTATTTACAAAAAGTATTTAAGTATTTTATCCGTAATCTAGTTCCCATATTACAAGCTATGCTTAGTTTGGGGCTAGATGGCGCTGTGTAAAATTAATGTCCTGTAATATTTATTTATTTATTTATTTATTATACTGTTATTTACTGAAAAAAACCCCTTTGTATTGATTCCACTCCATCATCAGACCTTGGTAGTTTTGACATTTATCCATTGCATAAATACACCAGTTTATTATAGAACGTGTACGTTGCGTTTTTTCTGTTAAATAACAATGTTATTTGATTTTTCTTCAAACAAAAAACCATGAATCACATTCTTATCTATTTCATATGAGATATCTATAATGATAATTTTGACCTTTTATCATGCACGGTTTCAGAGTTAGGGCATACTTTTAGTGAAAACTTTCAACCCCTCTTTTAGGGTACGAATTTTTAAAATCCCCTTCTTAGCACTCATTTTTGTATCAAGACAAACATACCCTCCAAGTTTCATGTCTCTACGATTAGCCGTTTAGGCTGTGCGTTGTTATCAGTGAGTCAGTTTGCATTTTATCATATTAGTACAAGATAAGATAACATTGTATGCTACGTGAGAGTCAATAAACAAGGAGCATTTTTCCTATGAAATTCAGTAAACAAGATGGCGTCGTTTTCACAAATACGATCGAGATCGATAAACAGTAAAAAAAACTTCATAAACGTGATACTAAAAATATATGGTATGGAGAGGACAGTGAAATGTGTCACGTGGATAGGCCTTTGCCATACAGTTGGACGATCATTGCTGATTAAAGATAACCACTAGCTAGAGCTCGACGTAGGCCCTAATTGGACTGAAAAAAAACACTTATATAAACTATAAACTTAATATAGCTTTACCTATAACCTATAGGTAAAGTTATATTATAGGTAGATCAATCAAGCAATATTTCACACATTATGATGGTGATCTTACATGAACCACTCTCAGTGGCGTCTTGTAGAAAGCTCCGCCAGCCAGGTCGAAGCCCCACAGCGTGTCATCGAAGCTGATCCTCTCGTGGATACCCTCGTTCCTCGATGCCCAGGAAGGCTTCACGATTTCACCGGCTATGAGCGCCGCGTCTTCTGCGCTCAGCTTCGTGTGACGCATGTCCACGGCCATCGTTGGTGTTGTCATACTGGAATACATTTTTTACCATAAGCAACAAATAGTTTTGTAACCAACTTTGGTAAGAGAGTGAGACCTTTACAGTGACAAGTGACTATACAGTGGTGATGGTTTAGCAAAGGCCAAACAATAAATAAACAAAAAATAATAATCAAAATTTAATTCTCCTAACCTTAAGGTATAAATAAATCAATATATATAGCTGGATATTTTTGGATTGCGGGCAGTAGTATTAAAGTAGGCTGGCTTGTATATTTCGTAATTCTTGTCACTTTTCTCAGCTGGTTACAAGTTGAGATAAGGCCGAAGGTGGAAGCGCACTTCACCCGGAATCCTCAACAAACTGAGGAACTGGCTATCTTACCTCTAAATGGCGGAACACAAAAATTTTAGAATTGTTGTTATGGCGACATAATTAGGCAAGATGGTGGTAGCTAGCCAGGTGGACCCAAACAAAGTCCTACCACCAACCAAACCAAGCACAGTATATTGTACTCCGCATGGGAATCGAACCCGGGACCTCCGGATCTGAAGATTTCAGATCCAGAAAACATTCCAAAAAACCTTTTTTACCTTACACCTAGTCTACTTACGACCTTCTAACGGGTTACGCCCTTATTGTTTTCCGTCGTCGATATATTTATATATTACTAACATATGCCCCTAATTAGGTCTCAATTCACATCCCTGGACTACGGCCTGTGAGCTGGTATAAGCACATTAGGTATTAGGATAGGCCAAATCGAGTCTTACTAGCTCGTTCTTACTAGCAGCTTAGAAGTTCAACATTGCACTGAGTTGAATTGTTATTAATCATCACAATACACCACGCTATTACTGATAAATGTGGAGATGTTTCTCCTAGTTTTGTAAACAGATCTCTAGATGCGGTCTATATATAGACAGGTATAGGACGTGTTAGGTGTTTATTTATGCGTATCAAATAATAAATTACTTCTATTATTAGGACATACTAAATCAGCTACTATATAAAATAAAAGCAAAACCAAATATTTATTAATATAACCCATAAAATTAAATATATTTTGATTACTATAAAACTACAAAGTGAAACTAAGTAAGTAATGTATCTTTATTGTAAAACCTATATGATAGTTCAATATTTCTGTTTAATAGTGTTTAATAAATAACAATTCGAGCTTATATTGTAAGTAGGCTAACATCAGGTATTTGTACCAGTTCAGGTTTAATTGGAACTTACTTAGATAAATCTAACTTTTCAATAGATTACCACATAGATGGTTTTCATATCAGTTGATTTATTTTTATCAATATCTATCAAACTAATTTGTTTCCCTTTAAAAAGAAAACTTCACTGGCTTTTGGGTAATAGAGAAAAACTTTTATGTAAATATGCTATAAGTATCGAGAGATATATGCATATGTAAATATTAACAATTGTAGCAAGCAAGCATTATATATAGATAGGCAGGATAAACTCTTATAGAATACATTTGTGTATGTAGGTAATACCTAGGAATGAATAGCATGTAGGAATACTTGATTATCTAAAACTCTTATAGAGTCTGGGAAGCTACAAAACACAACGTGGAGTCCTAACTATACCACTAGATTGATAACTGGCCATTTTAACGTATGCAATCATCAAATAAAGTAGGTAGTTAAGCTAACTAAAGTAGGTAGGTAGCTTATAAAAAGTAGGTAGGCTACAGTAGGTAGGTAGGTAATGTGAAATATTAAGGGGTTTCGAGGGGGGGTTTTACAGTACAGTACAGAGGGGAGCTTAACGCAGTGTAGACATTCTTTAAGCAAGTATTTCAGAGAGCCTCTAAGTACCTAATCAGTACATAATTAACTGAACATCAAAGGGACACCAGGACCGCCACTAAATAGGCTATTTATGGTTCTTTGAAAACTGAAATAGAGAAAGCCGAAATTAATTTTAATATTCGTTGCCCATTAGTTTTCCATTACGCTGTTCAATAATACGTGGCAGGAGCAATTTACAATTAAGATCATGTATTTAATAACAATTTTAATTTAACTATGCTAAGATGGACGTGTGATTTTACCTTCGTCAGTAAATGCGTAACAACAGATTTCAAATTCTGATATATTTAACATAAAAGTCGATGTAGCTCGTTGGTACTATATTATTATATTGATTTTCTAGTAGGTGTATTTATTTTAATAATAAAAATGACAATTTAAACGAGAACTTTAGCAGTTGTCAGCTGACCTACGGCTTCTTTATTTTTTATCAACTTCCTATAGTTTAAGTTAAATTAATGTCCTGTAACATTGAATCATTTATTTAATAATTGAAGGTGAATCCTCTGTTGTATAACTAAACGTAATACAAATACACATACGCGTGACTAACCCAGTTATCTCAAAAGCTACTACGCTAAAAGCTACTATTAAAAAAGTATTTTACAATTTGATCTAGAAAATCATGAGAAAAGTTTACTATTATATTTACTATTCAAGTTTACCTGATTTTTTATTATGAACCTATGTTTGTAATTATTATTTTTTCCCGTTTTTTTTCAATTAATAGCTATGTCAACATTCATTGACATGGGTAATTAATGATATTTTAAAATATCTTCTGATATATTTTAATTGTCGAAAATAATTTCTACTGGGTCTGATCTTAAAGGTTGTCATCTATATTAGACAAGCATTTGCCCACGTCTTAGCGCGTCTTTTACTCCGATAAAATGTAGCGTAACTATGTTATTTCTCATGGCCTATACTTATACTCTTTCAGCCGTTAAGTCAGCAAAAGGTCACAAACAAACAAATAAACACGGAGAGTTACTTTCGAATGTAACAAATAAAAGTGAATGTTTTATTTTATTGGATGTTTGGATGGGATATTTGTTTCTTTCTTCAAGCAAAAACTGAGAGAGCTGAAACTTTGCACATGTGTTTTTCTAGACTAGCAAGACTTACTAATAACATTAATTATAATAATTATTCCATAAACTTTTTAAGTGGAATATGAGATTTCAAACTTCGCGATTTAAATCTATTTTTGCTTGAACATTTATTGCGTTAGTTTACCGACTGAAAAATCAGGTCAATTTGCATATTTTTTATAGATAACTCACGCTTGACCAAAAAAGCATCTGTTAAAACTGTTTTTCCCAAAAAAATCCCAAATGGTTCTTCAAACATTTTCCTGTATCTTCGGTTTCGGAATTCCCTATCTAGCCCAGTAATGTAACATTTTTATCTTGATAGGCAAAGCCGGGAGTAGAAGCTAACATAGATAACTGATTTATCTGTATACTAAAGAATACACTTAGCTGTTAGTTTCCTGTTATTTACATTATTCTGTATACTTACGTACTTGTACATTACAAAATGGTTAAAATAACATGATCATGAAATTGTTTTTCAAAAAGTGAAATCATTTCCGAATTCTCCATTGTCAGAGTAATAACTACACTGCGATCACGTATCGCTCTGAAAGCGTATTAGTTAGGGTTCTCCCGATTAGGAATTAACACTATTTGCCTTATTACTTAGACTCATTATTATTTTCTTTTATTTACATTCAACGCCATACTGCTAAATCTATGTCAAAACCTCATTTATACAGCCGTTCTCTCCTCATTCAGCTGAGGTTGAAACTTAGTTCAGCAACATGCTGTTTACCCATTAGGACGATTAAACTAAGCGGTTTGGGAAGGTGTGGGTCGATACTGATCACAATTTTGTAGCTTTTAGGCTATAGGTAGGTACTATAGTTATCTAACTGGAATATTTAAAAAAAATCTGTATGATATAAAACAAGACTATTTTTTTCTTAAGGGGAAGATTGAAACCCACGGTGTGCGTGTCTGACTCAGATACTTCTACTACCTACTGAAAAGGGTGATGGATAAAAATAACGTGTGAATTAAACTTTTTACTGGATTTGGAAGACAAAACTTAGTATAAATCACTGAGGCGGCAGACTTGGCTCAGCAACGGTATCCGACTGCGGAGCTTGTATTTCTGGGGCATTGCTGATCTATTTGCGAGCAATTCCCGTTTGGACTCTAGCTCTTCTCAACCTCCAACTATACCTCAGTGTGGCATTGCTATGCCGATGCCAAGTATACATGTCAAGGTCCGTAGAGCACTTATCATTCTAGACGAGAATAAAGCCAGTGGTCCGGATGATATTCCGGCGCGAGTGTTGAGGCGCTGTGCACCTTGTCGTCTGTGCTGACATGCCTGTTTCGCCTTTCTCTTGAGAAAAAGACCGTACCCAAATCCTGGAAGTTTGCCAACGTGCAGCCAGTTCCCGAAAAGGGAAGTCAAAGGCCAATTACCGACCCATCTCCATCACCTCCATAATCTGCGAGGTTTTGGAGAGAGTTCTGAATCATAAATTGCTGACGTACCTTGAAGCTAATGACCTGCTTAGTGACCATCAATATGGCTTTCGCCGAGGAAGGTCCACTGGTGACCTTCTTGTGTACGTCACGCATTTGTGGGGAGAAGCCATTGAGAAACATAAAGAAGGAATAGTTGTTTCTCTTGACGCCTCAAATGCATTTGACCGGGTCTGGCACGAAAGCCTGCTGAATAAACTTCCTGCGTACGGTTTACCTCCTGAATTTTGTGGCTGGGTATCAGACTTTTTGAGTGAACGGTCCATCAGAATGGTAATTGATGGCTGCTCAAGGGTCTGTTCTCTCTGCAACTCTATTCCTGCTGCACATTAATGACTTGCTCTAGCTAGGCATTTTCGGGTATGCAGATGACAGTACTGTTACAGAGACATACATATCTAGTGCACGTTCTACCAATCTGGAGGTGTGTTCTTTGAGAGAGGCCATGGTTAAGCGGACAAATCAGACTCTAAGTCTTGTTTCCCAATGGGGAGACGCTAATAGGGTCTGTTTCAATGCCTCCAAAACTCAGACATGTCTCTTTTCGGCGAAAAAGCGTTAATGTGACCTAACACACATTTCAAGGTACTTCTGTTAAAATAACTGACAGTCTTGCCCTCCTTGGCATGAAGTTGACGGCTAGTCTCAACTTTGGCACCTCCATCGAGTTTAAAGCACAAATTGCGGCCAAAAAGCTGGGCATCCTAAATAAAGTCAAGCGATATTTCACACCTGATCAACTTTTGACTTTATATAAAGCTCAAGTTCGATCCTGTATGGAGTATTGCAGCCACCTTTGGGATGGTTTAGCCAAATATCAATTTGCCGCACCTGACTCGGTAGAGCGCAGAGCCAAGAGGCTCATAGGTGAAGAGTACCTTGCCAAAGCAAGACTCAACAGCCTGAGCCATCGTCGCAAGGTTGCGTGTTTGTCGGTGTTTTACAGATTGCCTTCGCCGTTTTTCAATAGAAATTACAGACGCACAACCTATTATCATCCTCACCTGGTTGATATCCCACGCATAAGAACTAAACGCTTTCAATAATCATTTATTGTGCGCACTGCAAGAACTTGGAAAAAGCTCCCAGCGTCTGTTTTTCCGCTGTGTTACAACCCTAATGTCTTCAAGAAGAGAGTTAATAGGCACTTTCTGGGTAGGCTCGCTCCATCGTAGATCTCATTCTTACCTGTGTAAGTTTCGTTTTCAAGAGCTGACCCATCGTAAATAAAAAAAAATATATATTTTGTATGGTAAACGATAGTGAACCTAATTATCATTTTTAAACCTTATACCGTTAGAGTAGTACAGGGTTGCAAAGATTTATTAAATGAATTGAATAGGTAAGTATAGCGACGGATTAACTTGAAACTTGCTTTACCAAGGAAAGTACATTAAGAAGCATTTGTTTAACGAGTTTATGATAATCATCGTTTAGTTTAAAAGGCTTTAAAAGAAACCAACCAATCTTTCAAGAACAATTCCATCAAAATATGAGCTCTCTGTACGAATAGTTTACTACGTGCAAGGGCTCTTAGCTGGATAGTTTTTACATACATTCAATGAAATTCTTACACATTATACATTACACATAAGGTAAAACCTCCAGTCGTTTCTTACAAATGTTTGCAGAGTATACTAACCTAAAATTCAGTGGCTGAGTTATGAAAACATTGTGTTTCATTTAAAATATGTAAGCTCGTGACCTGGGTAGGTATAGCATTAGCCATAAACACTACTCGTAGCAGACGAATCGAGAAAAAGACCTCGCGGACGTGCAAAGCTGGTGGATAGAGGCGGCTTATGTTTATATACGTAGGGACTGCCCTGGATCTCGAGTCTTGTCTAGGCAATTATTTTACTAGTTTTATACTATACTATATTACATAGTATAGTATAATATATTTTATTCATATTTTATACTACTTTACTAAAAAAATGTATTTATTATTATGTATTATGTCCTATAAATACTTTTTTTTTTTAAATAAAACGCCGGAGAATCCGGGAGAATCTACACAACATTATTTGTAACTTGGTAATCCTAATCAAAATAAAATCCAAATACTGCAAAACTGTTTTAGTGCCTGTAGAATTATTTGAATCGGACTTGCCATTCAAAAGATATACCTACTATTATCAAGGCCTCGGTGTTAACAAAAAACGTCCACAACAGGTTGTGAGCGTTAATAAAGTGATATATATTCAGCTATAAGATTTTATGCCAAATGTGGTGAATATGGGAAACACTACAGTTATTTTAACATATTTAACAAGCCTTACACTCGTAGCTCAGTTGGTAGTAACTCTGCCTTGCTGTAGGTTGTGGGTATAGAGGTTTGTTCTGTTTTATGGGTGTTGTATTATAAGTATTTACAAAAAAAAAGTATTTAAGTATTCTATCCGTAATCTTGTTACCATATAACAAGCTATGCTTAGTTTTGGGCTAGATGGCGCTGTGTGAAATTAATGTCCTGTAATATTTATAATAGAGACACTTCTGAATCAGTATCTATAATCCATACATAATATAAATACAATGAAGTATCTATTTTTTATGTCAAAGTAAGAGCTTTTTTCTAAATACAGATGAGTCTCTCTGTCTGTCCGGCTAATCACCAAAACGGTTGGACTGATTTTGACGGGACTCTCACTGGCAGATGATGTTATAAGAAATGACTACTTTTATTTCAGAAATAGAGTTAGGGTTTTTACGCGCAGTAAATTTGCTGCGTAAGAAATTCAATTATACAGTTTTTTACCAGGGCCACTGAGGCCAAGTCTGAAACCGTGAGAGTCAAAAAGGTTGTACGTTCAGACTATGCCATTAAGAAAGAGTTTTGGGAAGTTCCCACGGGATGACGGAATCAAATCCCGGGCGTTTGCCAGTTAAATTATTAATATGGATGTTACTAAAACATAGTCAGATTTCTATATAGATATAAGAATAGTAGCAGCATCCTTCTGTGTACTTTCACCTTTACCTCCTGCCAGCAGTGGACACTAATGGGCTGTTGATGTGTTGATGTGAAATTACTTTACAAAATACATTTTAAAACTATCTATTCGCAAGGGTACATTGGGCTATTTACGAATACGTCCGTGCCTCTGATCAAGCCTAGTGAGAACTAGTCAAAACTTTGTCAAACAACCCGAATTCCACTTTAAATCAAATGCCAGCTAAACGCGTTCCAAACAAACAGTAGTTCAGACAGAATGTTTTGGGGAATTGCTGTCCACAACACACTCAAACGTACAACTCACATCTAAATTATTTCTCAGAAATATAAACGCTAGATATGGTAATGATTTTACCTGTATATAACTTCAAAATACACAGTGAATTAAGGAAAAATCTATTCACCACTACATACTATCATCATCATCTTACTGCCCTTTATCCCGCGTAAGGCCGGGTCGGCACAACAAATATTCTTCCCCGCATCAAGGCCATATACATTTTCGCTGAAGTTTTAAGACCAGGCCTCCTTGGGAATACTCGGTAGTGTGTGATGAGGGAATAAGGATATGGATAAGGAGAGGTGAGGATATTATGTCACATGTGAATGGTGAAATATCTTGGAATCCACCTTCTAGACCGCTACTACTTTAGTTGCAGCAGTTATATTATTTTAAGTTCTCATAATGTTATCGTTACATTTTCAATATTGATCGACTGAAATTATGTGCTATAGTTAGCTCAGTTATTATTACAATATAGAACATCAAATAAATCAATTTTTAAAATACCTGCTGTTTTTTTTTAAATTTTATTAAACTTGCATGTAGTGGTGTATTCGAGCTAAATTCGCTTAGTTAGGGAGCTAACATAAGAAATCTAATGATTACATTTTTAAAATACCTACCTGCTGTGTGTAATTTTATAACTATAATCCACGAAGTGTCCTGTGACTATAATTTACAAACAAAAAAGTACGACCGGAAGGTGCTTGGCCTTCTCACCTAATTATTTAAGCTTTAATAAGGCCGAAGGTAAAAGCGCACTTCACCCGGAATTCTTAACAAACTGAGTAACTGGCTATCTTATCTATCTCTAAATGCTGGAACACAACAAGTTTAGGAATTACGGCGAAAGAATTAGAAAAATGGTGGTAGCAAGCCAGCTGGACTTAAACAATGTCTTACCACCAACCAAACTAATCACAACTCCCGCTGGGGATCGAACCCGGGACCACTGGATCAGACACCTGGTAGGCAAACCACTAGACCACAGGGGCGATTAAAATATATCCATAAATAATGGTCCTAATAATTTCAGTTTACCGTTCTACTGTGGACCGCCGTTTTACCATATCCAACTTCCTACTATCTGAGAGGTAAAAGTTATACATTTTACGCTCTTTCAATCATATTTTGAATGCGAAAAAGGGAACTACATAATCCCTGATAGTATAGACATGTTTTATGCTCTCTTAGTTATAGTCCCAAATAGCTGGGCGTGCTTAGGAAATACATGTTCGCGTTTTTCTTTATTTGAACAACATTATTACGAAAGAGCCTCATACATTTAAATAACCATACATACACTGCACACTTAAATTTGATTCCGCCATCCTGTATAAAGGAATATAAATGAAACGAAAAAAAAAGTTCTCGAGCTCAATCTGCGCGTCGATTTTTAGTCTTAAGTCAGTTTCAGCCATTTTCTGTTCTAAATACTTGTATTATTGGCCGATTCAAAATGATCCTACAAAATCTCTCGGAATAAGAATATTTTTCAAAGAATACACCGATCCGCGCACGACAGTTTCAATAAAATTTACTTTATGCTGGTTACTATATCAAGTACCTATATCAAGTCATAAGCCCAGCTTGTTAAACTAAAAACTACGTACCCAAATCCCGCTAATCACCACAGATCACCGTATGTATCACTGAATCAAACGCTCTCCACTGAGTAATTAATATCACATCGACTTGCGTGGGTGTTTGGCTACGGTGATTGATTGCGAAACACACGCTAAAAAAGAATGAAAACAGTACAAAGTACACATACATAGACGTAGTCACTTGTCACTGCCACCTGACTTTAACCGCTGGGTGTCTTCATCAAGTCCACTGGTAGGACATTGACATCCAAAGAGTACAATGAACTTTTAAAATTATTTTAGTTAAGAATATACAAATCATGGTGAAACTAGTTACTATAACTAGTTTTAATGGCATATTTACCATGATTTATTGTTTTATAAAGTTTTATATTCTCATAACTCATTAAATACAAATCATGACTGAGAGCCAAGACCTTGAAATGAACCCTCTATTCCTCTAAGTTCACCTCAAAGCTCAGCAAATTGGACTAATTGGTATTTTTAAAACATGCAAGGTGAACTCAATACAAATTGTTTTCCTGGGCTATGGCTCTCTACTCTAATCCTTCCAGGACCGGTCTAACTAGTATTTATTTGTTTATTACCTTTAACTAGTTAGCCCTTCTAGGACTGGTATAACTAGTAAAGATGGTGTCAAAATTTTACTATGACAACGTCGATAGGGTTTTCCAATAATTCTCACTGATTCATCAATTGGAGCTAATTAGGGAAAGTCCCTTTTCTCAACATGAGCTGCCTTTGCATTGAAATGTAAAATAAGCACACAGTTAATAACACACGGTTAATCAGTCATGTACTAGACCGGAAAGCACTAACTATTTATGCCTCTGGTGAGAGGCATTCATTGATGTGATTTCGAGTCCACTTGGTACAACTTCCTTCACTACTTTTCTCCGTAGCGTTTTTTTAAATTATCGCGATTATAATACATAATTATTTATAAAAACGTCTTATTCTCATATCTATCACGAGGATAGAGCTCATGACCTCTGTGACCCTGAACATCTGGAGCGGGAGTTAGAACATGTTCAGGAGGTTCTCGTAGACAATGGTTATGTACGTGGACGTAATCCAAGACCTAAACGCGCAGGTAAGAACGAGATGGAGACATGCAGAAAAGGGGGTGACGGACAAATCGGAAATTATCTTAGAAGATTTTACATTCAGTCAATATTCACTCCTCTAACGAAAGTGGCCAAAATGTTGCGAACGCCCAAGGACGTTATACCGTTACAATCACCCGGGGGACAACGTCGGCTTCAACATCAAGATCCGTTCATAACCACGCTTTATTCAAGACTTTATTTCTTACATATTATTCTCCGATTCAGTTGCGAAGTGGATGCTCTGTCACGAGGCAAAGCCTGCCCTGAATGGCATCTATTACCTGCAGGTACCGAGTACATTTTTCAAATGTGGTTACATCGCAAGTAGATTTGCTCGCGTTGAAGACTGGCTCATGTGATGGCGTGTACAATATAGACTGCAGTTGCTGCCGTTCATACATTGTACAAACTAAGCGCACTATAGACGAAACCGTTAAAGAACACATTGCAGATGTCAAAAACCGCCGAGTGAATCATTGGATCGAACTGCACAAAAAGATTCTGTCCAAACCTTTAACCGATTGATGAGTATAAGTGTCATCATTGCAAAATAAAGATTTCGAATCGATCAGGTCAACCATTGAAAAGGTTATATATATGGTTGAAATATTGTATTCCTTTCTACCACAATATTACAAAAACTAGCCAAGTTAACAAAAAACCCCTCGCAATTATCAATTAATATATACGATATCACTTTATAGTTCTAATTTCATTGTAACCGGTTAACACATTCGAGAGTTATGGCGTCAGAAGCATTGCCACATACATAAATACATACATTGCCGCATTTCCCAACTTAACTCTGAGATCTAGTTCGCTTCGCTTACAAGATCAATAACAAACTAATTTTGGCCCATCATTCCGCGACGCATTACTGATTGTTAGGAAGCGCTTTATGATAATATCATACAGGTCTGCTTATTCATTTTTATTTTGCTGATACAGTTGAAATAATTAATTGTATTACAAAAACCTGTGCATCCGGCGCCCACGCTTCATGAATGAAAGCGTCAAAACAAAATGACAATCAGAGAAGACACATTCTTGCATTACCGCCAGCTTCATGCCCCAGATAAGATGAACTGTATTACAATGGCTTTAGGTATATTTTGAAGCAGATGCAAAATTTCACGATGTACACAGGAAATTCTCGTAGCGGCGTAGCTATGACTCTTTGCACGCGAAATAACACTAAGGTGAAGAATGCTGTTATGGGCTTCATGACTCATTTTACAAGTATGGACCATACACCTACTACTTTAATAAGAACATACCCTAATACAAGATAAAGTCAAAATGATAAATAAGTTACATTTTATTTGTCATGTTAAAATTACCCTACGATGACTGCTGCTAGAATTTTGCAATAACATTAGTCTCAGTTTCAGTTTGAGATTGGCCATTGGAAAAATACTTTTGTCCACTGTCTGTCAGTCGGTTTGTTCTCGCCTACCTACGTTTTTCAACCGATTTTGATGAAAATAGGCACACATCTTCCTTGATTTATAAATTTATTTGAATCCATCGCGATTTTTGCTCGGAGGGGAGTTATGGGGAAAAAGTAGGGAAGTTTGCTGTAGCGTTGTTTATCAACGGCTTTCAATTCAATTAGAAAGATACACTAAGGATTTTATTCTACACAAGATGTTGTGAAAAAAAGAAATATTTGTTTCTTTTTTTCCCATCTTGTGTTGGAGTGGAGGGGGATAAGGGGAGAAGTTTTCTCTGCGCCTTTGCAAGACAAATCCGTGTAGACACCAGATTCGATCTCCTCAGACCAAGGACCAAGGAACGCGAGTAATCGCTAATAATTATACCCCTATTTGCTCAAAAGTCTAAAAGGAAAAGTGAAAGAGGAAATCATCGGTTATTGCATGGTTAGAAAGGCTCACAAAGTCTGCTGTTCTTACAGTACCACTAATTTATATATATACGATGGGTCCATTACCTTTTTTATTGATGATAGCCAAGCGACTACCAGCTCACTTGAGAAAGTAAAGATGTGACCTAAGATGGAGCCCGCTTGTCTAAAAGTCCTCGAGGCTTGCCTGGGCAAGGATGAGGTCTACGATGGAGCCTTCTCCGATCTGTTTTGATGGTGTTTGGGTCGTACGTAAGTGAAAAAACGGAAGCTGGTTGCTGATTCAATTTTTTTGCAAATCTACCGTCTACGTCATCGGATCCGTCATGCTTCATTTTTCATAGCAGGCCCCATGCCCTACCTATAGTTTGTGGGCAGTGAGCGGGTAGGTGTCGGTACGAATAATAAGAAAACAGATAGAAGAGTGAAGAATAAAAGAGTAAACTGTTGGTAATGTCGGTTTATTGCCGACTTTAAAAAAAAAGAGGAGGTTCTCAATTCGTCGGTTTTTTTTTTTAATGTATGTTTCCCGATTACTCGAAGACGCCTGGATCGATTCAGAAAATTATTTTTATGTTTGAAAGGGTAAATACTTCACAGGTGGTCCCATTGATATCAGGTCAGGATCTGATGATCGGATCCTGGAGAAATCGAGGGAACTCTTCAAATATTTTATGCACACTTGAAGTGATTTGGGTATTTTTAGGGTCGGTATACTACCCAGGTGATCCCATAGCCCTCAGGTCAGGATCTGATGATCCTAGAAAAATCGAGGGAACTCTTCAAATATTATAGGCACACTTGAAGCGATTTGGGTGTATTACCCCAATAGTATGGAAAAAACGGACCCCATATCCTATATGGGGTCCGTTTTTCCGTTTCACGCGTCTTTTTTCTGTCCGTTCATCTATTATCAAAATAACTGGAAAAAAATCGTCATTTAGGTAAACGAAATTGTATGATATTCTCCATTGAAATCGGTTTTATTTTTAGTTTTTAAAACGTAATTAGTAATTCGTAGCAAGCCTCATAGCTCAGTTAGTAGTAACTCTGCCTTCTGCGCTGTAGGTAGTGGGTTCAATTCCCACGCAGGACAAATATTGTGTGATGAATCTAGATGTTTGTTTTGTGTTTGGGTGTTGTTTTGTATGATAGGTATGTATTTACAAAAAAAAAAGTATTTAAGTATTCTATCCGTAATCTAGTTCCCATATTACAAGCAATGCTTAGTTTGGGGCTAGATGGCGTTGTGCAAAATTAATGTCCTGTAATATTTATTTATTTATTCATTTACTTATAATTATATAGTAACAGAAATTACATCTAACTACCGACATTCCGACAAATATAATTAAATAACGCTTTACTGTACACAAAATGACTCGTATATAATTATAATTACAATTAATAATTTGAAAATTTTGTAACATAGTGTAAAATTTGCGGACTTATCGCTAAAAGCGGTTTCTTTTAGGCAACCTTTAACCTTAAATTATTAGGTACAGACAAATTAGGTAAATAAAAAAAATGATGCGAATAAATGTATTCTAATGTAGTCACGTGTAACGATTAAACAATATGTTATGGTAAGGCTGGTGCTTTGCTGTTGGTAGTGGGTTCATTTCCCACTTATGGACGACCCACAAAAACAATTTTAAAACAGAATTTATTCATATATATAAATTCTGTTTTAAAATTGTTTTTGCATGAAAATAATTGTTGTTCGATTGTAATTAGAGTGTTCTACTCCACATTTTATTTTCGCTTCAGTGATTGGTATCATCCCTAACGGGAAGGGAAGGGTTACTTGCTCAAAGGGTTGTTTACATAATTTAGATTCAATCGAAAGCCTTGTAATTTGAATTTAATTGTTTTAGTTATGTACTATAGAAGTTGTTAATTACTTAGATCGATACATACTCAAAACATGAGGAGAATAGTTTTATTCTGGGTAGTGTGTAGTGTAGTTGTGTAACAGTGGATATTATTGGACTTTTGATGTGATAGGCATCAACAGTCCAATAATGCCCGGTGTTGGACAGAACCTCTTCTCCGCCTGCGCCAAATCTGGTTTTGTCATTAACAGCACATTTAGTAGACAGATAGGTAATCGCGGGAAAGTGTAAGAAGTAAGCTGTTGGTGAGATCACCAGAAGGAAGACAGCAGCTAAAAGCAGTAAATCAGCCCGTGAATGTTTAAATATAAGTCAGCTTAGGGACCTCCCTAAGATTTTATAACATTCACTGGCTGATTTGGAGAGGTCATTGACCGTAATAGCGTTACGTTATTAGGTGCACCAGGGTGTCTACTATGAGATTTTGTAGTTAACTACAAGTTATCACACATTTTCTGTCCTTGCTATCGAGAAGTTCGCATATACCTGTGATAGAGGAACATGACAGCTCTATTTCCAAATCACTATACTCCCAGAAAATGGCTGAGCTCATAATCAGCTCACAGATCAATAACATGACCGCTCGAGATCGGTCGTGTTCAAGATTCTAAGAAGTGACGCTGCACTTGCCAGTTTTGACGAGGAAAAAATATTAAACGATCTACAACGCTTAGATAAATGATTTGGAAATGTAGTAGTCACCCGCCTGACTGTTCGGAATCATGTAGGTATTTAGATGAAGGGAGTACCTTCACAAAGCCTCATAGCTCAGTTGGTAGTAACTCTGCCTTCTGTGCATGTGTATAGGTTGTGAGTTCGATTACCACTCAGGACAAACATTTGTGTGATGAATGTAGATGTTTGTTCCGTTTTTGGTTATGGTATTGTATAATAAGTATGTATTAGCAAAAAAAATAAAGGTATTATGTCGGTATTAGGTAGGCATATGTTTTCCGACCCGAAGGCATTTTTATTGCTAAATACCTACAATGGCATTCCATTTCTAAGATTTTAATATGCGGTAATAGCATTATAATTGATCGTGATTAAAAAAGTACCTACTTACCAAAGCTGCTATTCAATTGATTAATTGCCATTATTTTAATGTATGCCTGTTATTAATATAATCGTTAGAATGTTTGTTTGTATGCTGAAACCAGCGTAGGTTCAAAAAACAGAAATAATAGATACCGTAAACTGGGGTTACTTTGGAAACTTTGAACTTTCATTACTATTGATGACCTGTTAAGTTGAAGAAACGTTCGTGCCCTCTTTTCCTCGTATTACGTTCCAAGTCCTACGCAAAATACTTACAAAATCCTTGAATTGCACACCCCGTTAAAAAAAAAGCATAATGTATACTAGAAAAATAATACTTCAGATAGTACACAAGTGAAGTCGGCTACAAGTGTGAGACTCCTAATAAATTACACTCAATAATATTTCCGATTGATGACTATTGGCAAGATAATTGCTATTTATTGACAAGACATGGCCAAGAGCCAGAATGCAGCTAACATTCATTACTTATTGTCTTATTAGTGTACCTACGGGTAGGCGGCATCTATTTCACCTGATGCTATTTTCTTTGTTATTGCAATCATATAGATACTTTTACTTCTGAATGCCTAGACAATGTAAATCCGATAGAAAATTGTATGGAAATTCATAATATAATCCATGTTAAAAAGAAACGATCAACAAAGATTTACTTGCAAACTATATGCTGAAGTTGGAAGTCTTTGGAATTGTATTCATGTAGGTTAGTATTTGTGGTTTAGAAAGATTTAACAGTAGAACTTACCAGGTGAAGTGAAGTATATTTTCGTTCGTTTCTTCGTTGTTGCGGCTTAATAGGTAAATACTAAGTACGATAACCATACATATTTATGCTATGGGGCACTTTTTTCTAGACTTTTTTTGCGGTGTTGTTGTTGGTAAATTATGCAAGTCAAGTCAATTGATCCAGACCAGTATCAAATGGATTTAAAGACTCTGGCTGTATTGCCGCGCTAAATACCTTTGCTATTCGCTGGCTTAAATACAAAACTCTCGGGTATTTTAGGTAATCAATAAAAAAATACCGGTAAAAAAAAAAGCTACAAGACAAAAAAACATCAGCCAAAAACTCCTTACTTACTCTGTTACTCTTACTCTTACCCTTTATAAGGGTTAAGCTCGCCTTTATTTTTATTTTTTTATTTTTCTTTATTTTTTACTACTATGTTTGTATGTTTATTTATTTGTGTGTGCAATAAAGAATAAATGTAGGTAAATGTAACTCCAAGGATCTGTTTTGTGTTGGTTGGTATGATAAAACTTGATGACTTCTCCTATTGCGGTTTTCAAATCAGGTTTCGTTACGGACCCGTTACAAATATAGCACGTTACAGATTACAGTATAGCTAGTGGGTCCATATATTGCACGCCCAATATTGTACAGCCAATAATTCGAATCCACTATTTTCAATATAACTTTACACACCCGATATTTCAAACCATGGCTTCCAATTATTGATTGTGCATTATTGGGTCGTGCATTATCAACACGTGCTGATAATGTAAGGTCAGTAATTGGAAGCCACTTGTATCTCATTGACCGAGAATCTTTCAAATCTTTGACCAATGAGGGCATTAGTCGTTCAATATGTAGAGAACCATGCCTCGTTTGTACTGTACGAGTTTCGCCAGTTCATACTATTTGCAGTGGAGCTAAGCCAATAAAAAAAAACCTGCTAGCAAGCATGTTCTTTAAAACGAGCTCCCACCAAAAAGCTCCGTCACCCCTGAGAATTACTTCACCCTCTCAACCTGCGCTACGCTAGATTAAGCGGGCTCGCTCCTCTCAGGACCTCCTTTGCGAGCTTCTGGCTTAACCTTTTTTTATAAACAAACCCCAATGTGTGGTCACGCATAAGACCTGGTAGAGTCAATGTTGGCTGTGTCATTTGCTCGCTACGGAGGTCAGTGAGTCGTACGGGGATCCCGATTAAAACTCCGCAAATAATTATTATCCAGGTTCGGTACTCTGTGGAAATAAAACTACACTCGCCTAGTACTCGCCCATAAAAACAAGGCAATTTTAGTCCACTACAAAAATATAAAAGTGGACACAGATTTGGATTGGAGATTGGCTGTGCATTATTGACACGTGTTCAAATTCAAAGTCAAAAGTCAAAATTTATTTATTCATTAATATTTTTTAGGATCATTTTGAAACGTCAAAAACGTCGTGTTCGTGTACAGCCAATAATCATAGTCCACTTTTTAATATGGTCACCAATTATTGTTCGTAAATCGTGCATTATCGGGTTGTGCATGATTGTCTCCCTAGCTAGTGATACGAGCTTCCACGAGGAAAAATATGTAAATAATTGTTATTTTAGCGGCATCCATCTTGTTGAATTCATCTGTGACTTAGAATCAATGGTTAAAATGTTAAGGCAAGTGTTTTTGGTTGTTTTGGGGTTGACTGTTTGTTATGGTGAGTTGATTAGTGTTACCAGGTTTTCTAGCATTTTGTCTTAATATTTATGTTGAATTAATTCAGCTTACGGTAGCTACTAATATCTTTATATTTACCTATTTATACAAAAATAAATACCTACATACAATTACTTTTTAAATCATCGTGAGTTCTCGATAAGAACAAACGCATGATGTCTAATGTTTTTATTTTGTACTGTTTTATAATAAAAACATTCGAGTCAGTTTACTCTATCAGACACATGTTATGTTCTGGTGCTGTTTTGTAATTATTGTGGTGACAACATTCAGCGGAAGAATAAAATAATAGGGTTAGTAAATAAATATCCATCTACCCACATTAAAACTACTGTAAGTTTGCTACAAGGCTTATGATACTTTTCCTGGCAAATCTCACTCCATCGTCCCTTCGTAATTTTCGAGGTCATCTGGCTAACCTATATCCGCTAAGTGTATAAGAAAATGAAGGCTATTTTGAAATTAACATATAAATTAACATAACATATACTTAGATGTTTTTTATTTCAGTAGGATATATATTTTTCAGGAGGACATTTCAAATTCGACTACTTTTATAATAAGCACGTCGATGGATGGTTCAAGCTGCATGTCATACCTACTACATTTGGCGACGCCCGACTCCGATGCCATGCCAGAGGTAACATCTAATGATGATCTTGATTAATTTCTATACGCATGCTCACTTTTTTTTTTTTTTTTTTAATTGCACGACGGGAAGCGCTTCTCCTTTATCTCACCTGGTTACAAGTCACTCAGTCCACGCACACATTATTTATACTGCTTAAGAGTGTGTTCAAAGTTTTGCACTAGTAGAAAACCACTTTACTCAGCATCTGCTCTTGGCCACCAATATTATAAAGCGTGAGATACTTTGTACTAACAAATGTCTCGCGGTACCTATAATATACCATCAAGAACTAACTTTATTTCACGCTGTGTGAAATTAATGTCCTGCCGTTATACTATAAATAATAATAATAGGTAAATATATTGTCATTATTATTAAAGCATAACGGGAATGTTAAACAATTCAAAGTTATTTTTTAAATTTCATTCCAAAATTTAAGACACCAAATATATTAATCCATGAAATATAAACGAGTTGACAAAAAGAAGACAACAGATATCACCGATAGCATAGTCCCAAACCATTTCTTTGCTTTTTAATAAATTACTTACCTACCAATAACACCAGTTGAATACCCGTTTCGAATTAAAATAATACCGATAACACTTTATGTTACTCATGGATAAGTTACTTTTACAGGGGGTGTACTAGCGTCTCCACTGACCCCTAAACTAAAGAATGCTATAATAGAACAACTGAATAAGCAGAGTCAGCCAGTTCAAGCCATTTTCGTTGGCATCCATTCAATTTTTGCGAAGGGCGTCTACACTTCTATTGAAGGTAAGAGTTTAACCACTATAACCACTAACCGCATAATAGAGTATACAGTCAATACTCGAAGCAAAATAGTCTGCGGTTACCGTAGCAATTAATATAGAGCCCTCATTCCCCTGCCTAAGTGATTACACCAGGAGACAAGGGCAAGCAAACAGCATTAACTTGAATACTTATCACCAACCCACCACACAGGGTCAGATTCTTGTCCTCTTTCTGGGCTGCGATTAAGGAAAGAAGACTGTATTTAAAGAAAAAAAAATTGTATATCACTAACATTCCCCATTTTTTGCAGGGGTACCAATTTCCAAAATTCCTATTGATTGGGCGCCAAACGAGCCTGATAACCTCAACGACTCTGAGAGCTGTCTCGCAATGAACAAAGATGGAACTGTGAAGGATGTCAGGTGTGATGATCCTCTTCCTTACGTATGTTACAAGCAGAAGACGAAGCAATTGGAGGTGACCAGGTGCAGATCCTTCGATCCAGGTGACGTTTTTTTTGAAGTGGAAACTTCAGGCGCGTTGGGCATTTTTTGAGTTGAAAAAAAACCATTGAACTCGCGACATCAGACACCCCACCGACTCACTCTATTGTCACGTTATCTTTACAATCCTAAGAGGTACGGGTAATGACTGTTCGAAGACTGCCTCTACCTATGGAAACTTCAAGTTCTCACTTCTGTCGGCACTCCCGGAAGGCCACTGTTTTTTTAGGATGTGTTCTACGTTATTGCTAACAAAGAAGGTGTTTTTCAAATCGTTAGAGACATTGGACATTACTCTGTCACTTATTATTATAAATAGGACCACTCTATGATATCAAATGGATGCTCTAAGATACGTTTATGCGATTAAAGACAAAGAAGATGCAGCATACACCTGAGTAACTAACATTATCTGCGATCCCCTACCGCCTGTCAAGGGTAATGATTGTCAGTGAACGGTTACGGTATATTTATTGTGATCTTATGTCCATTGCCGTATTTACTAATTAATTCGACTTCATCTGCAGAGTATCGATTGGACCCTCGAACCGAAAGCTGCTACAAGTTCCACAACTGGGGCCAGTCGTTCTCCCGAGCGTTCATGACCTGCGAGGCAGAAGGAGCCCATTTAGCTATCATAAACAGCGAGTTGGAGTCTGAGGTTTTGAGGGAGCTGTATGCCCAAAATCCTAATGAAGTGATCACAGCTCGGCATCCTAATGGAGTTTACTTGGGGTACCACGGGTGGAATTCAGGGTGGATAACCATACAAAGTAAGTGCTCAACAATTATAAACCCTTTCCATAAATCAGATCTCCAACTCAGTGTTGGGAGGTATAACTGTCTACTGTCAGGGTACTGTCAGGATACGGTTGATGTCGGTGTACATAATCTCAGTAATATACTCTCACTATTAGTTATATCTGACTATGTATTAATTTTTATTCAATAAAAAGTACAATTTAACTAACTATGTACAAAGGAATCAGTCAGATTACCTAAGGACCGTTACAAACGGCCTATAGGTAACTCAACTGTTCCAGACCAGTACCAGACGGAAGCGTGCCCAATAACTATTATATTACCATGACTATTATATTACCTATACGTAGTGAGGAGTACCAATACAATCTCGCAATGGTTGCATCATTTTGCAGCCCGTAACTCATCATTTTGATGATGAGTAGGTGATAGAGCTAATAAAACATAACGGAAATAAAAGTATCGTAACTTTTCTAAAGCATGGTTAGTTCAAAACGATGGTAATGGTGGAATCATCAGATTTATATTTGTTTGCTTCATTTTTTTTCTTGGCGGACTTAAACAAAGTCCTACCACCAACCACACCAAGCACAATATTGTACTTGGGGAAAGAACCCGGGACCTTTGTATTTGACACCGGGAGACGAACCATCGTGTACTCATCATATACTTTCGGTTCCAGGCAAGACTTTAGCAGAAGCTGGATACGAGAACTGGTACCCTGGAGAGCCAAACAACTTCACGCAGCCAGGGGGTGAATTCTGCGCCTCCATGTACAGAGGAGGGGAAATTAACGATGTTACTTGCTCTCCTACGCAGCCTTTCATCTGCGAGAAGCCTATCGGTTTCAATGATATTGATTTTCTTAAATAATAAACGATTGACAGAAATATTAATGTTGTTTTTACAAAGACATTTGTGAATGGTTCCATGGGGACTTCACCACTAAAAACTTACAAATAACTCTTAGGGTAAGTTCATATAATTTGAAGTTGGTGCCGAATTGCCAAGCACAACAACATGTTTATTGTATGGCACCGCCTTCAAATTATATGATCTTACCCTAAGAGTTATTTTGTAAGTTTTTAGTGGTAAAGTCGGTTCCATTTTTTCCAAAAAGAGTTTATTTTAGCTTTTTTTCGTCAAACCTACGACACCACGACGTCTCCGACACACTAATTAAGAGTCGTGTGTGGGTGCAATAATACGTTATTTTTTGGATGACAATATATTTTCCAAATCGGTTGAGCAATAACGGACTTCTGTGGTAATGCAGTAGTAGTCGTTAAAGAGTCACAGTTAAAGAGTCGTTAAAGAGTCACCAACACGCCTGCCAAACGTGAGTATTATGGCAAAACCCACCATTGCTTTCTTTAGCATTGGGGGAGGCCCATGTCCTGTACAGTTGACTTTTTTGGGCTGTAATGATGATGATGATGATACATGTATACAGCATTTATAGCCAGAATGCGTCAAAGTCAATTCCACTTACTACTTCGTATCATCATTACTGCGATCAACAACATGCCAAGCGTGGTGATTATGGCAAAACCCTGATAATTATGATGATGATGATACTGGAAGGTAAGCGGTTCAAAAGGTCTACTCGAGTGCAGAATACGCAATATCGTTTACTTGGATGACATATAGTTTCCAGTTATTTTTATATAAAAACCAAACTACTGAACCGATTTTGATAAAATCTATGGGAACACCTCGCAAGTATGGCCTACCAAACGTAACAAGAATCATCAATATCTATTTCGAATTGGCGGAGAAATCAAGTAACAAACAAACAAACCAACAAACAAAAAGAAAAACATACACCCGAATTGAGAACCTCCTCCGTTTTTCGAAGTCGGTTAAAAACAAAGAATTTCAATTGATTATGCTTTCATATTGTTTTATAGTTTTAGAATACCTCGATATGTGTGAACACCTTTAATTACGTGTACACTGGTAATCTTTAGTAGCATTTTCATACTGCCTTTATTTTGCCGTATTGGTCATGACACACAAGTAGTAGTCCTTATTGTATTAGGCAACAAGAGTTATATCACCTGGGTATAGCAGCCGCAACTATTCCAGAGTATAGAGACGAATACCTTCACTGCAACCTCAGACCAGTGTACAAGGAGATCGATGTCCGACAGTTGCCATTTTGGCTAGATTATTGTGATGTTTTATGTCATTTTAGTGCACGCAGAGTTCAGAACTGACTACCTGTATAGTGAAAAGGCCGGCGGATGGTTGAAACTGCATGAGTTACCAGCTACTTGGACTGACGCCCGATTTCGTTGCAACGCGGAAGGTACAAAATCCCACTTTCCCAAAAGTGTTCCATACATTCATAGCTGATGTGACTGTAGAGCGTTATTTATATGTAGTAGAAACCCATTCACTCTAGACTGCAAGGTTGCATTGATCAGAAAAGACGGATGCAGGCAGCAAATAAATAAATATTACAGGACATGAATTTCAGATATTTTCTTTATGTGGGCCGTGTCAGACTTTACAAGCGGTAGATGTATCATGGCATTGTAATGACTACTAATAGATGCAGTTTTTAGGATCGTGCCCTGCAAAGCACATAATCTTCTCACATAAAACACTGTTCCGTCCCGGAATTAAGTATAAGTCTTTATTGTTATTTGTTGGCCTACCTAGTTTGTGTTTCGCGGGTACGTTAAAGTTAGTTATAATCATGAGAACCAATCAAGTAACGCCCTCTTCTAGTTTCTAATTGGTCACAAGTTAAGTGACGTTACCTGGCTATTGATGATGGTCCCTAGTGCCACCCCATCGACAATCGTCAAAATCGATGAGAAAGGATGAAAGCACACGTTTATGTCGAGATATTTTGCATTATCCACCCCATACCTACCTCGCGCGCCGTCCCGCACTAGTGCGGTGTTGTGTAGTGCGATCACTGTTCCCTCTAGAAGAAAACACATTCCTGAGACTCATTCCCATCCAGCCTGTGGACCTTCGTATTTGGCGGATTTCGGTATTGCAGATTTACTGTCTACTGCTAACTGAAAACTCAGGTACTACGGTTCAGTGGGGTTACCACGACCTCTTATAGCATTTTTGATTTGATATTACTCTACTCCAGTGTAGAAAAAACGAGACAAAAGTAATGCAAGATCAAAATTAGAATGCTATAGGACATTGTGGTTGGGCCCCAGGTCAACGTCACACGGCTCCTTATCTACCGTACAAAGATAATCAGCTGATTCAAACCTGCAGTCTTCTAACCTGGCCAGTAACAAACCTCACACATACCCCACCCAAGGTTTACTAGAATAATCGTACAAATGTACTGTTGTTTTTTTTGTCATCAGGAGCGGTACTGATGTCTCCCATGACAGAGAGGATACGGGACGGGGTAAAGAGCTTCGTTGAAGAGATGCAATCTATTCCCACTATATTTATAGGCGTCCATGCTACATTTTCCAAGGGAGATTACAATTCCATTGATGGTAAGGAAACGTGCTATAGATATATCTATAGCACCTATAACGTTGATTCGTCGCTGTAATTTTATGTTAGAGATTTTTAATACCTCTACCGTCGTTCCGTGAGTACAACGTGCGTAGTCTCACCGCTTACCTATTATTATTTTATAAAACATATAGCAACCAAGATGTTTGGATCGGCAGGCCTATTACCTAACTCTGTTTCATTTGGGTTTCAATGGGTTTCAATTAAAATGCCTGCATTTCTGATTGAAACCGATTGAAACCCAAATGAAACAGAGTTAGGTAATAGGCCTGCTGGTTAGGGATTTATACTTTTAATAGTAACGGTGTTTGCTTGAGTGAGTTGTGTTTCAATAAACTGTTCAACTTCATCACCCCTGTAGGCTTTCTTGGGTTTGTACAATCTACCACGCTCCTGTGCTAGTCGCATCCAAGAGCTCGCAAGTTGAAGTCATTCCGCTACAAAAATGTCTCAGAAAGCTATGAAGCGTTTGAGATCAGGTTCCTTATTTGTATTCCAGGAGTTCCTCTCTTCAGTGTTTCCTGGGCACCAGGCGAGCCCAACAACCTTGACAACTCTGAGAGCTGCCTGGCCATGGTACTATTGAACGGCACAATGATGGATGTGCGGTGTGATGCCATTTTCCCTTACCTCTGCTTTAAGAAGGGACCGCAGAAATCCCAGCTGGAGCCAACTGTGTGTGATACCCTCGATCTAGGTGAGCGACAACCTGTACCTATATCTCATCAAAAGCATTTGGTAGGCATTATACCAGTTCAATTCACGAGTTCTAACGAGATTACATTAGCTTTTGTGAATCGTGTGACGGTAATAATGAGTGTTGTATTGAATAAAATAAGTATTATGTCCGTATTCTAGTTATCATATTACAAGCTTTGCTTTGTTTGAGACTAGATGGCGCTATGTAAAATTGATATCCTGTAATATTTATTTATTTATTTATAATGCAACATTATATTTCGATTATCAGCGTTCAGTAGCTACCCACTCACAAATTCTAAAATAGTGGCGTTGACCAAACTTATGTATCATTTTCACCCTAGTTGGACTTTTTCTCATTAATGAATGATGAAATGGCGCAGCTCGATAGCGTAGCTATATTTTTAACAATTATAAACATTATGTCTCATGATGTCTATTACACAGCACTAAACATGGGCCTACGCCCGAACGATACAAAATGATTGAATTCGGGCACTTCCCTCAACTAAGCCTCCGATATGCTCTAAAACTATATTACAATCTAGCCTATGTAGGCTAATGAGTAATTTTACGCTAACTTAGTTTTATAAAATAAATTATTTTAAAGAATGTGTCCAATGTCACGTTTCTTACAGTTTCTATTTAAGGGGAGACACGACGTTATTGTGTTCTTTGAAGTAGCAGTTTTTATGACTTGTGGAAACGTTACCTTACAAATAAATATGTTTTCGTAGCATATAACCTGAATCGTCGCACTGGCAGTTGCTACAAGTTCCATCATCACGCATTACCCTGGTCTCGGGCCTACTCTACCTGCATCGCCGAAGGGGGCCACCTGGCCGTCATCAACAGCGACGAAGAGGCGGTGGCTCTGATGCAGGTTCAAGCCTACAATCCAGTTAAAGTGGACTTTCAGAAGGACTTTGCTTTCATCGGCGTGGTGGATATGAAGGATGGCGGAGCCTGGATGACCATTCATGGTAACTATCTTTTATCTTCAGAGTAGTTTTCCCATGAGAACACCTCCTCTTTTGTCAGGTTTCTGAAGATTTATGACGGCAATTTGGTAAACAGTATTAACAATCTTTCTCACAAAAGAATACCAAAGTAGTTATTGATGAGAATTTAACTATGGTGTGTTTTGAAGCAACCATTCTGCCATGGAAAATCTATCTTCAGAAGCCGTCACGTGGTTGCTAGACTACTAAACTTTTCTTCATTCCAGGCGAGTCCCTGGCTGAAGCAGGATACGACCGCTGGCACAAGATGCAGCCAGATAACGCCACCCAGCCAGGGGGTGAGTTTTGTGGCCATCTCTTCAGAACCAGTCCCGAGATCTGCGACATATCCTGTGATGCCGTACTGCCTTTCATTTGCGAGAAGACACCGAACCTGCAAGAAATACTTACAACTTAGACTACTCAACGAATGGGAAAACGTCAGTAGTTTAATTTTTAATTTCAAGCAAATTTTATTCATTCGACTTATATCCATAGAACACATTTTAGTACTTTCTCACCTGAGTAGAAATTAAAGTGCAAGCATATTACAGTATGGAGTAAGGCGGACGGAATACTCATCAATCAATAATAATATCAATAATTTATTTATGTGTTTCAAACATAGGTAATTGTGAAGATATTAATTAAAATAAAACAGATCGGCTTTGCTTCGCCATTGTTACAGGCGTGCAAATGTCTTCTTATAAGCTACATCATGGTAAATAAAACTGAGTAATATATATATCGCTAGCGACTAGTGAACTAGATAATTATGTACATCAAGTATTTTAATAATATATGATCATAATTGATGTTTCAAATGTTCCTAAAACAATTTACTGATTATACAGATTTTTCATTTATATATCGATGTTTGATTGCTTGAGATTTTAAGTAGTAGGTCCCTATGCAAAAAGTTTAAAGTTGTTTTTATTCAGACTGCGTGTGTTTAATACTTCATTTACCTTTTACATCTCGTAGTGGTATTTAACTATAATCTATAGGGAGGTACAGAAAGCAATTTGTTTCTATTTAATTATTGGTTTGACCTCGAGTTGTCATGTAACATTATATTGCAAGATCGTAGGAATCGCAACTTTTCTTCGCTTTTAACCGATTTCAAAAATAGGAGTTCGTCGGAATCTTTTTTTTTTATGTATGTTCCCCGATTACTCGAAGAGGCCTGGACCGATTTGAAAAACTCTTTTTTTGTAAGGGTAGTCACAAGTCACAAGTGGTCGTCGCCATGCCATCGTCATCTGGTCAGGATCTGATGATGGGATCCTGGAGAAATCGAAAGAAGTCTTCAAATTTTATAGGCACACTTGAAGCGATTAAGGTATTTTTAGGGTGTATAAAATACCTCAAAAGTAAGGAAAAAACGGACCCCTTATAGGATCACGCATCTGTCTGTCTGTCTGTCCATCTGCCATCAAAACTATTGGAAAAAATACACGTCATCTAGGTAAACGAAATTCTATCATATTCTTCATTGAAGTCGGTTTTTTTTTTTAGTTTTTAAATCTATCTAATTATCAGACATTAATTTCCCACAGATCCATCTAGTCCCAAACTGCGTAAAGCTTGTAATATAGGAACTAGATAACGGAAATATTGCTTATATTTATAGATGGGTACATTTTTTTGTTAATACATTATTACTTAAGATATACAATACAACACCTCTTGTTGTCCCGTTGACACCTCTTACGATATCCACGGGTAGAAAGTACACACGGGTAGTCAAATGAGGTTAGGAGGACTTTGCAAAATATATCGGATGGTACTCAGAAGGGAAAATCCATTGAATAATAATACTCATTACACATTAATCCGTGATTAATCGTTGATTAACTTAGTGTTAATCTGTTATCTGATTGACTATGAATTTTAGCAATAAGCACCTTACGTTGACTGAATAGTGTCGAGCTTCGATTGACATCATATTTAAATGAGTCTTGGAAGTGCTCATATGTAAGTCACTATCGATATTATGTTAATACGATAACTTGCTAAATGATACGGTCATACTAGTAAATCCGATTGATTTCACTTGTTTAGACACAATCTAAATCTATAAATGGAGAGAAAAAATCGGGCAGTTTTGCATATCAGCAAAACTGCCAAAAGGCATTTAGCGCGCACGGAGGAGTATGAGATTTGGCATATTTTTTAACCGTAATCCTAGAATAGAAAGGGTCTCAATTTGGACCTAATTCAATAGATAAAACATATACATGTAATTTGTGTGTATGTGTAGTCTGTGAACTGAGCAAAATAAAAAAGGGAAAAAACATATAAATTGTTACTACACATTTTAGAGTAGGTACATATGAAATAATAATTGGAACGATGGCACTGCAAAAGTTTAATAATAACTGAGTAGCAGAGACAGGACTCTCCTTGAAAAACAAAACAAAAAGTTCAAGTAACAAACACATTCCTTTCCAATTTCCATTTCAACAGAAAGTGGAATTCTCATCTCATAATGTTAAAATACCCAAATGTATAATTTCCCAGTATGTTGATTTATTTTTGTTTCGCAAAATGTTGAATTCTTGGAATATTGAATTATTTTTAAGTTGAATACCCATACCTACAATACGTATAGTGTACATACAATACTGTTTTAATAAAGCAGTGGGAAGCGGGAAAGGAAAGAAAGGAGTGCGAGGAATAAGGTAATTAAGTTAAATGTATTATCGGGTTATCAAGAGACTTTCCGTTTCTTTAAAAATACCTGTTTCAAAATAATGTTCGTATCAAAATAATGTTGTATGTATGAATTATTGTACGTTAGCAGTATTGCTATCTAGCTTATCTTACTAAGTACCTCTGATGTAGGTAATTAGCCTCCACAGTCGCACTAGCACAAGATAAGTGAACACAACCGATTTATTCTTACTTTGTTTACATATTTATAAATATTTGTAAAACTGTACCTATAACATTGATTTATAATAAATGAAGTTTGACTTAGATTTATAGGTTGCTGGTACGGTTAAGGTAAGAAAAAATACACCTTGTACATTTAAACTCCTGACTATTATTCAACTGTAAGTAGGTAGGTACATAAATCTTAGTTGAATAATTGAGTTAAGTACAAAGGAAATGGTTTTTAGCAAATTAAACTGTTCCTGGATTCATAAAAGTGAAATTATCCAATTAAAATAAGCTAGATTGTGACAACAAGTTTTCAAAATCACTAGTAAGTTATTTTATTTTGGACCTGAATTCTCTATTCACGATGTGTTTCAAAATGTCAAATTAAATAATAATGCCAAATTAATTTAATAAAATACATCTCGCGGTTACAAAAACAGTGACATCCATCAACAATCATCGGTGACCCATCCACCTTAACCCAGTTCTTGAAGTATTTACATTACGATATATACGTACGTTTTGGTGCAGAACTAATTCCAGTACCTACTCTGCAACGATAGAGTTGACGATTCAAAATTGATCCTTAAAAATCGTATTGAATAAATGATAATGACTTAGACCCTAAATTATGACCTCATAAATACAGGCTATATGTAGATTGAATAAAATATAATTTGTTAATGAATAGAAACCATTTTGTAACCAAATTATAATTAAATTTTAGTCATTTTTTTAAGCTACGAACCCACTTAAAACACGATTATGACATTGGTGGATATCAAAGTTACACTTGCATGCAATACTCATAACGATAAAAAGTAGCCACCAACTGGGACGCTACCGCCGACGGCGAAGCCGATCTCCATTGATGGCTTTAAATTAGCTTCATGAGAACTAGAAACGATTTTTACCGTCAAATGTGCTGAACGGATAGGTTTCATAACATGTGTACACTTTTGAGATGGGAAACGCCATTTCGGATATGACACATACCTAAATCGGTAAAAATCGTTTCTAGTTCTCATGGAGCTAATTTAAAGCCATCAATGGAGATCGGCTTCGCCCTCGGCGGTAGCGTCCCTGGCTCTATATTCACGCTTTGTCTGGCCTCACTCACCTGGAACGGACATTTTGTGTGTTGAAATTTCCACGATACAATTTGTACATTACAATTTTTACAGAATTATACTTACACAATATATGATGAGGTAGATGTTTGTTCTATGTTTGCTTATTTCAGCCGCCAAGTAGCATTCCGATTTAAAGGGTGAAATGTTAGTGAAATTCATTATTATTTAGAATAAAAAAAAAGTACCTATAACAACAGCTTTTACAGGATTATCCTAATATATATATATATAATACAGTCGATGTTTGTTCTATGTTTCAATAATATTTTATATTGTATAACCTAGTAAGTATGCACAAAAACAGTGTCAGCTTTCATATTCTCCGTAATTTAGTTATATATATATATATATATACCCATAATGTTACAAGCTTTGCTTAGAATAGGCGTCATGCAATAAGTCTTTTATATTGATTATTTATGTTTTTATTTTGCAGATGTCGTGTCTGAACGGAACCTGTGCAGCATACAGCCAGGGTCCAGCAGGCCTGGCGTTTACCAGCCTGGTCTCACACCTGCTGATAGCCCAGTGTCTCATCACCGAGCAATGGCCCCAGGATTACTCCTATGGCCTGACTAGTAAGGTTATTTTACTTGTTTTTTAATCGTCATCATTACAGACAGACAAATTCACCATAGATCATGGTCCTCCAACAAAGCGTGCAGTGGATTTGCCATTATATACGCATGGTGATTGGTGTTTGCTGGGTAGCTACTGCTGTAGTCAGGCCAAACTAACCTTTTTAACCGCCTCTGTGGTCTAGTGGTTCGGCCACCAATATCAGTTCCAGAGGTCCTGGGGTTCGGTTACAAGGGGGGTACAATATTGTGCTTGGTTTGATTGGGTGGACTTAAAGAAAGTTCTACCAGACTTTGTTCAAGTCTACCTGGCTAGCTAACACCATCTCACTTAAGGTTTGTCGCCAAAACTATAATTCTAAAATTGTTGTGTTTCGGCATTTAGAGGTAAGTTAGTTAGTTTCTCAGACTGTTGGGGATACTGGTTGAAGTGCGCCTCCAACTTCAGTCTTATCTTAGCTTGTCACCATGTGAGATGCAGACAAAGCGCTTCCCTGACGTACAATAAAAAAAACTCGTTATTTTGAAACGTATTAATTAAAGAAAGAAAGAAAAAAAAAACATTTATTTGATACTTACACAAATAGGCAGCACATAATAAATAATAATAAAAAAGAAAATGTATAACAGGTATGTGAGAAAACACAAACAATAAGAAAAAACATACAATAAAAACTCACGTCTTCCGTTGGAACCAAGAAGGTGCGCCGCGACACGTCAAATAGCAGGCACCATAGGCGTCTGCGCCAAATAAAGTGGTAAAAGAGGACCACTAACAAACATACATAAAAACTTATGACTAACGATTTATAGTCAAACACAAAATACATATACAAATAATAGGCTAATTTAAACACTATGTCAGGAAGGGAAGTATGGATTACTCTCCGGAATATAATACTAGTATACTAATAAAATAAATTAAATGAAAGGGTGTTCGTAATGCACACACATTATGAACAGTATCTAACAAATTTAGAGGATAAACTTAAAAATATAAACAGTACTTAATAAAAAACAATAAAAATAAAGAAAACTATAAGATTGAAAACTCATTTTTTAGATCTTGTTGATCTATTTGATGACCTAGAAGGCACTTCTTGAGATTTACCCTAAAGTTTTTCACAGACTGCAGATGTCTTAGAGGTGGGGGGGAATGTTGTTCCAGCATTAAACATAAAACACATTGCATAAAAGCGTTATCATCGTCATCATTTCTAACAGTAGTAGTTGTGTAGTGTTTAACATTAGGCAATCCCCCAATCGACACCAAAGTCGCTCCATCGCCTCCCCGTGATCGCACCATCCGCACCATGCCATCGGTCCTTCGAGTGGGGGCATCTTTCCTCATCCGCATTAAGTCATTATACCACGCGGAAACTTTACTCTTTTAAACCAAGCTCCGATAATATCAGATGGTGACAAGTTTGACTTCATCATCATCGGCGGAGGCACTGCAGGGTCTGTGCTTGCAAATAGACTCTCCCAAGTCGAGGAGTGGAAGGTGCTGCTCATCGAAGCTGGTGATGATCCACCGTTGGAAAGTATTGTAAGCCTATATATTCTCCAATTTTATTTTATCATCTTAATACGCAAAATATAGTTGCTCTAAGCGCAATCAAAGCATAATGGTACCACGAAATTTAAACCCAAAATTGCAACCAAATCAACACTACGTACCATAATTTTCAATTTTTAAAAACGAAATGGCCGATAATATTAGGCTCTTTGTTTTTCCCTAATTTATCCGATTACCCGAAAATAAACTTTTTAAAAACTAATAATAACAACTATCATTCATGTATTTATATCATGAAATAATAATTTGAAAGATTGAAAACATATAACTATAAATTGACCCATATAAAGCATATACCTTAATTAAAGACTAACATAGCTACTTACGTATAATATTACAAAATATTTATTTGGCGCATCATTCCGTGACGTGCTGCTTGCTAATTAATGTGGTAGGCTATATAATACACAAAACCTCGATACTATAATATTCATATATTAATTATTCATACAAGTTTTTTTCAAAATGCGGTGAAATAGGGAGTGATTCCAATATATATGATTGCAATAGCATCAACAGCTCATTATTGTCCACTGTTGGAGATAACCTCCTTCAAAAACTGAAGGTCATGCTCAGTAGTCAGACAGACAAGAAATAGATGATGTTGGAATGTTGGTTGGTTCATAAACAATGAAAGTCCTCATCAACGCAGGTAAAAGAAAAGTACTTATATTCTGAGGGTGTAATGGGGACACGGACTGAAATTATTCATTTTGTTTTCGTCCGACGGCTCACAAGTTAATATATAAAACTTTGTTAACATACAAACTTTTTACCATAAAAAGCGCCCACAAAGGACCAAAACAAAACGCTGAATAAAATATCTGGCACTAATTGAGGAAGGAGCCAGGATGACGGATTAGCTATGATTCCCTTGGATCATTTAATCTCTACTTGCATGTTTTTTTTTATTATATTGGCTTCAAATTGGAATATACGCTTTTAACTACAGCCGTGGACGGAATAATATAAATTCGTCCATGCTACAACTACTAGCTCGGGAAAGTTTGTAATGTTATGAGATACGAGTAGACTTACGTTTCTTATTTTGTAATTCAAAGAAAAACACAAATGTAAGCTATTAAAATAAAATAATTTATTATCAGTATAGTACACCGGTCCAACTAGTTTTTCATGACGTTGAACAGTTTTTCTATCAAGTGATATTCCCATAGAAATAGGTAATTTGTATAAATTTGTATTCTCGTTGTCGTTCTAAATTGCTCTATTTTTATTTTCAGATACCTAACTTTTCCACTGCAGTACACCACACCAAGCATGCCTTCCAATACTACTCTGAGTTAGATGAAACTACAAATCGCGGATCTGTTAGTAATCGGTCATACTGGCCACGAGGCAGGGTTCTCGGAGGCACTGGCTCCATCAACGGTCTTCTCTACATGAAAGGTAGCCAAGAAGATTACGCACCCTGGCATCAAGAAGACGGTGATGGTTGGGACTGGGCAACTTTAAAGAACTATTTCAAGAAAAGCGAAAAAATTGTCGACCCGTTTATTATCAATAATCCAGAACTTATTGAAAACTATGGCACAGAAGGGGAGATGATCATTGACAAGCTAAATTTCACACACGCTGGTATTGCTGAAAAACTAACAAAGGCTTATAAAGAAATAGGACTTAATTATTTAGAAGATTTAAATGGGTTCACTCAAATTGGAGTAGGAAAACTAAGAGGCAATATCCACAATGGTAGAAGAGTAAGCACAGCAACTGCTTTTCTAAGCCCCATTAAAGATAGAAAGAATTTAAAAGTTTTAAAGAATACGTTTGCAAGAAAAATTGAGTTTGAAGGTGATGTTGCTAAATCTGTACAAGTTAGCTTGCGTTACGGTGATATAGAAACATATTTTGCTACAAAAGAAATAATTGTCAGTTCGGGTACTGTTAACACACCTACTTTGCTAATGATGTCTGGTATTGGACCAAAGAAGGTATTGAAAGAAAAGAGATTTGAGGTCGTAGCTAACTTGCCTGTTGGAGAAAATCTACAAGACCATGTCAGAATTCCAGTTCCAGTAACCATTGATACTGGTGCAGAAACAAGGAGTGAAAAGTTTTGGCTCAAGGCTGCATTAGAGTATTTGGTTGATCAGTCTGGACCACATGCAACAAACTACGACCAGCCAAATATTAATGCGTTTATATCTTTATCTGGAAAAACTGTACCTGATGTCCAAATAGACCACAATTACTTTCTAAAAAATACCTCATACTTACATTCAATGTGTAAAAACACATTATCACTTCAGGATTCCATTTGTAAGCAGCTCGTTGAATTTAACCAAAACAAAGAATTACTAATATTTTACATATCTTTATGCAGGCCACATTCAAAAGGTGACATCGTTATACGAGGTGTGAATCCAATGGAACATCCAATTATAAATCCTAAATACTTCAGCGACAAACGTGATATGCAAATATTTGTAAAATCATTGCAGAAAATTGATGTAATTGCGAATACAGCAACATTTAAAGAAATGAATGCAGAAATCAAAAGAATACAATACAAGGACTGTGACGGATTAGAATTTTTGAGTGATGATTACTGGGAGTGCATTTCCAGAACAGTCACTTTTAATGTATATCACCCCGTTGGGACAGCTAAGATGGGTAGAAGAAATGATCCATCTTCTGTTGTTAATAGTAAGCTGAAGGTTCACGGAATAAAAGGTTTAAGGATTGTAGATGCAAGCATTATGCCAACAATACCAAGTGTTAATATAAATGCAGCTGTTATTATGATAGCAGAGAGAGCAGCAGGTTTTATTAAAGACGAATATTTAGCTAAAGAAAATAAAAAAGATGAATTGTAGGTCAAAAATATTTCAATAATAATATTGTTGCTCAATGTCGGCTCAGGCTATTTTTTTAATGTTTCCTTATAACGTGATAACTTTAATTAAATTAGTATTTACTTGATGTTTTTATAAGTACTTACTATTTTGATTCTTGTAATCAGACGAATCTGACTCCCAGAGAAACTTTCATAGGTTTACAGACTATATTAGATCAAGTTATGCATTAATTCAATATTGATACACAAAAAGAACTATCGACAAACTTTTTTTTTTGTTAACAGGCAATTCAAATTTATTCTCTTACTCCATGAACCTATACTAAAACTGGACTGCACACTGTATTCTTAAAAACGAGCAGAGCGAGAGGTTTGAGAATAGTAATTCATCTCGTTCTAATAATGTGTCTACACCGCCCACTTGCCATGTTGATTCTGATAGGGCCTTGGCTCCCCCACACATTTTCAGTAGTTTCAGATTTGAAATTTGACAACTGTCATTGAAAATGTCGGTCTTGGTCATAGCTTTGATTTGAACTAAGGAAAATACAACCCTAATATCTTCAAGAAAAGAGTTAATAGGCACCTGGGTTAGCTTACTCCATCGTTGACCTCATCCTTGCCTATGCAAATTTCGTAAGTAAAGTAGAATAAGTATGGTTTTGAGATACTCAGAGATACATACCATGGGTATCTATATCAACGTAGGTAATGGAAATCCACGGTATCCACTTAGTTTGTGGATTTTGTTGGATTTTGTGTGAAATTTGTTCAGGCAATGTCTATCAAAGTAATATGATACAAATTAAAAAAAACTCAAAGAAAGCTCACAAGGCTTACCAAAGAGGAATTCAATATGTAATGGCAACATGTTAGACTAGGAAGCATTACTATAACTGAGCTATCTCAGCTGGCTCGTTTTCTACTTTGACATAAGGCATACAATTTTGAAACTTATTTTTTAAACATGTACCTAATTTTTGAGATCGCAATCCAGTTTTATCCAGTTTAATCCAGTTTTACTCTTATTAGTCCTGTAAATTCAATATAATGATATCACAACTAAAGCTATGTACTTATTGCATACTCCATGGCAGATTATGACAATAGTTCCATACCCCGCCAAACGATAAAAAAAAACACATGACAGAAAGTGAAGTTCCGTCAGGTCAATTGATTGATAGGGATTGATGAAAAAAAGCGGTCGTTTTGTTTTGCCCCAATGCAGTTTTACAAGTTTTGTTTTTTCAGAATCCTTGTTACAAAACATTTAACTTGCAACATAAAAGTTTTGGATTTCCAAAGACTCAGAGAGGACTCAATAAGTGGCTAGCTATTCATTGTGAGGAACTGCGAAACTTCGCAAACAGTTTGTGTCGAAATCACTTTGTAAAGCGGTTTCTCGCATCGAAACGGTATACGGTTATATCAGGTTTGTTCTAAAAATAAAACATATCTAATAGGGGATTTCAAGCAAAGTTTTGCCTCGGATGCAACAAAAGCATTTAGTACAAAACACAATTTAAATCGAATCTGCATCTCAAAATAAATAACCTATACATTTATTTTATGAGCTGTCATATTCTAATGGCGTTAGCTCTATGGCGAGATTTTTGATAAGGAAGTGAGCCGACTGAAGTGTTACCATAGTTTGTGGTATACTCTTTGAGACTAGGAAAATTAAATGGCACAAAGGGAATGTTTATGTTTGCTTTTCTGTTTGTTATTACAAATCACATTAATAAAAACATCCATAAGAATAACAGATAGAGGTACGCTTCCATTGGAAACTAAATCAGTAGCGATACAGTTTTACATCGATATCGAAAATGAAGATAATCGCAACGCTTGCGTGCTCCATTCCAAGCTCCAAATGTGCTGTCTATCTGATAATGAAGACATTGACTGCGATATCGTAAAGGCTTTCGGTGATTACAAAGACGTATTAAAACCAAAGTGTCGTAGCACTTTCATGTTTATTTATCCAACGATATCCCAGCATGATCAAGTAGGTAACTGTAGTTTTCATTTGGAACATCGCTGTGGTCTTAGAAAAAACAAGAGAGATATAGTTAATATCCCTTTTGATACAAGACTTAAAATTGAATCGTCATGCGAAACACTCGATCAAGATAGTCTGAATGATTGCACTCCTGTGAACTGTGATGTGAAATATTCTGGTAAAAGACCATTTTACGATCAAAAGTTGAGTAAGTGTGTGAAAGCAGTTGCATGTCTAACTGATCCAAATCAGCAATTACCAGACAGAGTTTATGAGCCTTATAGCAACGCATGTAAAGATCTGTCGAATCCCCTGTCTGTTGCTGATATTTACGCTATAAGTAATAAATTAGGCGTTGTTACAGAATCGTCTGCACAAAATGAATTTGAAATGACTTTGAATTCAAACTGCTCAACAATTTCGCAGAACTTAATGTTTCTCAAAGACATGCTTTATGGAAAAATATGTTCTATGAAGTTCAAAACGGATTTCAGTCACACTTGCAATACAGCAATGATATCAATCATAACATGCATTATTAGTTTAAGTCTCTTTTTGTTGCTTTTTGTGTTGTTCATTTATTCAACAGCCACAGTCCATAAAAAATGGAGAAATGGACATATACATAAGATGTTTCAAGATTGTAAAAAAAAAATGAATCCTTCAACTCGGCAATGCTTTTCCTCATCAAAGGTATCATATATAAACGAAGGAGTTAAGAACAAACTAATAAGAGATGTCATTGTTTCGGACTTACCTTTGGAGTTACGAGAAAACGTTGTTGATATTTGCCATCGAATAGGCAAGGACGTGAAATGGAAGAAAAGGTATACGCAATTGAATATTGGAAGTCGAATAAATCTAAATGAACACAACTCAAGTGGTTCAGCAACTACATTAGATCCAGACTTTGAGGAGAAACAAAAATTACTTCAATAAAATACCTTTAAAAACATTTTTTAGCTTTTTAAGGCTTACATTGGACGGCCTGCACTCTGTTTTAGTGAAATAAGATGAGTTAAATTGTCAATTCATATATAACAGTCGAAGACAGAAACTTTGAATGCAAACCAAAATTATATTGGCAAATAAATCTCAGAAGTGAACCAATTACATGCGACCAAGTGATGCCAGGAAATGCCAATACCGCTGGGAAATTTCATCGAACTAATAGATAATTAGTTGACGCTACGTTTGCCACCGACGGAGTCTCGAGCGCTGATGTGATTTTCGCGATGGTGGCGCCGGCGGGAGAAGCTGAAAACTGAATTATAAATTTTCCCAACTTCCTTCGATATAGGGCAAATTGGAGATGGTCTATCATTATTTATTGCAGCAATATTGTAAATGTATAAACATAATAAGCAGATAACGAATACTTCTTACAGTTCTTAAACATTAATGCAACGTTTGATTGCTTTAAACTCCTCCTTGTAAGCGTTAGTTTGATATATTGCTGAAAAAATGAAATGATTAAGTATTAAATAAAAATTTAGAAATGAGCTTGACTGAAAAGCAACATTCATTTTGTTTAGCTCGTAATCATGGTGACGACGAATGACAATAATGTACCAATCGCAAAAGTCCGTAAAAATCTTGATAAAACAGGTATATTCAATAAAATAACATTAAACATGTAAATTACTAGAAATATTTTAACCATATTTATTTCATTCTGCTATTGCTGAAGCGGCACCTGAAGAAAAAAAAATTGCATTTCGGTACGTTTTAGGACGTTTTACGGATACAGCTTGGCTCCACATTTCCACAGCAAATGTGGAGCCAAGCCGTGGCGGAGTGATCCCCTCAAGTCAGTAGGCATATCGTAAAAGCTGACTAAAGGATTATACGGTGTTGTTGTATTGTATGACAAGTGGGTAAATAATGTATTTACACAAAAGAAATTTATGTAGGTATTATATCCGTAATCTAGTTCCCATATTACAAGCTATGCTTAGTTTGGGGCTAGAAGGCGCTGTGTAAAATTAATGTCCTGTAATATTTATTTTGATTTATTTATTATACCAGGAGGACTTCACAGCTGCTGCAGCTCACTTCTAAAACTTTTACTGCGTTGACCAACCTGCCTAAATGTGATGATAGCGAAAAAACTCTCCAGTTTCACAGGAGGCTCTGTCCAGCAGTGGACATTAATTATTAAAACATAACTATTAAAGCCGGGTTTTACGCATGTCCAGTGTAAACACTCCAGTCCAGAGGCACCACCATTATGTGCCCAGCACGTGGAAAGACCAAAGTCATTTTAAGCATTCAAATATTCACAAAATGCAAAACTTAGACCGCTAACTTTAGAACTCTCGCTGTAGGCCTGATAGTTATCAACAATTTTAGTGTGGTAACATGTCGGGAGATGGAGAGGTATGACATGTAGTTTCAGTAGGGTGATTATGTCTCAAGGCTTTCTTTAGACTAGAGTTCGCCCCGAGCTGAGATCTCGCGATGTCTGGTTCGTGTTAGGTATTTAACCACGGTTATCTATCTCTCTTGGACCTTTGCATTATCTAACATATGTAAATGACCCTAACAATGTTATGATATATTGCACAGTCTACCAATTCGCTGATGACACCTGTGTACTAGCAGCTGATCATGGTTCAAACAAAATCTGTTCCAAGCTCATTTCAACGCAATATGCAAGTGATCACATGGGCTGGGACGCTACCGCCGACGGCGAAGCCGATCTCCATTGATGGCTTTAAATTAGCTCCATGAGAACTAGAAACGATTTTTACCGATTTAGGTATGTGTCATATCCGAAATGGCGTTTCCCATCTCAAAAGTGTACACATGTTATGAAACCTATCCGTTCAGTACATTTGACGGTAAAAATCGTTTCTAGTTCCCATGAAGCTAATTTAAAGCCATCAATGGAGATCGGCTTCGCCGTCGGCGGTAGCGTCCCTGGTGCTCAATGTCGACAAAACTAAACTTATCCACGTCCGCTGTAGTCACTGTATTATCCAAGCAAATAAAATGTTAAATAGTAGCTCATAGTCTTGATTGCCATTATTTATCTTATCTGCAATATCTGAACAGTTATTTGGCTATAGAGCAGGTCACCGAGCATACCTACCTTGATAGATAGATCGATATAAAACACTTTATTGCACTAATAAATAAAAGTACATGGGCGAACTTGATGCTACGAAGCATTTTCTTCCAGATAATCCTTGTGTAGTATGGAGTGGGTGGTAGTGCTACTTAACGGGAGAAATTATATTTTATAGTAATTTATTACTAATACATAGTATATACTTATACCTACAATCAAAAATAATATTAATAATTAAAATAAAATGATTAAATATACCTACTTATAATACTCGGACATAAATAATTAGCTCAATTTTGTGTATATTTTGTTTTTCTAAAAAAAGATGGAAAACTTTAGATTTGAAGATGCCTAAAGAAGGAGCAGTGCGAATATCCACAGACAGTGAGTTCCAGAGGCGGATGGCACTAACATTGTAGGAATCAGTGTGGATGGATGTACATACCTTGATCTGGTGATTGATGATAGATTCAACGATTCAACTAGGCAAATCGTATTGACAAGATATATATGCAATTTCATGAGCAATTTCGGCAAAGTAAAATGTAATATCATATTATTGACCACGTACAAAACCCTGGGAGAAAGTCAATAATATTCAGACCAGATTTTGAATATGCCGAAAGTATTTCGTAATTAATTGATTCAGAAATTGTTGCTGCAGAACAAAGTCCTTAGTCTTGTAGAGTGACGATGCACTTGCAGTCTACTTGTGTAGTGTCATTGGTAGTCAATTAATCCACGGAGATAGTAATAATTTTAATTTTCAATTTCTCTCGGCCCATTTCAAGCTACCCCGGCTTCTGATATAGGTACTACCTAAATGTTGGGTGCACAGAATAAAGGATTTTTGGAAATACCCTAGGATGACAAGCGTTCATCATAAATATTCTTATTCTTCCTGTCATTTCCACCACTCTGACAGTGACGGTATAGCACATTATCCTCTTCTACTCTCCCCTGTCATTCTCTCATACGCATAACGTTGCTCACATAATCCATCCCCCCATTCTTCGGTCTACTGGATAGGGAAGAGTAGAAAAGGAGAATGAGCTGTGCCGACTCCGCACGTTTTTTTTTTTATTGTATGACGGGTAAGCACTTGGTATTCATCTCACCTGGTAACAAGTTGAGATAAGGCCGAAGGTGGAGGCGCACTTCACCCGGAATCCTCGACAAACTGAGGAACTGGCTATCTTACCTCTGAATGCCGGAACACAACAATTTTAGAATTGCTATTATGGCGACAGAATTAGGTAAGATTGTGGTAGCTAGCCAGGCGGACTTAAACAAAGTCCTACCACCAACCAAACCAAGCATAATATATTGTACTCCCAATGGGATCGAACCCTGGACCTCTGGATCTGAAATCGGTGGCTTGAACCACTAGACCACAGAGGCGGTTAAAATGAATGATGGATAAGGGCAATTTTGTTCGATGGGTAAGGGATTGGGTTTGATCTTACCTGGTGTCAAGTTATGCTAAGGCTGAAGTTCGATCCGAATGAAGCACACTTCACCCGAAATTCTCATCAGGCTGGTAACTAGCTATCTTTCCTCTAATGTCCAATTAATAAATTAGAATTGTTGTTTTAGCGACAGACTATGGCAAAATGCTAGCCAGGCGGATTTAAGTCTTACCACCAACAAAAGGTGGGCTAAGGTCGTGGCAAAATGGATCCCACAAGGTGAAGAGCATAATCGAGGTAGACAAAAAAACGGTTGCACGATGGCCTTGACAATCACCGCAAAAACGGGGGAAAACTAACGTATTGGTAATGAAAGCGTACCAGAATGTTTACGGGTTCATGTTGGATAGACTTAACCAACTCCGGCTGGTCTTTTATGAGGGTCCAAGGCTGCTTGTCTTCCATAGCATCATTCTCAACCCTTGGAATGGTGTCAATTTGGGAGTGCTGATGTTTTTCGTCTTCGTTTTCAATGGGAGGATAGTTGATCGGATTTTCCTTTAAAAATTGAAAGTAATATTTAGGTATTTGGTACATTTCTATATAATCGGTATATTTGCGCGAATGTCGAAAAAGTTGACAAACAGATCCTATCAGAAGAAGCAGCTTCCTTCTGTGTTATCTAACACTCCTACTGCAATTATCGATCCACCTGTCACCACGTTTGGGTAAATACAGCTAAACACTGTAATCTTTTATTAAAATTAAGATATCTCAAGGTTTTTAAAGGTAGAAACTTTTTACTACCTGGTATACTTCAGAACTAGAGCAACTGGAGTCAGAGAAACTTTTTACTACCTGGTATACTTCAGAACTAGAGCAACTGGAGTCCCTGGGCATGAACTGGCCACATTGGCAGCAGAGGAAGGAGAACACGCACACCAAATAGTCAGATACTACTTGCACACGCTTCCAAAGCCGGACAAATTTAAAAGCCAGCGGGTGCAACGCGTAACAGCTGATTGTCATCATTTTAGGGCATGTCTAATGGAAAATGTTCAAAGACGCTTGAGGTATCATAAGCAATAATAGGACCAATATAGATGATGTAGGTACTGCTTACATTAAGATGATTTCAAAGAAGAACTGGAAGATTAAATTTTACCACAGAACTTTGAACTTCAACGACATGATGTGAAACCATATTCACAGATCAATTATTATGACCATGTATACTCTTTATGTAAAACTTTCATTGGGTGCGTTCCGTTAGTAGCCAATTCGCCCATTTTAGCGTTCCGTTAGTACCCGCGTCCGCGTCAATCTCAAGAAACATCATTAGACTGCGACGTAGACGTGCTCACGATGCCAGTGTATTGGTGCGATGGGGTCGGCGGCGCGGGCGTCTAGTGACAATGACGAGTGAGTGAAAAGAGCGCGAAATGCAAATCATGAAAAACATAATTTTCAATTAAAATAAAAAAATAAAACATATAAAAAAATAATATGTTTTTCTAATAGAATTTATCATGATAATATTATTAGAAAATAATAATTAGCACTTTATATTTTATTCTGATGGGATAATACTTTTATAGTGCATAGATAAATGATCTATAGCAGGTATTGCAAGGAAGATTTCGACTGTTTATAAATTACAATAGGTAGGTATTTACTATGAATATTTTGTTTTTATTACAGTAAAATGTAAGTAGGTATGTACCAAGTACAAAACACAATAAATAAATCTAAACTTGGTTTGGTTGGTTGTTGGATTTTGTTTAAGTCCGCCTGGCTAGCTACCACCATCTTACCTAATACTGTCGCTATAATAACAATTCTTAAAAAAAAAATATGTTCCGGCATTCAGAGGTAATATAGCCAGTTCCTCAGTTTATTGAGAACTGAGGAACTTTAAGGTGAGATCTTTATCGTAGTTAGCGACAGTATTAGGTAAGATGGATTTTTTTTTTAAGACGGAAAAAAAAAATCCCGTATGATTTCCTTACCTAAGTTACTAAACATTCTATTACACATAAATAGGACTTACTGTAGTTTTACAAGGTATTGCAGTTACACATTTCAGTGATTTTCTAGCCAAACAAAGTCTGTATTTACAAATATAAGCCCCAGAGGCAACATTCGTTGGGAGTTCCGTGCTCTAGCCAATATAAAACTTGTGCGTAGAGACGAGGCGAGGGCGACCTGGCTCCGAATATTATGAGCAGGTACTTTTTATAGGTAGGTACTGCAGTAGTTAGGTAGATATCAATATTTGTAAGGGTAAGTATGTATGCATAGTGAATTTATTTGGTTCAAATTTAAAATGACTTGAAATCATTGCACGCACGGCAGGCAATAAGATCTCTGTACGTAGTAATGTGCGAACGAAGTTCCCGTTTTCTTATTTCCTGCAATTACAAGGCTTACCTCCAACCACTGCTCGAACTTTCTGATTCCGATGGATTAGGTACGGTTACGGCGCAACACACTAAATACCGACGGAAACATCAGGCATAGTAACTAGGCACATACTTTTGGATATAATTAGGATTTATGTTGTTTGTATTTGTCGTAGGTTACGATTTAAAACACGAAAGAAACATAGAAACACCTACCTAAGTGTCCACCTGTGCCTGATGTTTCCGGCAGTATTCAGTGTGTTGCACCGTATACGTAATCCATCGGAATCAGAAAGTTCGAGCAGTGGTTGGAGGAAAGCCTTGTAGTTGCAGGAAATAAGAAAACGGGAACTTCATCCGCACATTACCGCGAACAGAGATCTTATTGCTCGCTGTGCGTAGCAATGATTATAAATGTCATTTTAGACCGGAACTAATTATATTCACTTTGTACCTACACATATCTACTGCACTACCTACTCATAATATTCGGAGCCAGGTAGCCCTCGCCCCGCCTCTACACACAAGCTCTTAGCACGGAACTACCAACGAATGCTGCCTCTAGGTCTTATATTTGTAAACACAGACAGTCTAGTTAGGAAATCAATGAAATTTGTAACTGTGATACCTGGGTACCTGTAAAACTACAGTAAGTCCTAGTTATAGGCAGGTTATTAGAATGTTTAGCACTTATAGAAATAAAACAGCATTGTTTTGCTTTATTTATTGTTTTTTACTTGGTACTTTTTTCAGTTTTACATTATTAAAAATAAAATATGCATAGTACCTAAATACCTATTGTTATTCATTTATAAACAGTCGAGGTCTTCCTTGCAATATACCTACCTGCTTATGATCATTATAATTATCTATGCACTATGAAAGTACCTACTATCGAACCAAAAATTAAGTGGAAATAATTGTAATTTTGTAATATAAGGTATACTTAATCATGAGAAATTATATTAAAAAGTTAATCTGAAATTGAAAATTATGTTTTTCATGATTTGCATTTCGCGCTCTTTTCACTCACTTCACATGTCATTGTCACTAGACGCCCGCGTCGACCCACCTCGCACCACAGGCGTTGTGGGCTCGTCGCAGTCGACGTCGGTGACGTCACAATGATGTTTCTTGAGCTCGACCGCGGCGATCGCGACTGCAAACGGAATGGCAAAATGGGCGACCGCGGTGAAAGTGGCTAGTAACGGAACGCACCCCTAGTCGTCTGTAAACGTCATAGTTGAACGTAGTGATCTCATTGGTGATGAGTTACTCAATGCCAAGGAATTGGTAAGTTATCTGTAATGAGCTCTTGTCAGCGCAACTCTGTGCTAAAAGGCAGATACCATCTCTTTAACATTGGTGAACGTGATATTTTACCTATATATGTAGGAGTAGTAAAAAGAGTAAGAATAGTAGAGCCTTTTGTGAAAGGTTTCGTGCGGGAAAGTACTATCACCATAACTAGGTATTTCAACCGCCAAACACCATTACTGTGTTTCAGTTTGAAGGGTATGGTTGACAGGCGCAATGCAGTGCCGTGTAGGATATGTTCTTTATGGATGTGACCTATACGCAGTAAAGCATTGTAATAGGCAAGAGTTGCACTAAACATCAGGTGGGATTGTTCCGTTTGTACTTATCACAATTAATTTAGGTTGATTAAAATTTGGTACATAATAAAAATGGTCCTGAACATAATCTTTCGGTTTAAAGCATGTACCTAATACAAACAGGACTGATAACTTTGTAATATTGTCATTACTAAAATTACCTCTATTGTTATTGAAGAGTTATGACGGTGATTGATTACGAAATTAATTTCGCAAGCGAATAAATTCGTATTTTAAGAATGATAAACTAATAATACTATTCGAAATGGTGAAAAAGTGCTGCCTTCTTGCTTGTCCAAGCAAATACTCGTATATCTTTTCACATAGTAAGCTAAAAATAACATTACTCTTAGATATGATGACTAGGTCGACCATAAATTCTTGTACTTGTGTGGATAATAATCTTTTATTAGCGCGATAAAAAGGCGATTAATCGCCTCTTTGCAAATTTCCTAAGTTCAACTCAAAGTTCAACTCGTTGAACTAATTGTTTTTTTTTCCAATGATTTCAACTATGTCACTGCTTTGTGAAGGTGGAAAAAAGGAATTTAATCCAATAAATTCAATTCAAATTAAATATTGTTAAATTGTGTAAGTAGACATAGCATAGGTACTTGTTACCCCAAATATGTCAAAATATGTCCTTGAAATACCGAAGATTAAAATACATAATGATTGAAATATTTTAATTTGATAATGCTTAACTTTAAAGTTAATTAAAAATATGAACGAGATCTACATTTTCAATAACAGCTGTCAAAATGAAAGATATGAAAGCTATGACCAAGATCTACATTTTCAAAACTTTTCATTTGAACAACAAACGTAGAGTCTGGTATGAGTAGTTTCAGAGATATAATCTTTGGTAGGTTTATCCGACTTACAATTGGCCAGTTCTATTTTTCTTACTAATGAGAGTAACACAGAGTACACAAACTACTAGGTACTTTTACACCTTGGATGCGAGAGCTATTTTCGCTTGTGCGTTACAAACTATACGGTAAGTAAGAAATTTACTACTTGTGCCATACAAGTCCGGTAAGATTGTTTTCTGTAAGTCTTTTTTCGTTTTTTTTTTTTCGATTTTTTTAGTATTCTGGGTTCGATCCCCAGGGGAGTACAATATTGTGCATAACAGAGACAGATGACAAAGCATGGTCGCGGGCCTCTTTGCCTGTTCGATTGGGCGGCTTAGGTACACGCAAAATGTCTAGTTCTTGTCTTACGTATATAGTACCTACACATTCTTTGGTTGAGAAAATTCTAGTACCATAAATTCCGGCTGTTCCTGCAATTTTCTTATCCGCTACTGCCCCACTGCTTAACTAAATACATACTACTATGTCTTACTGCTCATCTGCTCAACTCGTTGAGAAATCTAGTTGAGCAGTGGGTACAAGTGTTTTTTAGTTATTTACTACCCACTGCTCAACTTGATGCAGTTGAGCAGTTTAGTTGAGCAGTGGGGAAGAAGTGTTTTTAGTTATTAGTACCCACTGCTCAACTTGATGCAGTTGAGCAATTTAGTTGAGCAGTAGCGTTCTTATCTAAACGAGGCTTGAAATGCTTGGCAAGCACTATGGTTGTCCTAATACCGATACCCAAAACACCTTTCTGCACAATGCCAGTGGGACGGGCCTCTGTGCGAGTCGACTCGGAACTATCAGTTAGATACGTGTTCAACCTCCACAGATCGTGCTCGTCTCTTAGCTGTTTGAAAATGGGACTTGATTCCCTGATTTCCCTTCTTTGGCTGCAAACACATCAATCTTACAATACCGGTGCTCTTATGGATCCTGTAACTTTCCGTATTGCCACTACACAATGTAATGTAAACTTGTACCTATCTGGTAAATTTGATAAATATTGTATGAGCTATACTTATCAAATACACCACAACTACCTAAATTGTTTTTTTATACACCGGAATAAGTGTAATTCTAGCGATTAGTACAACAATCAATATCGATTATCAACATCGTAGCACAAATCAATATAATACTTACATAGTAATCTTGTCAAGACATTTAGTAATATAATTTTCAACACACTTGCTCATAAAGTGGCTCTATGGTCACCGCAATTAGGCACAGAATGACACCCATAATCAAACTGTGACTTTTTCATTGCTATAACTCACTAGTGAGTTATAGATTTTTTTTTTTATTTTAATGGTTGATTTTCTTTGTTCTTAAAAAAGTTTTTAATAAAAAAAAAGATCGTGTTCAATAGAACAAATAAATTAATGTTCCTATTGCTTGCTCATTTCAAGCAACTTCTTATTTAAATGGATAATATTTACTCGTACTTTTATTTTCTCTATAATAAAAAAAAAACGTTAAATTCCCCATTTTGTACGTGGCAGAATAGGCGCAAACCCTATGCGCGGAAAATAAAAAAATCCTCATCCCTTTAGTCTGTGTGGCAGATAGCAATGCGCGCGCATAGGAAAACTGATTAATTTTTCTCGCCATAGCGAAACATTTTTCACAACTCGTTTTCACTGTTGAAATTATAGTTTTTATTGTTATTTTATTCACAAGTGTGTTGAAAAACGTCGTATGATACACGTGTGTATTGATGATTACCGTCCTCGGCTCTCTTAAGACCCTCGCCTACGGCTCGGGTCTCAATGGCGCCTCGACGGTAATCACCAATGTTACACACTAGTACCATAATGTACTATTAGACAGTTTAGTAGTAGAAGAGAGATATTTAATTAATATTAGGTAGGTACCTTAATTTAATGTAATGTGTTGCGGGCAATCTTTGACATCGGTGGGCTCTTTTTTAACCGACTTCAAAAAAAGGAGGAGGTTCTCAATTCAGCTATATGTTTTTTGTTTATTTGTTACTCGATTACTCTGCCAATTCAAAATAGATTTTGGTGATTCTAACTATGTTTGGTTGTTCATACTTTCGTGGTGGTCATCAAAATCGGAACAGTACCTAGTTGGGTTTTTATATTAAAATAACTGAAAAAAAAATATCATTCAAGCAAACGAAATTGCGTATTTTGCTTTCCTGTGATGTTAACGGTCACAAGAGTAGTCCTATTGAACTGCTTACCTTCCAGTATCATCATCATCATCGTCTGATGATGAAGCTAGAAGGTAGGCAATTCACCGAAACTCCGTAATAAAACCATTTATGATCATCATTACAGCCCATAAAAGTCCACTGCAGGATATGGGCCTCTCCCAATGCTAAAGATAACAATGGCTGGTTTTGTCATAATTACCAAGCTTGGTAGGCGTGGTGATCACAGTAATGATGATTCGTTCCACTGAATCTTATCTTATGCTCTTTTCTACTCACAGAATTTCATATAGAAGTAGGCTTTGCATTTATGTTCGCACCAGTGTAAATATCTCGCTCATCACCGGACAAAAGTCGCATTCAAGGCATAATATGGCACCGAACGTGTTAATCCAGTATTTTATGGAGATAAAACCGAGATATTAATCGTTAGCCAACACAGGTTTTTGGTTTATAAGAATGCATTAGATCAACAAATTTTGCTAGAACTGGTTCGACCCGGCCGAACCGAGTACCTACTCTCTATCAGCTCAGCTTGAGTACTGACTTCGAAAATGTTTAGCAAACTATTTACTGTTTTATTTTTCAATCAAGTTTTATCAAACATTCAAGGTATGGTGGTTTTTTTTTTGCATTTTCGGACAGTGGGTTTGCACATTTTATCGCTGGCTTTGTACATTGTTCAAGGGGCATTGGGGATAATCAGGGAGTGCTTCAAATAAATATCTATTAGGACGAGCTGGCATAGACTGATCGGATTTCTTACTTACTTTAACTTTTTCTTTACTTTAGGATACTACAATCAATTATCATCCTTCATACAGCCTTTTTTTATTTCTCCATACTCAGGTAAACTACTACACTTTAATGCAGCACGCATCTTCTCATAATTAAGTATATTAATTTGTGCACCGCCAACCATCTTTTTAGCCTAAAACCCCAAAAAAAATATCCTTATAATATTATATTAGAAATGGTCTCTGTTTTTACGTTTTCACGGCTAAACGGCTTCTTCTTTCGATTTAGATGAAATTTGATTTTATCAAGGATATTCTTATGACTCTGAAGATGGTAATAGGCTTCATCATGTATTTTGGACATAGTATGTTTTTTAAGTCTACTTAGAAAAAGTTGAAGTACTGTTTTCATCTCGCTTTGTCTCAATCCTTCTTGCTCACTCACACAGAGTGACACGATCACGCAGAGTCAAAGTCAAAGTCAGATCAAAGTTCCTTTATTCACGAAGATTTTTTTGTGAATTATTGTGAAACGTCAACACTACCGCCTGTTCGGAATCGCGACCAAGCACAATATTGTACACGCCCTGGGGATCGAACCCGGGATCTCAGGAATTGACACCGGAAGGCGAAACATTCCACCACAGAGGCAAAAAAGGGGTTAACGTTAAGTGTTAGTTTGTTCATTGAAATTGTGCCTCAGGTTGAAACAGTTAAATAAGTTAATTCGTACTTTTTTTTTTCTTGTTAAATGCAGTGGACCCAAATAGCGCGTAGTTTTCACGGGTACGATAGACACATACCACCATATGCCGCTTCAGTTTTTATTTTTATTTTGTTTATTTGGGTAACATCAATCGTTTTTTTTTTATTGTACGACGGGAATGTGCGTGGCCTTTACTTAACATAAAGTTGGTAATACAGTGGCCCACGGTTATGACCACATATTAATCAATTACAATTTAACAATAAAATATTATAAACATATATTTATATAGATAAACATCAAAATTATAAAAAAACTGAAGATAAATATTAATAAATTATGAAACTATAGGAGAAGAAAATAAATGTAGAGATAAAATAACAATCCAAGCTTGCTTCAGGGTTTTTTTTTGCCTAACTAATGTTTTCAATTATTAGGTTTATTAAAAACTTTCTCTTTTATTTTAATGAATGTATTAATGAAAATATTTTATTTTGATGACAGATTGACGGACAGACAGACAGACGCGTGATCCTATATGGGTCAGATTTATTACTTATTACTTTTGAGGTAATACACCCAAATCGCTTTCAGTGACCCTGTAATATTTGCAGAGTTCCCTCGATTTTTCCAGGATCCCATCATCAGATCCTGACCTGATGATGATGAGATCACCTGGGAAGTATACCGACTCTAAAAATACCCATATAACTTCAAGTGTGCATATAATATATGAAGAGTTCATTCGATTTCTCCAGGATCCCATCATCAGATGATGACCTGATGTCAATGGGACTACCTGTGAAGTATACGCTTTTAAACAAAACGAGTCATCGGCGAACATACATAAAAAAAAAGATTCAGACTATTTGAAAATCTCCTCCTTTTTTTGAAAGTTGGTTAAAAATACATGTAATCTGTCAGCCACTGCCCCCCTTCAGTTCTGCTGTCCGCATCCGAGTTTGCCCACTCTCGCTTCGTCACTGCCCTTCACGCTTAGTCGCTCGTTGAATTTTCCCATCACAGCCGTGAAGTGTGTTTTCGAGGCATGCATGACCTTTGCAATGTCATAATACGTGACCTCCTCTTTTTATTTTATTGAACGATGGCGAAGCTCTTGGCCTTCATTTCAGGCCGAAGGTTCACTTCAAAGCGCACTTCACACGGAATCCTTTGAATTGTTGTTATGGTGACAGCACTTAGGTAAGATAGTGAAGGCGGTCATGAACAAAATTCTACCACCAACCAAACCAAGCACAGTATCGTACTCACCTGGGGATCAAACCCGGATCAAAAATATTGGATCTGACACCGGTGGGTGAGCCACTGAGGCGGTAAGGCCGCCATCACCAGGTTTCGAGGACAGAGCGTAAACCGGTATAACCTTCAGTTAATACCATTCTGAGTATGAAGTACGCCCTCTGCTCGAAATGCTACTATTACTCGTATAAGGACTATACTACTGTACGAAGGACTTACGGCCGAAAACCCCAATACATTGTTGAGACGCTGGTCGCCCCCCGGTAGTAAAGTACATAATTAGGGATGATCTGGCCCCCCTAGTCAACCCCCAGGGGGAGCCATCGGTATTTTTTAGCACCGGTGTCTCCCCTTGCTGGGGGAGACATCAGTCAGAGGTTTTGAATTATATTTTAAGTATTCGTGCATCCGTCAGGTATTATTATATTAAATTTCTATGGGGCCAATTCGAAAGTAGGTAGGTACAATATTCTTTCAAGAAAAGTATTTTCATGCAAATTTACATTCAAAAAATGGCTGCCAATCATTATGTGCACATGTGTACAAAATGGTGCAACCTCTTTTTTAAATATTTGTGCGAATAAACTTCATGTACGGAGAGCTTAATGAATGGAAAACCTAAACCTAAACGCGAGTTTAATGAATGGAAAAATAATACCTGACAGAGGGATGTACGAGTACTTACTTAAAATATAATTCAAAATCTAGTACCGATGTCTGCTCCCCCAGGGGGTTGACTAGGGGGGCCACGGGTCCGAAGCCTTATTGACTACTTTTTCTAGCTCAAATAACTTCTGGTTGATCCTCAGCGTGCGTTGCAAGTTACAAGGTGCATTTTATTATTGGGATACAAGTGATTTAGTTTTTTTAGGTGCTCCGGAGTTCAGAGATGACTACTCATACAAGGAAACAGTGAACGGATGGCTGAAGCTGCATCAGGTGCCAGCCACATGGAGCGATGCCCGTATCAAGTGTCATGCTGAAGGTAGACTTGTATCTCGTACAGCTTTTAGACTTTAGTTGTTTCTACTTCTAGCGATACTTATCCTTTTTGATGGAACATCCTTGTTGGAATCTGTTATTTTTAGCCAAAACAGCTTAATAGGAACATAAAATCGATGCTACTTAGCTAGAATATTAAATAAACCGGTCAATTGCGAGACATAGTCGCACACCAAACGCTCTCGGGTCTCATTCATGGAACCCAGTAATTGCTTTCAGTGGGATTAATGAATGTTAGCTACCAAATATAGTTAGACCTATCCCGAATAAATCAGCTTTCTTACGTTATCATAACAATTTCTTAATTATTTATGATAAATATTTATTTTACACATAAAAATGACATATACATGTCATAGGAAAACATTTGTACAGATGCGAGCCCTTTAATGATAACCTTTAAGAGTTTTCTACCAGCAAACCTTTGAGAGAGAGAGAGTTGATACACTGAAATGGTGAGCAGTGTACTCGAATTAAAATATTTTTTTAATAGACAGATGAAATATACATACATATATCTATGATAATGATGGGATACAACAGAATCTAGGTCTTGGTCCAAAGATTGTGTAAAATCAGTTCTCGCGAAACAACGACTACAAACAACATACGTTATACTTAAAATTACTCCGTTCTTGGTACATCGTAGATGAGATAGTAATATTCTGATAGGAAATTGCCTTCCAAATTTCATTGTGAAGTAAGTGTAAGGTTTTTTGATTACTTTCATGAGGACAAAAGTGATATGGAATTAGCCTTTCTCCCTTTTAGGTTGAAATGGTGTTGCTCGAAAAAATAAAACACAACTTTAAAACCCTCCCATTTAAAATAATAGGAATTATGTTTCATTTTGATGATTTATATTTTATGGTTGCGTGCAAAACAAGCCCCATGCCAAATTAAAAGTGGCTAGCTAAAGTAATTTTGTAGGAAAGTGAGCGTGACAGATTTTTAAAATTATTATAAAAGGGTACCGGATGTACTCGGTGACCCTAAAAATAAGTAAATTAACAGGGTAACTTTTACGCAGCAGATAATATGTATAATTTAATAAGAAACCAACATTATAAAATTGGATAAATGCTACAGAAGAATAGTTATCGCAGCTGACATCACATTCCTCGGAATCAATGAAATAAGAGTTCTAAATCCTAATGTACAATGTGTTCGTTATTTTCAGGTGCTGTGCTGGCATCGCCTCTAAACGATAAACTTCTGGATGCTATCGTGCAGATTTCAAAAGATAAAGTCAACAGCATATTCTCTGGTGTACATTGTACCTACGCTAAGGGCACCTACACATCCATTGAAGGTGAATACGTCACCTCATATATATTTAGGTACATAAAGCATGACTGACCCAGAGATCATAGATCCATATCAGAACCCCGGTTCAAACCATATTTAATTGTGGTAAGTTTGTCTAGTAGTGGGTCTAGTTCCCCCACTGGAATTAGAACCAGAGACCGTTTCTGTTCCGAGATCATTTCCCTGGGGGTAACAGATTGTGCTCAGTTTTTTTTTTATAGTACGATGGGGCGGTGCTTGACCTTCATCTCACCTGATTTTTCAAGTTATGATAAGGCCCAAGGTGGAAGAGCACTTCACCCGGAATCCTCAACCAATTGAGGAACTGGCTAACCTCTAAATTCTGGAGCACAACCATTTTTAAGAATTGTTCTTATGGTGACAGACTTAGGTAAGATAGTGGTAGCTAGCCAGGCGGACTTAAACAAAGTCTTACCACCAACCAAACCAAGCACAATATTGTACTTCCCATGGAGATCGAACTCGGGACCTCTAAATCTAAAACTGGTGGTCGAACCACTAGAACACGAGGTGGTAAGGCTTGTTATGAAGTCTACCTGGCATGCTATCGCTATCTTACCAATAAGTATGACGATAACAACAATTCTTATTGTTTACAAATGTGATCATGACACAAAAATTCATAACCCGCGACTGGACTCAAATCTGCATTTTTTCCTAAAGCCGGAAACTACACTAGTTCTCTTGAGTGTCATTTCAAATGGCGTGATCAGCGCTCAAGCTGAGTATCAATATGACACAAAAATTCGGAATCTGCGTCAGGACCCTCGTGCCTCAGTTGGTTGGAGCGTTTCCGGCTTTAGGAAAAGATGCGGGTTCGAGTCCCGTAGCGGGTTGTGAAAGTTTGTTTAATTAAAAATGAAAAAATATGATTGTTGCTTTCCGGTATTCATAAGAGTTCTGTCTCTTATAGAAACTGGATTGCGCTTATACTACTGGCAACAGATTTATCGGAATATGACCCTATATCGCAAATCTATAATTTTATAATCAATATTTATTAGAAATCTATTGACTTACGTAGTATTGTATATTTTTTACCATTGTGCTGCTTCTATAGCAACTGATTCTGCACTTGTAGATAACGAGTTCTTTTTTTTAGGAGTACCATTATCAGATCTGCAGATAACCTGGGCTAGAGGAGAGCCCGATAATTTTGAAAACTTAGATAGCTGCCTCGTCATAAATGTACAAAGTAATAGCTATATGAGTGATGAACACTGCTCCAAGACATATGCTTACGTTTGTTATAAGAAGAAAACAGGTCATTTGGAGATCAATGAGTGTGGAACTCATGATAAAGGTGATGCTATTTTATGGTTGGATAGTTGGACAGCTGGCCGGTGTCGGTGGTTTAGTGCCACCTCTTTGGTTTCACATTATTGGAATTCGTTCTGTATCTGTATTTTCTGAAACTTATAAGTATCACGAGCGCGAGTAAAAATGTGTCTTTTAGACCATCTTGCTACATAATTGCTTCCGGCGAGATTGTAGCCAAACGCTAGTCTATCTAAATAAAAAAAAAAACATTATATCGCTTGGACTTAATTTCTTACCACCTCGAAAGATATTTTTTATAGACGAAATAACAATGCTAGAAGCTACAACGAATTACAATTGTATTGCAGAATATACCCTTGATTCTAGAAGTGGTAAATGTTATAAATTCCATCGCCGTGGACTCATATGGACGAGCGCCTACATGACTTGTGCGGCAGAGGGTGAATAGTGAAACGGAATTCGCGGTCATAAAAGAACTGTTCATAAAGAACCCAGCGAGCACGGATGTGTCTGATCACGGAGAATACATCGCCATTGGCTTTTCGGACTCTAACGATGGTGGATCATGGCACACCATACACGGTATGTCTGATAATTATCTATGTTGAATGTTCCTAGTAATGCCGAGACACACCAAGCACCGCAGCAGATGGTGGTAAAAAAAATAATCATTGAGGTATTCCATCCACCCAGAATAAGAATAATTTATTTCGTATTAGGGCACACTGGATAATAAAACACAAAAAGCAAGAAACACACACAAAATGTTTATATATCTAAAGGTGAAACATAAATTAAACTCGCTCACCGTCAGTTGTTAGACATCGCTCTGCTGATTTTTGGCCTAATTCAAGCGTATTTTATGTGAAATTACACTAAAAGGTTATTTTGAGTACATCTTTAAATAGAATAACTGCTTGGCGCAGGCTTCCGCAGGGTGGTCGTTAGCCAGGTGGGCCTTTTCGGTTCTTCAACAAGAGTTGGGACCATTCAGCTGTAACAGCTAGCAAAATACAGGTAAATGGTGATTTCTCAATGTTAACAAACTGCCCATTAGGTGGTTAGGTTAATAAATGTTTTAAGATTTTTAAGTATTTAGGTGTATGATGTACCTACTTATAATTTGATTTAAAACTGAATTACTTAGATGTTGAATGGATCATCAAAAAATTAAAGAGGCCCGAGTTTCTTGCCTTTCTCCTTGAGTGCTAGTCGCGATTCCGAACAGGCGGTAGATTTAACGTTTCAAAAATCTTATTGAATAAAAAAAAATACTTTGCGTTTCTGTTCTCCCTGCTAGACCACCAGGATAAATATTATAGAACATTACAGGACATTAATTTTACAAGGCGCCATTTAGCCCCAAACTAAGCAAAGCTTGTAATATGGGAACTAGATTACGGATAGAAAACTTAAATACTTTTTTAAATACATACGTGATACAACACCCAAACACAGAACAATTAATGTAGATCACACTTAGCCCAGTCCTGAATCTCCTTAAAAATCCTTAAAATCCTCAATCCTTATACAAATAAAGCACTTATTCAAGGCTGTTTTGGTACCTGTTGATTAAACTTTTTGTATGATTGAAATCGGACATTCTATAGAACAATAACTACATTAAATAACTTGAGCACATTTTTTTAACCTGTTTATTTGTTTGAAACTTTACATAATAATGTATAATAGGATAATGTCAACTATTTATCTTCCTTTCTACCAGATTTCTCAGAATCCCGTATTATTGCACCCTTACGGCTCTTAAATAGGGTGTCAGAGACTTCGTGGTGCCGTAGGTTTTTTCAACGGAAAAAAACAAAAGTAAACTTTTTTTGAAGAAAAATAGAACCGGCTTCACCACTTAAAACTTAAAAATGCCATACAATAAACATGTTGTTGTGCTTGGCAATACGGCACCAACATCAAATTATATGAACTTACCCTCAGAGTTATTTTTAAGTTTTTAGTGGTGTAGTCGGTTCCATCGGATTTAATACCAAATATTTTTCTGTTTTTAGGTTAATATTACAAAACTTAGTGTAAATATTATTTATAGTAAACGAAAATATACCTACCCCATCATCAGTTTCTTAAAAGTCTACCCCTTTAGAGTTTGGTGTAAAGTTTTTTAATGCATTGAATTTTAATTTACATTGCATTGAAAATTAACGGATTCACTTGAAAGTTGATATTACTACTAAGCATAGGAAATTATGATACATATGTTTCACGAGTTTATGATAGTCATCTTTTTAAAGGCTATAAAAGAAACCAATCTACAAAATTTGTTGCATATTATGTTATATACTTATGTAGTTATAACAAAAAGTATTCAAATATTATTTCCGTGATAAATCTTGTAATATGGGTGCTCGTTCCCATACTACAAGATTTATTACAAGCTTTGCTTAGTTTGGGACAAGATAGCGCTGTGTGAAATGTATGTCCTATAGTAATAAAAACTCAAAAATTCAACTATCCTCTCTGTACAAAAAGTTTGCTACGAGCGAGGGATCTTAACTGAATGCTTTTTCCATACATTCAATTCAATTCAAATAAGTACCTTGGGTTGACTTGAAATTTTAATGTGAATTTATATGGTAAAACTTCAAGTTGTTTCTTTTACATTTGTGCAGTGTTAACATAAGATTCAGTGACGAGTTATTAGAACATTCTTTTTTTTTATTTGAATTGCGACCTTACCGGGTAGGTACTGTGTTGTACCGGCGGTCACGTGGTTCTAATGGATCGAGTAGGCTCATGATTATATAGTGTCAGACTTGGATCTCGAGGCTTACCTAGAAAAAATTGAGGTTAACAATGGAGCGAGCCTTCCGAGAAAATGCTTTGTTAAGTAGTGACACAGTTTTTATTTTATTTTTGAAAGGACTAAGTATACTTTACGTTAGCCTGGTTTTAAGCCGGCAGGGCGACAGCTTTGCCGGACCTAAAATAGTACAAGCAGTGGGCTTATATGGCCCGAAACGATAGTGACCTAGACCCTAGAGGCACATGTGTAAATGCGCGGAGTCAGCTAGTAGATATATTAAGAAGGGAAGTTGATTAAACAACCAATAAAACGCCTTGTTAAGCAAGATACTCCAGTGAGCCTCTAGTACCATGTTCAAAAATATTATTAAGAAATTGTGTTTATTCCAGGTGAGACCCTGCAGGAGGCTGGATTCGAGCACTGGCAGCCCGGAGAGCCGAACAACGGCTCCCAGCCGCTGGGCGAGCAGTGTGGAGCCACGCACCGGGAAAATGGATACTTTCACGACACGCCTTGCAACTGGCGCCTGTCATTCATCTGCGAGAAGACACCGCCCACCGCCGCCGGCCACTGATCATTCTTATCCCAATGCGAGTTTAGGAGTTAACCTATAAGCCGGCCTAGTACGAACACAGTGATGGTTCCAACCCACATTTTTGGACCAAAATCACTGAACTTGTGTTGGGGCTCACTTTAATTTTATCTTATTTGGTGTAGTCTATGGTTCGCCCATCGATGGCAGATCCAGAGCTCCCGGGATCGATCCCAGGCGAGTACAATATTGTGCTCGATTTTGTTCCGGCATTTATTGATGCCAGTTCCTCAGTATGTTGAGGATTCCGGGTGAAGTGCGCTACTACCTTAGGCCTTATCATAACTGAAACCAGATGAGATAAAGGCTAAGCGCCTCTTCAACGTACAATAAAAAAAGACACCCGAAAACTGTTTTCCCATAACGGTTCATGACATACAGTTCGCTGACAGACAAACGGGAGGACGGACAGCAAGTCTTAGTAATATGGTGCCGTTTGCACCCTTTGGGTACGGAATCCTTAACCCCTCCTTATTATTAGCGTTAGCTTATGAATCCTAAGCTAATAACAATAAGTGTTTTCTGAAGAGGTTTTTGGAGTCTTATCATAAGTTATGATAATATTATCAGCCATAGTCATCCACTGTTATGTATTTCCTTGGCATTTGAATTTAATAAGAATCAATTTATGTTAAAAAAAATCAAATAGTTCCACTCAACATATACTGCTTATCGCGATATCGCGGCGCCGCGCGCCGTCGGAACCTATCAGCCAGACTGTGGGCATGGCGAATAAGGCAGCCGTACTAATTCCTTGCCTCCTATAGCTACTTCTCATGCCATTCTTCGAGTGTTGGTTGTTGGCTCATGGAGTGCCTACTATTAACACACACACGATGTAAATAAATAAAAATAAAATAAATATTACAGGACATTCATTTTACACAGCGCCATCTAGCCCCAAACTAAGCATAGCTTGTAATATGGGAACTAGATTACGGATAAAATACTTAAATACTTTTTGTAAATACATACGTACTATATGATACAACACCCAAACACAGAACAAACATCTATATTCATCACACAAATGTTTGTCCTGGGTGGGAATCGAACCCACAGCCTACAGCGCCGAAGGCAGAGTTACTACCAACTGAGCTATGAGGCTTGTCATGTAAGGAGTTAATCTTCCAATTTTATTTTTATCCGTGTAAATTTAATTTGTGGGTACCGTTTTTAACTGACTTCAAAAAAAAGGAGGAGGTTCTCAAATCGTCGGAATCTTTTTTTTTATGCATGTTCCCCGATTACTCGTAGACCGATTTTAAAAATTATTTTTTTGTTTGAAAGGGTATACCTACTTATCAGGTGGTCCCATTGTCAGCAGGTCAGGATCTGATGATGGAATCCTGGAGAAATCGAGGGAACTCTTCAATGCAGCCAGTGTCTTGGGCACGCTTCCGTCTGGTACTGGTCTGGAACAGTTGAGTTACCTATAGGCCGTTTGTAACGGTCCTTAGGTAATCTGACTGATTCCTTTGTACTTAGTTAGTTTAATTTATTGAATAAATGTACTCTTCAAATATTATATGTACACTTGAAGTGATTTGGGTATTTTAAGGGTCGGTATACTTGCCAGGTGATCCCACCTTCATCAGGTCAGGATCTGATGATGGTATCCTGGAAAAATCCAGGGAACTCTTCAAATATCGTAGGCATACTTCAAGCGATTTGGGTGTAGTACCTCAAAAGTAAAGAAAACACGGACCCCATATAGGGTCACACGTCTGTCTGCCTGTCCGTCAATTTGTTCAAATCAAAATAATTGGAAAAATACGTCATCCAGGTAAACGAAATTGTAACATAATTCTTCATTGAAGTCGTTTTTCTTTTTAGTTTTTAAAACATAATTATTGTGTCATGCATAGTGTTGAATAACGTGTTTGTTTTTTTTTTCATCCATCTTCTCCATCTTACAATACCGGTACTCTTAAAGATCCTGTAACTTTCCGTATTGCCACAGTCTTCGGTTGGGTGCAAAATTCTGCGCCTCTCAAAAGTGCCGGTGCTGTAGATAAACTTGGACGAATCAGCCGCCGCACCAGCCCTAACTGATGTGCCAGGAAGATGAGATGGAGCAAGGGTGTCGACGCAGGTAGCGTCCCACACCAAAGGCCTACCCATTTCCCAAGGGACAAGAGTCATACCGTCGGGCCGCTTACCATCATCACGTAACAGACCATTCGGTTCTAGAACGACTGGAATATTGATACTGGTAAAAGCTCGACGGATAATATCATTAAGGCTTGCGTAGCGTGAAATCCTGCCGGCAGACCTGGCGCATTTGTCTTCAGTTGGGTGCAAGAGGCGCAAATATAGTGGTCTCGACAGAGCTTAACCTATTTGAGCCTTTTAAGGTAAAAAAAAATGTACCTTGGTTACGTAGGGAACCTCTCGGATTTTCAAAAATCTTGAGCCGACACGTGACCCAAAGGTTGGCTCTTATTTACGCTAGCGAATTAGCATAGCTATCCAGCGTGACAATGCAGGCACTGTCTTAGGCACGCTTCCGTCTGGTTTGGTATGGTATTAGGTATTAAATGTTTATTTTTTTTGAAAAGTTACTACTTATTCATTAGAAAATGTTAACACAAATCTAATAGATGTAACTTCTTACCCTTTTGATCTACTATCCGAAGACACTACCTACAATAAGACTGACTACGATTTTCCATAAGGGTTCAACAAGTCATCAATCCGAAGACACTACCTACAATAAGACTGAATACGATTTTTCTTAAGGGTTCAACAAGTCATCAATCCGCAGACACTACCTACAATAAGACTGACTACGATTTTCCATAAGGGTTCAACAAGTCATCAATACGAAGACACTACCTACAATAAGACTGAAAACGATTTTTCTTAAGGGTTCAACAAGTTATCAATCCGAAGACACTACCTACAATAAGACTGACTACGATTTTCCTTAAGGGTTCAACAAGTCATCAACTATATATAATTCTGGGTACAAACAAGCGCAAAACCTGATTGTAAACCAAACAAAACCGCATTTTTTATATCATATTTTGATAATTATATTATGGTTATATTGTAATAGGTCGTATACCCTGCCTACTGCGAAAGTAGTGCCGATTGCCACGCAACATTACCTTTAGATTCGTATATTATTAAGCTATATTTTGAAGTTATAAGTATTTAACACTTTAACTACACCTTTAACGTTTCCATTCTACAACGAAACGTGAAAACCTTTTATTGTTCCTCTGTGTTCTAATATTGTCTATATCTCTTTTATATGCTGTTGGTTTTCTATAATTATAAACTAGTAGTTTGCCCCGAACTGAGATCTCGTGATGTCTGGTTTGTGACGGAGATTATTTCTGAAATATAACGTTATTAACAAACGATAAAAGTATACTTTCAATACACACCTTACTTACCTTACGTGATCGAGGCTCTCTCATGTTGCTAACTTAATATAATATCCTTACTAACATGAAACAATGGTTGATGATGTTTTGAAGATGCTCTCAAAACCGTTGCATTAGTAGTTGTGGTTTAAAAATCACCCCTCCAGCCTACGGGTGTCGTAAAGTCAACCAAAAAGCTTGTTTCTGTTTGTTAACAAAACTTTACCTGTCTGCCAAGCGTGATGATTATGGCGAAACCTTACAGTTATAGAGGAAGTTCTTTTGACATTGTGGTGGACATTCATTTACTCTTGATATGGAATATGCTTAGTCAAAACACTTGCATGACACTTTAGATCGAAAAAAGCTATATTAGTTAACTATACATATTTTATTTAGCTAATGTAATGTAATAAGACCTAATCTATTGAGGCAGGGTGTGAATTTTATAAATACTATAAAAGAAGTAGCGACGTGAAGAATTCAGGTTACAGACAGAAATGGTAGGTGCTAGCCAGGCGGAAATTCCTCTCAAGTCCAAGCAAAAACAAAGTTTTGCATCCTGTTATTATTTCTATATCCAAATTAGGCCTTTTATGTTGACGAGTTACCTGCTACAATTAATTTTCGGTTATCTGTTGGCACGGGCGAGTCCATAAGTGTTTTAAACACTTCAGACAGTAGTATTTCATTTTTTTTAACGCACAGAATTACAAAAGTTGTTCGGATAGATATATGTTAGATATACAGTAGTTTAAAGGTGCCCTCCGGGTTTTCAAAAATCTTGCGGTGCTTTTGATTGAGGTGACACTTGATCCAAGGGCTGGCTCTTATTAAGGCCAGCGAATTAGCATAGATGCAGTCAGTGTCTTGGGCACGTTTCCGTTTGGTACTGGTCTGGAACAGTTGAGCTACCTATAGACCGTTTGTAACGGTCCTTAGGTAATCTGACTGATTCTGTTGTACATAGTGAGTATTTATATTATATATATTAATTGTACGTTTAAAGGAATATAACTTTCTTTCTTTTGTACTACTTAAAAGTGAAAGCTTTGTTGGATTAGAAATATTTTTTATAAATATTTATATATATTACATTTATAAACATTTTATATATTGTATCTGTATGTTTCCCGAATAAAATAAAATAATGTCATTTACTACTCTACGCTGAATCCTGTTTTGAAACAGGATTCAGCGTAAAGTTACCTAATTATCAGTAGTTTGCTCAATGTAGACATTAAGCAAACTATTGATAAGTAGGTATGCTCATAATATATTTTCTACTCACAGAATTTTATATAGAAATAGGCCTCACACGAGAGCAAAACCATAACATCGCACCGTGCGAAAGTCGCGTACAAGACCTATGCACCATGAACGCCACCAAACGTGTTAAACCAGTATTATACATTAAAAGGATGTTTGTCCTTAACCGAATATACCGGTTATTGGTTTAAAAGGATATATTATATTGAAAACTATTTTAGTTAGCTGGGTTCGACCCAGCCGAATCAAGTACTACTCGATATTTTATTTCAAATGTTATTCCTATTTTCATCTTAGCTTGAATACTGACTTGCAATGTTTAGTAAATTAATTACTGTTTTATTATTTTATCAAGTTTTACCAAATATTCAAGGTAAGTACTTGATTTTTTTGCATTTTCGGACATTCGTCAGATCGCAAATTTTATCGCTTATTTTGAACTTTATTCGAAGGGCATTGGAAATAATCAGGAGTGCTTCAAATAAGTATAATTAGGGACATGCTGGCATAGAATATTTAGTCGGATCAGAATACTACAACCTTATTATCGTTCACACAGCCTTTCTTGATTTCTCTACACCCAGGTAATATATCTACACTTTTGTGCAGCATGCTTCAACTCATAATAATATTATCTCACATAACATGACCTTAATAATAATTTATGCATCGCCAACCACCTTTTTACCCGACTGCCTCAGAAGGAGGGCTATGTTTGTATGGGTATTCTTACTATCACTCACCTCAACAGCTTTATAAAATCTGGCTAGTGATATGTCATTTGATTCGTTTGAATTGGGAGTGACATAGGCTATATTATTTTTATATGGAAGTGAGAATCAAAAGTTAGAAGGGCGGGGGTGGACACAAAAAATGATTCTATTCCATCAATATGGGTAGTATCAAATTAAAGCTAGTAATATGCGAATTCTAAATATATATATGTATATAATACCACTTGTAAGCTGCCACATAGTAACAAATTAAGTTTAAAGTATGTCACTTCTGTTTTGGCTTCTGTCTATAAATATAATCTTACCTCTGAGTTCAGGAACACAACAATTTTTAGACTTGTTGTTATGGCGACAGGATTAGGTAAGATGGTGGTAGCTAGCCTTAAATAAAATCTTAACAGCAGCAAAAAGTCTTACAAGTAACCCGAGACCTCTGGATCTGAAATCGGTGGGTTGAACCACTAGACCACAGAGGCGGTTTGCCAGCCGATGGCCCTTCAGTTCCGTTGTCTGAATCCAAATTGGCCCACTCTCAGTTCGTCACCGCTCTTCACGCTTGGTCGTGCGTTGAAGTCCCCCATCATAACCGTGTAGTGTGTTTTCGAGGCATGAATAACCTTTGCAATGTCGTAATATACATATAATACTTAACCTCCTCCATCACCAGGGCATTTCGAGATCTGGGCATACCTTATAATACCGTATAACTAATATACCTGTCGGCCAGCCTTAAAATGCTCTTGATCTTCAAAATGTTGTTGACAAAGGACTTGTGGACGAGAAACCCAATACCGTGTTCAGCTGGTCGCCCTCCAGGTATATAGTAAAGCAAGTTGCCAGAATTAAGGGTGATCGTGTCCTCCCCTTCTCTTTGCACTTCTGATAAACATATAATGTCCCAATGCAACTAGTTCACAACGTTTGTGCGTTAGTTACAAGGTGCAGGATTTTATTAGGATCTGAAATATATTTTTAGGTGCTCCAGAGTTTAGAGATGACTACTCATACAAGGAAACAGTAAACGGATGGCTGAAGTTGCATCTGGTGCCAGCCACGTGGAGCGATGCCCGTATCAGGTGTCATGCTGAAGGTATGTATCCGGTACAGCTTTTAGATTTAAGGTGTACTTCCAGCTTCATATATTATTTTTGTCTATTTAGCCAAAGCTGTTTAGTGAGTACCTACCTAGACACAATCTGTTTGGGTTCACCAAACGATAAGCTGAGCTGGGGTAGCTGGAAGATAGATAGCTAGCTAGCTAAGAGTTAGGGGGTGTAAACTCCGAAGATAATAATACGACCGAACCCGTTGAGTAAAGTAAATGTAGGGGAGACCTAGGAGGGCTGTGACAGTTTTGACTTTTGGGGCCATATTTCGCTCAAGAAGCATTCCACAGTTATGATCCATGTGATTAATTTAGCCGCATTCCTTCTGTTTTCAAAACAATCACCAAAACTGATTTAAGTATTAAAGTTTCTCAGAAAATCGACAAAGTTAAAGATCACTCCCCTGTCACAACTCTCCTACTACCGAGGTAAGTTGTGACGGGTACCGAGGTAAGTTGTGACAGCATTATATTAGACATAAAAAATACTATTACACTTAATATTAATAAATCATACATGTTTTTTTAGGAAAAAGTACTTTAATTATGTTTAAGTTTCAACAAAATTAACATATGAGCATTCCCTTAACAAGTAATTATAGTTTTAATTAACTTAATATGGCATCATTTTTCATTTTCATTTTTGTCCCATGTCTCTGGAACTTTTTTATTATATTTTATGCTTACTCATATGCAATGACTCTAGTTTCTACCGCAGTCAGCCCATAATTAGATGTTGCACATGCTAGCAAATAGTCGCTTAATATATTATTCTCCTATTCTGTAAAAATAGTCGGAATGGTATAACCCATAGACGGAGCTTCGCCTTCTGGGTTTGCTTGAAAAGCCTCTGTCTTTTTAATATATCTTGATAAAAACATGTAGTTTAGATTGTAAGAGGCCGCAGCATCTCTTATACTTTTACAGGGGGTAAAAGTTTAATTTAAATTGTAACGGTCCTTAGTTAATCTGACTGATTCCTTTGTACATAGTTAGTTTAATTTTACATTTTTGAATAATTTGTTTTAAAATAATAAAATGTACACGTAGGTACAGCGTGGCCCCTTCAGCCACTTTGGTAGCTAACTGGTTCGTAACCAGCTACGTAAAAACAATTTTCTTCACTGTTTTGTAATCAGTTACTAATAAACACTTATTTTCCGTATTCGTTATATTTTATAACCAGTTATGAAAAAATACTTTTGTTCTCTGTTATGTAACCAGTGACTAAAACCATTTTTCTAAATTTTGGGTGCTATCGTTATCTATCATGTATGAGTGATAGATCAATGTCAATCAATTCAAATGCAAATCAAGTGTCTCTTGTCTGCATTGATACTGCATTTCCTGCATTTGATTTCTATATATAATAATATTTGTGCTAATAATTCTAATGATATGATGGAATATTTTCCTACGAAACGAGCAGGCACTAAATTAGTATTTGAAGGCCATGAGTACCATAAACGGAAAAAATATGTTAATGGCAGTACATTTTGGCAATGTAGTAACAGCAGTAAGAAGTGTAAAGGAAATGTAACAGTAAGTACTGAAAACGTTAAGATTAAAGAAAATCCGCACAGCTCCAGATTGCTTTCAGTTTGACAGCTGTCAACCGAAATGTAGATCTCATTATACCTATCATTTATCCAAAGGAACCACTACTCTAAGACTCTAGGACGTCTAGCTTACGAGATATTTCAGTTTGAAGTTTGACCGCTGTCGCTGTCAAACAAAATGAAGATCTAGTTGATACCTATCATTGGTCCAAAGGAACCACTACTCTAGGACGTCATAAAAATACATTTGCATTGCCGGCTTCAAATACAGTATATTAAGGCCTTGAATGTACTTTTGGCGAAATAAACTAAGTGATAAAAACAAAAACTATTCAATATGAGGAAAGGGAAAAAATATTCCCGCTCCTCCTACCAAACGGAGTATCGATCGGAGGACAGGGAATAACCCGAAATAAGTGTTTATTAGTAACTGATTACAAAACAGTGAAGAAAATTGTTTTTACGTAGCTGGTTATGAACCAGTTAGCTACCAAAGTGGCTGAAGGGAGCGTGGCTTGTACATAATCGATGAATTCGCTAGAATAATTAATTAAACTGGTCAAACGCAAGACTTAGTTGCACACTATAAGAACTAGGTACGTGAACGAAAACAATCAGCTAACGTATAAATTAAATATGAAAATTGATAAAATTACCGCTTGGTTCTCATTAAGATTTCATTGTGAACTCATATGTAGATACATTTTCCTGAGTACATATTGAAATAAATATAACTAGAGTTCGAATAGGTACCTACATATTGAAAAGGAGAATACAAATGCATCGTAACCAAAAAACAAACAACTATATCATAAGTTTTATTTTTTATTAAATAATTAGTTTTTAGGAAACGGGTTTTTAAAAAAGATTTAATTTAATTATTTCTAAAATAGAACTAATCGATATGCGTCTACACCGATGCAGAGGTGCATTCAATCTGACTTGCCAATGGATGGGGCGGATGCAGCCAGTCGGCATAATTATTAGAGACGGCTGTATCAGCAAAACATGGTTACTTAGAAAAGCATTGTACATTAAGCAAAAACACTATTCTATCCTTAATCTAGGGCAGAAGAGTGAGGTCATACCATAACTACCTATTATATCTATGCAACATTAGATAATGAATAGGTATAAAATGTATATACATCTATTATCACAGTCATATTATACAGCTAACATATAAGTAACTTCACAAAAATGCGGATAAACCACGAATTGATAAATAAATAATGATAACAAATACATTTATGATATTATTCAGTTTAATTATTTAATATTAATTATAAATGTACTCAAATGTTATGTAATATTTTTAAGAATATTAAGTGTGTTTCGTTGGCAATATCAGCTAGGTATATCCAAATCTGACTATTAAAGTAGTTGATCATCTACGGAGGCTACCTGCTTGAAAACCTTAATATCGTCAGCAAACAGTAGAAATGAATTCAGACACATTCCTCTCAATAAATGAAAATAGAGCTCTAAAGCCTAATACACATATACAATTACAATGTGTTAACAAGGAATATGGTTGTTATTTCCAGGTGCTGTGCTGGCATCGCCTCTAAACGATAAACTTCTGGATGCTATGGTGCAGATTTCAAAAGATAAAGTCAACAGCATATTCACTGGTGTACATTGTACGTACGCTAAGGGCACCTACACATCAATTGAAGGTGAATATGTCACCTCATACATCTTCAGTTGCATTTCAAGAAAGCCTGACCCGAATGTCGTAGGCCCATCTACGAACCCTGTTTCAATCCATATTTCGTAGTGGAAATTTTAGGTGCGCAATTGATATCTACATGCTCGAGAGGGACCCAGCATTTACTAACATCTCAGAACCATCGAGTTGAAAGACATATTACGCTTCTGTGGTCTAGTAGTTCCCCACCAGTATAAGACCCGGAGACCTGAGTTCAATTCCCAGGAGGGTACCAGTTTCTGCTCGGTTTGGTTGGTGGTAGGGCTTATTTCCACCTGGCAAGCTACCGCCGTCCTACCTATGTATGACGATAACAGCAATTTTAATTCGTCAGTTCCTTTATAGTCTCTTTTGCCTAGAAGAAATCGCTTTTATTTTAACCCATTGTACTTAGACACTATTGTCGCATGTTTTGTGTTGTTCTATAGTATTATTTCTGTATATAATAAAGTTATATTCATTAATTAGTTCATTCATTATTTTGTACAAAGTGGATTGCGCTTATACGTCGTAGCATTGTAAAAAAAAACATGCACCATCTATTGGTGGATTTGGCGGAATTTAACCCAATCTCTCCAGTCACAGGAAAGTTATAATGCTGTTTCTATAGCAGCTGATTCTGTACTTCTAGATATAGAGTTCTTTTTTTTTCAGGAGTACCATTATTAGATCTGCCCATAACCTGGGCTAGAGGAGAGCCCGATAACTTTGAAAACTTAGAAAGCTGCCTCGTCCTGCATATTTTAAATAATGGAATGATGAGTGATGAGGACTGCTCCCACACTAAGGCTTACGTTTGTTATAAGAAGAAAACAGATAATTTGGAGATCAATGCGTGTGGAACTCATGATAAAGGTGAGATTATTTTATTTTTCCGTTCTTTATATATTAGATTAGGTGGCTCCATTGGCTCTCATACACTTTTATCATGCAAACGGCAACGGGTGCATTCGTTTTCTTTCTGTCTTTCCTAAAACCTATAACATGAGCCTCTTCAAGGCGAGAGTGACTTTATGTCTTCTAGGCCAACTTGCTACATAGTATATGCCACATCATTGCTTCCGCTGGGATTGTAACCATCGTAAGACTATCTGAATAACAAAAAACACTTGTTTAACAGGTTTTTTTAAAAAGTCCTGACCTTTGTTGCTAGAACTAGCCTAGCCTGACTAGCTACGACCATCTTACCCAATGTCTTATTAACCATTCTTAAAAAAATTGTTGTCTTCCGGCATTTAGATAGCCAGTTCCTCATTTTGTTGAGGATTCCGGGTGAAGTGCGCCTTCACCTTCGGCATTATCTCAACTTGTAACCAGGTGAGATGAAGGCAAAGCGTTTCCCGTCGTACAATAAAAAAAAAATTAATTTCTAACCATCTCACAAGACAATCTTTAAAAACGAAATACCTAATTGTATTTGTATTGCAGAATATACCCTTGATTCTAGAACTGGTAAATGCTATAAATTCCATCGCCGTGGACTCATATGGACGAGCGCCTACATGACCTGTGCGGCAGAGGGTGCCCATCTAGCAATTATCAATAGTGTAATGGAGTTCGAGGTCATAAAAGAACTGATGAAAAAGAACCCAGAGAGCACGGTTTCTGCTGATCACTCGTTTTACGTCACCATGGGCTTTTTGGACCCTAATGATGGTGGATCCTGGTACACCATACACGGTATGTATGACAATTTATGTATAATGATTCTAGAATCGTCGATACACAAGAAGTAGTACCAAGCGCCGCAACAGATGGTGTTAGGGAAAAGAATCAAGCAAAACACAAAAAGCAAGAAACCCACACAAATATCTTAAGCTGAAAGTAATAAATAAAATCTCTCACCGTCAGTTGTGAGAGAAATTGCTCTGGTGATTCTTGGTCTTATTCAAGCGTGTTTAATGTGGAATAACACTAGAAGGGTGTTTTGAAAACGAAAATTATAATTTCGATCATATACTAGCGGGACTTGTAAGGCTATGAAACGGCCACATGGTAAAACTCTTCATGCTTATTGGTTCATCAATCATTTATTTGTTCTATGATATTAAATCGATTTTAAAAGAGCTGTGTGGCCGGATCGAAAGAAGGGCCAAGTACCCAGGCCCAGACCGTCTTCCGATCCGGAGGTTGTGGGTTCAAATTCGGTCGTGCGCCAGTAATCTTTTCGGTATTTTAGAATGTTTAACGAGACATTTGATGGATTTGATATGATTAATATTTAGAGAGCATTTGACACATGCACATGATCTGACGATGAAAGTCACACGCGAGGAAACCGGTATATCCCTCGGAACATAAACTGAATATGGAATATCACTGTCTACAATTCCGTTAGGCAACGATGCAAAGGGCTTGCAACCTACTACATATTGAATGCTAACTAGCCTTACAAGACGTGAGCATGAACCGAACGTAATAAGTCTAGACGTGTCTCTTACTACCCCGTAGTAGATGATCCTCAATAGATTCACGCTCTGAGTCGTGACCAAAAAAATCCTCGAAAAAGAAATCAAAAGCGTTAATCTGGTATTTTTCATACTGTGTAAAATTCTGTATTCTTCGTGAAAACGAAGACAACTCGAAAAATCGTGTTTTGAGAAAAACGCATATTTAAATATTTAAGCTTTAAATGGCCACCACTTTTTTTCTATTAGTTCTATTGTTTTGTGAAATAAATAAAAATATTGAATTATATTATTTGTCATGCCAATAGTAGGTTGTGTAAAACGATTCATTTATAGACGGTACGTTTTTTTCGTTGGTGCTCAATGCTATATCTCAAGTTTAAATTGATTCTGACGGTCTTCAAGCTGGAGTTTTCTAATCTTGTTATCCAAAATTAACACTAAACATCAATCTTTCATTCATCAGATTTTTATAAACGAGATAAAACTAATAAAAATACGTAAGAACTTAACTTCTATCATAAAAAAATATTTTTTTGCAATTAGTTTTGTGATAATAGACACAAAATTTTTCTTAACTTGTTGAAACTAATGAGTTTTGAGTAAACATTTTGGGTCAAATGATATAAGTACTTAGGTACGTAGCTGTCTTGCTTAAGAAAAAATGTAATCGATGGATAATAAGAATGACTAGCTAGAAGCGGAGATATCTATAATTTGCTGTTGTCCGTTCCGCAGTTTTGGTCCCCGGGCTTATAGATATTCATCTGATCAGAGAGTCATTTCAGGCCTACCTCTATCGATCAAAAAGAGAATTTCGCAAATTGGTTTAGAGCTTAGAGATATCAGTGGACCTCCTTTCTAGGAAGTTCATCACAAAACCGATAAAGTCGCCGCCTCGCGTCTATGGCTTGAACCCTGTGTGTAGCAAGATACTCATCACCTGTGAGCCTAGGACGTTCAACTCAGTACAGTTTGTGGTTTATTCCAGGTGAGACCCTGCATGAGGCTGGATTTGAGCGCTGGCAGCCCGGAGAGCCGAATAACGCCAGCCAGCCTCTGGGCGAGCTGTGTGGAGTCACGAACCGGGATAATGGGAACTTATACGACGCACCTTGCAACTGGCGCTTAGCATTCATTTGTGAGAAGACACCGTTCACCGCCGCGGGCCACTAAATTTTCGTATCAGCCTAAATAAACCGCATGTATGGGGCCCCCTTTAATTTAATTTATTTCTTCGTCATAGCTGCAAGTGTCTACATAAAAGTTATTTAAGCTGTTTTCCTTTTAAGGCTCATAAGATGACCTGCTGACAGACAGACGGGCGCAAGGACAGCAGAGGCTTAGTAAAGGGTGCCGATTGCACCTTTTGTTAACGTACCCTATAAACGTTCATATTGTATCGTTAGCTTATTGATATCACTATCAGCCATCTCATATGGTCATCCCAGTGTTCTCTACCTACTCTCTAAATCTAAATTATATTTGTAACTTAAATTTAATATGAATCAATTTATGTAATAAGTATCTATTAATACTATTTAATTAATAAAATTATATTAAATTAAACACTTTCATTTTATGCAAAATCTGAGGTACAAACTGTAACGCCCCCCCTAAAACCCTTCTTCACCTTTTAACCCCTCAGCCATGCTATGCTCCACTCCACATACTACTTCCTTATCGCAATGCCGCCATCAGAACCTATCAACCGCACGGTATCTAGTGGGCAGTGGCGAGTAGGTAGCGAGCGCCTATTCCACTAAGTTCAACTTAAATCTCAATTCGTTGAACTAATTGTTTTTTTTTTCAATTACTTCAACTTTGAAACTGTGTGTGTAACTGGAAGCATCATTTATTAAAAAAATATGTATTTCAATGTTCAGTATTTCATGGATATATATTTTAATTTTACATATGTAATCGTTTCACTTGCGGATAATCCCTGTCTCGTAGGAATATCGGGATGAAAAGTATGCTATGTCCGTATTCCAAATTTGGTGGCCGAACAAACATACACATAAGCAAATTAACGATATTTTATTTTAGTTGAACTTACTGGATGAAAACATACAAAGTTGAAATAATGGGAAAACAAAAACAATTAGTTCAACGAGTTGAAACTTGAGTTGAACTTGAATTGGCGGGTGGCAAGTGGCATGGTGAGTAAGTAAGTACCATAAGTAGCCGAATGTGATGCCGTAGAGTACCTTTCTTATGATATTTATTACATACAACAATAATTGTAAAAAACATAGGTAACAATTTTTCTCCCTTTTGTTTAAATTTTTAAGTATAAGAGCAAATACCTACTGAAATCAAGAATGCATGAATGAATGAATTAACACTTTATTGTACACAGAAATAATACTATACACAGTCAGGTCATAAGTATTGTCACACAGTAAAAACTTTTCTTTTAGAATGCTGGCCACAAAAAAGTTTATTGAATTCAAATTTCGAATTGTTCATGAAAATAAAAATGTATACTATTTAGAATTTTACTTATTTTTAAATATGGAGTGGGCGCTTAAAGAAGACCGTGTTGCAGTTATTGCGTTGCATCGTTGCGGTTACGCGCCAATTCAATTTTTTGACATACTGAAAAATTTTAATATAACCAAAAGATTCGTTTATCGTACCATCAAACGATACAATGAAGACTTTAGTATAGATGACAGGTCAAGAAGTGGTCGCCCTCGGTCTGTTAGGACTCCAGCTGATAAAAGCTGTGAAGGCGCGAATTCAAAGAAATCCCAAACGTAAGCAGAAACTGTTGGCCCTACAGATGGGGTTACGCAGAACCACGGTGAAAAGGGTGTTAAATGAAGACTTAGGGCTTCGGGCATATCGAAGAAAAACAGGACATCGTTTAAATGCTCGTCTAATGGACCTGAGACTGAAGAGATGCCGCGCTTTGTTGAAGCGGTACGCGGGAAAAAAATATCGGGAAATTCTTTTTTCGGATGAAAAAATTTTTACCGTAGAAGAGAGCTACAACAAACAAAATGATAAGGTGTACGCACACAGTAGTGAAGAAGCGAGCAACCGTATTCCGCGTGTCCAACGAGGTCATTTTCCATTCTCGCTCATGGTATGGTTGGGAGTTTCTTATTGGGGCTTAACAGAGGTACATTTTTGTGAGAAAGGTGTAAAAACGAATGCAGTTGTGTATCAAAATACAGTCCTGACGAACCTCGTGGAACCTGTTTCTCATACCATGTTCAATAACAGGCACTGGTTATTCCAACAAGATTCGGCGCCAGCTCATAGAGCGAAGAGCACACAAGACTGGCTGGTGGCGCGTGAAATCGACTTCATCCGGCACGAAGACTGGCCCTCCTCCAGTCCAGATTTGAGTCTGTTAGATTACAAGATATGGCAACACTTGGAGGAAAAAGCGTGCTCAAAGCCTCATCCCAATTTGGAGTCACTCAAGACATCCTTGATTAAGGCAGCCGCCGATATTGACATGGACCTCGTTCGTGCTGCGATAGACGACTGGCCGCGCAGATTGAAGGCCTGTATTCAAAATAACGGATGTCATTTTGAATTAACTTTATTGTCATAAGAATCTATGTTTCGTTAAGTTCATTTCGGTATATAAACGGTTACATAATGAATAAACTTGTTTCAATTATTTTATATCAAACTTGTGACAGAATTTATGACCTGACTGTGTATAACAACACATATGTTCAATAAAAGTACAATAGCCTTATCGCTAAAAGCGATTTCTTACCTAGGAAGGAGAAATGTAAACAGTAAAAAATAACAGAAATAGAGCACAACAATAAGAAGAAATATTAGAGAAATCAAAACAAGTACTAGTTGCATAAATAAATAATACAAACTATCTCATCTTATCTCACTAATATTATAAGTTCGTGTGAATATTTGTTACCACTCATCATCAAAAAATTGTCAAGAAGGCGTCGCCCGGCGTGGCGAAAGATGCATCACTATATACAAAATGAGGTTCAGCCATCCACAGCCACCATCATTCAACATCACAGCAAGCTCCCGCAGTTGGACATCACCTACTTCAACGGCAAGGATATCACCGCTTACACAGCGCTCATCAACGTGTTTTGCGCTATCGTCGATAAGGAAGCAACGCTATCTCCACTTCAGAAGTTGTGTTATTTGCGCAAATATCTGCAAGGTGATCCTTTAACATTAGTAGACGGCCTTGCTGACAAATCATATGAGCAGGCACTAACCTTACTAGCTAAGAGATACGACAATAAAACACTCTTTATCACGCATCATGTAAATACATTGTTGGATTACCAGCCCATCGTAAAGGGAAATGCTTCTTAACTTAGGAATTTAGTTTCTAACGCTTGGCAACATGTCGGGGCTCTAATCAACTTGGAGGAAAACACTCATCATTGGGACAGAATTCTCATTCCTATTTTGCTCAGGAAGCTAGATGTAATTTCTTGTAGGGAGTACCACTGTGAGTGAGACTTTTCAAGATTGCCAACACTAGAAGAGTTCTTAGAGTTCACCGAGAAACGGGCAATCTCGGCTTTGAATAATTACAAGCTACCCCTGGTAAGTTTAATAATAAATATTTCAATAAAACAGTGAGTTTAGCCAATATATCAGAGAGAGAACAAACAAAGCTGTTGTGTAAAATATTGTAACAAAGAGGGTCACAAAATATTTTTCTGCGAAGAATTCTCAGCAATTAGCGCTCAAGATAGGATTAACTTTGTCGATATTTCAATTATGCAAGATTTGTTTGAATGCACATTCTAAGAAATAGGTACCATTTCCACTTCAGATGTTCCGTATGCAAAAGCAAAGAGCATGGCTCACTGCTTCATGTGGAAGAAGTGGTGTGCAATGTGGCTCAATCCACTCATAAAGTATCTGCCAAACATTCCGTATTATTACCTACTATAAAGGTCAATTTTAAAACAAGCAATGGGTCTTATGTTTCGGGGTTTAGTAGATAGTGGTAGTCAGATAGCATTTGTTACCAAGGATTTAGTGCTCAAATATAATGTGAATGGTACAGTGCTTGGCCAAAAACAAAAACCTATTGCTAAGGCGGTTAATTTATCAATGCATTCGATGCACAACAATTATAATTGTAATGCATTGTTTTCTGTGGAAGAAAATATTACCCACTATTTACCCCAAACAGAGTTTGATATCAGTGGGGTACACATTCCAGATACAGATCTCATGTCTATGAAACCTGTGTATGTTAAGCGTAGTTTAAGTACAAATAACTCCGATTATTTAGAGTTATAATAGGGTACTGTGATGCATCAAGCATTTCCTTTGGTGGAAATTTGTTTGTTAGGGCTGTCCAAGGCAACAATGTAAATATAACGCTACTGTGTAGCAGGTCGCTACTGTGTAGAGTAGCGCCACTTAAAGTCAAACAAATAATACCTCGGTTAGAGTTAAATGACTGTTTGATTCTTGCTAAATTATATTCCAATGTAAATTGTACTCTTCAAAGATATTCGTTTAGAAATACCTTTTTGTTTAGCGATTCGCAAATTGCACTCTGCTGGCTTCAAAGTCCACCTAACAAAAACATCTATGTTAAGAACAGAGTCACAGCCATCAATGAACTCACAAAGAATTGTGTATGGAGTCATGTGAGTGGATTTTGCAATCCTGCAGATTGTTTATATGAGGCCTTCAGAGCTCTCTTTGAATAAATTGTGGTGGCTCGGACCACCACAGTTACAAGAACCTGATTTTTCAGTTGAGGCGTTTGTTAATAAGTTGGTTAGTAACATATTTCAAGACAGGAATTATCAATCAGTAAACTGCAATGTAATCAATGAGTGTAAGATGTAAGAGAGAATGTCAGTATCTAAGTTCTCATCATTGCTGAAACTTCAGAGAGTAGTGTGTTCTATGTTACGCTTCATAAATATTAAGAAAGAGAGAGTCAAGAAAGAGAACCGCATTTTGTCAAAAACTGTAAACATTAATGAATACAGACAGGCAATGACAATTATTGTAAGAAATGTCCAATCAATGCATTATGCATTATGCTCTTTAGTTAAGAAAAGTAATCTTGTAAAATCCAACCTCAAAAATTTGTGTCCTTTTCTGGATAAAGATCAGCTCTTGCGAGTCGCGGGCAGGTTAGATAACACTAACGTACCCTTCAACCAAAAACACCCATATTTTTTGCAAAAAGCTGCAATTTTGCAAGGTTAATACGGTATGAGCATACGGCATTCATGCATGGGGGCTTGCGGGTGATGTTAACTAATCTCAGCCAAAAATACATTATCTTAGATGCAACCACACTTATCAAAAGCATCATAAATAAATGCATTTCTGTTTTAAACTTAGAGCTCAAGCTTCACAACAGCTGTTGGCTTCATTGCCCCTAGATAGAGTTTTGCGAGATAGGGTTTTCAATAAAGTAGGTATAGATTATTGTGGGCCATTTAACATCAAGTAATATTCTATTAGGCAAACAGTAGTATCCAAAGGATATGTATGTGTCTTTGTATGTTCTGTAGTCAAATGTATACATTTAGTGTTTGATTTAACTTCTGAATGTTTTATAGTTGCATTAAAGCGATTCTGCTCAAGAAGAGGCTTACCTCACACAATCTACTGCGATAATGCATCTACATTCAAGGGTGCAAACAGACAATTAAATGAACTTTATCATTTATGTAAATCTCAGGCTCATCAAAATGCTGTCAACGATTATTGTAGTCAGAAAGGGGTCAATTTTAAATTTATTCCAGTGTTATGAAGGGGAAATTTTAACAAAAGGTTTTCTGATAAGCTATGACAATGTGAGTGTGAAAAGTGCAGAAATTCTAATTTGCCTTTAAGGTAAGCAGGCATACAGGGGAAAAAGGTACAAAATATAGAAGAGAAATAATAAGCATATGTGACAAGCCAGTGTGAAATCTGTCTCGTTAACTTTACAAATAAAGAATTAAGATAATAATCAAATAAGGCTTTGTAATTGAGAACGATTTATTTTACATTGCTTACTTGTAGGATGAGAACAAACATATTTCATATTTGGAATAGAGACGCCATTAAAATTCGACCAATCAGAGCGCATGTTAGAACTTTGTGATAATAATTTTGCTGGATTAAAATTAAATCCTAAAGTCTTGAAAATGAAGTCGAAATTAGATTGGTGTGAGAATTTTGTTATAGTAATGTTAGAGAAATGTGAGAGTAATTTTGCTAAAGGAATAAGAGCTTTAAAGATTATTAGGTAACGTTGAAATTTGGTTGGATACATTTTTGTACCAAATCGGAAGGTATAAAAGGGGCTAATGCCAAATTGCAGGGACATTGGGGTTTTAGATTTCTTTGAAGAAGGCTGTTCTAATGCCCGATTTTGATTAAAGACTATTGATATGAAAGTGTTTGTTCACGATCAGACTTAGCTTTTGGGACTTAGAATAATTCTTTGAATTTTGAAGGTTGTTTTAAAACTAAGTGTTGAGTGACAACAGAGGTCGAGGAAAATTGTCGTTGGTAATTGTTTACTTGCGAGAGTGTGCCTTGAAGTCTGAAATTATTCAACATAAATAATTTGGGGTTTTGTTATAAATTAATGAATAAATTTGAGGTTTTCAATATAATAATAAAAGGAGTTCAGTGATTAGCTAGGGACCCCCCCGTAAGGAATCTGAGACATGGTTTTCAGTCGTGGGTGGCAAACCGCATCGTTGGTGTAAACTGAGCCCACGTCCTCACTTATAGCTAGGGAGCCAGGAATGATGGAACGGTCTGGCAACCGATTATTCCCTTGAATTGGGATCGGTTAGTTCCCCGTGTAGTGGTGACTGGATAGCTGGGAAGGGTAGAGATCCGTCAAGTGGAACTCGTCCTTTTGGGCCTGAAACAGCTTTTCCAGAGTTACTAGCTCGGTCTGTATCTATATATTTATATATTCACTAACATATTTCCCTGGTTAGGTCGCAAATCACATGCCTGGACCACGGTCCGTGATTTGTGGCAGCACAGGTATTAAGCTAGGCCAAGTCGAGTCTTACCAGCTCGTTCCCATAGCATAGCTTAGAAGAGCAACATTGCACATCGTTGCTCTGTATTAGACCTCATAACACACTACACGATTACCTTAAATGTGGAGACATATAACTCCTAGTTTTGTGAACAGATCTCTAGCTTTGTGAGGATAGACAGGTACACTTTTAGGACGATCTAGGGATTATTATTAGTGGGAACAGTTCTTGATTATGCGGTTAGAAATATTAAATTGTTTTATTAGGAATCTTATCCACAAAATAAAATAAGATTTAAGTCATAATTAATAGATTAAAATAAGCTAACTACGAAATAAAAATAAGAACAAACCATATATTTATTAGGTGGAGTACTAACATCATATTCAAATCTTATGAAATTATATAACCCTTATCAATTTGTTGATAAAACAATCTAGAACCTACCATTTTAATGGTACCTTTATTATGAAATCTATTTAAAAGAACCATATTTCCATATTTCAACTTAATGGGTTAACTAAACAATATCTTAGATAGAAACATCTGTTATTTATTATTAAATGGAGTAAACGCCAGTTCTGGCTCAAATGTAATTTACTTATCTAAAGAATTCTCTATCTTATATCCACTAAGATGGGTTTTCTGTACTGATTTAATGAATTCAACCAGTTCCTCGGAAAAATATGATATCTACTACAATCTGACACTAAATGTCCAGATAACAGTGTAATTTCTGTTGAAGGCTATTTTCTCAGGGCTGTGCCCTACTAAATATCCACATAGTTGGTTTTATTTGGTCTATAGACTTAGAGTTGGCTGAGCGAGTTTAAGTTTAGAACGCCTACCTTTTAATAGAGAGATTTATCTGGCTTTTAGGTAATAAAGGTTACAGTCTGCTTGTACACCTATCTTACCTCCGGAAGTGGGGATAAGTAATTGAATCCATTTATGGCTGGCCGGTTGAGCCTTTACTAAAGTCATAGGGAATAACCCAATGGAACCACAATTGCTTATTAATTATAGATGGTTGTTGACTAATACCTGGATTATCTAGAATACCTAGGGTGCTCAATATGGAATTCGGAAGGGTCTCAGATTGTGAGTTTCATTAGAGAAACAAAATATGCTATCACAGTTGCCTTTTACCTATTAGAAGTTAGTGGCCATTGAGCTGTTTTAATTAAAATGTTTTTAAAATCCCTGTTATTGTGTGTAGGGTTTGCAATATCCCCTTTTGGTATATTGTGAACCTGAGGCGAGTTTAGATGGGAAGCAAAAGGCTTTTAAACTACCTATAAGTTGGGATTATCCTAATCTAGCTGGTTCAAAGGCTGGCGACAGGGTGGTACAATAACAGGTAAATTATAAATATCCAAATACTAAAACTAAAACAAGAAATAATAAAAAGGTAGGAAGTTAATAAATATTACCAAATAATAAACTAAAATATAGGAATAAAAGATAAGTGGGAAGTTAATAAAATAAACTAAAATATAGGAATAAAAGATAAGTGGGAAGTTAATAAAATATATCTAATCCAGTAGGAAACTATTATATAAGAATGAATGAGGGGTAGGAAGTCCAAATTGTCCAGTCCCTATAGAATCTGAGGAAGCTACAATCACAACGATTAGTCCTATTTAAACCACTAGAATGATCACTGGCCACAATTATGATCAATAAGCAAATTAAGTAGGTAGGCAAGAAAAAAATTAGGTAAGCCCTCTACATAAGTATCAGCAGTTCTACCTGCCGTAATGCAAAGTGTAGGTGAAGGTAAAAAAATAGTAGGTGGGTAGGGTGAGTAGAGAGGGGGGGTACACATATCCCGGCGAAGACGAATAGGGAGCCACTTGAGCATAGCACTAAGGGGCAAAATGTGTAAGGCATTGGGTGGCAGTGATTGGGCTGGCACGCTAAGAATAGCGAAAGGGATATTGTAACCTTAGATAAATAGCTAACTCATAACAGCCAGATCCAATCCGGTCATTACTTGATTGCGGATTAGATGAAAGCCAGGAAGTGAAAAAGACGTTGCAGGAAGACAAGGTTTTAGAAATGTTTCAGAGACCAAAAGAACGACGTTAACATATCGGAAAAATGACTCAGGATACTTTGAGCACAAGAAATAATTGAAATTTAATGTTCTTTATGCATTTTTTTGCCTTGAAATGTGGGTCGTTGCCCCGGTGTGCATGTCTGATTTACGCTTGGCCGGTTTCTTTAGTTACTGTAACATTCCGTGCACATTTTTTTTTTTTTGTGGAATAAATGCAGCTGAAACTGAAACTAAACGATTCTCTGAATTGTTATTGTAATGCACAGTGCATTACAATAACAATAACCTTACTGTTTAATTTAGACAGTAAATTATTCTCAATATGTGATTCAAATTTTTGATTATTAGCTCTATAGTAGCTCTGCCTTCTGCGTTGTGGGTTGTGGGTTCGATTCCCACCTAAGCAAAACATTTTTGTGATGAATATAGATGTTTGTTCTGTGTTTGGTTGTTGTATCATAATGGTTAGTATGTATTTATATAAAAAAAAGTATTTAAATATTCCATACGTATTTTAATTCCCATAGTAAAAGATATGCATAGGTTGGGCGCTGTGTGAAATAAATGTCCTGTAATATTTATTTATTTATTTATTAATAAAGGTCAGCAAAGAGGCTGGTAGGGTTCTTCTCGCAGATGAATGGTACTGGCACGTTGCACCATACATCGTTCAGGTTTCCACTCCTGAAGATGCTGCCGCAGTACTCTCCATCGTCCTCCATCCTTTCTCTCGTCGCATGGTCTGGCTGTCCGTTCTCGAAGCGAGTGAACCCGGCTTCCTTCAAGGTCTCACCTGGTCACGACACAGACGGTCTTGTTAAAGCTGAAAATCAATCAACAAGCAACTGACATAGCTCTCAGAATTAGTAAGTTCTAGTGCCAATGAGCAGGCCACCTAGCAGAGCCGATAACCGCTGGGGAGTAAAGGTTCTCTCGTGGTTCTCGCATGGCGACCACGATTTAACGTGACAAGGAGTGTCTGACCTCCACCCAACTACACTATAAACAAAAATATATATATATATAAATATGAAACATGACTCCATGACATTATGGCAGTCGCTGGGAGTCGATGGATGGATAGGACTCAGGGTTGCTGTTTACTGCGTCGGTTAGGGATTTTTTATCGCTATGTTCAGCAGTGCATGCTGAAATATATTGATAGTGATGATAATGAACCGAGTGAAACTTCCGAGACTTAATTAGTTGATTACATTATTTAAAAAAATATGAATTATGTGTTAGCTCTTGACTACTAAGCATATCTAGCTCTAAGTCACAACAATGGTGTGTGAATGAATGATAAGGTACCAGGGGTAATTGAAGCCCAAGGCATTATAAGGCCCACTTTCAAAATTCTTGCTGCTAATGACTAGAACCAACTTCCTTTTACACGCATACATGCTCTATGACCATAGACCCCCACAGTGTAAACAAAACGCGCGCTGGCGCCGCCATCATGTCAGTGGCGAGCTCTGTGTTGTGAAAGTGAGACGCACTGTTTCTTTGTTTGTTTACTACTTTGGTACAAAATATCTTGTTCAGATCGTAAGTTAGGTCAAGCTCAGTGTGATTTCAATGCTTTTTCACGTAAATATCTGTTTGTTTCAACATGTTTGGGTTGATTTATGAGCTTACCTCTAGTATAATAAGGCCCAACAAAACATATGCCGGGCCTTATTTTCCTTATGGAGAATGAAGTTAAGCAGCCTAATATTTTTATTAGTACTTGCAGATACAGCCAACATGCCGCCCAAAAGCTTTATGGACGGAAGCAAATCTTCAATCTGTTATATTAGCAGTTCAACAAGGGCAACTTACACAGCAAACCTCTGTAGCTGTTTGGGATAATCTTCCAAGACGAACGCTAAGAAACCATTTTTAAGTTGGTCGAGTAAGTATAAGTTAGAAAACAAACTTTGTTTAGTTAATTTTCATGAATTATTTTTGATTGTTTTTGAAGAGTTTTTCACTATATCATTATGAATATCTTTTAGGCCATTAACACCCCGGTAACCATGGTTACAAGGCTCAGGGACGCTACCGCCGACGGCGAAGCCGATCTCCATTGATGGCTTTAAATTAGCTTCATGAGAACTAGAAACGATTTTTTTACCTACCGGGTATGCGTCATATCCGAAATTGCGTTTCCCATCTCAAAAGTGTACACATGTTATGAAACCTATCCGTTCAGTACATTTGACGGTAAAAATCGTTTCTAGTTCTCATGAAGCTAATTTAAAGCCATCAATGGAGATCGGCTTCGCCGTCGGCGGTAGCGTCCCAGGGTGTTTTGGTTAAACTGATTATAATTTTTGTCTTATTATAGGTACCTATCCCATGTCTAAATGATCATATTTCTTTGATTACTTTACAAATAAAACAGAGTTTTATGTTCACGAAGACAGAGGCGCCCTCGTTGATTATGATTGTGGTTGAATAATCTCTCATATCAAATTGCTGGAAGAAAACACTTCGCAGGTTAAGTTCGCCTCTGTACTTACCTATTACCTACAGGACATTTACACAGCGCTATCTCCAAACTCCAAACTAAGCATAAAGCTTGTAATATGGGAATTAGATTACGGATAGAATCATTCATTACGACACCCTCCACTATCTCTGTGGTCAAGTGGTTCGCCCATAGGCGTCAGATCCAGAGACCCCGGGATCGATCCCCAGAGGAGGACATGGTACATACGTGGTAGGACTTTGTTAAGTCTGTCTTCTTACTTAGGTCTGTCGCCATATCAACAATTCTATGTTGTTATGTTCTGAAATTAAAGTCAAGATAGCCTCAGATATTTGAGGATTCTGGGTCAAGTGCGCTTCCAACATAAACCATATCCTACCTTAAAACCGGGTGAGATGAAGGCAACGCGCTTCCCCGTCGCACAATAAGAAAAAAAACCCAGAACTATATTTATAACAATAATGTTTGTCCTGGATGGGAATCGAACCCACAACCTATAGCGCAGAAGGCAGAACTACTATCAACTGAACTGTGAGGCTAGTTTTGTTATGCCCTTTTTTTTTGTAAAGAATTACAGAATAATGTTTTATTGTAGGTGATGCAACTTACTCTATCGCCTGATAGCCTGAGTCAGCGCATGCCATATAGGTAGTATTTACCGCAGTTTATGCCATGTCCTGAAAAAAATACAGTAGTTCACACTCGTTATTCGTACTAGTCTTGTGCAATTCTCTAGCGGCATAATGATTAATTTCATGTTGTGTGTCTGTACGTGCCTACTTTGTTCTAAATAGACAAAACGTGACTCGTTGGGGAGTTTTACATCAACAAATACGTATGCAGTTTCTTTACTTTGTTTAGTATAAAAAATACTTTTAGTGCAGTACTTTTAAGTATGAACTTCAAAATATTCGAACGCATGATAATGTTATTACCTAAATCTAGAGTTGTTCAGTAAGATTGCTTAGGATAATTTTGAAACGTCAAATCTACCGCTAGTTCGGAATTGCGACCAGCACACGAGGAGAAAGTCAAGTGTTAGGCAGACAGTGGTTATTATTACAACTCTATGTGTTATGAATACCCTACTTTGCCAGCGGTTACGCAAATGTCTTAATTGACTGAGCGCGCGAAGCGAGCAAAGCGGTTTCGATATTGGCCAAAAATGCTTTAGTCCGCTGTCTGTCGCCGTCAGTTTGTTCTCGCCTACAGGTCGCATCTTTCAACTGATTTTGATGAAAATTGGCACACATGTTCCTTGATTTATTAAATTTATTAGTAGTAGGTAAAATAGGGGGAAAAGGAGGGAAGTTTTATGTAGCGTTATTTATCAACAGCTTTCAATTAAATTTGAAAGACACACAAGGATTTAATTCTACACAAGATGTTGTGAAAAAAAAACAAAAAGGGGAAGTGGAGGGGAAAAAGGGGGGAAGTTTGCCGTAGGATTTCAACTTTTGTTTTTTTTCCGGAAAATGTATACCTACATTTACTAATCAGACTACGCAGTCCTCTCCACCTTTGCAAGACAAATCCGTAGACACCAGGTTCAATCTCCTCAGACCAAGGGAAAGCGAGTAATCGCTAAAACGTATACCCCTATTTGAATCAAACGTCTACGCAGGTAAGCCTATGCTAGGTATTTTATTTTTCTTATCAAGTTGTGTACAATAAATAATTATATATTCATTTATTAGTCCCTTCCGCCTTTGCGAGACGAACTCGTAGACATCAGATTTTACCTCCTAGGACCAGGGGAATACGAGTAATCACTAAAACTTATACCTCTATTTGCTCAAAAGTATAAAAGGAAAAGTGAAAGAAGAAAGCATCGGTTATTGCATGGTTACAAGGGCTCGCGAGATCTACTGTTCTTACAGAACCACTAGTAAATATAATATTTGAATCTATCATCAATCACTAGACCAAGCTCAAGGGTATGCTCGGTGACCTTGGGGTCTACTTTAAAAACCGAAGCCCGCATTAACGTGTGACGGATCGCACATTTCCCTACCACGAAGTCCCTACGTGCCCGTACTCTAATCCGTTGTTCGGGTGATCGTCATTTTGACACACATTCTTTCGATGAACCCTACTTGAAAACATTTAGTCTATAATCACATGCAAATCATCGTTAGTGCTGCCGCCAGCACTTTAACCTGATAATGGACAAATAATTTGAAAGGTATTTTTTGGAGCAAATAAATGTTCATACAGGTTGTATGAAAGGTTCACATCCTTTCATTCAAATTTAGGGTACCGTACCTAAACGGTGTCAACGGTTCTTAAACTTCGTTTACTATCCGTCTATTTCGAACCGTAACGTATAGCTAGTAGTCAAGGTAATTTTTTTGAAAAAATATAGGTACTTGTTTACCTACCTACTAAAATGGGTAGGTATTCAAAAGCGCAATATGAAGGAGGAGTTCGCATCAAACAAGAAACGTATTTTTTACTCTAAAGAAACTTAAGTGTCTCTTATACGCAGATGACCTCAAGTTGTACATTGAAGTCAGATCTTTGGAAGACTGCTTGAGCCTTCAAAGCGACGTAGATGCGATACTTGAATGGGCAGTTGCAAATGGATTGGAGTTTAACTCATCTAAATGTTTTGTCATGGCTTTCGGTCGCAAGCTACACCCTATTAAATTTCAGTACAAGCTGGACTCGGTTCTCATCGCTAGATCTGAAAATATGAAAGACTTGAGTGTCACTTTCGACCAAACATTGACATTCCATAATCACGTTACTGCACTCGCCAAGGAATCCTATCGTAGGCTGGGAGTTATCCTGAGGAATTCCCGCGACTTTCAGGGCACCCATGTGATAAAGCTTTTCAGCGCCTTGGTCCGCAGTAAACTGGAGGCTAGTTCGTGCGTCTGGCACCCACACGAGAGTACGTACGCTCTCCTGCTTGAAAAGGTGCAAAAGGCATTCCTCCGCTTCCTGTACCAGCGCTTTTATGGGTATTACCCGTACATGTACCCAACCAAGTTTCTCATGGGTAGTTTAGGTTATAAGAGTTTGGAAGTAAGAAGTGGGAGTGATCAACTGGCAACTATGCTGAAAATTATCCATGGGAAAATAGATGCCCCAGACCTCCATAACGAGCTGATGAGCCTTGATGTCCCAATGAACTACTCTCGCAGTAGGGCATACAGACTGTTCGCTGTGCCACGGTGCCGTACTGTACACTGTTGCTCGTGCTCAGTCTCCCATTCCGCGCTCCCCCTGACTACACTCAATGCCCTACTGGACGCAAACCCAGATTGTGATGTGTTTGCTGATGGATGGAAGGCGATCATGTACGAGTGTCTGAGGCTTAACGAGATGAATGTATGAGTGAAATGAATGAATTGTTTGTGTTATATCTTTATGTATTATTTGTGATAATTGACATGTGAATTTTGTTTGACATTTATAATCTTATTGTGACACTTGTTTGATTGTTATTTTTAATTATTTTTTAACTTAAACCTACTACTACATAATCTACAATTATTTTTTTAAGTTTTAATTTTCATTTTTTAAAAACATAGTTATGTAATTAGTGTATTAGTGTGGCACTGGCCGTTCTAGTTATTAATAATAGTAAATTATTGATGACAATAACGATATGTTATTTCATATTAACCACATATAGGTTTTCGGCTTCACACCACAGATAGAAACACACACTACAATAAATGATAAGTGTAACATTTAAATTAACAGAGTTCCTTCTCTGTGGTTTGACACCACTTGACATAGCGTAATGATGACATATGAAGGGTGCGTTCCGTTACTCAACCGACATTACCCGTTCCGCGTGCTTGTGATCGTCGCAGTCGAAGCCGCACATCGACTTCAAACGGAACGGTTCTTGTCGTAGTAAACCAAGAAGAAAAAGAAGAGAAAAACAAAAAAAACAGCGGGAACGCGATCCGATAACGTAGAAACAAAGTATAATTTATAACCTACGACAAATACAAACGACTAAAATCCTAATTATATCCAAAAGTAGGTACCTACCTAAGTGCCTAGTAACTATGCCTGATGTTTTCGTCGGTATTCAGTGTGTTGCGCCGTAACAGTACCTAAACCATCGGAATCAGAAAGTTCGAGCAGTGGTTGGAGGGAAGCCTTGTAGTTGCAGGAAATAAGAAAACGGGAACTTCGACCGCACATTACCACGTACAGAGATCTTATTGTCCACTGTGCGGACAATGATTATAAAAGTCATTTTAGACTGAAACCAATTGAATTCACTTTGCATCTATACTTACCTAACTACTGCAGTATCTACTCATAATATTCGGAGCAGGTAGCCCTCGCCTCGCCTCTACATGTACCCAACCAAATTGCTTGGGGACTTGGTGTCATACAAATCTATCAATACAGTTTGCGATACTAACGAAGCTGTAAATTATCCAGCAGAGTTTCAGAACTCATCGGATTTGCCAGGCATGCCACCGCTTCATATACAACTGAAGGTTGGATTTCCGGTTATTTTGCTATGTAATTTAAACCCATCACGGCTGTGCAATGGCACTCAATTAGTCATTCAAAAATTGATAAAAAAACTTTGTCGAAGCGAGCATTTTGAATGGCAAGTTCCGAGAAGAAGATATAATATATTACTACCACGAATCCCTATTATACCCACAGATAAGAATGCCAATTGAATTGAAACGGGTTCAATTTCCACAAACTTACAATAAGCTTTACAATCAATTTGCAATGATTTTCAAATTGCTGTTTGTGGCTTAGATTTGGGCAAACCGTGTTTTTCACACGGACAATTACAATTATATGTGCAATACGTGGCATGTTCTCGCGTGTGTAAACTATACAGTTTGTTTGTGTTAGCTAAAGGTAGACTCACTAAAAATATCATACACTCCATTGCACACCCATATACCACATCGCCACACACTTCTTTTTTTTTTAAAGGACAATACGCTGGCCTGATTCTAAAGCGGGAGGGCGACAGCTTTGCGCGAACCTGGCTGGCGCTGAAGGCGCGAGCCCAAAAATTGAATTTTGAGGTAACAAGCGCAAGGGCACCATTTAGGTACAGACCTCGGCTTGGGCTCTTGCCATTTGGTGGGGGAGGATAGGAATGGCCGAAGGTGATACCGAGGGTAACGCTTTGAGGCGGAAGGGTTATATAATACACCGACTCCGCCGGCGGAGACGGTGTATCTGTGTAGTGTTTTCTCTGTCTCATCACACATAGTTAATGAATGGATGCCGTCACCTCCGGGTTTGCGGTGGCAAGTGGGTCATCCGGGTCTCCAAGAACGTGTCTTGGCCTACGGAGGGACCGTCACACACTTACAATAAGTAAGTTATTTTTTATTTGACTACCTACCAAAATATTTACTAGAAATAATTTATATGGCAAAACAACGTTTGCCGGGTCAGCTAGTCTTTACATAATGTAACTGTACGTGTGTTTGTGAACACTGAACTCCACTTGAACGGCTGGACCGATTTAGTTTTTTTTTTTATTGTACGACGGGGGAGCGCTTGGCCTTCATCTCATCTGGTAACAAGTTAAGATAAGGCCGAAGGTGGAGGCGCACTTCACCCGGAATCCTCAACAAACTGAGGAACTGGCTATCTTACCTCTTAATGCCGGAACACAACATTTTTTTTTTATTGTTATTATGACGACAGAATTAGGTAAGATGATAGTAGCTAGCCAGGCGGACCCAAACAAAGTCCTACCACCAACCAAACCAAGTACAATATATTGTACTCCCCATGGGGATCGAACCCGGGACCTCTGGATCTGAAATAAGTGGGTTAAGCCACTAGACCACAGAGGCGGTTAGTTGATTGTTTTTTGGTATTTTTGAGTGGGTCCCGTGAAGGTTTAGTACATTTGGAATCGGTAGGTGGCGCTGCGATCCCCTGTATGAGAGGAACGAAGTCATCGGCATGTCACTGGTACCTATATATTAATGGTTTATATTTAATCGTATTCAAACACGGGTTGGAATCCTTGGTAGCGCATCCGACTTGTGATTGGCCAGTTTTATTTTCCTGTCTTATGCGTACCTACACAAATTATTAGTTGATTAAAATTGAAATTACGAATGAATTCTGTACCCTACTGGATATTAACACCTTGGATGCGAGAGCTATTTTCGCTAGTGCGTTACAAGTACTATACTATCGCGATAGGTAATAGTGCGACAATTGTATAGCGTTTATATAGATGAAAGATTTATAAATAGCTTTATTATAAATTGTAATATTGTGCACAGACCAAGCTATGACACATTTGGAACAGCCATCTGATTCAAACTGGGGGCTGACGCGATTAAGAATCTGCCCTGGAACAGGAATCCTTACCTTTAGCATACATACGTTCGTCCAACTGATGAGGACGCCGAGAGGGACTGCAAGCGCTTGCAAAGTTATGTAGGTATTCGCCATACACTTGATAGGTACCTACACTTCACCACAGTTAATGATTTCACGGGTAGTTTTATCTGATCCAACAGGGTTTACACTGCACACACGAATTCCAGCAGGTTAGAATTATAAATAGATACTTTTATTAGGATGAGTCCTGAAGGCTATATCAGCTGTGTGAATTCATCGGTGTTTTTTTCGTACTGACGATGACGACTGTCAAACGTTTTTACGTGGTGAAGTGCGATAAAATGAAGACTCGTAATTCGACAGAACGTGCGAGCATTTTAAATACGGCTCTGCTATTGGTTCAAATTCAAAGATCAGAACAGACATCAATCGAGACAAGACCAGTTTGAAATCAAGCTTGTGACTAATATAAAACCTAAAATAGTCCTTTGCCGCACTGAAAATAGGGATTTTTGTTATTTATACTGGAATTAGTGAAGTTCTAGCGATTAGTACAACAATCGACATCAATACACATCAACATTGTGGGATAGATATCAGAATATGTAGTAATATTGACAACACATAATATTATTCATTATTTCATTAATAAATCAGGTACTTAAAATGTATTGTTGCAACAGCTCGATAACATTGGTGGCTGTTTTTTCATTGTACGACAGAGAAGCGCTTGGATTTCATCTTATCTAATTTCAAGCTATGATAAGGCTGCAAGTGGCGCACTGCACCCGGAATTCTCAACAGATTGAAGAACTGGATATTTTACGTCTAAATGCCGGAACACAACATTTCATATTTTTTTTTATGGTGACAGACATAGGTAACATGGTGGTAGCTAACCAAGTGGAATCAAACAAAGTCCTCTCAAGTCTTGTCAAGTCCAAGCAAAAATAATGTCCTGTTTCTATATCCAAAACCTAAATTCTGTTCTCTGCCTAAAATTGACGGAGCAAAAAATTTAAGCGGTTACCGCTACAATAAATTTTCGATTATCTGTCGGAACGAGCGAGTTTATAAGTCTTTAAACACCTAAGACAGCATTTTAATTTTGAGGCCCGTCGCGGGTTGTGAATTTTTGTACATTATAACATTTGTGAGAATGTATCATGTCTAATACTACTTTACGCTAAATTATGTTTCTACTTTAAGCAAACTAATGATATGTAGCTATACTTGTCTCTTTATTCTACTCACAGATTTTGTATAGAAATAGAACTCGAACTAGGGCAAACCTAAACATCTCGCTACGCACCGTACGAAAGTCGCGTACAAGACACATATACCTTGTACCGCACCGAACGTTTTAAACCAGTATTATATCAACACAAAAAGGCTGTTCATCCTTTGCCGATAACATAAGTTTTTGGTTTATAAGGATGGATATTGCAAGCTAATTTAGTTAGAACGTTCGACCCAGCCGAAACGTGTACCTTCTCGAGAACATATTTCATAAGTTATTCCTATTATCAGCTCAGCTTCAGTAATGACTACTAAAATGTTACGTAAACTATTTACTGTTTTATTTTTTCATCAAGTTTTATCAAACATTCAAGGTAAGTTGTTTTTTATTGCATTTTCGGACAATCGGTAGATCACACTTTTTATCGCTTACCTACATTGTACTTTACGAGGGACAATGGGAATAAACGGGAGTGCTTCAAATAAATATAGATAAGGACGTACTGGCATAGAATATTTAGACGGATCAGAATACTACAGCCAATTATCATCCTTCACACAGTCTTTCTTGATTTCTCCATACTCAGGTTATCTATCCACACTTTTATACAGCACGCATCTAGGTACTTTTATCAATATTCTCTCACGTTACATAATCATAATAATTATTTGTGCACGACCAACCTTTTTGGCCACCTATTTAGTTGGTTGAAAAAAAAAAGACCTGTATTTATTCTATCCTTTGGATCAAAAAGACCGTCCATTCTATCTCCATAAATGTATTATGTTTTCCAATTTTGAATTATAACGTTACGCACGTTTTATTTCAGTACAATAATATATTTATTTTTCATTTCATAACCATACCACCACAGAAAAAACTTTTCAGTTTATATTCATTATATACCTACTAGTAAAATTAGTAGTTAGTGGGTATTTTCTGGGAGGGCTCGCTCCATCGTAGACCCCATCTTTGCCCAGGTAAGCCTCTAGGTCAAGAGCTGACCAATTGTATAAAAAAGTGAAACGCCCGAGACCTCGTTCCCACCATCCTGTGATTATTTTCCAAAATGTTTAATAGTGCACCCCTAAACAACAAAATGAAGCTACCCTGATAATTGAAAGTCTCTTTGATTTCTGGCTTAAGGCTTTTTGTTGATTGTCAGTTAGTCAAACAATCAGTGAGCTATACAACTATACCCTTGATTCATCGGCTTTTCCCAACTGCCATAATGTCTTCGGTCTGAAGGGGTCTTCCCACGCTCCGTTTTGCGTTTCATCGTAGTCGTCATGCAAAAACCTTTATTCCCCAGCTGTTATTGGTATATGCGAGCTATGTGGCCTGCCCACAGCCACTTCAGTTTGCTAATTCTAAGAGCTATGACAGTGAGATTGGTTCTTCGACGTATACATAAGCCACATCTTCGATTTTATCACGTAGTTAACTCCAATCATAGCTTACCATACATACAACATACAAAGACATTACCATAGCTCGCTGTGCGACTTTGAACTTATTCATGAGGCTACGTCTCGGATCCATAGGATCGTTTTGAGGCTCTGCGGTATCTTTGACGAGGTTCAATCGAATTTTCGTTATCTACTACGACCGATTATACTCTTTGGTCATCTGTAAAATCTGCCGTAGCATGCATGTGGTCTACAGTCTAAAACCTTTTCGGAACCCGGCTTCTTCGGTAAGCTGGAAATCGTCAAACCTTCGAGCGAGAAGGTTGGTTATCACTCTCGAAAACAGCTTATGCACACGGCTTAGCAGTGAAATGGGCCTATCACTGAAAAAACTAGTGCTCATACGACTGAACATGTGTCGAATTAGTTTTTGAAGCAACCAAAGAATGATTTGCATCGACTTATGTCACTTACTTACTGCAACTATTTTAACTTGATAGGTATCTTTATTGTTTGCTTAGAACAAGTATCATTTTCTTTTCAAACATTATAAATGATCCATTAATTTAATCATTACGAATAGTTACTCTGGTTGTTTTGTTATGGTTAAGGTTTGATAACCTTAACCATAACAAGAACTAATTAACTACATTAGGGAGAAAACAAACGAAACTGTGTCTTTAAAAAAGATAAATATGAAGTCAGTGAGAAATTATCATGCATATAAATTGTATGTATCTAACAATAAGGTTGATATGTTTTTAAGTGATCAACTCTGGCCAGATGGAATAACTTTTAGGCGTTTTGTGTATTTTATGTACAGAACTAAAAAGCCGGAAGAAAACGTTGAAGTTAATTAACAGTTAATTAGCATAGCTATTCAGCGTGGCAATGCAGCCAGTGTCTTGGGCACGCTTCCGTCTGGTACTGGTCTGGAACAGTTGAGTTACCTATAGGCCGTTTGTAACGGTCCTTAGGTAATCTGACTGATTCCTTTGTACATAGTTAGTTTAATTTATTGAACAAATGCTAAACTTATTAACAGTATTTTTAAACGACTTCAAAATAAGGAGGAGGATCTCAATTCGGGCGTAAGTTTTTTTTTTTTTTGTTTGTTACTTTATTTCTCCGCCAATTCGAAACAGATTTTGATGATTCTTTTTACGTTTGGTAGGCCATATTCGCGAGGTGGTCTCATAGAAGTTTTATCGAAATCGGTTCAGCAGTTTGGTTTTCATATCAAAATAACTGGAATATATATGTCATCCAAGTAAACGATCATCATCATCAGGGCTTTGCCATAATCACCACGCTTGGCATGCAATGATGATACGAAGTAGTAAGTGGAATTGACTTTGACGCATTCTGGATATAAATGCTGTATACATGTATCATCACCATTAAAGCCCATAAAAGTCCACTGAATAGGACATGGGCCTCCCCCAATGCTAAAGAAAGCAATGGAGGGTTTTGCTAAAATACTCACGCTTGGCAGGCGTGTTGATGATCGATGACTCTTTAACAAATACTACTGCATTACCTCAGAACTCCGTTATTACTCAATCGATTTGGTAAATATATTTTCATTCAACAAATAACGTATTATTGCACCCTAACACAACTCTTAAATAGTGTGTCGAAGACGTCGTGGTAGGTTTTACAACGAAAAAAAAGCTAAAATTATGTGTAGTAACAACCACAAACGCTTAAAATTTAACAGTTCTAATTATAAGTTTTTGCCTACAGCTTTTGCAAAATGTGCAAAAATGATGTAGATGGTCTGATATTATTTCCCTACAGGAGACATGGTTGCTGCCTCACGATATCCCACTACTAGGTACTATAAGCGCAGACTTTGAGTATACTTTAAAATCAGCCTTAGATACTTCCGCAGGCTTACTAGTATGGGGTAGTAGCTGTTCTTTGGAGGAAAGGTATATTTGAACCTGTGACTGTCTTAGACTGTAAAAGCCCGCGTCTAGCCACTTTTAAGATCATTTCACATGGACGTTCTGCTTTTGTTTTCTCAATTTATATGCCTCATTATAAGAAAGACAAGACGGGTAAGGCAGATACGCTGCCTATTTTTACGGAGGTCTCAAACTAAATTAGTGCTATAGAAGAAAGTAACGGTGTCGAAAGTTTGTTTTTTCTTGGGGACTTCAATGCTCACCCACACAAACCGTTTTTTAAGGAACTATGCAACTTCTGTCAGAAAGGGTGGTTTGTTAGAAAGGGTAAAGCTTTGTGCGGCTGGAACAAACATGTACGTACAGGCTGCGCACAGCAAGGCCAGGCATAATTTCAAAACTTGGGTGTCGACTAATAGACCCACCTCAGGCAAAGTGTACGAGGAAATGTACGAAACCTGTAAGGTATTTAAGAACCGCCTAAAGTGGTGTCGTAAGAATCAAGATCAGCTTGTGATGGATAAAATAGCGGAACAGCGAGATGCCAAAGATTTTAAAACTTTTTGGATATCCACTCGCAGGTTGAATATTGGGCCTGGCCTTCCTGTGAGCGTAGATGGCAAAAATGATCAGGAAGATACTGCTCAACTGTTAATGAACCACTTCAGAGTCCACCCCTCTCTCGGGACATCACCTGGAATAAATGATACTGTGTCCTCTTGTCGGGGCGACGATGTTCTATTAGGCATATCTGCTGGGCAGGTAAGAGTAGTAATTAAATCCATGACTAGAGGCAAGTCTCCCGGACACGATGGTCTGAGTATTGAGCATCTGAAGTATGCGGGGTCCACTTGCCGAGACTTCTGTCTATGTTTTTCACAATGTGTTTGAGTCATACTTTCCTAGCTCCCGACCTGATGAAAACAAAAGTGGTACCAATTGTGAAGAACAGGACAGGGGATATCTCGGACGGCGGGAACTACCGTCCGATCTCACTTGCGACTACAATAGCCAAGGGGTTCATCAAGCACACTGCTTGATCTATATTACAAAAACATTTAAAAACACAGGATGCTCAGTTCGGGTTCCGGCCCGGACTATCAACTGAAAGTGCAATTCTGGGACTCAAGCACACTGTCCAATACTACACCAATCGCAAGACGCCGGTATATACCTGTTTCCTCGACCTTTCCAAGGCATTTAACGTTGTATCTTACTAGGTGCTTTGGGACAATTTAAGGGATAGGGGTGTACCGACGGATGTGCTTAGAATATTCCAGTATTGGTACGACAATCAAAGCAATTTTGTAAAATGGTCGAATGCGCTGTCTGATCCATACAGGTTGGAGTGCGGGGTGCGACAGGGGGATCAGTTCTTTTGCTTTTCAACCAGTATGTGGATGATCTCATAGTTGAGCTCAACAGCATGCGTGTGGGATGTCGCGTAGATGGTGTTAGTGTAATTAATAATATTAGCTACGCGGACGACATGGTGCTGCTGTGCCCGACTGTGGAATCAGTTCAAAATATGTTAAGGGTCTGTGTTAGGTATGCTACTTCACACGGCCTTAGATATAATGTGACAAAATGTGAATACATTGTCTTTAAGGCCGCAGGTAAGCAAGTAGAGAATGTGCCCGAGATAACTCTTAATGGCGTCAATATTTAAAGAGTTTTAACCTTCAAATATCTCGGCCACATCGTTACCGATGACTTTAAACACAATGCAGACATTGAAAGAGAGCGTAGGGCGCTGGTGGTCAGAGGTAACATGTTGATCCGTAGATTAACCCGATGTAGTGAAGAAGTGAAAGTCACGCTCTTCAAAGCGTGTTGCCAGTGCTTCTACACTGGGAATCTATGGGTCAGCCACACTAAAAAACCGCTAGATGCCCTTCGCGTCCAATATAATAATATATTTCGGATGCTGTTGGGACTGCCCCGTTTTCGTAGTGCGTCGGGGTTGTTTGCTGAGTATCAAACTAATGGATTTGCCGCAGTTATTCGCAAAAAACAGCATCCCTGATCCGCAGAATCCGGGCCAGTCCGAACAGTAACTTAAAGACTGTCGCAGATAGATATGATTCGCTTCGCCAATGTGAGGGTGTTTTGTGCGGGGGTGATCTAGTAGTCTTCGACAATAGTTACTGGACCACCGCTCAGTACGTCCGCCCTGTCATGTTAAGTCATACCTATCTGCAAAATACTACATGTGCACATCGAGTAGGTACCTACTTCTTTCTTGATTTTTTATTGTTAGCAGCACTGCGCGTCGCGACGTATTGGCAGTGACGTCATCGTCAAGTGAATTTTACAATGTTTATACCTAGTTTTTTAACGTTTCTTGCGGTTCACGGCAACAGAAAGTTAATTCCGTAATACCAACATTAATTGCACTCTGCTGCCTAGTTGGAGCCATCTACCTACAGTGAGTTTGGTCGAAGTGGGCGATTTGTTGCGGATCTGGGAGATACCCGAATTAATACCTACCTACCGGTGTTTGTCGGTAAGTCACATACCTTACCTACCTATTGTAAAACCTAGTGTTTTGGAAACCATTTGTATTCACAGCGTAGCTAGGTATAGCTAGCCAAAATCGAATCGTACCTAAGCTATGGTATCTACCAGTAGGTACTTATGGTATTTATAGGTGTCGCGAGTGCTTCACAGGTCTATCCGGGGCTTTTTTAATTTAACTACAGTATTCAATAGTATACGATTTTATGTATTAACTGACTGACATGACGAGAAAGTTGCTACAGTTGAGCAGTTGTAGTGTCATTCCAAAGCTACTAGCCTGATGGTATTGTGCATTGTATGGTATTGTCCCCTGCGAGCTGTCTCCTGCCCGGATGCCATAGAACACAGCCAGATATATATGTATTGCCGGGTTTTAAAATTCTGGTAGCAACCTTTAATCAACAATTTTAAATGACTGTACTAAATTGTGGTAGTAAAGTGTGTTTAACACTTGTAAAAATAAGGAAAAAATAAAGGTGTTATTTTTGAAATAACACCTTGAAATAAACTGAAAATGCTGGTAAGACTCCCAGGAAAAAGGAGAAAACCCTTATTGCATGGACAGTGTCATCACCTGATTTTTCTTTTCAGGGCCATCTAGATCTTCATCTTCATCTAGATGAAGACGATACACGTACAGCTGGGTAATGCGTTGTTATGCACAAAACGTCAAAGATGGCTGCGAAGGCAACTTTCAACAGAAGAAACATTACTCATTCACGTAGTGAAGCACCAACTTCATTTAAATGCAACATTTTTGAAAGGTTCAAAACTAAAAATATTAAAGTAATCCTAATCGACCAGAATAAAGTTGTTTCATTTGAATCTATGAGGAGTCATAGTTGATAATCATATGAATATACGTTCTAATAAAATTAAACATGTACAAAAGTATTATAAACTGTTTGTAAACAATATGTTATTCAAACTAAATAAAAACGTAAGATCATTTCAACACACACTTTTTAAATAAAAATAAGATACATGGCTAGTTTGACATACATTCATAATTAAATTGGACAAGTTACATGGCTAGGGTACCTTCACAAATTGTTTAAATCTAATAACACATTATGGCTAGTTCAAATAATATAGCTGTTTGAAATGAACAAGGTAATATAGCTATTTCAACACAATCGTGTTGTTTGAATCAAATAAGCATTTATGTTCAGTGCAACCAACCTTCTTGTTTATTATTAACAAGATGAATGGCTAATGGAACAAACTCGGTTGTTCGATATAAACAAGTGACATAGTGAAAGCAACGTAGAGACCAGTCAAAAGTAAACAAGATAAAAGGCTTACAATTATCGTGGGGCTTGTTTGGATTATATATATTATAGATTAGATTATAATAATGATGGCTACTGAAAACAATTACAGTATGTATATAGAACAATTTAAGTTGGTTCAAATAAACAGGCATGTTAGTAAGCTCATATGGAAACCAGATCTTAGTTAGACCAGACACGGATTTTGGTCAACTTAACATTCTTTTTTTTTTCAGTTTAGTTCTTCAGAAAGGCTTTGCCGTCCTTCTTATAGAACAATACCACCACGTTCATGTTCCACGCCTCTTGTGTTGTGCCCTTGAGAATGCCAGAGCTAAACAACCTCTGAAGGACTTTAAATACCTAAGCTTTTAGAAGTTCCGTCGTAATTCCGACATATCCCTTATCTCGTAAAGCCTGACTTCCGGGATGTCCTCTGTATAAAACAGGTTCTTTTATCGTGTGTCGAGTAATTAGCAGAAATTTGCGAGGAGGTGTACAGCTGTCCATAAAACTTTTCGAGTTCTCTCAAGACATCTGGTTTAGGGGAAATTCATGAGGTCTTCAGTTTTATTATCTGGCTTTGCCCAATAGACAATTCCCTTGCGACCATTTTTGAGCCCTTGTTCCGCTCTATTGCGCAATATAATTAGTAGTAACTTAGTAGTTACTACTTATTATATTGCGCAATAAAATGAGCGCTTATAGTGTCGCATATCGACTGAAGACTGCAACCTCATTCACTTCTCTTTGCCTTTTTTTGCTTCAGAGTATATCCTGAAAGTATCTTGAGCTTTATTTTTGTTTATATTTATAAATTTATAAAAAAAAATTTGCAACCCTGTAGTACTCCAACGGGGTGAATTATAAGAAATTGATGATGATATTATTATCGTTTACCAAAAAAAAAATTACACTAAGGTTTGTGCTCCAAATTATTTAAAGTAAAAAGTTACATACAATCATTTTAACGCCTTTTAGTCCTTTCAGATAGGGGAGGGAGATACGAAGTTAACATGATCCTTGCCAATGATATCAGTAACAATTATGCAAAGTTTCATTCAAATCTATCAGGTAGTTTCAACGTGATGTGTGTTCAAAATTCAGACGGACAAAGATGGAAAAAAAACCGCCTGTTTTGGCATCTGTACCTCCAATTGAAATTTTCAAAATTCATGTAATGCACAGATTTTAACCCATTGCAGTTTTATGATAGGTATAGATTGTATAGATTGTATGCTTATATTCATGTGTGTGCAAAGGTATAAACAAAAAATAAATTGAGTCTGCCAGCCGATGGCCCCTTCGGTTCCGCTGTCCGAATCCAAATTAGCCCACTCTCAGTTCGTCACTGCTCTTCACGCTTAGTCGCGATTGAAGTCTCCCATCACAGCCGTGTAGTGTGTTTTCGAGGCATGACCTTTGAAATATCGTCATACATGACCGCCTCCATCACCAGGGCGTTTTAAGGTCGGGACGTTAACCTGTGTAACCTTCAACGAATACTGGTCAGTCATTCTGAGTTTAAAAGCAGGCACGCGACCCTGATCAAAACACTCTCGATCTTCACAATGTTATTGACAAAGGACTAGTGGACGAGAAACAATACCGTGTTAGGACCGTTGGTCGCCCGGTAGTAAAGCAAGTTGCCGGAATTAAGGGTGATCGTGTCCTCCCCTTCCTATTAATTAAGATAGCCCTTTTTTTTTTTTTTTTTTTTTTTTTTTTTTTTTTTTTTTTTTTTTTTTTTTTTTTTTAAGTGGGAAAATGCCCTCGCATTTCCCTTTCACCATGGGGGTGGTGGAAGGGGGTATGTGGGACTCGAACCCACTAAAAACCCACTATGAGCAGTCGCCCGCCTTCGTGGGGCCGAGATGGGGTCGCGTTAGCATTCACCATCTGGCCCCGGCGGTTGGCCTGGAACCCATGTCCAGGCCCCGGCCATGGAGGGGTGGTCACTGCTCACCAGGACCACCCCTCAGACGAGTGGAGCCGTGCAAGCCGGCGGAGAGTCCCCCGACTCTCCACCAGGTGGCTCCACTACAGGGGAAGTCGAAGGAGGCGGGCAAACCGCCCCCTCCTACCCCCCCTTCGCCTCCGGCGGATCGGGTCAGAGCGGGCATCGTCCTCTCTGACCCTCTCCGCGGCCTCCTTCTGCGACATCACCTGTTCGCAGAAGGAGACCATCGCCTGCCACTCCCTGTCGCCGTCGAGCATGGCGTTGACCACGCTCGGCAGCGAGAGGTCCCCTCCCAGGGTGGCTGAAAGTGTGTGTCGCATGGGACCCCACGCGGCACACACCTCCAGCGTGTGGTGCGCCGTGTCCTCCGGCGCACCACATTCGTGGCAGGCCGGGGTCGCCTCCCGTCTCGCGATCTGGTGCAGGTACTTTCCGAAACATCCATGTCCGGAAAGCACCTGCACCAGTCGGAACGTCAGCGACCCGAATCGCCGCCGCACCCAGTCACGGAGGACCGGGCGAATGGCCTCCACCGTCCACTGACCAGGGACCGGTGGAGCCAGGTCCTCCGCCCACCGCCTCAACATGGCGGCCCGCGCCTGTCGCCGTAGGCCCTCCACCCGATCCCACTCCAGGTGCTCCCCGTCGGATCTCCTCGCCGCCACGAAGTGGTACACTTCGGCGAGGATCTCCGCTTGGAGAGCCCAGGGGGGATCGCCGGCCAGCACGCATGCTGCCGTCCAGGACACCGTCCGGTATCCGCGGATCACCCTCGTCGCAATGACCCGCTGCGGTTGTCGCAGCAGGGTCATGTTCGCGCGACCGAGGGCGTCCACCCAGACCGGTGCCCCGTAGGTGGCCATACTCCGGATCACTCCGGAGTATAGACGGCGACACGTGGCGCTCGGGCCGCCCACGTTGGGCAGCAGCCTCCCCAGTGCGGCGGCGGCTCCCAGGACTCTCGGGGCCAGCTGGGTAAAGTGGGCCCTGAAAGTCCACCGTCCGTCCAGGATGAGACCCAGATATTTCATCTGGGTCCCAACCCGGACCGGGACTCCGTCCAGGACCACTCTGGTCCCTGGCGGGGGTCCCCCCCGAGGCCCGTGGAACAACAGGGCCTCGGTCTTGGAGAGGGCCACTCCCAGCCCGAGGGAACGGATGCGGTCGATCACGTGGGCCGTGCCCACCTCGGCCAACCGCACCGTCTCCCTCAGGTCCCTCCCCCTGACTACGACCAGGGTGTCGTCCGCGTAGCACGCAACCCGCATGTTTGCGGGCAGCGTGCCACGGAGGACCCAGTCGTAGCCGATGTTCCACAGGAGCGGTCCCAGCACCGACCCCTGCGGAACCCCGCGGACGACGCGACGGCGTCTCAGACCGTCGCGTCCCTCCACCAGGACTTCGCGGTCCTGGAGGTAGTCCGCCAACAGCCTCCGCAGATACAGGGGCACCCCGTGGTAACGGAGCGCCTCCTGTATCGTTCCGTGCGGCAGACTGTTGAAGGCGTTGGCAATGTCCAGCGAGACAGCCAACGCCTTATCCCCCTCCCGGACCGCCTCCTGCGTCCACCCCTTGAGCCAGAGCAAGGCGTCGATCGTTGACCGCCTCGCTCTGAACCCAAACTGGGCCTCCGACAACTGAGGCCCAGTGCCGCCTAGGTGCCGGACGACGCGGGAAGCCACCACTCTTTCCAGCAGCTTCCCCGCGTCGTCGAGCAGCACTATTGGCCTGTATGCGGAAGGCGAGTCTACGGCACGACCCTCCTTCCGCAACAGGCACAGCCGGCCGTCCTTCCACAGCTTCGGGAACCGTCCGGACGTGATGCACACGTCGAACAGCTCCCGAAGCCGATCGCCCATCTCCCTGAGGGCGATCCTCAGGACCCTCTTCGGGATCCCGTCCGGACCCGGCGCCGTCCGTTTGCCGCTCAGGCGGCCGACGGCCAACTCCATCTCCACCTCTGAGACAGGTGGGATGGAGTCCGGGTCCACCTCCTCGACCGGCGAGGAGGGCGCCGCCATCGCGGGCGGGGTGTGGTGGGGGTCGATGGCGGGGAAGAGCCCCTCCAACACCCCGCCCAGGATCTCCGGCTCCAGGGACTCCGCAACCGGGGGCGCCTGGCCCCGGAATTTCTTCCGGGCCGCTCTGTACGGGCGCCCCCACGGATCCCTATCGAGGCCCTCCAGGGCCTCGCGCCAGGACCGCTCCTTGGCCCGACCGATGGCCAGCTGCAGCTCCCGCTTCGCCTCGCGGTAGGAGCTGTACAGCTGCTCCTCGGCTGTCAGCTCCTCGGCTGACAGCTCGCCGTCGGTCCGCCCGTGGCGCCGCCTCCTACGGTGAGCGTAGGAGCGGCGCGCCGCCGAGCAGGCGGCTCGGAGATCCGCTATCTCCGAGCTCCACCAATAGACCTCCCGGCGGCCCGGGAGGCGTCTGCACCTCGGCATGGCGGCGTCGCACACCGCGGTCACCGCCTCCCGGAAGCGGCTCGCTGCGAAATCCGCCTCCGGGTGTGTGGGCGCGGCGAACCACGACTGGACGATCGCCGCCTCGGACGCCACCTCGGCGTCGAGGCGAGAGATCGTCCAGCGCGGGAAGTCCGCTCGCGCCACTTGCCCCCCTTGGATGTCGGAGGTGGAGGAGATCTCGAACCATATGTATTTATGGTCCGAGAGAGTCTCCACCTCCGACATCACCCTCCACGACTGGACACGTGCTGCGACAGCGGGGGTGGCGAACGATACGTCCACCACGGACCCCCCTCGCTGTCGCACGCACGTGTGGGCCGACCCTCTATTTAAGAGGGTCAGTCCCGTGGCAACCCCCCACTCCCTGACAATCTCCCCACGAGTGTTGGTAGAGGGGTTGCCCCAGTCCTGGGCCTTGGCGTTCAGGTCCCCCATAAAGAGGACCTGACGTGGCACCTGCCTTCTAACCGCCGCGGCTAGGAGGTCCATAAAGACCTCCAGCTCTGCAGCGGTTCTATTGGGGGAGAAGTATGCGCCCACTACCGCATACTCCCCCCACTTGGCCACCACGTACCCCGCACCTCTCTCCACTACCGAGAGGGGGGGACCGCCATGCGCCCTTCCCACGATGGCCACGGAGTCGTCCAGGTCCCCAGCCCAGCACGCATGCTGAGAGGGGACAAAGTACGGCTCCGCAGCGACCGCCAAGTCGACGTTCCACTGCGCCAGGGACTGCATAAGCAGATCTTGAGCCCTGGCGCAGTGGTTGAGGTTCGTCTGGAGGAGGTTGAGTTGGCCGACTTGATCCATGTTAGTCAGCCATCTCAACCTCCTCGCAAGTCGCTTGGCTCGCTCCCGTCACGGGAGCGACCAGTGGAGTCACTGGGGTGGTCCGGACCCCAGCGGTTCTCCCCTTCGTCTTGGGGGGAACGCAGCTTCGCGTACCCATTGTGTGCCCGGCCGGCCTCCCCGACTCTGCGCATATAGCGCAGTGGGGGTCGGCCCGCCCGCAGGTGGCCGCCTTGTGACCTGTGTTTCCACACCGGAAGCACAGGTCACCCCTGTCGGACGTGGAAGGGCACTGGGGGCGTGTATGCCCCAGCCCCATGCACTTGAAACAGCGCATGGGGCGTTCCCCTAGGGCCACCACTCGCGCCGAGCTCCACCCGACCAACAGTCTACCCTTTTCCAGCAGCGCTTTGGCCGCTGAAATCGGGCAGGACACCAGGGTGGAGCCCGCACCGCCGAGGCCGGGATGCATTTCCCCGACCTTTACGAGCCGCGCTTCACAGCCGCCAACCCTAGCCACCGCTGCGGCCACTCTCTCCTTGGTGGCCGAGTCATCCAGGCCCGTAATCCGGACGTCGGTAGATTTGACGGGCCTGGTGATTGTCGCCACCTCGGACAGGACGTCGCGGAGCTTTTCCGCGAGCCTGTCCGCCTTCTCGCCGTTTTGGGAACCAGGAATCTCCAGCATCCTGGCTCCCGTGGCCGTCTGGCGGAAGCGGAGCTCATCGATCCCCAACTCTTGGAGATCGATGCGCTCCTGCGCCTTCTGAAGGATGGCGCTGTAAGTCGCCCCCTTTTCCGCGGCCTCAGGCTGCAACAGCAGCACCACAGCCGCGGACTTCGGGGTCCTTAGCGCCACCTTAGGCTTCGGGGGGGCCACCGGCTTCGGCCTCGCGCCAGTCAATGTGGCAGAGGCAGGAGGAGCAGTTGATTTCTTCCCCCTGCCCCCTCTCCTTCCTTTCCTTGCCACCGTTGCCCAGGTCTCTTCCTGGGCAGGAGCGGCGGGGGCAGTCACCCTGGAGGGGCCAGCCACCAGTGCCACTTTGGGAGGGGCAGCAGTCTTCGGGGGAGTGGTGGAGGAGGTTCCACTCCTGCCCCTTCCCCCACCCACCGCCGCTGCCCAGGTCTTCCCCTGGGAAGCGGCGGCGGGGGCAGGTACCCCTGAGGGTCCAGCCACCGGCGCCGCATTTCTCCCCGCTTTGGGGGCAGGGTTGCGAGCCGGCTGTGGCGTCGCCTTTGGTGGCGCGGAAGCCACTGCCGCCCTAACGGCATCCGCCCTCAGTGGTGGCCGAGCCACCGAGGCTGGCAGAAGACGCTCCTCAATCCCCGCGAGTCGGGCGTTCAGCATCTCCCCGAACGTTAAGGTCAAGGAGCGCTTTAGCTCCTCAACCAGCTCCCCTGCCCCCTGCATGACTGTGGGGGCGGCCACCTGCGGCCCAGCTGAATTAAGATAGCCCTATAATATCCCAATGCAACTAGTTTACTTGTTCGTGCGTTATAGGTTACGAGGTGCAGGATTTGATTAAGATCTGGAATATTCTTTTAGGTGTTCCGGAGTTCAGAGATGACTACTCATTCAAGGAAACAGTAAACGGATGGCTGAAGCTGCATCTGGTGCCAGCCACATGGAGCGATGCCCGTATCAGGTGTCATGCTGAAGGTAGACTTGTACCCGGTACAGTTTTTAGATTTAAGGTGTTTCTACTTCCAGCGGTATTTATCCATTTTGGAATACCCTTGTTGGAATTTGTTCTATTTAGCCAAAGCCGCTTAGTAAGTAGACCAAATCGATATAGTAGCTAGAATGATAAATAAACCGGTCAAGTGCGAGACATACACGCACACCATACGAACTACGCGAACGAAAAAAAACAGCTTAAGAATAAATTAAATTATTTGCTTAAAGAAAATAGTTAGACTTATAGGTAGATACATTTTCCAAAATACATTTATAATTGAATAAATATAGCTAGTTCAAATAGGTACCTACCTATTGAATGCAAATGCATCTTAACCAAAAAACTAACAAATGAATTACAAGTATTATATTTACGCAACATTAAATAATGAATATATATTTACATACATATAAGTAACTTTACAAAAATGCGGATAAACTTGTAATTACTAAATACATAAATGATAACAAATACATTAACAAGATTAATATAAAAAATTAATATAAAAAGTAATGTTCATTACTTTTTATTTATTTTATCATTTTAATTAGGTATTTAAAATACATTGAGTATAAAATGTAGTTAAATATTAACTATAATGTAATAACATTACATTATAGAAAATGAAGGCCAAGTTTGTTATGTTAGCCAGTGAAGTCTATCCAAATCTGACTTTAAAAGTCGTTGATCATCTACGGAGGAATTTTCATATCGTTAGCAAACAGTAGAAATTCAGAGTACGGAAACACGTGTCATGTCGTTAATGAGTGTTACGAATAGGAGCAGAGCCTTGCGGTACTCCAGATGTTATGATGATGTCAAGATGGGTTTGACGCAAATTCATTGAGGTCTACCTGCCTGACACCGATTATTGACATAGGATATAAGCCATCAATGCAAGTTGCCGCGGGTGCCCGCCTCAAGAAGCTTACGTAGTAGAATATGGTGATCAATTCCGTCAAAAGCATTGCTGTAATCCGTATGTACATGGCATCGATTTGGTTACAAACATCCATACATTTAGTGACTGAATCAGTAAAGGTAGCGAAATCACTCGATGTTGATCTGCCCCTGAAAAATTATGTGGTTGTGATAGGAAAGTATGCTTAATAGCTAAGTATACTTGGTCATGTATCTTTTCGAAGATTATAGCTAGCACAGACTTTTGAGATAGGTCGATAGTTAGATACATCGAGAATCGGGGTAATTTTAACTGTTTTACTGATTCTAGGAACTACCTCTTCAGCAATTGACCTTTTAAAGAGTAACGACAATGGAAAGGCAAGGTATTTGAAGCAAGATTTGATCAAGGATAGGTGACGATTATCCTGATGATTTTTACAATCTATTTTTTTTATTTCATTCCAAAATTTCTATACATCTAATAACGGGTGATGGATCAAGGGGTTTAGAGGATGGCGATGTTAAACAGCTATTGTTTGGAGTAGTTGAATTTAAGGAATGAAAAAATTAATAAAAAAATTCAGCAACTTCCAGAGGGTGAAAGAATCTTTGTACGTAATTACGGCTTGGTATACATTGTTTTTCTTTAATCGACTAATTCAAAATAGCCATTACCTATTATGCCAGCTGTAGAAGTACATAACAGTAATCACAGCTGACAACATATTTCTTTCAATAAATGAAAATAGACTTCTTAATCCTAATATATACAATAATACTGTGTTAATAAAGGATCTGTTTTGTAATTTCCAGGTGCTGTGCTGGCATCGCCTCTAAACTATCCACTTCTGGATGCTATCGTGCAGATATCAAAAGAAAAAGTCAACAGCATATTCTCTGGTGTACATTGTACCTACGCTAAGGGCGCCTACACATCCGTTGAAGGTGAATACCTCACCTCATACATCTTGAGTTTCATTTAAGGACGGAGTTCGTAGGCCCATATCCGAACCCTGGTTCAATCCATATTTCATAGTGGAAATTTAATGGGCGCGGTTGATACATGCTCGAGAGCGACCCAGCATTTTATAGCATCTAGAACCAACGAGTTTAAAGACATATTATCCGCTTCAGTGGTCTGGTTGTTCCCCCACCGGTATAAACCCAAAGACTCCGGGTTCAATTCCCAGGGGAGTACAGTTTGTGCTCGGTTTGGTTGGTGGTAGGGTTTATTTCAAGTCCGCCTGGCTAGCTACCGGCAGCTTACCTAAGTAAGAAGATAACGACAATACTAATTGTTGCGTGTCGGCATTCAGAGGTAAGATAGCCAGTTCCTTAGTCTCTTGGGGTAACCGGAAAGCTATTGTGCTGTTTCTATAGCAGCTAATTCTGTATTTCTAGATGACGAGTTATTTTTTTTTCAGGAGTACCAATATCAGATCTGCCCATAGCCTGGGATAGAGGAGAGCCCGATAACTTTGGCAACTTAGAAAACTGCCTCGCCCTGCATGTTTACAATAATGGATATATGAGTGATGAGGACTGCTCCCACACATATGCTTACGTATGTTATAAGAAGAAAACAGGTCATTTGGAGATCAATGCGTGTGGAACTCATGACAATGGTGAGATTATTTTATTTTTCCGTTCTTTACATATTAGATAGATGGACCTATATGCGATAGGTACATATAGGCGGCTCCATTGGCTCTTGTACACTTTAATCATGCAAACGGCAACGGAATGCATTCATTTTCTATCTGCCTTTCTTAAAACCAATAACATGAGCATCTTCAGGGCGAGTGTGACAATATTGGCATACTATGTAGCAAGTTGGCCTAGAAGACATATATCTTCTAGGCCAACTTGCTACATAGTATGCCACATCATTTCTTCCGCTGAGATTGTAGCCATCGTAAATCTGAATAACAAAAATCACTTTCAGGACCTTTGTTGCTAGAACTTGCCTAGCCTGGCAAGCTGCGACCATCTTACCTAATTAGATATAGAAATAGAAATATGTATAGAAATAGAGGTAAGATAGCCAGTTCCTCATTTTGTTGAGGATTCCGGGTGAAGTGCGCCTTCACCTTCAGCCTTATCTCAACTTGTAACCAGGTGAGAGGTGCTAGGTGACAATCTTTAAAAACGAAATACCTAATTTTATTTGTTTTGCAGAATATACCCTTGATTCTAGAACTGGTAAATGCTATAAATTCCATCGCCGTGGACTCATATGGACGAGCGCCTACATGACTTGTGCGGCAGAGGGTGCCCATCTAGCAATTATCAATAGTGAAACGGAGTTCGCGGTCATAAAAGAACTGTTCATAAAGAACCCAGCGAGCACGGATGTGTCTGATCACGGAGAATACATCGCCATCGGCTTTTCGGACTCTAACGATGGTGGATCATGGCACACCATACACGGTATATCTGATAATTATCTATGTTGAATGTTCTTAGTACCGCCGAGACACACCAAGCACCGCAGCAGATGGTGTTAAAAAAAATAATCATTGAGGTATTCCACCCAGAATCAGAATAATTTATTTCGTATTAGGGCACACTGGATAATAAAACACAAAAAGCAAGAAACACACACAAAATGTTTATATATCTAAAGGTGAAACAAAAATTAAACTCGCTCCGCCAGTTGTGAGACATCGCTCTGGTGATTCTTGGCCTAATTCAAGCGTATTTTATGTGAAATTACACTAAAAGGTTATTTTGAGTACATCTTTAAATAGAATAACTGCTTGGCGCAGGCTTCGGCAGGATGGTCGTTAGCCAGGTGGGCCTTTTCGGTCCTTCAACCAGAGTTGGGACCATTCAGCTGTAACAGCTAGCAAAAGACAGCTAAATGGTGATTTCTCAATGTTAACAAACTGCCCATTAGGTAGTTAGGTTAATAAATGTTTTAAGATTTTTAAGTATTTAGGTGTATGATGTACCTACTAATAATTTGATTTAAAAATGAATTACTTAGATCTTGAATGGATCATCAAAAAATTAAAGAGGCCCGAGTTTCTTGCCTTTCTCCTTGAGTGCTAGTCGCGATTCAGAACAGGCGGTAGATTTAACGTTTCAAAAATCTTATTAAATAAAAAAAAAATGACTTTGCGTTTCTGTTGTCCCTGCTAGACCACTAGGAAAAATAGTATAGCTATACAGGACATTAATTTTACAAGGCGCCATTTAGCACCAAACTAAGCAAAGCTTGTAATATGGGAACTAGATTACGGATAGAAAACTTAAATACTTTTGTAAATACATACGTACTATATGATACAACACCCAAACACAGAACAATTAATGTAGATCACACTTAGCCCAGTCCTGAATCTCCTTAAAAATCCTTAAAATCCTCAATCCTTATACAAATAAAGCACTTATTCAAGGCTGTTTTGGTACCTGTTGATAAAACTTTTTGTATGATTGAAATCGAACATTCTTTAGAACAAGATATAAATAACTACATTAAATAACTTGATCACATTTTTTTAACCTGTTTATTCGTATGAAACTTTACATAATAATGTATAATAGGATACTGTCAACTATTTATCTTCCTTTATACCAGATTTCTCAGAATCCCGTATTATTGCACCCTTACGGCTCTTAAATAGGGTGTCAGAGACTTCGTACGGTGCCGTAGGTTTTTTCAACGAAAAAAGCTAACAATAAACTTTTTTGAAGAAAAATAGAACCAGCTTCACCACTTAAAACTTAAAAATGCCATACAATAAACATGTTGTTGTGCTTGGCAATTCGGCACCAACATCAAATTATATGAACTTACTACCCTCAGAGTTATTTTCAAGTTTTTAGTGGTTCCATCGGATTAGATACCAAATATTTTTCTGTTTTTAAGTTAATTTTACAAAGCTTAGTGTAAATATTATTTGTAGTAAATGAAAATATACCTATCCCATCATCAGTTTCTTAAAAGTCTACCCCTTTAGAGTTTGGTGTAAAGTTTTTTAATGCATTGAATTTTAATTTACATTGCATTGAAAATTAACGGATTCACTTGAAAGTTGATATTACCTACTACTAAGCACAGGAAATTATGATACATATGTTTCACGAGTTTATGATAGTCATCTTTTTAAAGGCTATAAAAGAAACCAATCTACAAAATTTGTTGCATATTATGTTATATACTTATGTAGTTATAACAAAAAGTATTCAAATATTATTTCCGTGATAAATCTTGTAATATGGGTGCTCGTTCCCATACTACAAGATTTATTACAAGCTTTGCTTAGTTTGGGACAAGATAGCGCTGTGTGAAATTAATGTCTTTAGTAAAACTAAAAAAATCGACTATCCTCTCTGTACAAAAAGTTTACTACGAGCGAGGGATCTTAACTGAATGCTTTTTCCATACATTCAGTTCAATTCAAATAAGTACCTTGGGTTGACTTGAAATTTTAATGTGAATTTATATGGTAAAACTTCAAGTTGTTTCTTTTACATTTGTGCAGTGCTAACATAAGATTCAGTGACGAGTTATTAGAACATTTTTTTTTTTTATTTGAACTGCGACCTTACCGGGTAGGTACTGTGTTGTACTGGCGGTCACGTGGTTCTAATATACGATAATATACGATAGAGGAGGCTCATGATTATATAGTGTCAGCCTTGGATCTCGAGGCTTGCCTAGGAAAAATTGAGGTTAACAATGGAGCGAGCCCTCCGAGAAAATGCTTTGTTAAGTTGTGACACAGTTTTTATTTTATTTTTGAAAGGACTAAGTATACTTTACGTTAGCCTGGTTTTAAGCCGGGAGGGCGACAGCTTTGCGCGGACCTAAAATAGTATGAGCAGTTGGCTTTTATGGCCCGAAACGATAGTGACCTAGACCCTAGAGGCACATGTGTAAATGCGCGGAGTCAGCTAGTAGATATATTAAGAAGGGAAGTTGATTAAACAACCAATAAAACGCCTTGTTAAGCAAGATACTCCAGTGAGCCTCTAGTACCATGTTCAACAATATTATTAAGAAATTTGTGTTTATTCCAGGTGAGACCCTGCAGGAGGCTGGATTCGAGCACTGGCAGCAAGGAGAGCCGAACAACGGCTCCCAGCCGCTGGGCGAGCAGTGTGGAGCCACGCACCGGGAAAATGGATACTTTCACGACACGCCTTGCAACTGGCGCCTGTCATTCATCTGCGAGAAGACACCGCCCACCGCCGCCGGCCACTGATCATTCTTATCCCAACGAGTTTAGGAGTTAACCTATAAGCCGGCCTAGTACGAACACAGTGATGGTTCCAACCCACATTTTTGGACCAAAATCACTGAACTTGTGTTGGGGCTCACTTTAATTTTATCTTATTTGGTGTAGTCTATGGTTCGCCCATCGATGGCAGATCCAGAGCTCCCGGGATCGATCCCAGGCGAGTACAATATTGTGCTCGATTTTGTTCCGGCATTTATTGATGCCAGTTCCTCAGTATGTTGAGGATTCCGGGTGAAGTGCGCTACTACCTTAGGCCTTATCATAACTGAAACCAGATGAGATAAAGGCTAAGCGCCTCTTCAACGTACAATAAAAAAAGACACCCGAAAACTGTTTTCCCATAACGGTTCATGACATACAGTTCGCTGACAGACAAACGGGAGGACGGACAGCAAGTCTTAGTAATATGGTGCCGTTTGCACCCTTTGGGTACGGAATCCTTAACCCCTCCTTATTATTAGCGTTAGCTTATGAATCCTAAGCTAATAACAATAAGTGTTTTCTGAAGAGGTTTTTGGAGTCTTATCATAAGTTATGATAATATTATCAGCCATAGTCATCCACTGTTATGTATTTCCTTGGCATTTGAATTTAATAAGAATCAATTTATGTTAAAAAAAATCAAATAGTTCCACTCAACATATACTGCTTATCGCGATATCGCGGCGCCGCGCGCCGTCGGAACCTATCAGCCAGACTGTGGGCATGGCGAATAAGGCAGCCGTACTAATTCCTTGCCTCCTATAGCTACTTCTCATGCCATTCTTCGAGTGTTGGTTGTTGGCTCATGGAGTGCCTACTATTAACACACACACGATGTAAATAAATAAAAATAAAATAAATATTACAGGACATTCATTTTACACAGCGCCATCTAGCCCCAAACTAAGCATAGCTTGTAATATGGGAACTAGATTACGGATAAAATACTTAAATACTTTTTGTAAATACATACGTACTATATGATACAACACCCAAACACAGAACAAACATCTATATTCATCACACAAATGTTTGTCCTGGGTGGGAATCGAACCCACAGCCTACAGCGCCGAAGGCAGAGTTACTACCAACTGAGCTATGAGGCTTGTCATGTAAGGAGTTAATCTTCCAATTTTATTTTTATCCGTGTAAATTTAATTTGTGGGTACCGTTTTTAACTGACTTCAAAAAAAAGGAGGAGGTTCTCAAATCGTCGGAATCTTTTTTTTTATGCATGTTCCCCGATTACTCGTAGACCGATTTTAAAAATTATTTTTTTGTTTGAAAGGGTATACCTACTTATCAGGTGGTCCCATTGTCAGCAGGTCAGGATCTGATGATGGAATCCTGGAGAAATCGAGGGAACTCTTCAATGCAGCCAGTGTCTTGGGCACGCTTCCGTCTGGTACTGGTCTGGAACAGTTGAGTTACCTATAGGCCGTTTGTAACGGTCCTTAGGTAATCTGACTGATTCCTTTGTACTTAGTTAGTTTAATTTATTGAATAAATGTACTCTTCAAATATTATATGTACACTTGAAGTGATTTGGGTATTTTAAGGGTCGGTATACTTGCCAGGTGATCCCACCTTCATCAGGTCAGGATCTGATGATGGTATCCTGGAAAAATCCAGGGAACTCTTCAAATATCGTAGGCATACTTCAAGCGATTTGGGTGTAGTACCTCAAAAGTAAAGAAAACACGGACCCCATATAGGGTCACACGTCTGTCTGCCTGTCCGTCAATTTGTTCAAATCAAAATAATTGGAAAAATACGTCATCCAGGTAAACGAAATTGTAACATAATTCTTCATTGAAGTCGTTTTTCTTTTTAGTTTTTAAAACATAATTATTGTGTCATGCATAGTGTTGAATAACGTGTTTGTTTTTTTTTTCATCCATCTTCTCCATCTTACAATACCGGTACTCTTAAAGATCCTGTAACTTTCCGTATTGCCACAGTCTTCGGTTGGGTGCAAAATTCTGCGCCTCTCAAAAGTGCCGGTGCTGTAGATAAACTTGGACGAATCAGCCGCCGCACCAGCCCTAACTGATGTGCCAGGAAGATGAGATGGAGCAAGGGTGTCGACGCAGGTAGCGTCCCACACCAAAGGCCTACCCATTTCCCAAGGGACAAGAGTCATACCGTCGGGCCGCTTACCATCATCACGTAACAGACCATTCGGTTCTAGAACGACTGGAATATTGATACTGGTAAAAGCTCGACGGATAATATCATTAAGGCTTGCGTAGCGTGAAATCCTGCCGGCAGACCTGGCGCATTTGTCTTCAGTTGGGTGCAAGAGGCGCAAATATAGTGGTCTCGACAGAGCTTAACCTATTTGAGCCTTTTAAGGTAAAAAAAAATGTACCTTGGTTACGTAGGGAACCTCTCGGATTTTCAAAAATCTTGAGCCGACACGTGACCCAAAGGTTGGCTCTTATTTACGCTAGCGAATTAGCATAGCTATCCAGCGTGACAATGCAGGCACTGTCTTAGGCACGCTTCCGTCTGGTTTGGTATGGTATTAGGTATTAAATGTTTATTTTTTTTGAAAAGTTACTACTTATTCATTAGAAAATGTTAACACAAATCTAATAGATGTAACTTCTTACCCTTTTGATCTACTATCCGAAGACACTACCTACAATAAGACTGACTACGATTTTCCATAAGGGTTCAACAAGTCATCAATCCGAAGACACTACCTACAATAAGACTGAATACGATTTTTCTTAAGGGTTCAACAAGTCATCAATCCGCAGACACTACCTACAATAAGACTGACTACGATTTTCCATAAGGGTTCAACAAGTCATCAATACGAAGACACTACCTACAATAAGACTGAAAACGATTTTTCTTAAGGGTTCAACAAGTTATCAATCCGAAGACACTACCTACAATAAGACTGACTACGATTTTCCTTAAGGGTTCAACAAGTCATCAACTATATATAATTCTGGGTACAAACAAGCGCAAAACCTGATTGTAAACCAAACAAAACCGCATTTTTTATATCATATTTTGATAATTATATTATGGTTATATTGTAATAGGTCGTATACCCTGCCTACTGCGAAAGTAGTGCCGATTGCCACGCAACATTACCTTTAGATTCGTATATTATTAAGCTATATTTTGAAGTTATAAGTATTTAACACTTTAACTACACCTTTAACGTTTCCATTCTACAACGAAACGTGAAAACCTTTTATTGTTCCTCTGTGTTCTAATATTGTCTATATCTCTTTTATATGCTGTTGGTTTTCTATAATTATAAACTAGTAGTTTGCCCCGAACTGAGATCTCGTGATGTCTGGTTTGTGACGGAGATTATTTCTGAAATATAACGTTATTAACAAACGATAAAAGTATACTTTCAATACACACCTTACTTACCTTACGTGATCGAGGCTCTCTCATGTTGCTAACTTAATATAATATCCTTACTAACATGAAACAATGGTTGATGATGTTTTGAAGATGCTCTCAAAACCGTTGCATTAGTAGTTGTGGTTTAAAAATCACCCCTCCAGCCTACGGGTGTCGTAAAGTCAACCAAAAAGCTTGTTTCTGTTTGTTAACAAAACTTTACCTGTCTGCCAAGCGTGATGATTATGGCGAAACCTTACAGTTATAGAGGAAGTTCTTTTGACATTGTGGTGGACATTCATTTACTCTTGATATGGAATATGCTTAGTCAAAACACTTGCATGACACTTTAGATCGAAAAAAGCTATATTAGTTAACTATACATATTTTATTTAGCTAATGTAATGTAATAAGACCTAATCTATTGAGGCAGGGTGTGAATTTTATAAATACTATAAAAGAAGTAGCGACGTGAAGAATTCAGGTTACAGACAGAAATGGTAGGTGCTAGCCAGGCGGAAATTCCTCTCAAGTCCAAGCAAAAACAAAGTTTTGCATCCTGTTATTATTTCTATATCCAAATTAGGCCTTTTATGTTGACGAGTTACCTGCTACAATTAATTTTCGGTTATCTGTTGGCACGGGCGAGTCCATAAGTGTTTTAAACACTTCAGACAGTAGTATTTCATTTTTTTTAACGCACAGAATTACAAAAGTTGTTCGGATAGATATATGTTAGATATACAGTAGTTTAAAGGTGCCCTCCGGGTTTTCAAAAATCTTGCGGTGCTTTTGATTGAGGTGACACTTGATCCAAGGGCTGGCTCTTATTAAGGCCAGCGAATTAGCATAGATGCAGTCAGTGTCTTGGGCACGTTTCCGTTTGGTACTGGTCTGGAACAGTTGAGCTACCTATAGACCGTTTGTAACGGTCCTTAGGTAATCTGACTGATTCTGTTGTACATAGTGAGTATTTATATTATATATATTAATTGTACGTTTAAAGGAATATAACTTTCTTTCTTTTGTACTACTTAAAAGTGAAAGCTTTGTTGGATTAGAAATATTTTTTATAAATATTTATATATATTACATTTATAAACATTTTATATATTGTATCTGTATGTTTCCCGAATAAAATAAAATAATGTCATTTACTACTCTACGCTGAATCCTGTTTTGAAACAGGATTCAGCGTAAAGTTACCTAATTATCAGTAGTTTGCTCAATGTAGACATTAAGCAAACTATTGATAAGTAGGTATGCTCATAATATATTTTCTACTCACAGAATTTTATATAGAAATAGGCCTCACACGAGAGCAAAACCATAACATCGCACCGTGCGAAAGTCGCGTACAAGACCTATGCACCATGAACGCCACCAAACGTGTTAAACCAGTATTATACATTAAAAGGATGTTTGTCCTTAACCGAATATACCGGTTATTGGTTTAAAAGGATATATTATATTGAAAACTATTTTAGTTAGCTGGGTTCGACCCAGCCGAATCAAGTACTACTCGATATTTTATTTCAAATGTTATTCCTATTTTCATCTTAGCTTGAATACTGACTTGCAATGTTTAGTAAATTAATTACTGTTTTATTATTTTATCAAGTTTTACCAAATATTCAAGGTAAGTACTTGATTTTTTTGCATTTTCGGACATTCGTCAGATCGCAAATTTTATCGCTTATTTTGAACTTTATTCGAAGGGCATTGGAAATAATCAGGAGTGCTTCAAATAAGTATAATTAGGGACATGCTGGCATAGAATATTTAGTCGGATCAGAATACTACAACCTTATTATCGTTCACACAGCCTTTCTTGATTTCTCTACACCCAGGTAATATATCTACACTTTTGTGCAGCATGCTTCAACTCATAATAATATTATCTCACATAACATGACCTTAATAATAATTTATGCATCGCCAACCACCTTTTTACCCGACTGCCTCAGAAGGAGGGCTATGTTTGTATGGGTATTCTTACTATCACTCACCTCAACAGCTTTATAAAATCTGGCTAGTGATATGTCATTTGATTCGTTTGAATTGGGAGTGACATAGGCTATATTATTTTTATATGGAAGTGAGAATCAAAAGTTAGAAGGGCGGGGGTGGACACAAAAAATGATTCTATTCCATCAATATGGGTAGTATCAAATTAAAGCTAGTAATATGCGAATTCTAAATATATATATGTATATAATACCACTTGTAAGCTGCCACATAGTAACAAATTAAGTTTAAAGTATGTCACTTCTGTTTTGGCTTCTGTCTATAAATATAATCTTACCTCTGAGTTCAGGAACACAACAATTTTTAGACTTGTTGTTATGGCGACAGGATTAGGTAAGATGGTGGTAGCTAGCCTTAAATAAAATCTTAACAGCAGCAAAAAGTCTTACAAGTAACCCGAGACCTCTGGATCTGAAATCGGTGGGTTGAACCACTAGACCACAGAGGCGGTTTGCCAGCCGATGGCCCTTCAGTTCCGTTGTCTGAATCCAAATTGGCCCACTCTCAGTTCGTCACCGCTCTTCACGCTTGGTCGTGCGTTGAAGTCCCCCATCATAACCGTGTAGTGTGTTTTCGAGGCATGAATAACCTTTGCAATGTCGTAATATACATATAATACTTAACCTCCTCCATCACCAGGGCATTTCGAGATCTGGGCATACCTTATAATACCGTATAACTAATATACCTGTCGGCCAGCCTTAAAATGCTCTTGATCTTCAAAATGTTGTTGACAAAGGACTTGTGGACGAGAAACCCAATACCGTGTTCAGCTGGTCGCCCTCCAGGTATATAGTAAAGCAAGTTGCCAGAATTAAGGGTGATCGTGTCCTCCCCTTCTCTTTGCACTTCTGATAAACATATAATGTCCCAATGCAACTAGTTCACAACGTTTGTGCGTTAGTTACAAGGTGCAGGATTTTATTAGGATCTGAAATATATTTTTAGGTGCTCCAGAGTTTAGAGATGACTACTCATACAAGGAAACAGTAAACGGATGGCTGAAGTTGCATCTGGTGCCAGCCACGTGGAGCGATGCCCGTATCAGGTGTCATGCTGAAGGTATGTATCCGGTACAGCTTTTAGATTTAAGGTGTACTTCCAGCTTCATATATTATTTTTGTCTATTTAGCCAAAGCTGTTTAGTGAGTACCTACCTAGACACAATCTGTTTGGGTTCACCAAACGATAAGCTGAGCTGGGGTAGCTGGAAGATAGATAGCTAGCTAGCTAAGAGTTAGGGGGTGTAAACTCCGAAGATAATAATACGACCGAACCCGTTGAGTAAAGTAAATGTAGGGGAGACCTAGGAGGGCTGTGACAGTTTTGACTTTTGGGGCCATATTTCGCTCAAGAAGCATTCCACAGTTATGATCCATGTGATTAATTTAGCCGCATTCCTTCTGTTTTCAAAACAATCACCAAAACTGATTTAAGTATTAAAGTTTCTCAGAAAATCGACAAAGTTAAAGATCACTCCCCTGTCACAACTCTCCTACTACCGAGGTAAGTTGTGACGGGTACCGAGGTAAGTTGTGACAGCATTATATTAGACATAAAAAATACTATTACACTTAATATTAATAAATCATACATGTTTTTTTAGGAAAAAGTACTTTAATTATGTTTAAGTTTCAACAAAATTAACATATGAGCATTCCCTTAACAAGTAATTATAGTTTTAATTAACTTAATATGGCATCATTTTTCATTTTCATTTTTGTCCCATGTCTCTGGAACTTTTTTATTATATTTTATGCTTACTCATATGCAATGACTCTAGTTTCTACCGCAGTCAGCCCATAATTAGATGTTGCACATGCTAGCAAATAGTCGCTTAATATATTATTCTCCTATTCTGTAAAAATAGTCGGAATGGTATAACCCATAGACGGAGCTTCGCCTTCTGGGTTTGCTTGAAAAGCCTCTGTCTTTTTAATATATCTTGATAAAAACATGTAGTTTAGATTGTAAGAGGCCGCAGCATCTCTTATACTTTTACAGGGGGTAAAAGTTTAATTTAAATTGTAACGGTCCTTAGTTAATCTGACTGATTCCTTTGTACATAGTTAGTTTAATTTTACATTTTTGAATAATTTGTTTTAAAATAATAAAATGTACACGTAGGTACAGCGTGGCCCCTTCAGCCACTTTGGTAGCTAACTGGTTCGTAACCAGCTACGTAAAAACAATTTTCTTCACTGTTTTGTAATCAGTTACTAATAAACACTTATTTTCCGTATTCGTTATATTTTATAACCAGTTATGAAAAAATACTTTTGTTCTCTGTTATGTAACCAGTGACTAAAACCATTTTTCTAAATTTTGGGTGCTATCGTTATCTATCATGTATGAGTGATAGATCAATGTCAATCAATTCAAATGCAAATCAAGTGTCTCTTGTCTGCATTGATACTGCATTTCCTGCATTTGATTTCTATATATAATAATATTTGTGCTAATAATTCTAATGATATGATGGAATATTTTCCTACGAAACGAGCAGGCACTAAATTAGTATTTGAAGGCCATGAGTACCATAAACGGAAAAAATATGTTAATGGCAGTACATTTTGGCAATGTAGTAACAGCAGTAAGAAGTGTAAAGGAAATGTAACAGTAAGTACTGAAAACGTTAAGATTAAAGAAAATCCGCACAGCTCCAGATTGCTTTCAGTTTGACAGCTGTCAACCGAAATGTAGATCTCATTATACCTATCATTTATCCAAAGGAACCACTACTCTAAGACTCTAGGACGTCTAGCTTACGAGATATTTCAGTTTGAAGTTTGACCGCTGTCGCTGTCAAACAAAATGAAGATCTAGTTGATACCTATCATTGGTCCAAAGGAACCACTACTCTAGGACGTCATAAAAATACATTTGCATTGCCGGCTTCAAATACAGTATATTAAGGCCTTGAATGTACTTTTGGCGAAATAAACTAAGTGATAAAAACAAAAACTATTCAATATGAGGAAAGGGAAAAAATATTCCCGCTCCTCCTACCAAACGGAGTATCGATCGGAGGACAGGGAATAACCCGAAATAAGTGTTTATTAGTAACTGATTACAAAACAGTGAAGAAAATTGTTTTTACGTAGCTGGTTATGAACCAGTTAGCTACCAAAGTGGCTGAAGGGAGCGTGGCTTGTACATAATCGATGAATTCGCTAGAATAATTAATTAAACTGGTCAAACGCAAGACTTAGTTGCACACTATAAGAACTAGGTACGTGAACGAAAACAATCAGCTAACGTATAAATTAAATATGAAAATTGATAAAATTACCGCTTGGTTCTCATTAAGATTTCATTGTGAACTCATATGTAGATACATTTTCCTGAGTACATATTGAAATAAATATAACTAGAGTTCGAATAGGTACCTACATATTGAAAAGGAGAATACAAATGCATCGTAACCAAAAAACAAACAACTATATCATAAGTTTTATTTTTTATTAAATAATTAGTTTTTAGGAAACGGGTTTTTAAAAAAGATTTAATTTAATTATTTCTAAAATAGAACTAATCGATATGCGTCTACACCGATGCAGAGGTGCATTCAATCTGACTTGCCAATGGATGGGGCGGATGCAGCCAGTCGGCATAATTATTAGAGACGGCTGTATCAGCAAAACATGGTTACTTAGAAAAGCATTGTACATTAAGCAAAAACACTATTCTATCCTTAATCTAGGGCAGAAGAGTGAGGTCATACCATAACTACCTATTATATCTATGCAACATTAGATAATGAATAGGTATAAAATGTATATACATCTATTATCACAGTCATATTATACAGCTAACATATAAGTAACTTCACAAAAATGCGGATAAACCACGAATTGATAAATAAATAATGATAACAAATACATTTATGATATTATTCAGTTTAATTATTTAATATTAATTATAAATGTACTCAAATGTTATGTAATATTTTTAAGAATATTAAGTGTGTTTCGTTGGCAATATCAGCTAGGTATATCCAAATCTGACTATTAAAGTAGTTGATCATCTACGGAGGCTACCTGCTTGAAAACCTTAATATCGTCAGCAAACAGTAGAAATGAATTCAGACACATTCCTCTCAATAAATGAAAATAGAGCTCTAAAGCCTAATACACATATACAATTACAATGTGTTAACAAGGAATATGGTTGTTATTTCCAGGTGCTGTGCTGGCATCGCCTCTAAACGATAAACTTCTGGATGCTATGGTGCAGATTTCAAAAGATAAAGTCAACAGCATATTCACTGGTGTACATTGTACGTACGCTAAGGGCACCTACACATCAATTGAAGGTGAATATGTCACCTCATACATCTTCAGTTGCATTTCAAGAAAGCCTGACCCGAATGTCGTAGGCCCATCTACGAACCCTGTTTCAATCCATATTTCGTAGTGGAAATTTTAGGTGCGCAATTGATATCTACATGCTCGAGAGGGACCCAGCATTTACTAACATCTCAGAACCATCGAGTTGAAAGACATATTACGCTTCTGTGGTCTAGTAGTTCCCCACCAGTATAAGACCCGGAGACCTGAGTTCAATTCCCAGGAGGGTACCAGTTTCTGCTCGGTTTGGTTGGTGGTAGGGCTTATTTCCACCTGGCAAGCTACCGCCGTCCTACCTATGTATGACGATAACAGCAATTTTAATTCGTCAGTTCCTTTATAGTCTCTTTTGCCTAGAAGAAATCGCTTTTATTTTAACCCATTGTACTTAGACACTATTGTCGCATGTTTTGTGTTGTTCTATAGTATTATTTCTGTATATAATAAAGTTATATTCATTAATTAGTTCATTCATTATTTTGTACAAAGTGGATTGCGCTTATACGTCGTAGCATTGTAAAAAAAAACATGCACCATCTATTGGTGGATTTGGCGGAATTTAACCCAATCTCTCCAGTCACAGGAAAGTTATAATGCTGTTTCTATAGCAGCTGATTCTGTACTTCTAGATATAGAGTTCTTTTTTTTTCAGGAGTACCATTATTAGATCTGCCCATAACCTGGGCTAGAGGAGAGCCCGATAACTTTGAAAACTTAGAAAGCTGCCTCGTCCTGCATATTTTAAATAATGGAATGATGAGTGATGAGGACTGCTCCCACACTAAGGCTTACGTTTGTTATAAGAAGAAAACAGATAATTTGGAGATCAATGCGTGTGGAACTCATGATAAAGGTGAGATTATTTTATTTTTCCGTTCTTTATATATTAGATTAGGTGGCTCCATTGGCTCTCATACACTTTTATCATGCAAACGGCAACGGGTGCATTCGTTTTCTTTCTGTCTTTCCTAAAACCTATAACATGAGCCTCTTCAAGGCGAGAGTGACTTTATGTCTTCTAGGCCAACTTGCTACATAGTATATGCCACATCATTGCTTCCGCTGGGATTGTAACCATCGTAAGACTATCTGAATAACAAAAAACACTTGTTTAACAGGTTTTTTTAAAAAGTCCTGACCTTTGTTGCTAGAACTAGCCTAGCCTGACTAGCTACGACCATCTTACCCAATGTCTTATTAACCATTCTTAAAAAAATTGTTGTCTTCCGGCATTTAGATAGCCAGTTCCTCATTTTGTTGAGGATTCCGGGTGAAGTGCGCCTTCACCTTCGGCATTATCTCAACTTGTAACCAGGTGAGATGAAGGCAAAGCGTTTCCCGTCGTACAATAAAAAAAAAATTAATTTCTAACCATCTCACAAGACAATCTTTAAAAACGAAATACCTAATTGTATTTGTATTGCAGAATATACCCTTGATTCTAGAACTGGTAAATGCTATAAATTCCATCGCCGTGGACTCATATGGACGAGCGCCTACATGACCTGTGCGGCAGAGGGTGCCCATCTAGCAATTATCAATAGTGTAATGGAGTTCGAGGTCATAAAAGAACTGATGAAAAAGAACCCAGAGAGCACGGTTTCTGCTGATCACTCGTTTTACGTCACCATGGGCTTTTTGGACCCTAATGATGGTGGATCCTGGTACACCATACACGGTATGTATGACAATTTATGTATAATGATTCTAGAATCGTCGATACACAAGAAGTAGTACCAAGCGCCGCAACAGATGGTGTTAGGGAAAAGAATCAAGCAAAACACAAAAAGCAAGAAACCCACACAAATATCTTAAGCTGAAAGTAATAAATAAAATCTCTCACCGTCAGTTGTGAGAGAAATTGCTCTGGTGATTCTTGGTCTTATTCAAGCGTGTTTAATGTGGAATAACACTAGAAGGGTGTTTTGAAAACGAAAATTATAATTTCGATCATATACTAGCGGGACTTGTAAGGCTATGAAACGGCCACATGGTAAAACTCTTCATGCTTATTGGTTCATCAATCATTTATTTGTTCTATGATATTAAATCGATTTTAAAAGAGCTGTGTGGCCGGATCGAAAGAAGGGCCAAGTACCCAGGCCCAGACCGTCTTCCGATCCGGAGGTTGTGGGTTCAAATTCGGTCGTGCGCCAGTAATCTTTTCGGTATTTTAGAATGTTTAACGAGACATTTGATGGATTTGATATGATTAATATTTAGAGAGCATTTGACACATGCACATGATCTGACGATGAAAGTCACACGCGAGGAAACCGGTATATCCCTCGGAACATAAACTGAATATGGAATATCACTGTCTACAATTCCGTTAGGCAACGATGCAAAGGGCTTGCAACCTACTACATATTGAATGCTAACTAGCCTTACAAGACGTGAGCATGAACCGAACGTAATAAGTCTAGACGTGTCTCTTACTACCCCGTAGTAGATGATCCTCAATAGATTCACGCTCTGAGTCGTGACCAAAAAAATCCTCGAAAAAGAAATCAAAAGCGTTAATCTGGTATTTTTCATACTGTGTAAAATTCTGTATTCTTCGTGAAAACGAAGACAACTCGAAAAATCGTGTTTTGAGAAAAACGCATATTTAAATATTTAAGCTTTAAATGGCCACCACTTTTTTTCTATTAGTTCTATTGTTTTGTGAAATAAATAAAAATATTGAATTATATTATTTGTCATGCCAATAGTAGGTTGTGTAAAACGATTCATTTATAGACGGTACGTTTTTTTCGTTGGTGCTCAATGCTATATCTCAAGTTTAAATTGATTCTGACGGTCTTCAAGCTGGAGTTTTCTAATCTTGTTATCCAAAATTAACACTAAACATCAATCTTTCATTCATCAGATTTTTATAAACGAGATAAAACTAATAAAAATACGTAAGAACTTAACTTCTATCATAAAAAAATATTTTTTTGCAATTAGTTTTGTGATAATAGACACAAAATTTTTCTTAACTTGTTGAAACTAATGAGTTTTGAGTAAACATTTTGGGTCAAATGATATAAGTACTTAGGTACGTAGCTGTCTTGCTTAAGAAAAAATGTAATCGATGGATAATAAGAATGACTAGCTAGAAGCGGAGATATCTATAATTTGCTGTTGTCCGTTCCGCAGTTTTGGTCCCCGGGCTTATTTCATCTGATCAGAGAGTTATTTCAGGCCTACCTCTATCGATCAAAAAGAGAATTTCGCAAATTGGTTTAGAGCTTAGAGATATCAGTGGACCTCCTTTCTAGGAAGTTCATCACAAAACCGATAAAGTCGCCGCCTCGCGTCTATGGCTTGAACCCTGTGTGTAGCAAGATACTCATCACCTGTGAGCCTAGGACGTTCAACTCAGTACAGTTTGTGGTTTATTCCAGGTGAGACCCTGCATGAGGCTGGATTTGAGCGCTGGCAGCCCGGAGAGCCGAATAACGCCAGCCAGCCTCTGGGCGAGCTGTGTGGAGTCACGAACCGGGATAATGGGAACTTATACGACGCACCTTGCAACTGGCGCTTAGCATTCATTTGTGAGAAGACACCGTTCACCGTCGCGGGCCACTAAATTTTCGTATCAGCCTAAATAAACCGCATGTATGGGGCCCCCTTTAATTTAATTTATTTCTTCGTCATAGCTGCAAGTGTCTACATAAAAGTTATTTAAGCTGATTTCCTTTTAAGGCTCATAAGATGACCTGCTGACAGACAGACGGGCGCAAGGACAGCAGAGGCTTAGTAAAGGGTGCCGATTGCACCTTTTGTTAACGTACCCTATAAACGTTCATATTGTATCGTTAGCTTATTGATATCACTATCAGCCATCTCATATGGTCATCCCAGTGTTCTCTACCTACTCTCTAAATCTAAATTATATTTGTAACTTAAATTTAATATGAATCAATTTATGTAATAAGTATCTATTAATACTATTTAATTAATAAAATTATATTAAATTAAACACTTTCATTTTATGCAAAATCTCCTGAGGTACAAACTGTAACGCCCCCCCTAAAACCCTTCTTCACCTTTTAACCCCTCAGCCATGCTATGCTCCACTCCACATACTACTTCCTTATCGCAATGCCGCCATCAGAACCTATCAACCGCACGGTATCTAGTGGGCAGTGGCGAGTAGGTAGCGAGCGCCTATTCCACTAAGTTCAACTTAAATCTCAATTCGTTGAACTAATTGTTTTTTTTTTCAATTACTTCAACTTTGAAACTGTGTGTGTAACTGGAAGCATCATTTATTAAAAAAATATGTATTTCAATGTTCAGTATTTCATGGATATATATTTTAATTTTACATATGTAATCGTTTCACTTGCGGATAATCCCTGTCTCGTAGGAATATCGGGATGAAAAGTATGCTATGTCCGTATTCCAAATTTGGTGGCCGAACAAACATACACATAAGCAAATTAACGATATTTTATTTTAGTTGAACTTACTGGATGAAAACATACAAAGTTGAAATAATGGGAAAACAAAAACAATTAGTTCAACGAGTTGAAACTTGAGTTGAACTTGAATTGGCGGGTGGCAAGTGGCATGGTGAGTAAGTAAGTACCATAAGTAGCCGAATGTGATGCCGTAGAGTACCTTTCTTATAATATTTATTACATACAACAATAATTGTAAAAAACATAGGTAACAATTTTTCTCCCTTTTGTTTAAATTTTTAAGTATAAGAGCAAATACCTACTGAAATCAAGAATGCATGAATGAATGAATTAACACTTTATTGTACACAGAAATAATACTATACACAGTCAGGTCATAAGTATTGTCACACAGTAAAAACTTTTCTTTTAGAATGCTGGCCACAAAAAAGTTTATTGAATTCGAATTTCGAATTGTTCATGAAAATAAAAATGTATACTATTTAGAATTTTACTTATTTTTAAATATGGAGTGGGCGCTTAAAGAAGACCGTGTTGCAGTTATTGCGTTGCATCGTTGCGGTTACGCGCCAATTCAATTTTTTGACATACTGAAAAATTTTAATATAACCAAAAGATTCGTTTATCGTACCATCAAACGATACAATGAAGACTTTAGTATAGATGACAGGTCAAGAAGTGGTCGCCCTCGGTCTGTTAGGACTCCAGCTGATAAAAGCTGTGAAGGCGCGAATTCAAAGAAATCCCAAACGTAAGTAGAAACTGTTGGCCCTACAGATGGGGTTACGCAGAACCACGGTGAAAAGGGTGTTAAATGAAGACTTAGGGCTTCGGGCATATCGAAGAAAAACAAGACATCGTTTAAATGCTCGTCTAATGGACCTGAGACTGAAGAGATGCCGCGCTTTGTTGAAGCGGTACGCGGGAAAAAAATATCGGGAAATTCTTTTTTCGGATGAAAAAATGTTTACCGTAGAAGAGAGCTACAACAAACAAAATGATAAGGTGTACGCACACAGTAGTGAAGAAGCGAGCAACCGTATTCCGCGTGTCCAACGAGGTCATTTTCCATTCTCGCTCATGGTATGGTTGGGAGTTTCTTATTGGGGCTTAACAGAGGTACATTTTTGTGAGAAAGGTGTAAAAACGAATGCAGTTGTGTATCAAAATACAGTCCTGACGAACCTCGTGGAACCTGTTTCTCATACCATGTTCAATAACAGGCACTGGTTATTCCAACAAGATTCGGCGCCAGCTCATAGAGCGAAGAGCACACAAGACTGGCTGGCGGCGCGTGAAATCGACTTCATCCGGCACGAAGACTGGCCCTCCTCCAGTCCAGATTTGAGTCTGTTAGATTACAAGATATGGCAACACTTGGAGGAAAAGGCGTGCTCAAAGCCTCATCCCAATTTGGAGTCACTCAAGACATCCTTGATTAAGGCAGCCGCCGATATTGACATGGACCTCGTTCGTGCTGCGATAGACGACTGGCCGCGCAGATTGAAGGCCTGTATTCAAAATAACGGATGTCATTTTGAATTAACTTTATTGTCATAAGAATCTATGTTTCGTTAAGTTCATTTCGGTATATAAATGGTTACATAATGAATAAACTTGTTTCAATTATTTTATATCAAACTTGTGACAGAATTTATGACCTGACTGTGTATAACAACACATAATTATGTTCAATTAAAGTACAATAGCCTTATCGCTAAAAGCGATTTCTTACCTAGGAAGGAGAAATGTAAACAGTAAAAAATAACAGAAATAGAGCACAACAATAAGAAGAAATATTAGAGAAATCAAAACAAGTACTAGTTGCATAAATAAATAATACAAACTATCTCATCTTATCTCACTAATGTTATAAGTTCGTGTGAATATTTGTTACCACTCATCATCAAAAAATTGTCAAGAAGGCGTCGCCCGGCGTGGCGAAAGATGCATCACTATATACAAAATGAGGTTCAGCCATCCACAGCCACCATCATTCAACATCACAGCAAGCTCCCGCAGTTGGACATCACCTACTTCAACGGCAAGGATATCACCGCTTACACAGCGCTCATCAACGTGTTTTGCGCTATCGTCGATAAGGAAGCAACGCTATCTCCGCTTCAGAAGTTGTGTTATTTGCGCAAATATCTGCAAGGTGATCCTTTAAAATTAGTAGACGGCCTTGCTGACAAATCATATGAGCAGGCACTAACCTTACTAGCTAAGAGATACGACAATAAAACACTCTTTATCACGCATCATGTAAATACATTGTTGGATTACCAGCCTATCGTAAAGGGAAATGCTTCTTAACTTAGGAATTTAGTTTCTAACGCTTGGCAACATGTCGGGGCTCTAATCAACTTGGAGGAAAACACTCATCATTGGGACAGAATTCTCATTCCTATTTTGCTCAGGAAGCTAGATGTAATTTCTTGTAGGGAGTACCACTGTGAGTGAGACTTGACAAGACTGCCAACACTAGAAGAGTTCTTAGAGTTCACCGAGAAACGGGCAATCTCGGCTTTGAATAATTACAAGCTACCCCTGGTAAGTTTTATAATAAATATTTCAATAAAACAGTGAGTTTAGCCTATAAGTATATCAGAGAGAGAACAAACAAAGCTGCAAATATTGTAACAAAGAGGGTCACAAAATATTTTCCTGCGAAGAATTCTAAGCAATTAGCGCTCAAGATAGGATTAACTTTGTCGATAAGGCACAATTATGCAAGATTTGTTTGAATACACATTCTAAGAAATACCATTTCCACTTCAGATGTTCCGTATGCAAAAGCAAAGAGCATGGCTCACTGCTTCATGTGGAAGAAGTGGTGTGCAATGTGGCTCAATCCACTCAAAAAGTATCTGCCCAACATTCCGTATTATTACCTACTATGGTCAATTTTAAAACAAGCAATGGGTCTTATGTTTCGGGGTTTAGTAGATAGTGGTAGTCAGATAGCATTTGTTACTAAGGATTTAGTGCTCAAATATAATGTGAATGGTACAGTGCTTGGCCAAAAACAAAAACCTATTGCTAAGGCGGTTAATTTATCAATGCATTCGATGCACAACAATTATAGTTGTAATGCATTGTTTTCTGTGGTAGAAAATATTACCCACTATTTACCCCAAACAAAGTTTGATATCAGTGGGGTACACATTCCAGATACACATCTCATGTCTGTGAAACCTGTGTATGTTAAGCGTAGTTTAAGTATAAATAACTCCTATTATTTAGAGTTATAATAGGGTACTGTGATGCATCAAGCATTTCCTTTGGTGGAAATTTGTTTGTTAGGGCTGTCCAAGGCAACAATATAAATATAACGCTACTGTGTAGCAGGTCAAGAGTGGCGCCACTTAAATTTAAACAAATAATACCTCGGTTAGAGTTAAATGACTGTTTGATTCTTGCTTATATAAATTATATTCCAATGTAAATTGTACTCTTCAAAGATATTCGTTTAGGAATACCTTCTTGTTCAGCGATTCGTAAATTGCACTCTGCTGGCTTCAAAGTCCACCTAACAAAGACATCTATGTTAAGAACAGAGTCACAGCCATCAATGAACTCACAAAGAATTGTGTATGGAGTCATGCGAGTGGATTTTGCAATCCTGCAGATTTTTTATATAGAGGCCTTCAGAGCTCTCTTTGAATAAATTGTGGTGGCTCGGACCACCACAGTTACAAGAACCTGATTTTTCAGTTGAGGCGTTTGGTAATAAGTTGGTTAGTAACATATTTGAAGATAGGAATGATCAATAGGTAAACTGCAATGTAATCAATGGGGTAATATCAGTATCTAAGTTCTCATCATTGCTGAAACTTCAGAGAGTTGTGTGTTCTATGTTACGCTTCATAAATAACTGTAGTCAAGAAAGAGAACCGCATTTTGTCAAAAACTGTAAACATTAATGAATACTGATAGGCAATGATAATTATTGTGAGAAATGTCCAATCAATGCATTTGAAGAAATCTCTTTAGTTAAGAAAAGTAATCTTGTAAAATCCAACCTCAAAAATTTGTGTCCTTTTCTGGATAAGGATAAGCTCTTGCGAGTCGCGGGCAGGTTAGACAACGCTTATATACACCCTTCAACCAAAAACACCCATAATTTTAGCAAAAAGATGCAATTTTGCAAGGTTAATTTACGGGATGAGCATACGGCATTCATGCATGGGGGCTTGCGGGTGATGTTAACTAATCTCAGCCAAAAATACATTATCTTAGATGCAACCACACTTATCAAAAGCATCATAAATAAATGCATTTACTGTTTTAAACTTAGAGCTCAAGCTTCACAACAGCTGTTGGCTTCATTGCCCCTAGATAGAGTTTTGCGAGATAGGGTTTTCAATAAAGTAGGTATAGATTATTGTGGGCCATTTAATATCAAGTAATATTCTATTAGGCAAACAGTAGTATCCAAAGGATATGTATGTGTCTTTTTATATGTTCTGTAGTCAAATGTATACATTTAGAGTTAGTGTTTGATTTAACTTCTGAATGTTTTACAGCTGCATTAAAGCGATTCTGCTCAAGAAGAGGCTTACCTCACACAATCTACTGCGATAATGCATCTACATTCAAGGGTGCAAACAGACAATTAAATGAACTTTATCATTTATGTAAATCTCAGGCTCATCAAAATGCTGTCAACGATTATTGTAGTCAGAAAGGGGTCAATTTTAAATTTATTCCCAGTGTTATGAAGGGGAAATTTTAACAAAAGGTTTTCTGATAAGCTATGACAATGTGAGTGTATAAAGTGCAGAAATTCTAATTTGCCTTTAAGGTAAGCAGGCATACAGGGGAAAAAGGTACAAAATATAGAAGAGAAAGAATAAGCATATCCCGGCGAAGACGAATAGGGAGCCACTTGAGCATAGCACTAAGGGGCAAAATGTGTAAGGCATTGGGTGACGGTGATTGGGCTGGCACGCTAAGAATAGCGAAAGGGATATGTAACCTTAGATAAATAGCTAACTCATAACAGCCAGATCCAATCCGGTCATTACTTTATTGCGGATTAGATGAAAGCCAGGAATGAAAAAGACGTTGCAGGAAGACAAGGTTTTAGAAATGTTTCAGAGACCAAAAGAACGACGTTAACATATCGGAAAAATGACTCAGGATACTTTGAGCACAAGAAATAATTGAAATTTAATGTTCTTTATGCATTTTTTTGCCTTGAAATGTGGGTCGTTGCCCCGGTGTGCATGTCTGATTTACGCTTGGCCGGTTTCTTTAGTTACTGTAACATTCCGTGCACATTTTTTTTTTTTTGTGGAATAAATGCAGCTGAAACTGAAACTAAACGATTCTCTGAATTGTTATTGTAATGCACAGTGCATTACAATAACAATAACCTTACTGTTTAATTTAGACAGTAAATTATTCTCAATATGTGATTCAAATTTTTGATTATTAGCTCTATAGTAGCTCTGCCTTCTGCGTTGTGGGTTGTGGGTTCGATTCCCACCTAAGCAAAACATTTTTGTGATGAATATAGATGTTTGTTCTGTGTTTGGTTGTTGTATCATAATGGTTAGTATGTATTTATATAAAAAAAGTATTTAAATATTCCATACGTATTTTAATTCCCATAGTAAAAGATATGCATAGGTTGGGCGCTGTGTGAAATAAATGTCCTGTAATATTTATTTATTTATTTATTAATAAAGGTCAGCAAAGAGGCTGGTAGGGTTCTTCTCGCAGATGAATGGTACTGGCACGTTGCACCATACATCGTTCAGGTTTCCACTCCTGAAGATGCTGCCGCAGTACTCTCCATCGTCCTCCATCCTTTCTCTCGTCGCATGGTCTGGCTGTCCGTTCTCGAAGCGAGTGAACCCGGCTTCCTTCAAGGTCTCACCTGGTCACTACACAGAGGGTCTTGTTAAAGCTGAAAATCAATCAACAAGCAACTGACATAGCTCTCAGAATTAGTAAGTTCTAGTGCCAATGAGCAGGCCACCTAGCAGAGCCGATAACCGCTGGGGAGTAAAGGTTCTCTCGTGGTTCTCGCATGGCGACCACGATTTAACGTGACAAGGAGTGTCCACCCAACTACACTATAAACAAAAAAATATATATATATAAATATGAAACATGACTCCATCGAACGACGACATTATGGCAGTCGCTGGGAGTCGATGGATGGATAGGGCTCAGGGTTGCTGTTTACTGCGTCGGTTAGGGATTTTTTATCGCTATGTTCAGCAGTGCATGCTGAAATATATTGATAGTGATGATAATGAACCGAGTGAAACTTCCGAGACTTAATTAGTTGATTACATTATTTAAAAAAATATGAATTATGTGTTAGCTCTTGACTACTAAGCATATCTAGCTCTAAGTCACAACAATGGTGTGTGAATGAATGATAAGGTACCAGGGGTAATTGAAGCCCAAGGCATTATAAGGCCCACTTTCAAAATTCTTGCTGCTAATGACTAGAACCAACTTCCTTTTACACGCATACATGCTCTATGACCATAGACCCCCACAGCGTAAACAAAACGCGCGCTGGCGCCGCCATCATGTCAGTGGCGAGCTCTGTGTTGTGAAAGTGAGACGCACTGTTTCTTTGTTTGTTTACTACTTTGGTACAAAATATCTTGTTCAGATCGTAAGTTAGGTCAAGCTCAGTGTGATTTCAATGCTTTTTCACGTAAATATCTGTTTGTTTCAACATGTTTGGGTTGATTTATGAGCTTACCTCTAGTATAATAAGGCTCAACAAAACATATGCCGGGCCTTATTTTCCTTATGGAGAATGAAGTTAAGTAGCCTAATATTTTTATTAGTACTTGCAGATACAGCCAACATGCCGCCCAAAAGCTTTATGGACGGAAGCAAATCTTCAATCTGTTATATTAGCAGTTCAACAAGGGCAACTTACACAGCAAACCTCTGTAGCTGTTTGGGATAATCTTCCAAGACGAACGCTAAGAAACCATTTTTAAGTTGGTCTAGTAAGTATAAGTTAGAAAACAAACTTTGTTTAGTTAATTTTCATGAATTATTTTTGATTGTTTTTGAAGAGTTTTTCACTATATCATTATGAATATCTTTTAGGCCATTAACACCCCGGTAACCATGGTTACAAGGCTCAGGGACGCTACCGCCGACGGCGAAGCCGATCTCCATTGATGGCTTTAAATTAGCTTCATGAGAACTAGAAACGATTTTTTACCTACCGGGTATGCGTCATATCCGAAATTGCGTTTCCCATCTCAAAAGTGTACACATGTTATGAAACCTATCCGTTCAGTACATTTGACGGTAAAAATCGTTTCTAGTTCTCATGAAGCTAATTTAAAGCCATCAATGGAGATCGGCTTCGCCGTCGGCGGTAGCGTCCCAGGGTGTTTTGGTTAAACTGATTATAATTTTTGTCTTATTATAGGTACCTATCCCATGTCTAAATGATCATATTTCTTTGATTACTTTACAAATAAAACAGAGTTTTATGTTCACGAAGACAGAGGCGCCCTCGTTGATTATGATTGTGGTTGAATAATCTCTCATATCAAATTGCTGGAAGAAAACACTTTGCAGGTTAAGTTCGCCTCTGTACTTACCTATTACCTACAGGACATTTACACAGCGCTATCTCCAAACTCCAAACTAAGCATAAAGCTTGTAATATGGGAATTAGATTACGGATAGAATCATTCATTACGACACCCTCCACTATCTCTGTGGTCAAGTGGTTCGCCCATAGGCGTCAGATCCAGAGACCCCGGGATCGATCCCCAGAGGAGGACATGGTACATACGTGGTAGGACTTTGTTAAGTCTGTCTTCTTACTTAGGTCTGTCGCCATATCAACAATTCTATGTTGTTATGTTCTGAAATTAAAGTCAAGATAGCCTCAGATATTTGAGGATTCTGGGTCAAGTGCGCTTCCAACATAAACCATATCCTACCTTAAAACCAGGTGAGATGAAGGCTACGCGCTTCCCCGTCGCACAATAAGAAAAAAAACCCAGAACTATATTTATAACAATAATGTTTGTCCTGGATGGGAATCGAACCCACAACCTATAGCGCAGAAGGCAGAACTACTATCAACTGAACTGTGAGGCTAGTTTTGTTATGCCCTTTTTTTTGTAAAGAATTACAGAATAATGTTTTATTGTAGGTGATGCAACTTACTCTATCGCCTGATAGCCTGAGTCAGCGCATGCCATATAAGTAGTATTTACCGCAGTTTATGCCATGTCCTATGTAGTAGTTCACACTCGTTATTCGTACTAGTCTTGTGCAATTCTCTAGCGGCATAATGATTAATTTCATGTTGTGTGTCTGTACGTGCCTACTTTGTTCTAAATAGACAAAACGTGACTCGTTGGGGAGTTTTACATCAACAAATACGTATGCAGTTTCTTTACTTTGTTTAGTATAAAAAATACTTTTAGTGCAGTACTTTTAAGTATGAACTTCAAAATATTCGAACGCATGATAATGTTATTACCTAAATCTAGAGTTGTTCAGTAAGATTGCTTAGGATAATTTTGAAACGTCAAATCTACCGCTAGTTCGGAATTGCGACCAGCACACAAGGAGAAAGTCAAGTGTTAGGCAGGACAGTGGTTATTATTACAACTCTATGCGTTATGAATACCTTCTTTGCCAGCGGTTACGCAAATGTCTTAATTGACTGAGCGCGCGAAGCGAGCAAAGCGGTTTTAAATGCTTTAGTCCGCTGTCTGTCGCCGTCAGTTTGTTCTCGCCTACAGGTCGCATCTTTCAACTGATTTTGATGAAAATTGGCACACATGTTCCTTGATTTATTAAATTTATTAGTAGTTGGTAAAATAGGGGGAAAAGGAGGGAAGTTTTATGTAGCGTTATTTATCAACAGCTTTCAATTAAATTTGAAAGACACACAAGGATTTAATTCTACACAAGATGTTGTGAAAAAAAAACAAAGAGGGGAAGTGGAGGGGAAAAAGGGGGGAAGTTTGCCGTAGGATTTCAACTTTTGTTTTTTTTTCCGGAAAATGTATACCTACATTTACTAATCAGACTACGCAGTCCTCTCCACCTTTGCAAGACAAATCCGTAGACACCAGGTTCAATCTCCTCAGACCAAGGGAAAGCGAGTAATCGCTAAAACGTATACCCCTATTTGAATCAAAAGTCTACGCAGGTAAACCTATGCTAGGTATTTTATTTTTCTTATTAAGTTGTGTACAATAAATAATTATATATTCATTTATTAGTCCCTTCCGCCTTTGCGAGACGAACTCGTAGACATCAGATTTTACCTCCTAGGACCAGGGGAATACGAGTAATCACTAAAGCTTATACCTCTATTTGCTCAAAAGTATAAAAGGAAAAGTGAAAGAAGAAAGCATCAGTTATTGCATGGTTACAAGGGCTCGCGAGATCTACTGTTCTTACAGAACCACTAGTAAATATAATATTTGAATCTATCATCAATCACTAGACCAAGCTCAAGGGTATGCTCGGTGACCTTGGGGTCTACTTTAAAAACCGAAGCCCGCATTAACGTGTGACGGATCGCACATTTCCCTACCACGAAGTCCCTACGTGCCCGTACTCTAATCCGTTGTTCGGGTGATCGTCATTTTGACACACATTCTTTCGATGAACCCTACTTGAAAACATTTAGTCTATAATCACATGCAAATCATCGTTAGTGCTGCCGCCAGCACTTTAACCTGATAATGGACAAATAATTTGAAAGGTATTTTTTGGAGCAAATAAATGTCCATACAGGTTGTATGAAAGGTTCACATCCTTTCATTCAAATTTAGGGTACCGTACCGAAACGGTGGCAACGGTTCTTAAACTTCGTTTAATATCCGTCTATTTCGAACCGTAACGTATAGCTAGTAGTCAAGGTAATTTTTTTGAAAAAATATAGGTACTTGTTTACCTACATTTTTTTTTGAAAAAATATAGGTACTTGTTTACCTACCTACTAAAATGGGTAGGTATTCAAAAGCGCAATATGAAGGAGGAGTTCGCATCAAACAAGAAACGTATTTTTTACTCTAAAGAAACTTAAGTGTCTCTTATACGCAGATGACCTCAAGTTGTACATTGAAGTCAGATCTTTGGAAGACTGCTTGAGCCTTCAAAGCGACGTAGATGCGATACTTGAATGGGCAGTTGCAAATGGATTGTAGTTTAACTCGTCTAAATGTTTTGTCATGGCTTTCGGTCGCAAGCTACACCCTATTAAATTTCAGTACAAGCTGGACTCGGTTCTCATCGCTAGATCTGAAAATATGAAAGACTTGAGTGTCACTTTCGACCAAACATTGACATTCCATAATCACGTTACTGCACTCGCCAAGGAATCCTATCGTAGGCTGGGAGTTATCCTGAGGAATTCCCGCGACTTTCAGGGCACCCATGTGATAAAGCTTTTCAGCGCCTTGGTCCGCAGTAAACTGGAGGCTAGTTCGTGCGTCTGGCACCCACACGAGAGTACGTACGCTCTCCTGCTTGAAAAGGTGCAAAAGGCATTCCTCCGCTTCCTGTACCAGCGCCTTTATGGGTATTACCCGTACATGTACCCAACCAAGTTTCTCATTGGTAGTTTAGGTTATAAGAGTTTGGAAGTAAGAAGTGGGAGTGATCAACTGGCAACTATGCTGAAAATTATCCATGGGAAAATATATGCCCCAGACCTCCATAACGAGCTGATGAGCCTTGATGTCCCAATGAACTACTCTCGCAATAGGGCACACAGACTGTTCGCTGTGCCACGATGCCGTATTGTTGCTCGTGCTCAGTCTCCCGTTCCGCGCTCCCTGACTGCACTCAATGCCCTGTTGGACGCAAACCCAGATTGTGATGTGTTTGCTGATGGATGGAAGGCGATCATGTACGAGTGTCTGAGGTTTAATGAGATGAATGTATGAGTGAAATGAATGAAATGTTTGTGTTATATCTTTATGTATTATTTGTGATAATTGACATGTGAATTTTGTTTGACATTTATAATCTTATTGTGACACTTATTTGATTGTTATTTTTAATTATTTTTGAACTTTAACCTACTACTACATAATCTACAATTAATTTTATAAGTTTTTTTTTTTTTTTTTTAAAACATAGTTATGTTATAAGTGTAAGTGGGACTGGCCGTACTAGTTATTAATAATAATAAATTATTGGTGACAATAACGATATGTTATTTCATATTAACCACATATACGGCTTCACACCACAGATAGAAACTACAATAAATTATAAGTTTAACATTTAAATTAATAGAGTTCCTTCTCTGTGGTTTGACACCACTTGACATAGCGTAATGATGCCATATTAAGGGTGCGTTCCGTTACTCGACCACAAAGCCCACGACCGCGACGCCACCATTACCCGTTCCGTGTGCTTGTGATCGTCGCAGTCGAAGCCGCACATCGACTTCAAACGGAACGGTTCTTGGTCGTAGTAACCAAGAAGAAAAAGAAGGGAAAAACAAAACAAACAGCGGGAACGCGATCCGATAACGAAGAAACAAAGTATAATTTATAACCTACGACAAATACAAACGACTAAAATCCTAATTATATCCAAAAGTAGGTAACTACCTAAGTGACTAGTAACTATGCCTGATGTTTTCGTCGGTATTCAGTGTGTTGCGCCGTAACAGTACCTAAACCATCGGAATCAGAAAGTTCGAGCAGTGGTTGGAGGGAAGCCTTGTAGTTGCAGGATATAAGAAAACGGGAACTTCGACCGCACATTACCACGTACAGAGATCTTATTGTCCACTGTGCGGACAATGATTATAAAAGTCATTTTAGACTGAAACCAATTGAATTCACTTTGCATCTAACCTAACCTAACTACTGCAGTATCTACTCATAATATTCGGAGCAGGTAGCCCTCGCCTCGCCTCTACATGTACCCAACCAAATTGCTTGGGGACTTGGTGTCATACAAATCTATCAATACAGTTTGCGATACTAACGAAGCTGTAAATTATCCAGGAGAGTTTCAGAACTCATCGGATTTGCCAGGCATGCCACCGCTTCATATACAACTGAAGGTTGGATTTCCGGTTATTTTGCTATGTAATTTAAACCCATCACGGCTGTGCAATGGCACTCAATTAGTCATTCAAAAATTGATAAAAAACTTTGTCGAAGCGAGCATTTTGAATGGCAAGTTCCGAGAAGAAGATGTATTACTACCACAAATCCCTATTATACCCACAGATAGGAATGCCAATTGAATTGAAACGGGTTCAATTTCCACAAACTTACAATAAGCTTTACAATCAATTTGCAATGATTTTCAAATTGTGGCTTAGATTTGGGCAAACCGTGTTTTTCACACGGACAATTACAATAATATGTGCAATACGTGGCATGTTCTCGCGTGTGTAAACTATACAGTTTGTTTGTGTTAGCTAAAGGTAGACTCACTAAAAATATCATACACTCCATTGCACACCCATATACCACATCGCCACACACATCTTTTTTTTGTTTAAAGGACAATACGCTGGCCTGGTTCTAAAGCGGGAGGGCGACAGCTTTGCGCGGACCAGGGGCCCTACCGCCGACGGCGAAGCCGATCTCCATTGGCTTAAAATTAGCTTCATGAGAACTAGAAACGATTTTTACTACCGGGTATGTGTCATATCCAAAATGGCGTTTCCCATCTTAAAAGTGTACACATGTTATGAAACCTATCCGTTCAGTACATTTGACGGTAAAAATCGTTTCTAGTTCTCATGAAGCTAATTTTAAGCCAATGGAGATCGGCTTCGCCGTCGGCGGTAGGGCCCCTGGCTGGCGCTGAAGGCGCGAGCCCAAAAATTGAATTTTGAGGCAACAAGCGCAAGGGCACCATTTAGGCACAGACCTCGGCTTGGGCTATTGCCATTTGGTGGGGAGGATAGGAATGGCCGAAGGTGATACCGAGGGTAACGCTTTGAGGCGGAAGGGTTATATAATACACCAACTCCGCCGGCGGAGACGGTGTATCTGTGTAGTGTTTTCTCTGTCTCATCACACATAGTTAATGAATGGATGCCGTCACCTCCGGGTTTGCGGTGGCAAGTGGGTCATCCGGGTCTCCAAGAACGTGTCTTGGCCTACGGAGGGACCGTCACACACTTACAATAAGTAAGTTATTTTTTATTTGACTACCTACCAAAATATTTACTAGAAATAATTTATATGGCAAAACAACGTTTGCCGGGTCAGCTAGTCTTTACATAATGTAACTGTACGTGTGTTTGTGAACACTGAACTCCACTTGAACGGCTGGACCGATTTAGTTTTTTTTTTTTATTGTACGACGGGGGAGCGCTTGGCCTTCATCTCATCTGGTAACAAGTTAAGATAAGGCCGAAGGTGGAGGCGCACTTCACCCGGAATCCTCAACAAACTGAGGAACTGGCTATCTTACCTCTTAATGCCGGAACACAACATTTTTTTTTTATTGTTATTATGACGACAGAATTAGGTAAGATGATAGTAGCTAGCCAGGCGGACCCAAACAAAGTCCTACCACCAACCAAACCAAGTACAATATATTGTACTCCCCATGGGGATCGAACCCGGGACCTCTGGATCTGAAATAAGTGGGTTAAGCCACTAGACCACAGAGGCGGTTAGTTGATTGTTTTTTGGTATTTTTGAGTGGGTCCCGTGAAGGTTTAGTACATTTGGAATCGGTAGGTGGCGCTGCGATCCCCTGTATGAGAGGAACGAAGTCATCGGCATGTCACTGGTACCTATATATTAATGGTTTATATTTAATCGTATTCAAACACGGGTTGGAATCCTTGGCAGCGCATCCGACTTGTGATTGGCCAGTTTTATTTTCCTGTCTTATGCGTACCTACACAAATTATTAGTTGATTAAAATTGAAATTACGAATGAATTCTGTACCCTACTGGATATTAACACCTTGGATGCGAGAGCTATTTTCGCTAGTGCGTTACAAGTACTATACGATCGCGATAGGTAAGAGTGCGACAATTGTATAGCGTTTATATAGATGAAAGATTTATAAATAGCTTTATTATAAATTGTAATATTGTGCACAGACCAAGCTATGACACATTTGGAACAGCCATCTGATTCAAACTGGGGGCTGACGCGATTAAGAATCTGCCCCGGAACAGGAATCCTTACCTTTAGCATACATACGTTCGTCCAACTGATGAGGACGCCGAGAGGGACTGCAAGCGCTTGCAAAGTTATGTAGGTATTCGCCATACACTTGATAGGTACCTACATTTCACCACAGTTAATGATTTCACGGGTAGTTTTATCTGATCCAACAGGGTTTACACTGCACACACGAATTCTAGCAGGTTAGAATTATAAATAGATACTTTTATTAGGATGAGTCCTGAAGGCTATATCAGCTGTGTGAATTAATCGGTGTTTTTTTCGTACTGACGATGACGACTGTCAAACGTTTTTACGCGGTGAAGTGCGATAAAATGAAGACTCGTAATTCGACAGAACGTGCGAGCATTTTAAATACGGCTCTGCTATTGGTTCAAATTCAAAGATCAGAACAGACATCAATCGAGACATGACCAGTTTGAAATCAAACTTGTGACTAATATAAAACCTAACATAGTCCTTTGCCGCACTGAAAATAGGGAATTTTGTTATTTATACTGGAATTAGTGAAGTTCTAGCGATTAGTACATCAATCGACATCAATACACATCAACATTGTGGCATAGATATCAGAATATGTAGTAATATTGACAACACATAATATTATTCATTATTTCATCAATAAATCAGGTACTTAAAATGTATTGTTTCAACAGCTCGATAACATCGGTGGCTGTTTTTTCATTGTACGACAGAGAAGCGCTTGGATTTCATCTTATCTAATTTCAAGCTATGATAAGGCTGCAGGTGGCGCACTGCACCCGGAATTCTCAACAGATTGAAGAACTGGCTATTTTACGTCTACATACCGGAACACAACATTTCATTATTTGTTATGGTGACAGACATAGGTAACATGGTGGTAGCTAACCAAGTGGACTCAAACAAAGTCCTCTCAAGTCTTGTCAAGTCCAAACAAAAATAATGTTTTACATCCTGTTTCTTTATCCAAAACCTAAATTCTGTTCTCTGTCTAAAATTGACGGAGCAAAAAATTTAAGCGGTTACCGCTACAATAAATTTTCGATTATCTGTCGGAACGAGCGAGTCTATAAGTCTTTAAACACCTTAGACAGCATTTTAATTTTGAGTCCCGTCGCGGGTTGTGAATTATTGTACATTATAACATTTGTGAGAATGTATCATGTCTTATACTACTTCACGCTAAATTCTGTTTCTACTTTAAGCAAACTAATGATATGTAGCTATACTTGTCTCTTTATTCTACTCACAGATTTTGTATAGAAATAGAACTCGAACGAGGGCAAAAACTTAAAAATCTCGCTACGCACCGTACGAAAGTCGCGTACAAGACACATATACCTTGTACCGCACCGAACGTTTTAAACCAGTATTATATCAACACAAAAAGGCTGTTCATCCTTTGCCGATAACATAAGTTTTTGGTTTATAAGGATGGATATTGCAAACTAATTTAGTTAGAACGTTCGACCCAGCCGAAACCTGTACCTTCTCGAGAACATATTTCATAAGTTATTCCTATTATCAGCTCAGCTTCAGTAATGACTACTAAAATGTTACGTAAACTATTTACTGTTTTATTTTTTCATCAAGTTTTATCAAACATTCAAGGTAAGTTGTTTTTTATTGCATTTTCGGACAATCGGTAGATCACACTTTTTATCGCTTACCTACATTGTACTTTACGAGGGACAATGGGAATAAACGGGAGTGCTTCAAATAAATATAGATAAGGACGTACTGGCATAGAATATTTAGACGGATCAGAATACTACAGCCAATTATCATCCTTCACACAGTCTTTCTTGATTTCTCCATACTCAGGTTATCTATCCACACTTTTATACAGCACGTATCTAGGTACTTTTATCAATATTCTCTCACGTTACATGATCATAATAATTATTTGTGCACGACCAACCTTTTTGGCCACCTATTTAGTTGGTTGAAAAAAAAAGACCTATATTTATTTTATCCTTTGGATCAAAAAGACCGTCCATTCTATCTCTATAAATGTATTATGTTTTCCAATTTTGAATTATAACGTTACGCACGTTTTATTTCAGTACAATAATATATTTATTTTTCATTTCATAACCATACCACCACAGAAAAAACTTTTCAGTTTATATTCATTATATACCTACTAGTAAAATTAGCAGTTAGTGGGTATTTTCTGGGAGGGCTCGCTCCATCGTAGACCCCATCTTTGCCCAGGTAAGCCTCTAGGTCAAGAGCTGACCAATCGTATAAAAAAGTGAAACGCCCGAGACCTCGTTCCCACCATCCTGTGATTATTTTCCAAAATGTTTAATAGTGCACCCCTAAACAACAAATTGAAGCTACCCTGATAATTGAAAGTTTCTTTGACTTCTGGCTTAAGGCTTTTTGTTGATTGTCAGTTAGTCAAACAATCAGTGAGCTATACAACTATACCCTTGATTCATCGGCTTTTCCCAACTGCCATAATGTCTTCGGTCTGAAGGGGTTTTCCCGCGCTCCGTTTTGCGTTTCATCGTAGTCGTCATGCAAAAACCTTTATTCCCCAGCTGTTATTGGTATATGCGAGCTATGTGGCCTGCCCACAGCCACTTCAGTTTGCTAATTCTAAGAGCTATGACAGTGTGGTTGGTTCTTCGACGTATACATAAGCCACATCTTGGATTTTATCACGTAGTGAATTCCAAAGTCAAAGTCAAAGTCAAAATTTCTTTATTCATTAAGATTTTTTAGGATCATTTTGAAACGTCAAATTTACCGCCTGTTCGGAATCGCGACAATCCAATCATAGCTTACCATACATACAACATACAAAGACATTACCATAGCTCGCTGTGCGACTTTGAACTTATTCATGAGGCTACGTCTCGGATCCATAGGTGGTCATCACTGGCAACACATGCTAATTAAAGTATTTCGTTTTGAGGCTCTGCGGTATCTTTGACGAGGTTCAAACGAATTTTCGTTATCTACTACGACCGATTATACTCTTTGGTCATCTGTAAAATCTGCCGTAGCATGCATGTGGTCTACAGTCTAAAACCTTTTCGGATCCCGGCTTGTTCGGTAAGCTGGAAATCGTCAAACCTTCGAGCGAGACTGCGAGCCTACCAGAAAATCGTTTGGCAAATGCTACGTATGCATTGATCGGTAATGAAGATAAAGTAAATACGGACTTGGGCTGGCAAGATGTGTGACCTAGGCGGTCTAGGCAATACAGACTTATCACTCAAAAAGCGTGCGCTATCACTAATCCTAGCGGTAAATTTCGGAACCGCGGCTGTCAGCAAGGTACCTTTGTTTATTGCAAATGTTAGCGTTGAGACCTCTGAGAGTGATATCATTAATCAAAATTATAAGTAATATCAAAATTCAGACAGACAAAAATGGAAAAAAACCGCCTGTTTTGGCATCTGTACCTCCAATTGAAATTTTCAAAATTTATGTAATGCACAGATTTTAACCCATTGCAGTTTTATGATAGGTATATAGTTAGGTCAACTTTTTAATTCTAAGTTTGTATACTTATATTCATGTGTGTGCAAAGGTATAAACAAAAAATAAATTTAATCTGCCAGCCGATGGCCCCTTCGGTTCCGCTGTCCGAATCCAAATTGGCCCACTCTCAGTTCGTCACTGCTCTTCACGCTTAGTCGCGATTGAAGTCTCCCATCACAGCCGTGTAGTGTGATTTCGAGGCATGACCTTTGAAATATCGTCATACATGACCGCCTCCATCAACAGGGCGTTTCAAGGTCGGGACGTTAACCTGTGTAACCTTCAACGAATACTGGTCAGTCATTCTGAGTTTAAAAGCAGGCACGCGACCCTGATCAAAACACTCTCGATCCTCACAATGTTATTGACAAAGGAATAGAGGACGAGAAACACAATACCGTGTTAGGACCGTTGGTCGCCCGGTAGTAAAGCAAGTTGCCGGAATTAAGGGTGATCGTGTCCTCCCCTTCCTATTAATTAAGATAGCCCTATAATATCCCAATGCAACTAGTTTACTTGTTCGTGCGTTATAAGTTGCGATGTGCAGGATTTGATTAATATCTGGAATATTCTTTTAGGTGTTCCGGAGTTCAGAGATGACTACTCATTCAAGGAAACAGTAAACGGATGGCTGAAGCTGCATCTGGTGCCAGCCACATGGAGCGATGCCCGTATCAGGTGTCATGCTGAAGGTAGACTTGTACCCGGTACAGTTTTTAGATTTAAGGTGTTTCTACTTCCAGCGGTATTTATCCATTTTGGAATATCCTTGTTGGAATTTGTTCTATTTAGCCAAAGCCGCTTAGTAAGTAGACCAAATCGATGTAGTAGCTAGAATGATAAATAAACCGGTCAAGTGCGAGACATACACGCACACCATACGAACTACGCGAACAAAAACAGAGAGCTTAAGAATAAATTATATTATTTGCTTAATGAAAATAGTTAGACTTATAGGTAGATACATTTTCCTAAATACATTTTTAATTGAATAAATATAGCTAGTTCAAATAGGTACCTACCTATTGAATGCAAATGCATCTTAACCAAAAAACTAACAAATGAATTACAAGTATTATATCTACGCAACATTAAATAATGAATATATATTTACATACATATAAGTAACTTTGCAAAAATGCGTTATTTTAAAAACCATTAATTACTAAATACATAAATGATAACAAATACATTCATAATATGATAATGTTCATTACTTTTTATTTATTTTATCATTTTGATAAAGTATATATCGTCAGCAAACAGTAGAAATTCAGAGTACGGAAACACGTATCATGTCGTTAATGAGTATTACGAATAGGAGCAGAGCCTTGCGGTACTCCAGATGGTATGATGATGTCAAGATGGGTTGAAAGCAAATCCATTGAGGTCTACCTGCCTGACACCGATTATTGACATAGGATACAAGCCATCAATGCAAGTTGCCGCGGGTGCCCGCCTCAAGAAGCTAACGTAGTAGAATATGGTGATCAATTCCGTCAAAAGCCTTGCTGTAATCCGTATGTACAGTGTGGCATTGATTTGGCCACCAACATCCATAAATTTAGTGACTGAATCAGTAAAGGTAGCGAAATCACTCGATGTTGATCTGCCCCTGAAAAAATATGTGGTTGGGATAGGAAAGTATGCTTAATAGCTAAGTATACTTGGTCATGTACTATCTTTTCGAAGATTATAGCTAGCACAGACTTTTGAGATAGGTCGATAGTTAGATACATCGAGAATCGGGGTAATTTTAACTGTTTTCCTGATTTTAGGAACGACCTCTTCAGCAATTGACCTTTTAAAGAGTAACTACAATGGAAAGGCAAGGTATTTGAAGCAAGATTTGATCAAGGATAGGTGAAGATAGGATAAGAGATTATCCTGATGATTTTTACAATCTTTTTTTTTTATTTCATTCCAAAATTTCTATAGATCTGATATCGGGTGATGGATCAAGGGGTTTAGTATTGTTAGGAGTAGTTGAATTTGAGGAATAAAAAATGAATAAAAAAATTCAGCAATTCCTAGAGGGGTACGGGTGCAAGAATCTTTCTACGTAATTACAGCTGGGTATTCATTGTTATTTTTAATCGACTAATTCAAAATAGCCATTACCTATTATGCCAGCTGTAGAAGTACATAACAGTTATCACAGCTTACAACATATTTCTCTCAAAAAATTAAAATAGAGTTCTTAATCCTAATATATACAATAATACTGAGTTAATAAAGGATCTGTTTTGTAATTTCCAGGTGCTGTGCTGGCATCGCCTCTAAACTATCAACTTCTGGATGCTATCGTGCAGATATCAAAAGAAAAAGTCAACAGCATATTCTCTGGTGTACATTGTACCTACGCTAAGGGCGCCTACACATCCGTTGAAGGTGAATACCTCACCTCATACATCTTGAGTTTCATTTAAGGACGGAGTTCGTAGGCCCATATCCGAACCCTGGTTCAATCCATATTTCATAGTGGAAATTTAATGGGCGCGGTTGATACATGCTCGAGAGCGACCCAGCATTTTATAGCATCTAGAACCAACGAGTTTAAAGACATATTATCCGCTTCAGTGGTCTAGTTGTTCCCCCACCGGTATAAACCCAAAGACCCCGGGTTCAATTCCCAGGGGAGTACAGTTTGTGCTCGGTTTGGTTGGTGGTAGGGTTTATTTCAAGTCCGCCTGGCAAGCTACCGGCATCTTACCTTAAGTATGAATATAACGACAATACTAATTGTTGCGTTTCGGCATGCAGAGGTATGATAGCCAGTTCCTTAGTCTCTTGGGGTAACCGGAAAGCTATTGTGCTGTTTCTATAGCAGCTAATTCTGTATTTCTAGATGACGAGCTATTTTTTTTTCAGGAGTACCAATATCAGATCTGTCCATAGCCTGGGATAGAGGAGAGCCCGATAACTTTGGCAACTTAGAAAACTGCCTCGCCCTGCATGTTTACAATAATGGATATATGAGTGATGAGGACTGCTCCCACACATATGCTTACGTTTGTTATAAGAAGAAAACAGGTCATTTGGAGATCAATGCGTGTGGAACTCATGATATAGGTGAGATAATTTTATTTTTCCGTTCTTTACATATTATATAGATGGACCTATATGCGATAGGTACATATAGGCGGCTCCATTGGCTCTTATACACTTACTGGAACCTATAATATGAGCCTCTTCAAGGCAAGGGTGACAATACGTCTTCTAGACCAACTAACTACATCGTAGGCCACATCATGTGGTGAGATTGTAGCCAAATGTAAGTCTATCTGAATAACAAAAAACACTTTTGGACCTTTGTTGCTAGATATTAATTTGTAACCTTAACCGCATTTCTTTTTCTAATAAGAGAATCTTTAAAGACGAAATAACAATGCTTGGAGCTACATCTCATTTTATTTGTATTGCAGAATATACCCTTGATTCTAGAACTGGTAAATGCTATAAATTCCATCGCCGTGGACTCATATGGACGAGCGCCTACATGACCTGTGCGGCAGAGGGTGCCCATCTAGCAATTATCAATAGTGAAAAGGAGTTCGAGGTCATTAAAGAACTGATAAGAAAGAACCCAGAGAGCACGGTTTCTGCTGATCACTCGTTTTACGTCGCCATGGGATTTTCGGACCCTAATGATGGTGGATCCTGGTATACCATACACGGTATGTATGACAATTTATGTATAATGATTCTAGAATAGTCGATACACAAGAAGTAGTAACAAGCGCCGCAACAGATGGCGTTAGGGAGAAAAATCACTGAGGTATTCTACTCAGAATCAAAACTATATATTTTCTATTAGGGCACACAATAAAGAAAAAAACACCAAAAGCAAGAAACCCACACAAATATCTTAAGCTGAAAGTAATTAATAAAATCTCTCACTGTCAGTTGTGAGAGAAATCGCTCTGGTGATTCTTGGTCTTATTCAAGCGTGTTTAATGTGGAATAACACTAGAAGGGTGTTTTGAAAACGACAATTATAATATCGATATTATATTAGCGGGACTTGTAAGGCTATGAAACGACCACATGGTAAAACTCTTCATGCTCATTTGTTCATCAATCATTTATTTATTCTATGATTACTAAACGCACGCGAGGAAACCGGCATATCGGAACATAAACTGAATATGGCATATCACTGTCTAGAATTCCGTTAAGCGACGATGCAATGGGCTTAAAACCTGCTACATATTGAATGATAACTAGCCTTACAAGACGTGAGCATGAACCGAACGTTATAAGTCTAGACGTCTCTTACTACCCCGTAGTAGATGATCCTCAATAGATCCACGCTCTGAGTAGACCAAAAAAACCTTCGAAAAGGAAATAGCGCGAATCTGGTATTTTTTAAACTGTGTAAAATTCTGTACCCTTTGTGAAAACGAAGACAACTCGAAAAGTCGTGTTTTAAGAAAAACGCATATGATAATATTTAAGCTTTAAATGGCCACCACTTTTCTATTAGTTCGATTGTTTTATGAAATAAATAATAATACAAAATTGTATTATTTGTCACGCCAATTGTAAGTTGTGTAAAACGATTCATTTATAGTTATATAATAATACACGGTACGTTTTTCGTTGGTGCTCAATGCTATATATATATATATATATATATATATATATATATATATATATATATATATATATATATAATGCTGTTTGAATTGATTCTGACGGTCTTCAAGCTAGAGTTTTCAAATCTTGTTAACCAAAATTAACACTAAACATCAATCAGATTTTTATAAACTAGATAAAACTTATAAAAATACATAAAAACTTTACTTCTATCATAAAAAAAATGCAATTAATTTTGTGTCTATTAATTTATCTTGACTTGTAATCATTAGTTTTGAGTAAAAATATTGTGTCAAATTATATAAGTATTAGGTAATGTCTAGCTTAAAAAAAATGTAACCGATGGATATTAAGAATGCTAACTTGAAGCGAAATAAACTCCATACATACGTTAACTATGTATAAACTCCATAAAAAAGAAACCAATTACATACTAAAGTATTAAAAATTTTAAAGCACATACCCAAAAGATAAGATCATGATAGTACCTTAAATAATAATTTTCAAAGTTGTGCTGATGTTTCATCGATCACAATTATTATTACGCCAGATATTGTGCAGAAATACCTAAAGTATCTTGATATCTCATCATCAAAGGGTACTGATGGCATTCCTCTTTTATTCTTGTGTAATTTTTATAAACAGTTACATTATCCCCTTTATATACTTTTTTGTCAGTCAGTGTCTCCGGCGACTATGCCTCAGGTATGGAAGCAATCTTATGTGGTTTTTAAGAGTGGCGACAAACACAATATTTCTAATTATAGACCTATTTCTAAGATAAGCGTCATTCCTAAAAACTTCGAACGTATTGTTTATGACATGATTTTTCCTGCTGTCCCCCATATTATTGACCAACAACATGACATCACATCTTTCTCAATTCGTGGATTTCCTAAACAAAGCTATGGAAAAGAATTTGCAAGTAGATGTTGTATATACTGATTACACAAAAGTATTTGTCAAAATTAAGCAAGACATTTTGCTCATTAAACTGAAATGTTTTGGTTTTCACGGTGATATGTTAAGGTGGTTAGAATCATACCTTAGATATCCACATTTGTTCCTGTTCCTTCTGGGGTCCCACAAGGATCGAATTTGGGGCCCATGCTATTCAATATTTTTATTAATATAATATTTTCTCTGTGTTTAGTCATTTAAAAGTTTAGTCAGTTAGTTTTGTCATAATTTAACTATTAAGTCCACAATTGACTGTTCTCATCTGAAGATGAGAACATGACTAAAATTAAAAAAAAATAATAAACTAAATTATCATCTGAAGATGATAATTTAGTTGAGTCATCTTGAAAGATGACTCAACTAAATTATCGTTATACTGTAAAGATAACTTGCTTCATCTTAATACAAAAAAGTGTAATATTGTCGCATATACCCGTAAAAAACCAAAACTATTATAATTATACCATGGATTCTCAGGTTTTAAAGCGAGTATCCGTAATCGGTGACCTTGGTGTTAACCTAGATTCAAGGTTAATGTTTGATGTACATATTAAGGAGATTGCTGATAAAGCATATCGTATGCCGGGATTCATTCTGAGAGTCAGTCGAGATTTTAAATGTGTTTCTACCTTGCAGCTACTTTACAACACTTACGTCCAATTAACATTGGAATATGCTTCAGTTGTGAGGAATCCCCAGTAAAATATAAATACTAATAGTATCCAGTATAATGAGTAAGAGTAGTAGAAGTACCAAAATCAAATGTTTCTATTTAAAATTATGAATAACTATATTGACTCCCCTTATTCATAAACGAACTTTTAATTACATGTCCTAGGCTTAGTTCCAGGAAAAGACACGTATTTCAGCCACTCGCAGCGCGAACTAACTACGGTTCAAATGTATTGTAGTAATTGTAGTATTGTAGTGTGTATGTAATTGTAGGTCATGCAATAACTATAATAAGAAGTTCTCCGATATTGACTTGTTCTTTCTATCACTTAACAGTTTTTAAAGCGCCTTCCTGAATTCTGTTGTGAATTTAAATTAAATTTAACTTGTAGGTTGTTTAAATTTTATATTTCTGGCTTCATATTTTGTTTTAGGTTTGCTATTTTGCATTTTGTCCACTTTTTTTCTTTTGTATTACTTAAATGTGGAAACTTTGTAGGATAAGGAATTATTTAAAATTATTTTTAATGTATTACCTTTTTATAAGTTGTATCTGTATGTTTCCCGAATAAAATAAAATAAAATCTATTGCACAAAACATCACGTTAAGGCCTGGCAAATAACAGTGAAATACTTATATTATTTATTAGTTGGTAACGCTTCTACATTATAGGCTATTATTATTTATTTGAAAATCGTATTATTTTACAAACACACTACCAAATAAGGCACTGAGATCAGAAAAAAATACTATAAAATAATAATAATCAACAACTATAAACAAAGTAATCAGTCTATATAAAAAAAATATAAAAATGAGTGATTGAGTGATAGATTATATATTATAGCTTCATCAGATCAGGGAGTCATTTCAGACCTACCTCTATCGATCAAAAATAGAATTTCGCAAATCGGTTTACAGCTCGCGGAGATATCAGTTTCCAGAATCCTTTCTAGGAAGTTGATTAAAAAACCGATAAAGTCGCCACCTCGCGTCTATGGCTTGTGACTTTGTGTGTAGCAAGATACTCATCACCTGTGAGTTTCTCAAAGTCAAAGGGTGCAACAATATTATTGAGTAGGTACTTACAAGGTACGTTCAAGTCAGTACAATTTGTTGTTTATTCCAGGTGAGACCCTGCAGGAGGCTGGATTCGAGCGCTGGCAGCCCGGAGAGCCGAATAACGCCAGCCAGCCCCTGGGCGAGCTGTGTGGAGTCACGAACCGGGATAATGGGAACTTGTACGACGCGCCTTGCAACTGGCGCTTAACATTCATTTGTGAGAAGACACCGCCCACCGCCGCCGGCCACTGAATTTCATATCAGCCTTAATAAACCGGCTAAGTGCAATCACGCACAGCGAGGGTCCGACCAAAAAATCAAGTTTCTTGTATTGGGGCCCCCTTTAATTTAATTTATTTCTTCGTATTAGCTGCTATTCTCTACATAAAAGATATTTAAACTGTTTTCCTATTAAGGCTCATGAGATGACCTGCTGACAGACAGACGGGCGAAAGGAGAGCACTATCAGCCATCTCATATGGTCATCCCAGTGTTCTGTACCTACTCTCTAAATTTAAATTATATTTGTAACTTAAATTTAATATGAATCAATTTATGTAATAAGTATCTATTAATACAATTATATTAAATTAAACACTTTCATTTCGTGCAAAAACTCCTGAGGTACAAACTGTAACGCCCCCCCTAAAACCCTTCTGCCCCTTTTAACCCCTCAGCCATGCTATGCTCCACTCGATTCCTCTCTACATACTACTTATCGCAATGCCGCCATTAGAACCTATCAACCGCACGGTACCTATGGGCAGTGGCGAGTAGGTAGCGAGCACCTATTCCACTAAGTTCAACTCAAATCTCAACTCGTTGAACTAATTGCATTTTTTTTCCAATTACTTCAACTTTGTAACTGTGTGTGTAACTTGAAGCATCATATATTTAAAAAAATATGTATTTCAATCTTCAGTATTTCATGGATATATATTTTGATTTTGCATAGTATGTATGTAATGGTTTCACTTACGGATAATCGAACAAGTATGCTATGTCCGCATTCCAAATTTGGTGGCCGAACAAACATACACATACACAAATTTACAACATTTTATTGCAATTGAACTTACTGGATAAAAAAATCCTTTTATTTCAACTTTCACTAAGTAGTTACAAAGTTGAAATACCTAATTGAAAAAAAAAACAATTAGTCCAACGAGTTGAAATTTGAGTTGAGCTTGGTGGAATAGGCGGGTGGCAAGTGGCATGGTGAGTAAGGCAGCCTCACTATTTCCCTACCTCATAGCTACTTCCCATAAGCACAGAATAGTACTACGTACCATAAGTAGCCGAGTGTGTGACCGTAGAATATCTTTCTTATGATATTTATTACAAAAATATTGTAAAAAACATAGGTAACAAATTTTCTCCCTTTTGTTTATTTTTTTAACTCGTTGGGTGTTGCACGTCTCGCTCTCTATGTAAAACACACCATGAGCTTTTTACAGCACCCATCGAGTTAATTATAAGAGCAAATACCTACTAAAAATCAAGAATACATGAATGAATGAATGAATTGTACACAGAAATAACACTATATAACAACACAAATATTTAATAAAAGTACAATGGGTGGCCTTATCGCTAAAAGAGATTTCTTCCAGGCATACCTTGGAAGGAGAAATGCAAACAATAAAAAGTAACAGAAGTAGTGCACAATAGTACCACTCATCTCCGTAACTACTTGACTGATTAAGATGAAATTTGGTAAATAGATAGTTTAGGTTTTAGCATAACACATAAGTTAGTCTTATTTTTGAAAATCATCCCCCAAGGGAGTTATGAAGGGTGGTAAAGTTTTTAGGGGAAAGAAAATCCTTGGTTCGATTCACTCAAAAGTCGGTTTAAATAGGCTATAAAGTAAAAAATGTAAACATATTTTTTACAAAACTACCTCTAGGAGGCATGCAATCAAGTTCTGAAATTTGTATGGAAAAAAAATATTCCTTGGTTCGATTTACTCAAAAGTCGATTTATTTAATACAAGATAAAGAATAAAATTTCAGAACTTAAATTTGTATGGAAATTAATATTCCTTGTTTCGATTCACACAAAAGTCGGTTAAAATAAACTATAAAGGGAGCAATGAAAACATTATTTTTTATTTTTACAAAACTACCGTTAGGAGGCGTGCAATCAAGTTCTTAAATTTGTATGGAAAAAAAAAAATTCCTTGGTTCGATTCACTCAAAAGTCGATTTATTTAATAAAAGATAAAGTAACTAATGAAACATATATGTATGTAATATAGCTTGATTAGATTTAGCTATAAAAACAAATAACCACACACAGATAGATATTCATTATAATATATATATTATTCTACATTTGACACATACATTTCTACGCGGGCGAAGCCGCGGGCCGCAGCTAGTAAACTAATACATACTTACAAAAACAATAAATCAACTGTACAAGAAATACAAAAAGTAGAACGGTATCACAACAGTTTATTGTCTATGATAGTTTTTTAATGCTCTTAGTCTATGCTAAGTAGGAACTGGCACTTCCTCTTTGTCCGCCATTGAACTCAAGAATATTGAAATAGGTGATTAATAAATTGATTTATTTGATTTACGAACAAATTTGGTGCCGAAACGGTTTAATACGAATCAGCGATGGAGCCCTCAACAGCTCAACGATCCAGCGACCCTCCGCCCGCCGTGGTAGTCCCGATCCCGGAGCAAAAATTGAGATCGCACATGGCTCAATTGAAAGGCAGGTTGACACCAGCAGCAAGATTTGCAAGTGAACTACAGAATCAAGTTTTGATAGATATCGAAGCCATCGAAATACGCAAGCAGGAGTTGATCAAAGGCATGGCAAAGGCATAATAGGCGCTTTCGTTTCTTTTCTTTTTTTTTTCGAAATCATATGCAAATTAATGATGTCTTCGTGCTCTTCAGCACAAAGATGACGGTGAGGTCGAAGAACGGTACTACCCCGTAATGGCGGCGCTTGAAAAAAATGCCAAGAAGGCGTCGTCCGTCGTGGCGAAAGATGCAACACTACATCAAAATGAGGTTCAGCCATCCACAGCCACCATCATTCAACATCACAGCAAGCTCCCGCAGTTGGACATCACCTACTTGAACGGCAAGGATATCACCGCTTACACAGCGCTCATCAACGTGTTTTGCGCTATCGTCGATAAGGAAGCAACGCTATCTCCGCTTCAGAAGTTGTGTTATTTGCGCAAATATCTGCAAGGTGATCCTTTAACATTAGTAGACGGCCTTGCTGACAAATCATATGAGCAGGCACTAACCTTACTAGCTAAGAGATACGACAATAAAACACTCCTTATCACATGTAAATACATTGTTGGATTACCAGCCAATCGTATAGGGAAATGCTTCTGAACTTAGGAATTTAGTTTCTAAAGCTAGGCAATATGTGGGGGCTCTAAACAACTTGGGGCCAAACACTCAACATTGGGACAGAATTCTCATTCCTATTTTGCTCAGGAAGCTAGATGTAGGGAACTGTTCTTGTAGGGAATACCACTGTGAGCGAGACTTTTCAAGACTGCCAACTCTAGAAGAGTTCTTAGAGTACATCGAGAAACGGGCAATAGGCTTTGAATAATTACAAGCTACCACTGGTAAGTTTTATAATAAATATTTCAATAAAACAGTGAGTTTAGCCAATATATCAGAGAGAGAACAAACAAAGCTGCAAATATTGTAACAAAGAGGGTCACAAAATATTCTCCTGCGAAGAATTCTAAGCAATTAGCGCTCAAGATAGGATTAACTTTGTCGATAAGGCACAATTATGCAATATTTGTTTGAATGCACATTCTAAGAAATACCATTTCCACTTCAGATGTTCCGTATGCAAAAGCAAAGAGCATGGCTCACTGCTTCATGTGGAAGAAGTGGTGTGCAATGTGGCTCAATCCACTCATAAAGTATCTGCCAAACATTCCGTATTGTTACCTACTATAAAGGTCAATTTTAAAACAAGCAATGGATCTTATGTTACTGCAGGGGGTTGAGTAGATAGTGGTAGTCATATAGCATTTGTTACTAAGGATTTAGTGCTCAAATTAAATGTTCCAGCATTCAATTATAATGTAATGTTACAGCACTTGGCCAATAATAAAAACCTATTGCGGTTAGTTTATCAATGCATTCTATGCACAACAATTATAGTTGTAATGCATTGTTTTCTGTGGTAGAAAATATTACCCACTATTTACCCCAAACAGAGTTTGATATCAGTGAGGTACACATTCCAGATACAAATCTCATGTCCATGAAACATGTGTATGTTAAGCATAGTTTAAGTATAAATAACTCCGATTATTTAGAATGAATAGGGTACTGTGATGCATCAAACATTTCCTTTGGCGGAAATTTGTATGTAAGGGCTGTCCAATGCAAGAATGTAAATAGACCTCTACTGTGTAGCAGGTCAAGAGTGGAGTAGGAATACCTTTTTGTTCAGCAATTCGCAAATTGCACTCTGCTGGCTTCAAAGTACTAAAGCACAAAAGTAATCTTTTACAAATGTTGAGCCGTCCAAAAGGGCTTAAGATCTCTCCTAACATTCAAGAAGGAATGCTAGTATTGCTCTTAGATTTCAATATGCTACCATTACAATGGTCAGTTGCTAGAGTTACCAACATTTTTAAAGGAAAGGATGATCTAATAGGGTCAGTTGAAGTACAATACAGTGATTTTTCAGCATCAATTTGAAAGTATGCACTGATGGAGCCTGTCTTATTTCAGTAGGCAAGTCGTTCCAAAGACGGACCGCCTGAACACTGAAATAGTTACCATAGAAAGAATGGTTATGGAGGGGAAATTTTAACGAAAGTTTCTGATGATCTAAGACAATGTGAGTGTTAAAACTGCAGAAATTCTAATTTGCCTTAATGATAAGCAGGCGATATAGAAGAGAAAGAATAAGCATATCCCGGCGAAGACAAATAGAGAGCCAATTGGAGCATAGCACTAAGGGGCAAAATGTATGAGGCATTGGGTGGCGGTGGTTGGGCGGACACGCTAAGAATAGCGAAAGGGATATTCTTACCTTACTTACTTACCTTACGTGACCTTAAATAAATAATCACATCCGGTCATTACGGTTTAGGTGAAAGCTTTCTGAGTGAAAAAGACGTTGAGAAAAGGTTAGAGAAATATTTCAGAGATAGAGAAAATAGCATGGATAGATTTATGAACAAACGACGTTAACTTATCGGAAAAATGACCCGGGATACTTTGAGCACAAAAAATAAATGAAATGTAAAGTTGTTATGCATTTTTTTGATGTGAAATGAAACGATTCTACTTTGAAATGTGGGTCGTAGCCCCCGGTGTGCATGTCTGATTTACGCTTGGCCGGTTTCTTTAGTTACTGTAACAATTCGTATACAAATGTCATTTTTCGTGGAATAAATGCAGCTGAAACTGAAACTAAAAACTGTTTAATTTAGACAATAAATTATTCTCATTTAGTGATTCAAATTGTTTTAATTATTTACAAGCCTCATAGCTCAGTTGGTACCAATTTTTTTGTAGTAGCTCTGCCTTCTGCGTTGTAACTTCTGGGTTCGATACCCACCCAAGCCAAACATTTTTGTAATATATATATAGATGTTTGTTCTGTGTTTGGGTGTTGTATCATAATGGTTAATATGTATTTATATAAAAAAAGTATTTAAATATTCTATACGTATTTTAATACCCATAGTACAAGATTTGCATAGTTTGGGCGCTGTGTGAAATAAATATCCTGTAATATTAATTTATTTATTTATTAATCAAGGTCAGCAAAGAGGCTGGTAGGGTTCTTCTCGCAGATGAATGGTACTGGCACGTTGCACCATACATCATTCAGGTTTCCACTCCTGAAGATGCTGCCGCAGTACTCTCCATCGTCCCCCGTCCTGCCTCTCGTCGCATTGTCTGGCTGTCCGTTCTCGAATCGAGTGAACCCGGCTTCCTTCAAGGTTTCACCTGGTCACAAAACAGAGGGTCTTATTAAAGCCGAAAATCAATCAACAAGCAACTGACACAGCTATCAGAATTATGAAGTTCAAGTTGCAATAAGCAGGCCATCTAGCTAGCAGAACCGATAACCGCTGGGGAGTTGGGGAGTAATAAGGCTCTCTCGCATGACGACCACGATTGAACGTGAAAAAAAGTGTGTGACCCAACAACAAGCCTCATAGCTCAGTCGGTAGTAACTCTGCCTTCTGCGCTGTAGGCTGTGGGTTCGATTCCCACCCAGGACAAACATTTGTGTGATGAATATAGATGTTTGTTCTGTGTTTGGGTGTTGTATCATATAGTAAGTATTTATTTTTAAAAAAAAAGTATTCAAGTATTCTATCCGTAATCTAGTTCCCATATTACAAGCTATGCTTAGTTTGGGGCTAGATGGCGCTGTGTAAAAAATAATGTCCTATAATGTCCTATAATATTTATTTATAGGGCTCAGGATTGCTGTTTATTGCTTCGATTAGGAATTGTTTATCGCTATGTTCAGCAGTGGACGTGTATGCAGGCTGAAAGATATCGATAGTAACCAAGTGAAACTTTCGTGACTTAATTAAACTTAGAATAGACAAATTTTATTAATGATGGGTTAGCTCTTGACCACTAATCTTGACTAGTCTCTAATGTTATTAAATTATTATATGCACTGTATACCTAAATGTGAATCATCAAAAAATTAACCAGCCCGAGGTTCTTGCCTTTCTCCTTGGGTGCTGGTCGCGATTCCGAACAGGCGGTAGATTTGACGTTTCAAAATGATCCTAAAAATCTTAATGAATAAAAATATTTGACTTTGACTTTGACTTTGAATATCTTGTATCTATATCTTGACCTGTAGAACCTAAGATTTAAAAATCTGCAGAAAATATTCCATAATGTTTTAAATCTGTAAAATCTCATATAAGAATATTTTAACCTGACGAAGACACTTGAGTCATAAGATTAAATTGAACCGCCTCTGTAGTCTAGTGGTTCAACCCACCGATTTCAGATCCAGAGGTCCCGGGTTCGATCCCCAGGCGGAGTAAATGATTGTGCTTGATTTCGTTGGTGGTAGGACTTTGTTTAAGTCCGCCTGCTAGCTACCACCATCTTACCAAATTCTGTCGCCATAACAACAATTCTAAAAATGTTTGTGTTCCGGCATTTATAGGTAGGTAAGATAGCCATTTCCTCAGTAAGTTGAGGATTCCGTGTGAAATGCGCCTCCACCTTCGACCTTATCTCAACTTGTAACCAGGTGAAGTACCAGTATCAGTAACCAGTAACCAGTATCCGTCGTACAATAAAAAAAAAGATAGCAGAAATACAAGCTGAAATATAAAACTAACCATGGATAGTCATCCACGACCCTCGCTCGCCCCAATCATGGAACCCAATCGCAGCAATACCAGGATCCGTGGATCTGATGGTACTGTCCGGATTCTTGGTGAATATTTCTCTAAGGACTGTGGATTCGGTGTCGCTGTTGATGATGGCCAGGTAGGCTCCTTCCCCTGCGCATGTCATGTATGCTCTGGACCAGGGAAGACCTCGCCGGTGGAACTTGTAGCAGCTACCAGTGCGGGTATCCATGTTGTAATCTGTTAAATAGTTACATAATGGATATTGTCCACAAATTCATATTTATATACCCGTCAACTCCAGGTGATGAGTCTTGTAAGCTATATCATGCACAGTTTGAATGAAAAGTATAGGTAGTTGGGAGGAATGCAGCTACTGTACAGAGGTAGGAGCTAATTCATTAGAAAAAGGTTTAATCCACGCAAATGAGCCATTAGGGTGATATTGGTATTAATATAATCGACAACATTCTTATGGTACCTACCTAGGAAAGATAGGTGAGGTGACGTGTTTTTACAGAATGTATTTCGGTGTGTATGTTTTTTTATTGTACGACGGGTAAGCACTTGGCCTTCATCTTTCCTGGTTACAAGTTGAGATAAGGCCGAAGGTGGAGGCGCACTTCACTCGGAATCCTCAACAAACTGGAGGAACTGGCTATCTTACCTCTAAATGTCGGAACCAGCGACATAATTAGGTAAGATTGTGGTAGCTAGGTAGCGGACTTAAGTAAAGTCCTACCACCAACCAAACCAAGCATAATATATTGTACTCCCCATGGGAATCGAACCCGGGACCTTTGTATCTGAAATCGGTGGGTTGAACCACTAGACCACAGAGGCGGTTGAACAGGAGCTTCACGTCTAAGAATTTATAAATTTAATAATAGACGCACTGCTGATATTGTCGTCCTTACCTTGTTGATATTTTATTTATTAAGAGTAGAGCCCCTTGTGAATGGTCTCGTCAGGGGAAGTACTACCATTATTCTGTGGTACTACCAACATACCTATTTTAGCCGCCAAGCAGCATTGCTGTGTCCCGGTATGAAGGGTATGTTTGCCGGTGAAATTACGGGCACACGAGGCATAACAACATTATGCCTCTAGTTGACGGGCGCAATACAGTGCCGTGTTGGATATGTTCTTTGTGGATGTGACCTAAGCAGTAAGGCATTGTTATAGGCAAGAGATGCACTTAACATCAGGTGGGCTACTTGCTTGTTCCGTCTCCTAGTTGTATAAAAAAAAACAGAACTAAGTGCTCTCCAAAATATCTTATCGTGCGAACTGCAAAGACTTTTCGGATTGTCTTGCGACCTGGAGAAATAACCCTACTAGAACATCAAGTCGGCCAAGATAATTAATCATTTCTTTACTCTGACGAGAGATGAGATCATATTTGAGGTTTTGCCGACATTTGAAAGGGCAAATTAAGTATAATAAGGGCAATTGTGCAGGTGTATTCTACCGTCTCTGCGGTCCAGTGGTTCGCCTACTGGTGTCAGATCAAGAGGTCCCGGATTCGATCCCCAGGAAGAGTACAATATTTTGCTTGGTTTGGTTGGTGGTAGGACTTTGATTAAGTCCGCCTGGCTAAGCTGCCACCATCTTACCTAATTCCGTCGCCATAACAACAATTCTTAAATAAAATTGTTGTGTTCCGGCATTCAGAGGTAAGATAGCCTTAGATAGAGTTACTCAGTTTACTGAGGATTTCGAGTGAAGTGCGCTTCTACCATCTCATCATAACTTGAAAAAAATGTAGTGAGATGAAGGCCAATCACCTCCCCAGCGTACAAAAAAAAGTAGGCTATCTGAGAGTTTGAGGAGAACCAACGATGTCAAGCTTCTGACATCGTTGACTGAGACCAAGGATGGCATGCACCTATTGGGAGCGACCTTAACTCAGCTTTGGCTGTATATGGATGTTTCTTCTGTGTTTGAGTGTTGTATGGTATGATAAGTTCTACTATGTATTTTTAAAAAAATGTAAGTATTATATCTGTATTCTAGTTCCTATATACAAGCTTTGCTTAGTTTGGGACTAACATGGAGCTGTGTAATATTAATAATCTGAAAAAAAAATTGGTAAAGAACAGTAGGTACCTGTATCATGGGTTCCACATCCAGTAATCGTAAGGGCTCCAGTTTTCTTCTTATAACAGACGTAAGGATAGACAGCATCGCACAATACATCTGACAAAGTTCCGTTGGCCTGGATCAGCATGGCAAGACAGCTGTCCTTGTTTTCAAAGTTGTCTGGCTGTCCAGGCGCCCAAGTAACAGGTAATTTTGACAATGGTGTCCCTTAAAAAAATGTTTAGGTTATTCAATGAAGGAAACACTTGCAATGGCTCCAAGCCCGGACAACTTATATTGATAAGGTACTCTGGTTACTAATACTACTACAAAGGATATACCCTACCTACAACCTAATAAACCTGACTAGAAAAAAAAGGACAACCGAACACCTGGAGAAGGAAAGCCAAGGATCGACGTCCAAAGCCCTCAAGACCAAGGCCCTCAAGTAGTTGTAGCGCTGAAGAAAATTAAGCAAAATATGTTTAATAAGCTTACAAAACCGAATGAGACTAGAATTATTAGGTTCAATAGCGTGCTCTATTTTAGGCCAATAACACGATTTTCCTTATTTTTCATGCGAGCCTAACATATAATATATAGCCTATAATACCTAACAAAAAAGACATAAAACAACGAGAACTCCACTCCACTGCTACATGTACTTGTACCTCATCATTCAATCACGAACTTACTGCTTACAACTGCCATAACCGGGCCAGAGGACAAGCCTCATAGCTCAGTTGGTAGTAACTCTGCCTTCGGCGCTGTAGGCTGTGGGTTCGATTCCCACCCAGGACAAACATTTGTGTGATGAATATAGATGTTTGTTCTGTGTTTGGGTGTTGTATCATATAGTACGTATGTATTTACAAAAAGTATTTAAGTATTTTATCCGTAATCTAGTTCCCATATTACAAGCTATGCTTAGTTTGGGGCTAGATGGCGCTGTGTAAAATTAATGTCCTGTAAAATTTATTTATTTATTTATTTAGTTAAGAACAATGAAATAAATGTTTTAATAGTTCTGCCTCCAGTGGTCTACCCCGGGCAACGGAATCGCTGACAAGAGGAAGGACCTGTGAAGCTCTGACTGGTGACTACCCTTCTGCTGAAATCTGGCACCAAACGGCTTGTTGTATTCCATCAGTGCGTGGAAGAGCCAGTGCCTTCTGGGAAATCTCGCTTTTATTGATCTCATCACTGCCCAAACAACCCTAAGTCAAGAGTCCCATCTTATTGAAAAAAAGTATATGCTTAGGTAATGCACGAGATCACTATGCGTACCATCAATCGAGGCGAAGTCCCCTCTGGAGAACAGAGAGTGGACGCCAATGAATATGGCATGTACTGGAACTTTTTGCTGAGCAACATGTTCCACTATCGCCATTCGCAGTTTCCGAGTCAAAGGAGAAGCCAAGACTGCACCTGTGGAAATAGAGGAATTATTATAGTTAACCATATTATCTGATAACCGATGACTCATTACAGTAAACAGGAAATAGAAGAATTCCAGTATTTTGTCATGTGGCATAGAGAAATTACTGTGGTGATTCCTGCATACGAAATGATAATGTAAATGTAAATACCTATTTATTAATTCTATTTTATTTTGTACACTCTCCTACCATCAACCTGACTTGTACTATTCTCTCCACCCTAAGGTTGTATGGAAGAGATCGCTTATAAGCGGTAAGACAGCATATTGTACTGTTAACTTTAGTTTTAAAATTGTTAATTATCCTTTATGTGTTTGGAGTACAATATTTTTTTTTTCAACTTTTTTTTTTCTCTTATATCTTTGTAACTGAGCCTGTCTGCTTATATATCTAAAAAAAATGTTCAAAATCGATCAACTCCATCACCAGACTACCTACTATTTACTGTACTATTACCATTTACTGTGTTTTAGGTACCTTCTATTCACTTACAGTTTTTAACTAATTGTATATAATAAGTCAATAGCCTATCGTTACCCAATTACTTACCTACATACCTACTATGTATACCATTCATATGCTTGTAAATGTATACTTACTTACCTAAATTTATGACGGCATTCATTCCTTTTTAGTTAGGTACCTATTTAACATTTAGTTATGCACCTTAGTAAACAAAAAAGTAAGCTAATGTTTGTAATTATTGATAGATAAGAGGATAAAATGTCATAAACCGTAAGTACAATGGACTTACCCTCAGCGTAGCACCGCAACCTTGCTTCTCTCCAGTTTGACGGTATATTATGGAACTTCAGCCAACCGTCCGCTTTCGAATTAAACAGGTAGTCAAACCTAAAGTCTGGTTTTGATTGACCTGTAAAAATCATACAATGATTCATAGCTATGATATGAATGTAGCAAAATAATAAATTTGTAACGGTGTTACAAATTGTTGGTATTGGGAATTCCTAATACCAACAATTTGTAACACCTGCTGTAATACCTCTAGGTGCCACACAGATGCTTATTATGTTTATCTTATTAAAACCTGTTAATTTATTGAGAGACCAAACCTTTATGTAGGAAAGCATTGGGGTACATGCTAAAACAGGCCATAAAAAATTTATTGGCTAGTATTACGGTTATCTGCAAATCGAATCGAATGAATTTTGGTCCTCTAGTGAAGTAATTTAGTGCAATCAATTTCACCAATAACAAGGTATAAGAGATAGGTAGCAACAGACTCAGGATATGTATATAATAAAATAACAAGGTAAGGTATAACATTGTGTATCTATTATTTTCAAATGTACTTACCATTGCAAAATGTTAACACAAATGTGATAAATATGACTTCTTTTAACATTTTGATCCACTATCCGTAGACACTTCTATAATAATACTGACTACGATTTTCCTTAAAAGTTCAACGAGTCATCATCTATTTATTATTCTGCGTTCAAACAAGCGCTAAACCTGATTGTAAACCACAGAACCGCAATTTTTTGTAACGGGCATACGAACGCCTTATTTTGATAATAATTAATATTCAAGTTGGTGTTTTTTTTACATTTTGTAACATAAGAAAAAAACAATGAACCGACTCAAGAATTTTCCCCTCCGAGGATTCACCTTTGATCACTACTCAGAACGTGGATCTTATGAGGATTAGGTGATCTTACCCCTTAGTATGTAGGTAGGTACTAGGGGTAGGCAGAGGCTCATCTGAACTTACATTCAGCACTTGCCCACGGTTTGCAAGTAGCATTTGTTCATTAGGACCGTCATATAATTGTAATTTTTGGACTGCGCATAAGCACATCATAAAATACACAAGCCTTGAAGGTCTTCTTATTATTAAACATAAATAATTAATGAACTATAAATTAAACATAAATAATTAATGAACTATAATTATCATGCTTGGTGAGCGAATCGGTGATCTTTGTGTGGAGGTTGGGTACTCGGAATGAATGGTCCTGCTGACCCGCTGGTTTATCCTATCTCCTGGTATAATCCCTTAGTCGCCTCTTGCTTGGTAGCTATTAATCTACACATTTTTTATTAAGTTATTGTAATGTTATTAACGTATGTGATAAAGCTATTAGACCAAAGTGTAACATAGATTTGGAACCTATTAATCATTCGGGGGTGAGGGTGGCATGGCGTTTGGGCTTCACACTGTTATAGCTCATCGGCTTTGTAACCTCATGGACCAATAAATTATAAATATAATTTATAAATTTCAATTATCATATTAAAATAAATTATAAACCTCATTTATCAAGTACTCATTAGATACTAATCGCCTACTTTCTGTTGATTTCTTTTTTTTTGTTTTATTTTAGTCAAATATACCTACATTTCCTTCTTTCATTAGAAATTTCATAACATTTCTTTGTAAATTTCTTTTCAACACAAAATTGTCTTGTAACTTGTAACGCTTCTCTTACTATACCAGTGTATACCCGTAATTCGTTTCACAAAAACTGAAAGGCTTTACCTTTCAGTTTTTGTCGGATTTTTGTTTATTTTCAGGCTTAACTTTTTTTTGAGGTACCATTTCTTCTTGACTATTTTCAGAATCTCTATTAGTTTGTCTCTTTTTTTTCCTTTTATTCTCTTTTCTCTGCATTGAACTGACTGATGAGTCTTCCTTTTCTTACCAAACATCCGAACTATCCGAAGAAAAATCTATTTCATTTTGTAGGGTAAAGTCGTATGCACGATTTTGAAAATTGTTTTATGTTTCGTCTTTTTTTCTTTGCAATTACATATTTTTTTCGGACAACAGGAGAAAAGCTATTACGTTTAAATAACGTAAGTACGGTATTGCAACAAATTACTCAAGTGAGTTTAATGTAAGGGTCAACTTTTTCACAAATAATACTTACATTAATTCAAAATATAAAAATTGACATGACAAGTTTCTTACGTCAATTTTTTTAAATTATTTTTCTAGAACTGCTGAATATGTGTAACGTGATGAATATTATTTTAAAGATATCAAAATTTTAAGTATACCAGTCGATAGAGCATAACATTTTTGACGAAACTGCATTTTTAACTAATTTCCGATAAAATGTCCCTTACATTAATTGATACTTCCGGTATCGATATCGCAATGACAACGTAGTGTGTACCACCGTGTAGGGTAATGTAGGTCTTAGTCTATTATATAAAATCGATTTACCACTGACGTGATAGGTAGGTAGGTCGGTAGGTATAATCACGCTAGCGCCAAAACTGTAAGACCTACAGACTTAAAATTTTGCCAGGGTGTTCTTTGTGTCAGGTGCTCACTAAGAACGGATTTTAGGAAATTCCACCCCTAAGTGGGTGAAATGGGATGAAATAGTTTGTATGCAAAATCTTTATTTACGATCCGATTGAGTTGAAATTTAGTACGTGTATTTGTAATTACTTGGAAATGCTAATTATGAAAAAATAACTTGGTGATTCTTCCTCTAAAAGGGTGAAGAGGGGCAAAACTTTTTGTATGGAGATATCTTTATATTTGATCCGATCGAGTTGAAATTTTGTACGTGTGTTGAATATAGCTTACAAATGGGTATTTAGAAAAAAAAACTGAAAATCTAAAAGGCAAAACAGTTTGTATGCAAAATCTGTATTTATAATCATATTGAGTTGAAAATTTGTACGTGTAAGTATTTCTAATAACTTGATAATATATTATAATGCTAATAATTAATAAAAATTTGAGATATTCTTTCTATAAACGGGTGAAACAGGGAAACTCTTTTTGTATGGAGGTGTACTTATTTATGATTCGGTCGAGTTGAAATTTTTTAAATGTGTCGATTATAGCTTAAAAAATATTTCTAAAAATCTAACTATTAAAGGGTAAATGGAGCAAAACAGTATGTGTGCAAAATATTTATTTAGGATCCGATTGAGTTTAAAAGTTTGTCTGTGTATTTCAAATAACTTTTAAATGCTAATTAATAAAAAAAACTTGGAGATTCTTCCTCTTAAAGGGTGAAACGGGGCAAAAGACTTCAATTCAATTTATTAAGTTTTATTAGATTGAGTTGAAATTTGTGTATGTATAGATATAATAGCTTTGAAATGCTAATGATGAGAAAAATAACTTTGAGATTCTTTCTCTGATAAGGTGACATGGGGAAAAATCTTTTTTAAGGAGATTATCGTTTTATTTGATCCAATCCATTTGAAATTGTCTGTGTAGTAATTTAAATGCTTTATTAGAAAAAAATATTCAGAAAAATCTTAATTTTAAAGGGTAAAATGAGGTAAAAACAGTTTTTCTGCAAAAAAAATATTTATGATCCGATTGAGTTGAAATTTTGAAAGTGTTTATAATTACTTTGCTAATAATAATAATTTATGTGTATTAAATTGACATTATGTATGTGTATTATATAATAACATTGAAATGCTAATTACGAAAAAAATACTTTAAGATTTTGCTTCTGTTTGGGTGACATGGGGCAAATCTTTCTATCCTTTTTATTTGATACAATCGAGTTGGAATTTATAGATTAGGATCCAAAGGTCCCGGGTTCGATCCCCAAGAGGAGTACAATATTGTGATTGGTTTGGTTGGTGGTAAAACTTTGAATCTGACACCGGTGGGCGAACTACTAGACCACGGAGGTGGTTAAAACAGCCCAGGTTATCCAAAAGCCGCCACATGGCTCTTTGACGACCATTACCAGTGGCAGTAGGTTCCCGGGACCGACAACGGCCTTCCAAAGCAATCAGGTAATTCTAGCTTGCACTGTCCGTACGTAACGGCCCGATAACCAAACCTCATAAAGGAATGCCGCACCCGTGAATCGGACCTAGGACTACTAGACAGGTGCGAGTCTCTAAAGCGCTGAGTTTCCGAAGAGTATTTTCTTCTGGGTTTTTGAAATCCAATGATACTTATTTATGCCTACTAACAACCAAATAAGTACCAGGTTCTCTTTGATCTATATTTTACATCAAATAGTATAATTAGGATCTGGACATAAGATTTCAGAATTACCGGGACGGGCCGTGTAGAAACTAGGAACCCTGTCGTTCAGTACAAGCTGTATACCAGATATCTACAGCCATTCCTATTTTCTTATTCCACTGTAGCGAAGCACGGGTACTTTCAGCTAGTACTACTCGTATATATATTTATTGGTCCATGGTAACGTAAATCTATGGGTAATTCAACTGTTCCAAACTAGAACCAGATGAAAGCGTACCAAAAGAAATTAACTAGATTGCCATGTTGAATAGCTATGCTACTTCGCTGTCCTAAATACTATATACGAGACAGTGTTTGAGTCACGCGTCCCCGCGTCCCCTCGTCAATCGAAAGCCCCGCAATAACATAAAAAACAATTGATTTGGGCCAAAACGATATATTTAATATCCTAGGTACATTAGTAATCATCCTCGATCTCCAGAAGCAAGCTGTTGGGATCCTTTTCACAAACGAATGGTATGGGCACATTGCACCAGATGTCATCCAGGTTCGCATTCCTGAAGATGGCGCCACAGAACTCTCCCTCGTCACCAGTTCGGGCCCTGGTGGAGTTGTCTGGTTGGAATACCTCGAAGCGGTAGAATCCTGCTTCTGGCAGGGTCTGACCTGTAATTATTCGTGTAATTCTTGTAATGTTCCGATATACATTTCAAAGCAAATACATATGGAAGTTTTTTGCAATGAATTCTGGAGGTTTAGTGCGGGTCCGATTCTCGCTGGGCATTTTTGGAACTGCTTTACGTATACCTTGTGGTAAGTCATATCTCACCAAGTGAGTTGAAACTTACCATGTTCATTATAGAAATAAGAGATTTCCGAGTTATGTAAGGAAACCTGACACTCTATGTAAGTAGGTATGTGGGAGGCAATGTTAACGACGGCATAACTCTCGAATGGGTCAACGAATTTATTGATATTTGTAATTTGAATAGATTGCACAAATAGCCTTTTAACCTCATCTGTGATCTAGTAGATCTAGTAGTCGCCCACCGAAATCGTACCCAGAGATCCCAGGCTCGATCCTCAGGGGTGTACAATATTTGGTTGGTGCCAACTTTCTTTAAGTCCGCCTTTAAAAAGATACCACCATCTTACCTAAGTCTGTCGCCCTATTATAACATCAGGTAGCCAGCTTCTCAGCCTGTTGAGGATTCCGGGAGAAATGCACTTCCATAACCTTATCATAACTTGAAAACCAGGTGAGATAAAAGCCAAGTGCTTCTACATCGTACAGTAAAAAAAATAAAAATAAAAATGACGCGGGGATTTCCGAAAGCTGGGATGGTTTTTAAGATATTAGGGTAGAAATGACGACAATGTTTCGCCTATTTGGTTGATCCGAACAAAATTTGCAGATATTATTATACCTACTCGATAAACGGTAATAGGACTATTTTTAAACTAGGCTTAATTTTGGAAAGAAAGGGGTGTAAGGTAGGACAAAAAGTTCTATGTTTTGTGGGGAGCCATTTGAAAGTATAATTTACTTTTTAGCATGATGGTTTTGTAACATGTAAGCGCGTCTTGTAGAATATAATGAAGGTGAGGGTTGAGTTTACAATTAAATATTTGTTATTTATATACTCAAACTAACCCTGTATTGACAAATTGGGTTGCAAAGGTAAAACAGACGTCACGAGATCTTAATTCGGGGCGAGATACTTGTGTTTGCTTTTTTATAATATTTTTCAGGAAATACGCCGTAATATATATATATATATATTTTTGTACGACTGGGAAGCGCTTGGCCTTCATCTCATCTTCACCCGGAATCCTCAACAAACTGAGGAACTGGCTATCTTACCTCTAAATGCCGGAACACAAAATATTTTTTAAGTATAGTTTTAGGCGACAGAATTAGGTAAGATAGAATAACACAATATCCCTGAAATTTCAACCAACTACTATGGTTCAAAAGATACAGTCAGGGTTCCATTGTCACCTTTTGGAATGACTTCTAGAACTGGAATTGCGAATTGTGTAAAGTAGTTATTTGATCATCATGTATGAATTTTTTATATGAATGAGACCAAACATATTGTAAAAAAAGCCTGAAGGATAGATTGAACACAGAGTTATTTTTGTTAAATGGCCAATTTATGTTATAAAATTTTTACTACTTGAATAGATACCTACATTTCACGGAGCCGAAAGAGTTTTAAGCAAGTTAGTAAATGGTATTTTTAATATTCAGTCAGTAAGAAAAATATGCTTTAACGTTATTTCAACAGCAAATAATACAAACTTATGGCGGAGTAGGTACGTTAATCAGTTATTAGATTTATCTTTTCATCCTGATACATCGGGAGGGGAGGGTACAAATGGGGTTCAAAGTTCGGAGTGAAATGTTGCATATCTCCCAAACCGTACATGATAGACGTTGAAAATTATGTAAATTGCTCATAAAAAATAACCAATTGCATATTTTAGGGATTTATTTAATTTTCAAAATTTAAGGTTAGTGGTCCAATGATTAAGAAAACAACCTTTAAAGAGCTATTTTGAACTGTATTAGGCAGATATTTTCTGACCCTACAAATAACAAACAAAAAATGAAAATAGAGGGAGTTCCTATACAAGAAACTTTTTTCTAAACTGTTTTTTTCTACCTTTATCAATGTTGCATGGTGTGAAATGAGTGCTTACTTTGAGGTAAATAAATAAATAATAAAAACAGGCCAAGCGTTAATCGGACCTGCACTATGACAAAAGTACCGGCATTTTTGTATGGAAATGTGGGTCGGAACTTTCGGTTTGCGTGTCTGCACTCCATGTGCTTATCTAAATTGCTAATTTAGCTAAATTTATCTACATCCAACAAATATACATATATCAAATAAAATAATACTTGCGCCTATTTTAAAATACCATTACGTGGACGAAGTCGCGGGTTGAAGCTTAGACATATAAAACGATTCGAAGAAGCTGCAATTATTTATAACTACCTATAGCTAAGCGGATATACAAGACCGTCATTAGACCGATCATGATGTACGGATGCGAGGCTTGGACGCTGACCCAAAGAGAGGAAAACAAGCTCCTAGTGGCTGAGAGGAAAGTTTTCCGTAAGATTCTGGGGCCGATACGCAGAGAAGATGTAAGCTGGAGAGTCCGGAAAAATTTGGAGATCGAAAAGCTTATAGCGGAACCCAACATCATCGGCGAGACCAAAGCTCACCGCCTTCGCTCGCTTGGCCATATAGAGAGGATGGGAGAAGATCGTATGGTGCAGAGAGCCTATCTTGGCTGTCCCACAGGGCTCCGCCCCGTCGGGCGCCCGCGGTACCGCTGGAAGGACGTCGTAGAGGCGGACCTGCGGGAGCTCGATGCCGGGGACTGGCGCGAGCTAGCTCAAGATAGGAGCAAATGGCGTCTTCTTTTGTCGGAGGTCAAGACCCACTTCGGGTCGCTGAGCCAGCGGAGTAAGTAAGTAAGCAAGTAAGTAAGTAAGTAAGTACCTATAGCTAAGCTCAGTGCAAACGAGATTAGAACCACAACGCACGAATGCGTCTTAATTTGCTCCTTTGATAAGGATGGAGTACATATTTATAATAACAAAGCATGAGAATTGAATCCCTATTTGTTTACCGTCTGTTTTCCTCATAGATAATAAATAGTGCGTACATTCACGGTAGAGGCCTATGTAACCAAATGGGGAGGAAACTGATACTCATCCTAGTTTGGCAAGAATGAGGACATAACCAACTTTCAAAATAAAATTATCTACCTCAGCGTAGTAGTCTACAATATTCCGGATTACAAAAACAAGATCTACCTACTTGTGTAAACTACCAGTGTACTAGTGTAAACTACTAGTGTACTAGTGTAAACTACCAGTGTACTAGTGTAAACTACTAGTGTACTAGTGTAAACTACCAGTGTACTAGTGTAAACTACTAGTGTACTAGTGTAAACTACAAGTGTACTAGTGTAAACTACTAGTGTAAACTACCAGTGTACTAGTGTAAACTACTAGTGTACTAGTGTAAACTACCAGTGTACTAGTGTAAACTACTAGTGTACTAGTGTAAACTACCAGTGTACTAGTGTAAACTACTAGTGTACTAGTGTAAACTACCAGTGTACTAGTGTAAACTACTAGTGTACTAGTGTAAACTACAAGTGTACTAGTGTAAACTACAAGTGTACTAGTGTAAACTACTAGTGTACTAGTGTAAACTACCAGTGTACTAGTGTAAACTACTAGTGTACTAGTGTAAACTACCAGTGTACTAGTGTAAACTACTAGTGTACTAGTGTAAACTACCAGTGTACTAGTGTAAACTACTAGTGTACTAGTGTAAACTACAAGTGTACTAGTGTAAACTACTAGTGTAAACTACCAGTGTACTAGTGTAAACTACTAGTGTACTAGTGTAAACTACCAGTGTACTAGTGTAAACTACTAGTGTACTAGTGTAAACTACCAGTGTACTAGTGTAAACTACTAGTGTACTAGTGTAAACTACAAGTGTACTAGTGTAAACTACAAGTGTACTAGTGTAAACTACTAGTGTACTAGTGTAAACTACCAGTGTACTAGTGTAAACTACTAGTGTACTAGTGTAAACTACAAGTGTACTAGTGTAAACTACTAGTGTAAACTACCAGTGTACTAGTGTAAACTACTAGTGTACTAGTGTAAACTACCAGTGTACTAGTGTAAACTACTAGTGTACTAGTGTAAACTACCAGTGTACTAGTGTAAACTACTAGTGTACTAGTGTAAACTACCAGTGTACTAGTGTAAACTACTAGTGTACTAGTGTAAACTACCAGTGTACTAGTGTAAACTACTAGTGTACTAGTGTAAACTACAAGTGTACTAGTGTAAACTACTAGTGTAAACTACCAGTGTACTAGTGTAAACTACTAGTGTACTAGTGTAAACTACCAGTGTACTAGTGTAAACTACTAGTGTACTAGTGTAAACTACTAGTGTACTAGTGTAAACTACCAGTGTACTAGTGTAAACTACTAGTGTACTAGTGTAAACTACAAGTGTACTAGTGTAAACTACTAGTGTAAACTACCAGTGTACTAGTGTAAACTACTAGTGTACTAGTGTAAACTACCAGTGTACTAGTGTAAACTACTAGTGTACTAGTGTAAACTACAAGTGTACTAGTGTAAACTACTAGTGTACTAGTGTAAACTACCAGTGTACTAGTGTAAACTACTAGTGTACTAGTGTAAACTACCAGTGTACTAGTGTAAACAACCAGTGTACTAGTGTAAACTACTAGTGTACTAGTGTAAACTACCAGTGTACTAGTGTAAACTACTAGTGTACTAGTGTAAACTACCAGTGTACTAGTGTAAACTACTAGTGTACTAGTGTAAACTACAAGTGTACTAGTGTAAACTACAAGTGTACTAGTGTAAACTACTAGTGTACTAGTGTAAACTACCAGTGTACTAGTGTAAACTACTAGTGTACTAGTGTAAACTACCAGTGTACTAGTGTAAACTACTAGTGTACTAGTGTAAACTACTAGTGTACTAGTGTAAACTACAAGTGTACTAGTGTAAACTACTAGTGTAAACTACCAGTGTACTAGTGTAAACTACTAGTGTACTAGTGTAAACTACCAGTGTACTAGTGTAAACTACTAGTGTACTAGTGTAAACTACCAGTGTACTAGTGTAAACTACTAGTGTACTAGTGTAAACTACCAGTGTACTAGTGTAAACTACTAGTGTACTAGTGTAAACTACAAGTGTACTAGTGTAAACTACTAGTGTACTAGTGTAAACTACTAGTGTACTAGTGTAAACTACAAGTGTACTAGTGTAAACTACAAGTGTACTAGTGTAAACTACTAGTGTACTAGTGTAAACTACCAGTGTACTAGTGTAAACTACTAGTGTACTAGTGTAAACTACAAGTGTACTAGTGTAAACTACTAGTGTAAACTACCAGTGTACTAGTGTAAACTACTAGTGTACTAGTGTAAACTACCAGTGTACTAGTGTAAACTACTAGTGTACTAGTGTAAACTACCAGTGTACTAGTGTAAACTACTAGTGTACTAGTGTAAACTACAAGTGTACTAGTGTAAACTACTAGTGTAAACTACCAGTGTACTAGTGTAAACTACTAGTGTACGAGTGTAAACTACAAGTGTACTAGTGTAAACTACAAGTGTACTAGTGTAAACTACTAGTGTACTAGTGTAAACTACCAGTGTACTAGTGTAAACTACTAGTGTACTAGTGTAAACTACCAGTGTACTAGTGTAAACTACTAGTGTACTAGTGTAAACTACCAGTGTACTAGTGTAAACTACTAGTGTACTAGTGTAAACTACTAGTGTACTAGTGTAAACTACCAGTGTACTAGTGTAAACTACTAGTGTACTAGTGTAAACTACAAGTGTACTAGTGTAAACTACTAGTGTAAACTACCAGTGTACTAGTGTAAACTACTAGTGTACTAGTGTAAACTACCAGTGTACTAGTGTAAACTACTAGTGTACTAGTGTAAACTACAAGTGTACTAGTGTAAACTACTAGTGTACTAGTGTAAACTACCAGTGTACTAGTGTAAACTACTAGTGTACTAGTGTAAACTACCAGTGTACTAGTGTAAACAACCAGTGTACTAGTGTAAACTACTAGTGTACTAGTGTAAACTACCAGTGTACTAGTGTAAACTACTAGTGTACTAGTGTAAACTACCAGTGTACTAGTGTAAACTACTAGTGTACTAGTGTAAACTACAAGTGTACTAGTGTAAACTACAAGTGTACTAGTGTAAACTACTAGTGTACTAGTGTAAACTACCAGTGTACTAGTGTAAACTACTAGTGTACTAGTGTAAACTACCAGTGTACTAGTGTAAACTACTAGTGTACTAGTGTAAACTACTAGTGTACTAGTGTAAACTACAAGTGTACTAGTGTAAACTACTAGTGTAAACTACCAGTGTACTAGTGTAAACTACTAGTGTACTAGTGTAAACTACCAGTGTACTAGTGTAAACTACTAGTGTACTAGTGTAAACTACCAGTGTACTAGTGTAAACTACTAGTGTACTAGTGTAAACTACCAGTGTACTAGTGTAAACTACTAGTGTACTAGTGTAAACTACAAGTGTACTAGTGTAAACTACTAGTGTACTAGTGTAAACTACTAGTGTACTAGTGTAAACTACAAGTGTACTAGTGTAAACTACAAGTGTACTAGTGTAAACTACTAGTGTACTAGTGTAAACTACCAGTGTACTAGTGTAAACTACTAGTGTACTAGTGTAAACTACAAGTGTACTAGTGTAAACTACTAGTGTAAACTACCAGTGTACTAGTGTAAACTACTAGTGTACTAGTGTTAACTACCAGTGTACTAGTGTAAACTACTAGTGTACTAGTGTAAACTACCAGTGTACTAGTGTAAACTACTAGTGTACTAGTGTAAACTACCAGTGTACTAGTGTAAACTACCAGTGTACTATTGTAAACTACTAGTGTACTAGTGTAAACTACCAGTGTACTAGTGTAAACTACTAGTGTACTAGTGTAAACTACCAGTGTACTAGTGTAAACTACTAGTGTACTAGTGTAAACTACCAGTGTACTAGTGTAAACTACCAGTGTACTAGTGTAAACTACTAGTGTACTAGTGTAAACTACAAGTGTACTAGTGTAAACTACAAGTGTACTAGTGTAAACTACTAGTGTACTAGTGTAAACTACCAGTGTACTAGTGTAAACTACTAGTGTACTAGTGTAAACTACAAGTGTACTAGTGTAAACTACTAGTGTAAACTACCAGTGTACTAGTGTAAACTACTAGTGTACTAGTGTAAACTACCAGTGTACTAGTGTAAACTACTAGTGTACTAGTGTAAACTACCAGTGTACTAGTGTAAACTACTAGTGTACTAGTGTAAACTACAAGTGTACTAGTGTAAACTACTAGTGTAAACTACCAGTGTACTAGTGTAAACTACTAGTGTACGAGTGTAAACTACAAGTGTACTAGTGTAAACTACAAGTGTACTAGTGTAAACTACTAGTGTACTAGTGTAAACTACCAGTGTACTAGTGTAAACTACTAGTGTACTAGTGTAAACTACCAGTGTACTAGTGTAAACTACTAGTGTACTAGTGTAAACTACCAGTGTACTAGTGTAAACTACTAGTGTACTAGTGTAAACTACCAGTGTACTAGTGTAAACTACTAGTGTACTAGTGTAAACTACCAGTGTACTAGTGTAAACTACTAGTGTACTAGTGTAAACTACTAGTGTACTAGTGTAAACTACCAGTGTACTAGTGTAAACTACTAGTGTACTAGTGTAAACTACAAGTGTACTAGTGTAAACTACTAGTGTAAACTACCAGTGTACTAGTGTAAACTACTAGTGTACTAGTGTAAACTACAAGTGTACTAGTGTAAACTACAAGTGTACTAGTGTAAACTACTAGTGTACTAGTGTAAACTACCAGTGTACTAGTGTAAACTACTAGTGTACTAGTGTAAACTACTAGTGTACTAGTGTAAACTACAAGTGTACTAGTGTAAACTACTAGTGTAAACTACCAGTGTACTAGTGTAAACTACTAGTGTACTAGTGTAAACTACAAGTGTACTAGTGTAAACTACAAGTGTACTAGTGTAAACTACTAGTGTACTAGTGTAAACTACCAGTGTACTAGTGTAAACTACTAGTGTACTAGTGTAAACTACAAGTGTACTAGTGTAAACTACTAGTGTAAACTACCAGTGTACTAGTGTAAACTACTAGTGTACTAGTGTAAACTACAAGTGTACTAGTGTAAACTACTAGTGTACTAGTGTAAACTACAAGTGTACTAGTGTAAACTACTAGTGTAAACTACCAGTGTACTAGTGTAAACTACTAGTGTACTAGTGTAAACTACCAGTGTACTAGTGTAAACTACCAGTGTACTAGTGTAAACTACTAGTGTACTAGTGTAAACTACCAGTGTACTAGTGTAAACTACTAGTGTACTAGTGTAAACTACCAGTGTACTAGTGTAAACTACTAGTGTACTAGTGTAAACTACCAGTGTACTAGTGTAAACTACTAGTGTACTAGTGTAAACTACAAGTGTACTAGTGTAAACTACTAGTGTAAACTACCAGTGTACTAGTGTAAACTACTAGTGTACTAGTGTAAACTACAAGTGTACAAGTGTAAACTACAAGTGTACTAGTGTAAACTACTAGTGTACTAGTGTAAACTACCAGTGTACTAGTGTAAACTACTAGTGTACTAGTGTAAACTACAAGTGTACTAGTGTAAACTACTAGTGTAAACTACCAGTGTACTAGTGTAAACTACTAGTGTACTAGTGTAAACTACCAGTGTACTAGTGTAAACTACTAGTGTACTAGTGTAAACTACCAGTGTACTAGTGTAAACTACTAGTGTACTAGTGTAAACTACAAGTGTACCAGTGTAAACTACTAGTGTAAACTACCAGTGTACTAGTGTAAACTACTAGTGTACTAGTGTAAACTACAAGTGTACTAGTGTAAACTACTAGTGTAAACTACCAGTGTACTAGTGTAAACTACTAGTGTACTAGTGTAAACTACCAGTGTACTAGTGTAAACTACTAGTGTACTAGTGTAAACTACCAGTGTACTAGTGTAAACTACAAGTGTACTAGTGTAAACTACTAGTGTACTAGTGTAAACTACCAGTGTACTAGTGTAAACTACTAGTGTACTAGTGTAAACTACAAGTGTACTAGTGTAAACTACTAGTGTAAACTACCAGTGTACTAGTGTAAACTACTAGTGTACTAGTGTAAACTACCAGTGTACTAGTGTAAACTACTAGTGTACTAGTGTAAACTACCAGTGTACTAGTGTAAACTACAAGTGTACTAGTGTAAACTACTAGTGTAAACTACCAGTGTACTAGTGTAAACTACTAGTGTACTAGTGTAAACTACCAGTGTACTAGTGTAAACTACTAGTGTACTAGTGTAAACTACCAGTGTACTAGTGTAAACTACTAGTGTACTAGTGTAAACTACCAGTGTACTAGTGTAAACTACTAGTGTACTAGTGTAAACTACAAGTGTACTAGTGTAAACTACTAGTGTAAACTACCAGTGTACTAGTGTAAACTACTAGTGTACTAGTGTAAACTACCAGTGTACTAGTGTAAACTACTAGTGTACTAGTGTAAACTACCAGTGTACTAGTGTAAACTACTAGTGTACTAGTGTAAACTACCAGTGTACTAGTGTAAACTACCAGTGTACTAGTGTAAACTACTAGTGTACTAGTGTAAACTACAAGTGTACTAGTGTAAACTACTAGTGTAAACTACCAGTGTACTAGTGTAAACTACTAGTGTACTAGTGTAAACTACCAGTGTACTAGTGTAAACTACTAGTGTACTAGTGTAAACTACAAGTGTACTAGTGTAAACTACTAGTGTAAACTACCAGTGTACTAGTGTAAACTACTAGTGTACTAGTGTAAACTACAAGTGTACTAGTGTAAACTACAAGTGTACTAGTGTAAACTACTAGTGTACTAGTGTAAACTACCAGTGTACTAGTGTAAACTACTAGTGTACTAGTGTAAACTACTAGTGTACTAGTGTAAACTACAAGTGTACTAGTGTAAACTACTAGTGTAAACTACCAGTGTACTAGTGTAAACTACTAGTGTACTAGTGTAAACTACAAGTGTACTAGTGTAAACTACTAGTGTACTAGTGTAAACTACTAGTGTACTAGTGTAAACTACCAGTGTACTAGTGTAAACTACTAGTGTACTAGTGTAAACTACAAGTGTACTAGTGTAAACTACTAGTGTAAACTACCAGTGTACTAGTGTAAACTACTAGTGTACTAGTGTAAACTACAAGTGTGCTAGTGTAAACTACTAGTGTACTAGTGTAAACTACAAGTGTACTAGTGTAAACTACTAGTGTAAACTACCAGTGTACTAGTGTAAACTACTAGTGTACTAGTGTAAACTACCAGTGTACTAGTGTAAACTACCAGTGTACTAGTGTAAACTACTAGTGTACTAGTGTAAACTACCAGTGTACTAGTGTAAACTACTAGTGTACTAGTGTAAACTACCAGTGTACTAGTGTAAACTACTAGTGTACTAGTGTAAACTACCAGTGTACTAGTGTAAACTACTAGTGTACTAGTGTAAACTACAAGTGTACTAGTGTAAACTACTAGTGTAAACTACCAGTGTACTAGTGTAAACTACTAGTGTACTAGTGTAAACTACAAGTGTACTAGTGTAAACTACAAGTGTACTAGTGTAAACTACCAGTGTACTAGTGTAAACTACTAGTGTACTAGTGTAAACTACCAGTGTACTAGTGTAAACTACCAGTGTACTAGTGTAAACTACTAGTGTACTAGTGTAAACTACCAGTGTACTAGTGTAAACTACTAGTGTACTAGTGTAAACTACCAGTGTACTAGTGTAAACTACTAGTGTACTAGTGTAAACTACCAGTGTACTAGTGTAAACTACTAGTGTACTAGTGTAAACTACAAGTGTACTAGTGTAAACTACTAGTGTAAACTACCAGTGTACTAGTGTAAACTACTAGTGTACTAGTGTAAACTACAAGTGTACTAGTGTAAACTACTAGTGTACTAGTGTAAACTACCAGTGTACTAGTGTAAACTACCAGTGTACTAGTGTAAACTACTAGTGTACTAGTGTAAACTACCAGTGTACTAGTGTAAACTACTAGTGTACTAGTGTAAACTACCAGTGTACTAGTGTAAACTACTAGTGTACTAGTGTAAACTACAAGTGTACTAGTGTAAACTACAAGTGTACTAGTGTAAACTACTAGTGTACTAGTGTAAACTACCAGTGTACTAGTGTAAACTACTAGTGTACTAGTGTAAACTACCAGTGTACTAGTGTAAACTACTAGTGTACTAGTGTAAACTACAAGTGTACTAGTGTAAACTACAAGTGTACTAGTGTAAACTACTAGTGTACTAGTGTAAACTACCAGTGTACTAGTGTAAACTACTAGTGTAAACTACCAGTGTACTAGTGTAAACTACTAGTGTACTAGTGTAAACTACCAGTGTACTAGTGTAAACTACCAGTGTACTAGTGTAAACTACCAGTGTACTAGTGTAAACTACAAGTGTACTAGTGTAAACTACAAGTGTACTAGTGTAAACTACTAGTGTACTAGTGTAAACTACAAGTGTACTAGTGTAAACTACTAGTGTACTAGTGTAAACTACAAGTGTCCTAGTGTAAACTACTAGTGTAAACTACCAGTGTACTAGTGTAAACTACTAGTGTACTAGTGTAAACTACCAGTGTACTAGTGTAAACTACTAGTGTACTAGTGTAAACTACCAGTGTACTAGTGTAAACTACTAGTGTACTAGTGTAAACTACAAGTGTACTAGTGTAAACTACAAGTGTACTAGTGTAAACTACTAGTGTACTAGTGTAAACTACCAGTGTACTAGTGTAAACTACTAGTGTACTAGTGTAAACTACCAGTGTACTAGTGTAAACTACTAGTGTACTAGTGTAAACTACAAGTGTACTAGTGTAAACTACAAGTGTACTAGTGTAAACTACTAGTGTACTAGTGTAAACTACCAGTGTACTAGTGTAAACTACTAGTGTACTAGTGTAAACTACAAGTGTACTAGTGTAAACTACAAGTGTACTAGTGTAAACTACTAGTGTACTAGTGTAAACTACCAGTGTACTAGTGTAAACTACTAGTGTAAACTACCAGTGTACTAGTGTAAACTACTAGTGTACTAGTGTAAACTACCAGTGTACTAGTGTAAACTACTAGTGTACTAGTGTAAACTACCAGTGTACTAGTGTAAACTACAAGTGTACTAGTGTAAACTACAAGTGTACTAGTGTAAACTACTAGTGTACTAGTGTAAACTACAAGTGTACTAGTGTAAACTACTAGTGTACTAGTGTAAACTACAAGTGTCCTAGTGTAAACTACTAGTGTAAACTACCAGTGTACTAGTGTAAACTACTAGTGTACTAGTGTAAACTACCAGTGTACTAGTGTAAACTACTAGTGTACTAGTGTAAACTACCAGTGTACTAGTGTAAACTACTAGTGTACTAGTGTAAACTACAAGTGTACTAGTGTAAACTACAAGTGTACTAGTGTAAACTACTAGTGTACTAGTGTAAACTACCAGTGTACTAGTGTAAACTACTAGTGTACTAGTGTAAACTACCAGTGTACTAGTGTAAACTACTAGTGTACTAGTGTAAACTACAAGTGTACTAGTGTAAACTACAAGTGTACTAGTGTAAACTACTAGTGTACTAGTGTAAACTACCAGTGTACTAGTGTAAACTACTAGTGTACTAGTGTAAACTACCAGTGTACTAGTGTAAACTACTAGTGTACTAGTGTAAACTACAAGTGTACTAGTGTAAACTACAAGTGTACTAGTGTAAACTACTAGTGTACTAGTGTAAACTACCAGTGTACTAGTGTAAACTACTAGTGTACTAGTGTAAACTACCAGTGTACTAGTGTAAACTACTAGTGTACTAGTGTAAACTACCAGTGTACTAGTGTAAACTACTAGTGTACTAGTGTAAACTACAAGTGTACTAGTGTAAACTACAAGTGTACTAGTGTAAACTACTAGTGTACTAGTGTAAACTACTAGTGTACTAGTGTAAACTACAAGTGTACTAGTGTAAACTACAAGTGTACTAGTGTAAACTACTAGTGTACTAGTGTAAGCTACTCGTGTACTAGTATAAACTAATAGTGTACTAGTGAAAACTTCAAGTTTGTCAATATTTGCTGAAGAGAACAGCTGAGATTGTTGGTACTTTTATCTCATTGTTGTCGCGTTGGTTGCGATATTTATTAATTAGGGTTGTTTTGCAACACAGCTGACACATTGACTGCAAGTTCAATGACTTTCCCATCTCAAAAAATGCCCAAAGCGCCTAAAGAAGGTTTCACTTAAAAAAGCCCGTGGCTCTCTGTGTAAAAATAAGTATTTACCGTGTATGGTCATCCAGGTGCCTCGATCACCCCAGTCGTTGAACCCAATGCCCGCGTATCCAGGATCCTTGGAGAATATAGCAGAGTCAGAGAACTTATAAAAGATATCTTTCAGAACTTGGGCTTCCACCTGGCTGTTGATGATGGCCAGATACCCTCCCTCGCCTTGGCATGTCATGAACGCTCTGGACCAGGGAAGACCCCTGGTGTGGAACTTGTAGCAGCTTCCAGTGCGACTGTCCAACTGGTATTCTGCGAACGAGTGGAATTGCTAAGTCAACCAAGCAAGAAACGAATCCATCATGTAACTCACAAACGTTGCTCACAAGTTTGTAAAAGGGGCTAAGTATGTTTTTTGTTATTACAATTGTTTGTATGTAAGTACTGTAGAGCACCATAAAAATTTCAATAAACACATTTTTGTAAAAAATATCTCGACCGAAAAAGATTCACTATAATTAGTTTCTCTTAGGTTTAATTCTAAAATGTGTTGTGTTCCTCAGAGCGTTGAGGATTTTGGTGCGCTTCCTCCTTCGGCCTCATCATAACTTGGTGCAGGTGCAATTAAGCCAGGTGAGATAAAGGGCCAGGGCTTCCCCGTCATACAATAAAAAACATTTCTACATTTTTAACCGCATCGACTTCATAAGGATTAGAATGATACTTTGTTTTAATTTTTTTAACTAAACATAATGAGTAAAGATATAGTGAATGTATAAAAAAGTCCAAGTTACTTATTTTAAATAGAAGGTTCTAAGCACTGCTGTTAAATTTTGTGGAGCAACACTACGCACCACGGTAACATTAGGTTATCTGTAACTTTTACGGCAAATTTTATTGTCGAATGTTGCTTAGGAACACTTGGAAACTATGTTCTTAAAAAAATAGCAGCGATGTGGATGTACCTTCACAAAAAAAATAGATTACGCAACATTTTTCGTAGAATGATGAAAATGGTGCACAAAACAAACGCATGCACGCCATCCTACGAAGGCGTGCGTGCGTTTGTTTTTCTGATCTAAATATATTAGGCTAAGACTAATATATATATATATATATAATATAATACTTTACAGATGAATTTACTGCTATAACAATATTTCTATGTATTTCATGCGCCATCAACATTTGCAAGTTCTGCCACACGCTCATCCCTCGTGCAGTTCTGGCTCAGTGCATGAGCCATGTCAGACACTTTTCTGACTGTGAACTGTGAAAATCAGACGTGATGTGCACCTCCATCAACAGTTCCACAATTGCTGATGTTCAACGGGCCAGTCTTCTTCCTATAGCAGATGTAAGGGAACACATCATCGCACCGCTTGTCTGATATGGTCCCGTTGGATAGAGTGTGCATGGCCAGACAGCCTTCCTGATTCTGGAAATTATCGGGCTGTCCTGGCGCCCAGGATATAGGCAGCCGCGATAGAGGTATACCTGCAACCAAAATAATGCACGCACAATATGATACCACCATAGTAAAGTGGTATTAAAGTCAGAATGGGAGCAAAGAAGTTCTTAAGAATTCTGGATCCAAAACACAGTCATCTACGTGGATCCATGTAAATTAAATCGTTATTTTATATAAAGACAGTGTGGTCTACATATAGGTACACACATAGGTGCTACATATTGACAGTACGGTCTAGTTGTTAGGTAACAACTCGAATAACAAAAATACTTTTGGTATTCAGTGTTCAAATTATTTGGTTCCCTAACTGACTGAGTCTTTAAAAAGAAAGTTTGAGGCTTTTTACCATAATGTTTTATGCTTAGGTAGAGGTTTCAACCAATCAGACATAAACATTATCTACTTGAGCGGACTTTTAGAATACTGGCATAAGTTACACAAATGGAGGTTAGCGATGGATTTTGGTGTTGATTAAATAAATAAATAAATATTACAGGACATTTTTATTTTTTTTTACACAGCGCAATCTAGCCCCAAACTATAGTAGGGGAGCCCACGAGGCTAAATGTGGATTTACTCGAGCGTCGTAGAGACCTATTGGGATGCAAAGCTTAGATGATAAGAAGAAAAAAATGTTACATGATATATACCTTTACATCGGTGGGGGAAGCGGCTATAGATTTTTAAATATGTAAAAAAAAACTGTTGCATGGACATCCTCGAGCGCATCAGATATTGATAGCATCAATGCCCTACGTATTTTTAATAATGTACGTATGTTAATCTGATCGTTTGCATGATGCGGGTGGTTGTATTTAAGGGTTGAAAATGAAAAAAAAAAAAAAATATCGAGCGCGTCAGATTTTCTAAGGGAGTGTTAAGTACACCAAAAAAAAAGTTCTCATTCACTAATCTGACGATTTCGATGGGACGCAAACTCGCGGCCATTTTCATAATGTGCAAAAAAAAATCGCCATTTTGAAATACTCAAGCGCGTCAGATTAAGATATATATGGTTCATCTTTATGTTCTAAACGTACTGTCTCATAATCTGACGATTATCTAGAGGGATTCGCCTGATCTGACAAAAAAAAATTAGAAAAACGGTTCACTTTAAATGCCATCCCTGCAACTTCCCGCTAATTCCATTCCTGGGCTCTTGAAATTGTACTTATGACATTTTTGAGCTCAAAATATAATTTATGTGATATTTTGAGCTCGCTGAGTTCAAAGAAATAATATTTCTATGCATTTGAGCTCTCCCAGCTCGAAAGTCTGATAGAAGTTTCATAGAACACTATTTTTGGAATTTTCAAACCGCAATAACTTTTGAATGGATTAATTCACACAAATAATATTAAAATAGGCAAAAAAGCCAAAACGTTGGAAACACGTTGTAAACAGTATGCCACGAACGAGTCTTTATGATCAGCTGTGATGGCGTCATGGCAACAGAAACCAGAGTGGGGACGGAGTGAGAGAGTAATAGATAGAGAAAGAGTGAGAGAGGAATAGAAACGCGGAGAAGGAAATGTAGGCATCACGCAGCTGCACGCATTTAACTTTATCGACGAATTTTTGTTATTTCGGCTTGCGGAAATCGTCAGATTATATATTTTTCATTATTCTTGAATTATTTCCTTCAAAATAAAAAAAAATTTTGCTACGCTCGAGAATGTCGAGATGACGTTTTTTTTTTACAACTTTGTTGCCCTCCCCTTTTTTTACGTCACTCTCAAATTGTCAGATTAGTGGAATATACACTTTTTAGGATGTAATTAACTCACCCTACCTTAATCTGACGCGCTCGAGAATTTCTGATAGTCAATTTTTTTTTACTAATCTGATCCTGTATCCTTCACGGGCGGCCTTATATATGGGCCTCATGTTTTGTGGAGGTACTTAACCGGGTACAAGGTATCCCCCTGTATATTAATCTGCCGCGCTTTAGTAAATCCCGAAATCCCCGCTTGGGCTCCCCTACTATAAGCATAGCTTGTAATATGGGAACTAGATTACGGATACACTACTTAAATACTTTTTTTTTTTTGTAAATACATACTTATATATAATACAACACCCAAACACAGAACAAACATCTATATTCATCACACAAATGTTTGCCCTGGGTGGGAATCGAACCCACAGCCTACAGCGCAGAAGGCAGAGTTACTACCAACTGAGCTATGAGCTATGATATATGGCTTGTCGTTGTATGTGGCTTGCTTTGATTAGCAAACTGTTTATTTATTGGAAAACCAACAGCTCTTAGAAGCTCTTTAGAATAGTGTGCATGTGTACCTTTCAGACTTGAAATCCTTCAGGGTTTCAACCACAAATACAAACCTTCAACTGAAGTATAGTCTCCTTTAGAGAACGAAGAGTGGATGCCAGTGAAAATAGTGTTTGCTGAATTCGTCTCCAGTGCCACAAACTCCACGAGTGCCGCATGTAACTGGCTGGTAAGAGGAGACGCAAGCACTGCTCCTAGTTTTTTATATAAAGCACATCATTACCAACACTACACATCAGCTTCCAGCGTCTGTATATATTTCCTCTTTTACGACCCTTCAAGGGGAGTTAACCTTGGACTCGCTTCATCGCTCATCCTTGCCTGTGCAAGTTTAGGAGTCAAGCGCCGACCCATCATAAATAAAATATATAAAAGAAACCACTGGGTGAACTGCCGAGTTTTATATATTTTTCCATGTACGGTGGGGCTAAGCGCATCGGGATCCTCTAAATGACGGAACACAATAATTTAAAACTGTTGTTATGGCGTCAGACTTAGTTAAGATGGTGGTAGCTAGCCAGGTCACCGGTCACCTTTGGATCCGTCACCGATGGGCAAACAATTAGACCACAGAGGCGGTTAAACACAAGATACTACGTTAATTTTCAGATAGCTCCTACCGTGATATAGTGTAACTGTCGGTTCTACCTTCCGAGTGGCATCGGAGCATGGCTTCTTTCCACACAGACGGGACTTGATGCATCTTCAGCCACCCACCAGCCTTCAAGTTGTACTGATAGTCAAACCTATAACTTGGTTGTCCTGAAAATATTGAAAGTCGAGTTGCCTTATATGCCAGGTGAAAATGGCAAAAAAACTAGAAAAATACTACTTACCATAGGTGAATGCTACAAACGCAAGGACAAATCCTACATACATGATACCACCGATTATTCTGTATTGTAAGACCAAACTAAATAAAAAAATAGGTAATAGTATTCCTATTTTAAGTGGGCATGTCATATTGGTACCGTGAAAGTGGTTATTTATGCTTCCACACACCGTGTCTAAAGCTCTTCAGAAGTAGATTCCTAATTAGTGTTCAATATAATGAGCACACGATGGTAACATTAAAAGTAAAAACCAACAGTTATGATGGTCGTGAGCACCAACACAACACACAGTGCACACCAAAAATTTATTGACGACGTCAGTTTAAGTCATTAAAGACAATCAGAGCACTGCCCAAACCGAACCCGAAAGGTCCTGTAGTAGTGTGGCTACCACAGGCATAAGCCAACTACAGTCGCTAGCGAGAAGAGTAGAGAAAATGTAAATAACATTCCGAACCTCTAGCGTATAGACTAGTGAGAATAGGCATAATTTGGCAGTGTCATTGACTTAGTCAACGACTGTCACATCACGTAGACTATAATAGTCTTATAATAGACAATAATTGTGATCATGTGAAAGGCACATTATCTTTTTTTAGTCTTAACAGGAGTTTAGGAAACTCCTACGGGATGACGAGGACGCCATTGGTCGCCTTGTACGACGTAGTATTGAGTGTGGATTGCTTAGATCAGAATAAACTTTTTTTGAATAAAAATGGAACCGACTTCACCACTAAAATCATAAAAATAACTCAGAGGGTAAGTTCATATCAAAAAAAATATTTTCAGATCGGTTGAGTAATAAAGGAGTTCTGAGGTAGTGCTAGTAGTCGTAAATGAGCCATGTTGGACGCCAATAGTGGCGGCTCGTAAAGTCTGATACCAGAAATATAACACCACACGACCCGTCCACACGAAGAAAAAAGAATGATAATTTGTATTTACAAAAAAAAAGTGAGTACATAAGTATCATTACTGCGATCAACAACACGCCGGCCAAGCGTGGCGATTATGGCAAAACCCTAATAAAGATGATGATGATACTGGAAGGTAAGCAGTTCAATAAGTCTACTCTAGTGACCGTAAACACCACAGGAAAGCAGAATACGCAATTTCGTTTACTTGGATGACATGTTTTTTTCCAGCTATTTTGATATAAAACTACTGTACCGATTTTAATGAAATTTCTATGGGACCACCTCGGAAGTATGGCCTACCAATCATAATAAAAAACTTCAACATCTTTTTTGAATTGGCGGAGTAATCAAGTAACAAGCAAACAAAAAAACAGCCGAATTAAGAACCTCCTCCTTTTTTTGAAGTCGGTTAAAAACAAAGGATATCGCTCGTCTTATAATGCACTGCGAAAATAGTGGCATATTTTGTCATAACATGCTCTGATGCGTTTTGGCAGAGTTATAAGTAAGAGTAAGACACATTCGGGTGAATGGTGCAAAATCCTATGTTTTTGTTCTAAGGTACTTATACCTACTTACGGACTAAAGTTCTTCAAAAATTCAAAAGCACAGGATACAAATTCATTGAAATCCAATAACAAAGTAGCCGTAGGGCAGTGTTCTACAGATTTTTTTTTATAATCGTGATTGTCGGAAATAATTAATACGTAACTCATAACAACAATTCTAATAAATTGTTGTGTTCCGGCATTTAGAGGTATGATAGCCAGTATCTCAGTTTGTTGAGGATTCCGGGTAAAGTGCAATTGCACCTTCGGCCTTATCATAACTTGAAAATCAAGTGAGATGAAGTTCAAGCACCTACCCATCGTACAATAAAAAAAAAAGATTTTCGTACCTTCGCAGATAGGGATTTGTGTTCTAGAGATTATAAAAAACGCACGCCTTTATTTTCCCACCCTTGCCACCTAACTGATTTAATTTTTCAGCTTCATTAGAATAATAGTCATGTGATTGCCTTATCAAAAACACGAAAAATATTTATTTGTTATACACGCTAGGCAGCGAAACGTGTGGAATCGCCTAATAGCTAGGCTGTAGCGATTATATACACAGAAGGGCCTGAAGAATGATTATAAGATTACAATTGTACATGTGAGAATTCGTAGGAGACTCAGGCGTAACTTTGCACATATTTAAATTATTAGACCTGAAAAAGCATAAAAATATATCGCAACAAATCTGCTGCATCGACCCCCAGCCCCGCCCAGACCGTTTTCCAAATAAGAATCAAGTTATCAATACATCGCGTATATATTTCACCCTTGGTGATACTGCTGCAATACAAAAGCAAGAGGTTATAATGGCGCCAAGTCATACATAATCCTCATCTCCTGGTAGGTGTGTTTGACGCGTGCGTCAAATTGTCGCATGTCGTTGCGTCGCAATGTCGCACGGTCGGCGTCGAGTGGTTCGTAGTTGCTCTTTTGACAAAAACAGCAAGCACCGCATTCGCAGAACGCACAGCAAGCGCGGACCGTATCCCATGCACCTAGTATACATTATTTCATTAGATACTGAATCTGAGGGAGATTGAATCTGAGGGAGATTGAATCTGAGGGAGATTGAATCTGAGGGAGATTATTATTACAGATGATTGGAAGGCTAAAGAACGGATCTGTACTGATTCTAAGTTGTAAGAAGGTGATTCATCATACCATCATAATGTTTAAAGTTAAATTAAAAGTTTGATGGTACTTTTTTTCGGTTTTCTCCTTTTACGGCTTTCTACATTTGCAAAATATATTCATACATATAACTTCTAGCTATAAGGAGCTTGACTAAAATAAAACTATTGTAGTGTCTCTTTGGTGAAATGGTTACCTAGCTTCTTCGCGATCTCAGCGAATTTCAAATAAGGCGTATCAACAACATCGTCGACAGGCGCTTGGCAGATCCTGACCACGTTCGGCGTTTGGAAGATCATTTTCTCCTTGAGCGTCACGCGCTTGCTTCGCCCGAACAAAGGGCAGGGGCTGTTTGGGTACACTTTCTGTGGGTAAAATGTATCTTTCGTGTATCAGGCGTTATAAGGTGTAGCTGGAAGAGATCGCTAAGACCACCCTTTGTACTGTTAACTTTAGTTTTAAAATTTACAATTGTTTTTGGTGTACAATAAAGACTTTTCTTTTTTCATTTTCATATAGGTAAGCATGGCATGGAAACATAGCAGGTGGCGTTCAATTGAAGTAAACACGTATAGCTGGTTTCACAGCTCAGTTTGAAGTACCATTGCCTCCTGCGCTACAGGTTGTGGGTTCGATTTCCGCCCGGGAAAAACATTAGTGTAAAAACATTATCTGTGTTTGGGTTTTACATTGTATCATACGTAGGTACCTACCCATGTATTTACAGAAAAGCAGGATATCAGAATTAATATTATATGTAATCTAGTTCTGATATTACAAGCTATGCTTAGTTTGAGGTCAGATGCCGCTGTGAAAAAAAAACATACCTACATCACGGTCACAGGACCGCCAAAATATTGACGCTGTAAACGCGGACGAGTCCTATCACGATAACGATAGCCTTCACTACCCATATAATGTATAGGTAACTAACCTAAGGTAAGGTACCTGCATGGTCACCTATCTACGAATGTTTACCGTAGGGCATCTTCTAAAGCATTCCGCAACAGGCTTTCTGTCGAGGAGCAGTTCTGCTGACGTGTTCTGCTCTTGGCCTTTCCATTGCCTTCTACGACTTTTGCAGATGGGGCGGCATCTAGCGAATAGAGCCCATGAATTATGTTATTTATTTTATCTTATGTTAGACATTACAATATGCCTCACAGCTCAGTTGGTGTAGCTCGGCCTTTTGTGCTGTAGGTTGTGGGTTCGAATCCCACCTAGGACACATATTTGTGTGTTGTTTGTTCTGTGTTTGGGTGTTATATTGTATCCTAGGTATTTCCCAAAAAGTAGGTTATAATAATTCATATTCTCTGTAATCTAGTCCCGATATTACAAGCTATGCATAGTTCGAGGCCAGATGCCGCTGTTTAAAAATAAATATAGGTACATTATGGTCCCAGGACAGCAAATACAGTCGCCGGAAACTAATGTATTATAAAGAGATCATATAATGCCACCCTTACAAAACACATATTAATAATATCTGTAAACTCGCCTATTATTTTGCTTCTTTTGATTTTGCACATTGCGAGACGTAGGTTTTTGTAATGAGGCAAACAAGGCTGCCTCGCTTACCTCACTTGTCTTGGGACGAGAGGACGAGAGGACGAGATAAACCCACAGCAATCGCGGAGAGTGGGACAGAGAGTGGCTGTCGCGGTCAGCTGGATCTTTGAAAAATCTTTGTTTACTCACTGGCAAAGCGTCGCAGTCACTTTTGAGTCTCTTTTGATTTTTGGAAGTTGAAGCATAATTCGTTATGTTTTCCCCAATTTTGTAACTACATTTCAGAGTTTTATTTTATTAAAAAAATACTTTATCAAAATAAGTAGATGAGTAGAGTATAATATGTAGAGAACAGAACACTAATATCCTAACATGTAGAGTACCTTCCTTCAGCCCATAGAGTAAATTTTTAAATACAGCTTCAGCCATTGACCTGGCGTGGCGCGGCAGGTTATGTTTATAGTTCAATCAATAACCATACGACATCTACGAAATGTAATAAAAAATCGCATATAGAAAGTGACGTGCAAACTGATGTTGGTTCGGTTAGTTTGATTGATGGTGTCAATCGATGAAAGAACACGGCCATTTTGTTTTGCACAAACCCCATTCGGTTTCTCATGCAGTTTTAAAAGTTGTCGGGGAAAGTTTTACGTTGATTAATTTCCGTGATCCTTATCCACTCAATTTCTGAATCCGTGCTACAAAATTCGCTTTCAACATATACCTAAAAAAAATACTGTGTTGTGAGTTGTATGTAGTAGACGAAAGTAATTTCACAGATTTCCATTTTCCTTATTTTACCATTTTGTTCAATTTCTGTTAAATTTTGTAGAAAAACACGAATTTGTACGACCACTAGGCAAAGTCACCAATACCTACGAACCACTGATTTCCAGGGCTTACACATGATCCCATAGAAACTGACAAATGCTATTTTTATAGAGCATTAACTTTACTAACTTTACTTTTCGATGACACTCACGGTTTCGGACTTGGCCCTCAGTGGCCCTGGAAAGAAAGTCACCCTGTAATTTTTTATACCTGTAATTTCCCCGGACGAGCCCTTTCACAAGGGGCTCTACTACTCTTAAAATAAAAATAAAAATTGGTGTCGGTATTTTAATCGAAATCTTTTTATTCAGAAAGTGCAATACCATTATAAAGGAAATTTATCAAGCTATAAATAACAAACAATAAAACCCAACATAAATATAAGAACCGTTGGAAATTGTAAGAAGATATTCTCTGTAAAGTCCTTACGCGAGTGGGCCATGTTATTTTTGTCCGGTCTAATCGTCACTCTGCGGCTCACCCAGGTAAGAGACTATCAAACAAAACTTTGCCTCGGATATAACAAAATGCTTAGTACAAAACACACTAAAAAAATAGATTATATCTTAAATAACCTACTTATGTATTTTTTGACTAACATTTTGTCCCCTATTGTTCCTGAATCCCTGTCCCTGAGATAGATAATACCGAGGTAAATCTAACTAATAATATTGATTTAAATATGTAGTTAGCTAGGTTTACCTTATTATTTCAAATCTCTTTTTTTTATTTATTCTTTCATTAGTGTGTTGGTGCTGAAGGTTATTTCTACGGGTACCTAGGTATTTCATGGCAAAATCAGTACCCAAGCTGTGCCAAGACCAAGGAAATATAAAAATGAGCTGTCACATTAGTGGCGTTAGGCTCTACGGCGAGATTTTACATCTTTATTAGGTTTGTGGTCATTGTTTCATATTGAATCAAAGTGTAACACATGTATAAATATAGACAGAAGATACTGTCCCTATTACTGTCATATGTACCTACTCTTTGACTACTAAATATGCCTTCAGTATATGTGAATCGATATGAATGTTGAATGGATGTAATATATTTTTGAAAACTGAATGTGTTACTACAGATAAAGAAATATAAATAAAAATAAACTTAATATACCTAAGTATCGCTTAGGAAAAGTAAATAATTCATTCTTAGAAAACTGTGTGAGATTCTATAATAAGCTTCCTCAAATCTTTATGAATAAAGAAATTTTGATTTTGAGTTTGACTTTGATAGATCAAAATGTTTGCCACAGACGTCACAGACTTACCTATAAACTGCAACTGTCTGCAACTGTCAAGACTACTGATAATTCTTGTCAGGTGGCTTGGACCAATCGCAATCGTGAGAGTCAACGCCATATCCCCCAGTCTCTAGTAGGTACAACCGCCTCTGTGGTCTAGCGGATTATTCACCAGTGTCAGATCCGCCTATTTCACCAAGTTCAACTCAAATTTCAACTCGTTGAACTAATTGTATTTTTTTCCACCTATTTCAACTTTGAAACTACTTTGTGAAAGTTGAAATAAAAGGAATAGTTAGTTCAACTGAAATAAAATATTGTTATATTATGTATGTGAATGTTTGTTCGGCCACCAAATTTGTAATGTATAGACATAGCATACTTTTCATCCCGATATTTCTACGAGAATAGGATTATACGCAAGTGAAACGATTACATATCATATAGATTACATATATGAAATAACGAAGATTTAAATATGAGTTTCTACATCATTTTTGAAATATATTCCAAATGCTGGCAAATATAATATGCAAATGTAAGCAATAAACGAAATCTATTTACATTTTCAATGGCAGCTGTCAAATTTCAAAAGGCTATATCTCTGAAAGTACTCGTCCCAGACTATACGTTTGTAGTTCAAATTAAAGCTATGGAAGAAGACTATAATTTAGATGGTAGATGAAGATCCAGGGATCCCGGGTTCGATCCCCAGGGGAGTATATTGTGCTTGGTTTGGTTGGTGCGAGGACTTTGTTAACGATTGTCCCGGGACCTACATCGCAGAAGGCAGAGCAACTGCAACTAAGCTGAAAGGCTTCTTTTATATGGGCAACATGTGTGTAGCATGGCCATGATGTCAAACTTTACTAGCTAGGTCCGCCTGGCTAGCTACCACCATCTAAGTCTGTCGCTATTACAACAATTCTAGATTGTTGTATTCCGGCATTTAGAGGTTAAGATAGACAGTTTGACAGACTGCTGAGTATTTCGGGTGAAGTGCGCTTCCACTTTCGGAGTAACATGAAACCTAGGTATAAATGAAAGCCAAGCGCTCCCAGTCGTAGGTACAATAAAAAAAAAACCTTTAATGCTATTGATGGTCATAATTGAAACTTTTGTTCTCTGGCCGGGCTTCCCGTCATCCCGTGGGAATTTTCAAAAATCCTTTCTGAGTGCACCCCAACTCATTGAAAGGACGATATCCTGAAAATTTTAAGTTTTTAGGACCTCTGGTTTGCACTCTGCGTTGCTTGTCAAAATTCAAATATCGTTTATTCAGTACTAAGATTGTGTATAAGCATTTGGAGTCATACTTTTTTCAGTTAGTCTCTGAGAATTTCTTTAATACTATACCTACTACGATTTAAAACATAGAAAAGTGGAAACTTTACCATAAAAGGCAGGATAAAGCAATTAAAAAGTTAAATTCATATCCGCTTTGCGAGCCGTTAAACTTGGGTAACCTACCGAATTGTATAATTTTTTAGTGGAAAAGGACCGATTCATAGAACTGAAGCTTCTAAAAATATGGCGCTATGCGCTGGCATTGTTTTATTTCAGCAACTAAGGAGAGTAGTTTGACTGAAACAAGAGATCGCAAATATCCAAAGAAAGATAAAAAGACGATATCTGAAGTCATTTGCAGTAAACTTTCTGATCCTAAAGGGTTATTAGGATTTGAGAATACTTAGACCATTAGAGGAGTGGATAGAGGCTCAGCGACGCAGACATCGTACAACCGTTTTATGGGAAACGTAGGTTAAGCAATAATTTAATCAACACTCCAATCACCAATTTTAAAGCAGCTGACAGTAAAAAACCTACAATTATTTGTATCCAAAGTAAATATAGCATACAGAAAAGGACAAAGGATTTTAATGAAAAAACTCTAGAACATGTTACATTAGAACAAGTACTGATGAAGAGAGACAAAGGGCAAAATACTTTTGAGCTCAGGGTAAGTCCATGGTAAAGTCCATGAACGCCCTACGTATTCATTATAACAGCATTTTTAGGATTTCGTAAGGACTGACACGTTTCTGCAATGCCTCCGAAATATTTGCCGGTGCAAGGACTGACCATGTTGCTGCCATTGTTTGCAAACGCATAATTTCATTACGTTATTTAACTAATTAAATAATACAACATTATTTAAAGAGTCCGAGGAAGTACTAACAGCCTTCTAAGTGCCATTGTTGCAAAATATGACTGTCCATAGCCCATGGGTTCTGTTATACCCAACAGCACACAGTAGGTACCAATGTAGCTCTTAGGGGTTAGTTAATTTGTATTTTATTATGTCATTGTTTTGTTTCTTTTGTAAGATGTAATGATAAAATGAAATGTTTTTGTCGTAGCATGTTATTTCTTATGGCATATGGACATTCGTAGAAGTAATACTGCGCAAAAATGTTTCTGGCCAAATTATACTAGCGTTGTCTCGGCAAACACATAAAATTAAAGAAATTCAATGAACAGAACTGCAGTTTGGCTGTTTCAGTTCTATGCTTATGTCTTATTTTTGCGCATTTTACAGTGTAACTTTGAAATTGATCGTATTATGTAAGTAATCATAACTTTCCAGTAATTAAGACGTTTTACCGGCTGTGAATCAAAAACCCAAGTTTATTATAAGTACCTCGAAAAATTCTTAGTGTTTTTTTCGATTGACGGTGGCCACTCCGGTAAATAATATGCACCCCTCTACCAACAAGGGTCGTAAAAATCAACAAAGGGTTAACACACTCAAATATGATATTTTATTATTTATGATATTTACAATTTCTGGTGACTTTAACTTATCTTAATATTTTAATACCTTTAAGGTAACTTTTACGTTAGCAATTAACTTACAAAATTCAGATCAGGATCAACATGTGTAGCGAGGCAGGTTTCATTCAGCACAACTTCTTCAAGAATGTTAGCGATAATGTCATGGATCATATTTTTAGTAATTCATCAATAGATGTTGCTTGTTCAAGTACTCCTTTGATAGAGGAATACAAAGCTCATCCATCTTTAGAATTAAATGCTAATGATATCTTCCCTCCGTAGTCAAGCTACTAATAAACTAAAGTTTTATAAAGCTGATTATATAAAGATAAATTAATATTTTTCTAACATTGACTGGAACTCGATTCTCTCTGGCGAGAGCGTGGATGATTTGGTTTTAAATTTTTACACTCACATTCAAATAGCTATTAAAAAGTTCGTTCCACGTTTCGACCACAGAGCTCACCAGAAGAGACTGCAAGCTGCTTGTTTCAACCGGTACCTAGATAATATGCAAACATTTATTAAGAAAGACCTGAAGTGTTTATGGTCTTATCTAAAATCTATTCGTAGTGATAGTCTTTACTACCCCAGCACTATGAAAGTTGGCGACAATATGTTTTTAAATATATGAATAATAAATATATTTATTTCATTTTCAAGCTTAAACTACACACAGTTAACAATTTAAAATTAATGAAGCTAAGATATGTAAAGGTTTCAAATACTTGAAAGTGTTTTTCGAGCACCAGCTTCAAATGATAATACATCTTGTTATATACCCAGAATCTAATGATACAATCTCGAACATATTAGAAGACATATTTAGATCCAGGGTTCATTTAGTGATGGGATACCCCCTATCTTTATTAATAAAAGTTGTTCCAAATCTCTTGTCAAGCCACTGCATAGAATATGTAAAAGTATTGTGATCACCAAACCGTCTGCCAAACGTGGTACTAATGGAAAATCCCTATTATATGTTTTTAGTAAGTAATAGTCGTTATTAAAATTTTACTACTTACGTTATTAAAACCGACAAGGGAACACCTAGGTGCATATACTTGCAGCTTGAACATAAACTTCGTATGTGCTACTATATTTTTATTTCACAGTAAACATGTTAGGTTCGTTAGCTAATTGCGGCACAAATTAACATTCACATTATTTAATTTGTGTCGTGCTACCGTCGGGTTGGACCAATCCGAGCACTCCTCAGCAGAGCATAGCATAGGGTTCTGTCAACGGGTTATCATTATTTGATAAAACTTGGTATAACGCAACTTCTTCTTCTGGTGGCTCTCCAATACTGGAGATTAGCAGTCAGCTCATCGAACCTCTGCCGGTCTTGCGACAAGCGAAATAATTGTTCGACGCTGGCGATACCGCCTCCGTGGTCTAGTGGTGTGCCCGCCGAAGCTTAATCCAGAGAGCCCGGGCTCGATCCCCAGGGGAGTACAATTTTAAGCTTGGTTAGGCTGTAGGACTTTGTTTAATTTCCTGGCTAGCTACCACCATCTTACATAATTCTGTCGCCAAAACAACAATTCTTAAATTGATGTGTTCCGGTATTTAGAGGTAGATAAATAGTTCCTTTGTTTATTGAGGATTCCGGGTGTAGCACGCTTCCACCTTCGGCCTTATCGTTACTTGAAAAATCAGGTGAAATGAAGGCCAAGCAGCTCCCCGTCGTACAATTAAAAAAATAATCTATTTCCGGATGATCCTCAGCCACGATTCTACGACGTCTACCAATGCGTCGTTTACCCATTACTTGGTCCATCATGATTAGTTGTAGCAGTTGGTATCGCTCGTGTCTAAACACGTGAGCAGACCAAGACCATACAACATTTCTTCTTCAATTCACGGGTTTTCCCGACACGTTGGAGAACTACGTTAGAAACGTTCCACATCCCGCTGGTAAAATATATTTATATGATAACGCAACATAATATACTGAAATAGGATAGAGTTCGACGGCGCTCTATCATCAAGGAAAAGTCTTCTATGGAGACCATTTTATTTTTTTATTTTATTGTACGACGTGGAAGCGCTTGGCCTTCATCTCACCTGGTAACAAGTTGAGATTAGGCCGAAGGTGGAGGCGCACTTCACCCGGAATCCTCAACAAACTGAGGAGCTGGCTATCTTACCTCTGAATGCCGGAACACAAAATTTTTTTTAAGAATTGTTATTATGGCGACAGATATAGGTAAGATGGTGTTAGCTAGCCAGGCGGACTTAAACAAGATCCTACCACCAACCAAACCAAGCACAATATATTGCACTTCCCATGGGGATCGAACCCGGGACCTCTGCATGGATCTAAAATCGGTGGGTTGAACCACTAGACCACAGAGGCGGTTAAAATTATGAATTACCATCAGATATGAGGATTCCGGTGCAAGAAGGGAGGAAAGCGTAGTGTAAGCTGACACCAATTTTATGGAGCACCATAGCTCAACGCGCGATAATCGGTGTAAAGTGAGCGTGCTCCATTTTGTTTGCTCACAGCAAACAAAATTAAAATAAAGCTAGCTCTAAGAAACCAAAACTATGCATGAATTGGTGGTCAAGCTCGGTGTTAGATATTTTCGCAAGGTTCACTTGCCAATGCCACGAGGTGTCGCCCTGCTCACATTACACCGTATATAAGCGTTTTTACTCAGATTTTTTAGGGTATTTGGAATAATAAATATTTAATAAAGGTGGTAAAATCATCATTTTAGCTTATAGACAAACATATATTATTCTATTTACCTACAATATCTAAATCTCGTGAATTACAAAATAACACATTTTAAATAGGAATGATTCTAATACAGGTCCAATAGGCTTTATTGCACAATGAGTCCTTACAATTGTTTATTTTAATTTAACCCACCATTATTTACGATCTGACCATTCTTCTGGTTATATCATTGCAAGTGAGACTACTGATACATGCTTCGAAATAGGAATTAAGCTTAAGTGTGTGCATTTCATAGTGCCGCGTGGTGTGTATTTAAGGTAGTCGATTAATGTACCTACCTGCCTACTGCATTATAGATTATTTATTAGTGCTGCTACACCTGGTCCTAAGGGATACTCGCTGCGATCCCGGATCCCGGCGCTAAATTAAACACAGTTTGTGTTTAAATCTTCAAAAAATCTTTTAATCTTTATGAAAAATTTAAGATAAGAAAATTACCAAAATATTGCCAAGGCATACCTTGGAAGGTAGCATCAACACAACAATTTATAAAAGTTGTTGTATGGCGTCAGACTTATATATAATATGGTGGTAGCTAGCCAGATGCACTTAAACAACGTTCTTCACCAACCATCCAAGCAAAATATTGTACGCCCATGGAGATCAAACCCGGGAACACTCGATCTGATACCGGTGGGCCAGCCACTACACCACAGAGGATATCAAAAATACATATTATATGCATGTTATGCCTCGGATATACGACAGAAAATCTTAGTTAAGAATTATTTTTTTATTCGTATGATAAATAAGAACTAGCTGTATGCACCTATTTGATAAATACACAATAAAATAATTTATATATTTTTTTTTTTTATCCATGAACTTTTGCAGGTCGTAGCATTAAAGTAGGTAATATTTCTTCCTGCTTGTACCTACTTCATCATAGTGTCGTAGAAGTGATTTATCCATGTATCCCCACAGTAGCGAGAAGTGGAAAAGATCCGTTCTTTCCCGCCACTAGGGATAATGCGGAACAGGCAGCTATCAGGTGGATTCTAACTCTGCGGTTGGCTCTTTCCCTTACATAGCCAGTCATTCGGAACCAAATTTTACAATGAGTCTCACATTGATCTTTCAAAGAAAGATGTTGAATGATAATTTATTGAATATTATATATTGGATAGAGTAAGTACATTCTAAACATACTTCGAAATATTTTATGTTGCAAAATAAGTACAGAAAGATAACATAAACTAATAATGTTTTGTAACATATAGGAACATTTATATCGAATTATTGTGTTGTATTTCTCTGCATAGCGCAATGACTGAGTAGTGGAGGGTGACCTGGGGGTTCCATGCACCTGAAAACCAAGAAATAAGATCATCATCATTTCCGCCCATCTACTTTCCTTGCTGAACAAGTTTCGTGAGTGGCGTCACAAGCATCCAACCCTCGACTCACCGTGACGACCAACAAAAAAGCAACTTACATTTTTCTAGGGTGGCTCTCTCTATCGTTGCCCAGGCAAGCCAATATCCATATCCAAAGTCAATCAAGTCAATGTCAATATCCAAATGCGTTTATTCATTAAGATTTTTTAAGATTATTTTGAAACATCAAATCTACCGCCTGTTCGGAATCGCAAGTACCACGGGCTGGTAAATTTTTTGGTGATCCATTCAATGTTTAGGTATACAGAGTATTATAAAATATAGATAGCATTATAAGTACATACTAAAACTTAATACTTAATGCCATCTTAAAATATTGATTACCACTTAACTACCTAATGGGCAGTTAGCTGTCAACTTGTTTTAGTAACACCCCGATGTTACGCCACGCCATTTTAAATTAGAATTTACGAGCAGAGGTTTGGTAGCGCTTTGAGGAAGTTTATTATAGAATCTTCCACAGTTTCCTAAGAATGAATGATTTACTTATCTAAGCGATACCTAGATTTATCAAGTTTGTAGACAGCTAAAAGTTAAGACATTTGTCTGACCTCACATTCCTTCCTAAAAGAAACAAAACGGATAACTTATTGATATCGCTATCCCCAACACACACGACCTTATTTTTTTTTTTATTGTTTGACGAGTAGGTGCTTGCCTTCATCTCACCAAAGTCAAAGTCAAATATATTTATTCAGTAAGATTTTTTAGGATCACTTCTAAACGTCAAATCTACCGCCTGTTCGGAATCGCGACCAGCACACAAAGAGAAAGGCAAGAACCTCGGGCTAGTTTTTTTTTTTCAAGATCCATTACAATAGCTTAAAATTATCTAATACTAATTACAATTTATTCACTGGAGCAAATTATTTTTTTTTTAATGCCAGGCTTTCTTATCTTCTAGGTAATCTGAAATTTTATAATAAGCTTTCCTGGATAGCTTTTGTTTTACAAAATTTTTGAATTTATTATTTGACAAGCTTAGCACATCACTTGGCAATTTATTATAAAAGCGTACAGTTTGCCCTATGAACGATTTATTAACCTTATGGAGCCTAGTTGTGGGAACAGCGACTTTATTCTTATTTCTAGTATTATAATTATGTTTATCACAGTTTTTGTCAAATAAGCTTATGTTTTTACGCGCGTACATAATATTTTCATAAATATATTGGCAAGGCATAGTCAATATATTTATTTCTTTAAACTTGTCTCTTAATGAATCTCTGGGACCCATTTTGTAAACAGCGCGAACAGCCCTCTTCTGCAAAATGAATATGGTGTCTATATCTGCAGCACTTCCCCACAGTATTATGCCATATGACATAATACTGTGAAAGTAACTGAAGTAAACTAGTCTTGCTGTAGCAACGTCTGTGAGAAGACGTATCTTCTTTACAGCATATGCTGCAGAACTAAGTCTCTTCGCCAGTTTATCTATGTGTGGATTTTTCAAGTTGTAATAAGGCCGAAGGTGGAAGCGCACTTCACCCGGAATCCTCAACATACTGAGGAACTGGCACCAATAAATGCCGGAACAAAACAATTTAAGAATTGTTGTTATGGCGGTAGACTAAGGTAAGATGGTGGTAGCTAGCCAGGTGGACTTAAACGAAGTCCTACCACCAACCAAACCAAGCAATATTGAACTCCCCTGGGGATCGAACCCGGATATGACGCTGGTAGGCGAACCACAGAGGCGGTTAACCTACAGAATAAATAGGTACTATTTCATAGCAACTATCAAATACATCGCCCTCAAAAATGAAATTACCCGCGTGTGGTGTTTACAAAAAGTCTCATTAGTCCCCATACCATCAACTGGGTACTGGTGTTATCCTAACCCAATTATAACAGTCTATAACCTTACTAGAACTGCCCAAACATTGTGTTGCTACAAAACGTAGAATAGTGCAGGAGTTTTTGCAGGCCGCACTTCCTAATACAGTTCGAACCACTGAGGAACACTTGGCCTAGGCTCGTATGCCCCAGTTATCACCGATTAAGGCGAGAGATCCAGCTTTATTCATTTAGTGTTACCTCAGTCCCGCAAGTTGAGCGCGGGTATATTTAAATCGAGGATTCTCAGGAGAGATTATAACCACAATCATAAAAATACATCGATTTATTTCATGACTATGATCCATATAACGTTATTAATCTTAAGCTCGAGGTATTATTGGTTATTTCATTAAAATGGATAGCATTAATAAATACCTATATATTTATATCATAAAAAAGGTAGGTTTTAATCTGTTTAGCTATAGTATTTCGGATGGAGCTGGTTCTTGCGCGTATTCTGAATAGAAGAAACGCAACTTTCTTCACAATGGGTTAAGTTAACCGATTAAAATAAAAAAAGGGTAGAAAGGGTCGGACCAGCATGTCTGAGTCTGAGGAAATATTGCATTGATATTGTTCTAGACCCGCAATAGCATCGACTGTTTATCCGGGAACAATTTTTTTAGCTCTTGACCTCTTGGCATGCCTGGAAACCGATGAGGTCTACGATGGAGCAAGTGGAGCATTTTCCAGAAGGCACTGGCTTCTCCACGCACCGACGGAAGACAGCAGACTGCTTGGCGACGGATTTCGGCAGGAGGGTAGTCGATAGCCAGATGGACCTTTACAGTTCCTGCCACCAGTGTTGGGATCATTCAAGCTTTATAAATACTAGTGGTTCTGTAAGAACAGTAGACCTCGGGAGCCCTGATAACCATGCATAATTCGATGCTTTCCTCTTTCACTTTTCCTCTTAGACTTTTGAGCGAATAGGGTTAAAGTATTAGCGATTACTCGCGTTCCCTTAGTCTAAGAAGATCGAACCTGACGCCTAAGGGGAGAACTGCGTAGTCTGATTAATAAAGATTGATATACATTTTCCGAAAAAAAAAAAGACTACAGAAAATTTCCCCTCTTTTCACCCTCGACTCCCCCTTTTGTGTTTTTTTTCACTCTATCTTGTGTAGAATTAATTACTTAGGGTTTCTTTCAAATTTAATTGAAATCCGTTGATAAGAACGCTATAGCAAGCTTCCCCCACGATCAAAGATCACAATAGTCAATAAAATTTTAGTAATAAATCAAGGAACATGTGTGCCGATTTTCATCAAAATCAGTTGATAAATCGGACCTGCAGGCGAGAACAAACCGACAGCGGACAAAAGCATTTTTGGCCAGTCTCGAATCTGAGACGCTTCGCTCGTTCGGGATGAGAAGCCTGTGGTGTATGAAACTTACTTGGGGTGATTGTTATCCCACACCTGCATCTTACTGCAGAGGTCAACCACGGCTGGCGTAGAGGTCACCGTGCTTGCCTGATACCCTCGCCGCTCAACACACATCTTACAGTCCCCAGCGCAAGAACAAACTAAAACAGAAGAAGGCATCGTAAATCGAGGGTAAAGAGAGCTCAAGGCTTATAGCCACAGCCTGTAAAGTCCACCAGAGTTAGTAGCCTCTCTAGCTGTGACATCCGTTTTTTTTACAAAGGGAAAGCGCTTAGCCATCATCGCACTTGGTTACAAATTATTTTTGAAATACCTGCATCCTGCTTAGTTGAGAATGCCTTGGTCGGAGGCAAGTTGACTTCATTCTCTCGGTACTCCCTGGAGCCCAAGGAGCACTGGGAATGGGGGAGCTTCGTCTCAAAGATCCGGTTGATCAGTCCTGGAAGTTTTGGGGAAATATACGAATATGTACAAAAAATTACTAGCCACATTTTGTTTTCAAGATATATTGTTGATTAGCGTGCGTACATAAAGTGCGATTCCACTGTTTGGCGGGCATAGGTTATCTCTGCTTGTATAAGCATCTATGCTCATTTCTCTAACCTACTCGTAACATTCTAACTAAATAGGTTTTTGTTAATAATGCCTCAAAATATACCTACCTACTCGTTAGAACATCGTTGGATAAATGGAAACATAAGTATTACAAAACACTACTAGATCCACTAGTATAACCAATCAGTGGAACCGACAGTCCGAAACCCTTTTGTTACGTGACACACTGGATTATTATATCCATACTACGCAAACCCCCGAAATAACTTCTCATCAATTCCGTTATTAGCGAAACTTTAAAACGACGCGACGCTGCCGTAAAAATTATGTCCCACACAGAAATTGAATATTTTCCTGACATATTCTTTCGATAATCAACGTTGTGCACGCGTGTTATGTAACAGTGAAGTCGATACGTAATTCGATAAAACCGTATTGAAACCTACTACGGTATGTTGTATGTATCTACGGCGAACAGCGTTCGCAAAGCTCACTCACCGTAAACTATGTTAACATGACTGCAAACTGTACTCAGCGCCTCTACCGTGTAATTAGGCACTGAGCTCCCACTGCATGACTGAAATATACATCACGCTAACTGATAATTCCTCATTCTTTCCGTTATCTTTTCCGTGTCGTCTAGATATGAAAATGAAATATGTCCTACACAGATTTACAATCTCCGGACATATCCTTATAATAATCAAAGTAGTTGTGCACGAGTTTTACGTATCAGTCCAGTCATTACGTAGCTCGATAAAACCGTATTGAAACCGAACGGCTACGGTATGTAGTATGTACTCACGGTGAACAGCATTCGCAAAGCTCACTCACCGTGAGCTGTGATAACATGAGTTACTGCAAACTGTGCTCGCTAACGTCTACGGTGAAGAAAATGTATTCAAACTTCTCGCTCATCCGTTTAGCTAGGAACTAAATTACACAGAACTGGAAACTGTAATGCCCGCAGACGGTTCATTTAGCGAAAGTAATAGAGTGCCTCCGAGCTTGACTCAAAAGTGATACCGCCAGCCAGTGTAACTTCGCCGTACGATCGTACTCTTCGGCCAAACGTCACGGCAAACTATTTAACTTTAGCAACCCATGGTACTGCACAGCAGTAATTTGACAGTGGGAGTGAATTCTCATTGAGCATGGAAAAGAGCGTTCCAATTCGGAGCTCGAAGCCATGGCGAATGATTGATTTTGCTCAATGGATAACAAGTAGGTCAACTATGTACAATCCTTACACAAACTTTATCGATTCTCATTAAAATTAATAAAGAAGTGGGTCGACCACGCGCATACAATTCAGCTGTAATTCCCAAAGTCCTGTTCACAGAATTATTCGGAAAAGTGTGGCTTAACAAATACAGTACAAATGTGTATTTGATTATCATCTGTGTTGTTCGTAGAAAATGTCGCTCATCCATTCTTATTTGGGTTTTGTGTGTGCGTTTTATTTTGCAGCAAATATTTATTTAGTACCTATTCTATTACCTACCTATAGATTTTGTAGAATTGTTTTTCACCATTTTGTTTTTTTGCAGATGGATCCGAATCTAAATCCATTTTACAATTCCTTGGGAAGTTAGTGTGTGCGGCGTGTCACGGTTTGGTCAGAACAACCCAAGCGAGTCAAGAAGTATTGGTTACTTCTTGACTCCTCAGCTTGCCTAAGAAATGATACTCAGAGTGAGCTTTCCCCAGTGTAATCTTTTGTACGGACAAGCTGCGTTTTGTACAGGCAAGCTCACGAGGTCAGGTCAAGAGATGTGTCACCAATCTGGTGACACACGATGCTGTAATTCCACAGCCACGCGCTAGGCCCCAACGATTTGACATATTATTATTATGATCGTTCATGGGTACTTAGCGCGTGGCTGTGAAAGTTTGTTTATAACCACCCATCGATTAAAAAAAAAAGGCATTCTTGAGGACTGCCGACAGAAGTAAAAATATAACTCTGTACTGTATAGCTGTCGGTACATTCTTCTCTAATAAACTCGACGAGAGAATAGAGCGCGCATCTCATATCGGAATGATAGGAATCATTCAAGTTTTGGCCCTATTATGAATTGCTCAACGCGGCTAATGTTTTTACTGCCCATCAAAGATTCAAACAATGAATTCCAAGTTTTAACTGTTCAATTTTATTCTCTTTTTTTTTCATTCATTCATTCATCAGATTTTTAACCACTGGACAATCACTAGTTAAATCTAGCCTGCTTTGTTCACAACTTTAAACTATCTCTACTGTAGGAACTAATACGTAATATGTTGTGTGGGAAGACGGTGGCGGGGAAGCAGCTCAAATCGTTCTTAATGGAATCATCATGATGATGATGATGGTTGTTTTTCATTGTACCACTTACGGGGAAGCGTTTGGTCTTCATATCACTGGTTATCAGTTGAGATAAGGCCAGTGGAGGCGCACTTCACACGGAATCCTCAAGAAACTGAGGAACTGGCTATCTTACCTCTAAATGCCGGAACACAACAATTTTAGAATTGTTGTTATGGCGACAGAATTACTATTAACCTTTCCCCTCTACTATTTCCAGCATAGACACTGCCGTTCTCTTGAGGTCGGTGGAGGCTGAGGGCTCTGGGACAGCACTCTCTGACGAGGTATTTGTTTTGACATTCCGATACTGCACTGTTGGTTTCTGAAATATTCACAGTTCATTTAATCTTTTGTGGTTATTGCACGTTGTTTCATGATATAATTATAGCGGTGAGCTTTTTAACCGCCTCTGTGGTTTAATGGTACGACCACCTGTGTCAGATCCCCAGGGGGAGTATAATGTTGTGCTTAGTTTGGTTGGTGGTAGGACTTTGTTTTAGTCCGAGTGGCTCGCTACCATCTTACCTAAGTCTAACGTCATAACAAAACTTCTTAAAAAAAATTGTGATCCGGCATTTAGAGGTAAGATAATTTCCTCAGTTTGTTGAGGATTCCTGGTGAAGTGCGCTTCTACCTTCGGCCTTATCATAACTTGAAAATCAGGTGAGGTGAAGGTCAAATTGTTCCCCGTTGTACTATAGAAAAAGAGATGAGGAAGGCGGTACCTTTTTTTTTTATAAATATCATTGGTTTCCCCATCATCTAGCTTCAAAAAGCAAAGTGTGACATGAGAACTAGATTACAGATAGAACACACACCTATATACATTTTTTGTTATAATGTAAGTACATACTTGTCATACAATACGAAACACAAGCTTTTATGTTCATAACACTGTATGTTTACCCTGGGAATCGAACACACTAGCTATAGCGTAGAAGCTACAACTAACCGAGAGGTTTGGTAAATTTATCTTCGATGGGTCACCGTGGCATTGCTCGAGAGCCGTAGGCGAGAGATACCTACCGAGCCTGTGCAATACATCACGCATATAAACTAAACAATACATTTATGATGAATGCCTGAAACATTTCAAAATGTCTGCTAACCGACTTATTTTATGATGGTTAGTTATCAACTTTTAACAGGCCCTAGGGAAAGGCCTCATAAAAGTTGTTACTGAATATTTTTCTGTTTTCATATTGAAATGGATCCCTGCAAAGTGACGCCTGAACCAATTATTTACCAGTGGCGGCTAAACTCAGTGCTGACTTGTAGCAGTGGTTCATAATACGCCTACTGGGGGTACGCCTACATAGGGCTGTTTGTGACACAGCTCACACGAAGGAAGAAAAGGAAGTACTTATAAAAGATTTGCCAACAAACGAACCGGCTTCACCATGAAACTCTGCAGCTGTGGCTGGCTGCCGATGAAGTCCCAGAAAGCACAACACTTCTTTTGCACATAGTCACTATCCTTGTATGAACAAATAAGATGAATTATTTATTAAAACTTTAGACGTTGGTGCCTAGTATGTAGCGCTGACGGTATTCATTTTCAATGTTAATATTGTGTTTCATCTGTTGGTGTAAAATAAATTGTAATATACTACTCGATAAATGCAAAAAATTGAGTAGGCACCTAACCAAACGGTGACTGACGGACATGGTGACCTCGTCATGTTCTTTGAGGTCACATCCTCATAGAGCATGATGAGGCTCTGCATTGCGCCCGTCATAAAGATGTCAAGCCTCGTGCCCGTAATAAAAAAATAAATATAAATAATTTACCGGTAACCATACCCTTCAAACTGGAACACAGCAATGCTGCTTGGTGGCCTAAATAGGTATGGTGGTAGTACTTCCCCGGACGAGCCCTTTTCAAAGGAGCTCTACTACTATTTATTTGTTTATAAGCTAATAGAAAATTTTAGACCCCAACTTTAAAACAAAATAAATACTCGTAGTGGATGTAGGTACGGAGGCAAAGTGCAGAAAGCAATATTCTCATATTTTTTTACAGTCGAGTGACAACCACTGCGTTGCCTCTCGTTTCTTCTAATAAAAGTATTTGTCACCTCTTCAGTAGGGGTGAAATCCAGCAGCACGTGCTGTGCAGATAGCGGCTCTCCACAAGCGGCGTCGTCGAAGGAACTATACTGAATAGACTGTTCCTCATTAATGCTCTTGCCTGAAGATACGGAATCATTCATCTTCAGCGTCACAAAGGTTTTGGATCCCATATATTTTAATAAAGAATGATAGGTACAAGGTATCTTGACCACAGACAACTACTCACAGAACACTAATATCCTCTACTACTAGTAAATCGAGAAATCTTGAACAACACCTACTTCCATAGATAAATTACTAGTATTCTGTAGTATTCTAATTACTTCTCGATCAAAGAGTAAAACAGTAGTTCCCTATGCATTTATACAATAAGGCTTCTCGGTGCTGCTAGGCTTCTTCGCAATCAATTAAATAATTTTGATTAGATTTGCAACTAGATTTTTAGGGTTCCGTAACCAGCTGGTGCCAAATATAAACGAAGCCCTTCTGTCCAGTTGTGCCTACAACGTAGTCTGACTAACCAACTCTAAGCTATTAGACCAAACGAGAGGCAGTCGCATCAAGACTCAGGCCTCTTGCGTTTCTGTCCAAAAGTGAATCTGGCGTTGAGACTTGAAATTTTGTCATATTTGTTATCTTTGATTTCAATTTTATTGATGTCCAAATAATATGTACCCAAATTAACTATATACGACCGTGACAAACGGTCTATAGATAATTCAACTGATACGTGCAATGCTAATTCGCTGGCCTATTCATATATATATCAGTCTTTAGAAAAGTTTGATATATATTCTATTATATCCTTTGTGGGTATCAACGGGACTCTTTGATTTTGACGTGACTTCTTTGTTTATCTGTATAGGATTGTCTTTTAAACCGTAATAAGCTAGTTTAAATTAAAGACTATGTAAACACAGTAAATTACCGAAAAATAAATTATCATCATCATCAGTCCATTAGTGTCCACTGTTGGACAGAGCCCCTTCCAAACTTGGCGGGTTTTTTCATGATCACCTCGCTTGGCAGACGGATTGGTGATCGCGGTAAATAAAAAAAAAAAACGACTCAACAAGTCGTTTACAAAAAGAAGCTACTTCTTATGTTGAAAAAATGATAATACACAGAGTTAATTTAAAGGGGTTTCCTCTCTTCTCAATTTTTTTTTTTTTATTCTCTGTCGTAAAAACCACAACAAGCGTAAAACTTGAACAACAAGTAGGTATTCAAAATTTTAAAATCAAGTGGATTCTACTGCGACTCCACAGATCGAAGTTTAAAAAAACAAAAGCATGTTATTTTGATAGTATAGTTGGAATTGGAACCCTCATTGATATATTGGCCGCTGGCACCTGGCAGATTTTATTTATTTTAGGACCAGTTTTTTTCATTTGAAGTTTGTGACACACGCAAATGTCAAAAATAAATGATTAGTAAACCTTTTTGCAGAGAAAAAAATATTTGTTATCACACTAATAATGTGTTTTGATTAGATGGGTTAGCTAATGACCTTTAGTCTTACCTTTATGCTAGGTTGAGGTCTATGATGAATCGAGCTTTCCCCAGAAGCGAAGCTTTGGGCACCAGATTTAGGTGGAAGGGTCCCTTCGCTAGCCTTTACAGATCCATCTAGTGCTGGGATCATTCAGCCGAAACCGCCAACAACAGTTAGCGGTTCTGTTACGCGGTAAATTGTAGGTTAGCCAGGAAGTGAATCGAGGATCTTCTCATTGGCTAATTAACCCTAGATTCCAGGTGCATAATTATAACGAATTAAATGATGGTCTTTAAGGATCTCACTAAGCTTAATAGTTAACTCTTTTCAGCTTAGTAGGTATTTCAATTTGTATGTGTTCTATATACAGAGTGAGTTTTTTTTTCAGGGCCACTGAGGCCAAGTCTGAAACCGTGAGAGTTATGGCAAAGTCAAGTTAGGAGTTACGTGCTCGATTTAAAAAAAATAGTTCTGCATTAAAAAAATATCTAGTTTTTTTAATCGTTTTTCTGGAAAAGAGAGTTTTTGAAAAAAAAAAAGTATGATGTCTATGTGCCCAAAGTTGTTGGAACACTTTCAAAATTGAAAATTTATATAATCATCTTTATGCATAGGTACAACCTATGCAACCTACCTACGTTCAGACTATGCGTAAGCTAAGCTATTAAATCCTCTTTTGCTTTATTTTCTGTTCTTGACGAGCTTAAATTTAATTGTCATCGGATTAAAAAAAATATTTAAAAAAAACGTTCGCTTTTCGTGGTAACATAGCTAATGACAAGGCACGGACACCCTAATAGCTGAACATTTTGAATTTGTCGTACCCACCTTAAAGTTGCAGATAGATGAGAATTATTTAAAAAATATTTTAAAAAAACTCAAAATTTTTCAGTATTGCTTTTTCTTTTGTTTTGCAAACTTGGAGTCGCCATTGTACAAAATTAGAGAATCCAGAAATTTGCTCCATGACATAAAACCAACTTATTCTAATTTTTAATAGAATTAGTATTTATGATTTAAAACGCTAAAGTTGTATCTTCGGCTTTTTGAAGACGTTCCGACTTTCAAAAGATTTCTACACAAACAGCAAAAGAGGATTTAATAGCTTCGCTTACGCATGTCGGACTATACGTACAACAATTACTAAATTCATAAAGTTGATTATATACATTTTCTATTTTGAAAGTATTCCAACAACTTTGGGCACATAGGCATCGTACATTATTTATTTTAATATTAACATTATTTAACAAAGAACTCGAATATACATTTTTTTTTTCAAAAGCTCACTTTTCCATAAAAACTATTATCAAAAGTGGTTTACTTCTAATGCAGACATTACTTATTTGAATCGAGCACGTAACTCCCAACATGACTTTTCGATAACTCTCACGGTTTCAGACTTGGCCTCAGTGGCCCTGAAAAAAAAACATACTGTATATCTTATTTGTTTATAAGTATGAACATGGCAAACGATACAGATGAATGATCATTTTAAACTCAACATAAAGTCACCTAAATCTAACAGTAAACTCATGTACAAGTTATATCTGAGTTTTTATTGACTGAACTTTTATTGACTTAATGTCGATACAGGTGGTCCCTGTATCGACATTTAGGCTTGCAAAATGGGGTAAATAAGATTTCAATATTTTAAAATGTCAAATGACTTTTCAAATGTACCGCAGATTTCAAAATAAGTTTATTTTTGCAATGGATAATCATCGTGTCGTGAAAGATGAATACGTACCTATTTGGCTTCTTAATTAAATGAAAACTGGTCTTATTTTAATATTTTCACTCAATAGGGCTGATGGACGGGGAAGCCAAAATTGTAGAAAAGATCGAAGAATTTATTTTGTGATCCAAGGGATTGGTTTGACTGCGCACATACCACACACAATTGGTCCACCACAATCTAGAAAGAATAAGTAGGTAAATTTTGAAATCAGGACTACTAAGACAATACGGTTTTGAGAGCACCTTTGAAAAGTTAGACAGCAACGTTTTCTTATTAATTAGAGGTGACTTATTCGGTGGTAATAGGTATCTACCTATTAGATTTAAGAAACAAACAAGTGGAAAGGTTATCGTCAACTGACTGGTATCTAAATTAACTGTTGTATAGGTACATAGTTATGGAACTTACAACAGCAGAGTGGCCCTCTGTCAATAACTTCTGTTACTTAATATTAATAATGTTACAAGACATTAATTTTACACAGCGCCATCTAGCCCCAATCTAAGCATAGCTAGTAATATTGAAACTAGATTACGGATAGAATACTTAAATAGATACTTTTTTTTGTAAATACATACGTAAGTTCTACATGATATAACCCCCAAACACAGAACAAACATCTATACTCATCACACAAATGTTTGTCCTGGGTGGGAATCGAACCCACAGCATATAGCGCAAAAGGCAGAGTTACTACCAACTGAGCTGTGAGGCTTGTAAATTAGTAGGTCTCGTGCATTTTTTACAATTGTTGGGGTAGCTTGAGTTCGAATTGGCATGTGAGACTTAGATCTAGCGAGCTTTCCTAGAAGGCACTGGCTCTGGACGGAACACAGAAAACTGTTACGCGCCGGACTTCGGCAGGAGGGTGTTGGCTAGCCAGGTGGACCTTTAAAGGTCCTGTAACCAGTGTTGTGATCATTCAGTAGTAAAAACTAGCAAAAGCAGCGATTGCGTTGCCTGATGCTGGTCATTAGGGAGTAGATCACCTACTGTTATATATTTTCCAAGAAATTACAATACCTACTTTTTCTTGTCAAGCGTTAGACCATGCACCGACTCTTGAAGAATTGAATTCTGTTATCTAGTAATTTGCAGCTTCCTCAATCTAAGGCTACATCATCACTTTTGTGTGACTGTACCTGCTCATGATGTATCACGCTTCGCTAAAACGACCCCAATATCAAAATTAATAATAATAATAATATAAATATTACAGGACATTAATTTTACACAGTGCCATCTAGTACCAAACGAATAATTGTCCGACGCAATCACCAACCCGCCTGCCAAGCGTGGTAACCATGACAAATCACCACAAGGCCCATGCAATGGCATTTTTAGACTGTAATGATGATGATGATGAGATCTAACAGTGGATGGTTACAGGCTGGTGATGAATGTGTTTTTGAAATAGGTAGATATCTTCTAAGGGACTATCAAGGCACATGCATTTTGCTCATAAAAGCTTCACTACTGACTTCCACTAGCAATAATGAACGGTAAAGAGTGAAATATAAGGTTAAATTTTGCAGAAACGTGCTGCAATAAATGTGTATATGCAAGATAGGATGAGCATGTGGCAAATGGTGTATTAAATATGCACGCGTCATCTTGCTTCTACGGCGAACTGTATTCAAGTCAAAATTCTAAGGCTTTGGAACTTTGAAACACCTTTTTTGTTTTTTAGACAACTAGGAGACGGAACAATCAAGTAGCCCACCAGTAAGTGCATCTCTTGCCTATAAAAATGCCTTCCTGCGCTTCAGGTCAGATCCACAAAAAACAAAGCCAGCACGGCACTGCATTGCGCCTGTAAACTTGAGGCATAAAGGTGTTTAGCCTCGCCTGGCTGTTATTTCACCGGCGACCATACCCGTCAAACCAGAACACAGCAAAGATGCATGGTGGCTGAAATAGGTATGATGGTAGTACTTCAACGGACGAGCCCTTTCACAATGAGCTCTACTACTCTTCTATTCTTCTATCTTTGGAACAATAGCATAAAGATCTATTGTCTATAGGTAGGGATGGTACTCGCAAATAACCATCAACTAAAATGGAGCTATCCTCTCTCTGCCTTCTGCACTGTAGCTTAGACCATCAATGTGTCATCAATAAAATCACAAGAATCTATTCATATATGCTTACAACATCTTGTATGGCAATGCCCTTGACACCCTACTTTGATAACCTAATAGCGATAAAATATTTTTTCTAAGCAAATAGGTATGTAGGTATATATATCGGTGGCGCTATAAAAACGACAATGGATTTAAAATTTGATTACTTGATTACGCAAGTCAGTAGATTGCGTGCGAAATCAAAATGGTGCGCTTGAACGTATTTCCGTGCTTTGTTTTAATTTTGTACGTTCATCATGCTAGTACCGTTGGTGGAAAGATTGTAGGACGTGGCTTGACAGTGGTTTTGGATGACTCCCTCTCCATGGCCTCTGAATTGCCTCGCATGATAGATTTTTTTACAACAAGCCCATCGATATTGGCTGAAGTAACTGAGCTAGTCGTCGTGACATTCAACGAACGTAAGTTTTTTTTCCCTCGCTCTACTATTTGCCTCACTTGTAACTGAAACAAACAAATTGAATCTACTTCTAATTTTTTATCGAAATGAAACTTAGTATGCATACGTATTTAGGATGACAAAACTATATTTTGGTATCTTGAAGCTTATTTGATGATGGAGCAAGTAATAGTGGAAATCAAAGTGGGTAGTAGACTCCACTATTTTGTTCTCATAAATTTGTTTTGACGAGTCCAATAGATTGGGCTTGGTATCGATGGTAGTAAATTTGACATGGTTTCGTGATAAATCTCACGAAGCTTCGTCTAGTTTGACAACTATGACCATGGTGACGATTAGCTAGCAAGATAATGTTCTTGCAGATGATCTTTGGTCGACAGTTACGCAATGCGTTTTGGGCTACCATAATTTTCACTGAAATTAGGTCTTAAGCGCATAAAACGTACCTACCACAACAACGTAAAAATAAAATAATAATAGACACACGACTCATTCCTCTTCGAGGATTTACCTATGATCACTACTCAGAGCGTGGATCTTATGAGGATAACCTACTAGGGGGTAGTCAGAGGCACGTCCAAGCCTAAATTCGGCACATGTCCACGGCTTGCAAGTAGCTAGTATTTAAGTTCGTACATTCCGCGTCCACTGCAAAGCCTCCTTCCTCTCACAAACATAAATACATCGTAAAAAACATAAAATAATAATCAATGATGCATTATATAACATTACAGAAGAGTACCGATTACGTTTCAAAAGCACCAACGCAACCATCATGAGAGAAGAGATGCGCAAGATTAAGGTGCGCACCAACGTCACAAATAATGACTGCCCCAAGAACTCAATGTCTGCATTGGAACTCGCAATTAATGAGACCCAAAATAGTTCTTTTGTTATGATAATCACCCACGCTTCTGCCAAGGACTATCAAAAAATGGATGCGATTAGGAGTACTTGCCAGAAGAAAGATATTGCGGTAACAGTAAGTATCTGATACAGTCTTTTTAATACTTTTACACAACGATATACTCGTATGCAGTTCATTCCAGATATTCAAACTTATTGTCATCTTAACTAATGTCTGCGTTATTCGTACTGAGCATATTTTTTTTTAAATAAATTTTGGGCATGCTTAGGCTTCATAGGCTTTTCTAGCTCTAGGCACGATGAAGCGAGCTTTCCCAGAAGGTACTGGCTCAGAGCCTCCGTGTTTCGTCGGTGCACGGTATATCGTTTGGCGCCGGCCTTCAGCAGCAGAGTGGTTGCTAGCCAGGTGTACCTTTGCAGGTCCTACAAACACCAGTGCTGTGATCATGCAGTCGTAGGCCCTTGCAAAAGCCAGCATTTCCTTTGTCCAGGGTAGATCACACCTAGGTACCACAAATAGCCAATAGGTACCACTAATATGATAAATTCGAATGTATCTCTTCTATCTTATTTGTTTCCATTATTATTACCGTTAGATTATTCTATTAGAGTAGAAATGTTACTACAAAATAAGATTGTATTAAATGACTAAGTTATGATAAGTGTCTGTGTTTGATCTTAGAGGTGTCTGCTCAAGTTTTAACTAAGTGTAGACACTGCAAGTCAACAAATTTTAAAAATTTGGTCTTAAAATTTGTAATTATGTAAAATAATTTAGTTATGTTAGATATTGTTAAATCCCAAGTCTATTTATCCCAAGTATTGTTTAATCATGAATTTGGGAACGGATATCGGATGTAGTGTAGGTAAGCCATGGGGTAGTGGAAGTACTTTGGTGCGCTTCATCTGGGTGTGCTACGAGGAATGCCTCAGAACAACATTCATCTAATTAGCATATATTTCCCCAACTCTACTTTCACAGTGTTAATGGGTTAGTACAACATAAATTAGACATAATTTGTCATTTTTTAAATAACATGTCGAATAAAAAAAAAAACAGATTTCAGATATTTTTAAATTTAGAATCGTCAAATCATATTAAATATCTACAATATAAAAATTAGTCATTAAATAACGCACCCCTGACTATTCCCAGTGCAAAGGTGCCCATAATGCTAGCTTTACTTTTCTTTCTAAATAATTAGAGTTTCTGGTAATTAATATATGCAACAAGCCTCATAGCTCAGTTGGTAGTAACTCTGCCTTCTGCGCTGAAGGCTGTGGGTTCGATTCCCACCCAGGACAAACATTTGTGTGATGAATATAGATGTTTGTTCTGTGTTTGGGTGTTGTATCATATAGTAAGTATGTATTTAAAAAAAGTATTTAAGTATTCTATCCGTAATCTAGTTCCCATATTACAAGCTATGCTTAGTTTGGGGCTAGATGGCGCTGTGTAAAAATGAATGTCCTATAATATTTATTTTTATTATATATATATATATATATATATAATTATTATTTATTTATTAGTTTATGTACCTATGTATCAGAATTATTTAAGTTTGTTGCTTTTTTTTAATATTATTATTTTTACTCTTTAATTGTAATTTGTAACTATTTTGTAATTAGTAAATTGTAACTATAGGAAAAATAATACTTTTACATTTTACGTTTGTTTTTTTATAACAAGCCTCATAACTCAGTTGGTAGTAACTCTGCCTTCTGCGCTGTAGTCTGTGGGTTCGATTCCCACCCAGGTCAAACTGTATGACAAATTGTATGATGAATATAGATGTTTGTTCTGTGTTTGGGTGTTGTATCATATAGTTCGTATGTATTTACAAAAGTTTTTGAGTATTCTATCCGTAATCTAGTTCCCATATTACAAGCTATGCTTTGTTAGGGGCTACATGGCGCTGTGAAAAAATAATGTCCTGTACTATTAAAAACAAAAATACGTACCGCCAACTTATAAAGCTTTGCTCATTTTTCTCTATGTCACGGTTGCCTGGAAGAGATCGGTTTCAGCGATAAGGCCGCACATTGTGTTATAAATAGTTTTTAACATTTAGCTTAGTTTTTAACCACCTACAAAGGCGGTTAACTAGGTCTAGTGGTTCAACCCACCGAGTTTGATGAAATAAAAGCCCGAAAGACACTCCACCTGATATTTTGATAGGATATTTACGAATTACAGAGACCGGTGTATTATTTCGCACAAGCACCATTGAACGGAAGTCGATGACAGACTACGAAACCACAGACCATCGCGTAATTATTCTGACACAAGCTCCCGAGTATTGAAGCTTTTTTCAGTTGTATGTTTATATTTCAACAGATTTCATATCCAGTGGTTCGATCCCATGGGAGTACAATATTGTGCTCGGTTTGGTTGGTGTTCAAGTTCGCCTGGCTAGCTACCACCATCTTACTTATTTCTGTCCCCATAACAATTCTAAAATTGTTGTGTTCCGGCATTTAGATGTAGGAAAGCCAGTTCCTCAGTTTGTTGAGGATTACGGGTGAAGTGCGCCTCCATCTTCGGCCTAATCTTAACTTGTAACCAGGTGAGATGAAGGCCAAGCGCATACCTGTCGTACAATAAAAAAAAATAGTTATTTATCTGTTTTTTGTGGTTATCAATAAAGTGCTACTTACTTACAACATTTTTTTTATTATAAAGTTAAAGATACCTACCTACTTTTATGCAATGTCGAGCTACATTACCATGTATGTTATTGTTACAGACGTACGGCCTTGATACACCGAACTTCTGCGGCGAATCAAAGGAGAGCCCTGGTACCCAGGTATACTTTGAACTTATGATGGCTTGCCCTCCAGACAATCCAGGCCGTCATTAGGCTCCATCTGGGTACCACCTTACAGAAAATGCAGCCCTGAGCTAATGTTACTAAAGTAGACAGCATTGCAATATAAATTGATTACTAAAATAAATTCTTGTGATTACTTACCTACCTTCTTGTACTGACAAATCAACACGTTTTTTACTGGGAAAATATCAAACACAAACCCTATTTTATTTCTCCTTTTATTTTTATTGTATTTTATTTTGGTCAATACCTACTAAGATATAAACAATTTAATCGTATTAGCTGTTCCAGTGCAGTTTCACTTGCACATAACATCTACCTACCCTACAGAATAACCAAGTGTGATACATCACTGTCATTAAATATTGACATCGACAGCCCATTAGTGTCCACTGATGAACAGACCCTCCAAAGCTGGAAGATTTTGCCATAATCGCCCTGTTTGGCAGGCGTAATGGTGATCGCAGTAAATGTGTTAATGTGATTCCCTTACTTGACTTTTATGAAATCCATGGACTGAGTTGTAGGAGTCGACCGATACGACATTAAACTAAATATTATCTCATGCCAAGTTCCTAGTTCTTGGCGGCAGCAGCATGATAGGGCTTATACTGTGGCCCGTGGATGTCGTTAGATTCGACTCAGGGATTTTACGAGGCAATGAGCAGACAGCAGCTTCCATCCAGAACCTACCTGACACCAGTACTGTGATAGATAGATAGATAGAAAATACTTTATTGCACTGATAAATAAGTACATGAGCGAACTAAATGCTACGAAGCAGTTTCTTCCAGATAACCCTTGTGTAGTATGGAGTGGGTGGTAGTACTGTGTGATCATCAACTCACCTGTCAAGCATGGTGATTATGGTAAATCCCCCCATTACTCTTGTTGGGAGATGGGTAGCCACACTTTAGTACTACGTTATTATGCGAGTAATCCAACACAAATACCTACTGCAATTATTATTACACCTGTCAAGCATGGTGGTTATGGCAACTCCCCCAAGCACACTTGAGACTTTGAGAGTTGAGAGATAAGTGGCAGCATACTCTTAAGTTCTGAGTAGGTTGATTATCTGGGAAGTTCACTCCATGGTAGACCTTATACATGGTAGACCTTGTCTGTGCAAGTCTAGAAGTCTAGATCCGGCACATTCAAAAGAATTTACTGTTGTCACAGAGATACCATTACCAACACTAAAATCACAGTCTCGCATGCTACGCTTGGCCCATGTTCTTTTGAGTGATGATTTTAATTGTGATGATGATGTTACAAATCTTCATTCAGTATTTTTAGATTACAGTGGCCACAAATGCTAATGCAATAACAAGTATATGACTATATAAAAGTAACCTATCTTGCGAGTATGTCCCAGAAAATAGAGAAAATTGTACCCGTGCAGTATCACATCCACATAAATAGGATGCCAAGAAATAAACTTTGATCTCTCCTACTTGCCCTTCAGAAAGACCTAGGCACGTAGCGTGATTTTACACCACTGGCATCATAATGCAAGCTTACTTTTTTGGGCTATTATTATGCAAATTCCCAAAAACGACACCAGGAAAAATAGCTCATCATATCTCTGGTAGTTTAGTACCTACATTTACGTATCGTAGGGGCAATGACTGTCGTTCGGTTCAGAGTTAGGCCCGCGCGTGGTTTAGTTAAAAAAAACTGACAGACTGACTGAAAACTTAAAACTACATTAGATGTTCAACCCCTAGAGAGGTTGAACTAGTCACGAGTTAAACTCTCTCTTTTTCACTTCAGTTACAAGAAAGTAATAAAATAACTGCTACACTAACTGGTATAAAAGTCACCTTCACGCACAGAATCATGGTCTGAGGACTGACGCATATGAACGCATACGCGTTTCAGTACTCTTAAGTGGTCCATTGTGCGTAAGGGATTTCAGGCTATAGCCAGCTTAACTCCAACCGGAACCCTAGAATACTTCCGGAGTTTTCGCAGGCTTCACGGAGTGACCTCGCGTTCTTGGGGGTTTTTATGCGTTGTGCTATAGCTCCCACGTGTGTCTCCTAAACAATTAGGGTTTGTCGTGTAAGTCTTGGTGAAGAAGTCGGTAGCGCTGCTCTGGCCTGTCGACTTTCGTTAGATTTGGGTCAGCGATGTGTAGGTCCCGGGTGTGAAGCCTTCTTTATGCAGATTTGAAAATGGCAAAAGCAGGGACACATAGTTAAGTACAACGAACGCGAAGAAACACTGATATTGCAGTAGTATAGTGTAGGTGGCTCTCAATCTCAATTCGATTTTCAAAGTTCAATGAACTCTTTCTTCTTATTTTTTGAAAATGTTTATGTAAAAATGTTTCATTGAAAAACCGAATCTCTAAACATTATTTTATGCTGCTGATAATAACGACCTGCTAATACAAAAAACTTTATTACCGAGTGAATAAAAAAAAACACTAGAAGTTTCGATGAACACCGGCATAAACTCGCTTCTTCCCCACTGCTTAATCCGTATACGAATAACACTGGTGATAAAATACTAACGAATATACACCTTTGAGCAGGAAAAGGTTGCAGAACTCCGAACAAAGACGGCAGGTCGCCAGGCTGTCTGTGTTCTATAAATACCACTTTGGCGAGTGTGAGCACGATATTTTTCACCTAATCCCTCCATCCCCTTTCCAGCACCGGACTAGCAGACGTAGACGTACGGGAGGCTACAAACCTTACCATGTAAATGTTCCATTGTGCCGAACTCATAGTTGCCTCTTCCTTATTTAATAATACTGGTAAGAAATGGAACTTCTTGCCCCCGTCTGTTTTTCCGCAGTACAATCTTGAAGTCTTCAAGTCCAGAGTGAAAAGGTTCCTTTTAGACAAGTGTGCTCCATCTTAGGCTTCATCTTTACTTGTGTTCCAAGTAAACTGGAGGTCAAACGCTTGGCTATCCAATATTGTAATTTATTAATGTTTTACAAATATAATAATTAAAAAACAACAATATATAACCTCGTGTACAAAGTTGTTTCCGCTCTTAGGACATTCGTCAACAAACATCCAGAATATTTTAATCAAACGATTAATGACAAACTATTATTCTATTTATTTTCACCTTATCTATGCAAAATACTTGGTTACATTTAAAAAAGATGTTAATTACTGTATCAACTTTTCAGCTTTTTGTACAGTCTATTTTAAAATGTATAACCTAGGTCTAGAAATGCAAGCGTTCCTGAGCAAGTGGGTGAAGTAAGTGTTTTATTTAAATTTTCGGAATAAATGTAGATTTAATCATTTGATCGTATTTTTTTTTATAAACAACCATTAAAATAATGTACAATGAAAAAAAAACAACTACTATGGACTTCTAATAGAAGCCATCTATCTCCACCCATCAATCATCCATACATCCATCCGACCGATCGACCCGATTTTACAACTCTAAAAGTCCTATAATCAGCAAGTCCACGCCAACAACAGTTAGCGGTTCTCTTACGCGGTAAATTGTAGATTAGCCAGGATGTGAATCGAGGATCTTCTCATTGGCTAATTAACCTTGGATTCTAGGTGCATAATTATGACGAATTAAATGATGGTCTTTTAGGATCTAATTAAGATTAATAGTTAACTCTTTTCAGCTTAGTAGGTATTTCAATTTGTATGTGTTCTACATACAGGTGAGTTTTTTTAATTTAGTTTTTTCTTAATGACATTATCCGTCGAACGTTTACCAGTGTCAATGTGCCAGCCGTTCTTGAACCGAATGGTCTGTTACGTGATGATGGTAAGCGGCCCGACGGTATGACTCTTGTCCCTTGGGAAATGGGTAGGCCTTTGGTGTGGGACGCTACCTGCGTCGACACCCTAGCGCCATCTCATCTGCCTGGGACATCAGTTAGGGCTGGTGCGGCGGCTGATTCGGCCGAGGATCACAAAAGGCGCAAATATAGTGGTCTCGACAGAGCTTACCTATTTGAGCCTTTTGGGGTGGAGACCTTGGGTCCGTGGGGAGCCGGTGCCCTCCGGGTTTTCAAAAATATTGCGGGGCTTTTGATTGAGGCGACACGTGACCCAAGGGCTGGCTCTTATTTAGGCCAGCGAATTAGCATAGCTATTCAGCGTGGCAATGCAGCCAGTGTCTTGGGCACGCTTCCGTCTGGTACTGGTCTGGAACAGTTGAGTTACCTATAGGCCGTTTGTAACGGTCCTTAGGTAATCTGACTGATTCCTTTGTACTTAGTTAGTTTAATTTATTGAATAAATGTAATGTTTTTTTAATAGTTATATAGATAATAAAAAAAATAATGTACAATGACTATGTGCCCAAAGTTGTTGGAACACTTCCAAAATTGAAAATTTATAAATTCATCTTCATGCATAGGTTGTAATGCCTTTTTGAGTTCTTTGTTTGATAATAAAAAAAAAATATGATGACTATGTGCCCAAAGTTGTTGGAACCCTTTCAAAATTGAAAATATATAAAAAAATCTTTGTGCATAGGTTGTACCTACGTTCAAACTATGCGTAAGCTAAGCTATTAAATCCTCTTTTGCTTTATTTTCTGTTCTTGACGAGCTTAAATTTAATTGCCATCGGATTAAAAAAAAAACGTTCGCTTCTCGTGGTAATGTAGCTAATGATAAGGCACGGACACCCTAATGGCTGAACATTTTGAATATTGTCGTACCCACCTTATAGTTGCAGATAGAAAAGGATTATTTAAAAATATATTTATAGAACTTAATTTTCTTCAGTTTTGCTTATTCGCTAGTTTTGCAAAATGGAGTCGCAATTGTGCACATTGGAGAATCCAGAAATATGCTCCATAACATAAAACCAACTTATTTTAATTTTGAAAACTATGATCAATTCTGTTTTCAAACGTTAAAGTTGTCTCTTCGCATTCGGCGATATTCGGCTTTTTGAATACGTTCCGACTTTCAAAAGTTCTAACGAACAGCAAAAGAGGATTTAATAGCTTCGCTTACGCATGTCAAACGTATAGTCTGACATGCGTAAGCGAAGCTATACAACGTACAACTATTACTAAATTCATAAAGTTGATTATATACATATTCCATTTTGAAAGTATTCCAATAACTTTGGGCACATAGTCATCCTACATTATTTATTTGAATATTAAACAAAGAACTCGAATGAACAATTAAAAAAAAAAAAAAAACTCACTTTTCCAGAAAAACTATAATCAAAACTAGTTTATTTTTAATGCTGACATTACTTTTTTTTAAATCGAGCACGTAACTCCCAACATGACTTTTGAATAACTCTCACGGTTTCAGACTTGGCCTCAGTGGCCCTGAAAAAAAAATCACCCTGTATATCTTATTTGTTTACGAGTATGACATGGCAAGCGATATAGATGAATGATCATTTTAAACTCAACGTAAAGTCACCTAAATCTAATAGCAAACTCATGTACAAGTAATATCTGAGTTTTCACTGACTAAAACCACCCCTGTATTGACATTAAGGCTTGCAAAATGGTATGGGTAAATAAGATTTCAATATTTTAAAATGTCTAATGACTTTTCAAATTTACCGCAGCTTTCAAAATAAGTTTATTTTTCCTTTAGTCCCTACTATAATGATTTTCAAGATAAAAAGTTGCAACAAGGGATAATCATCATGTCGTGAAAGATAGTGACGAATGGGTACCTATTTGGTTTCTTAATTAAATGAAAACTGGTCTTATTTTAAGATTTTCACTCAATAGGGCTGATGGACGGGGCCAAGATTGTAGAAAAGATCCAAGATTTTTTTTTGTGATGTTATCCAAGGAATTGGTTTGACTGCGCACATACCACACACAATTGGTTCACCACAATGTAGAAAGATGAAGTAGGTAAATTTTGAAATCAGGACTACTAAGGCAATACGGTTTTGAGAGCACTTTTGAAAAGTTAGACAGCAACGTTTTCTTATTAATTAGAGGTGACTTATTCGGTCGATGCTTGGGTGCTTTGCTCTCATGCTGGCTTTGCATTGAATGAGAATCTCGAACACTCAGGTGAATAAAGATATATTGAGTAAAAGTATGCTTACGAAAGCCACTTTTAACGTTTGATAATAAGGTTTCTATTAAAATACCTAACACAAACCAGACTGATTATTGGAATCTAAGTCATATAATTACTTAGCTACGCAATAGCACAGAGAGCTACGTGCGTGTTTAGTAATAGGACAGATAACAGACAGAATATCTAGTGGTAATAGGTACCTATTAGATTTAAGAAACAAACAAGTGGAAAGGTTATCGTCAACTGACTGGTATCTAAATTAACGTATTATTGTAAATTCAACTATTACAATTATTGGTTTAGCTTGAGTTCGAATTGGCATGTGAGACTTAGATCTAGCGAGCTTTCCTAGAAGGAACTGGCTCTCCGGCGCGGCGTTCCGACGGAACACAGAAAACTGTTACGCGCCGGACTTCGGCAGGAGGGTGTTGGCTAGCCAGGTGGACCTGTAAAGGTCCTGTTACCAGTGTTGTGATCATTCAGTAGTTAAAACTGGCAAATGCAGTGATTGCGTTGCCTGATGTTGGCCATTAGGGAGTAGATCACCTACTGTTATATATTTTCCAAAAAATTACATTACAATACCTACTTTTTCTTGTAAAGCGTTAGACCATGCACCGACTCTTGAAGAACTGAATGCTGTTATCTAGTAATTTGCAGCGTGCTCCATCTTAGGCTACATCATCACTTTTGTGTGACTGTACTCTGTGTCATGATGTATCACGCTTCGCTAAAACGACCCCAATATCAAAATAAATAATAATAATAATATAATAAATATTACAGGACATTAATTTTACGCAGTGCCATCTAGTGCCAAACGAATAATTGTCCGACGCAATCACCAACCCGCCTGCCAAGCGTGGTAACCATGACAAATCACCACAAGGCCCATGCAATGGCATTTTTAGACTGTAATGATGATGATGATGAGATCTAACAGTGGATGGTTACAGGCTGGTGATGAATGTGTTTTTGAAATAGGTAGATATCTTCTAAGGGACTATCAAGGCACATGCATTTTGCTCATAAAAGCTTCACTACTGACTTCCACTAGCAATAATGAACGGTAAAGAGTGAAATATAAGGTTAAATTTTGCAGAAACGTGCTGCAATAAATGTGTATATGCAAGATAGGATGAGCATGTGGCAAATGGTGTATTAAATATGCACGCGTCATCTTGCTTCTACGGCGAACTGTATTCAAGTCAAAATTCTAAGGCTTTGGAACTTTGAAACACCTTTTTTGTTTTTTAGACAACTAGGAGACGGAACAATCAAGTAGCCCACCAGTAAGTGCATCTCTTGCCTATAAAAATGCCTTCCTGCGCTTCAGGTCAGATCCACAAAAAACAAAGCCAGCACGGCACTGCATTGCGCCTGTAAACTTGAGGCATAAAGGTGTTTAGCCTCGCCTGGCTGTTATTTCACCGGCGACCATACCCGTCAAACCAGAACACAGCAAAGATGCATGGTGGCTGAAATAGGTATGATGGTAGTACTTCAACGGACGAGCCCTTTCACAATGAGCTCTACTACTCTTCTATTCTTCTATCTTTGGAACAATAGCATAAAGATCTATTGTCTATAGGTAGGGATGGTACTCGCAAATAACCATCAACTAAAATGGAGCTATCCTCTCTCTGCCTTCTGCACTGTAGCTTAGACCATCAATGTGTCATCAATAAAATCACAAGAATCTATTCATATATGCTTACAACATCTTGTATGGCAATGCCCTTGACACCCTACTTTGATAACCTAATAGCGATAAAATATTTTTTCTAAGCAAATAGGTATGTAGGTATATATATCGGTGGCGCTATAAAAACGACAATGGATTTAAAATTTGATTACTTGATTACGCAAGTCAGTAGATTGCGTGCGAAATCAAAATGGTGCGCTTGAACGTATTTCCGTGCTTTGTTTTAATTTTGTACGTTCATCATGCTAGTACCGTTGGTGGAAAGATTGTAGGACGTGGCTTGACAGTGGTTTTGGATGACTCCCTCTCCATGGCCTCTGAATTGCCTCGCATGATAGATTTTTTTACAACAAGCCCATCGATATTGGCTGAAGTAACTGAGCTAGTCGTCGTGACATTCAACGAACGTAAGTTTTTTTTCCCTCGCTCTACTATTTGCCTCACTTGTAACTGAAACAAACAAATTGAATCTACTTCTAATTTTTTATCGAAATGAAACTTAGTATGCATACGTATTTAGGATGACAAAACTATATTTTGGTATCTTGAAGCTTATTTGATGATGGAGCAAGTAATAGTGGAAATCAAAGTGGGTAGTAGACTCCACTATTTTGTTCTCATAAATTTGTTTTGACGAGTCCAATAGATTGGGCTTGGTATCGATGGTAGTAAATTTGACATGGTTTCGTGATAAATCTCACGAAGCTTCGTCTAGTTTGACAACTATGACCATGGTGACGATTAGCTAGCAAGATAATGTTCTTGCAGATGATCTTTGGTCGACAGTTACGCAATGCGTTTTGGGCTACCATAATTTTCACTGAAATTAGGTCTTAAGCGCATAAAACGTACCTACCACAACAACGTAAAAATAAAATAATAATAGACACACGACTCATTCCTCTTCGAGGATTTACCTATGATCACTACTCAGAGCGTGGATCTTATGAGGATAACCTACTAGGGGGTAGTCAGAGGCACGTCCAAGCCTAAATTCGGCACATGTCCACGGCTTGCAAGTAGCTAGTATTTAAGTTCGTACATTCCGCGTCCACTGCAAAGCCTCCTTCCTCTCACAAACATAAATACATCGTAAAAAACATAAAATAATAATCAATGATGCATTATATAACATTACAGAAGAGTACCGATTACGTTTCAAAAGCACCAACGCAACCATCATGAGAGAAGAGATGCGCAAGATTAAGGTGCGCACCAACGTCACAAATAATGACTGCCCCAAGAACTCAATGTCTGCATTGGAACTCGCAATTAATGAGACCCAAAATAGTTCTTTTGTTATGATAATCACCCACGCTTCTGCCAAGGACTATCAAAAAATGGATGCGATTAGGAGTACTTGCCAGAAGAAAGATATTGCGGTAACAGTAAGTATCTGATACAGTCTTTTTAATACTTTTACACAACGATATACTCGTATGCAGTTCATTCCAGATATTCAAACTTATTGTCATCTTAACTAATGTCTGCGTTATTCGTACTGAGCATATTTTTTTTTAAATAAATTTTGGGCATGCTTAGGCTTCATAGGCTTTTCTAGCTCTAGGCACGATGAAGCGAGCTTTCCCAGAAGGTACTGGCTCAGAGCCTCCGTGTTTCGTCGGTGCACGGTATATCGTTTGGCGCCGGCCTTCAGCAGCAGAGTGGTTGCTAGCCAGGTGTACCTTTGCAGGTCCTACAAACACCAGTGCTGTGATCATGCAGTCGTAGGCCCTTGCAAAAGCCAGCATTTCCTTTGTCCAGGGTAGATCACACCTAGGTACCACAAATAGCCAATAGGTACCACTAATATGATAAATTCGAATGTATCTCTTCTATCTTATTTGTTTCCATTATTATTACCGTTAGATTATTCTATTAGAGTAGAAATGTTACTACAAAATAAGATTGTATTAAATGACTAAGTTATGATAAGTGTCTGTGTTTGATCTTAGAGGTGTCTGCTCAAGTTTTAACTAAGTGTAGACACTGCAAGTCAACAAATTTTAAAAATTTGGTCTTAAAATTTGTAATTATGTAAAATAATTTAGTTATGTTAGATATTGTTAAATCCCAAGTCTATTTATCCCAAGTATTGTTTAATCATGAATTTGGGAACGGATATCGGATGTAGTGTAGGTAAGCCATGGGGTAGTGGAAGTACTTTGGTGCGCTTCATCTGGGTGTGCTACGAGGAATGCCTCAGAACAACATTCATCTAATTAGCATATATTTCCCCAACTCTACTTTCACAGTGTTAATGGGTTAGTACAACATAAATTAGACATAATTTGTCATTTTTTAAATAACATGTCGAATAAAAAAAAAAACAGATTTCAGATATTTTTAAATTTAGAATCGTCAAATCATATTAAATATCTACAATATAAAAATTAGTCATTAAATAACGCACCCCTGACTATTCCCAGTGCAAAGGTGCCCATAATGCTAGCTTTACTTTTCTTTCTAAATAATTAGAGTTTCTGGTAATTAATATATGCAACAAGCCTCATAGCTCAGTTGGTAGTAACTCTGCCTTCTGCGCTGAAGGCTGTGGGTTCGATTCCCACCCAGGACAAACATTTGTGTGATGAATATAGATGTTTGTTCTGTGTTTGGGTGTTGTATCATATAGTAAGTATGTATTTAAAAAAAGTATTTAAGTATTCTATCCGTAATCTAGTTCCCATATTACAAGCTATGCTTAGTTTGGGGCTAGATGGCGCTGTGTAAAAATGAATGTCCTATAATATTTATTTTTATTATATATATATATATATATATATATAATTATTATTTATTTATTAGTTTATGTACCTATGTATCAGAATTATTTAAGTTTGTTGCTTTTTTTTAATATTATTATTTTTACTCTTTAATTGTAATTTGTAACTATTTTGTAATTAGTAAATTGTAACTATAGGAAAAATAATACTTTTACATTTTACGTTTGTTTTTTTATAACAAGCCTCATAACTCAGTTGGTAGTAACTCTGCCTTCTGCGCTGTAGTCTGTGGGTTCGATTCCCACCCAGGTCAAACTGTATGACAAATTGTATGATGAATATAGATGTTTGTTCTGTGTTTGGGTGTTGTATCATATAGTTCGTATGTATTTACAAAAGTTTTTGAGTATTCTATCCGTAATCTAGTTCCCATATTACAAGCTATGCTTTGTTAGGGGCTACATGGCGCTGTGAAAAAATAATGTCCTGTACTATTAAAAACAAAAATACGTACCGCCAACTTATAAAGCTTTGCTCATTTTTCTCTATGTCACGGTTGCCTGGAAGAGATCGGTTTCAGCGATAAGGCCGCACATTGTGTTATAAATAGTTTTTAACATTTAGCTTAGTTTTTAACCACCTACAAAGGCGGTTAACTAGGTCTAGTGGTTCAACCCACCGAGTTTGATGAAATAAAAGCCCGAAAGACACTCCACCTGATATTTTGATAGGATATTTACGAATTACAGAGACCGGTGTATTATTTCGCACAAGCACCATTGAACGGAAGTCGATGACAGACTACGAAACCACAGACCATCGCGTAATTATTCTGACACAAGCTCCCGAGTATTGAAGCTTTTTTCAGTTGTATGTTTATATTTCAACAGATTTCATATCCAGTGGTTCGATCCCATGGGAGTACAATATTGTGCTCGGTTTGGTTGGTGTTCAAGTTCGCCTGGCTAGCTACCACCATCTTACTTATTTCTGTCCCCATAACAATTCTAAAATTGTTGTGTTCCGGCATTTAGATGTAGGAAAGCCAGTTCCTCAGTTTGTTGAGGATTACGGGTGAAGTGCGCCTCCATCTTCGGCCTAATCTTAACTTGTAACCAGGTGAGATGAAGGCCAAGCGCATACCTGTCGTACAATAAAAAAAAATAGTTATTTATCTGTTTTTTGTGGTTATCAATAAAGTGCTACTTACTTACAACATTTTTTTTATTATAAAGTTAAAGATACCTACCTACTTTTATGCAATGTCGAGCTACATTACCATGTATGTTATTGTTACAGACGTACGGCCTTGATACACCGAACTTCTGCGGCGAATCAAAGGAGAGCCCTGGTACCCAGGTATACTTTGAACTTATGATGGCTTGCCCTCCAGACAATCCAGGCCGTCATTAGGCTCCATCTGGGTACCACCTTACAGAAAATGCAGCCCTGAGCTAATGTTACTAAAGTAGACAGCATTGCAATATAAATTGATTACTAAAATAAATTATTGTGAGTACTTACCTACCTTCTTGTATTGACAAATCAACACGTTTTTTACTGGGAAAATATCAAACACAAACCCTATTTTATTTCTCCTTTTATTTTTATTGTATTTTATTTTGGTCAATACCTACTAAGATATAAACTGTTTAATCGTATTAGCTGTTCCAGTGCAGTTTCACTTGCACATAACATCTCCTACCTACCCTACAGAATAACCAAGTGTGATACATCACTGTCATTAAATATTGACATCGACAGCCCATTAGTGTCCACTGATGAACAGACCCTCCATAGCTGGAAGATTTTGCCATAATCGCCCTGTTTGGCAGGCGTAATGGTGATCGCAGTAAATGTGTTAATGTGATTCCCTTAATTGACTTTTATGAAATCCATGGACTGAGTTGTAGGAGTCGACCGATACGACATTAAACTAAATATTATCTCATGCCAAGTTCCTAGTTATTGGCGGCAGCAGCATGATAGGGCTTATACTGTGGCCCGTGGATGTCATTAGATTCGACTTAGGGATTTTACGAGGCAATGAGCAGACAGCAGTTTCCATCCAGAACCTACCTGACACCAATACTGTGATAGATAGAAAGATAGAAAATACTTTATTGCACTGATAAATAAGTACATGAGCGAACTAAATGCTACGAAGCAGTTTCTTCCAGATAACCCTTGTGTAGTATGGAGTGGGTGGTAGTACTGTGTGATCATCAACTCACCTGTCAAGCATGGTGATTATGGTAAATCCCCCCATTACTCTTGTTGGGAGATGGGTAGCCACACTTTAGTACTACGTTATTATGCGAGTAATCCAACACAAATACCTACTGCAATTATTATTACACCTGTCAAGCATGGTGGTTATGGCAACTCCCCCAAGCACACTTGAGACTTTGAGAGTTGAGAGATAAGTGGCAGCATACTCTTAAGTTCTGAGTAGGTTGATTATCTGGGAAGTTCACTCCATGGTAGACCTTATACATGGTAGACCTTGTCTGTGCAAGTCTAGAAGTCTAGATCCGGCACATTCAAAAGAATTTACTGTTGTCACAGAGATACCATTACCAACACTAAAATCACAGTCTCGCATGCTACGCTTGGCCCATGTTCTTTTGAGTGATGATTTTAATTGTGATGATGATGTTACAAATCTTCATTCAGTATTTTTAGATTACAGTGGCCACAAATGCTAATGCAATAACAAGTATATGACTATATAAAAGTAACCTATCTTGCGAGTATGTCCCAGAAAATAGAGAAAATTGTACCCGTGCAGTATCACATCCACATAAATAGGATGCCAAGAAATAAACTTTGATCTCTCCTACTTGCCCTTCAGAAAGACCTAGGCACGTAGCGTGATTTTACACCACTGGCATCATAATGCAAGCTTACTTTTTTGGGCTATTATTATGCAAATTCCCAAAAACGACACCAGGAAAAATAGCTCATCATATCTCTGGTAGTTTAGTACCTACATTTACGTATCGTAGGGGCAATGACTGTCGTTCGGTTCAGAGTTAGGCCCGCGCGTGGTTTAGTTAAAAAAAACTGACAGACTGACTGAAAACTTAAAACTACATTAGATGTTCAACCCCTAGAGAGGTTGAACTAGTCACGAGTTAAACTCTCTCTTTTTCACTTCAGTTACAAGAAAGTAATAAAATAACTGCTACACTAACTGGTATAAAAGTCACCTTCACGCACAGAATCATGGTCTGAGGACTGACGCATATGAACGCATACGCGTTTCAGTACTCTTAAGTGGTCCATTGTGCGTAAGGGATTTCAGGCTATAGCCAGCTTAACTCCAACCGGAACCCTAGAATACTTCCGGAGTTTTCGCAGGCTTCACGGAGTGACCTCGCGTTCTTGGGGGTTTTTATGCGTTGTGCTATAGCTCCCACGTGTGTCTCCTAAACAATTAGGGTTTGTCGTGTAAGTCTTGGTGAAGAAGTCGGTAGCGCTGCTCTGGCCTGTCGACTTTCGTTAGATTTGGGTCAGCGATGTGTAGGTCCCGGGTGTGAAGCCTTCTTTATGCAGATTTGAAAATGGCAAAAGCAGGGACACATAGTTAAGTACAACGAACGCGAAGAAACACTGATATTGCAGTAGTATAGTGTAGGTGGCTCTCAATCTCAATTCGATTTTCAAAGTTCAATGAACTCTTACTTCTTATTTTTTGAAAATGTTTATGTAAAAATGTTTCATTGAAAAACCGAATCCCTAAACATTATTTTATGCTGCTGATAATAACGACCTGCTAATATAAAAAACTTTATTACCGAGTGAATAAAAAAATACACTAGAAGTTTCGATGAACACCGGCATAAACTCGCTTCTTCCCCACTGCTTAATCCGTATACGAATAACACTGGTGATAAAATACTAACGAATATACACCTTTGAGCAGGAAAAGGTTGCAGAACTCCGAACAAAGACGGCAGGTCGCCAGGCTGTCTATGTTCTATAAATACCACTTTGGCGAGTGTGCGCACGATATTTTTCACCTAATCCCTCCATTCCCTTTCCAGCACTGGACTAGCAGACGTAGACGTACGGGAGGTTACAAACCTTACCATGTAAATATTCCATTGTGCCGAACTCATAGTTGCCTCTTCCTTATTTATTAATACTGGTAAGAAATGGAACTTCTTGCCCCCGTCTGTTTTTCCGCAGTACAATCTTGAAGTCTTCAAGTCCAGAGTGAAAAGGTTCCTTTTAGACAAGTGTGCTCCATCTTAGGCTTCATCTTTACTTGTGCTCCAAGTAAGCTGGAGGTCAAACGCTTGGCTATCCAATATTGTAATTTATTAATGTTTTACAAATATAATAATTAAAAAACAACAATATATAACCTCGTGTACAAAGTTGTTTCCGCTCTTAGGACATTCGTCAACAAACATCCAGAATATTTTAATCAAACGATTAATGACAAACTATTATTCTATTTATTTTCACCTTATCTATGCAAAAATACTTGGTTACATTTAAAAAAGATGTTAATTACTGTATCAACTTTTCAGCTTTTTGTACAGTCTATTTTAAAATGTATAACCTAAGTCTAGAAATGCAAGTGTTCCTGAGCAAGTGGGTGAAGTAAGTGTTTTATTTAAATTTTCGGAATAAATGTAGATTTAATCATTTGATCGTATTTTTTTTTATAAACAACCATTAAAATAATGTACAATGAAAAAAAAACAACTACTATGGACTTCTAATAGAAGCCATCTCCACCCATCAATCATCCATCCATCCATCCGACCGATCGACCCGATTTTACAACTCTAAAAGTCCTATAATCAGCAAGTCCACGCCAACAACAGTTAGCGGTTCTCTTACGCGGTAAATTGTAGATTAGCCAGGATGTGAATCGAGGATCTTCTCATTGGCTAATTAACCTTGGATTCTAGGTGCATAATTATGACGAATTAAATGATGGTCTTTTCGGATCTAATTAAGATTAATAGTTAACTCTTTTCAGCTTAGTAGGTATTTCAATTTGTATGTGTTCTATATACAGGGTGAGTTTTTTTAATAGTTCTGCATTTAAAAAAATCTAGTTTTTTCAATCGTTTTTCTGGAAAAGTGAAATGTGATTTTATGAAAAAAAAACTTGCTTTTGAGTTCTTTATTTGATAATAAAAAAAATAATGTACAATGACTATGTGCCCAAAGTTGTTGGAACACTTCCAAAATTGAAAATTTATAAATTCATCTTCATGCATAGGTTGTAATGCCTTTTTGAGTTCTTTGTTTGATAATAAAAAAAAATATGATGACTATGTGCCCAAAGTTGTTGGAACCCTTTCAAAATGGAAAATATATAAAAAAATCTTTGTGCATAGGTTGTACCTACGTTCAAACTATGCGTAAGCTAAGCTATTAAATCCTCTTTTGCTTTATTTTCTGTTCTTGACGAGCTTAAATTTAATTGCCATCGGATTAAAAAAAACGTTCGCTTCTCGTGGTAACGTAGCTAATGATAAGGCACGGACACCCTAATGGCTGAACATTTTGAATATTGTCGTACCCACCTTATAGTTGCAGATAGAAAAGGATTATTTAAAAATATATTTATAGAACTTAATTTTCTTCAGTATTGCTTATTCGCTAGTTTTGCAAAATGGAGTCGCAATTGTGCACATTGGAGAATCCAGAAATTTGCTCCATAACATAAAACCAATTTATTTTAATTTTGAAAATTATGATCAATTCTGTTTTCAAACGTTAAAGTTGTCTCTTCGCATTCGGCGATATTCGGCTTTTTGAATACGTTCCGACTTTCAAAAGTTCTAACGAACAGCAAAAGAGGATTTAATAGCTTCGCTTACGCATGTCAAACGTATAGTCTGACATGCGTAAGCGAAGCTATACAACGTACAACTATTACTAAATTCATAAAGTTGATTATATACATATTCTATTTTGAAAGTATTCCAATAACTTTGGGCACATAGTCATCCTACATTATTTATTTGAATATTAAACAAAGAACTCGAATGAACAATTTAAAAAAAAAAAAAAACTCACTTTTCCAGAAAAACTATAATCAAAACTAGTTTATTTTTAATGCTGACATTACTTTTTTTTAAATCGAGCACGTAACTCCCAACATGACTTTTGAATAACTCTCACGGTTTCAGACTTGGCCTCAGTGGCCCTGAAAAAAAAATCACCCTGTATATCTTATTTGTTTACGAGTATGACATGGCAAGCGATATAGATGAATGATCATTTTAAACTCAACGTAAAGTCACCTAAATCTAATAGCAAACTCATGTACAAGTAATATCTGAGTTTTCACTGACTAAAACCACCCCTGTATTGACATTAAGGCTTGCAAAATGGTATGGGTAAATAAGATTTCAATATTTTAAAATGTCAAATGACTTTTCAAATTTACCGCAGCTTTCAAAATAAGTTTATTTTTCCTTTAGTCCCTACTATAATAATTTTCAAGATAAAAAGTTGCAACAAGGGATAATCATCATGTCGTGAAAGATAGTGACGAATGGGTACCTATTTGGTTTCTTAATTAAATGAAAACTGGTCTTATTTTAAGATTTTCACTCAATAGGGCTGATGGACGGGGCCAAGATTGTAGAAAAGATCCAAGAATTTATGTTGTGATGTTATCCAAGGGATTGGTTTGACTGCGCACATACCACACTCAATTGGTTCACCACAATGTAGAAAGATGAAGTAGGTAAATTTTGAAATCAGGACTACTAAGGCAATACGGTTTTGAGAGCACTTTTGAAAAGTTAGACAGCAACGTTTTCTTATTAATTAGAGGTGACTTATTCGGTCGATGCTTGGGTGCTTTGCTCTCATGCTGGCTTTGCATTGAATGAGAATCTCGAACACTCAGGTGAATAAAGATATATTGAGAAAAAGTATGCTTACGAAAGCCACTTTTAACGTTTGATAATAAGGTTTCTATTAAAATACCTAACACAAACCAGACTGATTATTGGAATCTAAGTCAAATAATTACTTAGCTACGCAATAGCACAGAGAGCTACGTGCGTGTTTAGTAATAGGACAGATAACAGACAGAATATCTAGTGGTAATAGGTACCTATTAGATTTAAGAAACAAACAAGTGGAAAGGTTATCGTCAACTGACTGGTATCTAAATTAACGTATTATTGTAAATTCAACTATTACAATTATTGGTTTAGCTTGAGTTCGAATTGGCATGTGAGACTTAGATCTAGCGAGCTTTCCTAGAAGGAACTGGCTCTCCGGCGCGGCGTTCCGACGGAACACAGAAAACTGTTACGCGCCGGACTTCGGCAGGAGGGTGTTGGCTAGCCAGGTGGACCTGTAAAGGTCCTGTTACCAGTGTTGTGATCATTCAGTAGTTAAAACTGGCAAATGCAGTGATTGCGTTGCCTGATGTTGGCCATTAGGGAGTAGATCACCTACTGTTATATATTTTCCAAAAAATTACATTACAATACCTACTTTTTCTTGTAAAGCGTTAGACCATGCACCGACTCTTGAAGAACTGAATTCTGTTATCTAGTAATTTGCAGCGTGCTCCATCTTAGGCTACATCATCACTTTTGTGTGACTGTACTCTGTGTCATGATGTATCACGCTTCGCTAAAACGACCCCAAGATTTAAATAAATAATATTAATATTAATATAATATATATTACAGGACATTAATTTTACACAGTGCCATCTAGTCCCAAACGAATAATAGTCCGACGCAATCACCAACCCGCCTGCCAAGCGTGGTAACCATGACAAATCACCACAAGGCCCACGCAATGGCATTTTTAGACTGTATTGATGATGATGATGAGGTCTAACAGTGGATGGTTACAGGCTGATGATGAATGTGTTTTTGAAATAGGTAGATATCTTCTAAGGGACTATCAAGGCACATACATTTTGCTCATAAAAGCTTCACTACTGACTTCCACTAGCAATAATGAACGGTAATGAGTGAAATATAAGGTTAAATTTTGCAGAAACGTGCTGCAATAAATGTGTATATGCAAGATAGGATGAGCATGTGGCAAATGGTGTATTAAATATGCACGCGTCATCTTGCTTCTACGGCGTCAAGTATTCAAGTCAAAATTCTAAGGCTTTGGAACTTTGAAACACCTTTTTTGTTTTTAAGACAACTAGGAGACGGAACAATCAAGTAGCCCACCTGATGTTAAGTGCATCTCTTTCCTATAAAAATGCCTTACTGCGCAGGTCAGATCCACAAAAAACAAAGCCAGCACGGCACTGCATTGCGCCTGTAAACTTGAGGCATAAAGGTGTTTAGCCTCGCCTGGCTGTTATTTCACCGGCGACCAAACCAGAACACAGCAAAGATGCATCGTGGCTGAAATAGGTATGATGGTAGTACTTCAACGGACGAGCCCTTTCACAATGGGCTCTACTACTCTTCTATTCTTTTTTCCTCTCTCTGCCTTCTGCACTGTAGCTTAGACCATCAATGTGTCATCAATAAAAAGATCACAAGAATCTATTCATAAATGCTTACAACATCTTGTATGGCTAAAGGCCCTTGACACCGTACTTTGATAACCTAATAGCGATAAAATATTTTTTCTAAGCAAATAGGTAGGTAGGTATATATATCGGTGGCGCTATAAAAACGACAGTGGATTTAAAATTTAATTACTTGATTACGCAAGTCAGTAGATTGCGTTCGAAATCAAAATGGTGCGCTTGAACGTATTTTCGTGCTTTGTTTTAATTTTGTACGTTCTTCATGCTAGTACCGTTGGTGGAGAGATTGTAGGACGTGGCTTGACAGTGGTTTTGGATGACTCCCTCTCCATGGCCTCTGAATTTCCTCGCATGATAGATTTTTTTACAACAAGCTCATCGATATTGGCTGGAGTAACTGAGCTAGTCGTCGTGACATTCAACGAACGTAAGTTTTTTTTCCCTCGCTTTACTATTTGCCTCACTTGTAACTGAAACAATTAAATTGAATCTACTTCTATTTTTTTATCGAAATGAAACTTAGTATGCATACGTATTTAGGATGACAAAACTATATTTTGGTATCTTGAAGCTTATTTGATGATGGAGCAAGTAATAGTGGAAATCAAAGTGGGTAGTAGACTCCACTATTTTGTTCTCATAAATTTGTTTTGACGAGTCCAATAGATTGGGCTTGGTATCGATGGTAGTAAATTTGACATGTTTTCGTGATAAATCTCACGAAGCTTCGTCTAATTTTACAACTATAACCATAGTGACGATTGGCTAGCAAGATAATGTTCTTGCAGATGTTCTTTGGTCGACAATTGCGCAATGCGTTTTGGGCTACCATAATTTTCACTGAAATTAGGTCTTAAGCGCATGAAACGTACCTACCACAACAACGTAAAAATAAAATAATAATAGACACACGACTCATTCGAGGATTCACCTATGATCACTACTCAGAGCGTGGATCTTATGAGGATCACCTACTAGGGAGTAGTCAGAGGCACGTTCAAGCCTACGTTCGGCACATGTCCACGGTTTGCAAGTAGCTAGTATTTAAGCCCATCGTTGCTTAGCATAATACTACATTGACACATGTCATTCGGACTTTTGATGTGAGTGATTGCTTTCAAGCGATAAGACCACCCATTGTAGTGATAGCTTAAGTTTTTAAATTATTGAATGTCCTGTTGTGTTTTGGTGTACAATATATTAACATTCGTACATCCCGCGTCCACTGCAAAGCCTCCTTCCTCTCACAAACATAAATACATCGTAAAAAACATAAAATAATAATCAATGGTGCATTATATAACATTACAGAAGAGTACCATTTACGTTTCAAAAGCACCAACGCAACCATCATGAGAGAAGAGATGCGCAAGATTAAGGTGCGCACCAACGTCACAAATAATGACTGCCCCAAGAACTCAATGTCTGCATTGGAACTCGCAATTAATGAGACCCAAAATAGTTCTTATGTTATGATAATTACCCACGCTTCTGCCAAGGACTATCAAAAAATGGATGCGATTAGGAGTACTTGCCAGAAGAATGATATTGCGGTAGTAGTAAGTATCTGATACAGTCTTTTTATTACTTTTTCTCAACGATATACTCGTATGCAGTTCATTCCAGATATTTAAACTTATTGACATCTTAACTAATGTCTGCGTTATTCGTACTGAGCATATTTTTTTAAAAATAAATTTTGGGCATGCTCTTCTTACTTCTTCGGTTTTTCTAGCTCTAGGCACGATGAAGCGAGCTTTCCCAGAAGGTACTGGCTCAGAGCCTCCGTGTTTCGTCGGTGCACGGTATATCGTTTGGCGCCGGCCTTCAGCAGCAGAGTGGTTGCTAGCCAGGTGTACCTTTGCAGGTCCTACAAACACCAGTGCTGTGATCATGCAGTCGTAGCCGCTTGCAAAAGCCAGCATTTCCGTTGTCCAGGGTAGATCACACCTAGGTACCACAAATAGCCATACTAATATGATAAATTCGAATGTATCTCTCCTATCTTATTTGTTTTCATTATTATTACCGTTAGATTATTCTATTAGAGTAGAAATTTTACTGCAAAATATGATTGTATTAAATGACTAAGTTATGATCTTAGAGGTGTCTGCTCAAGTTTTAACTAAGTGTAGACACTGCAAGTCAACAAATTTTAAAAATTTGGTCTTTAAATTTGTAATAATGTAAAATAATTTATTTATATTAGATATTGTTTAATCCCAAGTCAATTTATTTATTTTAATTTACACGGTGGCTGAACGGATTATCATGAATTTTGGAACGGATATCGCATGTAGTGTAGGTAAGCCAGGTAAGTAGGGGTAGTGGAAGTACTTTGGTGCGCTTTATCTGGGTGTGCTACGAGGAATGCCTCAAAACAACTTTCATTTAATTAGCATATATTTCGCCAACTCTACTTTCACAATGTTAATGGGTTAGTACAACATAAATTAGACATCATTTGTCATTTTTTAAATAACATGTCAAATTAAAAAACAAAATATCAGATTTCAGATATTTTTAAATTTAGAATCGTTTATTAAACTAACCACATATAATGTCAAATCATATTAAATATCTACAATATAAAAATTTGTCATTAAATAACGCACCTCTGACTATTCCCAGTGCAAAGGTGCCCATATTGCTAGCTTTACTTTACTTTCTAAATAATTATAGTTTATGGTAATTATAATATATTAGGTCCTTACATATGAAATTGGCGTTTTGTATGGGAGGAACATAAAGGCAATTTTTTCATATTAAAATATATTTTATTAATCAAAGTATGTACCATTGCTATCTATACACTTTTGCCATCTTATAGGTAGTTCATTGATCCCTTTACTAAAAAAACCATTCGGACGGGAATCAATGAAATCTTTGAAAGCGGTTTGGACTGCCTCATCGGAATTGAATTTTTTTCCTTGCAAGAAGTTATCCAAATTTCGAAAAAAATGGTAATCTGTTGGAGCAAGGTCCGGAGAGTACGGTGGATGTCTTAGACATTCCAATTGAAGCTCCTCTAATTTGGTAGTCGTCTGTTGGGCCGTGTGTGGTCTAGCGTTGTCTTGAAGCAGCAGTGGCGTAGAGCGATTGAAAAGTCTCGGTTGTTTAACAGCGAGCTTTTCCATCATGGTTTGCAGTTGCTGACAATAGACATCAGCCGTAATCGTCTGACCAGATTTAAGAAAGCTATAGTGTACGACACCGGCACTAGTCCACACAAACGCTTACAAGTAACTTTTTTTGAGTCAATTTTCGCTTGGGGCAAGATTTTGCTGGTTCACCAGGGTTCAGCCATTGCGATGAGCGTTTACGATTATCGTACAGGATCCACTTTTCATCACATGTAATGATCCGATTTAAAATTCCTTCATTATTGTGCCGGTTGAGTAATGTAACGCAGCAGTCGACGCGCGTTTGTCGGTTTGCTTCACTCAATTCATGAGGTACCCACCTTTCAAGCTTTTTCACCTTCCCAATTTGCTTCAAGTGGATTAAAACGGTTTTGTCACTAACACCGCAACCTGCAGCTTACTGTGATGTGGTTTGCGATGGATCTGCTTCCACAATAGCCTTCAATTCATCATTATCGACCTTGGTCTCCGGCCGTCCACGGGGCTTGTTCTGCTGGTCGAAATTTCCAGAACGAAAGCGTTGAAACCAAAAACGCACCGTGTTTTCTATTGCGACACCACCACCATACACATCATTAATCCTTCGAGCCGTTTCTGCAGCACTGGTGCCACGGTGGAACTCGTACTCGTAAATAATGCGATATTTTAAGTTTTCCATTTTGTGAAATGAGTGACGCAGAAAAAAAAGCAAAAGAGAAAAAATCAAATGAATTACGGTTTTCGAAACACAAATGCATGAGTAAATAGCTGTTTACATTTGAATTTGGAATTCCTAACCAAAGAGGAGATATTTAAGATCAAAGTGGCCAATACGACAAAACGCCAATTTCATATGTAAGGACCTAATATAATTATTATTTATTTATTAGTTTATGTCCCTATGTATAAAAGAACTATGTATAAAGATTTCCTCTTCTTGCTCGCACAAATCGACCCTCTCGCTCTTCTCAACATCTTCTCGAAGAACCTCTCCACAAAACATCCACACTGATTCCTACAATGTTAGTGTCATCCGCCTCTGGAACTCACTGTCTGTCGATATTCGCACTGCTCCTTCTTTAGGCATCTTCAAATCTAAAGTTTTTCATCTTATTTTGGACAAACAAAATATACAAAATTGAGCTAATTATTTATGTTATATATTATGTCTAAGTATTATAAGTAGGTATATTTAATCATTTTATCTTAATTATTAATATTATTTTTGATTGTAGGTATAAGTATATACTATGTATTAGTAATAAATTACTATAAAATATCATTTCTCCCGTTAAGTAGCACTACCACCCACTCCGTACTACACAAGGGTTATCTGGATGAAAATGCGTCGTAGCATTAAGTTCGCCCATGTACTTTTATTTATTAGTGCAATAAAGGGTTTTCTATCTATGTATTAGAATTATTTAAGTTTGTTGCTTTTTTTTTAATATTATTATTTTTACTTTTTAATTGTAATTTGTAACTAATTTGTAATTAGTAAATTATAACTATAGAAAAAAGAATAATTTATGTTCTTCATATAAGTATTCTTTTTACTATTGTTTTTTATCACAAGCCTCATAGCTCAGTTGGTAGTAACTCTGCCTTCTGCGCTGTAGTCTGTGGGTTCGATTCCCACCCAGGACAAACAATTGTGTGATGAATGATGTATGTTCTGTGTTTGGGTGTTGTATCATATATTACGAATGTATTTACAAAAGTATTTGAGTATTCTATCCTAGTTCCCATATTACAGGCTATGCTTAGTTAAGGGCTAGATGGCGCTGTGAAAAAATAATGTCCTGTACTATTAAAAAAAAATACGTACCGCCATCTTATAAAGCTTTGCTCATTTTTCTCTATGTCACGGTTGCCTGGAAGAGATCGTTTTCAGAGATAAGGCCGCACATTGTGTTATAAATAGTTTTTAACATTTATCTTAGTTTTTAACCACCTACAAAGGCGGTTAACTAGGTCTAGTGGTTCAACCCACCGAGTTTGTTGAAATAAAAGCCCGAAAGAAAGATATTTACGAATTACAGAGACGGGTATATTATTTCGCACAAGCACCATTGAACGGAAGACGATGACAGACTACGAAACCACATACCATCGTGTAGTTATTCTGACACAAGCTCCCGAGTATTGAAGCTGTTGTCAGTTATATCTATTATCGTTATATCTATCTATCTATTGTGCTCGGTTTGGTTGGTGTTCAAGTTCGCCTGGCTAGCTACCACCATCTTACTTATTTCTGTCGCCATAACAACAATTCTAAAATTGTTGTGTTCCGGCATTTAGATGTAGGAAAGCCAGTTCCTCAGTTTGTTGAGGATTACGGGTGAAGTGCGCCTCCATCTTCGGCCTAATCTTAACTTGTAACCAGGTGAGATGAAGGCCAAGCGCATACCCGTCGTACAATAAAAAAAAATAGTTATTTATCTGTTTTTTGTGGTTATCAATAAAGTGCTACTTACTTACAACATTTTTTTTATTATAAAGTTAAAGATACCTACCTACTTTTATGCAATGTCGAGCTACATTACCATGTATGTTATTGTTTCAGACGTACGGCCTTGATACACCGAACTTCTGCGGTGAATCAAAGGAGAGCCCTGGTACCCAGGTATACTTTGAACTTATGATGGCTTGCCATCCAGACAAACCAGGCCGTCATCAGGCTCCATCTGGGTACCACCTTACAGAAAATGCAGCCCTGAGCTAATGTTACTAAAGTAGACAGCATTGCAATATAAATTGATTACTAAAATAAATTATTGTGAGTACTTACCTACCTTCTTGTATTGACAAATCAACACGTTTTTTACTGGGAAAATATCAAACACAAACCCTATTTTATTTCTCCTTTTATTTTTATTGTATTTTATTTTGGTCAATACCTACTAAGATATAAACTGTTTAATCGTATTAGCTGTTCCAGTGCAGTTTCACTTGCACATAACATCTCCTACCTACCCTACAGAATAACCAAGTGTGATACATCACTGTCATTAAATATTGACATCGACAGCCCATTAGTGTCCACTGATGAACAGACCCTCCATAGCTGGAAGATTTTGCCATAATCGCCCTGTTTGGCAGGCGTAATGGTGATCGCAGTAAATGTGTTAATGTGATTCCCTTAATTGACTTTTATGAAATCCATGGACTGAGTTGTAGGAGTCGACCGATACGACATTAAACTAAATATTATCTCATGCCAAGTTCCTAGTTATTGGCGGCAGCAGCATGATAGGGCTTATACTGTGGCCCGTGGATGTCATTAGATTCGACTTAGGGATTTTACGAGGCAATGAGCAGACAGCAGTTTCCATCCAGAACCTACCTGACACCAATACTGTGATAGATAGAAAGATAGAAAATACTTTATATCTAACTCTCTGTATGAGCAGACCATCGGATCGGTCGAGAGCCTGTATTCACGATAGTTGACTCACTTAAACTAAAATCAAGAGGAATTGTTGAAATGCTCAACACGAATCCATTTGATTCACCGGCAATAATCTCGCATCTTTTCCAACAAAGATGATTTGAAAAATATGATCGCTTTCGTGAAAGACTGTAATAAAATAGGTAAAAGTGAGTTGTATAAGGAGGTAGGAGCTTCTATTTCGGACCCTACTCGTGGAAGGTGTGGAAAACACGATCCTGAAAGTGACGATTAATGGGAATGCTAAGTTCTTTGCATGATGGTGCTAAATAACAATAACAGCTGAGATGATCCGTAGTAGACGGTAGACTTCGAGTGAAGGGCATCAGAGACTATGATGGTAGGTGAAAATGGTGCTAAAATGATCATTGGGGATTCAAGAAGGTCATAAGTTTTTCTTTTTACTAATCAAATAATAGACCAACTCTTAACCCTTTCAAATCTATAAAATAAAATTTAATTCGACTGTGAGAAAATACAATACAGTTTTTGAGAGTAAACCAAATTCTACACAAACTGTTTGCATGTCTGCAGTTGGGTTCATTCTTTTATCAACATTAAGCGAGATAATCTAACACTAAAATACTTTCACTAATGAAAGTCCCGGTAATCTTGGTAAAGCACTGTGTACGTTCTACTGTAGTTTCAGTACGTACATGGTTATGAGCAGAGCGTTAAGCGGGGAGGGCACGACATCAAACGTTCTAAGCACTCGATCCCTAGCGTATAAGTATATCTGTCTGTAGCTCTCGATAATTATATTCAATCCACAATATATTCCTAAGATATATATAAAATGTATTATACTAAAGCTGAGGTGGTTCCGGCTAACGAATAGGTGACTAAGGGGATAAAATACAAGCATCCGCCTGAGTAAGTAACAACAGTAGTGCTATCACCAATCCTCCTGCCAAGCGTGGTGGTTAGGGGGGAAAATCCTCTAGTCTTGGAGGAGGCTTATGTCCAACAGTGGACGTTTACGAGCTGTTATGATAATGGTGATAGCGGAAAAGGTTATAGGAAAAAGTAATGTTTATGACTAAGCAACTTAGATCAACAAAAAACAAAGCTAGAATGATAACAGGGCTACATGATCTTGATGATTGTGGCTTAAACAAAAACTAACATAAAGCCAATAAGTACATGTTTATTTCACTGTAAATATCTGTGATTTAATGCGAATAAGCGGACCGATTAAATTTCACATCCAGATAAAATGTGAAATACAATCGCTCCGCTTATCGCTACTCATATCATATTATTATTTTATTCTGAGCCAATGTCCCAGACTCAACATTTTTAGCACCAGTGTCAATGCTCCGTGGACTATGTGAATACTTTTAGTTTCACTTAATTTCTTTATTTCTATGTTATGCTTCAAATATGTTTTAAACTCTCAGTTGTAAGACTCTTAGTTGAGTGTTACTTTATTAAATCTCTAACCGACTTCCAAAAAAAGGGGGAGGTTCACACGGTTTTTTTTTTCTATGTAGGTTCACCGACTTCCCTCGAGACCAACTAATTTGCGTAATAGTTCCATTTGAATTAGCTGAAAATCTGATGAAGACCAAAACTCTTCTTTTTGATGAAAGCTAAGCTTTTGGCCTCTAACTTACTTGAGAACAAGTAAATATGTGGCCTAAGATGAAGGACGCTTGTCTAAAAGTAACTTATTCATTCTGGACTTGAAGACTCCAAGATTGTATTGGTACGGAAAAACAGAAGAGGGCAAGGAGTTTAATTCCTAACAGTATGAATAATAAAGTCAGAGGCAAATCACTGTGTTTCGGATGTGTTTAAATTCAGAAGTCGACAGAAGTCGGTTCGAATTTTTAAATAAAAATACTTATTTTACTAATTTTTGTGTTAAATGGTTGAATTTAAGAATACGAACTCGTGGTCACACCAGATTGTCACAAACACATCCGAAACACAACGATTTGCCTGTAACTTTATTATTCATACTGGTTAGGAATTGAACTCCTTGTCCTCGTCATCTCAACTATGTATGACGATATAACCATAACAACAATTATATTATGTTGAGTTCCGGCATACTTAGGTAAGATAGCTAGTTCCTAAGTCAGTTGAGGATTCCGGATGAAGACCACTTCCACCCTCGGGCTTAAAGTAACTTGATACCATGTGCATGTCTCCAGCTGGCACAGAACGAATCTGTAATTTCTAATTATGTCAATATTTGGTTCAAATTTGGTTCAATCTGAAAACCTAGTTTAAAATTTAGGTTCCAATCAAACTTCGTAGATACAAGCCCAAGTAGGTGTGTAAGCCAGGGACAGGGTCTACAGATTACACATACTGGTAACGCCAAACTGGTCAAGACTGGGCTATAATTAATAGCCTATAATTCAGTGCAAAATGGTTTCACTAAGAATCAAATATTTCAAGCCTGTAGCTAAAATACTTTCAGAGATACAAGGTAAAAACGACGTGTATGTATGTATGCGTGTACCCATGTCCCCAGATTACACATCTGGATTAGCAAAACGGCTGAATACTGGATTGTGATTAATAGCTTAAATTTTAGTCTTGAATCGGTTCACTAAGCATCAACATTTTGGTTCCTTTAGACCCAGTGGTTTCAGAAAAATAAGCAATAAACTTTTTCCCGCCAAAAAATGTAAATATACTTGAGAAACCCGTCCACGCGTTACGTTGCCAGTGCGTTACAGTGCAGGCCACAGTTACAATCAATTTTGAACGAAGTTTGATTGGAACCTTAATTTTAAGCTAGATTTTCAGTGGAACCAAATTTGAACCAAATATTGACATACTTATTTAGAAATTACAGATTCGTTCTGTGCAAGCTGGAAACATGCACATCTTGACACCAGGTGGGAAAAAGGCCAAGCGCTTCTCAGTCGTAGACAGTGGTTAGGTACGTTTTTTTTTCAATTTATGATGTAACTCGTAACCTAGGTATCCACAGAAGCATGTCAGTCAATCAACTACTATATACTAAGACCCAAAGAGTGTGTAAACAATAAATATTGTTTTTTATTTATGGTAAATTTACAAATTGTAAAAAGCGTAACAAAGTAACAACACTAGTGATATGTTTTTTTCTTAGGACATTATGTAGTGTATTCAACAATGTGTGTGTTAATTTAATAATTAAGCTATAGCGCTGTAACATGACATGACACTTAATTCCAGACAAAATTTTGTGAAAATTAAGCCTCATTTCGCCCTCGACCTGGCTTGCTAAGCTTCTTTATACCTCTAATATACGAAGTAAATTAAACTTTTTAGAATAATAATTGCAGGACTCATAATAAATCGGCCAAGTGCAAGTTGGAGTCGCACGCCGAGGTTCCAATCCAACCTACAATTCAAGGAAAAAAAAAACACTTCGTTCTGAAGCATTCGTGCCCCCACGAAAACTCCCGCTTTTTTAGCATTTTTGTCATACCACAGACATTAATCTCACTCAGATTGAACTTTTTTCACGTTAGAGCTAAAATAAATAAGATAGGTTCTTTGTATGGGCCTTAATATTTTTCTAGTTACATATATAAATTGTCAGGTAATGCGCTTTTGTATCACACAATATGTTCTCTGACAATTTCAACTAAATACCCATTACGAATCGAAAGGTTTTAAAGCCATTTAAAGGATAGACATTAGGACCTTAGGTCTTTTAGATTTTTGGACAATATTAAATAGAATGAAGTTAGTTGGTATACAGTTTATACGACAGTGCAATCGGCTTGCTTCGGGCTATAGTGTCGTTACGTTAAAAAAAAAGTAACTAAGCACAATACAGTGCCCCCTGGGTATTGAACCTGGGACCTCTGGGATCTGATATCGGTGGACGAATCACTTGACCACATAGGCGGTTAACAAACTGCCTAAACTTTCTTGCTAAACCTTCCCTTCATCCCCGATTTTTGTTCATTTCAATCGTCTCCGTCCCGTGATTGTATAAAAGGCCTTCCATTCTTGTCTAGTCATAATTGTCTTATCTCAGAGAAGCAGTTATACCTATTACCTACCTGTCTAAGCTTAGGAGTTTATTGTACGAGTAAAGCCTACCTCGGCCGACAAATTTGGCTTTTCATCAAAGTAAGCATAGTCAAAATTAATTGGATTAATTGGATGGTTAGTAATGAAATAAACATTACATCTCAAAGTTATGCACCTTGTATAGCCATAAAATCGCCAAATAACTTCGGACTACTGCCTTTTAGTCGAATTTTCAGGAAAGGAATAAAACGAGGATATAGAATCGAGTGTAAACGGGCCCTGAGTAAACCCTCATCATAACAGCCCGTAACGTCCATTGTTGGACATGAGCCTCCTCCAAGACTGGAGGGTTTTTGCCATAATCACCACGCTTGGCAGGTGATCGCAATATTGGTGTACTCAGTTGGAAGTTGCTGCACAGCCCTGGTGTATTTTATCCCCTTAGTCTCCTTTTACGACATCTTCTGGTGGAAATGGAGAGGCCTTATTCGTTAGAATTCTAAATAGATACTTTTATTAGGATGAGGGTCCTGGAGGCTATATCAGCTGTGAATTCACCGGTGTTTTTCTTCGTACTGACGATGACGACTGACGATGACGACTGATGATGACGACTGTCAAACGTTTTTACGTGGTGAAGTGCGATAAAATGAAGGCTCGTAATTCGGCAGAACATACTAGCTTTTGAAATACGGCTCTGCTATTGGTTTAAATTCCAAGATCAGAACAGACATCAATCGAGACAAGACCAGTTTGAACTCAGGGAGGGACGGTTACGAAGCAGCCTTAATAAGTCTCAGTTCGGTTCTAGTTCAGTCAAACTACAGTAGCTGTTTCAGAAGCTATACTAGCTGTACAATGACATTAATATACATCACAATGACTTCACTGTAATGTTACTGGCTTTCGTATGTGTAATATAACTCAGCCGACGTTAAAAAAGCATTGTATCGGGGTCATACTACACTAATTATCGAATAAATGCTCACATTTGTACCGCTCAACTACTTGCATTATAAAACAGAACGTGCGACCTACTATAATGTAAGCAGTTATTTGGTGGACTTAATTAACGATGATTTAACAATGCATGCTGCATATGGCTGACCTTCTACAGTGTTTAACTGCTGTTATCACTGCGCTCTTAGAACAGTAGTTACAGAGTCCACGTAGACGCTAGCAGTGAACTCCAATAACGATGATTAGCAGTAAGCAACTATAAATTAGTTCACATAAATATACATAAATTAGCTAAATTAGATCCCTAAAATATGGTTATATTAGTGAGTTAATTATATTAATGATTTACAATTGCCGTATTCATGATACACTGTTACGTCCTACACCGACTAAGGGCTAATTTTGATAACACATGTCCTATACTTTCCCGCTCGCTGCTGTATTATGAACTACAAGTGAATATTTGTACAGCTCATAGCGTTTATCTCGGATATGTACGGTTCACATCCGCCATTTTTTCGGTTTAATAACTAAAATAAAATTAATTTGTCACATATTATTTTGCCTTATTAGAAAGCATAGACTTGAAGAAAATATACACTTCAAGTTTAAAGTTTTCAAGTTCATTACAAAATGATGTTATGTCAAGTCCCAGTTTTATAACTGTGTGAAACTAAATAAAAGAGATGGAGCTTTTAACAACAAACAATTTACCCAAAAGTGAACTTTTACACCTGTAAAAGCGTTCATAAGGTACACAATTGTCCTTCGTGCTGAATAATGGGGAACTACATACCCCTCATAGACATCATATAGAGCTGATTTACAGCTCTCGGGCCTACTTGTTACCTCCATTAATGCTGTTATAATATAATTAAGCCGACAATTAAGAACTGCAGTATAATTTGTGCCCAAATCAAAGTTATAAGAGCGTTAAAAGCGCTGTAAACGCTCTGGTGCAGCTAAATTGTAGCACCAAAAGTTCCATGGTGTGGTGATATTTTGCAGTTATGCAGCACTTTTTTGCTACTTGGGTAGGTACGAAAATCACCTTCACTCCTTCATTACACAAAAAAATCCATAGACAGAGATTACAATGGCAAATACTGGCGTTACCTACCGACTTTTTTTTTACTACGGGGAAGTGCTTAGCCTTCATCTCACCTGATTTTATCAAGTTATGATAAGGCCGAAGGTGGATGCGGAATATTGAGGAACAATCTGAGGAACTGACTATCATACCTCTAAATGCCGGAACACAACAATTTTAGAATTGTTGTTATGGTGACAGAATTAGGTAAGATGGTGGTAGCCAGGTGGACTTAAACAAAGTCCTACCCCCAACCAAACCAAGCACAATATTGTACTTCCCCTGGGGATCGAACCCGGGACCTCTGGATCTGAAATCAGTGAGTTGAACCACTAGAACACAGAGGCGGTAATTTTATAAACGCACCGACGCGATGCTCAAATGGGTGCATAATAATCGTAGGAGCGCCAGAAAACATCAGTGCAGCAGTTTTTAGTTCCATTTTCATAAATAATTCATGTATTTATTTTATTATTTAATATATATGCGCGACAAGCGAGTGTGACGGGCGCCTCGCTCCTACGTTTCTTTGCTAAAATAATTATTTAAGTTTTCATGGGTATATAAAAAATACAAGTTCGCGTAAGTTCTACCTATCAGTTGTAACTACGAAACTGCATTCCAAGATTAAGGCTTATCAAACGGTGAGTGAGTCTTCGGTCGGCGTGTTCACTAGCCACTTTGTTCGAGGTTCGAGCTGCACGAAGGGGTCCTAATGCGAAATTATATATTGTTTAATGACAATGAATAGTACAACTCCATCTTGCTACAACTCGGATTTTGACCTTTCCTTCCCAGATTGATTCCAAGATCAGAAACGCATGAGACCTCATGAAGCAGAATTGGAACACTGCGACTGCCAGCAGAATCTCATAACTTTCGAACTTCTTTTCTTTTCTTTTCCATGATAAAATGGCAACAGGAGATGATGAACACAATTTTCCCAGACTATCAAAACTAGAAACTGCCTTCACCGATAAGCTCGATAAATTTTCATTGGACTTGGATAATATGAAGTCGGAAATCAAGAAAATATCTGATGATAAGAAAGAGACTACCATGATAAGAAAGAGACTACCATGATAAGAAAGAGACTACTAAACATCTTTTGTATGCAGATGATAAAAAAGTGTTTATTAAAATAACAACTAAACAAGATTGCTAAGATTGCTCTTCAAGCCTCTTTAAACTCAATATTACACTAAAAATAAAATTACCGTCAATGTGCTAAAATGCCAACAAGTTTCGTATACCCGAAAAAGCAATCCAATCAATTTTATTTATTCAATGAACGGGTATACCTATCGAGAAAGTAAATATAATCAGGGACCTCGGCGTCATGTTAGATTCTAAATTATCGATGACAGAACATATTAACATAATTAGAAATAAAACATTCAAAAATCTAGGATTTGTCATTCGAACATGCATATGATGTTATTGCACAACATTATCAATAGTACTCGTAGAATTGACTCCCCCTTTCTTGTAGCGGCAATCAACTTTAATGTGCCTTTAAAACGCACACGTCACGCACGTAACATCTTCTTTACTCCTTCTTTTCAGCGCACCAATGCCCAGAACGCACCGATTAACAGAATTTGATCTACTTACAATAAACATTTCTCGAACGTAGATCGTAGATCGTATTAAACACTAGTAAAGTATCTTTCCGTAAAATCGTCGTCGGTCATCTGATTGACAATAATCTACTGAACAAACCCACTATTATCACAAAAAACTTAATAAATAGGGACCCAGAACCCCTACTATGTTACGCCAATGTTATTTCGAATAACTTTTCGCACTTTAATTTTACAAATAAAAACAATCTGAACGGTTGCGGAATCAACTTTTACTATCTACCGAACTTCCGATATTAAAAGCTAGGTTTTTATTAAAGTTATTTATCTCCACTTTCTAAGCAATTCCTAAATGAAGCAGAATGAAAATCGTACCTACGCCATTAAGTTTGACTTGAAGTAGAACAACAGCCGCCTCATTTTCTAGTAGAGTAAATCTCACGAGACATTTACAAGGGAGGCTGTTCTGTGTCCTAAATGTAAGTGCTAAAGGCCTGCGCCGACCGAGCCCGGATCTTTAAAACGTTCGTTTTAACCGCTTTTGCGGTGTAGTGGTTTAGATCTAGAGGTCCCGGGTTCGATTCCCAGTACAATATTGTGCTTGGCTTCGTTGGTGGTACTACTTTTTTAAGTCCGCCTGGCTACCATCATCTTACCTAAGTCTATCGCTATAACAACAATTATAAATTGTTGTGTTCCGGCATTAAGAAGAAGATAGCCAGTTCAACAGTCTGTTCAGGATTCCGGGTGAAGTGCTCTTCCTTTGGCCTTATCATAACTTGACCAGTTGAGCATCGAACAAAAAAGACGTCATGCATAACATCACTTCAGCAGTCAATATACACAGCAATGGCGCCTTCTTTCCTTCAGAATGAACTGTTACAGGTTGTAACAGTCCATTCTAAAGGAGATTAGAGAACCTTTAGAAGATTAGGAGTTGCCTTAGTTGTCGTAGAAGTCTCATGCAACGACTCTTCTGGAAGCAATACCCCGGTTACGAATTAGAGACCTATTTCAGAGTGGGGCAATCATTTTAGGGTTGTTCCCAGTTCGGTGACATAGCATGCTGGAGTAACAGGTAATAATTCGGAAGGCAGGATAAGCCATCGGCAAACGCGAGCCATGTATGCCATCTATGGCGGCTCGCAAAGATTATTACATCCGAAAGTGAGGTTTTATACCTCGGCTGTTACGTTACGTTAGTTTGTCTTTTTAACCGACGAAAAAAGGAGGAAGTTCTCAATTCAGGTGTATGTTTTTGTTTGTTTGTTTGTTACTTGATTTCTCCACCAATTCGAAATAGATTTTGATGATTCTTGTTACGTTTGGTAGGCCATACTCGCGAGGTCCCATAGAAATTTTATCAAAATCGGTTCAGTAGTTTGGTTTTTATATCAAAAAATAACTGGCAAATTTATGTCATCCAAGTAAACGATATTGCGTATTCTGGTTTCCTGTGGTGTTTACGGTCACTAGAGTAGACCTTTTGAACCGCTTCTTTCCCAGGGTTTTGCCATAGTTACCACGCTTGGCATATTATTGATCGCAGTAATTATGATACGTAGTAGTAAGTGGAATTGACTTTGACGCATTCTGGCTATAAATGCTGTATACATGTATCATCATCATCATTACAGCCCATAAAAGTCAACTGTATAGGACATGGGCCTCCCCCAATGCTAAAGAAAGCAATGGAGGGTTTTGCCATAATACCCTCGCTTGGCAGGCGTGTTGGTGATCGATGACTCATTAACGACTACTACTGCTTTACCTCAGAACTCCTTTATTAATCAACCGATTTGGAAAATATATTTTCATACAAAAAATAACGTATTATTGCACACTCACACGACTCTTAAATAGTGTGTCGAGACCTCATGGTGTCGTAGGTTTTACAACAAAAAAAAGCTAAAAATAAACTCTTTTTGGAAAAAAATGGAACCGACTTCACCACTAAAAACTTACAAATAACTCTTAGGGTAAGATCATATAATTTGAAGGCGGTGCCATACAATAAACATGTTGTTGTGCTTGGCAATTCGGCACCAACTTCAAATTATATGAACTTACCCTAAGAGTTATTTGTAAGTTTTTAGTGGTGAAGTCGGTTCCATTTTTTTCCAAAAAGAAGTTATCTTCAGTGAATGTTGGCCTGATTTCATTTGGCACATTTGTATTCACAGAGCCTCACCAACTTCAGCATTCAGGACTTGCATTCTTGAGAGACAGAGTAACGAGCTTCCTGATGTGGGTACAGAAAGTCCCGTGAATTATTCACTCTGACTACTTAGCGTTGTTTCTTTCAAAGTACTATTGTATAGTTGTAACCGCCCAATGAGGTGTATCGCACCACTTACATTTGGGTGTCCTTGTATTCATTCCAATGTCATTTACTACATAAATAATAACATGATGATGAGGGAAAACATATATACGCGACGATGAAATAACCTACACTTTTGGAAACTTGGTTCAAAGGGGAGAGAAGAGAAGTAAGAGAGTTAATTCATTTGTTTTTTTTTTTGGAAAACCTTAACATTCAAATTGATTTTCACTTCTCTTGCTCGCTCGAAAAGTGCATATTTACAGTCTAGCGTAGCGTAAATAAAATGCCATTGCGATAAGCCAAGGCATATTTATAATCAATTTATGTATCCTATTACTTGTTAATTTATGTTGTACACTTTTCCCTTAAAACCTTAATAACCTCAATATTTAAAATCTTGTTTCTCCCTCTACCTAGGTTTGTTGGAAGAAAAGGGATATTAGTGTTAAGCTCGTCTTTAGTTAGCTTGTATTATTTTTATTCTATTCTGTCTGTGTGCAATAAAGTATAAATAAAAGTATTTTACTATCAGCCTACAAAAATATTTTGCTCGTAGAGAGAACGATTCGGCTTTTCGGTGTTTATTTTCATACGCAGTAGGTATTGTTTTATTTTTGGACAAAAAAAACTGGAAATCATTGAAGGACATGTATTTTTTAAAATGGAAATGAAAGGTCTGTGTTTCGTGGCAAACGTTGGATAAATAAGAAAGTGATGTGTGCAAATATTTATCGCCTAAGAAATAAAAATAAAAGTTGTCGTCACGTATGAACATGTAGGTATATAGAAACAATCTGACTTCTAACAATTTCGCAAGTGTTTGGCCATTTTTTGTTGAAAAGTTGGCCTCGTTGGATTATTCAGGGGACGCTCGGTCACAGCTTGTTCGGCAAGTGCCATGGCGGTCACGTAGTGGTCAAATCTAACAACACAACGATATACCGTTTATTTATGAATGTAACTGCTTTATCCAAATAAACATTACATCTAAATACGCTCTTGTCGAAAGAAACTAGAAACCGAACCGACCCTACATTACCGCCGCTACTAAGTGCTGGAATAATATTCCACCGCCATTAAGGGACATTAGCAACGTCAATTTACTTAGGATTAAACTAAAAAACTATATTACGAGCACTTGGTTGTATGGCATGTCTAAGGCCAATGGTTTTCTGTGTACGTATTTTTTTTTATCTACCACATAAATGAGAAAATTATGATCGTCCCTAGTTATCTTCGGTATGCGCATTATGAAATCATTTAGACTGCCTAAATGATTTCATGATGCGCATACCGAAGAACTTAAATGTACACACAGATTTTTTAAACCTCTGATATTCGGTTCAAATTCATAAAATTATTAAAACTCCTTCATTTAGGGAGTCAGAAAAATAACGAGGTAATATTTGTAGTAATTTTCTTTTATAAATAACATTCATAATGGAACCATACAAACGAAAAACATAAAGAAATATACTATATTTATTGTTTACCAAGCATAAATATTTTTCTCTATTTGAATAATGAAAAAATATCATGGAGGAACACTTCTTCTCAATCTGTAAGCTTTGACTTGTAACACTTGCGGACTCAGATTTGTAACAACCCACTTCCCGTCAGGATACAACCTCGTGCTAAAAACTACCTCTCCTTCTCCACAGAACAACTCCAAAGAACTGGCATCCAGAAAAAGCCTCCAGGAGTGAGAGCCTATCGGTACCCATCCCACCTGCCGGTCGTCTCCATACTTATCTACCACTACTTTTCTTACTCTAGGGTCCCACTTGATCGTAGCTGTTTGTCCACCATGACAGCCTGTAATCTTTAGATGTATGGCTTTATCTAAATCAGCATCGATTATAACTTCACCAGCTTGATCTATTTCTACAGAAGCACCTTTCAACAGTTTGCCATCCATTACTAGACCATCTCTAAGTGTGACCATATCTTCGACTGGCTTCATCAGAAGTCTGTCTCCGACAAGTTCCAGCTCTCGAAACATAGTCAGAGTTCCTACCCAGCCATCGACTGCTTCTAAGTGTTTATTCGACCATGCACTGCACCATGATACCAGATACCTTTTCCCATCTTTCTCCAGCGTCTGTGCTGTGTAAAAGTCATGACCATAGTCCAACTCCATAAAATCAGTTTCAGGGACAAATGTAAACGTTTCGTAGTTAAACTGGCCTATGATGTATCCCGTTTGATAAATGTTTTTGTATCGATCTCCTCTCGGGTCCATCCCTTGCGGCGCCAAGAGGAATATGAACCTCCCGTTCATTTCAAATAGATCTGGGTTCTCCCACATGAAGCACGGACCCTCGCGGCTCTCGCCGAAGACTCGCAAGAACTCCCAGTCAAGTAGATCTAAAGATCTGTACAGCAGAGCTCTCCCCTGCTGATGGTCGTTATGCTGTCCAGTCTTGCTGCCGATAATAACGTAATAATGGTTGTCGTGCTTCCAAATCTTCGGGTCACGGAAATCATTAGCATTGTTTGGAGTTATTGTTATAACCGGATTATTTTCGTACTTCTTGAAGTGAATGCCATCGTTGCTAAAAGCCAGGTGCTGTGTTTCATTATAGTGTGGATATTTAATTTGGTCTGCCCAATACCGGGCGGTGTGACTACATGAGGACCAATGTTTCATCGACTACGATCGCGCAGCCTGAAAAGCACATTTCATGATCTGGTATCAGTGCCGTGGGCAGCGTCTTCCAGTCGACGAGGTTTTTGCTGGTGGCATGGCCCCAGTGTATGCTTCCAAATTCACTGCTGTATGGGTAGTACTGGTAGAATATGTGGAACTCTCCTTTGTAGAAGGTGAATCCGTTGGGATCGCTCAGCCAGCCCATTGGCGGGGTCACGTGGTAGTGCTGTCGGTACCGAGGGTTCAGTTCCGATCGCTTTGTTTCGATATAGTCTTCTATTTGATAAACGGCCGGATATTCGTGAATAGATTTAGTACGACACAATGCCAGAGTCAAGAAAAAGATAAAATATTTGTTCGCTATCATTTCACCGGATTATTTGTTTAACCTAAAAATAGCAAAACGATCTTTTTTATTTCAGTAAACAATTTTATGCATGACAAAAAAAAATAAAAGGAACGGTCATAAGGTTGGACACTGCTCGTGGAATAAAAGCAAGATTCTGGTCACATTAACTTACCTTTGTCCCACACAGCTTTTATATTATTCATCTATATTCCAGAGGATGGTGAGTGCTTAACACTAACGCCCGCAATGAATTACGTAGAATTCGATTATTTTGCTCGAATTCTGTTATGATTTTATTTCTATACGTTGATTTCTAGAAAAGTAGAGTAGCTATACGTAGCTATACTTTTGTTATAGGTAATTTACCTGTGCCTTATTCACGATCTATTTTGCTTAACCTACGTCCGTAGGTAAGACTTGCACAATACATAGTAGTAACAAGTGATGTATGTATGTATGCATGTAGAATATTTCTATTGTTTTTGGAAAACAAATAACATAATAAACTAATGAGCGACTAATTGTACTTATTAGTGATTCGTACCAAAAAAGTACTAACGGGATCCTACTAAGACTTTGCTGTCCGTTTGACTTTGACGTTGTGCCTTAAAATAAACTTAAAGTATCTTAAAATCTTTTGAACCGCAATTATTAGCCCCGATTGAAATGTTAGGATAAAAAGATTTAAGTAGGGCGAATCATCTGAGAACTGTACAGGTTTAACAAAAAAAAATGCAAAAACTCACTTCTTCAGAAAATCTTTGAAAAAACAGATTTTAGTTAATTCAGAACTTATTTTATTTGAAATTGAGCACATAACTCCTAAAATAACTTTTACGGTTTCAGACTTGGCTTCAGTGGCCCTGAAAAAAAACTCGTAGATGTAGGGTACAACTAGGAAAGCTCCGAAATCAAAATATGTACCTACATTAACTATTAATGTAGGTAGGAGTACAGATTTTGATTTTAAAGCTTTCTTAGTAGAAAAATTTCAATTTAAAAAACCACTTATCGATACTGAAGATTAAGTAGGTACTATTCGTTAGTCTGTGCTACGGGTATGGATTTGAATGAAGCTTTGTATAATGATTACTGAAATATTGGCAAGGATCGTGGAAACTTATTATCCCCAGATGAAAAGGGGTAAAACGTTTGTATGTAACGTTTTATGGATTCGGAACTTTAGTAACTTAGTTTAAATATGATCTAGGGTAAACTTTAATATACCTCATCACCTTTTATTTTATTCTACCTCGTTGGGCCTGATGAGGGTTGCAACGTTTTTAATAAATTGAATATATTAACAGATTGACTTGAAAGTTTGTATAAATACTAAGCAAATTATATTATGAAACATACTTGCTTGTTTTATTACTTAACATCAGGTGGGCACTCGATGTTAAGTGCATCTCTTGCCTTACTGCGTAGGTATTTATTTACCAAGTTTCTAATAATCATCATTTTAAAGGCTATAAAAGAAACGAATCTATATATACATATAAACAGACATACAGTCACCATCTATATACATATATAATCTATATAGTCTAATATAGAATTACTATACTATAGAATCTATATACATATATACAGACATACAGTCACCAACTAATATAAAATATTAGGTCTCTTTATGATAATAATAATTATATAGCAGTCAGATTTTTTTACAAAATGAAATGACAAACGGCTTAGGCCCGTGTGAACTAGTATTTGCCGGCTTCCCTTAACCAAGTTGCCATAGATCAAAATAATAATAATAAATAAAACTTTTATTTTCTCTCACAATTTCTGTCAGAGGCAACTAGTTACATTGTGAGAGACTGGTGCCTGAAGTAGGTTCTTGAGAACCTATATTACAGGTCACCAGGCCTCCCTTTTACCATAAAAAGGGCAAACTGTAATATATGTAGTAAGTACTGTATAAAGAGTTGTTTCTTCAAAATGTTTGCAGTATATAGTCCTGCCTAAGATTCAGTGGCTGAGGTATGATATATTTTTTTAAATTGTAATGGGTGAGCTCTTGAACTGGGTATAACATTAGCCATAATCAACACATTTAGTAGACGAATTGGCCGTGATCTCACGGTGGGCTGTGTTGTGACCGGCGGCGGTCACGTGGAGTTGTTTGTGATGGATAGAGACACCTTATGATGAGTGGCGAGGCATGAGTTATAGCCATTCAGTAACAGGTTTTTTACAATTAACTTTAGTAACGAAACGTAACGAAAGGGTTACGTTCAGTTTGTTATACAAGAAAGGCCCAAGAAAGCAGAAAAGTTTGAAAACATTTGAAACGTTAGAACCGAGTTGACCTTGAGAGTCAGACCTTGCCCCCTACGCCTTATAATAATTATACGAGTATAATAATAAAGCATTTATTCAAACTACAAAACAGGAACATAACTAATCTTAATAATAAATTATATAATGTATAATAGCTATCTACCTAGTTTGTTTGACTCTTGTCAAAGGCCTTTTTTTTTTTATTCGGAGAATGCGTTTATGCACCATAGCCTCGTTGGGGACGAGGCCGTGTGTGGGACTCAGCCCGTCCTAGTGACAGGTAATACCCACTAAACTCCGCAGTGACCCGCTTTCGCCGTGTGGTGGTGTCGTGGGAAACCGGCCTTAGCCTTAACTACCACAACACCACCGGTGATTGCCCCTTTACAGGGGCCCCACAGGCCTCCCAGTGTAACTGGGGGGATGGTGGGAAAAGGTGAACGCCCCCTACGTTCCCGGCCCCCAGGCCCCCATCTAAACCATCAGTGCCCGACAGGGTGGCCGAATTGACCCTCCCCGCCGCGCCGCCAGCCTTGAAGGCCGGCCATCCCACGACCCGAAGGTCCGCTGAGTCTCTCACTGGGACTCCTCGCCCCGCGAAAGACCACCTGTCCATCCACTGTGCCCTATACTAACTTAATAGGGACACGCGGAGGACACCCTCGCGTCGGATTATTCGCTGCCGTCGATAAGTCCTCACAAGTGGGAAGTGATCGACGGCACCCAGGGTACACCACGAGGAGGATATCCGACCCAGTACCCCAAAGTTGGCAAAGGCCTCCCCCAACCTTCTCCATTCCTCTCTATCCTCCGCATATCTTGTCCAGGTCCGGCCTGCCACCTTCACAATATCGTCAATCCATCGTGTTGAAGGTCTGCCCTGCGCCTTACCCTAGCTTAAACAGGATCATAATCAAGAAGAGAATTTGATTTTAGATCAACTTGGAGTATAAATGACTATCTGGCTGTGAGGACCCTCCATTCCTGATATAGATATGTGGTAGGGAATAGCCAAGGTAGGCCCGCATCAACCTTTAAAATTGCTCTCCGTGACCTTTCAAGTGAAACGAGATGGGTTTTAGCTGGGAAGTGTCCCCAAGAGGTGATGCAGTAACAGACTGTTTTTTTAGTTCATCGACGAAATATTTATTTAATAAATATTTATATTCTTGGGGAAGTGCAGCTAAAACCCATCTCGTTGAACGTCTCGTCAACCCATCACAAATTTCATGGAATACAAGAGTTTACAGCCGGTTACAATATGAATTGATATATAAATTTGCTAACTTTTTACGCGATCAACTAATAAGTAAGTACACAATCGAACGTCATATGGTTGTCTTGTTATTTATTCTATTAAATAAATAAAAATTCAATTAACTACTTGCGTATAAAAAAGACGAAACAGCTGCTTATTGTTTTAAATAACACGTATCTGTTCGCTTATACCTCGGTGCAATGATCTCTTCATTACCTAGTCATAGATATTATTATAAACATATAGGTAGGTCCTTTGGTAAAATAAGTAGATGGAGGCAATCGCAAATAAAGGGTAGGTAATGGACGTTTATGGGTTATAATGATAATAATGATATTACATTTATTAAATAAAATGTACAACTAAACTAACTATGTACGATGGAATCAGTCGGATTACCTAAGGACCGTTACGAACGGCCGGAAGGTAACTCAACTGTTCCAGACCAGTACCGGACGGAAGCGTGCCCAAAACATGCTGATGATATTTGGGCTCTGGGCTCCGCACCAATAAAACGATTTGCAACTCCAGAGTGAATAAACAGCACCGTGGTATTGTTTGGTTCTTCTAAATTGTGGCTACACAATTAAAATGATTTCATTGCGAGTAAGGTGAAGCAAAACTGTTGCCTTAGTAGTTGTGTTTTAAAAATCTATCCCTTCAACCCACGGATGTCGTAAAGTCAACCAAAAAGGCAGCAGCGGTCTTCTTTGTGTAAACAAAACTTTTACTGTGAGCACCAATCTGTCTGCTTAGCGTGGTGGCTATAGTAGCCGTACAGTACCGTATTGAGTGAATAAGAATAGATAAAATAGACCAGTTTTGAAATTTCGAATACCCCTCTTATCAAGACCTGATGATCATCCTTTGCCCCCCATCATCTAAAAAACCACCCCTAATAAGGGCAAAATAAAAGTTATTTACTTTTAGTTGATTTATTTTTAGTTGAAATCAGTCTCAACCCCTGTTTCATATGATATTTCATGTTTAAACACATTTTCAAATTACCCCTTTTGCAACCCTCAATGTAAATATAGGGGTGGTTTCAGCAAATCAAAAGAAAGTTAATTGTGAAGTCAACCCCTTTTAACAGTCTATCCTACAAGACATACCAAGCGTTTTAAGCCCTTAACGCGCCCCTTTGTTACAAAAACCACGCCTAATAAAAAGTAAAATATATATTTTATGAATGTGCAGCCGATACTCTTTCAAATGACACCCCACAAGCCAAAAATCATCTCGTCTCACATAACACTATATTTCTCAAAAACTAACCTAGTTTAAAAAAAACTCTTTTAACTGTTAATAAGTATTTTTATAATCTCTACATGTTAAAAAAAATTGAGTTGATCGAAACAACCATTCAAAAGATATGGGCGAAAATTTTTATTTCTTTTCACCCCAATCCCCCCCCCACCCCGTGACAATCAAATTCTATTTACGATTTCTCTGTTCAATTTAAATTTCATGAAAATCGAATAATGAGTTAGGCCGTCACAAACATTGCCACATACATGAATACATACATACAGTACCGGATTTCCCAACTTAACACATAATTTCTATGTATGGGGGTGCTATAAAGTATAAAATAAAGTAAAGTATGAATCTAGTGGCTAAGTTAGCATAGCTTTTGGAAACATGGCTGATACAGCATTGATTTTTGAAGTCGGTAGGCAGGGCATAGACTTCCTACTCACTATCCCAGAGGTCCCGGGTTCGATCTCCAGGGGAGTACAATACTGTGCTTGGTTTGGTTGGTGGTTTTCCGCCTGGCTAGCTACCACCATCTTACCTAATTCTGTCGCCATAACAACAATTCTAAAATTATTGTGTTCCGGCATTTACTGGTAAGATAGCCAGTTCCTATCCAGTATATCCAGTATATATTCCAGTTGTTGATGATTCCGGGAAAAGTGCGCCTCCACCTTTGGCCTTATCTTAACTTGTAACCAGTTGAGATGAAGTCTAGGCGCTTCCCCGTCATGCAATAAAAAAAACTATTTGAGCAGCTCAAATAGTTTGTTGTGTGTAGTGTCCCCGTCTGGGGAAGTACCTGCCCTCCGCCTTACAGAATATAGCAGCTTAATAGCAATACATAATATATCTATAAAGTGCTGTGTGATCCTGCGTGGAATAAGGTCGCCAGAGCTCTTTTGAAAGGGTCGGCAACGCGCGAGTGCTTGTGGTGTTGCAAGAGTTTATAGGCGACGGTAGCTACCTACAATCAGGTGGATCGTCTGCTTATTTGCAGTTCTTCTGCTTGTAACTTCTAAGAATGAGAGGGAGAGGGAACAATGTTGGCAGCTTAATAGCACTACATAATATATCTATAAAGTGCTGTGTGCTCCTGCGCGGAATAAGGTCGCCAGAGCTCTTTCGAAAGGGTCGGCAACGCGCGAGTACTTCTGGTGTTGCACGAGTCCATAGGCGACGGTAGATTAACCCAATTTTATTTGCGAATAAAAGAAAAGAAGTTACTTAATTATAAAGACCATGAATTATTATTTAGAGAAATAACAGTAACCAGTTGAAAGATGACAAACTTAAGCTTTTACGAGAACATGGCGTAAAAAACTATTGCAATCTTGATATATTTAGAATTGACTTGTTATTTGTGCATAATAATATTTTTTTTGTAATATTAAAACATTTTGCTTCACCTTACTCGCAATGAAATCATTTTAATTGTGTAGCCACAATTTAGAAGAACCAAACAATACCACGGTGCTGTTTATTCACTCTGGAGTTGCAAATCGTTTTATTGGTGCGGAGCCCAGAGCCCAAATATCATCAGCATGTTTTGGGCACGCTTCCGTCCGGTACTGGTCTGGAACAGTTGAGTTACCTTCCGGCCGTTCGTAACGGTCCTTAGGTAATCCGACTGATTCCATCGTACATAGTTAGTTTAGTTGTACATTTTATTTAATAAATGTAATATCATTATTATCATTATAACCCATAAACGTCCATTACCTACCCTTTATTTGCGATTGCCTCCATCTACTTATTTTACCAAAGGACCTACCTATATGTTTATAATAATATCTATGACTAGGTAATGAAGAGATCATTGCACCGAGGTATAAGCGAACAGATACGTGTTATTTAAAACAATAAGCAGCTGTTTCGTCTTTTTTATACGCAAGTAGTTAATTGAATTTTTATTTATTTAATAGAATAAATAACAAGACAACCATATGACGTTCGATTGTGTACTTACTTATTAGTTGATCGCGTAAAAAGTTAGCAAATTTATATATCAATTCATATTGTAACCGGCTGTAAACTCTTGTATTCCATGAAATTTGTGATGGGTTGACGAGACGTTCAACGAGATGGGTTTTAGCTGCACTTCCCCAAGAATATAAATATTTATTAAATAAATATTTCGTCGATGAACTAAAAAAACAGTCTGTTACTGCATCACCTCTTGGGGACACTTCCCAGCTAAAACCCATCTCGTTTCACTTGAAAGGTCACGGAGAGCAATTTTAAAGGTTGATGCGGGCCTACCTTGGCTATTCCCTACCACATATCTATATCAGGAATGGAGGGTCCTCACAGCCAGATAGTCATTTATACTCCAAGTTGATCTAAAATCAAATTCTCTTCTTGATTATGATCCTGTTTAAGCTAGGGTAAGGCGCAGGGCAGACCTTCAACACGATGGATTGACGATATTGTGAAGGTGGCAGGCCGGACCTGGACAAGATATGCGGAGGATAGAGAGGAATGGAGAAGGTTGGGGGAGGCCTTTGCCAACTTTGGGGTACTGGGTCGGATATCCTCCTCGTGGTGTACCCTGGGTGCCGTCGATCACTTCCCACTTGTGAGGACTTATCGACGGCAGCGAATAATCCGACGCGAGGGTGTCCTCCGCGTGTCCCTATTAAGTTAGTATAGGGCACAGTGGATGGACAGGTGGTCTTTCGCGGGGCGAGGAGTCCCAGTGAGAGACTCAGCGGACCTTCGGGTCGTGGGATGGCCGGCCTTCAAGGCTGGCGGCGCGGCGGGGAGGGTCAATTCGGCCACCCTGTCGGGCACTGATGGTTTAGATGGGGGCCTGGGGGCCGGGAACGTAGGGGGCGTTCACCTTTTCCCACCATCCCCCCAGTTACACTGGGAGGCCTGTGGGGCCCCTGTAAAGGGGCAATCACCGGTGGTGTTGTGGTAGTTAAGGCTAAGGCCGGTTTCCCACGACACCACCGGTGATTGCCCCTTTACAGGGGCCCCACAGGCCTCCCAGTGTAACTGGGGGGATGGTGGGAAAAGGTGAACGCCCCCTACGTTCCCGGCCCCCAGGCCCCCATCTAAACCATCAGTGCCCGACAGGGTGGCCGAATTGACCCTCCCCGCCGCGCCGCCAGCCTTGAAGGCCGGCCATCCCACGACCCGAAGGTCCGCTGAGTCTCTCACTGGGACTCCTCGCCCCGCGAAAGACCACCTGTCCATCCACTGTGCCCTATACTAACTTAATAGGGACACGCGGAGGACACCCTCGCGTCGGATTATTCGCTGCCGTCGATAAGTCCTCACAAGTGGGAAGTGATCGACGGCACCCAGGGTACACCACGAGGAGGATATCCGACCCAGTACCCCAAAGTTGGCAAAGGCCTCCCCCAACCTTCTCCATTCCTCTCTATCCTCCGCATATCTTGTCCAGGTCCGGCCTGCCACCTTCACAATATCGTCAATCCATCGTGTTGAAGGTCTGCCCTGCGCCTTACCCTAGCTTAAACAGGATCATAATCAAGAAGAGAATTTGATTTTAGATCAACTTGGAGTATAAATGACTATCTGGCTGTGAGGACCCTCCATTCCTGATATAGATATGTGGTAGGGAATAGCCAAGGTAGGCCCGCATCAACCTTTAAAATTGCTCTCCGTGACCTTTCAAGTGAAACGAGATGGGTTTTAGCTGGGAAGTGTCCCCAAGAGGTGATGCAGTAACAGACTGTTTTTTTAGTTCATCGACGAAATATTTATTTAATAAATATTTATATTCTTGGGGAAGTGCAGCTAAAACCCATCTCGTTGAACGTCTCGTCAACCCATCACAAATTTCATGGAATACAAGAGTTTACAGCCGGTTACAATATGAATTGATATATAAATTTGCTAACTTTTTACGCGATCAACTAATAAGTAAGTACACAATCGAACGTCATATGGTTGTCTTGTTATTTATTCTATTAAATAAATAAAAATTCAATTAACTACTTGCGTATAAAAAAGACGAAACAGCTGCTTATTGTTTTAAATAACACGTATCTGTTCGCTTATACCTCGGTGCAATGATCTCTTCATTACCTAGTCATAGATATTATTATAAACATATAGGTAGGTCCTTTGGTAAAATAAGTAGATGGAGGCAATCGCAAATAAAGGGTAGGTAATGGACGTTTATGGGTTATAATGATAATAATGATATTACATTTATTAAATAAAATGTACAACTAAACTAACTATGTACGATGGAATCAGTCGGATTACCTAAGGACCGTTACGAACGGCCGGAAGGTAACTCAACTGTTCCAGACCAGTACCGGACGGAAGCGTGCCCAAAACATGCTGATGATATTTGGGCTCTGGGCTCCGCACCAATAAAACGATTTGCAACTCCAGAGTGAATAAACAGCACCGTGGTATTGTTTGGTTCTTCTAAATTGTGGCTACACAATTAAAATGATTTCATTGCGAGTAAGGTGAAGCAAAATGTTTTAATATTACAAAAAAAATATTATTATGCACAAATAACAAGTCAATTCTAAATATATCAAGATTGCAATAGTTTTTTACGCCATGTTCTCGTAAAAGCTTAAGTTTGTCATCTTTCAACTGGTTACTGTTATTTCTCTAAATAATAATTCATGGTCTTTATAATTAAGTAACTTCTTTTCTTTTATTCGCAAATAAAATTGGGTTAATCTACCGTCGCCTATGGACTCGTGCAACACCAGAAGTACTCGCGCGTTGCCGACCCTTTCGAAAGAGCTCTGGCGACCTTATTCCGCGCAGGAGCACACAGCACTTTATAGATATATTATGTAGTGCTATTAAGCTGCCAACATTGTTCCCTCTCCCTCTCATTCTTAGAAGTTACAAGCAGAAGAACTGCAAATAAGCAGACGATCCACCTGATTGTAGGTAGCTACCGTCGCCTATAAACTCTTGCAACACCACAAGCACTCGCGCGTTGCCGACCCTTTCAAAAGAGCTCTGGCGACCTTATTCCACGCAGGATCACACAGCACTTTATAGATATATTATGTATTGCTATTAAGCTGCTATATTCTGTAAGGCGGAGGGCAGGTACTTCCCCAGACGGGGACACTACACACAACAAACTATTTGAGCTGCTCAAATAGTTTTTTTTATTGCATGACGGGGAAGCGCCTAGACTTCATCTCAACTGGTTACAAGTTAAGATAAGGCCAAAGGTGGAGGCGCACTTTTCCCGGAATCATCAACAACTGGAATATATACTGGATATACTGGATAGGAACTGGCTATCTTACCAGTAAATGCCGGAACACAATAATTTTAGAATTGTTGTTATGGCGACAGAATTAGGTAAGATGGTGGTAGCTAGCCAGGCGGAAAACCACCAACCAAACCAAGCACAGTATTGTACTCCCCTGGAGATCGAACCCGGGACCTCTGGGATAGTGAGTAGGAAGTCTATGCCCTGCCTACCGACTTCAAAAATCAATGCTGTATCAGCCATGTTTCCAAAAGCTATGCTAACTTAGCCACTAGATTCATACTTTACTTTATTTTATACTTTATAGCACCCCCATACATAGAAATTATGTGTTAAGTTGGGAAATCCGGTACTGTATGTATGTATTCATGTATGTGGCAATGTTTGTGACGGCCTAACTCATTATTCGATTTTCATGAAATTTAAATTGAACAGAGAAATCGTAAATAGAATTTGATTGTCACGGGGTGGGGGGGGATTGGGGTGAAAAGAAATAAAAATTTTCGCCCATATCTTTTGAATGGTTGTTTCGATCAACTCAATTTTTTTTAACATGTAGAGATTATAAAAATACTTATTAACAGTTAAAAGAGTTTTTTTTAAACTAGGTTAGTTTTTGAGAAATATAGTGTTATGTGAGACGAGATGATTTTTGGCTTGTGGGGTGTCATTTGAAAGAGTATCGGCTGCACATTCATAAAATATATATTTTACTTTTTATTAGGCGTGGTTTTTGTAACAAAGGGGCGCGTTAAGGGCTTAAAACGCTTGGTATGTCTTGTAGGATAGACTGTTAAAAGGGGTTGACTTCACAATTAACTTTCTTTTGATTTGCTGAAACCACCCCTATATTTACATTGAGGGTTGCAAAAGGGGTAATTTGAAAATGTGTTTAAACATGAAATATCATATGAAACAGGGGTTGAGACTGATTTCAACTAAAAATAAATCAACTAAAAGTAAATAACTTTTATTTTGCCCTTATTAGGGGTGGTTTTTTAGATGATGGGGGGCAAAGGATGATCATCAGGTCTTGATAAGAGGGGTATTCGAAATTTCAAAACTGGTCTATTTTATCTATTCTTATTCACTCAATACGGTACTGTACGGCTACTATAGCCACCACGCTAAGCAGACAGATTGGTGCTCACAGTAAAAGTTTTGTTTACACAAAGAAGACCGCTGCTGCCTTTTTGGTTGACTTTACGACATCCGTGGGTTGAAGGGATAGATTTTTAAAACACAACTACTAAGGCAACAGTTTTGTGAGCACATTTTTATCGTTTGTTAATGACGTTCTATTTGATAAATGATCTCCGTCACAAACCAGACATCACGAGATCTCAGTTCGGGGTTCGAACTAGTGATAAGTTTTAACTTTAAATTTTAAAGAATGGCAAAGGCGAGTTTAACCCTTATAAGAGTTTTCTTCCAGTAAACCTAGTTAGATTCGAGCCACACGTCAAAACGAGAGCAAAATCACCTGAAAACTAAGATTTAAAAAGGTTTGAAAGATACAAAAGAATTAAATGTTCAACTCACCTTCACACTGCTTCGCCACGGTTAGGAAGAACGGTTCCTCACAATTCCAAACATTAGTATTAGATAGGAAAACGCTTTCCTTACCTCAGCGCCGTACACTGCTCTACGACATTAGTCAACCTTCCAGCAACGAAATAATGAAGTATAAATTTAGTACCACATACTAAGTTTTAGTAACGTGACTATCCATATTAGTGCACACTATGATTTTTCTTACGCACACAGTTTGAACAAAAACAATTTATTGAGTCTTGATTCGATAATATGTACCCGAAACTACTTCCGCCGGATCAGAAAACAACTTTGTATAGTGTACAACTGTGTTTTTAACCTACTACAAGAAAAGGTTCTCAATTCGTCGGTATCTTTTTTTTTTCTGTGTGTTCACCGAATGCTCAAAGACGCCGGTACCGATTTGGAAAATTCTTATTTTTGGTTTGAAAGGAATACTTCACAGTAGGTCCCATTGTCATCAGGTTAGGATCTGATGATGGAATCTTGGAGAAATCTAGGAACTCTTCAAATATTATAGGCACACTTGAAGCGATTTGGGTGTATTACCTCAAAAGTAAGGAAAAACGGACCCCATATAGGATCACGCGTCTGTCTGTCTTTCTGTCTGTCCGTCCATCTGTCATCAAAATAATTGGAACAAATACGTCATCCAGGTAAACGAAATTATATCATATTCTTCATTGAAGTCGATTTTATTTTTAGTTTTTGAAACTTAATTATTTATAATTAATTAAAATCACGTATGACCACGAATCCGCAGTCCAATTAAAAGGCACAATTATTGATTACTCACAATGACACTACACAGACGACGGACAAAACAGTGCATTCGCTGTAGTAGACAAAGGTTTTGTTATTCATAGCAGTTATTTGAATTGTATTTATAATATATGTGTATATAATTGTATGTGTAAATATATATATTATTATGTATAATTGACCCGATACGAAGACGACGACGGTCCGACACTTGTCTGTGGGAGGACTTTATTTTATTTCAGATATAAAGACATTTATTCATAAAAAGATAAACACATTGCCTTATAGCTCAGTTGGTAGTATCTCTGCCCCTGTAGTTTGTGGGTTCGATTACCACCCAGGATAAACATTTGTGTGATGAATATAGATGTTTGTTCCGTGTTTGGATGTTTTATTTTGTGAGAAGTAGGTATATTACAAGCTATGCTTAGTTTGACAGCGTTGTGTGTGAAATTAATGTAAAATAAATGTCTCTTACTTAAGAACAGTATGATCTCAGGATAGCAATATACAGAAGGTAGGAACTAGGAATGTATGTCGTCGACTAAACGTATCTAACGCAATAAAATCTTAAGTAAAGAGTTTTGCCTATCATATAATTCTCCTCATGGTTCTGACAATGTTATATACTATAGATGTATTCAAGAATCGAAATAATTTGGTGAAAAAATTAATTCCGTAACCGTTCTCCTATGACCGATTCGTCATTCTCATTCATTTCCTGTCATTTACCAAACATGTACTATTTTCTCGATCCTAAGGTTTTTTTGGATGAGACACTCGTTACACATTGTAGTTTTTAAAGTGTCAATTTGTTTTTTATTATCTTGGTGTAAAATTATAAAAAACATATTTATTTATTTATATTATTTCATTTGATTGGTAATCGCAGTAAAGAGAAGATAATACAGAGATAAGCTGCGGCCCTGCTTTTGTTGCCATAGTAAATGTTTGCGACAAATGCGGGCTGAGGAGGGGTAGGTTCCAAAACCGAGGCCATTAGTAACCCTATGGTCTAGATGATCACCCACCGGTATCAGACCTAGAAGTCCCGTTCGATCCCCAAGGGGGGTGCAAATTTGTGCTTGGTTTGGTTGGTTTGACTTTGTTTATGTCCACCTGCCTAGCTACCACCATCTTTCCAAAGTCTATCACCATAACTACAATACTTAATTTTTGTGTTCATGCATTTATACGAAAGACAACCATTTCCTCAGTCTGATCAGGATTCCGGGTGAAGAGCGCTTCCATCTGCAGCCTTATCATAACTTAAAACCAGGTGAGATGAGGATCGAATGTGGACAGCTAGGAACAAAGGGTATGTAACAGCGGACTAATGTATTCTATTGTCCAATTGACTCTGAGTAAGCGACGGGTCCCAGTGACTAACTAAATCATTACGCAAATCCAGGTCAGTGCGTGACAGTACTACAGTAACACGAGTATATAACTAGACGATCGCTAGAAGCTGGAGTACTTACGTAAAAGCTGTAGTGTGTGCCTATAGTGGACTTCATCGTAACGTTTAAACGTTTCAGCTAATTGTGCCAGTTCGTATACCTGATCTAAATTCAAAGTGAGATGAGTCGAGACAGGCGTAGATGAGTGTGGTACTTTTTATGCAAGCGTAGACACTGAAAATCTGACAAATAAAAAAAAATGTTAATGATACACCAAAATAATAAAGGTCAATTTAATATTACATCACATTAAAATCTAAATTCATTTTTTTTTATTCAATCGCTTAAAATCGATATCTTCCAGCCACCTTAGGATGAAGTAGATAGTACAATACAGACTTGACTTTTTCCCCTTCGTGGATTCACAATGCCCCATTGTTTGCAAGTAGCTAATATTCAATATAGCGACGGGGACGCTACCGCCGACGGCGAAGCCGATCTCCATTGGCTAAAAAATTAGCTTCATGAGAACTAGAAACGATTTTTACCGTCAAATGTACTGAACGGATAGGTTTCATAACATGTGTACACTTTTGAGATGGGAAACGCCATTTTGGATATGACACATACCCGGTAGTAAAAATCGTTTCTAGTTCTCATGAAGCTAATTTTAAGCCAATGGAGATCGGCTTCGCCGTCGGCGGTAGCGTCCCAGGTTGCAAGACCATCGCTGTTTATTTTGGCTTGTATTCCGCATACAAGCCAGTGGCACATGCCATTCCGATTTTGGGTCTTACGGATATGCCGGTTTCCTCACAATGTGACCTTCACCGTCAAAGCATGAATGTGTCAGATACGCACATAAACTTTCGAAAAACCGAAAAGTCCAAGGGTGCACGACTGGATTTGAACCCAGAACCTCCGGATCACAAGGCGGGCATACCCACTTGCCCAAACAGCTCATGTATCATATTATCATATATATTGCGATATGTTTTGTAATCTGCCCTACCTTAAAACCACTTCATTTGATGATTTCAAATGACTACCTAATGCGGTTTTATTTCGAACAGACGGACGACGAATTCATAAAACCGTTTACATTTTTATACTTTAATCATCCAATTTTCGTGACTTACACTGGAATTCATAGTCAAGATAGGGGTTTCCTCTGGGGACGATAAGCATGTCAAATAATATTAATCCGTCTCCTGAAGGTCTTGTCCCTATTTTGAAGATGAATTCCAGTGTTAGTCATTTAGTTTATTCGAGTACTATCGACACGAAAGGGGATGAATGAAGGGAAAGGCAGATGGTTATATCTATACTTATAATAAAATCTTAGAAAAGCTGTGTCTGTACATTTAATATTTTCAAAAAAAAAAATGATGCTTCCTACTTAAAACATGCAGCTGAGCATAAAAATACAGTTTTTAGAATTCTTGTAAATAATAAAATACTGCAAAAACATTGAAATATTAAAAAAACAAATGAAGTAAGACATAATACAGCAAAGCATCTTTACTATCTTCCTAATGGTTTTGGATCAAGACTTAAACTGTGAAAACTTGATATCGAAAAAAATTTACAGATTTTCACGACATAAGTCTATTTTATACTAGGTTAACAACTTTTGCTTTAAAGAGTCTAACCAGATAAAGAGATTTAACAAAAACACTCAAATTCGTAGGCTAGCCTGATAAAATTATCAAATTTCCATCAAATGGAAAGGGAAAATTACAACCACGAAAATTTGTGTTTTAGGGATGATTGTTGGTCTTAAATAAACCCCGAATTCAATTCGAGGCACCGTTGGTTTGCCGCAGAATAGAATATTTTAATGATCTATAAATATTTTCATTACGTATTAATAAAGCTTTACCATTGAATTTTACTGCTGTTATACTTCAGGATAACTAGATCAACTGCGACATAATAGTCATTGTTTAGCGGTTAGTGGCCACTAAAGCAATTATAATGACTCAGCATATTCATAATATTATAAGCTTGTGCTCGACACAAAAACACACACATATGTCTTCGTATGCCATACAAAGAACCTAAGTTTGATCGCTTTGTCTATCTTACCTTATCGTAGGCCCAGCCTACGTCGTAGACAGTCTACGTCGTAGACAGTCTACGTCGTAGACCTAGCCTACGGAGTAAATTTAACAAGCCTCATAGATCAGTTGGTAGTAACTCTGCTTTCTGCGCTGTAGGTTGTGGGTTCGATTCCTACCCAGGACAAACATTTGTGTGATAAATGTAGATGTTTGTTCTGTGTTTTGGTATGATAAGTATGTATTTAAAAAAAATAGTATTTAAGTATTCTATCCTTAATCTTGTTCCCATATTACAAGCTATGCTTAGTTTAGGGCTAGATGGCGCTCTGTGAAATGAATGTCCTGTAATATTTTTAATTACTTATTTATTATTATTATAACTACGGCATGGATCTATTCTACGTACTTCTTAGAAATAGCCTAGATATAGCGCGCTTATGCTATTTCTATGCTATTATAAAAGAGCACATATAACATAATGAGGCTCTTATTAAAATATTAAAACAAAAAGAACGTATTCCTTGGATACAAATTTTATACTCAGCGACAAAATACAACGTGAAAATTCAAGGCTTAAATCTAAAGCACATGGAACAATATCCTGGCGCACAACACCTTATAAATCATCAACAAAAGGCTTTCACACGCCATGTCACCTGAACGTTAACGCCTGAACTGGATTCTAGAGCAATTTCGCAACACTTCTCTTAAATTCATAGAAGGCGGTATTCAATTATTCTGCTGCACCTGGCGCTTCCACATTAATCTGTTCGAGTCTTGATTAAATTAGCTGTTTCTTTAAGTTAGTTTACATTTAAATAAAGATTCTCTGCGAAGTAGCTGTGACTATAACTTATCGTAGTGACACGAAACAATAAAACTAACATAGTAAGTGAAACGACCTATTAAGGTGGAACCTCAGGGGTAAGTACGCATGAGACGGTTTTCGGTAAATTATAGTTTAAAAACACATCGTAGATTCACAAACGTATATTTTGCATACAGTCTTCGTGTTCCTGTTAATTCTATATCCTAATCAAGTTTAAGGACGTCGCGGGGAGCTTATATCGCAGAGGGACAGATGGGTTCTATCAAAATGCTGGCATCAAGCTAAGTACCGATTACTTTGAAAATTGAGCTAATTGCGAACATAGGCATTGTGCGTTAAAATCTTCTAACGTGATGCACCTGGTATGTATATTCAATGTGAAAACAAAAATAGGTAATAAACATAAACAGTTAACAATGTAGAAGTGTCACTTAAATAAATTAACATAGACTAATTATACTAACTTATATACATAGTATAAACAGTCGTTGAATAGGAAGATATCTAATGGATTATGTATTAACTATTATTATATATATATTTTATAGATAACCCCATCGATCGTTGTCACCACCAGATTTTAACGTAACCAGAATACTGGCGGCGGCATTACCACGTTGGATGGCAACACTCACTCGCTGAGCAAAATATAGGCCAGCAATCTAGTTACGTGTAGACTCTTTTAGCCTCTCAGCTAAATTCCTGGTTAAATCAGGTTAGATCCTCAGGTTCCAAGGTACTCTTCTCATTGAACTGATTAATATTATTATTTTCCTGAAGGTTTATGAGGTTAGGGACACATTCCATAAATGTGCCTGAATTTAATATCTCAAACATCAAGTTGTGTGATTTACGTGACGCGGAGAATCCACAATGCAATGCACTGCACAATGTGCTCTATCCCCCATGAATAAGGATCATGTTCCAAAGGTAGTGTTCGCATCAGCGTTACGTGGAAATATAATTTGTGATAAAAAAGCGTGTCACTTATGCCCCTGTAATATTCATAAAGCAATTTGCGGCGCTTCTGTTATATATGATAAGAAAGGAGACTGCATAGTGCTCGGCACGATATAATGGGAATGAAGAAATAGCGGGACTAAAAACTAGCAGCGTTTGTGATGATTTACGACTCTACCTTCAAGAAGAGTTCTAATAGCCAGCTTTCGGATTAGCTAGTTCCATCTTAGACCCCGTCGCTATCCATGTAAGCCTCGAGGTCAGGCCTACCCAGACCCACATTTGACACCATAAGACTTGCATATGAACATACATTATTATTCAATTCAATTCAATTCATATATTCTAATTACAAAATACATTGTGTGTGGAGACTTCATAATTTTTAGGAAGGTACCTAATTACAAACAATGTTTAAACGTTGAGGTCACGTAGGGGAGACCAGCCCAAAACGGGTAAACTAAGGGTGGAAGTTAAAATATCCAGGTACTTTATATTTGGCAAACTTTTATTCAACTATAACAGTTCTTTATCTATCTGACTTCTATCAAACAGTCTGAAACTTGAAGAAATGAAGATTTAAAAATGAAAGTACCCGTTTTGTAAACCCGTTTTGTCCGGAGGGGGTGCCTAAAGCGGGTAGGCCTAATGGGCAAAACGGGTAGTGATAAAAATAGTGCGATCAATTAGGTTTAGAAACTAAATTATAACTAAATAGAATTATAATCATTACTATGTATGTGTGTTTGTTTTGGGTTAATGCTTTGCGCAAACTTGTGAGAAGTCTATTCATTGTAAAATTAAAAATGTATTATTTGTTTATTTATTATTCTTTGTGCGGGTAAAAGGTCCTACCTACCCGATTTGCCCCTACCCGATTTGTTTGCCCAAAGGCAAACTATTTTTTTGCACACTCATACATAGCCTCGAAACTTTCTTAGCAGGCGACAAACCACCGCACAGATAAGAAAGATCCACCATAGCCAAATAATTATTACTAAAGTATTAACGCACATCACAAACCAAAATCGACTAATCACCAGTCAAAAAACACTAATTATATTATAAAAACCAGCAAATTGTTTTTTTTTAAACAATCACGTGTTACGTGGTGTGGGTTTAAAATATTAAAAAAATATTACAGGACACTAATTTCACACAGCGCCATCTAGTCCCAAACTAAGCATAGCTTGTAATATCGGAACTAGATTACGGATAGAATACATAAATACTTTTTTTTTTTTGTAAATACATACTTATCATACAATACAACAACCAAACACAGAACAAACATCTATATTCATCACATAGTTAATTAGATGTCAAAGTTAATTAAATGTCAAAGCAAGCTAATTCTAAAACAAAAATAATCGATTAAACAAAGTGAGTAGGTACCTGCGTATGTCATCTATTCATACATATCATTGGCAACAATATCATGGATTCCAATAATTGATTTCACAATAAATTAATTTTAGAATAAGTTAGAATACAAAAAGGTCGAATTAAATCAACGAGTTATTATTTACGCATAACGATAACAATGTCATAAATTTAAATTGTATCTACAGGTCATCAAGCGTATATAGATATTTATAAAAAAAAAAGCCTTAATTTACTTTTTAAGATCGTTCTTTGGTGTATTACAGCTTCAACATCTTGTGGAAGTTTGTTAAATATTTTCACAGCCTGGTACATTGCAGAGTGTTTTGTAATATTAAGTGTTGGATGTAATGTGTTGCTTATATGCTTAGTTCTGCTATTTAAACGTGTTTTAGTTTCCTCTGGAGTTTCAAAATCAAGTAATTTTTTTTTACATGTATATTTAATGCAATGCTGGAAAATCCGGCACTGTATGTATGTATGTACGTATGTATGTGGCAATGTTTGTGACGGCATAACAGTACTGTCGATCGGTTTATCCGATTTTGGTGAAATTTAAACTGTAAAGAGATATCATAAATATAAATTGATTGTCTCGGGGGATTTTTGATAAGTGGGGTAGTTTTTGAGATATTGGGGTGAAAAGAAAAACAATTTCTCGTCCATATCTTTTGAATGGTTGATCCAATCTATTCAAAATTTTTAATATGCAGATAATATATTAATACTCATCAATCGGTATAAGATTTTTTTTGAAACTATTTTTGAGAAATAGGGGTGTTAAGTGTGACATGAAGATTTTTGGCTAATGGGATGTCATTTGAAAGAGTATCGGGTGCATATTAAAAAAATACATATTTTACTTTTTATTAGGGGTGGCTTTGTAACAAAGGTGTGCGTTTAGAGGGTAAAACGCTTGATATGTCTTGTAGGATATACTGTTAGAGGGGGTTGTCGTCACAATTACCTTTTTTTAATATGCTGAAACCACCCCTGTATTGACATTAAGAGTTGCAAAAGGGGTAGAAAGGGGTAAATAAGATCAAAACCTTGAAAAATTCTGAAAACGTGAAATATCGTATGTAATGGGGGCTTAAACTGCAGATTGGTTAATTTACCCTTTATTAGGGGTGGTTTTTAAGATCAGGTCCGGTCAAGATAATAGGTATTCGGAATCTCAAAACTGGTCTAATTATTTTTCGTTATTCACTCAATAGGGTTGCCAAACCTAGGGTGTCGATAAAAATTGGTGCTCATAGTTAAAGTTTTGTTTACACACAGAAAAAAATTGCTGCCTTTTTGGTGATGCCCCTTGGTTGACTTTACGACATATATCTATTCACCGGCAAAAGCTTCAGCTGATTTGTTTTACTGACAAATTACGTGAAAAATATCATTTATTTTATCCTAATGGATGTATAGTCTGTTGAAATATTCTCAATACTAATAAATATTATATATTTTCAACAGAAGAGGGGCAGCAGCTTCTTTCTGTATACTACCCAACACCTTTACTGCGATCACCAATCCGTATGCCAAGCGTGGTGATTATGGCAAAAAAAAAAAAATTTGGAGGAGACTCTGTCCAGCAGTGGACCTTAATAGGCTGTTGATGTATGTATAGAGACTATTAGATGCCTTGATATCCTACTTAACAGCTCTATAGTCAATATTATTAAATATAATATTGAGGTTGGTTCTTAGTACCTATCCACCTACTCATTGACTTTACCAATAAGATACCATGTGGTACCTACTCATGATTACTCAAATTGTTTTTTTATATCGATGACAAGGAAGTGAACCTAAAACGCATTCTTGCAACAGATCCCCGGTTTGAAATAGCACCGGTAATGTGTGGGTCCGCCATTAACTCTGATTATTACACATTACAATGCGGTTCCCTTGAAGGGCGTGGGACACCTCAATTATATCATGTGTAATGTCGCAGGAGACATTCACATAATGTGACTTATGATAATGGTGCGGTAATAGACCCTTTTAAAAATCGTGAAGATGACGTTATTCTGTAAAAATATTGTTGTTAACCTTGCTAACTCTGTTAACTTCGTTAACATTGTTAACATCGTTAACATTTGTTAACTTTGTTATCTTTGTTAACCTTGTTAACTTTGTTAACCCTGTTAACTTTGATAACTTTATTAACTTCAAGACGTAGGTTGGTATACTTTTGTAGTGACCGATTCCAAGTAATTATTAGAACCACAGTAAAGCCTTGTAAGGGCTCTGCGTTGTAATGTACGCGTAGTTGGTTTCGCGTACACAGGAACGCCTAGTCCGGACCTGCAGCAACGCGTAGTTAAAGTAGTAAATATGTTTTGAGTACGCGTATCGACTGTTGACAGCTCTAGTACATCCTTCTCCGTTTTGGCGCTGCTGTCGCCATATCATACGGATATTATATTTCTTATCTGTTACTTTGTTTATTTCGACACGAAGAAGTAAAAATTGGCTTCTAACATTTAATTACATAACTACATAATTTGTTAAGCAAGTGAAGCTAAAGCTTGTTAAAAATGACAATCATTTATTGTAATTTTTTGCCAGTTTGTGTATCTTTAACCGTCGATTAACTTAACCAAGGCTTTACATGAACATTGTGAAATATGGGCTTAGTATATATTTTTACACGACCTAATAAATCAATTAAATAAATATTACAGGACATTAATTTCACACAGCGCCAAACTAAACTATATGGGAACTAGATTACGGATAGAACACTTTTTTTTTAAATACACACTTACCATACAATTAAAAACCCGAACACAGAACAAACATCTATATTCATCACACAAATGTTTGACCTGGGTGGGAATCGAACCCACAACCTACAGCGCAGAAGGCAAAGTTACCAACTGGTAGGTACTTGTTCAATGAATAAGAATTTTTAGGAGTTTAGGATTTGTCGGTATGTAAAGTTGTAAAGTCTACAATGTCTTTTTCGATCTCACCCTAACATTGTGGTTTACCCTGAACCTCGAACGCCCCTAGCTGCGCTCGAGACAATCTCGCCCTCACGTTGTAGTGCACCTTTATACGTACTTTTATATCTTACCGGTCGACAACACTACAAGTCGCGATATAGTATATCGCGATTGTGAAGGTGAATATATATCTTAGCGGTCGAGTCGATATAGATTCGCGATTGTGACGATGAAATCGTATAAATTTACAACAGTAGGTAGGTACCTAACCAGCCAACTTGTAGTGAGCAACGAGCATCATTCCGCATAGTAAATAGGTGTCTAAACTCAGACTAGACTCGACAGGCGTATGGTAAACATCGGAAGCAGTTTGAAACTGTCTGGGAGCTAAATAACGCTGTTTGTACGTAGTTGTTGCAAGTTTTGCTGAGAACCTATTCTGGACACACAGGACGATTTAAAAATACCTTGTAGTTTTTGAGAAGAGAACACATTTTGTTATACTCGTAGCGGCATGCCTCGTGCAGAGTTTGCAGATATGTCAAAATCGTCTGTTGTTTCACCGTGGCGTTGGTTGTACCTACTCATTTTAAATTATAGCAAAGACCTATTCATAGTAGCACACAGCTTGTAAACTATTTTTAAACAAAGAGTAGGAATGTATGTACGGCAAATCTCTGACGGTAAGTACTGATGTGATTGACATTAAGCTTTCAATATACTCGTAATTTTGTTTTGCCAAGTAAAATAGCAAATTATCGAAATCATTATTAATAAAATTGACGTGTTACGTAAATGCGGTGAAATTTGAAAATGACAGCTCCAGAATCGGGGGCTCGATTTGGCGCTTCTTTTTGCAGTGATTTCACAGCCGTTCATCTCACACCGGAGGGGCGTTTCTCTGTATTTAAAGACATTCAAAAATTGCACAATTAAATAAATAAAAGTAACGAAATAAAGGAGATTCCTAATCGGCCAGTATTCAAAGATCCTTTACAAATAATAAAACAATAAAACGGTCAGGCTCAAATATCATGATTGCCGTGTCGTGATCTTACGTAAGTAAGTATTATAAGTTGAAAGTGAGTCGTAAAAGTAGATATAGATTGATTTATTGTTAACCATGGGCTACAAATAGGTGTGTAGGTATCTACCACACGCAGCTCGGCTGCGTGTTTTAAGGTAGGTAGCATCATTTTTTTTATATTTAATGTACAGACTCAGCTTTTCTACGATTTTATTATAAGTATAGATAGATGGCCAATCAAGTTTAAGCCGTGCCTCAAAATAGATACAACAATACCATAGTAAGCAGATAAGAGAGTTAATATATTTGAATCTTTTTATAAAAGGGCAGAGGAGTGGTGACACAGACTATATACTACTACGTAGTCTAGGCAAAGCTAGGGGCAATATACGAACCTAAAAAATTGTCGAGTCAACTTGTTTAGTTTCACATTTAGAATTTTACCTTCGCCAATTTCACCTATATCATCATAAGCTAAGTTTTAATTGTCTTTAACTTCTCAGAAGTTAACTAGGTACTTTACCTTTAGTACATTCATTTTCTGATAATAATGAATAGGCTGGCTGAGACTGTTTTTTTTGTGACTCACTGTTATCACAGAATATTTCATCGTACAATTTCACTAACTATATACCAGTAGCATAGTAGTAGGAGTAAGTAGTAGGTATAGGTATGTATATGTTAACAATTGAATCAATGACTGAATGAATTACCTAATGAAATTTATTTATTAAACACCGAGGTCAGTTGACAGACGAAACAAAAAGCTTATAGTACAGTAACTTGTACTATTAGCTATTGGTTTCGTTTGTCATAATTACTGATAACACTGCATTTTAATGCAGGCGGGACTTACCGCCAGAGGGCGGACTCGATTGTATGAGATGAATGTGAATCATGAAAATATATAGTTAAACTATACCTATATATTTATACATATAGTATAACTATAACCATATATATAATTAGATGGTTATACTGATTTATCTACTAAATACTTATATAGGTAAGTAGGTACTGTTCTTATTCTTGTTAGTAATTATTCTTATTTGTTTACAGGTAAAACAGACCAAACTTAAGGATCGTTTTCAACGACTTAATCAGTTTATCCCTGATCATGGCGCATGAAACTTCTGAATTCTCTAATAACGGTAATTATCGCTTTATATTTTATGCTACCTCTATAACCCTCATCAGACCTGTCGATTCGCGTTGATTAGAATGTTGGCCAATGAAAAAGACGGATAAAAATAGAATGCATGTGACTGAGATGCGAATTTTAAGGTGGACGTGTGGTATGACAAGGATGGATAAGATAAGAAAGGAGTACCTACATCAGGGGAAGTCTGAAAGTAGCGCCAGTCGCGGAATGAATGAGGAGTATAGGATAGCGTGGTATGGACATGTCATGCGGGGGTAATAAAGTCACATCACTTACATAATATACAATATTATTAGGTATGAATGTCCACTTAATTAGGACGTAGGAGTAAGGGTAGACTGAGGAAGAGTTGAATGGAACGTGTGAGTGACGATATGCATGTGAGAGGAGTGAGATGCTGAGTTGACGGGTGACAGGAGAGAGTGGAAGCGGAGAACGCGCTGTGTGTGAACCACGCCTAAGTGTGGGATAAGGCCAAAAGGAGAATCCATACTTATATTTAAAATTCGGAAATGTCTCTGTATGTTTTTTTGTTACTTTTTCACTAAACGGCTGAACGGATTTTGATGAAATTTAGATAGGTATAGATTGTATTCTGCGGAAGGACATAGACTATTTTTATCAGGGTAGGTACTACTCCGGTGAAGCCTTGGGCAAAGGCTTTTTATTCTATAAATATCGTGATGTTTCGGTTGTAAGAACTGCCCGGTTAGGTTTTCGAAGACTTTCATTGGCATTTAGATGCAGTTTAAGCTCGTATAACTAAGAAAATGAAGGATAATCTTCACGTGTTGGTTCGTTTGGAAATAGAACCCCAAACTCAAGACTGCTATCCCTGTAAGGGAAGGTAGCGGCAGCGGATCTATTATAGATAACATTTCAACACTTCATAATTTTCAAAATTAAGCCATGATGTATATATTGGCATATGTATTCAATACTGATAAGTACACTTGAATACCAAATTAATAGCATATCAGAAGTGTAAACATATTAATTATACGTGACCGTACCTGTACACCCTCATTACTCTCCTATTCCTTAGGTTATACTAGAATAAAGAATGGTAGATTAAAAAAAAATGTCGTTATCTCACTTGGTTTCATGTAATGATACGGCCGATGGTGGATGCGCACTTCAACCGGAATCCTCAACAGTCTAAGGATCTGGCTATCTTACCTCTTATGCTGAAACTCAACTATTTTACGAATAGTTGTTATGGCAACAGGCTTCGGTAAGATGGTGATAGGTAGCCACCAACCAAACCGAAATTATATAACTCTGGGGATCAAACCCGGGCCTCTGGATCTGACATCGGTATGATAGATGAAGCTTACCAATGAAACGATATTACCCTGGATACGCAAAAAAATACGAAATAGCAAAAATCTGATATCGGTAACGTTTGATCCAATACCGATTATAGGTACGCTCCACCCCTGGGAAAACTAGCACATAAACTATATTTGCGAGGAATTTGATGAAGATTGCGTTCCGTAGTTCATCTGTAAAAGTGGGCCATCAAATACAAATAGCATTGTGTACAGAAACGAAATTGGTATGTCATGAAATAGGTGTCCATCTTGGGGAAATTAATTGCGATTATGCGTTTTCAACTAGCCGGTATGTCATGAAATAGGTATTGATTAAATAAGCGTCCATCTTGGCAAAATGATTTTCGTTTGTGCGTTTTCAAATAGTTAGTTTCTCCGGTGCCACCGGCTTTAGATGCACAATCACGCCCGCCTAATAGATAATGTTATTTACTAGGTATAATCTTATCCATATCAATTCCAGAAACAGCTTTGAATGCAATATCAGAATAAGTGCACTACACACACAAAAGAGTAGGAATGAGATTTGTAAAGCTATAAAGCAGTTTCCGAGAAACTGAGATAAACTTTGTAGCAACTATCTTATTGTTTTGTGCGGATGGATGTAACGGAGCTGGTTTGATTCCTTACTCTACTACTGAGAACTATACTCTGATGCTCTACTGCGTATAGTTGGGTAGCTAGTATTACTACCAACTTACATGTAAAACTAGTAGTTCGCCCCGAACTGAGATCTCGTGATGGTCTTATGTATTATTAGGTAACGTTGTTCGAGGCTCTCTCTTGTTTGTTTACTCTTATTATATACAAAGCCAGAATGAGAGCAATGCACCGGCCGTATGTCATAGTAGGTGGGCAGAATACAATAAGTGAATACGTCACCCCTTATTAACATGAACATGAAAGACATGAACCTTTGATGTTTTTGTGAAATGTGCTCTCAAAACCGTTGCCTTAGAAGTCGTGGCAGAAAGATCTGCCTCTCCAGCTCACGGATGTCGTTATGTTAACCGAGGGGCATCACCAAAAAGGCAGCAATTTTTTTCTGTATGTAAACAAAACTTTAACTGTGAGCACCAATTTTTCATCGACACCCTAGGTTTGGCAATCCTATTGAGTGAATAACGAAATAAAACTGCTCTAATTATTAGAGCAGTTTTATTGAGTTTCCGAATATCCATTATCTTGACTCTTGATTTTAGGATCAAGACCTGATCTTAAAAACCACCCCTAATAAAGGGTAAATTAACCAATTTTGAAATCTGCAGTCTAAACCCCCATTTCATATGATATTTCACGTTTTCAGAAATTTTCAAGGCTTATTTATCTTATTTACCCCTTTTTATTTACTTTTGCAACCCTTAATGTCAATACAGGGGTGGTTTCAGCATATTAAAAAAAGGTAATTGTGACGACAACCCCCTCTAACAGTATATCTTACAAGACATATAGTACATGGCGTTTTCTCTTTAAAATCACTTCTTATTAGAAGTAAAATATGTATTTTTTAATATGCACCCGATACTCTTTCAAATGACATCCCAGAAGCTAAAAATCCTCGTACCGATTGATGAGTATTAATATATTCTCTGCATATTAAAAATTTGGAATAGATTGGATCAACCATTCAAAAGATATGGACGAAAAATTGTTTTTCTTTTCACTCCAATATCTCAAAAACTGCCCCACTTATCAAAAATCCCCCGCGACAATCAATTTATATGTATGTTACCTCTTTACAGTTTAAAGTTCACCAAAATCGGATAAACCGTTCGACATCTATGCCGTCACAAACATTGTCACATACATACAGTGCCGGATTCCCCAACTTAACAGAGATATCTCGTTCGCTTCGCTCACTCGATCAACAAGAGTATGTTGCCTAAGATGGAGCACGCTTGCCTAAAAGGAACCTATTTACTATGGACTTGAAGACTCCATGGTACGTAATGGTAGAAACGTAATTGATTATTGAATTTCATTCTATGATTCGACTACTTTAGTTTTTATCCAGAGCCACTGAGATGAAGTCTGAAACCGAGAGATTTTTTTTTAAAGAAAAAAGCTGGAAAACTGTGTTTCTGAAAAAAAACTGTTTGCATTTTTGAGTTCTTGTTTGATATTAAAATGTATGATGAATGTGCCCAAAGATGTTAGAACACTTTAAAAATGTAAAAAATATAAATTCAACCGTATGAATTTAGTAAAGTATTGAATAGCGTTATTTAAAAAAAAATTGCTTATTTTTTTGTATCGAACACGTATTTCCTAACATGACTTTTCGATAACTCTCACGGTTTCAGACTTCACCTCAGTGACCCTGGAAAAAAACTCCGGACTACTCCTGGAAACTTAAAAGGACTGGACCATGATTTTGAATAGATAGGGACTGAAATTTCGTTATAAAAACAACCACGTTTTGTCAAATGGAAGCTGCCTCATTTGTTTATAACCGACTTTCAAAAAAGAGGAGGTTCTCAATTCATCGGATTTTTTTTATTTTTTTTACGTATGTTCCCCGATTACTCGAAGACGCCCTGACCGATTTAGAAAAATATTTTTTTGTTTTAAAATAAACTTCACAGGTGGACCCACCATTGATCAGGTCAGGATCTGATGATGGAGACCTGAAGAAATCGAGGGTACTCTTCAAATATAATATGCACCCTTGAAGTGATTTGGGTATTTTTAGTGTCGGTATACTTCCCAGGTGATCCCATCGTCATCAGGTCAGGTAAAATCTCTATTCTGGAAAAATCGAGGGAAATCTTCAAATATTATAGGCACACTTGAAGCGATTTGGGTGTACCTATTACCTCAAAAGTAAGGTAAAAACGGACCCCATACAGGATCGCGCGTCTGTCTGTCTGTGCGTCCATCTGTCGGTTTTCTATTTAGTTTTAAAACGCTATTATTCAATCAGTAGTTGCCTAGTATATAGTAATTCTTTATGGTACACATAATCAGAGGTTGGAGCTACTGTTAGACATAATAACTAATTGCATTTCCGCTTATTGCACTTCACAAACTACTAAGAATTTGCTCCAGCCACTTGTTAACAAGTAGTCTATGCACTTACGACGGTCTAAGAATAAACAGAAACTTTTCAGGCAGTCACAGATACCTGAAATACGTTAGATAAGGCCTTTGTGACTATGATAAGCGCATTCACGTGGGGAGCCCCCACGTGAATGCGCTTATCTAAATTTATATAAATGTATGGCGTTATATAAATGTATGGCTGACGTAACACGGAACCGTATCAATTTTCCGTATCTAGGTTTTACCCCGGTTTAATCAACGGACTATTATGTGCATCTGGACTTGAACTTATATATTATGCATGCATAAAAATGTGATCCGCTCTGAATCTAAATATTTAAAATCGTTATGAAACTGTCTGACTGACTGTCAATCATCGCACAGCTCAAACTAGACGTTTAAGGGACTTGATAATTTTATGAATTAAATTTTGAAAATTCGCACCTTGAGGGGTTGAAAATTGTCGTAACAGTTCAGAATAAAATGCTGCATATCTCAATGACAGTTTAGAAAAATATCAACATGATAGGTACTTGAAAATTAAGTACCAATGTAGAAACTCCTAGGAAATAGAAAAGCTCATAAGTATTTTTTTTTAATGAGGGCTGGATACTTATGTACTACCAAAAACGAGTCATACGTGCAAGTTTCCCACGTTTCATGGCATCTGGTTTTTAAGTGAAAAGTCATTTCTTGAGATAAGCAAAAACCATTGAACTCGCGACACCATACACCTTAACGACACCACATTTGACACAATTGACTTTAAACACATTGGCACGTTATCTTTACGATCCTAATAGGTACGGGTAAGGACCGTTCGAAGACTGCCTCTACCTATAGACAGACGATTGACAGCCATGACAGGGATCTATGAACGTCAGTTCTAAGAAGTTATTTTGTCAGTTGTGTTGCAAAAACAATAATAAATATCATTAAAAAATATCGTGACCAACGCAACAACATTAAGATTCAAGTACCAACAGTCTCAGCTGTTCTCTTCCGCAAAGATCGACAAACTTCAAGTTTTCACATCTGTCGGTACTCCCGGAGTGCCACTGTTTTTTTTTTATTTTGCATATTTCTGGAGAGCAGCGTATGCTCATTAAAGGGAAGGGTTTTGCGAAAAGGCTAATTGTATGATAAAAATACCTTATCGAAAATTGTAGACCATGCAACTATCTACAAAAATTGCCATAACATGTTTTTTTCCTAAGATTCACCATTCATGAGAAAAATATATTCTAAAAAATAGGTACTTAAGTTTATATAACATGACAATATGCCTAATACATATTATAAGCTTTTTTTGTATTGTAAGACGGGGAGGTGCTTTAAAGGTGGAAGCGCACTTCGACCGGAATCCTCAATAAACTGAGGAACTGGCTATTATACCTTGAAATGTCGGAACACAACAATTTAAGAATGGTTGTTATGGCGACACAAAGTACCTACTACCACCAACCAAACCTGGCACAATATTATTATTAACATAATATTATTAATAATATTGCATGATAATTCTTATCATGAAACTGTAAAGAAACGGAATCCCTTATTTTATTATCTATAGATGGAGAATGTTTTTGCACCTTAGAGTCTATGATTACGAAGATGATTGAGCAACAAATAAAAAAATTGAAAATAAAAATAAAAAAATGAATTCATTTACCTATCCGCAGACATTTTGGTCAAGAGTAACCGTAGTATTTGATGTCTATACCAATTTAATATTTCGAACAAAATTTGAATAGTACATCGAAAATGGGGACTTTCACAATATCATTATAATGGTATCAGTAACATGTAAATTTTCAGCTTCTTTGTATATTATGCGTGCAATGTCTACTTTGACCGCACTAGAGTGTTATCAACTAGTGTATTATAACATACCCGGAACTGTCCGTCCTTACCTGAACAAGTTTATAGGGAGATACAGAACAACTCGGACAGATGTGTTGCGCAAAGATTTGATGTCATGCAATGTGATTGTGACGAAGAACAATGAACTGACACATTACTACTTTTCACGTACCTACCTACTTGCCTACAACTCTACAAGTATTGGGAAGAAACGCTTTCAGTACTTACCTACATACAACATTTTGGTTCAAGTTTTGAAACGTCAGTCACCAAGGTATTGGGGGATACAGTCATGTGAAGTTATCATATTCTAGCACAGTCATGCAATCGGTGGTTGTGGTTAGGTACAACCGAGGTACCTTATCAAAAGATAGGTACTGCATCTTATTGATATGTCAAGAATAAGTGATCGTAATCCTACAATCTAACAAAATGTATCGATGATTGTAGCCAGCAGTCAACGAGTTGAAATGACTAGTAAATTAGCCTTCAATTGAATAACAAAGGAATAGTACATCAATTTTGTAAATATATTTGATACTTGAATTACTTATTTTCGTATACCTATAAAACTGTTTCATTTTATGTTTTAAGTATCTACTTATATAAAATTAAAATATCTTCCGATTAACTATCTATCAATAAAATACTTACTTACCTACTCGTTATCTGTAAAAAACTTTGCATTGCAGCTAACAAAACCAATTTCCAATGATTGAACTTTCCGAAATTATTGTTGATCTTGTAAAATTTATGTTCGCTGTCGACATATGCACAAATCCCTTTCTTTACATATTGGTTGGCATAAGCACGTGAGCCTCTACAAATGGAAAAAGTAATGTACAGAGGTGTTTGTGTTATCCGTTGATAGAAATTGCGGAGACCTACCTAGTACGCTAGTTCAGCGATGCTACACGGGGCGTTACGGCGTCGGCGGCGACGCGACACCGTTGAAATTTTCCTGTGAACGAAATATACGAAACATTCAGTTGTTTTCCAAGTAATAATCACAATGGCTATTATCAACCTATAGTTAACTACTGCTGGACGTAAATGTCTCCCAAGGTGCGTCACTGAGCTTGATCTATGGCCTTACTCATCCACTCTCTGCCCTGATACGCTATCCCCTAGATGAGCAGCCAGGGTGCTCTAGTCTAGACGGTCGCCCCTTAGAGTAGTTTACTAAGCACAGGAGTTGGCTGGCTACGGAGGGCTGTGGATTTTGTAAAATGGCGGCATCGCAACGCACCGTGTGGCATCACTCTTAAGTATTTACTTCGAGGTCATTATTTATCATCGATCTGACAGGCTTGAACATTGAACTTTACACACTCCGCAGACGAGTATTGGGAACGTTGAGTAGCAACACTACGACATAAAAAAACACCTAAAAACACCTAGGTACATAAGCATAGCTAGGTAATATTATTGTCAGTTTATAAACTTAGTTTACCTAATTATTTTAGTTATGTTGTTTATACTCATACCAACTTTTCGTTACTATTGAATCATTCTTGTTAGAATGAAACAAAGTTTCTCTTCAAAAAAAGTATGTCGCCATAACAACAGCTCAATATTGTCGTGATCCGGCATTTTAGAGGTATGATATTTCAGTTTCTCAATCTGATGAGGATTCCGGGTGAAGTGCGCTTGTACCTTCAGCCTTATCATATCTTGATACCCAGGTGAGGAGAAGGCCCAGAACATCGTAGGTACCTTCTTGTATTGCATTGCAGCTAACAAAACCAATTTCCAATGTTTGAACTTTCCGAAGTTATTGTTGATCTTGTAAAATTTATGTTCGCTATCGACATAAATGAAAAAAAAAATGGCGCTGTGTGAAATTAATGTTCTGTAATATTTATGTATTTATTTATTTATTTATTAGCACCGTTTTACATTAAAAAAAATGTTTTAGAAATATATTTCTAGAGTTAGCTCGCCTTTGCCATCAATTTTAATTTAAGTTTTTATTCAATACGTATGTACTAACAAATACAAATAATAAAAAAACATTTACATTTTAAAAACTTGACATTGAAAAGCAGCAGTTTTCATTTTGAAAGAAGGTAAATAAATATATCTCTTGCGCTGCTTTTTTTCATGTATCCTTTTCCTAATCCACGACAATCTGATCTTCACACGCTCTGATAAGATATCTGCTGGGGTGATGGGCTCTCAATCCACATGCAAAACAAAACACTTCAGATAATTGTTGTTATCTAGCGGCGCTTATATAAGTCCGCGGGACGGACACTGCGGTGTAATACCCCACCATGACTGTACGAAGCATCGTCATCTTGCTCTGCGTGTTCGCAGCCGCGCAGCCGAAGGTGCTGAGGCAAAGCAGCCAGGCCAAGGATGACCTAGAGCAGTACATCGCCGACAAGAGGTCTGAGCTTAACTACCGGTACCGCCTGCACTACCACGTGGCCCCGCCTGTCGGCTGGATGAACGATCCCAACGGGTTCTCCTACTACAATGGGGAGTACCATCTTTTCTACCAATTCTACCCATACGACTCGGTCTGGGGCCCGATGCACTGGGGCCACTCCTCCAGCCCGAACCTCGTCGACTGGCAGACTCTGCCCACTGCGCTCATCCCGGAGCAGGAGCAGTGCTTCTCCGGCAGCGCCGTCGTTGACGGAGACACCATGATCCTCATGTACACGGGGCACGAGATCACAGATCAGGCGCCTTACTTCAACGAGACCCAGTATCTGGCGTTCAGCGACAACGGCGTGGACTTCACCAAGTTCGAAGGCAACCCTGTACTGCCGGCCGCTCCCAACGGATCTCCGGACTTCCGCGACCCCAAGGTTTGGAAGCACGGAGAACACTGGTACGTAGTTATCGGCAGCAAGACCGACGATCAGAGAGGAAGAGTGCTGCTGTACAGATCTCAGAACATGCTTGAATGGGAATTCTTACGCGTCCTCGGCGAATCAACAGGGGATCTGGGCTACATGTGGGAGTGCCCGGACTTCTTTGAGCTGGGTGGTAAGCACGTCTTGCTCTGGTCTCCGCAAGGCATGGAGCCCGTCGGCGATAGATACAAGAACCTATACCAAACTGGCTTTATCCTCGGTAACTTCAATTATGACAATTTTGAATTCGTACAAGAAACCAAATTCCAAGAGTTGGATTATGGCCACGATTTCTACGCCAGTCAGACCATGGAGAAAGATGGCAAGAGGTACGTTGTGGCGTGGTTCAACATGTGGGAGGTGCCACATCCTGAAGAGGTGGATGGGTGGGCAGGAGCAATGACCATCGTTAGAGAGCTCGTTTTGGACGGTGACCGGATTCTGCAGAAGCCTTTGGAGGAAATGGTTTCGCTGCGGGATGAATTAGTGAACGATGGCCCGCTGAATAGAGGATGGTTCATTTCGTTGGGTCAGACGGGAGAGATCAACATCAGCGGTGATTGGACGAAGGATATTGAGCTGCTGATCGAAGGTCGCAACGGTGGAGGCAAGGCGGTGTTGAAATGGAACCCGAAAGAGGGTAAGGTGGTGGTGGACCGAGAGGGAGACGTGAGGCAGGTGGAGTGGTCTCCGATCGGCTCTCAGTCCTGGAAGCTCTTCCTGGATGCTAGTTCCTTGGAGCTGTTTTGCGGTGAGGGTGAGGTGGTGTTCAGCAGCAGGGTGTACCCAGACGGTGATTGGCTTGTCACGAACACCAGCCCGCAAGCTCTGGAGGTGAAGGCTTACAAACTGAAGAGAAGTGTACCTCTATAATTTTAAAGCATGTGATATTTTGTACCAAGTTCTCATTTTGCAACATAAACTATTTTTATTATTAACGGTACCTACTAATAAGTACCGATTCTTGGATCTTGATTTTAATTTGTGTTTCAAAATTAAAAGTACCTACCTAAAATGAAATGTTTTTTATTAATCATATGTTTCACTACAAGATTAAGGTTACAAGTATTTTTCTCAGGGGGTATTAAAAGTAAGTGGAAATAGAACAATTCTGCATATGATTACTGTGACTTGCTCAAAGAAAGTAACGTTTTCATAAATTACATTTTCATTCAATTTTTGTTGGTTAAAATCTACCATGGATACTGGTATAAACCAGTATTAGTCTTTTTTAAGTATTCCCAATTAGAACACATTATTTTGATGAGAAAAACGGAAAATTTTAAATATTTTGGTAATTCTTGGTTGCAAATTGGTTTGTAATGCAGCTGACATTTAATTATCATTATCTTCTTGCCCAGTATGCTACAATACGTGGGTTCGACACAACATGTCTTCTTTGAGGCCGTGTTGTTAAATAATAAAAAAAAAAAAAAAAAAGAATAAATAAATAAATAAATGAATAAATAGATAAATAAATAAATATTACAGGACATTTTTTTTTACACATAGTTAGAGTATATCCTTCTTTTCATCACTTTTAGAATTATTTTTTTCAAAATATTGTTTATAGGGTTTGCTATGTTCGTTAATCTTATAGCCATGCACTCAAAATTAACCTTTTTTTTTCATTGTACGTTTAGGAACTTGGCCTTCATCTCACCTGGTTTCAAGTTACGATTAAAACACATAAACGTACCTGACCTTAGACCCTTGAAGTACAAACAGACGTTCTGTGAACTAATGAGGTGGGCTGGATAGTGCCGCGTTCTCTAATAGCATTGCGGATTCCAATTCAGATTCGCTCTGCTGAAGGAAATTATACTGAGGTTGGGATTGTACGACCGCTCTAGAACGCTATTAAATTCAACGGCATTGTTCGAAGTCAGCTTCGCGGGAGAGCTAGATCACTAGGCCCGTAGTAGCGGTCCTTGTAAACGGGCTCTAATACAGTGTAGTACAACCCATAGGTAGATATTTATGCCACAAAGCCGCATTGTGATTTCGATCGGAAGGTATTGTTGCCGTTGCAATTACGGGCACAAGGCTTACCTATTTGTCTCAAGTTTATGAATGCAGCGCAGCTCCTAATGAATTCTGCATTGCACAGTGCCATCTAGTCCCATCTAAATGAAGCTTGTTAAATATGAATATGGGAACTACGACTTACTATTAGTTATTCTGTGCTAGTACTGAGTATATTATCTCATACTTTACTTTATTACATTACACTCTTTTTTCTTAAATAAATGAATTGGATACTATACAACTATCACAAAACAAACATATATTCATCACACAAATGTCTGCTGTGACATATGTTTCGTGGAAAATTTACATTTCATACTTTTTTATATAAATTATTGCTTAGCTCTTGACTCTAGGTTTTTCTAGCACTATAGATCAAGGCCAGAGCAAGGATGAGGTCTTCGACGGAGCGGGTTTTCTCATCCGATGGATCAGATGGATCACGGCAAACTTTCGCTTGATAGTAGTAGGTAGGTACCTACGTTAGTCAAATTTTACTTGCTACTGGCGATCGTACCTCTGACTACCCCTAGGAAGTGGGTTTATCCACGCTCTGAGTCATCAGAGGACATTTTGCCCTTCTAGGACTCAGAAGGGGAAAATTACGTGAGTCTGTTACTTAATTCAGTGCGGGCGCTGTAGGCACACTTACCGCACTTAGATAGGTAATCTGTAAAACATGGAAACAAATGATTATGCTATGACTATTAAACTACAGTGACTTGGAGTGGACCTAGGTAGTAACATGAGATCATCACTCACAACTCGTTGAGAAATTCGCGCTGACAATGTGTGGGTGAAATAACTGCTAGTTATTTAGTTCCACGGCTACTAAACGACTTTTTAAATACATAACGATATTGTAAACTACCTACTGCTTAAAATATCGTTAGGGTATCTTTAAATTTTCAAAGAATATGTCATAAAGGCGGATTATACCTCCTTAAGAAGGCCAAGTAGGCTCACTTTCCCATACAAACGTAGTTCTATTTTAATTTCGAAATGGCAAGTCTGATTCAAACGGTTTTTTTGCAGGTATAATCGGATTGGGATAATCTGTGTCTGTTATACAAACCAAAATATATAGAAAAGAGTTTTTCCATACAAACCCTCTTTTCCATATATTTTCATTGTTATTGCGTTTTAAGAAAAAGTAACGCACAACAGACACAGATTATCCCAATCCGATTATACCTGCAAAAAAAACTTTTGAATCAGACTTGCCATTTCGTAATTAAAATAGAACTACGTTTGTATGGGAAAGTGTGCCAATTGGCCGCGCACCACAGACACAGATCATAGATCATCTCTTTCCGATTATACCTGCAAAATTTCATGCGACCGCTTCAGACTTACCACTTCGAAATGAAAAAGGAACTACGTTTTTACTGAAGAGCTAAAATCAGCAGTACTCCGGTACCCTCTTAAGAAGCACCTCCATCCGATAATTATAATGATTAAAATGTTAAAATTGGGGTCGCTACCCTAATTATGGAAAATTGAAATTAGCCTTCAGCAGCATAACATGTATACTTCACGCATTCTATCTTTATCACCTAATTGTTTATGCCTAGCTGTAAGTTTTTTTATAAGTTGTAAAATAGTTTTACAAAACATCGACGTTTGGAATGTTTCCCGTTAGACCTATAACGTCGAGTCACTTTGCGTCGCGTTGCTTCACGGCGACAAAGACGCCGAGTGGTGATACCGCGCTTGGTCGGTTGATACGTCTCCGTTACCTACTTAGATAAAAAAACAAAAGATTTCGCACATTTCGCCCGAATATGTCTTAGCTAAAACTTGGCCAAAACGCACTGGAGCATCAGTTTTCATTCAGCAACTCGTGTGGTATCGCAACGAACAGTATAGCTCACTTTGCATTTTAAGTCTTTGCTATTTGTTATAAAATCAGTATTATAGTAATTATAGATGTTGCTATCCATTACAACCATCGCATGACAAATTACGCCACTATTTTCGCAGTGAATAAGGCGTGTATCACACGCCGTCCTTTGATTTTAGGGTTCCGTACCTCAAAAGAAAAAAGGGGATCACTTTGTTGTCCATCAGTCAGTCTGTCTGGTCTGTCAAGACCCTTATTCTCAGGAACGCGTACGAGTATCAAGTTGAAATTTACATCAAATTAGATGTAAAGGAAAATTCTGAAGCCGTAAATATGTACCGAAGTAGTTTAATGACAAAAACTATTTTTATATAACAAACTTATGATTGTCGGTTGGTGCTATAACCGTGTCTAGGGATCGAACGGCAAAGTTTGTCTTTTGTTGAAAAAGTCTTCGATGGGCGACTATCGAACTATCGAACTTACCTATATACCTACCTACCAACTTAGATACCTTACCTATAATTTTGTACAGAATCCTCGGTGCGCGAGTCCAACTCGCACTTGGGCAGTTTTTATCTAATCTCCATTAGCTAAGTCACGAACTGTTGATCTATGGACTAACAACATAAAAAAACACGACTAATCAATAAAACTCCACTTTGTAGGGAATGCTCGTTTCATCCTGCTCCTTGGCTGGCATATTGCATTGAGGCCATTTGCATTTATATGAGGTACTGCCAGGCGCACCTGGCTTCACTTTACTATTTCAACTATTCAGCGAGTTTTCTAGAACCTTGATGCGTTGGTTTGATTTTGAAATCTAAATATAAATAACCTGAAAACAGGACCGCCCCTGTGGTCTAGTGTTTTGCCGACTGGTATCAGGTCCAGAGGTCCCGGGTTCAATACCCAGGGGAAGTACAATACTTTGTTTAAGTCCGCCTACAACAATTCTTAAATTACTGTGTTCCGGCATTTAGAGGTAATATAGGCAGTTGCTCAATTTATTGAGTTTAACTTGTCAGTTAAATGCACACAAAACTATAGTAAACACAAAAAACTGCGCGGGGTCAGCTAGTAATATGATAAGTTGATGTGGGTATGTGTATGTTCCATATGGACTACAAAACGGCTGAACCAATTTTAATTGAATATCAAATTAGTCCAGTGGGATCCTGTGAAGGTTTTTTTCTTCGGATCAACAGTTTATTTTGTTTTTAGCAACTTAACGCAAGAGAAACTACGCGGGCCTAATTATCTATACCTAATAATAGATTAATAACGTGGATAGAATAAATAAAAAGAGAATAAAACAACTTTTACCGTTTACCGTACAGAATAGGATAAAATCCATTCGGCCGCCAACACCGAGTTAGTTAAGTAACTAACTCGAAAAAGTAAGTAAAGAAATAAGTTAAGTAAAAACTTAATGTATTACTTATGAAAAGTTTTTTTCCTTTTTTCAATCAGTTACAAACGAATACATATGTATCAGGAATTTAATTAATTTGGCAGGAGAACGTGATATACTAAAATAACAGACAACAAACGTTTTTGTATATATTTTCAAGCCGTAGCGCGGATGCACCAAGAAATGTATTCTGTTCAGAATGAGGATAAACACATTTCAACAAGATTTCAACAGATTTACCAGTGCTCTACTTTGTACTCAGAATTTGTTCGATCTCGATTCACCTGAGAGAAGTTATGAAAAGCAACGCAAGGTCGATATCGGCCGTAGACTTATATTTGCATTCATCGAGCCCCTTTTGTGCTATTCCGTCTCATATCCCGTGAAAATATGGAAAAAACGAAACAATCCATCATCAAAGCCACGCTGAACTTCCGTTTTTATCCTTTCTTCCGTGAAAATAGCCCTTCCATTAGCAACTCGTTTGAAACCCTCTACCCAAAGCCACCCTTTTAAAACTCTTTAAAATGGAACGTCGCCATGCCATTGACAAGGTTACCAGTCTTTAAGAACCAATAAAGTCAGGCGTCGTGTAATACAGCAATTATAATACAATATAAAAACATGTACCTAACACGCTTACTCGTACGCTTCCGTCTGCTACTGGTCTGGAACAGTTGAGTTGCCTCAAGGCCATTTGTAACGGTCCTTAGGTAATCTGACTGATTCATTTGTACATAGTTAGTAAATTTAATTGTACATTTTATTGAATAAAGATTGTTTAAAAAAAAAGTTTAAAACAATCACCTTCGATGCTGCGAGCTTAAAAGCACACCATGATAACTTTTCCTTTGATTTTTTTGTCATCCCACGGGAACTCTACACATTTCCGGGATAAAAGTAACATGTGTGGCAATTTCCAAGGTTCAAGATTGACACACAGGCTACTGATACCAAATTACTTCAGGATTCGTTAAGTAGTTTGAGCGTAATTGAGTGACAAAAATATTTGAATTATTGAACTATCCCTCGAGAATACTTTGCATAGAGGAACTTTCTACTCGGGCATCTTTGTGAGACCCTTACGTAAGACCGACTGACTGGCAACGGAAGGAATTTTGCAATTGAATAAGGGGGTGGTAAATATATTAACTAACTTTTTACATAATATACGAGTATATAAATCACTTATGTTTCACAAGCCTCATAGCTCGGTTGGTAGTAACTCTGCCTTCTGCGCTGTAGGTTGTGGGGTTGTGATTGTGTTCGATTACCACACACAGCAACAAACATTTGTGTGATGCATGCAGATGTTTGTTCAATTTGATTATTTACAAAACAAAAAATCATTTAAGTGTTTCTTATCCGTAATCTAGGTCGCATATTACAGGATATGCTTAGTTTGGGGCTAGATGGCGCTGTTTGAAATGAGTATCCTGTAATTTGATATTTATTTATGTTCTCTTAACGGTGGTGTTTTTATTATGTAGTGTACCTTCATAGATTACAACTTGCTGACTCCACGCAGATTAACATGCGCAAAGTTTTTCCAAAGTTTATCAGTATCATTATGCCAAGCCTAGTGTGTTGATATGGTAATTGATCAAACTTTATGGATATCTATAAGTGTGTGTATACGAGTATTATGTGTATCAGTTTCGAGATTGGCCAAAAATGCTTTTGTCCGCTATCTGTCGGCTGTCGCTGTCTGTCGGCTGTCGGTCTCGCCTACAGGTCGCATTTTTCAACCGATTTTGATGAAAATTGGCACACATGTTCCTTAATTTATTAGTCAATCGTTATTTTTGAATGAGGGAGAAAGGGGGAATTTTGCTGTAGCTTTATTTATCAACGGATTTCAATTAAATTTGAAAGACACAATAAGGATCTAATTCTACACAAGATGTTGTGAAAAAAAACCCAAAAAGGGGGAGTGGAGGGGGAAAAGGGGAGAAGTTTGCTGTAGGATTTCATTTTTTTTTAAATATACCTACCTATAGTACCAATCAGATTACGAAGTCCTCTCCGCCTTTCTGAGACAAACTCGTAGACACCAGATTTGACCTTTGGGGACTAGGGGAATACGAGTAATCACTAAAGCTTATACCTCCATTTGCTTTTTGCTCTTTTTGCAAAAATCTAAAAGGAAAAGTGAAAGAGGAAAGCATCGGTTATTGCTTGGTTGTAAAGGCTCGCGCAGTTCTTTCAGAGCCACTAGTAATAATGAGTGGTGCTGTACATTTTAAAACACGGATTTGAGTGAGAGACGCGAAACCAAACAAGAGGGCTGCGCGCGCTGCTATCGCAACCTACCTGGCGAGTCACACTCACCCTGATGATGATTCACCTGTTGAATCGAAACCGTTGGTGCCTACATCAGCATAATCGTATACGTAAGTAAAACTCGTGTTTTAAAATGAGAGCCGCTTACGCGAACACGTAAAGAAAAATCTTCCTGGGTCCATAAAAGAGTTAAATACGTAAAAACTATACTTTCGACGTCTGACATCACTATGGTAGGTATGGTAAGGTACCTACTAAGCGTTACATTTCTCGTAAGATTTCCCAACTGTGTCGTATAATTTCTGGAAATACTAACCTGCCCCATTCTTGATTCGAACTTAGAAAAGGTATAGAAGTGAAACTAGATTTTATACCTACTGTTGGAATAAGCCGTCATAGTAAAGTTAATATTTTGAGTTTCGTAGTCCTGTAGGAGTTGCTTAGAAAATATTATTCAGATTAGTAGTAAGTAGGTCGGTACCAACCTACTTACAAAATTTTCAAGGTTGTTTTTCTAGTCACTTTACAATTTTGAACTTTGAACCCCGTATTTGCTGAGCATTGTTTACTTATACCTAGTATACCATACGGTACCATACCGTTATTATTTTATTATCTGTGCCATAGGTATGGGTATACCTATCTACTCAAGACCTAGATGTAAATATAATGTTAGAGGTAGACCGAAGAAGAGATGCATGGTTTGTGTGAGGTGCAAGAAAGGAATGAATGTTGACATGACGTCCGATAGTGCCGAGATAAGAAGAATATATGCTGTGCCAAGTGACGGCCGACCCTACCTAAAAAGAAAAATACCAGATTCACTATAATTTACCCATTGAGGATTCACCTCTGGTCACTAGTTAGAGCACGGATCTTATGATGATCACCTACTTGAGGGTAGTCAGAGGCACCCCCAAACTTACGTTCGACTCATGCCCGCGGTTTGTTAGTTTTATTCAAAACGTGATAAGTTGCAAGCCCATCGCTAAGTAGCGAAATACTAGCCAGTGCGGGGGTTTTGCTCCTAGGGACATTCGCCGGTATCCTCGCGATGTGGCCTTCACCGTCAGAGCATGCCCAATGCCCATGTATCAAATGCGCATACCTAATACCTGCCGAAAAACTGAAAGTTCACAGGCACGACTGGATGTCAACCCACATCCTCCGGATCGGAAGGCGGGCCCACACTCACTCGGCTACACAACTCTGAAATCTTAATAAATTTTTTTATTATCAGTTAGGCGGTCAGTCGAACAATGTGTCGATTTGAGATAATTTTAGAAACGATATGACAAGCTATTTGATGAGGAGATTAACAATTTTTACAAAAATAAGTTTCAAAATCAATTACCGATCTATGCGTTCTTTTCAGCAGCAAAACTCGCCTGATTAGTTTTGGGACCCAATTGTGAAGGTAAGGTAAGTACTGCGCGCCACCCGGTGACACAATCTTCTTTATTATAAGTAGATAGAACGTGATCATATGATTAATGACCTCAAACGATGCTGTCCGCAAAATGTCTGATACTAATACATTTGAGACATGCACATGATTGGGCGGTGAAGTTCACATCGTGAGGAAGCCGGCATGTCCCTGGTACCAAAAATCTTCATAGCATGTGTCCCTGGATAATATTCCGCTAAACGGCGATGAGCTTGCAACTTTTTTTTACTACTACTTATAACTATTTACTTATAACCTACAAACCGTGGGCATGTGCTGAACGTAAGCTTGGGCGTGCCTCTGACTAACCCCTAGTAGGTAATCCTCACAGGACAACCTCTGAGTAGGTAGTGATCGGAGGTAGGATTTCTCAAGCGAATATAGTTGAGTCATTTACTACTACTTTTTTTATTATTTTTAACAAAATAGGTACTGACCTATACTTTGTAACAAAATATAAGATAGAAAGAGCATATCATATTTATGAATCTAGGTACAAACGTTATATTTACGATCCTACGAGGTACGGGTAAGGACCGTTCGAGGACGGCCTTGACTCATAGCCAGACATTTATTTTATTTTTATTTTTATTTCATTCGGGAAACATACAGATACAACATATAAAAAGGTAATACATTAAAAATAATACCGAATCCAACAAAGTTTCCACTTTTAAGTAATACAAAAGAAAGAAAGTGGACCAAATACAAAATAACAAATCTAAAACAAAATATGAAGCCAGAAATACAAAATTTTAAACAACCTACAAGTTAAATTTAATTTAAATTCACAACAGAATTCAGGAGGGCGCTTTTAAAACTGTTAAGTGATAGAAAGAACAAGTCAATATCGGAGAACTTCTTATTATAGTTATTGCATGACCTACGAATAAATACATTTGAACCGTAGTTAGTTCGCTAGTTAGTTTACATTTATCAACTGTGACATCAATCTGTCAACGCCTGTCCTACATGCCCCCTGTACTATGTCCATCCTACTGGCAGTTGGTTCGGTATATTTAACATGAGTGTTTATTAATTATTGAGTCTCATTTTTTTATTATAAATTTACCTTGATAGGTAGGTACATTCATTAAGTTTCGAGGTCGAGAGCTAATGCTCCTCATTGACCTCGAAACTTGCGTAGACAAGGATGAGATATATGATGGAGCAAGCTTACGCATAAGGTTCCTGTTTACGCTTAGTACTTCCCAAATTGGTTGTTATGCTGTCATAACGTCGTAATAATTGCAAAACAAGGACATCGTTTAAATGTTGAAATCACCCGATTGTCGTCCGTTATGGAATCATCCGCCATTAGTGTTTATCAGCTGGTCGCAATGTCGGCCCTCTCCGTTCAGGCGGAAATGTTCCATTTCATTTCATCTTAAATGTCTGTTAAGCATTTTCGTTATTAAATGCTTCGAAAGATTGGGCTCTGCGAAATATGGTTTACTTACCTACGTGGGGTATATGGAAGAAGCTGGGTAAACACATCACTGGTGCTACTGCTTCTGTTATAATTGAGTAGTGATTCTACCAATGGGTTCTAATGTTTTGAGAGACCATTAACCGCCTTCTCTATGGTCGAATGGTTCAATCCCGATGGCTTTTTGGGCTTGGTTTGGTTGATGTGTTTTATCTATTCTACTACTAGCAAAAAATACATTGTCAGAAATAATGTATTTTTTGCTACAAAATAATTCTTTTTCACAATAAAATAAAACCATAATCGTCTAAAGTATTTATTATGGAACGTTCGTAGACGAAATTTAATTACTAGTACTCTGTAAATTATTTTTTAGGTACCATCGCAGCATTTTTTTTATTTTAGGACGGGGAGGAGCTTGGCCTTCATCTCACCTCATTTTTCAAATTATGATAAGGCCGAAGGTGCAAGCGCACTTCACCGGGAATCCTCAACAAACTGTGGAACTGGCTATCTAACCTCTGAATGCCATCTTACCTAATTCAGAATTAGGTAAGATGGCAGGATATGGTGGTAGCTAGCCAGGCGTACTAAAACAAAGTTCTACCACCAACCAAACAACCAATTAAGCACATTATTGTACTCCGATCCGGGATCGAACCTGGGACCTCTGGATCTGACACCAGCGGACGGCACTTGCACAAAGTTTTTAAAGTTTATCACTAGATATCATATTATGCCTAGCCCAGTGTGGTGTTATGGCAAATGTTAGCTACAAATGGGAATATTTAATTACTTTCTTTGTGACATATAATTACCGTGGTTAAATACCTAACACAAACCAGACATCACAAGATCTCAGTTCGGGCAAACTACTATTTTATTATTGAATTTTTTTGAATGTGTGGATAAACTGGGGGCTGGATAAGACCCCTCAAGCCTCGTAAACTCTTTGTACAGAGAGCTCATAGGTACTAGGCTGGATCAATCGTCTATTACCAACCGACCGACCAGGCTGTCCACTTAGTTGGTTAGGTATATGGTTTGATTCTCATGAGACCTATAAAACGAACATAATCATACAATTGTTGAACAAGTGTTTCATAATTTACTGTTCTTAGTATTAATAGCAACTTTCAATTCAATCCGTCGATATAATAAATTTATAAAAAAGTGCCACTCTGTAGGGTAAAACCGGGATAGATGCCGCAGTGGGATAGGTGCCTCGTTTGCAAAAATACAAACTTCCCGAAATAGTATCAAATATTTAATAGGTTAAATAAAGAGCGTACGCGCCACACACCACAGTCCCCGCAGGCCGTTATGCAGAATAGATGCGTTTTGCTTGTGCGTGCGATCTTCTCCGCAGTGAACGCAGAGAACGCGTCAAAGTTTCAGAAGTGAGTATTAACTGTTGCATAACTTTATAAGAAGTCATAAATTTTGTTCTATTTTTCTTACGTTAATACACTGGTACATTGAGTATACATCTAGGTTACAATAAGCGCTCTATGGTATTTAGGTTACTTTTAAATTAGAAAGGCATCTATCCGTATAAAAAAGGATAGTCGCCCCAATTTTTCGCGGTATAGGTGCCCTTAGGGGCATCTATCCCCCTGAGCTCTATACATTGTCAATGTGTTTGTAGAAACATATTTTGATATATTTTATGTTGGAAATATCATATTGTGTTAATAATCTTATGTGTAGGCTGGGTAGGTTCCTACATATTTTTATTCAATGCCTTCTGATTGTAGTTGAACCATGCCACGAAACTACAAAAGAAAGGAGTACGTGCTCGAGCAATTTCTTGGACTAAAGAACAATTACAGATAGCTTTCGATGAAATATATACAAAAAAAACTTAACGTGAAATATCCAGAAAGTTTGGGAACTCATCCCGAACATTACGAAGGCGTTATGCTGTTAAAAACAAATTACAGTTGACATAAGGTAAGTAATTTTAACAACATATCTCTATGAATCAAGAATCTTAGTGATGATATCTAGTCTTTTGCTAGATCCTGAGGTTTTGCCTGTAAATACAAGCGATTAAGGATATAAGCGTTGTTGATATTGGTGATGATACACGTGCACAGATTCTTGATAGCATAGTAGAAAAGGAAACGCCTTCGAAATTTCTAATTGAAGCTTCACCAATACCACAAATACCTTTGACCATGGCTAAGAGGGCCAAGCAATCAGCAGACATACTGAATTCAATAGAAAAAATCAAGAAAAAGAAGGATATTGCTGAAAGGAAGAAAAAACAAGAAACAGCTAAATTAGAAAAGAAGAACAAGACTGAAACTACCAAAGAAAAATAATGTGGATCGAGGATTACGAAAAAGACATATTATTTACAGTTCAAACACCGAAAATGAAGACATCTCACCAAAAAACTACTATAAAACGAAAGGAAAGGAAACAAACGGCTTGCCAGTAAATAAAACTAAGAAAGACAAAATAATAAGCACTGATGATACAAATGAAAATTACTGCATAGAATGCTTTGATGATTACAATAATACGAAGTCAACATCCGACTGGATTCAATGATTGCAATTTTCAGAAAATATTGTTCAGGATGTGGGAAACTTAAAGCACATTCCAGCTCAACCTAAATATGTTAGAATACATTTTAATGATAACCGTTGACTTTTTTAAGATTTTATATAATTAGGTAGTGATGCTAGAACTTAAATGTTGATTTTTGTTGAAAGCATTTGGCTTATGTTTAATTATTAGTATTCTATATGCTCAAATAAAACAATTTAAATTGTATTTTACATTTGATTATTATATAGGGCATCTATCCTACACCACGGGCATCTGTCCCCCATAGCATTTTCATAGTGGGGCATCTAACCATATATATAGGCAACTATCCTCAAAAAAATGGTTCTGCGAAAACTCAAGTTTTGCACAATCAGTAATTGTTACGTTAACAAAGACAGCTCGTAATGCAAGATCAAAGATTAAACTAGCTATATTCATAGGAGTTGTTTATGATAAATTAATAGTTTTAAAATTACGAGGCTCTCTCAAAAAGTGGGGCATCTATCCTGGTTTTACCCTAGTAGGTATACTGCAAAGGGGTTGATTATAAAAAAATGACGAGGTTTATTATTGTTTACCATCAAGTTTCGTGTTCCATATCCTTTCTAGTAAAATGTTACATGCAAAAGTTTTTACCCCCTTTTTACCCCTTCAGGGGGTGAGAGGGAGACAATACACATCAGTAATAATTTTGCCAAGTTCCACTAATATTCATCCAGTAGCTTGAGCGTGATTTGCGTCCAAGATACAGACAGATAGACTGATACAAATTAAAATGTAAAAAAAAAATGTTTTTACTTCAGTACCTATCAAAAGTAGGTAGTGTATCCACGACTTTAAATTTTCAAAACGTGTTTCAAATAGGTACCTTCCTACAGATTTTGACCCGCTACAGTTTGAGTACTAGCTGATGCCACGCAGTACTTTTTTTTAGTTTTTTTTTATTCATATAGACCTACGTTAGACCACAATCGCGCCTGATGGGAACGCCAAGGTTCTAAGTTCATCAGTATCACATCAGGCCTCGATCATGACATGAGCCTCTATCCATCACGTGACCGCCGCCGGCACAACACATCCCCGGTGAGGTCACGGCTAATTTGTCTGCTAAGACGGTGTTTATGGCCAATGTTTTACCCAGTTCAAGAGTTCACCCATTTCATATCAAAATATACTGCAAACATTTTCATTAACTGGAGGTTTTCTCATAGTCATATTATACATTTTATGACAGCCTATTCGTAACTGACTGCCTCTGTCTAGTGGTTGCAACCAATATCAGATCCAGAGGTCCCGGTTTGGTCATCAGAGGAGTAGGTATACTATTGTGCTTGGTTTAATTGATGGTAGGATTTTAGATAAAGTCCGCCTGGCTAGTTATCGGTAAGATGGTGGTAGCTAGCAAGGCAAATCAAGTGAAAACAATTATATAACTTTGTATTCCGGCATTTAAGAGGCAGGTATGATATCCAGTTCCTCAGACTGTTGACTATTCCTGGTTCGCTCACACCTTCGGCCTTATCATTACTCGAAAACAGGTAAGATGCATGCCTTTTATTTAATTAATGAAAAAAACAATTGTTTCATAATTTGACAAGCCTCATAGCTCAGTTGGTAGTAACTCTGCCTTCTGCGCTGTAGGTTGTGGGTTCGATTCCCGCCCAGGGCAAACATTTGTGTGATGAATATAGATGTTTGTTCTGTATTTGGGTTTTGTATTGTATGTTAAGTATGTATTTGCAAAATAAAAAGTATTTAATTATTCTATCCGTGATCTAGTTCCCATATAACAAGCTATGCTTAGTTTGGGGCTAGATGCCGTTGTGTGAAATTAATGTCCTGTAATATTTATTTAATTTATTTAAGTACCTACCTACTTTGTTTGGTACCATAGCTATAGCAAATTACAAGCCAATTCGTCAATATATTCAATTTATTAAAAAAAACTTTGCCATCCTGTACCTAGCAGGTACCTACTGCAACAGGTGTTAAAGTGTTTCCGGCAATTTAAATTTTCAATATATATTTAAGGTACCTACAGATTTTGAAACGTTGAAGGTACAGTTTTATTAAGTGAATATAAATAGATAGAGATGAGTAGATACAGATGTGTGTACATATCCTTATTTTTGTAGGTATATACATATAACATACAGGAGGTAATTTCCAGAACCTCTGATATGAGCTGTGCGTTGATTGTCAGTACCTATACCTACCTAAGTTAGTCCGTCAGCTACACCTACACGACGATTTGTCTATTATTAAACAATGATACACTTATCATTCTAAGTCAGGTTCTAAAAGTCAGCGCCATATTTTCAGTAACTTAGTTTGACAGTTTGACGTTCACTCCTGAAAGTTCTAGCAAAATAGTTTGCGAGCAAATTTCCGGGGACGCCAAGACTTGGAGACAGGAACTGCTAACGAGGGAAAAACGCGTTCACCTAACTTATCCCGGAGAAGTAGAACGCTGCTGTTGTTGTTATTACAAATCGAAAATGTGTCGGTCGGTAATCTACCTACCGTGTCAGTGTCCGATAAGGGATGATGCTTATGAGTATATTATACTAAAATAACGTTGGGAAATATTATAATGATGAATGATTCATCCAGGGAAGTTGGATGTGTCACCAACTGGTCCATTTTATTATAGATGTTCAGACACCCGTTAGTTAAAAAAAAACACTGCGCAAAATCATGGATTTTTATATTTTTATTTAAAGTTGGCACAAAAGTGCAAAAACACGATCAATGGATCTTTACAATGGATATTAGTGTACCGAGGATAAATATCGACCTAGGAATCTCACCAGAACCTCACTTACCTATGTGTTAAATATTTTCATTTATTAAGTAAGTATGTTAAATATTTTCTACGATATATTGATGGAATCAAAGCTCAGTTCAGGAAAGACAAGTTTTTCAATTTTGGAGGAGGTTTTGTCCAGCGGTTGATTGTTGCAGAAAAAGTTCGAAACATCTAAGTTTTAAATTACCTCCTCGAAGTAGCTTCAACGATCTCAATGAAACAAAATTGAATTCAAAAATGTACACCCGACTAAGTACACCCAACTGAAAAATCTCCCTGAAAAAAGTATGAAGCGAAAATAAGTTCTCGTCTAAAAGTGTTATTTTTTAGGTTATTTAATATTTATATTTCCAACAACTTACACGTCATTTATTTTAATGTATTTAATGTACGTATATTCGTAGTGATGTTCAGATAATGGCCTCCTTTTTGCTTCGCCGTAGTCGGGGAATAAATACAACAAAACAAATGTACCTATCATCTTTCAACACAGCACAGGCGTCTAATGAATTGTGATTCCAGCACCGTGCAGACAGATATACCTATACTTACCTACCTACCTATAGGTAGGCACGCTGATTGACACGACCCAAATCACTGCTTGTAATGCGAGTCCACAAATCGTGGTGGCTCGACATCCTAATTTACCGCCCTATATTAAAACCTCGCCGTCCATGTATCCAATGTGGGGAGACGAAGCAGAGACGTACTGACAAACTGACCATTGTGGTTTTGAAAAATCGTGATAAACTAGATTACCTACGACTTTTCCACTTCAAGTGGTATTTTTTTGTATGAGAACGTACGTACCACTAAAATGGAAAGCAGACAAACGGCCCACTGGTTGTCGCATATGCGCGAATGGCCATTTGCGCGAAGAGACACTAGCGCGAAGATACTCGTACATTTGCGCGAAAGACACTTGCCAGAGGACATATCGCTAAAGGCACTTGCGTGAAAAAATCATAAAAATAATATATCACTATTCCCCACCCCTCCCCATTTCTTTTTAATAAATAAATGTAGTTTGTCGTAGAGTTTCGTTTGTCACGGTCCTTATGTAACCCGATTGCTTTCTTTGTAGAAAGTTAGTTTAATTGTACATTTATTTTTAATGTTCGTAAATTGTAATAAATTTATCTCATAAATAATATTATCTCTTATCATATAATACAACACCCAAACACAGAACAAAAATAAATATCCATCACACAAATGTTTGTCCTGGGTGGGAATCGAACCCACAACCTACAGCGCAGAAGGCAGAGCTGCTACCAACTTTGTTGTGAGGCTTGTTTGTGTATAGTTTGGTTTGGTTGGTGGTAGGATTTTGTTTGAGTCCGCCTGGCTAGCCTACCACCATCTTAACTAATTCTGTCGCCATAATAATAATTCTTAAAAATTGTTGTGTTCCGGCATTTAGAGGTAAAGATAGATAGCCAGTTCCTCAGTTGGTTGAGGATTCCGGGTGAAGTGCGCCTCCACCTTCGGCCTTATCTCAACTAGTTACCAGGTGGGGTTAAGGCCAAGCGCTTCTTCGTCGTACAATAATAATAAAAAAAATTGGTCGGTTGGTATTAAAAATAATTACTAACGAACGAGCAAACAAAAAAAATACCACCCAACTGACAGCCTGGTTTGTCGGTGGGTAATAGACGAAGTATGCATGTAATATCCCTGGTGGATCTCTCACGTAGTGGCTTTGCTAGCGGTTACGGTAGACTGATCACAAATAGTGGAAGTACCTGTAAAGTTAAGGCCTGGCTAGCGATCACCCTCCTGCCGAAGTCATACCGTTAACCGTTTCCGTCGATGCGCGGAAGAAACAGTACCTTCTGGGCAAGCTCGCTCTATCGTAGACTCATACTCTATATCATCATACCTCATACTACAGACATCGTAGACTACATAACATCACATCTTTTATTATTTATCATCTATTTCTCATATTTTCCATCAACACATCATTTATTGAATAAAAAAGCTTAATCTGAATGATTCAGGCACTTGATCAATTAACGTTTTTGATATTCGAGTTGTTTTGTTGTACGCAGCGCAGTCCTCGCGGCCCTCACTGGAGTCCAGCCCTGCTCCATGGTACATGCATCGTGGACAAATGATACACGTTGCGGAAAGCTCCGCTGGTGTTTATCCTTCTGTTATTTTTATCCTGTAACGAAGGATAAATGGGGATTTGGTATCGGAGCGTGTTGTTTTGCTCACTTAACCTTTATATACCGTCTGTTATCTTGTCACGGATGTTATAACACTTTGGTGTGTACGCAGGGGCGTATTTACAGGCAGCGATGGGCGGCAAAGCCGCGCCTCGCGGCCTTCTTGGGCGCCTTTTTATTGGCAATAAAAAAAAGCTTAATTAACTATGTACGATATAATTTATAAAATATTACTTTTTATCTTAGTTTATCTTAGTTATTAGATTCTTAGACGGCATAAATGTCGAACGGTTTATCCGATTTTTATGAAATTGAATTTGTAATTAGATAACATCAATTTAAATCTGGGTAATTATTGTGATAGGGGTGGAAAGAAATACAATCGTTCGCCCATGGCTTTTGAATGGTTAATCCTGTCAATTCAAAATTTTGAATATGCAGACATTATATTAATACTCATCTATCGGTATGAAGATTTTTTTTACACTAGGGTAGTTTTTGAGAAATATGGGTGTTAAGTGAGACAAGAAGATTTTTGGCTTGTGGGTTGTCATCTGAAAAGGTAGTCTGCACATTCATAAAATATATATTTTACTTTTTATTAGGGGTGGTTTTCGTAACAAAGGGGTGCGTTATAGGGTTAAAACGCTTGGTATGTCTTGTAGAATATACTGATAAAGAGGGTTGTCTTCGCAATTAACTTTCTTTTGATTTGCTGAAACCACCTCTGTATTAATTTACGCTTATGGCGTTTGACAACTCAGCTTCTTATTCAGAACAGCTAAGCTGTTTAAGCGTTCTTCGCTTAGAACGTTTGGAACGTAAATAATTCTTTATTCTTTTGAGACAGGAAACGAACGTTCTGCGCTGGAATTCGTCACTGCGGTGCAAAGAGTAACAGTAACTACATTAAGTAATTCAACCACAAACCGCATAGTTCGTATCATACTATATTAAACTAAAACAGTACCGGTAGATAAGTTTTCACCGAGACAAATTAAAATATAGGTAAGTAGGTAGTAATTCGCACCGCACTGAGATCTCGTGACGTTTACATTAGGTATATGACCACGGAATTCTTTCTCAAAAAGAACGCAATTAACTAACTTTACTTTTTTTCTTACTTTTTTCTTTTGAATGGCTGATCTGATCAATTAAAATATGGGCGATTGTTTTCCCCCCTATATCAAAAACTACCTACCCCATTTATCTAAAATTCCCCATGACAAAAAATATTTTTTACGGTATCTCCATACAGTTTAAATTTCATGAAAATCGGATTATCCGTTCGAGAATTATGCCATCACAAACATTGTCATATACATATTTGTTTATTCATTGCCGTATTTGCCAACTTAACTCGGAGATGATACGGACAGCGTCATTGACGATTCTGTCAACCAATTTGTGCATAGAAAAAAATTTAAAACTATTTTCATTGGCTCATTGGTTCATTTTCAGGATTTTATTTTTTCATTTATTATTTCACACCACATAGCAGGTTTTTTTTTCCTGATAAATGGGGCGGCAAAGTTAACAGGCCCGGGGCGCCAAACGTTTAAATACGCCTCTGTGTGTACGTTTATACCTACTCCTGGCTGAAAAGTGTCGAATTTTATTATTTGAGTTTTATAAATAATTAGTTTGTAACGTTTACATGTCGTTGGGCAAGATATTACTGTTCGTGTATCCTGATACACGAATCTATTAAGATTCGATTCTGGATACACGAACAATAACACAACTGTGCGCTTACCGTTAACAATATTTTGTAAATTTTGACAAGCCTCATAGCTCAGTTGGTAGTAACTCTGCCTTCTGCGCTGTAGGCTGTGGGTTCGATTTCCACCCAGGGCAAACATTTGTGTGATGAATATAGATGTTTGTTCTGTGTTTGGGTGTTGTATTGTATATTAGTATGTATTTACAAAAAAAAAAGTATTTAAGTAGTGTATTATATTACAAGCTATGCTTAGTTTAGGGCTAGATTGCTCTGTGTAAAAAATAAGGTCCTGTAATATTTATTTAATATCCAGCTAACAACCAAACGTTCTCCTAGTGGAAACATCAATATCTCCGAAGCGATAAAACACACGAAAATTATCTTAGCTCAAACATTTACCTCTCATCACACCCTACCTAATGGTAGGTAAGTACTTATTTTTTTCTTGTATGTCCATTTTGAAAATGAAGTACCACTGAAAGAAGGTCTAGCGGAAACTGTTTTTATTAAATATATCTAAAACGGCTGGTCACACGAACTCAAAAGTGTTCTAAACATTTACAACACTGCAAACTACCCACTTATAAAACTCAAATAAATACGTCAATTTAGTCAATTTAAATAGTACCTACGCACACCACTTTGGCATGTAGGCAGGTACCTAAGTATCGCACATCCACGAGTTATGTTTATACCTACTCTATACAAATAAATACAATTTAAATGTCTGTTTGTGATGTAAAATAACATCTTTATACTAAATGCATAAAAGAGAGTAGGTATACACGGTACCTAAACCTACTTCTAACAAAAAAAAATCCTGTCTGTAGTCTGTTCCGGGTAATCTCCTACGGATCTATTATTGGCAGATAGCTGAATTTATAAAATATAGTGTCATCTGGTCCGGCACCGGGGAGGAAGGGAAAATTCGTGTAATCCTCCCCGGTGGTCTTCAATATTAATTCCACCGGGGACGATGACCCGAACTCAGTGCATGTCATCATCCCCGGTGGAATAAGTAACGAAGACGATGATACAAACTCTGTGAAGTAGTAAGAGGCTTTGTTAAAAAAAACGGTTACGCTCGATATAAAATAAACCCATAAAATACAACATTACCATTACTACGTTAGTATTCTGTTACTTATGACTATACTAGATTTTGGGGTGCAATAAGAAAAGATTTTGGGAAAATCCCACGTGATTCCGGAAACTAAGTCACGGGCGTTTGTTATTTACTTCGTTTCTAAAAAAACCGGTCAAGTTTTGGCACGCACACCGAAGATTGCGATATTTTGACCCACATTATCAAGACAAAAATCATGTTTCTGGTATTAGCAGTAGTATACCTATGTAAAATGACATATTACTTAATCTGTTAGCATTTCTCATTTTTTTTAATTAACAAGTCTCAGCTCAGTTGGTAGTAGCTCTGCCTTCTGCGCTGTAGGCTGTGGGTTCGATTCCATATAGATGTTTGTTCTGTGTTTGGGTATTGTATCATATAGTATGTATTTATTTACAAAAAGTTATTGAGTATTCTATCCGTAATCTAGTTCCCATATTACAAGCTATGCTTAGTTTGGGGCTATTTTTTTTTTATTGATAATAGTCAAGGGCTAGATGGCGCTGTGTAAAATTGATGTCCTGTAATATAAAAAAAAAACTGTACCTATTTACGGTTCATGAGATACAGCCGCTGACGTATTTGACGTATCTATTGACGTCAAAGGTTCCCTAAATTTAAATAACAAAGTCAAGGCCCGTCGGGCTATATCAGTCTTATCTTTACGGGAAAGAAAACAAGTTCCCCGAATCTGCGCAAACATGTTGGTTGTTTTTGGTTTACCAGATCTTAAATACGAATCGTTGCCTAAACGCTTTATCGAGGCTTTCCAAAACTTCGCCGTTTAGTAACCGCGGCGCGTCGACGGCCCACAGGTAATCTATATGATTGAAGGAGGGGTCAGGAACTAAGTACATCTCGCTCCCAGCGGGCAATCTCTCATACAGCGCCCTCACATCCTTCTCGCTGGATAACAAATCGTTCTGAGCCCAAAACAACTTTATCGGCAGCGATATTTTACTCAGATCGTAATCAGGTGCCGAATCGGAGCCGTATAATTGATTGTTGTACGACGCACCGTAGTCGAATTTCTGGAACTTGCCGGAAACGATCTCTTGCGCGAAATGAACAACTGTCTTCCACGACGTGCCGGTTCCCAAGTGCGAGAGGAAGATCGGCAGGAGTGTCTTGTTGAACTGCTTCTCGTTGTAGCCGCAGAAGCTGAAGACAGCGTTCTTGCACGCCTGCCCCTCGATGTTATCCACGTCACAGGATTTAGTGATTTTACTGATGGCGGAGTTCTTAGGGATAAACTCGTGGGACCCGTATACCATTTCCATGTGAGCTATGTTGCTGGCGATCGGAGCTAGCGACTTGACGGGACCCTTGACATCGGACATGAACGCGATCGGAGCAAGGGCGAAGCCGGCGACGAGCTGGCTATTGTACTCCGGCCGAGACGACAGCATCGTAAATAAGATCGTAGTCCCCATCGAATGGCCGATGTAAGCGAGCTTGGAACCTGCCCCTTTCACCTTCTTGATGTAGTCAATGATTGCTGGGACGTCGTGCACGGCTATATCGTGCCAGGAGAAGTTCCAGTACGATTTGGTTTCGGTCTTCAGCGAGGTGTGCTCGCGGGAGTACTTGTTCCCCCGCATGTTGGGCATCCAAACGTCGTAGCCATTGTCGGAGAGCACGTAAGCCAGACCCTTGCCAGGACCGTTGAGAATCCAATCCGCAGAGCTGGCGAAGAGGCCATGGTGAAGAATGACGGCGTTGTTTGATGTTTTATCGGAGTCCTTGGACCTTGGGATACGGTGGATGTTGAGAACGTATCCTTGGGATATCAGTGTGTGTGTTTCGCACGGATAGCCATTTCTTTTGGCGATGGCCGGTACTGAGAGCACTATATCTGGGTTCTGAAGCTTTTCATCGTCCCCTACTTGTCTGTTCTCCGGCTGGAACGCAAACGTGTCCGTGATTTTCTTCTCGCTCTCCTGAACGTAGTCGTTGACTTCTTTGGCGATCTGCTCCTGTTGGCCTTCGACGTACTCCTTCATCTTCATGGCATCGTCGAGCCCGCTGTTGAACATGTTTTCGACATTATTCTTCTGCTGTTCCAAAAAGTCGTACACACTCGGTCCTTGGTAGAGGATTTTTTTGAAGTCCCAGGTGTCTTCATGTCGTTCGATTGAATGTTGGGTGGATAGCCGACTGGCCACCAGGAGAATAGCGAATTGTACAAACATTACAGTAGACTGAGCGATTGGCCGGTCATTTACTGGTAATATAATACTCCGGTGACCTCAGGGTTAGCATTGCCAATGACGTCACCAGTTGATAACATTTGCCGTCTGTGGATGTATGTGAAATATATTTTTGTACACGTTTATGTGTTTATTTATGCTTATACTTATATGTTTAGATTTATGTTTTTTTTTTTTTATTTACGTATGTATTTACAAAAAAAAGTATTTAAGTATTCTATCCGTAATCTAGTTCCCATATTACAAGCTATGCTTAGTTTGGGGCTAGATGACGCTGTGTATAATTAATGTCCTGTAATATTTATTATTTATTATTATGATTTATGATATATCTATAGGGTAAGGCCTTTATTTCCATAAGGTCAGACTTTCAAATAATCGCTGGATCTACCTACTACCTTCGTAAAAACAGAAGACCGGACCTGTAATAATTGCTTATGTATCTATATATAAATATTGTCATCTGCGTTAAGTGTATTGACTTTTAATTTATATAAGTAGCACTTTAAATCAAGAGTTACATTACACCACTAGATTTGTGAAGTAGGTAGTAGAAATACCGTGGTTTTTCCATAATTAGTATTGTTATTTTAAAAAAAAACTGACTTTACTAACAACTTGTAAAACAAGGTGTAACTTGGATGGGTAAGAAATTTCATAATACTTATTTTTGATGTTTTTTATTGTACGACGGGGAAGCGCTTAGCCTTCATCTCACTTGGTTACAAGTTGAGATAAGGCCGAAGGTAGAGGCGCACTTCACCCGGAATCCTCAACAAACTGAGGATGTTGGTGTTAGTCAAACAAAATGATCGTTGTCGTAAGGTATTATCATTCGATTTAATTAGGTTCATAACGATAAGCACCGCCTTCCAATATACCCATACCGTCGTGGACGATCAACGTAGTAGTACCCACATAGTTATACTACTGTTATCATACAACCTAATAACCTATTACGTAGGTATTGTTGCAAGATGTAAAATTAATCTAACACAAGCTACGGCTTTTGCGGATTGTACGATTACCTACGGGTAATCGTACAATCCGTATGGTTCTGATCTGATGTCATTATATACACATAGGTATGTATAATAGATCCGCTCACAGAAAGTAGGTATATAGATACCTACATCGAAACGATTTATAATTAGCTTGTTTATGTCCGATTCATTTATTTACGTATTATATTTTCCCGTATAGAACGATAACTATTATTTATATACTTACCTTTTATAACGCTTTTATATATATTATAATTAATTTATTATTATTATTAATTTTCTTAAGCCCAACTAGTTTAGGTTTTTCAGTGAGCATCGTGACCATTAGGATCGACCGGCACTATGTGAGAGCCTATAGCGGCTGTTTAAATACACAGAACAGAACTACATGAACAGAACTACCTACATAGGTAATAAAACTTTACTATAAATATCTCACTTTGCAAGCGAAAGTACTCAAATGCTGTCAAGTAGTAGTTTAACCGCCTCTGTGGTCTAGTGGTTCAACCCACCGATTTCAGATCCAAGTTCCTGCGTTCGATCCCCATGGAGAGTACAATATATTGTGCTTGGTTTGGTTGGTGGTAGGACTTTATTTAAGTCCGCTTGGCTAGCTACCACCATCTTACCTAATTCTGTCGCCATAATAACAATTCTAAAATTGTTGTGTTCCGGCATTTAGAGGTAAGATAGCCAGTTCCTCAGTTTGTTGAGGATTCCGGATGAAGTGCGCCTCCACCTTCGGCCTTATCTAAACTTGTAACCAGATGAGATGAATGCCAAGTGCTTACCCGTTGAACAATAAAAAAATAAAATAAAAGTAGCTAGTATTTAGTTCATCATCATCAATCTGTTGCAGTCTATTGCTGCATAGGTCTCCCAAGATCCACCACTGAGCCCGGTTTTCGGCTCTCTCCATCAATCATGGGCTTGTGTCCCCCAGCCCTACGTTGGCCGAGACGCAGTGTCCACTTCTAACCTAATCACAACCTGTTATTTTAGAAAAAACGAGACAAAAGTAATGTAACATCAAAACAAGAATGCTTTAATAGGTCGTGGTTACCATTTGCTTACTCCGCTCGCTTGCACATAATTATTGTGTTTATGTCAGATTAATTTACTATTATTGAACATGGTAGTAAAACACTCCAAGTAGAGGTTACATTAAGTATTTATTTGAACTAAGCTTAAAATAGTCATTGCACTTAGTACATTCATTATGTTCTGATGCCAGCATCAAAAATATTCATATACATTGCCTCCTCTTATACTTTCAAGCAATTTAAATATTTCAATGCGTAATACTATGTATGAATAACATTACCTACCTTCGTTACATACATGCATTATCGCTGACTCACGGAGGCGATAAACCCATACAGATGCGATACAGCGGAGCGGACACTATCCAGAAATAGCTGGTGATTAAAAATTCGTATTGCCCCGATATCTTAATGAAGGAAAATCCACACTTATTTATATATTAATTTAAAAATAATGCATCATGCCACTACACTCTTTGAGGAGTTAGATAAACATGTGTGCCGGTAGATATAATGTGGAATGGGGTGTCATTGGATCGTGTAAATTGTTATTACCCAATATTTAAAATACTCAAGTTTACCTTATTACTCTTATCAGGTAACATTACTTTAAAATTCGCGAATTAAGCTGGTGTGGCATTAAAACAATGAGTCCGCTTACATTACATGACCACCTCCGTAAGACAGCAAATAACTTAACATTATATTTTATAAGTTACAACTTACCCTCCCACTAAAACTATAATATTTTTGAAGCTGGCCAAACCGCGCAATATGTACATTAAAGAAAATCAATGTCAACTTGAGTTTCGGAAAAAAAAAACCGAATTTAAAGCTTGTGTACATAAAAAATAAATGAAATAAAATATTCGCGTACTGCCGGACAGATATTACAGGATGCCTGAGCAATTTCACTACAATTATACTTATATTTATACTGCATTGCATATCATTACTTTGATGCTAAGGGCCAGCTACCTACCGACCAAAATATCAGACAATTTGATACCACCAGCTTTATGGTACCTAGTCCAATATTTAATAAGATTAAAATATGTGAATATCACAACAACAGTTACATTCTGACGATGATATCCTTCACAGTAAGGGCACATTAGATGTCAAATGCGCATTTAATTATTCCGAAAACCGTCGACGTACGGGGCTTAAAATCACAACCCTCCGAATCGGATGGTAAATATCAACGCAATTCCCATTTTAGCACTATTAGAGATTGCTTTTAATACAAAATGCATTCATTTTAAGGTAAAAATCGTATTTAACGTAAGTACTACTAAGTACCTATTGCGAAAAGTAGCTCATTATTTTGTTTTGGTTCGGCCGGTTTGTAGCGGAGCCCTTCATATAAATCGACTATAGTAAACTATAGACTTGACATTCAGCTGTGAGTATAAAGCACACGATTATCATCTGTCAGTCCCACATTGCCCAAGCATACAACAGTATGAGATTTCAGTAGGTACACTTCACTTTCCCCGAAATCTTAGCCAGCACAACTAAAATATAAACTTAAAACGTTTTGTCACTCAAAACAACACTTTATTCTTAGCACTGTAGGGTCTAATGTACACTGATAATTATGTCAATAACCGAGAGGTGTGCCGATCACTTCATACCCTATTATTGCTAATGTCCTGTAGCCACTTCGACCGATGAGATTACATTACATACTCAATATATTAATACAAATATATTTAAATATTTAGAAGTACTTGTATTATAGCTTCGATTACATAGATACAGTTCTAAGGGAACAGTCAGATTATAAATATTTACCTATAACAGATAAGTGTATATTTATAATTATATTATTACAAGTCACTGGAACAATATCACAAACTAAATAAAACAATATTATTCCTAAAAATCTCTTTCAAGTTTCAGTAAGGAGAATGGGTAGGTCCCATTTGTTCCATGGAACATGACGTCATAGGACAAAATTCGATTTTTATTTTTTTTTGTACTATAGAACATGTAATACTTTTATTTCTCAAATTGTTCTATAGGACGAGGTAAATGAGACCTCTTAAGATTTCTTGTGAACTGGTGGTACTAGAATGCTCTGAGATTGAGAATCCTCTACAGAATCTGGAGAGTCCTCCCCACGTTTCCGATTTATTTTATTCGTTTTTTATTTTTATTTATTATTATTTATTCAGGTATGACAGAATAATCGTCATTATCAGTGTCATTTAGGCAGGCAGATTCATGGAAGATTTTGGGAAAATCTGATTTGCATTTTGTTCTATGGCATGAAAATCGGGTGAAAAGCTAGTATGTTGTTCTATGGAAAAAAAAGGGAAGAAAATGTCTCATTTTGTTTGATGACGTCATGTTCCATAGAACAAATGGGACCTACTCAGGAGAATTAATTCAACTGATCAAGTCTAAGGCCAACCTTAAAGACATTGTGTTTGTGAATAGTAATATGAATTATGCTAAGTAATGGTGACTATCCATTCTCAACCCACCTCCTAAGCGTGGAGATAATGGCTAGAACCCTTTCAATTTCTGATGCGGTTAAAGCCCAGTCAGTGGAGATGGCAATGTGATATATGGAGACTGGATCACAACAAGAAAAGCATGAACCAATGGGTCATTGCTGCAGACTTATAAATTTGTATTATCATACCTATAAATAGATGCTACAATGCATGCGTTTTATTCAACAGTAATTCAGAGAGTATATCATAGCATAGTATAGTATAATGTAGTGTGTATTGTAAAGTAGTGACAATAAACTAAAGCTCATCGGTCGAAGCGCGCTTCCCTCAGCGTTCCGAGCGTGGGGCAAGTTAGACGCGCGCCCCGCTCCGGCCGCCGTCGGCGTCAGTGTCGCGTCGCGGTGGCTGTCACCTGTCAGTGTCGTAGTGACAGGTGTCACGGTCCGGTGACAGCAGCGCGTAGCGGCGGCGGCACGCGAGCGTGGCGTCAATACGCGCGCCGGTCGTCCAACTCCATCTGGAATAGTGTTCCGTTTTGTCAGGTAATTCCTTCAACCCATCTTACTAAACTGAATTTTATTTCGTATACCCAAGACTTCATAAGGATCCTTCGTCCGCACTCACGACAAGTGTATGCATCCTCATATGGTCGGGGGTTTCAGGCCGCATTAGTTTTTTTTTTTAAATAAGTTGAACCAGGCATCGGCTTTGATTGGGCTTAGTGAACACAGTCGTAATTATCATCTTCTGTCTCATATTAGATGTTAGAAGATTACATACTGTTACCACAAACATTTTTCATTTTTTTTTACGACGGGGAAGCGCTTGGCCTTCACCTCACCTGATGTCTAGTTATGATCAAGCCGAAGATGTATGCTCATTTCACCCGGAATCCTCAACACACTGAGGAACTGGCATCTTACCTCCAAATGCCGGAACACAACAATGTAGAATTGTTCATTTGTTTAAATTTGTGAGGCCTCTGGGTCTGATAGCAGTGGGCAAACCACTAGACCACAGAGGCGGTAGTTCAAAAATAGATAGGCGTCAATGGGCTAAGACGGAAAGGCCATACCAGTTAACCCAATGCGATCTTTATTCCTCGTGTGCAAACACTTGAATACAAAAGGGGGTGCAGATGTTACTCACGTTGTTGGTCCGCACACGTTTGTGCGGCGGGTCGTCCGGCGCCTCCTCTATGACGAGCTCGCCGCCCACCCCGCCGTACGAGCCCCTGCAAAATACACAGGACCCTTTCCTTATTCTCATTCCCTCTAGACTAGACGAATGTCTATTTATATTTTGTTTTTTTTTTTAATAAATGAAATCCGTGTGTTAGTGATGACGCACGGATCCGAGACGTGGTCGCTGACTACTTATGTAGGCTTCGTGAAAAGTTCAAAATCGCATAGCAAGCTAAGGAGAGATATTTGGGAAGCGACGAAGCCTACCATGTAGCACACTGGTCTAAACCCTTAAGCATTCTCGCCTTGAAGTGGTAATTCCGTGTTGTAATTTCATATTATAGGTGCATTCATTTTGGATGTTTATCAATCACGCCAAAATTACTGAACAAATTGAGCTGAAATTGCACAGATACTGTTATTGACTAGGAAACGTATATTGGCTACTTTTTAAAAGCCGCAAGCAGAAGCTAGTCATGTAAAGTAATTTTAATTAATTCTCTTTGTGAGAAGCCTTTTGTTTTATTGTTGGGTTAAATTTATTTCTCGTTGGATATATATTTGTAGGATATCTGATACACCTATCCCGTCCCGATGTGTTAATTTATTTTATTCTTGAACGGATATAATATGATCGATTTTTTTGACGCCGGCATGAAAATGTCCTTTGTGCGTCCCTGGTTTATCCCCGGTATAGTTGTATCCGACACAGTAAATTAATTGGCGATAGTTAATAATCTACCGCTGACATAATGTCATGTGAACATCATACTTATGGACAAATCAGTTTTCGAATCTAGCGGATGACTCTAAAACATTGCCCCCCCCCCATGTCTGTCGTTGGTAGTTATACGTACGGGAAGTGCGCGTCGAGCTGCGCACGCGCCGGCTCGTCCTCGCGGTACGAGACCAGGTTGCCGTGAGTGCTCGTACCGACCACGTACTTTTCTGTAACAATCACAAAACATCCCGTTAACGACATGAATCAACAAGAGACAACGCACTCTTTTCTGATTTGACAACCCCACAGTCTAATGGTAGTTTGCTTGGGCTATTGCCATTTGGTGGGGGGAAAGGAATGGCCGAAGGCGATACCGAGAGTAACGCTTTAAGGCGGATAGATTCATCCACTCCGCCGCCGAGTCGATGTATCTGTGTAGTGTTTTCCCTCTTCTTACATATGTAAGAACCGAAGAATCGCCCAGTAGGACCGGTCCTTCATATTTTGATAATGTTAGACTAAGATACGCACCACAGATAAATATTATCCCTATGCGATTGTACTCCGCGCCCATCCTAATGAATAACCGATAGGTGTTCATTTTTTATTCCTCGCCTCTAAAAAAAAACGTGCGCCTTGTTGTCTTATCGCGATTCTCATCTATCATGCAAGATAAATACGCATAGAGCAAATTAAAAACACGATACTAAGTCACGTAGATACGTCAAGGTCTTCTTATGGTCTGAGAGAAACTTGATTAAGCTCTCAAACATTTAAAATCAACTTCCTTCCGTATTACCGCTGCCCTAATGACCCTAATGTCTTCAAGAACGCACCATCTTGGTAGACTCGCTTCATCGTCGACCTCTCTTGCCTGTGCCAATTTTGAGGTCAAGATAATTCATTTCAAATATAAAAAATGCGTATATTTCCCGGGAGTAAGGAAGCAGGAAAGATTCTCGTTACCTTCCCTCTCGCCGCCAGCGCCGTTGGTGACCACCGTGATCTGGTGACCTGCCATCACGTTGTACGTCAGACCGTGACCTGCAACCGCCGTCAGTGTCAAAGTCAAAGCCAAATATTTTTATTCGGTAAGATTTACTAGGATCACTTTGAAACGTCAAATCTACGGAGAAAGGCAAGAACCTCGGCTAGTTTTTTTTCAAGATTCATTACAATAGCTTAAAATTATCGATTACTAATCACAATTTATTCACTGGAGCATATTCTTGAAATTTTATAATGAGCTTTTCTGGATAGTTTATGTTGTTACTATGTAAATTTTTTATTTATTTATTATTTGAGAAGCTTAGCACATCACTTGGTAATTTATTATAAAAGCGTACAGATTGCCCTATCAACGCTTTATTAACGTTATGGAGTAGTTGTGGGAACAGCTAGTTTATTCGTATTTATATATTTGTTTCTCACAGATTTTTTTAATACATAATAATTTTGGCAGGGCATCATCAATATATTTAACTCCTTGCCTTTTATTTAATCTCTAGTACCCATTTAATCAACAGTGCGACAGGCCTCTTTTGAAATGCGAATATGGTGTCTATATCTGCAGCACTTGCCCACAATATTATGCCATACTACATAATACTGTGAAAGTGACTTATGTAAAATATTCACTATCAATGGTATCGTTTACAAATATCGCAAGGGAATTTTTCGGGCTGCAAAATTATAACTTCATGTGGGATTCCGCGCGGGGCAAGCCATAGACCAAAGGCGTAAGAGCCTGTGCAACGGAAAGACCGCGTGTGCGTACCTGGCGAGCCGGGCGCAGACTGGCTGACGCCGCTGCGTTGCGGGTACAGATATTGCTGCGCGTTGTTGTTGCCGCCCGAGAGCCGCTGCTCACGGCCCTGAAATGCAAAATTACATGTTTAAACAATAACACAAAAATTCTATCTTCGGCCTTATCTCAACTTGTTACCAGGTGAGACGAAGGCCAAGCGCTTCGTCGTCGTACAATAAAAAAAAAAAGTTTTATTTCCATGGATCCATATTGCTCTCACCTGAACCCAGCTCCGCAAAGAAGCGAAGCAGGACCTCGGGTTGATGGCCATAGTGCAGCAATCCCTATGATACTCTATGAGCAACGTGGCCTGAGCAACCGATAGGTTATACGAAACGCACAATAAATCTGGAAATTAGGGTCACTTTTGTTTACGACGGAGAAGCGCTTGGCCTTCATCTCCCCTTAAAAAGTAAGATGAGGCCACAGGTAGATCTTACCTCTAAATGCCGGAACACAACAATTTAGAATTGTTGTTATGGCGACACTCAGGTAAGATGGTGGTCGCTAGCCAGGCGGACTTGAACAAAGTCCTACCACCAACAAAACCAAGCACAATAATATTGTACCCTCATGGGGATCGAATCCAGGACCTCTGGATCTGATATCGGTGGGCGAACCACTATCACAAGACTAAAGAGAGGGTTTATTACGGTTGGTCATGCCACCAAGCAGAAATAATACTTGCAGATCGGTACTCTAGCATGAAGTACGTGAACAAAACTGCACACTATTGAGCTGTAGGTTGTGTGATCGATTCCCACCCAGGCCAAACATTACTAATATTAATATAAATGTTTGTTCTGTGTTTTGTAGCGTATGGTCAGTACCTATGTATTTACAAAAAAAAAACGTAGGTACATCAACATTATATCCATTATCTAGTTGCCATATTGCAAATTTAGCTTGGTTTGGGGGATAATATTTATTTATTAATCTATCCAGGATGTTAGAGGTCGAGCAGGGAATTCAGTCATTGTTTTATAATTAATTATGATTTTTTAGTTTCATGTTCGGGATCTAATGGTGTACGGTTCCCTCCCCGTGTATGTAGGTACGCGCTGCAGTAGTTACCTGGTGGTCTTGGTCCTCGCCGGTGAAGAGGTCGGGCGTGGGCTCGCGGGAGAGCTCCTCGGGCGTCACCAGCCCCGACACGCCCACCTGGGACGGCGACGTCGGCGCACTTCTACAACAACACACCATTCCACCTTCAAATACCATACAATCATACTTTATCACTAGTGGTGGCTCAGTAGTCGAAAAAATAAAAATATACATTTTGTTTCTAAATTCCTCTATATAAACTATAATAACTATGTCAAATCACACGCGTAATATCTTTGAGTGGTGCTTGTAATTTAAAGGGGGCATAAAGGGCAGCTACCCGGGCCCTAGCTTTGGCCGAAAAACGTTAGGGTTACTAACCTTAACTTTTGTTTTTTTTTCTGTGCTTACAAATTTTGTGTCACTACCAATACCAATATATCCGGTTGCAACCGCCGTATAATTAACCGCCATTAAGACACCTACTGAGATTTGAGAACTATAAAAGCCTGATAACGCAAAAAAAAATTGCCATACACTTTGCACAAAAAATAAACATAATTTTGATATTTTTTAATGCATATCGTGTCTTGCAAGAATCAAACAAATCTATGGGGTGTGATTCTTGGCCACATTAAATGTAAATTAAAAAGAGAACCGATGTTGCTTCCGAAGAGTAATTTAAGCACAAGGAATTAGGTCGAAACACATCACACATTCTTTTAATTGATCATAGCCATGCGTTTGACCACCAGCTCACATAAAAAAAACGAGTGAAGATGTGGGCTAAGACGACGCTTGTCTTATAAGAGACCTATTCAGTCTGGACTTGAAGACTCCGATTGTACTGTTGCAGGAAAACAGACGAAGGCAACGAATCCCATACCTTACCAGTACTGACGATAACAGTAGAAGCATTGTGCAGGCGCTAATCAAAATTATGTTGAATCTTTTTGCGAAGTTTTTTTAAGCACTCAACAACTTCTAAACGTGATCTTACGATGATACTACAATTATCGAAAACTTGTGACGATATTAATTAAGATCTTTTATATACTCAAAATCTTCGCGAGATCTCTGTAAACTAAAGCATATAAAACAAGATGATCATCTAACTAAAATAATAGTGTTTGGATTAAGTCAAAAGAGGGTGCTAGGAGGGGGTGTAATTTTGTTAAATACATTACAAAATCACATGATTAATCTCAACGTCTAACTGCGGCGATAACAAATCCAAAGTACCTCTGGTGAAATATTTCACTACTCCGGAATACATTCTTTATACAGGGCACTAAGCCCGAGCCTTCGTTACCTGGAAGAAACGCCAATCCCAATCAAATACTGATCAATAGCTTCTTGCGGAACTAGCCGACATGGTTAGGTTTACCAATTGTACAAAAATAGTTAGTTTTTATCACACCCGAATGACGCCGCGCTTTTGCAGGTTTCGTTAAAATGTTGTGGAACAATCGGTTTTTTTTTATAATGGATACTACTACCAAGAAAATGGTCCTCAAGATATCTGGTCGGAATCATTGCGGGAACGCAAGCCCGGAATTATCTAGTTGTCACACTCACCATTCTCCCGGGACGTTAGATCCTCATCCCCTTTTATCCAAATCATCAATCCTCCTTATCGACTTAATTTACTTAATCCTTATCCCTTCACAACCCAGTATTCCCAAGATTTGACGTCAGGTAGGCGGCCGGTCTTAAAACTTCATAACAACACGTAAGCACAACCGACAAGCAAGCCAACCCACCTAGTGTGGGATACCGGGCAGCATCATATTGAATGGATACGACTGTCTGTGTTGTGTACCGCTGTGTGACCTCAGGTTACCTGGAGGAGAGTCCAAAGGGCGCTCTGAACTGCACGCCGCGCGGCCGTCGCGGGCGGAAGGCGAGCTCGATGAGTTTGCCTTCGCTCTGCGGGTCGATGCGCCAGAAGCTGCCCTTGCCCGGCTCTTCCTGGCTGCGGGGAACCTTAATGAAGTACCTGGAACAAACAAACGACATTCGCAGCTGTTATGCAACGGCTATTGCTTGAAGAGAACGTCACAGAATAACACCTTTTTGTGACATATCGTTTCTAATTTTGTGCGTAGAATAATGGGTAAAATTGAGTTATCCCTTGAAAGGATTTGTCTAACGTAGTATGTGCCGTTGAATACAGCAGTACGGCCTAAGCTTGATGTAGATGCCGCTGAGCGTCAGCTGCTTGTCTGCCTCCTAAAAGTATATACAAAACCACTCACCGGTTGAGCGACAGATTGTGACGTATAGAGTTCTGCCAGCCCTTGTCCGCGGTGCGGTAGTACGGGTAGTGCTTGGTGATGTAGCTGTAGATGCCGCTGAGAGTCAGCTGCTTGTCCTGCGCGGAGGCGACGGCCTGCACGATGAGCTGCGCGTAGCTGTACGGCGGCTTGGCATCGTCGCGGGGCTCGCGGTCGCGGTCGCGCTCGCGTTCGCGCTCGCGCACGTCGCGAGAACCGCCGTACTCCGAGTTCGTGGACGATACCTGGAATCGAGACCGCAAACGGTCAAAACCGTATTGTGCCGTGTACTTTGGTGACGGCTTGAAATAATAGAAGAATTAGGTAATCGTATGACATCGATCAATGTTCAATTTACTCGTATGTAGAACTTCGGAGTGCGTCATTGCGTGCGAGTTACGTTTGTCATTTTTATAACTACTGTACAGTGATGAAGATAACGATGTGTAATTAATTAAACTCAAAGCAGCCATGATGAACCCTTCTCGACAAGACATTACGCCTTACATTATATTGTTCGAGCTATACGAGAGCTTCGGCATCAGAAGCTTACCCCAGTGCCATTGGAGCTTTGCCGAGGCTCTGCCAGTGCGCTGTAGTGCGCCACCATGGACAGGTCCACATGCCGTCGACCTGACGACCCCGCCCCTCGCGGCGATGTCGGACAACTATTGGCCGCGCTTATTGTGCCTGGAACACGAGAATGGACGCAATCAGAGTCTATTCACATGACAATAGGTATAATGTTAATTAATTTTAGCATTAATAATTATATTAACATTAATAAATTAAGCATGGATGTGAATGCAGCCAGTGCTGTGTAGATTATGCAGTGTCCAGCAGAGTTTACACAATCGCCTTCTATTCGCGGGCGTCAAACAAGACGACTCGAATAAGCCAGGTCTTACGACAAACCAACAAAGACCTGAGTAGACCCGCGAATAGAATATAGACATGTATTATCAACAATGCAATCTTCATCTTTCAGATTACGGCAAAGCCTTTTTGGATATCTGTTTATGTCTTGCAACCCCCACAACGAATGAATTGCTATTAAATTGTGAATGAGTCAAAGCAATCGCGAGAATAAGCACAGGGTGTCCGTGATAGACAGACGAGAATCAGGCGCTACATGGCTAACATGACCGTCATGACAGACGGTCCATCCAAGACCAGGGACGCTACCGCCGACGGCGAAGCCGATCTCCATTGATGGTTTAAATTAGCTTCATGAGAACTAGAAACGATTTTTACCTTCCGGGTATGTGTCATATCCAAAATGGCGTTTCCCACCTCAAAAGTGTACACATGTTATGAAACCTATCCGTTCAGTACATTTGACGGTAAAAATCGTTTCTAGTTCTCATGAAGCTAATTTTAAGCCATCAATGGAGATCGGCTTCGCCGTCGGCGGTAGCGTCCCAGCTTCGTAGTAGTGCGGTACCTTACCAGTTGGTGAAGGCGCAGGGCTCCGGCCGTCGTTGTCGGTGGGTATTGTGATGCGGAGGGGGGGCATTTGCGCCGAGCTACCGGCACCGCTCTCCTCCACCAGAGATTGGAACTCCAGGCGGATGTTCGTGGAAGGGAAGCGTAGAGTGCATCTGGAAAGGGGAAACGCCAAAGTATTAATACTGTCATGGCCGTGTACGTAGTTTGAACACATGGGGCTAGATGGCGCTGTGTAAAAAAAAAATATCCTGTAATATTTATTATTATTTATTTATTTATATACTTACTTACAATATTGTGTTTTCGAAGTCTGATTGAGATCAAAATCTTTTAGAGGCAATAACTCGGTACAGACAGAATAAATTGTTATTTATTGTCACAAAAACAATATTCATGGTAAATTCTAGTTAATATTATTTTCTGGTAAAATTAATAAAAAATATAGTATCTATCAACTTCAGCAAAAATGGTAAGCTTGGCGCTCAACATGGGACTAAACTGAACGGCTAGCTAAGCCATACACGTCCACTAGCGATTTGTACAGTCGTGCTTTTTATATTTGATTCAGGCTCAGGGCAGGCATCAGAAAGAATAGAGAGTAGATCTGAAGAATGTTCTTACTTGTAAGGGTCTACTAAAAATTACTTTTGACAGTGCGTAGGCAATTTTATACAACCGTCGCATCAATACAAGTCGTCGAAAGAATGTTAAAAGTCTATTCCAAATGCAAAAAAAATAAGTCTGATGCATAACTACATAAATGTTAACAGAGATATATATCAAAGGAGACGCTACAACTTATTATCTTTAGCGGACAAAGCGTCGGTATATTCTAACGTCGTAACAACAAAGCTGGCGCCCACCGCTGTACAAGTTTATTCTAACATTGTGTTGCTTACGTACTCGTATTACAAAGCAGCAGACGACCTACTTGAACATCACGATAACGAGTCTGCAGTGCGGTGAATTCAATAAGCAGCTCCACGTAACTGAAGGCGTCTGTGACGCAGAAATGGTGCTCTTAATGAACGGTCGTCACAGCAACCGTAGGAGAGACAGACACGGGCGATCACGAAACGGGATTTCCAGACGTACATAATATGTTTTTGATGACTAGCAATTCGTGAACATGATGCGAAAAAGAAAAATCCTTGGAGTAACCACGCAGATCTGCTGTACTCTCGAATCACCGCTTTACATAAATAGCCCCTATCTCACAATATACAAGTAAAGTCTCAAGTACCTAACTAATAAACGAATAAAGTGACATTAACTGTCAAAACTTGACAGATAAAAACAGAAATTGAAAATCCTTACTGAGAGTTAAAATTAAAGTTACTCGTCAAGTATCTAATAAGGACTTTACTTGATATTGTGAAACAAGTCCTTAGTGCGAAAGTCGCTCACGGATATCGGTCGCTCAAGTGCGGCAATATCTAACGTGGTCGGAGAGACAGTACAGCCGCCTGCAAGCAATTTCTATAGACCTATAGACAAAACCCAACTGAGGCATGCGAGGTAATATGTATGGTTCAGGATACACACACTGTGATAGGGGCTTAAAATATATATATTTTTTTTATACACACATAATTAATCAAGAAAGAACGTTATACTACAAATTAATGCCAAGGACGTGAAGCTGTGCCAAACGCCAAGGTACATGGCCCCGATTCTTCAAGCAATCGCTGCACTATGACAACAGTATCGTCGCAAAATTGACACTATAGGTGCCTATTGGTATTCTAGTGGCCATTCTGATATGATATCATTATTTGGCCGAAAAAATGCCGAATTAAAGCCCTGGGCCCCGGCCTCGGCATTAATATAATGCCGTTACACTGCTGCCGTACAACTATTAGCTGTACTGGTCTTATTAGGCCAATAGAGCACTACCTTATTTGTAGGACTATAACTAACGTTTGATGATTTAAAATAACTGAACAGTCTTACGTTTTTAAAGTAGGTATTGTGAGTATATTTTGGGGAACAGTATAGTTGTATAAAAAATCAGAGCGGGCCTCTAAACTCTGATCTAACTACAAATCGCATCGATATCATTCCTGGCACGAAGATGGCAGACTTATACAGTACCTAGCATGGCAGATCTATCCCAGTGATACTACTACACGCTGCAACTGGAAGCTCATTACGTGAAACGGTTCGACTGACCACGCTGCGACACGGATTAGACACTTTTAATTAACGAAATGGTCAAGCCGAGAATTGCGTTGTCGGAAACAATATAGTCGACACATCCTTTCCATCATTGTATGCTTCTTTTGTTATAGAACAAAATTTCATAATACAACACAAGATGCGTTATCATATCATATCATATCATATCCTATCATTTTGAATTTTTAAGATAAAATTACCAATTTTTTAATATATAAAAACTATGTAGATATTTCATGAACAGATTACAGATTTTATACATTTTCTGCTTGCAATTTTATTCAGTCGAGTTGGTAGAGCCACTTTCAGAACCCTATATGTATCTAAGTGGATTGCATCTTCTAGCTAGGTACTCGACTAGATTATAATATAGTTGAAACCTTTCAGAATATACACAAAGATTCGAGTGAGTGCTACAAACTAGGTACCTAAACCATACAAATATATATATAAATAACTCCCTTTTAATATGCCAATATTAACTATTCATTCCGTCAACTTCAAAGGGTATTTTCATACTAAAAGCAATTACTCGAAGCAAACGTGACATGATAGACCTCGCAGTATGCTACGGCAAGGCAATCATTTCTTCCAGGAAAGGCAACGAACGCGAAGAATCGATAAAGTTCACAATATAATGTAGCCAGAGGCTACAATGTTACAATAGAAAAGCTAACTTAGTATTGACTAATTATGTAAGTATAATGTGGTGAGTCCAGTCCTGCTTACGACGCAAAGCAGTGAGAGAAACGAACGAGACAACTGTTCGTTCATCTCGAAGATCATGGAGAGAGAGACTAAAACCAAGTTAAGTCTTTTAACTGACTCAGACAAGTGGTTCGCCCACAGGTGTCAGATCCAGATGGTTCAATTCCCAGGGGAGTACAATGTTGTTCTTGGTTTGTATAGTGGTAGGACTTTGTTTAAGTGCGCCTAGCTACCTTGTTTATACAACTAGGAGACGGACCAAGCAAGTAGCCCACCTGATGTTAAGTGCATATCTTGCCTATAACAATGCCTTACTGCGTAGGTCACATCCACGAAGAACATAGCCTACACAGCACTGCATTGCGCCATCAACTTGAGGCATACAGGTGTTAAGCCTCGCGTGCCCGTAATTTCACAAGCACAGCAATGCTGCTTGGCGGCTGAAATTGGTATGGTGGTAATACTTCCCGGGCGAGCCCTTTCACATGGGGCTCTACTATAAACTAACCTACCACCATCATTCTTAGTTCCTCAGACTGTTGTGGATTCCGGGTGAAATGCGCTACTAAAGTAATGATAAAGCTGAGGGTTTATCTTTTTTTTTCACACTTTAACCAAGGTGTGATGAAGGCCAAGCGATTTTCCGTCGTACAATAAAAAAAATGTTTGAACATGTTGGCCGAAGGGCGGGTACATGCAAGCAAATCACGATCACCACGAGTAAAATTCTATAGCAAAGGTTGTTTCCACAGTAACGTATAGAAACAAGTGATCCAAAGCAAAAGAAAAACATCAACGACTAAAAGTAAAAAGCTCATTACAAAGTGCGATGCTAGAGGTAGAGGTCTTGATACTTTAAATATTCTTATTGCAATAGCCCATTCATTCACAGCTAAATAAAGCCTCGCCTACAAAATTTGAGGGCTTTGTTTTGCCATAATCAGCACGTAAATGTGTTAGAAACAATTAATAAACAAAAAGATGCCTTTTTCTGGTGAAGAACCTTAGTCGGCTTTGACGACATCCGCGGGCTGATGGACAGGTCGATGGCTAAAAAACATTCTGCTAAAACCCACACATATTTACTGAGTTGCAAATTCAAAATACGAAAATTGATCTTATAGAACTCTCTCTTGTCTCTACTACACCTATGTTGCAAGAAAACTCTTACTAGGGAAGCTAGTTAACTTGTATCATCATTTCTATGTGTGTTTGCAACTAAGTATAAATAAAATAGAACAGCCAACAACCCCGTCTCTCAGTTTACGTTACGCGCATAGTTTAGCATCTGATAGCGTAACTCTGTTCGACTTCAAACTCATACAACAATGTAATAAAAACCCAGCGCGCAAAACTGACTGAAGTAAAACACGATTGTATTTCCATCTTGTTAGAACTTAGGAGATGTTGTAATAAAACCAGTAGAGCTCTTTGACTATGACAGGTACTTGTAAATTGTTTATTTTATGTAGGTACTAGGTATACGTTTTCGTCCTCGAATCGAGGGCTTCGAACTGTTTCCAACCTACTTTTGTCGGGGTTAGCTGTGAAAATTTAACTATTCTGATGAATTTTTAAGGCAGTCCTATTCATACTAGTCCAATTTATTATTGAACAAAAAAAGGTATATCATCATACTTGTTTAAGTCCACCTGGCTGGCTGCCACCATCTTACTTAACTCTGTCGCCATAACAACAATTCTAAATTGCTGTGTTCCGGCATCTACAGGAAAGAGCCGGTTCCTCGGTCAATTAAGGATTCCGGATGAAGTGCGCATCTACCTTCGGCCTTATAGTAACTTGACACCAAGTGAGCTGAAGGCCAACGCTTCCCTGTCGTACAAAAAATAAGTGGTAACTACAAAATAAGACTAGCAGTCTTTACGACTCTGTTAGACTTCGTCATACCTTGTTATTTACGAAACATCTAGCCTTTGTTATGAGTCCTTCAGTGGAGATCATGGACCGTCTCCTATAACCCGTCTCCGTAACCGATAGCTAATTTTTGTTTTATGGAATTTGTATCAAATTGTATTAAAAGTATCTATTTTATTGTTATCAATAAAGCATTGACGTCATAATTATGTTTGTTATGATTTCTTTATCTTCTTAATGCTCATTAGGTTTTATATATCAAATGATAAGGTGTTTGTGGCATACTTCGTGCGTGGATTAGGACCCACCTTTTCCAACGACCGTGGGCGCGCATCTTGACAGCAAGGTGCTGGCACATTTTCACATTTTGTACATTCAAAGAACAGGCTTATTGATAAACATGTGGTGATCGGTATAGGTGCTGCACCAGCCTATTTAATTAACATCTAAGTACTTATGTAATTGAGTAAGTATAAAAGCTGTAACGAGCTAGACTGTAATTTAAAGAATTCAGCTAGCTAGGTACAAAAAATCTGACTAACTGGCTAAACCAAACTTACTGTTAATAACGCTATCTTACTTTTTTTCTCGAAGCTTCATTTTGTTTGGTAACTATCATAACTACACACAAATTAAATAAATACGGATATTTTAATTGATGAGAAAGTTTCAAAACCATAAGGAAAATCGTTTGGATCGCGTTAACCTTTCGTCCAATCGGAACGTTAACTAGTAATTAATGACCTATCAGGCAATTATGAATGGCTACTAACGTAAACAAACAGAATCAACGTAACTATTTCAATCTATACGAGACTTGGGTCAGTCAGAAGTTGTGTAATGGGTTCAGGGGATTACCCGGATAAACGGTAGTGTCTTACGTGTACTTACAGTAGGGTCTTTGAGTAAGGGCATTGCTATGGTTAAGAATCGATTCCGATCGACGAGAAGTACATTTTTAAAAGCAATGAGTTTGCAAATTGAATGTTTAAAATTTTCAAAATATGTTTAATATACAGATTTGACCCGAAACAGTTTTATTGGTATACTTATATAGAAATTAAATTACGGTTCTCGCTGAAAATGTATGACCTCCTACGATAGCAAGACTCACATTGAGATGTAATAATAAGTAAAAAAATCCGTCAGAAAACCCTCTAGTTTGAGTTGTAGATTTCATTCTCATGACATTCTCACAGCACAAAATGCTTCTGCGCGAAAATGCTTCTCGAAAATTTTAGTTCAGAATTCGCGGAATCTCATCTGGCATACAAAGCGGATTGAAAGTTGGCGGCAGTTCCTGTCGGCGGTACTCGCTGGTCGCTGCAGATATTGATCTAGTATGGCTTAAGAACTGTGCTAGCTGATGAAGCAGCTGCAATTTGCAGGTTTGTCTGTGGTTTATTGTAAGGCACCATGTACGCGGCTGATAATTAATTAAAAACATGTATTTTTTAAACACACAGAATTGGCGTGAATATAAAAGGATAGAGAACAGAGCAACCTGACTGGAAGGTCATCGGGCACTTCGCCCAGCTTCTTCAAGGCTGTTCGATGTATAATTTTAAGATATAATACAGAAAAATATGAATACAAATGGTAGAAGTTCAGTGATGGAGAGTAGTACTCATACAAATGACAAATCAAAAACGACCAAACGACCTATTACTAAAATATTTCTTCATATACGCGCAAATCAGGATAAACTTTACAACGATTTCATCAACTTCACCGACTTTTAAAAGTATGACAATACGTATATATTTCAACTTGGCACTTCTTTTAATTCGATATCGATATTGTGGTAATTTTTTTTTTTTTGTTTATCCTCCCCTTCATAATTTTTGATGCGCACCTCCCGTACACCATACGAACCATCTTCAAATATTAATAATTTGAATATCAAATAATTTGAGCATGTCACTATCACAACTCGCAAAATTGGGAAAAAACAAAACTTGATTTTTGTTTTTTCCCGTTTATGTGGTAGAGCATGCCAAAGTCAAGGTAATAGATACATACCTAACATACCATACCCTTGAAAAACATAACCCTTCTTTGCAATTGGGTGAAAGGTCAATGACGAGCCTCGAGAGAAGCTGATTGATGTCTTCAAAATGAATAAGACGCTTTGCTAAAAAGTAATCAGGAGCCTAAAATACCAATATCCGATGAAACCCAGGGCATGACAGGATAAACATTGATAAGACATACTCAAAAGCCATTTCCGTTTCAGCTCAGCTTATCGCAGTGGCGCCGCCGGGCGGTCGATAGCTGACAGTAGGAGGCAGAACGGCACATGCTATCTTACAATCACGGCACATGCTATCTTACAATCCACAGTCGCGATCGCAATTACGCTCACCTCGATTGTCCCAGGTCGTATCCCATATCCTAGGTCCCATACCTTGTGTGTGGGACCTAGGATATATAATAAGCTACCAAAACATATCCTGAATTTAGACAATTTGGTCTCATTTAAGAACAAAATAACCGAATTATTGACAAGCAAAGCTTATTATAGCGTACAAGAATATTTAAATGTCAATTTTTAAAAATTAAGTTGATTTATGTATTTGATTTAAGTAGTCTGTGTTATTGACTTTATTTAGTTTGTGTTATGTTGTGTTAGGAGTTACATAAGTGTTAAAATAATTATTATTGTCATAAATGTTTATTAATTTCAATTTATTCATTCTGTATTTTTTTCTGTTTGAAAAAGACATTTAGATAAAAAATATTTAGAATTTAAGACCTAAATTTTGCATGCCAATGTAGTTGGTCAAAATATGTGAAACATAATTATTTAAGAACAAGAACCTGTATCAACCATATTTTTAGCAAATAAATAAACTTTGACTTTGACTCGAATGAATGAATGAATGAATGCATTACTGAATTAATAAAAATATTTGTCATTAAAATATTCCATAAAAACACAAAAATAAACGTACAATGGAAGGTATTTCGCATAAATAATACCTACAAATATACTCATCAATCTTACTGAACTTTGAAGACTAGCGTAATTAAATATAATTTTCCGCTAAAAAATAAAAAAAAACCACATTAGAGATTGACACTAACGTTACTACCAGCCCGGCACTTCGTTCTTCCTATAACTTTTCGGTCCTGAGTTATCGTTCGCTATTTTTTATAGACATCGATATGCCTGAGGAATTATTCAACTAGCGTGGAATAATAGACAGGAAGATGATGATCACAGGAGGAAATGTTACTCAAACTCAAACGATCTCGTCCATCAAGGACAAAATCTTCTATTGTAAGAAGTCTTGCCACGGAGTCGCGGCTCACTTGACCTTTTAAAATCAGCCAGCGTATGTCGTAAAAGGCGACTAAGGGAACAATTACCAGAAGAAGAGCAGTTAGCTTATGTGTATTACCTTACACACCTTTATTGCGATCCGCAATCCGCCTACCAAGCGCGGTGATTATGGCAAAACACTTCAGTTTTTATGGAGAAAGTCCTATCCAGCAGTGGACATAGATTGGCGGTTTTATTTTTTATACAACTAGGAGACGGAACAAGCAAGTAGCCCACCTGATGTTAAGTGCATATCTTGCCTATAACAATGCATTACTGCGTAGGTCACATCCACAAAGAACATAGCCTACACGGCACTGCATTGCGCCCATCAACTTGAGGCATAAAGGTGTTAAGCCTTGGTTGCCCGCACTTTGACCGGCAACCATACCCTTCAAACCGGAACACAGCAATGCTGCTTGGCGCCTGAAATAGGTATGGTAGTACTTCCCCGGACGAGCCCTTCCACGTGGGGCTCTACTACTCTTAAAATGATGATGAAGTCTGTTTGCATACCACAAATAGGTAATGGGTGTATCTTCTCTTTTTTCGATAGAAATCTCATCAATTAACTCCCGAGTTATCTCTCCAACCACTTGATTGAACTTTGCCTGAAGATTATCAACGAGCAGTTCCACATTTCGAGCTCCAAGCTAATATTGTTATAAGATAAACAGGTTACTGCGTGTTGCCATTCAGACACCCGATAAACGAAGCGTGTGTGCGAAACGATTTTGTGAATAAGAAACCGTTGAATACATTATTTCGGAATGGTGGAAATTAAATTTAAAATTAAATTGTTAAGAGGATCATAATACCAAAACTGTTTTCGAGTTGCAGGTATTTAGAAAACGTATTGCTATCTCTGGGTTTCCTGCAGCCGCCCTATGCGTCCGACAGAGACTATAGATAGATTAATAATTATTTTCAAAAATGTTAATGTTTTTTATTTACTTTTAACAGTCATAGTTCCAGTGCAAAAACTTTGACTAAGATTCTAGTACCTACCTAAAAAGTGATTTAAAAACTAGCAATAACAAGACGTTTATACCTAGGTAATACCTATACCTATACATGTTGATTACATTAAAAAAAAAAACACCGAAATAGGACAATGTTAAGAGGTAGAAAACAGCTAATTATTGTATGAACGGATACGCGACATAAGATCCTCTTTTAGACATTTATATACGTGACCTTCGCGTGAGTCTCGGTGGACCTACGTTAACAGTTTAAATGTGACCTAACGGCGTAAGAAGTGTTACAATACAATAAATTGAGCTCCGAATTGGGAGGACATTAAAATTGTACTGATTAATGTATATTTGTTATGTATTTTTATCTTTAGTATATGTATTTATCATCGAACATCCGTTTCTAAGATTCGTAAGAAGGAAAAAAATAGTTCTAATTAAGAACCACCATTTTAGAATTCGTTTGATGTTTGTGTTGTGGTTTTGTCATTGCAAATACAATGTTTTAGATATTCACGACAATGTAGCTGGTTCGATTAATTCGCATTGGACAAACATACGAGTACCTCATCAAGTTGGAGCCATTATCGAAACAAAATTCAAATTCAATGCTGTATAACTGTACGCATAGAACTATACGTCCGAAAGTATTTAATTCGCAAAAACCCTAAAACATTATTTATATACGAGTATAAGCTTCTATTAATTCGCATTGGACAAACATTCCTAATCAAATTATAGCCGGTATCGAAACAAAATGCACGTTCATAGTTGTTCTGTGCGTTCATAAGTATTTAATTAACAAAAAAAAAACAGTGGCACTCCGATAGCGCCGACAGAAGAGAAAATTTGACGTTTGTCGTCTATAGGTAGAGGCAGTCTTCGAAACGTCTTTACTCGTACCTCTTAGGATCGTAGATATAACGTGACAATGTGTTTAAAGTCAAATGTGTCGGTAAGGTGGTGTCACGAGTGCAACTGTTTTTTTCCACCTTAAAAAATGCCGAACGGTCCTTACCCGTACCTCTTAGGATCGTAAAGATAACGTGACGAGTTTAAAGTTAAATGTGTCAAAAGTGGTGTTGGTAAGGTGTATGGTGTCGCGAGTTCAAAGCCTAAAGAAGTTTTCACTTCAAAAATCTAAACAGTATTCGAATACCTATGGTTCAGAACCCATTGTTAATGGAAGCGACACCTTAGGTGACACCTTTCGACTATACGATACGACGCGACGGACTGAACCGAACTGCCTCATTCAGCTACAGAGCTCTCATTACTGCCCACATGATACAAGAAGTACTTACTTCTCTTTTGACTGAGACGAATTCATTAAATTCATAATTATGTGTATCACACATAATTATTTCTTCTAGGAAGAAGGCTTCACAACTTGATTTTATGTGATGAGTTGCGTCTTTTTTGGGATTACCCATATTTTAGCTGTTACAATGATTTATTTTGTGTGTGTATTCCCGAATATAAAAGTATCTGTATTGTATGTCTGAGTCACTGCGCTATAGTCTGTAATGGCTAATGATACAATATCGCGTGTTTAGGTTGCGTAGTCGCATAAATACAAACCATGCAGTATGTCAACGGTGACGGTATGACGAAACCAAATGGCGCCAGCAAAACGTAAACTGTCGCATACCATATAATACCCGATGCATCTACTTCAGTGGAATAGAACACCAAAACAAACTCGGAAATAATTAAAGCACCGCTCCGCCGCGCCGGCAAAACAACAACAAACGTACAGAATAACTACACAGCTAGTATCTACCAGCCACAGAATACACAGTACGCAGTACGGCCCACAACGAATCAATACTGCGCCTGTTTACGGAGTGGGAGGCGTAATTCAATAACTTTACACACATTCCGATCGGAGATAAAAGCGACCTTGGACCGTCGGAATTGGGTTCAAAATTGTTCAGGACGCTTATTGGCGGATTAAAGTACCTAGTGTTGCATGTTATAGATATATGTTTGTTAGCCAGGCGGGTTCGTGCATAGAGAGGGAATAGGATGATGGTTTATAGGTAAAAATGCCGGAAAAACAAAACAAGCATTATCTCACATGGAAATTATTTGAAAACCTGTTAATCTATCAATAGCATTGAACCACGGGTTGTACAAAATTTTCCCGTCACCAATTACTTAGCCGTACATTTCCTCGAATACCATAAATAAAAACCCTAATGCTACCCGTACAATAGCTTCGTTAGCTAATTCGTCAGCAAGAGTACACTTAACACCAGGTGCGCTACTTGCTTGTCCCGTCGCCTGGTAATATAAAAAAAAGGAACTTTAAACTTCACGGTTTGTCACATTGGAAGTGACACAAACTGATATTGAGGTTGGTAGTGTTGGCACCTTAGATAAAAAAGCAAAGCATATCGCTCGCCTTACTAACTGCTATGTACCATGCGATGCTAGTATACAATTGCAACTACTGGTTTTCAAACTAAAAAAAAGCAATTTTTTTTTATATAACACAAGAAATTAGGGCTTCAAATGCAAAGTAAGCTACTGTTCGTTACTACCTTAACAGACGAATAACTGAATGCAAACTGCTGCTCCAGTGGTTCCTACTGGAAGGATCTACAATACGGCACAGGGAAAAAGTTTGAATTGAACTAGCAAAAGACCGGATACCAACGTGGAAGCCATTGACATAAATGCTGTTTGAGGCCGACTACAATGCACCATAATGTATCAATTGAGTGACGACCTCATTTATGTGAGATAACTGGTTTTATCAGGTTTGTTATGTAGACTTTGGAATAAAGGTAGGTGGGGTGGTACCTCCTAGGTATTTACAAATAAAAATCAACCATGGTACCGACTGAATAAACAGAAAAAAAATCCTAAAACTTAAACCTGACGGCAGATAACGTCTTGCTGAATTTCATGCTGTCTTTGGATTTCATGGAATCACGCGATATTGGTCCCGAGTCTACTTAAGGACAGACAGTGGGACGGACGTGTTTTATTTTATGATACGCATGGATTGGCAATAAAACAAAAGAAAGGAAGGACTGTACGTGTACGCTCCTAGAATCACAACGAACATCGCCAAAAATGCAGCGTCCAACTTGACACGTCATCGTAAAACTTGCGAAACATAAATAATAAGGGCACCATACAAAATTGGAGGCACTCGCAGTCTAAACACGTAACGACCAACAGGTCAACAAGCTGGTTCTTATGCCCCCAAATATGCTGTATAATGTATGGCATAGGACTGGTATTTGCGTAGCAGAGGTTTCGGTGGAGTATCGATCGCCGATATCTGAGCAGAAAACACAAGGCGTCCTTCACCCCGTGCCCTTTCGGTATAATCCGGCGAATTTTGGAAGGAGTACCGAAATTTGAGCTTAGGATAGCGAGAAGGTTCTTTTATTTTTGCTGAATAAACGGATGTTGGTAACCAGATTTCAAGGACGGATTTTCAGGATATCTACTGAATGACAGAACTATTGGAGATATATCTATTAATGGCGACATCAAAATCAAAGTTCTGCCGCTGGTTTTGCCTTCAAGCTTACGTGAATACATTTGATGCTAAATCAAGTCTATAAAATGCCACCTTGTTACTTACGCTAGGACAGTGGTCTGTGTAATGTACGAGGGGCTCGTTCGCGCCCTCATTTCACATTGAAGAACCCTTTATATCTACAGAGGGGTGCTTTGATCAGACACGGCACGTGAGCTATTATAGTATGTTAGCAATGCTCATTTCTTTCCAAAGTAGGACAGGCCACGTATTCAAATTGTATGCAATTACGCATGCAATGTACATTTTTTAAATATCCATTCGAGGTACAAGTTCCCTGTGTACGATTACGGTACCATTACAACGGACTGTTCTCGAAATTGGTCTGCGCATAAAAGGGCAGTCTGTTATTAACTAGAAAATACTTTCAATTAATTTCTTGTGATAATTAGCTTTTAATGATGTGAACTGTATTAAGTGTAGCTTGTTAAATAAACTTTATATCAAGTATTGTAAGCTAACAGGACTAGAACTGAACACATGAGTCTAGTAATCACCCAAAATGTATGTCTAATATGCTTCGGTCGCGGTCGTCGTCGCGTCTCTTATTAATATTCAACCCTTGATAGGCGCTAGGCGGAGCGATTCGAGATGGAAATAACATAAATGGGTCAGAAGTTCAACGAGGTGTCGAATCGAGTATAATGGGAACACAATACGGCAAGAGAGTCGATTCAAAAGATCGAATACTGAACAAATAGGTTCGCTGTTCATTCTATTGCATTTTTTACGACGGGGAGGGAAGCGCTTGGCTCTCCTTATAATATAATAATATCCAGGTAATAAGTAATATGTTACGATAAGCCGAAGGCGGAAGCGCGTGTTGGTAGCTTGCTAGGCGGACTTTAAGCAATCCCAAACCCAGCACAAATTACCTCTGGGTATGATACCAGTGGTCGCACCATTACACCACAGATGTTGTTAAAAGTATATCTACAAAGATTTACTGGAAAACGAACAGATTTTTCAGAAAGTCCGATATACTGAATCTATCTCCGTACTAACTAACTTACCTGAGAGCGAGAAGCATACCATAAGTATCTACAATCAAAACGCTACTTCACTCCTTCAGCCGTAGCTAAGTCCAGAACTTACCTGAAACAAACACAAATTCAATTACAAACTTCCCCTTCCCATGTTTGCTAGTTACAAGTTATATTCACATGTCTATGATGAATAAACTTGTGATGTATGTACACTGCTCGAAAGTTCTGCGGATAACTGGAAACTACTTAGTCATGTAATAAGTCGTGTGAGCATGTTCGAGGGTTCGCTTCACAACAGGAACCGAGGGGGGCACAGGCTTGCCTGACGACAATCCGGTCGACGGACCACGAAGGTCGCAGGCACAGTGCCCCGAGCTACCCTGACGCGGGGGTAATTTCGATTCCCCATCGAATAACATGGCTACATAAATATTTTACTTATTATTCCCAAAGCCTTATGTTTCTTATGTTATCTATTGTTTTGTGAATGGTATATAGAATGAAACGTATGAAATGTTTGCCTGATCTATTATACTGACGAGACTATTTCGTGCTTCGCTTCATTAGGGTGTACAGTAATTCCACTGCGACAAAAGTAGCAAACAAAACAATCACGACACACAATAACAATAAAGCGAAGGCCTTTTTTTTTGGGCAGAAGGTCTCGGTCGGCTCGGCCTTGAGAATATCGTGATCTTGAACATGAAGGAAATCCAGCGCAAAAATGTTTATCGTCTCGCATTTATCTTTTAAATCCAACGCGGAAACTGTATCTGGGGCAACGAAACGAATCAAAATAAACATCTAAAAATTCGATGTAGAGTCGGTGCGTGAGCGTGTGGCGAATACATAATGGCGGAGTAACTAAATGTGGGATCGGTAGTTTGTGTGATAATTACTACGAGGAATTTAACAAATATGACAAATATTATTCGGCCACAATCAACTGTTGTTGGAGATAAGATTCAATCAAGTTTTCCAAGATATGATGAGTGGTGTGGAATGGTAAAACAATGAATAGTTGACAAACGATCGCAAACGCAAAGCTAAAAGATATATAATCTTCAATCTATCCTGAGGCTATCAGCAGATCTAGTCTAGACAATAACAAACAACCAAAATAAACTTAAGACTCCAGTTACATTAGCATCAGATTGCCGTAAAGTAAGCAAAGCCAAAGCTAAGTAAGGGCCAAGAGGCACCCAAAGAGGTTTGTTTGAGTCTGTTTGCGTAGCATGTTTGTACCAGAACAGACGAACGACGAGACGCTTAAATATTTAGTATAGTTGCGAGGAACTTTCACCCTAATTGTAGACATACGAGTTGAGGACTTACTAATTCAATGTCTGAATCCTATTCGTTCTATCTATTCTTGTATATTTTTCATGCATGATGTGCACTAATCGAATTTCAAAACCAATTTTACTTTAAAACTGGAATGTCCGCGTCTGATCATGACAATACTTTATTTATTATATTTATCAAAGAAACTACACGACACGACAAGGTACTAATTTCGAAGCGTCGCGTCGTCGTGTGAGACGCTTTATACATTGATACTTGAAACTGAAATGCCAATACACGCAATGACGTCAACAGACAATACATGTTACTGCTATTAGAGAAGCACACGAGAATGCATGTTGAGGATAGCTTTGCTATACAATACGTTACGGGTTACGGATTATACCATTGTCGAATATAAACACATCATCACATAATATAAACTAGGTATGAAGTTCGCAGTTTACATGTATAGCCGATAATCCACTGAGGAACATATTATCGGCGACAGGTAAAATGCAGACATAATACCTTAAAATAGCTTGTCTGTCTACTTAACATATTGAAAAGACTGATTGATGTACGCAAGCGATCCTAGACTGTACTGCCGTGATGCAATGTTTACTTTCGATTGGCGCCCGACCGGCACACGTGAACTAATATCTTGCATAATGCGATAAAATTATTCAATACAATTTAAAAACAACGTAAACATTATACCACTAGAGCGTCACGTCTATTTGTGGCACTGATCGTACCGTGAGTGACGTCACACACAACACCACCCACGTCACCGCCTGTCGCTGTGTCGATCCGAATCAATTCGTTGATAACACTCATATCTCCCGAAAGCAAATTCTTCGACAATAACTAAAACTAAAGATTAATTCCAAGCATATACACATGTGGATCAATCGAATCAGCTTTGCTTTACTTTACTTACCTAAAGAAATTGTGTCTTTAGAGGGATTCATAATCGTAAATGAAGATCAACTACCTCTTAGTGATGGCATTGATTACCGATTCCGATTGTTGTTCTTATTCCAAAGAGAACCGGCTAATAACAGCGTTTTCAGGTTGTCACGATCGTAATTAGAACGCCAAATCAAAAGGGAACTTACACGCAAATCCCCTCATCGCCCGCTAGCTTAAGCCTCTTACAGGAGGAAACGAGACTCGTTCCCGACATCCCGTCATATGCAGAGAATTTGCCAAGCTATATCAACCCTAATAAAATTTTCGATAAACCAAAGTCAATCCAAAAGCGATCATATAACAAAGAGTGACCTGAATTGAGCGGATGCGTTGTGGACATTTTTGAAGCGACCGACATTCTGCGGCAATTGTGAGGACAAGAGAACGCTGATCTATGAGATATGATATGTGAAACACAGCCGACACAAAAGCTCATAGCAACGGTGAGAAACTAAAAAAGAAACGAAGAAATATTTGAAGGTGAAAATAAACGCAAATATATTCAGAGCAGGCAGGTAACCAGACACGTCGTCCATTTGAGTCAAACGATGCTTATTTGCAAACAATATCTGTCACCCGATGCATGAATGGACGGAAGACTGTCCAAAAAATACTATAAGAGTATTTCTACATCCTATTCCAATGTGTGACGACACTGATTGAAATGATTCATAGAGCAACACGTGGGGGGAGGCCATGTCCTGTCGCAGGGACCTTGGAGCATAATAGTGCAAAATTAATATGACTCATCGTTACTTTGTGCCGAAATTTCTAGAACTGCAACTATATTCGCTTACGATATCTATACAAATGATACAAATGTTTGTAATCAGAATATAAACTCGTCTCTAATAAATGCCAAAAAATCCATTGCAAAAATGCCAAGTGTCCACTGAAAGCTACAGAGAACTTGGTCGACCATCATAAGCTCCAAGACAAAGATTGATAGCAAGCTGTGTTGCTACCCAAAACACCTGCAACCCAATAAGGACCTTAAAAACTACAGTCAAAGGTTTACTTGGTACCTTATTAGGCAAAAACTACATATTTTTAATTCCAAAGGAATCTTTATCCAAAGATGGAGCAATTAAGATCTAAAATTGCCAGATAGCAGTTTGCTCCACTTCGCCCAGCCGGAGACATGATTGAACGACAACACGCCACGAGGTGCGGTGCGTTACAAACATATCGTTAAATGTATGTGTAAATAAAACCGGACCAGCTACGATTAATTCACTGCTTTCCTACCTACATGACTACTTTCGAGTTTTGCAAAGCAATTGACGAACCGTTGGTCGATAAACATTACGTGAATGAATGTCGTGAGGAAACGTATGATTAGTTTAGTTCAGAAGGCAGACTACTAACAGAACAATTAACACACTAAAGGTCAGTTGCCTTGCAGCATATTTTTAGCAAATTGATGATCTATCATAAGAACATTGATATTATGCAAAGGCTTTGGCTAGGCTAAAAGCAATAACGTAGCGTGGCGTCATATAGTCTCAGGGGATCAGTGACCTCATAGTTCGCGAAAGCCATGGCTTACTGGAATGCCAGACATTCCGAAACAGGTTAGTAAGATGTGGGACATGACAGCACGGCACGCAATATATTATATTTTTAAATCGATAAATAAATGTTTTATTACAAATACAAAAGAATGTCTCTGTCCGGACTATTAACTATACATTTTTAATAAATATCGAAACTATTATATTAACAATGAAGACACGGTAATAGAAGAAAGGAATCGTAATTAATAGGAACTTAAAAGTTGTAAAGTATAGAACTACGAGAATCCGAGAAGAAAAAATCTGAGACAAGAGTGATGTTGAGAGTGAACGTACTTGAAAGACAAGACTCGAAAATAGCTAGTTCAAAATACTACAGTGACAAATCTAATAGCACCTCAGAGAATGGCATACTTTCCTATTTATAAAATAAGCATGTAATAGGTGAACCTGTGATTCATTTAAAATGTAAAGATGCATGCAGGAAAATATTTTTATTTTAGACTACAAAAAGACTGAAAAAAAACTTTAGATGTAACGAAACGTTAATGAAGCGTCATTGTAAAAAACATATTAAAACGCAGTGCTATCGATACAAAAAAAAGCCTCATATTAAGAAATTATTTTGTTTATAGGTCGATGCGATAGTTATAACCCGGAGCCTTATTGTGTTACTTGAAATCTATTACCAGTGAACTTCAAGTCGAGCACGGTATTCAATGGTACTTTAAAGTTCAAATTAAAAATAATTTGTCATAAATAGAGACAAAAGTGACAGTTTAAGCCTAGGCTAGGTTTCTCTGTCAAAAAAGAAATCAATGTTGATTACTAGTTGACTTACACAATAAGGGCGCTGATAGAGATATAATTTTCCAAGAATAGCATTGTCATCATATCTTGTAGTTAAGTAATTGACTGGTGTTTCCAACAAAAAACTGCTATACACAAATATATAAATATATGAGAAAATAACACTTTAATTAAGGAACTTAATCTAACTGTTCAACTAAAGAAATAAATAAAATAATAACGATGCAGATGTGGCCAAGCTTGGAATAAAACCATATAGCAATAACAATATACATTCAGATTGAGTGTCGCATGAAACTGAAGAAAGGGGACGACAATCAACAAAGTAAAATAAACTAGATAAACACAATACAATACAATGCAATGCAACAAGAGACAACTCGACTCAAAGAGCATTATTTTATCCCACACAAGACCGTCTATTACACACAGAACCCTTTGCGAATCGAACCGAGAGAGAATCAGAAATAGGTCGCAACGGCGGCGGCGGCGGCACATAGACGCGCACAGCACACACACTCACTGTGACAGACAGACAGTATTTTTGGCAATGCACCGTTGCTAGTGACAGTCGCCTGGTGCTAAATGCAGTGAACGTAAATATCTAGATGGCTCGGACGTTCTATAGCGATGGTATGTAATGTTATGAAGCCGTGAATCGATATTCATTGAACAGGTTACATAGGGATGTTTTTTGTAAGAAAGGGATGCGTTATGAAGGTAAAACGCTTAATTATGTCTTGTAGGATATATTGTTAAAGGGGGGGTCGACTTCATAATTAACTTGTTTTCTGAATTGCTGAAACCACCTCTGTATTAACATTAAGGGTTGCAAAAGGGATGAATAAGATTGAAGTCTTAAAAATGTGTGAAAACTTGAAATAACATTTGAAATGGGGGTGTTGTGACTGCAGATTTCAAAATTAGTTTATTTTTGCCCTTAATGGGGCTGGTTTTTAATGATGAAGGGACAAAAGATGTTCATCAGGTCTTGTAAGATAAGAGAGAGTATTCGAAATCTCATGAAAACTGGTCTATTTATTTTTTGTAATTCACTTCAATAGGGTTTAGGGTTGTCAAACCAAGGGTGTCGATGAAAAGCAAGAATTACTTTTAGGATTGCACGACGCAAGGGGTTTTACTGCGCATATCTCACATCAACAGCAAATTATTGTCTACCGCAATATGATAAAAACTTCTTCTAAAACGTAAGGTTTGGCCATAAACACCACGTTTGGCAGACAGATTGTTTGTTTATGCTAGAAAAAGCTGTTGCCTTTTTGTTGAAGCCCCTTGGTTGACAGTATGACATCAAGTCAATTAGATTAATAAGGATAGATTTTTATGTCACGACTACTAAGGCAACGGTTTTGAGAGCACTTTTCAAAACGACATTAACCTATGTTTTATTTAAGTAAAGGGGTGACTTATTCACTTACGATTTTCTACCGACCTACTATGACGTACAGTCGGTGGTTTGGTGCTTTGCTCTCATTCTGGCTTAGCATACAATAAGAGTTAGCAACAAGAGAGTGCTTCGGATACTCAGGTAAATAAAGAGAGATTGAGAAAGAGAGTGCTTAAGTAAGGTAAGTAAGGTGTAATGAAAGCACACCTTGATCGTTTGTTAATTACGTTCTATTTGAGAAATAAATAAAAAAATAAATACCTAACTCAAACCAGACATCACAAGATCTTAGTTCGAGGCGAACTACTAGTTATATTCTTTTTTTTTCAAAATCAGAATCAGAAATCGTTTATTGCGATGCACAAGTAAAGTTAACAGTTTTTAAAATATAATTATAAAAATGTGCACTGTGTTGTACCCATTCTGGGCGTACAATAATAATAATACCTAATTATATAGCATAATTGAAATGAAGAAAATTACAATTTATTGAATCTGAATCTAAATTAAATTAAGAACAAATTAAATACCACACAATTTTCATAATAATATATTTAGGTCCGGGAGCAGTCGGGCAAAGAGATGCAACTTGTTATAAAGACGTATAGGGTATTTAGCTTTCTCTATCATCAAGGTATTCCTTGTCGATTATTAAATTAAATCATTTGATTTTAAAATAGAATAGATCCGCGGAGCACCTTATATCTACCGGTAATTTATTATACAGCTGCATAAGTGCTACAGCAAATATTGGAATACCAGGATCTGAGCTGAGAATGTATTCCGTGCGTATACGAAGAAACCTTTATACATGCTGATTTTGACTGACCAACGAAAAGGGTACGTACATCGGACAAAATATATAAAATCACATCAGAACATCGGTCCGTATAATACGCACGAGGCACTTTCAACATTGTAAGCCGATGCAAATGCGTTTTTCGTGCCAATTTTTGCGGAACGGGCCCATTGCTGTTCGAAATTTACGATAACACGACGGGGAAGCGCTTGGGTGTCATGCTAGGTGGAAGGTGGAAGCGCTCTTCACCCGAAATTTTCACAGACGGAGGAACTGGCTTGTTACCTCTCAATGCCGGAGGAACACAACAATTTAGAAATGTTTTTATGGCAACTGACTTAGGTAAGATGTTTTTATTTTATTAAACGACGTGGGGATGCTTGGTCTTCATCCCACCTAATGTTCAAGTCATGATAAGGCCGAAGGTGGAAGCGCACCTCACCCGGAATCCTCAACGAAAACTGACTCTTATCTCTAAATGCCGAAACACAACAATTTAATTAGATTTAAACTGTTTGTTTAGATTTTAAGAATTGTTGTTATGGGCACAGACTCAGGTGAGATGGTGCTAGCCAGGCGGATTTAAACAAAGTCCTACCAGCCAGGTGTCAGGTGGCTAGTTTGGTTGGTGTTCTGGCCACCTAGCCAGGGCGGAAAGTCCTACCACTAACAAAACCAAGCACAAATTTGTACCCCTTGGGGATCGAATCCGGAAACCCCCGGTTTTGAAACCGGTAGACGAACCACTAAACCACAGAGGCAGTTTAATAGTGGTAGTAACCTTTAATCAGCTAGTATAATACTACAAGGAAATGCGAAGTTTATTCTGATATATATAATGTATAGATACAAGAACGTTTCGACTTGGCCTGGTGAATAAATAAGCACTAATGGCTGCGCATCGCTTGCCTTGCACATGCTATAAGGATCCCTTCGCACAACTAATGTCTAAATAGAAAAATGTCTAAGTGCTCAAAAATATCAAATCAGTAATTGGTATATCCATATAAATATCCAACTATAGAAATATCCGATTAGATACATAGCCATGATCAATTTTATTATAATATGAAAAACAACGTTTTTTAATTAAATGCAGAAAAATCGGCGAAAGTCTGACATAGTATTCGACGGAAATATGTGAAATATTTAAAACCACTGCATGATTACGAAATTATAGATCTGCAAATGATTAACAAAGTCATATATTTGCGATTTTCGATCACAGTAAAAAATAATATGACAAACCCCTTTATGTTCCCCTTTTTTTATATATAATATAAAAAAAGGGGGAACGTTTTTCGTGTTTATATTTCATCATAGGTAAAAATAACGAATGTTTGTAGTTCAAGGATTTATGCTTATATTTTACTGTAAAGTGCAAGTTTTTAAAGTTTTTTTAGGTTTTTAATTAATAAATAATAATTGCTTGAATTTGATATGTTACTTTTATTAATATGTAGCCAAAACTAAAAACAAAAAGATTCAAGATTCAGTCTCACCATTTTGTCAGATTAGTTCGCTCAAAGCTACAAAATGTAAGGTTTCATCCAGATCCGTTAAGCCAATCTGGCGTGGTTGAGTAAAAAACATACATACTTACATCCATCCATCCATTATCTAACGTAGGTATTTATAATAGTAGAAAGAGAACGTGTCAGCCTTAAAATTTTTAGGGATCCGTATTTTTGGTCATATTTAACATTGGACATTTTTATGGTTGGGTAATATTATTATTGGTGATTATTACGTTTGGGCAATATTATCATTGGCCAAATATCTAATTGGACATGCCTTTGGACATTCATCTTTTATGTCATTTTTCTACTTAAGTATTAGTCTAGTAGTGCGAACGCAAATATGTTTTCAATGACCAAGAGGATAAAAAGTATGAATAGAAAAAAACTAACTCAATCAAATAATAAATTAGACAAGAAAACACTTAAAAATGAAGGTGGTCCTATATTTTATAAATATAATTAAATTCATTCGTATATATACGACAACGACCACCAGTGAGCAACAGATCAAAAATCTTCCGAAGCCGTTCACCTCAAACGACTCCGGCAAACACCACAAAAACCCACGATACTCAGCTCGCAAGGCATTCAAATAGGCACGCAGGCATTACGACAAATCAAATAATAAGCAACGCTCCTTTAAGTTGATTGTACTGAAAGCAGTCCACGTGTTAGTCGCAACGATCTGTTCAGTGTCCTTGCGTTGCGTTGGCGTGTCCACGCTCTCTGGAGGGTCGACGACCGGCGCACACTGGCAGTGTCTGCTCTGTGCCGGCCGGCTTCCAAGACTTTATTCTTTGCCTGTCGCAACGTAGCATGTTTTGGCGTCTGCCGTTTCATTGTTCCATATATCGGTCACGGTTTGGATTCCATTATGATTGTGCCGTTTGCAATAGTTTCTAACGTTTTATTTCCAGCTAGATTTCGCGATGAAATGCTGACTAATTAAATCGCCAAGTTACGATTACTCAGATAATTGGGCTGACTAGCTTGACGCTTGAGCGGTTTCTGATTAGTTTGTGGATAGTGTTGTATTTTAAAAAGTAGTAGCGTTTCTCGTGAAAGGTCTCGTACGGGGAAGTACTACCACCATAACTATTTCGACAGCGAAGCATCATTTTGTCATCAGCTGTGTTTCGGTTTGAAGGGTACGGTTGCCGGTGAAATTACGAGCACGGGGCTAAACACATTTAATGCCTCTAGTTGATGGGCGCAATGCAGCGTAGGTCATTTCCTTTGAGGATATGACCTACACAGTAAGGCTTTGTTATAGGCAAGAGTTGCAGTTAATAATCAGGGCTGCTTGCATGATCCGTCTCCATGTTGTGTATACAAAAAAATAATGTATGAATACTAAAGTTGGAAAATGTCACCTTTCTTACCAAGTTTCTTACTTGATTCTTGTGCTTTTTTTTTTTTATTGTACGACGGGGAAGCGCTTGTCCTTCATCTCACCTGGTAGCAAGTTAAGATAAGGCCGAAGGTGGAGGCGCACTTCACCCGGAATCCTCAACAAACTGAGGAACTGGCTATCTTAATACCTCTGAATGCCGGAACACAACAATTTTAGAATTGTTATTATGGCGACAGAATTAGGTAAGATGGTGGTTCCTAGCCAGGCGGACTTCAATAAAGTCCTACCACCAACCAAACCAAGCACAATATATTGTACTCCCCATGGGGATCGAACCCGGGACCTCTGGATCTGAAATCGGTGGGTCAAACCACTAGACCACAGAGGCGGTTAAAACTAAAGCTTAAGCAGTGCTGTGTGGTTTGAGTGTGGTACGGACTGGGTATTGGTAGACAATGCTACAGGCACAAAGTGTTAGCACCACGCTTTTTACGCTTATCTTCCACGTACATGAATGAAATTCCGTAACGGATCAGTTTTACTATTAATTTAACTTTAAAGATCATCGCATTGTCTGCACACAAACATGAAAATGTCTATTGAGAGCACCCGAACTGGGCCAAATCAGTCGAGAGCACTCGCATCGCAGATAAGAACGCGGACCGGCTGTTATCACGGCAGGTAGATTAGGCAAGATCTGGGTCGAGATAGTATTTTAGTGCACGACAACTGTTCAGTTTCGTTTTAATTAATAATAGATCACGACACCCTTATCTCAAAGCTTAAACACTATGGTATCCAGCGGAGCAAGTATGGTTCTTACCGATCGCATAATTTATCATTTAGAATCGTTTAAATCGATAATATTGGTTTTATCGACCATCGCAAGTACGGAAGTAATCGGTAGATAAAATCGGTATACGTTAGTTAAATTATATCGAGTTCATCGATAACTAGTACTTTTGTTTTATGTTTGAGATCGTATATTTTGTGTATTTACACGATTGTTTTATCTACTTTGAAGAAGTTCTCGGTAAAAGTTTTTATTATTCGATAAACTTAGAGCACTTTGATGATCGCAAGCTTTTCGCGAGGTACGATACGATTCGGTTCATTTTAACGAACGTTGCGATTCGCTATTATGCGATCGGTAAGATCCGTACTTGGACCACAGATTCAGGCGATACGCCTCATGCATACAATATGACATCTACCTATCGAATCGCATTCAAAAATAGGATAATAACGGTAGCAGATATTCGGGTACATCTAATAACATCCACAGGTGTACCACAAGGATAGATCTTAGGGCATTTTCTATTTTTAGTCTATGTCAATAAATATATAAATATTACAGGACATTAATTTTACACAGCGCCATCTAGCCCCAAACTAAGCATTGCTTGTAATATGTATGGGAACTAGATTCCGGATATAATACTTAAATACTTTTGTAAATACATACGTACTATACAATACAACACCCAAACGCAGAACAACATCTATATTCATCACACAAATGTTTGTCCTGGGTGGGAATCGAACCCACAGCCTACAGCGCAGAAGGCTTGTTAAAGCAATGATCTACAATCCTGTGTAGAGGACCTACGTGATATTGTATTGTTTGCCGACTATACTTCATTAATATTAAGAGTCGATAGGGCTAAAGACATTATGATTGTGTTAATGCTTCTGTAGCTAACGTTCTTGATTGGTTTACAGTAAATAACCTCCTTTTGAATAAAAATAAAAAAATGCATCCGATTCACCTTGCCAAATGTTCAAGTTAACAATTCTAATATTATCTTTAATGGTTTCCCCATTATAGATAATATTAGCATTGTTGACTACTTAACTTTACCGAAGCAACTACTTTCTCAGGTATAAATATTGAGCAAAGTTACAACGGGGTATTTATATTGAGTCATTAGCTAGCAGATTAAGCTCGGCTGCATACGCCTGTACGTACTATAAGGCATTTTACTGATGAAGCTACGGCGAGGTTATTTTATTTTAGTTACTTTCAGTGTTGTCTTATGGCATATTTATTTGGGGAAGTACAGCTGATATTGAAAGTATTTTTATTCTGCAGAAGAGAGCTGTACGGGCAATTTATAAAATGAAAACTTGCGACTCTCTCAGGGAATGTTTTAAAGAGATTGGTATTCTTACAGTCAGCTCCCAATAAATATATGAAAATCTAATGAACGCTCATAGAAACATTGATGAGTTTAGTAAAAGAAGCGATGTACACAGTGTTAATACTATAAATAAAAATAAACTTGATATACCTATCTATATATCTATATAGGTATCGCTTAAGAAAAAATAAACATTCATGCTTAGAAAACTGTACGATTCTACAATAAGCTTCCTAAAAGCGCCACCAAACTCTGTTCGTAAATTGAAACTGATATACCTACTTACCTATAAGGAAAAAAAAAGTGACTACATCAACGATAAGAACGCGTGGCCCGACGTTGCTATACCAGTTGACAGCTAAATGGTAATTTCTCGATGTTAACAAACTGCTTATTAGGTAGTTAGGTAAGAATAAATGGTTTAAATAGTATTTAGTATTTAGCAAATGATGTACCCTACTTATAATGTAATTTAAAACTGTATGTATACCTAAATGTTGTATGCTGGTAAATGCGTAACTCCGAACAGGCGGTAGATTTGACGTTTCAAAATGATGCTAAAAAAATCCTAATGAATAAAAACATTTTGACTATTGACTTTCATAAGTAATAATAAATAAATATTACAGAACGTTAATTTCACACAGCGCCATCTAGTCCCAAACTAAGCAACGCTTGTAAAATAATTGGAATACGGATATCCGTAATCTAGATCCCGTAAAACAAAAAAAATATTTAAGCATTATATATTACTTAAATATTTTTTTATCAAGTAATACATATTTATCATACAATACAACACCCAATTGTAACTAAGTTTTTTTTATAGAAAATACAAAGTGTACACCGTACACCGTAAACACAGTACAGCGTCTAGACGCGAGATATATTTGGCCTAAGATGGTGCGAGTTTCAATCTAATCGAAAATGGATTGAACAGAACAGTAGAAAAAAAGGATACAATTGTTCGTCACTTGGCATTTACTGGTCTCAAAGCTCAGTTTGCTTTGGCGCAGTATGTGTGGGTTCGATTCTCCACCAGTCCTGTCTCACCAGAGACATTTGTGTGATGAATACAGATGTTTGTCTGTTACAGTTTGTGTTTTATTTGTATCATAAGTGTATTAACAAAAATAATGTATATAAGTAATAACATTCTAGTTCCCAAATTATAAGCTTTGCTTAGTTTGTGTCTAGATGGTTTTGTGTAAAAATGTCTTGTAATCACCAAGTATAAATACTTCACGCAATTGAATGATTTTTAAGGGGTAAGTACGATGAACAATGTCCATCTAGTTCGATGTACATATGATTATTGTGCATTATCAGACCGTCGTCGTCGTCGCCTACGTTCTCCAAAGCGACGGTCACATTTCCGAGCCCCTTTTGTGTTCCCTCGTGCAAATAGACAGGACTGCATTGACTGCATTCTACTGGTCCGTGCATCGCCCGCTGACCACTTGGAGTCTTAGCTTTACATACTTGTTTTATGGAATTTGAATATGTTCAATGCCAATGACGGTAAATCAATCTACAATTAGATTCCTACTTGCATCCCAACAGTATGCGAATAGGTACATGTTTTTGGTAGGTTAGGCTAGTCTCCAAAGCTTGCTAAAACAAGACAACGATTTAGGCGAAAATGGAGTGAACCAGACTCGAAAGTATTTATGTCGAGTCGAGATCGCAGGAAATAGAAAACATGGAATCATGTTTATGTGCATAATTGATCTGCAGACGGTGTGCGCATAATAAGCATTTTAAAATATGATTGGTAAAGTAAGGTTTAACGATCAAAATGCCAATTACGGTAAGGAGGTAAATCAATCTACAATTAGATTCCTCTCGCACCATTAGGCGAATTGGTAGGTACATGTTCTTGGTAGGTATTAATTGCGTAAGGTTAAGTCTCCAAATCTTGCCCACACAAGACAATGGTAGGCGAAAACGTAGTGAACCAGACTTGAAAGTATTACTTCATTTTTATGTGCATAATTGATTTAAATCTGCAGACTGCTCATGACAAAATAAGGATAAATTATCAAATTATAAGGATAAAGCCATCTTGTCAATGATCTATGTAGTTTTATAGTCATAGGAGATAATTCGGATATCAATATAAAAAATCGTTGGCTCAGTAAGATTTTGATCATCCATTTCGAGTCGTCGTCAAATCGACCGCCTATTTGGAAACGCGACCAGCACACAAGCAAAACGGCTAAACCTCGGATCGGGCTAGAGGGGACGACTGTTAAAAAATAAACTCATTGGACTATACAGAGCCCCACACGGCCTGCCATCGCATCCAAATATCTAATGATACATCGACCGCCTCTGTGGTCTAGTGGTTCAAGCCACCGATTTCAGATCCAGAGGTCCCGGGTTCGATTCCCATGGGGAGTACAATATATTGTGCTTGGTATGGTTGGTGGTAGGACTTTGTTTAAGTCCGCCTGGCTAGCTACCACCATCTTACCTTAATTCTGTCGCCATAATAACAATTCTAAAATTGTTGTGTTCCGGCATTCAGAGGTAAGATAGCCAGTTCCTCAGTTTGTTGAGGATTCCGGGTGAAGTGCGCCTCCACCTTCGGCCTTATCTCAACTTGTTACCAGGTGAGATGAAGGCCAAGTGCTTACCCGTCATAACATAATAATTCATGTCACTGAGACGAAATAAGCTTGTTATCAATCTTTAGCGGCTGCAACAAAATACCGCCGATAGCTGACGATGTGTTCAGTCCTGTCCAAGTCCGAGGCGCTAAGCATTATGCGTAGGCGCCTGCTTTGATTGATCATTTTATATTTAGTGTATGTTCGTTTCGTATATGGTAATCCGTCAGATTGCTACATACAAAACTATAAAAAATGATTATAAATACGAGTATGCAAAATGTAGGGAAATTTTCATACTTATATTATTTCTATAATATTATTCTTATCACTTTTTTCTTTTATTCACCTAAATGCAAATATGACTCATTTAATTAATATAATTTTAGTTTCCTAATGATTACAGGTAATTACAATAATAATGACCCCTCTTTCAAAAATGTTGCAATGCCCTAATAGGGTACATTACATAATAGGGTTTGTACATGTACATGTACAGTGCTTAATAATTAAGATCTTAATGTAACTTATATGTGGCAATAAATGTATTGAGTATTGAGATGCAATGGGAAACTAATAACGTGCCAGTTGACCCTTCGCCTATAGGTACTACAAGTACCTGTATACTCCGAGCATCCCGTCGTCGTCCCCATCAATAAGGGGTTATTAGGACTTTTTTTTTTAAATCAAAATTAAATTATCTCCATTATGGGCCTACATTGGAGTAGTTGATGCTGCCGCCTAACTTCTGTTGTAATTTTAATTTAAAAAAAAATATACGTGAGAGTAGTCCACCTGATGTTAAGTGCATCTCTTGCCTATAATAATGCATTACTGCGTAGGTCACATCCACAAAGAACATAGTTTACACGGCACTACATGGCGCCCGTCAACTTGAAGCATAAAGGTGTTAAGCCTCGCGTGCCCGTAATTTCACCGGCCTTACCCTTCAAACCGGAACACAGCAATGCTGCTTGGCGGCTGAAATAGGTATGGTGGTAGTACTTCCCCGGACGAACCCTTTCACAAGGGTCTCTTTTACTTTTAAAATATATACCTAGGCTCGCTTTGTTAGTCAGTAAGCTACACGATTTAGGTACGTATTTAGATTAGATGAGAGGTTGTCCGGTTGGAAACGGTTTGCAAAACAAGCAATGCAGAATTGCCGATGTTTACATAGGTGTATTCTGATGGAGGAAAAGGATAAAAGGAAACGTTTTCATGAATATTTGATCGCTTTACGAGCCATTCGATCAAAAGCAACGTTGGACACGAACTTTCCTACAGATACGAAGAAAGAAACTATAGTTAGCTGTTCAAAATGATCCTAATAGTAATAATATAATTGCATACTGATATAGGTAAGTACATCAGGATTAATTTATATTTTGATACTACTTAGCTTCTACTTTTGGCTAGTTTCGCGTGGTAAACATTTTCCTCGCGAAACTAGATTATATTTTAAAAAGATTTTCCACGGAGTTATTTAATAGATTATATTTCATCTTTGATATCTTTTGTAAAATGTTGATACCAGTATTTGAGCTTCGGACGCGGTCTTAAATGAAATTATGTGAAATCATTATTTCAGCCCTAAATTCGGCCATATCAATTCAAAGATTTTATTCGAGATATTACGTTTTTTTTCTTTTGTGAATTGATGTTTCTCCTCGTCATAATTATAGAGGTTTGAAGATCCTCCCCCACTGCCACATGCACTAAAGTCACGCGTTTTGGTGACAAGGATGTCGATTATTGTCTCATTTAGTTTGGTACAACTCTTTATTTTGTGAGACGGGGAAGCGCTTGGGATTCATCTCACCTGGTGACAAGTTGAGATAAGGCCGAAGGTGGAGGCGCACTTCACCCGGAATTCTCAACTAACTGAGGGACTAGCTATCTTACCTCTAAATGCCGGAACACAACAATTTTTAGAATTATTGTTATGGTAAGATGGTGGAAGCTTGAACGAAGGGCGGACTCAAACAAAGTCCTACCACCAACCGATACCCAACAACCAACCAACTCATAGTCTCCTGAACTATTTGATTCTAAGTAAACAAAGGAACAACTTTTTTATCTTCGATTGCAACATTGTCGTCTATAAATTTATTAAATAAAGTAATTTCACTTTTGTACATCGTGATGGCTTATGTTAGTGGATGTTTACGTAGATCTGCTACCGCTCCACTTTTTAAAAGCGATTCGATAGGTTACTGTGCATAAGGCTTATTGCTACCATAGGTGTTTGACACCCTTATACCAACGCTATCTATGTCATCAAAAGCTTTTGATAGTTCACATAATACTCCTATGGCATCCTGTTTTCCTTTCCAGACTTCAAATAGCACCAACGTAAGTCGAACAGTCTATAATTAAAAAAATGTTACACTTCAAAGATGAATGTGAAGAGAGCTACATTCTCAATTTGACGCTCCACGTCACATAGCATCAAATTAAGTAACTTAAAGATTGTCGGAGGCTAAATCCAGTGATAAACACGAAAGGTTACGATCGGCCAGCTCTAGTGCCGATATGCATCTATCTCGTTATGAGACATATCAAACAAGCCCGCACCCGTCCCACAAAACCGGTACCACTGGTAAACAGAACCATAAATACACAGAGTAACGATAAAATGTTACTTATTCTGTACACTGGGTTTCAATCTGAAAGGCGTCCGTTCGATTGCTTTTCCGCAACCTTCAGGCGCTATGGGCGATTAGACACGGCGTCATAACAAATAAGTAGGTAAATAAAATTAGCATAACAGACGAATGGACAAGCGTACATTTTCACATTTAATTTTTTTAAGTATCAGTTCTTAATTCATGAACGAAAGAAAAATTAGGTTTCACTTCATCCCATTGTTTTATGTTTCCCTAATAAAAAACATCTCTTTTAGAGGTATTTATTTTAAAATGTTTTTCTACTACATTTTTAACATCTCAAACGAGCCTGAAACAATAATATATTTAGTACTTGTAACGACTCCACTAAGTACCTATTTAGATATTTGTAAAAAAGAAACACATCGACGTGTTTTGCCTCTCTCTACATGAAGTAGGCAAGAGTATCCTCAGAAAAAGAGACCCGAGTACAAATTTATCTAAGTGGTTTGATTTTACGGGTAGTAACTGAAAATCTGTTTGGTCGCATAAACAATAATATACGCTGAACCTTTAGGACAAGCTGCAACACGTGGCTTACTTCTAGGTATCGATTGTATTTGTTTTGTTACATAGAAAGGTTTAGATTACGTATAGAATACTTCAATACTTTTTTCTTGTAAATACATACGTACGATATGATACAACACCCAAACACAGAACAAACATATTACAACTATATTCATCACACAAAAGTTTGTCCTGGGTGGGAATCGAACCCACAACCTACAGCGCAGAAGGCAGAGTTATATTTTATTTTTAATCATAAACAACTGTTTATATTGTAATCTATGTGTATTTCTGTCCTGCCTGTTGGTATTTCATTAATTCGCAAATAAGCATAAGCTAGCGAGTCTATGGTAAATAATAGAAACCCGTGCTCATCAATGAAGCAATGTATTTTCAGACCAAATGCAGTTTCACGTGATTGTAGTTGTAAACAAGCAGTCGTAAATTCTGTGGATATTATTGTACTGCCAGAGTCACAAGCGTCATTATTGGACGACGTCCAAGATATGGGATTTTCGTAATCGTTTCAGCCTAGCTGCCTACGCGTTCACGAGTGTTTAGTTTAGAGATCATGCAAGTCCTCTAGCGGGGCTAGCGTACCAACCTCGTTAGTTGATTACTAAATCGTACCAAAACGTTGTACAGGAGTATCCCTTTTCCATCCTCATCCTCATACGACGTCTGGGACAAAATAATACTACAAAGTTCAAATCGATGTTGAATGACAGGGTTAATTTGATGACCAATCTACAATGGAAATTAATTTTAAACAGCGCCACCTAGCCCCAAACTAAGCATAGCTTGTAATATGGGAATTAGATTACGGATAGAATAATCAAATACTTTTGTAAATACATACGTACTATATGATAAAAAACCCAAACACATAACCAACATATTCATGTTATTATTTATATTCATCACACAAATGTTTGTCCATGGTGGGAATCAAACCCACAGCCTACAGCGCGGAAGGCAAAGTTACTTCCAACATAGCTATGAGGCTTGTTCTTATAATAATATTATAAGGCTGAAGGTGGAACCACACCTGGAATCCTCAACAGACTGAGGAACTCTATCTTATCTTAGAGGTAAGATAGCATTTGATGCTAGAACACAACAGTTTAGAATTGTTGTTGTGGCGACAGATTTAGGTACGACGATGATAGCTATAGTTAGCCAGGGCGACTTAAACAAAGTGCTACCACAAACCAAGCATAATATTGTAATCTCCTGGGGATCGAACCTGGGCCCTCTGGATCTGACACCGAGACAAGAAGACTAATCATCATCAATTCGCATTGTGGTCAAATTACCACCCTCTCTCCGGAGCACCCGAAAAAAAAATATAATACAATATAACTACATAACGTAATCAGTAAAGATAACAAAAAAAAACTAATCAAAATACTAATAAGATACTCGGTATACTATAAGTACTACAGAAGATGTTTAGTACGGTCCAGAAAGATTACATTAAATAGAGGCCTTGGATCAAAATATATGTCACATATAGCATCGAAGTTCCTAATCTTCGACTATTAGAAGGTACAGGAATGTCGAAAACACAGCACTTGTTTACCAATACAAGACATTGCGCAACAAGATCGTTGGCACTCACTTAACACATGCATCGGCGCAAGCGCAGAATGGCAATACACGGTCAGGCATAATGTAGACAAACGTCCAATAAGCAGGTCAAGACAAATAATCGCTAAGAAACTATCGGCTGTATACCTACTTTTCCAGTTAAACTGTTACTATTGAGGTACAATAACCGACGCTCAATAGAACACTAATAACCTTGGCAACATTAAAGGCACCTATCCCTCGGAAGCGACCACCCATAAGCAAATAAAGGTCCGACAAACAACGTTATCAAAATTCACGGTCACAGCGATTTTGCCAGTTCAATCCGGTTCTAAAGCAGGCTGCCTGCTAAAACAACTAATTAACTATTTGTATGCAAAGCCAATATTATCGATTGTTTATTTGATTCCTTGCTGTTTCTGGAGGGGGAAGTGGCGTGACAGTGGCCTGACCACCGCTTGACTGCCTGACCACCTGTCATGGTTCCATTTCCATTACATGATGCTTACAGCAAAGAACGCAAAGGCGTTCTTTGCTTGTTGGAAACTGGAAGGACTGGAACTTGGAAGCACGAGTTTCCAAAATTCACTGTTGCAAGAGGAACAATAGTCTGGCAGGATTTTCAATAGTCGCCATGGGTCCTAATGGTGTTTATTTTAGTGAGGTATTTGATTAGGGACAAGAGATACCGTCTACGACACACCACACCGCGTGGTCACCTCGGCGTGGAATCGACTTTGAGCGCACGCGGTCGCAATCCCATAACGCGTGTGCGTCGGTTACGTAAGTGTCCAGTAGAGTAGCCGCACAAACAAACCCGTCGCGTAAACACGTGCTGGGTGTAAACTTAGCACCGCTGTGATTGGACGCATTCGATTCCTGAACGTTATAGTTCTGCCGACGAAACCGACAGAGATTGCTAATCTTATCAGCTCAAAAACACACAGCTCATAATACGCAGTGCGAGAAAAAGTCCCGAAAGCAACTCATCAGACTATCTATGGAATACCTTTTCTTCACTCTACGATGCGCTGTCGAGCACTGAGCAGGACTTTCTGGGTCATTTATTTCCGTTTCTCACATACAGCATCAAGATCAACTAAGATATTATCAGAAGCACTATCTGGCTTTATGATCTTGTGACTACTTTCTTGTGGCTATAAATCGGTCACTGCCTTTGTCCTGTCCATCCACCGTCTTGCCAAGTTTTCCGCCCATTTCTAATTATTTATCGTCTTGCCAATTTGAGGACTTTAAATCGTGATCGTGAAGTTGGGATCACGGCGAAGTAAAAGAGCGTAACTACTTTAGTAAAATTTAGGGAGTACCACTTTTTATTTTCATGTACTTAAATCACTAACAGAACGTACTATAAGTACCAATATCAATTTGCAACTTTGTGTTTTTTTTCGTATATCTTGTGTTCAACAATTTTGGTAAAACAGTTACCTAGCGAATGAGGTGGTAGATAAAGTAGATAGCATACTTGAGATAATGCGGTGCCAATCTCAAGAGATATGTTTTGCATTGTATTTTTAAGCTCTCATGATCGAACGACATAAAATAAAAATCACATTGAGATTAGCATTACCAAGTTACATCAGATAAATGAACAAGTATATAAAGATGGGACACTAGAGAGCAAACGACGATATTACGTTCACATACATTTTTGAAACTTTAAAAGTATTAAAACGCGGGATCAAAGACATCCTGAGAAACATTGTTGTATATTATATTTCATACGTTCGTTACTAATGTTACGAAGCATTGGAATTGAAGGCGACCGAACGAAATGGAGCTTCAAAAGCAATTTGAGAGGGTTTCAGAAGATCCAGTCATACGTTGTGATAGGAAACGGCCTTCTGTGTGGTACGTTACGCGTCAGCAATGCCAACACAAATAATGTGTTTATGTATAACTGACGACGGTATTAATGCTTGGGGTGCACCCCATGCAAGTATGAGGTTCATTCCAGTTCACCGGTATTATAATTTCTGAATTGTGGCAGTCGCGGGGAGTCGGGTGGAGGCGGCTCAGATCGCTGTGTGGCGTCGATTGGGGGAGGCTTTTGTTCAGCAGTGGAAGTATGTGGGTTGAAATGTTGATGAGACCATATTTGATGATGAAAGAATTCCATAAACTTTAAATTTTCAAATTAAATCAAAATCTCGTTGGACGAAAACTCAATTATGTAACTATTATTTTCGTGGAAATTGGCAGACTGGGAGGGTTATGGGCCGGGACGCTACCGCCGACGGCGAAGCCGATCTCCATTGATGGCTTTAAATTAGCTTCATGAGAACTAGAAACGATTTTTACCGTCTAATGTACTGAACGGATAGGTTTCATAACATGTGTACACTTTTGAAATGGGAAACGCCATTTCGGATATGACACATACCCGGTAGGTAAAAATCGTTTCTAGTTCTCATGAAGCTAATTTAAAGCCATCAATGGAGATCGGCTTCGCCGTCGGCGGTAGCGTCCCAGGACCTTTTTTTATTTTAAAATGTTTTTGCATTTTTCTAATGGGTAAGAAAGAAGGCAATAGACTCGAAATCAAACATATATCCAATGTAGTAGGTCATACGGAACCAACAGCTAACCAAATGCAGAGTAAAGGAAAGCCTAGATGGAGGTCAAGATCCCATCTTATTTAATAAAAAGTAGACATAATATAGAGTCAATGGAGGGACCTCTGAGGGCAAAATCTAAACGGCAATACTCAGGTATGGAAAAATATTGATAGGAGTTACGGGCCCTTTTATTATTGGAGAAAATTGTTGTTTTTTTTCATATTTTGGCACTACCTGATAACAAAACTGTAACTATAGGTCAAATATTGTTAAAACACTTATAAAATCCTGAGTTTTCATACAACATTTCACATTTTAGGGTAGGTTAGGGTAGAATAGAAAGCCGCCAAGGCAATAGGCATTATAATATATAAGTCAACATCGAGCCCGTAACTCCTAACAATATTATTCCAAAGTCGTTTAGATTTTGCCCTTAGAGGACCCTTGAGAAAACAAAACACGATCCCAATATAGACAAGAGATGATGCACTTATATTATAGGCTATAACAAAGGCTATAATATATATGCATAGATCACATCCAAAAAGAACATGGCTTACGCGGCATTGCATTGCACCCGTCAACTTGAGGCATAAAGGTGCCGAAATAGGTATGGTGGTAGTACTTCCCCGGACGAGCCCATTCACAAGAGGCTCTACTACTTTTATATTGCTACTCTCTACTCTACACTAAGCAAAAATATTGTGTTGTAGAACACTGTAATACCTTCCAAATTATATTAAATTTAATAATTATAGAGCCATATTCCTGTCAATAACCTGATAATATTAGTATGCGTAATTAATTGTATGATGTATTAATTCATTCAAGTTAGAGTTTCGTGATTAATTTAATTATAAATTTCATGAGTGCGTTGTAATTTTTTGTGGCAAAGTAAATGCTATATTATAACTAAGTGTGTAAATACATAGAATACGAGATTGAATGCTCAATTTGAACAGTGTTTGAGTTGGTTCCGCTCGTGCAATTCAATTCCGAAAGTAAGACAATGACTAACATCTCACATGCAGATTGTGCTTCAGCCTACAACTACTAAGTAAAAACTCCACAAAACAATTGAATTCCGCTACTTCAACTGCCCATTAATGTCAACTGCTGGACATAGCTCAGACTCCTCCGAAATCGGAGGGTTTTTGCCAAATTCACCACCATGTATCAATTATAGACAGTAGTAGGCTGCTGCTTTCCTTCTGGTCCGCAAGCGTCTTTTATCACATCCGCCGTAGGAGGAGGGGTCGATTCTAAAGCCAAGAGTACCGCGACTTCCAACGCGCGGCGATATACATTTTTTAGTTCCCCTGAATCTGAGATAAAAAATACTTTGCCAGTTTTTAGTCACAATGTCACCGTTTGCGTAAGCCAGTATGTACTAGCTATCAAAAAGTCGTGCGTATATGGAAGGTATCGAACCTAGGTATAAGAATAGTTATACCTAACCTACTACAGCAGACACGTGGTATTGAGGTCATGGGACTGTAGACACGGCTGGGTGGCGATCATAACAGCATGGAACACTGATTTATAGCAGTTTTGCTAAGATTTATTGCGATATACTCTGTCAAGTTAGGCGTGCAAGCATTAGGTCTAGTTTTTTAGAAGAATTATGTCTGTCTTAGATCTGATTGCTTTTATGCCATTTTATGGCATTGATGATCTTTAACCCTGCAACTTTCGATTTTTAAGAATTATTGTGTTTTTAGGCACTGACTTAGCTCTGATGTTCCTGATTTTATTTAGCTGACCCTGCGCAGGTACACAGGCGCCAAGGTTTTATGTACCTACATCACTATAAATTCAGCCCACTGCTGATCAAAGCATTTTCTGGGAAGGCTTACAGACCTAATTCTTGCCCAGGCAAGCCTCGTGGTCTAGGGCTGACCCTACGTACAAAAAAACAGGCCTTGCTAGTGATTTTGAGCTGCTTCTATCCATCAACTCCACATGACCGCCGGTCACAACACCGCCCCCGGTGAGTTCACGGCCAATTCGTCTGCTAATTGTGGTGTTTATGGCTGTGTTATATGTGTTATATCCTATTCAAGAGCTCACCCATATCAAATGTTAAGAAAAAAAACTCGGCCACTGAATGTTAAATAAGTTGTACACTGGGAAATGGGAAACGGGAAAACCTCCAGATGTTTCTTAAACATTTGCAGTTTAAGAATCAAGCTCTGCCGGTGAAAGTCCTTTCAAAATCGGTATGCAGCCATTTCGGAGATTACCCGGAACAAACCGACAGTCAAAAAGACAGTTAGACAGGCAAAAATTAATAGACATGTTAATTTCATCTATTTGTAAGTATAGATTAGTATATTTATTTATATATTTAGATAAAAGAACAATCATACAATTCAAAAGTGTTTGGGTTCAGGGTACATGTACAGAACATGCTCAAGGCTGGCTTACAGTGGTAGACTTCAAGGCTGTTTATCTAACCAAGACATGTGACACACATACAATACACCAAATACGGCCATCCACGCCACCTATCTTACCATACCTAATAGGAATTTATTTGTAGAGGTGGCACTATGGACTGTAAACACACCTTTACTTAGTGCCACCTTAACCTTAATCCAACACTACAAAGAGATGGCACAACATTTTTTTTTAATCATACTATGGGGAGGTGCTTGGCCCTCATCTCACCTGATTTTTTTCAAGTGTTATGATAAGGCCCAATCTGGAAGCGCATTTCACTCGGAATCCTCAAGAAACTGAGGAACTGGCTATCTTACCTCTGAATGCCGGAACACAACAATTTAAGTATTGTTGTTATGGCAACCAAATTAGGTAAACAGGTGGACTTAAACAAAGTAATAGCACAATATTGTACTCCCCTTGGGGATCGAACCTGGGACGATCTGACTCTGGTGGAATATCTTCCTCCACTCACTTGAATCACCCGTCAACTCTATATTCACTCCTGTAATTTCGTTTTAAGCTATAATGGGTAAGAATGCATTTTTCACTAAACCAATGTAAATAATTCTTTCCAAACCTACTGCAAAAAAACTATCATGGCTCAGTTATTGAATAAATACCCCATACATTTTCATTACTTAAAACATATTTCTACACATTTTTGCACAAAGCCTAGCCCTAATCTTAGCAAAGCTTGTAAATGGCAACTAGATGTAGGACAAATTGAATATCCATATTACTCTCATTTTGTAAACATGTGATAATCACACCAATGATCATTCATCACACAAATGTTTGTCCCGGATGGGAATCAAGCCCACAATCTACAGTGCCGAGGGCCAACCGGTACCGGGACCAACAGCTCCGATGCCAGTTACCCACACACATACACCAATGTCCCATTGTGAAGCCATAATTACCCCTATGTCCTCTTTCACACAATCCATAATATTATATCTTTTCAGTCATCAAGCCCAGGTGTGAAATTCTTCGCTCACTTCAGCCTTTCCTGCTACATATTATATAACAAGCTATGCTTAATTTGGGGTTAGATGGTGCTGTGTAAAATCAATGTACTGTAATATTTATTTATTATAATTTATATAACTTAGCTCTCTTTAACATGCTACATTGCTGGTCACATCACCACTTAGGTAACATCAAATGAGAATGTGGTCATAAAATGGATGGCTACTAATATGTAAAATGCCCATTTTAGTATATTATATTTATAGGGCTGACTTTTGATTAAAAAACAGTTATTCAATCAGCTTTGCAATGATCTTATTCCTTGCCTTACATTATATATTACACTAATATTATAGTGGTAATATATGTTTGGATGTAGTAGGTAAATACAAAACTACTCAAGGACTAAACAAAACACTTGTGTTTTGAATTAACTTTCAGTGTTTACATAGGCTTTAACATTATTCAGTTTAAATAAAGGGTTTTTTGTGGCTACCAATTATGCAACTAAGTTGAATGTTTTTTTGTTGGTAGGTACTATACTCGATCATTGAGATCATATTAGTATTTACATTTACACAATAGGATATTGTCAATAAAGAGTGTGTAGATAGCCAAGTCACCTTACAAACCTTAAGAACTTCTTGTTTGAATAATATTTTCAGTGAAAACCAATTTTTTATAAGTAGGCTTATTGCAAACAGGTAATATGTGCCTCGTCATTCACCGAAGTGCTACCCCTGGACAATACCAAGTGTGATTGATTGAATCTAAATCAAAGTTTTTGCATTGGTTTAGTATGGCTCTTCTCCAAGTCTATCAATCACCATGCAAGCTGAGCCACTAAATTGATTAGTACATATTAGTGTAGAGGAAGGAAAATCAGAGGAAGTTATAATAACACAATGTAACATATTATACTGATTAAATATGCTCAGGAATGCATGTTGTATCAAATCAAGAAAACTAAATAGGTATAGAACAATCAACATACAAAAACCTATAAAAGACACTCCTAAGATTGCATCATCATAATTTGGGTAATGTTTACATCAACTCATTGCCAAATTAGTTATACAAAATAAAGCATAATTATGTAGGTAAAGAGATAAATAGTGATATCAGTATAAAATTATTACCAAGAGGTAATGAACTAACAGTCCGAAGTCACCTTAGTTTTTGTCTGTTTACAAGTTGCAATATTTTTTACATATACCACCATGCCTGATCTAAATTAATAAATTTGTCATTTTACCAAAATAAATAATTGTTGAACTCAGTTGTCTAAAGACTGTGTCAACAATTCATTGGAAAACATACCATATATAAAATAGAACAGGTGGGTAGACATAAACAAATAGTTTGTTTACAAACAAAAGGATATGAGTAAATAGTAATGGCGTTATCTATGAGATTGGAGGGGAGGGGTCAGGGAACTGCAGACTCACCTTTTGGGCAGCAGCATGGCGGCGGCACCCTTGCGCTGGAAGACGCCGTCGACGAGCACGCCATTCTTGGAGTTGCATGTGAGATAGAACTCAGGATGATCGTAGAGCACCTCGAGGTGGCGCCGCGAGATGAAGCTTGAGTGGCCCATATTCACATCCACCTGGCCGCGGCTAGAGTTGCGTCCGATCACGACGCGCTTCTGTCGAATTAGGTACTCGAAATCGCGGCCGTCGAGCCGCGCGATGGCGTGTGACGCCGGCTCCTGAGCCCACTGCACCTTCGACGGCGAAGGCGGCGCTGACTTCAGCGACAGGAGCGCCCAGGCGTCGCTCTCCGTGCTCCGCGTGAACTGGGTCTGGGCCATGGCAGCCGAGCCACCACACGAATAGTCTCACCAGCGCAGTCCGCACGCAAGCCGCTCGATCGCACGGCGGCACATCACAAATCTAATGCAGAGCAAGAGCGCCGTAGTCGCCGCCTCTCGACCCGGATATCCGGAACCTGCCGAGCCTGTGCCTTCACGATTTGAGGTTACGAACGGACAGGACGCACATGCGCAAACTTTCTGCTTGTGCGGTAAACAAGAATTATATAAACCACCACACCACCACGTGATAGAACTGTGTACATAAACTATTCCGGAACCGTCGATCGATAACGTTTCCTATCGCGACCACGGTAACTATGATTGAATTACCAGAGTTTATGTTGTTGCACAACCGAATTTTCACAATGGATTCGAAATTAGACACTAAAGTAAACACGAGGCTAGAACAAAAATAACCAAAAACGTCAACCAAATCGGCAACGCAGTTTACAAGTTCGCCGCGCCATCTACATCAAATCAAAAATGCAGACAGATGATGCAAGCAAACAAAACAAAATAATAATGCTTACGTTTCATTTCACTACGAACTATGTAACCAATGCTACGTAAAGTTCCGAGATTATACATAAATAATAGAAATAATTAAGCTGCCAAGTTTTTGATTACCTATGAATCAAGCAAAAATTATATTTGATGCTGGTTCGAAAAAAAAAAAATCACTTTATGAAATGGAACGTAATATGGGATGGGATTTCATTAAATAAGCCGCGGAAAGCGCTTTTGTAAGCAACTCGATAAACATTTATTTAACGAGAATATAAGTGAGTAGGTATCCGTGTATCTATTCATATTCATCTATTCTCAGGGGGTCGTCGTCCTGATAGTATCCTGACAGTTGACAACCGAGTTGCTACTCGTTACTACGCGGAAGAACATTTCGCAGTTAACTATTTTTTTTTATTTCATTTCATTTATTCATTACTACAATTACAATAAATCGTATCTGAATTTTCGAAATTTTTTATCGTACGACGGGTAAGCACATGGCCTTCATCTCACCTGGTAACAACTACCGTTTAGACATTTGCTCATTTGATTCATATTTGTACCTGTTTCACAACATCAGACAGTAGCACCAATATGTAAAGACTGGGCAGGGTGAGTAAGTTTAGTTTTGAGAATGCCTCTTTTCACGTTTCCCACGGAGTAATACGTAAACGTAATATTGGACGCACAGCCCTTTTTTGTAGAATGAAAGCCTTATTCATTTTATATTTCCCCAGAATTTTACACTATATCTCAACTTAAACTCAACCAACGCAAAATATACTAGCTTTAGCTGCTCTACACTAACTTCTTCTCTTAGACTTCTGATAGCGTATCAGGCAACATACAACTGAGTTTTCTATTGAGAGTAGTTAATTTTTCCAATTCAGGAGTTCGTCTATATGAACGCCAAGCAACTTAACACAGCCAGTAAATTGTATTTTTTGACCTTGGTGGTAGATATCGACAGAGTGATCATTTCGTACAATAGACCTGAACAGTATGGTATTTGTCTTTTTTGCATTTAGAACTAAGTTGTTAGCGCTAAACCATTCATTAAACGTTTCCATTGCCTATGTAATTTTATGCCCAATTTCTTCAAAATCCCTGGAAGAGATGATTGAATTAGTATCATCCGCATACATAATAAGATTACTATCTGTGACAGTCTGATTTATAAAATTGGTTAGGTCATTTATAAACACTATAAAGAAAACTGGTCCTAAAATAGACCCTGGGGTACACCACACTGAACGTTCAGTATATCTGACTTAGTTGTTACTTCCTCATTATTAACTATAGTTTTAATTTCCACAAATTGCTTTCTACCTGTTAGGTAAGACCAAAATAGATCTAGGGATTTGCCTATTACACCATAATGCTCCAGTTTGCCCAAGAGTCTCTCGTGATCAACAGTATCAAATGCCGCAGTAAGGTCAATAAATATACCTGCTACTGTCATTTTGTCATCTAGTTTAGTCAAAACGTCACATAGTAAATCGTCGATTGCATCTATGGTTCCGACACAAAAGCGGTATCCGAACTGATTATTGATGTTATTATTATACTAAGCCGTCAGTCACACTACTGGGCAAAATATTTATTTATATTTAAAAAATAACACAGAAACTGCTAAGGTCTCTGAAATAAGAGACATCATCATTCGGGAAAAAACTAGCGTTAATCGCTCATTACAAAGATTAAGCGGCCCAGTTGTCAGGATTTAATAAGCCTCAAAATAAGGATTTTAAAAATACATCTTTTAAATCAATTCATACAACGCTCTTGAGCGAAGCGTCCTTGACTACTCACCCATAATCCAATCAAATTAAAATGGAATCCATTAATCACCCACTCTCAAAGAATAATGAGTATTAAGCGAAGTTTCACAAAACACCCTGCATTTATATCCGCTGGAATATCCTATAGGTGTCGATTGTTACACATCATTTTAAAACAAGGTAAAACGCAATATTAATTATATAATTAGAATTTATGCAGAAGTCATGACCACATAATATAGATAGAATATCTGACAAATTTATTAGACTAAGCAAGTCTAAATTTGTCAGCTAAAATATAATAAATCACATTATACATGTACTACAAGTTATTACGATAGTTACCAATAAAGAAAGTAGTTATATGCATAATTTGAAGTCATAAAAATAATTCAACTTATAAAACGACTGCTTAATGAGCTATGTTTTGAGTTTAAGCTAAAGATTGCGTCGATGGTGCATCAGTGATATTAGTTGGTATGCGATTATATACCGCTGGCACTATCATTTGAACTAGCTCTTCTGTTAAGGTGAGTCGGCGACGTATGGTATTCAATCGGTCACCATGACTTAGATTATACTTATGCCCTCTCCACTCCTTGCATACTGTTGTAGGTGGTTTTTGGCATAGATTGCGACTTGGTAGATCAGCTGTGAGGGGACGGTCATTATCTCTAAGGTAATGAAATGAGGTCTTGCAGGGGTATTTTGCGAGACACGTAAGTCCTATTGCCCGCACTGCTCTCTTTTGGAGGTGAAAGGCACGCTCTCAATTAGCAGCGTACCCCCATAGCTCTACCTACTCCATATTGAAGGTGAGAGTGGACTGACGTGAAGTAAAAATTTCTTACCATTCGTCGACCTGGTGTAGGTACTGCCTATCAGAAAACGGGGTGGTACCTTCTAGTATTTTAGCGATTGTTATGAGAGGCATGAAGATCTTTATTTTTGTTACATTTAGGCGCGGTTAGGGGGTAAAATACTTTGTTCATCCTGCAGGACCATACGTATATACTGCAAACCCCTTTAACATTGTATCCTACGAGATATACCAAACTTTTTACATTCTTAACGTGTCCCCCATATTTAATTAATTACCTTTATTAAAAAATTCAAAAACTATATTTCAATAAGTCGATACTCTTTCGAATAACACCTCACAAGGTATAGCTGGTCTTGTCTCACTTAACATCCCTATTTATTAAAAACTTCCCTAGATTAATCAAAATCCTAATACGGATTAATGAGTAGGTGAAGTGTAATCTCTACATAAACAAAAATTCGAATTGGTCGGATCAAACATTTTCAAAAAAATATTTCTTTTCACCCCAACATCAAAAACTACAAATCATCATTGACTTTTATCATATGCAGTGCAAGTGGTACACTCTGTACCTCGATCGTCCCTCACTACGCTCGGGCCAATCTCGCCCCTAACTTCATGGTGCAACCTGTATCACGATCGTCCCTCGCTGCGGTTAGATTTTCGCAGACTATAATACAGATACTTATATTCAAAGGTGTCGGTAAGGTAACAATGACGAGAGTTCAATGGTTTTTTCCCATCTTAAAAATGCCCTACGCACCTAAAGTTTGCACTGCAAAAATAAAATCTTGAACAACGATACAGATGTAGCGAACATTGTCTCTTTGCTTGCTTTGCCCAGCCCAGACAACGACGGCGGCGGCGGCGCAACGAGCACTGCGCAGCCCAAAAAGTACGGAAGAAGTATTTCTGTTCTATGGCTGTTGTTGTTCTAACTAAACGTAGTAGGTAGTGTAGTGGCTAGCAGGTGGCGTGTTGTACTCATTGGTGCAGTGATTAGATTCTCTTTGATGGTAAGTAATGTTGATTTCATTTTTTGTTGGTTGTTGATTGGTCATCTCAAAATCTCATTAGCTGATTTCTGTACACAGCACTGAGCATGTGCACAGAGTAAATAAAATAAAGTTGTATAGTGTATTGTCTTGTCATTGTCTATCATCTATCAAATCAATCAAGTCGGTGTTTGTTTATTTATTTGGAACAAAATGTATGTATTGTAATTTGGTAATTTTCTTCTCAAAAACGAGTGTCTTTTAATTTTGACTTTTCGTTGTTAGTGGGATGTACTAAAGTTATAAAATCGTAAGTACAACATAATTAACCAATATTTAATAATGAATTATAATTAAAACTATCACACGAAATTGACTAGCTCAGAACACAATTTTGTTCTAATATATCACAGTACCCATTAGGTACAATTACGGACCTACCTACATATAACACATACATAAATTCAGATATCATCCAATCTCTGGTCAGATGTCTAACTAATGTACTTCAACAAAACTAGTCATCAAGTTGTGTCAGACTAGCAACGCCACGGTTAATCCAATGTTGCTGAGGAATATCCGAAGGTAACGTAATATACATGACAAAGTTGCTGGAATGACCAGTGGTGGCAAGCACACCTTTCCGTTCGCTGGTCTTGTATATGGGACAGAAGTAGCACGGTGGGGGGTTGAAGTCGGCTATCATGGCTGGCTGCAGCCACATTATTGGAATGGTGTCAAAGAGGATCTTTGGGAATGACTCATCCAGTTGCATTGTTTGACGGTTCCACCTCGCACCTTCCAAGAAAATTCCCTGTTGAGAGAGATAAATCAGAGATGATCTTAGTCAATGTTTTGTTCTATGCATTTGTAGATCAGAACAGTTTATAAGATAAGTGAAAAAGCGAAAATGTGCAAAATGCTAATTATGGTGCACATCAACATACATGACAAAGTGCGTAAAGTGGTGTTCTGTAATGTAGGCAACTTTTCTAGTATTTCCATAAAAAGTATAACAAAAACAAACAAAAATCATCCATGTTTCAAAGTTAGCTGTTCATTGAAGCCATCTCTTCTACAACATACCCATATGAACACACTGTGCTCATGATCCTGTTTATCCATTATTTGAGTTTGCTGCTTGTAAAATTATTTTGGAAAATTCAATACACAGTAAGCTACCTTTATTAATAGGTTATTGCCAATGTCATAAATATAATAAATTTTACACTTTTTTATTGATTTAGGTTACATCTGGTCTGTCTCTTAACTGTGTTCTCCAGAACTCAATGACTATTGTAAATTTTAAACATAAAATTGGAATTGGTTGGTGTTACATAATTATATGAGAAAAACAGTTATAACCACTAATTATTGTTGTCATCACACTAATATGGATACTCATGGACATAGGAACTCAACAAAAAAAGAGTTGCTGCCACTCTTCTAGAGATCTTATTGTAATATTTGATGATACTGGCAGACCCGGAGTACACAAGAAGTGTAGGGCAAGGTTGCAGGAGAGTTAATTGATTTAGGGCTGCTCACAGTGTTCTAAGAAAACACTGACTTCTTCAACAACGCTTCAAGAAGTTTGGTTAGCATTAAAACCGTAAGACGAAGACTGAGAGGCTGGAATAAGGACACATTTGCCAGCCAGAGGCTCCTTACTTATTGCAGGTCATTGAGTAGCTCAGACTAACTTTTCTCATTTATACCGAAACTGGGATAATGGTGCTTGGTCAAAAGTACTGTTCACTGACAGGTCCTGGTTCTGTCTTAAGCTATACAATAGATGGGTTGAAGTTTGGAGATGAGCTGGAGAAAGATATGCTCAGTGTTACATTGTTGGAAGAGAAACATATGGTGGAGGGTCAGTTTTGGTTGCATTCCTCGAACCTTGACCATGAGCGTATTTTAAAGGCGAAAGTTTGAGTGTGTGTATAAGTATGTTTGGCGCCTTCACGCCGAAACGGGTGAACGGATTTGGATTAAATTTTGTACAAATTAATGCATATTAAGGTCCCATGGAATGGAAATTAGATATTCCCATACAAAACTGGTTCTTTACTGCTCATTTACGCAAAAACTACAGAGGCCTAAGTATGAGTTTCTGACAGCTAATTGAAACTATTTTCGTTTACGTATAGGGTGCTTATTTCCATACATTTGGTTAGCGGAATAGTATAGCAATTGTAGTTCCTTTCAATGTCCGCTAACCAAATGTATGGAAATAAGAGTCTTATATGAAAACGAAAATAGTTTCAGTTAGCTGTCAGAAACTCATACTAAGACCTCAGAACAGATTTGAGCTGAAATTTAACACAAAGATCTTAGATTTATGAGATACTATACACCCTGGATTAACACAGGCACTTTTTATGCAATGATTATATTATAAAATAAAAAATAGGCTATATTGTATCTCTAAAATCAGTTCCTGTGAGCTATATTTATCCCAATGTGAGATGGAAATGAGATGTCGAACATCGCAAAATGGATACAAAACGGATTTTCTTTGTTGCTCCTTCACGCAAAAACTACAGAGAACAGCTGAAATGTTGTATAGATATTGTTCTGGACAGGAAAACATAATAATACACACTACTTTTTAACCGGGTACAATGCGGGCGAAGCCGCGAGCTGTAAAGCAATACAACAACTGTGATACCCGTTTTTCTCATCCAATGAATTCTGACAACTAGAATAGTTTGAATAAAATTTTACACTGCATTGCTATCAAAGAGTTGTCATTCATACTCAAAAAACGAACCTTGCAATAAACCCCAAAGTAGGGCTCTTCCTCACATTCAGACTCGAAGCTTGTGATCACGAACTCAAACTGCACTTGGTCGATGGGTATCTTGTTATGTCGGGAGTAGTTCTGGAGCACGCCCGTCAGGAACGACTGTGTGAAGTAGAATCCTGAGAGCCAGAACACTATTGGCGGACCCTCGTCTATCCAGTCTTGTAGAAACTTCAGCCTGTGGAGGGAGTTTAATATCTTCATTGGTTCTTCTGATACCAACAATAATGTATAATGCCCACTTCATAAATGTGGAATCATCTGTCAGCATTCGTTTTTTCTAATAATAATATACGATGCGTTCAAAAGAGAGTTACCTAATAGACATTTTCTGGGAAGAGTGTTGGGTAAGTAGGTATATTGTGGAGATGCAAGACATTTCTATTGCTGCCCTATCTGCAACAGTACAGTTATGTATTCTTCCTGGGTTGATAACATGTTGGCGAAAAATAAACATAAAATGGATCTGTTTGATGGTTAATAAATTCCTAGCAATCTAAAAGCCACCACCTTTCAATCAAAACTTGTGATAACTTTCACTTAATTAAGCATTGGTACTCTTATTACTGTTAGTGTAGTGCAATTATTCATTTTAGCATTAGTCAAAATCACCACTATTATTCAGCAGTCTACTGAAAGCACCTAAACAGATGATGCACTCGAAGTAGGTACGTTTTACGAAAGTTACCATAAAGCTAAAAGTGAATTTAATGTCCTGTTTAATATTTTTTATATATTTATGTACCTTAAATTACATAATAGTATTTATTAAATAATACATGGCATGGAATAGGTAATCCAAGGCAAATCTATTTATGTAGGTCTGTGTACGACCCACCTGCAAAAACGAATTTTACGATCCAACCAGCGATACGACAAACAATACCTACCAAGTTTCAATAAAGTCTGACCTGCTTCCCAAACTATCATGTCTGCGGCTATTCCAGGTAGCCAATCGATTCTGTTTGAAAATAGATAAGCTGAACTAGACAGCTTCACTTATACATAGGCAATCGAGGTGTCGGTTCTAAAAGTTAAATGGTAGCACATTTAGAGACATTTCTGCAGAAAAGTTCCTCTTCTGCGTTACGCTTCAATGTCCACTTCGATTGTGATTAATCTGGCATGAAAAATAATATCCTTTCGTTTATTTCCAGCGCAATGACCGAGCAAGTCCTGAACGAAGAAACTTGGCCGCAAGAAGCCGAAGCAGCCATCAACGACATCCGTAAGCACGTGAAGAGCGCGGCCATATCGGAAAATATCAAAGGCACCGACCAACGCATCGTCATCAACCTCACGACCTTGGAAAACAAGGATTACTGCATAGAAATGTCCGCATCGGGGTTCAAAATCATCGGCAAAAGACACGACAACATGTCCCTGGCGAATTCGGATCAAACCAACTTCGAGACGCCGTACGCGCTACTGAACACCATCAGCCAGAAGTACCGCGAGTCGTTCGGCGGAGAGCTGATGAACAAACTTCTAGATCTGGCCAACAAATCTGAAGGCTGAATTCCTGCGACGGCGTTGAAGGCCTATCATATCAAAGTTTATTGTATCCTCGTTCCTGCATTAGTGAAATACAACTACGGTATCATTTCTTTCTTTTATAGTACAAATTGGATCAAAGCCAAATTATTATTTAGGAAGTTAGTGTTTAAATGATAGCGAAGGTATCAGGCTGCTGTAAGATTTAAAATACGACTGTAGCTTATTTTCAATAGAGCTTATTTTGACAAAATTGTTATTCGTACTAGATGTAAGGTCCTAGATCTTTTAATTTTAGAACACAATATTGCAAATTACATGTATCTACTAGGTTTTTGAATTCACTTTATTAGATTGTCCAAGTGTAATTAAGGTTGTAATGTGATTTTATATTGGTCTAATAATATCATGAAATCGTCAATTAAGTAGGTACTCCTTTAAGTTCATCAATTTTGATACAGACGATATTGTACAGATTTTAAGAACAACATTGTTTAAAATTTTCAAGTAACTGTCTGTATTAATTTGTGTAAGTTATATTTTCAAAATTATTTTAAGTAACCTTCATTTGCATTTAATTCCAGTCATTAAATATGACAAAAATGATATGGATTATATTTTATGCATGTATGTTTATTGTATGACATGTATCATCAAATAAAATGGCAGCGGCGAAACTGAAGCCATCTAGAACTTTCGACAAGTTGAACAAAACATATCGAGCTAAAAATAAGAACACCGCTGTATCTGTAACCAGGCGCTGGACAGGTTATAGTGCCAAATCTTCAGAAAGGCGGAAAGTTTTCGGATCCGAAACATCACTGTTTGTCGGATTCGACTTCCGATATCCGATAGATTTCAACAATTATATCAAACCATTTCTGAAAATCTTCTGTGGAAGTTTTTTTAGATTTCTGACTAAAGAATAGCGTTTCCAGAGTCTCCATCGGAAGCTTCCGAATTCTATCCGATAAGGTTTTCCGAATGTTTGTGAATAGCTATACTGATTGGAGCATTGTCAACAATGGCTGACTGTGAGAAGGCAAGCAAAAAGCGGAACAGAAAACAAAAAACGTGATATAAGAGCTAGATTCAGTTTATTATCTTTTAGGATCAATATGGTCTAAAATTGTATTGTATGGTGGTCTAGTTTTTCATTCAGCGATCCTTTCTATCTGTTAATTACCCCTAAATATAAACCTACTATGAAAAATATGTAAGATTAAGTAACCTAGAAGTTTTAGTGATGCTTTTCACTGTCGCAAATGTCTTGATCCGTTAAGGTCTGCCTTTGGCTATTCAATGTGGCTTAACTAGAATGTGCAACCCGCTTTTCCGTAGAGTAATACCTATTCACATATAACTATACCTATCAGTGTAAGATATAGACTGAATAAATACGTATTGTTATATATCTCATGAAGTCCTTTTACCTAAATTAAATCCGATAAGCAAAGTACTCTATTGGAATATAAATCAATGGTTGAGAGCATTTGAAAGAACGGACTTGGTGAGATTTAATAGCAAAGCTACCTCCCTGCGTGTGGAGACAACAAATTATCAGTGTTGTGATACTTTACCGTAATAAATAATATAAACCTGTAAATGAGAAGATTTTTAATTTTTATTCATAGAGCAGCAAATTAACTCTATAAATCGCACTTATGCTACCTAGCAACTTACCACCTGGTTCCTGCGGTAAGACACAAATTTCTGGTAAAGTGCACAACTAACCACCACCTAGTTCTTATGGTATAATTCACAACTTTCTGGTTAAAAAATACAACCTCCTTGTTAATGCACTATATATCAAAACTTTCTGGCTAAAATACACAACCACCTAGTTAAAATTTTGTACCTAGGATGAGTTGTGAAACAAAACCGAGTAGTTATAGAAAGTCAGACCAAACAAAGCGTCTATACGTACCGTCTAGGTAAGTACCTACCTCCGCCAATCAAAATATCGCAGCCAAATAGCACTAAGTATATCTATATACCTACTTAGTGCTGTGTTCCTTTCCCGCGGTGAGTTAGGTCGCCAAAGCCAACGCGCGGGGATGCTTCTGATGTAGCAAGCGTCCATAGGCGACGGAAGCCGCTCAATCAGGTAGATTAGTAGCATTTAACCGCCTCTGTGGTCTAGTGGTTCAACCCACCGATTTCAGATCCAGAGGTCCCGGGCTCGATCCCCATGGGGAGTACAATATATTGTGCTTGGTTTGGTTGGTGGTGGGACTTTGTTTGGGTCCACCTGGCTAGCTACCATCAGCAAACAAGCCTCATAGCTCAGTTGGTGGTGACTCTGCCTTCTGCGCTGGAGGTAGTGGGTTCGATTCCCACCCAGGACAATCATTTGTGTGATGAATATAGAGGTTTGTTCAGTGTTTGGGTGTTGTATTGTATGATAAGGTATGTATTTACAAAAAAAAAAAACAAGTATTCTATCCGTAATCTAGTTCCCATAATACAAGCTATGCTTTGTTTGGGGCTAGATGGCGTTGTGTGAAATTAATGTAATATTTATTTATTTATCTTACCTGATTCTATCGCCATAATAACAATTCTAAAACTGTTGTGTTCGCATTAAGAGGTTATAGCCAGTTCCTCTGTTGAGGATTCCGGGTGAAGTGCGCCTCCACCTTCGGAATTATCTCAACTTGTAACCAGGTGCAATAAAAGAAAATCACCTGGATAGAAAGTCAGCCACGTAGGATCCGAGTGGCTTCATAGACGGGTACGATTTGGACATCCACCCAGGAGGGACGGTGCCTTTGATGAAGGCGTTGTTGCACTGCTCCAGCTCCGCGCTCATGATGGCGAGCCCCTGCGCCGCCATGTGCACTCCGTGGAGCGTGCGGGCCACCACCGCTAGCAGGCGGTTGTAACGGATCAGCTCCTGGGTCGGACCAACAACAACAAACCGTACAGCAAGGTTCTGGCACTTCACTTTTAATACCTCTGTCCCGCCTCTCACCGTACCCATAAGTATACTATTGGAAATACATACATAAGACACCGTATTACACCCAAGCACAGAGCATAAAATGTTTGTAGATGCATATTAAGTTTGAATAACCTACCTTTTGGGAAACTGTTTAACCGCCTCTGTGGTCTAGTGGTTCGCCCACCGGTGTCAGATCAGGGGTCCCGGGTTCGATACCGAGAGGGAGTACAATATTGAGCTTGGTTATTTGGTGGTAGGACTTTGTTTTTCCGCCTGCAAGGCATCCCACCACCATCTTACATAATCCTGTCGCGATAACAACAATTCTAAAGTTGTTGTGCTCCTGCATTCAGAGGTAAGATAGCCAGTTCCTCAGATTGTTGAGGATTCCGAGTGAAGTGCGCTTCCAGCATAACTTGAAAAATCAGATGAGATGAAGATCAACACATAACCGCCGCACAATAAAAAAAAAGTAATCTAGTTCTCATAATTCAAGCTATGCTTAGTTTCGGCCTAGATGGCGTTTTGTGAAATGAATGTCCTGTTATATGAATTTAGTATTTTGCTGAAATTTTCCACGTATGGGAAGGTGGGTAGGAACAAATATCACTTTTGGATTGCAAAAAAAAAACCATATCCGATCGAGTTAATCTCTGATCTCTACTCAGCGTTTTTTTTAAATAACTACAGCACCATACCATATAATGAACGCATTTTTTTTTTATTTTTTAAATACTAACTCACTTTGCAGTCTTCTTGCTGCTAACCTTGCCCACATTACCTTGCTGTGCCTTTTTAATCATGTTATATAGGCAATTAAGAATTTATTCAATAAAAAGTACAATTAAACTAACTATGTACGAAGGAATCAGTCAGATTACCTAAGGACCGTTACAAACGGCCTATAGGTAACTCAACTGTTCCAGACCAGTACCAGACGGAAGCGTGCCCAAGACACTGGCTGCATTGCCACGCTGAATAGCTATGCTAATTCGCTGGCCTAAATAAGAGCCAGCCCTTGGGTCACGTGTCGCCTCAATCAAGAGCCCCGCAATATTTTTGAAAACCCGGAGGGCACCGGCTCCCCACTATAGGTAATTAATTTAAGGATATAAATAGATTACCTGCTTCAGCACCGTGTTCATGCTGTTGTAATACTGCACGGGGTATTTGATGGAGACCTCGTACACGTCATACTGATGCGGCAGTCGCGTCATCATGTCGCGCGTCATCTCCACCACCCCCCCGCCCCCCTCGCCCTCGCCGCCCCCTCCGCCCGCTATCACAGACGTCTGCGTCAACAGGCAGCCGTACAGCAGCTATCAACAAACATAACGTCGCGACTTCACCAACACTTTACCGCCCTCTGTGTGTGTGATTTCAGATCCAGAGGTCCCGGGTTCGATCCCGAGGAGTACAATATATTGTGCTTGGTTTGATCGGTGATAGGACTGTATTGAAGTCCGCCTGGCTAGCTAACACCATCTTACCTAAGTCTGTCGCCATAATAACAATATACAAATTGTTGTGTTCCGGCATTTAGAGGTATAAGATAGCCAGTTCCTCAGTTTGTTGAGGATTCCGTTTGAAGTGCGCGTCCTCCTTCGGCCTTATCTCAACTTGTAACCAGGTGAGATGAAGGCCAAGCGCTTCCCCGTCGTACAATAAAAATAAAAAATAACTTTTTTTTTAATGAAAACTTATTTACGAGCGTTGAACTCTTTTTGGGTGAACAAAAATCATGAAACGCGCGTCATCGTCACCTGACGAATTCTTCTTCTATTTAAACCAAAAATAATAAAAAAATAATAATCTAAGACCACAACGATACAATTCAAAAGCTACTTAGTTTCCACTTCTATCGGCAGTCACCAAAGACTGCCCGGCATATAATTTTTTTGTTGTAGAGAATTCCGGGTGAAAGCTCTTCCACCTTCGGCCAATCATAACATGAGAATCAGATGAGATGAAGGCCAAGCATCCGCGTGGTGCAAAAAAAAAAAAATGAAACAAAAGAGTACCGCATTGGACTCCTTGTTGTCCTTGGTGATGTCGGCGTTCTCGTGCAGCCCGAACACCTCGGGCCGCGCGATCATCGGGAGCGCCTTGATGTGCTCCAGCACACAGTTGTAGTCCATCGACGACGGCATGCTGTAGTTGCCGCTCGGGGAGAACGAGTAGCTGGAGGAGACCGCACAAAGCGTCACAAACATTTACCATACACTAAATTATACTGAGCTCAAGCCGCCTCTGTGGTCTAGTGGTTCAACCCACCGATTTCAGATCCAGAGGTCCCGGGTTCGATCCCCATGGGGAGTACAATATGCTTGGTTTGGTTGGCGGTAGGACTTTGTTTAGTCCGCCTGCTGCCACCATCTTTCCTAATTCTGTCGCCATAATAACAATTCTAAAATTGTTGTGTTCCGGCATTCAGAGGTAAGATAGCCAGTTCCTCAGTTTGTTGAGGAGTCCGGGTGAAGTGCGCCTGCACCTTCGGCCTTATCTTAACTTGTTACCAGGTGAGATGAAGGCCAAGCGCTTCCCCGTCGTACAATAAAAAAAAAAAAGCCCCGTGGACTACGTAACAAAGACTTGAGTTAGCTAATTGATTCAGGATTACATTTAAGACATCCAATTTTTAATATTAACCTGAAAACGGAAAAGTATTTAGTAGTTAATTCGCAAAATTTATTTGAATTAAAATCGACGCGTGTTTCTCATCTGCAGTCAGGAGTCAGAGCAAGAGCCCTCGCCTCTACATACAAGTTTTCACTTAGAGCGAGAAACTCCCAACACAGATGCCTACTTAAAACTACAGTGAATCCTACCTACATATGCATATTTAGTGCTAAGTCTAATTGTTTTATGTTTTAAGTTTTACTGGAATAAATTTACTTTACTTTACACGAGGCATCCTCAGGAAATAAAGTCTTGCAAATCTGACGAGCTCTCTGTCGACATGTCGCCTTGCGTTATACTTTCAGCGCAGCGCTCGGAGCGGCACCCCGTAATATTTTATAATCCCTTAATGTTTTTGAAGGTAGTCAACTAGTTATTCTACGAGGTAGTCTCACTTTCCTGTTTCGAAGTATGTTTCCACAATAAATGCCTAATGTGACAAGCAACCACTTTCTACCATCTGCCAGCAAACTGGTTCCGAAACGAGCTAGGTTCACCTTACAAGTTGTTGCATTACAACGAAATGGTTTAATTTCTTATAAATGCAGTCGAAAGCTAGTACCGTAAAGTTGTTCTCAGAAGTAGGTAGATTTTCCTACACCCCAGGTAAGTAGCCGCACTCCCCGACGTAACAACTCACTCAGGGTTACTGGTGACCTCCCCGTTGTAGAAGAGAGACAGCAGAGACAGAATGAGTCGTCTGTCCTTGTCGTCGGTGACCCGCCCGCCGTAGTTGCACTCCCCGGCGAGGTAGTTCAGCGCGTCGAAGGGAGTCTCCGCGTACTCAGTCAGGAACATCTGAAAATTAAAATATATTTTGTTCTCCGCCATTTTTTTTTTATTGTACGATGGGGAAGCGCTTATCCACACATCACCTGGTTTATAAGTTACGATAACGCCGAAGGTGGATGCGCTTTTCACTCGAAATCATCAACAGTCTGAGGAACTGGCTATATTACCAATAAATAAATATTATAGGACATTAATTTTACACAGCGCTATCTAGCCCCAAACGAAGCACAGCTTGTACAATGGGAACTAAATTACGGATAGAATACCTAAATACTTTTTGTAAATACATACGTACTATATGATACAACACCCAAACATAGAACAAACATCCATATTCTGGAACACCAATTGCCATTGTTATTAATTACATCATCATAGTTGAGATGGTTGTTGCCACGCGGACTCACCACCAACCAACCCGAGCACAAATATGTACCCACCAGGAGATCTAACTCGAGGCCTCTGGGACTGATACCGATGGGCGGAGCTACTAAACCACAGTGGCGGTAAACGTCAATTGACCGCAAAGGAGTTCATTGATGATTGGTATTATTAGAGTCTGAACAAGATGCGAATGGCAGCCCTGCGTCTTGATAAGCAGTGGAAGTACGTGAAGCTGAACGATGCAGAGGAATCCAAAAAAAAATGTTACACCTGGAGAAAATGCTTGGCCCCAGCTTGGAGCAAGCGTCATCGCCCACAACATCAGAATCATTTCCAATGCTGTCGCGAACTCAGGCGCTCAACAAGTGTCGGTAGGTAGGGTTAGTTAAAACGTAAACGACTGGATGTTAAGGCTCTGCCGGTTTCCCAGTCCTCCCCTAAACCAGACGATACGGGAGTGCCACTGGGTTGTTTAGTGGGTATAACGGGCAACCGGGGAGTCCCACCCTCGATGGGAGGGTATGCGTAATGCATTTTTCCCATCTAAAAAAAAAGGGTTAGTTAAAACGATGTGGAACGATGCACAATACACCCCACAGCGGGACGTCAGCGCAGGCCTTGGTCACCCCCACTCAGAATAAGACTACGCGTGTAGTTACAGTGGCATCACCTGCAGCTGCATCACGCAGATCCTGAGGTCGCTTTCATTGAACTCGTACTGTATGTTCCACCCGAGGGGCCCGAAGGTCTTCCTCTCCTGCACGATGGCGTGGAAGAAGCACAGCGCGAACAGCAGCCGGCGCCAGTCCTCCGTGCGAGGACACGAGATGTAGAACTCGGGGTCACAGATGGGGTCCGAGATGTACGAGCGGTAGATGTTGTTCTTCAGACCCTTCGGTGCTTCGTTCGTCATCTTCACGCCTGTGGACCCACTCATTTATCAGCTGGCTGGATCAATTTTTCGGTTTCATTGAAGTTTTTTTTTTGTACGAGGGGATGTGCTTGGCCTTCATCTCATCTGATTTTCAAGTTATGATAAGGCCGTAGGTGGAAGAGCGCTTCACCCGAAACCCTCAACAAACTGAGGAACTGGCTGTCTTACCTCTAAATGCCGGAACGCCACATTTATATAATTGAGAAAGAAAACCCGCCATTTATTTAAGCCGATTGAAACCAAACGAAACAGAGTTAGGATAGGTAAATGGCCTGCTGGTTGCGTATAACAAGGTACGTGATGTAGCCATAGAAACCTGGGGCATTACATGGAACGGCAAAACATTATTGAAACAATTTCTGTCATCTTTGTATCATAAAACGTGCCATCCGTCATCCGATACGTCATGTGACGCTTTTCGTAGTATGCCTCTTGTAACTAAACGCAATATTAAAACGGTTAAAAGCGTTCGTGTTAGAATAAACACACCACTTAAGCCATGGTTCCACTTCTGGATAACCTTTGGTTAAGTAGTCCCGGTCTACATAACCAAAGGTTATCCAGAAGTGGAACCGTTTTTCAAACCGAAACATAGCAATGTTGCTTGGCGCTTGAAATAGGTATAGTGGTACTTCAACGGACGGGGAAGAGAGTTGTAGAGTTCCTTCTGAAAGGTTACAAGGAGCTCTGCTACTCTCAATAAGGCTGTCATTTAGTCTTCTCATCAATCGATCTATTTCCTTTTTGTCATCAACAACCTATCACAGTCAAATCTCCCAAGACGCCACTGAGCCCGAGATCTGCCTTGATGAGCCTTTCGCATTTAGTTGTCTTCTGGCTAAGGAGACGTGAAAACAAAAAGTTTCAGATACTGAAAATTCGTGGGTATTTAATCCCACCAGAATATCCCAGTTATCAAATCAAAATCCACTAGCGTCAGCGTCCCATCAAAAATGACAACAGCGCATCAAAATGTCACTTCAAAATACTGAGGTCTTAGACCACAAACGTTCATACGTGCCGTATCTGTTGACGGTTTGCACGTCCTTCAATACATAAACATTTTCTTAAATGCATTTAGTATTTTTTTTTTTGTATGGTGGGGAATGGTATTTTACAAGCAAGTAGTGGTGTTAAGTGCATCTCTTGTCTATAACAATTACAGCATAGGTCACATCAACAAAGAACTTAGATAACACGGCACTGCATTGCGCCCGTCAACGTGAGGCATAAAGGTGTTAAACCTCGCGTGCCCGTAATTTCACCGGCAACTGCTGCTTGCAAAATGCTGCTTGGCGGCCGAAATAGGTATGGTGTAAAGATGGCAATAATGGTTAAAATTAAATATTAGTTAACTGTTAATTGATTAAAAAATATATCGATATTTTTATTGGTTGAAAATATTAGTTAATATTATTTGTTTAGTACACGATTTGGTTATTGGTTGATGTTAATGCAGTTGAATATTTTAGTCTATTGATCAAATAAAAGTATCCGCTAATTCGTCTCTATCATAGTAGCACTATGGGTAGTTGTTTAAAATATCACATCACTTTGTATTGAATAAAAATATCATATACAGCAAATCAGAGAAATTTAATCTCTATAGTGAGGAGTCGAAAGCATACAATTGAATGAAGTCAACCTAATACATAGTTGAAAACTCTGCGAGCAGCAACATACGAAAATGTTTCTTATTTGTAACACTTTAAAGTTAAAGTTTCAATGCATTCAATAATGTTAGTTCTAACTCAGGCTGAAGTTGATATGATATTTTTATTCGATAATGTTAATTCTGATTATTGAATATAATGGTTGATTTTAAATATTAGTTAAATTTATTGTTTGATAGTTATATTCGTCATCTCTAGTATGGTGGGAGTAATTCTCCGGACGAGCCTTTTCACAAGGGGCTTCTGCAACTCATACAAGGTAATAAATATAGTTTAAGAATACCATTTTGTAAGACGGTGACGGGGAATGCGCGGCTCGGGTAGCTCGTCAACCAACATCTGGAAACATATTAAGTATATACAATTTCAAATACAAATAATAACACCAGCCAGGAAGTTTGGTTAAGGCGCCACCCCGAACCAATCGTGTGAGAGGGACAGCACGATGTTAGTCCGCCCGTGAGCGAGTGAGACGGATGTGCAAGAATTCTAACGAAGTTCATCCTTTTCTTAAATTTCAAGAAAACGTGATCAAGTAAACAAGAGAGAGATGTAAAGAAAAAGCATGAGTAGAGATTTTAGGTCTAGTCTCTTTAATCTTCTTAATTTTGCCAAAAAAAAACACTAAAACTCCGTGGTCCAACCTCTGTGTCCAACTGGTTGTGCCACGGGTAAGTGAAATATTCGAACTGCCAGAAGATTATACAATTGGGTACAATAGTACTTGTACACAAGACCTTAAAAGGATGAGGTCTACGAAAAATCTTGAAGGGATTGCGGACATTAAGTGAAAGGAAACGCTTTTTCTGCAATAGAAAGACATGTCTAAAGTAATATCTAGAAAGAAAGAAAAATCATTTATTTGATACTTACACAAGTAGGCAGCACATAAAAAATAATAATAAAAAAGAAAATATACAACAGGTATGTGAGAAAACACAAAAAATAGGAAAAAAACATATAAAAATACAATAAAAACTCACACACAACAAGTATTTTACAAAAAAAAAACTACCTACTGTTAAGTGTCAAACTGGCGTCCAACTCAGCAAGTTGTTGTGTTACATAAAATGCAACACAACGCTGATCTTCCGTTGGAACCAAGAACATCTAGTACATTATGTCAATGGACTTGCCTAAAACAGTGGCGTGAGATCAATGGACTTGCCTGAAGTTGTGGTGTGTGACCTGGGGCACGATAACCTCGGCACAGATCCGCTCCAGCTCGCCCATCCACGAGTCCATCACGTGACAGTTCTGCAACACCACCCAGCCGCCCGTCTGGATCGCCTGGTTTATCATGCTCGCTGCGATCGGACCCTACGGAAAACCGCCTCACCTTCAAACACCTACCAAGTGGAACACCCGAGGTTTTATTTCATCTCACTTAAGTCTACTATTCTAGGTATATCAACATTACAATAACAAGTTTTTTTTTTTTACATGAAAAAAAAAAATGTTTTTTTTAATGTTGATATACCTAGAATAGCAGACTTAAGTGAGATGAAATAAATATCGGGTGCTACAATTCGGGTGGTTACAAAAACAAGTTGAAAGTTGAAAACCTGAGAGCCGACTGTAACATTTTATACTTAATATTTTTACGAGAAAGACCTTCAAAAAATATGTAAAAATAAAAGTATTACTATGAATAGGTACCTATAATTATATTAAGTCTGCATGTTATCCTTTCATTTCATACCCATATCGTTTAAATACAACATTTTACTGAATCCTCCCCCTCAAAATTTCTTATTCGCTCTTTTAAAATTAGATAGCCGATGACGCTCACAATTTAGAGGAACCAAACGTCACCTAACATTTCAAAATCAATCAAGCCAAATGGTAGAGCGTGTCAATGAAATAGACATGCATAAATATTATACCTACCCTCGAAAAGCATAACACTCTATGAGGCAGTCAAGTAAAAAATGAGCTGCAGACAAACTTCTTTCCTGCAGGCTGTACCACATAAATGAAGAAGTTCGTCAAATTCTAGAGTTTCAACCTACCCCAACGTTACCAGTCCCTTAGCCCCATGTTACCTGTCCTAACCCCCACGTTACCTGTCCCTGTCCCAGCGAGATGGTCTCGAAGCTGACGACCTTCCTCTCCATGGAGAACTTGACGAGCCCCGACATGGGGTCCGAGCCGGCCGACAGGATAAAGATGAGCGGCGAGCAACAGTTGCTGTCGTTGTACGACTTCTCCAGGTCGAAGGGGGGCGGCTCGATGTACACGCGACCCATCTCTTCCACCACGTACTGCTGCACCAGGGGGATCAGCTTGTCGGGCCGGATGCATCTGGGTTAAGGCGGGGTTAGGGCTTTTTAGCTCTTTGAACCTCTGTAAATCTATTATCAAGCGACGTAGCGCCAAAAAAAAAAAATCAAATCAAACATATACTCAAGCGCTGTGCAAAGACGGAAACGTGACTCATAATGATTGGCTCGATAAAAAAAAATCATAAAGATGAAACTAAATCGATATTAAAACGTGTAGAACCGAGAGATTTCTCGTTGAAACCATGTTAAAGATATTGCTAAAGATAGGGCTTCTTATTTTTTAGGGCTTGCCGAAAACACATATTATAACATTGTTATTAGTAATCTTTGACAATAAAAACAAAGGAAATCTAGCCGGTCAAACGCTCGCGCCGGGCGGCCAGTGTCTACCGAGACGTCTTTAAAAAAGCTCTTGAATTGCCTCGTCTTAACCGCAACACTTTGCTTATTTTGCAATGGTTTAAGTAGGGAGATCTAGAAAGAGGGATACCTGTAGGCCAAACGCTCAACTTTGTAACGATAGGGCCTTACTTATTGTTAGGTCCTGGGTGGTGAAACGTTTGCGAAATGAAAAAATACGTTAGGCGTGTGTGCCTTTAACTACAAACAATACATATATACATACATTTGCGAACAAGGAAATAAATTCAAAGTTAATTATTATAGATACAGGATCCTGTACCAGTACCTAAGTATGACAAGTTTGGCGATCCCCCGGATAGTCTCGTAGGGCGCCGGGAACGGGTTCTCGTGTGGCGCCGTCAGGTCGTAGAACTCCTTCCACGCGGGGACGCTCTTCTCAAAGTTCTCCTTGAACCCTCGCAGCCTGTTGCAGAGCTTTGGCGTTAGGGTAGGGTAGGGTACAGGTTATAGTGGGACAGATTTATAATTCCTCACAAAAACTTTCTGCGGAAATGGAACGCAGATAATTTTAAGCTATTGTAATGGATCATGAAAAAAAACTAGCCCGAGGTTCTTGTCTTTCTCCTTGTGTGCTGGTCGCGATTCCGAACAGACGGTAGATTTCAAATGACGTTTCAAAGTGATCCTAAAAAATCTTACTGAATAAATATATTTGACTTTGACTTTGAGAAGCAGCAGCCTCGGGCTAGTTTTTTTTTAGTTTCATTTCCGGAGAAAGTCTCATGTCAACACATCTACGAGTTCACAACTTATGGTGGGTACCTACTAACACTAATCCACCAACAACCTTTGACAAATAATCGGAGAGTAAACATCTCTCTAAATATGTGGGTATTCTGTTACACCTGGAACGGTCGTAGAGTTACTGTGGGAAAGAACTGAAAGCGTGGTATATAGATAATAAATTTCTCAAAATTGTACAAAGTTTAATTTATACGGAAAGATTTTTAGGAATGTGAATTTGAGAAAGGTACCCTGCCATATTACAGGACCGGACGTCGGGAGCTCGATAATTCCACACATACACATTTCGCTACGACATGTGATGAACGTACCCGGCCATGTTACTGGAGCGTACAATCTCGGACCACGCCTTGTCGGACAGCCAGGTGGGCGCCGGGTTCTCGAAGGGGTTGTCCAGCGCCACGCCGCCCGTCAGCAGGAACGCGACCAGCTCATCGTCTATCTCACCCTGACACACGTACACATTACACATTTTATCTCACTCACACACTACACACTTTTTCTCACTCAGACATTGTGAATTTGCAAGTTCGCAAGTCGCACCATAAGACAGGACCCAAGTTTAGAAACCCAGTTTAGAAACACAACTATTCTAAAATGGTTGTGTTCCGGCATTTACAGGTAAGATAGCCAGTTCTTCAGAGCGTTGAGGATTCCGGGTGAAGTGCGCCTCAACATTAAGCCTTATCTTAACTTGTAACCAGGTGAGATGAAGACCAAGCGCGTCCCCGACGTACAATAAAAAAAAACGGATTACATAACTCGCTTATGTTTATCATGAATAGAAAACTACTTCGCAAAACGGTACAGAACGGTTAGGTTTCGCGAAATGTTAATGGTGTAGAAATAAAAACATCTTTCTAAGTAATGGCAGGACAGGCTTTTTTTTTTTTTTTTGGCATGGCAGTCACATCGTACCCTAATACATACAATAACACAAAACTTAATATCTAAAGGATATGAAATATAATATACCTACTTTATAAATAACTAAATCACCGATGAACAAAATGTGCGCCCCAGCAAAATTGCCTCGTCAGAATTGTGTTTGGATAAGATTTTAATGAACATACTAATATCTGTCCGATTGACGCACATTTTGAGCATCAGTCATTCTCTCTCTTTCCTGTACTTGTCACAATCCATCAAGAGGTGAGGCAGGACAGGTAAAACTCAATAAATAAAGGAATGCTTACCCTAGGTCTCAAAATGCCAAGAGTGAGAACGAGAGAGAAAATCAACTTGTCCTTTTCAAACAGACTCCTGCAGACGTTCTCGTAGATACTCTTGGTGAAGTAGGCGTTCAGCCCTGCCAGCCTCTCGTCCAGGTCGTCGCTTTTGGGCGAGTTTATGATAGCTTGGTTGTAAAGATTTATAAACCTGGAACAGTTTACGATATACTTCATGAGGCAGAGGCAGTGACTAAATACTGTGTTTAAGAAAAAGGAGGACCAACCCAGGCCAAAATTGCTCCTTGAGTGACACCATAATACTAGCTTACCAGTATTCATCAGAAACAGCAAATTACCGTAAGATTTATTTATCGATCGAACATAAATATTCTTTAATAAAGCACAGAGAGTTTAATGTAAAAATATATCGTCACAATAAGTCATAATCAATTAAGTTCCTATGTAATCATTTCTGCTAAGATCTCTTCCTTTGCCAAGCAAGTATCAAAGAGTTAACCCGTTTATCCGCCTCTGTGGTCTAGTGGTTCAACCCACCGATTTCAGATCCAGAGGTCCCGGGTTCGATCCCCATGGGGAGTACAATATATTGTGCTTGGTTTGGTTGGTGGATCTTGTTTAAGTCCGCCTGGCTAGCTACCACCATCTTACCTAAATCTGTCGCCATAATAACAATTCTTAAAAAAAAATGTTGTGTTCCGGCATTCAGAGGTAAGATAGCCAGTTCCTCAGTTTGTTGAGGATTCCGGGTGAAGTGCGCCTCCACCTTCGGCCTTATCTCAACTTGTTACCAGGTGAGATGAAGGCCAAGCTCTTCCTCGTCGTACAATAAAAAAAAAAGAACTAAAACAAAGTATACTTAGCTGCCTTTGTGGTCTAGTGGTTCCTCCACCTGTGTCACATCCAGAGGCCCTGGGTTCGAACTCCAGGGGGCTTCAATATTGTGCTTGGTTTGGTTGGTGGTAAAAGGGCATAGCTGTCATACGATAGAAACTTACCAGTTGAGCGAGTACTGGTACATGGGATCGATGGCCGAGAGGTCCGATATGCAGAAGAAGAGCACAGCGCTATGTTTGGAGACCGGCACGTACAGCAGCCTGGCCTCGTCTATCTCCACCTCGGTGACGGCGGCGGCGGCCTGCTTCGCCGTGATCTCGATCGACAGCACTTTAGACGAGGAGAGGATGCGGGTCGCGGACTCGTCTTCCAGGATGTTCCCGGCCGAGGAGAGCACCTGTAGGTATACCACAAAGTCAAAGTCAAAGTCAAATATTTTTATTCATTAAGATTTTTAGGATCATTTTGAAACGTCAAATCTACCGCCTGTTCGGAATCGCGACCAGCACACAAGGAGAAAGGCAAGAACCTCGGGCTGATAAATTTTTTGATGATCCATTTAACTTTTAGGTACATTGTTTATAATAATTTAATAACATTACAAGTGTTACCTACATCATAAAACTATAAACTTAATATTATCTTAAAACATTGATTACTACATAACTATCTAATGGGCAGTTTCTTGACATTGAGAAATCACCATTTATATACACATTAGGTATACCACGATTATACCACATGTACACCGATTTCAGATCCAGAGGTTCGATCCCCATGGGGAGTACAATATATTGTGCTTGGTTTGGTTGTAGGACTTTGTTTAAGTCCGCCTGGCTAGCCACCACCATCTTACCTAATTCCGTCGCCATAATAACAGTTCTAAAATTGTTGTGTTCCGGCATTTAGAGGTAAGATAGCCAGTTCCTCAGTTTGTTGAGGATTCCGGGTGAAGTGCGCCTGCACCTTCGGCCTTATCTCAACTTGTAACCAGGTGAGATGAAGGCCAAGGGCTTACCCGTCGAAGAATAAAAAAAAACTTGGGTCTCGTGTAAACAAGGCAGATAACAAAAGGCAACTAAGTTTGTCGTATCATGATTTTTTTGGCAGCTTACGTGAAACTAGTCAATAGGTGAAAAAACTTAAATCCTACTACAAAATATGTGGATACATAGTTATATATTACAGGAAGTTAATTTCACACAACGCCACCCAGCCTCAAACTAAGTGTAGCTTGTAATATGGTAGCTGGATTTCGTAGATAATAACTTAAATACATTTTTTTTTGTAAATACATACTTATCATACAATGCAATACCCAAACATAAAACAAAAATCTATATTCATCACACAAATGTTTGTCCTGGGTGGGAATGGAACCCACAGCCTACATCGCAGAAGGCAGAGTTACTACCAACCGAGCTAAAAGGCTTATACTCCTCTTATCGAACTTTTTTTTCATATTACATACCAAATGACACCACACTCATATGTCAAATCCAATAAACAATTTAGTCTGCAGAACCTAGTAGTTTCTTCCACCAATGACCCACCTCAAGGATCTGGTCCTCAATCTCCTTCAGTGTCCGTTTGTTGTTTGCTCCCTCCACGATGAGCTGGTTCTTCTTCAACTCCAGCTCGGGGCGGTCCTGAGCCACCACTATCCCGAGCAGCTGGTCTTGCAGACCTTGCGGGGTTATCATGAAGTTCAACATCGTCACCTGTATTTGCGAAGCAAGATTAAAATTAAAATAACGTTTAAGAAGTAAAATATTGAGGTGTCCCAACTGAAATTCTACATTATTCGTGTCATTTTATTTTATTTCTACATCATAATATCAGCTCACATACATCTACTGTTGAACATAGGCCTCCCCAAATCGACGCCACAATATCGTCGGTCCATCGAGTCATCCCACACTCCGTTTCGCGTTTAATCACGGTCACTACGCAAGAACCTTTACTCCCCAGCAGTTTAGGACTTTGTCATCTTTATGAAATAGTAGTACCACGCTCCTGTACTACGCCTCCGGCGTTGTGCCCTCCAGAATGTCAATGTTGAACAACTGAAGGACTTTGAGTACCGTAGATCCACCAGCTTTCTGAAGTTCTGTCGTAGCACCGTCATCCCTTGGCGCCATGTTGTTTTTAAACTGTTTAAGAGCCGTCATTACCTCGTCAAGGCTAACGTCCGAGATGTCTAATAGTGTCGGGTTAAACGGGCTCTTTTATGTCGAGTAATTGGCAGGACTCTGCAAGGAGGTGTAAAGCTTCCCATAAAAGTTCTCGAGCTCTCTCAAGATCTCTTAGCTCTTCGGCTTAGAGGAAATAATGTTATTGGTCTCCAGCTTCGTCAGCTGGCTTTGCGCAACAGACAAATCCCTTGCGAACACTTTTTGGAGCCCTTGTTCCGCTTTATTGCGCTCACTATACGATTAGTACGATATGTAATTTAGCTTCAGAGTATGTCATGAGTTTTGTTTTTGCGTTGGGTCTAAAGAACTCTGACCCATACGCAACCTGTACAATTTCCACAAACTCGCTATATAGTTTGTCCAATATGTTGCATTCATGTCGATCATGTCTGAGGGGGTTTCCTATAATCCCCACGCTTTTTTTCATCATACGACGGTTAAGCACTTGGCCTTACCTGCTTACACACCTGGTTACAAGTTTCGATAAGGCCGAAGGTGGAGGCGCACTTCAGTGGAACTGGCTATCTTAGCTCTAAATGCCGGAACACAACAATTTTAGAATTGTTATTATGGCGACAGAATTAGGTAAGATGGTGGTAGCTAGCCAGGCGGACTTAAACAAAGTCCTACCACCAACCAAACCAAGCACAATATATTGTACTCCCCATGGGGGACCTCTGGATGTGAAATCGGTGGGTTGAACCACTGGTGAGAATTAGGTAAGATGGTGGGAGACCATCTTACCAAATTCTGTCGTCATAACAAAAATTCTAAAATTGTTATGTTCCGGCATTTAGAGGTAAGATAGCCAGTTCCTTAGTTTGTTGAGGATTCCGGGTGAAGTGCGTTTCCACCTTCAGCCTTCTCTTAACTTGTAACCAGGTGAGATGAAGACCAAGCGCTTCACAGTCGTACAATAAAAAAAAAACTTTGTAATAGCACAGATAATAAAATACTATGACCACTAGTTGATACCCACCTTGACCGCGATCTCGGGCAGGTAGTGCGGGTTGCTGAGCCGCGTGGTGATGTAGAACCGGAAGCTGTGGTTGTACTCCAGGATGTTGTCTCCCAGCTTCAGACATTCCATCCCACCAGACCTGGCCAGATGCATATTTCAATATCATGACAACAAGCATTAAATCATTTATTTAAATATTTAAAGGTCACTAGCTGAACCGGGATTCAATTGGAGTTGTTTGATCCGTGATCGTAGTTTCGTGATTATTGTCTATCTGGGGATAGGAATACTAACATTACTGACATCATTGATAACTCTTTTTTTTTTTGTTGTTGAGATGAGAGAGACAAGTTGAGATAAGGCCGAAGATGGAGGCGCACTGCACCCGGAATCCTCAATTAACTGAGGAACTAGCTATCTTACCTCTGAATGCCGGAACACGATCATTTTTTTAAGAATTGTCATTATGGCGACAGAATTAGGTAAGATGGTGGTAGCTAGCCAGGCGGACTCAAACAAGATCCTACCACCAACCAAACCCAGCACAATATATTGTACTCCCATGGGGATCGAACCCGGGACCTCTGGATCTGAAATCCAACACCGATTTCGATAGCCAGTTCCTCAGTTAATTGAGGATTCCGGGTGAAGTGCGCCTCCACCTTCGGCCTTATCTCAACTTGTTACCAGGTGAGATGAAGGCCAAGCGTTGGTTGAACCACTAGACCACAGAGGCGGTTAAAAACTCGAACCCGCCTGGGGGTTAATGAGGTAAACCTCTCACGTGCACTAAAGCCAAAGCCTTTTTTTTTTGTTTCCACCCACTTGAAGACATTCCTGAGCAGAACCGGCTCCAGCACAGCGTCGATCTGTTCCCGGATGTTCTCCATGAGCACCGGGAAGCCCAGCTGGATGGCGTTCTCCAACACCCTCACGTAGTTGCCGTCCGTCAGCTTTATCACCTTCAGCTGGTTCTCACGCTCCATGTTCTTCACCCACTTGTTCGCTTGCTCTGCAAGATGATAATTATTAGTGACTGTAAACAAGCCTCATAGCTCAGTTGGTAGTAGCTCTGCCTTCTGCGCTGTAGGTTGAGGGTTCGATTCCCACCCAGGACAAACATTTGTGTGATGAATATAGATGTTTGTTATGTGTTTGGATGTTGTATAATATAGTACGTATGTATTTAAAATAAAACGTATATAAGTATTCTATCCGTAATCTAGTTGCCATATTACAAGCTTTGCTTAGTTTAGGGCTAGATGGCGCTGTGTGAAATGAACGTCCTGTAATATTTATTTATTTATTTATTATATACAGGCTCAGCTCGAAGAGGAATTTTACCGCACACTAGTAAACCCTGTTTTAATTTGTTCCAGTCATCACCTGGGCAAAAAACATTGGTTAATAATAGTTTTGAGCTAAGGAAATTAATGAAAGATTTAATTATTTCTAAAATAAATGGTTTTACATATAAATTTCATGTACAATTAATAATCAATATAGTTTCTGCGCAAAAGATGAATAACTGAACAAGTGAAGGTAAAAAAATAAAATTGTAAAAAAATATTCCCGTTGTTCAAATAAATAAAGTAAATATAATAAATATTATATTTGATTGAGGCGACACGTGACCCAAGGGCTGGCACTTATTTAGGCCAGAGAATTAGCATAGCTATTCAGCGTGGCAATGCAGCCAGTGTCTTGGGCACGCTTCCGTCTGGTACTGGTCTGGAACAGTTGAGTTACCTATAGGCCGTTTGTAACGGTCCCTAGGTAATCTGACTGATTCCTTTGTACATATTTAGTTTAATTGTACTTTTTATTGAATAAATACATTTATGACCATTGACCACGATGATGATTTCCAGTGAAAACCCTTCCCCGAAAAGTTACACTACTATCGTTTGTCCCCCGTGTCGGTCTTGCCAGGCTTAGCGGTGGCCGCGCTTTCCGTGTAGTGTCGGACTTTTAGGATAAAGTCGGTTCTGTGAATACAGATGATCCCTGGCTAAGGTACCTCACGAAAGTAGCAGGTAGGTACGCGTTCACCTTGCGGGTCTATCATGAGCGGCCAGCGACGCGACTTGGCCACGATGATCCCGTTCTCTATGGAGAAGTTGTCGACCGGCAGCCCGGCGATGTTCCACGCGCGGATCACCACCGGCTCTCCCAGGGTCGTCACCAGCGAGTACGCGCCGGAACACGGGATCTCTGCAATTATCACACAACTTATCTTCATGTATCCCACACAGGGACACTACCGCCGACGGCGAAGCCGATCTCCATTGGCTTAAAATAAGCTTCATGAGAACTAGAAACGATTTTCACTACCGGGTATGTGTCATATCCAAAATGGCGTTTCCCATCTCAAGAGTGTACACAAGTTATGAAACCTATCCGTTCAGTACATTTGACGGTAAAAATCGTTTCAAGTTCTCATGAAGCTATTTTTAAGCCAATGGAGATCGGCTTCGCCGTCGGCGGCAGCGTCCCAGGACAAACATTTGTGTGATGAATAAACATGTTTGTTCCGTCTTGGATTGTATGAAAAGTATTTATTTATTTAACACTTTTTTTATTAAAATAACTATCGTGGATCAACGAATTCATTTTTGGACATACGGGAATTTCCACGAGCCTTATTATTGATGTAAAACACCAACGTTTCGTCCTTGACCGAATGACATCATCAGGGTGAGTACGGTTCACGACGCACGCGTTCCGCGTCCAAAAATGAATTTGACACTTTATTGCACAAAATAACTAGTGTACAATGGGTGGGCATAATGCCGATGGCATTTTCTTACAGCCAACCAAACCAAGATTGTAATAAAAAAAACAGAAGTTGGCGTGCTAACATACCTACCTATTAATAATAAAACTAAGCAACATAACTAATTACCTAGAATTAATACTTACTACATATCTTTATATCTACTATACTATACATATTTTATTTGCATACAATAAACTATACTATAACATTATAAATAAGAAAAAGTATGTATTTACAAAAAAAAGAAAAGTATATTAGTATTATATCCGTAATCTAGTTCCCATCCGATCCCATTACAAATTACAAGCTTTCCTTAGCTTGGGACGGGATAGCGCTATGTGAAATTAATGTCCTGTACTATATAAACAAAATTTTTTTTTTTTCATTTTGTCTCACTAGATCTCACAAGAAAGGCAACAGCTTGCTACTGTACGTTCGCAAAAATCCATTCTTCGACCGCCAATCCGCATCCCAAGGGTGTTTATTTTAGTAAAACCCTGAACATTTCAGAGGAGGCTCTATTAAACGCACCCGTTGGCCCTTTGGGTACGCCACTCTAAAAACGGTGGACTCGTGTCGGCGGCGAGTTGTGTTCCTAAGGCTTTCCCGTTCGTCTGTATCTGTGTAAGTTCAGAGCATGGTTCAAACTACAAGCTTAAGCACTCACGCAAATTGGAGGTCTTTTCGTTCCACATGAGTATGATTTCCTTTCTGTAATTGACGGTGTAAGGGCCCAGGTATGCGATGAACCCAGCCGACAGCAACACGTCGCCTGTAATGGTAGGTACGAGTTAGTAGAACTGATATTTTTTTTTGTACAACGGTACGCTTGGCCTTCATCTCACCTGGTTACAAGTTAAGGCCAAAGGTGGAGGTGCAGTTCATCCGGAATCCTCGACATCCTGAGGAACTGGCTATCTTACCTCTAAATGTGGGAACACAGCAATTTTGATTTTTTTTCGTTATAGCGACAGATTTAATTAAGATGGTGGTAGCTTGCCAGGCGGACTTCAACAAAATCCTACCACCGACCAAACTGAGCCCTATATAATACGCCACTGGGGATCGAACCCGGGGCCTCTGTGACTGATATCGGTGGGCGAACCACTAGACCACAAAGGCGGTACTATACCACAAAGACGGTAATAGACCACAGAGGCGGTAAGTATATTGGTGAGGGTACCAATAATATTTCCCAGAAGTTACTGCAATATGCTGGATATTCCTTCCACCTTATCGTTTCACCCCCACCCCCCGATAACGTAACATGTTTAGTTGAACAGAGTCCTATCATATCAGATTTATAGCTCACCAATGATATTCCCCAGCAGTTCCTGCAGCTCCCTGGCCAGGTCCGTCCATCTGGTCTTCTCTCCCCCCAAACCCCCGATCAGCTGCTCCGCGCGGGTGAGCTTGGTCGAGCACAGGTCTATCTCATCCTCTAACCCTTTCTTCTTGCGGGTCATCTCCGCAAACTCGTCGTTCAGTGCCTGATAGTGACAGATAGATTATGAAGTTGAAGGTATATTTGGCAGATGCTAATAAAAAACATATTTATATGAAATAGCATATAAGTTCAAATACAACTTAGTGTAATTTCAACACTCTTTCAAAATACAAAACATAATGTAATAAATGCTATAAATGGATAAAGGGATTTGTGGAACTTTTGTTCAGCAGAAATCCCCTTTGCTTCCCCTTTGTGAGCTGGTAGTTCTGGAATAAATGCAAAAAAGCATAACCAAGTCAATCGCGAATTAGACTCCAGGAAGATCGGCGACAAATGCGTTAATTCCGCGCGAGTTAGTGTATGAAAAGTGATGAGAATGGAGGAAGAAGACAGGTCGCGACCGCGCCCTATGTGGGATAAACAGTACGAAGAGGACGACGTAAATATTCCTTCAATCCCGTGGTACGTGGCACAGACCTGCAGCTTGTCGAGGACGCCCTGCAGCTGCGCTCGCTTCTGGTTGAGCGTGTCCATCTGCTGCTGCAGTTCGGTCTCCGCCTCCAGCAGCGCCGCCTTCTTCGGGGCTACCACCTGGCGACACACACAGCACAAGTTATACCACATCAAGCTATCATGCTGCAACCGGATTCCTACTGTCGCGAATTAGGAGGCAAACTACGAAACTACGAAAAAAAAAACATTGTTCTGGAGGATTCCGAAACAGAATTGTGAATGTTTACATTGTAATAATGCAATATTATTATCATATAAGCTGTACAGTTCTGTACTACTGTATACCTGTAACAACTATTCTGCGTCTATAACGAAATAGTTGTGGTACCTATTTGAAACAATAAGAACGTTTTATTTATTTATTATTATTTGTCACGACTTCCAAGCCTTCCAAACCTAAAAATTGTTCCTAGTTTAGAAGGACATTGCAGTTTGTCATTATCTGGTTGTGCAATAAGTATAAATTGATTCTAGCCTGAAACTGCCGCTGAACTTTGCAACCGGATTCAAAAGCTATATCAGACTTCCTGATATTGCGAAAATAAATACTATGGCTGCTACAACTACATGAAAAAAAATTGTTACTACCATTAGCTAGGCTGCTAGCAATTTTCAGCTACTACATCCGCAGATAAGAAACATGTGCAAAGAGCAAGCTGGCACCTTGATGACGCGATCGTAGACGTCCATGGCTCGCACCCAGCGGCACAGACCCTCGCACGCGGACGACACCTTCGCGATCACCACCGGGTCAAACTCGCGGTCCGGTATGTATCTGACACATAGATAGATAGATAGATAGATAAACTCTTTATTGTACACCAAAAAACAAAAATAAACAGACAAGCAAGAAAAACACTCAAACTAGATACAATGGGTGGCCTTATCGCTGAAAAAATCTTTCCAGGCAACCTTTGGATGGAAAGGATAGCAAAGAGCAGACAAAGCGGTGTACTACAATAAACATTAATTTATATAGCTACTTATTAATAATAACAAAACATACAATACATTACAAAATGTCCAATCATTACTATAATATATATTATATATATAAATAGAAACTAAACAGCAGTAGCGAACAAGACAATTATAAGTTGGTCGAGGAAAAGTAATGACAGCGTAAATTATATAGTAGGATTGTTAAACCTACATTCAAATGTATGATATGTGACAGAAGCTACCTACGGCAATAAATTAGGAAATGGGCCTAGTCTGACCGTACGTCCAGTCACCTATTAGGTACGTCGACTTCTCTGTTAGAGAATAGTAGTATATAGCTTCTTTTGTCAGTCTTCTTTTCGGTTCTTTACTATTATGAGTCGTACGTCAGAAAACGCGGGTTACATTCCGCCTGCGTAATTTACACCAATACTGCGATCAGCATCCCGCATGCAAAACGTGATTACGGCAAATCTCTCGATGCAATTTTTGTCACGCACGGTCATGTTATATTCCGTTTCATCCATAAGGCACAGATTTTTGAGTGACACCAATGCACTACATCACACACTTTCAAATCTTCATAATGGTGAAATTATTCTAAATTTCGCAAGATTGTTGCTCAGTCACAACACGACAAAACCCAAAGTGTGAAAAAACATTGAGTGTCGAACAAACTAGATAAGTGTTCCTGAATTGAGAGAATTGTTAATTGGAGATTTAATTTGCATACCCTGACTTCACATAGGTATCGAATCAGGGTATGAAAAATGGACGTGGACACTAATGTTTGAGAAGTGTTTGGGTGTTGTATTGTATGATAAGTATGTATTTACAAAAAAAAAAAAAAAACTATGTATTCTATCCGTAATCTAGTTCCCATATTACAAGCTATGCTTAGTTTGGGACTAGATGGCGCTCTGGGAAATTAGTGTCCTGTAATATTAAAAAAAAAAAAAAATTACTCGATCACTAGCTGAAAACCAAACTGATCATACTGGTACAAATCATAAAAAAGCGTTGTGCCATTCAACAGAGCGTGGTTCTCACTTGTCTCTGATCTTCTTCATGGTGGCGGCAGGGATGCTGTCTTTGTCGTAGTTCTTGAGACCCTCGAGGAACTTCATATCACCCAGCATCTTTTGTGACGGACCCCAGTAATCCTCGAACGGTTTACCTGGGACAAGTTAAATATACTTCTATATCGGCTGATTATCAATTTGAGTGTTAGGTTTTTGACCAAGAATAAATACAGCCGCCAGATAAATATATGTACAGCTTTTATCGCCGGCTGAAATATAAACTATTTAATGAATCCTGCTGTTAAAGTAAAATCCTTCTATCGGCACGCATCCTGGGATTGCATCTGGTAGGAGTCGTTAGTTGAGCCGTGCTTTTTTTATTTTATTGTGCAACGAGGAAGCGCTTGGCCTTCATCTCACCTGGTAACAAGTTGAGATAAGGCCGAAGATGGAGGCGCACTTCACCCGGAATCCTCAACAAAGTGAGGAACTGGCTATCTTACCTCTGAATGCTGGAACACAACCATTTTTTTAAGAATTGTTATCATGGCGACAGAATTAGGTAAGATGGTGGTAGCTAGCCAGGCGGACTTAAACAAAATTCTACCACCAACCAAACCAAGCACAATATATTGTACTCTCCATGGGGATCGAACCCGGGACCTCTGGATCTGAAATCGGTGGGTTGAACCACTAGACCACAGAGGCGGCTTCTGACCCTGTATTTCTTTCTCACTATATTGGCAGGTACCCTATTCCAATGGTATTTCGACTCATCACTGACATCCATATTCCTGTTCCCCTTGATCCCCTTCATCCCGCACACATCTCCTCTCAGCAGTGAGACCTCCGACATCACCCACGTCAATGAGGCTTCCAGACTTTGAAAGTGTTCAATGCGGCTCCTCATCCTGCTCACGGAGCCATCTAACTGCGGCACTGACTTTGCCAGTTGAGTTTACCTGACGTCAGTCAACTCAACTCCGCCAAGTAGTGGATCAGGACCCCGGGTTGATGTCAATATTGCTTCAAAGTTACAGATGAGCTATGGGACTGCGACATGCACTGAATAGTCTCCTGCAGTCCAGGTGATGCCTCTACGAGGTGATGGTTTAGATTACAGTGCCCTGTGATAATTCCATCCATCTCGCATATGTCATCAGATTCCTGTTCTACCTACGGACTCACCATTGGCATCCATCTTCCTGTCCCCCTTGATCCCCTTCATGACACACACCGCCTCCATCACCAGCTTGACCCCCGCGGGAGGGTTCTTCATGGACTTGACAAGCGTGATGTCAGCCGGCTTCAGGGTGTTGAGAGCGTTGAGCGCCGCCTCCAGCGCGGGCACGGCCTCGGCGAGGTCGCTCTCGCAGTCGTCCTTGATAGCCTGCGCTGCCGCTGCCGCTTCATTTGCGAGCGCTTCGTCCGCGCCAACTATCTATGAAAATAAAGGACTTAAAGAATCCTGTGAAGAGAAAACTTTGAAACCTTTCCAATCGTGAAAGGGCTTGAAGAGTAGAAAATGATAAAGCTATTGATATCACAATAAATTCAATATGGCCACAGCTCCAAGAAGGCCGATTGTATTTACTGTACTCAGAGCTCGCTCCCAGTGAGGGAACTCCTTTATTGTGAACAGCATAAGAAAAGATTATTTCTTAATCATTTAGAAGTAAGATAGCCAGTTCCTCAGTCTGTTGAGGATTCCCGGTAAATAGCGCTTCAACCTTCGGCCTTACCATAACTTGACGCCAGGTGAGATGATAAGCCGAAGCTTCCCTGTAGCACAAATATCAATCGATAACATAAGAAAAGAAATGAAGATCGCGGTTCTGTAAAATGTCGAATAATAATGTATTCACCTCTTTCTGTTTCTCGACAACCACGGTGTCCTGCTCGATCTTGATCATGAGCTTCTCGGTCTTGTCGGAGGTCTCCACGAGCAGCGGCTGCAGGTCGATCAGCTGTTGCTGCATCACGGCCACCTGCCCCGCCGCGAAGTCCAGCTGCTCCAGGCCCGTCTCGTAACTAGCGACCAAACAATCAAAACGAATCAAGAAAGAAGAAGAAGAGAAATAAGAAATACATTTATTTAACCCACACATATTTATATATATAAATAGGTAAGTAAAGGAGATACAGCTAAATTAAGTTAGTAAACAGATAATAAATAACACATACACAGCGGATAAAACATATGTACAAATACAAAAATACAATTGAATAAAGAATGCAAAGAAATGTACCTAGCATATTATTAAAAAGGAAGTTAAAAACAAATAAATCTACACTTGTTTCGTTACGTTTTCGATAATTAGCTAATTAGCATCCACCAACTAAAAAGGCTCATTCGGGGATGAACCATCATTTGGATAATTTATAATTTAAGACACCGAATGCAACTAAAAAACATTTTGGTGGATCTAACTTTTCAATATCTTTCGCACAGTCCATCAAACATAATTTCTCTCAGGCTTACACAATTCTTAAACACTATTATTCGTTTGTCAAAGCATGGTACCGTATCCTCGAGTTAGTGATCTGGTCCACCTTCATAGCGTACAGGTTCTGGAAGGCCTTGATGAGCTCCAGGTAGCTGGTGGGCGTGACATACACCTTGCGACGCTGGTCCGCGAAGAATCTGCACGATACATACAACTTTGATTTTACGTCATCTTCTATCATAATCCCGTATCCGTATGCTGAGTAAGAGGGCAGTTTTTTTTCCATTCACTTGTACCACCTGTCATCTCTGTACTATTTTATTACTGTACTATTTTTTTTTGGCGTTAAAGAGAAAGTGAGAAAGTGGCTCCTCACCCTTGATTATGATGATACAGAGAGACTTTTAGCAATCCTGACGTGAATCCCAATAACTTTGCTCTTTGTTTCCCATCCGTGTTCCTTACTCCTACTTATCCAAATAACGCATGCACACTCTAATATACACACACATACATACACACACACACACACACACACACACACACACACACACACACACACACACACACACACACACCTTTTCACTGTCATACTCAGTAATTCTGTTTTTTGTTTTTAATTTAATTTGGTTTTGCCCTGTTAGTAGCACAAGTCTTTTGGTAATTCTTTAAATAGACTCCCGCGGCACAGGCTAGCCCTAGTGTGGGGTCCTCTGGTGATTTTATAATTGATTTAAACTTATTGGCAATAAATGAATTTGAATTTAAGATAGGCAAATGACCGCAGCTTGCACAATGATAGCCTTATAAGGTGAACAGTATTGCAATAGCAGTAAGGTATACACTCGCCTGTCGCTGAGAGCAACCACGCTCATGTGGAACAGCTGGCACATATCGACGCAGGCTGCGCTCAGCTCCACCCCGACGTTGTCCATTTTGGATATGAACATGGACGCCACACGCTCCAGGGCCTCGGGAGGCCAGGCCGTGAACCTGGTGATCAAGAGGTTTTAAGTTGAACTTTACTATTGTACTGTTACTATTTTTTTATGTATATATATTTTTTTGTGACAAATTTTATTTTGCTTATTTTTAATTTAATTTAAGTGTTACCTATTTCGTTCGGAGAGGGGCGTTTTCATTTGCGACACAGTAGTAATACTTCTGCAGATGGTATAGTTTTTCTGTACCTACCTACCTGCTTTGTTCCTAAATAAACGTTTTAATTGTGGATGCATGCGATAGTATCCGATCACGAGTCTCCATCAGCGTCGTCTCGAAGTCTTTGTAATTCTTTGTAATTCTTTATTGTACACATAAATAAGATTATAACATGTCATAAGAAAACATATGTACAGAGGCGAGCTTAACCCTTAAAGAGTTTTCTACCAGCAAACCTTTGAGAGAGTGAGAGTTGCTACACTGAAAAGGTAGAAAAGTGTACTTGAATTAAAATACAATGTTAATAGACAAATTAAATATACATACAGATATCAAAAGTATACCTACACAAATATATTTAATACCTACTAAATACATAAAAATATATCTTTACATGTTTTATACATACACATATAAATAAATACAATAATGATAAATATATACATATAAAGATGAATACATAAATTATATTAAGCTATGGATAACAATCTACAAAGACAGATAATACTCTTTTACTTTAATCTTAAAAATATTTAAAGATTTAGATGCACGGATCATATGTGGAATAGAATTCCACAGCCTGACAGCTTGTACAGTGAACGAGTCACTGTAACACGTGGAAGAGTGAGAAGGAGTTGCAAGACGGAGAGAGACTATCGACCTGCATGGCAAGTCAAAGTCAAAGTTCAAATGTCTTTATTCATTAAGATTTTTTAGGATCATTTTGAAACGTCAAATGTACCGCCTGTTTGGAACCGATGTTAGAGCTACAGACTCACCAGTCGATGGTGCAGCAGTTGATGAGCGACGGGAACATCCGCAGTCGGTTGCGGAACGAGTCTCCGATGGGAGACATCGCCATCACTATGCGCAGGTTGGCCTTCACGCGCTCCACGTAGAACCCGAACATGGCTAGCGGCGTCGTCTCGATCTTCTTGCCCTGGATTGCACATTGAGCTATAAGCCCCAGACTCCTAGAATAGCTGCTAATCTCAACGCTATCAATCTCATTGTATTTAAGTAGTTTTCTTGATAGAGAATCACCATCTACTAGGTTGACAAATTATGTGTGCAGGATGTCTAAGATCTTATCCCTCCATTTTCCTACCTTTTTCAGACTAGTAGACGCAGTACCGGTGAATAGTCCGTCTGGCTAAGTCTGGCGCTATAATCCCAATTCTAAATTGTTTTGTTCCGGAATTTAGAGGTAAGATTCCTGTTCCATAGTTCCTTATCTGGTGAGGATTTTCCATAACCCAGGCCTTATCATAGCTTGACACCAAGTGAGATGAAGGTCAAGCATTTCCCCGTCGTACACTAAATAAAATCCCTTTGGATTCAGAAAGGTACAATATCATACAAGGTAGAAGAAACACTGCTAGGCGTTTCATTACATTGGTACTGGTAGAATAAAACGTGACGCATCCGACAGTCTCTCCGGATCACCAACACAATTTTGGCGTTTCATATTCTAGGGTGAAAAGGACGCTTTTAGCGACGTCTATAACCACATCTTCACCTGTCTTCAATTGAGTTGGTGTTATACAAAGGAGATATACAACTCACCGCTTCCCTGACGGCAGCTTGCATCTTGTCCAGGATTTCCACCTTCTCATCCATCCCGTATAAGTTGGGGATGTCCCCAGTATTCAGCAGCATGTTGATGTCTTCCACCATACCTTCGTACATTATCTAAAAGCATTGGGATCCATAAAATGTAGAAGATTAATCGTTGTCGCTGTGAAACCAACTTATATTCTGAGAGACTAGCCTCTGGAGTATGAACCTGTATCACAGGTCACAGGAAGCACAAAATGATCGATAGAATGATCACAATTTCCAACAGCAATGTTGAATAGTTCACCTGGTTGTCAGCGAACAGAAACACGAGCGGTTTCCCGATGATGCCGGCCTTCATCAGCATCCTCCTGATGTCGTCGCGCCACTCCGTCTGGCCGTACACTCGCGATATCTCGATCTATAATAATTAATAAGACAAGCCTCATAGCTCAGTTGGTAGTAACTCTGCCTTCGGCGCTGTAGGCTGTGGGTTCGATTCCCACCCAGGACAAACATTTGTGTGATGAATATAGATGTTTGTTCTGTGTTTGGGTGTTGTATCATATAGTACGTATGTATTTACAAAAAGTATTTAAGTATTTTATCCGTAATCTAGTTCCCATATTACAAGCTATGCTTAGTTTGGGGCTAGATGGCGCTGTGTAAAATTAATGTCCTGTAATATATTTAATTTATTTATTTATTTAATAAATCAAATAAATCAAATTAGCTTTAATTTCCACACAAGTACAAGAAATACACATAATACTTTAATAAAATAACAAATCTATGTTTTAATTTTATGTGGACCGCTCTAAGCGGTAAAAGGCTCCTCCATGGATCTCCAGTCATCTCTATGCCTGGCTTTTTGTGGCCATAGCTTTCCTGAACTGTTCTGAACGATGTCTTCGTTCCACCTTTTTACTGGCCTTCCACTTTTTCTCTTTTTATCTCGGGGTATCCAATTCGTAGCGATATGTGGCCATCTATTATGTGACATTCGTTGTATATGATCTATGATACATCTTTTTAATTGATAGTAGAGTAGAGGATTCTTAGATCTTCGACACCACATCAATGTCGGCGTGGTAATGTGGTATGAGAGTGTAGACTGGCGTAAAAAGTGAATAGATATTAAACCGACAAGTTAGAGGACACTTCTCAAAAAGTTAATCAGATTTCTGGTGACTATAAAATTGATAAAGGGAATCGAATCTGTAACAGGACCTAAGTATGAAAATGTATATTATGCTTAGCATCATTGAGACGCAAATGACATGATGAAACACACAGAAGCTTTCAACGTACCTGGATGACGTTCATCTCCAGAATGCTGGCAGCCAGTTTGACGGCGCTGCTCCTTCCACTGCCACCCACACCGACCAAAAGCAGGTTTCCTGAGAGCGAATTATTTGTAAAGCTTATCTCTCTCTTATTTGACAAGTGGCTTAAGACTCCTAAAAGCTGGAACTCAATGGTTTCAATGTAATGTCCGATCTTTCTCAAAGCAAGAATTGCGGCATCTAGGCATACTTGCCGTGGAACGACTGAGTCGTCAAAGTTCCACACCTTGAGTCATATCATAGCGAATAGGCTTCGAAAAAGTTCAAAAATGGCTCTGTCCAACACACAGCAGCGGATGCGATCACGCGGTCCGCGGAGGTTGCGGTCCGCGGAGGTTGCGTCCCACACTCACCATTGTCCTGCAAGAGGACCCGGGTACACCTGGAGATATGGTCCAGCGCATATCGGAACATGACGAGCGACATGGGCGAGGAGGAGACCACATTGTACTCTTCTAGGTAGTACTCCATCTTCACCGCCATATCATCCAGGTCCTGGACCTGTCACACCGAAACCATTTTTTTTTAATTCAAATAGCTCAGAAGAGATCTAACAGAAGAGGTCGTAACACACCGGAAATACAATGATTATTAAATGAAGATCACATGTTTTACATTACAGTTTTGATCATTATTCTGTCCTTATACATGCTAGGTGGGGTAAGCACAATTTTGTTCTCTTCTTTCGTTCCCTCCTATCAGCCATCAACTTAGTCGTCTTCTTTTCAACCAGCCATTCATCTCTTCCGAAAAAGGCCATATATAGGTGGTTGAAGAAGAATATTAGTACCTAGTACAAATCATGCCGAATATTTTGTCTTAGTCAAATTACGTAGATGAAAAGAGCTGTGTCGGTAAATGGAGGCCCACGACATGTGAATGTTAATGACTTGCAAACCGTGGGCATGATGCCTCTGACTACCCCCTAGTAGGGGGTATACTCGATAATTTATAAAAAAAATATCGAGTATCAGAGCTAATCTGCTATCAGTTTTAAATCATTTTTTTTTTCAGTATCTAATTAATGTTAATGAAAACAATAATACAAATACCAGATCGTATATCTTGGGATCGGCGTCGGGCTCCATGTAGTTCCCGAAGAAGATGTTGGCGGCGTGTTTGTTGGAGAGCTTCTCCCCCTCCGGGATGTAGCCCATTTCGTTCATCACCTGGTCCATGTGCACCCGGTAGTGGCTGTACACCGCTTTGTGAACCAGATCGAATAACTTCACTCTGTGACCATAATTATTATGTTACTTGTCATTCGCCTGGGGACGTCGTTTTTTAATGAACGACGGGGAAGCGCTTGGTCTTTATCTCACCTGGGGGGTGACCATGACCTCTAAAAGTTGTACTATTGTCCTTATCTGTTCAGTGTAGAAAAAACAAGACAAAAGTAATGGAATATCATAACGAGAATGCTTTAGGAGGTTGTGGTTGGGCCCCTGGTGTCAAGCCATGATAAAGCCGAAGGTGAAGCGCACTTAATCCGGAATCCTCAACGGACTGAGGAGCTGACCGGAACACAACAATTTAGAAATTTATTTGTTGACATGGCGACAGACTTAGATAAGATGGTGGTAGCGCGGCCTTTACTCCATGGGTGCTGTAAAACACTCACGGTGTATTTTCAAAGAGAGCAGACCAGCACCCAACGAACAAAGTTCTTTAAAGGTTGGGTCTGTGCGTAGATTATCAGTCAGTCAGCCTGTCAGCAACAAGACGATCGTTTACTAATATGTCAGCGTCATTAGGTTCGGAGCTCAAACATAGCCCAAGAGATTCTAAAGTTCTTTGCCAATTTCTAAACCAAAATCATCTTATCTCTATTGATTATCTAACCTATCAGTACAAAAGCTACGCTAAAATCTAACCTAACCCTCGCTGAGCTTGCAACACTATACCTACTCGTATAAGGTAAGAGGAATCTAAGACAACACTTTAATAAAAATAAACAATTTATCTCTCTTTATTTCTTGACTATTGTATCGCAGTGTGACAGTACCTGTCAGCGTCGTCAATGAGCCGGTCGTAGAACACGCGGTAGGTCTCGTGTATCCACAGCACCACCATCTTGTTCATCTCCTTCATGTGGGTGGCGGGGACCAGGAGAACTCCCTTGATGACCCGCGCGAAGTCCCGCAGGTTGAACAGGTAGTGGCACTTGCTGGGGGTCGGCAGGAACTGGAGCGTCACCGTCTTATACACCTCCATGGTAGACGACACTATGTTCTGGTAATTATAAACAATTCGTGAACAACGGACGCAGGAAAACAGTATGTTACATGTCAAACGTATGTTTTTCCATTCACATGGTGTGTTGTATGCTATTTGAAATACCATTTAATCTATATCAATGCCAGATATATTTTTAATATCATTTTGAAACATCAACTCTGGGACGCTACCGCCGACGGCGAAGCCGATCTCCATTGGCTTAAAATTAGCTTCATGAGAACTAAAAACGATTTTTACTACCGGGTATGTGTCATATCCAAAATGGCGTTTCCCATCTCAAAAGTGTACACATGTTATGAAACCTATCCGTTCAGTACATTTGACGGTAAAAATCGTTTCTGTCGGCGGTAGCGTCCCTGATGATTAGAGGTGCAATACGAAAATATTAAATCTATATTGTCAAAGTGACACGAATTTAAGTGTATCAGCTGAAATTAGTTCAACGATAGCCTTTTTAAAACTTTAGCGATTAGAACACATTATTTGAATCGGCGGGATAAATATAGGTAAAATACGCGTTAAATACCCGTTTTTCGAATTAAAATAATAGTTAAACGATGTCTATCCCTTTCCCAGTATAGCCTATGCTGATCTTGACGTAAAAATATGCTATTAGTTGTCAAATTATTCAGATTAAATCAAATTGTAAGTAATGAAAGACCCGTATTTAAAAAATTAAAACAAACGAATAGGACTTAGACATCTTATTTCAGAGAGTCACACAGCATAAGGACGCTACTTTTAAAAATATCAAATCTCCATGTCGTCTGGTTTCGGCACTGCGTTATTGGTAGTCAGTCAGTTAATCTGTCAGCTACACGACTATTTATATTGAAATGAAACATAAATTTCAAAACGATTGTGTAGGTAAGTCACAATCACAAACCTTGCTGGACCTAGCGATAGTGTCACCGAACCCTTTAGCGAAGTGCCAGTCCATGATGGTGCAGAAGATCTTGTTGAGGGTGTTATCCTCGAACGAGTCCAGGGTAATGAGCAGCATGTGTCGCGTGAGGCGCGACGTGATGAGGTTGGAGCCGCCGCCAGGGGGCAGCATGGCCGACACGAACAGCTGCCAAACAGTACGACATCGGAATGTGGAAGTAAACACAGAACTTCTCCGTTTTTTTTTAAAGTTAGTTTAAAAAGTATTGCCTATTTGCTTGTTCCGTCTCCTTGTAGTAAAAAAAAAACAGTTTTACATTTTGAAGTCTAAATTAAAGCGTTAATTAAAAAAAACTTTAAAAAATTCTAAAATTATGTAATAATTACTTAAATATGTACCTAAAATGTCAAAGATTTTTGAAAAAATACCTATCGTGTCGCAACTGTCAAATAGTAAGATACAAATTATTATTACTTTTATTTACATATTACCTTTAGTTTTATTTATTACACTCGAAGTATTCATATTTACTTACATGCTTATCATTCTTGCGACCATTGCATTACCGATGCAGATCGTGTGTAGCTTTGCTCAAACCTTCGAGGTTTATTTAAGTATGTGCAAGCCACGCTGTAGGTACCTAGTGGAAACTGCATAGCTTGCATTGACCTAGTTTTATCGATTATTTGGTGTTAGCTATAAGTAATAATTGGAAGCAATACATTTACTTTACTCAACGGGTTCGGTCATATTATTCTCTTCGGAGTTTACACCCCTAACCCTTAGCTAGCTAGCTATCTATCTTCCAGCTACCCCAACTCAGCTTTTCGTTTGTTGAACCAAACAGTGCAGTATACAGGGTGAGTTTTTTTCCAGGGCCACTGAGGCTAAGTCCGAAACCGTAAGAGTTATCTAAAAGTCATGTTAGATTAAAAAAATAATAAGTTCTGCATTTAAGGAAATCTATATATTTTTTATAGTGTTTCTGGATAAGTGAGTTTTTGAAAAAAAAAAATGCATTTTTGAGTTCTTTGTTTGATAATAAAAAAAATAATGTATGATGACTATATGCCCAAAGTTGTTGTAACACTTTTAAGATTGTAAATATGTAAATTCATCTTTATGCATTTAGTAAAGGTTGTACGTACAGTCTGAAATGCATAAGCGAAGCTATTAAATCTTCTTTTGCTGTATTTTCTGTTCGCGATGAGCTTAAACTTAATCGTCATCGGATTAAAAAATACGTTCGCTTTTCGTGGTAACGTAGCTGATGACAAGGCACGGACACCGTAATGGCTGACCATTTTGAATAGTGTCGTAACCACCGTATAGCAGATTAAAAATAAATTAAAAAAATATTTTATTCAAACTTAAAATTTTTCAGTATTGCTTATTCTCCAGTTTTGCACAGTAGAGTCGTCATTGTGCCAACCAACAACCAATAAAACCAACATTATTCTAATTTTGAAATTTATGAGTTTTTTTCAAATTTATGTATTCTGTTGTCAAACGCTAAAGTTGTATCTTCGCAATCGGCGATATTCGACTTTTGAAGATGTTCCGACTTTCAAAAGTTCTACACGAACAGGAAGAGGATTTAATAGCTTCGCTTGCGCATTTCTGACTATACATACAACTAATACTAAATCCATAAAGTTGAATTTATAAATTTTCTATTTTGAGAGTGTTCCAACAAGTTTGAGCACATAGTTATAATACATAATTTTTTTTATTATCAAACAAAGAACTCGAAAAAGAATTTTTTTTTTCTAAAACTCACTTTTCCAGAAAAACTATAAAAAAAATAGTTTTTCTTAAATGCAGAACTTATTTTTTTTTAATCGAGCACGTAACTCCTAAAATGACTTTTCGATGACTCTCACGGTTTCCGACTTGACCTCAGTGGCCCTGAAAAAAAGCTCACCTGTATGTACGTCATTTTTTATATGTATTAATCTGATAATAAACAAACATGACACAGCCCCCGGTGTCGGGGTTGGGCCGAGTGCCCGACCGAAGTACTCACCACGTCGACGACCTCCTGTTTGACCATCTCCTTGAGGTCGTACCAGTGCCCGTGGTCGATCCACTGCCGCAGCAGCTCCAGCGGCGGCTGCGCGGCGTACGTCTCCTTCTGAGGCATGCTCAGGTCGTCCACGAAGAGCACGCACTACACAACAAAACAGTTACATTTTTATTATTATCAACCGCCTCAGTGGTCTAGTAGTTTAACCCACCGATGTCAGATCCAGAGATCCCGGGTTCGATCCCCAGGGGGAGTATAATATTGTGCTTGGTTTGGTTGGTGGTAGGACTTTGTTTAAGTCCACCTGGCTAGCTTGGTAAGTCTGTCACCATAACAACAATTCTTAAATTGCTGTGTTCCGACATTAATAGCCTCAGGTTATTAAGGATTTCGGGTGAAGTGAGCTTCCACCTTTGGCCTTATCATAAATTTGAAAATCAGGGGCGATGAAGGCAAGCACCTCGTACAATAAAAACAAGTACTTATGTTTTCTATTACCATTCCGAAACCATTCCGATACCATTCCGAAACCATTCTGAAACCATTCTGAAACCATTCCAATACCATTCTAAAACCATTCCGATGTAATTCCGAAACCATTCTAAAACCATTCCAATATCATTCCGAAACCATTCCAAAACCATTCCGATACCATTCCGTTACCATTCTGAAACCATTCCAATACCATTCCGATACCATTCCAATACCATTCCGAAACCATTCCGAAACCATTCCGAAACCATTCCAAAACCATTCCAAAACCATTCCGATACCATTCTGTAACCATTCCAAAACCATTCCGATACCATTCCAAAATCATTCCGATACCATTCCGATACCATTCCGAAACCATTCTGAAACCATTCCAAACCCATTCCGATACCATTCCGTTACCATTCTGAAACCATTCCGTTACCATTCTGAAACCATTCCGTTACCATTCTGAAACCATTCCAAAACCATTCCTATACCATTCCAAAACCATTCCAATACCATTCCGTTACCATTCTGAAACCATTCCGATACTATTCCGTTACCATTCCGATAATGGTATCGGATAAATGGTAACAGAATGGTAACGGAATGGTATTTGAATGGTAATGGAATGGTAACGGAATGTTATTGAAATGATTTTGGAATGGTTTCGGAATGGTCCAATAGGACCATTCCGAAAAAATATCATTCCGAAACCATTCCAAAACCATTCCGATACCATTCCGTTACCATTCTGAAACCATTCCGTTATCATTCCGAAACCATTCCGAGAATGGTATCGGATATATCGATAATGGTCCAATACCATTCCGAAACCATTCCAAAACCATTCCGATACCATTCCGTTACCATTCTGAAACCATTCCAAAACCATTCCGATACTATTCCGTTACCATTCCGAAACCATTGCGATAATGGTATCGGATAAATCGATAATGGTCCAATACCATTCCGAAATCATTTCAATAACATTCCATTACCATTCAAATACTATTCTGTTACCATTCTCAAAGGTTGATGTCGCGTTCGCAATAACGTTGTGGGGAGGCGCAAGTCCGTCGTTCGTTGCGTCTTTTGTTTCGGTCCGTACTTCGTTCTTGCTGTTAATGAAACCGGTAGCAACCCTAAACCTGCCTACGTCTATGCTTATACTCTATAAGATTAAAAGTATCGGTATGACTCATATTAATTGGAATCGGTATAATTAATAACCGCCTATCTATCATAGTCTGATCCCGTTGTCTTATCTTTAAATCCTCATATTAAATTGCATTCTGAGTATTAAGCGCAGGTCCAAAAGAGTCAAAGTCCAAATTTATTTATTACCGCATTATAAAAAAGTGGTCCGAAGATTTCTCTTATGTTATGATTATTTAAGTCTACCACAATTATTTTTACCTTTTTGCCCATTGAAGGCCCAAAAACACCTTTGCGTCGTCTGTCCACCTTCGACATAATGATATCTTGAGTCTGAAAATAATGTCCTGTTCGATAAAAGACAATAAAGTAAGGATCACTTTCTCATTCATATGAATGAGCCGCTATTTATTCCGTTTCTAGTGAAACGGTAATTCGTTGCCATCATCCCGTGGGGTCTTATTAAAATCCATTCTTAGTGCACCCCTACACAACAAAAGGAAGCTGTTCCGAAAATTTCAAGCCTCTATGACCCCTCTTTTGGGCTGTGTCAACGGACTGTTATTCAGACGACAATTACATTCATTTTGATTTACATGTATGATACTATTTCACGATGTTTAAGTAAAGTCTCGAGTAAGCTAAGCGACGACAGTTAAAGTGACACAAACTGTCAACGTATTGTTTTTTTTTTGTATTGAAACGACAATCATTTAGGATTTTAATGAATTAAAATTAAAATGGAATCATCCCTAGGGAATACGACCTATGACCCTATTGGCTATTGACCTCAAATCAAAATTTCTCAGCAGCAATCAGATAAGTAATAAGTAATCATAATCTAAGTAATCAGCACTTTTCTTGGACATTATGAAAAACCATAAGAGAGAAACTACATGGACATAGTAATTACCCAAGGGGTTTTAAAGGTTTGTAGCGTATGTGAAGAAAGAAGACCTACCTGATTAGCGGTGGTTCTCGCGGAGAAGTTGATGGTATTGGTGATGTACCGCTCCTTGGGCAGCGAGAGGAGGAAGTTGAGGACCAGCGAGGACTTGCCGGTGCCGGTTGGGCCCACTAGCAGGATGGGGATCTTGGACTTCACCATCTTGGCTACGAAGTACCGCAGGCATGCGTTCTCGTTCGTCAGGATTATGAGGTCGTTGACCTCCACACAGATTACATTACATTACGGTAAAACAAACAAACATCGTATGGTTCGCAGTATTAGTCGTAGCGTTAGTAGGTATTCTGATATCTTCGACTTAATATTTATTGCATATGTTTATATAAAATGGGTAAGCACTTGACCCGAGGTCGAGGCCTTGCACGGGTTATGCGAGATGGGGTCTACGATGGAGCGAGATGTCCCAGAAGCCTCTGTGGTCTAGTGTTTCGCCCACCGATACCAGATCCAGAGGTCCCGGGTTCGATCCTAGGCGGGTACAACAAGGGGGGTTGGTTTGGTTGGTGGTACGACTTTGTTTAAGTCCGCCTGGCTAGCTACCATCTACCTAAGTCTGTCGCAAAACAACAATTCTAAAATTGTTGTGTTCCGGCATTTAGAGGTAAGATAGCCATCAGACTGTTGAGGATTCCGGTTGAAGTGCGCCTCAACCTTCGGCCTTAGATCAACTTGTAACCAGGAGAGATGAAGGCCAAGAACTTGCCCGTCGTACAAATATAATACTAGTAGCAGAGACCAGTAGTAGTATTACTATTACTACTAGTAGTAGTACACTAATAATAGTAGGTATATATAGGTATACCTAGAGTTATAAATACATAGACTGAGACAGTACCTAGGCAAAACACAAAGTACCTACACAGAGCAAATACCGTGTAAGTTTAGAACTGTGTTACGGCAAGGCAGTGCTCTAAACCCCATCAATCAACAATCACAAATAAGTATGTTGAGATACAATGGTTTTATGACTGATATAGTCACACATAATTATCGTTAGGACTCAGCAATACCTACAGTGAGACCATTTTGAACAACCTATTTATGTTAGGACAACAGTCGATTAATTAATTCAAGTTTTTTATATCAATAGCCAAGCATTTGAGTACCGGTGCACTTGAAAAACAAGTTAGTATGTGGCCTAATATTGACATGCTGTCTAAAAGGAACCTATCAACTCGCTCTGTACTTAGCGTGCGAAGTTATAGCTTTCTCGCTAACCCTTGAGCTGAAATCTATAAAAAAAAAAACTGAAAACAAAAAACATATTTAGTAATAAATCCGCCAAATCTCTCTGAAAAAATCAAAGCGACACGTGTTTCGCCTCTAAACTATATTTCCTCTACAGTTCAATATAGTCTTGCTGCTCACTGACTAGCTCTCTATGGACGTGTTGTCGCTCCGAGATCTGCGCTGCGAGTGTCGATTTGATTTTTTCAGATAGATTTGGCGGATTTATTACTAAATATTTAGTAATAAATCCGCCAAATCTATCTGTTTCTTTTCTGTTTTCAGATTTTATTTTGAAATATGGATTTCCGCAAAATAACGCCTGAATCAATTAGCTATCATTAATTAGAATCAATTAGTTTTTCAAAAATATTGCGGGGCTTTTGATTGAGGCGACACGTGACCCAAGGGCTGGCTCTTATTTAGGCCAGCGAATTAGCATAGCTATTCAGCGTGGCAATGCAGCCAGTTTCTGCACTCTTCCGTCTGGTACTGGTCTGGAACAGTCGAGTTACCTATAGGCCGTTTGTAACGGTCCTTAGGTAATCTGACTGATTCCTTTGTACATAGTTAGTTTAATTGTACTTTTTACTGAATAAATGTATTATTAGCTATCTGAAATCTATAGTTGAAACCACATCTCCATTCTGTAATAGGTAGCATTGAAATGATTACTTTGGCGTTAGGCGCGAGCGGCACCTCCTTCTCCAACTCGGCCCAGGGTATCCAGGTGCCGTTGTTCCGCTTATCGTAGACGAAATCGAAGACCGTGTCCTTATCCTGGAACAGCTGGTTCTTGGTCAGCTTGAACGACTTGGGCTTGGGGTACACCGCGTTATTTCCCTCTAGAAGTTTGCGGAAGAAACTGTCGAACAGCTTGCGGCTGTCGCCTGTTGGATAATACACATCACATAGTACGTTATCGCAACATCAGAATAGCGTCATGATGTTGTAACTAGGTGCTAGGCTACTTGATTTTCCCGTCTCCTAGTAGTATTAAAAAAAAAATAGATGAGCAGCGTTAGGCCTCTTGTCCACGACACGGTTGTTCAACCGTACGGCGTGTTAGCCGTACGATTGAAAAAACGTGCGAGCTTGTACATGACACGGCAAAACCACCGGGCGAGACATTGGCCAAGTACTGGCTATTAGCGTTTTTATCTGGGGCTGTGTAGGATGTGCTGCGTCATGAATTTTCTTACGAAAAAAAAGGAAACACATACATATATATATATAGGAATCGAAAAATAGAAAAAAAAGAGAAAGACTAATTAGAGAAGGATTAAAAGTCTTGATTTATGCTCATTTTATAACAAAATCAGCAATCAGTTAAAATTAAATATTAGTTAACTATATGTTAATTGATAAAAAAATATGTCAATATTTTTATCGGTTGAAAATATAAGTTAATATTATAGGTTTAGTATCTACACGATTTGGTTATTGGTTGATGTTAATGCAGTTGAATATTTTATTCTATTGATCAAATAAAAGTAACCGCTAATTCGTCTCTATCATAGTAGCACTATGGGTATTTGTTTAAAATATCACATCACTTTGTATTGAATAAAAATATCATATACAGCAAATCAGAGAAATTTAATCTCTATAGTGAGGAGTCGAAACCATACAATTGAATGAAGTCAACCTAATACATAGTTGAAAACTCTGCGAGCAGCAACATACGAAAGTGTTTCTTATTTGTAGCACTTTAAAGTTACAATTTCAATGCATTCAATTATGTTAGTTCTAGCTCAGGCTGAAGTTGATATGATATTTTTATTCGATAGTGTTAATTCCGATTATTGAATATAATGGTTGATTTTAAGTATTAGTTAAATTTATTGGTTGATAGTTATATTCGTCATCTCTAATACAACACTGATGAAAATCACGCCGTGCGTAGACGCGGCGCGCCGAGGGGCAGGCACGGCGCTCACGGCCGCGGCGCCGTGCCGTGGCGCCACCGTGCACGCTTTCATAGTGATCCATACAACACGAACGACCGTGCCTACACGCGGCGAATTAACCGTAGATTTTCACGGCGATAACCGTGTCGTGGACAAGAGGCTTTACCGATCTAAGTACTAAATACCAACTGCAATCACCAGCCCACCACAGTCAAGGGCGGTGATTATGGAAAATCCAAATTTTATCAATTTACAAACAATACATATACATTTTATTTATTAATGTCCGGAAAACAAACCAAATCTAAATGTTAATCATCAAGTCAGTATGTACGTAATTATTAATCGTTTATCACAAGCATTATAGGATATTTTAATATTTTTATCTGTTAAATCTATACTTAAAGCGAAATTAATTACTTAATTGCGATCTGTGGTTATCAGTGTAATTACCCTTGATTCGCTAGATAGTAATATTTTTTTTGTAGAAAAGAAAGCTATGAGTAATACGTATTTTATATTTTTTGATACATTAACTTTTTGCCTATGATATAAAAGCTTGTCACGACATTTTCGTGCATAAATTACATTGATAAAAATACATGAGAGCATCTAAATAAGAGCTTGTTTGTAATACTTTTTTTTTTGCTGTTTTTTTATATATATATTTCTAAGTAGATAGGTATGTTCTTTTCTGTGTTTGGGTGTCGTATTGTATGTAGTATGTATTTACAAAAAGATCGCATATTTCCCATATTACAAGCTATGCTTAGTTTAGGGTACTATTAATTATTCTGTGGTTTAGGGCTCGATGGTGCTGAGTAAAATAAATGTCTGTAATATTTATTTATTTAATGGCGCCAATTTACGCAAGTCATTGTGTAAAGCCAAGGTGCACTATCAGAGCTATGCATGATATGGAAACGGGCTATCATGATTAAATGCGTAATTCGTGTATAAGCATGCATAAGCATAACCACTACGCTGTTCACTATTGAATAGTTACCTCGCTTGGAGCCAACCTTGAGATAATTAATCTGCCATCTTAGAGCAGCCATATTGAATTTACTGTGATTTCACATGTATCGTTTTCTAGTGTTCAAGCATTTGATAGTTATCTATCAATAATAAGTACCTATCCATTTTAAGAGGGTTAAAAAAATACATTATCCGTCATCTTGTGAGGACTGCCATTTTGAAAGAATTCACATAACTATGGCAATGTATTGAAAATAGAACTAAAGGTGTATGCAAAATTTCATCAATCGGATGTCAAGAAGCATGTACTTGCATGCAATTAGCATGAACTTGTCTCCTGTGCGTTACAACGTTTGCTTTGTTTTCGTTGTAAATTTCAATTCTTTGCTTATAGTCTAAATGGAGAACATATATTAACATTATCTTAGTCAATTCAAGTTAAAAGTTTACTTTCTTAGGTCGTTATCTCACAGTCCGTATAGCATTAGTACAGTTCTGACAAATAAAGCTTACAATAGAATTGAGTTTTACTTCTTTTAAGTGCCTGTTAAAAGGTATTTCGCCTATAAGTATATTGGTATTTGTGAAATTTGAGCAGTAATTTAAATTGTAAATGTAAGCGCAGATTGTAATTCATACGGGTTCCTATCATTTACGTCACCTAAAATTATTACGTAATGAGCTTTTTTCAATGTATGAATCATGTTTCTCTCCGACTTTAGGACTTCTAAGATAGGCGCGAAGGGTTTCCAAAAACAGGAGACTTCAAAATTGCACCCGAGTTGTTTTTGTAGTGTTTGTTGGAGGCCTCATCCTCTTTGATCAGCGAGTACTCTTGATTTTTTTATTGTTGCAGGGGTATTTATGCCATCTATTCCAATTCGTGGTGATTCGGTGTGCGCAATGTTTGCAAATGTTTCTTGCACAGCTGCAGTGAGACTTTCAAACGGGTCAGCTTATAATTGACGGGAATAAAAAGTTTCATAGTCAGGAGACTATGATATATAACTTATAATTGCTTGCATCGACAAAAAAAACGGATTATTACACTGATATTACAGATTATATTCCAGAAATCATGGTACGTCTTTCCACAACGACACTCGAGAGAAAAAAAACCCCGGAACTTCGCTCCCATCATCCTGTGGGAATATACAAAAAATCCTTTCCTCGAAAACTACACCTTATAAGGAACAAAAACTACTTTCAAGTCACAAGGATTAGTCCTAGTGTCTAATAGTTGGAACTTTTTGACCGTTACCGATCTGGGCCTCTGCGTTGATTGTCAAACAGTCCGTCGATATATGAGGATAAGTGAATGAGTGAACAATTAGGAACAAGGAATTAAGGACACAATTTAACAATCCTCCCACCCAGGGCAAACATTAGTGTGATGAATATAGATGTTTGTTCCGTGTTTGGGTGTTGTATCATAGAGTACGTATGTATTTACAAAAAGGATTGAAGTATTCAACCCGTAATCTAGTTCCCATATTACAAGCTATGCTTAGTTTGGGGCTAGATGGCGCTGTGTAAAATGAATAAGGCTGAGTGTCTCACCGGTGAGCGTGGCGCAGAGTCCCCAGAGCAGAGCGAACACAAACGTGCATTGCAGCCACACCGTGCTGAACTGGCCCTCGCCTTCCAGCAGACACGTGAACAGACGCGTGAACGACTGCAACATACGAAACACTTCTCATTCCACTTGCGCGAGTTACACTATACGTTTAAAAACAGAAGTTTCACCCACGTTTAGGTACTCCGCAAACGATCTCTTAGTAATCAGAGATGATCTCGAGAAAGGCCAGCTCAGAACCCTGAATTGACGGGCGTGTGAAAATGTCATAAGAACGAATGAGGCAAAGAGCTGAATTAGTGGAAATCCGTTGTCTATTTTAATACTAACAGAAACAACGGATTTTCACTATTGCGCGTTTCACTATTAATCGGTTTCCTAGAGATCTCTCTACCTATGTAGGACTTACTATTTAACCTGATGTAGGCACCTAGGCAACAACAGTTTCAGTTCAACAGGCGAACCATCATCAGAGTGAGTGCGGTTCGCAGACAAGGCAGCGGTTGCAACCCTCGTTCGGTATTGCGTCTCCTTTTTTTATTTTTATTGTATTTTTTAATGTAAGACGGGGAAGAGAGATATAAAATGTATAGTGTATAGATAGAGAAGCTAGGCCTCCAGTTTTCAAGTTATGATAAGGCAAATTGGTGTTTCGATCAACATATTTTCTCATGTGGGCTTACATGAGAAAAAAAACAAAAAAGTGTTTGGAAATGGTTCAATCAAAGGTTTTTGGCCGTAACAACAAATCATAAATTCATACTTTTGTATTTCATGTGCAATTGCACAACTCACAACATTTACAAATATTATAATGACAACAGATGCGGGTTCGAGTCCCGTCGCGAGTTGTGAATTTTTGTGTCATTATAACATTTGTAAATTTTTAAATAGTTGTTTAATTTAGAGGTAGCCGTTCCTCAGTTTATTGAGGACTAGCTTTTGCCCGCGGCTTCGCTCGCGTTAAGATGCATTATTATTAATTAGGTATAGTTTTTGCGGCTTTACTTTTGTTTAGCGTGTGTAAAAAATTAGGGCCTACAAAACTTAAAAACGACAGTACATTCTTCAACTTCTCCATTAACGTTCAGATTTTCTTTACCTATACTTAAACCAAACGAAAACAAAACAAATGCCAAATACAAAGCAGAGTCTATAACCAAAACTACTAAACCGAAACAAAACAAATGCAAAATCTCAAAATCCTTGGATGCCTACGTCATAGTAGCTTTATGCATGCAAAGTCTCAGCCCGATCGGTTTAAAATTGACAAAGTTTACAAACTTTCATCCCCTATTTTATCCCCTTGGGGGTAGAATTAATCAAAATCCTTTCTTAGCGGATGCCTATGTCATAACATCTACCTGCATGCCAAATTTCAACCCGATCCGTCCAGTGGTTTGGGCTGTGCGTTGATAGATCACTATGTCAGTCAGTCAGTCACCTTTAAGTTAATTTAGAAGATAGATAGATAGATTCCGGGTGAAGTGCGCTTCCACTTTCGGCCTTATCACAACTTGAATAAATCAGGTGAGATGAAGGCTAAGCACCTACCTGTCTTAAAATATATAAAAAAAACATATAAATATGCATTAGTTTAATGATTGGTTGAGTATCTTTACATCAACTGATTCCGGCGATAGCGCGCACATGTGCCACTACACTCGAAACATCGATGGCTTCATAGCTGTAGTACTGCAGCGGCCTCCAGTTCACATTGCCAGGAACAGCATCGAACCGGCTGCCGTTAATCAGCAGGTTCCCTCATCACGCAGATTTCCTATAGGACTCGGCACTCCACTAGGGTGCCTCCAGGCGACCGAGTTGATAAACACATTCTTTTCGGCGAATATGGACGCGCCAGCTGCGACGCTAGCTAGGTGCCGATATCCGTATACAAGTTGTTCAAGACATGCACCTCCCGGTACCTGACCCTAGGGTTACGCTGCTTCACGCGCTGGAACCAGTTCCTACAGTATAAACTGGTGTATTTTGAGTGTTCTTTATGCAATGTCAAAACTACCTAGGTTTGATGATGGAGTGGAATCAATATAAAGGGATTTTTTCACTAAATAACAGTAATACATAATATGAGCGTTGCGCATTTTAAATGATTGTATGTGTAAAACTCTTCTACGAACCATGTAAACCAGGGTCTTACGATGATGACAGCGGAACTCCTGAATAATGCATGGTATGATAGTCGTGCTTATACTTTTTGAAATCGGTATAACGAGGCATTCAACGACCATTCGTCGTTGAATGCCTCGTTATACCGATTTTTTTGTTTATTTACCTGGCTGTAGCAGTCGCGGCTTAAGAATCGACCCCATCCAACTCGACCCACGGATATAGTAAAAGTCGATTTAAGGGATCTCACCAGAGGAAGCGGCAGCTTCCTGCTGTATGTTACGTAACACCTTAACTGTGATCACCAACGCACCTGCCAAGTGTTTGTGTTTATGGCAAAACCCTCCCGTTTTTGGAGGAGGCTCTGTCCAATATCTAATTAACCACTACATAAATGGGCTGTTGAGGTGACTGTGTTTACGACCCGGTTCAAAGTTCGGAGTAAAATGTTGCATATCCCTGAAACCACAAATGATAGGCACTTAAAAATGAGTATGTGGAAGGAATAAGTAATGGCATTTTTCGGTTTTTAAAAATTTTCAGAAATAAAGGGTGGTGTGTCCAATATTAACAAAAAAAAATATGGGGTTCCCATACATTAAACGTTTTTATAAAATTGTTATTTTCGACCTGTATAATAACAAAGTTGGTGTGATTATATTGTGCTTACTTTGTGGTTAATAAATAAATGAATATTAAAATCTGGCCAAACGTGAGTCGGACCGGCACTAAGACTTCAAATAGCCTGCATTTTTTGAATGGGAATGTGGGTCAAAACCCTCGATGTCTCTACACCATGTAGGAGCCAATCGGTCAAATTTATCCAGATATCCTACAAATATATATATTTATAACATAATACATGCACCTATTTCAAAAATCCAATACGCGGACGAAGACGCGAGTAAAAGCTCGTCTGTAATGTTATTGATATCCTATAATTGGTGTCGCCAAATGTTATCTGTGTACTCAAGGCCGACAAACAACTATCTACTTATCCGAAACCTTGCCGTATGACGTAAATAATCACTTACATAAGACTGACTGACTGATTCAACTAGATACAACGCACAGCCTAAGCCGCTGGGCGTACAGACTTGAAATTTCAAGGGCATGTTTGTCTTGGTGTATTAACGCCTGCTAAGAAAGGAATTTTGAAAATTCGCACCCTTGGGGTTCAGAATGGGGTTCAAAGTTCGGAGTTGCATGTTTGCATGTTGCATGGAATGATGCATATCCCATAAACCACAAATGATAGGCACTTGAAAATGATTATGTGGAATAAGTTATGGCATATTTTCGGTTTTAAATAATTTTCAGAAATAAAGGGCGGTGTGTCCAATATTAACAAAAAAGAAATATGGGGTTCCCATACATGAAACGTTTTTATAAATTGTTATTTTCGATCTGTATAATAACAAAGTTGGTGTGATTATATAGTGCTTACTTTGTGGTAAATAAATAAATGAATATTAAAATCTGGCCAAACGTGAGTCGGACCGGCACTAAGACTTCAAATAGCCTGCATTTTTTGAATGGGAATGTGGGTCAAAACCCTCGGTGTGCGTGTCTCTACACCATGTAGGAGCTAATCGGTCAAATTTATCCAAATATCCAACAAATATATATATTTTTAATGTAACACTTGCACCTATTTCAAAGATTCAATACGCGGACGAAGTCGCGAGTAAAAGCTTGTCTGTAATGTTATTGATATCCTATAATTGGTGTCGCCAAATGTTATCTGTGTACTCAAGGCCGACAAACAAATATCTACTTATCCGAAACCTTGCCGTATGACGTAAAGAATCACTTACATAAGATTGATTATTCGCAATTGCACAATCAACATCAGAATCTGATGTAGATGAAGATACCTCTATGGCGCATTAAGCAGGTCTTATCTGATGACAAGGTATTTTACTGCATATCAATTGTATTACCAGTAGCGGTTCAAATACTCTTTGCTGCTCTCAATAAGTTAGTAGCTTTAAGACTGTAGCTTATAGTGGTACCTAATAGCATTGTATACTTAATATCCGTTGTACTATTTAGGTATTTTGCTGTTTGGAATTTTAAATTAAATTTTACAGATTGGTATCCTCAAAAAATTATCGTGTGGTATCAAATATCGCATCCAAAAAACGTTGCAAATTTCCGAAAATATAATCATTGATTAATTGCACCCTCGCGGCATGATATATGAATGTATATATCATCAAACGCAATGATTCATTTCAGTTTAGGTTTCAACGTTTCATACAAACTACTACTGAAATCGTTGCCGTCCTATTTCCTGCTCCATATATATGATACCTTTTTTTTTGTACGACGTGGAAGCGCTTGGCCTTCATCTCACCTGGTAACAAGTTGAGATAAGGCCGAAGGTGGAGGCGCACTTCAACTTCACTCCACGAGCCTATTCTCAAAAGTGATTGTCAAATAGCACGCAGACTGGTCCACTCACAAAGAACTGATGTATCTCCCCGACGTACGAGAAGTGCTGACACTTGGTGAGCAGGAAGTCGAACATGGCCGGCACGAGCCACTCGATCAGCTCCTGGATCAGCTCGTACTGCTCCGGGATCAGCCGCTTGCTCAGATGTGTGTTGTACGACTCCAGGAACGCTCGCCACCCTGCCGTCAAACACGCATCAAATTCATAGACACACTAAATAAGCAAGTAGATAGCAGCAGTAGAGCTTGTGAAAGGGTCCGGGGAAGTACTCCCACCATACCTATTTCAGCCGCCAAGCAGTAAAGCTATGATCCGGTTTGAAGGGATGGATGAAATTACGGGCACGCGAGGCTTAACACCTTTATGCCTCAAGTTGACGGGCGCAATGCAGTGCCGTGTAGGCTATGTCCTTTCTGGATTTGTCCTACGCAGTAATGCATTGTTATAGGCACCATAACATCATCATGCTCGTTCCGTCTCCTTTTTGTATATATAAAAAAAATGGAGCTACATCTTTTGTACATGGAGTAGATGGTTCTACCTTCTAGTGGGCTACCCCGAGCAACGGAATCGCTAGCTTCTGCTAGTCTCAGTTATGGCGGAATGATCTGACTCTGGTGGTAGGATATGCAAAGCGAGTAGCGACCACCCGCTTGCCGAGCTCAAACGCCCAGCAGTTCGCTGTTCCATTGGTGCGCAGGAGAACCGGTGCCCTCAGGGTACGCTCGCTCCAACCTCATCCTTGCCTGTGCAAGTCCGCCTGGCTAACTACCACCATCTCACTTAGTTCAAACGCTATAGTTTTCCATTTAGAGGTAAGATAGCTAGTTACTCAGTCCGTTGTGGATTCCGGGTGAAGTACGCTTCCACCTTCACCCTTATCGTCTTGAAAATCAGGTGAGATGAAGCCCTCCCCGAAACACAATAAAAATAAAAGAAGGAACAGGTGCCTTACCCAGCTGCTCCGGCTCCATGTAGATCATTCCGCAGCGCGAGACAGTAGCCGGGGACGCGAACTCCAGGTCTGCCGGCTCGAAGATCAGGTTCATCTTGTTCGTCATCTGCATACATACACATGTCTTGCAACATTTCTCACCATCGACAGCGATACCGTGCAAACATTTGCGAGACTTCGCGAGCCGTGAGTGACATTCAAGAGGAACTTCCTCCCGCGAACAAATGGCTTCAAAGGAGTTACCCGAAAGGTGCCTCATCAATGCCTGTGCAAGTATCGAAGCTCGAAGTTTGTGGATGTATGCTCCTCCTTCACTTCAAAACTACCCAACGAATAGCTGAAGTTTGCCTAGATATTGTTCTAGATCTGGAATAACATGAAGACTATTTTTTGTATTTTTTTGTTTTTCGAATCAAAATAATGTGATCTAATGTCGAAAGTTTAAAAAGATTATTTTTTGTAGCTGCGAGCAGAAGCTAGTTTTGAATGAAACCACGATTATTACCCGAATGAAGTAGGTTTGCAGCTTTGCAATTAAGTTTTAGCATGACCTGATTAAAAACTTGCTGAATTGTTGTTTAAATATTTAAAATAGATATAAAGCGATGATGTTAAGATGTATTATGTCAATTCAAGGGTGACATGTTTATACGTGACCACCCAGGTACAGGCCCAGATTCTTCTTACTTAATTACCATTACCATCTTACCTAATTCTGTTGTCATAGCAACAATTCTAATTAAAATAGTTTTGTTCCGGCATTTAGAGGTGAGATAGCCAGTTCCTCAGACCGATGAAGATTCCGGGTGCAGTGCGCCCCGCCCCACCTTTAGCCTTATCATAACTTAAAAACCAGGTGAGATGAAGGCCATCACTTCCTCGTCGTACAATAAAAAAATGGTTCTATACTGAGTGGTCCGTTGGTAATTGACTGAACAAACCATCACTAAACTAATAAAATATGTGAAACAAAAAATATGCAAATATGTGTAAACCTGTATGATCTCCCCGCTCATGAGGCACAGCTTCTTGTTGTCGTCGAGCACGGTGTTCATGTTCTCGATCCACACGGCGTCCACGGGGCCGTCGAACAGGATCCACTTCCGGTCACGTGTTATCGACATCGCGTACTCGCGGAACGCTATCGCCAACACCCCGTCCGACCTACGAACACACGATATCAAATCTTGTCACAGCACACGGCTTGTGCCTCGCGTTCCACCGTGTCCCGCTACGGATCGACACGGAGCTCGAGCAGGGTTAGGCAACTGTCCCAGTGTCGAGGAAACTTTTTAAAGCTAAGCTTTTAATCTCGTACCTTGCACAGGCATTTGCAGACAAGGATTGGGTCATATTATACGAGGCAGAGGGCAATGACTCTCCCGCGCATTAACGGTAAACAGAGAACTGCTGGGCGCTGGACTTCGGCAAGTGGGTGGTCGCAAGTCGCTTTGCAGATCCTACCACCAGTTGAGATCATTCAGCCGTAACCGTGAGCTTTTGCCGTAACCGTGAGCGATTATGTTGTCCAAAGAAGGTGTCTGCCTTCTAGTAGTCTACCCCACCTACTCCATCTACCACATACAACAGATGTTGGTCCACCATAAGTGTGTCTTTGAATTTGATGCGTGTTCTACGGCAGGTTAGCGAGCGAACTTGCATGGTCTACGTTGGAGTGTGCTTAACCAAAGAGCACTGGCTCTAGCATGCACCGAGGAGGGTGGCACGCGATCGCATCACCAAGCAAACAGTACATTTTTACGTAAAGAGTTTATGCACGGTCTAGTGGTCGGTCCAAAGTTCGTAAGACTGAATTCGCGCCTGCGTCTTACTTGCGCCGGATCGCTAGTGTAGCCCTACACTACGGGCTACAATAGAACACCCTGAAAATAGCATATCTCTAGGACCTCCTGTTTGGGCTGTGCGTTGATTGTCAGAAAGTTACACGATGATTTGATGTAAAAAAAAACTTGTTCCGTCTCGTACGATACGAGTATTGTAGTCTTTTTTCTCTACTTCTACTTGGCTCTTAAATTGTATCATATATTTAAAACACTTTGTTTGAGATTATGTGCACCTAATTATTGTGGTCAACCGATCAGGGTCGTCTGAAAACCAGCGTTGCACCTCATTTCGGCAAGGTGCAACATAAAGCTGAGTCTGGCCCATTTTGGCACATACTTCTATTTATTTCTTTGTATAGTATCATACCATCGTATTTTTGGTAAATCTTATTTTTGTTTTATGTTAAGATTATGCTTGTTATTATTACTGTAAACCAATGTACCTATTTCTTTATGTGTCAAATAAATATTATTATATTCTATTGTATATACTAAAATCATTCACCACTCATGAGAAGCCGGGTCGAAGCACCCGTACAGCTGGCCCATGGTGATGGCCTTCGGGTTGATGATCCTGAAGATGGCTCCGAACTCCTTGTGCCGCGGCGGAGGCTTCATCAGCTGCAGGGCGCGGAGAGAATCCCCAAGAGACTGGTACGCCTGCGTCTTGCCCCCCATGGGGGGACCCACCACCATGAAGCCATGCCTTACCAGCATCATCTCGTAAATCTGGTGGAACAAGCTTATGAAGTAAATTTCCTGGTATGAATTACAACGTCTTTACGAAAAGAGTTAAGGCTACTGGACTTGCTTCATTGTAAACCTAATCCTTGCCTACGCCAGGTTACCTTACCTATCTTCTAAACAAATAAATAAATTGTTTTAAAATATAAAGTGTCTATTTTTACTGCCAAAACTAGCTTTTACTAAATGCATATGAAAACTGCAATCATAGAAAAAACTTTTTTTTTAATTTTTATCTAGACCGATTCTGACGGGACTTTCAATCTGGGTTACTTTTAGCATAGCTATTCAGCGTGGCAATGCAGCCAGTGCTTTGGCATCGTTTCCGTCTGGTACTGGTCTGGAACAGTTAAGTTACCTATAGGCCATTTGTAACGGTCCTTTGGTAATCGGACTGATTTCTTTGTAAATAGTTAGTTTAATTGTACATTTTATTGAATAAATAACTATTATGGTATAAAATTATAAGGGTTCCGCGCGAAAACCCATGAAATTTCATATAAAACATTAGTACCACATTTTTATAGAGTAGTTTCCTGTCGTGCTATGAGGGTGCAATTAGAAATGCTCCGACGGGTAATTTCCAAAAACGGGAACGAAGTCCGGGTTGCTAGTTGCTAATAAAAAAATCGGGCATTATTTTGCGGAGATCCAATTCAAAGGTTTTTATACTAAATATTTTTCTGTCTTCAGGTTTATATTAAAAAATCTTTCAAATTTAATAAAATAAGCAAGCAGCTAGTAGGAATTGGTGAGGATTGTGCAGTAAGGCGAACATATGTAGGTCGTCCTAGCGGCCGAAGTCCCGTAGGTCGTCCAAGGTACCGCTGGAGTGACCAGGTAGAGAAGGACCTGCGGGAACTGACGTTGCCGTCGACTGGACTGAAGCGACCATGGACCGTGAAACCTAGCGATCTCTGGTGTCGGAGGCCAAGATCCTTTGGGTCGCTGCGCCAAAGCAGTAGTAAATAAGTCAGTATAAGCTAGTAGGAACTGAATAGATAAATACAAGTTAAACGTTTGACATGTAAGATGAAGACACCTGTATGATCTTCTCGAGGTACCACTCGGTGCGCTGCAGGTTCCGTTTCTCCAGCTCCTTGTTGATGCATTTGAGCAGCTCGGCGCGGTCCGGCTGCGGCACGTCCACGCCCGGGAACAGGTCCGAGTAGATGCCCATGAACAGGGGCACGTCCTGGGGACGTACACTTTACATGCGGATTTGTAACCAGCGCTGGTTGGGGTGTTATATCCCATACTTCTGCGCTGTATGTCGTGGGTTCGATTCCCACCCAGGACAAACATTTGTGTGGTGAATATAGATGTTTGTTCTGTGTTTGGGTTTTGTATTGTATGTTAATTGTATGACGGGGAAGCGCTTGGCTCATCTCACCTGGTTACAAGTTGAGATACGGCCGAAGGTGGAGGCGCACTTCACCTGAAATCCTCAACAAACAGAGCAACAAAAAGTATTGGTGTATATCCGTAATCTAGTTCCCATATTGCAAGCTATGCTTAGTATGGGACTAGATGTGAAATTAATGTCCTGTAATATTTATTTATTTATACAATAAATATCATGTTGTGTTTATTATAATATGATTCGCTTGAAACATAGATTACCCTTATCTGATTATTATCCTTATTCCATGTCGAACAAAATAAAAAAAAAATGGATATGAATAGATCTAGTTCTGCCTAGTACCTGTGAGAGGAACTTGGCCATGTTGACGTCAATGATGGCTCGCAGCACGAGCTGAGCCTCGTCTTTGTCCGGGTAGTTCTTCTTCAGCGCCCCGGCGGCCAGCAGCACCGACTTCACGGCCCGCATGCCGTAGTCGTAGTGGTTTTGAGACGACAGCTGCTCCGAGCACAGCTTGTACGCTTGCACGATCTTGCGGGCGAGCCTGCGCAACGCCATGTTTCATTACTAGCAAACCCGTGTCACGGCACAACGCAACGGAGACCTCAGGAGCCGGAGGTCACTCCGTGAAGCGAGCGAAGTTCCCAGGTTCCCATCCTGCGCTACACGTTAAGCCCGTCAATGTCATAACATTATTGAAGATAGACCAATGTACATTTTACAATCATAATCTTTTTGCACTTCGAATTTGAAGAGTTTTTATATCGATGTGGACAGTGGAAATTTAATATTTTCCAAGGAACACCCACGTGGAGTCTTCAAGTCTCTGGACTGACACAGACAGAGACAGACTGGACAGAGTGAGCAGGTTCCTTTTAGACAAGTGTGCTCCATCTTAGGCCACATCTTTACTTGTTTTTCAAGTGAGTTGGTGGTCAAACGCATGGCTATCATCAAAAAAAAAACGGAGCAGTTGTAAAAAAACTTTCAACGGTCCACCCAGGTAGTCTCAGGAGGTCGGCCCCAACCGAAGGCTGGGTAGGTATAACTAGTATACTAGCCGGACATTCCTCACGCACAATGGGACACGAATTTTAAGAGCGGAAACGGGAGTTTTTACTTTACTAGCAGACCCGTGTAACATTCTTTAGAACGTTACACGGGTCTGCTATGAACAGCCTCTGATATGAAGGCGGCGATATACAGCCTTTAGACCTGCACCATCTTGCGCGCAAGCCTAAAAATTCCTAGTGATCAAATAAATTACGTAAGAAAATATGAGTGACATAATTACGAAGACATAATTACACTTTGATTTTGTATCATTGGTTGCGTAACCCGTTACTATTAAAATGGCACATCACAGTCTTCCTATTACGGTTTAAGGCCTTTTAAAGGGGAACAGTTACAGCCCTGGATGCCTGGAATCCTATATCCGGCGCGGGTAAAGGTGGGGGTGCGTATACTCACGGGCCGGCGCACACGAAGCCGTTGGAGTAGAGGGTGATCTCCCCGATCATGGCGTAGTCTGGCACCATCATGGCGACCGTGCGGAACAACACCTTCAGGTTGTCGGGCAGTTCCGTGCGCCCCGCGTACCTGGCACCACGGATGTACCATTAGCTACTGACCACGTGTGCTGATGTTTGTCTAGGCTTTGAGCCATGCCAATTTACACAGACAATGAGAGTTATAGATTTGGAACGTAGGGGAACGCGGACGTTATATGAAGATTATTTTTGTAGGTATAGTCACCTTGAATAATAATTATGTAGGTTTATGTATCACACAAATATAAAATTAATTACAGCATTTATGAATATGAATATAGAAAGAAAGAAAAGAGATTTATTTACCCAATCAAAAACAGGAATAAAAATAAAAACTATACTTAGCTACACAAATACTTATCTAAAAAAAAATTGATAAAAAGGTACCCTGACTCAGCTATATTGCAGCATCGAGCATAATGCATCGATGATGCGCTGGTTATCAGCCAGGTTCTTACTAGTAAGTGGCGTCACGTCGACGACATGATTAACAATTTATAGAACATGTACAGGAAAACAATTTATACGTACATCTGTCTCAGAATTGTTCATCTATATGGGGTTGTAAGTTAGAATACGGAAACAAAAGCTTTTTACGATAAAAGACCAACGAAGAGATGGATGGATTGTACTGAGAAAACGTTTAAGGAAGAAAAATGGAGGTAGAGGCCATTTGCCGATTACCTAGGTCCATTAACACAGCCTTTGCCATATAACTTTAGTTTGGTAACTCATTTTTTCTACACTGCACAGAAAGTAAGAGGTTGTGGAGGCAGAGCCGTCCTTACCCAGGGTTCATGGTGATGAAGACTGAACAGGTCGGGTTGAGGCTGATCTCGGTGCCCTCGAAGACGAAGCGCTTCTCGCGGCGCAGGATGGCCAGCTGGATGGAGAGGATCTGCTGCGCGACTACCGACAGCACCTCCAGCTCGATGCGATTGAACTCATCGAAACATGCCCATGCACCCGACTGCGCTAGACCCTGGGGTATAGCCAACAAGATTTATCTCAAACATGCTTGGAAATCTGAGCATCATTTTGACATATTCTTCGAGACAAATCGAAATTGCTGTAGCAACTGGCCAAATAAATGCGAGCAGCGGCCGGCAAAAGTTGTATGAAAATCCATTTATCTGTAGTGTTTTATCTGCCACATAAATTACATAGTAAACTTCTCTCTGTCGTGTAATTTAAAAATGGAACGATCTTATACTACGAAACATGACAACCGAGGAGGTAATTTATCAAAGGTTTTATTTAAATTTCGAACTGGCTTGAAAATAGAAAGCTGTTTATTGAAAAAAAAACAAATGAACAGCACAGGAAAAAAAAATTGTGTTCGTGCACGTTCGTCTATCAATGCCTCTTCTGCTGGCCGCTGCAGTAGTGTAAACTAGCTGACCCTGTACAGTATTACTTGCGCAAAGTTTTAAAAGTTTATTACTATCATTATGCCCAGCCAAGTGTGGTGTTATGGCAAATGTTTCCTACAAATAGGAAAATAATTGAATGTGGAGAATATAGTGCGACGTTAGTAAGCCGATAAGCTGTAGCAGTGTAAAGCCCAGACGCTATAACATATCTAACTCAAATTACACTAACACCCGCCCATGTCCTTAGTTAAAAAAGACCTATTCTCTTAAACTGTAAAAATAGCTGGAGTGTTTCCCATAATCACAATATCAGGCAAAAAAGGTACTATTTACTGAGTAGGCACTTAGTGACTACTTATGTAGGAAATAGCTGCCACCCATCTCTTGGTATAATGCCTAAGTCGCCTCTTACAACATCCACGGTAGGACCTGTTCATTTTCGGGGTACCCTAAGATCCGCTTGCCAAGCATGATATGTATGTATGTTTGTAATGGCATAATTCTCGAATGCGTTATTCAATTTTAATGAAATTTAAACATTTAAAAGATTACATAAATAGAAACTGATTTTTGGGGGGGATTTTTGATATGAGTAGTTTTTATTGTACATATTAGATTTCAAAGAAATACACTATATCGCCCATACATTTTGTATGGTTGATCCAATTAATTCAAAATTTTAAATATGCCTACATTTTACTACTCATCAATAAGGTATAAGGATTTGTTTAAACTTTAGTGTAGTCAGGTAGTTTTTGATAAATATGGGTGTTAAGTAAGACATGAAAGATCTATGTCTTATGGGGTGTCATTTGAAAGAGTATCGACTGCACATATAAAAAAAAACAATTATGCACTGTACATGTGTACCTTGAAGAACTTGCCGAGCGCCTTGTAGTCCAGGCCGTCGGAACAGTTGAAGACGACGCACTTCTTGGCCACGGCCTTGGCTAAGTCCTTGGTGGTCTCCGTCTTGCCGGTGCCGGCCGGGCCTTCCGGCGCGCCGCCCAGGTTCAACTTCAGGGCGCTCATCAGGGTCCTGGGGTACCACATATTCACTTTACCAGCTTATTTGATTATGCTTCTATATTCAAAAACTAGTCATTTCTGTAATTAAAATCGATAACTTTTAAACATTCAAACATTCGTTTTAGAAGGGAAAAATGTTGCCCAAGTACTCGCCTTTACTTTTATTGTACGATGGCAAGGCTTGGCCTTCATCACACCTGATTCTCAAGTTACGATAAGGCCGAAGGTGGAAGCGCAGTTCACCCGGAATCCTCGACCAAGTGAGGAACTGGCTATCTTACCTCTAAATGCCGGTACACAACAATTTTAGAACAAAATTTTTGTATTTCAAGTGATTGCACTTGGTCACAACATTTTACAAATGTTATTATGACACAACGGAATCTGCGTCGGTAGTCCGTAGCTCAGTTGGTGAGAGCGTTTCCGGCTTTATGAAAAGACGCGGGTTCGAGTCCCGTCGTGGGTTGTGAATTTTTGTGTCATAATAACATTTGTAAAATTTTTGAACTGTTGTTTTGCTAACATAATTAGGTAAGATGGTGGTAGCTAGCCAGGCGGACTTAAACAAAATACTATCACCAACCAAATCAAACACTATATTGTACTACCCCTGTGGATATAACCCGCGACCTCTGGATCTGACACCGGGGGGCGAACCACTAGACCACTAGGTGACTAGGTGGTTAAGTATCGTCGGATACCTGAAGCAGCGGTCGGTGAGCGGCGTCGCCACCAGTCGCCCGATGTTACCCAGGTACTCGAAGCCGTACTCCACGTCCGTGGTGATCATGGAGCACATCATCTTCTCCCCGCGCCAGTAGTACCGCAGCTGCGAGATCCAGTTGAAGTCGGTGATCTCCAGCACGTTGCGGGAGACCATATCCTCGAGGATCGAGCGCCCTGCAATCAACTCACAGCTGCATCACATCTTTTTTTTTAAGCTGGGCAATCATTAGACCACAGAGGCGGTCAGATATACGTTGAATTGGTGCTTTAGCCGCCTCTGTGGTCTGCTGGTTCAACCCACCGATTTCAGATCCAGAGGTTCCGGGTTCGATCCCCATGGGGAGTACAATATATTGTGCTTGGTTTGGTTGGTGGTAGGACTTTGAGTCCACCTGGCTAGCAACAACCATCTTACCTAATTCTGTCGCCGTAACAACAATTTTTATATTGTTGTGTTCCGCCATTTAGAGGTCAGATAGCCAGTCCCTCAGTTTGTTAAGGATTCCGGGTGTAGTGTGCCTCCACCTTCGGCCTTATCTCAACTTGTAACCAGGTGAGATGTAGGTCAAGCGCTTCCCCGTCGTACACTAAAAAAAACCACACTCCCGCCTGGTGGGAAGCGAGGATGTAGCCTACGATGTGATACGCTGATCTAGAAGACACCTATTCATCTAATCTAATCATTAATCTTCTCAGTATTTTCGGAGGGCGACTAAGAGATCGTGACTCGTGAGCCAAGGCATTGCCTGTAAAGCGTGTACTTACCGTGCACGTCCAGCACGATGAGCGCCTCAACCGTCATGCGGTTCCCGGGCTCCAGCTCCCCCTGCACGAGGTACACCAGCCCTGTGATCTGCTCCGTGGATCTCTCCACCAGCTCTGGCAGCGCGAACTTCTCTATCGCCTCTGTAGCCTATGATGAGAATGTGAATTGAACCAACACCTTACGAACAAAAAATGTCACGTAATAGTAGTTTATGCAACTGTCATATAAGAAGGGGTATTAAAACACGAGAGTCTGTTTATCGATAATAGGTTGACTCGAGTGTTTTAATACGTAAGTTATATGCAGTTTCATACACTATTTTATCTTCACTCATAGGAAAAATTTAAATTAAACAAAGTAGGTATGTTACAAGGAAGTAATTTTCAATCTATAAATTCTTGGTACATTTTGTCGTACAATTTTTTTGGTTTTTCTGGCAGGAGACTTTCAGTTAACGCCAATGCCGCGTCTAGAATATCTGGCGGAGTGTAAATCTCGCCGTCACTACTCTCTTCTCCAATCATATTTTGATCACTTACAGTACATTTTAGTAAACTTTTTTGGAATCCCGAATACAAAAACACGATCGGCAAAAAAATGTATGGGAAGCGCGGGAAATTAAGTTCAAGCTACGCATGCGTGCGCCATTTTTTTCATATTCAGCCTAAAACCATAGACGCGGTACTATAATGAGTTTTATTCTTAATTTTATGTATATGCGTTTATAAAGTGCGTCTGTATAGAACCGTCTTTGAATTCGTAATTCGAATTTTTCGATTTGAGTGTATATAAAAGCATTTATTTTTGAGTGCGAGGCTCAAGGGTGTAGGTAGAAGAGTTTTCTTCGAGCGTTTACACCAAGGCTACGCCGTGTGGTGTACAGCCGAATGGAATAGGACAACCTATTCCACTAACTGGTGTCAAACAAACGCAGACCTAGTCTAGTTAAGAGGATCATATTCAGAAACTGTATTCGCGTTGTAGGTATTTAGCAAACGTATTGCTATCTCAGCGTTCCCTGCACCCGCCCACTGCGTCCGACAAAGAAAGTTGCTGCACGTGAGATTAATAGACACATTTTATGATAGAATTTTCGTTTCGGGGCATAGCATATATATTTTGTTATTGGTGTCAATCGCTAAATGCAATGTATTTTAGGTTTAAAAAGTTTTATGATTTTCGAAAAAGTTTTGGTTTTGGAAAATTTTGAACTTTTTATAGTCATAGTTTCAGAGCAAAACCATGACTGGTTTTTAAATGGTTTTTAAATTTATAAAACTGGCAAAAATAAGACGTTTTAAATTACGTGATAATGTGTTGATTACGTGAAAGAAAACAACACCAAAATCGGACAATATTAAGACATATTATTTCATTATTTATTATTAATAATTAGAACGAAGTCAATGTCAAAGACAAAGTCAAATATTTTTATTCATTAAGATTTTTAGGATCATTTTGAAACGTCAAAACGACCAAAACGATATTAAAGAGCAATTTCTTAAGACCTCACAAGACAAGAAAATTTGCAGTAACTTTTGCTTATAAATAATCCCAAGTGATCCCACCCACCAGCGCAGATGGTAAATCTCTTATAATTCAGAGAAAACGGATGACACTGGACTTTATGGGCCATTAAAGGCTTGAATACAATAATTATTGTTATGTAAGTTAAAATGATACCTCAGTGGTGTACTGGACGCAGGAGCCGGCCTGTACGATCTGCCCCGGCCAGGCCAGCACCCACTCCTCGCGGACGCTGACAGGGTAGGCGGTGATGGCCTCGCCAGCTACGTCCTTCAGTGAGGTCATCATCTGGTGCTCCAGCTGTTGCAGCCAGCGCTCCACCATGCCCTATCACATGGTACATCACAATGTATGGACGATAAAAAAAAATAGCTATCATTATTTTATTTATCCTAGTGTTATCTAACGGGGTGTGGGAAGATACACCTCCCACCTCTATTATATCTGTATTTGAGAAATCTTCGTACTTCCATTTAGCAAATTCCGTAATGTGGAATATAAATATTTTTTTAAATGTTAATATAATAATGCGGGAAATCTAGAAAATTAACAAAAAAAGATTTGGGAAACATAGTGGGTGCAAAATTCATAATTTGGAACACATCGCCGACACTCTCACTGGACCGATGATGAAGACCGTCCGGCCGGTGACTGAACAACCAATGACAAAGCATATTTATGTGTAATGCGTCTATACTTTTTTAGCTTGTGACCGTAAACCGCTGTGGTGGGGCGTTAATTTTTAGAGTGGTTTATCTATACTTAATAATATATATTATTTACGATGGGTCAGCTCTTGATTTGACCTAATGCCTATTATTTCGTGCAAAAGACACTTCAGCCATGGCTACCTTGGCATCCGCCGGCTGGATGCTGCTGGACAGCTTGACGATCTCCCCTTCAGAGGAGATCATGCCCACGATTTCCTTGTGCACGTTGAAGTCGAGGGTGTAGATCCCCTCGAAGCACTTCTTCAGGTGAGGCTGCACTCGCATCGGGTCCTTGGTCTCCGACAGGATCTCTAGCAGCTCATCGTTGGACAGGAAGAAGAATCTAGGAAACATTTCAGGGGGTTGAAAGTCTGGTGAACATTATATCACTACAAGTCAAGTCAGATACATCGAGTAAACTTACATTCAAATAATTTTAACAAATTTAAATTATCACATCTTGAGAACATCAAAGAAATTAAAGACCACTAACCTTGGGAAGAACAGCCTCTTCTTCTCGAGGTAGTCGTTGAGTCCTCTCTGGATGTCATCCAGCAGCGCGTTGCTGTACTTGAGCTTCCGCAGGAGACCTGGGAAGTCGGTGGCCGGCAGCACCATGGGGTCCTTGGCCGTGGCCGTCATGATCGTCTTCCACTCCTTGTCCACGTCGCGGAAGTTGCGCGCTTCGGTCGGCATCTGACGCATTATGTCTTCCGAAGAGAAGATCGGCTCTAGGTACATCCAGGTCGCCTGGCACTGTAGATCATTAATAAATAAAGATTTAAACACAGGTAAATAAATAAAGAAGTTATTTATTGCATTCATTTCATTATGATTAGTGGTTACAAAGCGGTCGATGTGCGACATTTTAAACACAAAAATTTCATTTTCATATCGCATTCTGTACTGGTGCGTAAATAGTCGGCCAGTCAGCTACACGTAAATGTAAGGTATATAAAAACAATGTCTGTACTATGAGCCACTGGTCGAGTATGTCCTGCATGGAGATGAGCTTCTCCTCCCAGGCCACCATGTCGGCCTCGAAGGCCTTGACGTACGGCGAGCCTCGCATCGTCTGCGACTTCAGGATGTGGTCGTCCAGCTGCTGCTGAACGTCGTCCAGCCCCGTCAGGATGCCCACGCCGGTGTCTCTGGACAACGAGCAAGCTCCTTGTAAAACGTTACCCATGTTTTAATAGCAAAATATCGGGCTAAATATTATGACTTTCTTTCTAAAAAAAATAAAAAAAAATTATAGCGACCAACAGGACACTTTGAAGGAATAGAGAACAGGGACAGACAGGAATAATTCATTATTAGGGAGTTAATTCAACCAAAAATACCTATATTTAAGATAAGTCAAAAATAATTTAAAATATTAGAAGTAATTTTGCTGAGTAGATAAAAATACATAGGTAATAAATAAATCATTTATTTGTCTCTCACACAAGGTATGTTAATCCTTACACAGTAACTTAATTAAAATGTTAAAATTCCTAATAATAGGTACCTACCTACCTGCTTCGTGAGACTGGCGTTTGAGATAGCTTTGAAAAAAAAATAAAGTTGGTCTTCTCTATCAAGCTCAAGACCCGTGTAGATATTAACAAGCCTCATAGCTCAGTTGGTAGTAACTCTGCCTTCTGCGCTGTAGGCTGTGGGTTCGATTCCCACCCAGGACAAACATTTGTGTGGTGAATATAGATGTTTGTTCTGTGTTTGGGTGTTGTATCATATAGTAAGTATGTATTTAAAAAAAGTATTTAAGTATTCTATCCGTAATCTAGTTCCCATATTACAAGCTATGCTTAGTTTGGGGCTAGATGGCGCTGTGTAAAAATTAATGTCCTATAATTAATGTCCTATAATATTTATTTAGATAAAAATACACTCACCGATAGGGCATGACCTCAAACTTGATTCCGACCCACTCTTCCTTCATCTTGTTGAGCGCCTTCTCCAGGGAGTACTCCTTGGAGGCGTACTGCTCGATCTCCTCGAGCTGCGCCGCGAACACGTGCACCCCCTGTTCCACCATGTCGGCGAGCGAGGTCTCCGGCTCGTGGACCACCGCGGTGCCGGTCAGGTCGCTGATCTTGGCCCAGTGCCGGTCGCGCATACCCTGCCCACACAACACTCAATAACCCACTCCCTAGACAATATCATTATCAATATCATTAATTATCTATTAGGTTACCTACCTGAGTTACCTAACTGTATCTACTTACCTACCTATATATATAGTTTTTAAGTTTGTGGAATCAATAAATGTGTCTTTTTTTTTTTTTTTTATTGTACGACAGGGAAGCGCTTGGCCTTGATCTCACCTGGTAACAAGTTAAGATAAGGCCGAAGGTGGAGGCGCACTTCACCCGGAATCCTCAACAAACTGAGGAACTGGCTATCTTACCTCTGAATGCCGGAACACAACAATTTTAGAATTGTTATTATGGCATAATTAGGTAAGATGGTGGTATCTAGCCAGACGGACTTCAACAAAGTCCTACCACCAACCAAACCAAGCACAATATATTGTACTCCCCATGGGGATCGAACCCGGGACCTATGGATCTGAAATCGGTGGGTTGAACCACTAGACCACAGAGGCGGCTTTCCTTTCAAGACAGGGAGAAATTGGCCTTTATCTCATGTCACGCTACACGGCCGAAGGTGGAAGCGCACTTCACCCGGAATCCTCAAAAGACTGAGCAACTGGCTATCTTACCTCTAAATTCCGGAACATAAAACGATTTAGAATTGCTGTTATGAAGACAGATTTAGGTAACTAGACAAGCGACATTCACCTTGTTACAGATGGCGCACAGCACGGGCAGCAGAACCTTGAACTTCTCCACCTTGTTCCGCACCATGTCCGCGATGCGCTTGGCCCCTGGATACTCAAACATCTGCTTCCCCAGCTTGTACAGCAGCTTCCACCAAATCTCCACGTCTTCCGCTATCTGCTCCGCGTCCAACCCGTAGAATGGACCGTGGTACCTGGACGAGGGTAAACCATACGGTTCTCAAGTTAGCTAATTGATTCAGGCGTTATTTTGCGGAAATCCATTGTTCAAAATAAATCATCTGAAAAACAGAAAGATATTTAGAAACAAATCCGCTAAATTCGTTTGAAAAATTCAGCTTAGCAGCAAGACTATATTTCCAGAGGATGACACGTGTTTCGTCTCTACACGAGGCATCCTCTGGAACTATAGTCAGCTTAGCAGCAAGACTATATTTCCAGAGGATGACACGTGTTTCGTCTCTACACGAGGCATCCTCTGGAACTATAGTCAGCTTAGCAGCAAGACTATATTTCCTGAGGATGACACGTGTTTCGTCTCTACACGAGGCATCCTCTGGAACTATAGTCAGCTTAGCAGCAAGACTATATTTCCAGAGGATGACAAGTGTTTCGTCTCTACACGAGGCATCCTCTGGAACTATAGTCAGCTTAGCAGCAAGACTATATTTCCAGAGGATGACACGTGTTTCGTCTCTACACGAGGCATCCTCTGGAACTATAGTCAGCTTAGCAGCAAGACTATATTTCCTGAGGATGACACGTGTCTCGTCTCTACACGAGGCATCCTCTGGAACTATAGTCAGCTTAGCAGCAAGACTATATTTCCAGAGGATGACACGTGTTTCGTCTCTACACGAGGCATCCTCTGGAACTATATAGTCAGCTTAGCAGCAAGACTATATTTCCTGAGGATGCCTCGTGTAGAGACAAAACACGTGTCGATTTGGAATTTTTCAAACGAATTTAGCGGATTTGTTACTAAGGTTCTCAAGTTCTTAATCTAGTTATATTAATAATTTATTTATTTAGTTACACCAAAAAAGCAACTACCAATTCATTCAAACATGATGACTGTCACAAAATGTTACTTGGCTAATATGGCTGTCATCTCAAAAACAAGGTATTTTTATTACAATCTAATAGAATAATAACGCTGAAAACTATTAAATGTACAAAATAAAATAAATGGACGTAAAAAGACATTAATAAAATTATAAAAATAATATGTTGTCAGAATAAGTGAAACTCATATTGAAATGCTAATAAAGTATTCACGAAGTCTTAGTGAATATTTTGATTAGCATTCGTCTATATACCATTACACCATAGTTTTTTTGCGACGCACAACAACACAACCTGCATATCTGTATTTTATCTCATCCTCTCTCAGGATAAATCCTATACCTATACTTACCTATATGTTTGCCTCTTATTAGTGTCACTAATTCGTTTCATTGAGTTGTGAATAATTACAACGGTGTTAAAGAAGTTTTAATTCAAAAAGCATCTCGAAACGTCCATATCTCTTACCACTTCTCGTATCCGTCGTAGAAGTCGAAGGCGGTGTGCCACAGCTTGTGGAAGGGCTCCACTCCAACCAGCATCGTCTGCAGGCTGAAGTACACCGACACCTCCTGGTCCAGGAGCTGTTCCTCGTTTATTATGTCCTCCGCTTCGTATTTATCGTTCTGTTCAATGGTTTACACAATCAATAACAAAAACGTTTATGGATAATTACAGTTTAGTCAATTAAACAGAAACAGCTGGGTATTCATTCTTTACGTATCATTATATAATTTCATTCGTTGTGTCAATGACGATAAAAATGGCGACTATCTGAATATTTTATCGACTGCAATGACAAGAAAATGTTCAGAAAGTTAATTGAAATAATAAATGCAAAATACACATATTCCAGGAAATCATGGCGCCTTTCAATCTCCCGGTGACTACGGCTGTTGCAACACAGTCGAAACTGCTAGGATAACGATATACCATAATGCTAAGAGCGATAGCAACTGCTTCACTTATGCTGATGGGCAAAGTAATGGGATAACGATCGGGAGTGGACGGGTATCGAATACCTATTTCGCTTGGCGCAAAACGGGCAATGTTTCGCTGAGTTGTCGGCTAACCTCCAGTAGTGGAGAGCCACCAAAAGAAGAGAGAAGAGTATTACATCAGCGCAGAACTTGCTTGTAATGATTTTGAGGGTATGTGCCAAAAAGACCCGTTTTTATAACGTAATAATACGCCTTTCTGGTACAAATCAAATCTACCAGTGGACAATGGCATTTCAAACTGTATCACTGCACTGCACGGCTCTAAGCAAGCAAACCCTCCCAAATCTCGCTACATAGTCTAATGAGCAGCTAGACTGTAATAAGTTAGACGTCTCGCTCCATTGTAGACCTGATACTAGCCTACGGAACTTTCGGATAAAAATAATGATTTCCTACAAGCTTTATAAAATTACTGTATCATAATAAACTGGCCAAGTGCGGGCACGCATTCGCGCACCGTGGGCTCCACACCTACATTTCAAAGTAATAAATCACGTGTCTTTCTTAATACACGTGTTTTTTTTTTCAATCACAAACGGACGTACAGCGGATGCAATAGGATGTGTTGTCACCCGCTGGGTACGGAACCCTAATACTGGTCTGAGCTCAACATAAGGCAACTGCTACTGACCACCAGATTTCCATTTATTTCATCCACTTTCCCGATGACGTCCTTCAGTAGGTCCAAATTAAGGAGAGGAGGATCAAATCTCCGGAACATCTCAAGATCCTTCTCATGTTTCTTGAGTTTCTCCTCGAAGATGGCCTTGCGCGAGCGCAGCTTGTCTTCAGCCATGGTCTTCTTGGTTTTGAGGGTTTTCAGGGTGAGGTCGATTGTCTCCTCCATGTCAAGGGGCCAGAGGAACACGCGGGTGTTCAGGTTTATGTCTTCGACTGAAAGAGATTTTACCTCATTCACCATCAGCAGATTTCCTTTTAAAAATTATAGAATAGTTATACACATAACCATTGTGAAGCTATTTTTTGCGTCATCTTACCTGGTCTTGTCTCTTTTGCGCTCTTACCTATGAGCGCGAAACTCAAATCTACAGCACTAAACATATATTTTTAATTGTACAACGGGGAAGCGCCTTGGCCTTCATCTCACCTCTCATAGTTTCAAGCTATGATGACTCCGAAGGTAAAAGTTTACTTCACCCGGAATCCTCCAACAGTCAGACTTTTGGCTTTTTACCTCTAAATGCCGGAACAGAACAATTTATAATACTAAATTGATGTGTCTACCAATTCACATTATTTACATTTTGCGACATATTTGAGAATCTGGCATAAAACATAGTCTGGTTCGATAAACGCCCGGGGCTTTTTGTAATTTGAGATTTAAATGTAGTCTCCACACGCATGGCAAGCCGAGGTAACATACGCTTAACTTAACGTGTTACCGATCCAACAACGCGCAGCTTGGCTGTCTCGGACTTTTTTGTTAAGATGTGGCCAAAGATGGAGCACGCTAGTCTATAATTACCTACGTTTTAAAAACTAAAAAGAAAGCCAACTTCAATAAGGAATATGATACAATTTCGTTTACCTGGATGACCTAATTTTCCAATTATTTTGATGACAGATGGACGTACAGACAGACAGACGCGTGATCCTATAAGGGGTTTTTTCTTTACTTTTGAGGTAATATACCCTAAAAATACCCAAATCACTTCAAGTGTGCCTATAATATTTGAAGAGTTCCCACGATTTCTCCAGAATCCCATCATCAGATCCTGACCTGATGTCAATGGGACCACCTGTGAAGTACCTTTTCAAACAAAAAAAGATTTTTCCAAATCGGTCTAGGCGTCTTCGATGATGTAGTGGGGGAACATATATATAAAAAAAAAAGATTCCGACGATTTTTTTTGAAAGCCGGTTAAAAAGGAACCTTTTCATTTGATCGATTTCCAATCCCTACCAGTAAACATGATGAATTAATACGGTGGTGGAAGGTGAGAATGTACTCACAAGTCAGATGCGCATGGTTCATCAGGAAGATGACGTAATCGGCCGTGGTCCGCGACTTTTCTCGCAGATCGAACAGCGCGCAGTCGCGGCAGTCCGTGATGTAGTTGATCAGCTCGACTAGCTGAGCCGTGAACTCGGGGCTCTCAGACGCGCGAGCCGCCATCTCCTCGTATACATTGCAGATTCTGTTTTGATAAAGTACCTATTTAACACATTGCGGGTGCATGCGCTGTGTCAATGTGTCGTCAAGCTTATGCGGGCGAACTCATTGCAATTCAGATCTAGGTGGGAGTGGGTAATCCATCAATCAATAATAAGCTAGCAGGTCTCCTGTAGATCGTTTGTGGCGAAAACCGTACTGACAATCACTAAGGAGGTCAGTTTACTGTTGAGAACGAGGTCCATTGTCTTGCAGAGAATGGAGGTGATAGAGATTGGCCGGTAGTTAGCGGGCTTTGCTCGGTTACGCTTTTTTGAGATAGGTTGAACATTTGCGAGCTTCCAAGATTATGTATCTTTCCACGCTCCGTTTCACGCACAGAACACTAATACCCGTGATTTCACGTTTATTCGTGGTAGCTATGCAAGGACCTTTCCTACTACTTGGAGGCGGAGCATACAATCATTACTTAGTGAATAGCAGTAGAATATCGGTGTTGGGCTAATTTAAATCCGCTCGCTGTTCCTATCTAGTAAAAGCTTGCTTTGGAAAAAGGTTTTCCTACAAAAACTCGTATTGTTTCTTTTCCCTTGTAATAATGCAGGTAAATAAAATAATCCCCATCAATGTAAGCGCCCAAAAAATTTCCCGGTACCCTGTTGACTAAAAGCTAAACTCACGAGCGGTTCCACTTGCGGTTGATCGTGATGAAGTGGTCGACGATGAACTGCCGCAGCCCGCTGACCTGGTCCCACATGGCGTCGTTGATCGGCGAGCAGTCCAGCATCACCATGTTGAGGGGGATGTCGCGGCGGAGGAACGCCACCTCGTCTCGCAACTCCTCATACATGCAGATACGTTCGGAGAAGTCCTATAGGTATGGTACGTCGTCAACATACTAACTCGTGAAAAGGCAAAGTATTATATGAAAAAAAACGGTTACATTTTCATCAATTTGCTGGCGATTGGCATTTTGACGAGAAATAGTGGTCATAACCGTTATTCTCATAAATAATTATTGATAACCACAATTTTTTTTATTGTGTGCTAATTGGATTTCAATTCGTTTATTAAATGATATTTTTTAACATCATTTGACTATTTCGTCCTCAATCTTCACTCTTAATTAGTTATTTAGCTTATAGGTTTTTGGTTACGGTCTTCTTTGAGTCCGTTGTGTGAGCAGACCTGGTGACCTGTAATACAGGTTTTTTACGAAAACCTATCTATCACCAGTCCCTCACTAAACAGGTTCAATGTCACCTGAGCCTATTTTATACAATTGTTGTTATTACTATTAAGAATCTGTTTGTGTGAGTGACAGTAAATAAATTATTATTATTATTTTGTATTTATTCTTTACTAGTGGAACGCCCAGTGGAACTACGAACATATGAGTCTTTTGCATGCGTCTGGCGTAGAAAAACGCTGCAGACTGTTATTTGGCTTACGGAGCTAGCGAGACGGTCTGTTTTTAGTATAAACATAATATGACATAGTGTTAGCCTTTGGGCTAATTGTAGTGGTTTATAGATTAAAAGGCTCCAGTTCGAGTTACTTATTTATTATTAATTTAATACAATTTTGGAATTTATAAAGATGGTGAGCCGAATAGGAGTTTGTTCGAACAGTGAAATAGACTGACAGCTGTGACTGTCAAACGATAGCTATTTTCGTCTGGCATTGCTTCTGCTATTGTGGTAGGAGCTGGTGCTGGCGCAAACATCCTCCCACCCGTGGCGAGAATCCTTAATTGGAGCCGACTTCGTGGTGCAATGGGCAAAGCCGCACAAGAGCTCTACGTAAAACTCCTCTATTTGTGTAGACATCGGCTACTCTGTTGATTCCATCCGGTCCGGGAAATAATCTGCATACCCGTCCTAGACGCCAAGCCAGGGGAGGAATATTTTCTTCTTGCAGGAGAACCAGATCGTTTATTTTCAAATCGCTCATGTGGGTTCTCCATTTTGAACGAGCTTGTAACTCTGCGACGTATTCTTTTTGCCAGCGCTGCCAGAAATGCTGTCTTAATTTTTCCACTCGAGCATATCGTTGTAGATGGCCATCTTTGGCATCGACTAAACTTTTGGTTGGCATAGCAGTGAGCGGTCTTCCAATGAGAAAGTGCCCTGGAGAAAGGAAAGTGAGGTCATTAGGAGAGGAAGAGATAGGACACAGAGGGCGACTGTTCAAAATCGCCTCCACTTGCGTGAAAATTGTGCCTAGTTCTTCAAACGTTAAATTAGAGTTTCCGATTACTCTACGCAAATGAAATTTTGCTGATTTCACACCGGCCTCCCAGATGCCGCCAAAATGTGGGGTGTAGCTAGGTGAGAACACGAACCTTATGCCTTCTTGAGATGCAAAGTCAGATAGATCGTTTGAGTTATCTTTAAGGAACGTTTTCAGCTCTTTAGATGCAGCTGTGAAATTTCCACCATTGTCACAGAAAACTTCGATAGGCTTACCTCTTCGTGCGACAAACCTGCGCAAAGTCATCATAAAGGCATTTTTGGAAAGATCAGATACGGCTTCTAAGTGGACACATTTATATCTCAGACACACAAATATACAGAGATATGCTTTAATTAAATTAGCACCACGACCTATACGATTTAGTATATAAAAGGGACCTGCAAAATCTACACCTACTGAATTGAAAGGGAAACCTGGGTTTACTCGCTGAGAAGGTAAGTCACCCATTTTTGGTTGCAAAACTTTACCCTGCACGCGTCGACATTGAACGCAGCGATTAAATGTTTGGCGAGCGAGACGCCGTCCATTGATAGGCCAGACAGACTGGCGAACTGATGCTAACAGCAGCTGAGGTCCAGCATGAAAGCCACGTAAGTGTTCTCGCTCGAATACAAGTTTAGTAAGGGGGTGTGCCGAATCGAGTAAGATTGGATGCTTGTGCTCATATGCATAATTTGATGAATCGATGCGACCACCAACCCTGATAATATTTTCATTTATAAATGGCGACATTGCCAATAATTTAGATTTTTTATTTAATGAATTGCCTTTAGCCAGCAACTTATATTCATCTGGGAATGATTCCCTTTGAGCAACTGAACATAGATATCGAAATGATTCACTTAATTCATCTACAGTTAAATGGCCTGATAATTTACATTTAGGATTCCTGAGATTGTGTACAAATCGTTTAACATATGCGAATATCCTTTGAAGCCTTGTTAATTTTGAATATTTTAAAAATTCTACTAAAGGCTCCTGGGTTGCAATTAATAATGCTACCGACTTCATTTCAGGTAAATCACGGCTGATAGACCTCGGTAGAGTAGGCCATTTCGACTCATTATAATTTAAAAAGTCCGGACCCGTCCACCACAACTCTAAATCACGTATTTGGGTTGCGTTTACTCCTCTTGAAATTATATCGGCCGGATTTACGTCAGTCGGCACATAGCGCCATGAGCACTGACCTGTGAATTCAAGAATTTCAACAACTCTATTGGCCACAAACGTTTTTAGTTTGCTAGCGTCGCTGGCAAGCCATGATAACACAACGCTAGAGTCACACCAGTGAACAATTCGAGATGGTTTGTGTCTGATAGAGTCAACCACACTCTTAGACAGTCTTGCAGCCAGTAACGCAGCGCAAAGCTCCAAACGTGGAATAGTTGTAGGTTTAAGCGGACACACTTTTGATTTTGCGCACAACAGATTCACACTTACATCGTCATTTGAGTCGATAGTTCGCATATATACGCAAGCACCGTACGCGCGCTGTGACGCGTCACTAAAAACATGCATTTCTATTTTTTTTGGTGATTTACTAATAACCTTTCTAGCAATTTGCAAGGTGGATAGAGCTGTCAAGTTATTGGCAAACTCGGACCACAATTCTTTTATTTCATGTGGGACAGGCTCGTCCCAATCTATTTTCAACTGCCAGAGCTTTTGAAGCATCATTTTAGGCTGTATTATGCAAGGACTAAGTAGACCTAAGGGGTCAAATATTTTAAATGCCGTTGACATTATGAAGCGTTTTGTTATTACTTTACCTTTGGGAGGCAATTCAAAGGGAAAGTGCAATGAATCATTTTTGGGATTCCATCCAAGCCCAAGAGTGCTGGTAGACTCACTTAGGTAAAGAGACTCATCATTACCTAAACTTACATTAATAAGCAAATGGGGCGCATTTGTTTTGAATTTTCTTAATTTAAAGCATGCAGACTTAAGAGTGTCTGATACTTGATTTAGTATGTATTGCAGCTCGTTTTCATCATCACATCCCGTGTACAGGTCATCGACATAAAAATCCTTTTGTATAATATTTTTTATTAACGGTTCTTCACACTCCTCGCCCACTTGCCACAGGCATCTTGTGCTCAAATAGCTTGCACTTGCCGTTCCATACGTAAGAGTATTGAGCTGTAGCGTTCGGATTGGCAATGACTCTTCCTCCCTCCACAAAATGAGCTGCAAGTTCCTATCCCTAGCTGTAGCAACATTTACCTGGCGATAAAATTTATCGATGTCTCCAGTGAGAACATACTGATACTGCCGAGCTCGTACTAGGATAGCAAAGAGAGACTCTTGTATGTGGGGACCTTTAAGAAGTATATCATTGACTGCAAAGCCTGACGTGGTAGGTTCGGAACCGTTAAATACCACACGCAATTTTGTGGACTCGCTGTCTTCCTTTAGGACAGCATGGTGACATAAAAAGTACGACGGTTCGGGTTTTATGATGGGGCTTTCGGACAAATGTCCAAGCGCTTCGTATTCGCGGATAAAATCCACGTATTTTAATTTTAAATCAGATTTTTTCTGAAATCTTTTTTCCATATAAAATAACCTCTTTTTAGCTATACAATATGATTCACCTAGGCAGTCTGGCGAGTCCTTTAGTGGCAACTCTACGCAGAATCTACCCGAATCCAACCTACTTGTAGTAGCATTAAAAATCTCCTCACACCTTTTATCGTCCGGGCTCAATAAGGTCTTTTGCGGTACCTCTTCTAGAGACCAGAATTTATTTAGCATTTCGTCTAAATTATCATTTTGTAAATTATCCGAAATAAATGCATGATTACACTGAATCTTATTTTGATTTTTATTTTGTGTGAAGGAGTATATGGGACCAGAAATCAACCAACCAAATTTAGATGACCTAAGCTTTGGACCTTTAGTACCCAATGAGCGTTGGTCGCACCCAAGAATATCCCAAAAGAGATCTGCGCCAATCAAAACATCGATGGGTGCAGGCTGATCAAATTTAGGGTCTGCCAATTTTATCGTTTGTGGTATTTTTAGAGCCTTGATATCAATCGGAGACTTAGGCAGTTCTCCTGTCAATTCATCAAGAATAAAACATGACAGAGTGACGCTGTATTCTGTGTTCAACGAGCTTAGTTGAGCGATACAACTTTCAGTCACCTTGTTGCTACAAGTGTTACCTATACCTATAACATCTATAGTATTTAGAGGGTTAGCCTTGAACCCTAGCCTTTTTTGTAACGATTTTGTTACAAATGATTGTTGCGAACCACAGTCCAGTACTGCGCGAACCCGTTCGCACTTATTTGTTTGTGCATTTTTTACCTCAATTATAGCAGTAGATAAGATTACCTGCTGAGTATCTTCGTGTGTAAGAGTGGCGCGTTCATTTGAAAAATTTACAACAGTTTGCTCGGAGGTATGTAACAAAGCGTTGTGTTGTGATTTGCATCCTCGTTCCCGGCAGGAACCTAAACGACAGTCGCGCACCATATGACCCTGCCTAAGACAGTTAGCACACAGTTTATACATTTTTACGTCAGCCATACGCTCCGTAACGCTCTTTGCCTTGAACGTAGGACAATCGTATATTTTGTGATTTTCGCCACAAATTATACACACGACTACACTGTTCTGTGTTTGACTTGCGAAGGATTTTATGTAGTTTCCTTTATTATAGTGTTTAATATAATTATTACTGGACCGATTCTGATTATTGTTGGATGATGATGATGATGCTTGGCTGGATGTATTTATTTTTTGAATATTAGTATTATTATTAAATGATTTGGAATTATTGTCAAGTTTTGTGCGGTTTAACGACTCGATTACATCCGCGCGATCAGTTAGAAACTTTTTAAAGTTTTCTAAGGTTGGAATATCAGACAAACCATTGCGTGTCTCTTCCCACTTTTCCAGAGTACGGCTATCTAATCTGGAAGACAACATATATATGATAAGTATGTCCCAATGAGTAGTGGGTTGACCCAAGCTAGCCAATGCTCGTAAATTCTTTGTGACATGGTCAACGAGGAAGCGCAGTGATTTTTCTGATTCGCGAGTCATGGGCTGTACATTAAATAATGATTTTAAATGGTGGTTTACCAATAACCTTTTATTATCGTAACGCTCGAGTAATAAACTCCAAGCCGCATCATAGTTATCAGTGGAAACTTCTAAGTTAGAAATGATTCTAGCCGCATCACCCTCGAGATACGAAATCAAGTAATGGAATTTTTGAATTGAAGATAATCGTTCATTATCGTGTACTAAAGATGTAAATGTGTCTCGAAATTCCAGCCAGCGAAAGTAAGCACCTTCGAATTTAGCTATTTCTATTTTCGGCAATTTGATACCTAATTCCTGATGGCCACGACCACAATGAGCAACACAGGAGTCCCTTCTGGAATGCTCCAATTGGTCCGAGCTTTCATTTAAAAAATGCTTAGCTATAGCTATCAATTTAATCATCTCACTCTCAATGTGGTCCCGTTCATCGATTTCCTCATCAAAATTATCAGAATTTAAAACTTCTATCTGACTTTGCAATTCCTCAAACTTGGAAGATACCATCTCAAATTTACCAAGCCTTAGTCTTAATTCCGCGCATTCTAAATGCGCCAGTTTTTTATGTTTAATTGAATCTTCTAAATAATGCTTAAACTTGGTAATTTGTCCCTTAATTGAGCTTCGCTTTAGTTGTAATATTTTTAATTCATCTGTAGATTTCTTATCCATTTTTATTTTTTACCTAAACTGTATATATATATAACCTTTAATTTACTAGTACCTACAGTTACCAATAGATAGGTATGTACTTATTTTAATAAAATTAGATACGCAAACCAAAGCTCAATTAATAACAGTCCGAGATGATAAATAAAGCTAGGTGTATTCTCACGCGCTCCGTAGGTAGGTGACAGGCGATTATCGCAGTAGGTAGGTATCTAGGAGCCCAGTGATCGATGTACTCGTAATCAGCTGATTGCCTTTGTTCCACTGCAATATGCTTGTACTGTTACTACGCGGCCGCCGCCGGCTGAGCGCACGGATCCTGGAATTATTCGGCAAATCGCGTTACTTTTCGTAAAATAAAGATAGTTATGAGCTATCAGAATTGTAAACAACCAGTCTATTATAAAGATCTATCAACTATTGAATAACAACGAGTGCAAATGTTATATATATACAAAATTATTAATTAACAAGACTAAATTATTGAAGTGTTTACAAGTAGGCAATTAGTAGGATTGATTATGCAAGTGGAGGAACTCGGTGCCAGTGTTTTATAATAACAACAAGCAGCAATCAATCAAGTGATTTAATTTAGTTTAAAGTAGGTATAGGAACTAGTGTTTTAATGTATGTTTATCTTTCTTTATATAATACTTTTCCATACTATATTTTGATACATAAAAGGTTGGTTATCTTTTGACAATAACTTGAGACCTTTGTTTTTATTTACTTTGATTATATTAAAAAATGTTTTATTGGAACTTAGTTTTAATTCTTTGTTGTTTTTAATTTCCTTTCTCGTTTATGTAAATAAGTGTTGTAGTTAGGTTAATTATCTTGTAGACGATAATTTGAACCGTTTTTTTATTTAACTAGTAGTACTTTGTATTTTAATTTTACATGTAAATAAGTATATTCCAACTATGTAAGTAGAATTCCTAGGTTAACTATCTGTAGACAATAATTTGAACCTTCATTTATTAAAGGAAAATTAGGTACATGCAAACTTTGTTGAAGTATTTAGTAGGCTGAGATTATCTTTAAACAATAATTCTAACCTATTCTTAAATTTTAGCACAATTACCTTTTATTCGTATGGTAATTTGGAACCTGTATTTCTAAATAAGTAGTTTTGTATTTATTATAATGAGTAAACTATAACCCTATATTTTAATGTTTATGTGTAATTTATGGGAAGATGTACAGACAAATAGGCAAATTACCTTTACTGATGGTAATTTTGAACCATAACTGGCTGTAACCTAACTTTGTGCAATTCACAATGAAAACTTGCTAATTGATGTCCCTATTTCAAATTGGACTTTATATATGGATACCTATCTTTATTATTAAATGTTGATTTTACTATGGCACTTTATATAACTTATATATTGAATATTAAACTTGACACGTACCTAAATGATTTTCAATTATTATTATTTTTACTTAAGGATTTTGAGGATGAGAATGGATAAAACAGGGAAAGGCACTTAACTTTCTGGAATATCTCCCTGCCAGCGTTCTCAGTTTATCAGATTTCCAACTTGCTTCTTTGTCACGGTGACGCGTGGCCGGTATCAAAAAAGGCGTATTTCGTCCTTCGTATGCTTTGTGTCGTCCTGTCACGGTCGCCAAATATTAGCCTTTGGGCTAATTGTAGTGGTTTATAGATTAAAAGGCTCCAGTTCGAGTTACTTATTTATTATTAATTTAATACAATTTTGGAATTTATAAAGATGGTGAGCCGAATAGGAGTTTGTTCGAACAGTGAAATAGACTGACAGCTGTGACTGTCAAACGATAGCTATTTTCGTCTGGCATTGCTTCTGCTATTGTGGTAGGAGCTGGTGCTGGCGCAAACACATAGCTCTACATTAAAACCATGAATAGATAGAGTTGTAATATTCTACTGTAACGAACACTGCACGCCGCTTTTAACTATTATATCTATTATATATATATATCATTTTGTATTAAATAAACTCGGCTACACTTGAAGACACCAAGATTGCTCCGGAGACAGATATAGGTATGATTTTAGATACAAACCTTCAAATAAGGCGCCGGCTCTTGAGAGAAGAAGAGCTGAAGATCTCTTTCAGCTGTTCCATCCAGGATGTAGTAATAGGGCTCATAGCTGGCCAGGAAGGCCACGGGACCCGGCCGGTTGACGGTTAAGTGCCTGATGGACTTGTTGATGATCTCTACCATGTAGGCCTCGTCTGGGTACACCGTCATCAAAAAGGGCTTCGGCCGACTTGCACCTATTATATACTTCGTCGGAATTATTAAGCTAAACAAAGAAGTTGTAGGATGATGAATGCACTAATGGTTTGTAATTTACAAGTGACCCAACATCAGAACCGTGATGGTTTAGGAACAAGCCTCACAGCTCAGTTGGTAGTAGCTCTGCCTTCTGCGCTGTAGTTTGTGGGTTCGATTCCCACCCAGGACAAACACTTGTGAAATGAATATCGATGTTTGTTCTGTGTTTGGGTGTTATATTTTATGATATGTTTGTATTTACAAAAATAAGTATGTAAGTACTACATCCGTAGTAGTTCTCATATTACAAGCTTTGCTTAATTTGGGACTAGATGGCTGTGTAAAAATAAATGTCCCGTCCTGTAATATTTATTACTTGTAGAGCCGAAACTGTTAAGGTTGGTATATGTGAGTAAAAGCCAACTTAAAATATAAGTCCCACACACGCAAGTGTTAAAAGATGATAAGCCTTACTGAAGTATTACGCAGGCAAGGATAAGGTCTAAGATTGGAGAATCCTACCTAGAAGGTTTAACCGCCTCCGTGGTCTATTGGTTCGCCCACCGATGTCAAATCCAGAGGTCTTGGGTTCGATTCCCATGGGGAGTACAATACTCCGCCTGGCTAGCTACCACATCCTACCTAATTCTGACGCCATAATAACAATTATTAAATTGTTGTGTTCCGGCATTTAGAGGTAAGATAGCCAGTTTCTCAAACGGTCGTGGATTCCGGGTAAAGTGCGCTTCCACCCGGCCTTATCATAACTTGTAAATCAGGTGAGATGAAGGCGCTTATTAACTCTCTTCTTGAAGACATTAGGGACTTGAAGACATGGCATTACACAGCGGAAATACAGACGCTGGAAGTTTTGGCAGCTTACCCGGGTACATGACTGAGTCCACACTGGGCAGCTGGTAGTTGACATTGATGATGCTGTGGAACCACTTGGCAACCAGTATTTTCATCTGATCGGGCGGGGGGTCGAACGTGATGTTGGTGGAACCAGGGTGGGCGACCACCTTTATCCGGATTAAGGGCGTCTTGATGAAGGTGTAGTCTTTGTAAGGTCCGCGGAAAGTGTTGCCCTCCTGTCACCAATATGTTGTATGCATCTATATTACATTGATACCCTACAAGATAAATTTGGACCCCATTTTAGGCTTATCATGCGCACGGAACTTAGGCTGTTTTTTTTAAATTATTTTTATATAATGTTTAAATCCCCGGAAAGTGAATTTCTCGGACCCTCTCGTTTGTTCTTGAGAAGAGCCGTAAGATCAAGCAGCCATCTTGCAAAGACCGACGCTTTGCAAGATGGCTGCTCTCTCTATTTGCTCGCCGAGGTGTCCGACGTTAGGGCTTTTTTAAGTCCGCCTAGCACCACCTTAACTAAAAATGTCACCCAACAATTCTAATTGTTGTGTTCCGACATTTAGAGATTGACACGTGTGATGAAGGCCAAGCGCTTCCCCGGGATAGAATCCGGTCACCGGGACCACCACATCAATAAAATGCCAGGCACTCAATCTACAAGCATGTAAAGCGACATTCACAGGAGTATTACTTTGAGTTCTACTGCACGATCTTATTAGTCTCTTCAGAAAGAGAACTTTCATAGTTTTGCAGGCAAGAGCCCCAAGAGCCAAGAGCGAGTGCTGATATAAGCAAGCGCTCTAAACTCCTATGGAAATAATTCTAGTTCCTCTTTTGGACTCCTCGGTTATTTTTCTGAACATACTGTTTTAATATTACACAGTTGTCCATATATATACGAGTATAACATATAGACAGAAATACAACCTTCAACAGCAGTAGTTTATAAAATAATATATAATCTTGTATGTGTATATATATATATATATAATAGTCGTATCAAAATGCAAATTACGATAAAATCTTACATAGTAGTACGCGAAGTATTCAGCGAAATGGTTCACGCTCCTCTCAACCAAATCCCGAACTTGCTTCGACATCAAGCCATGGATGCATCTGGAAACAAACCACATCAATCTGCATCACTGTTCGTGTCTGAAAGCAATCGGAACGGTCTTGTCACAAAGAAACATCCAACGAACAAGCTAAAATCGATTCCACCCCAGTCAAGTCAGAGTCTAATATTTTAATTGAGTAAGATTTTTTAGGATCACTTTGAAACGTCAAATCTTCCGCCTGTTCGGAATCGCGACCCGCACACAAGGAGAAAGGCAAGAACCTCGGGCTAGATTTTTTTATGATCCAATACAATAGCATAAATTTATCTGATACTAATTACAACTTTGTCACTGGCGCAAATTCTTTTTCATATAGGCTTTCATATCTTCGAGGTAATCTAAAATTGAGTAATAGACTTTCCTGGAGCTTTTGTTTAACAAAATTTTTGTTTTTTTTTTTACTTTTTTATTTGACAAGCTCAGCTAGATAAGCTTAGATAAGCTTTAGCACATCACTTGGTAATTTATTATAAGAGCTGACAGTTTGCCCTGCACACTTTATTAACTTTATAGAGCCTAGTTGTGTAGACAGATCGTTCAAGATCTAGAAGAGATCATTGTGTAGCCATAAAAAAAACTTTGACCTTCCTTTCGGTTTCCACATTCGTAATCATAAGTTATTATTCTTTAAATATACGTATTCACTAAAATATGTAACCGCAAATTATGTTATCGTAAGTAGATTATGATAAAACCATATAACAAAAAACCAGTCTTATTGTTATCTTAATACCAACAATCCAGAACATATACAGCAGTATGTAGGTAATATACCTATGTTCCTATAAGACAAGCATGCTCCATCTTAGTACTGGTAGTGATGGGAACACTTTGCTCTCGTCTGTTTTTCCGTACCAGTGGTCCAAGTAAGGATATTACCGATCGCATAATAGCGAATCGCAACGTTCGTTACAATTAACCGAATCGTATCGTACCTCGCGAGTATGGAAGTCCAGTCGGTAACTCATATCGATACGCTTGCGATCGTCAAAGTACTCTAAGTTTATATTTTTATCGAACAATAAAAACTTTTACCGAGACCTTCTTCAAAGTAGATATAAAACAATCGTGTAAATAGACAAAATATACGATCAAAACGTCAAACAAAATAACTAGTTATCGATAAACTCGATATAATTTAACGAATGTATACCGATTTTATCTACCGATTGCTTCCGTACTTGCGATGGTCGATAAAACCAATTTTATCGATTTAAACGAATCGATCTAAATGTTAAATTATGCGATCGGTAAGAACCATACTTGCTCCGCAGTACAATCTTGGGAGACTTTAGGTCTTTTAGACTTTTTTAATACTAAAATGGCGGCTACCGTTGCAATTGAACGCCAGAAGCATCACTCGCACATTGGCGAACCTTTTAAAGGAGCTCTGGCGACCTTACTTACAACACAATACTATATAGATATTACTATTTGGCTGCGAGATTATGTACCTAAGGTAGATGTACTTCCCGAGAATGGCTGCTCAAATAGTGAGTCGGAAATACTACTTTGCCCTACCTCTCGATTAAAGGAGTTCGGCGACCTTACTCACCGCAGGAAAACAACACTGTAAAGATATAGTGCTATTTGGCTGCGATATTATGCAAGGCGAATAGGTAATAGGTTCCTTTTAGACAAGCGTAGCCAAATCATTACTCGTTTTTCAAGTGAGCTGATGGTCAAACGCTTAGCCATCAATCATAACAAGAGCTAACGAGCTTTACTGAAATTCACATTTTTTTTATTGAACATCGGGGAGGTGCTTGTCCTTCCTCTCACCTGATATTCAAGTACACAAGGCCGGAGGTGGAAACGCACTTCAGCCGGAATCGTCAATAAACTGAGGAATTGGCTATCTTACCTCTAAGTGCCGGAGCACAACAATTTAAGAATTGTTGTTATGGTGACATAATTAGGTAAGAAGTAGGCGGACTTAAACAAAGTCCTACCACCAACCAAATCAAGTACAATATTGTACTCCCCCTGTGGATCGATCCCATCTGCGGGATCTGACAGCGGCGGGCGAACCTATAGACCACAGAGCCGGTTATAACGGTATTCCTACGTACAATGGCTCAGGTTTGAATCGTACCTGAGGAACGTCTCAACTTGGAAGGTGGATTCGCTCTTCTTCTTAGCCACGTACACGGACCAATGCTGCCTCATCCGGATCATGGTGTCGGCGACGTCGATGAGCCAGTTGTCAATCAGGTCGGCCCTGGTCTCCGCGCACAGCCTCTGCAGCCGTTCTGTGAACTCCGTGGGGTACTGCGGGAAGGGGAGCCCCTCCTGCATCTTGTCCATGTCGCAGATGTACATGTTTTGATACCTATTATCATAACAACATTACTTATTTATTTATTTTGATTTATTTTGAGAACAAAGAGTGCTTAAAAACAAAATTACAATGAAACTTAAAAACTACTGACCATTTAAAAATTGCCGCGTGTGAAAATCTATGGAGATTTGACTGAGGAGGATAGCCAGATTCGCTGATTTTCTCTCTACAGTACAGTAAATTTAAAAAAAATTGGACAGTACTTTCACACGGCGAGATCTAGCCCCAAACTAAGCAGAGCTTGTAATATGGGAACTAGATTACGGATAATATACATGTTTACTTTTTTTAAACACAGAACAAATATACACAGTCAGGTCATAAATTCTGTCACAAGTTTAATATAAAATAATTGAAACAAGTTTATTCATTATGTAACCATTTATATACCAAAATGAACTTAACGAAACATAGATTCTTATGACAATAGAGTTTATTCAAAATGATATCCGTGATTTTGAATACAGGCCTGCAATCTGCGCGGCCAGTCGTCTATCGCAGCACGAACGAGGTCCATGTCAATATCGGCGGCTGCCTTAATCAAAGATGTCTTGAGTGACTCCAAATTGGGATGAGGCTTTGAGCACGCCTTTTCCTCCAAGTGTTGCCATATCTTGTAATCTAACGGACTCAAATCTGGACTGGAGGAGGGCCAGTCTTCGTGCCGGATGAAGTCGATTTCACGCGCCGCCAGCCAGTCTTGTGTGCTCTTCGCTCTATGAGCTGGCGCCGAATCTTGTTGGCATACCCAGTGCCTGTTATTGAACATGGTATGAGAAACAGGTTCCACGAGGTTCGTCAGGACTGTATTTTGATACACAACTGCATTCGTTTTTACACCTTTCTCACAAAAATGTACCTCTGTTAAGCCCCAATAAGAAACTCCCAACCATACCATGAGCGAGGATGGAAAATGACCTCGTTGAACACGCGGAATACGGTTGCTCGCTTCTTCACTACTGTGTGCGTACACCTTATCATTTTGTTTGTTGTAGCTCTCTTCTACGGTAAAAATTTTTTCATCCGAAAAAAGAATTTCCCGATATTTTTTTCCCGCGTACCGCTTCAACAAAGCGCGGCATCTCTTCAGTCTCAGGTCCATTAGACGAGCATTTAAACGATGTCCTGTTTTTCTTCGATATGCCCGAAGCCCTAAGTCTTCATTTAACACCCTTTTCACCGTGGTTCTGCTTAACCCCATCTGAAGGGCCAACAATTTCTGCTTACGTTTGGGATTTCTTTGAATTTGCGCCTTCACAGCTTTTATCACTGCTGGAGTCCTAACAGACCGAGGGCGACCACTTCTTGACCTGTCATCTACACTAGAGTCTTCATTGTATCGTTTGATGGTACGATAAACGAATCTTTTGGTTAGGTATATTCAAATTTTTCAGTATGTCAAAAATTTGAATTGGCGCGTAACCGCAACGATGCAACGCAATAACTGCAACACGGTCTTCTTTAAGCGTCCACTCCATATTTAAAAATGAGTAAAAATCTAAATAGTATACATTTTTATTTTCATGAACAATTAGAAATTCGAATTCATTAAACTTTTTTGTGGCCAGCATTCTAAAAGAAAAGTTTTTACTGTGTGACAATACTTATGACCTGACTGTGTAATATACTCATCACACAAATGTTTGTTCCGGTGGGAATCGAACCCACAATCTACAGCGCAGAAGGCAGAGATACTACCAACTGAGCTCGTAGTTACTCGTTAATTTAAAAATGTCATGTCCAATTCAAAATAAACTTTGCAGGTATAAGGAGAATTAGTCTAGTGGTACGCTATTACTTTTTCTTAAAACAAAATATATGGAAAATACATTAATTGTATTGGGAAGCGGGACTACTGGGCCCTCTAATGTGGCTCTGAGTAAGAGGGACGGTTTCAGGTAAGTAAATTCTGAAATCAGATAACATACAGATATCTGTATGTTATCTGATTTCAGAATTTACTTACCTGAAACCGTTACAACATTTTATTCCGAAAAAGTTAAGTATTCCCGTGGGATGCCAAACGTAACTCATAGTCTGTTTCTCTCTTTCACGCTCAAACGGCTGAACGGATTTTTATAAATTCTTTAATAAAGGTAGCTCAACCATGGATTAACCCAGGCTTATTATCCCGAAAAAATTGCCTTGCGACGTGAATAATATTCATTCATCCGTTCAGCCGTTTCAATGTGAAGTACACACACATACACACACATTGACAAACTCTCGCATTTATAATATTAGCGTGATAATAGAAAAAACGAACTTATTTAACTAATGAATTAAAATTAATATTGAGTAGCCTCAAATAGGCATAGTGTAGGTACTAAATTGAGTTTATGTTAAGTGGCTATATTAGATTCAGTAGGTATTTATTACATAATGGGCTATGTATTTATTGAAAAACCAACAGTTAAAAATACAATAACTAATTAAGATTACAGTGAGCTAATAATAGGTTTTCACGAGTAAAGACATAGTAGGAACAATGCATTTGAAATTTAAATCTATCTAGTTTAAATTGACGTGATTAGATGAGCTACATGGAACTTTAAGAATAAAGCAGAGGTGCTTCATGATTTTAATTTGAATGCGTCATAACGAGGATTCCATATCTGCGATGCATATTCAAGGACGAAAGTAAAGTAGGAGAGCTTCAAGTTCCTCAGTGAACACAGAGGGCCTCCCTAGCTTTAGAGCATATTTGAAGCTAGCATTGATGGATTTAGCTAGTCTGAAGTTATTTTTCAAGGTGCTGTAGGGTATTTCAGTCCCTTTTAATTCCTTGTGTACGGATGTACCGCCACGCCGAAGTTTTTGACAGCATTTTCTAAGGTTTCAACAGTACAAGACGCTTTCGGAGTGGAGCGTTCTCTCGTTTTTGTCATTTTAGCACCTGAAAAAATACATAGTAAAATGCATATGGGGGGTAATCAGAGTCTAATAAGCTATGATTACCCGAATAACATCAACTTGAAATTGAATAAAATGATATCCTTTATACGGCGATGGACGCTTTAGAGTCTACGGTATGGTACGAGGTCCAAGTCAAATACCTATTTTTATTCAGTAAGATTTTTTGGACTGGACGCACGCGTGTCCAGTCTTTTGTGTCCAGTTAGTGACTAACCCGATTTTTTAGGATCACTTTGAAACGTCTAATCTACCGCCCGTTCGGAATCGCGACCAGCACACAAAGAGTAAGGCAAGAATCTCGGGCTTGTTTTTTTTTTATAATTCATTACAATAGCTTATAATTATATAATACTCCAGTATGGTAAAGATAAAGATAAAGATAAATTTATTTCATAATACATTGGCACGAATTCTTTGTACCATAATCATATATAAGTAGAATCTAAAGATAGCACTGTAAAGGGTATTTTCTTTATAAATATAAAGACAAAATCCTATATACCCTCCGCGCTAGATTTAACTGTGTTACGCCAGGGTACCTACATGCTTCTAAACTTCTGCAAAAGACCCATTTTCAGGACATAAAAATATTATTTTATGATATCTGCTGTTTATGACTCAAAACTATAACATTACTAGAAACTTACTAACAATAATATTACTAACTACTAACTAATGGTTATGGTAGGATGAATTAGATTAAGTAGGTTTATTCGCTTTTGGTCTTCACACTAGGATTCCATGTGTTGTGAAGACCAACATCGAGTTAGGTACGTAGTTATGTAGGTAGGTACCAGGTACTTACTACCTACTGATGCAGTGTTCGATAGGTAACTACATTATCACAAGTGAAATTTAGATAAGTAAGATAAGTACCTTCAAAGGCTGGTGGGAAGGGTAGATTGCGGTCGACAATCGAGCAACCGACAAAGCTTCAATTATTGTTTTATCATAATATACACGCACGTGGACCTATGCAGTGTAGAAATTCAACCTCGCATCTATGGTGTAGTGGTTCGCCCACCGATGAACCGATCATAGATCCAGTGGTCCCGGGTTCGATCCCCAGGAGAATATAATATTGTGTTTGATTTAATTGGTGGAGTCCGCTTTTCTAGCTACCACCTTCTTAGCCAAGTCTGTCGCCATAACAACTAATGTGTTGTGTACCTTGCAGCATTTAGAGGTAGGTACGAGTAAGGTAGTCGGTTCATCAGACTGTTGAGAATACCGGATGCGCTTCCACCTTCGGACAAGCGCTTCCCACAGTTCAAAACAACTCAACACAAAGTACTTTAGTACAAAAAAAACTGTTCCAAAAAAAATCTGCTCAGCCGTTTGAAGATCTTCACCTTTTGTGGATGATGAAGATAACTGCTGAATAACGTACGACATCCACCTTGTGTTTGGGCTCATACTGTGAGTTTAGACGGTCACGATTACTCTAAATGTATACATTTTTAGGGTTCCGTACCTACAATGACAAAACGCGAGTGATCTAATAAGGGAAATAAATCCGTTATAAGATCGGTTGCGATTCTGTCGTGTCTGTCTGTCACACCCATTTTTTTCCGAAACTACCACACGAAATATGTTTCAATTTGGTACAATGTACCTACCAAATTGAAATATATTTAGTTTGTATATTTCATGTACATTGAATTTGATGACACTACCATACACAAGTAGCTTATTTACAAAATAGTTATCAGTTGTAATAATTATCAAGTCAGCTCATGGATGTCGTAAAAGCCGATTAAGATATACATCTTTACTGCAATCACCAATCAAGGTCAATTGCGCGGTTTCACGCACCAATCCGCCTGCGACGCGTCGTGATTATGGTAAATACCCTCCAGCTTTGCAGGAGGCGCTGTCCAGCAGTGAACACTAATGGCTATTGATATTTGTGTTGTATCAAAGAAAATAAAAATTCTAATTAAATTTCAGGCTGTATCTCAAAACCACACGCGCTCCATTTCACTAGCAAAACCTATTTATAGATGAAAATACATATTAGGTAGCTACATTAACAGATTTGGGCGAGGTAATATCGATATTCGTCCCTGTATGTTATACCCAAAAAATCGACTGGAATTTATTTTTGTTGAAAAATGAACTTGAAAAACTAAGCGAGTACTCCAAAGATCCTTCGATAAAATCAGAGATAATTATTAATTATATGCTTTTGCATAATTAGCAACGCTATCAATATAATATCAATCAAGTTGATATGAATCAAAAGCCTACTTACGTAAGCTTCTTTGTTCTCGTATATACCGATTGTTACCTACCGTCCACCTCCTGAGACGAACTGGGTTAACCGTTGAAAGTTTTTTTACAACTGCCTCGCTTTTCCACCAGGGATGTTCCTTGGAAAATATTAAAATTCCACCGCCCACTTCGTTATTAAAACTCTTCTTTGAAGTGCAAAGAGAATATGATTGTAAAATGTATATTGGTCTATTTTCAATATATTATAGTATATATTATTATTATATATTAAGTGTTCTAATCGCGAAAGTTTAAAATAAACTATTTTTTGTCTTGAACTATTGGATCAGCTTTTGTATCAGTAGTCCGATTGGAACGTGAACCGGATTTATGAGCCACTTCTTGTCAGTAGATCGGTGTTGGTGAAAATCTTTTGTGATTGTTTTGGCCTAGTATCCGTGGTTTTTGTGTTAATACCCTCTCCTTCGCAGGCGCAAAGGAGGGTAATAATCATAGATTTAGTATACATAGATTGACAATGCAAAAGAGAAAGAGAATAGTGTAGGTAAGCCTTTGTTAGAGTGAGATAGTTAGACGAGACCATAACGACACGCTACCGGCCTGTATCGGACTGGCGTCAATTGAGACCGGAACAATCCTACTTATTTTAAAATCTAGGTTTTTAAGTGAATATTAGTGTTAAATAGACGTGAGTTATTATGGTTACGTGTACAGTATCAGTATGTAACGCATCTAAAAGAGATAACTCACAGAATAATACGTTTCACATTTAAGGTCGATTGAAATGTTCAGCTATTTAACTGCAATGTTTTAGAACTGTAATAAAAGTTTTGTACATACATGGATTGGAAAAAAAATAATATTTTATCCCAATAATACTCTGAATGTATTCAATTAGAAGTAATAAGTGAAATAGTTTTGAATGTAGAATATATCAATAGAATATATATATTTATTGCCAAATGACAAGCCACACAGCTCAGCTCAGTGCGGAAGCTTTGCCTTCCGCACTGTAGGTTGTAGGTTCGATTTCCACCCGGAACAAACATATGTGTGATGAATATAGATGTAGATGTAGTACAGTGTTTGAATGTTGTATGATAAGAATGTATTTACAAATTTTATTAAGACCCAAAAATTCACAACCCACGACGGGACTCGAACCCGCATATTTTCCTAAAGCCGGAAACGCTCTAACCAACTGGGCTACGGGGGTACCGACGCAGATTCCGAGTTTTTGTTAATTTTTGTGTCATAATAACATTTGTAAATGTTATATACATCAAAAGATTTGAAGTATGTATTTATCAAAAAGTGAAGCACTTGTAGGTAACAAGTATAGGTATTTTATCCGTTATCAAGTCCCCATATTACAAGCTTTGGTTAGCTTGGAGCTCGATGGCGCTGTGTGAAATTAATGTCCTAAAAATATGTTCATATAATGGAAGTAAAGGGTTGTTAAACTAAACAGTGTCTTAGACCTATGGATTATACAAACCGTAACAGACAGACGGTGACAACCTAACGGGTGCAGGGACGAATCATCTCACTTTTCGAACCAGATCCTACGGAGCTCGATGAGCACCGGGTTCCCCTCGTAGTACCGGTAGGAGATGGCGTGCTTGGCACGCACGATGGCGGTGTGCCACGGCACGGGCGCGCGCACCGCCAGCGCCGGCCACAGCGGCGGCAGGAACGCGATATTCAGACGTTTGCACTCCTCAGGGTCGTCCAGAATATACGACACTATGCATCTGCAGGTTACCAAACCAAAGGGACATATTTTCGTGTCTGCGACAGAGATAATGGACCCTAAGTCAAGGTCAAAAATCATTAATTCAGTGTAATTCGGTGCATTGCTTTTATTTTAACGTCGCATAGAATTAGAGCTAGCAGCGAGAGAGATTGACAAAATTGAGAGTGGTTAGATGCCTAATATGGTGTAATGAAAGCACATTTTAACGTAGTGTTAACAGTTTTTTTGTGTTGCAATCTCTTTCAAATCAACACACATACCAGTCATCACGAAATCTCAGATTCAGAGGTCCCGGGTTCGATCCCCAGGGGGGGGGCAAAAAACTGTGCTTGGTTTGGTTGGTGGTAGGACTTTGTTTAGCCTGGCTAGCTATAACCATCTTACCTAACTCTGTCGCCAAACCAAATGATTATAAAATTGTTGTGTTCCGGCATTTAGAGGTAAGATAGCCAGACCATTGAGGATTCCGGGTGAAGTGCGCTTCCACCTTCGGCCTTATCATAACTTGTAAATCAGGTGAGATGAAGGCCAAGCAACGCCCGGTCGTAACATTAAAGAAATAACTTCCCATTGCATTTTTTGGGGAGTCCCATGTTCTGTTGTGCAATTTGTCCGAGCTGTAATGATAAGGTTAATCGCCACTGACCGTTTCATGCCTATAATGAAGAACTCCAGGATGTCGGCTTCGTTCTGTCGCACGCAGGCCTGGTACGAGAGCGGCAGCAGGCGTTTCCTGATGGCGGCCGTCTGCCGGTCGACCGCCAGCCTCGCGCGGCGATACAGACCCGAGGGGAAGTCCGGGATATGCCGACCAGACACCGACTGATAACAACATGTTATTGTTCACCAACCACTACCACCCCTACTACCACCGTAGGACTTTGTTTAAGTCCTCCGGGCTAGCTACCACCATCTTACCTAATCTAAATGCCTCTAAAAGGCATTTAGAGTTAAGATAGCCAGTTCATCAGTTTGTTGAGGATTCCGGGTGAAATGCGCTTCCACATTCGGCCTTATCATAACGTGTAAACTAGATGAAATGATGGCAAAGCGCTTCCTGTCGTAAAATAAAAAATAAAAACAAAGTTGAGGGAGGCCTTTCTCCAGCAAATGGTAATGAATATTATGCATGACATAAACCATATTAGATCGATTCTATTTCATTGTATGCCGAGGTTTAACCAATTTTAGGTTTTTATTTGTTTCAAAGGAGCTTCAAATTTCAAATCATTATCAAATGGAAAAATAAACGAAAACATTGAATGCATTGTTTTTGTTTATTTTTCAAAAAACAATCGAAAAAAGATGTAGCCTGCATTAGTTAAAAAACTGTCTCGGTACTGCTGATCCGTCTTGATTGTGAATGGGAAACGGGAGTGAAATGATTCTGGCGTTTGCAAGCGCAAACGCATGTTTCGAGGTCAAGGGCTGACATATTTCATCAAAAAAGATCGTTGCTTCAAAGTCACTTCAAATTTTATGTACGAGTATGAGCATAGGTATGGATATGTTTAAAACACTGGATAGAGTCAATACGTATATTTAACTGAATAACTGATAGTTACAAAATTAGGTACAAAATACAATTAGTATACATGGATCGTGGGCAAAGGCTTGGGAGCCTTTGCCAAGCCTTTCCTTTTGTTCTGTGTTTGGGTGTTGTATTGTATATAAGTATGTATTTACAAAAAAAAAAAGTATTTAAGTAGTGTATCCGTAATCTAGTTCCCATATTACAAGCTATGCTTAGTTTGGGGCTAGATTGCGCTGTGTAAAAAATAATGTCCTGTAATATTTATTTATTATTTATTATTTCCGTACCGACTACCGACGAAATACCATTTGAAATGAAAATATATCTATGGTTAGAGTACCTCCATAATCTGTATTTTGGTGACAGTTATGCAAGTTGACAGTAATATATTTTTGTTATCTCAATATCAGCTATCTGCAACAAGCTAATTATAATGCTATCTAAAAAGTACATACAATGTGTTCGATTAAATGCACTCACGCGGCAATTCGCTGAGGAGTGGGTGGCGTGATGATGGCCAAGTCTTATGATGTTGATTATGTTCACCATTTTTATCCTAAGGTTTAAACGCTGTGCTTATCGATATTTATCCTTACATTATCAAAATAAGGTTGCAGTCTTATAATGTTGATTATGTTGCGTTTATTTTAGAATAAGAACGGTTGATTTAGAAAATAAATAAAATAAAATATGTCTTTTAATTATTATTGTATAACATGTGAAGTTATATCTCAATATTATTATTTTTTAAGTGTTCTGTTTAAGGGTGATATAAGTTGAATGCATGCAACACTAATGTTTCTGTATTCACATATATTTGTCAATAATCTCGATCTAAACAAGATGTCATATGTAAATATTAAGTCTATTTCGATTGTAAACTGTTTTGTGATTATTAATAAATAAATCAATGAATAATAACGACATGGTGTTTTGAGCAAGTTGTAATAACGAACACCTATTCATTGTTACTAAACAATACACAATTCTTTATTACACCTAGGTAACTATTAAGAATAGTTGGTCGGAGGATTCTAAGCCGACGCCGCGCCGCCGCGAGGAGTACAGCCGACATGACAATCAAATACTTGATTATGAATCATGTACTATTTAATATCTATTGCCTTTGACTATAGAAGGTGATCCTCAAATGAACTACGCTCTAAGTAGTGATCAGAAGCGAATCCTCGAAGGAGAGAAAGAATTGTGAAAGATGAGGTTCTCAATTCGTCGGAAACTCTTTTTTTTTTTATGTATGTTCCCCGATTACTCGAAGACGCCTGGACCGATTTGGAAAATTCTTTTTTGTTTGAAAAAGTATACTTCACAGGTGGTGCATTGTCATCAGGTCAGGATCTGATGATGGGATCCTGGAGAAATCGAGTGAACGCTTCAAATATTATATGCACACTTGAAGTTTGGACGTGCCTCTGACTATCTCCTAGTAGGTGATCCTCATAAGATCCACGCTCTGAGTAGTGATCAGTTATTACAGAGATTTTGTTGGTTAAGGTTATCATGAGTCGTCCACGAGCAGATAAGACTCATCTGCACAGCACTCGAAGCAAATTAGTGTAAAAAAAAAACAATTCATTTTGACAACTACGAACACACACACAGCGGTGGGTGACAAATTTCTCTGCCGCGTATGATGACTCCATCAGAAGCACCTAATGCTCTGTCTCCAAATTCTGGTCGGTATTAGGAGATGGCGCGGCGAGGCGATTAGCACTTACCGTAGTGAGGTAGTAGTTGATCCGGCGCAGATCATCCGGGTGTATGTACCGATAGTGCTCCAGCTCTGTGGTGCGCAGCATCTCGGTCTTCTGGTCGTCCGGGTCGCGCGGAGCTTCGAAAGCTAGCTTCTCTAAATGCCTGGAACCAGCAGATTTCATCGCTGTACTGATATAGCAAAATGTGAATCCTTTTGAGATAAAAATTATACCTCTGTGGTCTAGTGGTTCGTCTACCTATATCAGATCCAGAGGTCCCGAGTTCGATCCCCGGGGGATACAATATTGTGTTTGGCTTGGATGGTAGGACTTTGTTTAAGTCCACCTGGCTAGCTACCACATCTTACCTAAGTCTGTCGCCATGACAACAATTCTAAATGGTTGTGTTCCGGAATTTTAGAGACTGTCAAGGATTCCAGGTGAAGTGCGCCTCCACATACGGTCTTATTTTAACCTTTAACCAGATGAGATAAAGGCCAAGCGCTTCTCCGTCATACAATAAAAAAAAGTGGCATAAGTAAAGCCCTATGCCAAAGTATATACAAATACTAATAATAATAGATTATTTTCAGCTATAGCCGGAATAATTTATTTTACCTTTTCAGACTTTCTTTAGCGGCTATTTCCGCCTCTTCTTTCTCTCTTCTTCTCTTTTCCAATCTTTTTCTTTTGGCTTCTGCTTCAGCTGCTTTCCTTTTGTTATATGCTCCAGACACAAGATCCTCTAGCAACACTAAGCCTGCAATAAAATATGCATGTTGCTTATTACAAGACATACAATGACCCAGTTCTTTATCTCGTCTTCTTCAACAGCCCTCATCAATGTCCACTGCTGGACTAAGCTACCTCTAAAATCGGTGGGTTTTGCCATAATCACCATGATTAGCAGGCGGATTGGTGATTTCTGTATAAGTTAAACTTCTGTGTAATATCTTACACAGAAGTGCCTAAGCTTCTTTCCGGTAAGATCCCTTAGATAGCCTTTTTACGACATCGCGCGGGTCGATTCTTAAGCTGCATTCTTATGCTAAAGGAATATGTGAATGTTCCGTTAGAGCAAACCTTTCTGCAGCTTCTGTTTGCTTTTCGCCGCTTCTATAGCGTTCAGACGCTCCTGCTCGCGCTCCGCCCAAGGCTTCAGCGGCGGGAACTGGGTCTCCCCGCGGGGACCCACTGGCCCGAAGAGAACTGGCGCCGGCCGCTTACGGGGAGGCATGTTCAGCAGCCGCAGGGTCTTCGTAGCCGGCGTGTAGCAGTTACCTACGAACGTAGCACAACTCGAGACAGTACTAGACAGGGATTTCCCGCTTACGTAATTGGGTTGCTAACTGAAGAATGGTGACAAACCAGAGTCCACATGGTCAGGAACAATCAGTCTGTGAGGAAGCGTAACCGTCCATCATGGTCGTTTGTTATAGCCTGAGCAATTACTGTGTCCCTGTGATAGTGAGCAACTATTCAAGGCTCTTTCAATAGTCAAGTGGCTTGACACCAAATTATCCTTCAAAAATGAAGCATGTCTATCCTTCCGCTGGTCCTCCCACCATCTTGAAATTGCTAACGCCGTCGAGGTGTCCAGTAGAGTTGAGCAGTTTTTCTCAAGGTCCGTACCTTTTGGCAACGCAACGAAGTCCGCAGACAAGCGCAGAGCCTAATTTAGGTATGGAGAAGGGGCCCTATGGAGTCCACAGAAGAGGGAAAAAAGCGAAACAAAATTAAATATAACAATATTCAGACTTCGAGTAGATAATACACATACTGAAAAAAAAGTCTAACTGTGTAATTTTTTTATATAAGTATAGCGTAAATCAGTAACAGTAATTAATTTACAATCAGATAGTCTATTTACTAAGTATTCCATCGACATAAGTATCATAGGTGGTTTACATACAATAATAGAAATAAATTGACAAATACATCAGCACCCTCGATAATGTCGCTGACCACTGGCTCGGCCCAACGCCATATTATCTCATATTACCAATATAGCGGCCGCCTGTCAAGAAGCTATGCTGGTGGATAAAATGCGACAGTACCTGTGGAGTCCGAGGGCTTGACGTGGTTGTAGCTGTCCCGGTAAGGCACTCCTCGCGTCCACGACTTGGCTTGCATCAGCGGGGGAAACTCGCTGCATAGTCCTTCGTTTTCACCTGCGTAGGTACCAAAGCGAGGCAGAACTGTAGATTGTACACTATAAAAAGGTACAACTAGTTGTAGTTAGTACAAATTTGTGGTACCGGTTTGGTTAGTGATAAGGTTAGTTTCAAGTTCACCCTGCCACCATAATTTTTGTGTTCCGGCATTTAGAGGTATGATAGCCAGTTCCTCAGTCTGTTGAGGATTCCAGGTGAAGTGCGCCTCCACCTTCGGCCTTATCTTAACTTGTAGTTCCACAGTTTGTTGAGGCATCCGTGTGAAGTGCCATAACTTGTAGCCAGGTGAGACGAAGGCCAAGCGCTTCCCGTCGTACAATACAAAACTTTAACCCCTTTTACCTTCAGGATAATAGTTCCTAGCGGCCCTGAGAAGTATGCTGTCCTTTTCCAGTTCATCTTCATAACCAGCCCTGGGGAAGTAAAAACAAATGGTCAGTATACTTACCCAATGACATCATCGCATACATAGGAGTAATTTAGAAATTGTATTTTATTTGTTGTCGAGTTAACTCTAAGTATGGAAGCCTATATACCTTTTTTTTTCGCTGGTAAAAATGCATTACACACCCCCATCGGGGGTGGGAGGGTTACGTGGGACTCTCCAGTTGCCCGGTATAGGGTAGACTGGGCATGGTTGAAACAATTTAACTTCAGTTGTATGTTGTGGAGTTTCTTTTTTATTTAGAGGCAATATTTTTGTGCTACCAAAAGGAATATATATCTAGTTCCTAAATACAATTTATTTGGAAGCTCTAGCATTAAGCTACGTAAACCTCATAAAAATTAAATGGAGACGTGGTTCAACTGACCCCATGCTGGGGTAAATTGAACCACCATATGGGGTTGAATGAAACAGCTTTGTATCTTTGAAATAGTAATAGTTATTTATTAAGTCTTGACTATATTCATAAGTACACTAGTAATTAGTGAGATCCTGCAAAGTTGGTAAGCGTCATGCAACTACTTTTAGTTAATTATAAACCTCTTTGTCCTGAACAACTTTTAATATATTTTTTTTCAATATTTCTATTACGATGCATCGTTGAGTGTTCTAACATAAACAAATCATTAACTTATGGCACGATCAATATAGTTTTTCTTATTTTGAATTAAAACAACCCCTAGTTGAGTAAATAGTCACAGTTATTTATTTTCGTAGAAAAGTTATTGTTTCAATCATGACAATGTTTCAATCATGACCAAAATAAATCTGGTAGTAATGACTGCATATTATTTATTAACTTTAAAAAAATCAAGTAATTGAACATGTAGGTACAATGGTTTAGGGTTTTTTTAATTAACTTTAGACATGGTTCTAACAAAATAAACAACTTTACCGATATATATTTAGTTGGTTAAAAATATTTTTTTGCAAAGATTAATATGATTTGCAGAATCGTAGGGAATCTTGACTCTGAAGCAAATATATCTCAAAGACCGCCTTTGTATATTTTCAATACGATCAATATAAGTAATATAGCAGGGGTTCCAAATCTGGGAAGCGTACTCTAGATGGCTTCTTACAAAAGTGTAATACAAAAGTTGAATAGTCTTAACATTAAAAAAATCAGAGTCGTTTAATAAAACCCAATTATTTCGAAGCTTTCCTAATGATATTGTTGATATGAATATCAAAGAGTAATTTTTAATCACGGTAAACGCCAAGATCACGAATGTTGTTACATTTAGAGAGGACATGGCCTTGTAGTATGTAATTTGAGGGAACAATATTCAACTTACGGGTAAAAGTTGTGACAAAGCATTTAAAAGGATTATGATCAAGTTTATTGACAAGCCAATAGTTCTCTAACCGAGTTAGATCTTCCTGAAGTGCAATTATATCAAGACTTGATGATATACTAGAGAAAATTTTCATATCATCAGCAAAACATAATTTAATATCATTATCGAACTCTGCATAAACAATACAATTTATAGTCTGAGTGAGAGTGGACTCAAAACGAACTTCTAATCTAACACTGCCATGTTTTATAAGATTCCAATGAGTGTTTGAATTTGAACTCAGGTCAGCTGTTAGATCAAACGCTAACAAACAGTATCCTTCGGCATATTGTTCCCTAGATAGCCCATTACCTTCATTAAGAAAATGTATACCTTTTCCTAAATTTGCTGACTATCGATGTATATATTGTTTATCTCTAATAAGGATTCCATTTTTCCCAATCTATCTTCTTTTTGGGTTTGCTAGTAACTGTTGTTGAAAACTCTTCTTCCCCTTCCTGTAGGTTGTATTCTTTAAATGGGGTGATCTGAAGCTGCTTCATATAATTGACTCTTTTTGGATTTCCGATGTAAATCAGTGGTATCTAAATCTTTCAACGCTTTCGCGAATTTTTCCCATCCTATGGGATCACTTCTTTTGAGTGGTCTCAAAGAATCATTTACTAAGTCTACAATATTACTCCCAGGAACTTTTTCTTTGTTTACAGTAATTGTACCATCATCATCCCAATGAATTATATTTTTATTCGAAGATATCAAATACAATAATCTCTCACCCTTCTTTATATACGTTTTAGGTACCAAGCTGAGTATTTGTTTAGGTGAGTAAAGAGATGACTTTCCACTAGAAACAGAAATATTTTCCTGTTCTTCACCTTCGTTTGGAGTCTGAACAGTGACTGAATCATTATAATTGGCTTCATTGTTTTTATTGTCCACTGTATCATATCCACTATTATCCATATTTGAAACGATGGGTGAATCGGTCGACGTCCTTCTTCAGTAAAATGTAAATATCGTTGCAAAGTTTGTAAATATAGAGTACACTTTTTCCTATCTTCCATATCACTTTTTAAAATGTTTTGCATTTCGATGTCTAATCGTGACAGGGGGTTATCAACTGTATTATGTTTGTTAATTTTTTCTATCACACTTGGATCAATGAGTAACATTTTCTTAGCATGTTCCATTTTTTAAACAAAGGCACCAATTAATGCACTTAAAATTGAACCCAATATCATTGGTAAAAAAGCGCTTCCTTTTTGAATGATTATGTTTTTGCGAACTTTGTTTGTGCTTTTACATACTAGTTTGCAAAGAATGTCTTTATATTTTTTTATTTTTTTTCTAGATTTTTCTTCAAGGGGTACCTTCCCTTTTAAAACGTTATGAATACATTCACAAATACAATTAATTTCTTCTTCATCACATGATTTTAAAAGAGCTTTTATGTGTTTTGGTTTAAGTGTATGTAGCTCTAAGTAAATCCATATGCGTCTTAAGTCTTCGATGCATTATTTATGACTGATATGAATTTGTTGATTCTTAGCATATTTAAACACTTTTGTTGGAACGTAAACAGTACAATATCCATCTGAAGGAAATATTTTTATTTAAAACGGCACATGTCATTAGTATCTTGTTTTAAATCAATCATTAAGTATCCATGAGCTTCATTAGTTGCATCTCTGTAAGAATCTTCCATCAATTTAATATTTTCTGGTGAAACTTGTCGTGCTAGGTATCGAATTTGGGTCTTATCACGAGGATTTTTGAAATAGATGATATAACTAGAGTTCAGAGTCGTCTCTTAGACCTTTAACTTGATGAAATTAAATTAAATGATAAACCTTTTGTAAAAATATCAACAATGCGCCCATCGGATTCCCTCATAAGATCATCAATAATTATTAATTGCGGATCCTTTCCATCAAACATACTAAGATCTGGTATTCCTTGAAAATAATTGACGTTTCTCAAATTATACAACGGTTGCATTTCATCAAAGCACCATGTAGTTTGAACAAATTTCACACTACAAATTTCTTTTACATATTTTATAAAGTTTGTAACAAAATTTGATTTCCCACACACACTTGGACCTGCCACTATTGCGGTAAACGAATGATTCAAATGAAACATTTTTATTATCAACACGTGTCGCTGGTATGAAATAAAAAATAATAATGAAACAATATGTTGAAAAATTAGAAATATATATTTTTTGTACATTAAATTTAAAACAGGATTCAAAATACGAAGAACTTTACAGCTTTCTCTTTTGGATCCAGATTGACCTTGACACAACTTTCTATAAGAATAATGGATACAATTGATATTCATAAATATTTACACTACATACACCCAGCTTTACACAAAAATTTGTACGCTGCAAATAGGTTACCGCTGCATGTCAAAAAACCACTGTACCGAATAAGCAATTTGGATCCAGACAACAAGCCAGGCTCACATTGGATAGCCATTTTATATTTAATTTGATTCGTATGGGCGCGCACCTACAGACTATCACAAAAACTTCTTGCGCAGGAACTCAAGACAATGGGATTTTAATAGGTATAGATTGCAACACGACCTAACTTCAGGAGAATATTGTTTGACATATCTGTATTACAAGTTTCACTGTAATACGTTGACGGATTTTATTGAATTATTCAGTAACAATACCATTAATAACGATTTATTTTTACACAAGTTATTTATTGAATGTTTTAAAGCCAATAAGAAATAGTGCATACCTACACATAAGTTTTAATTTCGATATATTTGTTCCCCAAATAAATAAAATTTGATTTGATTTGATTTAATGTAAGAACTTCAGTAGGTACCTACCTGTTATACAGTGTTAAAAGCTGCCCTATCAATAAAATAAAACAAAATTTATAAATACAAAATGTATTTAATTTATTAAAATAAGTACCTAAATAAGTATACACAACAAAATCATGATGATAAAATAGTTAGTAATGTAATTAAACATATTTTTTTTTTATTAAATTAAGTACTAGTAACCTAGATGCAAATACAAGAAAATCATTAGAACAATAATTTTAAATATGAACCATAAATTAGGCCATAAACACTTCAAATGATCCTAATTTTTGTTTTGAAAGGAATACGTTTTACAGTCTCCTGATTCAGATATCTTTTGTGATTTGGTAAATAATTTTATTCGTGTTTTCATAATTTTTGTTATTGGATTCCTTGCAGTAGTATTTAACACGAACTTTTGCGTGCATCCAATGTTCTGCATGAGGAATCCTGCTTAGCTTTTTCAAATCGTAGACATAGATTTTTATAAGATGTGTCGCATCGTCTTCTGGGTTTGATGACAAGTAGGATACGCCACCCTCTTTGTTCAATTCTTCTCTTTTGTTGGTTCTTCAGGAAAGAATTCATCGATGTTACCAAGGCTACTGCGGGAACGTTTGCATGTAGTTTTCTTTGAAAGTTTGTGTGGTATGCAATTGATGGTGTCCTCTTCGTCAGAAGCGGACAATAAGGGTAGGGGATATATAGGGTAGGGTAGTAAAATTGCTTGAACGTGTTATGTTCTACAACCTCCTCCGCGGGAGAGTAACATGATGTGCCCTGTAACAACATGTCTCTTTTATAGAAAACATAGATACAAGTAAGTAGTTGTGTAAAAATAGAAATTGTATAATTATAACTGAACGACATGCCCTAAAACCAGAAAGAAACAAAATCGTACAACCTCCATCAAAACTCGTTATAAAAAATCTACATATATCAACTATATTCTTACCGACATGTTTTGAAGAAAGACTTGTTGTCATTTGTATCAAAATAGGTACCCTCCAGATAATACGAGCAAGGGTCGTCATCGACTCCATCAGTCAACAACGGAGTACCGACTTCTGACTATATGATAAGGAAACAACAATAGATGTTGAAGAATGTAGTACCTAGCTCTGGAATGGAGCACGACAAGCAGAATTGCAATCGGTCGGGCGGGTGCGATTACCTACTTACGGTCGGCCCTCTGTTTTTTTTTAGGAGCAAGGACAAAATGTCGGCGCTTGTTTGTTTTTTTTTTAGGAGACATGTCACAATTTCGGCTCTTATTTTTAGCTTCTAGCGAGGCACCCATTTTTTTTCTTTGAGCCGCGAATCCCTACTACTGGGGCTCACATCACGGAGCTCCTTCATAATAGCCTCTAGAGAAGCAGTCTCGACGGGTTGCAGCGCAGCGGGTGACGGTGCCCGACACGGCTGACATCTCCACTGAGAACGTTTTTCCAAATTATACCGCCTCCAGGATGCCTCCGATATATTGGCACAGGCAAGGCATATAGGTGGTTAATGCAAACAGAGCACAATACTCCATCATGAAATTCATCATTACAAACTGCGCACTGGGTCATGATGTAAATAGTAGATAGTGGTTACGATATAAGATATTACAAAGGTTGCCGATATATTTTGCTGCCGATGCAGTACAAAGACACACGCAAGCGAATTAAGTGTTCACACAATATTGAGTTAAACAACATAGTTACACAGAAAAACATATTAGAACATTATAAAAAAAGTGTTAGAGAAGAAATAAAAATCTGGTAAAAAACTTACTTTTATGGCTCAAAAATGAGAAAGGCCTCCATGCACGTCTGCGTTGCTCGCTAGGTCTAGCGGTGCTGGCCATAGATTCGAAAATGGCCGACAGAACGGCGAGTGTAATGTCACGCGCCTACGTATCACGCTTTCTGAGATAAATGCGATGTTTCAACCATGACTTGATTCAATTGACCCCAGTCTACCCTACCCACTAAACAACAAAATGTAGGACACAGTGTCACTAAACTAACACCAAAACTGCGATCACCAACCCGCCTACGTGGTGATTATGACATATGAGTGATGATAAAAACGTCGGATTAAATAGCGGTAAAATACGCGATTAATACCCGTTTTTCGAATCAAAATAAAGTGATGATAAAGCAAATAACAAATGAAAAAATTAATGGGATCAATGTCAGACCTACGAGTAACTTCATCGATGAAAGAAAACAAGTGAACTCACAGAGTACCTAATCCCTGAAAATACAAAAAAATACGGTCCGAATTGCGGACCTTCTCCTATATGGGATGGGAAGTCTAGGATAAAAGGGTCACCTTTTCAAATCCCTCGGCGCAGGTTGCTTGCGGGCGGGGATGTGGAACCGCGGCGGACATCTTTCTGCCTTCAGTGCATCCTTGGAGCCAGGCTTTTTTGCGCGCTTGCGGTCGCCGCTCGCCATCACAACTCAGCTAGAAGTTTATCTAAGGGATCAGAGACTTTATTTGCGGAAAGATTGATCATGTGGAGGCAACAGCCTGGATGTCTCTTGTGTAGATTCGTTTATTATTCATAATATGTACCAGTGCAGTTTCACTTCCACATAACATAGGACGCTGAAGATGAGAACATATGTTTTCCACATAAAATTGGGTCTCTCCTGTCTACCCCACAGAAAAAGAAAAGTGTGATTTTTCTTCATTTTCATGAAATATTATGTAATGCAAAGTTTCTAGAACCTGGCGGCTGTAGCACATCGAAGAATATAAGTCCCTAGCAGAGGGACTTAAATTCCCCCATATTGACCCGCCTGTGGATGTCGTTAGATTCAACAAAGGGTTTTTACCAGGTGAAGGGCGGGCAGCAGCTTCCATCTATCTAAGAACCTACCTTACACCAATACTGTGACCGCCAACTCACCTGTCAAGCGTGGTGATTATGGCAATTCCCCCTATTACTCTTGTTGGGAGATGGGTAACAACATACCCTATACTTAGTATTAAACACAAACACTGCAAACACCAACTCGCCTGCCAAGCATGGTGGTTATGGCAAATCCCCCAGTCACACTTGTTGAGCTTGAGAGTTGAGAGATAAGTGGCAGCGTACATTCCAGTACTGAGTAGGTTTTTATCTGGGAAGGTTCACTTCATCGTAGACCTTATCCTTATCTGTGCAAGTCTAGAGGTCAAGAGCTGGCACATTATAAAATAATCTGCCTCCCCGATGGTTGTCATAGAGATATTTTTCCAAATATGAAAGTGGCCACGTCCTACACGACCCAACGCAAGGAATCTAACGTACATAAAAGACGCCAATAAAGTAACTTAACCTAAGTCCTAGAAAATAGGCGTACCTACCCGTGCAGTATCACTTGTACTTCAAATAGGACGCCAAGAAATAAACTTGAGAAAGGAGAAATTGATTTCTCCTGCTTGTCCTTTAAAATTATCCGCAAATATTATGGGTAAATATTAAAAACGACCCTTCAGAAGAATCCGTAACCAAGTCCTAAAAACAACAATACAAAGCTTAATTATTCATATCCGATATAACCTACCTACCTTTTACGCTTTACAACTCTAGACAATATGAAATTAAATTCAAATCTCCAAAACCTCATCATCAACTCATCACCCGTCACGCTGAAAACTTCTCTTTGACCTTTGATTTCTAGTAGTTCAGCAGGTACTTAGATTGCATCCTAGTTTCTCGATAAATATAGGTACAACACATGGTTAAAAAAACATTCGGATCTTCTTGATAAAAAACGAGATGGTCGATCACTCGCCACCTGGTGAACGTAACCACAATACGTGTGCAACCATAATGAAGACAGCCCAACACGTCATCCCAGGACCGAGCGCCTGGCTGAAGAGCATTAGGAGAACCGACCCCGCCTGACGCGGGAAATGGAAAAGTAGAAGAAGGAAGCTTGGTAAAGGTTTGAATATCTGGATTTGACGACAGCCCACAATCGTATAGGTAGTTGGTTACCCAGTGAAGGTATGTATTGTTCTAAAATAAAAGCAGCTTATGTCAATCCTTATAATAATACTAGCTATCTGCCAGTGTAAGTCTCGTTAAAATAGGTCCAGCCGTGTAGGAGTCCATAAAGAACATACCTACACACATCAACTTTTTTCTATAAGAAAGGTTTATTTTTGATCTCTATCAAAATCGAGCAAGAATAAGGTCTACGATGGAGCGAGCTTTCCCAGAAGTATGAATCTCTCCCGCGCACCCGACGGAACACGGCAAACCGTCTTGCGCAGGACTTCGGCAGGAGGGTGGTCGCTAGCCAGGTTGAAATCATCAATGTTGTGATCGGTCATTCAGCCGTAGCCGCTAGCAAAAGCGGTTCTGTTGCCCATATACTCCCGAAAGCTTCGCTATCAGTATCTTCTCCTTCATTAGTAGGTGTATCCATCCACATTCATATTAAACTCCTGTCATTACATGACTTTCATCCCTCCTTATCACATACCACGCTAAACTATTACTGAACTTTTCAGTAAAGTTGGCTTTATTACATTACATAGGTAATTTTATTGCATTACACCATTACACGTTATAATATTTGAAGGTACTCACGCTTATAAAGCTGATTACAAATTAACCCATTTATCGTAAAACTTACTATTTATAGAATTGTGAATTGTTTATTTATGTGTATATCACAGATCAATAACTATGTATTCTAATGTATATTTAGGAAACTGACGTATTCAACATTGGCGTCCTAGGCATATTCAAAAATAAATAAACTTTGATGTTGCCATGGAAACGTTGACAGCGACGGCCATAGAAAAAATACGGATAAAGAATTTCTGGCATCCTTTGCCCGTTACCATAGAGATCCATGGACTTTTTATGGAATATCATGGAATCTGAACGAAGAGTCCGTTAGGATATTAGTGTTCTGTGACGAAGAGTATACCAAAATAATATAAGAGTGGGCTCGGCGCAAACGGGCCACCGTCTTTGAAATGAACCCACTTTGAGACGGAGACATATATATTTCCACTACAAAATTACATGTCAAAAAGGGAGACATTTTCAATTAAACCGAATGACATAAATATTCGCAAATCATGGAATCTCATGGCTCCATTGATTAAGGGCGTTTCCGGCATGAGGAAATGATGCAAAGTTGTGAATTTTGGGCCTTTATAAAGCCGGGTCTACAGCTACCAATATTTAAAAACAAAGTTCATGCAACATGTTGGATGTACAAAAAGGTTGCGTGGTTTGAGAAATACAACTAAGTTCAACCGATATAACTGCCAAAGTGGACACGTACATCCACAGCTCGCTTCATGAAGTCACTTGACGCTATTTATTTTATACTTACATGTGATGTGTTCACTGATAATAAAGAACACCTTTATACACAGATTTGAGCTGGGAGAGTTCGGTATTACCGCGCGGTTGATAATTCCGTGCCCCTTCATATCCCGCCAACTACGCATAGCAACTGCTTGGCGTGCTAACAATATTGTAGCGCAAGACGCACCACCCCCCCGCGTGCCACAGTAGTCCTCTCCGAGCGCTCAGAGAAGGAACACGTGCGTTCTAAGATTTTCGTGTTACTCGCTATATCTTTTCGACTGATTTTGATAAGAGGTGAGTTCATTACTTTTACATATTTTGTTATTATTGATATGCACTTCTATGTTGAAAATATAGTAAATTTGGTGTGTGCTATAGCATTTTCCATTGTTTTAACTTTTGTATGATTTTTTGGGGTTATAAAACAAAATGAACATGTTCGATAATTCCGCGCTCAGGGCGCGGTATTATCCAACCCGCGCGGAATTGGCATGTATGAACATGTAAGGGTATAGAATTTTTCGTCGGGTTGCAAAAAAACTAACACTCACATCATCTAATTTTAGTTGGTATAATTTCAATGAATTAGTATAATTTTCATTCGATCAAATCAAAAAACACAGAGTATAAAACTAAGTACGTTCATTTACAATAATTTAGCAAAGATAATATTAAACCCCTACTGTCTTATAATAGAAATATTACTCATAGGATGGAAGATCAAGTAAAGAAAAGAGGTCGTGGGATCCGCATGATATGAAGACTGCTCTGAAAGCAATGGCAGCAAAATTAAAGCAGCCGCCAGGAATTTCAACGTCCCGGAGAGCACTTTAAGAGACCGAATGAGATTGGGAGCAGACTACAATCCTCCGCTGGGCCGAAGAACTACTTTTACGCCAGACGAAGAAAAAGAGATCTGCGTGTTTATAGCCATAATGGCAAAAAAATATACTTTGAACGTAAAGATTATTTTAACATAAATATTTTATACATACTGTTATAATAGTTATTAATTTTCAAGTATTTATACTGAGACTGGTTAACATTTTGGTAGATTTTTTTATAATATGACATTTTAAGATGAAAACACAGCTTTTCACACGTATTTTTTTCGAATAAGACTGTTTTATAAGTAATATGATTATAAAGTGTAATATAATATTAAAATATAGGATAAATATATTAATAATAACGAGATATTTGTCTACGCATGGTATTATCGAACTAGCGCGAAATTACCATACTCGAGCACGGTATTAACGAACCAGTTCGATAATACCGCGTTTTCCCATTTTGTGGTTTATTGATAATATATTTTCTCTGTATTTGATTTTGTTTGTTTTGCGACGCTATACACATAGCTTGATAAATTTCTTTTCATTATCTAAAAACTATTTTATTTCAACCCTATCCTAAGCTAAGTTGTAGTCATTCTCGCTTAGGGGCGCGGTACCACCCGACTCTCCCCTAATGGAGTAGAAATATGAATGTGTGCAGTGAATGTGGCAGTTATAAATAATAAATAAATAAATATTACAGGACATTAATTTTACACAGCGCCATCTAGCCCCAAACTAAGCATAGCTTGTTGTTGATGACTCAGCGGTGGTAGATTGAAAGTAGTGGACTGTATTAATGGTTTATTTTATAAGATGAAAATAAGGTGCGCACTTGGTTTGGCATTTGCTAAAAAGGTAACAGTAATAATAAATATGGCGGCTACGTCGGCTTGCTCGGTGGTCCAAGAGTGGGGGGCCGCTGGTTTGATACGTTTCGTCTCCAACATACTCCCCGGGTTGAAGTTAAGATGAAGACTTGACTGCAGATGCTTCAACAGGAAGAATCAGGAAGGGGACAAATGTTATTAAACGCTCTTCTTATGATGTGTCCACCCTTAACTTTGATGTCAGCTACTCGGTTGATAAGATCTTTAGCACCTGGGTAGACAACAACACAGCGTCCTAGTGCTCAGCGCTGAGGGGGCAGCGCTTTATCTCGGATGAGAACTAGAGATCCCAACTTGAGTTCGCTGGATGAAGTGGGCCACTTTGTCTTTTGCTGTAGAGTGGTGACATATTCATTTGTGAAGCGCTTCCAAAAATGTTGTTTGACGAGCTGAATACGTTTGTGCCTCTCAAGACTCGTCACGCGTCTTTCTGTCACCTGCGGATACGGAACGGACACAAGTGGTCGTCCTATAAGGAAATGAGCAGATGTAAGGGGGGTGAACTCGGAAGGATCTGAATTAAGGGCAGTTATTGGACGTGAATTTAAAATTGCTTCAATTTGAGTTAGACAAGTTTGCATTTCTTCATAAGTGAAATGAGTGAGTTGAAGAATTCGTCGTAGATGATGTTTGGTACTGCGTACAGCTGACTCAGCCATGCCGTTGAAGTGAGGGGTGTAGCTGGGAATGAAATGAAAGGTTATACCTTCTTGTGCAAAGGCGGAGCTGATATCAGTGTTCGAATCACCTAGAAACCGATTTAATTCGTTGCACGTACCTACAAAATTAGTTCCGTTATCGGAGGTAATACTCTGAGGTTTTCCTCGACGAGCCACAAACCGATTTAAAGCAGACATGTAACCCTCTTTAGTCAGATCTGTCACGAGCTCCAGGTGCACGGCTTTCGTAGATAAGCAAACAAAGATACACAAGTAAGATTTGATGAGCTGGCAACCCCGACCCTTACGATTGGCTATCAGAATCGGTCCTGCATAGTCCACTGAGCAGTGTAAAAAAGGAAACTCCAGTGTAGTTCTGGATTCAGGTGGCTGCCCCATGATTGGCTGAATATTAGCTTTGAACCTAAAACATTTAACACAATTTTTAACTAAATTCTTAGGTTAAGATCCGGTAGGTCAAGCTTCTCATGGGTAATGTTAGGCATTTTAGGCCAACAATATTCAGGTTCAAATAGATTATTTTGATCGTTATTTTTTGAATGATCATTTGCGATAAGGCACGGTTTAAGATCCGGTAGGTCAAGCTTCTCATGGGTAATGTTAGGCATTTTAGGCCAACAATATTCAGGTTCAAGCAGATAAGACGGCCCTCGCCACCACAAGGAGGCTTCGCTGATAAGATCAGCCTTCACCCCGCGAGAAACAAGATCTGCCGGGTTCTCCTTGGAAGGTACGTAGCTCCACGTGTGACCGTTAGTGCTTTCCTGAATTTCATTTACACGGTTTCGTACAAATGGATTAAGTTGGTTCGAAGGGGTGGATAACCATCCTAAGACTATAGTGGAATCGCACCAGAACCGACACACGTCTATTTTTAAGGTAATTGCTTTCAGTACCTTAGTACACAGTCTTGCACCCAATAAGGCCCCGCATAACTCAAGACGAGGGATGGTTGTAGGTTTCAGGGGTGCAACCTTGTTTTTCGATATTAAGAGTTGCACATTCACGGCTCCTGAGCTACTCACGGTCCGGACGTACAAAGTACTACCGTACGCTCGCTCCGAGGAATCCGTAAACGTGTGAATCTCGATTTTAGCACAATAATCGCTAAGGACCCAGCGAGGTATCAGTAACTCATTAAGACAAGGCAAATTGTTAGCAAAAGAAGACCAAAGATCTAAGATCTCTGAAGAAATTTCTTCATCCCAAGAGCATTTATCGACCCACAATTTTTGCATTATCATTTTCGCTTCGACAACGCATGGACCTACAAGCCCTAATGGGTCGAACACCTGACTGATGACAGATAGTATGTGGCGCTTTGTTACCTTTTTATGATGCTCAATATTAATTGAAAAGGACAACGTATCTGGTCGACAAAGCCAATGTAAGCCTAATGTCTTTGATGATGTGTTTGTGTTGTTATCAGACAGATCTAGCATGGGACTGGAATCGACTTCAACTCCTGAAAATAACACGTTAAGTATTTTTGAACTATTAGATTGCCATTTTCTTATGTTAAATTTTGCCGAACCTAAAGCAGTAATTACTCCCCTACAAATATCTATCGCATCGCTTTCAGTAGAAGCGCCACTTAAAAGATCATCACAATAGAAATCCCGAGCGATGCATTGTCTCACGTCGTGCAAGGTACTCGCGCTTACGTCACGTGAAGCACTGCCGTTATTATTTTGTGAAATACCTTTTAGTATCGTATCGTCGGTGACTGTGGATGCCAGGCTAACCAAACACTTGGTAGCAAGGAACGGTGCGGAAGCAGTGACATACAGCTTGACATACGGTATTAAGAGTGTAGGTTTTCAAGCGATGAGAGGGGTCGTATCTAAATATGATTTGCTGCAACGAGCGTTGAAGAGGTATGACGTCGATAGATCGAAACATTTTTTCGACATCTGCTGATACTACAAACTTATGCTGACGGAATCTGAGGAGGATCGATAAGAGATCGTCTTGGACAGTAGGACCGACCATTTGAATGTCATTATATGACAATCGCGAAGAGGTGACGGCTGAAGCGTCAAAGACTGTACGCAACTTTGTAGTTGTACTAGACTCCCGAAGTACGCCATGGTGGGGTAGGTAGTAGTTGACATAATTATCACTGTAAGGAAAGAGAGATTCATTTTCGGTCATGTGAACTAGCCGCTCGTATTCTCTCATGAAATCTAGGTATTTCTCTTTGAATGCTGGCTCCCTTTGAAATTTTCGCTCGAGTGACAAGAAACGGCGTTTAGCCATTTCAAAAGAATCGCCTAAAACCATAGGATCCTGTTTTAGAGGCATTTTAACGACAAAACGACCGTCGTCAGTACGTGACGTATTGAGAGAGAAACTCTCTTCACACGCACGTTCCTCTGCAGAGAGAGAGTGCTGTGGAGAAACACTATCTAGTTCCCAAAAACGAGTGAGGTCATTTTCAAGCTGACCTTGAGTAAAAAGGCATTGATTGGAAGTAGCTTTTGAGCTAAGAACGTGACCAGTGACTATCCATCCTAACTCAGAGCTACGTAACTCAGGTAAGTGTCTACCTAGGCTCATCTTTTGACTACCTAGTTCATCCCAGAAGGTATCGGCCCCGATAAGAAGATCCACTTGTGAGGGGATATTATAAGACGGGTCAGATAAACTCAAGCCTGGTGGGATACGTATGTGTTTTGTATCTATATAAGTGATGGGCACGGCTGACGTTACGTTTTTAAATACAAGACAATCTAGATCAGTTTTATAACTGCTATGCATGGATTGGATTGTCAGTTTGCAAGACTGTGTGCTATTAGATACATGATTATTAAAACCAGTCACCTTGGAGCTGACGTCCCGCCGCGGCAAACCCAGTTTACTACATAATGCGTTGGACACGATATTTATACCGCTACCGTTGTCCAAGATCGCCCTGGCTGTGTGTTTGTTACCTTTCCCATCGACCACTCGAACCAACGCTGTGGATAGAAATACACGCGTCGGAGTAGTAACATGCAACCCATCAGATGTCAGAACAATGCCTTCTGACATAGGAGAAGATTTACTATTAGAAGAAAGCGATGCAGACTCTTCTTGGTGAAGGAGCGTGCTATGGAACTCTTCACAATATTTGCAATGAGACAAAAAACATTTGTTTCTCTTGTGGCCAAAACGTAAGCAGTTTAAACATACGTTAAACTCTTTCGCCTTTGCTAATCTAGACTCAGGGGGAAGGCTCCTAAATGAATCACAGTTAAACAACTGGTGTGACTCATCATTGCACAATGGACATGATTTTCTTCCATATTTTTTGTGTGTATTCTTATCAGTGCTACTGCTAGCGACTAAACTTTTAACCTTTATAGGTTCAAATGATTTTAATTTATTATGTTTTTCTTCTAACGTTTCTAATAAATCAGCCCTGTTGTTTAAAAATGTTATAAACTGTGCAAGGCTTGGCGAAGAAGATAAGGTATTCCTATGCTCCTCCCACTCACGACCTGTGACAGTGTCTACTTTATTTGACATCATATAAATAATCAGCGTGTCCCAATGCTGAGTAGGTTGCTTTAGTGTGGTGAGAGCCCTGATGTTTTTGTTTACTAAATCGATTAGATACCGTAAAGACTTACATGACTCCGTGCGGATAGGATCCACGTTGAATAAAGCCTGGATGTGGTTATTTACCAGTAATCGACTATTATCGAACCTCTCACACAGTAAATCCCACGCTAATTGATAATTTTCACTTGTAAAATCAATGTTTTTAACAATTAAAGCGGCACTTCCCTGGAGGGAAGCCCGGAGGTAGTGAAACTTGTTTATGTTATCTATACACTTACTATTATGTATTAGAGAAAGGAATGTGTCTTTAAATTCTAGCCAGTTCTGATAGCCACCACTAAAGGTAGGTAAATTAATCTTTGGTAACCTCACTAAATTTCTCACTTGCGTACCTGATCTAGATCCTGATTCGGCATCACTGAAGCTCGAGACAGACCCTTCCGGGGCCTGGGATACTCCCTGAGAAACACACTTGGAAGCGTTGATTAGACTCTTTGCCCTGGCCACCAGAGAAAAGAAATCCGTATCAAATTGCTCACGCTCAATGTTTTGATCGGTTTGGGAATCGTCTAGGATCTCGATTTCTATCTGTAACGCATCGAATTCATCGGATAAGGGCTCGAATTTACATAAGCGGCACTCCAAATCAAGAGATTGAATCACAGTTAACGATTTAGTACCTTCAATTAGTTTTAGATGATTACCAAATATTGTAAGTTTTGATTTGATTGCAGAACGCTTTTTATACAAAGTTTTTAAATCTTTGTCCGTCATGTTTACACAAACTGAATGCACTTACGACTCACAAACACAATAAGAGCGTTTAGTCTTAGTTTAGGTATGAAGTATGATTCTATGCACTAACTCAAGTTTTAGCAATATGAAAATGAATGGAGGAATAAGAAGTGATATTTAACGATTTAGGAGACGGGAAATTAAGAAGGAATAAATAGGAACAAACTCACAAGATGTCCTTATCCGTTATCCACAGGGATTTTTAGGGAATGTGACGGTTTAGTTCGTTCTGCAAATGTTCCTTTGTCCTCGTCCAAAATCGAAGCGTAATGGCGGACGCTTGCGTCTCGTCAAATAATCTTGAGTAAGATCCTCGATCAATTTGTCCAAAAGAAGTTGCAAGACTTCCTTATTTTCTTCTTCCCGGCTCGAAGGACCATATGTTGATGACTCAGCGGTGGTAGATTGAAAGTAGTGGACTGTATTAATGGTTTATTTTATAATATGAAAATAAGGTGCGCACTTGGTTTGGCATTTGCTAAAAAAGGTAACAGTAATATTAAATTTAAATATCTCCAACACTTGTAATATGGGAACTAGATTACGGATAAAATACTTAAATACTTTTTGTAAATACATACGTAGATACTAGGTATATGAAAAAACACCCAACACTCTATATAAAATTATACAACTGCTTTGATCTCGGTGTACAAACCGACTAGGAGATAGATACCTACCCAACTTGGTAAGGAAATTACAGACCAAATAAAGTTACTACTATGAACCATAGTTCATAGTTAATATTGTGTGAAGGCCAAGCTCAATATTGCGCCCCCTGGGGATCGAACCCGGGACCTCTGGATCTGAAAGCGGTGGGTTGAACCACTAGACCACAGAGGTGGTTTACACGGTTAACATCAGCTATGCCGACGATATGGTGTTGCTGAGTCCGTCGATCGGAGGCCTACGTAAATTACTGCGTGTGTCCTATTTAATTTTGTATATTTTCTTGTAACTACTCTGTGTTATATCTCAATATGAGCTTAATTTATCGAAATAAATTATTTTTATTGTATTTTATATCAAACCAAAAACGAAAGGATTTGAGACCTCAAATACTTACATGCCATGATAATACTTAGTGGTCTAGATTCAGCAGTTGCCAACTCTACACACATCAACATTGTCTAGGGATATTCCATTTCGAAATAATTTGCTTACAAACTATTTGCTTTTTAGAAAAAGTTTATATATGGAATTAAACCTCTTTTGTTACCTTTTCAAAATTTAGAAAAAAATAAAAATAGAACGCAATTAACAAAAGATAGAATGGGGACTCCGATTTAAATTAAACAACGTTAAATTTGCCTAAGATAAATTAACTTTTATTTAATTATTAAGAAATGATAAGAGCGATAGGCATGTTACAAGCCGGTGCTATCCAACGCGTGGTTGCCAATACCCTAAACAACAATCAAAACGTAATTTCTCGATTGTGGTCACGTTATCGTATTACTGGGGATGTAAGAGAGCGCCACACTGAAAAAAAACGAGTAACCACCCCTAGACAAGATCGTTTTCTCCAAAATTCCGCCAGGAGGGAACCCAATCTCACAGCAAAGCAGCTAGTGCAAAGGCTTCAGTCAGACCATCAGCTGTCAGTCAGCGACCAAACCGTCAGAAGAAGGCTACATGAAGTCGATCTTCATTCTCGTAAGCCGCTTCGTGTGCCAGCTCTACGACGAGGCAATCGCGGAAGGCGACTTCTTAGGGCTCAAGAACATTTGTTATGGAACAATGGCCAATGGACAATGGTTCTCTTTACTGATGAGTCTCGGTTTGGATTCCACCCCGATTCACGAAGAACACGTGTTTGGAGAGTTCCAGGCAGAGAAAGTCGCCTCCAGCAGCCACAAGAGGTCCATTCGTACAGAGGTGGGACAATCATGGTTTGGGCGGGAATTCGTATTGGCGCGCGAACCAAGCTCATTTGGATAAGAGGCAGCATGACTGCACTAAAATACCGGAACGAGGTCATAGAACCTGTGATCATCCCTTACAGAGTTCAAATTGGCCAGGAACTTCAGTTCATGCATGATAATGCCCCTCCACACACGGCGCGTTTGGTGTCAGCTGCCCTTCAGGAACATGATGTCGCGGTTTTGGACTGGCCTGCACAGTCACCCGACTTAAACCCAATTGAACACGCTTGGGACATGTTACAGCGAAGGGCTTTCAGCAATTTGCCATCAAATTTGACCACAGAAGACCAACTTTTTTGCCATTTAAAAAGAACATGGGATCGCATACCCCAGCGAGACTTTGACACCCTAATTTTGAGTACTTATGAATAACCGGTGCAGATGTGTTATCAACGTCAGGGGAGGCAACACCGATTATTAAATTGTATAAAGGTAATTTTATAAAGTCATGGCAACGTAAAAATAGCTTTAACACAATTTACCGAACCTTGTAAATTTTCGGATTTTTCGAAATTTTGTTCCTACTTTAATGTTTATTAATTAAAAAAATATATAAAACTGTTGTTTTTATTTTTATTAATAAACAACACAAAATAAAGATTCTTGCCATACCTAGTTTTGTAAAGAAATTATTTTCAGTTTTTGTAAAAATCAACAAAATGTTGAATATCCCTAGACAATGTTGATGTGTGTATGTACTTGTTTCAGTACCATTGTTTTCTTTTCACAAACCCCATAACTTTGTGCAGGTAATATTTCAGCGAAGTAACAATAAAAATTGCCTCATATCGGTTTCTAATATCACCACAAATAAAGTAGAATTTTATTCATGATAGGCTTCGGATGAAAAGTTCTGTTGAGCCAGATAATAAGCCGGCTTATTTGATAAAAGCATTTAAAAACATGTTTTCCGAACCACTCGCATATTTTCAATGCATAGCGCTCGCGACTGGAATTTATGTTACGTGTAACTCCTACAAGACTTCTTAGAGATACTTAGGTAAGTCTAAAATTGAAAACTAGAGGTAGCTATAGACCTAGGTACCATACGGTATGGCCCTTAACTCACCATAATAATATAATACGATAAAGCCGTTCAGCTACAAGCCTACTGACCCTTACAAACTACATCTTATCTATTCTAAATATATATAACTCAAAGGTGACTGACTGACTGACATAGTGATCTATCAACGCACAGCCCAAACAACTGTACGGATCGGGCATGCAGGTAGATGTTATGATGTAGGCATCCGTTAAGAAAGGATTTTGATTAATTCTACCCCCAAGGGGATAAAATAGGGGATGAAAGTTTGTATGAAATTTTGTCAATTTTAAACCGATCGGGCTGAGGCTTTGCATGCATAAAGCTACTATGACGTAGGCATCCAAGGATTTTGAGATTTTGCATTTGTTTTGTTTCGGTTTAGTACTCGTAGTTTTGGCTATAGACTCTGCCTTGTATTTGGCATTTGTTTTGTTTTCGTTTGGTTTAAGTATAGGTTTTGTCGGTTAGACTTTTTTAAAATGGCTAAAGAAAATCTGAACGTTAATGGAGAAGTTGAAGAATGTAGGTACTGTCGTTAAGTCTTGTAGGCCCTAATTTTTTACACACGCTAAACAAAAGTAAAGCCGCAAAAACTATACCTAATTAATAATAATACTTCTTAACGCGAGCGAAGCCGCGGGCAAAAGCTAGTAGGTACTAATATAAATCGCTAACTGACTCACTGATAACAACGCACAGCCTAAACGGCTAATCGTAGAGACATGAAATCTGGAGGGTATGTTTGTCTTGCGAATCTCGAAAATGATTGCTAAGGGAATTTTGAAGTTTCGTACCCTAAGGGGTTCAAAATAGGGTTGAAAGTATTCATTAAAAGTATGCCTTAACTCTGAAACCGTGCATGATAAAGGTCAAAATTATCATTATAGATTCCTCATATGAAATAGATAATAACGTGATTTCAAGGTAGGTAAGGACCTACCTACGCCCAGTAGAAGAGGATCGCGCACACTATACGCTCAGACGACCGTATTTAAAATAAAATACTACAGGACATTAATCACACACAGCGCCATCTAGCCCTAGACTAGTTATAGGTAGTTATGTTATATGGGAACTAGATTAAGTACGGATAGAATACTTCACTGTTTGTGAATACATAGGTAGCTACTTATCATACAGTACAACACCAAAGCACAGAACAAACATCTATATTCAACACACACATGTTTGGCCTGGGTGGGGATCGAACCCATAATCAACCTGGAAATCCATCGCAGCAAAGCTACTATCAACTGAGCTATTAGGCTTGTAATTCCGAAGGGAAGGACGCCATATCCGCCGACAGCTTGGGCGTGTAGTATGTAATCATACGTCCAGCTCAGACGGGACAGGATGGGGCGGTTTTAAATCGGTACCTAACGCCTTTGGTTGTGAGGTATCCCCTTAGGGGTCCTTTCGGATAAGTATCAGTTGACCTAATAAGTATCAAGGCCGGCCATCGCAGGGTTTAAGTGATTCATCAGAGACCTCACATAACTTCATCGCACTCTCGATGCGCTGTATTTTTTAAATTTTCCACTCAAAAACAGTTTGGTTATTTTAATCACACTAAGCGCAAACATTTGCAAGAGAATGTTTGGTCCTTCTGACCGTCCCTGTTGAACGGGTTGAGCCGATACTTTCCACATATTTTGTTCAGCAATAGAAAATAGGCTAAGTACTTTTTATCCCATTTGTCAGTTCCCCATGGGATGCGAATGATATGTCAAACATCGCCATACGAAACGCATTCTTTCTTTATTGCTCACTCACGCAAAAACTGCTTAACGGATTGAGCTGAAATTTTGCACAGATATTATTATTGCCATGGACCAACAAACTGCTCATGCAAAGCAAGTAGCAGTGTGCTTATAAATAGTGTATAACTAGCTTTGAACCCCGACTTCGTCCGCGTAATGTTTTTTTCAAAATAGGCGCAAGGAGAGATAGATTGGGATTTAGAACAATCACTAAATTAAATAATTAGCCTTGAACCGTAAGGCACTACACTACAAAAGGAAGCTAACCTGAAAAATTACCACCTTTTTTTTTTATTGTACGACAAGTGATTACTTGGCCTTCATCTAACCTGGTTACAAGTTGAGATAAGGCCGAAGGTGGAGGCGCACTTCACCTGGAATCCTCAACTGAGGAACTGGCTATCTTACCTCTAAATGCCGGCACACAACAATTTTATAATTGTTATTATGTCGACAGAATTAGGTAAGATGGTGGTAGCTAGCCAGGCGGACTTAAATAAAGTCCTACCACCAACCAAACCAAGCACAATATAGTGTACTCACCATGGCGATCGAACCTGGGACCTCTGGATCTGAAATAGGCGGGTTTAACCACTAGACCACAGAGGCGGTTAAAACCTACCTACCAGCCTCAGTCAGACACGCACACCGAGGGCAGGAAAATACCTTTTGTTATTTATTTATTCATTTACCCCAAAGTAAGCACTATATTCACACCAAGTTTGATGTAGGCAGGAAATAACAATTTATATAAATGTTTCTTGTATTGGAATCCCTTTTTATTTCAATTTTTTTGTTTATTATTCGCCAGGTCTTATTACAACATGCTTCAAGTTACAGGTCAAAAGATATAGCTCTTTTTTTATTTTTCCTTATATATTAACCCCCTATATATAATTTAGAAAATTCTAAAAATTCCTTAGTTATGCCATTGCTTAGGATTACATATGGGCAGTACAAATACGAATTTTCAAACGTCTATCATGTACGGTTTCGGAGATATGCAACATTTTACTCTGAAGTTTTCTTTTCTTAGCCGGTGTCTACACACCAAGGCAAACATGCCTACCCTCCAAACTTCAAGTCTATACGACCAACGGTTTAGGTGTTGCATCTAGTTGAATCAATCAGTCAGTCAGTCATTCAGGACTTCTTTTATATATTAGATCATTGATAGTATTTTTACATAAGCCCGATAACAATGTTTTAATTAGGTATTATCTACAAATTGTTTTCAAAAAAGATTGTAGAAATGCATATAAGAAGAAAGTCATGTCTTTATCGCGCACAATTCCAACTGCATAATGAAGTACATGATTGCGTTGTGTGCTGTATTCCTCGCAGCGTCCGCACTTCCGCTCGAAGCCGGAAGCTACGTGGAGCCTTACGACGACCACCCTGTGGATGATATCGCGACTAACGCCAGCGCCCGGTTCCACACGGGCCTGATCGGGTTCGGCGCGGGCACCACTGGCGGCGCGGGCGGCGCCGTGTGGAACGTGCACGACGCGTTCGCGCTCCGCTCCGCTCTCAACAGCGCAGAAACCAGGGTCGTCAACGTCCACGGCCGCATAGACATGAGTGTGCTCTTCGTGTCTTCTCCCGGAGTCCTGATCCCATGTGGACCGCGCAAAACTATTCAAGGAGTCAACCGCAACGCTGAAATTTTCGGAGGAGGCCTCAGATTGAACAACCAAGTTCATGTCATCATCCGTAACATACGATTCACCAACGCTATTTCGTACGCGCCCGGCGAGCGGCCCAACGGCAACGGCGGTATCACCAACCAGCAGAACGGCGACTTCTCCGAAATCGACAACCTTGACATCGAGAGCAGTGAGAGGATCTGGATCGACCACTGCGAGTTTTCCGACGACCCCCACAACTCGGCCGCCACCCCCGCCAACCACAGAAGGCACGACGGGTCGATCGACATCAAGCGAAGCGCCAGCCACATCACTATCTCCAACAGCATTTTCCGAAACCACAACCACGTGAGCCTGGTTGGACACGCGGACAACAACGCGGCGCAGGACATCGGCAGGTTGAGGGTGACCTACTACGCCAACTGGTTCCGAGGCACCACCCAGCGCAACCCGCGGGTGCGCTACGGACAGGTGCACGTGCTGAACAACCTGTACACGGATATCATCATGTACGGCACCGGGGTCGGCGCCGGCGCCTCCATCCACTTAGAGAGGAACATGTGCATCAACTCGCGCCGCTGCTGGGGCTTCGCCTCCGGCGTGCCCAACCCCGCGGGCTTCTTGTTCCCCAACAACAACTGGCTCACCAACAGCGGCCACGATGCCGGCGTGCCCTCCACTGTCAACTGGAACCCGACACAGTTCTACAGCTACACACCGATGGCCGCATCCCTTGTTGAGGCCCACGTCAGGCGCACGGCCGGTCCCCACTAATCAAATGTTTCACTATTTTATGGCTTTTTTGATAAACTGACCATCGACAAATCACTTGTTTTTTTATCGAATGCCTTTCTGTAGGTAACTTACAATACAAGTCACACACTTGTAACAGATTATTAGGAGTAGTCATTACTATAGAGAACCCTACAGTGGCAAGACTTGAAATAAATCAATCAGGGTCTGTTGTAAAATACCAAGAATTGGTTCAGTAGTTTTGTAAATTATTCAAGCTGCATTCCAACGTATTTGTAATTTGTAACGTATTATGTTGAAATCAATATAATACGTTGCATATTTTGAAGTCACGCTATTTTTTCACTCGCCAGAAGACTTTGACACTTTCATATACCTTTTCAGTGAAGCCTAGTTCTCCGAGACGGATTCTCACCATAATGTGAGTTTTAACTCAAAAGATTTATGTCCGTACTAACATGTACGAAATATTTTGTCCATGGTACTAGTATTGAAAACACAACTTTTTTTTATTATAAGACGTTCAAAGTACGTCGAAGTTCAAGTTATGATAAGGCGCACTTCATCCGGAATACTCAACAGTCTGAGGAACTGGCTTACTAACCTCTAAATGACAGACTCAGGCAAGATTGTAGTAGCCAGCCAGGCGATTTAAAACAAGTCATTCGCCTAACCAAATCCAGCTTCATAGTATATAAGTAAATATCTACATAATATTCTATGTCAATGTTTAATATTAATAAGTAGGTACAGATTCGCCAGATCACCTTCCATCCATACCTTATTACACATTCGTATTGGACCGTCACCTTTTCACGACTAAACGGCTGATTTAGCATCGCTAATAGTATATGCCAGAGGCCACTTTTTACCCGGGCAGGTGCTACCTGCCCGGGTAAAAAGTGGCCTCTTAGGCGAAGTCGCGGACAAAAGCTAGTTAAGAATAATCGCATTTGAAATCTTTCAAGTAAACGAACATTTTCAGGCACTTATCTTACAAAACCTATTAAGGTCACTGAGAATTTTAAAAAAGATTACAAATCGCACTTCAATTTTATTGATATTGAAATATAAAAACAGTGATTATAATATGATATTTAGATTAACGAATAATTAGTTATCAAGAAACGTACAGATTAAAATGCATTTTTACGCATTTAATTTAAAATTTATTTGATCCTGTATTAGTTAAATAGTTAAATAATACAACAGTTAATTATTTGACTTTTGATACAATTACTTATTTATTACGTAATATCACAATTACCTTACAATGAAGGTGTCCTTGATTAAGTAAAGCCGGGAATGGGTATTCAAGCAAGGATTTGCGATAAGGCACAGTATCAACACGTTACCCTTAAGATAACCTTAACAACAATAAAAATAACTCTTGTGGGTACTACTAAAATGAATATGGGAAACAAATAAAAAAAAACATAATAAAATAAATATCTATGAAAAAAAAATATTACAAGGCGCCATCTAGCCCCAAGCTAACTTGCTTTGTTATTATAGGAACTTGATTATGGGTACAATATAATACTTATATACTTTTTTGTACATACATACAATAACAAATTTTATTACAATATAACACCTACGTTCTTTAGTCTTCCTAGTTAGTATTTTATGAATTTGTAATAATGTTTTTGATTTTGTATAAGTATTTTCATTGTTGATGTTAATTATTTTTGTGTAGTTTCATTTAGGGGTACCTAAGTATTTAAATATATTAATATTGATTCTTATTTATAATGTTATAGTATAGTTTATTGTTTTATTGTATGCAAATAAAATATGTCTAGTATAGTAGATATAAAGATAGGTAGTGAGTATTAATTCTAGGTAATTAGTTATGTTGCTTAGTTTTATTATTAATAGGTAGGTATGTTAGCACGCCAACCTTTGTTTTTCTTACAATCTTGGTTTGGTTGGCAGTTAGAAAATGCCATCAGCATTATGCCCACCCATTGTACACTAGTTATTTTGTGCAATAAAGTGTTAAATAAATAAATAAATAAACACCCAAATACGGTATGTGTTGAACATCTATGTCCCGGGTGGGTATTTAACCCATTACCAACAGCGCACAAGGTAGAGTAACGGTACAAGGTAGGTACTCACAACCTAATAACCAAATGAATCACAACTGTTACTATGACCGTTGGCTGCGTGTGGAAACTTTATAAATCCCTGTATACACAGACACATTGTAAAAATGATATAATAATATGATATAACTAGTGGGGATAGTGTCACTACCCCCACTCCAACATTACTTTAAACATGTCCGCATGTCAGTCTTAGTACATCAAGGCTATATATAGCTTACTAACTAAGGATAATTTAATCACTCAAACAAAGTCTAAAAATTACATAGTTCCAACTATTTTCAATGAAGAAAAGGTATAAGTATAGAAATCAGAGTGCATGTTTCAAGAGGAAACAAAAGAGATCTTGTACAAAAACAACTTATTCAGGCAACTAATATAAAAATAATCCTAGTTACCTGCTATATGCACAAAAATATACATACTTTAAACATTTTCAGTTTGATAATAACATTATACCGAGTTCCAATCATCTCGATAAATTACAACAGATATTTAGTCATTTAATTCAAGTACAATAACGGAATTTAGAAGTTTTTTAAAAAAACATTTCAATGGACATTTCACGGCTCCACCTAGCCTTAAACTCAGCTTAACTTGTACTAAATTAAACATCAAGTTATAATAAGGCCGAAGGAAGCTTACTTCACCCAGATCCTCGACAGCCTGAGGAACTGGCTATCTTACCTCTAAATGCCGGAACACAACATTTAGTATTGTCGTCATGGCGACAGACTGGTTTTTTTATATATGATTATATATACAGCGTGACTTGTGGTGTTCCGAATATTTTTTTTTTAATATCCTATACCTCATATAAAAAAAACAAAAGGATTTCTCTCGCCTTACTTTGCACTGCAAAAATAGTGGCATTTTTGTCATACGATGCAAGTAAAAGAAAGACATATTTTTCAAATAAATAGCAACTCTAACTTAAAAAGTTAGGGCTTAAATGCAAAGTACTGTTCGTTACGACCTTGACAGACACCGAGTAGCTGGATGAAACTGAGGCTTCGGTGCGTTTTGGCGGAGTTTTATTTAGGTAATACCAGTTTTTACCGCCTCAGTGGTCTAGTGGTTCAACCCACTGATTTCAGATCCAGAGGTCCCGGGTTCGATCCCCATGGGGAGTATAATATATTGTGCTGGGTTTGGTTTGGACTTTGTTTAAGTCCGCCTGGCTAGCTACCACCGTCTTACCTAATTCTGTCGCCATAATAACAATCTAAAATTGTTGTGTTCCGGCATTTAAGAGGTAAGATAGCCAGTTCCTCAGTTTGTTGAGGATTCCGGGTGAAGTGCGCCTCCACCTTCGGACTTATCTCAACTTGTGTAACTAGGTGAGATGAAGGCCAAGTGCTTATCCGTCGCACAATAAAAAAAATAAAAAAAACACTTTCGGGCGGTGCAAAATACTTTGTTTTTTACTTATTCTTGCTTTGATTACGCTCCCTGTGGGATCCAACTTGTCCCGACCTTAGCACACCTTTCGGGAGCTTCCGGAAGACGAGTCCCGCCAAATCCCATTTTATCTTGGCCGCCTTTTTGCACACATCAGGGAAGCCGGTCTTAAAGCGTATCCAGGTGTTTCTAATCCGGTCAACTCTTGGCACACCTAAAATACTACTATAAATATAAATTGAATTATTATAATAAATTAATATTAATTAATAAATAAGATGTTCAAAAATAGGGTGGTCAAATGTGGTAAGTTGTAGCTTTAAAACACATCGTGATATATTAACGTGAATCTTACGACGATAACCAAACCACCATGGGTTTCTAAACTAAAAAAAAATTGCAAGTAAGTAAGTAAAAGTATATATTTGTAATCTAGGTCCAACATTTAAGTTTCAGTTTGGGGCTAGATGGCGCTGTGTCCTGTAATATTTATTTATCATATATTTGTATTTTATTTGTTTTCGATTGTTTAATAAAAACACGATGTGTTTGGAAACGATCTCGCGCGTACTTACCGTAAACCACTTTACATTACTTCAGTGGTTTTTAATCATTTTTTTCCCACGCAGTTTTACCCCATTTAATTTGATGAATGGTCAATAGACAAAAATAATAATAGCAAGTCGCGTCACATACTTTCTTTTGACTCGAATGACCTTTCCGGCATGACGAAAATATGCGAGTTGTGATTTTTTTGACAATATATATTTAAAACATATATACATTTAAATATAGTGAATTGATTGATCGCTTTCAGCGATAAGGCCGCCCATTGTTTTACCAACGACACTCGGAATCTGCTATTGATGATTTCGTATTATCTGTATTTTGTTATGTTATTAGTAAATAGTGAACAATTAAGTGATGTATCGATGTATCTATGTATCAATGAAACATACCATAACTAGACACCTGTGTTGAGATCGCTCTTGCTGCCTTGCCAACTAAAGCTGCTGTCGGTATCGCCGTCATAGGACTTTGGTCTCTCGGTGTAGTGGGAAGCTGGTCTGTTTTCCCTCGAGCGGGACTGCGGGCGGTCTGCGAAGGACCGACTGAGCCGAGACGCGTCGAAGTGGTAGTTGGAATTGCTCGGCTTGCGGACCTCGCGGAGATAGCGCCACGTGTGGCTGTCCGGCCCTTCGGACCTCTTGGGGCTGTACAGCCATTCTGGGCAATGTATAGTGTAACATTACTATTAATAAGTATTTTTTTTATTCAAAAGGGTGCGCCATTCTGGGGAATGTTACACTATTTAATAAGTATTTTTTTTATTCAAAAGGGTGCGCCATTTGGGGAATGTTACAGTTAATAAGTTTTTTTTTTATTCTTAAGGGTGCGCCATTCTGGTGTTACACTATTTAATATGTATTTTTTCATTTCAAAAGGGTTTAAAAATATTAAACATTTTACATTTGTTCTTATTCTAAAATATACCTACTTATATGGTAACAAGCTAGCGTATACCTATACCTACTCAATAGTAATAGTCGTAGTAGTCAGTTTGTTGAGGATTCCGGGTGAAGTGCGGCTCCACCTTCCTTATCTAACTTAAAAAGTAGTCGCAATAATAAAACATTTTTTTACATATTGAAATATATATTAAAAAATCTGGCATACCATAATTTACCTCCCCGTCCCCCGCCAACTGAAAGGCCAAAAAGGGGTAAAGACGTTTTATGTCACTTTTTACTGTAATGATTTGAACGAAACTTGGTGTTTTTTTTTTATTGTATGACGGGGAAGCGCTCTGCCTTCATCTCACCTGGTAACAAGTTGAGATAAGGCCGAAGGTGGAGGCGCACTTCACCCGGAATCCTCAACAAACTGTGGAACTGGCTATCTTACCTCTGAATGCCGGAACACAACAATGTTTAAGAATTGTTAGTATTATGTTATTGTGTAAATATTTTTCATCGTAAATATTATAGGGAATATTATATTTTATCTTTAAAAACATATAAAGTATTCAAAGCATCATCAATTTCTTGAAAATCTACCCCGTTGGAGTACTACAGAGTAGCATTTTTTTTAATGAATTTAATAAATTGACTGGTTTACTTGAAAAAAAATTATTACGAAACATTTGTATTACTAGCATCATCATCGTTCTGAAAGAAACCAACCAAATACAAAACAAACTAAAATGAGCGAGGGGTCTCACACGGATGCCCTTTCCATAAACATTACAAATAAGTAATTGAATTGAATTAAATTTATGGACTACTAAAGGATTCATTTCAAACATATAAAATGAACATGGGAAAACCTTCAGTTGTTTCTTCATAATGTTTGCAGTGTATTGCTAACCAAAGATTCTGTGACCGTATCAAAAATATATTTTTTCCTTTGAAATTGATGAGCTTTCGAACTGGGCATAATATTGGCCATAAACACTACACTTAACAGACACATTGGCCGCGACTTCACGGGGCTTTGTTGTGACGTGGCGGTCACGTGGGTTTGAAAAATATAGGCGGCTCATGAGGTATGCCTGGGCAAGAATGAGGTCTAAAATGGAGCGAGCTGCCCAGGAAATGCTTTGTTCAGCAGTAGAGTTAAAATAATCCTGATGAGCATAGAACCTTAGCGGAAGTGTAACGGCGCGTCAGCTAGGTTCTTGTAAAACTGTAATGGTTAATAAACATTGCAACGAGGTGTTTTTGTCAAATGTGTCGATTGTGGTACCGACCTCCATTAGTGACCTTGTCGATGGCGGTGAGCAGGAAGTCCTTGTCCTTCGCCTGCAGCAGTAGCATGTGCCTCAGTATCCGCACCATGGCTTGCTGGGCGCGTGCGCGGGCGCGCGTATAGTAAACGCACACACTGAAACAACAACCATAACATTATTATATGACACTATTTATGGTTCATTTTTGGACATACGGGAATTTCCACGAACCTTATTAATCTGCACGTCAGCGCTCGCTAGGACGCGGAACGCGTGCGTCGTGAACCGTACTCACCCTGATGATGTCCTTCGGTCAAGGACGAAACGTTGGTGTTTTACATCAATAATAAGGCTCGTGGAAATTCCCGTATGTCCAAAAATGAATTCGTTGATCCACGATAGTTATTTTAATAAAACTATTTATGGTATTTGATTGAGGACAAAGTCGGCTACGAGGATTTTATAGATCGCGAATAACAATCAAAATCATGACCAGGTCATTCGTACGAGCAGAATAAGACTTTTTTTATATTACAGGACGTTAATTTCTCACATACGCCATCTAGCCTCAAAGTAAGCATAGCTTGTAATATGGGATTATGAGATTACGGGTACTTATATACTTTTTTTTTTGTTAATACATGCGTACTATATGATACAACAACCAAACACAGAACAAACATCTATATTCATCACACTAATGTTCGTCCTGGGTGGGAATCGAACCCGCAACCTACAGCGCAGAAGACAGAGTTACTACCAACTGAGCTATGAGGCTTGTTATTGTATTTGCAGGTCTCCTTAAAATATAATAGGGAGAAAAAATACAAAATCACATTCCAAAACTCGTGAGCCATCTCACCACATCCCTCAGTACATCTCGCTCTGATAACTTCAATACTCCTTCGCTTCCATACTCACCACAACAATAGCAGTACGAAGGCGATGACCGCCGGTCTCGTGAGCCATCTCACCACATCCCTCAGTACATCTCGCTCTGATAACTTCAATACTCCTTCGCTTCCATACTCACCACAACAATAGCAGCACGAAGGCGATGACCGCCGGTCTCGTGAGCCATCTCACCACATCCCTCAGTACATCTCGCTCTGATAACTTCAATACTCCTTCGCTTCCATACTCACCACAACAATAGCAGCACGAAGGCGATGACCGCCGGTCTCGTGAGCCATCTCACCACATCCCTCAGTACATCTCGCTCTGATAACTTCAATACTCCTTCGCTTCCATACTCACCACAACAATAGCAGCACGAAGGCGATGACCGCCGGTCTCGTGAGCCATCTCACCACATCCCTCAGTACATCTCGCTCTGATAACTTCAATACTCCTTCGCTTCCATACTCACCACAACAATAGCAGCACGAAGGCGATGACCGCCGGTCTCGTGAGCCATCTCACCACATCCCTCAGTACATCTCGCTCTGATAACTTCAATACTCCTTCGCTTCCATACTCACCACAACAATAGCAGCACGAAGGCGATGACCGCCGGTCTCGTGAGCCATCTCACCACATCCCTCAGTACATCTCGCTCTGATAACTTCAATACTCCTTCGCTTCCATACTCACCACAAAAATAGCAGCACGAAGGCGATGACCGCCGGTCTCGTGAGCCATCTCACCACATCCCTCAGTACATCTCGCTCTGATAACTTCAATACTCCTTCGCTTCCATACTCACCACAACAATAGCAGCACGAAGGCGATGACCGCCGGTCTCGTGAGCCATCTCACCACATCCCTCAGTACATCTCGCTCTGATAACTTCAATACTCCTTCGCTTCCATACTCACCACAACAATAGCAGCACGAAGGCGATGACCGCCGGTCTCGTGAGCCATCTCACCACATCCCTCAGTACATCTCGCTCTGATAACTTCAATACTCCTTCGCTTCCATACTCACCACAACAATAGCAGCACGAAGGCGATGACCGCCGGTCTCGTGAGCCATCTCACCACATCCCTCAGTACATCTCGCTCTGATAACTTCAATACTCCTTCGCTTCCATACTCACCACAACAATAGCAGCACGAAGGCGATGACCGCCGGTCTCGTGAGCCATCTCACCACATCCCTCAGTACATCTCGCTCTGATAACTTCAATACTCCTTCGCTTCCATACTCACCACAACAATAGCAGCACGAAGGCGATGACCGCCGGTCTCGTGAGCCATCTCACCACATCCCTCAGTACATCTCGCTCTGATAACTTCAATACTCCTTCGCTTCCATACTCACCACAACAATAGCAGCACGAAGGCGATGACCGCCGGTCTCGTGAGCCATCTCACCACATCCCTCAGTACATCTCGCTCTGATAACTTCAATACTCCTTCGCTTCCATACTCACCACAACAATAGCAGCACGAAGGCGATGACCGCCGGTCTCGTGAGCCATCTCACCACATCCCTCAGTACATCTCGCTCTGATAACTTCAATACTCCTTCGCTTCCATACTCACCACAACAATAGCAGCACGAAGGCGATGACCGCCGGTCTCGTGAGCCATCTCACCACATCCCTCAGTACATCTCGCTCTGATAACTTCAATACTCCTTCGCTTCCATACTCACCACAACAATAGCAGCACGAAGGCGATGACCGCCGGTCTCGTGAGCCATCTCACCACATCCCTCAGTACATCTCGCTCTGATAACTTCAATACTCCTTCGCTTCCATACTCACCACAACAATAGCAGCACGAAGGCGATGACCGCCGGTCTCGTGAGCCATCTCACCACATCCCTCAGTACATCTCGCTCTGATAACTTCAATACTCCTTCGCTTCCATACTCACCACAACAATAGCAGCACGAAGGCGATGACCGCCGGTCTCGTGAGCCATCTCACCACATCCCTCAGTACATCTCGCTCTGATAACTTCAATACTCCTTCGCTTCCATACTCACCACAACAATAGCAGCACGAAGGCGATGACCGCCGGTCTCGTGAGCCATCTCACCACATCCCTCAGTACATCTCGCTCTGATAACTTCAATACTCCTTCGCTTCCATACTCACCACAACAATAGCAGCACGAAGGCGATGACCGCCGGTCTCGTGAGCCATCTCACCACATCCCTCAGTACATCTCGCTCTGATAACTTCAATACTCCTTCGCTTCCATACTCACCACAACAATAGCAGCACGAAGGCGATGACCGCCGGTCTCGTGAGCCATCTCACCACATCCCTCAGTACATCTCGCTCTGATAACTTCAATACTCCTTCGCTTCCATACTCACCACAACAATAGCAGCACGAAGGCGATGACCGCCGGTCTCGTGAGCCATCTCACCACATCCCTCAGTACATCTCGCTCTGATAACTTCAATACTCCTTCGCTCGCCACCTTGCGAAAAGTTAAAACAAGTATGTCCAATAATGTGTTAATATTGTATCATATAAAAAATGCTGTCAGCACTGACAGACAATCAATGCTCAATCCCTACCAGAGGTTCTTGAGATTCAAAATGTACTTGATAACTTTCCTTTTAACCCCCGTCTAGATAGACAATTGTATAGATAGACAATATACAATATAGATAGACAATATACAATATAGATAGATAATTATTGTGTAAATGAAAATGTAAATGTTAAAAGACTCCCGTTTCCGCACTTAGACTCCCAAGTGGTCCATTGTGTGTGAGGAATGTCCGGCTAGTATAGCCAGCCTAACTCCGACCAGAAGCGCAGAATTCTCCTGGGGTACACAGGCTTCCCGGAGTGACCTCGGGTTGTCGAGGATTTCCTTGCGTTGTGCTGTTACTCCCACACATTCCAGGACTACGTGGGCAGCTGATTCCTCTTCGGGTAGACACCCTCTGCGTAGTGGGCAGTGGCCCGTTAATGTCCCCACTATGATTCGGAGATCTGGTCTCTTAAGGCTTAGGAGTCGTCGTGTTAATCTCGATGAATAAGTCGGTAGCGCTGCTCTAGCCTGTCGACATTCGGTAGAGTTGGTCCAGCGTTCGGCGTGTAGGTCCCGGGTGTGAAGCCTTATCCATGTGCGGATCTGTGAGTATGGCAGGGGGAGGGACGGAGACGGGCCTTCTGTGGTGGTTTCCGACCCTCTCCTAGCCAGTTCATAGGCGGCGTCGTTGCCCGGTGACCCGCTGTGTCCCTTGATCCATTGAAGGGTCACCCTGTTCTTAGTGGCGGCCCTTTCCAATGCTAGGTGGACACAGGCATTCGTGAATGAGCTTTGAATTACAGTTTTTGCTTTCCAAGGCTCTGAGTGTGGCCGTGCTGTCAGAGAGGACTCGTATTCTGTAGTCAGTGATTCCTCGTCTGCACATTGCTCTTGCGGCCTCGGTGATGGCTGCACATTCGCATTGAAAAATGGAACTGTGTATGCCTAGTGACATGGATATGCTAATGTTGAGGTCCAGAGAGTGGATTCCAGCGCCTGTGCCTTGGTTGGTCTTAGAACCGTCCGTGTACACACGGACTTCGTGAATTTCCGATTCATCTTTCTGGTCCTTCCACAGTTGTAATTATAGTGTGATAGTGTGTCAAATAAGTACAAAGAAAAAATGTTTGCAAGACTGTCTGACAATCAACACACGGCCCAATCCACAAGTCCTAGAGATTCGATATTTAAATAAATAAATATTACAGGACATTCATTTCATACAACACCATCTAGTCCCAAACCATGCAGTACTATTTATTTACTATACAACTTCCTTTTTAACTTAAATAATCCCTCGCTCACCACCTAACACAATAATAAAAGCATTCAAAATAATATAACAAGAGGAAAACCATGGTAGGATTTCCTACTCACTATTCGAGCAACCCGTCTGGGCAAGTATTTCAGCTTACAGAATATGTTTCTGCGGTGAGTAAAATCGCCAGAGCTCTTTTCAAACTGTCGGCAACGCGCGAATGACGATTGGTGTTGCAAGTATGCTTATTTGCCACATTAGCAGAAAAAAAACAGTAAAAACAATCAACGTACAGCCAAAACCAGAGGTTCTTGAGATTCGAAATTAACCAGACGACTTTCTTCTATACTTTTTTTTTTGACATTGATTTTACACAGCGCTATCTACCTCAAACTAAGCATGGCTTGTCATATACAGCCAAAACCAGAGGTTCTTGAGATTCGAAATTAACCAGACGACTTTCTTCTATACTTTTTTTTTTGACATTGATTTTACACAGCGCTATCTACCTCAAACTAAGCATGGCTTGTCATATGGGAACTAGATTACGGATAGAATATTTAAATACTTTTAGTAAATACATACGTACTATATGATACAACACCCAAATACAGAACAAATATCTATATTCATCAAACAAATGTTTATCCTGGGTGGGAATCGAACCCACAGCCTACAGCGCAGAAGGCAGAGTTACTACCAACTGAGCTATGAGGCGTTTTAAACTAAAAGTGAAAGATTAGGGTAGTTACCAGTTACGATATAAAACCTACCATGTACACGTGGCTATAAGAGCGGAACGGGCCGCAGTGAGTCGACGGCATCCTGAAAAGTGCCACTTTTTATAAAAACATACAACAAATAAAAAATACGACTTGAACGAAAGATACAAATAAATGTTACAAGACATTAATTTTACACAGCACCATCAAACCCCGAACTAAGCATTGATAGTAATATGGAACTAGATTTCGTATAGATTTCTTTTTTTCTTATTGTTTTTTTTTTACTGTAGAACGGAGACGCGGTTGGCCTTCATCTCACCTGGTGTCAAGATATGATGAGGCCGATGGTACAAGCGCACTTCACCCGGAATCCTCAACAAACTGAATACTGGTTATCTTACATCTAAATGCCGCAACACAACAATTTCGAATTGTTTTTATGGGGACCGACTTAGGGAAGATGGCGGTAGCAGCCAGGCTGACTTACACTAAGTATGATCACCAACCAAACCTAGCACAATATTGTACTCCCCGGAGGAATTTAAATCTTGGAATTTAATTAGGAATTCTTATTATTATCAAAAAGAAACATCTACGTCCGAAGTTTTGTGTAAGCGTATTGATATTTATATTGAGTATACACTATTAGAAAACTTCAGACCACTTTTTAAGCATATTGCGCGCACGGAAGAGTGTGAGAATTGGCATAGTTAAAGTTTTTAGGGAGAAGTGCAATAAGCGAATATTGCTTGTTTTTCGGATATATAAAGTATCCGAATTTCTACTCACACACGACCACTTGAATAGATAGATAGATAGAAAGAAAAGAGATTGATTAACCCAATAAAAAAAAAAAAATACATACTTAGCCTAAACTAACATAAACTAAGCCTATGACGAACACAATTAATACCTATCAAAATTTAAATTTGGGTAAAACAATCCTGACTGAGCTTTATTGCAGCATCGAGCATCAAGCAACGATGATGCGCCGGTTTCCAGCCAATACCATATTAGTAAGCGACGTCACGGCGACGACACGACAAACAATTTACAGATCATGTTGACATAGGAATACAATTTTTAGGTACCTATATTATAGAACATATATATATTTAAAGGTATATGTATTACACATAATAAATGGGTCAGTAAAAAACGTTCACAAACACAAGAAACTCAACGCGCGTAGCAGTGAATGACGTAAAATCTGTCAATGTCAATAAAATCATAATGGCGGCAAATAGATAGATACTCACCGCATGAACAATGATCCGATGGCGAAGAGAGTCGTGAACAGCGATAGCGTGACCAACATGTTGAGGACGGTCTGTGTCTGCGCAGCGCGCCACACCTGGAGGTACGTACCATAGATTATACACTCTGGCGTTACTTGGCAGATACACATTCTAATATCATCCGGAAATATTATAATGGCAACAAATCCACCAGTTATACAAAAAAAAATACGTGTTACCTACTAGAACTAAACTAGACCCCGCTGCTAATTTGACGAGCGTAATCTGTATCATACTGGTGGTTTTTTTTTATAATGTGCGAATTTCGGAGATTTTTTCACGGAGGCGTGTATGTCTTTGAACGCAGTTTTATTAAGCCTCATAGCTCAGTTGGTAGTAATTTTGCCTACTGCGCTGTAGGCTGTGGGTTCGATTCCCACCCAGGACAAACATTTGTGCGTATATGTATTAACAAACAATATTTTAGTATTCTATCTGATATTCATATTACAAGATAAGAACTAGATTACAGATAGAATACTTAAATACTTTTTGTTATTACACACGTTCTATAGGATACAACACCCTAACACAGAACAAACATCAATATTCACCACTATGCGTAGTTAGTTTGTAATGTCCTATAGTATTTATTTATTTATGTCTTTGAGTCTATTAGGATCTGCAAGTATTTTTTTCATTAAACTTGGAGATGGATACTTGGAGATACTGAAATACTTTTTGTAAATACATACGTACTACTCGTATTTGATACAACACCCAAACACAGAACAAACAAACATCTATATTTATCACACAAATGTTTGCCCTGGGTGGGAATCGAACCCACACTACAGAGCAGAAGTCAGAGTTACTACCAACTGAGCTATGAGGCTTGTTAATTGTTAAATGTAGAGCGATCACAAGCGACTGTTACCTTCTTAGCCGGCTGGCAAGCTCGTAGCAAGCACGCTCGCTTCACGTAGAACAGCAGTAGGAATTTGACCGCTACGAGCACCGGCAATAGGGGCGAGAATAGCATGCCGAACCACAGTACCGACTGATTGTACATCAGGGTTAGCGAGTTGTACGCCAGGTTGAACTCAGGCGGGTCGCCGCTGGGCCGGATTCTGGGAATATTTATAAAAAATTACGAAACATCTAGTTTGAGTGATACAGATGAGAAAATCTATATATTAATAAAATGTCGCTTATTTCTGCAGCAAGTTTTTTTTTCTACTGCGCTACATTGCAAATAATATTAGAGCCGTCTCTTGCGGTTTTCTATCAAACCGAGCATTTTATAGATAGTTTAAATTTTAATGCAGCAATTATTTACTTTATTTATTTAATTTATCTACGCTAGTACATTTTACTAAATGTTATTTTAACGCTGTAACTTTTTGCTGACATTTATAATTATTTGACAGGTTTTAATAATTGAAATTGATGATAAAATAAAATATTTGCATGCGTCTTTTAGTAGAATACAGCCAAACGAAGTGGCAACACTCAAATTAGGTACATCTTTTTACACTGTACTTATATTCTGGCAAATAAATTGATTGATTGATTAACTTACCATTATGATTATTAAATACTTTGAACTGTTGAAGGAATTCCTCAAAAGAAAATATCGGACCCTTTTTCAAACATTTTGCGCATACGGTGAACTGGGATTTGGCATAATTAACGTTTATGGAGTTTGTAAAGTTTATGGAGCCGTGTGGAAAATTTTAATTGTTTAATATTTATTTCTTTTTTTAATATTTATGTCCAATGTTGACCATTGTGCGACCGCTTGTATACATAACTGTAGCCGTTTTGATTCTAGCTGGGAATTTGTAGCACGTAGGGAATGCAATCTCGTTTCGCCGAGATCCCGATCTCGCGAGATCCCGGCCATATTTTACGAGATTGTATCTCGTCAAATTTCGTACGAGATCTCGCGAGATAACGAGATCGACAAATGCAACGTGACGACGTGTATTTCATAGCGCGGCTGCTCTATAGAAAGATTGCACTGCAAAACACAGTCCAATTATAACTCACAGACGCAGGATGTCGATGTTGTTGCACCGGTTGCACAAGAGGACGATGAAGGCTTCGATATTGAAGACACTACAATGCCTCTTTCTGCCGTCTCCGCGGAAAAAAATATCACACTTCATGAAAAGCTGCAAAAATCGCTGAAAGCACTGAAACAGTCCACTGCTCGCTCAACAAATTCTACAACAAATACTTTAGACATATTAATAAAAAAAGAAATGAATTTATACGAAGCTGGTGGAGTAAGAGGGGAACTTTTAAACTTCGTACATAACTGCCTCTCAACTGTGGTTCCCACAAGTGTTGAGGCAGAACGAGCTTTTTCAGCAGCAGGGTATTTGGCATGCAAAATCAGAAGTCGTCTGTCAGATGATACTCTCGACATGATATGTTTTTTGAGAAGCCATTTTCAGACAAACTAACTTGCCTTTCCGTACCTTGATAACTTCATCTGACTTCTACTTTAAACTTCTTTTATTTGATTAATACGATCTCACAACATTTATTTAAGAACTTGTGAAGTTAAGTTTTTGTTTTGTTGTTTTTATTTACCATAAGTAATGTTCCTATTACTCTTAATTATTGAAACTAAAGTAATAATTTACAAAAGACTAAATATAGATAATTATTATTTTGATACCAATATTGTAAGACTCTGAACTGATTAGCTACAGTAGGTATAATAATTATAGACATAAACAAATGTTATTAGAGTTAGAGACAAAATAATAAGTACTCTGTTGATTTTTAAAATAAAACTTACATTATTTTAATAACTAAGCAACGCAGTTTCTATTTAATTACATATCATGTCAATTACTAGTTCTTAAAACAAGCATTTGCATATGTTTTAATTGCGATTCTCCCAATCTCGCGAGATCCCGTAATTTGCGAGATCTCGTACGATCTCGATCTCGATCTCGCTAGGCGGAAATCTCGTACGAGATTGCATTCCCTAGTAGCACGCTTTCAACCCCATGATCACATCGTTATCTCTTCCAAAACTCTACTAAAACGCTTGGCAGAATTGGTGGCATTAATAAAAAGGAAGTAATAATTAAAAAAGAAATCATTAAATAAAACCAAAACTTACTTATAAAACAAAGCTCTAAGCATCTCAATAGCTGGCAACACAAACAAGGAAACTACTGCATCTAGCAACACCAGGCGGTAAGCCTCTTGTGCGAATCGGGTTTCCCAGCACTGAAAATAATATTAAATTTGCAAAAAAACATAAATGGTATCATAAACATAAAATATGGATAAGAAATTTACAACACAACAATATAGGTAAATAGTTGATGTAGATAGATTCGTGACAATAACTAAATAAATACACAATGTGACTAGGATGGAACAGCAAATAATGAGTTTATCGAAATTTGTAATGCAGTATGAATCAGGTTGTGAATACATTGTGCATATATACATACTAACCTTCCTATTCTGCGTGGGGGTAGCCGGGGCTTGTCCATCCCGCTGTGGGGTATAATGTGCAATGTGCATTGCCCCCGTCATAAACAAACCCTACCCTAGCTCGCGCAGCTCCTCTGAATACTGAAGCAGGACAGGGTTGCTGGTGACACTGTGACAAGTGCCTGATTTCGCGACAACGACAATGTCGACGATGCTTTCTCCAGGCCTGGGGTACCTGATGTTTTCACAACCCGTGAAAGCTGATTCTGGAGCCGAGCAATGGTGAATCTCAAAGTCAACATTTCTTTATTCATTAAGATTTTTTAGGATCATTTTGAAAAAAATCTACCGCCTGTTCGGAATCGCGACCAGCACACAAGGAGAAAGGCAAGAAGAAAGGCCTCACGCTGTATTGGTCCTGCAAGCAGACTGACCTTATCGTTGGAGCCGGTCCAGTAGACGAACAGTAGCACCAGCAAGCCGCAGTGCAGCAGCCACGCGCGGCCCAGCGTCACGAACAGGGCGGTGCGGGGACTATACCACTCGCATCTGAGACCAAGCAATTTACTCTTTTTAAAACATTCGCGAACAAACCGTCGGAAAAAATGTAGATAGAAACTTTTTCACTCTTTCGAGTGAGCTGGTGAGGTGGCCTAAGATGGAGTACGCTTGTCCAAAAGGAACCTATTCACTATGGACTTGAAGACGAAGGCCATACACAATAAATATCCGTTTTTAGTTTACAAAACTATTTACTTCATAGAAGTGGAACATTGACTGACAGACAACGCGAAGACGCGATAATTCGGGAAGGCACAGTTTGCTTTTAATGACAAAATTGGTTAATTCGTAGTGTTAACATTTTATTAATGAATACTATACAAAAACCAAGTGCAAATGTAAAACTCCGTTTTCATTTAGATTTAATTGAGATCTTTGCGGTTTGGGTTATCATCATCAAACTGTATACTTTAGACTGCATATTATTATTCAAGACAGGAGTGTTGCTATAATTCAAATGTTGCAGTGTATCTTAAGTGAAAAGAAAGTATACCTCACAACCGCATGGAACAGAGCAGGACAGACGGTCACCACGAGCGTGAGTAACAGAGACAGCTGCAACTCCCAATTGTCTCGCTCTAGCAGCAGCCACAGCCCGTACAGGACACCGCCAATGCACCCTAATACGAGCCCCGTAACGACTATATTCGCTAAGCGCTGACCCAATCTTCGGTACAAGGGGAGGGATGTTTGTTTTCTGGTTTGCTCATTTACGAGTTCCTGTTATAAAAATTACATTATAATCGATCAGCGAAGAAACAGTAGATGACGATAGCGACTTAGAAACGCTATTCATTTTTTAAAACCACTAACACTAACACTAAGGTGGCAAAATATATGGTCAACAAAGGGTAACTGCTACTATCAAAGTAGCAGTTAGCCTATGCACGCAACATGACATGCAAAGTCCAAGTCAAAGTCAAATATTTTTTTTCATTAAGATTTTTAGGATCATTTTGTAACGTCAAATCTACCACCTGTTCGGAATCGCGACCAGCACAAAGTTTTTTTTTAATCCCGTACTAGGGAAACCTCAACCAACATTGAGTGGTGCCGTTTGGAAAGGGCTGGGAACATGAATGGATGTACCTTAAACTCGTTGTAAATACTACGCGAGTGCAGAGCGGCGGCGCGCGGGTCCGTTATGCCGAAGTCCCACCCACAGAACACTTTGCTGGCGAACACGTGACTCAGTGCACTAGACGTCTCGATGAAGTTGCGTCGGTACGAATACGCTGTCCTGAACGAACATAGATATACATACACAATACAATTGGTATGTTGCAATGTGAACAACATTGTTTTTTTTTTATTGTACACCCGTTGTACAATAAAAAAAAAACAATGTTTTCAACAAACAAAAAGCGCTTGGCCTTCATCTCACCTGGTCACAAGTCATGATAAGGTCGAAGGTGGAAGCGCACTTAACCCGGAATCCTCAACAAACTAAGGAACAATTTTATAGTTGTTGTTATGGCGACAAACTTAAGTAAGCTGGAGTAGCTAGCCAGGCGAACTTAAGCAAAGTCCTACCACCAACCAAACCAAGCACAATATTGTACTCCCCTGGGGATCGAACCCTTACCTCTGAACCACTAGAGAGGCGGTTAAATGTAAATTAAAAAAAAAAACAGAAATAGGTTCTCGCATACCATACTAAGCAGAACAAAAGACTCACCTATAGCAGAGAAGAGCGAAGAACGCCAAGAAGACGCAGAGCGAGGTGAAGAAGTAGGCGAACGCGATGTTGTACCAGCTACGGTCCCCGGGCGCGATCGGTCCCTCGTGGTAGTGCCCGTAGAACAACAGCGAGTCTTGCAACCCGCCCTGGAACAACGCAAGCACTGGCTGAGCTGAGGGTCATGTCACAGCGGCTACCAAATGGAGTGAACATAGGACGCATGTTATAGGAGGACATTCATTTCAAACAGCGCCATCTAGCCCCAAACTAAGCATAGCTTGTAATATGGGAGCTAGATTACGGAATAATTATGTACTTTTTTCTTTTATACATACGTACCATATGATACAACACCCACACAGACCAAACATCTATATTCATCTCACAAATGTTGCAGGTATGATCATAATTTCAGCACATGTATCCACTGCTTGACTTAGGCCTCCCCCAATCCCCCAATCGATGACAAAGATGAAAGCCAAGCAACTCCCCGTCAAAAAAAATATAGCGACTCCTTCAACAGCCACAATGTCGTCCCACGCTCCGTTTCGCGTTTAACGTGGTTGCCATGCGAGCTTTAGCTTGCTTATGCTGAAAGCTATGTTAGTAACTTTGGTCCTCTTATGAAGTATAGGGTTTTAGAGATAAGTTTTATGAAATATGTTCTCCCTAGGCGTAAAATGACTAACACGCTGAGGGACGACAATATCACACGATTCGATAATTATACAGTTTGCTCTGAAAAAGGGAGGGACGACGATATCAAACGATTAGTTAGTACAGTTTGCTCTGAAAACAGGTATAAATACTTCACACATAAAAATAAAAATAATTTACGAAACAACGTTATTTTGTTTATTTAAGCAAGTTTTACTAACTCGTTCGAAAAAACAAAAATGCTAGATTATTATATTTTTACCTTTTTTTATTGTACGACGGGGAAGCGCTTGGCTTTCATCTCATCTGTTTTCAAATTATGGTAAGGCCTAGTAAGGCCGAAGGTGGAAGCGCACTTCACCCGGAATCCTCAACAGTCTGAAGAACACCCGTATTTTATCTCTAAATGCCGGAATAAAACAATTTAGAATTGTTTTTATGGTGACAGACTAAGGTAAGATGATGGTAGCTAGCCTGGCGGACATAATCAAAGTCCTACCACCAATCAAACCAAGCACAATATAGCACTACCCTCAGAACGAACCCAGAGCATCTGAAACTGACACCGGTGGGCGAACAAGCTGTGGAGACTGGTGTTTGTACCTTCCCAGTGATCCAATCCAGTGCCCAGTTGACTTCAGCGGTGACAACAGCTGTAGTCTCGTTGTGCAGCGCCCGCAGCGCATCAGCGCCGGTAGCGTTGTCGTGCAGCGCTTGAGGCGCCACCACGAATGCCAGGAGCAACAGCGCGATGGCCAGGTCGAGCGCGAACAGGCGCCGCACCAGCCGGAAGTACGAGCCCACCGCCGAGCCGAACTGGCCCTCGATGTCGCGGATCGCCTCGTACCACGGCGAGATCGAGAACATCGCGTCGCGGACCTTCTCTCCGCTCTGCAATAAACACGGGTGCTTTGCAAGCAGTTAAAAAACACCCCCCTCAGTTTGTTGAGGATTCCGGGTGGAGTGCGCTTCCACCTTCAGCCTCATAACTTGTGGAGACTACTAAGACTTAGGTGAGATGAAGGCCAATCACATTCCAGTCGTATTTTTTTTTTCATTTTGCATCATACATAATTCTAGCCGTGGTTGTTCCGGCTAACGAATAGGACCTCTCCATTTCATCCTGAGGATCGTTGAAGGCAACTAAGGGAATAAAATACACCCGGGGACGGGCCGCAGCATTCGCCTGAGTACGTAACACCAATACTGCGATCACCAATCCGCCTGCCAAAAATGGAGGCTCATGTCCAACAGTGGACGTTTACGGTCTGTCATGATTATACATAATTATGATCATCATCTTCCTGTCTATTATATATCCCGACACTAGTGGGGTAGGGCTCTATCACCATGTCTTCTGACATTGACAATTGAGATTTTGGCTGAAATTAAGACAAGCCGCCTGCGTGTCGTCAACCCACCTTGGGAATGCTCTGTTGTCAAGGGTATCAAGGGTAAGCATTTAGTAAAATTAATGATTATATTAAGTGAATAATGAGGGATGACGATATAAGGATAGGGATAAGCCATTTAAGGAAACTACTATCAAGAGAATAGCGAGTGTGAAACTAGCAGCAAGAGCAACCCGTAATGATACCAGCCAGATATCGGACAGATATATGGAGAACCATACTCTAGACTCGATCAAATGTTGATCACAATTATTTTTAGTCTACTAGTGAAACGCCCGGGACTTCGTACACGTTATCCCTATGGAATTTGCCCCAAATTTTCTAAGTGCTTCGCTACTCTACGAAAGCAAACAAGCTTAGAAATGTCAAGCCTGTGAGAACTCTGGTCTGGGCTACGCGTTGATTGCCAGTAATTCTGGCAATTATACGACGATTTTATATTTAAACAGTGTGTTTTAATAAGTGCTTAGCATACCACACACTCAGGTACAATAAGGTCAGGGTTAAAGTTTCGATGTAAATTAGCGTGTTTTACTCGCTAACGTGCACTAAAATGCACAGAAACGTAAATAGTAATAGTAATCCACGCTCAAAACGCTCATTACTAGAGTGCGCCCGAACGGAATCGACTCGAGAGAGAGACTGGCTGTAACTTTACCACACTCTTCGGCAAACTGCTATCACGGAAATCGACTTTACTAACGCCACAGAGTGTACCTGCATCTTATGCCACATTTTAATCTGTCTTTTATACATTAATTGTCCTTACTATAACGCGTTCTTAAACTATATTTAACTATTTAAGAGTAGTAGAAGCCCCTTGTGAAAGGGCTCGTGCGGAGAATTACTACCACCATACTTATTTCGGCCACCAAGCAGCATTGCTGTGTTTCGGTTTGAAGGGTATGGTTGCCGGTGAAATTACAGGTACGTGAGGCCTTTTTGCCTCAAGTTGACGGGCGCAATGCATGTCCTTTATTGATGTGACCTATGCAGTAAGGCTTTGTCATAGGCAAGAGATGCACTTTACACCAGGTGCGCTGCTTGCTTGTCCTGTCTCCTAGTCTTCTATTATATAAAATCTATTTACCACTGACGTGATAGGTAGGTAGGTATAATCACGCTAGCGCCGAAACTGTAAGACCTACAGACTTGAAATTTTGCGAGGGAGTTTATTGTGACATGTAGGTGCTCACTAAGAACGGATTTTAGGAAATTCCTCCCCTAAGGGGGGTGAAATAGTTTGTATGCGAAATCTTTATTTATGATCCGATTGAGTTGAAACTTAGTACGGGTATTTGTAATTACTTAGAGATGCTAATTATGAAAAAAAAATGGAGATTTTTGCTATAAAAGGGTGAAGAGGGGCAAAACAATTGTATGAAGATATCTTTATATTTGATCCGATCGAGTTGAAATTTTGTACGTGTGTTGATTATAGCTTACAAATGGGTATTTAGAAAAGAAAAAAAAACTAAAAGGGTAGAAGGGGGTATTCAAAATTTATATTTATAATCCTATTGAGTTGAATTTTTTTACGGGTATTTCTAATAACTTCTAAATGCTAATTATTAAAAAAACTTGAGAAATTCTTCCTATAAAATAAAAGGGTGAAACGGGGAATATCTTTTTGTATGGAAGTGTACTTATATTTGATCCGATCGAGTTGAAATTTTGTAAATGTGTCGATTATAGCTTAGAAATGCGTATTAGAATAAAATATTACTATGAAATATTGAAAAAAACCATGTTATTCTTCCTCTAAAAGGGTGAAATAGGGCAAAAAATGCATCCCAAATCATTATAATTCGATTAAGTTACAATGTTGTGTTCAAAGACTATTGAGATATTATCATAGTTTTTTTAATATTCCTCTAAAAGGGTGAAATGGGGCAAGTCATGAAATTAAAAATCCTTAGTTTCATTCGATTGACATTATTGTGTGCATTATATAATAACATTGAAATGCTTATTATGAAAAAATATACTTTAAGATTTTGCCTGTGATAGGGTGACATGGGGAGAATCTTTCTGACGGAGATACCTTTTTATTTGATACAATCGAGTTGAAATTCATGGATATAGGATCCAAAGGTCCCGGGTTCGATCCCTAGGGAGAGCGCAATATTGTGCAGGACTTAAACAAAGTCCTACCACCAACCAAACCAAGCACAATATTGTACACCCCTGGGGATCGAACCCGGGACCTCTGGATCTGACACCGGTGGGCGGACTACTAGACCACAGATGTGGTTAAAACAGCCCTGGTAATCCAAAACACTTCACGAGCTGCCACATAGCTCTTTGACGACCATTACCAGTGGCAGTAGATTCCCGGGACCGCCAACGGCCTTCCAAAGCTATCTGGTAATTCTAGCCTGCAATGTCCGTACGAAACGGCCCGGCGAATGCCGCACCCGTGAATCGGACGTAGGACTAATAGACAGGTGCAAGTCTCTAAAGCCAAAGATTATTTTCTACTGTATTTTTGAAATTCAATGATACTTATGCCTACTAACAACCAAATAAGCACCAGGTTCTCTTTCTTCTATATTTTATATCAAATAGTATAATTAGGATCTGGACATAAGATTTCAGAATTATCGGGACGGGCCGTGTAGAAACTAGGAACCCTAATTAATAACAAAAACGGGTCTTCATCGCGTACCTTTTTAAGTCTACCCGTGACCACGGCCGTTGTAACACGGTCGAAACTGTCGGGAATATAAAAAGGTACGCGATGAAGACCCGTTTTTGTTATTAATTATGTATAATAATCGCGATAATTTAAAAAACGCTACTAGGACCCTGTCGTTCAGTACAAGCTGTATACCAGGTATCTACAGCCATTCCTATTTTTTTTTATTTCATCGTAGCTAAGCACGGGTACTTTCAGCTAGTAGTATATAAAAATGTACTGAAAATAGTTAGCGAAGTGGTAAGCTCACCCGTTTCCAAGTGAAGCTGATCCTGTACTTCATGAGCTTGAAGAGGGAGATCGGGCGCCGCTTGGAGCGCAGACTGACGGAGGCCGAGAGCTTGGCGCGCACCGAGCGCTTCGTCGTCAGACCCTGCGGCAGATCGCGGAGGGCTTCTCTGGAACATTTCTTTTTATATAATATAATATCAATATTACAGGACATTGATTTCACACAGCGCCATCCAGCCCCAATCTAAGCATAGCTTGTAATATGGGAACTAGATTACGGATAGAATACCTAAATACTTAGTTAATACATACATATAATACAACACCCAAACACAGAACAAATATTTATATTCATAAATAAGATGTGTCATGATGCTTATTGATTCAGGCGTCACCTTACCCATTCAATATTAACAGAAAAATAAAGGAAATAGCTTCTGCTTTAGGTTTCGCCCGCGTGGAACCCGGATAAAAGTAGTGTTTGTTTTCCCGGTCCAGAACAATATATAAGTAAAATTTCAGCTCAATGTGTTCTGTAGTTTTTGCGTGTAGGAGCAACAAAGGACAAATCCTTTTTATATCCGTTTCGCGATGTTTGACATCTCATTCCTCATAACATCACACTGAAACTGATTTTTGGGATAAATATAGCCTATTTATTATTGTATGTTATTACACCAAGTTTCATCCAAATCCGTTATGCCGTTTAAGCGTAATTGAGAAACAAACATATTTAAATCATTTGGCTGTCCCACTCCCGTGCATTTTTCCGGGAAAGAGCCTATGCAAGCTGTGCAAAAAAAGAGATATTTTGAAGTTAATCCAAGGCATAAATAAATACATATCTCTTTTTTATAAACTTTAACAGTAAGAACTGGCTCAGATCAGGCAATCCAGTAGATAAATCTTGTGAGAAGATTTTTGATTTCTTATGATGGGACATCGCAACTTTGGAGGCTTGCCTGGGCAAGAGATCTATGTTGGAGCGAACCATCCTAAATATTGCCTATCAACACTCTTTATATAGGTGAAAAGGTCAGCAACTGGATGAGCTTATAGCACTGTACCTCCTCATCTCTTCAGAGAGTGGATTGTCCTCCATCAGTAGCTGGTGCTGTTCCATTTCCCGCACGATGACGTCAGCCTGCGAGCTGGCGCCGGCAGAGTCAGGGTCATCAGCCATTTCCAGCAAGGCATTGTGTTCTGAGGTTGTTCGTCTGAGGCGTAAAGTGCCTGAAATATAAAGATATTTTTTATAATTCGGTCTTACGCACACCTATTTATTATCTACCTAAAAATTATATACCTAAGTTGTAATTTTTCTAATCATATGAGATTATAAATGATTTTAACCTCATCTACTGTGAAAACTTACTTAAATCATCCATCTCAACCAGCTTACACTTGCTATGAACCATGCCAGCTTAATAAACTCACAATCACAAATAACCAAAACACTGAACACAGTCTGTTCTAAACGCAGGAGTCAAGAGCATAAAAATCTACTACAGTATAAAGTACTAGTTAATTGTGTAACACTATTTTTACAGAGCATTATTTTTATCCAACAAGGTAAACACACTACAGGCCAGATACAATTTGATAGGTGAATCATTAACTTCCACAGTATCCATCTAATTCACAGTGAGGAATGTTTGTAATTAGCGGTTATGAGTGTAATTAACTAGGCTTACAATTTCGTCATTTTATTTAGGTTTTCAGTTTTAAAAGGTTTTTTTTAATGTGGCGGTCACAACAAATCAACCAAATATAATAAGAATCTACCCCTCCAGCTCAGCCCATGGATGTCGTAAAAGCCCGACTAAGGGCAGTAGTTTCCTTGTGTAGTATACCACCTTTACTCTATAACCAATAGGCCTGCAAAGCGTTTTTTTTTATTGTATGATGAGCTCTAAGGTGCTTGGCCTTCTTCTCATCTCATGTTATGATAAGGCTAAAGGTCGAAGCGCACTTCACCAGGAATCCTCAACAAACAGAGAAACTGGCTATTTTGCCTCTAAATGCTAGAACACAACAATTTAAGAGCAATTGTTATGGCAACAGACTTAGGCTAGCCAGGCGGACTTAAACAAAGTCCTACCACCAACCAAACCAAGCACATTATAGTACTCCACCTGGGTATTGAACCTGGGACCTCTGGATCTAACATCATGATCACCACAGAGGAGTGGTGATTATGGCAAAACCCTCCAGCTTTAGAGAAGGCTCTGACCAACAGTGGCCACTAATTTGCTGTTCATGAGAGGGTTTTTTTAATACAAGGACTAAATATTTTTTCAGAAAACTAGGTTTTGCTTCCTATATCCTTCTGTGATGCTCAGATAAAAAAAAGGTTGTGTTCCTTCCTGGATACAATCTATCTCCTTGCCAAATTTCTCCAATGAGTTAAGTCCTGAAAACATAGTAACAGACTCAAGTCTTGAGAGAGAAAATTACTACTTCACTCCATAAATAAAAGTTAATAGATAGGTAAGTCTTACAATTTTATAGTACACCTAGTCATTACAGAGGAAAAGTTTTACTAGTACCTACTAACAGTAGGATATAATACATACTGTAAGGCAGCTGTCTGGACGGCATAAAATTCACCGCCACCTGTCGGGCAGCATTGTTCCTTGGGGTTAAGGACCTTCGCATTGATGGCTGCTCTACCTCTTCTGATTCTCCTTCCATTGTTTACTGAACTTAACTAAAAAACAAATATACTAATAAATATACTTAACAAAATAAGTACCTACTTATAATTCTCAAGTGCTCCTAGTATAAATATTTGTGTGACAGCATTTAGCAATTTTACTACTATCAATGCAAGATATATCTACATCTTGATAAGTACCTAGTACCAACACTTGCACCTAAACATAGAGATAACAATATGAGTAACTTCCTTTTGTCCTGCAAGTCCATTTGAGGCTGCACTTTTTTATGATCTTTCCACTTTAGTGTTAACTTTTATAGCTTAAATGTGGTAAGTTAAAAAAAAGACACCCACCCACAGATTTATGGAAATTATATCATTATTAAATTGTAAGTATGTACTCTATAAAATTTGAATATGTTAATATGTGAATCCTTGAAGGGGAAAAGGTTGTAAGTCTGTTATTTAGATAGGTAATTTATACTTTGTTTAGTTCACAATGTCAATGGGTTAGTAAGAAATGAGTATTTCCTCTGAGTACCACATGTACCATCTCACATAAGTACTAGCTTATTGTATTCACTTTGCTGAGTATAGATTAAAAAGTCTGTTACCAAGCCCTTATTAAATTATGAGAAGACCTTATTACCTACAGGCGAGTCTAATTTGTCCACTATAACAAGTAATATGCTGTTGGTAGCTACCTTTAGTATTGCTAACCCGGAGGCAACTCTTTATGCATCAATAATTCAAATAAAATGTTTGAGGCTACAATCTGAGAAGTACTTCCATGATACAAGAACAAGAAGACAAAAAATATGATCATATGGAGCTTGTTGCTAAAATGAGTCGGGACAGGAGCAGGACAGGATAATGTGAGACATACTATAAATGTTTGATGCTATGCTCTGCTCTAACACAAATCATGTAAGTATCCCGTCATCGTCATAGTCCCGTCCCGACTCACAGAACACTTTTATCCTCCCGCGAAGAGTCGAGATTTAAAACCCGCCAATCCCATGGTTATAAGTTACTCTAAATAACTATTACACTACTATTATAATACCTACCTATGTACCTACTCTTAGTTTTGTTTGCATCGATCGAACTCAACTCAATTAGCGCTTTGTTTTGGATAAAAATAAATAAATAAACTTTTATTTAGAAATCAATCAAAGTCGTAAAATGTAAACATAGGTAGCATTGAAAAAATTTGCTGTTCTGTCTAAAGCCAAAGAATGGAAACTCGGAACATTGAAACCGGTCGTCAATGAGCCTGCATGGGTCAATGATAGATGGCGCTAAAATATATCCCATTATCAATAACATCATCATCATCATCAGAAACCTTCTCATCATGCTAGCTAGCATGCAAAGCTATTATTATTTTTTAATAATGTGGAAATATGGAAACTGTATACTATGCAAAAATTTTCAGAGAAACCTAAAATAACATTCGGTTATAATTAGTTACATACATGATGCCTACCATCTAAACCTGAAAGTACCTAACAACTTATCCCGCCATGTTAGCCATTTTTGTGTTTACTTTTATCTCATTTTTTCTACGCATAAAAACATAATTATTATTGCATTTAGGTTTAAAGGTCAATTACAAAGATCTGCATGTTTGTATACCAAATATTTATTACTGAATGATTACATTTTGTACTTACCGGCATATATATTTCATAGAATGTAGGTAGTGTTCGTCTTTCATTTAACCAGAAACATTCCTCCGGGTCAACAACTCACGTTGCGAGAGGTTCAGCAATTTTAGAGAGAGCTTATGATCCAGAAGCAGTACTGGTAATGTCAGTCGACGTTGGTAAACGACCACATCTGCAAATTTTCTTTCAAGTTTTTACTTGAAATTATTAAATTTTTACATTACTTTACATTACAAAATTACATTAAAATTAATGCGATAACATAAAAATATTTTTTTCATTTGATTGAATTTTTGTCAATTTTTTTGACGTTTGTCACGTTGACAAACAATAAAGTTTCATGGAAACAGGTTACTATCATAAAAAGTTTATTAAATGTTTAAGACTAAACAGTTTTAATGCAATTTAAATGATGTCTGCGTTAAATGCCCCGTTAAATACGCGTAAGGGCTAACTAAGTTCAGACTTGACCGGGCCTGATAGGTAGGGGCTGGCTGCCAGAAAAAAAATAGCTTCCTGTTGGTAGAATCAATGGTAGTTTTTTTAATATATGGCCCAAAAAATTCGCCAGATTTTTCTTTTAGCTATGACCGTAAAGAAAATAATAAAGAAAAAATTTGAAGTATTTGTTTTTGCGTTATTTCTTTGTACAAATAATTTATATCACGCTATTATGTATAACAGTATATTATAAGGTAAGGTCTTTGGTACCCCGTTTGACAGCCACAGCACAGATTATCTCTACAATTGAATTGAATACTTTCGGTTCGGATCCGCATCTTCAAGTGCGGCGGCGCCCTGTGCATTACTCCAGCAGGAAATAATCTTCATATTCATTTATAAAACACACACACTGACACGAATTAATTACTAATGCTGATTTTCAACCAATTCAAACCAATTGTGATGATGACCCAGTTGATTGCAATTAAAAAATCTTTAGAAGCAGATTTTTATGATGTTATCAGGTTTTTCTCGACCAATTTAAATTATTGTTACACCTAGACAGGGAACAAAAATAAAATTTAACAATATCCTACATCACTTATGGGTATTGGTACTTACTTACTTCTTTTTAGTTAAGTATTATTAATAGGGTAACTAGGTATTTACCAAAATCACATTAAAAAAACAAGGTAGTAAAAACTGCCTCCTTTATTATTGATAAAATAACTTATTTTTATTGAAGTACTTTGGTAACTAGGTAGGTACTTTGCTTTACAATTAAACATTTTTTCAAGTAGGTAGCATAAACGGTGATAAACTTTTTTCACTTGATTGCAAAGTACTGTAAATAAGATAGGAAGTATTTATAGGTACCTAGTCTTTGGTTCAGAGTGAGGTCCATTCTCTCGCCTTGATTTAGCTCTGATTCCGAGCTGACCGCAATATTTCTGAAGTAGCGATCGAATCTCCATGTAAGCGGTCACTTATTGCACATGTAAATATTTTTATAAAAAATATTTTTGTAATAGGTAATTATTTTCTATCTGCAACTGTACGAAAATATTCAAAATGTTCAGCTATTAGGGTGTCCGTGCCTTGCCATCAGCTGCGTTACCACAAAAAGCGAACGTTTTTTAATCCGATAACTATTGAATGATGAAAAAACATTAAAATTAAAGTTAAAAAGGAAAAAATGTTGTTTTTCTAATATTTTATTAGAAAAACAACATTTTTTCCGTTACAATAGCCGTTTAGATTTTCGCCTCGGAGGGCGGTTGAGAAAACTCACCGGTATAGGCACTCTGTTGGATCTGACACCACCTCTGGGCAAACCACTAGTCCACAGAGGCGGTCTTAATATCGAAGTATCGAATCGATCCATTGAAATAGCTATGGCCAACCAAGTGATATTGAATGTGATAATTGAACAAATAAATAAATGAATGATTGAATGAAATTAAATGAAATGAGATGATTAAATTGGTAGGTCATTTTTACTATTTTGTTTAGTTTAGCAATAATATTTTATCAAAATTCAATAGTAAAAAGTGTTGTGGAACTTAGATGCAGTTTCTACTATGTGATATTTATTTCGCTAAGAAGTTTTGATTCTGAGAAACAAAGTATTGCGAAAGTCGTGTCATCTTGGTAAGTTTGTGTTGCATCAAAAAAGTTGTCTGTCGCCAGTTGCTCACCTGTTTCTATGTGTTACTGAATTGCGGGGTCACGGTGCGTTACCGCGGCTGATTTTGTTGGACCTTCGTCCTATCAGGTGACTCGGTGGTTGTGAAAAAGTGACCCCGTAGTGACGTAGAACCTGTGGTATGCTGGTGCTTTAGTTCATGTTGATTTGATTCCGTATTGTGTACGTATTTGTGTCTGATTGTTTTGTGACGCAAGTGGATGCAAGTTGAAGACTGAGGTACTTTGTGATATGATAAACCATTATCTGTACTGTAAGTGGTTGCCTTATCTAGCAGTCATTCGTAGTTTGCGCTGTTATTTGGTGTGTATTAGTTTTGGGTAACCTGAATCAGTGTAGTTACTGTGTAGTGTCTCAGGTACCTACAGAAAATTTCTGTCATTGTGTAAGTTGTCATTCATTATTTCTATCACAACTGCAGAAACTGGATCATTATCTAGGCTGGCTGGTCCAAGTAGTAAGCATAAAGCAGAGGAAATTCTATATGTATTACAGTTTTATTTATCCTTATTATGGTGTAAAATGAAAGGACTGTGCAGAACACAATTCCTCGGTTGCTCAATTAAAATCAGAGCTACTACATAGGGCCCACTAAGAGAAATGTGCTTAGGTGTTCAGTTACTGTAAGTGCATCGGCAGCACCAGCAATATAAGCCACCGGCCCCACTAACATTACTGTCCTGCCCTTATTATAAAAAAATTGAGAATGCATAACACTTTAAAAAAAAATGTTCAATGGGGATGTGCTTGGCCTTCATCTCACCTGATTTTTCAAGTTATGATAAGGCCAAAGGTGGGACCGCACTTAACATGGAATACTCAATAGACTGAGGAACTGGCTATCTTACTTCTAAATCCTAGAATACAACAGTTTCAGACTTCTTGTAATTTAAGAATTGTTGTAATGCCATCAGTTAGGTAAGATGGTGGTAGCTAGCCACCTGGCTAAAACAAAGTTCTACCTAAAACCAATCCAAGTACAATATTGTACTCCCCCTGGGGATCGAACCCGGGACCTCTAGATCAGACACCAGTAGGAGAGCCATTAGACCACAGAGGCAGTTAAACTTACTTTTACAAAAAGTATTTTGGATCATGTTCAAACTAAGCTTTTTTTTTTCTGTACGACCGGGTGATATCTCACCTGATTACAAGTTGAGATAAGGCCAAAGGTGGAGGCGCACTTCACCCGCTTGTTAAGACCCTGGAGTATAGACTCCAGTTTGTCAAATGTTTGACTTGAGACATACCCAACATGTGTTTAAAACTGCAATTATTACTAAGATCCTTTATCACCAGGGTTCAGAGCAAATGAAGATTACCATAGCATTAAAACCCTGAATTATAAGCTCTCTTCCAAAACTACATTAAAATCTGAGCTTTGATACTACAGCCCTCAGACTAAACCACAGGCCTACACCTAATAACACTCTTCTTTTGAGTTATGTTGGCTTGTCTTAAGTCCACCTAGCTACCACCATTTTTTTTTTTTATTCAACTTGGAGACGAAACAAGCAAGCTCCTCATCTCATGTTAAGTGCATCTCAAGCCTATAACGGTGCCGAACATGGCCTATGAGGCACTGCATTGCTCCCGTCACCTAGAGGCTTAAAAGTGTTAAGTAAGCCTTACATGCCTGTAATATTAATTAAAAAAATAAATCACTTATGATTATGATAAGATAAGATAAGATAAATGTTTATTTGGAACAAAAATGTTTTAAATATTTACTTACTTACAACTAACTGTTACAAGATTTTGGTAATAGGTAAAATAGTAGGTAATAGCAATAAGTATTATCTAGGGTACATTCTCTCTGTGCTAGTAAAAAAAAACTGTGTTACGGCAGAGAAAATAGTCCTGTATAATACATATATGTATACAGACAGACTACACGATATTTTAAACTGTCGCTAATAATTGCTCAAAAATAAAAAATAATGGATACAAGGTAGGTTAAGGATGAAGCAAAATTTATTTTTTTGATTTTAATGTGTAAAAAATTTGGGGTTACAGTAAAAAAGTATAAATAAGAAACATTTTGATAACATATGATAAATAACACACACCTTAAATAAATGACTTTTATCCAGAGGCTATGAACTATAATTACAAACTGTTTAGGTATGCATTGGGTCTACTTTTCCGTAGGTATCCAGGTCCGTGAACTATACACAAACAAATAATATAATAATAATAACAATGCATAAACATCTTAAATGATTGATCATCTTGATGACATTCTTAAGCTGCTTCCATCAATGCACTTCCAGCTTATGTTTCTATAATGGAGTTTGGGAAGAACAGAGATGAATTAGACAAATATTTCAGACAATCTTGTTATTTTCGTGTGATAAGCAAATAATAATCTACCTATGCTGATAATGTGCTACAATCTGACAAAAACCTAGGTTTTATCAAGGTTGTATTTTTGGCCAAGTTTATTGACTCGAGGACAAAGCAATGGGTGGAGTCATTGATCTGAGTTCCTTTCTGTGTCTTCCCAATTTTCTGTAATCCAATGAATCCCTTTTTCTGCCTATCGCTGGATAGATAGACCGTTCCTCATTTACCTAGGCTGGTCGTTCGGCAGACGGCATTAAATGATCGCATCCGGATCGCCGCTGCGGCAATGACCGGACGCACGGACATCCTGTCCTGTGGCCGAGAGCCAAAAATTTACCGACCGCCATGTTACCAGGTTATTTCACTACTATGATCTAATCTAAGGTGTCAACTTCCCAATAAGAAGTTGGGTATGGCGATTAGTGGTGGGGTGTCACTCTCTCTTCTGCCAGTTTCAGTTTAAAGATCCATTAACGTATGAATAATATGGCCGGTATCATAAAATGGGTTCACCAATGTGCTATAACAAAGCGTGGTAGATATGGCGACGCTTATGAATATATATATATTATTGGACAAGAGTAGACTCACTATACAGTAGACTAGACCTGTGTGAGAACCTTTGGAATCTCAGAAAACGTCGCGGTTGGCCCTTAAGAAGGCCAATCAGAGTCAGGAGGATCTGGACTTTTATTTTTTCCTAAATCTTTTGCTTGTGTAGAATCCAAATCCAAGATTTAAAATGTTGGTTGAAATAGAATTATCTACTTTAAATGGTTTCGCAAGCAAACCGCGTAATTGCATGAACATGGTTCCAGAAATAGTCTGTGACCAATTGCAGAGCTACAGAGTTCAACAAGATTGCATAAATAGTCGTCGTCTTTTTACGCTATTGACTATATATACAGGGTGAGTTTTTTCCAGGGCCACTGAGGCCAAGTCTGAAACCGTGAGAGTTATCGAAAAGTCATGTTAGGAGTTACGTGCTCGATTAAAAAAAAAAAAAGTTCTGCATTAAAGAAAATCTTTTTTTTTGTAGTTTTTCTGGAAAAGTGTGTTTTTGAAAAAAAAAATGTTGCATTTATGAGTTCTTTGTTTGATAATAAAAAAAATAATGTATGATGAGTATGTGTACAAAGTTGTTGGAACACTTTCAAATTTGAAAATTTATAAATTCATCTTTATGCATATAGTCTGAAATGCGTAGGCGAAGCTATTAAATACCCTTTTGCTGTTCGTGTAGAACTTTTTAAAATAGGAACGTCTTCAAAAAGCTTGGTATCGCCGAATGCGAAGCAACGTTACATTTTTTTTTCTAAATCGAGCGCGTACCTCCTAACATGACTTTTCGATAACTCTCACGGTTTCAGACTTGGCCTCAGTGGCTGTAATGTTGACACTATAAAACTAAAGTGATTATAATTGATCTCTAGGATGAGACACATTTCGTTTATTATAAAAATGTAATATACCTAATACTTTTCATTTGTCCTGGTTCATAACACACTCAAATTGTTTATAGAGTTTTGTAATATCGATCGCAACCCACGCTCTAGAGCTGCATATTAAACTAGTAAACATAATTATCGTTTTGTGTCATAACGTTAGATGCAACGAGGCCAACTGGCTGCAATAGTGCACAACGAAGGTCAGCTCTCAGGCCGAGTCTTAAGAAACTATTAAGTCTCTTTCTGGGCTTTGCGTTGCTTGTTTTCGACAATCGCCTGTCATGAAATGCCATGAGGTCAATACAAAATAAACTTTGTTTTTTGCAATTCAATCTAGTTACATCACGTGTTTTCTTTCTTCGGAAAAACCAAATCTGAAACCTTGGACAACACAAACTATGTATCTGGCTTATGTCTGGCTAGCCTAGAACCTCGGAAGGTTTTGCTTGCCTAACGTAAGGGATTGATTTAGAAATTATATTTTATTTTGATAGTATAATATTTTTCCATAAATACAGTTTACCATATGGTAGTTACATTCCATCAACGCACGGGGCATAAAAGAACTGTCTACTGTTTTTATCTTCGACATAACTTTGTCTCTCGAATGGATATAAACAGAGGACAACATAGTATAGGTTGTTTCCATGTTTCTGATAGTAGGTACCTAAATGTTTTAATAACTTACAATTTGTTCAAAGCTTTAGGTCAGGGTAACTGTAAACAAAATATACTTAACCTTTTCAACTTTTTGACTCGGATCAACTATAGAATGACCAATAATATTCTGATAGTGATGAATACCTAGTGAAATGAGTCATACGGTACAAAAAATGTAAGCAAACATTATGATTGATAGGCATGCGCTTAGATAATAAACTGATTCATATATTCGCGAAACACGATGAAGGAATACGTGGGCGTTGTCTGCCCTTGATCGTATTATTATCCCATCCATAGGGAATAGTGTCGCGATCATCAAACTTTATTAGGTGATCAGTGACCAGGAGACCATAACCATATAATACATGATAGTAATCCGTTTTTATCACCCAGCTTTGATTGTATGTACCTAGGTATAGGTAATTCATAAACATTTGTGAGTGTGTGAATCTTCTATATTCTTCTTTTTCTTCTATATAATAAAATTGATGTGATTCCCTTTGGACTCCAAAATGGCTGGACCGATTTTGATTAAATTTTCAGGCAATCTTCAGATTAGTCCAACGGATGATCCTGTGACATTCCATGTAACAAAATCCACCCCTATTAAATAGTAAAATAATGTTATATGAAATGTGAAGTCTCGTGTAACGAATTTTAATAATGCATTGAAAATGTTATTATCTATTTCAAACAATTCTTCATGCTCCTTCTGTTCCTAACAGAGCCAGTGGAAACTTCCGTTTCTACTACTTAGATCAATGTACCTTCATTTAACTATGATCGTGCGTGTTCACAAACTGAGCATGAAAAACCGATTGGAAACCATAAGCACAGTTCTCACGGTGGAAATCTAAGCGGAAACAATAACCCTCTGGCTATTATGACGATAGCATGTCGCGAGGTGAACGCCCGATCTCCACTACGCCGCACCGCCGCCGCCGCCGCGCTGATGTAGGTACCTACCTAAGTAGGTACTCCTACTCTGTAACCATGCGCAAGAGCGCCTCAAACTAATCAGCACATGCTCAAACTAAAGGCTATACACGTTGAAATGATCCCCTGAAACAAGCCTTCGCTTCATACAAGTTCAACGCACGTCTCACTTTACCGGATCCTGCACACCATCGTTTCCATCAACATTACAGCTCGTTCAGCTCGACACGACTTTGTTGTTATTAGCTTTAAGTTTACATTTCGTCGCACACGCAGATTGTGTTTGCTATAGTACAGTTACAATCGTGCAGTCAGAATACCAGACACATTGGTGGCTTTTGATTGTGGGTTGTGAAACCTGACGGGTATGGCGAAACAGTAATGCCATATGATTTCTAGGCAGATTTGCCACGGGTATTCTTATTCTGAAGTTGACAAGTGTATGCATAATATTCAATTCAATCAAAAACAATTCATAGCTTGCAATTTGACAAGGTTCAAATTCAACACACCTAGAGTCTCGCTTAGTCTCTATCGTTCGGAACCGATGACGTTGTTTCAAAAATCTGTGAGACAAACTGCTTGCTCTGTCTGACGTCAACGTTTTTTAACATTGTAATAAGTTGGTCTTCAGCGCCCGCTTTTTATCAATCATGACGTCATGTATCAGTGTTCTTCACGCTATCAGTGTTCCGTACATACAAATCAATGAATATGACGTAGCCTATGATCGTGCTCCAGGAAAATAAATTATTATATGCTTGATGAAGTCCTGAGTCCGGAACTAGGAGCATGAAACCAAATTCATTCGAAATACATAATAATTAAAATAATAATTGAGGCCTACCATACATCAAATGCAATAATGAAATGTTTTTTTATGGGATGGACTTTCACTTACAAATAAAGCGTTTGCTTTGTTGATCTCCATCTTGATAACAATGATTGCTCGAGAGACGTAAGTACGAACGCCTGTAAACACCTTGTTTGTCAGCTGCTCTTTTACTGTCGACGCTAAATCGCTGTGAAATACGGATGACTATCGTTTACAGTGTGGGAAGATGCCAAACTGGCTAGGTATTTTACGTGCGTGTCAATTGTCGTTCATGGAGATAGTTGGGGTTTAAAATAATGTTCAGGTGATGTTGTTTCTACGATAGCACTACACACTGGTTACTGGCACTATGAAAGTACGCTATGGATCAGTAGTATGTACTACTAAGTAGATCAACTGGTAAGACAAATGAAACAACGTCTCTAAAGACCTTCACGAATCATCGTAGTATAGTGACGTGTCTACGTGCTGCCTATCGAAGTTAGCATATATATATACGGCTACTAGCAATGAAGGCACGTTACTTTCAGTTTAATTACTAGTGCTCTCTTATTGGTTTTACAGACTTTTTAACTAACTGAAAAATGTATTTAACTCAAAACAATATTATATTCGAATATGCGTCAAACAAACAAGATTTATTTATCGTATTCTAAGCACAAAGGTTTTCTACTAAAGTTGAAAAAACTGTCTCGCTTGGTGTGTTTCACTTTCATTCGCGTAAATAAACTCGCGCATATACCTACCTACACCCTTGTAGTGCTTCCGCCCCCTCGTTATCTAACTCACCCTGTAGCTAGGTCTCGTGCATACAAGAGAACATAAAAAGGCGTATTTCAAGAAAGAACTGATGTTTCATCACAGATTTCCTGTTTATTTATTTTACATTAATTAAAACGGTCAGAACCAATAACAATAATAAAAGATAATCACAGAATAATAATGAAAATACTGAATAGAAATTAATAATAATAATCATATAAATTAAGAAAGCACAATGATACATAATGTAGGACAACATAATTTACTTAATGGAATTTATCAATACAAAACAACAATTAAAAATATTTAAAAGTGTGTTAGGCTCTGTGCATATGCATACGCAGCATGCAACGGCATCCTTCCACCATCATGATTGTTTCCAATAGTAATATGACATACATAAATAAATATTGATAAGACCCGTTTCGTGTGTGCATATGAATTTGAATTATTTTAAACGAATTATATTTTTTATTAATTGCCGATCATATTATGTGTAAAGCTTGATAGGGAGTTTTTTTACTGGTGATAGACAAGCGTTTGACCACCAGCTAACATGTAAAACAAGTAAAGATGTGGGAAAGGAACCTATTTACTCTGGACTTGAAGACTCGATTTACTCGTGCGGAAAAACAGACGAAGGCAAGGAATTCTTTACCAGTATTCATCATAAAGGTAGAGGCCAAACGATGTGTTCTGCACAATGGAACATTTACAAGGTACGGGTTGTAGCCAGCCGGACGTCTGCTAGTCCGGTGGTGGAAAGGGGATGGAGGGATTAGGTCAAAGATATCGTGAGTAAGCTTGTTATTATGAGACACGAACAAAAATAATAAATTTTGTTTATGTACCCAGTTGTCATTTTCAATCAAGATTGGGTCGCGCGTCAGTTTGCGCTAACTATCGTTTACAATGTACGTACCTACCTACATTGTCCAACGCTAACATGTCTCTAATATATCTATCGATATGTAATCGTGTGTTGTGTGGAAACCAGCGTTATAGACGTCTTGTGCCAGTGCCGTTCACCCATCTGCATTGGGTCACGTGGCATTATTACCCTCTTAACTCACATCTCACTAACTCTTGCTGGCCGAGTGGGGGACATAGTAAGCCGGTGTCGAAAGAAGCGAATGATAAATGATAAATGAATTTATTGTTTGTAGATCTAGGTACATAATAATGTCTTATAATTAATTTTAAAAGTATCTCTAGTCTAACCTTATGCGGCTTACAAACATTACAGTCACTATAAATGAATGAAATAAAAATAATAATACTATTTATATCTAATAATAATTATAATACTATAAGCGAAGCACCTTGCATTTTGTAGTAAAATACTCGTTAAGTGCGATACTGCTAAAGTACAAATGATAAGCAAGCGGGCGCGATTAGCTTGTATTTCCATTAATTGGCTGATTATGAAAATAAGTACACCAAAATGAGGTTTACCTAAGGATTTTCGATAAATATTTGCTTACAATTACGTAGATTCCTATACTATTATGAATCAGCTCACAAGAACGGCTGAATCAGACCTAGTCACGATTCGTCAGTGTAACCCCAGCGCTACGTTTTAACTCGTCCCAGCCAGTGTGAAGCTAGTCGCTGCTCGAATTTTACGTTGCCATTTCACATTGTTTTTATTGTGATTAAACCCGTAGATTAGTTCATATATCTACCCCAATAGAGTGAATGCTAATTAGTGTAAAGTTCATATATCTACCAAAATAAAGTGAATGTTAATTAGTACCTAATTAGTGTCTACATTGTGATTGTGTGTGTGAATATTGCAATTATTTGTGTGATTATACGAATACGATTGTTATTTGTATATACAATGCTAATGGAGGAAGGACTCATTTGTGTCTAGGTCGTTTTGTGAGGTGAGTGAGCGATATTAGTAATAACCAGAATAATAATATAACATAACTGTTTCTGTGGTCTAGTGGTTCACCCACATATCAGTCCTGGTTCTATTCCCGGGTATAAATTCGTGCATTAAGTCTGTCGCCACAGGGTTTTTTTTTATTGTACCATGGGGAAGGCTTGGCCTTCATCTCACTTGGTTTCATGTTATGATTTGCCGAAGGTGGAAGCGCACTTCACCCGGAATCCTTAACAGTCTGAAGAGCTGGCTATGTTACCTCAAAATGCCGGGACACAACATTTAGAATTGTTGTTATGGTGAGAGACTTAGGTAAGATGGTGGTAGCTAACCGATGGGACTTCAATTTAAGTCCTATCACCAACCAAACCAAGCTCAATATTTTACTCCCGTGGGGATCGAACCCCGGACCTCCAGATCTAAATTGTTGTGTCCGGCATCTAGATGCCGGATAATTGATGATATACCTCTAGAGGTAAAGCCAGTTCCTGTCTCTTGAGTATTCCGGGTGAAGTTTGCTTCCACCTTCGGCCTTGTCATATCTTGACACCTACTAGAGAAGGCTCAATGACTTTTTTCGATGTTTTTCTGGCTATGCGAATCGAAAGGAATAACTTAAACTCTACTCTACTATAATAGAGTAGAGTTTTAGTTATTTCTTTCGATTGCACGGCTAAAGTGACTTGTTAGGATATCGATCTTATATTTTATCAACATAGTACCTACATAGTTTTTGTATATTCTATACAGAAACGTATCTAGATGATTTGCGCAGGGTGGCTGGGACTAACTGGATGGAGAGAGCCGAAGTCCGGACTCAATGACGAAACTTAGGAGAGACCTATATCCAGGCTGTGGACTTATGTTGAAGATAATGATGTGTTGATTTTATGGTGATGGCAGTTGACAGTTCGCACGGCATGACAGACTCTACAGAGAGATATATATATATATGTATATATATTAAAGGTTTTTGTCTAGATTATACGTCTGTATTTTCGTTTACAGGTTTATTGTTAGACATTTTTGTTGTCTTGGCTATTGTACCGTGTATTTAGAACTCTTCAACTTGTCTCCACTTTTTACACTAATGTTCTTTACGAAACTTTGCATGTGTGTTATGTATAATTGGTGTGTGTAAATCTGTGTGATATTGTCTGCAGAAGCCGCGACGACTCGCACTTGGCCGATTTAACTTAAACACAGCGTAAATTAATGCACTAAAAGTAAGTTTTCTTTATTTCTTTTAGTTGCTGTGTATTTTGCAATAACCTTAAGTTTTATTGACTAATATTAATTATGTTTAAACCATTGGTTTCGTACGTGGAACTAACAGTACTAACGAGTGTGTGGTCGTTATGTGGCGTCACAAATGCGTCTGATTGTTTTGCGATATCTAATCTTTACTTTATTTTAATTCATGGTCGTCGGTGTGATGCAGGGATAAAATGCATGCTTCATCATAATTATACAGTCTCGGCCTAGATTCCCGACCATGCCAATAAAATCTTTCCAAATTGTTATCTGTATTGTGTGTTTTTATCGAAAATCTATTGTGCGTAGTTGTACTTGTTTAGGGGAACAGGTGACCAACTGTGTGAGTGTATACTGGGTAGGTTTTTAAAGGGAGGCAGCAAGGCAGGCAACCTTACCTTAGCTATGGGAAAAGGTTCGAAAGAGACTGTCACTAACTGACAGCATTTCTCTTTTATTCAAATAATCTGATAAGAAATGGTCTTAACAAAGGTATAAATAAATAAATAAATATTACAGGAAATTAATTTCACTCAGCGCCATCTAGCCAAGCTAAGGAAAAATAATAAAGGAACATATTAATTAGTACTAAGCAAGTTGAGGGTTAGGGACCGCCTTGCCTTAGGAATACTAGTGTGAAATATGTCAATGTCCAATTACTTTCTAAAATCATTACCTGTTGGCTCGCACCATAATTGAATTTTGCTTATAGTTGAGGTTCTAGTCTAGACACACTAAGTGGAGTATTTCAGTAACCTGTGAATGCAGATTTAAATATCTCCTAAGTTAAGGACAGTCACCTCTGAACGTCCCGCAACTTCAGTGGTTAACTCGCTGGGCGCTGTAGAACAATCACGGTGTGTTCTTCATAGACCAGCCAGTAGCATTTTACTTGGGATCAAACATCTAACATTAATCATTAAAATGACAAGATTTTAAAGGCCTGTTTTTTTAATTTGTTGACTTGCATTGTCTATGTCTGTCTACACTATGTTAAAACTTGTGTCATAGACATCGCAAAACCTTGTCAAATCAAAAAATCATGCCGACCATTTTTAAATTCCTACGCTGTATATTACTAGCTTCGGTTTGTATTGCATTAAAAATGGTCCTTCCGAAATATCGTGATATTAAAAACAGGCCCGGTCAATAGCACCCGTATAAATACGTATCGCGTCGGTGACGATCGCTGGGTGTAGGTACATAACGAATACACGGCTTTGTGTTGTGTTGTGACAGAAACCGGGAGTAGGACACATCCATTGTCTTTTGATGCCTCATCTGAAGTCATTGCTTTTGTTTACTCACGTTTCACGCAGCACAAGGGGAGCGGGAATGCTTGCTGAATATTACAAACTTTTATGCATGGCAAGATTTTCAAAATTTACTCTTTGCTTCGAAGTGCTCTGCTAAATCGAGATAATAAAAAAAAATGTAATGAAAATGTAACAGGATTTACAAAATATATATATATTTTTTTTTACATAGTTAGTTAAATTGTACTTTTTATTGAATAAATGTACTTATTTCTTTTTTAATTGTAAAAAAAAAAAAAAAAAAATTATATACATAAATTGTACGATGGGGAAGCTCTTAGCCGTCATCTCACCTGCAGGCCTATTACCTAACTCTGTTTCATTTGGGTTTCAATCGGTTTCAATCAGAAATGCAGGCGTTTTAATTGAAACCCATTGAAACCCAAGAAACAGAGTTAGGTAATAGGCCTGCTGGTTTCAAGTTATGATATGGCCGAAGGTGGAAGCACACTTCACCCGAAATCCTCGAAAAGTGTGAGGATTTGGCCTCATAGGACGAAACACAATAATTTTAGAATTGTTATAATGGTGACAGACTTAGGTCAAATGGTGGAGGTAGACAGGCGGACTTAAACAAAATCCAGCCACCAACCAATTTACCAAAAATAAAATAACGCAAATCGGGAACTCGCAGAGAAATCGGTGAACATATAAATAATATTATGAGAAGTGATGTTTTTCCAATAAAGATCCATTTCTCATCACGTAAAATACTTTAGATTCTTCCATTTCAAATTACCAATGCTGTGCTACTTATCTCACCTACTTTACTTATAACATAAAGGTTGAGTTTGTCAGTTATCGACTTACATATGTTCATTTCTTCACTAACCTGACAAAAATCCGTGCGTGACTAATTGACTTTCAGACCACCGCCGACACTAATCAGCTTATTTACGGATTAGTTATACGAATATTTGCTAATAGACTACTCACGTGGCTGGTGTAATACGGGCCAACGTTCCTAGGGGCGATGATCTTATAGGCAGGTGACAAATAACATAGCAAAAGCAAACAGCAAACGACTAAATGTAGTTCACTTGAGGAATAAGTTATGAATAATATGCGATCCTGGGTCAAATCTAGGGTCATTTTTATTTTACTTTATTAATTTCAGCAAACCAAACGGCGTTTGTTAGAAACTTAGTAGTGTTACTACTTAAAAAATTAAGTATGGACATGTATATATATATATATTTATTAGAGCATACAAAACAAGATACAACCAAATAATTAAAAAATATATACCCATTTAATAGATATTCACATCAAAATGTGTAGGTACCACTTTGTTTTTAAAGTGAACAATTCTTCTAGGATCTAATAGATAGAATAATAAATGATAGAAGAATTGTCTTAGTCGTCATTTACGACATCCGCGAACTAAGTTTGAGGGTTTTTAACTTATGCCGCGACCGGCACGGCAAATGGCCATTTAGATCGGAATAAGATCGAGTAATAAAATCTGAATGATTTGCTGATTGTACACGAGAGAGTTTGCTTGCGTTAACCTCGTACTCGTGTTAACCGCCATTTCACTCGGTGTATATGAAAGTAATGTCTTAATGACCCGTTGTTTGTCTGTAAAGTACAGTAATGCTGATTTTATATGCCATGCATTTTGCCTGGAGGTAATCAATTACCTCTCTTGCTTTCTTGCTTTACTTGTACCAAAACCAGATACCGAACGAATCGTAGATCAAGACGAATTTTAACATTTCTAGAAATTAATTTCAAGATCCGCTTACTACATGAAGGAACTCTTTTTAATTTGGATTTGGAAGCAAAGACTAGAAGCCTACCGAGAGAGCGAGCTTTTCCAGAAGTTTTTTTGAATGCATGGGTTGTAACTTGTAAGACAATGAAATTCGACTCCGGTAGCTGATTCCAAGATTAATTTTATTACAGTTCGAATTCGTTTAAATAAGGAAGCGAGCGACGCGTTTAATGTTCTCCTTGAATGAATCGTATTAAATTTACGCCTTATAGTGATTTTCCTCTCAATAAGACACGTTCGTGGCATGTTTAACTTAATAACATCCGGTAATGTCGCCTTCCATAACTAATGTATACGGAACTTAGGGACCAATTTGACGTCTATTAATATTAGAAAGGTGTGCGTTTGTATGTTTTGGTTTTGATCACATTCTATAAATTATTTTACTGTTGGAAAGATAGAAAGCCATTTACACAAGACAACAAGTAGTTTTGACCGTGATCGGCCATTTGACCACAAGCACAGAAATAACCCACAATCGATAGGTCATGGCCTCGAGCTACTATACCACCAGCCACCACAACCACCACCCATCGATCGGTGGGCGCTTGGGGCTCGCCTCGTGGCTCGGAACACCTAAGGCGAGCGTAACTAGTGGTAGTGGGAGTACTTCATTGGTACCTACTTATTCGATTGTAGGGTGTTTGGCGTTTGATCCGGAGGTCATCCCGCACTCTTTGTGGGTTTCGTTGCAGAATCAACTATATTTTGTCCGATACTTAAGATTCTGTGCTTCGGCAGAGACACATCAAAAGCTATTTTGCCGGCAGCTCGTAAAGTCAGATATCGGTTAGAGTTCGCAACCTTTTTTTCTTATTTCATATTATACTATTCGCTTGCAACATTTTGAGACGTTATAAAATATAACTCACTGTATTATATTATATATTTTAAATTTGTATTATTATTATTTTACTTTATTACATAAAAATAAAAATAATGTGTCAAACATGGGAGTGCATAATGTAGGTGTGAAATGTATGATATATGATGAGTCTGCCTCGTCATATTTACATGATCACCTATGATGTTTATTTCCTTGTTACATGTCTGTATTAGGTCTATGCAGGATCCAGATAAAAGTAAAGTAAGAAATGTTATTATTAGGTTCGTTATGGATCGCTTTCCACACCTGTTCTGTTATACCATAGTACTTTAAATATTTACTTTAAAAAATATTTTTTTGATGCATTTATATACCTAAGTTGCATATCCCTGTTATTTAGATTTTGCATTGACATTAACTATTCGATTGTATTATAACTCGCTTGCCTAATATTTCACATTCATATCGCTTGCCTCTTAGGTGGTTATATTTCTCAATATTCATTGAGATTTTGCGTAATCTTAACCAATTAAAAGTAAATTATTTCGAAAAAAATGCTTACCAGTGTAACTTATCGCTAATCCTATCTAATAATGTTAGTGCATACAAACTCACGGATGTTCTCGAAGGTGCAGACAGGAACAATGTAACAAAATACATATGTCTAATATGCGATTTGTACGTTTCAGATGCCCCGGGGACGGGACGATATGCAAGTAAACGTGGCGGGCCTCAGGAGAAATATTAAAAACCTCGCGCACAACTACAGCGATGCCCAAGTAAGTCCCCTGGCCACACCCACTGACAACTAGTCCCAGGGGTATAGTGTGAGGAAGTGTCGTCTACGAAGCAAGTGTTTGACAAAAGTCCGCATGGTGTATTTTGTAGTCTTCTTTTTATACGACTTGGGGACGGAAGAAGCAAGTTGCCCACCTGATGTTAAGTGCATCTCTTGCCTATAACAAATCCATACTGCATAGGTCATATCTACAATGAACATAACCCACGCGGCACTGCATTGCACCCGTCAAATTGAGGCATAAAGTTGTAAAGCCCCGTCCGTAATTTCACAAGCAACCCCTTCAAACTTATAAATAAATAAACTTTATAATCCCTTCAAACCGAAATACAGCATTGCTGCTTAGCCGCCGATGTAGATTATGGTGGTAGCACTTTCCCGTACAAGCCCTTGTACGCGGAACTCTACTCATAAAGTAGTCTGGTGTAAATTTGCCCCAGGATCCTACGGACAACTCTATAGATGTTGTAGGAAGTCAGCTACAATGTCAAAATCAAAATCAAAAAGACATATATTTGCAACTCTTACACAATAATCAACATAAAAATAATAATAAATAGAGACAAAAAATAAAAATGTAAATTAATTGTTTTCCTTAGTCTTACGAAGCGAAGCCTTGGTTGAAAAAGTCATGACAAATATGTATCGATTTGATATGCGTATTTATGTGCGTTATCCAAGAGTATTTCATGGCGCATCGTAAATAAAATGAAAGGAAGAATTCTATGCCACTAGCCACCCAACGCTGGCCTCCTTATGCACGTCATCCTACTCAAATCAAATCAATAATTCATTTATTCATTAAGATTAAAGTCACTACAAAAAATATCTGTATCGCCTTTCGGCACAAAGCTCGGTTGGAACTTGGCTGCCTTCTCTGTTGTAGGTTATAGGTTCGATTCCTACCCGTGACAAACATTTTCGTGATGTATATAGATCATATAGATCTTTGGGTTACTTGTTGTGATGTTACAAAAAAAGTAGATCAATACTTATTCATAATTATCCTACGTAAACTTATTGCTTTGATTAGTTTGGGGCTAGATAGCGCTCTGTAAAATTATAAAAATAAATAATTTAATCATAATAATAATAATTAGTCTTCTACCCAGCGCCAATTAGCCCCAAATAAAGCAAAGCTTGTAATTTGGTTACTAGATTACGGAAGTCATATCTTCCTGTGTACTGGTTTACTTTTATTTATTACGTAAAAAATGCTTTCTACACTACTCCGTATAAACTCTACACGCATCACTTAAAGCTTAAAAAAGGGCGCGAATATTTATCCAGGCTGTCCAACTAGTTGGTCGGTTGGATTTTTTTTTTCTTAAACGATATAAATATTACAGGACAGGACAGGACGTTAATTTCACACAACGCCATCTAGCCCCAAACTAATAATAGCTTGTAGTATTATATCATACTATATATTTTTTTTGTAAAAACATACTTTTCATACAATACAACACCCAAACACAGAACAAACATCTACATTTAACACGAATGTTTGTCGTGGGTGGGAATCTAACCCACATATATTACGTCGTTATTGATTGAATGTTCCTCAGGTGAAAGTACGCGAAGCGACGTCGAACGACCCATGGGGTCCGTCGTCGACGCTGATGGCGGAGGTCGCGGACCTCACGTACAACGTGATGGCCTTCACCGAGATCATGCAGATGGTCTGGAAGCGGCTCAACGACCACGGGAAGAACTGGCGCCATGTTTACAAGGTAACACGACGCGGGGGCTGAAGAAGCACAATCTTACCTAGTTCTGTCGCCATAGCAACAATTTGCTTTGGCTTTAACCGCCTCTGTGGTATAGTGGTTCAATCCACCGATTTCAGATCCAGAGGTCCCGGGTTCGATCCCCATGGGGAGTACAATATATTGTGCTTGGTTTGGTTGGTGGAAGGATTTTGATTATGTTCGCCTGGCTAGCTACCACCGTCTTACCTAATTCTGTCGCCATAATAACAATTCTGAAAAAAAATGTTGTGTTCCGGCATTCAGAGGTAAGATAGCCAGTTCCTCAGTTAGTTGAGGATTCCGGGTGAAGTGAAGGTGAGATGAAGGTTAAGCGCTTCCCCGGTTCCAAAAAAAAAACTCTTGAATTGGATTTTTTTATCGGAATTTAATCGGAAAACGAAACGGTTGACCAATAATATTTCTTCACATTCAAAAACGATGTTGAGCACGTTCATTTGGTATTGAATATAATATGTAGTTATTGCCGTGGTGGACGCGGCTTTAGAATCGACCCCTCCATCTCAGCACATGGAAGCCGTAAAAGCCGACTAAGGGTATTCTCCAGAAGAAGGGCAGTCTCCTCCTGTGTATTATCTCCATCTCTACTGCTATCACCAATCCGTCTGCCAAGTGTGGTGATTACAGCAAAACTCTCCAGCTTCGGAGGAGGTTCAGTCCAACAGGAGACACTAATGGACTGTGTATGTGTAGGAAATAACAAAACAAAAAGTATAGGTACTAATAAAAATTTAAAAACACTTAAATCAAGTCCCATAGCTCAGTTGGTAGTAACTCTGCCTTCTGCGCTGTAGGTTGTGGGTTCGATTCCCACCCAGGACTAACATTTGTGTGATGAATACAGATGTTTGCGTGAAATAAAAAAAGTATTCTATTCGTAATCTTGTTCCCGTATTACAAGCTATGCTTATTTTAGGGCTAGATGGCGCTGTGTGAAATGAATGTCCTGTAAAACCAATACACGTAATGTAAGTTTAAATTAATGTCCACTCTATGTATCCGTATTCCAGGCACTGGTGTTGATGGAGTACCTGATAAAGACGGGCAGTGAAAAGGTCGCGATGCAATGCAAGGAGAATATCTACGCCATTCACACGCTGAAGGACTTCCAATACTTGGAGGAAGGCAAAGATCAAGGTAGCCATGGAAATATCACATATAAACCGTTTATAACTGTAAAATGTTTACCTAACCTGTTTACCTAAATCAGCCTCATACCTCTGACCGTATGATTACAGTAAATTTTAATTATCCATTTTAAATTTATTCGGAATAATTGATTACAAAGATCGTGTCGACTCACGCTCTGTACGAAATAAAGGGCTGCCATATCTCTAAACTGGGCATATAAAGTCATTAACACCGCCATTTGTAAACAATGGACGGAGCCTCTTACGTAAGATACCTAGTAATATTACATCACATCTTTGCCGATTCGTCGCATATTTTTAGGGCTTCGTACCCCAACAGGGTAAACGGAATAGTTTTGAGGCGTTTTCTGATTTGACAAGTTCAGACATTTCAATATGTGCGACATATCGTGAAACGTCAATCGTAAATAACGTTATTCTGTGAAACACAAGCCTTCTGTATAGTTTTTTTTTTTGTAAATACATACTTATCATACAATACAACACCCAAACACAGAGCAAACATCTATATTCATCACACAAATGTTTGTCCTGGGTGGGACTCGAACCCACAACCTACAGCGCAGAAGGCAGAGTTACTACCAACTGAGCTATGAAGCTTGTTAATTATCTATCATATAATTCTTACCCTTTCAGGTCTGAATGTGAGAGAAAAGGCGAAGCAGCTAGTGATACTCCTGAAAGACGACGAGCGGTTGAAGAACGAGCGAGCGCGCGCGCTTAAAGCGAAACAGCGCTTCGCTCAGAGCGCCAGCGCTTTCGGCAGCGACGGCGCGCTCGACACGCCGAGCACCCCTACCTACCCTACCGTAAGTTATTACTGATTGCCAAATGACTCAAACCAATGAAGCTAATATAATTCGACAGAAATAAGCACAACGTATGTGTCTAGTCATATCGAGGCTTCATTGTAGACCTTTTATAAAAGTTCTGTCGACCTTGGCGCAGGAATACACTCAATGCATAGATATATTGGAGTTGTGCCGCATTTGTCAATTGTCAAAAGTCGTTTATAGTTCGAGTCATAAGCTCTTGTGGATTTGTAGTTTGCCAAAGAGTATGGTGATATAACATCGGACCTTTCTATTTTACGACGGGATTTGCTTGGCCTTCATCTCGCCTGGTTTCAAGTTATGATAAAGCCGAAGGTGGAAGCGCACTTCACCCGGAATCCTCAGCAGCCTGAGAAACTAGCTATAATACCTCTAAATTATATCTTATCTCAAATACATCCATGTTTCGAAATATAAACATGGCAGATTCCAACAAACAAATACAAGGAAATGTTTACAGCTTCAGTTTTACTCATATAAAGCGACGGTGTCACTAATAAACTCCTTGTCCGTTTTTGCAATTCCGTGCATTTAAGTTGATATCCGCTATAGGCGCTGTACAGACTTCATACATTACCGTTAGACACTTGTTGGTGAGAGGTGCTTGGCCTTCATCTCTGATTTCACCCCTAGAGTAGGTAGAACCGAGCTCACAATTCCAAAAAAAGTGCTGTCAGTTCTGCCCTACCTAGACCCAATGCGAGTGGGGTGCGATAGCGGCAAGCCTCACAGCTCAGTTGGTAGTAGCTCCGCCTTCTGCGCTGTAGGTTGTGGGTTCGATTCCCTCCCAGGACAAACATTTATATCATGAATACAGATGTTTGTTCTGTGTTTGGGTGTTGTATTGTATGATAAGTATGTATTTACAAAAAAAAAAAAACTTTTTACAGACGACTTATGTTTCACAGAATAACGCTATTTACGATTGACGTTTCACGATATGTCGCACATATTGAAATGTCTGAACTTGATCAAATCAGAAAACGCCTCAAAACTATTCCGTTTACCCTGTTGGGTTACGAAGCCCTAAACATATGCGACGAATCTGCAAAGATGTGATGTAATATTACTAGGTATCTTACGTATTTACAAAAAAAAAAAAGTATCTATGTATTCAATCGGTAATCTAGTTCCCATATTACAAGCTACGCTTAGTTTGGGAGTAGATGGCGCTGTGTGAAATGAGTGTCCCGTAAGGACAAGGTACAAGGTGTGTCGTCCCGCCCCCAGCTCTCGTCGGAGTCGGAGTGGTCGGGCGGGCGCGAGACGGAGATGGCGCGCCCGCTGACCGCAGGCGAGGAGGAGCTGCAGCTGCAGTTGGCGCTGGCGATGTCGCGCGAGGAGGCCGACAAGGACGAGAAGCGGCGGCGCTCCGACGACGTGCGGCTGCAGCTCGCCATCAGCCAGTCGCAGCACGACTTCCGGTGACTAGCTTACTCGTACCGACACATATATTAACCGACTTCAAAAAAAGGAGGAGGTTCTCATTTTTTGTTTGAATGGATATGATTGCACATTGGACTAGTCTGAATCTGAATCTGAACCGATTCCTAACATTTGTTTACGAAGTCAGAGAAAAAAAACATTTGTTTAAGTCATCTGTATTTATTTTCGTTACCATCATAGCTTAGATATATTTTCCGTATTATTGCAACCTTACACGACTCTTAAATAGGGTGTCGTAGTTTCATCAAAGAAAAAGCTGAAAATAAGCTATTTAAAAAAATGGAATCGACTTCACAACTAAAAACTTCTCAATCTTCGGCCTAAGCATACTAAAAGTGGGTAAGTTCATATAATTTGGAAGCGCCATACAATAATCATGTTGTTTACTTGGCAATTCGGCACCACCTAATGAGTATCCTATTTAACCTTTCCCATTTCCTATCCAGATTCCAAGAATGCACCCATCAAAAATACCGCCCTCTGCCTCCAATAACTGAAAACCCCTATCAAAATAACACTGTCAATAATTGGTCGAATATCACAAGTGCTTATAACAATGACAGCGATTTGCCGTGTACCAGAGATCAGCCTTACAATATGACAAGGGATTCTATATTTCCAGAAAATACAAACGTTTGTTCATACAGTACTTTACAGGCTAGTGAAGGGATCGATGACATATCTCTACAGTATACAAATTATAATCAAAATCTTAATGAACTACCCCTGGCGACAAACACAAACGAACTCAATTATGTGCCAACCAATGATTGGCAAAGGCCGTACTACGATTCATCACAATATTACATTAGCCTGCCTGACGCCAACAGTTATGATAAGCCAAATATTTCCTACGATAATGTACAAAACGCCTGTGACAATAAAGAGAACATCGATTATTCGCTTCACAACGCCTTTAATGCACAAAATGTGCCGCAAGAAACGCCAAACAGCGCACACGTCCAACAAAACGCCAACGACTGGTCACGTGAATACAGCTCTCGTCAACAAGCCCCGAATGTTTGTTACGACACAATACCCTATGAAATAATGAGCTGTGAAGATTTGCAAAGTCCTAACTGCTGGCTGCAAAGTCTACATGAGAATGTACAGTTAGTTAGTTCGTTTATACTTTGTTTTCTATTAATATTCTGATATCATCCGCCTTTTTGCTATGTATTTGTTAAAGAGATCAAGTAAACTCGAAACATAAATATTTAGTATGTAAAATAGTTAGTAGGTAACTAGTCCGGTTAATTTTCCTGTCCTTATACCTTTCATCATTCATCCTTCTATTCAAAAGAAAGAACAAAAATAATGATATCACATCATTAGAAAGAAAGAAAAGAAGAAAGAAAATCCATTTATTTGGCTCACACAAGAAAACACAACTTAGAAGGTATAGGTACAAAGCACAATTCGACCTTGCTAGCATCATTATCTATTTTCAATAAATCTATTGTAAAAAAGTAGATTGGTAATCAAGGAATCAAGTTCCCAAAGTACAAGCTCAGCTTCTAGATGGCGCTGAAATTACTGATTTACCTTAATTCAAGTTAATTGTTTCTGTATTGAAATATAAGTATATTAATGTTTGGATAAAATCAAACGTTCTTTGCGTAATCGTTGTAAACGTTACGTAACGTACGTAAAAGTGAACCAGCATTCGTTCCCCAGAGACCCTGACGACATACCTACGAAGAGGCCCGACCAGACATCGCATCTACTGGACTTGCTGGACGTGAACCTGAGTCCGTCGGGGGCGGCGCCCTCGGCCTCCGCCCTCGGGGATCCCTGGGGCGGGCCTGAACCGCCGCAGAGATCGGTAAGCCACCACACTACATTATATCTTCCTGCCCCCTCAGCGTGGGAGGGGATAAAATTTTTGTCCTCTGTTTTTATCCACCATCGGGAGACAAAATGCTCTCGGAGGTGGATTAAAACAGAGGACAAAATTTTTATCCCCCCCCACGCTGAGGGGGCTGGTGTGTTGAAAGTATTTCCATATCTTCCTACCAAAGACTTGACTCACGGTTAGACTCTCACACGTACCTTTTGATTTGTGGTACCGATACAACTCGTTATGTGTGTATATTTTCAATGGACTCCAAAACGGCTGGTCCGATTTTAATGTAGTCTTCAGATTAGTCCAGAGGGTGAGCCTGTGAAGTTTGGTAGCCATCGGATCAAAAGTTTTTTATTGTCCACTGCAAGTAGAATTGTGCAGGGGCAGAAAGTGTCATATAGTCGTCTTTGACGTGGACCATTTTTATAAATATGAGTTTTTTTTTCAACTTCTGGTTGTAATAACAAACGGGGAGCTGCAGATTATTTAGTCATAATCAGATTAGTTAATACCCCTGTTACATGTTATTATAAAAATATTCCATTTGTCCTGTTGTCACAGGGTAACGCGTATTTCTTTGATTGTCTCTTTTGGATATTTACGAGCTGCTTTGGCATTTGCAATAATCTAACTGTTCTATACAGCCGATGCATCTGGAGTTCAACATATTTTCGGATGCGATGCCTATGGTGAGGTTGTGTGTGTGACACTGTAATAGATCGTATGCTCTGTACTGGACTACGCTTGAACTATAAGAATATAATATTATAAAGATTATTTCCCAACATCACGATGTAGATATTCACACAGTAAGCTAGTTTTCTTTTTTATTATATGCAAGTATGAGAGTAGTAGGAGTAAAGCATTGTTATAGGCAAAAGATGCACGTAACATCAGGCGGGCTTCTTGCTTGTTCCGTCTCCTAGTTGTATAAAAAAAAATGGGTTTATGGACGCTTGCAATGTGTGTTGCAAGTATTCCAGTTGTGCAAGTATGGCTTATTAGCGAATCGCAACGGTCGATAAAATTAACTGAATCGTATAATTCCTTGCGAGCATGGAACTCTTGTCCGTAACTCATATCAATGCTTATATTATATTTGTTATATTTGTATTATAAAATAAACCAAACGGTAACTATTACAGATACCTTCTGCAAAGTTGATAAAACGATCGTGTAAATTGTCAAAATATACGATGTCAAACAAAAATGATATTATGATAAATTCGATAAGATTTAGCGAATGTGTACCAATTTTGTTTACCGATCTCTACGAGTCTAAAGTTTGATTACAACCGTACTCGCAACGTTCTATAAAACCAATTTTTCTAATGTAAAATTATGTGTTTTATCATTTATTTATATGTATGACATTACGTAAGCCGTATGGTTAGCAAATAATAATTCTGATATTTTATCATACATTTTGCGATAAGTATGAACTACGATATAGTGCTATTTGGCTACGATATTCTGTAAAGCGGATGCCGTGGCGGTCGCGACTTCAGAATCGATCCCTCCAACTCAGCCCATCGATGTCGCAAATGCCGACTAAAGTATCACACCAGAAGTGTAGCAGTTTCCTTCTGTGAATTATATACTCCTTGACTGCGATCACCAATAATATAATAAATAAATAATCATTTAATAAATCAGGCTCTATTCAGCAGTGGACACTAATGGGCTAATGATGTGATGTAAGGCGTAGGTACTTCGCCAGAGTAAATGTGTTTCGGTCGTAGGACACGAGTGCGGACGTGTGGTCGGCGGTGAGCAGCCCGGCGCGCGACCCCTGGGCCCCCGCCGCGCCCCCGCCCGACCCCTGGGCGCCCCTGGTACAGGTACACACATTTACACTTCATTAGGTATGGTATTCAATTCAGGCGTTACTTTGCCAAGAAACTTTTATTTGAAACGCGTTGGTAATGTTACGCCTGAATCTTTACTTTAGTTAGACATTAATGCACAGCCAATAATGTACGATCCAATAATACAGAACAAATAATTGAAAGCTATGTTTTCGAAATATCGGGTTAGTAAAATTGTATTGAAATATAGTGGATTCGAATTATTGGCTGTACATTATTGGTCGTGCACTATAGGGACACTACTAGAAATATTGGCCCAAAATACATTATGTAATGTATTTTTTATATAATATGTTCATATTAACATGAACATGTAAACAGGAAAATACTTTGTATTAAATCCACAAGGTATTTATAAAAAAAAACAGCTCAGCAACAACGCGTCACGTCGGTCAAGTGCTCGTGAACTGAGCAGCATGACTTCCATATTTTTCTTAGAATGTCTCGTATATCAACAATCCTTACTCCTCAGTTGGCTCCAAATTTGTTTTGAATCAGACCATTTGATTCGTTAACCTGAAACAAAAAACATTTAGTACCAAATCCGCCTTCCATTTTCTAAACAAAAACAAATCGGCATTCTAAGGAAAAGTATTCCTTGTGTAATAACATAAATAAATATTACAGAAAATTAAGTTCACACAGCGCCATCTAGCCCCAAAGTAAGCATAGCTTGTCATATGGGAACTAGATAACGGATATAATACTTAAATACTTTTGTAAATACATACGTACTATATGGTACAACACCCAAACCCAGAACAAACATCTATATTCATCACACAAATGTTTGTCCTGGCTGGGAATCGAACCCACAACCTACAGCGCAGAAGGCAGAGTTTCTACCAACTGAGCTACGAGGCTTTTTTTTTTAATCTTTATTAATCAATTTAAGAGGGTTTTATCAAACACGATAACGCCACCCTCATAATTACACACTATACTTATAAACGACGCTTAACTGCTACTTTCACTAAACTATACAACATTTTAGCTTCCTTTGATTGAGGACAGGCTAGTATGCTGTTAAATTAACAAGCCTCATAGCTCAGTTGGTAGTAACTATGCCTTCTGCGCTGTAGGCTGTGGGTTCGATTCCCACCCAGGACAAACATTTGTGTGATGAATATAGATGTTTGTTCTGTATTTGGGTGTTGTATCATATAGTAAGTATGTATTTAAAAAAAAAAAAAAAGTATTTAAGTATTCTATCCGTAATCTAGTTCCCATATTACAAGCTATGCTTAGTTTGGGGCTAGATGGCGCTGTGTAAAAATGTATGTCCTATAATATTAATATTTATAGATTTAACTGCGAGATGTACCTACGTTCTCATAGGTATATTTTTAAAACAAATAATTACAAAAAAAAAATACAAAAACAGTATCACATTTCTTTACAATGGGACAAGCCATTGCGAAACGACAAAGTAGACCTATGAGCTATTCACGTGTTTATGTAAAGTGTTGTGTTGTTCCAGAACAAGTCCCCGCTCTCGGTGCTGTCGTCGCCCTCCTCCGACCTGGAGCAGTTCGATGCGCTGTCCCGGCGACCCAACAACAACCACGCAGGACATGACCCCTTCGACCTCACCGCGCTTGGTGAGCATCATTCCTAGAGCTCACGACCTTAGCCGCCTTCGTGTTTACTATGTGCCATTCGGATATTTAAAAAAAAAAAACTAGTTCACTTTTTATTTTATTTAAAAAAAACTAGTTCACTTTTTTTTATAAAAAAAAACTAGTTCACTTTTTTTTTTTTTATTGATAATAGTCAAGCGTTTGACCACAAGCTTACATGTAAAACAAGTAAAGATGTGGCCTGAGATGGAGTAGTAGTAGTAGAGTTGCTTGTCTTTCATCTCATCTGATTTTTCAAGTTATGATTAGATCGAAGGTGCAAGCGGACTTCACCAGGAATCCTCCACCAGTTAAGGAACTGGCTGTCTTACTTCTAAATGGAACACAACATTTTTTAAGAATTGTTGTTATGGTGACATAATTAGGTAAGATGGTGGTAGGTAGTCAGGCGGACTTACAAAGTCCTACCACCAACCAAACCATGCACAATATTGTACTCCCCTGGGGATCAAACCCCGGGACCTCGGGATCTGATATCGGTGGTCAAACATTCACACCATGTGACCCACTTCAAGGCAAAATAATACGGGGTCTTGGATTTGTTCTGGAGCATTTGTGTTGGTCCGCTTGGCCGTTTTTTACTATATGCGGTCAAACATAAAGATTGAATTTTGGATGTTGTTTTTGGAAGCTAATTGATTCAGGCGGTATTTTGCGGAAATCCATTGTTCAAAATAAATAATCTGAAAACAGAAAGATATATAGTAACAAATCCGCAATATTAGTTATTAGTATTAGTAAACATTCAAATCGACATGTATTTTGGATGTTGTTTTTGGAAGCTAATTGATTCAGGCGTTATTTTGCGGAAATCCATTGTTCAAAATAAATAATCTAAAAACAGAAAGATATATAGTAACAAATCCGCTATATTAGTTATTAGTATTAGTAAAAATTCAAATCGACACGTGTTTTTCGCCTCTACGCCAGGCATCCTCGGGAAATATAGCTGAGCTATCTTGCTGCTAAGCTGACGAGCCCTCTGCCGACGTATTGCGAGCGCTGACGTACTATATATCTTTCTATTTTTAGATTATTTATTTTTTACGATAGAGCCCAAATAAAAATCGTTATACAGAGTACTTTTTCTTGTATGGTAAAAAAAGTAAGTTATAATATAAAAAAAGTCTGTATCGTAGCCGCGATAATAACACATTCGCTGAAAATTTCCCCCAAATGCCATTTACGAATCAAAAGATAGCCCTTTAAGGGTAGAACGGACAGACAGACGGCGTAGGCATAGTATTAGGGTCCCGCCGGCACCCTTTGTTTGCGGAACCCTAATAATTGACACCAAATAGGTAGTGGTCGAAATTCACAAAAAAATGTTTCTTTGTATGAGCAGATACCCCCCTGGCCGTCCCCGCGAGTAGTACGGGTGCGATCAAGAAGTCCCCCTCGGCCTTCCTCGGGGAAAACTCTTCGCTGGTGAACCTGGAGCGTCTGCTGCAGCCTGCCCCCAGCGACGCGCCCCCCCACAACCCCTTCGCGGAGCTGGCTCCTGCGGTCCCCAACGTCGCGGTATGTACATATACCTAGAGTTTCTGCCGCAGCTGTCTGGACTATTGATTTTATGTTTCCAAAATTGTAATGGTGCCGAAAACAGATGAGTGCTACTAATACATGTATATTCTCGCCGGCAACTTATATATAAATAAATTGTTGAGAAAATAATTAGCGTTGAATAAAATAATGTTTGCTCTTAGGCGAAGCTGTCAATAAACGAGCTGAAGCAGCAGCAGATGGGTCTGACAGGCGGGTTCCCTCAGCCCGCGCCGCTCGCTGCCCCCAACCACTCGCTGGCAGGGCCCTTCGGAGCCCCCCTAGCAGCGGACCCCTGGGCGCCCCCCGCGCGCACCGCCTCTCCCTGGTCCCCGCAGAACACGCGGCATACCCCCAACCCGTTCCTCTCCTAGCAACGCATCCCGCTACAGGTGAATACCGATTTTTTTATTTTGTCATTAGCAACCAACCAACTACAGTAGTAATAAAAGATCGCTAGCTGACATGCTTATTAGCGACGTGATCAGTAACTTTAGTTAAAAGTCACACATTGACGTGAGTCACGAATTGAGACAATTTAGTCCTTATAGGTTAAATTTGTGTGGTATTTGCTATAATTTGTTTTGTTTGAAGTTAGGTACAATATAACTTCAAACAAAACAAATTATATAATAATGAAATTTTGAATACGTCAGGAAGAGTATCACAGCGGTATCCGAGGACGTTAGAACCGACCAATTTTGTTTTTTACTTATTTTACATAATAGATAAATAAATAAATAAAATACAAAGTAAACTAGAATTCATGTATTTCTAAACGTTTAAAGTAAATAGCTTTCTGCACTCGAAAAGAAGTTTTTTTGCATTCGGCGATCTAAAAAAATAGATCATTCCTAAGATTCACAAATATTGACAGTTAACGTCAAAGCTTACCCTAATCTAAACTTAAGCTGGTTGTAGACCAAGAGCAAAGTTCAAGTTTTACTATTACATAGCTAGGTAATTTTTCATGCTATCTAAATAGCTAGTCTAAATGGCTACTTAAAAGTATGAAAAAAGCTAAACTAACTTAGCTTAGCTCCCGGTCTCCGACCAGCTTTAACATGGCAGGCTGTCTACTCTAGAACCTCCGAACCTTGAAATAACATGCATAAAAGCAGACACTAAGTTACTTATGATGATCATGATGATAATGACAAGTCTTGCTTTCTACTATATTTTCTTACCGGTCAGATTCGATCTACCGCGCCCCTTTGCCAACTAGTCGCTAGCGGGGGCAGTAGGGAAAATGTATGGATAATAAACCTGAGCAGCGCCTCTAGCGGATCTATAGGAACTACTACTCTGCGAGCGACAGTACTAGAGTTTTATTTTTCTCGCCTTATGTTAAGCATTGATGCAGCCTACGATGGGGTATGCTCGACTAGGAGGAACCTATTTTATAACGGACAGGAATTCACTCGAGTGTGACACTTCTCCATACTCTTTGGCAAACTACTGTAATGTAGTCACGTGAGACAAGTTTACTACAATTTATTACTAAGTTATCTGTTCCAAAGATTTTTTTTCAGTCAGATTTTTCAGCTAGTCAAATCTACAGTCTGTTTGGAATCGCGACCGGCACACGAGGACAAAGACAAGATAGTAGAAGCAGATGTATGACCACTATATAGATTTTGCAGACGATATGATAATGGGGTATATTTTTTCTCAGGCTGACCACTGACCCAGGGTCGACATCAACTGTCAACGCGTGACGGCTCACTGCGCTCGAGCGAGCATCGCACCCACCCATACCGATGGAAACCGCACCATCCCACAAACGCTGACTGCATACTGCGAGGCAACAGATATACTACAGTTATTTGAACCGGAGTTTTTGAAGAAAGGCGTGGTGCATACACCGCGGTCAAAGTCAGACATTTTTCATTCAATGAGATTATTTAGGAACTACCGCCTATTCTGAATCGCGACCGATTCACGAGCTAAACGGCAGGAACCTCTGGCTAGTTTGTTTTTTGATAAATTTTCGAAAGGCGTTTGTGATTTAAAAAAATGTTGGAACCTTCTGTAAATTTCTAGCCTCTGTCCGTCCAGCAAATTTAGACTTCAGTAAAGTAACGGTAAATTAGGCACAGTGACTACCTCAGAAGCTCTGATCGGCTGCCTGTCAATCAGCAGGTTGCGGGTTCCATGCCTGCAGATATGTTTGTGTCACCCGCCCAATTCTAGGTATTTCGGTAGCTTCTATGTAGTGTGGGGTCAGGATTGTTTTGGCGTTATTATCGCAGTACTAATAGTATGACTCGTCGCTTTTACTTAAAATTGTTGTTTTTTCCCGTGGGTGTCCACATTTTTGGACAGACCATTGGGTCTCGGAAATTGTCACAAAATTCGCGCCAAAATGTGGTGTAGTTTCCATGCATTTCAGATACCTTATACAGAATATTTTGCGGCGGTAATGAAACTTGACAATCAATGTGGATTTTTCATGTTTGATTGTTTTTCAGCTTAACCCAAGTTTGTGTGTGTGGATGTGAAGCCACCGTTTGGTTGGGTTGCTCGCGATGATGCCGTTGATGTGAATTTGTCGTAAGATCAACAAAATAGTAATATATTTTTCGGAGAATCGCGATAGATCAATATTTTATGTGGTGTAGGTTTACAAATTAAAATATAATAGGGCAAGTAACACTCGGATGGCGTAATGATTGACTCAGATAATATGACTCAGAGCTACATAATTTGACTAATTGTATGCGAATATTGTCGCATTTACGGATATATGGAAAAAACATTGATGTAATATTTTTTATCTATTGACCCAAAATTACATCATTATTAAATAATAAAATTACTCTGTAAGCTGGAAAATTATTGGAATTCGTGTTTATATGTAACCCACTGCCGTAGTTCGGATTGGAGTTTATTTCCTTAACATTCATTCATAAGCCAAGTAAAATTTCCGTTTTCATAGTAGCAGTGATCGATTTGATTTCATGTTTGTAACAGATATGTATGATGGAGAATATGCAAGTGGCTCGTCAAAGGCCAACTTGTAGATAATAAATTATATAAGATGTGAAGTTTACAATTGTGCCTTAGAACTACGGTATTGTACTATTTCCTTTCTGCGCCGCCGCTGCGCCATCCAGTTGTTTTGCTACAGCTTTCGTCCCGAGTTTATGTGATGAAGATTCGGATTTAAAAAGTCAAATTATAAGTATCTTGTGACTACGTTTAAGATAGGTATTAAATAAATCTAAGGAAATAATGTAACTTCTAAAATGTGTCTCGTTTCTGAGTGAACTTAGTTGCGTGTCAAAATGGGTTGTACATCTGCATATGTTGCCACAACAAAAAAAAATACTTTTGATCCGTGCGCTTATTGGCGTTTTGTATTTCACGTACAAATATATTCCAATTAGTATTGTGCTTGTGAATGTAATTTTATAACTACCTACATTATTGACGTATTATTGACTTAGGGAAATTATGTACGGATAGTTTATTGGGTCTCATTGTTGCCAGTGGAAATAACTGATTGTCTGAACCCACATCACAAAGCATTTAAAATACGTCTACAATTTTAGGAGCTATGGTTCTTTACAAAACAGTTTACATTTTGTCTATATTGAGGTATTTACACTGGCAATACAGAGGTTATTTGTATTCTTTTGCTTATTATTCTAGTGGTTTCTAATGGCTATCGATTTGTTTATCATTTATGTAGATAAATTATTTTTGAATTATTCATTTTGACCAATAAAATGCATCGATGCTAATCCAATGTCACTAGCTAGGGAGAACTGTAAAGATTTAATGTAACTATTTAATTAAAATATATAAGTTTTTCAATATAAGACAGGTTTTTATTAAAATAAAACACGAGTGAGTACAATGATTATAATTTATTAGTAGTTTACAGACGCCATCGCGCTGTCGATGCAGAGTACAGCAGCGGCGCGCGCAGCGATCAGATACGTACGAACGTTGCGTATATTATATACACATACACAAACGCACCAATACAAAAACGCTTATAAAATCGTAAAAATCGGTTTCGAAATCCCATGTAAGTCTACAAGCATGGAATGGACGATAACACTGTTGAAGCGGCATCCGGAGCTTACCCTATCCTTAAAGTAACCTATCTAGTTAATCAGTAAAGCCAGACTCGGAGCGGTGCGCGGCGGCACTCGTCTGGTATTGCGACAGTCCCTGATTGATTACACTTACACTACGGTACAATACAATGATGAACTCGCTAGCAGGCTTCACTCGATACGATGCGACCGCGCAGATTGCATCTATCGACTAGACTCTACATTACCCAATAAATAATCGAATTCCAATCTCGACACCGTACAACTAAAATAAATAATTTAAGCAAGTGATAGTCGATACAAAAATATTTGATAGCAATATTTCGGCAGATCTTAACATCGTTAGTAAAAATAAATCTATGATTATAATAATTAATAGTGAAGCGATATTTTTATATGATCACATTCGCGCAACTCCTCGCGCGGTAGTATTAACCTTAACGTACTAAATGCACAATCGGAGCACGCCTGCGCTTGACACATTTTAACAGAGTATATTTTCTTAGAATGTATAACGTTAGTGCAGAGCATTGACTCTCATTCTTGTTTTTTTTTTGTATAAACCATTTTCAGCAGATTCGTTTCAGAATCAGCCGATTGGATCGTTCGGTGCTGCCATCTTGTACACACGACAAAATGGCGGCTAAAAACAAAATGGTGTCAAACGCAAGCGTTCCTCAATCGATATGAAATTAAGTCCCTCGCCAATCTAGCATTTCTATACGTGCTGGATATTTTTGATACAAATGGAAGAGTATTGTGAACAGGATTTGACTGGAGAGATTCAAAGTGTGAGTTAACATGGACGTTGAAATTGATTGTCTGTCGATTGTGAATGAGCAGCCGTTTTCAATTACTATTAATGTCACAATCGTTTTTATTTTAATACCGTTATCTTACGAAGAACTAATGCTAACTGGGGCATCATCGTCATATATGTAAAAACATTGAAAACGTATGCAAACACAGAAACATCAATTGAGCACACAAAGACATAGACATCCCTCAGTCGATCGGATATTCTCGATTCTGAATTTCACTTATAAATTAATCTACGCCCATTTTCATACAGCTGATTGCAAACCGTCATTATGACAAATTATCAAATAGTTAAATGATTATCTTTATAAAGATACGTGTTGTAAGATTACATCGCCGTTTATATCCCCGACGTTTTGGTTGGATTACATTATTATTAAACACCCAAATCGGGCTTTAGACGTTCAATAAATGATGACTCAAAATGCATCAGGGGTAATGCTCAATACACTCAAGTCAGCGAACAACATATCCTCAAATCAGAATATGAGTATCAGAGGTTGCTTAATACGCAGGTATGCATAGAACGTCTCTTCAAATCAGAATATTGGTATCAGAGGTTGGTCACACTCGGTCTGCACAGAACATGTCGATTCAAATGATAATACGATATGCTAGGGGATGAGAACGGGCGCGAGACAGTGAAGACGCAGATACGCGGCTAGTACTCCCAATGCGTGGCCTTGCCGATGTCGGTCCCGTTGAGATGGAAGTTGCCATTCTTGGCGGCGGCGAGGTACTGGTTGTCGGCGGCGGCGCGGATGGCGAGACGCGTCGGCTCGCGCAGCTCCAGGTGGAAGCCCTGGGGACCCTCGGCGTCGCAAGACACGCTCTCCCCGTCCGCGTGCCAGTACTTGCCGTTTTGACCTGCAAACGCAAATGTACATAAAGGAACACCGAAGAAATACTGCGAAATATCTGTATCATTGTTTTTTTTTTTTTCTATATCATGTACGCCAAAACTAAACTAGTTGGAATGATGCAAAATTCAAGTCCAGCAATTAAATCGGTTGATATTTCTCTTTTTTCAGATTATGTATATTGTAATTGTAAAACCCGAGCGTCATACATTTACAAGCCTACAGACATCTGTGTTTGAAAATTCAATATCCAAATTATATATTATTATGACACAGCTAAGGCTATTTTTAGCAGATTCAGTTTATTTCTTTTTTTATTCCATAAACGAAGTTATTTATATGCGGAATGTCACAAACAATCAAATTCACGAGGTTCTTGAGGTATTTGATGATATGTTACCTTTGAAGTAGACGGCGCCCTTGGGCCCGCGCACCACCTGAATGGTCTCGTAGTTTGCCTTGTTGCACTCCAGTCGGACCCCCTTGGGACCCACGAAGCCCTGCTCGCACTTGAGCACTAGGATCGGCCTGGAAACACAAACGTACGTTAAACTGTGTCTTTGTCAGGTCTATCAGGTCGTTACAGTCGCAACATCGATTTCGTGCTCGGCTGAAAGGATAAATTCACATAAGTCATCAAAATGTGTGGCATCGATCAACATTTATCGTTTGAAATTATAAAGTTGTGTGTGGCATAAGAATAGCATCGACCTAAAAATATTCTGATCTACATCGAGAGAAATCTTTAGAGCCAGATCAGGTGTTCATTTGATGGTTCATTGTGCCGATAACATAGATTCGCCTCTACCTTTATCATTAGTACCTACTGGGAGGGAAGGGAACTAGTTGCTCTCGTCTGTTTTCCCGCAGTCTACAAGTCAAAGATCAAACCGGGACTGCTTGGCGGCCGAAATAGGTATGGTGGTTTGGTATGATGCCTCACCTGTTGATGAGATAGAAGTAGTATTTGCAGTTGTTGTCGATGTTGTCCGCATTGGCGTAGAGGTGGCCCGACCGCTTCGTCATCAGGTACTTGCCGTTGTTGGCGCGGAACGCCACCGCGCCATCGCCTTGCCACTCCAGCTCGAACAGCGCGTTGGATGACCTGCCCCCACATAACGATTACAGAACGACACAAGGCATATTTCATGTCTTCGAGGATTGAGAAGGGAAATGCAAAAATATCGTCAAAAGTTCTGAAGCTGCCCAATTCACAAAAAAGAGCAAATGTATGGGAACCTCCAAAACGCTCTAGCTAGACGGTTCAAGTACTAAAAGGGTGTCATTGGATAGATGGCGTGGAAGTAGACTTTGAATATGATTTCAAGAAATGTAACTAAACGTTTGTTGTTTAAGAAAAAAAAATACCAACTGACCAGCTAGGTGGACAACTGGTTGGTCGGTTAGTTATAGAAGTATGTGTATGCTCTTAACGGTAAAAGATATTATATTAACCGGTCAAGCTCGTGTCATGTGTGTTTTTCAACAGAAACCGATGTTCGTCGTATGTACTCGTACGTGACCAACCCATTTTGTTTTTGTCGTTTTTCTAAGCACTATAACCACAACAAGTTCGACGCTTGTACAGTTTTTACGAGCCAAAAACAAACATATTCTTAGCAATAAGATCCTTCGTACCCTTGGGGTATGAAACTCATCACTCGTTGCACACATCTGTTTTTCCGCAACAGTTCAGTCTTGGAATCTTCAAGAATAGGCAAAATTTGACAAGCGTGTTCCATCTTAGGCCACATGCTTGTTTTTCTACTGATCTAGTGGTCAAACGCTTGGATATCACTAATACATACAAAATAATAGGCAGTCATGGGGACTGTCGACTGCAGTGAAATCTTTGGAATAATTATTATACCACCGTCTGAAGTATTATTTTTTTCTACGCAGTATCGAAGATCTAAATAAGTATCAAAAATGATATTTAAAAACACTAATTATGACAATACTTTTTTGCAGTGTTCAAATGGTGAAATTGAATGATGTAAGTTTATAAATAATCACAAATACTTATTTTATTGAACTTTGAGAAATTTAATTTTTCAGTAACATCTAGAAAACATTTTCACACGCCGGTTGCCAGTCTGGCGCATCACGCCACATTCGCATGTCGGTTACGCAAACCGTTTTATCCGTACCAAAAATCTCTCGACATATTAAGAATTGTTCACTTCAAAAACTATAAAAAAATTATAGGGACTAAAGAAAACTGAATGAAAAGAATGTTAATCAGCAGTTAAAGTGAAGTGGGGGTACTGTACTGACTTGTTGTCCCCGCTGGCCTGGATGCCGCCGCCCGTCTCCAGCGTCCAGTAGCGGTCCTGCATGGTGCGGATGTACCAGCGCTTGGTGGCCCAGTCGAACTCCAGCTGGAACGTCTCGTGCGACGAGATCTCGTCCTGGTTCGCCGTCACGTCCACGCCTGGAACCAACGGAACGCTGCTGACACTCCACTCGATACAGTGTCCACGTAGCATTACATGGCAGGTATGAAATACTATACCTGATATGTTATGGATTGGAACGGAATGTAAAAAGAAGTGGTATCTAATATATCGCGATAATAGATTTGAGCGGAATATGACAAGTGGAATCTAATCCATAGCGATAATGGATTATAAAAATTGTGGTATTTAATCCATGGTGGCAATGGGTGGAATGAGTGGGACGAATGTTAGAAACAGATCCACTGATGCTATTTGGATTGCAATGTATTTTGGCCTCCTCACATTTGAAACTAGCTAAACAAAACATTAATATTTATTGATTAATCAGCGCTTAAGTTAAGTTGCATATGGCACAAAAAATCGGAAACTGCGTCAAGACCCTTATTACTCTACTGGTTAAAGCGTTTCCGGCTTGAGGACAAGATGCGGGTTCGAGTCCGGTCGCCGGTTGTAATTATTTGTGTCATTATAACATTAGAAAAAACATATAAGATCACGATTTTCCCTTCGAGGATTCACCTCTGATTCACAAGAGTGAACAGAAAGCTCAGAGCGAGTGACTTTTGAAGTATTTTTGTTTCCTTTGGTACACTTTAGTATCCCTATGTAAAATAGGCACATAATACAAAGCTAAGTCCTAATATTTTGAAACAGACAACAGTTTTTTCCCGAATGTATGCTGTGGTATCTCGATATACTCATGGAAACAAGTGTAGCAGGGCTAATTGATTTTTGATATGACCGGATTCATATTTAGCTACTTAAGTAGTAACCTTTATAGAAAAAATACAAATAAAGCCTTAATGCCTATATTAGGAATTACCACCATAGCTACATTAGGTCGGTGTTACATGATAGTATTGTATGCTTATAAAAGCATTACTAACATTTAACCCCACCATTTAAGGTAAAGTGATACCACGTTGTTTATTTTAACTGATTCATAATTATTATGAATAAATATCGCGTGACACTAAGTACGTCGCCATACACGATCATATTAAAATGGATAGACATAGCCTCGTCGGCTTTTTGTATCAAGTGCGAATTTTCTACTTACATACCTACTCGAACGCGTTTGCGTTTACCACGATTTGTATTTAAAATAATAGCTATTCACCATTCACAGTGAGCAAACTCGAAACGAGTGAACCTCCATTGCAACTCGCACTAGCGACGCCTAATATGATCGATGATATGCCCCGTAAAACTTTGGATGATAAACTATAAAAAGTAAATAAAAATATAAAAAAATATTTTTTAGACTCCCTATATCAGTTAGGTATAAAGTCAACAACCTGTATGTGCTATTTTCGTCTTTGTTCTATATTTGTTAAGGTTTGTTTTTTGTTATAATGTGTTCTTTGCTAGTAGGTAAGTTAGTAGTATTATTAGTATAAGTACATAAATATATAAGGAAGAGTGTCACAGTGGCGACTAAGGATGCTAGCACAAACCAATATTGTTTTTTTTAGTGTTTACATATTGTTAGTGTTTGTAAACTTTTAAATAAATAAATTCATACATACTCGGTATGTAGACGGAGACATTGAATTCCACTCTTTACTATTTATTGTAATAACACAGGATATACGACGCTTCAGCACGAATCTCATGAAGACGGGAGTAATCGACGCGCGACGTGAGTCTGAGAGTAGATCAGAATCGTGCCAGAAGGCCGACATTCAGGAACGGTAAGTAATGGTACCGAACCGGGTACTGCCTCGCTTGTCCCGGCCATTTTATAGCCCGGCTTATTTAGCTTACATTCCTGTTAACCCACGTAAGTAATACCTACACCAAGTTTCCTTCCTTGTTAGTTCAACCATTCAAAGTGTATAGTTAATAAATACTGTAACATTACATAATATTACAAGGCATTACATAATTAAAGTAAAGGATACTATTTGATTTATTTCGTTTTACGGTACTTGAAACATTTGAAACCCTTTGGTTAGTTAACGACCTACTACCTCAGATTAGCGAACTAAGATATCGTTATATTAAAGGTCACATTGCTGTGCGCTAAACCACGGCGCTTATGACCACCAGATGACAGAACTACGCTACTTATATAATTTTTGAAAATCTAAAACACAGAGCGTCTGCTTATTACTTTGTTAATTTACTGTACAAAGTTTCAAGGCTTAATAGGGAGTATTTACTGAAGGGCGAACATTTTTGGTACTAATTAGAGTCAACTTTGTTTTTTTTTTCATTCGAGAAAACTTTATGTAATCGTGTTTTTGCAACACTACGTTCTAGCATCAACCTGAACAATAACATATATTAATTTCAAAGTAAATGCTACAGTATTGTGGAAGATATTTCAAGGCTCTTAAAAAAAATCTTCTGAAAACACTTTTTTTATTGTACGACGGGGAAGCCTTCATCTCGTCTGGTTTCAAGTCGTAAGGCCGAAGGTGCAAGCGTACTTATAAGAAACAAGCACTTACAGGAAGTATTTTCGATGTAAGGTTGGTGTCTGCCGCGTTTGTCTTGCACTTTAATATTTGTTAATAGCACTGAGGAATTACTTTGCAGGCCACAGTAAGATGATACTGTGCCTTTGCTGTATGAATCGTCATATCGAAACGCGGTCAATAAACGGCGTTCAATTCAATAAATCGCAGAGTTTCCGTACACAATGTAATTAATGAGCCGCGATATCGACACCGATACTATTCTTCAGAACGGTACGAAGAAACTATCTAGATTTGCTCAGCCATTGATTAAGCGTAGGCACATACTAAAATATCTGAACAATCGGATATGTTTCATACCATTATTTATACGGTTTTAAGGGCACATCCGCCAGATTCCTCATTCCCCATAAATAAAAAAAATAAACAAACTTTTATCCATAATAATAATTATTTTTCAACTGACCTCTTAGCTTAGTAGTAGCTCTGCCTTGTGCACTGGTGGTTGTGGTTCGATTTTAAATAAATATTCTAGGCCATTAATTTCACACACACACACACTGACTTGTGTGATAAATATAGATGTTTGTGTGATGTTGTTTCACATGTATGTATAAAAGGTATATAAGTATTTATATTTTCCGCTATCTAGGGGCTAGATAGCGTAAATGTCAAGTAATATTTACTAAGTATTCGTTTTGTTTGCAATGGGTCAGCTCTTTATTTCGAGGCTTGTCTCGGCAAGGATAATACACAATTAAAGCTCTTCAACTATTACCTAGTTACTGAATAACTGTGTACCACACCTATAGATAGTATATAAGGAAACAAAGACAAAGAGAATGTTCGTGTCTAGTCAATCCTAACATATTATCTCAAGCAGCGGGCAACCGGCTGCGCCCGCGCACGTCTTCAGTCCCGCTATCCTGCGCACGCCTGTTAGATAAGCTCTCCAATAAACTTTACGAGGAAGTATTTATTCAGAAATCAATTTCGACAATTTCGATAGCAAGCAAAATTAGATACGGTATTTTAAGTCCCATCATTCTCGATTATCTTCAAACTGATTAGCTATGTTAGTGTAAAACACACGACATTAGATTAAAATATTGGTAACATGTAACTAAATTATATTGGTACAAGTAGTATTTTTATCAAAACCTTAGTCATCACCATCATCAGCCTGTTGAGGTTCAGGGCTACTGGAGCCAGATCTTCGGCCTATAGTTGTGAATGAAATTGAAGGCCTTACCACCATGCATAATGTTCCCACCCTAGGGATCTGCTGATGCGCATAGCTTTAGCTCCACCGGTATTCCCACAAAGATTTACCCAGGTTTACCGGTAAAACTCATTCTCCGTACCTAACCGTAAGTATGCCGATATTGCCGATACAGTACCGAGTAACGGCTACCTACAAGTTCTTGCGAACCATTCAGCCTCATCGTGCAGCGCCATCTGCACGATTGTTTGAAAACAATCGATTGACACGCGCAACGGTATCGATCTGCCAGAGCGAATTGACGTTTCTGTTTCAAACTAGCCCTTTCGTTGATCATTCGAATACTTAGCCGTTGATGACCCCGTAGCGTGACAATTTTGAAGTCTGATTGATAAAGGTAGGTACATATGTCTATTTAGTTTTGGTAACGAGTTTATAAGCATGCTTAATGTGAGTTTACGTAACCTCTTATCTCCTAAATCGTGTAGCAGAGCAGAAATAATGACGGATGAAAGATTTACTTTCTTACCTCTAATTGGAAGAAACACCGCAATATATACCAATATATATCAGCAGCGCCGGCCATTAGCATACATCACAGCCGCACGCGCATACAAAATGTACAATTATGTAGATTCTATCACCTCCGAGACACGACACCTATCCAAGTTCGTAATCCGCATCATAACTTGTAAATTACATGGTTGTATTAGACAACAAGAGTAAAATATACTGATTTAAGCAAGATTTACACTCGGCACAACCTACATAAGGTAGAAAACGTAGTAGAAAAAGGACTCGGTAAAGACCCAACATAGTAAAAGATGACATGTTATTTCCTGGATAGGATAGGATGATTAAGCTGATTTTAATCTCCGCCTCTGTGGTCTAGTGGTATTTCCCCGGTGTCAGATCCAGAGGTAAAAACAGTAAATATGGTTGACGAGCCTGAAGCATGCCGGCAACTTGATGATCGTTCCAAAATCCCTACTCTGCGTATCTTCGGTGCGCATTATCTGGTTTCCACATTAGTTACGCTTTTGGTATTCGAATGCGCTACTAATGTAACAAGTTAACTAAGAAACATTAGCTACGCTTCGGTATTCCAAAGCCTGACAAAATTTATCTATAAAATGCAGAAAGCAGGCACTATTCAAACACCCATCAGCGAAAGATTGACTCTCTGTTTGGACAGCTGTGCAGACTACTAGTGCCTTGTGCATGTGAACAAATTGAGCAAACACACGCAATTGTCAGCAAGCCGAATCCACAGCCCGATACGTTCTGTTGAATACACAGATAAAAAGGCCATGTTAATAACTTTACGCCAAAAATATACTGATTTGTGCTAAGTTTCAGGTATATGGAACGAATACGGATAATGGGGATTGTGAACTAAATTATGAGAGTGTGGTGTAAACACAATATTTTATTGTGCGTCTTTTTTCCGCTGTGTTACGACTATGTCTTCAAGAAGAGAGATCATAGGCACCTTCTTGGTTGTCTCGCGCCATCGTAGATCTAATTCTTATCTGTGTACCTTAGTTTCGAGGTCAAGAGCTGACATATTCTCAATAAATTTTCGGAGTAAGTCAGCATAATAAAGGCTATTATGATTTCTTTTTTCTTTATTGTACGACGAGGAAGCGCTTGGCCTTCATCTCACCTGGTAACAAGTTGAGATAAGGCCGAAGATGGAGGCGCGCTTCACCCGGAATCCTCAATAAACTGAGGAACTGGCTATCTTACCTCTGAATGCCGGAACACATTTTTTTTTTTTAAGAATTTATTATGGCGACAGAATTAGGTAAGATGGTGGTATACCTGGGTAGCTATAGCTACCCAGGCGAACTTAAACAAAATCCTACCACCAACCAAGCCAAGCACAATATATTGTACTCCCCATGGGGATCGAACCCGGGACCTCTGGATCTGAATCGGTGGGTTGAACCACTAGACCACAGAGGCGGTTAATATTTCCATGGGTTTCCGGGAGGAGGAATGTAAATAAAGAAGAATACCGAATGTACCGCGCCGCACGATCTGACGAAAGGCAGGCATCCGTGATAGAAACTAGAAAGCATGTGCAGAAGTTTTTGCGCGGATTGTTGAGCACCGGGTTTCGTCTGGCCGGAGTTCAGATAAATTGCTGATAAATGATAATTATCTACCTAAGTTTAAATTATGTGTAAGTATATTGCTCAAAATGTATAAGCACATCGCAAGGTCAAAATCCGTTAGGTAAAAAAAATGAAAATGGAAAATATTGATACTATTTTTTTTCTTTAATTAGGCCCTCATTTACTTCACTTCTTGCGTAGATGCTCGACGCTTTTAGGTATTCAAGTAACTTATGTGTCGGCTAAAGCAAGCTTTATTTGACCAACGTGATCGAGCACGCCTGAACAATAAAAGCATATTTGTTTAATTCCAACAATTTACACATGTCTTGTGGAGACACCACACCACAGCACACACGTAGCTTCGGTCTAATATGTAATTTATCTTATTAACATCCACATTCGGTTGACATTTCCTTAAACAGGATCTAACTAAGCATTACCAAAATCATTTATAATGCTCACAGCAAACAAATTATAATCCGCTACCAGCGTCCGTTATACCACTTACGAGTACATCATCAGTGCATCAAAAATAAACTTAATGGAACATTCGAAAATCAAATCGAATTTTATAATAAGTTTAGGATTCTAGTTAGTAAGTTATGGTAAATTCGAACATAATTATACTCAAGTGCTGTGCGGACGTGAATCATTATAATTGGCTCGATAAGAAAAAAAAACATAAAATAACACTAAATCGATATACTTAAACGTTTAGAACTGAGAGATTTCTTGTTGAAACCATGTTAAAGTTATAACAAAATATAGGGCTTCTTATTTATTAGGGCTTGCCGAAAAAAAATATTATAATATTGTTATTATTAATCTTTGTGAACAAAAAAACAAAGGAAATCTAGCCGGTCAAACGCTCGCGCCGGGCGGCCAGTGCCTAACGAGACGTCTTCAAAAAAAGCTCTTGGATTGCCTCGCCTCAAACAATTCCCGAGAGTCATCCAAAATAGCAATGCTTCTATGAGCGGATGTGAACCGAATCGAAGATTAGAGAGTCTAGGCTAGAGCCTGCCATGCGGTAGGTATAAACTGAAAAATCAACAGAGCCTATAATAATAAGATTTGCACATTATAATTGCTAATGTTCACAGTAGATAAAATCCAAATTAAGGTTAACGACCGCTGCTTTATAGAGAAACGGACACGGTAAAGTTAATTGCCAGAAAAAAAACTTATGTGGAATATAACAGTATTTGTTAATTTGTCTTCATTATTGTATGAAGACTACGAATGGCTGTAATAAAGAACCGAAAGTAGCCATTCTTGTATGAAGACACTGAGCTTGTTGAGAGATTGATATCATAATTGCCAAATTAAAATAGCACAGCGTAAAATGAATTTCCAAAACCTGGTAACGAGCGCGAGGTTTGGTGAGCCAAACCTCGCGCTCTTAAGATGTCATTCACACTTCGCACCCCATCTGTGTAATGCATACATTAATTATGCAGATGAGATAATAGTCATGCATGAAATATTTTTTAAAACAACTCGGTTCGCTGGGGAAGCGGTCACCTAGGCTACTTATGATAAGGCCGGGTGGAAGCATATTTCACCCGGAATCCTCAACAACTGAACTGGCTATCTTACCTCTAAATACCAGAACACAACAATTTAGAATTGTTGCTATGGCGACAGACTCAGGTAAGACGGTGGTAGCCTGGTGGACTTAAAACAAGTCTTACAACCAACTAAACCGAGTCCAATCACGCTCATATTCATAACCATTTTGGTCAAATGACTATCAACACCTTATTATTTGCCCATACCATGCAAACCTAGAACTAGTACCCTTCTTTTCTACAACTGGCGCCACTTCAAACTTCCCCTTATATACAAATTTCTAATCTTATCTACCCTTGTCACCCCACACATCCATCCATCTCAGTAGTTGTTGCACTTTCCTCGCATTCGTTTCCTTCATTCAACACTGTGTTCAATTCATACATTGCGATTGCGACAGGTCTGATGACCGTCTTGTAAATTTCCATCCCACAATTATTCACGTCTCGATCAATATTGCCGTCGTCTTGAAAAAGTGAGCGAGGTACCTACTGCGGTTAAACCACAATCTCATAACATTTTAGCAGAGCGTATATAAAACGGATACAGTGAGGCGTTTTAACCGCTTTTGGTCTAGAGGTTCAACCCACCGATTTCAGATCCAGAGGTCCCGGGTTCGATCCCCAGGGGACCAATATTGTGCTTGGGTTGGTTGGTGGTAGGATTTTGTTTAAGTCCGCTTGGCTATCTACCAACATCTTACCTAATTCTGTCGCCATAATAAAAAATCTTAAAAACAATGTTGTGTTCCGACATTCAGAGGTCAGATAGCCAGTTCCTCAGTTTGTTGAGGATTCCGGGTGAAGTGCGCCTCCACTTTCGGCCTTATCTCACCTTGTAACCAGGTGCGATGGAGGCCAAGCGCATCCTCATCGTACGATAAAAAAATAATAAGGCGACAGAAATAGGTATTAGCAGGTGAGTACTTCTCTATACAAAAGTTCAGCTTCTCTTGATACTGAGGGGAATTTGAATGATTAAACATCTAAAACACTTGAAATTCCAAGATGTAAAGCCCCTCGTTCACATCTCCAGTATACGTTGCAATTCGTGACTATCCATCAATGCTCTCGGTAACCTCCGGTCGTGACGTGGAACTCTGGGAAGTGGGAACAACTGAACAAGTTAGACCAGGGCTTAGTGGGAGCGATTAGCGAATGTATCAAAAACCGGAACAGAGCCATATATTTTTTCAAAATTGAATTTCCAACAAAAAATTGGCAAAAACTAACGTTCTGGCTTTAGGATAACCTGTGGAACGTACAAGAGCGAGTGAAATCGCTCAGCTATATAAATTCGCCGTTGCCACGCACGCTACCTTACCCTCGACCGCAGTCGCTGAACGTGACTTAGCAAAACTTCACAGCTCTCGAGTCGAGTCTACTATCTCTCCGACGACAGCAAGCTAGAATGCCTAGCTATACCATGTAATCCTAATACCTAACGCCGCGAAACCGGCGGGAAGTCCTGTATTTTTAATAAAGTAGTGGTTGGTCGTGGCTAAGTGGATTATTCTCAACAATAGAAAAAGCAGCTTCAACGCACTGATATTATCAAATACCTTATCTGTGACCACCAATCCGTCTGGCAAAAGTGGTTTTTGAGGAGGTTCTGTACAGCAATGGACAGTGGACACAGGATGTTCAAGTGTAAAAAATTGTAATGTCCGACGGGGAAGCGCTTGGCCTTTATTTCACCTGGTTTTCAAGTTAATAATAAGGGCGAAGATGGAAGCGCACTTCACCCGGAATCCTCAACAGTCTGAGGAACTGGCTTATTATTTACCTTATACCTCTAAATGCCGGAACATAACAATTTTAGAATTGTTGTTATGGCGACAGATTTTGGTAAGATGATGGTTGGCGGACTTCAACAAAGTCGTACCACCATCCAAACCAAGCAAAGTAATGTACTCGCCGTGGGGATTGAACCCGGGATCTCTGGATCCGTCACCAGTGGGAGAACCACTAGCTAGACCACAGAGGCAGTTAAAATAATTCGTAAGAATCATTTATAAATCTTCTCCATCTCTAAATGAGCGAACTATTGCATTGTTAAATAGCCAATGAGGTTGCAATAACAACCTCGCGATCTCGAGCTCGCGACACCGTTAGATGGCTTCAGAAGTGGACTGATCAGAGATAGTGCAGACTCATCTACGTGAGGTCAGCGCGGTCGAGAGACCCGTTCCTAGCTCCTCGAGTTTCCTGATTGCCTGGTAGCTAAGCTCTGTTGAGCATATACATAAATTTTGCAAACTAGACGCATTATGGTAGCAATTTTGAATGAAATGAAATTAATTCTGGACACATTTCACGTATTCAGACAAAATAAATGATGAATTTTAAAACGCAGTTGAGTTGGAGTGAGCGGAGTTCGTTGTACCTATACTCAGGTGTAATGCTTGCCTTTCAATTTGATTTTCTAACCATTACAACAATGGTATGATGATTGCTCATTCTCGGAACGAAACAATAATATTCATGTGCCAGAGAAATATGTCACGACTCGTGAGTCGTCATTGACAAATCCATTTCATCGTCGTTTCAATCTTTAATCTCATATAGATCATAATCCATATAAGATAAGACAGTTAATAAATAAAAAAGAAACAGGCCTCTCAACTCAGTAGCTCTAACTTCTGCGCCTTCCGTGTTGAGAGTTTGATTGCCACCCCATAACAAACATTTGAGATGAATTTTGTTTGTATTGTTGCTTCTCCGTCAGAGCTGAAAAGTCCATTGGTGCACGACTGGATTTGGACTCGTAACCTTCGGATCGGAAGGCGGACCCATACCCACTTGGCCACACAGCTCCTCTGTGTTTGGTTTTATGTTTGGGTGTAATATTGTATCATAAGCATGTGTTCTATCTGATATATCTATAATCTAGATTCCAGATTACAAGCTATGCTTAGTTTGGGGCTAGAAGGCGCTGTGCTAAGCGTCCAGTAAAAAACGAGATGGTACGAGTTAATTGAAAACCAAACTCGACGCACCTAAATACTAACCCCTAATACTATTTTACTAGATACTTGAAACCAATACCAAAATATTATAACCTCAAATACACCCCGAACACAGCCATTAAAAAATGCAACATGTAATTTCGCTTCCAGAGAAACGGAACCAATCTCCGCTCAATGAATCTTATCCATCGTATCCAAATTAGCGTGTGACACCTCCATGGCGTATTCCCACAGCACATACAGACAGACAGACAGACAGAGAAAGTTAATAGCACATCGACAGGAATACGGATGCAATCACGATCAGCGTTGTTTCCTGTGCCACTGATTGTCTTACGTTTATGTTTATGTTTGAAAACTACCGTATATTCGTAGGTATATATGGAGAGTAAGTGAACTCACCGACTGAACAACGGGTTCTTATTGTTTGTGCTTTTGGGTTGGGAAAACTTTTTGTGATAATACACAAGCGTGGTACAACTTGTGTGTTTTGGAACTTAATTTATCTTGGTACTTTTTCAGACGACATGAATGGTATGATAAATGGTCTTGCGCTTGACTCTCCTATATAATAACATAATGGTGGGTGTAGTTTATGATACAAGTAGAGCCTATACATGATTGAAATTGTATAAGCTGACTGATCACTATTCTTTAGATTGTAAAACTAACTGATTATTACATCCACCCGCGTACCTTAAATTTCTGCTCTAATTGTGGAATGTTCTCCCTGCCTAGGTTTTCCCTGTTAGCTTACAATAAGTAAGAAGTTACAAAATGGGGTGTTATAAAAAGGGTGTTTTCGGCAACGCGCTTTTGATTCTTCTGGTGCTACGAGCGTTCTTAGGCGACAGTAGCTACTTACAACCAGGTAGGCCCGTAAGTCAGTTTGCCACCTTAGTGGTATATGTAATATTATTGTGTGCATTGGTAAAGGCACACGTTCTATGGAACTTAGTACTGACTTGACTTCTTGTAAAATAAACGCTGAAATGTGAGATCATACAAATCAAGGGATATACTGAAAATTATTCCACAGGACAGTAAAGAAACAAACCTTGCTTGACGGACACGTATTTCTCGTTAAGGCCAGCGACGAAGGCCGCCTGCGGCAGACTGTCCTCGAGCGAGAACAGCTCGTCCCTGGTGACGGCGGTGGACCTCGTCTTCAGCACGGCCTTGGACCCGATGGGGGCCAGGTACGCGCCGGAGCCGTCGCGCAGCGCCAGCGAGCCCGCGTGGTACTCCGCGCTGAACAGGCAGTTGGCCGCGCATGTGTCTTGCAGCTGCGGAAGGTAATCAATTGACACTTGCGATACATTCTTCACGGTTTTTAGTGTAACATAAGGCAGGATATTGAAACTTTTGCGTGTAATGAGATAGCTGTTATTGTAAAAAATATTGTGGAACTGTGAAAATCCTCTTTTAGGTTATTATAAAACCTTGTCAGGAAATACTTATCTAAATAAATACATTTAATTATATATGTGCTTGGTACAAAGCTGTAGGTTTTCCACAGAGCACAGCCAGCGCAGCGGTGACTGTTGCATACGACAAATTAACGAGATTTTTAAGTGTTTCATTAGTCAAAGATTGTTGTTGATGTTTTCTGAATAGGTACATAAATATAAATGCTAAAATAGTATAATTTATTATTATTATGCAGTTTAGTTAATTGCACATGAGGGTACTAGGTAGTAACAGTAAAATGTACTTCTACTAGGTTGTATACGAGTTCGACATTTTGGGTACGACATTACCGGTACTCTAGGCTCGCTTGTAGTATCGATACTAATGCAATTTGTTTGTGAATCTCTAATGAATCGATATCTCTATTTGAATCATTTATCATTTTCATTCGTAAAATTTCTCTTTTGTGAAATCTAACTGAAACAGTTACTTAAAGTTGAAATTACAATATTAACGGGTATGATCGCTTGTTCGTCGCTCTTAGCTAAACATTAATTAAAATTAATTTCTTATTGAAAAGTGTCTGCACATATTTTCACATAGCGGTGAATGTGAATGCGACTTTCACGAATACTCATTTACACAAATCATCAATATTATGTACAAGTATTTTACATTTGGAAAACCAAAACGGTTAATTGAATGCTGCGGTCGAGTCTTGAAGAAACAAGGCAATCCTCTCGAAGGTAATAAACAGTAAGTGTGTTGGCTCTCAAGAGCACTTCAGCGCTATTTGTTCCGACGACAATCGACTCTCCCACGACTTACAAATGAGTGGGAATGCGCGTGCGCCGGCACGGCTCACGGCTCTGTCGTAAAGATTCTCCGACAATACGCTTTATTTTGAACGGATGTTGCCATTGTCGTGCCCGTGTGCTTTTGAATAGCAACATTTAAATATGATTTGTATTGGCTTGGTTTGTGCGTTGATTTGATTGTTTGGGCACGCATAACAACCTTATTTACTTGGCAGGAGTATTGCCCTGACTGACCTAAACTGACTATTTAGCGAGTAGGTAATCGTGCAGACAAAGGAGTCGCATGATTACCGACAGTCGCATTCACTAGCTGGCCATCTACGTACTTTAGTCTAGCTAGTCAATAGAAATGTCGTATTAGAAACGATGACATTTCTAAACAGCTGTTCAACCTCAGACTTCCATTGTTGTTTTGTTTCCGCGACTCGACCTACCACAGTCGACAGCAGTATTGTCTGCAAATGCCGGCGATAAACACCATTTAATATCACCATCAACAGGTGACTGTGGGACAAATTGAACAGTTTGCATAAAGAAAGCGACAATGTTTTTGCTGCGATTTACATTAACAATGTTGTAAGTACTGCTGTTGTTAGTTCAATGGCTTGTATAGAATAGAAAATAGTGTTAATTCTAAGTGATTGGTTCACGCATAACTTATATACAGATAGTTACTGCTTCGTCTGCTGGGGTCGTGTTCCAAATGTTTTAAATTCATGATCACAATACATAAATGGACATGATTGCAGCTCCTAAACAACTAGCTGACAACAGAGGAAGGCCTATGTCTTGCCTTTCCAGTATGTGTTGATGATATTAGTTGGTAGAACTTGTCACAAGTCCGCCTGGCTAGCTACCACCATTTTTACCTAAGCCTATCGCCATAACAATAATTCTAAATTGTTGAGTTCCGGCATTAAAAGGTAAGATAGCCAGTTTCTCAGTCTGTTCATAATTCCGGGTGAAGTACGCTTCCACCTTCGGCCTTATCACAACTTCACACCCAGTGAGATGAAGGCCCCGTCATACAATCAAAAAGCCCCCCAATCCTGACAATCGGCTATTATAGTCATTGATGGAAGATGTCACTGTATAAGACTTTCCGAATGGTCGACTACTCTGTGACTGATGACAATGCTCACCTTCCCGCAGGCGCTGAGGTATTTGTTGTTGCAGGTGTGCAGCGCGTACTTGCCGCCCTCGTCGGCGCGGAACTCCAGCGTGAAGAGCGTGTCCTCGCCCCAGGGCACGTTGGCGTCCACGTGGATCTCGTCCAGCGTCTCCGAGAGGTGCGCGAACCGCTTGCGGCCGATCGAGCGCAGGTTCATCTGGGGAACAACGGATGCTCCTAATAAGTAATGAATGAAACTCCATGCGTCTCTGCGACTTGCGAGTCTGTTTTTGAGCAATATATAGTCTTGGTAGTCTTACTTCTTAGGAAGTCCAGAGTGAATACGTTTCTTTTAGACAAGCGTGCTTTTTTTGTTTTTCATGTGTGCTGGTGGCATTTTAACTATTGGCTTGGTTATCATGAATTAAAAAAACAATGTATTAACACTTGTTATCATTTCGAATGGTCAACTACTGGCTGTTCGTAAAAGCGACCAGCACACAAGGAGAAAGGCAAGAACCGCAAGCTCGTTCGTTTTTAGATGATGATACATTCATCTTGAATTAAGATTTTTCAGGGATGTCTTTGGGCTGATGAGAACAGTGAGTGGACTTGTTTATAACACAGTCAGAAGGTCTCGCGTATCCATTATATTTTTTTGCTATATTTCCTTTCAGACTTAGGTAATAGCTATAACAAGAAAAACATTATGAAAGTATGTATCCTATACCAGAATTTTGTTAAGAAATAGAACCATCGTAGATTCAGCGCGCCTGACTTCTATTCATTCATAAAATTAATGTCCTGTAATATTTATTTATTTATCATTTGAGTAACTATTGGGTCACAGCGGTTTTCGTTGAACAGACAGACGATAGGTCTGTGCCTATGCCCACCACACAACATATCCCAGGTCACAGGTTTCGACAAAAAAATACTGAGACTTGATATCGGAAATTCTACAAATCGTGCTATCTCTCATAGAAATAGTAGGTTATTATTTACGGTCGATTAACAACGCTACACAACAATGCCTGTATCAATATCAATATCTCTATTTACGTCTGAGGTAACGTAGTTTAACAATACCCTCAAGCAAACAAACGTTAGCCATCAATCTGGAACAATGGATCCACCACGCCCGATTACCATTACGGGGTACATCCATCCGTTTCGTAGTCCGACAAGCCTAGTCTCAGATCGATACAGTCAGTCATCTTGTAACGATTTACCGGGCAATCTGCTAACCTATTGGTATCCAGCTGAGAATCTCCTTTTTTGAAGTAAAGATGGCCGAAACCAGTGAAGTTTGCGTATTGACATACGGGGATTCGTTATCACCACGCTTAGAAGGAAGATTAGTAGCCGCTGTATTGACTTACTCGGGTAGATGCTGCGGCCCAAGGCCCAATCTCCAAGATAATCCCATTTGATGGCTCTACAGAGGCCTTCATTCTTTTGCCGTGGCCACGGCTATAAAAAATATAAGTTACACAGACTCACGACATTTTGCTCTTCAAGGATTCATCTCTGATAACTACTCAGAGAGTGGATCTTATGAGGATCACATACTAGGCGTAGTCAGAGGCGCTACCAAACTTATGTTCCCAAGTCCATCGCCGCTAAGCGGAATACTAGCCAGTTGGATTTATGCCCCTAGAGACATGCCGGTTTCCGCACAATGTTATGTGAGCTTCACTTTAAAAGCATGTGCATGTCTCAAACGCGCACATAAACTGCCGAATCATCTGAGGACCATTGGTGCACGACTGAATTTGATCCCACACCCTCCGGGTCGGAAGGCGAGCGTATAAACGATTTCTTATTCTGATTCTGTATAAATGTAATCTTGATACTATACCGACCGTAATAATGATCTAAAACTGAATCGGTTACCTACTGTTATTGCTCAATTCATTATGGCGCTGCATCAACCAAACCGACAAGTCTTCGTGCATCGAACGGTCTGTATCGGGCCTTATCTCGCGTCTGGAGAATGTTATGACAGCATCTATAGATGACTTTATCTGAACCTTGGACGCATACAGCATTTCTTTATCGATAGATTGATACCTATACATACTACAATGTTTATCTTCAGGGCCGATGACTCTGGAAAGATGGAGAATCATAATAGGAAATCACCCAAGTGCACTCACGCTGGGGCCCGATTCTTAAACCAATCGCTTCACTATGCCAATGGTATCATCGCAGAATGGCCACTAGAATACCAAAAGACACCTATAGTGGCAATTCTGTGACGGTACCATAATACATAACTATTTTTAATGTATTACCATTTCATATTGTATATTTATGTTATTAATAAAAATAATAATAATATATGAATGTTATTCAAGTTATTTTAATATTTGTTAATACTAAATTAATGGATCACAAAAAAAAACTATCTAGTCCGATCATCATAGATTTAGTTTTTCGAAATAAATAAATTATTATTATTATCTTTCCTTCCTCCTTGTGAGGCATGCTGGTCGCGATTCAGAACAGTTCAACTGTAACAATATTACCACGCTTGTCACTGCGGCGCTATGAAGTTCTACAGAATACGAAAATTTAATCTCACCGCGGATTCAGAACTTCGAGATTTCAATTATGTTTACAGAATGTGTCTAAAACTAGATAAGATTAACTTATAGATTTGACGTTTCTAAATTATCCTAAATATGCTTACTGAATAAACGTTATCAATCTTGATTTTTTACAATATGCATTTGTAGTTCGGTTAGCCTACCTCGAGCAATACATAAAAGACGAGGGTTCGCGATACATTCTGAAACGCATATTAAATTTCATGTGTATATGCGAAACCCTGAGAGAACAGGTTAGATTATTGTTTTAGATTTGAATTTGATAGCCAAGCGTTTTACCCACCAGCTTACTAGAAAAACAAGTGAATATGTGTTACAAATTTTAAAATTACACAAGGATTCACATCCCGCGACGGGACTTGAACCAGCATCTTTTCCTCAAGCCGAAAACGCTCTTAGTTGAGCCACGAAGGTCCTGACGCGATTTGCGGTTCCAGTTCAGTTTACCTGTGGGCGTGCTGCGAGATGGACGTGCCACAGCTCGGCGTCCCCCGGCACCTTGGCCGTGCAGGTCAGCTTGTCGGAGCTGGACCCGAGGAAGTATCCTCGCTCCACGTTCTTCAAAGCCCAGCGTCCGCTGTTATCGTCTGATACGCTGCAACAAAACAAAATGTTGTAGTGGTTGGCGTTGGTTAAAGTTGTCCCTCTTGGTTACAAAACCTGCGTGTATGTACGCGAGATAAATATTTTGGTAAATAGTAGTTTTAAAAATAAGTAAAGGTTTTGATTTTCCATAATGGTTCCCAAACTGACTAAGTCATCTCGATACCGTAGGTCTTGGTGTGGAAGCGCATTTCGCCCGGAATTCACAACAGACTGAGGAACTGGCTATCTTTTTCTACCTCTAAATGCCGGAACACAACAATTCAGCATTCGTATTATGGCCACAGACTTAGGTGAGATGGTGCTAGCTAGCCAGGCGGACAAACAAAGTCCTACCACCAACCATACTTAGCACAAAATGTACCCCCCTGAGGATCGAACCCGAGAATTCTAGATCCTATACCGGTTGGCGAACCACTAGACCCCAGAGCCGTCTAGCAAATCTGATTGTGTGACGAAAAAACCAAAACAAGGAAAACCCAAGACTCAATTCGCGAATTGTTGACCAAACTTGTTTAATATAGCCGCCGGGCCCGAACATGTCAATATGGAGTCGCTGACATTGCTACTTGCAAAAACTTGATGGACCAGCAATTATATAATTAAGTTTACGACAATGTAAACATTGAAGCTCGAATCTGAAATACGAGGGACTTTGAAGTCAACGATTCGTCCGATTTCGAAAATGCACAGTCGAATTCAATGAAGCATGGAGTACAATGTAAATAGTAGTAGTCTCTAGGTATAAATAATGAATTAAGAAATGCTAGTAGGTAGGTATGCATTTTGGGAAATTCTCAATTTACTTTCTAGTCCCGATTCAGTGATTCAGATTCGAGGAATTGTAATAAATGCCGGTTTAAGCGTGCTATAAATAAACAAATAATATAAAAATAATCAAAACTTAGACTAGAGTAAGATATCTGTTCGTGTTTCGTTCTGGAATACGGGTCTTATCGATTTTCCGTTCAGAATATTTACATATATTTTACTCATGAAATTTATAAAGTGTTTTGTATAGAAGATTCCCTTAGCGATAAAACTATAAAAAAATATATTATAAATAGGTAATGCAGGGAAATGTTTGATATTATTTACAGTTATCTCCTTTTAACTGACTTAATCCAATATTATGACAAATTAACAGATTGAGTATTACTTCTGATTCATGTTAAAATAAATTGAGTATGTAAGTAAATGGTAACCCCACAACTATACCTCCCCCACAGACAACGCCATAGGTAAGAACAGTGCACCCAACGTCCATTCACGCAAATTGCAAAGACAAAATCCGCGGGTTTCAACCCTAGTGGTTAATTAATATGCACTCAGAGGGTGAGAGTTGTAAGATTTCTCTCCCCTTTGTTTCATCTAAAAGGGAAAAGTTTTAAGACTTTGTTTCTGTTGTTTTTTGCTGGCTGGTTTTACTAATGGAACGATGGTTTTGCATTTTATTAGTTGAAAATCATAATATTAATCATGTTTACACAATCCTATCTGGAGTCTCATTATAGGAGTTTCGGTTTTTTAAGTTATGGGGAAACCGCCTATTTTTACCAAAGCAACACCTCAACACTCGTCTAAAAGGGAAACGTTTAAAGACTTTGTGTCTGCTGTGTTTTTGCTGGCTGGTTTTACTAATGGTAATATGGTTAATGGTATAATTAATCATGTTTACACAAACCTGTGTTTTAAGTTCTGGTGAAACAATCTATTTTTGCCAAAGTAACGTCTCTCGTCTAACGGCACTCGTTAGACAGTAAAAAATAGAAGAACACTAAAAATGGAAGAGCCACTGCCTTCTTCAGGGAAAGCTCACTGCATAATCTCATACTAGCTATTAGTTATTGTCAGTGTCTATCTTTCATCTTATCTTTGTGTTTTTAACCTTAAGGCTATCCCTGCCAGCCTGCCGTAATATCTAGCTTGCTGCTAGATATTTACTACATTAAAGGTACCATGAACCCACTTTTAAGTTGATATTGCTGTAGTGGCATTCAACTCAGTAATGGGTAATGCCGAGGGTAATAAAAAGCAGTATGGCGTGGCGGAGTGGCATTAAGCTATTGGGGAATGGGGACTTTGCTCTACAGCTATAAAATGCATGCTACTATAAAATGTGTTGCCATTTTATGATAACATTGATACCATTACGAATCGCTATACGATCGTTTTGAATTTGATGTCTTGCAATTTGCAAAAATTACGGGTTACCGTTTGACCCAGTGGGGACCAACGGGAAGTTTCTTCCCGTTCGTATCTATAATTTTGTGAATATCTTTTCATTTAAACCTGCTATTAGTACGATATGGAACTAGCAATTGAGTAAGAAAAGCTCACCTCTGATTTAGAAGGAATCGGGTTTAGTCAAACCAAACAAAGACAAAGATTTTAATGAGTCCCTGATCAGAACGAAATGTTAAAACGATTTCGATCAATGTTCCTAGTTCCTGGGTCTTTGTTGTTAGTGCTGAATAAATACAACTCATGTAAAAATAATTAAATACCCTTCGTCATTGCTAAAGCAATTAACTCCCCTAGCGAACCGAAGCACCTCTCCAAACTCCACACTTTTCACAGACACGTGCCAGTAATAAATGTGGTCCATGATCAGCATTTTAACACATTATATATATTACTTGAACACGACAAAACCACCTTTGTACATTCCCGACTGTGGTATTGTTTGCTGTTAACGGCGGGATATGCAATTACTGTTATACTCTTTGGATTTTAGTATGGAAGAATGGATAGTCGTCAGTTGACCCTTCTCTCGATATGAATCAATATTTCAATGACTTGTTGTGTAGCTGATTTGTTGATTGACTGACAATCAACGCTCAGTTCCAACCAGAGAGATTCTGAAATATAAAGACATGAAATGCGTCACTAAGAATGAAGCACTAAGAAATCGTTTCTAAACTCAAGGGTGTCCACGGGACTCTATTACTAAGCCTCCGTTGTACGTGTTATTGCCGCTCTTTCAAAAAATAATAAAACTACAAAATGAAGAGAGCGCGGAACGCTCAAAACGCGGAACGTGATTTTTTGCTTTTAGCCCTCGCTGTGCGTGCCGCACTTGGTGCCGGTTTATTTATATAATTTTATATTTGTCATCTCTTTAATAATGAGTAAAAGTAATCATGTATCTTCAACAACCCGTTAAAAGTTCAGCAAGTTCAAGTAAGTGTTTGTTTTTCTCTGTCCAAGTTATTTGAGTTCAGTGAGTCAGACCGAACCATCCAGAAGTTGACTCAGAGCTCATCGATCGCAAACAGAAAGTCTCAACCAACGGCAATTTACGTGCTACTGATACCGAAAATCTGTCGGCCTTTGTTTGCAACTCCATGGCTAGACCTAACCTTCTATTGTTTCATCATTAAAACACAGCCCGTCCAATGCAGAACATCGACAAATATAAGCCAAAGCCTCTTTAATAAATCAATATTACACAGACATTTTGACATTGTGTTGATGATTGTAATGATGGTCTATGGGCAGCAGCATCCACCGTATACTAAGATTCACATCCGGAACAAACATGTGATGAATATCGAAGTTTGTAATTGGTATTATTAAGATGAGTGAGTGTGAAGGCTTTTACCGCCCAGTGCGGTCCGCATAAAATGTAAAATTAGATTAATTATTTTATTTAAGTATCATGTATTTTTCTTGTATTTGTGTGGAAATAAAAGCTCTTTTTATTTTATGTCGGTATTTACAAAAAAAAAACGATATTATATCCGTAATCCAGATCCCATATCGATGGCGCTGTTTGATAAAAAAGAGAACATGAATATTCGTATATTATACTACGATGAGGAAGCACTTGATATGAAAGCACCTTCATCTCACCACACCGTAGGTACTTTTTTTTGAACAAACATTATATTCATCACATACAATGTTTGTTCCGGGTGGGAATCGAACTCGCAAACTGCAGCGCAGAAGGCACTTATACCAACTGAGCTGTCTCGACCACCATGCAGGGCGGTCGGTTTGGTGATAACAGTAATGGTATTTATTATACAGGTGGATGCCATAGTCCATCATCTGTGGTAAGCCCAAAGCCGCCTCAGTCAATGTATGTATACCGTATTAGAATTGTCATGACTAACTTTTGACCGCGGCTTTGTACGCGTTGTCGCTTTTGCGCACGCAAATTAAACCTACACAAGTAAAAGAGATTCAAAATCATCTCACTCCGACACAATTTACAGACTTGATGTAGGTATTTTGTCAAAAACATTTTTCAAAATAAATTTGGTATAACCAAACAACAGTAGTGAGTACAATAAATCAAAAATGCAATAAATCCTTCGAATCCGCAGTAAATAAATAAATAATGCAAGTTCCGTCCGCTGAGTCACAGCCCCAAACATTAGTATGCCACGGAACACTTGCTAAAAGTAACGTGAACAAATATCCGGTCCCACTGTGAGAATCGAATCGATGTTATCAAACATGAGACATTGATAAGAATACGATAGGAGATAGCAGATTGAGAGGTTTGTATTTATTACTTATATTGAGACTAGTCGAAAACTCGGGACATTGATCCCGTCATCACGTGGAAGTTTCCAAAGTACCTTATCGATTGATGCCATAAAAGTACAGGCTTGTAGGATTTTAGCTGGTTCGATTCCCGGGTGTGGCAAACTTATTTTCAAAAAGTACAGGATCGATGGATTTTAGGCGGTTCGATTCGCGGGTGTGGCAAGCTTATTTTCAAAAAATACAGGATCGATGGATTTTAGCCGGTTCGACTCCCGGGTGGGGCACGCTTGTTTTCAAAAATATTTTAATGCAGTTTTGCATCTTTATAAAAATAAAGGAATGTTCAAACATTAAAAATAGAAGTAAGATTTACTATCTCCAGTATTCGAACTTTCTCTGCAGTTGCGGTTAAAAAATTCCATCCAGTATTGTAGAAGATAACATTTCGAGGCGATTTCTTGTTTCCTACCTAACATACGAGTATTTACGTGACCTATTCATTTCACATGCATTTAGTACCGGCCTTATCATAACTTGAAAATCAGGATGAGATGAAGGCCAAGCACCTAACTGTCTTACAATAAAAATAAAAATAGCAACGTGAGCTTTTTCGTAAATAACCACCAGATCAGCAAAATATTAACGGTGATACTTTTCTTTGGTCCTTCGAATACAGATTCTGCGATATTTTAATTTAATACAAAATAAAGCTAAACGTCGCTGGAGACAAGAGAGATGGCTCATTTCTTACTCACAGAATATTTTTGGCCATTGAACATCAGAATGCAGCCAAAGCTCTGGTCTCCTTACCGCAAGAACATCTTTTTCGTGTTCGTAGTCCGTAGTTTATTTTAACTTTTCTACATTACTTAAGCCGAGCTTAAAAAAAACTACATAAATAGCATCAAGCTGTAGTTTTTGAGTAAACTAAACGCCTCTTAGCTCCGTTGGTAGTAGCTCGGCGTTCTGCGCTGTGGGCTGTGGGTTCGATTCCCACTCAGGACAAAAATTTGTGTGATGAATATAGATTTTTTTGTTGTGTGTTCATGTGCTGTATCATATAGTACGTATGTATTTACAAAAAGTATTTAAGTATTCTATCCGTAATCTAGTTCCCATATTATGAGCTGTGTTTTTGGGGCTAAATGGCGCTGTGTAATATTTATTATTTATTTATTTATGAATACAGCAACTATAACTTTATGTAATGTTACTATTTATAGAGGAACCAGTCGGGTTACGAAAGACCGTTACAAACAGTCTGTAGGTTACTCAACTGATCCAGACCATTACCAGACGGAAGCCTGCCCGACTGTCAAGTCGCTATCCCAAATAAGAGTCCCTTAGGTCATATCGTTGCGTTGTGACTTTAGTTTTGCTTCACCTAGAGTTGGCACCTACCTGATCTGGAACTTGCTGCCGGGCTCCTTTTCGTCGGACTCGCAGGTCACGTTTCCGAACGAGTCCACCGCCAGGTACTTGTCCAGGTGTGAGCGCAGGTAGATCATACCTGGAGACAAATCATAAATACAGGTGAGTGGTTTTCCAGGGCCACTGAGGCCAAATCTGAAACCGTGAGAGTTATCGAAAAGTCATGTTAGGAGTTACGCGAGTGCTCTCATAAAAAAAAAATAGTTCTGCATTTAAGAAAATCTATATTCTTTTATAGTTTTTCTGGGAAAGTGAGTTTTTGAACAAAAACTCACTTACGTATAGTCTGAAACTCGCATTTCAGACTATACGTACAACCTTCAATAAATTCATAAAACATTATTTTTCACTAACTTCTACTAAATTCATAAAACTTTATGAATTTAGTAAAGGTTCTACGTATAGCACTTTCAAAATAGAAAATTTATAAATTCAGTTGAATTCATAAATTTTCTATTTTGAAAGTGTTCCAACAACTTTGGGCACATAGCCATCGTACATTTTTTTTTATTATCAAACAAAGAACTCAAAAAGGCAATTTCTTTCAAAATCTCACTTTTCCAGAAAAACTATAAAAAAAATTTCTTAAAACCACAACCTATTTTCGAGCACGTAACATGACTTTTCGATAACTCTCACGGTTTCAGACTTGGCCTCAGTGGCCCTGTTGATTTTGTTTAATATGCTAATTCACATTTTTTTTTGTGCTACCCACCACCTACAGCGCAGAAGGTAGATTTACCAACTGAAATAACGTTTGATTTAGCCTTCTATTACGTGCATCTACCGTAGTTCGTAGACAGCAAATCAATATTAATTTCGTTAATTAATAGGTAAAAACAACAGACAGATAATATCAAGCCTTACAGTTCAGTTGCCAGTTGTTGTGGGTTCGAGTCAAACCCAGAACAAACATTTGTGTGATGGATATACAGATATTTGTTCTGCTTTGGTAATCTATTGTATCATAAGAATGTTAAGTAAGTATGTACTAAAACAGGTATATAGTTATTCTATTTCGCATAGCTTTGCTTAGTTTAAGGCTAGATGGCGCTGTGTACAAATAACGTCCTGTAATATTAATAATACAGCAGAAGTTACTCAGTACCTATTAACATTAAGAAGGAACATAATTAATAATTAAAACTTTGTCAAGCCAAGATAAATGTTTTAAGAAGGAACAGTAAATTTAAGGGCCTGATAGTTTTGGTATGTGCCTATAATTTTAAAGATCCTCATATCAGGTGGTCCCGTTCCCGACGTGGAAACTATTACAGTATTCTGTGACGAAGGGTAGTCCCCCAAGTTAACAGATGGCGGAGATCGATACCAGCCGAGACAGGTGGTATTGTTAGCTATTTCGAATATTTGTCGTAGGTAATTACTGAACTTACGGTTTTTTAAGTATTGACTTGTTAAATGATCTATGAAAGCTGCGTAAGGTCTTAGATTCTGTGGTATTAGATATTTAGATTTTGCAGAACAGTATCACAAGTATTTTTTGGTACATATTTTTTAAGTCATTAGAAATATTCATTGTTTTTTACGTTTATATTGTAAAAAAAAACATATATTATTACAAGCGTCCTTGATTCTATTGTCTTTGATCTGTTGTCCAGTTTTGAATGCGATGTTTCTTAGTAAAATATATCCAATGCTCTGTTTGCATTCTTTTAAATTTAATTTTACAGTTAGGTACTCAGTTGCTTGGTTTAAATCAACCATTACAAACTAGCGGCGAGCAGGACAGGACTCATAGATAACATTTCGAGAAGGAAGTTCATTCAGTGCGTGAGACAGCTGTCGGGATCCGACGCGAGTCGCGACACTCGAATGTTATCAGTTTGTACCGTGTTTCTGTTTGATTCGTGTCGTGCTACGAGGGTTTACTCAGTTACAGTATTGCTCGTTGTTTATTTTCAATCAAAAAATGTTCACTACAAATGATTGATTCAAACTGCTAGCTCAGCTTGATACTACAAACGAATAGCGTTCCAGAATCCTAGTTCCTCAGACTGTTGATGATTCCGGGTGAGGTGCGTTTCCACCTTCGGCCTTATAATAACTACCAGAGTAGCGATTCTCAAACATACGGATAGTTTTCCTATCGGAAATATTACTTTTTCTTCGTTCTAAAGTCTTATGTTAGCTTTTTTTGTAGTGGTACGCAAAAGTAAGGTACGCAAACACAGGGTTTTATGATTTTCCTACGGGATGATAGGAACGAAGTCCCGGGCTTTAAGACTAATTATTCATAGGTACCTCAGGTGAAATTAAAATTCGTATGACATCAGGAGGGCTAAAAACGAATTGAGCAGTAATAACTGTTGTTGAATCTGTGCGCCCGAACTGGTGTGGGTTAGGGGGAGGGTTTTGCTTCAATTAGTGTCGCGTAGGGCTGTGTTTTTGCGTTTATTGCCATTTTGCTGCTGACGAGAGCTATTTGATTATTTGCATATTTATGAAACGATGTTTTCACGGTTCATTTTCTTGTTGTGGCAATTGTGAAGTAGGCCACTTGCTGTGATACTTTCCTTCTAGCTATCAACCCTGTGACTGTGGCGCAGCAACGCATATATCCCAATCAGGACAGCTAACGCAATCGAATCAGGCAGTTTGTATTTAGGAATGCTACTGTCACACTTTGCTAACATTCTCTTAGACAGTTAAACTCCATATGACAATGTACTTACTATCATTAGCTTGTCCGGAAGCGGGCTCCAGCGTCCATATTTGCTTCTTTTTCAAGCTGGCGCCGTTGGCATTGATCTTGAAGCCAAAGGTCTCCGCAGTCAGGTAGCGGTGGCGCGAGTTGATGAGGCCGATGGTCCACCAGCCTCGCTGCTGGTTCTGAGTGATGATGTCTCCAGCGCCGTTCGCGTCTCCGTTCGAGTGCCCGTTCATACCGTTCATTGTGATCTAAAAACAAAGGAACACTCATTTATAATTGGCGTTAAAATAACCTACATTGTAATGTGAGACTGTAAATAGTACGACGGGGAATCGCTTGGCCTTCATCTCGTTTTCAAGTTATGATAAGGCCGACGGTGAAAGCGTACCTAACCCGGAGTCCTCAACAACCTGAGGAAATCCATCTTACCTCTAAATGCCGGAACACAACAATTAAGAATCGTGGTTATGTTGACTGGACTTAGGTAAAATGGTAGTAGCTAGCCAGGCTGACTTAAACAAAGTCCTACCACCAATCAAACCAAACACAATATTGTACACCTCTGGGGATCGAACCGAGACCTCTGGATCTGACACCGGTGGGCGAACTACTAGACTACAGAAGCGGCTGATAAAAGAGTGGAATTATTGCTGCTGGATGCAACCATAAAAGTGCCTAGCAATGCATGCTCGCCAAAAACAGTCTATGCCAAGAAAATCTCTGGCTTTATCCAGCTGAAGTTACTTACAAGCATAGTTGTTAGAGCTCTGGTAGCGCATCCAAATGAGGCGAACGAGCCCCGCCATTGTTCCTCCTCCATTATCCTCGATGCTTTGACAAATGAACCGAACGTCTCCTCAGATTTTTTTTCTCCATTTCGGAGTCGAACAGCGAGACAAATGGGTGCTTTCTTTCTAATTTGACGGCTGTCTTCATTAAAATATATTTACTGGTAAATTGGTGTACTAAAAATGACGAGGCTTTTTGAATATTATGTGAGTACTTATTACTCTTCCAATATTTTGCACTGACAATTTTAATTACCTATTACGATTATACGGAACATGAGAAGAGATTCGGTCCAGCTAGCATATCTAAATGGAATACTAAAATAGACTTATGCATTGAGCTCCTGCAGCGATTCAATGAGCCCGTGGGCGTCTACTGATACTTCATCCACAACAACCACCAAACATTGCCAAAATTCGTTCAAAAACGAATGCAAAAAGGCTCTTTTTACTGACTAAATGCAAATATGTGGCGTATTGTGTGTCTATACGATTGGTTTATCGTATATCCTAAGGTCAGTCCTCCCTTAATGGTCGCGTCTAGACGCATGCGTCTGCAATCTTCAGCGATAGTTGATGTTACGAGTACATCAATTACCAGCGGATTGTTTGCTGACAAGATCAATTTGTAGACACTGGGGGTTAGTAGATAAATTGAATTCTAGCCTCTTCAAGAAAAGGCTAGATTGAATAAATTGATGAGTCTGTTTACGAGATGTAGGGTTACCCGTGTTGCTAGAAGAGATTAATTCGACAGACACTGAGCAATTGTAGATGAGTTTAATTTTAGTCTCGTCCAGAACAGGCTACATCGGATAAATTGAGAAGACTATCATGAGATAAGAAGCGAAGGTATTAGATTTAGAGCATGTGCGACGGCCTATTGTTACCCATGCAGACGATAGGTATATTAAATTAAAAATATATATTACAGGACATTAATTTCACATAGCGCCATCTAGCCACAAACTAAGCATAGCTTGTGACATATTATTTTGATTTTGAGATGTCAATCTTGTCAAATGCAGGTAGTAATAACAAGCAATCATACTTCCACGTTGATTACCAAAGAGTTAAAATGCGTCAGAGAAAGTTTTTAATTGAATACAGAATAATTCAGATAGATGACGAAAATCAAAGTTATGGAACCATTAGTTTTAATAGACCAAACATGATCAATGCATTTCCGATTAGTTTAAGTTTCCAAACAGGAATGCACATGCTCGGCGGCACAAGTATTGGTATTCGGTTATAATTGAATTCCATCTTGAGACGAACAAGCAGAGGGTACTTTTGTTAGAATGTTAAAGGTACGGTATAAGTAAATATTTGATTGTGTAAAATAATTCAACAATCAAAATTTCTGATAATATGCCTGTTAAGTTAAGTTATTTTATTAGCATTTTGTTCTGTTTTTTATAAGCGGTACAATAAATACTTATCTCTTTCTATGTCTATGCCCTAGTTAGAGGACCAACCCAGTGACATCACCTCACAAAGGATACCTAGATAATGTGGTTAGCTGGTAACGCGACACAATGCATGCCTTTGACCTACGACCTTGCCAGTTCGGAACCGTGACTGACGTTACGTTTGATTTCTGTTTTTGATAACATTTTACAACAATTGTGGCCACAACTTTAGGTATCGTAAACAAAGATGGCGGAAATCATCCGGCTCAGAGGGCCAGTCCAATCTGATCGATACCATGGGATCTATCTTCTTGCTGGCTGCTCTCAAGCTAGCTTGATTGCTAATCTCTAACCACATGATACGTACAGGGGCAGCGACTAATCAACAAAAGCAATAATCGTACAAAGTAATAATTTAACCAGCACGATTAAAAGTAACAAGTTTGGTAAATACAGTACTTCTCCTGCTTTTGTGACAGCGTAGCTATGAATGAATGAAGATACTTTATTTCACTTTATTTCAAGCATATAGGGCACGTATAGTTACAGACAGCGCTCTGTGCCGGGGCTGTTTATTGGAGGAAACTCTAGAGCACATGATATTTCACGGCTCAGCTACAGAATCGGTAAGGGAGAACGGGCTTTATGGAAATGCTCGGCCCCGGCTTGGAGCAAGCATCATCGCCCACAAAACCAGTGTCATTTTCATAATCGCTGTCGGGAACTCAGGCGCTCAATAATTGTCACCAATAACCCAAAGTAAAGTATTATAAGGTAAGGGCTGGCTGGGGTAGTTAGTTAAAACCATAGGGGACAACGCACAATATACCCCACAGCGGGACGTCAGTGCAGGCCTTGGTCACCCCCACTCCCAATCAGAATAAGAATGGTACATATAGAACAATCGCATTTCGTGCGAATAAGCAGCATATTATAGATCTTACGAAATAGTATGAGCATGGATTTATATTAGAGGATTAGACGATACGACACATAGAGAAGGCTAGGTCAAGGAGTGTCTAGGACGCAGGATAGGGCTCGTCGCCGTCATGGCAGTTACACATTACAATGCGAAATAGGAGCGGGGTCTCATTCCGACCCGATCAGGAAATACTACGGCTGTATATGGCATTATACTTTACTGATATACTTTACTGAATAAAGTATTTGCCTTTTTGGGAATACTGTGGTGACTCACTCTATTATCTGACTCATTGGTAAGCTGATATTGGAGAACACTGTAGTAGTTAGGTTACTGATTTGTTGAAGGATGTATCGTGTGTGCAAGCCGCAATCATAGTATAACAATTATAGAGGTTATTATATGAATAGGCACAGAAGGGTTTGAATTACAATAATCTGATTACTTATTGGTAAAAGTGGATATTTGAATCATGCTGATATGAACTCTAGTTTCGAGTTCAACTATGTATGTAAGCAGAATTAATTTAAATTATGCCTCATTATTAACTTTATTTTTAAATGTGTAACGGGGAAGCACTTGGCCTTCATCTCACCTGGTTTCAAGTATTGTAAGGCCGAAGGTGGCGCACTTCACGCGGAATCCTCAACAGACTGCGGAACTATCTTACCTCTAAATGCCGGAACACAACCATTTAGAATTGTTGTTATTGCGACAGACTTGGGTATGATGGTGCTAGCTATCCAGCCCTACCACCAACTAACTAAATCAAGCACAAATTGTAACCACTTGGCAAGCACAAATTGTTTCCCGGATTGGATTTGTACCCAATCGAACCCGGGAAACCATATAAGAGTATGAAGAGTATTTCAGTTTATGCTTCTTAACTATATACATGTGTGCAGTATCCAGGGGGCCACAGTTCAATACACTTTCAGCGGTAGAATTGCTCATTATTACTGACACACATGTCTTATTTTTAACAAGTTTTTCAATTTAAATTAAGATGAATCTAATTTTGGACATGCCATCTGCTTCGTCTTTCTCAATAAGATAATATCTTGCCGAATAAATTACATTCCAGAGCCCCGAAAATCTGGTTAACCGAGTTTAAATACAATTTACCGAAATATTTATAATTACAATAATAACAAATAGAGTAGTTTCACAATAGATCTGATAGAGATCTACCACATGATTTATAAATAATATAATAATTATTCATTAATAGTCAGTGAGGTGATTCTTAGTAATTTTATAAATAAACTTGTTATTGTAATATGTAATCAATTTGCTGGAAGCTCGGCGTCAACGACCGTTAGCATTTGGTATCGGTACAAAACAGATATTTTTATTTCAAGCTCATGTAAACAATAATTGGATTAAATTGACGACACGAGTTCATGAAACTGTAAGTTTAGTATTTTTACAGTTTCTGTTCATTTTATTAATTATACATATATATAAATGTGAAGTATGTTTATAATCTTATACTTTGTGCCGACCCCACCTAGCGTTGAGTAAAGGCATGAGAATGATGATTATTAAGTATCATCTATCTCAACTCGAGAGCCTAATTCTAAAAAGTAAAAACTGTATGTTAGAGCTTTTGCTCAATCCCTGCTTACTGAATGATCAGTAATAATGTAACAAAATCTTCAAAGCTGTTAATACATTTTGCAAGATTAATTATGTACCTACCTATATTTCGAAAACTATATCTTGATTTGGACTTGAACTGCAGAAGGAACCGGGGTTTGAAAATGTGATCAGTTTAACTGTAGTTTATTTCCATTTCCTTTGCTGTTTGTTTGTAATTCCTTGGCCTAGCCTGGGTAAAAGATCATTGTCCTACGATGATGCGGTGGAATCCTACATGTAACCAAGTTGACTGCGAGTGGTCAGGCCAGTTCGTTATCTTGTAGTTACTAGACTACTCTGACCGGGTGAGATGTGTGCTATGATCTGGTTCATACTATTTTGATAGCATCTAGATTGGAATTGGATAAGACCACCTAGTGTATTATTACGGTCGTTACCTAACAGGTGTAGACCAACTGCTAGCTGTTTATTAGAAAAAAGCAAACACACGGAACTTCGTGTTAATTAAAAGTGCCTACTACAATATAAGTGACTATATCGACGATAAGAACGCGTGTCCCGATGTTACTATACCAGTTGACAGCAAAATGGTGATTTCTCAATGTTAACAAACTGCCCATTAGGTAGATAGGTATTATGAAATGTTTTAAGATAGTATTAAGTAGGTATTTAGGTTTACGATCTATCTACTTAGAATATAATTTAAAACTGTATATCTAAATGTTGAATGGATCATCAAAAAAGTGACCAGCATCGCGATTCCGAACAGGCGGTAGATTTGACGTTTCAAAATTATCCTTAAAAAATTTAATGAAGGGGCCAGTCGACTAAAGAGCCAAAGAAATGTTGACTTTGACACGTTATCCCGTGGAAAATTCCCAAAATCCTTTCATATTGCACCCATAAACTATGCACATGGACAACCTCTGACGGTAAAGGTCACATCGTGAGGAAACCGGCATGGCCCATGCCGGCATGGGTATCGTATTATAATAAGTGTATTTACAAAAAAAACTAGTTTCCATATTACAAGCTTTGCTTAGTTTGGGCCTCTATGGCGCTGTGTGAAAATAATGGCTTGTAATATTTTATATCCGAAAATACGAATGGCCTGTGTCCTCGCCTTGTATTCCGCTAAGATGGGCTTGCAACCTGTCATGTATTGAATACAAACCTTGGAAGCCGTAGGCATATGCCGAACGTAAGTTTGGACGTGTTTCTGACTACCCCTGGTAGACTATCCATGCTCTGAATAATAATCAGAGATCCTCGAAGGGGAAAAAGTCGTTTGTCGTTTGTTTGGGGTGCAGGCGCTTGACCTGACTAGAATTTGAAGCTTCCAAATCGTGAAGGTCGTTAACTGCTTTCGGAAACTTGTTTATACCGCTTTTGGCGATACGATACTACGAAGATGTGCGTAAAGTATAAGTACACGACACGACACGGTGTGCTTATATCGTAATGTTGATAAATATCGAGTGGTCCGGCCGGTATGGGATCGGACCGGAATGATGAACGGTATTACCTGACATCGGCATTATCCGATTAATTACCATGGTAAACTAGTTCATTACGATTTGTAGAAAACAATTCACACAATTCACTACAAACAAAATTGTAGTTTTTTTTTTTGTGTAATATTTATAAACAAACATTTAAAAAAATATATAGGTACGTTATACTACGAGTAACAAAAACTTTAAAAATCACCACCACTTCAAAAATTTATCAAAATAACTAAACAAAGGACTAAGCAGTCGGATCACCGGAACTCCTCAACTGTTCCAGACCAATTCCAGACAATTTCAATTGTTTAAAAAACAACAATCGATTTTAATTAACATTGCCTTCAATTACAATTAAAATATTCATCATCATCACCTAGAAAAGGTAGGTGGCACCAACATTTACATAATATGCTCATAAACCCTACCGAAAACAAATGATTAAATGACGTTTATTGCTAAGTTAGGTCTTTGTTTAACCTACCCTAATCCAAGCAGTAATCATACTAATATTACAAAAGCGAAAGTTTGTTTGGATGTTTACATGGATGTTTGGTATTTCTTCACACCAACACTACTGGACAAATTTAATTTTAATTTTGCACAGTTATTGTTCTAGAAGAGGAATAGACGATTGGATACATTTTACCCCATAAATCAGTTTCAATGATTCCAAGATGGGAAAGATAAGTAGGTAGATATAAGTTTAGGCTTTTTTAGGTTGTAGAATGTCAGTGATAGACTGAACAGTTAGAACAGACAGAACCTAGAAACAGACAGACGACGGCACTATGGTTACGACCTTCGACCTTTTAAGGTTATGACAGATGCAAGGCTGACTAAGTTCTAAACCATTCACAAAACAATTAGATAAGCAAATTGTTCCTTCTTCACGCAAAAACTATGGAACGGAATGAGCTATTATTTTGAAAAGATATTGTTTTGGACCAGGAATAGCAAATAGGCTACCTTTTATACGGGTGCCACGCGGGCGAAGCTGCGAGCGAAAGCTAGTTACTATATGAACATTGAGCGAAATCCAGTAAGTACTTAACTGTAAGAACCAACAACGGTACTAAGACCCCGTTACATTGATCAGCAAAATGCTCTTATTTGGAGTGAATAACGACTAAACAAAAAGTGGGAGAGCTATTGAAATCTTTGTTAGCGCGATAACTGTTTGACGTGAGAGACGAGTTGACCTACTGGCACTAGCACTAGGAGGAGTAGAGTGGAAACTAAGCTGTCATATCAAATTTGTTTGATTTAATGTCAGTTGAATACAATATCCTGTAGGATATGACATATTAACTAGTAAGTATGAATAGAAGGTTTTATATTACGAGTAAATTAAAGTGACTTAAAATAAACCCTAATCGCCATGTAATCCTCAGTTTGTTGAGGATTCCGGGTGAAGTTCGCTACCAACTTCAGCCTTATCATAACTATAATTTATTCAATAAATTAAACTAACTAAGTACAAAGGAATCAGTCAGATTACCTAAGGACCGTTACAAACGGCCTATAGGTAACTCAACTGTTCCAGACCAGTACCAGACGGAAGCGTGCCCAAGACACTGGCTGCATTGCCACGCTGAATAGCTATGCTAATTCGCTGGCCTAAATATCATAACTTGAAAATCAGGTGAGATCTTCATCTCAAGCACCGCCCCGTAGTACAATAAAAAAAAGGTATTCTATCCTAATCTAGTTCCCATAAATCATGATTCGTTATGAGCTAGATGGCGCTGATTTTGAGATGACAGGATGTCCTATTAACCCTTCGAACAGCTATAAGGTATGCCATGCACGCATGTTAAATTGTAATATTATGATCACACCTGGAACACGCATACACACCTGGAAGTGATTGCGACCTTTCTACGAGTCAACGTAAAGTTATTATTAAATATTCAAATTAGTTTGAAATAATGTCCGACTTAATAATTAATTCAACTTATCTGATGCACCCAAGAGACGAGTTCTGTTGTATGCCGCCACAGGTTAAAAAGCAGTTAGCACCTAAAGTACCTATATATTATATATATATACTATGAAGCATTTTCGAATAGTACCTTTACAATCGCCCCAGTTAGTGTAGCAGTTAGTGTCTGCCGGTCACCATCGACGCACGCAAATACCAACCGTTAGGTGGGTCTACGACCTCTATCTCGGTACCACCTCAGTGTTCAATTGATAGCTTCATCTTGTGAGATGCTTTACATGTTTCGAAATTCGGCCGGTTAACTTATTGCGTGTAACCTTACTTACCTACCTAGCCTGAAATGGTAGCCTACCACTATTATGAACATAATACCAAATTTATATGGCCACCAATTGAAGCACGTGCGAATCAGTTGCATTATGTATGTACCTAACGGTCCTTAGGTAACGCGACTGCTCCCTTTGTTTTTATTGTTGGTAGCCAAGCGTTTGACCATCAGCTCACTTGAAAAGCAAGGACAGATTTGGCCTGAGATAGCGGATGGATGGATGATGCTTCAAAAGAGCGAGTGTGGAAATGGCGTCGGGAAAAAACATGTATAGGATTGGTATATCGGTAAGGTACAAAGACAGAATGATGCCAGATTTATTTTGATTGTTTTGCCAACCAATTTCCATAAACCGTTAGGCCTTCACACTTCTAAATTAGGTATTATCTTACTATAAGTACAGACAACAGAGCGAAGCTTCGGACTGAGCTAAGACGCTCGCGTCGTCGGCGGCGCGTGACGGCTGAATATGCCGTCTTGCTCACTGACCACAAGAATACCTACTCTAAAAACAACACCCTACTACCGACTAAGGTAATCAACTATGGAAAATAAAATGTGTTATATTACTACACGTCTTGGAAATATAAGAAATATTGACGATGCACTCGAGGCTTATGATTTACACACCGTGTAAAAAATCTGTAGAACACTATAAAACGTTATAAAATAAAACTTCGGGCTTAATAGGAGAAAACTAAAACGAATTTATAGCACACAGAATATAAAACCAGTTTCAAGCAGACCTTTTATAACTCCCTTTTTAAATGCTTAGACATCTTGTTAGCGACAGTTTTATGTCTACAATATGTATCGCCTTTGACCCTGTATGTATGTTGCAGTTGTAAATTGATCTTACGAGGTACAAGTTACAAGGTCATTACAAAGCCAGTTTGCATTTCCAACATCTGTTTCCTATAGCGGATCTGAACACGCTCTTCTACGTTTTACATCCCCTAGAAAAGGGGCATCCACATACTTAATTAAAAATCTATTTATAGTTTTCTGAGCTTATAAGACCAGCTGGCGTGGCTACGAAATGACGATACACAGATATACCATGTTAAATTGACATATAACACTTGTTTGTCATGCCATCTAATTAGCTTTACGCTTTGTTTGTCGTCAAATTAGTTGAATGCTTGTAAGATGAAAAGTATGTAGGTATATTAAAGATGAAATATGTTACATTTAGTTTGAGACTTTGAGTTTGAGTTTCACAGAGTTGAAATAAACATTCGGAATAGTTACATCATCAATAGTTTTCACGAAGCTGTGTTTTGAGCACATTTCCAAATTTATCTCTGAACTCCACCCCAAGAGTTTTTGTTTCAATTTAATAACGTTAGAAAGTTTAATGGTACGCATAGCTTTGTAAACGTCTGATATGATCAGCAATAAAATCCCGCTGCATACCGACCAGAAGATAGGCTATTATTTATGATTAGGTATTGCCCGCGGTTTCGTGTACGTGGTTTCTACTCGGATAAAAAGGAATACCTACACTTTATCCATGCCCCAATTTCAGTCGTGAAATGGTAACAAGCAAACAGCGGTTTTGCTTTTTGTGATCAATATATTTTTTTTATGTATATATTTATATGTAACTTGTGATTTTATAAATTCCAATATTGTTTATATTATTTTGGTGTACATAAAGAATTTTCGCTCATAAATTTGATTAATAATCATTTTTTTTTACTGTGTACTAACTTTGCATATGAAAAGTTGAGCCGTACCAAAGTAAGCTAAAGGTGATTACAATACAAGTTGCTATATAGTATTCCATTATCTATGCTTTAGCTTAGTTCTTTGGCGATGAGTATCCAACAATAGTCAAAACCATTGTGGAATAACTCTGTTACCAGCGTTTTATCTGATGATATTCTAGTCTTGCCAAATTGCACATTTAACCCACATTACAGACACTGAGGGGATTCCAGTTCGTTCATGTAGATGAGGACACTTGTTTCTATTCCTGTTTGTCGCTGGATGGAATCTAGGTGCCCTGGAACGATTGCTTCGTCAGATTAACCCACTTTACGAGCAACGCATCGTGGACAGAGCAATCATTTTAAATTATGTCTTGCGTCGGTTTCCTCTGTCTAACAGAATTACAAAAGACAAAGCATTTTTTATTGTTTTGCGTCGGATTAACTATTTATTTATATGTGTAATATAACGTAAGTATAGGTTTTTTTTTGCTATATAATTTAAGATTTATTTTGTGTCAGTACACTTTTCTACCTAATCATGCATCGCCTCTCTCTATATTTTGCATGTTTTTATATCCATTTGAAAAATGACTGTGACAGGAAGCATTTAGTCAGCCAGATGTATTAGTGAAATATTTTTACTCATAAAAAAACAGATTCATGGCTTTTCCTCATCGAGAATTCATTCACCTTTGACCTTTACTTAGAACGTGGATCTTTTGATGTGATCATCAAAAGCATAGCTATTCAGCGTGGCAATGCAGCCAGTGTCTTGGGCACGCTTCCGTCTGGTACTGGTCTGGAACAGTTGAGTTACCTATAGGCCGTTTGTAACGGTCCTTAGGTAATCTGACTGATTCCTTTGTACATAGTTAGTTTAATTGTACTTTTTATTGAATAAATGTTTTTCGAGTATGAATCATCAAAAGTATATCACAATTAAATTTATTTTTGCCTCGTGACTACCCCCTATTAGGTGATCCTAATAGGGGGTAGTCACGAGGCACTTCTAAATACAAAAGAACATTCGGCACATGCCCGTGGTTGGTCACAGCACTTTATTTTTGTTGATCGTTTAAGCATTTTTAAGCATAACATACCTATTTCATCTTATACAATGGTTATTGATCGAGTGAGCGAAGCAGACGAGATCTCCGAGTTCGGGTCTCTCGAACGGGTTCACCGATTTTTATGTAATCTGAACACTAAAGAGATAATTATATCAATGAAAAAGACTATACATAGACACACATTGATTGCCGCGGGTTTTTTATAATTGGGGTAGTTTCCGATATATTGTGGTGGGAAGAACTTGACTCTATTTTATTTGATCAATTCGAAATTTTGAGTATGCAAAGATTTCGTGTATAAGGATTTTTTTTTTACTAGGGTAGTTTTTGAGAAATAGGTATGTTAAGTGAGACAAGAACAAAATAATGTCTTATGAGGTGACATTTGAAAGAGTGATGAATGCAAATAAAGTTATTTTCCTTTTTATGGGGTAGGTTATTGTAAGAAGGGGCGCGTTAACAGAGTAAAACGCTTGGTATGTTTTTTTTTATACTTTTAGGAGACGGGACAAGCACTAACTAGGTGTTAATTGGTGTACTCTTGCCTATGACCAAGCCTTACTGCATAGGTCACATCCACAAAGAAACTTGAGGCATAAAGGTGTTAAGCCTCACGTATCCGTAATTTCACCGGCAACCATACCCTTCAAACCGAAACACAGCAATGCTGCTTGGCGGCTGAAATAAGTATGGTGGTAGTAATTCTCCGGACGAGCCCTTTCACTAGGGGCTTCTACTACTCTTATAATCACTAAAATTACTCTTAAGTCATGTTCGGTTAGTTGAGTACCTACTATTTATTTATATAATTACTGAAACCACCTCAGTATTGACATAAAGGGTTGCAAAGTAACCTACTTTGCAACCCTTTACGTCATTAGGGTTGCAAATTAGGTTAATCAGATTGAAGTCTTGTGAAATGTCTTATGACAGGGTAGATTTCGAAAAAAGCTTTTTTAACCTGTTAGCCAAAGTTTTGAGTTGTATTTGCTTTATGTAACTAATCTACCTACCGATTTATATTATCGGTATCTGTGTACGTAACATAATTTCATTAATATCTTAAACGAGTTAACACTAAGCACAAGCGAAATAAATTAACTCGTGTAACGATTATAGAAATAAATCGAGGCACTGCAGCTGCCAGCTCCATAAAAAAATAAAAAAGTGAACCGCACTCGAGCGCGAACGCGCTACTCGCGCCACGGAGGGTAAACGCACTGCCATGACCTTGACACTGACATGGCATGGCGCTGTGCGAGTGATATCAATTCTTAGGACGATAGAGAACAGATTATGGGCACTATTGGTGCCTTTTGATATACCAGTGGCCATTCTGCGATGATACTTGTCATTGTAAAGTGATTGGTTTAGAGAAACCGCCTATTGTGCTTGGTTTGGTTGGTGATAGGATTTTGTTAAAGTCCGCCTGGCCTAGCTACCACCATCTTACATAATTCTGTCGCTATAATAACAATTCTTAAAAAAAAATTGTGTTCCGACATTTAAAGGTAAGATAGCCAGTTCCTCAGTTTGTTGAGGATTCCAGGTGAAGTGCGCCTCCATTTTCGGCCTTATCTCAACTTGTAACCAGGCGAGATAAAGGCCAAGCGCTTCATCGTCGTACAATAAAAAAAAATCGGGGCCCAGAGATGGACAGTGATCATGATAATGATATTAAACTGGCAACACTTTTATTATTTGCCGTTGGCGTGTATGATTTTGGTCTCGATTACAACACAAATAACAGGTAATTTTTAACTTATACGCGGTAGTTATGGGAATATCTCCAAAAATAACTACCTTCTTACTCCACTGACATGTGATTTGGGATGAGAGTTAGCTATTAGTCCTCTTACACAGTCAGTCAGACGAACAGCGATCCGAGTTTACAAACCAAGATTATAATATTACAAGGACGTGTTCATTCATTACTTTCAATTCAAGACACCGAACTTAAATAGTTCCTGCAATGTTAAGTCAACATCAACTCGGTCCCTGGTGGCGGCGGCGGCGTGGCGTGGCGACGTCGTCCCTCTATGGACACAGACTGCATCACAATGAGCCATTCAGCCAGCCATGGCTCTATGTGACTCGGGTTGGGTTGGGCTCATGGGCCTGAGACATAAGCCGTAAAATATTTGAAATTTTATCTTTTAAAAGCGCTATTCATTTAATTTAGTTAGGATTTTTGGAGGAGGCCAAAAGCAACACATCAGTCCAACAGTATTTTGTAAGGTCATAACATGAATTACTTACGTTACGGCTTGTCAGACACGAGATGTGCTTATCAGCAGATTTTCAGGGGCAGTTTGAGCACCAGCGTTACAGTAAATAATTCAGAGCGTACAGTAAATAAGTCAGACAGACCACGCCCGATAGCAGCAAAAAAAAACATGTTTTAAATATAGAACGTACCATGTGCAATAATGTTCATGTCACAGAAAAGCAGGGTGTTGCCAACCAAAAAATGTGCGCATTTTGCAACTCGTTCGTATTTTTTGCCTACCAGATACCTATTATGCATTATATTTAGGTCATTAAGTAGGTAGCTGGTAGCTAACACGATTGACTAGCCTACGTTATTGCCGTTATCCTTGTGAGCTGGTCGCGATTACGAACAGGTGGAAAATTTGTCGTTTCAAATGATCCTAAAAAATCTGACGATCAAATTGTTTTTTAATTTTGAAATCTCTGATCGATAGAGCTTAAGATTCTAATAATCGATCGTATAAAATTGAAAATATCTCGGAGCTACACCAATCAAATCCCATCAATCGAAAACCTGAATTAGGAATGGATACAAAACAAGCTTATTTAACATGTGTTTGCTTATCACGGTAATGGAAAATCGTGCACTAATAGCCTTACTGCTGTCGTAAAATTGTGTATTTGTTCAAGTGCGCGATGACTGCTCTGCTATACAAATAAATATAACTTAGGTACCTACTGCCTACTTACTGTTAAACAGGATATTTTTATAAATAGAGCTGCACTACAGCAACACATTTTAATGGTAGACTAAACACGAATGTATTTAAAGTCAATCTGATGGGTGCTGCTAGGGATTTATAGTAAGGAGGTAACTAAGCTGTACTTATATTTTTATCTAGCCAACGTACCACCTACTGATTTTTAGCGATGAACTTAGTGGGATTATTACACAATTAGCATGCAAGTAGGTGTGTGTACTCAGCTTACCTTTCGTCTAGACCAGACAATTAATCGATCTTTGCGAGTCACCCACCTAGTTAATTTTGAAAGCTTGCAAGTTTATTAGAAAGTCCAATCACTATTTATTATATCGACACACACAAATAATGATAGTCTTGTGTATCCGATCACAATCTTAGTTTCAGATGAGTCACGTTCACGTCACATACATATGTATGCACGCGACTCGCTGCAACAATGGACGGATGTCTGTCTGTAATCACGTTGTCGTTGCCAGCCTAATGTGTTTTATGTATGTAATGTAACTAGCTATACATACGCAACACGATGCTTATATCAATAATGCCAGTAGGACATTAATTATTATTTATCTATATTTCCTCATAAAAACAGGACAATTAATAAGTTAATTCCAAAAATATGTATATCTGTCACTTTGCTAACAAGCCGTTCCGAAAAAATAATTATACCGATATATTTTTAATGTTTTAAACTTTTTTAAGTGACTTTATTTATAGATTTGAGGTTTACTGTCCTCATGAATTCTTTTTTACTTGTTAATATTATACATTAATATTATTAGGTACCTAACCTACATTATTAAGTACTTCGATATTTTTTTTACGGACCCAGACTACGTCCTCTGCCGAATTTTCATCTTGCCGGCCGACCGGTGGATGTATAAGCTATGCCGGTGAATCTTGTTCAATTTGGCTGGACATGACCGCCCTCGGCCAGAGAGACAGACCGAGGTATGCTCCAAAGCATTATCGCTTGCCGTCAGGATCGTGGAGGAAGGTGGCCTCTTTCCGACGGAACCGGCGGGTTACGGGAAGACGCACAGCCTTTCTCTGAGCGTGATCGGATTCCAACGGTCATGCTTAGGGATCGGCCAATATATATTAAATAAATAAGGAAGGAAAAGGGATTCGGAACACGGAGTGCATGATGGATGCCGCTTTCGCGGGGAGCGGTAACGGCAGTTGGGCGGGTACGTAATTCTACTTACCCTCTACGTTCAGATGGTACAGCGGCGATAGGACGGTGTTATTTCAGCCGCCCTACGCCGCTTTCCCTGTAAGGATTTGTGTTATCCCTGAGGGGAAGGGGGCTTTTCGGATCCGTGGTCAGTTGGGATGAGGGCTCTGGACCTCATGCGGATCCCGCACACGGCGTACGGTGGCTTGTGCCATCTCTAACTGCTACAGGCGATATGCGGGGGGAGCTGGATGAAGTTTCAACACACATCCCAAAGCCCTCCTAAGCTTCGAGGCCGTCCACCAAGGTGGTTTTAGTAAGTCGTCCGAGTCCGGACAACCTCACATAACCTCATCGCATTCAGGGTTTGTTACAGGGGCATATATTACAATTTGTGATTTATTTCTTTAATTCTGACATTGACCTACTCTCTGTTATATTTTTGACCTAAGTACTAAGGTGCTTAATTTTGATTCTTATTCTAATATTATTTTTATTTATCTGACAACAATGTAATCAATTTGTATCAAGTATATGTGACTTGAGTTAAGTAGGTACATTGACCATGTCAGGGTGTTCCCTGGACAGGGTCAATGTACCTACTTAACTCACAATAATTATTAACAATAACAAATAAGTAGATTCCTACCTAGTTCAAGTTAAAAATATAACTTTATCGTAATAAAGAGGATGTAACACTACCTACATAGTATACTAAATCATTGTGTGGTGGTCTGACAATTACACCCAAGCAAGTAAGTTGTAGTCTAGAGTTTAAAGACTATTTAGGAAAACTATTTGCAGTTTACAAATGAATGCTGTGAAATGACAGGTGATGCCTTGCATGAATGAGGTTGGTTCTGGGAATTAACAAGAACAGTTTAACATGTATCTTACCATAATATTGTCACTGAATTTCCTACTCTGGAATGAAAGGGTCCAAAATGCACAGCTGCGGTAGTGAACTTCAATGAATTCATTATTATTTTGGGCTATTCTTTTATGAACTGATTCTCCTGTATTAGTATCCCCTATCCTGTTAGAAAGGAAAGGTTAACTATTTGTTATTCTATTCTATACTATTAGCATGTGATATTAGAAAGGCCTCCTTTATTATATTATTCTGTTTATTTATCACAAATAAGTAGGTAAGTAGATAGGTATTATTGAGTGCCCATCTGACATTGTTATGTTAATTTTCTGTAAATTTAATTTGACTCTGATCCCCGAGAGGATTATTTATTGCCTCATTTACTTCATTTGCAATTCGCTGTAAATCTTCCGAATAGGACTTTCACGCACGCTTTCGATATTCCTTGACGCTGGCTGGCGCAAAAGCGCTTAGAAATTCGCATTATTGACGCTCAATTTATTGTAAGTAGGTACGTGCCTCGGTGTCATAGCACAACAAGACCCACGCCCACCCCAAATTGGTAGTGGTGCGGTAGGTGAGCTGAGCAGTTTCAGTGTGGAACAGAACGTGAATTTCACATTTTGTGATTCAGTTCAGAGGGGTAGAAGTAGAATAGGTATAGGTATGTTTATTTAAAATTTTAAAATAACACACTATTGAGGTACTTAAGTAGTTCCCTACCTAGCCAAAATGCTAATCATTCAAGTTCACCGTAAATGAAACGGCAAATAGGTAAAACTGTGGGGATGAGAGAGCGAGGGTGTAGAAGGAACTCTAGCTACGGTGGTATGTATATATTATGTAGGTAGGTATACGTACTGCCTACCCATCCCATGCCAGGACAATCGATTCGCGGGAGCCCGGGCTCCCCTACGGCCGCCAACGCCGCCGCCGCCGCCAGCCACCCGATACATTCTAGCGCAACGACAGAAAAACTTACCTTTTTACACTCGAGCAAGCTCACACCGAAGAAATGCAGTCACGAAGATCGCGAGATCAAATCACTGATGCACTTACTGAATAGCGATCAGCTCAGTCCCCACAACTCAACAGTTTAACTTTATCACTGAAATATATGGAAATAATGGCAGTTTATGTCTTGATTTTTGTGCGCCGGGTAAACGAGAACCGGTGAATTTAGGTACTTTACCGATGCGAGAACAACGTTAGTCCCACGGAGGTTCGCGGCAGACTGATCGAAATGAAGATGGCGCCTGGTTGCGTGCGCTGGGCCGCTGGGCCGTCGTCGCTGGGGATGACGCGAGTGAAGACAGCCACAGTAGACACAGACCCGTTAAGTCATCGACCAATTAGCGACGAGTGCGAAATCCAACAGCCAATGGAACGGTGGTGATGTGATGATTTTGCGCGTGAAAGTTCAAATTGTCCACGTTTCGTCGGAAGATCAAATTGGCTCAGATTATGATTATTCATAATGTTCGTTTGAGCTTTTTAAAATAATAACGATATCAAATCTTAATTACTAAGCCAGGTAGGTAACTATCTTAAATAACAGTTAGCTGCTTACTTTCGAGATGTTAACTTGATGAAAACTTTTTTTAGACTCATTTAGAAAATCATATCTTTAGGCTTCACTGTCTTGGAGGAGATTTAGATCGGCTGGATCATGGGCTGGATTTGCCGTATATAGTGTAGGTACCAATCAAATGATAGAAGGTATTTAAAAATGTTGGTGGTGATTTATTGATAAGATCAAAATGTAGCAGCGCAGTGAAAAAGCCCCTTCTTTCTCTCCACTCAAAGGTACCTAGGTATATTAACCTAGCAATATATTAAAACAGAAAAAGATAAAAGTATGACTAGTTTTTAATGCCGTATTCTTACAATTTTCTCAGCATTCCACCGGCGACAACGACGGCTGCGAATCCGCTGCTGATAGCCAGCGTACCGTAAACGCGTTTTTCGAGCGCTGTTCCATTCTTGCTCTTGTTGGTACTTTCTAAACATTGCATTCGATGAATCATTCATATAGCTAGCTTGTCAGTGAAACTGAAGCATCTCTTTCGGCGCTATCAAAATCAGTAGTAGTCTAGGTACTTACATACTTCTTTAGCCGTAGCGGCAACTAATCTATCCATAAATACTTATATCAATGATACTAAGCGGCAAGATAGATCTCAATCTCACCTCATAGGTATATATTATGTACTATTATTAAACTGTGACTTCGTCTACTGCCTAGAAATTATAAAATGTTTGTTAGATGTGACTTACTTAACAAGAATAAATTAGTAAGTAGGTAGGTACCTACTCATACATAAATTTTATAATATTACCATAGTTTTTTAATTAAAAATATTTTTATTTTCTATCATAAATAAAGTCAAGAGAGAATATGAAAGTTGAGAGGCAAAATCATAAAAAAACTACTAACATAGGGAGGTATGTTAATATTTGCACTTGTTATTAAAAAAGTCTAGCTTTTTTCTACGTGTAATGAACTCCGTAAGCGAAGCGTTAAATACAAAAATTTGCATTAATGTTAGTCTTTCTTGGAACACTGAGAGCTGAAAGTTTATTGAAGCCTCCCTAAAATCTGTAATACTTCATGGAATACAAGTTTTTAACTTAGCTAAGAAGCCCATCCGCTCATTTTTTTTTTGTGAAACAATATTTGATGTGTCCTACCTACCTATATTTGTGTCTCGAACCAAATTAATAAAATAAGGCTATACAAATGTATTTTTGTACAATAAACGTTTACATAGAATCTTCGAATTAAATCAATGAATCTTTCTAAGTTGGTTCAATTATTATTAAATGATCATGTAACTATCCGTATTGGCACGGTGCGGTGCGGTTAATAATCCTGGTATACGGACTTTCATGGTCTGCCGGCAGGATTTTGCGCCATTATAACATCATCCGTCTTCATCCCTTTTACTAGCGTCAATATTCGAGCCGTTCTCTAACCGAATGGTCTGTTACGTGATGATGGTAAGCGGCCCGACGGTATGAACCGTCGGGCTTGTCCGTAAAGAGATGGGTAGGCCTCAAAAATCTTTCGGGGCTTTTGATTGAGGTGATGCGTGATCCGAGCTGGCTCTTATTTAGACCAGCGAATTAGTACTATTACGCTTCCGCCTGCCTACCTTGTTAAGTAAATAATAAGTACAAATTGTACATTTAATACAATAAAATACATTTATTCAATAAAAAGTACAATTAAACTAACTATGTACAAAGGAATCAGTCAGTACAATACAATACAATAAAATATAACTTAATAGCATGGTAGGTAATCTTCGACTCTTTCGTATATTTAACCTACTTACCTACCAAAAAGAAGGATGATCTCATTTGGTACCTTATTTTCTCCGTATGTCTCACCGATTTTTCTGCGAGTACTTAACCGATTTTACTCGCTTTTTGATCGAGTGATCTTATTAGGTTAGAAATTGGTTTAAATTTAATTTGATGCAAATCTGATGAAGATCTTCGACCTGGAGATCCGAACGCCTCAACGGACAACAGCAAATCATAAATATCTCCTTATTAGGCCAATTGAGCACTGAATAGCATGATTTTATATTATACATATACTTAATACAAAAAAATATATAGATATTTTATAAATTTTATATACAGGTTGAGTTTATTTCCAGAGCCACTGAGGCCAAGTCTGAAACCGTGAGAGTTATCGAAAAGTCATGTTAGGAGTTACGTGCTCGATTAAAAAAAAATAAGTTCTGCATTTAAGAAAATCTATTTTTTTTATAGTTTCTCTGGAAAAGTGAGTTTTTGAAAAAAAAAAAATTATTGCTTTTCTGAGTTCTTTGTTTGATAATAAAAAAAAAAGGAATGATGACTATGTGCCCAATGTTGTTGGATCACTTTCAAAATGAAAATTTATAAATTAATCTTTATGCATTCAGTAAAGGTTGTACGTATAGTCTGAAATGCGTAAGCGATAAGCGTAAGTTATTTAATAGCTTCGCTTACGCATTTCAGACTATACGTACAACTTTGGGCACTACATTTTTTTTATAATCAAACAAAGAACCCGATGAGATGAGTAAATTCATACGTTGGTGAATTAATTTAATTTAATACTGGTGAATTGACTAGTAAACTAGTGGCTCTGTGAGCTGTAGACCTCACGATCTTTGTATAGCATATAACTGAATAATTGTTTTCCCTAAAACGTAAAGCTGAGTTTTTTATATAGGCGCTACCGATTTTCTGTCAAAAGATTCTTCAATCCATTAATATTTCAATTAGACGAAAAAGCAGACATTCGTTAATGTGAGGCGAACGCGATCTGACCCTATCGAAGCTTCTTCATAATTAGTAAATATTTCTTTAAATAACAGTAAGGTAGGTAGAAGGTAGGTACGCTACACCTACCGATGTCATTCATCATTCTTCATCGAAATCAAAAGCAACCAAACATTTTAAAGTATTTCTCTGATCTACATTTTGAAATTTTGTAACGATTGCTTTAAAACACATCGTGGATTCATAATTGTGAAATTCGCCACTTCCTGCAGGCTACATGAATCAAATAACAATAATATTTTTGAAAGTCAATGTTGTTATTAGGTACCGGACCACCTTAATGTATGTATCATCATCATCATCATTTCAGCCCACATACGTCCACTGCTGAACATAGGCATCCCCCCATCGACACCACAAATAGCGACGGATTTGGCTCAGGCCACCTCCATCCATCGATTTTTTTATTATTTTTTAAAATGCTTGAAATATGATGTCTTTTATGTTTGCAAACCCCAATACATCGCCATTATGAAAAAAAAAACAAAATCTGAATCGACAAACCAATTTTATAGTATTTCTAGAAGACTCACAAAATGTCACGAGAATCGGTTGTGAAATGCGACCTGTAGAGGAGAATAAACGAACATCCGGACATACAAAAGCATTTTTGTCGAAGCTGAAATGGAGACCTTTAGTGTACACCAAAAACGTATAATAGGACAATTGACAATTTTAAAACGAAAGTTAACAGTAAAATGGGCTGCCTATCGCTTAAAAGCGATATCTATCTATATAGATCTCTTCCAAACAACCTTGGGATGGAGAGGATAGTATAAATACGGTTGATGGTAGGAAGGTGCACAAAATAAAAGAGACTACATCAATATTTATATTTACAAACATCACAAATATATGTAGGTACTTTTAAGTTATAATATTAAATTAATAATTATTTATAAACGAATAAATATATCTCCGTGGATATATATTTATTCGTATTTTATTTGTGTAACCGTATTCGGTTACACAAATAACTTTATTATGAAAAATTTGACGAATAAAACGATTTAACTAGAAGCCTAAAAGTAGCTACTGATGAAGTAGCAGATGGAGCTTGCCTTACTGTGACCGGCAGAGCATTCCACAGTCTTGCAGCCTGAACTGAGGTTCTATGGGTAGGAATGTTCAACTGTCTATTTTCAGACGAACGACTAGTAGGTACGTAAATGAGAAGCTAATTAACTCAAGTAGGAAGGTGTAAGGGGATTTTAAAGAATGTTGTAGAGGAGGGAAAGGATATGCGTATTCCGGCGGAGGTGGATTGAAAGCCAATTGAGTTTTATGCGAAATTCAGAGACTTATCGTATTTACGTAAGCCAAAAATGAATCTAATGCAGAAGTTTCGGAGATGCTCAAGTTTGTTTAGCTGGTGGTCTTCACTGAGATCGACATAGCTGGCACCATATAATTTCATAATAGAGTAAAATAAGTTAAAAATGAAACCGACTTCACTAAAAACTTTAAAATAATCCTATGGATAAGCTAAGCTAAGAAAGGAAAATTCCTTTTTCATTTATCTTGCGCTAAACTCTCGTAGCGCTTCGTAGCACACCTGTAGAGAGGTTCGTAGCACCACCACTGTAGCGCATGTCGCGACGAGACGTAGCGAAGTGGACATAGCGTTTGAGTTGCTGCTACACTTCACTAGTTGTACAACCTGCCGAATTAAAAAAACAGTTAGTTTTGGATTTTTCCTTATACATAGCGTTTTTATAATATACGCTTAGTTGTGAAGTAACTTGAATATCAATTTCTAGTAAGTAATATGATTATTGTTACGTGATGATGGTAAGCGGCCCGACGGTATGACTCTTGTCCCTTGGGAAATGGGTAGGCCTTTGGTGTGGGACGCTACCTGCGTCGACACCCTAGCGCCATCTCATCTGCCTGGGACATCAGTTAGGGCTGGTGCGGCGGCTGATTCGGCCGAGGATCACAAAAGGCGCAAATATAGTGGTCTCGACAGAGCTTACCTATTTGAGCCTTTTGGGGTGGAGACCTTGGGTCCGTGGGGAGCCGGCGCCCTCCGGGTTTTCAAAAATATTGCGGGGCTTTTGATTGAGGCGACACGTGACCCAAGGGCTGGCTCTTATTTAGGCCAGCGAATTAGCATAGCTATTCAGCGTGGCAATGCAGCCAGTGTCTTGGGCACGCTTCCGTCTGGTACTGGTCTGGAACAGTTGAGTTACCTATAGGCCGTTTGTAACGGTCATTAGGTAATCTGACTGATTCCTTTGTACATAATCGAACCCAGGACCTCTGAGATACTGGTACCACAAGAACACGAGGCGGTAAAACCATGAGTAGTATGCACAATTGGCACCATGCTCTTTATAGTGAACGAAAAATCGTGTGGAAATCAGAATGTCATAGAACAAAGTCTAACCCTAAAAGATGGATAGTAATTCTGGTTAATATTTAATACGCAATGAAATTTTAAAGTTTTTTACAGGCACCCGATTTGAGAATGATAATCGTTATAATAAAAAAATGCGAATTAACATTTTTTTCACTTATGAGTGTCTCACTGTGATAACCAACCCGTCAAGCGTGGCGATTGTGACATATCCCTCCATCGTGCTTTTTGGGCGGTAATAAATTATCATTACTGCTCAAAAAGCACGGTGGTGGGATTTGATATTATTAAACAGGTAATTCTCCCAATTCTACTAAACCAATAGCTCCACTATACTTTTTGGTATTTTAGTGGCCATTCTGCAATGATACCATTGTTTTGCGATTGATTTAGTAGAATTGGGGCCATGGTCGTAAGAAAATAGTACATGATGAATGACCATAACACCTTGATGAATAACCAGAGCATCATCAGTTAGCGCATAGTTTCCCCTATGGTCGAGTGGACTCCGTAAATCAGCACCAGGCGGTCATCAATCGTTGACGTGGATATTGATTCGGAATGTGAATGGGCTCCGCTGAGCCTTGTCGGCTTTGACTACTCATCTTCTCTACGTAGTCACAGACAAACTTAGTGCACATTTCAGAGCATCAGATATTCATGACACTTATACAATAACCATTCTAATATTATAAATTCGAACGTAGGTAGGGTATAGATAGGGTAGAACATAATAGGACAGAAGCCGTGGGCAAAAGCTAGCTTAACATCAGACACAAATGTGTCGGCCAACTCTTCCTCTTTCAACATCCTCGTCCATTTTAATCTTAATTCAATTATTTTAATAACAAAAAAACGGTGTGAATCTGGCAGAAGACTAGAGCTAACTCTTGGGTATTTTTTTTTTCTTTGTACGATGGGGCTTGAATTGTTGTCATAGCGACAGACTTAAATTGGTACGTTGGAAAATATAGAAAAAGGCGAAAATATAGAAGGAGATCGCAGTAGTTGACGATTCAAGATGATCATAATAATGCCTTTGACTATGAGCCGAAATGAAATGTCCTCCGAAGAAAATATTTTTATTTTAACTATGACTAATTTGCAGGTTTCTTTTGTAGAGAACGTGTGAGATAAGGTGGGGGCGGCGCAGATCTGATCGCGATAAGCGGACGGCCAGAGGCGGAAAGATAGCACGCATCACGCCTCGCCGGCTTGTGTGGTTAAAATGCGATATAATCAGCGGACGATGTAGCGTTTTAGAGAATAGTTTATGCAAAGTAAAATTGGAGAATGAAAACAATTTTTGTACCTAATTAGTTAATTGACTAACACATACAATATTATTTTCCCACACCTCGGCGACTATACCTTTGCGTTTCATACCTATAAGATTCAAGAGGAACTTCCACCTGTCAACCCTAAAATTGTAGAATGGTCTCCTTGCCGAGGTTTTCCCACTACTTAGCTGCAGAATGGGGGTTTTCTAGAAAGGCGTTCTGAAATGTTTAATGGGTCGGCAAAGTGCGAGTGATGGTGTATCGACCGTCCATTGGCGACGGTGACCGCCTTACTTCAATTGGGCCGTATGGCTGTTTGCCACCTTAGTGAAAAAAACGCACAGCATAAAAGGAAAATAAATTAAATAAATAAATAAAAAAAAACAACTAGCAGGTATATAGCGTATACTAAAGGATAGCGTTTCATTTTAAAAACGTGTGAAAATCATAAGTTAATTTGATACCAGATTAATTTTGTCAATCAATCTACCAACCGGCATTCGGACAGCGTTGTGTAGGTAGTACGGTAGAGGTCACACATTGACTAGCTAGACCGATGATTTCAGATTTCATTTATTTGACCTTTTTACACCCGTGTTTGTTATACTAGGAAGGTCTTATACAGAAAACAATATAACTTTATCTAATCTAAAAATACCTACCTATAATATAAATAAATAGTTCATTACACACAATTCTACAAAACACTAATGATTATCAAATTATACAGCAAGACACAGACCCAGACATATAAACATTTGATAACATGCTAACCACATTCATATCAATAATGTCAACAAAACAAAACTACAGCTTTGGTTGGTATTATTCTCCTTGTTTAGGATTACAGTCACATATGTCTCACTCTGCAGTATGGAAAGAGTACGCTGATAATAAACTAGCAGGAGCCATATTTTAATACGCTATTTGTTACAGCGTTGTCTATAACCATACCCTTTTTTGCCGTTGGTTTATATAAATAAATGGTGAAAGGCGACAATTACGCAATTTGTTATTGTTTCACGACACGATGATGCTACCGATAAGATGAACTAATTAAAATTATTAATTACTGTTTGCTGGCTCATTGATGACGAACGGTTTCTTATGTTTACCCGGTCTAGATAAGAGGTATCGAATCACACATACATTATCATCATCGACAAATACTGTATCCTACCAAGGAAGGGGTGGTGCTAGCTGTCTACTAACTCTACTAAGTGCTCAGATCGTGAACTAGGAAGGCTCCAGGGATGGGAAATAAATATTGGTGCAGCGCAACAAGGATCAGGATTCAGGAAAATAGGAATTTGTAACATTACAAAGCCTGACACATCCGCACTCTTGCAGTTTGACGAAGACGCTAGCACCCGCCCGCCCTCACTCATTTCGTCGAAATAAACCCAGTGCTCGCTGCCCTCAGCTTACCTATGGTGGTCTTGGCAATTTGGCCTAGAATAAGGCATAGGCAGCAGCATCTTCCTATGAGTAATAACGAATAACTTCACTGCAATCACCGATCCGCTGGCCAAGCTGATATAAAGTTTGTATAGCAAAAATGTTGTGTTTAAAAATGTTGATAAAGAAAACTTTTTATTAAATATAAAGTACCTACCTATATACACTATAGAGTACTACCACTGTTAATGAAGCGGCATATCTGAGCCGTGTCGGAAAAATCATCTGCATATCGCGATCGCGAGCGATATCCGGAAAAACTAATTTAATTACGCCAAACACGACCACAACGCTGGATTCTAATCACGCAAACATTGGATTATTGATGATAGGTGGCCGTGAGGAATGATATCCAGTCGTTTCTCATCAACAGCACCAAGTGTGATTAATAGAAAGGGAAAGTGGTAGTGTAACGGCATTCTCCATGTTTATCAAACTTAAAATTTATTCGTTCTGTGCCATTTGACATTTCAAAGTGGAATATTATGATCAATTTACATATACCTATGCATCCGCCGCAGTAATAAAAGGTTCGCAAGTTTACGATATCTGTGCCAAAAATGTTCTATATGTATAATCATAACAACGCTTTTAGCATTAGCTTTTAGAATGTGTCAAACTGTTTTTTTTTAAATTTCTATCTTCCGAACATTGCGCACCTAATCCAGCAACTTCACAGATAAGGAGATACGGTAATATAGAGTTTTTACATATATATTAAAGGACATCAAAGTTCATAGCTAGTAATGCATCCAGGCAGTGATAACAAAACAGGTTGGCTCAATATACCAATAAGTACCATATAGAAAGGCAAACTGACAATGTTTTTAAAAGATGAAATTACATATTAAAAGTGAAATGCCTATTCTGTGCATCGCCGAAATCAAAATCATAAAGTAGCATAAGTTACTGCTTAAAATATTTATCAGTTATCTGCCAGTGAAAGTCCTGTTAAAGTCGGTCCAGCTGTTTTGGAGTCCATAAGGTAAACACTGTGTGCCGTCGACATAGGCTTTTATACAGAAGAGATATTAGAAAGGTGCTTAAAATTTCGGGATGTATCAGTACCTATAGGGTGTGGTGTGGTATGAGTGTGCGTTACACGTTATACTGCTCTGTATGAGTGGTCCACAACCACCACCAGGGACGCTACCGCCGACGGCGAAGCCGATCTCCATTGATGGCTTTAAATTAGCTTCATGAGAACTAGAAACGATTTTTACCGTCAAATGTACTGAACGGATAGGTTTCATAACATGTGTACACTTTTGAGATGGGAAACGCCATTTCGGATATGACACATACCTAAATCGGTAAAAATAGTTTCTAGTTCTCATGGAGCTAATTTAAAGCCATCAATGGAGATCGGCTTCGCCGTCGGCGGTAGCGTCCCAGTGCCTGCCGGTCTGGAATTCGGAAAGCAAGCAACGTCGCGTGCGCACGGACGCGCATTATCTTAATTGATGAAAGCAGCGGACGCTGTGGTTACAGATCGCAAAACGTGCCCGTTTCAGAACGATAATCATCACGAAAATACTCCAGCATTCTTTCAGAAGATGGTCGTAGATGTTTCAAACCATATATTTGTGGGCTGTTATTCAAAAATAGTATTTTTTGTGGATAAAATACATACATAATATGCTTTATATGAGTAGAGATATACCTAGGTTTACCTACTTAGTACCTAGTAGGTACATCATTCAGATTCATATTCTTCGTTTTTCATACTTGGAGACTGAACAAACAAGCAGCTCACCTGATGTTAAGTGCATCACTTGCCTATAACAAAGCCTTTCTGCGTAGGCCACATCTACAAAGAACTTGACCTACGCGGCACTGCACTACGCCCTTCAAACCGGAACACAGCAATGCTGCTTGGAAGCCCAAAATAGGTTTGGTGGAGCTCTACTACTCTTTAAAAAGGACCTGATATTGTTTTGGTAATTTTTGACAGCATTAATTATACAAATTTTATAACCACACAAAAATCACAACCAGCGAAGGGACTCGAACCCGCAACTTTCCCTCAAGCCGGAAACGCTATAACGGTTAGAACGTTTCGTTATTTGGATGAACTAACCAATTGAGCAACTTGGGTCCTGACCAGATTCCTTATTATTCTGTAATATCCAAACTCAGCTTGAGCGCTCATCATGATGTCCCGTCGCGGGTTGTAAATTTATGTGTCAGTGTAATGTTTGTAAAAAGTTGTGACCAAGTAAAATCACTTGAAATAAAAAAATATTTAACTGCTTTTCGCTTCGCTCACTCGATCAAATATCGTCGCATAGGCAAGGAGAGGTCTCATATCACACAGAATATATAATTCCTGCGGTCTAAGTTGTGGTTATCTCCAGCATGCCGTTCACAAACTGCCAGCTAATCCACGGCTTATCCACTCGAGCGCAAAAACAGATCGTAATGTAACGAAGTTATCACCGACTCGGGAAAGTAAAGTGGCCTGTCAGCGATGAGGCGTAACGCCCACAACCGTACATTGTATCGGCAATCACTGAAATTCTCGGACGTATTTTTTTAGCAGAAAAAAGCAATAATATGCGGTTATGAAAGTGGTGAGTGAATGGAAAACCACACTTTATTTTTTGAGTTACGAGTAGGTAGTTTCAAGAGCTGGTGGTATTCTGATATTCCGAATATGACCTCAATCATGCCATCTCAATTAAATCAGACGACATCTCAATTTGCCGCAATGATCTGTCTGTGACTTGGCTATACTATAGTCATATCATGTGATACACCATAGTCATATCATGTGTGTGGTCTGTAGGTACCTACTTTAAATAAGTTCCAAATATCGATAACGACTTTTTTTGCCAAGAGAATAGATTGCACCTTTTTTATTATAGGTTAGCTCTATCTAAGGCTTGTCTAGCTCTAGATCAGAGCAAGGAAGGGGCTTTCGATGGAGCGAGCTTTCCAGAAAGGCACTACCTTCCCCGCGCACCTACGGAACAAAGCAAATGGTTTGGTGCCGGATATCGACAGAAGGGTGCTCATTGGCCAGGTGGATCTGCACAGGTTCTACTACCGTTCTGTGATCATTCCACTAGCAAATCCAGCGATTCCATTATCTGGGGTAGACCACTAAGAGGTCGATTACATCTACCAGGATAATTTTGATAAACTGAAAGTCTGAGTAAAGCTTTTTGGGACGCGAGCTTGTGTAGGTATAAATTATTCCCTGGGAGCTTGATGGGTTCAACTAGAAATCAGATAAAATTGATAACTCTATCGCTGTTTAAATTCTAAATAGTCTCGTAGAAACGTGAGAGGGTTCCGCCGAGCGGAACGGGATCCTAATTAAATTATCTAGAGCGTGAACATGTGCGCGCACAGTTTATGCTCGTGTTTTTCTGGACGTGAATTTATTCGAGCAATTTTGTTGGTACCTACCTACCGTAGCATTAAAACTACTAATAAGACTGCATAATGAGAGAGATTTTATAGATATAAGTTTACTGTTAACTTTCTAAAGTTTGTGACTTTCCCTGTTTTGGATAAAAATAAACCGAACTTGGCTCTGACAGGATGCTGAGAACTTAGATTTAGTTTTTCAGAGGTTAGATTTCCAAACACGTAAGTTCTGAACTCCTTTGGACACAAGGGTTTTTGCTCAATCGTACGCTCTATTAGTCTGTAACTGCATCTTCAGTAGGTAGCTAGTTAGGTAGATTGTGCTCTGGATGCATGAAGCTTACACCCTCTCATTAATAAGGTAAGTTTATTTAAAGTAGGAAAGTAAGAAGGCGCAAATAAAGTGGTCTCGACAGAGCTTACCTATTTGAGCCTTTTGGGGTGGAGACCTTGGGTCCGTGGGGAGCCGGTGCCCTCCGGGTTTTCAAAAATCTTGCAGGGCTTCTGATTGAGGCGACACGTGACAAGGGCTGGATCTTATTTAAGCCAGCGAATTAGCATAGCTATTCAGCGTGGCAATGCAGCCAGTGTCTTGGGTACGCTTCCGTCTGGTAATGGTCTGGAACAGTTGAGTTACCTATAGGCCGTTTGTAACAGTCCTTAGGTAATTTGACTGATTCCTTTGTGCATAGTTAGTTTAATTGTACATTTTATTTAATAAAGATATAAATAAAAAAGTAATTGGTACCATACTTACTAGAATATGTCAGGATTCATTTAACATAATAGCTAAATAGGGGAATAGCTAATTCTGATGCATCAACCTGATTAACGGTAGCAGTCACTTATCAACATATGCATGTTGATTATTGTATATCATTCCAGTACCTACTGGAGGAGCCTCTCAAAAAACTAGGTATAGGTATTTCCTGTTTGGTGTAGATAACATTATACCGCAACGGACAAAGAAAACCTTACCCACACCTTACATCAAAAGATTAGCAATAACAGTCAATGTTACTCAATTAACGTTCGCTGACAGCTGTCAGCTCTCGTTCCTCTGTCTGTAATTTGAAGGATTGCTAATTTACCTAATTCTATTCTAACGTAAACAAGAAATATTTATTGTCATTGAGGTTATTTTATGTTCCAAAAATAGAGATCCTAATAAAAACTAAAGATCAACATCAATAATAAGAAAAAATAAACAAAAGTCGTAAATCCACCAAGCAAAATTCTATTTTAGATGAAAGAGTGATCAATAACTATTGACTATGGCGCTCTCATCGTTTCGTATGGTTATGCCTAGGATAGTTCAAAGTGCCTCCTACGCTACATTGTTGAAGAGACCGATGGCCTACAAAAGCTCTATTTCCTTGGAAACTTTGTATCCAAACAGTTCTTTAAAGCTCACAACACCTTCTTTTGTAAGTACGTAATAGTGTGTTTGGTACCTACTATTAAGGTGTTTTCTCTGTGTCTCATCCGTGAATAGAGATGTTACGAAGATGATATTTGTGAAGTTATTTTGTTCACAGAGCTCAGACCCAAATGAGAAATTCTCAGGCTACATCCCGATTGACAAACTTAACATCACATACAGTGCCAGCTCCGGCCCGGGAGGACAGAATGTCAACAAGGTACCCTTCTAGTTCTATCACACATTAAACCAAACAGATTACTGTATTCAATTATTTTAAACTTTTTCTTCACTGGTCCATAGATAAACCTTGTCCCAATCAATTGATTGATTTTGATAAGCATTAGGTAGTTGTGCTTTTATTGCAGAAATATATACAAGCCTTTTTTTATGTTATGATGGGCCTTGATGTAACGAAGTTCTTCATTGGGACAAATAGAGACACTGGCAATGACTTGTATCTGGGACGCTACCGCCGACGGTGAAGCCGATCTCCATTGGCTTAAAATTAGCTTCATGAGAACTAGAAACCATTTTTACTACCGGGTTTGTGTCATATCCAAAATGGCGTTTCCCATCTCAAAAGTGTACACATGTTATGAAACCTATCCGTTCAGTACATTTGACGGTAAAAATCATTTCTAGTTCTCATGAAGCTAATTTTAAGCCAATGGAGATCGGCTTCGCCCTCGGCGGTAGCATCCCAGTTTCTCTTGCTTTGTTAAATAATAATAAAACTTAATGATAATACATGAATAATACATGCCCTGAGTGCCTGCACCTGGATGACAATTGGTTAATTTAACTAAATAATTACTAAATGTTATAATTTACAGGTTCATACCAAAGTGGACCTCAGATTCAAGCTATGTGAAGCTGACTGGTTGCACCCGGAGGTTAAGCAGAAGATGATTGAACTGGTATACATTATATTTCTATATCACACCCACTTAGGTCATTGTGTCTTATAAAATAGATAACAATTAATCAAGTCTAGGGGGGTTTGGTAGCCAAAGTAATTATCATTGACTTCAAAACCCATGAAATCACATTTATGTCATCTCACAAATATTATAAAAGATTTTGTGGGTGTTTAGGTGTTTGGGTTGGTGTTTGAAACATCACACATGTTGCTCTAGATGAAACATTATGCTACTTTTTATCCCATAAATCAGTTTCCGTGTGATGACAATGGCAAGTCGCACATACTGTTTTGCATAAATTAATGAATGAACACATTATGATAGGTACAGAAAATTACATTTAATAATACAAACAATAGGCAACACAGTATATAAGTACAATGAGTGGGCTTATTGTTAAAAGTGATTCCTTCTAGGCAACCTTTGAAAGAGAAACAGAAAGTAAAAAAAATACAGATGGTAGTGCACAAATTAGGTTTTGTTAATTTTTTATGAGGTACATAGTATTATTGATAAGATAAGACATGGTAAATGTAGGCATTATTTGTGAATAGTTTTTAAGATACCTATGTGATCTATTTGTTATCATTGAAGAAATAAATTCTGAAAAATAGTCAATGTTTCTGACTCTCACATACTTATGTGAGATACTGTGGGTCAAAACAATAATCCATAATCCAGCCACATTGAGTTTTTGCTTTAAAACAAATGTTTAATACCTACATATAAAAACAAAGCGACAATTCCCAATTCCCAATGTAGATAGAGAAGCCATCACTGGACTACTGTTGTGACAGACACACACACTGAGTGTATTTACACAAACAGTTTTTTATAACACAACATATTATGAATGTGGCCTGAAATTAATAGGTCATCAGAAACTTGATTTTAATTATTTTATCAAAATTACTGGATAGATGAAGCTGAAACTTTCACATAATATGTATATATAGTATGTATTATAATTATAATTATATATTAATTATAATTATATAGTATTGTATGTATAGTGTGACAAAGTCATGGAAATACGCTAGCTTTATATTTCCGAACACAAGAAGGGAATGTTCTGCATTGGGGTGTATTGTGTACGGGTTCACTACGCCTTTCCGCATTGCCCCTGGTTGAACTATCCCAAACTCATCCAGCATAACTCAAAGAAGTAGCTTGCCGAATGCAACCATAGTCTGCTACCATTACCATTGATTTAAGTTTGCCACTTGTACAATACCAGAACTTTGCATTTCAAGATTAAATCTAGATATTTAATCTTGTAGTGCAAAGTTTTGGTACCTCTCAACATCTCAACTCACAAAAAATACCACAACTCTACTTTGGAAAATCACAAAAAGCTTTAAAAGACACTCGTACAATTCCACTAAAGCCCTTGTAACTTACAGCACAGCAGCCGTCTATCCAAAGAGGGGTACCTGATACTGCGGTCGGACTCCACTCGCTCTCAGCAGCTCAACCTGGCGGACTGCATGCGCAAGCTTCGGGTCATGCTGCGTGACGCCGCCATCACACAGAGAGCGCCCTCTGTTGAAACACAGGAGAAGATCAGACAACGGTATTAACTAAGGCTCTTTACCTTACTTACATATGACCGTATATCAAATGACCAAATCACCTATAGCAATGTCAGTTATATTTAAGAAGTAACTTCACAGTTTTGACCTCCAAATATCATAATAGGCTTAGACTGTAGGTGCAAACTGCACAAGTTATGTTTTTGTGTGTCATTCCTATTTTAGTCACATTTATTGTGATACAGGTCCCCTGGACCACAACTTCTTGAAGCATTCTTGTTTTGATATTACTTTACTTATGTCACTATCGCTCCAGTGTAGAAAAACGAGACAAAAGTAATGTAATATCAAAACGAGGATGTGAAGAGCAAATGCTTAGAGGTTGTGGTTAGGTCCCAGGTAGAACTGTCGATATTCAATTGTTAAAGTAAATAAGTTCTTTCATTTCCGTTCCTGACTGAACTGACTGAAGCCTTACAAGAGTTACAAGTACAGTCTCAGAAATACCTAACGTGAATAATCCATCTGAGTTTTCGGGCATGAGACAGCTCTATGTGCACAGCAGTCAGGTCATGTCATTTCATGTTGTTATAATCATAATGAGCCCACACACTTCCACTGTTGAACTGTCTCCCACAATCCTCGCTACAAATAGCAAGACGCCACCATCCACCGACTCCCCGCGACCGCCACCGCCACAATGTCAAACTCCCGCACTCAGTTTCGCGTTTTGTCGTACGCAATGCGGGAACCTTTACTACAGCGGTTATCGACAAATACCAATTGAATACTAGCTACCTACTTGCAAAACCGTGGGCATGAGCCGAACGTAAGTTTGGACGTGCTTCTGACTAACCCCCAGTAGGTGATTCTCACTCTCGAGTAGTGATCAGAGGTAAATCCTCGAAGGGGACAAGTCGTGAGTCTGTTACTTTTACATCTAAAAAACAATATGCACTCAATATTTACAAATAAATAAAATTGAAGTGTCGGTTTTTAATTTCGAAATAACAGTATATACGGTATCTCTATCTCCAAAACTGCTGGACCTATTTTGACGGGACTTTCACTGGCAGATAACTGATGTTATAAGGAGTTCATAGGCTTTTTTTGACTAAGAGGAAATATACAGTAAAAAAAACCATGATATCCAATATATTAAACAAGATTTTTAGAGTAGCTTCCTTTCCGTGGTATAGGGGTTTCAATAAGATTATGATTTTGTGAAATTCCCACGGGGTGACGGGAACGAAGTCCCTGTCGGTTCATTTTTTAATCAGTAATGAAATGTGTAAATGCAATAGCTGATAACTTTATTTATCTCCGCAGGCACTTGAAAGCGTCGCGGCTGCGCGTGGCGGTCAAGCGCGAGGACTCTATGAAGCGAGCGCAGAGACAGGCGCCTACCGTCGTAGATTTATGATTCTTTTATTAAATTGGGTGTGCGTGATGCTGCGGCCTGGATTGACATAGACATGACATTACTCCCAAGCTTGCAAAGTAAAGCTTAAAAACTTCTTCCAAAATGTTATAGAAATATAAACTCATGTATACCTTCCGAAAGATGTTAAAAATATGATCCCGTTTAATTAATTGAATTAAATATACTTGCTTTCGACTCTATCCCCGACTCTATACCTTTTGAGAATTATCTCAAAGGGCATAGATCGGGGATAGAGGGGATATCTTCCGAGAATAATACCTTGGAAGATACCAACGATAATGACTTATGAATAAGCTCATAAATTTATGATTTTTTGTTAATATTTTGGAAGCCAAGTTATATATATATATATAATATTTAATTATATAAATAAGCAATGGATCGTGTAAAAACGTTTGAAGGGATGGTCTGTCTCACTGCATTTCAAGGCCTGTGTCGTTTACTTGTTTTGATAGCGATATGTGTTTAGGTGTTAATTAAATAAAACCGTTAGTTGTAGATTTAGTCATTTTATTTAAGTAAGTAAAGTATAGAACTTACCACCTTCTAATACGCGCGCCTAGCGTAAATTGTGGTAGCAAGACGTAGCTCGGTAAAGAGTTTGAATTCTTGCTTTAGTATTATGCAAAGGCGATAGAATTTATACCATCGCTATTTATTGATATGAGATCTATCAAAACAAGTAAATTAACGAATTTGTGGATGGTTTACCACAAATTCAGAGTATGCCCAATTTAATAACTTTAAAACTAGTGTATTGTAAGTTTTCGGTTTTGTTATAATAATATAGATTACGTATCAACTTTCCTAATATAACATTGCTATTATAATTCGAATAGGCAATTATAATTTATTGGATTTAAAACTGACAGTCATAGAATATGTTCCAATATAAATAAAATATGTTTGCTGTCCGTTGATTTTTATTGTTATTTAGCCAAGTGCTGAAATGCCTAATTACGGTGCATGGACATCTATATCGCTCGTTAGAAGTGGTGCTTATGTAGATCGCTCTTAAGGTCGCTAATTGAACCTAGTCCAGTCTATCTGTGATCATGACGCATGCAACCAAAGAGAATACAATACTACGAAAGACATGCATTAGCGTCGAAATTCATCATATAATCTTGATTAATATCCATGACTTACAGTGTGTTACGGAATAATAATAAAACATTATTTCATGGTTCACACCGATCATTCATGTTATTTTATGTGGACATCTTGTTGTCATGGTGACGTTATTTTGCGCATTATAAACAAATCGCTGTCATTCAATTTGTTTTGTGAATTTGTGTGGGTGTGAAAAATTACTAAGAAAATGTCCTACAGAGATCTGAGAAGTAAGTAAGTGCGGCCCAGAATTTTCGGCATCTACCTATTTACACAATTGTATCTACTTATGTAATAGTACTAGATAGGTACCTGCTCAAATGGTTTCTTATTTTTATGTACTTCTAACGTCGAATGGTTGCCTGAACGTTATGTGCTATTTTCCAGTTTCAATGGTTGCCAACCGTTAGGTATGATCAACGGAAATGTTCATTTTTATATACTATAATATATAATCGGAGTAAGTACTACAATATATAAAAAAATCGTTCTAAGGTCTATTGTTCCTAATGGCAAAGTAAATCATGAAATATTTGTTATAGAATTTATGATAATTATCGAGAAGGCTCTAAAAGAAGCCAACATAATTTGAGATCTCTTGTTTAAATAGATTAACTACTACGTGCGTGGGAATCTTAACTGCATACTATTTCCATTCTTTCAATTGAATTCAATTACAATTAAGTATGTAGGTAGGGTTGACTTGAAATATAATATGAATGAAAGCCTCCAGTTGTTTCTAGTGTAGTATAGCTGTAAGTAATGTAAGCTGGTACGGCTAACCGAATAAGATTCAGTGACGAGGTATGACAACAAATTCACATATTTCACATTCACAACAACAACTTCTAATTGCCGGAACACACATTTTTTTTAGAATTGTTGTTATGGCGACAGAATAAGGTAAGATGAAGGTAAGGTAGTAAGAGGTAAGTAGTAAGGTAAGAAGAGATGTTTACTGTTTCATTGCTTGCAAAGAGATGAATAAACAATGATTTGTAACCTACTAACTTCTAGCTTGTTAAGTAGGTACACCTATATACTATTTGATTATCGTTATGGTACACCTGCCAACATTTACCCGAAAGATTTCAGCGAAGCAATGCGAGTGCTTGGCTTCCCGAAGGCGATATCTCTGGAGAGCTTCCGCGTGCCGCACTGGGCGCTGATGGAGGAGTGCCTGCGGTGGCTGGCGGCGCGCGTGGAGCCCGACGTCGCGCTGCCCCCGGCCTCCGCAGCTGCCCCGCTCGAACAGAGGGTGGCGCTCGTCTCGCAGGCTATTGCGCTCTTTGTAAGTGCTAAGAGAGCACCTAGGTGCGTTTTTTAATCCGATGACGATTAAATTTAAGCTCATCACGAAATACAGCAAAAGAGGATTTAATAGCTTAGCTTACGCATAGTCTGAACGTACAACCTTTACTACACGTAACTCCTAACATGACTTTTCGATAATTCTCACGGTTTCAGACTTGGCCTCAGTGGCTCTGGAAAAAAACTCACACTATAGGTACAGGATAGTGGTCTCGACTTAGTTGGTTTTAGAGGTTATCTAATTGAGCCTTTTGGGGTCGAGACCTTGGGTCCGTGAGGAGCCGGTGCCTTCCGGGTTTTAAAAAATCTTTCGGGGCTGCTTTTGATTGAGACGACACGTGACGTGACCCAAGGGTTGGCTCTTCCTAGGCCGGCGGATAAGCGTAGCTATTCAGCGTGGCAAGCAGCGAGTGTCTTGGGCACGCTTCCGTCAGGTAGGTCCTGGTCCGGAACAGTTGAGTTAACTAAGCAGTTTGTAAGAGTCCTTAGGTAATCCGACTGTTTTCTTTTAGTTTAATTTAAGGTAGGTACATTTTATGTTCAATATTTAGATAAACCGTATTGTTTTTAAACATTTCGCTGTCCCCATTAAAGGGGATAAAATCATGGGGACATCGGGAATACACGTACCGTCTGATATATGTAAACTTGTAAATGTACTTAATAGCAGCGTTTTACCTGAAATAAAACGCATATTAAAATACTTACCTCACTGGAAGCTAATTATATGAGAAGGTATATCCGTTTCCGTCGAATAGTACATAAAGCCGGTACGTATTTCCGGTCTCAGTGGTGACACCTGGCGGCCGCGCGCCTCTTTTAGTTTCGTAAATCTGTGAGCGCCATTTTTAGTTCATTGGCTTAGTTACACCAGGCAGCGATAAAAGCTTAGCTTCCAGTGAGGTAAGTATTTTAATATGCGTTTTATTTCAGGTAAAACGCTGCTATTAAAAGTACTTGACCGTCACTGGAAGCTAATTATATGAGACCTGTTTGTTATCGCTTGGTGTCGCCACTTATGAGGGAAGTTAATCTAGCGCCAATGTGATGTCATTATTAACTAGGTAAACGTAATATAGAAAAGCTATGAATGACGAATACTGGAATGGACATAAGTATTTATATATCAATCAGATTAAACCATCGAGAAATTAATTATAAGCACTAGAAAACTAATCAAGAAATCGAAATATTTCCTTGAATGAGTTCAATATATCATATTATCAATAATAATTTGTGTGTAATGCACATAATTATCGAACCATTCTGTATGGTATTGTTCATTATTTTGAATCTGAAAAACGTTTAAATGTGCCAATATCAATGGCCACTATCCTATTGAAAGTTTTGTAAATTCTAATTCTAGCTTAAGCTAGAAGATGATTTTCCAGCTAGCTTATAGACAACAGGGCACACCATTCAACGGTGCATGAATTAGGTTCAAGTTTTTGGTCAAACTGTAACGAATCAGCTAAACCATTGAAGTCAACTCTAATGGAAAATGTTAGGCATAAAAAATATTAATTTAATTTAGCCGCCGAACCTACATCTTTTAGTAGCATAGAAGCAAGTAGTTTCTACAATACCCACAGCAAAAGGGATTGGTTAGGCCGACTAGCATTTTAAACAACTACTATATACGTTATGAACAAATATTGGCCAAACCAAATACAATCGTTGGTCCATGATACCAACATCATGATCGTGATGGTTAGATCAGGATCTATTGTAAGTAGTATTTGACAAAGATGCATCTGCCTGAGCAGAGTGTAAGCTCGAAGTACGACACGACGCTTGCTCAATTACTGATTTGAAACTGAAATAAGGAACCTACAACAGAGTACAAACATCCCAAAAAGGTAGCTATGAAACCTTTGAGTTTGAGCAATCGATTTGAAGACACATTTAGTATCATAATAAGTAGGTACTGTTCATTAATTTCAAGTGAGATAAAATCAATCATTTAAAACACGAGTATAGCAATTATGGGGTTATTGCTTGTTGTGTCAACGTTATTGACATTAGTTAGACCATACATTCTAACACACATCCTCATAGGCTTAATAATAAATTTATTCTAAATGCTAGAACAATTTTGTTCGGTGTTGCATGTTTTTAGCTTGACTTTAGATGGTGGTATCCTCGTAGAAGTTAGGGTAAATTAGTTATTTCTGAAGGTTTACAAATAAAAAATAATAAAATTAATTATTTAGTCAACTCATTCCATGGGATAAGTTTAGAGTGGGATTAGCTGATTAAAGAGCCTTTCCAACGCTGAAGTTTTGACTTCGGCGCGTGTTTCGGAGTTTACCTTCTCCCATCGGGGTATGTACCCCTAAGAAGTATATTACTGTAGATTTATTCAGATAAATCAACACTTTGGTACTAGGTAGTATAATAATTAGAAATGCTGTCTAATACCCATACAAGACGGTTCATGGAACACTGGACGCATCTTGAAACATACCTAGCTTTTTATTTGTAATGTCTCTTACTCGAATAAGTAAGGTAGATTGTTGTAACTTTATGCGCGGTCTTTGAGGCAGTATGTCTACTCGGGGTATCAAGTATCGCAAACACTATGTTAACACAAGCTGGTAAGTGGATACCATTATGATGATGTGCGTCAAAGCGCCAAGTAGAACTTGCCTGGAATATATTCTACTTCCATTTTGAGCAATGACTTTGTATCATACTCTATTTTAAATGAAAATTCTGAAAATTATCCGATTAAAATCTGTTGCACTAATTACCACCAATCTAACGCATGTGGTAAATTTGGTTATACCCGGGTTTTGGGGATAGCCAATATACAATTTTTATTCAGTGGCCCTCTGTGGAGTATGTATGGTATATGCAAGAGACATCTAATACTCATCTGTGAATGATGATGATGATGATGGCGCTTCACTGCAATAAAAAATAAAAGGTTGCCCGTTTGCAGAGCGGCTTGTCCGAATGCCAGATCATTTTAGTTGTGTTCTCGCTGCTAGGTCATGCTAGGCTTGATAGATGTGTAACAGAGACGTTAGTCGGAAGACAAATACTCAGAGACCACCCAACCATAGTTTTATTGTGATTTATTTTGGAGGGTAGATTTTTAATAACACTACTGGTAGGTACCTATAATGGTAACAAAAACAATTGTCGGTGATTATACCGTTCTTGAAGGATGTCAAAACTGGCAAGGCTTAGAATTAATCTTCCGAGATTATACATACCTTGGCCAGCCAACCTTTATTTAGAATCCGCTGTATTTCTACCTAAGCAAATTAATTTCACCGATACAGAGTGATTGAACCAAACGATTGATTGACGTGCTTGCGGAGTAGGTAAGCACGTCTACATTCCGATATACAATCAGGAAATTGAATCTCATGTTGCAGTGTTATCACAATAACAGGGTCAACCCATTCATTAAAAGAAAAAAGGGTTTTGTCCAAACGCTTCAGTCGAAGACATTGTCGTCTCTAATTGTTATTTATCTCATTACTCATTCAAACAAACAAAGAAAGTGCCCGTGAGACTTTCATATTTAAAAGGTTCAAGATAATATATATTTATATATTATAAGATTCGACCTTGAACAGTAATTTCTACAGTCGCAGGAGATTGTAGCAACTCAATAATAACAAACAATTATAAAACACTTAAAGGTTGTCACTTCATTTCGATGTTGGTACCAGAAATATGAGGGTAGCCGGTATACACACACATGTACATTATACAGGTACAAGTACGAAACTCTGTGATTGGGGAGCTACTTTTAGGACCCCTTGTTTGTTCGTTTGTGAATCATAGCAAAATTTTTTGAGGGTTTCTTTTTATTTTAGCTTACACTAGGTATAATAAGCTACATAAGAATTTTTCTAGCGATGTAGTGGATATACATAATTGCATTGACGTAAGGTGTCATATATTTTTACCCTTTTGTTTGTCTTCATGTCTATGAAACCTGAAGTATAAAGTAAAACGAATTCTGAGTATGTATCAGAATAATGTTTTGACCGATGATGACTACAGCGTTGGTCATCAAGTAGCATTAATGGAAAACCATTTGAGTACCGTAACGAAGCTTCAAGTAGCCTTTCGATTTGCATTTGCAATTTGCAATTTTTATCAGAATACCCATAGGTACATTTATGTGAAATCGTGAACGGTTTTTCACTAACCCGACAGGGCAGAGACAATAATATTGTTCATATAATTCCCCACTTACCTCATATCATAGCAGATTGATTTGCGATTTAATCTTCCAATATAGCTAGAGTTTTGTGCATATTCGCAATTAGTTCTCTCAGCGTAGGGACAGTGCGCCAAGCGCTATACTTTTTCTTACGGCGGTTTCGACAGTGCCGTGCCGTGCTGATTCACCCGCCGACACACATGGGTCTGCTCAGATGAGCATTAGTGAAGACTCGATTTACATTTTGATAAGTAAATGGGGGTTTCGAAATGCAGTATGCAATACCAAATACTGGTGTTCATTACCAAACAATTATGGTAGATCCCTTAAGATGGACATTATTAAATTGAAATGGTAAACTATCTGACCTTGAATCGTTTTTAATTCATATAAGGTAGGCTTTAAGAGAGCACTCGTGCGTCCTCCGCAATATCCCCTTAAGATTGGGCCGCGAGCCTCTGTTGAAAATGGACCTTTCTCACTAGAGTAATGGCTCTCGTAGTAAGCACTTGAGGGTTGACCTCCGTAATAGTTGTTATTCACCCCGCGAGGGTGGGTTACTTACGTGCTCACCTGCATGATCACCATATGCACACGTATAATTGGGAACCAGAGTTCTCTAAATGTATGGACCTTTCTCACTAGAGTAATGGCTCTCGTAGTAAGCACTTGAGGGTTGACCTCCGTAATAGTAGTTATTCACCTCGCGAGGGTGGGTTACTTACGTGCTCACCTGCATGATCACATAATTTTATGGTATATGTAATGGTATAATTGGGAACCAGAGTTCTCTAAATGTGTATGTAAATCCAAACGATGGACCTGCTTACTAGGCTGAGGCCTGCCCCCGCGAGAAGCAGATGTTGTTCTGGCTATCTTCCTACTCGTTTAGAAGAGCCAAAAAGCTTTGATTACGCCTTTTATAGCGTTACTTATTTGTTCAGCGGAGAAAAGAGCGTATTTCATGATTTCAGCATAAGTGCCGCAGCGGCTAGTGCAGGAGATCAGAGTACTTACTTTTCTATTTTACTTTGATCAAGTATATCTACTTATGTTTTCGCTCAAGATAAAATATAATAACAGCGTATTTATTCGTCACGTTTACAAGCACTCGTGCTCGGGCCAGCTGCGCCAGCAGCCCGTACAGACTTGTCCTAAAAAGGATACTGAAAAAGGTAACAGTTAATATCCGAGACATAAATAGGTATAACCTTTAAAATTCCGACGTACAATAAAATAATAATCACATCTGAAAATAAAAACACCAGTAGTACGAAATTCTACGGCTTCACCGTTAAATATTTCACACGTACCAACAGGAATTACAATCAAGACAATAATTCTTAGCAGAAAATGGTTAAAATTCAAATACGTACCAAATCCGAACGGCAAAACCGTTTATAGTGTGGATTGCGTAATAACGAGGGTAGTGTGTAGTATCAAGAGACTTACATCATACCCCGAATCACTTTTAAAAACAATCGCCCACAAAACTTAGTAATTTTGTAGCGTTGAATATTCTCTTAAATTTGTTCTATATATATATCTATAGCAATGGCGTAGAGCCTGAGCAGCTGCGCACAAGTTGCTTCGACGGAAAATGAAACGCCAATGAACTAAAAATGGCGCTCACAGATTTACGAAACTAAAAGAGGCGCGCGGCCGCCAGGTGTCACCACTGAGACCGGAAATACGTACCGGCTTTATGTACTATTCGACGGAAACGGATATACCTTCTCATATAATTAGCTTCCAGTGACGGTCAAGTACTTTTAATAGCCCAGTTTTACATTCAGCATTCAAGAGCAAACCTAAAGCTGAACGGGAAGAAACTGTACGGCGCTGACGGCTGGGCAGTGAGAGAGCTCCTCAAGGTAGCGTCCTTCCTGCGAGCGGCGCTGAACGCTCCGCCTCCCGCCGAGCACAGAGACGAGGGCGCCGTCAGCTACGACGTCAGTAGTCGGGTCAGTGTCATCACCATTAATGGTAGACCAATTATTCATAGGAAAGGCGCTTATTGTACGCTCTTCTATGTGAATCTGAGGTTATTTCTGGCCGTTAGGTATGATCTGTTTTATTTACTCCAGCATAGCAATCGTAGCTCTGTAATAAAGACATGTTAGTGCTTGCTAACATTAATATAGGTACTAATGCTTATACCTGATTTTGATTTTAGCTCGGAGAGATAAAACAAGCTCGCTCTTTGGCCACCGAGCTGACGGCGCAGGGAGCCTTCCTCTACGACCTGCTTGCCAAAGAATCTGAGAATAAGGTGAGGTCTACCTACTCTATATCTATCAACATTGACCGCTTCTGTGGTCTAGTGGTTCAACCCACCGATTTCAGATCATCCAGATGTCCCGGGTTAGATCCTCATGGGGAGTACAATATATTGTGCTTGGTTTGGTTGGGTAGGACTTTGTTTGGGTCCGCCTGGCTAGCTACCACCATCTTAGCTAATTCTGTCGCCATAACAACAATTGTAAAATTGTTGTAGCCAGTTCCTCAGATTGTTGAGGATTGCGGGTGAAGTGCGCCTCCACTTTCGGCCTTATCTCAACTTGTAATCAGGTGAGATGAAGGCCAAGCGCTTCTCCGTTGTAACAAAGGTAAAAGCTGATAAAGAAATTAAGAAAATGGTGGTAGGAAATATAGATTTATGCATTGTCAACAACTGAACTATACGAAGCAGCGGGTATATAGGCACAAAAGCGGGGCTAAGGTAAAACAGGAAGAGAAAAGCGGAAAAATTATGTAGCGGGTATAATTATTTCAACACAACCATCATACGATTAATGAGAACCTGTTCCTCGTCTGGAAATCGGTGATAGCCCGCTTGTTTTTTTTAGCATAAATTATGGGTTAGCTCATGGCCTCTAGGCATGTCTAGCTTTAGACTATGGCCTAGTCTTATTATGCTTGGTCTGCCAAGCATGAGGTCTACGGCGGATCACGCGAACCGTTTGGTTTTTACAGGAGATTCGCGAACAAGCCCTCTCCCGACCGCTGGACATGTCGGTGATGGAAGCGTGTCTCCGCCGCGCGTTGGACGCCGTTAGCGCGCGGATGGCGGCGGCTCGCGACCGCATCGACAGCGTCGCCGCCAGCGAGGCAGCACTCGACGCCAAGCTGGAGAGGAGGCGGGCTGAGCTACTGAGGGCGGAGAAGAGGTTACATACTGTGCAGAAAATCAAGTGAGTGTAACTTACAGCTTTTTTATTTAAAGGCAAACTGAGCAAAGCTTGTAATATGGGAACTAGATTACTTATAAGTATAATACTTAGCTACATACTTTTTTTTAATCCCTACATATACCTATCATGCGTTGTAGGATATGATATGATAAGTACCTTAATATGTAACAGACACCCAAATACAGAACAAACATTTATTTTCATCATAATATATCATCAACAAATTTTCGTCTTCAACAGAATCTTCTATATCAGATTGCAAACAAATATAATTGGTACCTACATATTTACATATTTACCAATTATATTCCTACTAGTGAAAAGTGAAGGGAAAAGATGAAGAAAATTTCTTATTTTATTTGTCTTCTGTCTGTTTGTTCACACGTTAAGCGTGTTCACGTAGGATTTGTGTTTTTCTGAATATACTTAGATACTACTCGTAAATTTATTGGGTGGTTTTATAGGGTGATGACCTTGCAACGATTACAGGTTACGTACTCTATAATCGTACCTACCAGCATTCCAATGAAAGATAAAGAACTTTTTATCAGATATTTAAATTGCAGTTTTCATTGTAATACCTAACCGATATTCTGGGTGGAAAGTTCAGTGTCTCTACTCGACTTTGCAGGCCTGCATACCAAGGCGAGCTGTCCGCCTTGGAGTCTGAGCTGGAAGGTCTGTGGTCGCAGTACGTGCTGCGGTACCGCTGCGTGGAGGCCCTCAAACACCAGCTCAGCGTGCTGGAGAGCGCACAGGCAGAGGTACGACCGCTAGTCACAGCAAGGACAAGACAGGACAACGCTAAGCTTTATTTTTTTTATAGAAGAAGCGGTAGGCCTTGTAGGCTTCATCTCACTTGATGTGAGTCAAGTTATGATAAGACCGTATGTTGGTAAGGAGGTGGGAAGGCGCACTTCACCTAGAATCCTGGTTTTCTTCATTTATAATGCGCACCGCCAAGGAATGGAACGCTTTGCCTGAGCCTGTGTTTCCCGAACAACCTTCTAGGTAAGCGTGCTCCATCGTAAGCTGCTACAGACTTAGAGAGGAACTGGCTATCTTACCTCTTAATTTCGGAACACAACAATTTATTAGGTACCTACCTATTGAGTTGTATATGTTTATAGATGTTATATAACTTTTGAAACTATAAAGGATATGATCACTAAGTGTTACTAAATGAACGGGATATTTACGATTTGTTGGAGAAAGAGTTATCCGATATTTAGACGCAGTCGCATGCGTCATGATTAGGGATACACTCGTGGTAAATCATGGTAAATATCTCGTTGATATGAGTTACAGTATTTATAGATGTGTGTTGTGTGTATTGATGTACTTAGAGTGTGTTTTAAGCTGTCGCAGCGAGTTTTTGTGAACAATAAAGTGTTCATTTATTAAATAATTAAAGTGTACCTACCCTACACGTACCTTAAGGTAAGTACCTTATGTTATGATACTGTGCCAGGAGGCGGAGGAGCAGCAGGCGGCCATCATGCAGCTCATACACAAGTACGAGGCAGAGGACGTGTTGGGGAAACTCAGCGATGACGGTAAACCTTGCATGTCATACACAAACAAAATATCCTCTCCATCCACCGATTATCTGCAAGAAATAAGAGCGAAGCTTCTAAGCGATAAGGCAGCTCATTATATACAAGATATATTTAAGTTATCCATTTTTATCTGTATGGTGTACAATAAAATATTTTAATTAATCCATTCATACACTCTTATGAAACCGATCGATATTTTATATTGAGTTAATACTATAGGTACTAATATAATATATTCTGCGAAATGTAATGTTGTTTTTGGAGACGTATCAATAAATTGTTGCTGTTTGCAGAGGACATGGACTCTACCGACGAGGAGAAGGACCAAAGCGAGGCGAGGCAGCCCCGTCCCGCCACCAGACCCAAGACTAGGCTCAGGATCAAAACTGCAGGTACCACCCCCTCTTACCCCATACTCGGCGTCTTCACTTTGACCCCAGCTAAGAGACGCCTAGCATGACCAGCTTGATCCGGAGTCATAATAGTCTTATAGTGTTCTCGTTTTCATATTACATTACTTTTGTCTCGTTTTTTCTAAATCAGTCCCAGGTCATATGAAGGCCAAGGGTTTCTCCACCGTACGATAAAAAAAAACACAGCCTATTATCGAAAACCAAAACAGATTGTCATCAACAGCGCATTAGTGTCCACTGCTGGACAGAGCCTCCTTCAAAGCTTTAGGGTTTTGCCATAATTACCTTAGCAGGCGTATTGGTGATCGCATGCAGTTAAAGTGTACCTAGATAATACAAGTATCATTATATCATGTCGGCAACGCGAACCCCTACCAAAAATCACAACACGGCGGCAAAGAAGTTTTCACTTCAAAAACACTTAGTGCTTATTACTCTAAGTAATTGTCAAATTTTGGGGGAAATGCAAGATAGCCACTGGGCCACAATATGGTGCCCATGTATGCTCGTACTCAGGTAAAATAACTGTAAAAGGTACCTACATCGATTTGAACGAATATTTTCATTTATTTTATTAAAAATTTTAAATACTCATCTAACCAAAACAGACACTAAAAAATCACATATAATTAAATTAATAAAATACACAACCATTACAGTACCTAATAATCATTAAGTAATCGAATTCATAATGTCATACCATAGTCCAATATAAATCTTAGCAATAGTCGATAGCCATACATATCTCTCTGACAACCTCGAGCATTCTGTCAATATCACCGTCCAGCCGTCCAAATCCAGATGAATGTTGGCGTCACGAGAGCGTTGACAGAAGTGAGAATGCGAGGTGTGGGTGAAAAGGCCCGAGCCACTGTGCCAGCAGGTGAAACGGGAAACAACCTGCATCTTCGGCGGCAGCCGCAATTATTACGGGTGCAAAATTGTATCCGTACTACTTCTTGTGAATCGAAACCGAAGTCAAAGTCAAAGTGTTTTTATTGTTTTTATTCGTTTAGATTTTTTAGGATGATTCTGAAACCTCAAATCTACCGCCTGTTCGGAATCGCGACCGGCACTACACAAGGAACTTGGGATAGTTAATTTTTTGATGATCTTCAACATTTAGATATACACACAGTTTTAAATAATATGTTAATATCAAAAACCTAAATATTTAATACTACTAATTTTAAAACATTTATTATTACCCAACTACCATTAGGTGATTTCTCACCATTGAGAAATCACCATTTAGCTGTCGACTGGTATAGCAACTTCGGGCCACGCGTTCTTATCGAAACGAGGCACCCCAGTAGGAACTGTGTCGAATTCACATATATATTTTTTAAATATTAAAAATGGATAGTACCTAGATAACGAAGCTTGTAAGGAATGTCACGTTGTCCAGGCCAGGGTGCGGAGTCGCGGCGCGCGTTCGGCAGTATGGCGGCGGCGGCGCGGGACTCGCTCGACGACATCCGGGACGAGGACGACTCCCGGACGGACTCGGACCTCTCCGACACGCAGACATTCGGTAACGTTAGCACATCATTCCTATTTTTTATTATTATGAGGTAGTTTGCAGAAACTACCTCACAAAGACGATAACAGCAGCGAGTAGGCAGTCTACCCGTAACTTTAATTACAAAGTGTACCTACACCTAGTATCTACACAACGTACGACACATAAATTATATAATTAAGGAATAAACGTGAACTGAACCTAACTGGGCCCTTGTTCACTATGGCCAATTGTCCTTACACGCCCGCGTTACGATATCTGCGTGCAATCATTTTAGCAGATATCGTCCTAACGTGTCTTGGTACGCCTTTTATCAACTCAATTCCATGGTAGCTAACGTGCAGTTGACACAGGCGCGGCGGGATCGTCGTCCCGCTGGCCGCGCCCCCGCCCGCGTCCCGCCACCCGCACCATCGCGCCTGCTGACGACGACGATGACTTCGCAGACCTCATCGAAGGTAGATATCACCAAATATCCTTTAATATAGCAACACTGTTTTTATCTGCCCAGAGATAAGACTAAAATAATAATAATAATAATAATTTATTTATTTCAAAAAACACTTGGTCTAGGTTGTACATTAAATTTAAAAATCAAAATTATAGCTTGAGTGACACTTAAAAACTCTGACAACTGTGCTAGGGAAGTCCCTGTGTTACAGCTGTCACACTTCCTAGTTCGATACAAATAATTATAATTATATAAAATCATCCGTTTGTTTATTTGTGGTTGTTGTTTGCCTATGGATATATATAATATATATATACATATATATAATATATATATAATATACCTTTATCATTTATACTGTAAGGAATTAAATTCCTTGCCTTCGTCTGTTTTTCCGCACGAGTACAATCTTGGCGTCTTCAAGTCCAGAGTAAATAGGTTCCTTTATGGCAAGCGTGCTCCATCTTAGGCCAAATCTTTACTTGTTTTACATGTAAGCTGGTGGTCAAACGCTTAACTATCACCAATAAAAAAAAAAAGTTGTACGGCGCATTTCCGTACTTCATTCTTGCGTGTTTCATAGTAGCAACCCTGTCACCTGTCTATGAATACATTCGTGACTAAGATGAATGTTCATCGCAGGTGTGGAGGGTGGCTCGGGGGGTGGAGATGGAGCCTCCCTGGACAGCTCGTCCGAGAGCGAGTTGCGACTGACGAGCGCTCGGCCCAGCGCCGCGCCGGGGCGGACCTCCGCACTCAGCGACAACGAGTTCTAGATATGAGAGCCAGCGCTAGGTGACTTTCTGTCTCGAGAGCGATCTGCAACTGACGAGCTCTCGGATGGTGGCTAGTAGGTTAGTGCTGTTCTCTGGGCTCTATCATAGCTTCTAATTTTGTTCATTTATTGTGTTCCTATAGGTACCTAACGGTTAGTTGACCTTGTGTTGTTATCAAAATATTAAAATAAAACAGCATTAACACAATAAACCTTTATGTATTCGCAATTGACAAGTAATCGAATCGCCAATTTCAATAAATAACTAAATTCCATAAAATAACTTAGGGCTTATTAACGTTCACCAACATACAACGCTCTGTTAAATTGCTTCGAAGTTACCATAATAAGGGATGGTTGTAGCCCAATTTATACAAAAAAATCTTAAGGAATAGATCGTAGTAGGTAAATTACCAATTTGATAGCCTAAGAAAGGCCTTTTACCGAAGATTATTTACAAATAGAATAGGTAGTACCTACGATACTTACCATAAACCTTACTCTTATGATATACCTACACAATTGGTAACAAGATATTTAAAAGTGTGTTGTTGAAGTTATAAAGAAGTAATAATAAAATATAACCGAGTAAAGTAAACTAACTCATTCTTTTCATATTGGTTAATCTGTCTTATTGGTTTCCTAAAAAGCATGCTGAAAAAACTTATTGTAAGATAAATCTTTACCTACCTTACCTATCATACTATAATAAAGAAAACGTTCCAATTGAGCAAAATTTAAGAAATGTACACGATCGACTCTTTTTAATATATTTGGCACCACTTAGGTACATATGTATTATACATCATTTGATATTTACAAGTGCTTATTTCTATTAGTCACTGATAATATACAACAACAATGATTAAAATGTACAATTATGAAAATATTTGATTCCAACTAAAACTACATAAATAAGACTTAAGTATAGGGTATAACACAGATATTTGACGATTATACGTAATTTACATGTTTTGTGTTAGTAGGATGTCAGTTACTAGTACAGACAGTCTTACCAAATATTCACAAATATTGTTATGTAAAAGTAACGAGTGAGACAATTGGTGCAGTCGGTAGGATATGATTGAGGTTTTCATTAACTGTAACCCAAACGAAATGACAGTAATAAGTAAAGTGTAAAACTAAGCGAAAGTAAAATAAAGTGTTGTAAGAGCGTTTCACATGTGAATAATGTAGAATCTACTGAAAGTACGTATTTTTCGATAGACCTTCGTTGGACTGATAACTTATACTGTAGGTTCAGTTTAAAAAATGTGTAGTAGATAGTTCTCTGAGTAACAGTTACGAGTTAGACGATTGGTGCAGTCGGTATATTTATTATGAGCGTGTCGGTAGTTATGGCGGTGTGCCTGCTTTTTTAAACACATATAATACTATTCTATTATTTTGGTAAGACTTTTTTTATGTACATTCTCCATTTATATGATGTTTAGTGCACTGTTAGTTATTTTACACAAAAGCAAAATTAAAAATAGATTAAGAACTAAATGTTTAATTTCGTATAATATTTATAATTTTAGTAACTAGACTAACGAGTATTCAGAAATATATTAATAACTATTTTAATAATTTGTTACAAATAAGTATAAAATCGTGTTATGTCTAATTTAATACTAGAATGTACTAAAAATAGAAACATAATAAAGCTAGGTAGTTAAAATCTCATAATACGAAACCATAACCATATAAATAATTAAATTGTATTTTGTGACTTGTGGAGAGATGATTCTCTCTGACATCTTGTGTTGTGTGTTGGACAGCAGAAAACACATGACTTATTTGGAATGGGACGTCTCCATTGTTATAGGTACCTCGGTAGGTACATGCTCTCAGCGTGAAATTCTGCATTATTTTAATGAGCTGTGGTGTTTTCAGTTTAATACTGAGCACTACTGCAACAAAACAATGTAAATATCTGTTAAATTTCAATTTTGTATTTATTACATAAATAACAAATGCAATATTGAAATACCTACCTATAGGACATGAATTGGATACGATTCACATCAAGATAAAGCACCCACCTTTGTAGGTGTATCCTATTTTATTAGAAGTCATCTATAATTTCCAATAGTCTTTTAAACATTGTTTTGTTTTAACAATTAAGTAATCCCGTTGAAAATATTACAGAAGTGAAGTACGTTGCTAGGTAGGCCACATATATGTTTGGATAAAAGTGTGTAGATGAAGTACCTACCACTTATATTGTTATTGTGAAGGGATAGCATAATTGAGCGTCCGTTGTATTGTGCCGTCGGTTCTAGGGCAGCGTTCCGTTAGAGTTGGTGGAGTCGGTGGCGGTACTGGCAAGGGAGTCGTGGGGATCGGCTGCGGGCGCGTGGCGGCTCTCGTCGATCACTGCGATGAACTGCTCCGCGTACGCCCTGCACGGCATAAGTCAGTCTTGGCAGACATTATGAGCCATCGGAATCATCTTTCATATCGAACAGACGGGTGATTATTTCAAAACAAGGCTACTTTTTATTTTTAATTATATGTCGAGGATGCGCTTGGCCTACATCTCACCTTGTTTCAAGTTATGATAAAGTTAAGGTGGAAGCGCAAATTGTTGTTATGTGCAAAAGTGTTGTTATAGCGAACAGGCGGACTTAAACATAGTCCAACCACCAACCAAACCAAGCGCAATATTGTACTCCCCTGGGGATCGAACCTAGGTCCTCTGACACCGGTAGGCGAACCACGAGACCACAGAGGCGGCTTAAAACATGGGCATCATCTGATGGAATCATCACCTGTCTAAGCCAGTGTAAGTGCGCTTCAGTTCAGCGTCTGTGGGGTGCTCCGCCCTCCGCTTGCGGTGGATGCGTTCGAGCGAGCGCGCAAGTTGTGAGTCCCGCTCGCGAGCATGCTCGCGGCGCCGTCGCTCGCCGTGCGACCGCGGCGAACGTCTGCGGCGAACTCGCTGGAAACAGTTTATTTACATTATTTGCAGGTGAAAGACATACTGTTATTGCAAGAATAATGTATTAAAAAATATTTAAACAAAAGTGGTTGGTTTTGTTTCCACTCAACGATCATTGCTTTTCACAATCGTCATTTAAATGAAGCGTTATCATCGTCATACACTCGATAAGCTAGATATCTACATATACCACTGATCAGAATTACAGTATTACCAGTACAATGCATACAGTTCATAATCTGTTCAACTGGCGCAGCCGTCGGGATTTGAAATAAAATCTATTTACAAATGATATGGCAAACTTAAATGGACACTGCCGATGTTATATTACTTAGTTATCCTTGCTTGTGTAATGAATGATTAGGTTTGTGAGAACTTACGTGTTCGTGTATGGGGTAGTAGAGCGGCGCGGGTGGCGGCAGCGGTAGCGTCGCGTACCTCGGTGGCGGGACCATCACGCAGTTGGCGGGCATGCGGCCCAGCTGCTGACAACAAACGCACTTTACTTACTGACGTACTTCTGAAGGTCAGAGACAGCTCTCGTCATTTTGCATTATTGAGGCTGTCGCTTATGGTCAACCTCTATTGCTGGCGAAGCATTTCGAGAAACGGGTGGAACTCGAACAGCGGCGTCCTTATTATATGTATATTAATGTCCTGTAATATTTATTTTCCTGGACCAATTACTGGTAGTTTTTCCAGACATGCATACTTTAACCATTTTTTTCGTGCCAAACTGAAAGTTAATATGTATAAAATAAAGTTCCGATATTTTATTTATTCCCCCCTAGTGCATATCCATATAATAAACCGAAAATTATAAGTTTGGCTGCCTAACAATAAAATCCGACTAAATAGCTTTTTAATAGGAAATCGAAGTCAACTTTTTTAGGATCATTTTGAAACGTCAAATCTACCACCTGTGTGAAATCTAGACCAGCAACACACAAGGAGAAAGGCAATAAGCTTGTGCTAGTTCGTTTTTTGATGATCCATTCAATAGTTACAAAAAATAATATAATTTAAAATAGGTATACTTATATGTACACACAGGAATTTCTCGCTGAAAGTACATTTTACGATGTCCAATCAAAAGAACTATGTCACTTACGAGACTATCGGTAAGCAATATTCTGATTCTGACATGGGTATGTCGGTGTGAGATCTATGTAGGTACCTACCTACCTACTTCTTAACTAAGCCGTAGACTACCTATTCTAAACGATGACATACCTACCTAGTTCTGTTTGTCTGAATAATGCATCTCACGCTGCGTGTCGAAGTCACCGGTTTGTGGTCAACAAATCTGCGTCTAGTTACTTGTGAAAACTACGTAAATAGGCGATTCGGACACTGTTCACGCCTCGAGATCATTTTTTTTTCTGTCTAAGCGCGATTTGCGCATTTCGTAAAAGTTTAAAACGTTTTTTTTTTAGTTAAAAATTAGCGAAATATGATTATACAAAAGCACCCGGGAGATCACGAGGATGGCTAAGGAAGTTCTGCATGCAAGCAACATAAAGTCTAATTTATTATAATCAATTATTTGGCGGACACAATTTTATCACGTAAAATGTAATGGACCGTTTAATTTCGCACAATCAACCATCGTCGCATAACGTAAAAACGTTTTTAAGTAGGTACACGTTACCATTAGTTATTTTTTATAAACATTCCTTTCTTGGGAGCAGCGTGTAGTCGACCTCAGGTTGGTATTTATTGCAAAAACTTTGCGCTTTATCGGTAGATTATATTTATCGAAGTGTTTGGTGGCCTTCGATACAAGTATTTCGGCTGGCGAAGGTTTGTATACGTTGTACACGACTGTGTACAACGTATACTGTTGAATGTTGGCTGTGGTCAACACGCTAATAGCATAGCGTGTCCACACCGCACCTATGTGTGGTGTCTGATGCTCGCAATATGTACATTGAGCTGGATTTTTACACAATATGATTTTGATCATATTCGATGGAACAACCAAGCGAGCCATCGTACGTAAGCGCCGTGAACAGGTTATTGTTGTGTGAAATTGTTGTTCTGCCCTGTAATATTTATTCCCTCGCACAATACACCAACAGCATAAATGCTAGTCTACGAAAGTCAAAGACGGTTTGCCTCTCCCACACAAAACTCCGTGTGTTGAAAGGGTTTGATGTTTTCTACTCGATTTATTCCCAAGATACAGATGCTTGCCCCATAGAGACACTTTAAAAGTTAAAAGCTAAAAAGTTAAAAAGCGCTTCTGTTCCTTAGAGATCCATTTTCGGCTTTACAATAAATAATAACTCTAAGGGTAAGTTTATATAATTTGAAGTTGGTGCCGAATTGCCAAACAAAACAATATGCCTTTAAATTATATGACTTTAAATGTATCTAGAGTTATTCTTAAATTTTCAGTGGTGAAGTCGGCTACGTTTTTTTTTCAAAAGTAACTAGTAAAAGTAACTATTTCTAGCTTTTTTCGTTGTAAAAACTACGAAACCATGACGTCTAAGACACCCTATTTAAGATAGTCGTGTAAGGGTGCAATTCTGATTCTGAGAAATATCTACGCAATTATGGAAACGAAGATTACCTAATACAGATGACCTAAACAATTGTTAAGAATCGGATCCTGTAATGCTTCCTACATTTCCGAGGACATAGCCGAGGTACGCTATTCATCGGGGTATTTCTCTCCGTCTTACGACTTGTCCTACTAGTATGTAAGACAAAAATAATTTAAATACTCCAATAAAAGAAAAGTCTTTGTCTATTTACTACATATGTACCTATAGTTGTTAGTGTAGAAGGTAACAATGTGGATCTATGTATAGTGAACCTCCTTGATACACTTACCGCCGTGTTTGGTTACACAAACCTGTTGGCGCCTTTGTTAGATAACTAGAATACCAAGAGAGGTAGGTAACGTACCTGTTTGTGGATTGATAGAATGTGGTTTGATGATTGATAGTAACGTGCGCTACGACAATTTTGTTACGTTTAATGGTTTACTGAGTGCTGGGTTAGGGATCTCATGTACCTAGGTCTTATTCCCATTTTATTTTTACTTTTATTGTACGTCGGCGATGCGCTTTGCCTCACCTGGTAACATGTTGAGATTAGGCCGAAGGTGGAGGCGCACTTCACCCGGAATCCTCAACCAACTGAGGAACGGGTTACCTCTAAATGCCGCAACACAACAATTTTTAGCAATTTTTATTATGGCGACAGAATTAGGTAAGATGTTGGTAGCTTAGCCAGGCGGACTCAAACAAAATACTACCACCAACCAAACCAAGCACAATATTGCTCCCCCTGGGGATCGAACCCGGATCCTCTGGATCTGAAATCGTTGGGTTGAACCACTAGACCACAGAGGTGGTTAAAATTCACTAGGTCCTTTGCATGTGTTAGGTACCTACGCGGCGTCCCTTTACGGAAAAAACTCTACCTGCCCTCTGATGGAGGATCTAAAGTTACCTAGAGACAGATCTTTTTAGCTATCGAAAAAGCGTACCCACTAAGGACATCACACAACCCTCACTCAACTCTCAGATCATGACTAAGACGCGACACCATAGACATGACATCGCGAAGCAGTCGGTAAATCTGGCAATAAGCGCAGCCCTAGAGCCCGACGGCCTCGGCGCAGGTGTCTCAGTACCGCTATCTGGGGACTGGTGGCAGGCGGAGGCGTACAGCTATTTGGTTTGCAAACAATAACATTATCTACATAGATACATAGTTTGTTGTCAGTATCGACTTCATTCATTCTTTATATATACTTTCAAAATGGGTATAAATAAGGTACCTCTCTATTCACCCAATGGATGTCAATGGAAGGTGACTAAGGGTTTACACAAGGGAATGGGCAGTAGCACCTGCATGCCGCTACTTATGGCAAAACACCCCCATTGCACTTTTTTTTTGGCGGTGAATCGCTTGGCCTTCAACTCACCTGGTTTCAAGTTCCAATCAACTCTGTGATGCATTGGGGGAAGCTCATATCCTGATTTAGTGATGCTGTAATGATGATGATGATGAATGAGTTCAATGTGATTTGAATGACAATTCTGTCGGTATTCGGAAGCTGGTGGTATTTGGGATGAGCTTTCTAAAATCGTGCCATTATTTCAAGTAAGACAACCAAAGCTAAATAAATAAATAGTACCTTCGATAGGCAAATGACTAGCCGTGGTGTTCCGTGGTTTTATAAATGTAGTTGTTAGAACAAAGCAAATTGCAGTGGAAGAATCACCGGTAGTTACTTGTAGCATTATGTCGCTTCACATTAAAATAGATATACTCCGAGAGATGCCTTTAACATAATCTGTAGGTAATTAATTAAACATATGTAATTTTTATATATGATATGGGTCAGGTTTATAAGCTTTCGAAGCTAGCACATGCACGCAAGAAATGAGAAATGAGGTTTATGACAGAGTGAGCTTACCCAGAAGGTGCCTATTAATTATCTTTAAAACATCGGTCGTATGACAGCGGAAATACACACGCAAGTTGATTCCAAGTTATATGAACATGTTTCAATTATGGGTATTCTATGAAATTATAATAAGCGAGCTCAGAGTATGATTTTAATTGTCAAGTGGCGGTTCTCTAATATCGTGAAATAGGGGATAATGTGATAAAAAAAAAGTCATGTCCAACAGATAAAATAGAATAGAATAAAGAGACATACCTACAGTCTAACATTTTACCTGCTCATCATCAGCACTCATACTTATATCAACACTTACAACCTACACAGTCCACTGATGTATGCCACCTAGTTTTAAGCTATGAAAAGAGCGAAGGTGGAAGTGCACGGGCTCTAAATGCCGAAACACTATCAACTAGTTAGAATTGTTGTTATGGCGACAGCCGTAAGTAGGATGGTTAAACAAAAACGAAACGTTCAAACAATGTAGTCCTCTGTGGGTTTTGTCCTATGACAAAAAACTTATCATGTCTCTTGTAGCTTCTCTAGGTAGAGTAGGGAACAATGGGGAAATCATATTGGGATGTGGAGGCGTGTAATTGTGATAGGCACCAGCCGCTCATAGAACATTTAACTGCCTGCATTTGCCTTAAACCATTTATTTTTCTTACATTACACAAACAACCTGCTTCTAAAACTAGATCAATTTATCATACAGATAAAATCTGACCTTGCGTCAACACATTCACTAAATTCTAGATATTCCCATACAAATCAGACATACAACTTTAAACCTATAGCTCCTTATTTTGAAGTTGAATTTCAAGCGAATAGTTTGATATAAAAGTGAAATTACAAAGAAAAGTTTGTGAATTACCTGGTTTAGAAACAGTGGTGTAACTATGGCCGTGTAAAGATCGCTATCTGTGGAATTACTTTTATTAAATCTTAGGTACCTGTTAATGTTACTTTATTTTGGATTCAGGTACTTATTAATTCTGATTCTTATCATCCACAGACAACCTAACTTCATACATGTGCTCACAACTAGGTATGGCGCGATTCCGAATAGATTAACGTTTCAAATGATCCTATAAGTAGCTAAAAACCCTTATTACAGATAATATAAGATTTATCATGATTTTAAACAGGTAAAGAGGACGGAGTGCCGTTTAAATATGAGCAAATAAGTACATTTAGGTATAAGCATATGAATAGATAGGTATAGGTAACATAGTCTGTAGGTATAGATGAATACATCTTACATCTCATTGAATTGAAACGTGATCTAACGGTGCCTTGCCCACCCATGAGGTGAGGCCCACAGCTGGGCGTAGACTTGGATGATTTATACACACTTCCTGCTTCGAGGGAAACTAATATGAATATAATGTGTGCGGTGGACGAGGGAAGAAGTTAATAATCATGAAAATACGTTTCTTGTGTCGCTGTGATGGAAAATGGAAGGGAATTCTTTAGTATCATTGAATGATACTAAATATCATTCATTTTGTGAATTTACGTAGACAATAAAAAATGGCAGATAGCTTGACTCTGCCAACGGCACAGCAAAACGATGGTTATCCACAGGTTTCACGTCCGGTGCCGTCTTGCGCCGTTTTTTTTTGTACGACGGGGAAGCCTTTATATACACCCGAAATTACAAAAATCATAAACTTCAATTTCAGATTTTGATCTGAGGTCAGAGTCTTTAAAACTAAAACGGAAAACGAATTGTGTGGATACTGTGAAATGAAAACTTACACAATATTAATATAGCTTACTCAACCGAATCGCCACAGGTAGGTAGGTAATTGAAGTATTTCCTTCGGTGCAGCATTCTGCGCGAATGTTGCCCCGAGAGGTCGCCCGCTGCCTGCGCTTGCGCAAGGGCCGCGCGGCGGGCAGGTGGGCAGGTGCGCTTCTTCGCGGATCTAATGTTGTCATGTATTTATCGACATTTCGTGAGGTTTGACTCTAAACTGCTTCAATATGACGTCATTAATAAGTAATTCAATAAGGAAATAAAGGCAACATTTCCAGCTTTCAAAATGAACCTCAAAAATGTTGTATTGGATCAGTAAATACTGAAATAGATGTCAATTACCAATACAATAATAAAAACTAATGTTTTGATTGGTATTATTTTGACCCCACTGTCTCTGAAGTATCTTTTTAGCCTGCCTTAGGAGAGTTATGTTTTTCGAGAGGTATTTTATGTACAATATGTATATCTATTTCAGTGGCATGCTCTGCAGCCCCAAACACATTGAATAACGTGGAGGTGTGGCCGTTTAGATTGTATATAAATTGTTAAATTTTCGTATTCCGAGGTGGTGGCGGCAACAAGAATACACCCCTCTAACTCAGCCCACGGATGTCTTAAAAGCCGACTAAGGGATCTCACCAGAAGAAGAGTAACAGCTTCCTTCTGTGTATTATCTACACCTTTACTGCAATCACCAAATCACCTGCCCAGTGTGGAGGATTATGGCAAAATCCCGCTCTGGAGGAGGCTCTGTCCAGCATGCGATGAGATGTGATGTGATGTTTTCAACCACGAATCCACGAAGTTGAAAATTTTGCATTGGTTTTAGCTATTTACCGAAAAACCGAGAAACCTTTAGAAACCGAGTTTTAGATCCGAGAAATATAAATTTTTGTTCAAAGTAGTTTCTTTTTAGATGCTATCAAACAACTTTCGCTAATCCATCGACAGCCAGCTACAACCGGTAGAGCGCGTTTATGTCTTTTCTATGAAAAATCTCCACATGAACAACACAAACGCTAGCAAAAAACTTCGCACCACTTTTTAAGCATATTGCGCGCGAGTGTGAAATTTGGCGTGCACAAACATATTTTTTTATTGTATACTTATCCATCGACTCCAGGCAACCGCAATGCTTGCAACAAGTTGGTGCAAAGTCAAAATCAATATTGCGACTGATTCGGCCGAGGATCATAAAAGGCGCAAATATAGTGGTCTCGACAGAGCTTACCTATTTGAGCCTTTTGGGGTGGAGACCTTGGGTCTGTGGGGAGCCGGTGCCATCCGGGTTTTCAATAATCTTGCGGGGCTTTTGATTTAGGCGACACGTGACCCAAGGGACACTTATTTAGGCTAGCGAATTAGCATAGCTATTCAACGTGGCAATGCAGTCAGTGTCTTGGGCACGCTTCCGTCTGGTACTGGTCTGGAACAGTTGAGTTACCAATAGTCCGTTGGGAACGGTCCTCAGGTAATCTGACTGATTGCTTTGTACATAGATAGTTTAATTACACATTTTATATCGTATTTATTCAGAAAGATTTATTTAGGATCATTTTGAATCGTCAAGGTCAGGAGTAGCGAGCGTTTACATTTAATTAAAATACTTTCTGAAACGTTTTTTAACTTTCTTCTTACGTTGAGTTTATATAACTGGCCTTGCAGCTCAGTTGGTAGTAGCTCTGCCTTCTCCGCTTCTTCTGTCGGTTCGGTGAGTTCGAACACATCCGGGACAATTTTTTTTGTGATAAATGTAGGTGCTTGGGTGTAATATTGTATCACAAATATGTATTCACAAAAAAAGCATATATCTAACCAATATAAGGATTCATATTGATTATCAATCGAATATCCATATTACAATACAAGCATTGCTTAGTTTGGGCTTAGATTGTTGTGGGCACTATACGGAGGTCGTCGTTGGAGGGCACCCTACACTATAGAAGTGGTATTTAAAGAAAGACAGTTGACCCCATCGGTTGGTTTAAAGAAGGACAGTTGACCCCACCGGTTGGTTTAAAGAAGAACAGTTGACCCCAACGGTTGGTATAAAAATGGACATTTGACCCCACCGGTTGGTATAAAGAAGGACAGTTGACCCCCACCCGTTGGACATAGCCCGAGTAAAGAGACAACATACCGGATCCGTTACGTTACACAACTATCTGTACTGTACAGACAAACGGACATGTTTACCATTAGATGGCGTCACTATATGTAAGATTACCTACTTCTTATTACCTGCTTCGGCAATTGACAGTAACTCTCAGCTTCCGTTAGTGTTTATTTTTACTTAATTTCGTTTATTACAAGCAGTTTTGAATAATTATTCTGGCTCATAAAATTTGAAAGTGTATGGCTATTGCATGATTAAATTTATTTGGACAGAATTGCGGTTACAGCAAGTCTTAGCTAATTACTTATGATTGATTTAATTCGGAGAGTTTGTATGCGCATTTTTCATATGCACATGCTCTGACGGTGAAGGTCAAATCGTTAAGATACCGGCATGTTCCTAGATCCAACAATCCGTTGAAAACAGAATGGCATTGAGGCTGCAACCTATGCTGTCACGTATTGAATGCTACCTACTTACAATATACTTATACTTATAACTTATAGCCTTTTAATAGATATTATCTATTAAAAGGGCAAAAAAAAAATTTGCTCGCCGTATTACGGTACATTTGTTTACATCTTACCACATATATTTCAAGTAATAAATGTTCTCTTTACTTTACTGAAACTAACATACATTCATTAATATAGTTGTATTGTATAATACAACTCCATTAATTACAAAATTATGAAAAAAATATAGGTACACAATATACTCGCTTTGAATTACCAAAAATAATTAATTAATACCTACACCTGTACACGTTTGCTTTCGCCGGCTTCTAGCGTGGAATAAAATGGCAGAAATCATCAGGAATTTAAAAACCTCTAACAACCTTTGCCTTTTAATACCCGAATATAAATATATTTGTTAGGAAGATGGCTTATTTTTATTCAGCACTCATTCATTCATATTTATTTTATCAATACACATGCGGTTTACTGACTGAATTCTCTTAAGTTTGATTCGTTCATTGTACAAAAATACTTACAATAGATACTTGAGTTGCAAACCGTACCAGAGACCTAGGTGCACTAATATTTTGACCTATATTGACCTTTGGGCTCTAGAATTTTGGGGTTGTAAGTCTTACTATTTAAGAGAAATCGTACTCTTACCTAAATTTATCAGAAAATTTAAGACCAATATGTATTGGTATATTTTGTAACGAATGTGTTTTTTATAATTTTTTTATTGAACGATGGGGGAGTGCTTGGCTTTCATCTCACCTGGTTACAAGTTAAGGTAAGGCCGAAAGTAGAGGTGCACATCACCCGGAATCCTCAACAAACTGAGGAACTGGCTATCTTACCTCTAAATGCCGGAACACAACCACTTTTTAAATTGTTGTTATGGCGACAGAATTAGGTAAGATGGTGGTAGCTAGCCAGGCGGACTTAAACAAAGTCCTACCACCAACCAAAAGGTGTGAAAGATATTGGTGTAAATATGGTTTACTTGAAGTAAATAAAAACTAGTGTGTTTATGTGCATGGTTTTTAGGTAGGTGCATATTCTTTCCGTAATCTATATAGTTCCTCAGGCTATCCCTAGGTTTGTTTAGTTTGGCCCTAGGCTACAACTAGATGGCGCTGTATGAAGAAAAAAACCTGTAATATTTATTTTAGCATATTTTTGATTAATAAAGATTTATATTATGTTCCGATAGATGTGTCGAGTCGATACTTTCACATAGAGCGGTTGTTAGCGAGTGAGTTACACCATCAGCAGTCCCTAGCCTAAGATGCGGTCGGTCGGAGAAAGTTGCGGTTTATTTATGTTATTTCCTAGGTAAGGTTGTTTTGTTGTTTTCGATCGATTTCGCTTCGATTTACAGTGATTGATTGCGTCTGTCATGTTCTTGTATAAATCACATATTGGAAATGTTTTAATATAAGAAATATTTCTGAAAAGATTAATGTGGTTACACTATTTATTATAGCTATTAATTATTAATTAAACCGGCCAAGTGCAGATACACCCTCATTTCTAGACAAAAAGCACGTTTATCATATGGGAACTTTTCTTTGAATTTCATTTAATTTTTATTATTTGTTGTTGTAGCAGTAGAAATACACATTGTGTAAATTTCAACTGTCTACCTATTACGGCTCATGAGATACAGCCTGATGCAGACAGACAGACGGACGAATGGATGGAGCAGAACAGAGGATTAGTAATAGGGCCCTGTTGGCACCCTTTGGGTGCGGAACTCTGAATGTATAATACCAGTGGGTATAGGTAATTACAAGTTATACTTACCTACTCAGATAAACTTCGTTATCATCATCATTACGACCTGAAAAAAACCACTATACGTAGGCCTCCTCGAGTATGCAACGGGGAATTTGCCATAATCACCACGCTTAGCAGGCGGGTTGGTAGCATAACAGGTGAATGCTGCTGCCCTTTTCTGGTGTAATTAACAGCTTATTTCGTAACTGGTGTAAACCGGTGTTATACTTTTTAATTAACTTGCTAGTTTTGCCCGGCAGCTTTACCTGCGTGGTACCTAAGTAGTAAATACCCAGATTAATGAGTTTAAGTGAAATGGTAAATGAGTTTATGAAAAGTAACCTTTGCTTTACCATGGCATTCATGCAAATTTCATTAAGGTCAGCTATTTGCCGTGAAAAGGTCACAAAACAAATATAGTCATTTTTTAATTTGTTATAAGGTTTGAATTAACTTAGTAGTAAGTATTATTTAAAGATATAGTAACGAAAGAGATAGTACAACTATTGGGTGGGTGTATCAATGTTATTGGTTCAGCAAATTGAACCTGTGACCTTTCCTACCTATCAGCGCCGCCGATTGTTTCCAAATAAACATTACGATCGCGGAATGGACGTACCTACTTACGGATAGCATGACAATGTAAATATTACTAGACATTTTACACATCACTATCTGGCCCCATATGTAAGGCCCGTAATATGAAAACTAGATTACGTAGAAAATGAGTAGGTACTACCACCTACTTTTTTTTTTTTTTTGTAAATACCTACGTACTTGTGATACCTAAAATATAAATCCCAAACACAGAATAAACACCTATATTTCAGAGCTCAGTTGGTAGGTAGTAGCTCTGCGTTCTAGGTTGTGGGTTCGATTCCCACCCGGAACAAACATTTGTGTGTTGAATATAAATATTTGTGTTGTGTTTGGATGTTATATTGTATCTTGTTTATGTTTTACTAAAATAAAAGCACGGAAGTATCTATCCGTAATCAAGTTCCCATAATACAAGATCTGCTTAGAATGGGGCTAAATGGCACTGTGTAAAAATCATCTGTCCCGTATTTATTTTTTTATTCATATTATTCGCTAAAATGTCTCACAACAAAAGAAAAACATTGTTATCATTTCATCGTTACCTTTACTTTTATTTGCTGACCGTACCCAAAGTTCGCGTGAGAAATAATTGAATCACCTGGGGCTTACACGCTGGCAATTACTGAGTAAACTGTGGCAGGCCTTTGTGGTAAGTACCTATTATATTAATTTGCATGGTTCATTTGTTGCATTTCACACTTTGTCAGTTCCATTTGATTTTAATCTTTTTGTATTTTGTGTGACTCTGACAATACAGCAATGTGGTAGGAAGGCCACTGTGTCGTTATGAAGACAAATACCGTGAAATATTACGTGTACACGTACCTATATACGTAGGTACGTGTTATATTTTTTTGAACGAACTGAAAAAATCGACAGCTCATTTATCCTATTATTCCTTCGGCCCTTCAATCTTTTATAGGGGTTATCTCTTCGATCTTCTTCCATTTCGATCGGTCTCTGATCGTCCTTCTCCGAGAAGTTTTTTTTCAATGCTCCAGAGTTGCTCTTTTTATTTCCAGGTCCATGTGGAGAGGACTCGTGTCATCCATCTTTTTCAGGTACGACGCTGACGATGGCAGACATGTATCGATTAATTTGATACGAAAAATGCGTGTATTTCTCGCGATTTTTTCCTAAATTTAACCCGAAGTTATTTCGGGGTATCACCAGCCGTGGTCGCGGGCGGACGTGACTTGGGAGCTACCGTCGAGAATCGCAGGCGTTTTCAAAAGCCATACCCACAGCTTGGTCTTAATTAGGAAGACAACACTGACAGGTATTTACAAAATTTGTCTTAGTCACTCTTAGTGTACCGGGATTTTAAGATGCAGAGAGTGAAGCTGTCTTCCCAAACCATCCTCTTTTTTATTGTACGACGGGGGAGCGCTTGGTATTCATCTCACCTGAGTTCAATTTATGATAAGACCGAAGGTGGAAGCGCACCTCACCCGAAATCCTCAACAGCTTGAAGAACTAGCTATGTTTACCGCCGGAACACAACAATTTAGCATTGTAGTCATAGCGACAGACATAAAGGTAAGATGGTGGAACTAGGCGCCAGCTAACGAGGCTACAGACCTTTTGTAGTAATGCCGCTTAGGAAGATATAGACTGGAAAATACCCTTGCAAATAAAAATGTATCGACGACCTGTGTTCCGTTTTTTACGCAACCGATGCTGGTCGTCTTTAAATATTGCTATTTCTATAGAATTTGCGCTACTCACCGTAGCTAACGCGATTCGTTCTTTTGTTAAAGTAATATAGACTTTGTGAGAACCGCAAATATTCGGGTATACCAAACGCTAATGCTCGTAGTTACCATCAATGTGTGACACGCACAGCTACTGGCCATGTACCTGTGCCCACTGAATGTAGGCTAAATGCTCAGGTACTTAGAATTCGCAGCTGTGTGGTCCGCGACTAAATCATAGGTACCCGTTATATAAGCGATCCAGGGTAATTTAGGCTACGCAGCCGATTCGAGCGAAACAAAAACAAAAGTTTCGCTTATTTCTAATGTCTGTAACAAATATTTTTGAAATGATTTGAGCCCAGCCAAGCAGAAAGATCTAGTGCCATTGCGAGTGGTGTCAGTCGTGCTAGAATGTGGCTGGCGTCAGGTGAAAGGGACGGCCCTCCGCAATTGGACACGTACCTTACTTTACCTCGGTACTATACTTACTACTGTGTACCGTAGCCGTGTCTAACTCACTTGATAGTAAACGTTACGGGTAACAAAGACGTTTCAACACGGATTCGTGTGTTAAAAATTTCAATAAATGTAACTTTATTTACAAATACAAGAAAAACACTAATATCAATCAACTGGCATTGAATTGGCGCTCATCGCTCTTCTAGTTATTTAAACTTATCATACAAAGATAGTGTAAGGCCATTAGCAGGCAGCGGACTGTGACGTATACCCAAAATATATGAAGAAAGAACTGATTGCATTAATCTTATGTTGTTATTGTTTTGATGTGCATTTGTATCCTTGAAATTAGGCAATTTTACCTATAACATGTAAGTATTATCAATAAGCAGGTATCTTTAGCTAAAGACTAAGCTAAAGTCTAAGCTAAATACTAAGCTATAGAGCCTGTATAGTTGAGGAGTCAAAGATCATTGACAATCAGGTGAGATGAAGGCCAAGCACATCAACGTCTACAATAAAAAAACAAATAAAAACTATCAACATAACAAGGAAATAATTCTGGTAGATTGGTGATTGGTGCTGTTGCTCATCAGCCACGGGGGGTAGCCCTTGCTACCCTTGCCTGCCCATATTATCCGCTAGGGTATTACGTTTTTGTAACAAATGATAATGTATTTACAGATCGTGACTGCAATTCGCTAGGAGTGCAGTCCCACGTTCTGTGCGCAGGCGCATGTCGCCGTGTAAACAATGGCAATACGCGTGTTAGCCCAACAATGGTACCTAAGGAGGCTGCGCCTGACTACATTTCCGTGTTTCGAAATGTTTAAAAGGCCTATTAACTGTTCAACTGGATATTAAATAAGTAGCATGAAGAGAAATGCAAAAAAACCCAAAAAATACCTTTTTGAAGATGATATTCCTAGTGGAAAAACGGACGCTGGGAGCAGATTCCAATTTTTTGTAGCGCGCATTATAATATTATTTTTGGTAACGCTTAGTAAATAAAAAAAGGGAGTTAATATGCCATTTTATGGGACGTCCTTGCCCAGATAAGCCTCTAAGTCTCGAGTGGAGTGTGTTTCATCATAATATCAGTCCACACACGTCTACTACTGAACATAGGCCTCCCCCAATCGACGCCAGTAATAGCTACCTGACCCTCCTTCATGATGGATGAAGGAATCCCCGCGACCGCTACAATGTCGTCGGTCCATCGAGTGGGGTTTTCTCACACTCGGTTTCTCGCGGTGTGTTTGGGTGTTGTATCTTGTAAAAAGTATGTAATTACACTATAATGTATATCTATGGGTAGGTTCTATCTATCTATAATTTATCTAGTTAACATGTCTATATGTATAGCTTGGCTTTTTTTGGGGCTACATGGCGCTGTGTGAAATTAATTAATGTCTATATAAAAAGGGAAGGCTTAATTGGGCGCAGAGGTGCTCGGTAGACCTGAACGTTTAAAATTCATTTCAATGGGACATCAATGGGTGATTTAGACCAAACTGCTGTACATACAATTATTTCATGAACGTATTGAATGTAATAAGCTCATTAACTAAAGCCGTAATGGTTGTTTACCAGTACGTTTTGAGAGCGTTATTAACAGTGATTTGGAAAATGGTTTTCGACCATAATTTCCTGGCCGCTATCGATGACGAAACTAGCAATACCAAAAGTGTTCGACGCAAATAAAGCTATCTTGTAAGTACGTAAGTTGGGTTAGGTCAGAGGGTCGACTTCTGAATGTTAATGAAGCAATCGTTCTGAATTTAAATGCGTGCATCTCATTTAAACCCGGAACATGATATGGCTACTTAGTCAAGAAACACTGAATATTCGTTATTATCACCATTATAGGTTGCCCTCATAAGCCTCCCTCTAATTCCTAGCTTCAAAATAATGTTGGTACCTACTATATTTCATTACATATTTGAAACACTTTGCCGATTACGTTATTATTACCTCTTCACGATAGCAATAAGGTATTGTCTAGCTGGTACCCATCACCGAGGTATGCCTCTTAGTCACTTTTTTCGTCAGGAAAGGCACTTATTATGTTTTTTTCAGAAAAAATCTGAGCAAATTCAGTTTGCGCCAGCGCTTTGACTTTTTTAATACATATTAATACAGATAACTAATGATCCCTAATCGCAATTGACGTTCTCCAGCTATATAGGTGCCTACTACGTACTTGTTCGCGCTACGGCTTGTGTAACAGAAACGTTTCCTGATACGTTTCAGCTTACTTAGTTCAGCTTTATTTAAAACAATGAAAACCCCATCACTTATCTGCACTTATCTGTCGGTGCTATTTTAGTACTAGAAACTATTCCCAAACTGAGCACCGAGCCAACATGTCGATTTTATAAAATAATTAAGTACTAAATACATTTATCGAGAATCGGCATGTTATTAGTACCTAATATATACCTTTCATTTGATACGTACCCATATTGTTTTATTTAAACCTTTTTTTCTACCTCAACTCAATTTAGTTCAATAGCTATTTATTTATTCATCAGTATTTTCAAAGGATCACTTTGAAATATCAAATCTACCGCCGCCTGTTCAGAATCGCGACAAGCACACAAGGAGAAAGGCAAGAACCTCGGGCTGGCAAATTCTTGATGATACATTACAAATGCTTGGATTACTACTAATTACAATTAAATAACGGGAGCAATCCATAATTTTGAATACCAGGCTTTCTTATCTTATAGGTAAATCGAAGATGTTATGTTAAGTTTTTATAGCTAGTAGCTTTTGATTTAATTGAGCCTTTTTTTTATTATGTGGTAGGTATCCCGAGCAAATGGTTCTACACCTATTTTTTTCGGAGGAGGGCACTGACACTGCTACACAGTTCTTCTGCAGGTGCTCAACGTCTCCGTGGTAAATATGTAAACTTTCCTAATAAATAATATTGTATTGCATTTATAATCAAGAATCAAGAAAATCTTCTTGTACATGCCTTTCCATTGGAGAATTGTTATCGGTTTAAACATACTTATTGCTTCACTTATACATTCAAATTAAATATGGGATTTTATCAGTATAATTATGAGTATTTTTATTGAGTTTCTATTGAATTTTTAAAATTAATGCATAAATGTAAAATACTGGATACAAATCTGGTTTTCTTGATACAGCTTGTGTTGTGATTGTGACTCTTGTGACATAATAATGTTTCCGGCGGCTGGTGGAGTGGCGGAGGCTGCGCGGGCGCAATATGCGCATTTATTTGCACTTCGTGGGTTCGCAGGTTTTTGTTGGATTGCACTGCATCCGACAGCAATGATAGGTACTGCAACAATGGCTGTCGCAATACAATGCAAGTCCTTTGTGCAATATGTTCAATAGGTACCAATATACTTATTTTATAGATTCTGTGCAATAAATCAGTTGACTTGGTACTCCAATCGAGCTGTATTAATTTGGTGAAATAAAAAATTAAACAAGATAATTGGTATGATTGGTACATACTCAATTATAGACTTAATTTGACTTCCGTTACAAGATGGATTGACTGTCTCAGGCGGAAGGTAATGTTTGGGTAATGAGAGTATGCATATATGTATATATATCCTCTTCATCTCGGCGGGTCCACTATCTTAACACCTACCTAAACGTACCTACACTATGTCCTTATTAGACAATTATCATTTTAACCAAATCTTTGACAGACACTTTCTTGAAATCACAGTAGGCACTAGACATAATGTACATAGGTGACCACGTGACATATGGGTACAAACATGTCACGTGGTCATCTACGTACAGACACATAATAAATAATAGCACTACATAATACCGGTACATACATACGGTTGACAACCTGCGCTTGCGCAACCGAAGCCGGCGACCGCAGAGCATTGCACGCTGTGGTTGCATTGCCAACTTCTCATTTCAAACATTGCTTGGGATCTCAATGGAACCATTACCTGACGTACACGTCACTTTGCATTTGCATAGGTATTAACATAACCCCAAAGAAGCATTTTTATTAACTGGTTCTGATTTTAATTAAAAAAAAAACCCACTTTACGTGATAAATTGGCAAAGTCAATAATTTATCGACGATGAATGTCTTAATATGATATTCTGGCAGTCATGTTGTCTGTTCACAGGCATGATCAAAAATTATCTAGATAAGATTTAAGCGGTTATTTGGTAAGTTTTCCGTTAGTATTAATGTCATGTAACATAGTCTACGACGATTCAAGTGAGAGATCATGAGATCTCAGACTATTCAGGCTAACGCTTTCCCTAGAAAAACTCGACTCAACCAAAGGAAGAGGCCACATAGCTACCTTTTTACAGCCGTTTCCAGGAGAAAACAACACACTTTACCGATGGATGGAGGTGCGCGTGCGCGCGATTTCTACGTGATTGACGGCCAGTTTACTTCCCAATGACCACGTGATACTGATCATGAATCAATAAATAGATCACATTTGAAAATATCACATTATTACCATTCATCGAGTTCTGTTTTTGACACGACGACAACAACCTTAGCATATAAAAACATATTTTTTTCATAAAATAACCATATACAATCTATAGATGCAAGAAGCTCAAAACAGGTTAGAGTGGCGATTGGGGGTTGGAGTCTTATGCCCAGCTGTGGTTTACCATATAACAACCAATCTTTATGCACTATTAATACGCGAAGAGAAAACTTTAAATCGCTTTTCAAGCATAGTTTTATAACATTTTTCACCCTGCGATGAAAGTACCATGGTTTTGTGGAGATGGGTCCACTGAGAAGCACCAGACTTGAAGAGCGCAGTACGGGTTTGCGGTGGTGCGGTCACTCTCTCCGATGAAACCGAAAGCTGCGCGGGCGCATTGCTGCCCATCGCCAGCGCCCTGTAGACACCAGGCACCTGACCTTTACACCTAACTAGGTACTCGATACACTCACTGGGTAGCTATTTCATAGTCAGCAGTGTACGATGAAAGTTACGATCTTTGAATAAATTTAACGTCAAGACTGACTAATCATTAGATCAATCAACCCCGCCTATACTCCACAAAATGTATTTAACATTATATTCAGGCATTCATCCATTCTTATTAAGTGGAGATTTGTTTTCAAAATCAACACATTTTTCAGTGGACTTATTGATTAAAAAAAAATACTATTTAAAGAAATTTGAACCAGTACGTTCTCTCAAGGGTGAATTGATTTGTAGCATTTATAATTTTCAGACTTCAATACCTTAATTTGGCTGAATAACAGCAGTTTCCAAATACAAGAATTAAGCTTGGTTGGTACCGTTATATTAAAACTTGCTCTCTGGGGAACAAGCGTGAGTATATGAATAGGTAGACACACATAAATTAATAATCGTAACATCTGTAACGGGAAGAGCGGAGAACAATATAATCAGAGCATCTTGCTCTGAGCTAAGACAATACGCGAATCGTTTAGTTTGCAAAGCGTGCGCAGGCGCAGCGGCTACGTCCCGGTAGATTACGGACGTTATGTAAAACAGTTTCATCTTAAATTTATAATGAATTAGTTCGCTTATCTCGCAGACGCCACCTAAATCGCCATCTTACGAAGAGTTATTGCGGAACGAAATATACAGATTCCTAACAATAGAGCAGATGTGGCCAAGGATTGAAAAGAATAGCTTAGGCGCTTCGCCTAGCTTAGGGCCGGCTAAAAATAACTCTCTATTTATTGTTTTTTGGGATAGTCAGGACACAACAACTAATGAACACCCTTCGAACATAAGAAATAACTAAATTCAATGAGCTAAATCTTATAACCCTGGTGATAAGCCAAATACTCTATTTATCGGTAAATTCACAAGATAATTATTAACATAAAACGGGTCTTCATTGCGTTGCTTTTTAGATTGCCGACAGTTAAAAGTAAATAATAAATCAATAAATGTTATAATAATTGAGATAATTAAGAAAAAAAATCACAATATAAGTTAGCTAATAAGCCCAACAGAGTAACGCTACCAGAAATTTCACTCCAATTTTTCATTATAATACCTATACAGAGTAAATAAATATCGTATGAATTGGCAATACGATGTCCTGAACTGGACATTTCATGTATCATTTTGTGAAGTGATTCAAAGCTCTAAGGACCACCGTCGGACAGCATAAATCCATGCATAGCAGTCATTATATGCTAAATAGCAGTCCGTCTGTCCGCTTGTAATTATAATGTAACTTTGCGAAATTATTGTCTGAATTCTGAAAAGGATCATGAATATAACATGATGTTCGACCATTGTGATGTCGCTTCTGAAATGAAGAGGCTTCGGAGACCGATACCGTTGATGCCGCGTCGTGCATATTATTCCAGCTCCTTCTTAGCAAACGTAGGGTTCCAGGGGGTCTATATGTATACAGGGGAACCCAATCCCAAACATCAGCTCTCTGCGTCATCTACTTCTCTAGAAGTGGATTCTCTCTTCTCTCATCTAACGTTTTTCGTATCCTATAATTGAAATGGTAACATTTCTTGGCCCTTATTATGTTAATAATGCAGTATTTCAAATATTTAAAGTTATTTTAATTATTGATATTAATCTTGATTTGCAATACGTTACACAGGAAAGAAAGTAGGTATGCAACGCAACGAAAAAGCAAGCTTGCTTCTAAAATTCATACTTAATTTATGTATGAGGTAAACACAGCAATTTCCGTATTACAAAACCTGTTACAAAGTTCTCGTAAATATGTACAAAAAGCTCCTCGGATCCCGCGCCATTTCACCTCCATACTCGGCGCATACACGACAAAAACCCGGCTGCGTCTGCGCAATTACTGCGCAAGCGCACTTTCTCTGCACCTATAGCGGTCTGTTGACCGGGAGAAATCACCATGAGTGATTCTGTACGTTTTATGCAGTTTATGCTCTATTATTTTACCCTGGTAATGCTGTAGGTACTAGGCTTAAATAAATATGTATACAGAACACCATCATTCCTTCTATTTTATCTAATTCCGTCCTGTTGATAAATAAACACACAGGTGCATACATCCGTAGATAAATAAAATATATCTAAGTAACCAAACAAAGGCTAATGCAGCAGTGTAGGTCACTAAGAGTTCCATTTTCAAAATAATAATCAAATAAAATTATATTCTTTCAAAAAAAAAAAAAGTGGAACATCGCATGCCGAGTATTTTTAGACTACCCTGAGGGTAATCACCATGAGTGTATCGCGAGTCTAGACTACTATGAAAAACGAAACATGTCGTATCCGGTGTCGGATTATACGTTTTCAATATAAAAAAAAGACAGTAGTTCTTTCGGATCTGACGACATTCGGTTTTCGTAGTAAGACCTGCACAAGACAGCACAATAGATGAGTATCAGACGAATCAATAAAACAAACAACACACACAATAGGGTCGCCGACCCTGGCTCACGGCAGTGGGAAAGTCTTCTGAGACAACACCATGCATTTGTAGTGGTAATAGACCTTACATCAAAAATATTAACTACCTAGATATAAACAAAACTTCTTTGCTTTGGAAGGTTTGGCAGGTTTAGACATTATATCCATATACTATAGACATAGACATTTAAGTGACTAATATAATTTAAAATATATATCATATTATGTAACATGAATATATAATTCGTATTTATAATTTACAATTCTACAATTCTAGTAACTCCGAGGAACTGCACGGTTCCGCTAGGACTATCTAACATTTAAATATAATTTATGACGATATTTATCGTTAGAACGGCTCTTGTTTGATTTGGTTATTATTTTGGAATGTTTTCTAGTAGTGTTCTTGAAACATTTTAATTATACAGCATTGACTTATATTTTGGTTCAATTCGATAGTGAGAGCCTGAAAAATAATTGTCCGAATTGCAGAATTTGCTATTCAAAACACAACATAAAAGTGTTGTGTTCAACAATATAATAACCTTTGCCTCTAGGATTATCATATTATGGTCACCCTACACGTCTCCAGCCCAAACTTTTTACCTTCCATTCTTCAAAGTCTGCAAAAAATACTTTGAACAGCGCTTTGTACCTACTCAAACATGTACCTAACATACTTCATTGCATATTGGTAACCTATAGTCCTATACGATAACTGTTCTTTGGACATGCCTAACTAAATTATCTGGTTTTTCAGTTGGTGAGAAATAATACAGTTAATATAACCTTTTTGTAAGAGAAAACTAAAAGCTGTTATATAGGAACCTTCTTTTGCTGTCGGTGAATAATAAATTCACTAGTAGTTAAAAGAATAACCAGAATAATCTAAGGAAATAGTGGTTGAGTGTTAGGTCTACAACAAAATTATTTGGCGTTTCAAAATGATACTAAAGTCTCAATAAATTTAAAAAATGACAGGTCCATGTGGTTGGTTTAATTTTAAATTACACGAAAGCTAGACTGCGTTAAGAACTAAGAGAGTCAAGTGCCTGTAATTAGTTTCGCTAAAAAATATGTAAATATTCCCAATATTTATTCTTCCTAGGATTTCTTTCCCTACTGAATTAACGTGTTTATGATTTTCCTCTTTACAAATTAGAGTTAGGTAAACCGTCAAAGAATCCGTTTATATTCTCTACATTATCTTATAAATTCTCGTAAATGGGAAATCAATGTCCAATTCAAGACTAGCTTAAAAGAATAGACCAGAGCGAGAGTTTTTTCTTGACTTTTTCATTGTTGATTACACAATTGAATTCCTCTATTTTAAAACAAGCATCAAAACAAAGGTTGCGCAAGAGTCGATGCCGGAGATCACGTAACGATGCGCGTGCGCATGTCTTATTGCTGTCTTTAATAGGGTCATTATTTCTAAAATTTTTAATACATTTAAAGGGAATAATCGTGGACGAACTTTTAATACATCACCATCATTCGGCATTAACATAAAGTATTAAATTATATTCATATTTAAACCTAAATCTCGGTTATAATTGTGATATCAAAAAAATATATATTGTATACTACAATTATATACTATTTATACGGTTTTAGGCAAAAATCTAGCATTCTTTCTTCCGCAATGGATCTTATAACTAAAATTAAAACAAATATTAATGAAAAGTGTTATTGTCTATTCATTGATTTGAAAAAGGCGTTCGACACTGTCAGCCATAAGATACTCGTAGAAAAGTTAAATAATTTTGGTATATCAGGAACAGCTTTAGAAATTTTTAAATCATATTTATCTAACAGGACCCAGATTGTTAAGGTAGGTAACTATCAAAGTGGTATTCGGCAAATAGAATGCGGCATTCCCCAAGGAAGAATCATAGAATAATTATTAATTACGATTGAAATTTTTATTACATATCTGACAGAACATATTAAATTTAATTAATTGTTTTGTATAATTATGTAACTTTGTAATGTTTGTATTGCTCCTTAGCAGGACCTAGTCGTTTCTCATTTTAGTTATAACATCTATTATACCTAGGTTCACAAACAATAAATGAATTGAATAAGGATCCATCTTAAAACCACTGCTTTTTTTAGTATATGTTAACAACGTTAGCAAAATAGGCTGTTTTACTTTGGGAAAAGTTTACCTGATTCAGTAGACAAAGCACAAACAGACTTGATGAAATATAATATCTGGTGTCAACCTGCTCACAATAAATGCAATAAAAACCACTTATATTATATTTACGGCCAAAAATAAAAAAATCCTACAATATGAACCTCTAACGATAGGTAATAACGTCATCCACCGATCACATCAAGAAAAGTATTTCTCGGAAAGCCCATATCGAACGCGTGAGATCCAAGCTTGCAACTCTGACTGGAGCACTGAGAAGAAGTGCCGGCTGTATACCACGCAAAGTACGGATGGCTATATATAATTCTCTTGTCAAATCGAATCTAGACTATCTTATGGAAATCTGGGTTTGTGCAGCTAAAACAAACCTTAAACCTCTACAAATCTCACAAAACAAATTATTAAAAGCATTATTGAAATATTAACTGACTTAACTGACACATACACTATCGACAAACAAACGAAATTATTTAATGTAAAACAACTTTATACATATTCAACACGCATTTTAGTAAAATAAATATTAATGAAAAAATACATACACAGATAACGTTTACAAATAGAGAATACAAATATAATTTGAGAAATACCAACAAAATTAAACTTAGAAAACCTAGAACAAATTACGGAAAGCGTTGTTATTATGTTTGAAGGAGCGCAATTATTTAATAACTTACCTGATTATATTAAAACCTGTGTCTCATTTATAAAATATTTATCATAAAATATTAGAAAACCCTAAGAACTCTGGAGCAAATAAATACTAGCTTTAACTTTAATTAGTTATAGCAAATAGCCTTAAGCTCATTTTAAGTGAACTCTGTTCTTTTTTGAGTATTAAATTTCTTTAAACCGAATCTTAGTATGAAGATCAGTTTTTGTAACCCTTTGTTAGTAAAGGTAATTAGGTACCCGAGTAGTTATTTGTTCATCGGTGAGGGTAGGGAAAACGGAATGGTTGTATTATGTTTAAGAATTTCAATTATTACTCTATTCATCTAAGATATTAAAAGCATAATAATAATCTACGTTTCATGGGAGGAAATACATAAACTTCTAATGCCGCAGGTGCGTTTAATGCCATCAGACAATTAAGTTTATATCGTAGCTTTCGTAAATAAACGTCTTTATGGTAAGTAAAATATTGTAACCTCTGGTATTAATACTGCTTTTATCTAATACGAAGCAATGAAAACATCAATCTATAATTTACGAGTCTGAATAGAAACTACAGTTGATATATGGAGAGATATTGAATAACGTAGATCCTTGTAGAACTATCTACTTCTACCATCAAGCGGCTGCTTGTCTCGCTACGGTACGCTGGTGAGTGGTGAGTGAGTTCTGGATAGACACTTGCATAATAATGCTATTCCATAAACATAAAACCGCCTCTGTGGTTGGTCTAGCGGCTCGACCACCGGTGTCAGGAGATCCCGGGTTCGATCCCCATGGGGAGTACAATAATGTGCTTGGTTTGGTTGGTGGTAGGACTCTGTTAAAGTCTTCCTGGCTAGCTATCACTATCACCATCTTACCTAAGTCTGTCGCCATAACGATTCTTTAAAAAAATGTGTTCCGGCATTTAGAGGTAAGATAGCTAGTTCTATTTAAGATTCCGGGTGTATTTGGCCTTATCATAACTTGGAAATCAGGTGAGATGAAAATTAAACACAACCCTGTCGTACAATAAAACAAAAAACGTTTGTCATGGATGGGAATTGAACCCACAACCTACAGCCTACATCTTGCGCTTAAACCAAATTTCACCAAACAGGTTCTAGAGAATTGATAATAGCTGAGATCAACACTAATCAATGGATCAAAGACATTGCAGTGATCGTGAGTAATAGTAGTCGGTTCGGTGGATGACGGCGGCTCTTGTTCATTATATACATGTTATGATCAACAGGGGTACCTACTTTGGATGGATGAATGACCTATGGACTAACATTATGATATCAAATCAACACACGGTTTCTTCAATGGAACCCACGCTCGTCAAGCCGTAACGTCAAAATGCAAGCAGCATAATGTTGCAGTTTCCCATGTCCGTCTGATCGTCATTCAACACTAATGGCACCGCAGCGCTTCCTAGTCGGACCCGTGCCCATTATCCCATCAATCCTGCGGGAGCGGGACTGCTCCCGGTCAAAGCCTGCCTGCGGTTTATCGTACGTGTTTTACTATACTATAATTGCAGACAGAGGTACAAAAGTTATGTTACACATTTAACATGGACATGATTTTGTCATGTCTATTTTTATTGCTTTTACATATAGACTGGTGTAGCATAGGTATAGTAAATAAAATTTTCCTTTTCAGTTCCTTCACATCACTTCACATCAACAGTCCATTAGGGACGGAGCCTATTTTAAAGCTGGAAGGTTTTGCCATAGCCACCACCATCGCAGTAATACACAGAAGAATGCTGCTGCGCTTCTTCTGGCGAGGTCCTTTCGTCGGCTTTTATGACATCCATGGGCTGAGTTGGAGGGGTAAATGTTTAAGCCGCGACACCGTGGCTGTCGAGGCTTTCACTTTCACAGAAAAATGTACCCTTTTTCCCATTAAATTATCATTTTATAATTGTCAAAGAATCTGCAAAATATCAATGAAGTCCACCGACAGTTCCTAACTGCCTGTCATCACATCTCGCTCCAATTCCGCCAACTAATCAACATTTTTAATTGATTCCATCAGAGAAAACTATGCCGTATTTTGTACGAGTTAGAGTACAGAATTCATGTCTGTAATATTTAATTTAACCGCAGTGCGTGCACGCATCTACTGATCCAGTTTTCTATTGTGAACCCGCGAGATGCGCAATTGTAGCGGTAGTAGCGGATGTGCAATTACACAGTAATACCTAATTGAGGGTGATTATAAACTTGTATTTAGGGCTGAATGCAATGATTACTGCGCTGTTGGTACTTGCGACCTTCCCATGACATCCATAAACGGTTTGCTGTGAAATCATTACTAGACGATACTGGATTATATTAATTTGCAAGTTAACATAATAACAATTGGGAGAAGCCTCCTGAAAGGCTCCTGAAGCACAGTTCTGCGTGTTCGGGAGCCTATGGATTCATAAAATACTTTTGTCAAATATACGATTTATTATTATATAATAAGTAAAACCCTTCGCGCGACTAAAAAGGGTGGTAAATTGAAACAGGACATAAATAAATGGATAAATATTAGGACACTAATTTTACACAGCGCATTGTCTTGGACAGAAGACGTTGATTTGATATTCCTTAGGTACTTTAAATATATGTATTTATGTATGTGGAAGTACTTTTTTTAAAAAAATATTAATTCATGTAAAGTATGTAAGTATAAGTATTTTAGTGGGATAGTCGTTAACATAATTACATATAAAATTATCAAAAGGCATCTGATGAAGATGAAAGTGTGTGCGTATGTAGCACATACGTTGCCGTCTTCGATATTATAATATGCCATTCCACATAATTATGAATGTAGTTGCACTTCACATACCGAAAACACAATAAAAATCAATAACACAGACAAGTGAGTACTGCATAGTTAAGCCAGTAATCAGCGGAGACAGGTGACGGCGAACAATTGTCCGCTGGCCCATCCTTGGCACACATACCGCGCCCAGCCCTGCGCAGGCGCACACACCTAGCTACGATACATTGCTTCAATATCAATACACACGTACACTTGAATTACAGAAATTTACTAAAACGCGCAATACAAACCGCTTCTAACAAATGGAATCCAATGTAAGTAATTTTTAACCGTTTTGCTAGATAAGGCATATACGACAATCTGTTTTTTGACGACGTAGAAAGTATAGAGTAAATTCACAAAGAAGAAAATGATTTGAAAGCGTAATGCAGGAATTTATGGCTTTCGTCTACGAACTTCGGGTCCTAAAGAAACCTTCTCCTTCTTGAAAACTAAAATTTAGCAATACTTATATGATCGTGTGGATCATGCTCAGTAACAAATGCTTTGTATTTTATTTAGTTTTTAGTTTATTTATTAGGTTTACCAACGGTTGCTACAATATTACATGCTTACTTTAAACTTAATTAATATTTATATCCAATTGCACAACCAATTAAAGGCAAACACAGCATGCAAATTAGGAGCACACAACTTAAATTAGATAAAACTAAGTAGACGAGTAAGAAGAGAAGAGCTTAAATTAAGCGCTACATAGAGGTAAAAATAATAAAAGTAAAAGGAAAATAGGAGAAACCAACCGGGGCCATGTACAATTGCTGGAAAAGGTGAACTTAACTAAGTATCGGTATTTGTATGGACAGATCCAAATATAAAATTAATACCCCGTCGGTGTTCTCTGCGCCAAGTTACCAGTGTTTTTATTATCGACGGGCAAACGCTTGGCTTTCAACTCACCGGTGTCATGTTATTATATGGCCGAAAGTCGAAATGCACTTCACCCGGAATTTTCAACTGACTGAGGTATAGCCGGAACAAATCAATAAGGCAATAAATGTTTTTTTTAGTTGATTTGACAATTTAGAATTGCTGCTATATCGACTGACGTTTGGTAAGATGATGGTAGTTAGCCAGGCGGACTTAAACAAAATCCTACTTCCTCCATTCCTACTTCCATTTCATGAAACCGATCTCTGTCAAATGTGTAGCAAGGTACATTTAACCCGTAATTTGCCCATAATTCTCGATAACCGCTTCCAATTGATGTGGCGGTGCGCGGGCGCATAGCGGCGCGCTAGGCTTTTTGCCAGAGTCTACCCGTTCCGCTCTCATAGACCGCTGCACTCGTCACTGGCAACATATGACAGCTGGTTTTCTACACCTTAGGATTCTTTTTGTGTGTCGCAAGTGTTCTACATACCTCCTATACAACACTGATTCTATATCAGCACAGCTCAAATCTTGCTGTTTTTTAACATTGTCTCTTGATCTAGAAACTTGCTCTCATGCGTGATCTTCTACGGTGCTATCTAGAAATATTGTTCTAAATATTATATTTTTCTAACTATGAATTAACTGAGGATTTTAGTAACTATTGAGGTATGGAATCGATATCTCAGATCTGTTGCTAAATCTTATATTCAAAACAAAGTTTTAAATAAATATTTTCTGCAAACATCCTGCAGCAAAACAGTTCACTACAGCTTATAGTAATAAATATTACACATTAATTGAATACAGCGCCATCTAGTTCCAAACTAAGCATAGCTTGTAATATGGGAACAAGATTACGGATAGAATACCTACCTAAATACTTTTTTTTTTGTAAATCATACAAAACAATACAACACCCAAACACAGAAAATACATAAAAAATACATAAAATACATAAAAACATTCATAACACAAATGTTTGTCCCGGGTGGGAATCCCACAACCTAGGCAGAGCTACTACTACTACTACCAACTGAGCTGTGAGGCTTGTTAGTCGGCTTTTTTAGGTTTATCTTTGTATGATGTATATATATATTTTTTTCATATATATATTATTTTATTGGTATACATAAGTATTAGGCATATTATTTTAGGTATTTGTTTTCCAGCAGCTACGATACTGACGATAGTGTTGAAGCTGTTCTATTTGAACTGGATTCGTGACTCCTATCCGTGACTGGCTGTGAATTATTTTATTGGTTAAGTGAAGATGATGCAGTTTCCAATGAAAAGCACACACCCGTACACAATGCTACCTAGAGCGATTTGTAGGAAATAGTTCCGATTGAAGAGCGCTGGCTACCGGTTCAAGAATATAACGGTACCTTGTCGTAAAGCAAATGTGGGAAAGCGATTCGGTTTCTATGTCGAAGGTTCTTTCGAATATTTTTTTATGATTTTTTCGTATTTTTTGCGCTAGTAACGGGTCTTTGTTACCGTCATCCCATAAAACATATTTATAGAAGGTCAAAAAAACTCTACTAAAGGACCCTGAAAATAGGTATACTCGGTAGGCACGTTTTTTTTTATTGTACGACGGGGAAGCGCTTGGCCTTCATCTCATCTGGTAACAAGTTAAGATAAGGCCGAAGGTGGAGGCGCACTTCACCCGGAATCCTCAACAAACTGAGGAACTGGCTATCTCACCTCTGAATGCCGGAACACAACAATTTTAGAATTGTAATTATGGCGAAAGAATTAGGTAAGATGGTGGTAGCTAGCCAGGCGGACTTAAACAAAGTCCTACCAACAACCTAACCAAGCACAATATATTGTACTCCCCATGGGGATCGAACCCGGGACCTCTGGATCTGAAATCAGTGGGTTTAACCACTAGACCACAGAGGCGGTAAAAAAAAACGTCCTCGGTTATGGCCTGTGTGTTGATTGTTAGAAAATAAAACCGGTAGTTAAATATAAAAAGTAATTTAACCACTTCTGTGGTGTAGTGCGCCTACTGGTATCTGATCTTAAGGTCCCGGGTTCGATCCCCGGGGAAGTACAAAATTTTGTTCGATTTGGTTGATGGTAGGGCTTGTTTAAAGTCCACTAAGCTAGTTACCACCATCTTACCTTAGTATCTCGACCTCTCAAATTGTTGTTTTCCGCCATTTAGAGGTAAGATAGCCAGTTCCTCAGTCTGTTGAGGATTTCGGGTGAAGTGCGCTTCTACCATCAGCCTTATACACCAGGTGAGATAAAGGCGAGATTTTCCTCGTCGTAAAAACAATTATTCGAAAAATTTCAACTCAAAGATTTGTTTTTGCGATTATTGTAGTTAGTATTTATAAAATTGCTCGGCGCGGCGGCGTGTGCGCACTGTAGTGGAGGAAATTCGTGATAGTACAATGTATTGTAGGACATGCGAGTACTAAAGTATCCAGCAATAGCAAGAGAGCATCGAAAGATAGATAAATAAAATATTACGGGACATTAATTTTACACAGCGCCGTCTAGGCCCCAAGCTAAGCGATGGCATATGGGAACTAGATCACGGATAAAATACTTTTTGTAAATACATACGTACTATATGATACAACACCCAAACACAGAACAAACATTTATATTCATCACACAAATGTTTGTCCTGGGTGGGAATCGAACCCACAGCCTACAGCGCCGAAGGCAGAGTTACTACCAACTGAGCTATGAGGCTTGTCTAAATATATTATTCATTTCAGTAGGCATTCTGTATTTATTTATCATTTGCAATATCTGTTACAGTTCAAAAAGGTTTCGTTTGTTATCTACCACATACAGGTTAATTTTTGAGACGGGACAGTAAGGACCTCAGTTGGTGAAATAGCGACTTTTGATCCTTATAAGAAACAGGATCGATTGGCATCAAAAAAAGTTTTTGTGTAAAATTACCATTGTGCTGACTGTGCATTTTTACCAAAATCTGAGAATGCAGTTCAGAATATCTGAAAAAAATTATGAATAGCCTGAAAAACCTCCTAAAAACGTTTTCCTGTAACTATAACGGTTAAGGTACCTGCCCTTACTGTCCCGTCTCAAAAATTCACCCTTCTTTTCCCAAAAAAAAGTAGGTAGTTGGGCTTTCTCATTTTTTTTAATTCTGCAAACATATGCAAAGCACTTTATTGGTGTCATTTTGGAGATTATTTATCCGTCACGTCTTCACACGTTTAACACAAATGATTTCATGCAGATATCGAAACGAACCCTTTACGTTAGTTCATAAAATAATTTGATAAAAATCCAATTAGTTCAACGAGTTGAATTTAGTGGAATAGAGGATAGCGAATAAGGACCCTGGTTGGGCGGGCTATGCAGTGGCTTCATCTTGAGTGAATCAGCTACGATACGAGTAAACATTATTTAGATAACGACACTGCTAATGGATTATGCGAGGTCAAAGAACGTCCTCATCTCCATAAAAGCACACTTTTCAAGACCTCAAAGTGTCACTTTCGCCAGTTTTGGCACACAGCAGCTCCGGTTAGAGCGGCACACATTTTATTCAGAACGCACAATATTTAGTGGGAGACCTGTTAGAGAATACCAAGTTGAGAATAGTGAAATAATTCGTGCCAATTTAGGTTGCCCTCTTGAACTGCTCTTGAAAATGTATATACCAATTTTTAAAGGTATATATTCTATTCACCATCGCCATTTCATTCTACCATTTAACTTCAGGTCCCTTCTACAATCGAAGAGTAATTAAATACTCTTGCGATATGTCCAGTACCTAGTATCTGTGTATCTGTGGTACGTTATATTTGATGTTGTTGACTCGCTGGTGACTATTTCAATAAAAGAGAAAGCAATTTGTATCAATAACCCGATGTAAGTGTCGTGTCCATCTGTTACTACAGGAAGGCAGTACGCGGAACACAGACACACATACAAGCTACGTTTTTTTGCATGTTTGAATGGCTGGGTATTTGAGGAGTGGCCAATAAAAACGCAATGTATTCACTTGATTGATTGGGTAACTAGCGGTGCAGGTTGAACAGAAGCGGGTTTCAATTAGTTGTAGTTGAAACATAATGCTCGCTTCGTAACATACTAATCACACAGTATTATGATTTCGAATTAAATAGACCGCATCAAGATCTAACAATGTATCAAATCAAAGCGATCGCGGACACTTTCTCGACAAAATGGTCAGAGACGTAACAATACTCTTCAATAGCCAGCATGGTATTGACAAATGGGCAATAGTCAAGTCAGTCTGACCGAATGCCGGCACCTAACACAGTGTTGCGAGATGCGATCACGCATTCGACCCGGGGTCAAGACCTCAACACGACGAAAACCATTTCGATGTTTAGTTGCGTCCGGTTTTTCACACGGGGCCTCTCAAGAGCCAATTACACTTTGTACCTACAAGATTACAATACAAGTTGATTTGATTGATTTGATCATCATTGAAAATAATAACTATAAAACAACCGATTAACTAACTACTCTCAAACCTACGTTTGAAAGATATAGTATATTAGATATGTATTGACAGTAGGTGAAGGTGTGGCGGTGGCCCTCGGGCCTGAAGGCACGCTTTACCACGTTGCTTAACCCACTTATTCCCGAATTAAACACATCGCCAAACGAAGAGTGTTGAACAATATGGCGGCGTGTCATGATATGCCGAGAAATTTAATGATCTGGTCATTTATTTGATCGGACAACGACAGATATAACGCTAACAAGCAGTTAATGTTCTTAATTTGTCAAACTATTCCAAGAGAGTTCAAAATTTAGCTCCAGCATAGTTGATATCAAATGCCATATATGGCAGCCGTGTAAGTATAAGACTCACCGTGCTGGCAGGATGTGGCCTCCCGTGGCCGTGCGCTGGCAGCAGAACCACCTGAGGCATAGCCCTGCCCTTCCTGACACCGGGGGCGCGCCGCGACCTGCCCGCCGCCGCCGCTGCCGCTGCCGCTGCCGTCGGCGCCGTGCTGTGCCGTCCCAGCCAGCATGTGACTAGTTTCTCTTTGCTGTTCGCACTATCGAACTCTCCGCCGTCATCCTGGAAACATGCACTTGTTATCGGAGTACTAAAAAAGAGAGTATACTTACTGCATACTAGTCATCCGCTATACTTACCAATATTTATGTTGACTGTTATATTCAAGGCAGAAAGAAGTCATAGTAATGAATACTACTTATTCCCTGAGCTTAGATTTTACCTCGTCCTTGTATATTATACAAACGGACCATCAGCCCGAGGCTCTTGTCTTTCTCGGAATCACGACCGGCACACAAGGAGCTCGCAGCTCTGTTTGCGACTGCGATAGGCGCTAGGTGGTACCATTGATGTTTCAAAGAATCCTAAAAAATCCCTCGAAATAATTGATAATTGTCTTTAACTGTGTATGTTGTGAAGTCAAGGGCCATTCACAATTGAAAAAATAGCATCAATTATTAAAAAATACTTGAAGATTTAACTCACTTTTTTCTTCTTCAATGTCTCTCCCTGCAGCTTTCCCTCCAGATCCTTACACAGCTCATGATTCCTCATTCTCTCCACATTATGGCCCTTCTCATCCACGTGCACCACAAATGGAGCCGCTTTGAAGTCAGGGTCGAACTGGTTGTGGTCAAACGCTTGCTTGGGCTTGAAACAAGGACACACGCGTTTGGAGAGATAGTAGATGGTAACCACGCAGACCAGGCAGTGGAGAGCTGCGATTATGAGGAGTGCGATATTTGCAAGGACGGGGCTCCATGCTTGCATCTCATCCTGGGGAAGAATTACACGATTAGGCACTGTTCTGTACCTTCATAGCCGTGAAATTGCAATTAGATTACTCGAATTAGTTCAGTTTAATTGGCCGTATCTGTAGTTTCATCTCATTGCGGTATCATAGCAATGACCTGAGAGTCGCAGAATAGAAATTTGTGAAGTGCTACAATTTATACGGTATTTAGGAGCATGTTACGACATTTTTTATAAATGGAGATGAAATCATTACACAACGTAATTTTAGCTTGGTTAAATAAGTAAACCGACGACAAAATATACCGGATTTTAGTATGTGAAAATTTTATGTGGAGCGCTGTTCCCAAACGCCATGACCATCAGGGGAAAAGAACGATAGAGCTACTCACGTCAAAGCTGGTGTGTTCTGTAGGCTGCGCTCGCTGCGAGTCGCGTTGCAACCCGCTCGCTGCGAGGACGGCGGCGCTGTTCCCACACGCCAGGCACAGCAAGGAGAGAGCCAGGAATGCCGTCAGCAACGGACTCCTGTTCAAAAACACACACACTTGGTACTACATTGCAAATATCAATTAGTTCGTTCATATATAAATATTTTTAATAACAGTACATTCATTTAACACAGCGCCATCTAGCCCCAAACTAAGCAAAACTAGTAATATGGGAACTAGATTACGGATAGAATACTTAAACCTAAGTATACTATTTTTTTGTAAATACATACGTACTACATGATACAACACCCAAACACAGAATAAACATATATACTTCATTCATCCCACAAATGTTTGTCCTGGGTGGGAATCGAACCCACAACCTACAGCGAAGAAGTCAAAGCTACTACCGACTGAGCTTTTGTAGAACTTGTTTCCAGATTCGTTAGTTGAGCTGTAGATCTACTATCTAGGCTTGCGTTTGACTGCTATCTCGCCTATGAATGATGAAGCGTACGATCGATTAAGCTTACCTAGAAGAAACCTAGTCACTATTGTTTTGGTTTAAAAACTTCCATATTTAAACAATCGCAAAACACAAATTTAGGCAAGGCGTTCCACATATGGCGGTCCGCATTGTAAATTATTTATAATCCGATAAGTCAGATTCGGTGCTTTGGAGGGCACGCTAAGCTGTCGGTTCCAGATTTATGGTACCTCGGTAAGTAATCAGTAAATAGCTATGTCAGACTTACCAACTATGTATTTAAAAGAGAAGCAGTCGGGTTACCAAAGGACGTAATGAAATAGATAAGTCAAAATAAATACTAGTATGTAACATAGCTGTCACGTGCGGCGTCCAGCAATTATATGATATCGATCGCGTCGACTTTCACTCGGAGTAATTACACTGATCATCTTCGATGTGTTATCACACGGAGAGTGTGGACACCGTGATAGCTCATTACTTGTTGAAATAGGCAACGTGCCTAGCTGTCAGTCAGCAGATATTTGCCAAATTCAGTCGCTAGCGAGCCACCGCCTAGATGGAACGACGACCTCCGTACAGTGGCTGGTAGAAAGAGGATGAGTCAAAGATCAGGCTCAGGGGTGCATTTTGGGAGATACTTACGTGTATTTCAGTGGACTGCGATAGTTTTATGACGATGATGATGCAACCTTCCTGGCGCACAAAGCGGTTCTCCTCAATCTTAATAATGTGCACTGCCAATGAGTGATACTGCTGAGTGACATTTGCCTGAGACTTTTTCCGATAGTTACAACATGGGAAAATTCAAGAGGGAATAGGTTCCATATAGACAAGCGTGCTCCATCGTAGACTGTGTAATTTCATTGCGTAACGTCAGCCGAGATATAAGTCAAGCGCAGTTTATCTACTTTAACAAAAACGGAGATTATGAAGACATGTCGGTTCTCTCTCATGAATGAACGTACATTATGTCCATAAGTCTCGGAGGATGTGGCTGCAAGTCAAGTGCAACCACAAGCACCAGGAAATGGCAACAACCGTTACCGTTTCACTCACGCCGCATTTTGCAGTTAAACACACATTGCTTAGTATGCGTGCTAAAATTTGCTAGGCTAATAGGTAGGTACCTAAGAGGACCTACAACTGGAAGCATTAGACTGTACCTAAACAATAAGCAGTGAGTGGGTAAACATTGCGGTCTCTATCCCTTCGCGATTGCGCCGCGACTGCGTCTGAGCGCGTTGAAGTCTTTTGCAGGTAAATCGCAATCGCAACAATGAAAGAATACTGTGAAATACATCGTTTAGTTTGTTTCGTCGGGCTATTCTGCTCGCGGCTATTCCCGCGTGGTACTCGAACAAGAAGAAGCCTATATTTTATTGCTTGTCTAGTATATCTAAGCAAAGTGTTAGCTCAGCCCTTCAGAACTTTTGGTGTGAAAAGGGATCAAACATTCATCCAAACCAACTTTCGCATTTCTAATATTATATTATTGTTAGGAAGAATGACTGCAGACTCGTGGTCACAACATATTGTAGGGATTGTCCCACTGGTGTGACCTGGGAATAAATAAAATCTATAAAAAATATTTCTTTAATCAACAGCTACTGTTTTAAGATGCCTGCACTGGCCTGACTCCTCATGGAACGAATGCCGTCGCTCCAACACGTGAAAAAGTGAACTACTCGCGTGGCACTTAAACTACCTACTCGTACTACCTACTCGTTGCACTTGCATTGTTTCTGTGATACCTAAAACCGCCTCTGTGGTCTTGCGGTGTCCATCCAGACGAGGTATCCAGAATACCCGTGTTCGATCCCCAGGGGAGTACAACATTGTGCTTGGTTTGGTTGGTGGTAGTCCACCTGGCTAGCTACCACCATCTTACCTTGTCTGTCACCTTGTTGAGGATTTCGGATGAAGTGAAGTGCGCTTCCAGGTAGGTATGTCGCATCGTACCTGGAACCTTCCCCGAAACCTCGTAGTGTTTATTTTGTTGCAAGTTTTTTTAGATATATACGATGAGCCGTTTGGCGCCCCTGAGGGAGCCACCGGGGGAGCCAAGTCCCCGTAGCCATCTTGTCGTGTATATTATCCATAGCAAAGATATATACAAGATGCAGATAACGCTATGGATATATTTTTTCGAGGAATTGACTATTCTATAACATAGCGTCATGTAAGAATACCCTTAAACTTTTTTATGCTGAAGTATTGACTTTTGTGGTTGGTTTAGTTTCGGTAGCGCAGTTATCACATACACAATGCTAATGGTACAAGTTGGTAGGTAGTGTCTCGCTGCACTGCACGCAGCGCACACTGTCCTACCAGCGCATACTGTGCGCGTGCGCACAACGGAACAGCACGCAGCAGAGCATAACGCGCAACCACGGGCTCGTTATAAATTTTCTTTCTAAAAAGGCTTATAAAAACTGTTTATTTATTTTTATTCAGTTTGATATCGCGCTGTTGCTCGATAGGTTAACAGTTGTACTTTTTATCTAAATTTCTAAGGAGAAAGCTCAATAACACTGCAATATTATTAGTGCGTGTTTAATAAATTTCAAATACATTAAAACATGGAACAGGTATCGAGTTATGTAGATATATGTTTTTTTTATTGTACGCCGGGAAAGCGCTTGGCCTTCATCTCACCTAGTAACAAGTTGAGATAAGGCCGAAGGTGGAGGCGCACCTCACCCGGAATCCTCAACAAACCTAGGAACTGTCTATCCTACCTCTAATTGCCGGAACACAACAATTTTAGTATTGTTGTTATGGCGACAGAATTAGGTAAGATCGTGGTTGATAGCCAGGTGGACCCAAACAACGTCATACCACCTACCAAACAAAGCACAATGCTCTACTCATGGGGATCGAACCCGGGACCCCTGGATCTGAAATCGGTGGGTTGAACCACTAGACCACAGAGGCGGTTAAAATAGATAGCTCTGGATTAGGCCTAAGCATGGCCTTTTAGCCCATCCGTTTTATATCGGCAAATGATATAGACGACTAGTAAGTAACTTATCGTGTCAACCTATATTCATCACAATTGAATATGTCCTTATGAATATATATGAAGTGACTGTTGTTTACTACGTAATTATAATGATAAAAATACAATTATTGAAATATTTTCTGTTCTATATTGCCCCATTCTGCGCATACCTTAACGAAAATATGTATTTACTTACGTATGTATACATTTTACATAAATGCAATCTGTTGCATAACACGCCGCAAGTTACCGACCAGTGGAGGCCGCGGGCGGAGAAAGCATGCCTCATCAATATTATACAAATCTGTGGGTGCCTACATGGTGAGTAGGAAGCCATTTTCACTGGGTTTATTTTCTTTCTTCTCATAGGTAGCTCCTGATTAATGAGCTAGTCAAGGAAAGTTTTCTCATTGCTCACTCGGAAATTGTGGTAGTCGATGCAATTACAGGTTTTTGATACGTCTTAAGACGTCTCAACAACTTTACCTCGTCCTAGCCTTGAATGTGGATAGCTAAGGCATACGCAGTATAGGCAACGATTACCTTTCATCACATATGCCACTTTTTGGCCTGGCTATTCTAGCTATCAAAATAATTACTAACATAATTATGTTTTAAAATCTAAAAAGAAAACCGACTTCAATGAAGAATATTATTAGAAGTCGGTTAAAAACAGAGGCAGCTCGCAAAGTTCGTTGATTAGGTTGTAGCATTCTGGACCACCCGCCTCCCGTGTGACCTCATTAACTCTTGAAGTCTTGACGGGTTCATTAGAGGCAGTCACGTTCGGCCGTCTGTCTGCCTGTCTGTTACGGTGGTGAACCATACCTACTGAGATTGTTTATTTTACGAAATATGAGTTTATAAAATCCTCGTGTAGCCGATTTGACAATTGTAGCATAGCCCAAATATAATGTCCTGGATACTTTCAGGGTAGCGTTCTATTATAGTGTAGGGCTGCACTAAGAGTGAAATCTAAGAAAATTATACGGGATGACGGGAACACATCCCGGGCGTTTAATTAGTGTGATCTAGACTGTAAAAGTGCACTTGTATGATCTAGAACTGTAAATCGGAGAGCTACTTTTGAGACATTTTGTATGGATAATAATTTCAGTCAAAAAGTAAAATTAAGAGTATTAAGTGTCGTAATAGTTAAGAACGATGACCATCCGTTGATAATTATATAAAAAGTTGCCCGTGGCAGCCCTGGCATAGAATATAGGCCCCTATACTAAGAAATACAACAGGTCAGAATAATTCTGAACGAAAGAACGAACCCGCCAGCAAGATTTGTAATGATGCAAAATCCCCCACTGCACTCCCAAGTCCTGAGGTAAACTTTGCGGCAACAATGGTGCTCCGTAATAAGTTGTTACGCAAAAAGTTGGGTTCACGCAAGTAAACGTTAATGTTCGCGAGACAAATAACATTTAAAACTGAACTGGCATATTTGTCTACTAAAATAACCTAAAATAAAATAAAATAAAAGTTTTGGTAGGTACTACGCTAATCTGATTTGTTAGCTGGAGGTCCAATAAACAGTTCGTCTAACTCGCATCTAGCTGTTCGTCTCAGAACTCATTTCGTCCATTGAAGACTTCAGACTCTGTGAAAGTATCGTTAAGACGATGCGCGGCGCAATCAAGACGTATAAACTTGTCATTTATATATTCCCAATATCCCCAATGACTTTTCTAATAGGAAAGAATATAAAATTTCATTGGCCGTGATATTCCCAAGCATATTGTGCAGCATGTCTGCATAGATCGCAGTGCGAGGACCAGCGGGCTTAGCTGACAGCCGCAAGAAAACTCTGTCACGCTCACGCGCTGAGTCGCTATCTTGAGTTTTTCCACCGACACAACAAAACACTCAAGAGTTAGCGGCTGCTATAAGCTCGCATATCACTTATGAGATGATTATGGTATCTCTGATGTGTTCGACAATACATTTAGCTCCATAATATTCTGGAAGTGAGCCAGGTTGCATGGCTACATGACTTGCACGCAGTCATGTGACTAGAAGACAACCAGTGTTGCCGTCATTAGCTCCAAATTACTCACGGTATTTGGTGTACACGTGAATTACATACACATTTCGTAATTCTCTTACATTCCAGATTTATAATTCTAGGGAGCAACAAACTGCTTTTGCTTTGATCAGGTACGCATTACGACAGATACAGGTATAGGTACCAAATCCAATTAGAGTGTAACCAGATTTTTAAATGTAGGTACCTCATGGCCTGGTTGTTAAATAAGTTGGTAGGTATTACTTTTTAATTTAAGCTACCTTATATTTCATACCTATAGTATATACATTAAACTACACATTTTGTTCAATTTGTTAAGCTACTGCCCAGCGGCACTGGTTCGCCATCACGCAGGTTTTCCTAGTTTACACATCAATGTAATTACATCAAGGATCAATTTAATAACCAGGAACATCACTTCTTCAAAATGTTATTGTGTTACCGTAATGATTGTTACCAAATAAGTTTTATTTTTATTTTTATTTCAAGTATTGCGACCATCACAATCACAAGAGCTGTTGACTCGGACTCGTTTTTGTTGATTCCACATTTATGATACTAAGTAGTGGTTTCTCGTGTGCCTCAAAAAACAAATGACGCAAGTAACAAAAGATAAGAAGATCGTGGTTTGTATCACCAAAATCAAAATACTAATGAGCATAAGATCCTATAATATCATCTATCTATCAATATATACTTATAATAGAATCGTAGAAAAGCTTCAAGTTAAAATTGGTGCTACCAACATAACACCCGCAGTTGAGCATAAAGTACAGGTAAGTATGTATAATTTTTGTCTATTTTACTGTTTGTTTGTGCTCGTATTTCCGGAACTGCTTAACCGATTTGGATGTGGTTTCCGATTATGGGATGTGTATAGTTCAGGGCAGGTTCTTACGATCGTTTTTTTTTCGCAAAATACCTACCTACTTAAAAGTTTTGTCGACTTGAATAACATTTACCTCTTGCATTTTTGTTTTGATGCATGCATATCGGTGATTTACTATCGATTTTAATAAAATAAACGCAAGTAGTTAGCCCAAATATTACACAATTGAAAACATGAAATTTGTTCGGAAATTTCGGAGATCGGTGATCAAAGAGACGTTTTCGGTGTGACGGGTGTAATGTTAATACACTAGAAACTTCTTAATTTATGTTTAGCACAACGTTGATGACGAGTGATGAGTTGAGGATGAGGGTGTAAAATACTCCTTGGCGATATGAATTTAAACTTTACATTAGTTAAGTATGTGAATAACGTAGTTTAACAGTAGTTTTTTAGTTGTTTTTTGTAAAAGTGTAAAAGGTAGGTAATATCTGCTACTTCCCATCTCCCAACAAGAGTATTGAGAAGATTTGCCATAATCACTACGCTTGGCAGGTGAGTTGGTGATATCTGTAGATATAGGTATCAAGTATGTTCTTAGATGAATGGGAACTGTTGTTAATTTTGCCCATCGCCTGGCAAAATTCCTTAGTCGAATCATGACACTACGGAAGTTATTGCTTGTTTAGATTAACATATGTGCAAAATTTCACTCAATTCGATCAGTCGTTTTTGAGTGAAGGAGCAAAACATAACGTATATATTATATAAAAACGTATTATATTATATATACAGGTGAGTTTTTTTCAGGGCCACTGAGGCCAAGTCTGAAAGAAGTGAAATATTTCTTAAATGCAGAACTTAGTTTTTTTGAAATCGAGCACGTTGATCTCCCAACATGACTTTTCGATAACTCTCACGATTTCAGACTTGGCCTCAGTGGCCCTGAAAAAAAACTCACCTGTATATATAGGTAAGGGTATTAGTTTCTTTTCATGGTTTCGTTTTACGATTTTATGTGTACTGGTTATTAAAAAAAATATTATGTTTATTAAATATTGTGTGCCCTAATAATGAATAAATAACATTCTGATTCTGATTCTGTATCAGTTTTGTATGGCGAATCGCCATACATAAACGCCATTGGCGATGTTGCACATTCCATTCTGATCCCACGGGTAACTTATGGGATGAAAAGAAGTCTATCTCATTCGCGGTTCAGGGCAAATGTGAAAAGTTTCAGCTCAATCCGATATTACTGATCGGAGTAAGTAGTTTTTGCGTGAAGGAGGACTTAAACATCCAACATCCAAACAAACTTTCGCTTTTATAATATATATATATATTGTAAGTTGAGATAAGGCCTAAGATGGAGGCGCACTTCAATCGGAATCCTCAACAAACTGAGGAACTGGCTATTAGGCTGGCTTACCTCTGAATGCCGGAACACAACAATTTTAGAATTGTTATTATGGCGACAGAATTAGGTAAGATGGTGGTAGCTAGCCAGGCGGACTTAAACAAAGTCCTACCACCAACCAAACCAAACACAATATATTGTTCTCCCCATGGGAATCGAACCCGGGACCTCTGGATCTATAATCGGTGGGTTGAACCACTAGACCACAGAGGCGGTTAAAATGAATAACCCAATGTCATTATGAACTATGAACATGAATTCTAGATCCAAGTTATCTGAATAACCATTTTAAAATACTAATATTTAGATATAACGGATTTTTTTACACACATACATATCGACTTATTATATATGTAAGATGCCGAATATAACGTAGGTACCTACCTACCTACTACGGTACGTTCCTATGATCTCTAATTCATACCATTCAGAGTTCATTGTGTCGACCGTTACCTGAGGATTACGTTACTCAGCAAAATTGAAAATTGTAAATCATCGATACTGCGTACTACGTCGTAAGGTACCTGTAACACAACTTTTTTGTTGGTAGAGTGAATAGATTCTATCACTCTATTATATAAGTTATCTATATAGCCTAGCGTTTGGCCAGCAGATAGCTAGGTAGAAAAACAAGCTAAGATGTTGTTCAAGATGGAGCACTATAGTCTAAAAGAACTTTAATACTAAAATATCGTACTGCTGCGAAAAGACAGACGGGGGCAACGAGTTCCATTCCTTTTCAGTACTAATGATAAAGGTTTAAGGAAATCGACGTAGGCACGATGGGAAATCTTCTTCGTTACGAACGGAGTCGATAACCAGTAATCCGTACCGAGGTACAAAAAAAATGATTGATTAACGTTCATCCACACTCTCCTATCATACACACTCTCCGATCATCCACCACTCCTATCATCAACACTCTCCTATCAACCACACATTGGATTTTGGTGAAAAGTGGCGAACACAAATAAGGCTCTTGTAGGTGAAGCGCGTTAAACTTTTTGTATCGAGATTTACATAACTACATGTAGTTCTACGATTTATTCTGTGGCTCCAGTATGAAATACGTAAACACGCTATTTTTCAAAGATTTCTACACACAGCCCCGTACCCGATGTAAGTATTCTGTATTTTATGACCAATTAGTAAGTTTTTACGTATATTTCGTTTTCCGTGTGTGCGCGAGCGTATTAATATTTAAATGCATTCGCCTATTTCTCATGTTTGAGTAAAAGTGGCTTCTTGACATTGCGTCATGACTTTCTCCAGTTCAGTGGAACGAGAAAAGGTCGCAGGTTCAAACCCGGCGGGTGCCTACCGGGCTTGGGGACCGGTGACCAAATTATGAAACGAGTGGTCTTGTGTTGACGGATGCAAGACTAGTTGTCATACCGAAATGGAGATTAATTTCACTTCAGCAACGTGCAAATCGTCCTTACTAGTCAACATAGCATCTGTCTATAGGATCTTATACGACATTCTGGTAACCTAGTGAGATTGATTAGATATGAAAAGTGATCATATAAACTCACCCGCTACCAACTCCATACAATCCATAGCAGTCGTTGATGCCGGCTAGCACGCCAACGACGCCCGTAACCACAGCGATGCAACCCGCCCATAACCCCGCGCCCACGCGAGATAGGGCGGCGCCCTTCACGACGGCTAGAGCACCCGCTCCTACTAACAGGGCTCCAAGCACCACCTGCCCAAGCCCCAGAAACACCACCAATCGCCTTCGGCTGTTAGGAACTTCACTACCCGCCTCAACACTCTTCGAAGTAACACTTTGTTCCTTAACCTTTTTCTCCTTCGTCTTTTTCTGCGGGGTTTTGCAAATCAAGTGTTCGGTGGAGTCCTCGGACTTGAGACTGGAGACGGTGGCGGTGGGCGCGCTGGTGTTGTAGTCCGGGGAGGCCGGCGAGGCTCGCTCCGCGTCTGACATCGCTGCGCATCACTACGTACCTTGCAGACCGCGGCTCGACTGATACTGAACGACCCGACTTCAGTCTTGGCGGCCGGTGAACACCTTACCGTGAGAACCTTTCACTGCGACCCACCTTTCAATACAAAATCACCTTTATTACAATAAGCTTAGATTCAATATAGCGGAAACGAGAGGTATTCCACCTGTGTAAAAGCAAGTGATGATCGTTTTAATTCTTTGATTGGAATGTGAGCTATCCCATGCGGATTTTAAGCTGCAAAATAGCTTGACAACACGATATAGTATTTATAGTAGTTTTTGAAAGAAACTTGGATTAGTTATTTAGTTAAGTGAGCACGCGCCAGTACCGGTGATGGAGAGAGAGGATGCACTCCAATGTTTGTGATTGTGTTTAATTGATATTAATTGTTATGTTAGATGAAGATGGCCAGTGAAGTAACATATTAATTGCGTATATTGCACTTCCTTATTGTAGAGTAAATTGCATCGTATAAATTAGGTTAAGTGCAAAATGTGCAATATTTTTTTCTTAATTATCTACCGATTTTGTAACAGTAAAACGAGCGTGGAGAGAATTATCCTTTTTACTTCCTATGTATTTGACAGTATTTTTACGCAGTTTACTGATAAGGAATAATATATGATAAGGAAATCTTATTTATTTCGGTAAATACATCGAAAGCAGTAGCAGTTTCTAAGAGAGGTGATATCATAACAGCTATCGACATCTACCATGCAAAGTGAAATCAGCAACGATAAAATCAGATAGGAGTTCATAGGAGTATGTGTGTGCTATAGATCTGTCGCCGCTGCCGATGACGTCACCGTCAGTACTTCCGCGATCCATCACCGCGCAGCGGTACGGTGCGCGTACGCAGGAGAAAGCACGCTCGGACTCGGCGTCCGTCGTACGCTACCGGTGCACTGCCATCCATCTGAGTAGGTGTAGGTAGTAAATAGCATACACAGGTTCATACATCACACCTACATGCACAACTTGCAAAATAACCGATCACCGATGGATGAGCTACGGCAATGTTCGAAATATTATGAGTTATCATTTATGCCTTTTATTATCAGGTACAGTATTAGGTTATATCTACCAATATTAATCAGGTATACTGTCTCTAATAGGTTTTCATCGTCTATGAAAACAATAGTAATTTGAAAAATAACTCGATCTCGAAAAAAAGTCGATCCACTTTAAATTCAATGAGCTCCATAAAATAAAGAATCCATATGAAACGGGCCTCGTTTAGAAAGGTAAAACTGAGACATAAAATATAAATTTATTCAAATATAAGTGTGTCAGGTCAAAAAGTTGGTGCTCGTACCATATAATATATTCTTTTCAAACCCATGCAGGGTTCAAACAATGAATTAAAAAATGATATAGTAATGTCCCTGTCTAGATCTGTCACAGATCGATACCTATCTTACAGACGTCTACAATACCTACTTATATTATGTTGTAGTTCAGAAATCGCAGAGGGATTATGATTGAAAGTGATCAAGGCAAGGCATCCTGCCAAATAAATTACTAAAACCATGTTTAAAAATGTTGATCGCTTCACTGAACCGGAACTATCCCCTTGGGCATTTTTGTTCGAGTCCACCGGAAGACAAAAAACAAAGGAACACGTGCGCATGCGCCTCGCTACTCTCCAAGGAGGCTTCACAACGACCTGCTTATTTATCGCCCTCCATATCTACATACATCATGTTATGTGATAATACTAGTGAAACGCTAGAACTACGTTCCTATAACGTTAGAACTTATCTAAGCACCCAGCCACTATAAAAAAATACCCTGATTTTTTTCTGTCTCTAGGAACTTCTACTACGCGATTTTAGACATAGATGAGACAAACTTAGAAAAGAAATCCGCAATGTATACTAGGTAGGTACTCTTACATGTTAGGGTGTGAGACGGGTCACCAGTGCATACGGTTAATTACAGGTCATCAATTTCACACAGTGCCATCTAGTCCCAAACCGAGCAAAGCTTGTAATATGGGAACTAGATAACGGATGGAATACTCATTTTTTTTTTAATAATATAACACTCAAAAACAGAACAAACAAATATATCCATCACACTACTGTTTGTCCTGGGTGGGAATCAAACTCACAACCTACAGCGCAGAAGACAGAGCTACTACAAGCTAAGCTGTGAGTTGTGTGAAAATGTATAGAGAAGGTATGACAGGGGATTTGGAGAATCACCACGCTTGGGTTGGTGATCGCAGAACTGGTGTTAAATACTCAGATAGATGCCCCAACAAATTGCCTGGTAGTAAGCCCTTAGTCGCCTCAGTCAGTAGAGGAATTGCATGGACGGCTGATGACAGATGACGTAACGACCATCGGTAACGTAGCGATTACGACACGTCGCGTAACACACCCTTACCTGGAGGGAAACTAGCTAATGATATGAGGGTTACTGAATATGCAACACTCTCCTGGCGCAATGCGAGAATCTATTACAAGATAGTTAGTTGCCTGTTGGCATTGGGAAATACCTTATGCACCACTTAGGTACCTACATCGGTTTGTAGGTTGTCTATAATTTAATGTAAAATAGAATTTATAAATATATTTATTTGATTGGTGTTAAAACTTTGTTTATGTACTTATACCTTCAACATAACTACAATTCTAAATAGTTGTGTTCCTGCATTTAGAAGTAGGTAAGATAGCCAGTTCATCAGTATGTTGAACATTTCAGGTGAAGTGCGATTCCGCCTTCGGCCTTATCATAGCTATGACACCAGGGCGCCTATTCACTATGACCGCGCCATCCGCGTATATCACCTTGGAATCATCTTAGGAGATACCGTAACGCGGGCGCGTTAATGCACGATTTGTCATAGTGAATTCGGGCCCAGGTGAAATGAAAGCCAAGCGTTTCCCCATCGTATAACAAAAAAATATGAAAAAACCTACGTGCCAATGAATACAATGATGTCATCAAATTGTTACTTTAATTACATCGAGTTCAATTTACTATCTAACACAAGTAGAAACAATCAAATTATTTCTGTAAGCGTCAGGAACAAAAACATAAAAAATCGCGTGAAAATTTTAATACTTATTTTAAATTCTTATAGAAACCTGTATTGGCGTCACTTTCCACGTAGTCTGCGGCCGCAGCCCCAGCTCGTCATAATTGATTCGATTATTCCGCTCCATAGGCTTTTTTAATGAAATCCGCGGCTTTCTCGGCGATCATCACGACCGGGGCGTTAGTGTTACCCCTTGTGACCGCCGGCATCACGCCCGCGTCTACCACCCGCAGGCGCCGCATCCCGCGCACCCTCAGCTCCGTGTCCACCACTCGTCCCATAGACGACGTCCCGACCGCGTGCCACGCAGACGTTGCCATCGCTCTAGCCTTGCACTTCACCTCGACAGAACCCGACAACCCTTTACACACGCTTATTTTCACGTCCACCACGCGTGCAGACTTCTCTCTAAAGTACGCTGACTCCGCCAGAGATCTGACAACGTTAACGGCCTCGGGAAAACCTTCCAAATCTGCGGAATCGTCGAAGGTACCCGAGTAAATGAGTGGATCATCCCGAGGATTGGTCGAACGGAGACGAACCTTGCCCCTGGACTTAGGCTTCAATAGCACAACGGCGACGGAGATTAAGTCGTTTTTCTGATTCTCAGCGTCGAGCTGCGCGCAGATCTCACTGTTCAGCCCTATGACGGAGAAACAGCCCGAGTAAAACGTAAACCCTTGCGGAGTGCAAGTCGGGTAGAAGGCAAAATCCGGAGTGTTGGGGTCGGAGCCCGCCAGCGCGAGCAGCGCTCCCATGCTGTCTGCATTCGCTAGTGATCCTGTCCTGTCGTATAGGTATTTTATCACGTCCATGTACTCTGTGGCGTCACTCGTGTAGCAGGTCCCATTAACTGCTGCGATGTAGTTCAAGAACATTACGTGGTCGTGTAGATTGCGTCCCACTGCCGGTAAGTCTTTTACCACTTCGATATCCATGTCATCGAGGTGCTCCTTCGGGCCTACGCCTGAGAGCATCAGCAGCTTTGGCGTGTTGAAGGTTCCCGCTGATAAAATTACTTCTTTAGATGCAGTGAAATGCATAACATCTTCTTTACTTTGAACTACTACACCAACTGCTGTAGTATTTCTAAGCAGAATTTTCGTTACAAATGTATTTTTAAGGACAAAAAGGTTATCCCCCCGTACTTGATTCAACAACCCCGTCAGCGAACTGTCTCGCCTGCCGTCTCGTATAGTGTGCGAGACCTGGCCAGCCCCGATCCTGTGCGGGTTTGTCATGTCGTCCACTATGTCGAAGCCGATGTCGCTGAACGCTTCTAGAAACCTTTCGATCTCGTGAGAAGTATGGCTCCGCCCCGATACCTCTATCTCGCCATCTCGACCGTGGTACCTCATCAGTTCTTCATCATCGATGATTTTCTCGTCCGTCATGCGTTCAGTCTTCATGAAATAAGGTAGGACGTTCTGCCAGCTCCACTCTCCACCGGCGAGTTCTGCCCACTCGTCGTAGTCCGGGGGAAAGCCCCGAGAGTAGACCATATTGTTGAGGGAGCCGCTGCCCCCGAGCATTTTGCCCCGGGGCTGGCGCTGGCTGCCCCCAGCCAGAGCTTGTCCTGAAACGCCATCGTATGCTGTTGTGAAATTCCAGTCGACCGAGCTACCGAACATCGTATTGTAGAACGCTGGTATCTGCAAGCAAAGGTTGATGCTCATAAAGACGCGCCTGGATGACAACGTGTTTAAACTAATGTGTCCTTTTGTAGTGAAAGTGCTTTAGCCGATATCCCTTCTCCTTTTGTCTGTGCCTGCTATCAGGCATTCCTGATTTAGCAAATATTTGATTAGCAATCCGCAATAATCTCATCCAGGCCCGAGTGTGTAGTGCGAGTCAGCTCACAATGCTCTCCTGCGGAGGGTCGCCGCCGGCTTCCACCAGCAACACGGAGAAACGCCTGTCCTCGGCGAGCCGCGCCGCTAGCGTGGAGCCCGCCGTGCCTCCGCCCACGATGATGAAGTCAAAACTTGACCCATCTATATCAGAAGCTATATTGAAAAGCCTTTTAAAACTATCAACGTTTCAACTCTTTATTACCAATGCAATAAAATGATGATAAGATGAAAGTGAATGTAGCAAAATAGATGTGCAAAGAGCGCAGTATGAGGAAATCATGTAAATCTACTTACAATACAAAATAATATGGATTAGAACATAATAGAGAATAATAGAGGGAGGCATATACATTCAATAAAAACTCATAGGTATTTATGCAAAATGTAAGGAAATTATGGTTCAACGCCTGCAAACACACCCTTACCGGACTATTCCTCTACCGCGGGTCCACTTATGCTATGGTTTCTGTTAGTTAGTCTACCTGTCTTTTCAGCTTCAAATCAGTTATGTAAATGGACGTCGAGATAAAATACAGTTTCCTCAAATTGTATGGATTTGACATGAGCATTAGAGATGTCACGTGACCGTTATGTGAATAATAAGACTTTCTGCAGGCTTTACCGCCAAACCAAAGTAAAGTTGATCTGAAGGGAAACATCAGCATAACATAATATAGTTCGTACTATTGACGTCAGCATGAAGTGGCCAGGGCTCCTGCAGCATACACTGAGCGGCCGCAAAAAACTGCAGCGCGGCTGAGAAGGTGGCTCCCGCCGCGCCGCCTGCGCAGCTCGAGCACAGGGCGGCCGCCGCCGGCGCCATCCTAAGTACCTACAATAAAAATATCCTAGCTATAGTTAGGTAACCATCCTATCTTCAAACGAGTGGCCAAGTTATAACCAACCAAATTATTAAACATTTACATTCAACATTTTACAGGTAAGATAGCGATTGACCAGTTCCTCAGCTTGTTGAAGATTCCGGGTCGTCAGGTGAAATTAAGGAAAATAATTTACATTTGTAGTATACTTAGTTTAAGTTACATATATAGGTAGATACTCACAGGTAAGAATTGAACACGCAGTAGCCGTTGTGTCTAGTCTTATGGAATCACACGAAGCAGTGCTGCTTCAACTTTGCAAGGCTCTGGCTGTGTTCACGCCTGCATTGGCAGGTACTAAGATTACTGACTTGTTTATCTGCAGACAAACACGTATTGTATGTTGATTTTATCATAATTACTTGACTCATCATCATTAAATATAGTAGATATAGTTCCTACACCTACTCGTAGTTAAGAAACTATCCAAGGACGAAACAACAAACACGCTTTCTTTAAAGTAGAATTCTTAAACTGTATGAATCGACACGACGACGTGTTATTTTAACATGTTTTGTTATTGTTTGCGTTCGTTAAATTACGAATAATTATGCATAACCAGTAAACACTTGAACCAATTGAGAGATAAGATAATAAGCCATCGACCTTTCTTTGTAGTTTTTTGTTATTGTTGTTCAATAGAAGGGTTCACTAGTATAACAACCATTGTTATAATAAGGTTTGATAAATAAATCTGAATCTGACTTCATGACAAAGGTGTAGATGCACCGACTCGTGGCTTTTATATACTAACTAGCATTTGATTGTGTTATGTGTTAATTAGTATCAGCTATCAGCAACACATTTCCGAAAACGATCAACACTAGCGTATAATAAGTCTCATGTCTCAGTTGGAAGTAGCTCTGCCTTATGCGCCTTAAGTTGTGTTGTGGGTTCTTATCAGGATAAATATTTGTGTGATGAATATAAACGTTTGTTCTTTTGTATGGTAAGGATTAATAAAAAAAAACTATGCGTAATCTATTTCGCATTATTAGCAGCTGGCAAAACCGATTACCGCTGGGGAGTATAGGTTTATTAGTTGGCAACCACGATTAAACGTGAAATGGAGTATGGCAAGACCCCACTCGGTGGATCAATGACATTGTGGCTGTCGCGTGCGCAATGCGTTGTGGTGGCATCGATTGGAGAATGCCTATGTTCAACAATAAATATGTGTGGGCTGATATGATGATTATCAGATAAGTTTCGTATAAGGCTAGATGGCGCTGTGTGAAATTAATATGTCTTCTAATACTTATTTATTAATAGTACCGTAGCGGGGCTACGCGTCGCGACAGCACGACGCTGCTACGTAGACCCGCTACGCCATGCCGTGTTGTATCAATACTAAGTTGGGCATAGGTATTGTGATCGTATATATATATCGCTTGTAAGAGGACTACAAAACCAGTGCCTATTTCAAATTTATGCTCGACAATTTGATAATAACACCATTTGATTACACAATTACTTAGATTCTCAATGAACATCTACGAAAGATTTATACCTTGGCATTACTCAAATTGAATTGAGACTCGAGGTCTAGTAGGTAACTAGAAATCGACAAAAACTTTTTCCATACATTGTACGGAAAAACGTGTAATCAACTCGAAATATTCTTTTTTGTCAAACGATCCTATTCCTTACTGTGATCAAAATACTCTTTGTGGATGGACAACTTAAGTTTGAGAACAGAAACAACGCCAATGTAGAAGTTTGACTCTCTTACCGAAATGTATGGAAAAAGATGTTTGCAGTTTCTGACATTTCTGGTACCTACTCAAGCCTCAGTAAGAGAAAAGACTTTTGATCCTTGTAAGAACCATGATCGATTGACATAAAACTTTTTTTTCTGCATCACCATTTTCTTGCTGACTGTATATGTTTTTTTTATCTGTGAATGCAGTTCAGAATATCTCAAAAAGTTATGGATAAATAATAAATAAATATTACAGGACACAAATTTTACACAGCGCCATCTAGCTCCAATCTATATAATATGGGAAATAGGTTACGTATAGAATACTCAAATACTTTTTATAAGTACATACGGACTATATGATACAACAGAACAAACATCTATATTCATCACACAAATGTTTGTCCTAGGTGGGAATTGAACCCACAGCCTACAGCGCAGAAGGCAGAGCTACTACCAACTGAGCTATGAGGCGTGTTAATCTTCTATGCATGAGATGGTCTTCTATAATCGTTCGTCAAGCAAGCCTTCCCTGAAAATGTTTGGTTTAGCAGTGTGATTATATGGATTTAAATAGTAGTAATGAACCTAGAACCTTGTAGCACGTGTAACTGCGCGTTTCAGATAGTATATTACATAACGCTTGCTTAAATATACATAGAAACAACTTACCATATTTCAGGGAATGTATTCTCAGCACTCCGTGGAATTTATACAAAAATGTGTATGCATTGTCAGTAAATTGATTTATTTCTCTTTGAGTAACATACAACGCTAAACTATTCTGTATGAGTTCAAATACTTCAGACTTGGCTGTGCATTGATTGTCAGTTTGTTCAGTCTGTGAATCAGCTACGCTTTACAGCCTACAGTCGACATTATTGTGGAACAATGAGAGAAGGTTCAATCACCTGTACTATTATATGTTATATGTATCAAAATTTTCATTATGAAGCCGTTATTTTTATATTCACGTCTGGTAAATTCTGTCATTACTACTTTGTATTCAAGCCTGAATAAAAACCTGCCCAGAAGCATTGGATACCAAATAAGTAAGTAATAAAGGTATGTAGCATATTTTTTAGGTTGGTGGTTGGACTTTGTTCAAGTCCGCCTAGCTAGCCACCACCATCTTACCTGATTCTGTCACCATAATAACTAGTGGTTCTGTAAGAACAGTAGACCTCGCGAGCTCTTATAACCATACAATAACCGATACTTTCCTCTTTCACTTTCTTTTTAGACTTTGAGCAAAAACAGGTATAAACTTTAGAGATAGCTCGTGTTCCCCTGGTCCTAGGAGGTCAAATTTGGCGTCTACGAGTTCGTCTCGCAAAGGCGGAGGGGACTGCCTAATCTGATTGGTATAAGTAGCATACATATATATACACATATTCTGAAAAAAAAAATCCTACAGCAAACTTCTTCCCTTTTCTGCCTCTACTCCCTGTTTTTAGTTTTTTTTTTCACAATATCTTGTGTAGAATTATTCATTTGTGTGTCTTCCAATTTTAACTGAAACCCATTGATAAATAACGCTATTCGATCAAAAATCGCGATTGACGAAAAAAAATTAATAAATCAAGGAAAAAAAATAATAGATCACATGTGTGCCAATTTTCATCAAAATCAGTTGAAAAATGCGTCCTGTAGGCGAGAACAAACAGACAGCGGACAAAAGCATTTTTGACCAATCTCGAAACTGAGACGCTTCGCTCGCTCGGTCAATAATGAATGATTGTTGTGTAGTTAGAGGTAGCCAGTTCCTCAGTTTATTCAGGGTTCCGGGTACAGTGCACTTCCACCTTCAGCCTTATAATTTGAAAAATCAGGTTAGAACCTGTGAGGAACATCGACACCGTACAATTAAATAAAATTAAGGATACTTACAGATCCACTTTGAAACTATTTAAAAAATATTTTAAAATGATTAATGTATACATATTCGTGGAGGCGACTGTACATACCTACCTCAAGTATTACCTACTGTGATAACGAAACAAATACATTAATAGCTACACTGAATTAACAAACAACAGAACCTGTTAGCCAATAAAGGTAACAGTAAAGGCAAGTAGTAAGTAAATACAGTAGACAAACCGAAATTTCATTGTTAATACAATAAAAATAAACATTTATGTTGTTCGTTCTGTGCGGAGTTTGTCAAATAGGTTTGTCAAAAATCTTACTTCACTTATTAATATGAAAATCAATAAAATTACTTACACTTTTTTATCCAGTCTATATCACTGCAGTTTACGATCACAGAACACTCCCAAACCACAAAAGTTGGTACTTGAAATAAGCCTACATACCGTCACCTAAGTATAAAACAAGTGTCACTTTAGTTAACCAGACAAAAATCTTACTTCACTTATTAATATGAAAATCAATAAAATTACTTACACTTTTTTATCCAGTCTATATCACTGCAGTTTACGATCACAGAACACTCCCAAACCACAAAAGTTGGTACTTGAAATAAGCCTACCTACCGTCACCTAAGTATAAAACAATTGTTAGTTATAAAAGGTGTAGGTAGGAGATTGTCTCGTAATCTTTGCAAGTCGCTCTGTTATCTCTATCGCATACTTATCACTATGCCGGAGAAACGACTCAGATTATATTATTTGACCCATCTCCACTCACGATTAGTACCTACTTTAGTAAAAATTTCATTTCCGATCGCTTTCCTCAGTTTATTATTATTAGGAAGCAGGCTTTGTGTATTGGTAAATATTATCCAACTCAAAATGTGCATATCAAAAAAGCCAGTGATCTTACCAGAAGATATCGCAGCTTACTTCTGTGAATCGTCGAACTAAAAATCCACTGCCAATCTGCCAATCTTTCATCTTTTCAAAAAAAAACTCTCAGTCCCAGTTTTGGAAAAAGATGTTCGGCTTGATGATTGCACAAAAGGACAGTCATACGGATAGAGGTACAAGTGAAGTACGCAATAACAAGATTATTGATAGATAGGTATCAGTACATTTTTATTTGTAAAAGTAATCTTAAAAATACATAGTCTGTATAGGACCTAATTCTTCTAGGAATCTGTTCTTTTTATGTTTTTTCAGTTGTGTCTGCAACGTGGACTTCAATTACTTTGGGACCTGAAAAATCAAAATGTTTCTAATTGAGTGGATTGACCACGATAAAAATGCTTGAGGTGGTTTTTGGTAAATCGTAATTTAACATACATCGTGGAAATGCTTATAATAGATCATGGATTACTCTCTTATACTCATATCTCTGGTACTCAATGGTTCTATTCTTAGTGAATAGAACCATTGAGTACCAATAAGTTGATAATTGTTGTGTAGCACGTAACGCCAATTATTATTTCATACAATGTATTGTAAAGATACCAGAAACCATCTCCCGCGCGTCATATAGTGTCACACCAAAACAACATCACCAGATTGTAGATGCTGCAGCTGCTTTGGGTTTGAACTCAAATTCTATCAGTAGTACGAAGGTACCTAACTAAAACAATCTACAAACCAAACCAAAAATCAAACCTTAGCTTCAAGCTGATATTACTCTATATTCCTAACATTTTATTTTCATTTTATCATCGTAGATTTCGTAGTACTACAAATATTTCAGATAATTTACTACTACTACCTACTACTACTTTACTTGGTACTATTTACTTTATAGCAGTCCACGGTAAAAATTACATTACCTTACCTACATAACTCGCGAAAAAAAAAACATCTCTGTACTTTTGTATCTGCTCTCGGGATCTAACTTAGATAATCTACTATAACACAGCTACACAAACATAGCTACAGGCATATTGTACAACTACACTCAAATGTAGTTATTGTAATAATTTAAGTTCTTCTGGGTTATGAACTTTGTATTTGTAAGTAAAAAGCGAAATTCCCCACGGCATACAGGCTACATGTAACACCAATATTTTTGAATTTAATGTTTTAACTTTCCATATTGGTTCTTTCAGCAATTGATTGAACTATTTTTGCTCGTTGTAATTGGATTTACGGTCAGATTAAAGTCTAAGAAATCTAAGAAATCTTAACATTGAATTAAAATAAAAATGTATCTATTCTTAATAAAAATGTTGCTATTCTTCATTTAAATGCAGCCAGGCGTGTAATTGGCGAGTATCACTTCTTTGAATCCACGATGTGTAAAAATTTACCAAGAACCGTATTTTCATTTAATTTAATAATTAAAAAACTAGGTTACGTTACGTTTTGCGTCAATTCTGACTTACATAACACCTAAAAAAAGGATTTTCTTCTATAAATATACTGCTTTTTATTTTATTACACAAAATAATGATGTTCAATGAATGTATAGGTACCAATGGTGCGCATCATGCCGATGCAGTTTTCATGCATTTTCTAACTGCCAGCTAAACCAAGTTGGCTTTCTTTTAGTTAAATTTATTGATACCTACTGTACCTTACTATAGATTCAACACTTAGCAACAGAAACTATTACTCAGAGGAACTACTCTAAATGATTGTGATGTGATGATAGTTACCAAAGTATCGGATCACCTATGAGACGAGCGATTGCTGACGATTTAGGAAGCGGATCGACTGACCCTTCACCTAGAATTAAATTGGCATTGACTTGATTGATCACTATACGTTTTCTTTATACGACTACCTAGTAGTATAAAACCAAGCGAGCAGACCACTTGCCGTCAAAGCTGCGTATATTTGCGCATATCACAAATAACATGACCTATCTACACAGAATTGCGCCCGTAAACTTGAGGCATAAAAGTGTGCCCGTAATTTCACTGGCAACCATACCATTCAAACCGAAACAGCAATAGCTGCCGAAATAGGTGTGTAGGTAATGTCAAAAATATATACGTAAGCATTCAAATGAAATGAAATTGATAGTGTAGTTTAGGGCATGTGTATTAATGTGTATTTACCAGCTGTGTGGCCTGTGGCTTATCCAGGTGCAGATGGCAGATGCCGAGGTGACCCAGCAGGATGGCGCCCTGGTCGAGCGCCGTGCGGCAAGCCACCGACGTCACGCGGGTTCCGGGCAGCCGCAGCTCGAAGTACCTGACAACGTATCTCACCATTCTTATCTGTGTGGGGGTAACCAAGGCCTGCACCGACACTGACTCCCGCTGTGGGGTCCGACTTCCCGCTGTGGGGTGTTGTGCATTGTTCCACGTGATTTTAACCTATTGTTTTTATACAACTTGGAAACGGAACACGCGAGCACCACCACCTGATGTTAGGTGCATCTCTTGTCTATAACAAAGCCTTACTGCGTAGGGGAGGCCACATCCACAAATAACATGGCCTAAGCGGCACTGAAATGCGCCCGTCAACTTCAGGCATAATGGTGTTAAGCCTCCCGTGCCCGTAGTTTCACCCTTCAAACCAGAACACAGAAATGCTCTGCGGCCGAAATAGGTATAATGATAGTAATAACCTAACCCTTCCCCCAGCCAACCCAGCTCTTTGAAGTACCGAAGCAGGACTTGGGATTGTTAGTGTCACTTATTAGGAGAATCATATGCCGCGTACCTGTCCATACAAAAATAAAAAGCACTTTTCTACCGCTTAATGTTGTCCGATTTCGGTGATTATTTTTTTCATGAAATCAACACATTACACTTTATAGGTACAAGCATCTTAACTTAACCAATCATGTTTTTGCCCTGCAACTATGACTAAAAGTCAATATTTTCCCAAAACCAAAAACTAAGCATAATATAGTTGTTCGTAAAATCTTTGATTGATGTTGGTTTATAATTTACATAAAAATATTATTTAAATAATTTTAAACTACTATTGAATAGATAATCGAAAAACTAACCAGCCCAATTCCTAATTTCAAAATTATCCAATTTTTTTTTGTACTTTGACTTTGACTTTAACATTCAATACGTAACGCTTATCACCGCTTAGGGAAGTTCTAGTCTCCTACTTATTTTTAGTCTTATAGGGAGAAATAGGAAACGTACCACGAGAAACTCGTCGGTAGATAGGTATGTGTCACGTCCGCTCACCTGATCGTCCAATTGAAGGAGTTCTCGATGGGCACGTAGAAGGCGGGCTCGTTGAGCAGCAGGTACTTCTGCAGCTGACGGAACTTGTCGTCGTGGACGTCGAGCGGCGGCACGCTGCACACCCCGGCGGAGACCGCGCTGAGAGCGGGGCGCGGCGCGGCGGGGCTGCGGCCCAGCAGTACCGCGGTCAGCGCCTCGCCGCGCGCGTTCCGCATCGCCAGCCGCACGTTGAGGCTCTGCTCGCGGAACCCGGCCACCTCCTTGGTCACCACGCACACCACGAGCGAGTCCTCGCAGTAGAAGTCGCAGTGCAACAGCCGCGTGACGCGCCGCTCCGTCGAGAACGTGTCCCACGGGTGGATGCGCAGGCACGACCCGCCGTGGAAGCTGTCGTCCTGGAACACCTCGAGGCACTCCAGCTCCTCGGCGACGTACGCCAGCGCGTACCGCCGCACGCGCTTCCGCTCGCCCAGCTTCAGGCTCACGGACATCTGCTGCATGGACTTGCCGGAACTGCGGATCGCGGGCTGGCTGGGCCCGGCCGCCAGCTCCTCCCCGCGGTGCTCCTCGTGCTCCACCATCTCATCCGACTCCTCCTCGTGCCGCTCGTGGCCGTCAGATTTTATGTGAAGAAGGTTTTTGAAGTAGTTCTTGAACTTGTTGGTGGTCACGGGCACCTCCTCGCGGTCATCCGGCTCCTGGTCCGCGGCTTGGTCGCGCGGCTGGCCGCTGTCCTCGGAGGAGCGCACGTTGGCCTCGGAGCGCACGTTGGCCTCGGAGGAGCGCACGTTGGCCTCGGAGGAGCGCAGCGTGCTCCTCACGGCGTGCAGCTCCTGCCGCTGCGCCTGGAACGAGTGCCGGTACCGCAGGATGCCGTTGCCGTCCTTGAAGGTGTAGCGCGCGCCTTGCAGCACCTCCTCGAGCGTGGTGAGCAGGTACCCGTGCGGGCCGTGGGCCGAGTTCGGCTGGTACTGCTGGTGGCGCAGGTTGAACCACGGTGTGTTGCACAGCACCTGCGGGGCACCGGAAACTCAACAAACTGAGCGGACAGTTGCAGTTGGTACTTTAGAAGACTCTGAGCTCACTGTGCCCGGCAAGCGAGCATTGGGAGACATTCATACGCATGGGACAATAATCGAAAAAGTTTATGTGATTTGATATTTCAAAGCTCAAATTAATGCGAGTTACCAAAGCAAACTGTTATAGGCAGATTTCAAGAGCAGAGTATTAATTTTTGTATAAATTTGTCAATTGGAGGATGTTAGATTCCTTACATGACTCCTACAGCTACAAGAATAATGTGTATTACAAAAAGTAAAGCAGGTACGGTACATACCTCCCCATACATGCGACGCTTCTTGCCGGACCCGCGACAGAAGGACGTCTTGAAGGGCAGCTCGCAAGGCACACGGGTCTTGAGGAACGGCCACAGACTGCCCCACAGAGCGCGGTCGCGGAGCACGAACTGCTGGCACTTGTCTAGTCCTTCGGGGTGGATACACACACAGTCAAACGTCCCGTCACCCTGCACAGGTACTGTACCCGGCTAAGGCGTAACCGATCACAATGTTTAGTGCAATTTCGTAAAAATTGATTTAGATTTCGCTCAATCGTCAAAATTTCTTTCGAAGCCAACATTTTTTTTGAAAAACATTGCCGTCTACTTCACCTTAGCTGCTAGAGCTCCAGGTCAGACAAATCCTTCCTTTTGTGGCGTAGGTACTGTTAAAGTCTACCAAGATCTCAATTGCCCAAACAGCCTTTGATTCGAAGTTTTCTGAATACGACTATACGAGTTCATGTTCTTATAAATAGCTATAAAATGTTAAGTTACCGAATATTTCTCAAGTCAGTCCACTGCTCAAAACAGGCTTCGCTCAAACGATGCAAATACAGCCTATCGAATCCATAGATAAGTCTTTAGTACATTTAATTAGTTACCACTTTTTTTCATTCCATTTCGTTTTTACCATTACCTAGACTTGCTTTTTCTGCATGGTGCAGTATCAGAAGTTGTCGATATGTTGATATGTTGTCGTAAATAAACTAAATAAACTTACCATGTTCAAATGTTATTATGACACAAAAATTCATAACCCACGACGGGACTCGAACCCGCATCCTTACCTAAAGCCGGAAACGCTCTAACCAACTGAGCTACATATCTCTCAGCTTCTCTCAGCAGAGATTCACTGAACTGTGATCTGCCCCAGTGTTTGAAATTACACTCAAAATCACAAGCGAGAAATGGCGTTTTTGCTTTTTAATCAAATTTTTGCATTTCAAGTGATTGCACTTGGTCACAACATTTACAAATGTTATTATGACACAAAAAAATATCGGAAAAGATACGGGTTCGAGTCCCGTCGTCATTTGAAATACAAACATTTTACCATGTTCAAGTTTACTGTCTATTGAACGACTTGTTTGTGATCTACTTGACTTGTTAGTGGTATCTTCAAGCATCTTATCATGCAACGATTATGCAAGTTGGACGACAAACTCGAAGATATAATGCATCGAGAACCCACAACAGGTGTACCTTCGGCCATCGCTACAGCATTGATGTCGCATTTCTCCATACTCATGGCCTCGTGGGTCCACGCGGGCGCGAATATCGCCAGCGAGCAGCCGAGCTGGCTCGCGAACTTCACGGCCTGCAACAGTCGACCTCGGCAGACTTGAGTGGCCACTCCCACAGCTGCCACTTTGGGCATTCACTTCGAGACGGCGAGTGGCTGAAGGAGGCGCACTTCACCCGGACTCATCAACAGTCTGAGGAACAGCTATCTTACCTCCGCCGGAACACATCAATTTTCAATTGATAATATCAGGCTCTGGTAAGATGGTGGTTGCGGACCTAAACAAAGCCTCCAACAACCAACCAAAATTTCAACGCCATACAACATACATAAGATTTCCTCGTAAAAGGCCGGCGGCCGCAGTGCGGGCGGTGAGTACCTACTAAGGCCGGCCTATGTCTCTCCAACTCATTCATGTAAAAGTGTTAATAATTTTTATAGCCAATAAATTTAATTTAGATAAATTTGATTTTTTGTATGAAGATGACATCTTGACCTGAGGTCTATAATCCAACTTTACGCATTATATATCGTATACTTATAGATTTTCTATGTGGAATGTCTCAGCTCTCGTACTCAAAACTTACGCAGGTCTATGATGGAGCAAGCTTACCCGGTATGTGGTGAAGACACTAAGGTCGTAAGACAACGGACAGGAAGCCGTACCCAAGGTTTGACTACAGACAGTAGACGGTAAGCAAAGCACAGACCGTTACCCAGTAATTACCCAACTGAACAGAATTCCTGCAGGCTATTTCAATCGCCTATAATCCATCTCTTGATATATCCGTGAAATTGATATTCATATCATATATAGGATATATAATGATTAATGCAGTTCAGCCCCAGTGTTACCTCCTGCGTGTTGAACTGGCCGCCGCCATAGAAGTTCCGACCCCACACGTCGATCCCTATGTACAAGTCGGTGATGCGGTCGCCGGCTTCCATGACACTGTCCTCCACGTCGCTCTCACTCCACGAGTAGTTCGTGAACAGGCCATCGCACGCGTCAAAGAACTCCCTGCAACATTTACAATAGGTAATAGGTACAGAGACACCATGCCCTGCATTCACTATAGGAAGGTACAGTCAGAGACATAATTCCCTGCAACATTCACTATAGGAAGGTACAGTCAGAGACATAATTCCCTGCAACATTCACAATAGGTAATAGGTACAGAGACACCATGCCCTGCATTCACTATAGGAATGTACAGTCAGAGACATAATTCCCCACAACATTCACATAGGTACAGAGACATCATGCCCTGCATTCACTATAGGAAGGTACAGTCAGAGACAACATTCCTGCAGCATTCACAATAGGTACAGAGACGTCATGCCCTGCATTCACTATGGGAAGGTACAGTCAGAGACATAATTTCCTGCAACTTTCACAATAGGTAATAGGTACAGAGACACCATGCCCTGCATTCACTATAGGAAGGTACAGTCAGAGACATAATTCCCCGCAACATTCACAATAGGGTAATAGGTACAGAGACATCATGCCCTGCATTCACTATAGGAAGGTACAGTCAGAGACAACATTCCTGCAGCATTCACAATAGGTACAGAGACGTCATGCCCTGCATTCACTATGGGAAGGTACAGTCAGAGACATAATTTCCTGCAACATTCACAATAGGTAATAGGTACAGATACATCGTGCCCTGCATTCACAATAAAAAGGTACAGTTAGAGATATAATCCCTGCAACATTCACAATAGGTAATAGGTTCAGAGACATCATGCCCTGCATTCACTATAGGAAGGTACAGTTAGAGACCACATTCCTGCAGCATTCACAATAGGTAGGTACAATCGGAGACATAATTCCCTGAAACAATCACAATAGGTAGGTAAAGTCAGTGACATCATTCCCTGCAAGTTTGGACGTGTCTCTGACTACTACCTAGTAGGTGATCCACATAAGATCAACGCTCTGAGTGTTGATCGAGGTGGATCCACGAAGGGGGAAAAAGTCGCGAGTCTGTTTTTTTAGATTTGGGTTTCGGTTTTTGAGTATACCTCAATCTTCAACGAAGTTTTTTAGCGTAGGTACTTTCTAGATAATGAGGATTTATAGGGAGGTCTGTCATCTTGTTGCGGAAGTCATGTCAAGTCATAGTCCTGGTAGACCAGGGTAGAAGCCTTTAAAAATAATGAAAAGTGAAAGAAAATTATAGTAGGATGAAACCCATTAGAAAAGGAGGGAATTATTATAAAAATGAAAGGAAACATAATTTACGGGCGATCTGAGGTCGGGAAGGGGATGGGGGTGAGTTTTTAAGGGTAAAAAACGGTTTTTCCTGATTTCCGTCAAAACTAAAAGTCCTATCGAAAAAAGTCAAATGGCAAAGTTGTAGATAATGAAAAGATCTAAAACTTTTTTATTGACACTTTTTTCACATAACCTCAAAATTTATGTGAAAAATTCAAAAAACCAAGTTTTTGGTTTTTTATTTTTATCTTTTACAAAAAATCTTTTTTCTTAACGAAATTTTGTGAAAACTTACCTTTTTATGTCCCAAATACGCTGTAATTTATTTGATTAAAAATATTTATTTTTTCACCTGATTTTGAATTAATATCGAAAAAACACCCTAATTTTCAATCGAAAATTCACCCGTCAAAATATCAGCTTTTTTCAAAAAGTTGGTATGGTTTCTGTTCGTTGAAATCTCTACTTTTTGATGGTGAAAAAAAAAATATATGTTACTATGGTAAATCTTCTCAGAAAATGCAAAAATTCAAAAAAAACTTGAATTCGAAAAATTCCCTTTTAAAAAAAATTCCCGTCCCTTTTAATTAAATGACACTCGATATCGTTTTGAAAATGCTCTTTCAATTTATTTTAATAGTTGTGTAGTCTGGAAGATCTCCTGAAAATCCCTCTTTTATTTCATTTACAGAAAATTTACATTCTGTTTCGTTGTCAACGATATAATTAATAAGATAATTAATAAAATTCTTAGTGTTTTCACATGCTGAGCGACCCCTTTTTCTTTCTGTTCTTTTGTTATAAAAAATAGCCATACAAGCAGTGTGATAATGCGCTTTTACTGCGACTAAATCAGGCACATTTTGCAAACGAGCTGAAATCTTTTTATCAAAATCATTTAATGTGTTCTGTTTTTGAATATACTGTAATATATTATCTCTTGTATCGTTGCTTTGAACACATTAAATTTTTTCTTTTGAGATATTACCGAAAAATCCACCACAGATAAAGCAATGAGATTCAAAATTAAATCCAAGAGCATCTTTAATTACTTCTTTTCCTTCCTTTGCTTTTTTTGTCTTAAACTACAAAATGTAGCTATTGCGGTCTCGTCATTATATTGACTTTGACAACTTCGATGAATAAAAGCTGATGTTAAAGTCTCAAATTTTTTGTATTTATTGTCGATTCTTTTCTTGCTGGATACCACTAAACGATTCAAAGCTGCTTTTTTTATTGCATACACTTGCTTATCATCTGCCTTATTGCAAATGATACAAACAGATTCATCCATACTGATAATCTGAAAAGACAAAATCGAATTAATAATGTCTTCCCTATTTAATCGTGAATAAACTCTCATGAAAAAAAAAATATTAAAGAAATAAATGTCAAAATGTATGAATAATATATTATAAATCTATAAAAAATGTATCTGTATAAATGTATGTAAAAAATGTAACTTTCTCCAAATATTGTAGATGTCTTATTAAATATTAATTTAATTAACTTATTTGTTTCTTGATTATAGTAGTATATTTTTATTTGCAATTTTTTTGCTATCAACGTCACATGAAATCTAACGTTTTTCGAGTAATTAAAGTGTAAATTTTAATAAATAGCTCAAAATTATTTATAATAATTAAAAAAAAATTTTCGAATTCAAGTTTTTTTTGAATTTTTGCATTTTCTGAGAAGATTTACCATAGTAACATATATTTTTTTTTTCACCATCAAAAAGTAGAGATTTCAACGAACAGAAACCATACCAACTTTTTGAAAAAAGCTGATATTTTGACGGGTGAATTTTCGATTGAAAATTAGGGTGTTTTTTCGATATTAATTCAAAATAAGGTGAAAAAATAAATATTTTTAATCAAATAAATTACAGCGTATTTGGGACATAAAAAGGTAAGTTTTCACAAAATTTCGTTACGAAAAAAGATTTTTTGTAAAAGATAAAAATAAAAAACCAAAAACTTGGTTTTTTGAATTTTTCACATAAATTTTGAGGTTATGTGAAAAAAGTGTCAATAGAAAAGTTTTAGATCTTTTCATTATCTACAACTTTGCCATTTGACTTTTTTCGATAGGACTTTTAGTTTTGACAGAAATCGGGAAAAACCGTTTTTTACCCTTAAAAACTCACCCCCATCCCCTTCCCGACCTCAGATCGACCGTAAATTATTTTTCCTTTCATTTTTATAATAATTCCCTCCTTTTCTAATGGGTTTCATCCTACTATGATTTTTTTTGGTTTTAAAAATTATCGACCCTGGACTATGGGTAAATTATCTGTACTCAAGTACTTTATCTACTAACTTTTTCACAGCATAAAGTTTTATGTATATGAACCATTTATATTTGTGTAAGTTCCTAGGTACTAACGGTAATTAGTAGGTACATTTCCCAGGCTGATTGATGCCAGACTCGTATCGTCTCACCACTCAACGCCCGATGACCTTTCTGTAGTGTTTCTCAAGTTGGGTATCCTTTACTGTTTCGAGATAAATGTACTTGTGTATGAAAGTATATCCCAACCGTTGGGTTGAGCACCTTGGTCCAAGGTCAACACAAACGGTCATCGCGACATGGCCTCTCCTGTAGCTGCAAGCCCATAGTACCCCAGCAGGCGAGTACTTACTTGTTCTTCTCGTTGAGCCCGTTCTGCCAGTTGAGCGTGCCGGTGGTGGTGACGCTGTCGTACCAAATGAGAACGGCATGTGGGATGTCTTCGTGGAGAATACGGTTTAGGTATTTCACAAATTCCAAAAGTACTGGAGGTTTTGCAATCTATGAAAAATAAAGAAAAAAAAAACAATAGCAGGGAACTTCTACGTAATGTAAATAATATTGCGTGAGTAGCTGCACTTCTGGCACCTCAGTTTTTTTTTACGACTGGGAAGCGCTCCTATATAGCGAATGTTCTTATATCATTAAATACTTAGGAAGGTTGGATTAGCTTAGCTCTTGTTTCATCTTATATTATCAAGATGTGGCTAGTTTAGCTTTTGATCTCAATGTATGTGGGGTCGACGCGACGGGCAAGGTTAAGTGAGGTCTACCCTCACTTAACCTTACGTAAGGTACGATGTTACGAATACTTACCTTGTTCTCGATATTCAGCAGCCAGCCGTCGAACTTCAACGTGTTAGCGATAGCCACTAGACACCGCGCCAAGTGCTGGTAGGTCGTTTCAGATTGAAGTACTTTGTCCCAAAATTCAACACCTTCCGCCCATTCCGTAATTAGCGTTCCTAGGCAAAAAGCAACATATTCTACTAATTGGTAATATAGCGGTTGTAAGAGAGAGTAATCATTGAAAATTAAAGAAATAAATATGTAAATAAAAAAATTACATAAAAATCTGAAGCAAACCAAAGTTCGCTAACTAAACGCTCGCTCACTACAACGCTACAAGCACAGGCTATGATATGGAAATGCGCAGGCCACTTGATATGCACGGAAGATGACAGATGGACCCGGAAGACAACGCTGTGGAAATGACCGATTGGAAGAGAAAAACAGGAAGACCACAGGAAACAGCACATCATGGACAAAGAAAGCAGATAACAGAAAGGCATGGAAACTCTTGGCGGAGGCTTATACACTACAAGGGGTTCTAGAGTAACTACCTATTAGATAAGATTTATCAAACATATTAAGTTTAATATATCTATTCGCAAACAATTCAAAAGATATGTCCCATAGTTTCACCTATTACGAGTATTAGGTAGTATTGTGGGCCTACACCTAACAAGGTAACAAGTAACCACACAAGGTAGGTACTTAACTTTCCTACGAGTAGGTACATAGGTAGGTATAATTATGTAAATATTTAACCATTACTCACCAATAACCTTAACTCCATGAGCATGGCCGACGTTAATCCAACTCAAAGGAGGAATTGTCACCAGGTGGTGACTAAAATAGCAAAATATGTCTATTCCCGCCCAGTTGTAAAAGGTGTACGCTTCGTGATTTGCTGTGCCATCAATATAACTGAAAGATATAATCATCTTTTTAACCGACTTCCCAAATAAGAATGTTCTCAAATCTATTAAATATATTTTGACAACTATTAATTATTACACAGTCAGGTCATAAGTATTGTCACACAGTAAAAAGTTTTCTTTTAGAATGCTGGCCACAAAAAAGTTTATTGAATTCGAATTTCGAATTGTTCATGAAAATTAAAATGTATACTATTTAGAATTTTACTCATTTTTAAATATGGAGTGGACGCTTAAAGAAGACCGTGTTGCAGTTATTGCGTTGCATCGTTGCGGTTACGCGCCAATTCAAATTTTTGACATACTGAACAATTTGAATATAACCAAAAGATTCGTTTATCGTACCATCAAACGATACAATGAAGACTCTAGTGTAGATGACAGGTCAAGAAGTGGTCGCCCTCGGTCTGTTAGGACTCCAGCAGTGATAAAAGCTGTGAAGGCGCGAATTCAAAGAAATCCCAAACGTAAGCAGAAACTGTTGGCCCTTCAGATGGGGTTAAGCAGAACCACGGTGAAAAGGGTGTTAAATGAAGACTTAGGGCTTCGGGCATATCGAAGAAAAACAGGACATCGTTTAAATATTCGTCTAATGGACCTGAGGCTGAAGAGATGCCGCGCTTTGTTGAAGCGGTACGCGGGAAAAAAATATCGGGAAATTCTTTTTTCGGATGAAAAAAATTTTACCGTAGAAGAGAGCTACAACAAACAAAATGATAAGGTGTACGCACACAGTAGTGAAGAAGCGAGCAACCGTATTCCGCGTGTCCAGCGAGGTCATTTTCCATCATCGCTCATGGTATGGTTGGGAGTTTCTTATTGGGGCTTAACAGAGGTACATTTTTGTGAGAAAGGTGTAAAAACGAATGCAGTTGTGTATCAAAATACAGTCCTGACGAACCTCGTGGAACCTGTTTCTCATACCATGTTCAATAACAGGCACTGGGTATTCCAACAAGATTCGGCACCAGCTCATAGAGCGAAGAGCACACAAGACTGGCTGGCGGCGCGTGAAATTGACTTCATCCGGCACGAAGATTGGCCCTCCTCCAGTCCAGATTTAAGTCCGTTAGATTACAAGATATGGCAACACTTGGAGGAAAAGGCGTGCTCAAAGCCTCATCCCAATTTGGAGTCACTCAAGACATCCTTGATTAAGGCAGCCGCCGATATTGACATGGACCTCGTTCGTGCTGCGATAGACGACTGGCCGCGCAGATTGAAGGCCTGTATTCAAAATCACGGATGTCATTTTGAATAAACTTTATTGTCATAAGAATCTATGTTTCGTTGAGTTCATTTTGGTATATAAATGGTTACATAATGAATAAACTTGTTTCAATTATTTTATATTAAACTTGTGACAGAATTTATGACCTGACTGTGTATAATATAGAGAAACACTACAAGTAGTTCGCCCCGAACTGAGATCTCTTGATGTCTGGTTTGAGTTAGGTATCTAACTACGGACATTATTTCTCAAATAGAATAGAACGTAATTAATAAGCGATAAAATTGTGCTTTCATTATACCTTACGTAAGTAAAATTACTTAAAAGCACTCTTTTTCTCAATATCTTTTTATTCTCTTTGTTCGAGGCTCTCTGTTGTTGCTAACTCTTATTGTACCTATACAAAGACAGAATGAGAGCGAAGCACCAAACCACCGACTGTACTGTGTGTTACTACACAATTACAACAACGATACCAACTAAGCTGTACGTGCATATATAGACTTACGCCCGTTCCCCAGAGGGGTAGACTTAGGGGTTTAACCGGAAGAGCGATAATCAGTGGCAGGTAACTACTTTGAGACTTTCTTAAAACACTTGATTCAATAGAATGTGTGTTATAAGCCCTTTAACATTATAATGCGACTCACTGTCGCGTTACCTAGCCGCGTAATGTCACAGAATAACTAATAGTACGTTATGTGAAAGCGAAGCCCACATAGTCTGCACATAGCATACAACATACAAGAACAAAAAGCTTCATACAGACCTACGCCTACGACATTGACTTACGCTGTTATTACGAATTTGACATTGACACTTTGACAAGATAAAATCCAAAATTGATATGACATGTTTACATTTCACCGATTGATTTTGGATTCCTTCCTTGTTTTCAAAGTTTCAGAGTAATATAGGAATCAATAAATCTAAACTAACTCACCAATCATCTTGGTATCCATTAGCCATATCGTGGCACACCAAAGTTTTCGGTAAAGTTCTCTCATCGTGGCGATTGACATCTTCGACATCCGGATCGAAATGACAAAAAGTTTCAGGAGCATCAAGTAAAGTTTCGTAGTGTTTAGATACATCCCTATTTCTCAATACAGATTTGCTGTGTGGTGTTAATCCTTTACACAGCGTCCTCCAAGGGGGTGGAAATTCCAGAAACATTTCTATTTCATCGAGTGTATCCAGTGGCTCGCAGGTTAGTTCGTCTTCCCACAGTTTACTACTCATTCTGTCACTGATTGAAATCACTATTCTGAGTCGAATATTTTGCAATTAGTCACATTAAATTGTTAAAATAACCGTTTTTGTTATCGCCAAAAACATTTATTTACAACGCGAAAGATTTGTTTACTTGAAGTTACGTCAATTGACGAATTTGTTTTGACAGCTGATTACGAAAAATGGCGGCTAGATCAAATTGCGAGCAAGTCTCTTGTGCAACTAAAAAAATAATATTTAATTGCAGCTATATATCTACAACACGTAATTCCGTAATTCGAATTTAATGATAATGGAGGTCGCTACTAGACTATGTTAGAAAAACAATGGTCTGACAGTACCAACAACATTTTCTGTTGAGTAGGAAGTAGGTACTACATAAAATATTATATCACTGTGAGAACTTGATAAATGCACTGCTCCCACTATAAGTACTTGTGTTAGGTACTCAGAATTGCAGTAGGCAGATACCTACCTACTATCAGAACATATTATTTTGTTAGTTGAGCTAGAATGATTTAACTATAATGGCAAACAATGGAAAATTGTCAGTGTGGTTCTACTGTGCCCTAGTTCTGATAACTATCCAGGTCAGCAGGACAGATACTATTTATAAATTCATTAGTTTTTCCTCCACACAATTATTAACATTTAATGCAATAATTTGAACTTAATTTATTTTTTAATCTGTGCACTTCAGTTATGTACCTACCCACTTCTCAATGAAAAATATAACGCAGACAATGGATAAAATAATATTTTTAGGAATTCCTGAAATGCCTAGAATAGTATGAAGGAATACCTATGTTATTATTATTTTATGCAATTTTTTTGGGGGCTTTTCTTTTTTGAAATACCTAGAATAGAATGAAGAAATATGCTATTGTTGAAGCTAGGTACATACTTTAGGTAGGTACTTATAGTTTTTCTTTCCAAAACATTTTTTTTTAATATTTTTACCTGTGGCTGTATGTGTGTGTGTAAGCTATTATTTACTTTGATTGAAATCTGTTTTAAGTACTGATTTGTTACAGAATTGGAGCAGCTAATTTTAATTAATGAGAACCAAATAGCAAAACACTGCTACAATACCAATGTCAAAAGTATATCTAATAAGGTAAATGCTATTATTGTATTGAGGAAATTCAAATTGTTAGTTCAACTATACAATACATAGATACTGTACTTACATACCTGCATAGAGATGTTACCATATTTTTTCTAATATGAAATCCTTGGTACTAATGTTGACATTTTCTTTTCAAATTGCAGAATTACAAAATATATTAAGAAGAACCTGCAAGTGTCAACATGCATTGTAATAGCACTAATCATAATCATCATTGTCCAATTTTTCACATTTGGAGGGCTCTATAATTACCCACACATCTCAATTGAGGCAATACCGAATGAGCTCTACAGAGTAACTGTACCATATTTATCCAAGAACAAACAAGAATGCAGCTACAATGATATACTGTCGAGTACAGTGCACCATGAACCATGGGAGGTGCCACGGACACAAAATGACTTTTCCCCCAAGGGCATTGCTAATGGTACCTTCATCCCCACGTGTACCCCACAGTTCAGTGTAGCCATAATAGTCACTTACAGGAATAGACAAAATCAACTTGATATATTTGCCCCTTATATGCATAATTTTCTAAGAAAGCAGAATATACATTACAGGTAAGCTATTTATATCTACATTGATTAATCACCCTTACTTATTCAGTCAAAATAAACCAAGACATCATCATAATTTAAGATATGACACACCAGTTTTGTTGTTTCAAATAAAACAACATATACTCAAAGAATAAAGAGAAAGTTTAGTTAGGTATGGGAAATGAAATGAGAAAGTGGGGTGGGAGTAAGTATAGTGAGTACAGTGAGACAGGAAATAGAAAATAACTTGATTAATTGCCTTAGAAGACGATTAACAGGGTGGACTCTGCTTCATCATAATCCAGAGGCCAATTCCTTATTTTAGATTTGTCACTAAAAATATATTGCGGCAATTGCAGAGAAAATGTTACAAATGAATGAATTGTCATCGGCTTCGCCTTACCTCTTCGGGGCCCTAGATGGTGTGCGCTATCGTCAATGGTCTCTTCCAGAATATACCTGGTGGAGCAGCAAGACGAGAAGCCGTGGAACAAAGGCGTGCTTTACAACATCGGCGCCAAGATTGCCATCGCGGACAAGTTCCCCTGCCTCATCCTGCACGACGTAGATCTGTTGCCGCTGGACGACAGCAACCTGTACGCGTGCGGGCGGCGGCCGCGGCACATGTCGGCCAGCATCGACAAGTTCCGCTTCGTGCTGCCGTACGTGGGGCTAGTGGGCGGCGTGCTGGCCCTGCGCGCCGACCAGTTCGTGGCGGCCGACGGGTTCTCCGACCGGTTCGAGGGGTGGGGCGGCGAAGACGACGACATGCTCGAGCGGCTGCGGGACGCCTCTCTCCACGTCGTCAGGTCTGTACCAATACTAATACCGAGTCCGTCTCACGGCCCTCGGTCCATTCCAGTCTAAACGATATGGCTAATCAAATGTATGTAATAAAATTAATGGTGTTATTTTTCGAAGTTTCAGTTCAAATATTACCACCTACTACACAGTAGGTGGTAATATTTGAACTGAAACTTCGAAAATATCGATATAGCTCTTACAAACACCGATAATTCACGGTGCCTGCTTGTAGGCTACAGGTCTTTATATTTAGGAACATGAGACTATGGTGTTTTATCTTCAAATTCTTTCTGTCTTAGCACAGCCGAAGATTGATATTTTCAATATAACGTTGACGAAATTCACAGAAACTCTCTTGCTATATTTAAGTAGGACCAATTTGATTGTTATGGAAACTGTTTTAGCTTATTTTGTGTAATTGTTTGTTGTATTTCCTTGTCGCCTTGGTTTTATACTGTAATGGCAACGTAAATATTAAAAAAATAAATTTGGGTTTTCAGAAAAACATTTGGTGAACATTTTCTCAATAGAAACAGAACAGAATATTTTGCTTACATTTCCAAAATTATCCCTAAAATGGCTCGATACTTTTGAGTATTTTGCGATGAGATAGGTTAGCTATTATGATATCTTGATTTTGAGTTTTTTAATTTATGATAAGTTATCATGTAATTAACAAAAGTTGTGATTTTACAATAAAATCCCGATTATATCCGAATAAAGTCGCATCCTTTTCACTCGGATACGTGCAAGTACGTATAGCGCCGTTCCTATCGTTTTGCGCTCCTAGGGTAACCTCTAACTAGGTACAGAGTGGCAACGGCCTCTGTGCTCTAGTGATTCTAAATCGTTGTGTTCTGGCACTTTGAGGTAAGATAGCACTTCACCTTCGGCCTTGAAACCAGGTGAGATGAAGGCCAAGCGCTTATCTGTCGTGCAATAAAAAAAAGTATAATGATGTCGTGTTGGTGTAGGTACCCGCGCTCCATGTCGCGGTACAGCATGCTGGTGCACCGGCCGGAGCCGCGGAACGAGCAGCGCCGGCGAGTGCTGGCCGAGAACAGGGCGGGGGTGGGCGCGGGCGGGGGGGGACGCGGCTACCGCGACGTCACCTACCGGACCCTTGAGGTACCTTACCCACCTACTATACTCACACTACTCAAATCAAATATAAAAAACCAAAAATACTTTATTAAATCCTACTTGGCTACAATTACAAGGTATGGGACCTCCTCTGGTATGTTTCAAAACCTATATCGGGAGTCCCCTCTGCGATGGTATAAGACCATCCTAGGTAATCAATTAAAACTAAACTAAAACAAGGTATGCACAAGAATAAAATACTATATTTAGGTTATAGTTTAAATAATACAATATATATATTTAATTTTTTTTTTTTTATTATATTTATTCAATAAAAAGTACAATTAAACTATGTACAAAGGAATCAGTCAGATTACCTAAGGACCCTTACAAACGGCCTATAGGTAACTCAACTGTTCCAGACCAGTACCAGACGGAAGCGTAGGTACCCAAGACACTGGCTGCATTGCCACGCTGAATAGCTATGCTAATTCGCTGGCCTATATATAATATATATATATATTGCTTAATAAATGATATATAGATACATATACTTGTGCGTTAGTATACTCGTAAAAATAAAAGCATAAGGTATATAGTCTTTTTAAACTTTTACGATCATAACACATGATTTTATAGTGGTTGTAGGTGCAACCCAGTCGAAACCTCTAGGATAATACATAAGTTGAGCAACATGTTAGAAGTAAATCGATATAAAACATTGAGACAGGTATACTACTGCAGAATAGAGAAGTCCTTTCCTACGGTAAGTGGGGTCAGCACATGTTTTCTTCCACACCCTCCTATCAGCCATCAACGTGAACTTTGTACCTATCTACACATCAATACTTCATATTCGTACGTACGTATTTCACACAATTCATCCACTAGAGCAGTTATTAATAATCATACAAAATATCAATAATACATATAATGGAAACATATTGATGTTCATTTAGATGTACCGGTTCATCACTCCTCAACTTCCTTCCTCCTTAATAGTTTACTCATGTTAGTAGAGTTATTTAAGCAGTAAAACACATACAGACGAATTCTAACTCAGCACTCAAACATGTTATATTATAGGCGCTAACTTGTGGTACAAAACACTTGCTTACATTGTAAGCATCAACTACTTTTTTTAGAACGAGACAAATTGACAATATGTTATACCTTTTTCAGATTCACCAACACAGATTGTACAAACTGATCGGAGTCAGATTATGAATTAATTAATCTAAGTTTGACTATAATGCGTACATTTTTTACATTTGAATTCATATTTGTATACTAGAAGCCATGCCGTGGTAAACATTTGACTGTAAAAATGGTATATCAGCTTTCTTTACGCTTCTCCAACGGGGCCGAAGGGTTCTCTTAGCGTAATGTATAGAGTACACCTAGATGGTTTATTTCTTTACACTGAAAATGTATAAGACAGCAAGCAGGTAGGTACATACTTTTTTTTCAATGTTAGCAACTTTGTGCAAGCTTATAACTTATAAGACATTTAATGATTTATAGAGAGCTCTTTATTGTGTGTCTACAATATGTTCTCATTGATTTTGTTACTTATGTTAGCTACTGAGTAGCGCAAGTAGGTTGTATAATATATTTTTATACTCATCTGATTAAGAGTTATGTTCTCTAGCGCCTAGAAGGAAATATTGAATTGTTACATAGTAGTAGGTACTCCTAGGTAAATTATAGTGATTAGTTCGGTCCTCTGTGCTTGGTATATATTGCGGGCAAATCTCACCACAGACGTTTTTAAAAGTCGACATCACACCCCAGATTTAGAGGGCGAGATTTCCCCTAACTAACACATCTTATTGCCCACATTTATTGTGTTCTGCGTTATTGGCGCATATCTATGATATAATGTAGTCGATACCTAGTACATTTTGTGTTGGTTTGTACCTAGGACCTCGTAATTTCCTATAATTTAGCCTTCTCTAGTATGTAGGCCAAAATAACTTATTTTTTTACTTTATTGTCGTCAATATTTGCACACTTTACCTACTTACTGAATGTGATTTTTAGTTGTTTACCGTTAATATATGTTATGACTGGGAACCTTGACGTACCTGGAGGTACTATCTATGATTATTACAGCACAGTTCTGGTACCTCACTTTGTGGAATAAAGTTCAAAGTCCAAGTTATTTATATCGGTAGTTTATTACTTTTTGGAGAGCGTTACATGAATGAATTACAGTTAATTAAAGGCTAAGAATCTACGCCTGTAACCGTGTGTGTTCGGATGGGACGTGAGCCGACGACTGGCCCCCCCCTACACGATATTTGCTTACCGCAGTGAAACGCTGTTAACGTATAGGTACAATGTCGCTACAGTAACCTCCCCCTTTAAAAGGAAAAAAAAAAATTATGTCAAAAATAAGTAAGTACTTATACAATTCAAGGTTAAAACTTTACAATTAAACAAAATGTCTAGCGTATACAATGGACTCACATCGCGCGGCGAACTGCTGACGCGAAGAAACCTGAGCGCTTATATTCCAACGATTACGATTACAAGACCTACTTGTGATATGGTGAAACAATATGATACATTTTATCACGGTACAGGCACAAAACAGAATACAATTTTTGATTGAATAAATAGTCTCGGAAATACAAACAGAAGTCGCATTATAATGATGCGATTTTACAATTGGAGACACACTGGGTATTATAAAAAATATTATTTAAATTATATTAAAATGATGTGTAAAACCATTACACTAAAAATATTTAATTGAATTAAATTGAAAATACAAAAACAAATCGCTATAAAGTTTTCGATGCGATCTTAAAAATAAGAATATCTACACTGGGTTACACAAAAATGATAAGATTTTTATTTTTGAAAACAATGATTATTAGTGGACACAACCCTGCCAATTAACAAAAAGGTACGTTAAAAAATTCGTAATTTTATACACGATACCACGATAACACGTTATCACATATAACCGGCAGAGGTGGATGCTGGTGCGGGCGCGGGGTTCGCGACCGCAGCTGGAACACTCCCCGGCTGGGTAACTTTGACGTGCGTAAGCATCGCTGATGGCATAGTGGTGCTTCGGGTTATTTCTTTGCGCACCCAAGCACGTATGCGACTACGAAACCGACGCCAAATTAAATAAATCACTAGCAACACAAGAATCACTGCTATAACCACCATTAGTATGCTTTGTTGCGTTATGTGGTTTTCAACTTGGGTAGAATTCTGAGCTATGACCACCCTGTTATCCTCAACTTCTTTAGATTGCTGTTTACCCATGGTAACATGTATGAACGTACGTGTGGTTCAAGTGAAAGTTTGTGTAATAATAAATGTTTACAATTTCCAAAATTATGTCCACTTGGTTATAACAATGTAGGTTCTCAAAACATCAGCATCATCATAACCTAGATACAATATTTCGACATTACAGTTCAATGATTGAACTTAGTTAAATTAAAACAGTACCTACGTATTTTTATATTTAGTAATACATTTTTTAAATATACGTCAACATCAACATAAAAAAAATTAAAGTTAGTTACACCTTATTCACTATTATTTTCCTGAAGACCTTTACCTTGAACAGCTTAGTAGGGGTGCACTAAGTACCTGGGTGAAGTCATAAAATAAAATTCGTAGTGAGTAACGTGATATTCTAGCTACTTATCTATATCAAAACGTGTTGGAGGACGTACTACTCGACCGCTCCGGGTTTGTTTACTTGAAGTAGCATTACTAGAGGTACTTGAAGCGGGGTCGGATATTACGTCACCGCGATCGCTGTAGGTGTTATCGGACACAGAGCTATCCGCTACACATGGTTCGTTAAGCAAGTACGCGGGTTTGAGACGATCGATAGAAACGTTGATGCGCCTATTAGGAAGTTGTAATCTATAAACTTTACTATTTCTTTTTAAAACACGGTATGGACCATCGTATGGGGGTTGTAAAGGTTTACTGACTGCATCAACCCTCATGAAAACATATTCACACGACTTCAAATCCGGGTGAATAAATACTGTACGCGAATCGCGTTGCTGTACCGGTACTGCTCTCAAATTACGCATCCGGTCGCGCAACTCATGTACTAACGTGTGGGGATCTGAGGCTTCTGAGCTACCTGAGACAAAAAATTCACCGGGTAACCTTAGAGTACATCCGTATGTTAATTCCGCGGCACTAAGGTTGGAGTCACTACGTAAGGTGGATCGTAGCCCTAATAGAACAGTAGGTAGCTCATCTATCCATGACGTGGAGACTAAACGTGCACGGAGCGCTACTTTAAGACTTCTATGCCATCTTTCAATAGCTCCGTTGCTCTGTGGATGGTAAGGTGAACTTCTATTTCTATGTATCCCCATGCATTTCATCAGCTCCGAGAAAAGTTTACTTTCAAACTGGCGACCCTGGTCTGATGTTAAATATCTACAAATTCCAAACCTAGTAATCCAGCCATCGTAAATACATTTAGCTACCGTCTCGGCTGTAATGTCTTTAATAGGGAATGCTTCAGGCCAATGCGTACAGCGATCTATGATCGTGAGTACGTACCTATATCCGTCCGACGTGGTCGGTAACGGTCCTACAATGTCTGTGTGAATGTGCTCGAATCGACCTGCTGGAGGAAATTGTCCTAAAATGGAAACCGAATGACGTTGAACCTTTGACTTTTGACATTGTATACACGTTTTAGACCAGTTATTAGTGTCCTTCTTCATGTTTGGCCAAAAATAACGCTGGCACACTAGTTTACGTGTGTTATTTATTCCTGGATGACTTAAATTATGAACTAAATTAAACGCTAATTTCCTGAATTTATTTGGTAAATAGGGTCTAATATTATTGGTTGACGTTTCGCAATAAATTTGAATGTTACAGTCAGGCATTGTAACTTTCTTGATAACCACGCTGTTATTTGATATTGCGTTTCCTTTCGCTAAATAAGCATCGTCGCGCTGTGCGGTAGCTAGTTCTGCGAAATCAAGTACACCGGGGCATGTTATTGTTTCGACACGGCTAAGCGAGTCAGCGACTAAATTATCGCTACCAGTAACGTACCTAATGTCTGTTGTAAATTCACTGATATACATTAGTTGCCTGGTCCGCCGAGGCGTTTCCTTGTCGCTAGGTAATTTAGAAAAAGCAAAAGTTAAGGGCTTGTGATCTGTAAAGATGGTTAGCTCTCTACCTTCAAACGTGCTTCTGAAATTTATGACAGCTAAATAAATTGCCAATAACTCCCGATCGTATGTACTATATTTAACCTGCGTATCGGTAAGTTTTCGCGAAAAATAACCTAATGGTTTCCAATTACCATTTACCAACTGCTGTAACACGGCTCCTGTACAAGTATTTGATGCATCAGTCATCAACGCTAGCGGAGTATTAGGCATTGGGTAAGATAACATAGCAGCTGATTGCAAGCTTTCCTTACATTTAATAAAAGCTTCGTTAGCTTCCGTGGTCCAGTCGATTTTCGACTTATCGTTTTTCTTCGAACCACGAATGTACCTATGGAGTTCAGCTTGATATGAAATAGCATTCGGCATATGCGGGCGATAAAAATTAACCATACCAATGAAACGTCTGAGTTCAATTACTGTTTCTGGTTTCGGAAAATCAATAATAGCTTTGACTTTCTCGCTAGATGGCCTAATTCCTTCGGTAGTCACATCGTGTCCTAAAAATTCGATGTGATCCTGTCCGAACGAGCATTTCGACAAATTAATTGTTATGCCATATTCATCCAAGCGCTTAAACAAGACTTCAAGGTGCTGTTCATGCCTGCCTTTCGAGTCGCTGGCTACAATTACGTCGTCAATGTAACAAAAAATGAACTCTGAACTGTGTTCAAACGTTCCGTCTTCTCGTTCGATACCTAAACCTTGTAAAACGGTGTTATTCATGAATCGCTGAAAGGTTTGGGCAGCGTTGCGAAGCCCGAAGGACATCCGGGGGAAGTCAAATAAACCAAAAGGGGTAATAATAGCACTTTTTTCGACATCCTCCGGGGCAACAGGTATACAATGATAAGCCCTGTTTACATCAATCTTGCTGAAAATATTTTTTCCTGACAAAATATAAGTAAAATCATGTATGCGCGGGATTGGGTATCTATCAGGCTTCGTGATGGCGTTCAGCTGACGGTAGTCCCCACACGGACGGATTTCTCCATTCTTCTTGGGAACTACATGCAATGGGCTAGACCATGGGCTCTTCGAAGGCCGGCAGATTCCCAATTCCTGCATGACACGAAATTCTTCCCTTACCTTCTTATACCGGTCTGGAGGCAGCGGGCGCGCGCGTGCATGCACTGGGGGCCCGGTCGTCTCTATGTGGTGAAAAACTGTGTGCTTAGGTGTGTCCCTAAATGAAACAGGTTTTGTTATATCAGGGTACTTAGACAACAGTTCGAAGTAAGGGTGGGTCGCCTCTAAGGTGCTCAAGGTAGGCTGGTTACAGGTCACAATTGAGGCAATTACATTTAGGTTGGTCACCTCATCTACTAATCTACGGTTACTTAAATCGACTAACAGTTTATGGTGGATTAAAAAGTCTGCACCCAAAATAGGTTGGTTCACTGCTGCTAACACAAAGGTCCAACGGTACGGTCTCCGTAACTTTAAGTCCAACACAAGAGTCTTAATACCGTACGTACTAATCTCGGTACCATTTGCTGCATAAAGTTTGTAGCCAACACTATTATCACTGTTACACTGTGGTTTCCGTGCGGGAAGCACCGAAATGTTCGCTCCCGTATCCACTAAAAAACGTAACCCGGAGTTGCGATCGGTGACACAAAGACGGTTACTACTTACTGATGTACAGGCACCCGTCGCAGACTGTACCTACCTCACTTAGTTTTCCGCCTTCTTCCAGTTACAGGGCTGTACGCATTTGTGCGCCTTGTCCTTGTAACGGTAATGGTAAAAACATTTCCAATTCGGAGGTCTTGTCACCGACGGTGATCTATGTGCGCTGGTAGTTCTACCTCTATTTGTAGTACGCCCTCGAGCGTCGTTCTGTCGCGCGTTCCGTTGAAGTCCGTCAATCCGCCTATCTATCCGTTTAATCTCATTTATTATCGCCTGAGTGTCAATACCGTTGGCCGCAGGTTCGGCGGCCGGGTGCACCAATCTAAGTTCCGATGCTGACAGGGTAGTACTTTGTGTTTCCATGACCTTGTCTGCGATCTTGGAAAGTATCGTGAGGTCACTGGACTCTGCTACTGCGATAATTCCTCGAACGGAGGGCGGGAGATGGCCTTGCCATAAAATCTTCAACGTATCGTCCGGTATTTTAGTGCGCGCGAGATCACGCATTCGTCTTAATAACTGAGACGGTTTTTGATCACCTAATTCCATTTCGCTCATTAACTTTTGCACCTGGCGGGTCTCTGACTCTTCGTATATGGTCAGGAGCCGGTCTTTCAAAACTGATAAAATAAATAATATTCATAATTAATTTACCAATGAATTTTATTTTAATTATTTAAAGTACAAAGTAATTTTATTTGGTACTTGCCTAAAACTAAATACACATACGTAATCACAACAAAATACAATTATAAATAATGAATTAACATTATGCAAATCGCAATACTCAGTCATCCTTGTCATAGGGATTAGGGACATTCAATAATGTCATGAAGTGAACTCAGTCATACCATAAATAATTATCAGTCACCCACTTTACGGAGAATACTAAGTTATATGTATGTATTATTAATTAATCAAGTGTAGGTAATCAGTCTTGTCAATGGAGAGTGTCCACCCAGACGTGCCGTTAAGAATACTCAGCCACGTCATGAATTTCTGAGTCAAGTCATTAATTATTGAGTCACGTCATGAACTACTCAGTCACGACATGATTTACTCAGCCACGTCTTGAATTACTCGGTCAAGTCTTAAATCACTCGGTCACAAGTCAGGAGTGTACTCGGCCAAGTCCCCCCAGGTGCGGCCGACGGAGAGAGCCACGGGCAGCGACATCGACATGCCGCAGTGCTGACCGCAGCTCTCCATCACCTCCTTTATGATACCTGACAAAAAACGGTCAAAATTGCCAATTCGAAACTTTTTTTTTTATTGAACGACGGGTAAGCACTTGGCCTTTATCTCACCTAGTTACAAGTTGAAATAAGACCAAAGGTGGAGGCGCACTTCACCCGGAATCCTCAACAAACTGAGGAACTGGCTATCTTAACCTCTAAATGCCAGAACACAAAAATTTTTTGAATTGTTATTATAGCGACAGACTTAGGTAATATGGTAGTAGCTAGCCAGGCGGACTTAAATAAAGTCCTACCACCAACCAAACCAAGCACAATATGATGTACTCCATGGGAATCGAACCCGGAAAACTCTAGGAAAATGCCTTTTGCGAGTGTTTTACTCACTTTTAACATTGAATGGAGCTAGTAATACATTTTTTTATTTGGAATGGCTCAGCTCTTGACCTTGAAACAAGGCAAGGATGAGGTCTACGTTGGAGCGAGCCTTCACAGAAGTTGCATTTATCTTACAATAGGAGGCTTATGGTAACCAACCGCTAATGGACAAAAGCGTAGCCATTCAGAATTACCTTTTTTTTTAATGATCCCTATAAACCGACGTTGGTTTGTGCGGGCCCGAATAACTGAATGCTACAATCTCCTTCGTTATGTAGCTTACTTAAATAGGTATTCTTACATAATAAGCTTACATAGCCCTAAAAACCGTCGTTGGTTTGTGCGGGCACTGAATAACTGAATGGTTTCGCTACAATCTCCTTCATTAGATATCTGGGTTGATTTAATTGGTCTCAGGTTTCTACTACTATTGAAAATCGTCGTAGTCTGGGGTGTCGATTTTTAGTCAGATTTGAATGATTAGCGCGAGTATTTTTTTTTTAAATGTTGATAGCGTTTGACCACCAGCTTACTTGATGGGGTATACTTATAATTGTCATCACCTGCTGCCGTGTGGAGGTGGTCGTCTCGGAGCTCCCACACCAGCTCGTCGTGTATCTGCAGGAGAAGGCTGGCGTCGAGCGGCGGGCGATGCGCGCGCAGGCCGCCGGAAGTCAGCACCATCGCCGTCTTGCAGAGGTCGGCTGCCGACCCTGGTGCTCGAAACGACTCATTTTGGAGCTTTTACAGGAGGAGCTTCGTATATAGCTATCTATAGGCCGTGCAGTCTTACCACAGAATATATAATAGTACAAGCTATTTGTAGGTACTTAACCTACAAATAGCTTGTACTATATGAAATAGGTCTTAATATAAGAAAAAAAACAGTGGCAATCCGGGAGTGCCGGAAGTGAAAATTTGAAGCTTGTCGATCTTTGTGTCAAAAGTGGTGTCGGTATGGTAACAGTGTCGCGAGTTCAATGGTTTTTTCCCCTCAAAAAATGCCCAACGCGCCTAAAGAAGTTTTCATTTAAAAAAACGGCATGGTACCTTTACTTTTAAGTAACCTATTTGAGGGCGTGTTGGTGTGTATGTGTACAGTGTAGTGACGGGGTATAGGTACCTTGTATGACGAAGTTGACGGCCTGCCGCTCGGCTTGCGCGCGGCGCGGCGCGTCCCCGGAGGCGATGTGCGGGAACCGTCGCGAGCGACCGCGCAGTGTGTGCAGCCGCGCGCCGCGCTCGCAGCACCGCGCCACCACCGACACCCCGAAACTCTTCAGCGACGGAAACGTTCCTGGGACACGCACGATACTAGTAATCAGAATATCGTTTACTCAGTAAGAGTTTTAGGCTCATTTTGTATCGTCAAATCTACCTGCTCAGAATCGCGACTCACACAACGAGAAAGGCAAGAAACTCGGACTAGTAAAGACACGAACTACGCTATTGGACTCAAATTACATATACATTATATCATACCGCCCGTCTCGTCCGGCTACACTGACAACATAGACACATTATAGTATAAATAAGTTTCTGCCACTGTTGTCTGGTGGCTCGCCGACCGGTGTCAGATCCAGAGTTCCCGGTTCGATCCCCATGAGAGTACAATATTGGTTTTTGCTTGGTTTGGTTAGATCCTGGGTCAAGAGCGCATCCACCATCGGCCATGGTAAGGCGGCGGCCGACAGATTCGGATTGGAAAAAAACATTCTCCAAATAGGTATTGCTGCAATTTCATTTATGAACACCCACAGAATACTAACAAACTGAAACCGTAAAGGTTTTCAGGTCTGAGATCCAAAAAGATATACCTAATGGAAGAAGCATAGAGGTGTAGGTATAGAATGGAATGGAAAACAGGTAGATATAGTATGTGGACTGACTGTTGAAAGTGGTCATCGTGTTGAGCGTGTGTTCGTAGGTGGCGCCGAGGATGTCCATGAGTTTGCCGGCGCCGGCGCCGTACAGGCTGGCGTACACCAGGCGCTTGGTGCGCTCGCGCTCCTCCGCGGTGACCGCGCTCTCCGGCTTGTTCAACCTGGCGGCGGCGGCGGCGGTGAGACCGTCACGTGAGTTGTAAGTAGGTACGAAAAACGACGGATCGCACGTTTTCAATACAAAAATGACAAAGTTCTTTCGAATCCGACGACGACTTGATGTGATCTCTTATCATCAATAGTTTTCGCAGCGCACGCGATGTTATATGGAATATTATCGGTAATTTTCCATCACCTTGAGTTACATTATTAGAGTATTCATAAGGATTTCAAATAATATAGGCTTAAAAATGGCCTGTTACTCAGTGAATTCTTAAAATCGGTTCAGGAGTTTTAATGTTTATTAAAAACAAACAAAAATACAAATCTTTTTCTTTATATGTGAGTCAAGTTGAGAACTGGCTTCTCGACTCGACCCTCCTTCCCGGTACCTCCTGGTGGACATAAATAGGTAGGTAATATGAAAGGTACCTACTTATTACGTGACAAGTTAAATCTGTTACTAATTCTTGCTCGAACTAGCCGTTTTATAAGCACGGCTCAAACTCATCCACAAAACTCATATTGTTAAAAGAAGACTATCAAAACCCTGTACAGATAAGGGGCATGCAGTCAGTACAGTGCGCGTCTCACCACATCCGCGACAACGTCCGGAACAAGTCTCCTCCCGCGCTCAGTGCGGCGAGCAGCGCGCGGTCGGCGGCGCAGTGCGCGAACACGCGGCACTCCACGTGCCGGAAGTCCGCCGCCAGCAGCGTGTAGCCCGCGCGCGCGCAGTACACCGACCGGATGTGCAGCGTTTGGTTGCCTGGTTAATTGTGAACACTTGCTCAATTTCATATTTCAACCGCCTCTGTGTTCAGGTGTGGTTAAGTCAGTCGCCATAGCAACTATTCTAAATTGTTGTGTTCCGACATCTAGAGGTAAATTAGCCACTTCCTCAGATTGTTGGATCCCGGGCGAAGTGCGCCTACACCTTCGAACTTATCTTAACCTGTAACCAGGTGAGATGAAGGCCAACAGCGTACAATGAAAAAAAGTGGTCTGTCCACGGGAATTAGACCCAGAGGTCCATAGATAGTCCACCAGGCAAGCTACCTAAAAATTTCGGTATTTAGAGGTAAGGTAGCCAATCCCTCAGTCTGTTGATGATTCCAAGTGAAGTCCGCTTCCACCTTCGGCCAAGCGCTTCCCCGTCGTAGAAAAAAAATGAGAACTTGGTAAATACCATCTTACTGAAATAAGGATGTGGTAAAAGCCATCTGTGAGTAACCGTTGCCTGAGAAGTCCTCATGAATACACTGCCGTGGACTCCTGGGCCGTAGCCGTAGATACGGTTCTGTCTATTCAAGTTTGAATGGAAAACGTTCGTACCAGAGTTGTTTTCATCAGGGAACAAGAGAAGACTGAAGGGAGTCTTCGGTATCGCTTGTAAGTTTGGGTTGTTAGAAGCTATCCGTCCCGTTGCTGCCGCCGTTTGTACCCTAGCCAACCAAAAGTAGATCATAATGTACTTAGTCCAGAAAAACAGTTGCAATCTTGCAATACATTAATTATATAACATTTTCATATTTTAGGTCATAAAAGGCCTGCACAAATCAAAAATCTCTATGCAGGTATAAATGCAAAAAAAATATTGTGTGGTGGTTTGTCGTTCTTCTTCAAGCCGCAATATAAATGTAAGATTTTTTTTTATCGCAACTTATTATCCCCAAAATGCACGGTACCCTGAAATCACACGACTTTGTTTTTTTTTTTTTATTGATCAACAACTCACTTGAAAAACAAGTCAAGATATGGCCTAAGATGGAGCACGCTTGTCTAAAAGGAACCTGTTCACATTGGACTTGAAGACTCCAAGATTATATTGTGTCGGATAAATAGACGAGGGCAAGGAGTTCCATTCCTTACCAATACGAATATTAAAGGTGGAGGCAAATCGATGCGTTCGGCATAATGGAACATCTACAAGGGGCCTACGGGTTGTAACCTGCCATACGTCTGCTAGTCCGGTGATGAAAAGTGGAAGGAGGGAGGAAAGTTATTGAAGACAAATCAATGACAAAAGCAAAGGTACTTGCCAGGTGGGCCTGACGATACCGTCCGTAACGTGGTGAGTGATCCCAGTGAGGAAGGTCGCGTATACCTTGTGCAGGTGGCGGTATTCCAGGATCAACTTCGGCAGCGGGTGTTCCGAAACTAGGCTGCGGAGCTGCAATGAACCATATATAATACTCGATAAGTTATCTTCAGCTTGCAATAATCCAGTTCTAGCAGCCGGTATTAGCTTATTTCTGTCAGCTGTCCAACTTATCACCAGAGTGGCTCACGCCTCACTTCGTATCATTCTTATTTACTTAAGGATAGCATTTAAAGTGTCAATATTTATGAATGTGGGTTACAAAAACACTAAGTGAGCGAAGTCAAAGTCAAAGTCAAAATTTCTTTATCCATTAAGATTTTTTAGGATCATTTTGAAACGTCAATCGCGACCAGCACACAAGGAGAAAGGCAAGAACCTCGGGCCGGTAATTTTTTTTGATGATCCATTCAACATTTAGATACACAATTTGTTATTATATTCTAAGTAGATTCATCAAAAACCTAAATACTTAATCTTAAAACATTTGTTATTACCTATCTACCTAATGGGCAATTTGTTAACATTGAGAAATCACCATTTTGCTGTCAACTGGTATAGCAACATCGGGCCACGCGTTCTTATCGTCGATATGCGACTGACTGCGAGTGAGAAGAAATCTCCGAAACAGTAACTTGCAAACATTCATTTGAATTAGGTACCAACATCCACGGCAGGATTTCATTTCTAGGATACCCGAGAGTACCTAACATCATCACAAAGATCACCAATCCGCTTGTCAAGCATGGTAACTATAATAAAATCTGGCGCTCCTTTGGTGGACGCTCATATCCTGCAGTGGCGTTTTTGTACACTTAAACCTTGATAATATTTTTTAATGATGATTTACCTACCTACATAATAAACCTGTTTCTTTAGCAGCAGAAAATGCTGTCGGGTGTGGTTATGAGGACGAACATGAAGACCATACCATAGTTTCAGAGGTAGACTTGGCTCCCAGACAGAGGGTTTCCCTAATCTTGACTTTGCACTTGGTGTCAAGCTGCAGCTCCTCGTACAGGATGCTGCGCACTTGTACGGCGGAATTTATCTGGAAGGTCTTCCCGGCTGTCTTATAGCACTCCTGTTCTATTTCCTTCATTTTAGAAAGCAGGATCTCTTCCATGGATTTAAGCTTGGGAAGGTCAACTGCCACGCCTCGTCGCTCCATTTCTGTTTAAATTACGTTTATTATTCGCAAGAATAGCCGACAAATTAATTTATGAAGTAACAAACACTTAAAGATTAACCTATTGCTACCTACTTATAAAGAGCACTGTGTTTTAGAAAGATCCATGTAGGTATGTACAAATTAGAAAATTGTTCACCAGTCATTCTTAGGTCTGCTTCAGAATAGGTACCTGCAATAATAGGCACCAACTTCATCTCAACCTCGACAAACACAGTCCACAGTCCGTTTTCCTTCAACAGAGCGGTGAGCCGGACCGCGCACTCCTCCAACATGATAGCGTACCATGCAGTCTTCTGCAGCGCACACTCCGTGGCTATCGTGTACTGCGGGCAGTGTGACAGCAGCTTCTGGAGCTCCGAAAACGTTTCCGGAGGATTGTCGGGGTCTAGCAGGCTCCCGCCGATCTATAAGGAACCATTCACTACATACCAGCTGCGATCGAGGTTATGCTAAACGCACATGCAAGCTTACAAAGACAGTATCAAGGAGTAGGTTACCTTAGCGTCAATCATTGTCAAGTCCTCCAACTCAAAACCAAATTTGGACTTGACGTAAATGAGCAGGCTTTTGCCTTCATAGCAAATAATGCTGTTGTTCCTTAGAAGAAATTCTAGAGCAAATCTGAAACATGATGAAACGGTGGGCATTGATTGAGTATAAATTACTTTAGTTACCTAATACCTTATGTATTTTTTTTTTTTTTAAGATAAAATACTTGAAATCCTGATGAACTCCTTTGAAGTAGTAAAATAATGATTGCTCTCCAATGTTGACGATTAATCCATCCGGTTCACATGAATCTTCGGTATGGTGCTGATTTAGTTGGGAGAAACCATTACTGTAAAAAATCAAATTAATGTTTTCAATGGAACAAGACGAAATTTTGTTTAAGTATATAAGGTAAGTTTAAGATTAAGCTTCTGCAACTAAGGGCGCTGCAGTGACGGAATGGGTACCTCATGTAAGTTAGGTATGTAAGTAGGTAGGTACCTGTACACTAAAACGATTGTAATATATTTGTCCTTAATAGTTAACAGCGTCGTTGTGAGGTCTGTAATATTGGCACTATCCACAGTAAGCACTTTATAATCAACCTCTTTAACGGGAACCTGAGACTTAATCGGTGCCACAAACTTTGGTTTTGCTTTTTTTTCTTTAGGTTTATCAGATTTATCATTTTCTGTTTTTCGTGTAGTTATTTTAGTTTCAGTTTTGTCTTTCGGTTTTCCAAATTTCATTTTACCATCTTTATTAGCAAGTTGAGCTTGAACTTCATTTTTCTTTGGTTTTTCTTTAACTTTTTCAATTATAATTTTACTTTCTTTAATTTCCTTGAAATTATTTATGGTGTATTTTTCTATAACGGTCTTTTTAATATTATTTAGTTCAGTAACTTTATCGATTTCCACCGGTTCTACGTTGTCAAGCCAGCTTTGAACAGTTGTGGTATATTTTCCTTTTCGTGAAACGCATTTGGGCTTTTCAGTTATTCTCTTCACTTTTTTAGAAAGTACCTCTGTTACCTTGGTCTGAGGTTTTCGTTTGGGTTTTAAAGCATCAGTTTGCGTTGTTGTTTTTTTATTTTCTTTTTCTTGTTTCTTATTTAAATTATTACGCATGGAATCTTCATGATATGTCATATTAAATGTTTCATCAGTCATATTTGTGATTTCATTTTGCTGTATCATGCGCTTTGCATTTGTAGCTACCGGTAAAAGTTCAGTGTCAAACATATCATCCCAGTTTACTAGGGTGACAGGGCCAAGATCACCATCTATAGTAGGATCGCAATTTACATTCACTGAGTATTCTTTACCTTCACATCTGTTATTGCTCATTCTCTCTTCGTCCACATCATTAACGGGGTTGATTAATTTATAATTTGCTGCATTGACTTCATCACAATTTGATAAGTTGTAAGTAATTTGAGCTGTTTGTGTGTTCGTTGTTTTGTTGGGAGTATCTTTTTTTGTATTGTTTTCGATTGATGCAATTGTTTTAAGCAATTCAATGGCAGTGGGCACGGGTGGTAATGACTTATGGATGTCTTCAATATCAAAGTGTTGATTGACATCATCGTTTTCATTCGGTATGTTGAAGCAGGGGATCATTGGTGGTGATGGTAAGGGCAACTGAAGGGATCTTTGTTCATTGCTTAAAAAACTGAAAATCACAGTCTAGGTAGGTATAGCTACATACATGTACTAACACACATACTCGTAAAACATTAGGTACGGTCCTTCTGAGGCAGTCTTGTAAAAAAGGGGTCCGAAGTTTTTTAGCGTATATTAATGTACAGATTTCCTTAATTAAATATACCTTCTTGATAATATAGGGGTGGTACCGAAAATATTTTTTTTACTTACGTTAATACTTTCATGGTTTGGGGCTGATGGGGATATGGCGGAAGCAACCGTGGTTCAAATGAGGAGGTAATGCGAGCTCGGACTCGATTACGGTCTGAAATTTAAATAGGTCGTTTTTTTTATTGTTCGACGGGGATGTGCTTGGCCATCATCTCACCTGATTTTCAAGTTATATTAAGGCCGAAGGTGGAAGCGCACATCACCCAGAATCCTCAGCAAACTGAGGAATTCCGAATAATGAATCTTACCTCTATTGCCGGAACACAACAATTTAAGAATTGTCAATATTGTTCCCCTGGGGATCGAATCCGGGACCTCTGGATCTGACACCGGTGGGCGAACCACTAGACCATAGAGGCGGTAATAGTGTAAGTAGGTAGCTACCTACTTATTAGATCACACAAGTTAGAAATTAACGATCCTTACCCACCTATTCATGAGGAGGAAAAGCTTAGATTTTACAATATCAGTGGGTCATCGTCTACTACAGATCTCCCTGGCAAGAGTTAGGTCAGGTACTTACCTAGGTAGGTAGTTTAGTAAGGTAGGTTGGTGGCACCAACATACCTCACTAAACTACCTAGTTGGTGCCTACTGCTTTTACTAAGAGGAAAATAAAGTTTTAATTGAGATAATACAATCACAAAATGAAATGGTAAGTACCTATTCATGAGGAGGAAAAGCTTAGATTTTACAATATCAGACGAGTTAAGCTATCTACTACAGATCTCCCTGGCAAGAGTTAGGTCAGGCACTTACCTAGGTAATTAGGTACTTTAGTAAGGTAGGTTGGTGGCACCAACATACCTCACTAAACTACCTAGTTGGTGCCTACTGCATTTACTAAGAGGAAAATAAAGTTTTAATTGAGATAATACAATCATAAAATGAAATGGTAAGTACTTCAGGTATGATGTTGGTACATAGATAATTTGTGATATAAGGGTGGGAACTACGTATTGGATTATTATACATAGGTACGTCCAGGTACAAATAATAAACGTACCTTTGGATTATTATAGATATGAAATACCTACTCTCGATAGGTAGGTACTTACTTTTTGAAGTAAAATATTATATGCTTAGTGGTAAAATAGATAATCTAATAAAATAATAAGGCTGTACCAAACTGTATGTAAGTATAGTAATTATGCTATATCTTTGCATCTTACCTTCAACCCATTTATTTTTTAATTTTTCTAAAACTTTCTTCCCATAAAATGATAAATGGGATTCATATCTTTGATATGGACTTCTATTATTTCGTTCCATTTCGCAATATCATACAACACGAACGTCCTCTTATGATCGTGATCCAGATACGCAACGCACGCACGATACGGATGGATACGGACATAACAGTCACACATTATAAATGTAATCAATGTAATATGTACGGGCAAAATTATAATCTCGAAATTCAAAATTCCCTCCAATCCAAGATGGATGTAAATCCACAGATAGAATTAAATTGTGGTCACATAATAGCCATAAACTATTCATCCATAGAATAAAGAAACTAAGGGAGTACGAGCCGCCGCGCCGCCGCCGCCAATGTGTAATCTCAAGAGAAACGATGCCTACGACAAATAGGATGACAAAATAAACCACAACTAATAACTTGCTCGCTTCTTACCCGTACCTCGCATGTAGAGGTGTTGTTCATGAAAAACATATTATCATGGCGGAAAGAGGCTATTCTAGAAACCCACCAAATGCATGCAACCAATAAGATTCTGCTAAGAAAAAATAAGAACAGCAATGCGTTGCATGCTGCATCCCAGAAGTATCGTTTAGTTAGACAGAGATGCAACATCAGTCACAATGCAGTCGATGTTCTTCTTGTGAGTTGTGTTCAATGAGTTATAATATTCTCTTTGAAAAAATATAACGTAGTAGGTACTGAGTACGGTGCTTTTATACTCTTTGAGAAAGTAAATAAAGAAAAACTTATATGCTCAGTGAGAAAAACTGGTAATGGAATGGAGGAAATTGAAATAAATTAATTGAAGGGAAATGTTTAGTTTACTAGCTTTTAACAATTTATGTTTAGTAAATTATCGATCTAAACGAGAATAAATCATGAAGAAGAATTCGATAATGGCCGTGAATCTCGACAGCTGCGATAGTTTGCCTCCTGATGAAGAGCCGAAGCTGAAATACAAACGAATGGAAAACGACGTCCAAAACATACTAGTAAAAGACGCAGTGAGCTGTATTTGCGTGCACACCAAATTTATCTGTTTGGGTACTCAATGGGGAGTGATCCACCTGCTAGACCATGAAGGGAACACGGTCCCGATATCGCAGAATGGAAAAGACAAAGAGCTCCAGGCGCACGCAATAGCTGTCAACAGAATATCTGTGGATGTAAATGGGGAGTACATCGCGAGCTGTTCCGACGACGGGAAAGTGATCGTGTATGGCCTGTGCAGTGATGACAACACTCACAACTTGAACCTAGGGCGGGTCGTTAAATCTGTGGCAATAGATCCTTACTACTTCAAATCTGGGTCAGGCAGGAGGTTTCTCACAGGTCAGTTTTCCATAACTAAACAGCATTTTCTTAGAAAGGCTATCGCCAATGTAGACCTCATTCTTGCCCAGGTAAGCCGCAAGATCCAGGGCCAACCCAACATACTTAAACATGAGCCACCTATATCCACCAACTCCACATGACCTCCAATGATCACAACACAGACACAAGTAACAACTGAGGGTTCTCCCAAATTCATTTTATATATTTCAAGTAAAGAAAGCACATAGCAAACTCTTTGTACAGAGAGGTCATGTTAGGTTGGTTATTTATATATTGGTTTCTTTAAGTCCTTATAATGATGATTATCATAAACCCATGAAACAAATGTTGCATAATTTACTTTGCTTTGTATTTATAGATAAAACGTTTACATCTGAGTCAATGATATCAGCAATAATGCAAAGCTTAGACCAAAGCCATCCACCAATTTTTAAAATGGTTCCAGTTTTTTTTGAGCTTATTTTTTACAAACAAAAACACAAATCTTTTCTCTTTATATCAATATTAATAGTATAGATGAACAATTATTTATACTTAGATGCTATGTGGAAATTAGTGTTTAGGCTTCTGCTTACAAGTAATAATTAATTGTATCATTGTTTTAAGGAAATTAATCCCCTATAAAAAGGTAAAATGGTGGTTAAGGGTTTGTATGTAAGTTTAACTTATTTCAAATTTAGACATGCAGGAAATAATATTTAACTTCTATTCAATGAGACATGTTATTCAGAAATTTTTGATATTCATCCTGAAGGTGAAATAGGGATAAAACATGTACATGCAAGTTTGTCATCTTTGAAGGAAATCTAAGAAATAAACATATGAAAATTTATACAATTGTATAATATGTAATTTATATTCTGGCTTCTGTTAACGAACAATTGTTAATTATATTAGGTCCTTACATATGAAATTGGCGTTTTGTATGGGAGGAACATAAAGGCATTTTTTTCATATTAAAATATATTTTATTAATCAAAGTATGACCCATTGCTATCTATACACTTTTGCCATCTTATAGGTAGTTCATTGATCCCTTTACTAAAAAAACCATTCGGACGGGAATCAATGAAATCTTTGAAAGCGGTTTGGACTGCCTCATCGGAATTGAATTTTTTTCCTTGCAAGAAGTTATCCAAATTTCGAAAAAAATGGTAATCTGTTGAAGCAAGGTCCGGAGAGTACGGTGGATGTCTTAGACATTCCAATTGAAGCTCCTCTAATTTGGTAGTCGTCTGTTGGGCCGTGTGTGGTCTAGCGTTGTCTTGAAGCAGCAGTGGCGTAGAGCGATTGAAAAGTCTCAGTTGTTTAACAGCGAGCTTTTCCATCATGGTTTGCAGTTGCTGACAATAGACATCAGCCGTAATCGTCTGACCAGATTTAAGAAAGCTATAGTGTACGACACCGGCACTAGTCCACCAAACGCTTACAAGTAACTTTTTTTGAGTCAATTTTCGCTTGGGGCAAGATTTTGCTGGTTCACCAGGGTTCAGCCATTGCGATGAGCGTTTACGATTATCGTACAGGATCCACTTTTCATCACATGTAATGATCCGATTTAAAATTCCTTCATTATTGTGCCGGTTGAGTAATGTAACGCAGCAGTCGACGCGCGTTTGTCGGTTTGCTTCACTCAATTATGAGGTACCAACCTTTCAAGCTTTTTCACCTTCCCAATTTGCTTCAAGTGGATTAAAACGGTTTTGTCACTAACACCGCAGCCTACAGCTAACTGTGATGTGGTTTGCGATGGATCTGCTTCCACAATAGCCTTCAATTCATCATTATCGACCTTGGTCTCCGGCCGTCCACGGGGCTTGTTCTGCAGGTCGAAATTTCCAGAACGAAAGCGTTGAAACCAAAAACGCACCGTTTTTTTTTTTGCGACACCACCACCATACACATCATTAATCCTTCGAGCCGTTTCTGCAGCACTGGTGCCACGGTGGAACTCGTAAATAATGCGATATTTTAAGTTTTCCATTTTGTGAAATGAGTGACAAGAAAAAAAAAGCAAAAGAGAAAAAAACAAATGAATTACGGTTTTCGAAACACAAATGCATGAGTAAATAGCTGTTTTAATTTGAATTTGGAATTCCTAACCAAAGAGGAGATATTTAAGATCAAAGTGGCCAGTACGACAAAACGCCAATTTCATATGTAAGGACCTAATACAAAAAAAAACCAATCATTTATAATATCAGGGGTGAAAGTTTAAGCAGATGTAATTTTTTTTACCGAGTCTGGAAATTGGTATTGTTAAATATACTATGTGGACTTGGTCCTGTGGTCTAGTAGTTCAACCCACCGATTTCAGATCCAGAGGTCCAGGGTTCAATCCCCAGGGTAAGCAATATTGTGCTTGGTTTGGTTGGTGGTAGGATTTTGTTTAAGTCCACCTGTGTAGCCATAATAGCAATTCTTAAAAAAAAAAGTTGTGTTCCGGCATTCAGAGGTAAGATAACCAGTTCCTCAGTTTGTTGAGGATTCCGGATGAAGTGCGCCTCCACCTTCGGCCTTATCTACACTTGTTACTTACCAGGTGAGATAAAGGCCATGAGCTTCCCCGTCAAACAATAAAAAAAAAAAGTTTGAAATTGGACCAATAGCAATAGGCATTAGGCACTTATCTTCTGTTTGTCAATGAAAGTCATTTGTATCAGTTTTTGTAAATTAGCCATACCCTAAGAGACAGTGAGAGTTTGTATGGAAGTTTACAATTTTTCGTGTAAGGAATGTAAAATTATATTTATAAATGCATATATGCACTTTATGGATACTCGAAATTAAGTCATTTTTTTTTAATCTAAATATGAATAAGTATTAGTATTTTGTCTATACAAACTACTAAATTTCATCATTTCATGTATGTAGTATTTTTTTGAACGCATGAATTGAAGGGGATATAATTACGTTTAAAAAACGAATATGATACAATTTCATTTACCTGGATTACATATTTTTTTCCAATTATTTTGATGACAGATGGACAGACAGACAGAAAGACGCGTGTTTTTTCCTTACTTTTGAGGTGATACACCCAAATCGCTTCAAGTGTGCCTATAATATCAGAAGAGATCCCTCAATTTTTTCAGGATCCATCATCAGATCCTGAGCTAATGACTATGGAATTAGGAGAACCTCCTCTTTTTTTTAAAGTCTGTTAAAAATTGTAGTGAAAGTTTAAAAAGAACTTCATATGGCATAGACACCATTTTTTAAGGTTTTAATATGAAATTGTACAATGATTACATTGATTTCAGGTGACAACAAACTGACTCTGTATGAGAAGACATTCCTGAGCCGTCTCCGGGACACTGTGCTGTGCGAGTGCGCGGGCTATGTGCAGGCTGTGGCATGGCACGAGCGCTTCGTGGCGTGGGCCAGCGAGGCGGGCGTGCGCGTTCATGACCTGGCGGCACGTTGCTCCCTCGGCCTCATCCAGTGGGAGAGCACCCCCGACAGATCCATCGAAGACTACCGCTGCAACCTATTGTGGTCCGCGTCCAACACGCTCATGATTGGCTGGGTCGATATAATTCGAATTTGTGTTATCCGTAAAAGAAGCCAAGTTGAATTAAAAACTAGAGATGTCACTGAATACCTTGTAGATCCGGTGTATACCTTCCAGAGGGACTACTACATCAGCGGTCTAGGTCCTCTGGGCGATCAATTGGTTTTACTAGGAGTTTCCAAAGAATGCGACCCTGAGACTGGAAAGGCACAAAGACCGGTTCTCATGGTTGCCGATTATAAAGACTGTGAATTTTGCGAGTTGTCATGTGACAGCCTCAATATTAGATGCTACGAAGAATATTCTTGTAATGATTACTTTTTGGACATGCTCATTGAAGAAAAGAAATTTTTTATTGTTTCACCCAGGGATATAGTCATTGCAAGTCCCTATGACATAGATGATAGGGTAAACTGGTTGGCGGAACACGGTAGATTTGAAAAGGCCATAGCGGTGCTTGAAGATGTAGGAGGGAAGACTTCAAAACATTCAGTGGTGGCTGTAGGGGTGCAATACTTAGACCACTTGATGGCGGAACATTTGTATGGGGAGGCCGCGCTGCTCTGCGCGCGAATATGCAAGAGTGACAAAGCAATGTGGGAGCACCAGATACTGAAATTTGCTGAAGTGAATAAACTTCGTGCCATCAGTCCATTTGTACCTAAAACCCCTGAGCAAGCTCTGAGTAAGATGATTTATGAGTTGATATTCTATGAATATCTGAAAGTAGACCCTGAGGGGTTTTTGAAATTAGTACAGGAGTGGAATCCCGCTTTGTACAACACTAGCGTTATTGTGAAAACACTTTTGGAACATTTGGTAAACACTCCTAACGAAACCGATATGAATATTTATTTAGAAGCCTTAGCAATACTTTACTGTTATCAGAAGCAATATGACAAGGCGCTAAACTTTTATCTAAAATTGCGCCACAAAGATGTGTTTCAATTGATAATTAAACACAAAATGTTCAATGTGATTCATGATAAAATTCTAGATCTAATGACGCTCGACTGCGATAGAACCATTACTCTTCTACTGGACATGACCAGTGTGCCTGTAGAAGTTGTACAAAATCAACTAGACAATAACGAAATGTTTCTCTACAAGTACTTGGATGCTTACAGCAAAATAGAGCCGAACGGGCGGTACCACGGGCGCCTGGTACAGCTGTACGCGCAGTTCGCCCGAGACAAGCTGCTGCCGTACCTCAAGTGCAGCGACAACTATCCCATACAAGAGGCACTGGATGTCTGTAACTCCAACAAATTTTATCCTGAAACCGTTTTCTTACTTGGACGTATTGGAAACACAAGAGAAGCTTTGCAAATTATATTAGAACAACTCGATGACATTAATCAAGCCATCAACTTCTGCCAAGAACACAATGATAATGAATTGTGGACTGATCTGATTAAACACACAATCGACAAACCAAAATATGTGACACTACTACTCAAAAGGATAGGAAACTATGTGGACCCTAGGATGTTGATAGAAAATATTCAATCTGGATGTGAAATTGAGGATTTAAAAGATGCTTTGGCAAAGATGATGTGTGACTATCATCTGCAACTTTCTGTCCAGGAAGCGTGTAAGGTTATTACATTGAGAAACTACTTTGAATTACATGAGAAGCTTATTCTGGGCCAGCAGAGAGGAATATCAGTGACAGACGATTTCCTGTGCTGTGCTTGTCAAGGGAGAATCATTATAAGGGACCTATCTAACTCCTCAGACCTTATGGTATATAACTGCCGACATTCTTTTCATGTAGAATGTCTGCCTGAAGGAGTGGAAAGTCAAAAATGTAGTGTGTGCAGTGCACTCAAAATGTGACATGTGATAAAGCTCAATATTAAGGTGTATAGATAGAACATAATAATGACTAAAACAATATTTTTCAAAGTATATGAACTATAAGTTATTGAGTATTACCTGCGAATTAACTCTTATCATGTAATTTAGGTACCATAGTGCCATTTGATTTCTACCTACCAATTTATCAATGTAATGGTGCTTTTTTAATGAAGTGGCTTGTTATTTTCCTTGTTTTATGTACCTACCTATTTGTAATGTGTAACAATAAACTGTAAACTTCTAATTTATAATATTACTGTGTATAATATAATATAGGTATTCAAATGTAATAGCTTAGTGTTTGATTGGTTCATATCAACCTGTATTTTAAAGCTATAAGTACAGGGATGGGTTATAATGCTATGGTTAAATAATTATCAAGGCCTTCCGTAAACTGACTACTGACTTCAAATACGAGGTTATCACAATCATTGAGCCATTTTAATTGGGATTTATGGAATCCCAATTTAAATTACTTAATGATTGTCTGATTCATAGAATATTGGAAAGCGATATTTCCAACTTGATTTTAATAAGCTTTGACCTGTAAATAAATAATACTAGACATTGTTACACAATGCCATCCCCAAACTAAGCAAAGCTTTTAAATAAAAAACATAAACATAAACATAAAAACATTTATTTCGTACAAATAAGTAGGTACAGAATAGCCATATTTTATATAATTTTAAGCAACAGTAGGTACAACTTGGCTCACGTTGACAGTTTGGTAATCGGCTCGTTGGCACACTCATTATAACATGGCAGAGCTCCAACTCCCAACTAGGTTTCCCTGTGTTTGGGATATCAGCACTCCCCCCGGTCAAAAAAAATGTTTGATGTTTGCAAGTAAATTGCTGCATCTAAAGCTTAAGGCCCTCTTATCTGTCATACTAAGATAGGTAGGATGCACGAAAATTACATTTTGTTGATTACTGTCTGTATACTTGAAATAATTCTTTAGTTTAGTAGGTATCAAAAGAAAATTTGGAGGTTTTATATCTAAGTACTTATGTAAACTATATTAAACTAGCCGTAACGTAGGTAGGTATAGATATGTGATTTTTTATCCATATCCAATATAATACTAAGTAAATAGGTAAGTGAGTTATTTTATAATTATTATTAAGAGGTAAGTTAAGTAGTAGGTAACTAGTTTACGTTAAAAAATTACAATGATTATGATCATTTTAATTGGAATGTATGTGAATGTGATTTGAGTAAGTAAACTTACGTATATCACACAACCTAAGGGTAGGTAGGTATTATTAACTCATAGGGGTAATTTATAAAATAAAAGTGCTTAGGTATGTATATAAATAAAAAAATAAATCGGTAGATAAGGTAATGTTAAAAGTAAATATTACAGGACATCAACCCCACACAGCGCCGTTTAGCTCCAAACCAAGCATAGCTATATGTATACTTTAATGTATTTCTCTTAAAATGTAATCCAGGCATAATATTTGAGACTTGCCATTTATTAATTTTGTTGGCGAGTCATTGAATGTATCTAATAAAAAAAAAAAAGGTAGATGTAGGTAGGTAATAGTTATGTGAGTTTTATAAGATTCTTGTACAAAAGGTTGTATAATCTAGTGTGGATGGTAGATTAAATAGGCATCTAGGTTTTTATTTGCGATAGGTCAGAATTTATCCAACTGTTCGAGCTATTAAGTACGTCCCCGAGTTTACTATATAACAAAGTTTTGCTAAACTACCGTCATTGTGTGAGTAAAAAATTGTCACGATTGTGCTTGAATGTCACAGAGTTAGTTATTGCAAGAAGCGGCAATGCAGGCTTAGCATTGGTTTTAACCATGAGTATTCATTACTTAGGTATTTTTGCCTTAGTGGAAAATATGAGTACATAATTATTAAAGTTTTAAAAAAAAGTAAAGATTCAAAGTGATACAATTTATTAATGGAAGTGATTTATTATTTAAACTAGATATGTACAAAGTAATCAGTCAGATCACCTAAGGACCGTTACAATCGGCCTATAGGTAACTTAACTGTTCCAAACCATTACCAGACGGAAGCGTGCCCAAGATACTGGCTTCATTGCCACACTGATTAGCTATGCTAATTAGCTGGCCTAAATAAGAGCCAGCCCTTGGGATATTTATTATGTAGCATGAATTCCGTTTTTCATACAAAAATTGTTCGTATTGTTTTACCTCATTTGTTTATTTATTTTTGAGTATTATTTCAATGTTAAGTCAGTCTAATATTTAAAAAAACTATATATACTAAGATACTATGTTTAGGATCCTTTCTGTTTCGTCATAGTCCTTTAGCATAAGCCAATTTTGGATTGCTCGCTTCAAGTTGTATTTAGTCATGTCAAATATATTAAGCTCTTTATTTATTTTGTTATAGAGATAGGGAGATAGGAATGTTAGCTGATTATCTGATGATTTAAATTTATTCGCATGGGTATTGCAAACGTTATGAGTGCGACGCTTTCCAGTCATCTCCTTTTTAATTGATATGTAATCTAATAGGCAGTGCTGGTACAGAGCCACATTAGGCAGTGCTGGTACAGAGCCACAGAAATGGAACTAACTAAGGTAGAATATGAATAAACATGTTTTTGTAAATATACTTATGATACAATATTACACTAAAACCACAATAAACATCTATATTCACACACAATGCTTGTCCTGGATAGGAATCGAACCCACAACCTACAGCGCAGCATTCTGTGAAAGTTATTAGGTATTTATTACCTATTGAGCTGTGAAGTCGGTTTACGCAAGCCACATCAATAATCAATAAATGGGTAGGTAAGTAAGATACTCTAGGTACGTACCTACCTAACCAACTATAATAGAAGTAGCCCTCACACCATACGAAGTGGTGTCTATAATGAAGTGATGCTGATAATTTAATGTGCAAAAAAAATCAGTATGCTGATGGTACACACATTGAACGACTTGCGCCTGCGCAATTCATAACAAAAAGTTAATACTAACTCTTTTTTCTATTCCCTATGAAGCACTAATTTTTGAACCAAATATTGTTCTGGATTTTGGTAGGTATTCATAAAAAATCTATGAATGTTCGTCATGAATACAATACTCGTTTGGTTGGCCAGTATAATGAATGGAGACAATTTTTTACTGATGCATCTAAACTGAACAACTAGCCCTGTAGGAGCTGCAGTTTGGAATGGAATCCACCAAAATAATTTTGAGTTTTAAGTGTCCAGCAGTCGCATCTGTATTTAAGGGTGAGGTAGTTGCTATATTTGAAAGCATCCAGTTTATTCAATCACATACCTAATTTAGATAACTCCATCATCTTTACAGACTCCAAAAGCTCTCTTCAATCTATATTATCCAACCCATTCCGTTCAAAATTAAACTTTCCAATTAGGTACCTATCCTAAAAATTAGATAATCTATTCCAATGGCAAGAACGTAACTTGAATTTTGTATTGGTTTGGATCCCTAGCATTCCCATGTCTTTTGCACAATTCCTAAATCCCATTTGGGATTTAGGAATTGTCCCCCCCCCCCCCAGTAATCCTACGTCCTCTTTCTTCCAAATTCCTTTTATCCCTTGTATTTTCTCGCTTTATTTGTACATTATGTAAATTTGTTAGTGTAAATATTATGATATATTCTAGCTACTTATTTTAATAAGACTAATATGAATAATACTTTATCTAACACCTTATAGTATTATAATAGTGTATGTTTAATAATCTATTGTGTTGTCCGCTTCAGTTCAAAATCAATCTTGTATTATACATTATCTCCCTATGGCCCGTACATATATTTGTTCTCAGACCCCCAGCTTCTTTTTGGTTAAAAGTCCAGTAAAAACTGTCATTGGCAAACTCTTGGGGTTCCCATATGGACCACTGAACACGCCATAAGAAGAAGAGATAACTCTAAGCATGCTTCATATCCCCATTGTCCTTATTTATCTACTAGTCAGCATCTTCAATGCTGCTATGAATCAATGCTCCTTTCCAGATACTTGGAAGTGCGCCCACGTTATTGGGATTCACAAGCCAGGTAAGGACCCCTGAGTCCCCTCCAGCTACCGTCCAATCAGCCTCCTTAACTCGCTAGGTAAAATCTATGAGCGACTCCTTATGAATCACCTCTGGTCCTTTTCAATGATCTCATGCTCCTTCCCAACGAGCAGTTTGGCTTTCCTGATAGACACTCGTGCCCCCAACAAGTGCTCCGCATCACGGAACACATCCTAGAAAAGCGCAATGCGTGCTGGTCCGCTCATACGGGAGCCGTATTCCTTGATGTAGCGAAAGCGTCCGACAAAGTCTGGCACAATGGCTTGATCTACAAGCTATTTGAGTTTGGACTACCAGACAGACTCGTACTCGTTAAACGAGACTACCTCCACAATCGAAGCTTTCGCTATCGAGTCGAAGGATCGCTCTCTGCCCCCAGACCAATCCGAGCCGGAGTCCCCCAGGGCTCCGTTCTCGGGGCCCCTTCTATTCACGCTGAACACCAGCGATATCCCCCGTACCAATCCGGTAGAACTAGCCCTCTTTGCGCATGACACAGCCTTGTATACTTCCGATCGGAATACCGATCGGATCTGTATAAGTCTGAACTCCGCCCTCACCACTCTAGGAGAGTGGTTCCGAAAGTGGAGAATTGAGGTTAATCCTACGAAAAGCGCAGCCGTGCTCATTTCAAAGAATTACCTCAATAAACCCAACCCTGTCGCAACTCTTTAGTAAACCCATACCCTGGGTCCCTTCCGCCCGCTATCTGGGCGTCGAGCTTGACAGCCGTCTAAACTTTAAAGCCCATATTAGGACGGTGTGTAACCGTGCCTTTTACATCCTAGGCAGACTAGGCCCCATGATGAACGCAAAAAGTAAAATGTCCCTTAGAAATAAGGTGACACTTTACAAAGCCTGCGTCCGCCCCATAATGACATACGCCTCAGTAGCGTTTGCTCACAGTCCAAATATCCCACGCCTCCAAATTGTCCAAAATCGTTTCCTTCGCAAAGCCACTGGCGCGCCATGGTACATGCGTAATAACGATCTCCACCGAGACCTTGATCTCGAGTCCATCGCCTGCTTTATGAAGCGCGCTTCCCAGCGGCATTATAAAGTAGCTGCCAATCATCCGAATCCTCTGTTACGAGTGATCCCTACCTACCCAACCGATCCGCCGTCGGACCGGTCCCTCCGTAGGCCAAGATACGTTCTTGGAGACCCGGATGACCCACTCACCACCGCAAACCCGGCGGTGACGGCATCCATTCATTAACTACCTCGTCACACAGAGAAAACACTATACAGATACACCGACTCCGCCGGCGGAGTCGATGAACCTTTCCGCCTCAAAGCGTTACCCTCGGTATCGCCTTCGGCCATTCCTATCCTCCCCCCATCAAATGGCAACAGCCCAAGCCGAGGTCCGTACCTAAGTGGCGCGAGATCGTCCCGAGCGAAGCGAGGGACGATCGAGCTGCGTGTAGGACCAAAAGTTCAAAAGGCCAAAAGTCCAAAAAAGGTCAAAAGGCCAAAAAATTTAAAAGGCCAAAAAAAATTTTAAAGTCCGAATCTAACAAAAAGCCCGACCAACGCGAGCCAAAGGCTCGCGCCGCACAGAAACTAGTTTTTCATATAAAAACGACCGAAATAATTGCGGATCCGATAACGTTAGATTTTCTTTAAGCCTCCTTATTCATATTATTATTAGGTCATGGACATTCCTATTTATACCCACTTTTGTACAGAGCCTCCTCCAAAAACTTGAGGGTTTTGCCATAATCACCACACGTAATTGTATGGTAAAGCTTTTTGCGTGCAGGTGTTTCTTGGGTACCATAATCATAGATGGACTGGTGTATAGGGTTTCCCTTGGCATACTTCTCTATGATAGTGGTATGATGTGCCTGTGTGTTGTGCTCCTATAGTTTGAGAGTCCAGAGCCTGAAGGCAGCTGCCGCTGCCTCTTGTTGCACGAACAGGTGTAGGGGCAACAAGCCGATCAGGGCTTCGAGTGCTACCCTAGGGGCAGTCCTCATACATCCTGTTGTAGCAACACACGCCAGTCTCTGGAGTTTCATGACCTTATTTTTTGTGGTAATCTGTTTCGTTCTAGGCCACCATACTAGAGCGCCATATGCTAGAGATGGCCTTATTACGGTGTTGTAAAGCCAAAGGGTGATTTTTGGGGCTGAGACCCCATGTTTTACCTATCATTTTCCGGCATTGCCAGAAGGAGATCGTTGCCTTCTTCACTTTGTTTTCGAGGTGTTTCGCCCAGTTTAGTTTGTTGTCCAGCGTTATGCCTAGGTATTTTACTTCCTCGGACAGTTATAGCTGTGTGCCGAAAAGGAAAGGAAGTTGGTAAGTTCCTAAATTTCGCTTGTTTGTGAACATGACTAGTACTGTTTTAGTTGGATTCACGGTTAGTCCATTTGCTGTGCACAACTCTTCACCGATTCTGAGAGCTTTGTTCATGACATTACAAGCCACACCCGATATAAGAATTACAAGATCATTAGCGTAGCCTACCGTGTAGAAGCGTTGAGCTTGGTGATTAGATCATTTGCAACTAGATTCCACAAGACACCGCCCTGCGGGCATCCTCTTGCCACCACTCCCCTGGTCTCCCCGTTCACGTCAATACGTGCAGCTCTATGTTGTAGCATGTTTATGATCCAATCTGCCAGCGTTGTATCAACGCCATGCCTCTTTAGGGCTACGCTGATACTGTTAACTAACCAGTCTGCCTCCGTGGGTAAGGCAGAGCTGGTCGTATGCCACTCGTTCGTCTTTCCCAAGTGGCATCCCGGAAAGTGTGTTTGTAGAAGGAGTTCATGTGTTTCTGTGGTTATAGGTGGTATCTGGCTTTTTCAAGGAACCAATCTCCCAGTTTGGTTCGGCAGCTAGAATTTTCCTAATTATGTTGACTTTTTTGTTAGTTTCTATTTTTGTGTAAAAGTTTTTCCACCTTTGACGACTCCTGCGCCGAATACCTTTCTTGTACTCGGATTGCGCCTTTTTGTATTCGTCCCAGTCATTGTCGTCGTAAGTGTTCATTGCTCTATTGAATAGTCTACGTACCTTACGTTTGAGCCTATCGAGTTGTTTAAATAAATAAATATTACAGGACATTCATTTTACACAGCGCCATCAAGCTCCAAACTAAGCGTAGCTTGTAATATGGGAACTAGATTACGGATAAAATACTTAAATACTTTTTGTAAATACATACGTACTTATATGATACAACACCCAAACACAGAACAAACATTTATATTCATCACACAAATGTTTGTCCTGGGTGGGAATCGAACCCACAGCCTACAGCGCCGAAGGCAGAGTTACTACCAACTGAGCTATGAGGTTTGTCAAAAGTTTGGACCATCCTTGTTTGTCTGCATCCCCACTCCAACCACGGTGAGAGGGCATGCATCTTCAAAGCTTTTAGTCAGACTTACTGTAATGTGTTCGACTGCCTTTTCTATATCTGCTGTATTTGTTAAGTTTGATCCTACTATACCTGTGCCAAGGTGCTGCTTCAGGGAGTTTGCAAACAGCACCTTATCAGTTCTGCAGGGGTTGCGACTCGGTGCTGGTGTTGTTGTGTGTAGTGTCAGTTCGTATCTGATCCACCTAATATCGGAGCAGGAGGATTTATTTGATACCCTCCAGTTCCGCACAGAGTTAACGCAGTTACCTGACATCATCGTTAGATCTATTATGGTGCGGCATCTTTTTGTCAAGATGGTTGGTGGGTGGTGCGCGTTTGCATGGCGTACTCACTAAGAATGGTCACTATTTCTTAAACCAATGAGGCACTATTTATTTTATTTTTGCACTTATTATGCTCTATTTATGCAGTATTTATTAGGCATAGCAAAGAACGTGAATTCGATTTTGCGTAAGCTAACGGAAACGCACACTACGTCTGGATACGCTTTGAAATTCGTAGTCAGCAAAAAAACAAGCTTAGTCAAAGAGATGTTTTTTACATAAATAAACACATTTAAACTGCGTAGGTACATCATTTACATATTATTTATTCTAATTCAAATGATTCACTGTTCACAATTTCACAAAAAAAAAAGTTTCGCGCCTTGATGTTTTGTTTAAGGCAAAGAAAATAGCTAAGTAAGAAGAGCCGGAACTCCTTATTAAAAAAAAACCTAAACGTCAAAGGTGAGCTTCAAGTATAACCACTATCCCTATTTGGTCCTCTACACCTAACCCGCTTCTGGAAGGTGTAGGCACAGACAATAAAATACTAACGTATTGTAGGTTAGAAACGACCAACCAAAGTCAGCGGTGACAGCTGCGGAGATAAGTGGTTTTATTTGAGTCTCAGGCAATAATATCATTCCTTACATATATCTCCCTACTCCTATGCAAACTCGTAGAGTAATATTTTTTTGGGACTCCTTTTTTTTTGCGGTCAGTGGACGAGTACAGTGACATGTGTACCATGCCGCCGGTGCCGCGTAAGAAAGTCGCGGCCGCAGTTATGTTTTATACACTAATGCCTTGGAATAATTTTGAAACGTCAAATCTACTTCCTGTTCGGAATCGCGACCAGCACACTAGCAGAAAGGCAAGGCACACATGGATAAAGGCAACAGTGCACCACAGTGGTGGGGCAATGTTTCGGGTAGAGTGAGAGATCATTAAAGTGTTTCCCTGTTATACAAAAGTTTCACTTCTACCGAGTGTCTTTACGCGCACCCTGTTTTTTTTTTTTACTTATTTATGCTACTTGTGCATATGTCACCAAATTATATTTACGTAGCTTCAGAATTTCAACCTCTTCGATCAGGTAGTTAGCTGTAATAATAATACAAACGGGTCAATGATTTTTACACATCTTCGGAGAAAATGGGGTGTAATAGCTGACACAAAAAAAACACCAGGTTTTTTTTTGTTGTAAAAAGGCAGAAGACAACTGAAGAATGAAAACATAGAGAACATACGAGATATTACAGTAAAATGAAGGAGTGAGCTGGTCAGCTGGTACAAATAAATAAAAAGTCTAAATCAAATAGTTCGTGGTACCTAGTGTTAGCGCGTGATGAATGTCAATCGACACGCGCTAACACCACCCAGCAGCCCTTAGGGCTAGGCCGCATTGCGGAAAAATACCGCGGGGGTTTTTTTTCGCAATTCTGTAACACAAGAATTGTATGAAGGAACACGCACTGGCGATTTAAAATCTGTGAATTGACACAATTTCGACGCGGTGTGGTGCGTATTTAATTCGCGCGAATATTTTGTGCAGTATGAAGTTGTATGACGCTCACCGCATTGCGAAATAAAATCCGAGCGAGGGGGTGGGCGCTTTTTTATTTTCCATAAAATTCATAACTTTATTGCACGCCTCCTAGGGGTAGTTATGTAAATATAAAAAATACTGTTTTCATTATTTACTTCATTGTTTAATCAAACAGAGTTTTGAGTGAATCGGACCAAGTTTTTTTTTCCATAGAAACTTTACCACCCTGTATAAGCCCCTTAGGGAATGGTTTTCAAAAATTTGATTAGCTTGTTGCTCTAGAACCTAAACAATCTATATACCAAATTTCATCTAAATCGCTTTAGTAGTTACGAAGATGATTCGTAACAAACATCCATACAGACTTTCGCATTTATATATATACTTTTTTTTTATTGTACGACGGAGAAGTGACAAGGTAACAAGTTAAGATAAGGCCGAAGGTAGAGGTGGCACTTCACCCGGAATCCTCAACAAACGGAGCACTGGCTTTCTTACCTCTGAATGCCGGAACACAACAATTTTAGAATTGTTATTATGGCGACAGAATGAGGTGAGATGGTGGTAGCTAGCCAGGCAGACTTAATCACGCGGTGATATTCCGCAATGCGGGCTAGCTCTAAATAGTGCCAGTTAGAGGCCCTTACCCTCAGCTTGAAGAAAGAGGCCAGTATACCCTAGCCGCTAGTCGACCGATTTATTTATTGCTGTGTCTAATGAAAGTGGTCCAAAAATTCAAAATTGTTGTTTTGAAAAAATATTTTGGTGTAATGTGATTTCTTTCTGTGTGTTTTTGAAACATTATTGACGCTACCTCAATATTTTTTTATAATATTGCCAGTTAGTCAGTTTTTATGTTTATGTTTGAACACAGTGTCCTTGCATCATAGTTAAAAAAAATAAAAACAACAACAAAATTTGCTCCCATGTGGTGATAATGGACGCGCACATGATTCTGTGAGGTTTTGAAAATGTCTTCATACAGTTTCCGCGTTCGTTGTAAGCTGTAAATTGACGAGATTGTATCATAATTTTATGTAAAATGACAGAAATGCCTCCTTATCTCGTGGATAAAGATGAAGATAAAAACAGTGGTCAAGGTGACAGTGAGTCTGGAAGCGACGTAGAAGATTGGGACTTGCCGTGTAGTTTCGATAAACCGAGGCATCTTGAGCCCATCAAAGGTGCAGAGCACGAGGAACACTCCTGGAGAGTGAAAGAGAAGGTATTCATTGCAACATAAATATCTTACATGCTATCATTCAACCGTATCACACCATAATAAATAAACACACATGGGTCTCTGCATTCACTTGGTTTTCTAACATTCAATTCTTTATAAAATTACAGCAGTAATGTTTATTAAGCCTATGATTATAACTTAGCTAATCAGTTATGTACATATGTTAATTCTGTATGCAAATGAAGTGTAGTGCTTAGGTGTTTGTATGTTCATTTCAGTACAAGACTCATTGTGTGGCGTTGGTGCTCTGTCTAAATGTGGGCGTGGACCCTCCTGATATTGTTAAAACACAGCCATGCGCCCGCCTCGAGTGCTGGATTGGTGAGTATGCATAGGCAACAATTTTTTTTACATAGATGTTTTCATCTATTGTCAACCTACATTTAAATTAATCTTTTGTGGGACTTTGTCATTTATTTAATAACCACAATAGTTTTAACTGATTTATATTAGTAGTTCTGGAAACACAGGTTTTTGCAACAATTGTGTTCAGTCATGTATTCTGTCTTAAGATAGTAACTGTTTGGGGATACTGTCTGTAAAAGTATATTAGTTTATTTATTTACTTATTTTATTTTATTAGGGAAACATACAGATACAACATAGAAAGGTAATACATTAAAAATAATTCCTATTCCAACAATGTTTCGACTTTTAAGTACGAACTACAAAAGGAAGTGGACAAAATGCATAATAACAAACAAAAACAAAAATAAGAAACCAGAAATACAAAATTTTAATAACTTACAATAGTTAAATTAAATTTAAATTCACGAGGGTGCTTTTAAAACTGATTAGTGATAGAAAGAACAAGTCAATATTGCAGAACTTCTTATTATAGTTATTGCATGACCTACCAATAAATACATTTGAACCATAGTTAGTTTGTGCTGTGTGTGGCTGAAATACATGTCTGTTCCTTGAACTTAGCCGAGGACATGTAATTAAAAGTTTGTTTAATAAATAAGGGGAGTCAATATATTTATTCATAATTTTATACAGAAACATTTGACCTCTAATTTCTCTGCATTCTTTCAACTTTAATAAGTCTATTAGTTTGTTATAGTTAGATCTATGCCTATATAAGGAGCTTCAAACATAGATATTTTTTTATTAAGAATAGGTCTTGATATTGAAAAATGCACAAGCAAGAATGAGGTCTATGATGGAGCGGGCCTACCCAGAAGGTGCCTATTAAATCTCTTCTGCAGACACATGCAAGAGATATAGAGATAATGGAGACCTTATTGAAAGACCCATTTTACTCATAATCAAAATTCTTGTTTAGAATTGAGTAGGTACCAAATGTTTCTGACAAACATTATAAAAATCAGCTGTTAAATGGTGCTGCAGCAAGCTTCCCCCCATTTTGGTAGATGTCAATAAAAAAATCGTCTGCTGCCTAAAATACTGTCAAATTGAAGAACCTGTAAACCTGTATGTGTATTAATTCTTACCTAATGTTTGTATTATTCAATTCAAATTGAATTCAACTAAGTTTCATCAAGACTCAGTTAAAAATACAAACTAAAAATTTTGCTATTATGTTTACAATATATCAATATTTGAATTAAAATTAAGTCAATAAACAAACTGTTGCGTGACAATCTAACAGCAATTAACTGAAATTGATACTCTATCCAAATTGAAACCTTTTTATATACTACCAAACGACCGGGACTTACCGCTATTCTATGAAAGGAAGCTACTCTATGAATATCTGCATTTTGCCAGTGAGAGTGAACAGCAATGGGTTTATTGGCTTAAATGATAGTGATGAACTTTTAACCTTTATACAAGTGTAACTGTGTGTGGTCAGCTGTGGGCACCATAAGAAAGGAGGTGATGAGAGTGGTCATATTGCAGACCCACAGGCGCTGTCGCCCACCAAGGCGCTGGAGACCGTGGGCCACGCTCTGCAGGCACAATACGAGCGCTGGCAGCCGCGCGCGCGTTACAAGCAGTCCCTGGACCCCACCAGTGAAGAGGTATTCATGTATTCTTCACACACTATCATTCTTATATCTTTCCTCCCCTGACAGTATTCCAAAAGCCAAATATGACTCAAATTACATTTTAATCACATATATATAATTAATTCGTTCAGGAAACTTTTTTTTAGAAAGTTAGTTTTTTTATAGACACAACTTTTTCACCTTCGAGGATTCACAGGAAATATTTTCTTTAATTTTTTTAAGTTGTGTATCTCTATTAAACGCATTATCTTGGATGATGTCTTGGATATCCGGAGATGATGATTAGGTACCGATCTTAAAACAAATATAAAATTTTATAAAAAAAAGTGTTAAATTTTAGTTCATTTCTTACAAAAGGTTTAAAAAATTTTGTTCGTTAACGGTACTTAGTCAACTGTAGATTAAAATATTAATTCTCATAAAGTTGAATTCCCAATATGTATGATTTCCCAGAATGTTTATTAATTTTTGATTCACAAAATGTTGAATTCCTTAAAAGTTGAACTCCCATAATGTTGACTTTTGTTGGGATCACATATTTATCCCTTCAGGGACCGAAAGTTCCATGCTCAAACTATGCATAGCTTGTAATATGGGAACTAGATTATGGATACAACAATATGATACTTAAATAGTTTTTTAGCTAGAGGTATGTCTGAAAATTGGTCTCATTTTAATTTGGTGAAAATCCGATGCAGATTGTACCTGGGGACCAAAACTCCTCAACGGACGGCAGTAAATCATAGATATCTCTGTCAATTGTGGTCCGACTTGAATGTTTTCTTTTATTTGATGTGGTATAAATGAGACTTAGTATGAAAAATTGTGGTTCTAAATAAATTTGGGGGTTAGGAACTCTCTGATCTGGCTGGACGCCAATGACTTTCTGGTGGTAAAATCGTGACTAGTAAAAATCATAAAATCGAGTTTAAATTGCCTCGAAACATAAATACTCGTATATAGTAAATGCTATGAATCATTTGGTAATTCCCCGGCTTGTCGTATTATGACATAATTATTAGAGGTGACCTCGACGCGTGGCCTCAGGCTTGCGCACGATACTATATCTATTGCTAGACTTCCACCAATGATAACGTAGCTTAGCACACCACAGGTAGTTTCCTAAATGTCTGGGTATAGTCTAGTCTTGCTACGTTGGTACTAGGCTGTGCTAGCTTTAATGGCGGACGGAAATAAAGTTAAAAAAGAAAAATAACATAAACCTCCGCTAAATAAATATCAAAAAGAGCTGTGTGGGATTTTTTTTTTTCTATTTAAGATCACGCTGACGCGCGTGTGATCGCTCAGCGGTCGAAAGAGCGAAATCTCCCGCCAGAATGCAGCTAGAAAGCTGCTGCGTGGAAGTTTTTTGTGAAACCGTTGTTTTTTGTTGAAAGTCCTGCGCCGCCGGTCGACCGACCTATTGGCTATAATGCTGGCGTACAAGGATCTGTTCTATCAGCAACTCTATTCCTGTTCCACATCAATGATCTGCTAATACCAGGTATCTGTGGGTACGCAGATGACAGCACAGTTCTTAAAAGAGATATTTTGCCACGTGTTCCACGTGCTAGTAATGAAAGATTTATATTGACCTCTAGACCTCACGCTCAAGGCCAGAGCGAGGATGATTACGAGGTTTACGATGGAGCGAGCTTTCCTAGAAGGCACTGGCTTTTACGCGAATCGACGGAACACGCTAACTCGCTTGGCGCCGGACTTCGGCGGGAGGGTGGTCGCCACCTAGGTGGAGCTTTACCACCAGTGTTATGATCATTCAGCCGTAACCGCTAGCAAGAGCCAATGATTCCATTGCCCGGGGTAGATCACAACTACCCCAACAATATTCGTTTTAAGTTAATGATCGTTTAACTTCAACATCTTTGATATGGCGTGCAACCGTTTTATCGATTATGCCAGTGTCGAGTATTGTAAGTGACATAAACATAAAAAGTGGGCAAAAATATTGAAGATTCGGCACTTTGATTAATGCCCCTTTTTATAGAGGGTTAATCTGCAATCTATAAACACACATAAAACACAATTTGTTAGTAAAAAATATATAAGAGCGATGAAGTTAGAGCGTGATGACTACATTATATACCTGCAAAATGTACAGTTTAATGCTATTTTTATTTATAAATGTACATAATGTACAATAAGGGGGAAAAAGGAAAGATCGTTCATTCAGTAAGATTGTTTAGATCATTTTTGAAACGTCAAATCTACCGCTTGTTGACACATCGCGACCGGCACGAACCTGGAAATAGTTTGTTAATGTTATCTATTCACTGTTGTCACTTGCTATTATTCTTTCCAGGTGAAGAAGCTATGCTGTTCTTTGCGACGGAATGCGAAGGACGAACGAGTGTTATTTCATTACAACGGACACGGCGTGCCCAAGCCGACCCCGCAAGGGGAGATTTGGGTATTCAACCGGGTAAATCAAGTTCATTATTTTTGCATTAGTGTTGAACACTAAAACATCGCGATGATCTTGGTTGGTGGTAGTACCTCGCTTTAGTCTGCCTGGCTAGGTACCAAAATCTTATCTAAGTCTGTTGCCATAACAACAATTCTAAATTGTGTTCCGGCATTTAAAGGTACTTCGTGAATAAAGGGTGTGAATGATGTTGTTACAGGCGTATACGCAGTACATCCCGCTGTCGATGTACGACCTGCAGACGTGGATGGGCGCGCCCTCGCTCTACGTGTACGACTGCTCCAACGCCGGAGTCATCATCGACAACTTCAAGACGTTCGCCGACCAGCACGACAGGGAGTACGAGGTGTGTGACATTTACATCACTTTTAACCGCCTTTGTGAACTAGTGGTTCGCCCACCGGTACATTCACACCACTTTTAACCGCCTTTGTGATCTAGTGGTTCGCCCACCGGTACATTCACATCACTTTTAACTGCCTTTGTGAACTAGTGGTTCGCCCACCGCTACATTCACATCACTTTTAACCGCCTTTGTGAACTAGTGGTTCGCCCACCGCTACATTCACATCACTTTTAACTGCCTTTGTGAACTAGTGGTTCGCCCACCGGTACATTCACACCACTTTTAACCGCCTTTGTGATCTAGTGGTTCGCCCACCGGTACATTCACATCACTTTTACCCGCCTTTTTGAATTAGTGGTTCGCCCACCGGTACATTCTCATTACGTTTAACCGCCTTTGTGATCTATTGGTGCGCCCGTATCAGACCCAGAGATCCCAGAAACGGGATCAATCCCCATCAGGGTGCCACAAATTTTTGCTCAGTTTTGATGAGAATCATCTAATCTCATAAAAATAATATCATATAAATAGCAAAAAGTAATTGCGGTGATGCCCTTAAGGGCATTTTACAAAATTTCCAAGTGTTATTGAGCACCATCTGATAGTACAAGTAGCCACAAGTTACCTTATGTTACTGTGTTGCACCATCTTAGCTAAGTATGATACCATGACAATAACTATAATTGTTGTATTGCGGCATTTAGAAGTAAGATAGCCAGTCCTCAGTCAGATACCAGGTGAGATGAAGGCTAAGTACTTCGCCGTCGTAGAATAAAAAAAAACATCACATGCTAATTCATTTCACACTATCCCTTGCTCGCGAGTTACCCTTATACAAGGTAGATTATAGCGTACACCATATCCACGCCGCTTTTAGATCCGAAAAAACATGACACGAATTTATGATATTAGGTGTATGGATGGATGTCGATGTTGTTGAGCGATTGATTGAGAGGTACGGTAATGTCGCAGGCCCAGTCGAAGAGCGACGAAGGCAACACGAGCCCGCCGGTGTCGTACAAGAACTGCATCCAGCTGGCGGCGTGCGCGCGCGGGCAGAGCCTGCCCATGAACCCCGAGCTGCCCGCCGACCTGTTCACCGCGTGCCTCACCACGCCCGTCAAGACCGCCATCAAGTGGTTCGTGCAGAGCACGCGCACGCGCGTCGCGCCGCAACACGTGCACGATCTCATCGACAAGTCAGTTATTTTTATGCATATATATTACCCGCCACGCAAACAACAACTTTAATCACAAACTCACTTATCTGCAAAATTTTATGAAACAAAAATTATTCAACATTCTGATAAATTATACATTTTGGGATTTCAACATTACGAGATTTCAACTTTCTGTCCGTGAAGGGATTTTAATGGGTTGCTTTAATTTTTTTTATTGACATTGACAAATAAATAATATATTTTTTTAGGATTATTATTATAATTAGCGATGCTTCTGAGCATCTGCTTAGTATCGGGGACAAGGGAGTGTCGGGTATTTCATTTTACACTAGGTGCGTCGCGGTGTTTTCCCGGGACGAAAGTAGAAATGTAACACGAATCTAAAAATTCTAAGAAAAAATATATATATATATAGTAATTAATCGAATTTAGTTAACAACAAAGAATAAACATTTAATAAAATAGAACTAAAAACAAAATCTACAAAACTAAAAGTAGGTATCCAAAAATCAATTAGTGTTCTCAGACTTTTTTTGATGTTTTTTACTATCGCAGGTATGCTTGTGCGGTTTTTGCGTATTTGTTTATTGTTTCCTCGTTAATCACAGAAAATTACAAGACAAGCCTTGAACGAAATAATTTGTAGGTAAATCACTTTGGAAAGACTCAGCCTCTCCTCGTCCTTCCAATATTTTACTCTCCTCACCTACCGTCACTAGTACATTACTCTCCTGGGGGAAACTATTTCAGCCTGGATAGTAATTAAATATTATTTTACCAAAAGTAGTAGTTAGAATAGGTCTATACTAGGTCTAGGTCTATCCGAACTACTCTAAAACGACACGAAAGCTGGCCTGGGGGCGTACCATGAAGTCTTATTGCGATTCAATAGTCGACCTAAACTGAGCTGAATTGCTATTTCGTACCATGACGTCGCCCATGCGTATCAGTGTAGGTTCAGTTCTCAAAGTGCGACTCAGCTGGATATTGGATCGCAAACCAAGTTTTAGTTCATTCAATTCGTACTATGACCTACCATTTCTGCGAGAAGTGGATCGAATAGCTGTCAAAATTTACGATTCAGAAAAGGTTACTAAATTCGCACTCGAAATTGAATTGTTTGTTTTTGCTTTGGACTTCTTTTATTTGAGCTTTGGAATTTAATTACACAGTGAAAATTAAAGTTTTCCGAGGTAACGAATGATAAAAGTGTCAGACAAGAGATAGAGTAGGTACTTACTTACCTACTTACTTGGCGAATTGTATAAACATTGTAATTTTGTAGATGTCTGAAGAATTTCTCTCTTTTGAGTTTTTGGAGTTCGACAGAGAAACAACATCTACAGAACGACAACGGAGAGTACAACGGAGACTCCGAATTCGTGATCAGACGGATCCTTTTGTTGAACTGGCGGAAGCAGAGTTCACAAAAAGATTTAGGCTTACAAAGCAATTGGTTAGGGACTTGTGTGATGAAGTGAGACCAAGCTTTAGTATGCCAAAAAAAACTACAGATTTGTCAGTGGAAATGAAGGTAAATGAAGTGAAAAATTATGGACAACCTACATACTTACCTATAGGTACTATATAACATTTTAAAAATTTATGAGTAGGTACTACCAAGATTTTGAAACTAATGTAGGAGCTACAATCTTTTTGTAACTAAGTACCTGTAAAGCTGACATGTTGATAATAATATTATTTGGTACATGATTTATTTCAGGTATTGACCACGCTGTCATTTCTTGCCACCGGGTCATATCAAAGACCCATTGGAGACATGAGTGCACATTCACTGGCACAGCAAACTGTATCAGCTGTTATAGCTGAAGTGGTGACATGCCTCAATTCACCTGAGATGAGGAGAAAATATATCTGTTTTCCCAAAAACTTGGATGAAAGAAATAAAACCCGAGCAAGGTTGGTTTATTACCTATTATCATAACATCTTTTTCATTTCACACAACACCATCTAGCCCCAAACTATACTTAGGGCATTATAACCTGACCTTAGATGGGAGTTTAATATTTTTTTTATTTTTTTTAAGTTACCTAGGTTATCGAAGATTTTATAAAAACAAGTTAGTTTATGGTTGAACTGGTCAAATCAAATTAGTGTTATTTTGTAAATATGGTTATAGTTGGTAGGTGCTTAAAAGGTGCTCTATATTCTGCCACATTAGACACAACACTTAACCAATTTAGATTTACCTAGTCCTTTTATGTATTAAAACAACATTATGTAAAACACATTTATTAGTCACAGGGCACACTGCAATGAGTAGGTTAGGCTTTGAGTCTTCAAGTCTAGTGTAGTCTTGAGTGTAACAAAGATATTTCTATATTATTCTAGATTTTACCAAAAGTTCCAAATACCTGGGGTACTCGGGTGCATCGATGGTACCCACGTAGCAATCATCAGGCCAATCGAATTTGAGGAGAGATATTACTCCAGGAAACATTATCACTCCCTAAATGTGCAGTTGGTAAGTTTAGAAAACATGAAACATATGTAATAAAATAATATAAATAGTAAATAAAAACATTTATTTGTACACAACTCAAGGAAAAAAACATAGGTGCAAATGGGAAAAAACGAGATAGGTTGGTTCACTTAAAATAGAGTTATAAACAAATATCGTATACATAATAAGCAAGCACCGGACCCCACCTTCTAAATTAGAATTAGAAGTGAGCAACCAGGGTATAATCATAGGTTTATTCTTAAAATTATATTTTTTTCCAGATTTGCGATGCAAATATGCAAATAACGAATGTGGATGCCGGCTTTGGTGGGGCAACACATGACTCATTCATTTGGAATAGCCATCCGCTGAAAGCCCATTTAGAAAATCTTGATGAATCAACATGGCTTCTTGGTAAATATGTTATTTCACTCTTGACGACAGTGGACTAGACAGTCTGATGTCAGCTTTGTTGTTGCCTGGATTTGTGCAGTCTTATTTTGACATGTCTTCATCAGTCAGTTCCTGGAGAGCATGGTGGTAGACGACACGGGCTGAAAAAGATGAAAGACAGCATTAAAATTGTTTTGTCCACATTTATACAATAGGGTAAAATATTTCAAGTACTTTATACAATATATTTTTCAGGTGACTCTGGTTATCCGTTAAGAAAGTACATGATGACACCCATTGTAGATGCTGCACCTAACACACCAGAGAGCTACTACACAGAAAAGCATGTACGAACAAGAAACATAATAGAGCGAACAATAGAACTGCTGAAAGCACGTTTCCGATGCCTCCTCGTCCACAGAGTGCTACATTATACTCCTGAGAAAGCAGCATCAATTGTGAATGCATGCGTTATTTTGCACAATATTTGCATTATAAATAATCTACCTGTGGAAGAGCTGAGTGATGAAGAAGCAGTTCAGGAAGCCAATGCACAAATTCAGGTGGGGCTTGAAAATGTGGTCGGTAGCAACCGTGACCTGCAGCTGGGACAGTCAGTCCGCAGAGGCATCATTGCTAGCTTGTGGGAGGCTAGGCAACCTAGAATGTAATTAAACAAACATATTATTATATATGAAGTTTTACTACACCTATTTTGACACATTTATTTTATTTCAGACTTGACAAGATTTTATAGGATGATGAGGAATTTTTAGAGTCTTTACCAACTATAGGTACTTCATACTTTCATTTTAATATTGATATAACTCATTGCAACATTAATATTATCTCATGGAATTTCCTATTACTTTTAATAATAAATAAAAAAACCTCTCAGCAAGCATTATTTTGATGCCCTGTAGCTCTTGGCATATCGTCTCCAGGGCTGCAGCTTTCCTCTCAGCAATTGCTAGCCTCTGCTGAGAACATTCCACAAGTGTCCTTCGTGCCTGTTCTTGCGTCATGGGCGGATTGCCTCTTTGGCGTCGAGCTCTATGGCGAGGCGACCGCCCGCGCCGAGATGGAGTGGTCTGTTCTGTAGGCAGGGCTTGTATGGTCGGAGCTGGTGAGTGTGGTTGAGCTAGTGGGGTCGGAGCTGGTGGGGGTGGTTCAGCTTGTGGGGTTGGCCGAGCTGGTGTTAGTGGTTGAGCTCGTGGGGTCGGCAGAGATGGTGGAGGTGGGTGTGCTTGTGGGGTCAGAAAAGCTGGTCTTGGTTGGGCTGATGAGGTGGTTGCTGTATCATCAGCAAGTTCCTCCAACCTCTCAATTTCAAGCTCTTGCCCTGCTAGTGGTATCTAAAAATAAACATTATAAATAAGTTGTTGAATATAACTTTATTTTGAATGAGTTTGTGTTTACATCTGTAATAGGATCAACCTGGGAAACCAGAAGGCCACAACCAAACCCTTGCCTGGCACCCCCAGTCTGCTCATGTGAATAAGCAGCTAAACTACTAGAGAGTAGATTATGGAAAGTACTTACATTCTCAAATGGCTCCACTCTTACTCCAGGCAGACCCTGGCCATAATTAATTCCCAATATTTGAAGGAATTTCTCTTCAATATCAGACAGTGGTCTGCCTTGTGGTGGACCTCCACCAGTCTGCCCTGCCGAGCTGTTGCGTTCAGCGACAAGTTTTTTTAATTTTGATTTATAATCATTCCAATACTGAAAATAAATAACATTAAATTAGAATAGGTATATAGGTAGGTACATAGTCTGTTGATCTTTTATACATATAATCTTCTAACTATGACTATCAACCTAACCATAAGCCCTAGGGAATGTCAAGGGTTCTTTCACTAGGTGGGTACCTACGGGTGCACTACAAAAAGCTTTTGTTAGTAAGAAATATCAAAGTGAAGAGGAACGGAAAGTACCTACCCATAGTATTGATTAAAAAACTTACTTTACTCCATCCTTTTCCATCTTTTATTGCACCACCACCATGAGAGTTCAGGGTGATGGCGACTTCTTCCCACATTCGGCGGGCAAACTCCCGGGCTTGGGCAGACTTATTATAGCCCAAGGCGATCTCTCGACGAGTGTTGAGAGCCTCCCACAGGCTCTCCAGTTGGGAGTAGCTAACTCGCCGATTGAACACATTGGAGGATTCCCTGCACGTAAAAAATACACTTGAAGCCGAGTAACAGGTACTTATGTCAACTAATTCAGGGTAGGTACCTACTTACCTACACAAAATTATTAACGATAGGTACCTACCGGATAATTGTATAAAGAGTTTTGTTAGTAGTACTCAGTACTCACGTCATTATCTAAGATAATTCACTCACAATCGCACGCAAGGCACAACAACTAAATAATATTCGTATTTTGTGACTCTAACTGTTTAGGTAATTTTTAGCCCATAGAGGAAATACAAGGTCCCGGCGCGGCGGTAAGGTACGTTCTGCAGCTATCAATCAATAAACAATCTCCAAAAAATGATTTGAGTCTTTGATAAAAATTGACTGCTGTAGGCCTTAAAACATATACATAGGCATAGAATATAGCGATTTTATTCGTAAAATATTTGATTTAAGTACATACTTTTGATTAAAACAATCAATTTGATTGAAAATAAATAACCGTAACATTCCGTAAAAACTCAAGATTTTATTTCAGAACGTAGCTTCAAAAACCTAAAACTGATCAGAGACAAGATTTATTATTTTTAAAATAATTTAGTTCATTCAACGATTCAAACGCCATCTAGTATTTTAGACTTCATGGTACCAAATTTAGCGATCCAAAAGAAGAACCTACACTGATCTGCATCGGAATTGAGTCGCTGTCGTAAAGGTGATGGTACGACTCCTGTACTGCAGACTAACGATTGTAAGGCTAAACCGAAAACAAGTATCAGGAAATGTAATAAAGAGTCAAATATTATTTATCTCCTCCCGTAGGATCCCTGGCCAGGTAACGGACCGACGCACGATGCTGGGCGAGCTGAACTGGATCTTCACGGCCATCACGGACACCATCGCGTGGAGCTCACTGCCGCCGGAGCTGTTCCAGCAGCTGTTCCGAGCCGACCTGCTCACCGCCAGCCTCTGTAGGAACTACCTGCTCGCGGACAGGATCATGAGGTATGCGTACGCTGCTGGCTGTGTTCTCTCTCATCCACTTTACCAGCTAATCAAAACAACTTTAGTTAAATATTCTTACTGGCAACATCTATCAAAATGACTCCAAGAATTTGAAATCTGCTATCTATATTTCCATTTACAGGTACCGGTAAATAATGCACATCGAGCTACAAGGGCGATAATCGGCTAGTGTCGGCTTCGTAGAGCGTTGAACCTGTCATTCAGTACATTGTGCTGTTTTGTTTTTAAACTTGATATGTTTGGTGTATTTTATGAATGTGTTAGTGCTCCGTTCCCGTGCGACAGAGACAATGCTCTACGAAGCCAAAACCTAACCGATTATCTTCATCTTTAATTGGATGTGCATTATTTACTGCCGGTATCATCTGCACGTATTTTTTTTTATTGTGCTATGGGGAAGCACTAGGCCTTCATCTCACCTGGTTACAGGTTAAGATATGTCCGAAGGTGAAGGCGCACTTTAATCCTTAACAAACTGAGGAACTGGCTATATACCTCTAAAATGACGGAACACAAAAAAAATAGAATTGTTGTTATGGCGACAGAATTAGGTAAGATGGTGGTATCTAGCCAGGCGAACTTAAACAAAGTCCTACCACCAACCAAAAGAGAATGAGCGTGATTCCTTTGCACGAGAGTCAATAAGCATCAACAAAAGAGTTAGCTCCATCGAAGGCTTCAGATAAATGACAAATGGAACTGTATGAAATGTAATTGTTCCTAGATCATACAATTGCACGCCGGTGTCGTCGCCCGCACTGCCGTCGCTGGCGCGGCACCCGCTGTGGGCCGCGTGGGAGCACACGCTGGACCTGGCGCTGGCCCAGCTGCCCGCGCTGCTGGCCAGCAAGGTGGGCGCCGAGTACGCACACTCCGCCTTCTTCAGGGACCAGCTGACGGCTTTTCAGGTGAGTTGAACTGGACCTCAGGTTTGAAAGCCCAACTGCCGCGATGACTTGATCACGGAGGCCGGCTTCATTGCAATCAAGTTCGTGTTAAAGGTCCTGTGTCTGTTCTCCAGGTGTGGCTGGAGCTGGGCGTGGATGGCGAGGGTGGAGTATCGGTGCCCCGGCCACCGCCCGCGCAGCTTCCCATGGTGCTGCAGGTATGTGTCTTTATCAGGAGGTGTTGATCAGTAAATAGTGCTTTAACCTCATCTGTGGTCTAGTGGATCAACCTACCGATTTCAGATCCAGAGGCCCCGGGTTCGATCTCCAGAGGGAATACTATATTGTGCTTGGTTTAGTTAGTGGTAGAAATTCAAGTCTTCCTGGCTAGCTAGCACCATCTTGCTTAATTCTGTCGCCCAAAATTGTTGTGTTCCGGCATTTAGAGATAAGATAGCCAGTTTCTCAGTTTGTTGAGAATTCCGAGCGAAGTGCGCCCCCACCTTCGGCCTTGTGACGTGAGTGTTTTTTTTTTATTGGATGAAGGACAAAGCGATTCTCCGTCATCCAATAAAAAAAAACACTAAACAATGTGTCGGTACAGGTACTACTGTTGACGCTGCCTCGTGCGCGTGCTACGGCTGCTGTGCTACTTCCTATCGAGGGTAGGGACGGGCGCGTTGGTCGGTGACGTTGAACCATGTGTCGGTACAGGTGCTGCTGTCGACGCTGCACCGCGTGCGCGCGCTGCAGCTGCTGTGCCGCTTCTTGTCGCGCGGCGTGCGCGCGGTGCGACAGGTGCTTAACGTCGGCATATTCCCGTACATGCTGAAGCTGCTGCAGGCCTCCGCCCCCAACCTGCGCGCCAGCATGGTCTACATCTGGGCGAGGATCGTCGCCGTCGATCCGGTACGTACGCATCGCTGAAAAGTCGACTTAGTTAAATAATCGTAACAAATATAGTCCTGAATAGTTCACTGTACATGGGCCTCTGTAAAATATGGTAATATGGTAGTCTTCAACTGGGTGCGTTGGCCACTAGCCAAATGGTAGTGAGTAAATATAGACTTGATGATTCCGGGTGAAGTGCGCTTCCACCTTCGGCCTTGTCATACTCGAATCCAGGTAAGATGCCTTCAGCGTTTCCACATCTTCATCCGGAAATATAATAATAATGTCGAGTCAGTTGGGTCACTATAGTATCACGACATGTTTTTTTATTTCTTAGTATCTCGTGATGTTTTTTCCATTTTAATTATAAGACTATTGAAGGTTTAAAATGAGGTGTTTTGATTTCAGACCTGTCAAGTGGATCTAGTCAATGCGAAGGGCCATAAGTACTTCCTGTCTGTGTTGCAGGATCCCACCGTAGATGTGAGTCATTTTTTTATATCACTGACAAAACATAAGAAGGTAATTTTAATAACAATTTTTCAACATTCAATGAGAAATATGATTGATATGATGTTATGCTTAAAATACAGTTATATATTATTTTTTTTACACATTTTTTGTGCGCAGAGTGAACACAGAACGCTAGCGGCGTACGTGTTAGCGGGGATCGTGGATAACTACCCCGCGGGGCAGGATGCCGCGTTACAGGTATGCATGTTTCATTTAAAATAAATCATATTTGAGTGACCTCAGCCGGGCGAGTGAGAGTGAATGATATATTTTTGTATAGTGTGATTTTGATTGATTTTTATTTTATTTTGCTGACAAAACAAAACACATTCGATTCACGATAAATTTAGGATATACAACAACATTATGAGCTAGTGATCGTGTTTTAAAAAATGTATACAGTATTTGTGTACTTATAAAAGATAGTTAACAATCAAATAAGTAAATACAAATCAAAAAACACTTCAATTTAAAAAGAATACATAAGCAATAACAACAAAGAATATAACAAAACATAAGCAATTACTTACATTACGTACTTCAGATACGTACGGGAAGGATGAATACGTCCGTTTGTTTCCCCTTGGGCGATAGTGGCAAATTCCCTTCTTTATGTCTATAAACAAACCAAAAATAAATAGGTGTAAAAGTACACGACAGTAAGCAGTATGTAACCAAGTATGAATTACTCAAATCTCCAGCTTATGACGATGCAAGATTGGCGAAAGCGACCTTTTCAAATGTTCGAAAGACTGCTCGAAAATATATCTAAAGTGTAATTTTTCTTTATTAATTTTTTTAATCAAACGACGGGGAAGAGCTTGACTTCTCACTTGGTTTTTCAAGTTACGATAAGGCCGAAGATGAGAAAGCACACTTCACCCGGAATCCGCAACAGGCTTAGGAACTGGCTATCACCTCTAAATGCCGGAACACATTAATTTATAATTATTGATATGGTGACAGACTAAGGTAAAATGGTGATAGCTAGCCAGTAATGTGCAGGGGTTGATGATCTCGATCTTCCTGACCACCATCCAAAATGTCATGATGATGTGCAGGGGTCGATGATCTCGATCTGCCTGACCACCAACTTTAAGAGCTGTTGGTTTTCCAATAAATAAAATGTCATGATGATGTGCAGGGGTCGATGATCTCGATCTGCCTGGAGCAGCTGAACGACGGCAGCAGCGAGCTGGCGCGCTGGGCGTGCATCGCGCTGGGCCGGCTGTGGCGCGGACACGACGCCGCGCGCTGGGCCGGCGTGCGCGACCTCGCCCACGAGAAGCTCTACCCGCTGCTGCACCACCACCACCCGGAGGTACTCACTCGCACCAACTGATCACTAAACTTGCGACCACTCATCAAGCCAAATCATTTGTTCATTTGTTATTGGATACAAACGTTTGTTGACCCTATTTATTTCGAATCGCTCCTTCAATTCGAAGTAGAAGAGGTCGAAAGTTAAACGTTCGTAGCGTAGCTTGATGATGATGGTTAGAATTAGTTTATGGCCCCGTTTTACGATGTCTTGAGTACCGCTACATAACAATTTAAAGTCATCTCTCACTTTTTATTTTTAAGTTATCCAGTTTGTATTTTCAAGGTGTGCAATAAAGTATTTTTCATTTCATTCATTTCATTTTTGTTCACACGTCACAAAGAATAAAAGGATAATTTTTATCTGTTAGATAACGCTACTAGTGATCGTGAAATAAGCGCATAATTATAATATACTTTTTACATTTACATTTTACTATTTGATATTAGTAATAGTTATATTTCTAGAGAAATAACTGTTTTCAGTGTGATTTTTATCGTATGTTGTGTTTTCATCGAGAAGGTACACTAAACTTTTTTTACTCGTACAATGAATTTATGTAATGACCAGTTTTGAGAACCAAAATAAAAGAAAAACCCCGCGACACGTGTGACACGTGACCACGTGATAATTTGTGAGTTATTAGATATGTGGTTTTGTAGGTGCGCGCGTCTTGCGCGTTTGCGCTGGGTTCGTTCGTGGCGGCGGGCGGCGCGCGCTCGGAGCACGCCAACGCCCTCAACCAGCAGGTCGGCATCACGCTCGGCGCGCGACTCGCGCTTGACGCCTCCACGCTGGTGCGGACGGAGATACTCGCAGGTACCGTACCACACATCATCTACTCAAATTACAGGCAAAATATATTTTTATAGCGAACTTGCGATCTATTCAATAAGTGTTGCAGGCACCCTGCTTTAGACTTTAGACTTTTTTTTTGGTTGGTAGGACTTTGTTTAAGTCTACCTGGCTAACTACCACCATCTTACCTAATTCTGTCGCCATAACAACAATTCTAAAATTGTTGTGTTCCGGCATATAGAGGTAAGATAGCCAGTTCCTCAGTTTGTTGAAGATTCCGGGTGAAGTGCGCCTCCACCTTCGGCCTTATCTCAACTTGTTACCAGGTGAGATGAAGGCCAAGTGCTTACCCGTCGTATAATAAAAAAAAAGACAGATCTATTCTGTACAAGCGTAAATTCAGCCAGACAGCGCCTGACCAGAAGTTACTTTAATAGTGACGTAGTAGGTACTTAGGTTTACCTATATTAACTTTACGTACATAGATAGTTTATACATGTAGGTATACAATTCCATGTCATTCTCAAGTGAGTTTTTGTGTACTTATGTTCACATTATTGTTACTATACGTGAAAATCTGTAATTCGCTTTCTGTTAATATTGCTGTAGTCTATATAAGATAAAATAGCTGTTGATTTTCCAATAAATTAAATAAATAAATACTCGTTCCACCAGACTTCGGTTGAGTTGACCTCTGTATCCTGTGTGTCGTGGACCACCCTCGCTTCTTGCATCTTCTACAGGTCACCACACCATACGTCAACACTCCTCACTTGCAGAAGAGTGACCCCTGTTACCCGTAAAGAAGTTGAAGTAATCACGTGACCTGTCCAATATTTACCTTGATATTTTTTAACCTCAGTGCGCTTGCGATATTCAGTGATGACACTCAGACGAGAAGCATGACGTTGAGTTAAAAATTAAGCTGAAACGGCATATCTGATTCAAAATTAATTTACCGGGAACAGGGATTACCTAAGTTTGCGCTTTACTTTTTCTTTCTAAATACACGAATAAAATTAAAGTATATGAAATTCCTACGTGATAACCGGAACGACGTGAATCGATGACTAATGGAAAGTCATCAATAAAAAGCTAACACGTGAAGTTGTAGGTATCGTATGTGTTTGTGGTCGACAGCTCTGCAGTGGCTGGTGCTGATATTCGAGCAGTACTTCATCGCGGTGTACATACAGGAGCGCGAGCGACGCAGCGAGCGCGAGGGCACCCGACGGAACATGCGCGTGGACCCCGGGCAGGACGCGCTGGCGGCCGCCCGACCCGCGCTCGCCGCGCCGCGACCCGCCGCGCTGCAGCTGCCGGCCATTGGTGAGCTATCACTTTATTTTCCACCATATCATACAACTGGTGCTCGCCCAGTGCTCCAAATTTGTAAAATAACAGACTCGAGACTTTTTGTTGTACGACGGGGAAATGCTTGGCCTTCATCTCACATAGTTTTAAGATATGATAAGCCGAACATTGCATCGCGCTTTACCTGGAATCCGCAACAGACTGAAGAACTAAACGAAACCAGGTGAGATGAATCACGTTTTCGTTTCACTTGTTTATTTAAAATGTTGAAGTACCTATTTTTCTTTTCATTATTTGTATACCAAATACTATGCCCTGTATAGTGTACCTATGACTTGTAAACAATATTGTATCTGACTCCCGCGACACAGGCGAGTCCTAGTGCGGGGTCAATTATAGTTAATCTTACTGAAATGTAACACTTTTTTGGGAATATATATATTTGTATTTGTATAGTATAATAATCGTATGAAGGCCAAGTTTACCAACGCTTACCCGTCATACAATCAAAAATAAAAAAGTGTTTTATGTGTGGTGTGTGCAGGGTTCGGGTCGGTGTACATGAAGCTGTTCGGCATGCTGGAGAGCATGCAGCACGAGCCGCATCCGCAGGTCTCCGCCATGGCCTCCGACATTATCAGCTACATTGCTAACCAGGTACCTATTGCAATGCTGTGCAATATAACGAACCAGCTGATCGTACCAACTGACTCGGCGGTTCACTGGTTGCAGGTGGACAACGTGGCGCAGGCAGTGGAGAGCTCCACCCGCAGCAGTAGCGGCAGCAGCAGCCTGCCCCCCTCCCCCAACACGCAGCCCTCGCCCCTCCACGAACACTCCAGGACGCTGCCTCACGGTGAGCCACGTGCTCCATTGCACAGGAGAAACGGGCGCTGTCCTAATGTGAATAAATGACTGAATGTGTGGTGTGTGCGCAGGTCCTCGCCGCCAGAAGGGCGCGACGCCCCTCGCGATATCGGAGGACTCGGTGGTCCTCAGGGAGCGGGACTCCATCTCCTCCAACACCAGTGAGTATAACTCTTGACTATTGTACCGAGTTCCATCCATAGAATTCTCACTTTGACCGATTTTTGATAAAGGAGGTTTTCAATTAGTGGATTCATTTCATCCGTGGCGTAATTGTATGAATACGACGCTTATGTACTGGCAAGGAGAGGAAATAACCACGCACATGAAAAAGGCTTCGCACCCGGCAACAACACACCGAACGCTGGACCAACACTACCAAATGTCGACTGGTTAGAGCAGCGCTACCGACTTTATTAAACCGTACACGTCGCCGTGTGTGGAAAAGGGAGTCTTACATTTACATATAGTCATGTATGTTCTATGTCCGTATTATCTGTGATCCCATTCCTGTTATTTTTGCTAGTGGAAAACGATTAGTGCGTGTGTTCCAGGTCAGTCTTACCTCAAGAAGCAGATAGTGAGCACCCAATACGTGGAGTGGGCTATGTCGAAGATGTCGCTGGCGGAGGGGGGGCGCTCCCCTGACGTGGAGGGTCGCGCGCACCACGAGCGGGTGTGGAGACGGAAGCGGAACCACAGTCTGCGAACTGCAGCCAACGGTCAGTACAGCACCCACTCGGTATCAGCGCTCGCTGCGTGGAGCGGTGGCCGGCGATAGTAAACACTGCGCCGACGTTTCAGGTCTGCGGAACATAGCGGAGCCGAAGATGGAGACGCAGATGTTCCACTCGCGCTGCCAGCTGCCGCCGGCCGTCGTCATGTTCCATCCGTACGAGCAGCACGCCGCCGTCGCCTCCAAGGACAACTACGCGTGAGTGTATATCCATGTATTGTATGTTTATTTATTTAAATTCGGGAAAACTAATAAATGTACAAAATTTATTTAAAAACATTAAAAAAAAAAGTTAAGAACCTCCTCCTTTTTTGAAGTCAAAGTGAAAGAAGTGTTAAAAATACGAACACTGAATGTACAGTAGAGCTTAAGAAATAACAAAAACATATTAAAATAAAACACAGTTAATATTACAGGAACTTACTAAACATTAACTAAGAACTAAGTACTAAAAGCTGAGGGTTGCCTTGGGAATACTGGTATGAAATATGTCTATGTCCAACTGCTTGCTAAAATCGTTAACGGTTCTGGTCGCTCGCACCATAAACAAATTCAACCTATAGTTTTTGAGGCACACTTAGTGTAGTCCTAGAAGGAACACTAAAAATAACTTTACAATGGACAATCAATATCATCACTAATAATCTTCAACATGTACAGGTAATCAGCAATATTTTGCCGATTTTGAAGTGGTAAGAAGTGAAACTGTTTTCACAGATTTGGATAATTATTGGAATCATAAGGAATCTTAAATCTAAAGCATAGATACCCCTAGAACCGCCTTTGCAAACTTTCAACACGATCTATATAAGTAGCATACTTCGGAATCCATATTAGGGACATCATAATATTGTGTTGTGTGTACGTAATGGTCGTACGTAATGGTGGATGTGTGGTGTGGTCTGCAGCATCTTCGACTGGGGCAGCGCGGCGCGACTGGGCACGGGCGCGTGGAAGCCGCGCTGGGGCCGCATCACGTCGCTGGCGTACCTCAACGAGCACGCGGGTGCGTTGCTGTGCTGCGCGTCTCACACGGGGCGCGTGGCCGTGTTCGCGGGGGGCAGGGAGCCCGCACTGCTGGCCGCGTGGCGCGCTCTCGACACGCGCCGCGCCCCCCCCTACCGCCCGCCCTCCGCACAGCCCCTATACAGTGAGTGTCCTCGCTCTCATCCGCTGGTTCCCTACCTGCCCGTTCACGTGGAGCAGGGACCCAGCTAGGTTCCTGTACGGTGAATCCGCATTTACGCGACCGCGGCGAAGTACTGTGAAAACTCTTAATCATTTAATATACCAAGGGACTCCACCGTTCCAAGAGTCCATATTTGTGGTTTGTGTAGTTAATCTATGCTCATTTTTCATCTCACCTATATCATCATTTTTCCACTTTTATTTAGTTGCGGTAGATCTGCTAGTTTCAACGCTTTTTGTGCTTCAAGTATTAGTTACTTTTTATATTTAGTTTTTATCAGTATTCAGTATTGAGTATCGATTCTTAACATGCTCAAGGCTTATCGCATGATAAAGAAACTTACACTACAATTCCCTGTGATATATCTAAAGAAGATGCATATATTGTATTTGATTTTAGTAATAATAATATAATTATTTATTTGTTAAACAAAAGCGTGTACAAAAATAAGTACTACTGAGGCTTCTAAAATAAATCATAGATCATTCCGAAATCCATAAACGCTTCCATAAAAACTAGAGAAATAAATGTACGGATTTCTTTAGGATATTAAACAGAACTTTCAAACAAGCGTAACATTTTGGCTTGATCATGAATAGTGACAGTGATTATTTACGAAGCGATGCTCAATACAGATTAAATCAAAGATAACTATTTGATAAATTATTAGTTGTATGTTACCTGAAGGCCTATTACGTAACTCTGTTTCATTTGGGTTTCAATCAGAAATGCAGGCATTTTAATTGAAACCCATTGAAAACCAAATGAAACAGAGTTAGGTAATAGGTCTGCAGAAGTTGTGATGTGACGCAGGTCTAGCGCAGCTCGTGTCGGATCAGTTCTCGTCGGAGGACCGCTCCCAGGCGCGCGCCAAAAAGAGCGACAGCGATCGTGAGTTCATTCATCATTCATCCATTCATTCACCTATGTAGGGACAGGTCGTGTCACGTTAGAAGAATCCTGCGCAGTAGACGATTTATGGGTCTATTTGGTGGTATGAGGGGAGAGGCGTAAAACTCCAATCAATCAGACCTCAACGCAGAGATTTCGACTAATCAGAATTAAGTTTCTGCTTGAATGCAAATGCTCAAGTATGAGCGGGTTTTTAGAAAATTTGGCCCGATAACCTATTTTTAGGGTTCAGGAAACCCAAAGAATGCCAACGGGGCCCTATTACCTGTCCGTACCTCCGCTGTCTGCCCGTTCGTTCCGTCTGTTTGTCTGTCTGTCTGTCAGCGGGCACTATCTCATGAACCGTAAGTCTTGAAATGTGGATAAGAACCCTAGGTGTATGTGTCCGCCTTTGGCCGGCTGACTTCTAAATCCGCTCAAAATAACAAAGTAAAATATCGCATAATGTATAAAACCAGCGAAGCTTATTTTTCCAATGTAACAGCTGATTTTAAATAGCAACCTTCAAGTGATAGCACAACAAGTTTGGCAGCTAGTTTTGTTACGCTCACAATTGAAAGTATTTCTGGTGTGGTTTGAATAGGTGGTACGTTTGTAGTGGGCAGCGGTAGCAGCAGCCCGTCGAGCGGCGGCGGCGGGCTGTCGGCCGGGGCGCCGGCCACACTGCTGCGCTGGAGCGCGCGGCGCCGCTCGCTGGCCGTCGCCGGCCACTCCGCCGCCATCCGGCTGTGGGACGCGCACGCGGAGCTGCTGCAAGCACACATACATACAGGTATACTTGGTTCCAGAGGTGAGCGTTGGTAACTACGACATTTCTGCCGCTATCATCTATTATATACATTTGCACGTACCAATAATTTTGTTCCGAAATAAACTTTAAATTCTAAATATAACAAAAAATACTTCTTATCGTTTAAATAGCGGATAACACTCGCGCAAATATAAAAGCAATGATAAATATCGGTCTGTTAATTAATTAGAGTACCTTACTTTGATTTTTCGTTCGTGTCGTTTCGGTTTATCGAATGGTTCGCCACCACCGATACGCGTCTCTAACTCGTTGCGTTGTGTTGCAGAGAGCGAGTCCCCGGTGACGTCGCTGTGGCGCGGCGCGGGGGTTGAGGGGGGTGAGGGCGGCGAGGGGGCGGACGGTGACGTGGTCGTGTGCGGGTTCGCGGACGGCGGCGTGCGCGCCTGGGACGAGCGCTGCGGCGGCGCTCCGCTGTACCGGCTGCAGCACCACACCGCGAGCGTGCTGTGCGCCGCGCCGCGTCCCGACCTCTACACCATGCTCACAGCCTGGTACGTACCTACCTTATTATTATGGTATTCATCTCACCTGATTTACAAAATAAGGTGGAAGCGCAATTTACCGGGAATCCTCAAGAACTGGCTATCTTACCTCTACATACCGGACGAACTATTTAGAATTACTGTTATGACAACAGGCTTAGGTAAGATAGTTGTAGCTAGCCGGGCGGATTTAAACAAAGTCAAACCAAGCACAATATTGTACTCCTTTGGGGATCGAACCCGGCACCTCTGGATCTAACACCGGTGGACTAATCACTAGACTACAGAGGTGGTTACACCGCAAAGTCCGCCTGACTAGCGACCGCACCCTACCTATATAATTCTACATTACCTTGAAACTAGTTTATTTTATGTAAAGCGACTTATTAGCCAATCTCTATCCTACCGATCATCTCAAAGGTCCTAGAAAATGTTGTGATCTGGGTATCCTGGCTATATAATAAATGGACCTAATTGAGTGTCATGCTGATAGGCTCATCGTTGATTACTCGCTCGTTGAGGTCAATTTGCAGAGCCTAGAAAACAAGACGGTTTGCCAGGTTGTCTGTGTTCAATAAATACCATCTAGGAGAGTGCACTCGAAATCTTCGACCCTGTGGTGGAAAGGGGAAAGAGGGGCTACTCCTTCCCCTTTACACCACCGCAAGCAGACATACTGCACAACCCGTGCCTTGTATAATGTTCCTTTGTGAGTGCTTCGATTTGCTTCTACTTTTATTATTAATACTGGTAAGGAATGGAACTCGCTTGTCCTAGTGCCTGTCAAAGTCAAAGTCAAAGTCAAAGTCAAATATTTTTATTCATTAAGATTTTTAGGATCATTTTGAAACGTCAAATCTACCGCCTGTTCGGAATCGCGACCAGCACACAAGGAGAAAGGCAAGAACCTCGGGCTGATTAATTTTTTGATGATCCATTTAACATTTAGGTACATTGTTTATAATAATTTAATAACATTACAAGTGTTACCTACATCTAACTAAAAACTAAAAACTTAATATTATCTTAAAACATTGATTACTACATAACTATCTAATGGGCAGTTTCTTGACATTGAGAAATCACCATTTAACTGTCAACTGGTATAGCAACATCGGGCCACGCGTTCTTATCGTCGATATAGTCACTTATTTTGTAGTAGGCTCTTTTAATTAAATTATTCTTTATATACAATTTGAATTTACGAGCAGAGAGTTTGGTGGCGCTTTGAGGAAGCTTATTATAGAATCGTACACAGTTTCCTAAGAATGAATTATTTACTTTTCCTAAGCGATACCTAGGTATGTCAAGTTTATTTTTATTTCTAGTATTAACACTGTGTACATCACTTCTTTTAACAAACTCATCAATGTTCCTGTGTGCGTGCATTAGGTTTTCATAAATATATTGGGAGCTGACTGTCATAATACCAATCTCTTTAAAACGTTCCCTGAGAGAGTCACGAGTTTTCAATTTATAAATTGCCCGTACAGCTCTCTTTTGCAGGATAAAAATGCTTTCAATATCTGCTGCATTTCCCCATAAAAAAATGCCATAGGACATAACGCTGTGAAAGTAACTAAAATAAACTAACCTCGCCGTGGTTTCATCAGTAAGATGCCTTATGGTACGTACTGCGTAAGCTGCCGAGCTTAGCCGGCTAGCTAATGTATTAATATGAATACCCCATTGCAACTTTGCATCGATATTTAAACCCAAGAAAGTAGTTGCTTCCATAAAGTTAAGTATTTCCCCATTTAAGATAATGTTAGCATTGCTGACTTGAACGTTAGGCAAGGTGAATCTAATGCATTTCGTTTTTTTCTCATTTAATAAGAGGTTATTTACCGTAAACCAATCAAGAACTCTAGCTAGAGAAGCATTTACACAATCATAATTATCTTTAGCCCTATCAACTCTAAATATTAATGAAGTATCGTCTGCAAACAATACAATATCACATAAATCCCCTACACAGGAAGGCAGATCATTGACATAGACTAGAAACAAAAAAGGCCCCAAGATTGACCCTTGTGGTACACCGATGTTAGTGGATGTTCCCGAAGATTTGCTACCGTTAATGTCTACTTTTTGAATGCGATTCGATAGGTAGCTACGCATGAAGCTTATTGCCTGATTCTGAATGCCATAGTGTTTTAGCTTTGAGATTAAGGTGTCATGATCTACGCAATCGAAAGCCTTAGATAAATCACAGAATACTCCTATGGCATCCTGTTTTCCTTCCCAGGCTTTAAAAACGTACTTCAACAGCATAGCACCAGCGTCAGTGGTTGAACGACCTTTAGTAAACCCAAATTGTTTTTCATGAAGTAGCCTGTTACAGTTAAAATGTGACAACAACTGGTTAAGAATAAGTTTTTCAAATATTTTACTACATGCTGGCAGAATTGAGATTGGTCGATAATTGCCTGGATCCTTTTCATTTCCAGATTTGAATAAAGGAATCAACTTGCTATATTTCATAAGATCTGGAAAGATTCCTTCGTCGATGCTTCTATTAAATATATATGCTAGACATGGTGCTATTTCAAAAACAATCGTGCTTAAGATCTTTACGGACATCCCCCAGAGATCTTCAGTATTTTTAATATTTATTGACTTAAAAGTTTTTAGAATACAATCAGCATTGACGTGTCTGAAGCTAAAAGAAGCATTACACCTTTCAACACTTGTTTCAAGAAATGCCTGCTTCTCCGCACCAATACAAATGTAGAGTTTTCAAATCCAGACTGAACAGGTTTCTTTTAGACAAACGTTCTCCATCTTAGGCGTAATAAATGTGTTACTTGTTTTTCAAGTGAGTTCATGATTATAAAAAAAAACCTGTAGTACCGACCGACCGATTCAAATGTAATTTTACAGCGGGAATCAATTAATAAATAAATAATATAGGATATTCATTTTACACAGCGCCTAAATATATCTAGCCCCAAATTAAGCATAGCTTGTAATATAGGAACTAAATTACGGATAGAATACTTAAACTTACATACGTACTATAAATACAACATCGATTGCACTCGAGGTAAAGTTTTTTTTTAACATGTTAGCTCATTTTACCGCGATGCTCAGTGTCAGTGTAGCCTATAATTTAGATAGCATTCGTGACGTATACGATATTGTTACAGCGTGAACGGTGAGATCCGTTTGTACGACACTCGCAAGATGGCGGTGATGGAGTTGGTGCGCGCGCCGGGCCCGCTCAACGCGGTCGCCGTGCATCCCATCGCCAACCTGTTCGCCTGGTAAGTGGTAGCCCGCCCCGCCCAATCCCCGCGAGGCTGATGTATGTACCTTTTTTGTTGACTTTCTCAACTCTTAAATAAAACTTAATTAAGTAGGGCGTCCGTAAGTGAAAACTGTTTGGCATAATTGTAACTATTTTAATTTCTACTTAAGCTGTTTGTTTTCTAAATAAATTAAATGTGTAATAAATGAAGTGTAGCATCTGTGGTTCGCCCACCGGTATAAGACCCAGAAGTACCGGGTTCTATCCCCAGGGGAGAACACTCTTTTTTATGTACGACGAGGATGAGCTTGGCCTTCATCTCACCAGATTTTCCAAGTTATGGTAAGTAAAAAAGGTGGAAGCGCACTTCATCCGGAATCCTCACCATACTGAGGAACAGGCTATCTTACCTTTAAATTCCGGCGACAAAATTAGGTATAAGTATTTTTTTCATCAAACAATATTCAACATAATTTATACTCCAAATTTGAAGGCCTAATTTTTACAAATTTGTTGGCATGCAGTGTCTACTCTACTACAGCTGTAACACAGGGACTTCCCTAGCACAGTTGTCAGAGTTTTTAAGTGTCACTCAAGCTATAATTTTGATTTTTTAAACTTAATGTACAACCTAGATTAAGTGTTTTTTGAAATAAATTAAAAAAAAAACTCTAAGTTAAAACTTGTAACGCAGACACCTCATTACCTTTAAGATGTATTATAATTTAGAAATTAAAAACAATCATATTTTGTAGCAAAATTTCCAAAAGTATGCTTGGTTTGGTTGGTGGTAGGACTGGTTTCAAGTCCGCCTGGCTAACCCGTCGCCATAACAACAATTCCAAATTGCTGTGTTCCGGTAAAAGTAGTAAGAGGTAAGATAGACAGTTCTCAGTCCGTTGAGGATTCTGAGTAAAGTGCGATTCTACCTTCGGCCTCATCATGTCTTGACACCAGGCGAGTTGATCTCCAACCGCTTCACCGTCGTGCTCAGTTCTGTCTGTTGAGGTTTCCGGATGAAGTGCGCTCCAACCTTCGGGCTCATTACATGTTTTCACCGACGAGTTGAACGCCAAGCGCTTCTCGTACAAATAATAATAATAATAGACCGTTTATTTTCTCTCACAGAGGTACTACAAATTATTTCATAACTTATAATTACATTATTACATTAGAGTAGGTATTAAGCTAAGGAAAATTAAATTGAACAGTATATTTTCGTACACATTAGCTCCGCTCGTGAGAGATAGGTGCCTGTGATAGGTTTGTAAAAGACCTGTACACCAGCGAAACCCACAAAGCTGGTAAAAAAACTATATGTGCAAGTCGTCTGCATTTCATAGCTTTTGAGGAGGTAAAACAAAAATGAAAAATAAAAAATTAAAGCTAAGTAAAGGATAAGCAACAAAAATAATAAAAAGCTATCAGATATTGAGTGTGTAGTGTGTAAATGTGTCGTATGTAATGTAACCAGCGTTGTGTTGTGTCGCCAGCGGGTCCGCGAACCAGTCCATCCACCTGTTCGACCTGAGGGGCGCGGCGCTCAACACCATCAAGTACAACGAGGGGTTCATGGGCGCGCGCATCGGCCCCGTCTCCTGCCTCGCCTTCCACCCGCTCAGGTTATCTATTCACTTTTGATCATCTACAAACTCACTACGATGCATGTTGCTATAATGTTGCAACATTTTCATATTAGTTAATGTTATTTTATTTTATTTATATATTTATACAAAAAAAAACACTCATACATTGTGTATTGTAAACTAGTATAGAACTAAGTAGGTAAATAAATATATGACCCACAACTTTATCCACGGGTTAATGAATACCTTCCCCATTAAAAAAAAAGTATATAAGTATTACATCCGTAATCTAGTTCCCATATCACAAGCTATGCTTAGTTTGGGGCTAAGTTTAGTGAAATGAACGTCCTACTAACGAATAGTTTTTTTAAAATAAATAAGTATTTAAATATTACAGGACATAAATGTCATACAGCGCCACCTTGCCCCAAAAGCGTTTAATATGGGAACTAGATTACAGATAGAATACTTTTTGTTTGTAACCTTCCTGAAAATGTACCCTGTCGGAAAAACTATGCATCCCTGTACTATTGAGTTACAAAGTTATTTATATATAATTTTAAAATTGTATTAAACTAAGGGTGAAATGCATCTTCTATGCATATATTTCAGATGGAGGAATGTTAATAATGAGTCATGTTTCGGTGTAGACTGGCGATGGGCGTCGGCTCCAAGGACGCGACAGTGTCGGTGTATGTTTCCGAGGGGCGCCGGTGACCCTCGACGGCGCTCTGCCCTCTCCACTGAGGCCGGTACACCAACCACCAGGTATGTTACTACCGAGGCTTCTGAACCGAAACACATGATTTTAAAGCTGTATGTAGGTCTAGACCATAGAGGCGGTTATAAAACCATTATAAATTGAAAACCAGATGAGATGAAGGCAAGAGCTTCACTGTCGGACAAAAAAAAATAGTGCTCAGTCCCCACTATAGTGTAACTCTATAATAAGCTCCAAAAAGTGCTTTACCCCTGTTGGGGTCAGATGGAACAGGCCTGTCGCTCACCTTTTACTTTGCGTTTCGTTTCGTGTTGTTGCCTGGAAGAGATCCGCTGGAAGAGACCGCCCATTGTACCTAGTTTATGTATTGTTATCTGCTTTGTTTGTTGTACAATTACGAGTTTATCTATCTATCTAGTTGTGCTAATATCATGACTTATACTGCGTTTAATTGATATTCACAGGTAGTCTCCGCTGCAGTAACCTCGGCCGGCAGTTACCACTCAACAATAAGTTGTATATTGTCATACTTTCACCAAAATGTACGAATTAAAAACATTGTATAATCTAGCGAAGTGCCTGCGCAGGCGCAGAGAAAGTAGTGTCAGAAAAATCATGTGATGTTATCTTTTATTCAGAAAAGTCAATGGACAAATCAGCTAATCGTCTGGGGCTTTACCACCTCTAAAAGCTTTCTTGTTTTAATACTACTTTTGTCACTGATAAATAGTGTAAAAAAACGAGACAAAGGTAAAAGACATCAAAACAAGAATGCTTTTAATGGTCGTGATTAGGCCTCTGGTCGAGTTTCAATGAACACAATACCAGAGTAATATAGTTTTATTACAGTGTCTACTGGGTGTTAACCTTACTGTATTGTGAAGACATCGCGGTACGAGTACCAATGTTAGGTGCTACTTAACGCGTTTACGTACCGACCATACTCTTGGTATGCTCATTTATGATCACGTATTATTATTTTTACTAGCAAACGCCCGGGACTTCGTTCTCGTCATAACTAAAGGAAACTTAAATTTAAAGTCCCTGGGACCTGTAGTTTGGACAAACACAGAATTAAAAAAAAACACAGAAATTTTATAATTCTGTGTTTTTTTTTAATCAGACATACCATTTAAAATGAATGGCACAGTGGGTATAATATGGGATGTACTGCGGGCCGCTATAAGAAAGACACTGAGCACAATTTTCGCTCTTCAGTACAAATGTCTTTCATTTAAAAGAGGCATGTCTGGTCCAAATCTCTTTTCCATATTTTGATTTGTTATATTTTCTGCTAGAAAAAGTTACACACCACAGAGATCTCTGATTGTACTATTATAATTAATAAGCTTTGTCAAAACCATAACACCAAATTATTTAGTTGCTTGTACCGGAAACCTGATACAGGACTCTGTGACATAATATTTGAAGTGGTTGATAATCAAAATAGAGATGTTGGAACATTTTGTGTAAATAGCTTAGGCGTTTTTATAAGATTGAAATACCACTGCCAATAACTAATAAATGATTAATAATTTCATCTACTTAAATGTAATTAATGATGTTCTAGCTAGTAATTTTGCTCCAGTCTGTATGTGGCACTATTCAATGGAAGTGTTCAATTTAAAGAGGTGCTATGCTACACATCATTCATCGTTTTTGTTTGTTACAAAACAAACTCATATGTAATACAATACTGATTTAATGTTTTAACATAGGTACTAAATATTTATTGATCAATACTTAAGTATGTACAATGTAAATGTAAACTACCTACCTAATTTTATATATATTTACGATAGATGCAGTATGGACCTTCACAAATGGACCTATATAGGCTACTCAACTTATCTAGCCAGACTAGTACAGAAGCATGCCCTAGATAAAGACTGCATTACCACATAATAGCAACGTCAATTCGCTGGCCTAAAAAAGAGTTAGTCCTCGGGTCATGCGTCACATCACCTTTATCAAAACAACTCCACACTAGTTCAGTATTTCGTTACAGAATGGTGAATGTAAAACAGTTGTACATTATAGTAGGTAGATATTGTTTTTTGTGATTAGTTACTTACAGAAAGTTCCTACAAAAGTAACATTATAAACTATAAACATAGATGCCATTTTAGTTTAGAGTAGGTTTTTGTTATTTACAACATTGGTGTTCATGAATAAAAAAGGATTGTATAATTTAAAAGTGCACATGTTGTGAGTGCTGGTAGAAACGAGTGGATATAGGTATAAACTGTTGCAATATATTTTTTTATCTGTGCTTCACATTATTGATAGGTAACAAATACCATACAGTAAATCGTGACTCTGCAAGTGAAGGCTGTCATTAGATGAGGTGAAAACGTTTGGTATATTATTTGTTCAATTTTCAATCGGTATAATATATTATTATAATGGATGGCTATTATTAATAGATGTAGAAGAAAACTTTTGATAATTTGTTCTTAAAGTGTTCTTTATCAACAGTTACTGTACTGTCTGTTCAAAAACTTTTGTTGTACTACATTGCTAGATTGATTATAAAAAAATATCAGCACTCACAATTTTCCAATAAACACTTGCTTTATGCCCTTGTAGTCTTCAGATCTACATCTGGGAATGAAAATAACTGATAGGTAGCTCCTTAGAATACTACTAAAGTACCTAGCTCTAAGGTTAAGTGGTAAAACCAGCATTTATTATAAAATTATGAAGTCAGTTAGTACCTAGGTGGTTAATTACCATCTATGATTTGAACAAAATAACATTAAAAAAAGGTTTGTCTATGAAATCTGCTACTTTCCAAAATTGAAAAAGCTAAAGAAATGTATGATTCAATCTTTGTAATGAACAAATTATTATGCCAATTGAATATGGAATCACAGTTAATAAGTTTTTTCAGAAAAATTATTACTTATTCGCTTTTAGTGCAATTATAATGTACATTTTGTCTTATTATTATTGTTGTTGTTAAATAAAATAAAAACAAGTTGATTTGGTTTTTCTCTCTTTACTGCAACCAAGTTACTCATCGGGACGTTCTGCTTAAATCTATTTTATCTCACATGGAAGAGTAAATAGGCAAGCAATAAAAATTCAGCAATATATGCCCAAGGGGTAGCTCTGTGAAGAGCAGCTAAAAGATAGTTATAAAGATGTGTGTGGTTATACACAATTTTTGCATATATTATAATGATTTATTTATTGCTTTAACTACCATAAAAATTTAAACAGACTTGAAGGTCATCACCCATCAATACCAGACAGTGGAGTAGGTATTGATGTTAGTATGGTAGACTAAGAGACCCTAATATGACACAAAGCTCTTTGTTACCATTCTGCTTACAACAACATCCAGTAAACAACTGTTTTTGCACTTATAGTTAGTTATCTTGTAGACTTGTCTGATATCCTGCTCTTGTGTGAAGTCAGCGAGCTGGCCTATAGGACAGAGCTCGCCCACTATCTGTGGGATGATGTCAGCACTGGCATCACCCTCTGCACTCACTAGGAAACATACCAGAAGATCCCCATTCTTCTCAATACCAAACTTGCTCAAGCTCTGAGAGATATTCTTTGACAGAGATAAATTGAAGAGCAACTCTGAATAAACTGTCCGAGTCACCATGGAGTGATTTTTATAGGCGAGCGCGGCACGGTTCGCCGCCACCGCCACATGGAAGGGGTCTAGTATGAGACTTGCTTTTATGATTGCACAGTTCCAGGCACCACTTAGTATGTTGCTTCGTAATGCTTCCACATTCTGGACATTTTTAAAAAAGTAGATCTTGAGGGTGGTGGAAACTTCAGGATCCAGGTCACATGTGTAGGGCTCTGCACTCATTGTCACTGAAACCAGGTTTGAGATCTTTATTTCATGTTGATAGATCAATATAGGTACTTTTGAAGACTATAGGTATTATATTCTGTTTGGCGATGCAAAACCACTTACAAAAACCGACACCACAGAACACTAATATCCTATGAACGACACGCAGGACAAAACTAGGCACCAATCAATATTAAACGAATGACTTAGGCTATTCTATATTTTTATTAGAACAAAATTACAATAAAAATTGCTCGATACCTGTTGCAACTGCAACAGTACCTATTTCGTCAGAAAATATTCAATTCGAGGAAAATATTCGCTTCGCTCTCTCTACTCACCACAGCCATGAAAATTTTTACTGTTTATTTTATAGTCTAAAGCCAAGGAATGAAAACTCGGAATAATGAAACCTGACGGCTATGAGCCTGCTTGGGTCAATGATAGACAGCGCTAAAATATATCCCACTATCATCATCATCACCATCATCGCCATCCTCATCATGCAATAATTCATAAAATGTTTCAGACCAAATAGTTTTTATGCAATTTGAACGTTGTCTGCGTTTTATGCCCCGTTAAAAACGCGCAAGGGCTAAGTTAGTTCAGACTTGACCGGGTACCACAGACTACTATAATGAACCAGGCGCCTCACCTTGTATCACTGAGCTTAAAAGCCTTGTATAATATGCTCAGTGCTCCCTGTTAGTGTGAGTAATAGTATTCTATGCTCATCACCTCTCTCACACATCTCAACCAACTAATTTACATAAATAATTTATGCCATACCATTCAATTTCCACATACGCTTTATCAAATGAACAGAATAATTTAGTATTCTATCGAAACTAAAGCCACCAACCAAAAACCAACATATTAAAACGGTTGGGTACCTATACCCACAGACTACTATAATATACCAGCCAATACCTACTATTCTATTAGTATTTTTATTATCTTTCCAATGCAAAAGCATTGGTGCCAATCTACGTATACTTAATCTATGGTCTGGATGGATTGGATTTATAATATGGTCTCCAGTTAAATTGAATCTGTGTCAACACAATTACAACTCTTATTGAGATTGAGCACATTTCGCTGAGGTAACGCACACTCAATATGGAATCACGGCTCCCGGCTCTTCTTACGTTGTATTGTATTATCTTTGTGTAGTTCCACCACAGATCAATTTCTACTGATTCTACCTCCTCGGCTTGGTTGTACGCGCGAGATTTCAAAAAGTGGAATTTGATAAGAAACGTACCTACTACAAGTAATGTTTAGATTTTCCGGGCTCCCGAGCGAACTTTGATCCTGAGTAAAGATTCAATCAGTTAGAAACCGATTTGGAAACAAACGCTAAATTTAAAAAAGGATGGGTAGGTACAGCAGCATACGTAATTACTATCTATCTCTTACTCTAAAGCTTGTGGGTACAATACAAGGTCGTAGCTACGAGCGACAAGACGATTAGATTATGACTTCGTTCGTCCAGTTGTAATTTAAGAACAACGTGTATGTAATATTTTGCTATATTTTTATTAGTAGTAGTGGTAGGAACTTCGGAGTTGAGCGGTAATCATGGTGATCCAAGTTGCAAGGTTTAATAAATTAAAACTACGAGCAATCGTAGCCAGCTCGCGTTCCCTATCGACGCAAACTCGACAACAAACAGAAAATGTTGGGCCTGTAGTGTTCCAAAAGCTATCGGAATCAGATCAAGGAATCGCCGTGTATGGTCTTAACAGTCTCAAGGACCGCAACGCTTTGGGCTTCGAGTTGTTGGATGCCATGCAGGAAGTAAACCGGCTCATCCGCCAAGACACTAAACTCTCCGCGGTCATCCTGCACAGCCTGGTGCCTGGCATCTTCTGCGCTGGTGAGCATCACATACCTTTCTTTCTACCTACCTACTCAAAATTTGTTTTAGTTCCTACCTACTTACTTTGTGCCAACTTATTATGGGTTTAGTAGGTACCTACCAAATGTTATAGGAGTTTTGTTACAGGAGCTAACCTTAAAGAGCGTTTTAAGATGACTGATGAAGAAGTTTGCAAATTTGTGCGCCGGTTAAGAGGCATTTTCATTGAAGTAGAAGATTTGCCAATGCCAACAATAGCAGCCGTGGAGGGTGTAGCAGTGGGAGGTGGCTTGGAGTTGGCTCTGGCTTGCGACATCCGAGTGGCTGCTGACTCTGCTCGTTTGGGCCTGGTGGAGACGGGCCGGGGACTAATCCCTGGGGCCGGTGGCACGCAGCGTCTGCCCAGGGCTGTCAATCTCAATATAGCTAAGGAATTAATATTTACATCCAGGATTGTGAGTGGCACTGAGGCTAAAGATATAGGTAAATATTTAAACCAAACTAGCTTTTTCCAGCGGATTCTAAAGTGCTTAAACTAAAATAATCATATGTATATTCCCCAGTGTAGATACTTTTTATCCATGTCATAATTCAACAAGATCTGTTCAGCTGTTTTGTTGCAAAAAGGTAACATTTAAACAAATTAGGTATAACGTTTATAAGTGTGGATGCATGGAAGTTTCCAATTAGGTAATATACCTATGCATTTATTTTGTTTTATTTGTTTGTATGAAGATAAGATTGTGTGTGCCCACATTTGTGTTATACCTACTTGACTACTATATGACATAGGTACCTACCTAGTTACTACCTATATAGTGCATGCATGGTACTAGCATACCTGGGTAATACCTACTTACTTACATAACATACCTAGTTACTACCTATGTAGTGCATGAATGGTACTAGCAATACCTGGGTAACACCTATGTACCATCAATGTTATGTTACATTTGTTTGTTTTCTATTATGTTGAGTGACACCAGTGATTGAAAAGCTGTGAAGTAATAAGTGAGCATGGAATGGTTGTGTGTTGAGGAGGGATGGAAGTCATGTTATGAGAAGAGTGTTGAATATGAGTGTGAATAGTTGTAATGGAAGAGGTAGACCCAAAATGAGATGGATGGTTTGTGTTATGATATGATGCAAGGAGTGAATGATGAGATGACGTCTAAGAGAGAAGAATGGAGGAAAGACATGTTGGACCGAACCCACTACTTTTCTTTGATTACTTTGTAGACCAAAGTGATGCCATAAAGTTAAGATTTAAAAAAGAGTTTCATACTAACAGTGTCTTTTTGATTCCAGGTATTCTTAACCACTGCGTGCCTCAAAACACTTCTAAAAATGCCGCTTTCCAGAAGGCTTTAGACATAGCCAGGGAGATCACCCCAAATGCCCCCATTGCACTCCGCTGTGCTAAGCAAGCAGTCAACCAGGGTGTCCAGCTCAGTATTCAGGAGGGCTATGAGGTTGAACAGAGGTTCTATGAACTTAATGTTCCAACAAAGGACCGCCAGGAAGGAATGATATCCTTTCTGGAGAAAAGAAAACCAATTTATGAAGGTCATTGACTAGGTATCCATGTAAATCACAACAATAGTTTAAGATCAATTTACTTAGTATAAATGGTATGGGCGGGCTGACATTGCAGTCTTACATTGTTAAATTTTGAATAAGGTTAAGATTATTAGATGTGGTAAACCAACAATGCCATTATGTTTTAGGAATAAGAATAAGTAATGAATCACAATATTTTTGTAACATTTTTGACAACTTTACATTATACAGTATGTTACTACATTATTTTATTTATCCTTGTCCCATCAGTTAATTAGGGTGAAACATTTAAAGAGCTGTGGCTGCCCACAACCTACAGATAAGATAAGATAGGTGCCTACCTATCTTATCTGCAGGTTGTGGGTTCAAATCTGGTTGTGCAACATTAGACTTATTTGGCACCATAACATGATGCTCATGCTTTCATTATTTTTTATTTATTTCATAGTGATAGTGAAGCGAGTATCAACTGAATAATTATGTCAATAAAACATACCAGTGGGTATGTACATAAGTATACCTATATCATTCATTCTTATCATTAATGAAATAATCAACTAGTGACCCACCAGACCCAGACTAAGCTTAAAGCACCTAACCTAATCATAATTACACATCTGTATAATTTAACCCAACCTATTTCTTTGAGATTTAATTAAGACAACTTGATTTTACTATTAAGTGCCTACCTAATCTATTCTGTGAAAAATCTGAAAAGGCAATGATTTTCACTTCAAAATTAAACAATCACAACTACCAGGCTACACTGTCCTGAAGGTGTTATAATTTTTTGAGTTATCTCACACACACAGTCCACTGCTGGGCAGAGCCTCCTCCAAAGATGGGAGGATTTTGCCATAATCACCATGCATGGCCTTCATAATTCTTCCCCTAAAATTAATTATTATGTTGTATTGGTGATCACAATAAGACAAGCCTCATTGCTCAGTTGGTAGTAACTCTGCCTTCAGCGCTGTAGGCTGTGGTTTGATTCCCACCCAGGACAAACATTTGTGATGAATATAGATGTTTATTCTGTGTTTGGGTGTTGTATCATATAGTATGTATGTACTTTCAAAAAGTATTTCATCCATAATCTAGTTCCCATATTACAAGCTATGCTTAGTTTGGGGCTAGACGGCGCTGTGTAAAATTAATGTCCTGTAATATTTATTTATTTATTTAATAAAGGTGTAGATTATACACAGAAAAAGCTGTTGCCCTTCTTCTGGTGAGATCCCATTGTCAGCTTTTATGACATCCATGGGCTGAGTTAGAGGGGTTGATTCTAAAACCACAACCACCATGGCAAATCATTAAAAGTAAAGTGTTAGGTGTAAAAACAAAAGCCTTAAAAAAATATTTAGATTTTTATTAACAGCCTTAAATTTGTGGTGATACAACACTCCCCTGTGTTAATTACATTATGTACATAAACTTACAGATAACAAACATTATAAATTCAAGAGTTGAGTTAATAATTCTTTGGTGTGATCGGGTGAGGTGACCTTATGGCCGCATGTGCGTGGGTCGTTGTAGATCTCATGATCGTTGCCTCCTGCATCAGTCTTGTCTCCAAAGAAATGGATTTCTTCAAAGTTTTGGTCAGCAATATGGTTCAGACAAAATGTCTTATCCCAGCCTTCAGGAAATACATCTACACTGATTTGACCTCCAAGGGCAAATTTAAGGCCTGAACCCTGGAACTCAGCCTCTAGTGCAACCACAAATTTTTGTCTGACTTGGTGCTGGACATCAAACATGCAGAACTGGTCTCTTTCAGCCTGGGTGCAGGAGCGGCCCACAGGACACATGTTAATCATACTGGACCTGAATTCTATGAAGTTCCCTCTCTTAGCAGGCAGTTTCAGCTTGGACATGTACCCTAGTGAGAAATTGATAACTTTCTGCAACGTCTCTTCGCCGAAATGACTGAGGATGCTCTTGGAACTGATCAACTTACCGCCTCGGTATTGGACTACACCATTTTCACAAAAAACATAATCAAATTCATTTGCGACTTTTTCTCCATCCATCTGCTCTGTTATCTTGGAATAATCCGAGCCGCTGACTAATCCCACGGACACTTGAGTCCTCACATTGTTCAATAGGAAGGCCTTCAGATGCTCCGTTATGACCTGCCGCGGTTTAGTCAGAGTTCCGTCCACATCAAAGAGATACAAAATGTTTTTTCGACTCGTCATTTTGTAAAACTATCTCGTTATTTGAATTTTGGAGCCAAACGAGAGGTCACTTAAGGAGAACAACCAGGCGCACCCCTTCACTTTCACTAGGTACTAGGTACCCAATGTCTGTGACTTCGTGTTCGTGACACGTCAGTTCAGTCAGGCAGTCGGTACCTAATCGCCGGGGTGACGATGACGCACCCGCTGCCGGGTAACATTTACGTGTTGGTGTTGATTATATCGACTTTACTTGTTATGGGTATTCTGTCGGCTAAATCCAAAAACGTTCTGATACTGCTAGGTATGTCTCTTTTCGTTAAACCATATAATACTATTACTCACAACCTCTAAACGTATCGCTGCACCTACCTAGACCCTACTACCCATAGAATTTTTACTGTCTAAACTAAAGCTACCTACCTACTGTTTTATTTAGTTTATTTATTGTAGTGTAGTTAGCATGAATTAATTAGTTACCTAACTATCTATCGGTGGCATGAATATTATTTGGTCGAGACAAAGTTTGTTTTGAAGACATATGCTATGATATGAGACACATTATACGTAAACAAAATCAGCTGTTCTTAGTTTGCTATTGTAAGAAGGATGGCCAAAAGATCAGTCTTCTCTATTTGGTATTTTTTTTTCGCAATAGAATAGAACTTGTTGTAGGTTTAGAACGTACCTTATATTGTATTTTACGTTCCATTCCACATTTTACGACAGCTCTTAATAGAAAATAACTCGTCTTCGTAGATTTTTATTGCATCTTTGTGGAACATAATATGTTATATGTAAAACTGTAGAGATAATATACACGTATAACTGTAAAACGTATAAACCATCATGAGGTAAATGACCATATTGCATGCAAGTCGAATAAATGTAGGTAGGTAGGTAAAATAAACTACAAAAACCTGTTTCATTTACACGCTTTTGGCTTCTGAGACGTAGTTCGCAATTGGCCGTTCGATTAGTTTGCTTGAATCTTAATGGAATCCTATTGGTGGCATTTGGTGGGTTGGTATTGGTAGAATAGCCACTGCCTTATTATTTATAATTAGCGATGAATGGGGACGGATGGACGAAGGTCTAAATTTTGTTTATCTAATATTATGTTACGGTGGCGGCAGCGGCGGCGCGGCGCAGCGGCCCGGATGCAAGTCCTTTGGCAATCATCCATAGGTTAGGTTAGGTACTAATACTATAGATACAAAAAACTCAACAAAAATACCTTGAAAGAATTACACCGCAGCTGGCGGCACTACAAATAAACGAATACTATAAATTCGAAAACTCTTCTGTCTGTTTGTTACGATATCAAGGCGGCGGCGCGGCGGCGCTCACTCACACGGAGCGACGCGATCACGCGACGACAACGACAATAATAGTAAAGATTATTGCATTGGTGTGTAGTGGCTGGTTGGTAAATTGATTAGATTGAATACTTAGGTACCTATATAATTCAGGAACATTTAAATTGTTTATTTTTCAGGTAGGTAAGCAGGTTAGGTACCTTCTTTTAATTGTTGTGTAGTATAGGTTATGCGTAATAAAGTGTGTAGGTCACCTACAATTTTAATTACATGTATCTATAGGTTTTCAGATACCTAGGTATATACATGTTCGTTTAATACCTAGGAAAGTTAATTGCGTAAGTTTTCATTTACGCGAAGCTGCTATGGTTCTATGATTATATATTATATTATATTTATATTTGGAAATCACTAATTTAAGGCGAAACATAATATATCCTGTGATTATGTCCGAAATGACAAAAGGTGAAGATGTATGGATTCCTCGAATCCAAATCATCCCAGCTATGATTATTGAAGAATAGACTTAAAATTTGGTATAAATGCATATAAAGCATACATAGATGGTAGTGGAAAAAATTAAAACAATAAAGGCTAATAGTAACCAACCTCATTAGCGCGCGAGTGGTCTTAACTTAACAAGAGGGTTCTTCGAACATTCAATTAACACTTTAACTGCTGAATTCGATTACAAATAGGTAAGGTAAAATACCTACGGACGGTTTGACATCAAACATGAATAACCACTCGACCGTGTGACGTTTTGATTGTGACGTAATCAACAAACGCTAACCAAAATGGCGGCACGCCCCCCCCCCCCCCCCCCCACCCTCCAATCACTAGCACCACGAAAATAATTGACTGGGGCTTTGTTGTCAGTTCGCTAAGGTTAAAATTTCACACACACACAGGTAGATATTCATGGCATTACGTTACAATTCATGCTAGGGCATCCCAAAACGACAACTTTTGAAAATAAATACAACAACCCAATGAGTCATCAATTTTACTTTTTACGACTTTTTTTACATTATTTATCTTATAGTTTAAATTTTACGAACTCTACTAGCTAGAAAGCTTTGTTATAATTAAAGAAGACATTTCTGGCTTTCTATTGGTATACTTAGTCTATTTATTCATAAAGAGAGGAAAAAAGGGAAATATATTATAAATAATGTAAACAAATAACCCATTTCTTTGAACCGGTCCGCAATGTTTGCAGTGTTTAACTAACTAAAATTAACCTAAGACAGAGGCAAAAAAGTGAAAAACTTGAAATGGGTGGTATCTTGTACTGAGTATAACATTGGCTAAAAAAAACACACTTAGTAGATGAATGGGGACGGCCGCAACCTCACCAGGGTCCTGTTGTTACCGGCAGTCACGTTAAGTTGATGGATAGAGGCGGCTCATGCCTCCCTTGATCTCGAGGCTTGGCTGGGCACGAATGAAGTTAACAATGTAGCGAGCCCTCCTAGAAAGTGCTTTTTTCAGCAGTGGCCGTAAATGGGCTGAAATTATAGTGATTAACTTAGAACTTTGGCGCAAATTTATCTGCGCGGGGTCAGTTGAAAGGTTTGGTTTAAAAAAAGATAACCGAATAAATATTATTACAGGACATTCATTTTACACAGCGCCATCTAGCCCCAAACTAAGCATAGCTTGTAATATGGGAACTAGATTACGGATAAAATACTTAAATACTTTTTGTAAATACATACGTACTATATGATACAACACCCAAACACAGAACAAACATCTATATTCATCACACAAATGTTTGTCCTGGGTGGGAATCGAACCCACAGCCTACAGCGCCGAAGGCAGAGTTACTACCAACTGAGCTATGAGGCTTGTCAAACTGAGGATCTGAGGAGATCTGAGGATCAATGAAATAATAAACTTTTTTGGCATGCTTGAGATCATCTCAAAACATACTACCTAAAAAGATACTTCTAATGTTCGAAGACTGATGTATTGGTCATCACCCTCGCATTCAAGATTACTAGGTAGGTACTAATAAACCGAAATAGATACGCCACTCTCAGTTCAGTTTAGTAATGTGAAGCTGTACCTCAATTGGTGGCAGAAAATTCTTAGATTTTTTTTGACCGATCGTAGTACGGATGTTTCATCGGCATGCTCGCAGGTACCTACATCTACTATCTACCTACAACTTGGTGATCAGGATAGAATAATAATTAAAGTAGTATATATACCTATAGGTAGACTTACTATGTTATTGCAAAAGCTAAAACAGTTCACGTTACGTGTAGGTCTTATGCAGTTTAATGCTTGTTTTAGCTGATGATGGTGGTTTCGAACTCGGTGCTTATCAGAACAACATTTGTCAGACACCCAACATCGATGCACTAGCGCAGCGTGGTTTGATTTTCAACAATGCTTTTACTTCTGTCAGCAGCTGTTCGCCGAGGTTGGTATCCCCTAAGCTATTTTAAATTAACCTATTTTATATTTAAATACAAAGTAGTTATACTCAGAGCACCAATACCTACTTGGTATTTCAGAACTAAGCATAGGTATTGTATTACAGCCGCGCTGCTATGCTAACCGGTACACCGAATCACCAGAATGGCATGTACGGCCTTCACCAAAGTGTGCACCATTTTAACTCTTTCGATGGAATACCCAGCTTGCCTAACGTGCTGAGGGAACATGGAGTTTACACTGGTAAGATATTTTTAACATCATGAGTTTCAACAATTCGTTATGGGATAATGGATAGTGAATGGATCCTGTACCTACACCTAAAGTAGGTGCATAAAAAAGATTGTTGCATCATAAGTGTGCAAGATCAAAATTATGGATAAAAGAGTCAATTTTACTCCTTACCTATGAATAATAACGTGAGCAATACCCAGTATTCATAGGTAAGTACTAAACTCTCAGTCTTTCAGGCATCATCGGAAAAAAACACGTTGGCCCTGCTATCACTTATCGTTTTGATTACGAGCAGACGGAGGAGAATAATCACATAAACCAAGTGGGACGTAATATTACTCACATCAAGCTACTAACTAGAGAGTTTATCGCCAACGCTGAGAAGGAAGACAAGTAGGTACACATGTCATTAAACATTAAAAAAAAAATCCTGTAATATTCGCCTCATTCTATGAAACATTCCAGGCCTTTCTTTCTATATATAGGCTTTCATGACCCTCACCGTTGCGGTCATACGGAGCCTCAATATGGTCCATTCTGTGAGCGCTTCGGCTCAGGTGAACCTGGCATGGGGACGATCCCTGACTGGAAACCCTGGTATTACCAATGGGATGAAGTAAAAGTGCCCTTCCACATTCAGGTAAATGCAGCCAGTTAGTCGGTAGGTATCTACTTCCATTTAACACTACCTAACTATGTGAAAGGAGGTACCTAGATTATGAAAGTGACCCTATTGCTTAATAATGTCTGTCTCTTTTAGGATACCGAACCTGCTAGAAGAGACATAGCAGCTCAATACACCACCATGTCAAGACTCGATCAAGGTAGGCACTTAGGCATAGATAGGCAGGTTCAAAATATTTCTATGTAATTGTAGATATAAAACCTTTTGATAATTCTTATTCTGAGATCGCGTTGCTAGTATGTAGGGAGGTAATGTGACCGTATGATGGTACCTTTACTGGCACAGAACAAATAACTTATTTAAATTCGTCCTAATATTTATTCTGAGTCTAGGTGTTGTCTGACCGCTGCGAGGACGACAAGCACACATTCGACGTCAACAGTGGTCACAGAGCTACTGATTGAAAGGCGGACGCGCGGTACGCCTGTAGTTTTTCAAATAATTCATGATTAAAATTAAAATTGAATTGGTATCAAAAAAACTATCTTGCCTTTAATGTAGATCAACATGTAACCCATCATTTAAAATAAATCGTAAGTCAATATTCATTGTAGGTATCACAATATTTCTCTTGTAAATTTTGAAACGTACCATTTTCAATAAATATTTTTATCGAGATTTTTTTCAGCTATTATGTTTTCAGCTTACCTTTAATGTAGATAGGTACCTGAAGTAATACGTATGTAAAAAATAGACTCGTGACTTGTTCAGAAGTACTATAATTTTCCATTGGAAAAAGAGGAAACGTCTAATGACAGGGCCTTAATAAATGTTTTTTATTGTACGACGCGGATATGCTTAGAATGCCGGAACACAACAATTTGAGAATTTTTGTTATGGCGACAGACTTAGGTAAGCTGGTGGGAGCTAGCCAGGAAGATCACACAAAGTCCTACCACCAACCAAAACAAGCACAATATTGTACTACCATTGGGGATAGAACCATACCTCTGGACACCGGTGGGCCAACCGTTAGACCACAGAGGCGTTTCTAAGTTTAAGTTTCTATACAATATGGATAAACTACATATGGAACAAGGTAGGTAATTAGGGCTTTTATAATATTTTTTGTAACATTTTAGGAGTAGCACTCATTCTAAAAGAACTCGAATCAGCTGGCCAGCAGAACAATACGCTTATAATATACACGTCAGACAACGGCATCCCGTTCCCCTCAGGCCGAACCAACTTCTATGATCCTGGTCTAAGAGAACCATTTATCATTGTGTCACCTCAAGCAACAGCTAGAAGAAACCAAGCCTCGGGGGCTATGGTTAGTTTACTGGACATTATGCCGACAGTGCTCGACTGGTTCGGGATCAAAATCAATGATGAAGACAGTAATGACATTAAGCTGTGGCTTGATAAACCGAAAAGCCTGCTACCAGTTCTAGAAAAAGGTACGTACCTACCTATACAACATTCCATATTTTTGCACGATCGTCAAATAACAAAAACGAATTTATTCCACAACTAGATTTACCAATGCAGTTTCACTTGCACATAACATTATAGGACGCCGTAAATACATGTTTTCCATAAACAATGTGGAACTCACCTGCCTACCCCACAGAAAAAAGAAATAGATTTTACATCACTAACATTAAATATTACCAATCTAATGCAAAGTTTCTACTTCGTGGCGGCAGCAGCGCGGTAAAGACCAAGTATAAGTCTCTAGCAGAGGGACTTATTTACCCGCCCTTGATGTCATTAGATTCAACTAAGAGATTTTAGCAGACGATGGGTGGACAAAAGCTTCCATTTATCGAACCTACCTGACACCAATACTGTGATCACCAACTTACCCGTCAAGCGTGGTAATACTGGCAAATCCCCCCATTACTCTTTTTGGGGCAACATACTCTTTAGTAATAAACACAAATACTGTCATCATCAACTCGCTTGTCAAGCGTGGTGTTAATGGCAAATCCCCCAGTCACACTCGTTGAAATTGAGACTTGAGAGTTGAGAGATGAGTAGCAGCATACACTCAAATAGGTAGGTTATCAGGGTGGGTTCACTATGTCGTAGATCTTATACTTGAATGTGCAAATCTAGAGGTCAAGAATGTAAAAATCTGCCTCCCACGGTTGTCATAGATGATACCAACACTACAATTACTGACTCGCTTGCTATGCTTTGCCCATGTTTTGTAGTAAATCTTGATGATGATGTTTCAAATTTCCTATAACAATGCCAGAATATCAGTTGGCATATATAGACTTCTATTAAAATTGGTACGTATACGCGCAATGACAACCTACACGTTCACATGCAAGAAATCTAAAGTTTAAGATTAGGTATAAGAAAATAGCTGTACCCGTACAGTATCACTTGCACATAAAATAAAACGTCAAGAAATAATGTTTGATCTATCCTGCTTGTCTTTCAGAAAGACCTACGTAGTTTGATTTAACACCACTGACGTAGTTAATTTCACGCAACGTAAGCTTGGTCAGTTTTTTATATCTTGGAGTAAAAGGTTTCTTGTTAATATGGGTCCCTCTGCTAACCGCTCCTGGATATCATTAGATTCGACCAAGGGCTTTCACCAGGAGATTGGCAGCAGCTTTCATCTATCTTAGTACCTAACCTAACCTAACACCGACACTGTGATCACCGACTGACCTTTTTTCCCCTTCGAGGATTCACCTCTGATCACTACTCAAAGCGTGGATCTTATGGGGATCACCTATACAACAACACTGCGATTACCGAATTTTTGCCCTTATTAGGGGCTGTTTTTAAGATGAAAGGGGCAAAGAATGATCATCGGGTCTTGTAAGATGAGAGTATTCAAAAATTCAATAAAACTGGTCTGTTTATCTATAGTTATTCACTCAATAGGGAAGGGAGTCGATTAAATACAAGAATTATTTTTGTGGTTTCATGCAAGGGTTTTGCGCATTTTCCATAATTATCAACAGTTATTCCTACATTACTGCCACCTACAATGTGGGAAGAACTTCCTCTATAACTGTAAGGCACGGTCATCATCACCACGCTAAGCAGACAGATGGTGCTCACATAGTTACGTTTACACAAGTTTTGTTTACACAAAGAAAAAATCTGCTGCCTATTGGTTGACTTTATGGCATCAGTGGACTGGAGGGGTAGATTTTTAAACCACGACTACCAAGGCAACAGTTTTGAGAGCACTTTTCAAAACGACATCAGCCTTTGTTTCATGTTAGAAAGGATATTATACATTACGTTAGCAACAAGAGAGAGCCTCGAACACTCAGGTCAATAAAGAGAGATCGAGAAAAAAGTGCTTAAGTGAGAAAGGTGTAATGAAAGCACACTTTTATCATTTTTTAATAACGTTCTATTTGAGAAATAATCGTTCGTTCGGGGCGAACTACTAGTTAAAATCAACACACCTTTTTTATATCTATATTTTAACTAAAAAACGCCCTGCCCTGCCCTGAACTATACACAACACATCATCGAAAACCACATCCAAATCGGATAAGCCGTTCCGGAAATAAGCCGGAACGGAACGGCCGAAAATAAACAGACAAAAATTCTCAAAAACTGTTTTTTTTTTAGTAGCATCAATATATTATATTATTAACATTGTAATTTTATACACAGCTTTTATACGATTTTAATATTTTATTATATTTATTATTATTATAAGTATAGATAGATCGATAGATAGAAGATATTATATTGTTGATGATTGATGTAGGTACCTATTTTGACAGAACCAGATTATTCTGAAGATGATGCAGTGTTCGCCTCCCAGACGCACCACGAAGTGACGATGTACTACCCGATGCGGTGTATACGTACGCGTCGGTACAAGTTGATACACAATATGAATTATGGCATGCCCTTTCCTATCGATCAGGATCTCTACGTATCTCCTACATTCCAGGTTAGAAGATAACACACTTGAGTACCTACCTATCTAATTCGCTTAAAATTCGAATTTCCCGCGGTTTTGACAATTGTAATTATGTTTATCTCATTTGAAGTGTAGCTTTTTTTCCATGAATTAACGTATTGGGACTGGGAGCTGAAACCCCCTTCAGGGTTTCAACTTGTCTGACTATTTATAAAATCAACAGAAGATTCGCTTCTGTTTTGTTTACTTATAGAACGCCCAACGAGCACTTCTGAAAAAGTGTGCGCCGTATATGTAGTTTTAGGCCTACCTAGGCCTAGAACTAACCCTTCCAAGTGTGCACTGTTCTTAGACCTGCAATCTACTTTCTGTTGCAGGACATTCTTAACCGAACTCGCAGCAAACAGCCTCTTCCGTGGTATAAAACGCTGCACGACTACTACTATCGGCCACAGTGGGAGCTGTATGACATCCGCGATGACCCTTTGGAGAAACGCAATCTGCACGGTTGGTCATACCACAGATAATAAGGCTATACTTACTTAGTGTTATTATAGGTACCTACATAAGTATTTAAAGATCTTATAAGGCGGGTCAGTGGGCAGAAATCATAAAAAAATATCAAAATAGGTAAATTCATCAAAGTGCTGGTCCGAAGGTTTCGAAGCCTTCAAGCATTCGTACCAACCATCTACTGTTGAGCATGATAATAAATATACCATTAATATAATGTTGTCATTTTTGTATATTTCAGAATCAACACGAGGTCACAATTTTTTTTTTATCGTTTTACCGACATAGTTTCATCACAAAAGAGAGTGATCTACTTACGTCGTCGATCTCGTGATCAAATTCAGATTAAAATAAGAACATCATACTACCTAGATGTAACCTACAAATAAATGTTTCATGGACACAAAAATCGCACCCGCATCATGCTGAAAAATGGACCTTTTCGTAGTAATTTTGTATGCGCAATTGTTTTTTTTTTCTGTAAGTAACTACAATGTACATGTTGTTTTTACTTCTTGTTCGATATATTAAACCTCAAGAGTCTATCAGCAACATATCATTATCATTTTGAATAAGTACTTTTTTATTCTTACTGCCTACAGATTTTGCCGATAGGTTTGCATTTATTGATTCATCACATCAAATCGCATCCCATCCAGATCAAGAGAAGTACCTTGAGAGAGTTTTTTGAAGAGAGTTCTTAGTAAAAGAGCTCTTCAGGGAGTAGGTACTACTACCTATTTCGGCTGCCAATCAGCATTGCTGTATTTCGGTTTGAAGGGTAGCTAAGCCTATGCCGGTAACCGGTGAAATTTTGGCCTCACGGGGCCTCACACCTTTAGAGCTCAAGTTGATAGGCGCAATGCAGTGCAGCGTAGGTCATGTTCTTTGTGGATATGACCTACGCAGTAAGGCTTTGTTATAGACAAGAGCTTTACTTAACAACATGTTCCGTCTCCATGTTGAATAAAAAAATGCAAGTTTTCTGATGACCTAAGTAAATGGGGGGCCATTTACTTAGGTCATTAGAAAACTTACATCTTAAATGACTAACAGCACAGCACAGTCGGACGGAATTCTCAGTCTCCGTAGGGCGTTGTAGATGTCCACCATCGTTTGCAAATTTTGTACCGTTCAACGCTTCCATAACTCAGACGTGCATATGTGTTTTCTATATAAAGAACCAATTTCAACTCACTTCTATTTTAAGCAATATTTCGCTGTAGCTCAATGATAGTCTTACGATATTACTATGCGTAAACTTACATCCAACTTGAATTTTGGCTCTCAAAGTCCAAGGCCAAAATCTCTGGGATGGCTCATTCAAGTACATGCTCAAAGCCCTGAACTCGATTGAACGTCATGATGAGCCTAGTTATAGGTGATTATTCGCTTTTGTCGAGGCCAATTTGTAGAGCTTTGAACATAGACGGCTGGTTCCCAGGTTATCAGAGTTAGAAGTATCAGAGTTGTTTGATCGGGAAGGAGGGATTCTCCTTTCCCTTTCTATCACCGGAAATGCGACGGCGAATGTCAGATTACAATCCGTAGGTAGATCCTACCTTGCAGATGTATCACCCATATTACATGTGCCGACTGCCGAACACAACGATCGCCTCTACATTTATCAAAAGTAACTTCTGGTAAGGAATTAAACTCCTTGCCCACGTCTGGTTTTCCGCACTTGTACAATCTTGGAGTTCTAGGTCTCGAGTGAATACCTAGGTTTCTATCAGACAAGCAGCTTCCATGTTAGGCCACATATTTACATGTTTTTTCAAGCTAGCTGATGGTAAAACGCTTGGCTGTCAAGTATTGTTCTCTATTGTTTCTTTTGGTATAATAATGATTTTAAATGTATATCTTTCCACCCACCAATCATTATACCATAATATCCAGTATTTAAAATTTATTTCTGTAAAAAAATATCCTAGTTGTATATTTTTTTACAGAAATACATTTTGTCGACATTGGCATCTCTGACATGTCCAATTTTCAAATAAGCTCAATACAATTAAAATTGGTTACAGGCAAACCCTCTCTAGCACAAGTTGAACAGACATTATTGGAAAGGCTACAGGCCTGGCAACGAGACACCAAAGACCCGTGGCAGTGCGCTCCAAATGCTGTGTTAGAACGAGTTGATAATGAGTCTGTCTGTCGCGGTCTTGATTATTAGGGTTTAATTAGGTACCTACCTACATACATAGGTACGGTTTGGTATATAAAACTAGCAGACTCTAAAAAATAAATAAATTTGCGAAATAGAGAACGAACTCTTTTTTATGTAGAACCAGGTGGAAGGGAGTTTTTAACCAATCATATCGAGTGATGAGAAAACTGGGAGAGTTTAGCCAAAATAAAAATACTTTAGAGCTATGTAAAGATTGTCTAAATTAGAACTTTGATCGATAAAGTTCGAGGAAATTTTGAAAAAATAAAAAGGGACCTTATGTTAGAGAGACACCTCTTCTGTGGTCTAGTGGTCCATCCACCGGTGTCAAGTCCAGAAGTCCCGGGTTCGATCCCCAAGGGGAGTAAAAAGTTGTGCTTGGTTTGGTACGCCACAACAACAATTATTCTTAGATTGTTTTTACTTTCGGCATTCAGAGGTAAGAGTTCCTCAGTTTGTTGAGGATTTCGGGTGAAGTGTGCTTCCACCTTCGGCTTTCTCATAACTTGAAAAATGAGGTGAGATGAAAGCCAAGCACATCCGCGTTGTACAAAAAAAAAGTTTCATACAGAGTGATTTCATAATCATTTATTTCATGCAATCATAATGAATCATCATGAAATCAGTCTTAACAATGGAATATCTTTTCTAACACTGTACTATAATTAATTATGTGACCCAGTTAGGGTGTAGCACTTTTGTACACTTAGGCACCTACCTATAGGTATTTGTTTAGAACAATAATTTAATGTTTTTCGGTATTTTATGTCAAGAAATTATTATAATATATTTATAAGCTAGTATGTTGAGTTACCTATTTGAGGAATTTCTATTCAATTTAATTTAATAATCTATATATATATCATAATAACGTCGCAAAATTAATTTGAATTTGTACCCCACTATCAATCTACCTGTACTTAGCATAAACTACGAGTATAAACAAAAGTTCGAATCATCCAAGAGCTTGCCAAGGCTATAGTAACATTTATCAATAAGTACCCCTGTAACAAACCTGTGTAACAGTAATATATATTTAGTGTTGCGCATTTAAAATGATTGTATGTGTGATACTCTTCTACAAACCATGCAAACCAGGGTCTTATGATGATGTCAGCAGAACTACTGAATAATGCATGGTATAATAGTAGTGCTTATACTTTTTGAAATCGGTATAACGAGGCATTTAACGACAAATGACTGCATTTATCTTTTTTATTTGGGGGCTGAGTCACCCACGTTCGTAGGCAATGACGCGACATGAATCCCTACACGTGGTCCCCGTTTGGTGCTAGTCAGATGACATCAATGGTAGGCCTTGGCTGTGGCTGATCACCACCCACGGGTCTAAAGTGTGCCGCTAAGTGTTTTTTTAGGGCCATGTGGACATCCCTGGGCCCGCCCCAGTCTAGTCCTCTACTGATGCATGTCATCTATGGGTCAACAACACATTACATCACATCACTTCCATCACTCAACCTCTACTACTCGCACATTATGAGAAAGTCTAATAAAAGAATGGTTAAACAGCAGCTGCACTCCCTCTCGCTTAAAGTGCACCTCTCTAACACCACAAGACTCAAAAACCATCTCTATTTTTTCTTACAGAGAAGCAGATTGGTTGTCCTTCTAACGTGAATAAAGAGAGTTTGTTTAATTACCGTCCATGGTAAACTTTGAAATAAATGCTTGTCAGGTTAAACTTTTTATGTTCTAAAACTTACTATTTATTCATAGGGTACAAATACCGAAACATTATTTTATAGCTGTAAGTGTAAACCTACTTTTTTAGTAAAACTATAGCAAAAAAATAAATATTATTTCTTTTCTTCTAACTTGCGGCGCCAGACTTTGACTTTTCCTCTGAGCTCCCGTAATCTCCGCATCTCCTCTTTGAAGTCCTGATGTTCATCGCGGTACAGTCCATACTCGCGCAGCTTCAGCATGAGAGCCGCGCTCTCCACGTGACGAGGGTAATAATGGATAATGTTCTCATTTGTGTGCAAGGGCCTCTCTGAAAACATTTTCACCACCTTCATGGACTTGTCGTTTGTGGGAATGGCCACTTCACCAAAGATCCTGTTCGATAGCCGGTTCATCCTACGAGCATAACTCGTGGTGTTCTTTATAAGCTGAGTGTATTTAACATAGCTTGTGGCCATCGTTTATCTGAAAAATTCGTATCTTTTGTAAGGTTAGGTGTTAGGTATTATCAATTTCGATGGAGTGAGTAGTCACTTATTTGTATCGTCTTACTTACGTGACAATAATATTCCTTGCCCACGTAACTTTTAATATATATGTAGTGTATTCTAAGTGCAGTGCAGTTAAATTTTGGTGATTTGTTTGTTTATATTTTTTTAACCCTCCCCCACTGTGGGGGACTAAAAGTAAAAACTGTGCTGAGGGCCCACATTGATTTGATCCACACATCAACATATCTATCTGTGGCGTTATTGTGGCTGTGGGGTAGTGTAGCATGTAGCATCTGTCAATAGTATACCAGAGTTTAACGTAGTACCACATACCTTAAAATATTCCTACCATTCATGCAATATCATCGTAGCCACTACCATTAACTTACATCAATACTATCAGCTATAATATGTGCCTCTGTACTCCTAGCAATGAACTAAAATAATACCAGCCTGGTTTTGTTTTTCTCTTCCTCATTTTAACCAGCTTCAAAAAAAGGAGGAGTTTTTCGTCGGTTTTTTTTAAATGTATTGTTCCCCGATTACTCTAAGACGATTGGACCGATTTTAAAAATTATTTTTTTGCTGAAAAGGGTATAGTTCCCAGGTCATCAGGTCAGGATCTGACCTGGACCTACAAGCCAGACACGTGCTTATTCCCATTTTGAAACTCCTTTTTAATCTCACACTATCTGTCGGCATTTTTCCTACGGTCCACGAGGGCAGAAGTTCACCCTATCTTCAAGAGTGGTGACCGCGTTAGCTACGAACATATAGACCCATTTCTGTTTTGTCAGCTCTATCAAAGTTTTTTGAATAGGTACGTCATAAATAGTAGCAGGTTTGTAAAATTTATCAACAGCAACAGTAATCTTTCAGCTAATCAATTTGGTTTCCTAGCCATTAAGGCTCAACAGAAGATAAATTTCGGGGACCCACAAGGTAGTCTTTGGATCTATACTATTTTTCATTTGGATCTCTACTATTTTTAACGACTCATGTGAACTTTCCATTCCAAATTGTAAACTAAAAACTTACACCGATGACAGTGCTCTCATTGTAGACGGTAAAAATGTATAAATGCCCGAATAAATTCTGAATCTTCCCTCAAGTTTGTAATGACCTGGCTTACTTACTTTAAATCTTTTCAAAACCAAGCTCATAACTTTTTCACACTCAGTATCACTTTTTCTATATTTTTCTATTCGCACTGTTTTTTGATAAATGTCTTGAAAGTTACTTCAGTTCTTTCTGTAACTGTATTCAATTAGATCATACCCCGAGTATCAAATATCTTGAGCGCAGATAGATTTTTCTCTGTCATGTTATCCCAAAAAAGATGACAGTAGACAGTACTGCAGCTCGAATTCAACTTTTTATTTTACAGACAGTCCTTCGCAAACACTCACAGTTATTCTACAATCCCAACCTTATGAAATCAAAGCGCATGCAGGAAAAGATCTGTGAAACAGAGCCTTGTTGCAAACTGAAAGCAAGACGCATAAGGTCTACTTTTTACAATCAATCTTTTTACAATGATGTTTTCACCTCAGAGTGGAAGCAATCATTTCCCCATCTGAAGTTCGGCAGGCAATTCTTCGTTTACCCAAACAAAACGCCAGGCTGTGATAGACTTCCTAACATTGCTTTGCTCTACCTACCGCGCAGAGGCGTGGGCCGCTTTGGTCAAGCTTTTTAATGGCATACTCTGAACTGGCCACTTTCCTACACTTGGAAAATGGGAACGGTTATAATGCTCCCGAAACCTGGTAAAGACCCACGTATGCCAGCCAGTTACTGGCCAATAACGCTGCTTTCCACAACAGACAAGTTGTTTGAGCATTTGTTGCTGCGGAGACTCGCTGTACATATTGAGTTCCGCAGCCAGCACTCCACTTCGCTCCACTATATCCATCACTTAGCCCACGAATTTAACAGTGGCCGTTCTACGGTTGGAGTCTTCCTCGACGTGGAAAAGGCATTCGATCGTGTTTGGCACGCGGGCCTTATCCTAAAACTGATCGGATCTAGTGCGCCATCAATGCTTATACAAATCATAGCGTCGTTACTACGAGGTCGCCAATCCTATGTATCGGTGGATCGTAACGATTCACTACTTCGTCAAATCACTTCGTCACATTCGTCAGCGTACTGCCAGAGAGTCGCTTTGTATGCCCTCTATACAGATGACATCCCCGCTCTCGAACTGATTACGGTCCTGGAGAGCAAGATGTCACCCTGGCACTCTTTGCGGATGACAGTGCCTTCTTCTCGTCCTCCATTAGCCCAATTTTAGCACTGAGACAGATGCAACGTTTTGTTACATCTTGTCGCTCTTCCAGAATGGTTGGACAAGTAGCGGGTAGCTGTTAACGTAGCAAAAACTGCTGCCCTCCTTGTCACGCGCAAACGCACTGTCCTTGCACCACGTAAACTGCGAGGCCAAGATATCGAATGGTAAGCTTCTGTTCAATGTCTTGGTGGATATAGACAAGTCCTTGACGATGAACGTTCAGATCGAACGGGCTATGCTGCGACCAGTCGTAACATCAAAACTCCAGTTACGGACCAAGGTTGGAGCATACATATTTACGGCCAAAACTACCTACGCGGCGCCAGGATGGTATATGCTATAAAATCTCCCCAGCACACTCGCAAGGTGATACTTTTATCACCTTGCGAGTGTGCATAGGTGTGGGGCGGTATGTTAGGAACAAAACCATTGCCTGTGATTTGCAAATGCCCAGTGTTGAGGAGTTCGTGGTGACGTTGGCGCGACGCTTGTACGATCATGCGGACAATTGTCACCACGTGCATCTCAACAATATTGCCCCGCTTCATGCTAGATCTCCGGGCGACAACCGCCCCTGGCGACCTCTTTCACGTGAACTTCCGTTTTAGTTTTAGTATATTTTAGTGAGCTCCACTCTTACTCCACCTTGATACTTATTTTTTTCTATGTCATTTTAAATGTTGAATTTTTATAAATTGTGTGGTGATTGTATTATTAGACAGTTTACAAGTTGTACAAGCAAAATTGTAATTACCCAAAGTCAAAGCTTGCCTCTTACCCGCACTTCCCAGAAACGGTAGAGGTGTTAAAGACTGAGATTATGGGAAGTAATTTGTTTATTAGTCCTTATTTAATTATGGGAAGTTATTTGTTTATTATTAATTTGTTTATTTTAATCTTATTTTAAATTATGTATGAAAATTATTTAGGCACATTAGTACACGTAAGTTAGTACATATTTCATAGTTTAATTTTATTTACAGCAGTTTAGCTGCTAAAAATACAGGAGTGCATGAGTGTCCTAATTTGAGGCGTCAGACAGTAGATGTTGAGGCATTGTCGGCTAATCTGAACTTGAAAAACTAGAAAATGGTGGTTTTTACGCCTGCAAAACTTTTTATTTTCTTCAAATGCAAACAGAAGTGTCACTAATATGCCATATCCTTTCACTCCCACTTCACACATTACCACATAAACCTTTTTCTCTAATTTTAATTATAGTTTTATACCATATTGTTAGCCGTAGTACCTATATTCTTGCTTCTGTCACTTCCAGATTAAATTTTAATTTCCTACAATATAGTTTTCTGTATAAACTGAAAATTGTATTAGATCTTATTAGTTAGTATTCGTTTAAGTTGTTAAGTTATTGTACTTCACTATTTGAGCAGGCAGTCTCAATTATGAAAGTGACCAGAGCCAGGCAGAGCTAGAGCCCTCGCATCTACATACAAGTATATACTTAGTTAGAGCGAGGAACTCCATGTAATATGCCTTATGGTCTTACTTAGACGTGCAACTATGTTTAATTTGCTACTGTTGTTAAACCAATTATGTTCGCATTCCAAATTTTAGCCAGTAGTAAGATTTTGATTTATTTTACGTGTTAATATTTTATAAGACAGAAATAAACTATTCTATTCTATAATGGCTGTTGTCTCTATCGTACAACGACACAGAGAACCCTTTAGAAGTTGTCACTTACCATTTAATTTCCAATTACCCACATTGATATATTAAACTAGCTTATTAAAGTATGTACCTATGTAGTTATATTCATAACTAGCTTTTACTCGCGACTTCGTCCGCGTATTGGTTTTTTGAAATAGGTGCAAGTATTATATTATAAATAAATATATTTGTTGGATATCTAGATAAATTTGACCAATTAGCTCCTACATGGTGTGCAGACACGCACACCGAGGGTTCTGACCCACATTTCCAGACAAAAGATGCAGGCTTTTTGAAGTCTTAGTGCCGGTCCAACTCACGCCGGGCCAGATTTTACTATTTATTTATTTAGCATAAAGTAAGCACTATATACTCACACCAACTTTGTTATTATACAGGTCGAAAATAACAACTTATAAAAACGTTTCATGTAAGGTCTGAATATAGGACATACAACCCTTTATTTCTGAAAATTATTAAAAATCGAAAATATGCCATAACTTATTCCTTATGGGCAATCAACATATAAATTTTCAAGTGCCTATAGTTTGTGGTTTCAGGGATATGCAACCCAGCGGCTTAGGCTGTGCGTTGTATCTAGTTGAATCAGTCAGTCAGTCACTCAGGACTTGTCCTTTTATGCATTAGAAGATTACTGTGTATCAAGTAGTCAAGTTACATTAGTCAAGGGTCGTAAATACAAGCACGTCAATAGCCCATTTATGTAGTGGTTAATTGGATATTGGACAGAGCCTCCTCCAAAAACGGGAGGGTTCGGCTATAATCATCACACTTAGCAGGCGGGTTGGTGATCACAGTAAAGGTGTTATGTAACTACAGCAGGAAGCTGCCACTTCCTCTGGTGAGATCCCTTAAATCAGCTTTTACGATATCCGCGGGCTGAGTTGGAGGGGGTCGATTCTTAAGCCACGACTGCTACGGCCGGGTAAATTAAAAAAAAACATTTGTCGTTGAATGCCTAGTTATACCGATTTCAAAAAGTATAAGCACGACTATTATACCATGCATTATTCAGGAGTTCCGCTGTCATCATCGTAAGACCCTGGTTTACAAGGTTCGTAGAAGAATCTCACACATACAATCATTTTAAATGCGTAACGCTCTTAATACGTATTACTGTTATTTACTGAAAAAAACCCATTATATTGATTCCACTCCATCATCAGACCTTGGTAGTTTTGACATTCATCCATTGCATAAAGAGCACTTAAAATGCACCAGTTTATTATAAAAACCACGTGTACATCGCGTTTCTTCTGTTAATTAACAATGTTTTTTTATTTTTTTTTCTAATAAAAGGACCCACTGCCCTTCTATTATTAAAAAACAAAAAACCATGAATCAGAGTTAGGGCATACTTTTAATGAAAACTTTCAACCCCTTTTTGAACCCCTTAGGCCACGAATTTTCAAAATCTCCTTCTCAGCGCTCATTTTTGCATCAAGACAAACATACCCTCCAAATTTCATGTCTCTCATGTTTAGGGTGTGCGTTGTTATTAGTGAGTCAGTTAGCATTTTTCTAAATATATATAACTCAAAGGTGACTGACTGACTGACATAGTGATCTATCAACGCATAGCCCAAACCACTGGACGGATCGGGCTGAAATTTGGCATGCAGGTAGATGTTATAACGTAGGCATCCGCTAAGAAAGGATTTTGATTAATTCTACCCCCAAGGGGATAAAACAGGGGATGAAAGTTTGTCAATTTTAAACCGATCGGGCTGAGACTTTGCATGCAAAAAGCTACTATGATTTTGTATTTGTTTTGCTTCGGTTTAATAGTTTTGGTTATAGACTCTGATAGATTTGTATTAGGCATTTGTTTTGATTTCGTTTGGTATATAGTTGGTATGTAGTATAGGTTTTGTCGATTAGACCTTTTTAAAATGGCTAAAGAAAATCTGAACGTTAATGGAGAAGTTGAAGAGTGTATTGTCGTTTTTAAGTTTTGGAAACCCTAATTTTTTACACACGCTAAACAAAAGTAAAGCCGCAAAAACTATACCTAATTAATAATAATACTTCTTAACGCGAGCGAAGCCGCGAGCAAAAGCTAGTATTAGTATAATGTAACATGTAATACTAGGCTTACATATTGTAACCTAATCAAATTATTTTGAACTTTGTTTTCACTTATTCGGGCGTTGTCTGCGACTACATCGTTCCTTCAATTTAATATGTAGGTACCTGTGTTTTTGTATAAAATCAATCAATTTTCAAATATTATTAACTAGCTAGAAGAGAGCAAAGAAATATATACAATTATAAATACAATGACAGAAATGTGTTGCACATGGCAAAAAAAGTACAGGCGGGAACTTGTTTAGTTAGCCAATGGAAGTGACATTTATCATTTTAAAATAAAATCCAAATAATTGGATTTTATTTATTAATTACATTTACAATAGGTACCTATACCTACCATATACCTACACTCTCTTTGAATTATCTTGACATTGGAAAGTTCGTGCAAAAATCTCGTAGTCGAATGACTAGAATGACAAGAATGGCTGACTGACGTTTGTCAGCTTGTTCTGGTACCTTGGTACTCTGTGCTATACAATAGAAGAATAATAGAAAGAAGCTGTCAAGCAACAGCAAAGCAAGTCAAGTCAAGTCAAATCAAATCAAATGGTGGATCGAAGCGGTAGATTAATTTCTAATAATTATGTATTTTTATCCACAATATCAGAGTTATAGGTAATAAGCTTAAGTATAGATAAAAACGGCACCCGACGTCGCGTCGGCGACATAATGAGTTCGAGGGATAGAGACACAAAGTCGCTTCAGGACAAATTGAAAGTATTCTTCAAGAAAGGCGCATCGGGTGAGTTTTGTGTGCGGGTCGTTACCTCAGGTGGATAGCATAACAAAGGCGTATGAAGGTTTGGGTTGACGTGGGTCGTGCCGTTGCGTGTTACAGCGCAGCTACCGGCGCGGAACGAGCTGGCGGTGACGGCGGAGCTGCAGCGCGAGCTGGGCACCGACTCACCGCTGCACCGCCGTCTGCGAGCCGTGCGCGACCTCACCGACCGGGCACTGCACCTCCGCATACAGGAGGTACCACTACCTTCTCATGCTACTCATATTAATATCACTATGCATGAGATGAAGTGATAGGCAATCACATACCAATTCTGATACCCAGTTTTCTATGAAGTAAATGTTTATTGGCTATATCCTGCAGTGAGGTGGGTTATATTTGATCAACACCATTCCAAAAAATGAGGGATATACATAGGCATTGTGAAACTCTTGAATATTGCATCAGTTTTTTGAACTGTAAGTAAATTATAACCCATGGTAGTCATCATCCTCATTGACATGAATTATTTTTAGAAATTATCTTTGCCTAAAATGCTAGAATTCCGTTGTCATTTTGAATCACAAAAGATTTAATTAATTAAATATTACAGGACATTTCACACAGCGTTATCTAGCCCCAAATTAAGATTACGGATAAAATTCTTAGATACCTTTTTTTTTTTTTAAATACAGTATGTATCATAGAATACAACACTCAAACACAGAAAAAATATTTATATTCATCACAAAAATGTTTTTCCTGGTGGGAATCGAACCCACAACCTATAGTGCAAAAGGCAGAGTTACTACCAGCTGAGCTATGAGGCTTGTTATATTTATTGTTAATTACTTAAGGATAACCTTTAGTTCTGAAATTTGGCATATTATGCTGCACTGCTACACATGCTCCCAAATATTTGCAGGGTGGTGTAGAGAAAATATGGGGATGTACACGGGACTTGCTGGATGATAGTAATGCTGAGAATCGACATGCAGTTCTTGGGCTGCTCCGCAACATAGCAGAGGGTCAGGCAGACCAGCTGCAGATAATGCGCACTATCCTGTTTCACTACCTGCGTGACACTCACCCCACACACTCCCCCGACGACACGCACCTGAGGTTTAAGCTGCTACATACTCTTACTAATTCAGGGAAGAATATCAACTGTTTTGAAGAGCAGGTATGTAGACTTATCATCACTTTGTCATAAGTTGAATAGATGTTTTAATGACCAATCATATACAATCAACACAGCCGAAAATGGATATGGGTGTGTTAGATTTGTGTCCTCATTAATTTGGCCTTATTACAACTGTGCTTGGTATACTTGGCATGTCATAAATGACCGTTGTTTACGAAAATCCCTGCTGAGGCTACTTGAGACACTGGTTGGCTGTACTTAGGCCTCGCACTCCACTAGTGTTAAATTATTGAGTTTAATAATAATTTAATTATAAGGAGGTTAAAATTGATAATATTTTGTGTGCTAAACTAATAAGTTACTAGTGTCTCAATAATTTAATAATAATAATATAATTATAAGTAGGTTAAAATTGTTACTATTTTGTGTTCTAAACTAACATAGATTATAAGTTATTTAATTGTTACTTACACCTTTCTTGGGCCTGTATGCGAGTTGACACTGTGTTATCTATTACATAGGTGCTCAACCTCCACAGATCGTGCTCGTCTCTTAGCTGTTTCAAAATACGAATCAGGTCTTTGGATGCTTTGGACCTGTGCCGGTGTAGATCAACTTGGTTTTCACGGACTTTCATGCACGATTTCGCGCCACGCAAGCCTTCATTACATTATCTGTCGAGCTTTTACCAGTGTCAATGCTCTAGCGGTTCTTGAACCGAATGGTCTGTTACGTGATGATGGTAAGCGGCCCGACTCGTAAGGTAGTCGATGGTAAGCGGTATGACTCTTCGTCCCTTGGGAAATGGGTAGGCCTTTGGTGTGGGACGCTACCTGCGTTGACGACACCCTAGCGCCATCTGCCTGGGACATCAGTTAGGGCTGGTGCGGCGGCTGATTCGGCCGAGGAACCCAAAAGGCGCAAATATAGTGGTCTCGACAGAGTCCTATTCCTGGAATAGGGCAACATAAGTTTCAAAATAATCCATTCAGTAGTTTTGGCATGAAGGAGGAAGAAAAGTCCATCCAACTAAACTATCAGTTTCAGTCTTGCAAATTGATAAAATTGAAACTATTTGTCCGAATTACTTATGTAGAATACACAGTTTATTAACTTTAAGTACCAAATGCATAAAAGTTATTTTCTTGAAACCAATCTTTGACAGTGACTATGAGCTTCTATAAGTTAGCGTTGTCCTTCCTGGCAATGTGACTGAAGTAGTCCAGAGTTTGCTTAAGTTAGGTAGATGAGAGCCTTGAAGTAAATTTTAATTAGTGCATTAGTGCGATGTCCTGTTAATGGAATATGTAGCATTCTTCTCAAGCACTACATCTCAAAAGCAGCTATGCGTAGAACACCAGCATATGAACCAGCTTTATTTTTTGTCTTGAGCAGGCTATTCCTCCACATCTTATGGAGCTGAGACATAGTACTCTTGGCTATTACAATGGCGTCTCAGTTAATACAACTTGAAGCCTGAAAAAGCATGCACCCCAACTGATGTTAAGTTTATCTCTTGGCAATAATAAAACCGTAGGTACCCAATACTGCATTTGATACAAAAAGAACTATTCAAATGGACCTTTCTTCTACAATTTGCTGTTATTCTTAGAGGAGTTATGGTCATTTTCACCAAATTGAAATGGAACCATTTTTAGACCTACCTCTATCAAAATTTTACATATTTGTTAAAAACAAACGGGCTCACATAAATAGGAATATAAAAGTAAAATAGTCGAAGAGTACCTCCTCCCTTTTTACGAAGTCGTAAAAATTACTGAAGGATTAGAACAATGACATTTGAATTTCAACACAGTGTTGTGTCAAGTGGCCACATCAGTAGCATAATTTAATTTGAAATTATATATAATGCTGAAATAACAAATAGTGATAACAATAAAGGGAACACACTATATGAGTTTTGGTCAGCACAGGAACAGAGAAAAATCTCTATTTCAGTGTCTATCATGTGCAAACAAAGAATCTGGTTACAAACTTTTTTTTAAACCACCTATAATGATGGTTATGATAAGGCTCTACAAAGATATCTCAGAGCTCAGCTAGTGTTTTTGGTAGACTTTAATGCTCATTATCAGGAGTGGCTTTCCCCTGCCCAGAGCATTGACCATGCTGGGAGAGAGGCACTTAAATATGCACTCACTCTTTCACAGATTGTCGGTGAGGCCACTCGGGTGCCTGATGTTGATGACCATTTCGCAAATGCCTTGAACTTCTGCTGACGACGGACTCAGATCGCTACAATATTTCGTTTTTATCCTCTTGGATGTTCCGAATATTGTCTGTTGAAGTCAATTTCATCTCATTCCTCACCTGACCCCAGCATTATGGGCAGTCGGCGGGCGTGGAAGTACAAGTCAGCAGATTGGGAATAGAAGCCCTGGCAGCCTTTGTGCTTCTCTTCTGACGACCCTTCTTGTTGTGCTCAAGCTTAGGCTAAGCTTCTCAACTTCCGCACAGGTTAATGGGGACATTGGGAGTATTGAATTGATTCATCAATCATCATCATCGATTGTTGCTGGGTGTATTGGATGTGTACATGGAAAGTGGACGGTGTTATCTCCAGATGGGTCCCTTTGTGCTGGAGTGGCTGCCTCAGATCCAGTCCCCGGCGCTGCTGGTGGAGTTCCTACAGCTTGTCACCAACGTTGTCAAGTTCAACGCCACCTACCTCGACGACAACATAGTGCATGGGATAGTACAGTCAGTGATACATTGATTAAATTTATATTTATTTATTGTCTGACGGGGAAGCGCTTGGCTTCAAGTTATGGTGAGGTGGAAGGTGGAAGCGCACTTCCCCAGACAGTCTCAACAGTCTGAGTATCTGTCTATGTTATGGAACACAAAAAATATTGAATTGTTGTTATGACGATAGAATTGGGTAAGATGGTGATATCTAACCAGGCGGACTTAAAAAAAGTCCTACCACCAACCAAATCAAGCACAAAATTGTACTTCCCCGGGGTATCGAACCTGGTGGGCGAACCACAGAGGTAGTATAAATTGTCATTTAATCCTTCTTATGGCATACATATGGTTGGTTTAATTGGGACATGTTGAGAAGGATACTTAAGGTAGTTCAGTCATACCAATGGTTTTTGGTCACCCAACCGTGTTTATCGTTAATTTAGAACAAGCATATCTGATTTAAATGCTTATTTTATTATAAACGCCCCATTGACAAAAAATCTCTGCCCATGATTATTCAAATTCAGAACTAAAATGCATGTGTTCCTGGTGGAAAATTAGATTTGAGTGAGATGTTTTTTATGTAGTTTTTATGACTGACCCTACATTTTAGTAAAAATCTGAAAACTCATTAAGTTTTAAAGAACAAAGTGTTGCAAAGAAAAAGGTATCTGCGACGGGGTCAAAAATTTGCCCGACCCTGTGCTTGGTACTTGGTACGATGGACTGGTTTCTGCAACTATGCCTGTTGTGGGCCCCTTTTTGCGTGATGCCTTGGGTTCCTGCCAGTCCAGCCTCTCGATGTCTTCCAAGAATGACAGCAGCTCGCTCATGCCCGCGCAGGCCTCCCTGGGTACGCCAACTAACTTGGTTTGAGATACTTTTCTGTATGAAGCGTGAAAACGACATCCTAACCTTATTATGGCAGCTGTTGCATCATGCAACATAATATAGTTAGAGCAGTCGCGACAAGATGACCCCCCATGCCAGGTCGATAGGCTTAGATATACTTATGCAAAGAGATTTGTTTGTGTGTTTGTTGCAGATGTGCGTGTTCGCTGTGCGTTTACTGCGCGGAGGGTGGTGTGGTGTCTCACTGCCTGGCGCTGCTGGAGGCGGTGGTTTCGTACTCTCTGCTGCCGCGCGCCGCGCTACGCACCTTCGTGGAGGCGCTCTGCCGCACCGTCAACACGGAACATTACTGTCAGATCAGCTGGAAGGTACGCGCTACGAATGGTTAAAGTTAAGTTGAACAATATGTCGGGTTCTTAGTTGGGTATAGCGTGTACAGTGTATGTGAATGTGCAGTTGATGCGGTACGTGGTGGGCGGCGACATAGGGCACGCGGCGCTACTGGAGATGGTTGAGATCCTGCGAGGGTGTCCACCGCCGCCGCCCCCTCCGACCGAGCCGGACGCGGGCCTGCTGCGCGGCGCCGTGTTCTACATCAACATGGCGCTGTGGGGACCGCGCCGCGTGCCCACGCTCAAGGTCTCCTTCCTCGCAGTTCTGCCGGCGTTCCTCAAGGTACCCTCGCCCAGTCTCACCACACTTAAACGTTGTGAAAACTGTTATAACTTCCAGTGTCATCTTGACTGTTTGTTTTGGAAACCCGTAAGCGTTTCGATTAAGCGCTCCAGCTGCTTTTTAACCGCCTCTATGGTCCAGTGGTTCGAAGCTCAGGGATGTACAATATTGTGTTTAGTTTGGTAGTAGGACTTTATTTTAGATCGCCTGTCTAGCTACCGACATCATACCTAAGTTTGTCGCCATATAACAATTCTGAATTGTTGTTTTCCGGCATTTAGAGGTAAAATAGCCAGTTCTTTAGTCTGTCGAGGATTCCGTTTGTGATGCTTCCACCTGAAGGTCAAGCGTTTTCCAGTCGTACAATAAAAAAGAGCTTGCCAGTTGTTTGTCGGCTTTCCAGGCGCTAGAGGGCGGGTACCCGGTAGTGACATACGAAGTGGTAGCGGGCGTGCACAGCGCCGTGACTCGAGCGCCGCTTGACCTGTGCGAGTCGGCCTGGGACGTGCTCATACGCATACTGCATGTCGTGCTCCGCCAAGACAGTAAGTACATCGCCGTGAGTGACCGAAAGGTGGGGGGGGGGGGCTACGTTTTTGACGCGTGACTGTGCTTACAGAGAGCTACGACCCGCCCAACGAGATGATCCACACGAAGCTGCACGCGCTAATCACCACGATCGAGCAGATGGCGGACAGCGGCCAGTACCGCGGGGAACAGGACGCGCTACTGGACCTGGTGGACGCGGCGGGGCAGGACCGACCGGTAGGTAACTTACGGTAGGGGGCCAGTACTGCGAAGGGGTAGGCCCGACTGGTAATTAGGGGGACGGGAGGGAATTTCTTTTGTATTTTTACACCCTGACGAACAGGTCAGATACAGGTACCCCAGGAGATAACCAAGGACGGTATTTCCAGCATAACTTCCAAAAGCTAGTGGGCTGATACTCGAGATATACTATCTACTGAACTGAACGATATTGTAAACTTAACTAGGAACAACCTTATCATAGTCTTGGCACCGGCTAATGACAAGAATGCGATTGACAAAAAAAGCAGAACATAATGTCATTGTTTCAGGGCTACTATACACTTAAATACTAGTTGTTTGGCCCGAACGGAGATCTTGCGTTGTCTTGCTTGTGTTAGGTATACAACCACGAAGATAATCTCACAAATAAAGTTATCAACATTATGATGAAAGTGTGCTTTCATTACACCTTACTCTTAGGCACACAATCACCTATCATAATGTGTCATCATCCTGCCTCACACTTCCTAAATACGCTTCTTCATTATCCTTCGTGTATTATTGTACCGGGACCGTCCGGTTACTACGGCTAAGTTACCGGACGGGCCTACTCTTCCCCCCCGGATGCACCGGTACCGGGAGTAACGTGTGTATGTGTGTGTGTGTGTGTGCAGGAGGCCAGCAGCCTGCGCCTGGTGTCGGCCCGCGCCGCCTCGCTGTCCGCCACCAGCAGTGAGTGGGTAACCGCAGCGCTGCAACTCGCGGACCGCTACCTGCGCCACGAGAGCCGGATGCGCGTGCGCGTACACACTCTCGAACACCTCATGGAGTTCATCCGGAGACACAGGTACGTGCCGCAGCGCGAATGCCGCGGTGCAGCGGTGTGTCGCTGTGTTGCAACATCACGTGACGTCACGTTGCAGGTACGTGTACGGGTCGGAGCTGGTGGAGCTGGTGGGCGTGCCCGTGCTGACGCTGTGCGCGCTGGACGCGAGCGGCGCGCTGCGGGCGTGCGCGGCCGGGGCTTGCGCCGCGCTGTGTGCCGCGCCCGCGCTCGACGCCGCCACCGACCTCATCGACCTGCTGGAGAAGGTGAGACGTCCCCCTGACGATAGCTGAGGTGACGTGGCGCAGTACTGACACTCGCATGTTCCAGATACTGAACCGCCCGTTCGAGACGCCGGCGGAGAGCCCGCTGCCGCCCGACGGCGACACGGCAGACCTGCGTCGCGCACTGGCCGGCCTGCTGCACATACTGCACGATAAGGTAACATACCTCGTACTTACTATTGCCATTTCACGATAAAGCAAACCTATATTGAACACATTTCATGCTCGTCTCGCAAAGTGACGGTCATTATTATAACCAAAGGTAGCAGGATCTTAGGGATGGTGCTGCACTTGGAGATAAATCAGGACATGCTAAGTAAAAAGGTAAATACGACCTCTCAAGTGTAACAAGTCAAAAGTAAAGTGCTATCAAAACAAAAATGCTTTTAGAGGTTGTGGTTAGGCCTCTTGCATTTTACCATACACTGGGCTGGGGAATGTATTGCTATAAATTTTCATCTTCTGGAAAAATGCGCTCACACACGTTGGCCTTGTCTAAATAAGTGATTCCCATGGAGTAGTAAGGAGTAGAGGTAGCTCGACGGAGATGACAGCTGTGTGCGTTGCAGTTGCTGTCGGCCCCGGGCGCGCTGGCCCTTCGCTGCCTACTGGTGCTGGCAGAGCACCTCGACCTGCACTACAAGCGGCCCGCATTGCTGCGCCATCACACGGACCTCAGGCTGAAGGTGAACACAACCAACTCCATGCTAAATGTTCATGGCTTACATGTTTCTTTGTTCATAATAAACGTCGGTTTCAATGTACCAAGCCTCACAGCTCAGTTGGTAGTAGCTCTGCTTTCTGCACTGTAGGAAGGTCGTTCCATTTAACAACACACAAACTAACATTTGTGTGATGAATATAGATGTTTGTTCGGTGTTTGGGTGTTGTATCATAAGTATGTATTTACAAAAAATATGTAAATCCGTCTCACATTGCATGATTTGATTAGTTTGGGGCTATATGGCGCTGTGTGAATTCAACGTTCTGTCCAATGACAGTAAGAAGAGATCATGTTGAAGTGTATTGCCTCAGATACTCGACATGCTGTTCGGTCTCCGCGCCAACTCTTTCAACTGCGTTGGTTTCTGCTACGAAAGCGCCGCCGCCAGTAATAATGCCCCTCCTGCCAGTACTACCGTGATGGTGACCGGCACGGCCTCGTTGCGCATGAAGCCGCTGTGCTCTCCGTTCCTGCTGGTCGAGCCGCCTCTGGTTAGAGGCCAGCAATCGCCGCCGCAGAAGGAATTACCGCCGGTAAGTCTTTCAAATCCAACAGAGGTATTTATTATTATTTATAGCACAGATCTCCGATACAAACCTAGTTGGTCGTTAAATGCGAAATGGTACTTCCGATTCAATTGAAATTCTACTACTGTACAGGGCTTGACTTTTTATAAATACAGGGCTCGTGCCTGGTGCCGGTGGGGCGCCTCGCGCGGCTCCTGGTGGCGGCGCTGACCAGGGAGGTGGACTGGGCCGTGCTGGGATGCGTGCTGCGAGCGTTACCTGCGCTGCTGCAGGCCCGCGCGCTTTGCGTGGGACGCCGCGCGCAGGATCTGGACGTGCTGGCCTCCACGCTCTGCTCCATGGTAAGTGTGGTGTCCGGGTGCAGTACCCATCGCCCCTCTCCCCTCACCGCCAGTTGACCCCCTGTGACCCTGCTCGCAGATCTCGGACCGCAGTCTGGCGCTGCCCGACAGCCTGCGCGCGTCAGCCGGCCAGCGCCCGCTAGCCTCGGAGTTCCACAACGCAGTGTTGCCGGGGCTGGCCGCCATGGCGCCCTACCACAGCTATCTGGAGCCCCACACGCAGCAGCGCATCGTGCGCTGTCTGCTCAAGTACGGCATGGGTGAGTGTATAGTATAGTGTATTGCGTGCTGAGTACGTACGAGTAGGAGAGAGCGTGGCCCTGGTAACGCGGCGGTGGGTTTGTTGCAGTGCTCCGCACGCCGCAGCCGTACATCAACGCGCTGACCATCTTCACGCTGGAGACGCGCGACACGATGGTAAAGATGCTGCCCGAGGTGTTACTCGACCTGTCCAAGATATCCGACACGCAAGCCATCGCCAGCCCTATGCTCGAGTTCCTCTCCAGTAAGTTGTTTGGCCACTTGACACATAGATAATTATCGCGATCGAACAAGACATTCTTTCTGAACCAAGGTGCGAGTCAAGCTCGCTCCTATGACTGTTAGAATTGAAACTGTTAATGCTTTCATCAATTATCCCAACCCATCCCACTAATATTATGTGGTTGTTTGAGATTAGATAAAACTAAAATAAAGTGATAAGACTTAGTTGATGCGTTTCTATATCATGCTTTCGCATTATCTTTCTCTTTATAATCAGAGACATATTAAAATTGGCTGCTACATCATAACTCTTTTACAAGTAAAAAAGTATTGTTTTTGAAGAAGCTAGAATTAATGCTTTTGCATTATTTTTTTTTGCACTAATTACAAAACTTCTTCACGATTCATCATTATTAGTCTGTGTAACTTTGTTTTGCCCCTTACAAAATATATATGTTACATAAAACAGACAACGTTAGATACCTACATTTTAAGACTACAAATTTCCTTAATTATACCAAAATATCAGTCGGAGGTAATAGTTGGATAACAGTCAAGGAGATAATTATACCTAAATACGTAAAGATAAATATATAAAAGAGTCGCGGGTGATACCGCGGACAAAAGGTCGTATAAAAAACGTGCGTAAAGCCCGTACTTGTACAGAAGAGTGTTGTGCGTCGTGTTGCAGCCCTGACACGTCTGCCAAAGGTGTTCGCGTCGTTCGTGGAGGACCAGTACATGTCGGTGTTCGCGATCCTGCTGCCGTACACCAATCCCTCGCGCTACAACCACTACGTGGTGTCGCTGGCGCACCACGTCATAGCCGCCTGGTTCCTCAAGTGCCGCCTCTCCTACCGACGGAACTTCGTGCGGTTCATCATACACGTGAGTCGACGCTCACACTCCTATTGGGTCTAGTGTTTCGCCCACCGTATCGGATCAAGAGGTCCCGGGTTCGATCCCCAGGGTACAGTATTGTGCTTGGTCTGGTTGGTGTTAGGACTTTGTTTAAGTCCGCCTGGCTAGCTACCGCCGTACGTCCGTCTCACCTAAGTCTGTCGCCATAACAACAGTTTTTAAAATGGTTTAGAGGTAAGATAGCCAGTTCGGGTGAAGGGCGCTGCCACCTTCGGCCTTATCATAATTTGGAAATCAGGTGAGATGAAGGTCAAGTAACTCCCTGTCATCCTTTTAAATATAACATACCTACATAATTATGTAACATACATTTTAAAACACGGGTGAATAATCATCAGGGTGAGTGTGACTCGCCGGTTAGATTAAGTTACATGAACATTATATGTATACGTGAGTAAAACCCGTGTTTTTAAATGTATTACGATTTAAACGTCTCACGTTTTGAATGTGATACATGTAACATGGCCACATAATAACCTGTTTAATTTTTCTTTTTCACTGCTGTATACCTAATTTAGTACCTACACGTGAGAACCTTTAATTGGCTTTCTATCTTTAAGCATTTGTTATTGTGACGTAAAAAGCTGTTGGTTTTCCCATCAATAATTAATAAATAAATAAAATAAATAAATAATGTCCCCCAGGGCCTGCACAATAACACGATAATGCCGTTCGAAGAGCAACTGCACTCGCGGACCAACTCCTCGCAACAGAATGAGGATTCCTCCAACCGACAGCGCAGCTCGAGTCTCGTGAGTTTCCCACACTTACACTGAACGACGTGTCGGCAATACACCGTTCATAACTTTTATACCAATATCAACACTCGTGGCAGTGGCGCCGCTCCTGTCGTGTCGTTGTCTATATTATATTGGATCGCTTTTCATTCGCTCACCATACAGTCGTGCAGAAAATTTATGGAGAACGTTTTGGTGAATTTTCTGACTCTGGTGTAGCTTGCGATTTGATTTGGTAGTAAGTTATAAAAAAACACTTTCATCTTTCAGTAGTAACCTCCAAACATTTGTCCCAGCCTGTATCATTTGTGTGTTTGTATAGTAACTATTATCAAATCTATTACAGTGTACAACTTATAGGTAGAAACAATGGTGTGTAGTGTTTAACGAGTGTAATTAAGTAGTGATTATACTACCCTTCGTGTGTCACAGGGATCGCGCGCGGTGCCGCGGGCGGTGGGTGCGGGGGCGGGGGCGGGTGCAATGCGCGGGGGCAGCGCCTCTGCCGCCTTCCACGTGGAGCTCACCGAGACCTGCGTGGACCTGCTGGCGCGGTACACCTCCACACCTTGCAGTTCCAAACCCACCAGGTAACAACCAGCTGGGATTCATACGTGTCATAACCAAGAAACCATACCGTAAATTTTATTGTGAGTCTGTGTACAGGAGCGAAACGGCCGAGTTCCTGTTCTCGGGGGGTCAGAGCATGTCGTGGCTCGTGGGACACAAGCTAGTCACCGTCACAACCTCCGGCTGCCATCAAAACTCTCTCAAACAGGGACTCTGCGACAGGTATGTGAACTTTTTTTTTTAATTGTATGACGCTGAAGCGCTTCTCCTTCATCTCACCTGGTTGCAGGTATGATAAGGCTGAATGTGGTAGCGCACTGTAACTGGAATCCTCAACTGTCTGAGGAACGGGCTATCATACCTCTAAATGCCCGAACACAACAATTTAAGCATTGCAGTTATGGCGACAAGCGAGGTGCTTGTCGCCATGTCGTAAAAAAAATACTCGTCTTAAAGTGACCGGTGATGCTAATCATGTGCTTTGTCGGGCTTCAGGTGCGCAGTACTGTGCAAACAACACGCTGACAGTATATCGAGTCCGCTCCCGCCGCTGAACACACCTGCGCCACCGGAACTCGAAAACCTACAGGTACGCCAAACTCGACTTTAATACCATACTACTGAAGTTAATTTCAAAAACAGCAGACCTAGTTCATGATTTGAAAAATTTACTCCTCGTCGTAGTTTAAATTTAGGTTTCAATTCCTACCGCAGACGGAACCGCCACAGTTTCCATCCCAGATACAGGTGCAAGTGAACGACTCGGAGAGCGAAGCGAACAGTCAATCGAACGCGCCCGAAGTCAAACGGTTAGTGTATGAACCTATATGTATACATTATTATGTAAGTATGTCAAATAAACCACTGTGTCCTTGGTATGATAATGATTAATATGCCTTATATTTTTTTATTTACAAATGCATCATAAACATTGAATATACAAATTTAATTTCAAAATATCCAATCATTCCAAGGAACCCAGAATGAATAATGTTTAATCAGAATGTGAATAATTTAATATGTCGGAGCTTGTGTTGTGTCATGTGTTTTATTGACTGTGGTTGTGGAGCCGGATGGGTTATTGAGCTAACTATTTACGACGTATTCGTTTTTTTTATTGGTATATTGGATAGCCAAGCGTTTGAGCACCAGCTTAGTTGAAAAACAAGTAAAGATATGGCCTAAGATGGAGCACGCTTGCCTATAAGGAACCTATTTTCTCTGGAGACTCCAAGATTGTACTCGTGCGTAATGTTCACTACATCACCCCTAATTTTCGCTTTGGCTGTTGATGTGATGATGAGGGGAGAGTTGGAGATAAAGGGAAATCCCTCAAATTCTTGCCGAGGTTTATGCCCAACAGTGAATGGTACGGGAGATTGTTTAGGCTTCGTAATCGGAACACGTGAGTTGTACTCGCATTTGGCGAATTTATTTTGCTTTCGTTTGTCTCAACAACCCATCCCGGACTACAAAAGTGCTTCAAAATTTCCGTAACAGCACGTAGAGTGTAACGCTTCCTTACTTCTCGTGTTGAGCTGTGGAAGCGCGCGAATTGGCTTTTTACAAAGTAACATGTACGAAACATCCCATATAACTTGGTGAAACATCTGGACCGCACGAAAAATGTTCCACATCAATCATTGTTCGTTAATTTGTATGAGGATTTAATAAAACGTTCCAGATGCAAAAACAATGTATTGCACCTGATGTGAGACTTGTAACGAATTCTCAATACATTACTAACCTAACTAACAAACAATTCTGGATTCTGGCGGTCTTGCTTCGCTGCTTACCCGAGGGCTATTCGATTCCGAACTGAAACTACGAATGAACACTTCTAAAAACTTAGTATTCGTGGCAAGTTATATAGGTTCTATGGTATAAACTAGGCAATTTATTTACGAGATTTAGGCGTATCAAACTTTTAAATTCTGAGAGATGTGTCAGCATTCCTCAGTTCATAATTCCGTCTGGGACTTCTGTCTATGTCTCAAAATACATTGCATAAAGAACAATAAGTGTATAATAACTGTACATAATAACACATGTATATAATAACAGTAATATAGTAACTGTATAAATAGATCATCCGCATATTAACCAGCCCGAGGTTCTTGCTTTTCTCCTTGTGTGCATTCCTAACAGGCGGTAATATGACTTTTCAATTTGCCATAAAATCTTAATCCCATTGATTATTTATTTAACTACAGCCTATTTTGTAGAACGTGCAAAGTAAATGTGAAAAGGCCTTCGGTAAAAAAGTGTTATAAGCTGAAAAATTATCAGCATACCTTCAGTCCAAAGATCGTAACAGAAAAGTTACCACTTTAAGATAACGCTCGCAACAAATAATTTTCTATCTAACAATTAAATATTGGTCAACGACTTTGCCTTTAATAGATAATGGATCTTTTAATTGTTTAGCTGATAGAAGGCCATGTAGTACCGCTACTTTTCGCTCTCCAGTACAAACGTAGTTTGTCGTTCATTTTAGATTTTTCGCAGGTATAATAAGACGTGCCATTTCAAAATGAAAGACGAACTACGTTTGCACGGAAGACCGGTACTACTAGGCTTTCTTAAGGGATATAATTGCCGTCTTTAGTTAAAATCTTATCCAATTCCGAATTTGAAGATAAGTTGAATCTTAGAACAGATGCTTGATCTGTTTAAGTGTAGACAAGTATCTGTTTAGAAAGTGTAGTGAAGTAGTGGTGGGATGTGAATAGACCCGGGTGAGTTAACGGTAGCACATTGTCGCGTTGTGGACGCAGCTACAGCAAGTGGTCGCTGCAGCACTCGCGCAGCACGGACACCTCCAGCTCGCTGTCCATCTCCGACCTACACCCCAACAGCGGATACAACACCAGGTTGACTAACCCACTAATCCCACGCCCTCACTACCCTTACCTCCTAGTGCTACCACCAATCCTTCATAAGATTTAGATTTTATCAACTCGATACATAAAGTGTTGAAATTTAACAGCTCAGAGCTGCGTTCCATCTTCAGCGCTGTCTCTATAATATATGCACCTATTGATTATGCATGGTTTTTAATGTGCGAAAGGCCTTATCTTCAAGTGATCCATTGCCGCGGATACGGAACCACTAACCCCGAATCAGGAACTCTTTTTTCCGACTTCCTTGCTTCCCTGGTAAAATCCATATTAGTATTATAAATCAATATTTGTAAATCTTTGCCTTTCATTATATTTGCATGCTCTTGGCATGGCTTTCGACTGATAATGGCATGAAAAGAAAATATGAAGTATGGACTACCCGCAGCAATTATTTATAGGCCGTTTGTAACGGTCCTTAGGTAATCTGACTGATTGCTTTGTACATAGTTAGTTTAATTGTACTTTTTATTGAATAAATGTATATTATTGATAAAAAAAACAAGATGTTTTAACGATAGCAGTTTTACATGTCTTGTTCAATACCTAGCATAATATCACTATAGTACTTTTATGAGTTTAACGTTGTTCTTACTGCCGAGACGACAACGGCCTAAACCATTAAATAAATCTAATACATTTGTCAAAACTTTTTACATTAATAGAGCTCGTTATTACAGACAAAACTCATCAGAAAATAGCAAAGCGTCAGACCCTCTCGTGGAAATCCTCAATCATTTCACGCAGAGGTTCGAAAGGATATCGAAAGAAGTAGTAAGTACACTACATGTAAATTGCTCGATTTCATCAAATTTCAAGCATTATTTTATAAATCTCTATGGTGTTACAGATTATTATAATAAGATGTTTACAATTTACAATAGAGGAAGCGTGAAAGTGGCGCCAGTGACAGAGTGAGAAGAGGTTAGCGTGACGAAAAGAGTGTTGAATATGAGTGTGGATGGAGAAAGGGTTAGAGGTAGGCCGAAGAAGAGATCGATTGCTTGAGTGAGGGATGTTTTTTTTTATTGTACGACGGGTAAGCATTTGGCCTTCATCTCACCTGGTAACAAGTTGAGATAAGGCTGAAGGTGGAGACGCACTTCACCCGGAATCCTCAACTAACTGAGAAACTATCTTACCTCTTAATGCCGGAACACAATTTTTTTTTTAATTGTTATTATGCCGACAGAATTAGGTAAGGTGGTGGTAGCTAGCCAGGCGGACTTAAACAAAGTCCTACCACCAACCAAAACAAGCACAATATGTTGTACTCCTCGTGGGGATTGAACCCGGGACGGTGGGTTGAACCTTTAGACCACAGGCGGTTAAAAAGATATGGAAAATTAAGGTGTGAGTGATGAGATGGCTTCCGATGGAGAAGAATGGAGGAAGAAGACATGTTATGCCGACCCCACCTAGTGTGTGATAACGGGCAGGAAGATGATGATGTTTTCACAATATCTTAGGCAGAGCTTCTCCAACCCTGGTTTACTAGTAACTTGTAAATATCAAATATTAATTAATTATCAAATTAAATTATAAGAGGGATAAGAACCTTATGTTATCTGATTTACGATGTGTTGTGAACAGGACAGCGAAGAGGCGCTCTGGTGGCGGAGCGGGGCGTCAGGCGGTGGGGGCGGGGGCGGGGCGTGCGCGTGTTGGTGCGCGGCGTGGGCCGAGCTGCACGTGCGGGCGCCCACTGGAGACGTGCGCATGTTGCTGCGGCTGCAGAACCAGGTATGTCCACTCGTAGGTACTATACAATGTTTTTCGAAGCCCGCCTGGGGAACTATCGCAGCCACATTGAACTATATTTCTGTGTTCCAGTGGTGAGTAAAGAAGAGGTGTGATGAGACCGCCATCAATTTTGATGTCATATCCTTCCCAGTCCAAGAGCTTGAATATATACCCCCAGAGCAGAGATACAGTTTTGGGAGATAACATCTCCCTGGCTCACCCCCTTTAGCAATGTGCTAGGGATTGTTCTCTGGTCCAGGAGTCAGATAGACGTGGTGGCTTGGCTATACAAACATTTAAAAACTTCGATATACTGTTAGTCGATCTGGCACCGCTAATGAGACTGCCCAGGTTTCTGAATCAAAAGCTTTCTCGTAGTCCACAAACGCTAGACATAGCGGCTGTTACACTCCTCGGGTCTTCTGTATTCTGTTGTGAACCAAGCTTTAGTTTTATCATCAAGTGGGATGTTAGAGAATCGTCACCCTGGCGTATCAAGTCTGCAACCGCGATAAAATTCGACTTGTTGCTCAAAATGAAATACACAACCTTCGGGATGAGAGCAGATAGATCCGGTTTTCAATATGCAGTGATCGGACGTACCTAATGGAGCTGAAACCGCGATTTAATGTCTGGCAGGATCCTTAGTAAGGAAAAGGCCCAACCGGTTCTCTCTATGCTCATCTTAATCTGGTATCTATTCGCGTAACGTGGCCGTCCATTCATACACGTATACACGAGCATACAGTTTTCTTAGAGCCAGACTAATGGTAGACCCGATGAACATGTTATGAATATAGTGCGAGGTTCATTTCAGATGAACTGGAACTACATGCTGGAGTCCCCGCTGGAGGACGTGGCGGCCCTGCTGCACTGGGCAGAGGGTCCCCCGACCGCGCCGGCGCCGCCCACCGCCCCGCCCATCGAGCGACACGAGGTATGTAGTCCTGTCCGTCGGGAGATGACCGTCTCCAGAAGTAGTTCGTGTGAATATCCCCCGCGGGTGTTACAAGTGTCAGCGTGTTGCAGCTGAGCGAGCTGTTGGCGCTGCGGCCGACCGCGTCGTCGCACCGCAGCCGCGTCGCGCCCGCATCCGAACTGCAGGACTTGCACAAGTCTAGGTATTTATCAACACGCTTTTATTAGCTTCAATTGTAACTAACAATGTAATAAAATGTTTGAAGTCAAATTAACCTACTTGTAATTTTCGTATCGAAATGATTTTTTTTATGTATATGTAGTTCAGATGACAAAACTATAATTTGGTATCTTGGAGCAGATCTGATGATGGAGCCAAAAGATGTATAGTGGAAATCTTCAGTCGCTTTGCGAATGGTTTCTTAAACCCCTTGAGTTTAGGCTCTTAGGATTTGCTTTGAGGAGACCAATTGACGTTTTGACATTTGACATTTTGTTTTGTTTCAAAGCTCACGAAGATTCTTCAAGTTTCACGCATGACAAAACATCGACTAGCAAACAACACCGCACAAGTGATATGTAGCTTAAATATTACTCGCACGGTGTTGAGTACTAGCCGACGAAAAGTTGTATTTAGACTTTAACAAATGTCGAAACAAAGAAATGCCAAAACAAATGTAATAGTACGATAAACATAGCGCGTTTATTATTAGTTTTATTTAGAGTACATATTAACAAAGTCCTAACAAAAACATTTTTATTAGAAAACATATTAATTGGCTTACCACAGCACACAAGCAAAATGTCTATTGACGCTCTAATGGCGCGACTACCCTTCCAGTTCCGACTCAGTAGTGGCGTCCGACAAGAAACATCAAGCATCGCAGAGCGCGCTCTCCTCACAACAACTCAGGTGGCTATTTGATACATTTCTTTTTCATAAACATAATTTCAATCATCAAAAATGTCACGGCAATCTATAATTCCATATCGCATTTTATTTGCCTGCTAAGTAATGGTAGGTTGAGAGCTTACCAATGATGAATCATTGTGCAGTAGTACAAAAGGTTGCTTATATTTTTTTTATTTAACGACGGGGAAGCGCTTGGCATTCTTCTCACCTGATTTCAAGTATAAGGCTAAGGTAAAAGCGCACTTCACTCGGAATCAACAGTCTGAGGAACTATCTTACCTCTAAATGGCGGAACTCAATATTTTTTTATTCGTTTTGATGGCGACAGACTTGGGTTACTTAAACAAAATCCTACCACCAACCAAACCAAGCACAATATTGTACTTCCCCGGGGGATCGAGCCCGGGAATTCTGGATCTGACACCGGTGGGCGAACCACTAGACCACAGCTTTCAGAGTACTTGAATTGAGACAAAGCTCCGTGTGACGTGAGGCTTAGTAATGTGAGTGGTGTGTATGTGTTCTGTGGCAGGATGAGCACGCAGCCCATCAACATCCCGGGGTCCCCGCAGCGCGTCGCCGCCGCCGTCGGCGACCACCCGGAGGAGATGCTGCTCATCGTGCCCGAGGTACGGTCACTTGACACAACACCCCGTCTCCAAAGCGCTTCTCACCGTTCGAAATGTCTACCAGAATATTAAAACTACTTCAGCATCAGTATTAAAATAAGGCTTATTACAAGGGGATGCCCTCAACGCAAAAAAAAACTCGCTTAAGGCGCTTTCCTGAGCCAATTTCGGTCATAAGCTGATTTTCCCAATCTATACCCTCGGTAAATAAAGCATGTGGAAAGGAAATGAAAAGTCCACACGTATCTTTAAAATTTTAGCTTTAAAGTCTCCAATTAAAAAAAAATAATAGAGTCGTATTTATGTCATAATAAATCAACGAAAATACCTCTAAAATATAAATAAATGTCTATTATATTCACAGTCATAGTAAATCTGAAGGTCAAACTCGTCGCTTCACATTTGCTTGACATGTCGCGCCCAGTAACGGGAAGCAACGACGTTGCACTTTGAAAAACAGCAATCTCAAGCAAATGAGACGACTATTGCTTAGGTCGCGTACGATACAGTACTATTAGTTATTCTGTGACGATACCTAGGTATCATACGGGACGCAGCGCTCGGTAAGCTATACGTCTCGCTCGCTCGCTCGTAGATTCTCTAGTTGTGAGGCTGAGATGTCTATAACCGGCGAAACATAATGAATAATTTCTTGCACCGCAGCCCCCGCCACCCGGCTAGATGGCACGGCATTACAACGGTTTACCTAAAGACTGCATAGATGTCACTAAAACAGAATATTAGTTATAGGTCAGTGCACTTTGCATTTTAACTACGTTAAATGGGTAGTACTAGGTACCATACACTGTTAATTTACTATACCTACGGATAACTAGCTTCTACTCATACCTACTTACTTTAATAACGACTTTACTTAAAAATAACTTTGATATTAATTCTCATACTTAGTAAGTGTCGTAAGTGACTTTGTTTGTCTTTATGAGAATAAATGAATTTAAACCTATACCTAGGTCAAATAGTTCGTGAAAATGCAGGGAAAAGGGGCTAAAGTTTTGAATAGAAAGTTTTTTTTTTTTACTCTTTTGATTTCGTTTGAAGTGTCCTCGATCCAGCGGACCATGTTAATATTCAAGTTTTACAAAATTACAAAAATAAAATGTCAGAGAAACTTCCCCCTTTAAAGAATATGTCGCGCACGGATTAGTGTGAGATTGGCACACATAATGTTAATGTTAACATAAGAGTGCAGAAAGCAAAAGATCTTAATTTTTAACCGACTTCAAAAAAGGAGGTCATCAATTCGTCGTTTTTTATGAATGAATGTTCCCCGATTACTCGAAAACGCCTGGACCAATTTCGAAAATTGTTTTTTGTTTGAAATGGTTCAAAGGTGGTTCCATCGTCATCAACTCAGGATCCGATGATGGGATCCTGGAGAAATCGAGGGAATAATTCAAATATTATGGGCACACTTGAAGCGATTTAGGTATTTTTAGGGTAGCTAATTGATTCAGGCGTCATTTTGCGGAAATACATTGTCCAAAATAAATATTTTTAAAAGTAAGGAAAAAACAGACCCCTTATAGGATCACGCGTCTGTATGTCTGTCCGTCCATCTCTCATCAAAATAATTGAAAAAAATACGTAGTCCAGCTAAACGAAATTGCATCATATTCTTCAGTAAAACGTAATCAGAACGGTCGAATTTCGACCACTGCATGATGACTTGTTTTTTTTTTTACTGAGTGATTATTATGTGAAGTGGGTGTGTCGATGCAGGGTAAGTCCCGGCACCCGGTGCGGCGCTCCAACTCGTCCCCCGAGATGTCGTCGTCGTGGAAGGCGGCGGCGGCGGCGGCGGCGGCGTCGGTGGTGGTGGTGCGACCCGAGGAAGACCTGCCGCTCGACCCGGATGAGATGATACTCCTACCTAGTTGCGAGCCCACCAAGTGAATACTCTATTAATCAGAATTCATTAAAAAAAAAAAAAAAACTGACTGTGAAGCACTTGGCCTTCATCTCACTTCATCTTTTAAGTTATGATCAGGCCAAAGGTGGAAGCGCACTCACCCGGAATCCTCAACCAACTAAGGGATAACTTTTAAGAACTGGTGTTACGGTGACAAACTTAGGTAAGATGGTGGTAGCTAGCCAGGTGGACAAGCACAATATTGTACTCCCGATGGGGATCGAACCCGGGACCTCTGGATCTGACACCGGTGGTCGAACCTATAGACCACGGAGGCGGTAATTATAAGTATACGGGACATTACATTCTTACACATCCCCAAACGAAGCATAGCTTCAAATATGGGAACTACGGAGTACTACTTGATTACGGATAGAAATATTCTTATCTCTTTTTTAAATGCATATAACAATATAACACCAAAACACAGAATAAACATCTATATCTATTACACAAATGTTTTACCCGAGTGGGAAACGAATCCGCAACGAAAAAAGCCTTTGTCTTTCCCCATTGCCCGATTTCATTGAGATCCTTAAGTTTTAAAGTCATGAAAAGAAGTAACAAACGGAGGCACATTCTTCTTCCCGGTCGGTACTCGACAGAGTGGTCGCCTCACGATATCTAAGAGCAGTAGAGCTCCTCGTGGAAGGGTTGAGGGAAGTACTACTATACCTATTCCAGCCGCCAGCATTGCAGTTTTCCGGCTTAATTGGTATGGTTCCCGGAAAAATTATGGACACGCGAGGTTTAACACTTTTATGCCTCAAATTGACGCGCGCTCTGCAGTGCTGCTTAGTTCAAGTTATTTGTGGATGTGGCCTTCGCAGTAAGGCAAGTGATAAAATGAAATAATTCTGTTAATGGACCGTCTGCCACATGAATGCAGGTGGTTGCCCATTGCAGACTTGCAAAGACACTTTGGAATGTTTAATATTAGTATGGACAGTGTGTGCAGTAACCCCTTGGGTGCGGGATGCAAGAAGCCGGCGAAGAAGAGCGACACGCGCGTGTCGTGCGAGGCCATCCCCGAGGAGATCTCGGGCACCTCGCCCCATCCGCTGCCCCATCCGCCGCCGGCTGCCTTCCACTCGGACCCCGGTGAGTGCCTGTCTGCTGCTCACCCCCACCCCCACCCACAACGATTGCAGCGAACGGGGTTGAAAGCGTCTGGGTCTTCACCAAAATGCTTAAGACTAATAACTCCTTAAGTTCTTAACAAATCCATACTTTTTTTTTAATTATTATTATTGTACGACGGGGATGTGTTTGGCCTTCTCATCCTACCTTGCGATGAGATGAAGGCCAAGCACAAAAAAGACAAGAAAAAAAACAATACTTCACATTAAATACGTGGCTGTATGGCATTCTAATCCCGCACGAAAGGACAGTCAGACTCCAGAATGGTTACAAGGATGCCATTGGTGCGACGCGGCGCATCAAAGTTCACTTACATTTCATGCCTTGGTGTTGGGGGAGAAGCTGCCTATTGAAAGCACTGGCACTCTTGCGCACCGTCGGAACACAACCCTTTTATGTGACATCCCTGTAGGCTTGTACTTTATTTACCCCCTTTGCAACCCTATAAAAAAAACGATCTATAAATTTCTACTTAAACTTTTTTTAAATATATTTAGTGCATATTAATTTAGTATATGCTCTAAAACTATATTACAATCTAGCCTATGTAGGCTAATGAGTAACTTAGTTTTATAAAATTAATTATTTTAAAGTATGTGTCCAATGTCACGTTTCTTACAGTTTCTATTTAAGGGGAGACACTGCGTTATTGTGTTCTCCTACTAGTAGCACTTTCACTTACACTGACACTACTTTATACTATTTAACACTACACTAACTCAAAAGGTTTAGTTCTTTTCAGTCTTCTCACTATTTTTGTGTTGTCTAGCAGCTGGATTGCCTCAACGTTCACATGTTTATGAAGTCTTTGTTCATGAGCTTCTGCATGTTTTTTTATAACTTTATCAACGAACTCTATGTTAAGGTCCCTGTGGAGGTCGTCGTTCCTGATGTACCAAGGTGCATTCACTATATCCCTGAGTACCTTATTTTGGAAGCGTTGGATTATTTTGATGTTACTTTTTTTGGTACAGCCCCACAGCTGAATACCATAGGTCCATACTGGCTTCAGGACTGCTTTATACAACATAATTTTGTTGTGTGTTGACAATGTTGACTGCCTTCCTAGGAGCCAGTACATTCTATTGTATCTAATATCTAACTCTTCCTTTTTCTTCTTGACGTGAGCTTTCCAGCGTAGCTTTGCGTCAAGAGTCATGCCTAGGTACTTCGCAGTGTTTTCATACGGTATAGGCTCATTGTTGATATATATAGGGAAATACTGATCTTTTTTATTTGTGAAGTTAATGTGCACCGACTTTGAATCATTAAGTACTTAAACTTAATAAATCGATTGTTCATACATACTTTCACCCTAAATCTTTTTATGAGGAAAAAAGAAATTAAATTCTTTTTTTTGTACCATTAACATGTATTTATATATTGAAGCCTGAACTTTAATTTCTATATTTCTAATAAAGACGACGAACATACAACAATTTTACACCCGTTTCTCCCTTTTAGGGGGTTTTCAAAAACCCCTTTTTAGTGGTATCTTTCATCATAAAAGTAACTCGTATGCCAAATTTCATGCTTCTACATCCACCGGTTTAGCGTGTGCTGTCTGTCAGTACCATACATAAATCAATTATTGTGATACTAGCTTTAACTCGCGACTTCGTCCGCGTATTGGTGTTTTAAATAGGTGCAAGTATATATATTTATATATTTGTTGGATATCTGGATAAATTTGACCGATTAGCTCCTACATGGTGTGCAGACATGCACACCGAGGGTTCTGACCCACATTACCAGACAAAAATGCAGGTTTTTTGACTCACATTTGGCCAGATTTTATTATTCATTTATTTATTTACCTCAAAGTAAGCACACCAACTTTGTTTTTATACAGGTAGAAAATAACAATTTATAAAAACGTTTCAATTTGTAAAAACGTGTCAGGTCTGAATATACGACACCCAACCCTTTATTTCTGAAAATTATTAAAAACCGAAAATGTGCCATAACTTATTCCTTATGGGCACTCAACATACTAATTTTCAAGTGCCTATCGTTTGTGGTTTTAGGGATATGCAACATTTTACTCCGAACTTTGAACCCCATTTTGAACCCTAAGGGTACGAATTTTCTAAATGCCTTTCTTAGCAGGCGTTTACACACCAAGACAAAGATGCCATTGAAATTTCAAGTATTTACGCTCAGCGGCTTAGGCTGTGCTTTGTATCCAGTTGAATCAGTCAGTCAGTCACTCAGGACTTGTCCTTTTATGCATTAAAGAATACTGTGTATCAAGTAGTCAAGGGTCGTTAATACAGTCACGTCAAGAGCCCATTTATGTAGTAGTTAATTGAATATTGGACAGAGCCTCCTCCGAAAACGGGAGGGTTTTGCCATAATCACCACACTTGGCAGGTGGGTTAGTGATCACAGTAAAGGTGTTACGTAACATACAGAAGGAAGCTGCCGCTTCCTCTGGTGAGATCCCTTAAATCGGCTTTTACGACATCCACGGGCTGAGTTGGAGGGTTCGATTCTTAAGCCGCGACTGCTACGGCCGGGTAAATTAAAAAAAAACATTTGTCGTTGAATGCCTCGTTATACCGATTTCAAAAAGTATAAGCACGACTATTATACCATGCATTATTTATTTATTTATTTATTGGAAAATCAACAGCTCTTAAAGTTAAAATAACAAAATATTAAAAATTATTCAGGAGTTCTGCTGTCATCATCGTAAGACCCTGGTTTACATGGTTCGTAGAATTATCAGTAGTATACTGTTATTTACTGAAAAAAAAACATTATATTGATTCCACTCCATCATCAGACCTTGGTAGTTTTGACATTCATCCATTGCATAAAGAGCACTCAAAATACACCAGTTTATTATAGAAACCACGTGTTCATCGCGTTTTTTTCTGTTAAATAACAATATTTTTTGATTTCTTTTTTCTAATAAAAGGACCCCCTGCCCTTCAATTATTAGAAAACAAAAAACCATGAATGACGTTCTTATGTGTTTCATATGAGAAATCTATAATGATAATTTTGACCTTTTATCATGCACGGTTTTAGAGTTAGGGCATACTTTTAATGAAAACTTCAACCCATTATAATACGAATTTTCAAAATCCCCTTCTTAGCACTCATTTTCGCATCAAGACAAACATACCCTCCAAATGTCATGTCGCTACGATTAACGGTTTAGGCTGTGTGTTGTTATCAGTGAGTCAGTTAGCATTTTATATTAGTATAAGATTATTTTAACTTTTAACTTGGAGCTATAAATAAAAATGTTGTATCTTTGTTTTGTTTGTATTGTACTAACATTTTGTGGTGTGTGCGTGAGCAGCCATAACTGGGTTGCGCGTTGTAGGCGCCGCTCCTGGCGAGACCGCTCCGCTTGCCGCCCCGCTCGTCGCGCCGCCAACCGCCCCGCTCGGCGCGTACAACAAACATCATCAGCTTCAGAAGGTATGCGACATCAATTTACAAGTCTCACAGCTCAGATGGCAGGTAGCTTTGCCTTCTGCGCCGTAGGTTGTGGATTGAAAACCCACCTGGGACACATTTTGTGTGATGAATATAGATGCTAGTTCCGTGTTTTGGTATCGAATTGGGATAAACTTTAGTATATGGACCGTTGAGTTCGAGGTTCATATTATTTTGCTGATAGGTCCTAATTATTTAAGACTACATGCGAAGTCTCAATATGCGGAAACGAATTGTTTCGAGATATAAAAAAATACAGTAATTAAACGCAAATTATGACTCCTAACGAATAGTTTCGAGAAATAAATTATTGAAATTACAGTAGCTAAACGCAAATTATGACGCCATTTTGTTTTGATTTACTAGAAAAATCGTGTCATTAGAAAAGGGTTGGAAACTACGAATCTTATGGCTAAGTAAAACTGTTGGGCTTCTAACACCAAGTACCTAACTCTACTAAGTATAGTACTACGACCTGCTATTGCTATTGTATCCAAATTTTACAAGCTTTGTGAATATGTGTGAAATAAATGTAAATATTATTTGTTAAAAAAAACGAATGGTGTTGATTGAATGTGTATTGGTCGAGTGCATATTTTACGTTGATGGTTTGTGTTCAGACGGCGAGCGACAGCACGGTGCCGGAAGGCCGCGCGCCGGGCGGAGACTTCCGGGACGACCTGCGGGACGACCTGCCGCCGCTGGCGCGCTCCAAGCGCTCCAACACCATCTCCGTGATGAGCCCCACACGCAGACACAGGTACCACTCGGCGTGTATCGGACGCGCTACCTACAACCGCCTCTGTGGTCTAGTGGTTCCCCAACCGTTCCCGGGTTCGATCCCCAGGCGGAGTACAATACTGTACTTGGTAGGACTTTGTTTAAGTCCGCCTGGCTAGCTACCGTCTTACTTAATTCTGTCGCCATAATAACAATTCTAAAATTGTTGTGTTCCGGCATTTCGAGGTAAGATAGCCAGTTCCTCAGTTTGTTGAGGATTCCGGGTGAAGTACGCCTCCACCTTCGGCCTTATCTTAACATGTTACCAGGTGAGATGAAGGCCAAGCGCTTCCCCGTCGTACAATAAAAAAAAACTTGAAATTGTTGTTTTCCGGAATTTTGTAAGATAGCCAGTTCCTAAGTTCCGGATTCCGGGTGAAGTGCGTTTCCACTTTCGGCCTTATCATACCTTGACACCAAGTGTAATGAAGGCCAAGCCTCCCGCACTGGCACACTTATAGACTCGCTGCGATTGTTTACGTTTCAGGCCGCCATCTAACCCCAGCCACAGTTCGTCAGCGAGCGGCGGCGGCAGCGCGGCGAGCGGGGCGTCGAGCGGCGCGTCGAGCGGCGCGGGCGGCGGCGGCGGCGGCGGCGTGACGCCAGCCTTCGTGTTCCTGCAGCTGTACCACAACATGAGCACGTACCCCATCACGCCGCCAGTGCCCGGTGCGTTCACATAATCTCTTTACAGGTTCCACCACAAACATACGGATAAGAATCGTTGTTTCGTGGAATATCTACCATCTTACCTTTGATTGTTGTGTTCCGAGGTAAGATAGCCAGTTTTCCTCAATATGTCGAGGGTTTCGGGTGAAGTGCGCTTCCATATGCATTATCATTACTTGAAAACCAGGTGAGATCTAGGCCACCAACTTCCCGTCGTATCTTAAAAAAAAATGAGCTAGTTCGGCGATTGAACGCCGTCTTGTGATTGTGAGTGATCTCCTGCAGTAATTATATGGTATGGTTATCACATTCTCCGTAATCTAGTTTCCTTATAAAACATGTATATCAAGCAATAAATAAAACTTTATTCTAACAAGCTTGCATTGTTTGGAGCTAGGTGGCTCTGTGTAAATATGTGTAGCAATATTGATTTATCCACTCCAATCGCTGCTCGTTCGAGTAGCGAACTAGTGTCGCCTTGTATTTGATGTATGTGTGTTCAGGCGAGGCGCAGAGCATCCTGAACCCGCTGGCGGAGCGGCCGCTGCGAGTGGCGGGCGCGCAGCACGAGCGAGCCATCAAGAACCTGGACCTGGTGCCGCCCACCGAGACCTATAAGGTACCATAGTTCATTCGTCGCGGAACATACGCTGTGCAGCTGTTAGTATGAAGAAATGAAATTAAATGGATTTTTTTACCATGATGCAAGTCAATAGTGCATACGGTAGACGGGTAATACAAAATTAGTAAACGAAAGCTTACTTAGTCTAATATTACAGTAGGATTTCCTAAAAGATGTGATATTTCTGATGTTGCAAGCATTGGCGACAGTAAACGCTTATGATCAGGTGGATTGTTTGCCTGTAACTTAGTAGTATTCATAAAACATAAGTACTTTTCGAAATATACGGGAATTGATGGAGGTTCATAATTAATCCGGCCAGAGTAAGGTAGCCCCATACCACACTTATGTGATGTTGATGTTTATGCGGTCTGTGTGCAGGTGGGCGTGCTATATGTTGGAGCGGGCCAGCAGGACGACGAGGTCGCCATCTTGCGGAACGAGTACGGCAGTGTCCGGTGAGTGGAAACATTATGGACGCTGCTCAACCTTTTTGGCTACAGGGATTTTGCTCCGGTGGCTCCCTTGGGGGAGACAAGGTGATTCTGATTGTGCCTTGGCTTCACTGGGCGAGGGAGACAAAATAACATACATTTTTCGTAATTTTTAAAGTGTTCTTGACTCCTATTGACTGCCGTGGTACTGGCCACACTTAATAGTGAAGAGTTTGTAATCTTTCAATGACATCACTCAAGAAGTAAATGACGCTCATAAATATAATCCTCCATACAAATTTAATTGGACAATTTATACGATTCGATTATTAATTAACGAATATATCGAATCACGGACTTAAATATCACGTTAAAGCAATCACAAACCATTATTATAAGTATTACCAATTGAAGCTCCCAACCAATGACAGTGTAAACATTATTTTTTTACATTGTTGTATTTCTTTTAAGATGCTCTCTCTCCCTCATACTATCTTATCTTATATATTTTATGAAGTAATCACGTGATAGATCACGTGTTCGGTATTTTTTTTTAATTCCTTTACACTGTCAGCAACTACATCATTGATGTTGCGATCACCGTTGCATACTAGCAACATCGCAGATTCACCTCGCAGCGGTCCGTCCTGAGTAATGGTTTATGTGTGCCAGATACGCGGAGTTCCTCCGGCAGCTGGGCTCTCTGGTGCCACTGGGCGGCGGCGAGGGCGGCGCGGGGCTTCTGGGCGGGGAGCCGCTGTTCCTCAACCTGGAGACGGGCGGCAAGGACGGGCAGTACACGTACGTGTGGCACGACGATATCATGCAGGTACGTACACGTCTCGATTGATACATACAGAGAGATAATATATATCCTCACCTGGTTGATATCCCACGCATAAGAACTAAACGCTTTCAATAATATTTTATTGTGCGCACTGCAAGAACTTGGAATAAGCTCCCAGCGTCTGTTTTTCCGCCGTGTCTTCAAGAAGAGAGTTAATAGGCACTTTCTGGGTAGGCTCGCTCCATCGTAGATCTCATTCTCACCTGTGTGTGTTTCGGGGTAAAGAGCCGACCCATCGTAAAAAAAGGTAAGGTACAGAGATGTGATGCGGTGCGGTTGTGACGCAGGTGCAGTTCCACGTGGCCACCGCCATGCCCAACTCGGAGGCCGACCCCAGCTGCAACGAGAAGCGCAAGTACATCGGGAACGACTTCGTCTCCATTGTGTATAACGACTCCGGGGCTGACTTTCACATAAACACCATCAAGGTATGATACACCTTACACTCACATTGCACATTACCGACCTCACATTTTTCACAACCTTCTAGGTAAACTGGACTGTTCTTCTTTCCTATCCAAAGACGCGTGCCGTGGTTGATAGCAGGACTTTGTTTAAATCCGCCTGGCTAGTACCATCTTACCTGAGTCTGTCGCCTTATCAATTTTGAATTCCAGAATTTATAGGTAATATAGCCAGTTCCTCAGATTGTTGAGGATTCCGGGTGAAGTGCGTTTCTACCTTTCTTATCATAACATTACACCGGATGAGATGAAAGCCAAACGCTTCACCGTCAGTAAAAAACAAAAGAACCTTGTGAATCGAATCCGGGGACAACTCGAACCACTACCACAGAGGCGGCTATACGTACGCACCATCATAGTATTACACATTAAAGAGACATTGAACGTTGTATGACCTAGGGCCAGTTGAACCTATGCGTGGTGGTGGTGGAGCCGCTGGAGGGGGGTCTGCACGCGGTGCGCACGGTGGCGAGAGAGGCGCGCGTGGGGCGAGAGTTCCTGCCGCACGCCGGGCCGTGCGTCGTGTCGGACGGACAGGCGGCGCTGCTGGCGCGGCAGGTGGCGCTGCACGCCGCGCTGGCCGCGCACGTGGCGCAGTCGCTGGCCGTGGGCGCGCCGCCCTACGCCTCCAACTCGCTGGAGAGGCTACGCGCCATCAAACGACTGCGGCGTCGCGTGGAGGCGGAACGCGTGGCGGCCGCGGCGCGCGCCGAGGCTTCCGCGCCCTACGCCGACCGCCACTCGCTGCACCAGCGGGTGGCTATCGACGACTTCAACGACTACACCTAGTCAGGTACCTAATTACTGTCGCTACTAACTTCAACAGCATTTCATCACACTCCTGTCTCTATCCCATGCTAGGTGTGCTCCACTCACTACTATCAGCCATCATCTCAAAATCCACGCCTTTTATACGATGTCTCTATTACACAATCCATCCATATCGTCTCCGAGTTCCCTGCCAATGTCCAACCACGTTCATTTTCATCCCTCATAACATTTCCATACCAAGATAACCTAGCACTCCTCGTCTTTTCCACAACTGGAGCCACTCTCAAACTTCCCCTAATATAGAACTACTCATTTCTTACTTCTAACCTTGTCACACCACACACCCAACCTAAAATGACACCCTGGAAAACACTAAACCCCTAAAAGAGCATAATTATCTCTTTTAGGGAAATCTGCACATCTAACTCGTGCGGTATTGTGACACGAATCATTTGCTCGGCACTAGATGCCTTAGTCTGTACACTTACTACTCTTTAAAAAGGAGAGCTTTTAAAGAGTAGAAAGTGTACAGACTAAGTAGGTAAGCGATACTTGCAATCTACGTACTGCCTAGTATGTAGTATGTGTGATAAAAAAACGATACATAACCCTCCTAAACCGGAGGAGGTTCGTGTCCACATGTGTATCACGTGTATCGCATCAGAGGGGTTGACATTAGCTGGCTCTGTATTGTAAACCAGTGGACAGTATTCGTGATCTTTTGTATAGCTATGAGTCGGCTCGAGTTAACATGGCATTGTGTTCGTGGTTGCAGCGGCGGTCCGATGCGAGCGCCCCGCCCCGGTCCCGGACAGTAACGAAAGCTTTAACGGGAGCCTCCCCTCCCCTCCCCCCCGCCGCCGCCGCCGCCGCCGCCGCGGCCGGGTGTCGGGACACCAGTCGCCGCCGCACTCCGGTACTCGTGTGCGCTCGGTGAACTTCCCGTGTTTAGATATATAATTCAATGTGAAGCACAATAGAGGAATACAGTGTTATACAATCAGAAATTTGTTACACTTTTTATAACACAATCCGTTGTATTTGACCACTAAACTAGAGTATCTAAATAGATTTTTTCTGAAAGTGACTAGAATAAGTAGGCTGTGAAATTGTTTTGAACTGTCTCATGTATCCGGTATATCATGTGTACCGGGACGGGAAACCGTCCCTTCATATTGACGGTACGATACGACACCGACATCGGTCACGCTCGGTTCGCAGGGCATCACTCACAGATTATGTGTTCGTGGATTATATACAGTTTTTATCATCGACTTGAAATTAACTTCACCTTTCGAATGTTGTTAAAGTTAATTTTATAATATTTGATATTTCCATATTGGTTGCTATATAGTGAACGTTGGAAATCAACTTGGAAATGTTAGGAACATAACCAACACGATTCAGAATCTGCAAACAAAGTTAACCCGATGCGCAATGGCTTCCACAATTGTAATTTACGAAATACCAAAGCAGCTTCCACTAGTGTATTACTTACTGGTGGTATATGCATTACGGATGGCTTTGCGTCTGTACATCAGGCAATACAGAAGGAGAATAATTACGACCTTTATCACTGGATTGCTATATTTTGTATCAAATTTTGTTATGTTTCATTGTCACCAGCCGTTTATTTTTCCAATTTTTGAAACTAGATAAACACAATTTTCAACAATTCAAATTATTGCTTCTAATTAAAATATAAGAACATAGTTTATGAACGTTTCTTGACCTAATTAAATTCGATATGCGTATCGCAGCGTTCTCACTCAATTCAAATCATTACTTTTCTTCAATGTTTAGCAATCGGTTTTTGCCCTGCAAAGGCGCGCATTTTGATAGCTCAAGAACATAATCGGTAATTGAAAAATTCGGGCATTTCAGTGTTTCACATACGAACGATTATCGATGGGCAATGGTTTGTGGAAGATGTTTAAAAGGCGCAGTTATAAAGTTGGTGTTTGTGTGTGATGTGACCTGCCGAAAAACGACATGCGGTATGACGCATCTTTTCTTTACTGTATTTATATCGCATGGCTCTGCAGGTCGCACCATATACAATCGGATTAGTTGTAAGAAATGCATGTGTGTACAAATAGTTAGGCCTAGTCGGAGGCGCTTGTCGCCTTCACACAGTGCGACACGATTTGTGTGCGATATATCGTGACGTCAAGCTCGTATAAAGACGACAAGCACTTAGTACCGACATTAATATTGCTGTTTCTTAATTTTAATCAAATGTTAAAGGTATCGAAACGCTTTGTTATTCGGTTGTTTCATAATGAGTTGGCAACCATTTTATGAAATTGTATGGATGTTCGGTTCTATTACTAAGCAGTCGGCGCCCGAGCCGAGTGAGCTGCGTACTTGTTTGTTTGTTTGTGTGTGTGTCACGTGACGTCACGAGCCGCTTCAGCCCGGTCTCGGAACTATCCATGAACTTGTTGTCATTCTTGAACTAATTCATTTTGTACAAAACGCTAGTGTGAGAAGTCAGCGTACCATAATGTACTGAGTAATGTTAAATATTTATATCGAGTGATGAGTTGGTAAGGTACGCTTCGCTTGTGGCCTCGAGGTTGGAATGTACAAAGCGCAGGTTAAAGGGGAAGTGGGGAGGCTGCAAGTGTAAAAAAATAACAAAATACCGACTGACCTGACCTACTTATACATATAAAGCCTTCTTACTATGATATGTTTCCATGTACTTCTTCTGATAAAAATATGGAAGATCAACTCCGCGGGATTCTTTGTACACCTGAGCCTATTATGAACCGCCTCCGGTATTATTGAAGTGTGTACACACAATAACTAACATCGGGAAACACTAAATTATTTTAAAAAGTAGTTAAATATTACAACAAAGTTTTGCTTGTGGGAACTATGTTGTACCTTGGAATCATTAAACCGCCTCTGTGGCTCGCCCGCCGGTATCAGATTCAGAGGTTCCGGGTTCGATCTCCAGGGGTTACAAATTTGTATTTGATTTGGTTGGTGGTAGGTCTTTGTTTAAATCCGCCTGGCTAGCTACCAAGACCTCAGCCTGTTGAGGATTCCGGGTGAATTGCGCTTTCACCCTTAGCCTTATCATAACTTGAAAACCAGGTGAGATGAAGGACAAACGCAATCCCGTCGTACGATATAAAAAAAAAAATGTTATGCTTAAATTCGATTGGTTGAAGATAGAATTCCGTTATTATTGTTTATTGATCATTGAGACAAGTATATCGACTGTCATCAGACTCCAAATTATTGTAACATACTTAAATCGTAGGCAACTAGCAATCAAAATATCAATCTCCGAACTTGAAGGTGATTTATGAGTTGAGTTGTCATGGGCTTGCAATAGTTTGAATGTTGTCTCACTATGTTGAACCGAGGTAATGTAAAATAATGATAAGTGATAAGTCAGTATGGGTGAGGGTTGCTGTGGGCGGTGCTCCGAGTGCGTACTTAGGGGCCCGACGTACGCAGCGTGCTGTGGACGGGGCGAGCACCGAGTACTGCCTCGCACGCACTGTGCACAGTGCAGCACCTCCCGCAGAGCGCTGCACCGCTGACTCGGAAGCTGTTGAGGCATTTCTTGTTGAAATTTATAATTTATGTAGCAATTTATTTCGTGACGAAAGGTTTTGTAATCAAATAAATGATGGCTATTTTTCCACTTCTTTTATTTCTTATTTAATATATTCATTTCTTCAATAATTATCTCGTTGCAGAGCACGTAGCTGGTGTTTTACAACACAACGAGTTTGGTATCTAGACGGAATTATGTTTACCTACTTAATGGAACGCCCGGGATTTCGTTGTTATCGTCCCGAAATCCCTCTTAGGGCCGTTACCCTACACAGAAGTTACGAAGCTACCCTATGTCAAGTGCGCAGACTTCCCGCGAGCGTGGGATCCGCCAATCGCGCATGATGGTCGGCGCGGTGCGTGCGCAACCCCCCAGCGCAGGCCGCCTCGCCCCCCGTGCCGCACGCCGCCTGCACCCGCTCGCTGAGCACTGCGCCCCCTGCCCCGTCGCCCTCCACCTCCGCCACTATCTCCATCTCGTCTGTAAAAACAAACAGCGTAAATACGGCTTATTCCATAATGCGTAAAGCATTATGAGGATATATTTAAAAAATAATAATGTAATGCCAAATTAATTGGGCAAGACTTGCCAATTTAATAGTTCAATGTATATAGAAAGTACGGTATACTGTACTTTCCCCCTCATATGTATATGAGGGGAGGGGAGGGGAAAGTACGCAGTCTCCCGTTACCGCACTTGGACTAGTGACTGTGAAGTGGTCCATCATTGTACGTGACTCGGTAAAATATATCCGAGTGTTACCACATCGTTCGGTCCTCCAGCTCCAGAAGACAGCGTTCGTGTCGTCACGGAGACAGGTGGAGACGCGCAGGTCGACGCGTAGCTCGCGCGCGCTGACGTCGGCCGCGCCGGAGCAGCGCGCGCCGCACGCCCAGCGCACACGGTAGCGCCACACCGAGTAGTTACCGCGCTCCTCTTCCACGCGCCACGATCCGCTACATTACAACAATTATTTTTAACTTCTCATGCTCCATTGTGTAGCAGTTGTCTATATCTCTATGGTTACGACATTTTTAAGATTAGGTACAGTTATACTCATTAATTGGTACAAGGATTTTTTGAATGAGAGTAGTTTTTAAGAAATAAGGTGTAAAATGTGACAAGAAGATCTATAATATCTTGTGGGGTGTTTTTGAAACAGTTTCGACTGCACATTTTAAACTTTTTTACATATGAATTTTATTTCAAAATTTTCGGAAAACTAAATATAGGTAAAAATGTTGTGGTTTTTTTAACATGGAGTACCTACAAAGAGAAAAACGTTTGGTACCTATGTCTTATAGGTTTATAGAAATGTCTTGGATCGTGACACGTTCAGAAACAACATTCCAATATATAAATTGTATCACTAGATTTAAAAAAAACTTTATTCTGTCAAATATGTAACCAACCCAACGAATGGCGAACAAGCCGTTAAATACTAACGGGATAGCGCTCTGCGCGTGCGGCAATGTTGTGAAGTCCGCGAGGCGGTGCGCGAGCGTGGCGGGCGCCACGTGCGGGTAGACGCGGCGGGTCGAGAGCGCGACGAGCGCGCGCCCCCCGCCCCCGTACAGCGCCCACAGCACGCACGCCGCCGCGCCGCACAGCGCACACCACGAGCGCCATCGCACCCCGCGACAACGGCCACGGCCACGCAGCTCCATTCCTCCACCACCACACACCCCCGCGACCTAGGAAACCAATCAGCGTTATTCAAACTAAATAAATCAAAATTTAAAACAATATCTGCCGATATTGATTTAGTACATACTTGCAAAACGAACTAAGTAGGTAGATTATTCTTAGGTTATTTGTTTTAAAATCCTAAAGAGGACTGGCTGTAAACCAAAAAAGTTAAAGTATAGGTATATATACCTATTATACATATATTATTATATATACACAAATTACACAATGACTATTAGTAAACAAACAACTAATAAAATAAAATATAATAGCAATGTAAGCAATAGGACGTTTACACGTCGCTGAGTTAGGAAAATGTATACAAATTTCTGAACTCTATAGCTCTCCCCCTAGGGGTAGTTTTAAAAAAAATATACAATTAAACTAACTATGTACAAAGGAATCAGTCAGATTACCTAAGGACCGTTACAAACGGCCTATAGGTAACTCAACTGCTCCAGACCAGTACCAGACGGAAGCGTGCCCAAGACACTGGCTGCATTGCCACGCTGAATAGCTATGCTAATTCGCTGGCCTAAATAGGAGCCAGCCCTTCACGTTCCGTTAATTCTATTTTTTTTATTTAGTTTTTTATTACCGAGGTTGATGTAAATCGACTTTACCACCCTGCACACTCACCCATGTCGAGATTGTTTTTTGTGAATTTTAAGTGAAACTATAACACAAAACTTTAGTTAGTTTCCATTCGACTTTGTTTTAATAATAATAATAATAAATATTATAGGACATTAATTTTTACACAGCGCCATCTAGCCCCAAACAAAGCATAGCTTGTAATATGGGAACTAGATTACGGATAGAATACTTAAATACTTTTTTTTTAAATACATACTTACTATATGATACAACACCCAAACACAGAACAAACATCTATATTCACCACACAAATGTTTGTCCTGGGTGGGAATCGAACCCACAGCCTACAGTTTTAGTTTCCGATGTAGTTTTTTTCGTGAATTAACAACAATCATTTACTTTCATACAAATTTCAGAACTCCATTGCACATCCCCGGGGGTAGTTTAATAAAAATAAGTAATTTATCATTTACTTTTTAGTTTATATTAAGTTTGAAGCGAATCGAACCAAAGAAACAAAATTTTCCATAGTAACACCATATTTCGCCCCATTAGGGGTTGTTTTTTGAAAATGTTATAAGCCTATCCAGAACACACTATTTACATCCCAAATATTATTTAAATCTATTTTGTAGTTACGGAGGTTAGTGGTAACAAATATTCACACACACACGTGAACTTACGCATTTTTAATATTACTGTTTTTACACCATGATCGACCAGTGTTTCAGACAACAATCGTAATGGCGTACAAACCCTACCACTCTTCTCTCATGTTTTGAGCTTATCTTTAAAATCTTTGCCATTTTGCATTAAAGTTTATGGAAAAGGGCAAATATTCTAATCTTCATCGTATAATAGTAGTTACCGTCATTAATTACAGCTGTGACAAGCTATTATACCTCTGACTATTCAGTTACATTATAATGGTATCTGCATTAGTTAGTCAACTCAGAAAAGTATTTAGGTATAGGTACATACTTACAGAAGGAAGAAAAACCAACACCCAAACAATAATACCTACACCTAAAACTGATTTCAAGCCAAAACGAGGCAGGTACAGGATTGAGCTGAATCCTGCGGAGAACGGCGCCTAGTCCGGTGTGAAGATGGATCCTGGAGAGTGAGGAATAATCGTGATGTCGTGGAGCTGGGAGCCTAATATAATTAGCGAAGCGAAACGGACATACCTGTGATTGTTGGTCGGCTGACCCTGATCCGGTTTACGGATGAGGTGTAGGATCTGCGTGCACTTTTTAGTTCCGGACCGGCAAGAGGTGGCGCTGGACAGAGACTGACGGCGTTCTATATGGTGTCGGAAGCAAAGACCCACTTCGGTGTTGATGCGCCAGGATAGTCAGTTTGTAGGTACTGTTATAAACGCAGTGTACGTAGCCAACGCTATCTCGAAACTGCGGAAACCGGGCTATCGGCGACACTTCCGCTCGCGAGCTTTCTGATACACGACTCGCGTACACTACACATACATACCTACCTACACCTAGGTATATGAACAGATTACTGTAAAACACTTTTTTATTAAATGTTATGAAGAAGCAAGACTCGGGTCCACGTTCCAGTGGCGTTTTCCCAGTTCTCCATTAGAACAGAACACTACTTACCATCACCATAACCAGATGTGCGCTATTTATAGCCGCACCCGATGAACGATGACGTCACACCTTCATTGTTTATATTGTGAGAATCAACAACCAAACTTGAAATTAATAGTTTTTATACTTTCGCGATCAGATTAGACTCCCCGACCGAAGACATTGGGTGGTTGCGGGGAGTCGCTTTTTGTGGCGTTGATTGGGGGAGGCCTATGTTGAGCAGTGAATGTATGTGGGCTGAAATTATGATAGTACAACTGTAAAAGATCTAAATCTGTACATAAAAAATAAAATTGTTGTGTTCCGGCATTCACAGGTAAGAAAGCCAGTTCCTCAGTTTGTTGAGGATTCCAGTGAAGTGCGCCTCCACCTTCGGTCTTATCTTAACTTGTTACCAGGTGAGATGAAGGCCAAGCGCTTCTCCGTCGTACAATATAAAAAAATAAAAACTATATATTTAAAAAATGAAAATGATCGATACAGAAGTAGTATATACAGAAGAGTTTTTATCTGTCTGTCTGCCCTCTGAAGGTACGAAAAGGGGTAAAGGTTTGAAAGTAACTTTTTACTAGAAATGATCAGGCACACGAAACTGACTGAAAATTCTATATGGTAAATGAATAATATACATAATATATATTTTTATTTCAACTGCTGCAGTACTATATGATTTTTTAATAAATTGATTACAGGATCGACGGACTGACTTGAAAGTTGCTATAAAAAAATAAATTATGAAACATTTGTTTTACGAGTTTAAGAGAGTAATCGTTTTCAACGCTTTAAAAAGTCAAAGAATTCTAGTGTTTGCGGGTAAGTAACAAACTAAATTCTTTTATAAAATGTACAGTTTTTATATTTCAGTATCGTAAGTGTCTAGCAATAAAAGCACTGACTATCAAAAATATTACACGATTTTATTCGTCCATTGATTCTCTTACAATATCTAATATGAAATAATATCGTCAACCGTTTCGGTTACATATGTTTTAGTTAAAGAGCATCTAATCTGAAACCGAACGCCACAGTCACCGTGCGATCGCGTCAGTTCTATGCACCAGGTAACAGCAGGTAGGTAACAGCACAAATTATTTTATCCGGTGGCACAAGCAATAGCAATCAGGTAGCCAATCACTTATGATGAACGAACATATTGACGGGGACGTTTAGTTTTAGATTAGTGAGTTAGATGATCTCTAAGCATAACCTTGTTACATTTACACACATGTGTAGTGTACACGACAAGTGTATCGCAAAAAACCGACATTAATAATTGGTTTTGAACTGTACATAGGTTACATACAGTAGTCAACAATTGATACTTATTTAACTAGTGGAGGAGCATTAGATAGGCCAACCTATCACAAATGTTCACTGTTACAGTAACGGCTATATTTACAAAACTCGAGGTAAATGACGGTTATTTACTAAAATATTCGAGGTTCTAAAATTAATAAGTGTGACCAGTCAATATTGTCTAAAATACATTCAAATAATAATGAACCAGTATCAAGGGTAACAAGATAATTTGGTACATTAACCTTACTTTTCACTCACACTACAAGAAGGATAGCCGGACCACATCAGAGGTTTTAGAGGTGGTCACTGACTGGCATCCTACTCATATACATTACATATAATTTTGCCATTTCATTCTACATTCGCCAAAATAAAAATATATTACCCTTTAATATTGAAATTACCTACACTTAAGAAGGCCGCGTCTCTCACGAACCATTATGACCCTACGATGGTAAACTCACGACCGCGTGACCTCACGATTATAATCACGTCACGTCTTGAGACATGACCTTACGTGTTTTGACGTATGGCCGAAAGCCACCTTTACACAAACTTACTTTGTTACCACATCCAATTGTTCAAACACGACAAATGGATGATTGGTTCTCATAATCAAATGCATGTCATATAATCATTATTATTACATAGCGTTACATAATTGATCAATGCTAAATAAATTATATAAAATGGAGATCTTTATCATAATTTCTAAGTGTTGTATGAATAAGTTTCATTTGTTCACATAAATCAGTCTGGTTTCAATTTCTTGTTGAATTCTAAAGCCATTTCTTCTTAGTTTATAAACACTAAATACACATTATTGAAACATGGCTTACAACTACACTATTTTACTATGATACATAGCTATGGCAGATGAAAATGTTAAAATAGAAAAATTACATCATATTGGTATAGTAAATAAATAGTCACATAATAAATAACAATAATTACGTCAATCAATGGTCTTTGTTTAATCACTAACCACATTTTCATTTGAATACTTATAGGATAGCCGTAACCCTGCATCACGGTGTCACTTGGCTCACCCAACAAACACACACACACACACACACTACCGTACTTATATGTCACGTCACGCGTTACGCTATCTCCGGCGGCGTCCTTTGCGGTACCCCTTGCCGTACCAGCCCCCGCCGTCTGCATCCGTCGCGTCCTCCCCTCCGCCGCCCCCGCCCCGCGGACAGCACGCACAGAGGAAGCGCCTCGCGCCAGCTCGCCGCCACGCGCGCTCGGCCAGCGGCGTGCGGCGCGGCGGCCCGTACCACAAGCAGCGGCGCGCGCCCCGCACTCGCCAGCACCACGCGCACTGCGCCGCCACCTCCTCCTCCAGTGGCGCGGGCGGTGGGGAAGGAGAGGCGGAGGGGGCGGGGGGCGTTCGCGCCGAGCCCACGATCGTGTGCAGACCCGGGTACAGCTCGGCGCGGCACAGCAACAAGGCGCGCGCGAGGAACGCCGCCGCCAGCGACCTCAGGTCGTCCTCCTCCTCGCTCTTCACATCGGCGAGTCCGTTGAGCGCCGAGCCGGGCGGGCGGGGCGCGGGGAGGCAGAGCGGGATGAGCGCGGGCATTTCGCGTTTCGTGAGCACGGGCAGGCATGGCGTCGCAGAGTGCCGTGCGATGCGCACGCCTCGCAGCGGGGAGCACGTAGCGCGCGGGGGGGTGGGCGGCGAGGGGGGGCGAGGCGCGTGCTTGACGCGGAGCATTATGGTGGCGTCGCCCGCCGCCATTGATACCTGCAATGACAGTATTCAACTTCATTGAAGTAATTCATTTACTGTAAGATAAAAAAAATCTAAGTATCTATCCGCTTTAGAACAAATTAGTGTCAAGTCAAAGAAAAAAAAAGGGGTCTTAAACTGCCTTGACATAAAAATGAGTACGAACTGAATAAGAATTCAGTCGATAGTAAGTCAAAGTCCAGTTTACCAAGAAGTGCGGTTGATCCTTTTGTTTGCAACGTTGCACAAATGTAACTACGCGGCTCAGCTAGTAACTAATAAAGACACAAACGTTTGATAAAATGAAACATACCTGAAAGGAAGTGAGCGCGTCGCCGTCGCCGGCTCTCAGGCGGTCGGCCAGCCGGCGCAGGGGCAGCTCCTCGTCCGAGTCGGAGGGCGAGGGAGAGCGCGACCCCCCCCAGTGAGCGGCGGCGGGGGAAGGAGGGGGCGGCGGCGATAGTAGCGGCCGGCTCGTCGTGTGCAGCTCGGGCGGCGTCAGCGGCTCCGCGTGCGCCAGCAGCGGGTCGTGCGCCGGCTCGTACCTACACACACACCAGTAAAAATCAGTCGATATTTGTGTTATGATGAGGCTCTGTCTTTTCGAATTCTGGATGATTACCTTCGCGATTACCAGCATTTAGTAAGACTTGGCATGCACAAGTCGCGGTCCTAACATACGTGTTCCAGAGTCAGTTATGGCTGGGCACTATAATTCTTTCTCCTAGAAATTATGTCTTATTCATGTAAATTTTAAGTCCAACATGTCGGGATGCGATGTTGAGGTCTCTGAGATTCAGCCATTATGATTATAGTAGTATCGTCAGCAAATCAAAGGTGAGTGATGTAATCGCCATTGATGTTGATGCCATATCCTTCCCAGTCCATGAGCTTGAATACAATCCTCCAGTGCAGAGGTGAACAGTATTGGAAGATAACGCTCCCTGTCTCACCACTTTTTGCAGTGGGATAGGGATTGTGATCTGGTCCTGGAGTTGGATAGACATGGTGGCTTTGCTATACACAAATTTCAATACTTCGATATACCGGTAGTCGATCTGGCACATTTGGAGAGACTGAAGCAATTCCCAGGTTTCGACTGAACCGAAGGCTTTCTCGTTATCTACAAACGCAAAAACGATTATACTCTTCGGTCTTCTGTATAATCTGCCGTGACGTATGTATGTGGTCTACGGTCCTAAAAGCCTTTCGAAACCCGGCTTGTTCAGAAAGCTGAAAGTCGTCAAACCTTCGAGCGAGACGGTTTTTAATCACTCTCGGAAACAGCTTATAAACGTGGCTCAGCAGTGAGATGTGAGATGGGCCTATAGTTCTTCACCCTTCTTATGGAGCAGTACCACCACGTGATCCACCCGCTTTCTATCGTAACACCGTCATCCGCCTTGTTGTTCTTAAGCTGTCTGAGAGCCGTCCTTATCTCGTAAAGGCTGACGTCTGGGATGTCTTCGGTACAGTATCGTGTTAAACGGGCTCTTTTATCGCATGATAAATTATTGGCATGACTTTGCGAGGTATACAGCTGTCCATAAAACTTTTCGATCTCTCAAAATCTCTGGCTTTGAGAAAATTATGTTTGCCGCTATCGGTCTTTCCCAATAGATAAATCCCTTGCGAACACTTTTGAGCCCCCGTTCCGCTCTATTGCGCTCACAATACTATTAGTACTATATGAGCGATCCCTTTTTTTTACCTCTGAAATGTCATTATACGTGACCTCCATTTTATAATCACCAAGCTTGGCGGGCGGATTGGTGTGGGTATTTTAAATACTCGCAGTACTCAGGAGGACGCTGTTGCCCATCTCCTGGCGGAGTGTGTGTTATTGTTGCGCCAGAGCCTTGTCCGTTGTTTAGCCGTACTACATGCAGGTAAGGTTGGCTCGGTTCCCAATTATGTATTTCTATATTATAGCCGATGATCATTCGGGAAAAAGAGTTATAATACTCTAATCAACAACTTTATTAGAATCTAGCATTATAAATAAATAAATATTACAGGACATTATTTTTTACACAGCGCCATCTAGCCCCAAACTATAGCATAGCTTGTAATATGGAAACTAGATTACGGATACTTAAATGCTTTTTGTAAATACATACGTACAATATGATACAACACCCAAACACAGAACAAACATCTATATTCATCATACAAATGTTTGCTCTGGATGGGAATCGTACCCACAGCCTACAGCGCAGAAGGCGGAGTTACTACCAACTGAGCTATGAGGCTTGTTAAATTATGGCACTATGGCAAGTGATGATTATGAGATTTATGTGTGAGAAAGTGATATTTGGACAAAAGTGATTATGAGCCGTACGGGAATCCTGTAGTGTTTATTGAAGAGGATTTATATTCTGAGGGACCGCGGCCATGAAAACAGTAGTATTTTTTAAATGGTAATAGATGAGTTAGGCCAATGAGCTCAGCCAATTAGTTTCGATTCTAATCTTCTTCAAGCTATATGTATTTTGACTACATCATTATGGACGTACTCTGGACGCGAGTCTGACTCGCAGTTAACCGGTTTATTTTATATGCTCACTAGGTTTATGGTTCATTATTTTATTATATTTTGTGTAAGTACTTATTCTGATCTGATGTTAACAGTACTTACATGGGCACGCGCAGGCGCAGGCGGCGCGCCACCACGCGCATGACGTCATCGGTGCGCGCGTTGATCTTCAGGATGGCGCCGGCGTCCTTCGGCGTCCACTGCAGGTTGACGATGTAGAGCCGCGGCCGCGCGCCCGGCGGCGCCTGCATGCGCCACAGCCGTGCGTACCGGCGCAGCACCTACAACCGACCGCCATCGCTCTTAGCTCGGACATACGCAACCCTTTCGGCTAGGAGGCTCGAGCGAACTATACCTTGAGCGAAGAGCCGAGACACAGCACGACATCGGCGCGCGCTGCGTGCCTCAGCGCGCCGGCCCAGTTGAGCGGCCAGGCAGCGCGGCCCCGCTCCCCAAAGTGCACAATGGTGTCGTGCAGCTCGGCGCCGCACGCGTGGCACAAGCGCCGCGTGCCGTGGCGGTGGCGCGCCGTGCGCTGCGTCACGTCGCACGCGCGCAGGTACACCGCGCGACACGCGCCGCACCGCTCCGCGAACATATCGCCGTGCAGCTCGGCCAGTGCGCGCCGCGGCAGACCGGCGCGCACGTGCAGCCCGTCACAGTTCTGGGACACCACAAACTTGAGCGCTCCGCGGGCCCACAGCGCCGTCAGCGCCATGTGCGTGAATGTGGGCTGCGCGCGCGACACCTCCACACGCCTGCAACACATCGCAACTATTTACGCCCTCCTCACGCTGTATAGAAAGGTGTGCGTGCAGCTCAGGGAGATAACTCACCCGATGGTTTCCCCGCGTTGCAGACGCGTCCACACCCCGCGCGGCCCGCGGTAGTCGGGGATATCGGCCGCCGTACTGATGCCGGCGCCCGTGTACACCTGTTATAACACAAACAACATTGATCACACACAATCTCTTTCGTTTCTGCCCAAGAAATGACAGCTTCTCCAAGTTCCTGTCTTTTATTTTTCAGACCAGAGTGTGAACCATAAGTTTTTAGGAAATTGTATCATCATCCCTAGTGAGTCTGGCCCGGTACTTGGGGGAAAAATTGTGTGATCCATATGAAATATTTAATGGACATGATAATACAAATTCAGTGTCATCCTCCTATAAAAAAATTATTGAGAAAACTCCAAATATTTTTTTTATAAAAGAATAGAATCATAAAAGTGAATAGAATCATAAAAGAATCATAAAAGTGAAGGTGCAAATGTGTGCCTCGAGAGGTTTATGTGCTAATAGCCACTAGGGATCAGTCCATAATAATAAATTGAATAATTTTGTCAATAACCATACATTTTGACACATATTTCGAATTTATATCAAGCATGTCTAATGTGACAGTGCAAACAAAGATGTTCAAAGCCAAAACTATCATAAGTTGAAATTATTTCTCTTTTTTAGTCTTTATTTTACATGGGTTTTTTTGTGGATATGTAGTGTGATGGAAAAATTTTGACACTTTGCTACAAGTATTTTCTTTTCATTACTTCTTGAGGATCAGATATGCCAAGAAATCCATGGCAAAACCTACCTTACTTAAACTTAAATTCAAAGGATTTTTGCCTATGGCTCAGCTACCTTTCCGTGTATCTAAGGAAAAGTTACTTTTCACACACAGACATATTTATATTATTTGGTAAAAGACGAGTAGCACTGGGGCTGATATGCCTATTTCACAGTGTTGGTTTAGATTGTTACTACACTTGGTTATTCCTTGTAGGTAGTTTATTACTTTGTAACCAGTTGTCCAGACAGTTTGTATGATATATATATATTTGTCCAGATGTAGAGGAAGCAGTAACAACTTTTTGTAGGTGGACGTTTCCAGTTTCATATTACTTGATTGCAAACGGAATAGTATGCAGCATTCTTGTTCTTCGAGGGTTCACTGTAAGGTAAGTAGTCAATATAAGTGATAGATACTAAACAGTTCCTTGTAACATTATAACTCTTTAGCAATCCATAACAAGCTTACACTATGGAGAACTTAATTAGCATCAAATAGTAGTAAGTAAGCCATTAATAATGTCTTGAGTACTACCACCTTATCTTTATTTACCACCAAGCAGCTATGCTGTGTTGCGGTTAAGCCCGCTGGCATTAATCGGAAAAGCCTTTGCTTTGGCCTAGCCTTGTCACTGTATGAATACTGCCAAACCAAAAGTGTTGACTAGCTTATATGTGTAGTTTCATATTGTGATCCTAAGAGCTGTGCATTGTGCTTTTAGTATTTATGAGAACAATGATGAAGCATTAGGTTTCAGAATAGATGCATAGATGAACTTAGCGGCGATACTCACCACAAGATGTTTAGCATTGCGGAGAGCGCGAGCAAGTCGGCGGCACTTGTCGCGCAGCACGCGCGGCGCATCCTCCACCTCACGAGCGCGCTCGGCGGCTCGGGCGCGTCGCACGCGCGGGGACTCGGCGGCGGCAGGACGCACGCGGGCCGGCGCAGGCGCGGGTGCGGCCGCCTCCAACCGCGCGCTGCTCCGCACTCCGCGCCGCCCAGCGGAGCCATCGCCGACGCCGGCCCCGACCGACCCCGGGACCGCTATGGCGACGAAGTCGACGCGGTCTGAAACCCTTTTAGAAGAACCCTGCCCCAATTTCGAGACACCGCCACAGGGCGCCGTCGTTGTAATTCGTAGTGCTAATATTTAGTTCTTAGATTGTGATGTTTTTGTTAGGAACTGACATAGTGGGCCACCGTAAAGTGTTTTTTTCCTATATTTGATAATTATTTTATGATATTAGCCCACTTAAATCTTTGATTCCATTGATCAACTGAGTTTTAAGCACACACGCACTCTATTTCCCATATAAATGAATAAAATTTGATGATCGTTTGTTTTCTGATGTGATGTGAGGATGAGGAGATTGAGATCGACGACATTTTGACATTTTCGTTCGTTTATCTTGACATTGACAGTGACAGTAATACCATCAATCAATCAATCGACTCGTCTGCGGGCCATGAGTTATTTTTATCTGCGGAATGGGTAGCGGCGGCGCTCTAATGGACTTGGCTACGGAACAGCACGGTTACCTTATATGCTTAGTCAGCACGGTACAACTAGCTGAGGACTGAGGAGTTTTTATGTTTGCAGTCCTTAAATAATGTTGCTTCATCATCATTAACATCAGGATGTGACATAGAATCCGATAGATTTCAACGCTATTCTCAAACTATATATGAAAATCTTCTGTGGGAAGCATCGAATCCCAATGTCAAAATATTAAGATTTCGGAGGAATACCATATCTTAACTAATTCTATCGCCATCATAACAATTCTAAAATTGTTGTGTTCCGGCGTTTAGAGGTAAGATAGCCAGTTCCTCAGTTTGTTGAGGATTCCGGGTGAAGTGCGCCTCCACCTTCGACCTTATCTCAACTTGTAACCAGATGAGATGAAGGCAAAGTGCTTCATCTTACCTCTATATATGCCGCAACACGACATTTTTTTTTAAAGAATAGTTATTATGGCAACAGAATTAGGTAAGATTTGATATCTTTAGCAGTATCAGTTTAATTTATAAGATCTAGTAAGTTATCGGCATATATGACTAGCTCAATATTGGGAACAGTAGAATTTATAAAATTAATGAGATCATTCAAGAAGAGTACAAAGATATGGGCCCCAGAGTCCCTAGGGACTCTGGGAGACCAGAGACCCCTTGTTTAATGGTAGTAGCTCTTGATTTTGAGATAATTTCAGTCTGGTAGTCCTTATTTCTACGAACTGTTTCCTATTACTAAGGTAAGATTACTATGGTTCAAAACATTGCTCTTATATGTGAATTTATGTGGGAAACCAATCGATCTTTGATTAATTTTTCAAATATTTTAGAAATAGTGGGGTGTAACGAGATTGATCTGTAATTTCCAGGATCATTCTTTCCTTTTTTGGGGATCGGGATAACTCGGGCTATTTTGAGCTGATCCGGAAATATGCTTTTTTCTATGCAGTTGTTAAGAAATATAGCTAATGGTTCAGCAAGATTATCAATATTGTCTTTTATCATAGTAATAGGGATCTCATCATAACTTAGACCATTTCACCAATATGGTTAAATGGTCTAAGCATCATAACGACATGATGTCTGTGCTTCCATTCTCTTCGCAATAATTCTAATTTAATTTCTATTCGTCGATTTAAATTCAATGACATTAATTATTCTGTCTGTGTAATTAGTTAAAACTGTCAGGTTATTGTCATCCTCAAAATTATCATTTTTAATGTCAAATAGATTGAAAAAAATGACAGCAATAGATTGGGTGTCAGTAATTAATAAATTATTTATTTTCAGTAAGTAATTACGATCGCTAGATTTTGTGTCAGATTTGTTTCTATGTTTGTTAGTTACTATCCAAATATATTTTGACTTATTTTTTGAATCTATTTCTTTTCAAACTGTGAGTCGCTTCGATGTGGCCAATTTTTTTTAAACACTTTTAAATATTTGATCCTATACTCTAGAATAGATTTGTGAAAGTGTGTTTGTCTACTGTGTGCTCGGAAATCTTTTTAATTTGCTGGATATTTTTATGCCCTTTGTTATCCAGTTTAACTTGCTAATCCTATTTAAACGAACATTATTTTTTCTTTTGTTAAAACATATCTGAAAAGCATTTCTGAAACTAGTGATAAATCCATTTATGTTAAGTTGGCACAGATCGTTGTCCTGCAGGGTTTTCCTAAAATCAGACTGGCTTGATTCCGAAAACATCCTGCGGCTCGATATGTAATGATTGCAGCTATTTTTGATTTGACAAGTGCTTTTCATAACCAGACTACAAAGTATTGCCGCGTGTCCATCACCAAGTCCATTTCTATCCACTAATACGCTTTCAATGTTGATTTCAGGTAGATTCGAAATTATATTATAAATACAAGACTCAACATCATTTCGCCAAAAAGTGGTAGAAGTATATGTTCAAAATGTTGTAGTTTTTAGCCATTTTGTGAATGGGACAGATTAGTTCCTCTCCTATGTGAGCTGCGATAATCCGCTAAAAAAGTTTATCCGCCTCATCCAGCATAACAATTGGACGATACGCTGAGGGTGATTGCGCTGGGCGTCCATCTTTTTTAAGGAGCACTAGTCTTCCACTTTTCCAGATAGTGGGAAAGCGTCTGGAAGCTAAACATGCATCCAAGAGTGTACGGAACCGCTTTCCTCACTCTTTTAGTGCCAGGAAAGGCCCAGGCTCGTCCTGGAATCCATCCGGCTCAGGTGCCTCAGGTGCTCTTAACCTTAAGATAGCTGCTCCGAGTTCTACTTCGCTAATCTTGGACACCTCTGTTGTGTGTTTATCCGATCAATTAGATACTGGAGGCAGATAGTCCACTTGGTTTGGAAACAAAATCGAAATGTGCAGTATATGATACCTAACCTATGATTCCGTGGCCGAGGTGAAAACATTTTTACTTATTTACCTGCGTAGACGTAGTACACGCGTGTAGTAAATTAGCTGATTTTCGATGTCACTAAATGCCAGGTGGTGTGTTTAACGTGATCCACATTAAGTATTATATTAATTAAGGAAGAAATATTGCTATTCCTGCACATTAAAATTCTTGGAATGCATCAAATTTGATCCAATCAAAGCTTTCTTTTCATTCGCACAAAATCTAGCAGGATAGTTTCATATATTCAATTCTACGGGACAGGAATACCAACGGGGTGCATTTAACTTTCCTAAGATTAAGTGGCCGAAGTGTGAAGACTTTTTTAATTTGTAACGGGTGAGCATTTTAGCTTGGTTATAATTATGACATTGGCCATAAACACCATGCTTAGCAGACGAATTGACCGTGACCTCACCGGAGACTGTGTTGTGATTGTGACCGGCGGTGCAGTTGATAGATAAAGGTGAATCATGATTACTGGTGGGGAGAATTTCTCTACGTAGGGCTAGCCCCGGATTTCAAACCTTGCCTGGGCAAAAGTAAGGTCTACAAATGAGCGAGCCTTTCCAGGAAATGTAATGTTCTGCAGTGGACTTATAAATGTGCGGAAATTATAGCGTGGAACTTAGATCCTTGGTGCCAGAGTAGCTGTGCGGGATCAGTTAGCTAGTAGAGCGCGCTGCCCACACCCACTCTACAGATACCTAATGAGTAAGTGTTAGTGTCAATGAGCGGAAATTATTGCGTGGAACTTAGATCCTTGGCGCAAGTGTAACTGTGCGGGGCGGGATCAATTAACTAGTAGAGCGCGCTGCCCACAGCCACTACAGATATTGAGTAAGTGTTAGTGTCAAGTCTTTAAATATGTCGTTGTCGGTGTCATTAGTCAAAGTTGTCAAAACGAAACAAGATTATTTTCTTTAGCAAGTTTGACAGGTAAGGAATGGCCGATTTTTTATTGTTTCGGTTATAAAATCCCGTAAAATCGTTCAGATCGAAAGTGTAATATTGATTTATTTAGTATACACTGCGACAGAGTTAAAATGTGTTTGCAGTGAATGTTTTATTTATAAGCTATCTTATTTTCAGCGTAAACTTGTTCCGTTGTTCACCACTACTCACCATGGTAAGTTGGTTGTTTACTTGCTTGTTTTGACTATGTATCATGAAAATGTATTTATTGTACCTATCTTAATTGAACATGGAACTCTTTTGTGTTTAAACATACCTATGCCAGAAATTAATTAGGTACCTTTGAATAAATAATTTGGAATTAAAAGCGGCTGTCTTGAACTCTTCATTGTACTTTCCATTTATATTCGAATTTTGGTTTCAGCCGCGCGAAATTAAAGATATCAAAGACTTCTTACTGAAGGCAAGAAGGAAAGATGCCAAATGTGAGTAATAACATTACAATTTACTCTGACACCTCATAATGTTTGTATATAAACTAACCTACATAATTCCTGCAGCTTAACCCATGTATTGAGTAGATTAGGATCAAACACATCAGGAACAAATATTTATTGCACCAAAACTCAGAATTAGCATCTGTTGCAAAAAATATGTACAAGTACCTAGTACCTATTTTATTTTTTTATTTTGGTCTAGATGGAATTGAGTGATATTTAATGCCCTGTTACATACATTAACTTGTTAGATGCTGTATTCTCTTTGTAAAAACCTCATGTGTTTTCCAGCACCCATCAAGTTAATAGGTGTGGACATAAAATATCAAGTGCAATGCTATGATTATAATCAACTTTTACAATTGATTACCTATGGAAAAGGTAACTCTGCAAAGTTCTTTGAAGTGCCATTATTGATGTTAAAGTGTGTGTGCGTGTGTTCCAGCTGTCAAGATAAAGAAGAACCCAGAGAATGTAAAATTCAAGGTGCGCTGCTCGCGGTTCCTGTACACACTTGTCATTACCGACAAGGAGAAGGCAGAAAAACTCAAACAGAGTCTCCCTCCAGGTAAGATATCCAAGCCTCTAAGCTATTTCACTTATAATAATAATAATACTTCAAGTTGTGTTCATTATTAGTTCATTACAGAGATGAAAATATATGTTGCCTGTCTAATGAGGCAGTGACATGAAGAGTTAAACTTCCTGGTGCACATTTGTATGTCATTAAATTGATAATATAAAATATTCTTACAATTAAAAATACAGCCAACTCCAAAGAGCATAATTTTATGAATAGATGAATAGAGTTGGTTATTAAAAACATATCTGAAAAACTGTTATGCTTGTTGCAGGTCTCCAGGTCAAGGAAGTTAAGTGATGTGACTATAATAATTAAGCTAAAATAAAATAGGAAAAAGCAAATGTATCGTTTTTTTTTTACTAGCATCACACATACATTGCGTTATGTACAATATTGACACCTATATTGACTCAATCTGCCACAATCGCACATTTATCACAAGAGTTTAAAGGGACAGTCGCATGTCAAATATATTTCGAGTAGAAAGCTGTCTGTCCTTTTATTACACTTTTATCTTAGCACTCTTTACTCGGTCTCTCTCGAGGGTGAAGTGAGATTCCCTTTTTGGTAAATAAATCTTCAGGTTAAATACCTAACAAACCAGACATCACGAGATCTCAGTATACAGTGCTACAACAAAAATATGCTAAAATGTGACGATTTCACATAAGGAATGAAGCTCAAAATATGCGATTTAGTGCCCAGTTATAATATTAACAATAGATGTAAAGTTTAAATAAAAAGTAAAAATTTTTTTTTATGTGCTCTTTCAAATGATATTGAATGAATAATTCCCCACAAGCCAAAAATCTTCTTAACCGTCAAAAGAAATCTTTAGATCGATTAATATGAATATACCTACTCTGCATATTTTTTTTTTATTGATTGGATTAACTTTTCGAAAGTTATGGGCGAAAATTGTATTTCTTTTCACCCCAATTATCAAAAATCCCCGCGACCAACCCCATTCCCAACTTAACTCGGAGATCTCGTTCGCTTCGCTCACTCGATCAATTATCTGACAAGGGGGAAAAAAATAAGCGATTACCTATACAACTACCTACTTATATAGCTTATGAATGAAACGCAATTTACTACACTGAACTTTAAATATAGTTATTTTTAATTAAACTTGAGAACTAAAGGTTAAACAATATAGGCCAAGTGTCCGTGTTGGGTGTGTCTTCGGTGTCCTTGGAGTCCCCGGACTCTGCCGCGTGGGGCGGCAAGTCGCCTGGAGGCAGGTCGCTCGGCGGCGGCGCCTCCTCCTCGAGCACCTCATAGGGCAGGTCACCGCCTCCGACGCACGACAAGGCCACCAAGAATAGCAGCGCGCACGCCACCGTCGGCGCCACCATGGTGCTGAGAAACATGCGCAGCGGCGTCTTTAGCAGCCACGACGAGTGCTCGTACGAGCGCGGCCGAGAGTCCAGCGCGTACTTGTGGAACACGTCGTCCATCCACGGCGCGCACCTGCCGACAACACGTCCCTATACCTACGCCTGCATTGCTGTGACAACGGGTGTCGCGTCGCTTCTCTTCTTGCTGCTCTTATATTGTATGGGTGTTATGGGATAAGGCGGGGTCAGCACAGCACGTTCTCTTCCACTCCCCCCTGTCACCCGTCAACCCAGCATCTCACATGCATATTATCACTCACAAATCACAATCACAACATATCGTCAACAGCAATCCATCCATCCATCTCTTCCTCGGTCTATCCCTACTCCCGTTGGGCCAAACTTACTACCAATATTATTTCAGTTAATATGTATCCCTCCGCATGAGATGTCCTTACCACACTAACCTATTACTCCTCATTATTTCCGTAACTGGTGCTACTTTCAGACTTCCCCTGCCCCTGATGTAAGTAGGTATTATGACTTGCAGGTGAAGGTAAGTAAGTAACAGTATAGCACTCACTGCTGGAGCTGTCGCTGGTCGGGGGTGGAGTTGACGCGCAGTTCGTCGAGCGGCGCGTTCAGGTAGCGGCGGTCGACGGCTAGCAGTGCTAGGTCCACCGTCGGCGACGGGTACGTGAACCGCACGAGCAGCTTGCGCGTCAGCGCCGGACTCGTGTCTGCACATACAAATAATTAGGTATACCTACATTCTACGTACGTAAGTACACACACAAGCTATTAAGTAGAGTAGAATAGTTTTATTTTATTTGGAACAAAATTACATAGGTACCTCTACGCAAATTTATACAATCGATTTGTGTGAGAACCACCAGTCTCATAAAGAGTCCGGGCAACATGTGGGGACAATGTGTTGTGGTGAAGAAGGGGGTGAGTTACGCTATCACCTTCAGTAACGTAATAGGAAAGTAGCTGTGAGTACCTAGTAGGTATTTTTCTATGGTAGCTGAAGCCAGGCCAGTAATTTTTGATCGAGTGAGCGAAGCGAACAATGACGACGGGTGTCGATAAAATCCACGAATTACTTTTGGGGTGTTTTGACTGTTCATAACAACATTCAATTATTGACCACCACATTCTAAAAATAACTTTCTCTGTAACTGTAAGGTCTGGCCATAATCATCACGCTTAGCAGACAGATTGGTGCTCACAGTTAAAGTTTTGTTTACACAAACAAAAGAGCTACTGCCTTTTTGGTTGACGTTACGACATACGTGGGTTGGAGGTTTCATTTTTAAGCCACGACTACTAGGCAATAGTTTTGAAAGCACTTTTCAAAACGTCTTCAACCTTTGTTTCATGATAGTATCTAAGGATATTACATTTAGTTAGCAACAAGAGAGAGCTTCGAACACTCCGGTGAATAAAGAGAGTTTAAAGAAAAGAAAAGATAGCTTAAGTTTACTTAAGCAATCTTTTTCTCGAAACACGGTACCTGCTGTGACGTAGATACACCTACCCCAAACATGGTACTGCTGTCACGCGAATACTGCCAACTAATCTATTGGTACCTACCGACTATTTTTTTTAATACAATTAACTGAAATCTGTCATTCAGTTGGACACTAAGCGTAAAAATGAAAGGCATTCGACCAAGGTACTGATTTTGTCAATACCTACCAGTCTACAGGTAGGTAGACCTACTAATCCAGAGAATCCTATCGTCAGATCGAAATGCGCCCATTCTTATATCCATGACAAGGCGTGGAGATGAGAACTCACCCTCGTTCAATTCCTCGCAGGCGAGTCTGTCGCTGTCCCTTAGGACAAGCACCTTGTTGAGCGACCAGTTCTGCAGGCAGGAGGCGCGCGCTAGCACCCACTGGTCCCGCAGAAGCGCACCCGCGCACGACGTCGGTTCGCCCGCGCCCGCGCACAACTTCACGCGGTTTCCGCCGCTCCGCCCGCCCATCGCCTCAACCAGGCCAGCGCGAGCGCTCCCCACGTAAACACTCACCAATATTAAACACCACATCGGCTTCATCAACATTTTGTTTGAAAAAGTTTCAACGCAAATGATAGAATTATGACAGTATTTGTCTTGACAGATTTTTCAATTAATTTGTTTTTTTTATGTAGGTAGGCATGTCACAGGTTTTCAATCATAAAGTATTGTTTTCAAGGCGTTTTTATTAATTACACTTACCTACTGACCCTTTAGGAACAGAAAGTTTAATTCCTAAAATGTCGAGTTTGCAAAAAGTTGAGTTCGCAGCATGTTCAATCTTAAAACGTTGAATGTTGTACACCAGTAGGATATGCTATTGAAACACTGATTAAAATAGTCTATATTGTTTATCTGGTTATACGGTTGCCTGGGCAATAAAGAGGTAAAAAAGAAGGAAAAGAAAGGGCTAGATAGGAGCGAGCCTCCCGAGAAAATTAAGCAGCCGATTTTTTTTTATACTTCTAAGAGACGGAACAAGCAAGTAGCAGGCCAGGTGCTAAGTGTACTCTTGCCTATGACAAAGCCTTACTGCATAGGTCACATCCACAAAGAACATAGCCTGCACGGCACTGCATTGCGCCCGTCAACTTGAGGCATAAAGGTGTTGTGCTGGGGAGCATCTCTCCAGCAGAAGTTTAAGCAAATACATAGGATCAAATAATTCTATATTCACCTAGCATCCCCAAACTCTTAATCTATTTTGAAAATACGAACTTATAACACCATAAAGTCTATCGTTGAAATGATCAAAGAGCGCCTAAAAAAACAAAGGAAGCAAAGTCACGCGTTTTCCCTAAATGCATATGGATGGACTTTAACACTCAGACAATTTTTTTACTAGTTTTTATTTAATTAAATTGCAATGTAGGTAGATGAATTAGAACCACTACCTAGTTAGGTACTTTACATTCGAATGAGTTGGAATTCGGAATAAAACTACGGCAATGCCTATACTACGAGTAAATAGAGTCAAGAGCTGTTCAACAGAACTCTTCAGCAAATGAGCTACTTGAGTAGAAACTTGGCTAACCTGTCATTCATATCATGTTCCGACGATTAAGTAATACCAACTATGGGTACAGCGAGCTGATCTGATGAGTCAGGTCATGATCTGGCTGTTCAATGAAACTCTTCAGTAAATAACAGTAAAATATCCGAGCTTGGGCTGGCTGTTACCTTACAAAAACTGCTTCGAAAAAAATATTGTTACGGGTTTTTTTTAGAGTAAATAAAAAATACCTACTTATGGTAAATAAGTTAATAAAAATACTCTAAAAATATAGTTTACTTCTTGCAATAAATTGGAAATACACATTGAACACATGAAATTTTAATAGGACTAGAATTTTAAAGTAATACTACAGATATTTTCAAAACAAAGAAAATGGATCATAGCCTAGGTGGTTCTGCCTAGGAGCATGACACCAATGCTGCTTGGGGGCTGAAATAAGTATGGTGGTAGTAATTCTCCGGACGAGCCCTTTCACTAGGGGCTTTTACTACTCTTGTACTCTTGTACTTGAACCCTTGCGCAAGTATAAATGCGCGGGGATACTTTGTATTCGACACGACTCCTTTCACCTTTGGGACAAGCTTAAAAGCAAATGGAACATATTACAATAGGTACCTACCTGAAGCTTATTAGAGGATCATTTATATCATCATAATATAGGTACCTATTACCTACCGTAAATTTACTAAAATATTTGATCCTTCATTACAGTCGAAGTAGTAACAAGAAGTAATGACTTTGTACAATCTTTATGGTTTATAATGATGGTGCCACAACTTGGTATATTGAATGATTGTTGGTTCTATAACCACCATTCAGAATAACGTGTTGAGGTGTGTTATTGGTAGAAACAAAAAGAAATCAAACTAAATAAATGACGATAAATACAATTTACTTTTATTTGATCTCAACTTTTCATCCTTTTAGATTCTGGACAACTTGAGTCAGATTTTCGTTTCTCTTGTTTAGTGAACCAAGTGTTTAAAGTTTTTTGTGTAGGTTTTTTCTTTTCAGCCTCTTTATTGTTACAGTCACTAGATTTATTCTTAGAATTATTAACAGCCGTGGAGACTGCATGCCAGGATAATAGCTCAACTGGTTTCAAATACGATACCGCTTTGTGTGGTGTTACATTATCTATGTCCAGCCAAGCCTGCAAAAAAATAATAATTGTAAGTAGGTACAAGGACAATCAACTAACTTTTCTTACTAAAAAAATATTATAAATAGGTAAAAATGATAACACCAACCTGTAACCATTATTACAGTGTACTTACTTACTGTACCTATAAATAAATACAATTGGCGTGTCTGCAATGTCAAAATAACAGCTTTTTACTCAATGCATAGTGCAGAAACCACCCCTGTATTGACATTAATGGTTGCAAAAGGGGTAAATAAGATCGAAGTCTTGAAAATGGCAATTTAGGCAGCAGTTTTTTTTTGCCCTCATAGGCGCCCTTATATTAGTGGTGGTTTTTAAGTTATATCATTACCTAGTCATATTGTATTCGGAATCATGTTTAAATTAAAACTGGTCTAGGTACATTTTTTTTTAATAAATAGGGTTGCCAAAACGAGGCGCGAGGGTGTCGATAAAATCTAAGAATTACTTTTGAGATGTCATGCAAGGGGTTTGATTGCCATATCCCACATCAACAGCATATCATTGTCAATCACAATGTGGAAAGAACTTCCTCCTGTGGTCTCTTTCCACATTGTGTTGTGTGACCATAATCACCACGCTTGGCAGACAGATTGGTGCTCATATTGCAAGTTTTGTTTACACAGAAGAAAGCGGTTACTTTTTTGTTAGACTTTATGACATCCGTGGGCTGGAGGGTGCATTTATAAACCACGATTTAAACAATACTAAGGTAACGGTTTTGAAAGCATTTTTCAAAAAGACATCAACCATTTCGTGTTAGTAAGTAGTGACTTATACACTTATTGTGCTCCTACACATACCTACATATTGAATTAAATCTTGTGGGCATGAACTTGTAAAAAAAACCGCTTAAAGCCGGTTTTTGTTTGAAACATTCTTTTTTTTTCATTAATAGCGCTTAATAAGGAACCATCTTAATCTTGCAACCTATAAGGTCCCATGTTTTTGAAAATTTCATCGTTGTTCATTCATCTGTTGTCACATTTGTAGGAAAGTTTATCATAGCTCTTCTTTGCAACATGTCCCACGCGTGTTCAATGGGATTTTGTCGGGTGACTGTGCACTTGTGCAGGCCAGTGCATAGCACTGCCGAAGCGTAGTTGATAACAGTCGCGCAGTGTATGAACGTGCATGAGATGGAACTCTTGGCCCATTTGCGCTCTCTGCGGGATAATAACAGTGTCCTCTAATCCAATGAGATCGCTTCGTGCACCATACTATGATCATCCCACCATGATTCGAATGTACCTCAAAAGGGTGCCGGAGGCGGTTTTGTCTGCCTTGATTTCGTGTTATTCGAATCCGGATGAAATCTCCAGTGATGAGATACCGTGACCACAATCTGAAGATCACGCTTTGGTTTGATTATAGAGTCAGCGACTACTCGTTATATAGCGCCAGCTCGACGCCTAAATGTCCACGTCACCTACCGTTTTTTTTTTAATACTTTCTATCGGTTACTAAATTTTCCTGAAGAACCAACTTTAATAACACCTCAGTTGGATTCCCGCGTATTTTAAGGTATAGAGAAAACTTAAGACCTTTAATCATATTAAGTGCACAGACAAGTGTAAGATTGGGCGTACCTACCTACCTAGTTAGTTTATAAAGAGAGGGAGTGTAACATGCCAAAATCTATTGTTTATGTTTACAGTCGAACTGGGCGACAACTAATATTAGTTAGTTAAATCACAATCTATTCACATATAGGTCGCTATTGATTATTGATAACATAAATATTGATTGATTTACCTGAATCTTTTCATCAGAATCAAGAACAGCAGGCATTCTGTGATGCAGCCAGTCAAATGTGCTGTTGGATTCCATTGTTATGACTGCATAGGAGTAGATGATGGTGTCTCCGCTTAGCCACACATTGTACAGACCGGCCATGTGCAACAGGTGTATGCCAGACCAGCCAGTGTCTTCACTGTAGTAAGCATTCCACGTTTTAGGATCGTCTACCTTCAATCAATAGATCAATTGTTAAAAACCATTAAAAAGTGTGCTCCTTTATATTAAGCTAGGCTAGATGTATGGGAAAGCCAAAATTGGAATTGATTGATTCTTCAGACTGGAATCCATTTACAATCCATTAATAAGTGTGCTCCTCCCTTTTTACCTTGCTAGGGCTATGATTTTGACCAGTAGGTATATATAGCCCGCGCGACTTAACTGTGCACTTTGCACTGTGCGGTTCAGTTCCAGGGAAGTGCAGAGTTAAGTCGCTCGGGTTGTAAGTATGTTAATTTGTTCCCTCATAACTTATTAACTCTATATTAGAATTGGACAAATAGGCATTATTTAATTTTATAACAATTTCATATTCTTAGTAGAATATTTTCTTGTTTCACACTTTTTACAGCGTGATTTTCCAGTAGTCTGATTTTTGTTTTTGAACTTTTTTTATATTTGGAAATTAAATATGTTAAAAATATATTATTGATTGGCAGTTAGTTATAGGTACTAACCTAGCAGTGATTTTGGTAGTGATTTAAATTATTTTGGGTAGGTACCTATATATATATATAATAAAAAGCCGGCCAAAGAGGGTTCCGTACAAACCTGTAGGTATATAAGTAAAAGTTATAAAGCCGGCCAAGTGCGAGTCGGACTCGCGCAAAGAGGGTTCCGTACAAACCTGTAGGTATATAAGTAAAAGTTACTAAATGAAATCCATAACATTACAGTGTGGAAAGCTGGAGGAGCATAAATTTAAGACAAAGGTATCGTTACTAATTATTAAAAAAAAAAAATGTGATGTAACTGAATTTTAGGTTTTCGGAATTTTTCCTTTCTGTGTGCTATAAAACGTTGCTTCATGCCAAATTTCAAGATATTAGGTCGACTGGAAGTATCCTTTAGGATTTGATTTCCTGGCGAATAGTTGCGAGTTTCAAAATTTGCGGCTTAAATTGCTGTTTCTTTTGATTGCGTTGACATAGAAGTTTGATTTAATTACAGCTTAAAGGTATTATAGACCCGAGTATTTGATATGAATTTCAATACAATACCACTACGCGTCCATGCGGAAAGGGGTAATAAGTTTAAAATTATTTTTATTATATTATGTAACGAAAAATGAATGCTTTTCGCATTTTTTTCTTAATCTGTGTTTTAAGACGTTGCTTTGTACCAAATTTCAAGATTCTGAGTTCACGGGACTGTAGGTTTTGATTCCCTTGCGAGTGTCGAAAATTTGTGGCATAAACGGCTGTAACTTTTGATTACGTTGGCTTAGAAGTTAATTTTTTTTCACAGCTCCAAGGGTTGACTTGATATTTATTTTTATGTTTTGTTATGTATTTGATATAAATTTCAACTTGATACCTCCACAAGCTCCTAAGAAAAAGGGTCTTGATCTATAAGGTTCCGTTTCTTTCTTTTGAGGTATGGACCCTTAAAAAAACATGTGATGGATATCACAGAGCTATAAACAAGTAGGTAAGTATGTAGTATGTTTCAAAAGCAAGCAAAGAAAAATAAAGTCATTCTTACTTTTATATGGTCTTCTTGTGGTGCATAGATATAATATGGCTGTTTTTCTTTGACAGGTTTAGTAGTCTGCCATTCATAGAATCCTTCAGCCACTATCACACATCTGCCTCCACTGTGGAGTAAAGGGCTGTAAAGCTTGGAGTCCTTGATATTCTCCAGACGACAGTTATTGGTGCTCATGTTGTGACTCTTGTAGTTTCCCTGGAAATTGGTAAGTAGGTGGGTAATTAAACCAGGGTCACAGGATAATATGCCTCTTACAGTTATAGCTCCAGGGAATAGGTGAGTTGAGTAGGTTACTAATTGATTCAGGTGTTATGTTGCGTCCATTACAATATCCAGACAAATCTTCTGTCTATCCTGGAAAATCTCGGAGGACCTTGGGAGGGTGTGCGTCGCCTCTACGCGGGGGTCGTACGGTCAATGGCTCTGTACGGAGCGCCCGTCTGGTCAATGAGAATGGCGGGAGTTAGGCGCTGTAGGGCTATGGGGAATAGCTAGCAGGGACCTATAGCCATTAGCATTGTACGAGGATTACGCATGATTTCCTTTGAGGCGGCAAACCTATTGGCGCGAATTTCATCGGAATCAAAATCATCAAATCAAATCATCGGAAATGAACGCACGTGTGTACGTTTGATTTACATCAACAAGATAGAGAAGTTAAAACTACCTCCTCTGATAACAGCTTTAAAAGAAACTGGAGTTTTTTTTTATACTACAAGCAAAGCAGCCCACCAATGGAACTCTTGCCTATACATACTATAACAAAGCCTTACTTTGTAGGTCATATCCACAAATAATATAGCCTATGTGGCACTGCATTGCACCCATCAACTTTAGGCATAAACTTGTTAAGCCCCATGTGCCTATAATTTCAATGGCAACCATGCCCTTCAAACTGAAACACGGCTATGCAGCTTGGCAGCCAAAATAGGTATGTCTTTTGACAAGGAACTCTACTACCTTTTACAACTTGCTACAAGTAAACTACAAGGAATAACAGAGTAGGTGTAGGTATAGTGAAAATTTAAAACTATACTGTAATAGGCAGGCACATCATCCTCAGTGCTGCTCACTTACCTGTTATCAAATAATAATAATAGATAGTGTACTCACTTTGTGCCATGGAGGAATTACTCCCCACATCATGGGCTTCAGAACTCTGTCAGTAGTTGCAGCATTCTTATATTTACTTGCTGAGACCAGAACCGGAGTGACGTCAGTGGGTGCAAGGTTGTAGGATGGTGTGTAATCTTTCCCTGCATTGTATTCGGGTAACCATTCTGGAGTAACAAATTTGTCTGCTCCTTTCGGCTTGTAGCTGCATGCATTTTGTACTTGATCTTTACGCAATGATCTATAAGTAAATAGTTGTTAATAAAATATAAATATACAGGTGAAAATCGGTTCACTACTTAGTACATGTAAAAAAATACACTTACAAGACAGTTCTACCACACATTTTGATTTCGAAGTACGCACGGAGTGCTGGACCCTGGACAGGACAAAAACTACCTCCAAAAATATATTACGCTGTGTAGGTGACGACGTGACGAGCGAGCTACATAGTAAATAGAACGAAGTGGACTGGATGGAATGGAACAATGGAAGTGAGCTGAGAATCTCTCTATATGTACACAAGTTCTAGTTTGTGTAAGTCAATATTTAGTTAGATTAGATCTTACTGATCCAAAACCAAACTAACGTTTAAGATTTCGTCGAAACTGTTTTGAATTTGATTGAAGATGAAGACATACGCGACACATTAAATGTAAACAAAATCAGCTGTTATTGGTTTGTTATTGTTATTCTAAAGACATATATATGGAACATAGACTTTATCAATGCAAGCTGTCAGCAAAGTCGCTTCCACAAGATTTGCCGGCTCGGCCGGTAAATAAAAAAAAGACACATAAACCATAAGGTAAGTACCTAAATAACCTATTGTTTATATACAAGCCGAATACTTTGTTAGTCTTGTTATGCCTATGTGAGCAAAGTAGTCAAAAAAGAAACATATTCTATCGCTTATTTTACCTACCTATGCTTATTTATACCGAAGTCTGCAGGGTTCTATCAGCCATGGTCGCGGGTCACGGGTAGACTAAAATATCATACTTGGTTTTTTATTTCGTTTTAAAATAATGTATTCTAATCGCGAAAGTAGACCAACAAAAGAAAAGAATGAAGATTTTTTTTACTTGAATGCAATATGGGCATTTACCTCATGGTTTATGTGTCTTTGACCCTAGTCACCGGCCGAGCCTGCAAGTTTTGTCAAATCTCCTACTAAATAGTGACTATATTACATTATTAAATCATATATACGTTACATTTTTTAATGTAGGTAAACAATGTGATGCAAATGCTTTTTAGTGTAAAACTTATTAACTTCAGTCAAAAAAAAGTGTGACGTATGACACAGACTAGGCCCCCTTCCACTTTAAGTGTATAAGCGCGCTAACTTTCGCATTTTTTCTCGGGGGTGTCGTGTGTAAATCAACATTTTTACTCGAAGAATTTATATTCCATTTTAGACTTACGAAATTAAAAAAAATAATTAAAGATCATTACATGACCTGTAGAGTTTGTGTATTTGAACTACATCAAAGATATCGTTGTCTCGGGATCGCGGGTAGCGGGGGGGACAGTAATGTGAGAGCCACGGGCGAAGGCGAACGTGTTTTAACCCCTGTTACTGATGACATAGCGAGCCAATATAAGTACCTACTCACTTATCCCTGTACCTGCATGTTCTATATGACCGATGAACTAACATGTTTGATGGGTATACTCATTATTTGATAAAGAAATATAATCACTCTTTTTAATCACATTGACCCTATTTACCGGCCGAGCTGGCACATTTTGTGAAAGCGACTTTGCTGATAGTTTGCTTGTATTGATGAAATTCCGCCGATCTGTGTTCCATACTAACTGCAATTGTATGGTATGGTATGTATGGCACCTACTACAGTAATGTCTTCAGAATAACAAGAACCAGCTGATTTTGTGTCGCATATGTCTTCAAAACAGTCTCGACGGTATACCTTACCTGCCCGCACCACTGAAAGCAAGCAAAAATAAAATAATTTGGTGTTGCTTTATTCCATTATGGGTTTACTCTAGTGAAGTGACCCTAAAACACAAACTCCTATTTCTATAAGCTAAACCATGTGGAAATATGTATCGCGTCGTATACGGGACACGTTTGAGAGAAGCGCTAATCACTTCGATAAGCGTAGCACCACCAATGTTGTGAACTCGCCAGTTCCTGATGAGAAGAGCAGGCGTTCGGGGCCTCCGTGCCAATGGTTTATGTCGCGGAACTGTGGGAAATCCTCCAGCGGTGATAACGACACAAACGAAAATAAATGGAACTTCGAACACCTAAATCGTACTTGGATTGGTGCCATCACTTGGGTAAGGACTAGTCTAGCTCATAGTCATAGTAATCAACCCTTTCCTAAGTTCAATATGATATATCTATTTCATTCCGTGCACAGGAAATAAAGTGTATTGTTTGTAAATATTACAGAGCAGTGCACTTGTGCTTGGGTGGTACACTAGTCAAATCATACACTTGAAATTGAAACACTGTGGAAAACCTAAAAAGTCAGAGAACTTAAACAGCATTCTGTGTACATTACGGCCTTTCGCCAGAGATGTCAGCAAGAGGGCACTGAGCTCTGGGAGTATAGATACAATAATAGAGCATTTTATCCCCACTGTACATTTGGTGTCAAATGAACCAAGTGGAGGAAATCAAGGATCTCATGCTAGTGCCAGTTCAACTAGCACCAATTCTTCAGATGATTTGGGAGAAGTTTTGAACTCTATTGAGAACAAGCTTGGGTTGGCAGCCATTGAAAATGGACAGCATCATGTTGGAATCAGCCTCCTCAGGTATTTTGCCTGGTGTATTTATGCTCACTGATTTTTGGTTGTCATTAGCTTACTAAACACTTTTCATATTTTTAGATCTGCAGCAAACCGCCATCATGCTCCAGCTCTTTACAACTTGGGTCTCTGCTATGAGAATGGATTAGGAGTAACTGTGGATGAGAAAATGGTATTTAATAACATATATTGTCTGTTACTTTCAATTGGCTAGGTAAGTTATTTCCATTATAACAGCTAGAAAAATGTTTAAAGATGGATATACCAACAGAAGTATGTCTTACTAATTAACGGGACCCTCCCGTTAACCCCTTTAGTTATGACACCGTAAAACAGAATTTTCAAAACTTGTCTGGCATGCATTAATGTGATATCCTATCCTGATTATGTACATACAAATGATTATAAAATTTACAGGCAATGGAGTTTTATAAATCAGCAGCATCCATGGAGCATCCTGGAGCGTTATACAACCTCGGAATCTACTATGGCCAAGGTAGAGGTGGTCTTCAACGTGACACAGGAACAGCCACCAGGCTGCTTCGGTTAGCCGCAGTCCAGGGTCAACAAGACGCAATTGATGCACTCAAGTCATTAGACATAGATATTGAACCTCATATTGAGGTAGATTCTTGGCCAAATAACCAGCCATACTTACACAACGAAAACCTAATACCAACACACTCATCACTTTTTGTTGAGAATGTTAATTTTATGATGCCTACTCCTCGGGCTACTATTTTTTAATGGTGATGGGTGCTTTTATGTTAATTGTAGGCATGTTGCTTTTATAGGTATCACAGACCATATATATTTTTAGTTCTGTGATAAGTATCAACAAAGCAACTTTTTATGATCAAAATAAATAGTTTGAAAAGATATGAACAAATTTTAATGACAGCAATGCAATTATTTTAACTATTTAGCATTCAATTGGTTGAACTTACCTCAAAAGGTTCCAGTACCTACTTGTTTCATTGACAATGTAGTGATTTTTGCGCTTCCACCTTCGGTCTTATCGTAATTTGTAACCAGGTGAGATGAAGGCCAAGGAACTTCCCCATTATACAATAAAACTAAAAATAGTTCCAATATTCATCTATATTCTTTGTTTTGTATGTATTTTTTGTCTAGTTGTTATTCAAAAGACCAGAATGTAATTTTGGCGTAGTTTTAGAGTTTCTGTGTATTCCACAGCTTTAGCATTAGTACTATCTACAACTTGTAGGTACTCCATAGTGACGGTGAGAAATATCACAGATATAATTATGTAAAATTGCTTGAAATTAAAAACTGACATGGTGTTTAAAAGAATGCTTTATTTGCATGCACCTCACAAGTATGGAAGGTATTTTCATTTGTTAGCACTGTTCATAACAGTAGTCACACTATTGTTAACAAGCCTCATAGCTCAGTTGGTAGTAACTCTGCCTTCTGCGCTGTAGGTTGTGCGTTCAATTCCCACCCAGGACAAACATTAGTGTGATGAACGGGACGTGCGGGACTACTTCTGAATCGGGCATGCCATTTCAAAATAAAATGTCTTGTATTGGAGAGTGAAAGTCAGCGCGGGCTACGCAGCTAGGCCTTCTATATGACAGTGTACCTGCTCCACCGCCACCTGTGATGCTCGCTTTTGGTGCTGTATCTTGTTTACTGACACAAAACCTACATGATACATAATGGAAGGTGGAAGTGTGCCTCAATCATGAAAATGTTCTTGTGGCAATCTCTAGCATATGTTTTTTTTTTACAACTATTAGGTAATTTAATGATGAAATGTGCATGAATCTATTGTTTGATTACTGTTATCTCTGAAATAAAGTAATAATTAGACATTACTAACTGTTTCATTTAGTTTAGGAATCTACATTGGATTGGATGTGATTCAAATTAACCATATCTTATTTAGATGTATTTATTATGTTCCATACATAACCTTTCTTATCCTATAAGTATAATCTAACATCAATTATATTACATAGAAACTGTGCTATCCTTTCTATGGTATAGAAAGGATAAAAAGCACAAAACAAGTCAAGTCGCTTCAAAACCAAACACAATTATTACAAGTTTATACTATGTACTAAAGATTACCTTAAATAGTAACACTACTATTCCATGCTAAGGGATCCCATATCATAAGGGAATGTATGACAATGAGTTCAATAGAATGGTTTTGTTACAAGAAACTATTCACAAAGTAGAGAAAATATCATATTATAGACCTAAGTAATTCCATTATGTTATAATATAATCTTGATGCCCTGATAAAATGTTTATAAGCAGCTTAAATAAAGGCTTCTCGGTCATTTCCAAATATCCTGTAACAAAATATTACGATTTTTAATACTCATTTATCATAGCTTTGTTTCAAGCAAAAACAAAATCAATAAATGTCTGGTGTTTCAATTGCAGTTCTTTAGTTTAACTACTTTGAGCAATATGGACTTCACACATCTACTGGAATTATTCAGCTGTGTTCATGATCGACAGACAAATAGACGAATATACGCGCCTCGATACAATACAACTCAATACATTTTATTTTCATATTGTGGCGCAGCATGAAATAATGTCTGATGACGTGCCGCCTCCGCGTATCAGTCGGGGTAGACGGCGCGGCAGCGGTTGGTACTGCGGTGGGTAGCGCATGTCATGAAAAATTTCAATTTCAAAAGATCTCTTGTGGCATACTTATTATATACGAATTACGGGACGTAAAGGACATTTACAGCTCTCATGTTCGGTAAGTAGGTTCTTATTACCTCCAAATGGGGCTTGTAGGTGACTAATTAGCGCTCTAGGGTAATAATGTAGCTAGAAAAGCCCTAGGGCGGTAAGTAATTTAAAAAAAAACACTTCCTTCTTTCTAAAACTTCGCGTACATCTAACCATCATACTGGCAATAGACATCATGCATTCAGCCCAATGACCAAAGAGGTCGCTTTGCTATTCAGACTTGTTTTCGTGTGAGTATAATAGTCATAAATTTTAAATATCGAACGGCAAAGCTCAATTTCGTTCTTGAAAAAAAAAAATTTTCTTTACTTGATTCTTTTTAATGAAAAAAAGGCGGGAACAGAAAATCATTTCACTATAAATTTTAACAAATAAAATGTTTTATTCTTGTAATGCCGGTTTTTTTCTACTTACCTCACAATCGAGATGTAAAGCAGAATAGTTAGCTCGGGTGTAAGCACCAATTGCACCCTCGAACTATAGGCGCAATTGATACCTTACAGCCCTTGGCTACTAATCTACTATTAATTAGCTATCTATGGGAAAAATTATAAACAATTTATGTAAGCTCTAGTAAACTAAAGCTTACATAAATTGTTTATGTAATGCTAAAGCATTACATTTGATATGCGTAAATGTCTTGTATTTGGATGGCAAAACAAGACGAGGTTTAAAACCAGTACAATATTGTTAAATAATCTAATGTTGAGCTAAGACAATAGTGGTCGTAGACAAGAGAGCTCGTCAAAACAATAGGAACATTCCGCGCGGCGCGTTCAGCTTTTGGTGCCGTGTAGTACGTGATCAAGTGATAGTGCAGTAGTACCTCTAGTATTTCCTGGCGTAGCTTTCTCGTGCCGGCTGCGCGTATCTGTCGGGGTAGGCGGCGGCTCCGGGCGGAGGCGGCTGGTACTGCGGCGGGTAACGCGTATCGTAGCCGGCGTAGCGAGTCTCGCCGCCGCCGCCGCTAGACCACGCCTCGCCGCCACCTGAACTGCTGCCTATACAAATAAAAATAAATATATATAACTTCAAGTCAATATATACACAATACAACAACGGAAGCTTGTAAAAAATAATAAAAGGGCAAGTACCTATTTTACCTTTGGAGGGCGCGGCGGTGTCGGGGTACCGGCTGGACGTGGTCCAGCTGCGCGGCTCCGGCTTGGTGGGCGGCGAAGGGCGGTACGAGCGCGTGTCGCGAGACTCGTATGTGCGACTAAAACCAAACATGTATCTGCAGTGGCCGGTTTGAAATCATTAAACTGACTACAGACTCAAGTTGGCCGCTGTAGGAATAATTTAGCCAGGGCGGAGGTATCACAGCCTAGCGCACATTGCAAGTGTGGAGCCTCCGTGCAGGATATGAGCCACCTACTTTCGTGCCTGCTATGCTCACAGACCTGATAGAGGCGATCAACAAAGCTGTGAAGGTTGCTTGATCGTGGTGGAGGAGTTTGAGGCTCTTTTTATTCTAAAAGGAGGAGTCACTGTCTAACAAATTTATTTATCAGTATTTCGCAGTATCTTACGCAGCTTGTACAGTTTGCACGAAGTTAGTTCCGAGATGTTTTTTGACTAGGGGATAGAGCAAATGATGATGAAGCTGAAAGGTCTGAAGACTGGGACTTTTCTAGTGACCGTAAACACCACCGAAAAAGGAATAGTAAAGTAAAATACCCAGTTTAATTCACTTGGATGACATATTTCAAAATTACCTGGGTTCCTTCGGCCTGGTGCCAGGCGGCATAGGTTGTCTGGAGTCTTCGGCAGCTCCATTGCTCACGTACTTGCTCATGTTACCCGCTGGAATAGAAGTACATAATCAATTTTAGGTATGAATGCCTCAAACATACAAAATTTATATATTTTTCAGTGCCCCTTTACTCTACAAAAGGCTATTTAATACAATTCCAAGTGACTCGACTTCTACTTTTGATTCTCAGTTCGTAAGCTAATGTTTTATTTAACCTCTACTCTGCTTCAAGCCGTAATGTAACCCATAACGGATGGGCAGGAGATCCTAGCTTATATGGAAAACATGTATTGCTTGAGAAAAAGTGGTAAACTCCACTTCATTGGATGTCTCCCATGGACCAATAGCTCTTCTAGGTATTTTCGTTTCGTTGAGCGATTTATTTTGCTGTCGGTCCTCGAAAGAGAATAATTCAGCCTGTTCAACCTGTCCAAAAAAAAAGAGTACCCGAGCAGACCACTCTACCGACTAATCTCTATTACTTTCTTTTCTGCAAGTCAATGGAGCGTGCTCTCAATTGTAAACTCCTGCCATACTTACGAGTGTAACGATCTCCTAAGTGACCGTCCACACGAATTTTTCAGCCTACGTAGGGAGTTTGTGGAGCATTTGAGCCTCAAGCTTAACTTTATGTCGGAATGGGGTGACGCAAATCTTGCTCTATTTTTGGTGGTGTTCCCGGAGTGCGCCGATAAGGGATGAGCTGTCCTCATTGATGACGGTGAGCGCCTTGGATGTAGGCTTGTTTCAGGGTATGCTTGCTTATCGGCCGCTATTGCGCTTACAAGTCGGCATTCATGGTACTCAAGGGTGAATGAGTGATTGTTTCTGAGACCTAGACCTATGGGTCTGACATAGTCGACATCGATTTAAAGTCCCTAAACCAAAATAAGAAAAAAAAAAAAAACTAGTTCCAAACCTCAGGCTTGTGTATTCTCTGCAAAAAGAGCCAATTCCACCCTATACCTAATTTAAGTTTGAGCCTTTTAGGTTTTGAACTTTCATCTTATCTGAACTTTGGCTCCCATATTGAGTCTAAGGCCAAATTTGCTGCTTTGAAGCTGGGTAACCTGGCTAAGGTTCGACTTTTGCTTTAGTATCCTAAAATTTAATTTCAAAGCGGAAGGCTGTTTCCTCTGTGATTGTCATAGGTCTTCGGTCGGTTTACAAGCAGACAAATAAATGCCATGTGCCAAGCAACAAGAATTGAATTTAATATCGCTTTCTTGTACACAAAATTACCTACATCAAATCACCATTTCTGAAAATTACCACTTTAATTTTCAGAAATTGAGATTTTTTTAAAGGTAAGTATTAACTCTAGTATTATCATTATAGTATTTATCAGTAGGTATTGTTAGAAGTGGTCATATTGAGTACTGGACATTATTAAAAGTGGTAATTTTCATTTGCAGTCCCAAACCATTGAAACAATACAAACATTAGGGAACACGGTGTATAATTACAAGCAATTCACGGAATACGAAGTGTAATTAGTTATTACTCACAGGATACATGTCTGGCGGGGTATTCGGCTCGCTTGTAATCCCGCTCGCCACCGCGGTCCCGCTTGTCACCCGCGCGCTCGTAGCTCGAGCCCATCTCGAAGCGAGGCGGCGGCGGAGCCTCGAACCCACTGCGGCTTGAAGACTGCAAAAAAACATGCATACTCGTACATCTGATATATATATATATATATATATATATATATATATATATATATATATATATATATGTGTATTCATATTGTACGACGAGGAAGCGCTTGGCTTTCATCTCACATGGTAACAATTTGAGATAAGGCCGAAGGTGAAGGATCACTTCACCCGGAATCCACAACAAACTGAGGAACTGGCTATCTTACCTCTAAATGCCGGGACACAACAATTTTTTAAAGAATAGTTACTATGGCGACAGTAAACCTCTGGATCTGAAATCAGTGAGATGAACCACTAGACCACAGAGGCGGTTAAAATGATATACCTATGAGTTCTTCCCCTGCTTACACATCACCCTTTCCACCAGATAGCAACATTTAGAAGGTTAAATGGCGCAGTGAAAAATTACCAATAATATCTATTTTATTTTTTTACTAGTTCACTTGCACATAGATATGATACCGAAAATACAACATACAATCACTGCGATAAACAACACGCCAGTTAAACGTGGTGTTTATGACAAGTCCCCAATCAAAACCTTTGAGATAATAACAATCAATAATAAATATTACTGGACATTAATATCTTGTTATATGGGAACTAGATTATGGATAGACAACTAGATTTTTTTTGCAAATCCGTACTATCTTACAATGTTATTCCCAATGAGATTGGTAACACTATTCACTTAAGAACCAACACTGCAATCACCAAATCGCTTGCCCAATGTGACCCATATTGCTTGGCAAGCGATACGGTGAAGTAAGACCAGTTTATTACCACTGTAGGTGTAATGATGATGATGCAAATTCCCAAATAAGACACAATATCTGTAATACGTAAACGTATTGTAGTAGCTATGACTGTCGTCCTTACAATGGGCGGCGGCTGGGGCCGCTTGTGGCGAGAGTCTCGTTCGTAGGCGGGCTCGGGCGGCGGGCTGGCCGCCTTGCGGTAGCTGCTGCCTTCGTACCCACGCTTGCGACGCTCGTCTTCCAATCTATACATATTATATATTTTTTGTAATTTAATTAATAAAATAAAGTATATGACACTATACATTTGTGAAATAATTTTTATAGTTTCCGAGATTACCCATTACAAACTAACAAAAAGCAAATTTTATATCTCCATCGATCAATAAATGATAATCTACTACTATATTTATATCGAAAAATGGTATCTATTTAGTAAAATATAACTTTACTGTGTCGTTATAAGCGACATTTTGTCGATGGCCTCAAAAGTAAACCTCAAACATAAAGGAATGTGAGTTTTATTTGTAATTCAATGAATATAAATTTATGGCACTAAGGGAAAGTGACACTATACATTGGTGAAATAACTTAGTTTCTGAGATTAACAATTACAGACTAACAAATAGCAATATTTACCTCTTCACCAATCAATAAATCAATAACAATTTACTACTTTTTATATCGGATAGAAGGAATGTACCTGAGTTGTGCGCGTTTCAGCTCCAATCTCTCCAATTCCAGCTTCTCGCGCTCGAGTCGATGTCTTTCGCGTTCTAGCCGCAGTATCTCATTCTTTTCGCGTTCAATTTTCTCCCTAGGACAAAAGCCATTATACAGTTATGTTATTGTTACACAAATCGTACAGGAATCTTAGCGCGGCTTGTAAGTGGCTTTACTCATATTCAAATGCCAAATGGACGTTTTACCATGTTAACGAATTCCTGGTATGACCTTACCGAGTTTTCAAACCACATAATTGTGCATATGTGCCAAATAAATGTTCAAATAGCGGTAAGTCCAGATACTATTAACAGCGTACATATTATTAGCATACTCTATTTCTACCTACATGTTTCTTCGTAGCCGTACGCGTATCGTGTGATCGACTAGTTGTGAGTTGTTCATTCATTCATCTATACTTTACTGTAAAGATCCGCAGGACCTCCACAGTCGAGCACTTTCGCAATGAGCGTAAACTACTCTCATCAGTATAATACCTCTCAGCACGTAGTTTCTCTCTCTCTAACGCAAGGCGGTGTTTCTCCTGGCGCTGTCTTCTCTCTCGCTCTCGCAGCGCCTCCTCGGCGGCGCGGCGGCGGCGCTCCTCCTCGCGGACGGCGCGCGATCGCTCGCGTGCACGCGCTACATCACGCTCCTTCTGCGACGTCAAAAAAAACAGCCTCAAGATTGGCCAATATCCAGCAGGTAATTAAAATAGTTATAGTTTAAACCGGCTCTTGTGGTTTAGCGAGAGTTCCCGGGTTCATCCCAGGAGAGTACCATATTATTCTCGGTTTGGTTGGTGGTAGGACTTTGTTTGAAACCGCCTGGCTAGCTACCACATACGCTTCCACCTTCGGCCTTATCATAACTTGAAATCACGTGAGATTAAGGCCAAGCGCTTCCCCGTCGTACAATAAAAAAAATAAGCTGTTGTTTTAATTACATAAATGTTTAAAATTTAGATTACAATGACAGTCAAAACAATCGGGAAAATTTAAAGGTGTGCCGCGATTAAGATTCATTTCGTAATAATTATGTATGATGATAACTGAGACCATTTGATAATGTGTATGATGCTTACCCAAATCTTGTTGAATGACAGTACATCTCTAGCCGGCGACCTTTTGTCTCTCGGCTCTCGACTGCGAGTGCTGCGCTTAGCGCGGTCCTGTTATTAAAATAATTATGTTCATACTAGGTTCGTCAGCGTGGATACCAGGATAAAAGTAGCCTATATCGTTTAGAACAATATAATTTAAAATTATAACTCAATCCATTTAGAACAGAAATCCATATAAACTTTCCAATTATACGTATTTAATACTAGGCAGTAGGATAGTACCTATCTGTGTAAAAGATTGTTCCTTAGGGTTAGTTACCTTATCACGATCTGTTTTCTGATCGCGTGGTTTCGACGTAGACCGGTCCTCAGCGTCAGCCTCAGTTGGCTTGCCTTCCCCGGCCTTTTCTCCATCCTTGCCCTCCTATAGAATAAGTCTTAGCTGAATCACACATCACACATTCAGGATAGCAAAGGAGCAATGCAAAAAAAAATACACCCCCATGTATAAGATTCTCCTCTACCTTTATCATTAATACTGGTAAAGAATGGAATTCTTTGCCTTCGTCTGTTTTTCCGCACGAGTACATTCTTGAGTCTTCAAGTCCAGAGTCTTAGGCCACATCTATACTTGTTTTACATGTAAGCTGGTGGTCAAACGCTTGACTATCACCAAAAAAAAAAAAAACTCAGTTCCACATTAAGACTCTTCTGTGCATGAGGAATTATAAGTGCAGTGGCTGGATCATGAATTTCTCACGTTATCGTAATGTAAAGGTAACGTATTTACGTTTCGGTTACGGACCTTTACATTACTTGGAAGCACGAAGCACTATAGTATCATTCACGTAACAACGATAGGTAAATTATATTACGATACATGTGTCAAAAGTTCCGTGATCGCAAATTTAGTTCTATTTACGTACTGTAGAGGCGCTGTGCGAAATCCTATACAAAATGCTAACGTGAACGATACGCTTACCGTACTCGTATATATTCGTGATCGGGCCTCAGGACATTTTCTCACCATTCGGAATTAGGTCATTGGGATAGGGTACATTTTGAGATGTTATGTCCCACAGTGAAGAAGCTTGTCCCTACTTTTTAATTCATTTGCAGACGGAACAAGCAACCAGCCCACCTGATACTAAGTGCACCTTTTGCCTACACAAAGCCTTACTGCGAAGGTCACATCCACAAAGAACATGACCTACGCGGCACCGCATAGCGCCTGTCAAATTGAAGCATAAAAGCCTCTCGTGCCCGTAATTTCACAGGCAACCATACCCTTTTAAACCGGAACACAGCAATGCTTGACAGCCGAAATACTAGGTGTATAATAATACGAAATAGGTGGTAGTACTTCCCGGACGTGCCCTTTCACAAGGTGCTCTATTACTCTTACCAAGGGGAGATTATAGATGGGAATACTCAGCATTAAGGTTTTTTTATTTTTATGTACGTACTTTCCTAATATTCCAACAATCATTCATTTGTCATTTCCATTCATTTACGTCCGTTTTTTTTATGTCACCTTTTTATACTTACCTACTTATCTGTGGAAACTTCGCTGCTTTTTTATTCTTTTGTATTCTCTATATCTATTATGTAATAAAATAAACAAATCAAGTCATTGAGGATATGTTAATTTACCTCTTTCTCCTTATTCTCTTCTTTAGTCTCCTTGTGATGATCGGTGCGGGATGGTTGGCGTCGCGATGAAGACTCCGATTCGGACTTAGCCTTTTCCACCGAAATCATGCGCCCATGCAGTTCTGAAATCATATCAATAGCAAATATATAATTTTGTTTCCAGTCTGCCTCGGAGAAGGGTTTAGTTTTTTGGATGTATGTTCAGTATTAATAATAACATCTAACAGGACATAAATTTCACACAGCGCCATCTAATCCCAAACTAAGCAAAGCTTGTAATGTGGGAGCTAGATTACAGAAATAATACTTAAACACTTTTCCTGTTTTTGAAAAATACACACTTAAACAATATACTCATCACATATGTTTGTCCTGGGTGGGAATCGAACCCACAACATACAGCTCAGAAGGTAGAGCTCTACCAACCGAGCTTTGAGCTTTGTTAGGTTAATGAGAGTTTATTTTACCTGTTCTATGTAAATTCTTGATGCAGTTTTCAGCATCTAGTGCACTGGCCATCGTCACATAGCCGTAGCAACGTGAGCCAGGAGTTCTGGCATTAGTCACCACTTTGGCTCCAATAACCTGATAATTAAAGCAATGTTAATTATGTTTAAATTACAAAGAGTCTTGTATTAAACAAAAATAGAATTATAATAGGTATATTGACCTTTCCATGCTTGCTGCAAAGCTGTTTTAAATCCTTAGCACGAGTGTCACCCGATAAGCCACTGACCCACAGATTGCGGGCCCCTCCCTCTTTGCCATCATCTTTTCTGTCTTTTTTATCATTTTCTTCCTTATCTTTATCATCTGCAAGAACAATAGAAATAAAAAGTGTTAACGCAATTTAAATTTAGTGATGTTATACTTTTTCTCTTAAGTTACTCTCTCTTAAGACTCAAATTACCTTTTTGCTCCTTATCATTTTCATCTGCATCATTGCTGAAAAAACAATACATAATTAATTGAAGGTACAAGGTAAAAAAGTTTAATATTTAGGAAATTTAAATTTTTCGTCAGATGACATCAATGATTGGTTTATTCATCACAATTCTCCTTTGAGTGATTACGAAACTATTTTGCCGTTAAAACACACTATCAACTACAAAGTTTTGCACTGTTACTCTGCCAAAGCCCATCTGCGATGAAACACGTGGCCCCGCAGTCACAACAGCAGTGTAGTGCGCACGATGGATGCTTGTAGCTGATGGGTATGTGTTGCATGATGATTCTTCAATCTTCAGAGTAGTTTTTCATTGGTGCAAGTCGTGCAGCGTTTCCAAGGCTTTCGAAGTGAAGATCTTGATGCAATCCAGCGTAACATGAGTGCAAAACTTTGTAGCGAAAACTTATTGTAGCATTAATTGGAGAGGATAGTCGTGGGCAGGCAGACGTGTCACCGCGCCGGGCGTGCGGCGTTCACCAACCTAGTCGCGGGCGCCTCTTGGTTCGCTTGTTCGCCGTCGGCTGGCGCGTCGTCCCCGTCGGCAGGCGCGGCGTCGGCGTCGGCGTCGGCATCGGCATCGGCATCGGCCGCAGCGTCGTCCACCGGCTCCTTAGCTTCCCCGTTCGCCGCCACATCTATGCCAGCAGAGTAGTCTCACCACACGAGCCAGTGCAGGTCGCTCACAGAGCGGCCCACCCTGCCTCTCCGACAATCTTCCCAGTGAAGTTGCTTGCATTTTAAATCTCACACTTGCATGATGCAAATACACTATCCTGACCTGTGAAAACTTGATTCGACATTATAACCACTGTCTGGAAAGGGCGTAGGTAGCTAGGTTCTACCATATCCATATTCAACATACGTATGTTGTACCATGTTTTGTCTGGAATTTGTCAGCCTGGTCACACTCATTTACCAATAGAATGAATGTGTGTTGACACCTCAGTGAACACAAACAGAGGAAAGTGTGAGTGATTGTGAGTAGTTTCATTTCAGAATTGTTTGCTATGATGGTCTATGTACCATATTTTTTACTCAGTTGTAGTTTTGCCAAATATTGGTTTGATTGGCTGAGCTGTACTGTCTTTGTTTTTTGTTCTCATTCTTGTCATCTGCATCATTCTTCAACTTCAATACTCGATACTATTGGTTCCATCTCCACGAAAAGCCAGATAAGGTGACAGTATAAAAAAAAACACTATTAGTACCAGTTGCCTGAATCCATTTTGGTGTAGATATAAATAAATCAATAAATTAAAACAGTATGCTGCTATATCACAGGTGAATTAAGGCAATGTTTAGCATTTTTTCTAACATGTGATGTAATGAATTATAAAAACTTACCTTGCTGGTTGGGTTTAGTAGTACTGTCCGTCTGGAATAAAAGAACAAGCATATAAATATAAAAGTTTATCTCTAACACACTTGGCTCAGCTCCAGTATGTTACAAACAAGTTTTATTTATAGATACTGCAAAATTAGAATATTCAATGCATTCAGAAAATAATTTGATACTTGCAGTTGCAAAATTGCTATGATGTTAGAAGGAGAGACTATTAGAGAATTAAAATATGCTTGTAGCAAAAAAATATATTTTATCTCATTTATAAACACTTTCTGAAGTTGTACTCTACATTATTTACAAGTTGACAATTGTGCAATCAATCAATTTCCATCATAAAACCATTTGATATTCCATTGGAAATACCGTTGGATATACTTCTAACAGAGGGCAGTTGGAAAGTAACATTGAAGAAATAGAAACGTACCTCTTCATTCAGCAATTCATCTTCACCAAGATCTAAATTGATGCTGTCCTCTACATCTGTGTTATCAGTTTTGTGATCTTCCTCCTTAACTTCTTTATCTAGGCACGCTTTTTTGGGTTCCGATGCCTCGGAATCATCTTTCATCTCTCGTTTCTTAGCCGTCTTTTCAATCTCGTCAACTTCCATCTTAGATTCTGTCTCATCTGATTGTTTCTCCTCAGGTTCGTCATCGTCCCCAGCGTCGTCCTGGACAATCATGTCCTCCATAGCTGGAGTCTCCTCTGCCTCTTGCTCAACAGTGCTTTCGGAGCGCCTCGTCTTTTTCGATGGAGTTTTAGCATCCGATATGGCCAGTTCGAACTTGTAGGTGGCTGGATCGTGACCCTCTTCTTCCAGATGCTACAACAAAACATTTGTTCACGCAATGCATATGGAAAAAATAATGGATTTTCATATGAACGCTTTGGGATTACCTTCGTTAGACGTTGTATGAGCACACCGCGAACGCCGCTCTTGTCTAGGTTACGTTTTTCTAACTCAGCTCGTAAGTCTATTACCCTGAGATCATTCAGTAAACGTTTTTTGTCCGACATCGCTGGGTGTTATTTGAACTAAGCTTTTCAATAAAAATGTAAGACACCACAAAATTAGCAAAATAACCACGGTATGACGCGTTTGATGCAAAAATTGCGGACTCTAAATCAATTAAAATGGCGGACGGATAAAGTCACAGACTACCTACTATGGCGCTCAAAGCGTACAGTAATAGAATAGAAAAATATAGTCAAATATAAAACACAGACAGAACACGAATAAACGTATATAGACATTAAATACTATTACAACACAGATCCATCAACTCAACACCAATTACCATGGTGTATGAGTTTAAAAAAAAAATAGTCAGTAGCAAGCCACTTCGTTAGTTACGCCTAGCCTCCTGGCAGACCAGACCGAGAAAAAACAAGTACAAACAACAATTGTAAACCACATATTCAAGAAAATAATTTTTTTTATTGTACCTACGACGACGGGTAAGCATTTGGCCTTCATCTTACCTGGTTACAAATTAAGATAGGCCGAAGGTGGAGGCGCACTTCACCCGGAATCCTCAACCAACTGAGGAACTGCCTATCTTACCTCTAAATGCCGGAACACAACATTTTTTAGAATTGTTGTTATGGTGACAATATGAGATAAGATGGTGATAGCTAGCCAGGCGAACTTAAACAAAGTCCTCCCTCCAAACCAAACTATGACACTAAAAGACCAGACTAAATATTTTATCAGTCCATGAACTATATACAGATAGTGCTTCTAACTCTAACTTTTTATAAGTATCTATTTCCTGTTAATTATTTTTAATACCTATATTAAATAAACAACGGATAGTGCAAGCCCTAGCAAAAAGATAGTAACCATAGGTAGATTTAGAATATACTAACGTTAGATTGGCAATAGTCTCCTTGTATGGCGGCCTTCATATTGTAATATTGCCATATTATATTGGCCCAGTGGGGGGTGGTCAGCAATAGATTGAGGGTGCTGATGAAATTGACAATTTCTTTCGATTATTGTATGTACCCACAGAACATATGTCGATGGAATCACTATTAAATAGACTGTTTCATTGTAAATTAATTACTGTTACTTGTTTACCCTATGTACATAAAAAAAATTGTCAAGTGTAGTACCGTTAGACATTTTTCAGTTTTTTAGGACAAAAGTTGCAAAATAATATTGAAAAAACTATTTCTCAGTGAATTGCTTTGTTTTATTCACAAGTAAAAAACATGATATGTGATTACTTGTTGAAAGTAGAACCTGCATAAATATGCATAAATATGTGAATTTCACATAAAGCACGAACGAGCAAGTTAAGTTAACGAGTTGTCATTTGATTGTTGAATCAACTCTATTTGTTACACGCAGACCAAATTGACTCGACTTGCGCGATACTTATTGTGCTGGTTCAAGTTGAATTGAGAGTTGAGTTGAATTATTTAACTCCAAACAAGAAGAAATATACATAAAACATTTTTATGAATGAATAAAAAAACCTAGGCTTTTAAACATCAGGTACTTTACTCCACTTCTTTACTAGATAGTATGTTTACTACAATTTTTTTTTACAGGGGAAATCTGTTCGCAGACACCCTGACGCACGCAGGGATGCGAAAGAGTAGTGTGAGGATGACGGACTCGTCGACTCACTAAAACCACCCCGGTGGAAGGCCTCGATGCATGTCGAGGGGCTCCGACAACTCTTTATAGAACATTTGGATGCCCCCCTCGCATTTCCTTTAAAACACGTCCCGGGAACGACACTACAGTCGCTCCAGCACTCGTGGTGCTATGGCTGCACATGCCACAATGTGTCAGGCGCCCTCCCGGGGTCCGCTACTGACCAGCCAGAGCCCTCGCTCCAACCACCCACGCAGTCTCGAAGGGCCCCCAAGCCTCTCATGGGGCAGGCAGTGGGGGGCGGCCGTTGCCAGCGCCCCGCCACCGCCTCCTACGAGCGGGATCGGCCCTCTCCCGATCTCGCTCGGCGGCCTCTTTCCGAACCAATACGGTCTCACATAAAGAGGCCACAGCCTTCCAAGCCGTCTCATCTGCCAGCATAGCTTCTGCTACGCTTGGCAGAGAGAGGTTCTGCCCGATCCGATAAACCTCTTTTTAATAAAAAAATCCTGTTCAGAAAGTTCAAAAGGTCAAAAGAAAAAGGGACAAGATTCAAATCAATCAAGCAAAAAACAACTACCATTAGAAAGCAAACTGAAGTAAACAAATAACAAATGGCGTGATTCGATTTTCTATTGCACCTCTCAACGACTTCACTATTCTTCTTCTATTCTTCCTCAATTCAATAAATAAATCCCTTCGAATGAAACCGCACCGACGACCCGATCACTTAATTTGATTCGATTCGGTTCGGTCAGGGCTCGGGTGGGCTTGGGAGCCCTCGGTATCTGCGACTCTAACGACTAGCGAAGTTTTCGATTCGATTTGGATCACCCGACTAGGCGGTGGCGGCGGCGTGTCAGCGGGCGGCTGCCTGCTTTTCCGAACGATGTGGGGTCTGAGTTGATTCGAACTTAAAAATATTCAATTTGAGTTGACTCGTTTACGAACCAATTCGAGTTGCTTTCGAAAGTAATTGTACAGTTATGAAGCCTTTCATATTTTATTGCAATAAATACCGCAATTTAGTGCTAAAATGCATAGAAATGTAATATTATTGTTATTGATGGAATGTCGACCATGGAATGGACGGCGATGTTAAGTTACCTCATGATAAATCATCACAAACCTATGATCTTTACACAAATAACTGTCTGTAACACAATATCTGCCTATGATATATAACGCAAACACACTGTTTTTTACAAACGCCATTTAAATAGCCCCAAACTAAACATAGCTTGTAATTTGGAAACTAGATTCTGGATAAAAAATAATAATGATTTTTAAAATAAATATAACAGGACATTAATTTGAAGTGTGCATCAGGGAGCACAACTCTCCTCGATTGGCTGGCGGCAAATCGGGATAGTGTGTTGGCTTTTACAAAACAACCCTACCCTTTGGGTTTATGGTTGGATGAAGAGAAAATCACGCAGCCGTCTTTCCACAATCAAATGTCAATTCAACCGGCTATATGCATATACTGATATAACTGTAATTATGAGCGAGTTAATCGAAGATAATTTGAAACACAGAACTTTTAAACTATGTGGCCTCATGTTATTTTATGGCCAGATATCCTCAGGATAAAGATCGATAAGTAGGTCAAATAGTCTCAGTCCCATAAAAGTCTTCTTTTCCATCCAAAATATATAACTAATGTGATACGCAACGATGATTGATAAAATATACTGATCCTTTTTGTTGCAGTAATTTAATTTATTTATCTCGACAGAGGAATATATCCAATTACTCCAATTATATAATCAATATTATAGTTAAAATAATAACTATTATTTTAATTACACTAGGCAACAGAGGCGGTTAAAAATTTAATTAACATAATTTTCATTAGTATGTTAACAGAGCTTGCACCACTAGTTTCGTTGATGCCAAAATAAAACATGTTGCACAAAGGTCTGTTTGTTATAATATCTACCGCATAAACATAATATTATTATTTTGAATTCCTACTGTAGCCGGTATGGAATCGATATCGGTAGATTTTATTTAATAAGGATGCACATCACAGATATATTCTGTTGTTCTTGTTGTTGTTGTAGAATTTATTCAAGTCAAGTGGGGTTTAACTAGACTAGAAAGTCCTGTTTTGACGTTTTGTCCCGTCTCTTCTTGCGTACATAAATACAAAGTACTAAAACTAATTTATGGTTTTTTCTTTGCTTCGAACACTCAAACAAATCAAAAGTTATGTCAACGTCAAGCTACGTTTTGGTTTTGACAAAAATCATGTGATCTGATTGAGTTTCTGATCTGTTTTGTTGATTCGATTGTATTGTATTGTAATTTAATTGTATGTAGTATTATTTTACATGAGTTGAGTAGAGTAGAGAATATTGATTTTCAAGATTCATTGCAACTAAAATAAATAATATCGTCGCAGTGTTCTCAAACAATGGCAAAGGCCGAGACGAAAGGCAAGTAAAAAAATCTCTCCCAAAATTCCATTCGTCTTTCCAGGAATTACTAGCCCCAAAATGGCCCAGTTGCAGTTTACCTCCAGAAAAAGTAACTCACCACAGAAACAGATTATCTCTATCCATCCAATTCCAAATTTAGTTTGAATTGACTTCTTTTTGAAATGAACGACAAATTACGTTTGTACCTACTGGAGATAAAAATTTGCGTTACTCCGTGGCATATATGCCTTATAAAATAACTTACATCCATTTTTTTTATAGATGTACCGTGTGATTTGGATACAACATGTCAATTACTTGACAAGTTAGTGCTAAGACAGTTGCACCTAATGGAAGAGAAAATGCTGTGCGAACTCAACATAGAATCAAGCATCAACAATGGCAGTATCCACCTGGCGAAGTCGCGTTATATAATGGGGCAGAGTTCGGTTAGTATGAGTAGATTACCTACAGAAGGTTCATCAGATTTTGCTGCTTCTACTCAATGTGAATCAACAGAGGAAGATGGTATAAAACAACTAAAACTTGTGGAGAACACAGCAGAAAATACGGTGAACCCACTACGATGGTTTGGTGTGCTAGTACCACAGAATTTGCACAAAGCTCAGAGCATTTTCCAGAACACTATAAACTTTGTTATTGAATGTGCAAATGTGCAGTTGCAAATACAAAATAATATTATGTATATTGAATGCTTGGAAAAGTATAAAAGTCTTCAAAAGTCATGAGCTGTTAATACATAATATGATATAAGTACATGATGTATTATTACGTTATGCTATAATTGTTCCATTGAATCATGTCTCAGTAGTTGTAAATAAAAAATGCAATTTATGTGAACATTTATTTATTTCAATACCATCATGAGGTGAAGTGATCACTTGCCAAATTATTTTAATTTCCACTTTCCTGTTAATTTTTTTTGGACTGAGTGGTTCATAATTAGTTTTCCTATTATTGAATGTTTCAATTATGATTCCATTGTATTTAATTATACAGATATTGGTGTTGTATTAATATTATGTTACTATTAACATTTATAAATGCATTGACATTACATATAGATATAACTTCATCACTTAAGTATCTGCATACTTATTTTTTATAATATCTATTAGACCAAATAAAGACAACAGTATTAAAAGAAAAAAATATAAGTGATTGCTTTATAATTCATATTTGACTTACTTAAGATAATTTAAAAAGGTACTGAACATTATAATTTATAACCCGAGTAACATAATTATATTTACAATTTATACTTTACATAACACATTTTATCTCTCAAAAACAAATATTAAAAAGTGAAATAGGAATAACAAAACAACATTGATTGATAACATTTTGTCTTTTTTGGTGAAGTTTCAGTCACATGATTCTAGTCTCACTAATTATGGTCTCTAGTAAGAAATCTTCAAGCGAGGCTTTTTATCTTATAATTAACTACTTTCTCTTAAATACCCTGATAAAAATCATAGAAATGTAAGCTGAAACACGATTGGAATATATCCAATGTACAAAAGTAAATCAAATTTTCCTCAGAGGACTCACCTCAGTAAATTGGAAATACACTGGTACCTAACTTGTTGGGTGCTCGGACACTTGTTTATAAAGAATGTGTTTGATTTAACAGCACCCAAGAAGCTAGCTAAAACTAAATGTTTTTTTTTTATAAATGGTACTTTGAATGAACATTATCAATTGGTAAACCGTTTTATGGTAAGAAAACTTCAGGGGGCATTTGATGAGCAAATAGTACATATTTTTAATTGAAATGGTAAACACTACCTAACCAATAAATAGAAACAAGAAACTTTAACATACCTTTAAATACTGTAAAGTAAATACATACATAGTGAAATTGATTAAGATTTCCTAGTAATAAATAAATTGTGCAGGACATTGTGTTATATACTGTAAAGTAAATAAATACATAGTGAAATTGATTAAGATTTCCTAGTAATAATTAAATTGTGCAGGACATTGTGCCTTAAAATCACTCACATTTTAGATTGTGCAATGGCGCCTTGACTAGACTCATTATGAGCTCTTAGAAACATATTAATGGTGATACATATTTCATGCCTAACATTAATCAATAACAGTAAAACTGAAGTCACATAAAAATGTACCTAAGCTATATATAAATATCATACTAAATTGACAAAACTCCATAAAAATTGTATGTAGCATTCTAAAAATCATGTGCTGGGTTAAAAAAATCCCCTGATGCATGTCAATGGCGCGAAATCCTAACTTTAGGTAGGTATTATAAATAATAGAGTGACACTACCTAGGTGTAGGAACTAGCTCTGTTGGGGGGGTAATTAAATGCAAATGTAGAAATCATTCAGCTTAACCAGATTCAATTATATCAGTCTGCTTTCAACAAAATAAATAGGTACTAATATAATGTGTGCGTGGTGAGGCGCCAATATTTATAATTTGTACCATGTTGGAAGCCAAAAACTAAATTATCGTGACTCTAGCTAGATTTTATTATTTTCTATATAGCCACTTATCAAATGTCATTCTTTAAACTAACACGATTGTAATTAGATAGGTAGGTACTACAAAATTGCCTGGTTACCAATTGTACAACAAATAGGTGGACGTGAATTATTTATTTCGTCGATACATTTATGAAGAATAATGGCATCAACGCATCGTCTTAAGCTCGGCAATATCTATTTGTTGACCTATTCACGGTTAAATTTGCTACCACAACACTAAAATGAGACTTACTACTTTACCTACATCAGCTCCGATAGTACGCTACAGATTTATTACCTTAGCTTCCCACGTTTCTATAACAAAATAGGCACTGGTAGGTATTCATTGTAAATTAGGCGACGGAACGAGACATCTACTTCCATTGGCTAGAGGCGTGAATCCAGGATAATATCATACAAAATTGACAAATCCAAATCTAAAAAAATATTGTCCACTCCACATTACACTAGGCGCCTGAAGCATCCTACGGAACAAAGCACGTTTTGAATGGTGCTGTTGCATAAGATCAGGCTTTTCTGTGTCTGTGGCTGTGAGGCATGGCGCGGATGAGGTCGGTTCGAAGCGGGCAGCCCGCTAGCCGGGGTCATTCCTTCCGCGCCAGTCGGTCCGAGTGCAAGCTGACTCTCTCCACCACGCCTGAACGTCACTGTAGTGCGCAGACCTTTGTTTCCTCTCGTTTGCATGCACCATCGCACACACGCGGCAGAAGAAATACGTGTTTATAAACTCGCCTGTCCCCTGGTGTTAACAAATACTTTTATTTTTATTTCATTAAAATATGTAGAACAACAGACAATATAATTAACGCACAGGAATCATTAATAACAATGTTAAGGCTAATCGTTTTTCTCGGACGCGACAGCGCGCAGCGTGTGCAAAGGGCTCTGCTTAAAATAGATCAGAACAATAAAACGAAATAAAATAGTAGATCTATATACTTATCGTAGTGTATATAAGTTATTTGGTTAAGCGCTTGTCTGTTTCTGGGTTAATCTCTGAAACGGCTGACCGGATTTTGATGGAACTTTCTGGGCAGGTAGGTAGAATACTTGAGCAGAGGGTTGCGATCTACAATATATCCTTAATGCCCTGTCTGTCATTAGACGTTTCCTCTTTTTCCAAATGAAAATTATAGTACTTCTGAACCAGTCACGAGCCTTTTTTTTTATGTGTTACTTCAGGTACCTATCTACGTTAAAGGTAAGCTGAAAACATAATAGTTGAAAATTTTCTCGATAAAAATATTTATTGAAAATGGTACGTTTCAAAATTTACAAGAGAAATATTGTGATACCTACAATGAATATTGACTTACGATTTATTTTAAATGATAGGTTACATGTTGATCTAATTAAAGGTAAGCTAGTTTTTTGATACCAATTCAAATTTATTTTTAATCATGAATTATTTAAAAAACTACAGGCGCACCGCGCGCCCACCGTATCAGTACAGTATCACCACAATTTAAGTAGCTCTGTGACCACTGTCGACGTCAGACGTGTGCTTGTCGTCCTCGCACCGGTCAGACAACACCTAGACTCAGAATAAATATTAGGACGAATTTAAATAAGTTATTTGTTCTGTTCCAGTAAAAGTACCATCATATGGTCACATTACCTACCTACCTACATACCAGCAAAGCGATCTCAGAATAAGAATTATCAAAAGGTTTTATTTACGATACGCATGCGCCACCTACAGCTTGCCGTTGTCAACTCTCACAATCGTTTCTGCCGCGATTTTAGCTGAGTAGCGCGCCTTAATATGGGTGAATAGTAGGTACCTCTAAATGTGGAGAAGCAACCAAAATATGCAAGTGAAAGTAACAGCGTGTAGATAATTATCGCGCTCGCAGAACCGATGGTCGCTGGCGACCATCATTATATCAGAAACAGAAAGAAACAGTGTAGGAACACCCTCACGATAAGGACCGACGACACTTGTCTAAAAAAAGTCTACTGACAGACCATACAGCTGCTAACCTTCCACTTGAAGTAAGAGTTGTAAAGGTTGTCGTCCTCGTCTAGCCGGCGAAGGTACGCGGCCAGTTCTTCCGCACCGGTGAACTCTTCCACGTGTATGTACGAGTTGTGAGGCGCCATCGCCGCGTACTCCGAAGCACGTGCACCCATCACTATTGGAAGCACGTTGTGCCTGTAACAGAGATGTACATTCACATGTCTGACATTAATTGCGTTAGTGGGATTTTGGTTTGACATACAAACGTCAGTCGATAAGGAGTGAGGGCAGCATAACAAATAACGATTAAAGTCATAGAATAGAAAGCCAGATTAGGTAGATAAGGGAGGCCTATCTACTGAGCAGGTTCGGCGTCGTACAAATGTTTATTCTGTGGTTGTGCAGACCGAACTTATTTTGGCGCTATCGTATTCCCAGTGCCCATCTCATGGCCGCATGTCTTACATTGCAGAAAACATAACCAGTTCCAGGTCACCATTCATCCAAATCCATCCAAACACCGTGGATGTGAGATGTGACTTGTACAGAATCGTGATAGAATGATGGATGAATTCAAAATACAAACATTGTTATCTTATAGGTACCTACGCTACGCCACATGACGCACCCCAAACGTGCATAATCGTGAAAATCTGTAAATACTTTGTACCTAATTACTGTTGTGTATGCAATAAACTAAACTGTAACTGAAACACACCTAACAGTGCAGATCCTTTTCCCGTACCTATGTAAATTGAGTTTTGCCCAAAAATAGCACCAATTGAATAGCATCCTACTAAGAGCACCTATCGAAATGTTGGTTTGGTGCTCAGTTTGGGAATAGTAACTTAAATTGAAACTATTAAATTACAAAAATTGAGAAACGACGAAAATTCCAATCACTGGGAGCCTCTTCTCTATAGGTGCTATTTTTGGGAATACCTCTAAATTAAGCTCTCAAACAAGTGGAATGTAGGTACGGTAGGTAACTCAAGAAGATTATGATATATAGGTAGATAGCAAGTATAGTTTACTATCTATCTTATATCTAGTATGCGATGTTCGTTGTGTATAATTTTATTTAATGTATTACATGGTATTAGCTTTATATTATATTATTATTGTCCTTTCAAGTCATCTTGACAAAATTATTGAAGTCAGCTTACTGTAATCCATTGACAAAGAATTTCTCAGTGACGTAGTCCCTGCAATTAGAGTTCTCGAATGCCAGGTAGAACTTGTAGTCTTTATCCAGCATCTCGAGACAGTTGGGGTCGGTCCGCGGGCAGTGGTGGGAGCCGCAGGCCCCGTAGATATCTACTTGTATGAATTTGCTGAGCTGCCTCGCGTACTGGAGGCGGCGGTTCCTTGCGTGACAGTTTGAAACAAACCACGCTACCTGAAACGAAATGCTATTTGGTTGGTTTATTTACATTAACATGCCCTGCTCGCGATCTCGATGCAACAGTAGGTACCTACAATAATATATGAATACTCTACAATCATATATTAATATTTGCAACTGGATAGCTGTTTGCAGAGGATCTCCACATAATTACTATTCCTCTAGAGTTGCTTATATTAGTTATTAGAATTTTAAACAAAAAAAAGATGAAGTTAGTAATTGGGCACTACCCATTTTAAATGTTTAATTTTATTTGCATAGATTTGGGACAGATTGTATAAGCGTAGGTAGTAGGTAACTAAGCAAGGCACACCACACCTATTTAGGCAATATATGGGTATACGGCGCCGGCCCTTACTTATGAAGGGTGGGTAACCAATGAAAGATGACAATGGAAATCGTTAGAGGTCTAAATCCGAAAGACACACCGAGACTAGAGATGGTAACATTTTTTTTTGTATTTTTGTGTAAGAAGTTTTATTTCAATATGTAAGCGAGACTAAGATCTTTGAAAAAACGGCTTTTATTTATTTATTATTTATTTATGTAGGCTCTAATACGGAAGAAAAAAAACTAGAGATATGTTTGATATTGCCTGAAATCTATTTATGTTTCTGAAATGTATTTGGTATTTTCATGTTAATAGGTATGTTATCTTTATAACGAACAGCACTTGCATAAAGTACCAATTACAGCGCTTTGAACGGGTGTAATTATTGAAACGTGTTGATAAGCAACTGATATCAGCCCATAATGATTGAACTAAGTAGGTAGATTAGTTCAACAACAACCATCACTCAAAATAATGGTTTGTATGCTTTTGTTGGTGCCTATCACCAGCGTATGGTATGGTATGGTTCTATAACATTAGCATTGTTTGTTTTCATTATAAAAGTCCTCTCTTGTGCTATGCTAACTAATGCACAGGCAGCACGAATTATCATCGGGCCATGATTTGAATAGGAGCTCCAACTTATTATTATAGCCAAGAGGTCTCTTGTTCTTGTTTTAGCAGTCTAATAATTATATATATGGTATAGTGGTACGTGGCAGACAGTAGACAGTTGCAGTTTTCTTCTGTATATTTAGAACACGGCGCTCGGAAACGGCCCGTACGGATTAGGACATCAATTTCCCACAGCGCTATCTACTACCAAACTTAGCAAAGCTTGTATTATGGGAACTTGATAACGGAATTATAATATTTTTTTTGTTAATATCTACATAATTATCTTACAATACAACACCCAAACACGGAAAAACATCTATATTCATCATCCAAATATTTGTCTCGGCTGGGAATCGAACCGAAAGCCTACGGTGCAGAAGACCCGGCTGTGGGGATTGGTCATTATTGTGTGAGGATTAGTTATGGCAATACACTCCAGCCTCTGCCTTTCAGGAGTCTCATGTCCAACAGTAATTTATATATAATATAATAAAGGATGTTGATGTTACGTAGTTAAGTGGTTAGTATTCTGATATCTGTGGTAAGTGTCTACGATAGACTCGATGATATGTCCTTCCTGACCTGAGCATTATTGTGAATTACCTAGGTACTGAATAAACACAGGACAGCAGCGATCAACGTTACTCTCACCTTTTTAGTCTTATTTGCTGCAAAGTTCCTATCGAGATCTCTCTCTGTCACCAACGGATCATGGTACACCCATCGTTCATAGGGAGCCACGATATCCGAATCCCGTCGGTAGGTAGACGTCCAGTTGAATACGTCGAGCGACGACGGCCGAAGAGATGCTGTGTGGTACGGACACTCGAGGTAATAGAGAATCCAAATCTGGGAAATGGAGATCAGATTTATCGATAAGTTTTCACGGTTTATTTCACTGAGTAATTGCAAGTTTAGATGCGTCACGCAGCTACGGAATTTAATATAAATAATGGTTCAAGGTTGATCATGCTGATCAATATTGTATTGTACAGTGATCTCCGTATACTTATATACTAGTACGGTAGCGACCTTACTTTATTGCTAACTAGGATGCTAGCTGGCTAAGTGCTATTGTTTATATTGTGTAGATTGATTATCGTGCTACACTTGCATAAATTCAGTGGCTAAATGACCTATCATCCTTCATTTAGGACGGTGTAATAAGCGCTTGAGGTCGCCAGAGCTCTTTTAAAATGGTCAGCAACGCGCAAGTGATGCTTCTGACGTTGCAAGCGTTGACGTTCCATAAGTGCCGGTAGCCGCTTACGATTAGGTGGACAAAATGCCTGTTTGCCTACCACCTTAGTAGTATAAAAAAAAACACCACACCATACCAAAAATGTTTTATGATGCAATGCAAAACCGTCGATTGTTCATATGCTACTTCTGACGATTAGTTACGCCTTACAACATTTTTCATGTCAAGCCAGCAAGCTATTTACTATGAATTAACTAAGTGTCAAGAAGATTCAAGGCCCGTGTCATGTGACTGACTGTTACTTATGTAGGTACACAAGCATCAAAGGTAATTCTAGCATCTGGCGGGTATGCATGCATTGAACTAAATTCTTACAAAATGTTAGCGAAGGTAAAATATTAGACTTGTGCAAAAAAGTAATTGTGGCATCTAAGCCTCAGTAATTATGTAAGTATGTTACTCCAGTTAGAACTTTCAAACACAAGGTCATTCAAGTACCTAGGTACCTACCTAAGGACTTTGTATCGATTTTTCTTACCATAAGACGTAGACTTCAATCGACTAGGGTAGAGCCGATTCACAGCCAAAATATTAAGTATAACATACAATATACTAACAATAATTTATTATGACAAGAATTTTAAGAGAGTTTGTATGGATTGCTTTAAAAGATATCCGATTTACGATTCGATCCCATCAATGCGGCACAACACAATCAATAACAGTCTTAGTCATATAATTAAATATCATTGGTCGGTAACCAACAAAGCACACAATCACACAAGGTAGTTTGGTGGGTAATATTAAATAGTACCCTAGCGCCGCGACCGTGATCTCATCCGGTAATCACACCCACCCTGATAATGGTTCCCTGGGAGAACCGAAATAAAGTTGGTGCCTTCATCAACTATCGCAGGTGAGTAAAACCAGTGTTTAAAAAAGTATTACGACACTCACGCAAGTTTAGATACTTAGGCGGGATAGCAATCAAACGCAAGCCTATCACTTAAAAAACACATTTTAACCGCCTCTGTGGTCTAGTGGTTCAACCCACCGATTTCAGATCCAGAGGTCCTGGGTTCGATCCCCATGGGGAGTACAATACATTGGGCTTGGTTTGGTTGGTGGTAGGACTTTGTTTTCCGCCTGGCTAGCTACCACCATCTTACCTAATTCTGTCGCCATAACAACAATTATAAAATTGTTGTGTTCCGGCATTTAGGGGTAAGATAGCCAGTTCCCCAGTTTGTTGAGGATTCCGTGTGAAGTGCGCTACCACCTTCGGCCTTATCTCAACTTGTAACTAGGTGAGATGAAGGCCAAGCGCTTCTCCGTCGCACAAAAAAAAGTGACATTACCTAATACCAAAATGAACTAGGTATATAAATAGCGGTTGTTTATGTGCACCTGTTTATGTGGGCGTTTCGTATTGAAAGGCGTGTGATGATCCTTGTAGAGTATGGCGTCTGCTGTGCTTGCTTCCCTGGAATCAGCGGTGAGGTAGCACCGGTCCACCGGGCACTTGTTCCGCAGGAACTCTGTGCGGCCGTGTGGCACGTTCCACGCGCCGAGACCGTTGGCCAGCAGGATTTTCTTCACAGGCACGTCTTCGTCTTTTGGGAGTGTGTACATCAGTTGCTGGACGACCCTGCAAAACAAGGACAAAAGTTAACATATGTAAAATGAACATAAATAACATGTAATGAGAAGACTTGTTTTTCTTCATGAACAGGCGGTAGGTTTGATGCGCTGGTTGCTGTGGGTACGATTTTCGATGAGTAGGTAGGTAAATCTATGGCACTGCCATACTGGATATATACCGAATACCTATACTGGATCTAGGGGAGTCCGGGAGACTTGAACCCCCCAACACATAAACTCGTATAAAGATGTACCTAAGATATGTAGCGAATTATTTTAGGACATATGAATAGTGAATTTCAATAGCTACAATATGGCACTACCAAAATTGTAATTATTAATCAAATTACGAAGCAGTGCTATTATTTATCAAAAATGGGATTTGGCACAAGTCTCCCCGATAGGCGGGACAGTCGACCATAGATGGAGGGAGAATGCCATAGGCCTTTTAGGCAAGATGTACAATAAAAACGAAGCATATGTCAATGAAATATTATTTATTATGAGTAATCCGAAATAGTCGCTTCATACAACACCAAATAATATTGCCCGTTTTTTTCTTTAGATGGAAGATGGTTCAACTCTTCCTAAAGGAGGGAGAGTTGAACAATATGGAGGAAAAACCACGAATCATACCTCCCTACAACTGCATGGTTCAAATCTCCCGCAGCTCCCATATTTTTTTTCGTCGATTGTTTTGTTTACAATATCATTTCCGATTGTTTAAGCAGTTATATAACAATATTCTACTTGAATTACACTATCCAACAAGGTATTCAGATAGGACGTACCTGAATATTTAGCTGCGGGACACTTAAACTCCGCAAAATATTTTTGTTCACTTTTTGGCACACAATAGTTATTTGTTACACAAGAGTGCAAAGTTGCTTTTTAACCGCGTGTTCAATTTTGATGACCGAGCAAGCGAAGGATTCTAAAATTGAATCACGAGCGCAATCAAAAAAAAAAAAAAAAGGGAATCAAAAGAGCACGAGGTGAAAAATCTTTGCACTCGAGTGCAACACGTAACTTTTCATTCCACCTCAGCGAGGAAATTACTAAATGAAAAAAAAAACGTTTACAATCACAAGATAGGTACTTTTGTTTCAGTTTAGGTATTAACTACTACATTATGACAGGTAAGTATTACAGAATAATCTTTAAATTATAACAAAATAATACTAAGGTATAATTAAGAAAATTTGAAAGTAACGTTGCTACAGTTATTTAAATTGAGTGTAATATTTTTGTTTGGTACTGTAATATTGGTGTTAGTCACTTGTGTACTGTTTTTCGGTAAACTATCTGTCATAGGTACTTAATAGTTGTACCGATTCATCGGATTCCCTTGGCGTGAATGTTGGAGAGAGAGGGAGATGGTTAGGTGTTTCATAACGGCTTATTTTTGATATAGAAGGGCCAGTCCAAGGATCCGATTGAGGCTCTTTCAGTGTAATGGCTCCTACGATGCCTTCACATATTTTAGACTTATTTTGGATGGAATCCTCTATGTATCCCTCTACAACTGCATTGGACTTCCAGCCTCCGTGGCGCTTAAGGGACAGGAGATCAGCTCCGGAATCAGCCAAAAGTGTGGCTGAAGTTCGTCGGAAACAATGACCCGTGTACAACAGGGGTTCTGGAAGTTCAAGAAATGTTGCTATTTCTCTTGGGATACTGCCAATTTTATTAGTACCCATAGGCTGTCTAACACACTTTCCATTGCGAATATACATAGAAAAAATCGATTGATTGGAGTGTTAGGCGGGCGTAAGGCTTGATATTTCTCAACAATCGTTACGTATTCCTTGCGAATGACGAAGTTGCGGTCTCTTTTTGTCTTTGTGTTAGGTAAATTAATTAATAGTAAGTCATCTGAATGTTTCTCAATGTTTTTGACATTAAGTTGTGTTAGTTCATTAGTTCGACATGCTCCGTTTATTCCAATAATAAGAACAACCTGTAACGTAAAGAGTATTGTAGTAGATAAATTAATAAAATTGGTATGAACGCATAATGCCTATCAACATTTAATTGAGATTAATATACTTAAGTAGATACTGAATGTGCAACTGACTTACTTTTGCCGCCAAATATATGGAATCGGGTGCTTCGTTAAGAAAATTTTCAATATCAGATACTGAAAACCTTAGATTTTTTTGGTTGATGACCAGATGAGGCTCTTTTTAAAAATGCCACTAATTTAGGATAGGTATCGATATGTATGTCTTTTTTCATCTTTATTGTTGCTTTTAGCATCGAATACGTACTCCATAGAGTGCTTGCTTTCTTGTTCTCGGATAATTCTATAAAATATGCCAGCAAAACGTTTTCTGAGAAAGTTTTGGCTCCTTTTGCTAGTCACCACGTGTTGAACATATCGTACTGTTTTAAATACTTCTCGCGTGATTGTTGAGGGAGAAAGCTCATTTGCGCATTATTAACAGTTTCAGTCAATTCTGTTGGCGTCAAACAAACTTCCTCGTCGCTAGAATCACTCATTTTAGTTTTTTCACTTGTTTTTAATATAAGGTTTAACAATGACGTGAAAAAATGCCGCGTAAAGAACCGCGTACAAAGCAAATTGAAAAAAGAACACCAAGAAGGTTCCGATTTCGAGTTTTTAACAAATTAAAAAAGGTTGTATGATGAATTCGGCACCATGGAGGTACAAGTAAATAGGTTTTTTTTTGATGTTTTGAATTCACAAACTTAGTGCACACGATGTTCTAAATTCAATTTTTACTTTAACCTCTAGCGGATAAAAACGGCTTTTGCACTCAGATATCGAATAGTAAAAATACTCTTTCCTAGATGGTGGGATGAAAAATAAGGTTTTAGGCTTACTGGTGACCCGAACTGATTTAGTCCAATATGACGCCGCATAGGTATGTCAAGAACTGTCAGTCCAATGGCAAGTAAACGAACCATTTTGGCGCGATTCAAACGAGATATTCAAAGTGGCTCAAGTCTCCTCACTGGCCCAGTCTCCCGGACTGCCCCTACTTGTTTTTCTCCATGAACAGGCGGTAGGTAGATTTGACGTTTCAAAATGATCCTTTTCATGCGCTTGTTGCTGTGGGTACCTACGATTATCGATGAGTAGGTAAATCTATGGCACTGCCATACCTACTGTATATATACCGAATACCTTTACTGGATCTAATATACGTTTGTCGGGGAACAAAACAGTTATTTTGTAAATAATGGCACCCATTTTTTCTACCGCTACGATGTGGCACTTTCGTGTTTGTTTTCCAGTTCTATGAATGATGCTAATTGAAGCTTCTGACGCTTTTGGAACGTATCAATTGTATACTTAGTTTGATACCTACAGGCTACAGTTAGGTACAGTGCTGTCTCGTAAATGTAAATAAGTAAGTATAATAGAAGAGCTTAACCGTATAGAGATCTTACAACTAGACACGTGTCACTTTTGATGAAGGTTTTACCTTCGTTGGTATTTATTTAACGGTGGTATATGTACTACTAATAACGTTTGTAGTCCGTAGGTACTTATTGTGTAGTATTACAGAGGAAATAGTAGTACCTTCTATGGTAGTACCTAAAGTAGGAAAGGAGTACCTGTCATCTCCAGGCAAGTCCTCGGGAAACATGGCGGCTTGCGGATCGTGTGTGTGCGGACGACTCTCGCCCCCGCGCATGAACCACAGCCGCCGCGATATCGCGTCCCCATCGTCTTTCACAGCCTCGATATCCGTTTCCGTTATTGCGTTCTGTGGAGAGATACATACGATATGGATACTTGTGGACATGACTGACGGTAACTTTAATGGTCAAGCAGAAGTCTGCAGCTGGACCGCCGTTTTTCTCGATTATGGAACCTCCAGGTGCCTGAGGTACCTAAGTTAGTGAAATTTTAAAATGGTAAAAATGGTATATTATGAAAGCTCCGAGTACAAAAATGGGAGAATGCTTTTGCGAGAACATAGGTATATGATGCATCGATATTGGCCGCCACGGGGCGGGGACTCGCAGTGATAGGTATACTGCCAGCAGAGCTGGGCGTTGACGTACCTGGAGATGTGTGTCATGCAACGGCAGCGGCTGCGGAGACGCGGTCGACAAGGGTGGTCGCGCCGCCGGCGCCAGCACCTGTGGGCGCGGTAGCAACAGCAGCGCGAGTGCAGTCAGCGCCAGCGGCAACAGCAGAGCCGCGCGGCGCAACGCCCGCAGCACGTGCGCCGCCCGCACCCGCATGGTCTACCCTCCCGCAACCGCTTCTACACTCCCATAACCCGCGCCCATTATACTAGCCAGAGGGAATTGCTGATGTCATCTGAGGATGAAGAATGCATCATATCGTTTAATTTCCTACTTGTAACTATAATTTATTATGTGGTTGGTATTTGGTAGTTTGCTATTATAGGCACTAGGCTAGTTATAACAGTTATAGGATGAGTATTAGAACATTAACGTAAGAATCTTACAGCTATCGTGCATAATACCACTGCTAGTCATAAGGTTTTTGTCAAAGCTCAACGCTTGGCAGGCGGCAAATAGGTAGGTACCTAGGTACATTACAAGAAACGTTTATGATGTCCATTTTGTGGTTTACGGAGATCAATTACTTAGTCTACCTTGTAAGACGCCCAAAAAATATTGGCGTGGTCTATTCTGTTGCCAGATACCACACAGTGCTGTTAATTTACCCCTTGGAATCTACGAAATTATTTATTCGTGGCTTGGAATCTACTTATTACTTACCTACCTACGTAACTAACATCGGCCCCATGCAGCATTATTGATCGAGTGAGCGAAGCTATGAATGTATGTGGCAATGTTTGTGACGGCATAACTCTCGAACGCGTTATCCGATTTTCATGAAAACTGTAAAGAGTAAAGAGATATTGTAAATATAAATTGATTGTCGCCGGGGATTATTGATAACTAGGGTAGTTTTTGAGATGTTTGGGGTGGAAAGAAATACACTCTTTCGGCCATTTCTTTTGAATGGACTCGAAATTTAAATTTTTTAGAGATTAGGTACACCTATATCCATAACATTTACATTCATTTTCGACGTGCGACGTTTTGTATAAAATTGAATTTGAATTTTATTAATTTTGATATCACTATGTTATTCATTTGTTATACTTATACTTTCCCAATTTTTGTATTCTGTACCTTGTTTCATGTAAATTTTGTATATTCTATGATCCTGTGTTGATTGAAAATAATATTTTTGAATTGAATTGAATAAATCTAGGGTAGTTTTTGATAAGTAGGGGTGTTAACTGGGACATTCAAGATCTATGTCTTGTGAGGTATCATTTGAAAGAGTTTCGGCTACCTACATATTTTAAATAGTTATAAAAATTTTGAAGGGGGCGATATTTGTAACATGGGGGTGCGTTAAGAGGGTAAAACACTTAGTAAGTATCTCTTGTAAGATATAATGTTGAAGGTGGTTTCATAATTCATTATTTGCTGATTTATTAACTGAAACCACCCCTGTATTGAAATTCAGAATTGCAAAGGGGGTAAATAACATTGTAGTCTTGAGCAATATCATAACGGCAGTGTTTAGATAGAAAAGAACTACTGCCTTTTTGGTGAAGCCCCTTGGTTGACTTTTACGGCATCCGTGGGCTGGAGTCGTAGTTTTTTAAACCAAGATTACTAAGGCAACGGTTGTGAGAGCTCTTTAAAAAAAATAACACATGTTACTAAGGGGTGACTTATTCACCTAATGTATTTTGCCCACAAACTCGGTACGTAATACGGGCTGTTCTGGTGATTTGCTCTCATTCTGGCTTTGCATAGAATGAGAGTTAGCAACGAGAGAGAGCCTCGAACACTAAAGTAAATTAAAAGCGACTCAAAAAAGTGTGCTCAGTTTAAGGAGTAATAAAAGCACACTTTTATCGTTTGTTAGTTACGTTCTATTCGAGTAATAATGTTCGTGGCCAAATATCTAACACAAACCTAGGTAATCGTTTCACAGATACATGAATAGGGTAGTAGGTTTACGTTTTCTGAGGTATTGCTTTTAGGCACCAAACGCAATAGCAGCACCGGTGGTACGGCGACGGCGGCGGCAGCGTAGTCTACTTGATTTCATAATAGCAGGTAGGTACTAAAAGAATTCAAATCGGGTGCATATTGATAGAATAGAAAACCTAAGTAATAAAGTAAACTAATATAAATAAGCTGTGACACTGACAAGGACATTTTCACCTTGGAAGAGTTTTCGCATGGTTTTAGCGGTGACATGGCGGTGACCTATTCAATTGCCTTGGCCGGCTTTCTTACTTTGATTAAATCCAAAGAGTATAACAGTAATATCAGCCTACACAAATTCACCATTTAGTGTAGGCGTGCTGTTTTTGTACACGCACGGAGAGCAAAAGCTTTGCGCGGCTTCCTTTTTATTTCTTATATTAACCTCCTTCCATCTCCGTATCGATAAATTTATTTCGTCGTAGAGCTTCGTAGGCGTGCTACGATGCTACGACGGACCCGCGTAGCATACAAAAAATGTCTTACTATCCTCTACCAATTAAAAACTCTACTACCCTCTACCTTGTACTATTATATATTCTGTGCCTCTACGAAAGTCTCTTGGCGAAAATACCCACTTTACTCGCACTCACGCTCATGTGAGAACCAATCATCGTTTTTAGAACATTCTTATTTCGAGTGGGGTAGCCGAGGCTAGCACTCTGAATTCACCTTAAAATTTACCAAATATGGACATGTTTGAAAATGGTGGGTACCATTGTGATAATATAAGATATTGACAAGTCATGTCGATAATTCTAAAGGTTTCAAACTTCGCCTCAGATGCCCTGGAAAAAAAACTCACCTGTATATAAACAATACATTCGTTTTTAATCATCATCCAATAAATCAATGTACAGAAATACAACTCACTAAATATCAAAAAGATTTATATCCCTCAATTAAAATGATATGAAAATGAGTATTCGTATGTAAAAGCCAAATCCGAATAATAACAGTAAAGTATAAGTATATGAATGCTCAAATTGTAGGTGTTAAGTTTGTATGGGCAGCAGGAGTATGTTTATTTGGTTCATCAGTAAATAAACACTTCAGTAGGTAGTTGGATGTATGGAGTAGGATGGGTAATAATTAAAAGGACAAGATTCATCAGTAAATAAACACTTCAGTAGGTAGTTGGATGTATGGAGTAGGATGGGTAATAATTAAAAGGACAGGATAATGATGACTATGGGTTCTCTATGGGGTGATATTTTACCCTCAAAGACTGCTGCCTCGTGTGACACGGAGTGATTAAGTAGTAATACCATAGGTATCTATTATAACGGTGCTTTAGTTGACGTCAGCTGCGTAGCGGTTTTTATCTAAAATTCCCACATGGCTGGCAGTTATCATCTTACAACACGACATAAAACCAGGCTATAAAAATGCCCGCTTGTATTTACAATGTCATTGTGCTTGTTAGCGAAAACGATTAACTAGAATCATTCGTTCTAGTCCATGGCAATAACTCGTAAACACCTAAAGAAAATCTGCACTATACCTAATCCGCTATTATTACGTTTGAGCCATCTTGAATCCTGTCATCTACCCTGAGCTCAAATAAAAGCAAATAAACTGTTGATAACAGATAATAAAATGAAAGAGTACCTATACCAATCCAACCTACTTGTTATAATCCCTCATAAAAAAAATTATAAGCATGTGTGAAAGAAGGTTATCTGTTGTAGATAATAAGTATTTATTAATTTAAATGATAATTATCAGAACTAGTATCAGGTATGCACCCATACTAGTGAAAAAAATGGAAATCAGAAGGCCCTACCTATGATAAGGTTAATGATTTAGGTAAAGTACCTATTTATATGTAGGTACTTATTATTGCGGATTAGGTTTTGTATTCAGTATTGCAATTCCTTTTATTCTTCGGTTCCAGCTTTATCTGAACTGCACTGTATGATACACGACGTAGGCAAGTACTAGGTATCAAGTTTTATGAGACTATAAAAATCACTAGGTAAGAAGGTATGTGATTTGGTGGGGATTATTAGGGTTTCTGTCGCGGGAATCTGGAATTCCTAGGAAACACGACATTCTCTGAGTCGAGAAAGATTGGCCATTTCCCGGGAACATTTTCATTTGATATATTGTTCTAAAACACCTGTAAATCTTAATCTCAATTAACTGAAAACCTTTAAAAGATGATGCTGTGGAATTCATTCATAAAACGAATGAGTACCTACATGGGCCATCCAGCCGGTGACAATTCGTTTGAGTGGTTCCTCTGATACAGTGCGCGAAATATGGTTTTTTATAAATTGTAAAACAAAAAAGTTAAACTACTGTGCTACTAAATACATGTAAATGTTGGTAGCTAATAAACATTTGGTAAGATTTTCCCCATTGATTCCCGAACAGCACAAACGTTGCTCGTAAAGATTTAGCCAGAATGGAATATGATTGTGAATGTAATAAGTATAACTGTTAACTAGGTACTTCTGAGACAAGTAAATAAATGGCTCTTATTTAGGCCAGCGAATTAGCATAGCTATTCAGCGTGGCAATGCAGCCAGTATCTTGGGCACGCTACCGTCTGGTACTGGTCTGGAACAGTTGAGTTACCTATAGGCCGTTTGTAACGGTCCTTAGGTAATCTGACTGATTCCTTTGTACATAGTTAGTTTAATTGTACTTTTTATTGAATAAATGAAGTAAATAAGTGTTTCAGTGAGTAAAATTTTCAGAACGATAACTTTGAAATTTTTCCCCGGGACGGAAAACGTCGGGAAAAACGAAACGCTAGTGGGGAAGCCTAGACCGTCTACGACTAGGACCTCAGCTCGCTACACTACTTTACATTCTTTTTTTGCACGTGATCACCGAAGGCTTTCAAATGCTTATTAAATTGGCTTTTACTTGTACACCTTATTACCTATTTAATTTTACTTTCTGTATACAGAGTGACTACATACCTACAAGTTAGCCGCTGCTTCAAGTTATACCAAGTAACATACTAACGCGCTGCATATCAATTTGACGAGATGAATGAATAGGCAAATCCGCCTGCTAAGGTAGAGATTCCTTCGATGAACAAAGTCCAAAGAACTTACCTTCAATTTTCGATTAAAACTAAATTCATTTTTGAAAAATGATTTCAAATTGGACAAACCAGAATTGGTTTTCCTATTCCAGGAACTTTTACTTAAAGTTCTTTCATAAGATCATTGAACTGCCTAAGAACCGATTTCGAGGTCTGAGACTATGTATAACATGTGTTACCACAATCATCGTAATTTAATTACCTATCTTGGAATGTTTACACTTCGACGTGCAGTGGACATTGTAAAGTCTAACAATAATTTTCACACACGATCGCTAAGTAGGTAAGTTCTGACGATGTAGGCAGGTAGGTTGGTACTCTAGTTACCTAGGTAAGGTTGTATATGTAGACCAGTTGTATAAACATAGCGGTGCGGTAGTAACAAAATCTCACAGTTAAGAAGTACCTACCTACCTACCAAGGTACCTCTATCTACTGAGATTAGAACAGTCATTACATTTCCGTGAATGACCGTCGACCGTGGTAAGTATATCTATCTAACCTTAGTCTGTGCGTAGACCGTAGTCTAAAAGTAATTAGGTACCTAGGTATTATAATGTTGAATCCTGTCCAATGCCCAAGCGCTGTTTACCGTGGCGCAGATCCTGGGTCCAGATAATATGCCAATTATATCATTTGCATTGTAAAAATCATATAAGTACTTAGTAAATGTGTTACGTAAATGTTTATTTAACGTAGGCACGTACCCTATTTTCATAAGCAAATTCAGAGTCCGATTCGCTATGATTGTTGCAATCATTTTGAAGGTAGCTCAGATAAAGGTATATTTATAGGACATAAATGACATAAATTATTACATTATGTACATAGTACATAAATTATTATAGTAGTAGGTAGGTACACCTAGCACTAATCTAGGTGCCCATGTTGCCGATGCCGAGTAATGCGTATCCGGCAGTGTAAAATAGTCCAATACAAACCTCAGTTAACATAATAAAATGAATAAATTAATTAATGAAAACACTTTATTGCACAATGTAAATACAATGTGCGATCTTATCGCTTAGAAGCGATCTTCCAGACAACCTTTGGTTGGAGAGGATTTAGATTAGATGGCAATAAATATTGAATAATATTCAATGTTTTTAATTTTTATTGTCCTATGATCTATTACTCTAACAACATAATTATGTCGTTCTTATCTTATCTTGTTTCATACTTTCTAGAGCGTGATTTTTTAGGAGTGTGGTTTTCGTTTTTGAACTTTATTTTTATTTAAATTATTTTGGGGTCATAATTTTAGGATAATGTGAGTATCTCTCACAATAATATATATTCTATACATAATTATGATACGATTAATCATGATTCACGATCGACCTAGGTTAGGGATTTTGACCTAGGTCAAAATCCTCAATCTTAATGGCCAATCCATGTCAAGCAAAACCGCGTGCAACAGCTAATAATATAGGTCTTTTTTTTTTAAATGTGATAATTGAACCCTTTCATTTGATACTCAACCCTGCTTTTAGTTCATGACTGTCCTCTAGACTTCTAGAGGGCGCCATATTGACCTATGACCAGAGACGCTTCCAACAATACCTCATTTGTCAAATTATGATAAGTAGTTTAGAAGTTATGTTGTTATTATATTGCTGATGATTATATCAGCAATAATAGGACAACAGAGGTTTCAGAGTTTTACTAGCCGACTCCAGCTTTTGTTTTCATTTGATGTGACTCAGCTCTCAATCTCGTGTCGAGGCTTGTCCGAGATGGGATGGGTGGATGGGATCTACGATGAAGCTACCCTTTTTGAAGTTACTTTTTTAAAGTTACTTTCTTAGTTTTTGAATCTAAAAGCGACACCATGATGTTGGTTGGTAATTGTCCCTCCAGTTTTCGCGAGAACTGATAACTATAATATTCATGGTAGTTCAAAGAGTAACAAAAAGAAGTAATGAGGTAGTTATTTAAATATACCTGTATCAAAATTGATATCAAACGTAGGGATTGTATATACAACCCCTACGTGTTTAATATCAGTGGAGAAAAAAAAACAGTGGCGCTCCGGGAGTGCCGACAGATGAGAAAACTTGTCGATCTTTGTTCTTTGCCGAAGGTAACGCGTTTAATGTCGCGAGTTCAATGTTTTTTTCCCATCTTAAAAGCCCCAACGCGCTTAAATAAGGTTTCACATCAAAAAATATTCATAGATACCTAAATTTATGTGTGATTTTATGTTATATATGGCGGTGAATGATAATTAATTGTGTGTACTTATTCTTTATAAAAGTGTTTTTAAAGTATCATACATTTTTGAAAATAGTGGACATTAACGTTAGCAAATCTTCGGGAACATCCAGTAACCTCGTTATACCACAAGAGTCAATCTTGGGGACTTTTTTGTTTCTAGTCTATTTCAATTATCTGCCTTCCTGTGTGATTTATGTGATATTGTATTGTTTGCAGACGATTAATATTTAGAGTTGATAGAGCTAAAGATAATAATTATTGTGTAAATGCTTCTCTAGCTAGAGTTCTTGATTGGTTTACGGTAAATAGCCTCTTATTAAATGAGAAAAAAACCAAATGCATTAGATTCACCTTGCCTAATATGTTCAAGTCAGTAATGAAAACATTATCTTAAACGGGGAAACACTTAACATTATGGAAGCAACTACTTTCTTGGGTTTAAATATCGATGCAAAGTTGCAATGGGGTATTCATATTGATACATTAGCTAGCAGGCTAAGCTCGGCAGCTTACACAGAACGTACAATAAGGAATCTTACGGATGAAGTCACGGCAAGGTTAGTTTATTTTAGTTACTTTACGTTATGTCTTATGGCATATTTTATTGGGGAAATGCAGCAGATATCGAAAGCATGTTTATTCTGTAAAAGAGGAACGTTTTAAAGAGATTGGTATTCTTACAGTCAGCTCCCAATACATTTATGAAAATCTAATGCACGTACAGGAACATTGATGAGTTTAGTAAAAGAAGTGATGTCTAGAAATAAAAATAAGCTTGACATACCTAGGTATTGGTTAGGAAACTGTGTACGATTCCATAATAAGCTTCCTCATAGCGCCACCAAACTTTCCGCTCGTAAATTCAAATTGTATGTCAAGAATAATTTAATTTTCAGACTCACCGAATAGTTAACTAGAGTCAACCCGATTCCTGAGCCCCAAGACACAGGCATAACACGCCTAGTTTCTCATTGTAATATGTAGTTAGTTAAGCAGTCTTGTAAACTTGTGAATTAAGGCATCTCTGTAAGGTAATTCTTTTGGCAATAAAATATTTTTATTCTTATTAAAAGTGCCTACTACAAAATAAATGAATATATCGACGATAAGAACGCGTGGTCCGATGTTACTATTACCAGTTGACAGTTAAATTTCTCAATGTTAAGAAACTACCCATTAGGTAGGTATCTAGGTAATAATAAATGTTTTAAGATAGTATTAAGTATTTAGGTTTATGATGTAGGTAACACTTGTAATGTTATTTAAATTATTATAAACTCTGTATACCTACCTAAATGATGAAAGAATGGATCATCAAAACATTAACCAGTCCGAGGTTCTTGCCTTTCTCCTTGTGTGCAGGTCGCGATTCCGAACAGGCAGTAGATTTGAAGTTTCAAAATGATCCTAAAATTACTTTGCCTTTGTGGGTTATAGATTTTAGGTTATCTGTCGGTATGTTTCCTGCGTGCGTACCTAAAGGCCAAAACAAATACGCAGGCTGGGTAAGTAGGTACTATAGAGAGAAGCAGTCGGGGACCTTGCAGCCGGGACCGATGACGGCTAAGTGTAACGGAGTCTGGAAGGCATCTGCAGCTAAAGACACTATGCAGTCCACGGTTACACTACCTACATATGCTTCCAGCATACAGAAACCATAGAATAATGAATAGCTAATGACAAAAACGTGATTTGCGCCAGACAGCTAAAGTGCGCTATCGTAGGTACTTATACGAATACCTAGGTACTAACAGAACCAATTCTGAGATGATGACGAAATAAACGCTGTTTGGAAATTAGTTCATAAACGGTTTGATCTGTTTTTCAAAACATTTCAACGAGATTTCAATGAGAGGTATGCAAACACTTTGAAAGACAATGTAACCTAGCCCTTTTGTGAGGTCATGTCTCATAGCTTTGTCATCCTAGCCTCTATAGTATTATACTTTTGCCATTAGGTCGTGTGTTAATAAAACAGATACCAATTTTGTACAGCTGTGTTTGAAATTTGGTAACTTAACTAATTAATCGAATTAACTAGGTAGTTTATTAATATAGACACCTTACTACTGGTGCTCAGATCAAGTAAAATCTGAGTACCTACTGGTAGAATGCTGTGTTTCATAATACTAGGAAGGAAGGAATTATGAAACATATCTACAAAAGATATTTTCCTTTCTAGGAAAGAATGAAAATAACTTTAGTAGTAGGTGAGATGAAGGCCAAGTGCTTACCCTTCGTACAAAAAAAAAAGGTAGGTATGTTTATTAATAAGTACTCTTTGTAGCTATTATACGTAGTTTCAGGACTAGAAGCCATACAGTGGCTGCACTCAATTCAGCATCTCCTCTTCAATTGATAATAAACTAATCTCACAATCCTCAGTGGGCACTAGGTATGTTTGAAAAAGGGGTCCGATTTTTTTTTGTACGACGAGGAAGTGCTTGGCCTTCAATTCACCTGGTTACAAGTGGAGATAAGGCCGAAGGTGGAAACGCACTTCACCCGGAATCCTCAACAAACTGAGGAACTGGCTTTCTTATTATTCTAAATGCCGGAACATACCATTTCTTTTTTTTAAATCGGACTTCGATTCGGGCGGACTTAAAACAAAGTTCTACCACCAACCAAATTAAAATTCAGTTTAATAAAAACACTAGACGAAGAGGGTGGGTAGGATAGCATGTACTTCAGGTGGAAAACATGTCACACTTTGTGAAGTTGAAAACACATTTTTGTTTTGATACGCACTTTCTCGGTAGGTATAGGTAATAGTCGGACCGATTTTTTAATCAAATGTGGTCAATCGTTCAGATGTCTTACGAAAACGAACATTGAAAGAAAAGTAGTCAAGCTTGGTCATAAAAAAAAAACTTACTCAATAAACAGCGAGTCAGAATCGCATGCCTTGCAAATGTAAGGACCTTAGACAGAAGACTTTACTTCTGAACTGACTTCCCTTCCATCATCTCATGGTTTCCTAGAATCATTGCCTCCGGTTTAGTTTATTTTATGATGATCGTCATTAGCTCTGAACTTCAACTTTAAAGCGACCTCGGACATCATTGCAATTTGAAATATTTGGTAGGTATATCTCAAATAATTTACCTATTTTCGACGAACTAGATTCCACATTATAGAGGTTGATGACCAGCATAGGATGAACAGTTCCAGGGCAGGTCTAGATCGACAACATCCTGTTGAGAATATGGGACCTTAAGAAATATTTAGTCCTAATTTGAGAGCTCCAGGTTCTGATGGGCCAGCAAATAACGAACAGGAGCCAAGATATTCGCAGAGCTGTAGTGTGAAGGAGAAATAAGTGACTGATGCCTAAATTTAGAAACATTCCATACTACATAAGAATAATATACAAACACCTTTTTCTAGGCTAACAAGGAGCGAGAGTTTTTTACGAACTCCACGATGGTGGTTGATTAGTAATTCAGTATTCATTTGTTTATCGCAGCTGAGGTGTGCTGAAGTGAATCGATATGTCTTCACTTATGCCAAGTACCTACCTACAATTAATGAGCAAGTAGGTACAGTCGCATGCAATAAAATGTAGATATACACTTAATGATTTTCAAAATGAAGCCAATCCTTTATGTTCTCGTCTGGGATATTCTGTCATTACATTAAAACAATCATGAAGTACCTATATAGTTACATACGCAGGCGACTGTAGGTACCTACCTTAATACCTAACCTACACGTAGATACCTACATGAATATAAACCCTTAAGTTTGTATTAGGCAAACAACAAAGTTTTCAAAGTGTGAAACGTGGTTTTATCGATTTCTTATCGGCCTTGTTCACGGTACCTAAAGAATTTAAATTAGCTCTACGAAAACTGTCGATATGCATAAAATGTATGTAGGTACGAAGTGCCTGCGGCAAATTAGGTAAGTACATACAGTGTGCTTTGCTACTTCCATTTTACGGTCATACATTTCTTCTTTCGTCTTACATTTAACTTAATATTTTAAGTATAGAATGTACAATTAACTAACTATGTACAAAGGAATCCGTCAGATTACCTAAGGACCGTATAAATACAGTAGCTATAACTAAGTGAGTATATTATTTTTTTGATTTGATGTCAAGGAAACGACGTACCTACCTGGAAGGTGCTTCGATTTTGAAATCCTCGATATCGTCATCATGATGGCTGTTACTCGTAGGTAACGTAAACATGTTCATGGTTTTACGAAGACACGGCCTTAAAAAGTATAACAACCACCTCTGTGGTCTAGTGGTTCAACCCACCGATTACAGATCCAGAGGTCCCAGGTTCGATCCCCAGGGGGAGTACAATATTGTGCTTGGTTTGGTTGTTGGTAGGACTTTGTTTAAGTTCGCCTGGTTAGCTACCACCAACTTACCTAATTCTATCGCCATAACAATAATTATAAAAATTGTTGTAGTCCGGCATTTAGGTGTAAGATAGGCCAGTTCCTCAGTTTGAGGATTCTGGGTGAAGTGCTCTTCCAGATTCGGCCTTATCTCAACTTGTAACCAGGTGCCATGAGGGACAAGCGCTGGGACGTCATAAAAAAAAAACAATCTGTGTACCTACCTAGAATCCGCATGCTTGGCACCTTTCATTTAATACCCATATTGTGTTAGTAAAACTTTGTATGTATAATCCTCCCACTTTTTGAGTTAAAATGATATAGCTTGACACTCGCACAATTTAGTCCGCACATGTCAAAATCTATCAAGCCGTCTGCGTTGCAGTGAAAGGCAGGTACGTATTCCCCTGAGGCATTCGAGTAAAAATAAAACCGCAATACTCAGGTACCTACCTAGTTATCTAAAAATATTATAGTCAATTAAAATGGGATTTTATTCTGGTCAAACATCATCGTCTTTTCTGCCGGAACCGGAAGACCTCCTCATTTATGGTAGGCCTATGGTATAATACCCCATAAAAAAACGTCAATCGGTCAGGATAATATTCATTGGGATGACATTATGTAAACAAGAGAATGAATGCGGGAAGCGGGATGAAAACTGAAACAACATGTTCCTAACCGAACTAGGAAGTTATCTACAAGTTGGTGATATTACCTGTGTTGTAGGTATGGACTAGTATTTTATTATATGTGGTATGGATATGAGTGTTGGGCTGCAAAAGGGTCGGACGGAAAAAGAGTGCATGCGACCTAGATGCTAATGTTGAAATTTATGTGTATGGTGTGGCAAGAACGGATATATCTATGACGATTATTAAAAGCCTGTGACTTACAAGATAACGAGTATACTGTCTAATAATAATTGTTGAGTAGGTATGTGGGTATGTGTATTCCTAAGTACTGTGAAAGGCTATATTTTATTTTATTTTGCGACGGGCAAGCGATTGCTCTTCATCTCACCAGGTGTCAGTTATGATAAACCCAAAGCACAGATATCAGAATACTAGGAAGAAGCGTACATCACCTTGAATCCTCAACAGTCTGGGAATGGCTATCTTTCCTCAAGAAAGCACAACAATTTAGATTCGCTGTTGTGGCGACAGACTTAAGTCGTTGGAAGCTTGACTTTAGGTAAGATATCTAGCCAGGCAGAATTGAACAAAGTCCTATCGTCCAAACACACCAAGCACAAATGTGTACTCCCCTAGGGATCGAACCCGGGACCTCTGGGTCTGATATCGGTGGGCGAGCCACAGAACCACCGAGGCAACAAAAGAGTAAGTTAGAGGAAAAAGATACGAAACAGAGATGGTTGGTTGTAAAAGTGAAAGTGCGCGTGAAAGAAGTGGATGATGAACTGACGGCTGATAAAGTGAATAAGAGAGAAGAACATGTACCAATATACCCTGTCGAAGGGTAGTAAAATGATGATGAAGGATACGATGAGATCGAACTAATTCTAGGCCTCCCACACCGTCTCTTGCCTTCTTACATATTTTTTACCTAAGCTTGCCTTCTATATATTATAGACTTGCATATGGTGCTATAATAATAATATCTAACCTGCCTATTCAATCATCCAATGTCGTTTCAAATATGTCCTAAGAATTTTTATACTGAATTAATGAATTGACTTGACTTGACATGAGGTTTCTACCTCTTTCGGGTTTGCTTGTTTCTAAAGGGCCAATCCACTACTTATGCTACTAAACTACGACCCAAGTATTGAATACTAATAATTCCATCATCGCTTGTTCTAATAATGATTGGTCGTCATATTATATCAAGACTAGTTAGATGAAGTTTGCAAGTTGCAACTGACAAGGCGATTTAACGTTATCTATACAATTTTATAAGTACTTAAGTATACCTAGTAGGACCGTAGGGAGGTATCGGTGTAAAAATAACGAAATTCCCTTATCTTGTGAGCACTTATTCATCAAGAATTATAATCGAAACGATTATCAATTTACGATAGTGATAAACCATAATCAAACGTAAAATTAAGGTAAGTATAGGTACCTATTTTTCGGACAGCAGCAGTGATATGCTAGAGTTGCTAAATTAAATATTACTTCAGCTGACAGCTGATATGAAGCTACAAAGACGAGATCGCTAAGTCTTGGGGGTGGAGGGAAGGGCGGTTTACATAACAAACACGACATTGTTACAGGGGTAGCCTGGTTAAGTATTTTTTTAAAGCGAAATATTTTTAAAGCTCCTTTCCCAACTTAACTTGACGAACATTTTATACCAACACAGCAGTTAGTGAAGTAAGGTTAATTTTAAGGTATTAGGGTAAAATCTATCACGACGAATAGGGGATGCTTTTACACGATTACATTTTTTAACCTAGGTACTCACCTACATGTCTGATAAGCCTTATCCTTGTGAGATTTCGTTCACTTGTTTATGGAAAACACGCACGGGAAGGTGTAAGGTTCCGTAGGTACCTACACCTACCGGGTGTTCACGTCGATATCTGGTGGTGCGCGCTCGGCGACCAACTGCGTATTGGCGTTGCGAGAGTGCGCGCGCAACTGTCGCCCACCCGCCTGCCGCAAGTGCCGCATTTCGCCGCCCGCATTGATGCCCTGAAAAATAGACGCAAGGCAGACCAAACGTAAACTACCTTATCGTCATTACAATATACTATAGCAAGGTTCTTTACGCGTAGGGTACGGTACGGGCCATACGATACGATACCATCAACCATACCATCATGAACTGCGTTACGAGTATAGGTACATACAGCATGTGCCCCGCTTGATGTTGGTTATCAAGACACCTTTACATATACCTACTTTGCAAATTAGGTACCTCCTAGCTACTTACCATATTATTTCAGGTAGATAGCTACATTTACCTACCCGTAGGTAGAGGTAGGTAGGTAGGTAAGTATACTAACTCCTAACTTTGTGATCACTAACCCGCTGTGGCTCATTCTTCTACCGCACTCCTCTCTTAGAGACCTACCTACTACCATGCTACTATTATCTTTTTCTGGCTTTATGTATTGATAACAAAGACGAGCAGTACCTAGTAGTTCCTTTCACTTTCAAAGGAACAAGTGCAAATAAAAGACACAGTATTTTTACAAAGGAACATGTCATGTCACCAAGCTAGTTTCAAAAGTTTCAGTTTTCTATGAAACCCGGTCGCATCAAACCGGATGGTTTCAGTTTGCTTATGTTTTTATTTATAGTCATAGCCCAACATAATCGGTAGTCTGCGAGTCAATTAAAAGCTTACGAAAGAACTGTAAAATTACACATTTCTCTATTTCCAGGAATTCATTAGACAAGCAAGATAAATGTTTCGCGCCGCACATGTCACAAACGACAAAACGTTGTCGTCGCCGCTATAAAAAATTGTTTCGTTATTTCCTAGATAGGTATATACTGAAAAAATAGATTAAATACTTACTCTTTCTCCTACTACCCTGCGCGTGGATGTTTTTAGGACAAGGACAAGGAGGTAGTCAAGACTCAATAATATGTACCTTATGTACCTACCCTAATGTGACTTGCCTACCTACATAATGAAGATTTCTCCTATAGAATATCAAAAATCATGTAGAACAGAGACTCCGTGGATCGAGGCGACGAAGGAATGACCATCGTGAATCCTCACTGACCTTCTCCATTGAGTGAGGACTTTTGATTTCTCCGAAAGATTGTTTTAGCTTTTCCTGTGTATTTTACATAGGTAGCTCAGGCTGACCTCGCGCAGGGCAGTTGTTACACTACACTTGCGCAAATATTCTAAATTAATCAATTTAATTTCAGACAAATCCTAACAAATTATTTTCGATTTGGTTCCCCTCACTGAGCGAAACTTTATAGGCCTATATATTTACAACCAAATAAAGTGATAAGTTCAGCGCATGTAATGGTGGGCTATATGGGTTAAACTTGGAAAAACACTATGAGCTTATGCTCATAGTCAAGTTGGATATCCAACTCCATATACTTTTCGCAGGAGTGTCACTACTCTAATACATGCTCTTTTAACTCATTCGGTGCTGAGCCCTAGCTGGTCTATCAATTTACAGCAAGCAACCCAACAAGCTAAGTAGATGTCATTAAATAAAATAAGGTGTGGTGTCTAAAAAAATAAAAACACAATAAAAATCATTAATTACTACTTACATAGTCCTTTTTATTCCCAACTAAATGCAAGAAGTTACATAAATTGAATGTGGTAATTATGTAGTACCTAGAGTACCTACCTAATACTATTCCAAGATCACAACAAAAACTAAGCAGATAGCTTAGGTTTAGGCATGAGAGAATGGTGCATAACTGACACATTTATAATCTTAGCATAGATAACAAACAAAATAGCTTGAAAACTTTGGTGGCTCATATAAGGCCCTAGCGCAAGATCTAAACTGTGACATTAAAAAGCCTACAAAGAGAGACAAATATACACAATACTGAAACATATTTCACATATTGTTCCTTTAGATTTTGAATAAACATGTGACACTGATACCATTTTTAGCTTTTGATAGGTATATTAAGTGCTGAATATGAATACTTCTAATATTTAACAGTGTAACACAGTAGCTATTGTAATTCAAATGTTTCAAAACACCTGTATTAAAACTAACCAGTCAAAATCGTCAAACTACCAACCTACAGACAAATCTAAACATAATTTTCAGTACACCACATTATTCAAACAAACATTAGGCAGGTATCTAAACACTGCTGAACACCTCGTAAACATTTGCCCCAAACAACTTCAGTTTGTCATTCAATGTAAGCTGCTGGGTCAGCAAGTCTGGAATGTTAGTGTTGTCTTTGCAGGTATTCATAGTGATCAGATCATTGATCACGGGTAGTAGCTTCACAAAGTGCATATCAACCTTATTCACATCTACAAAGGATGCAGTGTTGAGCGCACCATTTGTCATAATGTGGTCGCTGACCTCCAAATCACTTTTGGTGACTGGTGTGGTTTTGGTCGCAAATAAATTGGCTACTTCGTCAATCACTGTTGAGAAGCTACGGCTCACAGATAACACAGCTATGGATGTCACTTCATCACTTTCCAAAATATCCATAGTTTCTTTTACAATAGTGTCCAATTTGGCATCATGGATATCTGAATGACCAACCAGATAATGAACCATTTTTTTTACTGGATCGCCATCTGCAGTATCAGTGCATAAGATAGTTTGAATAGACCAGAACATCTGCTCTACATCCTGCAGAGTCACTTTAGATTTAAGAGAGACTCCTTCTACTACATTCTTCACTGCCTTATTAATTTGTTTGATGAGGTCCTCAACACCATGTTCAACAAAATGGTAGCAGAGAGACAAGTATTTGGTTTGTAGGTCACTGTCTACTAAATGATCACCCTCTTGAACTGAGGCACGGTACAAGTATCCTCCAATAACATTGAGCTGAACCCGCAATGTCACTTGCAGTATGCACAGAGCATACACAAGGACACAGATGCGAGTAAAAATCATCACTTTCAGCTGCTCCCAAAGCAAGAGTTTGTCTTCTGGATTCCCTTTCAACTTTTGTACTATCTCTTCTGTATTGATGACACTCAAAATACTTTCAGAAACTATTTTCGATAGAGATAGTATTGTCTGATTACAAGTTCTCTCAGTGCTTTCAAAGTGCTGTTTTTTTCTAGTCATTTCGAAGAACTTTTTTGCCTCCTTTTCTTGCCATTCTCTTAACTTTTTCTGTGCATAGTTGCTCAATAGATATAGCCCTCCGACTAAGACTCCTGACACAACAAACTTCCTCCTGTGGCGGTTCAAAAAGTTTTTAATGCTGGAGAACATTTTTACTTGTGTGATAGTTATAGTTTATTTTTAAATTTACTGGAATTGTAAAGGTGTCTCAGCACGGTACTTGGTTGTGTTCATAAGTCGACGGGTGATGAAAGTAGTTGCATCAATGAATCTCTCCACACAGTTCATAATGCACACTTCAGTCTTGGAGTCCATTCGGCTGGCAGGCCGAACCATGCAAGTGTCCCAGCATGTGTCTGTTAGTCCATGAACAAGCACCTGAAAGGCACAATATTTATAGATTAATGTTCTATTGATTAATATGTCCATGAGTTTAAACCTGTGCACTTCTTTAACGTAATTGCTTCTTTATAGTTTTAAGCTCAAAGGTCAATGTTGGATTTAAAAAAAAGGAAACTATAAACCAATCATTAAATAGTGTAAAAATATCAAAGTAGTTACAAGTTCGTCATCGTGATATTAAGAATTTAAAGCAAAGCAAGTCAATTTGCAAAAAGATGCTCTATCTAACCTGAAATCGTTGTTTTTGCGTTTCTGCAAGGATGAAGTGTTCTAACTGCGGATCGACTACTGTTTCCTTTTCAGTCATAATCCAGTAAATATGTTTTTTGGAAAATCTTTGTTGAAGTCTTATCGTACGTATATAAATGTACGAAAACCTATGAAAAGAATACGTAGGTATTAACGTAAAATTAAAAAATAAATCCTGACAACATTCTGTCTGTCGCAACTTCATACAATAATAAAACTATGTATGAAACAAGGCGGAATTTCAATGGCATAAATAATCTCCCGGAATAGCCGATTTGCTTACTTACCACAATAGTGAATTAAATGTTATGAACTTAAAGTGATTGTGTAGCATAAATAATTGTGGTTGTTGCTGTTGTCAATCCTCCGCGACAATTAATTTCTACTAATGTTATCTATGTCATTATCTTTACATTTTTAATTTCATAAAAGTCGGATAAACCGATCGACAGTTACATGTTACAATTGCCACATAGCTCAGTGGATAGTACCTAATTCTGCCTTCTGCACTGTAGGTTGTGGGTTTGATTCCCAACCAGGACAACATTTGTGTGATGAATATAGATGTTTATTCTGTATTTGGGTGTTGTATTGTATGATAAGTATGTATTTACAAAAAATGTACTATCCATAATCTAGTTCCCATATTATGCTTAGTTTGGGACTAGATAGCTGTGTGAAATTAATGAGTAACCTTTAAATCATCTAGCAAAAGATGTCCTAACTTTCGGTACATTGTGAGTACGACGCTGACTTTTGGTTGGTGCAGCGACAGGCAACTGGAGCAGAAAAGTTTTATGATAAGCCAGGGCTACTGAGAATGTTGAGTTGGCGAACACTTAAAATTTTGCGTATCGGAAAAGTTTGTGATAAATTCCGTTTAACATGGCTCTTTAGGCCCATTCGAGGATAATTATATGTGTCTTGGTCGCACCACCCCAGACTGTAATACAATAGCTGAAGATGGATTCACAGAGTGAGTTTTACAAGTTGGGGAGGCGTAGCCTCATGAAAGCTTTCGCGAAGTAGCTTCATATTATGAATGAGTTTCCTGATACGATTTGATAAGGAAAAAAATTGCTTTTCAAATTTCAGTGTCGATGATAACTCCCAAGTAGCCAAGGTTTTCCATGTTTTCAATGGTAGGATATGAAAAGTTTTTATTTAAAGTGTTGACAGTGAGTGGATGAGAAGGGAAGTGGGTCTAGACACTTTTGTTTTATGAAAATACAAATATTTAGTTTTGGTTGCATTCAATGTAAGTAAATTGGTGTCTAGCCAAGAAGCAACACGCGCCAAACCCTCCTTCGGTCGCTGAAAACCCTACTTTTTCCCACAAGGTTCTGTTTATTGCATACCTCAGTAGGTATGCAATAAACGGGTGAAGTGCGCCTTCACCTTCGGCCTTATCTCAACTTGTAACCAGGTGAGGTGAAGGCCAAGTGCTTACCCGTCGTACAATAAAAAAAAACACACCTATATTCCATTATGTTGGCAGAATATACTTACGTCTCTTCTGCAATTTCGACAATTTGGATAAACGAATACATTTTATTAGTATGGAGTTCCGTCTCTTATTATGTAGGTAGTAAAATATGTTCTCTTTGCCCGACACCCTATATAGCACAATTTGTAACAAAGAGATTACAATATTAACTACGCTAAAGTCCTTTTCACCAAAGAAGTCCCGCGGCAATTAGTGGAACTAATTTTGACAGGCCGGCCATGTTGTCACGTTGTCAGTGCTGTTACTGTGTTCGGACTCGGTAGCTAGTAAGATTTTTATTCAATAAATCGTATCTCGTGTTGTTTACAATGCCTAAGGTTTTCAAAAGTGCTGCTCGAGAAATTATACTGAAGTTGAAAGAAGATGATGAAGCAGAATCAGGTGTTCTGATACCATTAAACAATGTTCACAAGAGAGTTGCCGCCATGTCATTTTAGGGATGCCATGCCAGCTGATATTTACCAAGTTGTTTGGAATTTAAAACTAATTATGCTTCATGAGTATTGCAATAACTATTATAATATTTGGATTTAGAAATTAGCCTGTTATGCCCGTTTTTACGAAAATATCCGCAAGATCTCTATTGTACACGTTGACTCGTAGGTACATACCTACGTGAATTTCACAGTGACTTAAGTTAATTGTGAATTTAATTTAAACGTTTTTGTTTTTATAACTCAATTTTGGTTATACCTTATTTTGACAGATAATTTACTTATAGGTGTTTCTGAAAAAAGAATAAGCCTCAAGAATATACAATACTAGAACTTCATTCTTAGATTGGTAAGTAATCTCTTCCAGACAAACTTGAGATAGATTGAACTTATGAGTACCTACGTTGTTGGACTATATAGATAATTATTAAAACATAACTCGTACATAAAAATACTGATATACATACATATATTAGTATTTTTATTATTAATGCTTACCCGTCGTACAATAAAAAAAAATCTAACGACAGATTAATGGACATACTCATACACACTACTAATATGTATACAAGGTTACATATATTTTTAATAACTAAAAACGTAACTCTTAACAACCTACCAAACCATGAACTTACATTTTTGGGTATCACAATTATCGCTGGCAACATTCTGTTGCACGACTACAGCGCCGCGTCTAGGGGACTTCTTTGGTGAAAAGGACTCTACTAATATACTCCCAATCCCAACTAACCAAGCAATGCAACTTCTTTGTTTTGGCAACCAAACCAAACCAACATGACACCAACTGAATTTAAATGAAATTGCTTTTACGTTTGTCGTTTTTAGAAAAAAAAATCATAAGGCACCTTAATTTTATTGCCTTTCATCAATTTTTATTGCATTTATATCGGACGAGAGTGGGGACGTTATCGCTCTTGGTTGGTTTTTTCAACCAACCACGATCATTTTGGCGTAAACTTTACTTTACACGTTCGTAAAGTTATCACTTCCCATCGCTTGAATTTTCACAATGAGAGTAGAGTGAGTAAGTACGTAAATAAGCACCAATTAAATAAAAATCATAATAAAATAGGTATTAGATATATTTTGTTTTGTGAGTAGATAGTACCTACCTACTTAAACCTGCCTATCTACTATCTTTTCAAGCAGCAGATTTCTATAAAAATAAGGTTTAAGTTCTGATAAAATGAAGCCTTGTTGATAAATAAATTTGTTAGTCTTCAATCAATTAGGTAGGAAGGTACCTAGCTTCCTACTAGGTAGGTACCGTCAAACGGGGGAAATAACGCCGCCGCAAAAAAAGCGGAAACAGCGCCATCTTACTGTATTGATTTAAACGAGAAGGGCAGTATGGTTCAGAAATATCATATTTTAATTTTGGATTTAGAACATTTAGTGACATCTTACGCCTTAGAAAGTAACTAATTATCAAGTTACGCTCGATAGAAAAACTGTCGGCCTATTTTAAATTGGTCCATGGTACAACGCGACCAGATAGTGGTAAATGTCATTCTAAATTTGGTTGGTTTAACTTAGTCACCATTCGCGGTAAGCAAACTCTCATCGAGTGATCTTCAATTATAACCCACACTTAGTATTCAGACCTTGTGCGGATGGTCAATAATTTCTACGTTTCCTGCTTTAGGTAGGTACTTAACCGTGTGACTAGCGCTGTGTGAGCTTGTGTTGTCATGGTGTATGATGATGTGACTATGCCATGGGTTTTAACCGCCTCTGTGGTCTAGTGGTTCAACCAACAAATTTCAGATCCAGAGGTCCCGGGTTCGATCCCATGGGGAGTACAATATATTGTGCTTGGTTTGGTTGGTGTTAGGACTTTGTTTGGGTTCGCCTGGCTAGCTACCACCATCTTACCTAATTCTGTCGCCATAACAACAATGCTAAAATTGTTGTGTTCCGACATTTAGAGGTAAGATTGCCAGTTCCTCAGTTTGTTGAGGATTCCGAGTGAAGTGCGCCTCCACCTTCGGCCTTATCTCAACTTGTAACCAGGTGAGATGAAGGCCAAGCGCTTTCCCGCAGAACAATAAAAAAAAATATTGGTGCGTTCCGCTATGGGAAAATTTTGCCGCGGCCGACCGGCGCTCCATTATGAGCCGCGGTCAACGCGGTCAAGCTCAAGAAACATCAATATGACGTCAATGACGTTGACTGACGAGCCCACGGTGCCCGTAGTGCAATGTGGGTCGGCACAGTCATCTAGTGACAATGCTAATCGTGATAAACGGAATTTTCCTAAGTATTAGATTAAAAAAAAACAATGATGAATGATTATACTGTTTTTCATTATTATCATGTGAATTTCGTTTTTCAGATCAATCCACAAATTCTAAAACACAATGTAGGTACTGAAAAACTAGCCAAATCAATAATAATTGTTTCAGGCACACCATTTTCCATGGTAGAACATCCCATCATCGGCTTATATTCATTTCTTTACATGACGTTTAGACTTAGAAACGCGAGCCAAACATTCCAAAGATTTATAGACAAAGTTGTACAGTGATTTGGATTTCTGTTTTGCTAACATAGACGACAGGAAAATTATTAATAGTGAGACTGGAAAAGGGAAAAGCAGCAACACTAACGAATTTAATTTAAAAATAGGAAATCTTAACATATCCCAAAATATTGATGTTGCAACAGCTTTTGAAACGTTTTTTACTGATATACCTGTTTCTACCACAAAATCATTGAACTCTTCAAATATTATGGCAGAGTCAATACTGAAAAACAATGTACCATCATGTAATAAACCATTTTATTTCAAATATGTTAATAATAACGATATTATTAAAGCATTTAAACTTATAAATGAAAAGAAGACCTCTGACCTCTGGGGCATCTCTGTAAGCATTGTTAAACCTATAATAGGCGTTATAGCGCCTGAATTAGCTTTTATTTTCAACGAATGCATCGACTGCGGCGTATTCCCTAATTTAATGAAATATAGTAAAATAACTCCTCTTTTTAAATCTGGTAACAGTTCTGATCCAACAAACTTTAGGCCGATATCAGTACTACCGACATTTAGTAAAATCTTTGAGAAGATTATTCTTACACAGTTACATAGTCATTTTTATGCTAACGCCCTATTTCATGACAAACAATTTGGATTTACAAGAGGTCGCTCAACTGCTGATGCCGGTATTAGTTTAGTATCGCATATTTTCGAGGCCTGGGAGAAATCACATGATGCGTTGGGAGTCTTTTGTGATTTGTCTAAGGCTTTTGACTGCGTGCACCATGAAACACTGATTATGAAATTAGACCACTATGGTATCAAGGGTGTTGCACTAGACTTACTCACGTCTTACCTAAGTGATCGCATACAGCATGTCGACGTGAACGGCCAGCGTTCTTCAGGATCTTTGGTTACCATGGGTGTGCCGCAGGGTTCTATATTGGGGCCTTTCTTGTTTTTAGTATATATTAATGATCTGCCCCAAATAATTAAAGATGACCATGAGATTGTTCTGTTTGCAGATGATACGTCACTTCTATTTAGATTGAAGCGACAAATGACTAACTTTGACAACGTAAACAATGCAATCTCAAAAATTGTTAACTGGTTTAATGTAAATAACTTAGTACTCAATCAGAAAAAGACCAAATGTATTCGATTTATTTTACCAAATGTAACTGAAGTTAAAGCTAATGTAAAAGTTAAAGAGGAAAACATAGAATTAGTCAAAACCACTGTATTTTTGGGATTAACTTTAGATAATAAACTTCAATGGGGCCCACACATAGATAAACTGGCGAAGAGACTTAGTTCTGCAGCATATGCTGTAAAGAAGATACGTCTTCTCACAGACGTTGCTACAGCAAGACTAGTTTACTTCAGTTACTTTCACAGTATTATGACATATGGCATAATACTGTGGGGAAGTGCTGCAGATATAGACACCATATTCGTTTTGCAGAAGAGGGCTGTTCGCGCTGTTTACAAAATGGGTCCCAGAGATTCATTAAGAGACAAGTTTAAAGAAATAAATATATTGACTATGCCCTGCCAATATATTTATGAAAATATTATGTACGCGCGTAAAAACATAAGCTTATTTGACAAAAACTGTGATAAACATAATTATAATACTAGAAATAAGAATAAACTCGCTGTTCCCACAACTAGGCTCCATAAGGTTAATAAATCGTTCATAGGGCAAACTGTACGCTTTTATAATAAATTGCCAAGTGATGTGCTAAGCTTGTCAAATAATAAATTCAAAAATTTTGTAAAACAAAAGCTATCCAGGAAAGCTTATTATAAAATTTCAGATTACCTAGAAGATAAGAAAGCCTGGCATTAAAAAAATGAATTTGCTCCAGTGAATAAATTGTAATTAGTATTAGATAATTTTAAGCTATTGTAATGGATCATGAAAAAAAAAAACTAGCCCGAGGTTCTTGCCTTTCTCCTTGTGTGCTGGTCGCGATTCCGAACAGGCGGTAGATTTGACGTTTCAAAGTGATCCTAAAAAATCTTACTGAATAAAAATATTTGACTTTGACTTTGACTTTGACTTTGACATATTAATGTACTAACGAAACAATAGATGACGCTTAACATTTACGTATTATTGGAGTAGGTCAGGTACAATGAAACCAATGCACTTTCCAAACACTTCACAATATATTGTCCAAATTTACACTTGTTACTTCGTTCCGTGCTCAATCGAGACTCCCACAGAACACTAATATCCGTTAGGATATTAGTGTTCTGTGGACTCCCAGCTTTATTGAAAATCCGCACCCAGTGACCCCACCACTCTATGATGATGGCTCGTGATTGGCCGAGGCTTTTCATTGGCGAACCCCTCTGAATGGTCACTGACTCACAGTACTTGACAACTATGAGTATAGCCGGAAGTTGAATGATTAAACAGAATTAAAATTACGAATAAGTACAGATTAAAGTTGCCTAAATTATGAACATTAATAGTTATACATTTTCCAAATCAAAGTTACGTACTAATATCTAAAAATTGTTTATACTAAATATACTAAACATTCAAATTAAACGGAGCATTGATCTAGATGTACGGGAAAACCTAACTTTTAAAATAATATATTCTATTCAAGCGTTTCGAAAACTACGGAGTTATCATAAACCCCTAAATGCCATCTAAGTTGATCTGAAGTAACTTTTTGGGATACCACACATGGAACACATCCCCACGGTGCGAGTAAAGACTCCGGGAGTCTGCTTTCCCGAAAACAGTCGATGGTCGTCGCCAATTTCTTGGAATGATCAACTACTACTGAAGTTTTTTTCCCAACTCTACAAAACTTAAAACCAACAGGACATGAAAATTAGATAAACACAATAATATAACACAGAAGCCCAATTAAAGGTAAAATAAACTTTAGACATATCTTTGAAGGACAACACACAACTGTGAACACCAACCACAAACCATTAGTATTTGCGTTCAGACAGTCGCGAAAATCTCAATCAGCTATCTTTTATATCGCAATTCACAACAAACACCGTGCATACCAAAAGCGAAGATAACCTAGAAGCAGACACGATGTCTCGCATAGAAGCATTCTCAATCGAGTCTGACTGCAGTGACATAGCAGAGTCACAAAAACTAGACACCAAGCTCGTAGGTAACCCTTCTACAATCACAAGTCTCTCAAACCTGTGGACATGACAATACCTGGCACAAACACAACGCTTGTATGCGACTCGTCAACAAATTTCGTCCTTACGTAACGGTACGCTTTCAACGCCCTTTTTTTCAATAAACTCCACAATCTGAGCTATTCCGGAGTAAAAGCAACTACACAGCTCGAACGTTTCATCTGGCCTGGTATAAGAAAGGATTGCCGAATGTGGACGCAAACATTTGTTCCTTGACAAACTTATTAGTTTGTCTTGTCACTTTGCTTCGCTGACTATTTGAATCTCCTAATGGATTATTCTCCACACATTGACATCATCGGACCACTACCAATGAGCAGAGATTATCAATATTGCTTGGCTGCCGTAAACAGATTTACCAGATGGCCGGTGGTTTGGCCAATGACAAACATCACGGCAGCAGAAGGTACGGGTCCATGGCTCGATTCTTCTCTACAAGGCTAGACTTATGGACTTAAAAACAGAGGAAGGAAAAAATATTTGCGTCGATATGATTGACTTTTTTTATTTTTTATTGGTGATATTCAAGCGCTTGCATGTATAATGACGTTTTAAAAACTAAAAAGAAAACCGACTTCAATGAAAAATGATGATACAATTTCGTTTACCTGGATGACGCATTTTTACCAATTATTTTGATGACAGATGGATGGACTGACATGCAGACGCGTGACCCTATTTTAGGGTCCGTGTTTTCTTTACTTTTGAGGTAACACACCCAAATCGCTTAGTGTTCTATGAAATTTGAAGAGTTCGATTTTTTCAGGATCCCATTATCAGATCCTGACTTGATGACGATGGGATTACCTGGGAAGTATACCAATTTCTCCAGGATTCCATCATCAGATCCTGACCTGCTGACAATGAGACCACCTGTAAAGTATACCCTATAAAAAAAAGATTTTTAAAATTCGGTCCAGGCGTCTTTGAGTAACCGGGGAAAATAGAATCTATTGCGTTTAAAATAAGAAAACGATAAACAATCTTTCTGCCACAAGACTAACACCCGACACTTATCAGAACAAGCATCGGTAGGTATAGGTAGATTTTTTTTTAGAAAATGTACCTACCTATGAGTTCATACCTAATGAAAACCTATCTTATGGACAACCTGTAAACCCATAAGCGAAAACTGTTTGGCATAACAATAACTATTTTATTTAAGCTATCTAATTTATACTGAATGTTTTCCAAATAAATAAAATAAAATAAAACAAAAACAACACCATTAGTAAATTATTTTCCACAAACACGAAAATATCGAGATGCTATGCGAACGCTTCACAAAAGGTTTCAGGAACCGAATTTACACAAAACACTGTGAGCGCGTAGTTTCAGATCCGTATTCTCCGGTCCGGTCTGATATTATCAAATTCTAGAAATTAGTCATCAGAGAAATGACTTCTCGACTTTTGCTTATAGGTTATTAGAAAAATAGCGACCTTAATACCGATTTGGGCATACTAGTACCTTATTATATCACAAAATATTACAAAATAGCGAGTAGTTCACTCTTCGACGACTGGCTCGATACTGCCCTGTGACGAGAGCGCGCACTGTTTTTCTAGGCCGAGTGACGTCACGCAAGTTGTTTACTCGTCGTCGGATGGCACCTCAATTTAAACGTAACACGGGATTAATATAATTGAAGGCGATGCCATACAATAAACATGTTGTTTGCTTGGCAATTCGGCACCAACTTCAAATTATTATGAACTTACCCTTAGAGCTATTTTTAAGTTTTAAGTGAAGTCGGTTCCTTTTTTTTTCAAAAATAATTTATTTTGAAGTCGGTTACTAAAAATGACATAATTATTTATTACACAGATTTATTTCGATGCTAATATCAGTATGGCATGGCCTTGGTAAAAAAAGTATAGTAAAAAGTGACCGCTCGCCTAATTTCAGACACATAGGAACTACTACTAAACTACTCATACCATTGAACAATGTATAGTGTATAAAGTAGGAGCATTTATTATTAATGCCTGAAAGCAGAGCGTGTAGCTAAATAACTGAATTATCAGAAACTTGATTGTATACAAATTATCGTGGTGAACTCGATAATTTGTGAATTTCATGGAACGAAAATGCCAAATTTGAGATTAGTATTAGAAATAAGTGAATATGCCAAGCAGTAGCAAATCCCAATAGCTGTTACACTTCCTACAAGTCGGCATGCCCAGATGCAGCTGGGCTCCAAGCAGAGTGGTGTTTGTTTCGGCGGTGGTGGTAAGTTCGACGGTGGCTTTTGTATGTTCTTGTGTGTTCTGTCAATGAAAGCAAACAGGGTTATACCTATATATTTTTATTTTCCATTTCATACGATAATGATAATGAAAATGGGACCGTGTGTATTTTATATACTTACTTGGTTACATACGCCACTTTTTGACTAGCTTTGCAATAACCAGGTGCCATCAGCTAAGTACCTGAAATATTAAAACAGAATAGAATTGGTACCTATACCTACTTACCTATACATATTACAAAAAAAAAATGTGATTATGATACATATTGTGAGAAAAACAAAGTATACTCTATAATAATATAATATAATAAAACGTTTATTTCAGACCATTGATCCATATTATACTATACCTATGTTAGTAACAATTAACAATTAAATAACTTATAATAATCTATGTTAGTTTAGTGACATGATATTCTATGACAATGATATAAATGCAACCGTAAAATATATTGTAGACTGACTTTATGCAAATAATCTAAATGTAAATTGAAAATATAAAAAATTGCTTTTTAATCAACGTATAAAATCAATTTATACCAACGCAACTATATTATCAAAACTAGGAAATAAATAACACAACCATAACGACATTTTTAGCACTTCTTAGGAGATTAAAGTTTGACATGGCTCTCACGGAAAACTTCATCAAAAAAATAAACAGTTTTGCTTATGCACTAGGTGCTGTACGCCATCTGTCTCAGGTTGCTAGCAACGAAACTTGCACTTCCTGCGTACCGTGGCACCGTTGGTTCCATAGTAAGTACGGGCCTATATTTTGGGGAAATAGTACCTACTCATTAACAAAAATAATAATTGCGCAGAAAAAGTGCATTATTAGAGCGATATTTAGAATGAAATTCACTGACAGCTGCGTGCCATATTATATAGGTCTACAAAAATTTTGACTCCGCCTGGTTTTTATATTTTTGAACCTATTATTATTATTAAAAATAATATGGGTAAATATAAAATACTGTGCAGTACACGTAATGGTGAAAAATTTTGGTGTGTAATGTCAAAAACTACTCTAATGCACCACAGTATCTTTTGTATGGCTCCAAAATATATATACTAAGATACCGGAGAGCATGAAAAGTAAAAGTTTATAGGGTTTTATTAAGTAGAACTTAAGGCCATGTCAGTAGACGTTTCCTCTTTTTCAAATGGAAAATTAGAATACTTCTGAACAAGTCAATAGTCTAATTTTATACATATATTACTTCAGGTATCTATCTACAGTAAAGGTAAGCGTGTGGTGGAAGATCCCGGTTTGGCTTCTTGTGGTGGGCAGTTGTTGAACTGCTGTTGACTGCGGCGGCTGTGGCGAGGTTTCACCAAACCATGAATTATTTGAAATTGTTATTTGTTCTGTGCCAGTAAAGGTACCATCATATGGTCACATTACCTACCTACATACCAGCAATGCGATCTCAGAATAAGAATTATCGAAAGGTTTTATTTACGATACACATGCGCCACCTACAGCTTGCTGTTGTCAACTCTCATAATCGTTTCTGCCGCGATTTTAGCTGCATAGAGCGCTTTAAGGCCTCCCCAGTAAAAGTGTTTTACCGAGTTTCTGAATGGCGATCTAAGGAGTTTCATTGACATTTTAATATTTTGACTTTTTTAAATATATTTATATATACATTTTTTTTTTTAACAAGTATTACATTTATTCAATAAATTAAACTAACTAAGTACAAAGGAATCAGTCAGATTACCTAAGGACCGTTACAAACGGCCTATAGGTAACTCAACTGTTCCAGACCAGTACCAGACGGAAGCGTGCCCAAGACACTGGCTGCATTGCCACGCTGAATAGCTATGCTAATTCGCTGGCCTAAATAAGAGCCATATACATATATTGGATTATTGTAGTATTTTGGATAAATTCAATTTAATTTATGTTTAAATTTGCATGCTTAATTGTGTAAGATTGTACTGGGACTTAGATTGCTTAATCATGTTGGTACATTCTTGTTACCTACCTAAAACACTACAAATAAATGATTTGATTTGTTATATGAGGGACCCTATACCAATACCTGCATAATTTATGCATACATAATATATTACAAGTATCATTGTGCTCACGGTGGCGGCCGCGGCGGTGGCTTTGCGTAACTACCCGAATAAAGATCAAATTTAATTAGATCCGTATAGTTGTGAAAGGGTAAAAACAAACAGAGCTATAGCCTGATTTTTTATTCAAGGATCAAAATTGTAAACAGGTAAATGTCAAACTATGTCATTATCAAAGTGACCACGTAGGGGAGAAAAAACTTTTTTCAATGAATCACCCACCTACGTCTAAACTTCTATGATAACTTATGAGATAAAATAACAGCGTGATCGACTACCTGCTTACTTTTAAATCGTCACTAATCAATCTCGCGTCTCCTTAAAGTAGTTACATTGCGTGTTGTCTCATTAGATCGACTTTGAAATCAACTATGAATGCAGAAGACAAAACACAGTGTAGGTACCATAACCACTTTTATCGGTTACGTCTGGCTTATACAATTAGTACCTACCTATAGTAACAGGGCTACATAAAGTTTCTAACCTAACGAACACATTATTTATTAGACTATTTTATATCTTTTTTTTTTATTATTGTATTGTATTTTTTATTACACCTACAATATATCGTAGTTAGGTATATTAACCTAAAACTGAATCTGATTTTGAATTTAATAGCAGCGGTTTTTGTTTTACTACTGTTGCTGAGCTGAATAAAAATCCGACTATAGGTTATGTAAGGTCAACCTTGTAAGTTATCGCCATATTGTGAGCGAATTTATGGCATTATCCACTCTTTGAAACTCTAGTCCAATATTATAGCTATATCTGTACAAAATTGTAGGAGTGATTTCTTCGCCGGATTTTTAAAAATGTGTCAAATTGATTGTTTTGTTTTAATTAGAATTGTATATGCATTTTCCCCGTTTGAGGCAAATGTCGTGATAAAAACTAAGTAGTTTTTTTCACATCAAATTTCTGTGCAATAGAATGACAGTTAAACTAGACAAAAATAATAATTGCCGTATTCAGAGACAATTTAGTACAAGTTGGGAAAATGCGCCTAGTATTTGATAGACGCAATAGTCCCATACTAAATGCAAATGTTGTCAACATTCTACTTGGGTGGTTCGCGCTTTCTACCTCTGTAAAAGTAAACAGGTACAGCTTGGCAAAACGGTCATGAAAAAAATGGTTGCGCCACTTTCTATGCCAGAACAATTTTACTATGGTAATACTTGACATCTTACGTATAAATAATTAAGTATTACCAGTGAAAATAAATTAGGTTAATTTTACGACGTTTTTTCCAAACTGAGTATGTAGTCTTTATAGTGATGACAGTTGTGAAAAAAAATCTAAAAAGAAAACTAAAAAAAACTATATTTAAATTAAATGAGGCACTAGTTTGGTATCATTAAGAGAATTAGGAAATCAAGTTAAATCTAAAATAACGATTTAGGTACATATGAGACAGTAAAATCTTAAATTATTACTTATATAAAAATATGGCACATCCCTACCCACACTTAATAAATTCTACTTTTCGTAAAATTATCTTAAGAATTAAATCTTTAAAAAAATACATGTCTTTGTTGCATAAAGTTTTGAAAATCATATTTAGTTAAGTGCTTGTCAATGTTCATGTATTTCAATATCACCATGGCAAATAAGTAATAATTATTTATCTGAAATAAAATAAAATGTGAGGACATAAAAAGGTTGACGATTTATTTTTTGGGGCATATGCGCTCCACAGTCGCAATTGTCCCGTAGCGGCTTTAGCCGACGCATTTAGCCTAAGACATTTAACCTATTCATAAGATGAAGACTTATTTCTTCAAATAAAGCTATTTCACTAAAAATAGCGGGCTGTGTAAGCAATCCATTGACTATTCCTTACATTTATTATTGAATAAAATCAGTCAATTAAAGAATTCATAAGATTAACATGGATTTGGCTACTCACCTCTCGCTGGGACAAGTTACTCACTAACACGTGCAGTTTACAAAATGGCAAAATACTTGAAAAACTTGAAAAAGTGAACTACCACGCCATCTGTACGGACCACATATCAAGTATTTAGTTTAAACAAATGTAACTAGATGGCAGAAGTCAATGTAGATTGAACCGTTTTCGAATAAGTTCAAAAATACCTATTAGTTCCGTAGACGCAATTAGCCTAGTTGACCTTACTCTACTCGCTCGAATTTATAATGGCTACTAATGGACCTACAGCTTTGATTTCAACTTTCTGATCCTAAAGGTGACTAAAGAGCATAGAACGCTTTGACTTAGTAGTGACCTATGCATGCACCTATGCAGTACTTACTGTTTTCTTTTATCGAATCTGGGATTGTAGCTAACGTAATTTATTTTCCACAGGTAAAGAAAGAAAACGAAAAAAGCTATTAGTGTACCGAAAAATGCAAAAAACTCAATGTACCACAGTATATTTGTAAAACTTCCATGCATTTTGTAGAAAACTATAATTTGCTATTTATTTTTATTTTGAAGGATATCTGCTTGGTACTACGAGAATTTTTTGAGACTGTTTTGAAGACATATGCGACACATTAAACGTAAACTAAATCAGCTGTTCTTGGTTTGTTATTGTTGTTCTGAAGACATATTTGTAGGTGCCATACCGTACGATTGCAGTAGGTATGGAACACAAAGCGACGGAATTTCATCAATGCAAACTATAAATAAAGTTGATAAAAAACCAGGTATATATCTCAGTCAGCCCGCGACCCGCGACCACGGCTGGTGCAACACCGCAGAAACTTCGGGATATATATAGGTAGGTAAAAGAAGTTCATTTTTTGACTACTTTGTTTACTTATGAGTAAGGATGAAGATTTTATCTTTTTTTGAAAATAAAACGGCTCACAGTCACAAAAAAAAAGCGCATCGTATATTGTTATTAAGGAGAAGTGCAGCAGATATTGCAAGCATTTTCATTTAATTTACTAAAAGAAAACTCTCTCAGGGAACGTTTTAAAGAGTACCAATCTCTTTAAAACGTTCTTATATTCAGTCCTCAATTTATTTATGAAAGTCTTATGCACGCTCACAAGAATATTGGTAGGTTTAGTAAAAGTAGTAGGTTCAGTGTTAATACAAGAAATTAAAATAAACTTGATATACATATCGCTTAGGAAGAGTAAAGCATTCATTCATACAAAACTTTGTACGATTCTTTAATAAGCCTCCTCAAAACGCCACCAATCTCTCTGTAAATTTAAATGGTATCTAGAGAATAATTTAACAAATTAAGTGACTATATCGATGATAAGAACGCGTGGCGCAAAGTTGCTATACCAGTCTAGAGGCAAATGATGATTTCTCTATGTCACATACTGCCTATTTTGTCCGCTGTCGGTTTGTTCTCGCCTCCAGGTTTTGATTTCTACGGTAACCGATTTTGAAGAAAATTAAACACATGTTCCTTGAATTATTAAATTTTTTTAGTCGATCGCTATTTTTGATTGGGGGGAAGTTTGCTGTAGCGTTATTTATCAACAGATTTAAAATACATTTGAAATTCACATTCAGGATTTAATTCTACACAAGATGGTGAGAAAAATAAACAAAAAGGGTGAGTGAAGGGGGAAAAGTTGAGAAGTTTACTGTAGGATTTCAATCGGAAAATGTATACCTAAGTTTACTAATCAGACTACACAGTCCTCTCCGCCTTTGCAAGACAAATCAGTAGACACCAGGTTTGATCGCCTCAGACCAAGGTAACGGTAGTAATTGCTAAAACTTATACCCTATTTGCTCTAAAGTCTATAAGGAAAAGAAAAATATTGCATGGGCTTGCGAGGTCTACTGTTCTTACAGAACCACTTGTAGGTAACAAATGTTCTTAGAGAGTATTAAGTAATTGGGTTTATGATGTACCTACTTGTAATGTTATTTAAATTATTATATACACTGCAGGTACCTATACATATATAAATGTTGAATGGATCATCATAAAAATTACAGACCTAATTTCTTGCTTTTCTTTTTGAGTCCTCGTCGTGATTCCGAACAGGCGGTAGATTTGACGTTTCAAAATGATACTTTACTTATATTATTACTATTATTATTACTATTACTTTGACTTTAGATTTTAGCAAAGTAATGTGACATTACGCATGACAATGATAGACATACCTAACTTTGACATGACATGACTGGCAGACATCAGGCAGACAGACTATCGAAAGAAAATCCAGTTTTGTCAGATGGGGGGGATTCCCTCCAAATTTGGGTTTTTTTTTACACTCGGGGGAATTTTGGGGGGATTAATCCTTTGGGGGTATTTTCGGGGGGAAAAATTAGGTCGATTTATAGGTATTTCAATCAACCATCATTAAATACAACAATAAAGGAGCTCACCCATTCATTCATTCGTTTGACCGTTCGTTCGATGCGAAGTTCGTTCTCGACTCGAGATGTATGTTGTGAAACACAGAAAGGAAATAGAGACTTGCCAAGCCAAACAATCAAGAAGTCTCCCCGTCATCGGTCATCATCACAATTAGTACCTAATTGTAATGGGTAAATTGTTGGTTTTCAAAATTCTTGCGGAGCTTTTGATTGGGTCGACACATGACCCAAGGGCTGGCTCTTATTTAGGCCAGAGGATTAGCATAGCTATTCAGCGTGGCAATGCAGCCAGTGTCTTGGGCACGGTTCCGTCTGGTCTGGAATAGTTGAGTTCCCTATAGGTCGTTTGAAACGGTCCTTAGGTAATCCGACTGATTCCTACATACCTAGTTTAATCGTACATTTTATTTAATAAATATATGTATTTACTAAATAGCGAAATATTATGTTTATTATATAAAAAAAAAATAACACCTGTATGTAATAAACACAGTTACTTCTGGGTAGGTAATATTAATAAAAAGTATGTTTTAGGTATTTGAATGTTGGGGGTTTTTTTTTACAAAATACCCATAATTTGGGGGAGATTTTGGGTGAAATTTGTGGAGAAATGCAGAGAGCCATCTGGTAACACTGAGAAAATCACATAGTCATCATAACAATAACAAAGTATGTACTTACCTCAATTGAAATTCTTTTTATTCTGATTTTAAAATGTCTCAAATTAATCAGTGGAAATTCTTTGACGAATCTATCGACTTCAGCGGCTACACTCTTATTCTACCCAGTATTGCCGTCGGCAACGTTGGGCAACTGGCTTGCGATCTCCTCATATCTTCGTTGGGCATGAAGAAAACAGCTACAGTCTGCAGCCCGGCGTTTATACCAGTCCTAGGATATGACCCATACGACTTGCAGTCCACAAATCTCTCTGGAACCTGTGAGCTTTACCTGTGTGTTGTCAAAAACTTGATTGTACTCCAATTACGGGCGCCACTAGTGTTCAAGTATGCGAGGACATTTTTAGCTGATATTGTAGAGAAGTTCAAAGCAAGAAGCGTGAAAGATGTAATTGTGCTTGGAAGTAGTTTTGCTCATGAGAAAAAACACATTCTTACATCACCATTCAGATACGCTGCCAGCGATATAAGCCCTTACAAAAGTGTGATTAGAAATCTGAACTGGGTTGAGCATGAGTCCGTAGAAGATAGATTACAGATTCATGGAGGAGGCTTTGCATCTATTCTTTATGAGATCTGCAAAGAAAAGGCTTTACCTTGTCTAATCTTGTATAAGTATTGTTCCGAAGGTGATAATATTCCAGATGCATATGACATGATTTTGCAACTGAATAGTGTTTTATCTATTTTTGAAGAAATGTCTGCTTTGTCCCAGTTACAACAGCCTGTTTCATGGAAGCTCTTGTTTGGGAGGCCTCCACCTCAAGATATTTATTAATAAACTATTGTAACTCTTAATTTAAGCCTTTTTTTTAATTATCAGGGTAATAAAATAAAATCTTTAGTAAAAAAACAGGAACCAGACTCATTCTCCCCTTCCAGAATTCACCTCTGATCTCTACTTAGAGTGTGGATCTTATGATCTTATGAGGATCACCATTTAAGTAGCCAGAGGCCCAAATTGCCCAGTTTGCAAGAAGTTAGTCTATATCTTTCTATACTTATAATAAAACTGTAACGGGTCAAAATCTGTGATTTAAATAGATTTGGAAAATTGTAAGTGGATGAAATATACAAGCCAAAACAGTTTTCTCAAAATCATCTGCTTACAATATTATTATAAAGAGAAGAGAAAAGATATGTATATTTGTTTGTATCAAATAGGCTCAAAAATACTTCTATTGAATAATAGAAGTATTCAAAGCGCTTCTCCGTCATACAAAAAAAAAGTATTGGTAGGCCAACCTAACCTAACCTAACCTAAACCTAAACATCGGTTACACCTTGCCTAGCAATAAGAATTTTGGTTACCTACCTAACTATATTATGATAGGTCCCTACCTACCGTTTATTACCAACCAACAAACCAGGCTTTTCGGTCTAGTTGTCGGTTGTCGTGAATGATCGGCGCTGGCTACGAGGCGTACGTGGCCGTTGGGGGCACCGAGTGCGACTCGTGTCCTGACTGGTTGGCACCTTATATGCTCAGTGATTGGCACTGGCTACAACGCATACGTGGTCGTCGGGGGGCACCGAGTGCGACTCGTGTCCTGACTGGTTGGCACCTTATATGCTCAGTGATTGGCACTGGCTACAACGCATACGTGGTCGTCGGGGGGCACCGAGTGCGACTCGTGTCCTGACTGGTTGGCACCTTATATGCTCAGTGATTGGCACTGGCTACAACGCATACGTGGTCGTCGGGGGGCACCGAGTGCGACTCGTGTCCTGACTGGTTGGCACCTTATATGCTCAGTGATTGGCACTGGCTACAACGCATACGTGGTCGTCGGGGGGCACCGAGTGCGACTCGTGTCCTGACTGGTTGGCACCTTATATGCTCAGTGATTGGCACTGGCTACAACGCATACGTGGTCGTCGGGGGCACCGAGTGCGACTCGTTTTTAACCGCCTCTGTGATCTAGTGGTTCGCCTACCGGTGTCAGATCCAGAGGTCCCGGGTTCGATTCCCAGAGGGAGTACAATATTGTGCTTGGTTTGGTTGGTGGTAGGACTTTGTTTAAGTCCGCCTGTCTAGCTGCCACCATCTTTTCTAATTCTGTCGCTTAAATTTTTGTGTACCGGCATTTAGAGGTAAGATAGCCAGTTCCTCAGTTTGTTGAGGATTACGGGTGAAGTGTGCTTCCAGCTTCGGCCTTATCATAACTTGGTAAATCAGGTGAGATGAAGGCTAAGCACATCCCCGTCTTACAATAATAAAAAAAAGTATCCTGACTGATCAGCACTGGCTACGACGCTTACCTACGTGGTTGTCGGGGGCACCGAGCGCGACACGTGTCCTAACAGGGCGGTGCTGTACAACGCGTACGTGGTCGTCGGAGGCACCGAGCGCGACATGTACCCTGACTGATCGGCGCTGGCTACGAAGCGTTCTTTCGTGGTCGTCGTCGGGGGCGACTTCGTTCGTTCTTCGTTGGGAGCGCTGAACGTGTCACCTGAGTCCAACTCACACTTGCTCTGATTTTTTTTCAATATTTTGAATAAGTACCTATACATCGTTTCAATTTTGACACGCTGTAGGTATAGGTACTGTATACCAACCACGCAACACTTGGGAAGGTAATAATATAGGTACAACATAGGTATAATCTACATATAGGTGCTATTGTACTAACTTTATGTTGGTATTGTTCTGAATGCGAATGTGACCTACATTTCATGCCAATTACTTATAAACATTAAATTTAATTGGTTACATTTTAAGTGGGTCGGATACTTTTGCCGGAAACGTGAGGCTAGAAGCTCCGAAATTAATCTCTAGCTAGAGGACACATTTCTGGTTATGTTTCCGTCATATTCATCGCCAATTTGTCCAAAATTATTCTCGAGTAGGGACAGTACTAAATATAAGTATGATTAGGTGGATTAGCATAAAGGTTCACCAAAGCATGGATATCGTACGGGTATTTCAGCCCCAGAGGAGTAGCCCAAACTAAAGAAAATACGTATTTATAGTCTGAAATAAAATCTCGAAACCGACCCCTTTCAAACGCTCGATAAGCAAGTTGCCTTTTTCAGCATTATAGAAGTGGTAAAATAAAGTACAAGTAAGGTTAGGAAAGCCCCCTAGTGCGAGCTCAAGTGTTATAAATCGCTCCTTATCATAGCAGCGATAACTGTTTTATGGGGTCTTTAGACAACGTGTACCGCTATATATCACAGAATAGAGAGAGTGAGATAGTTGCTTGTTATTTAGTTGCAGCTTTTAGCTGGTAAATCCCATTGTATTCATCCTCTATGATCATGAGTTAAATTTATCTGCGGACCGATATGAACTTGGTTCATAATAAATGCGTTATGGGACCTCAATTCTTCAATAAGAACATTTTCGTATGTTGAATAATTATTAATAAACTGTTAAAAAAATCGTGAATAAATTGAGTTTATACTTTTTAAGGAGGTACCTACCTAACCACCTAGGTGCCCATGACTCTGATCCATACATTGTGACAAACTATAACCATATTATATGTACTATGTACCACGTAACATATACATGAGCGGTCAAAATACGAATACAATGTGTTTTTAACTACCTTATTTATTTTATCCATCCATTCATACTTAGATCTAAAAATATCCTTAAACATTCGAAAGTAAACACTCAACGTCTGAACAGGGACGCTACCGCCGACGGCGAAGCCGATCTCCATTGGCTTAAAATTAGCTTCATGAGAACTAGAAACGATTTTTACCGTCAAATGTACTGAACGGATAGGTTTCATAACATGTGTATACTTTTGAGATGGGAAACGCCATTTTGGATATGACACATACCCGGTAGTAAGAATCGTTTCTAGTTCTCATGAAGCTAATTTTAAGCCAATGGAGATGTCGGCGGTAGCGTCCCAGATTCTTATAAATTTTGGTATGCATATAGTGTACCTACTTATACCAACCATGAGGAACAACATAAGCTACTTTTATCAACGTAAATATTACCACCCAGGCAAAGCCGCGGGCAGAAGCTAGTACACTTTAAATGGCTTTAGCTAATGTGTTTCTGTCTTCAGCCTACATAAGATATTTTTTTTTTATTTTTAACAGTGAAAGATAAATCACGGAGGTATTTTTAAATGAGGCAACATTTAATTAATACGTGTGTTGTTAATTGTGGTTATTAATATAAGCTCGTAATTTGATGGATTGTTTCGGGTAAGTAATTAATATAAGGTATTAAACATTTCATTAATTAAGTAGGTATGTACATAGCTCGGAAGGGATAGGTAAGTGTACCAGCCGTAAATCCCGGTCATTTAGGTGTGCTATCATTTGTTTTTTTATTGTGCTATGACAATTTTATATTTCCTGAGGATAATTCGTGTAGAGGCGCTTCACTTCTACACGAGGCATTCTCAGGAAAGTGTTGATAAAGACGTTTTTTTGTTTTTTTTTTAAGGTTACTATTGGAAAATGGATCTCCGCAAAAATAACGCCTGAATCAATTAGCTAGTATACGGTACTTATAACAATAAAATAATTACTTTTATGTTTGTCTGTCTGTCTGTCTGTCTGTTCCCGATAATATCCGAAACGGCTGAACAGATTTTGACGGGACTTAGGTACACTGACAGATAGCTGACTTAAATTTGGAAATCCGGCACTGCATGTTTGTGGAAATGTTTGTGACAGCATAATTCCCGAACGGGTTAACCAATTCATCAAAATGTTTGATTATCGCGGGTGATTTTTGGTGTGGTATAGTTTTTAAAATATTATTTACAAAGAACTACAATATTTTGCCCATATCTTGTGAATGGATAATCCGATCAATAAAAAAATTGAATATGTAGTTATTACATTCACTTATCGGTGAAATTATTTTTGAAACTACGGTCGTTTTTGTGATATAGGATAAGTCAAGTAGATCTACTTCTTGTGGGGTGTCATTTGAAAGAGTGGCGAATTCACATTCATCATCATCAAATAAAGTTATTTTACTTTTTAATAGTAGGTATATAATTGGTTTTAGTAACATGGGGGCGCTTTAAGAGCATAAAACTCATGTCTTGTAGGATATAATATTTCAGGGGGTTGACTTCTCAATTCACTATTAGTTTATTACTTTACTGAACCCAATAAAAGGGTTGTATTGACATTAAGAGTTGCAAAGGGGGTAAATAATACATTGAAGTCTTGTGAAATGCTTCATGAGGGGCTCTACTACCTCTTAAAATATATCGATACGATCCAAGAATTACTTTTGCAAAGGTTTGACTGCGCACATCCCAGATTAACAGCCCATTGTTGTCCACCACAATGTAAAAATAACTTCCTCCAAAACTGTAAGCTGATTATCTTCAAATCTTCAACAAATGCTATGACATCTCTCAACTCCAATTCAAACAACTTTTCAACCATAACATTGGTGCACTTAATCTGGACCAAGCAAGTGCATCCCTTCAACCAACCCTCCTCAGGGTGACGCCCGGACGACACTTCTCGACCAGGATAAACTATGGAAACCGTCTGGACTGGACCAGTGAATCCCTTCAACCAACTTTTTCAGGTGTGGCCCGGATGTCACCATCCTGACCAGGATAGACTATGGAATTCTTCTGGACTGGACCAGTGAATCCCTTCAACCAACCAGGATTGACTCGACGAACACATTATATAATAACCAATGACCTACCAAAGAAGACAATTTATCTACATCGGTGTAGATTTCTATAGGTACATCCCAAGTCTCAGGATTTGAGTATACACTAAGAGTGTCTGAACCAGCTGAGACTGAGAGAATCAGCAGATAGCGTATCTGAGCATGTGGTCAAAATGGCATTGTCATTTGGAGTCAGCATGTTATCCGGATCAGTTACAGTTACATCTTCTACATCATACGGTGCCGTCTCGGCCTCGTCACAATTTAAAAGATTAGTCGTGATTTCAAGCAACCCATGACCTTGAGGTAGGTACTGGGCGTAAATTCTCCTGGGCATAATAGAAATTATGTGAGAACAATCATAAACTTTAAATTTCATACCGATCGTTATCCAATAGGTACCGCGGTAATAACAAATGGGCCTCTAAACTGTCTGTCTATTTAAGTTTGGTTAGCTCAGGAACATTCCGAGTTTATCTCACAATAAAACGGTTTTATCACTGCACAGCTTCGATTGAATCGGTATGTAGGTATATTTACACATTTTGGTACGTTTTTGCTGTTTTTTTTCGATATTAACTGACGCATCCTTTCGTATAGTATCAAGGTCTAAGCGAGTCGGCTGACTATGCGCATCGAGTGTTTTATCTTTGCCTAAATGTAGTATCTCGTTATGGGTATGGTCGATTAGCGTCCAAATACCGTGGAACTGCTGGGAACATAGAAATTGGGAAGAGTATTTCGCGAAAGGTAATCCGCATGCTCCATTCTCGTCCTTCACGATAGACAATGTCAAAATCGTTTGCTTGCAAGAAAGCCCACTAGCGATGCACAAGAGGCGTCAGATCGTTTTTTTTATATTTTGAGGCGTTATGTGAAATGATCGGAATATTAATTTAATAATGATGTGAGATTTCCTATCCCGCCCTTGTCAATCGGTGTCAATATCTATAAATCTAAATTATTTGATTTGAGGTCGCAAAAATTACTTCGTTCCTTGGAAATGTCCATCAAAAATGACACACCAAATTATTATAGAATCCGATATGTCATTATCAGGGACTATATGAAAAAAAAATGATCTGTCAGTTCATCAATAATTGTCACATTGCTTTGAATTTGGATCGAACACTTATTATTTTTAATAAGTATTATATATTTACTATATATTTAAATGCCACTCAGAAAAAGTAGACTCCTTGGGTGTACCCACAAGTTTGTTCGTAAAACTTTCTTTCCAAACAGACCAAGATGATCCACTATCAAATAAAAAGAAACTGGCTCAACGAAAGTAATTCTCAGAGTGCCTCTGGAAGGGCGGTGCTCACATTAACGAACTGCCTTGACCGCAACTCTATTCCCGCTTTTTCTATCTAGACAAAATTGCCATGTGCCCAGGCTGACCACATATGTAGCAGGTTACAGTTGTCTTATCAGTTAGTATCGTCGTAATGTTGTTTTGTTTTGACGTCATTACGTCTATTCCGCATTCAGCTATACGATGTCCAGCTAATCCGCAAAATGACACTTGCCCGAAAATTTCTCCAACGCACAGGGGCATGAAGCCTAGTCATTAAGTTATTTTGCTTCAGCATCTAAACGTTCCCTAAGTGATGTTCCACCAAGGCTTCAAAATAATTGAGCTCAACTAGTGACAGAGTGTGCATTTAGTTCACGCACGACGTATCAGCTTGTCCTTCTGACATACTTCCGACGACATAACAAATCCAGTTATGACTTCTTCAGGCATCGTAGATTTAGGTATTCGCTCAATGAGATTGCAATTTCAGATGCCGTCTCTATGGTTCCTATTTGGACTAATAATATGTCGCTGAAATAAAACTCAGGACGAGTAAGATTCGGTTTATAAAATCTTCAGATTTAAATCTCATATCTTTTCAAATATTACCTAATTTCATTTAAATGCTTAGTAAGATATGTAGGTACACTACCTTTTAGTGCACTCGTTAGGGTCACAAGTAAATTTATCAATATCTATCATCCGGTTCAAACTTAAATAGTAGCGTTTCTTGGGCAGCCAATACTTGGGTAAGCAACACCTCCATATTCTTCAAAAGTTTTTTTACCATACTGTTGGATCCGGTGGTATTGAGTCATTTAGCAGGTCTTTCAATCCCACTTCTGATGAAAGCGCAGGAGGGCCTTCATTAGAATTAATTATGGTGCAGACACGAGGATATTATTTCACACGTAGGTACATCAACGACACCTATACGTCGTTTTTTTTTCTTTAGTAATATTTTTCAGCACATTTTGAAATGCTCGACTACGATAGATATTAACCTCCCCCGACGCTAGTCACAAATCGATCATACTCGAAAATGTCTGACAATAACTGGGTCGAACGAATATATCTCTACTTAAATAATGGTCCAAAATTAAAAAAAAAATATTATAAAAAATGGCGCATGGCTCGACAGCTCGTGAGTGTACATGTCATTTGACATTTTTTTTTCCTAAAGCGTAAAAATCTGGCCCTTGAACAAACAAGTCCCTCATTAAAAGGTCATCAGCAAACCCAACAGAAGATTTGTTGGTAATCCCAGTTGCACCTGGAAGTCGACTCCCGATACACCGCCATTAGTTTTCATCTCTCTCCTCGTCGGGAATCTGAGATTCGATTAGTTTCTCACTTGAGCGGAACTTAATATCTGCCTCGGTAAGGCTGCTGATCAGATTTGCACAAGTTTGTCCATTTATTTACCAGCTCATTAGGGCTGGTATACGGATACGATTAGGTAACTAATAGGGAGGTTCGCTGATAAGACCATGCCGTGAATTGCCGTGGCCCATCCTAAGCGTATTGTTACTTTATTAGTTACTTAATCGTACTCCAGGATGCGTAGACAAAATGCAGTAGACATCGGATTCAACATCCAACCATGCTACAAAAGGCGTAGTACTTGCTACAAATCGCGTAGACCATGCTACGACATGCGTAGTACTTCCCACAAATCGTATAGACCATGCTACGACACGCTTAGTACATGCTACAAATCGTGTAGACCATGCTACGCGTAGTGCTTGGTACAGAACGTGTAAAGAAGACTATGAGTATAAGATACGTAGTGTTGTTATCATACGTGTAGACCATTGTAAAATCACCATTATAAATATTTTTGTATTTCTGACACATAAAATAAGCCAAGCAAGTACGAGTTGGACTCGTGTGGATAGAGTTCCGTTAGTATATCTTATACTATTGATTCTATAAGAACAGTAGACCTCGCGAGCCCTTATAACCATGCAATAATCGATGTTTTCCTCTTTCACTTTTCCTTTTAGACTTTTGAGCAAATAGTATAAGCTTTAGTAATGACTCGTGTTCCCTTGGTCCTAAGTGGTCTTATCTAAAAAAAAACGAGTGTCTACGAGTTTGTCTCGCAAAGGCGAAGAGGGCTAATAAATGAATATATAATTATCTTTTTATTTTTTATTTTTTTTTAAACTTTCAGCTAGGAACTATTACAAATCATTATATAATAATACATGCAAACACATGAATATGTGCATTTTATGTATGACTGAAGGCCAATTACAAATTTCCACTAATAAAATACAGTATAGATAAAGTATAAAAGAACATTATAACTTAGACGACAGTATTTAACAAAAGTGTAGTGAAATTGTAGTAAAGTAAAAATATAAAGATTTACAAAAATTGTGCCTTCTTACTTAGGTAACTATTGTCAGTTATGTATCGTTACACAACTTAAAAGTCTGAGGAGATTGAACCTAGTGTCTACGAATTTATCTAAAGGCGGAGAGGACTGCGTAGCCTGATAATACTATACGTAGGTATAAATTTTCCGGAAAAAAACAAAAACTAAATCCTTAGTGTGTCTTCAAAATTTAATTGAAATCTGTTGATAAATAACGCTACTACAAACTTCCCCCTATTTCACCCCTATTTTCCTCCAGATAAAAATCGCGATCGACTAAAACATTTTAATATATCAAGGAACATGTGTGCCAATTTTCATCAAAAACGGTTGTAAAATGCGACTTGTAGGCGAGAACAAACCGACCGACAGCCGACAAACAGCGGACAAAAGCATATTTGGCCATCATCTCAAAGAAACTGAGACGCTTTCTTTTAATCTTTTAATCCTCTAATTGACGCTCGGTCAATTAGAGGTTTATTTTATTGGGAAAAGCCATTTATCAATATTGAATGCTTTCTTTTTTTAGTAAATTACAGCATTGGAAGGGATGACGCCAAACAGGAGAGGCTACGCACATCAAGAATAATGCGATTGTAGAAAGGATAGCTGGAAGTAACTATTTTATATTTTCTACGTTACTACTATTTTGTGTACTTAGCGGTTCTCCGACGCAACAATGCTTGGATTTAAATATTTTATTTATATTAAACGTAAAGGGACAACATTATGTTTTTTCTGGAGGTATTTTGTGTCGGGAGTTAGGTTCTCAAAACTGGTTGTTACACTTATACAAGTTTTTTTACAGAAAGACATTGATCATAGGCTAGTGTACAACCTACTTGACGAGAACACAGCATGCAATACAAAAAGCTACTATCTACTTACGAAACATTAATAAAACTCATTTAGACAAATAACAAAAACAAACACATTATAGGAATATCTACGCTAGGCTATTTTTTTGAATAAACTGTCCCTTGATAGAAGAGACTGAAGAAGAGAAAATATCAATTTCGTGGCATATATCATTGTAGGACGAACACATTCGGTGAATTGATGAGTGTTGACTGTAGTTTGTATGACAGAAAGGAAGATTGAAGAATAATATAACGTTTTTCTATTATTCATTGTTTGGGCGTTGCGTTTTTATTTTGAGGATTTATTCTAGCGAGTTAAGTATACTGTAAGTTATTGGTGATACCTGAGCATCAGGTTAAAGCTCAGATTTTCTTGAAACATAGCTAGTAACACTCTCGAGTAAGACAAATGCAACATAAAACATTTAACAAATCATTAAACAACCTTCAGAGTTATGTATAATAGTATGCTTATAGTGTCATTTTATATATCTTTAAAATATTTTAAACTTTTAATAATTATAAAACGAATACATTTTATCCTCTCATGACAAGACCTTTCATTTGTTAGCGTTATTCTCCTATTTACGCAACTTGTGCTTGTAAAAAACCTAATTCTGTATTATGATTTGAACGATTATGTACCAAATTTCAACTTTTCGTCCGGTAGTTTCGAAAATGGGGTTACAGGCAGACAGACACGCGAGTGATCCAATGAGAGTTCCATTTTGTCATTGGAGGTACGAAACCCCAAAAACAAGATACTAAGCGTCAAAAAAGTTTTAACACTCCATTAAACGGTTGGAGGCACAATGTATACGGGAATGTAAATAGAAATGTATTTTTTTTACGTTTGAAAATAGGAGCGTTACCGAATATAAAGTTGGTTAATATGTGACTATGTGTACCCTTTGTTTGAATTAGTATGAAGTCACGTTCTCAGTCTTTTATTGGATGTAACAGAGCAAATGTTTGAGGATTTATTCGCGCAATATCCGGTAAAAATATTCACAACATTACCAAAAGGGTTTATTGCTGCAAAAGGGTTGTTTGTTTAAGGGCTTAGCTTTTGAAACGAGTTAAGTCTTTATTTTTTAAAAGGGTTACATAGAATATAGCTTTAAACGCCAGAAATCTGCAACTATCCACATAAAAAAAAGCATTTAATTTTTACAAGCACATTTACATCGGTTATAAACCGATGTAAATTCGTATCGCAATTCGTAGACTATTTATCTACATTTTTAATAAAATACTAAAATATTATATTAAATATGAATTCAAATATAAATTGTTACAATAATATCGTAACAATCATAACACACCGAGGGTTCCGATTCTAACCACCATTTTAAGACAAAAATACCGGTATCTTGAACCATTATCTGCAAACGTTACTTTTTCTACAATGCAACAACGAAGAGTTAAAATGTGCTCTTATCTCGGGCGATCCTGCGAATCAATTATACGCGGCCCATTTCGCATTCGGACTCCGATGTACACCAGTAGCGCGAATTGAATCACGTTGTGCGTTTAGCTATATGATATATACTAATAAACTTTTGTAGGTGTTAAAAAATATAAAGAGTATTTATTATTGGAATAAAAACATTGAATTTTTTAAGCAATCCCGTGCTCTCATATGTTGTTGACACTCTTGAAATGTTGCCCAACAAATTCAACATGCGAAGTATATATGTTTTTTGAAATCTTATATAAATGTATCTGGAAAAAAACTTAGTCTACGTATTATAATTTGGAATATATACCAATTAAATAAATAAATAAATATTACAGGACATTAATTTCACACAGCGCCATCTAAGTACTTCTAAGGCAGTTAAGTTAGTTTAGGGTAGGTAAGTGTAATCTACACCGGGTAACGGAATCGCTGGCTTTTGTTAGCGATTACGGCTGATTGAACCCAACACTGGTATTAGGACATATGTCCCCCTGGCTAGCAAACTCAGGAGAGTTCGCTTCCAAAGGAACACAGCAAGCCGTTAGGTGCAGGAGCACAGCCTAGCTATGTTCCATTGGTAGACGGGAGAGCCACTGCCTTCACGGAGAGATGCCTATCGTCAAGAATCGACAAGCATAGAGGTCAAGAGCTAACCCTTTTATTGAAAAAATAGTTGGGATTTTGTACTACCAGTAATTGGTACTTAATTATGAAATTTACAAAAAAGATATACCAAATTACCAGAGGCATGATCACGCCTCTGGAATTACATTCAAAATCACTAGCGAGAAATAGCGTTTTTGCATTTTTTTAATGTAATTTCAGACACTATGGCAGATCACAGTTTAGTGAATCTTTGCTAGACGGCGTTGATCAGCGCTCAAACTCAGTATGGATGAGCATGTCACAATAATTCAGAATCTGCTTCAGGACCCGCGTTGCTTGAAGATGTGAGTTTGAGTCCGTCACGGGTTGTGAATTTTTGTGTCATTATAACATTTGTAAATGTTTTCTTAGTAGTTTGTAGTTTTTGTTTTATTACTTTTATTACATTCCTACTAAAAATAATATATATTTGAAGTACAAGTTTACGTAAATGTAGTTAGCTTGTAACAAAAAATCCGATAAGCATTGAGAGCCTTCTGGAAATTATAAAAAATATTCCAGGTATGTTTTTTTTATATAGTACGACTGGGAAGCGCTTGGCCTTCATCTCACCTGGTTACAAGCTAAGATAAGGCCGAAGGTGGAGGCGCACTTCACCCGGAATCCTCAACAAACTGAGAAACTGGCTATATTACCATTAAATGAAGTAGATCGTCCAATGAAGTTTTATCTTTTTCGATGGAGAGTGCATTAATTAATCATCGCATTCTTTACAGGACTAGTATTGCGATTGTTTTTGTACCTTACTACGGCCGCAGTACCTAATTCGATAATGGCCGCTGGTCGTTACATAAAGAGGAATGAGCAGCATTATCATAATGCTCCAGCGTTGAACGGTTATTGCAAATTTTATGATTTACAAATAAATTAGTAGGTGAATCAACTACCTGGGGAGCACGATGTACGTTTACTGATATTTTACGATCATACAAGTGTGTAAAATATACTTATTATAATAAATTGCGAAATGTAGCTATCCGTAACAATAACGTATTCAAGCTGAAGTGGCAGTGGGCAGGCCACATAGCTCGAAGAATCAAAAACTGCATGGCGACCACGATTAAACGAAAAACGGAGTGTAGACTCGATGGACTTTTAGACCGACTTTCAAAAATATTGTTGTTAGATATTAGATTCATGTCGCCTACAGGAAGTGGCGAATTTCACAATTATGAATCCACGATGTTTTTTAAAGCCATAATTTTCAAAAACTACAAAATGTAACTCAGAGCAATACTTAAAAATGTTTAGTAGCTTTTGATTTCGATGAAGAATTAATGACATCGGTAGGTGTAGCGTACTTGCCTACCATAATGTTATTTAAGAAAATATTACCTAATTGAAGCTTGGATAGGATCAGGTCGCGCTCGCCCCACTTTAAAGAATGTCTGCTTTTTCGTCTTATTGAAATTTGAATGGATTGAATCTGTCAACGGCTTCTTCGTAGACAGAAAGGCAGCTTCTGTATAAAAAACTTAACGGTATACATTATATCTGTTATTATGGATTTCAGTGTTTTAGGGTGAATTTTAGATTTTTAATTAGAAACATTTATTCAGTTTTATGATAGCATAGAGCGCGAGTCTGTCTTCGCATAGGCAAAGATAGACTCGCGAGGTCTACAGCTCACAGAGCCACTAGTTATACTCATATCGAATATCAAGTACACAATACGTTTTGCACCTAAAAACTAATTTTGCCTGTTCAAAGTCCTAAAATTTGCAGTTTGTTGTATATATTTCGGAGCGTGAAGCTTTTTATCATACCGTAAACTACTTTGTACGTACTTTTTATCATACTATAAATGTATCTAAAGGTTCAAGTTAGTAGCCGACTGCAGGCAGCAGCAGCAGGCGACAGTGTCATCCAAATTCAATAGTTTGCACACCGGTTTCAGATCCAGAGGTCCCGGGTTCGATCCCCAGGGGAGTACAATATTGTGCATGGTTTGGTTGGTGGTAGGATTTTGTTTAAGACCGCCTGGCTAGCTACCACCATATTATCTAATTATGTCCCCATAACAACAATTTTTATATTGTTGTGTTCCGGCATTTAGAGGTAAGATAGCCAGTTCCGTAGTCTATTGAGGATTCCGGGTATAGGTATGTTTCCACCTTCGGCCTTATCATAACTTAAAAAATCAGGTGAGATGAAGGAACCTCTCTGTTGTACAATTGAAAAAAAAAACATAGCAAAAGATAATGTATAGGAAACAGTATTATCACTGTCGCCAGCTGCTGCTGATTGCAATGATCTTGGCTCCTAAAGTTATCTTCAATTGATCGTAATAGTCACACCTGTAGGGCTAATTAGTATTAGAAAGGAACTCAAAAATTTTTACGTTAAGAATTATTTCTTAGGGTAATATTTTGTACAATCAATAAATAAATCAACTTTAAAACTGTCAGCGCTAAAGACAAACACAGAATGAATGGTTGAACTTTGTAAAGTTCACAAATATTTATGCTTTGTCACAAAGCTCTATATAGTTCGCGCTTTGTGATGAAGACAGGTGGAAAACAATAATTATTAATGATCGCGTAAATCAGAGCATTGAAACCACGGATTAAATAAACATCCTATGCCATATAATGCCTCAGACATTATTGTTTACTTACCATCTCTGTTCATCTGGTTGATTTTTAGTACACTTTACTAACATCATGTAATATGGGACCAAGATTACGGATAGAATACTTAAATATTTTTTGTAAATACGTACGTACTATATGATACAACACCCATACACAGAACAAACATCAATATTCATCATACAAATGTTTGTTCTGGTTGGGAATCGAACCCACAGCCTACAGCGCAGAAGTTATTACCAACTGAGCTATGAGGCTTGTTAAATTTAAAACTTGTTTCTGTTTTAAATTGCGAACATCGATAAAAATACGAGTCACGATCAAAACACAAGGAAACTAACTGTTTACACCGTATTCTAAGTCGCAACAAAAACACAAGAATGAAATGAACAAACAAAATACTTTAGGACAATCGACAATTGGAGAGAGAGTGAATGTGAATTGTGATGGAGAGGATAGTAAAAGTGCGGTTGATGGTAGGAGAATAATGATATTGGCAATAACTTAATATTTACATCAGAGGCATGAGATGTTTAGTTTTTTATCAAACCCCTGAGCTGCAGTATAATTTGCTGATTATTATTTCCGGTATTGGCCTAGCCCTCACATTTATGATTTCTTACTTAATTACCTTCCAGAACTTCGTATGACTGCAAAATACTAGATAAAAATATAATTTGTTGTGGTGTGAAAGTTCCACTAGAACAATACCACATAAAAACAGTACCGTAAAATATGTGTGCCCGATGATAAACGCCCTAGCAGACGAGAGGCATTAGATTAGAGCCTTCCGACCGACCGAGCGACAGAGTGCGAATTTAGCGTTCAATCGAGTGATAAATTTGGGCAATTTATACCGAAATTGCTCGATATGGGAACGCTTACTTTTAATACCGATCTCGCTCAGTTTGATACCCGATATATCATCGATGTATCGTAAAAAACCATTTCAATTTTATAAGTACCTACTGTTTAGTTAAAACACCTTATTTTTGTCCTTTCGTACACCGCATTGTCTACTCTAATCTATTATTTCCATCCGAATTAAGAGATCTTTAACAGTGATAAGGCCACCCATTGTACCTAGTTTAAGTACTTTTCCCAGCCTGTTTGTTTATTTTGTTACTTTGGTGTATAATACAGAGTTTATCTATATATCTAAACATGGAACTCTTGCAATAGGTTTATAAAATGAGAATATCAATGATTATTTGCTTGATCATAGCAATATAATGCTAATATTAAAATATATAAATACATAACTAGAATTAAAAACATGTAATACCAGGAAGAGCTCCGGTTCGCTTCAAGTCAGGAGATTTATGCAAACTGAATGCAGGTAGTTTGTATTTATTTTACCAAAAGCCAACCTTTCTTATTAAAGAAATAAACCCAGTGTAGAGGAGACGAGCTCATTTCCAGACTTGGCTGACCACAGATATCTTGGTTATCGAGCAAACCATAAACGGGCGAATGACTGGCTGGCCCTCGTCGTAAAAGTTAATGCAAAGACGCGTCTCTGGATAGAACTAGATTTAAAATGATCGAGTATAAAATTTGGATTTATAAAACATACTTATTTTAATGAAGAAAAAAAATCTACTATCATATGTATTCTGTTTAGCATTGAGTTTGTTGTGTATTATTTAATTTTGAAACCCACAAGTTATATAACTGTGATATATTTTTTATTCAAAATGGGTCGGCTCTTGACTACGAAACATACACAGGCAAGGATCTCAACTACGATGGCACGAGCCTAACCAGTATGCCTTTTAATGCCTTTTAACTTTCTTCTCGAAGACTTGATTATTTCTCAAGAATAAAGTTTTTACACTACATATATACACTACAAAAGTGTGCTTTCATCACACCTTAGTCTGAGCTCCCATTTTATCAATCTCTCAATAACCACCTGAGCGATCGAGGTTCTCTCTCGAAGTTAAGTCTCATTCTATTCAAAGCCAGAATAAGAGCAAAGCACTATAACATCGACCGTACGTCGTTGGTAGGTGTGCAGTGGGCAGAATACAATAAGTGAATAAGTCACCTCTTACTAAAATTAAAAGGTTGATTTCAATTTTTTAGGTTTGCTCTAAAAACCGTTGCCTTAGTAGTCGTGCTTCAAAAATTTACCCCTCCAGCCCACGGATGTCGTAAAATTCATCTAAGGGTTTTCATAAAAAAGGCAGCTTCCTTAGGTTTTTTTTAAAGACTTAATAAGTCATTTATTTTCAAAAATACTCGTTGATCGTTCGATGGCGTTGGGTTTGGTAGTTTTGATGAGTATGTACAAATTTCGATTAGTAGGTAGGATATTATTATACTCATTCCACGCAGCCTAATGGAAAGATATAAAAAGTTCCGTATGTGTATAAACCAAACTTTAACAGTGAACACCAATTTGTATGCCAAGCGAGTTGAGTATCTCTCAAAAAAATCCTTATAGGTAACGATGAATAAATCCCCACAAGAGTGGCCACTGCTGTGCAGGGCCTTCTCCAAAATTGGAGAATTTTGCCATAATCACTACGCTTGGCAAGTAAATGTGCTAATACACACAAGTAAGCTGCTGCCCATCTTGTGGTAAGATCCCTTAGTCGGCTACTATACGACATCGCCGGGCTGAGCTGGAGGGGTCGGATTTATACCGATAATATGGGTTATATGTAAAGATGGGATCTGTTATCAAATGGCAGCGGCTATCCGTAGCTTCCGCCCATAAATTCATTGTTTTTATCGCCATCCGTTGAAAGCGAGGCTATAAATTTGAAAACTGCTGCTTTGAAATTCAACGGATCATTCAGCTTGCTCGTAGTCTACGATGAAATACAATGGAAATAGCCGGTTATGAGCTGAGCACGGATTTCATTGTACGCATTGTATGGTTGGTGGTAGGATTTTGTTCGCCTGGCTAGTTACCACAATCTTACCTAATTCTGTCGCCATAACAACAATACTTAAATTGTTGTGTTCGGGCATTTAGAGTTAAGATAGCCAGTTCCTCAGTGTGTTCAGAATTCGGCGTGAAGTGCGCTTCACCTTCGGCCTTATCTAACTTGAAAATCTGTTGAAAACCAAGCAAATCCCCGTCGTACGATAAAAAAAGACTCAATTATAGTGAAATGTGATGTTTTTGGATTTAAGTTTGCAGAATATCTCAATAGCTGGGTCCACACCGGATAATCTAACGTGCTCCAGCGATCGCGCGCTCCGCGATCCAAGATCATGATGCGTGGAGCGTGGATATCACTAGGCTGATCCAAGTTTAATGAAACTGCTATCCTAAACAGCGCTCCAAGCGATCCATAGGCGATCCGTGATTCAGTCGAACTCTTGCTGGCGATGGAGTCACGGGTACAGAGGCGGCTTCTAATTGCTGTGGCAGTAGCAACCTTAAATATTTGGCACGTTTTATTGGTTTACCCAAATCACGAGAAATCTGAAGTCAAGCATCGTTCCTTACACCCCTATTCGAGTAAAGGAAATTGTTTCCTGTCAGTAAATTTTTACCCTTATAGTAGGCACTATTTTATAGGTTTATAGATGCTTTATTCTCAAAAAGAATCAGAAAATTCACTTACATGAGAACTTAAACATAGTAACATAATTATCATAGTTTTACGTACAGTGCATAACATTTTAAATCTAATAAAATATGTGGGTAGTTTTGTTTAATTTGATACAAGACAAGACCATTGTATTTACAAGGATTAAGTTAAGAATGGATGTGACTGTTTGGAAGTTTCATCATTGTCATCTTTTTCAACATAAGTTGTTTAAAGTTCTTTTTTTCTGTGATAAATGATATTAGTATATTTTTGTGATAGATAGATAGCAAGCCTTATAGCTCAGTAGGTAGCAACTCCGCCTTCCGCGCTGCAGGCCGTGGGCCCGACTCCCACCCAGGACAAACACCTGTGTGATGAGTATTAATAGCGTTATAAACGATCAATTAGATTTTGAAATATAAACTACAGAACTTTGAACTATGAAAATGTATGTACATAATAAATATTACTAGACATTTTACAGAAGTTTGCCAGTATTATTCACACATTTGCATAATCAGATTTTTTTAATCAACGCATTCCATACTTTGGTATGTATATCGGTAATTATAATCCTAGTAAGTTAGTGCTAAATAGTAAACGTACCAAAAGACGGCTATCTAACTGAACAGATGAATACGCCAATAAATTCGGCAACAAGCCAAGTTGAGCGGAACTGGGTTAAATTCAGTGCACTGGGCACGTCCAGTGAAGCACCACTACGAAAAGCTTTTAATGCATAACGTGTTTTATCTTGTGGAGTTAAGGTTTAAAATAATGCAGGATAATCGATTTAGTTAAATTTGATCAGAATTGTTGAAACATATACGTCCACGACTACGACTGGTCAAGTTGAGAAAATTGAAAGAGATACATGCAGGTACATACAGATATATTAGAAGAAGGCCTGGAGCCAGGTAAAGCAAGAGCCTTCGCCTCTACATACAAGCTTTAACTTAGTTAGAGCGAGGAACTCCCAACGATGATGCCTATAGGTATTCTATTTGTATAAGAAGCTGACATGATGTTTGTTCTGTGTTTGGGTGTTGTATTGTATGATAAGTATTGTATTTCCAAAAAAATAAAAAGTATTCTATCCGTAATCTAGCTCCCATATTACCAGCTATGCTTAGTTTGGGGCTAGACGGCGCAGTGTGAAATTTATGTAAAAATATATATTACAGGGTGAGTTTTTTTCCAGGGCCAATGAGGCGAAGTCTGAAACCGTGAGAGATAGCGAAAAGTCATGTTAGGAGTTACGTGCTCAATTTAAAAAAAAATAAGTTTTGCATTAAAGATAATCAATATTCTTTTATCGGTCCCTTTTCACGAAATCACTCCCACGAGGAAAGATGTTACTCATAAAAAAACAAAAAACAATGCAAAGCAGCAAAATAAAGGTTACACAAAATAATATTCGAAGTTTGTCCCTAGTGGGTTCGATTCCCACTAGGGACAAACTTTGTGTGATGAATATAAATGTTTGTTCACTTGACAGAGAGTGTTCTGAACTCAAATGTGTGGCGTTCCATCCTATTTTTAATGGATACCAGACATGAGGTCAATAAAATGTGAAGAGTGCAGGCATTAGTAGGTTTTTTTACGAAGTTTCAAACCAGCAGATTATCTTGTTACTTCATGTGACCGAACAGAGTGAAACTTCCGTTTATTATTGGGGATATTATACGATTCTCTGAGCTTTAAGGTTAAATAGGTATACGCTACCGTGTGCTGCAGATGTCTCGTAGTGGCGGCGGCGGTTGGCACAGAGGGTAGGTTCAATTAATTAGTTAATTACGCTATGCAGCAAGCTAGACAAAATGTACCTTTAATTAATCTTCATACTATTTGCTCTACCTAAGACCAAAGTGGATATAATAATTTTCGTATTAACATAAGATACATTTGATAATACATAGGTACCTGCCTAAACACTTTTCTTACCTCCTTTCTAATTATACTGAGCGGAATATCTGGTGTTTTTTATAAGGTTTGTAAAATAGCGAGAATAGTCCCAGAGGTGGAACCATAGACCCTAAAATACTGCTCTTACAGCCTTTAGTGTGGGACGCTTCTTGCGTCGACACCCTTGCGCCATGTACCCTCCGGGTTTTCAATAATCTTGCGGGGCTTTTGATTCAGGTAACACATGACCCAAGGGCTGGTTCTTATTTAGGCGAGTGAATTAGCATAGGTATTCAGCGTGGCAATGCAGCCAGTGTCATGGGCACGCTTCCGTCTGATACTGGTCTGGATTCGGTTGAGTTACTATAGGCCGTTTGTAATGGTCCTTAGGTAATCCGACTGATTCCTTTGTAGATAGAATACATATTATTTTTTATGTTTGTGAATAAATGATTATTAGATATATGTTATTTGGGTATAGTCGACGGAGACACCTCTTATTTCATGGATGTCATTAGCAAAACAATGGCCTAAATTCACTCTCGTGATTGCAGTAAAATCTCTTTCGAAAATGTTTCCAATGAATCAACAATAGCGCCATTGACCTTTGTTGCTATTATTAAAAGACCTATGTATATTTTCCTTTGTACGTCTTTGTTTTATTTTTTGTTGGTTGACATCTCTATCAGGTCTTTATCCACTTTATACACCAGCTTCTTTGAGAACCTCCATTTCAATAATATCTTTGTACTCGAATCCAACAAGTTTTGAAATGGTCAATTCTAATTTGTTTCGGATGTTATCAATTTCAAAGTATTGACTTTGAAATTGCTAAATGCACTCCTCCACAATAAATGCATTTCAATATCCCTTGCACTCCGTATCCATCACAATGTTGTTTGTTGGTTGTTATATGAAATTTTCACAAAATACATTTTTCTTCTTAATGATGAAATTCCTTTACTATATTCCTATATCATGTCAAACCGGGACTATTTTTATACACATTATAATGGGTCCATGCTTTGATGCTGAGTCATATTTCCACCACAAATGTCAAAAGGGGACAAAATTATCTTCTGTTTCCGTATTGTATAAGGTAAAGATGATATTTTATCTCTCAAAGGCCCGCTGGATAAATATAACGCTATTTTTGTCACTATCTATCCGGTGTTAAAATAACGAGACAAAAACAAAGTCGAAGAAGTTGAAGTTTAAATTTATTTTGTTGATAGGAAAATAAGTAAACCATCTCAGCCAAGTTCAACTTCCGGTAATAAGTTCCTACCTAAGTATTTAGAAGATGGCACCAAGCGAAAGAGACCAGAAGCTTATTTATCAAATCACAAAAATTACGAATCATGTCAGTGATTTGCAAAATGGAGGTTCCCGCTAAAACGTTTCATCGGTTCAATTAAAAGTTAGTCGCGGGTCGCGGGCTGCACTCGGCCCGTGACGGAGCCGCATAATTACTGGTGTCACTCACGGCCCGGAAACGCTCCGGTACAGTACTGTTGCTGTGTAAATAGGAACCAGAGCTTTTATCTAATTTGATCAAACCAACATTTGCGCGCCTTCTAGTGATGAATAGCGAGAAGAACAAACAATTGAACCTTATTAAAAAGTGTTTATTTCATTCCCGATCCTTTTCATTCATTCATTCCATTCACTCAAACCGAGTCAGAGTGCCTAGTGTGTGTTACAATCGAAGTTCACTCGATACTCAGACAGCGATATTTCTGATATCAGTGTCATATAAGACCACAGGAAGCTTCAATAGTCATCTACGTGTTTCCTCATCATTCTTATTATTTAAATATACTTAAAAAAAAAACAAATCGGTGTACCTAATGCGTGGAGGCATTAGGTACACCGATTTGACTATGACTAGTTACAGTGCAAAGACCAGCGAAGACGTTAAACCTACTACGATATAGGTTAAAAGAAGAGAGTATAGGAATAGAGATTCATTGACTTACTAAATTATAAATACATAATATTTAATCTTTGATTTGAGATTTGACACGAGTAGCTTACTTTTTAGATGTGACGGTGAAAATTAAAATAACTAGTCACAAAATTAATTTATTGGCTTATTTGAAGGCAAGACCGATGAGTAGATAGATATATAGATAGATTACTCTTTATTGTTCCACTTACAAAAAACATAACAATATACTGATAGAAGAAAACATAATCTAATCGACACTGGTAAAACAATGGGAGACCTAATCGCTCGAAGCGATCTCTTCCAGGCAACCGTTGTATGGATAGAGAAGATAATGGCTTTCAAGGACGAAAAAGGAAAACAAAAAGGGAACTACAAATAAACAGTAAAAATACCTATATAAATATCTTGTAAAATCAAGTTTGTATACTCAATAAATATCTTTTAAGTAATTAAAATATACTTTTAATATAACTATATACTGGTGAGTTTTTTTCCAGGGCCACTGAGGCCAAGTTTGAAACCGTGAGAGTTATCGAAAAGTCATGTTAGGAGTTACGTGCTCGATTTAAAAGAAAATAAGTTCTTCATTAAAGAAAATCTATTTTTTTATAGTTTTTCTGGAAAATAAGGTTTATGAAAAAAAAATGTTTTTGCATTTATAAATTCTAGTTTTCATAATAAAAAAATAATGTACGATGACTATGTGCCCAAAGTTGTGGAACACTTTCTAAAAATGAAAAATTAATAAATTCATCTTTATCCATTTAGTAAAGGTTATAAATTAAACTATTAACTTAAAATTGTTTTGCGATGTCGCCTTAATTAGTAACACGCAAAGCGTTCCACATGAGTAGGTACATGGCCTAGAGTCTAGTCTAAGGTACCCTATACCCAGAATGACCACACAACTGAGGCAGCTGAGATACTGTGTTCAATTCACATTGTGGAACAGCGCTGTTGGCGCGGATCAAACCTTCCAGTTTCAAAACGAGCTATAACGATGATTACGTGTCGAAGTTTACAAGAGCTCTTTGTTGTATACTTTCATCGTCCTTGTTTTGGCGAGAAACAATCGTGTAAGCCTTAGTGCTGGCAACGGAATTAACTCTTTGGAATTGTAATATTGGCGTTGAATATTGATTTAGTTTATGTTTTTTTTAATAATGTGTAATCTGGCGGATTTGTAACCAGTAGTTATTCGTCATTTATCGATAAATCTAATTATAGTGCGCTGCGGTAACTATTTATGATAGAACAAAGTAATGTTCTAAAGTTTTTAGTTTTTTTGATAACATCAATAACTTTTAAAACATTTTTTTTTATATATTTCGTATGTACAAAATGTTTACTTAACTATTAGAACACACCTATTAAACCTTTACAGGTTTGACTAAGATGTAGGTACAATACCTTGAAACTTAATATTACAAGTCTTATAATTAGTGCCTTAAATAAACTTAAATAATTTAGGTATCTTACTTAATAGGTACACTTTGTCACTCCCCGGTTACAACATTATAATCAACATTACAACATTATAATCAACATGACAATAGATAGTAAGCTGATTTTATTTGTTATGAGGGTATCTAAATGACTACGATACGAGCCCGGGCGGCCGGCAGCCGGCAACCGAGACTTCTCGCTCTAATCCTTACCCATCTGTGTGAGATATATAGCACCCTATACTATACTACTATATTAGTTATATATTATACTATTATATTAGCTATTTTGAGAAAAAAATACTATTTAATATCTGCAATACTATAATGCCCAACTATTATTGTTATAACATGACTTTGTCTTTGACTTCACCATACTGAACTGGATAGTGTATACTGTACAGGATACACTGTACAGTTCAGCGAAAAAATCTAACATTTTAATTAATACCTCTAGTATTAGTAAGGGAAAAAAAACAAGGAATTATGGCTTGATCTGGCATTTGATTTATTAATAACTTTACAATAAATAACAAAATAACAACTAAGTATACAGAGTACGCAAAAAGTTCAAAAATAACAGTAGGACGTTGAGAAATATACGTAATACCCTCGTGGAAGATATTTATTATGATACATTACATATTAAGATACATTAGGATAAAAAAGTAGGTTCACGATAAAAACCCCAAAATATTATGTCAGTAAATAATTTAATAATCCACACACAGAGTCATAATGGTCATTAACTTGGAAGGCCATGTTTCCTCGTTGTTGAATAAAAAAATACTATCAGGCATGATGAATTCTCTACTCAGCAGTCTTCGTGCTGAGATCGCACTCGTGCAGAAAAGGTCCAAATGATATTGCCTACTAAGCTTATTGAAGTTGTTACTTTATCTTTGCGATGACCTAACATTTTCTATGCATTAATATTCTGAAGCACTGGAAATTTTAGGAATGACTCGATTTTTCATTCAGTTAAATGTATTATACATAATCAAAACACAATAACGTATTATTTTAATTCACAAAAGCGTATCAGAAAGCATAGTCTATTTATACGTAAATAAAACACGTGGCTATGTAATTCTCATTTAATTAGCGGGAATGTCGCAGTCGCGACGATTCACAATAGTCTCGAATTCTGCCTCTGAACTGAAGTCAAACAATGCCACAATAAATTGGACCAATTTACTTAAATTTCAGTTCAAAATGAATTGAATTCATTTACGTTGGTACTTCTTATTTAACTTGATTCAGCCAATTTGAAAGTTTGCTCTACTTTGGCGTTTCTCGACCGGATCAAAGACACTGCCGTTACTAACCTAAATCTAAAGACGTGTCCGTTAGGACGATTTCACAGTGACTTTCCTCACAAAACATTTACGTCCTGAATAATCGAAATGTATAATTATACTGTTTGTGGTTTTGTTGGAAATAATGTTTCGCTACCTGTACCTATTTGTGTTATAATCAAAAATAAAAACTCTTGTAACCGCCAGGGTTTGTACCCGTCATCTCGTGAGAACTTCTAAAAAAATATTTCTTCGTAGATACACCTCTATATGAGTAAATATTGGCAGTCCTTTTAGGAATTGAAATCACTAGTCCTAGTGACTGCGTTTCGTTGTACTTATGTCAGTTCGTTAGTTACTCGTAACCAGCTGTATTTAGCCAACTTCCCATGAAAGGGGGAGGAGATTCTTCATTCGGACGGTTCTTTTTTCAGTTTATCTCCACCGATTTCTTCGCGGGTTCATAACCAATTTGCGAAATATTTTTGTATCGAACGAGGTAGGTCTGAATTTAGTCCCATTTCAATGTGTTGAAATGACGGCTTCAAAATGTATTTACTATATTTAGGTTCAATAAATTTGTTTTTAAGTTTTTAGTGAAGTCGGTTATATTTTTTTAAATAACATATATTACTATTGATACGCCCGGAGCATCGTGTCCTTGAATCCTTGCTGGTGCCCCGTTTTCTTATTGTCAGACGGCGCTTAGCGTCCATCTCACCTGGTTTCAAGCTAAGATAAGGCCGAAGGTGGAGGCACACTTCACCCAGAATCCTCAACAGTTCGAACAAAAAGCTAACTTATCTTTAATTGCCGGAACATAAAAAAAATATAGAATTGTCCCTATGGCGACAGACTTTTTTTTTATTATTTACACACAACAAAATACAATATAAAATTAACTAAAAAACCACAAAGGTTATAAATTGCGCTATTTTGAGTCACTTTGTCACAATAATTATCTAGGTAAAGCAATAAAAGAACATAAGTAGGTACAAATAATTTGGTAAATAGGTAGGTAAGAACTTGTAGGTACATACTAATGTGAGATGGTGGTAGCCAGTTAGCTTCACAACATAAGGGAGCTACCCTGAAAATAACAAGTCTCTAGGATATCTGGTTTGGGCTGTGCGTTGATTGTAAGTCAGTCAGTCAGCTACACGACTATCACACTAATGTAATAAAGATGATAGTATGAAGGTATGTGAGAATATCTGGCGCTCCTTCACGCTGAACTGATTTGGTAAAAAGTTAGTTTATACCCTGGAATAGTTTTATCTCACATACGTTCCCGTGCATGGAAATGGGATGTCAAATATCGCCATACAAAACTTATTGGTATATATGACAAGCCTCATAGCTCAGTTGGTAGTAACTCTGCCTTCGGCGCTGTAGGCTGTGGGTTCGATTCCCACCCAGGACAAACATTTGTGTGATGAATATAGATGTTTGTTCTGTGTTTGGGTGTTGTATCATATAGTACGTATGTATTTACAAAAAGTATTTAAGTATTTTATCCGTAATCTAGTTCCCATATTACAAGCTATGCTTAGTTTGGGGCTAGATGGCGCTGTGTAAAATGAATGTCCTGTAATATTTATTTATTTATTTATTGGTTATTTGTTGCTCTTTTACGCAGAAACGAGATTTGAGTTTAAATTTTACAAAAAGATTGTTGATTATTGGGATTAACATACATGCTGCTTTTTATCCCGTAAACAGCAGTGTTCCTGTGGGATAACCAAATAATTTAAATGTTTGTCACTCAATTACGCTCAAACGGTTTCATAGATTTGGATGAAATTTGATAGGTACCAAGAGAGCTTATACCTTATACCTACTTATATTGACTATAACTTTGGATTAAAGTAGCCTATATATCCAACATACGAGTATGGCTACTTTTATCCCGAAAATATGCTATGTTAATTTTTTTGCCCCGCGGGTCGTAGCTAGTTTTACATATTCAGATTATGTTTATAATATGGTTATATTTTCAACTTCATTTCTATGAAGTAGGTAGCTTTGGTAGAATTTATACCACATCATTAAATAGCCAACTTGAAGTACAATAAAACGTTTTATAACACGTTGTGAAAAGATTTTATAACAATGTCGCGTCCAATTAATGTGGTAAATCCTTGCAAAGAATAGGTCACTGATGCACTTAACATAGTGCTAACACAACGAATCTAGAATCTAGAACAAGACTTCACTTGCGCAAAATCTATTAGAGGTGTCGCATTTTGGCATAGTAACCACTAATAATACTAGCTTATGTAAGAGACTTTACTCGTATTTAAAAACGAAATACAAGTAGGTGCTTATATCATCTTCAAGAAGTTACGGATTGCGGCACTGCATCGCGCCCGTCAACTTAAGGCATAAAGGTGTTAAGTTTCGCGTGTCCTTAATTTCACCGGCAACCGGGTATGGTTGAAAACAAAAACACTACAATGCTACTTGGCGGCCGAAATATGTATGATGGTAGGCTTCCCCGGGCCAGCCCTATCACAGGGCTCTACTGCTCTAAAATTATCTTGTTGTGTTTATTTGCCTTTCTACTAAAACACACTCTCGTTCCACGCCTTTGGTGTTGTGTCAGTCTTAAGTAATTACTATTACCTACTGGTACTTATTTATGTATCGTCGAGTACGTATATAGATAATTCACATCTTAGTGTGCAGATGATTCGATTTGTGTCGGTTGTATATACCTGTTCATTTATTCAGGAAAAGTTGTTATTTACACATTTTCCTTGTTGTTCGAGAAAGGAAGAATCTGATCGGAACGGCTCACATTAATTCTCCAATTATTCCATTCCCGTAAATTAAGGAAACAAAAAAATACCGTTCGTTTTACTGATTCATTCCCGTCTGCCCTCGGAACTTGTGGACTACTGTTGTATCTTTTGCGAGATATGTTTGTTAATGCTAACAGACCGCCATTTTGAATGCAAAGAATAATGGTTGGAAGTAGGTTGAAGATGAGATCACATAATGTATAAATAAAATAATTATGTTTATGTACCAATTAATTATTTGGTGACACCAGCAAAAAAGGATTAAGATGAAAAGTTTTTTATTTAATATAATCGCTTTCTTAGGTAGGTACGTATTTAGCATGCAAAAACATATACATAAACAAATAATAAAAATGAGTTTAGATTTCCATATTACAAGCTTTGCTTAATTTGGGACTGGATGGCGCTTTGTAAATTGTCCAGTAATATTTATTTATTAAAAAAAAGTATCTCCACGTTTACCATATCTTTTCTTTGAACTAATGTGATGAAGGCACCGTGCTACGCTGACTAAACAGTTTGTCACTGAAAAATAAAATCTGACTAATGAGGATTGACAATTGATAGTTACATGATTGGTGGCAAACGTAGTCCATTTTCACATAAGCGTAAAGAAAAAGAAGCGTTAGAGCGGGATCAGCTGACTAAAAACCACATTAAGAAGTCCTTTTAATTTGATTACTCGGATTATCAGCGCCCTTGGAAACAAATCTAAAACTAAATTCACAGATAAACGTACTGATTTACGGGGAGATGACTGGCTATCTTACTGAACACACAATATAATAACATATTTTTTTTTTTAATTGTTGACTTAGGTAAGATGGTGGTAGCTAGCCAGGCGGACTTAAACAAAGTCCTACCACCAACCAAACCAAGCACAATATTGTACTTCCCATGGGTATCGAACCCGCGACCTCTGGATCTGACACCGGTGGTCGAATCACTAGACCACGGAGGCGGTTAAAAACATAGGTACGTAGGTATCAAAGAAGTAGCTAATTATCAGCAAAACAAATGAACAATACGCTATTTTCTTCTTCCCCGAGCGAGGAAATAAACATAATTATTGCTATTTGTGCAGATCAGCAATGCACGGGGGAGCAGATTGCCAATTAATGTGTCCGCTAGCGTCGATACCCTCACGTCCCCAGTCTTAGATTAAGGGCGGGATACACGAATGATTAATTTTAAGCATAGAAATTCGGACAGTCAGAATCATGGCTTTTGTTCAGCAACTTGAAGAGCTGATTTGAAACTGGACTAGCGGACATACGCCAGGCTACAATCCGTACCTTGTAAATATTCCAATGTGCCGAACACATCGTATGGCCTCTTTACTTTTATCATGAATACTGGTAAGGAATGGAATTCCTTGACCTCGTCTGTTTTCCCGTAAGAGTACAATCTTAGAGTCTTCAAGTCTAGAGTAAATAGATTCCTTTTAGGCAAGCGTACTCCATCTTAGGCCACATCTTTACATGTTTTTCAAGTAAGCTAGTGGTAAAATGCTTGACTATCACCAATTTTTTTTTTGCATTATTGGCAAAATGAATTCTGTTAGGTATTAAGGACCTATTCAATTCAGACGCCAAGAGATTGCACTTAAACATTCACTCGTACGATACAAACTGTCTAGACACTCTCGACTTCTCGGCTAAAAGTTTGAACACGTAGTTCTGGGGTACAAAATATCTGATACAAGGTATACTTGAGCTCCTTGAGGAAGCCCGTCTACTCCAACTTTACCATTGTTTCCCTGTTCTCATCCTTGGAGCTTCTTCCACAACTAATTGAAACATTATTGAGTTGACGGTTGACGGGTGACAAGCCGAAGAAACGGGAGTTTGCGGGTTCAGTTCTTAAGGATGTAGAAATATTTATGGAGGGTGCAAGTATTTATTTAATGACTGGGGGGATTGTACTTCTTGTAATTCATACACACGACACTAAGTATCTTAGAGCTGGTTGAAGCATACTAGGTGGCAAAACATCTGTTCACTTTTGGCAAAAGCAACCGATTTTAGAAAAATAAAAAAAGCATATCACGCGTTACTTTGCATTGCTAAAATAGTGGTATATATTTATAAATTTTTTACCGCCTCGGTGGTCTAGTGGTTCAACCCACCGATTTCAGATTCAAAGGTCCCGGGTTCGATCCCCAGGGGGAGCAATATAGTGCTTGGTTTGGATGCTTTACTAGTACTTATTGTATTCTCTTTGCTTTTTTTTAAGGGTTTTGTTCGCCTGGCTAGTTACCACCATCTTACCTAATTTTGTCGCCAAAATAACGATTCTTAAAAAAAAATTGTGTTCCGGCATTTAGAGGTAAGATAGACTGTTCCCCAATTCGTTGAGGATTCCGGCTGAAGTGCTCTTCCATCTTCAGCCTTATCTCAACTTGTAACCTGATGAGATGAAGGCCAAGCGCTTCCCGTCCTACTAAAAAAAATAAAAAAAATGTCATGCCACTTTATACTTTATACCCACACACACATAGAAATAATGATACAAGTGAAGTTAAAATTAATAAACAACATAACTAATATAGGAATAATAAGACAAACTGCAATCAATAATAAACATAATTATACTGTTAACATAAGATCAGTACATTCATGCCTACTTAAACATACATAATATATAATATAATACATACCTACCACAAATACATACCTACCTACATTTATACATGCAATAAATATACACTAAATGTATTTGGTGAGGTTTTTTCCTTTGATTCTGCCGGGTAGCTAGCGAGGGACTAGCGCGGATATTGTGATGCTACAAGATAGAAACATATATATAATAACTGTTTTTTAAACAGGATAGCAACTCCAACTCTCTCTATTAGTATTTAGGGCTTAAAATGCAAAGTAAGTAACTGTTCGCTATAACCTAGAGGGCGAAATCATTTGTTTTATCATTTGAGGTAAAACTGATAAAGAAGACCAAATCAATCTTCTTTGACGGACGTTTATATAGATATCATGTTTTGCCTTCATCTCACCTGGTTTACAAGTAATAATAAGGCCGAAGGTGGAAGCGCACTTCACCCGGAATCATCAAAGGTCTGAGGAACTGGCTATCTTACTTCTAAATGCCAGATCACAACAATTTTAGAATTGTTATGGCGTCAAAATTATGTAAGATGGTGGTAGTTAGCCAGGCAGACTTATACATAACAAGCCTCATAGCTCAGTTGGTAGTAACTCTGCCTTCTGCGCTGTAGGCTGTGGGTTCGATTCCCACCCAGGACCAACATTTGTGTGATGAATTCAGATGTTTGTTCTGTGTTTGGGTGTTTTATCATATAGTACGTATGTATTTACAAAAGTATTTAAGTATTCTATCCGTAATCTAGTTTCCATATTACAAGCTATGCTTAGTTTGGGGCTAGATGGCGCTGTGTAAAAAATAATGTCCTGTAATATTTATTTATTTATTTATTATACATTAAGTCCTACCACCAATTAAACCAAGCACAATATTATACCCACCCCTGGGGATAGAAAACGGGAAGTCTGGATGAGACACCGGTAGGCAAGCCACTAGACCACAGACGGTGGTTTAAGGTTTTTAACGTTCGACGGGGAAGCGCTTGGCCTTCATTACTTGAATCACTTGGTGACAATGTGATACGTCTGAAGGTGGAAGCACACTTTACCCTGAATCCGCAACAAACTGAGGACTTTTCTGACTCATGTAAACCTTATTTCCGAAATTTGAATATATTGACTTTCCCTTGCTTATATATATTTGAGATTGTTATGTTTGTTAGAAAAAACAAAAATTTATTTGAGACATTTAGCAGTAAGAGACTGTGTAATAATAAAATAAGAGCAATAACCCATAAAAGTGCCCTGTTATCGAAAAGTGTATTAGGTGTGGCCCCACGTTTATATAATAAGGTTCCTGAAGAGATAAAACAGTCTGATAACATTAATATTTTTAAAAGAAAATTTCTAGATTTTTTGCATGAAAAACTTTATTATAGTATGAATGACTACCTGTCGAATCCATGATGTTGTTAAGTATGTGTTTTTGTAATAAATAATAATAAATGTAAAATAAACATAAATTTAAATAAAATTTGCATGCCGCCATGGTAGAAATAAGTTGAGACTAATTTAATAGATTTAAGAACTTGTAACACTTGTTTCGTGCAAATAAATAATTTGATTTGATTTGATTTGATTTGATTTTCTCACGAGACTGTTACCACGTAATCGCCTGTGACTGTCAAAAGTCATAGCTTTAATCAAATACTCAAATCATACGCAGCAGTTTGTAAGTAGATACTGATACATGAAGTTTTTGTTAGAAGTCGAAATACATTTCTGTCCTCAGCTTAAAAGTCTTCCGGCGAGTAAGATTTATTCTTTCTCTTCTTTGAATACATTATTCTTATTTGTAAATAATTATTTCTTTTATCCCGTCCCTCAGAGACAAGGGTCGTTTTATTTTATCAGGCTTTGCATGCCGTCGTCTTTTGTGTTTACGAGTACATACCATTACTTTCTTTAGTGTTATACTTGAGATTTTTACGAGAACGCGTATACATTTGTTTGGTGGTTGTCAGTCAGTCAGGCAGCATTTTAAACAAATATTTACTATGATTAGGAAAACCACTGGATGGAACCGATACCCATTGGGAAGTTAAGTTTCTCGAATGGCGACCACGATTAATCGCGAAACGGAGCGTGGGAATACTTCTCCATCTACGACTATCCTCCATCTCGTTAGACCGACAACATTGGCTTCCCGCGGTCGCAGGGATGGAAATGGCTCAGGATCGCTAGGTTCAGCAGGTGTGTGGGCTGATATGATATGTGATATAATTTTCACTTAGTCCTTTTCTATGATTTCAGAGTTTGTATAGTGTAGAAACTTCACATATAGTTTACGGGTAAGTAGAGAACCAAACCAAGTATGATTATTTGATTATTGTCATCATCTGCCAAACTACAAACTAAGCCAAAGCCCGAAAAAGTCAAATGACCATTATTACCATGCTTGACAGGCGTGTTAGTTGTTGTACAGTTGGTTACCCGTGACTGGATTATAATCAGATTCTATTTTTGTACCGTTCAAAGCATACAGGATAATAATATGCTTGTACATATTCGTAGCAATCCATTACTGGGATTGCTGATACTATTTTCCGAGAATTGAAACTAAAGTAGCAATATGCTCCAGTTGTATTACATTGCTGGCCCGGTTAGACTTCATCCTGAATTTTTCACGTAAAATCAGCAATGAAAGCAATTCATCTCACGTAGATGTTGGGATGCGCAAATCTCTCGCGCTACGGCGGCAGTTGGCTACGAGTCGTAGCACGGGTGCTACGGCGTAGCCGCGTAGAAGCTTTACCGCGATTCATTAGTCACGTGACTAGACGTGATCACTCTTCATAACTTAGTACTGGTGACTAAATATCTAATTATTAAAATACCTATCAACTTAAGAAAGAAATATTTACAAACTTGTATTTGCCGGTGGTTTGCCTCATTTGGCACTATAGTTTTAACTATTATAAACCTCTAATTTTCCATCAAAATCGGTTGAAACGTTTACCGCAATCAGCATAATGGAAATATATAAATATATAATTTGTGTAAAGTGCGATGTGATATAAACATACATAGTTTTGAGTTGCAATAAATAACTAACATAACTAATAAATAGTAAATAATTGTATAGCAAGTTATAAATTTATATTTCAATAGACGGCTTCATAGTATATTATCATATTCCCAGATGATTTCGTTTTACCCGCTCTTCTATACAGTCAGAATAACAATTAATTCAATTTAATTAAGCCCGAGGCGAATAGGCTAACAAATCAACCCTTCCGACCTGTGACAGGAACTTGGCAAATGTGTAAACGTATTCACGTAAATACGAGATGAATAGTACAGAATATAATGTATTTACCTATATTTTGGTTAATAAGAGGGCCGTATGAAGCTGTAGTTTATAATTAATACCATAGTGTGTTTAGATACAGTAGGCATACCCAGTGCCTTTATTGTATAATATCAGTAAATACTAGCCCTTCAAAAAGAACGGTTGATGTAGGACTTACGTTGCTTAACAGGCTATAAATAAATAGCTTGTGCCATCGTGGGTTTCTATATGAGTTAAATACCCCCAACACTTTTCAACAACTAGTGCAAGTACAAAGCGATTTGTATTTTAGTCTAGGACTGCCGTTAACCAGAATATGTATAATTTTCTGAGAAACTTCTGGGATATTTATCGGTTCGTTTGCGTTAACGTATCTAGTCTTAGACGAGCCTTATGCTCATCAGTCAACGGCTACGAGCTGCTGATGATGTGTGTAATAAATAATACCTTGTAAACCTTCACATTGTAGAAGAATACTCTGCGATTTTGTAACAAACGGGCCCTTTGTAAAATGTTCAAGTGCTTCTATAAAGTACTTGCTTTTGTGCAGGAATAATGGGAGTTCGTACGATAACATTTTTTATGGGAGGCCTCACTATAAAGAGGATCGTTTCTCTTTGTTCTACTTTATTGAGATCTTTTTTTATTGAAAATCATCGTAAGAATGGTGTATTCATTGGCACGTATCAGAAATGACAACCATTTCTAGAAACGACTTTTTTTATACGAGATGGATAAAGCAAGCTGCCATCCTGATGTTGAGTGCATCTCTTACCTAAAACAAAGCCATACAACGTTGGTCACATCTTTTTTTTTATTTTTTGTTGTACTACAGGTAAGCACTTGGCCTTCATCTCACCTGGTTACAAGTTGATATAAGGCCGAAGCTGGAGGCGCACTTCACCCGGAATCCACAAAGAACATGACTTACGTGGCACTGTATTGAGTCGGACAACTTGAGGCACAAAGGTGTTAAGTCTCGCGTGCCCGTAATTTCACCGGCGACCATACCCTATAAACCGGAATACAGCAATGCTGCTTGGCGGCCAAAATGCCGATATGGTGGTAGTTCTTCCCTGGACGAGCCCTTACACAAGGGGCTCTACTACTCATACACTCTTAAATAAAGCTCGTTGGCTTGCGTTAAAAGATTTTACTATAAGTCAGAAACTATGCTCCAAACTCTATTTTTACTTGAATGCTAAAATGCTGTAAGTGATGATGAGTCTTAAAATAAATCAATTATTTGAAAGTGTTTTGGTTTTCAATAGCGCAGGTTTGTTAATAGTCAGATCACTAACACATCATCCTCCTTCTGAGGCAGTTGGGTTCTTATGATCTTTGTACGAACTCACATACATAGAAATATACGAATACACATATTAAGTCAGGTACATTGCAAACGCAATTCCTAGTAACCTAGTCTGATAGTTCTATTGATTATTTTTTGGTAGTGCGTACTATGGGCTAAAATGATATGACCTGTATTCTTAAAACACGAGTATGGAAGATATAATCGCTTGGCACGTATTTTCGTGGGCGGATAAAAAGGGATCTCTCTGTATTAAAGGAGTTTTCCTCATTAACAACAATTAATATCGTGGCCTCGTTTATCGCTTGAAATATAATCCGACTCTTTATGAGTACTTATATCATTATTGATGTGCAAAAGTTTTCTGAAGCTTTATTTTTGTGCCTAACCGTTTCACTTTATTCATTTGCAGTTCCGAGTATAATTTATGTATTTTCCAATGTAGCACAACAAATTATTATTTTTTATTAATAAAAATCAAGTGTCAGAGATTATGAGCTTTATTTCTCAAATTGAGAAAGCCTTTCTTAGCTTAAAGTACTTATTTATAAAAACGCAGAGACAGAAACAACAGCCGCAAGTCCTCTTAGCTTAATCGCATAAAACTAATGGCTTTTAGCGAATGAATAAATTCATTAATTAATGAATTTTAAAGAGAGTTTAATGATAACTATTTCCTACACATAGCTAAATATTTTAATTAACTTTTTAATTGTATCTTTACTTACAATAATAACTAATAAAAAAATATTGTTGATTCTTGAAAATTTAATTGTAACTAATAAGGTACATATACGGACAATTAATAATTAGATTATTTAATAATAATTAGATTAGAGTTGGCATGTTGCTACGTCGCAATCAGTTGTAATAAAACCGTAAATTAAGAGTAAATTGTTTACCGAAGGGTTAAAGTTACCTATTACCAACGAGGGTGTAGTTTGAGAGTCTTAATACACAGGATTTAGGAATAGTACTTTCTTTCGAAGGAAACATAGAGCTTTATACTATACCTGATATGCCCCAAACTAAAAAGAAAATAGCACGATAACAATTAATTTTTATAGACTTTTTCTGCCCGCTTAGCGCGTTTACAATGGATTTCCATTCACTTTACACGCCCGCATATTAGTACAACAGTAATTACATTATTTCTGCCTCATTTCTTTAAAAATAATAAGGCACTTTCCGAGCAGGTGCCAGCAGCTTTTATACTAGCTTGATGTTTCTTGACTGTACTACGTCTGTGTACTACGACTATCGCTTATTTCATAGGGCGCCTAGTAATTACTCGTTATTTATGATATAACCGCAATAACGGGCAAGTGTGTGAACTTGCCCTAATAAATAACACCCAATAAATAACATTCGGTATAGCAGCTTGCCTAGTCGAAACTTGGATGGTTGAATTCACGGGCTTAGCAGGCAGCAGTTTTCGGGAGAGAACTCTCGACACGGTTTTAAAGATGTTAGCGATTATTTTGTAGAATCACCAGTATTTTGCTGCAACTGTACTACTGCTACATGACATAGAACCAAAATAATTTCAAAGCAGTCGCATTATTGATATAATAAGTGTGAACTCTTGACTTCGAGGTTTGCCTAGGTAATGATGAACTCATTTATTTTGTTAAGTTATGTTAGTTTCGGAAGATAGACGGTCAGCAAATAAATCGCAAATACATTTCATAATGTATATGCGATATACCTATATTTAGATACATAAGAAGGTTTAAAGTCACACAGATACATCGCACTCAAATAAATCACTACAAAAATGTTGCAATGTATCAGAATTGTTGCAATGTATCTACTAACTCTAAAAAGAAGTGACAGATCTTTATTCCGTCTAATTATGGGTTACCGTCTACGGTTACCGTAAATCTTTTGACGATTGTGGGAAAACAAAACATAATAAGACGAGGACCCTTAAAAATAGGTACTGATCCTGAGATTGTGCACATTGTGAAAACGCAGACGTTTTGAGAATTGTACATTTTAGGAAAACATATATTTCACGCCTTAATTACTTTACAGAAAAATACGGTGAAGTCAGTCAGGTGAGCTTAAAATTTGAACCCGTTTAGTGGCAATAGAGCACATAGCGAAGTAGCAATACTTTCGTGCAATCTATCCAATTATTAATACAAAAGTTCAAGAAATTATGTTGATATGTTTGTTAACTTTTGATAACGAAGTGGCTTAACTTAATAAAATTGGGCATGGACAATAAAGTTACATACATACGTTTTCATTACATAAAAATATATTTAAATAACAACGTAGACCATCCGTCATTTTAAAGCTAAAACTAACTTGTTATGTTGTTGATGTAAAATCAGAAATAGAATGAAAGCTTCAGATTTTTCGCTAGAGGCTTTTAATCCCGAGCGTGTGTCCTGAGTCGATTTTTTTGCTCACGAGTGTATCGTGTGCTCATGGTGTATAATACTATAACACGGACGAAGCTGCGAATAAATTAAAATAATATAAAAATAAAAAGATTGGCTTGAGGTGTGTATACAGATGAAGATCAACATATACTTTTATTTGGGTAGTTATCACAAAAACAAATGCTGCAAACCTACTATAAGATTTAGTTCGTGGCGCTTCGTTTTTTTAACCGTAGACGCGAGTACAGCTTGCAAAAATCTCATGGTAAGCTAAATCACACTGGACGGGTCGCCTCGGGCTAGTCACGTATAAAATGACCGAGTAATGGCATCGTTCAGCCTCACTCGGTCTGGATTGGACGCGTTCAATCTGCGATCGAGACGAGATACGCAAACAACTTGAAAATCACCATTAGGTAGGTACACATCTCGAACAGAGTTTTAGTGTCTCAAGAATCAAATTTAAGACGGTTAGAAAACGCGCTAAACTCAATTAATTATCTGTATCATCAATCTACAAATGTTATTTACATGTGAAACGCTCTAAACCACTGAGCTACAACCTGGCGTAGATTCCGAATTTTTGTGTCATATTCGAGTTCACGTTCGAGCGGGTTGTGATTTTTTGGGTCATTATAATAGTTGTAAATGTTGTGACCAAGTGCGAACACTTGATATACAAAAATTATGTATCATCAATTGTTTCGAGCATTACATAATTATTAAGAATGCGTACATTAGGTACCAAAACTAAAAAAATAATAGGTTTTAAAATTTTGAATAGCATAAGAAAACATTAAACACGAAATTTTTTTTTTAATTCGTCCGTTGCTGCGATACTAAGAAAAAGTTAAATTATATAAATACAAAGTTAAAATGTATTCTTCAATGTGGTTCATGAGCATCTGCGTCTTGTTGGTGGTGGATGTGAGGACAGGTGCTTTGCAGCAGGGTAAGTTTATGCTTCCAGAAACCAAAACGTCTTGGTGCACGACCGGATTAAGCCCATGATCTCCTGGTCATGGTCAGTCAATGTGGGTCAGTCAGTCAGTCAGTCAGTCCATCTACTTTGGCACACAGCTTAATTTTTTTTTTGTTTGTTTAGTGAATGAGGCAAAAGAGGTGTGCAAGGAGTGTATAGTAAATGGAAATCCGTTGTCTCTGCCTACCCCTTTGGGAAACAGGCGTGAGTCTATGTGTGTATGAATGTATGGTGATTTTTGAGATATAGGTTGATATTGATATTACAGTTGGGTTTAATGAAAGCACACATCGAAGTGTTAATGAGTTTATTTTTGAGTAATATTCTCAGTGGTTAAATAACTCGCACAAACCAGACAACACGAGATCTCAGTTCGGGGAAAACAACAAGTATTTTATAGATAACTCAGTCGATCGTTGTCGCCATCAAATGATCACGTGGCCAGAATACTGACGGAGTTACAATGTTGGATGGCAATATTCACCCGCTGAGGTACGATACAGGCCAGAGGCCTTAGTATGACTTTCTGACAGCAAACTGAAACTATTTTCGTTTTCGAATAGGGCGCTTATTTCCATACATTTGGTTCGCGGACATTGAAATGAACTACAGTTGCTTTACTATTCCGCTAGCAAAATGTATGGAATTAAGCGCCCTATACGAAAATGAAATTAGTTTCAGTTTGCTGTCAGAAACTCATACTAAGGCCTCAGTATTCTGTAGCTAGCACTACAGAATACTGGCCATGACTAGCGCAAGAGAACGAGAAAACGAGATATGTCTTAATTTCATCATCATCATAACAGTTCGTAAACGTCCACTGTTGGATATGAGCCTCCTCCAAGACTGGAGGTTTTTGCCATAATCACCACACTTGGCATGTGGATTGGTGATCGCAGTATTGGTGTTACGTACTCAGGCGGATGCTGCTGTCCACACACCTGGTGTATTTTATTCCCTTTGTCACCTTTTACGATTTCCGCAGGGGGAAATGGAGAAGACCTATTCGTTATCCGGAACTACCTCGGTGTAAGACAGGAATCTCGCTTTCTTGCACGGCTCATGCCAGCGCTAATGATCATGTGTAGACACTAGACACTAGTCTTTTAGATTTATATTTTCTTTTTCTTAATCCCTTTTAAATGTTAGTTTTTAAGTTAAATATCTCTCGACCTCGGCTAGCCTGTATAATACTTAGGCGAGGCTGAGGTCTACGATGACGCAAACTTTCCGAAAAAGTTGCCTATTAAAAGCTCTGGTATTCCCGCGCATGCGCATCGACATACACAGCGAAATCCTTAGTGCTGGACTTCGATGGTGGAAAGCAAGGCGGACCAATACAGGTTCTCCAGCGATCAAATCATTCAACTGTAATCGTCGACTAAATATCAATGATTACCTTGCCCGGTGTGATCACCAGAACGTAGATGCCTCACCATCCAAATTTCAAATTGCTTTTTCATGCTCACTGGTCTTACTTCCCAGCACCCAGCCAATGTTAACAGTCTGTTTGCAACGGAAGGCAATCAATACGCATAGATTGGATGCAATCAGTACACGAGTATGTAATCAAAATTCTCGAATAGCAATTTGCTCCCACTACGAGCCGTGCCACACGCCATTTTTCTCCGAACTTCGTCTATTTTTCTACAAAAAGCTTATTATATAGAATCGTACACAGTCTCGTAAGAATGATTTAACCTAAATTGAATGATTAAACTTTCCCTAAGCGATACCTAGAATATAGTGTAACAGGATTATTTTTGTGATAGTAACTAAAATAAAATAAACTCGCCGTGGCAGTATCAGTAAGATTCCTGCTATACTTACTGCGTATATATGCAACCGAGTTTAATCTGCTAGCTAATTAATCAATATGAATTTGTAATTTATTGCATCTTTGCATCAACATTTAAAACTAAGAAAGTGGTTGCTTCACTAAAGTGAAGTTAGGCGCGTTGTAAGGCGGTTAGGCTGAATGAATAATTACGTTCTGTTGTCGTCTGGATCTGAAAGAAAGAAAATCTGTTCCTGTACCATTCGTAAAGACTGAAAATACCGACATAAAACAAGGTAAGTTTGATTGCGGGATCCGGATTCCTAAACTTTTTGAACCGTCTGAATAAATAATACGTTTTATTTAAAACAAAATGAGAAATTCAGGCCAAATACGAGTACGGTTGCGGTGGGATGTGTGTACCCACTACCCACATCAAAGGATGGCGCATATTAAAGTTTCATTTGTGATTTCGAGAAGGAAATTAGCGTAAAAAGGCGCTTGAAAAGTTACCGCGGATTTCATTAGTTCGAACAAACTTGATAAATGGATAAGGGACGGCCTTTGAATTTGTAATAAGATTCATGGATCGTGAGATTTGAATTTTATTTTGGTAATTTTCATTTCTTCACCTTTGAATACTTTGAATAGAAAAGTAACAGACGCATGACTTCGAGGAACACCCTTTGAGGAACATCTGATCACTTGTCAAAGCGAGATTCTTATGAGCAAGACAGAAAATAACTAAGAAAATACTTTTGAAACACGAATTTAGAGGAAAGAAAAGAACAAAAGAAAAGGACGTATTTATGGATTCAAAAAATCATACTTTCAATTTAACTATCTATTTATAGAATCAATCAACTACAACAACAAAACAATCGAAACAAAGCAACTACGGACCAGCCCAAACGATCTAAATAGTAATACCATGTAATACCTAATTGTTGAAACAATAGACGATCCTATTTACTAGGTAAGAAAACATCAGGCTTGGACAAAAGAAGCCTTCGGCAATAGAATCTTTGAAAGTTACACTGGTAAATATATCTTGCACAAAATTTTCTTTAAAGCATTTCCAAGGTCTTGCTCTCTTACGTATTTCACATTTATTTCAATATATCCTTATTTGCTGGTGATAAGTATATCTAACAGAACTAGAGATTTTCGTGTTCGCGAAACCAGTTTGTACTGTACAATTATAAGTTAAGTGCTTTTTTTTAATATGTAACGGTGGCGACTGAGGACGCTAGCTCAAACCAAGGATTTTTAGTGTCTACATAATGTATATTTGCCATACTTTTTATTTAAACAAATAAATCTAAATACATTTTCAAAAAATACTAATACAAAAAAAATGTCAGACAAATTGATTTATTTCATAAACATAGAGATTAACACAGATGTATTATATTCTATATGCACCGTCATCTTTACTCGTATAGAAAATGAAAGACGAGTTATCATCTTTTTTGTTCAATATAGCCATAATCTCAAATAAATCGCCCCAAAACATCACCCTGGATGTTATAACGCTCTCACATAGAGCTATTACGATATTATCTCATAATTTCTCATCCAAGTGACCAACATAAACGAGGTCCATCTTAATGGCGGCCTCTGCCAAGTCGAATATTTATATCATATACGTACGAGCTGTTGGAGATAGTACATAACATACTAGTTGGCACGGACTTTGACCATCATCTACCGGGCTGACCAAGCAATATACTTACAGCATACTCGTAGCTCCATTAGGTAGGTATCGTGATAAATTGTTGACAACAATAATGTAAGGCCCTAACGATCCTATGATATATCTATATTTATCTATTATTTGGTATTTTTGGAGTAAGCTTTAATCGGTTCTGTGGCCTACTGGTTCGCCCGCAAGTAACAGATCCAGAGGTCCTGGGTTCGATCCCCAGGGGAGTGCAATATAGTGCTTGGTTTGGTTGTCAGTAGGATTTTGTTCTAAAAACTGTCTCTAAGTCCGCCTACCACCATATGTCTGTGCGCTACCATATTTGGGCTTATCATAACGTAACCAGATGAGAAAAAGGGCCAAACTCTTCGCCATCGTTCTAAGAAAAAAAGGTGTGATATTCCTCTCAGTGGTCTACCCCGGGTAACCTTACGGCTTGCTTTTACTAACGGTTACGGTTGAATGATGACAACAATGGTGGTTGGTCCTACCTGTAAAGTTCCACCTAGCTAACGACCACCAGATCAAAGCTTGATCCATTGTAGATCTGATCTAGACCTGGTCTAGACCTAGACAATTATGGAGGTCAAAAAAAAATTGTTATTTTTTAATATGACATGCCGAACATGTTGACTGTTTACAACACAAAATATTGTTGATAATAATGCCGCATTATGTCTTTTCTGTGTTTAACAAACCGTCCTAGTACAACGATAACGTTAATTAATATCCTTGAAGTTGAGTAAGAGCCATCCCATTGCTTTGTGGGACGGGACAATGAAAACCGGTTTGTATGCTCTCGATACAGCCCCGCCTATATAAACACATGTATATAATATTAGCAGAACTATTATCCTGCTCATATAGCATGCAAGATGCTTCTCGAGCCTTCGAATTGCGTGTACGTACATCGTAAGCGAGCGATGAATAAAATAAACGTTGTGATATATCCAGGATTTTAAAACAAATGATTCGTACCAGAAATAAGTTTTTCATTCATGATGACTCTGTTTTGTACCTTGTAGTCCTATACAAAGTCATCGTAGGTATTCCTTTGGACCTTGTACGCATAAGGTATTGTTTTGTACCTTGTATGCATAGTGATCGTAAGTAGGTACTAAGTTGTTTAATTATGGTAGGTGGTATGATTCCATTATGACCTTGATCTTTGAAAGGTTTATTTTTCGATGATCATAATACATTTTTGAAAGATAAATTACACTTCTGATACCAGTATTGTATGCATTGGACTATTTTCATCATCAAATAATATGTTTTAATCCGTGATTTATTAATATGGCACAAGGGCAAAGCGCTACGGTGTACCGTGCCGCTGAAGCCTCAAACAGACGGAATATTGGGAGGAACTGAATGTATGCGATCCAAGCCCCGCTTACCCCAGGTTCCTGCCATAGTGCCCGTGAGAGGGAGCCTCCAGCGGCGATTTAAACCAGACTGTCGTTAGATGGACTAAGGGCACTCAGCAGCAAGAGGGTCAACAGTGGATGGAGGTAAGATGAAGAATCATCGTAATACATCTAAATGCGGAACCGCTAAGCCGCCAATTACTACCCTAAGGGCTGTTAAAATGATAAAGTACACTTATGGAATATGGAGTCGGTGCCGAAGATATCCGCGAGTATCTCCAAAAGCTTCTTACTGATGTTACATACACGGTGGAAGAGCTTACTCCCAAGTTACCACACCACGTACACATTACCAACAAGTCCTTCAAAAATTGGTGTGCCTGCTGCCTACTATGACACATGTATGTCAACAGATATGTGGCCAATTAATGCTAGAATAAAACCATGGTTTAACGTCAAGAGATCAATTCGAGCACCGTCCAACACGACTCCTCCCAACTCAACCAAAGTACAGGCTGCGTGTAGATCACCCTAGCCCAGCAACCCTTTCGTGGCGCACCAGCCTCGCAAATCACTGGCGAGGCGGTTGCTGCCGCCCGACCTTTGCGGTCCACAAAAAACCAACATAAGGAAGGGAAGCTTGAGGTTACTTACCAAAATGTACGTGGACTGAAGACCAAACTGAAGATCTGACGTAACAACCTTCTTTCACTTGAGTCGAATCTAGTGGCAGCGGCAGAAACTTTTTTGGATGAGTCGGTGGAGGGCTCCGAGGTCACGATCGCCGACTGGAGTGTACTGCGTCGTGATAGGAAGTCCGTGCGGAGGAGTACTGCTTGCTACGCGGCCGCCCTTTGTGTTACATCGACGGCTTGACTTTGAAACAGACAGCGGTGAAGATCTTTGGGGCGATTTCGTTTGGAAGGGACGTAGTTTCTTGATAGGAGTAGTTTATATTGAGCCGAGTGCGAAGGATGAGGACTACTTGCGTTGGTTTTGCAAAGTAGAGAGCTTCATCAATGAGAGTCAACAATGACATTCTTATTTCTAAATTATGTGCATTAGGTTTTGAGCCGAGGTTGCTTAAGCTTGTAGCGGACTATATAAAAGATCGCCAACAATTCGTCCGACTGGGTATGTATGAATCGGCCCCCTATCACACGCGATCAGGTGTCAGCCAAGGATCATCATCGGACCGCTCCTCTTTATTTTGATAGTCAATGACATTCCGTACAAGTGTTTCTTATACGCAGATGACCTCAAGTTGTACATTGAAGTCAGATCTTTGGAAGACTGCTTGAGCCTTTAAAGCGACGTTGATGCGATATTTGAATGGGAGTTGCAAATGGAATGGAGTTTAACTCATCTAAATGTTTTTATGACTTTCGGTCGCAAGCTACACCCAATCAAAATTTCAGTACAAGCTGGACTCTGTTCTCATCTCTAGATCTGAAAGTATGAAAGACTTGGGTGTCACTTTTATCCAAACATTGACATTGCATGATCACGTTACTGCACTCGCCAAGGAATCCTATCGTTGGCTGGGTTTTATCCTGAGGAATTCGCGCGACTTTCAGGGCACCCATGTAATAAAGCTAATTTATTAAGCCATTGCGCCCAGTCAGCGCCTTAGTCCGCAGTAAACTGGAGGCTAGTTCGTGCGTCTGGCACCCACACGAGAGTACGTACGCTCTCCTGCTTGAAAAGGTGCAAAAGGCATTCCACCGCTTCCTGTGTTCCCTTCCACCAGCGCCTTTATGGGTATTACCCGTACATGTACCCAACCAAGTTTCTCATGGGTAGTTTAGGTTATAATAGTTTGGAAGTAAGAACTACTCTCGCAATAGGGCACACAGACTGTTCGCTGTGCCACGATGCCGTACTGTTGCTCGTGCTCAGTCTCCCATTCCGCGCTCCTTGACTGCACTCAATGCCCTGCTGGAACCAAACCCAATCTGGGTGATGTGTTTGCTGATGGATGGAAGGCGATCATGTACGAGTGTCTGAGGTTTAACGAGATGAATGCATGAGTGTAATGAATGAAATGTTTGTGTTATATTTTTATGTATTATTTTTGATAATTGAAGATGTGAATTTTGTTTGACATTTATAATTTTATTTTATGACACTTATTTCATTGTTATTTTTAATTATTTTTGAACTTTAACCTCCTAACATACTACATAATATACAATTAGTTTTAATTTTCATTTTTTAAAACATAGTTATGTAATTAGTGTAAGTGGCACTAGCCGTTCTAGTTATTAATCATAAATAAATTAATTACTTATCAACTTTGCCAATATTTAAGGTATTATTCCAATATATCCAAATATAAAATATATATACAAAACCAAATCGGTACTGAGCAAACTTACTACATAAAATCATTACATAGCTCTGTTTGACTTGGGCTTGGTTTCACATCAACATACGATTAATGTGCACTGTTGGACAGAGCCTCCTCGAAAACTTGAGAGTTTTGCCATAATCACCATGCTTAGCAGTCGGTTAGGTCAGCTGTAAAGGTATTTAAATTAACACAGAAGAATGCTGCTAACCCTTCTATTCTCCTGGTGAGATCACTAACTCGACTTTTACGACAGCCACGGGTTAAGTTGAAGGGGTAGATCTTAGGATGCAACCACAACGGCACCACATGTTTGTATAATATTACATTCATATAATTTTGAAATGTTCAACTGGGTGTAGTACAAGCTAACGTTATAAGTACCAATTACAAATGTTTGTCGGTCCGTCCTAATGGCTCTCGGAAGTTCAATCACTAACTTCAACACATCAAACAAACCGAATCTGATTTGAAGCATTACATAAACCCGTAACATTAGGATCGTGCGGATTGCTAATGTAAAATAATTTGCCTATGAGGTCCTGAATTTTCCGCTGTTCGCCCTAGGCAATTCGTGCGGATTGCTAATTTATAATCATTTGCCTGTAAGGTCCTGAATTTTAAATTATTTGCCAGACTACACTTAGAAAGAAAAGTATAGTTTCTTTAGGAATTTTAGTTAACTCGTCAAACATTAACTCGGTTATAAATAAACATACCAGTGATTGAAATAGTGAAGATGTCCATCGTCATTCTTTTGTTACGGTCCTCTGTTGGACGCTTGGGTCTTGCCAATAGCCACACAGAAGTGCAAGTATCTTTCAAGTTGTTACTGGGGCGTCGCGTCAAGTTGATAAAACAATCGTGTAAATTGACAAAATGTAGGTACGATATCACACGTCAAATATGCCAAGGTTATCGATGAATTCGATAAACTTTTACGAATTAAACGCATTCGTTAATTTTTATCGAATTCATCACCAATTTAGTCTGCATTCTGGGCAAGCTTACTAAGCTTGCTAAGCCTTCGTAGACCTCATTTTTGCGGCCTAAAGCTCGAAAAGACTAGAACTTGGTTGAATGGTTGAAAATGGCTTATCGGCTAACCCATATGAACGAGTGTTATACTGATCTGCTTAAGTTAGTGAATTCCCTTTTACAGATACCCAGCCGCGCCGATGCCACCAATGCTCGCCTACCAACAGCTCATCCTGTCAGCACTCCGAGGCTGGCTGGCTGATGGCCACCTGTCCTAGCGCAAGGCCTTACTGCGCCACCGTCGCAGTTGGACCAGGTAAATGCCTTTTTTTATTGTCCTTCTTTATTTTCAGGCATTTAACAAAAGCATTATAATACAATTTTGGACATACGGGAATTTCCACGAACCTTATTGATGTAAAACACCAACGTTAACCGTTAACCGTGAACCGTACTCACCCTGATGATGTCCTTCGGTCAAGGACGAAACGTTGGTGTTTTACATCAATAAGGTTCGTGGGAATTCCCGTATGTCCAAAAATGAAGTCGTTGATCCACGATAGTTATTTTAATAAAAAAGCATTACAATAGTGGACGGCTTCTCAAACTCATTCATAAATTCTTTAATTAACATAGCGTCTAATTTTGTAAGTAGGTAAGTAATATGAAACAGGATCTCTAATTGAGTAAGCAATTGAAATCTCCGTTCCTATGGTTTGTTTGTTTCAGTTTAACCAAATGAAGAGCGATACAAATAAAAATGCTTACTGCTCACGATTCCATACAGGCGGTAGATATACACAGAAGGAAGATAACGTTTCAATTATCCTTCAAAATCTTACTAAATAAACGATTATTGATTTATTTTTGGTTAGCAATTAGTGATCAATAAGTTACATTTACTTATTACAAATAAGTATAATTTGCTGTAAAATTTACGAATGTGCGACACAATGTAAAGACGAATGAAAACTTTCACTCAAGACGTCGCATGTTCACTAAATTATTTTCTCTTTCTACCTCTTACATTCTGGGAAATTATACATGATGGGATTTAAACATTATAAGAATTCAACTTTCTGTTCCTGAAGGCAAAATTCAAGCCCTTCGGTAATAGTTGAAATTGGACAAAATTGAAACCTTTAGTAAATGGTTGACCATTAATTGTGTTGGTTATCAAAAATACACGTTATTTGTCTCGTATAATGTTCGAAGCATTCCGCTCGTACCATACGATATTCGCTATGGATTATATTTTATTTTATGACCAATAATAATTTCGAGAACTTATGAGGTCATATATCTCGTTGGAGTAATTAATAGTGCCGCTTCTCGTAAATAATGGACACTGATGCCAGAGCAAATGTTATGCGCTTGTACTTGTTTTATGTTATTTATACGAGTATTATAGTATAGGGTATGAGTATAAGCTGGTTTCATTTTGATTGTTTTTCTTCAAAATTGGAACTGTCAGTTTCTTTATAACTGGGCTTTTATTCACTATGACTAATAGTTACTACTAGATAATTAATTTATTCAATAAAAAGTACAATTAAACTAACTATGTACAAAGGAATCAGTCAGATTACCTAAGGACCGTTACAAACGGCCTATAGGTAACTCAACTGTTCCAGACCAGTACCAGACGGAAGCGTGCCCAAGACACTGGCTGCATTGCCACGCTGAATAGCTATGCTAATTCGCTGGCCGAAATAAGAGCCAGCCTAATAATAATAAATGACTAATAGTGCTTTAACGCGCCCGAGATACGATCTACGATGATTCCACGCAGATATCGTAACGAGGACGCGTTACGACTCGATTGGTCATAGTGAATAAGGGACCTGAAACAGCTCCTTACGACTCTAATACCGCGGAGCACAGAATTGAATGTATCATGACAGATGAGTTTTTCATTATATCATAGTTTTAATTTTAGATTTTCCTCTTTATAGTTGTTGTATGTGACCAGTCCCTATTTCTCTTAATAAAGTTTGAATTGCAATTTATAATATTCATGAAGTGGGACCACGAGCCCTACTTTGTACTTATGACTGGTGGTCCTACTAAGCAGTGGGAGCACGATCTCTGAAGTTCATGACTATTGATTACTAGTGAATAGAATCGCAGGTCTTTGGAATAGAAAATGTTTGCTATTACTTTTGACATGTCATATTTACCGCACATGAGCGTAGCCTCAGTCCCATTTATTTATGAATGATCACTTCCTACTACTCTGGAACATAGCAACCCGCTTTATGTTGTACTACCCCAAATTTAGCTCGTACACAACGTGGTAGTGAGGGGAGAAGTAACTTTTGCTTGGATTGTTTTCCCGAGCGAAATTCCCGCTTTTCGAGATAATAGTAAATTTCGCTGTAACTATATCAACATGTAATGTAAAGGTAGCTTTCCTACGTTATTTGTATTTAATTCAATTACAGGTTCGACTTCTGAGAATGGAAACGAATTTCGTGTAAATTGCTCTCATTATATTAAGTTATCAAAGAACGGTATTGACGTTGATGTTGGCGAAAGCTTACTTACTTACTAACTAACTAACATACTATTTAGTTACTGACTTACTTACTCACTCACTTATATTTATTTCACTTTAATTGACATACAATGTGTTTTTAGTAGTTCCAAAACACATTCGTGAGCTAGTGCTCACAAAACGAGCCTATTCGATCGAACACAACTTCAAACAAACGATGTTGTTAATCCCTCGGTAATGACCAGCACAAACAAACAGAGGCAGAAGCAGTTGTGGAAGTTTAAACAATGGTATTTGTTTTCAGATTTTGCCTCGTCACTGGGGTGCGCGGCCGCCGCGGCGCCTTGCTCATTAACCAACTCGCCAAGACAAACACTCGAGCTGACCTGTGTTTGCGAAGGCCACCTCTGCAATGCGCCCTACTCGATCCAATTGCGAGACGAATTACTCAATTTCTCATCCCCTGCTATAAACGAGAGCGTGGTTACCGAGGCTTTCTTTAAACTGTCCAACTTCGTAAACGTGTCTGAGAGCACTCTTTATAAAGCGATAACTGTCACTGGAAACTTGTCTCTCGATGTTACAACTGATGAAAGTTTGAGTGTGATGCCGAGAGCTGAGGCTTTGAAGCAGCAGACGGTGCCGTCGGACGATGATGACGATGAGAGCGAGGGAAGTGGAGCGTACGAGGAATCCAGACTGCGCATACAAAGCCAGACAGCATCGGCTCCGGCTGCACCGGCTGATCCGAGCTCTTACCTTCCAGCAGATAAAAACCAAGCATGCACACTTGCAACTGCACTCATCGTCCCTGTGGCATTCATATACATTATAGTATAGATAAGATAAGATAAGATATGTTGTCGTTTAATTATAGATTTTATCTTAGACAAATATCCCAATTTATTCTAAAAGATATTGATACCCAGAGAATTTAATAAGCGTCGTATTGGGAACAAATAATTACGTATTTACAGTCGAGTTTCGTTTTATCGTTTTATGAAATTACGTTGTAATCGGACATTTTCATAAAGCCACGAGCTGCTTGAGAGTTCCAATACCTCTATCGGTACTATATTCTCCCCAAGTGTTCATATTTTTACGTAAATATTTGTGATACCTTGTAGGACCTACGTGCCAAGTTTCACAATGTAAATACTAAATATTTATTCGGTATTCGAGTATTGATCTTTATTATAGAAGCTAGCTGTTAGATTCCCTTCACAAACTCAGTAGATATCGATATTACTTACATAGAAAATAAGTTGAATTTTGTTATATAAACTAATCAAAGCCACACTCATAGCCTTCAAATTAACCTGTTCTTGTGAAAATACAAATATGTAGTTGAAAATACATTTACTAAAATAGGAGCTAATTTATGTACAGTATTGGAAATCCTTTAATCAATTCTGTCAATTATCTATCTTCTATTTAGTTATTAAAAGTTATGGTGATTTCATAAAATAAACTAATAAAACCGAATTTGTTTTCTTTATTGGCCGTGTGGATAAAACCCTAGTCTTAAGAACTTTTTATTAAAGTACATACGTAATGTTGAAAGAAGAATAAACTCTGTAATGCTCTCAGTAATGTGTTTCTTTTAAGTGTGAATAAAACAAAGGAATGATTGAACCAAGAAAGTCGAAGAAAAAATAAAGCTGTTTCAGTAAAAATATTAACAAAAAAGTTTAATGTGGCTATTTACTTTATTACAAGCTTTGCAAAGTTGTTTTTAACTTCAATATTGTTTGGTTTTATTAAAAGCGATTGTAATGGGGTTTTTACGGATCTCTTTAACGCAAATATCCAGTTTCAAAGGAACTAATTTAAACTCCATGATTAAAAACGTTTTCTTTTAGACCACCCATCCGTATCGATGCTCTTTTGTAGCTGCTGTAAGGTTAACTAGAGCACTATATAAATTGGTTATGAAGTAACATACTACTTCATAACCGATTTATTTAGTTTTTGTTTTTATGACGGTACAAGAAAGTGCAATCTTTGCATTTAAAAACGATACTTTACTGAGCAGATTCGTTGACATAGAATGCGTGTACATCAATATGCGTGTACGTCAATTTGCGTGAACAATAAATATATGTCATTATGCGAGTAATCCAACATGATGTGGTAGTGCGATGCGCATGAACAGACAAATATTAATAGAATGTATAGCAGTATCACATTGTGAGAAAAAAAAAACTTTTTTAGGAAAATTAACATACATGGGATGTTAATTTACCCGGTTTAGACCCGTAAATTAATTCTGGTTTGATGAAATGTGCTGGAACGCTAAAACAACAGCTTGCTGGTAAGCTACGTGCTACCCACGGTACACTCTGTACCATGTCCACGACTTGATTCCACAAACGAATTCAAAAATAACTATCTAAAATAAAAACAGAGTGCGCTAGTTATATGTAATGAGCTGTGTTCTCTGAGTTGTAATTAAAATCAGGATCATTTTACAAACGGCCATTGTAATAGACGTTTGATGCTTACAAGATAGTACGAGAGGCGGAATGGCATCGCTATCTCGTTTTCATCCATTTTGTATAAAACTCAGCAAGAATTACCGAGACCTTTCGGTAGTAAATATTGTTTATTTTTAATTTTGTTTGTCGCTTCAATGCTTGTGGCCCTTTTTTATTTTAGGCTGTCTTTTGTGTTCATGGTCAGTTTCTTCTGGTATTTTATGTAGAGAAGGTAAAATGTAAAATTAGAGTGATGGGCTGGCTGTTAACCTCTAAAGCTTTCGCTAATCTAGCTCCAGACCAGAGCAAGAATGAGGTCGACAATGGAGGGAACCTTCGCATAAGGCACTGGCCCTCCCACAAACATACAAAACATTCATAATCTAAACTAGCTTCTCCTCGCGGCTTCGCCTGCGTGGTACTCGGATAAAAAGTAAGTGTGTATGTTTTCCTGGTCAAGAACAAAAAAATTTTAGCTTAATCTGTTCTGTAGTTTTTGCGCGAAGAACAAACGACGTTTTGAGATGTCAAATATCACAAAGGACGTTTTGTGATATTTGACATCTCATTTCCATCTCCCAAGAAAATGACTTTTGGGAAATTGCCTATTTGTATTGTATTGAAGTATGTTGTTTTACCAAATTTCATTTAAATTCGTTAAGCAGTTTGAGCGTACTACACTTTTCCCAGATAAAAAGTAGCCAACGTAACACATTATATATACACATATTCAAGATAGCCATGTTTGTGTAAAATTTCAGTTATATTCGATTTGTACGTCTGTTGCGTAAAAAAGCAGTCAAGAACCAATTCATTTACATGGTGATATCTGTGTGAAACTTGTAAAGTACAAGTAAGTACCTATTCATTAATATTTTAAACGAATGATATTGTAGCAGATATGGAATAATTACCTAATTAATAATTATTGAATAGCTTAGCGTCAGTCAGAATAAATGAGAAACATACAACTCACAGCCTAAACAGTTAATACAATCGACTTGAAATATGGAGGGTGTGTTCCTAATAAATAAATAAATAAATTAATAAAAAGCTTTCATTACGTAACAGTTGTATATACTCATTTCGCAGTGACATTGCATATACGGTAGTCGTAGTACTAAGAAAGGAACTTGAACTAAACCTTTAACGACTCTGTGGTCTTGTGTTTCGGACACCGGTGTTATATCCAGAGGTCCCGGGTTCGATTCCCAAGGGGAGTACAATGTTGTGCTTGGTTTGGGTGGTAGGGCTTTGTTTAAGTCCGCCTGGCTACTATAAACAATTGCTAGATAATAATAAAGGGGTTTTTGGAAATTCTCACGGGATTATGGAGACGAATTCTCGGGGGTTTCAGCGCTGTAGAGCTTGAAATCATCAAAAGGCTTTCGTTCGAAATTATCAAACGAACATTGTTTAGTGGAGAATTATGAGCTACATAATATAATGAGATTATCTTTAATCCAGTTTGCAGCATCTGCACTATAGGATCCTTTGGCAGCTCTCTATTGTACCGTAATGAACGAAACAATGAGAACAATGCGTGGATTACGGCAACAACAAAAGCCTTGCTCTAAGTAGCTGTCTCATTAACCAACTAACACTGGTTTTCGAATGTTTGTATTACTTTATGTGCGATACAAAATCTAGAGTTTGTTTACGTTGTGCGTGGATTGTCACTTTGATAATAGGACAATTTTAGTCATTTACTGTTATATCGGCATACATACATAAACTCACGCCTATTCTCTCTAGAGGTAACCAGAGTTTCCACATTGACATTGACATATATATCACTTTCAGACTTGCGTAAGTACTAATTTAAAAACAAATGTTTTATTCACGCATACGATTATTTTGACGTAGGTACCAACAGTTTAAATTTATAAATCCCGTGTTTTAAAATAAATTATGAGTAAATCTAAATCACAAGCTATGGTCATGGCGGCAGAAGATTTTGCCTATCTTCTACTACTGGCTAGCTACCACCATCTTACCTAAATCTGTCACCAACACTATCAACACTAAATTGATGTGATCCGTCATTCAGAGGTAAGATAGCCGTTCCTCAAAAAACAGTGGTTTTTTCAGCTTTCGCGTTGTCAGTCAGAAATGATTCCTACATTTGTATGACTTATTTAATGTTCGTAATAGAGACAAAATCCGCAACCCACCTATTCCTAGAACTTTAGTAAAGGCTCTCGTTATCAAAGACGGTGAGGTGCGGTAAGTTTCAAGTAAAAAGGTCAATTAACCAAGGATGAAAAGGCAGAACCATGCTTGAAACTATTGGAAAGAAACTCCAGATTTGTAAGGATCTCGTCAGTTTCCGAATTATTATTTGTTCAGCCATCTTTAACGTAACATGATATGTACCAGATACTATGAAGTAAAAGCACTTTCTTCTTGACATTTTTTCTGACCGTGTTCCAAATTACAAAACTCCATACAAAACCACCAGTTAGTGATACATTTATTGGAAACTAGCGTTGACGTCTCTGTGTGGGGGTGGCATTAGACAAGTTATACATTAATACATACTTATATTTATTTTCTATATCTAATATTTATACATTATTATATTTATTATTATTAGTTAATTACATACAATTAAACTAACTATGTACAAAGGAATCAGTCAGATTACCTAAGGACCGTTACAAACGGCCTATAGGTAACTCAACTGTTCCAGACCAGTACCAGACGGAAGCGTACTACATCTAAATAATAGATTATTTGTTATAGCAAGGTTATACGCTAAATGTTATTTAATTACTAGTAAGCTACCTAAGATTGATTTTTCGTAAACAAAATAAAGCAAACATTATTCTGTTTACGATAAATAAATCTTAGGTCACTGGAAAAAAAACAAGTAAAGATGTGGCCTGAGATTCAGCACGCTTTTATAAAAGGAACCTATACCTTCAAGAAAAGCGTCTGAATTTCAAGAACTCCTTAGACATCCATTCTTCTCTTACAAGGAAAATACTTGTATTACCTACTCAAGAAGATCAAACAAGGGAAATAAAATATATTTATGAATAATTTATTCATAAAATCAACACAGGATCACAAGATAAGTAAGTTCATGCTTCTTAAAAAAGTATTGAATCAAAATAATACAGTAACAATTATATGAATGTCGCAGCAAACTCATGCTAGTTATCTACTATAACCACTATAAAAATAAATCAGTTGAGTTACCTATAGGCCGTTTGTAACGGTCCTCAGGTAATCTGACTGATTCCTTTGTACATAGTTAGTTTAACTGTACTTTTTATTGAATAAATGAAAGTATTAAATAAAAAATCTTTAATATACTTTAATATATTTAATATTACATCGAAAATTGGATATATATAAGGTTACTGCATAATAAAAAAGTGGAAATATTATTTGGAAATATAGACTTGTTCCAATTGTAAATAGTTCGTTTTACAATCACATTGATTCGTTTGTAAAAAATGTTGTTAATTGAAAAACCCCTCATTGGAAAGTTGACCTCTGTTTACAAAATTGAGCAAATTATTAATGTAATATAGGTAATTATTATGTATATGTATATCTAAGTATTATAAGTCGGTAAATAATCATTTTATTTTATTTATTACTCTATATTTTTATTGTAGATATAAGTATGTATTGAGTATTAGTCATAAATTATTAAAACATTTTTCTCCCGTTAAGTAGCACTACCACCTACTCCACAAGGGTTTTCCGGAAGAAAATGTTTCGTAGCATTAAGTTCGCCCATGTAATTTTATTTATTAGTGCAATAACGTTATTGCACTAATAAATAAAATTACATGGGCGAACTAGAGACTACGTAGTTTCTCTATGACATTTCTCATTTCTCATATCCACAGACCGACCCTCCGACCTACTTCCACATGTACCTATTCTATGCCTATAATATGATCAAAAAGATGGATTCCAAAGACAGCCAAATACCGTCTCCTATAAAAAACACAGTAGGTTACATGTCAGCACATGCCAACTTTTGTTTGATAAATTCGATAAAGTTTTGTGTTCCGGCCCTCGGGTGTTCGGATAGTAGGTATCACGGTTCAAAAAACAACTCTCCGAATTTTCTACGATGCAACCTTATTTCCCTCGCAATACATTCGAGTTCCCGAAGTTATGATTTAGAACATGAAGCCGCGGTCGGAAGCAGCGGGGAACTTCTTTCATCGCGTCGCCGACCACTTTATGCTGTCTGTTCACAGTTCACACCGATGTGCTCCTCTATTTTTAAATCTAGTGAAATTCTCTGTTATTCTCAGCTGGAGAACTTGCGATGAATTTTTTTATTTCAGATCCATTGTTAGTCAAGCTTACGCTTATCTTAACTATTATAGAGGTAATTTTTTTTTGTCTTACCCACGGGGTAACCCTTAGCCTTTACCTGATGTCAAGTTATGATAAGGCCGAAGGTGAAAACGCACTTCACTCGGAATCTAACCTATCCTCACTTGACTGAGGAACTGTGGCTATCACAACAATTTAAATTGTTGCAACGGTGACAGACTCATGATGGTGGTAGCTAGCCAGGCGGACATAAAGATAGTTCTACCACTAAAAACATGATAATATAAATGAACTCGCTATAAGCCATCTAGTTAGACTAGCTAAAATTGGATATGTAAAACACTTCTGCTTATTATCGCCAAGTATAATGTGTTTAACTAATTGCCTGAAAATGAATCGACAACCGATTGAAGTAAGAAGATAAGGCCAAATAATATTTAGACAAGCGTGCTCTACGCTTGCCTATTACTCTGAACTAGCACGCAACCAGTTAATTTCCCTACCAGCAGTAATAAAAATAAAGGCGCTTAAAATACACCTTTATTGTCGAACGATCTGAAATTCAGAAGAGAATGAAAACATATTCAAAACAGAAACCATCAAAACAGACGCATCAAGCAGACGATTTGCAAGTAGCGACGCTGTAATAAAATCATTGTCAGATAATATTTAGCTTCGATTCGTCTGCAGGGGTGCGCAGGGCTGTTTGCTCGCTGTCTGGCATAAAACACCGTTTATACCGACGTTCAAACTGTTTAGCAGACAAGCAATATCGCAACACAGCTTAAAAAAAGGAAGGCTTACACCCGTTTTCACTAACCTTAGGAGTCTCTTAATTTTTTGCCAAACGTGTTTAGGCTACTCCTAGCGTTTAATTTGTTTGCACTAACCTTAGGCCGTTCCTAACCCCACTTAGGCGAATCTTAACTTTATGAACCCGATTAGGCAGCGCCTAGAGCTTAGGAATCGCTTAAAATGTTTGTTTAATTCTTTGGTGTAATATTTGTTTGTCATTGTTCTAATTTGAAGTTATTTCATTATTTACCATACAGTTCAATCCAGGAATTATATTAAATTGTACTGCATCCGACTGCACTTTTCACGATGACGGACTCTGTTTTGGATTTCCTTCAATTCTTAGATGATGTCGATTTTCACACCGAACGACATTCGAGGACTCGCGTAGTAAGATCACGACCCGACTGGTTTCAAGATTGCGATGAAATTGTCTTTTTTAAAAGGTATAGGATGTACAAAAGTACAGCAATATGGGTCCTTTTACGCTTTAATTTGTTTTCTTGCATGGTAAGTTAATTCACTACAACACTTAAACGTACTGGCTGCTGTCAATGTCAAGTGTCAAACATTTTGTTACCTTCGTTCAATCATTCCCTTAACTAGGCAATGCCTAAGTTAGGATATCGTTAGGTGAGGCTTGTTAGTGAAAACGACAAGTTTAACTAGGCCATTCTTAGGCTTAGGCGCATCTTATCTAAGACAGGCCTAACATGAGTTTAGTGAAAACGGGCATATATAGTAATTCTGAGCCTTCCTTTATGTCTGTGTTGTTAAGTGGTAACCTATCATATATATGTAATGTAAACGAGCCTGCTGATCAAATCATAAGGTAGATACTTTTTGTTGTGTGGAAATGTTGTAAAATACAACATTTGATCTTCAATGAAACAAGTTCAAAGTTGAATAACTAGGTATATACCCCGACTGCAAAATTTCAAACTTCATGGTTTTACGAGTACTACAATCAATACATATTTAGATTCAGCATTTTATAACCTATATTATTATTTTAAAATATAACCATAACACGTAAAATATAACCTATTAAGTTTTTCGTATATATTATAATTGTATAGCCTTATGATACTCCCACAATTTAGGGATACCATACAACACCTCAACAATGTCAAAATCCATCAAACCGACTGGGCTGTACAGCTGTAATTGTAATAATTTAAAATATTAAAATCAATTATTACAATCTTTTTAAAAGTATTTTTTAACAATAAATTATTACCATTTAAACACACATACACTACCGAGAAACATTACCCTCCTTCTGAGGCTAAAATTGATCCCTTCACCGCAGAGGGACGGATGGATATCAATCCATTATTTGACAATTTACTAAGAAAACTGCAAAAGCCAAAGTGATGAATAATACGTTATAACTATGTTTGAACCTTTACCTACCACTTACAAAGTTGTAACATTTTGTATTGTTTACTATGTTTACAAACTGGACGATTTCTTTTGTTATTATTTATACATGTATTTGGCCCGGAACAAATAAAACAAGCTTGATATCTAGGCTTGCATTGGTAAGGTTGCTCCATTTTAAACCTCAATAATATGGCACTGGCTCTTTCTTATTTTACCATTAAGGTTGCCACCAGAATATTTTTTTCAAAAGTCACTGACAGTTTGGTTAACTTAGTTTATAAATACTTCCTAAAACTTTGGACAGATCCAGCGGCTGGGCAATCTGACTGATGTAAATTCCCTCGTAAACGAGCTTCAGTTGAAGGCCGCGGGCTACGCCATTCTTATTACAAGCGGTTTACGCGATATAACTTTACGAAATTGAAATTGTCGGAGTGCATTAAGATTGCTAGATTGGTATGATGTTTAACTTAAAGTTATTCGAATGTTTCTTTGTTTTGTTTGCATTGATTCTGAACAGGCGGTAGATTGACGTTTCAAAATATCCTAAAAAATCTTAATGAATAAAAAGATAAAAAAAATAACCTTAATGTAGTTAAATTTTAAATAAACATTTTAAAATATGTCCTGGAGAATAAAGTAGTCCGTAAACCAGTTTATGAAGTGTATAACTGTACAAAAATCAAGTATTTAAGTAATCCAATAAGATTTGGTCGTTCCTGAACGAAAATATTACTTAAAATTGATTTCAGTGATTCGACCGAATCGGACGAAAAATTTCGGTCGAATCCCGAATAACCCAATTTTTTTGTCTTTGACTTGACTTTGACTTTGTTTCGCATGTTAAGTAGACAAGAAAAGTATGTAAGTGGAAGTAGCTAGCCATTTTGCCATAGGACAAACAATTCTAGAGTAAGCGAGTTTAGTGGAATGGAGACCGCTCGATGGCGCGATGACTTACGCAAACCACAAACTGGATGGGGAAAACCAAAGTTCGGGCACAGTGTCAAAGCTTGCTACAGACCAAAGTCTAGCAATTACCTGCAACAGGATGATGGTGATATGAACATTCAAATGCTTTTTTAATAACCGCCTTTGTGATCTAGTGGTTTCGATTCGACCGATTTCAGATACAGCGGTATGAAGGTGTGCTTGGTTTGGTTGGTGGTAGGACTTTGTTTAAGCACCTAATTCTGTCCCCATAACAACAATTATAAAATGGTTGTGTTCTGGCATCTAAATGCTAGATACCTCTAAAGGTAAGATAGCCAATTCCTCAGTTTGTTAAGGATTTCGGGTGAGGTGCGCTTCCACCTTCGTGAGTCGTACAAAAAAATAGCCTTAACATCCAATGGGGTCGTGCGGTGTGAATGATTTAAAGATGATTTTGTTCTTTTGTGATGCTCTACTATACTATACGGCGTTCCGTACCCGTGGTCCACCTAAATAGTTCACCTGGGTGTTCCACGGGTACTTAATTGTACCCGTGGTCCTTTCAAGAGTACTATAGGTAATTCAATGTATCCGTAGAATACCCAATGTTTACCATACCATACCATAGAATACCAAATGGATTACCCATTGTTCACTCTTACGTCTATTCCTCTTTCTTATTTCATTATAACATATGCATGTATTTATAACATTCATTGAATACAATACTAGTAAACACCTCTATTTAAACACTTATCGCAAGGCCCTATATTATTAACCTAAATAGTTCTTTACACTGACTGGGAACATTAAGGAATAAATCTAGACTGACGACTCGTGTCAATTCAATACAAACAAGCATCTAAACAAAACATTTAAATAAAAAAATATCGTACATTTAAATAAAAAAAATATACTAAAAAAGAGTTATGTGGATCCTAAAGAATTTAATGTTCTTATGAGGACTTGATAATGTTGAGTTAGTTGGGAGTATAGTGCCCATGTAAGCCATGGGCACTATACTTTTTATATTTGGTGGTTCACCTAATGGGTAAACCAACGGCACTATATTTTTAATATTTACCCATGGTTCACCTATTGGGTGAACCAAGGGCACAATGTTTTATCTACTTACCCGTGAACCTATTGGGTAAACTTCGGGTACGAATAGATACACGTGGATGACCAAGGTGAACCAAGTAGGTGGACCACGGATAAGAAACGCTATACGGTATACCGTATAGCGTTGCTTATCCGTGGTCCACCACGTAACATAATATTTACACAAAGAACTCTACTATATTTAGTAGAGTTCTTTGTGTAAATATTACTCATGATGTCTCAGGGCTGGAAGGATGTCGACGTCAGGGCATTTTTACTGCCCACGGTCGAAATACCTAAATATAACTGAAATAAACTGTAAAATACATAAATCAAGTAAGGTACGAACGATGCGGGCTCTCATATTAAAAAATAAATGACTTCACATTTATTCTCGAGTCTACATTTTTGGTAAAAGTTATACTCGGAGGCAAAGCGAGTGGATTTGTGAAATTACAATGCAGCAGCATGTTCCACAGGGTATACGAATGCAAATGTAAATTTTCGCCTGTTCCTGTTCACAATTTTTTCTATTTCATTTTGCATAGAGATAACACGGCGTGCTGGATTATTTCATTCGCTGTAGCGTCTACCTGCACAGCTCATAGCGGCGTTTGTCCATATTATATTATGCCTAGCTTTTGCCTGCGGTGTTTTAAAAGTAGCAATAGCTGTTTCCTATAGCATACATATAGCATATAGATTTCAGATCCAGAGGTCCCGGGTTCGATCCCAATGGGGAGTACAATATATTGTGCTTGGTTTGGTTGGTGGTAGGACTTTGTTGAAGTCCGCCTGGCTAGCTACCACCATCTTACCTAATTCCGTCGCCATAATAACAATTCTAAAAAAAAAATGTTGTGTTCCGGCATTCAGAGGTAAGATAGCCAGTTCCTCAGTTTGTTGAGGATTCCGGGTGAAGTGCGCCTCCACCTTCGGCCTTATCTTAACTTGTTACCAGGTGAGATGCGCATCCCCGTCGTACAAAGTAAAAGAAAAATACATTATATAATAAAATTATTAAAATACTTACAAGCGTATGTTTGCAAAATATTTAGAATTGGCATGTAATACCTTTTTTGATACTTTTCTAATAAAACATTTTATCATACGTTTGGTGGGTTCAACGTGAGGCCGCACGAGCAAAATATAAAACAGAAAATGCAGGAACATATTTTTTGCTAACGAGATCCGGGTGGTTTGCCTTAAGGATATTAGTGGCGAGGTGGCGACTAATGTCTTTAAGGCATTGCACACCTTAATAAGTATGTGCTGAGTGCTTATCTCTTATCTGCGATAAAACAAGAGAAAAATAAATATTTCAGGATTTAAATTTTACACAGCGCCATCTAACCTACATATAAGCAGAATTTGTAAAATTGAAACTAGATTACAGATGAATTACTTTATCTATTTTTTTTTTTATAAATTGTATGCTTATTTTGCATACAATACAAATACCCACACACAGAACATAATATATATTCGTCACACAAATGTTTGTTCTGAATGGGAATCGAACCCACAACCTACAGCGTGGAAGGCCGAGCCACTACCAACTGAGCTATGAGGCTTGTTGTTGAATGCTGACAGAGCAGTAGTTACAGATTGAACCCAAGTAAGTTCTTTCATATATTTTGTGCACACGGTTATTACTTACATGGAGATCTCCAGTTAAAATAATAAATAAATTAATAATAAATATTACAGGACATTATTTTTTTTTACACAAAGCCATCTAGCCCCAAACTAAGCATAGCTTGTAATATGGGAACTAGATTTGGGATAGAATACTTAAATACATTTTTTTTTTAAATACACATTTTTTCAATACAATACAACACCCAAACACAGAACAAACATATTCATCACACAAATGTTTGTCCTGGGTGGGAATCGAACCCACAACCTACAGCGCAGAAGGCAGAGTTACTACCAACTGAGCTATGAGGCTTGTTAATAATACGATGAGCTATAAAACAGTAAGCTCAGGTTGTTTGTTCATATCGCAAGAATTTATAAATTAAAACACCGGAATTCATAGTCAAAAACTCCCCCAGGGACGACATATATATTAGATATCTACCAACCTATAACGTCAGTGGTTAATCGATTTCGATTCAGCATAGAGGTTAATTTCGCAAGAATTGTACCCAGAGTAAACCCCTACTTTGAGTATGAATTTCAGTGTTAATGTGACTCTATATAACTTTACATGCGATAAAATAATGTCTGAAGGCTGGAACAGAAATTGTATTTGATTAACCAATTGAGAGTTGTGCCGGTAGCATGTAAACCAGCCACCCCAGACACCCTGGACATCCGTTGTAATATGTATGAAACTACGTGATATAGGTACCATAGAGAAGCTATGTAGGCTAAAATTGTCATAGTTGTATGTTAAAAATGTGAACGAGTGAAATAGATGCTCCAATCTATATTTTTTTCAATTCAGGTTCGTACCTATATCATCGACATATTTCGATCAGACATGAAAAATTACTTACCTATGTGTTACCAAATAGTAGGTAAAACTTGAGCTACACCTTACATGTACCTACATAGGTAGGCACAAGTGATTACACATGTGTGCTATAGGTACCAACTATTGATTTCGTAGCTGAGTGCCGTTACGGATTTAATTACTACCAAGTACATAATACATTATTATGTATATAAAATCTGCGTGTTGCTGTCAGACTGACTGACTGACAATTGACATACGGCCCAATCCTGACTTTGAGATTTTTTTGCCGTTGGTAGTGATGGGGTGCACTAAGAAAGGGATTTTACACGGGTGGTTGGGAATTAAGACCTGGGCGTATCACTAGATTTTTGTGTGTCGCCTGTTATTTTTTTAAATATATTGACCTTAAGGCATTCGTACTGAAAATCCAATCTGCACTATATGTAGATTCTCATCGTTTGTCCAGCAAAGGGGTGTTCTCGCCCCAGGGAAAGAATTAGCATTGCTTTTCGTCGCAGCCTTTTGAGAAGGTACTCTGTTTGCAAATGTAACTAAACTCCGCTTTTACATGGTAAATTCACCTACGTACCTACTCCTGGCAAATAGAGTGTAGCTCTTCTTTTCTCGTGATGCGAAATAAAATTTCCGTGTGAGTATTCGGCAAAAGCCAAACTGCTAGACAGGTGCAAGCCTTGAAACAGGTATAACCTAATATGTGAGGTACATTCATTCTTCTAACAATAATTTAATAGGCATTCATTAACTAAACTTGAATTAAACATGTCCAAAATAATAAAAAGGGAACTAGTTAATGCGGCTCCGATAACTTTTAGAACAGCTTTGATAAACAGCCTTTCAAGAAATGATTACTAACACCTAAATCTGAACTGACAACAAAAAAATCTCAAACAGTATTAAAAAACTGAAAATAACATATAACACGTATCAATACCTACTTAATCTTAGTTACATCACCCGATTACCAATAAAAAAAAATATTAATGTTGGTTTTTTCCTGTTTTTTGGTGACACAATCTCGAGCCCTATTTCGTACATAAATATTACAGGACATTAATCTTACACAGCGCCATCTAGCCCCAAACTAAGCATAGCTTGTTATATGGGAACTAGATTACGGATAGAATACTTAAATACTTTTTGTAAATACATACATACTATATGATACAACACCCAAACACAGAACAAACATCTATATTCATCACACAAATGTTTGTTCTGGGTGGGAATCGAACCCACAGCCTACAGCGCAGGAGGCAGAGCTACTACCAATTGAGCTATGAGGCTTATTTCGTACATCTTTGAACAATTTTATAAACTCAACTACCCCGAAACAAACCCCGGGTTCGACCCCCAGGGGGAGTACACTATTGTGCTTGGTTTTGTTGGTGGTAGGACTTTGTTTAAGTTCAGCTGGCTAGCTACCACCATCTTACCTAAATCTGTCGCCATAACCATAAGTGAACTCCCGGAAACTAGGATTATTGTACATTATTTCATCAAATGTTAAAGTATTTTCACTCAGCAACCGTCTAGCCGACATTGTTTGTGATAAAATAGAACAGACTTCCTTGTGCAGCAAGCTGGATGGAAATCGGGATACTAATTAGTTTGCCTGAAGTCCCTATATATACGACAAGTTCCAAGTCTCACTCAACGTTCTACAGCTGATATAGAAACATAGTCTTGTAACTTCCTGTTTAACTATCAGGACAAAAGCGGCCATTTTTTATCTATTGGGTGAAACTGTTGGACATGAACCTTTTTACAATATTAGAGGATTTTGTTGTAATCTCGCTTGTCAAATGTATTGCTTGGTGGATGCTGTTACCTATGCTTTGGGGGTATTTAATGCCCTTAATTATCTCCTACGTCCTCCACGGGGCGATAAAGAGTCCGCTTCCTAATCGCACAGTGACCCGTTATATATTTTCTATAAAAACAGCATAGCGATTGGTTTATGTTTTTTCTAACGGTGCCGTGTTTAAAAAAAAATGCATCTCATATAATAAACGGCTTACTTATATTATAAATAAGAACAATGGATTACTTTGTGTTCTCTCATACCGTATTTATTAGTGGAATTGAAACTGCAGGTTTCAATTCCACTAAGACATACGGTATGTAACCTCAAAAAGTGTTTCGTTTCCAGCGTTAGCTTAAAGTTTGTTAAAGTTTGGGGCCCAGAGCCCAGCTCGTACCTGTCTCGGGACCCAATTAGAGAACCGACTTATCATTAACTCTACTTGAAGGTGAATTAGAGCTTGTAAGTTAACTTGGTACTTCAACCCCATCTATACAATCTCCGTAATGAAAACAAATCCACGGAAAAAATACTTTCGGATGATAAAGTTGTATCGCATACATTCATTTTTGTATGGATCAGTTTTATTTTATTTGAAGAACTGAAGAATTTACCGATCGATGCAAAATACGGTCTTATTCGTTTAACGTTTATAAGGCAATTAAGCATTTTAAGTACTTACATTTCAGTTTCACTAGGCATTGTTTATAAATGATAGGTTCTCACGGTTCTCACAATCTCTAGGCTTGTCTAGCTCTAGATTAGAGCAAGGATGTATTCCACGGTGTTTCCCAGAAGGCACTGGCTCCCCGCGAATTAACGGAACACTGCAAACCGTTTGGCGCCGGATTTTGAAAGGAGGGTGGTCGAGAGCCATGTACACCACCAGTGTAATGATGATTCAACCGTAACCGTTAGACATAGATTCCGTTGCCCAGGCTTGACCACGTAGAAAGTAGAAGTAAAGTTTATTGTAGTTTGTCTTATTATTCTCATATTGGTTATGTTTTTTATTAATGTTGTTCACTTCTCCCATAATATTTGAAATCTCGTGTCTGTCTCTCGTTTCTGTTTCTGTCTCGGTTTGCTGGAAGAAAACTCTTAATAGGATAAAACACATAAGCTCGCCTTTGCCATACTTTTTAATTTTAAGTTAACGTGAATCATTATTTCATTATGTGTGTGTGCAATAAAGTATGAATTGAAGTGACCCATCATTTATAAAAAAACATGTTTTTTAATATTGCTATGGAGTTTTGTGGATTACATTATATGCTCTACAAACAAAGCAAACTTGTTTGAATAAGTACCTCGTATAACGTTAATGTTTTATTTTAGTCAGAAACATAATTGTATTTACGCCCAACGAGCTCCATCTCGTTGTTGTGGAATATTCAAGTTATTATTAATAGTTAAATTGTTTATTCAGATAACTGAGAATCATAATTTAGTTGTGAACTATAACAATGTCAATGGGTAATAATAAAACGTATTCACTGAATAATATTATATAGATGAATTTTGTTGATGACAAAAATAAAACATTTTTAAATTAGGAGTCTAGTACTAATAGCTACTATTTTAGGAGTCATTCAGTTATTTTATCATAATTTCTCTACACAAACAATTAATAATAGAATACGAAAATAGATTAATATTATTATTTATACGACGGGGAGGTGTTTGACCTTCATCTCACCTGGCTTTTCACCCGGAATGCTCAACCAACAGTGGAACTGGCTATCTTACCTCTTAATACCGGAACACATTATTTTTTAAGAATTGTTGTTATGGCGACAGACGTAGGTAAGATGGTGGTAGATAGCCAGGCGGACTTAAACAAAGTCCTACCACCAGCCAAAATGTTTAAAAAGCACCTTTTGTGTTACATCTTATATGTATACCTATATATTACATCTGTTATGATCTTATTTTTTTGGGTGTAGTATCATATAGTACGTATGTATTTACAAAAAGTATTTAAGTATTCTATCCGTAATCTAGTACCCATATTACAAGCTATGCTTAGTTTGGGGCTAGATGGCGCTGTGTGAAATTAATGTCCTGTAATATAATATTTTAAATATTTAATATTTTAATATTTATTACGGGTACCGCACATTTCGAGGAGTACTCAAGGAATATGAAGAAGGTTTAAGTGAGTGTAGGTCATCCTAAAACATAAAACAAAAGAAAATTCACATCTTTCCCAAGAAAAAAATAAAAAAATACATATTCGCAACTCTCTACACAGACTCTATTCCCGTGTACCAGGGATGATTATCACCAGGTATTACCTATTCTATAATTATGATTCCTCTGTACATAGTTAGTTTGTACATTTTGTTGAATAAAGATTGATAAAAATAAAATAACTATAATAATGTCAATGGATAACTAGAAACAATATTTTATGTTTTCATAATGCAAATGTTTCTTCAGACAATCGACGTTCCTGATTGCTTTTTTATTGGCACACCCCAGCAGCGCTATATTTCATTTTACCTCAGCGCGGCACTTTTTAATTTGCCGCTATTCGGATTAATCCGGTGCTAAAAAAGTGAAAATGAATTCTCATACTTAATATGAAAATGTGGAGCGGGAGAGATGCTTCTTGCACAATCATATTTTGCTCTCTCTGTGGGTTATTAAAATAAGTAAGTGCCTAATATTATACTTAGAAAATTTATTAAGAGTGCAAATTTTCCGGATAATTACCTTTTCGACTACAAAACAACAACGCAGCTTAACAATTGTCAATACACATTAAACAGCGCTGATTTCTATTCCTAGTATACGGAGGTCATCTAGATCGAGACGACCTGCCTTAGACATGTTTTTTTTTTATTAAACGACGGGTAAGCACTTGGCCTACATCTCACCTGGTTACAACTACAAGTAGAAATAAGGCCGAAGGTGGAGGCGCACCTGAGCAACAAATTGTTATTATGGTGACAGACCAGGTAAAATGGTGGTAGCTAGCCAGGCGGACTTAAATAAAGTCCTACCACCAACTAAACCAAGCACAATATGATGTACTCGATCTCGATCTATGATGTTTTCGATGTATGATCGAACCCGGGACCTCTGGATCTTTAATCGGTGGGTTCACCTTTCACCTTTCTCAACACACATATCGAAGGGGTAAGTGCTAGTTCCGACACCTCGCCCCAAAAGAGATATGCGTATGTGGTTTTGACCTTTTAGTACCTGTTATTTTCCAGACAGTCTATCACTTTTTAATACACACAGGAGCAATAAAGTTAGCTTAAAAGTTAATTTCTACGGGGTGAAACTCGGTTACCTATTCTCTTTGGATTAGCCCAGTAATTAACATTGCACCGGGAGCACAAAAACGAATACCCACAAACAATGATTAATGCGAGTTCTCAGCGAAATAGGTTCTTTGTAATTCCGTGGATTCAACCGCAAGCCTTAGGGTTGGAGCGCAGCCTCAGTATGGATCAGTAATTCAGCATTCGTACGTTCACTAGCGTCAGAAAAAATAAATTAAGGAATCGATTACCTTTCTTCCAAGTTATAGCCCGTAAGCTATAATATACGTTACGCAATAAATATCCTTACTCCTTTTTAAAATATATCGGTATTTTATACAGTTGGGTTAAGAGGGAGACGGCCAGAAAAATACTCCAAGGCACCTTTCGTGATATGCTTGGACAAACAAATTTACACACGCAACGAAAATTGCTCATCAGACTAGGAAATAAGATGGACGCTAGTATCAGATCGCGACTTCTTAGTACTGGGAGTGGTAGCCCCTAATGAATGCTGATCCTTGCTAATAAATGAGGTTTTTCCCTTAGTCTGGGGTGAAACTATCCAACTTTAACCATTATCGAGAGTTCAGCTCGTTCTCGTCTCAAGAATGTGATGAAGTTATTTTACTTTTGCTCTTTGAGGTTGCTTCAGCTTAAACTCTATTTCTTGTTAATTTTTATCGTTTCAGCAAACTATGGCCGCGCTTGATTTATGATGTTATTCTGATTAAAACCGGTATGAATTCCTTTATTACATTGGTCACTAACAATAAAACCCGCTACAAAACTGTTTATTACCATTATAAACTTACCTATTAATATACTCACATATCACAAGTCTCTCCACAAGTCTTTAGAGGATGTCGTAAGTGCTGCCCGTGGAAGAGTAAACTTGTTGTTCCACTACAAAGTGCAACGCTGAGTTCAGAAGTGTCAGAACTTATAGCTTTAGTGAATACTTGCTCATAAGTACACCTCTATATATAATATATATAGAGGTGTACACCTCTGGTGAGGGCGCACTGCCTAAATGCTGTTTTCATCGACAAAATATGCGTCATATGTATGTATGCGTTATATACAGGTGAGTTTTTTTCCAGGGCCACTGAGGCGAAGTCTGAAACCGTGAGAGTTATCGAAAAGTCATGTTAGGAGATACGTGCTCGATTTAAAATAAATAAGTTCTGCATTAACAAAAATCTAGATATTTTTATAGTTTTACTGGAAAAGTGAGTTTTTGAAAATAAAGTTTTGTTGCATTTTTTTAGTTTGAGAACTTTCAAACAAAGAACTCCAAATGCAAAATCATTGCAGAACTTATTATTTTTGAAATCGAGCACGTAACTACTAACATGACTTTTCGATAACTCTCACGGTTTCAGACTTGGCCTCAGTGGCCCTGAAAAAAACTCACCTGTGATATACATGTAATAAATATTCTGTCGATATTTCGAGCAAATTGCCTGCCAAGCGTAGTATAGCAAATCCTCCCATTGCCATTCTTCAGGAAGGCCTAAACTAGGTATGTATCTAGTTTCTACAATTTACAATCAGGTTAGATTTATTACAAATGTTAAAATGATTAGGTATAAAATTTTAGGCTTTTCATGTTTTCCATTAATGTCTGAAATATTACATAAGTGGTTATCTAGTACCTTCGTAAAACATGTACGGTAGTCCACCTAGGTTTCAACCTAATCATCCACAGGGATTATTGTCGTTTGTCAAAAAAGTAAAAAACTAAAAACAGGAAATTCCCTTTTTATTTTAAAATTTTTCTACCTCATACATTTTTCATTTCAGAGATTGGTCTGGTTAGATAGTGAATGAATTATGGGTTAGCTCTCGACCAGAGCAACAATGAGCTCTTCAATGGAGCGATACCAGAAGGTACTGGCTCTCCGGCGCACCGGCGAAACACGGCTTATCGTTTGGCGCCGGACATCGACAGGAGTGTGGTCGCTAGCCAGGTGAAACTTTACCAGCGCTACCTACCTTTTTTTCTACCTACTACCAGCGCTATGGTCATTCAGTCGCCCGCTAGCCAGCGATTCCATTGCCCAGGATAGGCCACTAGAAAATAGAACACACCTACCCCAAAAACTTCTTTTACTTCTAAATAAAATATTATCTGCTTTTTCACAATACCAGCAATACTAAATCAGTTCACAATAATGTGAAGCCGAAAGTTTCTTCATGCGCTCCGCCTGAATGGTCGCATAAAATAAGCTCCAAGTCAAAACTTTTAAGAGATAACGTGTGCTTTTATTGCTAAACTTTATTATTTCACCAAATTACGTCTGAGAAGTACTACGCGGTCGGCTGCTGCGGACTGTAGCCAAACTTTCTTATTCCAAATCAAATCCCGTATTAAAAGAAAAAACAAGCTATTGGTAACTTAAAAACCTTGACACTTTTCATGAACACCTGGGTGGCTTCTCGACTTTCTACATCGTTCGACCAAACATCCTGTATAATAAATATGTAAAAAAGTAAGCGCTGACTTATGTCTTGTTTTTTATTGCATTATTGACATTAGTGTACAAAAAATTTGGCACGTCGTTGCTCTGATCCACGTAATTACAAGAAATAACATTATCATTCATCATTATCGGACCAACTAGTAATAAAAAAAGTAACAGACTCTTCTTCTTTTTCCTGTTCGAGGAATCACCTCAGAGCGTGGTTCCTGTGAGGACCAAATTGTTATAGCTCTTCTTAGTCACTAAACTACCGGGACAGTTGGTATTTTTTCCCTAACAGCTCCGATACCAGGGCATATCCAGCGGGTCCGATGGGAACCAAATAAATAGTTGAACATTAGAAAACAATAATCCTCAGACTATTTGTACAAGCGTAGCATAACTTTTTTAAAAACTTCATTTTTTTTACAAATATAAAGTCAGTATTTTTAGTTTAACCCACGCCTATTTATATATTGTGTTTGACTCCACACTATTGTTTTTATTGTACGACGGGAAGCGCTTGGCTTTCATCTCACCTGGTTAAAAGTTGAGATAAGGCCTAAGGTGGAGGCGCACTTCACCCGGGATCGTCAACTAACTGAGGAACTTTCTATCTTACCTCTATATGTCGGAACACAACCATTTTAGAATTGTTGTTATGGCGACAGAATTAGGTAAGATGGTGGTAGCTAGCCAGGCGGACCCAAACAAAATCCTACCACCAACCAAACCAAGCACAATATATTGTACTCCCTATGGGGATCGAACCCGGGACCTCTGGATCTGAAATCGGTGGGTTGAACCACTAAACCACAGAGGCGGTTAAAATAGGTTGTAGGTCCTCATTAACAGTTACTAACATGGATATGTCCTTATATCAACGATTAAACAATCCGTTCAGCATTAATAAGAAGGTCGATGTAGGCCGCAGCCTGCAGCCGTTCAAGACTTACCTGCTACACCTCAAATTTATGTATATTTACGCGCGCAAAGTTATTCAAAGGGGTTTATTCAATTACGGCAAAATCATGCGAGTCACTAACTTTGTTCATTCGGAGCCTTTAATAATACCAAATAATAGTACCACGTTATGTAAATGCTTTTGTGAATGTATTATTTAAATATTTTTACGGTGTCAAATGAAACGAAAAAGCTTTTTTGCTACTGAAATTAAATGATCATTTGGTTATGCGGAACTAAAACATAAGTAATTAGATTTAAATTATTGTAATATAACTGCACTGTGAGCATAGTTTCATAGCACCCCTAATTAAAATGTATCAGAAATGAGCTTATGTGTCAATGTTAATCTATGTACTGTAACGTTACTGTTTTTATAAGAGAAACAGTAAGAACAATAATAAGCTTATCGTAATAAGATAAATCCAGAGAATCTATAGATGTACTTTTGAAAGCAAAACAAGGGATAAAAATGAAAATATTAATGTACGAATTGTGAAGGAATAACACAAAAAGGTACTGTTTTAGAACTGAATTAGAACTAAACGATAAAGAAGTACATGTTTTAATGTAGAAAGTATAAAAACATGCAGATAAAAGTACAAAATCATGCAGGAAAACACAGTTTTCCTACAGTACCTAGATATAGATGCTTTATAAGCTGTAGGAGATCCTATATATCTATTTCAAATCAATTAAATTGAAGTTTTTCTTTTACTAAATGCTTAATTAGTAAAAATAAACTAATAATTATCCCTAAGTTAACTTGTATTTATTTCTATAGCTTTATTAGCCGTTAGTTTTCCTAAAATTCTAAAATAAAATAACATAATTATGAATGCACTTAAAACCAAAAAAAATCATATAAGGTAATTCTGTCTGTTTGTTATGCCTAATCTCCGAAACGGGCTAATTTTGACAGAACTTTTACCTGCAGATAGCTGGTGTTAAAAGGAGTAACATAGGCTTTTGTGAATCAAAAATTAATCAACATTCTGGAAAATTATACATTTTGGGAATTCAACTTTATGAGAATTCAATTTTCTGATCCTAAAGGTTCTTTTATTTATAAAAAAATAATTAAGGTTTTAATTTGGGTTTCGTGCAAAAACATTAAACTCATGAAGTCCGATATTAAATACTAGCTTTCATGGTATAGTGGTGCAATATGATAGGACTTTATTGAATTCCCATGGAATGACGGGATCGTTATTACCGGGTGTTTGCTGGTCTAATAAAATTTACCGTTACTGTTGCTTTGAATCTACCTATCAACATAAGTAGTATATATGTACACTGAAGTACCTTTCAAAGAAATCTCAGGATGGTAGAGCAAAGAGAAATATTGGCGAACATAAAGATTCGAGGGAAAAGCTCTGCGGGGAGCAGGTGCTCTGGTTTCATAACTGAGATCTTGGCGCCTGTGTCACTTCTAAAAAACTTACAAAAACCTGTAAAGTACAAGACGAGGACCTCGTCTTGTCCTCCTCTTGACCCCACGTAGGTCACTAGTCGGTACCTCACGTAGGTTGGTACGACTACTTCAATAGCAAATTAAATAGCACATTTAACTGCCTGTGTGGTCAAGTGGTTCATAAAAAAGCTTTCGTTCATATAACAGTTGTATATACTTCAGTTGTATATACAATATATATATGTATATATTACCTATAGGCCGTTTGTAACGGTTCTTAGGTAATCTGACTGATTCCTTTGTACATAGTTAGCTTAATTGTATATTTTATTGAATCAAGATTTTGTAATACAGTTGTATATACAACTGTTATGTGAACGATAGCTTACGAGAGCTGTATACACATTTCGCAGCAGCATTGTATTATAAGGTAGTCGTAGTACTAACAAAGAAACTTGAACTAAAACTTTACCGCCTCAGTGGTCTAGTGGTTCGCACACCCGTGTCAGATCCAGAGGTCCCGGGTTCGATCCCTAGGGGACTACAAAATTGTGCTTGGTTTGATTGGAGTTTGGACTTTGTCTAAGTCCGCCTGGTTTGCAACTACCATCTAACCTAAGTCTTTCGCCATAACAATAATTCTTAATTGTTGTGTTCCAGCATTTCGAGATCAGACTTTTGAGGATTCCGGGTGAAGTGCGCTTTTACCTTCAGCCTAATCATAACTTGAAACTAGGTGAGATGAAGGATATACGCTTCCTCGGCGTACACACAATTAAATATAAAATAAAATGTGTAGCTGGCTATGAATACCACGCTTGGAATGCGGGCTGGTGAAAAAGATGAGGTTAAAGATGATAGACAGACAATACACAGAAGTGAGCTGTTGGCCTCCTGTTGAGATCCTTTTATTGGAGTTTTTCGATATCCGCGGACCTTAGTTCTCTGATGTCGTTGGTATACTAACATTTCAGTTGATAGTAAGGTACTCTGCGCCGTAGGTTAGTTCGATTCCCATCCGGGACATACATTTGTGTGAAAAATTGATGATAGATGATTATTTTGTGTTTGGGCGTTGTATTGTACGATATGTATGTAATTTACAATAATAATTATACAGGTATTCTATCCGTGATCTCGCTAGATGGCACTGTGTAAAATTATCTTGTTCCGTATATCCCTAGGTACTTTTCTTAAATGTCTTGCTACAGTATAATGGGCGGTTAACGCTAGAGAGCCATCTCTTCCAGACAACGTTTGAATATAGGGAATGATCTTGTAGCAAAAAATATGCTTCCTCTAAATATACGCCGTTGGACCACTTGTACCACGCCAGGCACCGCCGCGTCCCGTTAAGTACGTTTTTAATAGTTTCCACTACACTAGACGTGGTGTAAGTGTAAATAACCTTAGTGGTAGGGTGCTCCTCGTACTAGTGTATTCTCAGGACTTAGTTTCCATTACGCGGGATATAAAACTATTCTTAGCGCCAACGGTAACGTAGGAGGCTACACTGATATAACTACCGAACACTTCCTTTTTATAGCGATTCAAAATCAGAAACAAACAAAAATAGCGAGTTTTTGTATTTTTGTTATTATCAGAATGTTTGGCTTTCTTTTATTTAGAAAAATTAGAAGACTGGCACGGTTAAAATCTGGCGCACGTGCCAGATTTTGATATTTTTTGAAAAAAAAAGAGCTCTATTTAAAAAAAAATATAAAATAAAATCAGGCAATAATAGAGCTGGACACCCTTCGAAGCTTCGGCGAAAGTCCTACGCTCTTTAAGGTAACATGAAGATTTTGTTGCCCAGGTTCTTACGAAACTAGTATTCTCAGGATTTACACACTAATCACCATCATAGCGCACTCACTCACACACACACCCTTGCACACAAAATAACAAAAGCCTCACAAAACAGCCTAGTTTTATTTTATTTTATCTTATACTCAAATTTTGAAAATACTGTAATGGAAGAGCGAGAGCTCCTAACGCAGGTACCTCTTTGCTTAAAAGGAGGTCTTATACACATCTAATATATTGTATAGACTAAGTGAAAAAAAATATGTTTGTATTTTACGGAACTCGCACTATAAATTAGTTAAAACTCACATTATTAGTGAGAAACCCCAACTCCAGCTTCTCGACCCTAATCCGGTCTTCTCTCGGAGGTCCTCTTTACCGCCACGGCCTATAACGGAATAATGTTAGCGCTTACTCGTCGAACAATAAAAAAATAATGTTAGGTATTAAGTTGTACTAGAATGATTATATGAAGTGAAACTTAAAATCCGAAGATTGTGCTGTACGTACAATTTATTCCCAAGAAGCTCTGGGGATCTGGAAACGTCCGGTAGCCTACATTCCCCTCACACCCTTGCCACTCGTATTTCATATCTATGTGCTATGCGGTGAGCTCGGTTTATCTACCATTTTATTTGGATGGACTAGAACAATCGGACTTATGTAACAAATCATTGCAGTTACCTTTGACATTGTATCGCGCTTCGCTTTCAGTCGCGAGTATTCGACGGATGGAGGCGGATCTCATCGCTATTTGTGGCGTGGCATTTGAGACCTATGTACAGTAGATAATATATTTACAGATTCCAACATTGTATGGAAGAGTGTACTAGGAGTATCTAGGAGAAGTTATTAAAATCGAAAAACAATGTAAAACTAATATAAAAAGAAAAATTACTTTTGTACCACTGACAGCTGATAAAGTGGAATAATTTTAATCAGCACTGATGTCTAAATTACCTGTTTCATATAACGGCAACTATCCTGACTATTTATATAAAACATTTTTTACTAAATTTAGCAACATATTATATTTAACTCAATATTTACATCCAAAACGATCAGTCTCTGATAATGCAACATTTAGTGAGTGGGCAACAGCGGGAATACATAAAAGTAGAAGAAAATTGTATGAACTTTATGGTGAAAAACAGTACAACTTTAGTGAAGAGTTAAATGACAAAGTTAAAAATATTCTAAAATCTTTAAGAAAGTTTGTGTGGCCGCTAAATCCCAATACTTGAGAAAAAAGATTGTAAATAGTGAAGATAAAATTAAAGCTACTTGGAAAATTATTAATAGTGAGACTGGAAAAGGGAAAAGCAGCAACACTATAGACTTTTAAATGAAAAGAAGACCTCTGACCTCTGGGGCATCTCTGTAAACATTGTTAAACCAATAATAGGCGTTATAGCCCCTGAATTAGCTTTTATTTTCAACGAATGCATCGACTGCGGCGAATTCCCAAATTTAATGAAATATAGTAAAATAACTCCTCTTTTTAAATCTGGTAACAGTTCTGATCCAACAAACTTTAGGCCGATATCAGTACTACCGACATTTAGTAAAATCTTTGAGAAGATTATTCTTACACAGTTACAAAGTTATTTTTATGTTAATGCCCTATTTCATGATAAACAATTTGGATTTACAAGAGGTCGCTCAACTGCTATTAGTTTAGTATCACATATTTTTGAGGCCTAGGAGAAATCACATGATGCGTTGGGAGTCTTTTGTGATTTGTCGAAGGCTTTTGACTGCGTGCACCATGAAACAATGATTATGAAATTAGACCACTATGGTATCAAGGGTGTTGCACTAGACTTACTCACGTCTTATTTATGTGATCGCATACAGCGAGTCGACGTGAACGGCCAGCGTTCGTCAGGATCTTTGGTAACCATGGGCGTGCCGCAGGGCCTTTCTTATTCTTAGTATATATTAATGATCTGCCCCAAATAGTTAAGGATGACCATGAAATTGTTCTGTTTGCAGATGATACGTCACTTTTATTTAGATTGAAGCGACAAATGACTAACTTTGACAACGTAAACAATGCAATCTTAAAAAATGTTAACTGGTTTAATGTAAATAACTTAGTACTCAATCAGAACAATACCAAATGTATTCGATTTATTTTACCAAATGTAACTGAAGTTGCAGCTAATGTAAAAGTTAAAGAGGAAAACATAGAATTAGTCAATACTGTATTTTTGGGATTAACCCTCGATAATAAACTTCAATGGGGCCCACACATAGATAAACTGGCGAAGAGACTTAGTTCTGCAGCATATGCTGTAAAACAACGTCTTCTCACAGTCGTTGTTACAGCAAGACTAGTTTACTTAAGTTTTTTTCACAGTATTATGTCATATGGAATAATATTGTGGGTAAGTGCTGCAGATATAGACACCATATTCGTATTGCAGAAGAGGACTGTTCAAGCTGTTTACAAAATGGGTTCCAGAGATTCATTAAGAGACAAGTTTAAAGAAATAAATATATTGACTATGCCCTGCCAGCATATTTATGAAAATATTATGAACGCGCGTAAAAACATAAGCTTATTTGATAAAAACTGTGATAAACATCATTTTAATACTATAAATAAGAATAAACTTGCTGTTCCCACAACTAGGCTCCATAAAGTTAATAAATCGTTCATAGGGCAAACTGTACGCTTTTATAATAAATTACCAAGTGATATGCTAAGCTTGTCAAATAACAAATTCAAAAATGTTGTAAAACAAAAGCTATCCAGGAAAGCTTATTATAAAATTTCAAATTACCTAGAAGATAAGAAAGCCTGGCATTAAAAAAATGAATTTTCTCGAGTGAATAAATTGTAATTAGTATTCAATAATTTTAAGCTATGTAATGGATCATAATAAAAAAAAACTAGCCCGAGGTTCTTGCCTTTCTCCTTGTGTGCTACTCGCGATTCCGAACAGGCGGTTGATTTGACGTTTCAAAGTGGTCCTAAAAAATCTTACTGAATAAATATCATAGCTCAGTTGGTAGTAACTCTGCCTTCTGTGCTGTAGGCTGTGGGTTCGATTCCCACCCAGGACAAACATTTCTGTGATGAATTTGGATGTTTGTTCTGTGTTTGGGTATTGTATCATATAGTATGTATGTATTTAAAAACAGTATTTAAGTATTCTATCCGTAATCTTAGTTCCCATATTACAAGCTATGCTTAGTTTGGGACTAGATGGCGCTGTGTAAAATTGATGTCCAGTAATATTTATTTATTTATTTATTTATATATTTGACTTTAACTTTGAGTGGACGTAAGTTTCATTGTTTAAAAAATAAATAGTTCTACTTCAGTTAGTGTTTTTTTTATTAGGCCTAATACGTAACTATCTTAAATTAGCTGCGATATTTGCTGATCTCAAAATAGATACATTTTTGTGGTTTAGTTGCTAGTAGGACTTTGTTTGAGTCCGCCTGGCTAGCTACCACCATCTTACCTAATTCTGTCGCCATTACAACAATTTAAGAATTGTTGTGCTCCGACATTTAGAGGAAAGATAGCCAGTTCCTCAGGATTCCGGTTGAAGTGCGCTTCCTCCGTCGGACTTTTTTTTTAATGTGCGACGGGGAAGCGCTAGGCCTTCATCTCACCTGGTTACAAGTTAAGATAAGGCCGAAGGTGGAGGCGCACTTCACCAGGAATCCTCAACAAACCTGAGGATCTGGCTATCTTACCTCTAAATGCCGGACCACAACAATATTAGAATTGTTATTATAGCGACAGAATTAGGTAAGATGGTGGTAGCTAGCCAGGCTTAAACGTAGTCCTACCACCAACCAAACCAAGCACAATATTGTACTCCCCCTAGGAATCGAACCCGGGACCTTTGGATCTGAAATCGGTGGGTTGAACCACTAGACCACAGATGCGGCCTTATCATAACATGAAAAATCAGAAGAAAAGAAGGCCAAGCATCTAGTCGTGCAATAAAAAAAACGAAAAAAACCTGGTAGCATGTGTGATATGGCTCTGTCCTGACCACAGAACAAATGGAATGGCCGTGCCGCCGGCCACCACCATTGCAATGAAACTACAAACCGCACTTCAACACGATTCCATCGCCGCGCCGACGAATCGAGGAAATATTTCGGTTTCATTAGCTCACGTTCAACGGTGCGGGCTTCGATGGTAATTGATATTGAAAACCGATATCTGTCCGCAGATAATTAATTTTACTGTCCCTTTGTCAGCCTTGTCCGATGAATAATATTTCTGGGAATTGGGCTACGTGCCTGTGGCAATAATATTCAATCAGATTTTGACCTAAAAAGTTTGATTAGGTAAAACACAGTTTTGCATACGCTAGCGACCGTTAGCGGGTCTCTGTATGATGTATGTACCTGCAAGAAACCATAGCTATACACTCATATATAACTACACGTGTGTTCAACAAAAAGTCATCTAACATCAATCACCTCGCTGCCGCGCTCCAAATATTAAAATCCGATTAAACCACTCACGTCAGGCTCTCGTTATCAATTTGGAAGTATTTACAAGAAATTTTGCTCCGCAGTCGCTATGAGAGATAATTATATTTTAAGGGCCTAAATCGGAGTTTGGCGTCTTAACTGATAAAAAAGTATATGATATATACTGAATATTAAAGAGCAACTAAAAAATGCAAAAAATATTCTAATAGAATAGATGAAGTGATATGTTGTGAGACATGACTGTAAATACTAACTTATCCAAAGATGAACTGGTTTGGTTATAAGCTTTAAAATATTTTTTGTACAACGGCTACAACAAGCTATGATAAAGCCGAAGCGAAGGTGGAAGCGCACTACACCCGGAATCCTCAACAGTCTGAGGAATCTCAACTCTAAAATGCCAGAACACAACAATGGTGGTAGCTAGCCCGGCGGATTTTAAGAAACTCCTAACAAAACCAAGCAGTGTTATACTCCCCTAAGCCGTTTTAAAAAAAAACTCCCCTATTGAACCCGGGAACTCTGGATTTGACACAGTTTGGTGAACCACTAGACTATAGAGGCGTTTATGACGACACTTTTCCACATTAGTGTACAATAATAAACTAGCCAAAATGACAACCCACGTAATTAAAACACGTTGCGGCCGATTGCCTGGCCAACTGATAATCGAAAAACAGCTCCCATAAATTAGAATTAGAGAAAATGAGACAATATTTATGTTTAGATCCTTTGTACATCACCGTGCAAAGATGAGTTGGAAGATTTCCAAGATTTAACGGCTACGAGTTGATGATTGTATCATTCACTCATCACTCAATTTACTGAACCACGTGATATTTGATTTCGAATAAAGATTGATACAAACGCATTTCGGCAACCAGCCCTGATTCCACCGACATATCTTTGCCTCTATCCGAGTGCGCATTAATCCTTCGTTAACTTTTGATCCGCCCTGATATATTGTGAGCGTTTCCCAATGCGTACCCTTTTTTGTGACCGTATTCCCTCATCAGGGTGACAGGCGGGAACAATTCTCCGCTTGAGCTCGCCCATTACTGTGATAACGCGCTATCGAAGCTTTGCGGTCTGTAACAGGACTGACGACCCGTTTAGAGGTTGATACCTACTCAGCTTGCGCGAGATAGCTACTAATATTTCGCAGAGTAAATACTATCATTTTTATTCATTAATTTCAACAAAACTTCATAGGAAGTTGTGTTGAAATTAATGTCCTGTAATAATAATAATAATGAAGGCCGATTTCTATGTCAAGGTTTACATCGGATCTAAAGTATACTGAGATGTTTCCCAGTGAATATAGTCAAGAGTCAAAATATGTTATAACCAAAAACAAATTGAATGTTCAGGAGGTACACCATAGGTACCTAGGTACTGTATCGCTATTATATTTGTGATTCAACGAAGCGCGGAACGTGTTAAAGTAAGCAGCAGAGGCAAAGTGCTGAGCAATGTAAAGTAAAATTGTAGTCAAGCGACGCCTTCGACAGGCTTGACTAGTTAGCTATGAAGGCAAACACGTGCAAGGAAGAGAATACTATTAAAATTATTATAATTAGAAACAAAAAAATAAACCTACCTGCTGGAAGGTCTAGGGCCTCTACTGTTGAGAAACAAATATAAAAAAGACGACCATAAACTATAATAGATTTCTGCACTCCTCTTCCGCCTGTAAACTTTAACTATGCCAAATTCCACACTACTCCGAGTGTGCATTCCGAAGTTTTCTCGTAACGTACATATATACTAACGGACGGTGCTTATAATCTTATGCTGACATATTTACAATAAGCCGAGGCATATTACAAACGGACGGTGCTTACAATGTAACGCTGACATATATATAGATTATAAAAATAAGTGATGTATCCGTATATGTCGTTATAGTGTGGCATCAGGATTATACCAGAAGGTATCCCTATCCTATCCACATAACTTAACGCTACGACCACCAAACCGCCTCCCAAACGATTAAGCTAAAGATTATTACGTACTTCCCCCGTTGCATTATCACTGTGGGAGGCCCATGTTCTTTGGTGAGTGTTGGTTTGGGATGATAATGGTGAAGATGATGACGAATTATAAATGTTATTGTAATAGTCGACCCATTCCAGTCCACGAGGATTTCTTGACACTTGGTTGCTAACATAACAACAACAATTAGATACGACTATTTAACTGCCCTTTATTTTGCTCATAGACTTCAATTTTGGAGATCGCTTGGTTATAGGTAGGTAGAGTTATTCAGTGTCACCGGTTACCTCGACATTTTAACATATATATTGTAAAAAGTTTTGTCCCTCGACAAATTTTCCTAATGAAATAACTTCCACATTGTGCACAAGAAGCGTGTTGTTTGACGTTAAACAAGCTAAGGACACAAAAGTATTTCAATATCTTCCTTTGAACAAAAAATCCTGTAATATCTCTTGTATGCCCGCGGAGGCCTGAAAGTTCTCGGGTTTTCCCTTTTGGCAATTCGAGTCATCTTGTTTCGCGAAGAACACGATTTCGCGGCAAATCATTTTTGAAGTTTGCTTACTTTGTAACAATTTACGAAAAGAATTAAATTCAACATCCGGGAACGAAAGTTTAATATTTGATCTAAAAGTAAGTGCTTACCTGAATAACTCAGTAAATCCCAGAGCTGATTAAATCCTGGTTGAATGTGGGTAATTTGCCTTTGCTCATCCTTTAATTATCTACCAAAGATCGGTGCCGGTTTTGTAACTAAGTGTTTCATTTTCGGGCTTTCGGGTTGTTTGAGCTAATTTGTACAGTTAGACACAAACGGTTGTTCACGGTTATTAAAAACAAACATTATCAAGCCAAAACCGTATATTCCACTTTTGTATGAAAGCCAAGTTCAAGGTCCTAACACATGAACTCAAATATCAAACATCTTGGGCAAGAAAAAATACAAAAATATTGCTACGATAATAGGAAATAAATAGGAAATTGACACTGAACATAAAATTGGCTTACCTGTAATCACTTATCCAACAAGAAAGAAAGTACTTATAAATGACTGAAACCCAAAAATAGATCAATTTATAAAACTGTTATGTAAAATTGGGGCTATTATTTCTGGAGCAGGCTCTGTCTAGCAATTGACATAAATGTTGAAGTAGGCAATTGACAAGTCAAGGCTTGATAAGGATGTGACTTTTCGTTAGCTAAAGTGATTTCCAAAGTTTTTGATTGTGATTAGAATAGCCTCAAGTCTACTAATGCCAGAGGCATTTGTAGTAAAAAGCATTGCAAAATAAAACCACTGCATTACTATTCATATAGTTAATTCAAAACAAGGTATTCACGGAGTGCATGGTTATGGGCTGGATATATTGGAATATTTTTTTATGTTTTTGCAGTGCAACATTCGGTCAATGCAAAACGGAGTATAACAACAGGCGTATAGGCGAATGTGTAGGACCCGGTACTGTCACTTGTCGCTGTCGCCTGCTGCCGCTGTATGCATGTAGCCTACGAACTGTGACCTTTGAGTTTTGAGAACTCCTGCTGCTGTGTATCAGCAGAGTTATTTTAGCCTTATCTCACCTGGTAACAAGTTGAGATAAGGCCGAAGGTGGAGGCAGAAGGAAAGAAGAAGAAGAAGAAGAAGGAGGAGGATATTTTATTTTGTTGGCGTTCTGAATAACCACAAAAAAATACAAAAGAACAGCGAAGCACTTGCTAAGCTAAACCAACTAAGGAACTTACGCAGCACCGATTAGGCCCAATAGAGCAGGGCCAGTTACCCGTTTGTTCTACTCTGTTAATTCCATCCAGCTATTACGTCAACTTCCGTGCCAGTCTCTTTATTATCTCTTTTCGTTGTCTATCAGGCATTATATCTCTATGTTATCCATATCATGTACGGCTTTATGCTCTTTTGTCTTCATCGTTATTTGAAAATGTACAGCAAATATAACGATGAGAAGAAATTGCATTCAATTCCACAGTTTTATACTCCACCTTTGTGATATCCCAATACGCTGCAAAACTAGCACACGTTGTTAGCAGAGTGCAGCGACACGGCAATTCCACAAAAAGCGCGGCTGAATAACTGAAGGGAACAACGGCTCTCCGTGGGACGTGAAATATAGCCTAGCAACTAACGTAGACTGCAGCATAACAACTGCCTGCTAAAGCTGTCATGTTTCAACAATATTTCTCGAACAAAAGCAGAAAAAAAATCTGTGACTCGACAAAATAATTTAAGGAATAGAGGCTGCTCTTCTCTTGATCACAGTATGAAATAGATATAATAGAATGCTATGATAACGAGGCCTTTATACCTTGTTTCCTACTTAAACAAAGTCCTACCACCAACCAAACCAAGCACAATATATTGTACTGCCCATGGGGATCGAACCCGGGATCTGAAATCGGTGGGTTGAACCACTAGACCACAGAGTTAAAATGATGATTTTCAAATCAGTGTTCAGCCCTTCAAACGTTGCAGTATTTTAACACTACAGTACACGCGCCACTTTTTTTTTACTTGAGTACACGCGTGGCCTACTATAGTAGGCCATTTTAAAATGTCAATATATTGTTTATTTCTAATAATCTGATTAAAACAACAAATAGAATGGAAAAGGTATTTTTTAACTTATTTGTACAACTTTACATTTTGGATAAATTATTAAGAATACTGAACAATCAAGCATTTGGTTAATATCTAAGAAAAAGTAATGGCACTCCTGAGATCATCATTTTTTTTTCTAACATAAAACAAAACTACATTACTAATTGCTTTGTTTTTGTAGCATTCAGGACACACTACTGCTTGGTGATCAGGACAAATCCATTTATTACAAGTCTTGCACCACTTTTTTGTCGTCCGATTTCGGGCTCTCGAGCAGAGTGCACATCGACCAACTCGTCCTATCTTTTGATGATTCATCGTACGATTGTGAAAAGTAATAATCTCCGGCTTCCGTTTTTTGTTTGTATCAGCATCGATAACTGCATCATAATGCATTGTAGATAACACAACCACTTCCTAATCTTCAGTATCTAACTCTCCCAGCCACCTATTCGCTTGTGATTCAGCCATGATGTAAATCTATAAAAAAATACTAAAATACGAATAAAAAACGAAAATATGAATTTTGTTTTTTTTACTGATGAATAATTAATAATAATTTGATAAACATACATATTCATATATTATTATTAACAACAGAACATAATAATAGCGTTATATATCGATAATACATCAAAGCTACATACCTGAATTTGGTACACCAATACACACGCGGACTACTTTAGTAGGCCCGCGCTTATGACGCCAAAGATAGTGCTAGCGTACGCGCTGGGGTTGTGTGGAGTACTGAAGTTGTGACAAATATACCAGACGAGGATTACCTGGAATCACTAGTATCTAGCGCGCTTAGCTTAAAAGTTATTGCAAAAAGAGTTACCCTGGTCTACTATAGTAGGCCGCGCGTGTACTCTAGTGTTAATCACTTTACCTGATATGTGTACACAAAATAACTGTTTGTTCGCGCCATGTGGCTTGCATATCAGCCGGAGTACATGCCGTTCCAGGCACCATGCAATCCTGCAGATACAGGCGTTGAGTAAGCTGGAGTGCGGTTTGTATGGCACGTCTGCACTCTATTTATTTACTCTGAATCTGAATCTACAAATATGTTTTCCTGATCATTTATACAGCACCTGCTATAGGAATACTCGATTCATCTCAAATGGTACCCCTTAAGAAACGTTGAAAATACGAAGACATTTAATACGTCCCAGGTATTCAATATTTTTGTTACAAATTATGATGGGTCTGCTCTTGAACTCGAGGCCTACTTACTACGAGGTTTTTTTTTTATACTGCTAGAAGACGGAACAAGCAAGTAGCGCACCTAGTGTTAAGTGTACTCTTGCCTATGACAAAGCCTAACTGCATAGGTCACATCCACAAAGAAAATAGCCTACACGGCACTGCATTGCACTTGTCAACTTGAGGCATAAAGGTGTTAAGCCACACGTACAACTTCAAACCGAAACACAGCGATGCTGCTTGGCGGCTGAAATAAGTATGGTGGTAGTAACTATCCGGACGAGCTCTTTCACTTGGGGCTTCTACTACTTAGTTTTTTTTAGTGAGGTAGGTTTGAAGCAAGCCTTCCCAAGCGATTACTATTCAATCTCTTGTTGAGGGTATTAGGCATTTGGGTTGTGTTTAATGAAAAATGATGAACTCTGACAGATGATTTCAAGTTTTTTGCATTTAATATATTATTTTCTTAAAATGACACTGTGACCCAAATCCCAGTAAAATCGTGTTAGTGTAAGCCGTTGCTATGAACATAAGAAGTAAGATAGCTCGAGGCTGTCAAGTACGCAGTGCGGCCGATCCCTTACATTGTTGTATAGCACTCCAGCGAAGCAACCTGAGGCCTTAGTATGAGATTCTGACAGCTAACTGAAACTATTTTCGTTTACGTATAGGGCGCTTATTTCCATGCATTTGGTTCGCGGAATAGTAAATCAACTGTAGTTCCTTTCAATGTCCGCTAACAAAATGTGTGGAAATAAGCGCTCTATACGAAAACGAAAATAGTTTCCGTTGGCTGTCAAAAACTCATACTAAGGCCTCTGCAATGCGGCCGTCCGTCCAATAATTTATTGAGGTTAATACACCGATCATATTTGGATATTGTTCTGTATCTTTTCTTAGTTTGGGGCTAGATGGCGCTGTGTGAAATTAATGTCCTGTGATATCCTGTAATAATATTTAGCATTTTATGACTCTACAGATTGTACAGAGATATCAAACTAATATATATAAATGCATATGCGATAGTACTAGTGTAAATGCAGATCGCCTTCCAGCCGGCTGCAGATCGACGCGACAGGCAACGCGATGGAGCAAACTCGATCGACGCCAGCTACGACTTATTTGGCGAGACTATTATATTTATACCTGTTTTATTTTTATTTGATTGCTTGGCTTGCCCTTCATCTTAACTGATTTTCAAGTTATGATAAGGTCGAAAGTGGAAGCGCACTTCAGCCGGAATCCTCAACAAACTTACCTCTAAATGCCGGAACACAACAATTTAAGAATTGTTGTCATGGCGACATTATTAGATAAGATGGTGGTAGCTAGGCGGACTTAAACAAAGTCCTACCACCAACCAAACCTAGCTCAATATTGTACTCCCCCTAGGGAACAAACCTGGGAACCCTGGATCTGATACTGGTGGACGAACCACTAGACCACGGAGGCGGCAAATTGTTTTTAGGGTCCAATTGATAACCGAGGACAAATAAAATTAGCAAGAGACGCATTCACATTTGTGAGTATTTTTATCAAAATACCTTTTAAATGTGAATGCGCTGTAATTTAATTACCACGCTATGCAGAATTAGCGAGGCGCGCTGAGTAGCGAGCTAGCGAGCCGTTAATCAAGGACGCCTATTTGTGTCTCACCGATGAAAGCACACAACTTCAACTGCTAACAGCTGAGTGCCTTATCATGACGTCATTTTTCGACTAGGAAATCATGGTAAAAAATATGGCCCATCCTCTACACTCGTCTGCATAACGTACTAGGCTTATACGGGAATATTTCAGGAGAAATTCATCTGTTGTTATAGTAGCAGTATCCATCTGGAACTAAACCAACCGACCACCAGTCTTTCCTACCTATTAGGTATAAGGCTGTACAACTTTTTTGAACAATAAACGTTATTACTATTATTAATATTTATTATTTCCAAGAATGGTGATTATGTGAAATACTCACCTTTGCATGTTGTGAAGTGGTTTATGACTAGCTTTTGAAGGTTGTAAACTTGTGAAAAGAGATTCGGGGTTCAAAAGTGCAGGTTTCCATTAAACAGGATTCGTTCTTGTTGCAGAGCAGTGATTTAAGGGCTGGCTCTTTCAGCCAGCTTGGCATTGCAGCCAGTGGCATGGGTACGCTTCTGTGTTATGGTCTGGATCATTTGAGCTACCTATATACGCTTGTAACGGTCCTTAGGAAATCCGACCATGTAAATAGCTAGCTTGCATTGATAACAAGCCTCATACCTCAGTAGGTAGTATGTCTGCCTTCTGCGCTGTAGGTTGTAGGTTCGATTCATACCCAGGATAAACATTTGTATTATGACTATTGATGTTTATTCTTTGTTTGGGTGTTATGTGTATGATAGGTTTAATTTACAACAAAAAAAAGATAAGTAATATTTCCGTAATCTAAATAAGCATATCTTGTAATATGTACACGCTATGCTTAGTTTGGGACTACATAACAATGGCATCTTTTTTTCAAGCTGGAAACGCTCTAACCGCAGATTCGCGGGTTGTGAATTTTGGGTCATTATAAATTTATAATTGTTGTGTCCAAGTTAATTCAATTGAAATTTAAAAATATGAGAAAAATATTAATGTTGAAGAGCAGTCGAAATAATAACTGCTCTGTATCCTATGGAACAAGTAGTGTGGTTAAATTATAAGGGTGTTCAAAGTTAATAAAGGGCGGCGTACAGCTGGCGCCATCAGCTGACCTCAGTGGCGTAATGCGTCCAAACTAAGCGGCATCTTCGTTTAATGAAACATTATCGTACTGGTATAAATTATCATGAATAATGAATGAACAGAAGTGTGATCAGCCGCATAAAACAGTCTCAAGCTGGATACACTTGAGAATAACAACATTTTTAAAGATTAGACATCGTAGACTCGTGTATGTATTATATTTGTTAACAATGTATCCACCTTTGCAGTCTTATCCCACATCTTAAGCTCTTCTGGATCAAAGAAAGGTTCTAAAGCAAGCAAGCAATGCTCACAAAATCCATTGAATTTATAGGATACATTTCAGGAAAGCAAGCGTGGAAATTATGGCAAAACTCTTCAGTTTAGAAATTGCTCATTTCAAACCCTCTAGTCCTTCATCACTCAATATCCTACAGTTTTAAAGGAATAATCATTTATTAACTACATAACTCCAGCAGTTTTTATCCTACACACAGAATTCAATAAAAACTTTTATCTCAAACTTCTATGATAAACCCGTACGTATGCATCCTGTCCCGGGATTGATCCGAGCGATTTCCAATCGCAAACACAATTATCTACGATTGAAAGCACTGCCTTCGTAGCACGTCTACAGGGACGGATTCGGAGCGAGAGAATGAAGTTGAACGTGGTGTCTGCGGACAAAGCAACTACCACTACAAGCCCCCTACTAGTAGGTACACTGTACCCTAGAATTGCTTTCACATGGGGACCTCAATCAAGAAAATTACACAAACTTGTAATGAAAACAAACTTATTAACTTTTTCCTGCATCTGTACTGTCGACCAGAGGCATATAAACTATTTAGTAATCTCGCCATTAAGGTATAGATAAAAAAAATGTTACTAATATGTGTATATTTATATATAATAAATTACTGGAGAAGCTTAATGTGTTAAATGGGAATATTTTTAAGAGTCAAGTTAATGATTGGTTAAGGTATAATTGTTTTTATAATTCAATTGAATATTTTGATTATTACGAATGAAAATGTATTAATATTTGCACGCCTGCATGCAGGTCGAATACATGTACCTACTAACTTTTGGCACTTAGATCTGCTACTGTAATATTTTATGTATTCTAGCAAATAAATGATTGATTATGATTATGATTATCAATATCGGGTGCAGTGGTGCACGGGGGCAGTGGAACGTTACCCAAAAAATCGATAAGAGGATTTCAAATAGAAAAACGAAAATGCGAAATGCTACGAAATAAAAGTCTCTCTGCACAACATAGATCTACGATAACTACAAATATTTATTATCATGGCCTAAGTTAGTAATCAATCACGTATATCGGGCTCACAAACTGAGTACTTCCAATATGTTTTTCCTCCCTTCATTCTGTCCGTTTTGTTTGTAAATTCTAGATTTATAGTTGACTATGCTGCAGCAAAGCAGTACCTCGTTTATGCATTTGGTGAATAAAAATAAAATGAAAATAAATATTACATTAATTTCACACAGCGCCATCTAGCCCCAAACTGAGCATAGCTAGTAATATGGGAATTCTAGTTCCCTTCTATAGAACTACGGTTACGATACATAAATACTTATTTTTTTGCATATACATACTCATCATGCAATACAACACCCAAACACAGAACAAACATCTGTATTCATCACACAAATGTTTGTCCTGGGTGGGAATCGAACCCACAACCTACAGCACAGATGGCAGAGTTACTACTACCAACTGAGCTATGAGGCTTGTTAAAATAAGTTACCCAAACCATAATACAGTCTCTAGTGCAGATCTTATTTTTACCCCGCATACTACAAGATTAAGGTCCCATTGCTAGGCAAAAGAGAAAGAAAGCCTCACTTCACTTCCACCAGTCACTTCAATCTGTTTTTGTTGAAGTAGATTATTGTTTGTTACCAGATTAATCGAGGACACCTGCCCACTAGAATGCAGGAACTCACCGCCATTTGCCAGCTCCCAGCTATTCACGAGTTTAGACATGACTGCCTGAAAAGAGAAACTGGAAACTGAAAGAGGGGTCATGTCTTTCGAGAGAATGTCTATTTCATTGTAAAGCTCGGCTGCCTGCAGTAGACGGTTGGATGGATTAGGTGAGGTGTCGTTTGGATTCTCTTATTTGTGGGAGTTATGTTAAAAAGAAATCAAAACATGTTTTATTAGATCATTATCAATAAATAATAATAAATATTACAGGACATTCATTTCACTCAGCGCCATCTAGCCCCAAACTAAGCATAGCTTGTATATGGGAACTAGATTACGGATATGCTTCGTGGCATTAAGTTCACCCATGTCCTTTTATTTATTAGTGCAATAAAGTATTTTCTATCGGTATTTTCTATCAGTATTTTGTATCAGTAGATGTAGATATCTACTATGTATATTATTGGTATCAAACTAAGTAAAGTATAGATAGGTAGCATGCCGATTCTAAATATGTATTGACCTTTTAGGCCCTGGGGCCGAAAAAATATATACAATATACTTGTAACATTTATTTGTTTTTCCGTAGGATGGGTGAAAAGAACCCTGTTTGGGATAAACTCGCACTATCACGCTCGTTTATTTTTGTCCCATGTCATTTTAGGTATTGATTTATTTTATAATGAAAAAGAGAGCAGCCCAAATGATAATAAGTGGTCATATCCACATAGACCATGGCCTACTCGGCACTGCATTGCGCCCGTCAACTTGAGGCTTGAAGGTGTTAAGCTACGCGTGCCCGTAATTTCACCGGCAACATTATTTTTTTTGATCTGATACTGATGGGCAAACGACAAGACTCTAGTGGTTTGCCCACTGGTGCCAGATCCCGGTTTGTGGTGGTAGGACTTTGTTTAAGTCCTCTTGTCTAGCTACCACCATCATCAAGTCTGTCGCCATAACAACCATTCTAAATGGTTGTGTTCAGGTATTTAGAGGTAAGATAGCGAGTCCCTCAGACTGTTGAGGATGCTGAGGAAGTGCGCTTTCACCTTCAGTCGTATCATAACTTGAAACTATAGACTTGCATACATAGCTTATGCGTAAACTACGCTTGAATTAAAGCAAAAAGTAAAAACCGTTGAGCTGGTAAGTAAATAAATAAATAAATATTACGGGACATTTAATTTCACACAACGTCATCTAGCCCCAAACTAAGCTTGTAAATATGGAAACTAAATTACGGATAGAATACTTAAATATTCATATTTTTTATAATATTTTTTTGATACATACTTATCATACAATATAACACCCAAACACAGAACAAACATCTATATTCATCATACAAATGTTTGTGCTGGGTGGGAATCAAACCTACAACCTACAGCGTTGAAGGCAGAGTTACTACCAACTGAGCTATGAGGCTTGTTACAAACAAACTTACATTATGGTAGTTTGTTTGTACCTACCAGCTCAACGAAATAGATGGTGCAAGAATTGCTAGCTCAGTAGTCTTCGCATAAATACTCGATTATATTCACTTCTCTACATTATAGCTCGTGTCTCTCAATTTATTTCGTCGCCAGGAGACCTTTTTGAATAGGCAATGTGGCGTATAAATTTTCAGGACCCTCCAGACCGGTCGGGTGTCTCTTGAGGCCAGGATACCCGCAGACGTCAAACTTGTCAAGATTGTTTACTTTCTGAGTATTCAATAATAATAGCAAGCGGTGAGGTCGAGCCCATTTTAATTAAAAAAGGAAATTATTCAAACAATATGAACAATTAAACTAACTATTTACAAGAAAAGCAGTCGAGTTACCATAGGACCATTAAAAAAACGCGCTATCGAAACCGGGGCATTGGATGCAAATTCAAGGTGATCCCTTAAAACATTGATCACCCGGGGATAAGAGTCTTGTATTTTCTATCTCAAAAAAAAAAGAATTTACATTTTTAAATCTACTTACAAGCTTATTGTGGTATGGTCGTCGGCTAGATAGTGTTAATTTGCGGGAGCTACTGTTGCTGAAAAAACATTGTATGAGAAAAGTTTTGCAGTGGCGCACCTGAAGAGACCTACGTTCACAATGACAATCGCGATAATTATCACCATACCTCGTATTCTAACCATTCCCAACAGTCTTCTTGACGACAACACGTGCCCCGATTCTACTAATCCAATCGCTTATGTCTAATGACAATAGTCACCATTGGTGCTTTTTGGTATTCTGTTGGCTATTCTGTGACTATACGATTGTCATGGTGCAGCGATTGGTTTATATAGTAGAATCGGGAGCGGTTGGACGGTAATTTTTTTTTTTATAATTTAAATAATTTGGCCACGCTGAATAGCTATGCTAATTTGCGGGCCCAAATAAGAGCCAGGTCTTGGGTCACGTGTCGTCTTAATCAAAAGCCCCCAAGATTTTTGAAAACCCGGAGGCTCCCCACGGATCCAAAGGTTCCCAAAAGGCTCAAATAGGTAAGCTCTGTCGAAACCACTATATTTGCGCCTTTTGTGATCCTCGGCCGAATCAGCCGTCGCACCAGCCCTGTCCCGGGCATATGAGATGGCGCAAGGGTGTCGGCGCAGGTAGCGTAAATGTTTAGATTATTTTTGACTCTATTCAGAAATAATAATTTAATTACCTACCTTCTTATTGATTTTGTTGTGTTATTTTACATATTATTAATTTAATTAATAAAATACGAAATAATAATTATGTGTTTTTATAATAATCTTTTGTTTTTGGTTTGATACCTACGTAATGTCGTACCAATTTAATAATTTAAATGAAAAAATTATGATACATCGAAATTAACTTTATATGTAGGTATACTTTATGCGTCCAAATTTAGCACCAGTAAAATTACTAAAAAGAAACACTTACCAGACAGCGCCTTTACTCACTCAAACTTCAGAGACTAAACCATACTCCAGAGTCCCGACACAAACCAACAGCGAAACGATTTCCTTTCCATCTCTTTAATCCTCCTTCAACATTCAGCATCCACTAGAACTCCTCTCATTTCACCTGCCTCCGCGACCTAGCAACTCACGAATTCATCCGCGACGCGACTTTCACTCAGATTTTCCAATCTATAATTTATTTTTCATTTTCCCCGCGAACCTCTTGAAAGCCCCCGTGACCCAGAGACAATCTTCCGACTCCTCCCTAAAAGTCAGAAAATTCTTCTTTTCCCGCTCAAATCTGCTTCGCTGCAATCTATCTAGACTTTCATAAAAAGCGCCACTTTGCTTTCGATATTCTAATTTGAACTTTATTGCCCTAATTCTGAAATAGGTATCTTTTTAGCTCAAATTCTCTAGTAATTGGTTTAAAAATTTGTATAGACTTCCTAATTCTCATTTTAAATTATGTGTTTTCTCTATACGCTAGTTTATTTTTATTCTAAAAGTATTTCTCATATACAAATGTTATAAAAACACAAAAACTCACAAACCGCATCTTTTCCTTAGCCCGGAAACGCTCTAACCACTTGAGTATATACATATATATATAGTTCTCATATCCCTAACGACCGATACAGCAAAAAGTATTAATTTTAGTTTTATCGTTTGGGTTAAATGGCCAATGTTTACTCCATAGACATCTTTAATTGCGAATAGTACGAATCGTATTTTCTGACTCGTTACAATACGCAAAAGTCAAATAAAGCGAAGTGATTTGCGACGTTAGTACGTGTACCCTAACTTAAAAGGTGGTGCGAATTAATTTCACCTGACATCAAGGACGTAGAATACGTTAGCTCATAATGAGATGGCTCTGTCAACATGTTTGCCGCCAACAAAGATAGTAAACCAGATTAATTATGCACAATGTCTCTTCGAACGTTCTCAATAGAAGCCTCATATTCAAAGTTATATGGAAAGAAGTACCCACAACCCTATTTCCTTCCTCTTTTTCCATAGAGACGAAAACAGCTCCGCGTGAACACAATCTAAATAACTGTTTGGACACCAGTTTTAAAACCGGGAAATGACAACAAATATAAACTACAAAAGCCGCAATACCCTCGCTGTTCCTTTGTCCTAGTTGCACTTAGGACAGGGACGTATCGAGATATAACAAAATAGGAATCCCGCATTAATAAGCGTATTGGTTTTTTTTTATCCAAACTAACTTTACCCGAAAAATCCAGGCTAATTCTATGAGCAACGTTCTTCGATAAGTAAAAATTGAGTGTAAGCACAGGCGCTAGGTTCCAAGTTTTTGCAGTGCGTGTAATAAAGTTTTTTGAAAGCGCTTGAAATTTATATCAGCCAAGAGATGATGATAATTAGCAGGGCGTCTAAAACTCCGTTGCCTTGCTTTTAGAAGTTGCTCTTCGCCTCTGGGTTCTACACTCCACCGAGTCACCTAACAGTCTTTGTAATGATTATGGCCTTCAGGTTTACATTTTCATCTGCAAATAGTCTTCTATAACCTCCTTTATATAACTGTATCATACTTTTCTAAGTGACCAGGTACCCGTGTGAAAAGATCGCATATCAAATCACTGGAAGTTGTTAATTTATTTACCTAGCCAGGATCTTCAAGTCTACAAATAAGTGTACCTACCTAATTTTCCTCAAATAACTAAGGGTATTTAAATCTACGAAATAGTATACTTAATTCACCTAGGCTAGGTGAATTATCCCAGGTGAATGAAGTCTACGACGGGGATTTTTCGTAGATAGTTTGGCATTTTGGAGCGGTGTTTGCACCTTTTTATGCACCTTCAAATCTTGCCCAAATTCAGTTATATATAGCATAAAAGCTCTGACCCTGTAAAAAAAGGACCTGAATCTGTCCCGCTCAGCGCTGGCTCTAATTCCCAACATGTAGCAGCGATTGCCCCCGCCCCGTCACCCGGTGGCCAGGCTGCCCCAGATTGGCTCGCCGCCAGCATCTGAAGCAAACCGATTTGTAATCATAACTACATGAAACTACTTACACTAATTGCATTTTTCAACAAACAGAAATGGCAATATAATAAGCAAGTACAATTTAGGTTAAGTACGGACCTAAGTCATTCTTATTAAAAATCGATCAAGCTAGTGGACGATTAAGGCAAAAGCTGAAGGAGAAAGTACAGAGCTCCATACAATTATATATAGAACCAGAGATAAGTTTACTTGTTAAGTAGGTAAATAAAAAAAAACCACAGGTGAATACAAGAACTTCGTTTCTATGGAGAAAACTAAGAGCTTGAAATTTATTCTGAATTTTTCTTGAGGTATGAAAACATAGAAGAAAAGAAGCAGTTTCTTTGTTTATTGTCTTTATTGACTTAACTTATTGACAAATCAGATTTTGTACTAACTATTTTAATTATTATAAGCCGTTTGCAACCTGAAAGTCACATGGGGCTGAGACAAACATCAAAGACTTTTGTTGAAAAAAAGATTTTTATTGTTAAACGAGTCGAGTGATATAATCAGATCTATATACATGTAGTAATTCAAAATAAGTGCGTAGATTATTTTACTATATTAATGTTTTGAACATTATTGGGGCGTTCATCAATAGACCACACCCTTCATTTGTTTTTAATTTCAGCTGCTTACTAGAAAGGCCTCAGCCACTACCGATTAATATTGCAGATATGAAAGTTGACTTGTGTTATCTGTCCTATATTTAGTATTATAAAGCAGGGGACGGTCCCAAAGATTTCCGTTCACAAAGTTCCTCACGAACCAATTAATAGATTACAATATAATTCAAGTTCTCAACTGATACTGACTTTCAAAGGTCAGATAACCCACAAAGTTTGACATGCCCAACTTACAAATGTCAAACTTCCCGGCCAGATTATTCTGACTACTAATTTAACATTGAGAAAGTCTTGTATAAGTCATATTGCAATGCTGTTATTGTATGTGTGTATTATTTATGGCGTTAGTTTCTGCAAGATAGGGTGGGCTCTGAATAGCCCTTATAGAGCTTAGTTAGTCTTCAAATATTATCATATATGTAATTAGAAATAATAATTAACGAATCTGGTTCTTTTGAGTTAAGAAACCAACCCAATCAGATCACTATTTTCAGCCAAACTGTTTATTGGTGTAGAGCAAACGAAAGTCTTCGGTATTTCTAGGGTTGTTTAGGTTATGCATTTTTTCTTTATGTGTGTAAGTATCAATAAGTACCTAAAAAATGATTTCGTTTAAAATTTCAAATTGACACGTGGTTCGCATCTACATGAGGCATCCTCAGAAATATGGTCTTGTTGACGAGCCAAAGAGAAAAATCTGTCGCAGTATAGTCGGATGTGTATCGAGTAAATACGATTAGATTGACTCCACTACCAAATTGACGTGTATTGCCACCCTCTCCTAATCTACATCCGAGAAGAAGCTCCGGTAGCTAACATAAAACAAGTGAAACGACAGCAAGTCTCTACCGGCAAGCCATCCCATTAATAATTTAGCATTCATCATACTCACTTTAACTCGATCCAAAGTTGGTGCAACTGAGCAATTCTAGTTATAGTACTGAATCTGCACTAGATCCCGGCTAAGTGTTACCCTACCTTCACTGGTATTTGAAGTTATTTTAGTTTGGATAGCATTTGCTGTTCTTCATAAGCAATCGAAAGCCGACTTATGGCTAGGTGGAAGTTATTTAAAAAAAAAAGAAAGCGAAAGTCACATATGACTTTCGCTTTCTTTTTTTTTTAAATAACTTCCACTTAGCTTGTTTTTTTACTTCGGTTTTAAAAATTGGGATCGCGGCAGAAATATCCTCCTGAATACAATCTGCAATTTCCAACCCACATACCATACTTGGATAATGCTCGTAGCAAACTTACGTTTTACGTTTTGACGTTTGACGTCGGCGTCCTTCGTCATCACAACATGTATTTGCTGTTTTCTGCGCCGTTTTATTTGTTTTTATCATGGTACTTCTAGAACATTTATTATAATTAATATCCATCTAAGTAAATATATATAAATATGTATTTATATTTGTGTATTATATTTGTATAGTATGTAAGTACATAGTGTACAATATGTAGGTATTTATATTTATATTATATAAGTAGTGTGTATATTTGTAGCATAGCTTTACTTATGATGTATGATATACGTATAGGTAATTTAGCTAGACCCTAATTAACTAATATGTGCACCACCAACCACCCATGAAATCCTCTCCATCCAAAGGTTGTCTGGAAGAAATCGCTTCATAGCGATAAGACCGCCCATTGTATATACATTTATTTTTAAGTAATCCAGTTTTTATTTTTAAGATGTGCAAAAATATTTTCATTCATTCATTAATTCCTTCAAAACCTTCTAATCCTGGAGGAGACTCAAGGTCAACAAGGGCGGATTACAATGGTTGTTGATAATGATGATTATGCGATGATACACATACAGGCAACACACTGCTAGTAGCCTATTTATCAGCTAGGACAAATATTCTTAAAATAAAGCACACTTTATTTTATGAGTTGTTTAAACCTATTCTTGCTTTTACTTTAATTTTCAAGTTAGTCTTACAATAGTTTCTAAGATACGCAGAGCTTGCCGACATAATTCAAAATAAAATAAGTACAACAGTTTAGCCACACTAGCCCCCACTTTCAGTACAAGTGCGTCCATTAGTTCAACTGAGCAATTTTAAATTAAGCAACACTCAACACTTCCTAGGGCTGAATAATTCAATAAGCGTTACCTATCCGGCACAAGATGTAATCAAAACTTCAGCTTTGCTTTACGTGAAGCCACTTTGTTCAGCACCTAACCTACCGCAGGTTCTAATAGAGGTGCGGTTCTAATAGATTCTGAGCGTTTCTTACGGCTATCTCCTTTGTGTTATGAGGGGTACGTACTTCAGCTCTTGTCTATTATACTATTTTATCTAGCCCTGTTATTAGACATCCTTTTTACCCGACTGCCTCAGAAGGGGGGAAATGTTTGTAGTATGTAGTTTAGAATATATATATATGCACATGTTTATGATAATTGCTACCGTCTGCCCCCACGTGGGAGTCGTTCGTGGGGGCAGACGGTAAAACTTATGGCTATCTGCCCCCACGTATGAACAGTGGGGGCACACAGTAATACATTATTACCGTGTGCCCCCATTTCTCATACGAGGGGTTACAGATTAGTAGGGTTTCATCTATTTCATTGTAACGCGCTGCAGCCTAAACGGCTTGATGGATGGACATGTTTTCGACATTTGACGTTTGTTTCCTCTAAATTGTAGAAGTGTCATAATTTCAAATGAACGGTAGTGCCGATTATAAACATGTATAGATTGTATATTCATTCCGTAATTAATTCCGTGTTCTCGTAAAACGATGAAGTTTGATGACTTGCAGTCGGGTTTTAGTTTTCAATCATACCTTCCTTAAAAGGTATGTGTAGGTACCTACTGTTTACGTTGGTTTTATAAATATAAGTATCTGCATACATAATGTCATACATAGTATCGTATCATACATAGTAACACAAATAGTATCATACATAGTATCATACATAGTATCATACATAGTATCATACATAGTATCATACATGGTATCATACATAGTATCATAAATAGTATCATACATAGTATCATACATAGTATCATACATAGTATCGTACATAGTATCGTACATAATATCGTACATATTATCGTACATAGTATCGTACATAGTATCATACATAGTATCATACATAGTATCGTACATATTATCGTACATAGTATCGTACATAGTATCATACATAGTATAAGAGATGAGTGCCGGTTGTAAAATAAAATGAAATGGCCGGATTCCCACATGGGAAAAACATTTGTGTATTGAACAAAATAAATCATGGTTGTTCTATTGTGTTTTGTATTAGATCTAAATTATTCACATAGATTAAAAAACATAACATGTATAAATAAACTAACTATGTACAAAGGAAACAGTCGGATTACCTAAGGACTGTTACAAATGGATATAGGTAACTCAACTGTTCCAGACCAATATAAATAACCGGAAAACAGAAAGATATTTATTAACAAATCCATCTGAAATATATAACCTACTTATTTTGTTTACCTAATTTATCAACAGCTGCAATTTTCTTCCTTAAAAACAATAACTTTCATTTATTGAATAAACTGCGACTAAATCCAATGAACAGACTGATAATTCCTGTCGCGCCCCGGGCGACACGCGGCGACTGTTTGCACCCTGTCTGCTCCCCGAAGGGTAGGTATTACATACAGTTACCTACCTTTAGATATAGCCAAACAGGGTGACCCATAACCGTTAGTAAGTTTCAAGATTCACATCAACAGCCCATTTACTGTCCACTGTTGGACAGAGCCTCCTGCAAATAATACACAGAAGGAAGCTGCTGCCCTTCTTCTTGTGAGATCTCTTAGTCGGCATTTACGACATCCATGGGCTGAGTTGGAGGGGTCGATTCTTAAGCCGCGACCGCCACGGCACCAGTATCAAGATTAAATGTAGTGAATGGAATTTTCATGTTTTCCAATACAATCTTGGAGTAATTGGCACAGCTAATGAAAGCATTAGCGAAAGTCATTTCCAGTTGACCACTTTTTAAACTAATTTAATGTGCCGTACCTGTTTTAAATGTGCCTATATTTTAAGCATGCCCGATGAAATAAAATGTTTAAAACATTTTATTTTGGTATAAAATGTTTTAATGGTATAAAATGTTTAATGGTATAAAATGTTTTAATAGTATAAAATGTTTTAATGGTATAAAATGTTTTAATGGTATAAAATGTTTTTTATACCGCTCTGTAGTGGAAATTATCAAAATAATTTACACATCAAAAGAGACCTGAAAAGTTCAAGTTTCTAGACCCTCCGATTTGGGCTGCGCGTTGATTATCAGCTTGTCAACATTTTTTATATTAAGAAATATAAATCAATATTAATGAGACAGCCTGTAATACTTTTAAACGATAAAGCATTTTAAAGCTAGTAAAATTTTATGCGTTAGGACGCGATTTCTTTATTTAGATTGCAAAAAGATTCATACGGGCATACATTGTCCTTACAATATCAAATACAATTCAATTTTAATTAAATTAATCATTTATTTTAATAACACGTACAATTAAACAAGGGAAGCAGTCGGCTACCTTAGGACCGTTACAAACGGTCTATAGGTACTCAATTTTTCCATACTCAGACGGAAGAGTGCCCGAGACACTGGCTGCATTGACACGCTGAACAACTAGACGAATTCGCTGTCCTAAATAAAAGCCAGCCCTTGGGTCACGTGTCGCCTTAATCAATATCACGCATGATTTTTTTAAACCTGACGCGTGATCTTATATGGGGTCCGTTTTTTCCTTACTTTTGAGGTGACCCAAATCGCTTCAAGTGTGCCTATTATATTTGAAGAGTTCCCTCGATTTCTCCAGGATCCCACCCAGGATGTTAATGGGACCACCTGTTACGTATATCCTTTCAAACAAAAAAATAATTTTCGTAATCGGTCTAAGCGTCTTCGAGTAATCTGGGAACATACATAAAAAAAAAGTACTTACTAACACACTACGCTACATTTATATTGAAATTGGTTGGATACTCGTAGCTATCCGCCAGAACAGAGACTATTTTATCACAATCCCGATCGAAAATCAAACAATAGGACGGTTATTTTTGCAAACCTCGAGATAATATCACTCATTTTGAGACGACGGTGAAGGCTTTCATGTTTCGTATCGGGCTTTGGCTGGCAGGTGTCAGCGAAATCGACCACGATAACGCGATAAAAGAACTCGTAAAATGTTTTCATAACGTTCATAAAATATTTACAACGCACAAATAACAACGTTGAAGTATCTATCGGTTTTATGACAAGCATGGTGATTTTGGCTCGTTGTTGTGCTCTACGAGCTTTCGTAGCAACAGCTACGGATTCTCGTAGAACGTGAATAAATGCTACTCGTATGATTGGCTTGTTGACGTGTTCTACGATGTTTCATAGCAACAGCTACGGATTCTCGTAGAGCGTGAACAAGTACTACTATTTCTTCGATACTCATTTATTTACCAATTGTATGCTATGTCAGACAGAACTCTTTCCATTAATGGGTAACATTATCAAAATCAACTATTTCACGGAAACCAACTATCCGTGTTTGTATCACGTATCGTTTACCTTGAAAAATAAGTCAGCAAAACGTAGTTTTTCCTCTTAAAATTAAAAATGACACGCTGAACACGCTGCTAGAACAGCTGTTTTTTATGAACTACGGTGCAAATGTGATAGCATCCGAAATTTGTGGCAAACTGAACAAAGCTTGCTCATATATAAAATGTGGATACTTTTAATAAAATTTGAAAAGGGACAGGTCCCTTGTGATGTGACGAATATTTACAAAAACTAGTTCTAAATTCATACCAAAGTGTAAGTGATCGGAAAGTCAATTTGGGAATTTGACCTGTTTCTCTGCAGCTTGAGGTAATATTTTTCTACTTTTTTAATGTTATCTTACAATTATTATATTTACATAACAGGTAGTTAGGCAAGTTCCATGATTTTTTTATATGTATACACATGCATGATCGCGTATGTGAGGTAAGACTGTGGTTTATTATATTCCTACCCGTTATCCTCACTAGGAGTCGGCTCAACATGACGTCTTTATTCTCCACTCTCCTTTATCTGACGACTTCTCATAACTCACTCCTTTGTCCAAATCATTATTATTGGCATTTAGAGCCAGTGCATCAGTCTGTTGAGAATTCAAGGTGAACTGAGCTTCCACCTTCGGCCTTATCTTGACATCATGTGAGATGAAGGCAAAGCGTTACCTCGTCGGTATAAAAAAAAAGCTCAGATAAACCCACACTCCGAAGGCTCTTACTTGAAACAATGAGTGAAGATATTCTTGCAGAAAAAATAGTTAAATTGTATTCCCATTAAGAAACAAGCAGATGAAGTGCTATCTCCACAGACAGTGATACCGTAATCCATCGCGAGTCGAGACAGGAGGATTACTACGATAACTAGGTACCAACTGGCTTTATGCTTAGCTTTGTGGATAAGCAATCCTTTGAAGTATTATTATTTTGTTTTGTTTCTCGTTTCGATGGCTTTTGCTAGCGATTATGGCTGAATACAACACTGGTGGGAGGACCTGTAAAAGTCCAATTTGCCTCGCGATCACCGTCCTGCCGAAGTCCGGCACCAAACGGGTTTCCGTGTGCCGCCGGATCGCGGGAGATCCAATGCCTTCTGGGCAAGCTCGTTCCATCGTACATATCATCTGTAACCGGTCAAAATCTGTGCATTGAAAACATTTTGTATCTACTGTAAAAAGTATTTAACTATTATTTTTTTAATTATCTAGTTCCCATTAGCTTTGCTTAGTTCGAGGCTAGATATCGCTGTATGAAGTTAATGCCCTGTCCTATATTAATTCAATAAAAAAAACTAGAGAAAACGGTCAGACAGTAGACTGTAGAAATATCGCTTCTGAATCGATAATTCTACTGTCTCACGCGGAAACTACTGGATGGATTTGAATTAAACTTTACATAATTATTATTAATATTATTGGCTAGGATCATGTTTACTTTGAATCTCATCTCACCTCCCCCACCCCTCTAAAAGGGTGAAAAGGGGTAAACACGTTTGTAGCATGTAACTTACATGTAACATGTAACTGTTAACACCACAGATCACATGAAAGAGATTGTTCTATGGTTAACACTAAGTTTCGAAAACGAAACCATTATTTTAATTAAATGATAACAAATATCGGCAACTTTTGTTTAACAAACTTATGACAAGCATCGCTTTAAAGGCTTCAAAATAAATCAACCTATAAAAGAAACCAACCTAATATGGATGAGCTCTCTGTTCATTTTTTAATTTTTGTACTCATACGTTTACAACGCACGAGGAATCTTAGCTGAATGCTCTTTCCATACATTCAATTCACTTCAATTACAAATAGTACTTACTGTAGAAATAAAATATATAATATGAATATGGGAAAACATTTTGAAGAATTGGAGTTTTTTCTAAATTTGCAGTGTAGGTATAGATTCATTGGCCGAAGTATGGAAACTATTTCTTTTTCTTTGAAAATGGGTAAGCTCTTAAACTGGGTATAACATTGGCCATAAACATCACACTTTGCAGACGGATGAGAGGCCAGATAAATAAATGTACCTAGTCCGGTAAGACTACTAATACTAAGTATCTACCTACTTACATATAACTAGTAGTTTGCACCGAACTAAGATCTCGTGATGTCTGGCTTGTGACTGAGATTATTTCAAATATAACGTAATTAACAAACGATAATAGTGTGCTTTCATTACACCTTACTTACCTCACTTAAACACTATTTTTCTCGAACTCTCTTTATTCACCTGAGTGAATCTCTCTGGCTCTCTCTTGTTGCTAACTTATTGTAATACCCTTACTAACATGAAACAAAGGTTGAAGACGTTTTAAAAAGTGCTCTTAAAACTGGTGCCCGGTAGTCGTGGCTTAAAAAGGTACCTCTTCAGCTCACGGATGTCGTAATGCCAACGAAAAAGGCCGTACCTTTTTTCTTTGTGTAAACAAAACTTTAGCTGTGAGCACCAATCTGTCTGCTAAGTGTGGGCAAACATTATGGCCAGACCTTACAGTTATAGAGGAAATTCTTTCGACATTGTGGTGAATGATAATCTACTGTTGATATGGGATATGCGCAGTCAAAACCCTTGCATGACATCCTAAAAATAATTCTTGGATTTTATCGACACCCTTCCATACTGAGTGAATTACAAAAAATAATTTGACCAGTTTTAATGAGACGATAAAGACATACCAAGCGTTTAAACCCCTTAACGCACCCCTTTGTTACGGAAACCACCCCTATTAAAAAGTAATATATATATATATTATGAATGTGCAGCCTTTTAAATGACACCCCCTCAGGCCAAAAATCTTCTCGTCTCACTTAAAACCCCTATTTCTCAAAAACAACCAAAAACTGTCATAGTGCCAAAAAAATCCACGTACCGATTGATGAGTATCAATATAATCTCAGCATGTTCAAAAATGTTGAATCAATCGAATCAGCCATTCAAAAGATATGGGCGAAAACTTGTATTTCTTTCCACCCCAATCTCAAAAACTACCCTATTTATCAAAAATCCCCCGCGACAATCAATTTCAATTTACGTTATCTCTATACCATTTAAATTTTATGAAAATTTGTTCGAGAGTTATGCCGCCGTCACATACATACACTGCCATATTTCCCAACTTAACTTGAAGATCTCATTCGCTTCGCTCACTTGATCAATTTGAATCATTCGTATAGTTGATTTTGTTACCTATGTATGCCAATCGAATTAAATCAAATCAATATTCATGAATCCAGTAAAATTTTTAGGATCACTTTATGAAATGATTAGCCTTTTCGGAAAAAGGGCTGATACATTTTTAATGATCCATTAAAACAAGCTTAAATTACTCAATACTAATTTCAGTTCATTCGCTGGAGCAAATTATTTTTAATACCAGGCTATCATAATTTTTAGGTAATCGGAAATTTTATAATAAGCTTTTCTAAATGGAAGAGTCATGTAATACAAGTATTACATACTTATATAAGATTCGTTCTTTAATTGCGTTGGTTACTACAGCAAACAAAAAATCTAGACAGACACTGCTATCTTTCAAAACTGACTGTTCTCACAACTAAGCCAATGTTTGAACACGCGTCTGAGCAGTGTTCACTTGTCGTAAATGCAGGTAGTACCCACCTTCCAACGATGATTGGCACAAGGTCTCGACTCGACACTCGACGGTCCGTCCCGTTTCCGATGGTTGGATGTCCGGTCGCGTGTAGCTACGCGTTCCGTCTTAGAACATTCATCATTTATGTCATATGAATAAATAAGTTGTTCGTTGGAAATATGTACGCCTTACAAACACACGGACATAAAAGCATGTTTCATCATATCAAACAGCCTGAAAAAGACCTCTTAAGAACATGGGCTTCCAAAATAGTAAAATAAAATAACGTAAAATATGACAATGACAAGCCTCCGTTGGTAGTAGCTCTGCCTTCTGCGCTGTAGATTGTGGGTTCGATTCCCATCCTGGTCAATCATTTGTGTGACAAATAAAGATGTTTGTTTTGTGTTTGGGTGTCATATTGTAATATATGCTTCGGTTTAAATGATAAAACAATCTTTATTCGATAAAATGTACAATTAAACTAATTAACTATGTACAAAGGAATCAGTCAGATTACCTAAGGACCGCTACAAACGGCCTATAGGTTTGCTTCGATTGGATCTACGGTGCTCAAAACAAAGCACGCTGGCGCTGTGCAAAATTATATTTAGATAGCGTATTCTGTGAATGTTAGAGCCGGTTCGCAGTCGTCTGGTCGAGCGCTATCGAAATGAACTCTTTACTAAGCAGGGAAATAAGCTTTTTGTCATTCATTTTACATTTTCCCGAATAATTATGCAAATGTTGAATCATTTACGAAGGCGTGAACATGAATATTTTCAACACGAGCTACTCTTCAAGAGTTCGTTTCCCAGTCATTTTAACCGCCTCAATGGTCTAGTGGTTTGCCCACCGGTATCAGACCCAGAGGTCCCGGATTCGATCTCCAGGGAGGTAGGTCCAAATTTATGCTTGGTTTGATTGGTGCTAGGATTTGTTCACCTGGCTAGTTACCACCATCAACCTTATCATAACTTTAAAAATATAAAGTTAGTTATCAATAGCTGGGATAGAGGTATCACGCCGAACTTAATTAGTTATTATTATTGTAGTATTTAATAATGAATGAATGAGTTACCACTTTATTATTGTGGGTCACATGTTCTTCCTGACCCTTTCTCGAGCCTATTCATGGAATTATTGTCGCACATAGATCTTTGAAGGTTAACAAAAGAAACTAAAACATGATCATGTAGTATGGAAATACAGATACATTATACTATACATGAGAAAACTATAGGTAGGTAAGAAGTAAACTAGCGGTGCTCAGCGAACGAAAAACAGGAAGCCGCTTGTTTCCTCGAACCCATTCATGGAATTGTTGTCGCAAATAGAACTTTGAAGGTGAACAAAAGGAACCGAAACATGTGGTGCATCATATAGTATGAAGATACAGATACATTATACTATACATGAGTAGACTATAGGTGGGTAAAAAATCAACAAGCGGAGCTCAGCGGACGAAAAACAGGAAGCCGCTTGTTTCCTCGAACATGGAACATGGAATTGTTATCGCACATAGATCTCTGATCCCCTCAACAATATTGTGTTTGCGGCAGGTAAGATTGTGGAGTATTCATTACGAACATGGTACACCAACCACATTTTTCCTATTCTAAATTCAGCCACCACACAGTGTGGGCTCACTGCTCAATTTAAAAATATAAATGGTACAGACCTTCATACGTTTGTAAATGTATGCAGCACTTAGTCAAAATATGATTATTATAGTACCAGATGTGTTCTATTTTAAGTCACCATTACCACGAAATTTGCAAGTGCACTGAAATGGTTATGTATGTTGAGGCTCAAATGGAATTGAGCTGTGATAAATTCAAACTTCTATGTCAACGCAATCAAAAGAAACAGTTATTTTGAAACTCGCAACTACTCGCAAGGGAATCAAAACCTAAAGAGTACTTCCTGTCGATCTTGAAATTGGCATGAAACAACGTTTTATAGCACACATAAAGGAAAAATTCCGAAAACCTTAAATATTTGCTTACATCACATAATATATATATATTTATATATATATTTATTTAATAATTAAAAAGTTTAATAATATATTTTTTTAATAAGTAGAAACGATGAAGAGACCATTGTCTTAAATTTATACTCCTCCAGCTTTCCACATTGTAATGTAATGGATTTCATTTTGCAATGAAAATACCATAGCTTTTACTTATATACCTACAGTTTTGTACGGAACCCTCGGTGCGGTTTGGCCGGTTTTTTTATATAACTTGGATACGACGGACGAAGCAGTCCACCTGATGTTAAGTGCAACTCTTGCTGATAACAAAGCCTGTAACATAAGTAGGTCGAGCAGTCTAAGCGAGTGTTAGCCTCAAGAACGCGAAGAGCATTGTTGACCGCCACCGGCAACATAGGTCAGAGTATACCAATGAAGTAATAAGTTGAGTACTGAGTAGTGAATGAAGGCATTCGATGAACTTCGGCAATTAGGAAAACGAAGAGCCCGGGGGAGCCGGTGCCCTCCGGGTTTACAAAAATATTGCGGGTCTTTTGATTAAGTCGATATGTGACCCAAGAGACGGCGCTTATTTAAGCCAGCGAATAAGTATAGTCAGTCTCTTGGACACGCTTCCGTCTGTTACTGTTCTGGAACAGTTTCGTTACCTAATAGACAGTTTGGACCTAACTATGTAGTTAGGTTTACTGTACATATTATTTGATTGATTGTGAATAAATATTAGTTTACGTATGATACATAATGTACTCGTAGTATTATGTAAACAAACAGTTTTTCATACGATCATCAAGGACGGCACTAATGTTAGGTGCTCTTGGGACGGAAGCGGCCCCACTACTCACTGTTCCGTGCAGCGCAGACATATCCCTAATTTCCTTCCTTTGAACAGTACCTAATGTTATTCGCGTCATCCATTTGGTTTTCCCATAACGGCGAGAACTGATACAAGGTTGGGCGCCAAAAACGTGTCAAAAATCTAAAATGGAGCCTTCCTAAAGCAAAAAATCACACCAGCGATTCCAACTCAATTTTAACGGTGCAAATACGCTCAAAAGCTTTTCTGCGAGCCCACAGATTGAAAATATATGTTTTTTTGCGTTGTCTATAACACGATTGGAAGCTTTTTGAAGGAAATAGAGTGGAATAATTTTAATTTCATGCTTTATGCTTTTAGCTCGCGAAAGTTTTGCTTTGATTTGGATTCAAATTAAAGCTGAACATGAGCATAGGTGCACAAACAAACCCACTAAATGAAATAAATCTCGGCGCTATAGAAATTCAGAAACCCTTCCTGAAATTTCTAATTAGGCATTGCCATCAATGGTGACCCTTTTTTCTTTATATTTTCCCTAAATACCCCTTGTGTTACGGCATTGAGTTGGAATTTGCGGAATAAAACCTTTTCGGTACATTTATTGAGAGTTTTTAAATAAACATAGGTTGGTGATTTAGATGGTATGGAAGTATGTGAAAAGTGTTGAATTATTTGAAGATTTATTGAGGGAATGAATTTATATGCAGGAATTTAGTACTGAGATGACGTCTACAAAAAATAATGGAGGAAAAAAATGTGTGCCGTAGAAAACATGGAAAGAAGGTGAAAGGAACCAAGTCCAGATTAGTTTCTTAATACAAGCGTGCTTAATCTTAAGACACACATGCATTTACTTGTTTATCAAGTGAGCTGGTTGTCAAATGCTTAGCGGTGATACCAATAAAAATGTCGAAGGAGCATTCATCAACAAATTTTTAGAATGACACGCACTTGACCATCCATTGGTGGAAGTGGGGTCGGGATAAATGGGGCACTGCAATCAACGCACGCACCTTTGGGTTCATGGCCACCGGTCACAGGACACATTATATGTCATAGGGTTGCCAAATGGACATTTTCCAAGGTCATGTTAGTAATAATATCAGTGAGATGTCGCTTCCCTGTGGTACAGTTAAAACAAATTATTAATTTTGAGATTGTTCATTCTCAAAAATTCAAAATAAAATGCACTATTAAACTTTGTATAAGGGACTTTTTGCAAACTCAACATTCTGATCCTAAAGGGGGAAACAGTCGGGTTACCTAGGGACCGTTACAAATGGTATATTTTGACTAAATTTATAGGTAACTAGCTTTTACTCGCGACTTCATCCGCGTATTGGTTTTTTGAAATAGGTCCAAGTATTATATTATCTATAAATATATATATTTGTTGGATATCTGGATAAATTTGACCGATTAGCTCCTATGTGGTGTGCAGACACGCACACCCAGGGTTTTCAACTACATTCCTAGGCAAAAAATGCAGGCTTTTAGAAGTCTTAGGGCCGGTCCGACTCACGTTTGGCCAGATTTTATTATTCATTTATTTATTTACCACAAAGTAACCACTATACTCACACCAACTTTGTTATTATATACAGGTCGAAAACAACAATTTGTTAAAACGTTTTGTATGGGAACCCCCTATTTTTTTTGTTTATTATTAGTCAGGTCTGAATATTGGACACCCCACCCTTTATTTCTGAAAATTATTAAAAACCGAAAATATGCCATAACTTATTCCTTATGGGCAATCAACATACTAATGTTCAAGTGCCTATCATTTGTGGTTGCAGAGATATGCAACATTTTACTCCGAGCTTTGAACCCAATTTTGAACCCTAAGTGTGCGAATTTTCAAAATTCCTTTCTTAGCAGGCGTTTACACACCAAGACAAACATGCCCTTGAAATTCCAAGTCTGTACGCCCAGCGGCTTAGGCTGTGCATTGTATCTATTCGAATCAGTCAGTCACTCACTCAGGACTTGTTCTTTTATGCAATAGAAGATTACTGTGTATCAAGTAGTCAAGTTACATTAGTCAAGGGTCGTAAATACAGTCACGTCAACAGCCCATTTATGTAGTGATTAATTGGATATTGGACAGAGCCTCCTCTAAAAACGGGAGGGTTTTGCCATAATCACCACACTTAGCAGGCGGGTTGGTGATAACAGTTAAGGTGTTATGTAACATACAACAGGAAGCTGCCGCTTCCTCTGGTGAGATCCCTTAAATCGGCTTTTACGACAACCGCGGGCTGAGTTGGAGGGGTCGATTCTTAAGCCGCGACTGCTACGGCCGGGTAAATTAAAAAAGAAACATTTGTCGTTGAATACCTCGTTATACCGATTTCAAAAAGTATAAGCACGACTTCTATACCATGCATTATTCAGGAGTTCTGCTGTCATCATCTTAAGACCCTGGTTTACATGGTTTGTAGAAGAGTATCACAAATACAATTATTTTAAATGCGCAGCGCTCTTAATGTGTATTACTGTTATTTACTGAAAAAACCCCTTTATATTGATTCCACTCCATCATCAGAACTTGGTAGTTTTGACATTTATTCATTGCACAAATAGCACTCAAAATACACCAGTTTATTATAGAAACCACGTGTACATTGCGTTTTTTCTGTTAAATAATAATGTTTTTTGATTTTTTTTCTAATAAATAAATCTATTCAATAATAAAAAAAACAAAAAACCATGAATTACGTTCTTATTCTATTTCATATGGGGAGGGAATCTATAATGATAATTTAGACCTTTTATCATGCACGGTTTCAGAGTTCGGGCAATCTTTTAATAAAAACTTTCAACCCCTTTTTTGAACCTCTTAGGGTACGAATTTTCAAAATCCCCTTCTTAGCACTCATTTCCGCATCAAGACAAACATATCCTCCAAGTTTCATGTCTCTACGATTAGCCGTTTAGGCTGTGCGTTGTTATCAGTGAGTCAGTTAGCATTTTACATTAGTATTATAAGATTACTAATGTTCGTAAAACTGTTGGTGAACATGAATATATGATTATGTTCATGTTCGCTTGTAATTACTAATTTAAATTTAAATATTAATTTAACGCATTTAGACCATACAATTTTATTAGTTATGTTAATTAATTGTGATAACTTAAAAATGCCAGTAACGTATGAGCAGACGTACACATCACACTAACAATCTAAAGGCGATAGTTCGTGTGTATGTTTGGCGCTCCTTCACGCTGGAACGGCTGAACGGATTTGGTTGAAATTTCGTATTAAAATAAGAGAGAGAAAAGTTTATACTTTAGATTATTACAAAGTCTTGTTTTTATCCCATGAATCAGTTCCCGATTTGGTGAGATGGAAATTGGATGTCAAATATAGCATACAAAACTTCTGGATTTTTTGTTACTCTTAAGCGCATAAACGACGAAACGGATTGAGCTGAAATTTGCACATCTGTTGCAATGGAAAAAATACACTGGCTACATTTTATCCGATGAAGCAGCTCCCGTTGGACAGAATGATACGTCGAACATCGCCATAAAATTTTGATTTGTTCTTTGTTGCTCCGTTTATATCCTGAATTAACAAATAGGCAAATTTTTATCCCGGAAATATGCAGTATCTACATAAGTATATGACAAATCATTCAAATATGTTGGTCACTCAATTACGCTCAAACGGTTTAACGAATTTGGATAAAATTTGGAACCAGGAGAACTTAAACCTATACCTATTATGGATTAACACATCTGTTACTTTTATTTGAGGAAAGTGCAGTGTTCCCGTGTATTCCTTTTTATCAGGGTACCACGAAGGCGAAGCCGCGAGCAGAAGCAAGTAAATATATAATTATTCCTAGACATTTTACACTACGCTATCTAGCTAGGTTACTTCTCTACTACTCTCTAGGTACTTTTGTTGCAATATTAAACCTAAGCACAGAAGGCAGCGCTACTACCAACTGAGTGTGAGGTCAGTCTATACAGGCAGGCCTATATGTAATCGGTAAATGTACTGGTAGTGTAAGGTACATTTACCGATAGCGGCCGGAGCGCTAAATAAATCTAATAAATAAGATAATGAGTAACTGAATGTAAACAGCTGCTCCGCTGCGTTTTGGCGGAGCTTAAGGCAGGACACTTTCAGGCGGATGGTGCGAATTGTCTTGTTTTTTTAACAAAGTTGGTGATGTTTACCATTTAGGTATTTATAAGTTTGTACATAAGTTCAAACATCCACAGTCCAAGATAACAGTGCAAAAACAAGTAATAATTAATAATGCTATAGGAAGTATTAATATAAATAATTAATACTAACCTAAAGTATCCAAATTACTGATTATGGTAATGAAGCCACACACTACGCACCCTATTTCATAAATCCTAAGTGTAACATCGAGCTGTTGGTATCTGGTAGGGTCGGTAGAAACCAATCATTGCCTTTGATAACCGATACCGGACTGGAATATAACGTAACCATAGATTTTCCTTCTACACCTTCAACTATGTTGCCTTAGAGGCAAATACAACGACGAGGGTAATATGCGGAAAACTTAGAGAAAATCACGAGACCCAGTAATGGATGAAGACATGCTGAGGAAGTTGTTAGTAACATAGAGAGGTTATGACCCGGCAGTGAGTGAAATCTGGCTGCGAGTGATGATGATGATGACCGAATACAAATAATTGATTTAGGGTTTCAACTGGCCTCACAGCTCATTTGGTAGTAATGTTACCTTCTGTGCTGTAGGTTGTCTGTTCGAATTTTCGAAAACGAACATTTTATGATGATGCTTTTTTTACGACAGATACGTGCTTGGCCTTCATCTCTCCTGGTTTCAAGTTATGACTAGGTCAAAGATGGAAACGCACTTCACCTGAAATTCTCAACAGTCTGAAACTAGCTATTTTACCTCTAAATGCCGAAACACAACAATTTTGAATTGTAATATGGCGACAGTTAGCTAGCCATGCGGACTTAAACAAAGTACCACCAACTAAACCAAGCACAATATTGTACTCCCTTCATCATCCCCCGGGGATCGATCTCGTGACCTCTGACTCTAAACCACTAGACCACAGAGATATTCTGTGTTTGGTTAAAATATGTTTCAGTATTCTATCCGAGTAACCGAGTTCCCATATTACAAGTTCAGCTTAGTTTGGGGCTAGATGGCGCTATGTGAAATTGATGACCTGTAATATTCATTAATATAATTCTAACATTTTTAAAAGCATCTTGATAGCGTGCTGTTTTATTGCTGGCGGCATCCCTAACTTCAACAGTTAGTGGTACACCCGACGACAGTAATTTGTTCGTAACTGGATTATACATCAATCGAGTCTGACGAGTACAGCTGGAGGATATTGTTTTATTTTCGACTCTCGCTACAATACATTGAAAAATCGATAAGAGAAAAAAGACTTATGGATCCCCAAATCATTATAACTAATTAACCATAAATACATAGTCACCAGCTCACTTGAGAAACCAGTAAAGATGTGGCCCAAGATGAATACCTACGTAGGAACCTATTCACCCTGACTTGAAAACTCCAAGATTAAACTGGTGCCTAAAAAATTGTCGAGAGCAACGACTTCCATTCCTTACCAGTGCAATTTATATAGGTAGAGGTGAATCTTTTATCTTTAGTTGTACCCACTATATCACTAAGGATCACACTATAATTTTCTTCCCATAAATTTTCTATCTTGCAATATGTGCGTAGAGCTATAAAATATCTTCTGTGTCACACTGGTGTGACAACGAGTCTTCCGTCATTTCAGAAACTAATCCAAACTGAATTTAAGCTCAAGTATAGATTGGTAAAATTATATCTGAATATAGAAGCTAACTGACTGACTGGCCGACTGACTAACAGTAGAGGTGATAGAGACGAAACTGTAACGGTAGCTTCATTTTGAAATAACATAGGATTCTAGAAAATGTTCACTAGAAGACGGGAAGTAAGATCCGGGTTTTTTTTTCTTTTTTGAAAAGAAAACCATTTTTGAATCTCGTCTAGAATCTCGTAAACGCGCCATAATCATAGTGTCCTAGAGAATATTCATACGATTTAATAGGTAGGTTACTGCAATAGAGCTCAGCCAACCTACCTAACTATACCTACTACCTAGATAGTCGGTAGTTAGGTATAACCTAGCTGTGAAATTGGAAATTCCCGTGTGCGTAGCCTGAATATAATTGTAATTTAGACAGGTTTGTAGCATGAGCAAGTAATTCGTCGGGTAACAACATATTCCACCGTACCCACTGAGGAATATGTCGTTATCTATGGAGCTTGGATGAAGGAGTATGTATTCCTACACAATAATAATGAAAACCAAACCTATACCCATAGAACTTTAGAATAAATAGGATGTTGAAGAGATCTGACGTACCTTTGTAGGTACTATATGAAATGCGATCGAGTATTCGAATACCAAAACTCGAATATTCGATTAACTTTAATTACACCAAAATTAGAACTCTAATGTGCATAAAATGTCACTTTAAAATGAGCGCGATGCGCGCGATGTTGGTACAAGTTTACGTCGTTCAGGTGTGCTCTCTTGAGACACTTATCGCCAAAACACATCGATGACGCGTTTGATTTTTTTAGTCATATATTAACTTGATCTATAGTCTAGTGACCACTTTTCGTGGTACAGCAGACAGAGATCCAACACATCTTTGTGATGTGTGTTCCCAGTTTGGTTAGGACATTGCAGGCTCAAATCAGCTTATTGACAGACAAGCAAGATGCAGGTAGTCATTAATGAGCCTTGTTAGACGCCTATGACGGTGGCTCGTAAAATCTGATACCAGAACTGCTACACATTCCGCACGAGGAAAGGAAGCAAGAAAATATATACTCACAAAATAAGTATCAGTACTGCGATCACTAACACGCCTGCCAAGCGTGGGGATTATGGAATTACCTACCTTCTAGCTTCGTCATCAGATGATGATGCAGAATACGTAATTTCGTTTACTTGAATGACATATTTTTTCCAGTTATTTTGATATTCAAACCAAACTACGGTACTGATTTTGATGAAATTTCTACCTTTTTTTTTCTAACATAACAAGAACCATCAAAATCAACTTGAATTGGCGGAGTATTCGAGTTACAAACATGAAAATAAAACAAACAGCCTTATTGAGAACCTCCTCCTTTTTTGAAATCGGTTAAAAATAGAGGATCACGCCCCTGGCGGATATTAGTAAGTATTAGTATTCTTTATGCTACATATCTGGCACGTACAGTCTTTTTGCTACTGATAATATTTGGGGAATACCTATCACATTGCCCACAAATGGCATTAATTCAATCTGAGATTCATTACGTATGTTTCGAAGTTATTGCCGTTCTCCTTGCTGATTCCGAACAGACGACGGTGGATATGACATTTAATATTATATCTTCTTTTTCTTTTAATCTTACTGAATATTTGGTTTGATTAAACTATCTACCCGAAACCACCGATAGCGAGATTGTACTTTTTCAGAACATATAGATAGTCTCGTAAATCGTCGTTCTATCTTCGTTTGAGGCGCTGCCGTCGTCGAGAGAAGATGGCGATGGATAGCTCTATTTGTATAGATTTGTGACCCGTCGTGCCCCTTAGCCCTCAGAGTAAAGGGGTAGGAGATACGAAGGATTAACTATTTTCCGTGAAGGGTCTATGCATAAAATTACATTTAAATGCTCCATAAAGGTTTAATAAGTAAATGCTTCTCAACGCAATTAATTTAATCGTATCCCGGTATCTTTCAAACCACGTGAGTGGAAATAAAATTTTAGGAGTCTATAACAATTTCGACTCGTAAAAAAGGAAAATCCTGAATTCATACTACTGTATTTTTTAATAAGTACAATTTATGGTTTCGTTCGCGTTCGCTTCATCAAAGCGAGCATGTTCTACAAAGTTGAGTTTTTATTTCCACTCACGTTTCATATTTACGGATGAATGAGTTTATTTTTGACTGCGAGCCCTGATGGGAAGCGAGATCAAAAGTGAAATCAGATTTGACGGGTTCAAGCGAATTCGGTGCGTTTTATTTCGTTATGTCATGTCATAAATTAAACCAGGTACATATGTCTGTTCGCACTCACTTCCGATAGTGGTTTTTATTTGAATAACATACGACATAACTTATGAACCTCTATTTAATTGTAATATTTATTTTTATGCTAATACTCAATAATAATATCACATCGAGGGTTTTGCGATAAGCAACGCTAGGCAGGCGGATTCTGATCGCGCGGTAAAGGTGTAGATAATACACAGAAGGAAGCTGCTGCCCTTCTTCTGGTTAAAACCCTTAGTTAGCTTTTACGACATACATGTCCTGAGTTGGTGTGGTAAATTTTTTCTCCATGATCGCCACGGCTGTATACATAGTAAAAAGTATGGAAAGCCGTATTAGACTATCCATTATAACATACTTCTGCACTTTGTAACAAACCACAATTTTGTTCAAAATCATGGTTCAATTGCGATACTGCAATATGCCCGTAAAGTTAGTGGCGGCTCCAAACACCAGAGCTATACATATTGCACCTATATCACACGATCCTATGAAAAATTCAGCCGGATTCGGTATGAGGACCTGCCGCAATGCAGCGCTGATGCGATGACCTACATCCGACAAACTCTTTCGGCCACCGTCATAACCTCACTCAAATGAAAGGTCGCTGAATTAACTTAGAAGAAAAGACGATAAACACTTATAAATAATGCAGTATATATTTTATGAATATGTATATTTTGAAGTTATCTATCTATTCTATAGCTTACCTATTTGAGCCTTTTGGGGTGGAGACCTTGGGTCTGTGGGGAGCCGGTGCCCTCCGGGTTTTCAAAAATCTTGCGGGGCTTTTGATTGAGGCGACACGTGACCCAAGGGCTGGCTCTTATTTAGGCCAGCGAATAAGCATAGCTATTCAGCGTCTTGGGCACGCTACCGTCTGGTACTGGTCTGGAACAGTTGAGTTACATATAGACCGTTTGTAACGGTTCTTAGGTAATCTGACTGATTCCTTTGTACATAGTTAGTTTAATTGTACTTTTTATAAGTAGTAAATACGAATACTAAGTAATAAGAGCCAGCCCTTGGATAACGTGTCGCCTCAATCAAAAGCCCCGCAAGATTTTTGAAAACCCGGAGGGCACCGGCTCCCCACGGACCCAAGGTCTCTACCCCAAAAGGCAACGAACTTAATGTCATACGACCACACTGTCAAGTAATTCTTTTTTATTCTGCGACGAGCAAGCGCATGGCCTTTATCTCATCTGGTATCCAGTTATTATTAAGCCTGGAGGTGGTAGCGTACTTAAATATTACAGGACATTCATTTTACACAGCGCCATCTAGCCCCAAACTAAGCATAGCTTGTAATATGGGATCTAGATTACGGATAAAATACTTAAATACTTTTTGTTAATACATACGTACTATATGATACAACACCCAAACACAGAACAAACATCTATATGCATCACACAAATGTTTGTCCTGGGTGGGAATCGAACCCACAGCCTACAGCGCTGAAGGCAGAGTTACTACCAACTGAGCTATGAGGCTTGTCAAAACTTGACTCGGGATCCGCAACAAACTGAGGAATTGGCTATCTTATATATCTCTAAATGTCGGATCACTATAATTTTTATTGTTAAAAAAGCTAATGAGACTTTTATCCACACAACACCTGTATACCTAATAACAACATAAGTGCAATAAATAATTTGAATTTGAATTTAGGGTGACGGGCGACAGATGGTGGAAGCTAGCCCGGCAGACTAGTCCTACGAGACGAGCACAAATCTGTATCTGAGGATCTGATGATCGAACCCGGGACCTCTGGGTCTGCTGCCAGTGGCGAACCACTAGACCACAGAGGCAGTTATAGATCAAATTGTAATTCGCAATATTGATCGTATTTTCAAATGTTTTATAAATATTTCAGAGGAACACCCCCATGTCACAACGTAACTCAAGTTAGTACCTATAAGTACTTAGATGCCTACCTAACTAATACTCTCAAGTGTTTATTCATGGTCCAATTCATTGTCGCACTCGGCTCGTATTTTCTAAAGAGCTTTATTTTCTTAGCAGCATTTTTTTGTGAGAAAGCCAGTAATATCAGAGCTATGCCTACAGCTAACATAAATTATTGTTTTTCTATAGATACCTACTGGAATAACAATGTTATGGCAAGGACTTTTAACGAAAAGAAAAGAGTTTATGTGTCGATTCATGCGAGAATAGTGATTCAACCCACCGATCCCCAGGGGGGGCAATATTGTGCTTAGTTTGGTTGGTGGTAGGATTTTGTTTAAGTCCACCTGACTAAAGAAAATTGTTGTGTTCCGGCATTTAGAGGTAAGATAGGCAGTTCCTCAGGTTCTTGAGGATTCCGGGTGAAGTGCGCCTCCACCTTCGGCCTTATCTCAACTTGTTACCAGGTGAGATAAAGGCCAAACGCTTCCCCGTCTTACAATAAAAAAAAACTGTTTCATTTCAGTATGTTGGTAGATCCTGTATTGGCAGGTGTAACATAACTGACACACCGAATGGTATTAGACCCAGCAATGTCTACGTGACTAACTAATCGATTGACATAAATTGTAAATTTGTAATATTATGATGAAACTCGGTCGAGTGGTTCTAGGGTTTATCCGTAATTAAAAAAATTAAATGGAAAGATTTAAGCAACTCCGTGAACACTCGGCTATAAGAACGTTGGATTCAAGCCAAATTGCGACTGAACTACAATCAAAAAAGAATTGCACTGAAACCGGACGTCTAAGTCACTTGGCCTTAGCTTCGAGTAAGTAGGTCATTCATTTAGAGCAGATTACTCTTATCCTGAGGGAGCGCAAGCTTCTCGTAACATGTGACAATAATATGAGGAGCCCACATTATTGCTTAGTCATGGAATTGTTTTGATACCTACCATAGTTGCGTTAAATGGGTACGTACAAACTTAGTTATAATTCCTATGTGTACCTTAAAATAAAAAAAACATCATGCAAATCTGACGTCATTTGGCGGTGTTATCTATGATTTGCTAAGGTCCTTTGAGGAGTTTTTTGGTCTCCAGGTCCAGAAATCAGAATTTCGCCAAATCAAAATGGGACCTTGTGTGTGATTTCATTTAAATACAATTTTATCACGATTTACCAATTGTGCATACAAGTACCAAAAAGTATTGGCGTCCGGCCGGAATCGTACCCATGACCACCAACATTAATTGAAACCACTATTTATCTAAGTACTATATCAAATAAATAAAGCGGTCAAGTGCTAGTCAGAATCGCGTGAAGAGGTTTCCGTCCCATGTAACTTAAGAACTCACCTCAAGTAATTCTACTTTAAATAAATAAATATTACAGGACATTCATTTTACACAGCGCCATCTAGCCCCAAACTAAGCATAGCTTGTAATAGCTAGATTACGGATAAAATACTTTTTGTTAATACATACGTACTATATGATACAACACCCAAACACAGAACAAACATCTATATGCATCACACAAATGTTTGTCCTGGGTGGAAATCGAACCCACAGCCTACAGCGCCGAAGGCAGAGTTACTACCAACTGAGCTATGAGGCTTGTCATTACTTCACTTGTCATACTTTCCTTTCATTGTTATACCTACCCCCTACTACGCCTACCTTCACCTTCCCAATAGATGAATGTCTATTGTCGTAGAGCTTCGTAGCGCATGCTACGACGCTACGCCGGACTTGCGTAGCATACAAAAAATTGCCGTCATGTGTATGTTTTGGTGTGACGCCGGCATCGGCATATTGTGCCTTTAATAACTTTATTGTTGTATAACTTATTAGGTGGCTTTACACACTCCTGTCATTGTGATACACGTTTCCATGCATCGCTGATGTGTAAATTTAATTGACCCAATTACAAGTTGTGAATATTTAAACGTCTCTTGCCACAAATTGCTACGTGCAAACAACACGGCCAACCACATTAACTATACTAGTAAAAGCTGTGTAGTTAGCCTAGATATCTCCGAAAAATCCCGTATAGTAAAAATTGATTGTATTATATTTTGCGTTAATTATTAATCAGACAATCACCCGTGGCTATGTTGCAAACCCCTTCCTTTTCCAAACTAATTTGAAAATCAAACAAAAGCGTATCTACCTATACCTAGGTACAATTTGAAGCGGTTTTCTTGAGAATCCGACAAAACCTTGCATTTACGATGTTAGGTTTATTTATCCAACAATAATACCTACATAGTATTTTTTTATTATAAATAGCCTTTTATTATTTAGAACCTTGCTGAATACTCTCTGTACATTTATATTGTTAGAAACAAGTTTATTGGTTCGTTAGAAATGAGATTCTAACCGATAAGAAGTAAAACATAATATTATTCGACTGCAGCGCTTTGTGTGTTATACGTGTACGTCTCTGACTAATGCTTATATTCCAGAGAATAAAGCCATTCCATTAGGGGACAAATATCTCAGGACGATATCACGCGACGTCGGGCAATGTTGCATACCCTTCGGTCACTTTCGTAACCAAAGGTTCGAAACCAGTTTATGAAACAGAATTATATTTCTTTATAGGAAACCTGGTTTCAATTAAAAAAATATTTCTCTGTTTTCTTAACTAATTTCCAATACAGATTATACATGCCCGGCAACATTTCGCGACTTCTCGTGCATTGGCGGTCTTCACTTGGCAATTCTTGACAACGCTACACGATCTTTTTTCACCTTTTGTTCTGATAACAACTTATATGCCGCAGCTCAATACAGATATACCTTGCCAATATCACTGCCTCTTTGGGCGAAATGATAGAATCGAATTGATCGATTATCAAAGACTAAATGGTTTATTATGAGACAAACAGTCTGGTGATGTTGAGTGATGACGCATGACTTCACCATCGTTGCCCGATGTTTGTATCGAAACAAAGACTGAAGGGCGGCATTTGCTGTCGCCTGGTGTATACACGGCTTTATGTGAAATGCGAGACACAACAACGCGGTCTGCTTTTAATTAGGTAGCAGCGTTTTGACAAAAAGAAGTTGAGTTTTGAAAACTCCCATACACGATACTAACAAGCCAATAATTTGATTTTATTTTATAATTAGTCCAACCCCGTGAAAAGAATCTATATTCTCTTAAGCACTTTAGAATATTTCAATAGTGAGTATTTACTATAGTTGGACGTGTTAATGTTCAACTAGGTTAGGTATTGGATTTTCGGTTAGGTTACAGCAAATAGTCGAAAAAAAAACAGTAATGTATAGAAGTAACATCTATAACTATGAAAGTTATTCACCTAGTAAGGTGGTAACAGCATACCTTATAACATAGCTATTTCCAAAACTCATTACTTTGTCATACCTCGCCCTTCCATAAGGGCAGCTATGAGCTGCCCTTATGGAAGGGCAGCTCAGAATTGAGTTGCTGCGGAAAAATAAGCTCAAACCAAGTAATTAAATCAGGCAGAATTGGAGTTGCTGCGGAAAAATAAGCTCAAACCAAGTAATTAAATGTCACGGGCCATGGTCTCGCCCATTTTGTTTTATGTCTCAGTTTAAGAATAGAACCCCCAATTCAGCCCAAAAAGAGGGAGTGGACGCTTCCTTATTCTTCTTCTCCTTTCTTTGTTTTACTTTCATCTTTTCTTTTACACTTCTTTTCTTCCGCTCCCCTTTTTTGACGCGCGAGCGGATTGTGTCGGTCTGCCCAAGGTTGACCTAATGCGAGTCAGGAGTAAAGTAAGGCGAGTAGATGCAGTCAAGGAATAGGCGGCGCCCTTTCTCAGTACCTATGTATACCTAGTATACCTTCACTGCAATCCCCACTCCACCCGCTTCATCTACAGATTGTGATGAAAGTCTCCAGTACTGTAGGAGGCTCATATCCAGGAAATTGACAACTGATATTTTAGGCGAAAAACATCGACGTGTAAATTGAAACCAGTTTTTATCATATTTAAATCAAATAAATTAATAATTGCAAAGCGCTTATTTTAGTAGTCCCTCCATCGTATAACGCAAAAACAGGCAAATGTAGGTAACCACATCATGCCCTCAAAATGATTGACACAACAATAATAGTCCGATAAAGGTCACTTCATTAACGTGTGGACAGAGCCTTACCTACGTAATCACAAAATGATAAGTCTGCTGTCCGCTACAAGGGAACTAACTAGTCCACGGTCTAACGCGACACGCGTAGGTACTATCATTTAGCTCCATCATTGATATACGTATATTATACACGGTGGGTCTATGCAAAGAATTTGAATACAAAAATAATTAATATTTGGTCTTGTTCGAGGGGGTTCTGTACTTTTTCCGGATGTCTGGAAAGCAGCGTTTGGTGTGTCTGTTGGTGGCAGTGCTTCTGCTTTGTGGTGAGACTTTTGAAATCAGAAAATAGGAAATGTTTTTTAATCAGTGTCAATGGTGTTTTTTTTATTATTTGGTCACAGTAGACTTACATGAATCATTTTAGAGTCATGTTGGTCAGTTTTTTGTACGCTCCGCTTTCTATAACGGATGTTCTTATCCCGGTCATGTATTAAATTAACTATTTGTTTGAGAAGTTCATGCAAACATTTTAAATGTCAAGAAAAAATCTTGAGGAATCCAGTCAGGAAACAAGTCTAGTACTTAACATGAAAACATGGACCACCCACCAATCCGTATTGGGTCCGCAATCAATAAATTACATTACACGTTTCAGAAAAACAACTGAACTGATTGAGCTGAAACTTTGCACATATGTTGCTTCTGACTGATAATGAGACATAAGCTCCCATATATGTCAGTTCCCATAGGAAGGGCATTCCCTTCAAACATCGCCAAACGAAAACAAAACAAAACGGATTCATCCTTTGTCGCTCCTTCACTCACGCTATAACTGTTAATTGATTGAGCTGAAATTGTGTACCATACTCATATTTTTCTGTACCAGGAAAAACATTTAACATAGGTACTTTTTATTCGGGTACCACGCGGGCGAAGCCACGAGCAAAAACTAGTAAACAATAAACTCAAAATTCAGTGTTCCAACAAATTCGTGTATTCAAACACCTTTACAATCGAATAGGTAGGCACCCTTATGGGAACATAGGTATATAGGTACCTATTCCCCCATTGCGGTGCTCATTCTGCTGAGTGGTGAGAGAGATATTATTTCCATAACTTTGTTCGACTTCTCGTGTCTACAAGTTTGTGATAAATGCTGCAGTAGATTAATTTTTCACTCGCGTTATTTGAAAAGTGTATTAAAACTTCAATGACGTAAATCAAGATTATTTTTCTTGTTGGAACAGTGTACACGGGTATACCTATACTAAGTATATAGATAGACCTACGTGTGTGCTCAAAAATCTTAGTAATATAAAAGTAATCTTTTATTTGTCATTAGACAGTTACATAGATTAGGTACATTATGTATTATATGGTATTTAATAGCAAAGAAGATTGTATTGTACCTTGTTGAGCTCTGTTCTCTGCACTAGGTCTCTATTGAGCCTGTTTAGCAGAGAACTTACGATCGATAAAGAGCCCGAAGCGAGTTTACTGGAACTCGCTTCGGGCTCTTTATCGCTCGTAAGTTACTTTTGAGAATGTTTTCAGATAGACAGGCGTGGGTAACGGGTATCACTTTTATTCTAGTTTAAACAGTAGAGTAGGTAGGTATAACTTTTGCCCTACTCAAGAGTTAAAAGCTCTATTCCATAACAGTAACTGTACTACAGTAAATAGAAAACGAACTTAAGCTTAGCGCCCAACAAAACTTTTGGCGTTGGTTAGGTACTGACCAAATATACCTAGCTGTCTCATCAAATAATAACCGTAGTACGTGGGACCGGGCCATCTGTATGGAAGGTCGCCTGAATTGTAGTGAATTCTTTATCAGCGACCATTATTATTGAAATGGTACATTTTTAAAACACGTCAGCTTTGAAGTTAAAGTTTCCATAGGCGTAGGTAAGAAAACGGTATTAGAGCATATTTTATCCGACTTACTGATACGTGAGAACTTCCGTCGACTCTACCATAGATAAACCTGTCTTTATCTATGACTCTACTCACTAAACTAAACCAATTTTTAAGTCGTTATTACATATGGTATGGAGTAGGTACCTTTACCTCTACTAATATTTAACATGTATGTTGGATCGGTCGTGATGATTGTATAAATAAAATAAAATAAATGAATATTACAGGACATTAATTTCACATAGCGCCAGCTAGTCCCAAATTAGCAAAGTATCATATAATGTATCCGTAATCAGTTCCCATATTACAAGCTTTGCTTAGTTTGGGACTAGATGGCGATGTGTGAAATGAATGTCCTGTTATACACGGATTCTAGTAACACGATACAAAGTGTAGAAGAGCTGATCAAGGGTCCAATGTAATCCTTCTACACCACATATGTCGTAATAAAGAGTCCTGGTTCTTCATTTGGGTTTATGAAATTGTGCAGTTGCGATATTTTGAGACGAGATAACATTCACAGATGTACGAACCCGAGCTCGAAATTTTTGTGTCGGCTCGACACCATGACATGGGATCGAGCGTACCTAACCGGAGAAACAGGCATTAGGTATCATCATCAATGACCAAATGATAGTACGGAGAGTACCTATGATAGGTACCTTACCTATGTCTTTTAGTGGTAGGTGAATGTCAGTTATAACATGCGGAACGATAGATCAATAGACCATGCATATTTTACATAAACATCCACAAAACGTTATCGATCTTATGATAACTTGTAGGTAGGTATGTATTGTCAGGCCGAGGTGAAGTAGGACAAGACAAGATAATGATTCGGAATAGAGCCAGTGCGCACATTGGGTGCTTTTGCTTTGTCATTGCATGAAAGAGTAGGTAGGTAGATCCCCTAGTAAAATGTACTTTTCATTATTTCGATTTTAATTGACAGAAAAACGGGACACTATTCAATACGTACCTACAAGTTTTAGAACGTTTTTTGGTTTTTCTTTTTCACAGGCATTGAATCTGACAGACAGCTTGCATTTTTTTAACCTAGTTTATGTAGATGGAGCCCAAGGCCAAGGATGTAGCCGTAACAGATATTATGTAAAAGCTTTACTTGCATACAATCCTACTATACATGTGTGTCGAAAAAACAGCTCATAGGTATATATATAGTATTTAAAAAAAACACTACAATTACGACTTGTAAGTACCATCAGCATTTACATCACGAAACAGGGTGTTGATACAGCTAGTCTGTGATTATATCGACACGTGCTGATTGCGGTACCTACACCCAATCTATATCAATTCAACTAATACCGGATTGGACCTCCAGAAGTAGGTCTATGAAATTTGCTTGTTTCATGATCGACATCATGTCACACACCAGTTTCCCAGAGGGCGAGCCGAACAAGTTTCCACACAATAAAATTTCTTTTGTCAACTAGGTAGTATGCACCACGTAAATGCACCAAAAAGCCCGAATTGTGGGTCGAATTCGCCGGAATCTGTAAAGGCAGCGATATTTACGTGGAAAGCGTCGAGGGCCCCGCCCCAGTAATCAACACCCAGCTGCATGTGAATAAATGATCGCTGGCCGCAATGCTCACTGACGTGAATTCCTAACGCAATTCCGGGGTTTTTGGACTAGGTACGGTAAATAATTGGTCATTTCTCATAGCTGCAATTGGCTTAGCTAGTTTTGCCTCGTCTAACAGAAAAAAACAAAGATTTTATAAATCAAGAAATATGATGCGAAGGCCCAGTAGTCTCACTTTCCCATACAAATGTAGTTAAATTATCATTTCGAAATGGAAAGTCTGATTCAAAAGTTTTTTTGCAGGTATAATCGGATAGGGATAATCTGTGTCTGTGGTGCGTTACTTTTTCTAAAAAACGAATACAAACCAAAATATATGCAATAGAGTTTTTGCATAGAAACACTCCTTATATGCCATATATTTACATTGTTATTGCGTTTAAAGAAAAAGTAGCGCACCACAGACACAGATTATCTCTTTCAGATTATACCTGCAAATATTCATGTGAATATGACTTACCACTCAGAAATGAAAAAGGAACTACGTTTGTACTGGAGAGCGAAAATCAGCGGTACTCCGGGGTCCTCTGAATCGTTCCTGTCATTTTGAGGGAATCATCCGGAATAGGTAGATAGAAATACCTTTTTTTTTAAACACGGAGCTAAGTATATTGGTGGTTGTCTTCAAATATGGTGGATTTAAGCTACGGCTGTTTCCTTACGATGTTTTCGTTCTGGTAAGAGCAAGTATCAAATGCGGACATTAACTTTTCGATCCTAAAATTTCATTATAGCTGACTCTGGGATATGAACCGACGACGTCCGAGCCCAACACTGCTACTTACCACACTTACTTAGTTTCTGATACCATATTGTGTAGGTACACTTGTTTTTGAACACGATCCAGCTCATAATTGTGGTAAACCATAAATATTTCATGTATCTATCGATTTCGTGTAAATAAATAAACATATATTAGCATCATCAGTCATCAGTTCAACAGTCTAGTCGGTAGTCTGTGAACTAACTTGCGACAAAGAAATTAAATCATTTACAAAGGAACCATTTTTTTTTGTAAGTAAAAGCGCTTCACCTCACTTGGTTTCAAGTTATGGTAAGGCCGAATGTGAAAGCGCACTTCACCCGGAATGCTCAACAGTCTGCGGTACTGGCTATCTTCCCCCTAAATGCAAGAACACAACAATTTAGAATTTTTGTTATGGCGACTTAGGTAAGACGGTGGTAGCTAGGCAGGCGCACTTAAACAAAGTCCTACTAGAAACCAAACCGAGCACAATATTTTACTCTCCTGGGGATCGAACCCGGGACCTCTGGATAAACCGAGGTAAAATAAAAACTAAGAGTTTGCATCACCATTTCATGTATCACCTAATATAAAAAGTGGTTTTATAAATCCTTTTTTTTTTACAGTGACAGCTATAGCGGAAGTGGCGGTAGAAAAACGATGCTACTGGTGTGGACCGTTGGCAGAACAGGTGCATAGGAGTCAGCGAGCTCCGCCCTGTACTCGGGACCTTCAGGAGACCACGTGCGATCCGGGGTACACGCATTGCGCCGTTGTTGCCACTTCGCCACGTAAGCCTGCAGTTCCTTATTTGTTACATCACGTCGACTACATATCCATGTTGTAGGTGTACCTATATACCCCTTCCGATACTGCTATGATATAATATTTCCTTTAGAGAATAAGAAATATTCTAGGTTAGAAAATAAAACTTAAAGCAACATGTTTTTTTCAGCCTACACTGAGTCCCGATTATGCGTGAAGTTTTACCAAGACGAATGCTACTCCCTTTACTGCAACTCCTCAAAAACATGGCGGATGATATGTCCATGCCAAGGAAACCTCTGCAACGGCCAAAACACTGACAGAGAAATCAAAGCATTCGCTACTCTAGCCAAGATCGTCGTCAAAAACAAACGGAACAAGAGAGCGCTGATTGGAGACAGAGGACTTATCATCACGCCTAGAAATATGGCTGCAAATCATAAAAGCACAAGCCAGATAGCCAAAGAAACAAACAATCTAATCAACCATAGTTTAACCGCAAATGAGACAACGCACAGTGCTATGCTATATGATGAGCAAATAGAAGACTACAATAAAATGGTGAATGCAACTGATATGACCGAAATTGTTGACAATAAGAACATTGAAGAAAACATAATACCTCGAGATAGTGAGGATGAAATGCAAGGAGATCAGCCTGCTAACGAACAGAACGAAACTAATAGTACTGAAAGTGTTGAAGATAAGAACAATGAAGGAAACACAATCCCTCGAGATAGTAAGGAAGAACTGCAAGGAGATCAGCCTGCTAACGAACAGAACGAAACGAACGAAGTAAATATTATTCCATTCGATCATCAAATCTCTACAATCCATGATGGTACTAATATCGAAGATATGGCAAAATCTAAGCTTGATGAAATTAAAGACAATATCACGCCGGCCATGACATTACCAGAAATCAATAACGATATAAACGAGATCATCGCTCATACAACTGTAACCACAGTAAAAGAAACAGAAGACATGATCACACACACCTCAGTCATCCCAACAGCCATTGAAATTGAAGTATCTGTAATTCACAACCAAGACCCGAAAGATAATTTACCACCACCAGAGGCAATACACTATAACGATACTCCGGCTGAGGTAACGAAAACTACAGTCTCTGTGGAAGTTACTACTGAACGTATCGAAACCACAACGCATTTGATGAAACAGACTACCAATAAACATATTGAATTAAATGAATTAACAAAAAAGGCACAAGAACCAGAAAATAATAACAAAAAAAATGGTGAAGAGAAAAATCTAACCCACATTTGGAATCTCATATTACTTATGAATATTTTAATTTACTTCTGTTTGTAAATAGTAATTTGAAATACTTCAGCTACCAATTGGCATTGATCTCTAAAATGAAGCTTTAACTTTTTTTTATAATCTAGGTAGCTTTAATTGAATGTGATAAGTAGTACTACGAGTAGTGTAAATGTGAAATACATTAGAACTTTGCACAAAAATAAAAGACGCGCAACGATGTATATTGTTTTATTTAGCCAAAAGTAAAGTCATAGTCCTTGGATAGTTGTCTGCTACTAGACTTCGCTTCTAAGCTTTTTTTTCCCTGATCAAAAGCTTCATGAATATCAGAATCAAATGGCTTTTGATGTTTTACTTTCTTGGGAACAGGGCCGTAGTAATCATAAGTAGGCGGGGGGGCAATTTCAGTTCCCTCTATTACTCTTAACGACTCTTTTGCACCTTCGTCATCACTTAGCTCGTTGACTATAGGCGTTGGTTCATCTGATTTGACGAAATTTTTATATTTTATATCTCTTTTAACACTTACATTGCTTATAGACTCTGGAGGTAGTGTTTCAGCTCTGGGCTTTTTATTAACATTGCTATCATCTTTTTGTTGTTTAGATGAGTAGTATAGACCTTTTTGTTGCTCATTGATGAAACTTGTATCTGGAGCTGGTGGGTAGTCATGCCTAGGTCTGACTTCTGACCAAGTTTTAGTTGGTTTGGGGATATCGTACGATACCATAGAACCACTATCATCAAATGAATAGTTAGACTTACTGCTAGAAAGAGCTTCAAAAGGCGCGAATTCATCTATTCGTTTTTCTCTCTGTTGGTCGACATATTCTTCTTGCGTCATTTCTTTGAATTTTTTGACTTTCTCATCCATACCATCTTTGCCCACGTCCCATTCTCTGATATATGCTTCTCTTAGTTTCTGTTTCTCTTGTTCTAGTTCTGCTTTCTTATTGTTTTCCTCTTCTTTAGCCTTCAAATCGGCTTCATCTCTCTGTTTGGTCAAGAACTCTAGTAGTTTCGTAGTGAAGTTCTCGCGATCTTCTGCAAAGGAAAAATAGTTTATTTGCTCATCTGCTATTTCGTTAACAGAATATACTCCGCTGAGAGCGCTGTACATACTCCTACCGTGGACGCTAGTTACGTAATAGCTGACGTCTACGGAACGGTTTCCAAAGCCATGTCGTACTAGATTTTTAAAGCGGCTTTGTTCGCGTGGTACCAATAAAGTCCTACCACCAACCAAAAAGTTTCTAATAGTCTCTAGTTTGGGCTGTATTTTGTCTGCGCGTTCGTCAGCGCGGTTTCCGGACCTCCCTACTGCAAAACCCGAGTCCGACAGCTTAACGGGCCCTCCGAAGCACGAAATCAGTACCCGGATAAAAAGAAGCCGAAAAGGTAATAAGCAAAAACAATTTAGAGTTTATAATATTGGTATGGATGAATTAGGTTTACCTTCAGGCTCCTCAGGCGGTAGCCCTGCTCTCGCCCGCTGCCTGGCCCGCGCAGCCTTGACCCTGGCCGCTATAACCTCCTCACGTTTCCTCCGCACCTCTTCCGCTTGTTTCTGAGATTTGAGCGTTTCTTCGCGCTGCTTCTTTAAATCGTCCATCTGTTTCCGGCGCTCCTTTTCATTTGTGCTGAATGAATAGTAGCCGACGCCGTGGATTCTTGCCTCTATGATTAATAACAGGTTCAGGTTTTCAATGGGTTAAACTCTATTAATGCTTTTGGTGATAGGTATAATAGTTAAGTATGCAAGAGACGGTTTGTGGTAAATAGAAACAAAGCACATTGTTGATTCATAATTATGAAATTGACATTGAGCGAACCCTGAATGACTGAATATTAACACGTACTATGGGCGAAGGTGGAAGCGCACATCACCAGGAAACCTCAACAGTCTGAGGATCTGGCTATCATACCTCTAAATGCTGAAATACAACAATTTTTGAATGGTTTTTATGGCGACAGAATTTGGTAAGATGGTGGTAACTAAAACAAATTCCTACCACCAACTAGAATAAGCACAATATTGTACTCCCCCTGGGAATAGAACTCGGGACCTCTGTATCTGAGAGCGATAGGCGAACCACTAGACCACAGAGGCGGTTCAACATTGAATTAAAAAAAAAATCCCTACATGTAAACTTTGTGTAGCTGCGAATTTCACTTATTTAAACCACAATGTGTTTTGAAGCTAATGTTTACCAAAAATCGTATCCTGTGTACTCAACTCGGAAGTAAGCTACAGGGGCGAATAAAACGTAAATATAATAGAATATAAATCGATAGCGTACAAACCATCAAACAGTAGATCCTGGTAGTGAATATCCCTGTCTTTGCCAATCAATTCCTTCTCTTTGTCCTCCCATTTGTCGCGCAGGGATTGTAGGTAGTCGTTTGTAGTTTGCACCAGAAGAGGCGTCTCTTTAATTTCAGGCTGTTCAATCAAAGTAATAAGTTAATTTACACAAAAGAGCGAAAATTTCGCGTTATGTGTAAACAGACAAAATACTTCGAAAAGGGTTCGTTTCGCTATAAGAAAACTATTTTAGGGTGAGCTCGCCTTTGTACTTACTCGATTATCTCGTGATTTAATGTTTTAGTGTTTTTTAACTTTGATAAAGAATTTAAGAATTTTGTTAAGTAGTATGTAGTTTGAAACCAAACATTATTTCTGCCATATCCTTAACATTAAATACTGAACATAGGCCTCCCAAAAACGACTACACATGCAAATATAAAAAAAATAAGAAAATAAATATACTCAGAGGGCTCAGAGCAAGCACCGTGGCCCACCACACCATAGTTATCGCGAAACCACGCGCTAGATATGTATCTTGGTGATACATATCTAGCGCTGTAACCCACAGTCCTGCTCCGGTATTTCATTGGCTGGGGTAAGGAGGACATCAGTGTAGGCCTCAGTAGCATTCACTCAGATTAAATTCATTTAAAATAAGCAAAACCAGGCACCTGAACATCTTGTATTTCATTGGATTCACCCCCCACTTGCTCTTTTAATGTGGCTTTTTTCAGCTCCTCATCTTTCCTTCTGTATAGCTCAATGTCAGTTTTATGACATTTCCGTGTTCTGCCAAGGCAATCTGTAAATTCAGTCCTGAAATAGAGGATATAAGAGATTGATTAGTAAAGTTCAAGTCAGGGGAGATTTTTTTTATGACAACCCAGATTGTGTAATAATTTTCTTCTTGAAGACGATAGGGTTGCTAAGAGTGCTTTTTAGAGAAGAGTACAGTGCTCCCCCAAATGTAGGGTGGATTTCTTTGTAAACAGACTCTCAAGGAAATTGATTACCATCCATCATCTTCGTCATCAATGGTTTGTATGTGACCATCATGATCATCCTGCCGCTTAGCCAACACAGCTTCTCTAACTTCCTTCTGCTTCTTTGTCTGGAAATCCACCAGGAATCTGTCAGCTAGCTGTGATGAGCTAACTCCATCTGCTAGGTGGTCATACAGCTCAGCTTTTTTCTCTAATGCTGCCCTGTAACATACATGATTGATATGTATATACCTATGTTTATCCCTTGTTTACTTCATACTATTTTCTTTTATGTATTTCATAAATTAATTTGAAATGACAGCTCATGATCTCAAAACTTGCAGGAATAACTTGCAAGCCTACCCAGAAGGTGAATAATGATAGCTTTCTTCTGGAAGTAACAACCCCCCTAAATAATCGAAAACCCTAATATTATTTTGGAGCTAGCTAGATACTTTTTTGCTGACCTATGTAATTTATTTGATGATTGTGAACTTAAAGTGATAAAACTAGTGGTATAGTTAGAACTCTTTGTTGTGTTTTGTAGCTTCCCACACTCTATAAGACATTAAGGCAATCAAGTATTCCATACTAGTACATCCTATTTATACCTAGATATCACCTACATAGTTTATTCTGCCTATTATATCATACAACTAATATGTATTTTAAGCCAACATACATATAAATAAAGAACTACCTGACCCCATGCAGTCACACTTGCACTGTCATTTCAGGCCATACAAGCCCGCTGTTTGTTCTATTATATATTCTGTGCCACTGCTTGACGAATCATTTAGTCAGAAGGCTTGCTCCATTTTACCAACCACCATTGCAATGACTTTTGCAAGGTGGCTGGCATAAACTGAATGGATAGGGAGAGCCGAACACCAGACTCAGAGCAAAACTTGGGAGACACCTATATCCAGCACTGGCATTAGGTTGATGATGATGATGAAACTAGCTTCGAGTATCAGTCATACTAACTTGGCTTTTCTACAAGCTTCCAATTCCTCCACATCAACGACTTTCAATCCATCTTTAAAACTCTTCTTTGAAACCTTTTCACTTTTGTCTTTCGGAGCTATTGGTGGTTTGAAATTCTCAACCTTGTTTTGAGGGAGTTGTTTCTTTTCAAGTACTTCCTCTTGTTTTTTTAGAAGTTCTGCTTTGAGGCTGAATAGCTGTTAGGTACATAAAATAAAAATACAAGTTTAGTTTTAAGAGAAGCATACAAAAAAAATTGTAAGTCACAAACTTGTAAGTTTCTGACTTACAATTTTATTGAATTATTTGTACTGCAGTGACTTACTGTAGACTTGTTGAATAGTATTTTTTTGGAAGACTGCTGGTTCATTGTACGAATATATAATAATATATACAAACTTAGAGGAATCGTCTTTCCCTTCCTTTCCTAGTTTTTAACAAAAGGTGACTTCGACGAAGGGCATGTCAGTGCGTTAATTACAATTATTATTCATTTCCTATCAGGTACTTATTATAAGTAATTAATTGATCTGTGATTTTATTTGCATTTCGACCATAGAAAAAAAATAAACAAGTCTAAATAAACCCAAAGAATGGAAACTCGGAACAATGAAACCTGTCGGCTATGAGCCTGCTTGGGTCAATGATAGACGGCGCTAAAATATATCCCATTATCAATAATATCATCATCATCATCTTCTTCTTCCTCATCATGCTAGATAGCATGCATAGCGGTTATTATTTTTTAATAATGTAGGAAACTGTATTCTATGCAAACATTTTCAGAATAACCTAAATAACATTCGGTTATAATTAGTTACCTACATACATTATCTCGCCAGTGTTTACTTTTGTGTCGTTTTTTCTGCGCATAAAAACATAATTGCATTTAAGTTTAAAGGTAGATGCTCAGTTACAAAGATCTGCATGCTTGTATATCAAATATTTATAACTTAACTTAGGTATATAACATTTTGTACTTACCGACATGTTAATAATTATTTAGTATAAATAGCAAACTAACACATATATTCATACAGTGTTCGTCTTTAATTTAACCAGAAACATTCCTTCGGATCACCAACTCACGTTGCGAGAGGTTTAGCAATTTTAGAGAGAGCTTATGATCCAGAAGCAGTAGCAACTCGGGTGGTCGGAAGACACTGCACAGTCGTACTGGTAAGTAATCAGTTGACGTTGGTAAACGACCACATCTGCTAATTTTCTTTCTTGTTTGACTTTTTACTTGTAACTGCATTAAAATTAATGCGATAACATAAAAACAATTAATATTTTTCATTTGATTGACTTTTTGTCAATCATTTTGACGTTTGGCACGTTGACAAACAATAAGGTTTCATCCAAACAGGTTACTATCATAAAAAGTTTATAAAATGTTCAAGACCAAATAGTTTTTATGCAATTTAACCGATGTCTGCGTTAAATGCCCCGTTATATACGCGTAAGGGCTAATTTAGTTCAGACTTGACCGGGCTTGATTTTGACCATTTGCCATTTCGTGGGTAGATAGTATCTACCTTTTCTATGGTATCTACTAGATACCATACCAGAAAAGTATTACTCAAAGGTAGATACGTACATTAGAGTTGTCTTTGGGTTGGGTAGATAGATTAGAAATTATAACAACCTCCACATAATATTAACTAATATCAAAACCTACCTCTCTATAGGTTAAACTGTTCTATGATCATATTACTGTTATTCTCTTTGTATTTGACAATAATTACAAAGTCTATGTGTTTCACATATACCTACGTATTCTCAAACTCTGTGCAAATAATAGATTTAGTATGTGTATGTCATGAACCTATACTAAAACTGAACTGCGCATTAAGAACTGTATTCTTAAAAACGAGCCGAGCGAGAGGTTTGAGAATAGTAATTTGTCTCGTTCTAATAGGGTGTCCACACCGCCCACTTTAATGAATGAAAATACGAATTAGTAGATACATTTTTTTTATTATTATTGCAACAGTAATAGGTTTATAGTGTTTTTATTAAATTTGGTTTTTCTAAACACTTGCGCCTTTTCTCAAGCCGGAACCACTAAGGTAATTCATAAAAAAAAATTATGAATGCGTTAAGTACCTGAGACCTAGAAGAGTTTTTTGTCTCCGATATCATGGAAGTATATAAAACACATGATATCAACAAAGATTATTTATTTTAACTTATAGGTACAAAATAAAAGTGATAGGCTAAATAAGTAGTAATAGGAGTAGTAGGGTTTTTCAAAACAAAAATTCGTAAAATATGTGTATGTTTGTTTGGTGACCAAATTTACAATATCCCGATATTCCCACGAGAATGGGATTATCCTCTAGTGAAGCGATTACATATCATATCATGTAAAAATCAAAATAAATATCCTTGAAAAACCGAAGATTAAGGTACATAATGTTTGAAATATTTAATGCTTCCATTAAAAGCAAATGCAAGCTATGACCAAGATCTACATTTTCAATGACAGCGGTCAAACTTTAAACAACCATAACTCTGAAACTACTAGTCCTAGACTCTCCGTTGTTAATTCAAATGAAAGCTATGACCAAGTCAAACTTCAGACGGCCATATTTCTGAAACTGCTCGTCCTAGACTATTCGTTCTTAGTTCAAATGAAAGCAAGAACGATATTTATATTTTCAATGACAGCTATTAAACTTCGAACTTCCATATCTCTGAAACAAAACGTCCTAATCTCTACGTTTGTAGTTCAAATTAAAGTTATTGAAGAGAACTACATTTCAGATGGCAGATGTAGTTTTGACAGCTGTTATTGAAAATGTAGATCTTGGTCATAGCTTTCATTTGAACTAATGACGGATAGTCTAGGACAAGTAGTTTCAGATATATGGCCGTTTGAAGTTTGACAGCTGCCATTGAAAATGTAGGTCTTTTTCATAGCTTTGATTTGAACTAAGAACGGAAAATACAACCCTAATCTCTTCAAGAAAAGAGTTAAGTAAGCACCTTCTGGGATAGCTTACTTCATCGTTGACCTCATCCTTGCCTATGCAAGCTTCGTAAGTAGAGTAAAGTAAGTATGCTTTTGAGATACTCTGTCTGACAAAACCCATATCATGGGTTACGTAGGTAATGGAAATCCATAAAATCCACTTTGTTTGTTGATACCCTACTGTATCATAATTTGAAATGATGATAATTAGCTCACACAGCTGTGGAAAGACAGGCCACATCCGGGATACCATTCCTTTTTACATACACGCAGCAAAAATACACCATTTCCTCTATATTTAAATAATTGTATCTCTATGTTTTTCTTTCACATCAGATTTCTCTTCATCTAAGATTTGATCTAAGATATCAAATTCTGGTCCATTGTCATCTAAGCCGTTTAGGTCATTGGACAGTTTTCTTTTCTTTGTAACAGGTTCTGGTTCTTCATCGTCACTTGAAAAACAGGGTACTAAAGCCCTAGGAGTGGGCTGATAAGTAATAATAAAAATATTAGTAATCAAAAAATGTCCAGCAATACACTCAAGGAGATTATTTTTGTTATCAGCCAAATTGATCCATTGCATGTAAAAAAGACATCTGTTCAAAAATTTTAAATGACTCCAGTCTGCATGTGACATATTTTTTGGTTATTTTCTGCGTCACATGTACTTACGTAGGCATAGGTACCTATACATTTTAGTAAGTAGGTACATTTTTATCATGTGTAAATTAAAAGACTTGCGTATTAAATTAGATATGTTTCGTTTTGTTTAGCTATCTTACCTCTTAATGTCGGAACACAACAATTTCGAATGTTATGGCGACAGACTTTAGTAAGATGGTGCTAGCTAGCCAAACAGACTTAAACAAAGTCCTATCACCAACCCAACCAAACACAATATTATACTCCCCTGAGGATCAAACCCGGGACCTCTAAAAGGCGAGGTGGGCAAACCACTAGACCACAGAGGCGGTTCTTCTTACATGAATATATAGACTAGGTGTTTACAATTAAGGCACATCAGTTCTCTACAAAATCTGCATCTTTTAAATGCTTGTCATTAATTCAGTTATGAGTAAGTAGCTGGTTTTGATAAATGATATTGGTCTTTCCGATTACCTAAATAATTGTCCCCATAGTTGAGATATCAAAGTAATACAAACATCAGGGTGTGTTGTATACCGTATTTACCAAAAAAATAGACTATTCGTAACTGAATTCTCTTTTTAGAAGCTAGTAAAAAATAAAGCAGTACTAAAACAATAAATATTTTTAATTTTATTGAAAAATCTTTTTGACGTTTGGCACATTGAAAAACAAAATAGTAGCATGAAAACAGGTTACTACTTTAAACTTACATATAAAAACATTTATTCAATAAAAAGTACAATTAAACTAACTATGTACAAAGGAATCAGTCAGATTACCTAAGGACCGTTACAAACGGCCTATAGGTAACTCAACTGTTCCAGACCAGTACCAGACGGAAGCGTGCCCAAGACACTGGCTGCATTGCCACGCTGAATAGCTATGCTAATTCGCTGGCCTAAATAAGAGCCAGCCCTTGGGTCACGTGTCGCCTCAATCAAAAGCCCCGCAATATTTTTGAAAACCCGGAGGGCACCGGCTCCCCACGGACCCAAGGTCTCCACCCCAAAAGGCTCAAATAGGTAAGCTCTGTCGAGACCACTATATTTGCGCCTTTTGTGATACTAAGCCGAACTACTTTAAATAGTCTAAACTTTAACTTTAACATTTTAATGTTTAGGACCAATTAGTTTTTATGCAATTTGAACGTTGTCTGCGTTCTGGGTTTTCAGACTTTACCGGGCCTGCAATCTTCAACAGTCAACAGGAACTGGCAAAATAAGTAAACTCTGTGAACTAAGCCAAAGAAAATATAATATAATATTGAGGAAAAAAAACATTCAGACAAAAACAAAAATCTTGAAAGAAAATAAAAATCATGATTTTCCTGGATTTAATATAGAAGAGATTATGATGAAAAAATATACATCTTTTTTTGTTCACATGGTATCCAACCAATAAAAAAAAATCATCCAATGAGCCTTGTTTGATTTGATTCCAAGAGATAGAAGCAATCCTATCAAGCTCCATTACTGCATATTTTCATGATTTATCTGGCAAACCTCCACCATCTCACTGGTTGTGATTGTGACGACAGAAATCAGAAATTACTACAGACGACAAAGGCTGATTCTTTTGTGTACAAGCTGAACTGGGATTTAATCCTATTACCAATCCAACTAAAATAAAAGATCATCTAGTCCACCAGCGTTTAAAACAACTCATTTTACCAAGCAGTGCTATAATTTTAGTGAAATCAAAATGTCAACTCCAGCCAGAAGACGCCTGATGAGAGATTTCAAACGGTATGTACTATCTAAAATTTTAGAGCACTCCTATGCCCAACCTTGATTAACACGCAATATCTCTTGTGCCCTAATTAGAAAAATAATAGCTGCCATCAGTGGAACGATTCGTGCTGAATCATCAAATTACATCACTCGGTCGTTAATCGATTTCTATTTTGCATTTATAGCTTCTTAGTTTATCCCTAGTGATTAAAGCATTCGCATCGTCTAGTTGTTTTGTTTTGTCTGGGAAACTGCACTATCTAGGGTAAACTACGTCATTGTCCCGACAGTTTGTTTTACGAAATCTAGGTTACCAAATAGAACAATAGCACAAAAGATTTATTGCAAGATTGAGACAGAAGCTTTTCCTTTTACAGTCTCAGAGGTAGGGGTTGCCAGTCTCAAAAGCACTGACTGGCCTTGATTAATGATTTTCAGTCATACTAAAATTGTGTTTGAGATAATGCTCCTATGTTTTTCGATTTCCAGCTTACAAGAAGACCCACCCACAGGGGTATCAGGAGCACCTACTGACAACAATATTATGATCTGGAATGCTGTGATATTTGGGCCTCATGACACCCCCTTTGAGGATGGCACATTCAAACTTACAATAGAGTTTACAGAGGAATACCCTAATAAACCACCTACTGTGAGATTTGTGTCTAAAATGTTCCATCCTAATGTGTATGCAGATGGTGGAATATGCTTAGACATCCTGCAGAATAGATGGAGTCCCACATATGATGTTTCTGCTATATTAACCTCAATTCAGGTAACTTTTTTTTTTATTTAAAGAAAAGCACTTATGAGTATGTAAACTTAATTATCTTGAACGCAAATTCGAGACAATAAAAAATATATATAGACTATAATTCTGTTCAGGAATCTATGCTGAAACAATTCTTTTATAATTATTTGCTTGATATGCAAAGATTAGAGGCAAATAAATTTGAGAACATACAATTTACATGAAATCTCCAGTGTCAGCTGCCCAGGTACTGTAGTCTGCAGTAATGATTTATCCTAGTGAAACTTCTATTCTATACTATTGTGAAACTGCTTTTATGTTGATAATGTTTAATAATATTTTATAATTGTCAAAGTAAAATGATTCTGGTCTATATTATCTTATCCCTGTAGGTTAAACTGTTGGTCTATGTGTGTATGACTTAAACAATTAATTTCCAAATTATTATGTGACCTTCAATATAGATCTGTAATATTAAAATAAGAATCAAGCCTCTATCTCAGTTCTGAGTATGATTTATTAGTAAGTGTTAACTCTCAAATATTTTTCTTTCTAATTTCAGTCATTACTAAGTGATCCAAATCCAAATTCACCTGCAAATTCGATGGCTGCTCAGCTTTATAAAGAAAACCGGCGAGAATACGAAAAGCGGGTGAAAGCTTGTGTTGAACAATCATTTATTGATTAACACGGGATGAGCAGGATCTCACAAACAGTGATATATTCCTGCACAACAGAAAGTGCAATGCACTTTTCCATCACCTCCATAGATCATTGGGACGAGTGTGTAAATTAATATTTTAACAGATGGAGCAGCACAAGTGATTTTCTGTAATACTAACAAACCAAGGAAAACCAATTAGGGAGTTCCTCACCAACAAATGATTGTATTGGTTGACAAACTCCCTAAATGATTTCTGTTAGATTTTCATAGCAATAAACACCATAGACCTGCCTTCAGTGATAAAATCTAAATTTAGAATTATTCATAGGTACTCATTAAAATTCACAATTTACCAGATGAGTGAATTTTTTAATTGTGAAAGCTAATGTTCAATTGTATTCAATTTTACAATGACTTTAAAATGTATATTTGCAATTGTATTAGTGTTACATTCATTTTCATTGTTGTGAGAGTGGATTACATTTATTAGCTTGCACATATCTGTTATTGTGCTTGCTACATTTCTACTAAAACATATTTTAATGTAGTACTATTATCCTTCCTAACCCTTTATCTCAATTTCTCAGGATCATAGCAACTCTGTTTCAAATGAGTTGTTAGTGTACCTACTAACTAATGGGATGCTTTACTTGTAAAAATCACCAATTTTTATGTACAATTGTGTTCCTAGTTTTGTTAAAGTATACATTAACTTAGGAAAACCTGCAGCACTTATAATCTCATAAATGCTAGCTTAGTCCCAATGAATAATTTTGAAATGTGTAGCAGTTTTTTTCAATATATTTTTTTATTTCAAGTTTGATGTCAGTGCTCCAGGGATTTTACATACCTCCCATGTATGTGTAATATTTTGTCTTCTAGTAAAATATTATTTTGGTTTTAGAAAGTGTTTTTTTTATACACCTGTTGGTCCTAAAGCTCTTCTATCCAGAAAAACACAATTAGGTATATGGTTTAGGAAAATAATTTATTTTCTGTTTCTAACAAATTAGTAATTATTGCCTAAAGTTATATGACCTATACCATTGTCAAAGATACCTTTGACAAATAATTCCTAATTGCTTATGTAAAAAAGGCTATTTTAAGTACTAACTATGAGGCATACTTAAAAATAATTACAATCATCATAAATACATACAAAAATCTTCCTTCAGTATATCAATTATCAATCAATAAATATCTGTAATCACCATTCAATCCATAATAATGTTAATCACCTTGTTTTCAAATCTTCTTTCAACTTGAATTGTAAAAGCTCCATACATACCATGGCATCCTCGGCACTATCATGGCCCTCTACCGAGTTCTGTATAATTTTTTTCAAATATTCTGATGATAAATTTCTCAGTGCTCTCTTGAATGGAGGTCCCATTTTGTGTGGGAACAATACACTGGTATCTATGACTGTATCATGAATAAGCTTGAGGGCTTTGAAGTCGGATTCTAAACTGTGACCTACTAAAATTGTCTTACTGCTGAACATAGTAAGCAATGTCGCTTGGACATCTAGTAAAGTTGTTTGCACATTAAACATTTGATCTTCAGTAATGCCTGAGTACCTAGTGTTGTAATCAATGATAGGATGAAGGGGTTTAATGAGAGTCTCATAGACCACCTTGCAAGCCGAGTTTATAACTGTTACTCTGGTCAAGTCTAGGCCATTGGTAGTATAACACATCTCACAATCTAGTGAATAGACACCATAGTCTTCCATCAAGCCTTCTGGAGGTAGTGTTGTGACATATCCTTTTAGGTTATCAAAATCAACATATTCATATACATGACTGGGAGCCACACAGCATCCGTCTGAGGTGCCATCCTGGCTGCAGCATTGGTACCTTGCTTCACCTCTCACTTTATATTTCCTATTAGGGTGGTAAATGCATTCCTCTTTCACAACTGCTAAACCCCTTTTATTTACCATGTACTCTTTCTTGCATCTGCAGCAGGTTCTGAGGTAGCCCTTGGGTGGAGTTTGTTTGTTCTGTCCATAAATAATAGCTCGTCCTCTACGACCTTCACTGTGTGGGCGTGGAAAGCTATTTTCCTTCAACTGCTCTTCTGATAGAATCCATTTTTTTATGTTCTCATAAAACCTAGCTCCACTAAATTCAAAGTTATTATCATAAGCTTTTCTATTCTTGCTCTCAATGCTCCAAGAACTTGAGTTCATTGATTTTAGTGAAGAGTCTGGTTTTAAAGTTGAACAGTCATTTGCAGATTTTTGTACACCATTGCATTCAGCCAACTCTTTTCTGAGTCGACTCACTGCTAAGACAGCAGAATTCTTGTATATTGGTACAGTGGAACACTTCTTACTGGTATTGAGTTCTTCATGTTGTGCTCTGGCATAGGCGTCATGTGAGGAGAGGTATAGTTTGAGACATTCATCAATCATCATGTTCAAATAGATTGACCTTATATTGGCAGGTATTTTGGATGCCAGCGGCTCTAAAACGCCTGGCCTATCAATGAACTTTTCACTTGGCATATGAGCAACTCTCTGTGATCCTCTTTTAATGGTTTGACTAATGGTGGTACTACTTGGTGGTGGGATTGGTGGTATAGTTTTCTTAGTATTTAACATAGTTGATGCATAAGGTACATGTGCTATACGAATCTTGGAAGATGGAGCAGAGCTTGGGCTAAATGCTGGTTTTTGTAATTCTAACTTTACAGAATCTTTAAACTCATGTACAGGGTTTGTAGTTGATGGCTGTATAATTCTAGAGTTGTGAAATTCTCGAACTTTAGACAACCTTTCAGCCATTGTGTTAGCTGCACCTACTTTGAAATCTGGTTTCACAGGGGCTTTAGGTATGACCTTTATATTCTTGTCAATAGTTCTGGAAACCCTTTTTTTTCCTGGTATGTACTCCTCTGTTTGGTCCTCAATTAAAATATTTTCATTTGGGCTTTTAACTTTTTCCATAGGTACATATTCTTCAAAAATTTTTTTGCACTCTAAAGCAATGGCATCTTCATCTGGATCAGATAATTCATAGTCTTCAACTTCAAGTCCACTTTCATTTAAATCGTGATCAGATGACATGTCTTTGTCCTTGGTTCTGTGCTTGTCTTTATGTTTAGATTTTTTATGGTGTTTGTCTTTGCTACATCTTCTTTCTTTTGACTTGGACTTACTGGAACTTCTTGATTCAGAATGTCTATCAAAGTTTTTGGATGAACCATGTTTAGAGTGCTTTGGACTATGGTCTGAACTTCTAGAGCTATGTTTCTTGCTATCACTAGTATGTTTTTCTTTTTGTGTTATGTCTTTATCTTTGTCTCTGCGGGAACTTTTCATGCTGGATTTTTTTTGGATCTCTTTCTGAGATGTACCCATATGGTTTTTCTCAGATTTTTTGTCAGACTTGCTTTTATGATTTCCTTCTGAAGATTTTTTCTCAGATCTGCTTTTATGAGTATTGTCAAATTTCTTTTTCTCAGACTTGCTTTTGTGGCTTTCATCTGTACTGTGTGCTTTTTTATAAGGTTCACTTTTATCGTTTTTATCTAATTTATTGTCAGATTTACTTTTTTGGTCTTCTGATGACCTTTTTTCAGACTTGTTTCTACTTTCACTGGACTTTTCCAGCTTATTTGATTTAGTTTTGTGCTTTCCATCTGATTTATCGAGTTTAGATCTACTTTTGCTACTAGATTTACTGTTTTCATTTTTAGACAAGTCACCATTGCTTCTTTTGCCATCTTTGATGGGGTGTTTTGATTTTTCTGATTGTTTTTCTTTCACATCAGATTTCTCTTCATCTAAGATTTGATCTAAGATATCAAATTCTGGTCCAAGGTCATCTAAGCCATTTAGGTCATTGGACAGTTTTCTTTTCTTTGTAACAGGTTCTGGTTCTTCATCGTCACTTGAAAAACAGGGTACTAAAGCCCTAGGAGTGGGCTGATAAGTAACTACTGGTTTATCAGTTTTAGGTTTCACTTTTATTGGCTTGTATTCCAGTATTTTATTTTTATTGGCATTTTTGTCGGAAGATGGTACATAATTAACTTTATTAGGTGAGTCTGGAGTACTTGTATCTGGTGTGTACTCCTGTAACCCTTTTTCAACTCCTGGCAGATACTGCTCCAAAGATTCAACAGCTCCGGTAGGGGTGTATTTGTCGTTCTGAACATTGTCAGCACTGCCTGGTTTGTACTTGACTGTTGGGCCTACAGGATTGTATATAAATGGTTTTGGATCATTTAAATCAAGTGGTCTTATTATTGACAATCCTGTTGGTTTTCTAGGAGTATAAGGCACCGGTATATGTCTTTTTCTTTGTTCATTGTGGTCTTCCAAGTTTTCAGTATCTGTACTATTAATTTTATTTAATTCTGCAATTGGTGTAGGGTTGTATGTAGCCTTGGCGGCTGATGATGAGATAACGTTTGATGTTGTCGGGTTTGCAACAGAATCACCTTTTCTAAACAGAACCGATGACTTCGCACCCGATGTGTCATTTTGTTGTAGTGCTTTTATTACAGCAGCCGACAATTTCTGTATGATTGCCCCACTTTCATCAAAGTCTAAATGGCGATAATGACAATAAGGCCGCTCACAAAGACCATTTTCATTAAACGGGCAATGTATTCCTTTAAAATAGCCAGTCGAAGGTAGCATTACGTTATATATTTTCTATGAAAATAATATTACAACAAACAAGATATTCATCACAAAACATCAGGCGAAAAAGGAATGAAATTAATTAAAATAAAGCAAAGCACAGACATAGTAAATTGAACGAATTGCCAAAAAAAAAAAACGAGTGAACAAAATAGATGAGAATGACTTAGGCCAACGCACCGCCGCACTGCCGCCGCCCATTTTAATTTCAAGTCGATTGGAAGGAATGAAATAGCAGCATGCCTTGAATTATCATTTGTTTGCGGGATGTCATGTCACAGACATTAGCTAGGTATAGCTATCGCTTGTTGCGATAGCGACAGTCTATGGTTAGTATCGTGACCTGTTAGTTTAGTTCTACTATCGTGATTCGTGGTGGCCCTGAAAATCAGTCCTTTTGACCAAAGAAGTCCTGCGGCAATTAGTGGAACTAATTTTGACAGTCCGCAGGCCGGCCATGTTGTCAGCTTGCCACAGTGTTGTTACTGTGTTGGGACTCGGTAGCTAGTAAGATTTTTATCGATTACATCGTATCTCGTGTTGTTTACAATGCCTGAAATTATACTGAAGGTGAAAGACTTTTGTGAAGCAGAATCACGTGTTCTGATACCATTATACAATGTTCGAAAGAGAGTTGCCGCCATGACGGGTAATGTACCCGTCATGGCGGCAATGCCAACTGATATTTTATCAAGTTGTTTGGAATTTGAAACTAATTATGCTCCATGAGTATTGCAATAACTATTCTAATATTTGAAGAGTTGGCGAACAGAAAGTAACTTTTCCGTTTTTAGATATTTGTTTTTTTTTTTATTGATTCTTGTTGGTGACCCTGATACCTATGGTTAAATGCCATAAAAACTCATCAGAAAGCATTTTTTCTTGAAGAAAATCGAATTCAAAATACAATGTTTTCTTCAAATCGCCCATTTTTTTCGAAAAATTTCAAGCTAGTAACGGCCATTGATTCGATTCATTTTAAAAAGCAACTTTTCCAGTAGAAAATGACATACGACATAATTAGTACTTACAAAACGCGATCTTACCTATTAAAATGATTGCAACACCGAACTAATGTGTCAGAGTCACTATTTTTTTTAAATCTTGAAGTGAGGACTTAACGCTGAGCAAGACTCTCAGAAACGGATTGAAATTATGGCCTAAAAAAGGATCCACAGCTTGAGAGCCATAATGCTTTCTATGAATTGACAAAATCGCTACACTTCTACACATGGACTGAATATCAAGTCAAATCAAGCCCCCAGCACAGCAAAGAAGACTGATACTTGACGTTCGCGGACATTCGTTCCTACCCACAGATCGGGTATTTAGGCGTGTTGAAAATGAACTGAAGGTGCATCCCACTATTACCACAAAAGAAGAGTATGACGGGAATTACTCGAAATATGGACAAGTATACACGTTATGGAAAGAGATTGGGATTTGCGTGATGTGGTCTTAAAAATGTATTTAAGAGGATTGAAAAAATCCAAAACATTAAAATAAAATCAATAAAAAAAACTATAAACCTAAATGGCACTGTAGAAGGCAATGTAAAATGCTACGAAAACCTATCGTTTCGGCTCCAATCTATACTTACTTATTTAGTACTTAACTCAAATAAAGTTATTTCATGTATAAAGTTATATTTAAAAGTGTTAAATTTATGTCACATTTCCTTACACATAACTATCAAAACGTCACTTTTCCATAAGGTGGTCCAACAAAAAGGCATTTTACCTTTTTTACCCAACAAAACGTAACTAATGCAAATTTATTTTGTAAATAACGTTTGATTTGTATAAAATATTTAAAAATAAAAAATCACATTCGATTTGTTAGTTTTTTGTCTAATTTGATGATAAAAACTTATTACTTGTTTTCTAACATAAATCTTAAACGCAACAGTATTTTTTTATTTCTGTTAAGTTTGACAAAGTGGAAAAGAGACTTTCTGTTCGACCTCTCCTCATTTGGAGTTAGAAATTAGCGTGTGATGCCCGTTTTTACGAAAATATCCGCAAGATAGCTTTTGCACACGTTGACTCGCAGGTTCATACTATCTTCATATCTATGTGAATATCACAGTGACTTAACTTAATTGTGAATTTAATTTAAAAGTGTTTTTATAACTCAATTTTTGTTAAACTTTATTCTAAATTGACTGATCATTTACTTACAGGTGTTTCTGAAAAAACTGCCTCAAGAATATAACACTACTAGAACTTCAACGAAAAAAAATCACAACGGAGAAGATTAGGTAAGACGATTTCGATCTCTGTGCCATTCGTCAAAGAATCTGAGAAGAATGTGGCCCAACACCCGAAGGAAATTTAAAAAATTGACTGATGATGCGTTTGCAATCGTGACACTAGAAAAGTGGTCAGTACAAAGCAAACACGTCGATCATTTAGAAGATAAATATTTAAATACGATTGCGTGTCACTCCACCAGCCCATCTAAGCATTTTCATTTCGGCCACATGGAGTTGTTGTTCGTGGGTTTTGTTGGCGGTCCAGCACTCTGTTCCATACAGCATGGTCGGTCTAACCCCGCGTTTTATAGATTTGGCCTTTGGACTTGACGGACATTCGGGGATTACAAAGTACACCTGCCAGAGATCTCCATTTGAGCCAAGCGGTATTCACTCGGTTCACTCTTGATATGGTGGTTTGATGTGAGTAGGGTTCCTTGCTTAATTTTTATATATATTTATTGACTTTTGTATCCTGAGTAGATTTATGCCTCTGTTTTGCGATTTTAAAGATTGTGCTTCCATTTTCTGCTTTTTCCAAATCTAATCTTTCTTCTAAATATATATAACTCAAAGGTGACTGACTGACATAGTGATCTATCAACGCACAGCCCAAACCACTGGACGGATCGGGCTGAAATTTGGCATGCAGGTAGATGTTATGACGTAGGCATCAGCTAAGAAAGGATTTTGATTAATTCTACCCCCAAAGGGATAAAATAGGGGATGAAAGTTTGTATGAAACTTTGTCAATTTTAAACCGATCGGACTGAGACTTTGCATGCATAAAGCTACTATGACGTAGGCATCCCTAAGAAAGGGTTTTGAGGTTTTGCATTTGTTTTGTTTCGGTTTAGTAGTTTTGGTTATAGACTCTGCTTTATATTTGGCATTTGTTTTGTTTTCGTTTGGTTTAAGTATAGGTTTTGTCGGTTAGACTTTTTTAAAATGGCTAAAGAAAATCTGAACGTTAATGGAGAAGTTGAAGAATGTACTGACGTTTTTAAGTTTTGTAGGCCCTAATTTTTTACACACGCCAAACAAAAGTAAAGCCGCAAAAACTATACCTACCTAATTAATAATAATACTTCTTAACGCGAGCGAAGCCACGAGCAAAAGCTAGTTTTTCATAAAAAGATTGTCTAGAAGCCGCTCTTGCCTGAGCTACGGCTGCTTTAGCTAAATATTTTATTATACTCTTTCTTAGTCTTCATCTAGGTTGTACTTCTGGAAATTTTGAATTTATCTATTTTCAATTTTAATAGTCTTTAATGTCATCATTCCACCATAATGCCAAGTTTAATTCATTTCTAGAAAAAAAATGGTCGAATATGGATGTAGAAAATATATAGGAAGTAGGGGTAAAGAGGGAAAAAAATAGGCATCCTAATTTCAGCCACCTCGGTGGTTTAGTGGTTCAACCCACCGATTTCAGATCCAGAGGTCCTGGGTTCGATTTCCAGTGGGAGTACAATATTGTGCTTGGTTTGATCGGTGGTAGGACTTTGGTTAAGTCCACCTGGCTAGCAGTTTGTTGAGGATACCGGGTGAAGTGCTTCAGCCTTATCTTAACTTGTAACCAGGTGAGATGAAGGCCAAGAGCAATTCCCCGTCGTACAAAAAAAACTGTGCACGAGAATCTACGCGCTTAAGTAATACTTGAAAAAAATTGAGAGAATCCCGCATTCCGAATCCTACCCATTTTACATAATTTAATCACAGCCTTTCTTGAGTGCATGCATGTGTTGAAAGGATAGTTGAAGGCGATGTGTTGAAGGCTATAAATATATCATATAATAATAAGCCAAACCCTTTTAACTAAACCTTTATTTGGTCGAACATATAAAGTTTTGGTACATAGCAAAAGATTGATGTAAAAGAATAAAACCGACTACCCACTTAACATAATATAGAAATCGATGCTGTCGAAATATAATATTCATCTACGATACGAGACTACGAGCATAGCTTTGAGGAACCCTAATACGTTATATGTGTACTGCGCGTTAGAACAAACTATAGACAGAACGCATGTATTATCATGTATTAATTCAATTTACTTAATGTCAGATATTGATGATATCGATATTTTTTAATACTTACATCAGTAGGTATCTAATCTATGCTAGAACGTATTCTTAGCAATAAATTCTTCCTGAGCAGCAATTAAACTACCTACTTATGTTTAATTTTTAACAGACTTCAAAAAAGTTCTCGATTTGGTTGTAAGTATGTTTTTTTATTTGTTACTCGATTACTTCGCCAAATTCATTTTGTTATGTTTGGTAGGCCATACTTTCGAGGTAGTCTGAAACTGAAAAAAAAAATGTCATCTGTAGTGTTTACGGTCACTAGAGTCCCTATTGAACTGCTTACCTTCCAGTATCATCATCATCATTATCGAGGTTTTGCCATAATCACCACGCATGGCAGACGTATTATTTACTGCAGTGATGATAATACGTGGAAGTATAAGTGGAAGGAAACTTGTAATTGGCCTTCAGCAGCATATCACGCAAACACATAATTGTATAAGCCTAGCTGTAAGATTTTTAAAGTTGTAAAATAAAAATAAACGAAATATACCTAGCGATTTTAATACAGAATGAACATAAGATTTTCTTTCTCCTTATTTTTTCAGTAATTTTAGCCATAATTTTACTTATTTTTCGAAGATTAGGGTTGGCAGCTGTCGGAACGGGGGGGATGTAACTCTTTTTCTTATGTGGGATTTATTATTAGCTATCCGAATCCGACTCATTCTGGTACATACCTTGGGTTCATGTAAGCTCTGTCTTGGATGTCTAACCTTTGTGGTTGGTTGGTATTCTGCTGATATTTCTTACTGCTTCGCATTTGTCACCTCCTGTGATTAAACGTACATGAGCATCTCTGTACCTCCCACAACATCTATTGTCCCACACCTGTTACTCTAGAACATTGCATATTACATCAAAACATTTAGTAATAGTTATATAGTTTACATCAGCTCTTTCTGTGAACCAGAAGACAGACGTCTCTATCATTCCTTATCACAACGACGAGTATCCCGACGTTTCAGGATACTCTCTTCGCAATGGCGTGGAGAGTTATAAGACGTCTCTCAGCATCTCACACGCCTCACCAGTACTCAGTCAATGCATTCTGAGATTCTAAATAACCCCGGGCAAATCTCAATACCGCAGCAAGAGACCCGTCGCAACCCCGGGTGCAACACACTCAAGACCCATGGACTAAAAGTCCCTTTGGGAATAAAATATAGCTCAGTAAACTTCCTTGACAATGATGGATCTCATACGCTTGTATGAGCATGCATCCAGTTGCCATCAGCTAGGACAGGGATAAAAACACATTATGAATACAAGTACATCAGAACAAGAAGTGCTGTGGGGAAGCTAAGAGATACTCAACTTAAAGCTGCTGCAGATGGTGATCCCATGTAGCAACAGGATTCTCACACCTCTGCCTTGAAGATTATTCACAATCACAAGTCACAAACTCTAAAGATTAATGGCGTCTGTAGGTGCTTCACATTGCGCGGCAAGAGCCTTCTGTGAGCTGCCATCTGTCAGTTTATCCATAGACAACTCGACGTTCCTATGCATGCAGAATAATATAGGATAAAACAAGACATTTGTCTATGGACACACCTGAAACTTCGCGGTTGCCGCGACACTCCCGGGCGGGGCCGAAGAACTAGATTGAAGTAGAAGCGCCGTGAGTTGTTTGGTCCATTCCTTGATTTTCATGGTTGCTCTAATTGCTGCTTCTCTTCTTGGTTTTTGGGATATGTTCATTTCATCAGTTTTATTAGGTAGCGATTCTTTCTCTGATTCTAGCGATGATGATTCTTGATCCTGTGTTTCTATCATATGATCTTCAATGGATTCTGATGAAGTACTTTCTGTGGGTTGAATGTTTACATCTACTGAAGGAATTTCTTCAGGTTGAAGGTTTACTCTTATTGAAGGAATCTCTTCAGGTTGAAGATTTACTCTTATTGAAGGAATCTCTTCAGGTTGATAATTTACTTCACTTGGCATCTGATCAGCGGTTATTTGTAAGTCATTTTCTTTTTTATCTATTTCTGTAATATCAGGTTTCGAAGTACGAGGTTCTATTTCACTTAGGTTTTCGACGGGAGCTGAACTATCTTCTATTTCAAGTGGATAGAGATGGGCAATAGAACGTGTATATATACTTTTTCCCACCTGAACTTTAGCTGCTCTACACAGTCCGTCCACACTTGGGATTAATGATATAATCTTCCCTGTTTTCCATTCATTCCTATCTTTGGAATCACCTTTAATTTGAACTATTTGACCAGGCATAGGGGATATTTTAGATGTGATTCGAGGTTCCTTGGGTAGATGAACATATCTTTCTCGAAGACTTACTAAATATCTATTCGTGAACATATGTTTGAATTCCTGTAGTATGTTAAGTGCTCGTTTCCATCCTTGTATTAATTCTGTTTTCGTTGTTGTACATGTACTTTGAGGATCATATTCTTTTGATGATTCATCTAACGTGATTACTCTTCCTACTGTTAGAAAGTCTGATGGTTTCAATATATAATCTAGTTCAGAGTCGACGTTAGTAAGAGGTCGTGAGTTTACTACTGCTTCTATTTCTTTTATGACGGTTAAGAGCATAGCGTCATTAAACTTATGTTTATCTAGAGTCTTCTTCATACAATTTTTTACTATAGCTATAAGCCTTTCGTAAAATCCGCCTGCCCATGGTGACAGTGGGTTTATGAATCACCATTTTATTTCCTTATCAATACAATATTGGTTTGCAATTATTTCTGCTATCAGTTTGAAATGTTGGGCATTATCTGAAGTTATTAATATTGGTATACCTCTTGTAGAAATCATTCTTCTTAGTGCCAACAATCCTTCTTCTGCAGTAAGATCTTGTACTACTTCCAGATGTACGGCTCGGACTACTAAGCAAGTGAATAGACATATCCACCTCTTACTGCTCCTGTTATTTACCAAGATAGGACCCATATAATCCACTCCAACATATGAGAATGGTGCTGCATAGTTTACTCTTTCTGGAGGTAGAGCTGGGGCAGGTGGTAATTTGAAAGGACCTCCACTATGTTTGATGCATTCTGGACATTTCTTCAGTATCCTTTGTACATAGCTTTTTCCTTTCGGGATCCAATACTGTTCTCTTATTTTACTTAGCGTTTGATTTGCTCCTACGTGATAATTTTCGTTGTGTGTCTTTATAATAAGATTTTCTGTAAAGTTATCCTCTCTAGGAATTAATACGGGATGTCGTTTATCAAATGACCAGTCTGCATTTTTCATACGGCCATTACATCTTAAAAGTCCATCCACATCCTTGAATAAATCCAAATTGATTGATAAGCTTGTTTTCTTTCCTTCACTCTCTCGAGGAAAATGTTGCTTTTGTAAGTTCTCAATCAGCTTCATTTTATTCATGTCTTTTACTGTTTCAATGTCTTCTTGAAATGTCTGTACCGGTATCAACTCATCAATTTCCATAAAGTTTGTAGTATCCGAAGGACCCTGCCCAAACGAAGATTCTGGATTTTCGAATACAGAGTTGTTAGGCCAATTGTCTTTTTCATGTTTTAGAAATTCAGGACCGTTGAACCACAGTGACTTCTTCTTGTTCCATAAATCTGGACGTGTTGCTAAGTCTGCTGGATTAATTGATGTATTTATGTACCGTATCTCTAGTTTTTTATTTTCTTTAATAGCGTTTATTCTTCTTTCAATGAAAGGGGGAAGTAATTTGTTGGATTTTATCCAACTTAGTACAATTTGACTATCTGTCCATAGGTATTCTTTACTAATTGGAATCTCTATAATATTCTTAACATATGTCATTAATCTGCTGCCCAAGTAGCAACCAAGCCATTCTAGTCTGGGCATTCGCAGATTTTGTCTTTCTTCTTTTGGTGTTACTTTAGACTTTGCCATAACGAAAGCTATATTATTTCTGTCTTTGTTCTTTGACTTTAAATAAACTACCACTCCATAAGCGTATTTTGACGCATCGCTAAATCCATGTAGTTCATACGTTGTACTTTCTGGTCTTCCTATGACTCCCATGAAGCGTTGTATCTCTATTTGTCTTATGTCCTTTAATTGATCAACTAGGTCTTCCCATTTTTTCTGTAAATCTTCTGGTAATGTTGTATCCCACTTTATTTTTATTTCTACTTCATGCGTCCTGAATTGAATAAGTAGTGCCACCAGATCTCCAATCATCGATGGTCCTCTGGGAATTTTCCTCTAATCAGATGTCTCAGATGGTTGTGCTTAGTGTCTTCTCCAAGTGATTGTAACACCCTGAGGTGTCTCTCTATCTCATCTAATGCAATGCGACATTCATTAATTGATTTACTTGCAATCTTTACTTTGTTGAGTGCACTGTAATGTGCATCTATAATTTGGGATTTTTTACCATATCTTTCTTTTAGTATTTGAATGGCTATCATATAGTTACTGTTTGTTGTTTCTAGTCCATCTATAATTTTTCGTGGTTCTCCTTTACTGTGGATTTTAAATAAAGTAATTTATCCACATCCGAAATAGAACGTTCATGAATGTTTGAATTGAATATGTCAAAGTATTCACACCATATTAGTATGTCTCCGCTAAACTCTGGTAATGTAAGAGTGGGTAATTTTGCAGAAAATGTACGTTTGTGATCAGGTTCTTGTATAGTATTTTTGTAGTTTCTTTTGTCTAGTATACATTTCAGCTCTGCTAAAATGTCTTCACCATCTAACTGTATGGTACTCATATCTGATATATCATCCGCTGAAGGATTGTTTGAATATCTAAAATATTCATTTAATTCTGTCGTGAATCTTTTCAAACTGCTTTCTAGTTTTGAGGCACATATTTGTGCTTTTTGTATATTCTCGCTAGAATCACTACCATCTGTACAATAAGCTTCTGCTTCTGTTTTGTATTGTTTTATTCGGGAAATTATCTGGTTTAGTCTGAATTTTATAATATCCTCTAAAGGGCTATTTACTTCCTCTTTGTCACTCTCCATTTTCTGTAATTAATTTATTGCGAACTTAGCTATAGAATCAAATATTTACTTTACTACTAATCCTATGAAGGTACATAGGTAGATATATATATACATTATTGATTGAAATTCTTTTGAATTCTACTAATCATAGGTATATGTAGAAGCTTTCGCATGTAGGTAGATATGCTTATTGGATTACATCTCCTGATTTCGCATAGGCTCAACCTTGGGCAGGCTCCAGTAGGTATCTAAAGTCAGAGTCTATAATAACAATAGCTCCAACTGCTTTTAGGACAACGATCCAAGACGCCGCCGGTTGCCGGTTCGTCGGCTATCACTTAGATCAACTTGAATGTTCACAACGACATGTATACAATAACAAGACAAAATGAGAACACGAACTTATCCTTCACTTACTACTTACATGGAATGGAGACTGTCTTCGTATTAACGTAGGTACAAATGCTTCGTTGGGTATTACTTCGATCAACTAGAATGTTCACAACGACATGTATACAGTTACAAGACAAATTGGGAACACGAACTTATTCTTCACTTACTACTTACATGCAATGGAGACCGTCTTCGTATTAACGTAGGTACAAATGTTTGTATATAGGTATTTGCACTGTTTCTAAGTACTTTTTACATAACACTGACAATTACACTTGAAATCTCACTAGAATAACCGACTGTCGTGTTTGCCTTTCAATTCAATCAAATTTCAGTAGGGAACCAGGTAACAGAACAACTGACAATCTTCCAATATGGTTGCCGTGCCGTAGGTATCACGTTCACGTCGGGGGTAAAATAACATCCGTTTTTCTCCATTGTCCGCGAAATTCAAATTGTGTATATTTTGTATTCACATATAACTTAACTTATATTCTAGGCGTATAATTGACCGTTTCAATTATTATCTTATGTAAATAGACCGAAATAATTTTGAGATACCTCGAAATACGTTAAAAAGTAGAAAATTCGATATCAATAATTCCATTCCATAGTACAGGTAGCGCCATCTTGTAATGATATTTGTACTCATCGGGATGTTCGTCCCAATCGATCGTATATCTATTTACTTTGAAATTGTTCAATTGTGTACGTAAAATTATGTACGTGATATAAAAATACCTGATAGACTATTATTACAATAAAGACTCCTTATAATTGACATCTTCTTGCTTGCTTCTAGCTTTATAACCAACTTGTTGACTTCCGAATGGTTTTGCCGACATATTGAAGGACATGTCCCGAAATTAACAAACAGCCTACGGTGAGACGATGACTTCCGATCGGTTTTGCCAACATAACAAACAATAGTCGATCGGACAGTCCCCCGGGAAGGAAGAGGAAAAGAAAAGAAAAGAAAATATGACACACACAAACATTTTCAACCAGCTTCAGACACCGAAATACATAATGATAATTTCTCTTGCTGTTTCTATGATGATAATGAATATCCTATTTTCTCCAGCACATTTTACCATTTCACTTTCAGTGATATTATGGTTCTCAAGCTATTTTAGTATGTCAAGACAGGCAACATCATGTTTTTACCATCATATCAATCTCTCATAGACAGACAACAATTATATTTTTACCAGCATATCAATCTCTCCAAGACAGGCAACAATTATATTTTGACCAGCATCTCCACCATGTCGGAACGGGGGGGATGTAACTCTTTTTCTTATGTGGGATTTATTATTAGCTATCCGAATCCGACTCATTCTGGTACATACCTTGGGTTCATGTAAGCTCTGTCTTGGATATCTAACCTTTGTGGTTGGTTGGTATTCTGCTGATATTTCTTACTGCTTCGCATTTGTCACCTCCTGTGATTAAACGTACATGAGCATCTCTGTACCTCCCACAACATCTATTGTCCCACACCTGTTACTCTAGAACATTGCATATTACATCAAAACATTTAGTAATAGTTATATAGTTTACATCAGCTCTTTCTGTGAACCAGAAGACAGACGTCTCTATCATTCCTTATCACAACGACGAGTATCCCGACGTTTCAGGATACTCTCTTCGCAATGGCGTGGAGAGTTATAAGACGTCTCTCAGCATCTCACACGCCTCACCAGTACTCAGTCAATGCATTCTGAGATTCTAAATAACCCCGGGCAAATCTCAATACCGCAGCAAGAGACCCGTCGCAACCCCGGGTGCAACACACTCAAGACCCATGGACTAAAAGTCCCTTTGGGAATAAAATATAGCTCAGTAAACTTCCTTGACAATGATGGATCTCATACGCTTGTATGAGCATGCATCCAGTTGCCATCAGCTAGGACAGGGATAAAAACACATTATGAATACAAGTACATCAGAACAAGAAGTGCTGTGGGGAAGCTAAGAGATACTCAACTTAAAGCTGCTGCAGATGGTGATCCCATGTAGCAACAGGATTCTCACACCTCTGCCTTGAAGATTATTCACAATCACAAGTCACAAACTCTAAAGATTAATGGCGTCTGTAGGTGCTTCACATTGCGCGGCAAGAGCCTTCTGTGAGCTGCCATCTGTCAGTTTATCCATAGACAACTCGACGTTCCTATGCATGCAGAATAATATAGGATAAAACAAGACATTTGTCTATGGACACACCTGAAACTTCGCGGTTGCCGCGACAGCAGCATTGCATAGTATGAGCTCATGAACCTGAGAAATGTTTGCATCGTATACTGACCTGACCAATAGTATTATAATGATGACGTGGAAGGGGATGATAATGACGTTGAAATAAGATGAAGCGCTGTCTATCTTAGACCCACAGAAAGCTAACATCGTTATATTTTATTTTTTCAAGTTTATTTACTTTTCTTCATGCACTACATCTTGTGATTGTGAGTAATAATATTCTATATTAATATATAGAATAATATCTCTATGCACTACCTACACCAAGTGGAAAGCCTGGAAGGTAATAGACGACCACCATTGCCTACGACCAATAATCACACCAGCACAGCACTATTTTTAGTATTCTATGCCACACACCATCATTTATTTATTATCTGTTAGAATATTAGTGTTCTGTGCAAACCAAAAACCCACTCAACGGTACCTACAACATATGATTTGGTTAGGTCTGTGACCAAGCCAAACCATGTGTTACCGTCTGTGGTGTTGCATTGATTGTATTGTATTGTATGTATACATGCATGCACGGATTATTTCAAACTGTTTCACAGCCTTGATGGAAGTTACCTTGCATTCACAGCGCAGCGATACATGTTTCCCTCACCTCAACTTAGCATTAGAAGCGATTTCACAATAATCTGAAGGTAATGGAGGCACATAAATCCTATTGGCACATCTCTCGAATCTCTGTAGGTACATGATCAGAAAATGGAGTTTTTCGTTAAAGTTTTACGCATATTCCCCTCAACATTGCGAGAACTTTCGAAGTTGATGACGGATTTGTTTGATAGACTGATAAATGTATTTCAATATTTATATCCAGACTTTGGGGCAGAATAATCAGGATGTTGGAGCAAATGGCCGAAGATTATGCAGCCTATTTCAAGGTAGATGTTCTTACTGGATTCCGAACTGTTCAAGATGTAGTTGATAATATGCTGACTCGACTTGAAGAACTGACAAGTGTGTTGCAAATGATAAAAGTTAAGGATAATGACTGTAGTTCAGCTATGTCTGAAGATATCATAAAATACAGAAGTGAAATCACAGTATTGTCTAAGAAAATCCTTACTATGAGCAATGTTATAGCCAAATTACAGTCAAATGTTGATCAACTAGAGAAGCAAGTTGAAAAAGCAGAAATTGATTTTGGGTTGAACAATGAAAATAAACTAAAAAGTTTGTTTAAGCCTTTTTTAAGAAGAAAAGATAACACACCTGTTAGCCCAGGACCATTTGAGAAGCTACAATTTGACAGTGTTTTGAACAGCTTTGAAAATAGAACCTAATAGCATAGCTTAAGAAATATAATTATTTACATAATTAAAGTGCCTTGGATATTAAAATTAAAAACATTTACATACCCATTGAAACATTTTTATTTGAATTCACAATGAATGAGAACAATTTAATCACAATAATAAACTTGTTGAGTGTCTGGTGCTGTTTCAAACATGACAAGCTGCGTACCTAACCTCTTAAACTTCTATTAATTAACAGTCTTGTGAATAATATTGTTCTATTAAAAAAAAATTAGCTTGAATGTAATAAGCTAATGCAGGAAAAATATTTACCAATGAGCTATTGATCCATGGTTCAAGGACATTTTTTTTTAATCAAGAATACGGCAATCATTTTTAACCTATAAAACAACAAACAGCACAGCATAAAATAAATGGTTTATTTAATGCCTAATATTAGCTTATCTAATATATAAAAGGAAAAGTCCTGAGTGACTGATTCAACTAGATACAATTAACACACAGCCTATATCGCTGGACATACAGACTTGAAATTTGGTGGGTATGTTTGTCTTGGTGTGTAGGCGTCTGCTAAGAAAGGAATTTTGAAAATTCACACCCCAGGTTCAAAGTTCACAGTGAAATGTTGCATATCTCCAAAACCGTATGTGGTAGACATTTGAAAATACGTATTAAGATTGCCCATATGAAGAAAGGAATTTCCATATCGTAAAATAAAAAAAAAACAAATTGAAAATTTGCACCCTTAAAGGTTCAAAATGGGATTCATAGTTCGCAGTTAATGTGGCATATCTCTGAAACCGTACTTGATAGACGATTAAAATTAGTGTATAGATTACCCATATGTTATAGGCCTCTAACACTAACTAGAGGGTTTTTAAATTTTTTCAATAATAAAGAGTAGAGGGTCTAATGTTTAAGGAAAACCCCTTTAGATGAGCTATATCTTTTGAACTGTAACAGGCAGCTGGTTGAAATCTTCAGACCTGACATAGGTAATGAAAAATAAATGGGGATTATGGGGGTATGGGAACATACAAAAAAGTTTCTATAAACTGTTATTTCAACCTATATCAAGCTTGGTGAATATAGTACATACTTTAGGTAAATATATACTGAATAATACAAACTGGCCAAGCGTGACCCGCATGAAGACGCAAATGTGGGTCGCGACCTTTGGTGTGTGTGACTGAACCGCAATATGAAGTAGGTACTGACTTCCTTTACTTATTTCCTGTGGAGCCAAATCCTCCTGCACCTCTATTGGTTTCAGACAAATTGGTGACTTCTTGCAGTACTGGATAGTAGATTTTTTCACAAATCAGTTGGGCAATCCTATCACCTTTTTTGATTGGAAACTCTGTGTCGGAATGGTTAAATATCACAACACCCACATTGCCTCTGTAATCTTCATCAATCACTCCAGCTGCAAAACAATAAATAGTTTACTTTTATCCAAGTAATTCTCTGTCCAAGTTACCTAAGAATCAATGTACCTATCATTTTCCTACATGTTGGATCTCTATTGCCTATTATGGATTTCTTTGTTAGTGGTGCATGGTGAGTATTATATGTATTTTACAAAAGATATCTAAACATTATTGATGGCATATTAACTGTTATTTGAAGTTAAATACTCTGTTGATTGTTGGTAATGAGAGATTCATAAGCTATACTTCAAAGTATAGATAGTTGATTGTTCAATATTTACTGATGTGATTTGCAGTAGAAAGCTGCTGAACATATTTTCACAGTATAATTCTTAGCTAGTTTAGCATTGTAGGCCCTTTAGTAGGGGTTTCTTTTCTACAAATACTAAGTATTTCAATGGATGCATTGACACTTTCTATTTTGTTCACATGTTTAGTCTATAAAATTAAATATCCAGGCTTAGGTAAGTATTCTGAGTGTTACAAATTACCTCCAACATCAATGAAGTTCTTCACAGCTAGCCCAGATCGAGGGGCCACCCTTCCGTAACAACCATGAGGTAACTCTATTTGCAAATCCGTTTTCACAAGCTCTTTCCCTCTTGCCGGGACTACATAGTCATAGGCACTGTTAAATAGATAGGCTATTATGATTTGAATGAATTAATAAAAATATATATAATTCTGCATGTGGGAGTTTAATTTTAGTTGGAAACTAATTCTGACAGCTTATCTGATACAGATAGGGTGATAACGTGGTTTATAGACGAGAATAAGGAAAAAAATATTTTACCTCTTGAGATCGAACCCTGCAGCTTTTTCAGAACCTTTCATCGGTGCAAACGCGTGCTCGCTCAGTTTAGTGAATTTCAGAGCTAGTGATACTTTGGAATCCATGACGAATAACACTTTGTAAAAACTCCGTAATGCGTTGATAATTTTGCTGAGGTATGATACAAAGAAAGGAACACATGCAATGCAACCCAAGAAAATAATGTAGATATAAATTATTTGTTTCACCATCAAAGAAGTGATTAAATTGGCGCCAAAACAAAACAATAAAAACACTATATTCAATGCAATCATTGTCAAATGTCATGTCAACAGTCAACGTCACTGAAATTCTCCTTCCAGCCAGCGCAGCGTAGTGGCTCAAAAAGTATCGATATCGTTAGGACTGGCATTTGTTCCTAGAACTTCACATATACTTTATATATATATTTTTTAAGATGTAAACATTTATTCAATAAAAGTACAATTAAACTAACTATGTACAAAGGAATCAGTCAGATTACCTTAGGACCGTTACAAACGGCCTTTATATATTGTTTCACTATGAAATTGCATGAAGTATGACTGTACTGGCAGAGGCACTATTTCACACACTATTTATACGTATAGCATACGTATAGTATATTATAATAAGGAAAGCCCGTTTTCTATAAGAACTATTACGTTATTTAAAGTGTACGCTGCCATAACGCGAGCTCGAAAAGATAGTCAAAAGTCTAGACCGGACGCACAGTTGCTTGTCAGCAACCCACAGTTGCAGAGACGCCACCATATGCAATTTTCAAACTCGGATGACATGACAAGGATGTTACCTTGATTACCACGTTACTTACCTAAAATATTATGACCAGCTCTATTTTTTCTTGTACCTGTTTTATATTTTTTATTTTGTATGGTTATGTACTTCTATTGTTACGCTTTGAAATATAATTCCGATAAGTCGTTGCAATATTTTAGAAATAAAGTGATACACATTCTCCAAGTCACGAAGAAACCAACGTATTATTTCCATCAAAGCCAACGAAAAGCCGCAACTCAGCGTCGTTGTTGGTAAAGTTAAAACGAAAAAAAAATCCGCAGTGCTCGCTTCTTACACGCACCTTATAGAAATGATAGAGGTGGTATTTGAAGAACAGTAAACAGCAGCGAACTTACCCGTTTATCAAAACTTTAGTTTTTTGATGTGCAACAAATTACCTCTTGCTTTCCTGCAATCTGTGGGGAGTAATTTCATGAAAAGAAACTGAAGTGTGTAACAGGAAGTAAAATGACGATTCCTATACAATATAAAAAATCCTAATCGAAAATTTTAAATTTTACCAAAGAACAGAGGTCAAAGATATTTTTGGATTCCATCTTGAATTTTGGAGGTGTGTTTTGTAAGTGTAAACTTCTGGGCATGTTGGGTATTTTTGAGCTGGGAAAAAAACCGTCAACATAGCCGTCAAAGTCAAATATTCATTATGATTTTTCACCCTTCCTTAATTTTAGCCCTGGCGGATAATTTAACAATACCGCGGCCACAGAAAGAAAGGATAGATTAGGTAAATTACTTAAAACTACTGGAGAACATTTCAGCGGGCCACCTGACCACGGCTGATGAAGTAGAGGCTACTGCTTGTCTCATCCTTGACAGGACTGAAGCAAAGGATAAGGCTACTAAACTTGCCCCGTCGAATCCCCTCGCCGTGATCAGACTCCAAAACGAATCCAGGAACAGCTGAGGAAAAAAAAGAAAACCCACTTGCTGTGGGCACGGTCGCGTTGCCCTAGAGTCAAAGCGGAGCTCAATAAGCTGAACTTTACGATCTCAGTTGCAATCGAGTCCTGGCGCGGTGCGACATGGAATGCCAGGATTGATGAAGCTGCTGAGTGCAACACGAACCTCCATGCATTGAATCGACTATTGACAAATGCCCCATCTCCTACTTAACCACTACTGGAAGCCCAGGGCCGGAGGAGATTTGCGCCGGTGGATCGAGCCGAAATATTGGCGGAGCATCTGGAGGCGCAATTTTCTCCTCACCCAGTTGCAAGCAATGCCTCTAACGAGATCTATGCCCACCAGGCTTTGGTTGAAGATACAGTCAAAGACTTTCTTTCAAGGCCAATGCCTCCACTCTCAGGTGAAAACTTAATTTCCCCATCTGAAGTTCGGCAGGCCGTTCTCCGTTTACCCAAACAAAAAGCGATAGACTTCCTAACATTGCTTTGCTCCACTTACCGCGCAGAAGCGAACCCTTTTTGGCCAAGCTTTTTAATGGAATACTCCGAACTGGCCACTTTCCTACCACTTGGAAAATAGGGAAGGTAGCATTATAGCTCCCGAAACATGGTAAAGACCGACGTATGCCAGACAGTAACCGGCCAATAACGCTGCTTTCCACAACAGCCAAATTGTTTGAGCGTTTGTTGCTGCGGAGTCTCGCTGTACTTATTGAGCCTCATCCCGAGCAATTCGGGTTCCAGCCAGCACTCCACTACTCTCCAACTTGTTAGAGTATTCCATCACTTAGCCCACGAACTTAACAGTGGCCGCTCTACTAGCTTGGAGTCTTCCTCGACGTGGAAAAGGCCTTTGATCGTGTTTGGCACGCGGACCTTATCCTAAAACTGATCGGATCCAGTGCGCCACCTATGCTTATACGAATCATAGCGTCGATCGTACAAGGTCGCCAATTTTTTGTATCGGTGGAGCATAACAAGTCACTACCTCGCCAAATCACCGCCGGCGTACCGCAAGGGAGTTGCTTGTCGCCCGCATTGTATGCACTCTATACAGATGACATCCCCACTCTCGCGACTAATCTCAGTCCTGGAGAGGATGATGTCACCCTGGCACTCTTTGCGGATGACAGTGCTTTCTTCTCGTCTTCCATTAGCCCAATTTTAGCATGGAGACAGATGCAACGTATACTTGTCGCTCTTCCAGAATGGTTGGACAAGTGGCGGGTAGCTGTTAACGTACACACTAATCACATGCACACTAATCGCTCGGGTTAGGAACGGTTGATGATCGAGATCTTTAGCGCAGCGATGTGCGAGTTGCGCTGGAGCCACAGATAGGTGAAAAGTAGTCGTAGCACTGTGCGAGTGGTGCAAAAAATAACTATTCGCTACCTGTCTTGTTTCTTCGTAGCTGTCTTGTTTCTTCGTAGATGAAATGCAGGAGCAAAACGGTATTTCTCCACAATCACAATTTAACAAGTTTGGGTTGTCACTAAACGGCACAAAGTTTATTTTGGGGTGACACTATTCTTTAATATTTTAGTAAGATTTGACGCCCGTCTACTCTGTTCGATGTTTGAACGACGACTTACACTGCAAGGCCAATAGAATATAAACATAAAGATATAAATGTAAAAAAATATACAAAGATATAGAATGGCAACCTTCTGTTCGATATCTTGGTGTGGATATAGACAAGTCCTTGACGATGAACGCACAGGTCGAACGCGTCATTCGCCAAACCTGTGCTGCCAGGGCTACGCCATGCTGCGACCAGTCCTTACATCAAAACTCCCGCTACGGACCAAAGTTGGAGTTTGGTATGTGCTGTGCTCGGCTACAAACTGCAAAAAAATTGAATCGGACAATTGTCACCACGTGCATCTCAACACTATTGCCCCGCTTCATGCTAGACCTCCGGACGACAACCGCCCCTGGCGACCACGTGAAATTCTGTTTTCGTTTTAGTATATTTTAGTGGGCTCCTACGCCACCCTGATACCTATTTTTCTCTGTGTCATTTTATATGTTGTTTTTCTATGAATTGTGTGGTGATTGTATACCTATTAGACCGTTTATTGTACAAGCAAAATTGTAATTGTAGCCTCTAACTTACTAATCACTAACATTAGATTGACATGCATACCGCAAGCCAAGAAGATACCGGCAGTCGAAACGCAACTTTAAGCCAAGGACATTGTAAGCCGCTGAAAGGTTTACAAAACTTGGCAAACCAAATGACTCAGCAGTCGTTACTGCTGTAGTTGATGCTAGGAATAAGAGTCAAAGCTCGTTTCTTACCCGCACTTCCCAGAAACGGTAGAGGTGTTAAGGACCGATTATGATTATTATTTTTATCATCATTTTGAAACGTCAAATCTACCGCCTGTTCGGAATCGCGACCAGCACACAAGGAGAAAGGCATGAACATCGGGCTGGGTTATTTTTTGATTATCCATTTAACATTTAGGTATACAGAGTATACAATAAATTAATAACATTACAAGTGTTACCTACATCATAAACCTAACTACTTAATATTATCTAAAAACATTGATTATAACATAACTACCAGTTGGGCAGTTTCTTAACATTGAGAAATCACCATTTAACTGTCAACTGGTATAGCAATATCGGGCCACGCGTTCTTATCGTCGATATAGTCACTTATTTTGTAGTAGGCACTTTTAATTAAATTACTCTTTATATACAATTTGAATTTAAGAGCAGAGAGTTTGGTGGCGCTTTGAGGAAGCTTATTATAGAATCGTACAGTTTCCTAAGAATGAATGATTTACTTTTCCTAAGCGATACCTAGGAATGTCAAGTTTATTTTTATTTCTAGTATTAACACTGTGTACATCACTTCTTTTACTAAACCAATCAACGTTGCTGTGAGCGTGCATTCGATTTTCATAAACGTATTGGGAGCTGACTGTAAGAATACCAATCTCTTTAAAACGTTCCCTGAGAGAGTCACGAGTTTCCAAATTATAAATTGCCCGTACAGCACTTTTTTTGCAGGATAAAAATGCTTTCGATATCTGCTGCATTCCGCATCAAAATATGCCATAGGACGCTGTGAATGTAACTAAAATAAACTAACCTCGCCGTGGTTTCATCAGTAAGATGGCCTTATGGCCTGCTAGCTAATGTTATTAATATGAATACCCCATTGCAACTTTGCATCGATATTTAAACCCAAGAAAGTAGTTGCTTCCATAAAGTATTTCCCCATTTAAGATTATGTCAGCATTGCTGACTTGAACATTAGGCATGGTGAATCTAATGTATTTGCTTTTTTTATCATTTAATAAGAGGTTATTTACCGTAAGCTAATCAAGAAATCTAGCTAGAGAAGCATTTACACAATCATAATTATCTTTAACCCTATTAACTCTAAATATTAATGGAGTATCGTCTGCAAACAATACAATATCACATAAATCCCCTACACAGGAAGGCAGATCATTGACATAGACTAGAAACAGAAAAGGCCCTAAGATCGATCGTTGTGGTACACCTATGTTAGTGAAGGTTCCCGAAGATCTGCTACCGCTAATATCCACTTTTTGAATGCGATTCGATAGGTAACTATGCATAAGGTTTATTGTCTGATTCTGGATGCCGTAGTGTTTAAGCTTTGAGATTAAGATGTCATGATCTACGCAGTCGAAAGCCTTAGATAAATTACAAAGTACTCCTATGGTATCCTGTTTTCCTTCACAGGCTTTAAAAACGTACTTCAACAGCATGGCACCAGCGTCAGTTGTTGAACGACCTTTAGTAAACCCAAATTATTTGTCATGTAGAAGCCTGTTACAGTTAAAATGTGACAACAACTGGTTGAGAATACTACATGCCGGCAGAATTGAGATTGGTCGATAATTTCCTGGATCCTTTACATTTCCAGATTTGAATAAAGAAATCAGCTTGCTATATTTCATAAGATCTGGAAAGATTCCTTCGTCAATGCTTCTATTAAATATATATGCTAGACATGGTGCTATATCAAAAACAATCGTGCATATAATCTTTACGGGTATCCCCCAGATCTTCAGTATTTTTAATATTCATTGACTTAAAAGCTTTTAGAATACAATCAGCATTGACGTGTCTGAAGCTAAAGGAAACATTACACCTTTCAACACTTGTTTCTAAAAAGGCTAACGCACAATCAACAGCTTTTTTGGAGTTTAATGGTCGCGTAACAATTTTTAGTACACAAGAGAAGAAGCGGTTAAATTCATTAGCAACTTCATAGTTATTAGTCAAAATTATATCGTCAACTTTTAAGTTTATCTGCTTTTTCAAAGGTTTTGCTTTACCTGTTTGATTATTTATAATTTTCCAGGTAGCCTTTATTTTATTTGATGACTGTTCTATTTTCCCTTTAATTTACAAAGATGCAGCATGACATGCTTTTTTAAAGATTTTTGAGAAGTTTTTGACAAAAGAAACAAATGATAAATCGTGTAGCCTTGACTCTCATTCTGCATATAGTTCATACAATCTACTCCTACTTTTATAGATACCGGCTGTTGCCCAATCTGCAAACATGGAACCAGATTTAGCTTTGCACGTTTTTAGTGGGAACGTATACTCGTGTTCTTTAGTATTAGATTACACAATATATTATAAAGCTCATTTGGATCATTGAATGATCATGGGATAAGGGAAATCTTTTGACTAATGTTGTTTTGGAATTTTATGATGCTAGCTTCGGTAATTGGTCTGTATGTGTATGTGAGTCAGGTTTCATTGTCCCATTGTTCCTTGTTTATAATCCGAATGAGTTGACATTTAGTATGTGTATTTGTAATAACTTTCAGATATTAATTATGAAAAAAAAAGCTCAGAAATGTTTCCTTTAAAAGGGTGTAATTGGGCAAAACTTTTTATGTGGAGATGTATTTATATTTGATCCGATCGAGTTGAAATGTTGTACATGTGTTTATTATTGCTTAAAAATGCGTATTTAGAAAAAAATATTTAAAACACTGTCTATTATTTATTTATTTATTTATTTAAAACGTTTACAAACAATAACAATATGTAGACACTAAAAAACCAATATTGGTTTGTGCTGGCATCCTTAGTCGCCACTGTGACACTCTTCCTTAAATATTTAGGTACTTATACTAATATACTAATACTACTACTAACTTACTTACTAGCAAAGAACACATTATAAAAAAAACAAAGCTAAACAAATACATGTTCCTATCCACAAAAATGCAATCAACTCATAAAACAAACACGAAATGGCACATACAGGTTGTTCACTTTATACCTAACTATAGGGAGTCTAAGAAATATTTTTTATATTTATATTTACAGTTCTTATAATTTATATCATCTAAAGTTTTACGGGGCATCGCATTGATCATATTAGGTATAATATATTCAATTGTACGTCTACCGTAATAATTGCTTGCTTGTTATAGTTGTAGTAACTATATATAGTTATTTTTCTAGTGATAATTTTATGTGTCACTGGTACTAATATTTCATTATTATTGAATTGTTCAGTCAATAAATGTACTTTGAATTTATCTTGAACCGGCAGAATGTGACAGAATTTAAAAAGACCTGATGGGTTATCTTCGTATTTAATTTTAATAAAACGGGGGTTATGGTTTTTAAGATCCTATATTGTATAATGATATATTTTATCTAGATATGTTTTGAATGTGCGGCCGTAAGAAGTAATACCGTATGATATTATTGATTCTCCCAGTGACTTATATAGATTCAGTAGTACATTAGTTGGCATTTTATATTTAATTATCTTTATTTTGGCTATTACAGCCCTTAACTTGTCGCAAACATTTTCAACATGATAACGCCAATTGAAACTATTATCGATTATAAGTCCTAAATAACGAAAGAGCATTTAGAACCACATGCTGCGGGATTGTGTAGACAGTCGTGATTGTGTGCAACTACATTAAACGTATCATTAATTGTTTTATTACGAGAGTGTACGTGAATGATTTTGGTTTTACTTGCATTTAAAACAATACCTATATCATGAGCCCACTTACAAATTTCTGTGAAGTCATCTTGAAGATATTGACCTGCTATTTTAATATCTTTGTCAGCGGCCATTAAACATGTATCATCTGCATACTGGTATACGGAACACTTATTTAGTTCGTTGCCCATATCATTAACATACGCTAAGTAATGAAGCGGTCCTAGTACAGATCCTTGGGCTGTTCCCGTAGATACATCCACCGGGTTACTCATTTCACTACCAACCTTAACATAATATTTTCTATTTTTTAAGTAATCTTCACACCACGTTTTAATTGGACCTCTAATTCCCGTATTGTCTAACTTATTTAGTAATATGTCATGCTTAAGCGTATCAAAGGCTTTACTAAAGTCTATAAATATAATATAAATAACAACAATACATGATTTTTATTATTTAGGTATTTATTGACATCATCAGTAAATTTAGATAGTAGCAATGCTGTTGATTTATTAGGCTGAAAACCGTATTGTGCATTTGATATGATTTCATTATCAGCATAAAAATTTTGTATTTGCCTACATATAATTTTTTCTGCGATCTTATCTATAACGGGAAGTATTGTTATTGGTCTATAATTTTCATACTCATTATGTTTTCCTTTTTTATAGATAGGTCTTACTATACCTATTTTTAATTCGTTTGGATATTTACCTTTTTCAATGCTTCTATTTATTAATTTAGCTATTACATTTATAATTTTCCCGCTGATTTGTTTGTTTTTTGATTTTTTACAATTTTTGTAATATTTTTACATGTTGCTTTTTTGATATTAATTGTTTTATTTTCTGGAAAAACGTATAAAGACTCATTAATAAGGTATTTATTACAATTCGGCAAGATTTTATTCACACTTTCATCAAATTCTTTTCCAAAATTGTTTGCAATTTGTTTGATTGATATATTGCTTTTCATGAAGGCTTTAAGAATAGCCTCATCAACAGATTTTTTGATGCGCCCAGTGAGATTATTTAATATTTCCCATATTTTTTTCGGATCTTTATTATTTTCTTCAATCTGTTCATAATATTTATTTCTACGTTTTTCTATTATTTTTCGTGTTTTGTTTCTAAATGTATTAAATTCTAGTCTTAATATTTTGTTGTTATTGTCATTTTTCTATTTTTTAAATAAACTATCTCTCTTTTTACACATGACATTGATTTGTTTATTTATCCAAGGATCTTTGTTTCGTTTACTATTTAGATTAATAGTTTTATTATATTTAGATTTTTCGTAACATTTATTAAGGCTATTATTAATAAAGTCGTATATTTTTAATGGACAATCTATTTTATCTACCGGGCTCCAGTTTATGTTATTAAATAAAGATTGTAATTTGACATTATCAGTAAACTGTCTCACCTGTAGAACACCCTGTATTGTTTTTTGATCGAACCCAAAGCACGACAGTATTATCGCACAGTGGTCGGCCAGTACTGTCCCGAGAGCGGCCGAGTAAACATCCAATGAGCTAGACCTTACAAAAATATGATCGATGCAGCTTTTCGTTGTAATTTGGTTGTTGTTTTTATTTTTGCGTGTTTCTATTCTTGTGAAATCTGATATTGCACTTACCAGACCATACTCCGCCATACACCCCATATAGTTATCTCGTATGCTGTCGTGTGTTTCAATCGATATTTATATCACCTATTACGAATACATCTGTTTTGAGCTGTGAGGTATTGAGGTAACTTTTTAGTTCTGTAATAAATAAGTGTTTGCTAGCGGCCGGCGGTCTATAGAAAGCCAATAAGTGCGCTGTGTAATTATACGGTGTTATCAAAGTACCTGCAATTGACTCACAGTGAATAAAAGAATAGTCTAGTGCTTGAAATTCAAAAACGTTTCTCACGTATAGTATGATTCCACCGCCCTTTCTATTTTTTCGTAGCGCACTATGTTGTTTATATCCGATTACATCAAACATTGACAATATCTCTTCAGATATATTTACTTCAGACAGAACCAATACATCAATACTGATTTTAGACTGATAAATTATCTGTCTAAAAACTGATAAATTAACTGTAAAACAAGACCAAATTTTTTGATAAGCGACCTTACGTTTATGTGGATAATACATAAACTAGATATATTATTAGGTAGGTATTTATGGAATTCGTTGATATTAGCACAATTAAAGATTTCTGTTATATCCATTAAAGAGGTTGATTTTATGCTATTACCGAGTTTTGTTATTATGTAAAGATAATTTTGTAATATCCTCCTCACATCTGATTACAACTGCCTTTTCGTTGTCTCCCTTGCGAGCCATGATCTTGAAATCCTGGAACCAAATGTACTTAAAGTCCTGCAGTGTCTGCCTGGCTTTCCATAGCAGGGTTTTGTTTGATTTCGTAAGGGCTCGACGCACAATCACTTTTGAGGCAGCCACCATATCAACTGGGAGTTCTGGTAATATTTCCTCTACAGTGTTGTTTCTAGACGCACAGACCCATTGATCAACATCTTGTACATCCATATGTATCAGGCCCTCCTGTCCAGTTCGAGAGCGGATGCGTCTTATACTAATCACATTGTTTTTATCCATGCACATCCTAGTTGCAAGAATAATCTTATCTATCTTAAGAATTATCTAGATTCTCGTTCGGTACTAGAGGGATTCCCACTACTTCCACAGTTTTTTCTAAGTTACGCTGCTCAACTTCCTGCATATGTTGCTCAATAGCTGATATCTTGAGTTCTAGATGAGTATTACTATTTGTCAAATATTGATTTCTTTTCTCCAACTCCTTGATTTTATTACTGAATATATCCATGGTCTTAGTCAAGTCGTCAATTTTCTTGCTACAAAAAACTTATTGAGTCATTTACCACGCTCATTTCCTTATGTATAACTTTCTTGACTTCTGTTGAGATATTTATACGCATCAATTTTCCCGTATCAATCGAACTTATCTGTGGAGCGCCGCTGATTTCTTCAAGATCCTCCTCCTCCTCATCATATTCTGGGATTATGAACGATTTACGACGAGGAGATTCGCGGTGACATTCTTCGCAGGTCCACTCCAAATTGTCGGCATTTCGAATAACAGATAGCTGCTTCGAGAATAAACTCGAGCAAAGCTGATCAGCATGAACAATTTTACTGCACTTATTACATTCAAGCCCTGGTGACTTCTTTGTTATATTTTTAGAACAATTGTCGCACTTTGCCATTTTGAGGGTAGATGAACACTGGTAATTGGGTAGTACTAGTATGAGTAATAAGTCTCATAACGTGACCGGTTCGTGTGACAGCTCACGCGCGACTGACTTCTATTGAAGGGTACAATGGGGCAAAACAGTTTGTATGCGTAATCTTAATTTATGATCCGATTGAGTTGAAAACTTGAACGTGTTTTTATAATACTTTTGAAATGCTTATTATAAAAAAAAAACTTGGAGATTTTTCCTCTATACCTAAGGGTGAAACGGGGAAAAACTTTTTGTATGGAGATGTATTTATGTTTGATCCGATCCGATTTGAAATTTTGTACGTGTGTTTATTATAGCTTGATAATGCAAAAAAGTTTGTATTAAAATTTTTAATTTATGTTCCGATTGCGTTGAAAATTGGGACGTGTATTAATAATACTTTTAAAATGCTAATTATGAAAAAAGCTTGAGATTTTTCCTCTAAAAGGGTGAAACGGGGCAAAACTTTTTGTATGGAGATGTGCTTAATCGAGTTGAAATTTTGTTAGTTAATTAACACTAACAAAATTTCAGTATCTTAAAAATGTATATGAGAAAAATGATCAGAAAAATCTTACTACTAAAGGTTCACCCTTTAGTAGTAAGATTTTTCTGGCATCTTACGGGGTAATACTTTTCATACTAACAAATCTTTGTATTTGATCCGATCGAGTTGAAATTTTGTTTATTTGCGTTTATTATAACAAGATGTTTATTTATAAAATATTTTTCAGAAAATCTTACTATTTAAAGGGTGAAATGGGGCAAAACATGCATCAAAAAAATTAATAATTCGATTCAGTTAAAACTTCTACATATTTGTGTTTAAAAGACTATTGAGATACTAATCATTTTATTTTTATTATACTTCCAAAAAAGTGAAAATGTCTTGAAATTTTCTTGAAAATTCTAAATCTTAATTTTAATTCGATTGAGTTGAAATTGTGCATGTTGATGTAATAACTTTGCTAATTATTTAAAAAAAACTTTGAGATTCTGCCTTTGATAGAGTGACATGGGTTAAATCTTGTTGTGCGCGGATATCTTTTTATTTGATCCAATCCGGTTGAAATTGAGTATGTATTTTTATTATAATTTAAATGCCTATCTAGAAAAAAAAACATTTCATTTAATTTTCAATTAAAGGGTGAAATAGGGCAAAAGTCTTGAAATTTAAAATCTTTAGTTTCATCCTTTAAGTTGAATTGTGTGAGTATGTGTGACAAATATTAGATATTTGAAAATACTTTCTTAATTTTTTGGAAATTTCTCACCTTAGAAGGGGAAAAAAAACAAATAAATTAAAACAAATACCCCCTGTATTTGTTTTAATTTAACATGAAATATTTTATTTTTATTTTTGTTTCATTTGATGTACGTATCATATTTTAATTTATTTGTCTGTTTAAAATAACTTTGAAATTAATTGAATGTTTAGTCCTAGATACTAGCTTCATACCGATTTCCTCACGACCTAGCCTTCATTGTCATTAATTCAATAAATTTTCATGTCTTCTTCTCCTTCTCGATTCAAACGTTTCAAAACATCAAAACCATCCTCGACCAGTTCTAAGCAACCTCCACTGCTCCACGAGGCATAGCAGGCAGGAAAGAATGTGGGCTATACTTTCCTGTATGGGAGCTTCACACTAGCAATCTGCGCTCGAGGGTTTTATTATGCCCCACCTGGCAAGATTTGTACTGCACCGGCCAACTTGAGTCCGTAGATCCGTCTGGACATAAGATTTCAAAATTACCGCGACGGGCCGTGTAGAAACTAGGAACCCTGTCGTTCTTTACCTACCCCTGTATATCCAGGCAAGGTATCACAACCATTCCGTTGTTCTTATTTTGCCGTAGCGAAGCACGGGTATTTTCAGCTGGTTTAGTATGAAATTTGGTAAAACAGTTTCTTACACGACATAGTAGTACCGTCCACCTCCAGAAACCAACTGGGTGGACCGTTGAAAGTTTTTTTTAACAGCTGCTCACCTTGTCCATCTGGGTATACCTTGGAAAATATTAAATTTCCACCATCCTCCTCGATATCAAACTCTTCAGATTGGAAGTGCAAAAAGATCATGATTGTAAAATGTATAAGTATTGATTAATGTTCCTAACGAGAAAGTTTAAAAATTTACATTAAGGGTTGCAAAAAGGGTGAATAAGGTTGAAGTCTTGAAAAGGTGTGAAAACTTGAAATAAGTAGGTATCTTTATTTTTATTTATTTTTTATTGTACGACGGGGATGCGCTTGGCCTTCATCTCACCTGGTAACAGGTTGAGATAAGGCCGAAGGTGGTGGCGCACTCCACCCGGGTTCCTCAACAAACTGAGGAACTGGCTATCTTACCTCTGAATACCGGAACACAACATTTTTTTTTTAAGAATTATTATTATTGCGACAGAATTAGGTAAGATGGTGGTAGCTAGCCAGGCGGACTTAAATAAAGTCCTACCACCAACCAAACCAAGCACAATATATTGTACTCCCCATGGGTATTGAACCCGGGACCTCTGGATCTGAAATCGGTGGCATGAAACACTAGACCACAAAGGCGGTTAAGTGCTCACAGCTGTTAAAGTTTTGTTTATAGGTACACAGAAGGAAGTTAACTACTGCCTATTTGGTGCTTTAGTCGACTTTTACTACATCCGTGGGTGGTCGGTGCTATGATTCTTTGCTCTAATTTTGAATTTGCATGGAATAATAGCTAGTAACGAGAGAAAACGTCGAACACTCAGGTGAATAAAGATATTGATAGAAATGTGTGCATAGAGTTAGGTGTCATGTAAGAACACTTTTATCGTAGAGTTAATAACTTCCTTTTGATAAATAACCTCCGTGATTAAATACCTAACACTCACCAGAGATCGCGAGATCTCTGTTCAGGGCGAACTACTAGTACGTAATAAATGCGTCATTTTACCTAAACCAAACACAACTGAGATGAACCACACTGTTTCCGAATTCCGATCCAAATCACAACCTACAGCAAAAAAATCTACCTGCTACGAAAAGGTCTCGCTCGCGTTATGGACACAATTGGATTGCGATTGCGAGTGGTTCATCCGCAGCGATTATCCATTCATATAGAGACCTTAGTCGTCGCAAGCCCTGCCACAGTCCTGCCGATCAATATTTTAAAAGCAACACGGAAGTCAACAAAATCCTGTACCGCTCAAATTTAAACTTTAGTAGGTAGGCCGTGTATCAAGTGTTTTAAACCAAAGTCTGTCTCCACGTTTACATGTGGCAAAGGTCTTTGCTCGACAAAAAACAGTACCAAATACTATACGTACCGTGCACTTAGTACTGTGATTCATTCGGGTGAGCCCCCAAGAAGGGGAGTTTGTCCATTTTTATATTTACATCGAGTCTCCGACATGCGCGGCGTCTCCTCGCCAGTATCGTACTATACTATCACGCACGTACATCTCAGCGCTATGAAACTCGTGTAAATATTGCTACTACCAAGATATTTACGCGCGAATAGTTATTTTTAAACATACAACAACTAGTGCAAGTGAGGTGATAATATTTGAGTGAAAATTGTGAGGTTTTAAGTGAGAAATTGCGAGAAATGTGATTTAATTGTCTCGCTTCGATCCAAGTCTGAGGAAATGCCGCCCGTTCTCAGTGTGCCTATTTCAGGAAGCGTTTCAGCAAGGAACTTTTCGTTCTCGTAACTTACGCTAGAGGTCAGTACGTAGTTTTAAAACTAAACTTTTCGGGGCATTCTTTTGAGCATTAGATTTTCTTACTGACGCCCGTATTCAAAGTTCAATCACCGTCGTCGGTAATGCGCTTCCCTATTTTATCATCCCTTCTCCCTTTACGCATGATCGACCCGAGTTTTGGGGTTCCCTTTGTAGGGAAGGGTGCGCTTATACACACACATGTAAGTGCTGATAGAGGTGATTCAATGTAGATGTGATCATATAGATATACACGCAGTGTAGTAAATGTACGTGTTTAAGTAGGTAAGGCAGGATAGAGTGATGAGGGTGGCGGGCACCGGTTCGGTGGTTTGGTTGTACCTACTCTACTACCTAGTTACCTATCAAACTACCGATACCGATAGGTAATTACCTACGTACCGTTCGCACAATAATAACTTGGGTCGTAATTATTGTACCTAGTAGATAGGTGTTGTGCCTATTATAATTTGAAAGTAAACTTTTTTTTTACGCATCTAGGAGACGGATCAAGCCAGTAGCCCACCCGATGTTAGGTGCATCTCTTGCCTATAACAATGCCTTACTGCGTAGGTCACATCCACAAAGAACCTAGCCTACACGGCACTGCATTGCGCCCGTCAACTTGAGGCATAAAAGTGTTACGCCTCGCGTGCCTGTAATTTCACCGGCAACCATACACTTCAAACCGGAACGCAGCAATGCTGTTTGGCGGCAGTAGTAGGTATGGGAGTAGTACTTTCCCGGACGAGCCCTGTCACAAGGGGCTCTTCTTCTCCTCCTACGTAACGTAGAAACGAATTTATAAACATGGAAATGTACCTCCTCTCAGAAGACAAATTTATGCATTGAATAAATAGGTACCTACCTACCTACCTAAGAAGGAAGAAAAGACAGAGTAAATAAGTAGGTTGTAGGTAGGTAGTATTCTTATCAGATTTGTACCTACAATATAGGTAATAACACTTGATTCAGACCGCTAGGACTAATATAATATACCTATATTATATTAGTCCTAACAGCAATATTCAAGTGTTTTATGAAGTCGTGAATTTCCCTATGATGAAAACATTAAATGTGACTTTGCAACTCTCTGATGATGACGAGATTGTACCTAAGTACCTACTTGTATGAGAAAAAATATAGAAATAGGGTAGGTACCTACCTACCTACCTACACAGTATTATACCAACCTATCTTATATTATTTCCTGTATCATCTCAGTGTAGCTAAGCTTAGCAGTACCTACCTACTTACCTACCTACAACCTACCTTAATTGGTGTAATCTCACAATAAACTAGTAGGTATCATTCACGCAGTTGTTTACCTTAATTGAAGCTAAGAGCGTTTTAACAGCAAATTAGCGCTCTGTGTTAACTTAACACGATACATAAATTAGGTAGTTAGGTACCTACCACACCCAAACATCTTGGTAGGTACCTACCTTGACTCGTGAAAAGATACAGCATTCAAATATAGGTAGGTATAATATAAGACTTGTATCAAATTACGATCGTTGTGATAAGCTCCCCGCACCCCTATGATCGCGCAGTTTTTATTCAACGGCTTTTTAACATTATTGATGGGGAAAGGATAAAGTCGTTCTATAGATAACTAGTTCAACGCGATAGGTACTGTAGCTCAAAAGCATGTTTGTTTTCCGATCCGAGACGAGTTGTTTTCATAGGTACTAGGTACCGAGAGCCGACCGGTCCGAATTATTCGTCGCGATTGGTTCAAAATCCATAACTGGCCCCCAGAGCCAGGTGTCGTTCACACCGCGGCCTCGCGCCTCGTCTCGGCTCTCGTTAATCACTCGTGTTCGCTATTGTTAAAGCGCGGCGAACAGCCATCTTTGTCAAATTACGACTCAATCTTAATTCCGTTCAATTACCCAAACAAATAAGTGATTACCCGGGATGTTAGTGAATTCACGGAATTAGGTGCAGTGTATCAATAGTGCATTCTCTTTTGTCTCACGATAAGTTGAAGCTAGACGTTCATTTGGCCGTTGAATGGAAGCGTACGCGAGGCTCAAGCAGCCAGGCCCACACACAATCAGTCGAGTCGACCATTAAAAATGATGGATGATGTTGTCTCTAACGAAAACAGTGCAGTGTTTAGTTTCTGTGTTTTTCTCTGTTGATGCTTTTATGTTACTATTTTGATGAAAATTGCGTCGTAATTTGTGATACACATTGCATTTGATGAGTGAAATGGCGTTGCGGAGCGCGCGGGCCCGAGCATGCGCGCCAGTTTCCGTAGAGTCTCTCGGAACGCACTGAGTGTCTTACGTTTACGTGAATAACAAAATGGGAAGGTCGAGATTCCCTGGCAAACCACTCAAGTTTCAAAATAGAAAGCGAATTAGCGTATTATCGGGAACTGTTTACCATGAGACCACTCCAGAGAGCCAGCCGCCCGTCCGCGGCCCAGCTTCTAATGATTTTGCTGGGGAACAAGAGGTAAACGCTTGTTTCTTGCGATTCTATTGTGCCCTTCCTTTGCCAGTTGCACGATTCACAAACCCTACGGAAATGTTGTGTTTACGTAATAAAGAACGAGTGTTTACAAGGCGATAGCAATATACTTTGACATTTTCATGTTCCATCTTGATGTCTAAATTTTCAGTGAAGACAATTCGAAAATGAACCTTTTCGGATAAGTATATTCGGTAACCAATAAATACAAGCTACAATACAACCAAGACAATTTGTTTTGCTTTGTGGTGGTAGATCTAGAAACCACTGAATGCCAAACATAACCTCATTTTGTAAAAATCCTCTATCATTTTGTTTGTCATTGAGATTGAGTAGAATTTTATTTTAGTTGATAAAACAACTGACTGTCTATCACCTTTTTATTGAAATAGCATATATAAATAGGTACATAGTGCTTATCTTTGACATTAGGAACACTATCTAGGTAGGTAGGTAAATACTTTTATGATAATCATGGTCAAAATATGCCTAAAGACTAAAAAAATATTATTGCACAACACTGCACCAACTATGCCTATGTGTCATGATCATGGTAGAACACAACTGCTCGAAGGCAAAGTGCAAATACTTACCTAGTATTGTGACAATAATACTTTCTCTTTAGTGTAGATAAATTTATATTTTGATTGTGGAAATACTAATGTATTTATGCATAATTATTTATCAAAGACTCCCCTCCCCGACCAACACTTAGTAACATGGTGCTCCTTCTTGTAAAGGCCTAGCTTGCAACATGACCAACCCACAACACAACACCTGCCACAAACTATAGCAATAATAACATAGGTAGTAATAAAATGGTAATATATCAATATTGCCTTTTCAGGAAGAAGAAAAGAAAGAAAACAATAATGAGAGTGAAACCAGTGAAAATAAAGTGTCCAACAAATTAAACCATTCAGAAATAGAAGAAAAAAGCAACGGTGAAAAATCCCCAGTACGAACAAGGTCACAGAATAAAATGGAACCAACAAAAGAAAAACCAAAACCAGTGAAAAAGACTGTCACATTTGGCACAGTAGAGTGCTGTGAAGACCTTGTCTATCCACTCAAAAAACTACCTAAGCACCATGCTCCTCTTATCCCGATAATAAAAAAGAAATCAGCGCTAAAACACACAGAATACTCTACATTCAATAGTATTCTTAAACCAGCTAAGCTCACCGATCTGAGCTCTAAATCAACATCAGAACACCATGAGGGATATCAAAGGAAGAATCTTAACCCACTTTCTAAACCAATGAATAAGTTCTCACAGTTCAGTGAAGGCAGATGCATGTCTCCACCTCCTAGGAATCTATCACCAGTTGAGAAAGAAAGCTCAGGCACTAAGTTTGTACTGCCTATACGGAGTGCACATTCCTCAAGAGTCATAAAACCAAACAAGAAGTTCATAGATGGTGAGGAGCCCCTTAGCAGTATAGCCTCGAGCAAAGTTTTGAAAAAACCAAAGCTAAAAAGAGTTGTCTTCAATAATCTTAATGATGATGATGATGATGATACTCAAAATGAGAATGACACAATTAATGAAACTGAAAAAGACAAAGAAAAATTACTGAAATCATCAAACTTATTCAAGGACAAAACTATACCATCTTTCACAGGACTTGGTATCAAAAAGCCTGTTGACATGTTCAAGTTTGACAAAGAACCTGAAACAGAGGAGAGTACAGAAATTGATAAGACAGAAGGCAGCAAAGATGATCGTACAGGCCATGCAATGCGGAAACTCATGGATATCTCCGATGCAAGCAGTTCTAGCAGCACCAGTAGTGGTTCGGAGTCTGAAGAGAGTTGGGACGATAGTGAAAGTCCACCAGTCAGCGGAGATGAGCGAGAGGATGAGAAACCAGCATCTCCAAGTCCTGAGAAAGAGAAACAGTCTACAGCTGCATCACAGCTGCTTCGGGGGAAGGTCATCATCAGGGAAGCAAGGTTGCAGCTGGCTGCACCCACAGCTCCACCTGGATTAGATGGACCATTCTCAGTGCAATCGGGATCGCGTAAGTTACTGTTGTACTGTAGAACCAAGCTATTTACTATGTCCAAGGGACTGTTGGACATTGTAAAAACTTTGTGAAATTAGCCCCAAATTTGTGTTTTTCTTAAATTACCTAGGTTAATCAATGATTGTCATCCTAACTGCTCCCTTACCCTTGCTTTTTTATTTATTTTCGTTTTTATGAATCAAAAATATACAAGACACAATTATTTTTTGCTGCATACAAGCACATACATACACGCAAATACATACACACCACATACATACTCCACACAATACTAACAGATTTGAAGAGAACCACATATTTTCAGTAAACAAACTGAAAGTGTTCAAAATGTTTTTTTCGTTTTTATTTTTTGTTTTTTATTTTTGTTCAAATCCCATTTCGTTTTTAGCCACTAATATACCGCCGACTACAGTTACATGTGGCGTTTGCGGTGCAGTAAGGTTCTACAGATTTGTGAAGCAAGCTCGCAAATTCGGGATATACTCATGCGAATCATGCAGGAAGTTCATATCCAAGATGCTGAAGAAACAGAAGATGACAAAAGACAAAACTGGCATGGCTCAGATGGAGTGCCTAATGGGAGAAGGTAAGAAACAACTTTCATTATTTCTATATTTATTCTAATATATATCTATTATTTCTACTATGGTAATAAACAACAATATTTCACACAAATGACATTCTAAATTATAGCTTTAAACCTACAAAGCAATGCTAATGCATTTGATTTCATGATATATCATGCCTCCATTAGAACTTAATATGCAATGTAGCTAACTCAACTTCCTAGGGGAGTTAAAATACATAACCACCCACTTCTCCCCAAGTAGGGTGATAAGGGTGTATTGTGCATTGTCCCAGTGCTAACCTTGTGCAGTCAAGGTCATCTAAATAATAGAGAACCTTGCCTGATAGCAGCTGACCTAGGGTTTGGTTACAAACCTGGTCTTGTCCTCATTACTTGTCATTACAGGTATAAATTCACTGAAAATTCTAACTTCCTCATATTTTTGCAATAAAAAAGCTGTTATGACATGCTGATTTTATAACGCAATACGCTACTGCGCAGGTCACTTGTTCTCAAGGACGAAATAGCTTATTTGACGACGCATATGATTTTTTAGAACTCTGGGAAAAAAGTACTAGGATTGTGCTAACTTTTATCACTAACTTGATGGACGCTGCCATTTCTGATACAAGTCTTCTTTTTTCTACTCAACTACTTTCTACCCTTTACAACCAGAATACTGGTGAATGCCCTCAGTGTAGGTCTTAAAGATTCTCCGATTTGTCAGGTACTGGACAGTGTGGATTCCATTTGTCCTTTCATTCCAACACTTTTACTACACAACTCATGGGCTTTCTCATGCCCTGCATACTATCTTTAGTCTCTCAATTTTTAACGAACTAGTAAGACTACTAATAAGTAGATATATAGACTGGGTATAAGTAGTTACGTACTACTAAACTTAATAGGCTAAGCTTTGCTTGAATTTTCTCTCTGCTCAGTATTCTCGGTACATGTCTCTCGTACGACCCATACTCACTGATAGTGCAGACATCAGACAATCATATAAACAGCCAACGAATAGGGCAAAGCCTCTCCCAAAATAAAATAATTTTGTCGCAATCACCACGCTTGGTAAACAGATTGATAAAGTGGTCATCAATGTGGCATTATAACAATTGACAGATAATACACAGAAGGAAGCTGCTACGCTAAGATGCCCTGTTAATGTTGAGTCTCCTTAGTCGAGCTTAACGACAACCGCTGGCTGATTCTGGGCCATCCAGATCGAATCTTAAGCTGCGACCAAAATTCCAGATGGAACAAAAAATCCAGATTGCTGTAAAATCTGGAACATTGATTCCAGATCGCTGTAAAAGTCGCTTCGCATTAGGTTTCGATTGACAGATAATCATTAGGATATCATGGCACTTGTTTCCTTCCAGGTAACTGCAACGTACCACCCATAGTCCGCTCCCAACAATGGAAGCTCCTCAAGTGCACAAACACCGCGCGCTGTCCGGCTTGCTGGCTCAAGATGTGTCTCAAAGCATTCCAGGTTCCTACACACATCCGTGCAGGTCTCACTGCCATGTTGCCTCCTAGCATGCGGACAGGACTCAAGCCTGTGTCCTCACCGGCTAATCCTCTACGGGTACCTGCTACGCCAACATCGCCATCGGTGTTTGCTCTGCCGGAGAATGAGAAGATCTTTGGGGCCTTGAAAGCTGCTAAGAAGTCGGAGGATGTTGACAAGATTGAGGTAAGATTTTTTTATTTGTACTGTATCAATAATTATTCATAAACAATTCCAAATTATATATCCAATTAAACTAACTACGTACAAAGGAAGCAGTTGGATTATTTATAGACCGTTACAAACAGTCTATTAGTAGTTTTAGTAGTGTTGTAAAGATCTGAAAATTCATCATAATAATATATGCAAAAATAATTGTACGAAGATAGAAGTTCTTTGCCTAGATTTGTAGAATTGTTGTGGAATGTGAATTTTGGTATGGCTGTTTCTTCATTTGAAAATGCAAAATGTTTTGAGTGATACTCATCATTATTTTCAGGACAAGCTGGTAAAAGACCCACCTAATTGCGATGAAACTAAAGAAGACATAAGCGTGAACCGGAAACGCCAACTGACAAGGGTGAAAGTTCGCAAAAAAGATAAAACTGAGACAAAACCAACAGAGGACCCGAAGCGTCAAAAAGTAGAACTCAAAGGACCGAGAGTCAAACACGTTTGCCGAAGCGCGTCCATTGTATTGGGTCAACCTATTGCAACATTCCCGTCTCAAGAGGAGAAAGATAAAGATAAATCTGAAATGGAAGTGCCTGACAAGGATAAATATATCATCTTACCTGTCGAGCCTGAAGCTGATACTGAGAACAAAGCTCCTCAAGTCTCGTCAATTGAACCAGTGGTGAAAGATATGGAAATGGAAGCTGTTGTGGAACCCAAGAAGAGGAAAGTGGAACTGCCTGCATCTAAGCTGCAAACTAAAGCAGAATCTAGCGAGGATGAAACAATCATGGATATTGTTCCAAGGAAAACTATTTACAAACCTCTTACAAACATCAGCAATGTAAGTTTTTAGTTACCATCTAGTTCTAGTTGGCTTTATTTTTGTTACATAATACAACCTCTATCTGGCCTACTTATTGAAGTGTTAGTGTGAAGTTTTGGTTTTAACTTCAAAAAAGCAAAACTTTAGATTGATCAAAGAGGATTTTTGAGCATGACTGTTTCTAGATTTTCGTGGCGAATTGTCTTTATATGAGTATATATTAAGTGGATTGTCATCTATTTATTCAATTTTTCAAAGATTTATCTGACTTTGACGATACTATGTGTATTTCAGATCCGGGGTCGTGCTCAAAAGTGCGGCCAGAATCGTCCGGAACTTATCTGTGTGGATTTCTGGGAGAGTTACGACCCTGATGAAGTGTGCAGCTCTGGATTCGGACTTATCGGGACTGCGTCCTTCACCGTAGCCAAATTGTGCTTCCTTTGTGGGAGTGCAGGGAGAGAGAAGGTAAATTACATTCGCTAATAATGCCAAACCTAACACATTCATTTAATTCTCAAATCACCCATGAATCTACATGACTGATAAGTTTTATTCAGCCTTATCTCAACTTCTAACCAGGTGAGATGAAGGCCAAGCGCATCCCGTCGTAAAAAAAAACTCATTCATTTATGAAGTACGCACTGTTGTTATGAGGTCTGTAATTCTATCGGTTTGCCATACAAGACTATTTCATGACATGATGCCATGAAACATGTTATGAACTAGAATGCCTGATGTTCAGTGAATTACTTGCTGTCGAGGATGGTGGTAGTACAAAGAAAAAAAAAAAAAGAAGTATTTCGAGCCATTTTTTTGTGGTCGAGACTTCCGTTATTCTATTTCATAAGGATTTTAAGTGTCCTCACATATAAAAAAATTCTTCGATGGAAAGCCTTCCTAGAATTTTGAGGGTATTAGGTAAAAAAACAAAAACTGGCAGGTAATTCCTAATGTTCTAAATTTCATTATAGCTATTGTTTCCTGCTCAGTTAACATTTTTTATATCACTTTATTTAACATCTTCTTACTTCTCAACACTGTGAAATAGGCACATCAGCCCCAGTGCTGCTCGCCTATCATTATATAACAATAATATTAAATTATTTAGTACCTATGGTTGTTACGACGACATTACACACACTAGTCTACTTTACACTACTTAACACTAGCCAGGCCGACTTAAAGAAAGTCCGGTTTGGTTTGGGTGGTGGTATAGCCAAACAAAACCATTGTGATTTTGATGAATTAAACTATCGCTTTTATAATATTAGTGTGATACATAGGTAAACATGCCTCATAGCTCAGCTGGTAGTTACTCAGCCTTCTGCGCTGGTGGTGGGTTCGATTCCCACCCAGGACAAACATTTGTGAGATGTGTTGTAGTATTATATAGTATGTATATATTTACAATAATATATATACCCATATTAAAAGCTATGCTTAGTTTGGGGATAGATAGCACTGTGTGAAATTAACGTCCTGTAATATTTATTTATACAGGTTCATGAGTAACATATTTGTTATAGATGGTGGTATGTTCAAGCTGTTGCGAGTGGTATCACAGCTGGTGCGCTGAAGAATGGAGCGGGGGAGGGGGGTCGTGGACGTGCGCGCGCTGCGTGTCGTGTGCCGCGTGCTCGCGCAGCGCCGCGCGCTTGCGGTGTCGCGCCTGCGCACGGCACTACCACGCCGCGTGTCTGCCGCAAGCGCCGCCCGACCACAGAAGCGACTGGCCTCAGGTATACTCTCCTACCATCCACCCGAGATCCTGATCCAATTTTTCTCATGTATCAACTTTGAGGGAGCATAAAAGGTATAGGCCACCGGTAGATTAATTTATATCTTTCTTACAGATCTGCAGTGCGTGTCTAAAATGCAAGAGTTGCGATAGCAGTCGTGTCAGCAAATTCGTCGGGAGTCTACCGTTCTGTGGTCCCTGCTTCAAATTGCGCCAGAAAGGAAACTATTGCCCGCTTTGTCAAGCGTGCTATAGAGACAACGACTTTGATAGCAAGGTATGTTATCATACAAAGTTGATGATCAAACATTTTTTTTATTTTATTTTATTCGGGAAACATACAGATATAATATATAAAAAGGTAATACATTGAAAATAATTCCTAATCCAACAATTTTTTATTTTATTGTAACAAGTTGAGTTGAGTTTACACTTTTAAGTACTACAAAAGAAAGGATGTTGTATTAACAACATGTTACCTAATTAATTTTTAATTTAAATGTGCTATCTTTTCAGATGATGGAATGCGGCTGGTGCGCGCGATGGGTTCACGCCAGCTGTGAAGGCCTATCAGGCGAGGGGTATCAACTTCTCTCGGCTCTTCCCCCATCAATTGAATACATCTGCTGCAAATGCATGCCCAACGACCCACCTTGGAGGAAAATGCTCACAGAACACCTCAAAGGAACTCTGCTCCATCTACTAAAGCTACTAGCAAAGAACAAAAAAGCCTGTGCGCTACTAAAACTAACCCCACACAAGAATACGCCAGTACCAAACAAACCGTACAGGCTTATGTCGCCACAAGCCATCAGGAAACTGCATTTTGACTCAGCAGACGATTCAATGAAGTCAACAGAGACTAAAGTCTACAGAAACATGTCACGGGGACGGCGTAACAACATCAACAAATATGATGATCCAACATCAAATGTATGGCATTGTTCGACTTTACTAAACGAGCAATTGGCTAAGGAAGAGATGCCACATACATCACACAAAGTCGTCAATCTCCAAGAGCCATTGATGCAGAACAAGGAAATATGCTTCTCTGCTGGAATCTTCGATACCAAAGAGGAATTCGATACCCCGTGCGTTGAAGTGCACGAAAATAACCCACCTAAGAACGAAAAAGCGACAACTATGTTGCCAACAACAGTACACGTTGACAAATACGAGCCCATATCAGATGATGATGAGCCCATGACGGGCTTTCCTCAAGCAAGAAGTGAGCAAGATCTAAGTCCAGCGATTGTAAGATCGAGCGCTTCTGACGATGAGGTGAACCGAGTGATTTCCCCGTCATTACTAGACATCAAGAAACGAGTCAACAGCGACGAATATGTCTCCCTAAAAGACTTCAATCATGACATGCAAGAAGTAGTCGAAAGAACCTCGAACATTGACCTAAAGTCCATTTATAAGGGCTTGTTTTCCGAAACATTCCCGTGGTTCGACTGTGAAAACAACTGCCTTCAGCCAAACCTAGAAGTTGAAGGTGAAAACGAGGATACAGAGTCTCTGAAAGATATTGAAATGACTGATAACAAAGTGAAGAATGACGTCGAGTCGATCGAGCGACCTTTCGATCAAATAGTACCGAAGCTTGAGATTGATGGTGATAAACTAGATGAGGATTTACTTGAGCTCTATTCGGTCACTGATACCCGGATTTGCGTTATGTGTAAATCAACAGGCGATGGTTCTCCGCCAATGGAAGGAAGGTTGCTTTACTGCGGACAAAATGACTGGATCCACGCTAACTGCGCGCTATGGTCAGCCGAAGTGTTCGAAGAAATTGACGGCTCATTGCAAAATGTTCACTCAGCTATTTCAAGAGGAAAAATGATTAAATGTGCCACTTGCGAAACCAAAGGCGCCAGCGTAGGTTGTTGCGCGAAAAACTGCAGCGAGACCTACCATTACGCGTGCGCTAGAAAATCAGGCTGCGCTTTCATGGACGATAAGAGAGTGTTCTGTCCAACTCATGGAAAAGACATCCCTAAGAAAAGCCTACAAAAAGACGCCGACTTTGAACTAACAAGACCGGTTTACGTTGAACTCGACAAAAAGAAGAAACGATACAGTGAGATTAACAAAGTTCAGTTCATAATGGGCTCCCTAACAGTGCACAGTCTCGGAAAAATAGTGCCATCCGTGTCAGACTATGAAGATTTCCTTATGCCTGTGGATTTCTCGTGCACCAGATTATTCTGGTCTTGCAAAAAGCCGGCGAAAATAGTTAGATATACAATAAAGACGAAGTTAATTTCAGCAGAGCCAATGCCAGGGTTCGATTTTGGCGTAAATATAACTGTCGATCACAGCATGGGTGTTCAAGTGGTTGATAGAGTTATGGCGGAAATAGGTGCATGGCATGAGAGCATTGTTTCCGGATCAGGGAAAAGCGCCTTAGACTTCTTCAAGAGTGCTAATAAGTCGCCGATCAAATTCGGCAATACCGTAACGTTAGAAGCGATTGCTGTCAAGCAAGTTTTGGAGCATTTGGTTGACAATGTTTGCAAACAAGAGCAGCAAGATGAAGAAGAGCCACAAAATACCGCGGATATACTACCTGAAGAAGTTAAAGACGCGATATTCGAAGACCTAAATCACGATCTTCTAGACGGCATATCCATGCAAGATATCTTCCAAGACTTGAAAAATGTGCTTGAAGATGGAGCAAGCAATGACAAAGACTACCGTCAAAATGATTACATTGATGAACTACTCAATGCTAGATTTGAGTCTGGAAGTAAGGAGCTAAAGAGAAGCAAATCTGAGATGCTTTTACAGAGCCATGGCTTAAAAACATTGACAACTGGCAGAGGACAGCAGAGATCTAGCAGCTGGAACAATAAATTAGATACGAGCTTACTCTCATCAACGATAAAGAGGTGCAAAATCGGGAAATCATCATCAGTAACTGGTAAAATGAGCCCTGTTCAGAAAATGCCGTCAGCTGAGAACTCCCTGGATTCAGTCAAGGAAGAACCAATAAACACTGACAAGAAGATCAAAGGATCATCTAGTAGTAGCACTACTATTTGCGAAGAAGCAGCACACTCTTCAGGCATCACTTACCGCACTACATCGCCTAAGCAAAAGGAAGATGAACCTGATGCAGAAAAGTCTGATAAGACCGAAGGCTACTTTTCCGACGTTATCGATTTCTACACAAAAATTACTTGCAGTCCTATCGCCCAGTTAGACGGCGCCGCTGATTGGTCCGGCTCTGAAAGCACGTGTAGCTCAAGACCTAATAGTCCTCGCGATGATGATGACTTCACACCTATTCAGCAATTAGATGGCGCAGGAGATGAACACCCAAATGGAAACGTGCAGAGGAGCCAAAGCCAATTTTTGTACCGAGGTGGCGGATCAGAAAGCTACACGGTTACGTTCGCGGGAAACTCCATAAACGGACAGCCTGAACTCGTGATGAGACCTATCGACGATAGTGGAACAAATCCGATCGAGCAACCGGTTAGATGTGACAGATGCCAATGCACGTATCGCAACAAAGACTCGTACGATAGACACGTTCCGTCATGTGATATGATGTCGACGAGCGAAAGCGAAAGCGAGAACCCAAAATCTCCAGAAAACCGCACTTTGACCACTCTACAAAACGCATTCCAAGGAGCTTTCGCTCAGCCGATGATAATCCACGCCGGAGTTGTCAGTGGATCGGAAAGCACGGTCAAAGCTGAAGGAATTTCGGCTCGACGGACGTCGATCAACACCAGACAAATCACTATTAATGGAACGATAGTAGAGACGCCATCCCCCGGCCCGTCCAATGAAGTAACCATGACGATAACGGAACAAAAATCTGGTACCGTTATTTATGATCAGAGCAAAACCTCTAACATTCAAGTATCGTCCAACCAACAAATGTCTTCACCGCAAATCGTAGTGACACCACAAATGTTTTTACCACCAAAAACAACAAATGCTGGTGGGCAGAAGATTATGGCACCACAATTGATCACACAACCTGGCTTGCTGCCATACAACATCTGTGTGAAGCCAGGAAATGGTAACATTCAACAGATTCAAGGCGGTGATATGGCGCAATTTCTATCAGGCTCAGGTGGGATTCAAGTTATTTCATCTAACTCACAAAACCATGTATTGACTTTGCCATCCAATCACCAAGGAAATATCTCTATGATTCACGGGAAAAACCAATTCCCGAACATGAGCGCCTCATCAATTGCGCTACCGGTCAATTCGATTCAAGGAATGCCGAGCAATACCATAATTCAGAACATCCAACCAATGATCAGGCCGCAAATCCAAGGCAATCCAACTATCGTGGTTCCTGCTATGACCACACATAGACTTACTTCACCAAATACGCACAAGCAGCACATAATTCTGCCCGGTCACCATCAGAAGTCACCCAAAAAGCAACCTCAAGTCCAACCTAAACCTATTTTCCAAGCAGCGACTCGAGTCAGAGGCCGTCCAATTCCCAAACCTACCACAATTAAAAGACAAACAAAAATGGAGAAGACGTTCACCACAATCAATCAGCCCATTGGCCCAGGAAACACTGTCATCCAGCTCCAAACCAACAACAACACAGGACAGCCATCAATCATTGTGCAGCCGATGACAAATCAGAATATCATGTCATATGTCGAGGCGTTATCGCAACAACAGAATCAGAACATGCAATATATCGCGACAATCGCCCCACAAGGAGATTTCAAAAGTCCAACGCAATTCATTTCTACGCAAGGCGGTCTAATGCCTCAAACATTCCAAATACAACAAACTGAAAACGGAGGTCTCGTGGCTGTGCCGAGCGGTGGGATCCCAGTTTTATTGCCTCAAGGAAATATGGGCATCTTACCCCAAACGTTACAGCAAGGCACAACAATATTACCTCAAGGAGCCATACAGCAAGGCATTATTTCACAAGGCCCTAATGGTCCCACTATACTGCCGCAAATGCAAAACGGTGCAACTTTAATACCTCAAGGCACTATACAAGGATTGAACGGAAATATGACGTCACAAGCTACGATCCTCACACCCAATAATATCCAAAACACTGGAGCGACTGTTGTATCGCAAAGTGGAATAGGCAACGGACAGACCATCATTCCTAACACGTTGCAATCACAAGGCAATACTTTGATCACATCCGGCCCGAATGGGGCAACGCTACTGCCTAATGGGACATTGTTGCCGCAATTCTGCAACGATCAAGTCCTTCTGGGATCTGCCCCTACTTTAGAAATGGTCACCGATCCCAATGGCTGCATGTACCTGACGGCCACACAACCTGTCTATTACGGATTGGAAACAATCGTCCAGAATACAGTTATGTCTTCGCAGCAATTTGTATCAACGGCCATGCAAGGAGTGCTCGCGCAAAACAGCAGCTTTTCCGCTACAACAACACAAGTGTTCCAAGCAAGCAAGATCGAACCTATTGTTGAAGTACCAACTGGTTATGTGGTGGTTAATAATGTTGGGGAAACTGTGGCATCGTCAACGCCCAATGTGGTGTCAGCTCAAAACATACAATCATCACCACCTTCTCTAAAGCCTGTCAAAACAACGGTTCCGAACTTGACGCTCCAACCGCTTCCAGATAAGCCAGGAAACAGTAGACAGACACCCAAAGTTATCCAAATGAGTCCTAATCAAATTATTATGGGCTCACAGTCCGGTCCAACCATAATAACGGGTAGACAAAGTGTCAATCCCATAACATCTCAGATACACAGTATGACATTATCAAGTACATCACAAAACATGCTAAGAGGGAACATGTCTAGGCCAAGTACTGTCACGATGTCTCCGAGCGTGACCCTCGTGTCCTCAACAGGTCAACCAATAATGGCTATCTCTCAATCAGTGCCTAACTCTGCTAACTCGTTTTCGATGCAATCAATGCCATTTTCACAGCCAATCGTGTCCAGCTCGATTGCTCCATCAGGCAACAAGAATAACATGAAGATGGAAAATTCCCACGTGATTGAGATCAGTGGAAACTTACAAAACACTTCAAACTCCTCCAGTGTCCCTACAATAAGTGTTGCGACGACAAAATCACCTACGCCATGGAGGCAGATTCAAACTCCCATAAACACGATCAATGTTGATAATAAATTAGAGTTACAAAATATGTCCGTGAAAACGTCGAATATCAATACAAGTTCGATGAATATTCAGAACAACACGATGTCTGCAAGGACACATGACGCTGATAAAAGCAACCAGAACTGCTTGATGTCAATTTCTAATAACGGAAATACTATTTCGGGAATGAATATGCACTCGCATCAGTTCGAATCAAACATCAACGTGAGCCATCATTCAACATCACACTCTTCAAACAACGTTATCCAAATACAATCGGGAAATATATTTCCGCCTAATTCAGTTATGAGCAGCAACTTCGATGCTGATACCACTATGAAACTCAGCAAGATCAATGCCCTTTCCAAAACAGAAGGTGGCCATCTCAACTTTTCACAAGAAATTATGGCATCTCATTCCCAACAACACAATGTAAACAACGATAAAACTTTCCAGAACATGGGCAATAGTGATAAACACCAAGAAAGCATAAACCAACTGAACATGCATAAAATGAACAGCTGCCAAATGTCTTCTAACATAGGAAGCTCTCCATCAATGAGCATCGGGCCTCACAATATGCGACCGGTGATGCAAACCAACCAGAGCCCAATAGCGGCCACAAACCAGAATCAAATGTGCCCTGTACCAAACACGACATCGCATGGACAAATTCAATTGAATTCTGGAAACAATTCTATGCAAAATATGAACATGTCGTGTCATGAATCGAGTACTAACAGGATGAATATCTCTGTTGCATCCGACAATAACATGCAACATACTCAACAGCACGACATGTCGAATTCGTCCATAAACTCTACGAATCTTCCACATGGAAATATGCAAATAGTCTCGCATGATAACCAGTTATCAACGACCAACCAAATTCATATCATGAACGGACAAATTCAGCATAACAATCGCCAAGCTGATAATAATCAAATGCAAATGAATCAGGTCGCTCCAGGCAGATCATTCCATGAGAACATGATTGGTACACAACAAAACCATAGTCAAAATATGCTTTCAAATCGAAGTACTCCAGACAATACGAACTTGATGAACCAATCGATGACTATGCACAGCATACAAACTAACAATCTTAACATGAATCGTCCCGACATGAGTGACTTGAATCATATGCATATGCAGCAACCTAATATGCAGAATAATCGAATGATGATGGATAATATGCAAGGCCATGCCATGAATAATATGAGCCATTCCTTGCATTCTAACAGACAAACTATGGATAGCATGCACAACACCCAGATGCATAATATGCAGCAAATGAACCACCACATTAACAACAGAAGTTCGTTGGACAGTAACATGCATTTGAATCAACAAATGTCCATGCAGCAAAACAGGTCTCTGGACAATCTCGGCCTACATCATCAGCATCAAATGCCTAACGTTATGCAAATGCAAAACAACCGTCAACATATCGACAGCAACGTAATGGGCATGCATCAACAGAACCCTCATCACAACGTCTCGAATCAAATGCATAACCGACAGATGGACAATAGCGTTCACATGCATCACATGCCAGGCAACTCGCCAACTATGAGCCTCGGCAATCAATTGGCGGACGCTGGATCAATGCCAAACATGCACACTAACCGATTTGATAATAATTCGATGTCCATGCAAAATATGAATTCTATGAACCAAATGCAGAATAATAGAAACTCGTTAGAGCACAATTCTATGATGCAGCATCAGATGACGTCAATGAGTAATATGAATATGCACAATAACATGAATAGCTCTATGGCAATGGGTAACACAAATCACCAATCCATGAACAATTCTTTGATGCATAATATTCCTGATATAAAAAATGAAATACAAAACTCGTGTAGTGGAAGTTGTGCCAACAGTACCTCTCAATTTGCTAATACACAAAGCTCCATGGATTTGTGCTCAAATATAAACGCTAATAATATGAATATGAGTGCGAGCAACATGATGCACGGCATGAATGTCAATAATTCCAATATGTCAAATAACATGATGATGAATTCGGTAAATAACGGCACCTTGTACGGAAATAACAATCAAAGCAACATGAGCACCCACGACATGCTAATGGGCTGTAACAACTCAACAGATCACAATGTTAATAACCTTATGCCTGGCACAACTAATCATACCATGATGATGAACAATTCACAGTCTCACGGAAACACGCAAAATCAAATCGTAAACAACCAAGTTTCCAATTCTCAAATTAGCAGCAACAGCTGTAGTATGAACACAAATAACTCTACACATAATCACAGTTTACCAAACTTGGATAGCGCGATGAACAGAAACAGCAGCATACCTGTGAATGAATCGCCAAAGTATCCGCAAGAACCGATAAGAGGAAAGAATATAATGGGACCTCCATCCACACCAAATATCCCAATGTCAAATATGCCTAGTATTGATTGCGCCAAAGTCAGCAACGACAAACAAACCCACGCGATAACAGTAAATAATCAAATGGGATACATGCCTAACATGCCTATGAATGCGCAGAACAACCAAAGAGTGATCAATTTACCTGAGAGAGGCAGAATAAACGCTACAAACATTGAAAACACACAGCATGTATCTCAGCAGCACAATATTCGAGTAGTTACTAACAATGCCAACAGCAACATAACTGGAATGACTGCAGACCCTCTATCGTTTCAACAAAAAGGAGACAGTAGTACTATGATCAATGTTCCCTTTCAAGCAATTCCGAACAGCGCACCGATGAACATAAACGTCAATTCAAGCAACAACACTGTCAACATCACGGTTCAAAACAACCTGGTGGATCCAAAGATCGCCTCTAAAGCCGCTGCCGATATCACATACCCAATACAAGCAAATGCGTTACAGCTTCAGCCCCAAACCAGTGCTAATATTATTCAAAACCAGAACACGAATTTGCTACAGAATCAACCAAGCAATAGTGGCCTCATGTGCAATCCCGTCCAGAATAACTCAATGACCGCACAGAACAACACAATAAACTTACCGAGTCAAACTAGTTCCAGTATTTCACTACCGATTAAAGCTCCTCAGCCTCAGCAGTCCGGCATCCCTACTAATGTCGTAAATCCTATGACCATGAGACCTATGAACAGGGTGTTGCCGCTACATCGAGATGGCCAAAGCAATGCAAAGACGTCTGGAACTAGGGCGCCTGCAGTGCCGAGGCCAAGACCTGTTAGTCATGATATGCCAGACTTAAACATAAAGGACGAAACTATCGACAGTGATCTAGAGAAGGCGATTGAAGAGTCGAAGAGAATGATGGAACTAGAACGAGCAAAGAAAGAAAAAGCGGAAAGAGATGCCGCGCAAGCGCTGCAAGCAGTGTCATCTGAAATCCAACAAGCAAATACAAGTACCGCCTCGGAGAATACAGAAGTATCAAGAAGGGAACCAGAACCAGCTCCCAAGATGACAGAATTACCAAATTTAGACGCTGAAATGATAGATATCGAGCCGGCTAAAGTGTTGGTCGAGAAAGACATAAACAGAGCAACTGTACCAATCAAGTTGTCAACTGCTCAGTCCAAGACTATGAAGAGACCTCATTTAGACAAAAAATCTGAAATAGAAACCGTCATGACAAAAAAGCAAAGCAAAGTTGCTAAAGGGCAAGAGAACAAGCCCGTCGGGCACAAGCAAGCTCCCGATCCACCCAAAGACGACGGGCCTAAACTGATTTACGAAGTGACATCTGAAGATGGTTTCAACTACACATCACCGTCCCTGACCGATCTGTGGGCTAAGGTTATAGAGGCTGTTCAAAATGCTCGTAAAGCGTCGGGGCTCCCGCAAATCCAATACAATTTGCCATCTACGTTGTCTGGAGCACATTTATTGGGACTGAACAACAATGCGCTAAGATATCTGATTGAACAACTGCCTGGGGTAAGCAAACTTTCATTTAGTCTGTACTGTACCTTCTTTTATTATTTATTTATATTTATCTTCCTAAACACACGATCAGAATTGAATCCACTTATTTCCCTTTAGCTTGACCATTTCAATTGACAGGTAGTCTATAATGAAAATTGCGGTATTTTTATCTCGTATTTTTTGACGTTCGACACTCAAACAAACAAACAAACAAACAAAACAGGTATGATACTCTCGCGTATACAATAGAAAATATTTTTTTGTTTATAGGCAAGTCGCTGCACAAAATATAAGATCCGCCAAGGTCGTCAACTGAACAGCTGGGATAACGACTTGGATCTTAGCGAAGGTTTCAAGGAAAGTCCTTGGGGCAGCGCACGCACAGGCCAAATTACGAGGAAACCAAACCATGACATGTTCAGCTGGATGGCCTCGCCTTACAGAGAGGAGCCGCCGCCCTGCGGTGGCCAGGAGGGAGAGAGCTCAATATCAAGGTTGGTGTTGTCATTATAGTGACCTCGATACTTGCACGGGCAATGATTAGACCTACGAGCGAGCCTACTTAGAAGTCCGCTCTGCCTATTAACTCGGCAATACTTTTTTTTTTTTATTGTACGACGGGTAAGCACTTGGCCTTCATCTAATACACACGATAGAAGCTGATTCCATGTTTTATAATAAAAGCGGTACTCAACATATTTTTTTCTTGAGATGTAAGGAGTTGATAAGCGTTTATGTACCGAGTCCCTAACCAAGTAAGCTTAATTTAAATCTCAAATGTATTTGTATATTTTACTAGTGAACGCCTAGGACTTCGTTCCCGTCAACCCGTGGGAATTGACCCAGTGCGGATTGATGGATGGCGCATCTCTTCAAACTTGTATGGATACTTGCAAACTGTGAGCATGTGCCGAACATAGCATTTGGACTTGCCTTTGACTTCCCCCTAGTAGGTGATCTTCGTATTTTCGAGTAATGAATGATCAACCAACGTATGAAAGGGGTTTTAGCATAGAAATTCTTTCACGTAAATGATACGGAGCTCTACACAGTTTGTGATACGGCTCGCCCTTTTTGAACCTTAGTGTGTGAATTTTCACAATCCTTTCTAAGCGTGCGAGACTAAACACCAAGAGAGACGCACCCTCAAATTCGAAGTCTGTAAGACCAGCAGCTTTGCGTCTCCTTCATGTCAGTCACTCGGGGACTGAATCTTAATATTAGCAGGAAAAAAAATCCTAGGATCGGGAAAAGCGAATTTAAAGCTTAAGCTTTTCTTCGTAGTTTTTCACAAGTGAATACTAATTATCTAATACAAATGTCTAATATTACAGACGTCTAGCCACCTTACCAGCGGCTATGAGATTCCGGCAGCTGAAAGAGACATCTAAAGCGTCAGTGGGCGTGTACAGATCGCATATACACGGACGAGGCTTATTCTGCAAACGAGAAATTGAAGAAGGTAAGATATCCGTACAACATTTCATCCACAAGTTGTAGACCACAACCCATTACTGCCCACTGTGGGCAATGAGCGGAGTTTACACATCAGCAGGTCATTTACACTCATATGCTTCTGTGAAGAAGCACGTCACCCATGTGCGAGGCCGTCTTGTTCTATAATCCACACAGCGATAAATAATATATTTCAAAAAGCAAACCTCAAACCTAAAAAATATTGTTTTTTTCCCTTTCAGGTGATATGGTAATAGAATACGCAGGCGAAGTGATCCGGGCGGTGCTGGCCGACCAACGTGAGAAGAAATACGAAGCCATGAGCGGCCGTCGAGGCGTCGGGGGTTGCTACATGTTCCGAATCGACGACAATCTGGTGGTGGACGCCACGCTCAAGGGAAACGCTGCGAGGTTCATCAACCATTCTTGCGATGTGAGTGATTATAATGCTACCTCGCTTACGCTCCAAAAAAAGAGCAAATAATCTCATTCTAATCACATTTTAGAACGGGATTCTGCTGCTGGTGCTTTCGTGATGATTTACACACAATTTAATAATTGTTTCCTTCTTACAGCCCAACTGTTATTCCCGCGTCGTAGACATCCACGGCCACAAACACATCCTAATCTTCGCACTACGCCGGATAACGGTCGGCGAAGAGCTTACATACGATTACAAATTTCCCTTTGAAGAGGTCAAAATCCCTTGCACTTGCGGCGCCAAGAAATGCCGCAAATACCTCAACTGAAGAGATTACGGAGAAAGATGTGTGTCAATTATGCCAGTAGGCTTTAGAATGAATTGCAGCAATAGTGGTTAAGAAAACTATGCCACATTATGCACAGAAAATCGGAATACAATATGCGGGTTCAGCCAGCCAATCTGAAACAGGCTTTGCAGTGCTGGCGCCCTCTACATTATTCTCTGATTGTCTGACATTTGACGACTGCAGCTTGGAATCGACTGGACTATTTAAGAATACTGCATTGAATCGTTATAATTCAAGAATGTTTGTAGTATTTATCGTTATTACGGGATTTTCTTCATAGCATAATTATAGAAGTACATAAATGTTAGGTTACTCTAGAGCGGCTTTGAATAGCGAAGGGCGGAGACGCGCTAGCTACGGAAATGATGGATCTCCTTTAATTCTAGCCGTTCGTTTACACTGAAAGCGAATTTACAAAATTTAACCACTAAATATAAATTATGTGTCCTGCGGTGGATTTGTTGGATGTCTCAGCCATTCTGTGTTAACCTAATGTAAAGACGCCATTTTGTTTTACTTTGTATCAAAACAGAAAAGGAAAATATCCTAGCTAGCCTAAATAAGTAAATAATACTTATTTATATCTTTTATTGTCCACTTTTACTGTCACAGATTCTAGAATGACATTTTCCTTATTGGTTTAAAAAAAAATGTCAAGTATCTCTCTGATTAATTCGCTTCCAATGTGAGCGATCGGTATGATCGTTTAGAATTTATCGTGGGGAATGAATGTATCGAATGGAATACTGGGTTGGGCAGACTCGTACAATACGTACCTAAATAAGACAATAAGTCAAATGCACATATCTACTCCCACCTCTAAGGCACCTATGAAAGGTGACGAGTTCAACTGAATCTAGTAATGATCTCTTTCTTGAATCTACCCAGTGTCAGCGTTGTTGGATTGTATAATATTTTTTAATTAATTTTACTTAAATAAATTTTGATTCTGTATACATTATTTTTTGTAAATATTTATGTTACGATTAGTTGGTTCGCGAACGGCTTAAGTGTGAGTAGCACTTGCACTTGATGTGATATGCTAGGCTCCGAAAGGGGATTGAAAAGGTTAGTCGATAGATAGTGTATATTTGTTCCTCATTTGTCCTTATTTCTTGTGATCAGTTAAGTCTCGAGTAGCTAAGCGCGTACGTGTAAATACGGGGTAAGATGAGACGTTAATTATTTAGTACATGAAGGGTAGCAAAGTTACGAGTACAATGTCTCTTTTAGTAATTTTAATGTGGATTGTATAGTTAAATTGTAAATAAGAGAAAATATCTGTCATAATAATTGGAGTAGACGTAAAATGTTTTTATTGTAGTCATACTATTTAGGTTGTACTTCATAGAGTATATTTTACTGTACATAAGTTTGTGAACGACCGTTGGTCCGAACTGGGCTCGACTAAGTTAAATCCCTGTTGAATTCCTTAAAATAAAATGCACATGTTAGCTTTAAAACAATCAGCACAGCTTGAGTTCTATCATTTTATGCTAATCAATTGTCTGTTGTAATTGGTAGGTACCTAGTTTTTAATCACAATTCCATTGACTATTTTTTAACAGAAACAGCATCACAATGACATCACAGACATACATGCATTGCTCTACTTATACACTACAATAACATATTTTAGAAAATAGAATATAATTATGTAGATTCTTATATGTAATCACTTAGAATCAATTATATATATTGTTACTGTGTCTCTTCAATCAGTGCAGTATTCATGTAATTTAATATTTGTCCCAAGTATTTCGTAGATATCCTATCCATAGACAGAAGAATAGTTTGTGTAATAGTATTATTATAGTGATATGGCCGAACGAGATGCACTTAATGTTTATTGAATGTGTAAGTATTTGTTGTAACATATCAATAGATCCATATTAGTTGCACTTTTTTGGTCTTCAAGCTAATTTTTTGACTATTAAGTACATACTTAGAACTTAGAATTTTTTATTTAAGTTTCAAAGTACATTTTAATCTGCTGTCCAATACAATACAATAGTAAGTATTTATTTAATTCAGAAACAAGTGCAACTTATCGTAATATAAATACTGAACAAGAATAGGATGTCTAGACCGTTTGTAACGTTTTTGTACTGTTTAATGTAGAGGGGAATTTTCAAACGAATTGTTCGCAATCAAACACTATTATTATAGATCTGTGTAATAAAACTCCTACTTATACTAATTTTTGAAGCTATGTGGAACCAAAGAATCCACATAACTTTGAAGGTATGTATATAAGCCAAAAACATATCCTTTCTGTGCGATTCGTCACACTAGATACACAGGATATTTGATTGATAACGATTACTTTTGAAAGTAAGACAAGGTCCCCCTGGTTAACGAAGATTTAACATTTTGTATTTGGTGGTGTCTGGGCAAGACGAACTACCTTATAAATAACGTAAGGAGTGATATTAATTTTTATCACATTTGGTGAACTTTGGATTTCTTTAACTTGGTAATTTTTGACCAAAAATTTACGGTAAGTGAACTACTAAAACGGTGCGACGTGTACATTTTTTGTAGATATTGCTTTGTTTTAGTGGGTAATAAGCTTTATGAAAGAATATGTTGGTCAAAAGTTTAAGAAATCGAACGTTCTCAATCACATACTGTGATGACTGCGTTCCCATCAATGTTTTTAGAAGAATGATGAATGATTGCCAGCAAAGGTGAAAGTAGACTAGTCTAAATCAGTTGTAACATTACATATTATTTTTATGGTGAGGACTTAGCCATAACAGGACAAGCCATTCTTTGATAAAAGGTTGTTATATTTTGTTAACATTTGATACAATTTGATCATAGTTTACATCGAGTAACGATAATAAACAAAAGTACAGTTGTAATTTTAAAATCGATAGTAATTATTAACATCTATTTTTAAATGTTAGGTTAAAATATCCTAAGATTAACACAAGTTTCTTTTTTCCTTTCTTCTCGTTGTTTCTTGATGTCATAGGAGTAAAAACTGGTGCAACATTATCTATGTTTTAACTTGAATTGCGTATGTGAAAAGCATGTTTTTTTCAAGAATGTGGTAGGAACTAAAAAGCGCCCGACAGGGCGTTCTACAAAAGCTTTAGATCAATCACAATTATTTCCGCTAAGAAACGCACTATTGCTTTTCTCTGGTGGACGATTGTCTAAAAACTAAGAATTAAAAAGGAAATTGACAAATCAGTCTGACTTGTTTGGATATTTTCTATTGCTCGTTTTTGATTCAGTTTTAGTGTGATTTCAATCATAGTATTGTTTTCTTTTCACTATTACATAGAATAGTTGCCCTATGTTATCATTATTTACAATGAAATTTGATTTTAAAGGGTTTGGTCATGCCTAAGCTCACTTTGGTGAATTTTAAATGCTTTAATTTAAAGTAATGTACTTGTGCATTTTGTTAGTCCTGTAAATTAAAAAAATCAAAAGACCAAATCACAAAGTGATGAATCAATTTCGCGTTAATTTTATTTTAAGTGTATGCATCTGCTCTTGATATTATTTGTGTTAAAAATAATGCTTTTATTTTTAATTGTACACAATGCCATTTTGCCTAATGTTATTATAAATTATATGAAATGCTTTAAAAGCACCAATTTTACAATGCATAGTTCTATGCCCTGTCTTATACATTTTATTACTTTATTTATTTCTATCATTATTTTGTATCGTGGTAAATTTTACCAAAAATAAAAATACTAAAATGTGCTTTATGTTGTTTATTTTTTCATTCCATCAAAACAAGTTACCCGATATTTTTAGTCTGGTAAAAAAAACAATCCCTAACTAGCAGGATAAATCAATACTATAGCATTACCAAGACCAAGACATAAATGGCGTTGGAAGCACTATAATACACATTTCTAACTACCCTCACTCGCATTACAGAATCTGTTTTGGATCTTAGAGAAAAGCCGAAAAGTAACTAAAACATATATTTACCTAGATCTGTAAAGCGCACGCCCACACATTGACAATGCAGTACATGTATTTGTTTTCCCATCGCACGGTACACGCGCCATCAGTTGATATATCCCAGAAGTAAGCAGCGGCTGTGTGGAGTCCTGAACCGTTCTTTTGGGTCACTGTTAATCGGACTGGAAAAAAAGAAGCTTCGATTATAAAGAGATCCTGGTTAGTACACCACGGAACAGAAAAAGAGAAGCAGTAGTATGTACCTACCTGCTTAGTTCAAAATAAAAGTGATAGATACCTATGAATGGAAACCACTGCAAGGTAGCAATAAATTATTATTTTTTTACCTATAAGTATACCTACAATCACATGCTGTATGCATGAATGAATGTTTTTTTTTTTATTGTACACCATTTCATTATAAATAATCTAACTAAGTAGGTAGGTACACCATTAAATGATTACAAGAAATGGTTATAAAAAAGTGAAGACATCGGTAGGTACAGTGGCCGTCCAAATCGCTTGTGAGCGATCATTTCTAGACAACCTTGTAGCTAAAACTACTCCATTACATTTTGGTACCTACCTAGATAGGTTAAGTTGTTTTAAAAATGCTTGCTACTAACCTATATATTTGAAAGGTTTATTCAATTTGTTTAGTCTTGCCAGTGTCTTTTCTGTGATGACAGTAATCCATTGCGGTGCTCTTGAGTGGCTATACGTATTACCACCAAGACAAAGTTCTATGTTATCCCGAACAATTTTTTGGACTTCTTCCACATTAAATACTAAATCCTGTAAACAAAACGAACTTATAATTAGGTACCTAAGTGGTTTTTTTTTATGCTATCCTATCTATTATGTTAGTCCATAGGTATCAGTGGTTTATGTGCTTTAAATTATAAATGAAGCAATCACAAATAGTACCGACCTACTTCTCCCTCTCCGAAATAGACCTACTCAATGCTTGACAGATTGACCACTCGCAATCGGACCCGCCTGTCACGTATCAGTCTCAGCTTGGTACCGGTGATAACGCAAGCTGACCCTGTTGCTGATGACGTCGATTTTGAGAGCACCAAGTGAGTACCCAGGAAAAGGAGCAGATGAGGAGAGCTTTAGAAGATGCTACTCTGGCATTTCTATTACTCGGGTCTCTGTCAAATTTATTGGTGTCACCTTCATGCTCCACAAATCGAGTAGTAGTTTTTAACCACCTCTGTGGTCTAGTGGTTCAACCCAACGATTTCAGATCCAGATGTCCCGGGTTCAATCCCCACTGGGGGAGCAATATTAAGCTTCTTGTTGGTAGAATCAATGGTAGTTTCTGTACATGGCCTAAAAAAAATCGTTATATTTTTCTTTTAGCTATGACCACGAAGAAAATAAAATGAGAAACAATGTGAAGTATTTATTTTTACGTTATTTCTTTGTACAACAAATTTATTTCAATATCAATATTTTTATTGTTGAAAACATCTTTCCATACTGGTATCACTGTAGAGGTTCAATCAAAACATTTCTTCTTCTTCATCTCGTTTCGTTCAATTCTCATTGGTTACTGAGCGCACTTCAAACTACTCATTACTGATTATCAACACGGCTTTATGAAATCGCGTTCTACTACCACCAACTTATTGAGCTACTCTACAGAACTCTCCAACTCCTTAGAAAACCGAATACCCGTTGTTGCTATTTACACAGATTTTAGTAAAGCCTTTGACATAAGCTCTCTCAACTTGGCGTTTCTGGAAGTCTTCTGTCATGGGTAACATCATATCTCAGCGGTAGGGGCTCAAGAGTAACCGTTAGTGGCTACCACTCTGATCTTTTCTATGCGACGTCCGGGGTTCCTCAAGCTTCGCACTTGGGTCCAATTCTGTTCAATGCATTTATTAACGATATAACTACCTACTTGTTTCCACCACTCTAAAGTTAATTTATACGCTGACCGCCCGCTTCTATCTCTAAAAACTTTCTGGATGAACTGGAACTAGCAGCTGTAACTCAAGTACGCGATTTGGGTGTATTATTCGATACACATCTCAAATTCGACAAGCATATTTTAAATATTAGGTCAAAAAGTTGACCAAATGAAAAACCATTGGATTTGTCATACGAAATTGTAGAGAATTTAAGCGTCCATCCACTAAAATCAAATTTGAGATTTGATTTGAGATCTACTCTAAACGAATCGAAAGTCGATTCCTCTATCACGTCTCATACGGTGATAAATTGGCCAAGAAGATGTCGAGCTATAATAAAAGGTTAATACATTACAACCTTAACCTACTATCGAAACGAAGAGAAATGCTAGACCTCAAATTTTCAAACAAAGTTTTTAATGGCAAAATCGACTGCAACGAACTCATAAGTCTCATACCTATAACGCTCCATCAAGGCTTCCTAGAAAACAAGCGTTTAACATTTACACTACTCAACATAGTAGATCTAACCTAGGTAAGTACTCTACACTGCCAAGGCTCTTCAGAAACTTTAGTTCACTTTCAAAATCTGATGACATCGATATTCACAGACTCATCGCCAAAATTATCTTAGTAGTACTCTTTCAGAAATCACTTGGTATTCACAAATCAGGTGCACTTCCCTGAGCCGTTTTCGTTTTTACCGACACACATTGAATATTATTTTTAATATTTTGCTTAATTTGTACCTTAAATTATCTTTTTATATTTAATATATTATTTCTACTTACATTTACCCTCTAAACTTAATTTAATGGATACCTACATAAATTTATATCCTTACTATAGTATGTACTTACTTACCTAATATAGACACTCTGATTTCACAACTCTCACTCGTTGAAAGCATTAGTTTAATAAACCATAGCATAGTATAGTTCCATATTTTAAAATCTCATCAAACTTTTTATTTCTTGTGTTACATTAGTTTTTTGTTTTTGTGTTTGTTTTGTATATATAATTAGTTAATTACCTAGTTTGAAGAGTTAATTTTAGTTGAGTTGATACTTGTACACGCTGTGGCATCCTGTGAGTGAAAAAAAAAACTGTTTTAAGACTGCCACTTATCTAACCCTATGTTTGTTTTTTGTTTTGTCTGTTGGATGTCCTATTTTAATAAATTAATAAATGTTCTTGTTTCTTTATTTCTTGGATGTGTTTTTCACTGCGTGATTGCTGTGCATTGTTCATGTTTTTGTTACCTAATGTTCCGTTTGAAAGTTGTTTGTTAGCTCAGTGTTGTTTTCCGTTAGATAGATACGAGATATTTGTTCAAACAGCTTAGCAACAGTAGTAAAATAAAAACAGCTGCTATTAAATTCAAAATCACATTCAGTTTTATGTTAATATACCTACAACCCGCGCGACTTAACTGTGCACTTCCCTAGAACTGGACGTCACTCACAGTGCTAGTTGCACAGTTAAGTCGCGCGGGCTACAGCACCTACCTACCTAGGTATTTGGCATTAATACCTGCTTGTTCAATGAAATAGTCTATTATATAATATATAAGGTGTTCATTTTATTTTAACCTGAATAGATGTGTTTGGTTTTGTACCTACTTTATAAAGCCCTGTTACTAACCTCGTTAGAATATAGTGTTCTGTGCGTAAACCTTGTATCAGATATGGTACCTTCACAGTGTTTTGTCTTCTGTATTCATAGGTGATTTCAAATTCGTTCGAATAAGACAACACGCGATATAGTTGTAACTGCTCTAAGGATACGATAGATAAGTTAGTTACGATTTAAAAGCAAGCAGGTCGATCACGCTGTTATTTTACATCATAAGGTAGGTATCGCAGAAGTTTTGACGCGGGTGGGTTCTAGTATAGTAAAGTGATCCATTTAAAACATGTTTTTGTCCCCTGGGTGGTCACTTTGACAATGATGTAGTTTGACATTGAACTGTTCACAATTTTGATCTTTGAATAAAAATAATATACCTATAGTGGGTAAGTTTATAGGTAAGTTTAGTTTTAGAATATACCTTCCTATTACTTACCCATAAAATGTCAGCCTAGTTGGAATGCAAACACTTACCTCCTCATCGTCTTCTTGCGCCATGCTTTACAAATTCAATTTTATTTACTTCCGCGATTATTTTCGAAGCAATTTCGCAAATTTGAAGTTTCGACAAATTTTTGACAAAGTAGATGTCAGTTTTTCAAACTTCATTAAAAATGTGAATAGAATGGTAAATACGTAAACTCAAAACAGTACAATTTTAAAATTATATATGAAATATTGATTCTTTCTTCTTATTTTTTATTGCCTTTCTGAGATCAGTGTTTGCAAAGAGTATGTACCTACTTACTCTATAATTTTTTTTTTGTACAACGGGGAAGCACTTGGCCTTCATCTCACCTGGTTACAAGTTGAGATAAGGTGGAGGCGCATTTCACCCAGAATCCTCAACTAACTGAGAAATCTTTGCAAACAAAGATCACTCCGTTGCTCCATGGAGGTTGGAGAAACTCCGTTTTACAGGGTTTTGTACATACAATGGACCGGAAGTGCCGTCACTGCCACTGCAAATACTTTTCGCTGTGGTTTGATTGAGGGTTCCACCACCACGCCATCGCCACGCCGCCATTGTGAGTAATAGTATTCTACGCTCAGTGTACACGGGACCGAAGTCGACCTATCAGCAAAGACAGAGGGCAAGAGGGCAATAAAAGGTTCGCCTTGTTAAATATAGTGAATAATGATATTGATGTTGTTTGTTGTATTGCGATGATTTCGTTAAAAAATGTGCCTTGTCTGCTTCTGCTGTCATCTGTCATCTTTACTGCAATGGTTGAATAAGTTCCGAACGAAATGGTATTTTAACCCAGTTCACTTCACATTCACTCACACAGTCACACAGCTTAATTTTTATTAGATATTGTGTTTTGGTATGTTTGTGTTGTATTACAAGGAGTTTCATTTACGGATAATTTTTCAGGTTGGCTAATACCCTGAGTAACAATGTCCTAGCTTAGAAGTGTAGTGTGTGTCGAGGATTTCGCTCAATGGAGCTGAAGGTCTGGGTCGAGGGGATACAAAGGATTGTTTGTGGGGTCACGGAGACCACGACCTGTCAGGTCAGTAAATTATCATAGATTGATTGATATGCTCACGCTAGAATGTATTACACTTTATGTTTTCTGCCTACCTACCTTCTTTCAATAAGTGTGTTTGGTTGCTCAGGATGTAGTTTTTGCATTGGCTCATGCCACTGGAAAAGTGGGCAGGTTCACTTTGATTGAGCGATGGAGGAACAACGAAAGACTGCTGGCTCCTCAGGAATATCCATTAAAGGTACATTGGACTCTTACAGACTTGCTGTTATTATTTAAAAATGGAAACAATTCGTGATGTGGTAATGTTCTATTTTCTAGATTTTGATGAAATGGGGTGAATACTCAAATGATATACAGTTCATACTGAGGAGATCGGACCCTGTTAACAATCAGAAATCTCCACCACCTAATAACTCCAAATCTCCTATTGGAAATGGGTTTGTAACATGTTTTTTCCACGTCTTCCTAACTTAAAATAACATTAATGTAATATCTTATATTTTTATTTCTAAAATTTGTCATCTTAAAATTATTTAATCTGTTAGTGTGTTTTTAGTAGCAGAATAAATCTTAACTTTCATGATGTATAAATTTGTATTTGCACACAAAAGAGAATCTATTGGCAGAGTCCTATTACCAAAGCAGTACCTTCCCTACGTCCTCTAACCCAGTCAACCATGGTGGACAAGGTTCATTGACCATGGTTGAATATAATTTTTTTGGATTACTTTAAAATCTTGTCAGAATATATATATTGACAGTTGTAGTCTACTGTCCTACCAGTCACTATGGAATGGCGCTATAAGAAAAATTTACCCAAATATGATTCAGATATTTTTGGCAATATGCATTTGTTTTTGTTGAACAATTATTTGTTAGACTAAAAGTATGACTCATTTTTCTTATTGCTCTTTATATTTGTTATACATTTAGTTTTGAGTTTGAGAAATATGGCATAATTATTTATACTTGAAGAATACCTTACCTAACTATAAATGTGTTTAGCTGCAGTGGTAGGTAGTTGTTGGTGGCTTGAGATCCTGTTTCAATGACATTAATTTTCATAATTGTAGGTCCCATAACACATCAAACCCAAATATGCTGGATAACCAAAACCAGGGTTCACCCCGGAACACTACCCCACCTTATATCAATAACAATTTAAATACCTCCCCTAACCCTGTGGGAGTGGTGAAGGGGGTTCAACAAGGGAAGTCTCCGCAGTCTGATAGTCCTGTGATGAAAGATGTACCCCCTTATCGGTAAGATCAATAAAAAAAAATTGCCACCAAGGCTTACAAAAACATTTATTATCATAAAATAATGGTTCAATAACGGTTCTTCATCGCGTACCTTTTTATATTCCCGGTAGTTACGTTCAGACGCGATAAAGTACCGTTTTTGTTGATAATTATGTATAATAATCTCAATAATTTAAAAAACTCTAAATACTAGTTAGTTTGGTGTGCCCATAAAGCCCTGAACTGAAGTAATGGAAACTGCACCAGAATCAACTGCAAGTAAATTAGGTAGTACTTTTACTTTAACAATCCATCAATGAGTATTCACTATATGATAAGCATTAATTAGCTTAGCTTATCATCAGAGTCAGAGTAAAGGCATTGTAGAGTTTGTTTTTCGCAAAAAAGGAAACCTTTTCCTAATTCTTATAAGCAGCACCTTCAAATATACTCATGACCTCTTTAAACACACTATGACAAAGAATCTATGCTATGCCATATGAAACTTTATTCGCAGTATGAGCCATTGTTGCGCAATCAATGACTCATACTTACTTCTGCGTTTGTCCATGCTGGTGAGAAGATTTAAAATTATTACATTTATAATACCCACAGAGAACCGCCCCCACCATACCGTTCCCCTCCACCTCCTTCTCAAGCACTGAGGAAGTCCCCAAACAGGTCCCGAGCAAACCGAACCTCGCACATGTCAGTGGCAAACTCTCCGGATGAGAATGGCAGCCGGAGCCCTGAAGCTGTTAGTTACAATAGCCAATATAGAGAGCTGGTGTCTTTGGTGAATTATCAGAGAGAAAAGCTGTCAAGCCAGCAAGTGGATCTCATAAAGGTTAGTAGATCCAAGCTTCATTACAGACATTTTATCATTCTGATTGGGAAACTAGTAAAATTTCAATAGGCAATATTTAATCGCCTGTCAAGTTTTATATTACTCTAATAGTTGTGCTACGGCATTTAGAGATAAAATAGTCTGTTCTTCAGTCTGTTGAGAATTCCGGGTGAAGTGCACATCCACCTTCGGCCTTATCATTACTTGACACCACATGAAATGAAGGCCAAATGCTTTGACAGGCCCCCGATTCTACAAAACCAATCACTTCACTATGGCTAATCAAATCAAATCAACTATTGTTTGTTGAGTGAACATTTTTAGGATCACTTTGAAACATCTAATCTACTCACAGAATGGCTACTAGAATACCAAAAGGCTCCCATAGCCGCCATTCTACGATGACACTATTGTCATTGTGAAGTGATTGGTTTAGTAGAATTGGGGTTCTTACCCAGACGTGAAGCTTCTTAGCTTCAAGTCTGTCGGTTGTTCACAACACCTTGCAAGATTGACGTCATATTCTGGTTCTCGACATTAACCCGCCATTCTTTACCATGAGAACGTTAGCGCGGCCGACCTGATGATATGCTCGACATCACAATCTATTGTTTAACAGTATGATGCTGAAATCGGCTTCTGGGAGACCAAAGGCCGGGAACAGGAAAGGCAGGTGGAGCTACTACAGCAACAGATCAATTCAGCAGACAACCAGCTAAGAATCAGCTCTGAACAGGTTAGCTTAGATCTTTTAGGTTCGGTGGATTAGCTATAAGTATATGGTAATGTGGACTTATAAAACAGAATATTGTTATATATCATTTAGGGGTCCAGTACCTATTTATTTATTTTATTTAGTTATATGAAATTAATATCTAATATTAGCTTTCTGTACTGCACCTCTGTATAGTGGGAATACCACAAAGCTACCCTGAAATGTAGTCACTAGGACCTCTGGTCCTTCGAGCCGTGCATTGATTGACAGCCAGTCACGACGATTTTATATCACATTATTTCAGGTACAAGCGATAAACTACATCGAAGAGGAGAGCGAGATAGTGAAACAGAGCGAGAAGACAGTGAAGTCTGAGATAGTGCTGGTGCGGTCGAAGCTAGCCAACTGCGAGACGGAGCTGCTGCAGTGCAAGAACAAGATACGGAAACTCATGGAGGATATACACAACGAGCAACGAGGCACTGGCAGGCAGCAGGAGAACAGGTTTGCTATTTTATTTGGAAAAGAGACTACTCTGTGGTCTAGTGGTTTGCCCACCGGTATCAGACCCAGATTTGTGCTTGGTTGGACTTGTTTTAAGTTAACCGCCTCTGTGGTCTAGTGGTTCAACCCACCGATTTTAGATACAGAGGTCTTTGATCCCCAGGGGGAATAATATTGTGCTTGGTTTGGTTAGAGGTAGCCCACCATCTTACCTGAGTAAGTCGCCATAACAATTTCTTTTTTGTTTATATCATTATCTCGGTTGGCGTGCTCTCAACTCATTAGTCGGTTCTCCCTCATTAATCACATAAATTCTCCAGGACATAGGCCATAACAATAATTCTGAATGGTTGTGTTCCAGCATTTTGTGGTCAAAAATCCAGTTCCTCAGAATGTTGGGGATTCCGGGTAAAGTGCGTTTCCACCTAAGGCCTTATCGGCCAAACTCGGTTTAAAAAAACGTTTCAATTAAAATGGCTGCTTTTCCGATTAAAACCGATTGAAATCCAAATGAAACAAAATTAGATAATAGGCAACCTGGTGAGATGAAGGCCAAGCTCTTTCCCGTCGAACAATGAAAACAAAAGAAAGCGCGAGGTAGATGAGCTTGTGATAGACAGGTGCGAGATTCAAATACAAATACGTTATTTGTCCGAAACACAGGTACAGAAAGTTCTTATATTTAGTTAGTTTGCTCGGCCATGTTCTGCTCTTCAACAGGCATACAAATATTCATTAATAAAAAAACAACCATAATAATCAGTTAAGTACTTGCAATACTAATTGCATGCATAAATATCAGAATGTTGAAAAATAGATGTTACTTATCAGTTATCACTGCCGCTACCAGTCAACTCAATTCGTCTGTCAGATATTCCTGAATTTAATAATAGCCTTTGTTTAACAATATTTGGGTTACTTTTTTCATAAATTAGATTAAATAGTCCACTTCTTTAATAGCATTCGATTATTTATTGTATGATATTGATTTTGCCCGAAAAGATTAAAATTATTTAAATGACATCCCAACCAAATAATTAAGTATGATTGTAAGTAATTAGGTACTGTGGTAGATTTTCTTCTTTTATGTGTAACGTGTAACGCTCGTGACTTCGTTCGCACCATCCCATGGGAATTTCTTTAAAGGCTTTGGTGACTATATCAACGATGCAAACGCGTGGCCCGATGTTGCTATACAGTTGACAGCTAAATGGTGATTTCTCAATGTTAACAAACTGCCCACTTGGTAGATAGGTGTTTTAAGATAGTATTAGGTATTTAGGTTTATGATGTACCTACTTAGAATGCTATTTAAAACTGTATATCTAAATGTTGAATGGATCATCAAAAAATTAACAAGCCCGAGATTAGGTTTTCTGGTTTGCGCGGCGCATTGATTGTCCGTCAGTCACATGTTGACTTCGTTACTTGAAAATTTTTTTTTGTACGACGAGCTAGCGTTTGGCCTTCATCTCACCTGGTAACAAGTTGAGATGAGGCCGAAGGTGGCGCACTCTAAATGCCGGAACACAACATTTTTTTAGAAAATATTATTATGGCGACAGAATTACGTAAGATTTTGATAGCTAGCCAGGCGGACTTAAACAAAATCCTACCACCAATCAAACCAAGCACAATATTGCTCCCCCTGGGGATCGAACCCGGGACCTCTGGATCTGAAATCGGTGGGTTGAACCACTAAACCACAGAGGCGGTTTAACTAAGTGAGGATGAGGTTAACGATAGATCGAGCTTTCCCAGAAGCACTCCACAAGATAGCAAACTGCTTGGTGCCGAGGGTAGCAGGAAAGTGGTTGCAAGCCAGACGGACCTTTACAGGTCCACCAGCGAAAGTGTTGAAATGTATTTTTTATAAATAAATAAATATTACAAGATATTAATTTCACACAGCGCCATCTACCCAAACTAAGGATACATAAGACTAGTTTACTTCAGTTACTATCACAGTATTTTGTCATATGGCATAATATTGTGGGGAAGTGCTGCAGATATAGAAACCATATTCGTATTGCAGAAACCCCCTTTCTATTCGCGCTGTTTACAAAATGGGTCCCAGAGATTAATTAACATACAAGTTTAAGGAAATAAATATGTTGACTATGCCCTGCCAATATATAAGATAATACTATATGTACACGCGCGTAAAACTTAAACTTATTTAAAAAAAAAATGTGATAAACAAATTACTAGAAAAATGATAATGAATTTGACATAACTTGTAATATAGGAACTAGATTACGGACAGAATACTTGGATACTTTTTTTACAAGCATAGAACAAACATCTATATTCATCACACAAATGGTTGTCCTGGGTGGGAATCGAACCTACGGCGCAGAAGGCAGAGTTACTACCAACTGAGCTATGGCTTGTCATGTTTGTTTCGTATCATCAGGGCCATCTAGTCTACAGACCTCTCACTTACCTGTGGTAATGCACGTATCGTTCTTACTAACAATTTAATTGAAGACGTTTAGATTAAAGCGTGGGATATTCCCACTCTAACAATTGACGAACCAGACTTCACCGGTAGTTCGCGGATGTTGGAAACACTATTCATGTAATTATTGTTGTCATGGTGTTGTTATATATAGGTACATACATAGGTACATGTACCTATACCTATACCTACATGTTATTGCATGTAATATGTACCTATACACCTCAATTTTTGAATGATTTTGCATAACGTCTGATAGATATGTGATTAATTTGGTATTCCACAAATCCTGAACGAAATGAAGCATATCATATGGCTGGGGGTGTCCCACTCAAGGTCATATTACTGCATATACTTTTTTTAATTGTACGACGGGAAGCGCTTAGCCCTTATCTCAACTGCTTTCAAGTTATGATAAGGCGGTGGAAGCGCACTTCACCCGGAATCATCAACATACTGTGAAACTGGCTATCTTACCTTTTAAACGCCGGAACACAACAATTTCGAATTGTTGTTTTGGCCGTCTTAGGTAAGATGGTGGTAGCTAGACAGGGCCGCCTTCCATACATCACCGTTGTTGGTTATTTGGAAAAATTAAACCGCCTCTGTGGCCTAGTGGTTCAACCCACCGATTTCAGATCCGGAGGTCCCGGGTTCGATCCCCATGGGGAGTACAATATATTGTGCTTGGTTTGGTTGGTGGTAGGACTTTGTTGAAGTCCGCCTGGCTAGCTACCACCATCTTACCTAATTCTGTCGCCATAATAACAATTCTAAAATTGTTGTGTTCCGGCATTCAGAGGTAAGATAGCCAGTTCCTCAGTTTGTTGAGGATTCCGGGTGAAGTGCGCCTCCACCTTCGGCCTTATCTTAACTTGTTACCAGATGAGATGAAGGCCAAGCGCTTCCCCGTCGTACAATAAAAAAAAAAAAAAAAACCTTTATGACAAAAATAAATAAAATGTTTTATTTCTCCAGAAAAATATACCTGAGTGTGATTTGTGTTTGTGTCGCTTCCAGACAAGCGCTGGAGCGATCGATGCTTGCGGAGATGGAGAACCTACAGAGTCAGATACAGCAAGCGAAGCACGCCACCGAAATCAACCACCTCACCGCCGAGAACTTGAAGCGAGAGGTAACACTCACATATAAACAACAGCCACGCTTGGCAGACCGATTGGTGATCGCAAAGATGTTAGATAATACACTGTTTTTTGTTGTTATTGTACGACGGGTAAGCATTTGGCCTTCATCTCACCTGGTTACAAGTTGAGATAAAGCCGAAGGTGGAGGCGCACTTCACCCGGAATCCTCAACAAACTGAGGAACTCGCTATCTTACCTCTAAATGCCGGAACACAACAATTTTAGATTTATTATTATGGCGACAGAATTAGGTAAGATGGTGGTAGCTAGCCAGGCGGACACAAACAAAGTCTACCACCAACCAAAGTAGAAAGTAGGCTGCTGGCCTTTTGTGAGATCCCTTAGTCAAGACATCCTCGGCAGCGGAAGGGTTGATTCGTAAGAATGTTTAGTTTTGTTTTTGTGACTAAATATCTCTTTGTTTTTATATATGTATATATTTTTAATAGTGGACATAATGGTGTGGTGTTCCAGGTGGGCGTGCTAGAAAGTGCGATAATGGAGAAGAAGCGACAAGTGGAGAGGTTGGTTCAGGAGATGAAAGAAGCCAACCTGCAGAGTCTGACGGGCAGCGTCGACGAGCTGAGGCATCCGCTTGATGGTACGTACCCGAGCCGACAAGTTCACCTGGGTGGCCTAAGGGCACTCGTTGTAACGCGTACACCTCAGAGGTGTAACAACTATGTAAATTTTTTTTTATTGTTGGCTAAGCGCTTGGCCTTCATCTCACCTGGTTTCAATAGATAAGGCTGAAGGTGGAAGCGCATTTCACCCGGAATCCTCATCAAACTGAGGAACTGGCTATATTACCTCAATGCCGGATCACAACAGTTTTATTGTAGTTATGGCGACAGAAATAGGTAAGATGGTGGTAGCTAGCCAGACGGACTTAAACAAAGTCCTACCACCAACCAAACCAAGCACAATATTGTACTCCCTGGGATCGAACCCGGGACCTCTGGATCTGAAATCGGTGGGTTAAACCACCGACCACAGAGGCGGTTCAATACATAGCACAAGACAAAATATAGGAACTAGTACTGTCACTTGCGGCTGTCGCTTGCAGTCTGCTAAGGCTCAATTCTCACCACCACCGACGAAGTAAAGTTAATTTTCTAAATTAATTATTTCATTAAATTCTTCCAAAATATATGAACTCATGCATAGAACTGTATTAAGTGATGTAAATTCCACTTTGTTTAATGTAACTTATTGTATGTTAATTATTTTTTAATGTAATTGTGTATTAATATGATGCAGGTTTATGCAAAGCTGGCAGCGCCCGAAGAATTATTGGATCGCCTCGGCAGCTAGAGAACGCAGCGCCCACCAATAAAAACCCTCATGGAGTTTGGGTTTAAACCAGGGATTAGGTGTAATATGCTCGACCAACTTACCGATAGCGCGCTTCAGACTTTACATCAGCAACTTATTTTGGACCTATACAATAAATATGATGGCTTTGTCGGGACTTAAAATAAGATGAGTGCATGTGCAATTTATCCATTCTATCAATTCAATGAACATTTTTAATTGTATCAAAGACACTTTGAGTGTGTATTTTACACAGTCTTTACACTCGCATTGTCTGTCTTTTGCAAGTTTGTGCGATACGCCTTCCCGATACGAAGAGGTTATAGCGATGGTAGCACAGAACAAAAATAACTGTGGGGTCCTTGCAATGCTGGGTTCCTACTGCTGGGCCTAAAAACTATCGCAATGTTTCTCTAGTACAGCTGTGGCGCTAGCTGTAAGGCATTTCCATTGATGCGGAGCGTAGTTCTGGACTGATCACGTGGTATACATGGACGAATCACGTGGTATAAATCCACATAACGAGATTCGATTCCAATACGGGACCTATCCGCGTCAATATAAATGCTATATACGTAAAATCTCACTATTTCATGGTTTCCACCTTTAGCTATAATATTATATTCACTCGATTTATATTCAAATGTTAGTAGTTTAATAGATAATTATTAGTATGTATGTGTGTTCAATTTAGTGTCATATTTAGGCTTAGTGTCACAAATTAGGGTGTTTTATTAAATTATTACTAAGATTGCATGAAGTGTACTTAATAATATTGGCCTAATATTTTAATCACACGAAGTATTACGTATCTTGCCGTATAGTTATTTAACGGTTTTCATGTATCAAGTATTCATAATGATACAATTTTTCATATCTTAAGTGTAGAAACAAAATATTAAAGAAGGATTATATTATTTTTAGTATAAGTACAGTGAACTTGCAATGGACATAGAAAAAGCATAATGAATACAGGGTAGCTTTAGTTTCAACAATGTTCATTTCCTTTTCGATGTATACGTACTTACTTACTGTATTAAACTTATAGTCTCTAATGCTTCGGCCACACTAACGTCAAAGCCTTAATATAGCGATAATTATTGCGTTAAAAACATCGCGTGAAATAGTGGCTACACTAAGATTTAGCGTCAAATGCCAATAAAATACGAAATAGAAAATGAAACTTTTCAAGATGGAGATCGAAGCTGCTGCGATATTTTATACGTTGAGTGAGAATTATTAATACATGAATATTTTGCTAAATAAACACTAACTATTTTGGTACATTTTGATAAAATCTAAGAACCGGTGCTGACGAGCATATGCGTTCACATCAACGCATATTACGCATAATAATAGCGATAAATCTCTTTGATCATTATAGCCTTACGTCAAATGGCATTGGAAATACAGTTATAAAATTAACGCGCTAAGTCGTGGCTACACCTGCGCAATGTCCCGATTATCACAATAATTATTGCCATTGCCGGTATGTGTGGCCAAAGCATAACATGAGTTGAGTTCAAGTAGAATTTAGTTGATATGTTTTCAAAGCGAGTGCTAACAATGAGCCGTCTACCTACCTATATAACCAATAGTTAGACGATTAGTTTTTAATTGCTCTACCATTTTGAGTTTTCTTTACTTTAATTTCGTTACAGTAAGATCAACTACGTTATAGTTTTAATTTATAATAATAATTTCTAGTCGAAAATATAAGCCATTGCAATATTTTATAATCATTTATAACTTCAGGCATTTTATTAATTCTTGGCATTTATAAAATTCAAATAAAGTAAATTAATTAGATTGAGATTTATGAAATGTATACAAATATTGTTCCAATATGGTTACTAATAGTGTTAGATTTGTGTGTACCTATAGTTAATTCATATTATTGAAATAAAGCCATGTGTAAACGTAACAGTTTGTCTGAATCAATATCTAAAGGCTAGCTACCTATATGTTACCTACCAATTGAGCTGATGCTTGTAGATGACATGAAAACACAACATAGAATTGAAATCCTTATATTCAAAATAACTTATTCTCATAGTACGAAATTATATCTGTTTTAAACAACTATCCTACATATATCTATACAATTCTAAATGCGTATGGCTACGCTGTACATTTCACTGTCTACGAAAAAGTATTTTATATTTACATATTCATTTCATAGACTAAGCATAATAGTTGTAGCAAATTTACATCGTAAGCCCTGCCGCATGAGGCAAGACAATATCAGAATCAAGAATATATCCGAATGAGCGTGCTATTCACACGTTATACACAAACATGTATTTATATTATCCGGACGGAATTGCCTACGAAACTGAATTCCTGGTTTGAATTCGATTGAAGGAAATTTGACCAAAAAAACCGGACGTATGTGGCAAGGCTGAGTCAAGGAAAATAGAGTCATAGCTTGTGGTGAATCCGAACTGTTTACTTAATAAACATGTGGTAAATTGTGACTTCATAACACATTTTACATGCAACAAAAGTGAAATACGTATTACCTTCTTACTATATCGTACTAATAACAACATTTGAAATTGAATATTTTGATTTTCTATATTGATTCCCAAACAAGCAGCTAACAAATATGAAAAAAAAAGTTTTTGTATATAGTTAGAATACTTACAAATTTTGGTCTAGAGCCACTTTTTCGGATACACGATGTGATTTGTTACAATTTACCAAAATCCATATCGCGCGTACTAGAGGTACCACTATATAATATATTACAATCATCAATATAGTACGAGTACAATCAAACTTTCGTTTACCTTTATTTCGTAGCCAAGCTACTGATACATCTGCCGATTGCCAAGTCGCGGTTTGGCGACTGGTTTTCTCACTATGTTTCCCTTTACCACTAGAAAACGCCCATAAACTTTTAGATACAAGATATCTATTTACAAATGTTATTATGACACAAGAATTCACAACCCGCTACGGAACTCCAATCCGCATCTTTTCCCTCTTAACCTCACCAGTGATTTGAACGAATTTACAAATACTAGGGCAAGCACACAGTTCAGTGAATCATTCCTAGATGGCGTTAATCAGCACTTAGTTGAGTGTATTATGACACAAGAATTCTCAAATCGCGCCAGGACCCTCGTGGCTCAATTAGTTCAGTGAGTTTCCGGGTTAATGAAAAGAAGATGCAGGTTCGAGTCCCGTTGCCGGTTGTGAATTTTTGTGTCATTTTAACATTTGTCAATGTTGTGATCTTGGTCACCCAACATTTGAAATACAAAATTATTATATCAATTGGTTTACGAGCTAAGAACGATGTCTTATCGAAGACAGCTATCGATCGAGATCTAGTCAAAGTCAAGAGTTCTACAGAGTTTCATCGCTTATGATGTTCCTGTGTTATACTATCAGCCCGTTTGCACTTGCACCCATTGAAAGGTGAAGTATATGCCTCATTTTGTATGATTCCTGTAACGACCACAACGAATCATGCCTTTTCCTCCTTCTCTCTGTTATACCGTTCCAACTCTTTTAAGAACTGTCCTTTAGGCTTCATGACATTAGGTCGGTCCCCGCGACACTTTGGACAGAACCACTTTCCTTTGGGCTTCGTGGTAAGAGACACGCACGAGAAGTGGAACCACTCGATTGGGCACAGATCGTTGTCGCAGAGAATCATCTCCCCGAATGAGATCTGGTCGCAGAGGCAGTAGCGAGGCTCGTCGGGGTCGATGGCGTCCGTGTCCTCCGCCGGTGTTTCGGAGCGTTGCGCCACCTGGCGGGCTTTGCGCTTTTTCTTCTTCCCTGTTATACCTGTCAAATATTAGATAGATAGAAAATTCTTTATTGTTCGCCAATATAACACAAAATATCACCAATCCGTCGGATCAGTCTGCAAAGCGTCGTGATTATGGCAAAACCCTCCAATTTTGGAGGAGGCTGGCTCTGTCCAGCAGTGGACACTAATAGGCTGCTGATGTGATGTGTTAACACAAAAAAACAAGCAAGGAGAAGAACATTAAAATAATATATAAACAATCCACATTTTAAAAATAGTTTATGCTGTCATTACTTTTCCTTGACCAACTTTGTTTCGTTCGGCTGTGTATGTAACTGGTAGTGTACGTACCTTTCTTATTGGTAGTGTTATGTGCGTGCCTCTCGCTGTCTCGCTCGCTGGAGTCGGCGCCGTCGGTGGCGACGCCCGCGGCGGCCCCCGTCGTGGTCCGCACGCGGCGGGCTCGCTTCGACCATCGCTCGCCTGTCATACAAGCCTCTATTGTTATCATAACCATAAACAAATCTATTCATTTCAGGTTACAAGCACATTATTAAAACTTACAAATACATTGACCTATTTAAAGTCCCTATATAACTTTTTTTTTAATTCAACTAAGAGACGGAACAAGCAAGTAGCCCACCTGATGTTAAGTGCATCTCTTGCCTATAGCAATGCCTTACTGCGTAGGTCACATCTGCACTGCACTGCATTGTGTCCATCAACTTGAGGCATAAAGGTGTTAAGCCTCGAATATAACTTACAGACTGACATGCATATTACAATATATACAATATATTTGGCACGTAATTCCTCAGCATGCTGTTTTCTGGCCATCTCGGAACACCTAACGATAGGTGTACGGAGTACTGCATGATAGGTACCTAGCAAATTAATGTCAATGAACTAGGTCATGTATGCACCAGCATTTTCATTACTCACACATACAATTGTGCTGTTCTGTATATATATTTTATAGCTATTTCTTATTATTAAAATCAGTGTTAAACGAGCACTCGTGGGTTTGTTTCGTACTTTAACTTTCCCGCTACAATAACGATAATCCTAACAATAGGAATTGAAAGTCTCAATTCAAGGTGTGCTTTCTTTTATAAGCTAGAAGTGGTACGCGACAGTTTAATGATCTCTCTTGCACATCACAACTTACCCCCAGACTTGTCCTTCTCTACTTTCTCCTTCTCCTTGTCGCACCGCTCAGGTGGCGGCACTGGCGTGTGTGCGACGGGAGGCGCGACTACTGGCTCCTTCTCTTTCTCCCTCTCTCTTTCCCGCGTCACTTCCGGCGGTGGAGTGGGCTCTTTCTTACTTGCTGTGCCATTTGTGTTTACTTCTAGACAGGATACTGTAAAATACAACAATAAAGTCAACATAAAAACTCCTTAAAAAGGTCCTGATCTGCCAATTTTCATGCCCCAGTACAAACATACCGTTTGTTTCTGGTTCCAAAATGGCATGTCTGATTCAAATAAGTTTTTGCCGGTATCTTATAGAAATAATCCGTGCTTGTATTAGACTAAAACACATTGCAAATTACAAACACTGGTTTTTATTTACTATCTTAATAACCCTGTAAAGTTGAATTTGAATTAGTAGTGCCATTTTGAAATAAATGAAATTTTCTTTATAAATATTAATAAATAAATTTTCCTGCAATAGCCTGTAACAAAATCTAGGAAATGAAACCAGACTATTTACAGGTTTTGCCAATAGATCTTCTGAGCAGTTTTTCATATATTTGCGAATTGGCGGAAGGGCAGGTAAATATTTGTTCTCTAGTAGAGAACAACATAGCTTATTTAAGATAAATAAGAATTTATCTTATTTATCTTAAATAAGCTATGTATTAAGGCTTTAGTTAGGAATAGTCATAATGACTCATGATTTAAATATCATAGAGAAACTAAATAATGACAAAGGAAACGCACATAATTTCTTATGATCGCCGTCAAGTGACCGCTGCTTGTTGTCAATAAGATCCTGAAGTATCTGCACCACCTGCAGCTTCTCGTCTCCAATCTCTTGAGCAGCAACCAGCACAGCTTGCAAGCGGATAGCTGCTCGAGTGCGACGGCGCTCCTCTGTGTTTGTGCCCAGCGAAATGGCCAAATGCTTCTCTGCCTCGCGGAGACAATCTGAAATTAACAATGGTCACTATATGCCCTGGTTACATTCATTATAATTAATGTATATCGTTTAGTCAATGATAAACTTCTTAAAACAAATGTACATAAAAAGGCTGTGAAAGGTAAAACCAATTTGAAGAAAAAATACTGTATCTTAACTGCACAATGGCTGTTTAGATAACCCGCCTAGCGGGTTGTCCCACACAAGTTGGGGTGAGCACATCATGCCTTCCACTCTTCACTATTGAAAGTCATCATGATCACTCACTTCTTTGCCCGTATCATCTCTCATAATCCATTCATCCACTCTTCATTGTATCCCAAACCCTAAATCCATCCAAATTTCCAACACTCTTCTTATTGTATGGCTTTAATCCATCAACATTACATGAACAAACCATGCTAACCCATTACTTCTCAACCTATCTATCACTGGTGCCACTTTCACTCTTCCTCTCATGTACTCATTCTTAATCTTATCCACTCTTGTTACTCCTTCTGCACCTTACAGCACTGGGTCAGTTAGTAAACCATAATTGTATTGTATTGGGCTCAACATTTGTATCTCTACATGCCGCAGAGATGATTATTTACTGTACTTAATATTTTGAAGAAACAACTGGAGGTTTTACTGTATGTACATTACATATTTCAACTCTTTAGTAATTATTTTTAATTAAACGTATGGAAAGAGAATCCGGGTATGACCCATTGCATAGTAGGTAAACTCTTTGTTCAAAGATCTATTTTTTTTTATTGTATGACGAGAAAGCACTTGGCCTTCATCTAACCTGGTTACAAGTTGAGATAAGGCCGAAGGTGGAGGCGCACTTCACCAGGAATCCTCAACAAACTGAGGAACTGGCTATCTTACGTCTAAATGCCATAACTCATTTTTTTTTTATTAATTGTTATTATGGTGAGTTGGTGACAGAAATAGGTAAGATGTTGGTAGCTAGCCAGGTGGATTTAAACAAAATCCTACGACCAACCAAACCAAGCACAATATTGCTCCCCCTGGAGATTGAACCTGGGACCTCTTGATATGAAATCAGTGGGTTGAACCATTAGACCACTGAGGTGATCTCACATTATGTTGGTTTCTTTTCAAAGCCTCTAAAACAATGATTATCATAAACTTGTTAAAAAAAATCATATACTAACCAAATTTACTTTGCTCAGTATTTCTAGGAACTTTCAAGTCAGTTCGTTAATATAATCAAACTTAGCATCCCTGTAGAAACTAAGAAAAACATGGACAGGACTACCAGATTGAGAGGCACACACTAACACTAGATCATGGAGGTGTTTGTAAAGGTAATAAGGTGATAGTTTGTACCTAGGTCTTTTTTAAGTGCTCAATGTGTGAAGCCAACATTATATACCTACTAAAGTGACTGGGAAAATAGACAAACATTTGTAATTTTCAAAAGGTAGATGGATGTTGATACTTTGGATGGGTCCATAAGTTTATATATAATTACTATGTATGTATTTATATATATGTACTACGTAGTACAGTAGACAAAACATCTATCTTATTGGTGAAGGAGAGTTATTTTGGGCACCGTTAATGGGGTTCCTGTGACTATACATAGAATATGTGTGCGTAACGTAGTGAAAATACGAACGTCAACACAACATTATACTAGCGTTTTGTGAATTAGTTCCGGCTCGGAAACCACATTGTGCCCTATCAAACTAAAGATATGGTAAAGTACAAGCTGATAATTAAGGATTACCTCTGTAAGTTACGTCCAGCTCTCGCATACGCGATAAATGCCGTTGCAGGTCATTCGGAAGGTTTTCCACGCAATCCAAGTAGTTGTCGACGTAGGTCGCAGATAGCAACGCTTCGTTAGACGTCTGGTTCAACATGTTTACTATTGAGGCTCAATTTTCATAGTGAAAGCGTCAGAAAAATATAGAAAATCACTTGAAAGCAAACGCAAACAAACTTCTCTCAATCTTCAATTCAATCAACCAACACAACACAACACATTGCGAACAAACGATGTTGCCAGCATATGCTCAGTGCTGCCAGCGGTATCAAGACCCAAGTAACGCATAAATGTAGATAAGACCAAAAACTATAGGTCACACAACCACAAACATTGAGAAAAAAAACGTGTTTAATTATGTACGCTCGCACGTAAGAAGTTATACTTCAATAGCGTAACAAAACAAAAATAACTAGATAATAATGTCATAATAATATTTTGTTATGTAGACAGATAAAATAATTTAGGCATACCGTCAGTTAATCTCAAATCTATATAAACCCACGTTAAAAAGTTGATGATATAAAAAAAAACATTTTAATCTTATCACGAATACTCACAATAAATTATCATTCACCACCTTATATAATTTATAATCACACACAAATACACATAATATTTATTCTAAATTAGTCCCATAACAACACATCGACAAACATATTTACACTATAGTGACTGGTGAGAAATTAAAACCGTTCTTCATCAGTACCACATGTGTCATATAGTGGATTATTTATCTTTTTCATCAATAATTTATTTAGTAGAATGTGACCGGAGTGCAACCACAAAGTAAAATTTTGAAGTGTTCAAGTCCAGATTGAAATGGTTCTTTTAAGACGAGCGTGCTGTATTTTTAGACTAGGTATCTACTTACATATTTACCTATTTTTATTCATTAAATAAAAGGACATGACAAAGTGAATAGAAAAACCTGGGACATCATCCTTATCATCCCATAACAATATATCACTTAGAGGTTATTAGAATCTGTTCAGAAAAAGAACCATCGTGGCCGAAAAAGGAACTTAAACTATCACGATAAGATTTGTAGGCGCTTGCATGAAAAATTGTCAGTAGCACCCTTAAATCTATTCGTTCTCTTTTTGATTAAACTATACAGGAGAGTAAATTCTAAGACAGGTTTGATGGGGTTCTGAACCTTTGCTTTGACCGGAAATATTGTTGGACGATCCTAACTAACCTTTTTGACCGAGCAAGCGAAAAGCTTTGTAAAAATGATTTTTGCTTGGATAAAAATGCTTTCGTATGTCGAAATATTTGAACGGTTTGGCAACGTTTTGTTTTAGAGGAAGAAAGATGTTTTGACATCGGTAGGTAACGTATAAGCCCCATAGCCAATTCTTAAAAAAAAAATGTGTTCCGGCTTTCAGAGGTAAGATAGCCAGTTCCTCAGTTTGTTGAGGATTCCGTGTGAAGTGCACCTCCATCTTCAGCCTTATCTCAACTTGTTACCAGGTGAGATGAAGGCCAAGCGCTTCCTCGTCGTACAATAAAAAAAAATAGCGGGCTTTTCTACTTTACTGTTATTTAACGGAACATTAATTGAAGAAGTTTCTTCAATTAATTCGTCAGATTACGTTTACGACCAAATTATTGTGTATGCTTTATAACCCCTTTGTTTAAATACTATCGGAAATACAGACGCAGATATGAAGTCGAAATAAAATAAAAATAAATCATCAGTTACTCACATTAGTGTCACGTATGAAGGTCCAATGTTACATAAAAATATAAAGTGACATTATGGCAATGCTACAAAGCATCATGGCCGTTCAGAAATTTACACAATTTTTATTGTCTTTGGAGTAAATCCAGATGGTGATGGATGCGCTTAGCATCTATAAAAAATTCTAAACCTTGTTTGTGGATTTTGAAAAACTACAGTTGTGGATGGTTTCTCACAAATATACCTTGACACTTACTCTTTAGAATTTGTTTCTTGTGTCTCTATTATTTTTGAACGAAATATCTCTTTATGGGGCGAAGACGATGACGACGACGACAGTGGAATGGAAGTAGGTTTAAAAACTGGGTAATCCATTGTACCTAGCGTAACACCTGTGCTGTGCCAAACTCGTCAAAAAATGCAACGAGACAATGACCCGGATAACCGGATTAACGGGCCTCACAGTCAACTCTTGGCGAATATCCGGTATCCGGTAATACCTACCTACTTACCTAGTTCGTCTAGGACAAGGTACTATCGGATCTGCTAATCTCCGGGGAAAGCACTCAGGTACCTACCTACCTACCTATATTCAATATTTTGTTGGACCCGCTGACCGCGGAAGTGATTTATGTAGGTAGGTACCTAGGGAAGAAGCTAACTATTGTTTGTTTAAAAAAAAACATGAAACATTGATTTTTCTCCGTAATTCAGGAATGCTCCGCGCTGCACGAATATCCAGCTCAGTTGGTCCTCGTTGCTCTGTCTTCTGCGCTGTAGGTTGTGGGCTCGATTCCTACCCAGGACAAACATTTGTGTGATGAATATCGATGTTTGTTTTATGTTTGTGTATTGTATGATAAACATATATGTACAAAAAAAGTATTTATGTATAGTCTTTTTTTTTATTTTATCCTACCTTTCGGGAAAGGTCATCTCTAATGTAATGGGGAGGTCAAAAATGGAAACGAATGTGCGTCTAGGAGATTTGTACGCAAGTAGATTTAGCTATCTTCTCATTACATTCAGCTGGTATTTCCTCAATTTTAGGAGCAATTAATTTTATTACAACTATTATTATTATACGATTAAATAATGTATTTTTAAATGAATTACCACTACTGCTTATTATCATTGCTACTTTTACTATCATTATGGATGTCTTTATCACGAATAAGAAGGAAATTTGGAACCGTGCTGTTATTGGGTTAGGACTTGGGTTCATCACCATGAGCCTGAATTAAAGCACGTAGTTTACCTTCTTACTTGGTATCAGACTCCAACAAATAATCTCAGAATCATACACCTACAGTGCAACCCACGCCTAATAATAAAATAATTCAAAACAACAGAGTAACTAGTGGGTAGGCAGTTCGTTTAGAGAACTCCTTCACTGTACTGGCACTGGCAGTCAAATTCTGACCACTGACTGTCATTTCGAGTTTTATTTCGTGATAAATCAACGTCGTCAGTTTTCGGTTAGTTTTTATCGAAATTTTCGTGTAAAATATCTCTGTGTCGTCAAGTGCCGTGTGATGTCTTCTACATTAATATTTGTGGGGCTGCCGGAAGACTCGAAGAGCTCAATAACCAAGTAAGTTCCATTTTGCATGTTACATCATCCTCAATACAGTTGGAGTTGGAACTTACGAGTCTGTTCTGAAAAATATTAGGTACCTTTAAATATATTGACCTTAAAATATAAACTTTCAAGAGGGTTACATCATTGGATAGGACTATACGTTGGTGCTTGTATCACAAAAATACAGGAGCGCATTTACGATGACGGCGATAACCGACGACGTGAGTTCCCTTTCTGAAGCTGAAACGAAGTAGGTTCGATGTTTACAAGGTTGTGGGGCTCAATTCTGGTAACATTTTAACGTAACAATAGATTGTAAACACATTGGCTCCACCCCACAAAGTAGGTAGGTACCATGAGCAAATCCAACTAGGTAGGTAAGTATCCTTTACAGGATTTTTTCGTACCTAATCCATAAACTTGGGATCATGGGGTGGAGATTGCATTGTTAAAAGAAAACGTTGCTACCATTTTCTAAACAACGAGGTTGTATCACACCTTGGTAGAAAGTTTCTCGAGCGAAAAGGAAATCGAGGTGAAAATGCGAGGTTATCTTCTACCTTCGGCCTTATCATAACTTGAAAAATCAGGTGAAATTAAGCCAAGTATGTACCTACCTATACATAATAGTAGGTAAGTATAGGTACCTATTCATGCAAACCTTGTTACCAGCGTTGGGCGTGGGCGCGTGCACCTTGATACACCCAATTAAGGACAACGTCGAGCTTGTTTATGTTTCAATGGTCTATTTGTACAAATAAGGTAGCGAAGTTCTTTTTACAATAAGTAGAAATTAACCTATTAATTCCAGATTTATTATTAATGATTATGAAGACACTTGACCCCGTGATTCTGATTAAAGTAGGGTACCTACTAGCTAGTAAAATTTGTCCAAGCTACTATCTAGTATTTTTTTAGCGCATCTCATCTAGTTTAATTTCGCTTATAAAACTAGATGGCGCTATCGTTGCATTTTGAAAGGCTCATTAGATTATTTTAAATTTATTTTAAAATAATTAGGTACATTGCCCATGTACATGAGAAGACTAATCTGTCCATTACACGCCTAGTTCTTTAAGAAAGTATTTGACTAAGCCACTTCCTAATCTACCTATATCTATCTATACTTATATTAAAATCGTAGCTAAAAGCTGTCTGTACATTTTTTTAATCATGATTGGATTTTGATAAATTAAACGAATGATGTTAATAATATTACACAATCCACCATTGAAAACCTCATTGACATCGGTTCAGTACTTTCGGAGATTAGCGTAGTCAGAGACGTTTTCGGCGTGACGGGTGTTATGTAAACACACACTTTTAACTTCTATATTTACTCTAAGAAGTACTACGCGTGATGAGTTAAATACTCCTTGGAGATTTGAATTTTTACTAAGAATTTATTATTTGTAGTTGTAAAAGGTATGCAGATCGTAAAAGGTAGGTCGAACATGAAAAAAACAGAGTTGCTGTGTGTTATTGTGTAAATGCTTGGCAACCGAACATCACGGTTAATTTTTCTGAAGGTTTTTACCATTGCAGTCCATAAATGTTAGTTTATCATCATCATTATCATCATCAACTGTTATTCTCCTGCCTGTATCTGGGTATGTGGGTATGTGGGTCAGTATCGTCATCATCATCAGCATAACCGAACGGGAGGCAGGTGGTTAGTCGTACTGATATCGTTAAGTTCTTAGATATATACTACCCACTCCTCATCTCCTGGTCGTCTTTTTCGACATTCAAGACGGCATATCCAATACTCCTGTTATATCAGAATCTCATCTCATTTCATTACTTCTGCATCGCGTTTGCCTTATAGGTGGTGCTATTGATTCTGTGGGCAAAGGCATGTAAAACTGTTTTTACTAGACAGCAGAACGACAGTCATTGCCACTCAGGGTTCAATATTGGGGCCTTTCTTGTTTTTAGTATATATTAATGATCTGCCCCAAATAATTAAAGATGACCATGAGATTGTACTGTTTGCAGATGATACGTCACTTCTATTTAGATTGAAGCGACAAATGACTAACTTTGACAACGTAAACAATGCAATCTCAAAAATTGTTAACTGGTTTAATGTAAATAACTTAGTACTCAACCAGAAAAAGACCAAATGTATTCGATTTATTTTACCAAATGTAACTGAAGTTGAAGCTAATGTAAAAGTTAAAGAGGAAAACATAGAATTAGTCAAAACCACTGTATTTTTGGGATTAACTTTAGATAATAAACTTCAATGGGGCCCACACATAGATAAACTGGCGAAGAGACTTAGTTCTGCAGCATATGCTGTAAAGAAGATATGTCTTCTCACAGACGTTGCTACAGCAAGACTAGTTTACTTCAGTTACTTTCACAGTATTATGTCATATGGCATAATACTGTGGGGAAGTGCTGCAGATATAGACACCATATTCGTTTTGCAGAAGAGGGCTATTCGCGCTGTTTACAAAATGGGTCCCAGAGATTCATTAAGAGACAAGTTCAAAGAAATAAATATATTGACTATGCCCTGCCAATATATTTATGAAAATATTATGTATGCGCGTAAAAACATAAGCTTATTTGACAAAAACTGTGATAAACATAATTATAATACTAGAAATAAGAATAAACTCGCTGTTCCCACAACTAGGCTCCATAAGGTTAATAAATCGTTCATAGGGCAAACTGTACGCTTTTATAATAAATTGCCAAGTGATGTGCTAAGCTTGTCAAATAATAAATTCAAAAATTTTGTAAAACGAAAGCTATCCAGGAAAGCTTATTATAAAATTTCAGATTACCTAGAAGATAAGAAAGCCTGGCATTAAAAAAAAAATGAATTTGCTCCAGTGAATAAATTGTAATTAGTATTAGATAATTTTAAGCTATTGTAATGGATCATGAAAAAAAAAAAAACTAGCCCGAGGTTCTTGCCTTTCTCCTTGTGTGCTGGTCGCGATTCCGAACAGGCGGTAGATTTGACGTTTCAAAGTGATCCTAAAAAATCTTACTGAATAAACATATTTGACTTTGACTTTGACTTTGACTACGCTACGTAAACGCGTAGGCACTAGAGATAGTATGAGCAATTTTTTTTTCTGGTGTCGTTTTTAGGTTTTTAGGTTTTCGTGTCATAATCATAGCCTAAAAAAGTACCACTGTATGACATGGAACACGCTGGCAAGCGATTCGGTAATCGCAGTGTTAGTATATATAGTCAAAGTCAAAGTCAAAGTCAAAATTTCTTTATTCATTAAGATTTTTTAGGATCATTTTGAATCGTCAAATTTACCGCCTGTTCGGAATCGCGACCAGCACACAAGGAGAAAGGCAAGAACCTCGGGCCGGTTAATTTTTTTGATGATCCATTCAACATTTAGATACACAATTTGTAATTATATTCTAAGTAGATACAACAAAAACCTAAATACTTAATCTTAAAACATTTGTTATTACCTATCTACCTATGGGCAATTTGTTAACATTGAGAAATCACCATTTTGCTGTCAACTGGTATAGCAACATCGGGCCACACGTTCTTATCGTCGATATAATCACTAATTTTGTAGTAGGCACTTTTAATTAAATTATTCTTTATATACAATTTGAATTTACGAGTAGAGAGTTTGGTGGCGCTTTGAGGAAGCTTATTATAAAATCTCACACAGTTTCCTAAGAATGAATTATTTACTTTTCCTAAGCGAAACTTAGGTATCTCAAGTTTATTTTTATTTCTAGTATTAACACGGTGTACATCACTTCTTTTACTAAACTCATCAATGTTTCTGTGAGCGTGCATTAGGTTTTCATAAATGTATTGGGAGCTGACTGTAAGAATACCAATCTCTTTAAAACGTTCCCTAAGAGAGTCACGAGTTTTCATTTTATAAATTGCCCGTATAGCTCTCTTCTGTAGAATAAAAATGCTATCAATATCAGCTGCATTTCCCCATAAAAGTATGCCATAAGACATAATACTATGAAAGTAACTAAAATAAACTAACCTCGCCGTAGCTTCATCAGTAAGATGCCTTATTGTACGTACAGCGTATGCAGCCGAGCTTAGTATATAGCAGGTGATTCCTCATAAGATCTACGCTCTGAGTAGTGATCAGAGGTGAATCCTCGAAGGGGAAAAAGCGAGTCTATTTATTTGTATATAATTTTATTTAAATTCTTGTTGGGCACCTGGTAAAGCAGAAATATTCACTTATGTACGTGAATATTGCTGCTTTACTAGGTGACCAACAAGAGTAATGGGGGCGTTGGCATTGGCACTATCCTCGGCAGGTGAGTCAGTGATCACAGTGTCTGTGTTAGGTAGGTAGGCACTAGGGTAGATGATGATGCTGCTGCCCATCTCCTGGTGTAACCCCTTGGTCGAATCTGATGACTTCCAGGAGCGGTTAGTAGAGGGACCCATATTAACTAGAAACCTTTTACTTCAAGATAAAAAATCTGACCAAAGCTTGCGTTATAATTTAACGATGTCAGTGGTGTCAAACTACGTAGGTACGTCTTTCTGAAGGACAAGCATTATAGATCAAATCCTATTTCTTGGCGTTTTATTTTATGTGCAAATAATACCGCACAGCTATTTTCTGGGCCTACGAAGCCCTAAAGTAACTTTTTTGGAATCTTATACTTACTTTTGATTCCTTGCATGTGAACGTGTAGGACGTTGCCATTGCGCGAAGATATACGTACTAATTTTAGTAGAAGTTTATACATTATATGAAAACTGATATTCCGGCATCGTTTTTAGGAAATTTTAAACATCATCATCATCATTACTCAAAAAGATTTGCTACAGAACATGGGCAAAGCGTTGCAAGCGAGTCAGTAATTTTAGTTGCTTGTAATAGTTCTGCGCATAATATGAAAACCTATGAAATTAAATATTTACTTGATTTTTTTCGTGGTATTTAGAATACCGATGGCAAGGGCGCGTGTCCCTTCGCTAAACAAGTTTTTTTGCACGTTAGTTCCTTATTTGTCCACGGTCATTATGATCATGTGTTGTACATACTTAGACGCACCCTAAGCTTCGGACCGCGCTGCCGCGCCCCTTGTGAGTTCCGACGCGACAATAATGGTTCTCTTTGACGATTCGCCTTGGCAGTTTCATCGCAATGCTGTAAAGCGCAGTGAAACAATAGAATTGTAGCCTTTGCTAGAACACGACTCAATACGAGGGGTAAAGATTGTTTCACGGAGTCCAGCAAACAGGGACAAGAAGGCAAATAGGTCAAAATATAAATCACGGTCATGGTTCTAATGACCATTCAAAGCCAAGTTCTGTCTAAAAAAAGGCATTTTCTTGGATGGCTCGCTCCATCTTAGACCTTGAGTGTGCCTAGACATAGGCAAGCTTCGATTCCAAGAGCTGATCAGTCCGGTTTGCCGTGTTCTGTCCGTAGGAAAGCCAGTGCCTTTTGAGAATGCTTGCTATCGTAGACCTCATCCTTGCTCTGGCATAGAGCCAGATAAACCTAGAGGTCAAAGGATAGGCCATTATTTGTAAAAAAAAACTCCCACAGAACGATGTAATATTCAGTGAAGGCGGATTTTGGTCCTACACAAGATTTGTCGCTAAGACTGTCCACAGACATTGGGGCTTTACCCCGGAATACAGAAATGTTAGCTCTTTGATACACTGAAGCGGTGATAGGCCTCCTTGAATTTTTTTTTAAATTGTAGGACGGGGATGTGCTTGGCCATCATCTCTCCTATAGGCCGAACGCGGAAGCGTACTTCACACGAAATCCTCCACAAACTTTGGAACTGGCTACCTTACCTCCTAAATGCCGGAATACAACATTTTTTTAAAGAATTGTTATTATGGCGACAGAATTAGGTAAGATGGTGGTAGCTAGCCAGGCGGACTTAAACAAAATCCTACCACCAACCAAATCAAGCACAATATTGCTCCCCTGGGGATCGAACCCAGTCTGGATCTGAAATCGGTGGGTTGAACCACTAGACCTCAGAGGCGGTTGTAGAAAATAAGTCGCTATGTGCCCATGATATAGACAATATGATGCACCATATGCAGTGAAGTGGGGCTTCTTGCTCCTGCCGGTATCCTGTTACCGCAGTCACGTCTGAGCCAGTAACTAATCCTATTAGTAGTGAGGGGAATTATGCTTGGAAATTCGAGTAGTTCGCGCTGCATGAAGGGTTGAATAAACTTTGTAGAGATTCATGTTCATGTAGATACTTAATACCTAACCTATCATTCAAAAGGCGCCAGGGCTTGCTTTTACAAAAGTAGCTTTCCTATAGGTATCTATGCCTAGAGGGATATGCCCTAGACATATGGAGGCTGAAATTTCGTCCGCACTAGCTCGTGAACTAGCAAAATATCTATCAACAACTGTGCTGTCATCTGCGTAAACATAGATAACTGGTATTAGCAGATCATTGATGTGGAGCAGGAATAGAGTTGCTGATAGAACAGATCCGTACCCTAGCATTTATGGGCAAAAGATCGGACGAACAGCCACTAATGACTACTCGAATTAATCGTTCCCTCTGAAAGTCTGTCTACCGTAAAAGGTTGGACGGTAACCCTTAGGATGAAGAGTTGCTAATGAGATCCTTGTGCCGAACCGTATCAATAGCCTACGAAATGTCTTTCTACTCCAGATGTGAATGGCATTCGCTAGAAGATTCAACAGGGTTGATCGTTTCCGGCGAAAGCCGTACTGACGGTCACTAAATGGAGCCTGCCTGACCACGCGGGTTAAAGTTCGCGTGACCATAAATGGCCTCATTTACGCCGCGCACATTTGTGCCGCCGCCGTTCATTTGAGCGGTGGCGCAGGACTTTCAATAAAAAAAACCGTTTTCACAAAAAACTTCCACGTACTAAATTCAGGCAAACGTGTTTACATAACAAGCGGAAGCTCCATTCTAGCGGGTGTTTTCGCTCTTTCGCCTGCTGACTAATCAAACGCTTGTTAGCGTGATCTTAAAGGCCAAAAAAAAATGTTACTCGCGCCGCACTAATGGCCGGCGGCGGCGGCGGCACGCCGCGAGTCGTGGCGGCGTCAAGCCGGCGCGGCGCGGCGCCCACTTCTTATTGGAAGGCGGGCCCATACCCACTTGGCCACACAGCTTATCATTCTTTTATATTCAATGAAAAGAAGCTATCAAACAATTCTTCTATTACTTAAAAATTATGTAAGTGATGTAATACCTAGTAGGTCATATTTTTTATTCGTATCATATTCCATGAAAAAATTATACAAGAGTATAGCTTTTACAAGAAATATGCTCATTTTTCGTTTACTTCGCCCAGATAGGCATCGTAAAATTTGACGACAGTTCATCGTAGGCAAGTAACGTACATGTTCCGTGCTGAGTTGTAAATCACGGGATGGCATGAGTCTCGTCGACTGAGTTGTCACGCACCAGCTGTCGCCGCGCCCGCGGAAGCTGGCTATTGCTTGTGTGCTATTACATGCTTCGTTTAGTTTTACTCCTTGAAACGTCTGCTCGCCTGGTACTGTCAACTGAAATCAGGTCCATGTTGACATGGACGTAGTTTAGTTTCTTAGTTCTGACTAAGAAACTAAACTAGAAAAGAGAAAAGATAAAATATAAGTATATTTGATATCTATATCAAATATACTTATATTTTATATTTTTGTACGACGTGGAAGCGCTTGTTCTTCATCTCGCTTGATATAGGTACAAGTTATTATAAGGCCTTAAGGCCGAAGGTGGAAGTGCACTTCACACATAATCTTCAACGGTCTGCGGAACTAGACTTGGGCTGTTCTGGAGTGAAGGTATCAATATTGTATTGGTGCGGTAAAACAGACGAGTAATTTAGATTAATGAGAGGTCAGAAGAGGTAAATTGATGTATTCGGCACAATGCGGAACATCTGCAAGGTACCGGTTGTAACCAGCCGTACGCCTGCTATTCCGGTGGTGGAGAGGAGAAGGAGGGATTAGGTCAAAGATATCGGGAGCACACTCATTAAAACATGTCTATTTAAATTTACAAAATACTAGATTCATCAAGGTTGTATAAGCCAGCTATCGTCAAATGACTATAGGTATAGGTCATTTGACGATAGCTGACTTAGACAGCGCCGAAAGACGTTTCTAGAATGAAACAAATAAGCGTCGGCTCTCCGGGATAGTGTTCTTTTGATTGTTTCGGTTCCGATTACAGGCTTATACAATGGGCACTATAAAGATAGTGTCAATTAGTTGCCGGACCCCGATAAAGGGCTGTTTGTGCCCGCAGCGGACAAATTGGTTTGTTGAGCTATCAAATTACGGACTTTATGACTCAAATTGTTTCTTAATTTTATGGTCGATTGTACTTTCTTTGTAATTTGTAATAAAATATCATAGATACTTTTAAGCTATCGCTCCTGTGCTGGTAAGACCTGTATAGGTCCGCCTGGCTAGACCATCTGCGCCAAGCAGTTTGCTGTGTATTTGGAGTGCCTTATCGAGTATATCCTTGCCCAGGAATAAATAATAATGCCAGGCTTATTTTATTTAAACGCCTCTGTGTTCTAATGGTTCGCCTACCAGTGTCAGATCCAGAGACCCTCATCGATCCCGAGGGGGAGTACAATATTGTGCATGTTTTGGTTGGTGGGAGGTCTTTGTTTTTGATCGCCTAGCTAGCTACCACCATCTTACCTAATTCTGTCGTCATAACAAGAATTCGTAGTCAAAGTCAAAAGTCAAAGTCAAATATTTTTATTCAGTAAGATTTTTTAGGATCACTTTGAAACGTCAAATCTACCGCCTGTTCGGAATCGCGACCAGCAGGCCTATTGGCTATCTTTTTCAGTGCCGGTGACTAACTGGCTTCGGTTGTACACCGAACTTTGATGACAACCGAGAATTTCATAACATTGGTATTGCGTATCACATTGAGTGGCTATCACGTTACGGTGACTTACGGGCGGGTGTCAGTGCTTATCGCCACACCACTTGACGACTCTATTTTTTATCGACTAATATACGGCTAAGTTTTAGTAACGCCTTTTGAACAGTACAATACTACATTTTAGAAGACATTTTATTTTATACGGCTTATTTAAATTTGAGACGTGAGGTTGGCGGTAAATTCATTTTGTTTTGTTTTGTGTCGAGCCAGTGCCAGTTGTGTTATTGTGAATTAATTGTTTAATATATATTTTAATATATATGATAAGTAATAAAATAAGTTTGTGAAAATATCTAAACACATAAATCCACAGCTAAAGGTAAGTACAACCACTAGAGGTAAACTCCCGGTGAACGATAAAGATTTGTTTAGAATGTGATCATGATTACCTACCTATGTTATTTTCAAAGATAAAAAGTGAAAAATAGAATGAATGCGGGATGGATGAAGTGGCGACAGGTCTCGGGAACAACATGTCACCCACAAATGCCTCTTAAACTTAAGGGGAAAATTTACAAGACGTTCATCAGACCTGTCGCAATGCATGGATCAGAGGGTTGGGCTATGAAGAAGGCGGATGAGAGGAAAGTGCATGCTACTGAGATGCGAATGTTAAGATGGATGTGTGGGGTGACAAGGTTAGATAAGATCAGAAATGAGTTTATAAGGGGAAGTTTGAAAGTGGCACCAGTTGTAGAAAAGTTGAGGAGTGCTAGGTTGGCATGGTATGGGCATGTAATGAGGAGGGATAATAGTCATTTGACCAAAAGGGTTATGAATTTGATCGTGGATGGACATGTGAGCAAGGGAAGGCCGAAAAATAGATGGATGGATTGTGTGAAAGAGGACATGGGTATGAAAGGTGTAGATGCAGAGTTGACGGTTGATAGGAGTGAGTGGAAGAAGAGAACATGTTGTGCCGACCCCACCTAGCGTGGGATAAGGGCAGGAGAATGATGATGTTATTTTCAAAGATAAAGATTTCTGTGTTTTGAAATAACATTATTATTAGGTACCTACCTACTTGCATTGCACTGGTGGTTGACTCTAATGGGCTGGTTGTAGTATTGAGACTTGTAATGTCTCCATTAAAAAATGTGTAAACTTTATAGATGCCAGCACGAAGAAGAGTTTCTGAAAGGCAAATGGAATTGCTTGTAGAGTTCGCGGAGGCCCATCGCGATATAGCAATGGGTCGCTTTCCGGGAGGACCACTGGCTGTTCGCGTCATCAGTGAGGCATGGGACTCTGTAGCGGTCCAACTAAACTCTGTGGCTGAGGGAATCACTAAAACACCAGACCAATGGCGAAAAGAAGGAAAAGTAGGGTTAATAATTATTCTCAATTCTTAAAACATTTCGTTTTCGCTGTTCTTCAGCAAATCCTAACAAGATAGCACGCGCCATAGTTACTTTTTTCTACAAACACGAATACCATACTATCTCAAAATCAAAAGTTGCTACTTTGCTCACTTTGATGAAATTTGGCTTCGGTGCTTATCAATAGGATTTATAAAACACTACTATTTAGTAGTGTCTTTCAAGAAAACGATGACAACCAACAGTGACTATCAACTTGTTGTCCACTATGCATAGACAATCGCAATCATAACGAATACATTTGTCAAAATGTGTTACGGTGACTATCGACAAAACTGAGTGCTCATGACGTCATCCTAGTTAGTCACTGGATGGTCACTGGAGATAGCCAATGCGAAACTAGCTGTTTGACAGTTGATCGTTGACCACTTCGCCAAGTGATCTTCACTAACAGTTGTCCACCGAGATAGCCAATAGGCCTGCAGCACACAAGGAGAAAGGCAAGAACCTCGGGCTAGTTTTTTTTTTCATGATCCATTACAATAGCTTAAAATTATCTAATACTAATTACAATTTATTCACTGGAGCAAATTCATTTTTTTTAATGCCAGGCTTTCTTATCTTCTAGGTAATCTGAAATTTTATAATAAGCTTTCCTGGATAGCTTTAGTTTTACAAAATTTTTGAATTTATTATTTGACAAGCTTAGCACATCACTTGGCAATTTATTATAAAAGCGTACAGTTTGCCCTATGAATTGTAAATTGTTGTGTTCCTAAATGGCGGAAGTAGATAGGTTCCACAGTTTATTGAGGATTCTGGGTGAACTGGCGCATCCACATTTCGATCTGCCTTATATTGACTTGAAAAATCAGGTGAGATGAAGGCCAAGTACATCCCCGTCGTACAATAACAAAAGACTAGGTAGGCACTAACCTAATATGTATATATATATATGAATATTTTATTGCTTTTGCCAGCTCTTATTTGTTCTAATGTTACAATGCATAAAAAAAACAAAGTCTTGTCTCTTACAATGAAGGCTATAGCGGATAGGCGGATACATTGTAACGTCTCCACTAAACAATTACCCGCCTGTCTGGGCACCGGCTGAAAGGATTACCGAGATGTGAAACATGACAGTACGGCTACACCACAGCTTGTTAGAAACATACCACCGAAGCCCTAGGTACTTCGATGAAGCTAGGTACCTACTGCGTGGACGCTTTCACTTGCTCTCTAATTAATTAATTGCAATGTCTAAGCAGTAACCACGGCGTGGTAATCTGCTATAGCGAAAACAGAAGCTACTGGTGAAAATCGTGCTGTAAATGCCAATTATGTTCCGTTATGTTACCTTTGGGTACATAACGGAATATAGAAAACCAGCATGTTTCTAGGACAAAAAATCTGAACGGCATATGACACTGGAGTATTCCGCTATGCAGCGATGGGCTTGCCTCATACATCCTGACACCTATTTGAATACTAGCTACTTGCAAACCGCGGGCATGGGTCGAAAGTAAGTTTAGAGGTGCCTCTGAAGATCCACGCTCCGAGTAGCGATCAGAGGTAAATCCTTGAATGGAAAAAGTCTGTTACTTTTATGTGTAAAAACATTTTCCCAGAATTATGTTTTTACCGAGTTTGTTCTTGATCTGTGTCATCTGTTTGTTCTGTGACACGGTTCGGAAGGCGCTATTATTATGGAGATATCATGCAGGTAATTGACAAATAATGAGCGGTATAAAAATGTAACTGGCACTTTCACTATGATTTTGGGTGTTTGTATGCGGTTACTTATCATTTCACCTTTGTACGGGTGTTGGTACCGTTAAATAAAAAAGACTTTTGCCTGTTATTTTCTCCATAAAATCTCACAGTAAGTAGGTTATTAAGGTATACGTAGTGAATTATTGATAACCGTTTTATTTCCAAGCAACATGAATTGAAAAATATTAGGAAGGTGGGTACCTATATAAATATTAAGGTTCGATTATTGGTAAAGAAGGGCTGAAAGCTGAAATAAATAATAATAATTACATTTTAAAAACTACAAATAAATTTTGTTTACCTAGATGACGTATTTTTTCCAGTTATTTTGATAGATAAACGGAAAGACAGAAAGACGCGTGATCCTATATGGGGTCCGTTTAATCCTTACTTTTGAGGTCTATCTACACCCAAATCGCTTCAAGTGTGCCCATAATATTTGAAGAGTTCCCTCGATTTTCCAGGATTCCATCATCAGATCCTAACCCTTTCAAACAAAAAATAATTTTCTAAATCGGTCCAGGCGTCTTCGAGTAATCGGGGAAAATAGCTACATAAAAAAATAGGCGACGAATTTAGAACCTCCTTTTTTTTTAAAGTCGGTTAAAAAGTAATTTAATTTTGTATGACTGACGCATCTTTTTTTTTTATTTACGATATATAGATACGGCTCTTGACCACGAAACTTACAAAGGCAAGAATGAGATCTACGATGGAGCGAGCCTACCCAGAAAGTGCCTATTAACTCTTGAAGTGAATATGTTCTTGAAGACATTAGGGTCGTAACACAGCTGAAAAGCAGACGCTGGGAGCTTATTACAAGTTGTGCAGTGCGCACAATAAAATATTCTTGAAAGCGTTTAGTTCTTATGCGTCGGATATCAACCAGGTGGGCATGATAATAGGCTGTGCGTCTGTAATTTATATTGAGGAACGGCGTAGGCGGTATAAGGTCGTAAAGCTCCTGAGCACACTCACCGAAGTACAATCTGTAAAACACCGACAAACACGCAACCTTGCGACGATGGCACAGGCTGTCGAGCCTTGCTTTGGCAAGGTATTTTTCATCTATGAGCCTCTTGGATCTGCGCTCCACTGAGTCAAGCGCGGCAAGTTGATATTTGGCTGAACCATCCCAAAGGTGGCTGCAATACTCCATACAGGATCGACCTTGAGCTTTATATTAATTTAATGTTGACCGGGTGTCAAATATCGCTTGACTTTATTTTGGATGCCCAGCTTTTTGGTCACAATTTGCGCTTTAGACTCGATGGAGGTGCCAAACTTGAGGCTAGCTGTCAACTCCATGCCAAGGAGGGCAAAGCTGTCAGATATTTTAACAGAAGTACCTTAAAAGGTAGGTGTCAGGTGCAATTGACGCTTTTTCGCCGAAAAGAGACATGCCTGTCTTTTGGAGGCATTAAAGCAGATTCTATTAACATCCTCCCAATGGGAAACAAGACTTAGAGTCTGATTCGTCTGCTCAACCATGGCCTCTCTCAGAGAACACACCTCCAGATTGGTAGAACGTGCACTAGATATGTATCTCTCTGTAACAGAACTGTCATCCCCAAAAAGCCCTAAGGGCCGAAAATTGATATTATAAATAGTATTATTAGTCTTTCTCCACATCATTATCTCATAACAGCTCATTTAAATACCCAAGCTCCAGGCAAGCCCAGAAACATGCATTCGAACCGGGCAAGTTTCACTGCTAATGAGCGGTAACCACTTGCATTTGCCAGAACACCAGCAGGCTGGTGCTGTGGCCTTACCGTGAGTTTAGTAAGGTAAACTTTTTTGACCTGACGTGACTATTATAGGTAACCACAGGTTTTGGTGGAAGAATAGGTTGAATCTTAAGTCATACTGGCCACTCTTTCCGTCTACTCCTACTGGGCGCTCCTACTGGTAGGAGAACGAGGACTACAATGTCCTCGTACTCCTATCGTGATTTTTTTTTTCTTTTGGAATAAGTACAATAAGCTTAATAATGTAATTTACTGAAATCAAAATTTTACAAATTCATCGGAGCATTTCCAAAAAAGTACCAACATTAATATCGTCATGTAAAAGATACATTTGTGTATTCATAATCAATGTATCGGTGACGAGATCCTCTCGACGCCGTGCTGTCGGAACATCTTTGTCGGCTGTAGCCTTTTCGAGAAAATTCAGCAATTTTAATAAAGTAACATTTTTGACTTCCCTGTTTAGGACTGAATTCCAGCTTTCAGCTACATTGTTAGTTCTGTGCCTTTCTTCAAATACACACCACGTTTTTGGAAAATCATTCTTCATCCATGTCTTTTGGAAATATTTAAAGAAAATATCTAATTTAGTATCAGGGCCAAGAAGCCTAAACTGCTGTTGAATATAGAACCAACCCTCTTCGATGCGATTAGCGGGCAGCAGCGGAAGGGCAGTACAAAGAGCTACAAATCTTCGTTGAACTTTATTTTTAATTTTAATTACCTTACTCTTTTTCCACAAGGCCTTTGTCATGTGATAATAACAGCCTTTAACCACACTTGCAGGGAATTCGTCTAACAGTGCATTTATTAAGGATTTTTCGTAATCGGTATGAATTTTCTGCGGGTTCCATCCGGGAACTTGTGACTTAATAATTTCTATAACAATGGCATAACTATGCTGTTTTTTGTCTGGCATTAATGCAAAAATTAAAGGGACTGTATTCGTTTCATGAGAGGGGCCTTGACGATCGCCGTGTATAATGAGCAATTGGCTGAACGGTTTTGGGCAACTTTTAAATGTACCGTCTATAAAAAATTCTGAAAGACTTTCAAGTAGTTGACACCCTTGCTCTGTTCCAAATACTATAATTCGTGTATCACCGATATAATCTCCTAAAAGGAAATGATTAAATTTCTTAGGGATCTGAACTTTTTTCAAATCATCAAATAATATCTTTTCAGCTCCAATTGCCTTGTATCTAGAATTATATAAACTTGTTTTAATACTTCTAAGTTCCGGTACTTTTTCAACTAAATTGATCCCGCGATCTTTGAGAGGAGCAGTATTTCTTTTGTAAATTTTTGGTATTGGCGTATCGGATTGTTCAGCCTCTACTCTTGCAGCATATAGGGCTAAATCTATTTCATTTTTCAATGTATTAGCTTCACACAAATGACTGACAGTTTTCAGTATCTCTCCATTCTGGAATAAACATTAAAATGAATTTGTTGGTAATTTGTTAACACTTGAATCCTTGATACTGGCCACGGAGGTTGCCTATGTTTTAGGAATAGCTTGTTTATGTCTTACCTGCACAGTAATCGATCCTCGGCACTTGATGGCAACACATTTGATCTTAGATTGGCAACATTGCCAAATCTCACTTCCATTTGTATACATTTTTTGCTTATAAAACTGGTAACCTGCATATAGTAGTATAGTTCCACCTTTTCTCTTTATGAACTCAGGTTTATCCTGATTTAAGCTCATTTTGTTATAAAAAATATTCAATTCAGTTTGATTCAGTTATGGTTGTTTCATTGAATGACGTAAACAATGACTACCTATTGTTTAACTGACACTTGACAAATGTGCAAAATGAGATGTAATGCATTTAATGCAGTTGTAATAGTTAAAGAGATCCGTTATCTAAAGAGGTCTGTTATCATGGGAAGTGTCAAGGGTTATTTTGGTGACCCATCTTACATGTGTTCTACTCTATACGAGTACATATAACAAATATATGCAGCTTACTGTACATTAATAGGAGTCCGAGAATATGGTAGGAGAACGAGGACATATTTAGTAGGAGTACGAGGATATGGTAGGAGTACGAGGACATTGTAGTCCTCGTTCTCCTACCAGTAGGAGCGCCCAGTAGGAGTAGACGGAAAGAGTGATACTGGCGGCCGCCGGTCTCCCCGTTGGAATAAACGGGTCTCCCGAGTCAATTCCGTGCCCGATCGACGGCACTCATGGCAAGAAGGAGTGAAAGCGCTTAGCTTTCACTCCTTCTATTTATCCTTCTTCGTGTCAATGAACGTTCGGGTTCGAGTGAGGTGGAGCCACAACAGAAATTAACAGCATCAATGGCCACTTGAGAGGCCTTGCACAGGTTTTTCGCTCGTTGAGTTATATGTAGGTTTCTATCTGTTTTCGATGCTGTTCACAGAAGTTTCTAAATAGTAAGGTACATGCGTATAAGTATGAAGATCCCGTGCTTTGGAGGGCAGTCCGGGTACTGCACTGCATGAAGCGTGGCCCGAATAGTCTGACACGAAAATTAAATACTGTACCTATACGTTTTAACGCTCAAATTTTACCATAGATGTACGGTAGGTACTATACAAAGTACAGTTAGCAAAACTCACGGTAGCTCTACCAACACCAGCTGTACTGTAATGATGGCAAGGCGCTACCGTGGCGCCGCGGGCGACGCGTGCGCAGTCCTCCTTGCTGTTCGCTGCAAATTGATTAGGAATACTAGCTATTTATAAATTGCCTACCAAAGGCACAGAAAAACGTCAATAACAGCTTTCCACTTCTTCCGTTTAGAAGGTTCTATGTAATTTTACTTTCAAAACTCATTTTTGATGTGTCCGTGTGTTCAAAGGTTAGGCTCTAGGTCTTTTATCGCACACACACACCTGTTACTGTTATGTGTTTCATTTATTTTTTAAGTACCTACCTACCTTCTTAATTTTCTTCTTAGTTTTTTACCATAAAATTATGTTTGTACTTACCTACTATGTTTTTATCGTTTTGTGATGTTGTGTAGTGTGCTATATTAAGTGAATAAATGTTATCTATCTATCTATCATTTTTTGTCATGGTAGGTACCTACTTCTAGAACATTTATTGTTATTATCATCCATATTGGTTAATATATAAATATATACATTTATATTTGTGTATTGTATTTGTATATCAGGTATCTATGTACATAGTGTACCTTTGTGTGTGGCCTTTGCAATAGATGTTTAAAAGGCCAATGATATTTGTAGCATAGCTTTATTTATAATGTATTATGTTTAGTAAATTTAGTGCACCACCAACCACCTCTTTAGCCATAAGGGCTCTCCATCCAAAGGTTGTCTGGAAGAAATAACTTCTTAGCGATAAGACCGTCCATTGTTTTTATTTTTTTGAAGTAATCCAGTTTTATTTTTAAGATTTGCAATAAAGTCTTTTCATTCATCCATTCATTCCCATTTTATGTGTATCTTAAAATTATTAGACTAATTTTAAAAGTCTTTTTTAATTCTATGTTTCTATAATTATGTGTGTGTAAAAATGTATAAACGGTTCCTTAGGAGCACCTAATTAAATTTGGTGCCGCTATAATATTGGTGTGATTATATTTCAGTCCTATCCCAACTCATACCCTATTGTTCCCTACTGGTATCCTTTCCTTACCTGATATCCTTGTCCGCAGCACACTCTTGGGGACCGAATCTCGGTGTATAGAGGAATTAATTGTAGACGTCGAAAACTCTGCAGTCAACACCTGTGCACTCCTGACTAAAGGGTAAGCTGCTAGCCATCACTTCTCTATCTACTCCATGGAGTCAATAGAGACTAGGTACGTTTAGTATAATCAACGATATCAAGTGACAAACCTCATGTTCTTCATGTGTCATGATCTGACTAGCAAATACCGGTTCTACTTATCTTAAAAACAAATTCTGCCGCTGACTCTTTTGAATGATTGGTCCTCGCACATACGGGGCCTTGTCAAATTCTTAATTTTATTATAAACTTTATTGCACATGACTCATCAATAGGTATGAGAAAAAAAAATAAGAGCCATGTTTGCGATGTTTTTAGCATGGCAAAGGCGTGCAAAATCCTAAAATGTTTTGTTTTTTTTTTATTTTAGTTCAGGTAAGCGCTTTGTCTTCATCTCACTTGGTTCTATGTTATGATTAGGGCGTGCAAAACCGGTTTAACCGCCTCTGTGGTCTAGTGGTTCAATCCACCGATTTCAGATCCAGAGGTCCCGGGTTCGATCCCCAGGGGTAGTACAATATATTGTGCTTGGTTTGGTTGGTGGTAGGACTTTGTTGAAGTCCGCCTGGCTAGCTACCACCATCTTAGCTAATTCTGTCGCTATAATAACAATTCTTAAATTGTTGTGTTCAGGCATTTAGAGGTAAGATAGCCAGATCCTCAGATTGTTGAGGATTCCGGGCGAAATGCGCTTCCAAATTCGGCCTCATCATAACTAGGGCGTGCAAACCCAGTTTCCGGTTTTGCTGAAAACCGAAAAGCCGGACAAAATTTACCGATTTGTCAAAACCGGGGTTGAGCGACAAAACCGATGGTGGTAACTTGCCATCCTGCCTCTTCCAGCAAAGCTAAGATGAGAAAACGACAAGATGAACAGTAGTGAATAGTGTACAACGTGCAAAAGTGTACGAGTTTAATAGTGAAAAAAAAAACAAGCAACGTAAATGAATAAATATTACTATATCTACTGATAATATAAAATACATAGGTCTTAGGGCCGTATTCACACGACGAACAAAACAAGTGTCAAATAATTTTAAGCTTCATCTACTCGTTCAAAAGACCAGTATCGCTTGAACAGCTCAAAAAGGTAACATGTAAATCAGCCTCAGTCTTAGTAGGTTAGGTACCCATCTACACTTAATACTTAGTATTTGCTATCGTAAATGTATTGGGTCAAGAAGGTTTTGATAGCAGTTTTACAGCTCGCCCGCGCACACTTCAGCTAATCCTATTTGCCTATTCTATTCATAACGGTTATAATAACGATCTAGAGGTGTTATTTAATACCCAACGGTAACACCGGAAACCTCATTCTTATTTGATCTGATCAGCTGATCATCTTTAGACACGTAGATGGAAAGCGATCACGTTTGGCCAATGGCCAGTATTTAGTCGACGTGGTGCAGCCACAATCACGGTGACAGGTCTTGCAATATGCAACCATAAATATTATCTTGTACCAACTACTTATAAATACAACAACTAATGGGGTTCGATGTGATCTACCTCCTATTGGTTTACCTCGAGGAGCAGAATCGTTACTTTTGCTAACGGTTACGAATGATCAAAACACACTTTACAGGTCCACCAGGGTAGGTTTTTTGTTTTGTAAGACGGGGAAGCGCTTGGCCTTCATCTCACCTGGTTACAAGCTGAGATAAGGCCGAAGGTGGTAGCGCACTTCACCGGGAATCCTCAACAAACTGAGGAACTGGCTATCTTAACTCTTAATGCCGGAATACAACAATTTTATAATTGTAGTTATGGCGACAGAATTAAAATTCTGTAAATCTGTAACGAATGTAAAATGGGATCTGTAAAGTGTCCCTCCTGCCGTCATTCAATGGCAATGTCAAGTAGAATCTGACGCCATACTGTTTTCCGTGTTCCGTCGTTGCGCGGGAGAGCCAGTAACCTCGCCCCATCGTAGACCTCATTATTGCTCTGGCCTTTTTAAGGGTTTCGGTTGAAGTGCGCTTCCACCTTCGGTCTTATCGTAACTTGATACCAGGATAAGGGACAAGTAAGTCCCCGTCGTAATATAAAAAAAGTAGGCATAACAATATTAAAAAAACGGTATAGGAAATACAATGTACTTATACATTTTTTTCAAAATTTGCTTGAGGTGTAGTATACATTTAAAAGCATGGGTTTCACTCACGTATACGATTATGTTGATCCACCAACGGTGTCCATTCAACAGTGAGTGTGAGACGAGAAACCAAACGAGAAGGCTGCGCGCGCCTTTACCCGGCGAATCACACTCACCCTGATGATGATTCACCTGTTCAATCGAAACCGTTGGTGCCTACATCAATATAATACGTGAGTAAAACCCGTGTTTTAAAATGTATACATTTTTGGTTCAAGGTTTGGTTTTTGCATGAGTTTATATAAGACATTGTTTTATAGACCATTTGTTACGGTCCTTAGATAACCCGACTGCTTCTCTTGTTATTCAGTTTGTGGTTTATAAACTACAAAAAATCTACATAATAGGTATAAATAAAAATAGATAATGTGGATAGACACTATTGTCTGGCATTGTATCATTTATAGTACGTATGTATTTAAACAAAAAAGTATTAGGGTATTATATAGTATTGTATGATAAGTATGTATTAAAAACAAAAACGTATTTAAGTATTCTATCCGTAATCTCATATACGTAAGCTCATATGACAAGCTATGCTTAGTTTGGGGCTAGATGACGCTGTGTGAAATGAATGTCCTGTAATATTTACTATTATTGTTCTGAAATTTCTTTGATTATAAATCGATCAATTAAAATTTTTGGTGTATCGGTATTCAATATAATTATACACTAGCTCTGCTATGATAATTGCAGTTGCAAGCCCACTTCGTAGGTACCTATATTATTGACCTCAAAAGGGTAATTAACGCTTCCTTTCTTCTGTAATTGGACACAGATGCCATCACTTACTAATCATTATTATTAGAACCATTTGGAAGTACATTTTCGTTCGTACGGTTCCCCTTCTTATTCTTGAACTAGGCGTGTGGTGTGACCGAAAACAGTATTTTGTTTACTTTACTTTAGTTCAACAGTAAAATGTATAACGGCATTCAAAAAAAGTATAATGCTGTTTTTAACAGTATAGTTGGCAACCCTAGGTGTGATATGGCATGATGAGATCTCTGATCAAATTGTTCATAGGTGTAAAATTGCACCTCCCTCTTGTCTCGCTTATAAATTTAAAATTAAAAGTAACCCATATTGAAGACAAAATACCAATGTTTCATGTACCCAAATAATATTATATCTGTAGGCTCTTACGTTAAAAAACTGGTCGATTGCGAAACTACGTCTTTATTAAAATAATCGCTTTTGCTGGCGGCTTCTACCGCTAGGAACCCGAATTAAGCGTATGGGTAGCCTTATATAATTTTGTTCCCAATGGTATACACTATATCTATGCTAAATAGCCGTGAAATGGTAACAAACAAACAGATCTACTTTCATATTTGTAAAAGGGTACGGATGGGAAAGTGTCGATGTGGATATGGATCTCTATGAATTACGACCATTGGCTCGTATCCATCCTTTTGGTATTTTTAATTTTATTCAAGACTTCAATCTCAAAGTTTGTGGTCTAGTGGTTCGCCCAATGGTTTTAGATCCAAAGGTCCTGGGTTCGATCCCCAGGAGAATACAATATTGTGTTTGGTTTGGTTGGTTTTTCATTATTATTTTTGGTTGTAGGACTTTGTTTAAGTCCGTGTTTCAGTCCCTGGCTAACTGGTAGTTACAGGTGCCATCGTACCTAAGCCATAACAAAAATTCTACATTTGTCGTGTTCCGGCATTTAGAGGTAAGATAAGGTAAAGTGCACTTCGATCTTGGGCCTTATCATAACTTGAGACTATAGGTAAGACCAAACAACCCGTCGTACAATATAAATAAAACATTGATTACAATTAGATCCTTGATTCAATTTCAACCGGGAGTAGGCGTTTAAGTAGGTGGACCGGACAGTGGACAGTGGCCTTGCCTATCTTTAAATTTGGTACTGTTTGTGCGATACCTAAGATACATTCATATACTCATGCCTGTTTCCCAGAGCGATAGGTAGACAACGGATTTCCACTTTTGTTACTGCCTCAGTATGAGATTAAAATTGACCGCTTTCCAGCAAAGATATTCGCTCCCTCCTATGAACCAGTAGATGTCGTAACAGGCGACTGAGAGCTTACATCAGCGAATCAAGTAGTACAGTCGAGTGATGTACAGGAATTCCGTTGACACCAGATTGAGGACTTATCGCCAATGATTGCCGTTGGATCTTGCCGATGTTTTTTCATTCAATGATCAATGTTTTTTAAACTGGAACAGTATATGACCTGAGCAGATACAGGTGCAGTTTCTTTTGAAACATCGGCACCTTTTTGAAAAAAAAAAAACATTTTAGCAATAAAAGTCTTTTGGTCAAGCGTGAGTAGAGCCTTAAAATGAATGAAATTGGTAAAAAAAAGTTGATGCTAATCGACTCAGTCCCTTGTAAGGATCGTTTTATTGTACCGAATGAAAAAAATCTGAGTAGGTGGAGTGTAGTAGGTAACAGTGGGGTTTTTACGCTTGTTGTGTTTTCATAGATAATGTCTGGCACGAAACTTTTTTTTATTTATACTTGTGTAAGATTAATTTGTGTAATGACTAGTTTGAGAACAAAAAAAAATTACATTACCTAGTAGTGGTAGTGACTACGGCAAATTTCACCATTGCATTTTTCGTGACTTCGAGCTGCAATGGTGATGATGATATTATAACCATCCCGAGGTTCTTGTCTTTCTCCTTGTGTGCTGGTCGCGATTACAATCAGGAGGCAGATTTGACGTTTCAAGTGATCCTAAAGAATGTTACTCAGTAAATGATACCTAATTGATCTTAATGTTCAATACTGAGGCACGACCGAATAGTTTCCAGGAATATTTCGGCAAGTACCCGTATGTGACATTGTCCTAAATCAAAAGCGGAGCCTGGCCCCAGCCGGCACGGCTGAGCCGATTTCGATGCGATCGATTAAGCAAATATTGTTCGCGTGATTGATGGAGTACACAAGACGTTATTGTTGCAAATGGCCACAATCAAATACCAAGTTTTTGGGCCTTTTTCAGAGGAGCGTGACCTCATTATGTTTATTTGGGTTAGTAGTGCAATTTTACACTTCTTTATCAGGGGCATTTCATGCTATTATTATTTTGCTCACCTTTCTTTACCTTTGGATAAACAATAACTTAGTCTTTATTTCAACATTGCATGAAGATTTTTACAGATATATGTGTATAAATATAAATAATAATGTGAATAAATAAATTACAGGACATTAATTTATTTCACATAGCGCCATCTAGCCCCAAACTAAGCATAGCTTGTAATATGGGAACTAGATTACGGATAGAATACTTAAATACTTTTTTTTTTGTAAATACATACTTATCATACAAATACAACACCCAAACACAGAAAAAACGTCTACATTCATCACACAAATGTTTGTCCTGGGTGGGAATCGAACCCACAACCTACAGCGCAGAAGGCAGAGTTACCAGTAGGTAACTCTGAGCCTGATAGCTCAGTTGCTAGTAAGCAAGGGGTTGTTTTCTTCTGCTAGCCATAAATACTTTGTAGTCAGTATAAAATAGACATTTTATTCTATTAATCTGATGTTGTATCATGACGATTATCACAGATACTAATTGCATTACCCCAGCGGAGGTACGCAATAAACTAGGCTCTAAGCATAAAATAAAATGGCCACGTAAATACCTATCTGCAAGTCAACCGTTGAGGTATTATGTACCTGCAACGTACTAGATATGGCACTTCATAGCATAGAAGCAAAAAGTATGCTTCAATGCCATAATAGTTTGGGGTTATGACCTAATCGATAAGTAAATCTCATACACTAAAAAAGGTCTTATATGGCCTAAACAGATAAACCTCGGTTCATTATTGTTGTATTTGTTATTGATAAGACAGTTGAGGGTAGTCCTATCTGAAGCTAACTTGATATAACTACCGGCATAGATCATAAAGCATTATGTTTTAAGCTGCAACCCACGAACGTTTACTTCATGTGAATAATCATATTTTCCATTGGCGACAAGGATACTCTGTGCATTGTGTGTGTTATTACGTTATTGGTGATACGTGTACTGTGTGTAAGAAAATAAACGATGTCGGTGGGCAAAATCAAGAGTTTGATATGGAAACGGGGATTTGGTCGTTGTACTGTGCTCGGGTCGAGATGTATTTCAAAGCTATTTTCCAATTGTGAATTACCTTTTTGAAGACCATAAAGAGAAATCCCCACAAGATGCGAGTTTGTAATTACCTACAACACACAAAATTAAGTACCAAGTACCAAGAACCAGATTAGTGAAAACAAGGAAGATACATAAAGTTCATACCATTGAGTTGCCTAATTTAATGTAACAGCTATATTTGAACCTAATATTCAAGAATATAAAAAAAATGAATTTACAAAATCTGTATTTTGAGTTTTCATCCATTTTTACAGAATTTCTGAAATATAAGCTGTTAATTTGTTGTTTTAACTAAGTATAGCTTAATAACGGATTTTAGAGTAAATACATTTTGTATATTATGACTGTGGCATCAGCTCATTTCTTTACATGAGTTCATGCACTTTATTGCACCCAATATGTCCAGAAAAATAAATCTACGAAAGTACAGTACATTTGTTTTTCATGATAGCTGCTCTAGTGCGTGAACCTCAATGTCTGCAACATAGCCAACTATCTATTAGTGCTATCTGCGGTCCATTGAGTAATACCTTCCTGTCTGATGGTTAAGTGTCGTTAATTTGCCAAGTAAAAGTCAATTAGGCTTCGTCGTGGGTGTTATTGACCGAGAGAGCGAAGCGTCTCAATTACGAGATTGGCCAAAAATGCTTTTGTCCGCTGTCTGTCAGTTTGTGATCGCCTACAGGTCGCATTTTTCAACCAATTTTTATGAAAGTTGCGACACATGTTGCTGATTTTGCCGATCGCGATTTTGGTTGGGTGGAAAATAGGGGGGAAAAGGGAGGAAGTTTGCTGCGCGTTATTTGTCAACGGATTTAAATTAAATTTGAAAAACACACTAAGAATTAAATTAAAAAAATAATATAAGAAAGAAAAGTTTATGTAGGATTTTTCTTTTTTATTCGGAAAATGTATATCTACGTTTACTAATCAGACTACGCAGTCCTCTCCGCCTTTGCAAGACAAATCCGTAGACACCAGATTCATCAGTCCGATCTCATCAGACCAAGGGAACGCGGGTAATCACTAAAACTTATACCCCTATTTGCTCTAATAGGAAAAGTGAAAGAGGAAAGCATCGGTTATTGCATGGTTATGAGGGCTCGCGAGGTCTACTGTTCTCACGCTAGTTTTTATGTAGGTACTTATTAGGTACCTATTAGTTACTAAGTTCACAAGTAAAATGTTGGAAACTTGCAAAGCAAGGATGAGAGCTAACCAAGAAGGTGCATTAAATATTACCTCTTTTCTTGAAGACATACGACACATTAGGAGCAGGCGCTCGAAGCTTATTTCAACTGTTATTCACTGTTTTTTGCAGTGCTCATAATAAAATATTTTTCATATAGATTAGAGCTCAGAACATCAGAACAAGAAGAAGCTCAAACGCATGTGGAAGCTTAACCTTTTCATTGCGCTGCAATATTGCGTTACGCGATGAATTCTCCAAAAACGCTGCCGGTTTATTTTAGCGATATTTGAGAAAATATTTATTCTTGTAGCTCTTTTATACGAACGCACACGAAAGCGGAAAGCTAGATTAGCTACGTAATCTCCGAACAATATTCTATTAATATTGATATTATAGCCTAGCGTAGCGGGGCTAAAATGCCATTATAAGCCAAGGTAAGGAACTACAGGTATTATTTTTTATCTACAAAAATATTGTGCTCGCTCATAGATATTCAGCTTTTCGACGTTTCATTTCTTACGTATTTGTTGTATTGTATTGTATAGAATTGTTTTCTCTTTGGTTTATTGAAATTCAATTGTTAGTATTTGAGTATGAATCTTATTTAATTTTGCTATAATAATTAATTTGAATTGAATACATGTGACATGAGTAATTTAAATCTGTTTTTATGGATAGGTACTAACAAAGTATAGGTAGGTGAAGGATACGTAGGTGTTTAACTCTGACCAAAAACATCCATCAATACTCGGTTTCGGTATAACAACCTCTTATAATTCGTCGATTTAGTCAATTGTGTAACAATCTACTATTGATAAAACCATGTTATATTTCAAAATTTTCTAATACCTTATCCCTTTAAATATAATTATAAATGTTTTTGAATTCATATAATGTCTACAATATAGATCTGAACAAATGTGTAAAATTATTCACGTATTTATTTGATTGAGATTTTAAACTATTTTGCGGTAACAATTCATCATCTACAACTTCATAGGTACACCTTGCCAGACCTTGGATCTGAGCTGAAGATCTCACTGATTTGCTTATATAATCCAAACTAAGCACCAATAATTTATTGAACACCTGTTCTTTATTGTAGGTATATTTATGGAGATAGTATCGTGCACCAGGAGTCATGGAGTGAGGTTTTTACTACTAAATAGTTTCCTTCCTAGTGCTTGTGCAATAAAATGTGTGATTAGACCGTGATAATTGGTCACAAATGGGAGTTTCACTTTTTGAGGTGACTAGCCCTTTCTAGCACGGAAATGTCTGTGATGAAAATCAACTTCATCGTTATTTATATACGTTTTTTATACTACTAAGGTATGAAATAAGGCAAATGATCCACCTGATGGTAAGTGGTTACCGTCGCCTTTGGATGCTAGCAACACCAAAAGCATAACTCGCTCGTTGCCGAATCTTTCATAGGAGCTCTGGCGACCTTACCGCAGGAACATAGCAATTTATAGATATAGTGCTATTAATATAGCACTAAATCTATATAGATATTGTGCTTTTAATATAGCACTATATCTATATCATACACTATAGTGCAATTATAAGCCAAGGTAAGGAAGAACTACAGGTATTTGTTTATTTCTTACGTATTTGTTGTATTGTATTGTATTGTTTTCTCTTTGATTTATTCATATTCACTATATCTATATTAAACACTATATCATGTAAGACGGAGGTACTTCCCTAGAGGGGTTGGTTTTAGGTTTGGGTATTATATTGTATAAGTAGTGTATTTAGAAGAAAATCGTTTATAATTTTTTTATGACCATTCTCCGTAATGTCGTTCCCATATTAAAAGCTTTTCTTAGTTTAGGGGTAGATGGTGCTGTGTTAACTATATCTCTAATAATATTATGTACTAAAAACCATGCAGTAGTAGAAATTGATGTGAAGCCTTCATCTTACCTGGTGGAGGAGCACTTCACCCGGAAGCCTCAATAGTCTGAGGAACTGGCTATCTTACTTCTAAATGCCGGCACACAGCAATTTAGAATTGTTGATATGGCGACTTAGGTACTTAGGTAACATGGTGGTAGCCAGGCGGACTTAAACAGGCAACCACCAACCAAATCTAGCACAACCCGGATCGAGCCCGGGACCTCCGGGATCGGTCCGTAAATAAATACATTTTTTTCTCTCTCAATCTCCTCCGTGCTTGCAATTCCGAAGTTTTATCTTAGCGTATGAATGCATATAACGTCAAGTATAAATTGATTTACTTTATTTTATTTAGTTAGGACATCTTGAAATAAGGGATTAACTAAGATGGTCACTTTGAGTAATACTTTCAGTAACTGCTTTATTTACATAATATGTTATATTTAAAATTATAGTTATAATACTTACTGCAAAAGTGCACACACAGTTTGTAATCATTTACCATTGTTGTAATTATTAGTTGTCGATAATCGTTCTGAGTGGTATCTAATAATAAAAATAATATATTTTGTTTGCTTATTCGTATTTTAGGTGCTGTCATACCGTTTATCCGATTGCAACAAAACGTTGTCAATTTATTACTTGCATTTGTGCGACGGTTATAGGCATAGTACAGTTAAAATTAAAAAGGGCAGCAAAGCGCCGAGTACCAACTAGTGATAAATAATAATTAAACCCTTTTTGTGGATAAAAATAGCCACAAATGCCAGCAGGCCATACTTGAAAAGGTTTAACTAACAACATTTATGAAGAAAAATAACCTAAGGAGAAGACTAAAAACACAAAATATTTGGTTTTGTGCGTTGAAAGCCCGATTTTGGGCTGGTTTTTGAAGTCCTATAAAATCATACTTAGTATAACTACAGTTTATACATATCCACCGCATCTTATTTGTTTGTTTGTCGGTAAACCTTCCGAATGCCTCTCTCTCTCTCTCTCTCTCTCTCTCAAAGTTTTTTCTTTCCTCGCTCGCCTCTGTAAATATATTTTTCTATGCCATGTTTATTTTAAAATGTATGAATGCGTTAAATAAAGAATTACAAGCCCTTGCAAGCATTATCGCCTTTAAGAAGAACTACGTATAGGCTATATCTATACGAGTATTTTATACCTTGTTGATTTATTGTCCAAAGGCTTCCAATCTCGGTCGCACAGAACTAGGCAACCTCTCGAGACGTATCTCACGAATGTCAATTGGAATTAATGGGTGTGCAGTTACTGGTGATAAGGGATGCTTGCAATTGAACTACAAGTACCTATGTTTGCCTTTTCTCATGTCAAGTAAGTGTATTTCAATGAGAATTAATAATAATAAATATCACAGGACATTGATTCACAGCGCCACCTATTCCCAAACTATGCTGAGCTTGTAATATGGGAACAAGACTATGGATAGAATACATATTTTTATTGTATGAAGGTGGAAACGCACTTTACCGCTTTTGAATTTGACATGCCATTTGGAATATAACGATAAACTACGTTCATGTATATACTTCATACCTTCAAAATCTCTCTATCGTAGATGTCAAGTATCCAGGAAAGCATTTTACTCAAGAATTATGACATCTAATAGTAAAAATAATTTTGTGAGTCAATGTTCCTACTTTAGCTATAAGGTAGTGGGTGGGGTGAGGTAGCTATTGCCGTTGATAATCAAAGATCGCCTGCTGATCGGCAGGCAGGGGGCAGACCCACGTCTCATGGGAATGCACATCGCTGTAAATTCATCAAACGCTCTTGTCATAGTTAGCCTACTTGGATTACCCTAGGGCTGGCAAAGGCAAGACACTAGCTTTTATAAAGGTGTATACTGTGTAGGTATACCTAGCCCTTGTTCGGGTTTTTTAAGGAATTAAAGATTTATTTAAGAAATATGACTTTTATTATAACTTTCGCTAGCACTCACTGACGCCATTACCTAGACTCTGTAACTATAGACAAGTAGGCATCTCTTGGAAAGCCACAGAACATAGGCTATACAATAGTAGGTACTTACTTATATTTTATTGCCTCTTACAAAACATTTTAATACCACCCCTCAAGAAAATATTGAAAAAATGAATACAATAGTATAAACATGTTTGTTTTACATAAACATAACACTACTACTATAAAGAAGTTATACAGGCTCTGATAACTTAACTCTACTACTAAACTAGCACATAAACAGTCTCTCCCTTAATTTTTTAAACAATGTTCCCCCCAATGTCTTAGTAAAAATGTCTCCTACTTGGTTACTTGTATTTATATATTTTAAACAAATGATGCCCTTTTCCACTTTTTCTTTTACAAAACTTTTCTTAATTTCTAAATGCTTTACTCTACCAGTGGTCATATTGGCCATTTTAATAGTGGACTGATTATCTTCAAATAATGTGATCTGACCCACATGAAAATCAAAATCTACCAGCAAGGCTTTGAGCCAACAAGCTTCACTGGTCGCTTGGCTCAATGCCACAAACTCAGCCTCAGTTGAGGACAAAGCGACCGACTGTTGCTTTCTTGTAAACCAAATCACAGAACACCCAAATACCTTAAATATACATCCAGTAGTTGATTTTCTATCAGTACACCCACCCCAGTCACTATCAACAAATCCAATAGCATCATCATCATAATCGTTCCTAAACTTAAGACACAAATGTAATGTCCCCTTAATGTATCTTAGAACATTCAAAAGTAGCTTGTACATAAGTTTACTAGCACATACTTGATATCTACTCAAAATACATACTACAGCACATAGATCTGGCCTGGTTGCAACAACAACATACATTAATTTTCCAATCAATTTTCTACATTTATTTTCAATCTCTTTACTTTCAGGTCCATCTCTTATTAATAATTCAAACTTGAAATTTTTATCAATTGGCAATGACAAGGGTTTGCAATCTGACATGTTGTACAAAGTCAACAGTTCCTTCAAATAATCTTCCTGAGAAAGATAGGTTATCCCTATTTCCTGTCTCACATTTATTCCTAGATATTTGGATATTGTTCCCATTTTCTTCATTTTAAAATTACTACAAAGAGCATTGCTCAGGGACTCACACTCCTCCTTATCATTTCCAAAATACAATATGTCATCAACATACAGTAATAAAAATATTTTCTTATTACCTTTACATTTTGAGTACAAACAGAAATCTTTGTCAGAAGGGTTAAAACCTAAACCTAGCATGACATCATCAAAAGTTTTATTCCAACGCTTGGGGCTCATTTTCAAGCCATAAATTGATTTGTTAAGCTTACAAAATTTAAATTCTGATTTTAATCCTTCTGGCATATGTAAATATACCTCTTCCTGCATTGCACTGTTTAAGAATGCATTACAAACATCCATTTGCTGGACCTCAAGATTCATTTTAGTAGCTACAGCCATAAACACACGAAAAGTATTTAAAGTTGCTACAGGAGCAAACAAATCATAGTCACTAATATACTTTTGTTCAAAACCCCTAGCTACTAGTCTAGCCTTATATTTAATATCATTTTCTTCACTCTTTTTCTTCTTGAGAACCCATTTTGTGCTAATAATTTCTTTCCCTTTGGGCACATTAGACACTAAAGTCCAAGTATCGTTATCCTGAAGCTGCTGAAGCTCAGTTTGCACAGCTGCCTTCCATTGTTCAGCTTCATCGGATATCATCGCATCGGAATAAGTGATACCCTCACTTTCCACGGTCATACCAACTTCATAGTCCTGAAGCGCTAGTGGTTTCTTGACCACTCTTCCACTTCTTGTTTTCTGTTTTATTTCCTTATTCTCTAACACTTCAGGTTCTGGTTCTGGTTCATCATCTGACACCTCTGGTTCTGGTTCAAGGTCTGATATGTCTGGTTCTGAATCAAGGTCTGGTACCTCTGGTTCCGGTCCATGGTCTGGTACCTCTGGATCCTCACCTGTTACATCTGATTCCTCCTCTGGTAGCTGACATATATTGTCCAACAGAATAACATTCTCTTTCCTTTGTTTCTCTATATTTACCTTTTTACAGTTTTCTGTCTGGAGAAGAACGACATCCCTTCTAACCAGTACCTCATTTCTTTCTTTAATGAAAACTCTGTATCCCTTTGAACTTTCATATCCTACGAAAAGTCCTTTTTCACCCTTAGCATCCCATTTTAACCTCTTTTCTTTTGGAATATGGACATAAAGTTCTGATCCAAACACCAATGTCAGTTTGCTGATATCAAAGTCCTTACCTTCCCAGAGTCGGAACGGAGTTCCACTACTGTATCTGCTTTTAGATGTTCTATTGAGTACATATACCACTGTATTAACAGCTTCTGCCCACAGCTCTTTTGGTAGTTTCTTTGCATTTAACATAGACCTAGCAGCCTCAACCAATGTTCGCATGTCACGTTCAGCCCTACCATTCTGTTGTGGTGTGTATGGTATAGTAGTCTCATGTAGGATACCTTTGCTATGCAAGAACTGTTTCATATCTTTATTTACAAACTCACCCCCATTGTCAGTACGAATTTTCTTAACTACGCACCCGGTGACCTTTTCTGATGCTGCAATAAAGTTTTTCATGTTCTGGAGCACCTCAGACTTCTGCACCATGAAGTAGACCTGCCGATAGTTAGTAAAATCATCCTTGAGAAGTAGAAAATACCGTGACCCACCAATAGAGCTAACCTCCATCGGCCCACATACATCCGCATGTACCAACTCTAGCGGTTTCTCTGTAGCACTCTCACTGTCTTTGAAAGGTAATTTGTGTATTTTCCCTTTCATACATGCTTCACATGTTGTCACACTATCGTCTGTATGCTTGATATTGTTCATTTTTAACACATCTCTTACAAGTCTATAATTCTGATGACAAAGTCTCTCATGCCACACATTTACACTGGCCACAGCAGAAATGTCCTCGAATATGAAGTCCATCACATAAAAGTTACCTTCGCGTACCCCTAATGCACATAAATCATTGTCTTTGTGAACTAAACATTTTTCATCAACAAATGACACTTTGAAACCCTTGTTTGTGATACTAGGCACCGAAAATAAGTTAACTTTCAAGTCCGGTACATACAACACACCATGTAAAGTTGTATTTATGTAAGTTTGTCCATCAAAGGCCTTCAGTTTCACATCACCGACGCCAACAACCGGCAGTCGTCGTCCATCACCAACAATAACGAACCTGTTTGACACTGACAGTTCTTTATAATTTATGAGAAAAGTGCGTTCAGAAATCATATGAGCACTCGCTCCACTATCAACTAACCATTTCCCATTTTGACTGAGATTAGATTCTACATCCAAAATGTCTGTGGAATATGCACCTGTAACAAAAGCATTATTTTTGTTGCCAGAAACATTCTTTGCACTGTTACACTGAGATTTTAGATGTCCAGTTTTATGACACTTGAAGCACTTGCGAGTATCTTTATCACTTTTACATTGTGACATGAAATGTCCGATACGTCCACACTTGAAACATTTTATAATCTTGTTATTGTTATATTTCCCTGGCTGTGCATACAATGCTACACTTTCACCTTCACTGGCTTTTGACTTTATCCTCTCTTCTTCTATGAGTAGCCTTGCAACCAATTCATCGTAGGTTTGCCTGCTCGGCTCGACTGATTCCCATGCAGATATGAAGTGATTTAAAGTTGATGGCAAGGACATTAATACTTTAGTTATCATGAACTTCTCTGATACTTCTTCACCAGCTTGATTCATCTGCGTTTTTAATTCTTGCAGCTTTGCTAGAAACGTTGCCATGTCCGCACCCTCTTCAAATTTAAACTGGAAGAACCGCTGTTGTAAGATATGTAAGCTTGTGCTTGACTTTTGCTCATATACAGAATGGAGCTTTGCCCACATCTCCGCAGCAGTCTTGCATGATAAAATGTGAACCATTACACTCTCACTTAACCTCAAAACAATTTGTGTTTGTGCTTTTGCATCTTTCTTCCTCCACTCTTCACTCCCATCTGTGGGTTTAACTTCTGAGCCTTCTACTATTTTGTAAACATCCATGCCCCTCAGTAGCACTGAGACTTGGAACTTCCATAGATTCCAATTTTTCTGGCCTTGCAGTTTGATGGCCCCCAAGGCCCCCACTCCAACTGCATCCATGATCGTAGGTTATCGTCACGCGCACGCTGATTTATACTTTTGCCTCTGCCTCCCTGGCACCGCAAACCCTCAGCCACCCCGCACGTTGGTTCCTTGCCGCCGGCGAAAAATAAAAGCCCGCCAACCCAACGCCCCTCAACGAACACGCCACGCGGTCGCCGCCGTATCGTTGATCGTTGTTGACCTCTTGACACTTCCAATTCCTTTTATCCACGAAACAGAGTTATGAAGCAGACTGGGCCCATAACCTGTTCGGGTTTTTTAAGGAATTAAAGATTTATTTAAGAAATATGACTTTTATTATAACTTTCGCTAGCACTCACTGACGCCATTACCTAGACTCTGTAACTATAGACAAGTAGGCATCTCTTGGAAAGCCACAGAACATAGGCTATACAATAGTAGGTACTTACTTATATTTTATTGCCTCTTACAAAACATTTTAATAGCCCTGGCGTCTATCGCCAAGGGCTTCTCACAAATAAGATTTAAAAACAACTACCACCTGATGCCGGCGCGGACCGAAGCACGGAACCATCTTAGGTACCTATGTATGTATGTATGTTTCTATGTATGTGTTTATATTCAGTATGTGTATGCCTGCAAAGGCCAAACCATACAGGGTTCCCCACTACGTTAAAGAACTTGCTGTATTAGAACAATATTTCATATTTCCTACAGCAAATACTCAATAATAATAAAATAAATATTACACAGCGCCATCAAGAATTTGTCAATTATATTTATCTATTAAATAAACTTAATTTATTGTAAAATATGAAAAAAATAAAATAAATAAATAAAATTATAATTCATTGACGGTATAAGATCTGACGATTGTATTGTTGATTGATTGTAAGGCGTCGTCCTTTTGCTACGCAGTTACGAATAGTGAAAACCCTCTCTAGGGTTGCCAAATCTGGCAACCCTACTGATTGATAAATGTGCGTTTAATCGAGGAAGCAATTATCTGTTTTCATTCATCATCGACTTCTGAATCGATCTATGATATAGTGGCCGGGTCTGGATGTGCGCGTCGTTGGTCGGTTATTAACAGTGTTATAGCCTTGGGTTTTAGCTCGTAATCGTCTTCTCCCGTCTGCTTTGCGATTCCTCTAGGATTGTCTCTTACCTCACGCACAGATAACAGATATTTCTAAGATGGGTCAGCTCTTGACCTTGACCCTACTGCAAGAATTGGCCTCCAATATAACGAGGCCCTGGTGCTCAACCTTGCTGTCAACAATGGAGCGAGCTTCCCAGAAGGCACTGGCTCTCCCGCACACCGACGCGACGGAACTTGGCCAACCGTTTGGCGCCGGACTTTGGCATAATGGTCACAGATGGACCTTTACAGGACCTACAGGGGCAGGGGAAGAGGGATCTATGTAATGGGCTAAATTACTGACATGCACACTCCGCTCATAAAGAAAGTAGTTCCTTGAATGGAGCCGCTGCGTTGGCTCGCAAATTGAATTGACCGGGCGGAGGTCACAAGAGCAGATGCACATTCAAATGGAGTGAGAGTTTAAAAACTGAGAGAGAGCAATGCTCTAGTTTCCTTTAAAGCAATGCTTAAAAGGAAACTACATATATGATAAAAGGAATTAAGTATAGTTGATTAATTCACTCAAATATGTTTACGAATATGAGTTTTGAAACTGCATTTGGGTCGAAATACCAAGATTTTGTAAAATCGGGTTATCATCACTCAGTGGCACAATATATTTTTTTATTTTCAAGTTATGATGAGGCCGAAAGGTGGAAACGCACTTCACTAGGAATCCTCAACAACCTGAGGACCTAGACTATCTTAGGTACCTTTAAAAGCCGGGACACAACAATTTAGATTTGTTTACGACGACAGACTCAAGAAATATCATTTAGGCTAGCCAACCATTTCAGAATCAGAATCAGAATCAGCCATAACCAACCATAATCCTTATCAGTACAATCAAACAATCGCAATCCGGACTATATTATGTTCTAGCGTGAATTTAATCGCTAGTTAATGTCAATATAAGTAAATCAAAATTGAATTAAAAAAATCAAGGATTTATTAACACTACAGATTCCTTAGTGTAACCTCTTTGTGGGCACCGTGTACCGTATTAAAAAAAGTGTACCGTATCAGATGACTATAACTCTCTCGGTTACTCATCGTGTTATCTAGTAATCTGTCAATTGATCATCTATCCTCTTTCATGTGAATAGATTAATGCTTCACTTTATTGGTACTTCGATCCAATAAAACTTATCCGGAGCAGTTAACTAGAGTAAGTCTTCTCTAAAGTTTGAGCATCTCGCTACCTTTATCTTTACTGGTAAGGAATGGAACTCCTTGCCCTCGTATGTTCTTCCGCATCAGTACAATCTTGGAGTCTTCAAAACCAGAATGTATATATCGATTCCTTTAGAAGCGTGCTCCAGCGATCTGAGGCCATTATTAACTTTAATACAAAAATAAATACACTACAGGACATTAATTTCACACAGCGCCATCTAGCCCCAAACTAAGCATGTTATTTTTGTATTTTAAGTGATTGCACTTGGTCACAACATTTATAAATGTTTGGCACAATTTTTTTACGCCATTTTTATTCAACTAAGCTGTTCTATTTTTTCAAGTAAGCTAGTGGTCAAATGATTGGCTATCACCTCAACAAGAGTTCTACAGGGCTTAAATATCTGTGCATGGGCCCGAGGATTTCCAGGAGTGGAAATAAGTAGAATCGAGAAAGTCCATGCTATTAAAAATCAATTTATCAGCGATTCTTATTACAGTCGTGACCAGTCGGACAACACGTGCCGGCCAGAACCATAGCCTGGGGCTCAACCGATCTGATTGCAATCGACCTTTAGATTCCCCGCGATATTTTCCAATCCCAACACGTACATTGCTGCTTTAGTTCTTGTATTTGGTATTATCTCGCAGGTTTTACAGCAATAGGTGTTGATTGTGAGATGTTGTCGTGTTGGTTTACCTGAAGGGATGATTTACAAATTGTGTTGTCCAGGGCACTTGCTCGCGCAGGTCGTGACGTCACGATCTCCGAGATGAATAGCTGACAGTGCGAAGGTAGCTAATCATAGCCGTAAGATAAGTTTTGTTCACCGTTTACAGTATTTATTGGTTTGATAGATTGTCGGAGCAGTGGTAGTGGGAATGTTGGAGCAAGATTTGTCAAGAACATATTTTGTTGAACATCTTTTCTATTATACAGTATACTAATGTAAGGGCTTTTAATTTAGTATATATGTCAAATAAATACTGTAGGCGACTGTACAGTATCTTTATTGCATTATTTGATTCAAATTAAAAAAAACTCTAGGGTCTGAGGCAAGGCATAGGATACAGGAACCAATATACTTGTATAGCTATCGTGAGAGTGTGAATAATTATAGACAATTATCGGGGGCAATTATGTTTTTACAAAGTTAGCTTGTTGTTCTTCCAATCTAAAGTTTGATGCTTTACGTCAATAGGGATCGGGGACTAGGATGCTTTTCGTCAATAGGGATTGGTCATATGCAAAAAGGGTTCCCAGGGAGGGAATAGGGATTAAAAAATCGAATTTCCGGGGAAAATTCCTGACATTTGTCGAAATTTCCGGACTTTCTTGTAAATATAAGTTTGCATCGTGCACAATTTGTAGGTATTTTATTTTTAGCAATGCTAAATACCCTATTCTTGATTTGCTCCCGCGCGCAAATCCTATGATCGAAACAATGTCATAGCATATGAGCCTTTGAAAAAATATTTTCTGTCTAGGTAGGTACTCCTCAAGTAAACTTTTTTGAAAACGAATCATATTCGTTTTTCGCTCATATCTTGATGGCAATCCTTCAGCCAACATTTTTTGAAATTGAAAAAGAAACCAACTCTATCATAGACATCGCAAAGATTTTGCAAACACTTGATGACACTTTAAAAACAAGAGAGATGCGAAATTTGTTCCTTTTAAAGTAAGAAATTTGATCTCTACTTGTAGCATCGAAGAAAAAAAGATCAGTTCTTGAATGACATCCAAAAGTGTTATAAATTTATTCGGGACTATTTAAACAAATGTCGGCAGCTTTTAATGGACTTTGATATCTTAAATGGATGTTATTATAAAGACAATATTATTGAATTTGACAATATTATTCCATCGATATAGTTTTTATTGGAAAAAGGGTAAATTTGGATGATAAAAAACTGTTTGATGAAATCACACTTTTGAATTATCAAGCAACAAAATCAAGATTTCTGGAGATGAAATAATGGTCCATTGGTTGTTAACCGATGGACCATTATTCTGAAGGCCACGACCAAGAAAAGTTACAGAATTAAACAAGGTATACTCTTATGCAAAATACCAATGTTGAAAGGGTATTTTCCTTATTAGTAACCCAAAGGTCCAAAGAAAGGAACAGATTTTGATTCAGACTCAGTATAATTTAAAAATTATGAGTGGCGAAATGTTCTAAAAAAAATACTATAACTAAAGATTCGGAAGTATTCCAAAATATTTTTGGGAACAATAAAATTAAATATCAGTATTTATCAAAATGATAAATAACATAGTAAGTAATGTTTGAGAGGTGTCCCGGCAACAATAATCGGTTCTGGGGTAATACGATCATTGATCATAATTTTAGTTTTTTTCTATGTACCTATCACCCAGACCGATTCGACGAGAAGCATCAGCTAAGCGGTTCAGCATTGTTTGCAGGTCCTGCATCGGTTCCGCCATTATGACGAAGTCGTAAGCAAACCGTAAGTGTGAAATGTAGTCCCCGTTTATGTTGATGCCCTGTCCATTCCAATTCAGCGTCTTAAACATGTCTTCCAGTGCGGTTGTGCACAATTTGGGATATAACATCCCCTTGTCTAACTCCACGAAGCAACTGGATAGGTTTAGATTGCTGGTTCTGGACTTGGACAGACATGGTGGTTTCATCGTATAAGCATCTCAGCACTTCGATATACCGCCAATCAACCTGGCATCGCTGCAAGGATTGTAGAACTGCCCAGGTCTCGAGAGAGTTAAAAGCCTTTTCATAATACACAAATGCTAAGCACAGGGGCTCATTATACTCCTCTGCCTTCAATATAATCTGCCGCACTGTGAGAATATTGTCTATGGTGCTATATCCTCCCCGAAACCCAGCCTGATCTGGTGGTTGAAATTTGTCAAGTCTCCGTGCGAGATGGTTTGTCACTACCTAAGAACAGTTTATAGACATGGCTCAAGAGTGAGATCGGTCTATAGTTTTTAGCAGGGCTTTATTGCCCTTTTTGAAAAACAGCACCACAACACTCCTGCTCCTAGCCTTTGGAGTTCTCCCATGGCTCAAGACGGAATTGAAAACACTTTGGAGCTCCTTTAGTACAGGAAAACTCCCTGGCTTTAGAAACTCCGAAATGATTCCATCTTCTCCAAGGGCTTTTCGATTTTTCAACTGTCTCAGGGCCAACTCGACCTCGTTAACGCTGACCTCCGGGAGGTCATCAGTGTAGTGGCGGGTAAGTGTGGCTCGGGCGGATGCCCGAGATAACAAGGATTTGTTACTAGACTTGGGGCATGCTTCCTGCATGGCCGTATAATCGGCCGTAGGAGTCCTCGATCTGGAGACTGGAGACGACGGTTTCTCCTCGACTTTGTTAGCTTTGTCAGGTGGCTTCTACCAAGACGCTGCGTAAATACCTTAGACCCTCGATTGCGTTGACCCCGTTGTGGCGTCAACTGCAGTCTTTTTAGCTCGCGTGCACGCGCGAAAATGACAGAAAAAAGTTTTGATTGACTGTTATCCGTAAAAGGGAGATCCAGTGGAGTCACTTCCTCAACTATTTAATTTTATCTCTGTTCCAATGGTTGACTAAGATGAGTTAGTAGGTAACTCTATTTATATTTAATAATGGTTTTATCGAATGAATTCATAACGGTTTTTTGGTTCCAATTAGGTATTTAGTTATGTTTAATGTACATACATAGGTACATCTCGAGATCTCAGTATGGGGAGTTCACCCCAAACTGAGATATACTGGAAAAATATATTATGAGTATGCCTGCACACCTACATAAAAAAAAATACCTTTTACCACTTGTAATGGGTGCTTTTTTAATCGATGAATCTTGAACCCAGTACAAGACGTACTAGCTGACTCGGTATGTTATTTTATGATCATGCTGTTAATTTTACTATAGGTACGTGTTCACGGATTATCAATTTGTGTCTTTGATAATGGTCAAACTAGATTTTTTCTTTTAGAATGAATTCCAGTATACATTTGTGACCTAACGAGGAAGAAAGTTATAGTGAAATTGTATGTTCAGGCTTAACTAGTCGGTTAGAGTCAATCTAAGCAATATTAAAATGTAATAAAAAATATTGTTTACAATAACATTGTATTATTGATCGAGTGAGTGAAGCGAACGAGACCTCCGTGTTATGTTGGGAAATTCGGCACTGTATGTATGTAGGTATGTGGCAATGTTTGTGACGACATATCAATAATAAATAATAATAAACTCTTGAATGGCTTATTCAATTTTGATGAAATTGAAAATGCATAGATATATCATAAATATGAATTGAGACTTTTGATAAATGGGGTAGTTTTAAGATATTGGGATGTTTTTTTTATTATTATTGTACGACGGGGAAGCGCTTGGCCTTCAGGTGTTCAGGTTAGGTGTTGTTTTTATTTTTTATATAGCTAGGAGGCGGAACAAGCCCACCTGATGTTAAGTGCATATCTTGCTTATAAAAATACCTTACTGCGTAGATTAAATCCACAAAAACACAGCCTACATGGCACTGCATTGCGCCCGTCAACTCTAGGTATAAAGGTGTTAAGCCTCACGTGCCTGTAATTATACACCGGCGACTATACCCTTCAAACCGGATCACAGCAATGCTAATTGGCGGCTGAAATAGGTAAGGTGGTAGTACTTCTCTGGACGAGCCCTTGCACAATGGGTACTCAGTGGTGGTAGCTAGCCAGGCGGACTTGAACAAAGTCCTACCACCAACCAAACCAAACACAATATTGTACACCCCACATATATATCTATTCCTTCCGTCATAAGAAGATCCAATCTTCTTCTTATGACGGGCTTCAATAATTTTTAAAATAAAAAAAAATACTTAAACTATTTTATATTCTGTGTACCTGCTTATGTTTTTCTTTTATTACTCACCTAATTAATCTACATAACTTGCTATAAAATATATTTTAATTTTTATATTTGCCGCACAGACATCAAACATTTTTTATACTAAAATGAAAAAGTATTTTAGAACATTTTCATTAACATTATGGCTGGTGCAAACCTGCAGAAACGTCGGTAGAAATCAGGTAAAATACGCGTTAGATACCGTTACAAAATTAAGTCAAAGTTAAATAAGTATGTTAGTCAGTCAGTCAATTTTGTATATGTAGTATGAATAAAAATTAAAAGGTTGATAAGAAATCTTAAAGGCGTACAAAAAATAAAACTAATTTTGTACGCTTGTGTACCAAACAAATATAAAACATACCTACTTGAACCGTATCTGTGGTCTAGTGGTTCGCCTGTGTCAGATCCCGAGGTCGCGGGTTCGATCCCCAAGAGTAGTACTATATTGTGCTTGGTTTGATTGGTGGTAGGACTTTGTTTAAGTCCGCCTGGCTACCACCATCGACCTCCATCACCTACCACCATCTTATCTAATTCTGTCGCCATAACAACTATTCTGAAACTGTTGTGTTCCGGAATTTGGAGGTAAGATAGCAAGTTCCTCAGTTTATTGAGGATTCTGGGTCAAGTAACAAACATATCTGTGACCTCATAATACAGGCTTTGTCCTAGTATGAGGAACAGAAATACCTAGGGTACAACTCTGCCACTATCACTGGTTTATATAGATAATATAAGTTAAAATGTAGAAGGATCCATGGCAGTCCTTGTAACCCTACAATACAGGCTTTAGTCCTAGTGTAGGGGACAAGAACTTCCTTACAATTTTACAATAGAATATATAAAACATGTACCAGCTGTATCTTTCTATGAATAAATAAATTTTTATCTTTTTTTTTATCTTTATCTTTTTTTAAGTGCCCTTTTATCTTCGGCCTTTATCATAACTTGAAAATCATGATGAGATGAAGACCAAGCACATCCCCGTAGTACGATAAAAAAAACTGCTTTACTTACCACAATAATATAAAGCAGACTCCAAATATACTATTTATCCAAGGATACTTACTCAAAAATATACGAAAGTTTAGTTTTTTCGTCTCGATAACAATAACAACTGATAGGCCAGCGAATTAGCATAGCTATTCAGCGTGGCAATGCAGCCAGTGTCTTGGGCACGCTTCCGTCTGGTACTGGTTTGGAACAGTTGAGTTACCTATAGGCCGTTTGTAACGGTCCTTATGTAATCTGACTAATTCCTTTGTACATAGTTAGTTTAATTATACTTTTTATTGAATAAAAATTCCTATATTATATATTGTATCAAAAATATTAGATATCACTGGTAGGTTAACAAAATTTAAATCAAATTATTTTTGTGTACACAAAAAAATAAGTCTCCATGCTTTTTTATAGGAACGTCATCGCGTAATATTCGCCACAGTAGTATTGCGGGGGCATGGGTGGAGCTAGCATAGAATTTTAGACAGCCTGGTCTTAATAAGTTACGAAGCTCAACTTAATTATTTAAACAACAACCTATTAACGAATAAAGTGAGTAGAAAAAAAAGAAAAATAGGTAACAGAACAAAGAAAATTACACTTACAACTATTTCACATGAAAATAATATTAAATGGACCGTTGTATGTGATGACTGCTCTCCTGAAGTAAGAATGTTGTCTATAATATGATTTACAAAATGGGGTAACAAGATTAATGTTTAGTCTTGTAGCGTTAGGTACCTACTTATATCGAAACAAAGCCTCTCGCTGTTCATTTAGCAAGTGATTTTCGACTCATTCAACTTCCGGGTCCACATACCAATTGATACAAAAGCATCTACTTAAATGTTACTACCATTATCAAAATGTAACAACTCGGAGTGATGCAGAGAATTTACAATGAATACTGGTTGCTGCAACTGGTTTTAACATTATCAAACCGTTGTTGATGTGGTTGATGATGGCCGGATTATTACGGGTACGCAACCCTAGGCTGCTCTAGCTGCTACATTAGTATCCTCACCACCCCCTCTAATCCATATATCCCTCTTTATCTATCCCGATATCACACACAACCGAGTATTCCCGAGGAGGGTTGACGTCAGGCATAAAATAGGACATGTTGTGCCGACCCCACCTAGTATGGGATAAGGGACTGAAAAAAGGTGATGATGATGATGATGATGATGTGGTAGATGATTCAAATTTTCCGACTTCTAGGATCAGGTTACATAAATTTACCTATATAATTTCTTCTGTAATCACATAGATACCTACTTATCATGTTATATAATAACCAAACACAGAAAAAACGTCTTTCATCATCAAAATGTTGGTTCTGGATAGGATTCAGCCCATAGCACCAACTCCCAACCTTTAGCGCAAAGAGCAGCTTTACCACATACTTTTGTGAGGCTTGTTGTTACCACTTTGAAAGACACTTTGCAAACAGAAAACCTTATGTGGCACATAAGGTTTGCCCGCTAAAATAGCGGTGGAACCGTGAAAAATTCAATAAATTTGGATGGAGTCAATTATAAAGGTGTTGCGTATTATCCTAAAAATATTAACTGATTAACTTGAAATGAAGAAAACCACAACTTCTGTTTAGATTTAGTTTTACTTTGGGCCCCCAGGAATTTCAGGGCCGTTGTTTTTAAGCGTCTACCGACGCTTGCAACACAAGGTTCGCGCGTTGCCGACCCTTTTAAAGGAGCACCACGTATTTTCATACTTAAGGATTACATTACAAGTATTATTAGCGTCTGAAGAGATTGAAATTAGGTGCGTCAAAGCCATAGGAGTCTAAATAGGACCATGTATGAAAACCGTGCCCGGTTTCTGCGTATGTTTACGTCCATAGGCCCTACGGAATAATGAAAGCTTGACATTCCGTTGTGCCACAGAATAGTAACAGCCATCATAAATTATAGGGGCATTTAAAAAGTATCTAATTTGAACAGGAAACAGTCGAATGGGAATAAAAGTGATTGCTTGGGCAATGCTTAAAATATTTATACGGTCTATGAATTTGTATTTTCGGAACGATACAGGTAGGGTTAGTCTAGCTCCTAAAGACTAGATTTTTATTCGAATGAAATAACAATACGCTTCTATTTCTGATGCGGGAGGGTGACGGCTTTGGGCGGACCTGTCTAAAGATTCTCAAGGTATTATCTTCTTAAATTCAATATGCATAGAATATCATTCAGTTGATTTTTGATGAAATTCCATGCATATTTTACGACAAATAGTCTCAAATTTCCTGAATATTTTGAAGCAACATTTACAAAGACATTAATAACGTGTTATGTATAGCCGGTCCGTCCGTCATCTCTCCCCGGGCGCACAGATTAGCTAACAGTAGGTGATGCCCCGCGGTTGCATTCGCGGAACAATGCGGAGGTCGATGACCCCGCGGACTTGATGATGGGCGGTGGTGGTAGATAGGTCACTCCAGTGAACACCAATCGTAATGCGAAAATAAGTAAAAGCACAGAATAACTAATAGTACTATGAGATTCAAAATGATTCCTAATTATTAAGTACATTAAGATAGGTCCTCCCAATGTACTATATATAAACTTATTTTTATTTTGATTTAGACTTTGACAGCTTGTTTTGTCCTTCATTAGCCCTGGCTAGTGCCATCTCGATTCTCCGCAGTCTTTCGCCACTCTTTCCCGCTGTAGTCGAGATTATCCTGTCAAAGTTTACTCCGTCAAACCCCGATGCCATCTTCCAAATTCAAACACCCCTGAGTGAAATGAAATGAAATGAAATGAAATACATTTATTTGGCGATACACACACAAAAAATTAAAATAACAACAATAACAACATCATTTGAAATACTTAGTGCAGTACAGCCAAACGGGCCCAGACTCAGCTTAATGCTGCCAGGCACCAGCTAGGCGTGCCAGCGCTGGTTTTCAGTCTGAGCCGGAGTGATGGAGGGTGTTGTTGCACAACCAGGCACCAAACACACACACACAAGCCTTATTATCTAACAAAAATAAAAAATAACAGAGAACAGCGTACTTATATAACTAATATAATTAAAACGTAGGTACATTTAAATAGTACATACTCAGTCCATTTGCCATTATTTAGATACATTTTGATAAAACTAATATAGACAATTTACATAGGTATTATACTTATTTATATATACATATACATACATATCTATACAAAATGTGATGAGTGAGTGATGGTGCTACCAACTAACTAATGTCGCCTACCCATTTGAGTCTCACAGAATTGCGTATTTACAACACCAGAAATGATGGTCAGGAACGGCTTCTAATTTCAAACAACAGGTGCGTTATACAAGTTGTCAATAATCTAACGAGTGTGAATACCAATGCCTTGGTGTCTATGCACTCGCACTTTAGTTTGTAAAGCCAAGTAATTCAGCGGCTATTGACCATTTATTTATTTCTTTTTATTGTTTAAAGACAATTTTATTTTTTCTTCTGAGTTTGCTCGTTAGTTTAGGAAGTATACTGTGATAGCATACAATTTTCAGTTCTGTTTACTACTTTATACGGTACATAGTATTTTATTTATACGTATAAATAAAGGAACAATGTTTCACCATTGGTGTACACTCAAGTCGGCTTCTATTGCGGTAAGAGTGAGCTATTTGTTTAGCAGCTCAGCAGCAGCTTGTTTGAAATCGCTACCGTCAACCGTAGACTGACCAGCGACCAGCAAGCAACAGGCCGCCAATCGTTCATTGTTTTGTTCTGAAACACTGCATTTATGCATTCAACTGTGAACACTTTCATTGTCTTCAGTACTTTGTTCTGTTTGATTTAGAGTTTCTCATAGTGCTTTCCTTTCATTAGTTTGCTCGTAGATGCTTCGTGAAGAGTTGCGTCAGCTCCTTTGAGCTGCGACAAGAGCTTTTGTGAGGAAATTGCTGGTGATATTTTTAATAGCAATAAACTAGTTCGACTAGCATTTGTTTCTTGCTTTTGCTGTTATTCTGGAAGGTGTTGTATTAAAATTTTCAAAATTTTGTTATGAATGTTCCTACAATATGATAATGAAAATGAAAATTATAGTTTCTGATCAAACTGTCCAAATTACCATATAAGATCACAAATATAGTTCATTGATTGAGGTGTTACTGCGAATGTTATTGTTTTTAAGAATAGGCTGGTTTTTCTACCGACCTCAAAACTTACACAGGCAAGCATGAGGTCTACGATGCAGCGGGCCTACCCAGAAAGTGCCTATTAATTCTTGAAGACATTAGAGCTGATTCTAAGTTCGTAATAATGAAAGAAGAAGAAAGCTTTCAAGAAAGCGCTTAGATTTTATACGAGGGATATCAACTGAAAGCTGCTGTGCTGAAGCTGTGCATCTGAAAGTTCTATTAAAGAACGGTGAAGGCGGTATAAGATCGTGAAGCTCCTTGACACACTCACCGAAGACAATTTGTAAAATACCGACAGACAGACCTTGCGACGATGGGTCAGGCTGTCGAATTGTAGTGACAATACTTCGGCCGTCCTGCAGCTCGTCAACTGTCCAGTCCAGCAGCACTGATTTCTTAAAGATGTAGTGCAGTGGCTGAACGCGTGCGAATTTGCATTGATTCAAAAGATTGCGGATTTGTTATTCAATACTTTTCTGTTCATGTCAAAAATTGAGAAGAAGAAGGAGAAGAAATAAGAAGGGCAGCAGCTTCCTTTTGTGTTTTATGTACATCTTTACTACGATCACTAATCCTCCTGACAAACTGTTTATGGTAATCTCTCCGGATTTTAAGGAGACTCTGTTCATCAGTGGACAATAAAGGGTTATGATGAAGTACAGTGCCTTGGTCCATGGTAGGTACTTATAGATATGTTTGGTTGTTGTTGTTTCGACATGATCTCTCATTATCTCGTGTTTTGTCGTAATGTGTTACATGTGATTACAAAAGCGGCAACACGCGTGTCTATTAGCCCATTACTCTTGATTTGATGGCGGTAGGTGGCACGTCTAGGGTTGTCTACCAGCTTTCAGGGCATTACCAAACGGAAAGCTTAATGTTGAAATCGGATGGATTACTTAGAAGTTGCAAGGTAAGACATACCTTATAATCTGAAAGGGGAGCGTATTAAACGCATGCCAGAAAAAAAATGAAAAATATTAATCTGATGTCGTTATGATAAGTCCGAAGCTGTATGTGCGATTCACCCGGAATACTCAATGAACTGAACTGGCTACATCATACCTCTAAATGCCGCACAATAATCTAGAAACGCTGTAATGGCGATGGACTTCAGTAAGTTGGTGGTAGCTGCTTTGAATCTCTATGATATGACGTCCCTAGTTGCGCTGAGCTACGGAGGTGCTACGGTGATCAATCAGTTACGTGAGGTTTCGACACGCCTGTTAACGGCCACGTACCATTGGAATGCAATGTCGGTCAACTACCGACATTGGATTCCTTAGTCTCCGCTTCGGATGAAGTAAATGTAAGCTGCTGCAGATCGCGGTGAAAAAGCTCTGATTCTATTGAGGTGTTTTTATGACAGCTTGACCAAGTTCCCAGCATTTCACGCGCGGGAAGAGAACGAAAGTGTTATTTTTTAAACGCTATATTGTATTTAACGTCGTACAAAAATAACACAATAACACATAATAGTAGCGGGTTGATTTTACCTGTAAGTATTCAAAATCTCTTTTAAATGAAATACAGGTGTGAAAATTATGATTATAAATAGCAATTAAACAGGCCAAGTGAACGACGCACACTAAGGGTTCCGAAACACTTTCTAAACAAGAATCACTTTTCTTATATAGGGGTTTTATTGTTATATTTATTTATTATCCGTACCTGACTATACTAAATATTACCTAGCTAAACAAAGGTTCTCCCGCCAAGAGCTGAATCAGTCGTCTATCCTGCAGATCGCACCCACTCAGCATCTAGGCGATCAAGGTTACTAAATTAAGGAGTTTACCATAATTGATCCTATTAAACAGAAGGCCACAATCATCATAATCTACCCAAGCTATAAATGCCCATGGGCTTAGGTTTATGCACTACTAAATTTATTGCAAGTTTTCCCACCCTTTCTTTTGTAGCTCAAATAATAGAGAGAGAACGCCTGGTGATAGTGCAAGAGTGAAACACTTATAAATTCAATTACGGTTTGATTAGAGCTATCAATTCCGTTTGAAGGTTTACAGACATATTCAAAATGATAGGTATTTTATTCCCTCTAGGCTGTAGCAAGGCTATTATTAAATCTTACAAATTCAATTAAATTTACCTAGAGATTAAGACATGCTTCCGCCTGTTAATATATTCACTTTCTTCTATAAAATATGATAATAGAAATAATAATATCTGTGGAATGGTCTAGTATGGTGAATTTTCCATAGAAGCTTCAGTGTAAACATTTTCAAAAAGGACGTTTAAAAAATTTCAAAAGGCTGGAATTCCGCGTATTATGACTCTGGTATTACGAGCGTTCATAGGCGACAGAACAGCTTATTAGGTGGGTTGAATCCTGTTTACCATCATAATAGTATAAAACAAGCATTCATCTTTTATCACTAAACAACAGACATTAATCGTAAGAGCTAAAAAAATACCCAGAAAATACTTCTAAATAGCCTTAAATGTGCACAAAAAATACCTTTCAAAGAAAAGCATTTGCTTTTGTTTATTTATCTTGTTGTTATCGAGCACCAATTCGCTTGCCAAGCGTGGTGTTTATGGCAAAACCCTCCAGCTTTAGAAGAGGTGGTGTGGTGGACACTAATGGGCTGTTGATGATTGATGGTTATTTATCTTGTTTATCTTTTCAAAATAAAATATATTTTGTAAAAGACAATTTTTAGTTATTTTTAGACACGTGTACCTAAGAGATGTTATGATTTAGTTAAAAAACTTTGAACCTTACAAATAAATTAAAAAAAAGTCGTTATCGCAGTTATAAAGGGTCAGCGGTGTTTATTTGATGTTTTCAAACTGCTTATAGCAGTAGGGGCACTGAGCCCTACTGTTGCGTGAGGCTATTCGTAATAGTTGTCAAATAAATGAAAAAAAAAATTGTCCAGACATGTAGAACCTTTTCACTCTATACTTGAATACTCTCAAGATTGTTCTCTCTAAGTATACCTAATGATAATTGGCAGGTTTCATATCTGATGGTATTTTGCAACTAAAGTTTATCGTTGGTGTAAATAATAAGTGATAATATTTATTATGTACGTAACTAGCTTAGGGGAAGGGCGGGTAAGATGGATAGAGCGGGCAAGATGGATACCTTGAAATATTCCGAAAACGCGGCGAAATTTTATGATCTCGGCATAACAACAGCGTGTCTAGGCGCCGGCGCCGACCGCATCCCCTCTGCTTAGTGTTCGCTGGTCTCCTGCGCGCCACAGTCGTTTTATGGGTGTGTTAAAGTTTTGTGTTCTAAACTTTTGATGTTTTGAAATTAAATAAAGTTGAAAATTTATATTGTTTTCTTGTAAACGTATCTGACTTGTTGTTATTTTATTTTGTTTATTTTATTTTATTTAACACTTTATTGCACAAAATAACTAGTGTACAATGGGTGGGCATAATGCCGATGGCATTTTCTAACTGCCAACCAAACCAAGATTGTAAGAAAAAAAAACAGAGGTTGGCGTGCTAACATACCTACCTATTAATAATAAAACTAAGCAACATAACTAATTACCTAGAATTAATACTTACTACCTATCTTTTATACATATTTTATTTCTTGTTTACCAGTGACCATACTTGCTAGGAATGGATTATCGTCTGTTAGTTTTAGTTTTTGAGATATTTACTTTTTTGTTCATCGTAAGCCGAGTGGACAAGATGGATCATGCTATTTATGCTATATCCATCTTGCCCGCCGATTATTATAACCTAATTTAAATTAATGCTGTTGTATTTTCAGATGGTAAATTCGTATAAAAGAAAGTCCCAACGTGGATCATGGTCTTCGGAAACGTTCAACAAATTGATAAAAAGCCTGCCAAAAAACATAAAACAAGAAAATAAAAAGCCTAAGCCTAGCCATTGGGTACGACAGGTTCTATTCAGCAAAAAAAAAAAAATCTCTACCCATACATGCCAGGAATAAACCTTCGACATCCAAGCAAAGAAAGAACGAGAAGAGCCTTAGGACTAAACAGAAGACTTCGTCCAAGAAAAGCTCTGATCAGCCTAAGCAGCCTAACGTATAGTTGAAGACTGTATAGAATGCTCAGGATGCCAGAATTGGACACACGAGCTCTGCTCCTCCTATCTGGGTTATGGCTCGTACTTTTGCGATGATTGTGATGACTAGATACTACATATACTCCATGATCCTTCTTGCTCTACTAGGCTATCCATCTTACCTACCCTAGTCGGGCAAGACGGATAATTTCCACTTTTTTATGATTGTAAGAGTTTCACAATGTTTGTTTTAGTTTTGATTGATCTGATTGTTGCCGATGGTAGTTTAACAACTTAATTATTGTTTGCAGTTAAATGTTGAGGCCTAATACAAATATTTTCTATATTTACATCCGTCTCTTCTTCCATCCTGCCCGCTCTTCCCCTATTGGTTAAGCACCTTCTACGTCTTAATAACTTTCGCGTCCATATAATGTTATGGATATTACATTAGTTGTCCATAGTTTTATACAGTTCAGTCAGTACAGAAGCTAACCGTTGAAAATCAAAAATATTGTTCTTATTATTCAATGAAGTTGATTATCATAGCGAATTTCACTTTCATGAATCAACAAAGTGAGCTACAATACAATAAAAATAATAATATATCATCTAGTGTCTAGTGAACCTACCTAAACCGGACCCGTAATACTTAAATGATGCATGTAGATATATGCAGTAGGAAGATGAGTAGTTTGATATACATCAATGGGTTTGATGTGTTCAAACATTATGATGTAGGTCGAGTGTGCTATCTTTAGTATCACGCAACTATGATTAATTGGAATCTTGCGCATGATGATACAAAAAGCTCCTTGCAAAGAGCGATACGATACACGAGCAATTTACAATGTGCCTATGCTGATGAAATCCGGAATGTGTAAGGGAACGGAAGTTACTGGCATAGCTCTCAGAATTAGTAAGCTTATGTGACAATCGGCAGATTACATCTCGCAGACCTAAAAGCCGCTAGACCCTTGTGGTTTTTAGTAGGTTTAATTTAATTTAATTTAGTTTTAGTTTCTATACACATAATAAATCACATAATATATCTATATACCGTATATGCCCTATTCGCCCTACACATGGTATTAAAAAGGCTTAAAGGATTTGTTAAAGGGTATTCTTCTTGAAATCTCGAAGTGTTACCTGGAAAAAAACTATTGCGCATAGGTTTCAAACATGTTTCCATATCTTTGATTTATACAAATAAATAGTATCTTCTGACACGCTAAGAAAAAACTTCGGACTGCTTTTAAGCATATTGCGAGTGTGAGATGTGATTTAGTTCACTTAATTTTATAAAGAGAAGTGCAGAAATGGTTTCTTACGGTCGAAATTTCGACGACTAATGGCTTCTAGTTGTATAAATATGTAATATTCATATGTAAAGAGGATACGACACGATACAATGTGGTTTCTTCTTTTTTCGCTATACCTATTGTGTCGTATCCTACTATACATAATTATCGTGTAGTCTAATAAGTGAACCCCGTGCGCGTACGCAAGTACCAATACGTCCGCTTCATTTGCATAAATCAGCGTTTATTTATGAAAATGCTCTTATTTACAGGTAAGTGCTATAAAAGAGGAGAGACGCAAGCGGTTGCGGTAAGTGCTAGTTTAAATCAATAAGTTACGACATAATTGCCTTTTGCTATTGCAGATAATTTATGGTAACTACCTATTATGGGCTGCTATTAGACCTACGCAATGATGCACTGTCGGTTTTGAAAAACTCTCAGTAATTTCTTCTTTCTTTTAATGATTTAACTGAGGGTAGGGCATATGCCAAACGCAATGTTCAGAAGACTAACTACCGCTTTATAGTGACCGAGATTTTGGGTCTAGGGGCTAGGCTAGGGCTACCTCCAAGCAGGTGGCCCTTAGATATAGCTGGGTTGTGATCAGGGGAGCATCCTCGCAGGGAAAAACTAATTTTTTGATAATTTGTGCGGTCCGCCTGTATTTAAAAAAAAAATGCGTGATTAAAATTAAACTTGAATTCGTGTCAAAAAACTAGCCTACCTTTAATGTAGATCAACATGTAGCCTTTCATTTAGAATAAACCGTATCAATATTCATTGTAGGTGTCAAAATATTTATCTTTTAAATTTTGAAACGTACTTTGTATTTTCAATAAATATTTTTATCAAGCAAATTTTCTGCTATTATGTTTTCAGTTTACTATAAAAATGTAGATAGGTAGGTACCTGAAATAATACATAAAAAAAATAGTCTCGTGACTTGTTAAAAAGTATATTTTTCCATTTGAAAAAGAGGAATCGCCTACTGACAGTGCCTTAAATCATATATCTTTATTTATTTATCGTGTTGTTTGATAGACAGAGGCATATACAGCAAATCTTAGTAACAGATAACCTAACACCGTTTGAAATTAGCATTCTCCACAAACTTAAACCTAATCTGTGCCCAGGGGCGTCCGTTAATAACTTGAACCACAGTATACGTGATTATTAGTATGCTTAGACAGGTCAAAATAACTGGCAGTACATCAAAATATATAAGGGCGATGGTTCTATGATTTTGGATGAAATATGTAATGACATTTTGTGTGATCTTATGACTAGGCTCACATCACATCAAAAGACCATTAATGTAGCGGTAGATGTGTTCTGCCTCCTAGTGGAATACCCCAAGGGGATCGCTGGCTTTTGCCAGCGGTAAAAGCGGATTGATCTCAACAAGCCGCATAGTTCAAATGGTAGTAACTCTGCTTTCTGCGATGTAGGTTGTGGGTTCGATTCCCACCCAGGACAAACATTTGTGTCATGAAGATAAATGTTGTATCATATAAGTAGTACGTATGTATTAACAAAAAAAAAATGTATTCTATCCGAAATCGAATTCCCATATTACAAGTTATATGCTTAGTTTGGGGCTAGATGGCGCGGTGTGAAATACTTGTCCTCTAATATGTACTCTTACTGGTGGTATAGTCCCTGCGTAATAGTCCACCTGGCTATCGACCACCCACCAACTGTTGCCGTGTTCCGTCGTCGGTGCGCGGGAGAGCCTTCTTGGAAAGCTCGCTTCATCGTAAACCTCACCTTTGCTCTGGGCTAAAGCTAGATAAACCTAGAGATCAAGAGCTAACTCTTAATTAATCTCTTATAAAATTAAGTTTTTCTTAAAAAAAAAAAGTTTTGTTAAAAAAGTGTTTATTAAAATATAATGTTTTTAGTTAAAAATATTGTTTTTTTTTTTATTAAAATATAAAGTATTTATTAAAAAATTAAGTTTTTATGATATAATAAAGTTTTAATTAAAAAATATATTTCTTACAAATCGTTTTTTTACTGCCTCTGTGCTAGACCACAGAGGCATCTTGCCCATCTGTGTAAGATCCAGAGGTCTCGGGTTCGATCCTCGGGGGAGTACAATATTGTGCTTGGTGACCCCATCTTACCTAAGTCTGTCGCCATAACAACAGTTCTAAAATTGTTAATATATACAGTTACTCAGACTGTTGAGGAATCCGGGTGAAGTGCGCTTCGGCATTTATCGCCTCGTGCATTATCATATCTTGAAACCAGGTTAGATGAGCTCCCCGTCGTACAATAAAAAAAAACAAGAAGGTGTCGGTATTTTAAAGGTTTTAATCACGCGAGGAGATTGATAGGTTGATTTTACTCCTTTACATTTATGTTTTCTAAAGCCGATTTTTATGAGTATTTTCTAAAATGTTTATGAAGACGTGGTCTCTTCAAATTAATAATTGATGAAATATGAATTCCGAAAGGAGCTGAAATCGACTAGGTTTTGACATACAAATACGAGATGATGAACTAAATTCTGATGCTTCCTGATATCAATCCTTGTAGGTTTATCCGGCTTAGAAATTCGCGTAGGGGTTTCTTTAGAGTTTAGGATAAAGCTGAGGAATACCTGTCGAGGTTTAATCTGGAATTAAACCTGTCACTAGAATACAACTGATACTGCTTGCTGTCAAAGTACATTCATTCATTAGTGATAACTTGCTACACCCACTGATACTTGATCCCTATTTCCTTTCTGTCTAGCTTATACCCGACAGCGTCTTCTTACCTTCTAATGCGGTGGGTTATTTTTTTGGATTTTGGATTAGGTAAAGAGCAATATTCAACTTGAACGGCTAGAGCACGGTTGTTGTGTTATTGCTTTGCTACAAAGAGACCCAATGCTTCGGATCAAACTAAAACAACTGCTAGCTCTTGCTTCTCCTATAAGGACACAAGCAGCATGGCCTATGCTGTTTTATAGTTACTTTAATGAGTTGAGAGGGCTGCGATCAGTCCTGATTCTGATTAGCTAGTGTGTAGTGTAACAATACACCTCAATACGGGATGTCGGTGCAATACATTCCTCTAATATAGAATTAGAAGCCTCAACCTGCTTGGGCAAGGTAGGCGATGGACAACAAACTGATGATTGTTATGTTGTCCCGATGCGATTCTGTTTGTCTTTGTACGCTGCGCCCGCGCAGTTGCAACAGACGCATCCGAGCTCGTAAAGTTTCGAAATGCGACGTAAACAGAAATAAACCGTGCAACAAAGGGCGCAGGCGCTGCACAAATAGGACGGTACACTTCCTAGTGGATCCGAGAAGGGCCTAAATTTAACCGTTGACTTGGGCTCCGCTCGCAACGGTTATTATTCTGTGAAACTGTATGATAGTTAATCCTTTATTACGCCGACACACATTGTAGGCGATGCTTGACTTCGTAGCATCATGTACCTACCTAAGCCTATTGAGATGTAAAAAAAGTGACAGCAGTTTTTCAGGTAGAAAATTTCACGGGTAAAGTGAGTTGTGAACAAACTCATAGAGGCACAAAATAAATACTTAGATACCTACATAATATAAATTTAAGTATTTCGTTTATAATGTACCTACTTTTTTTTATTGAAACCAAAAGGGCAGTTAGTAAGTACCTAGTTACTTATTTCAGCTTCTCAAATCACCGCAAGTAGTAAGTTGCCACGATAGGTTGTTCTACGGTCTATGAATGGTTTTACAATAGTTACGTACTAAAAGCTCGATGAGAAATTATGTCGATTAATGGATATTTATCGACTCCAATTTGCGGGCTCATTTGTTTCAATGTTATCTTAATTTGTAACGGTAGGGTTGTCGCCACAATTTTAAAAAGTCTTAGGCATTTTGAGATTTTTATAATCGAATAAGCTTAAATTTATTTTTGGATTGATTCGGGCTTCGGTAGCAATATAAAATAAATGATTCATGTATCTTGTTCAGAACCATAATATAATACATATTTGGTTGAAAGAACACGGCTGAAGACGTGTTAGCATAATCTCATGCATGCATCTATTAATAAGCATATCAATAGAATTTATCACTGTTACATCTAACACGCGAAACAAATACGCACGAGTTATATCGATCGTTCGGTCTCACGGTGAAATCGTGATCGAGAAACTGTGACGTGCCATCCTTGTACCACACTTTTGCCAAGTCTTCACAAACCTGGACTATTGGAAGGCTGTGTAGGCTATATAGGCTTGCCTGGTTTTGTATTGGATATATGTTATTAAAATATTGTGTATAGGCATGAGCTTGTGATCGATTGTCACTCGGCTATTACATTAACACATCTAGTTTTAATTCAAAAAGAGGAGGAAAATGTTCTGCAATGATATCCCACACTGTGCATTGCCCCTTGCTATCCTGAATCCATCTAGTTCTCCTTCAAATCACAAAAAGATCCCTAAGATGCTGACAGTATTGCTCCAGACTCACGAGGTTGATGCCGCTTATCCTCAGAAGGTGGGTCAAGAAGGTTTTGCAACCAGAACCGCTCTGACTTCCCTAGTGGCTGCGCAGTGAATAACCACGAGCTCCACCGTTTCTTCCTCGCAAATGTTGCGACATAAGTCACTGTGGCCCTTATTGTGGCAAGATGGTGGTTGCGATCAGACTAGTTCAGATCAGACAGTTTGAGACATCATGTCATCATGTCGCAGTGTCCTGTGACAATGCTGACCATTGTGCGTAGGTCTTCACAACGTAGACTTCATCAAAACATACATCAATAAGGTTAAGGTTGCGCCCAGCAAACGGATGACCTGCGACCTATTCCCACATTTGATAGTCGATAGCCTAGAGAGGCGTTAGAAAGCACTTATCGAGTCGCGACGCTGACTACTAAATGAAATGTCGTGATTACTATCGATAATGTCCGAGATTTGATTAATTGACGGGTAGCGTCCCTGTTGCGATGTCGAGTGTCGAGGGCTACACTAGAAACTAGGATTGGAAATTAATTTACTAATCAAAATCGGAATTAATCATCTGTAGATTTGTATCTGGTAATGTACTAGTGGAGAATAGGTGGTCGAATGTAACTGAAAGCAAAACTGGTATTATATAGAGAAAACAAAATATTGATGTCTTAGGCATGTATTGTACCGAGTAGGTAGAGCATTTGGATTTCTTGAATCAGCCTCAGTACCTACCTTATTTATTTTATGTAGGTGCACAATGAATCCATAATGGACCAAGGGTCAATTGAAATCGTTTTGTAATTAGTTAGTAATCGTTTCTGTAGTCTAGTGGTTTGCCCACCGGTGTCACATCGATAGGTCCCGGGTTCGATGCCCAGGGGAATACAAGTAATATGTGCTTGGTTTGGTTGAGATTTGTTTAAGACCGCCAGGCTAGCTACCATCATCTTACGTCATTATGTCACCATAACAATTATACATTGTTATATTCCGACATTTGGAGGTAACATATCCAGTTCCTCAAACTGTTGAGGATTCCGTGTGAAGTGCGCTTCCAACTTTAGCTTTATCATAACTTGAAACCAAGTGAGATGAAGGCCAAGCGCTTCCCTGTCATACAAATAAAAAAGAGCACTTTATTGTTCATTTGTAATTTATATACCTTTAGTACGTATAATATCGGACTATTTCAGTCACATTGCCAGGAAAGATGACGCTTTCCTAGAGAAGCCTGTAGTCACTGGCAAGGTGGAAGTACTAGGATCGCGAGGCCGCAGTCCAATGCGTTGGTCTGATCAGATCCTCATCTTACTTGACACATCTGTCTGAGATGCTCTGCATGCATCCAGGGAAGGATCGATGGTGATGTTGAAAAAAATCGTATGTGAAAGTCACGGCCATCGGTCAGGTACTTATAAAATTTCGATGTAGGAGGAGGAACGTTATCTCTAGTCAGAAGTATTTTTAACGAACAATAACGATTCAAGTCTCACGTCTCATGTCTAACGTCTCAAAACTCAGGTGACCTTCACCTGAAAAAAAAACAAATTAAACTTTAATAAAGTGCAAAGTAGTAATGGATTCGATTGGGTTCTGCAAAATATGACTGGTAGGTAGGTCTCTATTCTTCTACGTAAATGAAACAGCGAGTAACTTTCATCTTGCAAAATTGCGATGGTCTCATAACGCCTCTGATTATTGTCCGATGAATTGAAACTAACCTAGATTAGTGAATAGTAGAGTGCCTTAGAGTAGATAAATAGATGATGGAAAATACTGCCATCATCATCAGCCCATTCATAGCCACTGTTACGGGCCACACGGGAATCTTCCAATACACCAGTTGTTTTTCCACACAAGGAAGAGGAGAGGAGTTATCAAAACGAAAGTGAATGGGTTCCTATATGCAACCGTATTCCATCTACATCATATTGCGCTGGTGGTCAAACGTTTAGCTTTTAAAAAAGTAGATTTTTAGTAATAACCTCGTTCTGGCAGAAGGAAATCTGCCCTTCTTCGTTGATAAATAATTCAACTTTTACGACATCCCCGAGCTAGGCCGATTCATAATATTACTATTCTTGCCTGTTCTTCCTCGACTCTTCTTTGGAATAATAATAATGCTATTTTTATTTTTGAAGTGTAAGCTTCTTAGCGCGCTTTGTTTTTTTTTTTGAGATGGGGAAAAAAACATGAACTCGCGACACCTTACCGAGACCATTTTGGACACATTTGACTTTAAACACATTGTTACGTTATCTTTACGATCCTAAGTGGCACGGGTTACAGACGGTTGACAGCATTGACAGGTATCTATCAACGTTAGAGGAAGTCATTGTGTCAGTTGTGCTGCAAAAACAACCCTAATTTATTAATATCGCGACCAACGCGACAACATTGACATTCAAGTACCAACAATCTCAGCTGTAATCTTTGGCAAAGATCGACAGACATCAAGTTTTCACTACTGTCGGTGTCGGACTGTTTTTTTTCTTTTAGAGCTGAATCCTCGAAGGGGAAAATGTCGTGAGCAAACTTTTTTAGAATTAAATTTTTAAAATTCTACAATTTACTGAAACATCGTGCGTACTGACAACGGAGCAGCCAATGTTCATAGTCCTCGTCGTTGTGTAGCTTTGTTACTCTCCCTCCGTTCGGTTCGGGTCGAATCTGTTCGCCATTATTCCACATTATAATTCCGTTGTACTCTGCGTCGCTGCAGATTTGATTACCTTTCTATTCCCATGCAATCGGATGAAAGCATTGAAAGCCTAGGTATGATGAAAGGCGGCGGTGTATCAATTTTAATGTAAAGCCTCTTTCAGGGCGCATGGCGTTGGAGCGGTCAGCTGCGACACAGCTATATATACTTCTGCATCTAGCATCGTTTCTTTAATTTTTAAATGAAACTGTGTTATTATTTGTAATGAACTGTTAGATGCAATTTCGAAATAGACGTCTTTACGACGTATTAAGTGCTTAATTAATGTGTAAAAATGCGATTACTACCATATTCAGGAAGTCCGTGTCTACACAGATGCTTCTAAGACCAACCAAGGTATAGGCGCTGGAATCCCATCTCTGGACCTCAACATCAGCATATCCATGTCACTTGGCACACACACAGTACCGCTCACACTTTACACTACTGTGTCGGAAAGCAAAAACTGCAAAGCTCATACAGGAATGTCACCTTCGTGAACGAGCTTTGAGTTTCAGCTCTTTCGAAAGTCGCCGCTAAGAACAGGGTGACCCTACTATAGATAAAAGAACAGGAGTGCGTCTCTGGGAAACGACGCCGCCGATGAACTGGCATTTGAATCGGAAAAAAACACAGTTACAAGGCCTGTCTCCGTCCCTCTCCCTGCCATTTTCACAGATCAGCACATGAATAATGTTTCATACCCGGGACCAGCTCTACCGAATGTCGACAGGCCGGAGCAGCGTTATCAACCTTTTCGCCAAGACTAACACGACGACTACTAAACATTAGGAGGCAAGACCTGCGAATAATAGTGTGGACATTGACGGGCCATTTCCTACTGAATAAACACCTGTTCGCCATTGGAGTTTGTCCAACAGCGGACAGCGTCCTATGCAGAGGTTAGACACCCTCAAAGAGGAATCAGCTGCCCACGTAGTCTTGATATACGTGGGAGTCACAGCACAACGCAAGGAAACCCTCCAGAAGCCGTGATCCCAGGAAAATTCTGCTCGATCTCTCTCTTCCTAACTCGAAGGGTGCTGTAAAACACTCACGGTGTTGCATAGAGAGCGGGATAACACCCAGCATTCAACGAGTCTAAATGCGTAAAGGCGAGTCTTTTACACGTAATTAGGTTTCATAGTGTAGTTACAAACTGAATCTTGCGTTATTTGTTCTTCATACCAGCATGTCCCGCAAAATCTTCAAAATATTAACTTACACCAGCTACTCAAGTGCAAATTAAATAAATATTTTTATGAAAATAATTGCGACACGGGTGTGACATATTTACTTTGGCTCTAAAAAAACTGTGATAATCATAAAAAGCGTGGATCTATTTAAAGATCATCGAAGTTAGCCTCAGGCACGTTCGGATGATCGCCTAGCTGGTAAGTCCAAGCTGTCTTTACATCATTTTCCTGGCCTTATGCCACGTTAGGTGGGGTCGGCACAACAATGTTCTCTTCTTCCACTCGCTCCAATTAGACGTCCATCCATGTCTATTTTACCCATGTCCTCTTCCACACAATCTACCTATCTCTTCTTCGGCCTTCCTCTGCTCGCATGTTCAAATATCAAGTTCCCAAGACAAATCAAGCAGTCTTTTGATCTCACTAATTCTAATTCGAGTCTGGAAGAGATCTGCACTTTTGTAAGTTTCATGGTTAGTTTGTGTGCAATGAAGTTTTTATTCACATAGTAATACATAAATAAAATAAATAAATATTACAGGACCTTAATTTCACACAGCGCCATCTAGCCCCAAACTAAGCATAGCTTTTAAAATGGGAACTAGATTACGGGTAGAATACTTAAATATATTTTTTTTGTAAATACATACTTATCATACAATACAAACACCCAAACACAGAACAAGCAAATATCAATATTCATCACATAAATGTTTGTCCATCTGTAATTTTAAAAAAAACTTGGAACTAAACGTCTATAAAGTCTTTATCGCAAAGTTAAATTACCTAACATTTATGTGAAACACGCCTAATACGGACAAATGTGTTCGTAATACGATACGACTCCGTCTGAACGGCTATAATCGCGCTAAAGTTCGCATTAAATCTATGATTTACGACGGCACGGCACCCGCCCTAGATCGAAATTAGAGGCTGTGGTGTGCGCGCGCGCATGTCTGCTTGGTGCGTCCGCGTTTGACTGTACATTTTTAACATAGAGACGGAACCAGCACGGTAGGCCCGTGCTGGTGTGCAGGCCTAATGTAAATAAATGTAACCCTTACCAAAAACAATTTAGAGACTAGAATTTCGTGCACCGTTCCTCCCGAGAACTATGAAGACATGATTTGTCTATCAGTAACGTTTGATTGTCTATCAGTAACGAGATTACTGGTTTAGGTTTTTATGAAAGGGCGTTTTATTGATATTTAGCTTTTTGTAGTATGGTGTAGTTTGTTAAAATTTAATTATATTTCTTATTAATCAATTATTGTAATTTTGTATGACTTGATAGTCTATTTTTGAATGTCCTTGTAATTTTCGTCTCTAGGATACTTTCAGGTGCGTAAAATGTTAGGAGAATTAAAAAAAAAGTTTTTTTATTAACATGGTGTTGTTTGTTAAAAAATGTGCCAAAGATGCAGCACGCCGCCCTGGAAGACGCCTATTCACTCACGCCTTGAAGTAGCCTATGTTTTTATTTACAGGGAAAATAGACGAAGGCAACGCGTTCCACTCTTTATATTAATCAAATGTCATAATTTTGTTTGAATGACCTGATAGCCTTGTCCAGCGTCCATATTGTCCATGTTACCGCTAAGCTTTTTGCAGCTCCCGAAGCCTGATGGATGGCACAATGGAATCCGCATGACATAACTGTGCCGGCGGCGGCGTCATCTCCGCTTTTTACTGCAAGACTATCGAATTGTAAAGGTGCTTTCACAACAATATACGGAACATATTTTTTTTACCTTTCCACATCGCCATCCAGCCCCAATATCATACCTAGCTTTTGTAATATGGAAATCGCAATACATAAAGAAGTAGAACTTTATTTAACGTAAAAAAAACAGGATAATGGGAACGATTTTTCGTGTCATAGTGCACGCAGGGGTGCACCATAGTGGGAACCGAATCTTAGCATTTGTTTAAGTCATCTGCATTTATCTTCGTTTCAATCATTGCGTAGATATTTTCCAGAATCCCGTATTATTGCACCCTTACACGACTCTCAAATAGGGTGTCGTAGACGTCGTGGTGTCATAGGTACAACGAAAAAGGCTAAAACTAAGTTATTTTTGACAAAAATAATGGAACTGACTTCACCACTAAAAACTTAAAACAACTCTAAGGGTATTCGATAGAGATATTTTAAAGTTTTTAGTGGTGAAGTCGGTTCCCTTTTATGTTAATACGTTGGTAAGTTGACGTTTTAACGAAGAAGAGCTTTGACTTCTTTCTTCATCTATTAATTGTCGAGAAGTGAGGTGTATTAGCTCCCTTACAGGCCGTATGCAACATAACAGGAAAATTGCTTACGGAATAGAATATAAAATAACGTTATTTGCATAGCGCCCATCGAGCGTTACTGTAAGCTTATAAATTTGATATGCTAGTGCCTATAGCTGCATTACAATTTAAACTAAATCTGCCTTGACATAAAGTTCAAAATAAAAGTAAGTATGAACAGTTTGACTCATGTTTTAAAAGGTCTTTTGTTTTATTAGATTTTGCTTCACACTCTTATCGAACAGTTTTTATACAGTATTGTATAAGCTTAGCAATCAGCATTGTCTGGTTGTCGTTTTATTTTGGCGTCGAATAATTTCATATCGTAACCCTGATTTTATCTGAGTGGTATTTTCTTTCACCTTTTAACCAGTTTATGAAAATAATGTTGTCCCTATTAAAAAAGTAACAGTTTAATAAATATTTTCCTACTTCCTAATAACTAAGTAGGTAAGAGAAATGCGCCTAAATGCAAAATCCATCCCTAAATTGGATCCTAGATGCCACAAAATTATACCATAACCCGAGAAACCTGATCTAATCACGTTCAGAATGAAAAAAATAACCAAAATGAACCACAAAAACATTGAACTGTTGCGGCTCAAAGCCCCGCTGCGCGCTGCTTCTCCATGACAATCTACGACAAAACAATTTGATCTCTAATTTATCATAGACAAGAATCGGAAGCAGCCGAGCCTGACCCCAATAATTTTTCATCGAATGTCATTACGCGGTGGTACCTACAATCAATAGATCGCGGGCAATCGGCTCTTATCGATGGTATGGTATCTGTGCGCGTAAACATTTGGACGTACAGGCGTTTGCATAGGGCCGCCACCTACTAACGAAAACAATGGGTACCTTGATACTTTATATTTACAACACTAATGGGAATACCTGGGAAGGTTGAAGACACTTTCTTGTTAATGGGACACGAACGTGGCTGACCAGATGTCCCAAAAAATAGGCGCTTTATAAATGAATAAAAAATATTTTATAACCTGCACAGATGTGAAGGTAACAAAGGATCCGAATGACATATAAGTTGGAATTATCAGCACAAGTAAGTATATAATATAAGTAAATTTGTTGTAAGAACATAATTAGGTACCTATGTATGAATAAATAAATATTACAAGACATTAATTTTACACTGCGCCACCGTATAATAATATATATTGCGTAAGTTATACACAAACGCAATAATTCACTCATTTACTATTGTTATTTTAATATTTCAGTGTTAAATGGGCAGTAAACCAGTCGGTCTGTAAATAAGCGACAACCCTATTCCCCATAGAATCCCATTGTGTCGCATTTCACGCGGCGCGCGCGCCGTGCCGCATTCGAAAGTGCCGGCCCTAGAGAATGCGATTAAAAAAACTATACCGATCACGATTGCGCTTTTGAATTACTTTTATCGTTCAGAGTACCTATTTACCTTCCTAGTTCCTATAGTGGGATAATGGGAGGAATCTTCGAAGGAGCCGGAGGGGACGAGGAGACTGTTATCGAAATATGCAGTTCCTCCACCTGTCAATCTTTCTTTTATTACCAACAGGTGGCTCGACAATTGGTGGATTATCAAACCCAGTGGTCTACCCCGGGCAACAGAATCGTTGGCTTTTGTTAGCAGTTACGGCAGAATGATCACAACACTGGTGGTAGGACCTGTCCATCTGGCTAGCGACCACACTCCTGCCGAAGACCAGCCCCAAACGGCTTGCCGTGTGCCGTCAGTGCGCTAGTGTTTTTCGGGAAAGCTAGCTCCATCGTGGACCTCATTCTTGCTCTGGCCTAAAGCTAGACAAGGTCAAGAGCTAACCCATAACCCTATAACTTAAAAAAAAAACAGTATAGAATTAGGATGAACTGAGAGGATGCATTTTACTAGTCACTGAAGTACTGGTGAACAACCAAGCATAATATAATGGCATGTTCTTTGCATTACGAAAATACTCACTTCAATGTAACTTAGTCAGCCGCTAAAAGATGAGCTTGTGAATCGGATATTGAAAGGTTTTTCTACCAGCAAACCTTTGATAGAGAGAGGCGACGCACGGAATAGGTATTGGGAATGGATCCTGTGAATGTTCCTTAAACAATACACTCCCTGAAGTACTGGTGAACAACCAAGCATAATATAATGGCATGTTCTTTGCATTACGAAAATACTCACTTCAATGTAACTTAGTCAGCCGCTAAAAGATGAGCTTGTGAATCGGATATTGAAAGGTTTTTCTACCAGCAAACCTTTGATAGAGAGAGGCGACGCACGGAATAGGTATTGGGAATGGATCCTGTGAATGTTCCTTAAACAATACACTCCCTTATTACCCATCTTAGTGCAATGAGTACCTGTAAGATTTTATTAGAGGTATACCAACCTACATCAATCGAGACCTCGAACTCCAAATGGAAAGTTGCACATCCTGAAATATCGAAGCGTAACTTTTTAAGCCAAGCTTTTTACTGTGTTGGTAATTAAGCAATAACTCCGGCAAATGGCGCCTTTTCTTACGACATTCTTATCAGCTGTGTCCAGGAAGTAAGTTAATTTTTATTATTTGACATGTTGGTTGATGGAGAAATGCGGTTCTTTTATTACGAACAACAGGAAGTTGGCGGTCTTCCAACTATCGCGGATCGCAGGATTTTTTTGTGATGTGACGAATTATGCTTTCGATTTCTCTTCATAAACATTTTTAGATTGGACCAAATAAAAATGTAGTTGTAAAACCCCTTTTTTATTTGTTTTAAATTGGTTGACTCTTGACTCCGAAGCTTGCGGGGTGATTTCCAGAAGCTTATAGATATACTTAATAACTTTTATTTGACTCACAAATAAAATATAAAATAGCGCACTGAAAATAACACTAGTTACAATTACAGCATCAATGAGGGTAAGTAAGATAAACACAAACAAAAAACAAAACAAAAAGTTGCCTATTTACTCTCATTTCATAAAAAGGTATAAGGGTCGTATATAAATGAAATCGGAGATACTAGTAGTTAATATGCATCCGAGTATAATATATGTAAAAAGAGTGAAGTCTTTTTGTATTTTTTTATAGAAACATAAATTCGAGTGTTTATAAGGAAACACCAGATGCCTGCGGTGCGCATGAAGTTCATATAATGATGGTGGAATGAACCATGTAGGGCTCTTGAGTACACTGTCTGAAGTCAACCTGCAAAAAGCCAATAGCCACTCAAGATAGCAATTCGGGGTTATTCCCGCTCGTCTCCACGCTTCGTCTCCGATGGGGACCAACGGGAAGTTTATTTCTCGTTGGTCCTCACAGAGACCAGCGGGAAGTTTTTCAGTAGCGATCGTCCCTTATGGGGCCAGCGGGAAGTTTTGTAGTGTTAGCACAGAAAAACTAATAGTGCTACGGTGTTAGTCGCCACTAAAATGATATGGGGATGAGGATAATTCAATATTGTGGTCGAAGTTGTCAAGCTCGATATATTATGACTGTCGCAATTTGAATTGGCAATAATATCAAACATTTGAAGGATTATTTTGAATGCAAGGTATCGAAAAACATACTGATACTAGTCTGAAGACTTTTTTCCATCCAAAGATATCACTACTCAGAGCGTGGCCTAGGTATCATTGACCACTGACCGATGAAACTTTTTTTTTTTTTTTTACGATGGGTCGGCTCTTGACCACGAAACTTACACAGGTAAGAATGAGATCTACGATGGATAACAAACGGTATGATCTTTATATCTCTGTATTCGTGTCACCTTTCACCAGTGGTCATCGGATCGGTAGATCATACCATCTTTGATTGATGATTTTGTCGTGTCGTGTTTCGACGTTTTAATGACATGGGGCCTACTGGCTACATTGTGATTGTATACTCGTACATTGTGTTGTAGAATACTCTCTTTAATAACATTTTATACATCTATGTTAATTTCCTATCTTCATTGTGTGTACAAAGACCCTACATAATGACTATAATATGTAAAAGACTGGAAAGTCTGGAACAAGACTGGAAAATCTGATAAAACGAAGAGCTCTTTTTCACTAAAACAGACACGTACTCGATAAACTTTAGGTACCTACTGATGATATTACCGATACTGATAGATAAAGCTATTTGATGTCGTCTCTCTCAAAACTTTCAATTTAAATTGAATATCCAAGCGTAATTTATTTGAAACGAAAGTTATCTGTTATCAATTACTTTGATCTCAATATTTGTGGTCGACCCATCGCAAAAATGTGTTATTAACTGTAATTGTGATTTATTATTTGGTTATTGTTGTTATTTGCCTAAAGCGTCAAAAAATCCATTGCCTAGGTATGGTATCTACAACTTGAAATTACTTATAGCTGGTATGAACTACGTAGGTAATCTAAATTTATAGTCGTGTAGCTGACATACTGTATGACTGACTGACAATGAACGAAAAGCCCAAACCAGCGGTCCTAGATTGATGAAATTTTCAGGGTAGCTTCATTTCGTGGTGAGAAATAATTTTGGTATATTTCCACGGAATGACGGGAACGAATTCCCGGGCGTTTAACTAAAAAAAGTTATTTCAGTTAGGTTTTAATTTGCAAATGTAGTTGTACTAGTGGTGTAGTACTAGAAGACGTATTTTATAAAGTTAAGTTTATTAAGTCTATATTATAAGTATGTAAACTATATCCACTCATCCGTCCGACTTAAAAATGGCAGATTGTTTTTTTATATTCTCATCGAATCTCTGGAAATATCTGTGGTTGAATATTTTATGGTCATCCGTCAGATCAAAAAATGTTCTTGTATGTTGTAAACTTTTTGTGTATTTACATTACATACTTTTTTGTGTTTTTTTACATTTTATCCCTTAGTGTGCGTTTTTTTTTTTTTTTTTATTGTACGACGGAGAAGCGCTTGGCCTTCATCTCACCTGGTAACAAGTTAAGATAAGGCCGAAGGTGGAGGCGCACTTCACCCGGAATCCTCAACAAACTGAGGAAACTGGCTATCTTACCTCGGAATGTCGGAACACAACAATTTTACAATTGTTATTATGGCGACAGAATTAGGTAAGATGGTGGTAGCTAGCCAGGCGGACTTCAACAAAGTCCTACCACCACAAGCACAATATATTGTACTCCCCATGGGGATCGAACCCGGGACCTCTGGATCTGAAATCGGTGGGTTGAACCACTAGACTATAGAGGCGGTTAAAGTTTCAACTCGCGCTTAGCTGGCTTACTTACGTTATGGCAGTGGCACATACATAAACTAGATTTAAACGAGGCGATGCGATATTCAACTCTATAGGAGTAATCGAACGCCAGAACTAATTTTAACTTAATGGTGATTTTCTTTACTATCATAATTGCAATCACTCTATTACTTTAAACATCGGAATTCTTATGGTATTATTTTACACTTTATTAGCTGTTACAAAGTTTACCTAGTTATGGGGCTTCAGTAGAAAGGTTTGAGATTACCTATCTAAACTAATTGAATTTATAGTCTTATTATCATATATTATTATTATTATTTTCTCGGTGTTTTTGATATCAAGGTAATCCAATTTTAATCAAAACATATATCTCGATGTCAATACCGACATATGTCACAAAACCTCAAACATTCATTTAAATAATAACCGTCAGCCTTCTGCAAACATTATGCAGATCAGTGTACTGATAATTTCCATCAGAACATGGAACCACCGGCCGATTTCCATTCATACTATCTACAATCCTTTCCAGTATATAGCTTTCATAAAAAAGCAGTATTTCATAAGAAATCGCTTTGCACAGCCAGAACGATGTACTTAAAATAGGGATTCTAATTTATTCTAACATCAAGAACAGTAAAATGTCATGATCACGAAGAAAGAAAGTATTATAATTATATATTATATATTTAAATATATATAAGTTACCTCGAAAACACACTTACCATCCACTTAATGTTAATACTCAGCATTTCAATATTGATATTCTAGGTATATCAATCTAATGATGGTCAAGAAATTTCCCGGAAAAAGTTTTATAGATATTAGATAATGTTATTACAATGTGTGCCCAACGTCAGTGCCATAATGTTAAAGACGTCGGCGTCTTTCCGGCAAAGTTTCATATCTCAATAATTACAGGAAACTGGGAAATTGCTTTTAGCGTCGGTACCTATCTATCTTCGTTGCATGAGCTCGGACATGTCATGATGACGAGTAATTTTACGTTCGCGCTTGTTTGAATTGTTGTATTTTATAGTTGAAATCTTAATGCTAGCCGACAAATAATGCATACCTATAAGCAAATTACCTATGTTCTGTGTTAACTTATATTTTTATATAAATTAAGCTTATATCAATAAGCCAAATTGCCCCAATTAATGTAAGTAATACTAGCTATCACTATCTTACTTATGTCAGTCGCAATTATAACGATTCTAAACTGTGCATTTAGAGGTAAGGTTCTGTGTGAAGTGCGCTTCCACCTCCTGATCTTATCATAACTTGCCATCACGTATAATGAAGACCAAGCGCTTCCCCGTCGTATTATAAAAAGAAGTAATAAAAAAAAGTTTATTGATGATAGTCAAGCGTTTGAGTACCGACTTACTAGAATAACAAGTATATAGATGTGGACTCACTCTGGACTTGAAGACTCCAAGATTGTATTGATGCGGAAACGGGGAACTAGAACTCAGAACAGACGAAGGATGATATATCTCTTTACAGTCTAATGTATACTATGTGTATACAGTATACGATACAGTGATATTTTTTTCTCTGACTAGATTGCGTGGGTAAAAGTGCGCCCGCAAGGAAAGAAATCCGCAAATTTGTAGAGTTGATGATAGAGGACACGGCCGCAAAGAATGAACGATCACTTAGATTATTATCTAAGATTCTTTAGGCGAGGCTTCCAATGAGCCAATGTTTTCACTTACACCATCGATTTAGATAAAAATCTGAAGACCATCCATCTGCTAAAATGGCAACTAACATGTTTTTAACGCTTGTATACTTAGAGCGCTTGCGCAGATTTTTTAATGTAATAAATCCTAGTTTGATGTTTGGGATATCATAATATAACGAAAATTAGAAGTTGGGATTTTTTCTGAGAAGAAACAGTAAAATATTTTAATATATCAATATAGGTAACAAAAAAGTTGCGTATTTTTAACATATGGAAAACATGTGTGAAATTAAAATTTCGCAGTTGCATTTTTCAACTTTCAACTTGTCTTATTCATTATTTTCATTTTCCAAATCAATTGGCTTGCGATTACCTACATTATTTTATTACAACATTTGATTGTCCTAAGTCACGGTTGCGTAACGCGTTACGTTTATTACATCAAAAATCCGTCAGTTATGCAAGGAATTCAATCGCCAACTGTGCAGCACATTCGCACCAATTCGATTCGTTTTAAATAACAATTGCGTCATTCGTTATAGGGCAACATGTATTAAGAGTAGTAGAGCTTCTTGTGAATGGGCTCGTCCGGGGAAGTACTACCATCATACCAATTTCAGCCGCCAATTATGCAACATTGCTGTTTATGTCTTAAATTGACGGGTGCAATGCAGTGCCGCGTATGTGATGATCTTGTTGATCTTTGTGGATGTGCGGGGACGCAGTAAAGCTTTGTTATAGGCAAGAGAGGCACTTTACCTCAGGTGGGCTGCCTGCTTAATTGTTCCGTCACCAAGTTGTTAGAAAAAATTGGGCTTATCAGTCAGTACTCAAAGCTTTGTTGGTCTTGTGACATTTCATTCGAATCGCAAAAAATAAGTTGAAAAAACAGGAACCAGTTGGTACAGCTTGATAAATCTCATAAAGATATGTAAGTATTCATTTAATCGACCACATTTTTCGGCAAGTCAGACAATTTACCAGCAATTGCACAAGATGACGCCACAGTTATATTTTCGCATCCAGCTTATTGTTTTTCAATAGTCTTTTTTAAACTTTCGCGATTAGAACACATAATTTTAATTCGAGAAACGGGTATTTATCGCGTATTTTACCTCTATATTTATCCCGACGTTTCGGCAGGGTTGCACCAGCCGTGGTCGCGGGCAGACTGGAACTTTGGAGCCACCGTCACCGGAGAAGAAAACAGATCGTTAGCTTTTCTGGACATGAAAGTTATGGTTAGAGTGGATGGTACCTTGTCCCACACTGTATATAGAAAACCGACACATACGGACAGATACCTTAACGCTGCATCACATCATCATCCGCGTCATTTGCAGTCAGTGGTATCATCCCTCGTGAACAGAGCCTACGACCTTTGTGACCCTGAACATTTGCAACTGGAGTTAAAACATGTTCAGGAGGTACTTAAACGTAATGGCTATGAACCGCGTAGGTGGAAAAATAACCATGGACGCAAAAATATACTGACTGAGGCTAGTAGGCAACCAGCGTTTTTGCCTTATGTGAAAGGGGTGACGGATAAAATTGGAAACATCCTAAAGAGATTTTCAATTAAGTCGGTGTACACCCCACTCACTAAGGTTGCTAAGCAGCTACGGACACCGAAGGATGTTATGCCCTTGCAAGTACCTGGTGTGTATAAGATAGATTGTAGCTGTGGTCGTTCTTATATAGGACAAACGAAGCGTACTATAGCTGAACGCGTGAAGGAACACATAGCCGCTGTGAAAAATCGCCAGGTCAACAAGTCAGCTATCGCGGAGCACTTAGTGGACTCAGGTCCTAATCACTGGATAGAGCTGCATAGCCCGAAAGTAATTTCCAATGAACGGCATTACTATAAGAGGATGGTTCGGGAAGCGATTGAGATTAAAAAATATCCTAATTTTAATCGCGAAGACGGTTTCAGACTCTCTGCCTCTTGGAATCCAGTGGTAGCACGGTGCACTAGGTGTGATCCTAAGAAAAATTGTTTTGATACTGTCAGTGTTGTTTGTCATGCTGGTGTAAATGTGGCCTATTCTAATAATCAAGACCAAGCTGAGGGTAGTTGTTAAAAACGCCTTCACTTCTCGAAGGTGGCTCCAAAGTTCCAGTCTGCCCGCGACCACGGCTGGTGCAACCCTGCCGAAACGTCGGGATAAATATAGAGGTAAAATACGCGATAAATACCCGTTTCTCGAATTAAAATTATGTTTTTCAATAGGTCCATAATATTGATTAATTGCCCATCTTCATGCTGACTACATTTTACCCGAAATCTATGATTCTGAAGGTCTGACTATCTCGGATAGTTAACGACAGTTTCCTTTGAATGTTTTCCCGCCCAGCTTACCTCCTCTTAAACGTTTATCAATTATTTTCACTCCATTTATTAAGCAACTTCAAAAAAAGGAGGAGTTCTCAACGCTTTTTTTATGTATACACCCAGATTGGATTTTTTTTTGTATGAAAGGGTAACTTACGTTTAGGTACACTGTGTCACTTAATGTTATTTGTATTATCCGATGTAATTTTTGTGTACAAAAGTGTTCATTCATTAATTCATCCCTGTATTCCATGATTTTTCTTTCATATCGTTACAATTTTTTTACTGCCTAAACTGATGGAACTGTAGATGCTTACCTGACTACAATAATGTAGATACCGTGTGTCGATTTATGCAGTGCAGGTATCATGTGGTCAAATCTTATCAGCCGCTAGCATACCAGGAGAAAGTAGCTGGTATGCCTTGACTGTCATATGTTTATGTATCAAGGGTACCTTTTTGATAAGGAAGATGTAAACTCGTTGGTCCGTATATCCAGTTCAGCATCAGAAAGTGCCCTAGCTAAAGGTTATGGGACATGCTCTGTCTGTTTATCTTTTCTGTAATGAGGTATTTATGAAAGTGGTACATCTGTTATCTTGGACCACCTGGGTGAGTCCAGTGAAGAAAGCGAAGGGCACTATGACTGAAGGTATCCCATAGAATTATTTATAGTGTAATGTATTTAGTCAAAAGACCATATTTATAACGGGTTGAACGGATTATTATTTTATTCTATTTTTTTTTGTGAATACATGCATATGATTCAATATAAACCCAAACACTGAACAAATATATATATTCATCACAAAAATATTTGTCCTGGGTGGGAATCAAACCCACAACCTCATAGCGCAGAAGACAGAAGCATACCATTGTCTTTGAGGAGTTATCTAATTGCCAGCCAGGAAGTTTTCTCAAAAGATGCAGCAGGTGTAAATCAATAAATAACAAATCCCCGACTTTCCAGTAGGTACTTACAAAGTGCAATTAATTTGCTCGGCGTGTGAAAATGCAAATGACTTCTCGATGCACGTCGGTCGCGGCGCGGAATTTATTGCGCGTGATTTAGGATGCCCATTAACTGTACACGAACTTGGGGCATGCCTCACCGGGCGTATCTTGCGCAGTGCCATCTTGACGAAATACACGGACGCAATGAAGACACACGACAAAACGCTGAGCGCAAGAAACGCCTAATGAAGTCCGGCCCTACAGTTTTAAGTATCCTCTCTTAATGTGCTATAATGGTGATAGGCCTGCCTGTATCCACTCATTAATGTAAATTAATTGGGCCGGAAGAGTTATGGGCAATACGCGAGAATCAGTCCAATATCATAAATTAATCACCGATTGACATTTACGTTCGACGCGACAACGAAATCCGTAAATGCTTGGACGGCCATATTGTCATTGTCCTAAGTGTAATTGCAAACGGGCAGAGAAAATTAACTTTACTACATTTTCTATAGGTGTTATTAGCAAGAAAGGCATGAGCCTATGGATTCTGAATACAATGATATATAGAGACCTAATGATTTCTTTTTCAGAATCGGAGAGATAAATATAATAAGGGAGACATATACAGATTAGGCATTTGAGCACATTCAAAGGATATATAGACCTTTCTGCTTCACCTAGATGAGGAACATAGTAGCATGGACCCGGACAGTTTCTATCATGATTTTTATAGCACGGACCTTTATATCGTGAAAGTGATGAAGCACTATAGTATGCATTTGAAAAAAGTGTATATAGACCAGTCGCTGACATTTGGTTGGTATTCCTCATTGAATTGATATTTAAATTTGCTACCTATAGCGCTAAACATAGCAGGCGTTTCGATTTGCGCAATCTATCCCATTGTACAAGGAAATGTTTACGTAACCGGTAGATTATTTCTAAAAAAGTAATGCATAAGTATTGGCCATGCTACACCGCTCACTTGCACCGGTATCTCTCGATGGAATAGAAAATTATATAAATTGCTTCTTGTTGTACGCTCTTACTCTCCTTTATGGTTTATTCGTGAACAATTATGGAAATACGCTTTTTATTTGGACTAAGTCGGTCTTACGCTGCCGTGGTAGGAAGATTGCGTAATCCCGTAACATCACGAGTCTGTAGTGTACGAGAAACTTTCTCAGAGAGCATACGAAATTGTATGCTTACTTTTGATTCATTGAATAGGCTAAGAAGATATGAACTGTCAAAATTCAAAGGTCTGTTCAGCCGTGTTGATCAAAAGACAGTCGTAAAGATAAGTAATGAGTAGGAAACGGCAATTGAAAGCTAAATTCTTACTGGCAAGTCATAAAGATCATACATGAAAAGTCACCTGCCTTTATGTATACATTTAATTATTATTAAAATGAAGCCTTTATATCCACGTCTCGTTTTCTTGGTTACTTACGTATCCAGCGTGATATATAGCACACTTGATACTAAATTAATAATATATATACCTACATCTACAAGATGTGGACACAAAACCAATGTGAAAATTATAATATATAGGTACATTAGTGCTTGTGAATGTACCTACCTATAGCTACAGCTTGTAGGTATAAAGAAAATTGTATTGGGAGGACACGATATAGCGAAGTTCCAAGCTGTGTAAGATAAGTATAAGTATTGTGTACAAAGGAATCTAGATTCATAAATTTTTAGTTATTGTACAAGATATTCTATACGCATTGGGAATTGAATTATTTTAATTGCTCTTGATTCTCTTTACGGTTTAAGACATTCATTGTTCCCTCATCCTCTTAGTACCATCCGAAATTAATAAGATTTTGGTGTCTTTCGTTTATTTAACGTTTATTATTTAGGTTTAATATAAGTAGGTTGCTTATTGCCTTTCCTTCTTAATAAATTCTGTTTTTTAATTTACATTTTGAATCTTTTTCAGATATAAGTGGGTAACGATTTTGTTATATTATGACTGTCAGGTTTAATTTCTAAATAAAGAACTTTGATCTTTGTCATATTAGTACATGTTTGAGTTGAATAGAGTGGAATAGAATATAATAATTTAATATTAATTTTAATATAATGTATTTTAGAAGAGAAGTAGAAGCCCATTGTGAAAGGGCTCGTCCGGAGAATTACTACCACCATACTTATTTCAGCCGCCAAACAGCATTGCTGTGCTTCGGTATAAAGGGTATGGTTGCCGGTGAAATTACGGGTACGTGAGGCTTAACACCTTTATGCCTCAAGTTGACGGGCGCAATGCAGTGCCTTGTAGGCTATGTTCTTTGTGAATGTGACCTATGCAGTAAGGCTTTGTCATAGGCAAGAGTACACTTAACACCAGGTGCGCTACATGCTTGTCCCGTCTCCTAGTAGTATAAAAAAAAATCAGGTAGTATGGTTTCATCAGATAACCATTTCTAGCTCTAATAGGTCAAACAATCAAAATGTACATTATTCATTTTGGGCGCAAGTTGTCCACAGGTCTCAAATAGGCTACCTCCTGAGCCCGTTTATTTGTTAGCTTGTTAGTTATCTTAGGTCTTGATGACACTTCAATTACATAAATCCACCTTTAACCTTAAGGAGTCACCTGAATGAACTAATCACGCCAAGCAGCTCATCTTTTGTTAATGAATGAAGCTATTTATAACTTAACACTATTTAGTAAGAGCATCAGACGACGCTTGTCTGTCACACCGACTAATAAGTAGCCGATAAATAATAGATCCTGAAGAGGTTGTATCCAGGTTTCATTTCGCAGGGGCTAGTTTACTAATATAATGTAAAAAGGCAAATACTTAGTAAGTAAATACCTACTGGGTAAGTATGTGACATTTCACGGAGCACTATCTGGCCCCAGTTTGAAATAATAATAAATAATACAGGACATTAATTTCATACAGCGCCATCAAGACCCAAACTAAGCAAAGCTGGGAACAAATTACGGAAATAATACTGTAAATATATACTTATCATACAATACAACATTAAAACACAGAACGTAGATCAATATTCATCACTACTAAGCAAAGCTAGTACTTCGTACTTTAAAACCGAATTACTTTTAAACCATAATTATTTTTCTTTAAACCTGAGGCGTCTACGCGTCATTAGCCACATGGTGACGAGGCAGAATAACTCGCGGTTGGCATTGTCATTCTCAGTTTTATTTCATCTTTCTAGTGTATTTTTGACCTTCGCTAAACCATACATACACACAGACACATATAAACACTATAAGACGCTATATGTCATCCTACGTTGTTTCTCGGTCTGCTCATGTTCTTTACATCCACAATTGCGGCACCAAACGAAGTACGATCGAAAACCGTAATGTGTAACTTTTGTTTGCTTTCGTTTTGACATTATATTTTATATAGCGTTCGAGCTGTCAAATCACGAACTTCGCACCTAAATTGCGGTTTTCGTTTGAATAAAGTACCGATGGCACGAAACGAAACGCGAAATTGTGTACTTCGCAATCCACGTTAATTAGAGTAGGGGCCCCTGTTCTTAATATAGTTGAGTAGACGTGGTTTGAGAATCTTGTTTTGTATTCTCCTACGTACGACCCTGGCTCCAGATAATGTTGTTAACAGTAAAGCTTCCGTAAATCGCTTGTTCGTGCGAAGTTCTCATTAGCACCGCATCACCGCTTCGGATTTGAACACGACTGGTGTGTACTGCTCGTATCGGTAAGTGTTTCTCACCTAATACGTGACAGTTTGCAAGCCAATAGATATTATAGCTATTATACCCATGTCACTTGGGTTTTTGTCTTATAGTACGTCAGTATGCTGAAATCTGTTGTCCTAGAGGAATGCTGGTTCTCTCACGATGTAACCTTCGCCACCAGAGGACGTGTATAATTTGTAAACGTATTCGATACGCTTACAAATAATAAAAAAAAGACTTGTCTATTGGTGAGCGACTGGGTGTCCGAACCCACAATTCAGCTAGGACACATATCTCGCAAACACTGTTTATATCATATACTCACATGAAAACTTTGAAAACTGGTTTGTGAGTCAGCATTACCCAATAATAATAATAGCAGAGGGATCGAAGCCCTCCCCGAAGCTTCCAATGCTGTGCTATCAGAGTTTCAGTTTTATCATAGTTATTGCATTTTTATCACATATCTGCAATCCCTTTGTAATCCATATAAGATAGGGCGATACAATGACAGAGGAAGGTGAAATTTCATATTGCTACAAATTTCAAGCAAAAAAGTAATCAGAAAATAAACAATTATGCACAGTACTCCTGTGATATTGTTTTACTATAAGACCAACCCTATTTATAATTATTAAACCCTATTGGTTTAGTATAGGACCAACCCTTGACTTAAATCTTAAATTCCCGTGAGGATGGGAGGTTGCGCGAGCATAGAAAATCAAAAACGACAAAGCAAAAATACTATACCTACTATACAATTCAAGTAAGTACAATATTAGGCACCTATAGCCGACGCAATCGTTCCCATCGCCCTACCAATGTACTACCATTATACAACCGTAAGTCCCTTCACAGTATCTGCGCGTACGCACATTAATAAGCGACTCAATGGCATTACAAGGTATTAATGATCGATAATTCATCGCAGGGCAGCCTCTATAATTTACACCTAACTATTGGCTATCGTGGGTTTCGCTTTTCGCATGTGCATTCGAAAGCCTGATTTGGTACCGTTTTAACGGGAGCAGGTATTAGAGCGCATGCATTGTCTTATTACATGCACTAATAGCACCTATCATCATCATCATCAAGAAGACTACCACACAAGAAGGTTACCACAATAGGTAAGTGATGCCTCCTCCCCATAGCATTCGCCATTTCTCAATTGTACCATTTTGCTTGATTGGCACTTGGCTGCTATTTGATTGCATTCAAGTACTTAGGTAGGTGCTGCGGCCAGACTTCTGACCCTAAACCTTTAACAGCATCCACCACCATTGGCCGCCGCCACTGCCACACACATGTACGTAGACAGTCAAAATGGTTCTGTAACTGTTATAAGTTTTTCCACATCTTTACGGAAACTTTGGCTGACAGAAGTGAAAGGAGGATACGCTTATTATGCCTTGTGATCCTACTAGGTACTACGCGTAAGTATGAAAAAAAAATGAATCGTCTGTACATTATTATTTATTTATTTATTATTATTCATCTAGGCTTCATTAGAGACACCCAAACACACATATCTAAGCTCTTAGCTAAGTTCCTACAGTAAAAAGTCGGTTAATATAACACAAACGATTGACGGCAAAACAAAATATACAACAAAGCGTTGCTCTGATATATAATCTGGCAGATCTGTAAATTTAACCGAGATCGAATCTCAGTAATTGTCTTAGAAAGGAAATATTGACACTCGATAGGCAATGATAGCTAACTGAAATAAAAGCAAAAGCGATCGTCCCAGTTCGGTGGCCTTACCATGGGTAAAAACGTCTGATGTAACTATGATAGTCAGCCGAAGAGTATGCTGAAGTTACATGGGTCGGTCTCACTCACTCTCGGGTTTATTCCGCGCCCATTCGGAGGCCCTCGAGTACTATTACTTGTTTAATCGTGAAGATGGCTTCAGACTTTCTACATCTTGGAATCCAGTGGTAGCCCGGTGCACTAGGTGTGCTTCTAAGATAATTTGTGTTGATCCTGTCAGTGTTGTGTGTCGTCCGTGTGTGAAGGTGGACTTGTATAATAGTTATCAAGAACAAGTAGGGTAGTTGTTGAAAACGGTAGCTCTCAAGTTCGCGCCAATCCCCGCTGAAACGCCGGGATAAATATTAATAACGTATGCGATAATACCCGTTTTAACCTTGCAATTTTAGACAAATTATTACCTACTTTATTATCTTCATCTTCATATTATCTTCGATTCTGTACATTCTTGTTACTGAATATCCGCTACAGACACAAAAAAAAAGGCAATGCACAGTTGTTATGATGACATACCATTGCAAGTTGGTGGTAACTAACCAGGCAAACTACAGTCCGTTTTTTTACGGGGTAATCTGTTCGCAGACACCCTGACGCACCGAGGGATGCGAAAGGGTAGTGTGAAGATGACGAACTCGTCGACTCACTAAAACTATCCCGGTGGCCGGCCTTGATGCATGTTGAGGGGGCTCCGACAACTCTTAATAGAACATTTTGGTGCCCCTCGCATATCGCCTTTAAAGCACGTCCCGGGAACGACACCCACAGTCGCCCTCAACACTCGTGGTGCTACGGCTGCCCATGCCACAGTGTGCCAGCCGCCCTCCCGGGGTCCGCTACTGACCAGCCGGAGCCCTCACTCCAACCGCCTACGCATTCCCGATAGGCCCCCTGTTCGGCAGGGGGTACCGCATAAGCCCCTCATGGGGCAGGCAGTGCGGAGCGGCCATTGCCAGTGCCCCGCCACCGTCTTCCGAGCGGGATCGACCCTCGCCTGTTTGTCACCTTAGTAGCATAAAAAAAAAACTTTAGAAACCACGTGACTTTTCTGAGGTCAAAATTTATTCGGAATTTTTAATGGTTTAATTTATAAAACTCGTGGTTAACATTTTATGTTTCTGGGTGATGTGATCGTGGCAGGTGAAATCTTTGTTGTTTCAACCAAGAGCTTCGTGATCTTTGAGCGCAATGTTTTCACGATCGTCCCCAGGTTTTTCTGGATTTTTTTTGTTTCCGTCTCGCTTTTTAATTCGAGACTAGCCTGGTCAAGAAATAGGTCTACGATGGAGGAAGCCTTCCCAGAAAATGTCCATTGACTCTCTTTTTGAAGGTATTGGGGTATCGTACGTAGCGGATAACTGCACATATTTGATACTGACAAACTGTTAATTGGTCGATGTTTAAATCAAGCCCTTATTTAATATAAAAGATAATTATAGATAATTATTTGCTCTAAATGATTAACCGCCTCTGTGGTCTAGTGGTTCAACCCACCGATTTCAGATCCACAGGTCCCGGGTTCGATCCCAAGGGGGAGTATAATATTGTGCTGTTTTGGTTGGTGGTAGGACTTAGTTTAAGTCTTCCTGGCTAGCTACCACCATTATACCTAATTCTATCGGCGTAACAACAATTCAAAAATTGTTGTGTTCCGGTATTTAGAGGTAGCCAGTTCCTCAGTTTGTTGAGGATTCCGGGTGAAGTGCGCCTCCACTTGTCCACAGTCAACTTGTAACCAGATGAGATGAAAGCCAAGTGCTTACCCGTCGTGCAATAAAAAAAAAGATGAACCCTTGTCTTCGCTGAGGCTTTGCCTGGCAAGGTTTAGATCCTTGTTGTAGTGAGTTTTTCCAAATGCCTAAAAACTTTCTTTTTGATGGGTATGGAGGGTTCATCGGAACACGGCACAATATAGCTCTAAATATCGAATACTTACTGTCTCGAAATAGCTATCACATCACTACAAATTATTGCAACATTTATTTACTGATTTTGTTCTCATAACAATCATAATTAAGATGGTTTATCAGCTGTAAGTTGTCTATCCAACTTAATTCTACAAAAAGTATTCGATAGATCGTAACTCAATAACACTTTATTTGGTTTCATAATCGATTTCACCAAATAATAACCGCGAATAAGATATAAGCAAAAGAGTATTTAATATTGTACGCTATAGTGGCAAACCTGCGCGTCCAAGCAAGCCGTCTAACAATAACGTAAAAGTCTCTGTTTAGCGGTAATCTCAGTTCTACTTTTCAATTATGAAGATCTCTTAGACCACACTTAATTATTCTAATATAAAATATTATTATGTCTACAAAAACCTTTACTATTTTGCATGACATATGATATTTTGCTCTTAACATCTAGTACCAGAGCAAGGATAATGACAAATAGAGCAAGCTTTCCAAGAAGGCGCTCTGGGAGATTCATATTGTTTAGTTGTAATAGTAAAAGTAACAGACTCACGACTTTTTCCCTTTAATTAACCTCTGGTGAAAACTCAGAGAGTAGATTTTATGAGAATTACTCAAAAACGATTGTTGTAATTGTATATTTACAAATTCAATCACCAGAGTTTTGAAATAATGGTTATAATTGTATTGATCACCACTTTTTTACGTTTAGTAGCCACATTGTCCGGACGCTGGCGCTTCAGCTCGATCTTTTCTATTAGCCCCACTACCGAGAGCGCAGGCTTGCCAACATTGAGGTTTATTTAGATTCGCTTTGATTAATGAAGACTGAAGAGTGCAGTGAAAGTGGAGTGCGGGATGGCTTTTGGCTTTTTGTTTGATGTTATAGCTTTACACTTTCGGCTTTTATGGAGTACTTTTTATTCATAACCAAAACTACTAGAAACTAATTCTTGAAAAAATAATAAAGTATTATGAAATGGATACAGTATGAATACAGAAAAGTATTTAGTAACAGATATGCTAGGTTTCTGTAAAAAAAACAAATTGACACGTGTTTTGCTTCAACGCGAGGCATTATCAGGAAATTTAACCGCCTCTGTGGTCTAGTGGTTCAACCCACCGATTTCAGATCCAGAGGTCCCGGGTTCGATCCCCATGGGGCGTACAATATATTGTGCTTGGTTTGGTTCGTGGTAGGATTTTGTTTAAGTCCGCCTGGCTAGCTACCACCATCTCACCTAATTCTGTCGCCATAATAACAATTCTTAGTAAAATTGATGTGTTCCGGCATTCAGAGGTAAGATAGCCAGTTCCTCAGTTTGTTGAGGATTCCGGGTGAAGTGCGCCTCCACCTTCGGCCTTATCTCAACTTGTTACCAGGTGAGATAAAGGTCAAGCGCTCCCTCGTCGTACAAAAAAAAAATACTGTACCGATTTTGATAAAATTTCTATGGGACCTCGAAAGTATGTACTACCAAACATAACAAGAATCATCAAAATCTATTTCGAATTGACGGAGAAATCTAGTAACAAACAAACAAAAACATACAGCCGAATTGAGAACCTCCTCCTTTTTTTGAGTTGGTTAAAAAGGTAACTTAGATTCATACCTAAATACACAATAAAGTAATGCTCGCTGTAGATTGATTGTGAATTATACGGGGAAAGTTCTATTGAAGAAATTCGATCGAAACCGGGCGTGGTCGCCATTGTTCCAGGGGTCACCCCGGAACGCAAGATATACAAATGCACTCCAGTTTCAATGGAGATTGAATGTTGAATGCTGGCGTACTCGAGATTATCGACGGACATTAATTCACACCCGCCCTGAATGCTTGCACCTTAAAAGCTAAAGGCTTGGGTTTCTGTGCGACTGGATCATAAAGGTATTCTCTTCACCAGAGCGCTCTGCGATGGTCTCTTTCGATAATATCGTTTTGGTCATCGGTCTCTAATGGAAGCAACATTCTGAGAACAGGTAAGGGCTTGTTAGGCGTAGGCAAGTGTAGGCGATCATCAATATTGTTTTGTTTTTATAGGTAGTTCGTTTTAGTACACAAAGGGTAACAACAGGATCCTATTACTAAGCTTCCGCTGTCCGTCCGTTTGTCAGTCTGTCCCCTGAAGCGCAATAATAAAAAAAGAACTCGATTTTTGCTCTTGAAATATGGTTCCGAACACTCTGTTTTCGCGTTCGTATTTAGCCGGTTTATTTTATAAAGTTTATTTGCATAGGGCAATCGTATTGCTAGCGCCTTTGAATGCACCTGATTGACGCTCAAGAACATTTTATGATCAACATTTAAAGGTGTCCAGGTATATTACTCAGCAATGAGTACAATTTGGGACGTCTTTACTTTTACGTTTTTGACTGCAGAGAAGGATGAATAATCATCATTCTCTGTTTGCTAGTTTATTGTAGTTTAGTTTTTTCCGATTATCTCATGATCTAACTTACAATCTGGACAGTAATATTCCGAACATAAAGGTATTTTCATTATCTTTATCTGTTTCGTTTTCGCAATTGAAAGCTGTTATGGAATGAATGACAAGATCAAACAATAGGTTTTCAAAACAGCGACGTTAAAACGGTACGATAAAAAGTGTAATTTGTACTTGCATTGGAAAGTAGCTGTGATTTGAATCAAGTGGGTTACTGTACCGCACTATATTGCCGCTTTTAATATCCATTGTGTCAATATAAGCGCACGTCATTTTTGGTAAGAACCGAGGAACATATAAAAGAGGATTGAAACAATGTTGAATTTGATTTGATATATAGATGTTTGTGTTTGGGCGTTGTTTTGTATGATAAGTATATATTTACACGGAAAAGTATACTAGTATTATAAATAAATAAATAAATTAATATTACTTTGGGGATAGCCCCAATATTAAATCACAGCGCCATCTATATGGCGCTGTGTGAAATGAATGCCCATGTAATATATGGTGCATAAAAGGTACCTATCTCCATGAAATATTCTGAGCTTTTATTGAGGTATAACTGATAGGATTGTTTATAGATTTATTTTATTCGACCCCAATTAAGTAATTTGTTACAAAGTTCACAGCGGTGTTTTTGGTAATGTGCTGTCGCAAAAAAATCTTGTGTGTTTTTAAAACACGAGTTTTTTTTTTCGATTTATAGACCGATGAGAAGCACGAGTCACATACGATTTAGTGAAAAAAAAAATCTAATCCGGCCTCTAACGGCCTCAAACCAATTGCTTCACTATGTCAATGGTATCGTCGTAGAATGGCCACTATGGGTGCCTTTTGGTATTCTAATGGCCATTCTGCGATAATACCATGGTCATAAAGAAGCGATTGGCTTAGTAGGAACGGGGCCCAGTTTCCCAGTTATCTTAAAATGGTTGATCAGTGCGATGGCAATCATAGAGCAAATTTGTGTCGCCGCGACAGTCAGAATGTTTGAACTGTCGTCCATTTGTCGTTGTTTTTGGGACGTGTCAATAACCGTTACGTCCGTGCTATATGGACATATTTTTTTGACGAATAGGTTTTTGGCTGTGGACCTATTAATAGGATACATGAATACACAACTTAATTACATTATAGCTTTTTCAAGGTCCACTGTGCTAAGTCAACTTTAAGTACCTACACTTTCTTGGCACTTTTTCGTTTTTCTTTGTACTCGTAGCTATATTATGTGAAAACAGTAATGTAAACTTTTTCAATCCCATACCTATCCTTTTTAGTAAGTGAGTAAAACCTACCTACTGCCTCACGGTGTGACATGCTACTAAAATATCTGCTTGTGATACTTACACGTCTAGTACAAAGTTCACACTCTGTTCAGCATTTTAATTAATGTTTTATCTCAATCCGAAGGTGTTGTGCATTTTAGAAATGCCTGGTCATCTAGTCAAACGTGAAAGTGTGACTTTCCCTGTAATGTTAAATCATTTGTCTTAGTACTTACACACTTCTACCCTTGAATCTAAACAAAAAATAGGGATGATATTTTTCTTTCCTATATCATATATATATGATATAGGAAAGCTGTCATATTATTGAATCAGGGGATACGATCCTATATGAGATCCCTGCGATCTTATATGAGAGATAGGCATCAAGTTAAACTGACCTAATAGATAATTAGATCTGCAGAATGTAAAATTAGTTTAGGTGTATCACAAGGGTCATCTTAGGTCTCCTGATATTCATAATCTTTATTAATGATACATCAGTAGTATTTAAAGAAATATACATTGTTTTATTTTCGGATGATACTTCATCATAGCTTAAAGAATAAGAACAAGAATTTATTTACTTAGCACACGCATTACAAGAAAATTCAGACTTAATAGATAATAAAAAATACAAAAACACACATGAAAATTAAAGAGTAGCTAGGATACAAATACATTCTATAAAATAAAGCCGAGTCCAAACAGAGTCTCGAGTTCATTTAAAAACGTAGTAGAGCAAGCCCTTATTCTAGCTTAAGTAACCTATAAGAAAGCAAATTAGTCTTTCCCTGCATGCGCGACCAAGCAGGTTCAGCCTCAGCTTAATGCCGCTACCGGTCAAGAGAACAGTAGCGACGCTAGAGAACAGTAGCGACTTAAAACCAAATCTACGAACGTAACATATGTCATAATAAATCAACAACATGTTACTTAATGTAGACAAAACAAGCGTTTTGTTTGTATTAGGTCCTATGGCTAGTCTTATTGCCTCTAGAGTGTGTTCCACAAAGTTTCGTTACAATAATCCTAATCAAGCAGTGTAAAATTCTTAGAAGTTTAGCTAGATATTTAATTGCAACTTGATGACGTTACAAAAATATTGTGCTCCGCAATTTTTTTAAGAGAAAATTTGATTAAGAGATGTTTACATTGCCTATTTCCACTCTATAATGACTTATTGCTGCTTATGCTGCTGATACAGATAGAGTGTTGTATTTTACAAAAACGTCTAGTGAGATATACAATACTCGTTCTCAATCGAATGCATTCCAGCAGATAAACAGTCAAAGAATTGGGCACAATGATGATGCCAGGCGAGTTTATTTTTCAAAACATTACTTATGTCAGAGAGAATTTAAATACTCTTCAAAAGAGAAGTGACATTCACAAAGCCAATTGAAGGAAAAAAGCTTTTGAAAGAAGCTCTTGACGACAAAACATGTTTACTTTTACATTTGACGAAACTTTAGATCTGTAAGTGATAATTAAATACTTGACGATAGTCTTTTCATCTCTATTAAGATATAGTATTTGTAATTATATAATATATTTATACACTATGATTAGTTAACGTATTTAACTAATCTTTAATGTACCTATTATTTGTAACGTTAATTCTGTAATTTCTTGATTTGTGTTTTTTGTATTTAAGTCTTTCATTTAATAATTTAGTAAGTGTGATCTGTCTAAGTGTAACGTATATAGATAAAACAAGGAATTGCATTGGATTGTATCTGTTTTATAGACAACCAGCTTATGCCCAGGTAAAAAGTAACCCATGTTGTTCCTGTTAATAATAATTTTGTAATAGATGCTATGCGTAGATAGTTGTATTTCTTGATGAATATCTCATAAAAGTCCAGATCTCTTTCTGTTTAGTATAAGAAGACAGAATATTGCAGCGTTTCCAGACCAAAGTGCTGTGATTATGGCAGCCGTCAGTTTTCCCACCGTAATTGCTGTCATTCCGGTGTCATGGACGCCGTTTAATACCGATGCTCTCAATGCTCCCGCGCAATTAGAGTAAAACGCTAAACAGTCATTTGGGCAAATTTCCCGTGCTAACGCACCATGTAACTTTCTTTTCGACGGACAAGAGGTTAAACAGACTGTGGCAGACTGTAGCCAATTATGTGTTCTAGGTGATTGTCTCCGGATTTTTTTTAATCTAGATACTTACTTAAATTAATAGTAAGTACAACTTTCCACCCAAATTTCCAAGATGTTTTCTGCTTTCAGGCATTCACTTTATTTTCAAGAAATAGTTCTAAATACTAATACAAAATACTTAATACTAAACATAAATGGAAAACAATACAAATAATCAAATCATTGGCAGTCTTACTGTTTAAAAAATGATCTCTACCAGACACTCTTGGGAAGGTATCAATGGTTTTAAAAACATTAGAAATATAAACGATATTTTAAAACGAATACAGTTTAGTTTACCTATATAATTATCTACTCACGGAGGAAGGAGTAAAATAACATAAAATATAAATACTTATACCTAAACAGTTTACATAATTGTTGTGGTGTGTAGCAAAACATGCAATGAGGTTTTGCTTGTGTTACAGTAAAGTAGGTAATAGATTTAACAGATTTATACTCATTCGACCCTTGCACACCTCTTTTGATTTATGTTACACATACAGTTAAACATATAAGCTTGTCGGTGCATTCATGGATCCTTGGGCGATGCGAAAGTGGTTTAAACCACTGATACTACACCTTAAATAAAAAACCCAAACAAAGTATCTAATCTACACAATCTACATGTCATGTTCTTTGTCTTACATCTTTGATTTGAACAACTTTCGCGTCTAACAAGCAGAACCAAATGTTAACTCATCACGGTTTTATGTCATTAGTTTGTCTGACTCCTGTCTAGGTTGCCACTTCAATGCATTTTTCACCTAAAGTTGTCGAGGTTTAAAGGTGGTTTTCGCGTGCTGGGTGCTATTTTAATTAGAGTACCTACCTATGTCTTGATGCTGCCAGCTCAGGGCATACAATGTCTTGTAAATTCACTTTAGGTAGGTAATTCATTGGAAGATGTCTCGTCTGGTTCATTCGTAATTGTAAACATTAGCCCGTCTGCAGCTTCACACTGCGAAGCTTTCAGTGTTCCTTACAGACAAGCGTAGGTATCTACTCCTTATAGCCCAAATTTGGCTAATCGTTAAACCTTATATAAAAAATAGAGGATTTCGCACCATCATCCGCCCGAATGTGTTTTATTAAAACTCCAACAAAACGCAGCAGTTTTCATTCAATTAGGAAAAAAAATACTCATTGTCTGTCACAGTCTTAACGAACAGTGGCTGATTTTGCATTTTGAGACCTAATGTCTTAAGATAAGTTGCTATTTGTTTGAAAAGCAGTAATATGGATGTTTCTATCTTTTATCATTGTATGACAAAATATACCACTAGTTTCGCAGTGCAGTAAGGCGTGCGACATCATTTGTTTTTTTATCGAAAGGCTAATTTAATTAATTAATTATCCAATGAAAATTAAAATGCATAAAATACATATTCTTAAAAAACATTCCCAACCCTCTTTCGGAGGCACTTGGGTAATAACTAAAAACGAAAATTGTGTTCACTAACTTGCGGTTTGACTAGGGGACTAAGGGACTCTATTGAATACTGATTTGATAATGACTATGCATTCTAGGTATGCACACGATGACTTGAGCCATCTCACTTACTGGTTATCTTCCGAGTTGTGATTATTTTATAATAACTAGTGGTCCTGAGGTAGCTATTTGAAATTTTACATCACATAAAAATAAATTTGCTGTATCCATGTAATTTTTATTTAAGCCAAGTAATCTTTAAAAGGGACAAGAAGTTATCGCTTAGCGTATCTATTTTTATATATTCTATATTTATGTGTATAGATTAAGAACGGTTGTGACCTTTAAATGCTTAATTTTTTACGTCCAAAGTAGTAACCTATTTTACAAATCGCGAAGAACAGACAAGAAACTCTTAAATTAGACCGCTAGCTTGGTACCTACTGATCTGAGAAACCCTAGCTTACTTCGATTAACCTTTAGAATAACAATGTTAGAGTAATTAAATCTACCAGTAAATTTGCCAGGCAATGAACGTAGTTGTAATTTGAGCTTGCAACAAAGACGGGATAAGAACGATCTTGAAGGACCACAGAGTATTCTGGAATATATTAATTCCGAGAAGACGGTAACAAAAATACTTTGAATTGTCGAAAACTGTTCACAAATTGGAAGTCGTCACAAGAATGACATTTTCATGATCTTATCATAACTCTACATAAATGTCAATAGGCACAAAATTGGATCGGACACCGGAGCAAAAGACACACGCCCACTAGGGCGTTTCACTCTCCATACGGAAGTTCTTTGTTCTAATTCCACATGGGGCAGATTTTTGTGATGTTTATTCCCAGTTTGGACAGGACTTTGCCGGTTTGATTGTCCGTATTTCGGAGGCCGGGTGATTACGCGTAGTGGTCGTTAAAGAGCCATGTTCGACCTATGGCAGCGGTTTGTACATTCTGACACCATGAACCATAACGAAGGTGCATCGAAATCATACGTTCAAACACTTAACTTATTGTGTAGCTGTGTGGTCTGGTCACTAGTTATCAGTTCAGTGAGCTTTGTCGCAAAGCAAATGTCAAATGTCAAAACCAACGATAAATGTCAATTGGACCCCTCAAAACAAATCATATTATAATATATGATATATTATTTAAAATATAATGAGCTCACACTCCAGGGGGTTTCTAGAAGCTGGAGATATCCTCTATCCTAGCGCTACACTAAGACTCTGTGATCTCCGCGGCTATCTGCAACCAATGGGCCTACGAATTCCATGTCCTAAATACGAGTAAACAATCGATAAACGGAGGCGATACAAATTAACAGCAATAATCGAGGAGCCTAGCCGCTCTAACAAAGGAAAGTGTACGCCTACGTACATTCAATGGGAAAAAGGAAATGGAGATAATATTTTTTACCATCACATTTCATATTCACGTAGTACGTAAATATATTTAAAACAATGCATTATATATGTGAAATCATACATAATTTTTTAAGATTTCTTCCAGAAATTGTTGTAGCTGTATCAGTTAAGTGTTAAGTGTATTTTGACATTTATAAAACAAAATGTTTACTTTTATCAAGCTTCAAACTTCCCTAATTTTTCAAATGTCACAAACGTCAAATGTCAATTGGACATGGACATGACTTCTAAGATTTTATGGCATTGTTAGGTACAAGTGAAGCTAATACTAGCTTGTTAAGAAAAGGATCGTAATTTTCTCTTCACATTATCAATATAGAAGTTCATTTTCAAGCCTTCACTTGCCTCAGCTATGTGTGACTGTACCTACAAGTGAACAACTTCAGATAGCGTCGGTCGCACAAAAGGAATGGAACCAACACACGCAACTTCACGGTCTATTATCATTATAAACGTTATCAATATAGTGTCCTTATTTCTCAGAATAGTGGTTTAATACACCATTCATTAATATGGGATCATAACCGTGTATTTATTTCTTAGAATTGTGGTTTAATACATCATATATCACTATTAGATCGCATAAATGAATCATCTTAAGGTCTTGAAATAGGAGAGGCCTTATCAATGGAGGGTAATAAAGGACCTCCCTCCAAGTATGAATGTAAGCCGTAGGAAAGCATGTCTATATGAAAGCAGCGCGATAGTACGGTGATTTGAAATTAGAACCTTGGGCTTAAATACGGTTTTTCGTGAAACAAAGAAATCAAAAAGCTGTTAAAACTGTGAACTAGTAGTAAGTAGTAATAATGATAGCCAAGCGTTTGACCACCAGCTTACTTGAAAAACAAGAGGCATTCCTTTCCCGCATTATTGATAAAGGAAGAGGCGAAACGATGAGTTCGGCACAATGGAACATTGACAAGGTAGATGTTGTAGTCTGTCGTACGTCTGCTAGTCCGGTGGTGGAAAAGGGATGGATGAATTAGGTCAAAGATATCGTGAGCACACTCGCTAAAGTGGAGTTTATAGAATACAGACGGCTTGGCAGCTCGCAGTCTATGATTTTGGCTCTGAAAATTGGCCTTAACAAGCGAATCACTACCTATGAGCCTAGCAGCACGATCAACCGAATCCAGCGTTTCGAGCTGATACTTGGCTGAGCCATCCCAGAGATGACAGCAGTACTCCATACAAGATCGGAACTGAGCTTTGTTCAAACTTAAAAGCTGTCCCGGTTTGAAGTACCGCTGAACCATAGCAAGAATACCCAGCTTCATAGCAGCGATTTGGCCTTAGACTCGATATGTGAGTCAAAGTTCAAGTTCGATGAAAGTTCAACGCCTAAAGAGGTCAAACTCTCATTGAACTGGAGCAAAGTGCGTTTAAAAATAGGTATGGGATGAAATTGACTTTTTTTTTACAGAGAACACACACTCCAGAGTTTTAAAAGCGTTAAACCGTACAAGATTTGCCTCCCCCATTCAGACACAAAGTAAAGCTTGAAGTTCAAACGCTCCACCTAAAAATTTAAATAAATATCTTTAAACAACTATGTTGTCATCTGCGTACCCATAGATATTAGCAGATCATTGATATGAAGCAGGAATTGCTGATAGAACAGACCCTTCAGGTAACCCGGCATTGATATCCTATAGATCACCAGAAAAAAAAGCCAGTTGTGGATTCCGGCTGAATTTCGTTTCGAACCTTATCATAACTTGAGGTGAAGGCAAAGCGCTTCCCCGTAGTAGAATAAAAAGACTTGACTACCCATATTATGAAGCCTTCTTGCACGAACCAATGTGGCACTGCATCCGGTGACCACTTATTCCGAGCGGAAGTACCCACTACGCAGATCTACGTGTCCCGTGTCCACTACGACGTAAAGACCGCAGAGGTGGTGGAGTACGTCAAGAGGAAAGCCGGAGTGGGGTTGAGGGTTGAGAAGCTGGACTCTCGTCATAATGTGAGTTTCAGCTCATTTATGGTGAGAGTTCCTACGGATCGCCTCGACTTTCCTGAGCCCTATTTTCTGGCCGAAAGGGGTGAAGTTCTGGCGATTCAAGGGTCGCCTGTCGCGAGATCCCCCGCACCGAAACACGTCGGCGACATCACGTGTACCTTAGTTTAAGTTCTATTTTGTATGTATTTTAGTTTTAAGGTATATATTAATATCGGTCTTAGAATTAGTATTTAAACATCCTGTACAATTCTTACGTTACCTGAAATAAACTTATATTATTATTATTATTATCTGTGTGCTGTTCGGTCAGGCCAGTTCAGCTGGAGTTTAAAATAACAATAAGTACATATAGGTAATTCGTCTGAATCATTCGTCGTTATATGACGTTCGCCGTTATTAAGAAAGCAGCAGCTTAATTTAACTACGTGAAATTCTATCGCCGTAAAACTAATATAATCACGCCAAGGTATTTAATTGTTGGGGAGCCAAGGCAATAACAGTCTTACCACAATACTTTAGAAACAATATTATCGAAGTTTTACGTCCAAATGGTAGCAAATACTAGAAAATAATTGCAGTCGTAAATTTAAAGAAGATAATAGCAGCCATTCTGTAGCTGTAGTCACATAATTTGTTATAACGTGCCAATAGCATCTACTCTTAAAGGTTTTAATTGCTTACTAGTTTGATTCCGCGCATTCTCACTTGTTTTGTACATGTATTTATTCTGTCTTGGCAAAAGGTTCTTTGTTCCACTCTTTTAATCAATATTCCGATACAAAAGATTTGAACGCGCTCCGTGCATTTGAACAAGCTCTAAAGTGCTTTAATATTTTGATGATTTTGATCAATTCAACACAATTATTCTATAGACTATGCTGTTACAGACATGTTGCATGTTTATGCTTGTGTTTAAACTCAGCTTGAGTCCATAAAAATACTATTTATTTCGAGCAAAACCAAAAACGAGAAACTGATCACTTTTTTTTATTATTGCACGACGGGGATGCGCTTGGCCTTCATCTCATCCGATTTTTCATGTTATGGTACGGCTGAAGGTAAGCGCACTTCACCCGGAGTTCTCAAGAAACTGAGGAACTGGCTTCTAAATGCCGGAGCACAACAATTTAAGAATTGTTACTGTGGCGACAGAATTAGGTAAGATGGTGGTAGCTAGCCAGGCGGACTTAAACAAAGTCCTACCAAACCAAACCAAGCATAATATTGTACTCCCCTTGGGGATCGAACCCGGGACCTCTGGACCACGGAGCGGTTAAAAACTAAGGACATGTCACGCTCGTAGCAATGTCACAGGGCGATTCTCACAGTGCATACTACACCCACAGCGAGACGTCAGTGCCTTGGTCACTCCCACTCCACATAAGAATATGAAGAGCTGTCCACACTGGTAGCTACTAATAATAGAACAGTATTAGAGAAGCCCCGCAACTTGTGCACCATAAATATGGCGCGCTTGCATATAATTTATGGTAAGACAACACAGTCAATTTGAGCCGCCGCCGTAAACATCCCCGATGCACTACAATAGCCATTTTTAGTTTAGCTCAGAGCATAAAATCATTAAAGATGTGTGAGACACATTTATACAATACATCAGTAAAGCGAATAGCGATCGTCAAAAGTGAATTTGATCATGGACAAGCAGAGAATGTCGAAGATGAGTGGAGCTCATAACTTCACTCAATAATTTACTTACGTGTACCGTAAGTAAAGTATTGAAAACCGTTCAGCAAACGTTTCCGCTTCATTAAAATTTAATTATCTACTAAGTTCGGGGATCTAATCGATTGCTCTCATTACTCGTTTCACTGTTATTAGAATTTAATTATAATTACCATTATAAATAGCAGTGAAGTTTGTTTTTTCCTTTCACATCTTTTGAAAAACTAAGTATTACTACGAGGATAAATAGACGCGTCTAGTCTTGACCCATGGCCTCGTTTGTTTAGATGGATCTTTATGATTTCTTCACGCGATAGCTACTGAGCGTATGTAGAGCTAAAAATCAAAAGCAGAAAGGCTTTGTTGTAGCCAAAAGTTCTCCATGATGATCTCCATGACAAGCAGTTACGGTTAGCAGATAATCTTCTGCTTGAAATACAAAATCAGCATTTTTCCGCTTTTTCAGTCACTGCAGCCTGGCTTTGGAATAATATTCCGTGTGACGCGAAGAGAGAGTAATTCCAAGGACTGTTTTAAAATACTGTTTTGTGAGCATTGGCCCAAATTCTAACGTTACTATACCTAGTCTTTCAATTTAGTATTTTATGTTTTTTTTATAGTTTTTAGGTTATATTTCCAGCATTATTTTAATTTAGTTGCATGGGACATTTGTATGTATATAATATAATAATGTGCAGTACGAAAAGCGTCACTGCGGCTAACGTCTGTCTCCAAATTATTTATTTTTAAGTTGTATATTGCTAATAAAAATTGCTGAAAGAAAAACAGGCGTTGGCAACTAGGAAGCTAATGAGAAAGCTCGTAGACTTTATCCTTCGTGAGGCAAAACCTCGGGAGTCTAGAGTAACCTATTTAAACTAAAAACAATATTAGAATATTTACCCAAGCTTGTATGGGTAGTGGTAGCTTAACGACGGACAATGGAAGTGTTTAAATCAAGTTTAAAGTTCAAGCAGCTATTATTGTTAATGAGTTCGATCGTAAACGGTTCAGTGCTGTTTAAGAGTGGCTATTAAGGTTAGCACACACCAAACGGATCTATAATTGCTCTGGGTTTGTTGGTTCTAGTTTTACTGCTTGGGTCTGGGTCTGATATTGGTAATCATTGAAGATAGTCTCATTTGTCATTTTACAGTTTGTTGAGACAATATTACATCTTATTTGATGTTTGAAATAATGGGGGTTACCATAAACTCGCCACTGATAAATATATCAATTTATCGATATACTCGAATATGCATGTTTCATATGTCGCATATTTCTTCTTGTAGGAAAATATTTATCATCACTGATTATACGATACAATTTTTTACCGTCGTTCAAAAATGTTTTATAGGGTTTTGTGCATGTTACAATACGTCAAAAGGTTGAATAGTTTTTTTTTCAGCTCAGCAGGTAGCTATTCATTTTGTCAGCTTAATGTTACATCAAAACATCAATTAAATCGTTGTCTCATTTATTACCCGACTGTCTCGGAAGGAGGGTTATGTTTTTCGATGGTATGTATGTATGTATAGGATTTCTAACTTCCACTCTGCAGCCTTAACGGCTTTATGAAATTTGGGTTGTCCACAATTCAGACAAATCAAATGACACATCCATTTGATTAGTCTGAATTGTAGGCGTAACATAGGCTTTATTTTTTTTATGGGTTGCGAATCAAAAGTAAGAGGGGTGGACACAAAATAGGATTCTATTTCATCGATATGGGTCTCAAATGAAAGCTAGCAATTCTTAATATATGTACTTTAAACAACTTTATTCCTACCGTCAGAAAATAATTTTAAAGTATGTCACTCGTACCTTGAATCTATTGTTAAAAATATCATCTGTGTAAGCTGGTATCATAAACACCTGCTATAATAAAAATATAAAGACATGCTTATCTACTGAAAATTTTATTATACAAAGTATTTTATAGCATATCACAACAATTTAAAACTAAATGTCGCCACAGGAAAAAATTGCCCGCGTTGTCAAAGCATTTCGGTTGAAAAAGCTTCAACATCTGCGAATCAGATTCAGAATCAGAAATCATTTATTACGATACACAGGTAAAGTTAACAGTTCTTAAAATATAATGATAAAAATGTCCACTGTGTTCTACCTTTTCTGGGCGTACAATAATAATTATACCTAATAATATGGCAATTGAATAAAGGTATAATTGATTAAATAATATAGTATAATTAAAATGAAGCAAAGCAATTACAATTATTTATATACAAATCTAAATTGAATTAAGAACAAATCAATACCACACAATTTACATAATAATATATTTAGGTCAGGGAGCAGTCGGGCAAAGAGATGCAACTAGTTATAAAGATGAATATGGTAGCTAGCTTTCTCTATCATCACGGTATTCCTTGATGGAGTTGTTTGTCGATTAAAAAAAAAAAAAAATTAGATTTTAAAACAGAAAATATCCTCGGAGCACATTTGATCTACCGTTAATTTATGAGAGAACTTAATTCTTTAATCAGAACTTAATTCTTTTATCAGAAGAATAATTGTAGCAAATAAAGTTCTTCGCTACCTATACATACGTTATTTAAATATTTTGCAGTCGGATTTTAGTTTTTTTTTAACTTTCAACTTATTTATACAGTAACTACAACTAAATATTCTGTTTACATAAGTATCCATTACCTACAACTAAATCTTCAGTGGTGTTCGCTAGCAAGTGTAGTAGGAGAGGTGGACATGTTGCGCCAACCTCACCTAGCGTGGGATGAGGGTAGATAAATTATGATGAATCCCTTTCAATTACGGATGTCGGGGTCAGAACAAATTTTAACAAATTTATCCTGCAAAAAAAACATCTTATTAATTGATTCATACAATGATACAATCCAGACGTCGCAAAGTAAACGTGGGAGGATCTTGATGACTCAGTTTCGGTCTTTTATAAGACTGTGATTGTCTTTGTTTTGCTGCGGAGTACAAACATATACATTTCGTTAAATTGCTTCCAAATTAGTACTCTGGAAGGTCGATAAACCAACTACGGCTACTTGTTTATCCTTCCGTTCCGTACCCAAAGGGTGACAAACGGACCAAGTCCGTCCCAGCTGAAATTTACACAGTGTGTATTTTTATTGCCGCAATAGCAACATCTAATAAAAATATAATTTAAACGTGATTTTTTGGTGAAAATGTGGGTCTTTTTGGTAGGTATGCGTTTCTGCACTTTGCCGATTTACGTTCGTATCAGGTGCTTAGCTAACTAGAATTCCATGTATCTAGGGAATCGGGAACTATGAAGACCATGGTGCTACAACTCAACAGCAAATATTTGTGGGATGTATTTTATAGCTGATAGATTAGGCGTTACTTTATTTATATTGTTAGTACCTGAATCTCAGTGTGTTGTGTACCTATCGGGTGTTTACAATAGCGCCATCTATTGAGAGTTAGCGGAACGAATGACGACTATTGTTTTGGAAGGTTTCTCATTTTTAAATACCTATTAAATTTAAAACCTAATTATACGTTTTACATTTAGCGCTCAATGTTTGGGTATTTAAATTGAAATGCAGAATACACTACAGATACTTATGTACAGAGGGGTCGGTAACAATTTCTCGAGATCAATATTTTTTCCCATCTCAAAAAATGCTCAACGCGACTAAAGAAGTTTTTACTTAAAAAATGTGACGTTTCGTATGACACAAATACCTGAGAATCGCGAAGTATTTTACGTTAGCAATTCAAACATATTCGTCTAGTTTTGGGTTGCGCTGCACTAATAAATATCGTCTATTATACGAGCTTAGTATTTACCATTTTCAGTATTCGCTTGAAAAAAGCATTCGATTCGATATCGTTATAAATCGATAGCAAGTAAGAAACGCTTGTGCTGCGGCCCTGATAACGCACTTCCCACAGCTTTCCAACCAAAGCTCATATTACGACTATTCACCGCAAACGAAAGTTCATATTCAATTTGATCTCTCGCGTCTGTAAATTGAGAAATTCGCATCTTTGTAAAGGGTTAGGCACATTACGTCGATTGCCAACAGAGATGTACTGTAGTGAATATTGATTGGCTAACTTCATTTAAACCTAATAATTGCTTTTTGATTGTTTTCCCCTATAATTTGAAATTAAGCTTTATTGACTTCTACCAAGGCCGTTTAATGAAATCGTTTAGTGACTGAATGACTCACAGTGGTGCTTTGCTCAGCCTAAAAGAATTCTTACCCTTTGGTGCAGAAAAAGCGTGTTTTTGTTTGTTTTGGTTTTTGATTGGTTTGGTTGAACCAAGTCCGCTTGGATAGCTACCACCAACTTACTAATTCGTTGTGTTCCGGCATTTTAGAGGAAATATAGCCAGTTACTCAGTCTGTTGAGGATTCTGGGTGAAATGCGTTCGACCTTATCATCACATTTCAACTTGACCAGGTGAGATGAAGGCTTGGCCTCATTGGCGCTTCGCCGTCATACACTAAATGTTATTAAAAAATTATGAAAACGCCACACCATTAAAGTTATTTTTTATCTGACTGTCTCAGAAGGAGAATAACGTTTATCGGCGGCATGTACTATGTAGGTATGCGTGCGTGTCTCTTTCATTGGCACAGTCTACAGCCTAAACGGATGGATTTTGACGTGTGAAAAACCAAAGCTTTTCATAAAGCTGGTATAGGCCTATATATGATTATTATAAATTTGGTAAAAAAATAAGATGAGGCTGTGACACATTTTAATTATCTCCCACTCTACCCGACACAGTACCCCACCATTTTACGTCACACAAAAAGGTTACGGATCAGAACTTCAAAACTCTTCCATGAAAATATTCATTTTACAAAGTAATGTTTTATTACAACAATACGGGTATCAAATGAAACGTTGCGCCGATTCAAAATATTGATATACTGATATACTTTATACTCGTAATGGCCGGAGTTTCGTGCGTTTCAAAAGTAGCAGTCGGGTTTTCGTTTTTCAACTTACAACCTATTTGCATATTTCATTGTCGGAAACAGTAAAATTACCCAGCGCATAAGGCACCGCACTAGTGATACGACACACAAGCAATTTTCAACAAGCCTTACAGCTCAGTTGGTAGTAGCTCTGCCTCCCGCGCTGTAGGCTGTGGGTTCGATTCCCACCCAGGACAAACATTTATGTGATGAATATAGATGTTTGTTCTGCGTTTGGGTGTTGTATTGTATGATAAGTATGTATTTACAAAAAAAAAGTATTTATGTATTCTATCCGTAATCTAGTTCCCATATTACAAGCTATGCTTAGTTTGGGACTAGATGGCGCTGTGTGAAATTAATGTCCTGTAATGTCCTGTAATATTTAATAGTAATATTTAATTTAATTTTGTCACTCGCTACTCTCTACCCATAATTCGTTCCTGTCGCGTCGCCCGCATGCTCCGAACCATGTCACAATGTTCTAAAATACTTCTTCCCGTTGCACAATGTTCTCTATCCGAGTCTGTGCTCGCTGGTCGCTGCCGTTTACGTTTGCGGGTGGCGGACCGCGAAACCGCTAACGATTGTCAGATCCGCAAAAAGTGGAAGCTACCTACCTAACAATGCTGTGGTCGGGTTGGTACGCTAGGTTTCTGATTAGAGTTTCTATTTTATCGGCAAGGTGATCCCGCTTCGTTTTTGTCAGGCAAATTGTAAATCGGCCGTAGCCAGTGAATCATATTGTACCTAGTTACGATGAATAGGTACTTCACAAAGCAAATAAAAACTAAGTTCAAAATCTTAGATCTGGCTACTGAAAAATCACGCTCTATAATAATTATGAAACAAGAAAATATTCACATCCGAAATTGTGATGAATAAACTATTCAAAATTCTCTGAAAATCTCATGAATATGTACAGCTTAGATACATTTGTAAGCTGTTTATATAATAGACGATTAATATCAAAATATAATCTTCTATCTTGATTTGTCATAGTCGCGTAACAAAAGCTCGTCTCTTTTTTGTAAACATTGGAATTAGCGTAGTTTTCTAATAACATTTGTTGGAATCATACCTGTCGTTTGACTTCATCTGGTACCTACTGACGTTTGTATAGTTAGGTACTATAATTGTACTTATACCTAAAACTACAGGAGTTTCGGATAAAACATTAACAGACTGGGACTTTGTACCCAGTTTGCCCGCACTAAAAGCGTTAAACTGGGTACAAAGTCCCCAGTTTAACGCTTTTAGTGCGGGCAACAGAATTGCTGGATTTTACTAGCTGTTACGGATGAATGATCAATGTTGGTAGGACGACGTGGCCTTGTGGATTGTCAAAGTCAAAGTCAAAGCCAAATATATTTATTCAGTAAGATTTTTTAAGATCACTTTGAAACGTCAAATCTACCGCCTGTTCGGAATCGCGACCAGCACACAAGGAGAAAGGCAAGAACCTCGTATTGTAAAGGTGCACATGGATAGCGACCACCAGCCTGCCGAGTTCAGCACCAAACGGCTTGCCATGCTCATCGATATGCGGGAGAGACATCGTAGACCTTATCCTTACTCTGGCCTGTCTAGCTAGACAAGCCCAAAAGTCAAGGGCTAACCTATTATTTATAAAAAAAACAACATCTACAACTTAGTATCAGATCTGATATTCTAATTACATAATCGAAAAAAAATGTTTATTGCGTGTCAATTTAATGAAGCCTGTTTGTGTAGGTGGATTAAACGTTGAGAATAAACAGTTTGTCTTGAAAGCCATCACTCATTGCAGGACATTTGAAAAGATCCATTATCCACCACCATTAGGCTGTCTTTTCTGAACCTGACGACAGGTCCACCATGTTCCCATGCCGGCAAATGTGTACTTTATAATTTGAAAGCATTGTTGATTGAATCCAAGTGAGAGTCCTATTCAAACACTCGCATTGTTCTACTCTTGTTTAAAAATGGAACTCTTTTCATCGCGCCTGACTGACGGGCGCGCTGTCATGGGAAACGTCAACGAACTGTCAGGTTGACAGACGGTGCCCGCACCGGCGGCGCTGACTAAAACAAAAAGCCCTGGCACTTTCTCAACGATCTAGGAGATCTTTGTGAAATAATTCAAAAGTTTAAAATAAAATGACAATATTAATACCTGCGGCCTACTTTTCTAGGCCTAATTTAACGGATTGTTGCCTTTTGTGTTTGGTTTTAAGCGTTTTTTAAGTGCAATAAGTAAGAGCCGCTTTTGCTACGCGATTGTTTTTGCCGTCATTCGAATACCAAACAATTGTTTTAGTGCGTTTACATAAATTATGTGAGAGTCGGACATGCATTATCTCCTGTGTTTCGAAGTAGGGACTGTTGTTTATTCTGTGGTTGAGTAAGCGCGTGCCCACAATAGTTCGTAATGGCCACCTGTCGACGGTTGTGTACTTAGGGTGCACTTCCATCGTATCGATGATATACCATTGTTTTTCGGCACCAATACATTATTGGAGTCTTTGAGTAGATCGTGTACGTTGTATTTCAGCACCAACACATTTTCTTCTTCGAGTACATCATGTACGTGTGACATTGCAATCGCTATAAATTGTAATGGTTCACTTACGTGTTATGTTATAATACACCTACCTATGTAGGTATGCTTATACTACAGAGCTCAACTTATTTGTTCTCTAATCTGTGCAGCACGAAGCAATTCATTTTGGTTGGTGGTAGGATTTTGTTTAACCGCCGTCTAGCAAGCTACCACCATCACACCTAATTCTGTCGCCATAACAACAATTCTTGAATTATTGTGTTCCGGCATTTACAGGTAAGATAGCCAGTTCCTTAATTAACTTAACAAGCCTCATAGCTCAGTTGGTAGTAACTCTGCCTTCTGCGCTGTAGGTTGTGGGTTCGATTCCCATCCAGGACAAACATTTATGTGATTTATATAGATGTTTGTTCTGTGTTTGGGTGTTGTATTGTATGATATGTATGTATTTACAAAAAAAAACTGTTTAAGTATTCTATCCGTAATCTAGTTCCCATATTACAAGCTATGCTTAGTTTGGGGCTAGATGGCGCTGTGTGAAATTAATGTCCTGTAATATTTATTTTATTATTTAATTTGTTGAGAATTCCGGGTGATTTGCGCTTTCACGTACGGCCTTATCATAACTTGAAAATCAGTTGAGAAGAAGACCAAGCAACTCCCCGTCTTATAAAAAAAAGCCGGTAGGATTTTTTTATAATCTTCACGCTTCACATTTGGATTTGAGATTGCTGTATATCATGTTCAAGGGATGCTTTTTCCATAAATATTATGAGAATCAAAAATTTTTTAAAGTGAGTGAGAGATCTTTTTGGTGTAAATTATATAAAACATTGTTCAGTCAGTATGACTTCAAGATATGCATACATATCGTGTATAGTATATCTATATGTATATATATGCTGGCGCTGTGTAAAATTGAATCGTGTATAGTATCGTATATAGTGGAAGGTTTACCTTTTCCGAAGGAGATTTGAAGCTGCTTGCCGTCGTGCGCACGCGCTCACGAATGTCGCAACGCTGCCCTACACGCGGCTCGTAGGAAATATATTATGCTGCCCAATACCATTAGCTGCTAAAAGCTGTACGCATTCCACTTAGCTGGAGGACGTTTCTCTTTGGCTCTCGTCCTTTTGGAAAATCAAACCCAAAGGTAACACACGTTTGGATTTTGAAGTTGAATTACCAAAGGTGTTGTTCACATGGCGTACATTGAATAAAAAATCTCCTCTTAAGGTAGCTTAAACTCTTATTTTTTTTCTAGATATTAAGATTTGATAAGAAAATGTTCAGCGATCGCTTTTCCTTAAACCGAAATAAAAAAGTAAACAATAAAGAAGAGAAAGACTATGCATATCCCTACGAATAGAAAGCCACTTGAGTAGAGCATCAGCATGAGTATAAATCTGTGAGTCATCTGCGTAAAGGTTAGGAATAAGAAAATAAAGAAAGAAGTTAAATTAGAAAAAAATGAGTTAGTGAAATGGGCCGATAACTAAAATGCTTCCATGCTTCGCAGGGCGGCCGATTAGCCGTCGCATCGGTCCCGGTTACTGTATTATGCCGCCATACGTAAATGAATGAATGAATGAATGAATGAATGAATGAACATTATTTATGTTAACCATGGTGTGTATTCATGAATTGATACCACTTTATTGAAAAAAAATGATTTAAAATCAGAATTCGGTCCGGACGTATCCCTAATAACAAATTCGCTTTTATCATGAAAAAAATATCGCCAAATTGTAACGAATGTAGTGTTATTGAAGATGTTCAGCATATTAAGTTAGAGTCTAGCGGAAGTGCAATTTGAACAAACTGTTTTGACAAAAATCCCTTACTAGATGTAGGTAGTTCAAACAGCATTTTATCAGACCCTTCTTGTGAAGATGTCGAGTAATTGATTAAGTTGTTAGAATTAGGTTTAGATTAGCTTATAGTTAGTGATTGTTTTTTATTATTAGGTACCTATATTTTTTTGTATTTAATTAAAATTTATGTTTCAATAGCTTTATGGGCGATGTGGTCGCTAAGCGAGAAAAAAACATGTTGTATAACATTTTTTATTGCGCACCAACTTTGTACCAGTTCACACAAGAAACTTAGAGCTAATAGAGCAAAATAAGTTTAAAACTAGTCGTAAAGAACTAGAGCTAGTAGAACAAAATAAGTCTAAAACTAAGTCGTAAAGAACCAGGGTCCATTACACAGCCCACACGAAAAAATAAAAAAGTAAACATTAGCACACATGTTTACATTTCATACACAGAGCACTTGATAGGCTTTGCGTCTGCTTTGAATTTCATCATTCACTTGTGCGTACCTTCCTCGTCTGTTTTAGGTTTTTGACGGAAATGATTCGACTCTGTTTGGTGTTATCTACACAAGTGCAGGAAGGATAAGGTAAACAGAGCGTTCTGTGAAAGCAAATGAAAGGGCGCCTTTTCAGTTGTTTGTAAACCTACGGAGCGTGGCCGATGGAAATAGATATACTGATGTAACGATAGAGATACGATAAATAAATGTAGCCGATTTCGACATCGGCTCAGATGTATGCGGATATGGTATGATAAGGAAGCTTTGAGATGGACACACTCAATCGACCGTCTACGATGCTCTGTATGCAGCAAAGCTTATATTATGCTTACCACGGAACTGTATTCGATGTATAAGTATCATTTGTAGAGGTCACGACCCTCTGATTTGAGGATTCCGTTACAAGGACGTGGCTTAATCGAAATAAATCATAAAGTCACGTAATAAATGTTGAGGATCTGAGATTATTGAGGATTTAATCGGGAATTGATTAAATAACCGTTGGACCTTTGGCTGGTTAATGAAATCAGATGTGGGTAAACCTTACCTTAGACCTATTTCAAAGAAAACATCTAGAACTAAACTAACACTAAAAACTAGTTTTAGGTGCGAAAGTCTCGAAATGTTCGAACAGACGGTCAATTTGTCGTTTCCAAATGACCCAAAAACTATGACTTTGACCCAGATTTTGCGAGGAGCTATCCTGTGGCAAGTGACAAAATTTACATAGATAAGTACTTCATTTTCGAAAACTTTGAGGGCCTAGGACTCACAGAAACCAACACGACGGCCATAAAGAAGATGGATGATGTGTTCGCCACAAACTTCACAACATTAGTTACTTCGTGTTCGTAGTGGCTCGGACGGGTCTCTTATCTTGTGCCACTGCCAAATGGACAACAATATATCTTTCACGTCTCACGGGATCTTCTATTTCTCAAACTATCTTTAGCAGGTGTGCGTTCTGGCTATAGAAACTATAGAGCGTAAGCTGAAGTACATGTAGGCCAATCGGGTGTGGTAGTAAGATAGCCAGTTCCTCAGTTTATTGAGGAATCCCGGTGAAGTGCGCTTTCACCTTCGGCCTTATCATAACTTGAAAAATCGGGTGTGATGAAGGCCAAGCACATCACCATCGTACAAAAAATTGATAAATCGAAAATAATAAGGACGTGCTTTCCTTGCTTACTTGGCTTTAACTTGGCACTCAGATACAGCAGATAACTGATCGTCAACAAAGCGGTTCCGTATAACTAAGCGAGCCCAGTGAATCATCCCCGCGATAAAAACCGTTCATCATGCAATGGCAGTGAAGTGCATTGTCTCGGCTCTCGGCACGAGCGAAAAAGGATTATAAATCTTCGCGATCTAGTTCTTCAACGGAACTTTGGTGATAAACGGGACTCCAGTCTTAATATAATTACTGTTGGTGTTATTTTGATACACACATTTTGATATCGTTATTTTTAAGCTGTTTATGCATTTTTACTTACGTTTATTATATGGCGATGAAAGCAGTTTTAGCCGACATTTTTCGGATTAGTGAGAGTTTTAGCTCTTAACTATAGAAAGCATATCATCGGGTGTGTGTACCTACTAAAGATATCGGATGTAAACTGATACTTCTACATTTTATAGTAAATACCTATTTAATGAATTAAAGAACAGCTAGCTTGTAAAGGCTTACTATTGGACAAAGCGTCCCCCATAACTGGAAGGTTTTTTTGTAATCACTGTAGTAGTGTAGCCTGACAGGCAAATCGGTAATCGCATGAATGGTATTAATCAACAGACAGAAACTTCTTTCCTTGCCTTTTTTCTGGTTGTCCATTTACGTTTAACATTTTGGGCTGAGTTTTAGTGGGGTTTGAATCATTTTCTATTTATCAATTGTTTACTTTCTTCATTTATTAGGCACGCGACATCCCAAGCCATCTGGCGCGGCGGCGGTTCCAAGTGGTGACGTTGTTGGGCATATGGTGTGACGTGAGATATGACAGCACGACGTGTTCACGTCGACTTTTACAGGTTTCCGTATCAAACTACTGTTTCCAAAAAAGTAGTTTCATTTGCCTTCCTATACTCTGACATCCGAGGAGTAAAATTGTACGCTGGAAAGATTGGTTTAAGTATGTATTGGATAGTCTTAAGCTAAGCCGTGCCTAATTCAATCCCAGTCCCAGTCTTTTTCAGTTTAATTGGAACGCTATTTTGATTCCCTAATTGGCGCATCCAATCGTCTATTTCATCTCCAGCGATCCCTGAAGTGTTCCGCAGCTGAAGCAGCACGGCGCATGCGCTGACTCGAGGGAGGGTGCGCAACCATCGACTTACATTATAAACCGGGGAGCCTGCTCGCGCGCGTCAGTCAGCTGACGGCATCCTAACCGTACGCACGTCTCTTTTCCCTCAGCTTACAGGCCCGCGCGGTGTGCACTTGTGAGTTTTATTTTTCCGAAGAAAAGTTTGAAAAAGAAAATGGCCACCTACGCTCAGTTTAAGCACGTCGAGCTGTACAAGATCGGTCACGGAAAGAACAGGTGAGTGTATTGGATGCTGCGGGCTTGGGGAAGGTCAAGGGTTGCGCAGATTTCAGGATGCTGATTTTTCAGTTGAAAATGCTAAATCACACGAGTTTTTTTATTCATAATTTAATATAGGTATGTACAACAATAAAATATAATTTAATATGCGGAAAGTACTCGTAAAAAATATTTCACCGCACCTTGCGCATTTTAACTACTTATTCAAAAACAAGATTCTCACTCTGTCAGAAACAATTTTAGTTAAACGTGAATTGAAATAAATATGTCATATAAGTGGGTGTATTTTTAATTATCTCGTAATATCCTTCCTCTGTCTGATCAAAAAATAGCATTTTTTAATTTATGTTTTCCGTGAATCAAAGTTGACATTAATGGTTGGTCACTGAACCTATAATCTTCGTTAGGCATCAGGAAATATTAGTTTCAGATTTTCAGGCGAGTGCGTTGAACTCTACGCCCGTGGCATGGCACGGCCCACGGCAAGGCACGTATAGCGCGTAGCTCTATGTTCTCTCTACTTGAAAATCTGTGATATTGGACAATATTTTTAATATCACGATTGTGAATCAGCATTTTAGTTGTTAAACATTTGTTACGTTTATTTTTTTTTTTACAAGTAAAACAAATGCTTAAAATTATTAATTATTTATTCAGTAAGATTTTAAGGAGTATTTTGAAACGTCAAATTGGTCAAAAAAAACGTAATTGGAAAAAAAAAACTTCATCACCCGTTCGGAATCGGAACTGTCACAAAAACAAGGAGAAAGGAAAAAAAAATACGATTATTTTAATTGTTTTGGTTTTGGATTTTAATTATTAAGAGTCAAGCGTTAGACCATCGGCTCTCTAGAAAATAACAAGTAAATATGTGGCCTTAGATGGAGCTCGCTTGTCTAAAAGTAGCCTTTTAACTTTTGACTTGAAGACTGCAAGATTTTACTGGTACAAGTTTTCTTTGATTGTGAAAGAAAACTGATCAAATGATGATCGAGTGATAGAACGCTCACTAAAAAGCTGTAAGATGTTTTTCTTATTTTTTTGAATACAGAATTATAAAATCCTTGACTACTTATTTCATTAAAATATCACAATTTACGTATCATGTTTACGAGCTTTTGATTTCGAAAATCGATTTGTCGGCGCAAAACTACACAAAGACATAATCCGCCCAAGACATTATATTGAAGCAATAAAAAAGGAAAAGTAATCGGATTAAGATTACTCTGATTTTTACAACATAAATTCACAGCATGAATATGCGCATTAACATAATATTAACGCTAATTGACCGTTTGTATAAGGAAGGAACTGACACATTCATTATTTTGAAATATAGACGTAGGTATCGTTGATACATAAAATACTATGTTATTTTAGCTTTATATAGGAACAGAAACTCAAGATAGGAAATGAAGCAATGTATTTGACTAAAAAGTTTTTACAGTAGTACCTAGTCATGTTTATTTTGGAGGGCTTAAGCACTTGTCACGGCAGTAAAAGAAGCAAAACGCGATGGGGCTAACTTATTACTAATTATATCCATTTGCTGGCTCATAAGTTACCTTTAACTGGACTCAGGATTATAGCACCAAACTAACTCCATGGCAACAATGATTTGATCATCACCACCTTTCGGCTTTATTGGAAGGCAGCAATTATCATGAAAAACAAACGAACTACCCAACACCGTTACAAACGTTACAAACGTACCAAGTTCACTATAAGCTTATTAAATAGTGCTATAATGAACCCGTCCCGTTCAAAATTTATTTATTGTCCGTCAATGGGCACGTTGCAACATGAAGCACCAAAGCTTAAACCCTTGGGGTGGCTGATGTACCCCATCTATGACGCAACGCATACATAATGCGCGTGCTTAGTAGTTTTGTAATAATAATCGGACATCGGTTTGTGAACAACGCTCCTATGATTTCGTAATAATCTCCCTGGAGTGTCCCTAATGGGTCATTCACTAAAGCGGAATCAGTAGACTGCTACAAATTTCTTGTAGCAATCCTTTATCAACTATTAATTAATTAAACCGCCTCTGTGGTCTAGTGGTTCAACCCACCGATTTCAGATCCAGAGGTCCCGGGTTCGATCCTCAAGGGGAGTACAATATATTGTGCTTGGTTTGGTTGGTGGTAGGATTTTGTTTAAGTCCGCCTGGCTAGCTACCACCATCTTACTTATTTATTTATTTATTTATTAAACACAATACACTTTACAACCAATTGAAAATACAACTAAAAAAATAAAACTAAGGTACAAATCTAGATTGTAAGGTAAAAAACATGTGCTTACAACTAAGTTAATACATTTGGTAACGAACGGAGACTAAAAAAAAAAATGTGAACAAAAACATGACAACAATTAACATAACAGAGTTCTACGGGTTGACAAATTAGGAATTGGTATATAAAATAGATTTTAATTGTTTACTGAATTGGCTTAAGTTGCGAACAAAGATGTCAATTTGACTAAATTCTTTCAGTAAATCATTGTACTGGCGTAACATTCTAGTTAAAGGATTATAAAAAGAGATATTATTTTTATAAACTTGAAGTATAAATATATTGATTTTATTGGAATTTCGTGCTCTGAATCTAATGTTAAACGATATCATCGATAATAAATGAGGGGAGTCAATGAGAGAGTGAATTATTTTATAGAGATATATGAGATCAAAGAATTTACGCCTAGTTTCTAGGGATTCCAACTGAAATTTACTTAATCTTTCTTCGTAACTCAAGCTCAGACGGCCAGGTTGCAAGCGATAACATAATAACCTTAAACACTTTCTCTGAATCCTTTCAATATTATAGATATGCACTTTGTAATTAGGGGACCATATCGGGCTACCATATTCTAATATACTTCTTACTAGAGAGTTGAAAAGATATATTACACTGCGATTCTTCTTAAAAACTTTTGTCGATCTCAGAATGAAACCTAGAAGTTGATTGGCTCTTGTTATAATATGTTGATAATGCGCATGAAAGGTGAGTTTATCGTCAAACAATATTCCTAAGTCCTTCACAATATAAGAGCGGCTTAAAGTTCGACCTTCAATTTTGTAGTCATTTAGAATTTTATTGCGTTTGTTTGTAAACGAAATTGCAAAGCATTTGTCAACGTTTATAGTCATTAGATTAGTATTGCACCATTGAAAAACGGTATCTAAGTCGTTTTGCAATGAATAACAGTCCCGTGTCCCAGAGATGGTCTTAAAAATTTTCAAATCATCAGCGTACAGGAGGCACTTACAGGACAAACGATTTACAAGATCATTCACAAACAAAACAAAGAATAAAGGCCCAAGATGAGATCCTTGAGGAACACCCGATGTTACTATCACTGGCGATGACAGAAATCCCTTTAAAGCGACTAATTGACTCCGATTCTGTAGATAAGAGCATATCCAACGATATAAAGTTCCATGGAATCCATATTGGAAAAGCTTATGACATAATAAACGGTGGTTAACTTTATCGAAAGCTTTAGAGAAATCGGTGTAAATTGCGTCGACTTGACTTCGCTCAGCAAAAGCCTGACAGAGATAATTTTTGTACTCTAGCAGATTACTTACAGTGGACCTATTTTTTACAAAACCATGCTGCTTATCAGAGATTAATGGCTTGACATGGTTATAAAGATAATTGTATACAAGAGATTCAAACAATTTGGCAAAACATGACAGGATACTTATTGGTCGATAATTTTCACATTTAGACTTATCCCCTTGTTTGAAAATAGGAATAACATGAGCTGTTTTCCAACGCTTGGGAAAAACACCATTACAAAGAGATTTATTAAATATTATGCACAAAGGTAAAGACAACTCTTTACTGCAAGATATCACAAACGACGGTGGAATCAAATCGGGACCAGGCCCTTTATTATTGTCCAATTGTTTTATTTTTCTTAAAATATCTTTTTGATTTAAAGTTACTTCGTGTAATGAGTATGAAATGCCACAGTCGAGTAAAGCAGAGGGGGAATCGTTACAAGCTGTGTCAGCTGATGTGTTATCTTTTTCGAAAACCGAACTAAAATAATCAGAAAACAGGTTGCTAATATCTAGACCATTTGACGAGGAATTATTTCCAAATGTCATAGTATTAGGTATTGATACCCTTCCCTTTCTATTGTTTACAAAACTCCAAAAAAACTTGATATCTTTTTCCATAGACTCCTCTGTAGAAGAAACATATCGATTATAACATTCGTTAATAAGAATCTTACATCTGGCACGCAATAATGAAAAGGTGTCATAATCACGGGGATTACCAAATCTTTTAAATAGTTTATGAAATTTATTTTTTTCGCCATTACATTTAATGAGCGCTCTACTATACCAAATTGGATAAGAAGATTTCTTCGGAGAAATGTAGGGAGTATGTTTTTCAATTATTTCAAACAGAATGTCATAAAATCGACTAGTACAAAGGTCAACATCCGAAGAGATTAGGACATCTTGCCAGTTTACAGAGCTAAGATCAGATCTTACACATTCAATATTACATTTATAAAAGTTAAGACGTTTAGATTTACATCGTTTCAGGGATTTTGAAACATTCTTAAGTGGTATGTTAATTAATAAAGCAGGGTGCATCTTGTCCAGTCGACTTAAGGGAAAAGCTTCAATGACAGAAATGTTATCAAGGCTGGATAATACTAAATCTAGTAAACGACATTTTACATTTAGAATTTTATTAGACTGTTTCAGGTCACATGTCGTTATAAGTTCATTTAAAGCACGATAAGTTTTACTAAGAGTGACGGCTTCTGTAGAAGTCCGAGATTCATTAGTGACGGAAAAGTAATCAGGTGTATTAAAGTCACCAACTAACAGGAAGTTATCATCTGGGTAATCGTTTAGTACTATTTTCTGACAATGCGCGTAAAATTCTTCTCTCTTAACTAAAGTTATGTCAGGGGGTAGATAGCAAACACAAATGTTTAGACGAGGAGAATCGCGAAATTCAGGCACGACAGATACCCAGATATCCTCTATACCGCTGTCCCAAGATGTCTGGCGGATAACCTCAAATTTCTTTAAAAGAGCTATTAAAACACCACCACCCTCACCCTTTTGAGAACAGGAAACAGATCGGTCCCTCCGAAAGATATTGTAACGGTCATCAACGACCTCAGCATCAAACACACTAAGGTTTAAATTTGATTCCGTCAAACATACTATATCAAAGTTAGAATTTAAGAGATTTAAGTAAAAAGTTGTTAATTTACTTCGTATTCTGTTGACATTTTGGTAATAAACAGAAACCATTATCAAATACCTAAAAATATATATCAAAACCCCAATAATCTGATGAATGACCCAACCTATATAGCAATTACTCGCAGTATAATTTATTAATACTTTCGTGATTTTTAATTAGAATAGCAAGACTCTTATCGTTCTTACGTACAAACACTTGACCATAGCGCACCCAAACAAACTGAAAACGAAGGTCTTTACACAATTTTCTAGCTAAGCTATGAAGTTCTTTGACTTCAGCAGAAAGGTGCTCAGACAGATATATTCTCGTGTTAGCGCCACTAATACCCAAGAGGGAGACATCAAGTTTGTCAGTGGGATGGGCTTTATTATAACGGAATGCAGCAGAAAGAAGAGTATCCCGCAGACGCTGAGAAGAGAGCGTTACAAGAATGTTACGCGGTCTCTTAGAGGCTGTATTCATTTTCGAAACACGGCGACAAACCTTAATGTCACTGTCGGAGATAGGAACCTGTAGACTCCCACAGAGTTTTTTTAGTAAGGCGACTAAGTCTTCAGTCTTGCTTTCAGGCACTTCATGAATTTCTAAATTGGAGCTCCGAGATATCTTCTCAATTATGGTGAGGCGGTTCTGAAGGATGTTGAGAGCTTCCTGAGATTTATAAAAGTCAGACTCCAGTTTCCTAATTTCTCTATCTTTTTCAGCAAGTTCCGCTTTTATGTCTTTTTGCTCTAGACATATATGATCTGTTGTAAACGAGAAATCAGTCTTCACCTTCTCAATAGCATGGGCAACCTCCACTGAGACCATATCCTCAAGGTCTTTCCTGAGTGCGGTACGAAGGTTTGACATAAAAGCTGAATCTGATGAGAGTTTCAGATCAAACAGTTGGCTTATACTCTCCATAGTAACGGGCTCATCAGGTCGAATGACGGCGGACGAAGCACTCACAGCAAACTGAGATGGCGATTCAGTGGATACTTGACTGAATGACACATTCAAGGAATCAGCTAGCGAGAGGTTATGGGACTTGACAGGAGTGTTGTCATTGAATCTTCGTTTAGTAACATTTTGACACGAGGGACAGCTAAGCGAAGCCAACTGTTCAGCACTCAATTGCTTATTTAGTTCAGTATTGATATTTAAGCATATGTAGCAATAAGTAGAAGCGCAGATGTTGCATTTCAAGAAGTTTTTTCCAGTAGTTACTGACTTGCAACCGTGGCAAAGCATTTTAAATATAAATCTCACCAAACGCACGAGGTAGATACTGATAAACACCGAGAAACAAATATAAGCAAGACTTAGCCAAGTAAACGTAAAATCAAACACCGATAAAACCGTACACCAATTTCAAGCGCGCGCCTAATGCTTCCGTGGCTCAGTCGGCGAAGCTCCGTGTCGGGGCGCGGCGAGGGTCAAGCATCGAGTTCAAACCCCGGCGCAGGCGAGTCTTTGTGCACACCAATAATTCTTCAGACGCCGATCCGGACCAGTGTATGCAAGGCCCACAGCTCGAATCACGAATCCAAGCCGAGGCACGCCGACGACCAAGTGACAGGGAGGCTCGAGACCATCCAAAATGGCGTCAGTCACCCACAGCCACAGTCCTCAGTTATAGGAGCAAGAGGATCCGATGTACGCAGTAGGTGGCGCAGCAGCAAGCAGACACTTGAAAACGAGACGTCCGACACGCACCAATATGGCCGCTGGGTCATATGGACACATGCCCAAGAGTAAACGAGAGGAGCCGATATTTAATATTTCCGAAACCGCAATTTCACAGTATCAAACAAAAAAATTATATAAGCTCGAAAGCAACACAAACACGTCCGCTCGATACCAAGGAATAACGCAGAATGAACCTAAATCTGTCGCGATAATAACAATTCTTAAAAAAAATATTGTGTTCCGGCATTTAGAGGTAAGATAGCCAGTTCCTCAGTTTGTTGAGGATTCCGGGTGAAGTGCGCCTCCATCTTCAGCCTTATCTCAACTTATTACCAGGTGAGATGAAAGCCAAGCGCTTCCTCGCCGTACAATAAAGAAAAAAAAATTGGAATTCTCTGCATCGGAATGAATTAATTTATTAATTTATCAACACATTATTGTACACAAAATGACATCGAATAATACAAACGCAAACTAATACACCGTGTATAAGTGCTATGGGCGGCCTTATCGCTAAAAGCGCTTTTATACCGCCTTAGAAGGAGAAAAAAGACAGATGATGCACACATTACAGATGGTAGTGAATGTACAAATTTGAGAAAAATATAAAAATGATTAGGTAAATTAACGATAAATAATATAATTTTATAAGTACCTACGTCATACAATACACAATAACCACAATGGTTTTTAAAACACAGAATATTATATATTTTTTGAGAGCTTACCACATCGAAATTTAGCGACGATTTGCTATAATAAATATAAAATGATAAAAAAATCGTTTTAAAAATGTTTGTTTGAGCCTCGATTATGTCTGAATGTACTCACACTACAAATCTAACCCAACATATTATAAATTCGTGCTTTAGTATAATAATGTATCCATATAAAAACCTGCATCGGAAATCCGTTTGCAAGATTGAAGTTACTCTACTATTTTTTTATATTATTGCTGTATGTTTACGGATATATGTCAGGAAATTGATAATTCTTATCGAATGAACATGATTTACAATAATGTTCATACTTTTATATTAACACTTATATCTAATAAAACCATGTCAACTTTATTACTAGCGCGTGTTGCCAAAATTTTATAACAATACACGAAATTGTTGCTGTGATAAAATATGTGTGTAAAGCCGAGCATGCGGGGTAAGATGGCAAACTCACGCAAAGTCTGGCCTTATTGCCTACATTATAATTTATTCGAGTTTAGCATGGCTTTCGAGTACGCAAATAAAATTGTATTTTTGTGCTTGCCATCGTGGCATTTGGACAAAAGTCCTTTAACTGGACAAACATACATTTAATTAAACATCAAGATCATTTTACCAACTTTGATAAATGACTGACATTACAAATTCAAACGTTAAACGGGTTGAATAGATATTCCCTATTCCATTAAGATTTCAGATTAATTCAAATAGTATGAATAATTGCTACCATCCATCTATCTGAAAATAAGCGCCAAATCGAAACTCGAATCAGCTGTTCCACTGACTTCGACCCAAACACCTTCAAAAACCCGCTACGAAGCAAAACTTTCACATTGTATAATTAAAAAAGAAAAATCAAATGTTTTTTTTAGACGGGAATATTGCAGGCATATAATTAATGTAAAAAATACCACTTCATTACGTAACCGCTTCGCTTAGTGATATTTACATGTTCCATAATACTTCTAATAGCATTAAAGCGAGGAAGTACCTCTGGGCCTTCAAGCGAGGGTGGTCCATAGGGCGATCGCGTGACGTCCGTCTCATTTGCATGCCCAAAGGAAGTGTGCGATTATTTGCAGATAGACGGACGCACTCGGACGCCTTGCCCTCCCGACTATGGACACAGTTATACCGAAAGAAAACCATTCCCCCTGCGTGCAGGTCGCGATTCCGAACAGGCGGTAGATTTGACTAAGAAATCGAAATAATCCTAAAAATCTTTATGAACTGACTGGCTCGGTAGGATGTTTGAGACCGTTAGGTTTTGGTGCTAGCTGGTTAGATTTTAATTAGTAAAGCTCTGTATCATTGTAGAGATTCATTATATCATGTAATTAATGTGTAATGAAAAAAATGAAGCGGATTATATATCTTACATTAAGGATATAATTTATAATGACTGTTATATTAAAATATTGAAATCATTACATTATGGTAAGGCGATGACGATGGATGAACAAGCTTCTTATGGTAATGAACAACCAATCCTACAGTTCTGTAAAAGTTAGGGTATGTGACCTTGGAATTACCATATTTAGACTGTAGCCCCTTTATCCTTGAAAGGTCTTACGTGGCTATTGCCAAATAACACCGCGGTAATCTTTTAATGTCCTATGCCTTTGGTCAGACAAGGCTACACATTTATCCACTAGGCATAGATTTAATGGTCTAGTAAATCTTTGAGATTTCTATCAAGATTCTGAGCTATTCCTGATTGACTCAAATGTATCGGTCTGACTGATAAGATGCAATAAATAGTGTCTAGCTCAGTAGCCGTCTAGGTCTCGGTATAATCTTTGACTTGACTTCAATATACACTGACAGATGCCTATCCCTTTCCTGGTAAACTTCACTGAGGATCAACATGTTCAATAGAAATCTACTAGTGAATTCCTGGCCCTAGAAACCTTACATAAATTTTAGTTATTTATTTATTTATTTAAGACGTTTACAAATAATAACAATATGCAGACACTAAAAAAAACAATATTGGTTTGTGCTAGCATCCTTAGTCGCCACTGTGACACTCTTCCTTAAATATTTAGGTACTTATACTAATACTAATACTACAACTAACTTACTTATCATATATGTACATCTATCAGCACAGCAATAACATTTGAATTTACATCTTCCCTGCCGCTATCCTATTAGTTATATTAAAATGATCCTAAAATATCTTAAAGAATAAACAAGTACTGTCTTTGATTTCATCGTCGGATCCGGCATGTTTTTTTCATAAAGCTAGTTACTTATTGGTTTATGCACACCGCTTTTTTATGATACGTCGAGGAAGCGCCTTTCATCTCACTAGGTTCCAAGGTATTATGAGGCTGTGAAGGTGGAAAGGCATTTCACACGGAATACTTTCCTCTAAATGCCGGAACACAACATATTAGAATTGTTGTTTTCCGGCATTTAGAATTGTTGTTGAAATGGTGAAGAAATAGTAGAAATGGTGGTGTTAGCCAGGTGGACTTGAAACAAGTCCTACCAACTTATATCTAATATCGAATTTGCCTCGCAAGTATTGATCAGAAAGCTAATCCTCCTTTAGTTTATGCAAGTTTGAGACGTGATGTAAAATCCACGGAAGTTTCAAGAGCTAATGAGGATTTAAGACTGGCTCGTGGCACTGTTCTACTGTTAAATTTATTCGTTTCCACCTCGTAAATTCCAGTCTATTCTTGAATAAATCACCCATAATGGGGTGCGAATGGTCTATGTATTCTCTCTTCGTCTGATAACTGTCGAATGGAGATATTTTTAAGATTACGCTTGGGGTTACGCTATGGAGAATATGCCGCTAACGCCAGAAATCAACGTGAGTAGAACATTTTTGGTTAATACGGTCAACGGTCAGATATTCTCAAATACAAACTTGTATTGATGAAACGCAAAGACTTATGCGAGAAAGCGTAATGTCCGACAACGCTTAGTGTTGTGGCACGTTAAAGATACCATACTTTCAGCAATGGTTAAATAACTAGTTGATAAGTTGATAGACACCTAGCGGTCGGTACAGCGACCGGTAAATGAGTTGGAAGTGTACTTCCAACACTTCCAGCTCATTTTCCTGCTAAATCCTGTCGAAGTAGTGTGAAAAAAAAACGTGTTAGTGGTTTAGTATAGGTACTTGTTTCGCTTACCCTGCTTGACCACCTATAACGCTAGTAAAGTTTTTATTGGAGTGAAAACTTCCTGTTTTTTGGCATGGCCGAAACAGTTTGAGCTGAAAAGCGACAGAAATATTTTTGAATAAATGCGTAATTATTCATAAGTATACGTGTTACAAGGTCGTTCGTTGCGTGCCTTCGCAAAATTTACTAGGAAGCAGATAGGTTATGTACCGCAGCGGTTTAGCCAGGGAATACAGTCGGCTAGAAAATAATGCCGATTTCTTTTCCGAGGTCCCGACTGATTATAATGTGAAATAATGAATTATTGAAAATACTTTATTGTACCAACACCTTACGAAACTATTCCATCCAGAACCTCCGAAGAGTTCCGACACTAAACAATTTACGGGATGACATTTTGCTGCAAATAAAACCACGTGACTTTTCAAAGTCAAAACATTTATAATTCTCGGATTAGAAATATCCAGAGGATGTCGATCGTTGCATTTGGTTAGCCCTTTTGGGCGGCCTATTGACCCACCAGAAATATTTTTTTAAAAGCGAGGTGATGGATCGAGTGAAGATAAAGATTTATTGTTTTTGTCGTTGACAGTACTGTATCTACTAAATCCAGTGCCGTGACAAGACTTTCGTGATGTTTCGCGAAACGAGCGTAACATTATTTATGACATTTTGATTTACTCGGGTTACAGTGATTTGATAACTGGAAAATTGATAACGTAACGATTTACATGATTATGAATAGATAGTTATGATCTTACGAAAATGTATAATATCGTAACAATTTGCATTGGTAATTGTAAATAGATAGTTGTGATCTTCCGAAAATTACATCGTAACGATTAACATGATTATGAGTAGCTAATTGTGACCTTCTAAAAAAGTATAACGTCGTAACGATTTACATGTTTATGAATAAGATAGTTATGATTTTCCGTAAATTGATTACGGTACGGTTAACATAATTATGTTTGGCTCGTTTTTAATAATTTCTGTCCGCGGCTTGGAGCATTGAGTGAAATCTTTAAAGATTTTCTGTAGATTATAATTTTACAAGTAGGTACGATACGTATAGGTACTCCTAACCTATGAGTATGATATTTAGGCCACTCTCTCACGGCCATTTCTTCGCACCTTTTAATTTATATTACCTTTATAAGGGCCTGGTTATGAAGTGTAAAATGCGGATGAAATCTTTATAGAAAATGTAGGTGTGAACGATTAATGCAATTGCTGTGAGGGCGTTATCATGTCATGACTCCATAGCCTACTGGGCCACAGCCACAGTGCATTCGTTATTTAGCTGGGTTTCTTATTTATATGAATATATCTCCGAGTCCATATGACCCAATTATAACACCCAACCATAATAATTGCTGTATACCGTCATTTAGAGATAAGATACTCCACCAATAGGTTACTAATGTTTTATTAAAAAAAAAAACACGAAAATCTTTTTTGTCCAAGTACTTACTGATGAATAGTAAGTATTAATGAATTTAAATGCAGAATACATCTATCTGAAATCAGAGCGAATCTAGAAATAGAACTACTTAAATGTAAGACCCCTTTTTGTTTATACTCTCTTATTCTACGACTTCAACAAACGGAGGAACTGGCTATCTTACCTCTGAATGTCGGAACACAGCAATATAATAATAATTACGGTGATATAATTCGGCAAGATGGTGGTAGCTAGCTAGGCGGACTTAAACAAAGTCATATTTTCATAATTATTTAATTTACAAAAAACATAGTCCCTCGCAATCTCCGAGGATCAACACCTAATCTCGATGAATCTTGTTTTAACTGGAGAAAGCATTGACGCCGTCTGATGGTCATTATTATAAACATAGTCGGATATGCAGTTGATAACGATAACTTTGTTAGCGGCTATTGCTAAACCAGCGATAATCGGCACGTTAAATGCATGGTGTAGGGATGTCTCATCGATTCAATGCTCCAGGCGACTATAGAAAAGACGTCGATCGGGTGGTCTGTCATTCAGCTTACGCAAGGCTATTATTAATGGAACCAGTTCACAGCACCGTGTTCTTGACACTTTCTTGTATGAAATAAACTGCATTACTAATTCGGTTATGGAAGGGTAGTAGTGGTTGATCTTGCTTGAAGCTCTACAATAGAGCAGGCTTTCCTAAAAAAATAAATTCACATAATTCTTAAAGGCGGTTCCAAAATAAGTCTATGGAAACTCAGACGCTAAAGAAACATTATTTTTAGGTTAGATACAAATTTACATAAACAACTCTTTAATTCTATCATTAACTCTATCTTGCTTATAAAACTGGTGTTATTGTAGGTACAGGGATCACATGAGCCATCAAAACCACTGCACACTCGTACATAGTATTGAGATTGACTCTACTTTACGTAAAATAAAAAGAAATGAAGTACCTACCTAAGAACAGTTAATCATGCGCCGGCGCATGATGAGGTGACGCGATGCGCATCACAAGCCGTTATGACGCGATGACGTTTTAGAGTTTCACAGTGTGAAGCGAGATTTCTGTGAACGTGAAACCGAGGTTTTCCTTTTTGAAAAAAAATAATAATAAATAAGGCTAAAGCCTACAATACGACAATAGCTTAATAATAGTAAAAAAAACAACATGGTTGATCAAGTTTTGGGTAGCCGAAAATTCGTAGAAAACAATATTGTTACATATATATACATTTATGTTGAAATTACTAAAAAGGTTACCTTTGTATCTATAACTTAAGAATGATCCTAAAACGATGGTAAAGTTTGGTTATCTTTGTAGTTTAATGTGCCGAGTAAATTGAAGTCAAAGCTCAACGCCTGAACCCTATTAAATTTTGATAAGAACCCTTCAAAGCTTAACCCACGCTTGCTTGGTTGAATTTTTTATCGCGTTGCGATTACCCGTGGTCCGTTAGGCCGCGCACGCGCACTAGGTAGAAATCACTGGAATCTATCCATGATAAATTACCCTGCACTCTGACTTGACTGCTCCAACCTTAATGACCGGTAATAAAGCTCAAATTGGAATGTTATCAACAGTCGCTGATTCTATGTGGGTGATTATGAGCAAGCAATTAAACTTAGCGTTACTATCTCCAACATTGTTTACGGTCTTGTATTTGATGTCATATCTCGATAGCTTAGCGGTGAAATTAACGTTTCACCGCTCACTGCTTTTTCCAGATCGTTTTGAAAAAATGCATAGTATTAGTAATAATATTATAATTATTAAAATTACTAAACGGCCAAGGAGTGAAACCCTTTGTCTGAGTCTGTGTTTCCCGATCACTACTATATGGGGGTCTTCAAGTCAAGAGTTAATAAGTTCCTTCTTGTCAACCTTGCGCCATCGTAGGCTGCGTCATGCGAGTCAGCAGTCAAAAGCAAGCCTATATTAAACATAAAAAAAACCCTAACAGTGTTTTTCCAACTACATCATCCATACTGGTTTTGATAATGCAGTTTAATATTGAGTTTTATAGCGCTAGCAGAGAATGCAGTAGGAATATCTCTAATTGGAAATTAATTTCACATAAATTTACATAAAAAGTATTAAGTAACAGACTCATGACTTTTCTACCCTACAAGAAAAAATGTATTTATTCATTTTAGTAGACATGACAAAAAACGTCTAAGGAGTGTAATACGTTGTCTGCATCTGTTTTAACAAAGTTTTGAGTGAATATTCTTTCTTATTATAAAATATATATACTTAGAGTATATATATTTTATAATAAATAGTAATTAGATTTGTAATTTTGACGGGTTATTTTGGCCAGTTTTATTGTTATTCGGAACCGTAATTACGGAGATAATGTTATTCTTCAGGTCCAATTTTGTGCGAAGGTAAGCCCAGCAGCCTCAAACCAAAGGAATCAGAAACCTCATTATCCCCGTTACCCCCATTACCCCACCTCAACGCTGAGTTAGCCGTTTCCGGGCTCATCTTTTTGCTATTAGAAAGTGGGCACATCATCCCACATTCCGACAAATTGCAATTTATTTCGCGTGGGAAACCAATGAAAAGGATTTGAAATGCATGAGGCCGGTTATCGCGGCATATAAGGAAATAAATATCTTATGGGTCATTTGGACCCCAGTATGGTAACCATTTTTTATTTTAGTATGAAAGGGCTTGGACATTTTTTTTTTTTTTATTGTACGACGGGTAAGCACTTGGCCTTCATCTCACCTGGTAACAAGTTGAGATAAGGCCGAAGGTGGAGGCGCACTTCACCCGGAATCCTCAACCAACTGAGGAACTGGCTATCTTACCTCTGAATGCCGGAACACAACAATTTTAGAATTGTTATTATGGCGACAGAATTAGGTAAGACGGTGGTAGCTAGCCAGGCGGACTAAACAAAGTCCTACCACCAACCATACATGCACTCTTGCTTCCACATGGTAAAATTTCGCTTTGAATTATACCTACCTATCATTCATTTATGGGTAATGTGACAGCTGTGCTCAAAGTAATTAGATTAAGGTTTTAGTATGGATGTAGATCAGGATTGGGTAATGTCGCAGACACAGACGTAAATGGTTGATAATATAATAAAAGACTTGCCTTGGAGTACTTACCTATCTTTTTTTGTCGATGTCTCCGAGGCCGAAATGTCAAGGTAACAAAAAACCCCACTACTGATGGGGTTTTTGATGATATATGTAGTTTTCAACTAAAGAAAAGACATCAAATAGCACTAACAAGACCAACCAGCCGAAGATAGTTAGGGTGCCAAACATACAGATGCTAGATAGCAACATTCCGCCCCGACGACGTGTCTGTACCTGAACAAACTGCAGTAACATTTTCACAATGGCTCGTTATACAGAGACCGTGACAATGTCCGCTGTTTTGAACTGGTTTCAGGCCACTCTCTTCTGTATTGCAATTTAATTATGTTTATTAACTGGACGTAACAGAAATCTTATAAAAAAATTAACATTACAAGTTACCAAAAGTTTTTTACTAACATATTTATTATACAATATAAAACGTAACCCAAAAATAAATAGTTAAAGAAATCAATAATGAATTGTCTTATTTAGTTTGTTGCATAGTAAAATTACATTACAAGTTACCAAAAGATTTTTACTAACATATTTATAAAATATAAAACGTAACCAAAAAATATTACAACAGTATAAAATAAATCAATAATAAGTTGTCCTATGCATTTAATGAGTAGGTCCCATTTGTTCTATGGAACATGACGTCATCGAACAAAATGAGACATTATCTTCCCAATTTTTTCCATAGAACAACATACTAGCTTTTTACCCGATTTTCATGCCATAAAACAAAATGCAAATCAGATTTTCTCAAAATCAAAATTAATTGCATAGTAAAATATCTACAATCTACCACATATTAGATATACCTCTACATATATGGAAAATACATAACTAGCCAAAATATCAGTTCCTATGTACCGTAAAGCACTACATTATCTGTATCTGCTATAATCGCAATCAACAAACATTCAATATTTTATAGAGTTCGTTCAACAATTCAAAAACTGCATTTTCATAAAAGCTTCGTTTTGAATTTGGAGTGCAGTTATGTCTAAGGTTTTTATTACACTTTGCTAAGTAGATTCGAATGCGAAATGATATGTGGAATCTTTTATAGTAATAGGGGTAGTTAAGGGAAATATTAAAAAATGGGATTTAGTTTTAACTGTGCATTGTCAGTAGGTATAAGTACCATGTCATCACAGGTATGTAGGCATAAAGTTATAAATACTCAGAGTATTTTCAGTTCATTGTCCGCCCATTCAAGGTGAATAATTTATAGAACTTTTATTAATACTCTGGGATATATCAACGTTAATACCCATCTAATGGTATACAATATTTTATGAGTAAATAAGGAATAATTGATGTAAAATAATGATGATTATAATGTATGAGTAAATAAGGAAGGATACAATACACACCTAGAGCCAGATGAAACAAGATTAATGTAATAATACAATAATAAACCTACTATTTTGTTTGCTTTTTTATTTATCATCTACTTTTACACCATGTAGGTTAGGAATATAATTGCAGTCCTTAATCAATCAGACGTATTAGGCTTAAATTATTCACCATAGACAGGCGTTGCAGAGTCTATAGAATATTGCTTGAAAGTGATGTAGGTATTCTCAATATGCGGCGAACCAAAACTATGTGAAAGTTTCATTGCCCATATCATCAAATATTTCATTTCTATGAAAAATATGCATCAAAAAGCATATGATTTTAAATTGCCGCGTTTTCCGAGCACAATGCCTTTTCATTTCAATTACCAACACGCTGCGAACAGTGTAGATGACTATCGGTTATTGTCACCGGAGTGTTTATTCTGATGATTGTTATTAGTTGTGTGATTAGTATGTATGATGTTTTCACATCTTGTCTTGTTTTTTTAGGGTTCCGTACCTCAAAAAGAAAAAAAAGGATCATAGGATCACTTTATTGTCCGTCTGTCTATCTAGACCTGTGGTCTAGACCCTGTTTCTCAGGAGCGCGTAGAGTTATCAAACTGAAATTTATATCAAATACTCCTTGAAGCTGTCAAAAAATCCAACTTCTATGCCAACGCAATCTCTTTTTTTTATTTAAATTTGCTGGTCAAGAACACCACTTGTTGGAGCCCTACAAAATGAAAACGGCACCGCGGCAGGCCGATGAAATGATGGAGATTAGCTTGATTTTTGACAACGCGTGGGGTTGAACGAGATCGGCGAGCTTGACGATTGGAGAAATCAGGGGGAGGTCTTTGCCCAACAGTGGGACACATCATCTAACAGCAATAGTAAGCATTTTCTATCTGTGCTGTCTTTATCTGAGTTGTACTCTCGTCAAATTTTATTTTAATTGTACGACGGGTAAGCTCTTGGCCTTCATCTCACCTGGTTACAAGTTGAGATAAGGCCGAAGGTGGAGGCGCACTTCACCCGGAATCTCAAAAACTCAGGAACCGGCTATTTTACCTCTAAATGCCGGAACACAACAATTTTTAGAAATGTTATTATGGCGACAGACTTATGTAAGATGGTGGTAGCTAGCCAGGCGGACTTAAATAAAGTCCTACCACCAACCAAACCAAGCACAATATATTGTACTCCCCACGGGGATCGAACTGGATCTGAAACCAGTGGGTTGAACCACAAGACCACAGAGGCAGTTAGTATATTGTTCAATGTCATTAATTATTGTTGGTAGGTACCTACTTACAGAGGGAATAAATACGCATGGTTTTGAGCTTTATTTTTCTAGCGTTTAGTGTACGTTACAATAATATTTACAAAATTTGGCTAAACAGATACCAATACATCAATCCATCTATTTGAAAAGATTACAAAAAACTGCTAGTTTGTTACATGTTCGGGACAAAGCGGCTGAACGGATTTTTATGAATGTGGCATGGATAAACTATGTGCTATAGGAACCACAAAAAATACTTTTTATCAGTGTTCCACGCGGACGAAGCCGCGAGCAAAGGCTAGTAGAAATCTGTAACACAAGGTTGATACCCTTTCCTTATAGACAACAGCGGAAAAAAAAAACCTTATTTGTGGAATAAGAAAATTATATGGGGCAAGATTGCCGTGGCGGTCGCGGCTTTAGAATCGACCCCTCCAACTCAGCCCATGGATGTCGTAAAAAGCCGAATAAGGGACCTCACCAGAAGGACAGCAGCTTCCTTCCGCGTATTATGTACACCTTTACGCCTGCCAAGCGCGGTGATTATGGCAAAACCGTCCAGCTTTGGAGGAGGCTTTATCCAGAACTGGACACTAATGGGCTGTTGATGTGATGATGTATGGGTGAAGATGATGATGGTGATACGAAGCGTGAATCAACATTGCAATTTTAACATTTACTAATTGTAAATATTTGCTCAAATAATAACAAATTGGCTATACAACCACAAAATAGTGATTCAAAACACCATTCATCTTCGTCTCTGCCGCCGTTCACCTCCAATCCGATTTTATCAAGCAACCTATCTCCCTGATTTATTAGGCTTTAAAGTATCGTGATATTTAATATCAAAGGTCTTTGCAAGTGGGACATCGAGATGTTTCAGTGGATCGGATTCGAGGTGATGATTTAGTGCTAACGATGGCTGTAAATCTTTTGTTAGTATACTTACTGAGCAAGACCGTTTTTTCTATCGTCTCTGTGGTCTAGTGGTTCGCCCACCAGTGTCAGATCCAGTTGTCCCGGGTTCGATCCCCAGAGAGAATACAATTTTGTCCACCTAGGCCTAGTTCGTATAGGCGACAGAATTTAGTAAGATGGTGGTTTGGTAAGCTAGCCAGGCGGACTCAAACAAAATCCTACCGCTATCTAAACCAAGCACAATATTGTATTACCCCTGGGGATCGAACCCGGGACCTCTAGATCTGACACCGGTATATAGGCGAACCACTAGACCACAGATGCGGTTAGAGTACGCCAGAGTACGCATGCAGTACCATAGTTAGCCTTAGATATCCTCAAATCAGACCTTAAAAGAAAATTACTATAATAATTACCTAGAAACTGGCTTATCTTTACTATTGTCTAGTGTGGGGTCCATAAAACCATGCTAAGAACTGGAAGGGAAGGTAGTGGTTTGTATTGCAGCTCACCATCGCTTTACGATGTAAGCTGTGTGCATATATCTGTCACGTTAATCTACGTCGAAAGTCGGTTTGATTCACTTGCACACGCGAATAGGGATGTTAAAGCTAGGACTGGGTATCTCATCTCTCTAACAAGTGGCTCTCTATACTGATCAGGCGGTGCTACGGGAACCATTCAACTGTGCATGTGCCAGCAAGAGCTGGTAAGAGAGAAAATAAACCGGCCTCATGCACGCACACCAAGGGTTCCGGCCAAAATTACACCACGACAATTTAAAAAAAATACGTTTCTTGTAAGATTTGATGTTATGGTGGTAATAGAAATACACCCACATATATATATGATAATATGATAGACAGATGGACAGCGATAAGGCATAGTTTATGGACCGTTGGCATCCTTTGGGTACGGAATCCTTAGAAGACCAAAAACTGTTATTGGGAGGATACCTCGTACTAGGTACTATGTCTATAGTTAGAACCTTTGTTACAATGCGTAATTCTTATGATGTGCTTACTGAGGTTAATGGTTAGTAAGTTACAGTTGATGAGTTATGGGTGTTCAAAATTTCTAATCAACTTGTATTTTAAATCCGGTTCTCTTTTACGGTAGAGAGGCTAGAGATGTGAATGTGACAAGACATAATCCGGTAAAGATGTCTTGTCACATTCACGTCCCTAGCTGCTGTTCACATTTTATTTATGGCTAAGTACCTAGTGCAAATGAAAGTAAGATGGAAGATAGGAGAAGGTCGTAAAATTACAAGTGACACTTAAGATGTAAGGAATGACTCTATTTTAAAGAGTATCTGAGCCAAGTTAAAACTAAAGAGCAAAGCTTTTTAATCGCAATTAATTTTCTGATGATGAATCACTAACTATAAATCATACAAACGCATCAATCAGTGAACCAGACTCAAGGTCTATAATTATGACTACACCATCTTATCGAAAACTGTGTCAATCTCCTTACAAAAGATACAAAACTAATTGTTTAATCGCAGACAATTTACCAATTGGTCAACTTCCTACACCAAATTGTTTGTTATTTCGAAGAATTGCCGTGAGTAGCGCCTGACTCATAATAATAAGCCTTTGTTCTTTAAATATAAAGTATTTTGTGTCACTAGGTAACTGTAAAGCGTAGATAATAGCCTCTTTACAGCTTTAAAAATGTTATGAAAGAGCATTGTCAGTAGCTGGGCTGGTTTGGAACCGATTAGGATCGGTTTGACTCTAAACTTTCGTAGCAGGTTTTGCCATTGTTTGGCTGTAAAAGGTTTTTTTGGTTGGATTTTTGGGTTACATCGTGATGATACATTCTTCATCGTTTAATTTGCTTGGAAGAATTTAGTTCAAGAACGCTGGTAACTTTGATATATCAAAAACAGAATAGATTAATTTGCCTATGGTATCGAATATTAGTACCACAATAATATAATTTTTAAAAACCTGTAGATTACCGGTAATTTAATAGTAAAAGAGATTAATTTGACTGCAATGCGAATGGAATAGTTTCCCCTTCTGCTTTGAGGTAAAAGCTTGAGTCAAAGTAGTGCAGAATGAAGTTGTTTGCTATGGCATTTCAGAACAAGTACCTACCTACAGCTATCAAAGAAGCATACGAAGAAAAAGATACAGAAAACGAATAGAAAAGCACTGAATTAACATGTTGATGGTGCGTGAAAGATACAGACGTGAAAAATTATAGTGTCTATAGCTATAATTTTTCAGTCAACGGTTCTACCAAGTCTATGTATATTCATGATTGAAGATCATCCGCATAATAACATACTTGAGTCTTAGATTGAATAGCTTCTTAGATTTGGTCCACTGGTTCTGTAACGGATATGACAACATGCGCATAATTCGATCACTACAACTACTAACCAGTAGATATAATACCTACCTACGTCCCTGTATTTGTTTATATATTTATCTTTTCTTAGATATGCAAAAGTTTCATTTTATCATAATAATATATCTACCATCAATCTTTCTTTAAGCTTGGTATGCGCATAATCTTAGAAAAATCTTAACAATTTGTCGCTTTCGTTTCTAGAATGCTCTCAGCAGCATTTATCTCTTGTTGCATGTGGAGCCATTAGCCTTGAAGCATACAATTTAAATTTTTAATCTGCATTTTCTCAGCTAGCTGGTTTTCCTGTATTTTCATAATCATTTGAATTCACCTTCTTTGGAATAACCGCGTACAAGATAGGAGATTGCTTCAATTTGCTTCTGTAGTGTCCAACGGAATTGATAGGCCATTTTGTTTTTTATTGCAAATCGTTCCAAGAATATTAAATCTCTACTACGATAACAAGTTGTGTTTTTCCGAACATGTTACTAAACTTATGTTAAACGCTCATCGCCTCACATTTATCTTGTGCTAGTAAAATCAAGTCCTATAACGTATAAATTGCATCGTTCTTATTGATGGTCTAGTCTAGTTTTCAAAGATATATTTTAAGTCATGCTTGCATGTAGTTGATATGAACCATCACATAGATTTATAGTTACCTACTAAATATCAAATTGCAATCGAGTCTTATTACAGCCAATGATGCCGGACTTGACGTCGGTATTGGTGTCGTGTATCAATGAAAACGTTTTAGGTACCAACATTATTCCGATTGACGAGAGAGTGGTAAGCGAGTAGCGATAGCTTTTGTACGCGGTTGGTATAATGTTTTTTATAATAAACAATAGCACACTAGGTGTCTCATTACATAATGGAAATTAAAAAGGTATTTTAAGAAAGCATAGACATCGTATAGAATGGGTTTTATTGTGAATGATGTCTAGCTTCTGGCCAAAGCAAGGATGAGGCCTACGATGGACCGAGCTTTTCCAAAAGACTCTGGCTCACCTGCGCACCGACGGAACACAGTGAACCGTTTAGCACCGGACTTTGGCAGGAAAGTGGTCGCCACGTGGTAACAGCATCACGTGGTTACAGATAACACCAGTACTGCGATCATATAGCCGAAAGCGCTAGCAAAAACCAGCGAGTTTATTTTTACGGCCGGGGTAGTGATATTATCATAATTGACACCTGAAAAGATTTCGTGCCAACATTAACGATTGAACTTGAATACAATTTGAAGTAAATAGACGTTGCATTGTTGAACCAACACATACATTATTTCAGTCTATTGAAGACAAAACACATGACATTAAAATTCACCACGGAGCATTAGGCAGGCAATGGCCCAGATCACTGTCAGACAATGATAGGTTCTGAATGAGATATTTGCACTGTCGAAGTCAGACGGGGCTATAGTTATGGATGTGGTAATATAATATTGGGTACGGCACATCCTGTAGTATGTGTACTAATTACGGCTATAATTTATGGGTATCAATCTAGAAATCAAAAATAAGAGCTGCATGATTTTGATATTTGTGTAAGTTTATACGTTTATCAAACGTAGTGCTTGTTAAGAACTTCCTGTGTTCTTTAGAAAAAAAGTTCAGTAATGATTTACAATTTGCCATGGCGGTCGCGGCTTAAGAATCGACGCCTCTAAATCGTTCCAAGATGTCGTCAAAGGCAACTAAAGTTACTCACCAGAAAAAGGGCAGCAGTTTGCTTCTGTGTTTTACCTCACAGCTTTAGTGAAGTGAGAGAGTGGTGTGTAAAGAGGGCTACGGACCAGTGGCCCCCCTGGTCAACCCCCTCGGCGAGCCATCGGTATTTTTAAGTACCGGTGTCTCCCCTTGCTGGGGGAAACATCAGTACTAGGTTTTGAATTACATTTTAAGCACTCGTGTACCCCCTGTCAGGTATGACTTACACCTTTAAAAATAAAACGATTTTGAAGTACATATTTGATGTTTTACAGTGTCAGTAAGTCGAGTCATTGTAATAGTATATATATATTGTCATGTATTAATTTAACGTAATTAACACTACAATATCCCTACTACTAGTATTTTAGGTACCGTATTTACAATTTTTCACTCATCGCAGATTTTCCATAAAATGTCCAACGCTTATATCATTATGCACCAGTTGTATTTGTGCTTTCAAAATAAGCGAATCTCTTTCTGTATATACCATTCATTCCTTCTTTTACTGGAGTTTACATTATTCTCAAAGTTTGTGATTACCACTTTGTTCAGCGACATGTCGTTTTCTAATACAGTTAACAACTTAGACAGAGTAACATAATTTTTATTAATTTGTCTGTTCAGCTTTGAATTCCAAGCTTCGGCGAAATTATTGGTCCTGTGTCGTTCATTATAAATGCACCATTCTGCTATACATTGGTCATTTTTCAACCATGTCTTTTCCATGTACCTTAAAAATATTTTTATTTTATTATCACCCAATTCCTCAGACTGGTCCTTGATGTAACTGTATCCCTCTTCGACTTTTTCCGGAGGTAATAGTGGAAGCACGGCACATAAACCAATGGTTAAGGTTTTGCTTCTTAGCGTTTTTCCATAAGCAATTTGTGAAATGAGCATAGCATCGTTTCACAATTAAATTCGGAAACAATGCTTTCAACGGATTAGTCAAGCCCATTTCAAAACCAGCATGAAATACATTAGGTTGCCAATCTGGGAAATTCGCCTTAATGATTTCGTACATAATAAAGTACGACTCCTCTGCCTTATCACTCATTAGAGCATATAATAAAGGTACAATAGTAGTTGTATCAGTTGTGCTTTATAAGTCAGCGTGTAAGGCAAAAAGTTGAGCAAACGGCCTAGGGGTGCTCTTAAAAGTTGCATCTCCATACTTTGCGTGTACTCAAAAGCAGTTTTCCTTTTTGGTTACAAAATACTATAATTTATTCATTTGTTCATTTTGTAATCTCCTAATATAAATTGACGATATTTATTGGGAATTTCTACGTCGGTAATTTTTTTAAACATGAATTTCTTGACATCAAGTTCCGACTTTCGTTTAGTGTAAATGGCATTTGAGAACTTTTTCAAGAAGGTATTGACGTTAACATATGAAGACCCTGATCGTACAAGGGTGTCATCATATTATCAAAAATATTTTTACAGGTTCTTCTGCACATGCTGCAGCTTTTGTTTTTATCTTCTCTAGAGGCACGGCCACTTCGTTTCGAGCTTGGTCGGGCAAACATTCTAACTGGCTATTCAATGAGTTGTGCTGTGTTAATTTTATAATTTGGTGACCCTGAAAATAGGTAAGATAATAAATAACGACATAAATTACTTTTATTACTACGAACTTAAAAAATATCTACTTACTCTCATGGTCACAGCCTCAGGGCACTTGAATTTCTTTTTGTTGCAGCAAATCCATCCTTCATCATTATTACTGTATTTCTTATGTTTTACGTATTGGAACCCTTCATGAAGTAAAATTGTTCCACCTTTTCTATGTATAAACTGTACATTTTTATTAATTTCGCAATAAATATCGAAATGTAATCAAGGAACAATAAATATAATACGAATCGATCAACTGACATTGAGAGATAAAATAGACACCTATACATATATGACATAATAATAATAAATACTTATTATTATTGAGTGGCCAGTATGTATAACCAGGACAGTGCACGAGTACTTAAAATATAATTTAAAATCTAGTACCGATGTCTCCCCCAGCAAGGGGAGACACCGGTACTAAAAAATACGCCCAGGGGGTTGACCAGGGGGGCCAGGGGTCCGAAGCCGTAAAGAGGATGTAGTAACTAATAATGAGAAAGGAATGCGAAAAGAATAATTTGAGCTCAAAGAGAGGATGGATGAAAGCAGGTTGACGAAGCAAATATTTATGTCGAGTGTCGATGGTACAGTTGGAGAATGCTATAAGACGTTGTGGTTAGGCCCCAGGTCAGAAGTACCACAACGATCATGTATGAAGAACGTGATGAGTGGAATGAGGCAAAAGAGGTGCGATGCAAGGAGCGTAGTTTTATTGTACGATGGCCTTCATCACCTGGTTATAAGTTGAGATAAGGCCGAAGGTTGAGGCGCACTTCACCCGGAATCCTCAACAAACTGAGGAATCGGTTATCTTACCTCTAAAAGCTGGTAGTAAGTGAAAATCCGTTGTCTCTGCCTACTCCGCTGGGTTACAGGCATGATCCTTTGTATGTGTGTACGGTGATAACCAATCCGCCTGCTTAATGTGATTATGGCATTGAACCCCCTCAGCTTATGGAAGACACGTTTAATCAGTGGATTTACAAGGATTGTTTGCTGCGTTTCTTCTAATGATACTGCTCGCTATCTCACTTTCTGCTTCAGTAGATTTATAACTTCATCGCATACAAAATGACCACTGTGGTTCACGAGCGTTCCGCTTGAGTCGATCGCATTCCCCTTATTGTTCGCAAACTATAATCATCCGGAAATATTTTCAATTGCATACCATAAATTGGCAGTCTCGTACCTTCATTCAACCGCAAAATCACGGATAATAAACCTTGACTTGCCCCTGCCTAGGGGATAGCGTAATTTGTCTTTCTTCCATCATCATTGTTAACTTTTAGGTAGCCCAGTGCTGGGCTGGCTGGGACAGGTACGCCTCCATCCCCAAATGTACTCTAACCTGTTCTGTTTGCAATTAGGTCTTGCCCTGTACAGCGATAATTACAGTGACAAAATTATTATTCCACGTGGCTGGTGGTCTACCACGGTATCTAATACGAGTATAACCCTCAACGATTTTCCTCCATCTGGTTATATCCTAGATGTTAGGGTTCCCATTTTTTATAGGTCTTCCTCATACAAGTCATTCCATCGCTTCCTGGGTCTCTCATAATCACTCCCTCGAAACATTACTCCATCTGCCATTCCTGTCTACTAATCAATGTACCTTACCTATAATTATAAATACTAGAAGTCATACTAAGTCGAAATTGAACCTTTAAAATGTAGAAATAAATAGCTTTTTGCACTTCTCCATATAAACTTTCACTATGGCAAATCTCACATTTCTTCGTGTGTGCATTAAGCTTAAAAAAGGGCGCGAAGTTTTCTCTTAGCGTATTATATAGATGGAATGATATACAAAGTGATGGTTGATATAACAACCCTTGTTATGTGAACCCTTTCTTATAGCACGGCGTACTGCGTATTTGTAGGTATAATAATTTGTTATTATCCGCTGAGAACATAGCTTATGAGGTATTGCATTGCATTAGTTGACTTCTGGTTGATTCTGAGACATCAAAAATATGAACTGGGTACATAATCTTCGTTGTCAACGTCTTCTCATCAAACTAGTTATTAGTATTTTTGTGTTGGGAACGGAAAAAAGAATTGGGTAATTATTTCAATAAATAAATCTGTTAGGAACCAAGTCCGTAGTTGGATGTTGATAAATTAAATTGGTGCGTGGGCATAGAATGCGTTATATTGAATGTAATTGAATGAATCATTAAATCATGTTGGAAATTATTTAATTTACGTGCTTAGGCTTTTAAATTTCACGCTGTCTATTATTACTTTTGATTTTATCTCTAGTTTTATTATCATGAAATCTCAAGAACTCTTGTCAAATCTTTCAGTCTAGACAATTTTGCAAGTGAAGTGTTTTGTAATGTACCCAAAGAAAGAAAGTCTATTAGAAAATCCTACATAGTACTGTCAATCGATGACAAAGCGTAAACGACGTCGACAAAATTGGCTATTACAGACATAATTTCACCTATTTATGAATGACGCACAGCACTTTATACAAGTGAAAGTATTCGATTAGACTTTGTGCTACCCTGACTTAGCAAATTTATTTGAGAGCGCAATTAGGCTTTTCTTGTAAGCTTTTTGCGTAATGCTCTTAAATGTCCGCTCACACATAGCAAGTACACAACAACTAAAATTACGTACGCACATCTTGATCTAATGCGCGCTGACGTCTGCGAAGTTTTCTTAAATCAAGTGGTATAAAAGCTCTTTCGCATATTGTCGTTTTAAATACCGATTTATCGAACCCGGTGACATTAAACCTCCGCATTTTGCATGGTACATGGACAGCTTTAATTGTTCTTCGTGTTCTTTGAATCAACTCGGTAACGTTTTAATATGCTGGTGCTTAGCCTGAATTAAATCGAAGCTGTTGCAGATCTAAGAATAGGCATATTAATTGACTTGTAAAACAACCGGGACTCAGTCCCAGTCATCCTTCAGTTCTTCTGTTAATTCAACAGTGTTTTTTTTTCAAATAATTTCTTTGTATATCAAAGAGCATCACATGTGTGTCTCCATAGACAAGGTTGTATAGTATTACCAGTAGTATTAAATAGAACGATGTTCAGCTATCGTGGCTAAGTACCTCATCAAGTCGGTTCGTTCGTCAAAGCATTGTTTCGAGTATACAAATACAACTGATTGAATCAAACGCGATGGGGGCGGTGTATTCAATTTGCACTATGCAGCCCCATTGAACGAGAATGAATGGTGCCCTGCAAATATTGCCCGGTTTCTCTCTGTACGTAGGTACGATTAAGACTGAATTTAAATTACTCGATGAATAAACACTTTGATCGATATGTTTTTGCAGATTAGCGTTTTATTTTCATATTACTATCGACATACAGTTTATGTTTTCATTACTTAGATACTTTTAGTGGGAGTTTGTAATACTTAGCCGTAAAGTATGATGTTGAACTTACAAAAGATTACAGAAGTCATGCAATAACAGTATCTAAAAAAACTTCCCCCAAATGATTTTATGCGAATGGTATTCAGTTCAATACTTTAAGAAGAATAGGTGTGTTATTATATAGATGAGACAAAGGATAATGACCTAAAACGTTTTATATTAACACCTTTGTTTGGACATGAATAGAATCGGCACGCAGATTTGCTGAAATCGAGCCATTGTTCGCTCGTTTGCTCGAAATTGGGGCAACATTTTAATAAAGGCAGTTTGCTGGCTTGTTTTGTACCCGAAAATGTAAAAAAACAATATGATTGTTGTATAAAATTTGAACGAACAGAATCTAGCTTGATTCCCGCTGAGTAGGTACCAAAGTCAACGTGTGGAGGTGCTACATATTTGTGGGAATAGTTTAGGTGTTATTTATTTAGTGCTAGTTTGGGAATGCCTCGCAGTGTATCACGCCAAGTTCGTTAAACAAAAATACAAACATACACCATTAAATATATTTTTTGATGTGCTATGTGGTGGCAAACAGGCAAATGGCCCACCTAATGGTAGGTGGGCCACTTGCCTGTTGGTACCTATTGACGCTCGCAGCGCCCGACCCTTTAAAACTTTAAGAACGCATCTTTTTAAGAACCCTAATAACAATGAGGAATACATGTATTATGGAATAGAGAATAAGAGAGATATCCTGATGATTAGTAACAATGCTTTCGACTACAGATTTAAATGGTATAAAGAACAATGCACAGTTTTGTACACTCAAAGCATACTGTCAATCATTTGTGTGATAGCCAATTTGTGTTCATCGGCCGAAAAATTTCCATAGCACACGGTCTGCTGCACTCAAAGGGTTTGATTTTGACCCCGCCAAGATAAATTTCACACAATGGACTATAAAAAAAAAAATTAAGGATTCAACACTCATGCTTTGGGTGTAGGTTGATATTCAAACGCAAAATGATGATGCTATGTGTACTACTGAATGTAATATTGAATGCTTAGCGAGTACAGTTCGATGTTTATCGCCACTGACGCGATCTTTTTACATTTATTACGGTATGATAAACAGTTCGTAAACTGTCTTCTTTTACACATGACTTTTCATGTGCTCCTTAGTTTTGTATATAAAATGCAGAAAAATACTTGCAATAGTTATTTAAAAAGTTTTGGTCCCCAGGCCCAGACATATTAATTAAAATGATATCTACCGTCCAAATAAATAATAATGCCAATCGGTGAAAAACTCGCAGAATATTCGATGGACATACATAGAAAAAAATACAGCAGCCACAAAATTCTGTCAGCGCCATTTTTTTTGCGCCCGAGCTAGCGCTCGGCGGCCACACTTGCGTTTGTCCTCTAGATAATTTCTGGGTATTTGATTTAGGTTCCTTCGCATTATAAAGTACCTATCTATAACATAATTCAATTATAAGGTTTCTCGTTATGTAACCTTTGACCGTACCTTATATTTAGTGATTTGTTTTATTCATTATAATTTGTGAATACGCTAACGATGTAATTTCATGTTAACTAATTTGTTGTTTTCTCTTTGCAGGTAAGCATCATTAAAATCCGGAAGTTGTTCGGTGCAATTAATTTTAGTCAAGTAAGTGAATGTTTTAAGGGCATGTTTCTTTTGAAAATGTAGTGAAAACGCTTAGGATATTATTTATTTGACATAAAAAAAACATAATTCATTATTCCTATAAACCTTAGTGTACAATTCGAAGCTTGAAAAGTTAATTTGTGACCAACATTACTCGGCTTACAAAGTAATGCTTTCTCCACAGCTCGAGTTGACAGATGCGTGGGAGAGGGGTCCGCCTTAACTCATCCTCCGATATCCCTGATAATAATCAAACATAAACTCTCTTCCATATCACAATTATAATTATTTACAAGGTACGATATTTGTATACACAACAAAATTTACATTTATATCGTCCATGGTCGACCGTGTCGAGGGCTCTCAGGGTGTCCTATTATGTCTTATACTTTACATCTAGAACAGTATGTTTAAAGACAGATATATGATGCGGAAAGAGCCATTGAAATTGATATGTAAGGCCCAATAGGTGCAGTTATGCCTCAGTTTTATTAGAGGCGTATCTGGAGCTCGTATTACGCTCAACGTCTCGGTTTATGGGAAGATTCAATTACTTAGCCGACATACACAATGTCTGTTTACTGAGACTATTTTCTAGATCAATTTATATTGAGTTTTGAGTTTGTGTAATTGAACACCAGATAGTAAAAGTAAGTATATGGTAAACCTTAAAACTTTGACCGTACAAAGAGATGGTAATCAACTAGGTCATTTGCATATATCAACATTATTATGCATAAATAACGCGTGTATAATGCTATATCTGCCACACAGATTGACACACAATCAGATATGCTATGATACGTGATGCATTGATTCCTTACGCCTGATTACAGCGTGTTGTGCCTCGTCTGTCCGTCATGGATGTAAAGTTTGCTTTTGCTATCACCTTTTGATTATCTATGACGCATGTGAAAGTTTCACTATTCTAGAATTCGTTATAAATAATTTAGTCTACATTTACCAATAAGGCTTTAATTTATATAAAGATTTAAAAATATACAAAATTATATATTATGTGAGTCGTAAGTCGCACTATCTTCATTTCATTCGTACATTTAACTGTAATATAATTACAATGTACGCGTTGTTCTGAGCTTTGTATTATAATTGGCTGTTATCGGCTATACAAATATTCTTAGCAAACAGGTATTTTTATGTTTGTCAATCTGGAAATAAGAGATCATTCAAATATGAATAATCTGTCTCTGTCAACGATAACCTACGGGAGGGCCGATTGGTGTTAACGTAAACGCCTGGCCAGACAATTATCTCGTCATTATTTGTAAATTCCCCGCTGAGTTTCTCAGGGCAGCCATAAATATTATTTGTGTTGATAATACCGATACATCAATATTAATTTCTTCATCTGTTTAACGACTTCTATTATCTTTGAAATAACTATCAATGTTATTCATGTAAGGAAGGACCAACAAGAATTACGACCATAGAGCCATAAGCAAATATAGACAAATAAGTTAATAATATAGAGGTTAATAATAAAAATTCATGCTAAATTATATACCTGATGAACATTTATCTATTAATTTCATAACTAAGGTAAGCTTTAATTAATAAAAAATAATAAAAAACAAATCAGAATAAGCTTTACAGCTCAGTTGGTAGTAGGTAACTCAGCCTTCTGCGCTGTAGGTTGTGGGTTCGTTGCCCAGGGCAAACATTTGTGTGATGAAAATAGATGCGATGCTCTGTATTTGGGTGTTAAATTTATTAATAAACATTTATTTACGAAAAGGATATAAATATTCTATCCGTTAGTCTAGTTACCATATTACAGTATTATTTATAGTGTTGCTTAGGTTGGGGATATTACAGGACAGGACATTAAATTCACACAGCGCCATCTAGCCCCAAACTAGGCATAATTTGTACCTAATATGGGACCTAGATAACGGATAGTATACTATAAAAACGATTTTTTTTGTAAATAAATTATACTAATGATTCAACACCCAAACACAGAACAAACATCTATATTTATCACACAAACGCTGTGAAAATGAGTGGGAATCAAACGCACAACCTACAGCGCAGAAGGCAGCGTTACTACCAACTGAGCTATGAAGCTTGTCAAAACATTTACACTGTGTAAATATTTATTGTAATTGTGTATACTTTATTGAAAATCATATATTATTTATTTATTGTAAATGAATTAAATGAGGTATTTTAATCGTTTGAGAACACGTAGTTATAAATACCGAGGTTACCGGTGTAAGTGATCATGACATTTTCATACCTAATGATAAGGTTATTATACCAAATTACTTAGAATATAACTGCATTAAAGATAATGCTATAAAATAACTTGCTTAATGCACTCGAGCAAAACGATTTCAAAGGGAAACGCTTACTCTAAACACTATTTTCTATACGAACGGTTATTGGGACCACCCGCGGTCGTTGAAGTGGGTATGGGCTCTTAGAAAGTCTTATAAAATGTGTAAATTTCGCATGAAAGTGTTGTGATATGCCTACGATTACCTATTTCCTTGGCTTAATTCAATAGTAAATCTAAACAAAGCGATGGCAAATATCTATTGATAATTATTAATTTGTTGATATTCTGAAAGGAAAAATGTAATACTAGTAAAACATTATTTCAGATTACATTTTATTTCTAAAATATGTCATGGTTCCATGTTTGTTGAAAGGAACAATGTTATCCATATGCAGCAGTTGGTACCTACTTATCATGAATTCATGAATCATTCTTTCGTGCCGATTCGCATAGACTATTAGCATCAAAATGCATTCGAGTTATCCAACTAATGCGCTTTCGAACGGTGAAACAGTTGTCTACTGGGAATTGACAATAGGTGCATACTGTATCGTATTTAAATTTTATTACACTGGCAAATGTCTTTGACTTTGTTCTTTTAGAATTTATAAACATGCTCAAACCATATCAGCATGGATACGAACTAGAATGTTGCCGTGAATAATCCAAGAAATCCATAACAATATTAGCTCTGTTTGTTAATTATTACAGGACATTCATTAATTGGCCTGTTTTTTACTTTTTCACGACTAAACGGCTGTACGGCGTAGAGATTGTACCCACAGGAAGAACCTAGGCTTCGTTTTATTTGGGACCTACTTCGAAGGCGAAGCCGCGTTTATAAAGCTATGTCTCCTATAATTAAAAGCAGATTTTTATAAGCACATTTTTCAATTTATACGTAATATGTAGGTAAATGAGACTGGACTACAATTTGTACCTATTTGGCTGTGAGTGAAGTTGCATCTTGTGAAGATGAAGGAACGAAGACACCTGCTAGCCCAACTCTGCTTTATTTTGGTTACAATCGGTTTCAATAAAAATGGCGGCATTTATCTTCTCAATTAAACCGAAAAATAGTTCAGAAGAATAGCCGTCATTTTGATTGAAACCAAAGTGAAACAGACCTAGGCCAGCCGACGTACCCGAGTATTTTCAACAGACATACGTTGTTTATATTATGTCGAATGTCTAAGAATAACATCAACAGGTCATAAAAAAAATGCTCACGTACAGAATGCATCCTTAACACGAAGTAACGGGATGTTTTATTGATTCTCTAATGGTGTATTAGGGTCGATATTTTGGTGCCCCTTCACTTATTGTTCGGTAAAATTGGTTCAGTAGGTCCTTGATTGTGTTATTGTGCTCTGGAATGTATTCCAAGACATCGTTCACTAGAAATATTCTAAAGAAAAACATAATGTTAATCAATTTATAATTGTTTCGTACATAACTAAAATACTTTTCAGTCTTGTTTTTCTATAATATTTATAAAAAAAAGTCAAAAATTTGACTTGTTTGTAGATATGTACTGCTTTTTTTTACCTACAAAATTCGATAATGATCACAACATTCAAAATGGGGACTAAAAAAGTTATTTTAATGAAATAAAAAAAAATTAATGGGCAAGCTTTTGACCTCGAGTCGTGCCTGGGCAATACCGAAAAAGGTTGAGGTGTTTATTGCAGAATTATGTGTACATGACAGGTTTTCTATCTATTATTGCACTTAAATACATAATCACCCTTTGCGGTTAGGTAAGTACAAATTTAAAGTTACGATTCTATTTAGAAACAAAGGATGAGATAGAATAATTCTTATCTACCACTACTCTAAATATTCATCTATTCAAAATAATCGTTTTAAGTAGAGTAGTAAGTTTTTTTGAGAATTTTGTAAACTTATATATAGTCTGTTTTTTTATATTATGAACAGGTAGTTTATTCTTCGGCCATGACGGGTTCTTACTGCCACGTAGTATAGGGACTTTTATTCCCAGCAGCTGCCTAAAAGTAACCTACCTATTAGGAGTTTTCACTCCTAATTATTTTGTTTGTTTTTGTGTATAATTGTAAGTTATAATCCCTAAAGCGAAGGGTTCACTGACCCAGTAGTTTTGACAGTGACATTAGTCACTAAGGTATTTAATGAATCGAAACAGCAACATCATACAACAATAATATCTACTATGTTACGTAACCAATCTATTGAAGTAACATTGCATTGTCGATGTTCATGAGTATTGTTCTCACCCTCATGTTCTACTCATAATATAAACGTTACAGTTGTTCCAAGCTATTCATGACATACCGTCACTACAAAACTAGAAATCTGCGTTGGTACCTAATTGTAAATATTCTTGAGCTCTTCAGATAAAATCATCATAATCTTTTCATATTTAGGTACTAAAATAAGACACACTTGAATCCAGAGTTGTGTCATATTTGCCTGTTGTAGTTACAAGGAAAATACAAATACATAATACAAAAACGAAAGTTGAAAAAAAATAACACTCGAATCCACAGTTTCAAACATGTGGTTTTACCATTTGGCCTTAAAACTATTACAATCCATGTATATTTAGAATCAGGATGTATTGCATTTTATTTGATACCCTTATTGAAATAATAAAACATTTTATTGTAATCCCTTTTTGTTATTCGCACCCCTAAGTAGTAGGCAGTTGGATAAACAGTAAGTATTCTACTATAAATGATTTTTAATCATCAATTCTTGCACCAGCGTTTGGATCCATATTTTCCTGAACAGTAACTTACGTACAGTTCAAGTTAGATATATATCATATAATATACCTATCCTCATAGTTCAGAGCATACCTTCCCACTAATAAAGCATCTTTCCATCTCATGCTGTTCATTTCCCTTAATAAAACAGCCTAATCATATCGTAAAGTCGCTGCGTGCCTTAACCCGCTTGTTAACGTGTAATTTAAACATTATCGCGTAAACGGATAAACAACCATTCTGCATTCTGTCCGAGATCACATTACCACAGGCCTACAAACTGTGAGATACAGTCCGACCATGATCCAAATGCACGTGGCAAAAAAGGGAACTAGCGTACAACCAAGGCTAGAAACCTGACTTTTGCAGTTTGGCGGAGAAACAGGCGCCCTCACTGAGCTTCATTAAGATTGTGGTCACGCTGCACGCTGGGATAGAGCCTAGAGTGGCGCTACTCGGCGCCGTCCGACATCGATACATAAATCCGATCTCACGATTCGACTCGATCACCGTAATCGCCACTCAAGACGATAGTGTAGTTAATTTATCGACTTCCGACAATTATCGATACACCGCCGCTTGTTATTAAGGAAAATTGATTTTATTAAGACATACTCCGCAATCGGCGCGGCAGTTTTCTAATAGGCCACCGGCCGGTGTCCACCACGCGATTATATGGAATCGATGCGGTGCAATAAAGCAGAGCTATTACCAAAGTGGTGGCTACATGCTTCAGAGCTTACAGAGTTATTTTGCGCTCAAGTGGAACTGTGTATTGTGGATTACATGATATAGTGCCGTACAGAGTATTTTGAAGGAACTGACAGTTCTGGCACCTCTACAAAATGACGTTTTTATGAATCCTATCCTTTAATTTCTTACTCAATTTCGAAGTCATTTTATGTTTCTTTTATAATTTTGGTGAGTTGATTCATGTTATGATGAGACAGATTATGTTTGGTTTTAAAAAACCCAGTTTGCAATCTCATCAGCTCGGCGTCATTGATTATCCGAGAGATGATAAACCAACACGAATCTCGCTAGCGGGCCGTGTCCGACAATGAACGTGAGGAGTCCGGACCAGACAGATTGCGAGGGTAAAGCTACGACCACAGATGCGATAAAGTCTAGATGCCTGAAACGGTAGAAGTGTCAGGTTTGTTCCTTCAGTACTCAAGAAAGTGTAGATAGTAATGTCGTTTGATTTTAGGCAAACTCAACCAACAATGTAAACGCTGTCAATACTTTGTATTTCCACATCGACATGTATTCGCCAAACCAGAGGTCAATACATTTTTCAAACGGTTCGATATAAATAATATTATAGAACGCCACCTTATTTCATTTACCTACTACAATTAGACTTTTACTACACAAGTTGACTACTTCCACTCATTTATACTCATATTTATTATTGGAAGTGGTTTCAATTTCCATTCTATTTTGCAAATATCAGCCATAATTATATACTGGAGAGACCAATTCGGATGTTATTTTTTCGCATACTCGCATACGGGAGAATGAGATTTGTCATATAGCTAAAGTATATATGGAGAAGTGCGAAAAGTTATTTTTGATGTTTGAATTTCGACCACTGAATTAGCGACACACAGCTTATGGTACTCATTAAATAATATAAGTCGCGACGTTTAACGATTGCACTGATTGCTATAATAACATCAAAACTATACGAAGACCACCTTGTTGTTCTGGCTTTACTAACCCTGGCCCTACTCTCCTGTTATCATGATCCAGTCTCTCGTTGCCAATCACGCAGCCATTACCCGTGGCTCTAATAAAGATATAAATTACGAAAAGTTAATTAAAACGCTTATCTTCCTGCTGGCCCAGGAACGTACTTTAGAAAATTGAACGATTTATCGGCGAAACTAGAAACATCTGTTGCTGGCTGATTGATTTAGTGAGGGAGTGTCTTTTAGGTAACTTGTGTTATCGAGGCTGTTGCTACAATAAGATTTATCTCGATACTGTTAAGTTTAATAGGGTTGTGATAATATCCTTGTTGAGATTTTTTCTTTTCTCTTTTAGGTCCTTTTCAGTTAATATTTCTTTAAGTGCTTCTATTTATGAATTTTAAAATACTTCGTTCTTATTTTCATATTTGATGTATGAAATGTCCTGAGTAAAACATAGGTATATAAATTTAACCAAGAAAGCCTCTATACCCTCTAACGGATACTTAGGAGTTTAAAATAATTCTCAAAAATCCAGATGTGAATGTGCAATATCTGTCAGCGATTGCGTTTGCGCATCCAGTATGACATGGACGCGGATGGTATGCACGAAGCGACGGCGCGGCGGCGGCGACGACGGCGCGTGCTGTGCCACATGAGTGTGAGTCCCACGGGACACCTTTGATGATAAATACCAAAGTATTCACGGGGCCATTGATAAAATGGCTTACATTTATTTAGATGATTGATTTCAGAGTCGTAAGTGGGATATCCGGCACTGAGGTATATGGCAATATTTGTGGCGGCATAGCTTTAACTAAATCTAACTCTCCAACGGATTATCCGATTTTAGTGCAATTTTAAATGTAAGGAGTTTTGTAAATGAGTGAGATAGTTTTTGAGATATAGGGATTTGAAATTTTGAATATACATAGGTTACACATTGTATACTCATCAATCGGTATGAATAACTTTTTGAAACTATAAACAGTTCATAACCTCAACTTCTTGTCTGGACAAAGATAAGGTCTACGATATAGTGAGCCTTCGCAGAAGACATAAGACATTGGCATCGTATAACTATTTTATGAAATTCGGTCGATTAATACCCAAACCAGCTGAGAGCCTGCAAAACCTTAAGTGTGAATCGTGGCGAATTATCGATTGACCAATATAGGTAGTTATATAGGAACTAATAATTGTCTTGGGATCATCGGTGTGGCAACGCGGTGAAAGGTACCGTACAGGCAAGGCACCAGGGAATGATGCTTGCACAATACCATCCATCGATGGCGGGACGGCGGTATAATTAAATTGTTTCTGCGATTTTGATCTTGCAACATCGCACGGCACAATGGGCTGCACTTTGCGGAATTAGCATCGAAGTGGATTTGAACTTTACACCTCGAAATTACAGCTCTACCGGTTCTCATGCACAAATCATGTGGCTGAAAAATTGCTTACCTGTTTTAGAAGCTAGCTTTATATAAAGATAAGTGTTTTTTTTTTGTTTGTATCGGATATACTCAAAAACAAATAGACCGATTTAAATATAATCCTTACAAAAAATTGTAATCAATTCAATTCAATTCAATTGCAAATAACTAGGTAGGTACTTGGGTTAAGTGTTATTGGGTTATAAAATATGAATTTGGGAAAGCCCCCAGTTCTTTCTTCAACATTTAACAATGTATAGCTAATCCAAGATTCAGTGACGAGGTTCCTAGGTATTTTTCGAGGTATTTTTTTCCTTAGCAGACGAATAGGCCGCGACGTCACAGGCGGCGGTCACGATGGTGGTGGATAAAGGCAGCTCATGATTTAACCATCACCGTCAGAGTGCGTCAATGTGTAAAATGCGCACTGAAACTTCCAGAACACCGAAAAGTCCATTGGTACTGCGTTACCGGAGGTTGTGGGTTCAACTGTATTTGAACCCACAACCTCCGGACCAGAAGACGGGCCCATTGCTACTTGGCAACACAGCTCAATACGGGTTAGAGATTAAAGAGTTATGAGATCGAATAGATTCTATCATAGTTGAAGGCTGTTGTTAAATCCAATTTGCTTCTAAGGCTTCTTTTGTTACACTGTTCTTTTCTTTCTTGGTTATAGCTAGTTGTGTTTGAAAATATTAGTAGCTATTATAGTGTTTATAGCACTTGCGGCAAATTTTTTTGCTACCTCTGTTTGTTGTTTGCTGCTGTAAATTTCAAATCTCCAAGTGGGATTGGAGTTCCGTAGATACGCCCAAATCTTCGTCTTCTTTAATTAAAGAGTTTGACTTTTGTCAGAACAACTGATGAATCTTTCTCCATGTTGATCTTTCCAGGGCAGCCTCATTGACTTTTCTATACGATACGACAGCAACCTTCTCTTTCACTTAGTAAACCAAGTAAACCAACTATATAAATATAGTTTATTCTCGCTCTCTCTTTTCCTCTTCTACCTGCCACTTTACCTTCTATGATGTTCTTGGTGAAATAAAATTATCGTGTCGTATAAGATGGCCGATTATATTTCCTCTTCTGTTCTCGCCCTATACGCAAACCTCTTAAAAACTTTCTTCTCATTTTCCATTTAGTCCCGAACAGGACCATGTAGTTTAGTCGGATATGTAAATGTCGGTTAATGATAATCGTTCTGGTACCCACGACACGGGCCTATGGCCTAGTGTGGGGCCGTTCTTAAAATGTAGCTATTGCTGTAGTTTATTAGGCGAATTCATGAGTAAAATGATTCAAAATTGTAATTCGATATTACTAGACATTTTGCGCTACGCCACCAAAACCCCAAGCTAAGCAAAGTTTGTGATATGCTCAGTGGCTAGGAATTACCTATATAGGTATATTACCCTTTAAATGTTCTTGATTTTACTCTATCCTTAACCATATCTAGGAACAGCAACTTGAAATGCAAATGACATACGCCTCTATATTTATCTCTTCCTAGGCACTGATCTTTATTTAGATAATTAGAAGCTAACATCTGGCGCGCATATGCGTCCACAGCAAATTCCCGCTAGCTAAAGTTATCTCAAATTAAACTTAGTCTTATGTTGACGGCAAATATAATGAACTAGACTTCATAAATTGATGGTTGACGGGACATAGGGCGGATAATTATAACCATTGAAATATTTGACAAACAAATAATGTTTTATCCCAAAACTATTGAAACATTTGGGATTTCATTCCCACTATCCCGTGGGAGTTTATTTAAATTCTTTCTTAGTGCACCCCTACACTAATAAAAGAAGCTACCCTGAAAATACCTGTTGCGGCTGTGCGTTGATTGAAAGTCAGTCGGTCAGGTACAAAATAATTTAATATATCACGATTAAAGGTGTAGGGACACTCCAAGACTCCAAGGTGGAGAGACTCCAACAGAGACAACGCGCGGTACAAACACATCTGATGATGTATTTGGTAAAAATAACGTACATAGATAACATTATCACGTCTTTAGTAAAGCTAGTATTCAACCATGGATGTCGGCTTTTACGACATCCATGGGCTAAGTTGGAGGGGTCGAATCTTAAGCCGCGACCGCCACGGCATATTTGAGAAGTATGTCCTATAATTATCTATGAGTATTCATATTCTACCCCTTTCTACGTATCAGTCCCGTATAATGAATTTCAATTCATATTAATCTCTACTACAAAGTGATAGATAGGGTCGGCTTTAGTTTATATTAGTATTATTGTCTAGTGGTAGTCTATTTCTGACCACGAATGTGTTCTGGAGCTTCCGCCACAAGACTATGCTGTACGTTGTTCGTTTTGTAAACATTTCATGGAAATTGAAAAAGCTTTTATTTATTACCCAGGTTTTAACGTTCTTAATATTAGTGTTTGTTTATGAGTCAATAACCCGCCACATAATAACTCATTAAAGATCTGGCATATTATGTTGTTCACGTAATAAGTACCTGAATACGATATGATATATGATATACGAATATGGAGTATATCTATAGCTATTGCGTGTAGGTTTAATGTTCTTGAGGTTTTTTTATTTTCTTTTTCAGTCCGCTATGCTTATAGTTCGGTCAATCTTTCTATTTTAGCTTTGGTGTCATCTGTTAGTCAGATAATAAGTCTTCTTCCTTCTGCCCTTATCCCATACTTAGACAGGGTCGGCACAGCAAGTTTCCCATGTCAACCGTCAACTCAGCATCCACTCCACACACGCAAATCATCACTCACACAGTCCATTCATTTCTCCCTCGGTATCCCGCTACGCCTACGTCAATACACATTCATACCTAACGTTATTTAGTTACGTGACTTCCTTTCCTCCGCTTGATATGTCCATACCAAGCTAACCTAGAACTTCTCTTTGTTTCTATCACTGGCTACTTTCAGACATCCCTTGTAGTACTACTTTCTTATATTATCCATCCTTGTCACACTACACATCCATTTTAACATTCGCGTCTCAGTCACCTCTCTAGTGATAATATGTATTTATTCTAAAACACTTTCCGTTTCGCTGCAAGTACATAAAGCACCTGCTCGTACCTATTTAATATACTTTCACAAGATCATAAAATAACGAAAGATGATCTCAAGTCGAATAATTCCAATGAAATGAAAGCTCTGTAACATGGTGCTTCTTGTTTCTGGTATAGGATCAGGTACGTGATCACGTATTTAACGGCCCGTAGTTCTTCCGGCTAATGAAAAACGCCACTCCATTTCTTCCTGTAATTGTAGTTGGCAGCGACTATATGTCCATTCAAGTACTGACCCCTGTTATTATCATACCTCCTTGTTTTTAGATTTAGGGATATATATCAATACGTGTTATGATTCCCAATTTCACAATGATCATGATGTGTGCAGTGCGATATGTATCTATAGTTTGTACAAAATGCTGCGTCATTTGATCGTGCATTTTCTTGTCTCGATACAAAATGGCGGTAATATTGAATTGCAAATATATTGAATAGAGTAGTGATTGATACTTCTGTGTTTTTTATGGAGTTTCTCTTTTATGTTGGATGAAAGTAAACTCGGAACTGAATAGGTTTATAGTGAATGCTTAGGTAGGGGATTTGAATAAATAACATTAAAACATATGCGGAATCTATATTCCACTGACACTTTCGTGTTTCAATCCACCGATGTCAGACCCAGAGGTCCCGGGTAACATTACTGGGCTTGGTTTAGTTGGTGGTAGGACTTTGTTTAAGTCCGCCAAGCTAGCTACATTTTACCTACTTAATTCTGTCGTCATAACAACAATTCTATATTTTTTTTATGCTCCGACTTTAAGAAAGTAGAAGTAGGATAGCCAGTTCCTCAGACCGTTGAGGATTCCGAGGTTAAGTGCCTTCCACCTTCTACTTTATCATAACTTGAAAATCAGGTGAGATGAAGGCCAAGCACGCCTAGTCGAAAAATAAATATAAAATACTTCCTAGGTACCTACTTAATATATGTATAATAATTTAAATAAGAATTCACAATAATTGAAATGTTTATACAGATTAGAAAGATGAAAATAGAAATAAAATATAGCAATAGGTAGGTATATAAACAATTATATCGGGACATTACCTTGTTTTGATGATGCATAAGCCCTCCGATATTTTAATTAATAATTTCTATATACATTTTGTGTGACAGTGTTGAAAATCATGATAGTTTAAAGTAAAATGTTTTTTTATAACTCAATAATAATTTGTTAGCGTTTGACCAAAAACTCACTTGAAAAATGAGTAAGATGGCTTAAGACTGAGCAAGGCCTAATTGGGCTTATTTATTGAATCGGGATTTTTGGTACAAATTAGAGTTCACTTTGTTTTTTTTTTTCTATCGAGAAAATTTTATGTAATCGTATTTTCGAATCACTAGCGTTCTGGCATCATTCCTAACCTATAACATATATTCATTTCAAAGTAAATGCTACATTATTGTGGAAGTTATGATCGCTGAAGATAAGCCATTTCACGTATCATAGAAAAGGAACCTATTCACTCTAGGCTTGAAGACTCCAATATTTTACTGGTGACGTTAGACAGACGAGAGCAACAAGTTCCATTAATTTCTAACTACCTGATTAATGGCTAGTCACCACCATCTTACCTAATTCAGTCGCCGTAACAACAATTCTAAAATTGTTGTGTTCTGGCATTTAGAGGTAAGATAGCCAGTTCCTCCTTTCCAAGCCTTTGGTGAAGTGCGCCTCCACCTTCGCCCTTATCTTAACTTTTAACCACGTGAGATAAAGGCCAAGCGCTTCCCCGTCGTTTCTCCGTTTAAACTTTAGCTATTATTTATTCGTTTATGATGATGCCTTCATTGGAGGCGATAAATAAAGACAAAGAAATACAAACGTTTGTAGCTGGTTCTATGTTTTTCCAGTGCGCATGTAAACATTATGTTTGGAAGCGCCACCTACGACTTAAACGTAACGTACCGAGGTAAGCCTAATATTATTAGATATACTTAACTCGACAAGCATTACAGTTGAATCCTTGATGGACATTGAATTTGAAAAAAAAAAAAAACATTATATTATACCTCTATTCACGTACAATAATTTGTGATCATGTGTTGTTTGAGAACACACAGTTGACTACGCCACATGATATTAATTTTGAACCAAGTAAATCTCATGCACGATCTTGAGTTGAGTGGAACACCATCATCTGCAGACATATTTATTAACTAACGTGTCAGAACGTCAAGTGATGTCTTGTGCTTCTAATAATTTTTTTTTTTTTGTTTAATATTTTTCATCTTTATATACGTATGTAACGTTTTCAGTTTTCATAGTTGTTATATAACAACAGATTCCTGACATTTTATCCTACGACGATTCATCTCTGATCACCCCACAGACCGTGGATCTTATTAGTATCACCTACTAGGGGGTAGTCAAAGGCACGTCCAAACTTAATGTTTGGCACATGCCCACGGTTTGCTTGTTGGTACACGTTGCAAGCCCATCGCCACATAGCGGAATACTAGCCAGATACATGCCATTCGGTATTTTGGACCTAGGGCATGCCGAATTTCTGACGAGGTCACCTTCTCCGGCAGAGCATGTGCATGTGTAAAATGAGCACATAAACTTTCGAGAAACCGAGATGTCCATTATTGCATTATCTTTAATGCTTATTTGATAATGATAATATTTTAATGACTTTTTTTTTTTTTTTTTTTATTAATATTTATATTACAAATTGAATCGAAAATATTTGTTAATTAATGCATGCCAATCTCTCTCAATTTGTACACCGACAATATCGGTAAAGCATGTTGTAACACACACACTATTAAAATAGATACCATCTTAATGTACACATGGCTTAGCAAATAAATGATCTTTATCTTTATCTTTATCTTTATCTGCACGACTGGATTTGAATCCACAACCTCGTGATCGAAAAGCCGGCCCATATACTCGTATACCCACTACGTTGTTAGTATATCATTGAAATCCTTAAAAGCAGCTACCTACCTAGATGAGAATTTTTCATTATCATACATACCTACTTACCTAGTGCTATAATGTGTAAGATACAGGTCTTTTAACTGTTAATCTAAAAGGATTTTAGTAGATATTCAAAATATGAGTATATTATCTACATATTATAACCTATTATAAACAAGTATAAAGGTAATATGAATGAATATTCAAATTGTTCGTTATTTAGTTCCCATCCCATATTACAAGCCTTTCTTCGTTTGTGTAAAATGTCTGGTAATAATTATATTTCTATTAAAGCGAGCGAACCAACGCGACGACGACACCTATTCTCTCATCTCGATCGATCTATTTTCGCTTGGCATGTGATTTTCTGCCATAAAGTTATGAGAAAAAGTGTAATGAAACGCTTTGTGGGACATTAAGTATGGGCTAGATATCTCTTGTTGGTGGAAAATCAATCCTAATATCAAACCAATACCTAAGCCTGAATCTAAATTTCATTTAATTTAGGTATTAATAACATAAATTATTTTTCCTTGAAATATTACTTACTATTGAAAACTAATTACTATTTTCATAAAATTGATGAAGTAAATAAAATTAGGTTTTATTTTACATTACATTAGAATTAGGTACCAGTAATATATTTCCACATTTTATTTAATCACAATCTTCTCCGCATTTATATATGCCGGACCAGATTTCCCATTTTCATTTTTCATGCAGTATTTTCGGATTACAATAATGTATGAACAAAATAGAAAGTTAGTTTCTAGTAGAGTAAAGATTCTGAATTCTCAACTTTGTCGATCGGAATTTGAGCAAAGAAGAGTAAATACGAGTGATAGTTCTGTCGTGTTCGTAGGAAATGATCTCAAAGAACGCAAAGTTCAATGTAAATAAAATAAAGCAACAAACAATTCAATAAATGCAAAATTCGTCTGTCAACAGCGTGACATAACCGCGAAAATGGTTTTTTACCGAATCGTGTTCGTCCAAAAGCAAAACAGCTTTCTATCAAACGTTGCGTAACCAACAATGGTGACATTCTGATGGATTGATGTAAAAAATATAGATCGAATCTAACGCAGCACTTAGATAATCTAAGAAAGTAAACATTTTTATTTGTTTTGTTGAAGTAATTTTTTTTTTATTGTACGACGCGGAAGCGGTTAGCCTTATCACCTGGTGTATATTATCCGAAACTGAAGACTGAGGAGCTGGATACCTTACCTCTGAATGCCTATGTGTTATTGTCGATGTGCAATTGTGATCCTCGCTGATCAAAATCTTCTAGCTACGTGGTATAGTTATTTTATTTTATTGTACGACGGGGAAGCGTTTGGTCTTCATCTCACCTGGTTACAAGTTGTACGGTATGGGGTGGTCGATCCGGAGGTCCGGGGCTTAAATCCGGTTTGGGCACATCTTTGTGTAGTTTTCAGGCTAGGCACCTGATTTTCCGATAAGTAAGATGGCTCCGTGATTCGGATGTTAAATCGTCGGTCCCGGGTACGGCATATAATAATAATAATAATAATAAATAATACAGGACATTAATTTTACACAGCGTCATCTAGCCCCAAACTAAGCATAGCTTGTAATATGGGAACTAGATTACGGATATAATACTAAAATACTTTTTGTAAATACATACGTACTATATGATACAACACCCAAACACAGAACAAACATCTATATTCATCACACAAATGTTTGCTCTGGGTGGGAATCGAACCCACAGCCTACAGCGCAGAAGGCAGAGTTACTACCAACTGAGCTATGAGGCTTGTTATTTGATATGGGTTATATCAGACGCCTAGAGCTAAACAATTTATTATTAATTATAAAATTATTATTTGATAGGCACTCAATTGACATTTGATTTCAATTTATTTAATTATAAGTTTATTTAAATTGTAATTATCTAAAATCTGTCATTATTATTATTATTTACTTGACGCTTAATTAAATAATATAATTGGTATGTAACCGTTTTAATTAAAGTTAAATAAATAAACAAGCCTAGATGTCCAGAGCCCATCTTCTTCTCCTATTATGTAGAAGTTGATGTATATTATGTTCCCTACCGACTCCGAAATGGCTGGACTGATTTCGATGAAACTTTTATGCAATCTTCAGATTAGCCAAGCCTGTGATCCTGTGAAGTTTGGTCGCGATCGGATCGCAGTTTTTTGTTTTTGGCAACTTTGCGCAATTGAAAAAAAAAACTGGCAGCAGGCACATAATTAAATCAATAGTACAAAATAAAGGTTTACATTCTTACCGAAATCGTTGTTATCCCTTATTAGATTTATCTAAACCGCCGTGAACAAAACCATGTTGCCATTAACCTTGAATACGTAGCAACAAAAATTGTACAGTATTTGCTGAGTATATAGTATTTTTTACGACAATCATTTGCATGCAGAGCGATACGTCTATCGACAAAGCCGAGTGTAACCAGGTCCCGTGCCTGGTATACCTAGCGCGGCTGCTGAAAAATCGTTTTTGTAAAAATCACGAACCCTTTGCATGTTCAGGAGGAGATATTTGAACGTCGAAATGTCAGCTAACGAGTTTTATCGGCACGGAGAAATGAGCATTGTCGATTTAATGGCCGAGTCAATGTAAAAAATAGAGCTTTGTGGCCTAGTGGTTATGGGCCTGCCTTCCGATCCAGATTGTGGATTCTAATACAGTGATAAATCGATGCACTTTTAGGTTTTTCGGAAGTTTATGTGCGCAATCCTCATGCTGTGACGATTATAGTCACATCGTGAAGAACCCGGCATGTACCTTGGACAAAAAATTTCGTTAAGCGGCGCGGCGATGGGCTTGCAACACTTTGGATCTGACACCGGTGAGCGAACCACCAGACACAGGCGGTTATATATAATTTTAAAGTAAATAATATAGTAAATAATAGACTACCACGGTAAACAAAACCGTTTTCACACAGTTTCAAATCGTTGCAGTTGAACCACTGAAAGTACAACGATAAGCTCATTTTGACATCGAGTAAATAACAAAGAGGTCTTTCCCCTCGAGGATTCATCTCGACACTTCTCAGGCCGTGGATTATTTGAGGATCACTTTCTAGTGGGTAGCCAGATGCATGTCCAAACTTTTTTTTTTCAATGTTTATTGTACGACAGGGAGGCTATTGGCGTACATAGTACAAGTTGAGATAAGGTGGAGGCGCACTTCAAGACAGTGGTAGCTAGCCATAGGTGGACTTGAACGAGGTCCTACCACCAACCAAACCAAGCACAATATTGTACTCCCCCCGGGGATCGTCCTCTCGGGTCGACGCTGCTCCACTTTAGTTTGTTTTGGTTTGTTTCGGATCTGTTTTGTGATTTGAAACATCTGTGCAATCCTTTGCTTTTAAGAAGTTAAATAGACTTGTCACAGTATTTTAACAGCTGCTGTTCTTACATCGTAGCAGGTATTGGGATCTGAAACGAACTGTGTTGTATTTTGAATTTGTTATTTCGTTATTCCAATGACGTACTTTCGAGTATTTACTATGCGATCAATTATGGTGCAAATATTATCTATCATACATTTATTTTTCTTATGGTGTGTTCAGTGGTCCATAATGGGAACGCCAAGATTTCCTAAATGTCAGTTTTTACTAGGCTTATAACCAAAAAGATGCTGGGGTCATGAGAACAAATAAATGTATGGTCAATAGGCAGAATCATATCTAAATATTTAAAATAGTCGTGTAGCTGACTGACTGACAATTGACGCACAGCCCAAAAAAGATTTCAGTAAATTACCACAAGATGAAGATAAAGTAAAGTTAAGTCTCGAGCGTTCCATTAGTCACTGAGAAAAGTACCTAAATATAGGGTCTCGTATAAAGCAAAGCGCGCCTTTTTTAATCTTACTGCAGTGATGTGGGTTGTCGGACCAAAAGACCAAATTTCCTGCTTTATTCGAAGCTTTGAACTTAAAGGCGATAATATAAAATGAAACATCATCGTGTCGAAAATGAATGTGACATTTATAAGACACAGAAATACGGCGGATAATATCATCCGGAGTATTTTGGACAACCCTTTTTTCTCATCTGGTGCCAGGATGCATACGATCAGACGAGAATATGTTTCATTCTGAATTTACTTTTTGTTTAAATTGCAAAACATATTTTCGAAAACCAATCTTCCGGGACGCGATTTTTAAAACATTTTCGTATCTTACAAATGAAACGTCAGTAAAACGCTTCAAAGATTGCATCTTTGATGTGAAGCGCTGACAAAAGTAATGTCTTCGAGCGTTTCTGCATCCAAAGAGATAATTCTCGTTTACGCTGCGCAAGAAAAGGAGGTTAATTCCATTGTGTATCAAGCGGATATGCACATTTCTCGGCACAAGTGCATCTTCATCTAAGGACGTAATTACATCCCGCACGCGCGAACCGGCACGCTCCTTTTTGTGACAGTCGCACTTGTGTAGCCTGTTTTATGTTTGTTCTTAATCGGGTTAAATCGGTTGACATGACGGAAGCCGTGATGGGTTAATTTTTCTCATTCGTTGCGACCATCTTCTAACTTTATAAACAGAATGTTGGATATAATCACACATTTTTCAAATAGGGTTTAAATAAGTTACAAATTAATCTTCAATTGGTTCACCTTCTCGTTATTAATTTACGTAGTACTATATAAACAAACGGAAGGTATGTAGTAGGTAGAGGTAAATGTAATAATATAGGAGGTAAATGTAATAAGGTATTTTAAGAATAGTAGAGCTCTTGTGAAAGGGTTCGTCGAGGGAAGTACTACCACCATATCTATTTCAGCCGCCAAGCAGAATTGCTGTGTTGCGTTTTGTAGGACATAGAGATGTATGATAGTTGCCGGTGAAATCACGGGCACGCGAGGCTTAACACCTTTAAGTCTCAAGTTAACGGGCGCAAAGCAGTGCCGCGCAGGTTATGTGATCTATGCAGTATAGCTTTGTTATTACGTAAGAGATGCACGGCTTTTGAATGACTTACCTAACGATGTTATAAGCAGCATAATAAAGAAAATTATAAGTCAACTAAATTCTTTAGCAAAGTATTAGCTTATAGCAAAAAAAAAATATAGCAACTACTCAAGTAATTGTACCTAACGTCTAAAAGTTTATTTTATTTTATTACTATTATTTGCAAGGTAGTATTTAATTTAATTTATACGTACTTATTACTTAATAGTTAGTAGTATTCATATTTACCTACTTTCCTACATAGTAATTATTTTTTGCGACCATTGTATATCTGAAGCAGATTCGCGGTTTATTTAAGCTAAAAAGTATTTTAGTATTTTTTGTACATATTATGTATTAATATAATAAATAACTATAAAAACAAAACTTAACTACAAGTCAGCTGCTTGCTTGCTTGCTCCGATTCAAAGTTGTTTTAAAAAAACCCAGTAGGTACAGTAGAATCTGAATAGCTCCATTTCCCAATGATATCGAGATCGGATCGGATAACTCGGATCTCTCTATCGAGTGTGTGAGATGCAGACGTAGCCGACCGCACACAATGCCCATTGTGAACCGTGCCATATTCAATTGGTGTACAATTACGGCGGTGCAAAAAATATATCTCGATATCTGAACGGAAGCCAGAGACAATCATCGATTACTTTTTCTATTTTGAAAGTGCGATGATTGCGACATTCGCGACTGAGTGCCGTGTCCAGCGATTCTTCGCAAGAAGAAGTAGGATTTAACACGGCTGTTTTTGAAACCTGACAGGCTGGTGTTGAAACTACCAGAGATTTATTAATTATTGAGCTTTCTCAGAATTGGAGTTACCTTCCGCCCATTCGGATGTTTTGATCCAAAAGGCATTGTGCTCTACATTTTCTACTTCATGAAAACTTTCGGGACAAAATCTCATCGGTCATCGGCTCTCTTTTTTCCACCGCGCGATTCAGAGCGAAACAGTGTTGTACCGTTTTCTTGCGCTCAGTGCCCACTCATTACCGCGACCCAACCAGCTGGAAACAGTGTAATGAGTTTATTCTAATTACAATAAGCCATCGCATCTATCAATTTGTGGATGGAAATCGGACGACGAATAGTATTTATCAGGCTTCTTCGCCTCACTGTGGCCCTTCATACCATCTCGAGCCTTCGCAGTAGCCCACTACTCTCTGTCGAAAGAATCGAGATCAGTCAACGTTTCCTATACATACACATTACTAGAAATTAATTTCACACAGCGCTATCTATAGTAATAATGACTATTTGCGCGCGTACCTTTTGACGTGGACACGTATACTGCTTAGTACGCGCGAATAATAACCGCTTTCATTAGTAGGTACTAATATCACTAAGCACAGGTTGTACCTAACATAAGGAACTAGATTACACTTTTCTATTGTAAATACATCTTATCATTTTTGGTACAACCGAACCAAAACACAACCAACATTTCTATTCATCGCAGATATGTTTGTCCCGGAAATCGTCCCACAACCTATAGCTGTGAAGGTAGAGCTACTACCAGCTGAGCTGTGGCTTTGTGCGTATAGTTAAATGTCGTATAGAAAGTGACGGTTTGCAAAGGATATTAACAACGCGGTGCAAACAGTTTCCAGGGTTCTGTATTGTTTGCATATTGTTCTTGAAATGTCGAGTTAAACGTTCTCAGAAATGTTTACGCTGTTGTTTGGATATGTGACCCTAATTTCTCCAGCAAATTCGTACTCTCACCAGCTCCGCCATCCTCGATGCTTGAGAAGTGAAATTAAACAATGGTGATCGTGAAGCTGCGATTATAATTTGATTTTTATTTTTGATTTACTGTGTGTTATGACATAATTAGATAGAGATGTATGATACGCTTTTATTAATTTAGAACATTTTCAATACAATGATAATATCTGGTGTGCAAAATTCAATTTAATTCATGTATTTACAGAATATATGTTTTACTGATTAAATGTTATTGTGTGCTACACTATGACGGAGAATGGATTTACAAGTCCCAATTCGGATATAATACCAATTAAAATTCTCGTGTATTCTAATAAGCTGATACTCATTAACATTTTCTTTTGTTTCAGGTATGTCGTACGTGTAAATGAAGTCGAAAGAGCCATATATCGGTATGTAGGAAGACTCATAAAATGTTTCAAACGGACCGTGGGAGTGACATTACCTGACCATCAGATGAAGTTAATTTATCTATTCACTTGAAACTTGCAAGCCTGTGTTATCTTATATACCGGAATTTGACTAAATATACCTTCATGTTCGTTCGTATAGCTACAACGACCATGACCACTGGCCAGCCAATTCGCATGTATATTAACTTTACACTTGACTCAAACTGAATGATAATGATGATGATGTCAAGTGTGTTGTCTGGGCCCCAATTCCAATAAAGTAATCGCTTCACTATGGCAATGGTATAATCTCAGAATAGCCACTAGAATACCAAAAGGCACCTATAGTGCCAATTCTGTGACGATACCATTGCCAAAGTGATGCGATTGGTTAAGTATAATCGGGGCCCTGGTCAAGCATTCGAACTCTAAAACTATTTACGTTATGAAAATAATGGTGGTGCTTCTTTTTGATGCGCTTTGACAGTTACAGCAATAAAATACATTACAATACAACACCCAAACTCAAGAAACAAATAAAACTTAACACATTCAAATAAAAATTTTAAGGACTTCACATTAACTAATGTTTTTTTGCACTTTCTCCCCTCGAAATTTATAGCAAGCACGTATATAGGTAACTTACATGCAACAATAAGATTATCACCTTGTTTCACTCGTAAAGTATAATGATAATGCGATTTATTGGCTTGTTTTGTTTTAATTATAAAGCGTACATTAGATACAATTTTTGTATGTCTATTGTGTGCAATATCAGGTGGTAGTTTTATGATAGAAAGACAATGATAGAAAAATATTTATTGTTCCTAATAACACATAAACAAATGAGGAAAACTAAAAATATTTCAAAATAAAATCTGAAAACAGAAAAAATATTTAGTAATAAATCCGCTAAATCTCTCTGAAAAAATCAAATCGACACGTGTTTCACCTCTACACGAGGCATCCTCAGGAAATATAGTCTTGCTGCTCACTGACTAGCCCACCGTGGACGTGTTGTCGCTCCGAGCTCGAAACAAGTGTCGATTTGATTTTTTCAGAGAGATTTAGCGGATTTATTACTAAATATTTTTTCTGTTTTCAGATTTTATTTTGAAATATGGATTTCCGCAAAATAACGCCTAAATCAATTAGCTAACTAAAAATATTGTCAGAAAGGGCGGTCTACTAGAGAAATCTGTAATGGTCATCCACGATGAGTAAAATTACGAGTTTCTGCATTTGATCAGGACGTCACGTTCAGCGTTGGTGGTGGCCCACAGGTCATCAAAGCTTACCAGCAACCCACAAGTACCCATGTTGCAGTAAGCATGCAATTTGCAAGTAATTTGTCATGTCCGCCATTCCCACGACGCGCGATAGGTAATCCAGTCTTTCAATACACGTAGACGTAGACGTTCTAATAAGTATATAGATGTTGCAATGAGATTGGAACATAATTCCAAAAACATCATCATCTCCCTACATTTCACACTAGATTGCGTGTGGGCTTGGCACAATATGTTTCTTTCTCTCATTCTTCTTGTTTAGTCAACATCATCAGACATTTTATTACATTTCATCTTCTTCAAAAACATAAGCAAGTAAAAAAACATGCACTCATAAGCATCTACTTATGAGTGCACGAATACTTAGGTATATAATAATTTCTTTTTGTTAGGTAGGTACTTCGTTTACCTACACGAAGTACCTAACAAAAGGAAGCTGCCCTGAACATTTCAAGACTCAAAGACTTTCAGTAACTTATTATGTATACTAGTAATATTACTTATATTTTATATATCTAACAAAAATGAAGAAATCATACAGTTTTTAATATATTGGCGTGTTGATAAACCAGGAATTTTAATAAAGTTCTAATTCGTTAGGTTCTTTTTGGACTTTACAATCTGGTTACAAAGACTATAATTTAAATGGTATAAACGGTAATAAAATAAACGATCACCTAATTACAGAGGCGAAATACTTTTTGGTTAGTTCCAATACAGCAAATAAAGTTAATAAAAAGGAAGGTGTTTTTGGGTACAAGAAACCCTAACAACCTACTGACTAATTATTTGCTGTCATAATAACATGTTAGCTCATTTTCATGCCGACTTAATATAAAAAAATATATATATGTCAAAGAATTGGATGCGTTGAGAGAATCGCACGGATATATTTCTTTGAATAACTGTTATGTGCTGTCAGGATCTGTGAACTGTGAAGTGTTCGTTTTCAACGTGTTAATCTGATCCGGGGGTAAAGGTGAAAGACCGGCGTGGTCGACCTCGACCCTGTAAGCAATTTTAAGAAATCACGAACCGCTGGAGAAAGAATAACGTTTTCATGCGATACGAGTGAGAGTGCATTGGATTTCCTAACCACTTCTCTAGTACAAGTAAAAATACTGCACTTAAAAAACGTAAGCAAGTTGGTTAGAATTTCAATAGTTTGTTATGCGAACATGAACTAAGTCAAAAGTTATTTTGTCTATTCTATGTTTTGTATATCGTGATGTAAGGTAACTTTTCGCTTTAACCTTTTACACTGTATTCTTTTATGTTATGGAAATAGTGTATTTACGAATTATAAGAAAGTAAAAATATGGTAGTAAGTATGTGGTAGAATTTTTTTACATAGGCTTTATGATGTGCCTAGTTTACAAAAACACCGTTGTAATAAGGCCAAATAAATGAAACCTGTAACCAGATTTACATACTTTCAGGGGGCATCTGCCTCCTCCTAAAAGGGCATAATTTCTGCCCATGGCAGGCGATTGAATATCGCAGTAACGTAGCTATAAAACTTATTAAAAACTTATTCTAAGTTCCATATTAATAAATACCTAATGACTAAAAATAAAAATGCATTACCTGCAACATAGAAATATATAGGTTACCTTAAAAATAAAATACACTAACCTAAAGAACACGTGATGTCGCCGACGTGTTGTGTTTTACGTTTATAACAAAATACGATACTGCTATACGCCTTTTCGAGGCAGTTCCTTTTGAGTTATTAACACTTTATATGGCTTACGATAAATTGTAGCTCTTTTAACACATCGTTTTAAAACAGTGAAATTCGCCACTACATTCAAGCTATCAACTAATTACATTTCATTTAACTTTATATAATTTCGTTTTAATAATACAGCAAAAAAATATTAATTATTAATTTTTCGCTTTTGTACGCTTTATGCATACCTGTGTGTAATGGCGAATATAAATTCTTAAAATCCACGATGTTTTTTGAAGCTTCAACAAGTTAGGTACCAAATGCCGTATCATACGCACTTAAGCCTGAGGTCCAACGATTATGAAACGTTAGTGGACAAAACAGCTATGCAAGACCAATTTAGCCTATTGGCAACTGAAACTATGTATTTAATTATCAATTAATACACATTAAACTAACCCTCAGGTATTCTCTATTCTCCAACCGTGAGTTTTGACAGCTATCTGTCACTTTTACAAACATAAGAAATCGTTTAAATTAATTAAACACTAATTTATAGCTCCGACTACAACTACCAAAAACCGTATCAAACGTAGGTAGCTACTTAGCCCTGAGGTTCCACTTTTAAAACCTGATTATAAAACATCTCATTAGTGAACAAAACAGTTAGGCCAGACCAGTTTAGCCTATTGTTAACGGAAACGATTTATTTATCTATCAATTAAAACGACTTAAACAAACCCTCAGGCTTTTCTCTATTCTCAAACCGTTACATTTGACAGCTATCTGTCACTTTTACAAACATCGGAAGTAGTTTTAATTAATTAAACACTTATTTATAGCTACGACCACATCGATTAGTGACGATATCGAGTTGCGACCAAATGAAATCGATTCAATACTGATCATGTATCCATTATTTCGCTACCCACGCACTAGTATAGAAGCGTTCAGAAGGTAATTGCCGGTTGTTGTCCATAAATTTAGTGTAATTCGAAATACAAATTGAAGGATTTTGAGGTCAAATTTGGGGGGTACCGAAATCCCATTGGCCTGAAGTTGTGACACAACCGTACATTCTTTCTTGATAAAATTATGAAGGAGATTATTTTTCTGTTTCAAAAATGATGCGGTCCTATATATGGATTCATCCAGCAAGTAAACTAAAAGTAAGTTCGCGCTGTTTCTGAAAGTTTAAAAGTAACTTAAGCGTATAAACTTCATAATGCGTTCCAAAGCATTAATCGTTCAGTTTTACGCCGTCAAAATCTGCCTGGTATTTATAAATATCTAGGTACTTTTAACTATCTTGTGAACCAGGCCAATTTTCCGCTCTACAAAATTTTACTCGGAATTCGCTCAGTATCCTACCACTTAAGATTGAGGTGAGAGCACTGAGTGAGACCTCTTTCATAAATATTTAGCAGCACGATGCGACGCATCCCCTACTGTGAGTATTCACCAACTGGGTAACCCTTACAAACATGGTACTTAACTATCGTATAATCTATTGACACAGTAAGTGAAGTGGGTACCAAAGTGGTATAACATGTTGAAATTACATGTGTCTTATCAACAGATTATTGTCCACTGCTGGACAGAGCCTCCTCCAAAATCTCTCCAGGCTTTTCCATAATAACCACGCTTGGGTGGATTGGTGATCGCAGTAAAGGTGTACATAATAAAGAAGCAAGCTGCTGCCTTTCTTATGGCGAGATTTCTTAGTCGGCTTTTACGACATCCATGGACTGAGTTGGAGGACTCTATTCTTAAGCCGCGACCGCCACGACAAAGAAATGTGTCTACTAACTTAGTTTTATTGCTTTGGACTTTCTACTTATGATCAGGGAATACTTTTGACTGTAAAGCTATCTTCAGCTCTTTCGTAAGCGTTTTACCGTGGAGCTCTCAAACCCAAGCACAGTGAACCAGAAGTTTGTCAAGAGTGCGTCAAAAAATAAAAAAGAATTGACCTTCACTTTCCGCCCTTTTATTGATAAAGGTCGGAAAGTGAAGGTCAACGCTTAAATAAAAAGTATATAGTAAAAGTAAGAAAATCGTAGACTAGGCAATCACAGATTTGCTGATCTGAATTTGGTGCCAGAGTGTATCATATCTTATAACAAAATAATATAACTATATCAATCAATTTATCGAGTGCACAGAAGCCGTGTAATGTGGTTGCCAAGTGTATACTCCGCGAGCATTCTGAACAAATGGCAACTCTCTCAGCTCATCATCTTAATGCGAGAGCTTTCGGAGCTGTGTGAGCTTGGCGGAATGCCAGACGATCTTATGCGGATTATTGATTGATGTACGAGTAACAGGGATGTCAGCGGGGGAGGCCTGGCCGAACTACTGAATCCTATGTTCAAGTTTATTGCTTGCATTTATGATATAAATTGATCCTGTAAATAAATAGGGCCGGAGTATACCAGTCCTATCTGGTATAAACATCGATTTAACAAACCAAATTATCGGTGTTACAAAGACGATAATAGCAGCAATGTAATATTTTGAAACGTAGCATAATATCTGTGTTGTACTACTAATTTTTAAGAGATATGTGGCAACGAGAGTTCGTAAGCCTTCCGATCCGGAGGTTGTGGGTTCAAATCCAGTCGTGCACTAATGGACATTTCGGTCCCTCGGGAGATTATGTACGCATTTCACACATGCTCTGACGTTTAAGAGTCTATGATACGTGAAATGGCTTAGCTTCAGCGATCATATCTTCCACAATACTGTAGCATTTACTTTGAAATATATATATGTATATATATTATAGTTCAGGATTGATGCTAGAACGCTTGTGTTTCGAAAAACACGATTACAAAAAAATTTCTCAATAGAAAAAAAATCCAAAGTTGACTCTAATTTGTACCAAAAATTTTCGCCTTTCAATAAATACGCCCAATTAGGCCTTGACACTTTGTACAGGAAATAAATACAGCATACAGCAGACGGTCTGTGTTTCAGATTTTTAAAATTAATATTTGTTTTACCGTAAAAAATGCGAAATGTATCAATTCGCGCATATTTCTGTCACCTGGTGGTCATAAGCGCCGTGGTTGAGCGCACATCAATGTCACCTTGATTATAACTATATCTTAGTCCAAAACTAGAGTAAATTTGCGTTGAGTTGCTAATCTGAGGTAGTAAAGGCCGTTAAGGTTACATCCTGACGAAACCGGCGTGTCGCTAGGACAAAAAAAACTAAATAATAATAAGAATCGTGTCACTAGTGTTGCAGCTAGTGTTGCGTTTGGCGGCGATGAGCGATGAGCTCGCAGCTTGCCACGTATTGAATACTAGTTACTTTCAAACCGTGGACATGTGCCGAATGAAATGTTTGAGGTGCCCTTATGACTGTGGTAGTAATAGAGGCAGGTAGGTAATCCTCGTAAGATTTACTCTGAGTAGTGATCTTAAAGGAAAAAAAATGGGAGTCTGTCATTTTTTTTTTACAAACCACAATAAGAAAAAAAAATACTCTGTAAGAGTACTAAACATTAATCTTTTAAGGACGATGCACTCAAAAGCTTAATAAATGATGCTCAAAGCACTGACCTCGTTTGAATGCTACGTTTTGCATAATTTGTTGCAGTCCGTTAGATACTTACCAAGTTTCCAGCAAATTGGTTTCATCGATTTCATTAAGTAACATACCCACTGAAACAGAATTGAGTAGGTATCTGCCTACTTTAGAGACTCCAGGAGTTTTATTTTAAGTTTTCAGAAATCAGTCTGTCTCTGAGCCTGGCAGGGAGCCAAATTTGGCCACTGAGGATCATGGCATGATTCTGATACTGAAAATATGTATTAAGATTAGGTTTAAATTATAATTCCGTGTAGGTTAGGGCCAGTTTAGGCTCTTTACCGGTGGGTACGAGTACCAGCTAACCGGTAAAGCCACAGGTCAGGTAAAGCAGCATATTTTCTTCCTCCATTGTTCACATGATTATTATAATGATGTCAATTTTTCATCAAAAGTCAGTGTTCACACAAACGCGCTTCACCACTAATGCCTACAGATAGCTCACTTCAGGCCATTAAATTGAGAAATAAATTGTTTCTGACGAATGAGTGGTCTCATGATGAGTGTTGGGGTCACGCCATTAACCTCCACCATCAGATTGAGCTATCTCTACGCTGAACAGCTGAACGTTTAATTTTTAATGGCTAATTTTTGTAAGCGTGAGAAATTGCTGGAGAAATTAAAAGGAGTTTAGCTTGTCGTGTTGAATACGTTTGTTTATGTAGAAGTACGAGTAATTACAACGTAGCAACTTGTCATTTTTATTGCAGTTTGAGATAGTGAAAGACAAAACTTTTGATTTTGAATGAATGAATGAATGAATGAATGAATGAATGAATGAAATAAATAATAACTCAATTCACGTGGTAAATGAAAGAGAGAGCGGGGCCTGAATGTACCTACTAGCTGCCTTATTTTGTATTGCCTGGGTGATATTTTAACCCGTTATTGTAATTCTGTAATGTGGATCAAAGCGTTTTTGTAAAAAGTTGTTGTAGTTTCTGTACATGTTTATAGCAGATAAGGTTAGTGTTATTTAAAAAATTACACTTGGCATACAACCTAAGCTACTCTATTTGATAGACTTTGATGGACTACAGATTTAGGAATACAGATTAGGTGTTTTTTTTCTTTCAACAAACTTCTTGCCGTTTCGCGTTGTTTGGATAACATACCGTGTAATTCACTGTTTGTTTGTTTGTTTTTTTTTTTTGCATGGCTGGAAAAGCGAATGTAGTATTTACTCAGGGACCTACGGAGTTAATTGACAAAATGTTTCGTTTGGGATATCAATACCTTGGGTCCGTGGGGAGCCTTGAGGGTTTTAAAATATTAATATAGCCAGGCTTTTTTTTTTGAGGCGAAGCTTGACGTGTCATTTTTTAAGGGATATTACGGAAGGACGAACGGCGAGCCCAGCGCGGACCTTATTTAGGCCAGCAAATTAGCATATATATTCAGCGTGGTAATGCAGCCGGTTTGAGTTACGCTTCCGACTTGGAACTGGTCTGGAATAGTTGAGTTACCTCTAGACCGTTTGTGACGGTCTCAGGTAATCTGACAGCTTCCCTTATCAATAGTCATATAATTGTAGGAATTGAATAAATATTTCTATCAATATCTTATAAGTAACCTAGGTATAACATCAAAATAATTAAACGCATTTGTCACTACGCCCCATCCTTCAAGTCATCTTGTGCTAGCTTTTATTTACGATCATGCACACCTACGCTTTCCTGATTCAAATTATTTACAATTGATCCTATCTAATACGTGAATCATCGCTTTAAAAGTGGACTTACATCGCAAAATAAACATCCACAGGCCTCATTACCACCGCCTCCTCCTTATTGCTACATCAACAATAATAATGCAAAACGGCTAGCCCATTACCGCATTTGTTGTTTCTGTGTAGCAAGCTAGCGAGTTGGCCAGTCGATGGAGAGCAAACAATACTAGTTTCCGCGTTTTGGCAGTGGGCACCACGTAGACGCTCGCTAGACGCCGCCAGTTCGGTTAACGAACCCTTCCGTGTCCTAATTATATCTAGATTCCAATGATTGATTTAATTTGGAGTTTGAAAATGACCAGCTTAGGCTTTTTAGTCGGTCGTCACAGATTAAAAGTCGATCCCTCGAATTCAGCCCACCCACGGGCTTAAGTCGATTATACGATTACCTGTACCAGAACTGTGTTTTGTCTAATTCTTGATTATGAAAAACCCTCCAATAAGTAAGTTCTGCTCAGCATGTAGTGTTTGTTCTGTGTTGTATTGTTTGATAAGTATGTATTTACAAAGAAAAGTATTTTAGTATTATCCGTAATCTAGTTCTCATATTACAAGCTATGCTTAGTATGGGGCTAGATGGCGCTGTGTGAAAATAATGGCCCGTAATAAAAATTTTTTGAAATGTTTTCATGATGTTTTCCTTTTTTATCAATCAACTTATAGATCTTCTAAAGTAAGTAGATAATATTTAATATTGTCTATGCCTATAAGTATTTATATTATAAATTATTTTTACACATACTCGTTCTTAGCTTTTCCTAAATATTTGAAATGTATAAAATCGTATTGTAAAAGGCAAACGTGAGCGTCGTCGAACGCCCCCAAAGTTTTACCCTAGTATATTTTACTCGTCAGAAACAACCTATTTATGGGAAGGAAATTAAAGGGTCCTTGAACCCACCCTATGGCGACTGCTTCGTCACACGACGAAGGCCGTAAGTCATTTAACCCGTAGGTAATTGGTGGCTAGCACATTGTAACACGTGTTTTTAAAATTACTTAGTAAATGGTTATTAGTGGTATAAATATAGAGCAAACCCTTTACACTTTACCTTGGTACTTTATGAGATGTAGGGTAAGGTAGAGTCCGCTTTTGCGTGACTAAATGTCTACTCTACACCATTTTTGTTATCTTTGAGATACGTCTACATTGGCTACAACATAAAATTATACTCAAGGTTCTATTAGGTATATAATTATACAGTCGCCTGAAACTAATATGTATACACTTAATAATGGTTTTGTATTTGGATACACATCCACATCAAACATCATAAGCTCATAAGTGTCCACTGCTGGACAGAGCCTCCTCCAGAGCTGGAGGATTTTTGCCATAATCACCACACTTTCCGGGCGGATTGGTGATCGCAGTACATGTGTAGCTAATACACAGAATGTGAGATTAGTCGGCTTTTATGAGATCCATGGGCTGCGTTGGAGGGGTCTAATCTTATAGGGGTATATTATTCAATTGCGATATATCTATCAGACTTTAAAACATTACTACATAATTTACCAGACGCCAATTTAATGGCTTAATTTTTAAAATAATGAAGTTATATAAGTTATACTCATAAGTTCAGGCGTCTGTATTTCCTCACATATAAAGTAAGAATTAGCGTGGTTCTAACTCCACAGTACATTAACTTTAAATAGGCAGGTGGCCCCGAGATTTGTCTTTATCGACCTGTATCATCCAATTATGTAAATTCTAATTTCTATTATATGTAAATTAATGTGGTTCAGATATATATCATGTTGATTACATTACCATCTCATGTTTTACAATGCTTGGAACATTCGGTATGCTAACATTAATCCTTTCAATTAACAATATTAAGAACAGAGAAGCTCTTCGTGTCTGTGACGGAACAAAAGCCTATATAAGCCTACATTACATAAAATGCGAGTTTAAACCTTACGTCTATTGACAAATTGTCTACAAGTAGATGGCATGTATGAAACAGGTGCATAATACGAAAAATGCAGGAAGAACAAAGAACAGTGCGGTAGCGGCTTTACTTAACACCTGGTTGACTGCATGAAAAGGGTAAACTCGGTCTGTCGTGGTTTTGTTGAGAGACGAGCATGTTGCGGTAAATATGTATACGTATGTATTATATATAGGTATAGTATAGGTAGGTACATATATAGGTAGGTACATAGGTAGTACAGTGTTTGATGAAGTTAATTTAAACAAATATAAGAAATTTGCACAATAACTCTGCAGAAAGTAGGTATAGCCAATAAGATATGATCCGGTAAAAATTTGAAGCCGAGCAATTTCTTTTGGTACCTAGTACCTACTACCATGGACTTGTATTTCTTTGTCCATGCTACTACTGATTTCGCAACCCCGCCGCTTCGGCGCGGCGCTATCTAGTATGCCATCCTTCCCTTTTGGTAGCATACATTCGCATAACCGGGGGCCCGATTCTACTGAACCAATCTTTTCACTATGGAAAATGGTATTGTCGCAGAATTGCCACTATAGGTACCTTTTGGTATTGTAGAGAATCAGGGCCCAAACCGTATAACGACTTTTATTGACTGTTCCCTAGTGGCCCCTAAGACGTGATAAATGGCGGATTTAATAGCGGACCTAGGTCAAACCTTATCTACGTTGGCCCTGACTCGACAGCTGATAAGAGGAACTAGACAATTAATGCCATCTATTAGATAACCAGATTTGCCGTGGCAGTCACGGCCTAAGAATCGACCTCTCTAACTCAGCCCATGGATGTAGTAAAAGCCGACTAATGGATCTCATTAGAAGAAGGACAGCAGCTACCTTCTGTGTATTATCTTACCTTTATTGTGATCACAAATCCAAGCCTGCCTGTGTGGTGATTATGACAAAACCCTCCAGCTTTGGAAAAGGCTCTGCCCAGCCCAGTAGATTGTTGATGTGTGTTATGATGTGAGATTGCCCGATAGAGTTTTAAAGAGGCACCTATATACGTACCTACTATAATCATAAGCATAGTACAGCTCGAAAAAAAAAACACCGTAGGGCCTCTTCTAGGATTGCTGATCTCTTCTTGTAATATATTATTCAACTTTTACGACGTTCATGAGATGATAATCTAAATCACAATAATCTTGCCGGGATTGTGATTCATAAAACAAAAGGGCCAAAAAGTAGAACTTGTAATAAATTGACGCATGTTTATGTCCGGAATGGTACTTACGTATAAAACGGAAGCGTAGATCCTCGCACGCCTATAAAATACCGATAGACTACTCAGATTTGCAAATGCAGGTAATTATTATACATTATAACATTGCTACATTGAGATGCAAAGGACGATAGGGCGTCTAGTCAAGCGAATCAGAACCAGTACTTTGTAGCTACGAGTAGTTAGACCTGGTTACACGGTATAGCTTGCACTCTGGATATGACACGGTGTAACATATCAAAGTGGCTACCAGCGGCTATCTAATGGGTTTTACGCCTGTGCGTCTAAATAACGGGATTGTCAGCTTTGAAGTTATTATCGTTATTATATTGATGAGTCACAAAGCTTTTCAATGTAATGACAAGATCTTGTTTAAATAAACAACAACGGGTCGTGCGGGTTTTTGTTCTGGAGGTTTTGTGGTTACCGGTCTGTGTCCGACTCACGCTTGGCTAATTTGTCTAATGGTTTCCATGATATACCTCTGCAACTTGTAACTTTGTAAGCAATAGGTACCTTTGTTACATTATATAAAATAAAAATTGTCATCGTCCGCATAAAATCTCATGCGTAGTTTTGAACATAGCGTATTTGTTCAATTTTGTTTAATCTTAATCAATGTTGCTTATCTGTAATCGATTATTTTGGGTATGTATATTTTGAGCGTATATAAGCAACAGCAAAGCAACGTGTATGAGTGAAAACAGCTATTCGTTGAATGCGAGCATAAAGTGAATTAGTTAAGTGGTGTCTAAGCATTGATCGGCGATATTTTTATGTTTTTTTTTCTATTGTACCATGGGGAAGAACTTGGCTTTTATCTCACCTGGTTTCATGTTCGCGCAGTTCACCCGGAATCCTCAATAGACGGTAACTGACTATCTTACCTCTCAACCTATAGTGCTAATCCACGACATAGATACGATAAGGTGACGTCGTCGTTGCGATTGAAACCCTGGAATGTTTGCTCCACAAATACCGATAGTAATAAGAGCACGGTAATGAGAGAACGCGTAACTTTATCATATGCGGAACGACAAGAGAAAACTGCTCTTCGTTTTCAAATGAAAGGCAATACATAATCAATAATGTTATAGAATATAGAGAGCCACGATTGTGCACTGTCACGGATGATTTAAATTGGCTATTATCTAAACTTATATTATAGCTAAGTAGGTAATTGTTAAATGAACGGTGAGCAAAGTAAAAGTTTTAGCCAGCTCCAAAATGTATTTTGTCAGAAAACAAAATGAAATGATTAAAAAATGCTTGGTGTATGCAACAGCGTCTCAGTGGACATAGCACCTCTATTTTCATCACCCAGCCGTCGTCTGAGGTTCTTAATAAATAAAGGTAATTTGCACGGTTGATTTGCTGAGCGAATCATGGTCAGATAGTGAGATTATTGATTTTAAACCAGTATCGTTGGCGGTGATCGCTTGTCAACGCGATTTATTTCAGCTGTAACAAGTATTGAGATAAATTAAGGTGGTGTTTCGACGACTGCAACTGGCGACAGAGTCGCAAAATTTATGCAATGTGAATTTATAGAGATGGCACGTAATTTATTGATTCTACCAATAACTGGCAACCAACCTTGCAAACGTGGATATTATAAGGTTCACCATAATAATTTGCAGGTATGTTGTAACCATCGGATCGGTATTAGCCACCTTCCTTCAATAATTGCCCTCGAATGCACACGTTCGATTTTTATCCATGTTTCTTCCTGCATAGCATCATCGACGTTTCTGTCTAGCGGAAAGCTACAACCTATTAAGCATGTCGACGTCAATGAAATTTGGCTACAATTGTTGCATGTTATTCAGGTTTTTTTTTAATTCCACTTGGAGACGGAACAAGCAAGTAGCCTACCTGATGTTAAGTGCACTCTTGCCTATAACAATGCCTTAATGCGTAGGTCACACCACAAAGAACATAGCCTACACGGCACTGCATTGCGCCCGTCAACTTGAGGCATAAAGGTGTTAAGCCTCGCGTACCCGTAATTTCACCGGCAACCATACCCTTCAAAACGGAATACAATGCCGGAAAGCAATGCTGCTTGGCAGCTTAAATAGGTATGGTGGTAGTACTTCCCCGGACGAGCCCTTTCACAAAGGGCTCTACTACTCTTAAAATAAACGATAATTGTCATTAGACAGACTCTAAACAAGTATCTGGATACTTGTTTTGTCTTCGGAAACGCTTCCTTATCAATATATGCGGGACCGCACTGTATAGAATTTACAACTACATCGTCGATAAAGTTATTTTGAATGTAAGACATTTCTCGGACATGTAAGTTCCGCTTCGCGTACCTACCTACCTACATTGCGAGTTGTCGAGTGTCTTATCATTCTTACTTACGACTGTGGGTGCTCCTTTATTTATTTTAAACATTCTGAAACCCTAATAAATATACCTGAACTCTTGACCTGCTGACAATACGCAAAGAATGTTTATGTTATGCAGATCAACATTATTAACCAAAAAATATTTTCTTGCTTTCATTGCACTGCTAACACCGTACTTTCATCACCGGAATTCGAATGCATAAACTAAAAACGACAAAAAAAATATATAATTGGCCAATTTGGTGCAATCACCTCCTTCGTTTCATTGTTGTCGAGATCCAAAGCTCTAGCGACCGGAGAAAAGACTGATTGGATGAAATTACACATTCCAACAGCTTTTTTTTTTACTTTCTTTTGACCATACGATTAGTTTTTGACGCGGCATGGTGGCAAGACCTTGCCTCTTGCATCTTCAATAAAAATGTACTTATCGATTTCTATCGGTCGTAGGTAGAAGTTCATGAAATAATGAATACACGAGCAACAACTTTTTTTGTTGTTTGAGTATTTTTCTTGATTATTTTATTGCTTACCAGTAACGAAGTACTTATGTGTTTAGAAAAAATCATTTTCCGTTGCATTTTTTAGCAGTAGGTACGTGCACTCACGTGCTATCACAAAATCATGAATAGGGTAAACAAGCAAAAACAATGATCCACAATATTCTCTGACTATCTCGTCGCATATTAATAGTTCTTAAGAACAGCTGCTTTCGCGTTATAGACATTATTGACATCGAAGTCCAGGAATATACTGGAATAAACTGAATGAATCAATTGCTGGATATGCAGTAAATGCTATTACTGAGCGGTACCTGGTCGTGTAATATCTAGAAACTAATAGGTCCAAGCCCACGCATATTCAACCCGTTCCGAGCATGTTTCTTGCTAATGAGGACTAATGCGAACCGCGCCATGGGAAAACTACGCGTTTGGTTGAGAAGCAACCCTGTCAAAAGGTTTACCTACACAGTAATGGCTTCAGTATTCTATCGTTTGGTAAACCGTTCCTTTGACGGGTGTTTATTTTAGAAACTGTATCCAGTTGATTGCTACAATAGAGCAGCTTGATCATTCCAACATCTTAATGGATTCGATCGAAATCGGGTCAAAACTTTGCCGGGATAATTGAATTTGTTCTAAGATTTTTTTTTTATTGTCCGACGGGGTTGTGCTTGGCCTTCATCTCATCTGATTTTCAAGTTATGATAAGGCTGAAGATGGAAGCGCACTTCACCCGAAATCCTCAACAAACTGAGGAACCGGCTATCTTACCTCTAAATGCCGGAACACAACAATTTTAGAATTGAAGAAGATGGTGGTAGCTATCCAGGGGGACTTAATTAAAAGCCTACCACCAACCAAACCAAGCATAAACCAAATTTATTTATTCAGAAAATAGATGACAAACTTAAGAAAACTAACATTTGATACGTCAGATTCTGATATCTGTGTGTCAGCAACAAATTCCGCTTTATGATGGTCAAACTCGAGCATATGATTTGGAATGACTGAACTGTCCTCATTGGTCCGTTCCCTGGTCGCGTGTGGCGCAAGCGCAGCCTGCAACGTATATCACAATTAAACAATTTACTCTCACGCACTTTCCTCCCGTGTCTAATTATAGGAGCGCGCGAGATACTGTAATTTTATCTGTGATACCAGGTTTGTTTTAAATGTTAATAATTAACGTGTTTTGTTTCGTAATACCGTGTTTGTTGTTTATTATTACCGTGGATTTTGTGGCACGCAGGGTGTTCGTTTGTGCTGACATTATCAGATCGTCCGTTGGTGAAGGTGATGACTCGTAATTTAGTACGCCCGTAGTCCTTCGGCCCACAAAGCTTCATCTACTATTTATTCTATAGCTTGAGGTCACACAAATTACTCGCTTATAATCAAGATAGGTATCATGTTTTTTTATACTGTAAGACGGGAATGCGCTTGGCCTTCATCTCATCTAGTTACAAGTTTAAGATAAGGCCGAAAGTGGAGGCGCACTTCACCCTAAATCCTCAAGATACTGAGGAACTGGCTATTCTTACCTCTAAATGCCGGAAAACAACTATTTTTTGAATTGTTATTATGGCAATAGAATTTAGGTAAGCAACCTAACCAAGCAGCCTATTGTACTCCCCCTGGGAATCGAACCCGAGACCCCTGATCTGAAATCGGTGTGTAGAACCACTAGACCACCGAGGTGGTAAATTGTACTAATCCGTAATCTATAGCAGCGTCAATTCACGGTGTCAAGTCAAGGTGGAGGCGCACTTCACCCGGAATCCTCAACAAACTGAGGAACTGGCAATCTCACCTCTAAATGCCGGAACACAACAATTTTAGAATTAATAGCTAGATATAAGATTAAAGATGATCACATATTTTCACTTAAAATAGCATGCTACACAGCACGACAAAACGATTACAGAGTTGTTCAAACATATTTTATATACAACAACATAATTAAAAGAAAAAGTAACAAGTAAGAACCACAATAGGAGTGTGTGTGTTACAGTAGAGTAGGTACAGTGAGACCATGTTCGGCGTGGAAGGTATGGTGTGATGTGTGTACAGGGTCTCATAACAGAACCTATACCTACAGCATGCGTTTTGTATCCTTTGGATAAAAATAAAATAGTACCGGACCGGACATTAATTTTACACAGCGCCATCGAGCCCCAAACAAAGCATAGCCATATGGGAACTAATTCTTAAATACTTTTTTTAAATACATACTACAATATGATACAACACCCAAACACAGAACAAACATCTCTGTTCATCACACAAATGTTTGTCCTGGGTGGGAATCGAACCCACAGCCTACAGCAGAAGGCAGAGGTACTACCAACTGGGCCGTGAGGCTTGTTATAATACGGTACCGTTGAGGTAGGTTTATGTACCAACGTATATTTGGACAAACTAGAAACCTAGCACTTTTCGTCGTCCACCAACCTAATATCTGAGATTTAATTGGCAGTCCAACGACATATAATATCGTAGACATATATTTACACAGCTTTAACGAATATGTACTACAATCAAGGTTACAGGCAGTGCTTCCGCCAAATACCTCAGTTTTATGGACGTTCAATTAAATATATTCTAAATTCTTGTCTTGGTCCTAACTTTGTCACTATCTTTAATCCGATCTTAATCTTAGTTCGTTTGAAGATATAAATATGATTTTATAGAGGAAGCGCCGTGTTTCTAAAGGAAATTGATTTCTAAGCTATAGTTGCAATAATGCTGGTGTGTCATGAATAAGGAAGAGAACCCAAAGGGAAACTATAAAAGTTCATTTTCATATCGGGTATATTAAATGCGTACCTATAGTGTAAGTCATATCAGTCTAGAACCACATTTAAGACAAGAACTACATTTCAGAAAACTTGACTCTACTTGGCTTGACTTACTTCGGTCTTTCGATACCTAGGTATTTAAAAAAAAGAAAGTCTAAGCAATATATATTAGATGTACCTTCTAAACATGTTTGAAAAAAGGTAATACTTACTCTAAACTGAGAGCTGATTGATATCAGGAACGTTTTGCATTTACATGACCATTTCTAAGTACCTATTTGTAATGTTTTTGTTACATTAGTTTAAACCACTCATCTGATGGTTTAATACCTAGATCACCGACTAGTTAAGATTTTCCGCTCAGGACGAGTGGATTAGGTATAGCTAGATAACTACATACCGCAACGCATTATCTAGATTAATAAACTATATAGTACCTATGTATTTGGTACCTACTTTGGATTGCGAGAAGGATGGGGGCTACTTTAGGACAAATAGGCTTATTTTTTAAATCTCCTAACCCTCTTTTATTTTATTACATCTTTCTTACTTCTTATTAGTTATAGAATTTCAATCATACCTACAAAATTCTTGCTGTAAAAAGTAATCTCTGTTTACCGAAACATTTAATGCTAGCAATTAAACAGCATGTCACGATATTAAGACGTAAACCCAAATGGTCTATAAAAACGGAACATAGCCGTGTTTGAGAGATTTTTAAATAAATGTAAGTAGGTATGAAAGTAAAAGTTGAATCGTGGTAGAGGACGACTAACATAATTGTCGTGGTATAGTGAGACTTAGGTGGGAGCCAAAACTTTACAGTGAAACCTTTATCAATTTGGTTCATCGAAAAAATTGAACGTAGTAGGTTTTTCCCCGCAGTGTTTAAAAACGTATGCCCATTCTAGGCATTGAATCGACTATCTTACTTAGTGTCGGAAGTTATGTGTTATAGGTACTTAAGGTACAAATCCGTAGCCGACTGCAGGCAGTAGCATCAGGCAGCAACAGCAGGCGACAGCGACGATACTGGGCCCTGATTCTTATAAACCCATCGCTTCACTATGATAATAGTATCGTCGCGCGTCGCAAAATTACCCCTTTTGGTATTCTATTGGAAATTCTGGGATGATACCTACCATTGTCACAGTGAAGCGATCGTCTGAGTAGTATCGAGGCCCTGGTTCTTTGTATGAAGCTACGTCGCTGTCGCCTGCTGCTGTGGCTGCAGTCGGCTACGTAGGTAGGTACTTGTAGTTTTCGTGCCCACATAAGTTAGGGGTCAATAGTAAGAATGGTTATTACCGAATTTTAATTCATTGAAATACTCAAATCAAATTTTTAAAGCGTAGAGGCTTATGCCCAGCTGTGGGATGAGACAGCACGTGATGATTATAATGGAAGGTTATTAATAAATGTAATAAAACGGGACATTAAATTTTTACACGTTGCCGACTAGCCCCAAACTAAGCTTGTTATATTTATAGTTTGTTTTGTAATTCAGTATCTATCTATGTAGGTTTACATACCTACGTATCATACTATACAAAACCTAAACACAGAATACACATTTATATTTATTAGGTACCTACACAAATAAGTGACGCTTTGTTGGTTGTGTTTGTATTTTTATGCCGTATTAAGCTTAAATAGAATATTAGAATATACATTCTTCTCGTCCTGCCTTTGATGCATGTTTTCGGTTGACCAGCCCCCGGTATTGATTCGCGGTCAGTCAGGGAAATTACCTGTCCCCTTCCGGAAGTAGCTACTCCCCCGCAGGTAATGATGACCGCGCGTGTCCGGTTAGGGATCATGTTACTGAGGGATCGGGATATTCAAATTCTAATGCCTTTTGTATCGTATTTAATTTCACTGTACGTACCTTATTTTGTTTTAGGTGTATTAGATGGCTGGTTGGTGAGTCATGGGGATTGAGTTAAAACCATTTTGTTTCGTCTGTTTGATATCATTTTAATGCCTTTGATGATTATCATAGAGGATCATTATCTCTGGTAGTAGGACCTCCAAAGGCCCTTCCACCAGGTGGGTTGTTGTCTGGCTAGCGACCACTACCACCTCCTGCCAAAAAGTCCAAGGCCAAGCGGTTCGCTGTGTTCTGTAGGTACGCGTGAGAGCCAGAGCTGCTCTCTGGGTCGTCTCGCTCCATCGTATACGTCATGCTTGTATGTGCAAACTTTAAGAAGCTTTGGGGAGCTTATTACTCCGAAAGAGTCCACTGTCAAATCGAATCAAATCAAAACATTTATTTGCAACTCTTACGACATGTTAAATGTTTGGGAATGCCCAAACCAAAGCGTCCTAAAGAAAGCTGATAGGGGTTTTTTTTATTATTACGCTCGGCAGGTTGGTTGGTGCGCGCGGTATTACTGTTATGTACTTAAGAGGTGCTGCTGCCCATCTCAGTAAGCCCTGTCAGTTCCACCACGGTCTCTACCTGAATTTGCATTGTTAATATCGACGTGCCTTTCTAGGAGATATCTTGACTTGATCAAAGAAAATTGACTGCTATCCTTACATACCATCGGAGAAGCTTGAAATAAAGCACCAATTGACTTTCAACCTCTCTGTTCCAGGGTTCCCAACGCCCCCAAGAGCTGCATCGCCGAGATCTTCAACGGCGACACCACTGACGGCGGCAGTCCCATCAAGAACGGCGCATCACGTTCGCGTACCGTCCGTGACACCCCTACCCGCCCTCGCGACACTCACTCTCGGCTCTTCGGACAAGTCCGTGTAAGATCTCCTTCCACCTTACCTTTATAAAATCATAACGTACCTACTTAATTTACTCGCTGACACCAACGCACTTTTTAAACCAGGAAAGCTTCCATTTATTGTACTTATAATTTACACTAAGAAATATGTTTTGGTTTATGACGAGCTTTTCCCACTGAACCCACGGATGATCTTTAAGTTTAAGGGGATGAGCAAGACGGTCATCACACCTGTCATTTTGTTTTGAACAGAATGTTGGCCAATGAAAAAGACGGATGTAAAGAGAGTGCATGTGACCGAGATGCGAATGTTTAGGTGGATGTGTGGTGTGACAAGGATGAATAGGATAAGAAGTTAGTCAGATGTACAAATAAGTAGGTTGGCGTGGTAGTGACAAGTCATGCGGAAGGAAGAAGTCACGTTACTAAAAGAAGGTTATTAGGTATGAATGTGGGCGGACGTAGGAGTAGAGGGTAGACCGAGGATGGATGGACTGTGTGTATGACGATATGCATGTGAGAGAAGTGAATGCAGTATTGACGTAGGTTGGCGTGGTAGTGACATGTCATGCGGAAGGAAGAAGTCACGTTACTAAAAGAAGGTTATTAGGTATGAATGTGGGCGGAAGTAGGAGTAGAGGGTAGACCGAGGAAGAGATGGATGGACTGTGTGTATGACGATATGCATGTGAGAGAAGTGAATGCAGTGTTGACGTAGGTTGGCGTGGTAGTGACATGTCATGCGGAAGGAAGAAGTCACGTTACTAAAAGAAGGTTATTAGGTATGAATGTGGGCGGACGTAGGAGTAGAGGGTAGACCGAGGAAGAGATGGATGGACTGTGTGTATGACGATATGCATGTGAGAGAAGTGAATGCAGTATTGACGTAGGTTGGCATGGTAGTGACATGTCATGCGGAAGGAAGAAGTCACGTTACTAAAAGAAGGTTATTAGGTATGAATGTGGGCGGACGTAGGAGTAGAGGGTAAACCGAGGAAGAGATGGATAAACTGTGTATGACGATATGCATATGAGAGAAGTGAATGCAATGTTGACGGGTAACAAGAAAGATCGGAGAATGTGGTATGGCAATCCCACCTAATTGCGTGATAAGGGCGAAGGCGATAAAGAAGATGCAGATGGGACCGAATTCCCGAGTCCTTTATATTATACACATAAGTATGTAAACGCTTTTTTTTAGTATAAGCGTTTAATTGTTGGCTGCACTTGCTAGTCCAAACTGATAACTGGAATCAAGTAAACGACAATATTGCCATTGGGAGCAATAGAAACCCCGACTTTAACAGAATTTGAGCTCATTATTACACGTTCCTCAAAATTGACTAATGGGTTTTTTCAACTGTCCTAGAATAAGACTTAGTTAAGCGAACAAGAACCTTTAATGTAGGCACCAAAGAAACGCCGCTAAACCTATCGGCTCATAATTTATTCAAGTACACAGTACTTTAGCGCTCTGGCTAATAGGCACGAGTCACGAAGCCTAAGGTCTACCCGAGCAGTAGATGTCTGAAATTATGTTTTGGAATTAACGACGAGCACCTAAAGGTGAGGCGAACCAGTTACCGAAGAGTGCCACTTTGAAAGGCGCTCTGCAATGCAGAAATTAGACTGAGAGTGCATTTGAAATTACGTTGTACAAATTCTCATAGCTGTATTTGGTGCCAAGTCGAAAGGTTCATTTGCATTGCACTCCCTAACTTGGAAATATTCAACGTTGCTTGTCAGCTTATGTAAGTAGATGCTATGCGGGTTTTCTAAGCAAAATACAAAAAAATGCGCTTCGTCGATAATATGAATTATTCCAGGTTGCCGTGAATATAGGTAGGTACATACAAGAGTAGGTAATGTCCCTGGTGGCGTAGATCTCGAAATACCCAATGAAGAGAACCACATATCCCGAAAAGAATCGCTGATAAACTATTAAGCATGTTTCTAAGGAACTTTGTGTAGTCGGTGAAGTATGTACAATGTGCTAGTAGCAGAAAATACCTATAGGTAGGTAGGTAGGTTGGATTTGGTTAGTGTGATGTCTGTGATGCCGCGATGCGAGCGAGCGTTAGTACGCGTCAGTATTATGAACGCCTTTAAATTATGCCTTTATTGACATGTTGTTTGTCCGGTTCCAGGGCTCCAACAGCTCAGCGGTCCCGATGGTGACCGACACGATTCGCAGCAACATTCAGTTCGGCGAGGGCGTGCACAGCCCGGCGCATTCGCCCAAGGTGAACGGCAGCGTGGCCTCAACGCCCAGCAGAGGTGAGGCTGCCCTCGACCACTGTGAGTCTACCATCTTGTTAGCACGATGCACTGACACGCTTGGGGTTGGACACGGTTTAACTAATCTACTAACCTAGTTTTAAATACCAGTTTTTCTTGTGCAAATGAAAGTTCAAATCTAGGATCTTCTGTGATACAGAGTTGTCTGACAGTGATTAATTGATCCAATAGGATCTTCTCGAATCAGGGCATCTTTAAAGTTAGAAAAATAATAGATAATTAATTTGAAGGCTAATGAAAACGGAAACTAAGTAAGGACTAATAGGTAAAGTATATGGATAAAAGTAACACTATCTGTATTGTCAGAAGATTTGTAGATCCGTTTATAACACATATACGGATCCAAGTCGTAAAAAAATCAGCACCTAAAAATGTGTTGGTAGGTACAATTTGCATTTTCCAGTTGTATACGGTGATTTATAACGTTAGGTTGAAGAATAGCAACAGCAACAAGTTTAATGTGATGCAATCCCGAGCTTTGGTTCACCACCAGGTAATTTGGTAAATCGTAATATCAAAGTGGCTGATAATTTTAAATACTTGCCGACTTCATAAATAACAATGGTAATATCAATTAATTTCAGTGCCTGCTTATTCGAAGTGGGACGATTATAATAATATTAATAAGTGTGGATTATACTTTCTCCACCATTACAATTTTTTTTTGTGCAAGTAAACTCTTTATCATTTGACATATTCATTAGCCAGCTAACAATTAAGGCTGCAAGTAGTCACAATTATAACGGAGGAGGCATTTCACGATCTCGTTCTAAAGTCGTTCATACTCAGCAAAATCCATTACATTTCACAATCCGAACATTTCGTTACGAAGAGTAGATAAGGAATGTTCTGAACAATTCTACAGCTGCGTGTGGCTTAGATTCCTCGGCCGTGTTCCACTCCATATTTATATTAGCACTCGTGCACGCTACAAGAACAGGCGCTTTATAATATTTAAACAAATATACGTTAGGTACCTACTGGATTCTTTCGTCACCTGACTAATTGACAACGTACCGTATTTATAATACCGAGACTCTAACATGCTAAGCTTAGAGGCATGATTAACAAAATAACCTAAAAGTAATGGGTAAAAATGTATTGAATGAAATGCATTGCTAACAATAAATGCACGACTATAACACTGTTAGCGATGATTGTAAAAGGCCGAGGTTTCAAACGCTGGAACCTCGGCTCTGAATGCCGTAGTTCAAATGAAAACCGATTGTTCTGAATGGTCAGCACTGTACTCGCCTCCGAAGAGGAACCCGGTGACTGGCGATGGAGTGTCCGTGCTGCCGCCGCGCCGGCGCCACCCGGCCATCAGTCTACGAGGTGCCGACCCGCCAGACAACCCACAGTACCCCGACCCCGAAGAATACAGACTGATAGATCCCCAGCCCCAACACAGATATTTCACTAGCGAGTGGCCTCCCAAACCTGCCAATTATTACGTCGAATCCACGTCCAGAGCTCCCCCAAAAGTCCGACACACCCCTTACACTCTTCTCGGTCTGAAAACCGACGACCCTGAGCTGTGCCATCCAGTTATCGACCCAGATTCTCTCTCCCCTCAATTGGTTCTCGACAGACATTGGCCTCCGTTCCCCGCCCAGCATTATCTTGAGCCTAATGAGCATAAGAAGCCATATCATCCGCTGCCGCCCCATGCATTCGTCGGCATGACTTCGGCTCTCGGCGATAGGCCGGCGCCTGATTACAAGTACAACCCTATACCGGCGATGGATGGCCCTATAGATCCGTATCTCATTGCGAATGCGAACCCTCCACCGACGCTGTTCAGATACGAACGCGACGGTCCCATACCGGACCTTACCCCTTTGCAAACTGAAGTAGTGCGAGGCCCGCATACTCTGACAGGGTTCCCTCCCACTTTCACCAAACACGTCCCAGGGTACCTGTTTTCTCTCAATCGGCATGCTGAAGACTTCAACCCAAAGACGTACTATGTAGATTATGTCCGTCGCAGAGAAATGGGTGGGTGTTCAATTTGAACTGAAGGAATGCTGCACTGAACATGAACATACAAATGGCTTGTCGTTTTTATTTGCTTCCAAAGAACTGTGAATACGATTCCTTCAAGTCCTCGAATTAAGCACTCACAAAATTTTATTATTTGCTGCAATGTTTAAAAGTTGATTACTTGGACGTAATTTAGACTTTACTACCAATATACAGAGCTTATTTATATTCTGCTTGTATCGTTGAAGTGTAATGTAATAAACAATGTATCGTGTAATGTGTGTATGTAGTCGTAATTCGTATATCTTAGGTAGGTACCATTGTACCAACCTATCTCATTTTAATTCGCACGCCTCTATCTTTTCTGAAAATCCTTAGTTTCAGGATGTAGACAACTTTGATGACTTTTATCTTTAAAAATACTAATAGCATTCTTCTAGTTTAGATCCCTATTTTATAATCGAGTTATAGTTATAGGCAGTTTCTTTAGACGTTATATGCATGTGAGATCATCATTTTCAATATCGATTCAAAGATCACGTAGGTAGAGGTTCCACGTCGAGTTTTCTTAGATGTTCATTCCCATTTTCCCATAATCAATAGTTACATACCTAGGGATATTACTGAACATGTGATTAAATGTTTTCAGAGGGCAATCCGATCACCGGCGACGGGTACAAGTCAATGAACGGACAGATCAACATGGTGACATCACTCCTCGGCAACGGTCATCTGATCAACCACAACCGCGTACCACCCGGTGGTTATTCATCCGGTCTCTGGTAAACTACCCTCATTTGCACCAACACTGCGCGCTATATAAAGCCCGCGCACCGTCGCGATACGTCATTCACCGATCAACAGTCGGCAAGCGCGCATCAATTATACTCTAAAACTTTTTAAAAAAAGCATTACAGTATTAATGATTCCATCAAATGCATTTATTTATTCATTTCATATCTAAATTATCATTCGGCAAAATTTAGTAACGTGCACAGACAAACAGCGTCATTTAATTCAGTATGGTATATGTTGTTAATTAAATCCTTAGCCTTTCCCAGTAACATTTTCATTCGTATAATTTTTAGAATAGTGATAGATATTTTTGTAATAGTTATTATTCGATAGTTACTGTAAAGGCGTCGGTGTGGCGATTCGGAACTTTGCATAAGACCTGAAGATTTCTGGAACTACAAAATGATTATGACTTTGAATCGGCACACCGGTTTATTTTATAAGATCTTGAAAATGTACTCTTTCATACTTGTACGAATATGTAACCCATTGATATTGTGAATTAGGAGTGAGGAATCGTTTCAGCAATATACCAAAACGAATAGTGCCTTGATGGTGTTGAGAGGAAATTCTTTAAGAATCTGGTATGTTTGAAGGAATAGGCATAAAGTAGGTACCATTTGGAAGATATATGTGATTATATATCTATATTTCACGGTATAGAAATAGTAATCATACGGCACTCGGGCTCATTGACACAAAAAAATAACATTATAATGTAATGGAATCGTGTTTCTAATCTCGTTTGTTGAATTTAATTTAAATCATAATATATAAAGATGGTTGGAATGCATTTATTTTATCTTTTTTATACAATTTTATTTTATTTTTAGTTTATTTCTACTTATTGTGCATATGGCTAGGGTTGTCAGACAAATCAAAGTTGATAGTTAGCTCTTTGATCACTATAAAAATAATTATGGTTAGATTTGTCTGTCAAAACTAGCCAAATGCAAAACGAAAAGGGATTGAACTATTGGTCCATTATCTGTTAACAGTAGTGTCTTAGGTAAGGACCATACCTAGAAGTAGTACTATTTAATATCTTTTAGACTTAGCTTAGGCATATCATCTTTGTAAAAAAATATATATATTCTAATCGGAATTCGCATAATCGCAGGCCTAACTGTAACAATTGTTAATAGATAATAACCATTATTTCAATAAAGATTTTATTACCTAATAATTCGTTTTATTTCACTTATGTATTGTTTAGTTTAGCACTTCAAAATACGTGTAGAGGACAGGGCGCCATCTATCGGTGCTCTTAGCCATACAAAAGGATGGATTATGATAATGGCTTGAAAGGATTTTTTGCCGTATTGCAATTGCAAGGTGACAAGATTTGCTACAACCTTGATTTGAGTGTGTTGAATCTTACTACACATAATTATGATTATTTATCAACAATAACGGGGCATAACTATACCTTGTTTATAGCGGCAGGATAATCATGATGTATCACGCTTAATATATCATATTCAGTCACGCCTGTAATTAATAAATTATTTTTCATTATTTTGCTCACCATAAGATGTTTTATAGAAGTTTTATAACAGTTAGGTATGTCAAATATTGAGCTTCTGCTCAACGGATATTTGACATACAATTCAATGACATACATTTCGGGAGATAATTTATCCCTTTAGGACTTAAGGTAAAGCTCATTACCCGGAGGCAAAATGCGCTTTTTATGTTTTTTTTTCAATGATTGCACTAATAAAGTTTATTTCAAATGGAATACTGAAAAAACATATGTGTGTGAAATTCACATCACATACTTTAAAAAAGGAATACGGCAATTTAAACGGCTGGATTACTTAGGTGTTTTTTGCTTCTAAATCTATAAAAAGTAAAAGCTTAGATTTTTCTTTTCGAGTATCATCTCTGACAACTTAGGTTCACCTACTAGGGGGTAGTAAGAAGCACGTCCAAACATGTGCGGGATATGCCCACATATATCAATAAGTGAAACATCCAAACCCAATAAATTGTATAAATTGTTTATAATCAACCTTATCATATAATATCACACATTAAATAATAATATTTAGCTATGATATCTTAAAAAATCATGATTCTTTCCCATTTTCACCATTTGTGATGTCAGTGCTGTGTTTTTTTCTCCCCCTGGTCTTTTCTTGTAGTGAGGCTGGCGATTCTATTTCAAAGGTTACTGGGCCATCGTTTTGTATGTTAACTTGCATGTTTGCGCCGAATAATCCATCTGAAAAACCAAATTATTAATCTACTTCTACTTGGGAGGAGAGGTGGACCTTTTAGCATTGGTATTAAGAGCTTCGAACTGTAATCAACCTAAAAAATTAGTTCAAGAACGTCTTTCTAATTTAAGGGGTGGGTCCCTCCCTTGTGGCCCCCGTTGAGTCAACCTAGCTCCGCCAAGTGGAAAAGCATGTGACAGTGGTGTCTAATTATGTGATGGTAGTCACATAATTAGATACCACTCAATTCCACTGCAATAAACAAACCTCACAACTCAGTTGGTAGTAGCTCTGCCTTCAGCGCTGTAGGCTGTGGGTTCGTTTCCGACCCAGGACAAACATTTGTGTGGTGAATATTGATGTTTGTTCTATGTTTGGGTGTATTGTATGAAAAGTAAGTATTTACAAACAAAGATATCTAAGTATTATCCGAAATCCAGTACCCATATTACAAGCTTTGCTTTTTTTAGTATGGGGCTTGATAGTGCTGTGTGAAATTACTGTTCTCTAATTTTTTGGCCACAGATAAGATAGATAGATAACATTTATTCACTTAAAATAGCTACAAAACATGACAAAACCATAAAAACATATTACAAAAAAGGTAGGTAGAAAACAATAAAAGTACTTAAAAATAAACGAAAAACCTTAAGGTAACAGGTGTGTTATTGCTACAGGTAGCAAAGAAGTCTCAGCTCAGTATAAATGCCTGTACATAGAGGGCGCTGTTTTTAAGCCTGGACTCAAAATGCTATGAGCTATGGGTCTGCAAGCTACATTAAATGCACTCAATTATTTGCTTTTTTCTCCAAGTATGATTTAGTAAGACGAGCTTAAGAGATTTTAAACTGAATTGGAAGCACCCACTGGCTAGGTATCTGCTAAATCGCGATAGCTGCCCCCTCAGCACGGGGCGGGATATAATTTTTGTCCTCTGTTTTTATCCGCCTTCGAGAGCATTTTGTCTCCCGCTGGTGGATAAAAACAGAGGACAAAAATTTTGTCCGCTTCCCATGCTGAGGGGGCTTGCAACTTGTTACTAATCGAATACAAGTTATTTGCAAACTGTCTTTGTTGTTTGCGATGTTTGTGTGTGCCTCTGAATATCCCCTGGTCTGATCTATTAGCTTTGTGAACTTACCTTTAACCTTATCAGGGATGTATGAATCTCTCAGCATTTGGAGGAAGTGGTTATAAAAGTCTTTTGATTTGTCTCCTGGCATTGCATGATGGAAGTCTGGCTTAGTACCCTGAAATTTAAGAAAAATAATGATTTACTAAAAAAAAAAAACTGAAAACAAAAAATATAAATCTCTCTGAAAAAATCAAATCGACACGTGTTTCGCCTCTACACGAGGCATCCTCAGGAAATATAGTCTTGCTGCTCACTGACTAGCCCTCTGTGGACGTGTTGTCGCTCCGAGCTCTGCGCTGCAAGATTTAGCGGATTTATTACTAAATATTTTTTCTGTTTTCAGATTTTATTTTGAAATATGGATTTCCGCAAAGTAACGCCTGAATCAATTAGCTAATGATTTACTAGTCAAACGCCGTCGTTCTCAGGATCGCGTGGGACTACCCCAAACCTCAAAGTTTTTATATTTTTCATTTTACAATGGGGAAGCGCTTGGCCTGCATCTCACCTGGTTTCAATTATGAAGGCCGAAGGAGGAAACACACTTCATCTGGAATTCTCAACAGACTTAGGTTATAAAAGTCTATAATATAAAACTGGCTATCTTAAATGCTAAAACAACAATTTGGAATCAATGTTATTGCGACAGGCAGAGGTAGCATGGTAGTAGGTGGACTTTAACAAAGTCCTACCAATAACCAAACCAATACTGTACACCCCTGGGTATTGATCTTACCTCCGGTTCTGACATCAGTGGGCCAAACACTAGACAAAAGATGCTCCTGGATACAAAAGGACACTACTCTGAAAATGACTGAAAATCTAGTATCTCTGGCTTTGGTTGTACTTTAATTATTAGTCAGTCAGCTACACAACATTTTTATACATTAGGGTATTAGGTACATTTAAATCAAATCTCATTATCATCAAGCAAAGCTATTACATTCCACTGTGTGGTAGGTTTCTCCCAATGTAATACTGAATGACTGACTGAATTTATTCTATTGTAAACTCACTGTTTAATTTTTGTTTCTGTAACTTTGACCATTATTAGGGTCCATCTGACAAGCATGGAGATTAACAAACAGATTATTATATATATACTTTTACTAATATGTTCTTAAAATCACTGTGTCAGAGTTGACATTAAGTCTGTTTTTTTTTAGTATGTTGTCTGTTTTTGAGTAAAGATTGGATTCTGTCAATACCTCCAGTTTTGGAGAATGTTCATGTACAATATTGGATGTTGGCAATATCAATAAATGCAACAGTTTACGAGGTTTACAAAATCAGTTAGTGCTTACCTTCCAAGTATTGTACAGAGTGAACTGGCTAACACACAGCACTTCTAGCTGTTTATCCACAATACTATACTTCCATCTATTATTTTCTTCACCATCAAACAATTTTATACTGAGCAGTTTGCGGACTCTGAAAAATGAGGTAAATTTCTTATAACATCTTCTAATATAATGCTTTATTTAAAGAGGCTTAATTAAAATGGACTGCTCTAACAAGGCTGTTGAACTGGCTTGGATTTCTATATTAATTACATAGCATAACTGCAGCATAAGTAGGTGTGGTAGTTGTTGCAGGCATGTTACTGTTTGTAGGTATCTAGAGAGGTACCCAGTAAAAAACAATTTGTAATAAAATAGCTCATTACTATACAATATGTGTAATGGTACCTATTGATGCATCAGTAGACTGCCATGTTGAAATTAGTGTACTTACCTACTAGGTAGTAGGTAGTTTCATATAAGTAGCTAGGTTTTAGTTGTGCAACTCGACTACCGTCACTATGTACCTACGTCACTAGTTGAGTAGCCGCTACCAGTAGGCATAAACCTACTAGTAGGATTTTGTGGTGTTCTTTGCATATATATATTCCGTACAATACAATCAAGCTTCATAGCCAGTACAAAAATAATAGGTAGGTAGGTAGGTATGCTACGTACATGTATTCTATGTCTTTCTTCGTATCAGTGCTTGATATGCCCACCAGGACACAAATTCCCTGTTCTATACTGCTTATTATTTCACCATTCACTGGAATATAAGGATGTTATTATGAGAAACCCAGAAAAATCGTGAAATGAAGGAAACACAACATAACCTAAGAGTTACGCTATCATGATGATAATTAGAGCGAGAAATATTACTATGGTGGATTACCCGAAACGCTCGCATTCATCACACGTTGAACTATTGCCTTCATTGTGTTAGTTTTTATCTGAAAATCTCCTCTAATTACGGACTTTCCCGCTTTGTTATGATTGACTATCGATTGATTGAATGAATAAAATAAAGCAAACTAAATCATATAACTGAATTGAATTGATTGCACAGATTGATTGCGTAAATTAAATAGCACAGAACACTAATATCCTAATGTAAACAGAATACTATTACCAGGATATTAGTGTTCTGTGACTACTCACAAGATTGATTGGGAGGTCATACAGCTACAATTAGACATTGACATAAAATTATAGGTTGCCACTATTTCACACATTGTTGTTGTGACTACTCCCCACTAGATGGCTGCTCCATTTGCACCAGCTCGGTCGTGATGTGATGTGATGTGATCGATGAGACCATGCGTCAACTCGAAATAATTTGTGTTGTGATGACCGCGTAGAAGGAAAAGTAGTCGGTCTGTCTTGTCTTACATTGCTTATTAAAGTCTGATCGAATTTATTTTACAATTCAAGCAGAATTATTCAGCATAATTTAAAGCTTGCGCATGCTGCTGCGCCGAAATGTAGACACAGGTGCGTGCCAAAGTAAGGTATAGAATCACTCCGTGTGCGTGCGCTGCGCGCGATCACCTCACGTGTACGGTTAACGTGCTTACTTCTAAAGATGTAGGCACAAAAATGTACCTACCTATAGCATGTACCTATGGTAGGTTACCTACGATTTTTGATTGATGATATTGGTAACTTTATTAGAGCACGCTATTCGTTTTTTTATATTATGATGGTCGAGCTCTTGACCTCTAGGACATGTCTCTCGACTTCTGCTCGACAAGACCAGAGCATGGAAGAGGTCTTCGATGGCGATGGAGCCAGATGGCTGATGTACCTACCTACTATTTGTGTAGGACAAGGGTAGGTACAAGGGTGAGTGTAAAGTGTATAATAATAATAATAAATATTACAGGACATTAATTTTACACAGTGCCATCTAGTATAGAGAATGCCAGAGTTTACTTCCGAGCGCAAATTAGCTGCAAGTTGTATAATGAGGGCACGTTGGGAACAAACGTGGTTCACGCGTCTAGGGGCAGTCTAGGAACTAATACGAATCTAAATAAATACCTAAATATTACACGACATTCATTTCACAAAAATCTATTTCCTTGACAGGTCGGATAGGTAACTATACGTACCTGGATATATATGACTAGGTAGCTATTTAGATAACGACACTTTGCTGGTGTAGGTACCTATACCTACCTATTTATATAGTGGTTAAGCCAAATATTCTTCGAAACTTGCGTCGAGGATGAAGATTACGATTACTTACGTTTGAAGAAGCTTATAAAGAAGGTGACTACCTACCTACCTCTTTTCTTTAGTAATCTTATTCGTGAGATGAAGGGCAATCACTTCCCTGTATTATTATTTCTAAAAAATGGTACATAATAAGGGTTTTACCAAGTTTTCCCAACACGGGAAATCGCGGCAGAATTTTCCGATAGGTAAAAGAAACCGGCTTAGTTTCGAATTTCCGATATGCTGCGGGAGGGCAAACGTCCAGTGGCGGCGGAGGGCGGTAATTTGCGCCCGGCAGCTAATCTAGTGGCTTTCCGATAAAATAGTTTCATTTAGCCTTTTGACAATGGGAATATATTGTCGAGAAGTTTAATTTTGAATTTTATAGATCTTAAATGTCGCACCTCAAAAACTATCCTAAAAAATGTTTAATATAAAAAATATACACAGTAGTATGGTAAATTTTAATACAGGATAGAAACGGAAGAATAAAAATATTGTAGGCTTCATCCATTCAATTGCTACAAACAATGAACAAAGTTGTTTTTGTTGTAAAAACAAAAACAACTTTGTTCATTGTTGTGTCCACACCACGTGCGCAGCGCAAGTTGAATTTAAATTCACGCGCAGTGCTTGATGGTAGGTAGGCCACTCGATTGAGAAGCTCACGTGAAAGGAAACGCACCACGTGATTCTTGTTTGCTTCTTCCACAATACATTGTTGCGTTACGGATTTTAATAAGCCTGTCAAGTACGGACACGTATACCGAGGGTCCCGACCAACATTTCAAGGCAAACCATGCTGGTTTTTGTATTTCGTTCTGGAATCGCCACTGTGGTCTAGTGGTTCAACCCACCGATTTCCGATCCAGAGGTCCCGGGTTCGATCCCCATGGGGTACAATATATTTATATTTCTTGTTCTTGGTTTGGTTGGTGGTTGGACTTTATTTAAGTCCGCCTGGCTAGCTACCACTATCTTACCTAATTCTGTCGCCATAATAACAATTCTAAAATTGTTGTGTTCCGGCATTTGGAGGTAAGATAGCTAGTTCCTCAGTTTGTTGAGGATTCCGGGTGAAGTGCGTCTCCACCTTCGGCTGAGGAACTGGCTATCTTACCTAACACAACGATTTAAAAATGTTGACCACAGAGGCGGTTAAAACTAAGCGGTTTTAACTATTTATGCATTACTTATGTTACGAAAAACATCACGTTTCTTGTTGGTAAGCCCCTTTAATTAACCGACATCCTAAAAAAGCCTTTAGTCCCATTTCGTAGCCAGATTTGGAAGCCAGCTACGAAATAGGAAATATACTTTCCCATTTCGAAGCCAGTTACAAAATGGGAACGGTTTTCCCAGCTCGTAGCCGGATTTGATAGCTAGCTACGAATGGGAAATGTGCTTTACCATCTCGAAGCCAGCTACAAAATGGGAAATGTGACTTCCTGTCTTCCCGTCTCGTAGCCAACTATTGTAAATATATTCTACGGGTCAACGTTAAGCAGTAGCCCCTCACTACAAAGTTTTGAATATGTCACTCTTTAAATTGAGGGTAGGTATACTTAGGTAGAAAATTATAAAAACACAAAAAAAAAAAGTCCACGCGTACGAAGTCGTGACCAAAAGCTAGTAGGTATAGAATATATTTTTATATATCCGTATTAATATTTTTTTATTCAATAATAAGTACAATTAAACTAACTATGTACAAAGGAATCAGTCAGATTACCTAAGGACCGTTAGTGAAAAAATATTTTTCATCCCACCATCTCGGAAAGAGTATTTTTACTATTCGATATCTGCGTGCAAAAGCAAAAATATTACACTCAATTTAAATAACTGTAGCAACGTTACTTTCAAATTTTCTTAATTATACCTTAGTATTATTTTGTTATAATTTAAAGATTATTCTGTAATACTTACCTGTAATGTAGTAGTTAATACCTAAACTGAAATAAAAGTACCTATCTTGTGATTGTTAACGTTTTTTTTTGCATTTAGTCATTTCCTCGCTGAGGTGGAATGAAAAGTTACGTGTTGCACTCGAGTGCAAAGATTTTTCACCTCGTGCTCTTTTGATTCCCTCGCTGACGCTCAGGATTCTAATTTTGAAACACTCGCTGCGCTCGTGATTCAATTTTAGAATCCTTCGCTTGCTCGGTCATCAAAATTGAACACGCGGTTAAAAAGCAACTTTGCACTCTTGTATAACAGATACCTATTATCGATAGAGGTAGATCTAAAATATTATAACTCGTTGAAAATGTTTGGACCTGGAAATAACTCCAACAATTGAGGTTCGATTTGTATGATTCTTTGTTTAATTTGATTGGGCGAGATCAAAGCGAGATGAATTATTATTTTATATCTCAGGAAACGGTCACAGATTATTGAACAGCCGGTAAGGGCACGTGTTCACGAGATTATTTTCTGCCAAGAGTGTTAATTGTGCGATTAACACCATACCAGCTTGTAGGTATCAACATTACTAATGAATAGGCTAAGATAAGGCTAAGGAATTACTAAGGAATACCCGCTGGTTATCTTCTATGTCAATACATATAAATAAAATTGATATGTCTATTTTAATGTTAAAATGATAGTTTTTTAATACATATTGAATATGTATTAAAAGTCGCTGGGTAAGAAAATTGATTGAATGGAGACCTTGGGCGAACAGCAGACCCAGAGCACGCCCACAAAAAAGATGGGTGGATGATATTAAGGGACATGTGGGATATCAGTGGGTGGCTACAGCAACCGATCGTCGCGCATTGAAGGAGATGGGAGAGGCCTACGCTCATAAATGGGCATTGAGTGGCTGAAGATGATCATGATGATAAAATATGATATAAAAAAGCTGTCATAATTTGTCATTATAAATAAATGATTTACCTATAACTAAAAACAATGTTATCTTTTTTTGTCTGTCTTTCTGTTTGTTCAGGATATTTTCCAAAACAGCTGGACCGATATTGACAAGACCGTCACTGGCAGAAATAATTTTACTGCATAGGTACTTTTATTTTAGTCAAAGAATTAGGGATCCGCGCAAAAAAACTTCTAGGTGGCTTCTTTTCATGGTATAAACCCGAAATCCTTTGAATTCCAAAGGATTTCGGGAAATTCTTACGGGACGATGTGAACGAAGTCCTGGATGTTTTCTAGTGAGAAAGTAAATACAAAATTAAGGATTAAAATAGCCTGATATCACCCGTGCTACTCTACAAGCCGATTGCGATATATTCGAAACGATACGATAGTCTTCCGAATAATCGGACACAATGGTACTCTGCAAAACATCGAATTTAATCATCGTCTGTCGAAAGTCGTATCGAATGCTCGGAATGAATGACAACAAAATGCATAGCATGGATAAAAATCTTTTGGCACAAATCTCTGCTTCATTGTCTAGATCCGTTTTATGTCATAGTTTGTTGACTTTTTTTTTAATTACCCATAACGGAAAGGCTATAGTTATACAACCATATATCACGTATTGTTGACTTTGATGTTTTTATAGACTGATATGATATTTAATAATTTTATATTCTCTATTGCCAAATCACCAGCCAGCGGGCGTCACCGTTTTAAGCTACAATTACCATAGGTTAGTAGGTACCGATGATATAAATTTGGTTTAGTTTACTTGTGTGTGCGACATGGTGTAAAATAGGATCGATCGATTGCGCGGAAGTACCTACGGTGACATGTTAACATGAGCTACACGTCAACACTTGATCATCAACGGCAGTCCCTAATCGGCAGTGTTAATACTGTCAAGCAGTAGCAAAAAGTAGGTTGTATGTTACTTACCTATACCTACCGTACTATGTAGTTTTCATATGATAGAAAACATTGTCTGAAACCAATTTCATTTGCATTGTGATTGGATTCAATAAACTCAACACCATTTTTAACTTTTGAAGTTGTATCTAACCCAAAGCAGTGTAGGTAGGTACCATAAATACTTTACCTAGGTACCTCCTACATAAATAATTTGATTGGACTTTTTGATTCGAAGTTTCGGATTGGAAGTGCTAAGCAACCCAATGTTTATTAGGCAGGTACTTATGTTGACATAAACGTTGTAGGTACATATTATACCTACTACTTAAATAATTTGATTTACCTCTCTTCTTTCATGTTCTATAGGTATATAGGTACATTCTTGTTTTAGGTAGAATCACTGTTAAAAATAAAAACGATAACGTACACGATAGGAAACAAATTGACGGCTGTTATTTGTCTAATTCAAATCATCGTATCGTTTTTGGTGCTAGAGTATCATTCCGGCATCGATTGTCGAAAATAATGTCGGAAGATCTATCGTTCAAACGATACTCAAAACGATGTCACTAAGAGTACCTTTTGCACGATAATTGCCCATATATATCGTTTATCGGTTTGTAGGGTAAGGGCCCAGCTCAGTTGGTAGTTGATCAACAAATTGCAAATTTTTGAAGAAATGACTGTCATAAGTAAGAGAAAAACAAAAAAAAAGAGACTCTTTTATTCTTATTTTTTAGGAATGTTATGATAAACAGGTCCTAAAACTACTGCCTTATTTAAAATCTGATGGCGTCCGTGGGATAAAGTTATGGCCAGTTAACCTTTACAAACATTTTCCAGCTTGAATAGACCATTATGGTTCTTTAAGTGCGGAAGCCTCAAGTTTTTGTGAAAGAGGTAAAATAACGTCACGTTATCGTGGAACATTCAGTATAGGTCGTTGGATACCGACACATTCCGGCGGTTTCAATCGCATGACTTTTTAGGTACTTAGGGGCTTTGAGCGTTTTTGCATTCATCTGTCCGGAACATTTAACTAGCATACAGGTCATATTTTCCAACGAATCATGATAAAATTTCGAAGTATTCAAGTTTTACAACATCTTTTGTTTTTGTCGCCGGTGATTTTTTGATTGTATTTCCCCTAAGAAGAGGGACTGGCTGTGGTTATTTTTATAATATTAAAAACTTTGGGTAGGTACCTAGTCAACTCTGAACAAGAATTGAGTACCTATTAACAAACTCGGAGACGTATACCTAAGTATTTGACGTTTCTAAGGGATCCTATATTGAATTTCGAATATGAGCCAAATCGGTCAAATAGTTATCAAGAGGTAGGGTCGTGAGGTCTCAGGGGGACGGGACTAACAACCAACCCTTACTATATATTGTCTTCAATAAGAGAGTAAACACTTACCTACCTGTAAATACATACATACTATACGATACAACACCCAATCACAGAACAAACATATGTATTAATCACACAAATGTTTGTCCTGGGTGAGAATGGAACCCACAGCATAGAGCGCAGAAGTCAGAGTTACAACCGACTGATCAGACCTATTTTAAATATAAAATATATTTAGCGACCAAATTTTATGTAAACCTTATTTCCGAAATTTGAATATATTGACTTTCCCTTGCTTATATATATTTGAGATTGTTATGCTTGTTAGAAAAAAACAAAATTTTAGTAGATTTAAGAACTTGTAACACTTGTTTCGTGCAAATAAATAATTTGATTTGATTTGATTTGATTTTAAAATATATCCCCAAGCATGCAGTCAGCACTTCGAAATGGAATGGAATACAATACGAACAGACTGAACACATATATTGCTAAAAAGTTTGCGCCCGCAAGCAAGGTATTTAGACTCTCGCCTGTATCCCGGTCGGGTTGGCAAAGACAACGGACATTGATACTAAGTACTAACCACAATGCACACCTACTTTGCCTCCTTGACTTTCAAATTTCATAAGTACCTACGTTCTCTACTTATACCTTCATTGGTATATGGTAGACTCTTACTTTTATCCGCATATAGGAGTTCTTTCACAGTTTTTGCGATTGTACAATATACCTACATACCATACTGTGTTGAACATGTCTTCAAGCGTCATATAGATGTTTTTTAACATTTAGGTACCACTCTCAAAAGGTAGAGTGAGGAGTGAGGAAATATTATATTTACCCCGTTTGAATGCTTTCCATTTATGAGCTAGCAGTTTTTCCCCGCGTGATACCCGGATAAAAAGTAGCATACCTATATTATTTCTTTAGTATCATAATATCATAAAGATCCGTTATGCCACTTACTCGTGAAACGTAACACATTTAACATTTTAAATATTGATACAGATGAAATGAATTATAGTAGTTACCAAGTACTCATCGTCATCAGTCGCGTGGCCGAGGTTGGCAAGCGGGCGGTAAGCGTGGCAAGCAAAAGCACGTGACTCACGTTCCTGAGGCTAACTTTCTCTTAACCTCACAAGCTTTTGTGTCAGTTACTACGAAATTAAAGATGGCAATAATGGTTAAAATTAAATATTAGTTAAGTGTTAATTGATAAAAAATATATCGATATTTTTATTGGTTGAAAATATTAGTTAATATTATTTGTTTAGTACACGATTTGGTTATTGGTTGATGTTAATGCAGTTGAATATTTTATTCTATTGATCAAATAAAAGTAACCGCTAATTCGTCTCTATCTAGTAGCACTATGGGTATTTGTTAAAAATATCACATCACTTTGTATTGAATAAAAATATCATATACAGCAAATCAGAGAAATTTAAGATCTATAGTGAGGAATTGAAAGCATACAATTGAATGAAGTCAACCTAATGCATAGTTGAAAACTCTGCGAGCAGCAACATACGAAATTGTTTCTTATTTGTAGCAATTTAAAGTTAAAGTTTCAATGCATTCAATTATGTTAGATCTAACTCAGGCTGAAGTTGATATGATATTTTTATTCGATAATGTTAATTCTGATTATTGAATATAATGGTTGATTTTAAATATTAGTTAAATTTATTGGTTGATTGTTATATTCGTCATCTCTATACGGAATGGCAAGTGTTTCCCAACTTTATTGTTCCCGAGATTTTCCTGTTGTCAGTCATCCTCTAGACCGTGGCCGCCATTTTGAAAAATGTCAGTTACTCTGTCGGCATCGGGACATTCTGGCAACAGCACTAAGTAGGCTCGTGATTTTATTATTTGATTATCCCGCTAAGTTTTGATTAATTTTACAATAGCTCACAGCAAAAGAGAGATATACATGTTTTTCAGAGAGACTCATAAAAAAGATAACCCTTGCAACCCTGTAACTCTGGGGGGTAAAAAAATCTAGGTTTTCAGTTGACAACAGAAAGGGGATGTCCCCTTTGTCATCAAGTAAGAATTTGAATACTTTGTTCTTATATAAATTACAAAGCCGATGAAAATGAATACGGACACAACAACTATGAAAACTATTATCTATACTTTAGTCTGTTACAATACAAGCAGTTAGGGTAGATACATAATTTTCTAACCTACCACGTAAACTCCATCCCACTACCTACTAGGTTACTTAGTATCTTTACCATATTTATGAGCTATGTTACTTTATTTAAATCAAACTATAATATCTTACAAGGGAAACGGTTGTGTTATGTAAAAACACAAACGGTGTATATCGGTCTTCATAGGAAGGTTCTATACTTATCGCTACCAAGAATAAACGTTGATGACGGTTCACGTTACAATGAACGTGAACACAACGTGTCAATTGATGGAACCGACCAGGGGCCTAACCACAACGTCATAAAGCATTCTCGTTTTGATATTACATTACTTTTGTCTCGTTTTTTCTACACTGGCTAGATAGTGATTAAAGTAAAGTAATATCAAAACAAGAATGCTATAAGAGGTCGTGATACCCTCCCTGGACCATTACTCACTATGACCAATCGTTACGATATCTGCACGAAATCATAGTATCGAAACATCGTAACTACAGAATAAAGGGGCTGTAGGTACCGTTGCTGGTTCTTTCCAGCCAAGTGCGACACTCATACTGAGGGTTCCGAGACACATTTCATGGCAAAAAACACGTTTAATTAACACGCCCGATTTTTTTTATTCAAACAATTTGTTGTCATAGCGGTATTAAAAATAAACGTTCATGTACCGCCCATTGTATATCCACTTTTTTTAAGTAATCTAGTTTTAATTTTAAGGTGTGCAATAAAGTATTTTTCATAATTAATTTAGGTATAAGAGCCCGCTGACAGACGGACTGAAGGACTGCGTAGTTTTATTAATAGGGTCCCGTAAGCACTCATTGGGTTCGAAACCCTACAAAAAAGAGTAATTTTCTTTAGAGCTTCACTGTAGCATTCTAATATACTGATTGACTGATGCGACAAAATGAATTAAGATACTGAATTTTAGTTCGTCTTAGTTTCAGCTTGTTTATGACATATTTAGTAAAATTATCTACGACACGCGTCCTACCTTCGTATAACAAAAACAAATTCCTATCCATAGCAACTGATATCCACACAATATTTTTGTTGTCATTCTGAACAGATATTTGGCTGCACGTGGAGTTTATCTGTTGACACCGCTACGCCTGCGCAGGCTGAAAACGTGAGATTTAAACGAGTGATGAGAATAAATGAGATATCGGATGGGAATTGGATTAGGACTTAATATTTATTTATCACTTCAACAACATCCCATGAATTATCATCGTCAGGTAGAGCGTTTTACAGGACTATCTCGAAGGCCTCGTCATCATATCACCACTACGCTTAACAGGATTGGTAATCGCAGTGAAGGTTGATAATCTATTTCCTTTCTTCGTAGGTCGACAACTTAGAGACGACGTCATTGTTAGGGTTCAAAATAGGTTTATTTTTACTTTTTGAATGATTGAGAATTTTATATTATATATGTAATAGATTTTTTCTGCTACAGTACAGTAGTACGTGTAGACATTCGTAGCGAATGAAGAATTTGGTAGAAATAGTAGGTATGTAGAATGCCCAGGGCACTTGGGTAACTTATTTATAAAAGTAAGTGGTCTTCAAGAAAAAAATTTGCATTGAGATGGAAAATAAGCAATGTTTTGCTTTTTTATAAATTTATTTTTTTGTAATTCAAGTTGCCTTGGTCAAACAATTGTTATAATGACAAAAAAAAATAACCCGCGACGGGAATCGAACCTGCATCTTTTCCTCAAGCCGGAAATGCTCGAAACTACAATTAGTTAGACCCTTATTGAGCCACGAGTGTCCTGACTGACGCGATTCGCGAAAATTTGTGGCATATTAGATTCAGCTAAGCGTTGATTAAATCAGGCTTGAGGAACAAAATGCGGGTTCATCTTGAGGTACCTAGTTATATCACTACATAGTCACAGATTAAATTACAGTTACAAAGCACCTGAGCTCATGGTTTTTTGTTTTTATGAGAGAACACTGCTTTACCCACATAAGGCTCCTCCAAAGCTAAGGAGGGTTTTGCCATAGTCAAGACGCACATCAGGCGGATCAATGATCGCAGTATAGGTGTAAATACAGAAGAGAGCTGCTGCTCTACTTGTGGTGAGACCCCTCAGTCGGCTTTTACGACAACCATGGGCTGAGTTGGAGGGTTCTAGTCTTGAACCGCGACCTCCACAGCATCCGCGACCACCACGGACCAGCTCTGGTTAACAACAACAAAAAAAAAAAATCCAGTTTTTTTTCTCAAATAAATAAGTTACCAACTACGATTCAACCAAAATTTTACTCCAATCATTTAGGCATGCCGCCCAAAACCAGGAAATAAAATATTTATGTTTAAAACGAAAAGGAACCCGTGTTAATTAAGGTCGGCACTCACGTGCAGCCACGTGCGTCGACGCAGCGCAGCCCTGACACCGTTACGTCTAGCGATAATCACTGATAGCCCGCGTGAATATTCATCATCACACTTCTTTTGTATGGAGCAGGGTATAGAGGAAACGGACGGGTTCACACGCAGGATCTTGCATCCTCGTAGTTAGGGTCGTAGTGTAGTTGGGTATGTACCCTCGTATATGCATAGTAAGTTAATTGTATATATTATTTGTATAAACATAGGTAAATAAATATATACATATAATCCCACAGAAAACTTAAAATTTCAAGGTATACGATCTATATAAGTGGCATATTTCGGATTCCATATTTGGGATGCATACTCTAGGTTACTTCTTACAAACGTTCAATATAAGTTTTACAGTTATAACATTAGTAAAACTCTTAGAAAGTCGCCTACTACATATGTAACTGAACTAGTAAACTAGATATGTAATTATTAAGAACGATAGGTTGGGATCATTGATAAAAGATCCCAAGCTGTATTTTCTATTAATAATAATATTATTCAAGCAAATATGGAATCCGAAATATGCCACTTATATAGATCGTATTGAAAGTATCCAAAGGCGGTTCTTGAGGTATCTATGCTTTTGATTTAAGATTATCTATGATTCCAGTAATTATCTCAATCTCTGTAAACAGTTTAACTTCTTACCATTTCACAATATCGGCGGGATATTGCTGATTACGTGTTGAAGACTATTAGTAACAAGCTGAAAAAACCCGTGCTTCGCTACGGCAAAATAAGTAAAACGGAATAGCTGTAATACCTGGCTTTATTATAGGGGTAAAGAACGACAGGGTTCCTAGTTTCTACATGGCTGAAATCTTATGTCCAGAGAAAATAATCATTGGAATCCTCTGCCCCCTCAGCACGGGGCGGGAATTTAGAGCACATTAGAGATTCGCACCTGTTCACGGGTGGTGGCATTCCTTTGTGAGGCTTGGTCGCCGGGCCGTTCTGTACGTACATTGCAGGCTAGAATTACTTGATTGCTTTGGAAGCCCGTCGTCAGCCCTGGGCACCTACTGCCACTGGTAATGGTCGTCAAAGAGCCATGTCAGACGCCTATGACGCCTATGATTGGTTATCGCTGTCTTGATGGTAAATACCTACTGTAGGTACCTTTCATATATTTATATATGAATATATATATATATATATATATATATATATATATATATATATATATTATATATATTTTCTGTACCTACCTACATGATTTATTACCTACAAATTCAACTCTATTCAGTTTTTTGTAATGGATGTACATTATGTAGCAGTCTTAGTTTATTTTATATCGAAATATCTCAATCTCATCATATTGAAGAAACTATAATAAAAATAAAATTTAAAAACTTACCCCCTTTCCTCTAATGAGAGAAATTTCCAAAAAATATAATAAGCAAATTTATCACACACAGGTACACAATTTCAACTTTATCGAATGAAACTAAAGAATTTAAATTTTAAGACTTTTGCCATATTTCACCCTATTAGAGGGATTATAAAAATCTCAATAGTTCTCAATCTCAGCTCTCAAATCTCAATAGTTTACATTATTTACTCAATCAAATTATAAAGATTTTAGATTCATAGAGTTTTGCCCCATTTCCCCCTTTAATAGCAAGCCTTTCTGTTTTTTTTTTCTAAATAGGCATTTAAATTATAATAAAAACACATACTAAATTTCAACTGGATCGGATCAAAAAAAAGATATATCCGTATAAAAAGATTTGGCCCAAGTCACCCTATAAGAGGAAGAATCTGAAAGAGCTTTTTAAAATAATTAGCATTTCAAAGTTACTACTGAAGATTTTGAATTTTCAAGAATCCCTATTATCTACTAGTGGTTCTGTAAGAACAGTCGACCTCGCGAGCCATTATAACCAAGCAATAGGTAACCGATGCTTTCCTCTTTCACTTTTCCTTTTAGACTTTTGGGCAAATAGGGGTATAAGTTTTAGCGATTGCTCGCGATCCCTTGGTCTGAGGAGATCGAATCTGATGTCTACGGATTTGTCTTGCAAAAGCAGAGAGGACTGCATAGTCTTATTAGTAAAGGTAGGTATAAATTTTCCGAAAACTAAAAATATATATGAAATCCTACAGTAAACTTTTCTCCCTCCACTCACCCTTTTTGTTTATTTTATTCCGTTGATAAACAACGCTACAGAAAACTTCGCCCATTTATACCCTTATTTTCCCCCCAGTCAAAAATCGCGCTCGATAAAAAGAACATGTGTGCACATTTTCATCAAAATCGGTTGAAAAATGCGAACTGTAGGCGAGAACAAACCGACAGCCGGCAGCCGGCAGACAGCGGACAAAAGCATTTTTGGCCAATCTCGAAACTGAGACGCATCGCTCGCTCGGTCAATTATACAATACGAACATACCTATTATACTATACCAAATTTTTATTAATTAAACTAACTATGTACAAAGGAATCAGTCAGATTACCTAAGGACCGTTACAAACGGCCTATAGGTAACTCAACTGTTCCAGACCAGTACCAGACGGAAACGTGCACAAGACACTGGCTGCATTGCCACGCTGAATAGCTATTTCGGTGGCCTAAATAAGACCGAGCGCTTGGGTCACGTGTCACCTCAATCAAAAGCTCCGTAAGATTTTTGAAAACCCGGAGGGCACCGGCTCCCTAGGACCCAAGGTCTCCACCCCAAAAGGCTCAAATATGTAAGCTCTATATTTGCGCCTTTTGTGATCTTCGGCCGAATCAGCCGCCGCACCAGCCCATTTAAAATTGATTATATGAAACAATTAGTTGGTATGTATCAAAAACAGCTTCTGCTGATTTAAGAGCTGCTAGTAAGGCACCAGGGGTCTTTTTCCGGTACAATCGCTGTTACAGGAAAAATATAGCTTAAAAGTCTAGACAATCACTTTATGTCAAACCACTCATGTGTGACGTAGACGGACACCCTATTTACGAATGATAATGAAAACGATATAAATATAGGCAAGGCACTAACTGTGAATGTACTTTAGTGGGTGAATGCCCTGACACAGCCATCGTGACTGCTTATCATAGTGATGTATGCTGAATGCAGACATTTACTTTGTTATTGCTTTTGGAAATTAATTTAAAAATGTTTTCTTGGTATAAATTAAAAGGCGTTATCAAATAAGACCTCAGGTCCAACTGTGCTAACAAATGAATGAACTATATAGATTAATAAAAAAAAAAGTTGACTCACGGCTTATTCCCGTTGGAGGATGCACCTCTGATACTACTCAGAGCGTGAATCTCATGAGGATTAACTTCTAGGGGGTAGTTAGAACTTAGACGTCCAAACTTATGTTCGGCACATGCCCACGGTTTGCAAGTAGCTAGCATTCAATACGTGACAAGTTAATAATAATAATAATTTATTTATTTTGTGGCCAACAATTATTCATATGACATTCTATTTAACATTTGCAAGTTGCAAGCACATAGCAGCTCAGCGGAATACTAGCCAGTCAACTGTTCCAGAGCAGTACCAAATCGGAAGCGTACAAAAGCCCCAAGAAATTGGCTGCATTGCCACGCTTAATAGCTTTGCTAATTTGCTGGCCTAAATAAGAGCCAGCCCTTGGGTCACGTGTCACCTCAATCAAAAGCCACGCAAGATTTTGAAAACCCGAAAGGCAAAGAATACTAATTACTAATAATATAACTTATATGCTGACATAAAATATCAACTACATTTATCTTGCTCATATATTTTGTGTAGAATAGCTAAGTATTATAAAAATGTTCATGGTTGTGTTCGGTATGCGGGGTTTGGAAGGATCGTGTTGTTTTTGTTGTTTAAAGGCAGGCCAGCGCGTATAATAACGAAGAACACCCGCAACCTACGTTAGTCTCTCAGGCTACAGTGAGTGTGATCGGGCACCGACCTGCAAGTAGGTTGGTAGGCACGTGCAGACTCACGTGCCAGTCAGCCAGCCATGACACCAAAATACCCGCACGGAAACAGTGCGCTCACTGCGCTGAGGATATGAAGTGTCTACTATGACCCTGGCAACAAGACTACTAGGAATGAATGGCCAATTGTCGACAAATTATACTGCCTGACAATAAGTATATTTGCCTATGTACCACGCCTATATTCTAGTTAATATAATTAAAATAAACCTATTTCCCTAAAAACTTTGTGGGTATTTTCCACATGTTCCCTTGTACTAGTCATAGTCACATTTTTCCGTTGTTGAATTTTGGTCCCCAGGTTAAAAGACCTTCAACGGACTTTCAGCAAATTAAAATTGGACCAATATAACTTTTTTTTTATTCAACTAGTAGATGGAAATAGACGGAGGAACCGGCTATTTCACCTCTAAATGATGGAACACAACCACTTAGAATTGTTTGTAGCTAGCCAGGCGGACTTAAAAGTTCTATCATTAAACCGAGCACAAATTTGTACTCCCTATAGAGATAAAAATGTCTTTGTTTAATTTTAGATGGAGTAGCTATTCTTATTTCAATAAAATGTATAATTAAACTACCTATGTACAAAGAAATCAGTCAGATTACCTAAACCGTTACAAACGGCCGATAGGTAACTCAACTGTTCCAGACCAGTACCCAAGACGGAAGCGTGCCCAAGTAATTCATATATCTGTGATCTCAATGTTCAAGGATATATAATGTTGTGTTTGTTTGTCGCTATTAAAAGAGAATTAAAATAACAAGAAACATAACAATCAAATCGCCTGTTCCTATTCATCCCATTCGTCTATGCACACCAAGGGATCAGCGCTTAGGTTTTTGCCCCGACAGATGGTCCGGGAAAAACGAAAAATACTGTTTTTGGGGAAAATCATACCTAAGAACCGACCAAGAATAAGCAGGCTTGCGGCCCAAGAGTTCCATTTTATTGCCTGGAAAAAAACTGAACCATGTAATAAATTAATAAAAAAATGTGAAAAGCAAATTCCTTGTGTCTTTTAGGGGAAAGCTAAAAGACACAAGGAATTTGCTTTTCACTTTTTTTCAAAAACCCGGACAAATAAATGGAATCCTTGTGGCGCGAGACCTGGTCGGTTCTTAGGTATGTCGGTCCTAAAATCATAATCATTTACTGTCGTATGTACACAGATTTTTGTTATCCTCTGTTGCAGCTTCAATAAAAACATTCGTGTGATTTGAATTAGTCTTGTACGATAAATAACGAGTAACTAAGCGGAAAAGGGTCTAACTAGCTGACAAGATCAACAGTTTAGTTAGTTGATTCTCAAGCATGAAACGTTCAAATATTTAATCCTGCCCCCTCTGAGAGCATTTTGTCTCCCGATGGTGGATAAAAACAGAGGACAAAAATTGTATCCCCGCCCCGTGCTGGATACGAGGGGGGCTGTAGACTAGGACGTACACTACCTACTCATTAAATATAAAAATTTCAGAAGTTCATTTTTAATAATTGGTTGGAGCGTAGTTAGGCCACTTGAAAAACAGTTAAGCCATCTAATGATCGAAACAAATCTTCGGTCATACTAAGCGTGGCTGTACCCTACCAAGTGGTTAAAAATAGTAAAAAGCCGATGCAAAACGTGAACAGCCCTGAAGCAAGCCATTAGAACTCAATAATAAAAATCACTTGCCGATACACCAGACCAGGCACCCGGCTCGGCCACGTGACCAGGATTTAGACGGCTCGTAAATTAAGTAATTGTTATTCGGCGCGCACGTGCACGGCAATGAAGAAAAATTGTCTCCGGGAAGTGGGGATTCAGGGCTGTGAAGATAGCTGATACCAACTAGTGCTAATAATATACTAGCCAAGTGCGAGCTGGCCACGCACCACATTTTTTTTGCATTTCGTTTGGCGCAAAAAGTTGGTGTTGGACCGACACTTGACAATTTTTTTAGTATTTGATATACGTATATTACAGGACATTAATTTTACACAGCGCCATCTAGCCCCAAACTAAGCATAGCTTGTAATATGGGAACTAGATTACGGATAAAATACTTAAATACTTTTTGTAAATACATACGTACTATATGATACAACACCCAAACACAGAACAAACATCTATGTCCATCACACAAATGCTTGTCCTGGGTGGGAATCGAACCCACAGCCTACAGCGCAGGAGGCAGAGTTACGTTTAGAGAGCTATGAGGCTTGTCGATGTCGTGTGTATAGGAGTATTATCACAGAAGTTTGAACTACTTTGACATTTTTGCATTAACGATAGATCTACATATAGAGTCGGTGGATGGAGAATGCGAAAGGTTATTAATTGTGGGGCTTTTGCGAGACTTACAAATAAGTTAAAAATTGATTGTTCATTAAACTTTTTCTCCTTCGAGTTTTACCTTTGATCTTCTTTTGAGGATCGTCGACTTGGGGTAGTCAGAGGCACGTCCATTCATACGTTCGGCACATGCACACGGTTGCTACCATTCAATACGTGACAGGTCGCACGCCTATCGCCGCTTAGCCTTATTACTAGCCCGTGACACATGCCATTCGGATTTTTGGTCCTAGGGACAGGACATGTCGGATTCCTCACGATGTGACCTTCACCATCAGAGCACGTGTGCTTGGGTCTAATCAAATCAACAAAAACCAAAAAGGCCATCGGTAGTTGGTTTAAATCTTTATACTTACCTGAATAGAGAATTCTAAGTAGGCACCTACTTAAATGTTCTAAAACCTCATATCTTAATTCGTCTTATTTTTAAAAGTGTGTTTTGAAACGTGATTTTTGCCAACGTTTGTTATGAATCGCACAAAAAATCACGCAGTAAATGTACACTATTGTTTCTTTCCAATAACAACAAAAAGGAAGGCGAACTTGTTGACAACCTATTCTGAACTTGAAAACCTACTTCAAAAAAAGGAGGAGTTTCTCAAATAGGTTGCATGTGTTTTTTTTTGTTTGTTACCCTAGAACTCCTTCATTTCTCAATCGATTAGATTTTTTTTATTTGTTTGAAAGGATATGATTCCAAATTAGTCCCATATAAATTTTATCAAAATCGGTTCAGTAGTTTGGCTTTTAAATAAAAATCGCCACAGGGTGTTTCTGTAGAGTCAGCGATTATCAATGCCGAGCCATAGTCGGAGTAACATACTCTAGCATACTCTCATTCAAAAGTAGTAGAGTTCCTTTTGTAAGGGCTCTTCCGGGGAAATACTACCGCCATACTATAATATTTCGGTCGGTGGTCGGTTTTAAAGGACCTAATGATTGCCTGTGACTTTACGAGCACATGGGGCTTAACAACTGTATGCCTCAAGTTGACGGGTGCAATGCAATGTAGCGTAGGTCACGTTCTTTGTGGATATGACCTACGCAGTAAGGCATTTTAATAGGAAAGAGTTCCACTTAACATCAGGGCTGCTTGCATATTCCGTGTCCAAGACATATAAAAATAAAATTGTCACACGCCCGGTACATTGCTCCCAACTATCCAGTGGAAACTTTCTAAAACCCATTTTTACTACTCCCTACATTAAAAAGCTACCCTTAAAAGTTCAAATCTCTAGGATATCTGGCTTGGGCTACACGCTATTTGTCTTTAGTAACATTTAAGTGAACTAAGCTATAACTTTTTTTTCCACCAAATTTTTTTTTATATACCACTAGGATACGGGACAAGTAACGCACCAGGTGTTAAGTGTACTCTTGCCTATGACAAAGCCTTACTGCATAGGTTACATCCAAAAAGAACATAGCCTACACGGCACTGCATTGCGCCCGTCAACTTCAAAGTCAAAGTCAAAGTCAAATATTTTTATTCATTAAGATTTTTAGGATCATTTTGAAACGTCAAATCTACCGCCTGTTCGGAATCGCGACCAGCACACAAGGAGAAAGGCAAGAACCTCGGGCTGATTAATTTTTTTGAAAATCCATTTAACATTTAGGTACATTGTTTATAATAATTTAATAACATTACAAGTGTTACCTACATCATAAAACTAAAAACTTAATATTATCTTAAAACATTGATTACTACATAACTATCTAATGGGCAGTTTCTTGACATTGAAAAACACCATTTAACTGTCAACTGGTATAGCAACATCGGGCCACGCGTTCTTATCGTCGATATAGTCACTTATTTTGTAGTAGGCTCTTTTAATTAAATTATTCTTTATATACAATTTGAATTTACGAGCAGAGAGTTTGGTGGCGCTTTGAGGAAGCTTATTATAGAATCGTACACAGTTTCCTAAGAATGAATTATTTACTTTTCCTAAGCGATACCTAGGTATGTCAAGTTTATTTTTATTTCTAGTATTAACACTGTGTACATCACTTCTTTTAACAAACTCATCAATGTTCCTGTGTGCGTGCATTAGGTTTTCATAAATATATTGGGAGCTGACTGTCATAATACCAATCTCTTTAAAACGTTCCCTGAGAGAGTCACGAGTTTTCAATTTATAAATTGCCCGTACAGCTCTCTTTTGCAGGATAAAAATGCTTTCAATATCTGCTGCATTTCCCCATAAAAATATGCCATAGGACATAACGCTGTGAAAGTAACTAAAATAAACTAACCTCGCCGTGGTTTCATCAGTAAGATGCCTTATGGTACGTACTGCGTAAGCTGCCGAGCTTAGCCGGCTAGCTAATGTATTAATATGAATACCCCATTGCAACTTTGCATCGATATTTAAACCCAAGAAAGTAGTTGCTTCCATAAAGTTAAGTATTTCCCCATTTAAGATAATGTTAGCATTGCTGACTTGAACGTTAGGCAAGGTGAATCTAATGCATTTCGTTTTTTTCTCATTTAATAAGAGGTTATTTACCGTAAACCAATCAAGAACTCTAGCTAGAGAAGCATTTACACAATCATAATTATCTTTAGCCCTATCAACTCTAAATATTAATGAAGTATCGTCTGCAAACAATACAATATCACATAAATCCCCTACACAGGAAGGCAGATCATTGACATAGACTAGAAACAAAAAAGGCCCCAAGATTGACCCTTGTGGTACACCGATGTTAGTGGATGTTCCCGAAGATTTGCTACCGTTAATGTCTACTTTTTGAATGCGATTCGATAGGTAGCTACGCATGAGGCTTATTGCCTGATTCTGAATGCCATAGTGTTTTAGCTTTGAGATTAAGGTGTCATGATCTACGCAATCGAAAGCCTTAGATAAATCACAGAATACTCCTATGGCATCCTGTTTTCCTTCCCAGGCTTTAAAAACGTACTTCAACAGCATGGCACCAGCGTCAGTGGTTGAACGACCTTTAGTAAACCCAAATTGTTTTTCATGAAGTAGCCTGTTACAGTTAAAATGTGACAACAACTGGTTAAGAATAAGTTTTTCAAATATTTTACTACATGCTGGCAGAATTGAGATTGGTCGATAATTTCCTGGATCCTTTTCATTTCCAGATTTGAATAAAGGAATCAACTTGCTATATTTCATAAGATCTGGAAAGATTCCTTCGTCGATGCTTCTATTAAATATATATGCTAGACATGGTGCTATTTCAAAAACAATCGTGCTTAAGATCTTTACGGACATCCCCCAGAGATCTTCAGTATTTTTAATATTTATTGACTTAAAAGTTTTTAGAATACAATCAGCATTGACGTGTCTGAAGCTAAAAGAAGCATTACACCTTTCAACACTTGTTTCAAGAAAGGCTAAAGCACAATCAACAGAGGAGTTTAATGGTCGAGTAACAATTTTTGGTACACAAGAGAAGAAACGGTTAAATTCATTAGCAACTTCATAGTTATCAGTCAAAATTCTATCGTCAACTTTTAAGTTTATCTGCTTTTTCAAATGTTTTGCTTTACCTGTTTGATTATTTATCATTTTCCAGGCAGCCTTTATTTTATTTGATGACTGCTCAATTTTCCTTTTTATTTGCAATGATTTCGCAGCATGACATACTTTTTTAAAGACTTTTGAGTAGTTTTTGACAAAAGAAACAAATGATAAATCGTGTAGCCTTGACTCTCTTTCTGCATAAAGTTCATACAATCTACTCCTACTTTTATAGATACCGGCTGTTGCCCAATCTGCAAACATGGAACCAGATTTAGCTTTGCACGTTTTTTGTGGAAACGTATACTCGTGTTCTTTATGTATTAGATTAGACAATAAATTATAAAGCTCATTTGGATCATTCAAGCATGGGATCAGGGAAATCTTTTGACTTATGTTATTTTGGAATTTTATGATGCTAGCTTCGGTAATTGGTCTGCATGTGATTTCCGGTAACTTGAGGTATAAAGGTGTTAAACCTCACGTACCCGTAAGTTCACCGGCAACCATACTCTTCAAATAAGTAAGGTGGTAGTAATTCTCCGGACGAGCCCTTTCACAAGGGGCTTCTACTACTCTAAAATTTATTTACTACCCACTATTTGAATGTGTCGCTGGATAGAAAACTTACAACTAATAAATTAAACATATAAATAAATCAATAAACGGATCTTAAAATCACCAACGACAATCCACGAAGTCAAATCAAAATTTCCATAATCTTGGTTTGGATTAATCTTGGTTTTGGATCAATCAAAAGTGTCATCAAAAGTTCCATAATATCCATTGATCCGTCCCCATCAATGAGTATTGTTGGAACTTTTTGACATCTGCAACAACCTTGTGAAAATCATATCTTAATACGTTTGTCTTATATTTATTAAGACGTTTCGTTTGCTTTCTACTCCACTGATCTGTATCTAATGTATCTATAGTTTTGTGGGACGATGGAAACAATAAAGTTAAGTTAATTCTTTGTATCTGCGACAACAATAGTGTTATTTTAAAACATGAACTAAACACGAGTGTAGGCTTGTCATAACAGTAAGAACTATTCCTTATTCTGTGGTAAAACCTAAGCCAGTAGTTGGCACGTGGTTGGGGCAGGTCACGGTAGCACGTTGTGGCGCATGCGTCTCGTCGTCATATCGGCGTTGCAGCTTGTGTCGTAGTTGATTGGCAATGCCCATATCTAAGGCTTTCCGTGTCATATAATAAGTAGGTACTAACTACTGCTGTTTATCAGCTTGTAGCGTCTGTATACAGCTATGTTACGCATCTAATATCCCAGTAGAACTGCTCTCTAATCGAATAGGGATAATGTTTAAAAAACTTTTTTTTTGCTTGTATCATTGTTTCAATACTTCAGACTTATATAGTATATCTTCGCTACATGCAGCGGCTACCGAACACTCCAACTCAGCCCTCAGATATAGTAAAAGTTGACAAAAGATTCAAACTGAAATTGGGAAATTGGATACTCATGAACCGGTTATTTATTGTATGACTATATGAGTATATGAGTATATGAGGAATTTCTCAAGTTCCTCGTCATACAATCAGCTCAAGCCAAAAAAAGTGCACTTCACCTGGAATCCTCAAAAAACTGAGAGCTTACCTCTAACGCTGGAATACAACAATTTAGAATTGTAATGTGCCTTGAACCTCCTGAAAAGCTATTAGGGGTTACTTAAAAGTTACGACATGCAACTACTTGCATAATCGAAATAGGTAGGTAGTGTTTACCTACCTTTCGTTACGAAAGTTGTGTAAACTACCGGCGCTCGGTTCAAATAGCGATGCGTAATGCAAGTCACGTTATCCACCATGATCCGCTACCAACGTGACATTGGTAGTATTTCAGTTCGGTTTCATGATAAATATACATTTTTCTGGCATGTAATGTTTTACGAAACAAATTCAACACATGGCTAAAATCTAAATCATACTTAAGAAAAGGTAGAAATTATCTCCGTCTATAGCAACCTATTATATTCAGTCCATTCGAGTAATATTCAATCATAAATAAACATCAATAAATGCAGCCAGTGTCTTGGGCACGCTTCCGTCTGGTACTGGTCTGGAACAGTTGAGTTACCTATAGGCCGTTTGTAACGGTCCTTAGGTAATCTGACTGATTCCTTTGTACTTAGTTAGTTTAATTTATTGAATAAATGTAAAGTTAAAACGAAAAAAAAAAAAATATTATTAAATTTCATAAATAATCATATTCAATCGTTCAAATCGGTTCTTATTAAACCCATTCAATAATGGAGGTGCCAGAGACTGTGTCAACAAGTATAGGCCCATATCAATACGACCTACTCTATATACAATTTTAGAACACCTTATTAATCAACGCCTAGTTAATTAAGCGTGAGACGATAAGAGCAGCTGATTGGGTTCTATGTATTTAAATACATAGAACCCAGCTGCTCTCATCGTCTCAGTTCGGCTTTAGGCATGAAAAGTCAACCAATGATGCAGTTCATGGCTTGGTCAATTCCACCATTACCAGCATAGAAGAAAATAGAAAATGTCTGTGTTTCTCTGTCCCACTATTGCTGTTGAAACTTGAAAAGATTGGCATTCGAAGTTTATTATAAACAGCTATCTTACCTGTAAAACAACAAGTCAAGTCAAGACGAGGAGCAAAGTTAAAAAATATAAGTTTAAAAAATTAAACAAAAGTTATTTAAGGAGTCTCGCAAGGCAGCATAGTTGGCCAAACTTTGTTCCTCATCTACATTAACGACTTGTGTCACCATCCAGATCAAAGGCAGAAAAATATTTACTTAAGCCGACACTGCGGTTTTTTTCAGCGGCCCACTCCTACAAATAGTAGATAAAATAAGGTATCAAGGTATAATTATCGACCAAACGCTAACCTTCAGACCCACATAAATGCAACAGTCCCAAGGCTTCGGAAACTAATTTATATATTTAAAGCGCTGAGACATGTCATCAATTTTAGAGTTGCTAAAATGGTTTATTTTGCATTGTGTCAATCACTATCGGACTATAGTATTACCACCTGGGGTAGTGCTACCAAGATTCACCTTTTTGACTTAGAAAGAACAAAGAGCTGGTCTTTCCTTCCGCTATCGTACAGTAAGTCTCTATTCAAAGTACTAACAGTCAGGCAATCTTTCGTTGTAAGCATTGTACTGAAAAAACACGCTGAACTGAATTTAACCCACTACTTTTGCCTGAAAAGAGACGAAAAGACACTCTCTGCTATACCAAACTTTTCCGTAGCACTAATTCTCACACGTTTACTGCTTCCTTGAATGAAAAATAAAGCCTTTTATAGGTATCAACCATGCGTAGGGTATGCTTTCATTTGTATTTATTGATATTCTAATTTTCTTGGTGAATCAATGAATATCACGTTTTATGTTATGTACATTTCGCAAGCTGCTCAGTTTTTAAGATGTATTCTAACAATCTACTAACTTTTGTACGTAGGTAACTACTATGAACCAGGGATAAGTCTTCGCTTATCTTTCGTAGCTTTCCATTTATCAAAGTAGTAAATATATTCCTAGCAATTCAGTATGGTAGTAATTTTATCTACCGGAACTCGTGGCCGATTTGCTTTACAAGCGAATTCATAGATTCCCGACTCACGTTTGAAACCACCACTCCCAAACACATTGTTATCGACCCACATGATCGTAGGTACAAATAGTTGGTATGAGTGATAAGGTACAATATTACTATAGAAGTGTAACCCAATTCTGTGTCGATATGAGACAGACGTGGAAATATTAGGCAGTTGAATTGGTTCAAATGTGAAGCTCTAACCAGCGTAACAAATGTGATTAACTAGCCAGCTTGACAAATTAGATACACTAGCCAGAGTGACAAACGGCGACATATTAAAACCACTTTTGCAGAAAAAGCTTTGCCTCAATTAATGGTAGTGGCGTCTCAGTCTTGCCCTTACAGCCACCTTTTAAAAATCCACCTGTATAATATCTCTTCTGTAAAGTGATTTTAAATATATATGCTTTAAGCTATTTTCAAACAGATACATATACATTTCTGTTAAGGAGTAAAACAAACAGCACCTATACCAATATCATAAATTCGTAAAAAAACTGTGTATATTTTGTTTGTAGCCTGTTTCACTTTAAATATTTTGACATAAAAGCTAGTAATAAATACTTGAACTATCAATATCAACCGCCTTTTTGATCTAGTGGTTCGCCCACCGGTATTAGACCCAGAGGTCCCGGTTTCGATCCCTACGGGGGAGGTACAATTTGTACTTGGTTTGGTTCAGGGTAGGACCGGATAACAAGCTACCACCATCTTGCCTGTCTGTTACCATAGCAACAATAATAAATTTATTGTGTTCCGACGTTTAGAGGTAAGCCAGATAGCCAGTCCGCCGAAGATTCCAGGTGAAGTGTGCCTCTACTTTCGGCTTTATCTTAACTTTAAAGCATTGAAGATGAAGGACTAGAGCTTCTATGTCGTACAATAAAAAAAAACATATCTCAAACAAGTTTCACATCTAGTTATCATAAAGCTGACTCATCAATGTGGCCACAGATGTTAGAATAGTCAGTAGGGTACTGTGTACTAAGGACGTAATGTATGAGTCAAATGCCCACGTTGGCTGACTAAATGTGTACAGCAACGTGCGGACGTAGAGTTAGGAAGCGCTAACAGTCGGAGGAGGTATTTTTACCAGAAGCTATTTTTACTTGTGTAGAGTAAAAATAAGTATTCTACGACAATGGCCTACATCTCACCAGTGTAACGGTCCTAACACACAGAAAGTTTTCGGATCGGTGACATCACTTTTTGTCGGATTCGACTTCCGATTCCGAGAATACGATTGATTTCAACGCTATTCTCATACCAACTGAAAATCTTCTGTGGAAATCTCGAATACTAATGTCAAAATTATTAGATTTCTCAATTTCGGAATATCGTTATATCTACATCGGAAGTATCCCGATTCGATGCGATAAGCTTACCGAATGTTCGAGAATAATACATAATAAACAATAAATACGTCGTAAGATTTCAGATTTTTTTTTCAATTTCGGGTACCGTTTACTATATATCAGCGGTATCCATGTTTAAACCTTAGTAGCATAAAATAATGTGCACCTGATTTATCTCGTCTTATTTTGAGGTCTTCCTCTAGTTTCGGCGGAGTGTCAGGGCTGTTGAACCACATGGTCGTTGCGTTTGTGTTGTTTTCAATTTATAGAAATTTATAAAATCAATAAAAATAATTTAAAAATAGTATATAATAATTTAATTAATTATATATAATTATATATATCCGTGGGGAGCCGGTGCCCTCCGGGTTTTCAAAAATATTGCGGGGCTTTTGATTGAGGCGACACGTGACCCAAGGGCTGGCTCTTATTTAGGCCAGCGAATTAGCATAGCTATTCAGCGTGGCAATGCAGCCAGTGTCTTGGGCACGCTTCCATCTGGTATTGGTCTGGAACAGTTGAGTTACCTTTTGTAACGGTCCTTTGGTAATCTGACTGATTCCTTTGTACATAGTTAGTTTAATTGTACTTTTTATTGAATAAAAGCAATGGCATGTTCATTGTATATAATAAATTATATCATCAAATTATTTAATAAGCAAACCTTAATCGCTTTTTCTCGTCTGTATACTTTTGACAGAGTGGTCGTGGTGGCTACGAATATTTCTCGACGCAACATTACTGTAAAAAATGGGTGGGACTGGGTGAAAACGCTTTAAACGCGCTCTTGATTCGACATCTTACAATCGAACCTTGAACCACCATTATTAAGCTGAATAAGCTATAACATTAGTATCTAAAATGTAAAAAATCAGATAAGAATTTGATTGAGTTATAAAGTCCAGTATTTTATGAAGTGTGGTGTTGTTTATTGATTGTAAAATTGCAGTGAAACATAAATCATGATATTGCTGTTGAAAACAATAATAAAAAATCCAGTAATTGATAAGAACGGGTTAGTGGGGAAAAGGGCGGGTGTATTCTTTTTTTTTGTACGACGGTGAAGCGCTTGGCCTTCGTCTCACCTGGTAACAAGTTGAGATAAGGCCGAAGGTGGAGGCGCACTTCACCCGGAATCCTCAACAAACTGAGGAACTGGCTATTTTTTAAGAATTGTTATTATGGCGACATAATTAGGTAAGATGGTGGTAGGCGGATGTTTGTTAAAACCCCTTTCAAATTCTAACACATACAATACATAAAGCCGGTCAGGTGCAAGTATGTCAAACTTTCTTTTGTTAGAATCTAAATAATTATTCTGATAATTATTTGGTTTAACGTCAACAAAAACCAGTAAAATCACTGTGTATCTAGAAATTTAATTTTACAAGGAAAGTTATTAATAAATAGGAGGATATATACGTTCAATATTAAACAAGCTATTTTCCCTATTGTAGCATGACACATTAATGTCTACTGTTGAGCAAAGTGGAACCAATGTGTTTCAACTTTGTAGGTATCAACAGCTAAAAAGTTAATACGTTACTTGCGTCTAGTTTTCCTGGAAATTACAACATAAGCCTCTTATTTGGTTTTAATTTGAAAAAGTTTTGCTAGTTTTGCTATAATTACTACGCTAAGCAAGCGGATTCATGATCGCATTAAATATACAATTGTACACCCTCTTCGTTTTCCCTTGGGTTCATTAGATACAATAGTGAGCATCTCCTTTTCTCTGGTGTGATCACTTAGTCAACATTTAGATCCACGGTCTGAGGAGGGGAGATAATTTAATCAACTTAGTCTAAATTTCGAGTCTAAATTTAAACATTAAAGTGGTGTAAATACCATCCTCAAAATGTAATCGTAGATTGAAGTAAACAGATAGTGTGCCCAACAATCGCAACGTAACCACGTGTCGTACCATGCGAGGTGGGTCAACACTTGCAAGCGCACGCATGCCGAATTAGTTTGCCACATCTACCGGTGGAATTTTACCCGAGTTTGTGGGGAAAATAAAAACGACACTGGGTATTTTGTAGCTGACACTGGTTACCGAAAATTATAACAAAAAACTGTTTACTAAACATAGAATAAGAGTACTTAATCTATTTTAGAATTATAGTTAATACTTATTTATTTTTAAGTAGAATTGTGTAGGTAATTGTAATTATGTAACTATATAAAATAATAGCTATTGTTGTGTAAATTTCACATTGTCGTGAAAATGCCTTAAACATAAAGTTTTAGTTTCGTACTGTTATGCTATATTCAGGAAGCATAAACAGTATTACGGTATTTATTGTCAAAATCTGGTCTTAGCTTTAATGTTGTGATTGCTAAACTATATGGAAATAATAATTGGCACCGAGGAAAATGCTCAACGTTGGTGGCAACACTACTTTCCGTCTCGTACAGCGTCGTCGCGCACGAAGCCAGTTTGCAGACTTAGCGTTTTTGTAGCGTTCGCTTATTCCAATTTCAAATATACCATCATTGCTCGTTTGGCATTCGAGACGCTCGGACGCATCAAGTCGCGCATTGACCAAATCAATTATTTGAATAAATAACAGTTGCTTTCTAAGTCAAACAGCTTTAGCTTTTGTTTTGTGAAACTTTCGTGATTTCGGAAGAAACCATGTGTGAGAAAAGGCCGAGGAAAATCCTGAAGAGAGGTCAGTATTACAATTGAATGAAGTCACCAAATAAGTAAGCCAATAACAATAAAATTAAATTTTAATCACAACTAACCTAAAGTTAATAAAGTTCCTTAATAAAGTCTAAAGTCAGATAGCTCAGAAATGTTTGTAAAAGCAAACAGATATTTTTTTCTTGTTCATTCAAATACGCATAATATTTCATGCTATTCTAGCATTCTGGTAAAGTTTGTAGATACAGATTTAAACTACTAGGTAGGTAGTAGCTAGTAGTTTTGATATGTTATGTGAACGAAACATGATGTAAAATTCAAACATAAAATCTATCAATTAAAGTATATTAAAACAAGTTTGTAAGTAGGTACTACAATACCTTTTATAATAGTGTGTTATTGTAGCAAAAACGCAAAGCACTGAATAACTATTAGAATTGTCGTGCAGCTTATTGACTGTTTTATACGACTTGGAGACGGAAAAAAGCTAGCAGCCTGATGTTTAGTGTATCTCTTGCCGCATTAAGGCTTGTATACTTAACAAAGCCTTACTGCGTAGGTTACATCCACAGAGGACCTACGTGGCAGTGCATTGCGCCTGTCAACCTGAGGCGTAAACCTCGCGTGCCCGTAATTTCACCGGCAACCATAAACTTTGACAAGGCCTTTTTTTACTTGGGATAAGCTTGCGTTTGACTGCTATTTCACCTGATGTTTAGCAATGATGCAGCCTACGATGGAGCACGCTTGTGGAGCTCTACTACTCATAAATATGCTTAACATTTTTAGGGTAACTAATTCCCTTTGAATGAAGTACCGGGCTTTTGCTACATCATAAAACTAGGGCATAGTTGACGTCATCTTGTGAAGATATCTATTTAGAAGAGGTATGTATGAAGACATTTTGCAAGAATAGGTTGATATGGTTGTTGTTTGGTAAATATGTCATACTATTCATACTTACGTGTAACTATTAGCACAGATAATAAAATACTAACGAACTGACCTTCCTCACACGTCTCGTCGTGTCCACTCTATTTCCGTAGTGGTACTTATAACAATATATGTATTTACCTACCTACATTCAAATAACTGAAGATAAGACAGTGAGCATATTTTTGATATTCATCACATCCCCTTTTAAATACATATTCTATCCTCATATAGCTTAAACTTTTTTTTACAAACTTTGTTGTACTTCATAGTTTCTAACTCGAATTGTGTCCGTTATGGTAGCGTACACATAATCGAGTTCACGTCCGTGGTTATGCCTAAAAAACTCTGCGTAAATAGAGCATAATTAGTGCAAAAATAAAATAAATAGTGCCTCATTGGTGTAAGAAATAATGACCATTCTTAGTGGGTACGCCAGCATAACGATCAAGCTAGCGTACATATGACCGTACTCGAAAACGGCTTATACTATAGCAACGAAGTTACACACAAAAATAGAGCACAAATAGTGCCCGAGATATACAAAATTTCATTATGATTGCATTGTTCCGGAGATATTGAACAAGACTTTTGAATGACATTCCGAGCTGGCGTTATGGCAGCGTACCCATTAAACAACGTAATAGTTCTAATAGAAAACGAGTTTTTCTTATCATAAATACTATACGTATAAATAGTGTGTGAAATACTGCCTCTGCCAGTAGTCATACTTTATGCAATTTCGGAGTGGAACAATATAAAAAGTCCTAGGTAGGACTAAACACTTCTAGGAACAAATACATTGTGGTACAGTCGCACACAAAAAATAATTTGTTAGGTAATTTATACACCGAACAACTTAGGTAGGTAGTAATAATTAGTAGTTGTGTTACCTTATATGAACTTGCTTGAAGAGAAGATGAGCTTTCGTGAGTACTTTTACCCATATTTAGCTACTATTAGTTATTCTGTATTAGCACAGAATAGCTAATAGTACTACGTACAGAAGGATCTCTCTCTAACAGAAGTCATGTTTAGGTATAAAAATGTACCTATTATTTCTACTTGCACGCGAAATTGAATCTTATCGTGTGGTACTAGCGTTCATATTCCGTTTGACACCGCTGACTTGTAACCGGTTTCGCGGTCAGAGCATAGGGCCTCGCCGATATAAATATACTTAGGTGGCTGGCTAGTTAACTACAAACATATGCAACTATTACTGGGCGACTATTAGGTACGGCGCAGCGCGTTCAAGCTCCACAAACATGTATCGATCTGTTCAGTTGATCCGCGCGGCTTGAAACGGAGGTAAACGAAACGGTGGTAGGTAGATGTAAGTACTTAGGTACTATCTATTCAATTAAAAACGAAACACGAAAATCTACATCAATAAGAAACTAGGTAGGTAAAAAAAAAATAACTAAGTTGGTAAGCACCTAAATAATAAAATTTCACACACAATTATTCATTCCTTTTGACCTCCTTAAATGTGTATGTACTTACTCACATTGAGTTCTCTCGAATTGAGTTCTTCTATTCTTAAACATTTTAATTATTGAATCTCAATGCTACCGAGATATTCCTGATTGGCTATTCACTCTGCAATCTAATCAATGATTCGTCACAATCACAAGACATGGTAGGTACTCAGCGCAGCGGGGTTCAATGACCTATTGACGTCACTACTCTGTGCTCCACAAGCCACAACACTGCTTTTCCCACGTATTATGCTTTACACAATAATTGACTTGCATAGAGTAAAATAGCAATACAACATGGCGATGATACGGGTGACTAGCTTTGTAGGGCGATTTCCACTCTTGACCCTGTTTTTGTATAAAAATATAGTTATAATTTGGTTTGATTTTGAAATGCTGTCGGGCAAAATGTAGCTTACTACCTTAAATAAACGTGAATACCTAATTTTATAAACTTTGACTCAGTTAAAAATTTAGAACTAAATAAATATTGATCGTTGAGTAGAGCTGCGTGTAGATATGTATCTAACCATTTCTGTTCTCCTGTAGCAATGACAGAAGGTACAATACGTTTGGTAGCAATATTTATTTGGTACCTTCGACATTTCTAATAAATTTCCGTAAAATAAATAACATGGTATACAATAAACGGGTAAGTAAACAATTTATGCGTCATTGCAAGACATTGAAATAAACAATTCAAATTCAGTACAGTGAGCTTCCTATCGACTCATGAATGCATTTATTTCCTATATCATTGCACTGTGTTTTTAGTAAATGATGGGTTAGCTCTCTAGTTAGGCTGACCTCTGCGAGCTTTTCAAAAAGACACAGGCTTTCCCGCATCAACAGAATACAGCAAACCGTTTGGTGCCGGACTACGGAGAACATTGGCCAGGTGGACCTTTACAGGTCCTACCACCAGTGCTATGATTATTCAGCTGTAACCGCTAGCTAAAAACAGCAGTGCCGTTGCCCGGGGTAGACCGCGAGGAGGTAGCTTACAACCCTCCCCTATTGATGTACCTACTAAAAAATGGTGCAAAGTCTTTGTAAGCTAGAAGATCAAACAAAACTTAGCAAACACTGAAATAAAACAGTATAAAAATACCGGGCAATCTTATTCCAAAAACTAGCATCACATTAATCCATGAAACCGCAAAATGCAAAACATATCACACTAAAAGGAACCTATTACTCTATTATAATCAGTTCGTCTGATAATTCCGGCGTGGTTATTGAAAATTAATTACAAATACGGGAAGACAGAGAGTCAATACCCACATGGGGATGGGCGGTGCATCGCGCAGGTCTGCAAGCGCTTGACGAAAAAGGCGCGCGTCAGTCGGCTGGCTTCCGTGACCACAACACGAGCTCGCGTTCCAAATACAAAACGAGGTTTGTCGACCTTTTTAGTGCCATAACAGAAAAAAACAAATCATATCCCGATTTCTCGACAAATGTTTCAAATCATCCTTGATATTTTCATTTTCTTTAGTTATTTCTATGGTGTGTCGGTTTTGAATGTAAGAAATGGTAGATGGCGTTGTATTACGTATAGTAGTTTGTCGGAGAACGTGTTTGATTGGGTTATGACGATAAAATATTCAATTAAAATCTTCGTACATTAAAATGCGAGGTAAAAATGCACTAATTAGTCTAGGTTGGAACTTCCAAGCTTCACGTCAGTATTATAAAATACTTACATGTTTCTATATCTACTATCGAAACCCTTTTCTTGAAAATTCAATAATTTTGAATGAATGTGTGTGAAAATTAAATAGTAGTAGTAGTTAGGTTGGTAAGTATATATTTCTAGCTAAAACTCACTACTTATTAGTACCTATTCTCTAATTACTTTTTGGCCGGATAATCACAATAATTGTTTATTAAGGAATGTTACAACAAAAACATATCGTGTGGCTTTACATAGGTACGTAGGTAACCATTTACGTATTAAAGTATTTGTTACTAAGAATAACATTACTATATAAGAGTTTTTCTACTCAATAACATGTTGCCACGATTTAACTTACTGCGCTTTTAGTAGTTACAGGTATGTTAGTATCTTTAGACAATAAATTATTACGTGACCTAGCCACAACATTGCTCAAAATATTAATATTGTCACTACAAATTCTGCACATATGGTAAGTAGTGAATGTATCAATATTTTACATAACTTTAAAATATTTGCTTTTTATATCAATATGTTACTGACTCAATTAAATAAAAAATCATGTAATTAAGAGACACTTCCATCATTTCGCCTGCTTGTTTTCTCAATCTTTACCAAAATAAGAGGTTAGAGTGATCAAAATCGGTTCTAAATCACCTTGCAAGGCAGGCGGTAGCAGATATTGCAAATATAGTTTCAGTAGATTTTTCTGCCTAAGGAACATCACATCTCGACTTCCCTCACCCGGCCTAGATGCCTAGGTCGATGAGTAGTTGGTATTGATGAGCCCTCCCCCGTCGCACCCCCAGAATGGGTGGCAGGAGGAGAATGGGGTCGCGACGGTGCGGCGCCGCCGCCGCTGTCTGTTATAAAAATAGGGTGTAGGGTTTTTGTTATAGCTATTATATTACTTCACTTTGACTTGCTGGAAATGTTTTTCTAGAGGCGCGGTGGTCCTCAACAAAGTCTTATAAAACCTTTTGATGTAAGATTTGCTATATAACCTTAGGGGCGAGAGTCACTTAAGAGGATTCGAGGTATGTGTACCCATAATGTGAAAACTTCAAACCTTCTTATACCATTGTAAGGCGTCAATTTTATTTCACGTAGGATTTAAGTTATAATGAGGATTTAAATATATGAATAAATGATGTTTAGAAACACTACCTACATAATAATACATAACAAGCCTTATAGCTCAGTTGGTAGTAACTCTGCCTTCTGCGCTGTAGGCTGTGGGTTCGATTCCCACCCAGGACAAACATTTGTGTGATGAATATAGATGTTTGTTCTGTGTTTGGGTGTTGTATCATATCGTATGTTGTATCATATATTTACAAAAAAATAATAATTAAGTATTGTATCCGTAATCTAGTTCCCATATTCTCTGCAGCGCAAACAAATTTGATGGATCTACAAAGATCACAAAATAAAGTAATAAAACGATTATTCAATTACGACTTCCTAACACCGACTAAAACTTTATATAGTAAAACAAAAATACTGAACCTGTCGCAAACATTCACATATAGTACATGCATTCTGGTTAAAAAGATCCTTGACAAAACAATTAAATCAAATCTTACATTCACAGTCAGAAAATATAAATATAACCTTAGAAATAAAAACAAACTTTACGTACGTCCATCCCGAACGGAAAGATATGGAAAAAGAAATGTGCTATGCCAAGGAGCATTATTATACAATAAACTCCCAGGCGAGTTAAAAGAAAGCCAAAGTATAAATGTTTTTAAAAAAAAACTTAGACAACACATTATTGGCCTTATTCCTATGCCTAACTAATATAAAATCATAAATATCGAAAATCACTAATTGATAAAAGTAATATTTTCCGTCCTGACCGCCCCTAACTTATCGCCAAATACACATTATTATATCGTATACTTATATACAAAAGTTTTAGCTAAACTAAAAAAAAAAAAAAAAACCGTTTCAAATGTTCTTTTAGGTAACTTAACTCAATATATAAATTAACAAGTAAAAGTAAGGTATTATAGATAGATAATAATATCTCCTTGTACCATAATAATGTTTAAAACAAATTCATTTCATAACTTAATAACAAGTAACTACTAATTATAGAAGGTGAATAATAGTAATCATAACTTGTATAATTACTGCCATCTCCTAGACTATAACTCTGACAGAAATAAAAACACATTTATAAATCGCAACCAAATTGAGGGTAGATAGCTGTTCCACTACTTTGTACCAGTCTAACTCAGTACAACATCTTTATAATCTACCTACCATCAGTTGAAGTAAGAATATTTGACGTACCTACACATGTGATGTAACAGGTAGTCCTACCTATTAAAGTAAAATCTGTTTGCACTGACTTCGAACATATACAATGTAAATTGAACTAGTAACTAGCCAATAAAATGTTTACTACTTTATATCTCATATTAAGAGAACTAATTCTAAGTTTTTTATGAGAAATAAATTCTTTAAACCGATATTACAAGCTATGCTTAGTTTGGGGTTAGATGGCGCTGTGTAAAACTAATGTCCTGTAATATTTATTATTATTTTTATGAATTATTTGACTATACATTTTTGTTAAGTAGGTACAATAAGCGTTATCATAATTTTGCAAAAATAGCAAAACACCTATCTTGTGATAAATTTGATATTGAATATTTCAATTTATAACTTAGTAGCTTGGTAAATAAAAAACTAGACATATTTCAGACAACAAAAATTCTTAAATTGTTGTGTTCCGGCATTTAGAGGTAAGATAGCCAGTTCCTTAGTTTATTGCGGATTCCGGGTGAAGTGCGTTGCCTCTTTAATTTATTAATGTAATCGCCTTATCATAACTTGAGTAATCAGATGAGATAAGGCCAAGCACATCCCCGTCCTACAATAAAAAAAGAACTATCCCTAACAAATAAGACATGGTCTATAAATTAACATATCCCAAGGCGGAGTTCAAATCGTGAACTCGTACATTACGTGGGTAAGGCCTTTATTATATTATTCAAAACAAGGCTATGCCCGTAATTGTCGTTCTCTTGTCCTTATTTTGTTATGAGTACACTGACTCTGTCTATGTACTTTTCATTAAACATCATTTGTATTTTGTTTTGTCAGTTATTATTAAAGGTACAGTCGCCTGCAATCATTCATAATTTTTAAAACGAAGCCATTACTTTTATATCAGCGCTTCAAAATGAACCCATTACTTTTATATCCACGCCTAGCAAATTCCTTCATTACTTTTTTATTTTAACCTTCTATACTGAACCACTCTAGAATACCAATTAAATGTTTATTTCAGTAGGTATACTAACGCAACAAAATACTTTAACACATTGCAACTTTTAATGATTTTTTTTTTTTGTCGCGTTATCTTTTAACCGTTTAAACTAAGCTTACTAAGCCTCCGCTGTCCGCCCGTTTTTTTTTTATTGTTTAACGGGGAAGCGCTTGGCCTCCATCTCACCTGGCTACAAGTTGAGATAGGGCCGAAGGTGGAGGCGCACTTCACACGGAATCCTCAATAATCTGAGGAACTGGCTATCTTACCTCTAAATGCCGGAACACAACAATTTTTACAATTGTTGCTATGGCAACAGAATTAGGTAAGACGGTGGTATCCAGGCGGACTTAAACAAAGTCCTACCACCAACCAAACCAAGCACAATATTGTACTCCCCTGGGGATCGAGCCCGGGACCTCTGGATCTGAAATCGGTGGGTTGAACCGCTCCCTCAAGAAGTGAATAACGCTTCCGTTCGGAGAAGAGATGTTGTAAAGAAAAATAAACCGGCCTTGGTTCCCGAGCAACATTTCAAATCTAAAACCACGGTTTTTGCATCGGCTTTAAAAATTTATTTTGATGGTATTTTTATTGTCCTGTTGATATAGCGGCAATAAAAATACTCTGGGAAAATTTCAATTGTTTACCTGTTTTGTTTACGGTTCATTCGATTCAGACAGATACGAATAGATAGGAGGCTTAGTAATAGGGACCCGTAGGCATCCTTTGGGTTTGGAACCTTAAATCGTATGGATATGGATACAGCTATGCAGCTTACTGGTTTTCCTTTTGTTACTGTGGCCTGTCTCCATTAGCGACGGTTGCGAGTCGATCGAATGAATAATTGAGTAGAATTTGGCACGATTCACAATCGGTGTCACAAATTAATTAGCTCACCAACCAGTGAGTGTGTGAGCGTGTCACGTTTTACAAACACACGTCGTTACGTATTGGTGCTAGTCGACGTCATTTATCAACTTCCAATGTGTTTGTCATGCCTCTCGTTCCTTTGTTTGTCAGAAAGTTTTATAAATAAGGTCTGTAATTGAAAATATTAATAATAATAATTTTTTTTTTTTTTTTGACATTTGCCATAATTATTTAATAAATTAAACTAACTAAGTACAAAGGAATCAGTCAGATTACCTAAGGACCGTTACAAACGGCCTATAGGTAACTCAACTGTTCCAGACCAGTACCAGACGGAAGCGTGCCCAAGACACTGGCTGCATTGCCACGCTGAATAGCTATGCTAATTCGCTGGCCTAAATAAGAGCCAGCCCTTGGGTCACGTGTCGCCTCAATCAAAAGCCCCGCAATATTTTTGAAAACCCGGAGGGCACCGGCTCCCCACGGACCCAAGGTCTCCACCCCAAAAGGCTCAAATAGGTAAGCTCTGTCGAGACCACTATATTTGCGCCTTTTGTGATCCTCGGCCGAATCAGCCGCCGCACCAGCCCTAACTGATGTCCCAGGCAGATGAGATGGCGCTAGGGTGTCGACGCAGGTAGCGTCCCACACCAAAGGCCTACCCATTTCCCAAGGGACAAGAGTCATACCGTCGGGCCGCTTACCATCATCACGTAACAGACCATTCGGTTCAAGAACGGCTGGCACATTGACACTGGTAAACGCTCGACGGATAATGTCATTAAGACTAGCGTGGCGCGAAATCCTGCCGGCAGACCTTGCGCACGAAAGTCCGTGAAAACCAAATTGATCTACGGCCGCACCGCACCGGCACTGGTGAGAGGCGCAGCATCTTGCACCCAACCGAAGACAAGTGGCAATACGGAAAGTTACAGGATCCATAAGTGTACCGGTATTGTAGGATGGATGTGCTTGCAGCCAAAGACCTGATTCCCATTTTGAAACAGCTAAGAGACGAGCACGATCTGTGGAGGTTGAGCACGTATGTAATAGATAATTCCGTGTCAACTCGCACAGAGGCCCGTCCCACTGCCGTTGTGCCGAAAGGTGTTTTGGGGATCGGTATTAGGGCAAGCACTATGCCAAGCATTTCGAGCCTCGTCAAGATAAGAAATTTGGAGTATATTGCCTGGAACAGCCGAAATTGATGGTGTTAGAATTTTCTCAACCAAAGAATGTGTACTATAGACGGAAGACAAGAACGCTGGCAAAGCAACACTAGAAATTTTGCGTATACCTAAGCCGCCCAATCGAATAGGCAATGAGGCCTGCGACCATGCTCTGTCATCCAACTCAATATTCAAAACCGTGGAAAGGGTGTTCTTTATTATGTTGTCTAAGCCTTCCACCAGCTCACTGTGTTTCCACAGTTGACAACATCGTAAAGCATAAGTAAATTTTGGGACAAAAAGGCAAAATTTTATAATGGTGAAAGCCATATGTGAGTTAATTTTTGAAAGTCTGTCCGAAACCTTCATAAAATTTTGAATTTTGTCGTCGACGAAACCCGGAAAAGATTCATCAAGAATTGGTGAACCTAGTAGGTGGAGTGAACTCTTATCTACAACAGTAATATTGGAAGCCAAAGTCTCAAACTTTTGAATAATTGAATTTCTATCCAAACATGTATCTGAAATGTATATTTCACATTTCGAAAAATTTAGTTCTAAGCCAATCTGCCGAAATTCATCTATAATATTTTTTAAATCGCCAAATACTGAGTCCACATCGCCACCCAGGGTTCCGTCATCGAGATACCAAACATTCAATTTAGATTTCAGGCGTTGAATAATTGGGTGAATGGCAAGGCTAAAAATGGCCGGGCCTAGAGGGTCACCTTGCTGACAGCCAACTGCAGACGAAATAGTTTGGTTCTTGTAAATTAATTTAGATGGCGAACCATAACATCGAAAAAGAAAAGGATAAATTTCGGGAATTTTGGATTTGATTTGATTTAGCAAGGTGCCTCTGTCAACCGAATTAAAAGCATTTTTGATATCTACTTTTAGAATAACCTCCCCGTAATTTCGATCTAAAAATGTTCTTAAAGAATGGACCGCGGCCTCACAACCGCCTCGCGAACCAAAGCCTAGCTGCACGGGTCGGAAATAGTCGCCTAGATACGCGGCTTTTTTGCGACAGCAGACTTTGGCTGCAAGGCGGCGATAGGTGGTGCCTACGGCTATGGGTCTTATCCCGCCATCCTTTTTTTTTAAAGCACAAAGGTTAGCACCATACAAGATTTCTGTAATCTCGCTGTTGACTCGACCCGACAGCATGAGGTTGATCAATGCCGTCAGTTCTTCAAGAAGGACATCACCCGCATGGCCAGACCCACCAGATAGCAGGTCCTTTAGATGCTGTGGAGACACAGCATCCAGGCCAGCGGCTGAGCCACTCTGAAAGGACATAACGGCACTGAGTACATCCTGACTGGTCGCCTCAACAGCGCAATCACTATCTTGAGGTGCATCGGGGAGGTGGAAATCTGGCCCCGGGGCCGGATGTTTACTTTCAAGAGAAAATAATAATAATAATAATAGTATAGCCTTTTATTCAGATCTCTTTACAATAATATTAACTTGAAAAAAAAAAATTACACGACTTATAAAATATTTTAACTAATATCTGTTGTTTTGTTATCTTTCCTAGATCTGTTTGCCAGTCGGCAAAGGCCTCATCCAACCTTTTCCATTCTTTCCTTTTTTGTGCTACTCTGTTCCACATGACTCCTGCCACTTGTCTTTATATCGAAAATATTACTTTCGAAAATATATCTTGAGAATTTAAAGGTAAACATAATGTAGAAATAATAAACTGGCAAAGTATAGGCACGTACTCTGAGGGTTCCAAGACACATTTCAAGACAAAAAATAACGTCTCTTTGTTTTTTTTGTAGTATTAGAAAGACGCTAATGTTTATCAGCGTGCTGTCTCTCACGAACCGTAAATATACAACATATACGATAAACGTACGGATTGCGGAAGCTTAGTAATAGGGTCCCATTGTCACCATTTGGGTCAGGAACCCTAAAAACCACTTAAATGTATTTCGATGAGGAGCAAAAGCTGAATGACCGCGTTGAATGACCAAAAAAAATCTTCTGATCTGTATCCTCACCATGTCTCCAGCGAAGTGGACTCTTTATTTTCCCATGTTGACAGCCGGTTTTCTTCTTCCCAGGGTCCCACGTAACCCGTCTCCGAGAAGCCAGACGCCAACAACGCATCCAAAGAATGACGCCAGCGCCAGCAGGCAACGATGAGTCCCCACCCCAATACGTCATGGTCGGTATCGACAAGGCGGTCCAGAATAAACTGATCCTCGAGCTCGCCTGGAAGACCGTGGCGCTGATGCAGAAGAACAAACTCATTCAACAGAAAATCATAGCGCTTCAGAAAGAGACGTCCGAGTTTGTAGCAGCTATCGTGAACAATCCTGAGAACAGGCAGCGGTATATCAACTACATGAAGGAGCAAGAACTACTCGCCCAAGCTCAGCAAACCGTTAGCGTAGAGAACAAAGAGAATCTACCATTGAAAACGGAACCGACAGCCGACGAAATGAGAGAATGAATGTACTTATAGGTATACGTTGGGGTGAATATTACTGTACGATTGTAGATGGTTGTATCAATCAGGTTTGTTACCTTTTGATGCTTCGTCAAGTGTTAGGTGATTTTTGGTTGACATATTTATTATCCCACGGGAACGAGAGATGTTTGGTTTATGTGCGAATGTGGATTCTAGTTTGTAGAGCTCCAACATGTTGTTTTTTGGTCACATTTTAGTGATTTAGGTATTGTGTTTATATATTTATTGTTAATTAAAAGACAAAGATCTCTCATAACGATATCGTCACAGTTTTATACATACGGATTCGGTGAACAGTTCTCAACTAGGTACTTTATTCGTCAAGCTTGTATAATTGTAAGCTTACAAAGATAAGCTACTGAGCGACTGTCTTTGTGTATAACTTTCCTATACCTTAGGATCAGGGTTACCAAGATCCAGTGTACTCAACATCAAACAATCTTGGTAACCCTGATCCTTTCTTTCTGCTTTTTTAACGCGTTGTAAAATTATATATGAGAAACTTTTGTTGTTTTATATATAAATTATGATTAATGGCATTGTATTTCTTTATAGGATCACTGCCTTTTTAGCGTTATATGAAGTTCAATTGGCTATAGGTACTCTGATGAAGTAAGAAGTGTTTTCGGCAGTGTTTTAGTATTTCAAAGCCAACTGGCTATATAGAGTGCTTGTTAAACATTTTGCTCATTCTCATCTTGCTGCAGTCACGATAATATTGATAAATGTTACTACCCTATCTGAATCGATGTATTTAGTAAGTTGTTATGGTAATCGTATTTATAAGAATGAGGTTGTAATTTAGAGGCTGTATTAGAGGATGTCCTTGTACCGTTTCATTTTTTTATGCGATCAATATTGAAAAACCATTACAATTTTCTCAAATACATTGGCAAGACGCGTTCCACACTGTTTATATCAATTAGAAGAGCCATATCAGTGCTAAGAGAGACATTTGTGTTCAAATCCCTTAGCGAGTTTTTTTGAAGTAAAAGTTAATCACAACTTTTTCACCTTTGAAGATTCACATGCAGTTTTGTAAATCAATGTCGTAATCACTTACGATGTGAGCATTTCAAAGGTACACTATCTGTGACTTTATTTATTATTTATGCTGCGCGAAGAAACTATCAGACTTTTCCTAAGTTTTTTATTTTCAATCCACATCTGAAAATGGAAAAATGGAATGGTAAAAACTGACGGTGTTTCTTTAAAAGTACTCTATGTAAAGGTTATTGAGTTTTAATGATCCTTCTTTGTTACATATTATGTGACTTTTAAGCCCTGTGCATCTTTTTTTGTGACTGTTTCAAGATCTTAATAGTGATTGTATTCTAAAATAGAAGTTGAGCTTATGGAAAAGATGTACAAGGTTTACAACGATTTGTAAATCAGGCTATTCACACAATTACCTTGGTAATAGTTATCAGTATTTGTTGGGAAGAATCATGTGAAAACTCGGTTAGCTTGCATTTAATAGATTATTAAGTTATCAACACTGCACATTATTACCATTTACTGTGTTCATATCTGAATTGTCTTTACCTACTGAATTAACTTGTCTTGTTGCAAAAAATCACACCTTAGCGTAAGCTAAGTGTACTTAAGTTACTGTACTGTGTTAATGGGAATGTTTTTCCCTAGTTCTGTTGACAGAACGTCTAGACTGGAAATCACTGTAGCTATTTTAAAAATATCACATGTAAGTAGGTATTTTTTGTCACGTAATCAATGAATATACAAACCAAACCTTCGGTAAATCTAGGCTTTAGTTAAAAGTATTTTTATTTGTAAATATTTGATTTAGGATGATTATGTTATTTATAAGATTAAAGATAATGCGTAGATGTCCCTACTGCTTTAAATAATAATATGTGGTTTTATTTGAATACTATCCCGTTTTTGATTGGCGGTTCCATTATTATATATATATATATATATATATATATATATATATATATATATATACATTAATTTCACACAGCGCCATAGTCTCACACAAAGCTAAACTTGAATGTATACTTGATATACGAGTACATCTTAGATTATTTTATGGGTGAATGGTAATTCAAGTTTTAATTATTCTTGATAAAAATGAGGCCAAGAATTATTGTATTGAGACTTATTTGTATGGTCAATAATAAATTTGTAAACAGTGACATACAAGCTTAATTTTGGACAACAAAACTAGTTACCTACTTTACATCAACAGCACATTATAGTGTCCATTGCTGGACAGAGCCTCCTCCATAATTGGAGGGTATTATATTATTATTTTTTAATTTATAATTAAAATTTGTTGGAACTTATCAGTAGGAAGGTAATTTAAATAACTATATTGTTGTGACAAGCGCGTCAGCGATTTTCACGTAACTTTAGTAGATTACTTGCCTTGCCATCATTTTTTAGACACTATATTGTTTTTAATTTGGAGATATTGTTGTTCAATAATGATTACCAACTCAAATTTTTAGCCTTCTGATTGTATTTTTGTTGCTAAGCTTTGCTTATTGTAGTCTATTAAGTAGTAACAGAGATTTAATGAAATACACTAGTAAATAAAAAAAACAGTTATGTTTTTTCTAAAACTGCAAGCATTTTTTTACTGTCCAGGCTGTAAGCCTTTGAATTGCGTCGCCTGTTAAATTATTTGTTTTTTTGTCAGACAGGCTAAGACACTCCCGATTTTTAAATCCCTGGTAAAGGAACTTTAATTTTCCGTTTGCGACTGAATACTGTAAGGATTTTTATGTGTTATAATACAAACAAACATACATAGTTAAACCGTTTGGGAATAGGTAAGTATATTTTATGTTATTTCATTTAATTTTAAGTTAAATAAATATAAAGTTAAAATGAAATATTATTTCTGGTATTGTTGACATCATTTTACCACATCTTATTTCTTACGCGATCTAGAGCTTTTTAAGCGATAAGACCGTCCATTATTACATTGTTTAGATTGTTATCCTTGTTTTTATATTAGTTATATTGGTGAACGAATTTTCTATCTATGTTAAGTATTGCTGGTATTCGTACACACCTTTATTCTGAGCCTACGGCGTCGTAGCAGTCCGTAGCAGCTCTACGGCGTAGCACTTAGTTCGATAATGTTAAATTATGTAGGTTTTTTTAATACAGAGAAGTAAGGTATAATACCTAATCCTCTCTTGAGTAAAATACATTGAAGATACATTTTTACTAACGCCATCTACCGTCGAGTAGATAGGGATAGTTTTCCGATTTTGTTGAGCACAGCCACCTGTGAACGAGTAGCAAAAAAATTAAAACAGCATAAAATTAAGACTTGAAAATTAGTCATACCAGAAATGAAAAGTACGTTTGGTTTACCTTTGACGTTAATTTAGTAAAAGTACAGCTTAAAATGCACAGATGACTCTGTTTGAAATCGCAATTCTTTTGTAAAGGAAGGAGAAGTTTAAAATTATTATTTCCTTCCAGTTTAATGAAACTTGTAAAATTTTAGATGCCTACAAATACTAGGTTGATCAATAAGTTTCTGTCAAATAAACCATCTAAGTTTATTTGGTTTATTTTTTTTATTATTTATAGCGTCTACATTCGATTTTATTCGGAGCTTAAATTCATAAGTAGCCAGTGTCAAAAGAATTCAAAAAAAACTGTCACCAATATTTTTTGCTTACATTTGGTGGGAGTTTTATTACAGCGCAAAATGGCGAAAAATGCTTCATCTTATTCTACAGTAGCATACTGAAACTACTAAATGGCTACTGCAAATAATTATTGAGCTTTTGTTCGGGACAATTCATTAAAATTCAAAAAAGATTTTCAGGTAGCATTCTCTGTTTCGGGGCGAAGGGTTTGAATTTAAGTCGAACGCAATGAAACTCAAGAACCCAAGGCTACTTCGTGAAATCTGTGAAGACCCCACCAACATTCTGCGCTTCTGGTCAGAGAAGCTGTTGGGCATTCCCTAGCTTATCTTGTCTTCATTTTGTATACAAAATCTCTCGGACTTAGCCATAGGTACATGTAGGTGTGTTGTGTTGAAATGTTGAAAGCTAAGACAGAAAATCATGTGTTTTTTTTTTCTAAATGTATATTATCATAGAGAGAAGGAAGCGCTTGGCATTCCTTCTCGTTATGATATTATTCACCCAAGGTGAAAGTGTGTTTCAGACGGAAACCTCAACCGACTGAAGAACTGGATATACCTATTACCTCTAAATAATTATTTTATGTTGTATTTATCTGAGTAGCGTTGTACTGTATGTTTTCCGAATAAATTACATTAAACAAATAAATGCCAAAACACAACTATATAACATTGTCGTTATGGCGACAGATTTAGGTAAGTCGATGGTAAAGCTAGCTGGACTTCAACAAAGTCCTACCACCATATAAAAGAAGTTGCATCATGCATAAAACCTTCTAATGATGATCATAAAACCTTCCAAATGATTGTCTAATTGATTTCTAAATGCGACGGTTTTTTAATTTCTAATTAGAGGTTACTTGTTCGATTGCCTCTAAGAGATATGAGTTGACAAACCAGTTCGTAACGTTGTTAACGTTATACTCAGTGCGAGTAGGTGTAGGCACCGTTACGAAGGTAGATATGTAAGTGTTGATGATTTCTTTCGTGAGGTTTTATAAAATTTGGCTTTCTTTCGCTTAAATACAATCGAAGCAATTCCGTGCAATTTATGAATATACATTTTAATTCAGAAAGGTGGAGGCGAGACTGTTTATTCACAAGTGACCCTTTTCGTAGTGAAATAGAAAAGGATTTTGGGAATGCCTATCCTGAAAAAGAAGGCTATCCTGATATGTCAGTCAGTCAATCACTTCCAAGAAAGTTTTCACCAGAACATAGGCCCTTTCATAAAAATCATAAATCAAAATCATCATCTTTATAATGTGCGTTGATTGTCAGACAAACAACGTACAGCCCAAACCAGATGTTATAGAGTCTTCATTCCAGCTTCCTTTCGTTGTGTAGGGTTGCACTAAGAAATAATATTGGTATAGTAGTTTAACTAGTACTCGTTAAAAAACAAAAATTTGGCGTGAGCGACTAAGTGTATGTCATATTAAAAACTATTGTTGAAAATTTCAACCCAAATAAAAAATCAAACGAATCAATAAAATGAAATTATTTGTTGATTTTTTTTTGTATGACTAGGAGGTGCTTGGCCTTCATCTCACCTAGTTTAAATAGTGGTCTCGACAGAGCTTACCTATTTGAGCCTTTTGGGGTGGAGACCTTGGGTCCGTGGGGAGCCGGTGCCCTCCGGGTTTTCAAAAATATTGCGGGGCTTTTGATTGAGGCGACACGTGACCCAAGGGCTGGCTCTTATTTAGGCCAGCGAATTAGCATAGCTATTCAGCGTGGCAATGCAGCCAGTGTCTTGGGCACGCTTCCGTCTGGTACTGGTCTGGAACAGTTGAGTTACCTATAGGCCGTTTGTAACGGTCCTTAGGTAATCTGACTGATTCCTTTGTACATAGTTAGTTTAATTGTACTTTTTATTGAATAAATGTTAGTTTAAAGTTATATTAAGGTAACGCACTTCACCATCATGCCTCTAAATGCCAAAACAATATTTTTTAATGTTTATGGCGACAGACTTAGGTTAGATGGTGGTAATTTGTTTGAGTCCGCGGCTAGCCAGGCGGACCCAAATAAAGTTCTATCACCAACCAAACCTAGCACAATTTTGTCCTCCTCTGGGGACTGATCCCGGGACTTCTAAATCTGACACCGGTGGGCTTACCTTTAGACCACAGATGTGGATAAAGTACCTACTAAGTATTGTAATAATATCATTTAAATTCCACTAAATGATCGTGAGTGGATTATCTGCCAGACCTCATTAACAGAAGACCCATTAGGTTATTTTATTATAAGTATATGTAATTATCAAACGAAACCTTTAAATAAAGTAAGTATCTACTTATTTGATAAGGTAATATACAAACCTGTTATGGATAGATAGATATCACAAAAGAAGCTTCGTAGTGACAGCGTGGTCATTGGTTTTATTTATATGTATTATCATGGCTGACGTTCAGTGACGGATAGACGCTATCGTGGGACGAACCACTCGTAAGGCCTATTTCGGCGCGTAGACATTTCTCATCCGTAAATAAACGAGTATATCTACTGTTTAACGTATATAAGTGCAACAAAAGCTTGGATTCAAAGTTTTATACGAAATTTGTGGTTGTGAAAGCTAAAAAATTGGAAAAAATTACCTCAATGTAAGTAAAGTGATGATTTGATTAATAGCGGGCTGTATTCAATTTATAGTTTCAGATGGATATTACAGGACATTCATTTCACACAGCGCCATCTAGCCCTAAACTAAGCATAGCTTGTATGAGAACTAGATTACGGACGCACTTAATACTATCTATTTGTAAATACAAACTTCTCGTACAACATCCAAACACAGAACAAACATCAATATTATATATAAATATACACAACGCGTGAAGTTTCTGCTTAACACTTTATAAAAACAAGCTTTTGCCACGCCAGTCCGGGTACCCGAATAAAACAAGCACTTCACTGAAAACGAAGACTCTACTAAAAGTAACGCCCACAGGTACAGCTTTACCCTGGTGGTACCGGATACAAAAAAAACACAATATACAATAATTCCTATCAACTTTCCAGCAATTTTAGCTGAGAAGGTGACAGGCAATCAGCAGAGATACTTTTGAATTTAAGCCTCCAAAAACCGCTAAGCTGTAGTAATAAACGTCGTACAATAAAAAAGAAGGATGCAGTTGCTTATTACCAGAAGATATCTTCAAGTCGCCTTATGTGACATTGTAACAATGAACGGTATTATCGATTAAAGAGCGATCTCCACCAGACATCAATTGGATGATGACGAACGAAGCAGTTAGTATCCATAATTAAGTGAGTTATGGATAAAATCAATTCATTGATAAATTCATGCATAATCTAAAATCTTGATTCTCTCTCATATTCTCTCTACCTAGGTTTGATTGAAGCCAATTACTTTCAGGGTTACACTCGCATTTGCCAAACTTAAAATTTTAAGTTGGCTTGTATTCTTATATAAATGTGTGTGTGCAATAAAGTATAAATAAATTATGCCGGCGAATCAGAATACCTATTCAGCGTGGCAATGCAACCTGTGGTACGCTTCCGTCTGGTACTAGTTCTGAACAGTTGAGTTACCTATAGACCGAGTGTAACGGTCTTTAGGTAACCCGACTGCTTCCCTTGTATAGAGATCTAGTATTTTAATTAGTAGGTAGTTTCATTATATTTTTGTGAAAAAAAAATATTATCTATAGGTATTTAACAAAATTATAGATGTTATGCTTTTTTTTGTACGATGGTAACAAGTTGAGATAAGGCGGTGGAAGGAAGGTGGAGGCGCACTTTACCCGGAATCCTCAACAAACTGAGGAACTGGCTTTCTTACCTTTAAATGCCGGAACACAACATTTGCTTAAGAGTTGTTATTATTGCGATATAATTAGGTAAGATGGTGGTAGCCAGCCAGGCGGACTTAAACGAAGTCCTACCACCAACCAAACCAAGCACAATACTGCTCCCCTGGGGATCGAACCCGGGACCTTTGGATCTGAAATCGATGGGTTGTACCACTAGACCACAGAGGTGGTTAATAAGTGTAGCTTAATCATGTAGAGAAAAGATAAACAAGACTAAAACAATTGTTCCAAAAGTAGGGAGTTAACTCCCACTTTTTTCGTTCTTTTGAGTGCAGTTGCAATCCCGCGTTGAATGGTCTTATACTTCTGAGCGAGCGAATTGGCCAGCCCTCTTATTCCCACTGACAGATAAGCTTAAGGACATTCAGTGCCTGGAAGATAATTTAATGAAAACACAAAACGGTAATGACTCCATAACCCTCGCCGAAAGACTCTACTCAGCTTGAGTCTCGTCTCTCAGTCATTTTAATGATAAACTTATAAAGCAAACTGTCACAAAGCTTATAACAATTATTAATAATAGTCAGCAATCATAATACAACCAAAAGTCTTACCACGTAGGTGGATAAGTGTTACGTTATGTTATGAAATACTTAGGTATCTCAATGGCCTTCACGAAACACGTTTTTTCTGATAATTAAGTTCGTTGTCTAGCTTACCATAGCTTACAGCTTTGAACTTACTGCCTCAGGTCATTTTTAAATTCCTTTCAATCAATCTACAATTTTGTTATAATTTATAATCAGATACATTTCGTAAGTAGGTCGTAATAAAAATGCGTGGACAGCTGTTTTAGCGTCCACGCATTATTATTACATACCTTACTTTTTTGTATATGTATAACAAATAGGCTTGCAAACCGTGGGCACATGAATGTAAGGTTGGACGTTTTGATGGGGAAAATACTGTGAGTTTATTTTTAAGGATTTATTTTAAGGACCCAAACGCAACGGGACCCTATAGCCTCCACTGTCCGTCCGAGTCCATCCGTCTGCCAGCCAGTGGGCTGTTTTTCTTGAACCGGAAGTGGACATTTGAATTTTTTTACAAGGTGAATATCTATTGCCGCCGTATGTACAGCTACCAGAGACATCGGACATGGCTATGACCTGAGACGCCTTTAGTGCTCTCCGAAGTATGAACATCTTACTTTCCACACCATGAACTTGGTACCACAGACTTGCAATTGTTGTTCAGTTAGAAGTACATTACAAAACTCCACCCGCGGATCGGTAAAAAGTGGTAAACGGAAAAGTGGTTCGACTAATAAATGCAAATTATCTGTTATAATCGTGAACGAATTGATCAATAGTTAACTATGCCACGACAATAATGTCTTATTTGCAGAACCGACACAATAGGATCATCTGACCTTTGCAAAATTTATGGAAATGTCTTGTACCTACTTCTCTTTTCATTTGAATTCGCTATCGGTCTATGTTTTATTTTACGACAAGGAAGCGCTTATGGCTTCCAGATGGTTTTATCATAATTCGACACCTTGTTCTCACAATTCACCCGGAATCCGGAAACACAATAATTAGAATATTTGTTATGGCGTCATACTTACGTAAGGTGGTTGCAGCTAACCAGGTGGACTTAAATCAAGCCTGCATGACTAAAAGACCTGAGCACAAATTTGTACCCTGCCCTGGGTTCGAACCCGGAACTTCCGTATTTAATACCGGTGGGCGAGCCGTAAGGGAGTTTCAACAAAAAGAAAAATATAATCGGCCTCACGCCACAAAAAAATAATTTTATAATTTGTTTAAAACATTATAGAGGTTTTACCAATTCCTCGATTTCATGTTGAAAACGCTGACTTAAACACGCGTTCAATTTGGCCCAAGAGTACAACGGCTTATTATGAAATAATACATACCTACTTTATAAGGACAAAAATGTACTAAGTACTCACAAAAAAATATTACAGTCACACGGCAGTAAAGTACTAAGATACTAAGCTTCTGCTAAGCAATGTCATCAAAGTAAGCCGGAAAACACAACAAGACTAAGTTTTGTTTCTTTTTATCAGACTGCATCAGAAGGAGAGCAAAGTTTTTGGAGTATTTGTATACTATATTTGCCGTGGCGGTCGCGGCTTAAGAATCGATCCCTCCATCTCAGCCCATGAATGTAGTAAAAGCCGACTTAGGGATTTCACCAGAAGAAGGGCAGCAGCTGTATAGCATCTGTATAGTATACACCTTTACTGCGATTACCAATTAACCTGCCAAGCGTGATGAATATGGCAAAATCCTCTAGCTTTGGAGAGGCTCTGTCCAGCAGTGGACACTAATGGGCTGTTGATGTGATGTGGTGTATATTATACACACAGTAAGAACATCATTTATTTAGAACGGACAACAATAATAAAATACCTGAGCAGTCAACAAAATTATAAGCTTGCAAATGTGACGAGGCGCATCGACCCGTTCCAACTCAACCCACTCGTAAAAGCCGACTCAGCATATAAGATCAGCTTGTGGTGTACGTGTAATTTCACAGGTCCGTCTGACAAGCGTAGTAATAGTGGCAAAGCCGATTAGATTAGGCCCTGTCTATGTACAGCAGTAAAGATAATTGGGCTGGTAGTAAGTATGTATGTTTATTCCTTTGACAACTTACCTTAGTGAAATATAATAGTCGGAACTGATTTGAATAGGACGAGAAAAGGTGGTGATTTACATCAAATAAAGCTAAACAGGGCAATAAGCAATACCCAGTTGATAATTATGTAAGTGCCGACATGGAGGCTTGTATTTTAAAACGTTCGAACGCGTTTATGATTGTAAAATGTTAACACATGACGGTATATTTTTAATGGATAAGTATTTTATTTAATGGCAACTTTTATCAATTCTCAAAATTGTGATTGTGCAAACTTTTTGCTACAACTTGTATGCCTATGCTAGCTAATGAGGTTATTGAATTTATTTTCCTAATAGCAGGTAGATTTTTTTTAAGAAGAGTCTGGCCATGATAACGTTTGATTATTATAAAATGGCTAGTGCGGCGGCTGATTCGGCCGAAGATCACAAAAGGCGCAAATCTAGAGGTCAAGAGAGAGTTTACCTAATATAGCCTTTTTAGTGCAGACCTTGGGTCAATGAGGAGCCGATGCCCTCCAAGTTTTCATAAATCTTGCGTGTCTTATTTAAGTCAGCGAATTAGCTAGTCTTGGACACGTCTGGTACTGGTCTAGAACAGTTGATTTATAGTCATAATCATAGTCATTTATTGCATTAATTATATAAAGGTACAATGGTCTTATGATTGAAAAAAGCTATACATAATAACCCTATTAGGGCATAGCAATAGAGTGAAAGCGGACCGACGACGCTTTGAACAAGTACAAGCCATATTGATGTTTAAGTAATCAGAGGAAAGAAACAAAAAAAAAATCAGAAAGTGTAATATTATAGGCCGTTAATAACGGTCCTTAGGTAATCCGACTGCTTCCTTTCTACATCTATTTTCATTTAATTTTGCATATTATTTTTAATCTTTAAGAATATTTAGTATTTAATGTTAATGTTTGGAGATATTGGAGAAACGCTTGGCCTTCATCTCACCTGGTTTCAACTTATGAATAGGCCGAAAGGAGAAGGCGCACTTCACCCGAATCCTGAATTGTCTGAAAAACTAGCAATTTTACCTCTAAATGCCGGAAAACAACAATTCAGAAATGATAGCGACAGACAGACATCCAACCAACTACAAGATTTATATCTAAAGTAAAGTGGAAGATTTATATCAAAAGTAAAGGAATAAAATGTAGCCTATATATTAATCCAGGTCAATCTAGCCAAATCCGTTCAGAACACTTTACTTTTTCGGGATAATAAGTAATAGCCTACTTATTATCCCGAAAAAGTAAAGTGTCTAAGGTATCAGCTACCATCATAAAAAAACATCAAACGTAACTCCTATGAGTTACGTTTGATGTTTTTTTATTTATGTTACTTAAGTATAAAAGATGGCGTCAAGTTAACGCATAATTGTTTTTTATGTTCGATTTGAAATGTTCTAAGTTATGGAATGTTTGACGAGGAGTGGTTGTGTGAAAGAGTGATTATGGCGCTTGGGGGAAAATATATATAAATAAACATTGTTCATGTACCAGATTAGGTGACTACCTATACGTCTATGGACACGACATAAAAATAATCGGTTTGAGAGATTGGCATGCATTAATTTTTAAATATTTTCGATATTTAATAGTTAATGTTGTTAGTAAAAAAACTTACTTGATCCTAATTTAATTTATATGTCATTAAAATATGATCATAATCAAATAAGCATTAAAGATGTCATTATTAATCATTATACAAAACAAATTAAAATGTATTATTTCAGAATTCATCAATTGTATATTCGCACTTTTCTGATTATTATTTTTTATTTTGCTTTAAATAAATGAGTACCTAGTTCCTTGTATTTTATAAACCGCGGGTAACACCACAGGACGCAGCTAGTGTTTATCATAAAAGCAACACAAAATCGTTATTTCGTGACAGAAAAAACAACCTTTTACTTACACACTTCCTGTGGCGCTATAGCCTTTTGTGGTTCTTGACCTCCTCAAGATGTCTATCTCGTTCTAATCCCCGCCTGCCTGCTTCAAAATGTAAGCTTTCCCATTTTTTTAATAAAGGTTATCTATGCAGTTGGTCCATCACTTTCTGGATACATGTTTGTACATTTCAATCTTTCTCTGTGGTCTAGTGGTTTATTCTTATTTCCGGGCAGAGGTTGCTGTGGGTACTGATCTAGTTATCTTCAATATATGGACTTCTCAATTAAGGTTATTTTTATCATGATGGGTGGTTTGGTTCTCTCCGATGAACCCTCTTTTATCCATTCTGGGGACTGGCATTATAGAACTATATATATATGTATAGCACATTAAAGCAAAATAGATGATAGAAGTGGTGACATTAACGAGTAATATATAAATTATACGCCAACACAGCTGCATAATGGAAGATCGTAAAAATTTTGCAATTCTAGATTCACTTATCTGATCTATGTAAATTTTAGCCGTCAAATCTATTTTCAATCTAGCTTTCATTGGTATAACACTACGTTATTTATTGATTTGCCAACTATTTGATAAGTCTTAATATCTAATAATCTTGATAGTAATCTAACCCGGGCTATACATATCCAAATTTAATTTAATGTATAAAACTGTTGGCTGTGTTCCATATTTATTTCAACAAATTTGGCCATTTATTTAATTAATAGATAAGTATTGTACGTTAAGTGCATGAAGCACTTACCAAATAAATAAAGCTACTTATTTTTTTTTACATTTGATTTATGTAAGACAACGTTATTTTTTGCTAGGAAAGGTTAACCCCTTTCTTTGGCTTGTTCCCAGAGGTCCACGACTTCATTGTTTTCAAAAGAAATAGGTATGCTTATACTTTGATTTCCAACGGGTCAGGGCATTTAAAATTTAATAAAATTTCCTTTCCCCAACGGGTCCATGAAATTGTTGGTACAGTAAGCAACAACATTTGTTTAATCTTTAAATCTAATAATTACGTTATAAAAACTAAAAATAAAACCGACTTCAATGAAGAATATGATACTATATCGTTTACCTGGATAACGTAATTTTTCAATTATTTTGATGACAGATGGACGGACAGACAGACGCGTGATCCTAATAAGGGGGAATCTGCTTAAACCTAAAAATACTCAAATCGTTTCAAGTGTGCCTATAATATTTGAAGAGTTCCCTCGATTCCTCCAGGGTCTAATCAACAGATCCTGACCTGATGTCATCGGTTCGTTTTTTCCTTACTTTTGAGGTAATACACCGTGAAAATACTCAAATCGCTTCAAGTGTGCCTATAATATTTGAAGAGTTCTCTCGATTTCTCCAGGATCTCATCCTTAGATCCTGACCTGATGATAGGGGTACGTTTTTTCCTTACTTTTGAGGTAATACATTCTAAAAATACCCAAATCGCTTGCAATGTGCTTATAATATTTGAAGAGTTTCCTCCGTTTCTCCAAGATCCCATCATCATATCCAGACCAGATGAAGATGGGACCACTTGTAAAGTATACCCTTTCAAACTAAAAACGAATGTTACTAATTACTTTTGTTTGATACTCGTTACATCTTCTCTAATTATTTAGGAGCTAGGTATAGCAATATAATATGTTATACCTACTGTTCAACAGATATAAAAAAATGACATACCTAGTTTACATGACATGCTTTTGATTTAAATGATTATAATTTTATGTATGAAGTTTGTTTCAGTATGAGTTCATAGCTAATGGCTTACGATGTGCGCAAAACAATAATATTAGGTCCTTACATATGAAATTGGCGTTTTGTATGGGAGGAACATAAAGGCAATTTTTTCATATTAAAATATATTTTATTAATCAAAGTATGTACCATTGCTATCTATACACTTTTGCCATCTTATAGGTAGTTCATTGATCCCTTTACTAAAAAAACCATTCGGACGGGAATCAATGAAATCTTTGAAAGCGGTTTGGACTGCCTCATCGTAATTGAATTTTTTTCCTTGCAAGAAGTTATCCAAATTTCGAAAAAAATGGTAATCTGTTGGAGCAAGGTCCGGAGAGTACGGTGGATGTCTTAGACATTCCAATTGAAGCTCCTCTAATTTGGTAGTCGTCTGTTGGGCCGTGTGTGGTCTAGCGTTGTCTTGAAGCAGCAGTGGCGTAGAGCGATTGAAAAGTCTCGGTTGTTTAACAGCGAGCTTTTCCATCATGGTTTGCAGTTGCTGACAATAGACATCAGCCGTAATCGTCTGACCAGATTTAAGAAAGCTATAGTGTACGACACCGGCACTAGTCCACCAAACGCTTACAAGTAACTTTTTTTGAGTCAATTTTCGCTTGGGGCAAGATTTTGCTGGTTCACCAGGGTTCAGCCATTGCGATGAGCGTTTACGATTATCGTACAGGATTTAAAATTCCTTCATTATTGTGCCGGTTGAGTAATGTAACGCAGCAGTCGACGCGCGTTTGTCGGTTTGCTTCACTCAATTCATGAGGTACCCACCTTTTAAGCTTTTTCACCTTCCCAATTTGCTTCAAGTGGATTAAAACGGTTTTGTCACTAACACCGCAGCCTGCAGCTTACTGTGATGTGGTTTGCGATGGATCTGCTTCCACAATAGCCTTCAATTCATCATTATCGACCTTGGTCTCCGGCCGTCCACGGGGTTTGTTCTGCAGGTCGAAATTTCCAGAACGAAAGCGTTGAAACCAAAAACGCACCGTGTTTTCTTTTGCGACACCACCACCATACACATCATTAATCCTTCGAGCCGTTTCTGCAGCACTGGTGCCACGGTGGAACTCGTACTCGTAAATAATGCGATATTTTAAGTTTTCCATTTTGTGAAATGAGTGACGCAGAAAAAAAAAGCAAAGGAGAAAAAAACAAATGAATTACGGTTTTCGAAACACAAATGCATGAGTAAATAGCTGTTTAAATTTGAATTTGGAATTCCTAACCAAAGAGGAGATATTTAAGATTAAAGTGGCCAGTACGACAAAACGCCAATTTCATATGTAAGGACCTAATAATTCATCTGCTTGTTAAATTACTTGTAAGGAGCAGAAAATACAAAAACTACTAGTAATGTTTGTACTGACTGTACATTAGTTAAATCTTATGGACCTATTCGGAGGTAATGTATAAATATTTAAAATTCTATAAATATTTTTCATGAACCCTTTGGGAAACAGAGAACCATAGAACCATTTTAGTGTATGGAAATGTACTAGACCGTTTGTAACAGTCTTTAGGTAGCCCGAATGCTTCCCATGTATATTTTATGATAGTTAAATTGTAAATTTATTTTTATATAATTTTGTGAATATATTTATTTCCATTTATATTTTAATGGGGGCAATGGTCGTATTTAAGCCAGCGAATAAGCATAGCTATTCTGTCTTACTCTAGTCTTTGGCACGCTTCCGTCGGGTACTGGTCTGGTATGGGTCTGGAACAGTTGAGTTACCTATAGACCGTTTGTAACTGTCCTTAGGTAACCCGACTACTTCCCTTATAGGTATTTAGTGAGTTTGATCGTTACAAAATATTATTTTTGTTTTACATATACAAAATATATATTATACATTTGAAAGTGTCTCTGTTATATTTGTTATTCGTTTTGCAACGGTAAAGATAGACGCTACGATACGCTACGATATAAAAAAATGTTGTGTTCCGGCATTCAGAGGTTAAGATAGCCAGTTCCTCAGTTTGTTGAGGATTCCGGATGAAGTGCGCCTCCACCTTCGGCCTTATCTCAACTTGTTACCAGGTGAGATGAAGGCCAAGCGCTTCCTCGTCGTACAATATAAAAAAAACGCCATTTGACAGAATATAGGCTATTTTGGTATATATTTACAAAAAAAAGTAAAAAAGTATTTAAGTATTATCCGTAGTCTAGTTCCCATATAACAAGCAATGCTTAGTTTGGGACTAGAGGCGCTGTGTGACATTAATGTCCTGTAGTATTATTTATTCATCCGGGAAACGCGGGTAAAAGCTAATTCAAAATATTCTAGGTATCATTTTGAAGTGAAAAATATAAAAACCGCGAAGACTAGGACCACTAAAACAGACATGACATCTACAAAGTAGTCAGAATGTCGATATACTTGAATATTTTTTTACGGATGCGGTCTACCTACCTATCTATAACTAGTGATTTTTAAATAATACGACACGACATTTCGTTTTAGGATTTTTTTTTAAGTTACAGTGTTGTCGTCGAATGCTGTGCCGTGTCATATTCTATGATTAATTATTTCGTTGAAGGTTTTTTTTTAACGAAGCGTTGTCGTATTCCATCAACAACCGGATATTTTTTTATTAAGCTTGCTTTTAAGGTTCCTTCCAATGAATCAGTTCTGCTAATATTATTTGCTTATTAATACATTCATAATAATTAGCAAGTTAGTATCTTTAATTAGTAATCGTAGTAAAAGTGACGTGGCTACCCCTTGACTAGGCCTGCGGGTGTCGTGAAAACCTGCAAAGGGACACCAGCGGCAGCTTATTTGTGTATTATCTAAACACCTTTATTGCAATTATCAATCCACCTGCATTGTCTTACAATGGCAAACGCTAATGTGCTGCAAAGATTATGTTTTTATAAAATCTGTTAGTGTGAATAGCCTTCGCTTAAATAAATTGAAATTGATTGGTTCAATTCCCAGCCTTGTCATTCATCGGAACGCATTACGTTACACAATGTTGATAAGAAAATGTTGAGGACTAGATCAACAGAACAGGTTTCCCAAAACTAGTACTTGGATTAAAAAAATGTTTTTACTGGCCGTAGTTTCTTTTTCAACTAAATAATAAACTTTTTTTAGATTGTTTGATCTCTAGTGATATAAACATATAGAAGAAAGAAACCTCGCAGGCTTGTCTTTTTTTTATAAATCCGTTGGGTTGACGACGCAGAATCAAGTCATGAAGCTTTTGGGCACTCACTGAAGAACCTGTAGAATCGACAACCTCACGATGCACGATGGTAGCCCGAGCCGTACTTTTCACTAATTAGTTGATAGTTGAAATCGTTTTTCCGTTGAAGTATCTCTCTAGAAATTAAGATTAAGGGGAAACTTTGCGAGTTTATTGTATCGAGTAACTTTTAGTCGATAGTATTTCGTCTCCCATTACTTACCAACTGGAATTCTAAACTTAGGATTGTCTTTATTTTGGATTGTCCATATTTAAAATTCAATGTATTTTTACCTGTTTCAATCACTTAGTTATCGTAGTCGGTTTAAATGGCGCCATAAGTCTAGTACTGCACTAGACTTCACGGCGCTATTCAAACCGCCTACGATAACTATGTGGATGGCGATCATTAGAAAAACAGCTCTTGCATAGGTAGCAGGGTAGCCCAACTCTGGTGATACGATGCATAAAGAGATTGCTATATCAATATTTACCGACACCGTGGGACTTTGTCCAATTTATTTTCTATTCTGCGTCGGGGATGCGCTTGGCCTTCATCTTATCTGGACCCGTATTCTCTATGAACAATTGTACGTGGAATCATCGTAACGCGGCCGCGTTAAGTAAGACACGTCTGGTTATATCCTACCTCAAAATGCCGGAACACAACTATTTAGAATTGTTGTTATGGCGACAAACAAGTAAGATGGTGGTAGCTAGTTACTTTAAAGAAGTCCTACCATAAACCAAACTAAGCACAATATTGTACTTCCCTGGGGATCGAACCCGGGACCTCTTGAATCTGATACCGGTAGGAAAACCACTACACCAACAGAAGCGGTTACGGTCATGAGTCCAGTTCGAGCTCTGTCTTGGTATTCAACTTGATTTTGGTGTGGGCTTCTCCCACTTGTTATCTGACTAAGTACCTCTCTTCGTACATAATACCTTAAAAGGTATTATTAACGCAGGCAGTAGTTCCTTATTAGGGTTCCAACGGGATCCTATTACTAAACCTCCGATGATTGTCAGTCTGTTTGTGAGCGGGCTGTACTGTATCTCATCAACTGAAATAGGTTAAAGTTGAAATTTTCACAGAGTGTGTATTTTTAGTGCCGCTAAAATATCAGAGATACAAAATACAGTAAATATATATAAAAGAGAGGCCCCATAAAATATACGTGATGTTTTGCCTCAAAATGTGCACTTCCGCATTCGGCCTCATATACAAGTAAGTATGTAGGTACTTGTAGGTGAGATGAAGGCCAAGCACTTCCCCATAGTAGAATAATAAATGCCTTAGTCATTGTAAACCAAGCCGAAATCAAAAACACAAAATGTACATTTGATGTTCACCGTCTACCAAGACTTTCTTTTCATAGACCAGTAGGGATATACCAGTTGGGATAGAACAGTAGGGATAGACCAGTAGGCATCGACCAGTAGGGATAGACCAGTAGGGATAGACCAGTAGGGATAGACCATTAGGGTTATATCAGTAGGAATAGACAAGTAGGGATAAATGAAACAGACGGAAATAAACGGAAATAGAACAATAAGCAGTTTATATTTAGAAGTGCCTACTAAATATATAATACAAGTCATTCAAATTTGACAAGCCTTACAGCTCAGTTGGATACTTTGAACTCTCAATTCTGCGTTATAGGTTATGGGTTCGATTCCCAGCTGGAAAAAAATTGGGAAATGAATGCAGGGTGAAATCAAGTGAGGTGTTTGTTTTGAATGCGGGTGTTGTATTTGTAGAATTTATTAGGTAATGATATGTTTTCTATGCGTAATTTAGTTCCTATATAAAATAAAAGTTTTTGGCGCTGTGTGTTATTAATGGCCTGTGATATCTATTTATTTAATTAACGAGTATTATTTACGACTGTATTCTGGCCACGATACAATCTGGTGGTTGTCTGGTGACAAAGATCGACTGGGTTATCTATAGAATCCATTTGATATTTTTACTTGTAAATTTGTACATATAGTAAGTTTACCTATGTTAATTTATTAAGATTTTTATGGAATGTTCTTATGTACGAGTTACGAGCGATAAATATCAATGTGTAAAAAAAGTATTTAATTAAGTATTCTATCCGTAATTTAGTTCCCATGTTACAAGCTATGCTTAGTTTGGGGCTAGATATGCTGTGGTAAGTGATGAGGCTGAGTGAAATGAATGCCTTTCTTAAATATAAAAAAATGTTATTGTACATGTACATAAGGAAGGTGTGTTATTCGTTCATAGTATACATAGTTCACAGTATATAGTGTACATACATCGTTACATAGGTAGGTAGGTACATCTACATATGTGGGAGAAACCCACACACTAGCCGGAATACATCTCATTATCGGTTTAAAATATGTGTCAAAAAATGTAAAACTATCAAATCACAACCAGTTTAAACCTATTAATCGAGCTCATTAGAATTAGTAAAAAGGTTTTAAAATGAGAATGACCTTTGGTTGAAATTATATCAATAAAATTTGAAATGCATTCAATATTAAATTTTTGTAGATGTATAAAAGAGACAAGTGATACATCCGGGACCTCGTTCCCGTGATCCCGTGGGAATTTCTTCAATAATTTCTTAGTGCGCCCCTACACAATTTCAAGTCTAGAACCTCTAGTTTGCGCTGTGCGTTGATTGTCAGTTCAATAGTAAGCTACACGACTTTTTAGTAAAGAAATCCAACTGTAACCTGTACCTGAAATACACCTGATTATAAATTTAACAGGAACTGTCTGTTTATATGTAACCTTTACACAATATAACGATTTTTTTTGGTTTAGATTATAGTGCTATGATATGCTATGGACGTAGACAATTTTAACCGGGTAGTAGGTACCACCAGGCGATGCTGCGGGCAAAAGCTAGTGAGCAACAAATGGAGCCTACGTCCTTAATCTTATATATTTTTAAAGTTTACCTTGTTTAAAAATGATAATTAGAAAATCATGCATAAAAACAAGTTTAAGTATATCGAAGGTAGTCACTACCTGATTATAAAAAATAATAGGGTAAGGTTTTGATAACGTACCCCTATTCATATTAATATGATCTTTGGAGGAAAACATTTTGACGCAGTATTCTTAGAATTTAAATCATAAATTATATAAAAGTCTATCGATATAGAATTCGTTTCACAATTCCCACGTTCTGACAAAAATAAGTTAAAATATTTAACTGTTTACTAGCTTTTAAATTGTCAATTGTCCTATATAAGTTTGGTGTACAATAAATGAGAATATCATATCCAAAAAGACTTGGGGTCCAGATAAGAACGATACTATAAAAAAACGTATTTACCTACCGATGTTGCACAAAATTTGAACCTAGTATTTCATGGTATTCTTCTTTGTTGTATGGTAATTAATGATACTCTTTATCTCTTTTTATTTCTGGTCAATCTTCTGTCAGTGTCTGTTTCATGATAGCATATTCTAATATGTATGCCATATCCTCTCTAATATGTACTCCCTAGAGGGAGTGCAAATAATAATATGGCCGGGTTTTAAAATAGATTCACCTAATTGATAAATCCTTCTGGAGCTAGAAAGGAACAGTTGAGTTACCTGAGGGCCGTTTGTAACGGCTAAGGACCATTACAAACGGCCCTCAGGTAACCATAGCCATGTAAATAGTCATCTTTATGACATATCCTCTGTTAATTATTAAATTCCTTCTGACATGTATTTACAAATTAAATTCTTCCCTGTGTTTTTTGTCAAATTTTGACAAGGGCCTTTCTTTATTAAATGTTGCAAAAAAGTATGTCCCCTGATAAAAAATACTCTTGATTTAAAAAGCCCATAGAAACGAAGTATCACTGCGCATGCATTTAAAACTTTCTCATTCAGTCTCTATAGACTCTATATATAATAAATCTGACCCGTTTATTTCTCATTACAGATACGAGGATAGCACCAAAACAGTTAAATTTACGACTGTTATCACAAGAAACCTAGCAAAATAAACAATTATTGTTCACAATGGCAAAGTCAATAAATTCATAAAGATTAATGAGTTATAGCTGTGTGAGTTTATCACGAATACAGTGCAGTAAACGGCGCTATGACGACTGAGAAACAAGTGCCTGCGGGAAGAGCAAGGGTCGTCACATCACAGGTAATATATACCTCTCTCTTTCATCATTTTTCATCTTTGTTTATATATGTCACCGTGAGATTGAAAAAACCGTCCGTTTGTAATATGCCTCTGTCACCGTCCGATTGTAAACACCGTCCGTTTTTTTTTATTATTTTTTTATTGTACGACGGGTAAGCACTTAGCCTTCATCTCACCTGGTAACAAGTTGAGATAAGGATGAAGGTGGAGGCGCACTTCACCTGGAATCCTCAACAAACTATCTTATCTATCTGCGCCTCACTCCACACAATTCATCGATCTCTTCTTCAGCCTACTTATACCTCTTTATCCACCACCCATATTCACCACTTTTCTTGTTACATGGCTTTCATTTAATCCGTCTTTATAACATAAAAACAATGGATCGAAAAATAATGAAAAAGAATGGAGAATGGCCTAGAATACTACAAAAATAGTGGCACATAATTTGTTAGCGAATGAAAGATATTCGAAGAAGAGAGAATTGTGTGGAGTGAGGCGCACTCTGGCTTGTGCAGAGACATTTAATTGACTTCGTGGTTTAATAGTAGGGCGTTTGGTTCTCGGTCCCGAATTCCTGGGTTCGATTCCCGTATGATGTCTGTTCCCAGATTTGTGAGAACCTGATTGTGATCGATTTTATAACCGATTGTTCGATAAGCAAGATAATTCCGTACTTCGGAGGGCCCGTTTAGCCTTAAGCTGTCGGTTGTAGACTGGATATAGCATTGTCAGGCGTCCAAAAGGCGTAAAGTCTGACACCATGGCTGACATATGCTGACTCGTGAGCTAAGAAAGATAGAAAAAGGGAAAGAAAAAGGCACGCTACATCTACACATGATAATTTATATAGGTACATAACGTAAATGTGCTTCATATAATAAATGGTCGTCGCTCGTACCACGTGCCTATTTCTGAAACCAAACACTATTATCGTGCTTCGGTGAAAAGGGTATGGTTGCCGGTGAAATTACGGGCACATGAAATCACCGCGCTAGTTATCATTACTATTATCACTTAGCATTTATTTGTATATTAAAAGGTATTTATTTTACCATTTGTTTTCCTTAATTAGGCGTGCGGTTATTGTAATGAATTTTTAGGTAATTTTAATGGTAATACCTACTAATAAACTATTCGCGCTGTTTATTGATTTTGATAGCAATAAACATGGTACTTATTGTGCCTATTCTACATAATTTAATGAACCGTATACAATGATTTATAGCTTGGTCCATGAATTTTAAAACTAATTTTATGATACCTTTAGAACAGAAGTGGATTGTTAAAATAACCGGTGGTTAATCTATTTCAATCATATTTAATTAGCTGACGAAAAAAATATATTTTAAGTTAGTATATTCATGTGGTTGGTTAGTATTAAAGCGTTATTCAATAAGTAAATATTACTAACATTTTTACACAACGCCATGTAGCCCCAATCGAAGCTTATAATATACACATATACAATAATTAAATACAATATAAAACCCAAACATACATCACACGCATGTTGGTAACGTATCAACATTTGTGTGATGAATCTATATTATAATGGTCGGAATCGAACCCACAACCTACAATGCTGAAGGCCCTGCCTTTATCACTGGATGTTGTAGGTTACTACCAATTGAGTTGCGAGGCCTGGCAGGGTTGCAACTTTCTTTTGCGTGATATCAAGCACTCGTCCTGTATCACCGAACCGCCGTCGTGACTGTGGCAAAACTCACCAGCTTTAGGGGAGGTCCTACCAGTTCCTCAGCTTTAGGTACGCGTTTATTAGTTACTAATAGTTTACAAATGTTATTATGACACAAAAATTTACAACCCACGACGGGACTCGCACTAACCAACTGAGCTACGGGAGTACCGACGTAGATTCTGATAAAAAATAAATTAAATTCCGTGTCATAATAACATTTGTAAATGATTTGACCAAGTGCAATCACTTGAAATACAAAAGTTTCGTTATAGTTTATTATAAATCTGAGCTTCAAAACATTGAACATTGCGGCTTCTAAAATCATATACTGGCTACGCGTATCTAATACCTATGTAATTGAAATTTGATGTTTAGATTTTCCGTTTTATAGGTTCCGCAACGTAGCGAGCCAAGTTTGCTCAGTTAGGAAACCTGCAGTCAATAGATTATTCATATTATTTATGTTTTCGTGTAGCCTCTATTGCGGTGGTGAATGTCATATTTTTTTAATCGGCGATGTGTTCTGAAGCTACATTTTACCGAAAACTGTGTGAGGACATTACCGTGGCGGTCGCAGCTTAAGAATCGACCCCTCAAACTCTGCCCATGGATGTCGTCATAATCGACTAAGGGATCTCATCAGAAGAATCATCAGCTTCGTTCTGATTATCACCTACACCTTTACTGCGATAACGATCCGCCTGCCAAGCGTGGTGATTATGCCAAAATCTTCCAGCTTTGGAGGAGGCTCTGTCCAGCAGTGGACCCTAATGAGCTGTCGATGTGAAACCAGATGAAACCACCTTCATATGATAATGATGATAATGAGCGTGAATCCGAAGAGGAATCCGAATGTTTTAGTCCACGTAATTATTGTAAACAGTCACCGATGTACCTACTTACAAAGATTGCGTTACGTTTAGAATCAGCAATTGCTTCAATTTATTTTGTTTGACCAATCGATTTATTTTTCACATACAATTAAGCGTATCTTGAAAAATAAATGGCCGTACAAGTGTGACGGAATAATAGCTTTGCCTAAAACCACCAAAAATGTTCGTTGTAAATCTCGTTTTAAGTCCACCTGGACCCATTACCACCTTATTTAATTATTACGCCATATACATAGCTCAACTATCAGAATTATTGTTATTTTTATTTAACATTTAGAGGTTAAGATAGCCAGTTCCTAAGCCTTCTGAGGATACTGGGTGAAGTGCGCGGCCTTATCATATAGGTACTGATGGTGAGATGAAGGGCAAATATTTACAAAATGTTCTACAAACTATTCGATCCCTCCCTTTAGATATGGGTCTGGTTATAGACCAGTACAGTTATAAAAAACTTTGTTTACTGTGTGAGGTACGTATATTCAGTTCAAATCAGTACAAAAACTTAAATCGCTAGTCGAAAAGCTTTGCAAGTACGAGCAACATAAGACATAAACTAAACAAGTGTACATTTTTTTTTGGTTTTAACAGAACTTTTAATATTTTATTCATTTATTTTAAATACAAACATTATTAACGATCTAATTGACTGTTTACAAGGGAAGTAGTTTGGTTATTTAAGGACTGGTACAAACGGTCGATAGGTAATTTAACTGAACCAGGGGTGCAATTACCGTATGCGTCTGTCCACTCTGAGTTTAAGATAGTTTTGACATTGATTACAAGCGACCTCAAGAGTAGTTAATTAGATAGACACTTGCCTAACATTTTTTTTTTTGCAGGTGCTAGCATGTCTTTCCCTAGACTTTTTGCTGATAGGGCTGGGCATGTCTGTCAGCTTCGTCACGATGGTATTACCTGAAGTGCTGCACGCAAAGGAAGGCCTATCTATCAATGAGGAGCAGGCTTCGTGGTTTGGTGAGCAAAACTTAAATGTTTGAAAAATTTGAACCTTTACCTTTACCTTTATGACATGATTGATAAAGTTTTTTTTTTTAAACGAAACTTAGGCTTACCTAGGCAAGGATGAGGCCTCAAGCGGAGCGCGCCGTAAGCGGAACTGATTCCATTTCTTGTCGTGCGCATTATGAATGATTTTGGTAGCGCATAGTTCTAAATCTTCCAAACGTATATATTGATTACTATTATAGAACAATGATGGCGGAAGTTGTCTAAATCTGCTTAAGCATATCGCCCCTGCGTAGTAATTAATAGCAAGCTCTAGCTCTCTCGTTTTCTAGCTATCGAACCACCCATTGCACTATTAGCGATCTTGTGGTCTACCCAGGGTGCCAGTGCCCTCTGGGTAAGCTCGCTCCATCATAGACCTCATCTTTGCCGGTACAGGCTTGGAAGTCAAGAGCTTATCCATTTCATGTTTGATAAAAGCTCAGTGTCTTTTACCAACTTTGTGTGCAATAAAAAAACATATTTACATTATGTTTCAATAAAGTTAAAGAAAGTGAGACATCTTTCTTTCTATTATTTATTATTTTTATAACTGAGCTCAGTTATTAGTAACTCTGCCTTCTGCGCTGTAGGTTGTGGGTTCGATTCCCACCCAGGACAATCATTTGTGTGATGAATATAAATGTTTGTTCTGTGTTTGGATGTGGTATCATATAGTACGTATGTATTTACAAAAGTATTCAAGTATTCTATCCGTAATCTAGTTCCCATATTACAAGCTATGCTTAGTTTGGGGCTAGGGGGTGCTGTGTGAAATTAACGTCCTGTCATGTTTAATATTTATTTATTTATTAATTAATAATTAATCCACAAAAACACTGCTTAAGTTACTAATGACCTATATTTTTTTCAATGAGTACGCTCAAAGTCTTCACAAACAAACAAAGCTTTAGTTTGATTTCCATCAGAGGTCAGCTGATCTCGAATATCGATAACAAGTCACGAAATTAATTCCAGTCGTTTTGAGTATATATCCGTATATAAGCAAGTTTCATATTAAATCCTCAGATCAGGAGCCTGACCACAACAACTTTATACATTCTCGTTTTGATCTTACATTACTTTTGTCTCGTTTTTTTTTCAACTGCCACTGTGGATTAATGGTTCAACCCACCGATTTCAGATCCAGTTGTCCCGGGTACGATCCCCAGGGGGAGCATATTGTGCTTGGTCTAGTTGGTGGTAGGATTTTGTTTGTTTCCACCTGGCTAGCTGCCACCATCTTACCTAATTCTGTGGCCATAATAACAATTCTTAAAAAAATGTTGTGTTCCGGCATTTAGAGGTAAGATAGCCAGTTCCTCAGTTAGCTGAAGATTCCGGGTGAAGTACGCTTCCACCTTCGGCGTTATCTCAATTTGTAACCAGATGAGAGGAAGGTCAAGCGCTTCACCGTCGTATAATAAAAAAAAAGTTTCTTCTACACTGGATAGATATAAAGTAAAGTAATATAAAAACAAGAAACAAGTTTTTACAACAATCTTAATTAATGTTTCAAACCTTGCAATGTAGTGTATGTAATGTAGCAAGGAAATTAGAGTCGAGTTTTTATGTAAGAGACCGACTGATTTGTACGGGCTGATGATTTTAGACAAAAATTAAAACTTTTTAGCCCTAGGTATTAAACTTGAGTTTTAGGCCCGCTAAGCTACACTATTATGATACACTTTTTGAGCAAGAGAAGTGAAAAATATGTTATTAATTTGGTATTCAAGAGTGTGTATTCAGGCCTACATACAAATAAAATGACAGAATTTATCAGACGTGACTATATAAATAAAGCAACATTTAAAAAAATATACAGAGCAGATACATAAAGTAATGGTCCATCTTGATTTTAAGGCAGTCTATCACCCAGTAAAAGTAATAATTAGTGGAATGCCAGAACACAATTATTGGTTATATCAAACTAATTAAATATCAAGTGTCACATTTAAAATCGCAACGACTATTGTCGTTGATAACCTTTCTAGATGCAAATGGAGACAAATAGTCTGCCGATTTGCATACACTAAAACACTTTGGGTATCATTCGCTTTTCATATGTTAAATATTTTTATCAAAGCATGCTTTATTTAGCTCTCAGCTAGCGGATTGAAATGAGCCCAAACACGGATATTATACTGTTACTTACTAAGGAGTTATGTAGAATAGTTTCTGACTCATTTGATCAGCTAGTTACATAGCAGTTGGAATTTGACAGATTACCTAGTTGAATTTTTCTAACTACTCTTTCTGCTCATTCATTAGCTGATGCTCTGTTAAACAGACTCCATCATCAGATCAGAAAGATGTTACCACATAATTGCATTGTCATCTAAGTTAGATAGTGTTCCAAATTTAAAAGTGAAAAAAAATAGGTGAGATGAAGGCCAAGCGCTTCCCTGTATTACAATAAATAAAAACAATTTGAGTCACTAAAGAAAAAAATAATCTATTTTCTGGTCAGTATTTCACGTTTTTTTTTCTATCGTGAAAATTCAGCAAGCATGTAATAAAATATTCGAAAGGAAGAAAAAACACCAAAGTTTCATGTACACAAATATGAGATTTGTAACTCTTACAAGCAACGAGATTTATATGTGTAAGACATACTTATAAGTACATATCATATGTAAAGTATGAGCTCTTAACGGCATTCTTAAATAATAAGTGTTTTTTCGACTCCTGTCAATTTACTTAACAATTACGCAACAAATAAAGAAATTTATTCAGCGTATAGAAATAACTCATACATTCAAAATAATTAGGTATTGTCAACAATTCCTAGCCGTGTCAATTGCCAACCGCGGAAACATGACACTCCTATCCGTATTATTAAAATAAAAAGCTGACAATTAGAAAATTGAGCTGTTAAATAAGGTCAGCCTCGTACGCAAATACATAAACTTTTTAAGCATAGAAAAATATACTTAATATTTTCTCAAACGTGCTCGGAAGAAAGCGTAAAGTCAAAGAGCACTACCTCTCCTTATAGATTCATAATATATTAATATGTATATATATGTTATGTATATCTATATATGCTATGTTTATCTATATACCTATGTTATGTATCTGATTATATTTGTATACATATTATATTCTTAGTAGGAATATTAAGTATTATTGATAAATATAATATAATTTATGTTACTTATTAAACTTTATTAAATTGTTATGTACACTATTTTCCAATTTTTATCTATCTTTTCTCTCTCCACATCACTGGTTTGCTGGAAGAAAACTCTTTTTAGGGCTAAGCTCGCCTTTGCCATGTATTTTAATTTTAATTTTTTCTTTGTTATTATGTTTATGTGTGCAATAAAGTATAAATAAATAAATGAATTTTGAGCATTATTTTGACAACCTGACCATCATCGTCGAGACAAATTGAAATTGCTGTATCTGGCCAAATATATGCGAGCAGCGGCCCACAAAAGTTGTATGAAACGGCAGTGAGACGAGCTTCTGTGCGAGTTGACACGGAACTACTCGTATCTGTTACATACGTGCTCAACCTCCATAGATCGTGCTCGTCTCTCAGCTGTTTTAAAATGGAAATCAGGTATATGGCTGCAAGCACATCCATCTAACAATACCGGTACTCTTATGGATCCTGTAACTTTCCGGATTGCCACTTGCCTTCGGTTGGGTGCATGATGCTGCACCTCTCACCAGTGCCGGTGCGGTGCGGCTGTAGATCAACTCGGTATACACGAACTTTCATGCACCAGGTCTGCCGGCAGGATTTTACGCCACGCAAGCCTTAATGACATTATCCGTCGAGCTTTTACCAGTATCAATGTTCCAGCCGTTCTTGAACCGAATGGTCTGTTACGTGATGATGGTAAGCGGCCCGACGACGGTATGACCCTTGGAAAATGGGTAGGCCTTTGGTTCTGACTCTGTTTTAGGCCAGCAAATTAGCATAGATATTCAGCTTGGCTATAAAGCCAGTGTCTTGGGCAAACTTCCGTCTGGTACTGGTCTGGAACAGATGAGTTATCTATAGGCAGTTTGTAATAATCCTCAGGTAATCTAACTGATTACTTTGTAAATAGTTAGTTTTATTGTACATTTATAGTAAACTCATAACTGTCGTGTAATTTAAAAATGGAACGATCTTTTACTCCGAAACATGGCAAGCAAGGAGGCAACTTATCAAAGGTTTTATTTAAATTTAGAACTGGCTTGCAAATAGAAAATATTGTTGTTCATCATTGATTTTGAAAAGTAATTGTATTTTCAAATGAAACGTTTCGCCTAGATACCTACTACTTTGTTTTAATTTCCGCGCATTATTTGAGAAAAGTACTATACAAGCCTTGGCCATCCATGCCTCTTTTGCTGGCCGCTGCAGTAATGTACTATTAAGTACTTGGTATACATTTTACCAATACATATTGTCATTCAATTTATATTTTTCCAAACTTGTAGAGTGCTGATCCCCACGCAACTGGCAATATCCAACCCGGGGTATTTACTAACAGCCCGCTGGAGGATGGTGGAGCATACACCTTAACTCGTTAAGGTGGATGCTCAAAATAAGGTACGGGCGGGACTAGCTATCTCACACGTACAAATCTACGGGAATCAACCAGACAAAGATTAGTCTCGCTATTCCGCCGTGGCAGTCGCAGATTCAGTATTGACCTCTCCATCTCAAGCGAACGGATATCGTAAAAGTCGACTAAAGGACCGTACCTACTGGAAGAAGGGCAGCAGTACCTTAACTAATATATACGACGTTAATTTCACACAGCGCCTTCAAGCCCTATTGATATAAATACAGATGGTAGAAAGTGATCTTTTACTTATATCATCAATCCGCCTGCTAAGCATGGTGACATGGCAGTACCCTCATACCCAAAAGTGGACATTCAAGGGTTGTTGATATGTTTTCATAGTCTCTATATTCCAGGCAGTACGGCGTTCCTCTGCCAGCCACTCGGCAGCATCTTCTCCGGGCCTCTGCTCGACCACTTCGGGCGAAAGAAGGCATTATTCCTGGTGAACATACCGCACCTTATCGCGTGGATACTGATGTACAGCGCCTGGGACGTGCCATCATTGTTCGTGGCAAATGCTTTGCTCGGCATCGGGACTGGGATCATGGAAGGCCCTTCCATCACTTACGTTGGAGAAATCAGGTTGGTGACTTAAGCATTTAAGAAAATCATTTTTTTAGAAAAAACTATAAAACAATTAGATTTTCTTTAATGAAGAACTTATTTTTTTTTTAATCGAGCACGTAACTCCTAACACAACTTTTCGATAACTCTCACGGTTTCAAACTTGGCCTCAGTGGCCCTGGAAAAAAAACTCACTCTGTATATTTATTTATGAGTATGCGAGTACCTACCTAATGTTTACATCTTACTATCTACTTTACATCTTTTGAATGGAATGTCCGATTTGAATAATTCAAAAAGTAATCTACAGGTACATAAACAGCCTTGAATTCGAAGTGATTTATTTAGATAACGCTAAATAGGTACCAAGGTAAAAATAAATGTATCTCATTTCTACCGGCGTTTTCATTATCTTTTTTACCACCCAGAAAGTAGGTAGATAAAGTGACATGTGACTATAATACTTAGTTAGACATTATGATATGGCGAATATTTTAGTCGTGGATTTCTTTGACATTTGTGAACCATGGCGTATCCACCAGAGAGTGTAAGATTTTATTTTGGGAGCGTTGAATGATACCGCGGTTGGATTTGCAGGTCGTACTCCATATATAGGTTTTAGGAGAGACAAAGGAGAAGTTTGCCTTATCATCGGCAAATGTGGCAATGGCGGAATCTGGCGTCTGTGGTAGGTCCGCAGTGTAGATGTTGAATAGCAATGGACCGAGAACGGAACCTTGTGGTCCCGCCTTGATATCATAGAAAGAAGGCTTTGATTCCCCGTGCTTTACCTGGAAGATCTATACGACAGGTAGGAGTTGATGATAGGGCTGAATTTGTGAGGCAATTGTATTTTTAATTTTGCAAAGTAGCCCCTTATGCCATCCATACTTTGTCAAAAGCTTGCTGGACGTCAAGACATGTAGCGGAGCAGTATTGCTTTTGTTCAAGGCTTTCCCTGATGACAGAGTAGACTCGGTGAACCTGTTTGACGGTAGGATTGTCAAGAGTGCTCTTTTTAACCTTTTTGGCAAAAAGTTTTTCCCATAGCTTTGATTTTTGTAGGTATTGATGTGTTCTCTAACTCTTTAGAACATCACTTTGTTCTATCATCAATTATTTTCGCAGCGCAATGTGAGGTATTTTATCGGTATATAATTTTCCTTCATCTTGGGCTACATAATTAGAGTTTTGGTAAAAATCCCTAATAAAGCCCGATTAAAAGTTTCACTGAGTAAAATATCCTGTATTACTCAGTAAAACTATAGCATTCTACTGATTAAAAAATTGCCTAGGTAATCTTAGAGATACAGGGCAGACCTATATATATATATATAAGTATATATATATAAAAACAGCCCTCACTGATTAGTATTTATAGCTACTTTTGTGTTAATCCGTCAATAATATTCGATTTATTAAAAATATATTTGCAATTCTGTAATACTGCGAAGGGGAAGATTAAAAAAAATGTGATGGCGTATATCCTCGTTAATCATAATTTTTTGCATTAAGTTTCGTGTTTCAAATCCTACTAAGAAAAACGTTATATACTTACGATTTTACCCTTTATTACCCCTTCAGAGAGGGTGAGGGAAGATAAATAGTTTACGTAAATTAACCCAAATATTATGAGTAAATGTTTTGGCCGAATTTTGACAAATTACCGTTAGTTTTATTGTGACATCTAAATGAATTGAATATCTTCTGCCACTAAAACCAATTAATATAAATAATATAAATATTAACGCTTCCGTCTGGTACTGGTCTGGAACAGTTGAGTTACCTATAGGCCGTTTGTAACGGTCCTTAGGTAATATCTGACTGATTCCTTTGTACTTAGTTAGTTTAATTTATTGAATAAATTAATATAAATAATAGTATAGAATTGAACATATATTTCTCAGAAATAGGGCTAAGCTCAGAAATAGATACTATTATAACTTTTGCAACCATGTGGAGTGCAAATATGTAATTTGTATGTAGTTATTTTTTACGTATATGCAGTTATTTGGTTCAAGTTAAATCAAGTTAAAAAAAAAAAAGTAAAATTAAAAACCAAAATCATTTGAATAAATAGCACGAATGCAGATTTCTGAAGGCTGACAACAAATTTTCAGCAAAAACAAAATAAACAAAACATAAATAACTTTAAGTAAATGTTTATGGCAACCGCTTCCTGGCTTCAATAATGTCAAATCCAAAAACACATAATGTTAATTGACTTAAAAATATATCTAAATGTACATTTAAATACTAAGAAAAACAAAACAAATGTTTTCATCAGAAATATTGCACTAATGGAGATGCATTAACCCCAGCTCAGCTAAAACAGCAGGTTATCTTTCAAGCAGTCTATGGTTGTTCAAGCATACCTTCTCCCGCGATCCCGACTCCCACCACAGTGTTCTATGGTAGCTCGTACTTTACAGGCTTTGGCTGTGCTCTTTTGGAACATTACCCGTCTATTACTCATATTTATTGTTATAGCTTCGGTCTTTACATTAATCCACACCCTAGCGCCATCTCATCTGCCTGTGACAACAGTTATGGCTGGTGCGGCGGCTGATTCGGTCGAGGATCACAAAAGGCGCAAATATAGTGGTCTCGACAGAACTTACCTATTTGAGCCCTTTGGGGTGGACCTTGGGTCCGTGGGGAGCCGGTGTTCAAAATGTTGCGGGGCTTTTGATTGAGGTGACACGTGACCCCAAGGGCTGGCTCTTATTTAGGCCAGCGAATTAGCTTAGCTATTTAGCGTGGCAATGCAGCCAGTGTCTTGGGCACGCTTCCGTCTGGTACTGGTCTGGAACAGTTGAGTTACCTACAGGCAGTTTGTAACGGTCCTTAGGTAATCTGACTGATTCCTTTGTACATAGTTTAATTGTACTTTTTATTTATAAATTGTTTATCCACACGTTTAAAAATAATTTTCGCTGGATTATCTTTCCACGACCAACTTATAAGTCTCGTTACGTACTGTTGTTTATTTTTACCCGACTACGGCGAAGCCAAAAAGAGGGTTATATGTTTGACCGATATGTATTTATGTATGTTAGTATGTGGGTATGTATGTTCATCTGTTCCCTCATAGCTTCTAAACTACTTATCATAAATTGACAAATTAATGAGGTATCGTTGGAAGCGTCTTTGAATTATTTTGTATTTATCAATTTCAGATGAAAATATTTTCTTGTTTCAAATATTTAGAGCGTGATTTTTCAGGAGTCGGGTTTTCGTTTTTTAACTTAATTTTATATCTTTTTTTTCATTCATTGCACTTCAAAGTATGGCTTGTCACCTTTGTGCCTCAAGCTGAGGCGCAATGCAGTGCCGCGTAGTTCATGTTTTTTGTGGATGTGACCTACGCAGTAAGGCATTATTATAGATTCACTAAATATCAGGTGGGCTGCTACCTTGTTCCGTCACAAAGTTGATAAAAAATGTAGATATGATAATCATTTTGAAACATACTACCTACTTGTATACTTCATTTCTATTCTTACTAAATTTATTCTTTACCTAGTAAGGATTAGGATTTTTTATGTATGTAAAATTTTGTTATTTATATATAATAAATATATATTAATATATATTATAGTACTTTAGTACACCGCCATGTTTGCTCTTATCTATAATTTCCATCTAACGGTAATCTGGGAGAGATCGCTTTTAGCGATAAGGTTGTGCCATTGTGCCTAGTTTAAGTGTTGTTGCTTGCTTGTTTTTTATTTGTTTGTGGTGTAAGTATAGTAAAGAGTATATCGAATTTTATTTAATGTCTTGTAATACCTATCTATCGTACCGATTGTCATTAAAGAATATAGAACATTATGTCGGAAATGAAAACTACTCGTAGTTTTGGCTTGTAGTTTTTATGCAGAATGTGTCTGCTCCTGACCTCAAAAATAGTATAGGTAATGTCTACGCTGGAGCAAACCACTGTGGCCCATTCCCGGAACCATGGCTGTTGGGACAGTCTCGGTTTATAAATAATTATAACAGGACATTAATTTCACACAGAGAAATGATCAGTATTACCTCCTTAGCGTGGGATATTGATATTGCTCGGTGATTGTTATTTATCGGGGTGGATGGGATTTTTATTTGGTCTTCCCCAGTGGGCTTAACCAATGATGCCCACTTACCTTTTTCTTGAATATACCCGTGTCTGTATTATCGTTGTCCTACACCAATTACTACTTGCACTCACTGACGTCGTATAAGATGACAAATGTCCATAGAGGCAGGCTATCTTGAGGTCTATGTTGGAAAATATGCAACAGCGCTGTTGTGCTAGTACCATTGCAGAAATGGGATCTTTTTGTTACGACGGCGAAGCGCTTGGCCTTCATCTCACCTGGTTATCAAGTTTATGGTGGAAGCGCACTTCACCCGGAAACCTCAACAGTCTGGCTATCTTACCTCTTAATGCCGGAACTACTATAAGGTAAGATGGTGATAGCTATCTAATCCAGGTCCAGGTGGACACAAACTAAGTCCTACCACCATCAAAGTCAAGCTAATTATTGTCCTCCCCCTGGGGATCAAACCCGGGACCTCTGGATCTTTATCGGTAGGCGTACCACTAGACCACAGAGGCGGTCATTCCTAGAACAAACCCCACCACTAACAAAACCTAGCACAAATTTGTACCCGGACCCTGGGATCGAAGGCAGACCCCAGAGGTTTGATACCGGTGGGCGAAGCCTACCACTGAGACGGCTATAGAAGTCAATCGTCCTTCAGTCTGGACAGAGTAGGTATTGTAGATGATTAAACGTAATTTAAATGACCTTTTACCCACACAACACCTGATAACAACATTTAAGTGATTTGAATTTGAAATGTTATTCCTTTCCTGTATCGACATAAATAGAATAGTAGAATACCAGCTATACACTATGTGGGCTATGTATCTCGACCTTTTGCGCTATATTTTGCTTGTCTTAATATTCTAGATTTTTCGGTGCCATCGTAAGTTAGTTAAGTAATAGGCCAAATTCAATGATTATTTAATTCAAATGAATGTTCGATGCCGTATTTTATACATACTTCATAGAGTATAATAACGTCAAAATTTGCATTTATATTTTTTTTTAGAATATGTGTCACATTATATTTTGATTATTCCTAAATTATGTTTTATGTTAGGATTATACAGGTCAAATAGCTGAAATTTCGCACAAATATTGGGAGCCGGGTTCTTTAAATTGCTTAAAGCATGTCGTTTTCTTTGGTTCCAGTGACAAATCAGTAAGGGGTATCCTGACTACCCTGACAAATGGCTTCACGGCCACAGGACTCTTCATAGCTTACCTGTTAGGGACCGTGCTGCCTTGGCGACAAGCGGCGCTGGTGTCTCTCACGGTTCCTCTCACTACTATGGTTCTTGTGCTTTTTGTAAGTATTTTTGCCACAAGCATATTCAATTCTTCAAGGTTTGATTAAACGGCTCTTCTTTTATGTATTTTAAGCTTTCAAAACTAGGCTAGCAGTTGTTTGGCATGTAAATGAAGGCCGAAGAAAAGATGGATGGATTGTGTGAAAGAGGTAAAGTCATTCAAGGATCATTTTGAAACGCCAAATCTACCGCCTGTTCGGAATCGCGACCAGCACACAAGGAGAAAGGCAAGAAACTCGGGCTGGTTATAAAGGGTATGACAGAAGTGCAGTTGACCGATGTTATGAGTGTGTGGAAGAAGAAACATGAAGTGCTGACTCCACTTAGCGTAGAATATGACAAATGATGCATGACGCGCTTGCATAGTTTGATTGATCGGTCTACGTGATCTTTTAATCGCTTCGAACCCCTGTCAACGGGACCCTTTTCTAAGCCTCTGCTGTCCATCCGTCCATCTGTATGACAGCGGGCTGTATCTCATGCAACGTAAAAGGTAGGCTGTATTTGCAGAGTGGGTTTTCTTATGCCGTATATAAAACAAATAAATAAAGTAAAACAATTAAGGGGGAGGAAATTAAGAAACGTGAGTTTTTGTCTTGAAATGTGGGTCGAAACCCTCGGTGTGCGTTTCCGCATTCGGCCGGTTTTATTGATGGTTGCTCAGATTACTTGAGATTGGAATTTGTTCATTTTCTGCTAGCAAGACGCGCTTCGTTTATACTAATAATTATGAATAATCGTTTTATTGTAGTTGATTGACTGACTCAACGCCTCAAATCAGCCCATACCAAAAAATCGATTAGGGGCAGTAGTTCTTACGTAAGCTATCTTCTGTTATTGGGTTCTTTAACACTTGGAACCATAAAAAAAAATTAAGAAAAGGTCCGGTCGCTCTTTGCTTTACCAACGTGATTATTTAAAAGCTACTAGCTGTACTCGGGATGAATTGTAAAGCCATGTAAAGTATAAAGAAACAAAGAATACCTATAATAAATGGATTAAAAAAGTGTTTGGTTGATTCTATTTATTAATAGGTAAATAAAATAAAATAAAATTCATTTATCGAAAAGTACTTAAAAACTAAAAGCACAGCCTACAACTAAAAACACCCAGCCGCCACGTCAACAGCCCATTTATGTAGTAGTTAATTGGATATTGGACAGAGCCTCCTCCAAAAACGGGAGGGTTTTGCCATAATCACCACACTTGGCCGGCGGGTTGATACTCACAGTAAAGGTGTTATGTAACATACAGCAGGAAGCTGCCACTTCTTCTGGTGAATCTCTTAAATCGGCTTTGACGACATCCGCGGGCTGAGTTGGAGGGGGTCGATTCTCAAGCCGCGACCGCTACGGCCGGGTAAATAAAAAAAAAAATTGTCGTTGAATGCCTCGTTATACCGATTTCAAAAAGTATAAGCACGACTATTATACCATGCATTAATTAGGAGTTCCGCTGTCATCATCGTAAGACCCTGGTTTACATGGTTCGTAGAAGAGTATCACACATACAATCATTTAAAATGCGCAACGTTCTTAATATGTATTACTGTTATTTACGGAAAAAACCTCTTTATTTATTCCACTCCATCATCAGACCTTGTTAGTTTTGACATTCATCCATTGCAAAAAATGCACTCAAAACACAAGTTTATAATAGAAACCACGTGTACATCGCGTTTTTTCCGTTAAACAATGTTTTTTGTTTTTTTTTCTAATAAAAGGACCCCCTGCTCTTCAATAATGAAAAAATCTAAAAACCAGTACTTATAATAATTTAATAACATTACAAGTGTTAGGTACCTACATCATGAACCTAAATACTTAATATTATCTTAAAACATTGATTAATACATAACTACCTACTGGGCAGATTCTTTACATTGAGAAATCACAATTTACCATAGGGTACGAAATTTCAAAATTCCCATCTTAGCACTCATTTTCGCATCAAGACAAACATGCCCTCCAAATTTCATGTCTCTACGATTAGCCGTTTAGGCTGTGCGTTGTTATCAATGAGTCAGTTGGCATTTTATATTAGTTTATATAATAATATATATGAGATAAGATCTGTACCAGTGCATCAATGTCACTCGCACGTTTCTTATTTTTTTATTGTCCCACGGGGATGTGCTTGTGCCTTCATCTCATCTGATTTTCAAGTTATGATATGGCTGATGGTGGAATTGCACCCGGAATCCTCAACAAACTGAAGAACTGGCTATCTTACATCTAGTGCCGGAACACACCAATTTAAGAATTTTCTTTTTCAATGTTATGGTTCGCCATCTAAATTAATTTACAAGAACCAAACTATTTCGTCTGCAGTTGGCTGTCAGCAAGGTGACCCTCTAGGCCCGGCCATTTTTAGCCTTGCCATTCACCCAATTATTCAACGCCTGACATCTAAATTGAATGTTTGGTATCTCGATGACGGAACCCTGGGTGGCGATGTGGACTCAGTATTTGGCGATCTAAAAATTATTATAGATGAATTTCGGCAGATTGGCTTAGAACTAAATTTTTCGAAATGTGAAATATACATTTCAGATACATGTTTGGATAGAAATTCAATTATTCAAAAGTTTGAGACTTTGGCTTCTAATATTACTGTTGTAGATAAGAGTTCACTCCACCTACTAGGTTCACCAATTCTTGATGAATCTTTTCCGGGTTTCGTCGACGACAAAATTCAAAATTTTATGAAGGTTTCGGACAGACTTTCAAAAATTAACTCACATATGGCTTTCACCATTATAAAATTTTGCCTTTTTGTCCCAAAATTTACTTATGCTTTACGATGTTGTCAACTGTGGAAACACAGTGAGCTGGTGGAAGGCTTAGACAACATAATATAGAACACCCTTTCCACGGTTTTGAATATTGAGTTGGATGACAGAGCATGGTCGCAGGCCTCATTGCCTATTCGATTGGGCGGCTTAGGTATACGCAAAATTTCTAGTGTTGCTTTGCCAGCGTTCTTGTCTTCCGTCTATAGTACACATTCTTTGGTTGAGAAAATTCTAACACCATCAATTTCGGCTGTTCCAGGCAATATACTCCAAATTTCTTATCTTGACGAGGCTCGAAATGCTTGGCATAGTGCTTGCCCTAATACCGATCCCCCAAAACACCTTTCGGCACAACGGCAGTGGGACGGGCCTCTGTGCGAGTTGACACGGAATTATCTATTACATACGTGCTCAACCTCCACAGATCGTGCTCGTCTCTTAGCTGTTTCAAAATGGGAATCAGGTCTTTGGCTGCAAGCACATCCATCCTACAATACCGGTACACTTATGGATCCTGTAACTTTCCGTATTGCCACTTGTCTTCGGTTGGGTGCAAGATGCTGCGCCTCTCACCAGTGCCGGTGCGGTGCGGCCGTAGATCAATTTGGTTTTCACGGACTTTCGTGCGCAAGGTCTGCCGGCAGGATTTCGCGCTACGCTAGTCTTAATGACATTATCCGTCGAGCGTTTACCAGTGTCAATGTGCCAGCCGTTCTTGAACCGAATGGTCTGTTACGTGATGATGGTAAGCGGCCCGACGGTATGACTCTTGTCCCTTGGGAAATGGGTAGGCCTTTGGTGTGGGACGCTACCTGCGTCGACACCCTAGCGCCATCTCATCTGCCTGGGACATCAGTTAGGGCTGGTGCGGCGGCTGATTCGGCCGAGGATCACAAAAGGCGCAAATATAGTGGTCTCGACAGAGCTTACCTATTTGAGCCTTTTGGGGTGGAGACCTTGGGTCCGTGGGGAGCCGGTGCCCTCCGGGTTTTCAAAAATATTGCGGGGCTTTTGATTGAGGCGACACGTGACCCAAGGGCTGGCTCTTATTTAGGCCAGCGAATTAGCATAGCTATTCAGCGTGGCAATGCAGCCAGTGTCTTGGGCACGCTTCCGTCTGGTACTGGTCTGGAACAGTTGAGTTACCTATAGGCCGTTTGTAACGGTCCTTAGGTAATCTGACTGATTCCTTTGTACTTAGTTAGTTTAATTTATTGAATAAATGCATTAAAAAAAAAAAAAAAATTAAGAATTGTTATTATTGCGACAGAATTAGGTTATATGGTGGCAGCTAGCCAGACGGACTTTAATAAAGTCCTACCATCAAGAACAATATTGCTCCCCGTGGGGATCGAACCCGAGACCTCTGTATCTGATGCCGGTGGGCGAACCACTAGACCACAGAGGCGGTCAAAACGTGTCAAAGAACGCCGAAAATACATGTTTTCCATATTAACTTGGATGTCTCCTGCCTATCCCACAAAATAACCCCTCCAGTCTACGCCGTCTAGTTCTACCGTTCCGTAAATATGCCGGCACAAACAAACAGACAAACAGACAAAATTGCTAATAGCTGTTTATGCTCAGCTGCGTCGTAGGTAGTACCAATTTTTACTTGGAAATTGTAAATGTACAGACACAGCTTTTCTTCGATTTTATTATAAGTAGGTAAGTATAGATAAACGTTGTGAAGATGTCCAACTAACTGACACAGCCCAAACCTGAGGTCATAGAGAAATGAAAGTTTTAGGGTAGCTTCTTTTCGTAGTAGATAATAAAGTATTTTGGTATATTCCCGCGAAATGACGGGATCGAATCCCAAGCGGTTACTAGGTATTTACGTTCGTTTATTCCATTTAACATGTGTGCAAAGAACTTAAAACCTACAGTATTCATAAAATAAAATGCAAAAATCACTTGAACATACAAAACTGTCATCTCATTTCAGGTTCCAGAGACCCCAATATGGCTGCTATCCCAAGGACGTGATAAAGAAGCCCTTCAATCGCTCTGTCGCCTCCGCGGCTGGGTTGAACCAGAAGAAGTTCAGGAAGAGTTCAACCAACTTGTGGAATACAACCGATTCATTCACCAATGCGTCATATGTATTAAGGAAGGGCACACAGAATGCACGCACAAAGGCACTAGCATAATAAAAAGGCTGATATGGAAGCTGAAGAACATACTATTTGCGCGAGAAACTATAAGGCCTTTCGTGCTAGTAATTACGTACTTCTTCTTCCATATCATGAGCGGGTTTGCGCCGGTCAGATCGAATATGGTCAACCTGTGCAAGGCGCTCGGGATGAAATACGATCCAAAAACCATTGTGGTGAGTATCACATACCAACTGTGAAGCGAAGCGATGCTATAAGCTAACTAGACTAAGGTATTCAGCGTTATACCTAATGCAGCCAGTGACTTAAGGTTTCTGTCTAGTATTGGTCTGGAATAGTTGACCAGGCTTTCCGATCATAATGCTTTTTTCCACCAGTCCGTTGTTTAAGGCTCATGAGCCCTACAGCTCATGTTTTAGTAGAAACGATAACAAGTTGAAGGTTGAACAACTAAAACCACACTGAACATTTTAAACTTCATGACCTTCAAAAACATGACCTAAGAATTGGCATGTTTACCTTTCATTGATTCCCATGTTGTTACAGCTGAACATTATTGTACACCCATTATTTTTTATTTGGAAGAACCAAAAGATACCTCACATGTCAAAATGAAAGCCGTCCAGGCTGCATAGCGTTACAATGAAATAGACATACATACATACCTACATACTCTCGAAAAACCTTACCCTATTTCCGAATCATTCGGTCGAAAGGAGTACCTATTCTCAAGCTATAGCTTGAGAATAATTCTCAAGCTATATAGCTTGAGAATTATTCTAGTATCTAATTTGATTTCATTGTAAGCTTCGATTATTTCTTCCTTCGTGTGTATTAAAATGTAAACTAGTAATGCTCGTTAATCAGGTACTTCGTAGAAAAATATATGAATGGCTCACAACCGTATCCACATTTTTATGGTACTTGAATTACCTTGAATACCATTTAAGCAGGTCAACTTTATGGGGTAATTTAGTAGAAACCTATTTCAATGTTTACATATAAAGCAGTTAAACACCACATACCGTTATGAAACAAATTCACATAAAATACTGAGATTTAAAATAAGGTTAGCCCTTGGTTAGACCAATACAATTCATGAGTTTTATTACTGTTTTGAACTTGATTGATAGTGAAGAATAACTAATGAGCTTTTATCTCAAGTTACGGTGTTAACGAGTTAAGGACAAGAATTTCAACCTTAGAAACAGGTTTAAAAAACCGCCGTTCAAACAATAATTTGATACAACTACATAGTACCTACCAGTAATTTGCTTAGTAGATAATAAGTAGGTTCTTGTCGAGTAAAATATTCCTTTAGCCTCGTGATTGTAAGCGGTTTGACCTTTTCTTTCGAGGCCCACCAAAACCACATCATCGTTACTGATTTAAACAACTTACTGCATTTTGTTTATTCATTCATTCATGTCCACTGCTGCACGAGAATGAGGGTTTTGCCATGACCACGTTTGGCAGGCTTCATCGCAGTAGAAAAATAATACATGAGAGGAAGCCCGTCTTCTGTCAAATATAAAGCTATTATTAATGCCTACAGTTCAATTAAGTTTATTTGCATAAGTAAATGTAATCGTGTAGACACGTGATATGATGTGTCCTTTTAATCTTTGATGCTATTTATTTTGTACTTACGATGATTTCTTGACATTTGCGGGTACTGTTTTTACCCAAGAAGAACCTGGGTAAATATATGGGTAATTGAAGCTCAATGCAGATGAAACAATTGAATATGCGTGCAATGCCCATGAATAAAGCTCGATATTGTTATATTCATATCTAGAAAAAAATATCTACGCGGACATAGATTATTGAATTGTTCTGGAAAACATATCCTTAGGCTATTTTTTATCCGGGTACCACGCGGCCAGGAGCTAGAATTATACATAATGTAGGTACAGAAAATACTTTATTGAGATGTAAAACTCTTTTTTGTCATAGGTTGTCGTCGGCGCCGTGCAAATCCTCATGAGCCTTATCTCTGCATCGCTTGTTAAGGTTCTAGGCAAAAGGAAGCTCATCATCTCCTGTCTCTTTGCTACGGCTTGTTGCTGCATAGGGATCAGTTCTTATGCCAGCGCACACATACCGGCTACTGTGCATTCGTACGACCCAGACACGTTTGTCGATCAAAAGGAAATCGTTCCTTTGATCCTTTTCCTGATGCTGGTCTGCTTCTATGGACTGGGCCTGCCATGGGCGCTTATGTCTGAAGTATTTCCTTTCAGGTAATTATCAACTTTTTTACAATTCCCTCCAACTTTTTAGTAGGCTCTGTTCAAGATGTTTTTTTTGGACATTCATTTCACACACAAACAAAGCATAGCGTGTAATAAGTACTCGTAAATAAAATTGAAATTTATTTCGTTTTAGGAGTCGAGGCATAGCCACTGGAATAGCAGCAGCATTCGCATATAGCATCTTCTTCCTCTCTACCAAAACCAACATCAACTTAGACGAAGAATTACACCTGAGTGGGACTTTTGCCATCTACGCCTGTTTTGGAATCATCGGATCTATCTTTCTCTACTTCTTCTTACCTGAGACTGAAAGCAAATCTCTCGTTGAAATTGAATCGCTTTATAAAGGAGAAAAGATAGTTTTTGCAGATGACTGCTTAATTAACCTCTTTAGGAAGAAGAGTGAAAGTAGAAGCGATGCTCATATCCCGATGTTAGTTAATGACACTACTATCAAATAATTCTGAGACAAAAATGTTTTATTGTTTTATTCTGTTTGCGAATGAACTCAAGCATACAGTTTCAGAATATATATCTGACACTAAATATGTTTTTGAGATTTAATTTGGTTTGATATGTTAACTGTAAATATTTCTAGTTGTTCGTTATTTCAGATGTTTTTTTTTTTGGAAATTACCTTTCATCCGCGTTGTGTCCACCAGGATAAAAAGTAGCTTATATGTCACATGACAGTTAGTTAACATTGACAGTTTGGCTATAGAACCTATATATACAGGTAATATACCCAAACTGAATTTCAATTAGATCCGTTCAGTCGTTAAGTTGTGAAAAGGTATTGACAAAATACAAAATAATAAACATACAAAATATAAATTTCGGATTTGTTATATTGGTTGGTCCCGTTGAATTGGATTTCATTGTTGTATTTCTTAAGGTAGTTCAATTATTTTAATTAAAAGTAAATATTGTTTAAAAGCTCCAGCGCTTAGCCCTTGGCCAGGGACATCATCAGGATTAGGTTAATATCAAAAGTTATTTCATAAAATAAATTAATCAACAAAAGTTTTTGCTATACCTTTTCTGTGCATTTTTTGAATCTTAAATGTTGATGTTAATTCCAAGATATACCTCACTAGCGACAAAGATGGAGAAAACAATGCATTATACATACGAGTATATAAATGTTTTATATTTTTCTACCTACTCTACATAAATTTTTAAAGTTATAATGTATGGTGTAACGATATTCTAAATATAATATGTAATGTTACCTAGCTTAAATCAATGTCATTATTTGCATGCTTGTAAATATATTTAAATGTAGGTCAGGCTTAATATTATTTGTAGTTACAATTATTGCAGCTTTTGTCAGTCTTTTCTTGCCAAATGACTTTATTATTACTTTATGTGTATATAGTCTATAATGCAGGTAATTTGGTCGTTACTATCGACGTTGTGTCATTAGTTGTGTATTAAAAATGAAAACGTTCACAGCTTTTAATTTAATTTAATAACCATCAATGAGTTACTATGATAATACCATATACCTAGGTAATATTGCAAACACACGAAATTCCAAATAAGATAAATGTAAAGGGCATGAACGTCACGCTTCTAAAATTATTCTCCATGCACTATTGGGTGTCTCGAAGGATTCTAAAGAAATCTCGAGTTTCCCCTTTTTCTGTTGTGATCCACGTTTGTGGTCTACAACATTTTTCACCGTGCATTTTTAAAATACCGCTTGGTATACTTTCATCATTTCCTTTTTCTGCATGAAGTTGCAAGGTAACATTTTTATTTAAATTAACTAATGCCGCATAATCCTCATCGAAATAGTTATCTGGGTATAATTCAGTTGTAGTTGTTGTAATGGTTTCAGTTGTTACTTCGGTTGTAGTTTCAGGTGATGTCGATTCTTCACAAGTTGATTCAAAAAATACTGAAAAAAGATTTATAATATTACAAAATCGTTACATCTTATTTTCTAAAATTACTCACCTAAACTACCCTATTGTAAACAACAATTTGTCGGAATTATAAACATAAAGTAACTTCAAAAAAAAATTGTGAGATTTATGATTGAAAACAGTTGAAGTCAAATAAAATTCGTTGTGTTCCAAGTAATATCATATAATACTTAAAATAGGGTCAAACTATTGATACTAACATTCGGTTCCGATGCTTTCTAGATTTAGTCGTAGACCATGATTTCGGTCTTTGACATCGATTTGCAGGACAAAATGTAGGATACCACCAAGTACTTAGAGATGTTGGTTTTATATGTTTATTATTATTGGTATCTCTGGTAACTTTCAACTCAACAATTTCAGCCTCAATTTTCGTGGCTATTTTGAAAGAAGTACTTTCAATAGATTTTACAGCTTCGGTATTTTTTAATCTCTGTATATGTTCTTCCGATTCGTTAGTAATCACTACAGTTGAATTAGTCTTGGTTGTGTGAAATGGGACTATCTCGGTGATTATTGAGTCCTCTTTCATTTCTGATTTTGATTCTTCACTATTCCTATTTGTAGTAGTGTAATCAGTGTTTGGTTGATGAAAATGTACAACATTATCTTGATTTGGAACAAAATTCTTTGGTTTTTCAATTATTTCCGGTATACTTTTCTCTGAGGTCGTTAGCCAAAGCGATGGTCGGTTGCAACACTTTGTATATTCAATATACGTTCTAGCTTTATTAGCGTATGATGTTGTTAGCTTTGATAAAATATTTGTATACTCTGTTGTGAACCAAGTTTCTGGTCGATTGCAACATTTCGAGAATTCTGAGAATGTTGCATGATAAATTGGAGCGTTTGTGACTGTATTGAAAATCGGTTCAGCTTCTAAATAATCACTATCATCTTCTGTTGTAGGTACATTATTTGTAGATTTTGCTCCTAAATTGTCTGCACAGTACATGTGGTAGGTTTCTTGGTACCCTGAAATAAAATGACACCGCTCTAAACATAATCAAAACAGCTATGTATAATAAAATTATATCGATACAAAAAGATTATGTTTCAGTAATATCAGAAACAAACTTACCACGGGCCGATACTCTCGATATTAAATAAATGGAAAGATGTTTTTAAAAGTAATGTATTTTTAGGTAAAATTAATTATTTGCTAGGATTTTATGAACTCATATGGTACCTAAAGGAACTGAATCGAGAAACTAGTGAAATAACAAAACATAAGTACTAACGTTTAATTTCGATATTTGCGTCGCCTCCTGGATTTAGTAGTCTCCCAAACCATAGGTCTTTGACATTTATTCGAAGGACATGCAGTTGGATACCACCAAGTGCTTATCGATGAGGGAATTTCAGGTAGCTTTAAAATTTGTATTTCTTGAATTTTGTTGATGTTCTGGTCATCTTCTGTTGTTTGGGGTGGTGTTACACTATAGAGTTCTGTTGTTGATAGAAATATAACGTCAGTGTTAAGAGGCGCTTCGGTTTCTTTCTTAGGTTTTTGTGTAGTGGTTGCCTCGGTAGTAGTTTTTTTTGTTGTAAGTTTTATCGTTTCTACGAATGTTTTTAGGGGATGTGTGATTGAAGGGCTTGTTACTGGAGGATATGTCTCTGTAGGATACGTCTCTTGAGGTAATGTTTTTGGAGGGTATAAATAATCTACTGTTGGATATATTTCTGGTACATTTATAACTTTATCAGTTAAAGTTGTAATAATTGTTTCTTCTTTTATCTCATCATCTTTGTAATCAACGGGCTCATTGGGTTCGTATACCTCAGGTAAATATTTTTCCGTAGTTGTCGACCATACTAATGGTCTATCGCAGCATTTAGTGAATATTGTGCCAGATGGTGTAGTTGTTTTCTTTGTTGAAATAGCTTCTGTGGTTTTTGCTGCGGATAAATGTATAATCCATGTTATCACTGGATCTGAGGTCTGTTCAAATTCACGAGGTTTGTAAATATACGATGGATATATAATCGGTGACTCTGGCATCTCGGGAACTGTAGGTTGATCGGTTTCTTCTATAATTGACTCCTTTGTTTCTTCAATAACATTATTTTCTATCGGTTCAAAGGGAAGAAACTTTTCCGTCGTCGTCAACCAAGTTGCAGGCCTATCGCAACATACTGTAGTTGATGTGTGTGCTTGGACTATTTTTGTTTTGGCTCTCGTAGTTGTTTTTGCGCTATTTGTTGTAGTTATGATTGATGAAGTAGTTGTTTTTGGAGATACCGTTATTATTTTTGCTGTAGGTAATGACTTTATCGTCCATTTCGTAGTTGTAACAGGTTTTTTTGTTTTTGGCAACTCATTCGATACAAATGACCAAAATGTTACAGGCATAACCTTCTCTGTTGTTGTCAGCCATCTTACTGGTCTATCGCAACAGTATGCATATTCTGTGAACATTGTTGTCGTTTCCAACGTTTGCGTTGTCGCGTATATGGTTTTAGTCGTTTTTGGAGCTTTAGTTGTTGCAGTTGTTTTAAGAGTCATTACTATTTTTGGTGTTGTTATTTTTGGAGTAATTAATGCTGTCGTTATTTTCGAAGTAGTCCTTACTGGAGTTGTTGGTTTAGGTGTTGTTGAAGTTTGTGTTGATGTTTTTTTCGATATTGGAGTCGTCGTTTTGAATGTTATTGTTGTGGCAGGTAGGCGTTCAGTTGTACTTGTAGTGGTTTCAAACTGTTCACGCAGTGGCGTAACACACGGACATCGTGTGGTAAATATCGGACAAGGTTTTCTAGGTATTGTATGGAAGCAAGGATTTCTTGTGCTAGTTAATACTAAAGTTTCAGTAGTTAACTCAGCCTCTAAATAATCATCTTCCGTTTTGGATGATTCAGACGCTCTTACAGACTTCTCGTTGATAGGTGTTGTTTCTTCTCCTTCTAGATCACCTTTACAGTACAAAATGTAGGTTTCTTGGTACCCTGAAATAAAAATAAATGCAACTTAATTTTATAAACTCTAAAAAGCTATTTTACTAAATTTTAGCAATATAGGAGTTTTTAAGGATAGACTCACCGATCAAGAATTTTTTTGTAGTTAATTCAACGAAAATATCACAAACATATGGTAAGTTTATTAAGAAAATCGCAAAATCGTTCAAATTAGAAGTTCAAAAACTTTCTGCTGAGCGAGGCATGACACTTCAAGACAGCTTTGATAGCGGAAGGAAAATCGATGTAGGTACTCCGTTGGTATAACATTTATAAGTAAATTTAGTTACCTACTTATGTACAAATTTTAGAGCAAAAACCAGTAAAACCAATTTTAAGCACTCATACACATTTATTTCAATTGATATCAACACTGGCTCAGCAACCGAAATCTTGCTGCCCTCCCATGCAAGAGCTCATTGCCGACTTTGTGCTGTATTCTGAAACACAAACATTGTATGATTGCTATTGATTTTACTGATTTTAATATGACCACATACTTATTTTTTTTTTATCGATATTTTCATAATATCCACGCATTTCCACATCAGCTTACTTAAAAAACAATTGAAGATGTGGCCTAAGATGGAGCACGCATATCTAAGAAATATATCCACTCTGGCCTTGTAGACTCCAAGATTGTACTGCTACGGAATAAGAGACGAGAGCAAGGAGATCCGATTCCTAATACTATTAATACGGTAGAGGCGAATCGATGTGTTTGGTACTATGGAACATCTTTAGGGTACGAGCTGTGACCTGCCTTACGTCTAGATAAAATGTGGAACAGTATTTTCTTTTATACTACAAGTGGTAATTTTTAGCCTACCTAAAACTAAGCTGTTAGATAGACGTTTTATCAAGGAGTTGCTCGTATTTTCAATCAGGGGTTACTGTTATCGGAAAAGCGATGCTTATTACACTCGGTTAGTTATTTTGTCATGTAAACTTAGGTTATTGTTTGAATGATAATCTTTGAAACGTTTTGTCAGTTTTGACTACCGTAATCCGGATTCTAAGTCCCGAATCTTTTCCTTTTTTTCTGTTTTTATGCAATTAAAACTTGTTCTACTTTTTCACGATTCAAATTGGACATATTAAAGCAATCAAAATGATTATAATAATAACGCCATGAGTAAGTGTGCTAGTGCAAGATAAAATGCCAGCTACAGATCAAATTATCTAATTGTCCTGCAATTTATTAAATTATCTTATGAAAGATAGGAATAAAAAGGCCCATACGTATTTACATTCTAATGCTCTTAAAAAAAATATAACTCATGGTTATCAAACTGTGGAGAACGCTGATATTTTTGAGAGAAAGATAGCCTGAAACAAATTTCACTTTTCATTGTTTACGCCTAATTAAAGATCAAATTTACGTGTATTAAAATTTTGCGTCGGAGATATCACGTGACTGTAGCAAACCGTTTGACTTTCCGAGGCCTTAAGAAAGTGGATTTTGTCCAAGGGTCAGGAGGTAGCTGAGAAACATTCCGGACTTACTAGTTCCATAGTCGCAGTTGTACTCATACATGTCGCATTGGTCGAGGAAGTTTCGTCTGCTGCAGCCGTCAGGAGAAGACGCGCAGATCATGCGGTTATCGTGGATGCAAGCTGTAGCCATGTAGCAGAAGTTAACGGGCTGGAACACCATGTTATTTTCTAGCATCAATAATGTTTCCGTAATAAAATTAGAAGTGGGACTAGGATTTTTGTAAGCACCGTTATTTTTTTACTAATGTAAAAAAAATATGTTCAAATATGTAATGATTTTAATACGACAAATACAATGATAACTTTAAACGAGCAATTTGTATATAAATAAATATACTCGTGTCCACGGCTGTCCCACGGCCATGCCACATGGAGGTCAAGTACCTTAAATATTGTATAGAGAGCATTTTACTGAAATAACACTTAATTTTGATTTTAAAATAATTAAAACTGCATTCAAAGATTTTTGAAAAATCGCCTGTCTGAACCGAGAATCGAAGCCGAAAAACTGTAAAAAAAAAACACTACGTTTATTTTACGATTTCGATCTAAAGGCTCTATGGTATGGTTTTTTTTCACGTAACATAGCATCTAAAATAAAAGGAAGACCATGAAATTTTACATTTTATTGAAAATAATTACGTTTTCCTGACAGTTAATCTAATTTAGCAAACGCTCAAAATGTGTCCCATTCCGTTGTATACAAATTCTCACTCTTTCAACAAATTCGCTACCTGTTGATTTATTTATCTTTTCATGGTGAATGTCTAAAATAATACGCCTAAATTCAGTTTGTAACATTTTCATACTGCTTCTTGTAAACTAAATCTTTTACACAACCCCATAAAAAAATCCAGAGGGGTGAGGTCTGGTGATCTCGGCGCCATCTAATTGGTCCATGGGTACCGATCCAGGAAGGGAAATTTTCATTTTAATAGTCCTTTGTTCTCGACTGTTATGGGCCGGAGCCCTATCTTGCTGAAGAATGAGATTTCGTCGTACTGTATCGGAAGATTATTAATCTCGCTTCTTATAATGTCAAGATCTCCAAATATCTTTCCGTGTTCAGGTGCCCTTCATAAAAATGTATTTAGAGAACTCTGTTATTTAGAATCCCACACCAACAGCTAAATGAAAAACGCACCTGATCATTAGTCTCGTGGATTCGTAAGAGATGCTATCGGGCTCAAAAACGGTTACTACGCAGCGCCGGTTGAACATACCGTATTTACTGAAGTTTGACTCGTCTGACAAAATAATGTTATTCAGAATATTTTGATCTTCAAGGATGAGCCTCTCCATCAGAAAATCATCGGTATCAGAAAATAATTCGTCTTTCAGCATCACCCGGACGTAAATTTTGGACTTCCCTTCAAAGTAACTTTTGAATTTTATTTTTCTCAATTTGATTTCAAAAAGCAGAAATTTGAATTTCAAAGAGTATTATACACCGCGTGTGGTGCATTTGGTTCGGCTCGGGTTGCCGTAACTGATGATCAAAACGACCTAAATTTTCAAATTATCCACCAACCTTTTCAAATCGAATCGAGATGGTGTTTCTCTATCGGGATATTTTTCGCGATACCACTAATGATATGTTTTTTTGTTTAAAAAGTACGATTCCGCAACCGTTCTCTTATGACCGACGCTTCCATTAAATCCAAATAATTTTGATTTCACTCAACAATTGCAAAAACGCATGAAACCCAATAAAACAAAAGCCGTCAAAACGCCTATCGCGTTTGAAAATGGAACACATTTTCATAAGTTTTTTTTAAATCAGCAAGCCTCATTGTGATTGTGAGCTCACTAAAGAGTTGCACTACGCACTACAATTTAGGTAGGTATTTAATTTTTTACAAATCACATTATTATTTTATGATGCAATTTTAATAGAAAAAATACTGTAAGTAATACGTAAAATAAAATGAAATAATAAAAACAGTAACTGTGCTCAGCTAAGTCCTTTTACTTAAAAATTCATCATTATACATTAAGTACCTATTCATTATCCTGAAATTATAAATGTAAAATTGTATGGTCTTGCTTTTATTTAAGATGCTATGTTACTTGGGAAAAAATAATCCTTACGATCAATCCTTTTGATCGGTATAGTAAAATTACGGGTGTTTTTTTTTTCAATTTTCAGCGGGTTCGATTCCCGGTTTAGACAGGCGATTATTCAAAAATCTTTGAATGCAGTTTTAGTTGTTTTAAAATCAAAATGAAGTCTTCTTTCAGCAAAATGTTCTGTCTTCAATATTTAAGGTACTTTCCCTCCACGTGGCATGGCCGTGGTACGCCCTGTATATTAAGTATTTCGAAAACAGCATTTTAAGTTAAATAAGCTTTTAAGCTAATCTAATCAGGCGTCTTGCATAAAGAAAAGCAAAGCATATAAATGTCGAAGTACCTACCAATGTAGGTAGGAATGTGATTCGTTTCTAAATAAGTATCTTCTCCGAAAAATACAGTTACACATACATCCCTTTAATTGATTTGAAATAATTAGTAAAGTAAATGCCCTCTAACAAATTATATATCACCAGAAAAACGCCTCATATTAGGTGCCGAACTATTCATCTCTTAATTATTATTTAATTTGCAACTGGAAAACTTTCCTGTAGATTGAACCCGAGTTCTTGGATCTGAAGCCGGTGGGTGAACCACTAGACCACACAGAGAAGGTCAAATCCTTTCTTAGTGCTCCACAAAGGAAGCTACCATGAGAAATTTAGAGTTTCGTAGACTTTTGATTTAGCTACACGATGATTCTATATATTTAGATATACCACTTACAAATATTAAATGCGATTGCGCCCAGTGTACCAGTGACAAAACTGAAATTAGTTAAATATAAGGAAATTAACTTATCCCTTTCAACGTTAAATACAGTCTGTGTAAATTTATTCTCACCAAGCATACATTGAACGAGCATTTTCGCCTTTTCCACATGTTGTGTGAAATAAATACCTACAGGCTATGAAATACATAATTGGAATAGTCGAGTTTCAATTTATTGTTATCGGTATTGATCCAGTTTTCTAACAAGCTATTCTCTATATATATAGAAACAGTAGTAATAGAAACATAGTGATGTGTGTGACTCTAGTGTTTATAATATAAAACGTCTAACCATGACTATGAATACGTACCTACGCACCTATAATATCTACGCATGTAGGTATACGCCGATCTCATTTTGATCAACAGAGGCTTTTGACGTTCAAGAGTGATTTCCTCTGAACACAACCAACATAGGAAAAGTCTCTCCTGAGAACCATCTCATCATGGTCCACATGTGAGTATGGAATCAAAGCTCATCTTTAACGTAGCGCCAAACTGCTTAAGATGGTATTCATTTGGTGCAAAGGTAACAACAATACTCGATGTGGGGCACTGATTTGTGACTTATAAAGAGTCTGCCCCACACTGAAGTATCACTTTGCCCTATTGAGCACACTGAGCTTTTTGTATGCCAGCTTTGCCTCCTCAATGTGACTACGGAACTGAACGTTGCTAGAAATGTCAATACCCGGGATCTTTAGGGATGGTAAAGAGCGTGTTCCGAAATTGTGTAGCAACTGCGATAAAAAAGGGTATTTTTGAACTGTCAATCGTGAAAAAGTGTGAAAAGGGTTTATTGAAACGCGCAGACCTGTTAATTTGTTGGGTTGAATTTAACCAGGTTTAATACAACCAGGTCAGTAACTCACTGATTGAAACTCCCGTGTCCGTGACACAAGTTGTAGGTATAGATAAACATAAAGATACATTTAATAATATATGATAAGAACAAGTCACATTTAACATTGTACAATACAAATTTGAAAAGGTTAGATATTTATTAACAATTTAACAATCCCTTGTTAATTTTTATGTGTAGACTACTGGCAGGCCCTGTGTAGAATGTATCTCCAGTAATATCATCATTTTTTTTACATTTATTTCACACAGCGCCAACTATCATCTTCATAGTAATGGATGCTATCATAGCATATTATCGATATGCAGTAAAAAAGCGTTGGACAACACGCTTCTTGCGAGACACCATGATGTATGTCTATGCAGCCAGAGTTACTTCGTCATCAACGGCCCTTATACTTCAGTTCATTAAAAATCAATCAAACAACATATTAGTACAATCCCTCGTGAAGTACGTAAGAAGACAATTTCAACAGAAGACGCCAGTGCCAAAAATAATCAAAAGTAATTGCTGTATCTAGGCTACTACCTCCCTTGACTCTCAATGGCTTGAGCCCAGCGTTGCATTAGTTAGCGTCCAGACTATCTCCATTTTTGGGATCATTCATGGAAAGCATTCATGGAAGCTGCCTTGTTGAGTAGGAAAGCTTGAAGAGGCCTTAAGCCAGTTCAAGACCACATCGCTTCAGTACACCAGTATATATATATTTTTTAATCGCCTCTGTTGTCTGGTGGTGTCATATCCAGAGGTTTGATTCCCAGGAGAGTACAATATTGTGATTGGTATAGCTGATGAACGACTTCATTCAAATCTACCTACGTCTGTCGCTATTGCAACAATTCTATGTTGTTATGTTCCGGAATTTAGAGGTAAGATAGCCTGTTCCTCAATCTGATGAGGATTCCGGATGAAGTGCGCTTCAACCTAAAAGAAAAATATTTACTGAGTGCGAAAGCGCGTGGACTTCATCTCACATGATTTCAATGATAAGGCTGACCGAATATTTTTCTTTTAATAACAAAAAATAAATAGTGTACATAGTCATCTCTGTATTTACATTAAAAGAGTATGCGTACGGAAATGCAATGAGAGGGAGCTTACTGGTTCCATACTGCTGGAGCATACTTAGCCGAGTATAAATTAGGCTTATAGCTATAAGCCAGACCTGTATTATAAATAATAGGAAATCCTTGAACCAGTAACGTGACTCGCGTGAAGATTAAGAACAATGGCATGTTTATTGAAAACGTGTTCTGTGGTACTTTGTTAGTTTTTGTATACATAGTGTGATGGTTCGAAGGACAACCGAGTAGTATTATCGATATCTCAATCTTGAACTGTAAATTATATGAAGAGAGCTAACTAACATAACAGCTGCTTGGAGTTTCGCTTCTCTTTTTTTATTGTAAGACGAGGAAGCGCTTGGCTTTAATCTCATCTGATGTCGAGTTACGATAAGCCGAATATGGAAGTGCGCGTCACCTGGAATCCATAATGGACTGAGGAAATGGCTATTTATCCTTTAAATCCGGAACGCAACAATTGCTGGGCCCAGGGCCTGCTTTTTTGGGTTTATAACGTATCCTACTAGCAATCAAACTGAGCACAAATGTGTGCCCCCTGGGGATAGAACCTGACCTGGGTCTCTGAGTCTTTCCACTGTAAATGGGGTTGGCACTACATGTGTTCTTTAAGGCCATGTTGTTGGAGTTTTGGCTGAAATTTTAAGACCGGCCGCCTGCCTGACGCCAACCCTCTTCTACAAAATCAAAAGTCAAAGTCAATCTTTTTAAAAAAGTCAAATCTACCGCCTGTTCGGAATCGAACGAATTTCGGAAAGAAAAATGGTACCTCTCTGATTTTTTTTTATTGAGTGACGGGAAAGCGCTTGGCCTTCATCTCACCTGGTTATAAGTTAAGATACGGCAAAGGTGAAAGCGCACTTCATCCGGAATCCTCAACAGACTGAGGAACTTGCTATTTTACTTCTCAATGCCGGAACACAACATTTTTTTACAGAATTGTTATTATGGCGACAGAATTAGGTAAGATGGTGGTAGCTAGCCAGGCGGACTTAAACAAAACCCTACCACCAACCAAACCAAGCAAAATATTGCTCCCCTGGGGATCGAACCCGGGACCTCTGGATCTGAAATCGGTAGGTTGAAACACTAGACCACAGAGGCGGTTGATAATTTTATTGTTATTGTTATTTGTTATTTTTGCTATGAAGTCATGTAAGATGGGTGGTCTCACAGGGTGGCCTACACGGGTGGATAACGAACCAAAAACGTACAATGCAGAAAGCAGACTACCAACTGAGATGGTTAGATCTGCTTAGCAAACTACGTCTCACTAATAATGATGATGGTGTTGCAGTCATAAAGATAAAAGGCATTTATCTCATGCACTAGGTATGTACATACATAGCCACGACACAGTAAATAGAACCATACAATGTTTTTTATTTCGAGATTTTTCACGCTTTAACTTCCTCAACACTCTATATTGTATCAGTCTAGGCACCGCTTGTAGTTGAGTGGTAGCCTCACCACGATTTAATTTTTTTTAGGATCAGTTGATATTCAAGTAGTGTTAATTTGTTATGAAAATAAGTGTTTCGAAAAAAAACACTTTTAAAACAGCAAATCAAACAAAATGGTTTTTAAACTTAGCATAAGTGATAGTTTCAGTGGAACAAGATTTAAATCGACAATAGCACAAGTAAGATATTTAATATCTTATGTTATATTTGCGGGGTACATACCTAAGATCAATATAAATTTTGTCAAAATTTACAAACCGCTTGATCAATTACTTAATTTGTCAACAGTTCACTTGCTGATTTTTTGGTCTCTTTGCAATCATTTACAATCAAAGCTAGAAACTACAGTAAATGTAAAGTAATAAACTCACGACTGTGTCTCCTTCGAGGATTCACCTCTGAAAACCATCACTCAGAAGTGATGCAAATAATAAAAAAGTACTATAAACTAATAATAAGCATTTTAAGTGACTTGTAACTATATATAACAGTACAAAACAAATGAAAATGGTGCTTTTAGTTAAAAACAATGAGCATTTATTATTCGGAGATCTAGGAAAGAGCCACATATAAGTATAACTTTCTTTTTTCGTATGGTCTATGTAAAAGCCCTGGTTTCAGAATTTACGAGCCACCTCATAGGTGTCTAACACGAGTTATTAAAGACAGCTACTATAAGTAGTAAGCGTAGTCGGTACCGCTTACTACTTATAGTAGCTGTCTTATAGGGGATCGAACTCGGTATCTCGGTAATTCTCGCGGTGATTTTGAGTCAAAATGTTAACAAATGTACCTATTTGATGCATTCCATTTTTTTTATAGTAAACTGGGCAGAAACTCCCCGAAAGTATCTTAGTTATTCATCTAATTACATAACCCTCAGATCAGATATTTCTGTCAGTGTATAGCCATCATGTCTCCGAGTATGCTTCTCTTCGACATCGGGATGGCTGTAAGCTTCCCAACCATAGCTGTTCCATATCTGCTTCACTCCAGCTCTGGTCTTTCGATGGACGACACACAGGCGTCATGGTTTGGTAAACCTCTTTACTCCAATTTTTAAATGTTGTTGAACATTAGGTTTAAAAACAATGGGAATACATGGTTCAGCTCGCTTATAGACAGACAGACGGACGGATGGCCAGTGGCAAAATGTCATTTTAATTAATGTCTATGTAAAACATTAGTATAATATATAAATAAAAAACTTAACGGCGGTGAGTATTGCCATCCCGAATTTTATAGAATCTCGGTATTTTAACCTTATAAGATTAACATTTAACATTATTACAGTGATGGAGTGCCCATCTGTAAATTAAGGTCCTATTCTGATAAGCCCAACTGGTTATACGCCATTAGACTAGTTCACACCAGTTGCACATAAGTGGTTAATGTTTCCGGCAATACCAAAAATCTACCAGGTAAATAAATGGCTAGCGACTAAATCTACATACAACATTTAGCATACAAATATTGCAAACCGCTTGTCACGTGTAGATGCTAGTTATGCTAGTTAAACTCGGAATTCCAAAAAAAACTGCATACGAAAAACAAATGAACCGGTTCTCACCAACTCTATTAGCAATGTAGGTTTATAGATATAGGTTTCAAATTTCAGAAACTCCTAACCTTGTAGAGCTCGAGCCGGTACAAGGATTGCGACCCAAATTACTGAGGTAAATTATACAATATAGTATTACTATTGGGCCCCTTACTAGCATGCACTGTGGACGCTGGAATGAGAAACTACAAAAAAAGGTTTTTAATCACTACAAGGGCAGACCTTAGATCTTAAATGAACGTGTCAATGGACAAGATATGAGATGCTATTTTTTTGTTAATATTCGGTCTGTAAGAAATATCAGCTCAATAAAGTTTATAAAGTAATGAATAAACCATATTGTTCGACAAGGGATATATATAATGGGAAGACGACCCATTATATACTAGGTTGTTATACTCCCGAGCGTAAGCGAGAGAGGCTAAAGAAAACTAGTTGGGTATTTTTATACCGAGCTTATCATTCTACTTTTCACTTTGAGTGCGAGAAAATAATACAAAGCTTAAAATTATACTATATAAATTTATTATTTTACAAATAGCGCAATTACACTGGCGCAGAGTTGACAAATATCAAATATTAATAGGTATAACATTTTTATAATAAAAAGGTATGATGATATTAATTAACTAATCAATTGGTATTTAGTTAAAAATTTCAGGATGTCAGATTGCTGCTGTATAGGGGCATTGCCATGATTCTTAGGTACTAATATGAGCTAATTAATAATAATTCTCATCTGCCTGGGACATCAGGGCTGGTGCGGCGGCTGATTCGGCCGAGGATCACGAAAGGCGCAAATATAGTGGTCTCGACAGAGCTTACCTATTTGAGCCTTTTGGGGTGGAGACCTTGGGTCCGTGGGGAGCCGGTGCCCTCCGGGTTTACAAAAATATTGCGGGGCTTTTGATTGAGGCGACACGTGACCCAAGGGCTGGCTCTTATTTAGGCCAGCGAATTAGCATAGCTATTCAGCGTGGCAATGCAGCCAGTGTCTTGGGCACGCTTCCGTCTGGTACTGGTCTGGAGCAGTTGAGTTACCTATAGGCCGTTTGTAACGGTCCTTAGGTAATCTGACTGATTCCTTTGTACATAGTTAGTTTAATTGTACTTTTTATTGAATAAATGTTTTCTTAATGAAAAAAAAAAAAAATTAGCTAATAATATAGATGTCAAGAAATAGGTAGTTATTACAAAAGAAAAACAAAAGTCAGAGGGAACAAATAACAACAACAACTTACAGACAAAAATTCAATATTTCATATAAAGTCAAAGTATCATTTTGAAACGTCAAATCTACCGCCTGTTCGGAATCGCGACCAGCACAGAAAGAGAAAGGCAAGAAACTCGGGTGACTTCATTACAACTAACAAACGAATTAAAATAACCAACAAGCCTCATATGGTAGTAGCTCAGTCAGCCTTCTGCGCTGTAGGTTTTGGGTTCGATTCCCATCCAGGCTAAATATTTAATGATAAGTCAGTACTTGTGTTCAAAGTTTCAACTTAGAGATAAATGTTCGCTTTCAGGAAGCTTATCATATCTAACACAACCGTTTGGCGCAATTCTATCTGGTCCAATAGTGGACTACCTTGGCCGAAAGAAGGCCAGTTTCTTGGCTAACGTTCCTCACCTGGCTGCTTGGATCATCATGTACTTTGCGCCAAACTTACCGGTTATATTCTTAGCCAATGCTCTCTTGGGACTTGGCACGGGTCTGATGGAAGCACCAATATTTGCCTATGTTGGAGAAGTGAGGTAAGAATACTGAATTTGTTATCTAGGGCTACCGCCCATCTTAGAATATCGGCCAAACTACTGATAGTCAACCTAGATAGTTGACACTTTTTATGATGTGATTGATATCATAACTTTTATGTATATTATATGATAGATTTTTATTTTATATGCTTATTATTAAATGATTATACATTTTACATATATTTTAGATTCCGTCACACACACACCTACATCTATATGTTAATAGAGACCAAAAGTGATTCATGATAAGAATGTTGTTTGTCATGGCGTTTTGATGTTCATTCAGGTTTGCAGTACGAAACCCATTTGCCAGACTTAAAACCCATTTCATAGCGATACGTATAATACAATTGAATGTTACGTTGCATGCGTGCATGTATACAATACCTTACCAAGTGCCGAATAGCTGGGACTACACCGGAAAATCCAACGCGCTCCAGCATACGCGCGCTGCACGATCCAAGTTCACGATGCGTGGAGCGTGGATCTTACTATGCCGATCCAAGTTTGTTGAAACTGCGATCCTAAACTGCGCTCCAAGCGATCCGTGATTCAGTCGAACTATTGCTGGAGATGGAGACTCACGCAGCCTTTATTTTGCTTAAATATTTGGTACTTTTTATTGGTTTGTTGCTCATATCACGAGAGATTTGATGTTAAGCATCGTCTCTCTTATTAGAGTAAAATATATGATTTAGGTAACATAAACCTTTTATAATCCTTGTAAAGGAATTTTAAGAGGCGACTTTACGGGATGTCCATAACTAAACGCGCGATCCACGCACAACCGTTCACACCACGCGAGACACCTTAGAGGCATGCCTAATAAGCGACCAAAAACGGATCGAACGTGACGCGCACTCAATTTGTGCATTTGGATCGCACGCGGCACATCCACAACAACCGCGCCTTTGGATCGCGCTCCTGCGCGTGCAAATGGAGCGCGTTGGATCGTTCGGTGTGGACCCAGCTAATAAACAGCAGAAAATTACCCACTGTGAAATAAGACCAGGGCCTTGATTCTACGAAACGCTTAACTATGACAATGGTATATCGTCGCAACATGGTCATTTGTTTTAGCGAGTCATCACTCCGGGGAACCCTATCTACCGCAGTACAAACCTTCCTGGCGCTTGGTACTCTATGCATGTACTTTTTGGGGACCGTGGTGGACTGGAGAAAAGCTGCAATCATCTCAGTGGCAGCTCCAATCACTGGGATGTTGCTTATTACGTTGGTAGGTATAGCAATTTTTGGCATCAAATACGCTAAGATACCTATACCTTTTTATAGATATTGCGCGTAAAATGGAGTATGAGATTGTGACTTATTATAGTTTATATGGAAGAAGCGTGCAGAAATCTACTCTTATCGTTGGATTTCGACCACTATTGACTTTTCTTGTGTGATCCTCAAGCCATCCAAGATCTGAGTAGAAATAAGATGCAAATCCTTGCGGGTGAATTTTTAGGTTGATAATTTTATTAGCATTGAGAAGGAAGGTGAAGGTACATTAACAAGGTAGGTAAAATGCGGTGAAATGAAGCAATCGTATAACGGAACTCAAAAGCATTTTTTAAAACAACTACTAGATAGATCAATTACCTTTTGGCGCTGTCAGTTCTGCCCAAGGTTAACCCAATGCGAGTTAAAGAAAAAAAAAGCAGCTTTTGGTGGTTTTCCACGATACCTCATGTTATTATTTCAAAACAAAATGATGACATTATCAAGTTATGGTAGAAGGTCTCAACTTAACTACACAGAACATGGCTAAGGTGTTGCTTTGTAGCGATCGTCACCTATTATTATAAAGTTGTTTGGGATTGTCAACAACAAAGGTGTGCTAATTTGCAAAACGAATCCGGTTTGCAAGCGAAAACCTATATTTTAACAATGCAATGAATAAATCTAAGTAGCTTAATAGTTCCCCTTAATTTTTTCGCTTCATCTATATCTGTTGTTTTAACTTTTTGTTTCTCCTTCCGACACTTGTCAACAGTCTGAGGAACTGACTATACACCTTTAAATGCCGAAACACAACAATTACAAAATAACAAAGTTTAAATTTAATTTAAAGTTTAATTAATTATTATGTAGGTATAATATAAATATCTAGTACGAATACCTACCTACATTCAATCAAATCAGTCGACGCCTCAGTAACCAAATATCCTCTCGTAAACCAAGCAAATTGAATGAAATTCGTATAATTTCATTCAAGTTTTGCATATTTTTTATATGACATCAGGTCCCGGAAACTCCAGTCTGGCTCCTATCCCAAGGAAGACAAAAGGACGCTCTAAAATCTCTCTGCTACCTCCGCGGGTGGACCAACCCTGAGAACGTCCATGAAGAGTTTGACAAACTAGTGGTACACTCCAGAAACCTGACGAAATGCGTCCTGTGCTGTCAGAGCGAGATAGACAACAATGAAATGAGTGAATGCGAACATCGAAATATGAATTCTTTTAAGAGGTTCGTAAACATCGATGGAAAATTATCGAAAATCGAACACTGACTCGTTTGGCTCAGTGGTTGAATTGAAGAACAGGAGGTAGTCGGTTTGACTCCGGCTGCTAATTGGCCACTGTATTTGTGTTTGTATAAAACTTTATTAGTATTCTACCAACAACCTTCACGATAAAAACATGACAGCAATTTTGCTCCGTCATTAGGTCATTAGGCGTTCTAGGTCGTTCGTCGTTTGTATATGCTATCTATCGGATTTCGTTTTAATTCAAGAAAAGTGAAGAACTTGTTAAATCTAAAAACAACGATTCAGTATTATTGCATATCTTCTACCGTAAAAGCTTCGTATCTAACTGGTGTTTAGAAGAAGATAAAAATAATAAAGATATGAGGTTCTTTAATTTTTTTTTAAGCAGGATACATAATATACAGCACTATTTATAAACAAATCTACTGAACAACTATAAGTGTGACTAACATACATATCTTTATCGTCAGGTTCTGCCAGAAGTTCAACTTGATCATGATTTGCAAAGAGACCCTGAGACCATTGAGCCTGATTCTGATTTACTTCATGTTCTTTGTAATGAGTGGCTTGACCCCGATACGGACTAATATGGTGAACATTTGTGATGCCTTGGGCATGGCTGATGATGGAAAGCATATTGTGGTAAGGAATTGAACTAAGCAAAGCCTATAGGTACTATGAAAACTACTCGAAGATTAATTCTGAAATAATTATTATATAATACAACAACCAAACCAACAAATGACAAATCATTTGCTATAGTGGCGCTCCAATCCATTATCGCAATGGATTTGTTTCCACTACTTTTTATATTCCGTTCCAATCCATTATTGTGATGGATTTGATTCAACTACTTTTTATATTCCGTTCCAATCCATTACTATGATGGATTTTAGATGTTTGCTCTGTGTTTGGGTGTTGTATAGGTAGTTATTCAAGAAATATGTACAAGTATTTTATCCGTAATCTGGTTCCCATATTACATATTACTGGATTTTAGATGTTTGCTCTGTGTTTGGGTGTTGTATAGGTAGTTATTCAAGAAATATGTACAAGTATTTTATCCGTAATCTGGTTCCCATATTACATATTACTAGCTTTGCTTATTTTGGGACTTGACGGCACTAAGTGAAATTGATGTCCTGAATTTTGTTTTTTTTTAACCACACAACCGTGTAACACAAACCCACACACATAATACACAAAAGCTTGTTTTGCGTGGGAATTGAACCCTCAACGTACAGAGCAGAAATGCCAACGGAACTGTGTGCGAGGCGTGCTCGATTTATATAATATAATATATCATATAAATTCATTTATTTCAGACAACCTACATTTATACTTATTTATGTAAGCGGACCCTTAACATTTTTCCGAGCAATGTATATGTGTGAATAATGCTATAAAATAAACACAAAACTAGGCCCCTGGATGTTTTTAATACAAAAGACTTCAACGAGTTCTTTTCTTTGTTTTAATTAATATTCAAGTTGTATTTAATTCATAGGTTAAAGGTTATTATTCTGATATCTGTGGTTCAAACAACTTTCCCTAAGCTCCCTATTCTGTGGTCTAGTGGTTCACCCACCGGTGTCAGATCCAGTAAACACAGGTTCTATTTCCAGGGGAGTACAGTATGGTGCTTGGTTTAGCTGGTGGTAGGACTTTGTTTAAGTCCGCCTGGCTAAGCTGACACCTGAGTCAGTCGCAATAACAACAACTCTAAATTGTTGTGTAAAAATATATCTAATAAACGAGCTTTGTACCCGTACTTTAAGAGTACGTAGATCCACCTTACTATAAAAAGTCAACGGTCAGAGGGAAAATATCAAAGGTCAACGGTTAAAGGTCAAAGGTCAAATGATGCCCCAAACTTCTAACAACTCACTTTTTTTGCAGTTCTTGGTCGGCGTGATCACCTATATCCAGTCAATAATCGTCATGCTCCTTATAAAGGTCGCTGGCAAGCGTATAATGGGCATCACGGCGATGTTGGGATGCGGGGTCTCCTGCGCAGCGATCAGTGTTTACGCCAACCTGCACTTGCCTTCTTCTGTGTTTTCATTTGATCGAGACACTTTCCCAAAAGAAACGAGTGTGGTGCCACTAGTTTTCTTTTACGCGTTGGCGCTGTTCACTGGTAGTAATATGTCGTGGGTGCTGCTCGGGGAAGTATTTCCGTTCAGGTAATTATAACTAAGCCTATTCTAGAGAAGTTTCACATCTATCATCTAAAGTGGAGATTGCAATAAGACCTATAATTTTCTCGAAAACACCACCTCGTACAAAGTGTAGAAAATAAATCAAATTACTTGATAACTTGATAACTATAGTAGAGGGACTTTAAAGGGTATAAGAGAGGGGTTTTAAACAAAATAACTTACCGATAAAGGACATTTCAATGATCTAAAAAATTGCTACCTCTGTGGTCTAGTGGTTCGCTTACCAGTGTCAGATCCAGAGGTCCGGGGTTCGATCCCCAAGGGGAGTACAATATTGTGCTTGGTGGTAGGACTTTGTTTGAGTTCACCTGGCTAGCTTCCACCATCTGAGATAATTATGTCGCCATAACAACAATTCTTAAAAACTGTTGCGTTCCGACATTTAGAGGTAAGATATTCAAGCCAGTTCCCCAGTTTGCTGAGGATTCCGGGTTATTTAGTTAATTACCATGACTTGAAAATCAGGTGAGATAAAGACCTCTCTGTCGTCGTACAATAAAAAAAGTCCGAATTTGGCCCTAAATAAATCGTCTGTGTTTGGAATGGATCAGCCGGTTCTTTGATACATATTTTTATCAAGCCAACTTTTCTCAGTATTTTGGGCTTATGAATAATCTTGTCACCATATGAAATGTTTACTGTCTATAAAAATAATAATATTTAGATTTTAAATATAATTGCTTTTCCGTAAGTCAAAATGATAAATTTGGAGTCCTCACAAACTGATCTGACATTATTTTCACCAGAAGTCGAGCATCATCTCAAGGCCTCTCAGCAGCGTGGAGCTACCTCGTCACCTTTATCGGCACAAAGACCTACGTAGACCTCGAGAGCCACTACCAACTCTGGGGAACCTTCGCCGTCTACGCAGCCTTCGGGATCTTCGGCGCTATATACCTTTACTTCTTTATGCCGGAAACGGAAAACGTGTCCTTGCAAGACATTGAAACTTTTTACAACGGGAAGTTTAGGCTGTTCGCTGATGACCCGTTCATCAGGTTTTTTAAGAGATTCCGGAGAAAAAAGTCAATGAATTTAAACGAGAATTGAGAAGTTTTTTTACTGTTATTTTTTTATTATATCATTGGCATTTGTGAAAACCAACTGCTGGACGTATTTCGTTTAGGGGCAAACGTTTAAGTGTAAACTAAAAGCTGTGAAATTTTTAGTTTTCTTTAACAAACGCCAGCCTTCAAGTTATCGGTGATAAGTGCTTTAGGTTGTAATAAGCGAGCATGTCTGTCTTGATATTACTATCAACCAGTTTCATCGGGATGTATAGATATAGGAATAATAAAAACAAACGGATAAGAGATAAAATTATGAGGTATTTACCCTGATTTAAAAACAAGGTTATAGTTATCATGTAGACTAGACACGTTTCAGATAATGGGGATACTTACCTTGTTACGAAATTGGGCAGAAGCAAGGTCATGAAAAGATTAAGTGAACAGCTAATTCTATAAAAATAATTAAAAGACAGGCGGACGGATAACGGGGGCTTAGTAGTAATGATACCAATCCCCGATTGGGGGTTTTTTTTTACCTCAATAACATGTATACTTTTTAGGGTTTCAAAACCCTAAAAAGTAAACAATATACAATACAAAGAAATACAGTGTTTTTTTATATTACTATTGTAACAACTTATAAAACAATGAAATAAAGCTAAAATTTAAAGACGCCCCAATAAAATAAATTTGTATTTTTTCCTTGAAATGAACAGGCCTTCGGCTTGCGTGTCCACATTAGGTCGCTTTATGATGGGCAACTTCCATGTTTCGTCTTCAACCATCTTAGAAATGTGAGTGAACGATTTATTTGAACACAACACAAAGACATAATATAATCATTTTTCATTTATTCCGTTCGGGCAAGCTAACCTGCAAACTGCAACTAGAATTTAGGCTGCTAGTCCTTCTAAATCTTGAAAATCTACAACGACACGAGGCAGGTTATAATCCATTACCTTCTTATAGTCTGAGAGTAAAGAGATTTTATTGGTAGGTATTTTTTTTTTATACAACTAGGAGACGGGACAAGCAAGTAGCCCACCTGATGTTAAGTGCATCTCTTGCCTATAACATTGCCTTACTGCGCAGGTCACATTCACAAAGAACATAGCCTACACGGCACTGCATTGCGCCCGTCAACTTGACGCATTTTAACTTAACACCTTTGTGTTAAGCCTCGAGTGCCCGTATTTTCACCGGCAACCATACCCTTCAAACCGGAACACAGCGATGCTGCTTGGCGGCTGAAATAGGTATGGTGGTAGTAATTCTCCGGACGGGGCCTTTCACAAGGGGCTTCTTCTACTCTTAAAGAATAATAGTTGGATTATTAGATTTAGTAGTTAGATTAGTAGAAATAAGTAATTTGGTGACATTATTAATAGTGATATAGTTCCCATATTACAAGCTATGCTTAGTTTGGGGCTAGATGGCGCGGGGTAAAAATTAATGTCCTGAAATATTTATTTATTTATTATTCGTAGTATTTCGTATTTGTGTAATATTAATTATTTTTACAAAACCTCTGCAAAATAAATGCATCAGAACAGTCATGATTTTGTTTGGTCTTTTGATTAATTTTAGCCAAAAAAACGTACTGTCGCTGGACTTTTTACCAACTTATGTAATCACAAAAGCGCAACATAATTATAATTGGCATAATCTATCAGGAAAAAATGTAAATATCAATGGAAATTTTAATAGGTCGATTTACTAAGCTGTTAATGATCCTTAACATGATTAAATGAAAGAAATCTGAGCATAAGAATTTTAACCTGCTAACTGAATACAGATTAGAAAAAAAAATGAAGTAATTTTGTTTTTGTTATGTATATTTTTTGGGCCAAATTTTGGCCCAAAAACTAACCCATTGAAATTATGAACTAATAGCAGAACAACATAGTTCTAAGTTATGAGAATAAACCATTTAATAATAATTAAAATGCAGCATACAGCAATCCTATTTTTTATTGCACGACGGGGAACCGCTAGGCCTTCATCTCTCATAGATTATAAGCTATGATAAGGCCGAATATAGCAGTGCACTTCACAGACAATCCACAGCAGACTGAGGAACTTAGGTATCTACTAACTTACTTCTTAAGTCTGGAACACAACAAATTAGTATGTTTGCTATGGCAACTGACTTAGGTAAGGTGGACTTGAACAATGTCCTTCCACCAACCAAACCAAGTACATTATTTTAAAACCTCTGAAGTTCGAACTCGAGACCTCTGGATCTAAAACCAGTGAGTGAACTATTAGACCACGCAGGCTGTTAAAAACACTTATCGTATCGTCCCAAAATAATTCTTGCAGGAATATTTTCCTGCAAGAATTATTTTGAAATACTTAATGTTTCGAGTAAACAAGAGTTTTAACCGCCTCTGTGGTCTAGTGGTTTAACCCACCGATGTCGCCATAATAACAATTCTAAAATTGTTGTGTTCCGTCATTTAGAGGTAAGAGAGTTCTTCAGTTTATTGAGGATTCCTGATAAAGAGCGCCTCCACCTTCGGCCTTATCTCAATTTGTGTAACCAGGTGAGATGAAGGCCAAGTGCTTACCCGTCGTACAATAATAAAAAATAAAAATAAAAAATTCCAACAATTATGTTTACCCTTTAATACCACACACATTTTAGTTCATGACAATGTTCGTAATTCGTAATAAACTCCTATACTACAGTAATTAAACTAATCTCCAAGTACCTAACCCACCTGATAACTGAGCAACAAAGTAATTTGTGAGCAAACAATACTAATATTAAAGCGATGAGTCGATATCATAAACTATGTGTCGCAACTTATAAAAGTAGTTGACAACAAATAAAATGTACTGACTGCACAAACTCATTTCTCACAGTTTGGCTGCGAGAAGCGACCGTTCCTGTTTGCTAAGTCACAATAATGAAAATAAATACTTCCATTTGAATAAACGAAAAATATGAGTATTGTTATGACCGTAATTTTTAGGTAGTTTTGTGGTAATTTTAAACTTCCAGTGATTGTTTTGACAAAGACTGAAGATGGTGCACAAAATTCAACTGGATAATGTGACTCCAAGTGTGACCAGGCTGCGCTGTGTGACTTCACAGGTAGTATTTTAAATATAATATTTTACCTTTTTAACATGATTTTAGCTTCATTTGCATGTAGCAGTGACCTGTGCGTAAGATCTTTGAAGCCTATTTAGACTTTATTAACCTAGAAAACCTTCTATAGTATCTAGGTAACTTTTGGTGTGAATATGTGCATATTTATTATGTATTGTTAGATAGGTATGTAAATGAATCGTTTAGTTTAGTTTGTTTAGTTTTACCTTACTTCATATTTGGTATGTTCGCATATCTTTTCATGGTGGTATAGTACCTGGATGAAAAGAATAAAATATTTAAGTAATTCCTGGAAAAGGTCAACTCAATCTTTAGTCATGGTTTTTGCGTGAAGGAGTAACACATTCAAAGATAATAACCCAAACGAATTTGCGCATTTATAATATAAGTAGAGGCAGAATGAAAGAAAATAGCCCTTCCTGAGCACCTGCAGAAAATCAAACGCAACAAAGCATTTTCGGGAACTCAAACACAACTAGGTACCTTCAAGACATTAAACAAAAGTTAGTACGTCCCGTGTCCAATATTACTTAGAACGAGACTAAAGACTAAAGAGATAGACCGCCTCTGTGGTCTAGTAGTTCAACCCACCGATTTCAGATCCAGAAGTCCTGGGTTTGATCCCCAGGGGCAGCAAAATTGTGCTTGGGTTTGTTGGTGGTATGATTTTGTATAAGTTCGCCTGGCTAGCTACCACCATCTTACCTAATTCTGTCACCATAATAACAATTCATAAAAAAAATTTGTGTTCCGGCATTTAGAGGTAAAATATAACAAGTTGAGATAAGCCGAAGGTGGAGGTGTACTTCATTAGAAATCCTCAAAAAACTGAGGAACTGGCGATCTAACCCCTAAATGTCGGAACACAACAATTTAGTATTGTTATTATGGCGTCAGCCTTAGGTAAGGTGGTGGTAGCTAGCCAGGCGGACTCAATCAAAGTCCTACCACCAACCAGTCACAAATTTGTACCACCCTGGGAATCGAACCCGCGACCTCTGGGCTAGATGCCAGTGGAAGAACCAACCAGACCACAGAGGCGAAAACAAGATCCGTGTGTCATGCTTTTAATGATGTGCTTAATCGTCAGCTAAAGATGCATACTTACCGTATCTTAATGAATCTTACCGTAATTATATCAAGTCCTAAAGAAACCCGAATTATGGTTGTATTGGGTTAAAGTAGCCCATTAGAGGCATGTTCCGTGGAATTGTTTCAACCGCCTCGGTGGTCTAGTGGTTCAACCCACCATTTCAGATCCAGAGGTCCCGGGTTCGATCCCCGTGGGGAGAACTTGGTTTGGTTGGTGGTAGGACTTTGTTTAAGTCCGCCTGGCTAGCTACCACCATCTTAACTAATTCTGTCACCATAACAACAATTCTAGAATTGTTGTGTTCCGGCATATAGAGGTAAGATAGCCAGTTCCTCAGTTTTTTGAGGATTCCGGGTGAAGTACGCCTCCACCTTCGGCCTTATCTCAACTTGAGTAACCAGGTGAGATGAAGGCCAAGAGCTTACCCGTCGTACAATAAAAAAAATAAAAAAGGGAAAACTTTACCTTGACTATTGTAAGATCGCACGCAAGGGAAAAAAAAGGTGCGATTGTGGATTTTGTCGTAATCACATCTTCAATGCTGTTTTGCAGACGGTTGGTGATCGCATTGTTAATTGTTGGTAATAATGCGGTGGATGTTAATCCCCATCCCCTGGTGTAAGTCTATAGTCGCTTCTTACGACATCTACGCGGGGACAGGTAGATACATATTGCCCAAAAATTTGCCACGGCACTTTTAGCTTGTTTTGTACGGCCTTGCCCTTTCTGTATGACCCCTTAACTAAGAGCTTATTGATCTGTTCCAGTTGATAGCATGCTCATCTCCATATCTCCTACTCCTTGACCTTGGCATGGCTGTCAGCTTCGCCACGATCGCACTTCCAGACCTGCTGAATGCTCCCGAAGGGCTATCATTGACAGAGGAACAAGCTTCATGGTTTGGTAAGTTCTTTATAAAACAATACCTATCCCTCAAATTACGTTTTAATGTTAGAGACATGTTTACTCATACAGAAGCAGAAAAGACCAAAGTAATCGATTTTTTTTTTGTAAGACGGGGAAGCGCTTGCCCTTCGTCTCACTTTGTTACAAGTTGAGATAAGGCCGAAGGTGGAGGCGTACTTCATCCGGAATCCTCAACAAACTGAGGAACAGGCTTACTTACCTCTAAATGCCGGATCACAACAATTTTAGAATTGTTATTATGGCGACAGAATTTTGTAAGATAGTGGTAGCTAGCCAGGCGGACTTAAACAAAGTCCTACCATCAATCAAACCAAGCACAATATATAGTACTCCCCAAGGGGATCGAACCCGGGACCTCTGGACCTGAAAATCGGTGGGCTGAACCACTAGACCACAGAGGTGGTTAATTAGTTTTCCAAATATGTAAGTTGACTGACAGTAAAAAGAATGGCAGGAGGCCATATTGGTTGCAGAATCGATAACCTGTGAAGTAACGGTTCTTGGGTGGCATCTACGACTAAACGCACTTTTTGCGTTCCCTGGATGTAGGAATTGGAAGACAATCATAATGGACTAACAGCGACATACCTCGTAGGGGTTACGCTGGACAGAGGTGATTTTAGATGGCTCTTTGTGGCATCATTTGGGCCTATGACTGTATCTTTAGCAGTTATATGGGTTAAGAAGATGATTGAAAAATGCGATCGATAAAAATGGATTTATCGAAAGTTGTTCCGGTAACTTTAATTTATTTCTAGGAAGCCTCTCTTACCTGACACAGCCGCTAGGAGCAATAGTCTCTGGGCCCATTGTGGACTACTTCGGCCGGAAGAAAGCCAACTTCCTAGTCAACATACCTCATCTCATAGCCTGGGTACTGATGTACAACGCGTGGAACCTGCCTTCGTTGTTCATAGCAAATGGTCTACTCGGCTTTGGTTCTGGGGTTATGGAAGCGCCGATCAACTCTTATGTTGGGGAGATAAGGTTGGTTAATACATATAACATCTTGACGCAAGTTACATGGTTTTATAGGAACACCTTTTTTTGGTACCTATAACTATTTTCTAAAAGCTTTCTACTGATGAAGACCAACAAGTCCTTTTAACATTATTTCACTCCTTATCACCTACGTAACTGATTTATATTATGTAGATATTTTCAATCACAGTTTGAGACGTTTGTTCCAAGTTTGTACCCTGAGCAAGGCGTCACTGGCTTATACTAGCGGTTACGGCTGAGTGATTACAATACACTCAGCCGTCACATTACAATACTATTAGGAGGAACTATGGTCCATCTGGATAGCGAACCTTCTGCCAAAATCCGGCACCAAACGGTTTGCCATGTTCCGTCTGTACACGAAAAACCTACTGGGGAAGCTCGTTCATCCAGCAAACCTCATCCTTACTCTGGTTTGAGACTAGACAATCCTAGAATAGCTAATCTAAAAATAATCAAATTGACAAATATTTTATCACCGATGCCTAATCTATTTCACTATGTATTTCGTAATTGCATATCATAGATATTTTAATATAGGTCATTGCCATTAGAGCGTGTTAACGTGATTACTGACCAACCGTTACATTGGAAAATACCCATACGACGATTTATAGGCTTTTAATGTAGATAAGGATAATTTCAGTGTCTTCATCGCAACGAAGCCAATCAGCAAAATGTTCGTAATGCACAATCGTGCTTTAATTTACCACAGTAAAAAGAGCATTTGCTTTTGCGTTTTGGAATGATTGCTACAAGCCTAGTAAGCAAAAGCAGCAAATAAGCCTTGAATCAGCATTGATGCAATATAGGCGCTGTTTCTGCCAAAACTACAAAAAATAGGCATAGTTGTAATTATGTACTATCTCGGACTAGAAACTTTGGAAATACTAAGGTATAACTTGGCCATTATAGAACGTGACTCTAGACTTAATTTCATAATTTAACACTTTATTGCACAAAATAAACTAGTGCGCCATGAGTGGGCATAGTAACCATAGCAATTTCAAACTGTTAATCAAACCAATAATAAAACTAATTTTATATTATTTCTGTATTATACAGTACTACCTATTACAGACATTACTTATATAAGTTTGTTCGACCATGCTTCACTCTATGACAGGCATAATACATATATTAAATACAGGATAACTTAAATGAATAAATGACCGTATTCAAAAAATACAATTAAAATAAATACCATTTCACAAATGTATTTTTTAAAAGTGGCAGCAACAGCAACCATAACTACAAGAGACTTCAAATTAGACTCAACTTTGAGTGATATTCTGGATTAATATATCTTGGCATATATAATTATTCTTTACATCACTGAAATCCTGTTAAGCAAGCGGCCTGCTGGGACGCTACCGCCGACGGCGAAGCCGATCTCCATTGGCTTAAAATTAGCTTCATGAGAACTAGAAACGATTTTTACCGTCAAATGTATTGAACGGATAGGTTTCATAACATGTGTACACTTTTGAGATGGGAAACGCCATTTTGGATATGACACATACCCGGTAGTAAAAATCGTTTCTAGTTCTCATGAAGCTAATTTTAAGCCAATGGAGATCGGCTTCGCCGTCGGCGGTAGCGTCCCAGGTCGATTTTGACGATGGGTTTGTGATTTAGATTCACAATTGGATCCGGTCAAATAAAACGAATAATTACTTGTGGTGGCCTACACACCGTACATGTGTTCAGATTATCAACTTACCCCCTTTACTTATAAGCTTTTATTCACTTTTCAGTGAGCCATCGATCCGAGGAGCGCTTTGTACCGTGACACAGCTGTTTAGCTCAATCGGCATGTTTGTAATATACTTTCTGGGCACTGTGGTTAGCTGGAGACAAGCTGCACTCATCTGTCTGGCCGCTCCTCTCTCGTCTATGGTGTTTGTGCTGCTAGTAAGTTTTATAGTATCATGCATAATAATACGTACTTTTAGTTATAGGTACTATGCCACATTTGCGTTATCTGTCGCAGTGCGTTGCAGTGCTGTTTTGGGATTGAAAACGCCAATCTTGTTGACTGTTAAAAATATTCAGAGGTCACTTTTTTAAACGATGGGTTGACTCTTGAACTACTTGACTTTTGGCCTGATTCGGTCTAGGTCAGCAAGGCAAGAATGATTAAATGAGTTTATTGAAATTCCAAGGCTATAACGCTGTTTCATTTAGTAAAAAATCATAATATGCTATATTTTAGAGAAACATACAGATATAAACATATACAATACATAAAAGGTAGCACATTCAAAATAATTCTTAAACCAAAAAAAATACACTGTTAATTAGTACATAAAATGGATAAAGGAAGTGGACATAATGCAACAAATACCCACACAAACATTATTAAGGTAAACTAATATGAGTTTGCTTTTATCCTATGCAAATAATAGTAAAATATATGTACAAGCCACCATTTACTTTTACCGCAGTCTGAGCTATTTTTATTGTGCCTCAGGTACCAGAGACCCCGGTATGGCTGCTATCTCAAGGCAAAGAGAAGGAGGCCCTCAAATCTCTCTGCTACCTACGAGGCTGGACTACTTCCGAGAACGTTAGAGAAGAGTTTGAACAGCTTGTGGTCTATTCGAAGAAGCTGCAGCGATGCGTAATTTGTGAGAAGATAGGCAAAGATGGAGACTGCGAGCATTACAAAATGAATGTCTTAAAAAGGTGAGTAAAGATCTTATAACTTAAAAATTCACACAGCATAAACTGTTTGCTATCTGAGCTTCTTAGTAGGCTAGTAGGTATGTTTGTAGAAAGACGGTGCCTATTATGTTGAGATTTCTAAATAAAAGAATATAGAAATAAAATCGTCGCATGGAGAGGCGTGATCCTAGGTGTCTCACATCTCACACTAGAGGATCCTTGGCCGAGGTTAAAATAAACAAATAAAACTAATCATTATAAATGGAAACTTATAATTAGCCCTTAGTTAACTTGAATTTATTTCTATTGTTTTATTAGGCTCCGATTTGTACTTGAGGTAATTTCGTATATTTACTTTATTATCTATCAAACTATGAATGCTTATATTATATAGATATATATATATATGATACTTTCTAGACAATACTTTTAATTTGATATGCTACACGATGCTATTGAGCTAAGTTTTTTTTTATTTCTTTCACTTTACCCCCCAAAATCAATCTTAAATCCTGAATTCCGTTATTTACGCTACCCGTGCATACTGACGTCACCAAATTATACATATGTACCGAATTATTTTTCCATCAGGTAGTTAAGGGAAAAATGGGACGTGAGAGACAGACAAACAGACACGCGAGTGCTCTTATAAGTGAAGTTACAACGTAAATAAATACTATATAAAGCAATACCCAAACACAGGACAAAACTATACTCATCACACAAATGCTTGTCCTGGCGGGAATCAAACCCACAACCTACAGCGCACAGCGCATAAAGCGGAGTTACTACTGAGCTATGAGGCATGTGGTTATTGTACTTCACTGAGTCATAGTGCTACAAGGCTACTGTGACTAACAATTTACTAAATCTGTACATAATTTTCAACAATTCGCATCTTATCTGAAAGTGAGAATATGCGTCTTCATAGTAATTCGGTTCAGTCACCAGATCTCAAGATAATGGATGTGCCAACCACTCGTACGAATACACACTAAACGATAGTGTCTGGCGTGTCTCATACAGATGACAACAAAGATCGGTCGTGTTCTTGAGGTTCATGAGGTGTTTTGATGTATTAGTACCTATGTCATGGTATGATAAGGAATTCAACTCTTTGCAAATTCAACTTTTTGCAAATTCAACATTTTAGGAATTCTGAACTTTCTGATCCTAAAGGCATAAGCTTAATGTCTGTAAGCTTATATGGATAATGTTTATTAATATTTGATTAGTAGCAGTGCTTCCGTCTCCTTATATGTAGTAATGGTCGAGTAGATACTGTTGCAATTTATTTTTCTTTAAGATTTAAGTTTCATACACCACTTAAAAGGTCAATAAACGCAATAACAACGAGAAAAATCTTTCGAAAATATTATTTATATGGCCAGAATAAATGTTGAATATGCACAGCAAAGAATATGGCTTAGAGTTTGATCTGCAACAATCATCTTCAATTTATAACACGTGTACCTACTGGATGAGATAAAAAACATTTTAGATGTCAACGAACACTTGTATTTACCTAATCTTAAAAGGCAAGCTAAAGGCCGTTTACCCTTATCTGATGTTTTTATCGTTTAGGTTAACCACCGATTTAAATTAAATGTTTCGGTCCATATGATTCATAGGAAACAGGTCATAATCGTGAAAAGGTATGGATACACTTATGTGTGATAAATCGTGATAATTTAAAAATGGTTTATCAAAACCATTTTTGTCAACTTTGTTGAAAGAAAAAATAGGGTTCAAGGTCAGTTATGCTTATATCAATTAGTATTCACTTTCGATCGTACCTCTACTTACTTGTATGTGCACATTCAAATCAGTATTTAAACACTGGATATCGTGACAGTAAAAACTTATTTTTGCTATAAGTGTTGATAGTATAATATACTATCAACACTTTTTATTATACTAGAAAAATAAGAGTAATAGAATCGAAAAAAAATTTTAGAAAATATACCTACTAATAAAAAAAAACTTTTAATGGAAAATCTGCTTCGCGGCCGAAATAGTTTTGTGGTAGTTTTTCCCAAGACGAGCCCTTTTTAAAATAAATATAAATAAATATTACAGGACATTCATTTTACACAGCGCCATCTATCAGCTTGTAATATGGGAACTAGATTACGGATAAAATACTTAAATACTTATTGTAAATACATACGTACTATATGATACAACACCCAAACACAGAACAAACATATATATTCATCACACAAATGTTTGTCCTGGGTGGGAATCGAACCCACAGCCTACAGCGCCGAAGGCAGAGTTACTACCAACTGAGCTATGAGGCTTGTCTAAATTACACTACTCTTTTAAATGACACTACTCTTTTAGCCTCGAGCTAGTTTTTAATGATTAATTAGCTATAAAAATTATAATATTAATAGCGGTTGGGTTAGACCGTTACAAACGGCCTACAGGTAACTCAACTGTTCCAGACCAGTACCAGACGGATGCGTGCCCATGACATTGCCTATGTATGAAGATGATAATGTTCAAAAATATCTCAGTAAACACAAAAAAATGTATTTTAATTTTTAAGTTTTCCTTTGTTTATGTGTGCAATAAAGTATAAATAAATAGAATAAAAAAAAACCTAAGACATCACAGTAACAAACATCATAGCTCAGTACCTACGTCACATTCGCTGGCAGTGTTTATCAAGTTCCTTTCTGACTTTCAGATTCTGTCTGAAGTTCAACCTTGTGATGCTTTGCAAGGAGACACTGAGGCCAGTCACTCTGGTGATGATGTATTTTATGTTCTTCGTGATGAGTGGACTCTCACCCATCAGACCAAATATGGTGAACGTGTGTGGAGCATTCGGTATGGAAGGGGATCCGAAGAATATTGTGGTGAGTTCCTTAGCTCTTTCTGTGTATTTACTATCGCATTACTGGGAAGCGCAAGCCTACATCTCACCTGGTGACTATCGATGATAAGGCGCACTTCACCCGGATTTCTCCACAGACTAAATACACACACCAATTTAGGATTGTTGCATTTGACTGCTATCTCGCCTGATGTTATGCAATAATGCAGCCTATGAACCTATTTACTATTGATTTGAGTAGGTATCTTTTTATAGATACCTGCTCAAATAAAAAATCAAAAATCGTATGATTTACATGTGGGTTTAGCGTGTTCCCAATACAAGTAACTCCTGCTCTTTGCATTTTTATCACTCCCACCCACAACCAAATAGTCGTAGTAGTAAAAAAATAATCATCAACTGTTGACCATAAACTTCCCTCAAGCATGTCTGAGGGAAGCAAATGTTCTTCAGATATTAACTGATCGCTCTGATTTACGAAGTTTCCATTTTATTCCTCTAAGCTCGAAATGATGACAATGATTGTGAAAAAAAAAAAAATCTCTCACAGAAGTTACTAAAATATACTTATAAACTATGGGGTACACACATATTTAGGTAGGTACTTGCATTGTGAGAGACTGGTGCCTGAAGTAGGTTCTTATGAACCTGTATTACAGGTCACCAGGTACCCTAGCTTATTCACAACAATATATAAAACATAGAACTAAACTAAACTAACAGAACTATACTAAAAAATATTTATATAATTATAACATTAATGGATCAGCTTATGGAAAAACGTTTTCTCGATCGATCGCATAACTTTGTACTGTTCATGTGACTTTATACATACTTGGGCCATTTCATCAAACGACCTATCGTAATTACTTTCTATTGCCTCTGTGATTGCCATTGATTGATTTATTTAAAGGGAAAACAGTTGAGCATTATCATTGTCAATTAGACCAGCTAATGCATGTTTTATTTAGGTTATTTACAGTTAAACAGGTCAGTTTAATTTATAGGCCTTGCCATCAAATTGACCCAAGTTGCAGCTGGTAGGTAAAATTCATAGCTTTGAGCGCTTGGATCGTAAACATAGATCTTTTTATGATAGTATTTTAGATCAGGAGATAGAAATTGACTGTAAGTAGATAATTTGAAGTATTATGAGTGTGGAAAGTAGGTATGGCCCACCTACTTTCCTGTCTTCTGTTCTTCTAGTTCCCGTCTCTAATCAGGTCTGTCTTCCAAACAGACCTGGTTCAGGAAGGATTAAGACTTGAAGCCTCTGATTTGAAAAGAAGAAGTTGGCTTCCAAGCGACAAGACATTGTATATTTTAAGTAATTCAGTATTTTTTTTGAGGTGTGCAGTATTTTTATTAATTCATTCATAAATTCGGTTTTTGAAAGATGTCAGGATGATGTTTATTGTAAATGAGAAATTAACGCTGTAGAACAATTGTAATATAATGGGACAAAGCCGAAATCACCCTTACAAAAAAATAATTGTAGGTAAAGTAACAGCACAGATAATAAAATACTAACGTATCGGTAACAATTGGTAACAGTAAAGCTTTACGCAATAGAGAACAATAGAGGCAATTCCTTAGTGACGTTGTACATCCACGGACTAAAGTAATCTACACCAAATACTCCTTTTATACCGACTTCAAAAAAAGGAGGAGGTTCTCAATTCGTCGGAATCTTTTTTTATGTATGTTCCTATTTTGATTACTTGAAGACGCCTAAACCGATTTGAAACTTATTTTTTTGTTTGAAAGAGTGGGCTTCACAGGTGGTCCCATCGTCATCAGGTCAGAATCTGATGATGGGATCCTGGAGAAATAGAGGAAACTCTTCAAATATCATAGGCACACATGAAGTTATTTGGGTATTTTTTGGGTTTATTACCTTAAAAGTAAGAAAAAAGCGGATCCTTACAGGATCACGCGTCTGTCTGTCTGTCTATCTATCCATCTACCATCTAAATAATTGGAAAAATTACGTCATCCAGGTAAACGAAATTGTATCATAATTCTTCATTGAAGTAGGTTTTCTTTTTTAGTTTTTAAAACGTTATAAACTGTAGGTACTGTACAAAGCTGTCGCGGCGCTCGGTACTGTATCCTTTATCTCTATTGATTTCAGCTCATGGTCGGTGTAATATTGTTCCTGGTGTCTGTGGTTATCATAGGCATCATCAAAATAGCTGGGAAGCGGAAACTCGCTGTCACTTCTATGTTTGGAACTGCACTATCTTGTACAGGTACGTAGGCACTCATGTATATACCTACAAAAATGTATTTCTAAAGGGCCAGTAAACAATATGTAAAAAGACGAAAAGAGAGAAAACGGTAAGCAATTGATGGAAGACAGTGCTTCAGTAAAAACGAATTTATAAAACACCGCAATTACGGCCGTGACGATTATAAAAAACTTTGCTGCTTATTTTTCAATATTTTTTTCTGGTTGGTTTGCAATTGGATTAGGTACTTTGTTCGCTCTATAGTAAACAACATCTTTGCCTACGCAATGTTAGTAGTCAAGAACATATTCGTTCTAAATTTAAAATACTAAAAGATGCACAGAGCCTTCATTAGTGTTCCGCCTACCCGCACTATCTTTTGTTCCACTTGGATCATGTGAACGGCTAAGGAGTGGAGTACGTTGTCTGCATCTGTTTTTCCTGAAAATTACATCGACCTATTCAAGGCGACTGTGAATTTTTATACGACATAGAGACAGAACAAGCAAGCAACCCACCTGATGTTAAGTGCTCTTGCCAATAACAAAACCTTACTGCGTAGGTCATATCCACAAAGAACGTGACCTACGCTGGATTGCAATGCGCCAGTCAACTTGAGGCATAAAGTTGTTAAGCCCATGTGTCCGTAATTTCACCGGAAAAATAACACTTCTAACCGGATCACAGCAATTCTGCCTGGCGACCGAAATAGGTATGGTGGTAGTACTTCCCCGAACGAGCCTTTTCACTAGAAACTCTACTACTCTTAAAGAACCTAATGCCTAATTGCTTAAGATAAAGTATCATAGCGTACATTTAATGAGTGTGACAACCTTGTGATTCCATAGCACTGAGCGTGTACGCGCACACGAACCTAGCAGCCAGCGTGTTTTCGTACGACACGTCGACTTTCCCGACGGAGACCAGCGTGGTTCCGCTGGTGCTCTTCTATTTCTTGGCTATGTTCTCCGGGTGCAACCTAGCCTGGGTACTGCTGGGAGAGGTCTTCCCGTTCAGGTAAGTCTATTTATACTCTCGTGTCAGGAACACGTAAAGATAACCGAATCATCGCTATCGATATTTAACTTCAAAACGGACTTTGAAATTCGAGTGGGATCAAAACTTTCTGTGTGCGTGATCGACACGCACTTTGCCGGTATTTTCGTTTTTTGTGTAGCTTATACCCGCGACTTCGACTGCGTAATGTTTTTTAACACTGGCGCAAGGAGAGATAGACTGGGATTTCGAAATATAGAAAATGTCAAGCTTACAGAGGCTATGCCTAAATTGTCAGACCAGTCAAGTGCGGTTCTGTCACAGACATCGAGGGTTCCAACCCACATTTCTAGGCAAATAATTTAGGTTTTATGAAGTGGTAGCGCGGGTTCAATTCACGCTTGGCCAGTTTTTTTTTATTTATTTACCTCAAATAATACACTATAATTACATTAAGTTTGATTGTAGGAAATATCAATTTATAAAATCGTATCTTGTGTGGGAACCCCCTTATACTTTTAATTTCTTGTTTAATATTTGTCAGAAAATATTGGTCTGAAAATTTCAACCTGCTTCTTGTACCTAACAGTTCAAAAGATATAGCTCTGTAAAGGGGTTTTTCATAAATATTGGACCCACTACTATATATTTAAAAAAGTTATTCTTACTCTTTTAATTAGTATTCCGAAAAAGCAAGTGGCCAGTATCATTTTGTAGACTTGGTGATAAAAACATTTTGTTTTATGCACTATAAATAAGGCTTCATACTGACATGTGATTAAGTAACCGCTAATGATCAGGAGAACAGTATGCTTGTTCGCCTTAGAAGTATAAAAAAACTTTTGGAAGATAGGCGGGATCCACAGTTTTTAAAATACACGACTTAAAATACACATACATCTTGAGCGTTCGTGGAATATTAAGTGCTAATTTCCATTTGCTGTCACTACAATTCTTACCGTATTTCATCAGGAGCCGTGCATCAGCTCAAGGGTTTGCAGCCGCGTGGAATTACGTCGTGATGTTCCTCGGCTCCAAAACCTTTATAAATCTTGAAACGAGCTACCAGCTCTGGGGAGCCTTCGCAATCTACGCAGCCTTCGGGTACGCAGGCACAGCCTACTTGTATTTCTTCCTGCCAGAGACCGAAGGAAAATCTCTTCAAGAGATCGAAGGGTACTACAATGGAGAGTTCAGAACCTTCGCTGACGATCCACTCATCAACAGTTTAAAAAAGTGTAAGAGGAAAACGTAGGATTAATGACAGGGAGTTATAAGACTAGATTTTTTTAAATAAAATATTTTATTACCTTATGTTTTGTTTTCAAAATCCTGACGAGTATTATTTAATCAACAGTAAGTATAAAAATATAAAATAATGCAAAACATTAGCAAATATCCCTTTTCACTTGTTGGGTATTTTATGGGTTGATGTTGAGAATGACAACAATTACTATTTACTTATAGGTGTTTAAAGTTGAAAAGTACGGGAAATTTCAAAGCAATGCTTCTCAGTCTACTTTGTGAAAGACGCAGTCAAAAATCCCATTGATACTGCTCTACACTTTCATACCAATGTAGTTTGTCGTTCATTTTGAAATAGTTAGGTCCTATTTAAATGAAATTTTGTATAATTGCAGATGTAATCTATGCTTGTGAAAAAAATATTTCAAAAATCAAACATTATATTTTCCTTATATTTTTTTTGTTTTAGAAAAAAATTATCACCACAGACACCAAACTTACCTTATCTGATTATACCTGAATCGACATAATTTCATTTAAACCAGCTCTCTAATTTCGAAATGAACGGCAAACTGAAAGCGAAAATTAATGGTTGTCCCGGCCTTCGTAACTTGTCAAAAGTCTAGCCTAACGTATGTGTTACGTTAGCCTTAAGGCTTACAGAGTAGGATCCTCAATCTTCGCAACGAACAGCGGCACCTTCGACTTGCCATCCCAGAGCACAGCGACGAACGGTGAATTGGCTTTGAATGTGACTGACGGCTCATCGTTGGACAGAGCCACCACAGCGAAGGCAGTAGACGCTGATGCCGTGCCTCCTTCCTCGTCAATGGTGAAGGCGGCGGAGTGGACGGCTGTAGATACTTGGGGAGATTGGCTTTGGAAGGTCCCGATTCTGGACAGGTCCGCGTCTGCGAAGAGCTTCGAAATTCCCATCTGGAAGATAATAATTCCATTACAGACTTAAAATCCTCAATAGAGTATTGTAAAATATACCTGGATATTTATTATTTATTTGTTGTTCTTTTTTCAGTTGATTTGATTATTTAATTTGTTTCTATCATCTGTTTTCTTCTTACTTTATTTTTTGCTTCCACGGTTTCCTAGAAGAAAGCACTAAAGCGATAAGGCCGCCCATTGTATTGATACACTATCTACTATTGATTACCCAATGCGTGTAGTGTTTGATGTTATTTATCTTTTCTCAATAAATTATTATTTTACTGTACGACGGGAAAGCGCTTGACCTTCGTCTCACCAAGTTTCAAGTTTTGATTAGGTTGTGGAAGTGCACACACGTGGGATCCTCAACAGTCTGAGGAACTGTCTATATTACCTCTGAATGCCTGAACACAACAATTTAATCTAATCGCGAAAGTTTAAAAAAGACTACAACAATTTAGAATAAATGCTACGGCGACAGTCTATCCGGGCGGACCTAAGAAAAGTCCTACCCCAACCCTGGGATAGAACCCGGGATCTGACATTGGTGAGCGAACCACTAGACTACAGAGATGTTTCATTCTTTAATTAATTCCTTTTTTTGTGGTCCTGAAAAGAACACGACTTATACCAATCGAACCCGGTAGCCCCGTTAGGGATAACACCAGGAAACGGACCGATCTATCCGAGTACACAAACACCTACTCTGTGATCACTGGATTGGTAATCGCTGAGGGCGTTTTGTGTTTAAACCGCCTCTGTGGTCTAGTGGTTTAACCCACCGACTTCAGATCCAGAGGTCCCGGGAGGTCTATCCCCAGGGCGAGCACAATATTGTGCTCGGTTTAGTTGGGGTAGGACTTTTTTTAAGTCTGCCTGGCTAGCTACCACCATCTTACCTAATTCTGTCGTCATATAAGAATTGTAAAATTGTTGAGTTCCGACATTAAGAGGTAAGATAGCCAGTTCCTCAGTTTGTTGAAGATTCCGGGTGAAGTGTGCCTCCACCTTCGGCCTTGGGCGAACTCCCATGGCTTGTGAAGTGAAAATAGCGTAGTGGAAGAAGAGTTGAACACATCATACATATAGGCAGAGATCATTTATAAGCTTAATGAACATGGATGGTTGATACAAATACTCAAATTAAATTACTGTAAAGATGCACTAATTAATGTGGTAGTTTACAATAACACCTAGATCATGTTACCACAATTACAATTGTAATTTTCAGTGTTAGCTAATTTAATGAACATAGTTATCTAACCATTTCCCTACTGTCCCGTTGGCAAGACGGCGCTACGAGTGCGATGTATCGATGAAAACGGCTCAGTTGAACCATTTGGTCTAAAACCGGTGTAGACTGGTGTTAGACCAAATCGTTCAGCTGAGAAGATTCAATTTATATTTAATACGTAGCTAATAACTAGAAATGGTATACCTGCAGAAAAATATTACCTGTTTCAATAAGTACGTCAGTTCTGTGTCAGCCTTCACGGAGAACTTGGGAAGCTCCAGCTGCGTCTCCAGGTAAGGGAAGTTAAGGTACTCTTCAAGCCTGTTCACGGTCAGTGAGGAGATGGTGTCTACGATGTTAGACAGTCTGTTGGGTAGTATCACCATGAGGAAGTACTCTTCTCGCTGTAATATAAACGGTAAAATTATACCTTTATATGAACGACGGGAAAGCCTTCATCTCACCTGGTTACAAGTTAAGATAAGGCTGAAGTTGGAAGCGCATTTCACCCGGAATCCTAACCAAACTAAGGAACTGTCTATTTTACATCTAAATGCAGGAACAAAACAATTTTAGAACTGTTGTTATGGCGATAGAATTAGGTTAGATGGTGGTTGCTACCCAAACGGACTTAAACAAAGTCCACCAACCGAACAAAGCACAAAATTGTGTCCCCCTGGGGATCGAACCCGGGACCTCTGGATCTAAAATCGGTGGGTGGAACCACTAGACCACAGAGGCGTTTAAAACCTACGCAAAATAACGGGGCATGCTCAAAAGCTGGAAAAATAACCGACCCGTCAGTAGGAATAACGACTCAGCGTTATATTTTTTAAATGTATTGAGGAAATCCAACGAATAAAACAGTTCACAAACTATCAGTACGTTAAAAAATCTGTTTTTTTTTAAATTAAGGGAAGCCACATAATGAACTTTCATCGACTATATTTCTATTTAGGGAGTCTTTAGATGGGTACGGTCACGCTTGTCCAAAAATACTCAAATGATAAACTAGCCAAGTGCGGGTCGTTTAAGCACAGCTAACGATGGTTCAATTGTAAAATTTTATGTAAAAGATGCGGACGAAGCAGGCAAAGAATCCAGAACTGTAGTTCTGGATTCTTTGGTTAGGTCCAAATCATGATAGCCTAGTGTCTAGTATTTGTTTTTATACATTAGGGTAAGCACTATAATCATACCAAGTTTGAACTCTGTATATATGTTAGTTTTTATTATAGTGATTAAAGAAAGATCTTGTAAAATGACACTATTTTTAAATTTTATTTATCCCGACGTTTCGGCGGGGTTGCACCAGCCGTGGTCGCGGCATACTGGAACTTTGGAACTTTTTTTAAAAAAATGTGTTTTTCTATTAGACTAAAAACTTTGCGGTTGAAAGATCTCTTAATACCTCTGGGCAGATAAAGTGATGGATAATGATGGCCAAGTGCTTCCCTGTCGAACAATTAAAAAATTATGTCTTTAGGGTCCCGTTTTGGGATCCTTTGGGTTTGGAACCTTAAATCTATCTATCTAACCCTAACAATTATAACTATAATACCTCAAAAGGAATAACGATGACTTTGGACGCGGTATAGGAGTCCACGCCTGTCCTGAAGTACCGCCTCGCCTTCATGAATTTGGCGGACTTCACCTCGCCACTGCTGAGGAGGAACTCCCCAGGCCTGGTGATCTCCTTCCGGAACGGGATCTCCCAGAGACCCTTGAAGTACATCGCGTTCACTAAGACCATCTGTGTGTTGATCGATAATGCTTCTGAAATTTTAAAATTACCGTCAATATTTCAACATTTAAGTCCAGTCCAAAGATGCTTGTGGGCTGTTTGCTATTCCGATGGTTGATAGATTTGATTATTCAAAATGAATCTTAACAATCTTACTGAATAACATTTAACAAAACCTTTGACTTCATGCAACGACGGGAAATACCCCAACCATGAGATCAAGTTTGTGGTTAAAGTTAAGTTTAATACGAACTCAGGTTAAATAGTTGATAAAATAAATGAAGGAGTGATCTTATACTTAAGATTTTACTAGCTGACCCCGCGCGCCGGTTATAAATTCAACACATTTCGGGCCATATGAACCCACTGCTATGAACAGAGCATTTTTTCAGATGTCTCGCTCCATTATATACCTCATTCTTGCCCAGTAAAGACTCTCCATACGTAAAATATAAACATATATAAAATAAACAGGCCACAACACAGTCCCCGGTCTTACTGGGCTTGGGGTATTCAGTGCCAGCTAGGTCCGCGCAAAGCTGTCGCCCTCCCTGTTTAGAACCAGGCCAGAGTAATTGTCCAATCAAAAAAACAGTCCCCGGTCGCGGCCAATTCGTTTGCTGAGCGTGGTGTTTATGGCGAATGTTATACCCAGTTCGAGAGATCAACAATTTAAAATGAAAATAAATTTATTCATATCTCATCACTAAACCTTAGGTAAAATACCCTGAAAAAAAAAATATCAACAAGAGGTTTTCCCAAATTTATCACACTGAGTTTGGCGCCGGACTTCGATAGTATGGTTTTTTTTTCATAGGCCTTGGAACAAGCAATTTGTTTTTAAATGCAACTTTTGCCTATAACAAAGCCTTGCTGCGTAGGTTATTTTCACAAATAGCATTACCTACGCGTCATATGTCGCCCGTCAACCCATAATTTTACCGGCAATCCAGCAATGGCTGCTTGGCGGGAGAAATAATACGTATAGTGGTAGTACTTCCCCTTAAACAAGGAGCTCCTACTAATTTTCAGGGTGGTTGCTAGACACTCCGCCAGCCTAGTCCTTCCACTAGTATTGTAATCATTCAACCGTATCCGCTAGAAAAAGCCAGCATTTCCGCTACGTGGGGTAAACCCCAAATTGCATAACCACTTTCTTACCAGGTGCAATTAGATGCTCGATTTTATGGTCTGTCTTCTCCGACACCCAGCTGTTGATATCCTTGGCTGTCTCCGCGGCTTGCGCAAAGTTCGTCGGCGTGACGTCACTGCGGAAGTCTCTCAGAGCTGCTGCCCTGAACTCAGGGTTCAGGGTGAACCCGTTGGCTAGGAATATGTTGTTCGCTGTTCGTATTATGTTGCGGGAATTGCGGCTCTGGAAGCGATTATAAGGAACGTTGTTGAAAAAGATTCTTCCCCGTAGTAATGTAAAAAAAAATTGGCCTTAACCTTACATAAGTGACAGCGCTTCCCCGAGGTACAATAAATAACGAAAGAAAAGTTTGTAAAAATAGATGTTCAAATGGAGAGACGTTAGACGGTTGGACGGTAGAACTAAATTGGTGAGTTAAATTTGTACCTATTGTACCCAGTACAGTAGTTTTCTATCACATCAACAGCCCATTAGTGTCCACTGCTGGACAAACGCTCCTCCAAAGCTGGAGGGTTTGCCTAAAGTGTTTGTGATACACCACGCAATGCAGGCAGGTTGGTGATCTCAGTAAAAGTGTGTGTACAAAGGAAGCACTGGGCCTTTATCTCACCAGGTTTTAAGTTATGATAAGATTTTTCATCACCTATAACTCCATGAACAATCGTATCTAATACTTAGTAGGTAGTAGCCATAAGGAAAAGCACATCTTGAGCAATTTTTCGGAAGCAAATAGATTTACGCGTAACATAGGGAAAACCACAAAGTGTGCCTATTACCCCCATGAAAATTATCACGTCGTGTATATAACAGTCCAATAGCCGCCGAGGGGATAAGGAAAACCAGTAGGGATTTCTTAAAAAAATAGTAGGTACAAAGGTTATAAAATTTGTGGAATAGAGAATTTTTAACGTTAAATTAACGTCCCTTTTTGCTTCAGCTACAACTTCTTAACTGAATTAGATTTTTTTATACATTGTATATTTGTGCCATTAAATTTCGTCGTATCAGGAATTGAAGATGATGTCTCTTAAATGGTGATCTCCAGAGTTTGCACATTTGAGCCCTATTTTATAACATTTTTCATAACTTGCTATACCACTTAGTCTATAGGTAACTCAACTGTTCCAGACGGAAGCGTGCCTATTAGTAAATAGTTAGTTTAAAAGTAATGCTTAGGATATATGGATCTGCTAACACATTAATAATGCTTTGAGAATGAAGCAAATTAATAATTCAGAATTATGTTTCACCGTTAACCTATAAATCCATCTAAGCTCAAACGTCAATTTAGAGGTAGTTATTGGAGAATTAAAGATATTGAAAGAAATTAAAACATGTTTTTTGCATAGGCTTGCGTTTGACTACTATCTCACCTAATGTTATTTAGCAATCCAGCTTAGGATGGAGCACGCATGCCTTTTTATCATGGTACGACGGAGAGGTGCTTCACCTTCATCTCACCTGATTTTTCAAGCTATGATAAGGCAGAATATGGAAGCGCACTTCACCCGGAATCCTCAACCAACTGAGAAACTGGCTATCTGACCCCTAAATGCCGGAACACAACAATTAGAAAGACTTAGGTAAGATGGTTGTAGCTAGCCAGGCGGTCCTACCACCAACCAAACCAAGCACATCATTGTACTCCCAATGGGGATTGAACCCGGGACCTCTGTATCTAACACCGGTTGCAGACCACGGAGGTGGATATAGGCTAGAAGGAAAGGAATCTATTCACTCTTGACTTGAAGACTTCCATGTAGTAGTGTTCGGGAAACACAGACTCAGGCAAAGCGTTCCACTCCTTGGCGGTGCACATTATAAATGAAAGGTATACAGACTAGACTTTCGGACATAATATATTTGGAGAAGGATTTCTACGGTCCAGGGGGTGGTTGTCTGGATATCTGGCCGGAATCATTACGGGTACGCAACCTCGGACTGCTCTAGCTGCCAGTGTCACACTCACCATTCTCCCGTAATAATGCTACGGGAGAATGTTGAGTGTAACACTGGCATCAATACTAATGCTACGGGAGAGTGTTGAGTGTGACACTGGAATCAATACTAATGCTATGGGAGAATGTCGAGTGTGACACTGGAATCAATACTAATGCTACGGGAGAATGTTGAGTGTGACACTGGCATCAATACTAATGCTACGTGAGAATGTTGAGTGTGACACTGGCATGTTTTATTTTTTTATTTTTCATGAGTATACCCTCATCCCTCCCTATGCCCTCATCCTATACAACCGAGTATTCCCAAGGTGGGTTGACGTCAGGCAGGCGGCCTATACTATAAACAACATGGTCTTGAAGAAGACATGTTGTGCCGCCCAACCTAATGTAGGATAACGGGCAGGAAGATGATTGAGAGGATTGTTAATGCTAAAGATATTATGCAACGACCTCTTCAGCATGGGTATCGTACAAGATGACCAATATTGGCGCAAGCATAGAAATTACGACATTATCCAATAAGTACTGGCGAATACAAAATGACATTATCACCAACAGGCCAAATCCACTTATTATTGGATATGTCATGTACAGCTAGACTTGCATAAATGATCAAGATTCAAATACCTTTATATCCTCAGTATGAGCCTTATAAGCAGCCCCTGCCCTCCTCTGATCCATCTGCAAAGCCAATGACAGCTCTTCAAGAGTATCTCCAGCTGCTCCTTGCTGCAGCAACGCCAGGAGTGTCGCTATGGAATACGGAGACAGGACAGTATTTCCTTTGGTTTGGTGACTCACTCTCTGAAAATTTAGGGATTTATTTTTAAATTATTGCATAGATTTGGCTTGTGAAATTGCCTGGTATAGTTCTAGATTGAACTACCATCATTCCAATATTCGCATTCTTATGTCTCTCTTAGCGGTTAAACTATAGCATCCTGCCTCAAGTGACCGCGTAGTTAGGATTCTATTTCGTTTATATGTTTCCACCAGGTAGGTTACATGTTATTGACTCGATAATCAAACTAGGACTATTAACCAGGACCAACATTTCTGAATTAAATAAACATTTATTCAATAAAAAGTACAATTAAACTAACTATGTACAAAGGAATCAGTCAGATTACCTAAGGACCGTTACAAACGGCCTATAGGTAATCTTTTCTGAAAAATATAAATAGAACTGAAAAGTGACATGATTGGATTATTCAGAATTATAAGTATTTATAGCAGGAACATTTACAGAATCTGTAAGCTTTTGTTTATTTAAGGTTAATATTAAATATTTCTATGGTCTTAAAAATAAAACAAGACAAATGCGCACACCAAGGTCTGATCCACATTTCAAGGCACATCACATTGTTTTGAAGGACGGTATTAGTAATGGCGGTTTAGTATTCGCATTATTTGTGTAAAAACCATTAAACTAAATACGAAACTAAAACATATAATTTGTGCTTGCGGGAAGGAACCAAGAGCCCTAAATGTCCACGCTGTTTTATTATTTTATATTAGTTCATTATACTGAAACATGTACAATGTAAATTCAGTATCTTAGAACCTGGCAGCAAATTATACCAGGACCTTACCTTCATCAAGTTGATAGTGAAATTCGTCAGAGCTGTAGCCGCTTGGTCGAGGCGAATGATTTTTTTTGCTCTCTTCGTATTTGTACTGCCATATTCATCTCCCAACGGTTGTAATTTCTCTTCAGTGTCCGTTCCATACCGTGCTGTGACCGATGGTACGATTGGCAAGGACTTTTGAGGGGGTACTGGGCCAGAAAACCGATGCTGGTCGGCGGCTGCTGGCTGTATACTGGACAGTGATGACTGATAATCCCAAGGACGCTGTGTCTGCCAAGTTTGCTGGGTGTTCCAAGGCTTTTGGGTGTCCCAAGGCGGAGAGCTTAGTGGTTGTTGAGTGCCCAGTGGTAATTGGCCGGCTAGTGGTTGCTGTATCTCCAGGGGCTGGTTCGCCGGTGGTCTATTATCGTCGAGGAAGTAAATGGTGTGGGGATCGTAGGGAAACTGGTTTTGTGAGTCTGCGCATTTTAGCAGTAGCAGGCAACTAATTGTGACAGCTGTAAAAAAACTGTAGTTAGTGTTCTGTTTCTTCTTTATTTTAATTTAATTATGCTAAAATTTTGTGTAGGGATATTGGCATTGGAAACAATATGACAAGCCTTAGCTCAGTTGGCAGCTCTGCCTTCGGCGCTGTTGGTTGTGAGTTCGATTCCCATCCAGTTTGACCCACCTAGGACAAACATTTGTGACCATTATAGTTTAATAATGTTTGAGCTGCGTTTGGGTGTTATGTTGTATGTTACGTATGTATTTACAAAAAAAAAGTATATAAGTATATCCGTAATCTAGATTCTATATTACAAGCTTAGTATGAGGATGGCTGTGTGAAATAAATGTCTTGCTAAATTTATTTAAAAAAAGTAATGGTGGTTGTCAATTCCAGGTACATGTAAGAAAACTTTGTAGGTGCATAAATCCCCTTCAACCAAGGCAAGCAAATAGTTTCGATTTTCATCTGAATGTATTTTCAGCACGTAGAAGTAATATACTACACAAGCTGGTCTGCGGTGCCGCCTGTGTGGAATTCAGTTTGTGACTCAGTATCAGTAAAAAAACATCATACAAATTGCTATCACTCTCCACATCTAAGTATTTGAAATATGACGGTCCATTATTCAATGGTCAACCATTATCTTGGTAAACAAGTAATTTCAGATATAACCTCCTACATCCAAACTTAAAAACTTTACCGCTCTATATTATTACTGTAGATAGAATAGGTACTTACAAATGACTCTTGCATATTCCATATTTGCCATGAAATGTTAAAATCCACTGCACAGTATCACCCTCGTATTTTGTTTGTTATTGTGTTTGTGTTTATTTGCACTTTTAAAACATAGCTGCTTTAGTATCACACCAGACACATCCGAGTCTCGCGAATAATCGTAAACAACTATCGTAATTATAGACGGGCCAGCTCCATTTAACCTTTAGTTACCTCTTTCTGCAGACAGCTGTGGTCTTTACCTTTTACGTGATAAGGCAGAGATTTGTCTGTGTGCAGCCAATCGATGTGAAGCGCTGTGACGCCGGTATACCTAGGTTTAAGCACTTGGTTTTTCCACGATCCACAAAACTGGATTGTGGTACCAGAGCCATAAATAACTACGTAGTTGACGGACTTTGTTCTGCACTTTCGGAGTACCTTATCGTTTCCTAATGGATATTGTTATCTTCACGATTGTAAGAAATCAATGGCTCAGAGTGCAGATCTTTATAAGAATCCTATTATACTGACATATATGTACCACTCTAAAAAGGGGTTACAGAACAACCGATGACAAAGCATATTTATGTGTGTTGCATCTATACGCTTTCTATGCATGTGAGCGTTAACGCTGGGGAGTGTCGTTCATTTTAGAGTGTTAAATCTCTACTCCCGCCTTCCGACCCGGCGAACATGGTTTCAATTCCGATGGACTTTTCGGCTTTTTGAAGTTTATGTGCGCATTTGACACATGGCCATATTCTGATGGTGAAGGTCACATTGTGAGGATACCTGCATGTGCCGGTCTAAGCTCCAAATGGCATGTGATACCTAGTAATGCGCTAGGCGGCGATGGGCTTGCAACCTGTAACGATAAGGGTCGGTAACGCGCGTGATGTTTCTGTGTTGCAAGCGTCTATAGGCGAAGGTAATCGCTTACTATTAGGTGGACCATACGCCTGTTTGCCACCTTAGTAAACCGTGGGCATATGTGCTGAACGTAGGTTTCGACGTGTACTGACTACCCTCTAGTAAGTGATCCTCGTAAGATCCACGTTCTAAGTAGTGATCTAACGTCTTTTACTACCCATTAGGTGGTAGTTAGAGTGATGGTAGTAGCTCGAGATTCTTATCGTTCGTAATCGTACTGAATAAATGTCAATTTATTGTTTTTTGTTTTTAACTAAATTAGAGTAAATATGTTAAGTTGTACTCTCAAGCAAGTTATACGGGTTAAGAAGAATCATACATGTTCAGATACAGTCAAGGTATTTTCCTTGTAAGCCGTCACAACCAGCTCATGTTTTACGTAGATGCGATTATAATGTACTCTGTGGTGAGACTGTAGCAGAACGGGAAGTTGATAAATGTCAGCTATTTTGTTTACGGCCAGTAAAAGCTTTTTCACAGTCCATAATATACGAAACTAACTCCAACACCATCAAGTCAGTTGACACCTTGGGTCCGTGAGGAGTTATCAAAAATCTAGCGGGGCTTTAGATTGAAGATCTTATAGGCTGATAGGCCAGCGGATTCTATGCTAATCCTATTCAACATGGCAGTGTCGAAAGTTTCATAGGCACGCTTCCATCTGATTCTGGTCTGGAACAGATACTTATAGACCGTTTATCACGGTCCTAAGATAACCTGGCTATTGTAAATAGTTAGCTTATTTGTACATATTGCTTGGATGTACTATTCTAGTTAGTATTTTACAAACATCAAAAATGATTATGTACCATTAAATTAACTATGTACAAAGGAAGCAGTCGGATTAAGGGCGGTTAGTAATTCCATAATTAGCTTAACTGATTTTCTGGGCCGACGCTTACTTAACAATTTGCTTACTATCGATTCAAATTGGTAATAAAAATGCAATATGTATATCATTATTTATAATCATACTCTTAAAAAAATGCTAATGCTATGTTATCCTAATTATATATTAATGTATTGTACAATTATTGTTATTATCGATTTGTTAAAAAAGCCTAAAGTCGTTTTCTGTCATAACTAGGTTGTAAATGCTAAGTTATGTCGATTTATTTCCATAGTAATGAATGCAGTTTGGAAAATTACTAATATCATAAAACAAATCTAAACAGTATTTGCAGTATTTTATAGTTTTGAGTATTACAATATTTAAAATTTAGTAGGTACATCGGTAAATTACTCATGTACGTTACTATACTGATGATCTATAGCATAATATATATAGCAATATTTATTCATCCATTCATTCATTCATTCATAATATTAGGACTAAAACACAACAATTCAAAGATTTTCCGATTAATAATCAATGTTTAATCTGCGCCCTATTGTTGTCTCTTCAGTTTGGCCAGCCAAACTTGCACAGAGAAGAGCAATGGTGCCCACACATAGACACATGTGGCAAAACGCTGTTTTTTTTCGGCTCTCCGGCTAAAAACAAAGACCACATTTATATATCTAAGTGCTAGTTGCAACGAAATAAATTCCAACAGTCTTCCTTCAGAATACATTGCATTACTTTCAGTTTAGAACAGTTGGGTGGTATTTTTTTTAATATAATTCCTTACATTTTAGTGACTAACGGAGGAAGTCTCCAGCGTTGCATAAAGCTAGCCTCGTAATCGTATTGGAACGACAGCCTGAAAACGTTGTTTCGTAACATAATGCGTGTTCATGCAAGTTCTCACGAAAATAACCAGATTAGAATGTATATGCTTACACAATATTTTGAATGAGAAATGTGCTTAATGTGAATATTTAAATTGAATCACTATTGACGTACTACCTAAAATATATTCGGCTATTTGAAAGGAATGTCGATTACATGTATAGTCTGGTTATTATCGCGAATTTAAATTAATTAACGATACGATGGGAAAAAACATTTAACAAAAACACTGCGGCGAATCTGTCTGAAGTATTCTCACATAACAGCAGAAAAATATCCAAAATGCCGTTTCATTCGTCACAATGACGAACCGCGTAAATGATTTCCTCTGCGATGTGCTGTGCAACAGGCCCGTAGCGGTTCAGCGGCGACTTGTAATCGTAGTCCGGATCGCCGACAGCCCTCACGGCGGTTCGTAAAACGGAGCAGGTGCACGAAAAGGTGGGTGATTTCTCCGTCAGTTTATACCTAGAGAAAATAGCTTCCGTAAATATCTATGAGTACAAAATATTAGTTGCATCGCATTGTCCAATAAGGGGTAGACAAGCCTCATAGTTCAGTTGGTAGTAACTCTGCCTTCGGCGCTGTAGGCTGTGGGTTCGATTCCCACCCAGGACAAACATTTGTGTGATGAATATAGATGTTTGTTATGTGTTTGGGTGTTGTATCATATAGTACGTATGTATTTACAAAAAGTATTTTATCCGTAATCTAGTTCCCATATTACAAGCTATGCTTAGTTTGGGGCTAGATGGCGCTTTGTAAAATGAATGTCCTGTAATATTTAATATATTTATTTATTAATTTATTTATTTATTTATTAACGCTTGGCTAAGAAGACAAATGAAATTTCAAAATTCGTTCATTAAATATTTTATGGTATTAGAAAATTGCTATTTTTTATCATTTTCCTATTAAATAAATATGCTATAACAGGAAGCATGAAGTATCCACATCGTACTTACATTGCACAAAGCATCAATTTCTGAACCATCCCTGGCTCCCCGAGCAGAGTTGCCGCAGTCTTGATAGCCGCACATGCGATGACAGATGGTAGCTCCTCACACAGCTCATTGGTGACCATCATCCCTGACATGCAGAGGAAGGTCGCTGCTAACTCGATCTTCGTCGGTTGCTCGTTATCGCACAGCCAAGCCAAGTACGTAATAAATTCGTGGGGGATTACCGGCATCTTCGGAAAACGCTGGAACGTAAATGACCTGGGGTTATCGATCTTCTTATGTGGTGGGAAGAACCGAATTAAGTATATGTACCTTCTAAACGCCTCTGTGGTCAAGTAGTTCGCCCACCTGCGTCAGATCCTGAGGTCCCGGGTTCGATCCCCAGGGAGCAATATTGTGCTTGGTTTGGTTAGTGGTAGGATTTTGTATAAGTCTGGCTAGCTACCACCATCTTACCTAATTCTGTCGCCATTATATCAATTCTTAAATTGTTGTGTTCTATTAATACTGATGGACTCCTCAGTTTGTTGATTATTCCGGGTGAAGTGCGCTTCAACCTTCGGTCTTATCATTACTTGAAATCAGATGAAGATGAAGGCCAAGCACATCCCGTCGAACAATATAATGAAAAAAAAATACCAACCGACCAACTACATAGGTGCAGGTTTACTACTGACCAACCAACCTACATAGTAATGTAGGTTGGTTGGTCAGTAGTAATTTTTTTACTAGGCAGATATAAAAATAACATTTATTGCTCAAAAAACAAAGAACATTATAACAAAATGATTAGTACCTACCGTAACAAGAGTTTTTCTTGAAAAAAATGCACAAATTATAATGCTGCAATCGAATCAATTGCAAGTATAACTACGATGGCATCGGACCACAAGACCAAATTTGTAGTCCCGATAACTTCTTACTTCTACAGCCGATTACTTCAACAACTGGACAGAACCTCCTCCAAATTGGAGAGTTTTGTCATTATCACCACACTTAGCAGGCAGATTAATGATCGCAGTAAAGGTGTTTGATATTTTTAGGCAAGCATACGTAATGCAAATGGACAAACAGTTCATCTAGTGAGGTATCTTTTTTTATCTTTTACGACATTATGGTAACTTGACATAGGTTGGATCCGCCACGTCCATACCTGTTCATCAATTTTATTATTGTATCTGTGAATATTTGATTGAATAAAATGCATCTTGTATTAAACTTTTTCAAATACATCATATTATGCCGATCTGGACTTGGAATAGAACTTTGGGGCTCTGCTGGGAACTCTAACATTAGGATTCCAAAACCTGGCTCAACGAACAGTTTCAAGCGCACAGTGGTTTGTGAGAAACACTGAATTACATGAACACCGGGAGATCTCAACAGTAAAACAGGAAATCAGCAACAATAGCTCCAAAGACAAAGAATGACAGAACAGCCACACAAATGAACGCGCCGATAACCTTATATAGGTACGATAAAGAAAATGTAAACGCCTAAAACGATGACACATAATGACAAGATGACTCTAGCTATTTTAAAGTGTCATTAAATGGAATTGCACTTACATAAATCCTAAAATACATCTGGTTATCGCTAAAGCCGATGGCGAATGTCAAAAGAAAATAAAACATCCTAAAATATGTTAATAAGTAGAAAAACATACCAAATTCCTGAAAATACTTTGCTCAGCTGCAAGCAGTCTTTTCGGCGTAAACGAATAGTCTGCATATTTGACTATCCTCGACGCAGGTATGTTCGGGCCATGCAGCTTCTGCGCGATCCAAAAGCATGCTGAGGCGACCAGCTGGAGCTTTTCCACCCGGACGGATCTCACCGCGAGATAAGAATCCATGTACCAGCACGCTGACTGGATGATGGCTGGATTCCCGTCGATTGTCGTCTGAGAACACACATTTACATGACTAGAATCAGTGTTTATTTTTAGATCTTCCAGGGAAAAGTTATAGGTCTGTTTAGATTGCCGATAGCACTTTTAACATTGGACGAATCTTACAATCCGAAAGTGAGGATGGTCAGAAACGAATACAAAGAAATAAAACAACAAAAGCCTTTGCCATGTATTTTAATCTTAAGTTTTTCTTTGTTATTATGTTTATGTGTACAATAAGGAATAAATCAATAAAAGCGAAAAATAAAATACTGAACCAAGTATATAGGAATAAAATTAGTTTATTGGACAGAGAACATACAGTTAAAAAAGTACTAAAAACATATATTTTAACCGCCTCCGTGGTCTTGTGGTTCGACCACCGGCGACAGATCCAGAAGTACCGGGTTCGATTCCCAGGGGGAGTACAATATTGTGCTTGGTTTGGTTGGTGGTAGGACTTTGTTTAAGTCCGCCTGGCTAGTAGTATGTCGTCATAACAACAATTCCTAAAATTTTAAATTTCAAAATTGTTGTGTTCCGGCATTTAGTGGTAAGATAGCCAGTTCCTCAGTTTATTGAGGATTCCGGGTGAATTGCACTTCCACCTTCGGCCTTATCATAACTTGAAAATCAGGTGAGATGTAGGTCAAGCAGCTCCCGTCGTAGCATCAAAAATAAAAAAAAACGTATACACTATGTATAAGTATGGTCTGGTGTACATATTTACATCATCAGGTGCTCGAGCACTTTTAAAACTGGTTCGCGCTTCGTTGGTGTGCGTGATCAACTAGATAATAAGGATAAGCGAGGGTAGAAACTAACCCACAATCTCACTAAGCCGATAAAAACGAGTACTTCAGTGTACCCATACCCGTTGAGACACGGTAGAAAATACTAAAATCATTACTATGGATAATAAGATCAATGTTAAACATACGAAAATATTGACCTTCATCAATCAATTAACCACGCACGCCTTCTAACCCTGGGGATGGCAGAATTCCTAGCTGCTTCCGATACGACACCATCAGTTACTCGAGCACTTTGATGTGGTCGCGTACAATGCATACAGGGCCCTGATTCTACTAAACCAATCGCTTCACTATGACAATGGAATCATCGCAGAATGGCCAAAACCAAAACCTATAGTGACCATTCTGCGACGACACGAGCCAGAGGTCTCGGGTTCGATCCCCAGGGGAGTACAATATTGTGCTCGGTTTGGTTGGTGGTACTCTGTTTAAGTCTTTCTGGCCAGCTACCACCCTCTAACCTAATTCTGTAGCCATAATAACAATTCTAAAACTGTTGTGTACCGTCATATTGAGGTAAGATAGCCAGTTCCTCAGATTATTTAGGATTCCGGGTGAAGTGTGCCTCCACCTACGGCCTTATCTTAACTTGTAACCAGGTGAGCTGAAGGCCAAGCGAAGTCCTAGTATCGTGAACCCTCATGTTAATCCAATCGTGGTTTGCGATGATTATTGTTCACACTTACATTAACCTTCATCAGCCAGTTAACCACGCAAGCCCTCGTGACCCTGGGGATGCCGGGAGTCCCCATTGACTTCTGCTGCGATATCATCAGGTACTCAAGCGCGTTGCTGGTGTAGTCCCGGTTTATGATTGACGTGTACGTCTTCTCCCCTAAAAAAATAAGGCCACTACAGATATTTTCACTGTCCAAAGTAATTAACGTAGTACGTATTACTTGAGTGAAATAAATGATATAATTAATAAATATTAAATAAATATTTCAGGACATTATTTTTTTTTTACCCAGCGCCATCTAGCCCCAAACTAACATATGTACTATATGATGCAACACCCAAACACAGAACAAGCATCTATATTCATCACACCAATGTTTGTCCTGGGTGGGAATCGAACCCACAGCCTACAGCGCAGAAGGCAGAGTTACTACCAATTGAGCTATGAGGCTTGTTCAACTTCTTGTGCACAAGGGAAGCAATCGGAGGACTTGACAAACGGGCCATAACAAACGGTCTATAAGTAGCTAACTGTTCCAGACCAGTACCAGACGGAAACGTGACTAAACACATGTAGATCAGCTATGCTAATACGCTGGCCTAAATAAGAGCCTACATAATGATTATCTATCTCAGTCCATTATAAAGCCGACGTCCTTGATTTGAATTAATAGGTAGATTGATATGTCAGGCAAAGATTTTTCTATAACTCGCAAACCAATCAAATTTAACATTAATAGGTACGATAGTTCAATTTGATTGGTTGATTATAGCAAGTTACAGCAACAAAAAATATATATTTATGCTTAGTGCATAATATTGGATAAATCAATCAAGTTCTGAGTACAAACAACTTATAAATATTTGCATCATCGGCATAAATTTGATATCAACAAAGAATGAGCAATATCTGAGGACAACAGCCTGATGTCGTTAGCAATATTCCAGTTTAGTTTAAATTTGGTGTTCCAAGTATTATTTGCGTCTGCTGAATTTCTTGGAACCATTTCGATGGGGTACCCCATCATTTGTTGGGTTATTTTGAAAGAAACGGTGAACCCCTGAGCCTTGTCTAACGATCGTAGACCCGGACGACTCATAATCAAATACCCAGTTACTATACGATCGACTATCCGACGATAACAAACAAAAAACCGGATTTAATTAGTTTGTGTAGATACGTTAACGATAGATGATGGTTATACTCGTAATACCTACACTAAGTATCAGTATGGGAAAACCTCAGGTTGTTTCTTCAAAATTTTTTCCAGTGTATATGATCTAACATTAATTATCCGAAATGTTTAGACATTTTTTTTTTTTTTCATATTTTCTTTTTTTATTTAGTAGGTAATATTTACTTACAACATTTTTACTTACAATATTGTATCCTATAAACCAATGGCGGTTTGTGTGGATACTCACATCCGTCTTATTACTATAAAAAAGAAAACTTAAATAGATTACTTCTACGATACTGAACACTTAAACTAATTTTTATACGCTATAAATATATATAAATATTACAGGGCGTTAATTTGACACAATTGATGAGCTCTTAAATTGTGCGTATAGTAATCATAAAAAATAAAAAATTTGAATTTGTGACTTAAGTGCATCTTTTTTCTATTATTATTAAATTAAAATTATTTTGTTAACGCTCAATAACATTCACAAAGCAATAGTTATATAAGCAAAAGTTTGTTTGTATGTTTACATATACCTAAGTTTGTTCCTTCTTCTTACAAAAACGATAGAACGGTTTGTGCTAAAAAAAATCTCAGATATTGTTTTGGACCAGGAAAAGCATTAGGCTACCTTTTATACGGGCACCAAGCGGGCAAAGCTATGGGCAAAAGCTAGTACTGACAGTATGTACTAGCTTTTACTCTAAAAATAGATGAATAACTAGAAAAATCATTTATAGTGCTATTTTGACAGTTTAACGAAGGTTGTAAGGTTACCTATGCTATCATACGCCTTCTTTCTAGCACGCTTCGTTCTCACTATATACTGGGAATTCTCACTGGAATTTTGGTTGGCGGTAGGACTTTTTTTAAGTCCGCCTGTCGACTTAAACAAAGTCCTACCACCATCTTACCTAATTCTGTCGCCATAACAACAGTTCTAAATTCCGGGATTTAGCGGCCTTACCATGTCTCAAAAGACGAGACGAAAGCCAAACACCTTCCCGTCGTAATAAAAATATCCGTGTCTTTGGCCGCGTGGCACTTACCCGGATAAAAAGAAGTCTATGCTGTTCCTCATAGGGCACAATATCCATGCTAATTTTATTTTATATCCGTTTTGCCATTTGTCGAGAAAAGGTAACTAACATAGGTAAATAAACAAGGACACTACATAATTTATAACATTTAGACTTTTTCCCACGGCTTTACCTGCATTTTATAGATATAGCCCCATTATATCAAAAAAACAGACCAAAACGCCTCCTCCAAAGTGGGATGGTTTTGCCCTAATCACGCTCGGCCGGCGGATTGGTGATAATACACTGAAGGAAGCTGATTCCCTTCACCTGGTGAGATACCTTAATCGGATTTTCCGACATCTAAGTTGGACGAGTCGTTTCTTAAGCCACGACGCCCACGGCCTTCAGAAACCAAAATACACCAATAGGTGCAGCTTAGTAAGAAAGGGTTAAAATAGTGAGGTACTCACAATAATCTGGAGATTTCAGTAGCTCCTGGTATCCATTGAAATCCAGCCGACGCTTAGCATCTTCTCTCTTCTCCCGATTATGAGTTGATGTAACTCTCTGCTGTCCTCGACTTCTAGGCCTTTTCAGGCTCTTCTTGATGTTTCTCACGGGTTCTGGCGATTCCTCGAACGACGATGTAATGTTGATGATCTCGTTCACAGTAATCCGTTTATTCCCATCGAATGAACCTTGTTTAGAACTAGCAGTGGTTTCAGAAACGCTGATCACGCTACCATCATTTTTGAATACGGCGAGGTTCCAATCCAGAGCTTCTGTTTCTCTTCGCAGTGTAACGTGCCGCGTATCAAGTACACGTATCTTATTGCGGCTGGAAGGCCCACTAGAGCCATGTAGGACATTATTTTGAGCTATGGTTTTCAGTGGTCTACGTAGTTCGCCATCCACGTGCTTTTTGAGTAAATGCTTTGGCAGTTCTGGTAAGGGCTTGATTGGGATCGGTATTCTTGTCGTAGCGCGTTTGTTTTCTTTATTTTCCATCGTTTTCTGATGTTAGCTCACAAAAAACTAGTATTTTTTTACTTGTCCTGCATGACCGCTGTTTGTCGGCTGAGGTTCAAGCAATTTTGATTTGAAGCGCTCTATTAGAAATGAACTACCCACAATTTTTATGCATTATTATTTCTCAACACACCAACTACCATCAAAGAATTCCGGGAGTAAAGCCGCGTTTTGACGATAAGAGTTGACTCTGACATAGTGTACTCTGACGGCCACTCTAATGGCACTTGTATTGTGGAAGCCGGGTGCACTCGGACAAGTCCACTAGTAGGTACACTAGGATGTAGGCTACTCTGTCATAGTACACTCTTAAGCCGCGATTTGACGATAAGAGTTGATTCGTAAGAGCGACAATACAAGTGCCATTAGAGTGGCTGTCAGAGTACACTACGTCAGAGTCAACTCTTATCGTCAAAACGCGGCTTTACGAATCAACTCTTATCGTCAAAACGCGGCTTTAAATTGCAATGGGAATCAACAGATTATGTATCAATCCAAACTGCTCCTGCTCGCCAGTTTTCAATATTAAAGAAATCAAAGTTTAATACCCTGTAATGTAGTTGTTTTCAGAAAGTTTACAGAGCATTATTTACGGCGGTAAAAATCCATACCCATTACGATGTTTTGAAACCACAAGTACCCGGCTGCTGTTTTTATATGTTGACGAGTTCTTGATGATTTAATATATTTTTTTTTAATTATTGCTTTTATCACACATAAAACACGAAACGGGTATTTATGTGTGAATATGATCTTATTAAAATGTGAACACTAGCTTAGGTACCTTACTAGGGAGATAGCAGCGATAACACTTGAGGTTGCCCGTGACCCCAACTGGACTCTAATTTGCTATTACCAAACGTACTACTAGTAGCGTTTTGTTGGTGGTAAGACTTCGTTTAGGTCCGCCTGGCTAGCCTATCACCATCTTACCTTAGTTTGCGCCATAACACAAATCTAAATTGTTGAGTGATAAGAGAGAGGCAAGATAGCAAATTCCTCAGTCTGTTGAGAACTTAACCCCCTCTGTGGTCTAGTGGTTCAATCCACCGATTTCAGATCCAGAGATTCGATCCTCATAGGGAGTACAATATATTGTGCTTGGTTTGGTAGGTGGTAGGACTTTGTTTGGGTCCGCCTGGCTAGCTATCACCATCTTATCTAATTCTGCCGCCATAACAACAATTCTAAAATTGTTGTGTTCCGGCATTTAGAGGTAAGATAGCCAGTTCTTCAGTTTGTTGAGGATTCCGGGTGAAGTGTGCTTCCACATTAGGCCTTACTTGTTACTAGGCGAGATGAAGGCCAAAGCGCTTCCTCGTCGTACAATAAAAGAAAGCTACATAATGTCGGACTCGTTTCGAAATCTGCGTGAAATGACCGTGTTTAACATGTAATGACGTCACATGTTATTGGCAAGGAATCTATCTTGTCAGCAATTAAGCAAGGCCCTGTAACAAATTTAAACTAAAAAAATAAAAATGAAAATGATTTGGAACTGTTTTAGGGCATTCATATATTCTACCACTTTTTAGTGTCTTGAAATAATTGTATTTTCATTAACGGGCTATAGTACCTCAGATTAGCAACTCAACGCAACTTTATTCCAGTTTCGAACTAAGTAATAATGAAGGTGATATTGCTGTGCGCTCAACCACGGCGCTTATGACCCCCTCAGCCCCCTCAGCACGGGGAGGGGATAAACATTTTGTCCTCTGATTTTATCCACCATCGGGAGACAAAATTCACTCGAAGGTGAATAAAAACAGAGGACAAAAGTTTTATCACCGCCCCGTGCTGAAGGGGCAGATGACAGAAATATGCGCGTATTTCTACGTTTTTTTTTTACGGTAAAACAAACATGAATTTTGAAAATCGAAAACACAGACCACTGTATATGAATGCTGTATACTGTGTTTATTTACTGTACAAAGTTTCAAGCCCGTATTGGGCGTATTTATTGAATGGCGAACATTTTTAGTACAAATTAGAGTCATTTTTTTTTCTATCGAGATAATTTTATGTAATGGTGTTTTATAAACACAAGGGTTCTAGCGTCTATCCTGAACTATAACATATTAATTTCAAAGTAAATGCTACAGTATTGTGGAAGATATGATCGTTGAAGCTAAGCCATTTCACATAATTATCATAGACTCTTAAATATTTATGCTATAAATATTTGGACGCTGACTTCCCTTAGGTAAGCAGGTGGAAGATGCAGACGCAGCAAAATATTATTATCTATCCAATAACTGGTTACAATTACCCAAAATAAAAATGATATTAGCAAGTCTCTAATCTTATCGACATTATTTTTTTAGAATTGCAACAAAATGAGTGAGAGAATGAACATAATAATGTAGGTAGGTATTCATTTTTTGTTCACAAAATTGGCCAAAGGGTTACTTTGTAGGTTTTTAGAATCTATCATTTGGTAGGTCTAGATTCAGATTTTACTTGGTTACAGAAGCTAAACAAACGGAATAAATACTTAATAAAAAAACATTATTACAAATAGTCGATTTATTTTTTTCTGTATCAAATAAATAAAACTTATACGAATAACTTAAATCTAAGCTGTGTACTTTTTCATTATCAAATGCGTCTGGTAGGTCAAGAAATAATTCCACAAGTACAAGTACAAACACGAACTTTAAAGTAAATAAATAACATAAACTTAGAATAGCTCAAAAGCTATGGAGGCTTTTGTGACATTTCAAAGAGCTCGAAACATCACAAAAAATCACAACACAAAACGAATCTCGAATATTCGAAAAACAAAACTGTACATATTTGACGATTTAGAAGAATTCCTTGGTGTTTATTTCGAAGGGGGTGGGCTGCTTCGGGTCGTTGATCTTCCCGGCAGCCACCACGAGATTGTCCACTTGGTCAATAACGAAGAAGATGAATGGTTGTTCTACACTGAAGCGCCTGCCTTCCTTCTCTGATGGGGGAAGGTTCTTAGTCATCTCGCCTACTACAGTGTTGGATGCTGTGGAACAAAATATGTATATCAGTATTGATGCCTAAATGTAGTCTCATGGCTGGACAGCGATACCTAGCAAATAAATTGCAAACAATAGTTTGGAATTCTTCATGTCACTTTTTCTTAATACAGAAGGACTAAACTACAAAAAACTAAAGTTTTTGACAATTAAAAGAAAGCCATTACTACACTAAACAGAGCAAATAAATCCCATTGAAATATATAAAGGCATACATATACCTATAGGTAGAAAAATAAAATAAGTTCCTACGGCGTTTCAGAAGCAAGTTTTCATACTAACGAATGAAACACACCCATTTGGTTAGCTAGCATTATTTAAAACGGCTTTGATAGGTACCGATGAACCAATGACTAGGTGCCCTTTATTTATTTCTGTAATAAAAAGGGATTTTTCCTATTGATTAAATCCTATTGAAGAAGAAAAAAATTGAACTACAAAAAGAGATTAGGAATGAGTTTTCAAAGTTAGTTGAGTTGAGTAAAAATATAAAATCCTTCTAAAAAAATGTATCACCGAGAGGTCTGGATCTGGTCGTTTTTATGCGATAAGACTCATTGCATACTTTTTGCATAACTATGACCATCATAATACCAACCCAAAAAACTCCGCTGCCACCCCTCTGGGTTGCAACAAACATACAAACGCATTGAAATGGTTTTTGGTAAATTAGCTCTAGAATAAATAGTGAATTCAAAAATGTGACAAACATGTATGCCATATGTAACTAGTAATATCAATATTTTTTAAATTCAATGTTGATATTTTCTGTATTGGTTTAATTTAAATGTCACTGTCCCCATGAACAGATTTCAGACAATGGGGACAACGGGAACGTTTTTGAATTATTTTACTAAAATTCCATTATCCCAACTTAAGGGGAGACTGTTAATGGGGACATCGGGTATACACTAATAAATCTTGAGGAGCAAAATTCGTTCGGTTAAGTAACCAGTAAATATGGGAAATCTAAATAAAAAATATTCTTATAATTACATGTAACCTGTAGGTAGTGGCAAAATCAACATTATTTAATCCTCGCTGTGTTTAAAGGCTTCAATTTACTTAAAACCATATTGTATGTTCCAAAAGCTGAGGAACAACATATTTTCATATCTGTATCATATCACTATACCTATAAATCGTGTAGGTAGGTAATACAATAACGTGTGTTGATTGAGGTGACGTGCGACCGCCGTCGAAACAGTGGCTGGCTCTTATTTAGGCCAGTGAATTAGCACAGCTAAGCGTGGCAATGCAGCCAGTGTCTCAGGCACGATTCCATCTGGTAGTATTTTCTAAATCTACTGGGAAGTGCTTGGCCTTCACCTCACCTGGTAACAAGTCGAGAGAAGGCCGAAGGGCGCACTTCACCTTCGGCCTTATCTCCTCAACTATCCTCAACCAGCTGAAGAACTGGCTATCTTACTTAAATGCCGGAACAGAACATTTTTTTTAAGAATTGATATTATGGTGACAGAATTAGGTAAGATGACCACCATCTTACCTAATTCTGTCACCATGCTAGCCAGGCGGACCTAAACAAAATCCTCCCACCAACCAAACCACGAACCCGGGACCTCTGGATCTGAAATCGGTGGGTTTAACCACTAGACCACAGAGGCGGTTAACGTCTGGAACAGTTAAGCTACCTATACACCGTTTTTTCGGTCCTTAGGTAACCCGACTGATTCCCTTGTAAATCGTTCGTTTAATCGTATAGATTGTTTGAGTAAATGAATAGTTTTAAATGTGTAGTGTTTTGATTGATTTAATACTTACAGGTGAGTACAGTAGTTGAGGCGTCAGTGTTGTCAACCCTGACGGCGACGTGCTGGACCATCTCCTGAACGAACAGACCCTCGTCTTCTGACACCCCGGATAGGTCTGCGTCACGGCTGAAGATCTTCGTCACTCCAAACTGTGAAACGTGATGTCACCTCATCAAGATCCAAACAATTCACAACAATTTTAACTATTTTATATGAATCAAAAATAAATATTACAGGACATTCATTTCACACAGCGCCATCTAGCCCCAAACTAAGCAGAGCTTGTAATTTGGGAACTAGATTAAGGATAGAATACATATATATTATATATACTGTAAATACATACTTATCATACAATACAACACCCAAACACAGAACAAACATCTATTTTCATCACACAAATGTTTGGCCTGGGTCCTGGGAACCCAACATACAACCTACATGCAGAAGGCAGAGTTCTACCAACTGAGCTATGAGGCTTGTTATCCATAAATATGATATTTGTTTTTTTATTTGTTACCCTTTCCTTGACTGAGCACTAAACACCTAATGGGATCACGCACCCTGTCAAGTTTGATGATATCGGAAAAACCTCTGATACAAATAGTGCATTTGTTATAAAACAAAAAAGACTTTCCGACGCTCCTGGACCCGATTCTACTAAACCAATCGATTTAATTTAACAATATTATCTTCCCAGAATCACCATAGGCGCCTTTTGGTATTCTACTATCGCAATCTTTTCTTAAACCGCCATTGTTTTGACATTGGCGATCATTGCAAAATTCCCAAGAAAATCTGAAATGTCGTAAATAATGATATATGTTTATTGTATCATTCTATGGTATTTTGTAGCAATCTCTAGTAAACTGTACCTTAGCTAAAGCAGAAATCGGTTTAGTAGTAGTCTCAACGTAGAAGACTGGCAAGGAGAGCTGAATGTCCTCTTCTCTCAGCATATCCTTGATGTCAGTCAGTGGGGCCGCTGGTAGGTCAGCAATCAGACGCGTGAGACCGTCGCGGGAACGTGGCACCACTACCAGTAGGGCAAACCGGCCGGTCTGTGAAGGATTAATTACAAAATATATTAACTTGCTTGTAAACGCCTCAGAAAAGAAATCCGCAGCAGCCACAGACACAGGTACATAACGTTATTCACTACTTAGCCGTTCGCATGATGAAAGTGTAGCTAACTGTCTTTTTTTTTATTATACGACGGGGAAGCGCTTTGCCTTCATCTCACCTGGTAACAAGTTAAGATAAGGCCGAAGGTGGAGGCGCACTTCACCCGGAATCCTCAATAAACTGAGGAACTGGCTATCTTACCTCTGAATGCCGGAACACAATATTTTTTATTATGTAAACAAATTGTTATTATGGCGATAGAATTAGGTAAGATGGTGGTAGCTAGCCAGGCGGACTAAACAAAGTCCTACCACCAACCGAACCAAGCACAATATATTGTACTCCCCCTGGGGATTGAACCCGGGACCTTTGGATCTGAAATCGGTGGGTTGAAACATTAGACCACAGAGGCGGTTAAAGAGAGAGGTGTTACAACGGATGGGTGAGACGCATACTAGGTAGGGATTGTAATGCTCCGTGCGTCTGCTATTCCTATAATAGAAGATAGATTCTAGTTATTGCCTCTCTACATATCTGTTCCATTTTGACAAATAATTACAATGGGAACACATTTATTTCATTTTCATATGAAATAGCCAGCTCATGGCCACGAAACTCGTTGAGATAAGAAGAACCTCTAGAATGAAGCGAGCTTTCGTGGGTTGAAAGTTTTTGCCGTGCACAATGGTTTTATTAATTTATCTCATTTTATTTTTAATTATGGGTTAGCTCTTAATTTATATGTTTATCTAGCTCTAGACTTTGGTTTAGAGCTTCACCACTTCTAGGGCTTTTTTTCTCACTCCTTGCTTTGGCAAGGATGAAGTCTACGCAGGTGGTGACGTGAGATGGATTTGGCGCTCCCGCACACCAGTTTCCACTAACAGTTCAGGGTTGATATTATTAATTGAATATCAACCAAGCGTAAGTAAAAGTACATAGTTAGCAGTGCGTCCTATCATTATATCAAAGAGTTTTATTATTATATCTCGAGTTTCACATGCAATCTCTGTGTTACTAACGTCATAAGGAAGAAGCACTGCCTCGCTGTCCAGAGCAGCCACATACGCCGTTTTGAAGCTGCCATTCGCCTTCATCATTGGAACTGATTTCTTCTCGGAGCTGGACTTGTAGAAAATGCCAGGCTCCACGGAAGTGAACGGTTGCTTCCAGGACCCGCGGAAGTACATACCGTTGAAAATTATCATCAAAGAGTCTGATACCGATTCTGAAAGTTATAAAGATTTATATTGATGTCTGCTTTATGCCTGCCAAGATTTAAGAGTATTAAAGCCCCTTGTGAAAGGGCTCGTCCGGAAAAGTACTACCACCGTACCTATTTCTGCCGCCAAGCAGCATTTCTGTGTATAGGTTAGAAAGGTATGGTTGCCGGTGAAATTGTGGTTGAGGATGTGACCTTATCATTCAGGCATTGTTATAGGCAAAAGATGCACTTATCAGGTGGGCTACTTGCTTGTTCAGTCTCCAAGTTGTATAAAAAAAAAGGTTATTGTGGCTTGAAAATCGTACTCTTCCTGTTATGATCTCTAATACTTTTACTGCAATCACCAATTCGCCAATCTTGATGGGATTGGTGTTTGTATTATTTGATGTATTTTGTGTACAATAAAGTGTTAATTCAACTCCACCTAACAAGAGTGTTAACTATGTGCAAAAGAACTCTCCAGTTTTGGAGGAGACTATGATGATACTAGTGATCATATGGGCTGTTGATGTGAAGTGACGCGACGCCCATGACCTTAGATAAAAAAACAAAGGATATCGCACGCCTTACATCATGTACTTATTTCATGTATATAATAGTGTTTCATATTTTGTCATGTGATAGGTGATAGATGCGCGACACTAGAAGCACTGAAATATATGTATTGTTTTACTGTACGACGGGGAAGCGCTAAGAGAAGGCCGAAGGTGGAGGCGCACTTTACCCGGAATCCAACTAAGGAACTGGCTATCTAAACTCTTTATATGCCGAAACACAAAAATTTTAGAATTGTTGTTATGGCGACAGTATTAAGTAAGATGATAATGCCGTGCATGTAGTGTGAGTGTCTTCTACAGGGTCTAGCTAGACCCTTAGCTACACAGCTGTGTAGGAACGCATTTGTGGAATATAAACCAAAACAAAACGACATTCTGATGAAAAAAGTGCACTGAGTTCTTGCGTTCCGGCTGTAATACTATTTAAATGTATATAATTCCTGGTAAAAATTGTAATCAAAGCGCAACTTTGTAGGTATCTCAAAGAGCAATAAGTAAACTAAGCACGCACACAACTCATAAAAGATGCGATGCAGCCGTATAGATAACAACAACATTATTTGTAGGATAAAATACGGCTAAACAGTAAAGATGGCATTAGACACTAGGCACTAAACACAATGTCTCTGATAGATCAGTGTCCAATCGCAATCGTCACACAGTTGATTGAAAAACCTAAACGCTTTTAATAGCTAAGACTGTTTTTTTAAACTTACTCGTGTCAGATTTTTTTCCGAAACTGTTAACTGATAGTGATGATGAGATATCCTTCTTATCGGACAGAATCTTCAGGCTCCTGGCGTGGTTCCTAGCTTCCACGGCCACCATAGTCTCCTCCTCCTCTGACGAATCCTTCTTGGGATAGGTTTTGACTAGTTTGATCTTCTCTTTGATGTTCTTTGCTGGTTTGTACTCAATTTCGGAAACATCTATTTTCTCCGGGATATCTTGAACGGCAAACGATATCAGTTTTTCCTCAGATTGCTTAGGTGGCAATAGTTCTGGTATATCATCAACTTTGTCTTCAGGTTTTTTTTCTGGTATTTCTGCGTTAAATTCAGGTTTAGGGTTCGTTTCTTCGTCATCGTCATCGTCGTTTATGTTGCTGTGAATCCTCTCAACTGACCTTACATCGGTCAAGTAGCAATCTTCTAGGATCTTTTTGTAATCATCACGGATTGTGTAGTTTTTGTAGACGTAGAAGAAGTTCTTTAATGGAACCACTTCGAGGATCGATTTGTAGGTCTTTCTGGTGAGGCTATGGTCGGCAGGAAGGTGCAAGGCTGAGACGAGCTGTTCTCGAGTTTCTCCCTTCGCACCTTCGGCTAGCATGGCCAATATGGCAGAGTAGCCAAGTGGAGAGAATGCGATATTAGATTCATCATCTATGTAGCCCTGGAATATACAAAAAGAGAAGTTAGACTTTCTACTGTATTTAACTATAATATTTACAACTGTTCGAAGAAAGTAACATAATATTAGGAAAGAAATCTATCATCGAAAAATGTCATGAATATTAATAATACGAAATGAATATATAAATATACTACAACACTAGCCTGTTCATATAGAACCGGTAAAAAGAGAAAACAACAAAGTGTCTAAAAGTGATCATAGCGACGATGTAGGCATTATTTGTTTTATCAACATCTGCATTATATTCATATCATCATCATACTTGGCGCATAAATATGTTCCAAAATTAATCCAGATTAGAGATCTTAAGCCGCCTCCATTTATCGACTAACCGCGAACTCCACAACGCCATCCATTCATGTCATAGAAATCTCATCTGCTGTGAAATTGTAAATAGACTACAAATAACCATTTATGTTTCTTTATTATAATACATAGTAATTAGATACGTTAAATGGCTTTGTGTCAAATAATCGACGATGTCTCGTAACGGCGATACCACCTTTTGTTAATATAATACCTTGAAATTTTAATTTTGTTCATTCAATGACTAATAAGAATATTGTGAATGTTTTTTTTCATGATTCGAACAATATTGTTTCTTATTGTTACTGATAAAAATTGGAATATTCGAAAATCGAATTTTAAATTTTCCAATATTGAAAAGCCCTATTAATACACGCTCACTACTAACACGAATGGAAATAATACCTAGTATTGTATATCACGACAAACACCGGATTACCGGGTTACCACACCCAGAACTTGATTGTCCTCTAGTTGCAAATTTTAATCGTACAAAACAATCTTGTACCAAAACTGGTATTTAAAATAATGCGCGATAAAGACCTGTACAACGTAAATTATTACCAAAACATAATGATGCCTCGGGCTAAACAGGTAGGTACCCATGTAATGCTTACCTGGAAGATGGCAGTAGCAAGTTCAGTGGTGGCCTGTCCAACGATGGAGTCTCCATCAGACTTTGACCGTCCTTGTCGCACCCATCTTGCACTGCTCAACCCCACGGCAACGAAAAGCACTGGAATAGAATATGAATTAAGAATTAGGCGTATTGACACGATCTGAGCCCTACTTGTATACCTAAGTCAAAGTCAAAATTTCTTTATTCCTTAATTTTTTTTAGTTTCATTTTGAAACGTCATATCTATCACCAGTTTGGAATCGCGACCAGCACACAAGGAGACCATATCAATATGTATACTATGAGTATGCAATTTATAACTAGCCTTTTCCCGCATGCAGTACGGATGAAATGTAGCCTAAACCCTTCCCCACGGCACGTTCAGCCGTTTAGTCTTCAAAATGTTATAAACAAATAAGGGACACTGTAGAAGATATGTTTATAGTATGGAAGTATGGAATGATATAATAAAAATGGATTTACACATAAACGTTACCCATCAACGTATATAGGTAGCCGACTTGGTTATGGAGCCTGCTCTTGGTGAATTTGTTCATTAAATCATCATACGAGTACCCTAAAAACTTATTTCCGTGCTGCATCTATAATTTTGAGGTGATTTTATAGATTTGCAAGTTTTTTCAGGGTCCTGTTTCACTGGGCCAAGTGTCTGATTGAGTCACACGACACAAAAGCTGGCTCCTAAATTGGCCAGCAAATCTCTATTGCTACTTTCGATCAACTGGGTTGCTTCAATATCGTGTAGAATAGACTAGTACTTTTTAACCGCCTCTGTGGTCTAATGGTTCAACCCACCGATTTCAGATCCAGAGGTCCCGGGTTCGATCGCCAGGGGGAGCAATATTGTGCTTGGTTTGGTTGGTGGTAGAATTTTGTTTAAGTCCGCCTGGTTAGCTACCACCATCTTACCTAATTCTGTCGCTATGATAAAAATTCTTAAAAAAATGTTATGTTCCGGCATTCAGAGGTAAGATAGCCAGTTCCTCAGTTTGTTAAGGATTCCGGGTGAAGTGCGCCTCCACCTTCGGCCTTATCCTAACTTGTTACCAGGTGAGATGAAGGCAAAGCGCTTTCCCGTCGTAAAATAAATAAAAAAAAAGAAAATTGAAATTATAATTCCCTTTCCAGTCTTCGTCTGGATTTAATTTTCAAACCCATTGCATGATACAGAATATGTCACTTTCACTGGCTTGATACAAAATATAAGCTATCAGACCAGCATATGAAGGAGGGATCTCAAGACTGCTAATGGTGCTACATTCCGCACATTTTCTCGTGTGATGGTCAATTACTGTGATATTTCTCGGCATTACGCAAATTACATTGTGGTCTATGCAACAAACAGCTACTCTGCACATTATGACTGCATTACCACATTCTTGAGAGCTTCCAATTCCGGATTTATGTATGTGTACTTTGTAATGATAAGCATGTATTACCTACTATATTTCTACGGTAACAGACCCCGACCAAGAATTGGGTCCTTATCCTCCCGGGGATGTCATAAGATACTACTTAGAGATTACCTGGAAAAAAACAGTAGCTTCCAAGTGAATACTTAATAGCAACACTGCAATCACCATCTCCTAACTAACTTATCGTACAGCCCATCGTAACCAATGCATGCTGTATTCCCGTTTCGAGGGACTATGTCGCCATTTTTTTGTTTTTATTATGCTACGGGTAATTTTATTGTGCCTTCATCTCACCTGGTTACAAGTTAAGATCAGGCCGAAGGTGGAAGCGCACTTCACTTATTGGAACTAGAGTCGATACTGTAGTCGAAATTGGACCGTAAAAATATGAATAAAAATAACATTCTGCACTTCTCCGTATAACCTATAGCTTTGCCAAATCTTACATTACTTTTGTGTTCATCTATAGATTAATCTTAGCGTAAGTTTACATTTGTTTTATAATAAAAAAAACTCGCTGGACAAGCGTGGCAATTATGCCGACCAACCCCTCGTACTCTTTGGAAAAGGCCCATGCCCTGCAAAGATAATTCCAATCATATATATCACAGTAATAGGCTATATATGTATGAGTATTTGGTCCTTATCTACATCATTGTAGCAAAATAAAAACGTATCGAAAACAAGTTGGCAGCCGCAAACATCGTGATAACCGCATCCTTTCAAGGTCACGGATTTAAACTCCAGTGGCGCCAGGTTCCACGACATTAACCTTATTATCGGGTGTAGGTAAGTGAATGACTGGTTTTTATTTTAGCACTACCGGACCATAATATTCAACATTACGCTGAAACCAGTATAAGAATATATTATTTTCTTCAGAAAAGACTAAATACCAATGTCCTGTCTGAAGGAAGTAAGGAGAGCAGAGCAGAGGATATATTTATTTAATATGGAAAAAACAAACAACAAAGATAAAACATGTTAACTATACTTTACACAGATTGGATCAAAACTAGAGCAATTATTAAAAGCTTAATCCACTGAGTTTTTCCACATGAAATGTACACATCATCATCATCTTCCTGCCTTTTATCCCATACTTGGTGGGGTCGTCACAGCATGTCTTCTTCGTGGCCATGTTGTTAGAGTTTTGGCGATAGAGTTAAAATTTGAAGACTGGCCGCCTACCTGACGTCAACCCTCTTTGGAAAAACTCGGTTGTGTGGGATGATAAGGATTTAGTAAAATAAGTGAAGAGGATGAGGATATAAGGGTATGGATAAGGGGGGTGAGGATAATGGTAACGGTAGAAGGGTGAGTGTGACACACAATCACCATAGTTAAATCTATAGGCACATGCTGATCTAAGATTAGCATCTAAAGAGGTACCTAGCTAATGGAAAAATGCGTAAATTTATGAACAAGAAAAACGAAAGAAACATTCTAAACAAAAAAAAATAGAGGCAGTTAAGCTGCAAGTATATCTAAATCTAATATTGACAGCGCTCAAATAAAGTTGAGCAAAACATATTCAAACATATCTTGAATAAGTAACGTTTGACAATATGTATCTGAATATTCAGAATAAATGTTGTATCACCAAAAATACATTCAAAGATTCTGAAAATATCGATATAATAGGAATCGTACCTATTAACCGTCTAAAATTGTATAACTCTAATCCGCCCTAAAAATACTCTGTTGCATTTGAAAGAGACTCACCTAAAGCTTAGCGAGGATTCGGCGAGGATATGGCTGACGGTGACGTACTTCGCTTGTCTATAAATAACGAATTCACTTTGTTCTCCGCAGAAACCGTCTCATCTCACTGTACAGGTAACTGTTAGAATCGATACTGGTTCTCGGATGTAGGTCAAACGTAGCGGGACATTGTGCATGTTTGCACGTAACTGTAGATTGCAGGATGTTAAACCTGCAGTAGGTTTAAACCTTTCGCTTTTCTCGATCGTAAAAAGTGGGACAGGTCATGCACGATTTGCGCGTTCATTGCCCATGGGCCACTCTGTTAGCTTGCCTGGGCCAAGTACAAATGGTCCAGCTGATAGAAAAGTATGCATTTGATTTGTGCTTAACATTTCTAATGCTACAAGACGTAGAGGAGTGCCAGTGGAGGAGTTATAAGGAGTCAATGAATCAATAGATTGGAATGGTGAAGAAATCAGAATTTATATGATATAAAAAAACATTACAAAGAAAATATGTTCTATGCCTAGCATAGAACATATGTATAGTAAAAGGTAGTCATGAGAATTTGGAAGTCAATTCTACAAATTTCTGGGATGAAGTGAGATTACCCGTAGACCTCATCCTTGCTCTGGCCTAGAACTAAACAAGCCTGAAGGTCAAGAGCTAACCCATCATTTATAAATAAAACAAGAAAATTACGCAATTTCTGCGACCTAGAAAAACTAAACCATTATTCAAACTCTTGCTCTTACCCCGTACTGTAGGGTCCCGTAGTCATTATATCTCCTCATTACATATCCTTATGGTATTATCAATCTATGGTATTATCTAAACTATTCCAATAAAAAAAGAGTTCTAAATTGTATTACTTATCTAACATTTTCACCGCGATCACCAATCCGCTTGCCTGGTGGATTATTATAGTACCTCCAATTATGAAGGAGGCTCGTGGGCATTTATGGTCCTAACCTGTTATTTCATTACGTTATGCAGCTATTCTGTACAAGAAAATCACACCCACAATTACATCTCCACAGAGAATATCTTGTCAAGTCTAAATGCGGCATTCGAGCATGACTATCCCGACTATAGGAGCAGACGCCGAGTGTAAAGTCTTTACTGATTCTCTTGCAGTTGGCGTTACAACGGTATTGTCGGTGCACTGTACTTTAGATAGAAGCGGGCTTAGTTAAGTAAAAGGTTTTTTTCTATTTCAACGTCAGACACATTGTCATTTGTGGAATATCGCAAATTGAACCAGCTATACTTACTTATTAGGTTTGGATGCCATTTTAGGTAGGTACGAGCCGTAGTAGTTAAAGCTCATACGACGAAATACTAAATAATTAAGTACTAGAACTAGAAACCTTTTTCCGTGGTTTCACCCACGTGTTTTTACCCGAATCAAATGTAACTTTTGTTATTCCGTATATCATATTAAACTACCTATATTTATTCCAGATTTCCTTAAAATCCGGTCAGCCTGTGAAAAGGTAACAAACTGAGAAATTTACACGAATTTACGAGCGTTTTTTAGCCTATTTTACTTTACTTTAGACAGGTACTTTTTATCCCGGAAAAATGTAAGGTTCCTGTGGAATTATCTTAATACGAACTACAGTCCTTATCCTCTTAAAATTTGGTATAAATGTCTAATGGTACATTTTTCCGGAATAGAAATTCTCCCTTATCTGAATCTAGGTAATAAACTATCTACGAGACATTTTTCAGCCAAATTCGTTCAGCTGTTTATAAATAAATATTACCAGACATTAATTTAACACAGTGCCATCTAGCCCCAAACTAAGCATAGCTTGTAATATAGGAACTAGATTACAGATAGAATACATTATAAACTATTGTTTGTTACTTACACATCTTTCATGTCTCTCTAGGTTAAATTTGAAAGTCAAAGCGTACAAAGTCGCGGGCAGGAGCAGGTATAGTAAATATTGTTGTTTTTTTTTTGTATGGTGAGGAAGTGCTTGGCCTTCATCTAACTGTCTTACATCTAAATGCCAGAACACAAAAATTTTATAATACTCAGTAATTATGGTAAGATAGAATTAGGTAAGATAGTGGTAAAGCCAGGCGGACATAAGTCAAACAAAATCCTCAAATCGTTAAACAAAGTCCTATAACCAACCAAACCAAGCACAATATACTCCCCTGGGGATCGGACCCGGGACCTCTGGATCTGACACCGGTGGTTAAACCACCAGACCACAGAGGCGGTAAATATGGTATGTAAGTATGGTATGGCTGCGGTTGGAACATGTATATCTATGAGTAGGTATTTATTACGACCAGTATGTTCGTACATTTGCATATTTTTGGAATAAATAGCATGTTAGACCAAGGACTACAAAAGAATACATTATCCTGTCTCCTGGGTTCCATTGTCTTAATATGTTACCTTTGTCTCGAATTTGGCTTTTAGTTGTAAATCAAGCGTAGCGAGTGTAAGACAGGCTTGAATGTTTTTCAATGTAGTGTTGTTGGTAGGCACAAGTCGATGAACGCACCAAAAGCAGAGCTGACAAATATGCGAGCTTTCTTTTCAATTATTCATATCAAGAACCATTGGCATTTCTTACTACTTTTTTTATTTTATTTATTTTAAGCTCTTGGCCTTCATCTCACCAGGACCCTTCAACACAACTTCAACTTCAATCACTTCAACAAAGTCCTACCACCAACCAAACCAAGCACAATATATTGTACTCCCCGTGGGGATCGATTCCGGGACCTCTGGATCTGAAATCGGTGGGTTGAACCACTAGACCACAGAGGCGGTTAAACTTTACAAAAAAACTTAAGTTACATTTAAAATAATATAAAAATGTTTGGTAATGTATCTACAGTGTATACTTTAATAGTTCAGCAAGTTTTTTTTGTTAAAAGTACCGCATATATGCATATGCATTTAGTAATAAGCTGTTATTTTAATATTACAAACAGACACTACACTATATTTATTTGTTTATTACTTTATATGGCCTCATTTTGGTAAACTATGAAATTTCTAATTTTGCGGTCGCGTTTTATTTTTTTCAAACTTCAACTCGTTTATTATTTGTTAGATATCTACCTTAACAAAAATATATATGCTTTGTATATTTCAACTGGCCATTTACAAATATTATCGGAGAATAATTTCACATAGCGCCATCTAACCCAAAACGAAATCCCCGTAGATGAAAACTAGATAAGATTACGGATATACTGTACTTTTACATATCATTCGATGCAACACCCAAGCACAGAACTATTATATTCATAAAACAAATGTTTGTCCTGGGTGGAATCGAACCCACAACCTGCAGCGCAAAAAGCAGAGTTACTAACAAATGAGTTGGGATCATTCAGCTGTAACTGCTAGCGAAGGCCAGTAATTCCTTTGCCCGGAGTAGACCACACAGGAGATAAAACCTCCATCCGCAAAATCATTTTATTTTGTGTTTTTACTCTAGTCTTCAGGTAATATTTTAGGTAATAATTTAGCTAGACCCTCTGTGGTCTAGTGGGTCTAGTATCCCGGGGTAGATCCCCATGGGGAGTACAATATTGTGCTCGGTTTGGTTGGTGGTAGGACTTTGTTTAAGTCCTCCTGGGTAGCTACCACCATCTTACCTAATTCTGTCGCAATCTACAATCCAAAAAAAATATGTGTTTCGGCATTTAGAGGTAAGATAGCCAGTTCCTCAGTTAGTTAGCCTTATCTCAACTTGTAACCACGTGAGATGAAGCCAAGGGCTTCCCCATCGCACAGTAAATAAATTAAAAAAAACCTATTAACATGTGCACCACCAACCACCTCTTTAGCCATTAAATCCTCACCACCAACAGTTGTCTGGAAAGAATCGATTATAAGCTACAAGACCGCCCATTATTCATACAAAATAAAATAAGTAATTCAGTTTTATTTTTATGGTATTCAATAAAGTATTTTCATTCATTAATTCCTAATATTTCTTTATTTCTTTAATATGATTTATTTTTCATTTGAAATTTTTTAAACAAATTATATTCACGTAGATGGTTATTACAGATATGACAATAATGATGGTAGCGTGAGATCATACATCATTATTAGGTAATACCCGTAAATAGACATTGATGATCAAACTATTTGGTTTAATTCATGGCCATCATTTTTCTGGGTTCATTATAGAATGATTGCATGAAATATAGAATAAATTATTTATTGTGCGTTTTACCGATACAAATCTATTATAATTTATATAACAAATTAAAATAAAACTGGCCAAGTGCGATCACGCACACTGAGTGTTCCGTCCCACATTTCAAAGCAAAAAACACCTGGTTTCTAATATATGTCTAACTATTACGCTTCACGACATACAGCTAGCTGATGGACCAACAGGGAAGGCTTAGTAATAGGTACCCGTGGTCACCCTATGGGTACGGATCCCTAAAAATCATTATTAGAGGTCTGTACCCAAAACGCCATTTAGTATAACCAAAACTTTGCTGTCAGTCTGTCGATCTGATAATCGAGTTATTACAGTGTATAACCTAACAAAGAACTTATAGGTGCTTAATACATAAATACTGTGAATAATAAAGGGAGTCCTCTTCCAAGAAACGTGTTGTGAACTTTTACAGCCAATCACAGACAGCAAAACGACCAGAACGCTGGCCTGCACTTGCACTGCAGATTCTAGCCACAGCAATTAATATTTACAAACAATTGATTAATTTATATTACCATGTGGTGGCAACAACAATTGATTAATATAAATATATTAAATCGTCATAATGGCTGGCAGACTGACTGACTAACTGACAGTCTCGTCTTTCTTTAAGTAACTTACTTTTTTTTTCTTATAAAACTATGAAACATAAAAGGAAGCTACTTAGGTTAAATGTAATTTAAAAAATCTAATTTTAGTTCCCTAAGTTCCGAACCAGACATTTTTGGATTCGCTTACTGAGGGGTGCACTAAGAAAGGATTTCGGGAAATTCTCACGGTGTTAGGGGAACGAATTCCCGAGCATTCCACTAGTGCTTTACATGTAGATGATACAGTTAATATTTATTTTTGAGCGTATGTTTTGAAGATGATTCTTAGTTGAGTGTAATGATGTTGTTATGTTTAAGTTGTTTCTTTTGAAATTAAATACCTCCTGTTTAAATATGCTCGTAGCTCTTTGTGTATCAATGTATGGCTGCAACTAACTGTATTTGTTATTTGTTAATTTGTGTTTCATATTGTGACCTTTAAATTGCACATTAATTATTACTAGAAACCAGGTAGAAATGACCGTAATAAAGATGTATAAATAAATAAAATTATATACAAAAATAAACTTTAGCTTTCTGCACTCCTCTCTTTTCTCCTCCTTCGGGGCCGAAATTTTATCTTAGTGTATCACAATACAATTCTGTTCTACTCTCACGTCCTAAGTTTTTCATGCGTATTTTAACTAGGGTGTATATTTTTGTGCACAATAGGTATATTGTTCATTATTTTCGATACAAATTCAATTGTTTTTAAAGCAAGAGTGAAATTATGTATTTAAATCGTACAACACCGTTGGCCACATTCATTCAATCAGGTGAGATTGAAATCCAACAATAGTCTATTAATCATAAAAAAAAACGCAGCGGTCTAGGTTTTTCTGTGGTTAAGCGTTTTCAGCGCAATACTGAAGCGAATCGCTTCGGTATCTGTAAAAACCGATAGAAAAACTAGGGTTCCCTAATGGATTGCCGTGAAGATTTCTCAAAAACCATACTCACAAGTATAAAATGTTATATTAAGGCCTTCACTTACCTATTAAAAGTGGGCGCATTCTAGAAGCGTTCTCCTTTTTAGTCTGTAAAATATAAATGTATCAAAATATAAAACATTGACATAAATCCTAAAAATCCTAAAACCTCACCAGAAGACCTGACCCAAAGATAATAAATATATGTAAAACCTTTTTTTCGTTGAATTTTCTAGTTTAAATATTGTACCCTGCTTTTTTTGTGGATCAATAAATATCTTATAGATAAGGTGACATATTTATTTATTCACCATTATTTACTACTAACTCCATCTCATTTTGTTTATCCATTTATTAAATGATTGTAATTTAATGCAACGATATAAACTCACTGAATCCATTATTTTATATTACTTATAACATCGGTTGGATAGACACTATGTAATTCTTAATCTTCTAATCGCAAAGCCTTAGTAGGTCCCGTACATTTAACAACAACGCCTAACCTACATTTCTAAATGTCAAAGACCACAGATACTTACAAACTCGTGACTGGCTGACAATGAAACAAAAACACCTAGCAACAAAAAAAAAACACTTTTCTCTCTTCAAAAAACTCTTTTGATTATTTAATATAAAATTATATAGAAAAAATAACGCGCACGGGTGAGCAAGCGCAGTACTGGGTATAGAATGACGTGCGCGGAAGCCATGCCGCTTATATCTAGACTTTTAAACAGTTAGAATTGAAGAAGCTTTCAAACGTACAGAAATGCCTTTTTATTATACGTCATAGAGATGGAACAAGCACACAAATCACCTGATGTAAAATAGAACTCTTGCCCAGAACAAAGCTTGGCTACGTAGGTAATTAATTGAAGTTGAATTTTACATGTATATACTTACGTGTATTATTTCACTCGTAATAATATGATATACTAGCTTTTACTCTCGGCTCCGCTCGCGTTAAGAAGTGTTATTATTGTATATTTAATTAGGTATTATTTTTGCGGCTTTACTTTTGTTTAGTGTGTGTAAAAAATTAGGGCCTAAAAAATTAAAAACGACAGTACATTCTTCAACTTCTCTACTAACGTTCAGATTTTCTTTAGCCATTTTAAAAAAGTCTAACCGACAAAACCCATACTTTCTTAGCGGATGCCTACGTCATAACATCTACCTGCATGCCAAATTTCAACCCGATCCGTCCAGTGGTTTGGGCTGTGCGTTGATAGATCACTATGTCAGTCAGTCAGTCACCTTTGAGTTATATATATTTAGAAGACTTATACTTATTCGATAACCTAATTTCAGGAACTCTTGCGTTAGCAAAGCCTTACTGCGTAGGTTATTAATTGAAATTTAATTTCATATACAGGCTGAGTTTCTTTCCAGGGCCATTCATTGAGGCCAAGTCTGAAACCGTGAGAATTATCGAAAAGTCATGTTAGCAGTTACGTGCTCGATTTCAAAAACAATAAGTTCTGCATTAAAGAAAATCTATTTTTTTTATAGTTTTTCTAGAAAAGTGAATTTTTGGATATGTATTTTTTTGCATTTATGTGTTCTTTGTTTGAAAATAAAAAAAAATGTATGATGACTACGTGCCCAAAGCTGTTGGAACACTTTCAAAATTGAAAATTTATTAATAATAAAATAAATGCATAAAAAACATGTCCCTGTCTGTTATGTTCTTATACCTGCACGTTATCCCACGATATAAGTCACGCGAAATCAGTGATTGTATTAACTACTGGAGATAATAGCGAATTTAGAAAGGCTTAATTGATTTATTTTCTTCGCTCCTATTTATTTTTACTAAATCATTAATTACTATGAAAATATATTCATTTATAAATATCGTAGACTGTATATTTGCGAAACACGTTGTTATTAGTTTCACTTTCTCAAGGATTATGTTAAAAGCTTGACACGAATAATGATAGAAACCAGAAGCCGATAGTGGACGAAATAAAACCGTGAAAAATAAAAAAACATAATTATTTTCTGCATTCCTCCTCCGCATAACAATATTTACGCTATTTTTTTAATACAATCTTAGTTTATGAATGAGCCCTTACTGACGAGCGTTAGCGCAATATTCTTAGAAAGGGCCCCGAAGATTTCACATCGTGTATTCAGAACACTACTTTCGATAACTAACCACTAAAACTCAACACATCTTAGCATTTGAACCTGTTGAGGTTCAAATAGATAAACAAATCACCTGGAAAGAAGGATAACATAACACCGAGCTCAAACGGTTAACGTGGGCCCTGCCACATAAGATCCAAGTGAAACTCCTGAAATCGGTGAAAGGACGTTGTAAAAGATCTTAGAAGCATTAGAAAAAGCACGTGAGAGAGGAGACAGAGTGAAATGGCAGAAGATCGTTAGAGACCGAGACCAAAATGTTCGAATCGGAAACATCACTTTTTATCGGATACGACATAGAATCCGATAGATTTCAACGCTATTCACAAACCATTTATGAAAATCTTCACGTGAATGTCTCGAATACAAATGTCAATTTGTATAATTTCGGAGTTAAGAATAGCGTTTTCGGAATCTCCATCGGAAGTTTCCGAGTTCGATCCGATAAGGCTTTTCGAATGTTTGAAAATAGATATAAAGGAGGTTGTCGTGCTAAAATAATTAATTCAAATTAATTGCATGAATCAATAATTTTATTTGTTCATCATCATCAGTTTATTAGTCGGCGTGCAAATAAAATTACAGATTTTAATGAATTCCTACTTCTCTCGAATAAATTACTGCTACTGAGTAGTAACTTTAAGTACCTAAAACCTATTTTTTTTCATACCCAAATTTTTCAAGTTATGATAAGGCCGAAGGTGGAAGCGCACGTCACCCGGAATCCTCAACAAACTGAGGAACCTCTGAATTCGTAATAAAAGTATCTAATACTCGTAGTGTTCGTCAAAGTTCATGGGCAGCTTTTTTTTTTACATGAAAAAGGTGAGCTCTTAAACTCAAAACTTGCAAAGATACGATCTACGATGGAGCTTAATGTTTTTATTGTTTGCCAATTTTCACCACGACGATCTCCAACATGCATACAAAGCGCGGAGATTATGGACTCCTCTCCAATAAATCCAGACATTTACGGATTGACTAATGACAGTTAAATGTACCTGAGTCGAAACTTAATAATAAAAACGTCTTGATCGGATTACTCGGCAGGTACTTGTTTTCGAATGATACCAAAACGACTACAAAGTAGGGTATATAAGTAGGTACACTGGTTGAGCAGATCTCCTTAATAACCTACCGATACTTAACTGTTGTGCCGATGCCCTACTTTGTTAGATCCTGTTTTTAAGAGCCCCTACCTGAGGACCATAACCATAACTTAGGTACTAGAGGTGTGTGCGGATTGTCGCAGGCCACAGATGATTTTGCCCACACCACCACCGCCGCCATGTTTTCATTGGCGTGAAATCGGCGTGTAATATTTATGGAAGCAGCCGTTCGAACTCTTTTATTTTACTTGCAGTCTCGCACGATGATAAACGATGAATATATTTGACCGTTAATTATGTTATTGAAACCATTAAAGATTCTTTAGCAGATTTTACCTTACCTTCTGCATAAATAAAAAGTAAACGATCAAAAGAGAAGTTCAAGATCGACTAACATTCTTGAATTGTGACCAACGTTAAAAGGAGCATTTATAACAAGGCGGCGTCTATCGTATGGTATCCATATGAGTTTACTTACGTTTTGCGACCAGAGAAGATCCAAAAGGCTTTCTTAAGATTATTTTACAAGAAGATCTTTGGATATTATCCGTTTTGTACACCAAAATATTTTGACTTGGTACGTATAGGCTTCAACTCTCTAGAGGCAAGGCGTTACTACAATCTACTAGTCACTGCCTGTCAGATAATGCGCGGCGTTTTGGACTGCCTGGAACCAGTAGTTCGAGTTGTAAGATTGTCTGTTCACACATTTCTACAGCTATTTGCATCTGTTACTAAGTTGAATCCGACAAAGGAAAATTCCAGCCAGTACTCTATCGTTTATAGTAGTTCGTCAGAAGGTTCGATATTCAAAGGAGGTTTGATATTCCGGCAAATCTAGAAACATTATTTGGCCTATAAACCGTCCCAAGCAATATAATCCCAAACAAATGTGAGTGAAAGTATCTACCATGTCCCAATCTCAACTTACTTCAGCCCCAACTGTGTCAACAACGCACAGTTTGATAATGTAGGTCAAGCATGTACCTACATGTTACTTCTTAAATTAGCAAAACAAAATATTAGGAAGATAATAGAAATAAAAAATTTAGTTAAGTAATAAAAATTTTGAAAGTGAAACTTTCAAAATTCAAAGATTCAAGATTGGATGCAACGATCGAAAAACTAACAGTTGTTTAGTTTTTTGATCGGTGCATCCAAATCCAAATCATCCAAATGGTCATCCAAAAAATCTTTATTCAATAAAATGTTCTGTTAAACTAACTATATACAAAGGAATCAGTCAGATTACCTAAAGACTACGTTACAAACGGCCTATATGTAACTCAACTGTTCCAAACCAGTACCAGACACAAGCGTGTCCAAGACACTGGCTGTATTGCCACGCTGAATACCCTTGGGTCACGTGTCGCCTAAATCAAAAGCCCCGCAAGATTTTTGAAAACCTTGATGGCACCAGCTCCTCACGGACCAAAGGTCTCTACCCCAAAAGGCTTAAATAGGTAAGCTCTGTCGAGACCACTATATTTGCGCCTTTTGTGATCCTGATGCCCGGTGTCCGGTTTATTAAAAATCATGCGGCTTTTAATTGAGGCGACACGTCACCCGAGGGCTGGCTATTATTTAGGCCAGAGAATAAGCATTGCTTACTGCACTGCTAAGCAGTGGCAATGCAGCAGGTGTCTTGGGCACGCGATAAGTCTAGTACTGGTCTGGCACAGTTGAGTTAAATGTAGTCCGCTTTGATCTTGAAAATAGTTATTTAATTTTATTTTATTTTTTTATTTAATCAATTATATGTTGAGGACAAAAACATGTACAAAATTGCCAATAACCTAGTTTGGGTGATGCAAGTTCATTGTAATAGAAATGTTCATACCTAAAATGCTTTATTTATTGTTACTCTTTAATCCTCGTAAAATTTACATGAATCATGATCTTATTCCATAACAAAATCTCGCCACTACGTGAAATCTAGCTAATATCATATCAAGGGCATCAGTCATCATCATCAGCCGAATAACTTCTTAACAGATGAAAAGAATCCATTTGCCTTCTCTGTGGTTGGGCCATCAAAGTTTCCCCTTAGGACGATCGCTGGCGTCGGTGTGTCTTTCGCTCCTGAAAACAATGTTGTCTGATGGAGAAAATTAAATGCTGCCTTGAACACCGCCACCTTGTTAGTCATAATAATAATAATAAATTAAGTAAAAAGAAATTTTATAATAATAAATTTAATGATAATAAATTTATTGGATAAGATAGGTCTATTACTGACAATAGTAGAGAAGCGTTAGTACGTGTGTTGATCTCACTAATATATTATAAAGGCGAATGTTTGTGTGTATTAACACGTTGGGTTCTGCGCGTCCGCTCTCTATGTAAAACACACCGTAAGTGTTTTACAGCACCCATCAAGTTAACACATCCACAACATAACAGCTACTTTTTATCCCACGAATCAGTTCCCGTGGGATAGAAATGGGATGTCAAATAACGCCATGCAAACCCTTTTGGTTTTTTATTGCTCTATTACGCAAAAACGACAGCATGAATTGAGCTGAAATTTTGCTCAGATTTAAACTACTAGCAAAGCATATAAAGTTTTTATGCAAGTACCACGCTGTCGAAGCCGTGAGCAGAAGTTAGTAAATAAGACAATCTAGGTATGTTAAAATAATAGTATATAGTGCTACTACGCACTCCCGTAGTACCTAATAGCTGGAATATTCAGCCCATCGGTTTCTTAATTACGAGGTAAATGACAACTTTATTCAAGGCATAGCTGCAACCGCCATCTGCCTAGGTACCCAATTTGTTTTTAGATTTCCTGCTCAGTTATGTTGTACCTTTTGAGCTCCGAATAAATGTATTTTGTTGTACTTTTTAACTACCGGAGATTAGTATCATTTGTTTTTTCAGTATGGGCTAGCTCTTGACCATGACTACTTGCACATGCAAGCATGCACCCTTTTGACCAAATACTTTCTACAAATGTATACATCTCAACAAAAAAAAGTAAAGTTAAAAAAATATATTTTCAGATAGCGTTTGGATTTTTAGCCAACTTCCATAAAGAAGAATAACGCTTTTAAGTTTGTGTGTTAAAATAAACACAAAAATGTGAACAGTTAAAATTTACACACAAATGTACATAACAGAAACGTTCTGAATAGCATTGATATTCTATAGTGTATTAAAATTATTATACTTTTTTTTCCGACTTGCCTAGACAAGGATAAGGTCTTTTATAGAGCGACCTTAATAAAATTATATACTTATCAAAACCTCACCATTAGTAATCGGTTTCACATTATCCAGCGTAACAGTCTTAACCTCTGCAGGTTGTATCTTGCTGGGGCTAATCAACGGCTTGACAGGCGCTGGTTCCACGTAAGCCGTGGGCTCCTCAATCTTCCCTTCAAACAGCACGATTCCCTGCTCGTTGTCCCTGATGAAGAACACGAAGGGCTTGTCAACCTTCACTTCGACCCCGGAGAAGGATAGAGGGACCACGACGGCGGCTGACACGGCAGCGGCGATGGTGCCGGCTTCATCAACTGACAAGAAGACTTTGTGCTGGAAGTTGCTGACGCTGACAGGAGCTGTGCTATCTTGGAAGATGCCGGAGAGGTTGGACTTGGTGGAGAACAGAGAAGTGATGTGCATCTGAAAGGTACGTTGACTGTATTACCTGATTTGTTCCGGAATTAGAGTAGAAGTTGTATAGGGGCAATTTAATAAGCATTTTTTTTTCCAAATAATGGGTTAGCTTTTGACCTATATGTTCGTCTACAAATTTCACCGTTTACCGTGTTCTGTCGACGAAGCTCCAGAGGAAGAGGAAGTTCCTCTCAGCAGGAGGATAGTATCCGTTTTAGGCCGTATACTTTTTGTTTTACAGTTATAAAATTTAAAATAACAAATATTGTTTTTCTTAATTTTAATTAATTTTATTGCTACATGTAATACAGTATTTGTATTCTGCCTAGGCTAATGGACAGCAAACATATTTCGGAACGTCGCTGAAACTTAAATTAAGATGAAACCAAAGTTTTTTGCAGTTCTGATAAATTTATACATAGAGAGAAGGCTTTGGATCTCTTTTTTGCATATTGCGTGCAGGAAGGAGTGTAGGAGTGTATTTTAGGGAATTTTATAATCGAAGAGGAGTGTAAAAAGCTATGCACTTTGTTTACTATGATATATTTTAATAGTTGAATTTGACCACTGCACAACTACAGTACCTACAATTTAACGGTTTGCCGTTTATAACCTCACTCAATCGTAGACTCCATCCTTGTTCTGGCGTAAAGCCTATACAGTCAAAATTCGACCACTATATAGCCTCTCGTATGTATGAATTAATAATATTTTGATTCCAGCTCGAAGAGATACTCACTTTGCTGAGTGGTTCCACCAGATCACTATTATACTTGACAGTGAACCGAGGCATAGTAAGTGTGACGTCAGTGGGCCGCATCAGGTCTTGGATCTTCGCCAGACTGATGAAGGGCAGGTCCCGGATGAGAGCCTCGCATCCGGCGCGGTCCAACGGAACTAGCAGGATCATGGAGTACCGCCCACCCTGGAGAGAAAATACATGAGCTGTGAGTGTGACACATCAATAGCCCATTTATGTCCACTGCTGGACAGAACTTTTACGAGATTCACCGGCTAAGTTAAATGGGTCGTTAACATATTAACATATATACATAATTAGATTTTCGGACAAGATATAGATATATAAATATTATATATTTATATAATTATATAGATATTATAAATAATAAGAAATAAAAACTTGTTCTGGGTGGGAATCGAACCCACAACCGCAGCGCAGAGTGTAGAGCTACTACCGACTGAGCTGTGAGGTTTGTTACATATTCATACATAAATATATATATTTCTTATATGTTGTATATTGAAGGTAAAAGTAGAAGGAACAAAACCGGTGGTTAATAACCTATATGAATGCCACTAATAGGGAGAAACGGGTCTCAACAGCCTCAAATAATATATAGTGATCACAACCACTATGTCAAGAGTGTACCGACCGGAAAGAAGAATACACATCACAACCACTACGGCATAACACTTAAAAAAACAATAAGGACAATCGATTTAAATCAGAGTATTTAGCTATCAGAGATTTAGACCTCCTTGTGAAAAGGCTCGGCTGGGGAATAAGTTACTTTTTTGGAAGAGCCCTTTCAGACAACTTTATAGTTGGAAAACAAAGCAAATTAAATAACAGAAAGATTAGCAACTTCATGATACGACTTTGACCAACGTTCGCTGACAATAATCACACGATTCACACATAAACAGCTCGACTGTCTAACTGCTCTGACTGCGTAACTGTCCACTGGACTTGTTCCACCTCGTCTGCCAGATTTCTCCATAAATATCATGCTTGATAGACAAAAACGAAAAAATAAAGGCTATTTTCGAGCGATCAGCAGGCCAAACCTTTGTACGAGTCTACAAATTCATAGCAATAAGCTATGAATTTATATAATACAAAAGACATCAACGCATGCACACACAATATTATCTTGTAATTATTAATATTATCATTAAGCCTAATTAAGCAGTAAGTACCTATGCCAACACTGTTTATGTAAAATTAATATCATATCAATAAAAGTAATGCATAACTAAATATATTTTTGCCTTGGTGGTCGCGGCTTAAGAATCGACCCCTCCAACTCAGCCCATGGATGTCTTAATAGCCGACTAAGGGATCTCGCCAGAAGAAGGGCAGCAACTTCCTTCTGTGTATATTCTAAACCTTTACTGCGATCAAATCCGCCTTCAGCTTTGAAGGAGACTCTGTCCAGCAGTGGACACTAATGGGCTGTTGATGTGTGATATTGTGAAGTAAAATATATACCTCATACGGTAGCTCGACAGCATGTGCCCTCAGATCGCTCACATACGCGTAGGGCAGTTCAGTCTCCATGTCCATCATAGCCACCTTCTCGCAGACATCAGAACGGTAGAAGCAATCGCCGTAGGAACGCCTCGGGTCGAACGCAAACCTCCAGGCGCTTTTGAAATAGAGAGCGTTGGTCAGGATTATTTGCGACCCTGCCGTCAACTGCGCTGAAAACATTAACCATAAAAAACATTCTAAGTAACAGGAACCTGAACTACCAACTGGACTATAACATCCTTTGTAGGATTCCATACCCAAAGGGTACCAACTAGAGCTGCCCGCCCCGTCTGTCTGTCTCATGAACTGTAATAGGTATACAGTTTTTAAAGAGAATTTCAGGAAAAAATAGTCTTGCTGCTAAACTGACGGACCCTCTGTGGACATGTTACCGCTCCGAGATCTGCGTTGCAAGTAGTTTTTCACAGAGATTTGTCGGATTTGTTACTAAATATTTTTTCTGTTTTCATATTTTATTTTGAATTATGGATCTCCGCAAAATAACGCCTTAATCAATAAGCTAAGAGTATTTCAGTTTTTGCTATAACAACTAATTATCTAGTGTTAATGTAATCTTGTTCCCATATTACAAGCTATGATTAGTTTGGGGCTAGATGGCGCTGTGTAAAATTAATGTCCTGTAATATTTATTTATAAGTCCAGGTGATGTGCGCTTCCACCTTCGGTCTTACATATTACAAGCTATGATTAGTTTGGGGCTAGATGGCGCTGTGTAAAATTAATGTCCTGTAATATTTATTTATAATTCCAGGTGATGTGCGCTTCCACCTTGTAATATTTATTTATAAGTCCAGGTGATGTGCGCTTCCACCTTCGGTCTTACATATTACAAGCTATGATTAGTTTGGGGCTAGATGGCGCTGTGTAAAATTAATGTCCTGTAATATTTATTTATAATTCCAGGTGATGTGCGCTTCCACCTTCGGTCTTACATAACTTGAAAGCAGATGAGGTCCCGTCGTACCTTATGCACCATTGACTTGCACCATCAGTGGCCAAGCGCTTTCCCATCGTACAATAAGAAATAACTATAAATTACACTTAGCCACCAGGCGCAAATACCATAATCACCTAGCGTCGTCCATACGTAAGCTAAAGGTTTACGTAAGGTTATATGTAAGGTTTATGTCTTCGGCCTTTCTTTTGGTAACAGATATGCGTGCAATGGTACTGCAAACCACCCATGATTGTAATTTTGAAGAATGCAGAACTCATTTTTTTGGAAATCAAGCACGTAACTCCTAACATGACTTTTCGATAACTCTCACGGTTTCAGACTTGGCCTTAGTGGCCCTGGAAAAAAACTCGCCCTGGAAAAAAACTCAACCTGCATGGTAACAAATCCGCTTAAGTCGTTTGAAAAGTTTCAAATTGACACGTTTCTCGACACGAGACATCTTCAGGAAATATAGTGTTGCTGCTAAGCTGATGAGCCTTCTGCCGGCATGTTGCCGATCCGAGCGCGAGCTATTTGCGGCGCTGTGCTCGGATTGGTGGCGAATTAGCGGATTTGTTACTATGTATCTTTCTATTTTCATGTTATTCCATTTATGTTTTAATGTTCATTGTTATTAAAGTATCCAAACTTTTAAAATAAAGTTTAAAATAAGTTTATTAGACTGGCAAAAGGAGCAAGAATCTCTATTACACGATAGTAGTGCTATTTAATTAATATACTTTACCTACTTAATTTAGAATTTTACTAACCTTTATTTATCTATAAAATTATCATTTATCTATTATTATTTTTACCCTGTGAATTTGGTTAGTTTTATTTTAATATGACTGTGATACGGTGATATTTGTATGATCTTTCTCATCTTTTTAATTTTTCTGTGTTACAACTTATATTGTAATGTTATTATATTATTATGTTTTATTTTTTACATAGTTCTTTCTTTGTGAACGAAATCATCATCTTTTTATTTTAATTCGGTTAAAAGGGTTTTAACGGAAGATCAGAGCAGGTTCTCTGAGCCTGCATATGCTGAGTTAAAACCTTTTTGTAGCTCGGCAACGTTTTGCAATAATTTATATTGTATATGTGTTTTTATTATTTACTTTGTCTGTATTTAATTAAAATACATAATAAACAAAAAAGAGTGTTGTCCGAGATGCAAATAACCGTTTTTTGATTTTGATTTTTTTTTTATTATTTATATTGTACTTAGGTTCCTACCTGGTTCAACAATGGTAGGGATAAGGCCATGAGTCTTCTGCCCAACCCAAGTGTTGATGAAGTCTGATGCTTTCTTGGGATCGTTGTAGTCCACCTTGCTCAGTTCAGAAGAGAAGACCTGCTTGACTGCATCCTCGTACTCCTTCTTTAGAGCCAGTTTGTCGGAAACGAAGACTCCGTTAGCACTTTGTAGCACTGTTGATTTTTCGTTTTGCTGAAATTTGTAATGCGCCTTTTGATTACTTATCTCTGACAGATTTTAGGAAGGACTTATTAAATGTGTGAGATAATAGACAGGTACGTACGTAATATATAATGTTTGTATGTTACATTTTGACAGCTATACGGTTGGTACTTGAAGAAAGACATGATTATTGTGTAAACGGGAAGAGTGTGTGCCTTTTTAAGTCCATGCTGACGAAGGTGCAGGACAGCTAGTACAAATATATATATATATATATATTATTGTACGACGGGAAAGCGCTTGGCCTTCATCTCACCTGGTAACAAATTCAGATAAGGCCGAAGTTGGAGGCGCACTTCACCCGGAATCCTCAACAAACTGTGGAACTTGCTATCTTACCTCTAAATTCCGGACAGATTTTTTTCTAAGAATTGTTATTATGGCGACTGAATTAGGTAAGATGGTGGTAGCTAACCAGGCGGACTCAAACAAAATCCTACCACCAACCAAAAAATATGTTTTTATTTGCTAAATACCAAGATAATATTGTTTTATAGCCACAATAAACTGTGTTTTCTGACGACGTGGCAGCGCTTGGCTTTTACCTCGCGTGTCATGTTAAGGTAATTAAAAGCGCACTTCATCCAGAAGCCTCAACAGGCTAGGGGCTGTTTGAGATAATACATATATAGAAATAATAGATTTGCAAACTTTGAGGATACTGATGAACAAAATATCTTCAATAATTAAAGTCGTGAGACTGTATTTATGTTTCTTACTGTACTTTACCCTACTTAAGCACCCTATTATTATTTCCATGAATACCAAGTCTATCATTAGGAAAAACAACAAACTAAATCATTATTATCGCTCTCTGACTTCCTCCTACGAATAAGTACCTACCTAATCATGTAATTAAACCCGCCAACAGGCAATTTATATTATCTATGCTATTTTCCTCCAAGAATCAATTAATATTCTCAACAAAAATAGGGCCAACATTGGCAGTGGATTGCAAACCCTACTACATAATAAACAAATGTAAGAATGAAAATAAAAAAAAATCAGGCTTCAACCTTCTAACAAATACTTTGTTAAAAGGCTGAATGAAGCCTAGCTATGTTTTATCAGCATACAAAATATCCCTAATAATTTGAATGCTGATAAAACACAGCATTTGTATATTTTCAGCGCCGTACCACCAGCAGTCGATGAGCTGTTAGGCTCTTAATCGATCTCCATCAATTGTAAATTCCCAAGGAATTTCGGTATTGAGGTTGCGGGTATTCGACCAGTATAAGCGTAAATATGTTTAAACTTCAAACATCTTGTTTTGGAGGTTTGTTAAGGAATTTGTACAATCTGTGACTGAAAATGCTTGTTATTCTAAGACATTGATCTTCTTCTTTTTCTTCCTGCCTTTGCCCCACACTGAGGCTGGGTCTCATTACATTCTCTTCTTCCAGTTTACTCTGTCATCTGTGTTTTAACTGCCTCTGTGGTTTAGTGGTTCTACCCACCGATTTCAGATCCGGAGGTCCCGGGTTCAATCCCCATGGGGAGTACAATATTGTGCTTGGTTTGGTTAGTGGTAGGACTTTGCTTAAGTCCACCTGGCTAGCTACCACCATCTTACCTGATTCTGTCGCCATAACGACAATTCTAAAATTGTTGTGTTCCGGCATTTATAGAGGTAAGATAGCCCGTTCCCCAGTTGGTCGAGGATTCCGGGTGAAGTGCGCCTCAACCTTCGGCCTTAACTTAACTTGTTACCAGGTGAGATTAAGGCCAAAGGCTTCCCCGTCGTACAATAAAAAAAAAATTACTCGTCAACTCAGCAGTCACTCTTTCTCTCATGCATATCACGCAATCCATCTATATCTTCCTCTCCTTGGTCTTCCCCTACTCCTAAGTCCGTCCACATTCATACTTAACATTATTTTAGTTGTATGAATTCCTTACCTCCGCATGACGTGTCCAGTTTAGCCTATTACTCCTCATTCTAAAACATTGATCATCGATAGTATATCATTATTCTATGATTCACATGTCCGTTTTCATGCTTTTAACATTTAATTACCATACTTACTTGCAACGCTCTTAAGTAAGAGCTCATTTCATTTCTTCTATCGATAGCATCAGGTGACAATCTCAAAGTATTTCTGATCTCGGTCGCTGTACCATCGTGGGCGCCTTCCAGCAGCATAGCTAAGGTGGTTTTGATGCTGGCTGGTGAGACCATGACGTTCCCAGGCTTGCCTTCGGCGACATATCGAAGGAGTTCGATGTCGAAGAAGTTTAGTCTTGAGCTTGATATCGATCGGCCATGTTGGCATTTGAAGCTTTGAACGCTGATTAGTAATATAGCTGAAATATTTGTAAGTATACATTCGAACATGTTTTTTTACTGTGTTTGACATGGATCTACAGTAAATAAATTTCAGACATTCATCAATAGGTAATCTTAAGATTGTTCGCAGCTTTATAGCTAAAGCTGGTTTTTGGTAAATGGTATCTTTAAATACAGTGTGAATCTAAATATATATAACTCAAAGGTGACTGACTGACTGACATAGTGATCTATCAACGCACAGCCCAAACCACTGGACGGATCGGGCTGAAATTTGGCATGCAGATAGATGTTATGACGTAGGCATCCGCTAAGAAAGGATTTTGATTAATTCTACCCCCAAAGGGATAAAATAGGGGATGAAAGTTTGTATGAAACTTTTACAATTTTAAACCGATCGGGCTGAGACTTTGCATGCATAAAGCTACTATGACGTAGGCATCCCCTAAGAAAGGATTTTGAGATTTTGCATTTGTTTTGTTTCGGTTTAGTAATAACTCAAAGGAGACTGACTGACTGACATAGTGATCTATCAACGCACAGCCCAAACCACTGGACGGATCGGGCTGAAATTTGGCATGCAGATAGATGTTATGACGTAGGCATCCGCTAAGAAAGGATTTTGATTAATTCTACCCCCAAAGGGATAAAATAGGGGATGAAAGTTTGTATGAAACTTTTACAATTTTAAACCGATCGGGCTGAGACTTTGCATGCATAAAGCTACTATGACGTAGGCATCCCCTAAGAAAGGATTTTGAGATTTTGCATTTGTTTTGTTTCGGTTTAGTAATAACTCAAAGGAGACTGACTGACTGACATAGTGATCTATCAACGCACAGCCCAAACCACTGGACGGATCGGGCTGAAATTTGGCATGCAGGTAGATGTTATGACGTAGGCATCCGCTAAGAAAGGATTTAGATTAATTCTTCCCCCAAGGGGATAAAATAGGGCATGAAAGTTTGTATGAAACTTTGTCAATTTTAAACCGATTGGGCTGAGACTTTGCAAGCATAAAGCTACTATGACGTAGGCATCCCCTAAGAAAGGATTTGAGATTTTGCATTTGTTTTGTTTCGGTTTAGTAGTTTTGGTTATAGACTCTGCTTTGTATTTGGCATTTGTATTGTTTTCGTTTGGTTTGAGTATAGGTTTTGTCGGTTAGACTTTTTTTTAAATGGCTAAAGAAAATCTGAACGTTAATGGAGAAGTTGAAGAATGTACTGTCGTTTTTAAGTTTTATAGGCCCTAATTTTTTACACACGCTAAACAAAAGTAAAGCCGCAAAAACCATACCTAATTAATAATAATATTTCTTAACGCGAGCGAAGCCGCGGGCAAAAGCTAGTTCTATTCATAAACTTGAAATACGCTACAGGCTAAATTTATCTAAAAACAGCAGTGTTTCAGAAATTACATATAGATATAGATTTTTCCTATTGATCCCTAACTGACCGAATCTTTACGACCAAAGTTTTTTCGGTAGGTTTTGGAATCCATTATGTATTTAAAAGCTACCATTTACCGAGCACCGTCTCATTCGTATATTATTTTCTGTTGTACGACAAGAAAGCGCTTGCCCTTCATCTCACAATTATGTCTAGTGATAAGGTCAAAGGTGGAAGCGCACTTCACCCGGAATCTTCAACAGACTGAGAAACTTAAACACCACTGAGATTTCACTTTGAGTTAACCTTCTTTACCATAACACATCAGCTTACAAATCACATCAATTGGTTGGAGCTTGAAAGCAGGAAATCTTATTCTGAGGCTTTTACCTACCTACTACCTACTTACTTACTGACTTACCTACTGTCACAGAAACGTTTTGCAGCTAATTTTATGATATATACTATTAATACATTTCAATATATAATAAGGATTCGATGTCTACGTTATCCTGTAAGTAGATTCAGCAAAGGTCATGTTCAAAATCTGAAAGTACGATTGTTTTTGTGCTGGCTCATATCTCTACTCAGTAAAAATGAAACTAACTATCTCAGTTTCATAATAATGACAAGCGTTAGCTTCCTAGCCTGTGACAATGACTCATTCATCTGTCATGATGGCATTACACTGAAGGTTATTGACTCTGAAATGAGTAACTTTGTAAATCAAACTCAATCATCACAATAGCTGAATCGTATCGTAGTCAGTAAGGTCGAGAGATACATTATATTAAAAGGAACTTACCTATAGATATTAATTTCATTTTGGACACAAATAATCAGTACACTAAACGACTGTACACTACCGCAGACGGCATTGACTGAGGTAGGTATATACGTAAGTAAAGTTAAGTAGCTATAGTCTTTCAAAACAAGTTTAAGCGCATAGCGTCAAGGTATCTTGCTCATTTCATGATCATATTAATAAAAATATATCTACATACATACTTATATGATGACATGTGGTCAATTTCTGGTTTTACAATCTCACGATCTCAGCTATGGAAAAACCACTTCTTGTTACACTGGTTCCTTTTCTGAGCTGAATACAAATATTCAGAATCAATATTCATGAGAATAACACCGGTTTTGGAAACTTATGGAAGATCCTCTGTTAGATATGCGAGACGGTTCATATATTCATTATTGTGTATATATATATGTCTGAAGCCATTTCAGGCTATCATATACCTAAAAGGTCTACTAATTCAATCAATGTTTAGCTAGTTCATCAATTAGCTTGCCATTTATTTAACCTCTAGGTTTTGGTCAGTTCCAAAATGTACTTTGTCAGCAATCAAAGTAGTTTATTTTTATATTGTGCTTGATTTGGTTTGTGGTAGGACTTTGTTTATGTCCGCCTAATATATAACCTTTACTTAATAAATATTTGAAGTTTCATTTTAATTCCAAGTGCAAGTGCCTGGTATCTCTTGCTTATAACAAAGCCGTACTGCATAGGTCACATTCACAAAGAGCATGACCTATGTAGCACAGCATTGCGCCCGTCAACATGAGTTATAAAGGTGTTAAGCCTTGCGTAACCGGCAACCACCCTTCAAACCGAAACACAGCAATGCTGCTTGGCGGCCGAAATAGTAGACTTGGTATCATGGTAGTAGTACTTCCCCGGACTAGCTCTGACACAGGGAGCTCTACTACTCTTAAATGGTCTAGGTTGGGGTATAATCCGCCTGGGTAGCTACCACCATCTCACTTAAGTGTGTTACCACAACAACAATTCCAAATTACAGTGTTCTGGCATTCAGAGGTAAGATAGCCAGTTCCTCAGACTGTTGAGGTTTCCGGGGGAAGTTCACTTCCATGTACGGTGTTATCATCACTTGATAGGTGAGCTGATCGTCGTAAAATGAAAATGAGATAAAAATATCCGATGGGAAATCAATAATTGTCTAACTTTCTTGTTATAAGTACGCAGTAAAGGTGGTGTGCGATATACCTGCTAGTGGTCTCCTCCGAGCAACGGTACTCTGGAGCTTCACCACAACCTCTAAAAGCATTCTCGTTTTGATATAACATTACTTTTGTCTCGTTTTATCTACACTGAACAGATAGGGACAACATTAGAGTAATATCAAAACAAGAATGGTTTAAGAGGTTGTGGTTACCCCCTGGACCTTTAGTCAACGGCTACGGATGAATGATCCTATAGCTGGTGATATGACATGTAAAGGTCCACCTGGCTTGGTATCACCCTCCTTCTTTTTTTTATACTATTAGGAGACGGGACAAGCAAGTAGCGCACCTGGTGTTAAGTGTACTCTTGCCTATTACAAAGCTTTACTGCATAAGTCACATTCACAAAGAACATAACCTACAAGGCACTGTATAGCGCCCGTCAACTTGAAGCCGTGTTCGAAATTCGACCTTAGTGTTCATCAAAAGCAATATAATTTAGCTTTCTGCACTTGTCCTCCGTATAAACTTAAGCTCTGCCAAATATCACAATCTTCTATCGGCCCAATAGTCTTACAAAAGAAGTCCAAAGTTTTCACTTAGCGTATAAAGATATAACCAGGCTAATTCAATGTAATATTTTATTCATTTTTTTATTTTTCATTACAAAAATAAACGTATAGTAATTTCTAAGGTCTAAATTATTTTCATCGGTATATATAGGACTAATTTGTTCTTATTGTAGGGTACATGCATTTTGAGTAGATTGCTCACCATGAAACTATTGCGAAGGAGGCTACAGAATGTCGTATGAATGGGATTTAAACCTGAGTTGAACACTACAAATTATCACTTCGATTGCGATAAAATAAATATGTCGATACAAAATGTTGACAAACGCACTGAGAAGGGCAGAGCTCGCTTTCAGTTCCACTATCAAAAATAAATTCAAATAAAACAAATGCCGTGTGCATATATTCTTACTTACATTACATATGTTTCTCTCAAAGTCTTTATAGATCCACAAAAACATCCACGCCCTTAGTAATCACTATCAGCCCCCTCAGCACGGGGCGGGGATAAAATTTTTGCCCTCTGTTTTATCCACCATCGGGAGACAAAATGCTCTCAGAGGTGGATAAAAACAGAGGACATACATTTTATCCCCTCCCCGTGCTGAGGGGGCAGAGGTGAATCCTTGCAAAGAAGAGTAGCCACCTTATCACCCCCCTCTGTAGCTATCTATCTTTTCTTTAGAGATAAGGCGAGCCGTTTCAGGAGCTTTCAAATACAAAACATTTTCAGGGTTTAGCTAACCTTTAACAGGATATATATGGTCCAGAGTAGTACTCTGGACCAGTTAAGCTACCAACAGGCTGTTTGTAACGGTCCGTAGGTAACCTAGCTGCTTCCCTTAGAATTGTTAGTTACATTGTACATATTGATTGTGTTTTAAGGTGAAACCTCAGGGGTAAGTATGCATGACATGAGACGGTTTTGGGTAAAAATTGTAGCTTTAAAACCGTCGTGGATTTAAAAACGTGACGTTCGCCACTTCATACAGCCTTAATTCAACAACATTTTGTTAATTTTAATGCTAGGATTTTTAACTGAGCGGGCTTCGCTAGCTAAAATTCAGTCAGTCAGTACAATTTACCGAAAACCATATTGCACTTACATAACCCTGATACATTTTGAATGTAGGAACTCTGGCATGGAATGGAAAAGGTATTACATTGTTTTTTTTTTTATTGTTTGAATGCGCCGTCAACTGCTTCTGGGTTGGAAACCCTTCCTGTGAAGAGCAGCTGTCTGGTCGGCTCATCTTGGATGAAGAAGAGGAAGGGCTTGTTGCCTATCACCTCGTAGGTGCTCTCCGTGTCTTCGCCAAACTTGTTCACCAAAGATATTTCTGTGGAAAGATTACAAGATTGATTTACTTGTGTACTTCACAATTGAAAGTATTTGCGAAAATGTGAAACAAAAGTAAGAAATTTACAATATTTTTGAAAGTTAATGTTTTTATGTTGGAGCAATTACAAAAAAAGTTCCTACGAACCCTATACAAAAAAACCTGCACATACTACCCGTATATGTATTCTCTTTTCATTTAGGGACAATTAGGCTACGAATTGCTGGAGATTGTCTCTAGCACTAACAAAATTCAGTGGTGTTATTTTACTTATCACCACTCGCCACACCTACGCTATGAACCTATAATCTAAAGTCAAAGTCAAAGTCAAAATTTCTTTATTCATTAAGATTTTTTAGGATCATTTTGAATCGTCAAATTTACCGCCTGTTCGGAATCGCGACCAGCACACAAGGAGAAAGGCAAGAACCTCGGGCCGGTTAATTTTTTTGATGATCCATTCAACATTTAGATACACAATTTGTAATTATATTCTAAGTAGATACAACAAAAACCTAAATACTTAATCTTAAAACATTTGTTATTACCTATCTACCTATGGGCAATTTGTTAACATTGAGAAATCACCATTTTGCTGTCAACTGGTATAGCAACATCGGGCCACACGTTCTTATCGTCGATATAATCACTAATTTTGTAGTAGGCACTTTTAATTAAATTATTCTTTATATACAATTTGAATTTACGAGTAGAGAGTTTGGTGGCGCTTTGAGGAAGCTTATTATAAAATCTCACACAGTTTCCTAAGAATGAATTATTTACTTTTCCTAAGCGAAACTTAGGTATCTCAAGTTTATTTTTATTTCTAGTATTAACACGGTGTACATCACTTCTTTTACTAAACTCATCAATGTTTCTGTGAGCGTGCATTAGGTTTTCATAAATGTATTGGGAGCTGACTGTAAGAATACCAATCTCTTTAAAACGTTCCCTAAGAGAGTCACGAGTTTTCATTTTATAAATTGCCCGTATAGCTCTCTTCTGTAGAATAAAAATGCTATCAATATCAGCTGCATTTCCCCATAAAAGTATGCCATAAGACATAATACTATGAAAGTAACTAAAATAAACTAACCTCGCCGTAGCTTCATCAGTAAGATGCCTTATTGTACGTACAGCGTATGCAGCCGAGCTTAATCTGCTAGCTAATGACTCAATATGAATACCCCATTGCAACTTAGCATCAATATTTAAACCTAAGAAAGTAGTTGCTTCAATAAAGTTAAGTATTTCCCCATTTAAGATAATGTTAGCATTGCTGACTTGAACATTAGGCAAGGTGAATCGGATGCATTTCATTTTTTTCTCACATCTTTAGCTAGAGAAGCATTTACACAATCATAGTTATCTTTAGCCCTATCGACTCTAAATATTAATGAAGTATCGTCAGCAAACAATACAATGTCACATAGGTCCCCTACATAGGATGGTAGATCATTGACGTAGACTAGAAACAGAAAGGGCCCTAAGATCGATCCTTGTGGTACACCTATGTTAGTGGAGGTTCCCGAAGATCTGATACCGCTAATATCCACTTTTTGAATGCGATTTGATAGGTAACTATGCATGAGGTTTATTGCCTGATTCTGGATGCCGTAGTGTTTAAGCTTTGAGATCAGGGTGTCATGATCTACGCAGTCAAAAGCCTTAGATAGATCACAGAATACTCCAATGGCATCCTGTTTTCCCTCCCAGGCTTTAAAGACGTACTTCAACAGCATAGAACCAGCGTCGGTCGTTGAACGGCCTTTAGTAAACCCAAATTGTTTTTCATGCAAAAGCCTGTTGCAGTTAAAATGTGACTGTAACTGAATAAGAATCAGTTTTTCAAATATTTTACTACATGCAGGCAGAATCGATATTGGTCGATAGTTTGCTGGATCCTTTTCATTACCAGACTTGAATAAAGGGATCAGTTTGCTATGTTTCATCAGATCAGGAAAAATTCCTTCGTCGATGCTTCTATTGAATATGTATGCCAGACATGGTGCAATATCAATTACTATCGTACTTAATATCTTTACGGAAATCCCCCAAAGGTCTTCGGATTTTTTTATATTCATTGACTTAAAAGCTTTTACAATACAGTCAGAGTTGACGTGTCTAAAACTAAAGGAAACATGACACTTTTCAACACTTGTTTCAAGTAGAGCCAACGCACAATCAACAGATGAGTTTAGTGGCCGAGTAACAATATTAGGTATGCTAGAGAAAAAACGGTTAAATTCATTAGCAACTTTTAAATTATCAATTACAATTGTATCATCTACTTTTAAAGCTATTGGTTTTTTTAGAGGTTTTGTTTTACCGGTTTCATTATTAATCATTTTCCAAGTAGCCTTTATTTTATTTGTTGAGTTCTCTATTTTCCTTTTTATTTGCAAAGATTTTGCTGAATGACATACCTGTTTAAAGATTTTAGAGTATTTTTTGACGAAACTAATAAATGGTAGATCATGTAGCCTTAACTCTCTCTCTGCGTAGAGTTCATATAGTCTATTCCTACTTTTATAGATACCGGCTGTAGCCCAGTCTGCAAACACAGAGCCAGATTTACCTTTACACGTTAGTAGTGGGAAAATATCATCGTGTTCTGTATGTATTATGTTAGACAATATGTTATAAAGTTCATTCGGATCATTTAAGCATGGAATAAGGGGAATCATTTTACCAATGTTGGTTTGAAATTTCATGATGCGAAATTCGGTGATTGGCCTGTAAGTGATTTCCGGAAGCTCCTGTTTCGAATTGCAATCAAAAATCACACTCTGACCATAATGGTCTGAGTCAAATTTTTTAAACATATCTTTTTGAAGGGGAGTATCACTACAATATATATTATCAATGCAAGTGGCAGTTGTAAGAGTTACCCTAGTTGATTCATTGAATTGGCGCCTCAAGTTGAAACATTTAAATAAGTTAATTATTTTTTCGCTCAATGGATTATTAGGGATATCAATATTGAAGTCCCCAAGCACTATTATTGATTTATTACGACTGAAAATTTTGGTTAAAACATTTTCCATAGTGGACTCGAATAGCACGTAGTTTGCACGGGGGGGACGATAGACACAAACCACAATGTGTCGCTCCAGTTCAACACATGACAGTTCTATAACTTCTTCAATCGTGAGTTTCACAATATCTTTACGTTCCTTACATTTAAGAGAATTTTTTACAATGATTAAAGACCCACCTTGAGTGGTATTCTTTCGCTTGTATGCGCTAGCAATACAGTAATCTTTATAAAGAGGTAGTAACTTTTGATCCAATACAAAGTGTTCAGTGATGCCCATAACACTGATGTTCATCTTGCTTAAAAATAATTCTACTTCTAAATTTTTGCTGGAAAGGCCTTGAATATTTTGATGGACTAGATGTAAACTATTAGGCTTTCCCATTGTCTTCTTAACTAGTTTAAATGTTTGTCATTTGACCCTACTGTACGAACACCCACATTAGTACTGCAACTAACTGCAGGCCTGTCGGTGTGTTTTGTCATAGTACCTATGACCCTATTACAAATATTAAATGCTAACAATTTAGCAATACTCAACTTACTATATCTACTAAGATACAAAGTATCTTGCGTTAACCTAAAGTCACTAATAAAAATATTAGTGTCAAAATATAAAACGTCACTATGACGACATGTCAAGTTGTATAAAATCATATTAATATTAAAAATATTAACATTATCAGCCCTAGATAACAATTTGGAGTAAGGGAAGGCACATAGAATCAATTTTGACAACCCTAAGTCTACTTTTTGTAACAATATTTCCACTAAATAAGTGACATCAGAACGCTTGACCCCATAACTATTACCTAACTGTACTATTAATGTGGTTTGTTTGTCAAAAGATGTCTCACTTAAAGTCTTTATTAACTTATGGATAGACGCGTTTGGAAAACAGTAGTTGGTAACCACTTGGTCTCCTATTCTATCATTGAGCAACTGACCCATACCTAATCCTAGGCGGTCTGAGAACACCACAGTTTTCTGGGTCTGTCGACAGGTTTCAGTCTGCCTAACCAGAGGCTGTGTTTTGTGTACTAGACTTGCAGGTTCAAACTGCACATTCGGTGTAGGAAGTACTACAGGTGGAACAGGTTGTGCAGTCACTGGTATTGGTGGTTCCACATGTCCTGATGAAGCACTCTGGGATATACTATGAGTCACAGACTGGTCTATGGTACATGGGTCGGTCTGTGAGCTCCTATTACATATCTGTACATAAATACTGTCATTATTTACCATTTCCACAATACTATTAATTTTTTTTATATTTTCAGTGGAATCTTGCTTAGCTTTTTGGTATTTCACTGTCAACTCATGTAAAGACCTTTCCAAACTTTCTATTTTGTCTGACATGTATTTTATTTCTTTAGAGTTCCGTCCAAGTAAGCTGTAGCAAGATTCTAGTTCCTCAGTTAAATTACATTTCTGTTTACTCAATTGTGCAACGCTAAATACATTTTTGTGTTTTTTTAATTTCTTTTCAGATTTTTTTATAAAGCTACTAATCTAAGGCAATTCTGTCATTGCGAAAATTTGCTTTTCACGTCATGGTGGGAACCGGACTTTAAAAGATTAAAGATGTCAGGATTTGTCTCCATAATCAGAAAGATTTTAAACAGGCGATTGGTTTTATGTGGGATGATAGAAAATAATTAAAGTTTATTCATAGCAATGACCACGTAAAATATTTAAAAAAAACTTTAATTAGGACCGACTTCACTAAAATCTTGAATATCATTCTAGCGGTAAACTCCTTGTCGTTAGGTAATCTCATGAAATAACGATAAGCACCGCCTTTCAAAATATATGAACTTACCGATAGAATTATTTTCAAGATTTCAGTGAAGTCAGTTTCATTTTTTTAAATAACTTATTTATCTCATTATAGTAATGAGTGATTTAATTTAAGTACTAGTTTATGACTTACCACCAAAAATAAATTTGTCAAATTTATTTATTTTTATTATCTATACCCAACCATACCCAATCAAATAAAAAGAGTCATGCAAATTGGACTTGGCGGTGTTATATATGATTTTCTGTTATTTCTTGAGGAGTTTTGGTCCCCAGGTCCAAATATATTCATCAGATTTTCACCATATAAAATGGAACATATTTCAGACCAACCCCTAATGTCGTCATGAAATGCTACATGAACTGAGAAGAATGTTGACCTTTACTGTTACGGTTTTACCAAAAACGCACACGAATTGGATCGCGCCATACATAAACAAAAGTTGTCCTTGACTTGACAACTCAAAATTCCTAATAAAGTCGCAAACCAGTTTCATTTCAACAGAATCGTAGATCTGCGGTTTATTGTTTTGTAATTAACTGCCTCATTCTTAGTAAATCCTATTGATAGAAACAGGAAAACTACCAACGCATTTGCCTGTTTTGTGGCTAGAAGTCATAAAAACAACAAGACGTGCCGTGTCAAAGAACTAAGTTGTTTGTTTCAAAGTTATAAAGTTTTAAGCGATTTGTCAAGGTAAAGTCCTTAGTCAAAGGACTTCGACTATAAGCTGAAATGATGAATAGCACAGACTACAAGTGGAATATTAGTAATAAATTTAAAATAACTTTGTACTGGCATCCGATCGTGATGATTTATTTAGCTCAGCATACTTAATTTACATATTTTGATACTTCTTCTTGAAATGGCATAAGTGCGTGGTCACATGTCTGTTACATGTATTTTACTGCTAATACCTACCGTCATATAAACATAAAAACTGATGGCTGAAACGTATGGCTATCATTTATACAAATCAGCGAAATAATGAGGTTTTGGTCAGCTCCAAATGTATTTTGTGTGCATGCAAAGTGAATTAAAAAAACAATAATGTACCACATGATAATTTGAAGCAAGCAAGGTGTTTCTAGATGTAAAAACCAACCTAACAATGGTAACCTACTCACGTACATCGATGTAATATTCGCCTTATAATATCATAACTTGACGATAATTATTCTGTCAAATAACTATTTACTAATAACTGGATAGCATTTGACTACAAATATTTAAAAAATATTATTTTCCCGTCGAAATAAATTCATCTGTGAATAGAAACCAGGAGACCGAAATAAATGGCATTGTTATTATGGTTTATGGTTAAATTTAGGACATTTTATTTCATTAATTCAAGATTTATTAAGAGTCTATCATACGTGAAATGGCTTAGCTTCAGCGATCATATCTTCCACAATACTGTAGCATTCACTTTGAAATTAATATTTGTTTTAGTTCGGGATTGATGCTAGAACGCTAATGTTTCAAAAACACGATTACATAAAATTTTCTCTATAGAAAAAAAAAACAAAGTTGACCCTATTACCATATCTTAGTTCGAAACTAGAGTAATGTTGCGTTGAGTTGCTAATCTGAGGTAGTATAAGCCTAGTATATATAGTATAGTAGGTTGTGGGTTCGATTCCCACGCAGAACAAACATTTGTGATGAATATAAATGTTTGTTCTGTGTTTGGGTGTTGTATCATATAGTACGTATGTATTTACAAAAAAGTATTTAAGTATTCTATCCGTAATCTAGTTCCCATATTACAAGCTATGCTTAGTTTGGGGCTAGATGGCGCTGTGTGAAATTAACGTCCTGTAATATTATTATTATAGTATATATGTATTTACAAATAGAAGAATATACGTATTCGATATAACCTTTCCAATATAACCAATATAAAGCTTTGCTAAAACTGGGGCTAGATGGCGCTATTTCAAATAAGTAAGTTAAGCTTTACAGTCTCAGCATAAGTAGCTTTGGAAAACTACGTGTAGCGTAAACATAAGTTGAAAACGGTGGGCAACACGTACCAGTGGCGGCATAGGCGATACTCCCAACTTCGTTGACTTCAATGCCTGATCGCTGCAACACCTTGGAAACCTTCAGTCTCTGGTGCAGCGGTTGGCCTCTTGCGATACCGGGGAACGAAGCTTCGTCTCCAAACGCCGTGCGTACTCCCAACTTAGGAAAACATAAAACATATCGTAAAATGTTCAACAGTATTTTTAAAAAGCAACAGATCATGGTAACGGGATAATCCGTTAATTTAAGTTTTCTGATAGCAATGATTAACTTTCACATTTTAAAATGGTAGTAGCAACTCAAAGCAACACCAAAAGCAATAACAATAGCAGTTCACTATCAATGTGCAAATATATGATTATAAGAATGTTGTATCTACGTAGGTATATTAAAACTTCTTGCTCATTCAGTCACAAGTCATGACTCGAAGTGAGATTTTTTTTCTTGACTTGTGGCATATAATGTGATTTATGACTAATATCAGTCAAAAGTCATAGACTTATCATACTTAATATTTATTATCATGATGCATAGAATCATTCAGAGATTTCTAATAATAAAATAATTAAAAAATATCATTATGGTAATTTTAAATTATTACGATACCAAAATGTATCCATCAAAAAATATGATATTCAAAAAGTATGAATTATCACAAGCCTTTTGTAAAAGCTTCATTATTATTTCACTTTAAAATATTGAGTTTCAATATTTTTCTCAATTTCCAAAATCTTTATAGAATAAACTGTTTTTGAATAAAAATGGAACCGACTTCACCACTAAAAAGTCAAAAATAACTAAGGGTAAGTTCATATAATTTGAAGCTGGTGCCGAATTGCCAAGCACAACAACATGTTTACTGTATGGCACCGCCTTCAAATTATATTAACTTACCCTTAGAGTTATTTTTGACTTTTTAGTGGTGAAGTCGGTTCCATTTTTATTCAAAAACAGTTTATTTTAAGCTTTTTTTTGTTGTAAAACCTACGAAACCACGACACCCTATTTAAGAGTCGTGTGAGGGTGCAATAATACGGAATTTTGGGATATATCTACGCAACGATGGGAACGAAGATTAATACAGATGAACTAAACATATGTTAAAAATCGGTTCCTACTATAGTGCAGTGTAGGGGTGCACTATGTCAGGATAATGGGGACGATCTTTCGTAAAGTCAGATATCAGAACTAATTATACAGTCCACACGAAGAAAGAAAGAATGAAAATATGTATTTACAAAAAAAAATATATAAGTATCATTACTGCGATCACCAACACGCATGCCAAGTATGGTAATTATGGGGAAAAAACCCTATATTTTTTTCTTTAGCATTGGGGGAGGCCCCGTGTACTATACAGTGGACTTTTATGGGCTGTAATGATGATGATGAAGCAAGTATACAGCATTTATAGCGAGAATGCATCATAAGACAATTCCACCAAGCCCAAACAATTTTACCCTAGTATAGGTTAAATTGTTTTTTTACGTAGTATCGGTGAACATCGTCAAACTACTGTACCGATTTTGATGAAATTTCTATTGGACCACTTCGAAAGTATTGCCTACTAAACATAACAAAAATTATCAAAATCTATTTTGAATTGACGGAGTAATCGAGTAACAAACAAACAAAAACACATTCAGCTGAATTGAGAACCTCCTGCTGTTTTTTGAAGTCGGTTAAAAATGCGATTTGATTCTTATTTTGTTAAATACTGGCAGCATATAGGTAATAGTAAATAAAGTTTTTATTCAATAAAAAGTACAATTAAACTAACTATGTACAAAGGAATCAGTCAGATTAAGGACCGTTACAAACGGCCTATAGGTAACTCAACTGTTCCAGACCAGTAAAAAAAGTAAATATTATACCTCTCTCAGAATGCCGTCCAATTGAGAAGTGAAGTCGAATTTGAACTTAGGAATGGTGACATCGACCATTCGCTCGCTCAGTTTGTCCAACTCAAGTCGCAGTTCGCTAAGTCCATTCAGCACTCGCGGAAGTCCAGCTATGGAGTTGGGGACGATGATGTACATGGCAAACTTGTTCCCCTGAAAAAAAAATACAGCCGAAAAATGTTATTGTCGTTTTTCTAGGTAAAATACTCCTTTCTGCAGCTGTCACTGACTGATGATTTGAAGATACAGTCATATCATATCATAAAATTATAAACAGGCGTAACAGTGATTGGTAGTAAGTAGTTCTGCCTTTTGCGCTATTGGTTGTGGGTTCTATTCCTGCCCGTATACAAACACGATAAATATATGTATAATATGCCTGTTCTTGTTGTGTGTAATGGTTTCATATTGTAAAGTAGGTACCTATGTATGTTATATATTTACAAAAAAAAATGAAGGTAATTAAGTAGTTCGATCTAAATCGCTAAACTTCAAACCTTAGTTTAGGACTAAATAGCTTTGTGTAAAAAGGTCTATTGATATGTTTATCTTTTGAATAAACTTACCCTGTATGGCATTCTCAGGATCTTAGCGTCGTATTTAATAGACTCAGTGTAATAGAAGTTGTCTTTCGTGTGCATAAAATGAGTTTTGGATTGCTTGGCAGCAGTCACGTAGAAAGGGCCAGGGACGGTGGCGTTAGGGGCAAACTGGTGACGCCAGCTGCCTTTGAAGTATAGAGTGTTCAGAATTAGAACCACCATGTTAGCGACATCACCTGTGGGACAAATTTTCATGTTAAAATTAACGAGTGGATACGCTTACCTAGATAATGTTTTTCGTACAGGAGACATACTTACATGGCGCTGAGTAAATTTTCCTATATACATGTGGATTTTTAATAATCATTAAACATTCATAAAGACTGTCCTTAACTTTGGAGGTATATGTACCCTAACCAAAATTTACATCTCCAATATGGAAGGGTTTTATTCTGAGACAGATCAGGTAGATTAGCTACTCTTTTGCTGATCATGTTTGGAACAAAATGCTTCAAGTTTAATTCAATTTAGTTTAATCATTTAATTTTACTAAGAACTAGTTTTTAGGATATTGTTTTATTCTTGTACTTTTACTAACACTAATATGGATTTTTGGTCTGAAATAAAACATTAAAATTTTTATTTATTTTATTTAAACGTATATATGAATCCTAGGTTCAAGATAAAGCACGCATAACATATTATCTACTTCATTATTGGACAAAGAATAGGGCGATATCAATAGTGGATAGCGTAAATCAATATACTGGCGAAAATTGCTCCGAAACCATTTCATTCTCAGGTACTCTTTGTAACTCTTTGTTATACTTTGATGACAGTGCAGAAAGCAGAACAAAGCAGTGCGTAACATTTGAATCATTCTGTGTTTACTTTTTCGTTAAGGAAACTAAATAAAACATCATGTATGGTTATATAGTATACGAGCTACACATCAGTATGAATGAGGTCACTTTGAGTAGGTAAAGCTAAACTGAACTAGCACAATAGTCATACAAATTGCATCATCACACATCATAGACTACTTGACTTTTCAAATACGAATTATGACTCATCCAACTCGTGACACGTATAACAACGATTAGTATAACAACAACTAGTATAAAAACAACTAGTATAACCACAAGTAGTATAAAAACAACTAGTATAACAACTAGTATGAGTGCACGGGTCCTTATTTACTCTCTATACCCGTGAACTGGTGCAACAGCGAATCAAGTAAAAGCCAGTCAAGAGATCAAGAGCTTACTAATCATTTATTAAAAAAAACAGGATGTGTCGTAAAGACACACGATAAAAGTGAAACTTTTGTTTTACAGGGAAACATTTAAATTATCTCCCACTCTACCCGATACAGTGGCCCACCACTTTTTATCATACAAAAAAATTGTGGATCAGTATTTCAAATTCCTTCAGGTCCGCGCAAAGCTGTCGCCCTCCCTCCCGGTTTAGAACCAGGCCAGGGTATTATACGAAGTTTCAAAAAACACGAAGACGACTAAAAAGACTCACTCACCTTCTTCAACCAAATTGGCAATCCGACCCTCCGTGACGTTAGAAACCCATCCGTTGATCTCCTTCGCAGCTTCAGCGGGCTTGTAGAAGTCAACGGTCTTCAGTTCAGTCTTGTAGAACTCCTCGGCAACGGCAGCATAGCGCTGACGGGGCTGCGCGCTGTTGCCCACGAAGATTCTACTTCCGAGGTTGAGAATGTATTCGGGAGATTTTTTCTATAGAAATGAAACTCGAGTTAAAATTTATATTACACCATTGAAAGATGTTATTGTTTTCAAAAACATTCTACTAAAATCCGTCATCATCAAACCATCTGGTAACTGCTTTTAAATTTCTTAACACCCGTATTCTCCAGTTGTGCCTGTACTATTTTAACCTGGATCAGCATATAAGAGAAAAAAAATAAGCAGTTGGATAAACAGTTTAACGCTCAACAACGTTTACCTTTAAAGACTCAATGATGGAAGCGAACTTTCTTCTAACAAGAGTTCTGTCGAGGTCGAATCCTAAGACGGAGGAGAGTTCAGTCTGAGTCGGTCCAGTGGCAGCTTCTGTCAGGATAGCCAGGGCCAGCTTCAAGCCGAGGGGTGAGAGGAGGAAGTTGTCCTCAGATGAAGCAGCTACTCTCTGAAATCATTCATACCTTCAGCATCCTCTTGACATTAATCGCCACTAATAATGTCAGACGCAGTTTTTAGAGTTCAACCTGCGGGCACAGTAGATCACTTTCTACCCTTTTCTTGATCAACATGGCTCATAATTCCGTCAACCAGCCCGTGGGTCGACCACGCTTTATGAGACTATAGCGGGTAATAAAACATCTGATACTATCGTTATTACAGCCTTTACACCTGTCTATCCATCGATCTTAGCTGAAACCACTCACCTTAGTAAGAGTCCAATCAAACTTATCATAGTCGGTAGTGGATGGCGTGTAGTCTTCGAATGTATCCCAATAATCAGGATCTACTAAAGTTGCAGGTGTGACTGCTTGGACCTGTACGTTGGACGCTTGAGCTGCGTAGTCCTCAGCATTGCCGAAAACACTGAGAAGTGTGCTTGGGTCGATTTGCGTGTGTGCATTCACGTATAAAAGGAGCCCTGGAAGAGGTAAGCGAATGAGAAATTGTGTGAATATATTCATTTATAGCCTACGTAGACTTGAACTATCATAACGAGCTAAGAAGCAGTTATTTGTTTGCTGCTTTCTGAATGCCGCATGACTGGGTTCATCCTTTAGCTAAATACTTTTCTTTTAATATTCCTCAGTCGGAATATAGTTACAGCAATCACGTTGTAAGCGACGTCAGCTCAATTTTGACGTATTTTTTCCTTGTTAGTGTTTACCCATTTCTCTGCGAAGTCTTAACTGATTTGCATAATTCTTTTTTTATCGTAAAGGCCACAAACCATTTCAGAAGATTGGTATGTTGGTAGGTCTAAAAACCCAGATAAAATCGCCTCTATTCTTATAACAAAATTTTCTCAACAAATTATTTTGAACGAATGCCAGAATGCTATTTAGGTAGGTATATAGACAGTCGTCACCTTGCCTGCAAACGCAAGATGTTATTAGGAGGATAACTTCGGGAAACTCCGAATGTCGCATTAATGAGAAAATGACGCGCAATGATCAAGGTTTTCTACTTATTGACGCAGGTCACTAGTCTTTAAATATGTACTTATATAGGTAGTTGGAGGTAAATAAGTGTGAGTAGGTAATACTTCTTGATAGCGCGGTGGAAACCGGTCTCGTAGGTTGAGGTGGCGGGAATGTTCGGGACAGGGCGATCTATGCGCTTTTTTGCCGATCAATACGCTTTTTTTATAATACGATGGTAAAGCGCTTGGCCTTCATCCCATCTGCTGTCTAATTATGATAAGGCTGAAGGTGAAAGCGCACTTCACCCAGAATCCTCAACGGAACTGGCTTTCTTAGCTCCAAAGGCCGGAACACAACAATATCTATATTCGTTTTTACGGCGACAAAATTATGATTGACGGAACCAATCACAATTTTGTACCCTCCCGAGAATCGAGAGAGACTCTGATACCCGTAGGCAAAACGCTAGACCACAGAGGCAGATACAGCGCTGTATAGACATTTCTAGTTATGAGAATGTTGTCTTTGGGAAGGAAAAATATATCTACATATAAGCACATAAAAGCCAGGCCCTACCTTCATCATACATCTAAAACCAGTGTAGCCCAATAGCTCAGAGCCAACAACTGATGCAATAAGTACCTACGAAATTTAAATTGTGATTACCTGTATAACCTTGTACATTCCTATTAATCACCAAATTTAAGTAGGTCGCACTCAAAGAGTGCCATGCCATCAGTCCCTATTAACCGCTTACGCTGTCGGTACGTCCGCCTGTCTGTCCGACTTGACTTCCTTCATACCGCAATTGTTACTTTTTTTTTACTGTACGCCGGGGAGCTACTTGGCCTTCATCTCGCCTGATTTTTCACCTTATGATAACCCAAATGTGCAAGCGCACATCACCCGGAATCCTCAGCAAACTGAGGATCTGACTATCTTACCTCTAAAATGCCGGAACACAATTACATTTATTAAGAATTGTTGTTATGGCAACAGAATTAATTAGGTAAGATGGTGATAGCTAGCCAGGCGGTTCAAACAAAGTCCTACCACCAACCAAATCAAGCACAATATTACTCTCTCCCTGGGGATCGAACCCGGGACCTCTGGATCTGACACAGATGGGCGAACCACTACGCCACAGAGGCGGTTAAATATGTATGATAATATACAGATTTTTCGAACTCTCACGGTTTCACAGGTTTTCAGACAGAAAAAAACTCACTTGTATATTTTTATTATTATTATAATAATAGCCAGTATTTAACTATTACTATTTGTTTATATACACGGCAGAAAAAAAAACTACAGGACATTTATTTCACACAGTGCCGTCTAGGAGCTCTGTGGTCTAGTGGTTCGCAAACCGGTGTCAGATCCGGAGGTCGGGAGGTCCGGAGGGTTCGATCCCCGGGGGGAGTACAATATTGTGCTTGCTTTGGTTGGTGGTAGGACTTTGTTTAAGTAGGCTAGCTACCACCATTTTACTATGTCACCATAACAACAATTATTAATAAATTTAATTATGTCCCGGCATTTTAGAGGTAAGATAGCCAGTTCCTCAGTTTGTTGGAGATTCAATAAATACAGAAAAATATAACTGTATAACTGAATGTTGAATGGATCATCAGAAAATTTACCAGCCAGAGTTTCTTGCCTTTCTCCTTGTGTGCTGGTCGCGATTCCGAACAGGCAGTAGATTTGACGTTTCAAAATGATCCTAAAAAATCTTAATGAATAAAAAAAATTGCCTTAGACTTAACTTTGACTTGACTTCCGGGTGAATTGCGCTTCCACCTTTGGCCTTATCATAACTTGATTGAAACTTGGTGAGATAAATGCCAAGCGCTTCGCCATCGTACAAGAAACAAATACGGTCCTTTTTAACCCTTAAGGAAACGGGCCTAATAATAATATAAGCATTATAAATGTTACTGCCTTGTAATTCTGACAACATAAATAAATTGATATCAACACGACGTTGGATCTCTTGACCTTAGAATAGTATCGAGGAGCAATAAACATATGTAGGTACGTACCTACAATTGATTGGATAACTTCCGTGCGTTACTTTGCTCGCAAAAGAAAAATCTAGGCATGTAAAAAATATTTACCTAGCGATACAGTGTAAAGCCTAATTCAAACAAGGAGTATACCTACACGAATGCAAATTTCGTGGGTTGATGAGTAGGTAATGATAATATGCCAATTACTTGCACAGACACGGAAAAAATACAGAAGAACTTGCATAGAAGGCGAGACTACCAGACTTACAGAATTACATTATTCTTAACTAGAAGAGTCTGGTTAAGAATCGCCTTCAACTGCCTTAAAACTTGGGCCGAATGTGGAGCTGAAAAGTAACCCAGAACCAGAATTTTTAGATTAAAATATACTATGGGCCTTCTACGGCATACAAAGCGGGACCGGCATGATTGAATAGGATGTTGTAATGTATCAACTTATATATTATAATGATTATAACACAATGCAAATATTTGAGTCTCGTTAGAGGGACAGTCGTTATAAGTCTTTGAAGGTTGTAGGTAGGAGTAGGATACCTTACGAATTTGCCTATTCTAAAAGCCGATAAGATCTACCCCCGACAACATAGAAAACATATTTTTGATTTCTATCGAGGAGCGTTTGGCCATCATCACACCTTATGTAGAGTTATGATTAGGTCGAAGGCGAAGAACACTTAACCTGGAATCCTATAAGTCAACAAACTGAGGAACTGACTGAAACTATCTACACAGCATCTGAATAGGATGGTATTTTTCCTTAAAATAAATATAATTCTGTTTTATAAACTGGTTTCTAACGTTTGGTTTCGAAAGTGGCCGAAGGGTTTCCGATACATATTTCACTATCATAACAATGGATAGTTGGTCTAAGTCAGACAGTTTGTAAGTTAACTGTAGGTGTAGGCTCGACACTCGTCTCGTTGAGCCATCTCGGGGCGAGGTGGCGTGTTTGTCATTTTTAAATTGTAGGTACCTACTTCGGTGTATGCCCAGAACCAGAATTCCACGACATTAGACCGCCTCACGATGCACAGTGGGTATTACAGACCCACGGTTAATTATCATCTCCATCTGATATTCTATTTAATAGGATATCAAAAATGTGTTATTATAGATACGCACTGCAATAACTTGGATCAGCTTCCGTCGTATCTAGTGTTTCCACTGTGTTTCGAGATAATGTTTTCTAGAGAGTTAATAGGCACCTTCTGGGTAGGCTCGCTCCATCGTAGACCTTGCATGTGCTAAATTCGAGGTCAATGGCTGGCATAAAAAAACAACTGTTTGTAATTGACCGTGAGCAAAATGACGTTGGTGATATTTTGTTTATAGTCCATGCATTTTACAAAAGAACTGACGATTCTCCCTCCGTATGATACAAAAAACAAAGTTAATTTGTTTCGTGAAACAGACTTGAATTATAAATAGGTACCAACTCACCAAAAACAAAATATACAAAAACGATTCTCGAATAACACATCTTGACCGCATATAAGGAAAACCGCGAACAATCAAGATTTATCAAGGTAGTTCCAGACCGGTTTTATCTGTGTAAATATCAAGACACCATTGGCTTTTAAAACATTACACTCAGGGTTTATTTTCCCTTGGAAATATTAATTCAAAATACTGAGGCGGCCACAATCGGCCAGCTTCAATAACCGACTGGTGTTTCGCAGTTTAGTGTAGCGGAGAACATAATTTATTTCCAGTTGGATTTATACCGAGACTACAATTATACATACTCGCAAACACCTATACATACTAAGACTTGCTTAGCACAACTTGATATTATATATTTCACTTTAACGGGCTATAGTACCTCAGATTAGCAACTCAACGCAACTTTATTCTAGTTTCGAACTAAGATAAAGGTAGTAATAATAAAGGTGACATTTATGTGCGCTCAACCACGGCGCTTATGACCACCAGATGACAGAAATATGCGCGTATTTCTACGTTATGTTTTTTACGGTAAAACAAATAAGAATTTTGAAAATCTAAAACACATACCGTCTGCTGTATACTGTGTTTATTTACTGTACAAAGTGTCAGGTTGTAGTACTTCTCTACTCCACCCCACGATATCCGCGCTAGGCTCTGTCTTGCTCTGTTCAAGAACAGTCAGAAAGCACTTCCTCTCCTTATAAATTTGGTTTATATGTATGTTTTAGAAGTGTTTGCAATAGGTATGTATTATATTAAATATGTTTAATAAGATACATACGATACAGATATATGATATTAATAGTAGGTTTAGTTACACATATTATAAAATGTAGCTTATTGTATTGTTCCTATGTTGGTATGTTAACTATTAATATTGAAGATAGACTTTCCCTTCCCATAATCTTATTCCTCTCTCTACCTAGGTTTGCTGGAAGAAAACTAATTTAAGGGTTAAGCTCGCTTTTGCCATACTTTCAAACTTGTATGTTTGAACCTAAGCTAATATTAAATGTGTGCAAGTATAAATAAATGTAGTTATTAAAAAAGGAAAACCATCAGCACATTTTTTTTAAGACTGGGAAGCGCTTGGCCTTTATTTCATCTCACCTGGTTTCAAGTTATGATAAGGCCGAAGGTGCAAGCTCACTTCACCCGGTAGTCTCAACACACAAAAATAAATCAGGAAGAAACAACAATAGAACCATAGTCGTAGGTAAACCTTTGTCTATGAGTAGAACGCAGGTCAATAAAAGGTTTTCACGATTAGACATAGATTAATGATCCAAAAGTATACCTACCTAAAACAACCTGAACAGGAAACAATGGGTACCTGCTTACAACATAATATGTTGATACAGAGACTTATTAGGTACCTTTCTAAGTAAGTATACCGGAGGATAGGTAAGAAGTAACGTGAAGCATCAAAAATAAAACAATTAGAATTGGTGTTATGGCATCAACGTCATACATATAGGTAAGAAGACCTACCCTACCACCTACCTTACAATATAACCCGCTCTGAAAATATTTTTAGGATAGCTTGTATTTGTTGTGGCTAAAGGAGAAAGAGGTGCAATAATTACTGTTATAGTAATTGAGGTAGGTATTCCTCTAGTTCAAGGTAATAGGTACCTTTTAAACCCGCCAGTTTATAAGGTAGGTATTTCGTTTGCAGTACGATTTCGAGTATTTTACACCAGGTCAACGACCGCATATTTACGCAACAAAATAGTCCAGCTATAAATACCTATATGGATAAGAATATCCATCTATTCATATCGAAATATTTATGCAATCCAGTGACGATCATAACAAAGTCTAAAGGCCACGTTTGCTTTGATTCACCATTTGTGTATACGAGATGTTGATCGCTTTACGTGAATTATACGTTATTCTTCATCAGCGATATACGAGATGTTGATCGTTTTACGTTAATTATAAGTCATTCTTCATCAGCGAGATACGAGATTGTTGATCGTTTTACGTAAATCATACGCCATTCTTCATAAGCGAGATACGAGATTGTTGATCGTTTTACGTAAATCATACGTCATTCTTCATCAGCGAGATAAGAGATGTTGATCGTTTTACGTTAATTATACGTCATTCTTCATCAGCGATATACGAGATGTTGATCGTTTTACGTTAATTATAAGTCATTCTTCATCAGCGAGATACGAGATATTGATCGTTTTACGTAAATCATACGTCATTCGTCATCAGCAAGCGCTACTTCATCAACAGTTGTAGCTCTGTCCAAAACTGGAGGGATTTGCCATTCCCTCCAGTTTCCATGCTCCAATTCATTCATTCATTCAAAAAGGTGGCGCGAGAAATGCTTCTGAGCGTTCATGATTCCTATGCGATTACGATGGAATCTAGAATTTCTCAACGAAAAAGGTGTGTGCTGTGCGCAGTACTTTATAAAGATGAAGGAAAAAATCGTGAAGAAACTTGCACTTATACACAGACAGACAAATATTGACAAGTCTTTCCGGTGGATACGGCGGAATTACATAGCTGTTTCATTTCAGGCTGTATAAATAATCTAGAATAGATGGAAACGGCCTTTTAACTCACATAATCTAAATAAGTTTTCCTAAAAACCTTAAAAAAACACCTAAATATGTAGTAAATTCTATTAAGTCAAAATACAAGTAGCTATAAGGGCTCCATTCCACTAAGTTCAAGTCAAATTTCAACTCGTTGAACTAAATGTTTTTTTTTTCAGTTATTTCAACATTGTAACTTTTTTGTGAAAGTTGAAATAAAAGGAATATTTTTATCCAAAAATTTCAATTGAATCAAAATATTGTTAAATTGTGTATGTGTTTGTTTGTTCGGCATGTTGACATAGCATTCTTTTTATCCAGATATTCTCACGAGAATGGGATTATCCGCAAGTGAAACGATTACATATCATAATAATGTAAAATAAAAATATACCTAATAATAATCCTATGCTTGTAATACCAAAGATTCAAATACATCGTGTTTGAAATATATAATGCTTCCCTTAAAATCAAACGAAAAATATGAACGAGATCAACATTTTCAATGACAGCTGTCAAACTTCAAACGACCATAACTCTGAAACTAATCGTCCAAGACTCTCCGTTCTTAGTTCTAATGAAAGATATGAACAAGATCTACATTTCCAATGACAGCTGTTGAAATTATATCTATTGTTTATTAATTCTTGTCGTTATTTAAGTAAGTGTGATAATAACAATGTTACTTTTATTATTAGCATATTTAATACTTTATATAGACATTCAATTATTTCTTTTTATGTATAAAATGTATTATGTAGTACTATGTATATGTGTGTATGTGTAATGACTGCCTGCCTATCTGTTTGAACCAAGCGAAACATAATTTTAAAATTTAATATTATTATAAATTATATCTTTACTCACAGGGTCTAGGGACCGAAGTGGTCTCGGCTGAAAAACAGCGTCCACTGTTTACCAGCAGCGGGCATTTATGCTGAGACGTAGCCTATTTGCTACTATAGCACATGCACACCTTGCACACCTTATTCTATTCTTGTACTTACTGTGTTTTTTATCGTTATATGTTGTGTAGTGTGCTATTTTGGGTAAATATTTTTTTTTCGTTTTCGTTTTTCTATTCTATTGTATATATATATTGATATCACATATTATTCTATGTAATCGTTTCACTTGCCGATAATTAAAATAAAAGAATGCTATGTCTACATTCCAAAACATACATATACACAATTTAACAATATTTTGTTTCAATTGAAGTTACTGGATAAACATTTTCCTTTTATTTCAACTTTCACAAAGAGGGTACAAATTTGAAATTGTTGGAAAAAAATCCATTCAATTCAACGAGTTGAAATTTGAGTTGAACTTAGTGGAACAGGGACCTCTAAAACGTCCATGGGGCTTGCGACCAGTCTCCTGCCGAAGAACGGTCACCACGCGGTTTGGCGATGTAAAAGTGATGGATAGGCACAGAAGGAAGCTACTGGAGAGATGCTGGTATGGTTAGATTGGCGTCCTTGCAGTTGCGGCGTAAGTTACCTACATCTAGCCATGCACTATTGCCTAATATTGCACAATAAGATGAACAATCCAACCATTCTGGGTAGTTTATCCTGGTATGTTCCCGATAATGATTGGAGAGGAGTCCGTCGTCGTCGCCGGCTGTTCGACTGCCACGCCACACGAACGCAGCATGACAAAAATGCGCCGACCCAACGAGCACTTTTAATTCTCAATGCTTTTCTTCAGGAGTTCCAACATGTGGACCTATTTCATGATAGTGTCCCTAGTATATACAGGGCTCTAAGAATGTATTTCAGTTATTGTAGTTGTAATTAGTGTATATTTTATTGATCTGTTTTATGTGTAAAATTTTAAGTTATTTTTAAGTCTATCATTTTTCTTTCAAATTGTTATGTAGTTACGAATTGGCTTAAGCTGTAATATAACTATTATTTAATAAATACATTCATTCATTCATGCCTTATTCGACAATTACGACATGCGGGCTAAGCAAAGTACGTGACGAAATGGGTTCCACCTTCAGATTTGAAGATCGTGGGTATCTACAACCATTTTACCAATGTTATGGGTTTACCCGTACAACTCTATCTTATCTCTGAGCTAACAATGCCTATACCTCATGCGGGTCCTGAGATTTTATTAGTATTTATTTTACATAAGTTTGCGCTTTTGTAGGTTTTACTGTACTGGGTGGTTTTAGAAAGTAATACCAACGGGTTTCACTTCGGTTTTCATAGCAGGTTTTCGTCTAGATTTCGTTCATAGAAAGTTGACGGTCTGTGAGTCTGCTTCCGGAAAGATCCAGTCTATATTTTAAGGTTAAATAAAAATAGAAAGTCTAAATACTTCCAGAACTGTTGAAATAAAAATACTGTAATTTACAAATTACTCAGAACAGATAGTTTAGCATTGCGTTGATTTATGTAACTACAATTGGCCGGGACTTTCTAGTTTGTAGTAAACAGAAATACTGAGGCACCTACATAGTTTTTCCTCAAAGCCACTATAATAAGAAATATAACTCGTTTTTACTCGTTGAGTGCTGTTATACACACCCATGGTGTTTTTCATAGACAGCTAGACTCAACAATCACTAACTACCTTTTTTATTTTACTATACTAACTTAAAGAACCGGAGGCTGGAGGTCAGATGGCTGCTATTCGTGGCTTCCTCGGTTGGGGGTAAGCAAGCATAGGTAACTCAGCAGAGGACGTATGTGAACTATATTTATGATGATGAAATATTAGAATTTTAGAAATTATATACTACAATAAAAAAAACTGAAGATGTGAGTATTTAAAAAAAAATCAACAATGTTGCATGTGTACCTACCTAGTTCAAAACTGGACGCGAATGAATTGGGAGTTAACACATCCAATCCGTAGAATTTCTGGGCTTTTTGGCAATCTATTTTCAAAAATGGTAGGTAGATCAAGGGATAAGCCGTTACGAGATATCAGGGCCCTTAACAAATTATTATCCTGAAATTCTATAATTCGTACACATAAAATAATCACACAAAAAATTCATGTACAGAGGCGAGCCTAACCCTGCGAAGAGTTTTCTTCCAACAAACCTTTGATATGAGAAGCGATACACGTAACAGGTGGATAAAGTGTAGATTAAAGAATATATAAGGTACCTACCTTAATGACAGATAAATATAAAAAAATATCCTTACAAAAACCTATACATGCATTTAACACAAATATAATGATACAATTATTAACTTATTCAACAAAATGTACAATTTTACTAACTATGTACAAAGGAATCAGTCGGACTATCTAAGGACCGTTACACGTAACAGGTGGATAAAGTGTAGTGTGTATATTTATTTGTATTGTATGTTATATAAATAATATAAAATATCTTTACAAAAACCCTGTATGTTGAGGATTCCGAGTGTAGTGCGCCTCCACCTTCGGCGTTATCGTAACTTGTAACCAGGTAAATCAATATTACAGGACATTAATTTTATACAGCGCCATCTAGCCCCAAACTAAGCATAGCTTGTAATATGGGAACTAGATTAGATGTAAGTTGAAGGCCAAGCGCTTACCCGTCGTACAAAAAAAATAAAAGTGTTTTTTGTAATAGCTGTGTGACAAAGTGGATATGGGCCCGCCTCACTCTGGGTTGTGGGTTCAAATCCAGTCATGACCCAATGGACTTTTCAGTTTTTCTGAAGTTTGTAAAAGTCTTAGGACCAACAATTCGTATACAGGTGAGTTTTTTTCAGGGCCACTGAGGCCAAGTCTGAAACCGTGAGAGTTATCGAAAAGTCATGTTAGGAGTTACGTGCTCGTTTTTACAAATAATAAGTTCTGCATTCAAAAAAATCTAGTTATTTTTATATTTTTTCTGGAAAAGTGAGTTTCTGAAAAAAAAAACTCACCCCGTATATGTGAACAATGGACGGCTACCGGGCTACCGGGCTACCGGGCTACCGGGTACACATTGAAAAACAAGGTCATTTTCAAATTTCTTTTATTCACATCCCGTTCACAAAACAATTAAATTACCTACGCACTAAATCACGAAAAAGAGCATGGGCTGAATTACAATAACGATTCGTGAAGGTATGTGGAATTTCCATAGAAAATGTTATCTTTGTAACGAAATCACAATAAATTATCATGGAATTACCCATTGGTAAATACGAAAACACAGGAATGTACATAAACCATAGATAATCGATTCATACATACGCACAGGTACAAATTATGGCCAATAATAAGGAATACGCGAGATTCTATCCAATACATAGATCATTATCTAAATCGTTTGACAGACTGACAATCCACGCAACCCTAACCGCATGTTAACATTAACATAACATGTTAACCTAACACTACAAAATTGGATCATGCATCTTTGGATCTTTTCTTGGCAGTTCCCGTTGGTAGGGGTGCACTAATAAACGAGTTGTGGAAATCCCTAAACAAAGTCCAACTAAGCATAATATATGTAATATTTATTTGTAATATTTAAGCCTTAGCTGTTAATTCGATACATTATCATAATTTACAAAGTAACAGCACGGACCAATGATCGGTCCGTGGTATAGCACCATTTCACTACAAATAAATAAATATTACTAGACATTTTACACAGCGCCATCTTACCTCAAACTGAGCAAAACTTGTAATATGAGATAGCCTACTAAAGTTAACATTGCTTTTATACCCCTTTTTTAATTAAATTATAACAGTCGTGCGTTTATAGTGATTTTTGAGAGCAATTCTCGACATAGCTTCGGGCTTAATTTTTTTAATTGTCACATTTTAAAAGCTACCGATTTAAAATTCCATTATTACGTTATTCCTTTTCCACCACCGCCATTCTTCACACCAAAATACAGACCAATATCACGCAGGAAATATATCTGCACTTGTCAAAAACACATCAAAATCCGTTCAGTGGACACGCGGCGCGGCACACAACTTCGCTATTTACATATTAATACTATCGAAACGGGTTGATTTATGCGTACCTAAAAATATATAACACTTACATAAACTTCGTAATCTCATTTTATCCTTTAGTTTTCTACGGGCAAGACCTCAAATTTTACAATATTTAACGTTTAACTTTAAATAGATCGGACGTTACGACTTGTACGGCCTGGGAATGTAAGATTCCGGCGTGCTCGTCAGCAGAACTGTCATCACCCAGAAGTGGAGACAAATCTGGAAAGGACATTACAGGACATTAATTTCACACAGCGCCATCTAGCCCCAAGCTAAGCATAGCTTGTATATGTAGTATATGGGAACTAGATTACGGATGTAATACTTTTTTTTTTTGTAAATACAGCTACTTCTTACCATCTATATTCATCACACAAATGTTTGTTCTAGGTGGGAATCGAACCCACAACCTACAGAAAGCAGAGCTACTACCAACTGAGCTATGAGGCCATAAGCGCAGGCTTCACAATAATGACAATGGTATCATCGCAATTGTTGTTATGTCGACAGACTTAGGTAAGCTGGTGGTAGCTAGCCAGGCGGACTTTAACAAAGTCCTACCAACAACCAAAATAAACTAAATATGCCACTTCTTACATGTGAGCCACGTGACGACCTTTTTAAATAAATATGTGCAGTAGAGTATGATGGCGTGCTAATGCAAACCAAACACGATCAAGTTTATCGTCAAATTTACATAAGACCGGTTTGTTAAGGTAAGCTTGACCGTGTATGGGAAAACCACCCTACTCACCATATAGATAACGATGAATATCCTGAACACGGGATGCCTCCTGATGACGGCCGCCATTCTATTGGAAATTATTTGCAGAATCGAATCCGACTGCAAGCGTTTGGCGTTCTGCCGATCGGCGGAGAGATTTACTACACTGTGCGTGTTTGCGCGTTGGGTTATTTCCGTTTTATATTTCGACTGCCAAAAAAAAACAAAGAAATGTTTAAAAAATATTACAAAAACTTTGACAGATCATCATCACCTTTATTTGTTTTTACTTATTTGTTAATTTTACATTTTTTTAATTATATAATGACACAAAAATGCATAACTCTCGGTAGGACTTTAACCGGCATCTTTGAAGGCTCTGTCAACTGGGCGACAACTATAAAGCAACCTGCCAATTTTTATTTTTGTACAACGGGAAAGTGCTTGGCCTTCATCTCACCTGATTTTCAAGTTATAATAAGGACGAAGGTGGAAACGCACTTCACGCGGAATCCCCAACAGTCTGAGGAACTGGCTATCTTACTTCTAAATGCCGGAAAACAACAATGTTTCATTGTTGTTTTGGCAATAGAATTAGGTTAGATGTTGGTAGCTAGCCAGGTGGACTTATACGTCCTACCACCAACCAAACCAAACACTTCATTGTACTCCCTGGGGATCGAACCCGTGATCCCTGGATCTGACTCCGGATGGGCAAACCACTACACGGCCCTGAAGAAACGCTGTAAACGTTTTTTCCATTAAAACGCAGTTTATACGAGTTCATTATTAAAAATATAGATGATAATATTAGATGTTGTGACCAAGTGCCAATCACTTGAAATAAAGAAAAAAAGAGTTTGCAGCACTTTACTTTTTCCATGAACACACTAAATCAAATATATGCAAAAGAGTGCTTCGGTATGGGAAAATTCCCTATTGTTTTGAATTGAGGATATAAATTTGGGGAGTCAAAGGAAAGCTGCGCAAGATCGCTATCTATGACATCGTTTGGGGGATATCTATTTAAATTATGAAATATATATTTTTGTAGTTATACTTCTTTTGACGAGTTTGGGAAAAAAAAATGAGTAATTTTTAAGCGGGTTTATAGATTTGAGGTTAACGGTCGGTATGTTTTCATTTCATTTGTTAAAACGATTAATTATTATCATTATATTTTTTTTTTGTTATTTATGTTTCGTAACGCTAAAGAAGTATAACGTTCGTAAGTTTGACACATGTTTTTTTACGATATGACGTTTTACAATTTCCAATGTATTTTTTTAACTTCCCACATAGAAGGAGTAAGATTCTGAATTTGGACCCTTATTTTTATTGTTAAATTATAAATGATTTTGTATTGGCTGTGCAAATACTGCTGATAATGAGTTCGATGAACGCACCAAAACGGTAAAACTGCTTACGGTAAAAACTGAAGATGGTCCGTTTGCTAAGGACAGCATCACTTGTTCAATAAAATTTAATAAATTAGGGGTCAACCGGTTTCAATTGATTCAGAGAAACTCCGGACACGGTCACGAAACACGCATTGTAAATTAAAGACAATTTAGTTAAGTATGTATTTAAAAAAAAACACATCAGTATTATATCTGTAATCTAGTTCCCATAAATCCAAACCCAATACCAAAACGCTCTTTCTCGTAAATTACAGGATATATTACAGGTTTCACACAGTCCCAAACTAAGCAAAGCTTGTATGGGAAATAGATTACGGATAGAATACTTAATATATTTTTTGGATATACATACTTATGATACAATACAACATAGAAAAAACAATAATCATTACACAAATGTATGCCCTGGGTGGAAATCGAAACCACAACTAGCTTTTTAAGTTAAATGTACTACTTCATTCTAAACTACACACCACAAAATGATTATAATCCTGAAAACAAAATAAAAAGTGAAAAATTCTTTTTAATAATAAGCTTTTATTTAAATGCGCTAAAAAGACAAAAATAAAATTTAACTTTTTAACTTTTACTATCAACTTATAACGTCATTACACAATTTATATGATATAAAGCTTGTCGCGAGATAAGTACCTACTCGTATTTACTTAGTTTAAAAAATTGTTGTGTTGTGAGTACTTAAATCTCACGACAATTTTTTTTAAACGCTTAAAGATGAATTGTTTTTAAAAATATTTTTTCATTTAATTTACTATTTAGTTATCGCTATTTAGCGTTTAGCATCATTTAAAACTCGTATTCGTATTCTCTGTAAGTCCTTACATTTGATACCTTTATTGTCGGTAAGCATTAAAAATAATTAGTCCGCTTGGGCGTTCCACTATGTTGGATTTAACATAAAGTTACACAACCAATCATGTCACCGAATGTGTATACAAAATTTTTGATCGGTTGAATATATCTGCTTAAAAATAGAGTTTCAAGCTTTAGAAGTCCGCCATATTGGATTTAGAGTGACGTCACTTTATGTTTTTAGAGTTACTCTTAGCAAGCTCTTTCATTTGATACCCATATTGTAGAAATGCATTAAATATAATTATTCCGCCATCTTGTATGTGCCGCCATGGATTTAGAAGGACGTCATACAGTAAACCATGTATTTTCTTCCAAACCGAATGGGTATACAACTTTCAGCTCTATTGGTTAAGGAAATCTGCTTCAAAATTGAGTTGCAAGATTCCAACCGAACAAACATATTACATACATACATTGCAAGTTGCAAATGCTTGTATTTTTTTTTAAGTGTACAATTACAAATATATATGGCAAAATATCATGGAAGGCAAAGGTTTGATAAATCAAGTATAATAAAACGTACCTCTAGCTTATCCAACTGTATCCTCAGCATGTTATTGTCCGCTAGCAGCTTATCCACCTTTCCCTGCTTCTGAACCAAAGACTGAGTGAGAAAATGTATCTTTTCGTTGTCTATGGAGTCTCTGGTGACGTAATCGGCGACGTTCAGCGCACTCGTGTCTGGGGTCTTGTCGGAGGCGGTCGTGTCCCGAAAGTGGTTCAATTCACTCTCTTTGTCTCGCAAAGCGGTGCGGAGGCTGGCGATCGTTTGCCCGGTTTCTAGCTGGATCGTTCTCAGTTCCTGTGGATATAGGATTTGGTTAGATTGGATCTTAGGAGGAATTTAAGAGTAGAAGAGCTTCTTGCGAATTACCTATTCCGGCCGCGAAGAAGCATTGCTGTGTTCTTGTTTGAAGGGTATGGTTGCCAGTGAAATTATAGGCACGAGAGGCATAACACGGCTATTATGCCTATAAGGCAAGAGGTGCACGTAACATCTGCACAAAAATGGGTCATCTTACTCGTATTCATTATAAATGCTAAATTTTGTTCGTAATCTAAAAAAAAACAAACTACTTATTTGTATTTTTGAGGTGAACAATAATGATGAACAGATGAGCTGTATTTTTTCATAACTACTGTTTTAGTGCAGGTTAGGATATCGGATTGGGGTGGCCTTTGCTCAGCAGTGGGACACTAATGGGTAGGTAATAATAATTGTACGATCCAGTGTGCTTCGTATTATTTATGTAATTAATTTGAGTGATATAATTATGCTGAGGAGAAACACCGTCGACGATCAGTAATACGTTTTATTATTACGTAATTTATAAAATAATATAATTTTATTTCAGGCAACAATAGAGAAATGACAGATCTTATTCTAACTTTAAGAAACTAACATACGTAGGTAACTATACTATAACTATCTATTGGAACTATTACTATTTATTAGCATTCGCGACCGTTTCGTTGATAGTTTTGCTTAGCACTGCTCTCCGTCAAATTTACGGAGGAACTTCGCATAAATAAAATGCTTAAAAAAATGTTTTAAATAAATACGTTTTAGACTTTTTTACCTATAGCGCGGAATTAATAACACCCAGTCAGTCAGGGATTATAAAACAAAAACTTTGACTCGGTAGAGCGCAGAGCCAAGAGGCTCATAGAAGAGTGTCTTGCCAAAGCAAGGCTCGACAGAATATAATAGAATATAATATAATAACAGTTTATTCGTAGCAAAATTAACATGAACATTATAGATTATAGATACATAATATAAAAAAAATAGCGCATATAAAATTACTACGAAAAAGTCCATTACTCAGCATGATGCGGGTTGTCCAGACAGCCTGAGTCATCGTTGCAAGGTTGCATGTTTGTGATGTTTTACAGAATGTGCTTCGGTGAGTGTGCCGAGGGACTAAATTATACAAAGCCAATCACTTCAGTATGACAATGGTATCATCGCAGAGTGGCCAATAGTATACCAAAAGACACTTATAGTGGCAATTCCGCGACGTTATCATTTGATTCGTTTAATCAAAAATAACATGAGAATCTCAATTGAAATAATTTACACATTTTTTACAATAAGAGATCAGAGATGCAAAGTATGTTCGAGTGACTTCCCTCAGCACTAGTGTTTACTATATGACAGCAGGGTATCGGTGCTCTTCCACATAATATAACTCCAAACTCAATAGTGGCATATACTACGTAAAAGATGTAAACATATAGAAGATAAGACATACTAAAAAGAACCTAGATAGAGAAGATAAATAGAGAATGTTCTTTTCGTAATAATATTCTTGAAATAAGATAAATAAATAAGGAGATCGATAGGATGTATTTTTTAAAACGTTGGTTTAGTAGAATACTAAACCAATCCCTTGGAGCTTTACGGCCTCATCTCGCCTTCGCCGTTCTTTAATATAAATTTCAGATGCACAGTTTATTATCATCACCATCTGGTTGTCCTTCCACTAATTAGGACTAAGTGCTTTCAACAACATTTTATTCCGCGCACTGCAAAAACTTGGAATCGGCTTGTAGCGTCTGTTTTCCGTTATTTTCGAATGTGTATTTTAGATTGCTCAGTGAACTAAATGCAAATTTCTTGATAAATTCGACGTTCTTGGTGTTCAATGCTAATTTATTTGGACAAAATTCTGATTTCCCTGGCAATATTTCTAATTTTATTTCAAATTAAATTTAAATTAAAAAACATTTATTACTTTTGTACAAAATACATAAAACTGTTAAGCCCTCGTCATCAAAATAAGCTAAAAATAAACCTTTTTTTTAACGACCCTAAGAAGAGAGTTGTAGACACCTTCTGAATAGGCTCGCTCTATCGCAGATCTCATTCTTCCCTGTTCAAGTTTCCAGGTCAAGAGCCGAGAGAAGAGCAAATTTCATAATTTAAAAAAAGAACATACTTGAGCTTCGTTTTAATATAATTCAGTACACGGGCGTCTGATTCATCCACTTGAGATTTCGGCGCATTGTCATCGCTATTAGAAATAAGTTTACCACGTTTTTTATTGTTTATTAAATTTAGTGAATCAAAATGATTCATCTAAATATATTCAACCGTCGTACAGCTTACTGACTGACAATCAACACACAGCCCAACCCTTTTGTAGTGTAGGGGTGCACTATGAAAGGACTTCAAGAAATTCCCACGGGATGATGGTAACTATGCACCGGTCGTTCTACAAGTTAGCTTGTTTTAAACTGCCTTCTCATTTCCTACTTCTCCCACAGCCTAGTAGCAATAGTCTAAAAAATATGTATATTTGCAACATTATGTATCGCATTTTTTTTTTTCGACGGGAACCAAGGTGGTCGACATAGCTCGAAGATTTTTTTTTATAGTACGACGGGGAGGTGATTGACCTTTATCTCACCTGATTTTCAAGTTACGATAAGCCCGAAGGTGGACTCCAATTCACCCGGAATCCTCAACCAACTGAGGAACTGGCTATCTTACCTCTAAATGCCGGAACACAACATTTTTTGGGAATTGTTGTTATGGCGACAGAATCAGGTAAGATGGTGGTAGCTAGCCAGTCAGACTTGCACAAAATCCTACCATCAACCAAACCATGCACAATATTGTACTCCCCATGGGGAACCCGGGACTACTGGATCTGACACCGATGGTCGAACCACTAGACCATAGAGGCCTGCAGTGGCGGGCAGAGAGTGGAAGAAAAATAGCAATGGCGTATCATGACAGGCCTACGTCCAGCAGTGGACTGCGATACATTGTATTATGACGATGTCAACAAAATGTTTGTTTAATGAAATATTAATATTATTACTCCTGCCAAAATGTTTGTCCTTCAGCGCGTCACGTAACGCAAACACCACCTTCTCCCTGTCCACGCTCCCTTGATATAAAGTCTATGTTCCTATGACATACTGTCGATATTCCCTTGACGAAAGGTTCATATTACCTTGACGTACGCTGCGCAATGCGCCTCAGCCCTGTTCCTGGCGCCACGTTCGTCCTTCAGCGCGTCACGTAACGCAAACACCACCTTCTCCCTGTCCACGCTCCCTTGATATAAAGTCTATGTTCCTATGACATACTGTCGATATTCCCTTGACGAAAGGTTCATATTACCTTGACGTACGCTGCGCAATGCGCCTCAGCCCTGTTCCTGGCGCCACGTTCGTCCTTCAGCGCGTCACGTAACGCAAACACCACCTTCTCCCTGTCTACGCTCCCTTGATATAAAGTCTATGTTCCTATGACATACTGTCGATATTCCCTTGACGAAAGGTTCATATTACCTTGACGTACGCTGCGCAATGCGCCTCAGCCCTGTTCCTGGCGCCACGTTCGTCCTTCAGCGCGTCACGTAACGCAAACACCACCTTCTCCCTGTCCACGCTCCCTTGATATAAAGTCTATGTTCCTATGACATACTGTCGATATTCCCTTGACGAAAGGTTCATATTACCTTGACGTACGCTGCGCAATGCGCCTTAGCCCTGTTCCTGGCGCCACGTTCGTCCTTCAGCGCGTCACGTAACGCTAACACCACCTTCTCCCTGTCCATGCTCCCTTGATATAAAGCCTATGTTCCTAACCGAACGTCAAGGGAATATCGACAGTATGTCATAACATACTGTCGATATTCCCTTGACGTTCGGTTCATATTACCTTGACGTACGCCGCGCAATGCGCCTCAGCCCTGTTCCTGGCGCCACGTTCGTCCTTCAGCGCGTCACGTAACGCAAACACCACCTTCTCCGATGAGGTATGCCTCGTCTCCACTTGAGCGAGGTAAGCCTTCATGGCCTCTGATTCGTTGTGCACGCGGGTCACTGCTTCCGATAACTCGTCTTTTTCGTCTCTGAAAATTTCGAGGTTCTAAAATATACTATATTATATATTACACGACGTTAATTTCACACAGCGCCATCTAGCCCCAAACTAAGCATAGCTACGGATATAATACTTATATACATTTTTTTATATTTGATTTGATGATTACGATAAGGCCGAAGGTGGAATCGCACTTCACCAAGAATCCTCAACAGACTGAAGAACTGGCCTCTAAATACTGGAACACAACAATTTTGAATTGTTATGGCGACAGAATTAGGTAAGATGGTGGTAATTAGCATGACGGGCTAAAACAAAGTCTACCATACAATATTTGTCACTTGTATTATCTCTAACCAGACATGAACCACACTTTAAGTTTATTTATATAGAATCTAAAGCTCTTGAATTTGATACCAGATAAAAGGATTATGTATACACGATGTAGCGAGCCTATCGTGAAGGTTCCTATTTACCTATTAACTTTACTATAATTTCGAACTTATATGTAGATATATAGCAATAAAGGTGACATTGCTCTGCGCTCAGCCACGGCGCTTATGACCACCAGATGTCATTGAGCGATGAGCGAATTTCTTAGTTTTATTTTTTACGGTAAAACAAAATATTGATTTTGAAAATCTAAAACGCAACGCATCTGCTATATACAGAACTACGCGCGAATTTCTAAGTTTTACTTTTTACGGTAAAACAAAATATTGATTTTGAAAATCTAAAACGCAGCGCATCTGCTATATACTTATGCTGTGTTTATTTACTATACAAAGTTTCAAGGCCTTATTGGGCGTATTATTGAAGGGCAATCATTTTTGGTACAAATTAGAGTCAACTCTGCTATTCTAGCATCAATCCTGAACTATAACATATAAATCTATCAATGCTTCAGTATTGTGGAAGACATTATTGCTGAAGCTAAGCCATTATGGTATCATCGACTCTTAGAGTTAACTCAGTTCTAAAGCTGATTTTGAGCACTTACTTCAAATTCTCTAGCTGCTCCATCAGAACCCTGGTATCCTCAGTCAAATTGAGCCCTTCCTGTAGCGACTTTATCTCGTTATCTTTAGCAGATAGCATATTCTTCACCCTGACTTTATACAACTCCCAATCTTTCTCCAGCCGTTTGCATTCTGCGTTGGACTTCAGTAAGTTGGTCTCTAAAACTGTGATGTTAGTTTGCGCCTGGCGATATTCCTTTTCAAGTTTGTGGCGAGATGTTTCGATTTCGTCTTTATATTTTGACAGCTCTTTTACTCTGCGGAATGACGTTAGTGTAAGAATATTTTCATGCGTTTATCTTCAACAGACAATTAACGTCCAAAGCTACACAAGTCTCCACCAAAATTGGAGGATCTTTCCCCTACGCTACGCTTGTCAGGCGAATCAGTGATCGCAGTTTAGGTGTATGATGATACACAGTAGAATGCTGCACTTTTTCTGGTTAAATCTCTTCGTCGGCTTTTACGACATGCGCGGGCTAAGTTGGAGGGGGTCGATTTTTAAGAAGGCTCAGTAGTATCGCACTACATGGCATATCGAAACAAAATAAATTTATTAAACTATATAGGTTTGCAGCTCCTAACTTATATAATTTTCCCATACAAACACACTTTTGCATATAATATATATTTTGATTTTCAATTTCAAAGTAAGGCACCTAAATACATAGATTAACCCTGCGAAATCAATATATAGAATCCTTGTGTAGTCCAACTGACAATCAATTCACAGCCCCTGGTTTGGGCTAGATTCTGAGCTTGAAAGTTTCAGGGTTTCAGTTCCTTTGCAGGGTAAAAGCACATAAAAAAAGCTTTGCAAAGAAATTATTGAAATTACCACGGAACGACAGGAACGAAGTCCCTGGTGTTCCATTAGAGTACCTACAGATACAAAAAAATCTCGACGATTTGATTTTCGAACGCCATCTAGCGATGGGTAGTGCAATTAACTTTATACCGTGCAATGACAGCAGCAACGCAGCATCTATTGGCGAGTGGCTTAGATTACAATCATCAACAAGAGATGGCGCTAACATTAAGAGAACAGAATTTCTATAAGTATGGCATAGTTATTGAAATTCTGCTCTCTTCTCCAGTAGAAAAATATGTTTTCATAAAAGTAATGAATGCAAAATAGATGTGCATTTCAAAGTCAAAGTCAAAATTTCTTTATTCATTAAGATTTTTTTAGGATCCTTTTGAAACGTCAAATCTACTGCCTGTTCGGAATCGCGACCAGCACACAAGGAGAAAGGCAAGAACCTCGGGCTGGGCTGGCATGTATTAAGTTAAAATATATTGTTCCTGTCTGCACTTCTAGGAGACAGATGTGAGTCTGTATGTAATTCAAAGCAATAAATACCTTTCTTCCAGATCGCTTACAGTATCCTGAAGCACTGATATTTGTGTATTCAGTCTTTGCTTCTCAACATCATGGCAGCTCTGTGCTTCAGTAATTTCAGAAATTCTCCCTTTGATTTGTTCCAATTGTGATGTCAACGATTCTTTATCTAGGTTCGATTTGTGATTTTCTAGCTGCGTAGATTCTAGTTTTTGGTTTGTTTGACTAAGTTCTGCAAAAAAATATAGAATGCTCATTTTTATTGTTGATAGCCAGCCTAATGGCTATTAACAATAAAAATGATATGATAATGCATGTAACATGATTTACATCCATAAAATGAAAAATATTTTTATAATTGATGCTTATCCTAGTGTTAGTACTTTCCATAATTTTCACATAAATCTGCTGTCTATTATCATGGAATAAAATTCTCCACAAAACATTTTGATTTTAGCTTGCACTGCCAAATTATGGATCAAGGACCTTTATACAAATTTGCTTTATATTATACTATGGAGGAAGCTAATTTATACCTAAGGAAATAGCTTAGCAAGTGTTTACCACGAAAAGCCCACATACAAATGAAATCTAAATACCTTTACTAACTACACTATTACCATCCTGGGCTTTCCGCAGCCTGTCAAGCAACTGTGACACTTCAGAGTTCATGACATTGAGTTCATTTTTCAACATTGCATTCTCAACTTCCAGGTTCTGCATTCTTATTATCATTCCTTCGTGGCTCAATACTTCTAAGTCAGTGGGTAGGCTGTATCCTGAAATGTTATAAAAATTTATAACATTAAAACATATGTTGTGACTTTACTAGAAAAGTCCCAAGCTAGGCATAATAATATCTTCAAAATAAAAACTATATTGTTCTATCAACATTATTGTGAGTGGAAGGACCTCCATTTTATGTTTTTTTTTTTATTGTACGATGTGTAAGCACTTGGCCTTCAGCTCACCTGGTAACAAGTTGAGATAAGGCCAAAGGTGGAGGCGCACTTCACCCAGAATCCTCAACAAACTGAGGAACTGTCTATCTTACCTCTAAATGCCGGAACACAGCAATTTTAGAATTGTTATTATGGCGACATAATTAGGTAAGATGGTGGTAGCTAGCCAGGCGGACTTCAACAAAGACTTTAAAGATTTATAATATTGTAGGTATATCATTTGTTTTTTTAAGTGAATGAAATCTATCTATAGCTATGTAAGAAACAAGGCCACATTGATGTTGCAAACTGATAAGTAATCTAGATCACACAGATAATTCAATTGTGTAAGTATACTTACTGATAGTTAGATCAAATTCCAGATAATACATACATAGGTATTAACATTTACTTATTTAACACACATATAAATAGGTATACTTACTACACAAATATAACAATACAAATATAAACAAGAGAATGCTAAAAAAATACAAAAAAATATCAACAATCAGATAACTCCAAATACTTTAAAGGTACAGTTAGTGCTGTGTGCTGCAAATGGGTCACAACTCAGCATTATACCTCACTACAAAACAGGTCAGCACTGATATTTTGATGTTTCAAAATTATCCTAAAAAATCTTAAGTAACAAATAAATTTTGACTTTAGACTTTCTAATACCTTTGGAATGCATAATAGATTACAAACAGGTTCCAGATACCTGGGTATTTTCTTATTGCACATCAAGTAATTAATAACTCACTTCTCTGTTTTATATGAGCCTGATCAATCATTTCACTATCTCCTTGTACATCATTCACCATGGTTTTAGGACAATTATTCAAATGGAAGACTGGTTTTCTTGTAGGTGACTTTCTTACTCTTAACCCATTTCTAGAATCTGGTAAATCATTGATTTGTGAACGGGATTGATGGTGGGTGGGTGATGATTTCCGACTCGGAAAGAAGTTGGATTTAGCCTCGGTGGCCTGAGAAACTTTCTTTGAATTTCGAGGTGTATTTCGCTTCTTCTGAGCCCAGTTGCCTTCTGGATGAAGGTTCTCACATTTTGATTGTTTTACGGAATGGTTACGGATGGCTGCGCCTGTGGACTCATCGAGGTTGTTGAGGAGGCTTTCTGCCCTCCCGGCGAGATCCGCGAACCATGCCATCACGGAAATTTAGACAGTGCCTGGAAGAAGTAGCAACTGAATATAAACTATATCTTGAAATGTAAACCAATACTTCACGAACAGTCGGTACTGGATGTATTTTGAAATCAATATAGTCGTATCATATGTGACAGTGAATAATGCATTTAAAAACTACTTTTATCACTACTTCATTCCGAAACACGAAATGGAAATCGTAGATATTTAATCATTCTCATGATTTTACGTTACGGTTACACACGTTTTTCACATGAAACCCTTAATGGTGAGTAATAAATTCTATAGCAATATAACATAGAACTTTACCAATCATTCGGGAGTTAGATAGCCAAAAACATATAGATTTCACCAAAATAAATAGTTGTTCATAGATTTTATAAATTTTTGACATTGATGACATGGAAAAGTTAGGTACCTACATGCTATCATACGATTAATGATTGGTGACAATGACATTAACATTATTGACTTGACATTGATTGATTATAAAATTGACAGCTATATATAACCTTTAGTCCTATGGAAGCTACGTCCCTCAAACATCGTCCGCACTGTATGCGCTGCGCTAGCACGGATGATCGATAAACCGACTCTGGAGAGCCAACTCAGACAATACGGATACGATAACGATAAGTTGACAGAGCACAGGTGCAGTGGTAGTAGCCACATGAACTGATGCAAGGGTAATTAACGACAGCTAGAGGCCCTTACCCGCAGCTAGATTAAAGATGACCCGATCGATGAGCCCACGGACCACGTTAAAACAAAACGGGTATTATTTTTGTGAAGCAAATACACAATATATATGGCGACACGTGACCCAAGGGCTGGCTCTTATTTAGGCCAGCGAATTAGCATAGCTATTCAGCGTGGCAATACAGCCAGTGTCTTGGGCACGCTTCCGTCTGGTACTGGTCTGGAACAGTTGAGTTACCTATAGGCCGTTTGTAACGGTCCTTAGGTAATCTGACTGATTCCTTTGTACTTACATAGTTATTTTAATTGTACTTTTTATTGAATAAATCTCTTGTATATTATGTATAATTATGGTATTTGCTTATAGAAGCTGCATGTATTTTTTATACAGGGCACATCCATATATTTATCTGTCTGTAGACGATTTAACCTTTTCATTCATCATCATCATCATCATCATCATGGTGATGATGATGATGATGATGAATGAGCCTTCATTTTTTTCACACTCGTAGATGTTTGGCCAATGGCGGACGTCAATGTCAATGTCAAAATCAGAATTAATGGAATCAAATTTTATTAGGTGATAGCTATTCTACAGACCCACCGAATGCCACCAATTGGATTCCAGATTCAAACATTTTAAAAACAATATTAAAACGCTTTAGATTTTTTTATGTAACGTTTTTATGCTGTTTTTGTGAGTGATTACCAACCGTCTCACTCGAAGGTTTGACGACTTCCAGCCTTCTGAACAAGCCGGGTTCCTAAAAATATTTAGTACCGTAGACTACATACTTAGGCTACGTCAGATAATACAGAAGACCGAAGAGTATATATAATTGGCCGTTATGTCTAGCATTTGTGGATTACGAGAAAGCCTTCGATTCAATCGAAACCCGGGCAGTGCTACAGTCTCTCCAGAGGTGCCAGATTGACTACCGGTTTATCGAAGTGTTGAAATGTTTGTATAATAAAGCCACCATGTCTATCCGACTCCAAGACTAGAGCACTATCCCAAATTTGCCAGTGCAAAAAAGGGATGAGACAGGGATACTTTATCTCGCCGAAACTGTTCACCTCTACATTGCAGGATATATTAAAGCTCATGAACTAGGTAGGATACGGCATCAACATCAATGGTGATTACATCACTCACGTTTGATTTGCTGACCATAGAGTCTTATAGGCTGAATTGCTGGAAGGTCTTAGCAAGGTGCTCAGAGACCTCAACATTGCATCGTGACAGTATGGACTTGAGATAAACTTGAGTAAGACATATATCATGTCAAATGCCCATGTTTCACCCATAGCAGTCCGTCGATGTACCAACAACATTGTGGGGGTCGCAGGTAGTTGATGGATGAAGGAGGCTCAAATCGCTTCTTGTGGCATTGGTTAGAGAGGAGGCCTAAGTTCAGCAGTGGACGTGTTGATAGGATGAATATTCAAACAAGCTAATCGAACGGTCAATTGCGAACTACATCTCAGAAGTCTGTGCCAATAACGTACCTCTTATGTAAACAAAGTATGAGTAGTCGAAAAAGAAACTGGTTTTTGTCGCATATTTGACCCACAGTTTGTTAAACATAGCCTGATACGCGGGACAGCGACAGCTGTGACATTTCTAGGGCAGGGGAGGGGTAGCGTTAAAAAAGAGCGATGTTCTATAGGTATTCGAACTCTTCGAATCACATAATAATATCCAACTATCTTACTGCCTACATTATAGCAAAATCAAACAACATGAATGTGAGTCAACCATTTTAATTGCCATAAATTTAGCAAAGTGGTACACAACCCAAATCGTTGTCATCGTAGTCGGATTCAAACTCATTCTAGCAATCCTGTAGATTAATTAATAATTCCTAAACACACGTACTGTAACGTTACTGTTTTTATGAGAGAGAAACAGTAAGGAACAATAATAAGAGATACTAAAGGACTAGAGGTGCTAAAGCGATAGGTAATAAATAAGAATTATGAAATTAAAAGAAAATAAAAGTATATTAGAGAAAAGAAAGTCCACAAGTTCAACGCAATCGGAGTTTTCAACGTCCAGCCAGTAAGAGGGTCTTCAATGTCCAACCAGTATGAGGGTCTTCAATGTCCAGCCAGTAAGAGGGTCTTTAATGTCCAGCTAGTATGAGGGTCTGCCAGTATGAGGGTCTTCAGCATCCCGTACAGCAAGACAGCCAGACAAATGTATTGAAGACCAGCAACTTTCCCGGGCCACTTGACCCGGGAATGGTCTTGTATTTAATTTGGAGTTCTCCGATTGGGAGCTCATAGATATACTTATCTCTGCTCCGTTTGGATGCTAGATATGAATTGACTTTCCTCAGCCACCAGCTTTCGCAAGAAGACTTTGGTGGAACGCTAGGATTCTAAATTTGATTAATTCAAATATTATACATGGCCAAAGATAATCACTAAGGTTCTAATACAAGTTCAGATAAAAATGTATGTGTTAGACAGAGATAGCATATAAAATATAAAGGAAACTTACGTCTATGAGCTTTTTTTGACATAAAAAAGACAAATGACATTTGCCATAATTGACAACCTAAAATAATATAAACAATCTTTGAAAGTCTAAGGTCTATTGATTTCAGCTAAAAATTATATTTGAAGAAAAAATAATAAGCTTATCGTAATAAGATAAATCCAGAGAATCTATAGATGTACTTTTGAAAGCAAAACAAGGGATAAAAATGAAAATATTAATGTACGAATTGTGAAGCAATAACACAAAAAGGTACTGTTTTTAGAACTAAATTAGAACTACACGATAAAGAAGTACATGTTTCAATGTAGAAAGTATAAAAACATGCAGATAAAAGTACAAAATCATGCAGGGAAACACAGTTTTCCTACAGTACCTAATGTCAAATCGAACATCGCGCTCCCAATCTTCATAAATTAGTTTTCGGCAATGGTCAACGACTTTCTTCCAGTCATCTGGCATGACCTGTTCGCAGACATTGTAAAGAAGTGATAGCATTTTGTTTGCCGTGAAGGAAGGTTGCGTAATATTTCTTGCAGCATGACCTTTAACACAGGCCCAAATGAGTTCTATTGCATTATAGTAGCAATGGTATGGTGGCAAACAGATGATATTATGGCCATTTGCGATTTCATCTAAAATATAAGTTGGCGTTCGGGGTTTTTGGATGCTTATTTACATTAATAATTCACTCTTGAGTATTGTCTCGTTAGCTTCTATGCCTTGGCTCTGCAGATATGTCTTGCGTACATATTGACTATAAAAAATACAAATGCGCGTGATTTTGACGCTAGCTGTCACAGGTATCAAGCTAGGTGTAACAATCTGTACTACGAGGCACTCCAACAGTCACGGGCTTTTCAAAATAATTTGAAATCGCGAAAGTTTAAAAAAGATTACCTAAGTATTCGACTTGCATTCAATAATATGGTAATTTACCCATGGTATATCTTATCTATCTAAATATATATAACTCAAAGGTCAAAGGACTGACTGACTGACATAGTGATCTATCAGCGCACAGCCCAAACCACTGGACGGATCGGGCTGAAATGGGCATGCAGGTAGATGTTATGACGTAGGCATGCGCTAAGAAAGGATTTTGATTAATTCTACCCCCAAGGGGATAAAATAGGGTATGAAAGTTTGTATGAAACTTTGTCAATTTTAAACCGATCGGGCTAAGACTTTGCATACATAAAGCTACTATGACGTAGGTATCCCCTCAGATAGGGTTTTGAGATTTTGCATTTGTTTTGTTTCGGTTTAATAGTTTTGGTTATAGACTCTGCTTTGTATTTGGCATTAATTTGTTTTGTTTTCGTTTGGTTTAAGTATAGGTTTTGTCGCTTAGACTTTTTTAAAATGGTTAAAGAAAATCTGAACGTTAATGGAGAAGTTAAAGAATGTACTGTCGTTTTTAAGTTTTGTAGGCCCTAATTTCTTACACACGCTTAACAAAAGTAAAGCCACAAAAACTATACCTAATTAATAATAATGCTTCTTAACGCGAGCGAAGCCGCAAGCAAAAGCTAGTACTAACATAAAATGCTAACTGACTCACTGATAACAACGCACAGCCTAAACGGCTAATCGTAGAGATATAACATTTGGAGGGAATGTTTGTCTTGATGCGAAAATGAGTGCTCAGAAGGGGATTTTGAAAATTCGTACCCTAAGGGGTTCAAAAAGGGGTTCAAAGTTCGGAGTAAAATGTGGCATATCCCTAAAACCACAAATGATAAGCACTTGAAATATAGTATGTTGATTGCCCATTAGGAATAAGTTATGGCATATTTTCGGTTTTAATTATATTCAGAGATAAAGGGTGGGGTGTCCAATATTCAGACCTGACTAATAATAAACACAAAAAAAATAGGGGGTTCCCAAACATGAAACGTTTTTATAAATTGTATTTTCAACCTGTATAATATGAGTATAGTGATGACTTTGTGGTAAATAAATAAATTAACAATAAAATTTTGCCAAACTTGAGTCGGACCGGCACTAAGACTTCAAAAAGCCTGCAGTTTTTGTCTGGGAATGTGGGTCAGAACCCTCGGTGTGCGTGTCTGCACACCATGTAGGAGCTAATCGGTCAAATTTATCCAGATATCCAATTAAAAAATATATATTTATATGATAATACTTGCACCTATTTCACAAAACCAATACGCGGACGAAGTCGCGAGTAAAAGCTATCTAGTTATATGTATTATACGTCTTTGACCCTATTTACCGGCAGAGCACGCAAATTTTGTGAAAGCAATTTTGCTGATAGTTTGCATTGATTAAATTCCGCCGATCTGTGTTCCATTCCATACACAATTATACGTTATGGCACCTACTGATATGTCTTCAGAATAACAATAACAAACAAGCCAACTGATTTTGTTTACGTTTAATGTGTAGATTTGTCGTCAAAACAGTCTCAACGTCAACGAAATAAAATAATATTCGTGGAAGGGATGTGTTTTTAACTTGGATTTTTCAGATTTTTTGATGATTTATAATTAAATCCTGCAATATTGACTACAACTAAATATGGATTTTGAAAGCCCGGATGTTGAGAAAGATTTTCCGGGCTTATATGCTTCTGAGAGTGGTCGAAAAAGTAATGAAAGCGACTGTACGTATTCACTGTTTACAAATTTACATAAGTAGGTCGAGTCAATTGTGTAGGTACTGATTAGATGTAGCAAATAAAACAACGACACGCCACAAAGAAAGTAATCTTGCGTTCCGGTAAATAAAACAGTCGATTTTATGATGTCTAGTCCCAGTCTATTCAGTCTATAACTAGAAAAAATAAAATTGACTGGGTAAATACCAGATTATAATAACATGTTCATGCTTCAAAAGCACTACATTCCTACGTCGAATGACCGAATATATATATTCTCTGAGAAAGAAATGAGCCAGTCCGTTTGTCTCCATCATCTATAAATTTATGAACATATTTTTTTTATTATCTAAGATGGTTCCCAGTTCCCATAAAAGTCTCAAACCTGAGGAGCACATACTTTGGTAGGACCTATATGGAAAAGAGTGCATATTTGCGCGGCTTGGATGATTCAACTTTTTCTACTGCAGCTGCGGCATTGACCTTGGAACCACTTAGGTGAAAGGGATCATCAGTGACAATTTAACTTAAAAATTATGCATATTTTAACTGATTGGGTTCAGGTGAAACTTTGCACATATTATGTTGCTTGCTTGCACAGTTGCACAGTAGAGTTGTTTGTCCTTGAAAATGACACAACCCAATGGATTCAGCAACTTAAGGCTACTTTGTAAATAGGCTCCTACATTGCGAATAATTGTGCTAATAATGGCCATACAAATAAATAAATGTCACCATAACAACAATTATCTTTGTTGTGTTCTAGCATTTATAGGTAAGATAGCCAGTTCCTCAGTCTGTTGTCAATTCTGGATGAAGTCTGCACCTTCATTGTTTTCATAACTTGACCTGGCGAGATGAAGCCTGAACACTTCCCAGTTGTAGAATAATAAAATTATTAAATGGGAAGCCGCGAGCATAAGCTAGTTGATTCATGAAATTTACTTTTTACAGTTAGTGATGGAGGTGATCATGAGAAAGCAAGCAAGAAGGACTTACTGGGACGACGCAAGGATAAAAAAGAAAAGAAAGACCGCGGTTATGCTGCACTGGAGGGGGAGAGCTCCCCAGAGGAAGATACTGATACCAAGTCAGTCATGCTTATATTATATTATCTTTATTGTTCAATAATCAAATTGACACTAATTAGGGTCATATGGATGAGGATTGTAGCACAGTAAAATAAGAGGTGTTAGATATACAGAAGAAAACTGCTGCCCTTTTGGTGAGATCCCTAAGGCAACATTATGACACCCATTGACAAACTGACAGATTTATGTAAGCCCTTACCTTCATAGGTTAGAGCTTATAGAAACTGTCACTCCAATGGCCAATGGGTGTCATAAAGTTCCTTTGGTTCACTTTCACAACTAGTTAAGAAAAAACACTTTTTACTCCTTATTTCATAACCGGTTATTAAAATGGAATAAAAAGTGGCCTGTCTTAACTGACATCCGAAAATAGTTAAGAAAGGAGAAATATAATTCTGCTTTTACAACTAGCACAGTCATAAGAATTTGTACTCATTATCGTTTAACTAAAAACCTCATTGTTCAAATTATATCGAACTTCTTTTTTTAGTTAAGCTGGCCATAAAATAGAATATTGTCCCTGTCATAGCGCCGTCATATAATTTTCATTTATCTACTTTCGCATAGGAAATAAACTGAAATTAGGATTTCATCAATTTCAACATTCACAAAAAATATATTGCACAAAGACTGATGTTTCTACATAAAGGAAATTTTTTCTACAATGTCCTGTAGCATAGAAGTGCTGATAATTATCATAATAGAATAACAATTGATGCATAGTATTATATCCGTAATGTAGTTCCCATGTTACAAGTTTTGCTTAGATTGGGACTAGATGGCGCTGTGTGAAATTAATGTCCATGACCCAATGATACATCATGTAGTTTGAAGTCAATATAAAATAAGTTTAACAACTTAAACAAGCCCCCGTTTTTTAAGATAATGTTAAGCAGAAGTATACATATCTAGGCATATATACTCGTATATCTGTACTCATATCATGCCTCATAACTAAACACCAACTAACTAAATCTTCCCCATCATAAAATTAAAAAAAAATGGAAAAAGGAGAGAGAAGCCTTTGCCCTGCCTGGCTATAAATAAAAAGGTGCACGCACGCACAATGCACCACAAAGTGCGGAAAGGGGTCGATTACATTTATTAGTCACCTGGTGGCAGAAGGAGAGACAAACATGACAGAGTTCTAAATACATTGCCCTTTTTACATAGGTACACACACTTGTGGTAAGGTTTCACTACTCATAAACTTTTATGACGTAGTAAAACGTTTCTAAGTCAAAGTCAAAATGCGTTTATTCATTAAGATTTATTAGGATCATTTTGATACGTCAAATCTACGGCCTGTTCGGCATAGCGACCAGCACACAAGGAGAAAGGCAAGATCCTCATGCTAGTTTTATAAGTACATTATAAACCTAAATACTTCATACTAACTAAAAACATTTATTAGCACCTAACTTAAGCTACCTAATGGGTAGTTTTGTTAACATTGAGAAATGACCATTTAAATCAACTGTTATAGCAACATCGGGTCACGCGTTCTTATAGTCGATATAGGTTGTCACTTATTTTGTAGTAGGCGCTTTTAATTAAATTATTCTTTATATACAGTTTGAATTTACGAGCCAGAAAGTTTGGTGGTGCTGTGATAAAGCTTATTATTTCTAAGTTCACCCCTACACTATGAACGGAAGCTAAAATGAGTCTAGGGCCTCTAGGGTTTGGGCTATGTACCTAGCGATTGTCAGTCAGTCTGTCAGCTATTAAAAGATTTAAAGTTAGATTATCATCATGATTTAAATATAACTAAGTAAGTACATTTATACAGAAGTCCATCAAAGTCCAAGAAGACGAAATCCTTCAAATTCCCCAAGAGCAAAGAGAAGCGCGAAAAGTCGCGCGACAAAGAGAAAGTTCTAGAAGAAGTGGCGAAACACAAAGAGCTGAACGAAAAGGAGAAGAAGAAGGAGAAGGAAAAAGAACGGAAGGAGAAAGAAAAACGGGAGAAGATGAGAGAGCTAAAGGTGGGTCCTTTTCAATTAAAAACACAGTGGATCTTAGCCACTCTAAAACGGAGTTCATTATTCCGTGGTCAATTCAGTCTTTACTTTAGATTAAAAAAATATATGTACGTACACAACACACACACTAATACATTACCACAGATAATAATAAAACAACTTAAAATTTAGTGTCTAGTTATAGACGTTAGTATTTTGTTATCTGTGGTATAAGTAAAGTAATTTACATTTCACGTACATGAGACTCATAATTAATTCATACTGAGTGCTTCGACATAAATCATATGTAATAAGTAATCCTATTTAATAAGTAAGGTACCTATAGTACATAACATGGTAACAGTAAGAAATCTTAACGAAGATTTAGCAATGAAATAAATCACCAGCATTGCTAACGCTTTTCCACAAATAATGAACGTTTAATTTGAAACGTTATTTGCGTAATGCTTATGACTGAATCACTAAGTTCGATTTTCGCGCACCTCAAGAATTATTTTCGCCTTATTTCCTTTTCTATAATGTTGTGGTAAGGCGCCTTACACTCTAGGCAAGGCAAGCGTCAAGCTAGTATCTTGGTTGGTAAGTCTGTCGCCATAGCTCTATTGTTATATATTATTCATATTCTTATTGTTGTGTTACGGCATTTTGAGTTAAGATAGCAGGTTCCTCAGTCTGTTGAGAATTCCGGGTTAAGTGCGCACTATCACTTCATCCACTTTCGGCCTTATCATAACTTCGTAGAATAAAAAAAAGAGAACGCAAAAGTCCTTTGAGGTACATACATGATTTTTGGTAGTGATTAGTAAAGCCAAATAGTGGTCAAAATATTGCTGTAATGGCAATTCCAATAATATAATGAAGATTTCTGTAGTTTATATAATTTTTTGTATCTCTTCGCAATGCAATGTGCTTATGTTACTTTAAAAAAAAATGTAACCGACTTTACTTGAAAATAATTCCAATTGTTCGTAAATTTATAAGTAGTTGAATAAAATAAAATAAAGAATAGTTCAAATCGGTCTTCATTTGGCGAAGACATTATCTATGATTTACAGTTGTTGTTGGAGTTTTGGTTCCCAGCGGGGTGTACTACGACCTCTAATAGCATTCTTGTTTTGAAATTACATTTTTTTTGTCACTATCTGTCAAGTGTAGAAAAAACGAGACAACGAGAGAATTACTGAAATCGGTAGACATTGATTAAGATTGATCTAGAACCTCCTCCAGTTTTTCGAGTATTTTAAAAGTGAGACAGATATCCAACTACTCACCGCCGAGTCCCTCGACTGGAAGCACTTAATTAGCAGCCTTGCACTACACTGTTTCACATCACGTCAACAGCCCGATAGTGTCCACGGCTGGAAAGAGCCTCAACCAAAGCAAAATGAAGGTTTTTCCATAATCAACACACTTGGCAGACGGATTGTTGATCGCAGTAATGATGTGAACAATACACAGAAGGAAGCTGCTGCCTTTCTTCTGGAGAGGTCCCTTAGTCATCTTTTATGACATCCATAGGCTGAGCTGTAGGGGTCGAGTCTTAAGTCGCGACTGCCACTAATATACTAACACTATACGTACCTACTAACACTGTTTATCTACTTACATTTTGGTTTGTCAAGTTTGTCGTTCATCGTGCTTGGCATTCGTATCGTATAATTATCCTCAAAACATCCCCCTATCAAGGCTACGTGGGAATATAAAGGACATTCCAATTAGTTTGTTAATTACATCTGGCAAGTCTGGAAATGAGTTCACTGGTCAAAGCTTGCCAAACAGCCAAGCTGCAATGTAAACACACCTTTATAGCGTTTAACCTTGAGCTGTATTGTTGGTGAAACGCTGTATTCAGTTGAGTTTAGAATGCGAGCGATGCACCACCTGCGTAGTGTATTCACAAAGGTACTATCTACGTATCTCGTGTCTTATCGTATTCATCGAATAATCTATAGCCATGCGTGAAATAACGTGTTTTGTTTGTGAAAGTGGTGAGTGAGGGTAGGTTTGGAAACCAGTGAATTTCCTTCGGTGTCTTCAGGAGTATAGTGTTTAGTGTTCTGTGATTATAAAAGATGCTGTGACTACACTTGTAGGGAAGTGAAATTAGATATGAATGTAGCATTTTTAGGGTTCCGTACCCAAATGGTACGGACGGGATGAACAACGGGACCCTATTACAAAGCCTCCGTTATACGCCGGTCCGTCCTTCTGACTGCCAGCAGTCTGTATCTCATGAGTTGCAATTGGTAGACAGTTGAGACTTTTACAGATTGAAGGTGTTTCTGTTGCCGCTACAATAACAAATAATAAAAATAAAGGGAGATACAGGAAACGTGATTTTTGCCTTGAAATGTGGGTCGGTACCCTCTGTATCGTGTCCACAATTGGCTGGTTTATTTTAATATTGATAAGCTAAGCGTTTGACTATCACTTGTAAAGTAAAGATGTGGCCAAAGATGAAGCACGCTTGTCCAAAAGGTCCCTATTAGCATGCAATCAGACCTTCCTCCCACGCAATGGCTTGTGATAGTGACCTGATACTGGCAATCAATGTTTTTATCAGATTACCTATCTATTTGCTTAGGGAATTAGATAAATCGATATATTAGTCCAGATGAGAAAGTCTGCTTGTTTGTATTTTTGTCTACGGCGAAAAATGCTTACATAGGGGACAAGGTTTCGAATTTGACGATGAATATGTAGGTTTTTTTTTAATGTTAGTGGTACCTTATCCTATAGAATACTACATACATTATTAACGTGAGTAGGTGCATTTAAATGTATAAAATCGTTGCGTGACTGATCAGCTACAATCAACGCACACTTAATTTGCCATAAAATGTTAATCTCAAGTACAAAATACATGACATTTTCAACATAACTTTCTTTCATAATGTCACCATTTGCGTCAACAGCCCGTAACCGTTTACTGTTAGACAAGAGCCGGCTCAAATATGGTAGGTTATTATCACTCCACGCTTGGCAAGCATCTTAAAGAACGCAGTGTTGAAAATTCACTAGAAATCACTGCTGCCTATTATCTAGTTGTATAAAGACATATTTAAGAAATATGTCGCGATTATATGCGTAGAACAAAGATTCTGCATTTTACCACATTCAAAATAAAATTGCTAAGGAAGGTTATCAATTCATATTTTGCCATTAAAATGAAGTGCTCCGTGCTATCAGTAAACATTAGCTTAGGTAATTGATTATGTACGTATAGGTACCTACCTTAATAACTAGGTTACCATTATACAAATTGACTTGCCCTCGTTGGGTCATGCATGGTCCTAAGTATCCACTACTACACAGTAATCAACCAATTGAGAGGTCAGAAATAGGAATAGTTAAAACTGACTTCACATCTGTGAAGAATCTTTAATATGCAAAGCCTCATAGCTCAGTTGGTAGTAGCTCTGCCTTCTGCGCTGTAGGCTGTGGGTTCGATTCCCACCCAGAACAAACATTTGTGTGATGAATATAGATGTTTGTTCTGTGTTTGGGTGTAGTATCATATAGTACGTATGTATTTACAAAAAGTATTTAAGTATTATATCCGTAGTCTAGTACCCATATTACAAGCTATGCTTAGTTTGGGGCTAGATGGCGCTGTGTGAAATTAATGTCCTGTAATATTTTATTTATTTTTACTCAAAATAAACTTATCAAACAGACGGTAGGTATTTTGGCTCAAACTACCACGATGTTTTAGACCGCCTCTGTGGTCTTGTGGGTCGCCCACCAGACAGACAATCAGATCCAGAGGTCCCGGGTTCGATACCCATGGGGAGCACAATATTGTGCTTCGTTTGGTTCGTGGTAGGACTTTGTTTAAGTCCACCTGGCTAGCTACCACCATCGTACCTAAATCTGTCGCCATAACAACAATTCATTTTAGAGGTAATATATATAATAATAATAATAATAGTAATAGCTAGTTCCTTAGTTTATTGAGGATTCCGGGTGAAGTGCGCTTCCACCTTCGGCCTTATCATAACTTGAAGATCTGGTGAGATGAAGGACAAGAACCTCTCCGTCGTACAAAAAAAACGCTGTCATTTTGATATGAACGGCAAATTATGTTTGTGCGGGGTTACATATCGGGGAGAGGAGGCCAATTTCTGTAGACTTTGATCGTAATTTTTCGGGTTGCAATGATAAGATGAGTACGAGTAATAGGTATACCTATAGTGTAGTGTTTGACAGTGTGACCTAGGATTGCTCAAAAAGGCAGCAAGCTTGTAGGAGTAACGTTTAAATATTCAAACAGTAGCAGACAAGGTTGTTTGTTTGTTTATTCATCGGCACGACACGTGATTTTATGGAACACTGCATTTCGAAGAATCGCGTGTGTTACGGTGCGGGATATGTTAATAATTCGTTTGGGTATCATTTTATTTTATTTTATCTTTGTTGTACCTGCAAGTAAGTACATAGAGTCTAGGTATTTACTTACTTCTAATTTTATCTGTCATTTTAATTATTTTTTTTATGTAAATTTAATAGTTTTCGGAGTTTTTTTAATAATTTATTCTAAGGCTTTGAAATATAATGTTTATGTCAGCCTCATAGGGCGGACACCAAGTGAAACATTCTTTTATTAGAATTGCATGTTGTTTATGTCTATAATTGAAGTAACACTTAGCTAAGATTTTTATAGTTTTTATGTTTTGTAGGTTTTGATGTTCACTTTTTTGGTGTAATTGAATAAATAAATAGTGTCAAGGAAAGTCCTAAATAAAAGGTTCTTATTCCGGTAGTATGCCTTGTATTTATTGCAAGTTTTTGCTAGTTTTATTTAAAGAGAGTTACTAGGCTTTTTTTCTGTGAAGGCTCGCTCCAATGTAGACCCTTATCCTTGCCTAGCAGGCCTTGAGGTCAAGTGTTGACCCATCGTAAGTAAATAAAAAAAGGTATAAATATAAAATTACATCCATCTTGAACGTGCGTGGGGTGACGATGGTGACCGTATCGCCAGATCTGTATTAACGATGCTATATTTAAAAGATAAATTCGGGCAGATAGTATCATATTTCAATTCCCAGTAGCTCTCCTCAAAGGGCTCGTCCGGGGAAGTACTACCACCATACCAATTTCGGCCCTAGCAGCATTCCAGTGCGCTAGACTAGACAATGAGCGGACGAAGCCGGCGGCAGAAGCTAGTCAACTATGTTTGTATTCGTACGACTCATTCATAGCACGTTGCATAGTCAACACAGGGTAGATTATATGATGTACCTCCATAGGTACATACTACTGATGTCAAAGTATTGTCCAAACGAGGTAATAAGGAAACTTGTTGAATTTCCTTGTGCAAAATTGGTCACTAAGATAACCTTTGTTTGAGTTAAACTTGAAATATAATTCAATTTAAATTTTCCAAATCCTTGATCCAAGCTGTCAGCCAAGCGTGTTTCTTTTATCTGTACATTTTTTATATGCGATAGCTCCTTACCTCAAGGCTAGTTTAGCTTTACATAATGTATTAAGTATGATGGTCAATTTTGCTAGACCCCTATTAAATCATGTGCACCACCTACCACCTCTTTAGCCATAAAATCCACTCCATCCAAAGGTTGTTTGGAAGAAATCGCTTCTAAGAACTAAGAAATAAAAGCAAAGTGTGGAGTAAATATTATATTGAAATGAAATTTTGTCTGTTTTCCAGGAGAAGGAAGAGAAAGCCAAATTCAAGCTAGAATCTAAAGAGAAACTCAAGGATGAGAAGAAGGAAAAGACTAAGGATGACAAGAGGCCCAAAGATAAAGAAAAGGAGAAAGTAAAAGGTAAAAAAATGGGGAAAGTACCTAGTACAATCTACATGCAACAAGAGCAAACTTTGTGTTTGGTGCAGTTTTAAATTCGAACAAGTGAAGGAGCAAAAGGAAGCAGCGTTCTAAATACAAACCACTTTTGTTTAACGTCTTACAAAACAATACTGAATACAAAACAGAAGTTTCTTATACTGGGTTTACACGACAGATGCACGCTTTTTTAAATAGTATGGTAAAAAAATATGTAACGTTTGGACGTGTCTCTGACTGACCCCTAATATATGATTCTTAGAAGAGTAAAGCACGCTCTAGTGATCAGAGGTGAATCCTCAAACGAGAAGAAAATCGTTATGTCTCTTAATTATGTTTTCTTTTCTTGAATAGTTTTAAAAGGTTTGAAGTTGCCTCTCAAATGTTTTTGTTCAACAGAGAAAGAAAAGGAAAAAGTGAAAGAGAAGGAAAAGGAGAAAGTTAAAGAAAAGGACAAGGACAGAAAAGAACGGAAATTGATCAAATTGCCGTCCACGGTCACCTCTGGAGTGCCTTTTGAGGAAATATTCACCTTAGGTGGTAAGTTACCATCATTATGTGGCTCAAACATTAATTAGAACATAATTTGACTACTAGGTAGTTGAACTTCGTGCTTTACATGTATTCTCATATATTCGTTCCTAGCTGTAAGTTTTCCAAAAAAATGTAAATAGATGTAAAAGTAGTAGGATCTCGCAGTTAACTTAGGCTTTCACATTGAGGGGTGATTTACTAAAGCCATATTCACCACGCTGGGCAGAGGGTTGATAATCGCAGTATTGGTGCTGCAGGTCAGCTCTTAGTATCATTCCTCAGGAACTTCCACCCGGAATCCTCAACAGTCTTAGGAACTGACTATCTTACCTATACATACGTGAACACAACAATTTTAGAATGGTTTTTATGGCGACAGTATCAGGTAAGATGGTGGTAGCTAGCCAGGCGGACTCAAAAGTCCTACCATAAACCAAACCAAGCAAAATATTTAACTCCCCTGGGGATCGAACCTGGTACCTCTGGGTCTGTCACCAGTGGGCGACAGAACCACAAGACCACAGAAGCCGACAAAATACGATGTCGAAGGACCCACATCATTAATACAAGATTCATTTCGAAACATGAACGTAACATAATTTATGACGTCTCCAACGTTATAAAAGTCATATAACTGGTAATTTTGTCAATCCCTCATCCGAAACTGACAAACAGATCATTGCTCAATCCGGTTGCTTACAAATGCGCAATGTCAAACATCTCTGTTTCCAAACAAATGGTTGCAATGTTATTTTACTACAGTATTGTTCGAGCGTGACGGTACCTAAACGTATAGATTATCCTCCTCTGTGGTCTAGTGGTTCAACACACCGATTTCAGATCCAGAGGTCCCGGGTTCGATCCCCAGGGGAGTACAATATTGTGCTTGGTTTGGTTGGTGGTTGGACTTTTTGTGAATTTGCCTGGCTAACTACCACCATCTTACCTAATTCTATCGCCATAACAACAATTCTAAAATTGTTGTGTTCCGGCATTCAGAGGTAAGATAGAAAGTTCCTCAGTTTGTTGAGGATTCCGGGTGAAGTGCGCCTCGAACCTTCGGCTTTATCTAAACTTGTTACCAGGTGAGATGAAGGCCAAGCGCTTCCCCGTCGTACATTAAAAAAAAGTATCAACATGTCAGCCTACGTGAATATTTTTCTACACATTCTCCATAAACATGATAATAGTCTTTATCAACAAGTAAATAAAACGAATTCTTTGCGAGATAATAGCCAGCGAAAGTCGGTCGTGCTTGAGTGACACAGATACAGCTACCTAATAGTGAATCGTGGTGTGGTTTAATTGTTTGGTTGTCAGTTGTCATGAATCCTTTTGTCAATGGATTTGCTATTGATGGTAAGAAATGTTGCATTGTAAAGTGAACGCTCGATTTTAACGGTCCATAGAAAATAATCAACAGTTTTGGTTACCTTTTATCAAATCACCGGTAATTCGTTTTCGACATCGCGTATTGAATTTCGAAAAGCCTTTTTACCGCACCCCTGCACTATAAAAGGAACTTACCCCGAAATTCTAAGCCTATTTTTAATTATATAAAACGATGTATGAACTGACTGTGAAGCCTTTGGCCTTCATCTTACCTGGTTTCGTTATGATAAGGCCGAAGGTGGAAACGCACTTCACCCGGAATCCTCAATAGACTGAGGAACTGGGACGCGATCAACTTATTAATAAAGATATCAACGTATCTGGTTTGATTGAGGTGCAGTTATAGTAACCTGTGGATCTGGTAAACACTGTACTCTACGGTTCAGTTGCTTTGGCTGAACTTTTTCATTTGAAAGCAATTACGCTGCAATTACAGTCGAAGTGTGTTTCAACTTAGTGTACGAATGCGATAGCGCGAAACGAAAACTATGTTTGTTTTTATTGTATGACGGGGCAACGCATGGCCTTCATGTCACCTGGTTTCAGGTTATAATAAGGCCGAAGGTGGAAGCGCACTTCACCCGGAATCCTCAACTGTCTGAGGAACTGGCTATCTTACTCTAAATGCCGGAACACAACCATTTAGAATTTATGTTATGGCAACAGACTTAGATAAGATGGTGGTAGCAAGCCAGGCGGATTATAAACAGTCCTACCACCAAAAGCAAGCACAATATTGTAAATTCTCTGTTTGTACCTATTAGCTTAGTGTTTTTATCATTAATTTAATGTTAATATAGGTAATGTTAACACTATTTGTGATTATTATATAAGTTATTCTTATCTACCTCACCATTCGGATGGAACCTGCACTATTTTGTTCGGAGGAGGGCGCTGACACTGCTACACAGTTTCTAACTTTTGCTGTTGCTCAACGTCCCCGTTGTAAATATGTATACCTAAATGTGTTCCTAATAAATAATTTTGTATTTATATTGTATTGCATTTGTACTCCCCCTAGGAATCGAATCCGGGACCTCAGAGGCGGTTAAATTACATAGCGGCCGGCATTATGGGATGATTAGCAACTGGACTGGACCTCACCCGCATCTCAATTTTCAATTTTCAAGATTTGACGTTTAGCGGCTATAAACATTATGGGATGAATAGCAACTGGACCTCACCCGCATCTCAATTTTCAATTTTCAAGATTTGACGTTTCAAAATCTTAATGTATAAAAACATTTTGACTTTGACAATCTATTCACTGATCTGCTTTCTTAATCTATTTTAACCGCTTCTGTGGTCTAGTAATTCGCCCACCGGTGTCAAATCCCGACGTTCTGGGATCGATCTCTAGGGGAGTACAATATTGTGCTTACTTTGGTTGGTGGTAGGACTTTTGAAGTCCGCCTGGCTAGCTACCACCATCTTACCTAATTCTGACGCCATAATAACAATTATAAAATTGTTGTGTTCTGGCATTCAGAGGTATGATAGCCAGTTCCTCAGCTTGGGCCTTATCTCCGGGTGAAGTGCGCCTCCATCTTCGGCCTTATCTTAACTTGTTACCAGGTGAGATGACGGCCAAGCACTTCCCCGTCGTACAATAAAAATAAAAAAAATAGCTTGAAACCAGATGAAATAAGGGCAAAGTCTTACAAAATATATATATAATGTACATTTGTGTTTCCAGTCGCACTTCCTATCTTCGGCGTCCCACTGCAGCAGTCAGTGGAACGGTCGAGATGTCACGATGACACCGGACTGCCGCTCGTCGTGCGAGAGAGTATTGACTATCTGCAGGTATTACTACAGGACATTCATTTCACACAACGCCATCTAGCCCCAAACTGAGCATAGCTTGTAATATGGGAACTAGATTACGGATAGAATACTTATATATATATATGTTTGTAAATAAACACTTATCGTAAAATACAACAGAACAAACATCGAACCCACATTACTACCAACTGAGCTATGACGCTTGTTATTACATATACACCTTCCACTACTCCCTCCTATTCTTTTAGTGAGCTTAGCAGCCTTGGCAATTTATTTATTTTACAAGGAGATGCTTGGCCTTCATCTCAACTGTTTTTCAAGTTATGATAAGACGCTTCCAGCGCACTTCGACCGGAATCCGGAAGTTTTCCTAACATTAATTAAAAAAAAAAAAAAAATAGCAGAATTGTTGTTATGGCGACAGAATTAGGTCAGATGGTGTGGTAGTTAGCCAGGCAAACTTACAAAAAGTCCAACCACCAACCAAACCAAGCACAATATTGTACTCTGTCCATTTCAATTGTATGGATTCACGAATATCAAACCAGTGACAGTAATAACAACAGTGAGTGACCAAACCACCTTTTAAAAAGTAAAGTTCAATCTCTTAAATGCCGTAACAAATGAAATCGTTGTCTCGACTACGGCGTGCAGAATCAATTCGACTCTCATTATATGTATGCCTCATGGTATTATGTTCTGTATATCCACAGGCACACGGTCGAATATTGAACTCTGTTATTAGCATTTCAGGAATTACTCTCTTCAAGTATCATCACAAACGTAACTTGTTCTGTATATCCATAAGCACACGGTCTATAATCGAACTCTTTTATTAGCTTTTCACGAATGACTCTCGTCTTCTTCTTCTTCTAGTAACATCAACGCATTATGTTCTGTATATCCACAGGCACACGGTCTAAAATCGAACTCTGTTTGCTTTTCACGAATGACTCTCGTCTTCTTCTTCTAGTAACATCAACGCATTATGTTCTGTATATCCACAGGCACACGGACTAAAATCGAACTCTGTTTGCTTTTCACGAACGGCTCTCGTCTTCTTCTTCTAGTATTACTCTCGTCTGCTTCAAGTATCATCAACGCATTATGTTCTGTATATCCACAAGCACACGGACTAAAATCGAACTCTGTTATTAGCATTTCACGAATTACTCTCGTCAAATAACATCAACGCATTTCATTCTGTATATCCACAGGCACACGGTCTAAAATCGAACTCTGTTTGCTTTTCACGAATTACTCTCGTCTGCTTCAAGTATCATCAACGCATTTTGTTCTGTATATCCACAGGCTCACGGTGTAAAGTCGAGTACGATATACCGCGCCGAGCCGGATAAGATCAAACTGCAGCAGCTGAGGAAACTCTTCACGGATCGCGGACAGACGTTTCCTTACCATTGGGACGTGGGGGTCGCTTGTGCTATGCTTAAAGGATTCATTAGGTAAGGGGTCTGTTCACATCACATCACATCACATCACAACAACAGCCCATTAGTGTCCACTGCTGGACAGAGCCTCCTACGAAGATGGAGGGGTTTGGGTAAAGATGTAGATAATACACAGAAGGAAGCTGCTGCCCTTCTGGTGTGATCCCTTAGTCGGTTTTTACGACATCCATGGGCTGAGTTTGTAAAAAAATGAAAATGATTTTTTTTTACTAGAGTATAATTGTGTTACAATAAGGTCTTATAGGTTAATAAAGTCCATTGTATGTCCTTACACAATTGTTGGCATGCAATTATTAGTTGTTGTCTTAATAATAATCTTATCTTGTATAATGTCTGTAACCTCTTTAGCCATGAAATCCTCTCCATCCAAAGGTTGTCTGGAAGAAATAGCTTCTTAGCGATAAGGCTGCCCATTGTATATACATTTTTTTTTTTGTTATCCAGTTTTATTTTTAAGGTGCCCAATAAAGTATTTTCATTCAATGTTTCCCTATAATTTAGATATTCATTGATTGAGTAAAAGCATCTATCGGTTGGCCATTTTTTTTATTTACCACAAAACAAATCAACTCTTAAATTTTTAATTTTATTTGGCAACCTGTTAAATATCTTTATACACATGTAAAATGCTTGATTTTGTGTTATAGTTAATTTGTATTGGCTATCTTGTTGGATTCTGAAATCGTAGATCCGTAAAACCGTGTGTTTCTTAGTAGCCTAGTTAAACCTAAGAATATGTTATATTAACCGACAACTTGTAGCTCAAACTAGTGAGGCCTTTTATTATTTCTACTACCTACTTGTCCTATTTGTAAAATTGAGGCTACGGGGACTGTATGAACGGTCTATCAGAACTCGGAAATATCAGAATCACCTTGTCCAGGGAATACAAAGTGATTCTGATAGTGCCTTGGCTCCCAGGCGGAGACAAATACCATACATTTTCCGTTATTTTAAAAGTGTTCTTGACTTCATTGCCGTGATACTGACCACTCAATAGTGAAGAGTTTGTAATATTTCAATGACAACCCTCAAAAAGTAAAACACACTTGTAAATGTAGTCCTCAATACAAATTGATGAACATAGGGAGCAAGGCACTATCAGAATCACCTTGTCTCCCCTAATGGAGCCACCGGGGGAGCCAAGTCCCCGTAGCCAAAGTTGATGTTTTTAGCTGTCTAACTGATTAAAAATAAACGCATAGCCCCAACCTCGATCCCAAAGACTGTAAGATAGCCAGTTCCTCGGTCTGTTGAGGGTTCCGGGTTGCATTATCATAACTTAACACCACGTGAAATTAAGAATATACAACATTTACAAGAAAATGTTTGTAGTCATAATATAAAATGGTGTTCCAGTGAACTGCCAGAATCGATCCTAACACAAGAGCTCCACGGCCAGTTCGAACAATCCACGGCCATCGCCGAGCCCCAGCGAGAGGCCACGATGACAGCGCTGGTGAACAAACTACCGCCGTGCCATTACAGCTTGGTTGGGTGGCTGATGAAGCATTTCGAAAGCGTTGTCGCTAACGATGCGGTGAGATTTATCTTTTCTTTATTCTTTATTGCACACACAAAATACAGCATATATTATAAACATACTTAAAATTAATGAGCATGGCAAAGGCGGGCTTAACTGCAAAGAGTTCTCTTCCAGCAAACCTTTACCCTTTTTACTTTTTTTAATATGTTAGCTATTAAATAAATAAATAAATACTACAGGACATCAATTTCACACAGCGCCATCTAGCCCCAAACTAAGCATAGCTTGTAATATGGGAACTAGATTACGGATATAATACTTATATACTTTTTTTCTGTAAATACATACTTATCATATGATACAACACCCAAACATGGATTATGGATAGAATACTGATGTACTTTTTTTTTGTGAATACATACTTATCATATGACACAACACCCAACAGAACAAACAACGAATCTATATTAATCACACAAATGTTTGTCCTGGGTGGGAATCGAGCCCACAACCTACCGCGCAGAAGGCAGAGCTACTACCAACTGAGCTAAGAGGCTTGCTTTGTTGAGCTCTTGACGTCTAGGATTGTCTCAAAGCAAGGATGAGGTACTTGCTTGTTCCGTATCTTAGTTGTATATAAAAAAAAAATGAAAAGTCATCGATTCCGTTGCCCGGGGTAGACCACTAGGAGATTGATTACACGTACTATCCATGTCGAAGTCTGTGTTTCGTTGGTGCTCGGGAGAGCCAGTGTCCTCTTACTAAGCTCGCACCATCATAGATCACAGCTTTTGTCACTTTTTTTTTATTGTACGCCCGGGAAGCGCTTGGCCTTCACCTCACCTGGTAACAAGTTGAGATAAGGCCGAAGGTGGAGGCGCACTTCACCCGGAATCCTCAACAAACTGTGGAACTGGCTATCTTGCCTCTAAATGCCGGAACACAACCATTTTAGAATTGTTATTATGGCGACAGAAGTGGTTACTCGGTTGAACTGGCTAGTTAGCCAGGCGGAAGGCAGTTCAACCGAGTAGTTGAATACTTACTGTTTTACTTGTTTTTCGATTAAAACTAACCCACCGTATATTAATAAGTTTTTGGCACCATGACACTTTTGCCGGATTTTTCATTTTCAAATAGAATATGTTTGTTACCAGGTGAACCACGCCAGCCTCCAAACGGTGCTGACATCAATGGGTCCCGCTCTCAACATGTCTCTAAACCTGCTCACATATCTCGTCACCAAATCGGACAAACTGTTCCCGGATGTCCAACTACACAAGTAAGTACTCCTCCACTCGTGGAACTATTGACAAGTCTCACAGCTCAGCTGGCTTACTCTTGAACACGATTCCGATCGATCGGTATTATATAGATATAGAATTTATATCGTTTCTTACTCTTGAACACTCTTGAATGCGAACCTAGCGCTGAATTGATTTCATATTGTGTGGATATTGAACAGACCAATAGCGATTGGAATTTAAGTGTCCAATCCATCTATGCCCTAAGCAACGGGTGGGCAGTGTCGCCAAACAAAATCATATTTTGACAAAACAACTATTTTTACGCTGGATTTGTTTAAAAATATGTTTAGATTGATGTTTTAAACTATTTTGTAATTACTGTCTACTGATAAAAAGTCCAAATTTTGACGTTTTAGTGTATAATTTGAAGTATTATTGATACACCGGTTTTCAATACAAGCAAACATCCCTAGTGCTGAGTATAATGCAGCTAACTTCATGTGTATTAACAATCATAATCCAATAGAAGCGCAATTCCGATTTCAATCCAATTATTTTTCAAGAGCCAATCAGTCAATATTGTTAGAGTATGGGATTGCGATTGATGTTGACTTGGATTTTTATTGAGTTCGAGGGTAAGCCTGCAGTTGATAGTAGCTCTGCCTTTTGCGCTGTAGGTGTGGGTTCGATTCCCACCGAGGATAAAAATTCGTGAGATGGTTGGTGGTAGGACTTTGTTTAAGTCCGCCTGGCTAGCTACCAACATCATACCCAATGCTGTCGCCATAACAACAATTCTAAAAATTGTTGTGTTCCGGCATTTAGAGGTAAGATAGCCAGTTCCTTAGTTCCTTGTTATGACGACAGAATTAGTTAAGATGGTGGTAGCTAGCCAGGTGGACTTAAACGAAGTCCTACCACCAACCAAACCAAGCACAATATTGTACCCCCCCTGGGTATTGAACCCGGGACCTCTGGATCTGAAACCGCTGGGTTGAACCGCTACACCACAGAGGCGGTTTGAAACGTATGTGTGTTACTATAAGACACTAAACAATATTATATTCTATTCCACATTGCTCTTCCAAGTATAAAAACGTGGTTTATTTATGATCTGAAATCGCACCACTAGACCACAGAGGTGTTTTAAAACGTATGTATGTGCGTTACAATATGACATTTAATAATATTCTATTCCACATTGCTCTCCCAAGTATAAACATTTTGTTTCATCAATTTCCCAGGTACGTACCCCCCCTACTCGCCCTGCCTGCTGACTTTCCCGAATCAGCGAACGAAATAAGTACAGAGCTGCGGAAACAGGAGTCCTTGCTGAGCCAAATACACGCGGAGATGCACGCCGGGTTTATAACTCCCGCGAGGGACCATCAGCTGTGGGAGGCGCAGAGGATTGTTACACAGCTCAAGGTAACTAATTGAACCTTACAGCTATAGGAATAGAGCGTATTTTGTTCATCACTTAGTCATATACTCAAAAGGTTCATAGCAAGAAACGGGATAGAGACCATCAGCTGAAGAAGGCGCAGAGTATAGTTACACAGCTCCTGGTAATAAATTGAACCTTACAGCTATAGGAATAGAGCGTATTTTGTTCATCACTGAGTCAGATGCTCAAAGGTTCATAGCTAGAGACCATCAGCTGAAGAAGGCGCAGAGTATAGTTACACAGCTCCTGGCAATAAATTTAACCTTATGGTTATAGGAATAGAGCGTATTTTGTTCATCACAGAGTCAGATGCTCAAAGGTTCATAGCTAGAGACCATCAGCTGAAGAAGGCGCAGAGTATAGTTACACAGCTCCTGGCAATAAATTGAACCTTATGGTTATAGGAATAGAGCGTATTTTGTTCATCACAGAGTCAGATGCTCAAAGGTTCATAGCTAGAGACCATCAGCTGAAGAAGGCGCAGAGTATAGTTACACAGCTCCTGGTAACAAATTGAACCTTATGGTTATAGGAATAGAGCGTATTTTGTTCATCACAGAGTCAGATACTCAAAGGTTCACAGCTAGAGACCATACGCTTTAGGCGGTGCAGAGAATGGTCACACAGCTCAAGGTTACAAATCAAACCTTATTGCTATAGAAATAGAGCATAATTTATCAGTCACTAACGTATGTTGTTGGGTGCCCGCGAATCCGCGAAAACTCAGGTTTTACGTATACGATGCTTGATAAAGGCACCAACTTTGTTTCGGTTCTCTTAGGGAATCATCATCAGGGTAAGCTGGATTCCCGGATGAGATCGCCTGAGGATGATGACAGGATCAACAAAGTTGGGGCTCTATCAATTGTCGAAATATAATTATATTATTTGACGTTTCAAAGTGATCCTAAAAAATCTTACTGAATAAATATATTTGACTTTGATTTTCACTTTGATCGTATAGGCACGTTACGTATACGATAAAGTAGACACGAGTAAGACATGTGTTAAAAAAATGTATAATCAAATTCACGCATGTTTTAAAACTGAATGAATAGGAAATAGTACAAAAAAACAAAGAGTTGGGTTTCTGAAGTCATATATACAACACAAAACAATGTTGGTAAAACCATCAGTACGAATACAATAGTTAATTATCAGTCATATAATCAAATTATTATCCAGATAACTATTAATTTGACATTTAGAAATGTAACAATTCGCGAATTTTTGTTTCATTATTTGTAACATTTACAAATTGTAATACATTTGTAAATGTTGAGCACTTGAAATACAAAAAAATATAAAAACTTAACTTTGTATCATTATTTATCATAAAAAGCTTATTTTATGTAAAACAATGATATTTCATTGTAATTAACAATCGAATAGCACAACCTTTGTGGTTTTCCTTTTAGCCACAATGTCCTTGTTTAATGGATCAGTCGCTACACATTATGCAATCACCTAATAAATTAACCTAATTCTATGTTATTTAATTTTTAGAGAAATCTACGATCTCTGCAAAAATCAGTCGAACCCAACGCTTTATCGCAACAACAGGCATCCATAGACGAGAAAGATGGCGGGTCTCGGCGTAACTCGCACAACGTCCAAACGGAAACGGAAGTCAAAACACCACCTGACGCTTTCCAAGACAAAATTGTAGGCAAGGAATCGCCTCAAGTTCCCGAACCGACGTTTGACGCCGAATTTGAACCGGACCCACCTTTCGAGGCCGAGTTTAAACCCGATCCATCTTTTGACGCCGAATTTGAAGATAATTTCGAGTACAAACCGGATAAAGAGAAACTCGAATTCAAATCCGAAAACTCGTTCGAGACGAAAGAGAAAGAATTCGAAGTCAATAATTTCGATTTCAGTAAAGGTACGCCAGAGTTCGAAGCGCCGCCCGAACCGGTTATCGAAACGCCGAAATTCACAGAAAAAGAGCTCAAGATACTCCGCCTGGAGCTTGAAAACGCAGAATACTTACAGCTGAAATCGCTGCTGCAAGCGAAGATAAATTGCGAGCAGTTCGAAATCGTAAAGCTGAGAAGTCACGTGACTTTGAAAAACAAACAAGACTCCTTGCACAATAAAGAGACTAAGGAGATTTTGACGCCAGAAGATCAGGAGCTGAAGCAACGGTTGATGAAGGAAAACGCAATGCTTGAGCAGAAGCGTTTGAATCTGATCAACCAGATATTCCAAGAGAGAGTGGCTTGTATACAGCTGAAGATTGAGCTGGCTATGAAGGAAATACTATCTAAATCGTAGTGTTCCAACCTGGACTGGATCCAAAGTACTGACAGTAAGGATATCTCTGTTTTCGCGGTGCGAGTGAAAGAGATAGCAAACGACAGAAACGTTGCACGTTTGTTACCCAATTCTGCAAACCTGCTGAACCGATTTGTATGACTCGTTTCTCAAAGATATGTTTTAGACTCTGATTGATGTAAGCTGTATTTTTTTTTTCAAGTAGATTTGTCTTTGGATCGTCATCTTACTTGAAGACAAGTGAATAAGATATGCTTAGCTACACAAACTTTCCCTCTAGTCGTCTTAACTCTTGTATTTTTCATTCTGGCCCAATTAAAGATATGAAAGGCATTTCAATGAATAAAATCTAAACCGAAATAGACTAGGAACAAGACTGTATGAATCACACTAATATTATAAAAGCGGAAGTTTGTTAATGTGTGTTTGTGTGTGTGTTTGTTACTTCTTCACGGTGAAACGGCTGAACGGATTTGGCTGAAACTTAAAATATACATAGATAATGACCTGGATTTACACACAGGCATTTTACCCTGTAATAAATAAGTATTCTCATGGGATGGCGATTTTTTTCGGGATAATATGTAGCCTGTGTTAATCTAGGGTTCATTTAAGTCTGTCTGCCTTGTTACCTAATTCGGTCACCATAATAACAATTCTAAAATTGTTGGGTTCCGGCATTCAGAGGTAAGAAGCCAGTTCCTCGGTATGTTGAGGATTCCGGGTGAAGTGCGCCTCCACCTTCGGCCTTATCTTAACTTGTTACCAGGTGAGATGAAGGCCAAGCGCTTCCCCGTCGTACAATAAAAAAAAAGGACAAGCGCGTTAAAGTCGAAAAAAAAGTGTTGACATGACAAAGTTTTGAGCTACAGTGCTAACTGCTTTACCTAGTGATTAGTATGCAAATGCAATTAGGCTTTAGTTTGAATAATAAAATTAGCATTCTGAGCTAAATGTTCTCATTGTATATTATATAAACCATTCCATAAAATATATTTTGCAATTGTTTCATTCTGTAGGTTTGTAGGTTCAATTCCCACCCAGGACAAACATTTGTGTGATGAATATAGATGTTTGTTCTGTGTTTGGGTGTTGTATTGTATGATAATTATGTTTTTACAAAAAAAGTATTTAAGTATTCTATCCGTAATCTTGTTCCCATATTACTATGCTTAGTTTGGAGCTAGATGGCGTTTGTGAAATTCATGTCCTGTAATATATAGTATATATAGTATAGTAGAACTGAAGCTATTATATTATGAGCTATTGTCACGTAAATAGTGTGAATATAATATATGGAGTCTCAATATAATGTTCAGAGTTGGAATAAAGAAATACTTGATTATATTATTGAGATTGAGGTACATTTAATTAGGTAAGCCGTACACGGCGGAAGTTTGTCGTCCTATTTGCAAGAGCCTAGTTGCTTGACTGAAGACGCACGGACAAGTGATGATTAACTAATTAAAAAACTATGATTGTATTATACTCGAATATAACACGATTTCATTTAATAAATCATATTTATAACAAATCGTTATTAATTTAAAATAAAAAAAGTATTTTACGTAGGTATGTTTCCTCTATGGAATATGGATATCCGTAAGAGAACCAAAATTACTGAGATAGCTCTCAAATTAGCAAGCTGAAGTGGCAGTGTATCCGTAAGAGAACCAAAATTACTGAGATAGTTCTCAAAATTAGTAAGCTGAAGTGGCAGTGTATCCGTAAGAGAACCAAAATTAATGACATAGCTCTCAAAATTAGCAAGCTGAAGTGGCAGTGTATCCGTAAGAGAACCAAAATTACTGACATAGCTCTCAAAATTAGCAATCTTTAGTGGCAGTGTATCCGTAAAAGAACCAAAATTACTGACATAGCTCTCAAAATTAGCAATCTTTAGTGGCAGTGTATCCGTAAAAGAACCTAAATTACTGACATAGCTCTCAAAATTAGCAAGCTGAAGTGGCAGTGTATCCGTAAAAGAACCAAAATTACTGAGATAGCTCTCAAAATTAGCAATCTTTAGTGGCAGTGTATCCGTAAGAGAACCAAAATTACTGACATAGCTCTCAAAATTAGCAAGCTGAAGTGGCAGTGTATCCGTAAGAGAACCAAAATTACTGACATAGCTCTCAAAATTAGCAATCTTTAGTGGCAGTGTATCCGTAAGAGAACCAATATTACTGACATAGCTCTCAAAATTAGCAAGCTGAAGTAGCAGTGTATCCGTAAGAGAACCAAAATTACTGACATAGCTCTCAAAATTAGCAAGCTGAAGTGGCAGTAGGCAGGCCACATAGCTCGCACAGATAACCGCTGGGGAGCTGTGCGGTAGACTCAATGGACCAACGATATTGGTCGCGGGGAGTTGATGGATATTGGGGAGGCATCTTCAACAGTGGACGTATGTCGTGAAACGATGATGATGATGTTGCCTCTTATTTTATTAATATTCATGATAGTATGTGTTTTTGTTATAAAATCTTTTTTGTATTAGCGTTTGTAAATACCTAATCAAATTTAGTTGTAATTTTCAACTATGGATTTGGAAATAAATGATTATTTTTAGTTCCTTTTGTGTCCATAAATGTACCTATTTCCTTTCAAATGATTTCTGAATTATCCTTGAATTGCCATATATGTAAGACAAATAATAAATAATGTACAATTGTATTTTTTTTTTTTGTATAGAAAACGGTCAAAATCGCAATAAAGGGTAAAACCCAAAAGGTTTCTGGCTCTGAGTTTGTAGATATAGTAATAAGTAGGTATAGCTGGTTTCAATCTTGATGCTTAGGAAAGTCTTTTTAAACAAGGTAATCACCGCAGTTCCATCGTGGAATGTAATATAATTCTAGATCATTTCCACATTAACAAGTGTTTATGGTTGCATAACCAGTTTGTCGATAGCTATTGATTACTTATCGCTAGCCACTTAGACGCGGCATATCATAATTTGCTGATATCTTTCGAATAAATTCACTTCGGTACGTGTGTAATAGTGATAGCGATTTCTTATGAGATTCGAATATGAATATGAAATAGAATTGTCATAATAAACTGGGGAATAAATTAACTATCACTGGTAATAAAAGGAACTACTAGAACTAGATTTGCTCTCGTCTGTTTTTCTTGCCCTTGTACAATATCGTCTTCTAGTCCAGAGTTTATTACAGGACAATAAAATGCGCTGTGTGGAAAACACAGCACCATCTAGTCCCAAACTAAGCAAAGCTTGTAATATGGGAACTAGATTACGGAAATAATACATATCCCTTTTTTTGTAAAAACATTTTATCAAGCAATACAACACCCAACACACAACAATCATCAATATTCATCACCCAAATGTTTGTCATGGGTGGGAATCAAACCCACAACCTACAGCTTAGACGGCAGAGCTACTACCAACTGAGCTGTGAGACTAGGAGACGGGACAAACAAGTAGCGAACCTGGTGTTAAGTGTACTCTTGCCTATGACAAGCCTTACTGCATAGGTCACATCCACAAAGAACATAGCCTACAAGGCACTGCATTGCGCCCGTCAACTTGAGGCATAAAGGTGTTAAACCTTACGTACCCGTAATTTCACCGGCAACCATACCCTTCAAACCGAAACAGCAATGCTGATTTGGCGGCTGAAATAAGTATGGTGGTAGTAATTCTCCGGACGAGCCCTTTCACTAGGGGCTTCTACTACTCTTGAAAGTACTACTAGGTTTGTTAAGATAGGAAAATAATCTGATACACAGGTTCCTTTTCCTAACCATCAACCATCTTTACCTGTATTTCAAATGTAGTGAGCATAACTATAAACTTATTGTGCACAAGCGTTTATACATCTAGGCAGCGGCTGAATGGAGAATTCTTCGGCGATAATGCAAAAAATGTGTAAAAAAATTGAAATGTAATGTGACTACACTAAACTACGATCTATTCTAAACTTGATAGATTTATATGCTTTGTTTCTATCGTGTACTCTTGATAACTTATTATTAGATCACTGTAAATTAATTCGTGTTTATTCTGTATTTAAACTGTTGGTTTTCGAATAAACCAATTAAAAAAGTACAGATTTTACTCCGATTTTGAATAACGTAGAACTTTCTAGACAGATTTTAGTGTTGGTTATTTATCTGTATAGACTGGATTTACATTTCCATCCATCTAGACTTTGTGGATAGGCTGCCGTGTTGGTCGCGGCTACTCCATCTCAGCTCAGAGGAAAGCATCTTACTTCTATGTATGATCACGAATCCACCTGCCAAGCGTGGTGATTATAGCAAAACCTTGGCTTTGGAGGAGGTTCCGTCCAGAAATAGACAATTCGGCTGCTGATGTGTGATACGAGACTTGGAGGTGGCTGCGACGAAGCGTAGTACTACTAGTACGTACCTGTGATCTCGGATTTACTAGACACGACATATTTTGACCCGCTATGCCATAGATGTCTTTATCATGACGTCACACTTGCCTCAGTAACCTACAAAAAGGCCTTGCGTTCGTTTACATTACGGTGCAGTTAAAAGTGGACGACCTTTAGGTCAAGTTGTATAACTATGCCGACGTCAAAGGGCATAACGACCATCTGGTTGCCGCCTAGATTAATACTGAATGTAAATGAGTTGAGGTTTATTCCGATTTGAACTCTATTTTTATGAGTCTAAAGAGAAGATCCTTTAGTTCACTTCTATAACACCGTGGCTGTGGTACGTATAGTAACTACGTTGTCATTATAGTATGGATAATAACAGTTAGGTAGTTGTTGCTTTTAAACTACCCATAGGTAGGTACCTACCTACTACTAAACTTATTCTCATAAAAAGCGGGCTTCACGCTAGGTAGTACCTACCTACCTCTTGCTTTTTGAGCTGTAGGTTGCGGGTTCGATTCCCACCGGGACAAACATTTAGATGTTTGTTCTGTTTGTGTGTTTTTGTATTCCTAGCACTACGGGACGAGCCAGTTGCCCGCAACCGAATCCCTTGGCATTGGCATTCAAAAACAACGATATTCGATGATGCAAAATGCGGCTTTTAAAATTATTTCTAAAGATTTCTAAAGTAGTAGGTACTAGTAGTAGTATCTTGTGTATGTATTTACAAAAGTACCTATATCGGTTAGTATGTATCTGTTCCTATTTGCTGTAATCTAGTTATTACAAGCTTTGCTTAGTAGTACAGGGCTAGATGGCGTTGTGTAAAATATCTAGTGATAATATTTTTCGTACCTATATCGATCACAAGTGAACAGCTAATACATACTTGTCTTTATTGCGAACAGGCCTTTGAGGTAGGTAGGTACGTATTGAGAGCACATTTGTCAACTTTAGCTTGGCATCCTTCTCTTTTAATATTTCTTTGTATTTTAATTACTTAAGATGGAGGAGCTCTTGACCTCGAAACTTTGACAGGAAAAGATGAGGTCTACGATAAGGGACTAGCCTAGTATCAATTCTTCTCAGCTAGAAAATGTATAATGATATAGCTACGAGTACCTGTCACACTACAAACAAATGCCGGTGCTAAACGACTTTTCACACGAGGATTCTGCTCCCGTTTGCCTGCTTGCTATGCAAAGAGACTCAAAATATATTGTAGCTCGTGATTTACATATCAATTGTATTGATTTCCGGTTTCACAGCTAACCTCGCGGAAGTCTCCCAATCTGTAATTACCTACGCACGGTATCGCTACCTGACAGAACCACCTTCATTTGGTTGGACTAAGAACCTACTATGTAAAAAATAATAATTTTGAACAGTAGGTATGTGGGTACTTCAGTAAGTAAACTTCTTTACCTGCAGTTTTTTTTACACCGTGGAGACGGAACAACCAAGCAGCCAACCTGATGTTAAATGCATCTCTTGCCTACACTATTCACAAATAACATGACCTACGCGGCACTGCATTGCGCCCGTCAACTTGAGGCATACACCTTTATGCCTCGTATGCACGTAATTGTATGCCAGTGCTGATTGGCGGCCAAAATAGGTATGGTGGTAGTATTTCCCCGGACGAGCCCTTTCACAAGGAGCTGTACTACTGGACTGAGTTAATAGGCATTTTCTGGGAAGGCTCTGTCTCACTTGCCCAGGCAATCCTCAAGGTCGTGAGCTACCTCATTGAAAACAAAAATAAAATGTTCAAATAAATATATTCCTTTGTGTAGTAACTTGTAAAAGTAATCACATGATGACAATTATTACTTGTTGATTGTAAATGTTGATTTGAAACGACCTTATCTTGACAGATAGCCCTATCACTTACCTACTGCAGTAGGTAGGTATACTCATAATGCGCTTTTTATAAAGTATAGCAACCAAACACCGATAAAAGAGCTATTTTAATAAAACTGGGTGAATTATTACGAAATTGAGGAAATATCGAGGGGTAAAGGTCAATCGGTTACTTTATATTTTGATAAGGTTTAATGAGCACTTAAAATGAGTTCATTGAGACCATCAATGGATTCTTTAACTTCGAATTGGGATAAGCTAAAACAGCAACAGTTGCTGTGCGAAGTCCGACTGGACAGAAACTGCTCGAACCCCATCTACTTGACGGTGTCAGTCAAGGTGGAGGCTCTAATACTGTACGTAGGTACCTACTGTAGATACAGTTAATAATTAAGGACGTTAATTTCACACAGCGCCATCTAGTCCCAAACTACGCGCAGCTTGTTATATGGGAACTACACTACGGATAAAATAGGTACCTACTGGTCTACTTTTTTTTTGTAAATACATAGGTATACCTACTTATCATACTAAAACACCCAAACAGTCTCAACATGTTTTCGATACAATTTTGTGTTTGGTTTGGTTCGTGTCAGGACTTTGTTTCAGTCCGCCTGGCTACCACCATCTTATCTAAGTCTGTCGCCGTAGCAACAATTATATTTTTTATACGACATGGAGACGGAACAAGAAGCAGCCCATCTGATGCTCTTGCCTATAACAATGTCTCACTGCGTAGGTCATATCCACAAATAACATGGCCCTACACTGCACTGCATTGCGCCTTGGCAGCCGAATAATAAGTACTTCCCCGGATGAGCTATTTCACAAGGAGCTCTTCTACTCTTCTATTATCTTATCATATAGGTATATAATATATTACTTTTAATTCAGCGTGGCAATGCAGCCAGTGTCTTGGGCACGCTTCCGTCTGGTACTGGTCTGGAACAGTTGAGTTACCTATAGGCCGTTTGTAACGGTCCTTAGGTAATCTGACTGATTCCTTTGTACATAGTTAGTTTAATTGTACTTTTTATTGAATAAATATTTGTATGAAAAAAAATATATATATATTACTTTTAATTATTGTTATTGTGTTCCGGCATTTAGAGGTAACATAGCAAGCTCCTCACAGTTGAGGATTCCGGGTGAAGTGCGCTTCCTTCGGCCTCATCATAACTTGAAACCTGTCTCCGGAAACATAACTCTTCGTCGGATTCGACTTAGAATCCGATAGATTTCATCGCTATTGTCAGACCATTTCTGAAAAACTTCTGTGGAAGTCTCTAATAAAAACTAATACCGATCAACATTTTTTAATTGCGTTTCCAGAAATTCCTTCCAACCTTTACTGCGATCACCAAAACGCCTACCGCCTAAGCGTGATGATTATGGTTTTAGCTTTGGAAAAAGCTCTGTCCAGGAGTGGACCCTAATGGGCTTAAACTACTTTTTATCACGCTCTCTTGGGTTGTAAATCAGAGTTGTAAAAAGACAACATAAAGAGCTTGGCTTCACAGCTGGTATGGTATGGGCCCGCATTCCGATCCAGAGGTTGTGGGTTCAAACCCCGTGGGCATGTGCCCAACTTAAGTTTGGACGAGCCTCTGACCTGACTAACTGTAGGTATCCTCATAAGATCCATACGCTCTGAGTAGTGATTAGAGGTGAATCCTTGAAGGAGAAAAAGTCGTGAGTCTGTTACAAAAACGCCCATTATCTATGCATATAGTCCTAACCTTATGCGTATACATACAGTATATGTATACAGCCATAACATATGACTGCTTACAGAGGCAGATACATGTATTATTTCTATCTCCATTCAAGGAAGGATGTTCTCACAAATAGTTGTCATTTCAAATACTTACTTAGGTATGTAGGTAGGTAATTTTTATTTTATTTGACATCTAAGTAAGTAATTCTCTACACAAATAACATTAATTTTGATTATTTCAGTTTGTAGTGGGTAACTAACGTGACTTTGCTGCAATATTTTAGTAATCTACATAACTATCTTGTGATCCAAGCGCCATCCCATTTCTTATAAGTATCATCACATCAGTCATTCAAAGCTGCACGCGAGTCACGCGACACGACAAAAACCCAGTACCTAAGTATATAAATAGGTAATTAAGTAGTTATTACCGGATGTGACCACGCTTCCGAAAACATTTCAGCTCGATGTGTGCTGTAAAACACTCTTTTTTTTTAGGTAGCTGGGCTTAAGAAAGGCGTACCTACCTACCTATTGCGTGTGTTAGATTAGATGACAACTGATAATGATACAGCGATCTTGATCGGCTCACTCACACATCCACGATCGCTTCAATGTCAACAGTCTTCCTCCAATTCGGTTAAGATGGGGGAAGCAGGGAGGTGGAATGGAGGAACCTATAGGTACTTACCTATATATAGGTATATACAGGTCGCCTTAACGGCAATTATACTTGGGTAGGATTGCCAGTCCCTCAGTCTGTTAAGGGTTCCGGGTGAAGTGCGCTTCCACTTTCGGCCTTATAAGTATAACCAAACATTAGGTGAGATGCAGGCCAAGCGCTTCCCCGTCGTAAAATTAAAAAAAAACTGCTGCTGAACTCCTTCAGAAGCTTCAGACTGGTCAGCATTTCGACTAACAATGACAAGAGCACGTAAAATTGTTTGTTCTGCGAAGGCTGAAGCTATTGCCGGATCTGTGAATCATGACGTTTCCGGTTCCAGGAAACGGACTTTCTTGGAAGCGAGACTGCCGAGCTGAAATCATTGTACGTACCTGTTTTTGTTGTACCGAATTTATGGTTAAATTAAATACGTCTAACCGCCTCTGTGGTCTAGTGGTTCAGCCCACCGATTTCAGATCTAGGGGTCCCGGGTTCTATCCCCATGGGGAGTACAATATATTGTCCTTGGTTTGGTTGGTCGTAGGACTTTGTTTAAGTCCGCCTGGCTAGATAACTACCAGGGACGCTACCGCCGACGGCGAAGCCGATCTCCATTGATGGCTTTAAATTAGCTTCATGAGAACTAGAAACGATTTTTACCGTCAAATGTACTGAACGGATAGGTTTCATAAAATGTGTACACTTTTGAGATGGGAAACGCCATTTCGGATATGACACATACCTAAATCGGTAAAAATCGTTTCTAGTTCTCATGGAGCTAATTTAAAGCCATCAATGGAGATCGGCTTCGCCGTCGGCGGTAGCGTCCCAGTTACCTGTTACACTACCCATACATTATATTGCATGAACCTATGTACTTTAAGTATTTATTTTATTTCAGCTCGATAGTAAAACAGATGAAAAAGAGTGAAACAGAGTACTTACCTAAGTAGTTCAATTTGGTGTGATAATAGTTCTTGTCTTGATCTATACTATACCTTACTACCTACCTACTTACTAAAACCGACCAACTTGAATTGGACCCACAGTTTATAATACCTACCGTCCAACAATTACCTATACAACGAGGTATACAGAATTACCTACACATAAAACACAGAACAGGTAGGTAAGGTAGGCACCTTAGCCGTACCTACCTATTCTGTGTTAATATCGTACCAAAATATGTACCTATCCCTATGTAGACTTGGTCAGTCAAAATATCATACATTTCAAGCTGAATACCAACAGTGGGCGTGAGTTTGCGGTCATGGCCAAACTAAAGGCCAATGCCCAAAAATATATTCAAATCGAATGAGATCACCTGGCAGATGATGATGTGATATTTCGTGTAGACTGTAAGTTCAAAAATATTTGATCGAAATCAAATTCGTATATATAATTTTATGACGTATGAAATCTAAATGTACCCAAATTGGAAAAATGTAAACTAAAGTCTGTGACTAAAGTATAACTGGCATGATGGCTGAAATCGAAACGATCTCTTTTGTAATAATCGAACCTTCCCTGTTTCGAGCCACGCAAATAAGTGGTGATGGGTAAAGTGACTGTTTTTTTCAATACATTCTCACTAATCCCACTGGAAGTCAAAAAGCAAGTAGTAAAAAGCAAAAGTAAAAAAAAAAACCGAACAACCTACTGACGTAACTCCGTCTATCGTTTATTTAAAAAAGTGCACATTCATTATACCTAGATCAATTGAGATCTTAGATCTACTTAGTAGAGGATCAAATATTTTTCCAAATACATTTTTTTTCAATATTCAACAGCAGCACAATCATTCTTGGAGGAATCTGAGGAGTTATCGTTTGGAAACAACGCAACAAAGTGACCTTGAGGAGTCACTTTCCATAGCATCCCGACTTCTGTTGAAAATCGTTGCTCGACTTTTCTTACGTAGCAAAAGAATACCTGCTTGTCAATGCTGCCGCAATCATTTAGGATCTATCAGGAAAAGGTGGTACCATATAGGTGGGTTATGGTGGTCTACCCCGGACCCTGGGTAACGGAATCGCTGACGTTTTCCAACACATTACTGTTGGGGTTGGGATCCTGTAAAGACCCGACCACGAGCCTACCGGCTAGCGATCACCCTCCTGTCAGGTCCGCACAAAGCTGTCGCCCAGCTGGTTCAAAAACAGGCCACCACCGCGTCTTATTTGATTAAAAAAGACTTGCCTACTTAAACTTTACCTATACAGATATCAGAATACTAACGTCCTATACAAGGAAGAGCTAGCTTAAAACCTACTAGGTTACCCACCTACCTACGACACGATAGTGCAATTTGGTGTGGGTATTCCGTACATACGAAGTCACTAGACCGACTGGTTCTGCCATTTGTATGGTAATTGATCACATCGATGCCGCATTGTGTCGAAAGGTTAATTTGGTGCATATCTTTAAAATGACGCGCATGATTGGCAAATTTAACAGGTCAGGCGACTACTCTAGCCTAACTTCCTTTTTACACATCATTGAAAGTTGCCTAAGTGCTGGCAAAAATATTTTTTTATTTATTGTAAGACGGGTAACCGCTTGTCCTTCATCTGACCTAGTTACAAGATAAGATAAGGCCGAAGGATTATCAATTAAACTCATAGAAGGACCGGTAAGGTATCTTGTACTTAGTACCTGTTGATATTGGAAGGCTGCAAAGAACCCGCACTGAGACTTAAAACAATATAGAATGACATGACCTCCCGCTGAGAACGCTATTTCTCATCACTACCAATTCCAACGTATCGATCCTAAAACAGCAAAAACTCTTTGAGTAGGAACCTACATACCGGCTACTTATAGGTTAAATACCTACCCAACACTTCGTAGAGTAGCTAAGCTATGGAACTACGATGGCGAAGTCCATTTGCCAAACAATCACAGGATAATAAGTCAAAATCATAGTCGAAATCTGCATGTGAATAGATCTCATAAAGTATCCATCCGTTTCGGATAGCATACCAAATCAGACACAATAGCCACATGGGAGTTTATAAACGCTGTAGGTAGGTATTTACCTGTACCTACATTATGTGTGATAGTAGTTTCCTTGTCCAAGAATAAAATAGGTACCTACTAGCTAAATATTGTAGGTAAGTAGGTAGGTACCTAGCTACTTACCTACTTAGTTAGCGAGGGGAACTTTGCAGGCCCAGCATTATTACTTCCTTGTTGATTAGGTACCTATCTACCATGGAGTAGTAACATGGAAAAATCATCGTTATAGCCTGGTAACATGGCCTAGCTAGGAAGTCTAAAAGATTATAGCACAGAATACATAATAGTACTTATAATTAGGTATATAGGTGTAATGTACGTTCATGTTATCAATCTTATCTAGGTGCTAACTCTGAAGTTTTACCAGAGTTGTCTCAACCAGGAATCTCACCAAGTACCACCTATATATTTCAGCAGTTTTCGTAAATAAACTCAGATATTATTATCAACGTAAAGCGTCGCCCCAGAAAACAGTAAACTAAAGTAGCACAAGAACATATCAACAATACAGACAGACTGCGGATTGTGTCTAAAATTGTAGCTACTACATTACAGAATATTGTAGTAGAGCAACGTATTCACAAGTACAGTGTACAAGAAGGAACCACCTATATTTGAAGATAACAATCGATTGCATCGTTTAATCATATACATTTTTCGCTCCAACTTGAACGTTAATAACTCGAACAATTTTAGTTCTAACGGTTCAATGAGCACGAATAAACTGGGAAACGTACACAGCTGCATGCAATTCTCATCTCTATAGCCACAGAATACTATTTATAATAGCAACATAGCGCCAACAGTCGATATCTCGTCACATCGCAGCTAAGACGTTTCCACAATCTCGGAATTTGTGAGAAACAGAGCCCTCTCAGGCCCTATTTAACAAATCCCCGTGAATCAGTTTAAAAGGTCGGATAGTGTAAATATTGACGCGCTTAATGTGGGGGAATTAGCATTCAGCGAGGATCACAATGAGGCATTCTATCGTATTTGGGACATTTGTTTTAATATTCATTACATAATGAGGCGCTCGCCGATAGTTCGCCGCGGCGCGCTTTCACTCGCTCCGCTATTAATTACGTACACGATTGTATTCAGTCAGTTGTATTTACTCAACTGGTTCGACTGCTGAAAGATAAAGAAATAGCTAGAGTGGCGCGGGACACGACATCGACGCGACGACGAGTGACGCCCGTATCTTATCGCCAGCGCTCTATTGATCAGTCACATATCGCGAACGGCCCGCCTTATACGGACGACCGGACCACCTTTATTGTCCAATTTAGTGTGCAGACGTGTACCTACCATAGGCGCGATGTTACCGGTGAAGTCATAATGTGTGCCGGACAGAAATAGAAATACAGTGTTTACAGGAAAATAGAATAACATTGTGTTGCGGTTTGTTATCGGGAGGAAATGACGGCTAAATCGCCAACAATGAGCGTGAAGTCGCGGGAGATCATCGGTGGAGACCAGTTCAGTCAGCGGCGCGAGGTGTTCGACAAACACAACACCGTGTTCCTGCCGCCGGCTTCTCCCAGCAGTCTGACGCCGGCCTCGGACGTGGAGCCCATCGTCACCTCCAACCACGGGAAAACTACTTCGAACTTCAAGCGGAACACCCCAGGATACTCCAGCATGAGGGAGTCCCGTACCGAGGAGTTGGACTTCGAGTTCCGTCCGAGGAAGTATTCCGATAATTATACCTCCGAATTGAACCAGAGCGACGATGTGGACTACAGACGCACCATGACCGACCGCACCCGGCGACTTTCTAAACTACGAAAGGATTTCATGGCCTCAAACATTCACGAGCCCACCGGTAGTCCTTTTACCCGCGCCGGAACTCGCGCATCTCTCCCAGCCAAGAGTTACTCACCAAACTCTCCGATCCTGAAGTACAAAATCGAAAGCCCAAATTTGTACAAATTTCCTTTCGCCGAGCCGTATACGACACCGACTCCGACGCGCAAAGTAAGACTCGATTTAGATCAATCTGAAGTTGATGGAGATAAGGATGGGGGTAAGGAGAACAAAGACCCTAAAAAGAGGCATATGAGTGTTCCAGACAACAATAATACATCAAAAATCGACCACAACAAGTTGTTTGAAGAGTTAGTAAAGCGGTATTCGCCACAACGCAAGCCTGTGGATTGGAAACTTCCTCCGACCAAACCTAGAGTCATTGGTTCAGTTCCAAAGTCGAGCGCTGACAGTCTTGAAACCGGTGATAAGAAAACTGTGGACGAAAAACTTGGGGATGATGATGTATTTGAGATGGAAAAGCAAGCTGATGCCAAACCAATTGTTAAGACTGAAGAAGGTATTGAAAATACGCTAACAGTTGTCAAAAATGGTCCTGAAAGATTGGAAGGTAATGAAACCAATTCAAAAATATCCTTGTCAGAGTTAGATGAGAAAAATGACCAAGTGCCAGAACTAGGAAAATTCCAAAGGCAGTTGAGTAAAGAATCCGCGAAGAGGCCACCTTTAGAATACGTAGATTTGACCATTCCAGACTTGATAGACAAAATGACTGTAGAAGGTAAAGAGATTGAAACGCACGCAAAGGGAGCAACTAAGGTGAAACGAAAGAGGAGTTTCTTAGATAAGCTTTTAGGTCGTAAGAAGGATAAATAAAGTAGCATTGAATCAGTGAGAATGATAGCGATATTGCATGTAGCAATGTAACCCGCCAAAGATAAAGAGAATAATGTTTTAAATGGCGTCACTGCGATCTAAGGATATAAGATTGTATTATGTTATTTATAAAAATATAATTTATAATGTTATTTATGAAAATAATTAAGGCCAGTTCTTTCATATGTTTTATCCGGTTTTATCTATACGCTTTGGTTGGGTTATCACTAGTTGATAAAATGTAAGTGCCATGTGACACTCCCTATCGCAAATTCTAAGTAAAGTTAACCATTTTGATTAGGTTTTAAAGGCTAATGTAGGATAAATCGTTTGTACAGTTTAAAGATATGTTATTGTTTGTACATTTTGGACTATATTTCTGTAACTTTAACCATTTTTCCTTAAAAACTATTAATTGCAAAGATTTTTTCGTGATTTATATATTTTTAATGTATTATATTGTAACTATGATAGATAAGCAAGAGAAAAAACTAGCAGTTTTACAACAAATAAATGTTATATTTTCTTAAAACGTCTGTACCTAACTCATTTATTTTAATTTGCTAAATTACCAAAAACACAACATTATAAAGCTATTAAATAAATAATAAAATAATTTGTAACGAATTAAAGCCATAACAAGAATGTAAATAACCTTCCGCTACCACACACAAAGTAAATTGTTTTTTTTAGAAATAAATCAACATTATACCAATATGGAATAATACTAGGAATTACATAATTAATAACAAAACGCTACTAGCAATGACAATTTCTATTATAAATCTAGGTACTTATCTACTTAAAATAGGAACATAACGCCTTGGAGATTTCTATCACATCATGATTCACATATAACAGTTTACGCAGCTCATCACAAAGACTAGGTACAATAAAAAACCTATTTACATTGTAGACCTTTACGTCTTTGAAATAAAGCTTGTTTTCAAGTGGTTGTTGCATTGCGAATATTAATAGCACAAGGAAAATAATGAGACATTCTATCTAATTTACAAAACAAAGGCAGCGGCTGTATGTTACACAGCTGAAAACCTTTGTCTGAAATTAGTACCTCTATTTTTAGGAAGTATAATCATCAGTTCTCTTTTTATACTGGCTGGTTTTAAATGGGGCATGAGTTGAGATTGAAGGGCAGTAGAACGCAAGTTGTGATCCAAATCGTTATCAGTAGTTAGTTATCCGATTTTTTTAGGTGCATTTATGATGGCCCTAGAGGAGTACCGTTGAATTTAGCTGTCTAGTACAAATTTAGTCGTTAATTTAAAAATGGCATCCACGATTGAATATTAATTTTGCCGGTATAATTGGATAGGTATGCATAGCAAAACTTTTCCAAAAAAATTATGAAGAATCAATTGTATGCCAAAGAGTGTTTGTTTGGTAATTTTGCCATTAATTCGATTATGATTTGTAAAAAATTAATAAGTAAAGCTATGCAAAACTAGATTATCTCGATCCCTAAATTAATTACAAACTATGTCTGTATGGGAAAGCAGCCTTCTTGAGTTCTACGTTTTGATTATAAAGCTTAAAATATAAATTCATCAAGCAGTAGAAAACCAATAGGCGCAATCGTGCTACTTTTAAGACCCTTTCCTTCTTTTTTTTTTTGAGACTATTTTCGCACGTTGATTTTATGGAACGCGGAGTGAGCTTTCCATAAAGTTAAGAGCAGCAAGTTAATATTTGGCTGAACCATATCATCCCAAAGGTCTCTGCAATACTCCATACTAGATCGAAATTAGGGCTTAGAAGCATATAAGTCTTAAGTATTACCTACCACTTTACAAGCCTCATTGCTCAGTTGGTAGTAACTCTGCCTTCTGCGCTGTAGGCTGTGGGTTCGATTCCCACCCAGGAGAAACATTTGTGTGATGAATATAGATGTTTGTTCTTTGTTTGGGTGTTGTATCATATAGTAGGTACGTATGTATATACAAAAGTATTTAAGTATTCTATCCGTAATCTAATTCCCATATTACAAGCTATGCTTAGTTTGGGGCTAGATGGCGCTGTGTATAAATTAATATTTTATTATTATTACTTGAATGCCCATGTCTTGGCTGCATAATATAATATTGCAGTAGTACTTATCGCTCTCCATATACTTAGGTACATACGAAGTTTGCCTTTCATTTCGAAAGTCATTTCAGATTCACAATATTTACAGTTATAATCGGCCATGCACAGTCTAGTAGCGCTTAACTTTTTTAAAAAACGCAATCGAAATCAAAATTCCAATACTTACATATTTTTTCAAATTAGTGTTTGTATGTGAAAATTATTTTCTGAAAAAGCAGCGATTGGCTTGCAAACTTTTGCGTATTAAATAGCTACCACCATCTAGCCTAATTCGGTCGCCATAACACCAATTCTTAAATTGTTGTGTTCCGACATTTAGAGGTAAGATAGCCAGTTCCTCAGTTTTTTGCGGATTCCGGGTAAAGTGCGTCTCCGCCTTTAGCCTTACCTTACCTTGTAACCAGGTGAGATACCCTGAAGTGCAAAAAAAAATAGCTACTTGCAAACCGTTGGCAGTGCCGAACGCAAGATTGGACGTGCCTCTGACTACCCCTTAGTAGGTGATCCTCATAAGACCCCCGCTCTGAGTAGTGATCAACGAATCCAAAAACCAGTATAATCTTGAAGTCTTCAAGTCCAGAGTGAATAATATGTTCTTTTTATCCTTTTCCTATTTCCGCTTGCCTAGAAGAACCTATTCACTCTTGACTTGAAGACTTCCATGTTGTAGTGTTCGGGAAACACATACTCAGGTAAAGCGTACCATTCCATGGCGCAATATGAATGAGGAAGAAAACCGCACAGTGCGCGAGGAAGGTATATTCACCATAAACCCGTGTACCTATGTAGTATTTATTCAATAAGCTGATGCCAACTTGAAAGGTTGGCATCTGTACTGTTTCAATGTGTTGAAACAGTTTCATGTGTTGCAAATCACAACTACGTAACAGTATGTCTACTATTCGTTTCTTCAGATAATAAGTAGGTAGGTAAGATACAGATTCGACTCGGCAGAGGATTCCATTTGGGCGAATGCACGCAGTTGAAAAAACGTAATGCAATGTAGGTAAGAAGATACGAGTCGCTTAATTGCAGATACTAAATGTATTGTTTGTGCTTTGTCCTGGAATCATTTAAGTTAGGACTAAAATAAACCGGACAAACACGCTCACCGAGGGTTCCGACCCACATTTTACTGTAAGAAATCACATATCTTGTATGGGGACCCCTTTCACATATAATGTTTGTTATTTGTTTTTATAGTGACAATAGACATTACACACTCTGTGAAAACTGCAACCGTCTACCTATTACGGTTCATTAGATACAGCCAGCTGACAGATGGACGAAAGGCGGAGGCTAATAGTCTCCTGCTGGCACTCTTCGGGTACGGAATCCTAAATATGTCTATTCTACTACTAAATGCTAACTACTTCTATCAGGGTCTATACTCCGTACCGCAAACTCAAGCTGAAACAGGTGATTGTCATTGATCTGAGGGGCGAGCTGCCTCATGGCTGCAGCTAGGTTGTACACATACTCCTTGTTGGGGCCACTGGGCCCGATGCTGGATACCACTTGCTTGGCTATGTCTTCTATTGATGCTGGTCCTGAAAGGATAAAATAAATTGATTAACATTAATGGCCCCAAACTAAGCACTATTTGTAATATGGGGACTTTGTTTGTAAGATTTGTTGTTTTGTCTGTAATAAATAAACTCAAAAACTACTGGACCGTCTTTAAGTTCTTTCAACATAGGCTATGTATATTAGGGTTCCTTACGAAAATTTACAGTGTATACTATGTATGAAAACATTTATTTTTTTCATTTGAAACAGGTGAATGAACTAGTTATAACAATATCACCGGGGCTGTGATAGTGAAGCATTGCTGCAGATACCAGGCTGTCAGATTATTTAACATCTTACCAATTAACTTGAAGACAATAAACAGCCTGAATTAGTTTAACTCTGAATTTAAAAAACATATATGAATATGAACATGTGTTATGACCGAAGGCAGTCACATGGAGTTGATGGATAGAGGCGGTTCAAGATTATATACATAAGGTCAGACCTGTCAAAGTCAAAGTCAAAGTCAAAGTCAAAGTCAAATATTTTTATTCATTAAAATTTTTAGGATCATTTTGAAACGTCAAATCTACCGCCTGTTCGGAATCGCGACCAGCACACAAGGAGAAAGGCAAGAACCTCGGGCTGATTAATTTTTTGATGATCCATTTAACATTTAGGTACATTGTTTATAATGATTTAATAACATTACAAGTGTTACCTACATCATAAAACTAAAAACTTAATATTATCTTAAAACATTGATTACTACATAACTATCTAATGGGCAGTTTCTTGACATTGAGAAATCACCATTTGACTGTCAACTGGTATAGCAACATCGGGCCACGCGTTCTTATCGTCGATATAGTCACTTATTTTGTAGTAGGCTCTTTTAATTAAATTATTCTTTATATACAATTTGAATTTACGAGCAGAGAGTTTGGTGGCGCTTTGAGGAAGCTTATTATAGAATCGTACACAGTTTCCTAAGAATGAATTATTTACTTTTCCTAAGCGATACCTAGGTATGTCAAGTTTATTTTTATTTCTAGTATTAACACTGTGTACATCACTTCTTTTAACAAACTCATCAAACCTGGATCATGAGGCTTAACTAATCCTCAACTGTCTGAGGTACTGGCTATCAATACTACCTACTCTAAATGCCAGAACACAACACTTTATAATTGTTGTTATGGCTACAGACTTAGCTAACATGGTGGTAGCTAGCCAGACAGACTTAAACAAAGTCCTACCACCACCCAACTTTTATTGACTTTTGACAAATGATTTTTTTATAAGAATGCAATGAATAAAATTATTATGTTATATAGCTAGTCAGATTATAATGGAGGTTGGGATTAAGACGGGCTTAAAAGAGTCCCTCCATCAACCAAACTAAGGACAATATTGTAACCTCCTGGAGATCGAGCCTGGTATCTCTGAATCTGACACTGGTGAGTGTACCACTAGATAAATTTTGGTTTAAGATTTTTATTTTAAAGTTACCCCTTCCCTTCCTACAGCAAGATGTGCAGCAATACTCTGACAGCCTAGTTATGTGATAAGTACTTAGTTAGGCTTACCAGCATATGATTCATTTCCCTCTGTAGCAACATACAAAGTGAGTTCAAATGGGTCCATATCTTTAGGGTGGAACGACACAGATTTCTTGGAATACCCATTTTTTTCTCGGAAGTCCAAATGCTCTGTGACCTCATCTATATCTTGTTCATTGATTTTATAAGCAACACCCCACACTTCACTGGCGGGGTCTTGACTGGGTACAAGTGTAACAACTCGGCCTGGCTGGAAAATATAAATGTTGTTATTCTATTATTATATAGTCTAATCTAATTCCTAATTTGAAGGGAGGGGAAGTGTTCTTCCTGACGTCCCACAGTATTGTGCATAACCATAGGATGAGCAAGCCTTGGGTTAGTGGCAGCACTGCTCCAGAGTTCATGTGGATGAGCTCTTGTCGGGCCAGACTTCACGAGATCCGAGTTCAGGGCTAACTACTAATAAAGTAAGTTTGTACACAGGAAAAGGGAACATGCTGGAGATCCAGCTGTCTTGCCTGTCTGCTCATCCTGCCCATCGATGACCAATAGGCCATTCAACATCCGTGCAACAGCGAACATTCTGATATAATGTAGGTACTAATCCCAGACTCCGACATAAAATGCATGGTTGGTAGGTACCTTCTCTGGTACACCTCTGTGATCTATACTGTGCTGGTAAAACCTTCGATGATAACCTCTGATGTAACCAACTACTTTCAGCTCGTATTTGAAGTCGACCTTCCATATCAAAGATCCGTACCCGAACACCCACATGGAAATAACGGAAAGTTTTCAGCGGGAGTCTGAATTAAAGAAAGAAACTTATGTTTTAAACAAAACAAAACATTACGATTTTTACGATACGATATGATACAACCCAAATCAAAATAACTTGCGGTTCACTCACTCCATCATCAGTCTTCAACACCGTTTCAAGGAGGTGCGGGTAAGAAGCAAACTTATCTCTGGCATCAACTTCAGCTGCGACGACCGCTGAGTCGCTTGGTTTTGCTTCGAAAGACTTTTGCGAATATGCTGGCCTTTCAGCGGCTTTACGTTGGCCTTGGTGGCTTTCATACGTTGGTTTTTTCGGGGTTTGGAGGAGTACTTCGTAATAAATTGTAGTGTTAGTTGTTATAGTAGGTTAAACGCTAAAACATGACTTAGATTAGATACATTAACTTCAGGATCTAACTAATTACGAATTTGCGGGCGACAAGCAACTCCCAACAAGAAATGAGTTATAATGCTCAACCGATACAAAATCTGGCGATCCTGAAACCAGAAACGACGCAATAATTTGTATGAGCAAAGATGATCCGATTAGTTTTAGGACTAAGCCCGCGTGCCAAATACGGTCAAAGGCCTTTTCCACGTCTAGGAAGACTCCATCCAACTGTGTAACGGCCTCTGTTTAGTTCGTAGGCTAGATGATGAAAATCTCGCACAAGTCAGCGTAGTGGACTGCTGACTGCGAAACTCGAATTGTTCGGGACGGGGCTCGATGTGCACAATGAGTCTTCGCAGCAGCAGGCGCTCAAACAACTTGGCTGTCGTGGAAAGCAGCATTATAGGCCGGTAGCTGGTAGGCAGACGTCGGTCTTTGCCAGGCTTAGGGAGCATTATGACCTTCCCCATTTTCCAAGGGGCAGGAAAGTGCCCAGTTCTGAGGATGCCATTAAACAGCATGGTCAGAGCGGCTACGCCTCTGCGCGGAAGGTGGAGTAGTGCAGGGTTGGGAAGTCCATCGCAGCTTGGCGCTTTTCGCTTGGGTAAACGAAGCGTGGCCTTGCGAACTTCAGCTGGGGAGATAAAGTTTTCACCTGAGAGAGCGAGAGTGGGTCTTAAGAGAAAGTCATTGACTGTTTGTTCGACCAACGCATGGTGGACATGGATCTCATTGGAAGTATTAGTTGCTGGGTAAGGGGAGTATTGCACTTCCAGGTGCTCCGCCAATATTTCAGCTCGGTCTTCTGGTGCTAATCTCCTCCGGCCCTGGGCATCCGGTAAAGGATAGGTAGGAGATGGGGCATTTGTTAGTAGCCGATTTAATGCATATAGGTTAGTGGTGTGATCCGCGGCTTCGTCGATCCTAGTATCCCAAGTCACACCACGCCAGGATTCAATTTCAACAGAGATCTCGAATGTTAGCTTATTGACCTCTGTTTTAACTTTGGGGCAACGAGACCGTGTCAGTTGATTTTCTATTTTGTCCGTAACTTCTACTGGTTTTTTTTTGGAATCTCGTCGCGACGTCGAGGACTTGGCGGGGCAAGTTTGGTAGCTTCGTCATTCGGCTCGATCATCTTATCGATTATGAGACAAGCTGTTGCTTCTACTTCATCTGCCGTAGTGAGGTGGCCTATTGTAATGTCCTCCAGTAATTTCGAGTAGATTACCCAGTCTATCCTCATTTTCCGCGGCCACGGTATCGTTATACTATCCGCTAGGGCAAGTGTGATAAGGATGGGCAAGTGCTGAATGTCCATGTCATAAAGGACTTCGACATGAACTGGGCAGTGTAGGTTCTTATGTAAGTCAATGTCGAGAACATCCGCTGACTGAAGATGTGATGTCGGTATGTGCGTAGGTGAATCCGGCTCCATAACCTCAAAGGCCTCGGCATCATTATCAGAAGGTGATCCACTGGGTAAGTTATACGAGAGCCCCAAGATCTATGCTTGGCGTTGAAGTTCCCAGCTAGAATTGTTGAAACCGTGCCCCGTAAAATTCATAACGGTTCACTCACACCAATACCATGGACGAAGGAAATACAATAGACAGCTAATCCCATAGAACATTTTGTAGATCATAAAATGATCTAAATCCGGTATTATTTCTAGATGGCGCTGTCTCGTAGCCTGGGAGCATTCTAATCAACATCTAAAACGAATATATTTTCAATTATTTGTATGGTAAAATTCTTCGATTGATATCTATTTTTTTTTAGAATAGTAAAAATTGTTCACAGTGTAGTTTTATCAATTTTGTTTCACAGCGGTATTACACCACATTTTACGAGCCTGCTAATAGATGGCGTGTAACTAAACTCTAAATAAACGTACGTAAAATGCGATGTAACGCATCGTTGTTTAACTAGATGGCGCTTATCATCAAAGTAAGTATTATTTTTATTTCAGACAGGTACCTGCAGACTATAGGAATGTTGAAAACTCCGGTATTTACTTTTCTAGTTTATGTCATCAAAGTAAGCAGGTTAAATCGTTAAAATATGTACCTACCAGAAAATTGAATATTGAAATACAGAGAAAGACTAGAGAATACAGAGTTGACTGCTGATAGGAGTGACTGGAAGAGGAGAATATGTTGTGCCAACCCCATCTATATATATATAGTTCATATCTTTCGTCACAGAATAATAAATAGTACTAGCGTACAGAAGGATCACTCTCTAACCTAATTACGTTTTAAAAACTAAAAAGAAAGAAAACCGACTTTGATGAAGAATATGATTCAATTTCGTTAACCTGGATGGCGTATTTTTTCCAATTATTTTGATGACAGATGGACGGGCAGACAGACAGACGCGTGACCCTATATGGGGTCCGTTTTCTCCTCACTTTTGAGATATACACCCAAATCGCTTCAAGTGTGCCTATAATATTTGAAGAGTTCCCTCCATTTTTCAGGATCCCATCATCAGATCCTGACCGATAAAGAAAAAGTCCCCCTGACAGGGGTCTTTTTCTTTATTTTTGAGGTAATACAGCCTAAAATACCCTTATCGCTTTAAGTGTGCCTACAATATTTGAAGAGTTCCCTCGATTTATCTAGGATCTGATCATCAGATCCTGACCTGATGACAATGGGATCACCTAGGAAGTATACCGACCCTAAAAATACCCAAATCACTTCAAGTGTGCATATAATATTTGAAGAGTTCCCTCAATTTCTCCAGGGTTCCATCATCAGATCCTGACTTGATGACAATGGGAACACCCATGACAATGGGAAGACCCTTTAAAAAAAATATCTAAATCGGTCCGGCCGTCTTTGAGTAATCAGGGAACAAACATTAAAAAAAAAACTTTCCGACGATTTGAGAACCTCCTCCTTTTTTTTAAAGGAGGTTAAAAAGCCATGTTTCGGTACAAAAATGTACTTACTGTTAAGACTTGCACGCGAAATTGAATCTTATTGTGTGGCTTTAGCGTTCATAATCCGTTTGTCTCTGCTGACTTGGAAACGGTTTCGCGGTCAGAGCATTTGCCGATATTAATATAGGTAAAATTTATGTTAAAATAAATCAATAATGTTAACTATGTATATAACATCAATACCTACCTTTAATAAGTAAGTGTCGTGAAAACACTTTAACATACATAGGTACCTACTAAGTACAGATTTTTTATTGACAATACATGTATGTCTGTACCTACTTATAGCTTCTCACCAATTATAGAATTTTATCGCTGTCTAGATAACTACAAACATACGCAACTATTACTGGGTAGGTAGAAAATTGAGTAGGTGCGTCACAGTATCATGTACCTAAACGAATTATTTATGTTTCGAAGTCATAATAATTGATTGATCCAAAAATCACAAAAATTAGGTACGCATGGTAGGTAGCGACGCGGTTAGCGTGTGACCAGAGACGAGAGCCGAGTTGCAACCTACTGCCGCTATCTAACCTAAACTTCACAGTGACACCCCCTGCGATCGTTTTGGGCCCTATAAGCCCACAGCTGAAGCATTTTCTCGGAAGGCTCGCTTCATTGTAGACCTCCTGTGAGGGTTGACCGCCTGTGTGCAGTTTTACAGTACCCATTTATTTTGCACTTTGCAGTTGCACGCGACGAAGACGACGACGAGACAATTCGAGTCTTAAGAGCGGCAACGCCACCGCCGCTGCCGTGCGTAGGTTTTTGCACATGCTGGCAACCTCGCAGCAAAGAAATAACATTTGTGCTAGTCAGAAAAAGCGCCATCTCTCTGTATATTTTCGTACGAAGAAAGGAGTGGGCTAGATTGAGGTTTAGAAAAAATATGATTCAATTATTATTACTTCGTTTGGGAACACGTAGCGACATCTCACGTCATAGAAAGTATTTATTTATCGTGCCACGCTCGATAGTAGGAAGATTGTCAGTCTATTGTATTTCCTTCGTCCATGCCAATACTCAGCAGTGTTCACTCACTGTCACTCACAACTCACAACCACAGAACACTAATATTCTAACGCTCACAACCGGAAACCTTATTCTAAAATTGGATTGAATGTTTAACCGTCAAAATTACAAAACGCTATGACGTAAGACCGTGCGCTGCTAGTCAAAGTCAAAGTCAAAGTCAAATATTTTTATTCATTATGATTTTTAGGATCATTTTGAAACGTCAAATCTACCGTCTGTTAGGAATCGCGACCAGCACACAAGGAGTAAGGCAAGAACCTCGAGCTGGTTAATTTTTTGATGATCCATTTAACATTTAGTTATACAGTGTTTATAATAATTTAATAACATTACAAGTGTTACCTACATCATAAACTATCGAGTACTTAAACCACTGTGGTATGGTGCATGCGCAGTACATAAAATAGATACCTACCTGGCCTACATACTTACCAGCCATTTCTGCCTATCTATCTTATGTCTTAGTATCTATGTGTAATTGTAATGTGTGTTTTTCTTATTTTTATTTTATATCTACTAAGAACTATGGACTAAGTTGTCTGTAAGAAATGAATTTATTATTATTATATTATTTATAAACCTAAACAAGCCAGAGTACCTAGTCGGGACTGTCGCAGTCTGTGGTGAAAGACGTCTACATACAGATAATAATAATAATTAATAATATTACAGGACATTAAAATATGGATGTGTCCAATAAACCATTAAATTTTACAAACAGCTTTCTTCATCTAAATACGAGTATATAGTGTATTTGCTTAACACATAATACCCGTTTTGTTTTAATGCAAAACGGTCTTATTATGATTCCAATCTCCCAAAGAAACTCGTACTCTTCTCATTGCATAGCAATGCAAAGCAAGCATGTACAATATTGTCTGTCTCTAGAATACAAGTACCTAAATTAATAATTGATCTATGTCTCTGTATCATCTATATGTTGATGATATTGGTATGTTGACCAACTATCTTGGCCACTTCTTGATACTTGACCACTATCGCTTTTCCTTTTTTTTTATTAAAATTTATATACATGGCAAAACAAATTTACTCACGAAAAAACCTATACAATACTTTACTGTCAAACTTGTCAAAGATTTTTTTATGTTCATGCTCTTGATTGGCTTCTTCGTATTAGTCCTACTATCCAACCAGAATAATACATTCGGTTTGCTTCGCACCAAAATTCGAAATCTCCAGTAGGTACGTCTGTATTAACAGTAAGTAATTAAAAAAATGTCCTACTATTACTGTTACATATACCCACTCACAAACTATATACAGATGCTACTTATAGTATTCTCTTTGATGCTAATACTCTTTGATTATTATATTAGTCTATGAAAATGACTTTCTTGTCTTAATTTGACCTTTGACCACAAATTTGACTATAGGTACCTACATAGGTAGGTATAACTATAAAGAAATATGAATATTATATTCTATACCTACACTATGAAGCTCAAAACCCAACCAAAATGATATCATCTAATTACATTGCAGTGCATTTACTTCAATAGCCACACGCCAAACTATGTTGTCTCATCAAACAGGTACCTACATAAAATAAGCACCATGTTCTAATGAAAACATAAGTCCTATAAAAGTAGTAGACCCACCCCAAAGTATACCGCTTTCGAAGTCTTAATGATGATGTCTTCATAACCTACTTATTTCACCCGAAATCCGTAGTAGGTACCTAGCACCTAGACAAGCTTTAAGATATATCTAACAGATAGATCTAAATAGGTACCATTATCAATGTCCAACATAGCTAGAATATTGTGTGATAAAGTTGTAGAGCCTGCTTTGGACCCATCCAGGGACAGCAGTACAAAGAGATCAAGCAGCAAATTCATGAAACATTTTCCCACTACCCGTTCCATCGTTGTCGAGAAAAAGAAGGAGATCAATAACCTCTTACCTAATAATAAAAATGCAATCGAAAATAAGTACAAATCGAAAGAATTCGTTGTAAGGAAGAATTTCACAGATAAAGCTGCAAATACAACAGTCACAGGACCTTTAAAATGCGACACCAATTGTTTAACTATGGTTCGCAAGCGCGCTAGTAAGTGCAACTTTTGCAAATGTGCACCGAAAAATCCCATAGCTACAAAGCAAGCCCAGACCTTTGGCATCAAAAGCTTTTTCCACACTGACAAAGCGTCCTCCCAGTGTGTCCAAACCGCAAGTTGCGGAACGCAGTTCATGGAAATGTTAAATCTACACGGTTCTGAAAATAAAAAAAATAGCAAAGATATATTAAAACCTAATTCGAGTCTGAAAAGCGTCATGAAAATAAGGCCAGAGGACTCTACTACTTCGAAGTCAGGACTTATAAATTACATGGGAGCCAGACGCTGGGCCCTATCCCAGTATCACCCGCGAGGACCAGATTTTTGAATCTATCAATAAACGTTTTAATTATCCTTACCTACTTCAGTTTTAATATGCAGGTACCTGAGTATTGTAGATTGGATTGATATTTTATTGGTCCATGTCAGAGGTACCTATACTAATAGGTCATAGGGATACAATCTGAGAAGGTTTATTGTTACATAAATTAATGTTCCCGAGTGCGGCGGCTGCAGGGCATTTGTATACCCTACCTGTTCCTCATAATAGGTACCCTAACTCGTTGAGGTGAGTAACCAGCTATACACATACATCACAGTCATAACCCAAACAGAACTACCTAGTGGGATAAGGTACACGATACCTACTCATTTTGGTAAATTCATCGTAGAAAGAACATTAAATGCGCACAAACATTCCAGTCCATTGCTATAAGTAGGTATACGACCGATTCGAACCTACCAAGGTACTACGTTACTCTCATCACGATGTTGATGATGATGCAATGAGAGCAATGGACCGGCCGTATGTCATAGTAGGTGGGCAGAATACAATAAGTGAATACGTCACCCCTTATTAACATGAACATGAAAGACATCAACCTTTGATGTTTATGTGAAAAGTGCTCTCAAAACCATTGCCTTAGACGTCGTGGTTGAAAGATCTGCCTCTAGCCCACGGATGTCGTTAAGTCAACCAAGGGGCATCACCAAAAAGGCAGCAACATTTTTCCGTGTGTAAACAAAACTTTAACTGTGAGCACCAATTTAAATCGACACCCTAGGTTTGGAAACCCTATTGAGTGAATAACGAAAAATTATTAGACCAGTTTTATTGAGATTCCTAAAACCTACCATCTTGACCGGACCTGATCTCTAATAAAGGGTAAATTAACCAATTTTTAAATCTGCAGTCTAAACCCCCATTTCATATGATATTTCACGTTTTCAGAATTTTTCAAGGTTTTGATCTTATTAACCCCTTTCTACCCCTTTTGCAACCCTTAATGTCAATACAGGGGTGGTTTCAGCATATTAAAATGTTATTGTGACGATAACCCCCTCTAACAGTATATCCTTCAAGACATATCAAGCGTTTTACCCTCTAAACGCACCCCATTGTTACAAAAACCACTCCTAATGAAAAGTAAAATATGTATTTGTTTAATATGCTTATTAAAATTATATATTTTAATAATAAATAATAGTTATTCAAATGACACCCCATTGGCCAAAAATCTTCATGTCACACTTAACACCCCTATTTCTCAAAAACTACCCTAGTGTCAAAAAAATCAATAGATGAAAAGGCTTGTTTATTTTAAAATAAGCTAGAACAATTTCGTATTTTGGTCATACATAAATATAACCCACATGTAAATGCATGTAAGTTAAAAAAAATCAAGTTTGTATTCTTCTTAATTGCTTGAAATTAACCGCCCAGTGTTCTTTAGGTTGGACCAATATACAATAGGAGCTCAAGCAACTAACGCCCAATAAACCTTAAAATAAACCGAAGATATTTCACTTTTGAAAGTGCAGACTGGCCCTTTATGATGTAAATAGTACCCCAAAAATATAAAAAGACTAGGACACCGAGAACTATATAAAAACATAAAAATATTTTTGTGCTGTAATGGCTGTCATCATTTTGTCCAATGAATTGGACTTTGTCGGTAATATATATATATTATATAAATAGATATATAAATTTACTTGGGCCGTAGGAGGGTAAGTATTCATTTGAAAAATATACAAAAACCTACCATTTGGATGAAAAAAATTAAACGCAAAATAAGGTTTTCATGTTCTAGTACCTACATTGAACTAGAACCTCTAGATAAGATTTAACGTTAATACTATGTAGGTACCTACCATATACCTGCTAACATTTTTCCAAGCCCATTACCTACCTTTACTAATAATAATACATTTTAATTTCATACAACACTGAATAGGTGACATTGGTGTACATATTTTTAAATACCTACCTATCAAGAAGGAAATATCTACAATATAAATATCCTTTAATTAGTCACCAGACACTTCCATAGCGGAGAAGTCCAATTTTCCGCCACAGTCCTCAGGAAGCTGATCTGGTGATCGTCAGGATGGTGATTCTTCCTCTAAAAGGGTGAAATAGGGCAAAAAATGCATCTCAAATCTTTATAATTCGATGTAGATACAATGTTGTATGTATTTTAAAAAAAACTGTGATAAGTATCTCAATAGTACCTATATGAAAACTATTGAGATACTTATCACAGTTTTTTTAATATTCCTCTAAAAGGGTGAAATGAGGCAAAAGTCTTGAAATTCAATATATTAGGTCCTTACATATGAAATTGGCGTTTTGTCGTACTGGCCACTTTGATCTTAAATATCTCCTCTTTGGTTAGGAATTCCAAATTCAAATTTAAACAGCTATTTACTCATGCATTTGTGTTTCGAAAACCGTAATTCATTTGTTTTTTTCTCTTTTGCTTTTTTTTTCTGCGTCACTCTTTTCATAAAATGGAAAACTTAAAATATCGCATTATTTACGAGTACGAGTTCCACCGTGGCACCAGTGCTGCAGAAACGGCTCGAAGGATTAATGATGTATATGGTGGTGGTGTCGCAAAAGAAAACACGGTGCGTTTTTGGTTTCAACGCTTTCGTTCTGGAAATTTCGACCTGCAGAACAAGCCCCGTGGACGGCCGGAGACCAAGGTCGATAATGATGAATTGAAGGCTATTGTGGAAGCAGATCCATCGCAAACCACATCACAGTTAGCTGCAGGCTGCGGTGTTAGTGACAAAACCGTTTTAATCCACTTGAAGCAAATTGGGAAGGTGAAAAAGCTTGAAAGGTGGGTACCTCATGAATTGAGTGAAGCAAACCGACAAACGCGCGTCGACTGCTGCGTTACATTACTCAACCGGCACAATAATGAAGGAATTTTAAATCGGATCATTACATGTGATGAAAAGTGGATCCTGTACGATAATCCTAAATGCTCATCGCAATGGCTGAACCCTGGTGAACCAGCAAAATCTTGCCCCAAGCGAAAATTGACTCAAAAAAAGTTACTTGTAAGCGTTTGGTGGACTAGTGCCGGTGTCGTACACTATAGCTTTCTTAAATCTGGTCAGACGATTACGGCTGATGTCTATTGTCAGCAACTGCAAACCATGATGGAAAAGCTCGCTGTTAAACAACCGAGACTTTTCAATCGCTCTACGCCACTGCTGCTTCAAGACAACGCTAGACCACACACGGCCCATCAGACGACTACCAAATTAGAGGAGCTTCAATTGGAATGTCTAAGACATCCACCGTACTCTCCGGACCTTGCTCCAACAGATTACCATTTTTTTCGAAATCTGGATAACTTCTTGCAAGGAAAAAAATTCAATTCCGATGAGGCAGTCCAAACCGCTGTCAAAGATTTCATTGATTCCCGTCCGAATGGTTTTTTTAGTAAAGGGATCAATGAACTACCTATAAGATGGCAAAAGTGTATAGATAGCAATGGTACATACTTTGATTAATAAAATATATTTTAATATGAAAAAATTGCCTTTATGTTCCTCCCATACAAAACGCCAATTTCATATGTAAGGACCTAATATTTCGTTTTATTCGATTGAGTTGAAATTTGTGTATGTATAGATATAATAACTTTGAAATGATAATGATGATAAAAATAACGGATAGGCTGACATGGGGCAAATCTTTCTGTACAGAGATATCTTTTTATTTGATACAATCGAGTGGTAATTTATGGATAAAGGATCCAAAGGTCCCTGGTTCGATCCCTAGGGAGAGTGCAATATTGTGCAGGACTTAAACAAAGTCCTACCACCAACCAAACAAAGCACAATATTGTACTTTTTTTATTTTACGGGACAGCACTTGGCCTACACTCCCCTCTGGGATCGAACCCGGGACCTCTGGATCTGACACCGGTAGGTGAACTACTAGACCACAGAGGTGGTTAAAACAGCTCTGGTTATCCAAAACACTTTACGGGCCGCCACATGGCTCTTTGACTACCATTACCAGTGACAGTAGGTTCCGGGACCGACAACGGCCCTCCAAAGCAATCTAGTAATGTCCTCACGAAACGGCCCGGCGACCAAACCTCATAAAGGAATGCCGCACCCGTGAATCGGACCTAGGACTACTAGACAGGTGCGAGTCTCTAAGGCGTTGAGATTTTCGAGGATTATTTTCTTCTATGGTTTTAAAATTCAATGATACTTATGCCTACTAACAACCAAATAAGCACCAGGTAGAGAACCTGGTACTTCTATATTTTATATCAAATAGTATAATTAGGATCTGGACATAAGATTTCAGAATTAGCGGGACGGGCTAATAAATACGGGCTAATAAATACCATACATTTTTCACATGTTTTCTACTGATTAGAAGCATCTCTTACTTATTGCGAGAATGAAACACACACCCCGTGTTTACCGCGTTTACACTTAGCTCGACCGCGTCTACATAGTAAACTGGGCCGGTTCTCGTCTCACACACAAACGCAATTGCCCGCATAGCTGTATCGTTTTAGTTTGCTGGCGGCGCAAAACGCACTTGAGCGTGCGCCCGCACTGGCGTCACTCGCGAAATAACACCTACGGTGTGTTTTCAGCAGTCAACGTGTTAGCTACATTTGATTTGTGTTAAGATATATTGAGAGCTAGAATGTGGCTGCTATGCAAACCTAAGCAAGAACAGCTGCACATACCAAAAAATTATGTGCTAATTACATGCCAAGTTTCAAAAATAGTAGATATTCCATTAGATCCGGAGTTTCCTTTCTAGGGGAGGGGTCCCCGTTCTAATGTGATAATAATTAATATCCATGGAAATATCTGAGATCATCGATACCCATATTGTAGGAAGCTGGGACAAAGCAACAAAAACAATTCATTTAAAAAAAGAATTTATTTGTCTATTCCAGTCGAAATACTACTGCATACAACATTAGTGCATCCATCTGGTATTCAACCTAAAAACAATAAGATGATAAGGATTTTTGACAAAAAGGCAAACAGTTCATTAGATTAGAGAATTACAATAATTCAACAAAAATTTGTTATGTTCCGCATATAAAGACTACCTATAGACTTAAAAAGTTTAATCTAAATTCATTTAATTAATACTATTTTTTTTTAATTCTGCAACACACATTCTTTTTATTTTATTATATTTCAGAATTGTGTAATATTCAAATACAATGCAGTAAGTAACTAGACATAATTGCCATTGCATGATGAATATAGTTGGTTTTGTCCAATCAAAAGCCACCATGTTGTTTTATTTTGAAATCAGCGTTCATGTGCTTTAAGAAACGAAGATATAAATTAGAAAGTAGAAGATAATAATAAGAATATAGTAGCTTAGTGAGGCCATACAGCTGCCCTATCTATAGGATTTTTGATCAAACCCATAATCCTGCTATTTATATCTAGACATTACTGAATATTTTGCTTTGCAACAGTACAGATAACTTGTAAATGGATTGGCCTGTATTACAAATCTTATAATGCAGCAATCATGATAGAAGACATTAATGTTAAGGCACACAAGCCCACTACAGCTGTAGCACAGCAGTACAATTTATCGAATAAATAATTCAGCATCTATTGCCAATAACAAAAATATGATGATAAATAAATTACTATAGACAATTAGTACAATACAAAGCAAGGTAGTATTATTGCTTGATATTACATATAAAAAGCTATTTTAGTAACAACCAATTAAATCACATTATCTTGATATTGTATTTAATATTTGTACTACTAGGTGTATCTGTAGTGGGCTTATGCAGCCTTTGTAAATTTGAAGCTCACAAGTTCTGTTGGGCAGGGCTGGCTGGGGGAGGAGCAGCTTCCAAGTTCTTTATTAGCTGCGCCAGCCAGTGCTTGGTTGAACTGTCCTCTTGAAGGCATGCAGAGAATGTAGCATCCCTCAGCTGGTCCGGAAGACATTGCCTTAGGGCCTCACGGGCCCTCGGATTATCACTAAGACGTAAATAACACCGAACAACATGCTTCAGTAAACGTGCCGATGGCTCTTTAGCTAGTGATAAAACCATTTTTCCTAGTATCATAGCTACATGCGAAAACCTATCATAAGTCTGGCAGATGTAGCAAAGTCCACTATCATCAAGTAGAATTTTTTGTAAAATAAATGTTGCCACAGTCTTGGACAGTTCTGATCCGTTTTCCATAATACGTAAGCACAAAGGTATGATCTCTGTGGTCAGTAAGAATGTAATGACCTCTTGCTCATCTGTTTTCACTAGAGCTCCTATGACGCCCAGACTGGTAAGGCGCAGGTATTCAAAGGGTCGGGTTTTGGACACGGTATGGAGGAACGGATACAGGAACAAAGGCACATGGGCTTGGAGGAAAGCGGAGCGCGTCTCAGGGTGCGAGGCAACACACTGCATCAGCGCTAAGGCGTTGCACACTCTGTTGCTTTGATGCGCCGTGAGCGTTGGAGGTATCATGGCTACATAAATATTAGTGATTTCCTGCAGCAGCGCTGCTATAGTCCCGAAACTGTGCCATAGCATCGGCGCTAGGTCTGGAACAACCTCGCGTTTTTTACTTAGCTCCAGTAACGCATTTTCTCGAGTTTCAGGATTGCAAAGTTCCACTATCCATGTATATATTTTCTCTCTATCCACCGCAGCCTGCATATTTGCCGGGCTCGGCTGTGAGCTCATGCTAAGCATTTAGTTGACTTGTAGATTTGGCACTCGCTTCAAAAAATTTACACCAACGCTGTTCTAGAGTTTCTATTGTAATAATTTATATCATGGTGATATCCTAAGCATTAGAACTTGCGAAATATTGCGAATTAGTCAGAATTATTGCAATTGCAACTATTTGTTTTGCCAAACCAACGAAGAAAATATACTCTCTACACCACCGAGCATAGTCTATACTATACATATACAACACAATAATTACACATAACTTACAGTGTGACCAGATTTCAATTGACAAATCTACTGTAACATGGGGTAAAAACTTACCAAAATCTACTAATGAAAAGCTGGATTCTACTGTAAAATTAACTGGTTATAAAATAAACATCAGTATAGCTATTTTTTTTAAGAGTAGTAGAAGCCCCTTGTGAAAGGACTCGTCCGGAGAACTACTACCACCATATATACCTATTTCAGCCACCAAGTAGCATTGCTGTGTTTCGGTTTGAAGGGTTGCCGGTGAAGTTACGGGCATGCGAGGCTCAACACCTTTATGCCTCAAGTTGACGGGCACTATGCAGTGCCGTGTTGGCTATGTTCATTGTGGATGTGACCGATGCAGTACCTAAGGCATTGTTATAGGCAAGAGATGCAGTTAACACCAGGTGGGCTACTTGCTTAACCCGTCTCCTAGTTGTATAAAAAAAACATTCGGTAGCCTTATCGGATCGAATTCGGAAGTTTCCGATGGAGATTCCGAGAACGCTATTCTAAACTCCGAAATTTAAATAATCTGACATCAGAATTCTATGCTTCCCACACAAAATTTTCACAAAAGATTTGAGAATAGCGATTAAATCTATCGGATTCTATGTCGGATCTGACAAAAAGTGATGTTTTTGATCAGAAAACTTTCCGTGTGTTTGAAAATCGCTACATAGGAATTCATCACATTCACTTATGTATAATTATACTGGTGTTATTGTCAATGAAGGTAAATCACAACAAATTGAACCTCAGACATTCATCTCAATCACACATCTACGATTAACTTTAGAGATTCGTCGTTCACAATCACGAATCTTCACTAACATTATACAGATTTTTAGCTTTCATTCATTTCAGCATACTTTTGTCTGGGGCACAAAATTTGCACAACCACCTTCGATTTGTTGGAGACCTGCATTCCCATGCATGAATTTAGGCTACACTTTTATTTTGAAAACGTTTGCTGTCACAAGTTTTAACTCTAAAATTATTATTATGATTAGCCTTAAGTGTCCCACACATATAAAAACATATCAGAAAATATTCGTTTTACTTTAAATTCGTTTGACACAGCAGGATTGTCATCCCTTCAAGTTGGGACAAATTTGTAAAGAAATAAAATAAATTGAACAATTATTTACTTACGGGGAAGCCCCGGCTAGGCTCTGAGTGTTAGTTCTTTGTGTACGTGTGTTTAGTTAGAGATAGACTAATTCCAATTTACAGGGAAACGCATGAATGAAGAATTCCCTTATGAGAATAGATCTTGGGAGAGGGTTGCTATCTTCATTCGAAAAAATACTACCAATATACCAAAAAATTGTAAATTCTACCAAAATATACTAATATTTTTTTCCCTACTAGAAGCTGTTGCAAATTCCTCAAAATCTACCGAAAAAGTAGAAATCTACTAAGTTTGGTCACACTGATAGCTTAGGTCTATGTAGATATTACCTGATCAACTGATCAATCAATCAAACTCAACCGTAGAATAGGTACTATTACTCAGCTCAATAATTCAGTTCAGTCTGTATCTGTACGTATGCGTACGCTACGCTTGTGCGTTGCGTAGCGTAGCCAGTGCTGCCACTGCCAGCCGGGTTTTGTCAAAAGTAATCTACAATTTATTAGATAAAAAGTAACCTTTTAGTGTGTAAAGTAACCTTTCATTTTTATTACAGTACTATGGTAAGTTACTAAACAGATTTTGGTGGTAACTCACTGATATATAGATAAAAAATCTAGCTTAACTTAAAAACTATTAAAAAAACTAGTTTTTTTAATGCAGAACTTAGTTTTTTTTAAATCAAGCATGTAACTCCTAACATCACTTTTCGATAACTCTCACGGTTTCGGACTTGGCCTCAGTGGCCCTGAAAAAAAACTCAGTATACAGGATACTTACCTGTTTATGGCTATTAAGTATTAAATCTATATCCAAACAGAGCCTTTTTCAGGCTTGCGCACCCGTTTCTCAGTAACTGGGTTATCGTTATCAACATGCGATACTGGATTGACATCGGAAAGTAGGTACCACTTCTACAATTGACTCGAGTGAGACTTACTTATCCACGCGCGGTTTATACGGTGCGGAATCCGCAACGGATGTCTACTTTGAAAACAGAAGACCGCAGTTACGTGTGACGGATCGCATATTTCCCTACCACGAAGTACCTACGTCCCGTAGTTCGATGAAACCTACTTTGAAAACATTTTAAACTTATTGTCTATAGTCACAAGCAAAACGTCATTTAGTGCTGCCAGCACGTTAACCTGATAATTGTTAAAACCTAATTTTAAACGGTTGTTTTTTGGAGCAAATAAATGTTCACACAACCTAGTGAGACCAATCATGTGCACGTTTTCTTGTATGTTTGGCCTGTATCAGCCTGGCGTGAATCGTTACCGGAAAAAAAAATTCTAATATTTTAAAATTCTATGGCCTAAAATGCTTTTGTCCGCTGTCTGTCGGTTTGTTCTCGTCTACAGGTCTCATTTTTAAACCGATTTTGATGAAATTGGCACACATGTTATAGGGGAGTATGAGGGAAAGATTGCTGTAGCGTTATTTATCAACGGACTTAGTGTGTCTTTTAATTTAAAGCAAAAGTGAAAGAGGAAAGCAACGGTTATTGCATGGTTATGACGGCTCGCGAGGTCTCCTGTTCTTACAGAATCACTCGTCTTAGAAAGAGCATTATTACGTTTTGTTATGGGTACGCTGCTATAACGAGTGGTAGGAATGCTATCCATAAGTTTTATTCTATATCTCCGTTCCTCTACGAATAATCCTTGATCGTCAAGCCAGCGTACACATAAATACATACGTAAAAATGTGTTAATTTCTGAAACCAAGGTGGTGTATTTTTTTAGTTTTACACTGATCAGGTAGTATTTACTTGGTAGAGTTTTGCTGTTAGGTTAGGCCTAAGCCTAATAGCAAAGCTGAATTCAATAATGTGTAGTGGTGTAGTGTACGCCGCCCGCCGTACTCGCTACCTTGACGGATACAGACAGTTGATCTTACCCTGGTGGTTTGCAATAATTTAAAGGTCTTTGGTGGTTTGATGCTCACAGCATTATAACGATATGATTTTATACTCCTTGGTTCATAGCTTATTTTACAGATAGAGTCCAGATAGAATAAATAGTTACTAATCTGTGGATACAGTACCGTACAGACAGTAGAATATTATAGTAGTCTGTAATTCCGTGTGTGCAAAGAGTAATAAAATAAATATAAATTAAATCTCTGCTCTACTCTACTGCCACCTACTTATTATAAACTGATGAAATGTATGATAATTAATCAAATTCGATAAAGCTCTATCTTTGTTGTGTACAATACGTTTCGCTCACATTTTACTGGTTTTGTAGTTATAATTTTTTACTGTGTTATTATTACACAGATTTGATATAGGTCGGATAACATAAAAACTTGTATCCATGTTTACAAAGTGTAGAGTAGAGGTGTTGTACCGTTTATCGTCTGTAAAGTTGTAGAGCTTTCGTACATCAGTGGTGTGATACCTAGGTATTCGTTTTACGATTATTTGTCTTTCCATCCGTTTCAACTGGCCTTGAGTTAATTGTTGATCCTAGTCTTGTGGTTGGTATACAATAAGTACATACATCACATCGGTACATACCTTCCTTTAACAGGCGGGTTGAATCATCGCATGGATCGGCCTACCTGACTTACACCCTAACCCATAATACGATCTGCTGTATATTCTGGACCTGTAAGTACAGGACGATGGGAAAATCGTAATCATTACACAAAAAGAGAGAGTCAAACTGTTGTGGAGTTGGATAGGTACCTTTTGGGAATTAATTTAACCTTGGCTCAATGTTGATATTGTCTTTTTTTAATTTATAAAGAGAATCTAGAATTATGGCCAGTGATAGCTTCAATTTATTTTTTCTAGAACCATGGAGGTGTCTCACTCCCTGACTCTAAATGAAACAGCGCTCCAACAGCTGCCTGATGACAAGAAGCCACACTTCATCTTTGAGTGGCTTCGATTCCTTGATAAGGTCTTAGTTGCTGCTCATAAGGTAACTGTTACCAATAAAAACAACAAGAGATAGTCAGGTACCTACTACACTAGTAGTTTGTCCCGAACTGAGATCTTGTGATGTCTGGTTTGTGATGGAGATTATTTCTCAAATAGATTGTTATTGACAAAGGATAACAGTGTGCTTTCATTACAAGTCTTTCTTATCTTATTTAAGCACTTTTTTTGCATAAATAAGATAAGAGATTCGAGATTTGAGGCTTTCTCTTGTTGCTAACATAATGTAATATCCTTACTAATATGAAACAAAGGTTGATATTGTTTTGAAAAGTGCTCTCAAAACTGATTCCTTAGTAGTTGTGGTTTAAAATCTACCATTCCTGGCCATGTTTTTGTCCACACAAGACTTCAATTTTATTAACCCCTTTTGCAACCCTTAATTTTAAATACAGGGGTGGTCAAACCAAAGCCAAGCCAAAAAACTTCTTGTCTCACTTAACATCCTTATTTCTCAAAAACTACCCTTGTGTCAAAAACATCCTCGTAGCAATTGATGAGTATTATTATAATCTCTGCATTTTCAAAATTTTTAATTGAATGGATCAGCTATTCTAAAGATATGGGCGAAAAATTGTATTGCATTTCACCGCAATAACAATAACTAGCCTCATAGCTCTGTTGATAGTAACTCTTCCTTCTGCCCTGTAAGCTGTGGGTTTGATTCCCACCCAGGGACGCTACCGCCGACGGCGAAGCCGATCTCCATTGGCTTAAAATTAGCTTCATGAGAACTAGAAACGATTTTTACTACCGGGTATGTGTCATATCCAAAATGGCGTTTCCCATCTCAAAAGTGTACACATATTATGAAACCTATCCGTTCAGTACATTTGACGGTAAAAATCGTTTCTAGTTCTCATGAAGCTAATTTTAAGTCAATGGAGATCGGCTTCGCCGTCGGCGGTAGGGTCCCTGGACAAGCATTTGTGTGATGAATATAGATGTTTGTTCTGTGTTTGGGTGTTGTATCATATAGTATGTATGTATTTACAAAAAGTATTTAAGTATTCTATCTGTAATCCAGTTCCCATATTACAAGCAATGCTTAGTTTGGGGCTAGATGGCGCTGTGTAAAATTAATGCCCTGTAATATTTATTTATTTACATCTCAAAAACTACCCCACTAATCAAAAATCCCCGGCGACTATCAAAGTCTATTTACGTTATCTCTATTCAGTCTATGAAAATCGGATAATCCGTTCAAGAGTTATGTTGTCACAAATATTGCCACATACATACATACTTACAGTGCCGGTACCAATATTCTTGTGCATACTATTACTACATGAATAAATGGAAAACAAATGTGTCTAAACCAGCAGACAAAGGTAGGAGTGTCAATTTGAATACTCTGCTATGGCCATAGAGTGTGACATAAGACTTCTGTGAAAGGTTTGTGTGACTCTCTGGATGTAGAATTGCTGTCTACTTATAGTTTTTGGAGGAGTTTCAAAGGAGGAAAGGCAATCATGGATGCACTGGATAGAGTTTAATGAATTTCTGATAACCTTTATCACCATAATGCATTTTGGTGGTAAAAGGAAAGGTCCCACCTTTCCCTTTGGATATCTGAGGTGCAAGGGCGTAGCGAGGTACGGGCAGGGGGGGGGGGGGAGGCAGTTGCCCACCCCTAGAAGATTGTCAGGCGAATTTTATAAGATTGTTTGACCTACTATGAATGGTTAAATCTAGATCAACTTTTTTACGCTTTTTGTTTATTTATTTTTACGAACTGATAATATACAAGTCCCACGCATTGTATCTCGCCAACAACATCGGTCCAATCATCCTTCTGAGACTCGCATGCTATAATTGGAAGCGATAGATTATCATTCCTTATTTAGATTGTCTGATATTTGCACTAGAGCAGCGTTTTGGTAACCAAAATTTGCCTGCTTTCGGGTTAATGTCGCTACATCCCAGAACAAGGTTGAATATGTCGTTAATTTATTTCAAAGATTACAAAGTTTCTGCTTAAAATTACCTAACTTCATTTTAATCAAGAAGCCGAACTATAATATTAAAAATGGTAGATTAAGGGTGTGACCAGAGAAGATCTCGAAAAACTAGATTTAACTGAAGTGAGGAGGCGAACATTTTCTTTCCCACAAGAAAAAAAGGAATACTTATTTCGTTGGCACGACATTGCATTACAAGTAACATAGAGAGGTACTTTTCTTTACACTGCGTTGCTAAAAAAACTAAGGATACAATTGAATCTGAGGTATTCAAATGGTTTTGTGAAGAACCTCGTCGACTACTTTTTTGTATAATAAATTCACTGATGGATATTTTGTTTTTAATTTTTCGTAACTTGTCCCATTGCTCATGCAGCATATACCTTAGATAGGTATAATTATATTCTTGGTTTGTAATACAAAATCCTAGCTACGCCCTTGCTGAGGTGCAATACATTATTGAATCTGAGGAATGTTTGTAATCTGGATACTGCTTGGTCAATATTGAAAAAAAACAGCATGTAGTATATAGTAAACACATACTTATCTACTGATAATTGATTAAACAAAGTGTTTTATAGCATATAATCACAATTATAACTATCTAAACCTATTTAAATGTAAAACTAGATGTCGCTACAGGAAAAATAAGCATGCGTTGTCACAGCATTTCTATAATTGAATTATTTATAACTAGATGTCACCACAGGAAAAAATTGCTCGCTCTATACCTTATTAAAATATTTTGCAGTCGGGTTTTATTTTTTTTCAACTTTCAACTTCTTGCACATGATCATCTAGATATATATAGATGATCCTTTATTTAGATACCAAAATATTTCAGAACATTCATTTCATAGTGCCAGTAGCCCCAATCTAAGCAAATCAGATGATACTAAAATCATGGGAAATCCATTAGCAGACAACACGGTGATCTAATTGAAACCTACAAGATTTTGAACAATTCATATACATTACCAGAAATACCAGACATATACAATTTAAGTCTGGTTAGCAAACTGAGAGGGCACTCTTTAACTTGGCCAGGAACCAGTAACACATGTAAACACATTTTGCCGAACCGTGTTATTAAAACCTGGAATAGTCTTAGGTATAGACAGTGATTAGTGCTCCATCAGTTAACTCATTAAAAAATAGACTACATAAACATTTAAGGTGCACCAACACCGACTAACTCATTAGCTGAAGCTGCCTGTGAACAAAAAATAATATATAAATATATATACTAACAATAACTCATGTTTGTCCTGGGTGACAAACCCTGGACAAACCCTCAAACTACAGCGCAGAAAGCAACTACAAACTGAGCTGTGAGACTTGTTATTTGGATAGAGGTTTTTCCCTTCACCATAAAAACTAAACAGATTGAGCTAAATATTTTCACATTATGCTACTATAGGACTATTAATGAGCCATAGGCTACTTTGAGAAAAGGATGTTTAACTACCTCTATGGCCTGCCACCAATGTCAGATTCAGAGGTCCTAGGTTCGATCCCCAGGGGATTACAATATTGTGCTTGGTTGGTGGTAGGACTTTGTTAAATCTGACTGGCTATCACCATCTTACCTAAGTCTGTCGCCAGAATTGTTGTGAACATTTCTGAATTGGTGTGTTCGGAACACATCCAGTTCCTCAGACTGTTCAGGATTGCGGTTGAAGTGCGCTTCCACCTTCGGTCTTATCATAACTTGTAAGCCAGGTTAGATGAAGGTCAAGTTTGGTCCAGCAACAAGAGAAGGGTCAAACATCCAAATAAACCTGCACCTTTTCAATGTAGTGTTATATTAGTGGGATACATTTTAAAGTTCCTACTTTTAATATTATTTGTTTTTATTCCAGTCTGACATTAAAAGCTGCCAACAAAAGCTAGTAGCCCAACTTGTAAATCTACTACGTGAAAACCTTGGGGTGCCGGCCCGCAGGCTCCTAGCAAGATGCCTGGCGACTCTCTTCTCTGTTGGTGACACATTTTTACTGTTCGACACAGTCAATAAGTGCAATGATATTATCAAAGTAAAGGATGATTCTCCATCGTATTTGCCGACCAGATTGTAAGTAACAATTTGATACTTGAATTGATAATAATCATAATCCTATGGTAGGTAAACATGTCCATTCCGCCTAGTATTATTCACTGGTGAAATGCAAGACTTCAATTTCGTTATCGTGTGAGAATTTTCTAGAATCCTTTCTTAGAGCCCCTTCGGAACAAACAGAAACTGCCCCAAATAAGTAGCCTTCATGGTCATGAGTAACATAATGTGCAAGGTTTCAGCAAAATCTGTTCAGTGGTTCTTGCGTGAAGGAGTAACAAAAAAGCATGGTACTGTATGGAGGTATTTGACATGCCGTTCCCATCCCACGGGAACTCATTTATAGGAACCCTAGATGAGTTCTAGAGCAATTATAATAATATTTTATATTTTGTTGTTATTAATTAGTACCTATATAAAATTAATGTTTATTTTAGTAGGTACTGGCTAGCTACCACCATTACCTAATTCTGTCGCCATAATAACAATTATAAAATTGTTGTGTTCCGGCATTTAGTGGTAAGATAGCCAGTTCCTCAGTTTGTTCAGGATTCCGGGTTAAGTGCGCCTCCACCTCCGGCCTTATCTCAACTTGTTACCAGGTGAGATGAAGGCCAAGTGCTTACCCGTCGGACAATAAAAAAAAAGTACTTTAGTACACCGCTTTGTCTGCTCTTAGCTATCCTTTCCATCCAAAGGTTGCCTGGATGAGATCGCTTTTAGCGATAAGGCCGCCCATTGTACCTAGTTTAAGTGTTACTTCTTGCTTGTTTGTTTATTTTTGTTTCTTGGTGTACAACAAAGAGTTTATCTATCTATCAATTATGTGCAAAATCTTAGCTCATTGCGTTCAGAAGCTATGGTGCAAAGAATGAGAAACATCCGATCAAACTTTCGCCTTTATAATATGTGAGAAATCTTGTGATAATATTTATCTATTATAAAATGCTAACTGACAGACAACGCACAGCCTAAACGGCTAATCATAACACTACGCGTACTAAGTCGCGGGCAACAGCTAGAAGTTCAATATTATTATAAATTAATATTAATATTTATGTATATTCTGTCAAATATAGATATGTTTCTTCTGGTTTTCTTTGTCAAAAATGTTTGTGAAATATATCAAATGCTTTCAGAGCAGCAATATGTTGCCTAGGGGGCATGTACGAAAAACTGGGCCGTATGATGGGAAGGTCCTACGAAGAGACTGTGACTACTCTTGTACGATCATTGAAGAGCGCAGAGTCACAAACCAGACTTGAGATCATGAACACTCTTGAAAAGGTAATAACTATTTTATTGACCTATTGCCTCCCTAGCAGGTTTCATGTTAGTTTTACCTGATTTATAAAAGGTTATCGCGACCTTTTGCGATATAATGTTGGAAAGGTTGCGATGTGATACGAACAAATACTAACCTTTTGTTACTTACATAAAATGGCTCCAAGGGGAAACAGTTGGTTGAACAACTAGGTCACTTAGAAGGAGAATAGTAGCCTGACTACCCAATTACTATACTGGCCTATAGATAGACTAGCGGACTGAGAATCATCTTGCAGGCCCTGCAAAAAATAAATATTTAATTGGTATTTTAATGGGGTAAAAAAAATGTTCCGGCATTTAGAGGAAAGATAGCCAGTTCCTCAGTTTGTTGAGGTTTTCGGGTGAAGTGCGCTTAAACCTTAGGCCTTATCTCAACTTGTAACCAGGTGTGATGAAGGAAAAGCGCTTCCCCGTCGTACAATAAAAAAAAATTATAGTAGCATTTTTTTTATACTGATAAATTCTCAAGTAAACCAGAAACAGTAACCGCATCTAAGGCAAGGCCAGTAGTACCACCCTCCTATGTAACGAATGGATAGGGATAATCTGTTTGTGGTGCGTTTTCTAAAAAAGTAATGCACCACAGATTATTCCTCCAATTATTCCGTTAAATTTAATTTGAAACGGACATGCCATTTTGAAATGGATGGCTATCTATGTTTGTACTGGGGATCAAAGATCAAATATACTCCAGGGCCTTTAAATGTTGGAATGTTGTGTAGGAAAGGGCGTAAGCGGGCGAAAGTTTGTATTGTTATAGTGTAAAGCCCAATCAATTGTTCTGTGCAGATTTGTGTAAGAATGGGTACAGGCGGGCGAAAGCTTGTATTGTTGTAGTGTAAAGCACAATCACTTGTTCTGTGCAGATTTGTGTAAGAATGGGTACAGGCGGGCGAAAGCTTGTATTGTTGTAGTGTAAAGCACAATCACTTGTTCTGTGCAGATTTGTGTAAGAATGGGTACAGGCGGGCGAAAGCTTGTATTGTTGTAGTGTAAAGCACAATCACTTGTTCTGTGCAGATTTGTGTAAGAATGGGTACAGGCGGGCGAAAGCTTGTATTGTTGTAGTGTAAAGCACAATCACTTGTTCTGTGCAGATTTGTGTAAGAATGGGTACAGGCGGGCGAAAGCTTGTATTGTTGTAGTGTAAAGCACAATCTCTTGTTCTGTGCAGATTTGTGTAAGAATGGGTACAGGCGGGCGAAAGCTTGTATTGTTGTAGTGTAAAGCCCAATCAATTGTTCTGTGCAGATTTATGTAGGAATGGGCACAGAAGGCGAAAGCTTGTATTGTTGTAGTGTAAAGCCCAATCAATTGTTCTGTGCAGATTTATGTAGGAATGGGCACAGAAGGCGAAAGCTTGTATCGTTGTAGTGTAAAGCCCAATCACTTGTTCTGTGCAGATTTGTGTAGGAATGGGCACAGGCGGGCGAAAGCTTGTATTGTTGTAGTGTAAAGCCCAATCAATTGTTCTGTGCAGATTTATGTAGGAATGGGCACAGAAGGCGAAAGCTTGTATTGTTGTAGTGTAAAGCCCAATCACTTGTTCTGTGCAGATTTGTGTAGGAATGGGCACAGGCGGGCGAAAGCTTGTATCGTTGTAGTGTAAAGCTCAATCGCTTGTTCTGTGCAGATTTGTGTAGGAATGGGCACAGGCGGGCGAAGGCTTGTTTTATTATAGTATAGAACCCAATCACTTGTTCTGTGCAGATTTATGTAGGAATGGGCACAGGCGGGCGAAAGCTTGTATTGTTGTAGTGTAAAGCCCAATCAATTGTTCTGTGCAGATTTGTGTAGGAATGGGCACAGGCGGGCGAAAGCTTGTATTGTTGTAGTGTAAAGCCCAATCAATTGTTCTGTGCAGATTTATGTAGAAATGGGCACAGAAGGCGAAAGCTTGTATTGTTGTAGTGTAAAGCCCAATCAATTGTTCTGTGCAGATTTATGTAGGAATGGGCACAGAAGGCGAAAGCTTGTATCGTTGTAGTGTAAAGCCCAATCACTTGTTCTGTGCAGATTTGTGTAGGAATGGGCACAGGCGGGCGAAAGCTTGTATTGTTGTAGTGTAAAGCCCAATCAATTGTTCTGTGCAGATTTATGTAGGAATGGGCACAGGCGGGCGAAAGCTTGTATTGTTGTAGTGTAAAGCCCAATCACTTGTTCTGTGCAGATTTGTGTAGGAATGGGCACAGGCGGGCGAAAGCTTGTATTGTTGTAGTGTAAAGCCCAATCAATTGTTCTGTGCAGATTTATGTAGGAATGGGCACAGAAGGCGAAAGCTTGTATTGTTGTAGTGTAAAGCCCAATCACTTGTTCTGTGCAGATTTGTGTAGGAATGGGCACAGGCGGGCGAAAGCTTGTATCGTTGTAGTGTAAAGCTCAATCGCTTGTTCTGTGCAGATTTGTGTAGGAATGGGCACAGGCGGGCGAAGGCTTGTTTTATTATAGTATAGAACCCAATCACTTGTTCTGTGCAGATTTATGTAGGAATGGGCACAGGCGGGCGAAAGCTTGTATTGTTGTAGTGTAAAGCCCAATCAATTGTTCTGTGCAGATTTATGTAGGAATGGGCACAGAAGGCGAAAGCTTGTATTGTTGTAGTGTAAAGCCCAATCAATTGTTCTGTGCAGATTTATGTAGGAATGGGCACAGGCGGGCGAAAGCTTGTATTGTTGTAGTGTAAAGCCCAATCACTTGTTCTGTGCAGATTTGTGTAGGAATGGGCACAGGCGGGCGAAAGCTTGTATTGTTGTAGTGTAAAGGCTAATCTCTTGTTCTGTGCAGATTTGTGTAGGAATGGGCACAGCGGCGCCGGCAGCTGTCCGCGAGGTGTCTCGAGCTTCCCGCAACACTCTCATGTCGGACCGCGCGACGCCGGTGAGGGCGGCCGCGGCGCACACCTTGCGGAACCTACTGCCTTTGATGAAGCTGACTCCGGCTGATCTCGATGCTATAGCGGCTGCGTGTCTTCGAGCTGCTCAGCCTAGTGATTATACCCTCAGGTATATCGATCTTTGCATTGTACCTTTTTTGACGGGGAAGCTCTTTGCCTTCATCTCACCAAGGTCTACTTGGTTTCAAGTTGATATTGGCTATGTTAAGGCCGAAGGTAGGAAGCGCACTTCACCCCGAATCCTCAACAGAACTGGTACATATAAATGAAATGACTAAATTGGTGTTATGGTGACAGGCTTAGGTAAGATGGTGGTAGCCAGCCAGGCGGACTTAAACAAAGTCCTACCATTAACTGAACCAAGCATAAGTTCATACTTCTCGAATCGAACCCAGGATCTCTGGGTTTTATAACAGTGGGCGAACTACTAGGCCATAGAGGCGTTTCAAATAGCTTTCATGGCTACGGGTCCCTTTGTTCTGTATATTAAACATCCTAAGCACATGTCCATAAGCTTTAACATTTCACCTTTTGACATATCTGCTGGCTCAATGCTCAGAACTTTGAATGTATGGTTTATAAGCTCAGCATGTCCTATGTGTGGTTTATGACTGTATGTAATTTAACAAGCCTCATAGCTCAGTTGGTAGTAACTCTGCCTTCTGCGCTGTAGGTTGTGGGTTCGATTCCTACCCAGGACAAACATTGCAAATGCAAAACTAGATTATCTCGATCCCTAAATTAATTACAAACTACGTCTGCATGGGAAAGCGGCCTTCTTGAGTTCTACGTTTTGATTATAAAGCATAAAATATAAATTCATCAAGCAGTAGAAAACCAATAGGCGCAATCGTGCTACTTTTAAGACCCTTTCCTTCTTTTTTTTTTTTGAGACTATTTTCGCACGTTGATTCTCACTCCGCGTTCCATAAAGTTAAGAGCAGCAAGTTAATATTTGGCTGAACTATATCATCCCAAAGGTCTCTGCAATACTCCATACTAGATATAAATTAGGGCTTAGAAGCATATAAGTCTTAAGTATTACCTACCACTTTACAAGCCTCATTGCTCAGTTGGTAGTAACTTTGCCTTCTGCGCTGTAGGTTGTGGGTTCGATTCCTACCCAGGACAAACATTTGTGTGATGAATATAGATGTTTGTTCTGTGTTTGGGTGTGTATTGTATGATAAGTATGTATTTACAAAAAAAAGTATTTATGTATTCTATTCGTAATCTAGTTCCCATATTACAAGCTATGCTTAGTTTGGGGCTAGATGGCGCTGTGTGAAATTAATGTCCTGTAATATTTATTTATTATTTATGTATTACCTTTGATGAAGCTGACCGGCTAATCATGATGCTGTAGTGGTTACATGTCCTAAAGCTGCTGAGCCAAGTCACTCATCATTCTCCTTCCCTTATCCCAAGTCAAGCAGGGCTGGCACAAAAAGCTGCATAACCAAGTCATTCATCGTTCTCCTGCCCTTATCCGACGCTAGGCAGGGTTGGCACAATATGATCTCTTCCAATCACTCCTATACCAACCGTCAACTGTTCCACGCCTTTCATACCCATGTCCCAAACTGCTGACCCAGCTCAACCAAGTGAATAAAATTCCGTATACGTATTCCTTCAGTCGATCTAATTCTTGTAGACCACGTCTAGGCAAGCGTAATCTAGGACGTGCTTGGGTTAGTTAGAAAGAGCGACGACTTTCGTGCAATGGCGGGCAAAGAGTGGATGAGAAAGGCCAACGATAGGGCTCAGCGGCGCACCTTGAGAAGAACCGTCCAGCTGTAAACTGCGATATGTTGATGATGATAATGTAACAATGAAATGTGACACTATTTGTTTGTTTGTTTGTTTGTTTTGTTCACGATTACATTGAAGGTAAATGTTTTTTTTAACAGATGCGCAATCGCGGAATTACTGGGAACTCTTATTGCCACAACACAGGCTGGTGAAGTGACCAATCTCAACACTAAGAAAATAGGACCCCAAGCTGGTAAATAACTCCTACTTGTCTTCAACTTCTATGAGAAAAGTTTATTACTATGTTAAACAATATTTACATGCAAAATAAATCTAAATCTTACTACCGACTTAAATAAAAAATTGCGAATATTGCTGGAAGGGTCGCGCAACAGCAGAAGATTAAACGTAGTCATGCACGTCTAAGTAATACCATAAGGCGTACATTACATATAACATCTACAGGCTGTTGGCTTATTCTCTGTGGCCGCCAAGGGTTTATCTTTAGGACTGTGATCTCAATTAACCTGCAATGTTTTGCGATTCCACCCGCTCTTTAGTAACATATTTACACTGCCTCATAAGGAGGGTAATGTTTTTGAGAGTATTTATGTACTATATGTATGTACTGTATGTATGTTTATTTCATTGTGGCTCTGAAGCCTAGACGGTTTGATGAATTATGATATGACATGTTAGGGTCGTTTGATTCTTACTTGTTGAAATGACAGAAGCTAGCTAATTTTAAAATGATATGCTGGGTTCGAATTAAAGAAAAAAAATCGAATTAAAGGGGCCGACTTGCCTATTGCCGATTGTCGGCATACCGATTTTAAATAAATAGATTGTAATACCTTATATGGCTGTGTTCTCGTAACCCATGATGTTTGAAATTTAGCAGTCGGGTTTTAGTTATTTTTCAACATTCAACTTTTAACTTGTTTTTCAGTGCAACAAAACAAGAAAGATCCACCGAAAAATGTGGTTTCATTAGATGAAGCTCTAAACTTATTAATGGGAGCTTTCCTCAGAGGAGGTACCTCGTTTCTGAAAGGAGAGATCATCAAATCCAGTTCGGGAGTGAACAGAGAAGTCCGAGTATGTGTTACTAATGTGAGTATTGTACCACCACTAGTGAAGTAGGAACTTCATGCATCATCTTCCTGCCCAACATCCTACACAAGGTGGGTTCGCCTTTCTCCACTGTCCTCTATGTACGTCATTTCATCATTCACTTCCTTTTCTGCCCATATCAGACCTCACACAATCCATTTATCTCTTCTTTGGCCTACTTCTTCCCATCCAGTCTTATTTATTTATTTTTATAGCCTCATAGCTCAGTTGGTAGTAACTCTGCCTTCTGTGCTGTAGGCTGTGGGTTCGATTACCACCTAGAGCAAACATTTGTGTGATAATTATAGATGTTTGTTCTGTGTTTGGGTGTTGTACCTTATACTACGTATGTATTTACAAAAAGTAATTTAAGTATTCTATCCGTAATCTAGTTCCCATATAAGCCAAGCTATGCTTAGTTTGGGGCAGCGCTAGATGGCGCTGTGTAAAATTAATGTCCTGTAATATTTATTTATTTATTAGTGAAGTAGGAACTTCATGCAGCATCTTCCTGCCCAACATCCCACACAAGGTGGGTTCGGTACAACGTCTTCTTTCTCTTTCCTCTGTGTACGTCATTTCATCACTCATTTCCTTTTCCGCCCATATCAGACCCCACAAAATTCATTATTTCTTTGGCCTACTTCTTCCCACAGTCTTATTTATGTATTTATTTATATATTGGAAAACCAACAGCTAAAAATATAGTATAGAAACGAATTAAGATTACAGTGAGCTAAGCATAGGTTTTTACGAGTAAAGACATAGTGCTTATCATTTAATAAATCTCATCCTTGCTCAATACCTGTCAATACTATGATATATGATCATTTTAAGTGAACTTCACTTTTTTTTTTTTCCTAAAAAACTGAGTAGGGCGTTAGTATCTTCCACACAGTTTTATAACTAATGCAGACACCTTCGTTTCTCAATTTAAGTGCATATGTTTCTGTTCCAAAATAAATATATTTGATTTGATATTTGATGATGACGTATTAGTTAGACGGGGAAGTGCCTTCATCGCTTTTGTTTTCAAGTTGTGATAAGGTCGAAGGTGGAAGCGCTTTTCACCTGGAATCCTCAACAGTCGTTACGTTATATACAGACGTAGGTAAGATGGTGGTAGTTAGCCAGGCAGACTTCAAACATGTCCTACCAGCAAAACCAAGCACAAATTAGTACCCCTTGGCAATCGAACCCTGGGACTTCTGGGTCTGATACCGGTGAGCGAACTAGACCTTAGAGGCTGCCAGTAGTGAATACATAATAAGAATAATAATGTATTTATTGTCTCTCACAACAAACAGATCCTTAATAGTAATAATAACAATTATATAAAATAGGCTCAGATGACATTGAACCTGTTTAGTGAGGGACTGGTGCCTGAGATAGGTTTTAGTAAAAAACCTGTATTACGGGTCACTAGGTCTGCTCACACAACGGACTCAAAGAAGACCGTAACCAAAACCTATGAGCCAAATAATTAATTATAAGATGGCAGGTTAGTATAAGTGTCGGCAAGTATGAGTATGTATAAGGCAGAAGATTGAGGGCGAAATAAAGAAATAAATGGGATAAAATAAAATAAACACAGTACTAAGTACTTTTTATTTTCAGGCTTACGTGGTTTTCGTTCAAAACATGGGCGGCGTTTGGCTAGAACGTAACATCACGATATTCCTGAACCACGTTTTAGACCTGGTCGCTAACCCTAAAGCTGCTAGCTCGCACGTTGACGCTGTATATTCTAGGTAAGAGTTACATCACTTATAGCTCACTACACATCAACCTGTATAAAATATGCTATTACAACAACGCAACGGTTTGCTATGCTGTGCAAGCGGCTCCTTTAAAGGGTCGGCAAAGCGCGTGTGTTAGTTTTAGTGTTGCCAGCGTCTATAGGAGAAGGTAGTCGCATATAATCAGGTGGACCTTTAGCCTTGTTTGCCACCTTGGTAGAACATTAAAAAAAAAACGGGTTGTAGATATCCGCCCTGTCCGAGCAAAGTGACACAAACTGTAAAAATACAAAAATTACAATCTATGGTATGATTTCGGCTGGCTCACAACATACTTGCTATTAGTTGTACTGTATGATAGGTATGTTTTTACAACAAGAATCTTGTGCTCATGTTAAAGCTTTGCTTAGCTCAGGGCTATGGGGATAACTAGTCTTATAATATTTATTTAATTAAATACCACTTCGACGTGACAAAACCGGAGTTTCATATAAGTAAAAAAAAAAAAGTAAAAATAGTTTATTACTGCTAAATAAAATTGTATAACTTCAAGGAAAACAAAGGTTCTTAGGTACTAACATTTTAACACGTATACAATAAATATTTAACAGACTGCAATTTTTAAAGCTGTGTCGGGAAAACTTATTATCGACATTTTGGGTAGATTTTTATGCTCGGGTCCTAATATAATGAAATCAATATGTTAATAATCAATAATAAATGGATAAATAAAAAATAATTATGTATTGTATTATGTAACGTAAGTATATTTCTTTCATACTAGTTTCTTGATTTCAGGAAATGTATAAATTTTATACTTCGCAATACGCTGGGCAAGATGCTGGGTGAGAAGGCTCAGGCGTCGGCGTGCAAGCAGATCGTGCAGGTGGTCATCAAACAGATGAACAGCATTGACTTCAATCCGGAGAACGCTAAGGATTGTAATCAGGTAATTAAAATAAATAAATATTATAGGACATTCATTTCACACAGCGCCAGCATAACTTGTGATACGGATAGAATACTTAAATACCTTTTGTAAATACATACGTACTGTATGATACAACACCCAAACACAGAACAAACATACTCGTAGAATCTATATTCATCACACAAATATTTGTCCTGGGTGGGAATCGAACGTACAGCCTACAGCGCGGAAGGCAGAGTTACTACCAACTGAGCTATGAGGCTTGTTATTTGCATTATTCTTTTAGATTTCTCAATGTGATTCCTTATTTTGCACATAAACGATGCTCTTGTATCGGCCTTACTAGTATGCGTAAGTGCCGTATCATTAATATATCGCAAAAGCATCTAAAGATGAAATAGGCCTTTGATGATGACTCATTCACAAGTTCATACAACTGGTCAGTTTAACCCACATCAACTGGTTTCAAACTACATTTAAACATAAACATTGCGAGCTCTGGCTCATGCTGGAGCGTAGTGCATGCTTTGTGCGAGTCTGACTCACAGCAATAAACACAGTAATAAGATAAATATAATAATCGTCTTGGTGTGATTGTTCTAAACTTAAAGTATAAATATGGTGTACTAATTCTAGTATAATACTAGAATTAGTACACCGAGACCCTTAAAGCTAGTAGATACATAGATTTATGCACTTAAAATTTTAACAAATATTTTTCAGTAATGTTTTTAAGCCTATTCAAGGTTTGATAAACACAAGGTTCTCATTGTCAGTTACTTACTTAGACCTTATATCGAGGGAATTAACCGTATACATATGCAATATAGTAAATGTTGTGTGTGTCACTCCAAGAAGATTAAAGATACGACGGTTTTTGCGGTAAAGTAATAATTAAAAAAACCAATTTTATTGATTTGGGACAAAATACGGTCATACATTGTGATAGGTAAACTAGCCTAGAACTAAAGGTAGATAAATATATATTCAAACAAGTTAATCAATCGCAGGAAACACTCTTCAGCCAGCACCTTTTAGTGTGTGCGTTGATGGAGGCCGGCGAGTTGGCGCTGCAGCTCGGAACATCTGTACAAAACCTCGTCTCCGATACCTCACTGAACATGATTGATTCAATTTGCACGGTAAGGTAACAAACAGTGTAACAAACAGTGTATAATAACAGTTGGTACCTCCTTCTCACCTGTGCGAGTGCCCGTGCAAGTATTGAAGTCAAAAACTTACCCACATATTTCCATCCTATAAAAAAAGATACATTTCATCATTTGATCAGCCTAAGTTGAAGGATACTACACAAATTTTTTAATGCTTCGTAAACAAGAAAATAAACTTTGGAATTAATCAAACCAAAACAAACCAATAATTTTGATACATTACGCAATTGCATATGATCTAACAGCTTGTAAAGATTTGGTTGTAATTCAGCTTGCAATATTTGATTCTACTAACTTACAAACATACATTGCAAGATAAATAAAAGCTTGTAAAAATTAGTGGTGTATTTACAGGCAAACAAGGCATAGTTGAAATCGAATACAATACTCCCTGTTATTGTATGGTCACTCTGTGAAGCCTGCTACGTCCCCAGGAATATTAGTAACCGGACATTCCCCACGCCCAATGGACCACTTAGGAGTCTAAGTGTGAAAACGGGAGACTTTACATTTAAATAGTTTTTATGTAAAGAAATCCTCTGTTCGTAGGTACTGGAGCATCCATGTGTAGCGGCTCGTTTGGCAGCCGCCTGGTGCATCCGCTGCGTGTGTATAGCTCTACCGGCGCAGATAACGCCACTGTTGGACAAATGCGTGGACGCTCTGGACGCCGCTAGGCCTACTCCGCATCATATTTCTGGTACGGTATTAATGATCGCTGGGATTTTTTGCAGTTGTATTTCAATTGATATGCTTTCTCTCTATCCTCGTCTACGGTGCGCAAACCTGTTCGTTTACTCTTCGTTATATTTGCAAGCGATGGAGTCTAGTGGTTCAACCCACCGATCTCAGATCCAGAGGTCCCGGGTTCGATCCCCAGGGAGAGTACAATATATTGTGCTTGGTTTGGTTGGTGGTAGGACTTTCTTGAAGTCCGCCTGGGTAGCTACCACCATCTTACCTAATTCTGTCGCCATAATAACAATTCTAAAATTTTTGTCTTCCGGCATTCAGAGGTAAGATAGCCAGTTCCTCAGTTTGCTGAGGATTCCGGGTGAAGGACGCCTCCACCATCGGCCTTATCTTAACTTGTTACCAGGTGAGATGAAGGCCAAGCGCTTCTCCGTCGTACAATAAAAAAAAATCCTATAAGGAACTCAGATATACGCTCACAAACACAAATTGCTGACGTCTCCCAGAAAACTGCTTAGACTAGGCTGGTCACGTGTGCCGAATGGCCAAAAACCCCCACAGACAGCGGTCACGTGATGAGTTGGATTCTTACATATAGGAATGGTGTTAAACTCTGATCGACACTCCAGGCTATAAATAAAAAAAATCGATTAAGATTAATAGTATGGCAGATTCGCATGCAAAACACTCCTTTACTTCTCACACTCAAACGTGAACTTTATAATGGAGATCTTAAGGTACAAGTTCGAAGACGACTGCAGACAGCAGCAGCAGACGACAGCGACACAGCTTTATGCTAATTTTAAACATGACACAAGACAATATATAGGAACCAGTACCTACTGTTACATGTCGTTAGTGTTGACACCTATACCTACAGCTTAATATACTATTTATTAATAAACCGCATCTACCTTCAAACTCAAATTAAAAAAGTTTCTTCTGACCGCTCAATCTGAGGTACCTATAAAGTGACATTGCTAAGCAACTTCTATAACCGCAACTGTGAGGCCAGTGTGTATTTTGTATAGATATGTATGTATATGTATATATAAATAAGTATAATACCTATGTAAATTGTCTATATTAGTTTTATCAAAATGTATCTAAATAATGGCAAATGGACTGAGTATGTACTATTTAAATGTACCTACGTTTTAATTATATTAGTTATATAAGTACGTTGTTCTCTGTTATTTTTTATTTTTGTTAGATAATAAGGCTTGTGTGTGTGTGTTTGGTGCCTGGTTGTGCAACAACACCCTCCATCACTCCGGCTCAGACTGAAAACCAGCGCTGGCACGCCTAGCTGGTGCCTGGCAGCATTAAGCTGAGTCTGGGCCCGTTTGGCTGTACTGCACTAAGTATTTCAAATGATGTTGTTATTGTTGTTATTTTAATTTTTTGTGTGTGTATCGCCAAATAAATGTATTTCATTTCATTTCATTTCATTTCATTTACTTAATAATACTATTTATATATGTAGAGGTGATTCTGATGTTCGGTATGGAGCGTCCAGGGTGTGGCGATGAGTTCAAGATATTCAATTTACCTTTTCGCAGGTTACTCAGCAGCTTTGGCAGCAATTCTAGGCGCAGTTCGCTTATCACCCCTAGGGGTGCCCCACGGCAGGGGCAAGATAGCGTTCAACGCAGCGGAGCAGCTACTGCGCTCAGCTGGACAGAGCAGTCGGCTAACTGCCGCTAGAACAAACGCGGGCTGGCTGATCGTCGGCGCCATTTGTACACTTGGTAAGTGACGAACTAGCCTCACAGCTGAGTTGGTAGTAGCTGTGCCTTCTGCGCCGTAGGTTGTAGGTTCGATTCCCACTCAAGAAAAACATTTGTGTGATGAATGATGATGATGACACGCTGATTTCCTGTGTTTGGTTGTTGTATGGTATCATAATTGGCCATTACTAGTTTAAGTTAATTTAAGAAGATACCGTAGTTTTTTACCGCACAGCTGTTTTCAGTTTATTTTCATAATGTTTGTTAGCTTAGTAATTAAATTTTATGGGACGACGTGATCACTAAGCGACAAAGTCCTTTTACTTAAAAAAAAAAAAAAAGAATGTGTTAAAAAAGTGTAGAAGAATAATAATCCAAATTGGAACTATATTTGGATTATACAAGCTTTGCTTAGTTTGGGGCTAGATGGCGTTGTGTGACATTAATGCACTGTAATATATATAATTTTCTTTTTACATCTAGACATTGTCTGAAACCTTCAGAAAAAGTTATGGCGACTGACTCAGGTAAGATGGTGGTAGGTGGACTTAAACAAAGTCCTACCACCAAACATATCAAACATGTCATATTGTACATATCAATATGCACGATATTGTGCCCCCAAGGAATCAAAGAAGTTTTATATTCATAACAATGTTATTATAAAAAAATCAATCAAAGAATATTTTATTTTCCTCGTAGATAAAACATGAAGTATACATACAATAGTATGAAGCGCTATGTATCCCTCGGAAATAAGTGCTGTTCCCAACTCGTGTGTATTACACAAACTACCCTCGCTATACCAGCGCCTTTCTACTTCTCAGTAGTAAGGCATTCATGCTGAGCCGGTGCCTTTTTGCTGTTGTGGCACACAATTGTATTACCTACCTACTTTATGTAATTTTCTAGGTTATTTTTTTCGTGTTTCTAATAATGTTTTCTTTTACTTTCAATTTTTTTTTTTTTTATTCTAAACAAAATTATTTTTTAGAAAATTGTTTAGATTTTCTTTTGTGTGTAATGTCATTGTGTTCTTTTTTATATGTGTGTCTCATTGTGTGTCTTAACAGTAAATAAATAATTTCTGATTCTGATTCTTCCTCGTTGGTGATTGGTCACTTTCACCCCTCGGTGGACAAACAATGTTGTATTATTTTGCAGGGGTGCCCGTGGTGCGAGGTTTGCTGCCTCGTATGTTACTGCTGTGGCGCAACAGTTTCCCGCGATCCGTCAAGGAGCTTGAGTCCGAAAAGTCTAGGGGAGACGCCTTCACTTGGCAGGTGAAATACCATTAATGTTTATAATATTATTCCTCAACAGTTTGATGCAAAAAATGATATCACACATGTGTTTATAATCCTGTGAAATTTCGAATTATTATATAATTTAGAAATTCCGCAGGATTACACCTCAACAATTATTCGTCAACAGTTTGATACAAAAATTTATATAAATAAATATTACAGGACATTAATTTCACACATCGCCATCCCAAACTAAGCATTATAGCTTGTAATATGGGAACTAGATTACGAATAGAATACTGAAATACTTTTTTTTTGTAAATACATCGTTATCATACAATACAACACCCAAACACAGAACAAACATCTATATTCATCGCACAAATGTTTGTCCTGGGTGGGAAGCGAACCCACAGCGCAGAAGGCAGGGCTACTTCCAACTGAGCTATGAGGCTTGTTATACAAATGTTTTGTATATTCAATCAATCTTTGTATCAAACTGTTGAGGGACTCATTGACTGCTCCGTTCGAATTGGCAGCGGCTTGATCGCTTTTAGTATTTTTTTTTAGCCTGAACGGAACTAAATAGACCGGCCAATTGTGGATATGCGCACCGAGGGTTCCGACCCACATTTCAAGGCAAATGAAGTATACACTCTGAAAATTTAAGTGTCTACCTATAACGGTTCGAGATCAAGCCCGCTGACGGACGGACGTACAGTGGCGTAGTAATAGGATCTTCTAGGGGTACCTTTGTGAACGGAACTCTCAAAAGAACGGTGTCTGGGTTGACAAATAATATTGATAGTACTCTTGCATTTTAGTATTTTAAAGAATCAAATTCAACATCCATTGTTTTTTTTAGCACAAAGGTGAAGCGCTGAGCTTATATCTCATCTGGTTTACAAGTGGCCGAAGGTGAAAGCGCATTCCACCCGGAATCCTTAACGGTCTATGGAACTGGCTATCTTACCTCTAAATGCCGGAACACGACAATTTTAGAATTGTTGTTATGGCGACAGAATTAGGTAAGATGGTGGTAGCTGGACTTGGCCAGGTGGACTTAAACAAAGTCCTACCACCAACCAAACGAAGCACAATATTGTACACCTCCTGGGGATCGAACCCGGGACCTCTGGATCTGACACAGCCGGTCTTAGGCTATGCCTTTTCACGATGATACTTGTAATGTTATTTAAATTATTGTAAACTCCGTATACCTAAATATGTAAATGGATCATCAAAAAAATTACCAGCCCGAGGTTTTTGCCTTTCTCCTTGTGTGCAGGTCGCGATTCCGAACAGGCGGTAGATTTGACGTTCCAAAATTACCCTTCAAATCTTAATGAATTAAAATATTTGACTTTATTGGCGACATGAATAGCAAGACTTGTGCGTAACTTGTTGTCAGGTGACGCTAGAAGGTAGAGCGGGCGCTCTGTCAGCGTTGCACAGTTTGTTGATCCACTGTCCGTCTCTGGTCAACAATGAGGACACGGCGAAACGTTTGGCGCAGCCTATCGAAGGCGCTATTGCTGTTCTGAGCAAGTAAGTGATGTCTTTCGTACTTCATAATTAATAAGAGTAGTAGATCCCTTTGTGAAAGCGCTGGTCCGGGGAAGAACTATAACCATACATATTTCAGCCGCCTAGCAGCATTACTGTGTTTCGGGTTGAAGAGGTTTAACACATTTATGCCTCAAGGACGCAATGCAGTGCCGTGTAGGCTATGTTCTTTGTGGATTTGACCTACGTAGTAAGGCATTGTTATAGTATACGCAAGAGTGCACTTAACATCAGGTGAGCTACTTGCTTGTTCCGTCTCCTAGTGGTACTTATAAAAAAAACATTAATTTAATAAATGCAAACATTCAAACACAGTCTTAACAATGGAAAATTTTATTCTTACTCTACTATAATTATTTATGTAACCCAATTAGGGTATATCTTTATTAAGTGCAATCATTCATAATGTTTATGTAGGTATTATGTCAGTAAATTAACATACCAATAACCTATTTACTTGAGGATTTGCTATCAAATTAAATGTAGTTTTGGGTTTTTTGTTTTGGGAAAGCGCTTGGCCCTCATCTCACATATCATGTAATGATAAGGCCGACGGTGGAAGCGCACTTCACCGGGAATCCTCAATAAACTAAAGAATTGCTCGATAGATGAGGGAAATTAGGTATTTTTTTTATATTCTTTTAATTGTCAACAAAAATTACTAGTAAACGGAGTGGTTACATTATCATTGATTGCAGTCAGTACACTTGTAACTCTGTTGTCATATTATGTCATAATGAGTCAAAATAATAGTATTGTTTCAGTGTTCTAATAATTACATACTTATCTAACTTACCCACTTAACAAAAACCCTTATTCAGTACCTACAATATGCCTATTTGAGGCAACTCAATGTTAATTTTAATTTCTTAGTTTAAATGAGTTAGATTTTTCTATTGTAAAGAACATGTTTTTACAAGCCTCATAGCTCAGTTGGTAGTAACTCTGCCTTCTGCGCTGTAGGTTGTGGGTTCGATTCCCACCCAGCACAAACATTAATATGATTTATATAGGTTGTTTGTTCTGTGCTTGGGTGTTGTATCGTATGATAAGTATGTATTTTCAAAAAAAAAACACAAAAGTAATCAAGTATTCGATCCGTAATCTAGTTCCCATATTACAAGCTATGCTTAGTTTGGGGCTAGATGGCGCTGTGTGAAATTAATGTCCTGTAATATTTATTTATATGTTGAACTGTAAATATGTAGTGTATATGTAGACGTAAGTTGAGTGAAATACATTTAATTAATGTGTTCCAGCGTATCGAGCGTAGTACGTAGCTACGGCGGATCGCTAAAAGCCCCCGCGGCGTTGCTGCGGCTCCGTCTGTACCAGGCTTGCATCGCCCTGACAGGGGCGAACGCCCCCGCCGCGCCGCTACTACGTCTGCTGGCCTCGGAGCTGGCTGGCTCGTCTGACCCGGCCATAGGGAATGTAGCGACAGGTATTATAAAACTACACTTTGGGATAAGTTTTTTTTTTTTTACTCTATGACGGGGAAGCGCTTGGCCTTCATCTCACCTGGTTACAAGTTAAGATAAGGTCGAAGGTGCACTTAAAGGAATCCTCAACTGAGGAACTGGCTATCTTAACTCTAAATGCCGGAACACGACAGATTTAGAATAGTTGTTATGACGACAGAATTGTACTTGCATAAAGTCCTGCCACCATCAAACCTAGCTCAATATTGTACTCCCTGGGGATCGAACCCGGGCCCTCCGGGACTTAAGTCTGTCGCCATGACAACAATTCTGAATCGTTGTGTTCCGGCATTTAGAGGTAAGATAGTCAGTTTTTCAGTCTGAACTGATGAAGATTCCTGGTGAGAAAGCAGATACTACCAACTGAGCTGATAGGCTTATGTAAATATAAAGATAAAGATAATATTATTCGCAGAAATAAACGCCACAATAAACTATGTAACTAAGCTAATTACTAAAAGTAGTTGTATATTTGTAATTTATGTAGATCTATAGCGAGCTACAAAACCATACCCTCCGCGCTAGTTTTAACACTATTACGGTAGGGTAAGGTATTTTATGTCATAGTCTCTTCTGTTTTAGTTCCAAATTGTATATATGTTAGCATAGCAAGATTAGTTTTTAAGTAGAACATTGTGTCTATTCAATAAACAAGCCTCATAACTCAGTTGGTAGTAGCTCTGCCTTCTGCGCTGTAGGCTGTGGGTTCGATTCCCACCCAGGACAGACATTTGTGTAATCAATATATATGTTTGTTCTGTGTTTGAGTGTTGTATTTTATGATAAGTATGTATTTACAAAAAAAGGATAAGTATTCTACCCGTAATCTAGTTCCCATATCACAAGCTATGCTTAGTTTGGGACTAGATGGCGCTGTGTGAAATTAATGTCCTATAATATTTATTGCGTAATATGAATATGCTCAAAACATCACGGTTGTTCTCTTGATTCTCTATATTTTTTACGGGACTATGATTAGGCGCGCAATGGTTTTGGAGCTTTCTGGATTGGCGTAACACTATCATATTTTTTTATTTTTTTTTATTTAATAGGTAATATTTACTTACAACATTTTTTTAAATAAAATATTGTATCCTATAAACCAATGGAGGTTTGTGTGGATACTCACATCCGTCTTATTACTATAAAAAAGAAAACTTAAATAGATTACTACTACGATACTGAACACTTAAACTAATTTTTGTACGCTAAATGCTAGATAGCTAACAATCACAAACACAATCAAACAATACCCACACAGACGTGTGGCGCGGCGAGCGGGTACTGGTAACGTGTGTGTGTGTGTGAGTGTTGTCAGACCGGTTTTAATTGACATTGCACGTTCATAGCACCTCGCTGTCAACACGATACTGCACAGGCTGATTTATATATATAATATACTCATGCTATTATTATACAGGGATGGTTAGGGCTGCTATGCACCCACGTGACACCATTTTGCTCGGCGAAGAAGGGTGGATTTATGACACTGATCACGCTGACATTGAAGAACAAGTGAGTTTATATTAACGACATATTTTAAGCTGGGACGACTGCTGATTTAATTTTGCAAATTTGTTGACTCAACAAGTTTTAGATAAACATATTGACTGAACATTCTGTCATCATACGATGTCTGTGCCAGCGTCAAAGTTCAACTCGCCTCATAGGCGAATTCGGGGTTGATTTCCGACCGCCGCTACCGAGCTTGCTTTGCGACCACGCCCTCTTTTTGTTTATAAAACATATGTCAACTTTGTTGTTGTTGTAATTCTGGCAGTAAAAGACCCGACTTTACGCTCTAGCCTATGGGAACGGGAAGATGATAACAAGAATATAGGCTATATACATTTGCAGATTTATATTCATTTATGACTGATATTTATGAGTATGTATAGTAGATATCTTTATATGATAGTCTCTCTATCAACTACTCACCCGCTAAAGTCCAGTATTTCCTGACCCCTTAGCTCACATCGCCGCTAAGCGCGAGCGGGTCTAGCGCATTGGAGCACGAGCCTTGCTGCGTGTATCGCGGACTAAGCGGCGCACAGCCGCTAGGTGTCGCTGTGATCGACGCGTCTGTGGCGCTCTTTCCGCAAATATTCGCCAGAGCTGCAAACAAACATAGGTAACTTACAAACCTATCTTGTCGATTTGCTTTTAATGTTTACTTGTACAAAATACTGGGTAAAAACAAAAAAATATGGGAGAAGTTTTGATATGTATTGTTTTTTTACTAAAACTTCAGTTGGCCAGTCTTCGAAATATCATAGTGGTTTGCGAAAATGTTGATAATACTCTTAATATCCAATGTAGGTAGACAGAATAAAAGTTTAAATTATATGTTAATATTTTCTATAAAATATTTTTTTTATTGTACGACGGGGAAGCGCTTGGTAATAATTGAATTAATCATGTTTTTCTCAGGCAACAAATGCTGGAACACTTTACGGAATGCATCAAAATGTCGAAAGGCGCGCGTCAAGAGGCGATTCAAGTGAATGTGTACACCGCCTTACTTCTCGCGCTGAGGACCTTGGCAGAACAGAAGAGCGTTTTAGGACAAGACGCGGTCAAGACTATCGCTACAGATCTTATTTTTGTGAGTAACTTATATCTTGGTATTTCTTCAATTGTTGATGTTTGTTCCCTAGGTTGTATCGATTCTAAAGTGACCAGTCAAATCAAAACATTCCCGATACCTTAACAACCTCAGCGTTTATGTGAGAGGAACCCATCATTAATATTGCAACACAATCTGAAATACCCCCCACATATTTATTAAGTACTCATCGTATCTCATTTTTTTACGAATAAGAGTTTATAGTATAGTTTCAATATGTGCCTATCATCAACTCTAACTAGATTTTTGTGGACACACGTTTCGGGCAATGGATAGAATCTTTCACGTTTTTGTTGACACTTTATTCTTTGTGAGTATATTTAACTTAATAATTCACCGTTTTGTGGCATGATGCTGCCCGTATGCCGAACACAGGACCGCCATAAAAGTAACGGCACAACTATTTGGCGGATGCGAACATTTATTCTTAAAGTCTGAATAGTTTTGCCGAGCCCTTACATTATTTACCAAAATTTGAGCAGAGTAAAATGTAAATCCAATAAATGATGTATGATTCTATGAAACGATGTTGGTAATTCGGCGCTGCAGGCTGTGGGTACGATTCCCACCCGGGACAAACATTTGTGTGATGAATATAGATGTTTGTTCTGTGTTTGGGTGTTGTATCATATAGTACGTATGTATTTACAAAAAGTATTTGAGTATTTTATCCGTAATCCAGTTCCCATATTACAAGCTATGCTTAGTTTGGGGCTAGATGGCGCTGTGTAAAATGAATGTCCTGTTTTATCGTAGGCTGGTCTGTCCGCAAACAGCGCGACCGTCCGCGCGCTGGCGGCGTCTTGCGCCGGACGCCTCTGCGGAGTGATCACCGAGCCGGAGAGTCAGGCGCTCAGCGAGCGGGCCGTCGCGCTGGCACGCACGGCGGCGAGTCGTACGACGCGGGCGGCGGCGGCGGCCGGCGTCGGCGCGGTGCAGCGCGCGCGGGGCGCCGGACTCAGTGCGGCCGCGTTGCCGGTGCTGCGGGCCGCGGCGCTCGACGCCAACTCGCACGAGCTGCAGGTACCTACGCGGCGAGACGTCACACTGCCTCTTACGTAGGCGACGGGTTCATTTGGGTCCCACTCCACCAGCGGACTAGCAGACGTGCGGCAGGTTTAACCGCCTCTGTGGTCTAGTGGTTCAAGCCACCGATTTCAGATCCAGAGGTCCCGGGTTCGATCCCCATGGGGAGTACAATATACTACCACCGTCTTACCTAATTCTGTCGCCATAATAACAATTCTAAAATTGTTGTGTTCCGGCATTCAGAGGTAAGATAGCCAGTTCCTCAGTTTGTTGAGGATTCCGGGTGAAGTGCGCCTCCACCTTCGGCTTTATCTCAACTTGTTACCAGGTGAGATGAAGGCCAAGCGCTTCCCCGTCGTACAATAAAAAAAAAAAAAAAGGTTAACCTGTTCCATGTAATGTTCCATTGTGCCGAACACATCGATTTAAGGTTTGTTGTAGAATATTATAAAAGAAATTAGAGAAAAAGCTTGTGTTTACTAGAGGATTTTATTTTTGAGTGTCAATGTAATATTTCTAGATATTCTTTTTAAATTCAAACTACTTTTGATTACACAATCTGTAAAAAGTCTATCACAAATACAACAAGGTTAAAGAAATTTTTGTATTTTAAGTGATTGCACTTGGTCACGACATTTACAAATGTTGTTATGACACAAAAATTTGGAATCTGCGTCGGTACACCCGTAGCTCAGTTGGTTAGAGCGTTTCCGGATTAACAAAAAGATGCGGGTTCTAGTCCCGTCGTGGGTTGTGAATTTTCGTGTCATAATAACATTTGTAAAGGTTAAAGAATAAATATTCTTATCACTAAAAAGCTTAATATTAAAGTAATAATTACAGTTAGCTAAAAATAGACCTTACGTAAATATGTATCATACTTTGTCAACCTTTATACTCAATTTGCCTCAACCATCATAAGTACTGCAAAGGAATGGAAATCCTTTCTGTCGTCTTATTTATATGCACCAGTACAATCTTGGAGTCTTTAAGTCCAGAGTGAATAGGTTCCTTTTAAACAAGCGTGCTCCTTCTTAGGTACATCCTTACTTGTTTTCGAGTGAGCTGGTAGTCAAACTCTTCTTCCACCAACAAAAAAACAAAAAAACATCTAAGAATAAAGGCTATATATCAACTAGGAGAATCTCTTCAACACTTCTTCTACTTCTTCTTTTTTTTTTTTTTCAGGTGTGGGCGCTCCACGCGTTATCAGTAGTAGCGGACGCATCAGGCCCCATGTTTCGTTCGCACGTAGAATCCACACTAACGCTAGCACTGAAACTGCTGTTCGTATCACCGCCCTTCCCTGAGGAGCTACATCGGAGTGTGGGGAGGTTGCTCGCTGCGCTCATTACTGTGGTCGGACCTGAACTACAAGGTAATCTTTCAGCCTTTTGTAGGCAATGTTGGCTTATACTCGTAGTAGTAGGCGTAACTTGTAAAAGTTATGAACTTTTTGAATCTTTTTTGAACTTGGCTCTCATCTCTCTAATTTTCAAGTAATATTGATAAGGGCAAAGGTGGAAGCGCACTTCACCCAGAATCCTCAACAAGCTGAGGAACTGGCTACCTTACCTCTAAATGAAAAACACAACAATTTAAGATATGTTGTTTTGGCGACAGAATTAGGTAGTAAAGTAGCTAGCCAGGCGGACTTAAACAAAATCCTACCTCCAACCAAACCAAGCACAATATTGCACGCCCCCTGGGGATCGAACCTCGGACCCCTGGATCTGATTCCGGTAGGCGAACCACTAGACCACAGAGGCGGGTAAAATGGCGTTTAGTAACTTAACTCGGTGTTAACGTACCTAATACGTACGTAATCGTGTATACGAATTGTGCGATGATATCCAGTCCAAAGATGTATCAAACGAATACTGGGACTGAAATGGAGATGGGCTGGTAACCTACAGAGGATCAAACCAAACAGGGTCTCAGTTCACAACGAATTGGAATCTTTTTTCATATCTAGTTTTCCTGCCATGCATATAAGTAGGATAAAATAGCAAAGGTTTTGCAGAAACCATTCGTCAAAAACATATATACACCTTATACTCTCCTAATCCTAATATATCTGTCTCATGTGATAATAAAATAGTAGTTTATGCAACTGTCATATAAGAAGGGGTATTAAAACACGAGAGTCTGTTTATCGATAATAGGTTGACTCGAGTGTTTTAATACCTAAGTTATATGCAGTTTCATACACTACTTTATCTTCACTCATAGGAAAAAAATAAATTAAACTAAGTAGGTAGGTTACAAAAACACGATCGGCAAAAAAATGTATGGGAAGCGCGGGAAATTAAGTTCAAACTACGCATATGCGTGCGCCATTTTTTCACAGTTCGAACTGCGCATGCGTGCGCTTTTTTTTCAAATTCAGCCTAAAACCATAGACTAGTTTAATGAAATAATAAAAAAAAAGATACTATGCGGTACTATAATGAGTTTTATTCTTAATTTTATGTATATGCGTTTATAAAGTGCGTCTGTATAGAACCGTCTTTGAATTTGTAATTCGAATTTTTCGATATGAGTGTATATAAAGTAATTAATTAAATTATGTAATAATGTTCTCAGTTACGGCGGTGGGTCGTTTCGTGTGCGCGTGCGCAGCGTTGCTGGAATGCGGCGGGCCCGGCGCGCGCGCGGAGGCCTTGGGATGTTTGCAGCAGTTGCAAATGTTTGCGCCGTCACACATCAATCTGCATACATTGGTTCCGCAGCTTTGTGTACGTTTTTCCCTGTTTAAGAACGCCCACAGGTACCGCTCTCCTATACAAACGTATTTTGTAATTAAACCACCACCAATTTGATTTTAGTTGTGGTAAAAAACCACAGTTAAAATCAAAATTTATGTAAAAAGTGTTTGTATGGGTTTGCGCCGTCACATATCAATCTGCATACATTGGTTCCGCAGCTTTGTGTACGTTTTTCCCTGTTTAAGAACGCCCAATAGTATCGCTCTCCTATACAAACGTATTTTGTATTTAAACCACCACCAATTTGATTTGAATTGTGGTAAAAAACCACAGTTAAAATCAAAATTTATGCAAAAAGTGTTTGTATGGGAAAATTATATCACACAATATTTTCAATCGGACATCCTAATAAAAATAAACGACAAGCTACGTTTGTATGGGAGATCGAAAATATCCTAGGTTTTCAGTGAATACTCTATTTAACCTCGAAAGTACTGACAACTCTATATCTATGAACTAAGCTACATATTGACAAACACAACAAATAACAAATTCAACTAATAGTTTTGTATTTTTCTTGTGCCTTGATTAATATTAAATAAGTAGTAGCTTACTTATTTAATATTATAAATGATTCTCCAGGGATTTTACGTGTGTGATGTTGTGTGCACAAAAACAATTGAAGCAATTATTGTGGTCTAGTCGTCTACGTAATTATATTTTTAAGCAAATAAAAATATAGCTGCCACTATATAGCTATACCTATTTGAGCCTTTTGGGGTAGAGACCTTGGGTCCGTGGGGAGCCGGTGCCCTCCGGGTTTTCAAAAATATTGCGGGGCTTTTGATTGAGGCGACACGCTCAAGGGCTGGCTCTTATTTAGGCCAGCGAATTAGCATAGCTATTCAGCGTGGCAATGCAGCCAACGTCTTGGACACGCTTCCGTCTGGCACTGGTCTGGAACAGTTGAGTTACCTATAGGCCGTTTGTAACGTGTAACGGTCCTTAGGTAATCTAACTGATTCCTTTGTACATAGTTAGTTTAATTGTACTTTTTATTGAATAAATTTGTACTTATAAATATACTCTTATAAAAAAAAAAAATATAGCAATATATGTATTTTAGCGAGATTTATCAAGCTCCGAGTTGAGTGTCCGTCGCGCGGCGTTGTGCTGCCTGCGTCAGTTGTCGCAGAAGGAGGCGGCTGAAGTCTGTCGACACGCGATGATGGCTAAAGACCACGTGCCGGCTAAACCTTACTGCGGTAAGTGACTTTTTTTTTGTACGACGTGGAAGCGCTTGGCCTTCGTCTCACCTGGTAACAAGTTAAGATAAGGCCGAAGGTGGAGGCGCACTTCACCCGGAATCCTCAACGAACTGAGGAACAGGCTATCTTACCTCTGAATGCCGGAACACAACAATTTTAGATTTGTTGTTGCGACAGAATTAGGTAAGATGGTGGTAGCTAGCCAGGCGGACTTAAACAAAGTCCCGCCACCAACCAAACCAAGCACAATATATTTTACTCCCACTAACCACGAACCACTAGACCATAGAGGCGGTTAAATACACATAAAAACACACGGTACATTAAAGCACCCACACAAACAGACGCAATGAAACACACCAAATATATTTTCATGTACGACAGGGAAGCGCTTGACCTCCTTCTTACTTGATGTCAAGTTATGATAAGGCTGAAGCGCACTTCACCCGGAATCCTCAATGGACTGAGGAATTGGCTATCTTACTAACCTAACTCTAAACTCAAATTCAAATCATTTATTTTCAATCAACACACGATCATAGAACATACAAAATTTACATAAATGACAGAACACAAAAATTGGGAACGTATCAAAATAAATAAAATTCAAATTCAAATTAAATACAAAACATTAAAAATCGAAAATGAAACAAAAAAAAAGTTAATGTCAAAAGTAAATAATTAATACTAAATGTCAATTGGAATTAATAATTATTAATATGAGAGCATGCCTCAGATAAGAATGGTACATACAATAAAAATGACAATACAAAATAATTACTTAAAAATGACAAATCAAAAATATCGAATTTATTATTATTAGTGAGATCATGCCTCAAAGAACTATGGTACAGGAACACAACAGCTTAGAATCGTTATGGCGAAGATAAACAAAGTCATACCAACATATATTAAACAAAGTCCTACCAACCATGTGAAATGGAACATTCATATCCGATGATACTTGCAGAATTTCATTTGAATCGAACGTAAAGGTACAAGTTCCCCAGACCATTGATGTTTCCGGGTAAAGTGTGCTTCCCCACCTTCGGCCTTCATAACTTGCAATCCAGGTGAGATGAAGGCCAAGAGCTTCCCCGTCGTATAATAAAAAAAATACATTCTGCGTTTGTACCAGAGAGCGTACTCAAATCTTATAAACGCTTGTAAATACTTATAATGGTCGATGGCTTAAATTATAATTTTGTTTCGGATTATACATGAAATAGTATTTAGAGCGTTTATTGTGGTGTTCCCAGGTGTGGTTATCACAGAAACTGGACTCCCGGGCGCATTATTCGCGTATCTAGACATAGAAAGAGACCCCGGTGCGGTGTCTCACGCGAGAGACACGCTTACTTGTTGCCTATTGGCTGCCGCGTCGGCTGCGGCTTTGAAGGATTGGCTCGCGTTGGCCAAGCGAGTACTTACCGTCAGAATGGGTAAGTTCGTTTTGTTCAATCAAACTTGCTTATAATAATTACTATTATAATGCTAAGTTAGCATAAAATTACTTATTGGCCTACGCAGGCTTGATTGTGATATAGTTGTATGCCATTATACTAAATGTCAAATAAAAAAAAAAACTTGTGTTTGGCTAGGATGACCTCATCCATTTCAGAGTAGTAGAGCCCCTTGTGAAGTACTACCGCTATACCTATTTCAGCCGCCAAGCAGCATTGCTATCTTCCGGTTCGAAAGGTATGGTGCCGGTGAAATTACGGGTACGCGAGACACCTTTATGCCTCATGTTGACGGGCGCAATGCAGTGCCGTGTAGGCTATGTTCTTTGTGGATGTGACCTACGCAGTAAGGGTTATAGGCAAGAGATGCATTCAACATCAGGTGTACGTCAGGTGACGGAACAAGCCAGTAGGCTTGTTCCGTCTCCTAGTTGTATAAAAAAAACCCTCCAAAGGGCAAGAAAGTTCCAGGCACGTCACTATGATAAAGCAGACTTAGTGCCTGTTAAATCTCTTCTTGAAGACATTAGGGTCATATATGTAAATGTAAAAGACTCTTTTCCACTCTAGACTCTTTAGTGGTCTATTGGCAAAAGTAAGGCAGCAGAAATGCAGGTACCGAAATCAGAAAGTGCAAGTTTAACGCAGATTCTATTGTACAGAGGATAGCAACAATGCAGAGACAGATTTCGATGGTGAAGGCGACGATGATCAAGCGGAATTCCACGCAGAGTCTGAAACGTCCACTCACCCAGCGGTACAAGCCAGGTGGCCCACTAGGGTAAGTTTCTGACTGCATCATGCTGTCTCGCTTACTTGCAGAGTGAGTTTTTTTTTTTTTATTGTACGACGGGGAAGCGCTTGGCCTTCATCTCACCTGGTAACAAGTTGAGATAAAGCCGAAGGTGGAGGCGCACTTCACCTGGAATCCTCAACAAACTGAGGAACTGGCTATCTTACATCTGCTATGCCGGAACACAACAATTTTAGGATTGTTGTTATGGCGACAGAATTAGGTAAGATGGTGGTAGCTAGCCAGGCGGACTTAAACAAAGTCCTACCACCAACCAAACCAAGCACAATATATTGTACTCCCCATGGGAATCGAACCCGGGACCTTTGGATCTGAAATCGGTGGGTTGAACCACTAGACCACAGAGGCGGTTAAAATATATAGATATTTAGTTATAGTTATATAGTTGTCTCGTTAGATCGTAGGAGTCTGATGACTAGTTTGACTACCTTGTTGACGAAAAAGGGATGACGTCCAAGCAAAATTCCACGCAGAGACAGAAATATCTCAACCAGCTGGTTAAGCCTGGTTGCCCACTTGGGTGAGATTAACATCGTAGATAGATAGATTGGACCTTTATACTATACCTACTCGAAATGCCTTATTGTTTTTTTTTAATGAAGTAGAATGTACGTAATTTATGTTGTACTAATATGCGGGGGTTGTTTTTTTTTTATTGTAAGCGCTTAGCCTCCATCTCACCTGATTTTTCAAGTTATGAAAAGGCAGAAGGTGGAAGCGCTCCTCAACCGGATTCCGCAACTGTCTGAGGAGCTGGCTATCTTACCTCTACATGTGTATGGACATTCATTGTTAACGTGTTGAGTGAGCAAAAGTCGAAAGTTCTATGTTAAAATGCTGTTTTTTTTTATTTGGGTCATATCGGTCTTAGATAAGGCCAAAAAACAATAATTTTGATCGCCAAGTTTGAAAAAGATACTTGATTTTCTGAATATTATCTAAAAAAAAACTTTACTCGTAGGTATAGCATAAAGCACTCAGTATCCTTCTGAAGAAAGTGCAATTCCCAACTAATGTGAAAACATGTTATTGGTCAATAGTTTTATAAATTGTAATTTTATAAGAAACTTTGTACTGTTTGTTTTCCGAATAAATAAAATAAAATAAAATAATGTGTATTGTAATTGACTAAATTTACACCTTCGTTGGTAATCGGTAATTTTATCCCTCGGTGAACAATGTAATTCACGCAGCCACCATCATAATACATAGTGTTGTCTTACTCGCTCCTGTTGTGTAAGATATTGAGTCTCGCTCGCACTTTTCTATGAACAATCGTTATTATACGCCGTTCTTAGCAAGCCTTTGATTCGGGATCTTATTACGTGAAGAGGAAATTGAGGAGTGTGATGATTACAAGAAATGTATTTCACACAGCGCCATCTAGCCACAAGCTAAACAAAGCTTGTGTTATGGGAGCTAGATTTCGGATATAAAACTAAAATACTTTTTTTTTATAAATACATACTCGTCATAATTAAATAAATGAAACGGTTATTACCACAAAATTTTTACGTCGATTTTCTGACGTTTTTTTTAATTATGTTGCATAGCCACACAAGTTTCAATTCTAACATACTCGTCATACGATATATCACCCAAACATAGAACAAACATCTATATTCATCATACGAATGTTTGACACACAACACAACATTGTTCCGCAACCCACAGCGTAGATGGCAGAGCTACTACCAATTGAGCTGTGAGGTTTGTCATAATAAAATATATAAATTTATGTCCTGTAATATTTATTTATTTGTTTATGTTTTAGCTAAGTAACCTTTTATATTCCATTTGTTATCAGGTTTTCGCAATGGAGTGCATACAGAAGATAATGGGTGCTTGCGACGCGACAGGGGACGCGGCGCATTTTGATCTCGTACGGGCCACTAATAAGAAACAAGAGAACCCATCTAGTGGTAAGGGCGATACAATACGGATGGTGTTTCTTCGTTATGTATGCGCGACATGGATTGTAATTGTATATAGTATAAATAAATAAATATTACAGGACATTATTACTATATCAAACTAGAAACAACAATAAATGACTAGTAATAACGATAGGGTATTTGTAATTTCGGTTTGGATTTTCAATATTGATTTCCTACTTCCTACCTGAGCGAACTTTAATCGTAAAGATTCAGTCTATCTGGGTATGTGTTAGTTGTAAAACTCATACCTACCTAATGCTGAGAAACAACCTAAAAACTACAGTTTTTTTAATGTCGCTCCAGTCACAGGGTTTTATTTTCCTTGCTGCAAGTTATTACGTAATATATAAATCTATTTTCAGGTACCTATAAGCACGGTTTTGTTTTATTACCTAACTAAAGTTATATCTATCGTAAAAAATGCTATTTTGTTCTGTACTACATACCACTCATGCTGCAGAGACAGCGACAAATTATGTTTTCATGAATGAAAAGTAGAAAAATCTATCTATATAATCTATCAATTGCATTTTTCAAGTTTGATGTACAACATACATAGACTCACGTTTGTTTCCCAGAGGGTAGGCAGGGACAACGGATTTCCACTTACGTTCCTTGTACACCTCCTTTGCCTCAATAACTCTCATCATGTTCTTCATACATGCTTATATACAATATGTGGAATTAAAATCAATATTCCAAATTTATGTATTGTTAAAGTAATTGGACGTCATATCTGTTTCATTTTATATCTCATCGCAAGCCTTAAAGCTAATTTTGATATGTAGATTTATTGTTTCAGGAGACTACCTCTCATTCCACCTATCGGATCTGGTCCGCATGGCGTTCGTAGGCGCGACTGGCGAGTCGGACGCGCTGAGGCTGTGCGGGCTACGTACGTTACAGATGATCGTACAGCAGTTCGCCAGAGCTCCCGAACCGGACTTCCCGGGACATTTGCTGCTAGAGCAATATCAAGCTCAGGTACGGTGTTATAAGGTTCTATTTGTCTATTGTATCTAGCAGGTACTATAAGGGACCTGCATATGTATTTTCAATCATTCGGAAAGTTTTCGGATCGGAATATTCTCAAACCATTTCTGACTGACCATCCGACAGCGGATACAGGATTGAAGATTGATTGTTTACGGAGAATGCTTTGAAACAGTAGAAAAATTGATTCATGGTAGAACAATGTACTGTGTAAAATATGAAATAATAATGAGTAATGTAAGTAATGAATGAGTGTATATTTGTATTACGTCAGTTGTATAGCTGATCTAATTATTTCAGTGCTGGCAGGATTGGAAATAGTTTGTAAATATTCTATAAGTTAATTTTCTTGATTTTTTTGCAAATGTTTCTTTCACGGAAGCCTTTTCCGACACAAAGTAGCCATCGGAAAATCTTCAGTGAAAGTCTCTAATCCGAAAGTTTTCGATTTCGGAATTCAGAATAGCATTTTCCGGAATCTCCATCGGAATTTTCCGATATCGATCCGATAAGGCTTTCCGAATGTTTGAAAATACCTATGCTGCAGCCTAATTGCGTAACTTGATATGTTACATCAGTGCACTTCAAGTCGATTACCAGTGGTCAAATCAGTCTTAGTCAGAATATGACAAATTAGGACGAAAGTGACAGTTGAAGCCAAGGCTACGTTTAAAATGTCAAAAATGATTTTTTTTCTGTCATTCAGTTTTCTCCCCTCGTCTTATCAGATGACTTTTCTCAGGTGGGCGCGGCGGTAAGGCCGGCGTTTTCCGGTGATACGGCGTCCCACGTGACCGCGGCGGCTTGCGACGTTTGCTCGGCTTGGATCGGGTGTGGGGTGGCCAGAGACATCAATGACCTCAGACGGTAATACCATTGAAATGTAATACTTTTTTTTAGAAATGATAAATTAATAATAATATATTACAGGACATTCATGTGTTACACAGCGCCATCTAGCCCCAAACTAAGCTTAGCTTGTAATATGGGAACTAGATTACGGATAGAATACTTAAATACTTTTTGTAAATGTATACGTACTATATGATACAATATGATATAACACAGAACAAACATCTATATTCGTCACACAAATGTTTGTCCTGGGTGGGAATCGAACCCACAGCCTACAGCGCAGAAGGCAGAGCTACTACCAATTGAGCTCTAGGCTTGTCTAGCACTAAACCAGAGCTATCTACGATGATGTAGAGGATAGTCTACTATGGAGCGAGCTTTCTCAGAAGGCATTGGCGTCCGGATCCGGAAGTCCCGGGTTCGATCCCCAGGGGAGTACAATATTGTGCTTGGTTTGGTTGGTGGTAGGACTTTGTCCGCCTGGCTAGCTACCACCATCTTACCTAATTCTGTCGCCATTACAATAAATAAATAAATATTACAGGACATTAATTATACACAGCGCGATTTAACCATATACAAGGGGGTAAACTACAATAATTCTATATTGTTGTGTTTCGGCATTTAGTAAGATAGCCAGTTCCTCAGATTGTTGGGTATTCCGGGTGAAGTGTGCTTCCACCTTCGGCCTTATCATAACTCGAAATCCAGACGAGATGAAGGCCAAACGCTTCCCGTCGTACAATAAAAAAGTAAGGATATGTAAGATTTTCCTATCCTTGATCAGATAAGTAGTTTGTTTCTCTTTGCAGGGTCCATCAATTGCTAGTATCAAGTCTGGACAAATTGAATACGAAAGGAAACACCACATTGATTTACAACGAGAGTATGGCGACATTGGAAAAACTGTCCATTCTCAAGGCATGGGCTGAGGTAAGCTAACTCGTTTTGTTTCAATGTATGTTTTTTTTATTTGTGCAATAAATAATTCAAGAACAAGCACTCGACGAGAAACGTTGGCCAGCCAGTAACAAGAAGGCCGACGATGTTGCCAATATTGCAGTGTATATGTAATTCTGTAATTCTTTATTGTACACATAAATATGATTATAACATGTCATAAGAAAACATATGTACAGAGGCGCGCTTAACCCTTAAAGAGTTTTCTACCAGCAAACCTTTGAGAGAGTGAGAGGTGATACACTGAAAAAGTAGAAAAGTGTACATGAATTAAAATAAAATGTTAATAGACAAATTAAATATACATACAGATATCAAAAGTATACCAACACAAATATATTTAATACATACTAAATACATAAAAATATATCTTTACATATTTTATACATACACATATAAATATATACATATAAAGATTAATACATAAATTATGTTAAGCTATGTATTTTTTTTTATATATATTTAACTCACATCCATTACGGTGAAAGTTACATCGTGAAGAAACCGGGATGTTCTAAGGACCGAAAATCCTAGTATTACGCTAAGCGGCGATCGGCTTGCAAATTGTCACGTGTTCAATACTAGCTACTTACAAACCATTAGACTGAGCCGAACGTAAGTTTGGGCGTTCTTCTGACTACCCCCTAGTAGGTTATTATCATAAGATCCACGCTCTGAGTAGACGAAAAAGAAACTTGAAGAAAAAGCAGCGAGTTTGTTTCTGTGTCTGTTTTTTTTTATCACAAGTAGGTAATTACGTAATAACAAATTCTTAAAAAAATTGTTGTGTTTTTTCAGAAGAAAGAATTAAATTTATTTTATTTATTAAGAATTTATTCAGAGGTAAAATAGCCAGTTCCTCACTTTGTTGAGGATTCCGGGTGAGGTGCGCCTCCATCTTCAACTTGTTACCAGGTGAGATGAAGGCCAAGGGCTTCCTCGTCGTACAATAAAAAAAAAAAATGCGAGATAGCGACAAGACGTTACTAATATGAACCTCGATCGAGTACATATTTTTTTTCTCCCTAGGTATACATAGTGGCGATGGTATCAAACAACAGTGCGCCGGGCAGCTACGTGAAGCAACTCGATACAAAACCGTTCAACAACCGCGCGGAGATCGCAAAATGGCGGAACCAGCTGTTGTCCAACAATAGTCAGGTGGACAGCGCTAGTGCGGACGTCGAGGAGGACGATTTTGGAGAGTTTGAAAGTAAAGGTAGTATTTTATTACCTTCCTTAGGGGAAATACTTAACTTTATGGAAGCAACTACTTTCTTGGGTTTAAATATCGATGCAAAGTTGCAATGGGGTATTCATATTAATACATTAGCTAGCCGGCTAAGCTCGGCAGCTTACGCAGTACGTACCATAAGGCATCTTACTGATGAAACCACGGCGAGGTTAGTTTATTTTAGTTACTTTCACAGCGTTATGTCCTATGGCATATTTTTATGGGGAAATGCAGCAGATATTGAAAGCATTTTTATCCTGCAAAAGAGAGCTGTACGGGCAATTTATAAATTGAAAACTCGTGACTCTCTCAGGGAACGTTTTAAAGAGATTGGTATTATGACAGTCAGCTCCCAATATATTTATGAAAACCTAATGCACGCACACAGGAACATTGATGAGTTTGTTAAAAGAAGTGATGTACACAGTGTTAATACTAGAAATAAAAATAAACTTGACATACCTAGGTATCGCTTAGGAAAAGTAAATAATTCATTCTTAGGAAACTGTGTACGATTCTATAATAAGCTTCCTCAAAGCGCCACCAAACTCTCTGCTCGTAAATTCAAATTGTATATAAAGAATAATTTAATTAAAAGAGCCTACTACAAAATAAGTGACTATATCGACGATAAGAACGCGTGGCCCGATGTTGCTATACCAGTTGACAGTTAAATGGTGTTTTTCAATGTCAAGAAACTGCCCATTAGATAGTTATGTAGTAATCAATGTTTTAAGATAATATTAAGTTTTTAGTTTTATGATGTAGGTAACACTTGTAATGTTATTAAATTATTATAAACAATGTACCTAAATGTTAAATGGATTTTCAAAAAAATTAATCAGCCCGAGGTTCTTGCCTTTCTCCTTGTGTGCTGGTCGCGATTCCGAACAGGCGGTAGATTTGACGTTTCAAAATGATCCTAAAAATCTTAATGAATAAAAATATTTGACTTTGACTTTGACTTTGACTTTGACTTAGTTGAAACAGTCCGTTATAACCTATTTACTGAAAGTTTTTTTTTTGCAAACTGTACTCGCGACGGTGGAAATATGGTTCAAACTTGTGCAGCGCCCCTAGCGGATTGTAAGGAACTACAGTGTCACCGAACTAGCGCAGAATTAAATTGAAAGTCTGTTGTTGATGTCTGTGGTGAAATCAAACTTGGAGTTTTTCTTAACTTCTTTCTTTTGAAGGTTTCCTCATGAAAGGATTTGTAGAAATTCCCACGGGGCGAAGAGAACGAAAGTCCCGGGCCCCGATTCTACTAAACCAATTGATTATCACCATTCTCACCTTCATTATCACCGCACAATGGTCACTAAAATACCAAAAGCCACCTATAATGTTTGTCTATAGTGGTTGTTTGTTGTGAAACGACACGGGCGTTTTCACTAGTTTCTCATATTAAAATGTGAAGAGAAAGGGACCTCTTTTCAAGTAATATGCTTTCAGAGGTATGCATTTTTAGTTTTATCATTTTCTTTCCGAATATCACACTACTCTGCGAGTGTAAAGCTTTTTTATTCTTGAACAGGGGAAAGTCTGCTAAGATTGGTGGAACCAGAGCTGGAAAGCTTGGGAGAAAACTGGCTCGCTGCTTTGAGGGATCATGCTCTACTGAGCTTACCACCAGGTGAGTTTTATTTGTTTGCTAGAAGAAAGCTTTTTACTACTATGAGTTACTTCGCAGAAGTTATTTCAAAATATGAAATTTTTACTTCATATTTTTAGATTACGGATAGAATACGTATAACAATACTTTTTTATTAAAAGAATACAATAAAACATACTTCACTTCAATAGACCATTGGTGGCCACCGAGAGCCTCTTCCAGAGCTGGAGGGTTTTGCCATAATCACCTCACTTGACAGGCGGATTGCAATAAACGCAGTATAAAAATGTAGTTAACACACAGAAGGACGCTGCTGCCCTTCTGGTGAGATCCCTTAGTCGGCTTTTACGACATCCATGGGCTCATATACTTAGATACAATATAACACCCAAACGCAGAACAAACATCTATATTCATCACACAAATATATGCCTTGGGTGGGAACTTACAGCTTAGAAGGCAGAGCTGTGAAGAATTATGAAGTAGGTTTATGATACCTACTGAGGATATAATTTAAAACTGTATATCTAAATGATGAATGGATCATCAAAAAATTAACCATCTAATTAAATTCTTGCCTTTCTCCTTGTGTGCTGGTCGCGATTCCGAACAGGCGGTAGATTTGTCGTTTCAAAATGACCCTAAAAAATCTTAATGAATACAATAAATTCGACTTTGCCTCTATGAAGAAATCGCTTCTTTTCTAGCGATAAGACTGCCCATTTTTTTTAGTCATCTAGTTCTATTTTTAAGATTTGCAATAAAGTATTTTCATTCATTCATTAATTTGTGTGGTTTACTAATAAATAATAAATAAACGTCGTATATTTGTTCAGAATTCGCATCGCAGCTACCGCACGGCGGCGGCGCGTTTTACTCGGCGGAAACCGCGGAGGCGTCCCGCGCCCACTACGGCAATGCGTGGCCTTCGCTGCTATACGCCGCCTCGTTGCGGTTCAACGCCAACATCAACGCACCTACTACTAATGGTAAGTGTTAATATCTTGCTACCTACTTCCTCCCGCGAACCACAACATTGTGGAATGGTGACGAGTTTTTTTTTAAAGTGTCCAAAACGATGGTAGCAACTTTTTTTTTTTCATTGTACGACGGGGAAGCGTTTGTCCTTCATCTCATCTGGTAACAAGTTAAGATAAGGCTGAAGGTGGAGGCTCTTATCGCGACAGAATTAGGTAAGATGGTGGTAGCTAGCCAGGCCAGACTTTGTTAAAAAAAGTCCTACCACCAACCGAACCGAGGACAATATTGTAACCCCCCTGTGGATCGAACCCGGGACCTCTGGATCTGAAATCGGTGGGTTGAACCACTAGACCACAGAGGCGGTTAAAACTTATCATCAAGAGGCAAGCTAGCCAGTTTCTTAGACTATTGAGTATTCCGGGTGAAGTTCGCTTCCACCTTCGGCTTTACCATAACTTGGAAACGATGTGAGATGAAGGCTAACCGTTCACCCGACGAAAAAAAAAAACGAATTGCAGACACAGATCAACCTTAACGGATGATTTGAACCTTACCTGTAATATTTCGTTCGAATCGGACGTGCCATTTCGTAACGAAAGACCGTTTGTATGAGAGAAGAACTACTGGGCGTTCGTGATAAGATTAAAAAAAAAAAAAAAAAACATTTATTGCTCAAAATACTTACATTAAAATTCATAGTATAACCTATTCTTATTCTTATTCTGTGGTATAACTAAAACTAAAAATAGATATAGGTATCACTTTTTAGTAAGAAATTTTGAGTGCTTTGAGCAAAAGGGGTAAATTCATGGGGTTGCATGCACAAAAGTGCAGTACAACGCTGGTTTTACAGTTACCCCTCTCGGATAGTTGGTCACCGAGGGGTTTACAGTTATAAGCGAGTATGTCGTTTTCAGATAATACAGAGAGCAACCTGGATAACAGATCCTCGAAAACGGAAAACGGAAACTTCGAGTTCTTTGAGCCGGTCGATGAGAGGTTCCATTTACTATTTGGTAAGTTTTTAAATTTTTTATTGAAAATATTTATTCTAGAAAATGGTAGGTACCTTTCTAGAATATACTTATTACTAGGGCTCTGCGCCAGGACTGTTTGCAAGAGGAGGAAACGACAATCATAATAATAATTAAATGTAACAGGACATTGATTTCACACAACGCCATCTATCCCCAACCAAGCATAACTTGTTATATGGAAACTAGATTACGGATAGAAAACTGAAATACTTTTTTTTTGTAAATACATACGTATCTACAACACCCAAATATAGAAAAAACATCTATATTCATCACACAAAAGTTTGGCCTGGGTGGGAATCGAACCCACAGCCTACAGCGCGGGAGGCAGAGCTACTACCAACTGAGCTAGCTAGTTCCCATATTACAAGCTATGCTTAGTTTGGGGCTAGATGGCGCTGTGTGAAAGTAATGTCCTGCAATATTTTTTTATTTATATAAATATCCGAACATCAAAGCAAAGTATCGCTACTTAATATGTGTAAAATATAACGTTGATTTGTCTGTTTTAGGTATCTGCATGGAGGCACTATGCGCTCAACGGGATATGAGCGTCGAGAACACGATATCGGTGTTGCTTTCTCTAGTCACTCTACTGGACGCTCCTCAAAACAGAGCTAGACTGTTGAAAGATAGGTACACCACCATTGTACGAATGCCTTGCTTAGTGCACCCCTACAGTACGCAACGAGGCCGACCTGTTAATTATATATCTCTAAGACCTCTGGCTCAGTTTGCCAGTTAGTTGCATACTCAGTGACTAGAAAATGTTATATTAGGTCCTTACATATGAAATTGTCGTTTTGTATGGGAGGAACATAAAGGCATTTTTTTCATATTAAAATATATTTTATTAATCAAAGTATGTACCATTGCTATCTATACACTTTTGCCATCTTATAAGTAGTTAATTGATCCCTTTACTAAAAAAACCATTCGGACGGGAATCAATGAAATCTTTGAAAGCGGTTTGGACTGCCTCATCGGAATTGAATTTTTTTCCTTGCAAGAAGTTATCCAAATTTCGAAAAAAATGGTAATCTGTTGGAGCAAGGTCCGGAGAGTACGGTGGATGTCTTAGACATTCCAATTGAAGCTCCTCTAATTTGGTAGTCGTCTGTTGGGCCGTGTGTGGTCTAGCGTTGTCTTGAAGCAGCAGTGGCGTAGAGCGATTGAAAAGTCTCGGTTGTTTAACAGCGAGCTTTTCCATCATGGTTTGCAGTTGCTGACAATAGACATCAGCCGTAATCGTCTGACCAGATTTAAGAAAGCTATAGTGTACGACACCGGCACTAGTCCACCAAACGCTTACAAGTAACTTTTTTTGAGTCAATTTTCGCTTGGGGCAAGATTTTGCTGGTTCACCAGGGTTCAGCCATTGCGATGAGCGTTTACGATTATCGTACAGGATCCACTTTTCATCACATGTAATGATCCGATTTAAAATTCCTTCATTATTGTGCCGGTTGAGTAATGTAACGCAGCAGTCGACACGCGTTTGTCGGTTTGCTTCACTCAATTCATGAGGTACCCACCTTTCAAGCTTTTTCACCTTCCCAATTTGCTTCAAGTGGATTAAAACGGTTTTGTCACTAACACCGCAGCCTGCAGCTAACTGTGATGTGGTTTGCGATGGATCTGCTTCCACAATAGCCTTCAATTCATCATTATCGACCTTGGTCTCCGGCCGTCCACGGGGCTTGTTCTGCAGGTCGAAATTTCCAGAACGAAAGCGTTGAAACAAAAAACGCACCGTGTTTTCTTTTGCGACACCACCACCATACACATCATTAATCCTTCGAGCCGTTTCAGCAGCACTGGTGCCACGGTGGAACTCGTACTCGTAAATAATGCGATATTTTAAGTTTTCCATTTTGTGAAATGAGTGACGCAGAAAAAAAAAGCAAAAGAGAAAAAAACAAATGAATTACGGTTTTCGAAACACAAATGCATGAGTAAATAGCTGTTTAAATTTGAATTTGGAATTCCTAACCAAAGAGGAGATATTTAAGATCAAAGTGGCCAGTACGACAAAACGCCAATTTCATATGTAAGGACCTAATATATTCAGTTCAGTGAAACGCCCAGAACTTTTCTCTCGGTATCCCATTGGATTTTCTTGATAACCTTTCTTAGTGCACCTATGACAAAGAGACCTAGAAAATGTGTGTTGATTGTCAGTCAGTCACACTACACAACGATATTATATATATTGATTGATGTTTAAACTATATCTTTATGTTCTGTTTATATTGACTGAAAAACTACAGGCGGTATATTACAATTTACGATGGTTAGTTCCCTTTAGTAGCTTATAAACTAGCTAATTGATTCAGGCGTTATTTTGCGGAGATCCATATTTCAAAATAAAATCTGAAAACAGAAAAAATATTTAGTAATAAATCCGCCAAATCTCTCTGAAAAAAACAAATCGACACGTACTTGCAGCGCAGAGCTCGGAGCGGCAACACGTCCACAGAGGGCTAGTCAGTTACCACTAAGACTATATTTCCTGAGGATGCCTCGTGTAGAGGCGAAACACGTGTCGATTTGATTTTTTCAGAGAGATTTGGCGGATTTATTACTGAATATTTTTACTGTTTTCAGATTTTATTTGTGGCTTATAAGCTGTTTACACAGTTTGTAACTGGATAACTATGTTCCAGATCGCTAGCGATAGAGCTGTGTCAAATGATCCATCGAACGGGTTTGACTCAGGACAGTACCGAGGCTCTGTTGCTAGCCTCTGATGTACTGAAACTGATTATCGAGGCGGCGAGAGAACAACTGCACGCGAATATGCAGGCTAAGATCAAAGGTATACGGCTCAAATTAGTTTGCAACGCATTTGTATCTAAATTCAGGCGTGCTCTTGTTATTTTGATCTGGTGTTTCACAAATGGTTCGGATTAAATAAAAGTATTTTATCATTAAGTTCTGTACTGACACCGAATCCAAAATGCCTGCAATATGGCAAAACCATCTTCAATAAGATTCAAGTGAGCATGAGAAGAAATAAAACCGGCCAAGTGCGGACACGCACACTGGGTTCCGACACATATTTGAAGGCAAATCACGTTTATTGTAAGGAATAAATTGAATTAGAGGAATCTATGCCTCTAATTCAATTATGTTTTTATTGTTTGTGTGAAAATACACATTGAAAATGTCAACTATCTACCGGTTAGGGTTCGTGAGATATAGCCCGCTGACAGACAGACGGACGGACGGATAGCAGAGTCAGCAGAGATCCAAAGGGTCCCGTAGCCACCCTTCGGTTACGGAAAAAAGGAAAAAACCTGCCTATTCCTTGGTTTACGGATATTCTAGAATCTAGATAAATAGATATAAACTTCCTTTACAGAACTTGCTCCTAACGAGCCAGCAGACGCCATCCCGCAATCCGTCTTAGAAGTGGTCCACACCCTCGGCGAAGGCGGCCCTACCGGTGACCTACCCCCTGGAAAGTCCCTCGTCTTCTCATGTCTGGAGGTCTGCTTGTGTCTACTGGTGCGACGTTTGCCGGCTCTCAGTCCGTTGAAGCAGGAAGGCACGGTGGGGGTGATTGGCGTACCCAGGGGGCTAGGGGTACATGGGGATACGCTGCTGGTGAAAAGCTTATCGGCTATGTCTGACCTGCCCACTTTGACCAGTCCTCAAGGTAAGAATTTGTGAAAGTTCATATTTGTCACATGTGACTATAATTCCAGCAAATTGTATTTTATATGCACGATGTTGTGATGTTGTTGTCTACAAACTCGACATCAATACATGATCGACAGTGCAATCAATTTGGGCAATGACCGTAATTCTTTTGAGATCGCCAACTGTGCACATGGGTGGTATACAATTGAAGTCACTTGAATACATGTTGATAAGGATTACGGATTAAACAACAAAGATGCTAGCTGGCTAGGCATCTCGATAGAAAAATATGCAGCGTATCTGATGATTATATTCTATTCCAGGCGCCCTTTCAATATTACCGACCATATTATATCTGGCAACCGAAATCCTGCGCCTCAGCAAGGATTCCCCGACGCTAGCCGACGCCGGCATAGTGGTGTTGGAGCGCGCGGCGCAGTGTCCGCCGGCGCGGGTCCACGCCCACACGCGGGCGGCGCACGGCTTGCTGCTGCAGAGCGCGCTGGCCACTCTCGTCGACAGGGTCAAGAGTGGTGAGTAGATAGTTATATATTTCACCTATGTGGTCTAGTGGTTTGCCCAACGATATCAGATCAAAAGGTTCCGTGTTCGATCCCCAGGTTGTACAATATTTTGCTTTGTTTGGTTAGTGGTAGGACTTTTGTTCAAGTCTCGCTATAACAATGATTCCAAATTATTGTGTTCCGGCATTTAGAGGTAAGATAACCAGTTCTACCGACTGTTGAGGATTCCGGCTGAAGTGCGCTACCACCTTCGGCTTATCATAACTTGAATATCCCCGTCGTACAATAAAAAAAAATGTTATACATGGAGTTCCTAGTCTGGCATGCTAGCCAAAAGAGGTGTAAAGAAACCACAGCTAGATTTTTATGAGTCGTATGTCATGACTCTGTAACTGCTACTACCAGAGGCCGTATCTGTGATCAATGTAAGAAATTGAAACAGATGCATTCAAACTAGGCCGAGGCTCAATACTACAGAACATTTTTTGATTCAAATTCGTCGGGCCAATTTGGATTTACTCGAACGAGTTGGAACTGAAATAGATTTTGAACTGTTGTGTGTATGTGTGAACTGTAATTTGCTAAGTTTATTGTTTACTCCACAGATGAACAAGAGCAACGCATCGAGGCAGTGACGGGTGCGCGAGGCATGGCGGCCGTGCTCAGCCGAGCCGAGCCCGCTCCGGCGCTACATTATCCCTGCATCAACCATTTCAGATACTGCCTGGAGACTGAAGATAACGAGGTATACATATAAATACAATCATGAAAACTATTTGAACCGCCTTTTTGGTCTAGCAGTTATAATATTGTGCTTGGTTTGGTTGGTGGTAGAACTTTAAGTCCGCCTGGCTTGCTACCACGATCTCACCAAATTCTGTCGCCATAACAAGTTCTGAAATGGTTGTGTTCCGGCATTTACGATGAATAATTAGAGCCTCCTCTTATGCTGGAGGGTTTTGGCGTAATCATCACGTTTAGCATGCGGATTGATGATCGCAGTAAATGTGTAAATATTATACACAGAAGGAAGCTGCTGCCCTTATGGTGAGATCCCTTAGTCGGCTTTTACGACATCTTAACCGCTTCTGTGGTCTAGTGGTTCGTCTACCGGTGTCAGATCCAGAGAAATTTACATTTCGATCCTCAGGGAGTACAATATTATGCATGGTTTGGTTGCTGGTAGGACTTCGCTAAAGTCCACCTGGCTAGCTACCACCATCTAACCTAGTTCTGTCGCGATTACAACAATTCTTTAATCGTTGTGTTCCGGTATTTAAGGCCTTATCATAACTTGACAAATCTGATAAGATGAAGGCCAAGCACCTATCCCATCTATGGGCCGAGTTGGAAGGGTCGATAGTAAAGCCGCGGTTGGCTCGGCAGGTGTTCGCGTCGTGCTGCTCGGTGCTCCGCAACATCTGGTCGCCGTCGTCGCCGGCGGCGTGCGTGTCGTGGTGGGCTCGCGGTCTCGGCGGGCGCGTGGTGGCGCGCGCGGCGTGCGGCCGGCTCCCGGGCGACGCCGCGCACACCCGCGCCGCCGTCGCCGCCGTCTCCGCGCTCGACGAGCTGGTGCACGCCGCGCCGCACGCCCATCGTGAGTACTACACGTGTTACACCTCACAACTACATTCATTTCATTATATAAAAGGTTTTTTGTATTTGAAGAGATCAACTAGACTCGACGATACACCCTCCAATTAAACCAATAATGTACGGGACATTATTGGTTTAATTGGAGGATTTTTTGCCATAATCACCACGCTTGGCATACGGGTTGGTGGTCGCAGTAAAGGTTTTGGGTAGTATACAGAAAGAAGCTGCTGCCCTTCTTCTGTTGAAAAAATCACTTAGTCGACTCTTACGATATCCGCGGGCTAAGTTGGGGTCGATTCTTAATCCGCGACTCCCACAGTACAGAGTATAAACAATGCAGTTATTTTTTGAATATGCTACATATTAATTTGATACATAATTATGAAGGCCAATTTAAGTTTCCACAGATGAGAGAGTGACCAACGTTATTAAAATTAAAATCGTGTAAGTAGGTTCACACACACATGATATGAAAGTAATTGCTAAAACTATGTATTAAAATAAATGTTGGCTAAGTAAGCGTTATTCGCCATTTATGCCTACCAGCATTTTAAACGAGCCAGAAGCTCTCACCACAAATGATTTATTCATATAACTGGTTCTTACAATAGGAACATGAAGTCATTTTTGTAATAAGACCATTCAGAATGTTAAGAATCTCAATGCGGCCCGAGAAGCTCTGGACAGTCCACAGTACCGTTTGCTATGTTATTTTTTTTATTGTAATGGACGTATCTACCTACAAAATAAAATGATCAAAACATACTTACATAAATGCAAAAATTTTAAAATTATTTTTCTTACACGCGGCGTTTCAGACGATGACGGACCCAGAGGTAAGGGTGATATTGACACAGTCATATACGCACTAATACCACTATGCTAAATCCTAAAGAAATATTATATAACAAGTATTTCTCACACTAGATAACATTCAAATGTTATTATCACTAAGCAGACTCACATAGCTTAGTAAGTACTTGCTAGATGTTAAACTAGCGCTTAGCTGATCTAAATGCCACAAAAAAATACACAACTCTGAGCTCAAAAGCTTTTGATAAAGGTTTAAAAGATAGAGGATAAAGTTCTGTCGCGAGCTGTGATTTTTTATTTATGAATAAAATTTTTAGATTCATTGTGCCCATTGGCAGTGAATCTTTAATTAGTATACCTTGTCTATATTTAATCATGTATCATGTATGTATGAATGTGTCTGTTTCCATAATAATGCTAACTGTTGCTCTGCATTCCAGGTATTCAAATGCTATGGCTCCTTGTGCCCATCGTGATCTCGTACCTACGCGAAGGCGCGGAGTTAACGAGCGCGGCGCCGCACGTGCGTGCATTGCACGAGTTCGCATTACAGTGGCTTACACGGGTCGGCCCGAAACATCCACAGGTACTTACAGCTTTACCCTGATGAGACTTACGTGACAATTGGACTGTTCTTTCATAATACAACTGTAGTGCGATCGGGTAGCGATTGTTTCTCTATCCAGTACCAACGTAGTTTACCGTTAATTTCGATGTAGGATAAAAATGAAAATCAAATATGATCGTTTATTTAGTAAGATTTTGAATAAATCGCCTGTTCGGAATTGCGACTAGCACACAAAGAGAAATATAAGAAACTCGGGCTAGTTCAATCAATAAATATCATTTCTACATTAAAAACCTAAATACTAACTACTTAGTGGGCAGTTTATAAGTATTGAGAAATCACCATTTACAGTTGCCAAGCAACATTGGGCCACGCGTTCTCATCATCGATAAAGTCTTTTTAGTTACAGGAAAGTCCGATTCAAATGAATGTATGCAGGTATATTTGGATGATATAAAAAAGTATTGCTTCAATTGTTCCAGGAGTTCAAAACAATGATGCAGCAGTCATCGGAGCTCCGCAATAAGTTGGAGAACGCGGTGAAAGCGTCGCAAGCGCACGCGCGTCGCCAACCGACCAGAGCCGTGTTCACTCTGCAGGCGAGCGCGCCCTCTATACAACTCAAAACTGACTTCAGCGACTTCAGATAAACGTTAGATACTGCACAGTTTACCTGAGACTAGCCAGCTTATTGCTACACAACTCAAAACTGACTTCAGCGACTTCAGATAAACGTTAGATACTGCACAGTTTACTTGAGACTAGTTAGCTTTAATGCTACACAACTCAAAACTGACTTCAGCGACTTCAGATAAACGTTAGATACTGCACAGTTAACCAGAGACTATAGCCAGCTTATTGCTACACAACTCAAAACTGACTTCAGCGACTTCAGATAAACGTTAGATACTGCACAGTTTACCAGAGACTAGTCAGCTTATTGCTACACAACTCAAAACTGACTTCAGCGACTTCAGATAAACGTTAGATACTGCACAGTTAACCAGAGACTATAGCCAGCTTATTGCTACACAACTCAAAACTGACTTCAGCGACTTCAGATAAACGTTAGATACTGCACAGTTTACCAGAGACTAGTCAGCTTATTGCTACACAACTCAAAACTGACTTCAGCGACTTCAGATAAACGTTAGATACTGCACAGTTTACCAGAGACTAGTCAGCTTATTGCTACACAACTCAAAACTGACTCCAGCGACTTCAGATAAACGTTAGATACTGCACAGTTTACCTGAGACTAGCCAGCTTATTGCTACACAACTCAAAACTGACTCCAGCGACTTCAGATAAACGTTAGATACTGCACAGTTTACCTGAGACTAGTCAGCTTATTGCTACACAACTCAAAACTGACTCCAGCGACTTCAGATAAACGTTAGATACTGCACAGTTTACCTGAGACTAGCCAGCTTATTGCTACACAACTCAAAACTGACTTCAGCGACTTCAGATAAACGTTAGAGAATGTACGAAACTAGCAAGCTTATTGCTATACAACCCAAAACCGACTTTAGATAAACAATTGTATTTGGGGACGAATGTTCTTCAATGGACATGGACAACATAGGATGTCATATGACTTCAATGACATAGGATGTCATTGAAGAACATTTCCCGCTAAGAGAAAACTTTGGGACTTCTTTTCGAAGTACCTAAAGGAGATCATTCAGGTATTGAACAAAAATTACCCACAAAAAAAAAACATATGTTTCTTGCGGCATACGGCATATGTCTTGAACATTTTGTACTAAGCTGGCAAACTTGTACGATCAACTTTTGACCATTTATTTCACGTTTAAAAATCGTTCTAACAACTATATGTTTGTTGTTTTTATTTTCTACATAATGTTGCAAGATCGGCCTAACTAGCTACTGCTTGTCTCTTGTCCTCGACAATTCGGTTGTTTCCCATCCGGCGGTGGTAGCGCAAAGGCATCCCTTTCGTTGAAATGTCATCAATGTGTCCTGATATTTGAATGAATAAATGAACATTATTATACACCTTAATGATTGAAAAAACATTATAACGGACATAAGAAAAAAAAACTCACAGGTGGTCTTATCGCTTCTAGCTATCTTTTAAAAATAGTTTTACTTTTGCCATTATAGTAAAAAATGTTCAAAACATTGTTTGCGGCAATTTGTTTTTATTTTGGGTATAATTGAAATTCTTTGTTTTTTTCTCTTCAAGTGAAACCGGTTTTATTAGGTGCCAGAATTAAAACAAGAAAGTGACTTCTAGTTTAAGACATTCTGAATGCTAAAGGACTTGACGAAATAAATTACATTTCAATAGAGAGAAGGATAAATATGTGATGTCGTCTATTTAACAGAATACATTGTAGCGTGTAAGGGAAATATGAAATTGACCAACTTTATTTAAAACTATCAAGTCTCGATATGACCGAAAGAAAAACACTTAACATTTTGCGGTTAATCTCTTTCGTATTGAAGGCAACGAGTATGAAAGATATTTAGGCTAGTATTCCAAAACCAAGTTTGACTCGACTGGTGCTTAAGTGTAGAGTTTGTGACGGTTTTCTTAGAGCTTCTAACTAAACATCTATGCTTGAGTTTCGATTAACGATAGCTTAGGTTTGGAATACTGGTTTAAAATTATTTTATGTTTATTTTTAGCGCAAGTTTTAGGCACAAATGTATTCTAACTTCATTCCACCCTGTTCTTTTTTTATTTGCACGATTTTCTTTATTTTGTTGAGAAATAGTTCAACAAATAGATTAATGTAATTGAAATTATTAATATGAAATAATGTTCCTATTTAAACTGCAAAATTGTAACTTACTAGCAAAACTATAATTGCTTAGCATATTAATAACATATTTTAACTTATTATTTATGATATTCTAGTAGTAGGAAATTAAATACATATAAAAATATAGTTATAGTAGATACTAATTAGATATTAAAGAGTGTTACAAAAGCAAATATAATGTTTACGTATCGGAAAGAATGCCTGTGATAATTTAAGAAATCCACGTTTGCCAAATTTTGCTTCTGTATTCATATATCACTTTAAAACCAAGCATAGCTACAACGTACAGTCACCTGCATAAGTATACTAATAATTTACAAAATGATTTTAATCCACATCTAGAAGATATATGAAAAATCGGTTTCAAGTATTCTATCAGGCTTGAAAACAAAAGTAATTACATATATACCTGCATAAGTATACATAAGAGCTATCAAAATGGATTAGTTCCACATCTGGAAGATATGATTTTTTTTTATCAGGATTGAAATTAATTACATTTTACCAGACGTGAAAATAATGGATTCATTTTGAAAATTAAGAAGTGTAATAATATTAGTGCAGATGACTGTACCTTGAACATGGGTGCTTCCTTGTTGTCCTGCAAAAAGACGGCAAATGGCTGATCGGATTTTAATGAAATTTAACATGGAGCTCGACGCATACTATTAATCTGGGTTAGTTACTATCAAACCTCTATATCTTTACATAGATGTACATGCATGTCGCAACTTACACAGGTGAGCTATAACTAAGATTAACATTGTTTGAAAGAGATTTATGAATACATGGGCCTTATTTAAACACTGCCTTATACTTCCCAATCTAGAGGCTTTTGAAATCTCATGTGAGCCTTATGAATTACTTTTATAAATTGACAATATTGCGATGACGATTTAGTTATTTTAAGATTTTATCTTAGATGAAGTAAAATAAACTTTATTAACACATAAGACTAGTTTTTTATTTTACAACACTATATTTTAGCGCGTTGAGCATTTGAGCTATGCGCTACCGCATGACTAAAAAAATTAAAGCGAAAATAGTGCCTACATGCTTGTCGCAATTTGACGAATATTTTTGCCAGTTCTGTGACGTTAACTGGCAAAAAGATCCGTCAAAAAAATTAGACAATCATGTAGGCACTGTTTTCGCTTAAATTTTTTTCATCAACAGCCCATTAGTTATTAACAAAAACGGGTCTTCAACGCGTGCCTTATTATATTCCCGTCAGTTTCGATAAAAAGGTACGCGACGAAGACCCGTTTTTATTAATAATTATGTAAAATAATCGCGATAATTTGAGAAACGGTAGCCCATTAGAGTTAATTGCTGGACAGCCTCGTCCAAAGCTAAGATCACATATAATGTTGAAAACTATAACGCGAACGCAGTGTTTGTATTTATCAAGTATCATCAATAACTGATTTGTAGGAATTGGGTTTTTTATGAGATCACTGAGACTGGAAGAAAAATATACTCAATATTGTATGTCGATATTTGACATCAGATTTTTGATGAAAATATATTATTATATGCTATTTTCTGTTTCGATCGATGCTCATCAAAGTTTCAGTATAATCCATTCAGTAGTTTTAGCGTCATGGAGCAACAAAGAACGAATCAGTTTTGTAGGGCAATATTTGACCTTTCATTTACATCCCATATTTGTATAACTCTATATATAGCCTTTATGTTATTGCCTACATATCCTAAGAAAGTAAAACCTAAGAATTAAGAAAGAGGAATCCAAGAATCCCAAACGGGCTGGTCGTCGCGGGCGAGCAAGGCCTCCATTAAAAAAAAACAAGAATACTACAAATCAAAGTATTCGTTCTGGCGTAAAAAGCAACAAACATCAAATATTATTATTATCATTTATTATTAGTGTAATACAGGACTAATTTACGTCAATAATCATCTTTTCGCCGTTATCAATTCCAGTATTTTCTAGGCACGATTCCGCCGCTTTTTTTGATTTTCCTGAAACGAAATGAAAAATTACTAGTACCTACCGCGTTAAATGTCAAGAGTAAAAAAAAAACAATTTTATTTACTCACGGGTGTCATCAAAGGCGACCAATGTCTTTTAGCCGAGTACCTACTATTACGGTTTATGAGATACAGCCCACTGGCAGACAGACGGACGGATAGCGGACACTTAGTAATAGGGTCCCGCTAGCACCCTTTCAGTACGGAACTCTGAAAATCAGCAGCAGTGCTTTCTATCATGTATTTCTAACACTGCGCTCTCGGAACCGTAACAAGTGTGGAGTACAATTATAACAACACGGAGAATTCCATGTTCAACAGCGACTGTTACGATCACCGAAATAAAAAAAGCTATTTATTTTTATATGGACAGGTTTTATCTAGCAGCCTCTGTGGTCTAGTGGTTCAACCCACCGATCCCCAGGGGGAGTACAGTATTGTGCTTGGTTCGGTTGGTGGTAGGACTTTGTTTAAGTCCGCCATTACCTAATTCTGTCACCATAACAACAATTATAAAATTGTTGTGTTCCGGCATTTACAGATAAGATAGGCAGTTCCCCAGTTTGTTGAGGATTCTGGGTGAAGTGCGCCTCCACCCTCGGCCATAACTTAACTTGTAACCAGGTGAGGTGAAGGCCAAGCGCTTCCCCGTAGTACAATAAAGAAAAGGTACGCGGTATATGATCCTCTTACAATATAACATGCAATTTCATTTCAATTTCGATCGATTAATCTTCAAAGCAGCCGTGCCCCCGATGTATGATCGTACTTACTCCTCGCAAATACTGGCGGTAGTGTGGCGAAGGTGAGATAGCCGGTATGTCCTGTAGTGCTGATCGGGTAGGCGCCTACCACGTAGCTCGTTTCACTGCTCGGCTTCTCTTCCACTGGCTTCACTGAGCTCTGGAATTGAGGAAAGCGACTCTTTATGATATGGTGTCGATAAAGAAATGAAAGAGATATAAAATGTGCAGTTACGTATCCTGCAAATTTTGCGACCTGCACATTTTTCTATGTATTCAATATACGAGTATATTATGTATCCATATCTGCTAGATTTGTTATTAATTTGGCATTAAAGTGTGATACTTTAGGGGTAAAAACAAAAGTAATGACAGAATTTACCAAACGCAAAATAAAAGCGTTGGTTCTTTTTATAACGAACTTTAAAAAAGTAGGAGGTTCTCAATTCGCCGTTTTTTTTAATGTATGTTCCCCGACTGCTCGAAGACGCCTGGATCGATTTGTAAAATTCTCTTTGTGTTTGAAAGGATGGTCCCAGGATCACGTCATCTGATCCTGGAGAAATCGAGGCACACTTGAAGCAGTTTGGGTATGTTTTGGGTGTATTACCTCAAATATAAGGAAAAAACTGACCCCTTATGGGATCACGAGTGTGTCTGCCTGTCTGTCTGTCCGTCCATCTGTCATCAAAATATTTGGAAAGAATACGTCATCCAGGTAAACGAAATTGTATCATATTCTTCATTGAAGTCGGTTTTAATTTAATTATCAAATAATGGAGTATATGGGTAGGTATAGGTACCTGCATATTATTTCAGGGGATTGTAAAGTATAGTAAAACATTTAGTCCCTAACTTTTGGACTAAACGTCTTACGTAACGTAAACGGTCGACAGGTACTTCAACTGATCCAAACCAGTGCAAGACGGTAGCGTGCCCAAGACCCTGGCTGCATTAACACGCTGAATACCAATGATAATTCACTGGCCTATCAGTGTCAGCCTTTGGGTCGTGCTTCGCGCCACCTCAATCAAAAGCCTCGATTTTCGAAACTGGCATTACTAGACTAGTTATCATTCTATTAGTATCTAATCAGACAACTAAAACCAGTCATCATCATTATTATCATCTTGACCGTTATCCCATACTATGTAGGGTCGGCGCAACATGCGTCTTCTTCCTCCACTGTCCTCTATCGGACGTCATTTCATCACTCTCTCCATTCTTGCATTCATGCATATTCAACACATTTCTCGTTCATTTCCCTCGAAATCCTCGAATTTTCATCGAGCTCCCTCAAAATTACCTAAAAACAAGTAAAACAATAAAATGTTTAAGAGACCTCATACTTTGATAATTAGGTACTTTGTTGCGTTGAATCATTGAGGCGCGTACATTTTCATCAGCGTCAAAGGGTCAAGGGTCAGATTTGCCAAACTATGTGCTCAGCGTTAGACATAACAACCGTGGCCCATTACAATTCGATGGGATAATTACCGCCAGTGATTCACCACGCTAATGTGTGAATTGCCTATGTGTTGGTGAAGGAAACAGGCGAGCCCTGAGGGCCTTATGACCTTGCTAAAGTTTGATGGATCAGGATATCTTTATATGAATACGTTTAGAAAAAAACTCCATACGGACACATTTGTGCGTATGGAGGAGTGTGAGATTTTGGCATAGTTAATTTTATGGAGGAGTGACGGGAGATATTTTTTTTTTTTTGTAGTTACTTTATACAGCTGCTTACTGTCAATCTACAATCTCGCACAGTTCATAGAATACATTATACTGAACGAACATTTGTACATACCTACTTATAGCACACGTGTGTTTCGGGTTAAGAAGTCTGTCGCTATAACGACAACTCAAAATTGTTGTGTTTCGACATTTAGAGGTAAGATAGCCAGTTCCTCAGACTGTTGAGGATTCCGGGTGAAGTGCGCTTCTACATTCAGCCTTGTCATAACTTGAAACCTGGTGAGATGACGGTTAAGAAAAAACTGAGGTGTGACATTTACGGACATACCTACACAAATATCAGCTTGATATAAAAAAGAACAGAATCGCCATACTCTAAGTTACCTTCTAGGTACACCTATACCACAGATATCAGAAAACTAACGTACAGAAAGCTCGTACAGTCCATAACTAACCACAAGAATACGTTGCCGTGCAAAATTAATGTTTTTAAAACAATAAAGCATGTGTAGAATACGCTACACATGCTTTATTAGATCCCCTTCGTAATGATCAGTTAGCCGCAAAACACAGAGGCGTTAAATTATCGTACTTACCATTAATTAAACCCGTAATTACCTACTTATCGCCCTTAGCCAGGTTAAATGCTATCTGTTAAACGGCCTGACGTCACTGGGTTGAACGGGCAAGATAAATATGTCTATAGCTTTTAAGAGTAGTAGAGCAACTTGTAAAAGGGCTCGTCCGGGGAAGTACTACCACCATACCTATTTCAGCCGCCAAGCAGCATTGCTGTGTTCCGATTTGAAGGGCCGGTGAAGTTACAGGCACGCGAGGCGCGTAGGCCATGCTCTTTGTGGATGTGCTACGCATTAAGGCTTTGTTATAGGCAAGAGATGCACTTAACGCCAGGTGGGCTGTTTGCTTGTTCCGTCTCCAATTTGTATAAAAAAAAATGCTGGAAATCCAGTAGATATGCGGTGACCGCATTAATTTAGATTAGTACCTAAGGCTCCTGACTTATTAACCTTATAATAAAGGTCAGATGTATCCACATGTACACAGCTTCGGCCTTATCTCAACTTGTAACCAGGTGAGATGAAGGCCAAGTGCTTACCCGTCGTACAATAAAAAAAAAACAACATGTGAAATGGCTATGCGGCTCAATGGGCACAACGGAAGAAGACATGACTCCACAAACAATGATGAATAGAAAAAGAGTGATCCTACAAAGCCGAACGACAAGATATTTTTTGAAGGAAGATCGTTTTGATGAGATACTAATTGAAAAGATGTTAGTTGTTCCTTTGTTCAGAAATAGGATGATACTTGTTTCTAGGTTTCTAGTAGGTGCCGTACCTACTAGAAACAAGGGACAAAATTGATCCCCTAGAATTGATTTGATCCATCGCAAATTTGCATATTATTGATATTAAAAAATAATATTTGATCCCTCCTCTTTTTTAATTATGATACGGCCTGATAATACGAATCTTATGGCGGCGTACCTCAGCAGGTTGTTAGGTTTTTTTCATGTTCAAGAAATAACTCTTTGACTTCCAATTTTCAAAGTCACACTTTCAGAACTTTTCGATTGATTTGATATTGGTTTTTTATGTCTCACAGGAAATATTCTTTTGCTTGCTATTCTAGCAATATTAAAATTATCATTAAATACATGTCCATAAATAATAGTACAAATGCGGAGTAGCGTTTTATGAACGATGGTTTTAGTAATTCACGATAAAGGCAGGCAGAGTAGGTAAGACGGCATGCAGGCACCTGCGGACGAATACGTGCTTGATGGTACCGTACAGACGGAAGCACAATCCTTCAATATGTTATTTCATTGGGAATACGTTTTATTTGTCTAGCTCTAAAGCAAGGATGAGGTCTACGATGAAGATTCCCCAGAAAGAACCAACACGGCAAACCGGGCCGGACTTCGGTGGGACGGTGGTAGCTACCCAAGAGGACTTTACAGATCCTGCCACCAGTGTTGTGGACTTTACAGATCCCCACCAGTGTTGTGATCATTCAGCCGTAACTAAAAGCTAAAAGCGAGCGATTTCATTGCCCGGGGTACTGGTCTACGCCGTTAAGATAGAGGTGAACTCATTTCATGGTCAAATTAGTACAAACTTTGGAAACCATTACAAGCCTACTAATTCAGGTAGTGCATGGTCATCAAGCAGTCATGACAGGCGCCTGGCTCTTCTTTTTACAGCCTGCCACTTTTATTTCCCTTCATTGCCTTTCCCGAAGCGCCTTAGTGGAGCGACGTAACGGAATTCGTTGATCCGCGCGGAGCGACGTATTGGAAATGCGAAGCGAGTATAATTCAGGTGCATTGGGACCCGAATAAGGATAAGGCCCCTGTTTTACCAAATTATAGGTTGCGTCATACCCCCCGACCGCGAGGTAAACGAAAACGCGGAGGTGGTGTTGGGTACTACATAAAACGTGGTATTAACGCACGCACGTGGCCCCACCCAGTAGACCCGTCGCATTCAATGGTAGAACAGATGTGGATTACTATAACAGTTAATGGGAAAAGACTGGTAATAGGCACGGCATACCGTCCTAGCTGGATAGGCGTTGATTTGTTTTTCGACACGCTGTCTGACTCAATAAATGCGCTACCGAGTCATGACCATATAATTTTATTAGGTGATTTTAACGAAATTGAAACCAAGTCTAAGTTGGACATCTTCTTATCTTGCCTTGGACTATCACAACTTGTCACATTTTCGACACATTTTACAAAAACCTCGGATTCTCTTATTGATCTTGTATGTACAGATTTGCGAGCAAGAGCTATATCTAATGATATGGTTGGTAGGCTTTATGGTCATTGTCTCATAGTTTGCGAATTCAATATTAAACGTGAGAAACCCATGCCTACAACTGTTACTTATAGACCAATCAAAAACATCTCCCTGCAGGATTTTGATAAGGATCTGCAGAATATCAATTGGAATGAAATTCAAAAGGTGGAGAACGTAAACGAAATGGTCAAAGCCTTTAGCCAATGTGTGAATTCCTTATTCGATAGACAAGCTCCTGTAAGGTCTATAACTATAAAAAAACCCTCTTACCCATGGATTACTGATACGATTAAACATATGATGAAGCTACGTGATAAAGCGGCCATAGAATATCACAAGACTAAATTGATAACTAAAAAGGAATATTACAATGATCTCAAAGCGGTCGTCAATAAAGCTCTTTATCAGGAAAAAGTAGCATATTTTAAATTCAATATTAATAATAAGATAAGTTATCCTAAGCAGTTATGGAAGAACTTAAAAAATACGCTACTACCGAAAAAAGATACGGATCTTCCAACACATTTTCAAGATCCAGATGCTATAAACAGTCATTTCATGAATATTCCCGGTGCATTTAATACAGACATTTCGCAACTTACCTACTTTGAATATCATAGTTTTGGTGATGCAACATTTGAATTGGAGCCAGTTAGTTTAGATAGAATTATTAAAATTATAAAAAGTTTAAAATCCAATGCTATAGGTTGCGATTTCATTAATCTTGACATGATTATGATGACGCTTCCTCAATCATTGGATACCATTCACAGAATTGTTAATACATCTATATGCATGTCCACATATCCTGATCTTTGGAAACTAGCAATAGTTCGCCCTCTACCTAAAGTCGCTAATCCTGTAGAGCTAAAGGACCTTCGCCCCATCAGTATTTTACCATGTATATCTAAAGTTCTCGAAAAAGCAGTTAGCTATCAATTAAATAATTTTCTAGAAAAAAATTGTATATTGCCAGATGTTCAGTCAGGTTTTAGAAAAGGGCGTGGCACGGTAACTGCTTTGCTGGATGTGACTGACAGTTTTCTTGTCGCACAGGATAAGGGAATGTGTACTTTGTTAGTGCTTTTGGATTTCTCTAGGGCATTTGACTCTATAAATATCGATCTACTCATCTCTAAGTTGGCATATTATGGTTTCGAACACAACACTCGGAAATGGTTTACTAGCTATCTTTGCCATCGATCACAATATGTTAATCTTGCTCGTAGTGATGGAACTCCAAACCTCTCAAGAACAGTTTCAGTAAATAGAGGAGTGCCCCAAGGATCTATCTTAGGTCCAATTCTTTTCATTTTATACGCAGCAGACATAAGTTCTCACATAAAAAACTGCCAATTTCATATTTATGCAGATGACATACAGGTATACATCTCATGCCTCCCATGTGATATTAATAGTGCAATTGACAAACTGAATGAGGATCTTGCAAGTATTGCCTTATGGTCTGTAAAAAATAGTTTACTGCTTAACCCTAATAAAACTAAATATATGATTTTTGGCTCCCTTAATCAGCTAGCGAGTATTGGTCCATGTTCGAATGTTATATTAATGGGTGAACCCGTTGAACGAGTCCATAAAGCTCGTAACTTGGGTTTGCTAATGGATTCCAGTCTTCGGTTCGAAGAGCATATTGCCGAGTTGGTTAGGGCTTGCTTCTATAAGCTAAAAGTATTATATAAAATAAGGTCATACATGTCAGAAGAAATACGAATTCAATTAGTAGAGTCACTTGTTCTTTCCAAGCTGAATTACACGGATGTGGTTTATGGTCCTCGCCTTTATGGAAAAACTAAGCGTTTAATACAGAGGGTGCAAAATTCGTGCGCAAGATTCTGCTTTGATATTCCGCGGAGAGGCCATGTCAGTCCTTTTCTAAATAAACATTCGCTACTAAAGATGGGACATAGGCGCAAACTTCACTTAGCGTGTCTTCTTTTTGGCATATTAAAGTACAACGAACCTCCTTACTTATACAGTAAACTTGAGGATATGTCAAATTTTAGATCCTGCGAACGTAGAATTTGTTCGGTGCAGTTCTCAACTCAACGACACAGAACAGTAGCCTTCAGAGGTAGTTTTCGTTATGCTGCATCGAAATGCTGGAATAATATTCCCCCGCCCTTAAGGAACCTACAAAGTGTTCAAAGTTTTAGGTTAAAACTTAAACAATATTTACTGGTTTGGCAAAAGGAGCAGGAGTTTCTCAGTCATGACACGAGCGCTATTTAACTACCTTCACAGATATTTATATTTATATTGATATTATATTTATTTTCACTAAAGTGTGATATATTTAAATACATGTGTTTTTAAATATATTAAATTGGTATATATTTAAGATTTGAATTGTAATATAATAAATCGTCATTGGTATATTTATAAATTGGATGTTTCGATTTAATTTAAATTTTTTGAACTGTAATTTTAATTCAATTTCAATGTCAATATTAATTCAATGTTTTATTACTATTTTCTTTTGTTTAATTTCTAATTTGTTTGTTCTGTATGTGTATAATTTATTAAGTCTAAGCACGTCCAACCGGGTTCTCACAGGCCCCAACGGAAGACCAGCGCAGGCTTCACAGCCTGCATTAATGCTGAGTTGGGACCTTTCTGGGATTACCCGCCTTTAAAAATTTTATTGTACCTACCTATTTTGTGTTTTGCAATATCCCAAATAAATAATTTTGATTTGATTTGATTTGATTTGAATTCACTCGAATTGTAAGTAAGTTCTGTTCACTCCATCCTTATCCCATCATAGGTTTAATTTCCGAATATTCTAATTATTCAACAGCTAGCTTTTTTATATATTATGGGCTAGCTCTTGCTGGCTTGCCTAGCTCTAGGCCAGAGCAAGAAATAAGATTGGAGCATTTGTCAAAATTACCAGGCGAATTGGCGATAGCAGTAAGGGTGTTGGATAATGCACAGAAGTAAACTGCTGGTCTTATTATGAAGAGAACTCTTCCTGCCGCGACCATCACGGCCAAATTCCGCATCAGCGTTTGTGTATTGATCTAGGCCCAAGTTGAGTTTCCCGACGGCCATTGCACGTTGCACACGACGGTACCGCCGCCGCCGTGGGGTCAGAGAGTACGTAATTATCGATGTCACGGCGCAACATACCGCGGTTATCGTACCGCGTATCGCGTCCTTCAGCAAACATCCTCACAAATCATTCACCTTATATAACCACCTTACATTTCATATTAAAGGAACACGAACCCAGATTTAACATTTTTTTATTGGCTAGCTTCGAGTGCGGGACGTCAGTGCAGGACATTTCCCCCACCTTTTTGAATTAGAATCATACTAGCTTTTGGCCGCGGCGTACCTAGTAAAAAGTAGCCTATTTCTTGCCCCTGTAACGGCCTATTGATGTTCTCTGCTGGACAAAACCATTGAGTTTTGACAGGCGGAATGGATATTGCAAAAAAAGGTGAAGATAATACACAGAAGTAAGCTGATGTTATAACCACGAGGTTATAAGGCGATACCGCAGTTGTTGACTGCGATAAATAGGGTTGGTAAGGACACATCGTCTATTATTCGTTTTTTTCAGACATTAATTTCACACTAGTCATCTAGCCCCAAACTAAGCAAAGCTGCATATGGGAACTAAATTACGGATAGAATACTTCAATGACGTATTACGTATTACCACCACGCTTGGCAGGCGGAGTGATGATTGCAAAAAAGGTATTACATAATACACAGAAGTAGAATGGCCCATCTTATAGTGTGATCTTAGCTTGTACGACATCCGTAGGCTGAGCTGGAGGGGTAGAAGGGTCGATAGATAGGGGCGTATTCTTTGCCAGGGTCACCACAGTACAGTATTTGATCCTGCGAACCTTTCAAGTACTATCTACTTTACCCAGCCTTTAGTAAATAACGAATACTTGAAATAACTTCGTGGGAATTCCATTGAATCACAGTTTATTAACACCTGCGCATAAATATTCACAGATACAGTTATTATCAGTTTAGTCAAACGAATTTATCTGAGTCCATGTCGCGTGAATGTAAATTTTCTAATTACTAATTCTAAGTTACCGTCTGTAGTTGTTGCAATAATCTTTTGTAAGATTTCAATTATAATAAGGTTTTAAGTCAATATTAAGAGGGCTCTGTTGTGCCGCTCTTTGAAACAAACAATGTTTGTCGCTCATGTCAAAGCCAAAAGTGGAAGCGCACTTCACTCGGAATCCTCAACATGCTGAGGCTATCTTACCTCTAAATACCGGAACACAACAATTTTAGATAGTTATTATTGCGACAAACTCAGGTAAGATGGTGGCAGATAGCCAGGAGTATTTGAACAAAGTCCTACTTCCTACCAATCCAAGCACAATATGATGATCGAACCCAAGATCCGAATCTGATACCGGTGGGCGAACCACTAGACCACAGAGGCGGTAAAATTAGCATGTCTGAAAGATAAGATTTTTCCCATACAACACTGTTTTCCATGCATATTGATTTTTCGTTATTAGAAGGGAAGGCGACTGAGAGCGAAAATCAGCGTTACTCCGGGGAAGTTACGCTGATTTAGTTACTAAGTAAAAAGTATAGCGGTAGTGTTGTGTCGGTAGCCCCGGCATAAATTATGAGTCTTTTTATCATTTCATAGATATCATGAGGATGTCTTACGTCTGAAATTATAGTCTTTCCATTGGCTATTGGAATGGAGATAGGCAGAACAATCAAAATATATCTACATTATTAATTTTAACAAGGGAATGGATACACCCAGGAGCCGGGAAAAATTCAAATATTCAAATCAATATATTCATTAACAATTTTAAGGATATTTATAATTGTTGTTATGGCGACCGACTTTCGTAACATGGTGGTACAAAAAAATCTGCCATTTTAGTATCAAAAAACATGAAAAACCGACGACGTTCGATTTTCATAGATTTTCAAACTAAGCAAAGCTCGTTATACGGGTCCAAGCATCACCAGCATCCACCTAAGTACTTATACCTCACTGCGATCACCGAGCCGCCTGCGATGTCTTACTTTCGTCACTTCAAATTGTGAAGGTTTCACAGTAAAGGTAAGGTGGATTTATGTAGGTATTGCAATGTTCTTGATAAGTTTCGCAATGGAACAAACATTTTGAAACGAAAATGAGCGGGATCAAGACGATGTTTAGTTGATTCTCGCGAAATGACAGACGGTGGCGCCGCGTATAATCACAGGGCGAGCCCTCCTTTTAAAGGTGTACGCTCACGTACCCGCAGCGAACGCACCTAATTTTGAAGGCCTCTCTTACCTCATCATCATCAACAACCTATCGCACATATCGGCACGGCGACAGTGGAAATGTTCCAGTGCATAAGACCCCTTGAGGATTATATATCCTTAATCTAGTTCCCAATAATAAAATTATAAATGACAGAGAGCAAAAGAGGGGAGTATACTAAGAGTAAGAATAATATAAAAAAGACTCTAGAACATGCCCTAAAATTTAAATGGAAATGGGCAGGACACACAGCACGAATGGGAAAAAGAAAGGTGGGCAAATAGTCTCAAACTAGAGAGGAGCAAGCAACCGACACCACAATTTGGGCAGAGGTGGCAGAAGACCGCGACCATTGGAAACCACTGGAGTAGGCCCACCCGAGACCTAAATTTTAATATTGTAAAATAGTAAAAAAATATGTAAATTTTAGAATGAACTGGCTTTTTTATTTAATTTAATTTATAATCTAGCTCCCATAAGCTTGTAGCTTTGCTTTGTTAGGGGCTAGACGGAGCTGTATGAAATTAATGTTCAGCGACATTAACTATTTTTATTATTATTCGTTCAAATCAGCGCGGATTACAGTTATAATGTTTCATACCTCTCTATAGTTTTTAGGATAGAAGCTAGCAGATCTATGGGTTGCGGGGGTGGTATACGACCATAGCTACTCCGTTACCATTCTGGATAGATGATAGTGTGCTGGTTGGTTCATGAGCTAGATTACTGAGCTGCAGGTATAATTACTGCTTGGCGGCAGTATCTACCATAATTCGTCCTGACGGTCAGATATAGTGCACCTTTCGTATAACCTAACGGTTGGTAGAGAACTATACTACTAAACAATTGAATTGCTCATAGCAGCACAGGGATTGTGAAATGTTTCATTTGATCTCGTTTTATAAAAAAAAACATAGTCGGCGGCGTTCGCTGCGGATAAGTGCACGTTCACCTTTACAGGTATTGCTTAGTACATTTGAGAGTGACAATCATCGGAGTATTCCGCATATTGTGAAATGCACTACAATTTGGATCACCATCATCATCAACGATAACCCGAAACTAAACCCTAAAAACCCAGCACGAGTCTCCAAGGATAGTTTTACCCCTTCAGGCAATTCTCTCCAATCTCAAAGGAGCCTCACGTTATGTCCAAGTGGACGATCACACGATTGACATTTGATACCTAAGATAAGAGGATGCTGTTTCATGCAATTTTGTATTTAGAAGAGCGCAAGCTTACATTGTCAGTAATCCACGAAGCCTTAATTCCGCGTCTAAACGCCATTCGTTGATTTCAAAGTCTATTACGGCCACGTGAGCCTATAATTAGGAGCCTTGACAGAATTGTGGTGAAGATTACACTAATTTAACCCCGGCATTAGCCGCCACAGACAACGCAGTAGATTCAGCGCTAGATTAGCTGACAGTGGACTGTACAACCGCAGTTTGAACTTGGGATTGTGACCTTGACTTGGTCTGAGTTTGTTCCTTTTCTTACGCTATTTAGAAAATGGATGCTCTAATGTAATGTAAATGACGCGAAAATTGGCGTATTTAGTGAATAATTAAGGAGTATCCCTCTCTGAATTAACTGGGGTGGGTCGATGAAACACTTAGATCCACAGTAGGATGACCTGTGTTGTGATTGGCTAGTCTCTTCCAAGTTTGTGTTTTTACAAGGCCTAAGCTGCTTAAAATTTTAGATTCTGATTGTAAATATGATTGTTTAAATTTTCGTTTTCACTGCTAGAATGCCAGACTATTAAGCGATAAGTTGTGCCTAAGTCAAGATGACTTACAAGAACTTACTGCGAAACTTTTAATCTAATTCCCATATCATTCGCTTAGTTTGGGGCTAGATGCCGTGCGTGAAATTGATGTCCTGTAATATCTATCTATGACTCTATGTATCTATATTAAGTGTGTATGCGCAAATACATCCAACAGGGTACCATTTCCTGGCACCCGGATGAGTTTGCATAGCTCTTGTATGTAGATGACAACTAGACGCGGCTACCTGTTTGTTTATGCACTTCAAACAAGACTACAGAAAGCTCGCGAGAACCTAGAACTGCGGCAAAACAAATTGACAAAAACAAAAGCTGTCGTCTCTGGGCCTTTATTCATGTAAATTTTGAACCAACTGCATAACATCGGGTTGTTCCCAGATATTGCCACATCAATGCAACGACAAGTAATAACTGTACCTTATCCCATCACTAAATATTGATAGAAAATACTCTTTCGATGCTAATTTAGAAACTCAAATACCATATCGAAAAAAAAAAATTGTTATGAAAATATATTTCTTACTTCGAAAATAAATTATGAAATCGGATTAAACCAAGTTTTTAACGATAAAATGTTCGTGTGGCTTACTGATTGACTAACAATCAACGTACAGCCAAGCCAAAGGTCGTAGAGGCTTTATATTTTGAGGGTAGGTTTCTTTTGTAAAGTAGTAGTAGGTAGGTTGAGCTTGTGAAAGGGCTCATCCGGGGAAGTACTACCACCACACCTATTTCAGCAGCCAAGCATCATTGCTATGTTCCGGTTTGAAGGGTATGGGTTCCCGGTAAAATTATGGGCACGCGAGACATTACACCTTTATGACTCAAGTTGACGGCCGCGTAGTTCATGTTATTTGTGGATGTGACCTACGCAGGCTTTGCTTCACGTTGCATAAAAAAAGAGGAGCACCAAGAAATACTATTTTTTAATATAATAAAATATTTTATGCGGGATGACGGGAACAAAGTCCCGGGCGTTTAACAAATTCTACGCTGTGACACTCTTAAACCCTTATACATGTAGTTGTCCTATTCATGGGATTAAACATTGGCACCAACAGAAAAATAACCCACAAATCGGTTCAAACATAGTTTCAAAATGATGAACCTGTGAGTTCCTTTTATTTTTATAAAGAAACGGAACCACACTTTATCATACGAAACGCTAAATCTCGGCAAAGCGCATCTCACAACGCAACATTTTTCCCATCAAACAAAATACATTTCGTAAATCATGTCATAATAATTGTTCAATTTGCCGCAATATCTTGCAATAATAAACATACAATTTCTCGGTGCATTAACAGAGATATCAAGGCATTAACATGAAAAACGTAATGTCGAATGCATTGCGCGCGCGCATGCCCACACACTGCAATTACGTTACATAAATCCTAAGAACGTAGACCCGTGATCGATGGATCACTGCGCCGGACCTCGGAACTGTGGCCTTACCACAGGTTACTATAGTTAAATCGTCCGACGTGACTACAGTAGTTTGTTCAAGCGCACGGTGTAGTTACACCAGCTGGCCTCACTTTCGTGCCCGTTCGGCGACACTAGTACTTTCGCTCGCGGATTGAACCGTCTGAGTTTTTATTTTTTTGCCAATATATGCTATCCCTATATATTTCCCCGATAAAATAAAAGGGTTTTTCGTGGCAACTAATTTTGTAACTTAAGTCGACGAAAAACGGTCGATTAAATGCGTTTTTACCTGAATTATTTTGAAACGTCAAATATACAGTCTGTTCAGAATCGCGAACAGCACACACGACAAGAATTAAAAATAATATATATACCGAAATACGCGGGCTCAGCCACGGGCACAACTGTTCATAAATATATAAAATTATATAAAAAATACACAGGTACAACAACAGGTATTGATGATTGATGAACAAATAAGTTTCAAATCTGGCAGTTGAGTAAACTAAGTCAAAGTCAAAATGTTTTTATCCATTATTATTTTTTACGATAATTTTTGAAACGTCAAATCTATTGTATCTCTTCGTAATCGCGACCAGCACACAAGGAGAAAGGCAAAATACAAGTTTTAATACATATTTTTTGACGTACGGAGACGCTTGTTATTACAGTTTGCAAAAACTTATAGTACATACTGATCGATGGATCACTGCGCTAGTCCTCGGACCTGAGATACACTACCAATAGAATAGACCCCCACTTGTTATACTTCTGATTTATTACCCCTTTACTCAGACGGCTCCATTAATAGCTCCCACTTCATTATTTAAATGAGACAATAGAATCTATTAAATGCAAAGCTCTACCTCCCTGAAACAACATAAAACAGATAACAGTTTTATAACACCACAAAAACGTTTCCTATCGATTAAACGACCATAAAGCTCGGATTAAAACATTAAACCTCCGCGCTGTCAACACAGAATTTAACCTCTCCACTGGATGACATAAACGAAAAAGGAAATAAAAATTCAAAAAAAGAACAACCACCAAAGAGGCGCATTAAGAATTGAGATAAGAGAGATGGACGAGCACTCAGCGCACGGCCAACTTTATTATTTATTGACACTTAAAATAATTACCGACGGTTGGCCCGTGCCGAAATGTGGACACCGAGCCGTGTCGAAGACCTTACACAGACTTGAGGCTTTAAATAGACCGGCTTCGCGGAACTCCGACGCACAAAAAAATATATAGATCGAATTGATGTTACGGGAGAAAATGACAATAGCCTACTAAAGCTAGGTAATAGTCGTTTCTCTTTACATGCATATTATGAATAGACTTTAGTCTAACACACTCCAAGTATATGTTTTATCTTTGCATAAAATATGTAAGTAAATTATACTACCATACAATTATTTAAACTGCCATTCTGCCTCCATACACGCCTTATTTATCATCTTTTGCATTGTAGTTTATTCAACCTGCCTGATTCAAAAGTTTACCTCACCATAATCATCTCCCGTCATCATACACCGAAGCCAATACAAGTGTTTTATCAGCGACTCATGTACCCTGTCGCCATAACTGTCCACCGGTGATAAACAGCCACACAGTCGATTTAGTCGTTCATACGGAAATAAAATAAATAAAAATAAAGTGTGTTTGGTAGATAATTTGTGAAGTGCGGCGGTAGCGGAGCTGGTTAAAGATAGAGCACACGCAAGCTCGGTACAAATAGTTGAGGTTTTTTGTCTTTTTTAGCATAAATATTACAAGACGTTAAATAAATATTACAAGACGTTAATTTCACACAGCGCCATCTAGTCCCAAACTAAGCATAGCTTGTAATATGTGAACTAGATAACGGATAGAATACTTAAATACTTTTGTAAATACATACGTATATATGATACAACACCCAAACACAGAACAAACATCTATATTCATCACACAAATGTTTGTCCTGGGTGGGAATCGAACCCACAACCTACAGCGCAAAAGGCAGAGTTACTACCAACTGAGCTATGAGGCTTGTTATAACTACAAACTGGTTCTCTGGTTTGAAGTAAATGTCCAATCCAAGTGAAATTGGTCCTTCTATTCTCAATTTAGGATAACAAATAAAAAAAATACATAATTTGTTGGCCATTGTATATACTAACTAGGTAGTTGCAAGTTGAGAAAAACCCAACGGCAAAATTATAAACATCATGGTTTTACCTAAGCATGTATTGCAATCTACATGTATTGTATTGGAAATCGGCATGTTGTATATAATTGGAAAATTAGATGTAATCAGCCGTCTCATAAATCAGCCAATTAATTATATCTCTACATCTGGTCCCCGACTTACTCTCTCCCCTCCTATTTCCCATCTCCAGTCCTCCAACCTTCCCCTTATTCCTTGAGCACTCCTCGAACAACGGTGACCGTTAAAATATTTTTTTACAATTGTATGCTTATATATAATTGTCATAATAGTCTATTATTACTATTACGTATGCTATTATATCATCATATAGTTATCATAATTATATTCAGTCGTAAATAATTACATCGCAAATTTCCAATTATAAACACACAATCAAATAAGACCTATAAAACCGGAAAAGGAATTATAAGTATTTGTGGCCAACGTTTACTGTATTGAACTTTATTTTATTTACATCCTTTAACAAATTTAATGTTCTCGAACTAGATACTGCATTACTAAGTACTATCGCAGATCTTCTGGCTAGCAACCTGCGCTCCTACCGAAGTCCGGATCCAAACATTTTGTGTTTCGCCGGTGCGCGTAAGAACTAGTGCCTACTCTGGCCTAGAATTCAAGAGCTATCAACAATTACCTTCACCAATGGGTATTTTGTGCTTCTATGGCGGGCTTCAATAAACCCATAGAAACAGTATGTGTGCTTGCGCGTGATTCATGCGCTCCCATTACTGACAGAGTGACAGATGGCGGCATAATGGCGACTGATTTACGATATCGCGCCGTAATGGCGTAATCGGAGCCGGACGAGGCTGCGTTTGGCGGGTACAGGGTGCATTCATTAATTTTCCGTTTGATTTTAAATCATCATCAACAGATAGGGCTTTCGAGCGAGCCAGTGCCTTCTCAGAAAGCTCGCTCCATCGTAGACATCATCTCTTGACCTCTAGGCCAGACCTAGAGGTCAAGAGCTAATCCATCTTCTTCTCCTTCTAATATATAAAAATTGATGTGTGTATGTTACTTATGGACTCCAAAACGGCTTGACCTATTTTTACGGGACTTTCACTGGGATATAGCTGTATGTTATAGGGTGTAAATTACAATATTTTTAAATAAGGGCTCCGCGCAACATTAAAATAGCGAATCATCATCAGAGTATCTTCTTTTCGTGGTATAGGCAGGGTTGCGATAAGAAAAGATTTTGATCTGTGGGAAATTCCTACGTTATGATGGGAACGCCTGGGTAATATGTTAAGAATGATAAAATCTTTTAATTTACATTTTACCAAAAAACTAAAAACATTTATAAAGGAATTTACATGACCGTACTTAATGGTAATTGGAGAATGAAGACTTGCTTCACCTGGGTGAAGCATGGTAAACCTAAAGGACAGTGCTCCACCTAGATTCACTAGGTGGAGCAACAAAAGAAACTTCGGACGTATCAACCTACCGAAGTTATTCGAAACCGAAATCAAACTCACAAACGAAGTCAAATATCTAGGGGTCATACTTGATAGCAAACTACTATGGAACAGGCACATTGACTACAAACTACAACGAGCTTGCGCTACTTTCTTTCAATGCAGCAGAATGCTCGGTAAAACCTGGGGTATCTCACCAAAAATAACCATGTGGCTATACACTGTCGTCATAAGGCCGACACTAGCATACGGAGCAATCGCATGGTGGCCGAGAACCGAACTAAGTACTGCCATAGCCAAACTACAGCGCTTCCAAAGACTGGCATGCTCCGCCATAACTGGCTGCATGAGGTCAACACCCAGTGCCGCTCTCGAGATTATTCTGGGTCTAGCGCCACTCGACCTATACATACAGCAAGAAGCGACAATGTCTGCAATCAGACTGAAACACTTAGGACTCTGGGGAAACACTAGTAGTCCACACGCAAAAATTCTAGACCAGGTGACAGCTTACCAGCCGCTGATAGCTGCGCCAAGCGATAGAATACCTACCTTACAAATAACAAAGAAACACTACCGAATACAACTATGGGAGGACCAGAAAGATGAATCGGGAATTCACGAAGTCCGTGTCTACACGGATGGTTCTAAGACCAACCAAGGCACAGGCGCTGGAATCCACTCTCTGGACCTCAACATTAGCATATCCATGTCACTAGGCATACACAGTTCCATCTTTCAATGCGAATGTGCAGCCATCACCGAGGCCGCAAGAGCAATATGCAGACGAGGAATCAATGACTACAGAATACGAATCCTCTCTGACAGCACGGCCACACTCAGAGCCTTGGAAAGCAAAAACTGTAATTCAAAGCTCATTCACGAATGCCACCTAGCATTGGAAAGGGCCGCCACTAAGAACAAGGTGACCCTTCAATGGATTAAGGGACACAGCGGGTCACTGGGCAATGACGCCGCCGATGAACTGGCTAGGAGAGGGTCGGAAACCACCACAGAAGGCCCGTCTCCGTCCCTCCCCCTGCCATTTTCACAGATCCGCACATGGATAAGGCTTCACACCCGGGACCTACACACCGAACGCTGGACCAACTCTACTACTGAATGTCGACAGGCCAGAGCAGCACTACCGACTTATTCACCAAAACTGACACGACGACTCCTAAACCTTAAGAGACAAGATCTCAGAATCATAGTGGGGACACCAACGGGCCACTGCCCACTAAATAAACACTTGTGCACCACTGGAGCAACGGACAGCCCCCTATGCAGAGGGTGTCTAACCGAAGAGGAATCAGCTGCCCACGTAGTCCTGGAATGTGTGGGAGTAACAGCACAACGCAAGGAAATCCTCAACAACCCGAGGTCACTCTGTGAAGCCTGCGAAGACCCCAGGAGTATTCTGCGCTTCTGGTCGGAGTTAGGCTGGCTACACTAGCCGGACATTCCTCACGCACAATGGACCACTTAGGAGTCTAAGTGCGGAAACGGGAGTCTTTTTACATTTACATTTACATTTACACTAGGTGGAGCACGGTCCAATAGGTATTAAACATTACACGGTAGGACTTCCAAACGCCAGACTTTCGAAGACAAATGTCATACTCCGGCGGGTGCTGATATATCACGCGTCTCCATCAGCCGACGGCTTCCGAACGCATACCACAAACCGGCCATGTCGCAGCTACTACAATAATTACTGAATATTTCAGTACAAGCCTACCATCCACTAAAGTCCAAAAAACAAAACTCCGTGTTTTCGGTTGGTCACATTTTTTTGTCAGGTTCTTTCCAATCTGGTTAGTGTACGATAGGTAAGTAGATGTTGGAGACACTGAGATGAGATGCTAGTAGGTTGTTTTTTTTATGATGCTTTGGCATTCAAGGCTTGCTTGGACGAGGTTGAGTTATAAGTCTAAGATAGAGCGAGCCTCCTGGTCTTTATAAGGCGGCTTGATAGTCTGACATATAGGGTGTTACAGCCCACCATGAAGACACTGCTGTTGTAGATCTGATGGTGATGATTGTCATGACTGATTATCTTTGGCGTGTGAATGGTACAATTGGGAGTGGAACACCTCGGCGCACGCTCTCTGTCAAACTCGGAGATGTTTTCAAGAAAGACCAGCTAAGAAGTACCGTAAGCCGACGAGCATGTATGAACGAGATGAGAATGAGAGTGAAAGAGACAAAGAGGTGTGGAAAGAGTACGTAGCAATATGTTGTCGCTGCATATACTTCACTGGAAAGACGGCGTAAGAGTGAGTAGATATGTATTTATTTTTAGGTTTCAAGACATTTATTCTCGTAAGAAGCTATTTTCATAATATTATATATTATGAAAATAGCACAAGGTATGATTTGATGATACTTGAAATTGTGATTAGAACATATTTTTGTCATATCTTCGAAGCTTGTAAAACAGTGTCCAGTCCAGAGCTAGTTGGTCGCTTTAATGGACAAAGTACCTTACACGTACTAAAATGTATTCCGTGGTAAATAAACCAACTGTTGGGTAATCTGTGGGTGACACGCCACGCGCTATCTCGCCACTCACTCATTGGCATGTAATGAGCCCACATTAATAATTACACCGTGTCATTGGAAGCTTTTAAATAATACTTGCTTTATTTGTACGGTGTACAGAATCGCAAAGAAATTGTGTTTACTATCTAGGTTTATTTATTGAGCTTTTTACTTATCACGCGTGTATCCATATGAGGAATATGTAAAAGAAAGGACAAGGATGCATGATTTAGGCAAGGAAATTCTCGATTCTCAACGTTACAAGACTCTCTGGATGGAAATCACGTCTCTTCTGAACCTTTTCAAATACTAGAATGTGATTTTTAAAATTCAATTCATTAATTTGACATTTTCATTTTGTGGCAGTCGCGGGGAATCGATGGATGGAGGCGGCTCAGGTGCTATTTGTGGATATTGATTGGAGTAGGCCTACGTTCTAAATATTGATAGTGATGAGCTGACAAAGAGTTAATCTAAAACGATTTTTCTTCCAATGTAAGATGAACATGATAAGGCTTGAATCAAATCTTATGGTCAAAGGTCAAAACACAAAAAAACAACCGAAGTTTCTCTTAATTAATTGGCTTCACAGTTCTGTTTATAGTAGTTCTACCTGCGCTGCCTACAGCGGTCGGGTTTGTCCCGGGTAGGAATCGAACCCACAACCTATTGTGGGTTCGATTCCTACCCGGGACAAACATTTGTATGATGAAAATAGATGTTTGTTCTGTGTTTGGGTGTTATATTATCATAGGCATGTATTTACAAAAAAAGGTTTAAAAAAAGGTACTTATTCTTATTCTCCGTAATCTAGTTCCCATATAACAAACTTTGCCTAGTTTGAGGCTAGATAGCGTTGCATAAAATGTCTAGTAACATTTGATTGTTATTTTTTGTAAAAAAAATAACTAAACTGAGCTTTTATTTATTCTGGCACTTTAAATTTATCTATTTTGCTCGAAAAATTTGGGGTATGTATTCTGATTTGAAAGTTATTGGTTTGAAGGAAAGCCTTCAAACCAAACTTTCATACAGGTGTCTAAAGACCTCGTCTAATTATACACATCCATTAAATCATGACCCCACTAGTTGCGAAAACAATTATGGTTTTACGGCTTTATCTAATCAAAGCCTAAATCTACAAAACAATTAATCACCGCGAATTGTTACAATTTCAATTAACAAACATTCATGTGTCGTAAACGCGAATTAGAGTCTTGGCGTTGCCTTATCATAACAGCTGGTCCACTCATATGAAAGCTCCATCATCAATGTTGCAACCTGAAAAATATATTACAGGTCACGTGCCCCGAAGCGTGAAGTTGGGGGATTTGCCATAATGACCGCTTAGCATACGGGTCGGAAATGTAAGTATCACTGTGCAAGTATCCAATGAACTGTGTGGCCAAGTTATCTTTTAGAAGATTTAACTGAAAACAAGTAAGATATAATTCAAAAAGTTGGGACATACTTACTATACGAGTTAACTAACTCGATTATAAAGAATGGTAGGAAACGATACCGACATCTCTACATCATCTTCATAGTCGGTACTATTAAAACTCGAGTGAGTTTGAATAGATCGACTATCGAACCGATGCTTTTTATGGTTCAAATAACAAATATGGTTCCAAACGGACCCTTTTACTCTGCCTCGGCTCCGCGCGTTTGGCTGTCAGCGGGCTGTATCTTATGAACTGAATAAGATAAAATTTATTTTCATAGTGTGTATTTCTAATGCCGCTAAGCAGGAAACGTGATTTTTGCCTTGAAAAGTGGGTCGGAACACTCTGTATGCGTGTCCGGTATTTATAAGTTTATAGTAACCACTCAACAGCATTAATACATACATCGCAATCAACTCAACTGCACATTGCTCGAATAGATACCAACTATTGAACTTAACATTGAATTTCATATATATGAAGCAGGAAATTAAAATGTTTGATATTAAAGTAAGATTAGATCTCCCCTTTTATTTATTTACAAAAATAGAACTTTTGGCTGGATCGAAGATAAGATTGAATACTGATGACTATTCACTAGACTTCGAAGGTTAAAACAATGCGAGCCATGTCAGAACATTGCTCGTCTTGTACGACAACTGTGCGCAGAAATGGACTAAACTGAATTTTTCTTTCAATTTGTTCAATTTGAAAATGTAAGTGACTCCACAGGTAAAGCCAGATGTAAAAGTAGTTTGCATTTAGATAAAAAAGGGAAAGCATACTATTTCAATGAACTGAATTGTGATTGAATTGTGTATTTCTACTAGTTTCAACTACAATTCAAGTTTCCTGGACATCCCGGGATTATTTTTTTTACTGAGAAATAAAGCGTAGGTGTCACAAAAATAAGACGGCCCTAAAAGAGAGGGACCCCCCATCGGATTTATAATCGCATTACGAAGCAATTGATCGATTATCACTCGATTCGATTGGTAATAAGTCCTATACTTTCACCGAGTGTTAATGTCAAATCCCAGCGACATTGCTTTGGCCAGACCTGGCAAGCGAGCGAGACGGGAAGAGGCGTGGAAGAGTTACTTAAAAAATCTATCAGCTAGTAAAATTGTGCTGTACTGATTTGAGGACGAGACTCCTGCGAAGTCTGAATAGCAAAGTTCAAAGGATTTGTAAGTATTTCACAACGTGACTGAGACAGGTTTTTTTCAAACTCAGCTGTTAGGTACATCATACTTAAAAATTGAAAAAAATTGAGCACGTTAATCAGCCTAGACAAATACTGGAGTATTTATCTAGACTCCTGTTTTTGAAAACCGTTCAGACGGTGTATAACTTCTGAAATTTAAAATACATTTTTAAATTTCAGATTCATATCAGGTCAGATCAGGTTTATATATTCTAAAGTTAAACACGCGCAACTTTTTTTTAAAGTAATACATTCAGAAGGTACCTTTAAAGATCAATATATACAGAGTAACGCAATCTGGTGATAGGAAAGGTTCTAATAAACTAATTGCTAATGCCCAGAATAAATAATGTATACTTTAATTATTTTGCACACATGTGTTAAGAATCTGGCAAAATTTTGCGGGGTATGTGTCAGTTGTGAATTAATAGGACAAATCGCTCCCACCAATGGCCTTACAAGTGTAGCTGATGCTTTAGTTTTGTATCAATTTCGTATCGGCTCAAAAGTATTTGTATCGTTTTTAAATCCTTTTAGTTACGGCCCGAAAAGTGGCTGCTATGACAGTAAGAAGTGTTTTATCGCATAATACGGATCAATGGAGATAAGGTGAAACATTAAATTGACTAAAGTCGATTGTGTCGAATGTTCGTAGCCAAGTTGCGTAATTAGGGTGACTGCTGAAAAGTTTCTTTTGAAATGAAGAGAACACTATGAATACTACTGATATTAACATATTGTGGTAAATATTCCGCAGGTATGAGTTATACTCCTGAAAAGTTTGAGTGGGTTTGGTATAGGATCAGGTTCCTGTTTTATATACTTACATACAAGTGTATGTATTTCAACGGTCCTCTGGATTTTATTAATAGACATAATTTTTGACATCTTGTCTCAAACAAAGAAAAATATTTTCGATGCTTCCAGCATAGCCTATTATCGATAGCGATATATATCCAGCTATTCTCAAACATTTGGAAAGCCGTTTCGGATGGAATTCGGAAGTTTCCGATGGAGGTTATGGAGACGCTATACTTAACTCCGAAATCTACAAATTTTGACAATGTATACCGCAGAAGGTTAACAGAAATAGTTCCGAGAATACCGTTGACATCGGATATCTATCTATTGGATTATAAGTTGAAACCGACAAAAAGTGATGTTTTCGATCCAAAATCTTTCTGTGTGTTTGAGAATCGCTACACAGGTAACTCTTATGTATTCTACGTCTGCGCAGTATTTTCTAGTATATAGAGGCTTATATATTGTAGCCTAATTAAACTATTTAGAACTCTGTTTTCACTTATCACGATGTCATGCTGCTACTAGGGCATCCAATCCGTATTTGTGATCTCGGTATTTGCGGGATCTATGATTTACGTTCCCGCAGGATCCCGCAAATGTTAAATGTTAGAACTGCCTACAAAGTGTTGTGTATGTCAAAGTAAATAAAAAAATGCTGCTGTAATAGGATTGGCGTCTTGACGATAAATAACCTCGACAGCTATCTGGACCGGTTACAGTGTTTCCGAAAAGTTATAATCAATGTTGGTTCCAAGGCCAAGATCGATGAGAGCTTTAGCAATGCATAGTTTCAGTCTATTAAATGTTTCGATCATGTAGGCTTAACTGCTCCATTGTATTTTACAATCTGCAACTAGCTGCAATTTTTTACCCAGCTCTGTTTGATGATTTAGATGTAGGTACTCCTGAAGTTAACATTTTTTTTGTTGGAGACTTCTTTTTTTATTTTTATTGCACGACGGGGAAGCGCAGAATACTTAGGTAAATGGTGGTAGCTAGCAAGGCAGACTTAAACGAAGTCCTACCACCAATCAAACCAACAATATTATACTCTCCCTGGGGGTCGAACCCGGGGCCTCTGGATCTGTAATCGGTGGGTTGAACCACTAGACCACAGAGGCGTTTAAACATAATTTAATCCCACATAAACTTTTTATACTAATCCCGCAGAGCCCGCGGATCCCGCACAGGTAATCCCGCTTCTTGCGGGATTGGAAAATGATGCGGGATCTCGGTATTTCGAGATCTCAGAATACCGAGATTGGATGCCCTAGCTGCGACACAATTTTATACTAACTACGGCATCGTTTCTTCAATTTAAAATATACCTGTTTTTGTTTCTAATAAATCTAGTCTAGCTAGTGGAATTCTATATTTTGTATAGTTATTGTTTCATCAGACGAAGTCAAAGTATGTTTTTTTATTCGGTAAGATTTTTAGGATAATTTTGATAAGACTTCAGGCTTCAATGAACTCTATGATGAGCAGATTCCTAGCCGACCATCTGGGCACGTCGAATGGTGCGAACCCGTGCGCCTGCGTATCTGTGAATGGCCGCGGCGGCCATCACGACGGCATTGTGCGTTTTTTGCCAGCGTGCCTTTCGAGTCGGGGTCGAGATCCCGTGTCCATTGTTATAGGGCTACTGATAAAACTAAACAGACCATAGATAATACATGTATATATAATTATATAGACAAAGATAATGAGACAGTTTGATAACACGTTATGGAAATTGCCTGGCGTGGATCTGGATATTTAATCTTAATTTAATTACTAAAAAAACTTTTATTTATATACAACAAAAATGGCTCTAAATTAGACAACAACATTGTATGTATTTACTATCTATGAGTATTTATCGATTCCCGCAGGTTTCCTCCTTTACTGTAAAATATAGGATTTCATATATTAAAAAAAAAAATAGATTTCATATCTTTAGAGATAAGGGATATGAGGGTAGATATAGAGGGTATGGAGTAATTTCTTGTATTTTCTTCATTAACTTTTCAACTATACATGATAATGTAAGAATTAAAAAAAATGATCTGATCCTCTTATTGACGAGACGTTAAAAACGGACTCTGAAAGCGGACTCGAAATTTAAAAAGAAGCGCCTTGGTCTTGCTAAACGGAATATCTACCAAATGTATGATAATAAGCTCAAAAATTACACACTACGGTAAAAACAGTTTTTGGGGGTAATTTTAAAATAGTGGCCGAAGTAGCAGAAATTAGCAGAAGAGCCACATAATTTACATAAATATACAATAATGGCTGACGAAGAAGTCCTCCTCAAGGAAGCAGCGCACGGCAATGAATCTCGTTTCTGAACATTTACTGGGATGGTGGGCTTATGTTAATGGAAACAAGCCAGGTCGTCGGTCAGCGGCAGATCGTGACCCTTGCCAGCCAATCAGTCACGATGTCAATCCAACACAGATGCTGAATGAACCGAGACCATCCCCCTTTACAAAAAAATAAATAGAAAGAACCACGGATATTACGGAAAAGCTGAAGAAATATCGATAATGTTCTCTTGTCCGTGAAATCACGACGATTTTTTGAAAAGGAATGTTGGGAAATTGTTTCTTTTTGTTTGGCGAGAAATCATCTTTTTGGAAAGCATCCCAGATTAACTTAAAAAATGCTTAAGTAGGTATACAATGCAATTCAGACGCTCTAAAGTGGACATCGACGAGTAGTGCCTATACTTTGTTAAGGCTATTTTTTGTAAGTTTTAGATGAGTTGACTCATGACTATTGATTAAGGTCTGAATTAAGTCTTGATTTCGAGGCTTGCACAGGCAACCTAATGATGAACCTACGATAGAGCGAGCTTTTCAAGACGTGTGTATCTTTGTAGGTACTGTCTTTTTGGAGGTAGGGCAATAGAGATACAGACGCTGGCAACGGATCCTAAGCGCCAACAAACTCTGTTCATAAATTCAAAATGTAAACAAGGAATAAATTAATTCAAAGTGCTTACTACAATATAAGTAAGTAACTATATCGCGGATAAGAACGCGTGGCCCGATGTTGTTATACCAGTTGGCAGCTAAATGATGATTCTTCAATGTTAACAAACTGCTCATTAGGTAGTACTCGTACATTAGGTGGTAATAAATATTTTAAAATTGCATTAAGTATTCAGGTTTATGATGTACTTATAAATGTTATTTAAATTATGTAAAACTTTGTATGCCTAAATATTTAAAGGATCATCAAAGATACTAACTAGCTTCGTAGCGGTCGCAATTCTGAACAAGCAGTAGATGTAATATTTCCAAATTATCCTAAAAATCTTAATGTATTTTGACTTTTGAGTTTGAAGGTAAATAAATAATTTTCGGGAATTTTACAATATATTAAGCACCCACGGATAATAAATGCATCGGATATCTACATAATATAAAATCAATGCTATTATTGCCAAACATAGACAATAGAACCAAATGAGTTAATTTACGGCAACGCAATCGTCGACGGATCAACTATGTACCTACTTGCACACATAAATCATCGGTATTGACGAAATTATGCTTTGTTTTAGGCGGATCTCGTGTTGAAATCGCTTTGTTTCGACAAATTGATTCAACCAAGGCTTCATGTCAATCAATGTGCATATTGGAATCTTTGCTGTAGCAAACTTGGTACACATTTCAAGTTATTGTAATGGGCAAGCGTTTTCACAATATTCCCGAAAAAAAACCCAGAATTAATGAATTAACACTATATTGTATCGTAGGTACACAAAAATTACATCGAATATACAAAGGAATATGAGAGATAAGCTCGCCTTTGCCATACTTTTTAATTCTGTTTGTATTTTTTTTTTATTGTACGACGGGGAAGTGCTTGGCCTTCATCTCACCTGGTTACAAGTTGAGATAAGGCCGAAGGTGGAGGCGCACTTCACCCGGAATCCTCAACAAACTGAGGAACTGGCTATCTTACCTCTAAATGCCGGAACACATTTATGGCGACAGAATTAGGTAAGATGGTGTAGCTACCACCATCACCAGGCGGACTTAAACAAAGTCCTACCACCAACCAAAATATGCTTATATGATTGTGGGTGCATAACAGAAAAAATAAAAATTCATCTATCTATAGGATGTAAAACTAGAAACATTACATTTGGACACAGGAATTGTAATAGTTTAGTGTACCGCATGTAAACAGTAATTTGATACCCGAAGGGGTGAGCAGTACATTGAGCATGGAATATTTTGACCCCTCAAAAATATCTACTATAGATGCATTGCAAAGAAGTAGAACGAATTATGAATACTCAACTGCACACGTCATACTGGTAAAAAAAACTAAGATTATGTACAGGAGCAATCGCTTCCGGCTTAGGGATATAGTTGTACAACAGTATGAGTTTTTGATAATGCTCAGGTAGGCACCTAAGCTGTTTTGATCACAAAATGCAACAGTAACGGCCGTAAGCTGTAAGATAAGGTCAAGCACAATCGAGTAGCTTCGCGGACTTTTAATTGGGAATTGATAAGTGTCAGCTATTGACATTCATGCAACTTGTTCTGTGTGAAGGATCTTACGCCTCAAGAGTTGTGTTCACAACAGAACCATTGTGTGAACGGTTAGTGGAGAAGACAAGGTCTAGTGTGGGTTAGCAGACAATTGAGATGATCGTGTAAAGTAACAGATTGACGAAAACATCGAAGCGTGTGAAGACTGAACTTGTAATACACTAGGGACTTTTCGACATCCCGTGGATTTTTTTTCAAATCCTATCTTAGTGCACCCATTTACTACGAAAGGGAGGTACCCTGACAATGTCTAGTATCTAGGACATTTGCTTTGGGCTGTGTGCAGATTGTCAGTCAGCAGCTACCCGACGGTTTCATACATTTAGAGTAGTCATAGGTTTATACTTTAATTCGAAATAACGGTTATTTATCGCAGTCTGCCCGCGTAATAAATATGGGTAAAATACTCCTATTTTCGAATCAAAATAATGTGTTAAACTTGATACACGGTATGTACGTAAAAGGTAAAAGCTCTGTCAGACGACAAAATTAGGCAAATAAGTTCTGATTAATGACGAAATAGTCAACGCACAAGGGGTCAGGTCAGGTTATGCAACTGCTCACGAGCGGGCTGTCACACCAGCACATTTCAATTACAGATACCTCTGATATAGCGCCATCAACAATGCATGTTACGAGACCGCGAGATAAGCTGAACAAAGAAATCAAATTCGAGTGAAATACTTACAAGCCGCCTCTAATAGCCTCTGGTCTAGTAGTGCGCCTACCGGTGTCGGATCCAGAGATCCCGGGTTCGATCCCCAGAGATTTGGTTTGTGGTAGGACTTTGTTTAAGTCCACCTGGCTGGCTACCACCATCTTACTTAAGTCTGTCGCCATAACAACAATTCTTGAACTGTTGTGTTCCGGCATTTAGAGGTAAGCCAGTTCCTTAAACAGTTGAGGATTCCGGGTGACGTGCGCTTCCACATACGCATTATTCCGCCTTATCGTAATTTGTAACCAGGTAAGATTAAAGGCAAGCGCTTCCCCGTCGCGCTATAAACAATTTTTTTGTGCCAAGTAAGACCTCTATGGCTTTGAGAAGGTAAGTCTGGGTTGTAGAATGTACGAAAACTTGAAATCTTGTGCCCTCTAGGCACAATGCAGGTGTGGCGTAAAACACATCGACAGCACGGCCAAAACAATCGACGCACAGCTTAAACCACAGGGGTCCTAGAGAGTTTACATTTTCTTATGCGCCCTAAGAAAGGCTTTGAAGAAATTCCCACGGGATTATATTAACATAAAAAATTACATATACCTACATACTTCTGATACAATACAACAAACATCCATGATCATCACAAAAATGTTTGTCCTTGTTGGGAAGCAGACCTACAGCGCAAGCCCGAAGCTGCAAGGCCAGTCAATTTAACTATTCAATTTATTATGCACATTTTACCAATGAACTCGTTGGGTGCTGAGCGAAAGCTGGTCTATGGCCAGCACCCATCGAGCTAAGCAATACATGTGAGACGTTTGAAAGCAAAAGCTTCTCAATACCTACGTCTGAAGTTGCACCAATCCTAAACCCCAAGACAATGGGTACAAGCAACTAGATCGGGGTCGTAGCGGGTCACGAGCTGAGCCAGTTTTGGGGTCACGAGCTACCTATTATACAGGCTACATGTGTTATGTACACTAGAGTGTCGCATACTCAAGATACTGTGATAATCACGCACCAAACTTATTGACCAGTCGGGTTTGTATCGAAAGGGAGTATAGCAAGATGGCCAACCTATAAAAACGTCCCAATCTTCCTCTTCTTCCAGAAGCTTAATGTTATCCTTGCGGTCACGTGATGATGATTGCCTTTTGATATGATTGTCTAGCTCTAGGCCAGAGCAAGGATGAGGTCTACGATGGAGCGTGCTTTCCCAGATAGCTCTTCTGCCCAACGTCGGAATACAGCAAACCTTTTAACCGGACATCAGCAGGAGGGCGGTTGCTCAGCAGGTCGCTAACCAGGTGGACCTTTATTGGTTTTAACCATCTCTGTGGTCTTAGTGGTTCACCCACCGGTGTCAGATCCAGAGGTCCTGGGATCCCTAGGAGTACAATGTTGCGCTGAGTTTGGCTGGTAGGACTTTGTACGTACATTATTATGGTGACACGTCTGTCACCATAGTAACGATTATAAATTATTATTGTTGTGTTCCAATTTAGACACATTTAGAGGTAGAGGTAAGATAGCCAGTTCCTTAGACTGTTGCGTATTCCGAGAAACGTAAGCTTCCACCGGTTTTATCGTAACCTAAAACCAGTTGATATGTAAAACAATTTTCTTTTGTAAATACATACATACTTACATAATATGATACAAAACAATACCCACAGAAAAAACATCTATCATCATTCCAATATACTTAAAGGCAAAAGGCAGAGCTACTACCGGCTGAGCTATGATAAAGTTGTGTTTCAAACCTAATAATACTAATATTAATTGACTGGTCTACCAGTTTAGCGGTCGCCTTGATGCCGTTCATGCATTAGATACTCGTAGGTACTTAAACCTAAATCAACAGTGTTACAATTGTTACAACACAGATCTGGTCTGGCCCACGTCCATTCACAGGCCTACGCAGGCTTGTTCTCCCATTGATACCACTGATTAGGAATCTTATCTAATCAATTTATTAAGCTGCGAAAGGGCAAGCCTAGTCTGCAAATATAACGTCAATGAGTAGACCTATTATGAAATTGACAAATAATTTTAACGGTTTATCCGCCTTGTTTCTTTCTAGGATTTTCATTATGTCTTTAATTATAAGTAGTAATTATATCTACTACCACCTACACCACTGATAAGATTTGTGGTCTTTTCAATTCCCAATCCCAATAACTCTGATCCTATAACAATAATCGTAATTGTTGTGTTCCGAAATGAACAGGTAATATAGCCAGATCAGTCTGTTGAGGATTGGGTTTGAAGTGCGCTTCAACCATCAGACTTATTGACACTTTTGACACCATGTCAGATGAAGACCAAGCTTCCCCATCGTAGAGTAAAATAAGATAGTAAAAAACAACAAGCACATTTATTGATATGATATAAGGATTATGATACTAAGCAAATCAGATCCTGAAACACCAAGCCTTGACTCAAAGAATCCGGCGTACCTACGTACATCCTGGTGTATTGTTCTTCGACACAATCAATCACCATTTACGAATGTTGAGCCATAGATTAATATTATTTATTAGCACAATTAATTTTAATTCGATCAAGGTTACTGCTGTATTGTCTCATTTGTTATCTAGTTATGGCTGTAATTAAACTAAATAATGAAGTGACAAAAGTTAAGGTAGGTAGTAGGTACCGTACCGTAGAGGTGAAGTGTATACATTTAATTTAACAAGCGACTGTACAACGAGTAAAGAACATCAAAAATGAATGAAGAACTGAACTACTATACCATGAAAACTAGATTCGAACATGTAGTTCTGTGAATCAACAGTGGTGTAAGCTTTATGCATATATTATTACATGAAAAAAAATGTCGTAGCGGCTAGGAAATAATTTTTCATATATTTTAACCGCATGTGTGGTCTAGTGGTTCACCCATCGATTTCAGATCCAGAGGTCCCGGGTTTGATCCCCAAGGGGAGCAATATTGTGCTTGGTTTGATTGGTGGTAGGACTTTTAGGTCCGCCTACACCTGGCTACGATAACAATTCTTAAAAAAAATATGTTCCGGCATTTAGAGCTAGGTACCACCATCTTACCTAATAATGTCGCCACAATAACAATTCTTAAAAAAAAAATGTTTCGGCATTTAGAGGTAAGATAGCGCCTCGTAGTGCCTCTACCTTTGGCCTTATCTCAACTTATTACCAGGTGGGATAAAGGCCAAGCGCTTCCCCGTCGTAAAATAAAAAAAAAGTTGTATACTTTAGGAGTGAAACGTCCGTGGGAATTTCTTCTAACCATTTGTAAGTGCATCGCTACACTTCCCTGAAAATTGCAAGTCTCTAGGACATCTGGTTTGTCAGTAACACGAAGATTTTATATATTTAGATATACTTTTCACATAAATAGTACTAGACAATTTATATATCCCATTTGAAACTATATTTACGGTTGGAACAGAAGCCATAACAAAGCAAAAATGCAACCTAAGACACAGAAAGTTAATATTTTGAAGTGCAATCAAATGTTTTACGATACCCAAGCGTTTATATGCACCACTGTCATAGTTGAAACGGTGGCTCGTTAGCTTTGCGGTTCATTAGCCGATGTCTCAGGTATTTCCTTGTAATTGCTGAACGGACACCGCCATACCACTGCTTGTACCATAAATATGCAACTTAGTAATGTAGGTGACCCTAGCACTAACATAACAAGTGTGATCGCGCGACTGCCTACACACTAAACAGGCTTGTTTGTAAAGGGGTTGCTCCACTGGGAAGTTAAAAGAACTGTGTGGTGTTACTTATCAAGACACACCTAAGTTGGTGATAAGTCTGCTTTCTGAGAATTTTTCTTGGTTGTGGGTTCAATTTCCGCCAAGAACAAAAAACTGTGTGATATAGAAATAGATGTTTGTTCTGTGTTTGGGTGTTGTATTGTATGATAAGAAAAATATTGATAAAAAAATAGTTATTTGAGTATCCATCCGTAATTTAGTTCCCATATTAATTACGATAAAAAAAAACTATTTGTCTTTTTTTTTACGAGCTGTGCCTCAGTGCGCGTTCTTCGGTCACACGGTGCATACTCCAAATGATCTCAAAACGTAAGCAAAAAGTGTTAATATCCGTTAATAATACAGTTTTACGAACAAAACCTTTATAAAAGAAACTTATCGACTACTTATAACTAGAACCCACCACACGTAGAGCTATTAAGTAAGCTCTAATTGCCAGCATGTTCTACCCGTGTCAAAGTTCACACCGTCTTCGATGAACATACAACAGCAACAATGATGCATTACACCAGTTACAAGCGTTACCAGTGCGAACGACTGGCAGTTTACAAAGTCAGCCATATTGTAATCCGCATGACAGTGACAGTGACAGGTAACAAAACGTCACAATAAATTGAGCGGGGGAATAAAGCATTTCGCGCCGTTTCTAGGTTGCTTTGGAGACGTTGTTCGACTCAGGCGCACCATCTTGATACCGTTCCACTGTTCGTGGGAACACTCCACTCCCAACAGTCTAATTTATTACCTAGAACTGAACACGTGATCTAGTCAATCCATGGACTCTATTTTAAGTTGAATATAACTTGTCAAGTTTGCCAGTCACTCTAATCCATCATAGTAGTTAAAGTTCAAGTTAATTTCTAAATTAAAAAAAGGAAGAACTCAAAAATTGAAACTTTATTTTTCATTATTTTTAAATTGTAATAAAAATAGTACTTACTTACTTACTTAACATAAAATGTATTTTTTAATCTGATGTATAGAACACATGGCAGTAACGGAAAAACGTTTAAAGGGCTGTCCTTATATTTTGGAGGTATGTGAATTCATGTAATAGGGAAATTTATAAAAAAAAACATATGATCTAGTTTCCGCCTGTTCCATACCTATATCCCTGCTGGTCTATCCCCAATGGTGGAGAGGATCAGTTTTTGTGTCCATTTATTTAAACGTCTTTTTGAAAGTATTAGGTACTAGAAAAGAAAGATATCGTAAAACAGTTTTATCATACGTTTTGTATGAATATTTAAAGTAATTTTGGTGTTATAATTTTATGGTGCCTCTCATTTCTTATACTTATAAGAAACGTAGTCTGTGAGCGTGAAAGATGCTCAGTAATCATCTCATACTAGTTACAATACTTAGTCCATAGACTACTAAGCCCTCGGCTGAACTACATGCCAGTGACGACTCTATACCGTCTGCTAGAGTATCGTAAATTCAAATAGCAAATGAGAGCGCAAAAATGAATCGGAGTATGTTGTCAACGTACGCCGTCGACAGTTTCGTAATGTTATACGAAACAAATGGTTTATTTAGTAACAGGTAAAGCGAAACAGGTCGCAAAGTCATCAAGATCGAATGCACTAAAACACACAACACTTCAGATATAGTAATGCTCTTAAAACTCGCGAGTGTTATTGTACATTTTTAAACACGGGTTTTACTCACGTTGAAACGCAGAAGACTATATACTAATTATCTAATTATGGTTCGCTGGGAGAACCGAAACAAAGTGTGAATCCGTGTTTGAAAATGAAGAGTAATGCTGTTCAAAGAAAATAACCAAGAAAGCATTTTTTTTTGTATATTTGATGGGCTTGACGTCATTGCTTGTCTAGGCCCGAAAGAAGCAAGGCACTGGCTCTCCCGCGCACGGAATACGGCAAACCGTTTGGCGCCGGATTACAGCAGGCTGGTGTTCGCTAGCCAGGTAAACAGGTTGAGATCATTCAGCCGTTGCCGTTGCCCGCAGCAGATCACCAGGAGGTAAATCACACCTATCCCATGTAATAAAAAAAAGAGCTAAATTATAGAATGATTACCTATTTGAGTATTCATATGCATAGATTCTATTGACGTACGATTAAATCATAACAAGCCTCATAGCTCAGTTGGTAGTAGCTCTGCCTTCTGCTCTGTAGGCTGTGGGTTCGATTCAAAATCAGGACAAACATTTGTGTGATGAATATAGATGTTTGTTGTGTGTTTGGATGTAATGTATGTCATATAGTACGTATTTACAAAAAGTATTTAAGTATTCTATCCGTAATCTAGTTCCCATATTATAACTATGCTTAGTTTGGGGCTAGATGGTGCTGTGAAAATTAATGTCCTGTAATATATATTTATTTATTTATATAAATATTGATAAGATGATGTATTTTTACATATATATGACATTAATTTTCACAGCACCATCTAGCCCCAAACTAAGCATAGTTATAAAAATACATCATCTTAACGTCAACAGCTCGTTGCTCCACGTAGACATGAGACTTCTCCATGACTGGGAGATGGTTTTTGTTATACTCTCCGAGCTTGGCTAGCGGCTACGATATCATAGATCTGATTCTAGGACATTAGTCACCCTTGACACCTGTGAGTTAAAGGTTTTGGTGCTGATCTCACAGTTACTGTGTTGGACAAATGGCATCTAGACTCTTCTATCTTCATCTAGAACTATTAGTTTTATTTGAATACGAGTTAGCTCTTGACCTTGAAACGTGCTTAAGCAAGGACGACGTCTACGATGGTCAGAACCTACCGAGAAGATCCTAGAACACAGTGGAAATACAGAAGTTTTTGCAGTGCATATAATATAATATTTTTGAAAGCGCTCAGCACTCAAACTTTCAATTTTGCCATACATTATAGGTACCTATAAACTATCATTAGTAAACTCATCACATACAATATTATTACCATTACAATGTTAGGAAATTGCAGAATAAAGTGTATTCAATAATTACCGGTGCCTCACGAGCATCATCAATTATTTTCTATCCCAATAAATGTGACTAAAACATATTTCGTCTTCGTGATGTTTGTTCAGAGCTCCTACGATACGAAGTAAGCTATTTTACCACTACTAGAGGCGATATATACAAGGCATACATAACAATAACTTTAATTGAAATTAGTTAATCATTCATTCTTGAATTGTTGTGTTCCGGCATTTTAGAGGTAAGATAGCAAGTTCCTCAGACAGTTGATGATTTCGGGTGAAGTGCGCTTCCAGCTTCGCTTCTACGTCGTAAAAAAAACGTCAATGCCTTTGACAATGCCTTTGGAAATGATACCAGGAGTTTTCTTTTGAACGTGTAAAGTCCTAGTAGCACTAGCGATTTGACCCAGGTATTGTCTTTAAATAGGAAAGTAATATCCTGATATTTAATACGTATTTAATAAAGGGAAAACCGGGTTACCGTAAGCTCTTCGCCGATAGCATCTTTTTGCATTGTATGACAATTCATTATCATTTTTATAGTTTCTAATAATAAGGAGTTCACATCGTACCTACCACTAGTCGATACATATATATATATATATAAATAGCATGAAAAGTAAATACATGTTGGTAATAATGCTATATTTTTTTCCAAATCGAATGTTTACGTTGTTTTATATCTGATTTACTATTTTGATTTTATACACAGAAAAAAACAACCATAAGTACCTACAAGACTAATGATTAAGCCAGATTATTTTTTGTGTAATAAATAGCCAAAAACATCCTACAACTATTATAATATTAGAGAATACATTCGCATGTTGGGAACTTCTTTAATTTGCGATTTCCTACGTCATCGCATCTATGAGAGCGGCACTAAGCCTTCACAGATCCATGAGCAGCGCTTGCGCAAGCGCAACAGAAGAAGCCATGCTTCATTTTGTGTATCACCGTCGCACGGTAAATCAGATTACCGGGTAAACCGTTACCATTACCACTGGCGTAAATAAATAACGAACGTGCCAAATGACGCACGAAATGCACCGTACGTTAATCACTTACACAATACCGGTAAGGGATGATGACGCTTTGTCAACTTTGGTGATATTAGTTGGTACACGAAAATATTCAATTGCCCATCTTCTGGTAATGAAGGTGACCTTTGAAGAAAGTATGATGGGATATTGCGGTCAATATCGTAATGTGGTCTATGTTTAAATATTCGTTTGTACTCAAAATTCTGCTATTGCCCAACTTTTGGTACCTGGTATTAATAAGAGCTTTTACTGACATAAATGAATAATATTATACTAGCATCTGCCCGCAGGTTTCGCCTGGAAGCCTATATGTGATCCCTTGCCTAGAACAATATCTGTGCAAAGATTCAACTCAATCCGTTCAATTTCAATTTATTTATTTCACCACATTATAACTAGGAGTGCTACATAAGGCAAGTCAAGGTACACCAATTTGAACTTAGGATAGGTACCTAAGATTACAGACATTCCATTTCCATCTAATGGAAACAGTTGGCCTGTTATCTTACTCTTTTTCATTAGGGTTTCAATCGGTTTCTAATAACATGGCTGCTTTTTCGATTGAAACTGATTGAAACCCAAATAAAACCGAGTTAGGTAATAGACCAGCTGATATTTGGGATGAAAAGTAACCTATGTAATATTGCCGGTCTAGAGCAACATATGTTGCAAAGTTTCAGTTCAATCCGAGCAGTAGTTTTTGCGTTAAGATGGAAAAAATATCCATCCAAACTTCCAAAACCGCTTTAGCTATTTTATAATATTAATTTGGTATGACGTAAAGCATATAAGAATACTGGAAGTCGATGCAAAGCTTGAAACTTTTCATTTATTTATGTACCATATTTATGCTATCTTATGAAAAGAAGGTGGAATCCTCCAGACTGAGGAACTGGCTAACTTACATCAAAATGCTGCAACACAACAATTTAGATGGATTGTTATGGCGACATAATTATACAAGATGGTGATAGCTAGGCAGGCAGACTTAAACCAAGTCCTACCACCAACCAAGACTTAACTATTTACAAGAATTTGTAACAGTAATATATATAGTTTATACGAAATTTGTATAAGTGCATATTGAAATGGAGCCGATCCAATGTACCGCACTCGGTACAAGTACAAGTGTATCGAAATGTACGTTTACATCAATGACACACAACATGCGCGGATCAAGCCGCGCTGTGTCCATGATTCTAGCAACTAGAGCTGCGTTTACAACGGACTCATTCCATTTATATTACATATATTATAATAAAATGTCACGGTACAATAAGAAAAAACAGGGTGTGTCGTAAAAACACGATAGAATTTCTATTACATACTTAAACGTAAAAAAAAGCAGATTGAAGAACACCTTTTGTATATGTTACAGCGAAACATTTTAAGTATCTCCAACTCTACCCGACACAGTGCCTCACTACTTTCGTCACCAAAAAGGTTGCGGATCAGAATTTCAAATACCCTTCGATCCATTCTACCCGACACACTGCCCCACTACTTTTCGTCACACAAAAAGGTTGCGGATCAGAATTTCAAATACCCTTCGATCCACTCTACCCGACACACTGCCCCACTACTTTTCGTCACACAAAAAGGTTGCGGATCAGAATTTCAAATACCCTTCGATCCACTATACCCGACACAGTGCCCCACCACTTCTCGTCACACAAAAAGGTTGCGAATCAGAATTTCAAATCCCCTTCGATCCAACACACCCGACACAGTGCCCCACTGATTTTCGTCACACAAAAAGGTTGCGGATCAGAATTTCAAATACCCTTCGATCCACTATACCCGACACAGTGCCCCACCACTTCTCGTTACACAAATAGGTTGCGGATCAGAATTTCAAAAGCCTCCCAAAAAAAGTTGAAACTAGCGTCACTAAAAACTTGCAAAAAATAATACAGTCCGAATAGAGAAGCTGCTTCATTTTGGGAAGTCCGTTATAAATATTAGGTCTATTCAGCCGACACCTTATTTATGGTACCTCACTAAGTCGGTTTGCATTTATCGGTAAAATAGCCAGGCAGTTTAGGATTCCGGGTAAAGCGCAACCAGGTGAGATGAAAACCAAGCAATTGCTCGACGTAGAAAAAAATACAAAAGATGGGCAGCATCCACCACCAATACTGCGATCACCAGCTCGCCTGGCAAATTCACCCATTTGAATAATCTTCAAAAAAAGAAAGGCTGATGTAGTCAGTGGATTTTTTCCGGTTGTGCTTGGCAGACGAGTAAAAAAAGCAATTATTTTTAAATAACAATGTTACAGGACTGTCATATCACGCATATATAATAGCGCACAGCGCTATCAGCCCCAAGCTTAGCAAAGCTTTTTGTGTAAATATATACTTATCGATGCAACATCCAAACACAGAACAAAAATCAATATGGGTGGGAATCGAACCCACAACCTACAGCTCAGAAGGCAGAGCTACTCCCAATTGAGCTGTGAGGCTTGTCAATTTTTTTATTGATGGGTAAATATCATAAATAATTTTACCCTGCCAGTTATCAAATCTCGATGTGTACTTGCCCTCGACCGATCCACGCGGAAATGCGAATGCAGAGGAATAGCTGTGATCCGATTCGATGTCGTTGGAGAAGCAAATCGATTTAGCGATTTGTACAGATTTACATTGTTTCATTCGCCTTGTGCAAATGACCGACGAGATGCGTCTACAGCCATTTAAATGTAGCTAAGTAAAAACCACATCCAAAACATGACAAAAGTAACAGCCAAATTCAGAATAGAAACAATGTAAGTTTAAAATATTATTTATATATTAGTGTCATCGTCCCTGGCGAGACCCGGTGTAGTAACGGGGACGATGAGACGAATTCATTATCGTCTTCCCCGGTCAAATAAAATTATTAAATCTTTCTTTTTAAGGTTATTCGCGAAAAAAGACAAAAACCTCTTAATAATAGGTGTTTCGGGGCTGTCTATTCATTGTTCATAACTTTACATTAGACATCGGAGAGAAAGAAAATAAACAATTATAATATACATAGACTTATCTTAACTTGTAACCAGATGAGATGCCAAGCGTTACCCCGTCGTACAATAAAAAAATAAAACACTAATACTCTTCAATAGCCGATTAAGGTCCACTGCTGTACAGAGCTTCCTCCAAAATTGGAGAGGTCTTGCCAAAATCACCACGCTCGGCAGATTGGTGATCGCAGTAAAGGTAACACGGAAGTAAGCTCCTGCCCATCACCTGGTTAGAACTCTAACACCAGAAGTAGTTCAGAAGTAGAGAGTAGGCTTACTTTTTTACGGAAAAGCCTACTCACTCGCGCCAACGGCAACTCAACGGCAACGAATTAGTTGAGTTATTTAATATAAATGGACTCTCCCGATCTGAAAGTCTGGCAACTTTATGCCATTGAAATTACATGCATACTTGAGGCTTAACATGTGTGAGCTTCAATTCAACGAAGGACAGGTGTTTGATTGTTACGTAATCAATAAAAAAAGTAAAAAACTGTATGAATATCGACCCTTGTGAATCTGGATATCAAATGTGAACAGCAGTAAATAAAGGCATATCTCGACTCCACTCCACACCAAGATTCATGTCTACATTTACGAGAGCTAGTAGTTATTGCCCCCAAAACGTCACACAAAAATAAATAAAGCATTATCAGATCTTTAGAAATGACTTGGACAACGAGTTTAATCAACACAACATAAAACTTCTAAAGTCGTTACACATGCGATTGCAGTGATACAGGCAAGTCAGAAACACCTGGTTCAGTGCAACTAGTTTTCGGATCGGAAACATCACTTTTTGTCGAATCCAACATGGAATCCGATAGATTTCAACGCTATTCTCACACAATTTCTGAAAATATTCTGTGGGAAGCATCTATAATATAAAAAATATATTTTCAAATATTCCGATTTTGGAATAAAGAATAGTGTTCTCGGAATCTCCATCGGAATCTTCCGAATTCGATCTGATAAAACTTTCCGAATGTTTGAATACCTATACAGGTTAACGGGCTATAGTACCTCAGATTAGCAACTCAACGCAACTTTATTCTAGTTTCGAACTAAGATATAGTAATAATAAAGGGGACATTCAGGACAGTTTCCGCGACTTTAAAAGTAATGATAAAAGCTTCCCTCCCACTCGCAAAAAAGTTTTGTAAACCGCTAGGAGACACTGTTCACATCTCCATAGAAAATAAAGTTAACGCAAACTATAAAGTATACAGTATGGATGTTCGCACTCAGCTTGCAGGTTCAATTGAACTCGGTGATGAATAATATATACACTTATTAGTTTTGAGGTGGCACTTTTATAGATTTGTCCTGTAATATTAATTTATATATTTTCTAAAGTAGAGTAGAATGTACATACGTTTTAGATATATTTACAGTTGAAACTTTAAAGTATGTTTCATTCATTCGTTCAGTTATGGCATACTAGTATGGTAAGCCATAGTGTACCAGCGGTTTGTCACAGCCTGTGACATGGTCATGGCCGTGGCATAGTCTATATTTTACAAATAATGGAGTTCATATAAATTTATCATCAACGAATAAACATGTCAGGTGTAAGTATCCAAGATACGGCCACAATAATGAAATATACCGTGTTATATTCAATCACACGATATTATTATGTGTCGTTTATTTTTACAGAAATTATATGTGTTCAGAGATATCGTATGATTTATGTGCGCGCAGATAAATGCAGGTATAGAAGTAGAACATGTGAGATAATTGCTTCTGTGATTGCGATGTCCTGCTAAGATTTCGAAGGTTCCGCATAGCGGGTATCTAATGGCATGCTTAGTCAGTATTGGGAGAAGATCTTTAGCGAACTTTCAGTCACAAGTCGGAGATGTTTTTGAGAAGAGCCAAGTCAGAAGTACCAAAACTTTTTATTTCTCTGGGACATAAGGTCACATAATCCTATCCAATCGCGGGTGGGAGGGTTATGTGGGACTCCCCGGTCGCCCGGTATACCCACTAAACAACCCAGCGGAACTCCCGCATCGTCTGTTTGTGGGGAGGACTGGGAAACCGGCAGAGCATTTACATCCAGTCCCTGATAGTCGAAGGCCAGGTCAGAAGTACCAAAACTTGCCATAAATTACTTAATATTAGGTTAAGTAGTACTACAATCGATAAGCGTGTATAAAAACTTCAGAAAGTGATTATTCAGTTTCTGAAGTTTTGGCATCGACCCGAATGTCTTCAAAAAGGGAATTAAGAGCCACCTCCTGGGTAGGCTCGATTCACCGTAGACCCCATTATTGTCTATGCACGTTTCGAGATCATTTCAAATAGAAAAAAAAAACATTAAATCATCCAGATCAAAATTATTTTAATCTGGAAAATGGAAAATTTTACTTGGCCTTCAAAACAATATGCGCTTATGTATGTATAATCATATATTAGTCTATTTAAGTAGCTACCTAGCTACAAGTTTTTTAAATATTAAATTTAAAAATAAACAAGTTTGAATTAACAGTAAGAAACATTCATTAAAAAAACAAAAACATAGAACTTCTATCACAAGATAATCAAAATTAACTATCGTGTTTGGTGAGATTGTTAAATTAAATTATTAAATTATTACTTTCACACAGCCCCATTTAGCCCCTAGTCATTTTAGAGGTATAAGAATACTGCTCCACTGAAATCGATCTTCACAATCAGGGTTCCGCAATCGCAATCGTCCCCGCTATAAACTAGCGGCGATCCCCTAAATCAGCCATCCTTTAATTGTGCAAGCTACAGGCACCATACATTACCCACCATCAAATTGTTTTGTCTCGGATAACCTTTCGTTAACCGCTATCAGAAGCTAATCGCGGGACAGTTGTGAGAACAAACGCCATCCTATATAGAGGTTCCCAAGAAATCGAAACCGGGTAATTATTTGTACGGATAAGTACGGTAATAACGAATAATGTGGGTAACTGTATTCGGAAATTGTTTTAGCGTAGGGTGCATGCCGGAAGAAATATGACCCGGGAACTTTTAGCGTAGCGTACAGACAGTAATACGCTATGAACTTTACGACGCTATTTAGGTGTGTTTGTTAACTCTGCCAATATTTATATCGTACCCCAATTTCAGTATATTGATATCTAATGAACTTGACGTATAATTTAAGCGATCAGAATGACATTTAAAGATACGAAAATAGCATCATGCGAGCTATTGGCTACTTTTCATCCCATGAATCAATTTCCGTGGGATAGGAATAAGGTGTCAAACATTGACATAAAAATTGATTCGTTCTATTTTGTTTCGTTACACAAAAACGACTAAGCGGATTGAGCTGTAACTTTGCACATATGTTGCTCTGGAATGACCATAGGCGACTTTCAACCCATGGATCAGTTGCCGTGGGATAGGAATGGGATGTCATTGCCAGTTAAAACTTCTTTCTATTTTGCTCCGGTCTGTTTTTCCCAGTGCGTACCGGAAAAAAACAACCGGGAAAATATTAAGCTACATTTCATCCGTGTACCAGCGAGCAGAAGCTAGTATTTAATATAAAGCTACCGGATCGTCGAATAATTCAGATTTAGTAATACGATCTATTCAGATGAGAAGATGATATGAATATTGCAGAGTCATTTTTACTTCATGAAAATTCTTAGAATTTCAGTATATTGCGACATAGAACCTTAGAGCCCTAAGAACCGAACCAACAGCCCTTTTCGTGACAAAGCCATTACATAACATTATGCAACTTTAAAATAATTAAATAATCTCTCATAGTAAATCAAGTGAGCCCTACTCGGGGCGTAGTCCCACCGTTATACAGAGCGATCTATAAATCCGCGACTTGACAAAATAATAGGGTGTTCGATAGTTCCTTGCTATTAACGCCCAGAGAGATATATTGGAGCTGCCCGTCTCAATCAGATACCTTAATATAGGCTGTTGGGACTTAATCTTTTGTGTTCGCCTTTTGTTGTGGACTGCTATCTCTGATTCCATTGATCTATATCGTTGTTAGCTGCTGCAAAGGATAACTTTGAGACGGAATAGGCTTCCAGAGCAAGAAGCAGAAAAGAGCAGAAGTTATTGCGATTTGATTTTAGAGGCACCTATCGGGGAATTGCCGACTGATGGCAATACCACTCCAATACAAAACTGAACTTGAACTTCAAGATAATTCACAAACGAATCCTCTAATAACAATCTAAACGAGCGTCCATCCTAATTTAGATAAGCTATCATTACGTATAGATATGATTTATATGCGCGTACGCAGCTGCGCCGCAATCCAACAAAGGCGTGCTCGGCTTTCCCACATTACTTACAGATATGACTGATCGGCACAACTCTGTTATTACCGTCGTACAATATGTCGTCACTGAGACATTGTTCATGATTAGCCCGTGTAAAGAAATGCCTCCAAATATTTTAAGATCTGATCAATATTGGATTACATGGATTTAAATTATTCGAAAACATACATTACAGGAAATTGATTTCACACAGCCTCTCTAGACTCTATTTACTAAAAAAGCCTATGATATGGGGTTTGGATGATTGATAGAATACTTAAATAAATACTTTTGAAGTGTATCTTTTGATTGGAGGGTTTTGAAATTCTAATCCGCAACCTTTTTGTCAGACAAATGTGGGTCACTGTGTCTGGTAGAGTGGGAATTAATTAAAATGTTTCCCTGTAATAAGTTTCACTTCTATCGTGTCTTTACGACACACCCTGTTTTTTTATTTTACAGGTCATTCGAGTTCACACAGAGTATCTTAGCTCCAAACTAAGCGAAACATATAACATGGGAACAAGATTAAGGATAGAATACTTAAATACTTTATTATTCAAGTAAATAATTGTTATCATAGAATACAATACTCAAACACATAACAAATATATCACACAAAAGTTTGTGGGGATCGAACCCACAACCTACAGCGCAGAAGGCAGAGCTAATACCAACTGAGCTGTGAGGTTTGTTATAAATTTTTGTTGGCGAGTAACTTTCTTTCGCGGTATAGGGGTGCAATGGATTTTGGAATATTCTTAAGTCACGACGGAAACGAAGTGCCAGGCGTTTGCTCATCTCAACATAAATGACAACAAACAGAAACAGTTCAAAACCTCGATTGCATCACACCGAGCTATCATTACAGGCTCCATCCTTCAAAGCACAAAATCGAAGCTCATAATCGAGTGATACATCACTCGATAAAACCGAATTGACTCTATCTAACGACTGTCAAGAGCCGAGAGCCACAATGAGACGGTATCGTGGTGTCATTCCTGTGCCACAACAAAAACTCATGTTGTTTCAGATGTCAGTTGAGATTTATCTAGTCTTTATTGTTGGATCGTTTTAATTATGATGTTTATTCAGTGGTAATTGTTTGAATAGCGACGGATGGACCGTTTAAGATAAGTTTCGCTTCGTTCAATAAATGTAGTGCTTGAATGACTTGTTGGGGTACCAGTGTCAAATGGAATGCTTGTGAAATCGCTAAGTTAAAAATAAAATGATCATTTTGAAACGTCAAATCTACCGGCTGTTCGGAATTGCGACTAGCACACAAGAAGGCTTAAAACTAAAATAATGTAAATAACTTACATTGTAAAATCACCAATTAGTTGACAACTGGTAGGTAAAGCGACACAGGGCCACCATTCACGATTTTTTTTTTAAATTTGCCAATACCTACTAAAAGATTTCCGGTTCCTTGTTTGATCGCGGCCCTAAATGATTTGATGATAATTCTCCAAAGAGCTGCGATTGTGGCTTTGTAATCTTAGAGAGAGAGACTGCTCGAATTATATTAATATTAAAACATGAGACACCATTCAAGTGGCCATAAAGTTCTGGTGGCACAAACGACTCTTTACGATTAAGGGAATCTTGCAGTCAGCAGTCGGTGACTTCAGGCTAACATTATGTGTGTAAAATTATAATGATCTCGCTTTAATTTTTTTTCGTGAGTTGGACTATACATTTCAAAACATACTTTAATATTACTAGTAAAACTTCCTTGCTTTGTTCTCGTCATTCCATGAGAATTCTTTAAAAGATACTTTTAGTCCACCTCTACACTACGAAAGGAAGCTTCTCTGCAAATTACAAGTCTCTCCTTTGGTTTAGACTGTGCGTCGATTGCCATTGCAGTCCGTCAGTCAGCTACAGACAATTTTATATATTAAATAAATATGCCTCCTTTAAATGTTTATCAAGTAATGCAAACCCAAAATACTACTTCCTTAGACATTTTGAAACGTAGTTTTTTTTATTGTACGACGGGGAAGCGCTTGGCCTTCATCTCACCTGGTTACAAGTTGAGATAAGGCCGAAGGTGGACGCGCACTTCACCCGGAATCCTCAAATAACTGAGGAACTGGCTATCTTACCCCTAAATGCCGGAACACAACAATTTCAGATTTTTTGTTATGGCGACAGAATTAGGTAATATAATTAGGTATAGCCATAATCATAACAGTAATTTATTTCCCCACATTTGATGTAATCGGATACGTAGTCCATATACAAGTACTCCAGTTGAGTTTAATCAAACAGTGAAATAGTTTCAACCGCAGTCAATAAGTCCCACAAGAGCACGTAACGAGCGATTTCACGCCAGCGCAGGCGCATCCTTTCGCCATGCCTGTCTCTCGATCAATCCATTAGAGTTGTCCCATTGTATTAAAAAAAGGACCGGTTTCATATATGAGAAATGTGTTATCCTGAATATTGTTTGAAAAATATAAATTTATTGAGTACCCAATCAGTCAACTACTTACCTACGTATTTTATTAAAAGATCAAATAGACACGTGCTAAAAAAAAAAACTTGCAGCTTAGTGGCAGGAGCGACAACACACCGCCCGGGAGCACAACATATCATCAGAACTATTTTTCTAGAGGCTTTCTTATTTAGACGCGAAACATGTGTTGTTTTTTTTTTTTTTTTGTACGACGGGTAAGCGCTTGGCCTTCATCTTCTTCATCACTTTTATTATTTTATTTTATTTTTATTTTTCACTTTCATTCCTTTTTTTAATATTTGTCTCGTTTACATCTTATTAGTAGGTATTTAATAACTGCCTCTCCAAAGGATGCTACAAATAATGAAAACAAATTTCGATTTGGGGAAGGTGGGAGCTACCTCCTACAAGTTAATCCCGGGCAACGGAATCCCTGGCTTTTACTAGCGGTTACGGCTGAGTGATCCCAACTGTCCCTCTGGTGGAAGGACACGTAAAGGCTCGTCTGAATAACGACCACCTTCATGCCGATGTCCAGTCCAGCGCCAAACAGTTCGCTGTGTTTCGTTGGTGCACGGGAAAGCCAGCGCCCTTTGGGTAAGCTCGCGCTGACCTCATTATTGCCCGTGCAAGAGTCGGTGCAAGTTTTGAGGTAAAAAATAATACCCATTTATTGTAAAAACTTCTACCTCCTCTCCCTGTCTCGATTTAAAAAGACCTCATAGTCTGTGTACAGGTACACCGTCCCATCCCTATTGCTTGTGTATTGGCTGCGCGAGCGCATACGACAGATTTGTTGCATCACACGCGACAATATAGTGGATCGTGTTACAGTGCCCTAAATCTCTTTGTTCTTTGATTTGCGGGTTCATGGAGAAAAGCGGTTGTGAACAACGTTTATAAATAAATAAAATATTACAGGACATTCATTTCACATAGTGAAATTTAGCCCCAAACTAAGCATAGCTTTTAATATGGGAACTAGATTACGGATAGAATACTCAAATACTTTTCGTTTTCTAAATAAATACGTACCATATGCTACAACACCCAAAAACAGAACAAACATCTATATTCATCACACAAAAATGTTTGTTGCTGGGTAGAAATCGAACCCACCACCTAGCGCAGAAAGCAGAGTTACTACCAACTGAGCTTTATGCAGACGAGCATTCATTTTGTATGAACAGCTGTGCTGGCTTTTGGAAAATGCGAAGCTACATCATGCTGGTTTTATACTACAATCGGAGAAAAAGTAACCTATATGTGTATTTTCCTGATCTAGAACAATATCTGTGCAAAATTTTAGCTAATTCCGTCAACAAACTTTTACGTTAAAGAGTAAAAATTATCATCAAATCCTAACATACAAACAAACTGTCACATTTATAATAGTAGTTAGATTATTGAAACGCCCCAGACTTTATTCCCGCAACCCTTGGGAATTTGTTTAATTCATTTCTCAGTGCAAGAGTTCACTACAAAAGAAAACTCACCTAAAAAAAACAAGTTTCTGGGACCTCTGGTTTAGGTATAGTTCAGTCAGTCTGCTACACAACGATTTTATATATTTAAAAGATGTATATTGCATGAAAAGGTTTTACTATATGAACAATTGATTAAATGATGTTGAAGAATACTAATAAAAGTATCAAGATTATTTTGAACGGCTCACCAGATCCCATTCAAACCAGAGCAACTCTATAGAAAATCCCGATTGCAACAGATTCTAAGCTATACCGCATCACGCACAGCCCACTACAGGACATGGGCCTCCCACAATGAGAGTAATGGGGAGGATTTGCCACAATCACCACGCTTAGCAGGGTATTGGTGGTCATATAGGTGTTAACCACTCTGTGGATCTCGGTGGATCTGTTTGTTACAACTCCTGGTGTACCTAATCCATTACTATTACTCAACATATTGCTCCGCATTTTATTTGCCGCCCTTGGTTCGCACACCGGTGTCAAATCCAGAGGTCCCGGGGAGTACAATATTGCTCTTGGTTTGGTCGGTGGCTTTGTTTAAGTTCGTCTGAGTAGCTACAACCATCTTACTAAGTCTGTTGCCGATACACATACGATTAACAACCATTTAGAATTGTTTCGGTATTTAGAGGTAAAAGAGCCAGTCCCTCAGACTACAATAACAACGTGACTAGATGATTCCAGTAGACATGAAAAATTGGATTCCAGTACCTACCCTTGAAAACGTTTCAAATCGAAGCTCGAAAGCAGTGGTCAGAGACGGCAATCGGCAATGTTTGGACACGAGGTTCGCGGCGACAATGCGTCGATCGCGCGATTAGATGGTATCTGCGTTGCGCACGCGCCGTTCTTGCTCGATCCATGTAATGGGGACATGGATTAATTGATAGGGAAGTGGCCTTAATTACCGGTGAAATTGGAAGCAGATATATTTCAAGGCGTGTTTGTAAGGAACATTTTTAGTTTCGCAAGAATATAGATGGATTGGATATACAGCTTTCTAGACGACAAAATCCTCTAGGAAACTGATGTAGGTATATCGAATATACGGAAACTGAAAGCTAGTTTATTGCCTTTCTCCTTGTGTGCTGCTCGCGATTCCGAATAGGCGGTAGATTTGACGTTCCAAAATGATCCAAAAGTGAAACTGAGTAAAACATTATTTACTTTCACTTTGACTTTGAAGAACTTCATTCAGGATTGCATACAAGGGGAACGCGGACAAAACACTACTAAAAATGGTTTGCCGGGTTATAGGAAATAATTTCAATGAATACTTTATAGTTTAAAGCAATAAGTGTCTCTCTTCTGTCAGTGCTCGATTTGTAGAGGAAGCACCAATACCGAGAACCGTGACCTTAAAATTAAAAGCACACTACGTTCTACGCAAGATAGAAGATAGTTAATTACGACATGTGCTTGGCCTTTCTCACTCATCTCACCTGATTTTCAAGTTATTATTAGGCCAAAGGTGGAAGCGCACTTTACCCGGAATCCTCAACAAACCGAGGAACTGGCTATCTTACCTCTTACCTTATCTTTAACATAGCACACTGATTTATATTTTTAGAACATTCACTTTTTCTACTTGGAATCTAAGCTGAGGCAATAGTTTATTTTTATTTTTATAGGTAAATCTTGGAGACGGGACAAGCAAGCTGCCTACTTGATGTTAAATGCATCTCATGCCAAAGCCTTACTGCGTAGGTCACATCCACAAAGAACATGACCTAAGCGGCACTGCATTGCGCACACCAACTTGAGGCATAAAGGTGTTAAGCCTCACGTACCCGTAATGTTAACGGCAACCATACCCTTCAAACCGGAACACAGCGATGCTGCTTGGCGGCCGAAATAGGTATGGGGGTAGTGATTCTCAGGACGAGCCCTTTCACAAGGGGCTTCTTCTACTCTTGAGGTAGGCAGGTAGTCAAATCTTGAAGGCAGAAATCAAATAGGTATTTGGTCAAAATAAGTTTCATTGCGACCTGCTCACACGTGTGAAGCATTTTGCTCCAATATTATTGCCGCGCCACAATGTAAGAGAACAGAAACTAGAAACAAGATTAAGTTGGACAATTTATCTATGTCTAGCCACTCAACCGCAGGCATTAGGTCTGCCTAACACAGAGCAGACAAAACAAGGCAAGGAGATACAAGTTCCATTGTATAGACCGAGACAGTCGCAAAATACTGTGACATAAAAAGTGTTCTAGTCAAGAAACATAAATAAGAATATATCAGTTAATTGTTTCAGGCGTTTCTGCGGCGATCCATTTAAACTAACCTGAAAAAAAAAACTGTTTTCGAGTTTACCGCCTCTGTAGTCTAGTGGTTCGCCCACCGGTGATCCAGAGGTCCCGGGTTCGATATCCATGGGAGTACAATATTGCGCTTGGTTTGATTGGTGGTAGGAGTTTCTTTAAGCCCGCTTGGCTACCAACAGCTTACTATCGCCATAACAATTCTAAATTGTTGTGTTCTGGCATTTATAGGTAAGATAGCCAGTTCCTCAGACTGTTGATGATTCCGAGTGAAGTGCGCTTCGACCAATGGCCTTATCATAATTTGAACGATGAAGATCGAAAAGAGAAGACCCAAGCGCTTCCCGTCGTGTAATGAAAAAAAAAGTTACCTCAACCGTGTCTTTACGACACATCCTGTTTTTTTATATGTATTTTTTAATACAACAAATAGCCTATTTGTGTACACTGTTCGACCTTTTTCGAACCGGAGGGTTTTTGACATGTAGATAATACACAGAAGGAAACTGCTGCCGGATCCCTTATTCCGCTTTTACGACATCCACCGCGACCGCTACGACAACAAAGTCACGAGTAGCTATTACAAAGCTTACAAAATAAGTAGGTAAGTACTAAAGTTGGGTAGGTATTTCCAAATTCCTTGTGTCTAAACGCCCACTACAAATTCTTGCCATTACGCAGATATACACGCTCCGCTATCAGGCCAGATATTTAGTAAAACGCGTACCTATCGATACGATCATCGATTATCGACAGATGTCGATTGCGAGATCGATACTGTCGATAGATTTACCTAATGTGTGCCCGGCGCTGACTTTGATGTAGGAAAATTGTTCTGTACACTGACGTGGTGATTTAAGGAGCTGTTCAATGCACAATTATGACATTTGTATCAGGTGCTTTGGAAACTACTACCTATGACTATTTAACTTTCAGATTTTGAGTTTCAGATTCTAGATCGGTTTCCAGAAATGTATTTCTCAAAAAGAACTGAGTTCACTTAAATAAATATTACAGGACATTCATTTTACACAGCGCCATCTAGCCCCAAACTAAGCATAGCTTGTAATATGGGAACTAGATTACGGATAAAATACTTAAATACTTTTTGTAAATACATACGTACTATATGATACAACACCCAAACACAGAACAAACATCTATATTCATCACACAAATGTTTGTCCTGGGTGGGAATCGAACCCACAGCCTACAGCGCCGAAGACAGAGTTACTACCAACTGAGCTATGAGGCTTGTCGACTTAAAATGAGCTTAAGGCCATTTGCTATAACTAAGCGAGTTAAGTTATGCATAAGTATGTATTTAATTGCTCCAGGGGAGAGGGTTTCCTATTTTTGTATGATAAAGGTATTTGATGTGAACTTTTTTTTATTGATGATAGTCAAGCGTTTGACCACCAGCTCTTGAAAAACTAGTAAAGATGTGGCCTAAGATGGAGCACGCTGGTCTAAATTTACCCCGGATAACGGGATCGCTGGCTGTTGCTAGCGGTCATGGCTGATTTATCACAACACTGGTGGCAAGACGTGTAAAGGTCCACCAGCGACCCTCCTGCCGAAATCCGACGCCAAGCTGTTAGCCGTGTTCCGGGAGAGTCAGAGGGGCTTTTGGGAAAGCTCGCTCCATCCTTCATAGGCCTAGAGCTAGACAAGCCTAGAGGTCAAAGCTACATCACAAAAAAACTGATAGGAGTACGGCGGACAATTACAGGCTGTTGATGATGATGATGATATCTAGCCTAGGTTTCATAATAATAAGCTGCGACTGACCCTTGATTAGCACATTTTTTTCTGATAAGCCAGTTACTGTACTCTACTGGATAAATTTATTTTGATTTGTTTTATTTATGCTGTTATTTTTTTTTTGTAATGCTTAACTTAGTATTACCATAAAAAAATAACAGCATAAGTAAAGAAATATATATAAAATAACATGATATATAATGTGTAGGTAATATTCACAAGCAATAAAAAATATTTTGTACAGCAAAACTAATTATGCACAAGGAAAGCAGTCGGGTTAGGTAACCCAACTGCTTCCCTTGTAACGGTCCTTACCAAAGACAGTTGAGACCGTTTGTAACGGTCCATAGGTCTCAACTGTTCCTGACCAGTACCAGACGAAAGCGAGACCAAGTCACTGGCTGCATTGCCACGCAGAATAGCTATCCAATTAGCTGGTTTAAATTATTATTTTGCATTTATTTTAAACTCTAAAATGTATCGTTGTACAAATTAGGTATTTCTAATAGTTGTTATTATTATTGTTATTACTGCTGTTATTGCCCCTGTAAACTTCAGTATTTTTTCATTACGTCAAATAAACGTTACTCTATTTTATTCTGTAACAGATGCCGGCATAGATTCTCTAAAGGCTATAAAATAATGCTTCCCCAGCTTTTTCACAGAAAATCTAACTAGCAGCTAACACTACACGACTCATAGTATTTACTATGAGTAAGCTTTAAAATGGGCTACGATCTTCTCACGGATAATGTAGCCTTTATTCTAGGCATGGGCCTGAATAGTTAGTGTTGTCGATATGATTTGTGGATGAAAAAAAAAAGGTTAAATAAAATCGGAATGTTAAAACACATTTTCCAATGATTAACAAGAACGCTGCATACTATTCCCTTTACAATCGAGCTTTACGAAACTGGAACCGTTTACCTGAAGAAGTTGTTACTAGGCAGTAATCCTCTATAACTTTAAAAACAAACTGGACAACTCGTTACAAACCAATACACTATTTCCTACAAGGAATAACCAAGTGTAGTGACTCTATCTAAAATCAAAATTGTGTAATAGGCACATCAGCCCCAGTGCTATCCTATCATTATATAATAACAATAATAATAATATACAGGATAAATTGGCTTAAATTTATTAAATTTTAATTGGCTACGTAACTTTACCATTATACATATTTTTAAAATCTGTTACTTATAAAAATGTCGTAATGTTGTTAAAGGCCCCAACAGAAGACCAGAGCAGGCTTCACAGCATGCTTTTTTTTTGTACGACAGGGAAGCGCTTGACCTTCATCTCATATGATTTCATACTTGAAATGGTGGAAGGTTGTTCTAAGTAAGGTCGAAGGTACTTCACTCAATATATATAGATATTAATAAAGTGGAATACTCAACAATCTAAGGAACAGAACCTCTAAATGGCGGAACACAACAATTTATAATTGTTGTTATGACGACAGCCTCAGGTAAGATGATGGTAGCTACCAGGCAGAAACAAACAAAGTGTATAAGCATGAAATGAATTGATTTTATTGCGATAATGTATTATTGCAACACAAATATTATTTGCCCTGTGCAATATTAATATTATAATCGAATAAAGAGACGACAACATAAAACAATATTTCAAAGTGATATCTATTCAAATGTATCGATAAATCGCAAATCGATAAACATACTCGTCACTTGGCTACCGTAAACGTGACCACTCGTCGCGACAGACTGCGCCGTGACGTAGGACGCGGCCCGATTTGTCGCTGATATTGAACTATCGATGTCGCTAATATACCCTTTATAGCTTTAATAACAAAACACACAATTGCATGAATGAATATTCTTATAATATTGCAGGATCCTAAGTAACTTACCACAAATGCAAACAATGGGGCTAAAATTTATCATAACCAAAGCACTTGCCTATGAAAAGAACAAGGATACCACGGCATTGTGACGATAATTACGTCGATAAAATACATTTGTAAATTATTTAGTATTTGATGTGATATTTATCAGGACTAAGCTCTTTCAAAAATATTTAAATACGCACACAGTGAAAACTTGGAATCGGTGTCTATATTTCCGCTGTGTTACGACCCCAATGTCTTAAAGGAGAGAGTTAATAGGCCTCTTCTGGGTAGGCTCGTCCCATCGTAGACCTCATCCATTCCTGTGCAAATTTCGAGGTCAACTTACACATAAGTTTATTAAAAAAAACCTTACCAATAGAGGTCTTATTTACTTATTGCTAAAGAAGGTAAGATACTTCCTACATATTTAATATAATATATAGCCATTTTAGTATTCCAACCGAGTTACCAACACAACGAATAAATGGACCTTCCACGGTAATCCGAGAAAACCTCTCGCAATCCGGTACTTTCGTAAATCTCTATAACACTACCGCAGAGCGATCAATTTACATCAATCAATCGATGGAGTTCTATCCATCTTTAATTTAATTCAATCCGCGTCACGGGACTAGCATTGTAAGGAGAAACCTCACGAACGAATGATCGCGAACACCAGCATGAGCGTAAGCGAACACAACACTAAAAACTACACCGATAAAAGGGCTCGGTAATACTGCATTCTAATACAAAAGTAGATTGTCCCAGAAGATTTCGCTTTTAGCGCTAAGGCCTATTTTAATGATGCAATGTGATCTAATTCTATTGGTGAAAACGGGAATACAATTCTAATAGGCGTTCTCATACTAAAGTAGATTGTCCCAGGTTGCCTGGAAGATATCGCTTTTAGCGCTAAGGCCTATTTTAATAATGTACTGTGACCTAATTTTATCAGTGAAAACGGGAATAAAATTCGAATAGTAGGGCGAACAAATACTATCTCACAAAAGCTACCGATCAAGTTGTGAGATGCAAAGAATAAAATATTGACATCAATTAATAATATGTGAGTATGTATTTACAAAAAAAAAGTATTTAAGTAGTGTATCCGTAATCTAGTTCCCATATTACAAGCTATGCTTAGTTTGGGGCTAGATTGCGCTGTGTAAAAAATAATGTCCTGTAATATTTATTTATTCATTTATTTATTTTAACAATTTAACAATTATTAATCTTTTTTTTTATAATAAGAGTAGGTTCAGGTATTAGAGATATTTTTTTAAGATAGCCTTGATAATGCTTGTATTCACTGTGTGCTGCGGTGTACGTGAATGCAGTAAAAAAAAAACAATCGCAAAGAATATACTCATGAACGCGAGCTTTTGTATCGTTTGTTCGCACACGTGGATTGCCCTAAGGCTCCACACACATCATTCCGACCATTCGATTCAATGTGATCTGACTGCGAGCTCATCTGTGGTAAAGCGGAGCGGAGACGTATGACCTTATTCAATAAATACGCGAGCGTTTCACGTTATCTTCGTAATACCCAATTATCCGCCAAATCGTTGCAGTTGCGGGATAAAGAAGTTGTATAGAAACGTTAGGTAGGCTGGCACACACAAACGCTTAAACTTTGTAACTGAATATTTTTTTGCTAAAGCAAATACTTGAAGACATCGCCTGGTCTTGGCAAGTTAGGATTCAAAAGATACATAGGTAACTAAGATTTGCTTTCAACGACACCTGGTACTGGTACTGGTAAAAGTTTATGCAAAATGATGATAAAAATCTAGCAGTGTTCTCTGAAACGAACACAACTGTATAACTTATATAAGTGGACTCGTTGAACCGATACCAATTGCGGCACACCCAACCCAAATAAAGAAATTTAGACTAGCAACTAGAAAATTTCACCGTAGAAAGCTGAATAAATAAGAATCTTAGTTTATAAGCGAGAACTTTATGCTAATCAGCTAAATAAAAATATTTTACAGATATTACGGGTGACAAGCTGTTGCTGTTGCATAATGATACAATATATTCGTTACTATCGAATAGAATAAGGTGTTTACAAGTTTCACAGTAAGTGAAACTAACCAAACAAGAAATTAATTTAATCTCTACAGTATTTTGCTAGTCGTAATTAATTGAAACGATGTAGCTAATATACTGGCTTAAGATTGTGATTATTTATTTATGGTGAGAGCTTCAAGATAGGAATTATTAGTTTAATAATAAATAGTCAATTTATCAATGCGTTATGAATTTATCTGAGAAAATAACACCTGGTATTGAAGTATAGTTTTATCAAGAGGCTTCGACAAAGTGTGCATACTAGAAAATTACTAAAAGATAATGAAGATCACGTCAAGGCGCATGTAGATAAAAGCTTTATCTGACTCCACAATGTTTTGAATTACAGACAATTATTTTATTTAAATATTTATAAACATGTGCAATTTTCGGGTTCAAAAGATCTGGGAGTACCGCAAGGTCAACTATTTGGCCAACTTTGTAATTTCCATTGCAAAATAATGTTGAAAATAATATTAGAGCACTGATATCATCAGGCTACGGAGATCGCATATATTTGAAATGTGTATGTCTGCAACTGAATAAGTGATATTGAGAGTATAAATAGGTACCGTATTGAGCGAAATTTTATTGGTAGATTCTGTCAATTACTCGTACCTATCGTCTTGTTAGCCGTGATAGATCTCAAGCGAAGCCAATCTCGTATGTTAGTTAAGTTAATGTGTAAGTTGTTTGGAGTGGAGGTCAGTAGATCTGCAGGCCAATCAAATTGGACTAAGCAATTGGACTCGTTTGGATTACTTTAGAATGTTAGTTATTGATAGCGTTTTCCTGCCATCATCGGTTATTTAGATGTTTGTGGAACATATACTTTCTATTACTAGTATTCAATGTTTAACCTTTGGACGCTTGCCAGATCCTTACAGCCGTTTGAGGCTTCATATGCTTATGACATGTCGCCTTTTCCGTTACTATTTTACCTGTCTTGAGATTCCTTATTTTCTAGGGAACATATTAGACCAAGTTTATCAATACTGGTTATGTATGTCATTTAGATCAGGACCCAGCGGGGAGTTTTCTTCTGAGTCAGGTCCTACAATCAAAGGAACTAAACGATGAGGTACCTAGCAGCTAAGCTTTTTATAACTGACCTTGTGTTTTAAGAAGGACAGATCCCTCACAGCAATCTTTCTCCTGTTGACGATGAGCTCACTCTGCAGCACTTCCATGGTAGATATGTCTATGAAACCTTGCTCTTGCAGTGCCAAACAGGACCGCTGCACTTGCTCAATGCATGGTGAGAACGAGCAGAATCTTCCACCTGTAGAAAAACAGATTCTTACCTATATATAATTATTTATGCATTGTAACGCTAAGTTAAACGTGTTTTTTGCCGTGACGCAGGCTAGAGATGGAGAATAGAAAACTTGTATATATATTTTTTTTCATTTGGAAAATTAAGTCAGTTTAGATTTAGATGCCACCATTAACAATAAACACATTGCATGTCGATATGAAAAATAAACATGCACGTCGAACTTTTTAGGCATCTACGATACAACCGTATTATAAGATCAAACTGAACTCAAGGTAGGTAGTAAACCTAGTAATAGGGCCATATAAGCAAGTACCAACATTTTCCTTCACCATATTGAGTAGGTAGTAAATAGGTGTAGATTAACTGGATTGTTATAAAGCCCACGCCTTATTATATTGAAATAGGTGGGTCAGAAATACTGCGATCAGTTCACATTAATCTGACCCAACCTTATTTAAAATTCCATCCACATTTTTGCCAGGGTCAATCCTTAGAACTTAACATAGCAAGTTACTCGACCTATCGATACAATCAAATAAGTTAGGCCGTTCCTAAAAACCGTTATTTTTACCAACTACAACAGAGACGCTGCTAAAGTACACCTACAGGTACGCTCGAGTCTAATACGCAAAGCAAAAGTCTCACAAATCAGACTCGTTCTTCGCAGTTATGTTCCAATTAAAATAAAAACGAAATTAATCAATGAATAAGTTTAATTATTTTATTTCCTTCTCTAAATGTTTCAATTGAGAGCACGATAAAAGCTCATAATGACTTCATTACCTCAAGCGACTTACGCTGTAGGAATACGTAATACATCGGTCCGGTTATATCACACTGGCACGCGATACACATTTAAAATTGGAACAATTTTTAAATCCGACCCCCGCTGAGCTGCGCCCGCGCCACTCAGATTGGCAGACTGAGTGACGTTCGCTGTCCTTATTGGTCGATAAGATGTGACAGATAACGAGCCGGTAACATAAAAGAAGTCGCGTCTTTTCCTCAGTCGTTTCGGACTTTTCAAAAAAAGGTTACGTCTGGTCATCTCGTCTATCACATGGGAATGAAAATATCTGTCGACGTTCGTCTTTTTGTGGAGCATTATGGAGTCGTTTTGTTTTTATTTGGATTGTGTAATGGCGATCGCCGCTGGCGCGTTTCAAACATTGTTAGTCGGTCGGACGGGTCCTGACGCGGGCAGAGAGATCCTTTCGGACATTATCGACTCCTACCATTGTGATACGCGGCACAATACACACGATGGACGATAGTGCAGCGGGTTTTCGACTCGTATCTATCATCTCTGATGCACAAATTGAAATTGTACTGTTATGAGATTACAGTTATATAGCTAAAAGGATCCGACGATTGAAATATATGATTGTGGAAGACCTACACGTGGGTTTTGTGTACTGATTGGGACTCGAAAGCGGTTTCAAAGTTGCAATGAATGCGATATCAACAACAATGTACCCACTTAGACTAAATGTTTCAGTCTGAAACTGCCATTGCAGTGAGATCAATTTTCGAAGCAAGAAAACAAGCAAATCGAACAGCTTTTTGTGTCGCTACTCCACATTAGGCGCATTAACGGTCTGGCTGTGTGGCGCCCGCGCCGGCATTACGCCCGGTTTGGAAAGTACCTTAGTTAACAATATGGTTAGTCATCATATTGGGAGGTTGGGAGGTTGCGACACACCGGGTCAGGGCACAGGAATGCCGGCTAATTGACAGATCGGCCAGGACGTCCGTTTGATGTGCGTCCGGCCTGGTTAGTCTGCACTATGTGCTGTTCACTCGCTTTACAAAATAAACAAAATTAAGCGGGTCTTGTTACAAAACCAGTAGGCTGCAGCGAAAAGTTTTTAGAGCTGTTTCGACTTACTGAACGAACTGTTGATAGTTTATCGCTTACTATAATAATTTAAAAGTGAAAACATTTTTAATCAGTAAATATGTATATGAAAATATTGCAATTTCATTCGTTCCGAGTAATAATCCGTGCTGGTCTATCCACATGAGAATAATGGCGGTAAGAGTTTAGTAACTTAATCCATTTTTTTGATACCACTTTTGTGTCTTACAATAAAATGCCGTTTAGCAATCTAGGCGAAATTTAAAGTAGACCACTCTTAATTGAAAGATTACACGAAGATCTTATAAAGGCTGGGCCACAGAGCGCTGCTCCATTTTGTAACGTATAACTGAACGTTACGTAACAAAGGCTTTGTGCTGTAAATACTCTCAATCACTTTGTTGTACCTACGAGGTATTTCTGTAGAGATGGGGCTGTTGAGAAGATGAGAATTATCGATAAGATTTCGACAGACCACACGCAATTCTACATTTTTCATGAGTTGATTGACCCACCCATAAGTAAAATACGTAGGATACGAAAATATTTCTACATACCCATAATCTGCAAAGCGCTTATTTTTGAAAGAAATCACTCGCAGATAACCTATTCACACTTTTACAGTAGTCTAAAAAAGTAAAAAAGTTACACACACACACACACACATAGATCACCTACTACAACTTTGGCGCGTCATTGATTTTTACAAACTATATGAATATTTATAAAACCAATGATAGGTTGACATAACAAATGACACTTGCTCTCAATCACTTTGTTCTGTATCAGCATTTTAGAAAAATATTACGCCCTTTTTTTTTGCATTTTGTCTAGTTGTCTTTTGTACCTACTACTTAAAAGTAGAAACTTTGCCGGATTAGGAATATATATATTCTTAGAATGTAGGACTCTGCACACTAAATGGTACCAGTTGAGTACCAATATAATAGTGTAATTGTTTTGTTTTGTTTAGTTATTATCACAGCTCAAAGTGTTCGCAATGAAGGGATGAGGCGACACGCTATGGTATTATGTTGCTAGGACCAGTTTCACCGCTACTGATTCCATTAATACGAGTAACTACAATAAGTTTAATTTAATTTGGCGGTGGTTGAAATTATTCTTTCTTTTTTTGAAGTGCGCTATGAGCATTTTTTACCTGGTAGGTATAACACATTGCGATTCCAGTACCAACAATCTCAGCTGTTCTCTTCGGCAAAGATCGACAAAACTTTAAGTTTTCACTTCTGTTGGCACTCCTGGAGTGCCACTGTTTTTTTCTTAAGTTGAATCTGGCAATGAGTTATCGATGTTTCCTACATTCGGCTCTACACCCTCTGGTACGACAATAGATCGCGTCGCGTCACTAACAATACTGGACAAGTCATTGATGTATTAGCGTAGATAACGCGGTGAAATCATATGTGCCCTCCAAGCCGTAATGAGGTCGGTCTTACAAACGGTATTGTTCTTTAGATTAACCGATTAATTATTTCTGAATGGTTCGCGCAGCTGCATTGGGGGTCGATGGCTGATTTTGATTTCGCTGACTGCTTTCAAGACTTGCTTTCAAAATGCCGGACGGATTTCTAATTGCCCGATAGTTATGATTGTCATAGGCAGAGAAATACATCAGCTGGGCTATTACGATATTTGGTTGGCGGCTCTCTGAACAATTTGTTATCACCTCATATATTAGGTCCTTACATATGAAATTGGCGTTTTGTATAGGAGGAACATAAAGGCAATTTTTTCATATTAAAATATATTTTATTAATCAAAGTATGTACCATTGCTATCTATACACTTTTGCCATCTTATAGGTAGTTCATTGATCCCTTTACTAAAAAAACCATTCGGACGGGAATCAATGAAATCTTTGAAAGCGGTTTGGACTGCCTCATCGGAATTGAATTTTTTTCCTTGCAAGAAGTTATCCAAAATTTCGAAAAAAATGGTAATCTGTTGGAGCAAGGTCCGGAGAGTACGGTGGATGTCTTAGACATTCCAATTGAAGCTCCTCTAATTTGGTAGTCGTCTGTTGGGCCGTGTGTGGTCTAGCGTTGTCTTGAAGCAGCAGTGGCGTAGAGCGATTGAAAAGTCTCGGTTGTTTAACAGCGAGCTTTTCCATCATGGTTTGCAGTTGCTGACAATAGACATCAGCCGTAATCGTCTGACCAGATTTAAGAAAGCTATAGTGTACGACACCGGCACTAGTCCACCAAACGCTTACAAGTAACTTTTTTTGAGTCAATTTTCGCTTGGGGCAAGATTTTGCTGGTTCACCAGGGTTCAGCCATTGCGATGAGCGTTTACGATTATCGTACAGGATCCACTTTTCATCACATGTAATGATCCGATTTAAAATTCCTTCATTATTGTGCCGGTTGAGTAATGTAACGCAGCAGTCGACGCGCGTTTCTCGGTTTGCTTCACTCAATTCATGAGGTACCCACCTTTCAAGCTTTTTCACCTTCCAAATTTGCTTCAAGTGGATTAAAACGGTTTTGTCACTAACACCGCAGCCTGCAGCTAACTGTGATGTGGTTTACGATGGATCTGCTTCCACAATAGCCTTCAATTCATCATTATCGACCTTGGTCTCCGGCCGTCCACGGGGCTTGTTCTGCAGGTCGAAATTTCCAGAACGAAAGCGTTGAAACCAAAAACGCACCGTGTTTTCTTTTGCGACACCACCACCATACACATCATTAATCCTTCGAGCCGTTTCTGCAGCACTGGTGCCACGGTGGAACTCGTACTCGTAAATAATGCGATATTTTAAGTTTTCCATTTTGTGAAATGAGTGACGCAGAAAAAAAAGCAAAAGAGAAAAAAACAAATGAATTACGGTTTTCGAAACACAAATGCATGAGTAAATAGCTGTTTAAATTTGAATTTGGAATTCTTAACCAAAGAGGAGATATTTAAGATCAAAGTGGCCAGTACGACAAAACGCCAATTTCATATGTAAGGACCTAATATAAAAAAATAACAGATTCAAAACTTTTCGTTTTTGAGGATTCACCTTTAAATAGTCATTGCAAATATAATGTTCAGGAAGTCGCTTTCATTGGTTTCATCATCAGCCAAGTAGTAATTGATTTGATAGTAGTTCCTGTATGGAGTTGCTGTTTCTATGTGGACAGTATTTCGTTAGACTTTTTTCAACTTTAAACTAACTTGAACTAGAACACTAGAATTTGGCTGGTGCAAATCCGCCGAAACGCCGGGATAATAGAGTTCATGTTTCTTCGTATCATAATAACGAGTTTTTCGTTGTCAGATAACTAATGGTAGCTTAAAGTTTTTCATCTTGTACCAACCGAGAACACCCAGATTTTGTTCGTTAGCTATCAGGCTTCTGCTTCACTGCTGGGACTCTTGCCTGGCGAATATGATCGGGGTGCTATGCGTCTGGTTGCAATGGAGCTTCAACTGTTATACGTCATGTCCTTTTAGGCATAAATAGTGCGACTCCCGTCACCATAAAGTTCAAAGCTTCGCATTGTCTTTACAGGTAAACCCCAGCTTTCTCTTAGTTTCGTCATCGTCAAGCGCAGGACCGCGTGTGGTGATGGGCGTCGTCGCCGGGGTGGCCCGCGCATGCGTCCGCTCCGCCCCGGCCTGCGGGCGCGCGCCTTTCGAACCGACCTGATAGGGTTACCAGGATCTTCATCATCCTGCTAAGGAATTTACAGGTTAAAGACCCATGTAACATACCAACTCCTGCATCCACTCACTGAGCATGAAATGAAGAGTTGCCGCTTTAATAATCCTAATTCCATTTCGGCGAGTGTGCGCACGATATCTTTGACCTAATCCCTCCATCCCCTTTCCACCAACGGACTAGCGGACGTACGGCAGGCGTACCTTATAAATGACTGAATACCCTGACTTTCACCAATAAAAAAAAACAATGAGGCTCAACTCCAACCGGCGCTGGCGAAGTTAAGCGCGTTGCCGTGCCCATGATGCTCTTGTACGTGTTCCGACTTCACCGCTCCATGAAGGCTGAAGATGTAGAATATGTGAAGCAGAAGACCAAGTTCTTACTTATATATGGTAGGAATCCCGCCACAATGATATTACTAAAGTAGAACTATGGCCAAAAGGTGTTGGTTTTTTTTTTAATTTTTGAATTTAGAATTTAGAATTACTAGCCAATATATATATTTAAGATAGTTCTAATGTGCCTTATTTTTTTAGGTATATGGACGATAGATCATGTTAAATAACACCTGTACGTAATATTAAGTTGTCGTTACAACGCGTAAATATGATAATTGCCAACAGGAAGGGGCATTGAAACGGCGCAGTGTTTGTGGTATAGTTGAGGGAGCTTGCATAGTTCAGCAGTATAAAGTCTCAATGAGAAGGGCTTTAATATCGTCATCAAACAGTATCGTGAACTCAAGTAAATCATATTAGAATAAAATATAGTGAACTGGCGCTAAACAAGAAACGAACGAATATTCGCTTATTCTAAATGATCAAATCAAAATCATCATCCTCACGTGCAGCCTGTCTCAACCCACTGTTGGTCATAGGCCTCCCTTCAAATCGAAATAGATCTATAAAATTGTCATGTGGCTGAAAAAACACGCACAGCTCAAACTTCCTAATATTATATTTGCGTGCGCTGAGAAAGGATTTTGGAAAATTCCCACGGGATGAGTCCAGATTCCCAGAGAACAGCCCACCAGTCTCGAGCGGTTGTACCATCGCCATTTTGTTAACCGCCTCTGTGGTTTAGTGGTTTAACCCACCGATTTCAGATCCAGAGGTCCCGGGTTCGATACCCAGGGGAGCGACATTGTGTTTGATTTGGTTGATGGTAGGATTTTGTTTAAGTCCGCCTGGCTAGCTACCACCTTCTTACCTAATTCTGTCGCCACAATAACAATTCTTAAAAAAAAATGTTATCCGACATTTAGAGGTATAAGATAGCCAGTTCCTCAGTTTGTTGAGGATTCCGGCCAAGAGCTTCCCTGTCGTATCTTACATCTAAGTGCCGGATCACAAAAATTTATAAATGTTATTATGGCGACAGACTTAGGTAAGACAGTGGTAGCTAGACAGGTCTACTTAAACAAGTCCTACCACCAACCAAGCCAAGCAAAATATTGTACTCCCCTGGGGATCGGACCCGGGACCTCTGGATCTGACACCGGAGGGCGAAGCACTAGACCACAGAGGCGGTTAAACTTTGTATTGAGGCGAAGGTCTAGCTCAAATGTATGAGTTTAAGAATATCTGCTGATAATTCAATAAATGAAACGGTTATTACCACAAAATTTCGAACGTGCACGCGGGCGAAGCATGTGAAGAAGGGGTCTCAAAATGATCTCGAAACGTCAGCAAATCGACGTAAAAATGTTGTGGTAATAACCGTTTCATTTATTTAATTATGTTGCATAGCCACACAAGTTTCAATTCTAATATCTGCTGATGCCGAAGACAACCCTATCGCGACTATTACCAGCACACCACCTATAAACCAAATGTTGTAATTTAATGTAAACAATCCTGGGAAATGGCGCGGATTGTGCTGTCAAACAAACAAACATAATTTCAATTTAATATTATTTGCATTAGAGAATTATCGCGGCGATGTTATGTATTCAGAACATGGAGATAGCTTATCTATGGTGTATAAGCTTACACAGGTTTATGGGATTGCTGTAAGTAGATCTAGATTTGTTTAGGCTTAAGAGATGGGATTGCTGTAAGTAGATCTAGATTTGTTTAGGCTTAAGAGATTCAGCAAGTAAAACATACGATTTCTAATAGAAAAGCTAGTTTGACCAGGGTCCAGTTTGCAATACTTAAAACCAAGATGGTTATTTGATTCAGGCGTCAATTTGCAGATATCCATTTCAATATAAAAACAGAAAATTAATAATATATAACAGAATATTTTCTGAGGATGAATCAGGTAGAGGCGAAACATGATCGTCTCAATTTGTCATTTTCAAAGGAATCTAGCAGATTTGTTACCTAATATAATAATTATATATAAATAAACATTACAGGACATTAATTTCACAAAGCGACATCTAGCCCCAAACTAAGCATAGCTTGTAATATGGGAACTAGATTACGGATAGAATACTTAAATACTTGTTTTCTTTTGTAAATACAAACTTATCATACAATACAACACCCCAATACAGAACAAACGTTATGAACAAATATCTTCTTCTAATATATAAAAATCGATGTATTGAACAAAATTGGTCCAGCTGTTTTGGAGTCTATTGGGAACATATTCCTATAGACTCCAAAACAGGTGGACCAATTTTGAAGAGTATTTCACTGTCTGATGTTTTAAGGAGTATCAAGCAACTTTTATTTCAGGGTTCACCACAAAAAATAACAACTAGATTTTTTAGAGCGAAGCTACTCCTTATAAAGGAAGGAAAAGAAAGGATTTTTATAAATTCCCACATGATTACGGAGCCCGGAACGAAGTCCCGGGTGGTCCACAAAAATAACATCAATTATATACAGTAAAAAGTAAAAGACAATTTCCTCTTCATTGAACTACCTAATCTCCATCCGTAAATCTGCTAATGCATAAGTTTCCACTATTTTTTTTTATTAAAATGTTATAGTACCACTCACGAAAGTTTCGCCAGTCAAATGCCATCAACATTAGGAGTTAGTAATTCCCGAAATAAAGGTAAAACAAAATAAGTGCGAGTATGACAAGCACACCGAGGGTTCCGATTATTATTTCAAGGCAAGCCATGCTGGTTTTTTGCATTTCGTACTGGAGGACTCGTGCGGGTCCCACACACGCTTTACCGATTTTTGTTGTTCTACATCAAGGTAATGTTTAGGTGTTGGGTTTATAAGGTACTGCTTTTACGATATAGCGAAAATAAAAAAATTCAAAAATTATGTTTCTTGGCTATAACCCTTTAATTTTAAAGTTTATTAAAAAAACGCGGTGGCTAAAGAAACGCACTGGAAATGTCAACTGTCTATCTAGGTTCTTGAGATCCCGCTGAGGCAGGCGGACGGACGGCCAGCGGAGACATAGTAATAGGGTACAGTTGGCACACTTTTGATACGGAACCCTAAAAACATTGTAAAGAAGGTCTTCTAGCAAAACTTGAAGTTCAAGAATAGCACAGGCACTCACGCACACTAGCTTCGTTTCGCAGGAGTAGCACAAAACATAGCCAAGACCAGATACTGGGAAGGTACCCACGCGATCCAGGATAACGTAGTTCCCAGTACGGGTTCAATTAATTTAAACTGCATTCGTTAATTTTATTAATGCGACGTCCCCGCTAAATCTACCATCGTAGATGCCATCGCGAGGCTCTTCTCATTTTCGAAATTAGCAAATGGATAAAAAAAGGTGAACCGCCAGCAGAGAGGACAAGATAAAGAAATATACGGAGAGGTGGCTGCGTTCGAGGGTAAAGATAACACCATTAACGCCGGGAATGATGCTGTGCAAAACAATAGAAAGGGACACTGATACCTTATTCACATGAAAAGGCACCAAAAACTCCAAGCTACCAAAGAAACTTCAAACTTCACTCAACCGGCTTACGACACAAATTGCAAGGTGAAAAAGTGTGTGGTATGACATTACGAGACGCACTGGTTTTGATACTTTAGCAAACGAGAGAAAGGGACAGTGCATGATGACATCGATAGCGAAATGAGTAGAGCTGTGGAGTAAGTTTTTCTCAGCCACCCAGTCAGCAACATAATTAATGATTCTCGTGCCTCAGACGAATTTATAAATTGGCTTTTATTCCGTTTTAACAAACTCGGAACACGCGTGATACTATCGATACCGTATCTACACAGTAATTATGGGAATGTTGTTCATTTATTTTGACATTTATCAAAAATTACAAAAGAACCTAGGGAAGTAGTGACGAATTCCAGAAAACAGTTTTTGCCAGAGAATAAATTGAACATAAATTCCTCGTATTATTGGAATCAGTTTAGTAAGACGATTTATAATTCGGTGGCAGTGAGTCGGTATATGGGGGTGGATCGTCGCTATTTAAGGCAGGCCAATGCTCAGCGGTGGACGTAAACGGACTGAAATGATGATGATAAGGAATTGGGGAGTTAAGGAAACAGTATATGGAAAATATGCAATTTCTAAATGCAATTCAATTATTTTTAGTTTAGCAATTAGACGGCTTTATCATTGTATGTAGGTTATCCAGTTTTATTTATAAGGTGAACACTAAAGTATTATCATTAAATCATTCTTGCTTTAGAGGAAAACTGCTGTTGTACTGACTGTAATATACATATATTACATATCCGTTGGTATACACCAACGGATATGAGCCGGAACAATAAGCTATCAAGAATGCACTAGGAGTACGCAATGACCTTCTTACACGATGACTCAGGAGAGGTGTGAATCAAATAGGAAGATCCTAAATACCACTCACTACAAATTCTCACTCGTATAAATCAAACAATATAAAATCTTCGTATTAGCCCGCATATAATAATGGCATATTTAGTGTTCGATAAGGTTTAATGTGTAGAGGTTGGCATAAATCGGCGCAGGCGCAATCTAACATCGCGCCCCGCCCCGCGCAAGTAACTCACTACTATCTACCCCGAATATTGTTAATCAGTGTATCATTAGCTCTGAGCTTCGGTTCTCACTATGTGATTATTTTGAGTCCAGGTCTGAAAGTCAGATAAAAAATCATAGTGGCCCTGGCAGTAGCGTCCTCTTTAGAAGCAACGAATACGTTTACTGTGCACCAATCCAAGTGGTCCATTGAGTATACAATGGACACCAAGATTTTTGTATGAGGGTTACGGTTGACAGTTAGATGATGTGGATGTTATGTTCCGAACTGTTCAAAAGTTCTGTTTGGTTTCTTCAAATTTCTGTCTAATTTCGGCATTAATAATTGGTGGTCTTGAAGTCTTGAGAATTTCTTGCAATAAAATGACTGCTACTTGCACCAGATCGTCCTACAAGGTGTGAAGGTGTAAGATTCTGCCGTGTGGGCCGATGGTCAACTCTAAGCCGCAGCAGATGCAAGCTCACATTGCCGATAGCTCCAGCACACCGCACAGAAGATAAAGCTAACGGGAAGGTGCTTCCAAACGTATCACTATCCCGCTCTAGCAACCGAAAAATATTTCCCATTGGTGGCATCTCTTTCGTTTGTAGTCGGTTTGAGATGTCTTGGTAGTTTCAACGCTGAGCGGATGTCAGTCTTTTTGATCTGATATTTCACATTGGACGTAAGCGTAGAAGACAAGACAAGACTCTTCCTGGTCGCGGTCAAAATCGGTCAGAATGACACCATCAAATGACACCGTGTTTTCTTTTGTAATCCATGGTTTGCATTTTCCAGAACATCATTATTACATAAGCCTTTGAAAGTTGTGATTTTCGAGCACTGATTCGGATCTTCGTAGCAATAGATGTCGTAGGATTTATAGTACAAAAATGCACCCAAAAGATATGTACGTACGTAATGGTTTTATAGTTAATCTTACTGTTTCAAGGAACGTGTATACCAAGCAATACAATCCGAAGTACAAACCAATAAAGTATTTTACAAGTGATACAAGAATGTAGTCCAATCTGAGCGGCAGATCGCTCGGTGCCTTACCTTTATAAATACTTTGCTATTTATTTCAGTGAATCGGACGATCAACGTGTTGGGCCGGCCTTTAGATAGGCATCCGGGCCTTAATACGAGAAAAGCCTAATCTCGGGTCATCGGCCGGCGAGCAATTAAAATATGTTTTAGCATCGCTCTTTTTAAACATCTCATATTATCTGTTTGAGGCGTGGTTATTCGCAGTTTTTACGGTAAGGATGCTCATATTTATAGCGATTGCACTACAATGTTTCCATACAAAAACATTTAGATACCTAATACGAAAAATACATTTCTTTAATCGAAAAAAAAATACAGGTCTGTGTAGCTAGCCTGAAGCGTGAATCGAGACCCAAAAATTGATTTCAACTAGTTTGAATTAAGTTTTGTAATCTCGTAGAGAGATGGATAGTGATGGGCATCCTGAACTTAGAGTATACTTAATTTCTAAGAAATGCATATGAAATGAGATACAATAAGAAACAAGATAGGAAATGCACCAAACATGGTAGGCCTAAATCAATTAAATAAAATAAGATTGGCTCTGACTTCCAAGCAAATATAACTGCACAAAGTCGATAATATTTTTAGATAAAGATCCCATATAGACCTAAATTCTGTTCATGTATCTAAGGGACAGGGGGAGCTACTTAAAACTAAAACTAAAAACAACAAGCCTCACAGTTCAGTTGGTACTAGTTCTGCCTTTTCCGCTGTATAATCGTATTAGGTGGGCTCTATTCCCACCGGACGAAAGTTTGTGTGATAAATGTTTGTTCTGAGTTTGGGTGTTGTATTGTATTTTATTTTGTTTTATTTACTTTAACAATAGTCAGGAAATTAACAGCTAACTTATAGACTAGGTAAACAAATAGATGCTGAAAGCTAATTAAAAAATTCCACAAAAAGTATCTGAAATAATGCAAAACAAAGTTTTGGACGACTTCGAGCATAAGGTAGGTAGGTACTTAGGTACTTAAAAAAATGTCTATCCTATATTTATTACAAAATATGTGTACCATTTGCTTATAAAAGTAGGCACCAAAAAAGTAGGTACCATAAATGGTATCTACTTATTATAAAATAAGTTAAGACACCGAAGAACAAGAGAGAGATCAGAAAAAAAAATATCACTTATAATTCGTTTTAATTGAGCAATGGAGTTACAAAAAATGTCTAAGTTGAACTCTTTCGGAAGAATATAAAAAAATCTGCGTGCCCTGATCAAGAATGTGTTCTGCCTGTAGTTGGTTTTAACTGTTGGTATGTGAAAGGTTTTCGGATTTCTAAGAGTTCTAAAGCAAGTGTTCGGTCCAAGTTGTTACAGCAGCTCCGAGCAGTCCACTGCGTTATTAGCTATTTGTAAAAAATGAAACTTTCTACATCGTGTGTAAAATAGTCTGGTAAGTAGATTTTTGTTCGATACAGAAGGTACCTTTTTTTGCAGTATGATAAGTATGCATGTCTAAAAAAAACATACAGAAGTGTTAAATCAGTTATTTGCTTAGCTTGGGGCTAGATGGCGCTGTGTAAAATATACCTGTATAATTTATTTTCGTCTACACCTATTGCTGGTAGCTTGAAATACAGTACTGTATATCAAAGAAGCGAGCGCACAGTAGCGACAGCGCGACATCGGCGCTTGTCGCGAGACATGCCCCAACCAACACCATATACGCACTGAACGCGAATGGAACCCGCTTGTAATTAGGTGTTCCATGCTATTTGAGTCACGACTAGAAATTACTAAGAAGCAGGGAAGAAACTTGCACATGCAAGGAAGAGGTTTACGATGGAGCGACCCTACTCAGGAGGTGCCTTTTACGACAGAGAGGTTGCTTCCTTCATTTCACATGGTAACAAGTTGAGATAAGCCCGAAGGTAGAAGCGCACATCACCTGGAATCTTCAACAGACTGAGGAACTGGCTATCTTACCTCTGAATGCCGGAACACAACAATTCTAGAATTGTTGTTATGGCGACAGAATTAGGTAAGATAGTGGTAGCTAGCCAGGCGGACTTCAACAAAGTTGTAGGAACCACCAACAAAACCAAGCACAATATTGTACTTCCCCTGGGGATCGAACCCGGGACCCCTGGATCTTGGAAGTCGATTCCAAGTTTTTGCAGTATACAACAACCATATATAAGCAGAAGAGCGACCACGCGATGATGAAAATACCTTCACAGAAGCAACAACTCATAATCTTACTTGTTATTATTTGAAATGCGTCAGCTCTTGACCACGAAACTTGGGTGGATAAGGTGTTAACATGCATCTTCTAGAACAGCTTCGTATATAAGCTTTTCAAGAAGATTAAGATTTTCAACTTGAAGGCATTAGGGTCATAAGATAAAAGAAAACGACGCTGGAAGCCAATTCTAAGTTTGGCAGTGCTTTAGAAATACCGAGCCCTAACTGCGGGATTGAAGAATAGTCAAACAGCTCCTGCACACTCTATTGGTTCGAAGGTTTCGTAATCGACTTGGCCCCCCGGTAGGTTCTGTGCGTTTAGGGATAGTCTGAACTTTACAATCCCTTCCAAGGTTTATTAGTCCCCAATCACTCTAAATATCTAAATAATCACGCCCACGTTCCCGTGGCCGCGTAATGAATCAAAATCAATAACAACATCATTAGACCTGCGGAATCCGACCGCTTCAGCAAACAAATGGTCCGAGTTTGCGATTGCGCTATTTTCCATGCTGTTTTCGTGAGACTATAGACCTCTACGCATGCGCGAAACGATCATAAATTAAATGCGTTGCGAACCCGCAATACTGTCTCGAATCTTGAACCACAATGCGGTTGGGACTTTTGAAATATAGACTATACAATATAGGCGGTTTAGTGACTGTCACACGTTCTGTGGTTTAAGGTAAAACACCCAGTAAATCATTAAGGGACGTGCCAATGCCTCCCTGGATACGGATAAGGCAATAAAACTCATTCACACGTTCGTCAACTAAACAGGTGCCTTATTAAAAACGCACCGCTCCCGATACCGGAATCGATTTCATGTTCCAAACTCGATTCAATCGCGTACGATATAGATATCATACAGTATGAGAACACCGGTGCGGCACTAAGAAACACGATAAAACCCTAATGACGGTGATACAAGAACGTTGTGGAAACGTATATTGAAAGTGTTCTTACTGGTTTAGAGTGGTATACTGCGTAGTTCTGAATTCAAATTAATATCGGCATCGGTTGCGTACGCGCCGCCGATGCCTATGTTCCGATATTTAAATTTATTCGTGTCCTATTTTGTGACTTATTTCTTATGTTAGACTTCAGGTAGCTTATGATTTATTTTGTACTATTGGGCTATTAATTGATTATTAATAGGTTTAAGTCGACGTTTACATGTTTATAGGGAATTTCGAGCTAAACAGTTTTATAGCGCTAATTCTATTTTAAATAAACCGACATGACGGTTCGTTAACTAATAGATATTCATACTTTATTATCCTTAGTAATTAATACAAATTACAAACTCTGTGGGACATCATATTAAAGAAATATATCTTTCAACACCACTGATATTAAGTCGATTTGTATCGTTGGTATTTTAATTTTAAGCCTATTTTATACATGGATACAATTTCTCACTTTCAAATCTTGGATTGCTGGAAGAGAACTCTTATTTGGGTTCAGCTCGACTTCGCCATGCAATACTTTTGTATTATTTGTTTTAATTAAACTCTTTACTATGTGTGTGCAACAAACAATAAAACATGGATTGATTTATAAGAGGGGGGAAGCAAGGGCTAAACTAACCTGACTTAGGTTCAAAGAAGTATTAGTCCTTTAGGACTTCTTTCTAAATATCTCCAAAAAATATTTTTTGGAGATATTAAGACCTGTTTTTACAGGTTTCGGAAATAACATCAAATAAATAATAAATAAATAGTACTGGACATTAATTTCAAGCAGCACCATCTAGTCCCAAACTAATAAAAACAATTCGTACCTTGCTTGATGCTAATAGCTCCGTGGGTAAGGAGCAAATGTCTACAAAAGACTAAAAGTTGTGAGTTAGTCAACTTGATGTATAAAGTTATTAAGCCCCGTTTTCCCGTAATTTCACCAGCAACCATACCCATCAAACGGATACACAGCAATGCTGCTTGGTGGCCAAAATAGTTATGGTGGTAGCACTACCTCGGATGAGCCCTTCCACAAGAAATTCTACTACTCTTAAAATTACTAGGAAAATCAGATATTATTTTTTAAAATATGTCAATATATTTTAATTAAGATTCAGATACGCGTTCCTTTTTTTTTAATATTGTACGTCAGGAAAGCGCTCGGCCTCCATCTCACCTGTTGTTAAGAAATGATTGGCCATAAAAAAGGTCATAAGACCTCTGAAGCGATAACCGTTTAGCTGTACTGTAATAGCGATACTGGTTTTCTATACGAGAAACGACACCGGAGTAGGTAAGCCTGAATAGACGAGGAAAGCATAGCGTGCGCTATTGAAACAACATTCGTCGGAGCTGTCTTGTGCACCACACTTCTCACACCCCACCTGTCCGTGGGAACGATCCCTATTCCCTAATTACCCGGGGCAGATAACGAGTCTAATTCGCGGGCTGCGTGCGCCGGCGCAGCTCTCACGCACGCATTGTCTTCGGTAATTGCCGATCCTGTTCAATTGGCGGTCCTGCTCAATTTGTTGGATTTGTTGCCTTCCCCGCACTGCGATTCCTTTAAGTGGGCACTTTCAATTGCTAAATAAATAGCATGCGTGCTTAGGCGCCTATGCGCCGTAACGTGGAACATGTGAACGGATTATATAAGGAGCAATTAAAAAGTTACTCGAGATGGGAGTGCACTTTTTATCTTTTGAATTAAAATACTGAGAGCCATAATTTTAGCAATTTATACAATTGTACTTTAACATGATGATGGGTTTACTCTAGACCTCTCGGCTTCGTTGACCTCATCCTAGCTATAGGCCAGCAAGGATGAGGTCTGCAATGAAGCGAGCAAACTCGCTCGCCGGCATATCGACGGAACACAGCAAACCGTTGAAAACCGGACTTGTGCAGGAGGGTGGTCGCTAGCCAGGTGGAACTTTACAGGTCATGTTACAAGCTCAGGTCGGGCAGTTTGGTATGATATTCAAATTTTGCAACATATTTTCTACAAAATTACAATAGAACCACAAGATTGGCGTAGAAAGGCGAATAGGTGCGCAAGCGCAGGGGCGTAACCCCCTCGGGCCGCTGATGAAGACATCACGCGACCGCGCCAATTGATTAGTCGCGCGACGGCCGACGAGACGAGCGGACGTGTTATTATACGACGTTAGACACGCGCCCTGGTTGCGAGGAACGCTGTTGGTATAGAACACGTGTGAATGCGTACATATCATTAAGACAGCAACTTAAAATTAGGTGAATTACGTTAAACGTTTTGAAGTCAGCAACAAATGTAGAACCTATATTGGTATAGTCAAATTAGTTGATTTAATCGCATACTTATATGATAACATGTTTAAAACCGCCGCCTCTGTGTTCACCGGTGTCAGATCCAAATGTCGCGGGTTCGAATACTAGGGATACAATATTATGCTTGGTTTGGTTGTTGTTAGGACTTTATTTAAGTCCGCCTGGCTAGCTACCAATTTACCTGTCTCTCACTATAAAACAATTCTAAAACGGACCTTTGAAAACAATTCAAAGATAATGTTCCATTTCATAAACTCACTCCTTTTCGCGTAAGGATCACCAATAAAAGATTTCACCTAAATTCAATCACACCAGTAGCACAACACAACACAATTTACGCCCAGCTTTCTACTAATGACTTATCCAATCTAACTAGCCGAAGCTAAGTTATTGTGCAAATTAACTGCTCTAATCGATAGAAGCACGCATTATTGGATAGCCATAGGAACCGTCATCCTTAGCGGGAACATTACAGGATAATCCATCGTGTAATTAAGGCTTCATTTGCCAGCTGAAGTTCAGAGCAGTTGGGTCATATAACCATGGATAGAAGAAGGACTAGACACTAGCCAGATATAAAGTTAGATAAATTAAAAAGAAAGATATATTCGTTTGTTAGGAAAGGTTTGAATTATTTGTTGGGATATTCTCTACATAGTGACCTCATAGTAAGAGAACGGATTGCCGGTTCCGTGGTGCACAGTAGAGCCAGTGCCTTGTAGAAAACCTCGCTTATATTGAGATATAGAGGAGTGCAAATCCATATGTATATTTATATTATGTTGTAAGCATTCACCTGGATGCTTCCAATCTTTTTTAATATAGAATCGGGTTCAAGTTTTATCAAGTACTTTTTTATTTTTTCACTATTACCACTTACTTTACCTTTTTTTGATGACATTCATTTCACGCAACGCCATCAAGCCCCAACCTAAGCAAAGCTTTTAATATGGAGGCTGGATTATGGATAGAATACAATTTTTTTTTATAGGAAATAAATATATATTTATATCAACACGTTTTTTTCGCTAGTGAGATCTTATTGTATATTTATATTTATAATCAGGTAGTGCTTTAACAGGATGTGACTGAAAGAACACCAGCTGTTTATATTTAAGCTTCGCCTTAAAGCTTAGCATCGTGTTGAGAGATAATTAAGTGAATTTCTCGTTGAATAGAGCGATGTTCTTTATTTGAACCTTTATTGATTTAAAGGTTACGGGTATTTTATGGCTACAGAGGTTGTCGATGTAAACGTTTGATAGATGGTGTTGTATGATGTTTACATGTGATCACCTGATAATATATTCATCAAACCCGTTACTCTGTTAGAAGTTTTGCATCTGAGTAGCTTCTGTTGATTTTATCTTATGAATATGCTCTTTGCTTCCGGTCAACCTTCTTGTGAGCTTCATACGAGTCGATGTTTGTCAATGAATGAATGAATGAGTTAAAATACATATATACACTAAAACACTATAGGTATACATCATACCATTGATGATTTGATTGAATGAAAAAAGGAAAGTTATCATTGTACTTATGTACTACTGAGGTGTTTGAACTATTCGTTGTGTAGAATAAAGCGCAATTCAATTAAATGCTAATAAGCATACCAAGGGCGGTTTTATCAACTAATTTGAGCACCTAGGGTAGCCTCTAAGCGATCTCTTCCAGACAATTCAAACTGTTCCTAAAAAATCTTACTGAAAGTATTTTTTTTTGACAACCTTGAAATGGAGACTATGTACAAGTTTGGCTGTTGGTAGGAGAGTGCTCATGTAGAAAGAGAATATACAAATAGGCACGCTTCCGTCTGGTACTGGTCTGGAACAGTTGGATTACGTATAGGCTGTTTGTAACGGTCCTTAAGTAATCTGACTGATTCCTTTGTACATAGTTAGTTTAAATATAAATAAATAAATCTTACTGGAAAAAAATAATAACAAATAACTCAATTTGCTAAACATAATTTTTTGATGTGTACATTCATTATTTTACCCAAATGCCGAACATAACAAAAACGGAACGATATCTCTACATTGCATTTTTTTTTCTGTGCGTGAAAGATGACACTCACATGAGAATTGAGAAATGGTTTCAATTGACATGGCTGCTTTTCCGATTGAAACCCAATGAAACCGAGTCAGGAAATAGACCAGCAGTTCCTACCACCAGAGCTGTGACAATTGAGTTGGAACCGAAACCCAGCGCTTCCGTTGCCTGGGGTAAACCTAGACTAGGAGGCAGATCCAACCCCAAAAATAGGAAAGTCATTTGGAATTCGCTTCAAAATCCACAAACTAATGGAATTTGATATTGTATAATGTTAATTATATGCATAATGTATGTACACAGCATATTCCCACACAACAGCGAGTCATAACAACAGGTAACCTGCAAGTCATAGCGTGTCTAGACGCATTTGTGGAGAAATCGCCCAAGGCCCAGAGCGGACCGTTTAAAACATTCACCTACGAATTAATTGCTGGTGTAAATGAATTTAATGCGATACATTAGTCTGAACATGTGATGGTTTTTGTCATAATCCATTCTAGGTCTGTGATGAATTAACATTTTACCATTTAGCAGGCTTCACAGCTCAGTTGGTGGAGCTCGTTGTGAATGGGCTAGTCCGGGGAAGAACTACATCAATACCTATTTCGGCCGCCAATTAGTAATGCTGTGTTCCGGTTTAAAATTTGCCGGTGAAATTACGGGCACGCGAAGCTTAACACCATTTTTTCCGTGTACCGATTCTACCGCGGGGTACCCGTATAAAAAGCAACGTATGTTTATGGAATACAGTATATCAATGCCAATATTCATTAAAATCCGTTCAGCCGCTAAGCCGTAGAAAGGTAACAAACAAGCAAATAAATAAAGAAACAGAATTACATTGGAAGTTATATTGTATGGATTCCATCGTCATCACCGGAAGCCTCATCTCATTTCTACAACAGCTGAATGTACAGAAATAAAACCTACGCGGGCTTTATTATACTATTACTAACATGGCATTGCATTGCACCCGTCAAGTTGAGACGAAGACAAGCCCCGTGTGACAAACATACCTTCTAAACCGTAGCAACGCAATACTGCTTGGCGGCAGAAAACAGGTTAAAACATCCGCGCTCATTTTATTTTTTACAACAAGCCCAACTACGCTTTATAAGGTATTAGATAACCAAGTAGAGATTTATATAATTTAACATCTGGTATTGTAATCGTTCTGTATAAAACACGATGAATCATATAAGTATCTAACCGAAGCGCAATTACAGGGTTTCGCCGCAAAAAACCGTATTTCACCGTGTAGCGGGCCATAAAATAAATTCACTCTCAAAGACACCGTGTTTATAAGCAGTACTCATAATAAACATGTGCCATAAGGTATAAATTACCTGCGGACAGGTCGCTTTGCACGTCCGCGGGTATTGAAACTAAATCATTAACAACTAGGGTCTGCTTCTACATAAGTTCTTAAAGTCCGCTTTTCCAGTTAACCGCCTCTGTGGTCTAGTGGTTCAACCCACCGATTTCAGATCCAGAGGTCCCGGGTTCGATCCCCAGGGGGAGTACAACATATTGTGCTTGGTTTGGTTGGTGGTAGAACTTTGTTTAGTCCGCCTGGCTAGCTACCACCATCTTACCTAATTCTGTCGCCATAATAACAATTCTAAAATTATTGTGTTCCGTCATTCAGAGGTAAGATAGCCAGTTCCTCAGTTTGTTGTGGATTCCGGGCGAAGTGCGCCTCCACCTTCGGCCTTATCTTAACTTGTTACCAGGTGAGATGAAGGCCAAGCGCTTCCCCGTCGTACAATAAAAAAAATACGTACGACCCCAACACCTTCAAAAATGCCAACTAATAGGCATTTTCTGAGAAGGCTCGTTCCATCGTAGACATCGCCTTTGTCCAGACAAGCTTCCAGGTCAAGAGTTGACTTATAGAAAACCAATTAAAAAAAATGCCTTCCTATCAAAAATTTTAAATCGATTTTTATTTTTTTTGTAAACACACAAACCACATAAATGGAGTCCAACAGGAAATTTTATTAACAGTGTAGGCCAGGCTTTGGGAAAATCTCAAAGGATGGTTATTCAACGTTCCTCTTAACAGTGTAGGCCAGGCTTTAAGGAATTTACAAGAGATGACCCTTCCAGTCGAAGTTCGGCGCCAAGCAGTTTGCTGTGTACCATCGGTGCGCGGCAAACTGTCGCTGTCGGGGCAATGGTACCCCATTGCCCCGACAGTGACAGCTTCTAGGAATGCTCGCTCTATCGTAGACCTCATCCTTATCCAGGTCATTACCAGCCTTAAAGAGCTTTCTCATTTCAACTAATTCAGTTCCTCCAGCCAGTTCCTCTGTTTGTTGAGGATTCCGGGTGAAAAATAACTTGAAAAATCAGGTGAGATGAAGGACAAGAAGATCCCCGTCTTACAATAAAAAAAATACATAATTATGAGTAATGTTCCTCGACTTGTCATGTCACGTTTTTAATCACCCAAATTACTTTGAATTCGATTGTTTTACTAAAAGATGAACGCGGAGAAAAACTATAAACGTAAAATATGCAACAAACAAGTTTGAAACAAATTCAAAATCAACTAGATTTTGAATTTTAATATACTTAACTTGTTTTGGACAGCCCTGGTTCCAGGTGCCTTGTCCACAGTACGCAAACAGCAAAACAAACAAAACAGGATTAACAATTAAATCTGATTTATTCAATTTTAAATTATGCATCCGGTTAATTGTTACGAGATTCGTTATTAGGCAATCAAAATTTGATAAACTCTCAATCAGATGTATTCCATCTAGTTAGATAATTCTCAATATATGATAAAATCTAGTTAAAGGGATAGTTAAATAATTTGTTTTAGAATTAAAATACATTATGACTAGGTTTTCCAGTACCAAGAAGTTACCCATTATGTGGTTCCGTATTTATTTAAATTAACATTTACGTATTGTAAAGAAATACATTCATAAAATTCAGGTATAAATTGTAATCGCAAGTCGAGTGTTGAGTGGCAATAAACAGGCCACGAAGCTTGCATATTATATAATATTCGATAAATCTGATTTTCAATTCTCCAATCTAGGTATTATTATAGTATTGCAAGTACTTACTTTAAGGATTCTAGTGCTCAAGTATATTCTAAAGCTTGTAGGTTAGTCATGTATTAGTTCAGCTATGCTTTTGCAAACCGGTCTAGAATTAGATCAAAGCACAATGTCACCTGGGCGCTCGAACTTTGAGCTTGCTTACAAGAGCACGTCTTGTTCAACTAGGAATATAATCTATATTTATGTGTTCCATAAAATCAAAGTAGGAAAATTGTGTGTCACAAATTTATAATATTTGCGATAAACTTTTTTTTAACATGATTTTCATTCAAATGATTTTAAGTACATTTAAGTGGGCGTCCGATTCTAGCGACGTTCATTCCATACCTTTTAATTTAATTTTATGAAATAAATGTCATTTTTGTAATTTAACATAAGGTAAAGAACCAGTAGAATCAAATTCATTAATCCTGCTAAAGGAAGCTTCCTTTAGCAGGATTAATGAATTTAAAGAAATTCCCACGGGGTGACGACAAAGAATTCCCCGGAGTTTCACTAGTCCTTTATAAACATTTCGGTTAAGCGGGTTTCAAGTATTATTTGTAATAAATTGCATTTTATAACGATTTGAAATTGATTGATAGCAATTCAACGTTCATGATCGAAACTGTACCATTTCACGGCCAAGTATTAGCTAATTGCTATTAATATCTGTAGTATGTTGGACAAGCTTGCCTTTCTCTATGACCCCTGAGCCCCTTACCTTGACTTGCCGCGCCCTGCGGCATACCATCCGCGTCACAAAGCTACGTCATATTTGTTTAGCCTATCTTGAGGCTATTGTAAAATGAGTTATGGTAATCAGCAACTAGAGAGCCTAGGCAGCTGGGAATGTTGACAGGTCCACAATCAGATAACTGTATTGTTTTGAAGATCTATTGCATAAAGTTGATAAAGTTGAGGTTGGAAGACAATGTTGGACTAAACAATACATTTTTATGTATTAAAGACCGCGTGTGCTTGAATACACTTATGTTTTATGAAAAACAATGCAAACCTAAGGCAGCTCGTAAAGTCTGACACCGGCTGTCACAGTCCACACGAATAAAAATGACGCCAGACATCTTCAAAATGATCACATGTACTTATTCCAGAGCTGTGGTGCCAATAACAAATATGTCACAATTTCAAGCTGATTAAAACAAATAGCTTTATGGCCCCTTAAAGTTATATACTAACATTCTGGAACGCGTAAATAATTATGGATTGGAGCGCTTGTTATCAACAATTTAATTTTAAATCCCCCGATTATGATTACTCAAACGATACTACAGCTACATGTATCTTGGATTCTGTTCATCCTATGCTTGGTATCCTGGAGGGACTCATGATTGGCAAACCTAAATGTTAAAAGTCAAACAGGAATACCTATGAAACTGTGTTCAGAGCTGATGCATCATCATGGAAACGGCTGCACAGATTTCTACAAAACATAGCTAAGACCCATTACATTTCATTCATTGACACAGATAAATAATTACTTTTAAAAAACTAATAGACTTCAATGAAGAATATGATCCAATTTATTATGTTTACCTGGATGACGTATTTTTCCAATTATTTTGATGACAGATGGACGGACAGACAGACAGACGCGTGATCCTATATATGGGGTCCGTTTTTTCCTTACTTTTGAGGTAATACACCCAAATCGCTTCAAGTGTGCCTATAATATTTAAAGAGTTCCCTCGATTTTTCCAGGATCCCATCATCAGATCCTGACCTGATGACGATGGGATCACCTGTGAAGTCTCTTATACCCCATCAAACAAAAAAATATTTTCCAAATCGATCTAGGCGTCTTCGAGAAATCGGGGAGCATACATAAAAAAAAGATTCCGACGAATTTTGAACCTCCTTTTTTTGATGGTCGGTTACTAAGATACATTCTAACGAGAAAGCTCAATTAAATGTGAGCTCTAGTTTTGGAGCCACCTAAATACATACTTTGGCCTCAAACTTAAACTGTTGGGGTATGTGATCTATCTCTTAGAGGTAGGCGACTAAGAGGTAGACCACAGCACCTGGTTGCCCGGGCAATGGGATCGCTGGCTTCTGAATTCTGTCACCATATCAACAATTCTTAAATTGATGTGTTCAGACATTTAGAGGTAAGATAGCCAGTTTCTCAGTTTGTTCCAGGTGAAGTGCGTTTCCACCTTCGGCCTTGTTATAACTTGTTAAATCAGGTGAGATGAAAGCCAAGCAATTCCACGTCGTAAAATACAAAAAAACATCAGTGTTGTTACGACCTGTAAAGGTCCATCTGGCTGGCGACCACCCTTCTGCCGAAGTCCGACATGAAACGGTTTGCCGTCTTCGCAGGCTTCTGGGAAAAGCTTATTCCATCGTAGACCTCATCCTTGCTCTGGCCTAGAGCTAGAAAACCGTGGAGATCAAGAGTTAACCCATTATTTATGAAAAAACATCCCTCTTTTTAGTGGAAGGTTAAAAATAACTTCTTACGAGCTGGCAAACGTGAAGTTCTGTGACTGCCATGCTACTGCTCTCTGTACATATAGTTAGACAATATTATATAGATAAACCTTCTAGTTGTATAAATAGCGTCAAGAGATAATGCCTAAAACCAGCTATGGTTCAGCAAAAATGCTTTCGGCGTATAACGCAATGTCTCGCGATAACAATACTCCTAATCATACGATATGTCGAAATGATTTGTCCTATTGTATGCCGAAAGTATTGAGAGCATTCAAAAGGTATTTGTGAATGTAAGTAATACTTCAACAACACACCGATGTTGTCGGTTCGCGTTTGAAAGGTGTGGTGGATTCTGATATCTACTTTGGTGGCATTGAATGTGGATTTTTCTTTAGTTGGTAATCTATCATCATGGTTTGTAATGATCTATCATCAGCGTCTTTTCCTATAGTTTAGATTTTTTATTGTTTTCAGTTTTTTTTTTTTTTTAATGTGTACTCTTGACCTCAAAATTTGCAAAGACATGGATGAGGATGGATGAGGATGGAGCGAGCTTACCCAGAGGGCAATAGCATTCAGCAAAAGCCATCGATTCTGTTGCCTGGGGCAGACCATTAGGAGGTTGATTTCAGTAACCCCAAATCCTACCAACTCGATGGCAAAGCTATGCATACGATATAATACAATATAAATCCGTTAGGTACAAATTCAAGTGCCCAGGATTGCATTCGATCATGAGGTGGCTTGGAAACCCTGCGAAGGCCCAGTTCTTTTCAAATATGTTTAAGAGGTCGTGGTCGAGGTCTATGTAAAATAGGTTTTAAAAACACCAATTATTCTCGGAGCTTGTAGAAGCGACAATATAATATTTGGGTGCATGAAACTTTGTTATTTTGTTTACAATTTGGGTTTTCGGAAACATGATTGGCAAACATTTTTGCACAATATTTTTAATGTTTCTCTGAAATGGCGCTTTAGATTGGTGAAATTGGTATTGTTATGTGTATCTTGATACTGCTTTTTTTTTAAATACTTTTTACCGATCACGTAATTTACAATTGTTGTGTTTTGCAATGAAATACCGCTCATCCATTTAACTCAACTTATAGCGAGTACGTATAGCGCCGTCCCTCTCATTTTGCGCTTTAAGGGTAGCATTTTAATGGAATTTAAACTAATTAATGCAATCAACGCATAAAGGTTAGTAAGAATAAGTGAATTTATTGTAGGTCGTAAATAAATCAATGACCCTTATGTATTGGCTTTATATTCTGGAATTTGCGCTGCGATTATCTATGTATAACTTAAATTCTTGCGCAGGTGTCCGTTTGTTGGTCTATTTGTCGTGTAAAGTGAAAAATTTATCAGCATTTGCATCTAAGTAATTGCTTAGGCGGCGTTTGATAAATTCAGCAAGACAGAAACATGTATTGCGATATGCGATGTCTAATACAAAATGGTTGGCACACTGGGTAAACGGCGTACGTAATAAACCGCTGCATGAGAATGTATTATTCAATGAGGCAAACTTTTATAAACTAGTCAGTTTGAGGAGCGCCCGGAACCTCGTTCCCGTGGGAATTTTCCAAAATCATTTCTTAAAGCACCCTAAATTAAAATAAGAAGCTAAAAACTGGAGACTCGAAATTAAACTTTCGAGTCTCTTGGATCCCAGGTTTGGGCTGATTGTCAATCAGTCAGTGAGCTACACGCCAATTTAATATATAGCAGTACGAAAAACTGTCAATAACAATTAAGACGAACATTATGGAACGAAAATACATAATACATATAAGAAATCATGTATGTAATCGGTACAATATTTTGTGGCCAGCTTAACGTATCATATAAAGGGTGTTTCCTCTTGGTTCCAGTATTAAATCCCAACAATTGTACGATAAGGAATAACTATTTCTTGCCTTGATAAGTGCCGACGTATACGTGTGGACCACGACAGACTTCAACACTGAACTATTACGAATCGTAAAAATTTCAGCTCACGACCAAACACGATATATTGTTCATGCAATTTTTTTTGAGATACAGCAAAATTGGATACGATACCGATTTATGCAACGAATCGATTATATATCGATAGGAATTCAATCCACTCCGGCGCAGTTGTAATTCAGTTAGCCAAACAAAACGCGGTATTAGTCATACGCACTATTGTCCAGAGCTGTCGTTCGCGGCGCTTTATCTTAATTGAGTGCAATTTGATTTAGTGGCGCAACTTCCGACCAAATTTAATTTGCCACCGAATCACTTTACTACGTACTAACTATACTACCGATCTATATTTCGACAACAGCATTCTTAAATTGGTTTTCAGACCGCACGTGCCGTGATCCAAGTCCAACTTTTAAACGATACTCCATTCCGAAATAGTTCCTATTACTTTCGGATAAGTTATAACATGTTTCGAGAGATGGCAAATTATATATTGGTTTAAGAGCATTGTGTGAGACGCCTCAGGCGACACGTTATGTCATACAACTATTTCATGTCCACGTCTACGAAAGTAACAAGGATATAAGATCATTATCACACATTCGATCAGAGTTAGAGTTATTTGAATAGAATTAAAACGATGTAGGTTTCGGTACACATAGTTGTGAATACAGGCAATGGTTCTGTCCTGAATGCTCAGATCTTTATCAGCATAGTTGGTTAGCAAATGGAGCATGTCAGCGAATAAATTTATCAACATTGGTTTGATAAGATTTGTATCCTTGTTCTGGCCGTTCCGTATAATATAATGTAAATGTGATTCCCGGTTTCGTTGATGAATCATTGATGTGTTGACATTGGCTCTGAGTGAGATATTGAGCGGTTCATGGTGGAACAGCTTTATAACGAGCTACAGAACTCTCGGAAGCTACTCTTCTTTGCCATCTGCTTGTTATGGCTGAGATATTGCCTATGAGTCAAGGGATAAGCGGCTTCAAAACATTTCATCAGAACTAATAACAAAGTTGATGACGGGATGAGCAAGTTGCACTGAGACGGATTTAATCACTCAATTAAAGAAAAGGCATGTATATAGAAGTTATAAAAAAAAGTTATGTTTATTCTGAAATGTTTCACATACAGCGCTTATGTGAAATATTTCAGCATAAACAAAATTTTTTTTTTTTTCAATATTTTGTTACATTGTCATTTTTCAAGCAAAGATGTGACCTAAGATGGAACACGTTTGTCTAAAAGGATGCATTCACTTTGGAGTTGTAGATCCCAATATTGTTTAAGTGAAACGGAATTTCACCTGCCCTTATTCCTTATTTTTCCGGATTTTGCAACAAACAACCTACTTACGTACGTAATCAAGTTTTTTGTTTGTTTTTGGTTTTTTGTTTGTCTGCCATAATTTCGAATTATATCCTGTCAAAATAAATATTTAGCTATTTTTATTGCCGACCAAATATAAAAATATATACCATGTACTTACCTTTACGAAATGCTTTGGATTGACAGTTTTTTTTTATTCAGACAGTTCGTACGATTTATCACATTAATTGCGACATTGACGCGTGCGGTGCGTCGAACCTACTTTAACAAGATATTGACACGTATTCAATCTAAGGTCATGGTTTAACCTAAACCTTTAGTAAAGTAATTCCATACACGATGTAACCATTAATCAAGCTATCGTCGGTGTTAATACTAATCAAATTAAATGCTTCGTTAAGATGTTAGATAGTGTTTATGATGCGGTTTCATTGCCTTATTTGGATATTATGACGGAATTACCGAGTGGGAAAATGAACATGTAAATTAGCTGAGTGAGATGGATACCAGTGTGTTTGATCTTGAATACATTACCTACTATGATTTTATCTTAGTTTTAGATTTATCAAGAGGTTTAAAGGTAAAATAGCCAGTTCCTCAGTTTGTTGAGGATTTCGGGAAAGGTGAGCTTCCACCTTCGGCCTTATAATAACTTGAAACCAGGTAAGATAAAGACCAAGCGTTACCCCGTTGCACAATAAAAAAAATGTATTTATTTTAAAAACAAACTGATCAAGCTTAAACGTATTTTTTTTCGAGTTTTGTCATTAATTTGGCACACTTACAGTTGATACCGATATTCTCGTTATGCCAGTTATGCCAGGGTGGCATAACGTACCTATACCGTTCTAAGCTATCAATATTAGAAGCACACCTTATTATCATCCACTTCTGATTGACCTTTCATATTTATGAAACGAAACGCTACTAAAAATCCTTTATATTGCGAAAAAAATATTCAGCTGCCAAAATAATCTACGACCCTAACACCATCAAAAAGGGAATCAATAGGCATCTTCTGGAAAGTCACACAATATCATATACTCCATCCTTGCTTTGGTAGCCTCGAAGTCAAGAGTTAACCCATTGTAAAAAAAAGCGTACTAAGGTTGAATTCTCAATACTGGCCGCGCATCCTAGCCACAAAGGGGTGCCATTTTTCACCGAAAGATAACGTCCAAACTAAGACAGTTGAGCAAAAGGGCTGTCCTATTACAGTTCGCCTCGAGACCACCATAGGAGAGGCTCTTGTTTCTCAGACACGTCATGTTAAGTCGGACATTTGTTAATGGCTAGATTGTGAGCACTTAGGACTGGGGAGCTCGCCAATTTTTGCCTTTGACCTTTGCTTTACTCTTTCTATCTTACTGTAACTGTTCAGTAAGTGGCCTATGAGAACCGAGTGACAAATGCAATGCAATTTGTTTAAGCGCTACAGAATCAAAGGATCTGATAAGTAAGCATAAGAAACTGCTCCGTTAATTAGTAAAAAATGAATTATTTAAACTACTACCTACATACAGCCGAAGTGTAGAATAAATTGCAGCCGTCTTTCCGTTCGAGGGTCTGTCTGTCAGCGGGTTGTATCTCATGAACCGTAATAGGTAAATAGTTGAAATTTGCACTGAGTGTGTAGTTACTCGTATTTCTATTGCCGATATAACAATAAATCAAAAAATGTAAACAATGGGCCCACATAAAAAAAGTGTTTTTTGTCTTGAAATGTACGGACAGCATTTGGCAGGTTTAGGTATTTGTTAAATATAACTTGGGTCTCTCAAAGACAAGAGTGGCTTCTTCTTGCTAAACCATATCGTCACTAAACATCAGATGAGATTGTAACACTATAGACTGAATTGAGTCCCATGAGATCAATTGGTAGCAGTTAAATGTCTTTGTATTATATGATTGATTCAATATTTACTTCAATCATAGACACAATAAGAGCAGAGACGTATAACGCAAAAACTTAAATACATGCACATCCCCACATTCTTTAATATAAGACGCACCATTTGTACCCATTGTGTCCAAGCTGGCATGTCTTAGGCCATTTATAAATGGGACATATTTGGACAAGGAGTGACACAATTCTTTTCGAATCATCTGTACCGGAACGACTTTTGGATACGGTTTCGAGGGTTTTGAGATTATGGGTTATGCTTTTAAGCTGATATTATATCGCCTTTATCTATGCCACATTCCTAAGCAAACAGCTTATTTAGTGGGGAGCAGAAAACACATCTGCAGGGCGCTGTGTATTTGATTCCGCTTTCATTAATGACTGCTCCCTGAATAGCCTTACTTTCCGCAGCGACCTCGCAAAGAGCGATCTCGAGCCTCCTTCATCCACTGACATCCTGCGGCTGCTGCTAATAGAATTTGGTCATAAAGCTCAGTGAATAAAAGTTAGACAGTGGTAGGGCCTTGTTAAGTCCGCCTGGACCATCATCTTACCAAAAAAGTCTCCATAACAATAATTCTAAATTGTTGTGTTCCAGCATTTAAAGGCCAGTCAGTAACCGCCTCTGTGGTCTAGTGGTTCAATCCACCGATTTCAGATCCAGAGGTCCCGGGTTCGAACCCCATGGGGAGTACAATATATTGTGCTTGGTTTGGTTGGTGGTAGGACTTTATTTAAGTCCGCCTGGCTAGCTACCACGATCTTATCTAATTCTGTCGCCATAATAACAATTCTAAAACTGTTGTGTTCCGGCATTCAGAGGTAAGATAACCAGTTCCTCAGTTTGTTGAGGATTCCGGGTGAAGAGCGCTTCCACTTTTGACCTTACCTTAACTTGTAACCCTATCATACAAAGGCGAAAAAATATGAAACTTTCCGATCGCCGATTGATCAATTTATTTTATTCAGGTATAATAACCTAGGAAAACATTTAAAAGGTAACCAAGTATGTAAGTACCTTGCATTAACATGTACTTTGTAGGACATCATGTTAAATTAATTGACATTTAATTATCCGTTTCTAACGGTCCTAAGTTAATCCGACTGATTATTTAGTACTTAGTTAGTTTAATTGTACATTTTATTGAATAAATAATTAAAAAGTATATTTAAATCGACTTGCCCTTTAGGTAATATACTTATCTATGTCTAGAGTAGCAATAGCAACCATATTATTTAAACGTTTATGCAGGATTCGTAAGTAGTTCTTTCTTGTACGAAATAATGAATTCGTTGGCTGACCTTTCTATCGATGTTGGATTTACCTAGATGGATAGATAGAGTTGCATAGATGGGTATGATATTAGTTGGTAATATGTTTGAAATACGCCGATTAAGTACATTATCCGCTATTGACCACATAATCACGTAGTTATCTTGTATTAACCGACGACCATGGGCTAATACCGTAGTAACTATTACGCTATCTGTGCTAATATGGCAAACTAAAGGGCTAGTTATATGGGTAGTAGTCAGAACAGCGGAGCTTGGAGGATGTTCGAAACATAATTTCCTCTATATTTCATCAGTGTAACAGCCATGCCATGGCACGTTCAAAAGCTGGTTGATATCACAGTAGAAATACGCAAAAGACAACACTGTTGCTCATATTCTGACCCACGTATCTCATGAACTGTGTGCAAGACTCGCCTTGTACTACACCAATCAGTGGAAGGTTGGAGCTATTCTGCTCTACCTGCACCTGGCGTTTGTTAGATTACATATATTTTGTGCCTTATTATGTTCATACTAATGAGGCATATAAATCATAGTTAGAGGAATATCCCTCTGAGGCTCGAAGATGTTTGCGGAGAAAGGAGAATTAAGTTTAGGAAATAATTACAAGCAAGTGGTCTGTAGGCAATGTTTGAAGGCCGTCTGTTGTAGTAATAAGGAAGAGATACATTTTATGAGGAATTTGTGTTATCTTGTAATTCAATGGATTGCATGAAATCTGTCTATAAATTGTTACCGTAAAACAGAACAAAACAGAGGGTAGGTGGCACATAACGCATAGAGAGCCCAACAGTAGTGATAGTCTATTATAGGGATTTGTACCTACAAGTGCAGTGCCTACTAAGAATGTGCTATGTACTTGCCAGAACTCATTGGGTTAGCGCGCGTTTATACCTCTATACTATATTTATACCTCTATACTATAATATAAATTGAGTTACGTTATCATCTTTATAAGGTATACATAGTTCTTACTGCCTTTTGTGCCTCGTCTATCTAGAGCTATTGGGTTATTCACCTCGCGGACCCAATGCGAATCGGTGGATGGCAGGCCGTTCAAACTTGGTGGTTCGTAGCTAGAAGCTGCTTGACATTTTCCTTTACAATATAGGCGCTTGTCATATATATATATATCCCTAGAATAAATGTCAGAAGACAGCTTAGCCATAGTTATTTGTTGCATTAATTATGTTGAGGTTAAATGGTCTTTGATTGATAAATGTTATACATACTTTACGGTTTATTATATTTATCCTATCAGGGCCTAGCAATAGATTGAAAGCGCGCCAACGCTTTGCTTTTTCAGTGTCATTATGATTTAAGTAAGCAACAAAATAGTTAATCAAAACCGGAATTGATTACTGTGTCACGATTACTTTAAAAAGCCTAGCCTTTATTTTTCAGTTTATTTTCGTATGTCGTGCTATTTTGTTCATGTTTTATATTTTCGGGTAGTTGATTGTGCATTTGGATGCGATTAAATCAGTAACTTGAAAGAACTTAAGAGGTTGCTCAGTACTAGTCGAGGAAGATTTAATTCATTCAATTCGATGAGAAGAAGCAGTAACTTATTTATTTTACCTCCAATGGGTCAGTTTTTAACCTCAATACTTGCACTTACCCAAAAGGTACTGGCTCTCCCGAGCACACAGAACTGCTTTGCACTGGATTTTGGCAGCCAGGGTGGTCGCAGGTCGCTAGCAAAGAGAGTACTTAGAGTTGGGATCATTCCACCCCACACATTCCAGTGACCACATGGCGATAGACCCTTAACTTATAGTGAACATGATAGGAGTCTGCTGTCTCACAAAATGCGGTCGATGCCCTCAATTCATCGTGTATCATGACAATAGGGCCATACTTTCAAGGACCAATGACATTTTGTAAGTGAAACAATGCACTGAGCGAGAATTGCCCTGTGACGCTGATGTTATCAACCCATTCTAGTTATTAGCAACCAATTAGGCAAATTTAGCGTTTTCGTGATTTAGTGTGTCTTTAGATAAATTACTTCCATATTGTCGTTGCTACTTTGGTACCCACCAGCTATGATTATCGATTTACGTAAATTACTTATCGGTTCCGTTCAAGTTTGAGCTAGTTGGAATTTGAGTCGGGTTTGGTATATTTCTAGCAAGAAAGAATCGAAGATATGTAAGAGTTCTGTATATCGGCCTTATCTCAACTTGTTACCAGGTTAGATGAAGGCCAAGCGCTTTGTCGTCGTACAATAAAAAAAAAACCTATATATATCAATTCAAACAATAATATATAAATCAGACCAGTGTAGTTTAGTTATTTTTGCTATAAGTGGCGGCAATGGAAATATACACCCTATGAAAATTTGAGCGGTCTTAAATTACGATTTACGATTCATAAGATACAGCCCGCTGACAGATCAACGGACGGAGAAGCAGATCGCGGAAGCTTAATTATAGGGTCCCGTTGGCATCCTTTGGGTACGGAACCCTAAAAACACAACATGACAGATGTGATACTCAGGGGATAATCTGGTCCATGTTAATTTATCAAAACATTGAGTTAGGTTCTCCCGATTATTTCACAAATTACTCACACATATCACATATAACATTAACAACCCACCAACAACAATAGCTTTGGTGGAGGCTCAGTCTACTGCTGGACAGAGCCTCCTCCAAAGCTGGAGGGTTTTTTAAAATCACCAAGCATGGCAGGCGGATTAGTGATCGCAGTAAAGATGTAGATAATACACCGAAGGAAGCTGCTGCCCTTCTTCTGGTGTGATCCCTTAGTCGGCTTTTACGAAATCCATGGGCTGAGTTGGAGGTGTCGATTCTTTAGCCGTGACCGCTACGGCAGAAATTAATACTGAGTACCAAACTAAGCTTGTTTTAAGTTTACTAACATTGTTGGACTACTTGATTTTTACAAGATACTTTTCGTGAAGACAAGCTTAGTGGCTTCATGTACGAGTACAGTGCCCTGCACTAGCATGTATTAATAAAATAAATATCACAGGACATTCATTTTACACAGCGCCATCTAGCCCCAAACTAAGCACAGCTTGTAATATGGGAACTAGATTACAGATATATTACTAAAATACTTTTGGTAAATACATACGTACTATATGATACTACACCAGGCTGTGGAATTCTATTCCACATATGATCCGTGCATCTAAATCTTTAAATATTTTTAAGATTAAAGTAAAAGAGTATTATCTGACTTTGTAGATTGTTATCCATAGCTTAATATAATTTATGTATTCATCTTTATATGTATATATTTATCATTATTGTATTTATTTATATGTGTATGTATAAAATATGTAAAGATATATTTTTATGTATTTAGTAGGTATTAAATATATTTGTGTAGGTATACTTTTGATATCTGTATGTATATTTAATTTGTCTATTAACATTGTATTTTAATTCAAGTACACTTTTCTACCTTTTCAGTGTAGCAACTCTCACTCTCTCAAAGGTTTGCTGGTAGAAAACTCTTTAAGGGTTAAGCTCGCCTCTGTACATATGTTTTCTTATGACATTTTATAATCTTATTTATGTGTACAATAAAGAATTACACCCAAACACAGAACAAACATCTGTATTCATCACATAAATGTTCGTCTTCGGTGGGAATCGAACCCACAGCCTACAGCGCACAAGGCAGAGTTACTACCAACTGAGGCTTGTTAAACATCATAACTATCAAAATGGTTCTGTATCACATCCGGTAGATATGCAAAAATTTAGTATTCAAGTGTGATATGGCCTGAATACAAAAATAATACTAAAATTGATCAGTCGTCAATAAAAAAGTAAGGTTGTCCTTTTGAAAATTGAAAATTCTTAATTTAACATTTGAAAAGTGTATACATATGCGACTGTACCTAGTTGAACTTTGAAATAAGCACAGATTCGTTACCAACAATTCGATTAATGAATACAATATCGAATGGAACAGTTGAAACCGGAATGTGAATAATCGGCGAGATGTAATCAGATCGCAATCGATTTATCGATTATTTGTAAAACATTGCTATGCTATGCAAACGTATAGACTGACTGGTCATGCATGGTAAGGGCTAGTTGTAAATTATAGTGGACTGGTCATGCAAGGTAAGGCCTTGTTATAACGTATAGATAATCTGGTCATGCATGATAAGGGCTAGTTATAACGTATAAGTAGATAGAGTCGAGAAGTGTAGATTGAATGGTCATGTATGGTAAGGGCTAGTTATAACGTAAATATAAAATGGTCATAGGTACACTGTTAGGGCTAGTTAAAACTTATAGACTGGTCATTCATGGTAAGGGTAAGTTATAACGTAGAGATAAACTGTTCATGCATGGTACGGGCTGGTTATGACTTAAAGATAGACTACTAATGCATGGTAAGGGCTAGTTATAACATATAAACAGACTGGTCATGCATGTTAAGGGCTAGTTATATATTCAACTCAATATTCAGGTCAATATTCATACAATTTACAGTCCCTTGATACAATTTTCAATTATGGAGGTAATCCGATTTTGGGGTGGGTGGGATTAACCTCCTTGTAGTCTACCCCGGGCAAGGGAATCGTTGAACTTCAGTCAACGGCTATAGCCAATGTTGCCAGCACTGGTGATAGACCTGTAAAGGTCTGGAAAAGGCCCGCCTGGCTTGCGTTCGGCGCCAAGTAATTCGTTGTGTTCCGTCAGTGCTCGGCAGTGCCAGTCCATGTAATAGGCAGCTTCAGGGAAAGCTGGCTCCATCGTAGACCTCACCTTTGCCCAGGCGTCAACGGCTTACCCATTTCATATTTATAAAAAAAAAGTTTCAAACAACTGCTTCGTTTATCTCTGTTTTGGACAGTAGGTTATAATCAGTATATTATACTTAGTTCTTAGGTCATGTTTAGACCTAAAGTGATTATAAGCGGTTACGAGACCCCAATCAATAAGTGATCTAGTCTAGCCTAGGATCAAACAACTACGATGCATTTAGTAAGATAATCAGGCGCAATAAATTCGACTTTGTTGTATGTGCTGGTAGTTGGTTTATTGGACTAGCGATCGATTTGTTAAACATAGTGAATGCTTGTAATTAGAGCCTTTTGTAAGAGTAAAGAGAACAGAGCTACGGAGGGACAGTCGACAAAAAGTGCAATCTAGCCCCAAACTAACTATACAGTCCTCACTGCGTATCACGATAACGTTGGATCCATCACACGCTTTGGAGTATCGTTTTAGAGTAATTAAATATTACTAAACATTTTACTAGATATTTTAACAATCTCTGTGGTCTAGTGGTTCAACCCACTGCGGCCAAACGTTTACCCGTCGTACAATAAAACAATAATAATTAGAATTCCGCAGGCAAGGAGGCAGGCATTGAAGGCAGAGCTAGTACCAACTGAGTTTGTAAGGCTTGTTCACGATATATATTAATACGAAAAAATAAACATACCCTCCTGCTTTATAGCGTCGACGGCGTGACTGACTCCAATCCAGGGGCTCGGAAGGTCCAGGAACACAGCATCTGCTTTGCCATTGAGCTCCGAGCCAAAACCATCTTGGAGAACGTCTCTATGTTTAGCCTGCATGAAAGAAAAAAATGTGATCTAAAACCTCTTCTTACTTCTCCCTTTTAGTCATTAGTCCTCTCATAAGAAAAAGGAGGCTCGGATATGAAGCAAATAACGCAAAAATATCATCATCATCACCCCAATAATGACACCTGTTGGACAGGGACTCCACAACTGGAAGGTCTTTGCCATAATCACTACGCTTTACAGATGGATTGGTGATCGTATTAATGGTTTAAACACATTAAAAAGGTAGGTACTTACATTTTTTTCATTGTTAATTGAACATTGAATAATTACAATCCAATTAGATAATGTTAATTATATAGCTAAATATATTTATATACAAAGAGTGCAGCGCATCACTGATGTCCACGACAATTGAATTAGGTATTTTATTCACTAATCATCACAGCCCAGCTCCCTAGCATAGTGGGTAAGGAAGGGACTTGCATTAATCACCATGATTGGCAGAAAGCTTGGTGATCATAGTATTAAGACTCAATTCACTAGGCTACTCCACAAGAGAATCCGAAGAGGCCTATATTAGTACTGTATATGACATGCAAGTTTATATTTGGAAAGTAGCTAATGACTTTAGTGTAGGTGGGTACTTACAGTAACAAAATCGGCCAACCCATGGCTTGTGAACTCTTCTTGAGCCATCTTGGATCTATGCTCGTGGAAGTCAAATGTGTGGATGTGCCCATGAGGTCTCACTCGGCGGATCAAAGCATGAGTGAGGGAACCACTGCCTGTGCCTAGGTAAGTATTTCCAATTAAAAAAATATTATTAAAAGTATTTAGGTATTTATTTATGTTTATGTATGATGTCTAACAAAAATAAAGTGATTTAGAAGTCTAATTACTTGGCCCAGGCATGGAGCATCATGGTGGCCACTACAACATCTTGGTAACAATCAGGCACTTAATAAGTGTCATCAAGTACTGCTAGGTGCTGCTTCTAAGCACAGCGTTGGCTGGAGTATGGTAATTTACAACCGTAGGGGCAATGCACAATACAATCTGGAGGTATTTCAGTGCGGGTCTAAGTCACCTCCTACTCAGAATATAACAATATACTAGAATTATTTAAGATCATATAAATTAGAAGAAATATGTAAGAGAAGGTATGGATGATGAGCATGTGAAGCAATCTGACTAAATGGTTTGTCTATTTATTTAGTAAAATCTCTCAAAGACTCACAAGAGTGAGTCTCATCAGAAATCTCTTCAAATCTCTCAGAAGTCTCGACAGAATACATAGACATAGACTTTAACATGATTGTTAATTTGCTTAGTTTAGGGCTAGGTGGTGCTGTGTGAGATTAATGTCCTGTAATGTTTATTATTATTATTAATTAAGAACTATTTCACTAAACAGTACAATGAAACTAACTATGTACAAAGGAATCAGTCAGATTACCTAAGGACCGTTACAAACGGCCTATAGGTAACTATGAAGAAATTTATTAAGAACTGTCTGCTTGTCTTTGTCTCAATACATATATACATAACAATCCCAGTCTGTTATCAGTCCTCTGTTATGAGACTTTGCAACATTTTTGATAAAACTGTTTTAAAATCTAGTTACAGTTCTGATCCAAAAAAAACTAGGCTAATAATCAGCACTACCAACATTGCATAAAATGATCAAAAGCACAATTAAAGTAAAGTTTATAATGAATGTGTTAATACCTGCTTCAATAACAACAGACCCAGGAACCAAGTCAAGTTGCAATAGAATCATACTGATGTCTGGAGAGTAGATGATCTGGGTGCGATGAGGCAGAGTGAGAGACCAAAGTTCAGGGGTGGGCTGCAGTACATGACCCCAACCTTTGGAGAGTTCCACCTTCAAATATAGATTACTTTTACTGGCCAGCTAAATGTGTAGGTAGGTAGTCTAGCCATAGGCATGTCTAGGATTTTTGGAAAAAAATACCCGTAGGAACTGGGAATTAAGCAAACGTGTACAAACATTCCTTACCCGGCTTCCATAATCAGTCCCTATTAAATTTTTAACCTTCAAGGCCCCGTAAGTAGTCTGGAAAACATGTTCTACCATTTCACCTTTTTTGTTTTTGATTTCATTTGTCACGTCTAAGGTGTATAAATTATTGCTCATGTACAAAATAACTGTATCACCTTCTTCTATTTTATCTTTGTAGTTTCTGAAACTCATTTTATATGTTGTACTTTTACCTACAGTTTCAAGACTTTAAAGTTTGTAAACAACAAGGTAAGGTAAGTACATAATCAAATCATAATAAAGATAACTTTATTTAGAGGTTATGTTTTAACTTAAACTTCAACTTCTTTGATTTGGCGTGTAACCGTTTTATCGATCTGCCAATGTCGAGTATTGTAAGTGTCAAACAGAAAAAGTGGGCAAAAATATTGAGGATTATTTGAAACTTTGTTGAATTCCCTTTTTTATGGAGGGTTATTCTACAATCTATAAAATAAAAACACGCATACAAACACAAGTTGTAAGTAAAAATATATAAAAGCGGAAGTTAGAGTGTGATTACTATATACCTACAAAATTTACTGTCTAATGCTATTTTTATTTATAAATTTACATAATCTACAAATAAGGAGGGAAAAGGTTAGGTAAAGGAGGGATTTGAAGGAAGTAGGACGAGGAATATCAGGAGGGAGGATATCGTGATTGGTTTAGAGGGCAATTGAAGCATAATGTGGTTCACATTTCTCTCGTGTAAGCCACATTCACACAGCGAGCTATTTCTGATCCTAAGTTTGGCCAAAAAGACTGGTGAGCAACAATGACATAACATAAGGCGACAAACAGTTAAAGTTACAACTTTACTAAATTTATTATATTTGAAGAACCATGGTTTGGCGGGAATATCGGGTTGGATGTCCGAATAATGTTTACCCTTGATCAATTTAGAAGTATTCTATGCATTTGTGCAGGATTCATGAAGGTATGATTTGGGAGAGGCAACTGAAGTAAACATGATTTTGATGACAGAAAGAGACATATTAAGCAGTGGTAACGTAACGTTCCGTTTTATTTGTATAAATATAGGTAGGTATATTCAGTTGATTACTGTTAAGGTTTGTGCAAAGTTAAATGATCACGCTACGAGCCAATACAAAAATTGCACTAAATGCAACTATGGCGACAGAATTAGGTAAGCTGGTGGTAGCTAGCCAGGCGGACTTAAACAAAGTCCTACCACCAACCTAACCAAGCACAATATTGTACTCCCCCTGGGGATTGAACCCGGGTCTCTGGATCTGAAATCGGTGGGTTAAACAACTAGACCACAGAGGCAGTTAAAACTTATACATTCAATTTATACATATTGTCTATTCTATGGCAAAATATCAAGAATCGATTTAATAGAAACGGCCATTTTTTTGAGATCATTTTGTTTGGTCCGCTTTAAAAAGTTTGTTCTTCAAACAGAACAAAAACATGTTAGGTAGCAATTAACGTTAGCGTGATTTCTAACCATAAGCCAGTGAATTACATTTCTTGTCATGAATTTTATTTAAAGTAGATCTACTTAGGGGGGATTAAAACAAATTGTTTTTTATGATATGGATGGTATTCTGTAAAATCAAATGTCAACACTCAACTCAACAGTCAAGTCAGTTATGTCCTACTATAACTCAAAAAGTTAAAGGCAAACACCATACAGACGTACAACCCACTATTCCTAACACCCCCTGGTTCTTCAAGTTCAGAGTAGCCTGACAAAGCCTCAACATCTACCATCTGTCGCCTCAGATTAGGACATTCATGCACTCCTGTATTTTTAGCTAAACTTAGGATCAAGGATAGTTCCATCTGTGAATGTGGTTTGGGCATAGGAACCGTGAACCATATGTTTTTCAGTTGCAATAGATTATGTTGCTCACTGTATGATATCCTCCCCTCTGATGTTTCCCGTCCTACTTTATTGAAATGTCTACTTTCCCTAACCTTTTTCTCTTCCATAATTTACCTACGTTGTAAATTTATTAGTGTAAGTAAAATAAAACTGTAAAATATATGTATTTAAATTTCTTACTAACCCTTTATACAAAATATATAATTTAGTATAGTACAAGTACTTGTTTACATCGACATAATGTAATTGTGTTGTCCATGTTTTAGAAATTATGTACCTACTCCCCATAATTTGTATCAGAAGCTATCATGACATGGACACTGGCAGAAAAGTGACCCACTAACATCACTAACACTCATTGTCATAAAACAAAGAAGTTGAAGTTGAAGTTATGTTCAACTCTAAATTTTTTCAATGAATTGAGCCGTGTTCTGTTGACATAATTTAATTTAAAGTCTGGAAAGTGAGTGAATACAATACAATACACCAACTTTCGTGATAGGCAGTGTAATGTAAACTAAATCTGTAATGCTTATATTAAGTGAATAACAAACCTTTTGGAAGTTCCTACTCCAAGACAAAATCCACTTGAAGATGGATGCATCAAAGATCACCAGCAAAACCAGCTCTTTGAAGGCACTGATTCTAAAGGCTTGGAGGGAGCGATGGACCGATATTCAATGGGGCATCAACATTAAAACAATTCTGCCGAGAGGAGTGAGTGGAGATCTCTATAACTTGGCTGACTGCATACTGCAACAAGCTATGGTGGGCTGTGGTGCGAACCAGTTAGTAATCTCATATTTAAAGCATTCCCTAGCATCCCATCTCGTATCTTATGCGGCTGTGCTCCAGAGAATCGCAAAGTTTGATGCCTTTCACAAACCCCACTGTGTAAGTAGCCTTTTAGAATTTCTAGAAAGTTTTCTTGACAGTGTAACATGCCGGGGTAAATTAGAAGAAGAAACACTGACATACGCCGTTTCATCAATAATACTATGGCTCCTCCAAGTATATCATTACTGTCTCAGCATGCCATCATCAAATCCTATCCAAAGTCAAGAAATTCTAGAAAAATCAACTACTCTGCTCAATCAAATTGTCAGCTCTGATTTCTTACTTGCCATGTTTTATCTAGCTAAGCAAAATGATCCTGAAGAGTATCAGGAGGCTTCCAAGAAATGCAATGAGATTCAGGCTTTCATGATGATGAATACTCAGTTCAAAGCACCGGTAACCATTCATGAGACCATACAAAAAATTGTGGTCATGGACATAGATAAAGTAGCTCCTTTGAATGTAAAAATAGAGCCAGTAACTCACTGCCTGCAAGCCCTCATCACAGTCAATGTGTTGTCAAATCCTTGTGCTGATATGCAACATCTCACAAGTCAGTTGCTAATGGTGCAAAGGATCAAAAACTACTCACTGTCTCGGCTGTATTGTGAGATTATCCGGTCCTGTTTCATTTCTCTCAATGACTCCAGTAAAGATGCTTCAAAACAAGCTTTGTGGGCTGCATTTACTTTCCTAAAAATACCTCATGTAATACAAAACATTCACAATACATGTGGACTGATCAGCAAAGAGTCAGAATATTCAGTTGAAGTGGTTGAGGCATTTGAAAAACTATTACAAGGAACACCCTTGTTAGATATTGTTGACACAAAGAACTCCTGCAACAGCATTGTCGCAATACTGGAACCATTGGTAAAACTAAATGTTGCATCAGAGAAACATTTAATTTACTTCCAACAGAAACGAGAAAGTAATACTATAAAGCTACAGAAAATGGAGCCTACTGGTCTGCAAGGTTCAGTCCCGAATTTCATAACTAAAGCGGAGCCAACTTTAGCTGGAATACTAAAAACCATGAGTGGTGACTTCCACAAGACTTTAGACTCGATGTATGCAATGCTCTGTCAGATAGTTGGTGGAACCACTTTGGAAACAATCCTTGCAGTTGCTACAGTTGAAGGAAAGTTAAAATTGTTTGTCTCAAGGTTAATAAAGTTTAATGAGACAGCTTTGATTGCTGCAAGTGAAAAAGGTGCTCCGCCTAACAAAGCTTACACATTTGACATTTCATTCTTGATCCTGTGTTCAATAGTTCAGGATTATGGGCCTGATGTAGTCCTGGAAGAAAATGGAGATTCATTTTTTGAGAAGTGGGTCAGAGATTGCATGCCCCATAAGGGAGTATACAAGTCTCCAGATCAGATACTACTAAAATGTGAGCCACAACTCATTGACTTCTTTATTCACACTGTGAGCTCACCGGACTATGACTTCAAAAACACAAACATGAAACCCCATGATCTCTGCACAAATGTAAGCGGGGTAGTAAAAGAAATATTATTTGCATGGGAACAAGGCTCGCTTACTGCTGCAGACGTGAAACGAATGCTTGATTCCCTGCGGCAAAAAATGGCATCACTGAGTGTGTGTGCATCTGTATGGCTTTGCTCATACATCAATGTTGTGCATCAAGATGCCCTCTTGAAACCTATCAATATGGTTCAACAGTTTTTGACCCCACTATCTGAAGCCGAGATCCAAATTGATAACATGGAAATGCGCGCTGTTCTCATGTTTCAGATTATCCGAAAAATGCAGAGAGACATTCACTCCCCCTCGGTACCTAAATCGAAACCTATAGTCCTATCACACAGTATAATTTCTCGCCAGCCAATTTTAGAACAATTACACACTGTCTGGGATGATATCAAAACCCAAGGGTACTTGCACATTGATGCTACACGCACCATCGAAAGCCTTCTAAATACTACTGGCCCTGTTTGGTTCGTTACGAATTTAGTTAAAGAGACACTCAAGCTTCGGTACCAGGAAGATCTCGACAGAACTGTGGATATTGTGCTGGCTATGTTCCATTTAGACATAGAGAAATGTACGGAAGCTTTGATATCTCACGTCTTGCCTCAATATCTGTACAATGCTAAGCTTTGCGAAGATTTAGTAGAGCCACAGGGTGCTACGCTGGCTAAGCTATCTGTGTATTGCATTTACGCGGCTCTGGAGGCAAGCAATTGTAAGAGAAGTCAAGTCTCTTCTAGGAAACGACCACACGATGATTCTGATGACATGGACGTCACTAGCAGCAAGCTGCGGCGTTTGAATGATAACTCGACCGATGGAAGCTTGTATTACTCGCAAGGGTCTAACGCTACTGGAGTGTCTTTGAGAGAACCTTTACTATCTGCACTTGAAACTCTGTTCATATCGTTTTCGCAACTGGCTGGAAAAAACGGTGATGTGACTCCTCAAACTCAGTTTATTCTCGATTTTCTATTGTATGTGGTGAGATGTGGACAACAGAGGTCGCAAATCGTGTTACAGAAGATGGCAAGTGAGCTTGTTCCTACATTGATAAAATCCCTTCCAGATAATTTTAATATTAGTTTGATACTCCGATTATATGATTTATCCACGCCCTACGGGAGAAAGGACACTGCCCGTGATTTATGTCTGTTGAGAAACATGAAACTGCGACCAGACTAACTAATTTCTTCTAGATAAGTAATCATAGGATCATAACTATAGAAGTAATCATAACTAGTATAGGTATAGTAATGCTATCTAGAAGGTAAGAAATAATAAATTGTTTTATAACGAATTTTATAAATTCTTTTATTGTCTCTTTCTCTATCTACATAATCAATGTAGGTAGAGCTACAGGAAAATGAAACACCTTTTATATGAAGGGTATAATTTTTTACTTTTAGAATTCATTCCACAATCTCATATAAATTAATATTATGGTAGGTACACTCTGTACTCAAATATAATTTATTCTCTAACAAGCACCTTATTTTATATCATAAGTTGTAGGTATAGTCAAATTATCAACTGGACGGAATAACATGGGTGCAAAACGATTTATGAGTAAGACAATTTAACATTTATAAGATACAAATCTTCTTTTGGGATATTTCGTTTTGATGGATTGCAAAGACTTAAATAATAAATTTGTAATCCAAACTGAACATACTTACAATAAAATAATACACATCGTATACACAAGATCACATTAAATGTGACAAAATATTATAGGTAAGTACTATTATCTTTTTACACTATAACATTTGTACAACTTTAACTTCGAAACGTAACTAGCATTTACAAAATTCTTACAAACATCACAGGAGAGTTCCATAGCTTTATTAACTATACAATATTACACGATTATTAACAGGGTAACTATATTACTCTATTATATTATAATGCAGGCTTTTTGGCGTCCGGTGATTCCGAGTGTGGGCGATCTAAAACAACAGAGAATCTATTTAATGTTACACTAATATTATAAAGGCGAAGTTTGTGTGTTAGGCGCTCCTTCACGTCAAAACGGCTGAACGGATTTGGATAAAATTTGGTTCATAGGTAGATAGTTTTTAGGTACAATCAAAAAACTGCAGGATTCGCTAGTATTTATGAACGTTGCTTACTCAGATCAAGAAAAAATGATTTGAGATTGCTTAACGTAAGACATAGGTATATGTGGTATATATATATATTAATTATGATGTAAGTTTGCACTAAAGTCAGGGGCATGCGCATTCTTAGTCGTCTATGGGGTATGCTACGGTTTTTTTTTGCATTGCAGGAGGCCTATTCTGAGGTCGAGACCACCAGGGTCAACGGTAGGTAGATACGGTTTTCAGATCCAAAAAATGGTGTTATCCCTGGCTGTTCCGTGGAAAACACTTACCGATTTGCCTTCGGAGCGCCTCCCCTTCCCTCGCGTTATACGCCGGTGGATTACTGACCCTCATCGATAAACTTAATCTACTAGGATTGCAATTCTCGTCCGAGTTCTCTGTGCCATTCGCAAAAGTCCTCTGACTGCGATTCCACGTCTGCTGATAGGAACTTTCCGTAGTTACTGTGCTACATCTATTGTTAGTATGAGGAACATATTGCTCTGGTGACCAGTCGAACACAAATGAATGACTATAGTTTTGCGTGTACGCAGAAGGTGTCCCCGAAGGGGTGGGAGGCGTGGTGGTCACGTAGGGGCTTAGATCCTGGTGACACACGTCTGGAACTTTCTGTAACGCTGATTCCGACCATGTGGGGCTAGGATTCCACTGGTCTATCTCTGTTTCTGATATGTTAAATGTCTTAGATCCTGGTCTTCTGCTCGCTATCGATCCGGCTGATACCGCGACTAACGTATCTCCCGATGACACAGTTGAAGGCGTACATCGAGGTGACATACTGGTTGGAGTGTTTGGTTTCTCGTCAGAGCTTTTTCCTTTCCGTTTCGCATTAGGCTGGACCCTCGTATTCGTATCCTCTATCCGAATAGTGTGGTACCTGGAAAAGGAATCTGAAGTTAAACATGCGGAATAACTATCGCCTACTAAGATGGTCATGGACAAAAACTGGACAATAGGCTGTACTGCGTCCGCATTCCTAAGAATTCTTTGATCGACACTACAAGGTTTCGAGTCGGATCGATATCATCTTCAGCTCGTCATCTATAATTAAGAGACCCGGAATTTGTTGTATTTTTATCAAAGTACCTGTTTTCTTGCAGCGAAACTGAGTAGTCGACTGGCGCAGGTGCGGTGTCTGGTCTCTCGTAAGCGTAGTGCATTGGGGCTAAGTGTGGAGGGACGTGTGGGATGTGCGTTTGGAGTCCGGCGTTAGGCATCATGACTGGTTGGTTTCCATTCATGCACACTGGAGTGGTTGGCGCGTACTGCATAGTTGGCGGATAGACTTGGATGTCGGGTGGCGGAGGCCCGTACATCCTTGTAGCAGCTTCGTATGCCAAGCCGTAGTGGAGCTTTGATTGAACCGCGTAGTAGTGGTAGAGCCAAGGGTTAGCCTTCATTACCGCTGCTTCTTGTTCACTGTTGACAAAAGTGCTATTCAGAACCTACATTTTTTAACATGTCTAAACCTAGATCTATGTTATTTACAAGCCTCATAGCTCAGTTGGTAGTAACTCTGCCGTTTGCGCTGTAGGTTGTGGGTTCGATTCCCACCCAGGACAAACATTTGGGTGTTGTATTGTACCATAAGTTTTGTTTTATTAAAAATATATATATAGTTGACTATTCTATCCGTAATCTACTTCCCATATTACAAGCTATGCTCAGTTTGGGGTTAGATGTCCTATATATTTTTTTCTATTTTATTTTTTATTTATTTAACTTAAAAAACACGTCACAACCACTTTATTTAATGAGGTTACATAATGTTTGTAATTGTCCGAGTTATATTATTTCTTATATTATTCTTTTTAAGCTTAACTAGCTGTAGTACCTCAGATTAGCAACTCAACGCAACTTTATTCTAGTTTCGAACTAAGATTATACTTAGTAATAATAAAGGTGACATTTATGTGCGCTCAACCACGGCGATTATGACCACCGGATGACAGAAATATGCGCGTATTTCTACGTTTTGTTTTTTTTACGGTAAAACAAATAAGAATTCTGTGTTTATTTACTGCACAAAGTTTCAAGCCCTAATTTGGGTATTTATTGAATTGGCGAACATTTTTGGTACAAATTAGAGTCAACTTTGTTTTTTTTTTCTATCGAGAAAATTTTATGAAATCGTGTTTTCGAAACAAGCGTTCTAGAATCTATCCTGAACTACAACATATATTAATTTCAAAGTAAATGCTACGGTATTGTGGAATATATTATTATGATCGCTGAAGCTCATTAGACTCTTAATGCGCGCTCGGAGGAGTGTGAGATTTGGCATAGGTAGGTAGGTACTTAGTTTACCTAAGTTTATACGGAGATGTGCAGAAAGCATTTTCTCATTTTTACGGTTGAATTTCGGCCACATGGTTTCAAGTTATCATAAAACAGGCTAGTTATTTTTATGACTGCTTCATTACTCACATCGAGGCAGTAGGTAATCTGTGATTTAGGTCAACGTTCTTTAACAAGACATTTTTATAAGCCTTATTTGTACCAGGATGTGATAAAGATCATTTCATTTGAAACGTTTATTGCTTTGTAGCACTAACTACTCAGCTTACTTCGCAAAATTACCCTCCATTTTAACGACAAAACCAACTGAATACGAAGCATTACACTAGCAGCGCTTAGCTAAGTATTTGTTAGGATCAATTTATTACTGAGATACGCAGTTAAAATAACTTTTAATGGGTGATGGCATATTATTACACGGGATCCGCGACATTGTTACAAGTTTTGCCCATTAGGTAAGTATACCTACATACCTACTGTATAAAAAGAAACTGAAGATGCAGCTTAAGTTTAATGTTTATTGGTATCTTTACAACTAAAGAGTCCAATAACATGGCAGATGAACACTTGTTTATTACTGAATTAGTATCCCTGCATTGAAAATGTACTTTGATGAATTAAATTAGCAGTTTTCATGAACTGTGGTAGGTATCATCATCATTTGGTTGGCTTACGAACGTCCTCCTACCGAAGCTTCTGGCAAAGCTTGCGCCATCGTAGACCTCCAATGCTCGCCCAGGTAGGTAGGTACCCTTAATGCCCAGGCCGCTCGAGGTACAGGTAAGCCTACCTATTTTAAATACCTACTTACAAAACAGATAAAATAAACCATGGTCCAAATGGATCTTGTGGGTAATTGTGGTACCTACGTATGGATAGGTATTAAAGTTAAAAAAACCCTACGCAAAAGCTTAACTGGCAAGTTTATCTGTAGTTCAAGTTCATTAATGCAGTGGGTACGTGGTACGTGTGTTTACACCGGGGCTTAGCTTTATCCCTTAGCCCTTTGATTTGCCACAAGTTATCTCGGTTTCCTAATGCGAATGCTAAACCGATTTGTCGACGTCCAACACATATCTAAACTTTGATGTAGGTACGCTCAGCGAGAGAGCCTTTTACTGTCTCTGTGGTTTAGTGTTACACCCAACGCTGCAGTACAATATTGTGCTAGGTTTGGTTGGTGGTAGGACTTAGTTTAAGTCTGTTAGCTACCACCTTCTTACCTAAGTCTGTCGCCATAACATATTCTAAATTGTTGTGTTCCGGCATTTGGAACAGCCAGTTTCTCTGATTGTTGTGATTCCGGGTGAAGTTGTAAATGTTTATACAATTTATGATTTTGTTCGACCAACAACTTTAAAACGATTATACTTACTATCTGTACAATGGGACATGTTAATACTTATAATAGTACCTACCTACTACCAATACTTAGTGTATCATAAAATATATGTACCTGGTTAATTATTATTTAATTTGGTTGTCTTATTCGTTTGTGGTGTTTTTATAATGTATTATGTCAGTACCTACTTTTTGTATAATTTTTAGTTGAATCGATTTGCTTTATATTTTCCCTGAGTAAGAAAGCTGAAAAGGCAGCGGGCAGGCCACATCCCCAGCTGTTATCGTAGAAACGATAACAGCTGGTGAGCTAAGGTTCTCGCATAGCGACCGCGATTAGACGCGAAACAGAGCGTGGGAAGGCCCCACAGTCGATGGAACGACGACATTGTGGCGGTTACGGGGAGTCGATGGATGGAAGCGGCTCAAGATCGCTATTTGTGACGTCGACTGGGGGAGGCCTATGTCCAGCAATTGACGTTTGTGGGCTGAAATGATGAAGATGATGATATTTTCCCTTATTTGTGCGCTACCATCTGTCTTTTTACATTACCTTTCTCCTTCCAAGGTTGCCTGAAAAAAAACGCTTTTGGTGATAGCGCCTATTGTACTCTGTGCCACCTAATGTTTGTATTGTTCGATGTAATTTATGTATACGATAAAGTGTTCACTCATTCAATTTAAAATGAATTCTTCTGAGCTCTAAAGCTCACTGTACTTACGTAGGTCCAGGGCTTAGTCCAACTATGTGACATTTCCCCGCATCCTATCTAAAGGTAACGTTAGCTGCCGCTAAAGGTTACCGAGTACAAATTCAATACTCTGTGAAACGGCACCTTGCTGATTGTATCCCTTTGTTGAGATCTGAATGCTCTGTGCCTTCTAATTTTGTATCTTTAAATAAATTAACGATCTTTGATGAATCTTGGCGGTATTGGGATTAGAAGCTGGCATAATTACATGTGTCGTATGTTTGTGCCGTGGCTGTCGCGGCTTAAGAATCGACCCCTTCAACTCAGCCCATGGGTATCGTAAACGCCGACTAAGGGACCTCACCAGAAGAAGGTCAACAACTTTCTGCGATCACCATCGATTGAAGCGTTCACCAATGGGCTGTTGATGTGATATGATATTCTGTGTTTCGGTGTTATATTGAATTAAGTATGTATGTGTATTTACAAGAGTTACGTTAGTGATTTAAGTATATAACAAGCGTTTATTTCGTTTGGGTCTAGATGGCGTTGTGTAAAATGTCTAGTAACTCTAGGTTTAGAGTAGGTAGTAGTAGATGTAGGGAGTTGATAAGACAGTGAGACTTTAAAGAAGCATCTACATAAAGCCTAACTACTGAAGTATGTTATTCAAAGAACTGTAAGTAAGTATTCAAACTTATTGCTTAGTCAGAACACATCTCATGTTTGAAACCGGTTCTTGTGGGTAATAGGTTTAGCTAAAAGTGGTGCTCGAGTTGTATCGTCCTTATTAATTTAACACATACATGATACAGTGAACGACAACAAATTGTCAACGTGTATCCCGCCTACGTCATGTCTGCGAGATTTATGCGTTTATTCTAGGGCTGTCCGAGTCAAAGACGCACGTTTTTTTTTTGTTCAGAATGATTTTGAGGATCATTTTGGAACGTCAAATCTACCGCCTGTTTGGAATAGAAGGTAATTATTATTTGAAAACACTCTTAGGAAACAATGCCAACGCCGCGCCACCGCGCCGCCGCCGTGGTAGTTGTTTCTAGTACCTACCTACTAGTTTCGATCGTTGTCTATCAGTTCTTTAACAGCTCTGATGTTGACTCTATTAGTTTTTTTTTGTGATAACCAAGCGTTTGAACACCAATTCACTTGAAAAACAAGTTAAGATAATTATGGCACGCTTGCCTAACAGGAACCTATTCACTTTGGACTTGAAAACTCCAACGTTGTCCTGGTGCGGATAAACAGGAGAGCAAACAAGGACAAAGAGTTCAATCCCTTATTAAATACCAAACAATATTAATGATAAAGGTATCAATTTACGCATTTGAAGGTTGCCTCTTACTGATAAAACTCCAGTCTTGAAATGAGCCAACCCTGCAGTAACCTGCGCGGACGCACAAATTGGCGTCTTGGTGGGAAACTGAGAACGTACGGATACGATATTTCCATTAACTCGGTTATGCATAACAAGCGAAGGATTACGGAGCAAAAAACCAACAGAGAATGCTGGGGAGCCTTGAAAATTATCTACATCTAGTGCAGCGCGTGCGTCTACGCTGGGATCCGTCGACGCAAATGCTAATAGCGTATGTACGTGGTTCTTTTCAGTTCAATTACTTTATAGACGGGATGAGATGGCATTTTGTTGGGTTCCTATGAATACAGACTGCCTAGTATGAGAAGTGGTTTATTTAATTTATATGTCATCACTTTTACACTTAACTTTTTTTTTATTGCACGACGGGGAAGCCCTTGGCCTTCATCTCACCTGATTTACAAGTTATAATAAGGCCGAAGGTGGAAACGCGCTCTATTACCTCTAAAACCTAAAACCTGGCTATATTACCTCTAAATTCCCACGTTTAGAATTATTTGGTATTGCGACAGAATTAGGTAAGATGGTTCATTCATAAGTACCTATCTACGTATTTTTTTGCGGAAGAACTCGTATTCTCGACTAATTTAAGTTGCCATGAAAAGTTTTTTGTCGTTATCACTTCCTAGATAGGCATAAGCATGATGTTAATACTACCACATTTGTTTCACATTTGAATTTGATTGCCGATCATAATAAAATCAAGATTTGATTAATGATTGCATCTATGCAAATGGAACTATTGACCAAACCATAAACATACTTCTGATCAATAAATATGTCCAAATTGATATCAACAAATATTTATTGATCGGTGATTTAAAAGTTTTACAGAGAATTAGCTTAATCTGATACGTTTATTGTGCGCACCAGTTAATGAACCTATTCGGTTAACGATGGATGTAGTCCAAGAATACCTACTTGTTGAGATATTCCAACCTATAATAGTTTGTGTTGTAGGTATATATAAATATACTTCCTACCTTTTTTTTTATTTTCAACAGTAGAAGGGCAGCAGCTTCTTTATGTATACTACCCAACACCTTTACTGCGATCACCAATCCGTATTCCAAGCGCGGTGATTATGGCAAAACCCTCCAATATTGGAGGAGGCTCTGTCCAACCGTGGACACTAATACGCTGTTGATGTTAATGATACTTCCTACGCTAATTCATATTTTTAACATCGGGTCTAAGAAGTTCATAATTATTTTCGTTCTTTTCATAACTTAGGGGGTCGCGCAGCCGATTTATAAGTTTTGTTTTGCAAGTCAGAATCTCAATAGGTACAGATTGTCTTATTGCTAGGCTCAATTCTCTCCATCTTTCTTTCGTCTCCTTCGTATAGTGATTGTATCTAAGCATGCCTGTTAAGCGTCCAATCCAATCCAAAAATCCAAATAGTTGTGAAAAACTAACAAGTGAGTAACCTTTTAAAACCCCGAACAAGCCGCGGTCTAGCCAAACTAATTGGCTTTAAGCGGTACCATTAAACCGATAATACCACAGACCCACGGCGCTCTGGACTTGAAAAATGGCCGGCCATAACTTAACGCGGTCACTTACAAACTTCCCTATTGAGATATCAATAGTGGATGACCGACGTAGGTACGCCTTGCGTAAACACGGTTCGTACTACAAGCTTCAGACGGGTTCAACACTTTTGGGATCGAGTTTCAAAAAAACTCGACAAAAGACTACAATCTGTCTGTTTTTTTTTATGGTACTACGGGTAAGCACTTGGCATCTCACCTGGTTACAAGTTGAGATAAGACCGGAGGTGGAGGCGCAACCGGAATTCACCCGAAATCCTCAACAAACTGAGGAACTGGCTATCTTACCTCTAAATGTCGAGTTACAACAATTTAAGAATAGTTATTATGGCGACAGATAGGTAAGATGATGGTAGCTAGCCAGGCGGACTTAAATAAAGTCCTACCACCAACCAAACCAAGCACAATGTATTGTACTCCCCAAGGGGATCGAACCCGGGAAATCTGGATCTGAAATCGGTGGGTTGAACCACTAGACCACAGAGGCGGTTAAAAAGTTGTTTTCCCTGGATCCCACCGCAATTTTCAGACTCTTGATCAAATGCGTTGGAAATGTAACTTTCGAATAACAATGATGTGGATTTGCAAAAATCTAAAGCTTTGCTGTTGTTCGATCGATGGTCAAATTTCATAGATTTGGATATTCACCCATCCACAAAACAGTAAGTATAGTTAGGTACCTACTAACCACCAAAATTGAATTGGGAATGGATAGGGATGGTGCATGGTTTGAGTAGAAGATTAAGAGTTGGTATAGTGATGGTACAGCTAGGTACTCGTTGATAAAGTCAGAATCAGAATATTGTTTATTGAACAACTGTTGTAGGTACATACCTACCTACAAACAAACGAATAAATGGTTAGAGTTGTTCGAGATTAGTGATGAGAAAAAATGAAGCTCTAAAGGTGTCGTCAATTTAAATTCAAAAGTCAACTCGATCGCGCAACACCTACCTACCGATTCCATAGTGATGTTCCCTCGAATAAATATTGTAAAGGGTGATTTATTAAACAAGAGCGGTATTCGAAGCGATCCGACCGATGTAGCTATCGGGATAGCTTGAAATATGCCTGTAGAGCTATTGTTATGTGAGAAACGGTGTTTAACAAGCGCCGCTGTTGATCGATGGTGCTGGCAACACCATGCTTTATGGCGGGAAATGAGAAAAGTTCTTATTGCGGTTCCTTCACTATTGCCTCAAAGACTTACAATATTGTAGGTAAGTTATTTATATGTTCCACTTTCAAAAATTGCGTGAGTATGATTATATTTGTTTCAATTCGGGCTTTACTCACGTATTCAATAGTTGATGGAGGCAACAACCTTGTTTCGGTTCTCCCAGGGATGAGATCGCGGTCGTGGCGTTCTCATCTGACCGCGATCCTTTACGGAAATCATGTTACGTTGTTTTCTATTTTTAAATTCAGTTTTGAATCATATTTTTTGGGTTTACGCGTTTAACAGTCAATGTACAAAAGAAGGTATTCATAGCCTCAGACGGTCATTTACCTATTACGCAAATTCCCTGTTGCGTTGAACGTTAATATATGGGAATATGCGTTCTTTGGTCAGTACAGTATTGTACCATTTTAGTTTCTTACTTCGATATAATTTTATTTCACAACATTGACCCTATCTCTTACTCCCATTTACATATTCCGCGCTTTGTGTCCAACAAATAGTTGGTGTTGCACCTATTCTACTTTACTTTCTATTGTTTGAGGATTTTAATTGAATATTAAAGGTACAGTCCTCGACCATTGCCCTAGTAATACGTAAATCACCTGTACCTAGAATAAAAGCTACTTTCCCTCCGCATCCCTTTGATTGTTCGGTTAATCTTAGAAAGCCGTTTGATGAACGGATTTTCTATACATTTTATTCCGGATCTTAGCATTCGATGATATAGAATAGAGAGAGTTACGGTTTTACGCAATAGGTACCTACTAAAAAGAACAAAAAATATTACCTACTAAAATATTAGGGTTATCTGATTTGTACGCGCTTAACTGATACTAATCCTATTAGTGTTTGTATCTTATTGGGTATTAAGTTATATAAGTAATATGTGTATATACTAACAAGCCTCATAGTTCAGTTAATAGTAACTGTGCCTTCTGCGCTTTAATTCTGTAGGCTGTGGGTTCGATTCCCACCCAGGACAAACATTTGTGTGATGAATATATACGTTGTATCATATCGTACGTATGTATTTACAAAAGTATTTAAGTATTCTATCCGTAATCAAGTTCCCATATAACAAGCTATGCTTAGTTTGAGGCTTGATGGCGCTGTGTGAAATGAATGTCCTGTAATATTTAACCTCTGTGCCACGGCATCAACCGGGAGCTGTGTCCACTGCATTCAGCGTTTCAGATTAGGGCCAGCCAGGTGATGCTAATCGGCGCTAACACAATCATTACCTACCTACCTGCGGTTGTATGGAAGGCGCAGTGGCTATTTGTTGCAAGCGATTTGTTTGAACTATTGTTTTGGGTAAGGTTTCCTTAGTGTTTTGTTCACTAGCAGACAAATAGATTTCTAAAGACGACGTAGGTTCTTAGTTATTCTTGCTATGTTGGTACTCGTTACCTTGTTAGATGAGATACTACAGGAATGTTTTTATTTATGATGGGTTAGCTCTTGATCCCACTTTTTTAGCTCATAGGCCAGAGACAGGTTGAGGTCTACGATGGCGCGAGGTTTCCCAGAAGGCACTGAATCTCCCGCGCACCGACCAAACACGGAAAACTGCATTTCGGCAGGGGAGTGGTCGCTAGCCAGGTGGACCCTTACAGGTCCAACCACCAGGTGTTCTGTCATTCAGTCGTAACCGCTAACAAAAGTCAGCGATCCGTTTTTTTTTTATTTCGACGGGGAAGTTCTTGGCCTTCATCTCACCTGGTTTCAAGTAAAGATAAGGTGGAAGCGCTCTTAACCCGAAATCCTCAACCAACTGAGGACCTGGCTATCTTACCTCTATTTTAGAATTAACAATACCTAACAATTATAGAATTGTTATTATGGCGAAGAATTGGGTAAGATGGTGGTAGCTAGCCAGGCGGACTTAAACAAAGTCCTACCACCAACCAAAAATTTGTCCGCCCAAAATGTTCGTCGCCAGTTCGTTATGGAATGCCATGCATATTTTCGCATCCTAGAGAAAATAAAACTCTTATGACCCCAGTAGTATAATAGCCTCAATAAACATTGATGCAAAATCGCTGCTTTCAATACCAGAATCATTAAACCATATCGATACAGTAAACTTTTTCACAAAACACATATAAATTTGAGAAGGACCTACTTGAATCCATGCATAACGAGTCTGGCATTTCTATAAACATGCCAGTCAATTTGTAATTTAGTTTCAGTTCAGTTTCTAAGACTGCTTTTAATAAAGCGATTAATACCGATCTCATTAAAATGTTAAGTATTTTATGATTGTCTAAACCGATCGTTTTTGCACCAGTTTATACTACTAGATATTTTATAATTAACTTGCTAATTCTGCACTAATTGCATTTTCATTCAAATAAAATCGATAGGGTGCTATACCATAAATTAGGTAATTTATCTTTTTAAGTTCGCTGAGGTGAGACATAAATATTTGATAAGAACTCTACCCTAAACTAAGTTTCTGTCTACCTTTATCTTGATTCAAGGCTAGTTAGGTATGTGAGTTATTTATTATTTGAAATAGTTTTACGGGTATTTGTCATGTTATTCACCTCTTTATAATTCCCGTAGTTTCGACTGGGCTCCACCAACCGAGTAGCCGGCTAGGATTTTGATATATCCAGTTAATGGTGAGAATAAGGCAAGTCAACAAATTAGGATTCTTTAAACCAACCGCTCCACTATGACAATGTTATGATCGCAGAATAGAAACTAGAATACCAAAAGGCACTTAGTGTGGCCATTCTACGACGATACCATTGTCATAGTAAAGCGATTGGTTTAGTAGAATCAGGGCCCAGCTATCTCGAAGCATGTAGTGAATTCAGGACCTAACCGCTGGATTTATGACCCTAAAGTTATTTCCAAGAAGCACGAGAAGAAAACAAGCACAAGAGGGTGTTTCGGGAAGCGGTTGAAATTAAGAAAGCTTTGACTTTTCCGATAATGAAAACCAAGGGTCGTCTTTTACAGGCTTCTCAATGATAGTTCCTGAGTTCAAGTCAGCCTGCGACCACAGTTGGTGCAACCCAGTTAAAACGTCGGGAATAATTAATAGGTAGGTATGTATTTAAAGGTATATCACGATAAATCGGATGATGTCTTCTAATCGTGAAAGTTTTTGAAACACTTAATTATATACTTATTTAGTAAATGAACTGAGCGAACTGAAATGAATAATTAGGTAGGTACCTAACCTACATATTGAAGTTCGGTCTACATTTGGATCATTTCCATTTAATTCATACGAAACCCATCAATTCAGAGCTAGTAAATCATGAGTAAACGGTGGCATCGTCGCCATTTGTCTTGTCTCCATGAGTCTTATCTCCGTGGTTCGTTTCAGCAAATGCTGCCAGTAACAGAACGGAACAAATTTAGAACTTCTTTTGTTTTTGGAGGTCGGTTATTGAAAATTTACCTCAACACCTGGTTAGTGCAGACGATGACTGGCCGCTGTGAGTTCTCCAGGTTATCCTTGAGCTGCATCACGGAGTGCACCCAGAGGAACTGGCCGCAGCGCTTCTGCAGTCTGAGGAGCGCGATGCACGAGCGCTCCTGCTCCGATTGAGTTACTGTTGAGGAAGAACATTATTACACATCTTTCACCATGAAATCCTCTCCATCCAAAGGTTGTCTGGAAGAAATAGCTTCTTAGCGATAAGACCGCCCATTGTATATTCATTTTTTTTAAGTTATCCAGTTATATTTTTAAGGTGAGTTCATTCATTCATTCATTCATTAATTTATCATTATGATTTACTAAGATTGTTCAGTTGCGCGATTGTGAAAGCAGAGCTTATTTACGGCTGATCTGTAAAGCTATTTTCAAACATTCGGAAAGCCTTATCGGGTCGAATTTGGAAGCTTCCGAAAGATTCTCAGGTCAGAAACTTCCCACAGGAAATTAACAAAAATAATTTCAGAATAGCGTTGAAACTATTATATATTTTTTTGAACTATTCAGGGTGGCAATTACGGTGCTCGGGAAGGGCTCCAGTATCTTACGTTATGTACGTACACGCAAGCAGTTTCACAAATTTTGAGTTACGGTAATTTGATCCATACGTTTGGGTTACTACGGTCGCAATGTAGGGTGCACACTAGCGACTAGCGTGAGAGTGGATAGCCGTAGAGTAGATCCCTAGGTACTGAAGTGCCCAAAACAATTGTTCCAGTTAAAACACACTCAAGTCGTTTTTTTTCTAGGCTGTCCTATCATCCGAATTCACATTTTCAGATAATATGCGTTATTATTGACTGATTACCTAACATATAAATATTGACTACGAATCTAAATGTACAATATTAGGGTTCCCGATACAAAAAAATACATGGATTTTTCTTTGCCTTAAAGTTTTGATTTGAGTCCGTTAAATGTAAAGCAGTAACTTGACTTATGGTACCTAGTCAGTCAGTCTCACGACAATTTATGTAGCCCAACTAACTTTTGATCGTCCTACACTACGCTTGTGCTATACGGTCTAAGGTCAGCTAAGGAATGCATATAATTGATCTAGGCAAATAGTAAATTATGCATAGTGAACGGTCATTATGTAAGTATATTATTCATTATGGGGGTGGCCCGGATATCCTTAAAGATACTTACTGCTCATGGCATGGCCATGACATATGGCCAGCCTTCTAAATATAAATATGCGAGTTCGAATTATAAACGAATACCTAGTTACAAAGTATGTATGAAACTAGCCTATTGAGGAAACGCATACCAGGGGTTCCGACCCACATTTCAAGAAACGAATCACGTTTATTGTAGCTTGCTATGCTGCTTATTTTTTTTTTGTTTAATTTTATTTGTTGTTATATCGGCAATAGTAATACGTACTATTAGTTATTCTGTGGTAATACACATGCAGTGAAAATGTCAACTGTCTACTTATTACGGTTCATATATGAATCAGCCCGCTGACAGACGGTATGAACGGACGACGGAGGGATAGACAGCGAAAGCTTAGTTAGGGTCCCGTTTGAACAATTTGGATACGAACCCTAAAAATATCAGCGGTTGTCAAACCGCAGCGTAGCGCGTAGGCTTATTAAATTTATATTTCGTTGATACCCTACAGTTACGATACTTTTTAAACTAAAGACAAGAAATAACAATGCAAATAACAACTATAGCCTCATAGGTCAGTTGGTAGTCCCTGACATCTGCGCTGAAGTTGTGGATTCTATTCCCACCCGTGACCGTGAACATTTGTACTATTAATATTTAGGTATTTTATTAATCATAAGTATGTATTTACAAAAAATGTATATTTGTATTTATATTCTCCGTAATCTACGTCCTATATTAAAAGCTTTGCTTAGTCTGGGGCTATAGATTGAGTAAATTATTTATTTATTTCTCTATTCATAGGCTCAACTTTTACTTTTTCGTTTGCTTCAATGATGCAGCATATGGCTTTGGCCACACAATCTCAATACAGACCTATCATTGTCATTACCGATTATCAAATAATTCGAATGATGACTCCAATGCCATTGCTATTTGAATCGCAACAAATTACCCCTAGCCCAATCATTACATTTTCAACCTTATGTTTATGACAACAAGGATTGATTGATATAGTGAAGGATGCCAGCATAGTAATGAGGGTTAATGCAAGGCAGTTATCCCAGTAATCTATGCTGTTGATTTTAGAATGACACAGGTTATGGAAACACAGCTAGGTATTTCACTTTCAAGACTTGCGTGAGTTGTAGTCTTAGTAGTATTCAACATTATTTTTAAACACGCGTTTTGTTCTTTTATTCGGTAGTTGATGATGCCACCTTGTTTCAGTTCTCTCAGGGAACCATTATCAGGATGAGTGTGATTCACGGACTTCTGCCCAGATTCTAGAGCTAAGTAACGCTAACTAGGTTATGTAACACTTCAAGTCTTGTAACGAAAAATGGTGTCTTCGTGTATTGTGAGAATTTTTTGAAAGTTTTTCGTAGGTTTTAATGTGGTATTGAATTCAGCATCTTTAAGTGGTGCAAGTATTGGATTATCAACGCCAATTTTGATGTAGGGATAAAGTATGATCCTTTTTTTCGTTTCGAAATGATCCTAAACAATCTTATGGAGTAAAAACATTTTGACTTTGATTTTGATGTATGATAGTCCATGCGCGTCTCATTTCATACAAAGATAACAAGAAAGTCCCCAAGCCGTTTTTCTTAGTCTGTGACGAGGAGATTGAATAGCTATGATTGTGGCCCAGTAACTTATCTCAGTTTTGCGCGTGTGCTAGTAAAGTAGGACGCGCTAGTTAGTGGGTTTGCTTTGTTGGCAAAGTTATACAACTCCTCACTCGCCTACGCAGATTAACGAAAGAGACTTGCAGGACTATGCAGGACTTGGAACATTGGTAGTTTATAGAACAAAGGGGACATATCGTAACATTAAGCATATAATACATTCAAAGAACACTTCCTCTGCTCTTATATTATGGTATATATGCAAGTATGTAATTGTAATAGGTAGGATGTATTATATTATATAACGCGTATGTTTAATTAGATGTGTATACATATACAGTATAATTATATGTATACCTAGTAAGAAGTAGTTTATAAATGTTGTATTTTATCTTATTTCTCTCTTTACCTACGAACCTTCTCTTTGCTGGAAGAGAACTCTTTTTAGAGTTAAGCTCGCCTTTGTCATATTTTTTAGGAGCGAAGCATGAAGGTGTCAAGCCTCGCGTGCCTTTTAACATACCCTTTAAATCAGAACAGAAATACTGATATGGTGGTAGTACTTCTCCGGCGAGCCCTTTCACAAGGGGCTCTACTACTCTTATCTAGGTATAACAATCTCGATACAATCACTCACGTAGCGATTGTTCACACACCAGCGTCACGTCTCGACTTTCTCTAACGTGTGAGTACGGGAATAATGTCGCTAAACTGTCCCAGGTCTTATCAACAGGTCGTAAGATGTATAATGATAGTAAGTCGAGATTTTCGCAAGGATTCTGCGAAATTCCTTTTCCGGTGTGTCACTTATATAAACAAACATTACCGGACATTAATTTCACACAGCGTCAATCTAGCCCCAAGCAAAGCTAAGCTTATACTATGGGATCCGGATTAAGGGCAGAATACTTAAATAGGTACCCTAGTTCAAGTTTTATCTCAAAACTTAATCAAAGTATCCCCAGTTTACGTTTTTTTTGATAAATACAAAGTCAAAGTCAAAATGAATTTATCGAGCTGAAATGCTCAGTTCAGAATGTTTTAGACAGTCATCTTAGGCAAATAAGCTTCACATGTCTTCAAGTGAGTTGGTCTAACGCTTGACTATTCAGTATTTAGGCTTATAGAATATCGCAGCTAAATATCATTACATCTATATGTGCTGTGTTCTTGGGGTGAGTAAGGTCACCAGAGCGCTCTTTTTTTACTACCATGGAGGCAAACAAACATACGGTTCATGTCACCTTGGTCGTAAAAAATAAAATAAACACTCTTTATCAAATATGTTTCATTCGTACTTACTTAACCTATGTTTGTTCTGCGCCTCCTTGATGCAGTCAGGATGGAGAAGGTGGTACCAGCTCACTCCGTGCAAGGAAGTCCTCTCCCAACCCAGGTGCCATTCGCTACTGGACAAAAATAAATAATTAGGTAGGTGCATTAAAGATTGGTGATTCAAATTATTAATATCGGGAAATAATAGCAAAAAACATGTTTATTACTATTATTTCCAGACTCACGACTTTTTCACCTACTAGGGGGTAGTCAGAGGTATTTCTTAGTACGTTTGGCACATGCCCATTTGCAAGTAGGTAGTATACATACGTGACAGGTTGCAAGCCTATCGCCACTCAGCGGAATACAAGTCAGAAACACAATATGCCATTCAGATTACTGTAATGTTTTGGATAAAAATACATGTCGAAATGTTGATCCTTGAACTACATCTGCGAATTATGTTTAAGATGAATTAAATATTTTCCAAAATTTTAACTCACAACGTCAATGGAAATCTCTCATACGAAAAATCAATTTCATAGTTTTTATAGTAGAACTCATTTATGTTGATAAAAATCGAAGCACATACTTTTGTCGACTTGTGTGTAAAACCTACACATAGATCAGGCTCAGTGTACCATAAATGTAAATTGTTATTCAAAGTTTAAGCAATTTTTTTCAGATAACTTTTTTCAGTCATTGCCTATTTCACAACAGCAAAGTGACATCATGACAGAATAGATTTTAAGTGTTCTGAGTATATTTAGTTAATATGTTAACATATATTAACATATAAACTAAGTATACTCAGAACACTAGTGTAACCTAGTAGCTGCTCGATTTCCCTATGTAAATACCAGTTCAAGACTCCCAAACAATAAACAATACTTATTGATGCGTAGACCGCCACCGTCCGTCAAAGCAGGCAGATGTATGACAACATCTCTATAGCAGTCGTTTCATATTCATGCCTCTCGTCACCAAGATAATGCTGCTCCAAATGATATGCAGGTAAACATTCGGTTTGTCACTTGCAGCAGTCACAATCAGGTTTTCAAGGTGATTTCATAGCTTCGGCTGCTCAGTAGCTGATATGAAACACATCATGTTAAACCGTATTATTAACCCACTGAAAAAAGCCCCAGTATTTTTTTTATGGCCAATAATCTGGTCTGGCTCTAAGCTGGGTGTCATTTTTGCGTTGACCTGACTTGCGCAGAAGGCGTGGGAAGAAGGTTGGTAATACACCCACTGATAAAGTCCTATAAAATTTTGATAAATAAACAAAATGAAATAAATATATATAGAGGTACAATTTTGAAATAAAAATTACAGATAAACAATCCAGGGCCTAGCCAATAACGGCCATCCTATCTCTTTTGGCTTTGGCAACAGCAACATTACCTAACGTAAACAAATCATCATATCTCATTTGTGACCAGTGGGCAGTGGTCTGTCACTACGACGTTTGCCAGTAGAAAGAGAGTCCTACCCGTCATCATACCGTGCCTTGCCAACGTCACTTCAGTCATAAGATCTGGGTCCTCATTTTTAGTGCCGCTAAGACAGAGGTAACAATTTGAGTTGGAAAAAGAAACCATTTCTATGTTCAGGTCGTTTGCTAGCGCTGCTTCCGAGATAAGACATAACTTAGCAGCTAACATGGTAGCTGCCAATAATATGTAATCGTGCAAGGCTTAACTTTTCGATGAATTTATGGAAAAGTTAATGTTTTATTTATAGAGATAGATGGACATAAATCTTAAGACCACAGTATAAACTAGGTCTGTCTGTATTAAAATTTCAATGTGCTGAGCATGAAAATAAATTGGTGTTTTACGAAAAAGTAAGAGCATAAATACACAAAATTTTAGAAGGCAAGTTCATCAGCTGTAAATAGGTATGACTGTAAGTATGATTTAGAGTATGAATATAGCTTTTATAATATGTCAATAATCCAATCTGGTGTCTGAAGAATAATCACTGAATGAGAAACTCCAGGACTCCAGTGCCGGTTTTATGACTCTTTGTCAGTGAATCTCATTGCGAGACACTTATAGAATGAATACTAGCTAACCGTGTGCAGTGTTTGGTGGTAAAATAACACCAGTCCCACGCACAAAATGACTATGAAAACAAAGTTTAAAACTATAAAATAATTAAGGCATTGCACTACAAGTTTATCGGAATCTGTGGTAACTGAGCATAAAATGAACAAATAAATTTAGCCATTTTTCATATTTAAAATCGACTGACTCATGAATCTGACTAACTGAGAAAAAAATAATTAACACTTTACTGTGCAAAGAAATTATATCCAATCGAATGAAACAAACAAACATGTCACATAGTGTATAAGCACATTGGGCGGGATAATCCCTAAAAACCAGGCACCTAGGAAGGAGAAAGAGAAAGTAAAATATTAATATAGAGATCCTAGAGGCTTAGTTTCTTTTAGGATAGCTCTTTATTGTAGTATAGGGGTGCACTAAGAAATTATTATGATAAATTACCATGGATGGCGGGAACGAAGCCCCGGGAGTTTCACTAGTTTTATAATATTGGTCGTATTTTATCCATATGATTGTCCATTTTATGATAATCGACAGTTTCAACAAGTATTAACTTACTTATTCAAAATGCAAAATGTATGAATCTCGGTCGACAAAAGTAACTTGTCATTGTATGCAAAACTTGTCCACAGATGACCACTGTTTTCACGAACCAAAGATATATTTATATTGCGATAGAAATAATGATGATTTCCGCTGAGTGTGTGATCAAAATAAAGTCAACAATATAATAATGATAATTTTAAGAAGCCTCATAGCTCAGTTGGTAGTAACCCTGCCTTCTGCGGTGTAGGCAGTGGGTTCGATTCCCACCCAGGACAAACTTTTGTGTGATGAATATAGATGTTTTTTCTGTGCTTGGATGTTTTATCATATAGTACGTATGTATTTACAAAAAGTACTTAAGTCATATTTCCGTAATCTAGTTCCCATATCACAAGCTATGCTTAGTTTCGGGCTAGATGGCGCTGTGTAAAATTAATGTTCTGTAATATTTTTTTATTTATTAATGTTACTGAGAAATTAAAGCTTCCTGGACACAAAGAGTGCAATGGTGGATTATAATAAGTATTGCATGCATTTGCACAGACAATCAGATGTAATATTTTTACTCCAAATGAAGGGTTACCTGTTTGACTTCTAGGCTCGTCTAGCTCTAGGCCCGATCAAGGATGAGGTCTACGATGGACTGCGCACCGACGAAACAGCAAACCGTTTGGCGCTGGACTTTTTAAAACAACTTGGAGATAGAGCGAGCTTACCTAGAGGCCACTGGCTCTCCCACGCACCAAGAGAACACAGCTTGCTTAGCGATGGTCTTCGACAGAAGGCTCGCTGGCCCTTGCAGGACCTTCTAGAGTTGTAATTTCAGAGAGATTCAGCCATAACCGCCAGCAAGAGCTGGTGAAACCGTTGCTCGGGATGGATCTCTCTTGTGGCGGTCGCGGGACGAGGATCGATAAATGAAGGCAGTAGGTACATAATACAGTATTAGTAAAACATATATGTGTAGGTATACTTTTGTTACATGTATGTATATTTCATTTGTCTAGTAAAATTTTATTTTAAATCAAGTACACTTTTCAGTGTATCACCTTTCATTCTCTCTCTCTCTCTCAAAGGTATGCTGGTAGAAAACTTTTTAAGGGTTAAGCTTGCCTCTGTACATGTGTTTTCCTATGACATGTTTAAATCATATTTATGTGTACAATAAAGAATTACAAAAAATACATCATTTGACGGCCTCAGCTGTGGAAGGAGTATGATAGGTACCAATAAAATAAATCAGGGAGCTTACTTGGTATCAATATGCAGTATCTTCATGTCCATAGCGTGGACCGTAGTGAAGACATTGGTGGCGCCGTGGACCACGCACTCCCGGGTCTCAGGCATGGCCAGCGGCGTGCACGCACACAGGAAGACGGGCTCGTTGCGACTGCATAGCGGGAGGTAGGACACATAGTGCCCTCGTACTAGAACCACCTGAAACAAGCTTTACTTGAAGGAAACTTGGCTTTGGTGTCGTTCATACATACTTATACTTATTTTATGTAATTGTGTTGCGAAGGAATGAATGGTCAAATAGTTTACCACTTTGCCGGCTCTGTAGTCTCGTGATGACCCAGGTTTTATTTTCAGGGGGGTAATATTTGTACCCTTGTGTTCTACAAATTAGTTTGGTTGGTGTTAGGCTTTGCATTGTTTTAAGTCCGAGCCACCTGAAGTTATAACAACAATCTATATTAACACGCTAAGAGATAAATTGGATCCATTTTTAATCTTAACGCGGATAAGGTAGAGTGTTAGACTTGGGGTACTGGGTCGGATAACTTCCTCGTGGTGTACCCTGGGTGCCGTCGATCACTTCCCACTTGTGGGGACTTATCGACGGCAGCGAATAATCCGACGTGAGGGTGTCCTCCGCGTGTCCCTATGAAGTTAGCATAGGGCATAGTGGATGGACAGGCGGTCGTCCGAGGGGTGGGGAGTCCCAGTGAAGGACTCAGCGGACCGCCGGGTCGTGGGATGGCCGGCCTTCTAGGCTGGCGGCGCGGCAGGGAGGGTCAACTTGGCCACCCTGTCGGGCATTGATGGTTTAGATGGGGGCCTGGAGGCCGGGAACGTAGAACGATCCCCGTCGAACGGCGGGAACGGCCTGGCGACCCAGCTGTTCCCGCCATCCCCCCAGTCACACTGGTGGGGCCTGTGGGGCCCCTGTAAAGGGGCAATCGCTGGTGGTGTTGTGGCGGTAAAGGCTTTAGCCGGATTCCCACGACACCACCACTCGGCGAAAGCGGGTCTCTGCGAAGTTTAGTGGGTATTGTCTGTCGCTAGGACGGGTTGAGTCCCACACACGGCCTCGTCCCCAACGAGGCTATGGTGCCTAAACGCATTCTCCCAATAACAAAAAAAAAAAAAAGGTGTGTTAGATTTGGTATAGCTTATGTTTAAATGCATAGATGTGCAGAAAACTATTTTTTCACATTTTTTTTACGGTCGAATTTCCACTGCATGGCTTCTAATTGTTGTGTTAGATTTATTATTATATTATTATATTAGATTATTTCTGGTGAAGTGCGATTCCAATGGCCTTATATCACTTGTGAGATGAAGGCCAAGCGTTTCCCCGTCATATAATAGATAACGTGTCAATACAACATAAGAAGCAAATGTAACTACTAAACACAATCAGGCTGTACCACGGTCTCTTCACAACCTCACCATGTTCCTCACACTGTGATAAAAACAAAATGACTTTAGTACACGATGTCCCAACAAAATATATCAACGGGATATGTTGTATAGCATTGTATCGACACCTCGACACAATAGTTCACAGTTCAACATTCACATCTTCAAGCCGGATCAGCGTGGCCTTGGACGATATTTAACTGTAGACTATTCATAGATTGCCTCGTATTCAATGTGGGTATCGGTTGTTGTTACTGCGACGAATAAGATTTTATAGATTATAGTTTAGACTACCTAGCTAAAATCTGTAAACAGAAAATACAATTCAGAAACAAATCAGATAAATCTCTTTGAAAAAATCATATCGACACGTGTTTCGCCTCTACACGAGGCATCCTCAGGAAATAGCAGCTCGGAGCGGAAACACGTCCACAGAGGGCAACACACATCACATAGAGAGATTTAGCGGTTTTCGTTACTAAATATTTATTTCTGTTCTGTGATTTAATTTTTTTTAGAGACTACCTATTAAATATATAAACTTTTTGTGGAAAAACTCGGCAGAAGAAGAGTTACCACCATAATTTCTACTATAAGCACGTCAGGCATTACAGCTCCCGAAGTGGACACTTCTTCTTTATCACCAATGAGAAAATATTTTTTTTGCATGACGGTGAGGTGCTTGGTCTTCATCTCACCTGATTTTCAAGTTATGATAAGGCCGAATGTGGAAGCGCAACTCACCCGAAATTCTCAATAAATTGAGGAATTGGCTATCTTAAATGCTGGAACACAAAAATTTTGGAATTGTTATTGTGGCCACATAATTAGGTAAGATGATGGTAGCTAGCTAGGCGGACTTAATCAAAGTCCTACCACCAACCAAACCAAGCACAATATTCACCCTCGGAAATAACCCGGGACCTCTGCATCTGACACCGGTGGACGAACCACGAGACCACAGGCGGTGATCAATAGTGGTGTGGTGAATAAGTAATAAAATAATAATAATAACGTTTATTGTTCAAAAAAACAGTTGTACAGCCTTATTACTTATTAAGTAAACCTAATAGGTAGGTATTTAGCACTAGAACCTCTAAACTAAGTTGAAAACTTGTATTTTAGAGGCCGAACCAAAATAATGTTATTTTGTGCACAATAAGGTAGGTGGATTTGACACCTGAACTAAGTGAATCACTTGTATTTCAGGAGTTTGGTTGGAGGTTGAACGTGACATGATTTCTAACTTATTCAAATTTCATTGAATACATGTGTAATGTAAGTGTAAGTAAGTGCAACGTATGAAAATAAGTAGTACGTGTTTATATTGTAGTATGTGTTATATCCGATTTAATATAAAATATATGAGTTGTAGATCTAAATCTAGAAAATAGTCCGAAAACACATTTTCCGAAAATGTTTCAGAATTTAATTCTTGCATTTTGCACACTAATTTTTTTTGTAAGAATCAGCATTAATCCGAATTTTGAGTACTTATGCAATGCATTTGACTTATTCACAAACTTTTTGCATTTGATCTCATTCACATTCACTTCATATGGTTTCTTTTGGTTTGGTCAGTTACTTGTTTTTTATACAATGTCTGATATCACATTGGTAGTTGGAACATTTTACTTATAATATCCACGTTCCAAATTTAAATCAGTTTTAGTCCCTGTTTACGTAGAACCAACCAGCTCTCTTTTTAAATGTGATAAAAAAGTTTTTACATTAATTTTGTTTTATAAAAGAAACAGTCGTTGTTCATAATTGTATTACCTACTTACTTTATGTAATTTTCTAGGTTATTTTTTTCGTGTTTCTAATAATGTTTTCTTTTTACTTTCAATTTTTTTTTTTCTTTTTTGTATTTAGATTGTTTAGATTTTCTTTTGTGTGTAATGTCATTATGTTCTTTTTTATATGTGTGTCTCATTGTGTGTCTTAACAGTAAATAAATAATTTCTGATTCTTTCTGATTTCTGATGATGGTTCCCAATTGCCCAATGCCCTCATTTTCACACGACGATCACTATGGTAAGTTTAATACGTTGTTATGTTCACATTGTCCACCCACAGCAATGCTCCCAATGACGATAGATCAACCGGATACTGTAAGTAGATTAGTTGCAAATACGCCTAAACTTATCGGTATAGTCCGGCCCAAGTCACAAAAGAAAAAAAAAATAAGCAAGCGCGTTGAGATCTTTTGTATGAACAGAACAGAATGCTAACAGCAATATAGTGAAAGTTCTAGACATAATTTCAGCCCACTCACTGAAATTCCGACTTGAGTATTCGTATTGACTGAAAATATTTTACAGTTGGTTTTAGTCTTTCTTAGGTATTACCGAATTTTAACTTAATAAATATACTCTTTTAGTATTTTTTTTATTCGTCAATGTTATATTGATATTGTACATTTAATTAAATTTATATTGTACTAACCCATAAACATATAACCACCTCTGTGGTTTAGTGGTTTGCCTTCCGGTGTCAGAACTAGAGGTCCCGGGTTCGATCCCCAGGGGGAGAACTATATTGTGCTTGGTATCGTTGGAGGAAGGACTTTGTTTAAGTTGGCCTGGCTAGCTACCACCTTCTAACCTAATTCTATTGCCATAACAACAATTCTAAAATTGTTGTGTTCCGCCATTTAGAGGTAAGAATACCAGTTCCTCAGTTTGATGTGGATTCCGGATGATGTGCGCCTTTACTTTCGGCCTTATCTGCTACCAGATGAGATGAAGTCCACTGTTAACTACTAGCATATGGATCCAAGTAATCTGAATAAACAATTTGATAATTAGTAGTCTACTAATTAGTATACCTACTCAACGGACTAACGATGTGGAGGTTGCGTGGAGACATTAGATGGACGCCGGCTCAAGTCTCTATCAAGAGCAGGCAAAAGCGCAGTGTTGGAAAAAATTCAATGTACCCTATTGTTATTGTACACAATTTTGTTCGCAAGTTCTTAGTTCGGGGCGAACTACTTAAGTATTAATAATAAAATAAGTTGAAATCGCAGCCAGCTCACTCACTGTTCCAGCGACAGTGATCAATCGTGACTAATCTAAGCCCCGAACCAAAGTTAAGGTGAACAATGAACCACTTTCTAAGATATCACCGTCGTGACCCGCCTGTTCATATCACTTCACCCCTTAGTACAGCACCGCACACATTTAAGGATCTCTCAGCTAGTCGTGTAGCACCTGAATACTGACAATCTACTACGATAACTCCTGAGTGCCTGCGACTACGGTTGGCCCCCTGTCAAAACGTCGGAAATAATTAAAACTTGAACAACACGACAAAATATTTTAGAAGTAAAATATACAGGAATCTACTATGTTCCACATTTTTTCGATAAAACTTACCTGAAACTAAATTGTGTTAATTTTATGGATAGTCTTATTTGTTAGTATACATTTTGGAGCCCTTTATATATCTTATGGAAACTAAAGTAAAAGACAAACTAAATAAAAATCTTAAATTAAATGTGGCAATTAAGGTGCTTAGTAATACCCAAAAAGTTTATTACAATGCTGTTTTCTTTGTTTCAAATTAAGTAATTAAGTAGTTTTTTTATCAAGGATTTGCCAATTTGAAATGTCGTTGACAAATCATTAGATGTAAATTTTTGCAATTTAATATTTTGGGTCTTGGGATAAGTAATAAAATAATTGCCGGTTGTCTGTCGGAGCCTTTGACTCATGTTGCACTGTATTTGATTCGGTGATATTGTAATTAGTTTAACCATTCGGTAGGGCTACAAACTATAATATGACTTGAGATGTCAATTATTGAGATAAAGGTAAATGTGGGCACCCACGTGCTCAGAATGATATTCTGTTTTGTGCCTTATGCCATAAAGTGCTTAGACATACCTGCTAGCTGGTTAATGATAAGAAGTTCTTTGAGACTTGCGCAAAAGGCATAGCAACTAGTAACTGAGCTGCAGCTGCTAGTTGCTATGCCCTTTGCGCTGTAGGTGGTTCTGTGTTTGAGCGATTCAAGCACAGAACAAAAATTATGCATGTATATTAAAAAAAAGTATTCATACTCTCCGGAAACTAGTTTTTCATAAAGCTTTGCTTTGTTTGGGGCTAGATGGCACTACGTCAAGTAATATAAATCTCAGCATAATGTAAAAAATAATATTTCGATTTTCCTATGGTAAAATGCTCCTTGATTTTGATCTATTTTGTAGAAACAATGTATTTAATTTAAATACCGTAAAGCCGACTGATAATCAATCAACGCACTGCTTGAACGAGACTTCGTTAATTTCATCCCAAAATAATTAATCAAAATGTTTTCTTAGTGCACGCCTACATTACCAAAGAAATAAAAATATTCTGCAAAAACCTGTGGTTTGAGAGTATGGCAAACCGTTTGGTACCAGACTGTGAGGTCGCTAGCCAGGTGCATCTTTAAAGGACTAATCTAAGTCGTAGCCGCTAGCAAATGCCAGTGATTCCGTTGTCCAAGGAATACCACTAGAAGGTAGTAATTACACTTACCCACTGTTCCTCAGTCTGAGACAGTATCGTAGGACGATATATGAACAAAGAAACCGTAGATCAGTATACATATAATATAAGAGTAGATCATATGTTTTACTAGGTAAGTCAATTGAAACTGTCGTAAAATCAAAGCTTTTAGCAATATTGTATATTTACGCGAGGTAAGTAACTAGCTCCATTTACTTATTATGAAAGGCTTGCCTGATTATTCATCGCCGAAGGAAAAATCTTTAAAAATTACCAAAACTATTTTCAAATCAGTTCATAGCAGTATTTTTTTGCTCAAATTAATAAATAATATTATGTCGATATTCAAGCAATCAAAGCCTTTGAAGCCAAAGGTGTAGCTGAGGACCAAAGGTACTCAAAAGGTACATATGCGATGACTTGAATGTTTTTGAGTTTATATGGATCGTCAAAACTACCTAAATGATTATGATGCTCAAATACATAACTGGTTCAGATATAAATTAAATTTTATTTACCAGTGTCTTGGGCACGCTACCGTCTGGTACTGGTCTGGAACAGTTGAGTTACCTATAGGCCGTTTGTAACGAGCCTTAGGTAATCTGACTGATTCCGTTGTACATAGTTAGTTTAATTGTACTTTTTATTGAATAAATATATAATAAAATTTAAATTAGTAATTTTTTTTTGGTAAGTACCTACCTAATTTTTTTTTACAGTATGGTCATCAAGAAAACGAACATAAGGCTGAGTACGTCAGTAGGTAATTTGTTTTTTTTAGCTCAAGAAACACCTTGATTTATTAATTCACTTTTTTTGTTGATAAAATACATTTTGGAGGTGACCATAACCTCTGCCATTTCTTTATATCAAATTTATAGCGTCATTTAATTAGTTAGTAGACTTGTGCAGTGACTGTATTAGCTACTAAACCGTGCTAATCGGATTGAGAAACTTTATCGTGTTGATACACTATAAAGTTTGCAAAATATGAGAGTATTCACTTTTGTATACGAGCCTGTGCTAATTTGATGTAAATTCGTACCACCAGCAAAGGATTTATCAGTCTCAAAGTCTCAAGACCGATAGACTGGTTCGATACAATGGTATCTTGGGTGGTATTGTGCTTTAGAACACTTGCACTGTCATATAAATATAAAGTCAATATTGAAAATTAAATTAGTTAAATAACAAATTTGGTATATATTCAAACAATATGTACAATTAAATGAACTAGTTACAAGGGAATTTGTAATAAGTACTAGACCGAAGCATGCCTAAGACACTGACTGCATTGCCACGCTGAATAGCAATGCTAACTTGCTGGCCTAAAAAGGAGCTAAACGTCATAACCATGTAGATGTTTCAATGAGCCGAACACATCAATTCATCATTACCTTTATTATTAGGTAAATTGGAATACTTCTATGGCAGTACAATCTGTACAACTCAAAAATCTTGATCGGGGTGACCTTGAAGAATCCAAGGTCCCATAAAGATAAGCGTGTTTCATTTTAGGCCACATCTTTACTTGTTTTGTGAGCTACATACTGTGTTCATCTAGGAAAGCTCAGTCCATTGTAGACCTCATCATCATCCTTGCTTTGTCATAGAGATAAGCCTATTAGGGGTCAAGAGACCAAGATTACAACAAAAAAAATCTTTCCATACTTCATCATACGGCCTTTGACGAATCAAAGTCCTTGAACAAAATATAGTCTACGTCCCACATTCGCTAGCCCAAGGCGTCATCACCAGCAGTTCAGCTACCCAAAGGTCCTTAGCTCGTGCTCTTCCCAATCGACGTCGTGATTGACCGTCGGCGCGTGCCACACCACACCGTTATAAAGGATAATATAAAAACAATAAACCGGCCAAGTGCGAACACGCACACAGAGGGTTCTGACTCACATTTCAAAGCAAAACATGTCGACTTGTTTGGCCCTTTTAATATATATTATTTGTTGATAAAGCCGCAATAGAAATACACTCTGTGAAAATTTCATTTGATTTTTAAATTGGTTTATACAATCGTTTACATTAAGGAATAGGTAACATTAGAATAATTATTATTGTTTACCTGTTGTGTGCGATCCCATTTGTGTATGCATGCTGAGCTCAGGTACCCTACCTACGTACCAACGTCGTGCATGCATGATTGTGGGTATACAACTAAATAGATTTTGTAAAACTAGCTATTCAGCGTGGCAATGCAGCCAGTGTCTTGGGCGCGCTTCCGTCTGGTACTGGTCTGGAACAGTTGAGTTACCTATAGGCCGTTTGTAACGGTCCTTAGGTAATCTGACTGATTCCTTTGTACATAGTTAGTTTAGTTGTACTTTTTATTGAATAAAGTTTGCATTTTGTAAAACTGATATTGTATTTTGTTGAATATGTCACTTGTATCGTACCTTGGTATCGTACCCTTTGAATATATGATTAAAAAAAAAACTACCTTTACGGTTCGTGAGATACATCGCGTACATTCGCGATTCAGTGGAGGTTTAGTAATGGGTCCCGTTGGCACCCTTTGGATACGGAACCCTAAAAACAAAAAGTCGGGTATCTACGTGTAGGCGATACGATATGACGTCACGATTCGTGACCACAGCACGCGTGACTCCCTTGCCACGGTTTGGTTGACGCTCACTCCGTTATTTGGACAGTGTAAATAGCCGCGAGTCAATGGTTGAGGGGATTCTACTGTTTTAGGCGTGTTTAACTTCTGTGCGTTATTCTTTGAATATTTACACGTACACACGTAATGAACTGTGATATTTGTGTGGTTTAATCTTGCAGCTTGCTCTTGTATGTTATTTTAAGATATGGAAGTTTCACTCCTTACCTTGTTAGTTCAACTGCGTAAACTATGGACAAATTTATTAGTCCGTGATACACCTAGGTGGAACAAGGTGAAACATAGGTTGATTTATAACGAGCGTTTTTGTACGAGAACAACATGCTCAGTTTAAATGCGTATACAAATTAAACCACCTCCTTACGTACTATGAATAGAACCGGATGGTTAGTTATTCTACTCTTACAGATTCAATGAATTCAGCTTTTTTACAAATCCAAATCAGAATTACTTCAGGCTTAAGGTCATTCACCTAACCACAGACGAATGTCAAGTTTAAAATGATCTTATTAGATATAAAGTATATATTCAAAAAATAAGTAACATTTATTAAATTATTAGGAATCAGTTGGATTAAAAGGACCGCTACTAACGGCCTATAGGTAACTCAACTGTTCCAGACCGGTACCACACAGAAGCGTGCCCGAGAAACTGGCTGCATTAACACGCGGAATAGCTGTGCTAATTCGCTGGCCTAAATAAGAGCCAGCCCTGTTCAAAATAACTTGTAAAAATTGAGATACTTACATAAACTCAATATAAAAATAAATAGTCTGTGTCTGCATACGTAAAGCAACGTTTACTGAACATCCATTTTTCAAGGCCTCCATTATCGACAACGCACTTGCAAGCATACGTCGACAATGCAGAATGCAAATACTACATCTTAATATAGAGAGTGGTTTTGTTATTACAATCAGCGTATTTACATATCATAAATAAATGCATTGCCGGCTCTAACGACGCAGAACGTTTTTGCTGCAAACAAACTCGGGTAAGGACCGAATGGGCTACGCTAGAGATGTTATGCTACATACTTTTAAATGAACCGGTCAAGTGCGGACACGCATACTTACTGAGGGTTCCGACGCACATTTAAGGCAAAAACTTTTTTTTATTCTTTGTTTAAGCAACAAAAATAAATTGGCACTGTTAAAATTAACCCTGACAGAAAATCGGACGGACAGATAGACAGCAGATGCTTAGTAATATAGGTATATGAAATATAGTAATATGAAAGGGCTCGTCCTGGGAAGTACTATCACCTATTTCGGCCGCTAAGTAGCATAGCTGCGCTTTGGATTGAAGGGTATGGTTGCCGGTCAAATTATGGACACGAGGCCTGAACTTGACGTTGCAATCGACAGTGCCTGGTAGTTCATACGAGCCTGTTACTTTAACTATTTATTAAATCAAAGTTTAAGTACAATCAAAGCAGTTGGGTTACATTTAGACCGTTGTAAACGGACTATAGATAACTCAACTAATTCAGACCAGAAACAGACGGAGGCGTGCCCAAGACACTGCTGTAATGCTGAAAAACAATGCTAATTCCTTGAGTCATGAGTCGCCTCAATCAAATGCCCCGCAAGATTTTTAAACACGAAGGTCTCGGACAAGTCTCGTCTTTTAAATAAATTAATACATTTTATAAATAAACAGAACATCAATTTGACACAACGCCATCTAGCCCCAAACTAAGCATAACTTGCACTATGGGAACTAATAAAATAAAATATAACAAATCAGATTAGGGCAATGGTCGTCCTAATTCTGTAGAGGTACCTATATAGGTGAGAAATTCTTGTTTTTGAACAAGTACTTTTTTTACCTAACCTATGTGTAAGCTGATTTGCATCTGAGCTAAAATACAGTCGGCCATGTTTGTATGAGCTTGAATTAAAAGGTGATTTTTCACAATAAATACAATGCTCTTGATCGTATACCTACTAAAAACAATTTAATGTAAGTAAGTGATTTAAAAGGAGTTAAGTGTACGTAAGGACCACAATTAGGATCAGAATCACAGCGGTTGCGATGGGGCTTCATGGAGATATGATGGCTCAGACCCGTCGGAATTATCTTGGAGTGGATGACAACAGAAAAGACTCAGATGTACGTCTAGGTAGTTGTAGGTTGACGTTGAACAGACCCTAGGAAATCGGACCAACGACTCACATCTTAGAAGAGGCAGATGAGGGATGGAATGACATGGAGGACAATCGTTGAGGCCAAGATTTCATGCAAAATACACTGCTATTGTTATTTATCCTGATAGACCAATTCGAGCCCCAAGTTATTTATGAGTGTTTTAGCACTAATCATTTTATCTTCCTAAACCTTCTTCCTTTTTAATTCTTATTTCTAATGCATGAATGCAAATTCATAATTGTACACCAAAAAAATATATATCAGTGGTCAATTAAAAAAAAACAAAGTTTACAGTGGCCGGTCTTATCGCTTAAGAGCGACAAAACCTGCCTCTTCCAGAATTCCTTAGAATGGAAAGGAGAGTAGGTACATCCGTTATTGCCTATATCAACCTAAGTGTATACGTGAGTACAATCCGTGTTTTAAAATGTACCTCTATAGTAGGTACAAGTTTGGCTGGTGATAGGAGGGTGCACATAATGAAAGAGAATAAAGCAAATGCTCTAATTATGGACAGAATATATTCAGAAGACTCTTTCTCATACCAACATGGTATAGTAACGCGATTCTACAAAGCTCAGTCAAATCATGAAAGTTATAATTGAAAATTTGCCGTAATTTGGATCATAAAACCGAGCGAGATCTACTTAAGATTATATCGCGCACGCAAGTGTAATTAATTACATAATAGGCCGCAGCATGAAGCTGTGGGTATCTATTCGCACTATCGACATTCGACCTGTAATTATTTCCATTACAGACCACACATCGCACCAAAAATGCTCCCAAGTGGCATCTTCACCAATTACAACTTTCTAGACTTGATTGAGTATGCGGCTACCCTGCAATTTCGGATATTAATTTATAATCACCTTCAATTTACTTTTCGGTTCATAGTTCGTGGCTTATGCAATGTTTTGAGCAATTCTTTAATTGGCCACTTCTAACCTGTAAATTGATGGGCATTTTAATTTCAATGTTGTACGTTAAGGCTATGATAACGTTAGAATACTATTTTATAAGCTCACTATTTTATTTGCACATTTTTTGTTCATATCATTTTTATTCCAAATTAAAAGATGCATTATGCAGCCAGGGTCACCATTCGTTATATATTGGATGCAAAAAGTAAGATGGATTAAAAAAATAAAAACATGCTTACTGTCTCTTTGCTGTGCAAAACATTTCCCATCTTTTGAATTCTTCTCAATCTTTAAAATCACTTTAATAAAACGTGCATCAGAGTAAAACAAGGCCTTAAACGAGTAAGTACATGATTGAGCGTTCGCTACGGTAAAATTAAATACTTAAGGTTATTCATCACCCAGAGGTGTTGATTTACAACACCCAGCCGATTTGTAAATAACATAGGCTCCATCACGAAGGTATAACAACAGTAGTGATTGATTTTGATGGCACTCTTCTTTTTGTGTGGACTGTAACATCCTAAGATTAATTTGTTGTCTCAGGACATTTATTTCACTATCAATTAATTGAAATCTAGCCCCAAACTAATCAAAACTTATTATACGGGAAGTAGATTACGGAATACACAATAAAATATATATTCATATGATATATTTTATAGTACAATTAAACAAACTACATATACAAGGGAAGTAGTCGGGTAAACTACGGACCGTTACAAATGGTCCATAGGTAACTTAACTGTTCCAGAACCAAAACAGAAGTACTTATCATACGTAGAATACATCAAAATGTTCAAGCTTTTTTATCGTACGGCGGGGAGGCGCTTGGCTTGCACCTCACCTGATGTCAAGTTATAATAAGGCCGAAGGTAGAAGCGCACTTCACTCGGAATTCTAAACGAACTGAGGATCTAACTATCTTACCTCTAAATGCCGGAACAAACATTGTAGAATCGTTTGAACATGTTGGTGGTTACTAGCTAAGCAGACATTAAGCAAGTCCAACCACCAACCAAAAATAGGAACAAATTGGTCCCCTGGGGATCGAACACTGGTGGGTATACCAGTAGACCACAGAGCAACGGCATAGGTCATCTATGGCAGATAACTCGATAACCGCGAGTTCCAGAGGCAGATCCCCGTACCGACAGCTAAGCGTACTTTCCGAAGCTCTGCCCAGATTTTAGATGTCTGTTCTCAGAATAGAACCTTTCTAAGACTAAGCGTATGAGCGAATAACAGAAAACGAAATCAAAGTCGTGACCGGTGAAACTATAGCTTGACAGTGCGAAATGTGACACATAACATGAGCACGATTGATCACCTTTTAGCGTACAGGGTGCTTCTCTAGCCATAATTTATTATTTAAACATACTCACGATTTTTTCCCCTTCGAGCATTCACCTCAAATCACAACTCAGAGCCACGTCCAAACTTTCGTTTGGCACAAGCACACGGATTACATGTAGCTAGTATTCAAAATGTGACAGGTTGCAGGCCCATTGCCTCTTAGTGGAATTATACCAGCCAGATACACATGCCTTGGTTTTTTTTTGTCCCAGGGACATGCCGGTCTCCTCACGATGTGACCTTCACCGTCAGAGCATGTGCATTTGTCAAATGCGCACTAATCTTCTGAAAAATTGAAATCCATTGACGCACGACTAGATTTCGGAAGGCGGGCCCATACTCGCTTGGCCATACAGCTCATATTTGTGAATTCATTCGGAGTTTTCTTTCAGGTTGGAAACAAATGCCCAACTTATTGTAAGTATAACAACATAAGAAATACCTACCTTTATTTTCTACGACGAAAAGCGCTTAGCCTTCATTTGCAGGGGGGTTCATTTTAGGGTAAGTAATTTATTTAGGTATATATGCGTATGATTAGATAGTTCTATTTAGATATTCTATTGGTAACTCAACTGTTCAAGGCTTGTATCAGACAGAAGTACGTATCATACATAGAGTACAACAGCAGATTCAAGCTTTTTTGAACGACGGGGAAGCGCTTGTCAAAATCTCACCTGGTGTCGCTATTATAAGGTCGAAGATGGAAGCGCACTTCACACGGAATCCTTAACATACTGAGGAACCGGCTATCTTACCTCTAAATGCTGGAACACACAAATCAAATAAAAATTGTTGCTATGGCACCATACTCACTAAAGATGGTGGTAGCTAGGACTTAAATCAAGTCCTACCTAAAACTAGTCCTCCAAACCGAACAATTTTGTAAAAAACAACAGAGGCGGTTGAATTGGCGGTAGGAAGTTGTATGACTTCGAATTGAAATTCCCCCTGTATTATGATAGCTTAGGTACATACATTAAGATTTCCCTTAACAACACCGGCCTTCATAATTAAAGAATACGTTTCACATAACCGTAGTTTATATATATAATTACATACGTTCGTATGTACGTCTGTGACGAAAGAAGCCTCTCCGATGGTCATTATGGTATTAATATACCTACGTGTCAGTTCAAAAGGCACCGTAATGATTGGGAGGCTATTTTTATTATGTCCGTGAGAAAACAAAATGATATGTCTTTGATTTTTGCCGAATGTGTGTAGTTATGTTGTGCTTATAAACTTACCTACCAACTAAATTTATATTTTTGTCAGAGCTATGTTCTTGTATAGTCTGTGTATCAATGAGGGCCTGTTTCAAATGAACCTACTAACCTGTTTCAAATGAAAGTAACAAATATACATTCATTGGTATAGATTCAGCAGCGAAAGAACGCGCTAGATAAGGATAAAACAATAAATTTAGCTGGAAACGGACGGATTAGGTTATTTTAAAAAAAAACTTGACCTTGAAGCTAACCTATTATCCATGTATAAGCTGGACGAGGATAGGATCTAATCCCTCCATCCCCTTTCCATCACCGGACTAGTAGACGTACGGCTGGCTACAACCCGTACCTTGTAAATGTTACATTGTGCCGAACTCATCGTTTCGCCTCTACCTTCAACATGAACACTGGTAACGAATGAAATTCCTTGCCTTCGTCTGTTTTTCCGCACGGGTACAATCTTGGAATCTTCAAGTCCAGAGTAAATAGGTTCCTTTTAGGCAATCGTGCTCCATCTTAGGCCACATATTTACTTGTTTTACATGTAGGTAAGCTGGTGGTCAAACGCCTACAATCCGGATATTCTAAGATGTAGCAAGAGTTCTTATTAGGCTCTCCCGCGTACCAACGGGAGCCAGAGAACTGCTTGGCACCAATCCAGGGTAGACCACTAGAAGGATCCAACCCTAGCTCAACTTACAATTTTTATCGGCATATTTACCATTTTTTTTTGTACGGTGGGGAAGCACTTACCCTTCATCTCATCTGGTTTTAAGTTAATAGTAGTGGAAGCCTTTGATTGAATCTGAACTAAATAGGTCAAAAAAATATAATTATTATGCTAAAAATAAATACAAGGCTTAGATGTTTTGCATAAAAATGTAGGCGCTACTTGGAACAGTACGTAACTTGCTAAAAATCATTTGAGAAGATAATATCTTAACGGTAACAAATTACCATGTACCAAAGTTGGTAATAAATAGCGCTAAAACGTGTCTATTTAGAACTCGATTAAAGTGCTATTACAGATAACGTTGATTAATTACGTATAAATCAATCGCTAGCTTCAAAGCCCTAGTTTTTAGCGTATTTTAAGGCATTATTATAAATATTAAACGAAATATTTACTTATTAAACCAGCCAAGTACGAGTCGGTCTTGGAAACCGATTCAAACCATATTATTGAAGCAAAATAAACATTCCGCTCTGGAGCATTCGTGTAGTTCACTCTCACGCTTGGCCAGTTTTTAGTCTTTGCTGTATGTACTGTCCTCATACAGTCAATTGATATATCGATTTCTGAACTGAATCACCACAATTGTGAAAATATGAATACGATATCAAAATTATGCACAAAACCTTTGGTATATTTGCTTATTTAGACGCTATCAAGATCACACACTACAAAAACAACTTAACATATACTTACCAATGTTATTATGACACAAAAATTCACAACCCACGACGGGACTCGAACCCGCATCTTTTCCTAAAGCCGGAAACGCTCTAATCAACTGAGCTACGGGGGTACCGACGCAGTTTCCGAATTTTTGAGTCATATCTCTCAGCTATAGCGCTGATAACTGAAATAAACGTGTGATTAAGGTTGTGACCAAGGTCAATCACTTGAAATACAATAATTTGCTTACTATACAGTATCCGCTTGAATTTTTTGATATATAAGATTCAAATTTGAATAAATGTTGTTGGTTTAATAATCAAATAAAATTAAAATGTGAGTCTGTAAAGAATGAATGAATGCATTAATGACTTCTTAATGAGTCGTTGAAAATGACCAGCACATTTATCTTTTAAGTTTCTTTGAGACATCATACACGAGTTGTGATAAAATTTAAATTGTTTTTTTCCTAAACTATAGGTAGTCAAGTTTGGCCTGTAGCTAAAAGCTTAAACTACTTAGTTTCTGTTACATTTGTCGTTTATTCCATACTTGTTGGACTTTTGGACATTTGAAAATATACAAAATTAGTAAACTTTTTATTTTAAACGTTAATCAAGTACAAAACTCAAAAATGGTTTCGACAGATTTTTGTAGCCAAAAAATGTCTTCACAACCGTTTTGAGTCAACAGTGATTTTATCTGATTTAAAGTGCAGACTATCTATCAATACTCATCAAAAGTGAAGGAGGTTAGTGAAAATTACCTGAAAAATCATCAAAATATTTCTTGAAACTATTCTTAGGTGTAAAGTATAAATGTTTTTAATCCAAAATTCAATTAAAGTACAAATATACAAATAATTTTTACCCAAAGAAGCAGAAATACGAGCTCGATTTTTATATCGAGAAATGAAGCATTGTAAAATTCGTTAATGTTTACTGATCGCATCCGTGTGTTTTTGCACTAGATACCCACACGTGGCCTGGGTAAAGCTAAATGAACAGAAAATGATGTGAGCTGGGCGGAGAGGAGAAGGCTCAAACATTTGAAGTAAGAACCTACTTAAGCGGCTCTAGCGACGTGTTAAGACTATGAAAACACCGCTCTGTTCTGCCCAGCTCTGCATCAGTGGAAATGCACCTTGAGCAATGTAAATATCAGAGAGAGATAGCTGATGTTATAAAGAGTACTTAACTTAGGCTACTTTCATAAAAAAAGGATAAGGGTTCCACGCTAACGAAAGCGCGAGATATTAAAAATAACATTCTAGATTTTTAGGATAGCTTCCTTTGGTGGTAAAGGGGTGCAATTGGAAATGATTATGGAAAATTCCCACGGAATGACGGGAACAAATTCCCGGGCGTTAACAAGTCACTAAGCAAATCGATAAGTTTAATGTATCTAATATATATTCATAGTGATGTTCAATAGATGGTCAAAAGCTTGGCTATAATCAATAAAATAAAATAAAAAAACCTTTTTTTTTTGCCACCTATTCAAACAAAAACAATTCATTCTAACAGTAAAAAGGCAAAATGGCTTATGACCACGGCTATCTTCTGAACATCACTATGAATATGTATTAAATACATTTAAATACATTACGTGTAAGTTTTTTATATAAATAATATTATTACTTGGCCTTACATAACAATTTCAGATGACAATATTTTCTTGTTTCATACTTTTTTAAGCGTGATTTTTCTTGTTTGCTAAATATTTGGAGCTGACCAAAACCTCATTAATTATCTGATCGTTCCGAATAATAGCTATTAAATGAGAATAGTACTTTCGGTTGTAGTGCAGTACGTCACAGACAAGACAGATTAGCTATACTGTTGTAACGCGCGCGCAGGAATGTTTGCTATCTCAAACATTATTGTAATGTATAAGGCTACATACTGGAGCTGATCTGGACTGATAGTAAAAGCATCGAGACCATATGTAGTGTACATGTTCTTACATAACTAGCAAGTTATACTAATGTTAAAAAAACATTTCTGTGTCAATTACTACGCGATCTTTCCCTGCCGTAACACATTTTTTAAACTAGCACGGAGAGAATGGACCCTATAATATACTTACCTTAATAATTTTTTACCAAAATCACCTAATTGTCTGATATGGCTAGGGCTAGGGGTCGAAGGTGCCGGGCTATGCACATAGAGTGGTCTATATAAAGCCATGTCAGATGCCTATGGTGACGGTTCCCTAAAGTATGACCAGGGTAGTAACGCAGCCCACACGGAGAAATAAAGAAAAATGTATCATAATTAGAGACAGCTACAGAACTATAGCTAGCTTACGTTTATATCATCTTCACCTGTCCATGTCAACTGCTGGACAGAGTATACTCTAAAATGTTTTTTTATCAGCAGATATTATAAAATCTAGTCTGAATCATAGTAGACTTCAGATGATATATTTTTATACCAGTCTACTCTTATCGAGTTATTACTAAATTACTTTCTTTTCGAGTTAAACTATTTACTTTTAACGCCTTCCTTTTTTGCTGGCCGTACATAGCAGAATACACATTTGAGTATAGGTAGGTACACAATTTTCTTTGGTCATTGTAATACCTAATGATGTTCAACATTTCTGATGTTTTGTTTGTTGGAATGTGCTTTGATCAGTGCAGTACCTTGAATAAGAATTACATAGAATTGGAAGTTGAAAACATAAAATTTTATAGATACATTATTTCACATTCAAAACTTGCGTGAGTATGATTATACATTTTTAAGTTAATGCTTCGATCAACTATCGTATACGTGAGTAAAACTCGTGTTCAAAAATGAACGTGAATGGCACTTGTTTGGTGTTTTCGAAACTTCACAGTGCCATCTTTAGTTCTCTGTATACCCGATGTAACACCCTTTAATATCCTCAACATTACTACCAATAAAAGTCATCAATAAACAACAGGCGCGCACAAATCGTCAGTTTATTAGTAAATTGAGGGTATTTATGAAATAATACGTCCATTAAAACGATATCAGCCGCTTATATGTCAGGCTCGTGACTGTCGGGACATTAGCGGGGCTTGCAAAACGTTTAGAGTGGAGAGAAACGTCGGAAAATGCGCTTTTGTTTCCATTACATGCCAATGAAAAGCCAACAACTACTCACTCGCTGAATCCAGGGTATAGGAGCCGTGGCGCGCTACAGACAATCTTCGTCTTTCATGCATTTTGTGCCTTTTCTTTCTGACGCAAAAATAATTTGCAGCCGCTATTTTTCATCGGAAAACAATTAGTTTCTTTCCATATTTGAACAGCAATAAAAATCTGCTAAAAAGTTATTTTGGCAGCATATAGCTCAAACCTGGCGATGTACGCCAGCAGGTTGTAAGATATTTTTTTAACTGTTTTTATTTGTAAGTGATGCATACTTTTAACTGGCTTAAACTTTTTGGTACACCACTGATTAATGTCAGGCAGTTGTCAAGTCTTACGTAGTATTGTATTCTCTTTGTTTTCAAGTAAGTACCTATGTCAAAAGATGTCACAATTAGTGACAATTGTTTCCCGCAACTACGAATTTGCTGTGCTACGAATTGTTTGTTGTTTTTATGAAACAGCTTACAGAAGAACTGTTCAACCCAATACAGATTGTTAAAATAATACCACCATTGTTTACAACGTATAAATCAATAAAAATACCTCCAGAACAATGAAGAACCTACAATACATGCTCACAATGCTGTACCTCCAAAACTCGCTATGCACATTCGATACCAGCATTCCCGAATACCAATACATATCCCAGCAGTTGACCCCTGAAGAATGTCGACGACTGTACGCCTCTTTGCATATCCCGACCTTTGACCTTCCAGCTTCCATACCCGATAAAAACGTACCGGAGGTACCCTGTATCAAACTGCTTACAAAATGGGATAAAGGTACAAAAAACTGGGAGGGAAAAACCAAAAGCCACGTCGATGTGGTCCGAAGGCTACGTCAAATCGGAAGAGTGGACTTAGCTGAAAGGTTGAGCAGCGCTGTTCTTCAGACTCTTCTGAAGGATATCAATGACGCTTTGGACACAACTTTCAATTTTAAGACCAAGGAGATAAAAAAAAAACCATACAAAGATAAGAAGAAAAACGATAGCGATTGGAAGGTATACGATTCTTTTATGTGGGCGGTACTAGCTGCTCTTACAATAAGCTTGGCCCTGGTGTTTATACGGATAATTGTGTGTTGTTTTAAACTAAGCCGTAAGAAAAATGTTAAAAAGGAAGAGATTATGGAACTCCTGAACTATGGGACATTGGACAGTGACCAAGAGACAATCTATGAGTGTGTTGTAAGCAATCGAGAAGGTAAAGTATATGATGCTGAATAAACTGAACGCAAGTATTACAATATTTTCACAAAGCGACAATTTTTATTTTGATATTTATAGAACATTTCAGGCATACTGCTTCATCGGCATCTTTCGTTTAGGGTATAGCTTTTAAAGCAAAATCTCATGTTTAGGTATGGGCATTATACATTCATTGGCATCTCACGCTTAAAAGGTAACTATCAAAAGGGAAGGTAAAACTGTATAAGTTTATTTGATAAATATTTATACATATATTTCACACAGCGCCATCTAGCCCCAAACTAATTTAGCTTGTAATATGGAAACTAGATTACGGATAGAATACTTAGTTATTTTTTTTGTAAATACATACGTACTATATTATACAACACCCAAACACAGAACAGACATCAAAATCTATCCAACTGATCTGACCACGGATACCTTACGAATATTTATCACACAAATGTTTGTCCGGGTGGGAATCGAACCTACAACCTACAGCGCAGAAGGCAGAGTTACTACCAACTGAGCTATGAGGCTTGTTAATGATGATATTATCATTTCAATAATAAATTATTCTTTGGTGTAAGTACACACTAAACGTATGATCTATGTTTAGTGTGTGTATTTTCGTATTAGATGGTAAAACTTTGACTTCGACATTAATTGTTTTACGTCGTGCAATCTAAAACAATTGATGTGAAACCCATGGGTTAGATCCACCCTTTAGAATCCACGGTGTTTTGGTTTGAGGTTATAATTTACCAAAATCCATAATGCGCGTACATAACCCAGAGTTTAATTAACCTTGCCTACCTAGTGTTTGTATTTCAACCAATCGCAAAGCAGCAATCAGCTGTTTCTCAGTAGACATCATTATGACTATCTAGCAACATCCGAGCCAATCACACGTTTAATTACAGCTCTGTGCGAATCAAGGCGAGCTAACAAGGGACACAGTAAAAACAACGTGTTATCTAACCTATCAGGGAGTTGGGCAAAATTGCCTTAACAACTATGCTGAACATTTCGTACCTAACAAAAACGTCTATACGTTTACTGTACATTCGTTTCAAGATTGTTGCTAATAAGCTGTACTTTGTTCAACGTTCTATAAGCCAATCGCGAAAGTCTTTGATAACCAAATGCTTCACAATTATCTGCATCGCCTTTTCGGCAGGTTTTGGTAAGTCAATTAATTTGTACACGTCAATATTTTTAAGTCAATATTTATGTGAAATTCCATAACATGATGATGATGATGAATCAAGATTGAATTGTTTGTTTATCAAAATACAGGTGGTTGATACTCATCAACTTTAATGTAATCGTAAAATTTTGATATACAAAGCGTCAGATCCATATCAACATTTTATAATTTCAGCCATGGTGTGAGTCTGTGAGACACTATTAGTAATTAAAAGTGAAGTTACCTTTAAAGGCACAGCTTCCTTCCACATCATTTTACCTAATACTTTATATTACGAATTTTATTTTGGTTCTTAGTTGGAAACACTTGCAACGTTATTTGTGATTATGTCGAAGCTATGGTAGGCTTTTTTAATCTTTTTCTTTTACAGTTCAAAAATGTTACATTATCGAAGTATTGTGTACCCGAATTTCAGTTTTGTGTTTGATCATATTTCCACATATCAAAGTGTGCAGTAATTTCTGAAAAAGTAAGCTGCTCAGGTGGTTTTGTTGTAAAATGTGCCTACTTGCTGGCAATACGCACAGACATCGCCCGTGTCATCGTCTCGATAAGCCTCATTAGACGGTTCAACTTCATAGATTGGCTCTGGAATAGACTGCGGTAGTTCTGGGGGACTCGACAAGGACTTATCTGTCTCTGCCGAACTTTACATCTGTTACATTTATTTCCTATCAGTTTTTCTACAGACAAGCTTTTTTTCTGGGTCTGACAAAAATTGGAAAAGGGATACTACGGTAAAGATGTCTTGGATTAGATGTTTTTTTGAAATCCGACCCATTCTAAAAGAACATCGAATCTTTTTTTTTTGTTTGGGCTACTATGAAGTGCTTGGCCTTAATCTCACGCGATTTTTTCAAGTTTTGATAAGACTGAAGGTGCACTTCACCCGGAATCCTCGACAAACTGAGGAGCTGGCTTTCTTACCTCTAAATGCCGGAACACAACATTTTTTTTATAATTGTTGTAGCCAATAAATAAAGTCCTACTACCAAACAAACCAAGCACAATATTGTATTTCCCCTGGGAATCGAGCCCGGGACCTCTAGATCTGAAATCGGTGGGTTGAACCACTAGACCACAGAGGCGGTTATATCTCTTCTGGCGTCTTCAATAGACCGGAGATCTGGCTGTTTTACTCATTTATAATTTATGTTATGGCAACAGACTTAGGTAAGATGCCGGTAGCAAGTCAGACGGATTGAAACAAAGTCCTACCACCCACCAAAATATTGATTATATTGAGTGTAATTGCTCCACGATCTTATCGAGTAGGTACTATTTCGGAATATAGGGCTAAAGGGCTACCTACAAATTATTGTTATGGAAATGATTGCGTGCATTACGACAATATCTTAACCCTAGGCCAAAGTAAAGTCTGTGAAGCAATTTGGACCAAAACTAGTCACTATTAATTTAGTGTAAGCAAATATACAAAGATTTATAGCTAAATCTATATTCCGTCTAACAGAATTGAACATAATAACTTATCTTTTCTTAACAACAATAAAATATGCATTATAATTATTCAAATTGAGACACCCACGGCACAGAATGACATAGATGTGATACTGAGTATAAATCGAACAACAACGAGATGTAGTCAATATCACAAATATGAAAATAATACCTACTGGTGTCAAGTTATGATAAAGCCGAAGGCTGAAGCGCAATTCACTCTGAATCCTCAACAGAATGGGGCTATCTTACCTCTAAATGCCCGGCCACACAACTATTTCGAATATTCTTGTGGCGTTATACATAGGTAAGATGGTGCTATCTAGCCAGGCGGACTTTCCTTCTACCAAACCGAACCGAACAAAGGATTGACCAAAGGATCGAACCCGGCACCTCTGGGTCTGAAACTGGAGGGCGCACACTGATACGAATGAATACCTACTTTAGATCTTCAACACAAGCTTTATGCGCTTTTCGTCTCTCAAATGTTTATTTATGAGTTGCTAAGTAAGCGAGATCTCATTCTATTCAGATAGAACCAATATTCACAGCAGTAAGGTAGTACGATAGTGGCGTTAAAACACTTGGAAGTAACTAATGTCGGCAATTACTGAGTCTATGTATGCGATTAATAAAGCGTGCACGTGCGTTCGTTGCGAAAATGTCGCGCGAGCTTTTATCATGTAGCTGTTTACTAACTTTAAATCAATTCAAGTCAGAATCGGAATCATTCTGATTCCGATTCTGACTTTTCATATTTATTTTCTGTTATGGCGCACAATACTTAAAAAAACATAAGAAATCTACACACAAGGAAACGCTGAAACAAAAAATTGGTAAGTATTGTACTTAGATAAATTATAAAAAATAGAAAAACGAAAATCACCCAAGTACGGGCACAAACCCAAAGTGGTCCGACAGTTTCAAAGCAAAATATCATAATTATGTGTTGTAATGGGGGCTTAAGATGGGCGCTGGTAATCTTACAAAACCATATGAATCACTAGCACAACCCTTGTGAGACTGTTTATTTTAATATAATAGATTATGTGAAGTTAATACCTTTGTGTTTTGTGGTTGCTCCGTGATACGCTGTGATTTTTTTAAATTATTATAATCAAGTGCTTATAGCATTTTTCAACAAATTTTAGGCAATGATGTGTCATAAGTCTGGTCTGCTCGCAACAATAGCAGGTATTCTTTACAGAATGCTTATTATTGCTTATTAATAATATGATTAAGCTTATCGTGTATCGATCTAACTGCGTTATAAATAATTATTATAGTTACGCAAATCACGCAAATTTTGAAAGTGAAAAATGAAATTTCTGTTTACAGTTTACTAGCTGACACCGCGCAGTTAAACTTGCGCTAAGTAGCAAAAATAAACTTCACAGGATCACCCGCTTGGCTAATCTGAAGATTGGCTGAAAATTTCATCAAAACCGGTCCATCCGTTTTGGAGCCCACATCGACTTTTATATCAGATAAACATTTGCAGAAACTCAATCATAATGAATAAAAAGGACGTGAATTTATGAGAGTATGGTAAAACAAGTTGTGTGTTCAGGTACGATTAGCTAGGCTTTTATTTTGATCGTAATACATGTAATCAATAGAAGCGGTTAAATCAGGCGAAATTACACTGACCACTTCCGGTAGACGTCGAGGTTCCCACGAAGTTTGTGTGAAAACTTGTAATACTTTAAAATAGCCGGTTTTGTTCATCTTTGACACAGCCAATTTATGTTTTAGCTCGTACAGATTAATGCAGGTTCTCTCTGTTTTTGCTCTTGCTCTTGATCTCTTGCCTTGCTAGCTCTAGGCCAGAACAAGGATAAGGTTACAATAGAGCAAGAATTCTGAGTAAGCAGGGCTCTTGCATGTATCGATGGAAGACAGCAAACGTTTTGCCTCAGACTTTGGCAGGAGGTTGATCGCAAGACCTTAGTATGTTTTTCCACCGGTGTTGTAATCACTCAGACGTAACCGCTAGCAAAACAGCGATTCCGTTGCATTGGGGGAAGACAGCATACTCTATTACTAGGAGTAGGATCTACACTAGGAGCTTGATCATACCTAACCCAGCGGTTCGTTTTTTTCTGTTATTAAAGCATGATAATATCACATTAAGGTATTTCAAGATGGTTCAGTCCCCTTAGACATAATCTACTTTTTCATCTACTTCAACCCCTGCAAAGGCAACTCGGTTGAAACAGTCATACACAGTTATCTCTGATGCTAACGTCAAATCATTGTATGTGTATAATAATATTGTATGGTGTAATTAGTATATTATAATTTATATTAATGTATCGCTATTAATTACGCCTATCAAACTCAACTTTTTATATTTTGGATGTTCAAGTTATATACATACAAACTTCGTTTTGCCTACAGTTTAATATGAAAAACGTGTGTGCAGTTTACTAGATATTCCCATCTGTGCTAACCCTTATTGATCTGATGATTTTATAACCATGTTGTAAAATAATTACTGCTATGCAAGTGCATTGGGATTGTAAAAGTAGACTTTATCGTTTAGCAATAGGTTTATGCTTGTGAAGATATAATGAAGCTGTGAAATCGAATGTATCACTTAGTTTGGATATATCTAGTTAGAGAAAATGCTGTAACATTTTACTAGACATCTAACACCGACTTGTAAAAATTGATTAATACGACATTTTTACTATACCAATTCAGAATATGTACACTGAAAAAAAAAATCGTGCGTCTATTTATTAGTAAGATGTATCTAGTCTCGGTTCTGTGCATAATCATCGAAGAAGGCGTTTTATTGAACTAAACATTGTCTGTGCCTCCTTTAAAAGTTATTGCAGTGGCATACTACTGTTTATCTTGTTAAAGTATTAAAATACTACGTAATTTTTCTGACATGTTCCTCTAATCTCTCTAGTCTCCAATTTATTTATATTTAAATGACGTTGAATTGGATTTTATCAACTGTTTTTATTTTATTTTAAATAGGTAAGCTCTTAGCGTCGAGGTTTTCCTTGACATTTCCTGGACGAGGATGATGACCTATTAAAGGAACGGCAATTGCTTGCGGCGATCACCCCTGCCGCTGGATTTCGGCAGGGGTGATCGCCAGGCCGACCTTTAGTGGTTCTACAGCCAGCGATAGGATCATTCAGCCGTAACCGTTAACTAAACGTTATCATGATATGCTATTTACCTACCTACTTATTTCAACCGAATGGTATAATCCAATCAAAGTACACTTTACCCAATGGATTTGAAAGTAAGCTTGATAGACTACCATCAATAACGCTCAATATAATTCCTTACATCACTTTGATTGACGCGACCACTCAGTGGTTCAACACTTTATTTTAACTTTGTTAAATGAGTTGATTACTTTTGAGGTTATGTTGAAATTAATTTTGGAACGAACCTGTCAATTTCTTCACAGCGATCGCGGTACGCTCGTTTTCTAGCTGTACATACGAAGGAGACTAAATAACAATGATAAAAAAAGTGCCGAGCGAGAAAAAGATTTTATATCGTTTCGTATCAAATCGTATCTTTCGAATAATATTGACAATACTTAGTTATACTCGTAATATGCCATATTCCCTAGCAAATGGGTGCATATACCTACGTACCTACGTATAGGAGTACTTGTGCTTGTGCTATTTGCCGTGTCTAAAATCATTTGCCACCATTAAACAATTCTTACCTTCTGATCTCCAAATCGCATCTGCCTCCTCGCATTCCTGGCCACGTTCATGCGGCAGAGGAAGACCCTGTCCTCTCCATCCGAGGGTGCTCGGGACAGCTCTGTCCGGACCGCCTGCTGGTCTTGCTTGTCTATCACGTCGTAGACGCTGTCTCCGTGGATTAACAGGTCTTCCTGTGGGCAATGGTGCGGATTAGTATTTTGCTCTTGGATGTTTGAGGGTTTTTTGAGATTCTTGGGATAAGTCCTCACGTAGGGCTATTTGTTTAGGTCTCTATCTCTATTTGTCTATTATCTTAATTTAACGTTGTACTTACAAGCTAGCCTAGTGCAGGCACGCCCACCGACCCACATATAAAGGCAAAATTTGACGTTTATTGTATGGGTTCTTTTATTGTTATAGTGGCAACATAAACACACACTACATAGCTAAATGATTCAGGCGACATTTTGCAAATATTAGTTAGGAAGTTAATATGAAAACAGAAAAATATTTAGTAACGAATCCGATCAAATCCTTTGAAAAAATCAAATGTAAGACCGACTTGCAGCGTAGTGCCGAGGGCTACTTAACCTAGCATCAAGACTATATTTCCTGAGGATGCCTCGTGTCGAGGCAAAACGCGTGTCAGTATTTTTTTTCACAGAGATTCACAGGATTTGTGACTAAATATTTTTCTGTAACTAAATGATTTTTACTCTGACTGGAACATTTAAACTGTCTACCTTATACGGGTTATAAGATTCAGCCCGCTGACAGACAGACGAGCGGACAGCGGGATCTTAGTTATAGAGTCCCGTTGGCCTCCTTTGGGTACGGATCTCTAAAAAGTCGTCAGCTTATCGCTTACGTTGAAATTTTTGGTCGGTCCTTGCTGCCTTATTAAAATAACCTAATGCCAGTCAGCAAATAAAAAAAAACATACCTAACTGTACATGATTTCTTAGAAAAAATACTGACTAATTTGTTTATTTTCTTCCTCGCAACACCTGGTGGTACAAAACCCATTCAGAACCCAAACAAAGCTAAACGTAGGAAGCGTTAGACAAAGGTGCCGCATCTGCGATTAAAATAATATGTCTTGCGGTGAGAGAGCTGATGAAAACGCCAGCGTAATCTCGCAAAGTATAGCCCTGTTTAAGGAGAGACGTAGCTGCAAACGTCACAAGTCTTGAAAATAACAAAAACTGTTTTTATTTTTCTTTCGGGGCGTTTCTTGTGGTCCTAATTTTATTCAACTTCATTTAATTCATTTCATGTTTTACTGCACTAAGCATGCAGCAGACAGTTTAATTTAGATCAAATTTATAACAGCAATATTTATATATATATACACTATTTAAAAAATACACAATTACATAGGTAATACCTATATAAATATTTAATTTATTTCAATTTTTACTGCACTAAGCAGACACACAGCAGACAGTTAAATTTAGATCAAATTTATAACAGCAATATTTATATACACTACTTAAATATTGCTGTCTCGAACTACTGGAAGCCCGAGAAATAGATATTTATTCTAGCTTGAAGTGCATGTTTTTTGTGTACTGTATACCACGACTATGTAGTTATAACTGTATTTATCCTATTAATAGTAATTGCAAGCTACAAAAAAATCGCATTATTATGAATCAGGATTTGAAATAAATATAAAGGTGATGAGATGAGAGATGATCGTCTCTAAAGTAAACTAATCTTTCATCCGCAAGATTGGCGGGTTTATGTAATGGATTTCACTTATTTACTTATACTTATGTTCGTTGTATGGATTTCTTGGTCAACTTTGTGCCTCAAGTTGATGGGCGCATGATGGAAGACATGTTCGTAGTGGATAATGACCTACGCAGTGAGGCTTTGTTATAGGCGAAAGTTGCACTTTATATCAGGTAGGCTGCTTGTTTCGTCTCCACGTGGTATAAAAATAACCTTATAATAATTATAATTATTATCTTGGTTTATTGACGTCTGAGGTTATATTCCTCTTGAAAAATAAAAGGTTTATCTGCGGCTATGGTGACGGAACCCGCTACTGCTATTAGCATTCCTGATGCTCTCTTTTGTTGAAATACGTCTAGTGCCAGTTTTGAACGAAGACCACTGACCAACTGGGTAGAGTATTAGGTAGGTAGAGCACTACCAAACAAGGAACTGACCTTACAGCTCATATGGTAGTAGATCTGCCTTCTGGTTGCAGGTTGTGAGTTCGATTTTTACCCGACACAATCGTTTGTGTGATGAGTTTTGCTGGTTTTTTTCTGTGTTTTAGTGTTATATTATATTATTAGTAGAGTAAGTATCTACAAAAAAACATGCTCTCCGTAACATAGGATCCATATTATAAGCATTGCTTAGTTTTGGCGTGGTTGTCGTTGTGTCAAATACCTTGTAATGTTTATATATTTATTCAAATTAAAAGACTAGTATTTTTTATAATATTCATCCATAGAAGAAACAGGTACCAACTGCCTGAATTAATTCTTATCGCCATTCCATTTTTTTGTTGTTTTACTGCTCCATAATAAATGTATTATGATGGGTATATAATATTATAAGTTCTACTCGTTGAAGTCTGAGGCGATATTTTCTACATGCTTCTTCCATGGATGAATATAGTTGCTTTAGTGTCATCTTGTCATCTGACATTGTAATTTGCCGTGTTGGTCACGGTTTACGAATAGACCCCTCCAACTTAAAACCCAAGTAAATGCCCTAATAGTAAATTAATAAATTCTGATTCTGATTTTGATATCGTTAAACCCGACTGAGGGATCTCACCAAAAGGTAATGTCATCTACATAATAAGCAAGCACATTTTATAAAAATGAAAATTAATCTTCGTAGACAAATCTGTTAACTAAAACCAGTGTGTACATAACTCTATTATTTCAAGCGATTACTCCACAACAGAAACTTTTCTCTATAATCCACAAGATTACCTTGTAACATTGAATGTAAACCCTATAATTATGTTCAAACCCTTCTACTCCTAACCTTACGTCCGACGGGGTCAATAATTTCGTAGGTCAATTTTCTTTAGTGAGCGCATAAAATTTCAATTAACTTAGGTCTGGTATAATAATTGTAATTAAATCATAATCCGTTGAGCAAACTTAGGTTTACGCTAGAGCTAAAGTACGTTGGTCCCTACTTTTAATATTTATAGGGTTGGCAATTTCAACTTGAAACTGCTTTTGGAGTTGCAAATTTACAATAATATAAATTCATCACTAAAACATGTGATCTCTTACAACGCATTTAAAAAAGACTTACTCAATAAACATATTATATAAACAAGCCTCATAGCTCAGTTGGTAGTAACTCTGCCTTCTGCGCTTAGGTAGTGGGTTCGATTCCCACCCAGGACAAACATTTGTGTGATGAATATTGATGTTTGTTCTGAGTTTGGGTGTTGTATCATATAGAACGTACGTATGTATTTAAAAAAAAAGTATGTTAGTATTTTATCCGTAATCTAGTTCCCATATAACAAGATTGCTTAGTTTGGCGCTGTGTGAAATCAATATCAGGTAATATTAATATTAATTTATTTTTATTCTAAATTAAATATCTACGCTATATCGAGTAATCACTGACTACGTAATAATTAAACGATCACTACGTTTATTAGCTTAAGATTGTTGGTGACTTTTTGAGAATGTATTTACTTAAACCTTTATTGAGTCTCTCGTCAAGGCCATTATTTTAGCTTTGGTATGTAAATGCGCCTTGTTAATATTGACCTCCTAATTTGATAGTCAATAAAGTTATAAATATTTGTCATCTTTTGTTCTCGCTTCAACCCCCGCCTCGCTGATAGCCCCTTTTTTACAGATCACCTAAAATAATTTGTACCCAGTACAATTTTCGACTCATTGAACCCATTCATTCATAGTGGTGGACAGCCCTAGATGACGTCACTCGTCAGTGAAACCCGCCCACCTGTCGCGGGCTCTCCGTTAAGACATAATGCGCTTGCGCACGCGTCCACCGCCCACGTGTAGCCCCCCAGGGCAAGAAATATGGGGAGAACTATAAGGGATATCGCTAACATTTGTTCACATCCAAGTAAGGTCAGAGTGTGGTGGGTATTGATAGCGAAGTATCTGCAGTAGGTACAGTACAAAATCTATATAAGGTAAATCTATGGTTTCTGTAACATCACAATCAAGCGATCATGTATTTATAAGGCAACCGAAGTAGTAGGTAACTAGATTTATTTGTGTTAAAGTAGGTACTCAATTTTCTTTTAGGTATACCTGAGGTAAATCTTATCATTTTTTCTTGAGTAAAAACCTCAAACAAAAGCCTGGTTCATTTTTATTAACCGCTTTTGTGGTCTAGTGGTTCAACACACGGGAACGCGTACGATCCCTAAGGGTGGTACAAATTTAATGGTTGCGGTGGTTGTTTGTTTGATAAAATATAATATAAAAACATCTTATCTCAGCCTGTCGCCATTACAACAATTCTGTTGTTATGGTGACTTAGATGATGTTGTGTTCCGGCATAAGAGGTAAGTGAGCCAGTTCCTCAGACTATTGAGGTTTCCGGGTGAAGTGCGCTTCCACTTTCGGCTATCATAAAATGAAACCAGGGGAGATGAGCGCCAAGCGCTTCCTCGCCGTACAAAAAAAAAAACATCACATTTAGGTAATTTTGCTCTTTATGCTCATGTAAATTGGGACGAGAATACCCGGAGTTACATGCAGGCATTCAAATACTTTTCAATGCACTTTATTGATTGATGATGACTTCGCAATCCAGGTTAATGATTCAAAATTTTTCTATCAACAATCTATAGACCACCCAAAGAATACGAAATTCCATAGACCACGAAAGTGAAATTAACTACAATCCCGCAACAATAATTGCTCAAGGCTTGCCGGCTTGTCCGCCTTGCCATGTAAGAAAATGTAAGGGCCGGTCTCGACCAATGCTTATCACCTAAAATTGCAATGAAATTGACAAATTACTACAATTCGCAAGAGATAAATCTTCGAAGTCAGAAGGTCACCCAACGTGTCTTCTGGCTCCTTAACTTTTAACTCCTGGAAAACCCTTTAATCTAAGACTGCATCCTTACCCTAGAACCTAGAGCTAGAGGTCAAGAGTTCTGGGTAAGGCTTCCTCCGAAGTTTAACTGCGGAATAAGTATTATTTTACTTTTCATACAAATTATCCACTACCATCAAGTTAAGATTGATGATACTTAGCTAAAATATATAGGTTCAAACATCTGAGTACAAGCATTTATTATGGCACAGTAAATCAATTCCCAAAACTAGACAGTCGTAAATGGACCGGTCTTATTCCGTATCTCCGAGCCGATCTGTTGCTATAACGGTGCAAAACTTCAATACTCTATAGAATCAATCGAAAATATCTATAGCCCGCGTTGAAAAGATTCAGTAAAACCACCTTGGAGTGAAACAATGAATAGACTTTACATCGTTAAGTCTCTCTACATTGGTTGATAAAACCGGCCAAGTGTAGACACACCTAATAAGGGTTCAGCTTATTTCAAGGTAAAAAAAACACGTTTATTATATAGGGCCTTTTCTATGTTTTATGCGGGTAATTCATTTTTTCTTGTTTTTTTAATTGTTCTACTAATTTTAGAAATGTTGCTATGGCGCCAAAATTAGGGAAGATGGTGGTAGCTAGCCAGGCAGACTTAAACAAAGTCCTACCACCAACCAACAAAGAAGCCTGCTTGCAAAGTAATAATTATTTGATGTTATATTGGCAATAGAAATAGACATTCTGTGAAAATTTTAACTGTCTGCCACGGTTCATGAGATACAGCCCGCTTAAAGACGAATGGAGAGCGGAGGCTTTATAATGGTATCGTTGGCACCTTTGGTGACGAATTAAATTACGGGCAGAAAGAAAATTACTAAAAATTACTAAGTTCTACAGTTTATTGAGGATTCCGGGTGTAGTACTCTTCCACCTTCGGCCTTATGATAACTTGAAAATCAGATAAGATGAAGGTCAAGCACCTCCAAACAAGGAACTGACCTTACAGCTCATATGGTAGTAGATCTGCCTTCTGGTTGCAGGTTGTGAGTTCGATTTTTACCCGACACAATCGTTTGTGTGATGAGTTTTGCTGGTTTTTTTCTGTGTTTTAGTGTTATATTATATTATTAGTAGAGTAAGTATCTACAAAAAAACATGCTCTCCGTAACATAGGATCCATATTATAAGCATTGCTTAGTTTTGGCGTGGTTGTCGTTGTGTCAAATACCTTGTAATGTTTATATATTTATTCAAATTAAAAGACTAGTATTTTTTATAATATTCATCCATAGAAGAAACAGGTACCAACTGCCTGAATTAATTCTTATCGCCATTCCATTTTTTTGTTGTTTTACTGCTCCATAATAAATGTATTATGATGGGTATATAATATTATAAGTTCTACTCGTTGAAGTCTGAGGCGATATTTTCTACATGCTTCTTCCATGGATGAATATAGTTGCTTTAGTGTCATCTTGTCATCTGACATTGTAATTTGCCGTGTTGGTCACGGTTTACGAATAGACCCCTCCAACTTAAAACCCAAGTAAATGCCCTAATAGTAAATTAATAAATTCTGATTCTGATTTTGATATCGTTAAACCCGACTGAGGGATCTCACCAAAAGGTAATGTCATCTACATAATAAGCAAGCACATTTTATAAAAATGAAAATTAATCTTCGTAGACAAATCTGTTAACTAAAACCAGTGTGTACATAACTCTATTATTTCAAGCGATTACTCCACAACAGAAACTTTTCTCTATAATCCACAAGATTACCTTGTAACATTGAATGTAAACCCTATAATTATGTTCAAACCCTTCTACTCCTAACCTTACGTCCGACGGGGTCAATAATTTCGTAGGTCAATTTTCTTTAGTGAGCGCATAAAATTTCAATTAACTTAGGTCTGGTATAATAATTGTAATTAAATCATAATCCGTTGAGCAAACTTAGGTTTACGCTAGAGCTAAAGTACGTTGGTCCCTACTTTTAATATTTATAGGGTTGGCAATTTCAACTTGAAACTGCTTTTGGAGTTGCAAATTTACAATAATATAAATTCATCACTAAAACATGTGATCTCTTACAACGCATTTAAAAAAGACTTACTCAATAAACATATTATATAAACAAGCCTCATAGCTCAGTTGGTAGTAACTCTGCCTTCTGCGCTTAGGTAGTGGGTTCGATTCCCACCCAGGACAAACATTTGTGTGATGAATATTGATGTTTGTTCTGAGTTTGGGTGTTGTATCATATAGAACGTACGTATGTATTTAAAAAAAAAGTATGTTAGTATTTTATCCGTAATCTAGTTCCCATATAACAAGATTGCTTAGTTTGGCGCTGTGTGAAATCAATATCAGGTAATATTAATATTAATTTATTTTTATTCTAAATTAAATATCTACGCTATATCGAGTAATCACTGACTACGTAATAATTAAACGATCACTACGTTTATTAGCTTAAGATTGTTGGTGACTTTTTGAGAATGTATTTACTTAAACCTTTATTGAGTCTCTCGTCAAGGCCATTATTTTAGCTTTGGTATGTAAATGCGCCTTGTTAATATTGACCTCCTAATTTGATAGTCAATAAAGTTATAAATATTTGTCATCTTTTGTTCTCGCTTCAACCCCCGCCTCGCTGATAGCCCCTTTTTTACAGATCACCTAAAATAATTTGTACCCAGTACAATTTTCGACTCATTGAACCCATTCATTCATAGTGGTGGACAGCCCTAGATGACGTCACTCGTCAGTGAAACCCGCCCACCTGTCGCGGGCTCTCCGTTAAGACATAATGCGCTTGCGCACGCGTCCACCGCCCACGTGTAGCCCCCCAGGGCAAGAAATATGGGGAGAACTATAAGGGATATCGCTAACATTTGTTCACATCCAAGTAAGGTCAGAGTGTGGTGGGTATTGATAGCGAAGTATCTGCAGTAGGTACAGTACAAAATCTATATAAGGTAAATCTATGGTTTCTGTAACATCACAATCAAGCGATCATGTATTTATAAGGCAACCGAAGTAGTAGGTAACTAGATTTATTTGTGTTAAAGTAGGTACTCAATTTTCTTTTAGGTATACCTGAGGTAAATCTTATCATTTTTTCTTGAGTAAAAACCTCAAACAAAAGCCTGGTTCATTTTTATTAACCGCTTTTGTGGTCTAGTGGTTCAACACACGGGAACGCGTACGATCCCTAAGGGTGGTACAAATTTAATGGTTGCGGTGGTTGTTTGTTTGATAAAATATAATATAAAAACATCTTATCTCAGCCTGTCGCCATTACAACAATTCTGTTGTTATGGTGACTTAGATGATGTTGTGTTCCGGCATAAGAGGTAAGTGAGCCAGTTCCTCAGACTATTGAGGTTTCCGGGTGAAGTGCGCTTCCACTTTCGGCTATCATAAAATGAAACCAGGGGAGATGAGCGCCAAGCGCTTCCTCGCCGTACAAAAAAAAAAACATCACATTTAGGTAATTTTGCTCTTTATGCTCATGTAAATTGGGACGAGAATACCCGGAGTTACATGCAGGCATTCAAATACTTTTCAATGCACTTTATTGATTGATGATGACTTCGCAATCCAGGTTAATGATTCAAAATTTTTCTATCAACAATCTATAGACCACCCAAAGAATACGAAATTCCATAGACCACGAAAGTGAAATTAACTACAATCCCGCAACAATAATTGCTCAAGGCTTGCCGGCTTGTCCGCCTTGCCATGTAAGAAAATGTAAGGGCCGGTCTCGACCAATGCTTATCACCTAAAATTGCAATGAAATTGACAAATTACTACAATTCGCAAGAGATAAATCTTCGAAGTCAGAAGGTCACCCAACGTGTCTTCTGGCTCCTTAACTTTTAACTCCTGGAAAACCCTTTAATCTAAGACTGCATCCTTACCCTAGAACCTAGAGCTAGAGGTCAAGAGTTCTGGGTAAGGCTTCCTCCGAAGTTTAACTGCGGAATAAGTATTATTTTACTTTTCATACAAATTATCCACTACCATCAAGTTAAGATTGATGATACTTAGCTAAAATATATAGGTTCAAACATCTGAGTACAAGCATTTATTATGGCACAGTAAATCAATTCCCAAAACTAGACAGTCGTAAATGGACCGGTCTTATTCCGTATCTCCGAGCCGATCTGTTGCTATAACGGTGCAAAACTTCAATACTCTATAGAATCAATCGAAAATATCTATAGCCCGCGTTGAAAAGATTCAGTAAAACCACCTTGGAGTGAAACAATGAATAGACTTTACATCGTTAAGTCTCTCTACATTGGTTGATAAAACCGGCCAAGTGTAGACACACCTAATAAGGGTTCAGCTTATTTCAAGGTAAAAAAAACACGTTTATTATATAGGGCCTTTTCTATGTTTTATGCGGGTAATTCATTTTTTCTTGTTTTTTTAATTGTTCTACTAATTTTAGAAATGTTGCTATGGCGCCAAAATTAGGGAAGATGGTGGTAGCTAGCCAGGCAGACTTAAACAAAGTCCTACCACCAACCAACAAAGAAGCCTGCTTGCAAAGTAATAATTATTTGATGTTATATTGGCAATAGAAATAGACATTCTGTGAAAATTTTAACTGTCTGCCACGGTTCATGAGATACAGCCCGCTTAAAGACGAATGGAGAGCGGAGGCTTTATAATGGTATCGTTGGCACCTTTGGTGACGAATTAAATTACGGGCAGAAAGAAAATTACTAAAAATTACTAAGTTCTACAGTTTATTGAGGATTCCGGGTGTAGTACTCTTCCACCTTCGGCCTTATGATAACTTGAAAATCAGATAAGATGAAGGTCAAGCACCTCCCGTAAAACTATTTAAAAACAACATTTTTTTTATCATCTACTATGGAGCACATGAAACAAATTCTTGTATGGATAATTGTGATAAAATGTGATGATATCGGATAAAAGGTCCACGATGGACTGAGTCTAAGCTTAAAATCGTTGGTATACAATGAACTAGCGTTTGCCCGAGCCTTCGATCGCGTGGTAGGTACCCGATAAAAAGAAGCCTGGAACAATGAATGTTCCTTCCTATATCACCATTAACTAAGGTCCGTCCAGGCGTGAAATTCCTAACAAACAAGCAAACTCTTCATTTACGATATTTTGTATCGAGTGGGTATGGATGGATAGATTATAATTATAAAAAGGTATTTTAATAACGGCCAGAAAACATTAAGCTTTAAGGTGAACATTTTGAATCAAATAAAACAATCTCTTTATCCAATAAAAGTACAATTAAACTAACTATGTACAAAGGAATCAGTCAGATTATCTAAGGACCGTTACAAACGGCCTATAGGTAGCTCAACTGTTCCAGACCAGTACCAGACTGAAGCGTGCCCAAGACACTGGCTGCATCGCCACGCTGAATAGCTATGCTAATTCGCTGGCCTAAATAAGAGCCAGCCCTTGGGTGACGTGTCGCCTCAATCAAAAGCCCCGCAAGATTTTAATAAAACATGTTTATGCTATCAAGCGAATGAAATATATCAATAAGATCTCCTGTTGTCTCTTATCAAATAGATGCATTTTCCTTATATACGATGGGTCAGATTTAAACCTCGAGAGTTGCTATAGCAAGGTGAGGTCTACAATGGAGCGAGCCAATCCAGAAAATGGCAGAAGGCTCTAATCTTTCAGTGTACATTATAAATATTTTTTATATCTATTTATCTATTTTTTGAGTCCTAAAATACAATAACCGGAATAATATTTAACCGAAACCAGGGGGGGGTACCTCTCAGAGCATTCTTGTTTTGATATTACTTTACTTTTGTCACTATCTATCCAGTGTAGAAAAAGCGAGACAAAAGTAATGTATTATCAAAACGATAACGCTACATGACGTTGTGGTTAGGCCCCAGTTCTACTAGCTTACTCTCGCAAACATTACTAATAAAGCTTATTTATTGAGCTAGCTTATGTAAATTGTAATAACATTTGTAGCGTTTGTAGTTACATTTCGAGTAATGCGCTTGCGTATGGCGGTTTGTCTTGCAATTCAGTTAGCAATATAACGTTCAAGTTGAGCTTACAATATTGATGTCAAGGTTAACTTGATATCATCATCATTTCAGCGCACATACCTCCCCTTCTGAATCCTACCCCAATAGACGCCGCAAATAGCGATACTGAGCTACCTCCATCCATCGACTGACACGACCGCCACAATGGCAACAAGCCTCACAGCTCAGTTGGTCAGCTCTGCCTTCTGAACTGTAGTTTATGGGGACACCCAGGACAAACATTTGTATGATGAATATAGATGTTTGTCCTGTTTTTAGGTGTTTTATTGTACAATAAGTAAGTAATTACAAAAAAAAGTATCGAAGTAATGTTTTCATAATCTAGTTCCCATATTACAAGCTTTGCTTAGTTTAGGACTAGATGGTGCTATGTGAAATTAATGTCCCGTAACATTTATTTTTATTTAATGTCGTTGGTCCATCGATTCCACACTCCGTTTCGCGTTGAATCGTGGTCGTAAGCATCCAATATCAGTAGTGCTTCACCGGAAATATCTAACCCATATTTCAAGACAAAAAACACGATTCTTGTATGGTGCCACGTGTCTCGTTATAGCGGCTAAAATAATACACATTCTGTTAAAATTTCAACTGCCTTACTGTTACGGTTCATACGATTTAACCCACTGACAGACAGACGGACGTACGTACGCACAGCGGAGGCTTAGTAATCGCCTCTGTGGTCTAGTGGCCTACCGGTGTTAGATCCAGAGGTTGTGGGTTCAATCCCCAGGGGAGTACAATATTGTGGTTAGTTTAATGCTTGGTTGTGCTGCCTTATGACTAGCCAACGGCGTCCTGCTACCGGCGCTAAATGGTGTTCCGTTCGTGATAACGATCCGGGTCCGTGTAAGGGCCCAGGAAAGCCTAGAGATCAAGAGCTAACTCACCTTATGAGAAAAAAAAATCACTGACCTGGATTACTATGATAGGATTAATCTAATATTCATCTACCTACTTCACCTTTACAGTGTAACATTGTTGCATTCTCACTCAATCAATCATTCACACAATCATTTGTAATACAATTATATGCATTGGATTGTGTATCATTAATCTACATATCCGGAGGGCTGTGTGTTTGTTTGTCTAGCATTAGTTTTACTTCTGTAATTGACAGAGTGTAAATGGGCAAGTGTAGTGATTTATTATCTGTTGAAAAATGAAATACCTATACTCAAACTATGGATAAAAAACACTATCATGGTAGCGATAGCCTATATATGTTATAGGTATCGACAATTATACAAATTGCATCTGAAATTAAAACTAATATTACATTAATAAGCAGCGATAAAGTAATCCAACACTACAATGGAATAATGATGTCCACAATAAAATACAATAATAAGTGATAACTAGGTATTTCTAAAATTATTAAAAATAAAAAATTGTACGACGGGGAAGCACTTGGCCTTCATCTCACTTGGGTACAAGTTAAGATAAGGCCGAAGGTGGAGACGCACTTCACCCGAAATCCTTAACAAATTGAAATTGGCAATTTTTTACCTCTAAATGTCGGAACACAACAATTTTTAAAATTGTTGTTATGGCGACAGAATTAGGTAAGATGGTGGTAGCAAGCCAGGCAATTAATCATGTATGGATTAATTGTCTTCAATTCCGATTAAGAATTTAAAAAAATGTCAATAATTAGTCTTCAAGTCATTAAGTAAAGATACGAAAAAAACGAGTATTTATCGCGTATTTTACCTATACCGACGTGTTTCGAGTGACCACGGTTGACCATGCTGGAAAGTCTAAATAAATAATGATAAAATAGACAATGAATAGGTACCGAGTTTTACGTATAAAATTAATGTGTTCAAATCGTGAAACTTTCAAAAATAAAATTGGGTAAATAGAAAAATTAGCTACCCACTTGCTTACGGGAGGTTAAGGTCAGTAAGGTTGATCTATCTATATGAGGGTTAGAAATTTGGAAGGATAAAGCGTGTCTAATAATGTTCAATGGTTTTTTTTTGTTTTACAGGAAATTAATTCGAGCCATCGCCATCTAGTCCCATACTAAGCAAAGCTTGTAATATGGGATCTATTTTACGGATATAATACCCACATACTTACGTTTTTTTTGTAAATACATACTTTTCATACAATACAACACCTATTTTGAACCAAGACTTTTTTATTTGGTTCGTTTAAGATTTCTGCTTCCTTCTACAGGCAACGGTATAACATAATCGTTACCTACGAAACGCACAAAAGATTCTCCACATCGTAAATCTGGCATCAGCTATTACCATATCAACCTTTATTGAATCGAACAATCGATTCGCAACAATAACGACACATCATCGGATGAAAAGGGCATTCGTATTGATATGCAATTGCCTTATTCGAATGAACGCCTTTCTCGCTTCAGGACCGAGACCGACACGGGAAACGGTACAGATTGAACCTTCTCCCGTTTTGTAAGTCATCACTCAGATTCGAAGAGAACTGTACAAAAGTGCCGTGGCGGTTGCGGCTAAAGAATCGACCCCTCCAACTCAGCCGATGGGTGTAGTAAAAGCTGATTAAGAGATCTCACCAGAAGAAAGGCAGCAGCTTCCTTATGTGTATTATCTACACATTTACTGCGATCACCAATCCGCCTACTAAGCGTGGTGATTATGGTAAAACCCTCCAGCTTTAGAGGGGGCTCTGTCCAGCAGTACACTAATGGGCTGTTGATGATCACATCAGTGATGAGTCCAAAAGTGATGATAGATGTTCATAATTATTTACTGGTAATATAATGCGATTTAGATTTTTTATGCAACGCCATTAAAATACAAATAATTGTGACGCATGGAAATGTAACCCACAACCTACAGCGCGGAAGGCTGAGATGTAAAGCTTGATACCCGGTGTTAGTTTGCAAAAATATTGTAGGTACCAACTAAAAATATTTTTTCTAGATATCATTGATTTATGATTATAGCTGGCTCAATCGATGTGACTATTTCAATTGTTATATCTCTATACATGCAAACTGATACTCAAATATATTTATAAAAAAGTACGTTGCCGTACGCTTAGCTATCACCAATATATTTTGACAACCAACCGCTACCAACTCTCGTAGCCGTTACGGTATACCATCAACCACCCTTCATTGCCCATAGGCTCATGCGGTACAAACCGTTTCTTAGTTACCAACAAACAAGACCCCTAATGCCTTGCAACTTCAAAGGTATATCGACAAATAAGGAGATGTGTCTACAATTTTGTGGGTCTTGTTTGACTGGACAAGAGGATCAATAAATCCATACAGTGGTTAGCGACGAAAAGGCATTGTCTGTGGATTGGATTATCATTACATTGTTCGGTTTGCATATTGAATGCGTACCTAGACTATTGTTTGGTACTGTATGGTCTACGTGTGTGGTTATTGCGGTGATATGTAGATTTTTGAAAAAAAAAGCGTTTTAATCTATAAAAGGGAAACAAAATCGTCGGGTTTATTGCGCCATGCTATTTTCATAATTTCCTTCTTCACGGTGGAACTTCAAAACCCATTGTTAATATAAAAACGTGACATTCGCTAACTAAAAACAAATAATAACTTAAAACAACAATGTCTTTAAAATATGATGTTTAGGTTTTCCAATTTGGTTTCCTGACTGAATCTTTACGAGCATAATTCGCGTTTTAATTTAATTTAATCTAGTTTGAAAGGTTAAACTAGATTAAATTAAATTGAAAGATTAAATAAATATTGGTATATCTATAAAAAATAATATTGTAATAATCGTTATTGTATTGATTTATTTATTATCCCTGAAATAGCCATCACTAATTGACGTTTCAATTCAATTCCGCCACATGAATGGTATTCCTATTTCCAGTGAACATCTCTTTGACTTAGCGTAAGACCGGCGATGATTCGCTAACCTAACCTCCAGTACCTCCAGAAGTGGAAAGCCACCAGTAGAAGAAAAAGAAGTTCAGTTGATTCTCAGGTTTTGGTCATAGAAGTAAAATTCGCCACTACATGCAGGCTACATGTTAAGGAAACAAAACCTGTTTAGGTATTAGCAAACAAACAATATGTAACTACAATTAAACTAACTTATTACAAGGAATCAGTCGGGTAACTTGGACCAATACAATTTTGATATTTATCATTAATTAATTTCGGTTTATTTAGAGACCAAACAGTACTTTAAAATTAAATTACGATAAAACGTTAAAAACTACTATCATTTACATGTTAACGCATGTGAGATTATTGAGAATTTTGACCTATTTCTATCCAGGGATTTTGTCGTAGCTATCATTGTTTTAGGGTGGTGTAATTTACCTAGGGATCTACCCAGCGCAACAGAATTGTTGACCGCACTCCTGCCGAATTCTGGCGCCCAACGATTAGACTAGAGATGACGAATATAACTATCAACCAATAAATTTAACTAATATTTAAAATCAACCATTATATTCAATAATCAGAATTAGCATTATCGAATAAAAATATCATATCAACTTCAGCCTGAGTTAGAACTAACATAATTGAATGCATTGAAATTGTAACATTAAAGTGCTACAAATAAGAAACATTTTCGTATGTAAAAGCTCGCAGAGTCTTCAACTATGTATTAAGTTGACTTCATTCAATTGTATGCTTTCGTTTCCTCACTATAGAGATTAAATTTATCTGATTTGCTGTATATGATATTTTTATTCAATACAAAGTGATGTGATATTTTAAACAAATATCCATAGTGCTACTATGATAGAGACGAATTAGCGGTTACTTTTATTTGATAAATAGAATAAAATATTCAACTGCATTAACATCAACCAATAACCAAATCGTGTAGGTACAAATAATATTAACTAATATTTTCAACCAATAAAAATATCGATATATTTTTTTATCAATTAACAGTTAACTAAAATTTAATTTTAACCATTATTGCCATCTTTAGATTAGACACGGGGATAGCCAGTGCATTCTGGGAAAGCTCGTTCTGTCGTAGAACTCACCCTAGCTCTGGCCTAGAGTTGCACAAGAGGTCAAGAGCTAATCTATCATTTATAAAAAAACAAGCCAGATCAAGTCACACTTATGACCAATAATTTAATCATATGTCATAGCTCGGCTTAGTTTTTAATCTGTGGCTTGGCATTCAACAGTCAGCTTCAGCTATTTTGATGTAATTAACTAATACCATCTGAAGTTTAATTTTGTAAAATTAACAAATCATCAAAACTAGACCAAGACTTTAGCCTTTTTTCTTGAAAGGAATGAGCCTCTATTTAAATTGTTTCTGAAAATTTTACTGAATTTTGTATTTATTTGACTAGACCTAAGGTCTTTTACGAGTTAAAATAAACTGGGTTGTGTCAGTGAGTGCTTTCAGGGCCGAATCATAAACTTAACAAAATGATGTTGTACGGGTGTGAACAGGCAACAATTATCTCGTTTATGAACATTCTTAATAAATTATAAGCCCAAGCACAGTTAGGCACACCCACGCACCAATTTGATCTTATAAACGGTGTATTATCTATTTCGGCATTGTTTTTAACGAGATATTTGGATTAAGTACTTACTACCTTATCATTAATCTTAATTGCGGAATACAATAAAATATTGGCCGGGAGGTTTTGATCCCGTTGTTTTAAATTGGACCTAAATTCCCAGGTATTACGGTTGGTTGTTGATGTTTGGCAGATAATAATAGTTGGTATAGATCATTACGTCTTGGCTTGTAGGAACGGGATCGTGGGAATTTTGTCGATCTATGAGTTATGGATTGTGATGGTACTGCGGTTCGTAACTCTACCGGATATATATGATCATATACCATGTAGAAATGATGAGTTTCCATGGTAAATATTCCACATTTGAGTCGAACATCAAATCAGGGTTTTCTGAACTTCTATTTATTTTTCATTACAAGAAACTTCAAGATAGTGTTTGACTAACAACATTATAGAAAATGCGGATTAAGATTCAACCGATTAGCTCTTTTTAGGATTCCGTTCCCAAAGGATGCCAAAGGGATCATATTACCTACTAATCCTCCATGAACCTAAAGTTAAATAGTTTGAATTTTTATGGTGCATATAAAGAAACAAAATATCAAATAAAATAAAAAAATGAAGGCGGCCGTCATACAAGAATGTGTTTTTTTAATCTTGAAATGTGTATTTCTATCCAACATCGGAGGCTAGGTAGATCACAGCTCTAAAACACTCTTAGCAACTTTAAGTCAAATAACTTTTCTCTTCAGTCTTTACTAAGCATATGTTTTTTCATTAAATCCTGAACAATTTTTTTTCTGGATATTTTGTCCAGAAAAAAAAAGTGTGTAAAGAAAAGAAAAAAAAAATGGACATAACACAGCGGACGCTTTAGGCACTAGACTGCAGCAGGAGGTCGCAAGCTAGGCGGGCTTTGGAAATCCTATGACCAGGTTTTTTTTAGAAAACTACTTTGAGTAGTTTATCGCCGTCTTACTTCGCCTCTATGTATATAGGTACCTTTGCACTATTTCTCAATCAAACTAATTCTTATCGATTTTAAAACAAAACCAGCCTGCAGCATTTGTATCTGGCGTCCCAATCAAAACAAATCATCGGCGCATTTGAGCGAAACGACGAATGTACCTTCAGATTAGATAAGGAACTGGTTCAATCATACTTTTGGTTAATTTATCACTTGGACCAGTTAGTGGCCCGCGGTTGTACTTCTATGCTTTGGCTACAAACGATACCTCAAGTTCAGAGGTTACTCAAAGTTACTAATGGGTGAATTATGAAATACCTGATAGTGTCAGCAAATTCTTTTTTTTTATTGTACGACGGGTAAGCACTTGGCCTTCATCTCATCTGGTAACAAGTTAAGATAAGGCCGAAGATGGAGGCGCACTTCACCCGGAATCCTCAACAAACTGAGGAACTGGCTATCTCACCTCTGAAAGCCGGAACACAACAATTTCAGAATGTTATTATGGCGACAGAATTAGGTAAGATGGTAGTAGCTAGCCAGGCGAACTAAAAATTCATTGTAACCCTACCCTACCCTAAAAAATCTCTAGAGCTTTTTAGGGCTCGATATCCTAAGGGTGACAACGGGACCCAATTACTAAGCCTCCGCTGTCTATCCACCTACCCATCTAACTGTCAGAAAGGCGTGAGCACATTCACAACTATTACCTGATATCTGAGTAAAAATCACAACAGATTTGATAATATTATCAAAATCATTAATTAAAATAATTTACTCACAGCTGTGTGATATTTGTAAACCGAAATAAAACATTTTCTTAAAAAAAATATGATTTATTTTTGAATGTTTATAAAGAAATTCTTTGCAGTCAAAATCACTTGTCTTATAAACCCCTTCATATGCAGCTATAGATTGGTAGTATCTATTCCTTTCTACTCGGTGTGGTCCGGATACAAATAGTCCTCGTCTGACCCCGAATAGTTGCTCGTTAGCTGCGCCCGCGCCGATAAATTAATCACTGCGTTTTATTGTACGCTGCGCTGAGCCGCCGAATATACAGGTTGATGGGAATCTGATCAAGATCCAATGTTATCTGATAATGCTCACTATAGTGAGAAAAAAATGTGCAGACGCAATATTTTTTCAATAGTTTTTCGTATACTTACAGCTAACACAAAGCTTCAAGCAGTCATATGGTCTATTTGTACGGATGGATGTTAGTTTTTTTTGTTATTATAAATCGTTGTGCTCCTATGTAGGTACATTTTTGAGAAAATTCAATATCTTTTCTAGGTTTCGTACACAATGTTCTTTAAATGTTTCCGCAAACAAGAAACGTACTTTGATACATTTCTTATACTCTATAGTAAAAAAAGGTGACGTCTACAAAGTTCAAACTCCGTGTGATTATAGTCCGTAATATGTATGGCAAAAAATATGAAAAAAAGTCCGATCGTGAGTCGAACCCACAAGAATGCTCCAGAACAAAGCGCAATTCACCCGGAATCCTCAACAGACAGAGGTCCTGGCATGGTTTCTCACATCGACTCACACCCAGGGTTGGAACACTGGATGATTTTTAGCCGCCTCTGTGGTCTAGTGGTTCAACCCACCGATTTCAGATCCAGAGGTCCCGCGTTCGATCCCCGTTCCTCAGTCTGTTGAGGTTTCGGGTGAAGTGCGCCTCCACCTTCGGCCTTATCTTAACTCGTGAGATGAAGGCCTAGCGCTACCCCGTAGTACAATAAAAAAAAAATGTTCGTGCTTCGTAGGTTTATGGAAAAACCTATCCCCAATGGCCTTTCAGCTGAAACTGGGGATACATTGTCCACGGGCCGTGCCAGTATCTTTTCGTTCACTTGTTGATGGAAGCAGAAGACGACTTATGTTTGAGATAAAGGGAATGTTAACCAGAGTTTCTGACTGGGGAAAATTAAACCTGGTTAAGATAAAAGGAGTTCAAAGATTTTCTCATTTATGCATCAAGCTGTACATATATTTTGGCGGTAAGTTCGTGTGAAACACCACTACCTACAACGATAGCCCCACTACATAATGATAGCAGTCAATATCTCCAAATTATGATTAATAAGTACATCTGGATACAAAGTCCGAATGTGGTCGGTTCGGTGACTCGGTTCACATAGAAATAGACCGTTAATAATAGACTGGTGTGTTGATCGAATAAATATTGATTTGTAATATAGTTTTGTGTGAAGTGTGTTGAAAACAGAGGTACATTTTCATTTTCTCGAGCAGAATCGTTACATTGTACCTATATAATTTTTGAAGTATGTGTGATTTAGCTTCTAGCCCCTGGACAACGGAATCATTAGCTTTTGCTAGCGGTAACGGCTGAATGATCACAAAACTGGCACTGGTACACAATAGTGGTAGGATGTGTAAAATACATGTGGCAAGCAACTTTGCCAAGCGGTAGTTGTAGTGTCCCGTCGGTGACCGGAAGAACCAGTACCTTCTGGATAAGTTCACTCCTGTACACCTCGTACTAGGAGCTAGATATGCCTAGAGTCCAATATCTAGCCCATATGCTTGAAACGTTGTGGAGTCAATCTTTGTAGAAAATGTCGTGCATTTTAGTCAATGTTAATCAACCTTTTTTACTTTTAACGTTTTAACGTTTAGGAATTTTTAGCAAAAAAAATATGAAGGAATTACTAATAAATAAAGGTTAGCATCTAATAACATAAAGTATTATTGGTAATATCACTGCGGACCAATTCCAAGTCTTGGTGAAAAGATCTAAAGGACAAAACGTGATGAAAAATGGTTAAAAAATCATAACTTGCCATAGAATGTCCGAGGTATTCAGCCGCGTTGTCCGATATGTACAATAGTTTGCCGTTTTGTGTCATCATCATCAGAAATCCAGTTAAAGCCTGTCAACAAAAAGAAGCATCAGTAACAATAAGATAGATTGAAAGCTCTTTATTATTCACAAAAATACCCAACACATTTTAACAATGAAAAATTGTGAGACGGGGAACAGCTTGGCCTTTATCTTACCTGGTTACAATTTAAGATAAGGCCGAAGGTGGAGAAGGCACACTTCACCCGGAAACCTCAACAAACTGAGGAACTGGCATCTTACCTCTAAATACCGGTGGACTTAAACAAACATAAACAAACAAGGGAAACATTGCATGGATTCTTTAAATGAATTGGACTGTTGGATTTAAGATGGGGTCAACAATACTAGAAATAATGTTTATTCAACAATTAAATATTATTCCTGAAATGAATAATATATTTCGAGTGTTTAATTAGGATAGGAAATTTGACATTAAGTACTAGTTTTTGTCAATAATCTTATATTAAGAACAAAAATACGTAGGTTTGCATATATATATATATAGTATTTATCTGTAATGTATGTATTTATAGTTATAATAGTAAACATAATCCACATTTTTATTAATATTTGGTAGATATGTTAAATGTCAAATGTATAAGCATTTGGTACTCAAGTATGATGTATAGATATCAGATATCAGGCTTCAATGCAAAGGAAATTACAGAATTGACTATATTGACCAGACGTGGCTATATAAGGAATGAAATCATTTTGAAAATGAAGATGTGTAGGTAAAAATTTTTAGTGTGACTGTACATTACCTATTTATTTAAAGCGAAATATGATATTGCAAAATATATCTAAATTATTGTAAGAATATCTTTATTGCACACAGCTAACATATTCCAATAGACTCAGAGCTGCTAGAATTCAGCTCTGTATAGCATTGGAAACCGTGTCAAATGCCTGGATAATAAGGTACGTACCTGGAATATTTACTAAGGTAGGTACATTATAATTTACCTGCCACCTACAGTTAGTTACGCTTGCACTCTAATTTCACCAACAGCACGCATATTTCACTACGACAATGCTAAAATGCTTTAGAAGGCATTCAATTCAACGGAGTTGTGGAATGGAATGATATGAAGCATAGATACTTAATCCTCCTTCTCATTTCCACCACCGGACTAGCAGACGTACAACGTGCGAGAGGAAAAAAGTCGTGAATATGTTTTATACCCGACTGACTGCCTCGGAAGGTGGTTTATATTTATCGACAGATGTGTGTGTGTACGGCTTGATGGATTTTAAGGTGTATAATATATTTTGTATGAGTTGAGGGAGTGATATAGCCTATCACATCTATACATCACACCAACAGCCTATTAGAGGTAAGATAGCCAGTTCCTCAGTTAGTTGAGGATTCCGGGTGAAGCGCGCTTTCACCTTCGGCCCTATGTCAATTTGTAACCAGGTAAGATGAAGGCCAGGCGCTTCCCCGTCGTAAAAAAAAAAATATAAAAAATTGTCCCTCTACTGGGCAGAGCCTCCTCCAAATCTGGAGGGTTTTGTCATAATCACCACGATTGGCAGGCGGATTGGTGATCGCAGAAAAGGTTTACTTAATACACAGATGGAAGCTGCTACCCGTGTTTGGTGAGGTACCTATGGCTTTTACGACATACATGGGCTGAGTTGGAGAGGGTCGATTCATGAGCCGCAACCTCCACGGCACAAAAAGTATATTTATGATAACAATATGGATTGGATATTAAATAAAGGGTTCCAATTCCGATTATGGATATATGAAGATTGATAATACTTTTTAAGGCCGTATTAGGGGAGGTGTGATCTACCTCCTCTCTGGGGGCTTACCCCCCAGTTTAACGGAATCGATGGCTTTTGCTAGCAGTTAGAGCTGAATCAAAGCACTCGTGGTAGGACTGCAAAGGTCCACCTGGCTAGCAACTCTACCCTCTCTTTACTTTTATTTTTTATTGTACGACGGGGAAGCGCTTGGCCTTCATCTCACCTGGTTACAAGTTGAGATAAGGCCGAAGGTGGAGGCGCACTTCACCCGGAATCCTCAACAGTTTGAGGAACTGGCTATCTTACCTCTGAATACCGGAACACAACAATTTAGAATTGTTGTTATGGCGACAGAATTAGGTAAGATGGTGGTAGATAGCCAGGTGGACCCAATCAAATCCTACAACCAACCAAACCAAGCACAATGTATTGTACTCCCCATGAGGATCGAACCCGGGACCTCAGGATCTGAAATCAGTGGGTTGAACCACTAGACCACAGAGGCGGTTAAACCTCCTGACAAAAAAGGCGCCAAACGGTTTGCCGAGAGAGCCAGTGCCGCAACCTTGCTCTTTTACATTACTTTACATAAATAAAGTAATGTCAAAAAAATAATGCTTTAAGAGGTCGTGGCCTACACCCAGGTCTAAAGCTAAACAAGATTAGAATGTAGCTACCATTTACAAAAAATATTTTGGTAAAACCATGTATAACATTTATTAAAATTTATTCAATAACAAGTACAATTAAACTAACTATGTACAAAGGAATCAGTCAGATTACTAAGGACCGTTACAAACGGCCTATACCTATAGGCCGTTTGTAACGGTTCACTCAACTGTTCCAGACCAGTACCAGACGGAAGCGTGCCCAAGACACTGGCTGCATTGCCACGCTGAATAGCTATGCTAATACGCTGGCCTAAATAAGAGCCAGCCCTTGGGTCACGTGTCACCTCAATCAAAAGCCCCGCAAGATTTTTGAAAACCCGGAGGGCACCGGCTCCCCACGGACCCAAGGTCTCCACCCCAAAAGGCTCAAATATGTAAGCTCTGTCGAGACCATGTATATGTATCATGATGTATATATCATTGCGGTCGGTTTCCTGTTTCCTTAACCTTCAACTAGTTTTTAATGGGACTCTTATGCTACATGCTATATTTAAATATGCTATTTATAACTACCCCACCCATTTACTTCGGTAAAAAAAAACTACAGAAATATCCAAACACCGACTTTTCGAAAAATAGCAGTCAACTTATCATCTTACCCCTAGAATTACGTTAATTAGTGGGTACAGGACCACACCCATCAGAAACTAATCAAATTACACATGTCCTTGTCTCTCGTAAGTTCCCGTCGAACGTTGAAAAGAGATAGAACTGTTGTAAAAAGACGCGTAAGAGTGAAGTTAATCGTGGGAAAAGTTCTTGTAACAATGAAGAGGCGGGTTTACTTAGTTGAGCTATTAATTTGTATTTACGTAAAAACTAGTTGTTTAGCGGGTACAAGTAAGTTTTCAATTCGCAATTATAGCACTAAAATACTTGTGTTACGATAAAACATACCTTAGAAAATCCAAAATTTGGTGTGTTTGATTGTTGCTGGTTGATGTCAAAGCGTTTGAAAACTGAAACAAAAATAAAAGTTACATTTATGTTTCTTTTCCTGCTCTTATCTGTCTCCTGTTCCACTCTCCTTTGTCACCCAGGCGACACTAAGGGGTCGGGCACCATACGTTCTTCTCTGTCACCCGTCAACTCAGCATGCCCTCCTCTCTCCTCGTAACTTGCACAATCCATTTATATCTTCCTCGGTCTACCCCTAGTCCGTATACATTCATGCCTACTTAGCTTTTTTAAAATAATGGCACGAGTTGCAGAACGGAAAATGTATTATTTTGTACTTCCCCAACTCACACCATTCGGTACGAAATCATTCGGTACGAGTTGTTGAATGACTCTTCTCCTAATAATTACTTCCGTCGCCATCTATATTTTCAGACTTTCTCAGACCTCTTCCTTTCAGACACTACACATCCATCTTCACATACGAGTCTCAGTCACATGCACTCTCTTTTTATCCGACTTTTTCATCGACCAACATTCTGATCCTTATAAAACATTTTATGTATGAATTACATCATAATATTTTTTTAATAAACCCTTTCAAAATAAGTTCGGCCGTTACGAACCGACTATGCAACAAGCGTCCATTTCAATGTTTCGCATTTGACCTATTATCTGACACCTATAACGTTGATTTGTAGGTTATGTCGACACGGATATTAAACTGACACTTATTTGTTGTCAATTAAAATGTAATGGCCAGTCAAATTAACAATAAAATGTCGTAAGTCAGCATAAATAATAAAAACATTTACGTAACAACCAGCCTTAATAATAGCCGAATTACGGATCCTGTTTTCTTATTTCTAAGCCTCATAAATCATCATTCGATTGATTATATCGATAGCTTATCGTACATTAATTGTTGTGACACATCACTAGTTACGCCCACATTGGCATTTAGCCTAGAGTGATACATAAAAGTGTAGTAATCAATGGACAAATCACTTGGACCAAATAAACAAAAAAAAAGTAAAGTTTGTAGTTTATACTGAAAAAGTGAAAGAGTTCTATTTAACCATTTGGGTCAATGATAAAACATGCTAACTGTAACAAATCTAGGTATCAAAGATATGTATAAAAATGTTGTAGGTCTAATTAACTATAACTAATTAATAATATTATAAACTATCAAAGTTATGAGACCCAATCTTAGGCAAAGGTACCATTTTGCGGGAAATAATAAAAGTCACAATGTTTATATGGATCTGGATTACTACACTTTTTTGGAATATACAAAATGTCACTGCGCACTTACGGGACAAACTGAGTTCGTTGGTAATTAATCGATGATATCTGTCGATACTTTCTCGTCGATAAACAATAACCGAGCGGGCAACCGATACCATCGATAAGATATGGAATAATTCCCAACTCTAATGGGCCCGCCACGGTGCTAGCACAGAGTAGTGTTTTGACAGAGACTAAGCCTTCGAAGGACTGCTAGCCTACCTAACCTGCATGACCTAACTTTGTTTTATTTTATTTACATTAAAATGGTGGCTGTTTGAACATTTAATTTGTTTGAAGTCAAAGGTGATATAGATAATGTTGCTATAGATTGCTGACACATTTTAAGCCAATGTAATGTACCTACGTGTTGTCAGAAGCTAGAGGATGCATGCTTTACAAATTATATATGAAAAATAATGCTATATTCGGTATCCAGTTAAATTAAATAAAAATCAGGATGGGTCGTAAAGACACGATAGAAGTGATTTTTTTGTAGTACAGGGAAACCTTTTAATTATATCCCACTCTACCCGACACAGTGCCCCACCACTTTTTCTCACACAAAAAGGTTGCAGATCACAATTTCAAAACTCTCCAAATAAAAGTATCACTTCATAAAGAAAACTCGTCATCGGTTCATCATCAACACAGCCTGAAGAAGTCCAAAGTCAAAGTCAAAGTCAAATATTTTTATTCATTAAGATTTTTAGGATCATTTTGAAACGTCAAATCTACCGCCTGTTCGGAATCGCGACCAGCACACAAGGAGAAAGGCAAGAACCTCGGGCTGATTCATTTTTTGATGATCCATTTAACATTTAGGTACAGTGTTTATAATAATTTAATAACATTACAAGTGTTATCCATTGCAAGGCAATACGATGAGATATCATATATATCATAAAGTGCAATGCGAAGATTTTTCATATTCTCCACGTTTTCAGAAGAGTTGGTGATTGCAGTATCGTGAAGGTCGATGCTGTTGTAAAAGACAATATCTACAGGAGGATAAAGACGTTCCGAATACTTTTGCCATCAACGCCATGGCTGATAAGTTCATGACTATTTTTTTGTGCTAATTGTGGTCGGTGCAAACACGCAACCAGAGAAAACTTCCGAGTTTTCAGTATGTGTTTTGACTACAGTTTTGTCTTTGGTCTCTGTCCTCTCTTTACTCTATGTGAGTAGGGATTTACACTTTCTAAACTATATCAAAATGGGTTATACCTTCGATGGATTAGAATATTGATAAGTTATAGGCGGTTTCGCGGCGAATAAACAATGCCGCTCGAACCTTATTTTGACAAGCTTTTCATGATAAGATATGGAAGTCTTCGAGTAACCTACTAGCAGGTCTTGCAGTGAACATTCTGAGTTTATCTGGCTTTGTAAAGTTCAGGCCTTTTGTGGAAGTTTAGCAAAACGGATAGATCGTTCTTTTATGACATCTACTACCCTTATGTTTTGCCAAGGTCGCCACCACCGATTCCATACATCATAATATAAATTCGGCTTAACGGCTGACCGCATATTTATGAAATTTGGCATGCATATTGTGGATACCATAGAAAACAACATAGATTACTTTCTATACAGGTTGGTACCAGACAAACAAAGTCACTAGTATAAGCTAGTAATTATATATGTTCGAATAAAAATAAACAAGTTTGTTTTACACTTTAAAATTGCGTGAGGGTGATTAGGTACCTATACATTTTTGAATACAGGTTTTACGTGTATACGTGAATAAAACCCGTGTTTGAAAATGTATAATGCTTGTTTATTTGCTTAAACCAATGAACAGATTGTAATGAAATTTGGCATATATACTAAAAGAAATCTCACAGCTACTTTTTCCCAGGTCATTTTTACCAAGCGGGCGAAATTGCGGGTATAAACTGGTAACTAACTTAACCGCTAGAAAACATGGCGTCGATTTGTCTAGACATCGTCTCGTTCACGAAATATTTCGTCTCATTAAAGTTAATGTTAACACGGAAAGCATTGGTGTAGGTAATTAACTTGGAACGTGACTCCGCTCTGCGTTTAGTTTGTCTGGTTTCTTGGTTTGTCTGTAACTTAGAGAGAAATTACACAGAAAGACCTAGCGTATCTAAGGTAATAGAGAACATGTATTATATCTACATTAAGACTTTCTTGTGAGTATGTAAACCATCCGTCGTAGGAGACGGCTAAGGGTCTCTGTATGTCCCCTGGTGTTATACTAGGGGACAGATAGTATCCACCTGTGTAATTAACACCAATATTGCAACCACCAATATGCTAACTAAGTGGAGTGATTATGGCTAATGCCCCCATTGTACACTTTGGGATGCTTTAGAGGAGACTGCGGTAGATTTTTCGGGTTAAGTCAAGATGAGAGGTTACCTTTCAGATTAAAGCTTGCGATTTTTTCTTTGTCTGTCCCCTTTCCCATCATTTGAAGTCGGATTGCCGTTTTTGTAATTGGGAGGACTTTTGTTTTGTTTTATTTTACGGCCGGTTGCCAACTGATGAATGTAGTATTCACACGACCTGGACAACTTTAGCCCACGAGGGGCTCTTCAACAACCGTTCCTTCCTATCCATTTTAGCCTAGGCACGTAGCACTAGCTGCCGCTTCTCTCCGCCATATCTCGAAACAGCCTGCAGCTCTGGAATAGTTGATGCTATCCTGGTGAGCGCACCATATTTGTCACCTTTATGCATATACTATATGTCTCTATGGAAAGAGGCTAGTAGCATTGCCTTCCGCGCTGTAGGTTGTGGGTTCGATTCCCACCCAGGAAAAACATATGTGTATGAATGAATATAGACGTGGGTGTTGTACTGTATGATAAATATGTATCTTAAATAAATGGTAAGTATATTATATCCGTATAACAGTAGTAGGTAGAAGCTTTGCTTAGTTTGGGACTTGATGGCGCTGCATAAAATTCATGTCCTGTAATATTTATTTCTAAATGCTTATAAACACCTGACAACATCTGAACTTCAAGCTTACAATGACACCTCTGAAAACAAACAAGTTGATGCTAAATAATTGCGTGGTATTGGAATTGGGAACATGCGCGAGCGCACTCGATCGCAACCGCTAATTAATAGAACTGGCCATTACGAGGGCATGCCTCGCGGCCGGTGCACGTGCTGACTTTAAACTCTCTTTGAAATACGTTGTCATTTTCGTTTTAATGCTATCTAGCTGACCCAGATTTGGACGTCGTTATAGTACTCCTAAGACTGAAGAGGTATTTTTATACCACTCAGGTGTAACACAAGGAATGGTGTACAACTTTAATAATTAACATACCTAACAGAGAGAATAACAAAAACATTGTCTATTCAATATAACTAGTGGTTCAGTAAGAACAGTTTTTATTGTACGACGGGGAAGCGCTTGACCTTCATCTCACCTGGCAACAAGTTGAGATAAGGCCAAAGGTGGAGGCGCACTTCACCCGAAATCCTCAACAAATTGAGGAACTGGCTATCTTACCTCTAATTGCCGGAACACAACATCTTGTGTAGAATTAAATCCTTAGTGTGTCTTTGAAATTTAATTGAAATCCGTTGATTAATAACGCTACAGAAAACTTCCTTCTTTTCCCCCCTATTTTCCCTCCGACCTAAAATCGTGATCGAATTTTTTTTTTAATAAATCAAATATCATGTGTGCCAATTTTCATAAAAATCGGTTGAAAAATGCGACCTGTAGGCGAGAACAAACCGACCGACAGCCGACAGACAGCGGACACAAGCATTTTTGCCCAATCTCGAAACTCAGACGCTTCGCTCGCTTGGTAAATTATACTGTTAACATAATGTAGGTATATATCTCACATATTTGTTTGATTGATTCATTTTGTTTACTAACTAAATACATTCATAAAACTGACTAAAACATTTTTAATTGGCTTACCGCTTAAATGATAAAAATATACCAACAAGATTGCAGTCTCCGCGCGTAATAATACCAGGGTAAGTTTGTAAATAAAATGATTTCTCTTCTATTAAAATACCTGTGCAATTTTAACACCAGCATAAAGGGTCGTCGCGAGGCAGGTGGTTAGCTAAATTGAGATGTTCGTTAGCCTAATATATGTATCGCGTCAATCTTGGCCACCGAGTCAGTCGTCCATTGCCTTTAATAAATGTACTCCAGGCAGTATATATTTTTGCTGTGATATTTTGTCACAGGTGAAATAAAATAAAAGAAAAAACGTAGAATGTGGTGTAATATTTAGAGAAGAAAATGAGAATGCATCTTATTTCGTTTATTTTGAATACTTATTAGCTTATTTTTATTTCTGGTAAGGATAAGTTTACATTACAAGCTATGATTAGTTTGGGGCTAGATGGCGCTGTGTAACATTAATGTCCTGTAATATTAATATTAATTTTAATAAATTAAATTAAAGTTATAATATATTTTGATTTTTTATGGTTATTTACTATATATAATATCAAGTTAGTCTCTACATCTACTATTTAGGTTTCGAGAAAAACATAGAATGCGATGCAATATTTAGAGAGAACAAAATAAAATGCAGTAGCGTATGTTATTACTAGTTGAAAAGGGGCATGTCCGGGGAAGTGCTATCACCATATCTGTTTCGGCTGCCAAGCAGTATCGCTGTGTTCCGGTTTAAAGGGTATGGTTTCCGGTGAAATTTCAGGCACGCGAGGCTTTTAAGCCTCTATGCCTACCTTTATGCCTCAAGGTGACCTACGCAGTCAGGTTTGTTATAAGCAATTGGGCTGCCTGCTTGTTCCATCTCTAAGTTGTATAGAAAAATAAAACGAGGGTTAAGCTAAAATCTACGAAAAGATTTTTGTGCTGTTTTTAATTATGCAGACCGTGTCTTGGGCACACTTTCGTCTGGTACGGTCTATAGGTGCTCCAGAAGAGCATGAGTTACCGATAGAACGTTTGTAACGGTCCTTCGGTAATTAGACTGCTTCCCTTGTACATAGTTAGTTTAATTATCATCATCATCAACCTATTGCAGTCCACTGCTGGACCTAGGTCTCTCCCAAGTTTCGCAAACTGTGACCGATACCTTGGATTAGTGGGGCTGCCGAGAGCTAGAAACCACTTCTTGTTTGTTGTTATAATGGTAGGATATGCCTATTATCGTCAGTAGGCAGGAGAAGTGATGTATATTACATACATGATGTAAATATACATATTTTTGTTGTACAACAAACTGAGGAAATGGCTATCTTACCTCTAAAATCCTGGAACACAAGAGTTTAAGCATTGTTGTTATGGTGACAGTCTTACTTAAGATGGTGGTAGCTAGCTAGGCGGACTTAAACTAAGTCCTAAGCCATTAACCAAACCAAGCATAATATTGTGCCCGCTTTGGGGAACCTGGGACCTCTAAATCTGACACCGGTGGGCGAACCACTAGGCCATAGAGGCGGTTAAAATAGTATACATAGTAAAACTTTTTATTGATACATAGTTGTTGTAGTTGTCATGTTGAAATATATGAGTAATTGAGTTTTCAAACGCATAAGTTGTATATTCGCATTCAGCGATATCAACCTTTTTGAAGACGTTCCGATTTTGAAAAGTTTTACTCGAACAGAAAATACAGCTAAAGAGGATTTAATAGCTAATAAATAATACATCATCATCATCATCATCATCCCCAGCCTATATTCTTGTTGAATATATAAATTTTATGTTTATGATTGTATTCTGCTCTTTAACGAACTTAACTATAAATAAAGCTTAATTATTCGTTTTAATTTAAATTTAAAGTATCTCTTTATATAAATAAGTATATATCTTGGTAATTACAAACAGACTGACAGACAATGCATGTCGCAACCCGAATAGGGTTTGCACGAAGTTTGCACCTAAACTCAGCGATATACAAGGACCTTCAATAAAATAGAATCTGGGAGCGAGAAAAGGCCTTCTTTTAAATTGGCCATAGCATTTGCATAGTGTAAGTCTCGTTTCACGGATTCCATAAAAGGAACGAATGCTAGGGTTCTGTACTTCAATGAGAGGGAAGGAACCTTTACTTAATGACTACCTTATACACTTACACCCTCCACAGCTCTTAAAGAGAGGAAAAGTAGAGAGACACTGGTAGGAGCACTATCTTATTGCCCCTGTAGGTTGAGAGTTCAATTACCAACCGGGATATATATTTGTGAGATAAATAAGAGATGTTTTAATTGTAACTTACGTATGTATTTGCAAAGAAAATATTTATAAGTAGGTATTCATATTCTCCGCAAATTCATATCACAAGCTTTAAAAGCTTTGGGCTAGATGGCGTAGTGTAAAATGTCTAGTAATAGAATATAGTTTTAGATAGATACCTATAATGTTCATTCATAACTAAACGAAGGCTTATATACCTATATATAAAAAAAAACATTCAGAAGGCTTATTATACGTTTTTTGCACTTCAACGTAAACCTGCCTACAAACACGGACATGTCGGTATAGCATAGCTACTTTTTACCGTCAAACCTTTTTATTGAATTTTACTATAATTTTCATTAGGCTCATCAAAATCGAACCAATATGTTTGACTGACAGCTGTTAATATGGGCGGGTTAAGTGAGTTTCACACGGGCAACGTGACGAGCTAATTTGATGACCCGTGTGAGTAATCGGTGTGTACATGGCCTTAGTTGCGTAACGCCAATTATTCAATGTTGTAAAGTATGTTTGATAAATTATTTTACGTGTATACCACAAACAGAAGGGAGCGTTTAAGGATGAGCTTTAACTAGCCTTTAAGCCTTCTAATATTAAGATACTTGAAAAATCGCTGCACAATAAAGCGATATCATGCAGTGGTGTATTTTCACAACTTTTTTGAAACCGTTTTAAATAAAATGTTTTTTAACACACTTGCTCATAAAGTGGCTCTATGGTCACCGCAATTAGGCACAGAATGAATTCCATAATCAAACTGTGACTTTTTCATTGCTAATTTTATTGGTTGATTTTTCTTGTTCTTAAAAAACCTTTTAATCAAAAAAAAGATCGTGTTCAATAGAACAAACAAATTAATGTTCCTATTGCTTGCTAATTTCAAGCAACTTCTTATTTAAATAGGTAATTTTTACTCGTACGTGTTTAGTAAATAAAACTTTCACTCAAATATAACTTTTGTTTTCTCTATAATAAAAGAAAATATTAAATTCCCCATTTTGTACGTGGCAGAATAGGCGCAAACCCTATTCGCGGAAAATAAAAAAAAAACTCACCCTTTAGTCTGTGGCCGATCGCAATGCGCGCGCATAGGAAAACTGATTAATTTTTCCCGCCATAGTGAAACATTTTTCACAACTCGTTATCACTATTATACACAAATTATTGTTATTTTATTCACAAGTGTGTTGAAAAACGTCGTATGATACACGTGTGTATTAATGATTACCGTCCTCGGCTCTCTTAAGACCTCAATAGCGCCTCGGCGGGAATCACCAATGTTACACACTAGTACCATAATGTACAATTATTGATATTTTATTATGTTAAATATTTTTTTACTAACGTCGGAACGGAGAAGTTATGCGACTTTTTTCCGTTCCGTCGTGATTTAAAATTGATTCGTATTAAAACTACTTAGTCTTATTTGCCAAATACATTATTTTGAAATAGTTTTGAGGAAGTAGCTAGGAACGTCCTGTTGTATGTACAGTATAATTATTTTTTTTCCATATATTTTATTGTGCGCCCATATTAACATCCTCCTGGTTCTGTCCATGCACAGGTTGTCTGTAAGAGATCGCTTTTAGCGATAAGACCGCCCATTGTGCATCTTTTTTTTTTTGTAACATGAATTCGTTCATAATTTTATTTACATTTGGTGTTCAATAAAGAATATTGTATTGTGTATTGTATAATATCAACCTTGTACTGATATATTTATTTGGCAGAAATCATCGTCACTTTCGTTCCTACTTTAGTTTAAATAATTATCTCTTTACCACATAGCTTTTTATTTTTACTACGATAGGTTACCTAGGCTTGTCTAGCTATTAGAAAGCAAGGATGAGGCTTACGATAGAGCGAGCTTTTTTAGAAGGCACTGGCACTCCCACACACTGACGTAACACAGCATATCGCCTCTGAGGTCTAGTGGTTCACCCACTGGTGTCAGATCTAAAGGTCCCGGGTTCGATCCTCAGGGGGAGTAATATTTTGTGCTTAGTTTAGTAGCTAGCACCATCTTACCTAATTCTCACCATAGCAACAATTCTAAAAATTGTTGTATTCCAGCATATAGAGGTAAGACAGCCAGATCTTCAGACTGTTGAGTATTCCGGGTAAAATAAGCTTCCACCTTCGGCCTTACTATAAGTTAAGAAACAGGTAAGATGAAGGCCAAGTGCTTCCCAGTAGTGTAATAAAAAAAACCGTTAGTTTCCGGATTTCAACAGGAGAGTAGTCGCTAGCCAGTTGTACCTTTACAGGTCCCACCAGTGGAGTGATTGTCAAGCCGTAAGCGCTAGCAAAAGCCAGGATTGACACCAGAACGGGGATTGTCACTTGCGTAGATTCACCTACCCCAATAACCCTAACTATCCTTTATAATGTCAATCACAGTACTATTATTGATGACAGTAAGACCCCACCTTCAGCCGCCACCATAGCTCGCGACCACCATTGCCAGTGACAAAAGGGTTTATACAAAGAGATATCCGAATCGATTGGCCACATAAATACAGGTCGTTCGATTTATAAATCACTTTGGAAATCGATTTGAACAAGTGGCTATTAATTAAGTTGTTGTTAGATTGGAAATTAGATAGAGTTACCGTTGGGCGGACGATGCCTTTAATATATAGGGGCTTTGCAGTGTAAAGGGGCGGGTCTGCTGTACCATTGCGTATCCATTTGGTGATAAGTACCAAATCCAATACTAACCAGGTACTTACCTCCACGTTTACTTAGCAAGCCTACTGGCTCAGATGAAAAAGTGCGTGGTAGGTTATGGGTTCCATTCCCACCTCGCACTAAGCTCTATGTATGCATGATTAGTATGTAATTACAAAAACAAAGTATACATTAATTCATTATGTTTTATCTGTAATGTAGTTCCTACATTTCTAGCTTTGCTTAGTTTATGGCTAGTTTGTGCATTTTTTTAAGAAGGTAAATAATAGGTTGGTTTTGTATACATTGTTAATAATTTTTAATTATTTTATTTCTACGTGGGCTAGTAAAAATGTACCCAACACAACGTATAGGTGAATAGATTTAGAGTTACAATGCCTGACCAGATAACACAGTTGCTGTGGTCGGAATCACCAAGACGACGTCTTATGAGGATTATAAATATTAATTGCAGAGTTGTGGTATAGTAGACGTAGCCTTCTAACTATCTTCACGTAGCATGGTACCTAAACAAGAGGTGTTAAAAGGTGAAACTCCAAGGCTCATGGCAATCGTTCATATTTTAATTACCAGTTGGATATTGTACTAGATTTTACATATTCGGGAAATGCGTGATTAACATTACGAAATAGAAACACCTGTGTCTCAATAAAATTATGTGGGTATTTTTTTATGAGATGGGTTAGGTTTTGACCTCTAGGCTTGCCTGGGCAAGGTTAAGGTATTCTCCTTCTGCCCCGACGGAAAACGGTGAACTTACGTATATGTTTTAAAAAAAAACAGTTGAGCTTTGCTTAGCTTCAGGCTAGAAATCGTTGTGTAAAATGGGAATACTTATTAAATTGAATGTTTATTCAGTAGTTACCCGAAATATCGATTTGAAGTAGATAGCTAATAAATGTCAAAGTTTCGCAGGTTTTAATGTGGCCAGATTAGTAGCTATCAAGCAAGGTAGAGAAAACGCTTAGCACGTTATTGGCCTTACCATAACAATTTACTTTCCTTTAGTACTCATGTAGAAATTTTGTTGTAAAAATAATAAAAGTACACATCATTCGATATAAAAAAAACGGTACCTACTCATCCATTATATTCATGAAAATAACCTTAGATATCCAAAAGAAGGTTGTCGTCCAAAAAGGTATAGATACTCGTAACTGCCTTTTAATACTAAAACCCCATAATTTAATACCCCATCGTGTATTATTTATTATTATTGTTAATAACAATATAATAAAAAAAAAAAATCAGGCAACAATAGATAAATTACAGATCTTATTCTAACTTACTCTACAGCCCATAGTAATATCTACCTTGAAAAACTAACAAACATAACTATTTAATGGCACGTAAAGTCTGTACGTGACTTACTAGTGTGTGTACTTATTAATGTGGTATGACTGATTAATAGACTGACTAATAAATAACAAACATACCAAACATTAAAATCTAGAAAGTAGCTTGTTTTTGTAGAATAGGTGTGTATTGTGTGAAGTTTAGGCATAATGTGATAAATAAGCAAAATTTCTAACCTAGTTTTCAGGGATCCGTACCCAAAGGGTGCCAACGAGACCCTCCATCCGGTCCGTTCGTCCATCCATCTTTTCATTCGTACGTCTGTCTGTCACGGGCTGTATCTCATATACAATTGTAATAGGTAAACATTTTAAATTTTTACATTGTGTATTTTTATTGCCGCTTTAAAAACAATCAAAAAATATTAAATATTTCGCTTGTAAATTTTGAAAAGTACCATTTTCAATACTTTTTTTACTATTAAAGCAACACATAATAAATATTAAACCAATATAAAATATAGCTATTTTTATTATAGATTTATCATAAAAGTAGTAATACATTCGAAGTTCAAACTTGGTGCGATAAAGAGGTTGTCCTTAGAGTTAGCGTATCACAGGTCAGTTTCCTTATATATTTCCCAATTCACTGATTCACCAGTTTACTCATATGACAGTTTCTTAATTCGTAAATTTCCTTATTTGACAGTTTCACTAAGTTATTAAGTCTCATTAAGTTTCATTAAGTTATTAAAAAATCGGCTAAACGTGAGTTGGACCCACACGAATGCAACGAACGATGTTGGTCAAATTGGAACCCTCGGTGATCGTCCACCTCGCACTTGGCCTGATTATTTTTTAATACCCGATATCCATAATTTTTTGTTTCTTACTTGTGGATACCATAGAATAATGACCGACAACTCAAATTCTTTTGATACGAATGAATATACTCAAGTCGAAGTCAATTATTAGGTACGCACATGAAACCATTAATCATTGCTTCATAGAGCAAAATTTGCAAGGTTTTTAAACAAACACAGGTTATATGTACTCACTGGGCAATTCATGGTCACTCACTTTTACAATAAATCATTTATTGTCTATCACCGGATTAGCTGTCAGAATTGACAAATAAAATGGCGGGGTGAATGGATTTGCGGTAGGTACTATCAGGTAAATATTGAGTGTCGATCATGAAGCCATCACTTTTAATTAAATTAAATCCCTAAGCAAATAGTACAAATTGTGTAGTAATCATGCTGTCAGAAGGAATCTATTTGCTTTGGGATGACCATGGAAATATTATATCGCATTGAAATCATTCACATTTATATATAAATACTAGCTTCTGCACAAGGCTTTGCCCACGTGGTACCCTGATTAAAAGTATCCTAGGCATACTAACATATGTTTTTATGCATATTGTTTTTTTCAAATTTCTGTTCAATCCGCTCAGTAGTTTTGACTTGAAGGAGGAAAAATCACCTGATTGAGGTGATTTTTCCTAAATTTAAAGTACCTATGTATACTTTCACTTTATGATGTTGTACCCCCAAGGGATCGAGCCCGGGCCTCTGGATCTGATACCGGTGGACAAACCACTAGACTGCGGAGGCGGTCAAAACACTTAGATAGCATATACATAGACAACAGTGTTCAAACTAAGTGATTAAAGTGCTAACATTGATCTACTATATTAGAATAATAATAATTGTCCAGAGGGTGGTTCTCCAAATTTCTCTGCGATTTCTTTCCGGAATTACCTAGGTGGTATCGTTCAGTGTCTAATCCACTTACCTCCCTACGTATGTTCGCGAAGCTGACACATAAAAACATTTAAATCTGCCTACTATTGTTAGGTATTGTTTAGTTGCATCTACTGTTTGGTCTAATATCAACCTACTTACTATGTAACTACTAATTAAACTAATAATCAGTCTGCCTACATACCGATCTACGAAACTAAAAATGTTTTTGTATAAAATTCTTGGGTTGTACCCAGAGAACCTACAGGATTCAGGATTCTCCCGTGATATTAGTATCATCATCCCTCCTTATCTAGGTATATCCTAATCCGCCACCCGGTCTTAACATTTCCGCCAAAATTGGAGTAATTATTCATTTTGACTATAATAGCTAAAATAAAACAAAATAAAAAAATGATCGTTTTGTTTTTATATAATTCATCTGTCAGCTAATCGACTGTAATAACACATCAACATTGAAAATTTCAACCGGCTAAGGTGTTACGAATCAAAAGATATAAATAGCCCTTGACAAGTTGGACAGACAGATACACAGCTTAGTAGGCTAACTAATAGGGTTCCGTCAGCACCCTTTGGGTACGGAACTTAGCGGGACAAACTAGGATGTATTAGCACGTAGCAATATAATCTACGCAGTACGCTTGGGAAAAACCATATATAAGATCGTTTACAAAAACGATGATCAGGCATTATCTTGCCCGCACTACATCCTATTGTAAAGGTATTGATGAAATCATCACTACTGGTTGCTGTGACCTTTCGGTGGCGTAACATTAAGCTTATTTTATAAAAAGACAATTGAAAGTGAGACCGCTGACGCTGCTCAATTTAAGGTCATGTCGCTTTACTTTGGAACAAGGATTGATGGATAGGCGTTACGGTATCTACTATTATAAATGGCAAGTAGGTAGTAAAATGCTGTTTTTTAATATTTGGTCAGCGAGAAATATCATCTAAAAAGTTATTATGACAAATTCTACCAAGTTTTCTGTCCGATACCTGACCGGAGTCACTACGGGTGCGCGACCCCGGACTTCTCTAGCTGCTGGTGTCACATTCCTCGTCCTCTGTAATATTGGTATCCTAACCTCTACCTTTCCTTCTTTTAATTCCCCCAATCCCTTCCAAACCGCAGAGAGCAAACCTGAAACTAAACCGCGATCCAAGGTGCTAGCCGACCCGTGCCGAGGGATCCATGGCCAGAGGGCAGTCTGGTCGCGAACGGAGGGTGTCTGTGTTGGCGGTCACAGGACACATTGCAGATACCCGTCGTACAATAAAAAAAAAAGAGAGTTGGTCTCATTCTTTAAGCGCGCATGGCTGAATGTGTCAGTGAGTTTGAATGCGTGAGCGCAAGACTAATATGGTTGAGAATGAAAGTAGGTCTGACCCGTTCGTTGTGGGGGTGTAAGCTCCTGTGTATATGGGTGCTGGTATAACACAGCAAGAACAAGAGGAAAGAAAGGCATTCTGGGAGAACTTGAGGGATTTGTTGCATTTGAGTCGGGATAATGAAAGAGTGATAATCCTTGGTGATTTTAATGGTTGGGTTGGCCAATCGTTGTGGGTTTGAAAGTGTTTTAGGTAAATTTGGTGATGAAAGTGTGAATGAAAATGGAAACAGTCTGTTACAGGTACGTCTGGAGTGGAATATTTGTGTCACAAAAACGATGTTTGAACACAAAAGAATCGACACATATACACGAGAGCGGAAAAATGTGAGAAAGAGTATGATTTACTTTGTGATAGTAGATGAAAGTTTGAGTAATAATGTAATAGATACAAGGATTTATCGTGGGACAGTTATTTATACAGACCACTTCCTGGTAGTGTGCCGAATAAGAGTTTTGTTCAAAAGATGGCATCATCGAGTTCCTGAGACCAAAAGTGTACTAAAGAGAATAAAAGTAGAGAAACTTCAAGAAGAAGAAGAAGAAGTGAAAGATGAGTACAAAAGTAAATTAATAAAAATAGTTATGAAAGAAACCGATGAGAAAATATGGGATACACAATCGGGTTTTCGAAAGGGAATGGGATGTATGGATCATGTTTTCTCTCTATGAGCAATAGTTGAAAAGGTCCTAGCTAAAAGTCAAAAAGTCTACTGTGCCTTTGTGTACTTAGAGAAGGCCTATGATAGAGTGGTGAGGAATGAGCTATGGTCGGTACTGTCCACGTATGGGTTGGAAAGCAACCTTATTCGTGCTTTGAAGTCTCTTTACAGAGACTCCAGAGCTTGCGTTAGGGTAAATGGGTCATACACTGAATGGTTTAACATCGAAAAGGGTGTTAGACAGGGATGTGTAGCGTTACCATGGCTGTTTAACCTATTTATGGACAGTTGTTTGAAGGATTTGAAAGAAAATGACTGCGGATTATCAATGAATGAGTTACTTGTCAAATGCCTTCTCTATGCCGACGACCAAGTTATACCTGCGTCGTCGGCGCGAGTTGCAGGAGATAGTAACAAAGCATGATGCTTTAGAAGGGAAAAGGAATGAAAGTTAATGTTGGAAAGACGAAAGTGATGGTGCTTGAAAAGAATGAATGTATGAATATGAATGTATCAGAAGTACCCTAAACCGACGAGCATGTGATGAAGTAATGAGAGTGAATGAGGCAAAAGAGGTGTGCAAGGAACGTAGTAAATGGAATTCCGCTGTCTCTGCCTACCCCTTTGGGAAACAGGCGTGAGACTATGTATGTATGTATGTATGTATGTATGTATAATACGAATTTATGGTAAAGTCAGTCAGCAGGATGATTTTGGGTGCAGTTTGTGCACATACTTTTTTTACTGAGTTTGGTGAAGTATTACATTTTGGAGCTTATCAAAACCTTTTTAATTAGCTGAACGTTTATTTTAATGGCTGATCGTTTAAATTATAGTTTAAAGAAAGTACTAGGTCGCTTTGCTTTTTAATGTAAGTATTAGTCATTTTGCCTTGAAGGCTGATAGAATTATTCATTTAAAGTATCATTATTTGCAATTACAATCGTTTATCCAATAAATCAGTGGTACGACTGCTGTTGAGTTCCGGTTGGTGGATTTAAACCAACTGTTTACACATAATAAATAGTAATGTCGAACTATCTGTACAAACCTATCACGTTCTCAGCTTTAAACGAACACTAAATCTAAAACGCACAGGATCGCAATTATAATATTTTTTTATATATATGAAAAGTATACAGTTACTATAGTACAACAAGACACTAGGTAGTGTTTTGTTGCATTTGTCTCAATAGTTAACTAGTTGTTGTAGCTCGTATTATTGTTATGAACATTTTAATAACTTATCTATCTATAGAAGTTCATCCATCTAAGCAATCATTTTCATCTAATGGTTGTAGTCTTTATAGTAATAAGACACATTTTATGTTTATTTGTTGTAAATATGTAATGTGATAAGGTTTATAGATTTTTCTTTACAAATGGGTTAAGGTCTCGACCTCAAAAGTTGCACTGGTAAGGATGAGGTCTACGGTGGAGTTAGCTTACTCAGAAGGTGCCTATTAAATCTCTTCTGAATTTATTAGATTAAGGTTTGTACGTGTGTGATACAGTAGTCAGTGTGTTTACTGTGTTCCATCCGATTAGCTCTATTTCGGCAGCCAATCAGCATTGCTATTTCGGTTTAAAGAGTATGATTGCCGGTGAAATTACGGGCACACCTTCATGCCTCAAGTTGATGGGCGAAATGCAGTACAGCTTTGGTTATGTTCTTTATGGATCTGACCTATACAGCAAGGTTTTGTTATAGACAAGAGTTGCATTGAACATCAGTCGGGCTACTTGCTTGTTCCGACTCCATACAGTATACAGTGCAGTCTACTATACAATACAGGTATTTTTACAATTTACAGGTTCGATTTCTGGAAAGGTATATAATTTTTCAAACATCTAATAATAATAATGATGATAAAAAAAAAAAAAATCTAATAATGATGCAGTTTTAGTTTTCATAAATATTGTCTTAAATATTTTAAGATATTCCTTGCTTTAGAATTTGGAAATCCACGCTCACTTGAATAATTCACCCTATTATGAATGAACGTTTACTTTCAAGTTCTACATACATAAAAATAAACTCTGTGCAAGTGAAACTGCACGCGTGCAACTAGTACATAAGTAGTAATAGGCACGTCGATCAAATGTCAATAACTCCAATGTCTTTGCTCATAACCTTTATGCTTCTTGAAAACTTATGCAGGTCCGTCTATGTCTCTGTATATATATTGGATGCCTCGTGTACAGCCGGAACGCGTGACGTTTTGATTTTTCCAAAGGGATTTAGCGGATTTATTAGGAACTTTTCCTGTTATAAGTTAATATTGAAAGAAAGCGCAGTATAAGCATCGTATAAACCAGAAAAATCACTCCTCTGTTCAGATTTGATGAAAATTAAAACAAACACTTTGATATGGAATATTTGTTTATAAATGATGCGGGCTAGCTCTCGACCTCTAGGCATATTTAGTTCTAGACCAGAGCAAGAATGACGTCTACTTTGGAACGAGCTTTCCCAATGAAGCACTCGCTCTCCCGAGCACCGACTGAACATAGCAAGCCGTTTGACACCTGACTCACCACCTCGGCAGTAGGGTGGTCGATAGCCAGGTGAACCATTCGAGTTGTGATCATTTTCATCATAAACGGCCCATTAGTGCCCACTGCTGGACAGAGCCTCCTCCAAAGCTGCAGGGTTTTGACATAATCACCACGCATGTCAGGCGGATTGATAATCGCAGTAATATTAGGTGGTTATTAACAGATGTAGATAATGCACAGAAGGAAGCTGCTGCCTTTCTTCTAGTGAGATCCCTTAGTCGGCTTTTACATCCATGGACTCAGTTGGAGGGGTCAATTCTTAAGCAGCGATCGCCACGGTAACGGCCGCTTCCTTTTGCTAGCGATTACGTTGCCCGAGGTTCATCTTGGGCAACAGAGCAACCGAGTAGGTGTGATCTACTGTTCGATGAAATTTGTAGTACATCTGTTTTGGAACTTATTGTACGTGCATTCTCATTGATTGGTCTCGGTCATTCAATCGAATAGTATAATCGCGATAATCGCTCGTAATCAATTTTGAATAACATTTTTTGACCTTACACAATAACGATAATTGCCACAATAGCTTAGGCCTATTTTATACAGTTGCAAACTGTGGTAAATGAAGTAAAGCCGGTGATCAGAAAGAAGGAAAACTTTTTCGTCGCATTGTAAAACCTCTTCGGATAAAAAAATAACATTTTATTCCGATATCCACAATTTCGAGATATTTGAAAAATATATTTGTAGCCATATCCATACTATTGATTATCGGCGGGCTTGTTTTCAGTCCGCCTGCTAAGCTTCTATCATATTTAAGTCTGTCGCTATAACAACGAATCGAATGGTTGTGTTCCTTAGCTCTAAATGCCTCCTGAGATATAAAACGCGTCTCAGATGTGTAATACAAAATAATTAATTTAAAAACGTGTATTTTTAGCACCTTTCGAGAAACCCTTCAACAATGACAAAATAAGACATATAAGAAGATCAGATACCTACCAATTATTTAATGAACAAAATAAACAACTTTTCGTTGTATTTATCTTCAAGAGTGAACAAGAATATTGGTTCTGTGAAAACCTCGCTTTAAATCTTCGCGTGAGGTTTTCACAGAACCTTTACATTAGATACCTACTGCTTACGGCGAAAACGAGATATAATCTCCGAGATCGATCTGACACCACGGCTACAGACCATGTAAAGCGTCAGTTAATTCAATGATGGATTTACAGCCCATAACAAATGTTATTTGGTAGTTAAAGGGACTACTGACGCAGAAGGTTACACATAAATCTACTTATTGCCATGTTTTAAATACTACCTTGAGTTGTTATTCTTACCATATGCTAGGCTTTGCGTAAACTGCACGTGACCATCTACTACTGGACTGCATAGGCCTTTTAAGGGTTCTATGCCCTAGTGCCAACGGGACCCTGTTACTTAGCTCCCGATGTTTGTCCGTCTGTGTGTGTGTGCGCGCTGTATCTTATGAACCGTAATAGATGGACAGTTCTGTTGAAAATTTCACAGAGTATGTTTACATATTTCTACTATTGCTGCTATATCAACAAATGAAATAAACTAAGAGAGGGCCCTCAAGAAACGTGATTTTTTCAACTTGAAATTATTGTCTTAGTATGCACTTGACCGAATAATGTCATGTGGCATTTTAATGTAGTTTTAAAGTCGTTTAATTCTAATATATTTACAGGTCGGTACTAGGTAAGTTATATATTTTCTACGATTCCATAAAACATTACAAGGTTCAATAAAATATAGACGTTATATCACTGAGTGCATGTTTATTAACATTATATTCAATTGTAAAACATTACGTGTAATAATAGTGAACAGACGTAGCTATAAATCTTCTCATGCGTACGGTATGAAGGCTTCCGTCGATTACAAGCTAGCATTATATAGCTACAAAACGCGGATTTTACCACATGCAAACATGAGTCTTTTTTCGTAAATTGTTTTGATTTAATCAAGTCACTGTTTCTGCAAAACATATTTTATTCACCAAGGAAGAGAACAGACATACGACATCGACTATTGACTCTCGTAACAGCAGTAATATTGCGATTTATTTGCATTGTATACACTGGCCACACCATTGTGATTCGATGCCATAGTCAGACATAATAATACCATTGAAAGTTTTGCAGAATACCAGAGTAACAACAATCTTAATCGTCAAACATTGTTATGGCACTAACATTCTTTTTTTCCTAAAAAATTGCTGATAGGCTAAGCGAGGAGACTTCCTCGTTCCCTTAGAATGGGTGCAATTCTTGTTCCCCATACTATGGTCAGCCCTACAACCATTGTCTGAGCACAGTGGACAAATAGCTGATAGGCTAAGCGAGGAGACTTCCTCGTTCCCTTAGAATGGGTGCAATTCTTGCTCCCCATCCTGTGGTCAGTCCTACAGCCCTTGTCTGAGCACAGTGGACACTTGCGCGGATTCGTGCATTGGCTCGCCCGATGGTCGGTCTCGCCGCACGCGTAGCACAAGTGGCTGCGATCCACCGTACTAGACGTTCGAAATAGTTAGAAATTGTACATAACAAAAATTTATAAAAATAATTTGTAAGATTTTATTTTAGAGTTATCCCACTAGCTATGGATCAGTGGATAGGAGCTTAATGCAGTCGAGTTTGCGCGGAACCTTGACCCAAACTTTATACCTGTAATCTGATACCTAATAACAGCGTACTATAGCGCAGCTTAGCTTCGATGTAGGACATTGTGCTTAGGATTAAGGTAATTAATTAACGCAAGAGTGAACGGTTTAATATAATTTAAATGTGCTGTATAAAAACATTACTCTTATAGGTACTTAATAAATATAATATCTTTCTAACTAAGCATTTTGTACAACGCCATCTAGCCTCAAGATAAACAAATCTTGTAATATTGGAACAATACCTATTACAAATGTTATTTAGATTAGGGCTAGATGGCGCTGTGTGAAATAAATGTCCTGTAATTTATTTATTTATAAATGTTAGTACTGGTGGGAATTAAATCCACATTTCTATCCAATTTGAATATACATTTGGTAATATATATATGTGGATGCATAAAGGCCATACATATTCTGTGTATTTATTTTTTCAGGATACCCTTAGCCTAAAACGGTTACAAAGCCATCAATTTTTTTTTTTACTTATGGCATTGATAATATCGATTATATAAATACGATGCACTTGGCATAAAAGCATGGCATAATATGAGAAACAATAAACTTTTTATGCAAGCTTTAGTTGAGAACATCTGATAGGCATACTTAAATGACATAGATGGCAAAACAAGACAAAGTTAAAAACTAGCATAATCATCGAACCCACAACCAACAGCGTAGAAAGCAATGAGCAGTCAAGGCGAGTCATATTTGTGAAGTTTTGTTCATATATTGTATTTTTCAGGGTTCCAAACCTAGGAGATGATGAAAACCCTAAGGTGTGACGTCATTATCTGTCCGGTCAGCAGATACATAAAAACTACTGAAGCTTTTGACAAAATATGGTACCAAAATAATATCATCTGGCAATGTCTTATTCCTTGAAAAAATATTCTGATCTCCGTGAAATACAATTTTGCTATTTTATCTTGCTGTTGCGAAGCGGTGTTCAACTATATAATTGATAAACCAATAATTCAGCATCTAACTCCACCTGTCGTTTAATCCAACAACAAGTTGCTAAGTAATTTTCTACCTGATTTAAAATTCAAATGCATGGTAATGTGACATAGCGACAGACGCTAATTGGATTAAAGTATACACTCGAATGAGTTGAGATAGCACTGATAATACTATATCGTATTAAATTGGCTTATCTTATTTTGATATGAGAAGGGCAAATCTGATTATTTAATAATGTTACAAAACATGTATATACATATTGAAATAGCTTAAAACGAATACCAATTATATACACTTTAACATATTTCAATAACATTATTCCAAAAAAATGTTACTTGTATGCGGAATGGTACACAAAATCAAATAGTATTAATTAATGTCACAAAAAAAAAACCCTCTAGAAGTTGGTTTTCAAGTTATGATAAGGTGGAAGGTGGAAGCGCACTTTACCCAGAATCCTCAACGAACTGAGGAACTGGCTATCTTACCACTAAATGCCGGAGAATACAACAATTTTAGAATATGGCGACAGAACTAGGTAAGATGGTGGTAGATAGCCAGGTGGAGAAGGTCAAAACCAACCAAACCAAGCACAATATTGTGATTTTCCTTGGGGATCGAACTCGAGACCTCTGGATCTGAAACTGGTGGGCGTAACACTTGACCACAGAAGTGGTTTAGAGATAATAAAAGTTATGTACATTTTTCATAAAAATACAAATTATTTAGTGAAAGGAAAAAATATACTTGTTAAATATATGTACAAACTTTACCATTATGATATGAAAATTTGAAATTGTTGCTATTGAAAGTCTGTAACGTAGTGGCGAATTTCAAGTTTTTGTGAAACGATGTGTCTTGAAAAATAAAGCGAAAATGTCATTTTAGCTTTATTTTTAACTATAAAACGCGTACTTATTGCTGAGGTTGTTCCTCAGCAATAAGCCGTAATCATGCTAAATGCTTTACAATGTGCTTATAAACGAATTGAGCTCTGAACCTACACGCATTATGATATGAGTGATTAATTACTGCTGCCATGCGGTCGGTCCTATAAAAGCTAATTATACTATCAGGTGCGTTTTCGACTAGAGGTCACAGGCGTTTGTCTAGACTTTGTTCGTAAACAGAAGTGCATGATTAAAGGTAGCTACTGCGGCTTTTACGTGGTACATGAAGTAAAAAACCTTATGTTATTCATTACCCAAAATGCATCTGTGCAAAATTTTTGATCAATGCATTTAGTAGTTTTGGCGTGATGCAACTCGCACGCAAATAACTTAACAAAAAAAGCTCTCCCATCCACTCTGCCCAACACAGTGCCCCACCGCTTTCGTCACACAAAAAGGTTGTGGATCAGGATTTCAAAACCTTCCCATAAAAAGTTTCACTTCAATATTAGTGGGCTGCCATGGTTAACAACAGGGTTAGGATTGCCTTTGTCTGAGTAGGTTTTAAGGGGCAAATCTATGGGTAAAAGCTAGTAAAGCCTCATAATTCAACAACCTACAGAAATGAGTAAGTCAGTCATGCAGTCGATACTAAATTTATTCCTGCGTTTGACAACATTCTCGAATAGCTCAGTATTGTGCACGTGCGCAGGTGTTATAATTAGTGAAATGGATAGATAAATGTATAATTTAAAAAATACCATATTAATAAAAAAAACCTTCCAAGGAACAAAAATGTCCAGTGTTGAATAGCTGGATTTGAACTTGGCTATGACCACACAGCTGTTTGAGGCTTAGCTGGATAGATATACAATTCTTATTGTAATGTATACATATTGTAAATACATAGGTAATAAAAAAAATGAAACGAATAAAACTTATTGTGTAGAAATTGAAGGTCATATCGCTAAAGCAGCGACAACCTTTACTAGCTACCAGACAACCTTTGTTGCTCAGTTTTTGGAGTCTATGATTAAGTGTAGTTTCTACCAAAACACATGATTCTTTGCATTTATATTATTTGTACTATTATAATTTACTTATTACAGTAAATTCATGTTATGCCATTTAAATTTTGTTTCACTTAATAAGTAATAATAATATCTAATAAATTGTGTTTTTTAAAATGTAAGTGATTAATTGACAAATTGCAGGAATTCCTAACATAATAAAAAAGGCAATAACTTCAATAAATTATAAGTTGCAAGTTCCTGTCAAACTGTCAGTTGAAATTGTAAAACTCGTGCGTGAAAATTTAAAGTTCGTGTGTGACTCCTAATAAAAACGAATAATATTTTTCTTAATATCTAACTAAAATATATAATCAGCGAATAAACATTCAAATAAGAAGCATCTTTACGCGGAGTAAGTTGTAAAATATTATGATCACGAATGGAAATATTGACTGGTTAGGTAGTAAGCTATTTATGGCGAATGATCCCATGTACTGGCGCAATACTACCTACAGTTAAACGCTATTGAGTACAATTTACCTACATTCAGCATACCGCTGTAATTATTTCTAATTACTGTACAATTGCAAACGAACAAACAATTGCGATATGTTGATAATGGACCGCTAAGTGTTGCTGCCGCTCCCACTAAGCTACAAATGATGCCTGGGACGCGACTTTTTGTTGCAAAAGCATCGAATTATATGGAGCCCCTTGTGAAAATGTGTATATCATGTTGACGGACGCAATGCAGTGCCGTGTAGGCTATGTTCTTTGTGAATTTCGGGAAAAAAATTGTGAAATTCAGTAGAGCATTGTTATAGGCAAGAGATGCACTTAACATCAGGTGGACTACTTGCTTGTCCCGTAGACACAAATACAAATACAACAAGCTTCATAGCTCAGTTGGTGATAGCTCTGCCTTCTGCGCTGTTGGCTGTGGGTTTGATTCCCGCCCAGGACAAACATTTGTGTGATGAATATAGATATAGTCATACTGTAACACCATATTTTTAGAAAAAAGGTTTTATCTTCCTACGTTATTAATTCATACAGGATGAATTAATATTTTCTGTAAGATGACTGACTAATGTAACGGAATAGTTAGAGGTCAGAGGAATAATAACTTGACATAGCTGTGATTAAGCAAATTATACTTGTTTTTAATTAATGATATGATAATGTAGTTTCGAAAATTATTTCCAAAAATATAGAGAATATTATTTTGATTCGAAAAACGGGTATTTATATCGTATTTTATCTATATTTATCCCGACGTTTCGGCGGGGAAGTCTGCCCGCGACCACGGCTGGTACAACCCCACCGAAATGTCGGGATACATAAAGTACGCGATAAATACCCGTTTTTCGAAAAATCTAAATTTAACATGGCATAAATATTATCTGCAATAAACTCACGCTATTTTGTCGCGTCCGAGTATTCTTTTCCAGTTTCACTATGCAAACCGTAATGATACGTTGATGCGCGCGCCGGTATCACATCACGATTGATGTGCAGCTATTTATGTTTTGCTTGTTCACAATAAAATGCTTGTAGAAATTGGAACGATTGATGCACGACATTCTTGACGGTGCCCGCTGCATTCTCCAGATATGCGGAAGCACTTGACTTTGATAGTTCAGCGAGTAAAAAGCTTTAGGTTGCGTGTTTGTATACACATTTTAAATAGAAGACAGCTTGCGTTTGACCCGCTTAAAGTTTAGCAATGATTAATATCACAAGTCTATTATCGTGAGTTAATGTTTTTAAAGTGTATCCTATCGTCAGTTTTTGATTCCGGTTAGGTATAGCAAAAGGATCCCAAACCTTTATTTTTATTGTACTGCTTGGCCTTTGCCAAGCACTTCCCGTAACTTTAAAAAATCTGGTTAAACGAGAGCAGATAGAGAGGTTGTTCTGACGACAGAATTAGGTAAGACGGAGGTAATATCCCAGGCGGATTTAACCAAAGTCCTACCACCAACCGAACCAAGCACAATATTGTACTTTCCCTGGGGATCGAACCCGGGACCTCTGGATCCGACACCTGTAGGCGAACCACTTGACCACATAGGCGGTTAAAGTTGCAAAAGCCCCATTGGCCAGCGACCACACTCCTGCCGGAGTAGCGCTGAACAGTTCGTTGTGCTCCATTGGTGTGTGAGAGAGCCAGTGCCTTCTGGGTAAGCTCGCTCCATTGTAGACCTCATCCTTGCCTGTACAGGCACTTGTGTAAGTTTTAAGGTCAAGAGCAATTAAAAAAATACAAACAAAAATGTGATCAGAGAGTTAAAAGGTTTTACATTTCCAAATACAGGTATTATTTTTCAAAAGTGTGAAAGTTAATAGTAATACTTATTATTATATGGTCAAGTTGAGTATTAATTTTTTTGGTATTACAATAAAATGTTAAGACAATGACCACGGAAGGATCTCCAATTTAAATATAATCAATGACAGATTGTTAACACACAGCCAAAACCAGAGATCGTGGAGATTTGATACTTCAGGGTAACTTTATTCCTTTCGTAGTGTAGGGTTCCTTTTTTAAATAGCTCTAGGCCGGAGCAAGGAAAAGGTCTACGATTCTCAGAAAGCATTGGCTCTCCCGTGCCCTGTCGGATCGTGGCAAACTGTTTGGCATCGGATTTTGGCAGGAGGGTTGTTTCTAGCAGCCTTATGAGGACCTTAGCATGTCCTACCACATGTGTTGTGACCATTCAGCCGTAATTGCTGGCAAAAGCCGGCGATTCCGTTGCTCAGAGCGGACCGCTAAGAGGTATGTAATTTATCCCAGTTCTGAAGATTTATTTGGAAAATCCCACGGGATGATGGGAACAAAGTCCTGCGCGTTAGCTAGTATACCATAATAACAGTACAAATGAGTTACACTGACATAAATTACGGACTCATAGCGTCCTCACAATCCCGTGTTTCCCTAAACGGTGAAATTACACACGCACTTCAAGGCATGGTATTACACGCAGCTCCTTGAGGAATGTTCTCAACAATTTTTGCATGCCTTACGTGGGAACTTTAGATGCATAATTAGCCTGTAAGTGGTTACGTTTTACGTTGGGCATTCCACGGCCATAATGGCTGATTGGGAATTGTAGGGAGTGACCTATTTCTGTTTGATTGGACTGGCTCAATGGTATGATTTGCATGTAATGTGGATAAGGATGGCTTTGTAGTGGTCGTGAGTTGATGGTTGGTGGCTGCTATTTATGTCAGTGTTTGTTCAGCATTGAACTGCTAACCTTTTACCTAACTCTGTTTCATTTGGGTTTCAATTCCGAAAACATTGCGGCTTTTATTTGACTGTCAATGAAACTGACAAAGAAAAGCCACCATTTTGATTGAATGATTTGACGAATCTTATTTAATTTTACTCATTCTTTATGACAAATACAGATAGATAAGAACACAAAATTAAAAAAGTTTGGCGAAGGCGAGCTTAACCCTGAAAAGAGTTTCCGTGCAGCAAACTTTGATAGAGAGAGAAACAAGATTAAATAAAAGGGATTAAAATATGTTTGAGTTGATGGAAGTTGATGGAATACCTATCAGGTACTAGGTTTTGCCATATAATAAACTGGGATACTTTGGTTCGTCCATCCGCCTATCAGTTAGCAAGCTATATAATACCAGAAATGTTATATTTTGCCTTGAAACGTGGGTCGGAACTCTCGGTGTGCGTGACTGCACTTGGCCGGTTTATTCGTGGTCCTATATTTGTCATACTGTCACGAAAAAATGACAATCATCAGTATCAGTCAGTCAATCAACCATATTAAAAAATTTACCTATACCTATACATCATTCAAAGTTTTGATTCAGTTCTGCAATTCAAAATTCCATTCGAAATAAAGGCATTCTTTTTGCGAGTTCAACGATCATAAGATTTAGCAAATCGTATGCAAACTGGTGTTCCCACGGTCGAGCTATCGAGCGTTTATCGATTCGGATCCCTATTCTTTGCATCGATAAATTACGAAATGATACAAAATCAGTTGATCGTATTTTTTCGTATTTAAAAAGGACCAGTAGTACCTCTCTTCCATACATGATAGTTATCGCTCATATATCAATTTTGCAGGAATAATCGGATAGGGGTAATCAAGGTCTGTTACTTTTTCAAAAAACAAAATCAAAATCATCCCCAGACATTTTTTAGAGCTTTATCTAAGATAATAATTATTATTTATTAACTATTTACCGTTTATTTACATTCGTTTTATAATACCAGAAAAAAATATTTTGATTAGACATGCCATTGCCATGAAATGAGACAAGCTCAGGGAGTTAGGACAAAGTTAGATTTCCTACTCACTGTTTGACCAGCCCGTCTGGGGAAGTGCTTATTTTTCGACTTGGACGTGCTTGGCCATCTCACCTGATTTGAAAGTAAGCGCACTTCACCTGGAATCTTCAACAAACTGAGGATCTGACTATCTTACCACTTAATGCATACACCAATTTGTTTTTTTTTTGTTATGGCGATAGAATTAGGTAAGATGGTGGATGGCGGACTTAAAGTCCTACCACCAACCAAACCAAGCACAATATTGTACTCCTCCTGAGGATCGAACCCGGGACCTCTGGATCTGAAATCGGTGGGTTGAACCACTAGACCACGGAGGTGGTTTGTAAGTGCCTTTGCTTTACAGAAAACCTTAGCCAAATAGCACTAGATCTATATAGTGCTGTGTTCTTGAGGTGAGTAAGGGCACCAGAGCACCTTTAAAAGGGTCGGCAACGCGCAAGGGATGTAAGAAACATGTTACAAGTGTCTATAAGTGACAGCGACGTGCACTTCCTTCGGCCTTATCATAACCTGAAAAATCTGGTGAGATTAGGGTCAATAACCTCCCCGTCTTACAATAAAAAATAAAAATCGCTTACGATCGTATACGAGGTATATATGCATTTTTGTTACCTTGGTAGTTAGAAAAACGTTTGTACGTTTGTACTGCAGAGTTGAATTCAGCGTTACTCTGAGGCATTCTTAAAACAGTCCTTTCATTTAAAAATAAATAAATTACATATCATAATTAGATGATTGACTGACTTACTTTTAATAACTGCCCAAGTATAAATGAAAATTATTCCAACAAAAAAAATACTATTTCAATGTTACAAATTGACCTTATACGATAATATACGTACAATGGAATATACCTGAGGAAGTAGTTTTATAAATATGTATTTAAACCAACACCTCACAATCTTATCAATAAATTCACACTTCACTTTGTTTAAATATTTATAAACTCAAGACCTCTAGAGTAACCTGTACCATAAACATAGCTTCGCTTAATTTATTTGACCGTGACGCTTTTAAATGCATTTTTATGTTCATAAATTATTGGTTAAACGGTAACTAAAGTGTTTCTTAATAGAGAACCATAATAATTTGACTGCGGAATATTATATTGACATTATTAAGATATGCACGTTATTGTAACCTTTATTCAACTGAGTATTCGAAAAAAAAATATGTACAGTTTCAGATTACTTATACATTTTATATGAAATGATAGGATATGATATGAATCATAAATTATAGGATAATAAATTATATATAATAATAAATTATATATAATAATAAATTATTTTGTTAATAAATTGTAAATTATAATAAATTGTTTTGTTCTGTGTTTGGGTGTTGTATTGTATGATAAGTATGTATTTAAAAAAAAAACAGTATTTAAGTATTCTATCCGTAATCTAGTTCCCATATTACAAGCTATGCTTAGTTTGGGGCTAGATGGCGTTGTGTAAAATGAATGTCCTGTATTATTTATATTTATTTATTTATATTTATATTTATTATATATAATAATAAATTATATATAATAATAAATTATAGGATATGAAAATTATATATAATAATAAATTATAGGATATGAAAACATCAAGAAAACTAAATAAACTACGACCTTTATTTGCCGGGGTGACGGTAGCTTGGGCTAAGTTGGGTGGTCAGTCCAAATCAGCCCGTGGATTTCGTAAAAGTATTTACTGTTATTACCAGTCCATGCATCATCAGCATGGTGATTATGGCAAAACATTTCTGACACAGATGAAGCTTTGTCTAACAATAACATATTGCTGTTGATGATAGAAGAAAAATAAATTACGAACATATGGATTTTTTGACCATTCTAATGTATTCATTTCCAGAATAAGGACGCGCAAGGAAAGTATTGTTCAGTATCCTCGGTCGCAAGTTAGAACTGCGACGGGAAGCATGCTACTCCAATTCAGGCAGGTTTACATGTCGCCAAAAAAATATTTTGTTTTTCTTATGAAAAAGATCGGTCGCGGCATATAACAACGGTTTTGTTTTGGCGCTGAAATACAACGAAGCTGATCACTTAACAACCTGCCACAAATGGTGAGCAAGGCAAATTCTCCATTTCTGATAAAGGCTACTGATACAATACAACTGAAATATCGAAAAAACCTCATTATTTCTGTTAACTGAACTGAACATTTGAACTATGGGAATAGACGTTAAGTACCTGCAACGCATATACAGAATTTACACTTGAACAATGGACGAGGGTAGAATAAAACTCACGTGTTTTATTGTTTAACACGGTTCCTGAGACATTTTTTCTTGATTAAGTTTTTTTTAACAAGCCTCATAGCTCAGTTGGTAGTAACTCTGCCTTCTGCGCTGTAGGCTGTGGGTTCGATTCCCATCCAGAGCAAACATTTGTGTGATGAACATAGATGTTTGTTCTGTGTTTGGGTGTTGTATCATATAGTACGTATGTATTTACAAAAAAAAAAAGTATTTAAGTATTCTATCCGTAATCTAGTTCCCATATTACAAGCTATGCTTAGTTTGGGGCTAGATGGCGCTGTGTAAAATGAATGTCCTGTAATATTAAAAAAAAAAAAAAAAATTTCCTCTTGAATTATTAGCATAGCTAGTTATTTCTGATTTAAATTCAGGAAACCAAATTAATAATCAGAACAAAAAATAAACAGTTAAATGAGGAATTTTATTAACACCAACTTTTCTCTACTTATTTCATTAAAAAAGAAAAACCCGCAAAGCACTGAATGAGTCATCCACCATCCGACATTCCAAACGTTTAAGAATTCATATCGAATCGATTCCCTTCGGAATCCCCTCCATGTGAACCTTGCGGGCGTGACAGAGCGCGGGTTCGATTCCCTGCAGGCACTATTAGCTAACCATCAGTCGGTAGCGAGCCAGGACCGCTAATTTTCTCTAATTTTCCTATAAAAAGCGATACGCCATTATTTTTTGAAACAGAAGCGAAATAACTGTTTCGGTCGTGAGAACGGAGCTGGTTATGTAATTATTGGGAGGGTTTAGTGTCCGATACGATTTCTTTGCTACAGGTTAATCTTCACCTATAAATTTATATAATTTTAGATATTTATTTAAAAAAAAAAACAAAGAATAAACAAAATTTCATCATCAGCTGGGCTGTGATGCAATATTTGCAATTTGTAATGTACATATATTATGTATATATTGTATAAATTACAAATATACCATATGTAAGACCTACGATTATTCGATATACTTTGAATAAAACATGGCACCAGAAGCGCGTTCATGTCTTTTGTACTGGATAGTGGTTTCACCATTATTTGTTTTTGGGTTTCGACTATTGAAAATTATATTTAAAGCAGGTAATTTTAATAACAGTTTATACAGTATCATCTGGCTAGCCTCAAACCATAGCTTGAAATAAGGGTATGCCGAAGTCCATCACCGAGAAGATTGCTGTGCTAATTGTCCCTTGCCCAGGTAATGCCTAGAAGGCTCGAGGTCAAAACTTTACCCATTTCAAACCAAAAAACTACACATTACTCGGATACTTTTTTTGTACAAACATACGTAGGATACAATATTACATCCAAATCCAATGGTTACAAAAAAAAACCGGAAGGTAATTAGGTACTATTTACATTATTTTACTAAATTGACTTAATTAGTAAAACAGTAAAATAAGCTGTTGTTTGAAAAATGTAAGCTAAGCCCTTTTAACTGTCATGCTTTATCGTGTCGATGATATGCTTTTTGGTCTTAAGCTTTTACCTTTTTTACTCAAGGCTGTGAACTAGCACGTATTCTGCGTCTTTGGGTTCGCGTGCGTGTGATACGACCTTGCCTAATGCGTTAGATTGGGCTTGAAGGATGGACACAGAAAAAAATGTAGTTTACAATCAAGAAACGTTTCACTCTTTTTAAATGAACAACTCTCAAAATGATTATTTTTTATTTTTATACTTCGACGGGGAAGCGCTTGGCCTTCATCTCACCTGGTTACATGTTGAGATAAGGCCGAAGGTAGAGGCGTACTTCACCCGAAATCCTCAATCAAATGAGGAACTGACAATCTTACCTCTAAATGCCAGAACACAACATTTTTTTGAATTGTTGTTGTGACGACAAAAAGACTCATTGACAAAAGGTAAACGATTCCGAATCCTGGGGTAGACCACTAGGACACTAGATACTAACTAAACTGAGAGGCCCATATTTTATAAACATTATTTCGCAGTCACGATAAACCTACAAAGTTATCTATCATTTAATAATTTTCAACTCTCCATTATAAGTTCAAATACAGCGGTGGTTATCATATTTCTGATCTTCTGTAAGCATTTAGTGATAGAGGCTGAGTAGTTCTCAAACACATCAGTGGTGGAATAAGTACAAGGTCACCGAAGTTTAAGGCAAAACGTCAGTTATTGCCTTATTGCATTGATTACGAGTGAGTTCTCACGGCCGTTCGGTAACAGATGATTGTTCAGCAATCATTGATTTGGAATTATGTTACTGACAATAGGTATTCATTTTTTGATCTATGATTTATTCACATAAACTCGTAAATTACTCTGCTGCTTGCACAACATTCCTCTATTGGACGAAGCATTCCTCTAGATATACACGAATTCATTTTTCATACATCTTCCTACATAGCTAATTGATTCAGGCGTTATTTTTGCGGAAATCCATTATTCAAAATAAATAATGTGATAACAGAATGATATTAAGTAACAAATCCGCTAAATTCGTTTGAAAAAATTCAAATAGACACGTGTTTCGTCTCTACACGAAAGGAAATATAGGCATTAGGAAATATAGGCGTGCAGCTGCTGAGCTGCAAGCCCTCTGTCAACGTATTGCCATTCCGAGACAGCTCTCGGCTCATCAACTTAGCACCAAGACTATACATATTTCCTGAGGGTGCATCGTGTAGAGGCGAAACACGTGTCAATTTGTTTTTTTCAAACGTATTTAGCGGACTTGTGGTCGTATCTTTCTGTTTTCAGATTATTTGTTTCATACATCTTCCTGTTCATTATCCCACACCAGTTTAGCGATTTTCAAACCCACGGAATGTTTTAGGATCGGAAACATCATTTTTTGTCAGATTTTACTTAGAATCCGATAGATTTCTATTAATCTATAATATATTCATAATTTATCTTCTATAATCTCATACCCCTATTCTACCCCTGACCCATCCACACTCATATTAAAAAGTCTTCTCGTTGCATGGCATTTATCTCTAATAAGTTAGCATGGTATGGTCTTGTATTGAGGAAGGCCTCGTGACTATACTCCTCAACTTAAATGTCACAAGCGCCACTTTCACGCTTCCTCTTATGTACTTATTCTTTATCAGTTCTATTTACTCCATACATCAAAATCAAGATGATCAAGATTAGAAGTACGAATACTGATGCGTGTGGATAGATAACTGTTTAGGTTGTGTACTATGAAAAGGTACTGAGGTTCTAACCTCTAAATACCCACTTAAATCTAAAACAGCGCAATTTTACGGCTTACCAGGTAATTGATGTAGATTCTCATTACCCGTGGAATAGACAGTTGAACACATGTTTAATAATTTATGCATGGTTAGCCGCATCCATGGCAAGTGGCAATGAAGTGTCAGCCGGGCCTGCTGAGGACTGGTTCGGATTGGAAATAGCCGTGGCATGGTGCGCCAGTGGTTAAGAAATCATTTAGTTATAGTCATTTACTTGTCTTTTCACCCGACTGCCCTAGCCAGAGTGTTATGATTTTGAGAATATATGTAACTATGTCTTTCAAAACTTGCGTGAGTTTTACTATGCATTTTAATCTCGGCAACAAGGGCGGACGTTGCTCACGAATACGATAGTTAGAATATAATAGAATTTAATAGAAAACATTTATGTGGCACCAAGAACAAAAAGTAACACAGCGCAATAGTTGATGGTGGCTCCTTATACTATGTATGTTTGTATTATGTAAGTCTAATTCATTGGTACGCTTCAGACTTAGCGGCTTGCTATCGTTTGGTTTGTTTAAATTGTGAGGGAGATATAGTTTGTTTAATTTAATTTTAAAATGGGGGTGCGAATTGATAAAGGATAAGGATAAAAATGTGTTATGTCTGCAATATGGGTATCAAACGAAGGGTTACATTTAAGTAATATGATAATTCTAAATACAAACGTTTTATGGCCGTATTTTCGTTAACCAGGACGATTTTGAAGTCTGGGTATTCGGGTAACAATTTACGTTTCGTGTCTTAGTTGGTCACACACGTATTGACTAGTACTTTTCTGTGAGTTAGGTTGGGAAACAGCTCGAAAGAAAACAGTAATGATGAATAAAACGAACCTTGTTGAAAGTAGTTGCTCTTCCTCACGTAGACGCAGACGAGAGCCATGAGCTGGAGCTGCGAGAGCCTCTGCCTGGTGGAGGCCGGCAGCGGCAGCAGGTCCCGAAGGTTGGCGATCTCTGCGTTGATCAGGTCGCGGCGCAGCTTGCTCGCGCCCTTGGTTGACTTGCCCTGGTCGAACCTGGGTGGGTAACAAATATCTTAATACATAAAATATTAATGATAGAGGTGGATTGAGTTGGCCTATGCATAAAAACTGGTTTAATCACATGTAATGTTGATGGAAGCACCAATAGTAGGTACTGGACTAGTCAACAACTTCAACATTACTTAATAATCATGATGATGATAATAGTAATGATAATGAGTCATGTCTGGAATCATTATCATCATCATTATCAACAGCTCATCAATGCCCACTGTTGAACAGAGCCTGAAGAAGTATTTTGCCACAATCACCACATTTGGCAGGTTGATTGGTGGTCGCAGTAATGGTGTTTCATAATACACAGAAGAAAGCTGTTACCCTTCTTCTGAGGAGGCTAGACTTAGTAGAATATGAACAAGTATTTTTTTATGTAAATACGTTCCCACTTATGATACAATAGGTATAACACCGAAACACAGAATAAACATCGTCACCTATGTATATGTTTGTCCGGGGTGAAATTTAAACCCTCGTTGTGGGTTTAAACTTTACTTTATTGTGCAGATCGCCGACCAGAGTTTTTTAGAGCAGTAAAACCCGTGTAAAATGTATGGGATTATTTAATTTTTTAAGGTATAGCCCATACGTAGGTAGTATATAATGAAGTCAACAATTGTTACGGTACCACACTACATTTTTCTGTGGATTCTGAGTATTATTTGAAACCGATACGTGGTCCTTCTCATAGGATATAATATAATAATTATAATAATAATTTATTTATTGTCTCTCACACAAACAGATCCTTAATAGTAATAACAACAATTATATAAAATAGGCTCAGGTGACATTGAACCTGTTTAGTGATATTATACACTCATGGACTTTTTTGGTGAAACACTGAAAAAAAGTTTGGGATATGTATGAAAAAGTTCCACACTGGTCATATTAATCCAAAATTTTGAATTTGAAAAAGGAATTACGTCAAACGCCTTTTGTTTCCAATTTTAATTTTTGTTTTCTTCGTTTGTTTGTTATTTACCCACTTGCAATAGTTTTACATTGTTCATTATTATCATTAGAAACCATTATTTTTCAAATCTTTGATCTGATTTTGTGTTTTTGTCGAGTTCTTCTAAATATATCTATGAGTGTTGTAGGACCATGAAAAACATCCCAATATTACAATTTCACTTCTTTTTGACCCAAAACATTTTCATAGAATATATACGAGTATATGGGTATTTGCTTGGCTTGGGAAACAATCAAAGTGTCAATTATCTTATTTACAATGCAAATGTTTTTGTTTTCATGAATTCTGGTTTAGCTCTTGACCTCTATCTTGTCTAGCCCTAGGCCAGAGCGGAGCAGAGAGGCCCTGACTCTCCCGAGCATTGACGGAACATGGCAGACTGTTTGGCAACTTCGACAGGTCGCTAGCTAGGTGGACTTTTAAGGGTTCTATCACCAATGTTGTGATCATTCATCTGTTACCGCTAGCAAAAGCCAGAGATACCGTTGCGTCCAGGGTTATACTACTAGTAAGAAGACTACAACCCCTGCAATTACATTCCTTACATGATAGTCCATAGGCTATATTCGCTATTAATCTGTAATCCCTTAAGCCACATAATATTCATAAACACTAAAATACATCCATTACAGACTAGTAAACATAGCAAATAAAAGTTATGACAGAACAATTACGTAGTTACTTGTATTTATGTTCGAATAAAAATTTGTTCCACCATTCATATCCTAGTTACAAATGATTGTACTATTGAACGCATTTACACTTATTACTTGCATTCTAAACATCTATTTCTAGAGGTACAGTTACCATTTAGTATATTATATATTCCTGTACTATGCTCATTATTCCCTATTTCAGCTTTATGCAGTATCAATTGCTTATACTCGTAGCTGAAATAGGGAAAACCCTTATTGCCATAATAATTTATTTGTTGTACTTTTATGAATTATTTGGTAAATGGAAATGTTGACATGGATATGTGGACTAACGAGAACGTAATAAGATAAATAATTATTTACATTAGAGGAAGCCTGAAAGTAGCACCGGTAACAAATTTAAACCGCCTCTGTGGTCTATTGGCTCTCCCACCGGTGTCAGGTCCCGTGTTCGATCCCCAGGGTTTTTGGCTACCATTTATATGGAAGTCTTTTTTTTACCGCGTAAAAAAGGTTATCGCGTAGGGGATCATTGTGAAGTGTCCTCATAATTGGCATGTACTTATTATCTCCTGCACCGTATCTGCTTGGCAACTAAAATAAGTATTGTTGTTGCACTTTCCCGGACCAGTTGATAAAGAGTGATTGAAAAATACTGGCAAGTTGCTTTTATAACTAACCAGTTTTGTATGTGAATGCGCGAATTTATACGAATCAATAGAATATATCGATTATTTTTATTTTTTACCAATATAGAACCAAAACAGAGTATTTCTTAAAAGTGAGATCACCTTGAGCTAAAGTGGAGGAAAGGTCATCAGCAGGTTTGGTATTTGATTCAATAACATTTGTAGTAATGGGTTGTGTGAGCCCTATATGCTGTTATTTTGTACTGACCTTTGGAATGACTTACATGCCTATCATGCAATTTTAAGTGTCTACTATTCCTTACAGCGTGACTATGTTGCCTAGCAGAGTGCAACAACTGCAACCTACCCCATCACTTACAAATGTAGTACAAGGAGACTTATGCCGTTTGTTAACTCTATGGATAATAAAATATGCAATGTCTACTAATTGTATATTTTTCATACTATAAGATCTAACTTCAGTAAACTCTACTTAAGTCCAACGTAAGCGCTTGGCCTTCATCTCACCTGGCTACAAGTAAAGATAAGGCCGAAGGTGGTGGCGCACTTCACGGGTAAAATGCGCCACCACCTTCGGATCCTTAACAAACTGAGGAACTTAAAGATTAACTCGAGCCCTCTTGTGTTCAGAAAGCTATGTCCAAACAACACATGCCAGACATTATTTGCACTAATTCCAACTGAATCGAATTTCGGATTGACTGTATCCTTATTAATTTTTAGGCATTATCTTAATTTTTATGCTAGACTTCTAGTGGGAAACTAATATTGTTTTATGTTCCGTTGTTTAGCATCCGAGTGAAGTAGAGATGATGGCAAGTGATTAATAATGTTGATATATCCATTCGTCAAGTACCGCCGGCGCCTGCGCATCTTAGTGCAAACATCGAGCATTGGCCTTTGAAATATTTGTATGAATCAATGCTTGATAAAAAAATAATTGCTGATATGCATATTTGCCTATGCTTAATAGTCTAAAGTATAGGATTCCATGTACAAATTCCATGTTCATGACAAATAGTTCTTCCAAAGTCAAAGTCATAACTCATTTCTTGTAGTAGACCTACATATAGGTCAGTTCTAAAAATGATTTAAAAATAAAAACTGTTTCTTTCGGTCATCAAAATCGATAGTTGTTAGTACCTAACACACGAAAAAAAGGCTTTTAAAAAAAATTTTAGAGTAAATAATTAAAAAAACGGCAAAAGTCTAAATTGTAGACTATGGAAACTATGGATTCTGATGTCCGAAAGAAAAAGTTTTAATTAAAATAAAATTACGACTGGGAACCTGCATAAACATAATTCATATTATAATCTTTTTTTCGTTGATTTATTTATGAAAGAACTATTTGTTAAGGTATAAAATACAGTTCGGAGATCATTACGAAAACAAAGTAATTTTACATTTTGAGCAGTATAAAGCATATTACCGACAAGCTCAGTTGGTGATAGATGCCTTCTGTGCTGTGTGGTTGTGGGTTCGATTCTTACCCGGGACAGACATGTGTGTGATGAATATCGATGTTTGTTCTGTGATTGGGTGCTATATTGTGTCATAATGTATGTATTTACAAAAAATAATTTAATAAGTTTTATATCCGTAATCTCGTTTCAATAGGTATGATTAGTTTGCAACTAGATGGCTCTGTGTAAAATTGAATGACATTTATTTATCTATGTATTACAAATCGGCGCTTATAGTGTGTAATCACGTCTGTGCTCAATCCAAAGGTACTCAATGCGAAATATATCCCATACAATAGATTGATAGCGGCAGATCCTCTGTGCTGCTAACTGGCTATCATTAAACGGTCAGCCATTTGAAGCGGTTTTGGTAAGCTCCAAAATGTATTTTGTCAGCCAAGTTGTTTCTGGATGCTATAAAAACCTCATCCTACTTCGCCATAAGTTCGTATTATTTCCTGTCAAAATAACTTTGTAGCATTTTCTTACGAAATATAAAAAAAAAACATTTAATTATGTGCCTAGCTTAAAATGATGACCTCACATAGTGTGAAGCGAACAGTAAACAATGATTGGTTGTCGAGATAAAAGTAGATATATTTCGTAATTTTAATTACAATAATCAAACTTTAGAATAACGAATGCCACAAAACCTTTGAATGTTCACTTGAATTTAATTTCGATATCTCTCATCACGGAACTGTTTGCACTGAAACCATTAATCAATAATACTTTGTGATGATTATATATGATTTTCAAACCTATTAACAAGCAGTAAATCATGTTTCAATGTGATGTGTTAAAATGTTATTTAGTCATGCATATTACAATACAAATTCAAATTCAAATTATTCATTGCACTTATGTTGTTATATATACAGTATACAGGTATACGGGTGTATACCTAATAGCAACATACATCAACAATACCCAGAGTGATGTAAGAAGATCATACTAGTACATACACATCTGCGTAGAATACGTGCTAGAATATCATTTTATGGGGTTCCGTACCCAAAAGGTGCCAACGGGACCCTGTTATTAGTAATTAAAAAAATACATGTCTAACAATAAATATTACAGGACATTAATTTCACACAGCGCCATCTAGCCCCAAACTAAGCATAGCAATTCTGCTTTCATTCTAAATTGAAGAGTTTGTGGAATATTTTTTACATTATGCAAAATAACAAAAACCAATAGCTAAATTACCTGAAAAATTACGTAACTGTAGTTCCTAATAGCTAAATTGTATAGTTTATACAGCTTTCCAGCTTCCTCTGATAGAGCATCATTTCATTTACAACTTTGTGAGATAGGGACTTATATGACACCTGACAGAAGTTAAGCTTATTTAGCTTTTTTTCGCTGAAGTAGCACAAATAAGCAAATTTGGAATTCCATGGATCTTCCACTACAGGTAGGTTGTTTTTTTTTTAATTTTCGTACTTTTCACAAAACATCACATCATCTCAGGCTCTGTGGAGGGCCAAAGCTGGAGGATTTTGTCATTATCACCACGCTTGGCGCCATTTGGCTGATTGGTGATGGCAGTAAAGGTGTTATAATGCACAGATCGAAGCTGCTGCCATTCTTCTGCTAATATCCCTTAGTCGGTTTTTACGACATCCATGGCCTGAGTTGGAGGGTTTGATTCATAAGCCGCGACCGTCACGGCAAATCATAAACGTTGAGAAAGCTTTAATCAACATTATTTCTTTTTTATTGTACGACGGCGAAGTGCTTGGCCTTCATCTCATCTGATTTTCAAGTTATGATAAGGCCGAAGGTGGAAGTGCACTTCGCTGGCTACCTTACCTCTAAATGCCTGAACAACAATTTTAGAATTGTTGTAATGGCGAAAGAATTCGGTAAGATGGTGGTAGCTAGCTAGGTGGACTTAAACAAAGTCCTACCACTAACCAAACTTAGGACAATATTATACTCTCATGGTGATCGAACCAATAGACCACAGCGGCGAATAATATAAAAAAGTTTAAAAGTATCAAAAGCCAATGCTCGCGTTACCTACGACATTAGCATCAAGCTAGGGTATGCGATGAACCTAAAGCCACTCCCGCCTGTCCATCTGTCTGTATACTCCACGGTCGGTAGTTCCATCGTTACGGCTCACCTCTGACCTCGCCTGCCTGGTAGTGATCGCAGGCATTTGCTCATATTATTATTATTATTCGTTAGTACACGACAGAGCATTGCTTGGCCTTCATCGCATTTGGTTTCAAGATATGATAAGCTGTAAGTGGAAGCGCCGTCATCCAGAATCCTAAAACCTCCTTTTAACCGCTGTGGTCTACTGGTTCACCCCCCGGTGTCAGATACAGGGGTTCCGGGTAGGATCCCAGGTGAGTACAATATTTTACTTGGTCTGGTTAAGTGCGCCTGACTAGTTACTGCTACAGCAACAGTTCAGAATTCCGCGTCAGAAGTGCGCATCTACCTTCGGACTTATCACATTCTGAAACCAGGTGAGATGTAGGCCAAGCGCTGCCCCGCCTTATAATAAAAAAAGAACAGATTAAGGACCATTTAGAACGATATTGTTGCTATAGCGACAGACTTACGTAAGTTGGTGGTAGCTAGTCAGGCGGACTTAAACAAAGTCCTACAACCAACTAAACCTAGTACAAATGTATTCACCCCTGGGGATCTGACCCGTGACCTCTGGGTTTGATACCGATGGGCAAACCACTAGACCACAACCACAGGCTTACTACATTATTCAGAATATCTTTAGACATAGGAGGCGCTTACTTAAGAAGCGAGACCCGAGGTCTGACTCCTAATAAGGCCAGTGAATCAGCATTGCTATTCAGCGTGGCAATGCAGGCAGTGTCTTTGGTACGGTTTGGATCAAATAAGTAACCTATAGAGCAGCTATAACAACCCTTGGGTAAACCGACTTATTTGGTAGCAATAATTATAATCTAGGGTACATTATCTCCGTGCTAGTTTAAAAAACTGCGTTGTTACATTGCTTTGTTTGGGGCTAGATGGCACTGTGTAAGTTAATATCCTAAAATATTTCCAGACTCAGTCACCTTAATACAGCCTATTGAATCAAACTATTGAATTGTGCTAAAAACATTCTACGTAACTCATTATTTGTGTTGTACTTATTTTGTTATATGTTTTCTGGCGAAATATCAATATATCACTGTTTTCTTTTTAGGGTTCCGTTCCTAAAAGATGCCAACGGGACAAGCGTCCGTCTGTCTGTCTGTCAGCTGGCTGTATTTCATAAACTTTAATAGATACGATGTAGTTTTTTTTTCTGAGTGTGTATTTCTGCTTAACAACAAATAATACAATTTAAAATGTATGAGTCCCAAACAAGGAACATGTTTTTTTTACTTGAAATGTGAGGGAACCCCCAGTGTGCGTGTCTGCACTTGGCCGCCATATTCCTTATGGTCCACATTTGATAAGTACGAGCGGCTGTTGAAAAGGAAACAAAATAGGACAAAAGATGTTGTTCCTCACAAAGGCAGGAGTGAAATCAGTTCTCACGTGAGGTATTTGGTAATCGAGAACTGCACGCGATGTGTGGGAAAAGTCGGTTATTAGTGTGAATCATACATATCCAATACCTGTGTACTTTTACGCTGAGTAAAGGTATATTTTATCCAAAATTTCAAGTCAAGCTTGTTTGAATTGAGCTTATAATATAAACCATAGAGTACCTGATATACTATAGGGACGTTATTGATATTTTTCGAAACTGGTATTTATTTATTTAATTATTTTAAAATATTAGTTTTGGACTATAATTATTGAATTAATTTGTTTATACATCTGTCACGTCTATATTTATAAGTAAGTTTTAGTCTTTGGGGCGGCAGCGGGCATAAAACCACTCGCAATGGCCCCACCTGAAAAACAATAAAATGAAATGAAAAACAATCCCCCATTGATAGAGATATATAATTAGACAGAAAATTCTAACTTGACTAATATAGGTATATATAATTCTGTCGAATATGTATGATACTGCTGTACGAAAATGTTGTGCTGATTTTGTATATTAATAAACACAAAAACCAACGAGGAGAACAATAAGAACTATATACTTGTAAGATTGGGCAGTTTATTGCTTAAAAAGCTATCCCTTCCAGACAATCTATGGAATGGGCTGGAATGGGCTGTTAAAGTTAAATGAGATCTCACAAAGCCCTCACGTATAAAAGTTTAAAGCGTCATGCATATATTGCAGGAAGCACACGTGTTATAAGTATTTATCTGTTCAAAGGAGAAAATAAACACGCCAAACGTCAGAAACCTGAAACGTCAAAATGACAGCCAAAAGAGGAACACGGCAGCATCGTGGGAACGAAATGCATTACCCACGTCGAAAGGGTTAATCTATTTTATATAAGGGCATCTTCACGAGTTTCGTTAGTACTGGTGCGAGAACAAAGCCCAATTTAGACTAGACTAGGTCTTGGTTAGAGTTACTGGGTGAACGGGTGAGTATTTATTGGTGAAGCTTATTAGGGTTCTGACAGCGAGATTACTAATGGAGAACCTTATGTGCACTGTTAAAAGAATCTGAGATTACCTAACAAGTTAGTTTTTTTATTTTTATATATTTATTTTATCACTGCCTTAGTTAAGATTAAATGTAGACCATGTATCTTTTTAGACTTTGAAGTTTTCAGCGGCGTTGTGTATATGAAGCATATAATCTCCAATATACCAGCAATTCTAAATATGGTAACGTTGAAGAGTAAATTTTTCGCATGGTGACCATTATGAAATGGAGTGTAGGAAGACCCCCCCCCACTCGATGGACCCACGAGATTGTGTAGTCGATGGATGGAGGCAACTTCGAACGCTATTTGTAACTTCGATTTGGGGATGCCTATGTTCAGCAGTGGACGTCTGAAATAATCATGGTTACGAAAGCGATTTTTTTATATATAAATAAAAGAACCGCTTTTGACCTCTAGGCTTGTCTAGCTGTAGGCCAGAATAGGGATGAGACCTACAATGATCTTTACAGGTCCTACTTGCTTAGAGTGATGCTTCTAGTGTCACAAGCATCCATATACAGCTTTTGTGGTCTAGTGGTTCAACCAAAGATGCCAGATCCCGATCAGTCCCGGGTTCGATCCCCAGGAGGAGTAGTGTGCTTAGTTAGGTTAGTTAGGACTTTGCTTAAGTCCGCCTGGCTAGCCACCACCATCTTACCTAATTCTGTCGCCATAACAACAATTCTTAAATTATTGTATTCCGACAAATCCAGGTTAGATAGTGCCTCAGTTTATTGAGGTTTGAGGATTCCGGGTGAAATGCACTTCCACCTTCATCATCATAACTTGTAACTAGAATAGATGAAGGCCAAGCGAATCGCCGACGTACAATCATATTGATATATACCTATATATAAATATGTATATAGGCGACAGTAAATGCTTACGATTAGGTGGAGCGTATGCTTGTTTGCCACTGTTGTAGTATTAAAAAAACCACTAGTATTACACTACCTCCTCTATCTTCTACCTACCTCTATCTCATCACTATGATGATGCTACTAGGCAATGTACACAAATCATTCCACCTCTTATATTCACACCTACTGCAAAAGCGATTCAAACACACAAATACATACATACATCCGTCGGTGAACGTTTCAGCACTCGACTCATTATAGTGAGTGAAAACTGATGTTCTCCCACGCCAGCCCGCTAGGCTGATAATTTAGACAATTTTCCAATATCGGATATGGTAGGGCATAGCGGATAAGCGATGGCGGTTTATACAAAAGATTATCTAACGATTTTGTTCGTCAAAATCATTTAAAGTTTATTCAGTCAAAATTTACAAGTTTCTGCCTGTTGGGGATGCCTTGTATCAGAGCAATCCAATTCGTTTTTGAGTTTTCTGCTTGGTTTTTGTACTGTGTTTTATTTTATTGATTTCTTTCTTTCTTTTATTAGTGCGGCTTTCACCACTTACACTAATACATTTATAACACAACATTGAAAGAACACAGAATACAATAACAGATAGGTATAAGTACTTAAATTAATTATTAAATCAAATTACAAATGATTAACAAAGACAAATTACAAAGATATTGTAATTGTTAATAATAAGGTAAATAAGATGTCAAAAATACTTATAATTATAAAAAAAAATATGTACCCATATGTAATATTAATTAAAATTATTCACTCACTCATCTCACAAAACCTCAAACATTATTAATTTTGTTCGTGGCTAGATTTTATCATTTGGCGTATTTACAAATGCTTATGTTTTTTAAATGTACTAATGGTTGAATCCTCCCAGTTTTTAAAGTATTTACAAGCGTTTCTAGCATTTTTATTCTCGCTCGATCTTTTGAATTGTGTCAAAACCCGGGGGTTGCTTAGAAACCGCAACAGCGTATCGGTTGCTTTGGAACACGGCCTGCATTACGACCTACGTTTGAAGCATTACATTAGAGGCATTCCGTACTTACTAGGATTTATTACCGCGTGTTTATGGTATCCTGGTATGTATTAATTATTCATGATGGCTGAAATATTGCCCGTGGCGAAAATCCAATGCATACCGATTATTTATTAAAGATAAAGATAAAAAGTCATGCCTTTAAAATAGCTTAACAAATAATGTTACAGATATTGTTTGATTTAAATAAAATATTTTAAACTATTTTTTTACTCTCGGTTAAAAACTAAAACCCCAAACTAAGCATAGCTTGTAATATGGGAACTAGATTACGGATATAATACTAAGATACTTTTTTTTTGTAAATACTTACTTATCAACCCAAACACAGAACAAACATCTATATTCATCACACAAAAGTTTTTCCCGGATGGGAATCGAACCCACAACCTACAGCGCAGAAAGCAGTGTTACTACCAACTGAGCTTGTTTGATAAGGGTAATTTCGAAACAAGCGGGTTGTAATAGTACGGTAATATGCTAATGTCCTGTTACTACAGTGACAAAGTGAGTGGTGCACGTTGTGTTATTAGGACTCTGATGACACCAACCTCTGTGAAAAAAATATTTGAAGGCCTTCAAAGTATTCGATATTGAATCAATTTTAAACGTCAAACCTACCGCCTGTTCGGAATCGCGACCAGTACTCAAGCATAATGGCAAGCTAGGATCGGGCTGGTTAATTTTATGACGATCTATTCAACATTTAGGTATAAAAGAGTTTATAATAATTTAAATAACATCAACAAGTAGGTACATCATAAACCTAAATACTATCTTAAACCATGTATTATTACCTAAATACCTAATGAGCAGTTAGTGAACATTGAGAAATAACCTTCTTCAGACTTCGAACAACAAGGCAAAGTTTTCCACGTGCGTGTGTTTGTGTACGCGTCTGAGGTGATACGTTTATATATATGGTATTCAAAATAACAACAGTTTCGCCTCTAGCGTTATTATTATTACTAGTAAGGAATGGATCTCCTTGCTTTGTCTGTTTTTCGGCACGAGTACTGGTCTTGGGAGTTTTTCAAAATGCATAATTCATTTATTGTTCGTGAACCTAGGCATACAAATGTGTTAAAGCTTGGTCTATCTGCTAGGTCCTGCTAATAAACATATAAACATTACAATTGTTACACATTTTACATTATATATATCTCATTTTAAATGAATTACATGTCAAAAAAAATAATTAGATTAACATAATTTCGAGACATATTATCAAATTATTATTAGATTATTATATGACTATTAGTTTTTAAGTCCAGAGTGAATAGGTTCCTTTTTAAAAGCGTGCTCTATCTTAGGTCACATCTTTACTTGTTTTTCTAGTAAGTCAGTAAGTCAGTGATAGCCAAGTAAACACTTGGCTATCACTGAAAAAAAAAACAAAACAAATGTACGATCCACTCATATTATGGTGTTGGAAGTAAACAAGTTCAGACTACGTTTTGTTTTTTTTCTGCATTTCCGTTTTCCCCAATTTGATATCGTTCATGGGGTTAAATATCATGTAAGCTAGAAGAAGTAAGCGCATGCAGCATTTCAGTTTTATATTTATATTTCTTTATTGTTGGCTGAAATACATGGGCACCGCATAGGATTTAGATTCATTTTATTTTCCACATTTGTAAATTTCCCAGGATCTGCGATTGCGTTTTGATGCAAGTTTCTCCCCAGATAGTTCAATAACAGGTTGATTATGATAGGCTCTCTAACTGCCACAATTGCGAGGAAAGTGGGACCTAAGGCTATCGCCGTTTTACCTCATATCACACACTTGACTCCCATTGTGTTCTTATTATGGTGGAGCGAAAACGTGGTGTTTATACGATAGGTATATAACGATTTATGCTAACTAGTCTAGCGCACAAGGGAGGCTTTATGACCCTGGGAGAACCGTAACAAAGTTGGATGTCATCAACTATCGTTTGCGTTGGTAAAAACCCGTGCTTACAAAAGTGTATACGCAAGCTTTGAAAGTTGTATGTATGATTATGGATTTGTGAAATCATAACTTTAATCTCAAAAAAACGTATTATTAATACATGATTTGTTGAGGCCCCCTCCAATTCAGATCGTAGATGTTGTAAAAGCCGACTAATGGATCTCACCGGGGTATGGAGTATTTAATATAATATATTAATATTACTACTTATATTAATATTAATTTCACACATCGCCATCTAGTCCCAAACTAAGCATAGCTTGTAATATGGGAACTAGATTACAGATAGAATACTTAAATACTTTTGTTTTTTAAATACATACTTATCATACAATACAACACCCAAACACAGAACAAACATCTATATTCATCACACAAATGTCGTATGGGCAGCAGCATACTCCAAAACTTCCTGGTCTACAGATTCCTGATGAGATGAAAAAAAAAAACAAGTAATAATGGACCAATCCATTGTCACTTGTTTTTTTTTTCAAGGGAGCGTGGTTTGTGGTTAAACGTTTAGCTATACAAGAGAACCTTAATATCCATAACGTAAGGAAGACTGCCTCAACAAAGATTATGATGGTATAATAAGTGAACAAAACGAAAAAGGTCAAGCGTATAATACCTACTCCAAGCCGAATCAATACAATATGCAAAATAAACGCTAAACAAAAGATTTATATCAATTGCCGTCAAATAACCGTGAAAACAATTATTATCCAATTGGTATGGTATTCGACGAGTGTTTAAATAACCCACCGGCCACGCAGTGTTCATTACTTGACAGCTAATTTTAATCTTCGATTAAACGCTAGGTATCTGTCGGAGGTAAATGAGAATAATGAGGTGGGGTGGTTTATTGTGGACAGCAGTGTAAGCAAAGTTCGCGATGTGATTTAAAATGGACGTTTGGATGGGGATTTAGTGCGGCACTCTACATGTCTATGGTGAATGATCCAAGGTGGGAAGACGCTCAACTCTTTTCATGATAGGTTTAATGTTAGCTATTTACCTATTTGTTAGCTAATAGATGAGCACTAAAAAATTATCGCATTGATGCGAAAAAAGGTAGAAATGCGTTTTGATGAATAAACATTGTTTTTAGGGTAGGTACCTCCGATGAGAACAACAAACAGAACCCTTATAAGATCTAACGAGTCTGTGTGTCACACCCCATTTTCTCCAAAACTACCTGACGGAAAATCGTTAAATTTGGTGACAGGTAGTGTAAATAAATATATTCAGGTTTCAATGGTTGATTTTGGGGGTAAAGCGATGGTTTCGCTTTATAAAATATAAAAAAAATCCAAATAGCATTGTCAATACAACATCTCGTTATGAGAGGGTCAAATCTATTTTTATAACTTTAGTAAGCATAGTTATTAAAGAAAATAAACGAAAATACACCATATTACGAAGAAGCCTAAAACTTCGAAAAAAATATGGTATAGTAGCCGTCACTTATATGTTACAAGAAAACTAAGGCAACTTCGTAGGTCTTAAAATTCTATGGGAATTAATGAAAACTTCAACAGAGCAAATACATGATACAGTGTAATGTTGCCAAATTTCAAACCATATCTGTTATCACACTTGGCTTAGTGCGTATAGTATCGGGCTGACGTTAAGGGAAGGCAAGTTTAAAACGCGGCCCGCCGTCGTCTTTTTAACCGACTTCAAAAAAAGGAGGATGTTCTCAATTCGTCGGAATCTTTTTTTTATTTTTTATGTATGGTCCCGATTACTCGAAAACTTAATTTCATAATTATCAGATTATCGTGAGGTTTTAGTATAATATTTGAAATGCAAGTTCATCCTTGACATAACTACATATTAAAAACAAAACAATAGACACCTTTTTGGTTAAGGCTATTTGGCATCGTTTTGATTCGAAAGACGGGTATGTATTTATCGCGTATTTTTCCTATATTTATCCCAACGTTTCGGCAGGGTTGCACCAGCCGTGATGGCGGACAGACTCAGAATCAAAATAATGTGTTCTAATCGCGAAAGTTTAAAAAAGACTATTTGGCATTGGTCTGTTATTTTGCAGGATTTACTAAAAGGGTTTTCAAAGAGCTATCTGCTGTTTGTAGATAGGTACCTACATACAAAGTCTCATCGAAATATCTGGGAATGACTCGCAGGCTACCGTCTTAGTAGCAATAATTAGTGTATGCAAATACGGTGCTAATGATGCACTATTGTCCTGCCGAGCATTGACCGCACTCTTGACCGCAGGAATCTTGTGTACACTTGTCTGTCAAAGGGAACAAAAATAGCAATAAATAGTTACGATATCCTTCGGAAGATTCGTTATATATCCTATTGGCATAGAATAAATAGCTTCAAAAGCACGCTTTGTTCTCACCATATCGAATTAATTGGACTCACACTTTTAATTGTCCAGGTAAGAATCTTTAAAACTATGAGGTTATATAGGAATCCTTGAAACTCCCTAAAACTCCTTTTATTTTGCTAGTCTAATTTTGGAGCAGACCAAATGTTGACATTTAAAATGTGTTTTTTTTTTGGCACAATTCATACATTTGTGAATGACAATCCATGAAAACAAGGTTTTCAAATAAAACTGCGGAGTAAAGTAGGTTGACCAAAAAATAATCATGTTTTTTATCATAAAAGAGGATTCAACCATCAAGGAGGTTTGAAACAAGCAAGCAAGGAGTTGAAAGACTGAATTATTTCAAAAAGTTAAGAAAAAAACTATACGTATCATATTCGATGAATATTCTATACGTATCATTTCGAAAGAAATGAGGTCGAATAGTCATATAACTTTTTGGTAGATCCTAGTTTTATATTTATAAACTCAACTTTTTTAGCTGTATATTGAATAAAAGCATTGCAAATACTCGATGCAAGAAGACACTTTTTACTTGCTGCAAAAAAACACTTTTTTATTCAATAGCGTAGGTACCTACATCTCAGATTGAGGAAATCTTCAGCTTTTGTCAAACGTACGTATTATGAATAGGCGAATGAGGTGTAGTAATTACTACTTCAACGTATTGTGAAGACGGAGGTTGTATTAGAAGTATTAGGTACCTACCTACCTTGAAGACACGGAAGTGAAGATGCGGAAGACATCAGGAATATACTGTACACCTTATAAAAGGCTTTTCTATTTATTGTCAATGATGTTTACTAGATTTTCAATGACGGAGAGTACAAGCATACTATGATAAAATTAATATTCTATTACCCCTAAACTTGTACCTATTCACATGGATAATTATAAATTGTATTTATTTATGTCTTTTTTAAAAAAGGCTGGTGCAAACCCGCCGAAGCTTCGGGATAAATATAATCTAATTTTACTATTATTTAGTTTGAAATTCGATATTTTGCTGAAATGTTCCATTTATTGCTGGCTTGCGATTGGCCTCCTGTCGAAGTCAAGTGCATGGCTGCGTGGCAGTGCCAGTAGCTTCAGGAAAGCACGCTCCATCTTCAACCTTGCCCTCACCCAGTAACCGCCTTTGTGGTCTAGTGGTTCAACCCACCGATTTTCGATCCAGAGGTCCCAGGTTCGATCCCCATGGGGAGTACAATATATTGTGCTTGGTTTGGTTGATGGCAGGACTTTTATTTAAGACTGCCTGGCTAGATACCACCATCTTACCTGATTTTGAATAAAAAAACCCCAGATAATGCACAGACAAGCCTAAAGGTCATGATTTTAACGCTTCAAAAAAACGGATTAACTATTTTATTATCGCTTTATATAATCGAGTACTAACCAAGAGATCTCTATGACAACGGATGTCAACTGCTTATGACTCAAGATGTAATGGCTCAAGGCAAGTTCACATTAGCGGCATTACGCAGAGCTTTATCGTGTTAAGTGCGTACTGACTTCCTGTATGTGGTTTCGTGAAAAATAATATCAGCAAACTGCAAATAAATTTTGTTGCTCGCTTAGTTTTGTAGATACCTACGGAAAAAATTGCACCAGAGAAGTTAACGTGTCGAGGCGTCACTACGAGTACCTATCATTACAGTTATCATGATTTCTCCCATGCCTCACAATTAATCCAGTGCTCTAGTGTATACTGACCTTTATAATTATTTATGTTCTCGCTCTTCAACTCATGGCTGGGAGTCTCATCAGTAAACCTTTTATACTCTGTGTATGACATTGAAGCAAAAAATGTTACCTCAATGCATCTGCTTGGTTGTCGCTGATTGCCTAATTAGGGCACTATGTAGTAATATTTGATATTATTTGATCATGCAGAGCCACATTAAAAGCATTTGTCATGTTTTCCTTGTAGAAGATTATAACCTGTCGTTATAATCTTCTGCAAGGAAAACATGTAAAAAAGTCGCCATGTTTAAAGAACTGGCGACATCTACGAGTAGCAGACTAAAGCGGTGAAGAGGCGGCGTGATACAAGATTAGGTAATTTAGTGTACTTATTATTACAATCTTTGCGAAAGAACTCAAACCTTTGTGACTATACCGAATTATGAATAGGTGTGGTAGCGCAGTGGTCAAAATCGACCGTAAAAAATAAGTATATATGAGTGTAAATGGGTGTATTATATATTATAACATATAACACACTCATGTAAACTTAAACTATGCCAAATCTCACACTCCTCTGTACCCGCAATATGCCTAAGGTGTTCAGAGTATTATCTTCAATAGTTAAATAACCTTTCTGACTACTTTCAGATTTGCAAATCACTAAAAATCAAAATAATTTGATTAAAAATGCATGAACAACCTTCGAAATTATAAACATAAGAGAATCAAACCCATTTATTCCGCAAGATGAAAGGTAATGCATAAAATAACCATCACTAATTACAGACAGATTAATTACAACAGCGTATGATGCAAGGTTAATACCAAAAGTCATATATTTCATACATTTCAAAGTGATTGACAATGCATTAGTTACTTTTCGAGATTTTGATAGGTTGACTCGGATTTGGAGCGGCTAAAGGTCGAGAGAGGGGGATTTTAGCCTTTGACTTTGGGATTAGTAAAAACACGATATGAAAAGTATTTTTTGTCTGAATGTTATGGATCTAATAAAATACCTACTTCTATGATTTACAATAATAGGTAATCTTATATTTTAAACAGGCTCTTTTTGTATCTAATAGCAAATATGGATGAGGGAGGAGAACCCTGGAATTTGTATATAATTAAGTCAAACATATGATTTTTTTATACACTGTATTTTCTATTAATAAAAAGTAATACCTCAGAAAAACGGTAAAAGTATGTTGCTTATTAGATCCCGAGAACCGCTTAATACAGTAACCCATTTGGTTTTTGTATGATGCAAGCCTTTAAACCCTTACATTACACAAAAAAAATGGTTTCGGTACAACCTACTATGTGTAAAACCTTCTCTAAGGCTTTGTACTAAACGTAAGCATCCACCTATCTAGTACCCAGAATTAAAAAGTATTTAAGTAGGTAAGTACTAACCAACTTAGGTACTAGGTAAGTTTCTCTAAAAGTGAGCCTGCTCCATGAAATATGGATCTATCTGGTCTAGTATTTACACCACAGATCTCTGTATAAAATTAACGGTAGTTATTTACTGTGCAGTCGCATCGTATCTCTGCTCTGATTTAAGCCCCTCTTAACGCGTGCGATACCGACCAAAACCACAGATAACTACCTAGTTAGTACTCAAAATTTACCCAGTTGCATACATAGTTAGTATGGTAAATTGCCAGTCTTGCCACAGATGAAACGGTAGTTACTATTCGGCTATAGGCAGCTATATAGTTGGTATGGAAGTTGTGTACAGGCTATGGTATAGTTAGTACGGCTTGGTACCGGAACCTTGATTTAATGTAGCCAATGATATTGGATGATCTGATTTATGGAGTTTGCAGTCGTGGGAACGTTTGGGATGTTGCTAATATTAATTTGAACTGTTGAGTATTATGATTTAAAAGGAAGAGGAAGTATTTTTTTTGTAAAATGTCTAGGCTCTAAATCTACGCGAAAATAACGGACTTATATCACCCAAAACTAGAATATTACATTAGTACACAAAAACTACAATACTATGTAATTAGTATAAAATAATGAATTGTATTTATAGATATATGTATTTAATAGGTATATTGGAGAGAAACTATAAATGATGCTTACTGAACCTAGATAGGTACCTACTTAAAACTACCGCCAAAGCCTTTTCAAAGAAAAAAAACAGATACATCAAAACATTCGCCCACAAAAAGACCTGACTCTAGAAATGGATCATTCAATTAAAAGCCTTCTATCCACAGGTTAAACAGCAGTTAGTACCGAATGATTGATTCATCAATAAGTACATAAATCCATTGAGGCTACGCATGCGTATCTGTTAATTGTGAGTTTCTGCGGCTGTCATGGCGCGAGTGATGGGCGGTTTCAAGCATTGACCTATAATTACTAACATATGGACGCTACGCGGTCAAAATAAATTGTTTTTTGTCCAATAGCAGGGGGAATGTTAAAAGGCAACAACCACCTCAGTTGGTAGTAGTTTTACGTAGTTTTGCGCCGTAAGCTATGGGTTCGATTCCCACCCGGAACAAACATTTTTGTATGATGAATTGGATGTAACCCCTTTAATATTTTATTTATTGATTGACGAGTGAGCGCTTGGCCGTGATCTCACCTGATGTCAACCTTATGTCAATAGTGAAAACACACTTCACCCGGAATCTTCAATAGAGTAAACAAATGGCTATCTTACCTCAAATTATCAGAAAACAACAATTTAGAATGGTTGTTATGGCGATAGACTTAAGATAGTACTGGTTAGTCACGCACTTGTACGTTGAGATCTTAAATAACAATTCGGATATTTTAAATAGTTGATTTAGTTCAGAGTACTCTCTTGTATTCGTGCACATAGCACCGTGCGTAGGATACAAGCTGAAAGTTATTGCGGTGCACGCACCGCAGATTGTTGTGCGTTTGATCTGTCATTGCTTTATACATCAATGAATTAAGCGGTATGATTCCGGGTCGGAGTACCTTAATACAATTAATGATCTAATTGACGGAATTGCTTTGAGTTACGGTTTCTTGGGTAGATAGTGATCTAGATTTTTGACAGCAATGATAGCGAGGCTGTCAAAAATGCATTCACCCAAATACCTACGAAACAAATTAATTCTATACCTACTCTCAATCAAAATTAAGGTTTTCATCCATCTGTGATTTGAAAGGTTTGCAAGTACTTACGATACATTTTGTTATCAGTGACGATTCGATCGCTAGACCTGCACTGTTTGGAACTTTGGAGCTTTTTGAGCTATGAAATAGCGGTTCCTTTCCTGTGTGCATGTGTGTATATTTTATAATAATTTTGCATAAAGTACACACTGACCTGTAAAATATATTATTCAATAGGGTCAGTATAAAATGCTGGTGAAGTAATTAACTAATTAACTACTATCAATGTTTTGCAAACGCTACCAGTCATTGATCACCTATTCAATAAAGTACCTACCTACTAATTTGGATTTGTTAATAAATGATACCCAAAAAGCCTTGCATAAAAGAAACTTATCGCATCTATATCTTACAAAACCATTGGTAACCAATAAATGGATTATCGTAATTCATGTTCGCAGTTCCATTAACTTTTAATGAGTTTAGTTGAAACACAAAGGTGTAATTAGATTGGGCTTCATTAACATAGACTTGTGTCAAAACACGAGGTTTGACGTCCGGCTGTCAACTAAATGTCGGAGATGTCACGTGACACTGACATCGGTGAGCCGATTGGGTAATGTAATAGTGGGCTCAAAAGTATCTCAAAAGTAATACAAAACATTTTTTTTTGTAAAACATACGAAGTTCTAAATTCAAACGCTTTCACGAACCAAATAGAGCAAGTCCTACTTTCAAAAAGGTGAGTGGAGCATGTATGAAGACTTTTACGAGAGATTAGATAGGCCAAAATAGGTGTCCAAGGATCAGTAAGTAGAAATCTACTGTCCCTACCAACCCCCAAAAAACTCTTGGATCCAACTGACCTTCTAAAAGCGTTCTAAAAACCATTCCGTTTGAAGTTTGAAGCGCATCATATTTTTAATACAAAAGACTTCAACGCGCTCGGGTCAACAACAAATTAATTTATAAAGTAAAAAGGCGCTATGCCATTTTTGTAATGTAAATAAGTAGCTATATCATATTTATATAAACTATCATGTTTTAGAAATTAATTACTAAAAAAACTCATTTTATTTGGTGAATTGGTTACATACATTGAAATATTAATATATTAACAAACACCACAAAATCGAAATAACGGCAGTGCAGTTTTTATCTTGCACAGATTCCTCACACGGATTGCATAGTACATACATAAATAGTGTTGAATTAATGAATGAATTAACTAACACTAAAATAATACATAGCGAGTGATAAATAAAACTTAAAGCTAAAAGTATTACGGCCGAGCATATCGCTTGCAAGCGATCTCTTTCAGACAACTTTAGGATGGAGACGATAGTACAAGTGTTGAAATTCGATTTTATCATTTCCAATATATTTTGTGTTATTGAGTGTACTAGCTATGAATTCCTCGACATATCGTGTACACTTGCGGACAACAAACCTGCGCTGATCGGCTTATGTCGCTCGACTATCCACGTGCCCAGATTAATGTGGGGTACTCGTTTGGAAAAGTACTTTCAATCTTATTGTTACACTCGTTTGTGGTGTGTGTTTTTTAACATAGGTTAACTATAAAAACTGGGTAAATAAAAGTAAAACTATCTGTATTGCTATAAATTAACATAAGTATATCTTTTCTTTTTTGGATTGATCTCTTGACCATAAGTTAGGTTTAGACAAGATGAGTACTTATGGCATTTTCCCATATTCGATTCTTTGGGGGAAGTCCTTGTTTCATTCACTATTTCTTTTTTGGAATGCAATGGCGATGAAGATGAGCTTGGCAGTGTTTATAGTGAGATTACCAAAAAGCATTCCTGGCATATACTTCATTAATACGATGGAAACGTTCTAATTTAATAGTCGGATATTATAGGCTACACTTACAGACAGTTTTAAAGGATATTTTTTATACGTTGCGTCTCTAACGCGTATCAAGTTATAGCGTTTTATATTCTAGGTATGGTAGTTTTTGAGGCACAACAAAAAAAAAGTGTTCGTTGTTTGTTACTTGGGGTGCTAATAGAAGTGCATCTAATGCATGTCGTCGTAGGTATTCTACTAGATAGATACCTGAATAATAATGCAAAAGATCTGTAACTTTAGTTTTGTTATGTAAAATAAATCAAAAAATCTAACATATATTGTTAGAATTTCTGATTTATCTAAAAGAGTTGATTTGTAAGAAATGTGTTTTTTCCATGCCAGTACCGTGCGACATCTGATTGTACACATATTTGTTACTCTAGGTGTATGATTAATGATGCTCTGATGCAACCTAACGGAGCTTAGTGGACGAATTTGGATGGGTTAGTTTTACTAATGTACTATTTGTTATGTCTATTTATTTTATGTTCTGAATCAACATAAAACTAATTTTATTAAGGGCAAGACACTGGTTTTGTTAACATTTATATCAGAGGTTAGTACTCATAGTTCTTTTAAACCGCCTGTGGTCTAGTGTTTTGCCTATACAGGGTTCAATCCCCAGGGGAATACAATTGTGTGCTTGGTTTGGTTGATAGTACAATATTATTCAAATCCGCCTGGCCAGCTACAACCATCACAAAAATTCAAAATTGTGTTTCGACATTTAGAGGTAAGATAGCCAGTTCCTTAATCTGTTGAGGATTCCAGGTGAAATGCGCTTCCACCTTCGGCCTTATCATAACTTGTCTCCAGGTGAGGTGAAGGCTATGCGCTTCCCCGTCGTACAATAAAATATCTATATCGATGTATGATAATTATGCTCATCTCTGGTCACTTTATTTATACTTAGGTAATTTTTTTCCGTTCTAAAAACACGTTCTTGCTTCCTCTTATGAAAATTAAATAAACCTACCTAGAGTTTAATTGGTACAGTATAAAACATTATAACACCCTTCCATGTCACCACTAGTTTTAATGAATACATTTAAAATAAAACAAAAGGTATATTACTCTTAATGATCATCAGAAAGAAGAAGTCTGCCTCGTAATTCCATAATGTTGTTACACGCATTACATTTTGTTGAATGGTTCCATACAAAAAGTATAGAGCATTCCAACCATGCCATGACAGACAGCCATTTGGATAGCGACATGAAGGTTAAACATTTTTGTGGTTAATGTACTTTTCGTATTATTCTGACGGTGTCAAGTCTTCCCACGTCATATGTAAAGCGTCAGAGCTAACTGTGTTTTTATTCGTTTTTTCAATAATAGGTAGCTGGAAATTTTTCGAAAAATATGTTACGTGATATTTCTGAATGGCTCTGAAGATGTCTGAAGTTTCTTTTAATATTAAGTCTGTTAGAAAAATCTGCAAACAATTTAATTGAAAGCATATAATTCGAATTTATGGCGGAGCAAGTCAGTAGGTGGAAAGGTTTTTTCTTTGCACCCAGAAACACCATGCTTTTTTGATTAATTTTGTTTGATGACAATATATAATGTGATTTGTCAGCAAACAAATAAAGCTGGTCAAAACCGCTTCATTTGACTGACCGTTTACATAATAGCTTTTTCGTATAATCCGGACTGCGTCTAGTCCTTCCTCTTATACATGTGTAAAGCGACAGTGCTGTCTGTGTTTTTTTAGCAGAACTATGAATAAAAGGCAAATGGATATGTTTTAATTCAAAACAACTAATTCTAAATAACTAAAGAGCGATTACTTGGCTTTTCCTCTAGCCTTTTTTTTAATTCATATTTTTTTTTTACTTAAAAAGTATCTATTTAAATTAAAACTAAACATAAGGAATAAAAAAAAACCTAAAAACTAAACCAGAAACTAAATGTACTAAATTTGGTTGAGCACTGGCTGCATCCCCGCGTTGAATAGTCAATGACATTCTCTGATATTTTATAACCATTCTCAGATTACTTTAATCTTTTCCATGGTTAAAAACATTCAATCAAACCGAATCCAGTGCCTTAGTACCTAAAACTCCATCAAAACTCACCGCAGGAGCAGCAGTTTTAATTTCTGTTACTTGTCTGTCAATGTCGTAACGAATAGTAGCTTGTTTTGAACTTAAGGTCCTAATTTATTTAGTTACAGTAGCTATTTGTTAGAAAAACAGTAATTATATTTATTGCTATCTTTGATAATCATCGCATTGCATGATAAAATATGCCACTATTTTTGCAGTGTATAGAATAGCGTGTTTATCATTTGCTTTTAGATCTGAGTAACGTTAGGTAAAAATGAGGTAGTCTTTTTCGGCAGTGTGAGGTTAATGTTAGTGTATACTTCAAATTAGCTCAAACTCTTTGTCAGATACTTCATCTATGACGTAGGTATCGCCCCTGACGGCGCCGTTTTAATTTAATTAGCGAAAATTCTTGGAAGGTACATACAGTATAGTTGGTCAATAATGACGTAGCAACGTACTAGGTATGTAGTTATATAAAATACAACTGTACCATCGCTAACTGGATCTAATTGAATTGAAGATAGCGCTTTTTATTATTGCCCATTCGTACATAGTGATATTAGCAAATTGGTCAGCAGGGCGCGACGTAAGTGTTGAAACGTCATACAGACGTAACTCATTTTATCTAATTTGATTACTAACTTGTGAAAAAACTGGTCTAGAAACAAATATTAGGTATGAAAATTTCAATTTGAAAGTAACTTGGTGAGTTACTTTACATTTAGTGAAAGTAGTTTATCTAAAATAAATTGTATCTAGTGTTCCTCGTTCTCAGTATTTGAAAACGTGTTCGTTTGTCAAATTTTGTCAACGTGCGCTGAGACATCACACATAAATAAATAAATATTACAGGACATTAATTTCGTTTTTTTTACACAGCGCCATACAGCCCCAAACTAAGCATATCTTGTAATATGGGAACTAGATTACGGATGTTATACTTAAATACTTTTTGTAAATACATACGTACTATATGATACAATACCCAAACACAGAACAAACATCTATATTCATCACACAAATGTTTGTCCTAGGTGGGAATCGAACCCCCAGCCTACAGCGCAGAAGGCAGAGTTACTACCAACTGAGCTATGAGGCTTGTTAAACATACATGCATCTTACAGCATACATGTCTATAGCAAGTAGTATGTGGTCTCAGCGCACGGAGCCATCGAAATATCGGAGAACTTATTCATCTCCGAACCATGGTAAATAGGTATCCTATCTATCAGGTCCACTCGTCATGATGTAATAATGCTGGTGGCTTTGTCATACGTTTTTAAATGAAGGAGTCCTAATCCGATTTCAGTAAAAAGCTGATTTTTTATGCGGGCAATGGACCATTGGATTATTTAGATGACATCGGATTGGTTAGCTTTGCGGCTTTGCTGAAAAACTATGCCGCTGATGGTATGTCATGTAAAGGTCAACCTAGCTGAAGACCACCTTCTTGCCGAGGTTCGGTACCATGGGGCTGTGTTCCGCTGATGCGTGGGTGAGCCAGTGCCTTCTGGTACCTAAAGTTCGCTCAATTGTCAATTTCATCCTTGAACAGGCTTACCTTGTGGTCAAGAGCTAACTTTTATGACGATACACGCTGAACTAAACTGATTGAACTCATAAGAGAACAATTTAGTTTCATAGTTCAACTGTGAAAATTTCCTATACGGTTTTGAGTTGTGACGTTTTAAGTCTCAACATTCTAAAAATACTTGAAAGCGTTAATTGAACTATATGTGAGTCTGCCAATGAAGCTATGAGGTGGTAAGGACTTACCTGGTGAACATGGTAGCACAGTGGTGGATCTGCAACGCACAGGTGGGCGTCCCCTCTCGCTGACTCCGTTGTCATCATTGGCACGATTACCACCCTGCCACCTCACTGTCAACCTGCCAGAAGAAATCAAATATTACTTATAAACCTGTCACTTGCACAGATAAAAAATGAACAATTATATCCTCATAATTAAAATAAATGGCAATAAAAGTGAAAGGTATAAACATTTTGTGAATGTTGCATTATCAATTGCATACCCAGAGGGCACTGGCTTTTCCGCGCACCAATGGAACTCTACGAAATACTTGACTCTTGTGAAAATACCCTCTAAGTCCGACTACGATATTAAGATTTTGTTTTTCAAATTGTTTTGATGGTTTCATCAAAATAAACAGAAGCATAATTTGTATATTGGTAAAAATCTGTGTCTATCCGTGATCTATCCGACGCTCCAAGAGCTGTATCTTCTTTTTTCTTTTTTTACGGTGGGTTGGATCTTTGTGCGTGTCTGACTGGCACTATATTGGTTTTGTTATAAATTTGATATTCAAAAAACTATTTCTCTCAAAAGCATATATATACCAATAAACATGGTTAATTAAAAAAAATTGGGTGAAAATTAATGCCAACTGATTTCAGCTGAGCTGCACCCCCAAATCAATTTCACTTGCACTCTATAGGCCAACATTATTGGTCAAACTACTGGTATTTGTCGCTCCTAAAACGGCATAAAAGCAAACACACAATTATGCCCAAAACGGAGCGCTAACCGATCCATAATTAGCGTTTAGCGTACACCAATCATCAGGCATTATTCTTAACGTGCCCAAAATGGTCATGGGAGGAGCATTCGTTAACATTGTAACGCTGAACGTAAGCAATTTTTGTGTTCGCACCTGGTTTGCACTTTCATATAAGGAATATCAAATCAGCCGGTGGTCATAAAATGCTAATGAGTTATGACCTTTTTTGTCTCGGCGAATCATCGAGGAGTAGGTACTGGCCAGTTTTATCGTAGAATCTTTGAAGTTTGAATAGATTTACATAATATTTGGATTTGGAACATTAGGTCCAATCAGACTGTAAGTAGGTATTTGTGTAACCAATGTTGGATATATATACTAAATCAGTATGTACTGTCGTAAAAAAGTTTGAAAATGTTATATTAACTTTTTTTTAATTGCCCTGTAAAAGAGTAGGTTTTATTTTCGGCGCGCACTTTATATTTATACGTTACATATTTATTTGGAAGTAAAATCATGTTTTAACACCTAAGGAATAGGTAGGTACAATAAATAAATAAGTATTACAGGATATTTTTACATAGCGCCATCCAGACTTAAACTAAGCATAGGTAGCTTGTAATATGGGAACTAAATTTATGGATAGTGTTTTTTTGTTGATACCTTCACCTTACCTTTACTTAGGTATTATTTCGATAAATAACAAAATCAAGTTTTAATATCTATTCATCTAATTTATCTACGAAACCATAAATAGGCTACACCATTTATGATCGCAGACTACATATTACAGTTATTTTACCGTAATGCCAGTGATTTTCATACACTCGCTCTTAAAATCAAATTACTGTTTTCAATGGACCAATAATTTTGGCCCTAAGTGTATAAGGACCCGATTAAAATAATTGCGTCCACTTTCGGCCAATAAACTGGACATCTACGGTATAATTTTAATGCTATTTATTTGTAAAAGCGATGTAATTGTGATAAGTGAAGATGTAAAAGTGCTTTTGAAATATGTTCATGGTCACACCATGTTTTACCAAAAGGTATCACGATTATAACTTTATGTAATATATATTATAACAAATACATTACAAGTGAAACACCTATGACGTTGTTCACTTTATTGCATGGACATTTTATGAAATACCTAGCTCTTCTATGTTAGTAGGTAGGTACACCCCTACGCTACAGAAGCAAGCAACCCTTAGTTAGGGCATTGCATTAATTGTCAGTCAGTCACTCAATCACACAGCTACATGACTATTTAATATAGTAAGGCTTGTATGGAATCACTTTACCGCTTGATTGGTTTTTTTTTTATTGCACGACGAGGAAGCGCTTGGCCTACATTCGGTCTTATCTTATCAGGTGATAAGATAAGACCGAAGGTGGAAGCGCACTCACCCGGAATCCTCAACAAACTGAGGACTCTTAATGCCGGAACACAACAATCTATTCTAGTACTTTTCCAACCTGTACCAGACCCAGAGATCCCAGGTTCGATGCCCAGGGTTCGTTTTAAGTCCGCCTGTCTAGCCACCACCATCTTAACTTAGTCCGTCACGTCACGTAAGATTGTAAGCAATGTTTCTCAATATGTTGAGAATTCCAGGTGAAGGTGAAGGCATCCACCTTCGATCTTATCATAACTTGACACAAGGCCAAGAGCATCCCCGTAGATAAAAACATAATTTCATTTGAAATTTCAATACAAGAAGCTTCTACGGGCGATGTACCAGTCCCATGGGAACGTATCACCTAAAAAAACAACAATCGACAACAGAGCACTAAAGAAACAATATGAGAAAGATACCGGCCACTAGCAAATCGAACAAAACAAATACGGCCATACTCTATTATGGAGACCATCTGTCCCTTTCATCTTACGTCGAGCAGTAAGGGATGGAGACAGCAGTTGAAATGTCGTAGGTCATTAGGTTCTTGCCATGTAGGGTTCGCAATATGCCAATAAGGTAGCAGCCGTGACTTTAAGGGGATAGCAACAATAGGTTGGGATTTAAGTAGATGTGTGTGCGCCGATGACTATGCTTTGATAGCTTTGGAAAATGCAAGTGGGGAAATTAATATTACTTTTGAGAGACCTATCGACCTAGATATTTCATTGTGTATTACAACAACACAATGCTTTTTTTAAATGTACTTTTCTCGTATAGATGTACTGTCAGATCAAATCATGCAGCAATTTTATTTATATAGATCTGAGAGTTAATAAACCTCATAGCTCAGTTGGTACTAGCTCTGTCTTCTGCGCTGAAGGTTATGGGTTCGAATCCAACCTAGGAGATTTGTGTGATGAATATAGATGTTTGTTTTGTGTTCGGGTGTCATATTGTATCATAAGTAATAACAAAAAAGTACAAGTCTTCTACTCTAGTTCCCATATTAAAAGCTAAGCTTGTGAAATTAATGCCCTGTACTATTCATTATTTCTTTTTTAATCCACGAGCAAATCACAACGATAAAAGCTTCCACAACAGGAAGATTATGTCGGAATGACTTGTATTGTAATTGCTGCTCTGTTTACTTATAAGACATCAGAGTCACCTTGCATGACTAGTGTTGGTGATATTTTAAGTATTCTAAACGCCAGATTTGTACCAAAGCAAAATTCTTCAGTAAAGTTGACTGAACTCCAATTTAACTACCTAATGAGAACAGAACATACAGCCACAGAGAAATTAATAACCGTAAGAAAACACCGGTTTGTCATACAAAAGTCATACGAAATGTCGATTCAAATTATGATAAGGCCCAGTGAATTAGTTCTGGTAGAACATAATGGCCTACGATTAGGTTTTGTGGGATGGGAGGAGTGTGAGTGACAAGAGCTTTTGGATATGGCACTTGAGCAAAGTTTCGCTCAAACAGGGAGGTGACAGTATTTCAATTGTAAATAACCAATAACGGTAATATTGATTACTTTTGTCACTGTTACGTAAAAGGGAACGTGCTTTGAATTATCAAGTCCTAACCCAAATACACAAACAAACTCCGAACAGCTAAGTTACAAACATTACCTACTAACACTCAAACAATTGCGATAATACCGCCTATTGTACTGTCCGCTTTAGTTTTTTAATGTTCAATTGACCTGTATTGTGGTGCATAATAAAGCATTTTCATTCATTAAATCAAGTCAATCATCTGTTTATAAAAATAACGCGGTTCTGTGTAGACATTCTCTTTTATATATCGTGCACCAACGAGAGTTTTGCTAAGATAGCGATGCCACATCCACACATCATTACTCTCTCAGCTTCGCAGCTCCATGCGAGTGAATGATGCGCTGTATCTCAAATCGACTCCAAAACTGAGTCGTTCTGATAAGGACAACTAGAGCGCAGCTGAGACAAAGCAACTTAAACTGTAGCTATTCGGTAATGGATTATTTTAATGTTATTATTATTATACCCATGGCAGAGTGGACAAAAATGTATTATTTTGCGTGCTAGTTTTGCCACAGTAGCTTTGTAAAAAGTGAGGTGGAGCACTTATCAACTCATAAACTCATGTCATTCAAACCCATTTCTACACGGCAACAAAGTAAAAAGTATGTAACACATTATTTTGTCACAGGTCTTAGAGCTAACTAAAACTAATTTAACATGCTTTCGGCAAATAAACTCATCAAAAGAGTATGAGGCCTGCTCGACGTGCCAGCGTTTTATTTTGAACTTGATTTTTATCATTTGGGACATCAATAACTACTAATCACTACGATTGCTAATCCAAGCAGACCGAAAAATCATCATACAAGGACAACAAAATACCTATGTTAGAAAAGAGGTCCTTCACAGTTTTATTATTAGACGTTTTCTGGTCTATGGAGGTCCTAGTGTCTCCGTAGACCGTAGAATATGATGAAATACCTACGTAAATGTAAATTTGTACGTCAGTATTTTTGATTGAATCTTTTATGCCACCCTCTTTGAGGCTTACTGGTTCGACTACAGGTGTATGTATTCACAAAATAGCTACCCATAAAACAGTGTGTTCAATACTTTTTAAAGTGCCTAAAAAAACAAAAATCAAATCAGTTGCCGTTTAAACAAAGACCACCTGCACCACCTGCACCCTGTGGTAAGTAGCTGCTAAATACTGGTGTTAATTTTACCAGCAACGACCCACGGGCAACCAACCTTAGCTCCAACAAGTTAAGGGTCAAAATCGTTTAATGATTTTTGGGATGGTTCACATTAAAATGTGTGGACAGGATATGTGTTAATTTGGGTGTTAAAAATGGGGGGTCAATATTGGTGGTGTGTACTCCGTAATGTTTTGGGTGGTTGATTATTGAGTACCAAGAATATGAAACGCAGTATAAACTATCATGCTATATACAACATTTAAGAGTAAAGCCCCTTGTGAAAGGGCTCGTGCGGGGAAGTACTACCACCATACCTATTTCAACCGCCAAGCAATATTGCTGTGTTTTGGTTTGAAGGGTATGGTTGCTGGTGAAATTACGGGCACGCGAGGCTTAACAACTTTATGCCTCAATTTGGGCGCAATGCGTGTAGGATATTATAATGCTCTTTGTGGGTGTGATGTGACCTACATTGTATTAATTTAATTAAGATTTTTTATAGGTAAGAGATGCACTTAACATCAGGGCTACTTGCTTGTTCTATCTCCTAGTTGTATAAAAAAAAAAAACTCTGACTGGAAATTCAGGCTAGATGATTAGCGTCTGTATTTCAAATTTGCTTTCAAACTGGGAGCAGAAAGGTATTCCCTGAGAAAGCTCACTTTACAGTAGACCTCAATATACGCCAGGTCTGAGGTCAAAAAACTACTTCATATCCTAGATTTGATAAAGTCTGGTACTAAGTATGTTTTTTTTTTTAACACGTTTTATTTAATTTTTCGTATAAGTATGTGCTACAAAAATGTTTAGTAAAATTTTAGACTAGTTCCCTCCATGGATTGGGAGGAAATTTAGAACACAAAACATGTACCATGTATGAGAATGTAATTTAGTGACAGCGATTGATTTGATGACGAACTCAGATTCAACAGAACTGTAAATAACAGGAAAATGTCCATGCTTGGGTTTTCGAAATTATCTCGCTGTAACCTAACACAATTTTGTTTAGATAATTTTTGTTTCAATAAATTGACTTATTAACATTATCATTACATCCTAGTTGGGATTAAATCCTGTTAGAAGTTTCCCATGCACTAACGTAAGCGATGAGCTAATCGAGTTCTCATTGGTATTAATAATGATAATTGTAGTGATTCATCGAAATATAAAACAACGTAGGTAGGTATTTAATTGAAACCTGTTTAAAACTTGGCAATTAGAAAAAATGAGGCTACTTTGGCGCCAAAGCGTAAATGAATCTGGCCGGTCGCAAATATGTATACAAAACTTTTCTAGAGGAAAATATTGCTGGTACTGTAATATTTAAAGATAGAACATGTTTCTCGAAATAACCTTACAAGGTACTGGCAAGTGTACAATACATTTTTTTTTATTAGGTAACAAATATCGCTATCAAAGTTTTGTTCAAAAATAGAATTAGATATTTGACAGTTTTATTTTATTTTATTGAGGATAGCCAAATGTTTAATTACCAACTCACTTGAAAAATAAGTAAAGATGTGGCCAAAGATGAAACACGCATATCTACTCGTAAAAGCAACCTGTTCACTCTGGACTTCAAAGATTGTATGTTTTTTTATTTATTACCAGTATTTAATGAATTACAAATTTGTTAGATTGCAGTATTTCATATGTTTTTATAGTAATAGGTCGGAATAGGCTCCTGTACTTACTGACATGACGATAGATAGACAGCAAAGACAGTCTCATTGTGATGCACCAAGAAAAGGAATCACAAACGTTAAAGGAAAATAAAAAAGTAAATGCGATGCGCCCGCGTACGCCAAGATCTCGGTCAGGCAGGAGCCGACTTCTTTTGTTTCCAGCCTCGAAGATCAGCCAGCTCTTGAATCTAGATGCTGTTTTCGTATTTTTTTCTTTTTCCCTATGGCTTTTTCTTTATTGTCTCAGCGGTTGCGCATAAAAAAAGTCGGTGGCTTATGGCTCTCCATTGATATGCGACTCTCGAATTGAAATTTAAATATTTGCTTGTGGGTATTCGACGTGCTTCATCTTGGTATTCGGTGTTTTGTTTTTAGCATCTGTGTTGCCATCTTAACGTTTTTATATTAAAGCTGTATGGTGAAATAAGTTGCTGAATTCCAAAGTTATTTTGATGCTGTTGATTTGTTTTTTTTACTACAGCGTATATTATTCCTCCTCATGTTTGCCTATCTGCCTCTTATGCACTTTGCCCTGACAAATAATATTCTATTATACGTTGATTGTCAGTCCCGTGTGTAAGACTGACAATCAACGCACATCACACCTGAAGTCTTTGAAATGCACTTTAAATGTAGGACATTCTCACGGGATGATGGGAACAAAGTTCAGGCGATATGAAATTAAAACTACGTATACGCAAAGCATTATGCTCAGAAACGTTCTACTTGACACTATAAAATTAACATGGATTTTATTTGAGTCATATTTTATCTCACTTACATGTATTGTCCTTCACGCGTCAAAAATCTTGTTATGGATGGTTCTATTCAAACATTTTGTCGTCTTTTGTCACCGATTCAGACATAAAAACCATTTTGAATATTATTTATGAGTCATATTTATCAAAATCAAGATTGTTTCATTTTGTTAATGATTTTCAAAACAGACAAGACAAACGTTTTCAACAATCACAAAATTTATAAAACTTAATTAAAGATCACGCTGAAACAAATTATATAGGCCATAGTAAATATAAACCTGGAAAGATAATCGGCACAAATCAACGAAAAAGATTGCTATCTTAGGCTCTACTAATATTTATTTTTCGAAAAGTGTGTTATTAATTAAAGCCTAGTTTTTGTTCATAATTTTGTCTGTTAATGACGGTCTACAAATAAATATGCTCATAGAGAATTATGCGGTCTTTCGATTAAACATAAACAGAAAATCATTGATGATCGATGTTGTTTTTGATTTTGAAAATGGAACTAAAAGGACGACATACTACTACTACGCTATGCGGCGTTTCTTGGCGATCGTTGGATGTCATGAGACAGGTGATTTCTTCTATCCACGGATGTATGATAGCGTTCAACGTCTGAGAAATAAAAAGAATAATTTTCTATTGTTATAGTTTCTCGCAATTGAAGTAAAAAGTGGAGTGTTTTTATCGGACCAAAAACTCCCATTTCCTAATACTCCGTTTTTGCACCACCGGGAGTTTAACCATCTCGTATATAATGGGTCGCTTTGTCCCTAGTGTAACAATCTACTATTAATACATACTTATCAGTATTTTTTATAGTTTTAAAACTTTCTAAATGATCGCTCTTGATCACGAGTAATCCTCGTGATCAAGAGCGATCATTTAGAAAGTTGAGAACTTGGGAAGGCAGCGAGCCTTCCCAAAAACAAAAGCATTTTGAAGGCACTGGTATTAAATAAATCTAAATATATATATAACTCAAACATGACTGACTGACTGACATAGTGATCTATCAACGCACAGCCCAAACCACTGGACGGATCCAGCTGAAATTTGGCATGCATAAAGCTACTATGACGTAGGCATCCCCTAAGAAAGGATTTTGAGATTTTCGGTAAGACTTTTGTAAAATGGCTAAAGAAAATCTGAACGTTAATGGAGAAGTTGAAGAATGTACTGTCGTTTTTAAGTTTTTCTAGGCCCAAATTTTTACACACGCTAAACAAACGTAAAGCCGCAAAAACTATACCTTATTAAAAATAATACTTCTTAACGCGAGCGAAGTCGCGAGCAAAAGCTTGTGTATCATAAAATATTGTTTTTTTTTGGTTTCTCCAAAACAAAACATTTTCAACATATGTTGAAACTAAATGTAACATACATAATGTAATTTAGTTTATTTTTATCTATTTTCGCTTAAAATAAAACCTGAAATCTTTCTCCTCCACAAGGTTAGGCCGTAAAATGTCAAATTGCAATCCAAGACTGACAGGGCTAGAAAAAATGCGCCTGCGCTGCGATCCGGTCTAAATTGTCGGTGATCTACCGATATCAGACCTTACTAGAAGTGACAGGGCAACACCTGCCAAAGGTCATGATCGTAGCAAAGTCATACTGGGTTTTGGTTTCGAAACTATGTCTCATGTAACAAAAGAAAAAAATGGAGTAGGCGTGTTTGATAAAAATTACGTCAAGTCTCTTGCTTAATGATATCCTAATCATTTTAGTTGTATCATAATTCATGAAATTTAAACATACTGCAGGTGACTATGCATACTCATTACAAAACTCAATTAATCGTTCTAGACTACAGACGCAATTTTATCTTCATATAGGATTTACCTACCACAAAAATACTATGTTACGAAGACTGTAGAGCAGTCTGGACTTCTTATGCGTAGTGTCTATTCCAGAGTCTCGCTAGCTTGTTAAAAACGTGTTATTACTATGGCTGTGCTAAAATACCCTATGAAGTTCGATTTTAAGTTTTCCCATTGCAAGAATCAAGTATTACTTCCATTCCAATTCCATTCTTCATCTATCTAGCGGATTTATAACAAAACTAGAAGCCATTAAAATTTCCGTCACCAAAAATCCGTTTAAACTTTAACTATTATTGTATCTTATTAATATGCTAACTTTAATATGTTTGAAAAGAGGTTCGATTATTTCTCGTGTATTAATCTATCTATTCCAGTCAGTTTTGATCTTAGGTAGGTATACATTTTACTAAATTATGCTCGCAGTTTCTTCCTCGTAGTACTCTGAAAAATTAGCTGACATGCATTTTCTAGTCCAGAAAAATATCTCTGCAAAATTTCAGCTTAATCCTTTCAGTACTTTTGTGTAAATTAGTAACAGAAAGAATCAGTTTTGTATGACGATGTTTGACATCTCATCCTCATCTCACATGAACACCTCATCCCATAAATCAGGATTAATATCCAGTTGAAGCGTAAAAAAAGGAGCAAACATCTATCCAAAAATAACATTTACAAAAATATTATAGTTACTCATCCAAATAAAGTCAAAACAAAATCTATGTACGAATCTGTCTCTTCCAGCTAGCTAATTTGTTTACGTCATCGTTTTTTAAACCATCTGGCTCAATTAAAAAACAAGACGTTGATCGGAACGGTTCCAAATAAACATCAGAAGACCTACGACCTCTGCCGCAACGCAATTTAATTTCTTTGAACCAAATACTCGTACTTTTGAACCGGTTATTTGTAATCGATCGGGTAATGTGATAGTATCAGTATTAACATTCAATATGGTGGTAATGATGAAGATGAGATGAGAGCTCTTAGATTAGCATTGGAAACATCATCCTCCTGTCCGTTATCCTACACTAGGTAGGGTCAGCACAACAGTCTTTTTCAAGGCCATGTTGTTAGATTTGGCTGAAATTTTAAGTCCAGCCGCCACACGTCAACCCTCTTTGGGAATATTCGATTGAGGTGGGTGATAAGAATTACGTAAATACAATAGTTTAAGTGGATAAAAAGGGATAAACAAAAGATTTAAGGATATGGATAAGGGGGGATGAGGGATTATACTTATGCCACGGGAGAAGAGCAGCGCAAGCCAGGTCCACGAAAAGCGGTCGCACCCGTTCAGAACCTGGCTAGCATATTGTCTTTAAAAAATATAATCCAAAAATCCGTTCTTGTTGCATTCCTATACAACGATAGGAAGTTCTAAGAAAATTTAGTTGGATTTTATGGGCTTAGATTTTTTGCACGGGTCCTAGTTATTTTTCTTAAGTAAAAGTAGCCTAATCATAACATCAGCTATCTGCTAGTGAAAGTCCCGTAAAAATACTAAAATATGACTCTCAAATAGGTACCTATCTAATAATAGGACACATAAAATTTGTATTATATAGAATTTACCGTTTCGATCCACATTTCAAGGCAAAATACGCTGGTTTTTTTGGTCCAACTTTGCCAATCCTTCGTTTTATATATACTACTTGGAAACGAAACAATCAAGCAGCCTACCTGGTATAAATTGCCAATAAGCCTTACTACGCAGTAAGGCTTATAGGCAAGAGGTACATATATATAAATAAAATGACCTATGAATCGATGCTGCCAATCGTCAACTTGAGGCACTAAGGTGTAAGGCCTCGCGTGCCTGTAATTTCAACGGCAACCGAAACACAATAATTCTGCATGGCGGATGAAACAGGTATGATGGTAGTACTTCTGCGGACGAGCTCTTTTAGAAGGAGCTCTACTACTATTTTAGCCTTCTCGTATTTGTTGTTATACATCAGGACATACGGAAAAATATACATAAGTACTATTGTAATCACACTAATTTGCTGTTTTAGTTTGAAGTTTGAACTTTGTAGCTGTTACTTACGCTTAAGGATCAGAAAGTTGAATTCTCATAAAGTTGAATTCCCAAAATGAGGGAAATAAAGAAACGTTCAAAAATGACGCAATTTTATTTTTGTTATAGCGTCAATGCACACTCTCTGTGAAAATTTCAACAGTTTACCTGACAGACAAACGAACGAATTGATAGCGGTTGGTGATAGAGTGCTGGCCTCCTTATACCGAAACACACACGAATTATAAATTGCTGTTGTTATGCAAAGGTTATCACTGCCGGTATACCACAACAATTTATAATTCTTGTGTATCGGCATAAGGACGCCAGATAGCCAATTCCCTAGTTTGTTGAGGATTTCAGGCACAGAGCGCTTCCACCTTTGGCTTCATTAAAACTATGCGCCTAGTGTGATAAATACCAAACGCAAGTATAAATACAGAATATGTGCGAGTTTTACGGTTTTTATATAATTTCCATAACATGTGTTGTAAGACATTGACTTTTTACCAATTTGATGATTCTAGGTCAACGGGAAGTACCCAGGAACGGGAAGTATAGGTATTAATTCCCTTGAGAAATCTCAAAATATGCGAAAATATACGTCACATTTTTTAATAGCGTTGACTAACAAATAAAATTCTAGCTTATAAGTCAAAACAAAGTATTTTCAGGTGAAAGAGACAGTGAAAGAGGATTTGCTATAATTTTATTTCAACTTGATACCTTTTTGCATCCTTGAGAAAAAGACCGATATACAGACAGAGTAACAACAAAGTGATCTTATACCCTAAAAATATAATCTGTGTATACAGATATGAGGTTCCTGTTATTTTTTGAGGTAGGGAATCCTAAAAATCAAATCTGTGTATACGGATATGAGGTTCCTTATATCTTTTGAGGTACGGAACCCTAAAGATCAAATATGTGTATACGGATATGGCACAGAGCATGTACAGAGAATCTTACGCAACTGATACAAAAAGTATAGCAACTGGATGCGTCATTTGACCTATTAAACACGAGCAAAAACTCCAAGAATAGAACTGAATTGCCATTGTGAGCACTACTTAGGTCTTGTGGTTTTTTTACGTCAATTAGTAAGGCACATTATCTTTTATCCTCGTTGAAGGCGAAAAAAGGCTGAATTAATGTTAGACGATGTGATAGATAAATTGTCCTAAGAACACGTTTTATTGCTGTGTACTTTTGACTTGTATTAATATTTAAACATCTTGATTCAATTTTTTTTTATACTACTAGGAGACGGGGCAAGCAAGTCGCGCGCCTGGTGTTAAGTGCATCTCTTGCCTATAACAAAGCCTTACTGCATAGGTCACATCCACAAAGAACATAGCCTACATGGCACTGAATTGCGCCCATAAATTTGAGGCATAAAGGTGTTAAGCCTCACGTACCCGTAATTTCACCGGCAACCATACCCTTCAAACCGAAACACAGCAATACTGCTTGGCGGCCGAAATAAGTTTGGTGGTAGTAATTCTCCGGACGAGCCCTTTCACAAGGGGCTTCTACTACTCTTAATTACACAAACTAACGTTAGTAAAACTAAACTATATATGAACAAAGAAATCAGCCAGATTACCATTACCATTACAACGGCCTATAGGTAACTCAACTGTTCCAGACCAGTACAAGACGGAAGCGTGCCCAAGACACTGGCTGCATTGCCACGATGAATAGCTATGCTTATTCGCTGGCCTAAATAAGAGCCAGCCCTTGGGTTACGTGTCGCCTCAATCAAAAGCCCCGCAAGATTTATGAAAACCCAGAGGTCACCGGGTCAAAAAATGAAAAATGTTGAATCTATTAATTCCGAGTCCGGCAGATTCAGAATTTTTACTTTTCCACAAGCCACAAGAAACGCTCCAACCAATTGAGCAGCAACAGTGCAAATGTTATGGCCAAGTGCAATAACTTAAAATCCAAAAATAATATTGAATAAAGACTAGCAGACAAACGTCTGGTACCTTGTAGATGTTCCACTGTGCCCAACATATCGATTCACCTCTACCTTTATCGTTAGTACTGGTAAGGGATGGAAATCCTTGCCCATCTGTATTTCAATCTTGGAGTTTTCAAGTCCAGATTGAATAGGTTTCTTTTACACAAGCGTGCTCCTACGCCATATCTTTACTTGTTCGTCAAATGAGCTGTTGGGCAAATACATGGCTACCAATAAAAACACAGATATGTTTACTAGACTTGCGGTCAATCAGCATTTTACCAAATCTGATTTGAGAAACTTAGCATTGCTGCGTTTAATATCAATGTGACGGATGCAAGTAGGTACCAGATGACCATATAAGGTTGCATTAGTTAGGTTATGGATGTTGCCGAACACGCTGTGCATTAGACAGAGGCTATCTCCCAATATGGTTCGTAACATCTGATGCGATGGTTATGATCCTAAACAGTAGTCAACTCAATACAGTTTATTTTCAAGTATAGATAACGCGATGAAATAAATTGTCCTAACGTAAACTATAAGCGATAGTATATGCGATGACATGTAGAATTATGATCGTCACCAATTTAACAAAAACTATGCCTCGCGAATTTTTGATACGCATATTCCACGAATCGAATTAGCTGTTTTTGTTTTGGGTTACTTTAAAGCGTAAAATTGTTAAGAGCAAAACTAAAACTTACCTTTGAAAACACGAAATGATCCAAATGCCAGTAGCTATTTGTAATAAGTAAATTACAACCCAAACATCGATATTTGGTCAAATCCAATAATTAACACCTTCAGTTCACACTTATAACAAGTCAAATTCACGCCCTTGTAACCACTAAAAGAAAATTAAGCAGACCTAGAGGATCGTTTAGCACTGAAATCGGAACACTGTATGTAAATACGAGGGTACTTCGAAATATATAATGTCACTTTCAAAGCACAATGTAAAATGGTTACGTCAATTCTAAGTTGAAAATCATCTGTTCCATTTTTAAAGCGGGAAAATTAAAATGGGCCAATGGGCGTTTCGGGTTCGGAACTGTCGTCGCGGTTTTGACAGATCGCGTGTCCGGGCACGTGCGGGTCGTGTGAGCGTGCTGTGCGCGCGGGCAACGGCGCCACACTGCGTTCGCGCGCTTTTAGACCTATGAAACCTTCGCAGCCTCCGGCTCTCTACGTATTAGAACTGTCGATTATTCTAAAAGATTTTCTCACGGAAAGGATTCAGTCGATATGTAGATCTGTTGACGGGTAACGGTAACGTTTCTGACTGATGTTGATGCGCTAAGCGCCTTTTTGATTTTGACGGGTTGGATGGTTTATTTTTAAGCGGGATATTATATAAATGAGTACTCGGTTATGGTCCGTAGTTAATTGTGAAGGCTTTTTGTTGCACGTGTGAATGGATCTGTTTATGAAAAGTGAAATGACTTGTACATACGTTCCGGTATCGTTTCGTCGTAGGGCTTTAGGGAAGGATTATTTTATAATCTATGGATTTACATTTTATAACCCTTTAAACTTATAATCACCTAACCGAGTACGTATCTTCTTAAAATATCTTTGTTCCACTTTTGAGAAAAAGAACAGCCAAATGGAATAATGTATGTTCATATGACGTAACAGATGATAATCAAACACGTAGTACAAAAGACATCAACGCGCTGTACTTGAACACTTTCAACTTTTTTGACATGGTAACACAATTTAATATAATTAAGTCAAATTAGTTTTAAAATACTTTTTTTTAATGTGCATATTTGTGTAACCATCTTCTCGTCGCTGCCGTTTTCAATGCTTAAGAATCAACCCCTCCATATGAGCCCGCGGGGGTCGTAAATACCACTAAGGGATCTAACCAGAAGAAGGGCAGCTGCTAACTTCTTATTGGTCATCATTACTGCGACCACAAATCGTGATTATTGCAAATCTCTTCAGTTTTGGAAGAGGGTCTGTCCAACAGTGGTTAATAATGAGCTGTTGATAAAATCTCGGATGGTGAAAATATTTTTATTCTGTATTCTTTAATGCTTCTAAACTTCCCAAAACCAAGTGTACAGTTTGTTTATCCAAAGCGGAGCAGGGTCAACTAGTCTACTACTTGACGATATATTGACGTACTTATATCTTCTAATTCGTAAAATAAATATTTCTAAAGCCTGAAACGTAAGAATACGTTGACGTAAAAATTAACTGACTGATAACACCATTGACAGTTCTCGTGTTACGTCACTAGATGTCAATATCTGTCAAAAAACGCGTGAGAGAGACAACTAGTTTTCTTTCACTTTGTTCGCTGTCGCTTCAACTTCGAATAGAACAGGCGTCATGCATCACTGCGAAACTCTGCCCACATCCAAGCCACACTCTCAAACATTACCCGTCTCGCTCTAGCTCTTGCGATAAGTGACACTATATTCAGATGAAAGAGACGGAAGCATTGATGTTTTTTTTAACGAATTGTTAAGGTTTTTTGTGAAATATAGATCAACTTTAAAATAATGTGTCGTTGACCCGGAGTTCTGGTTACCGGTAAATTGGGGGCAATTTGCGGAATTGGATTGAAAAAAAGTAAACATTGAAAGCTTTTTATTGCCATCTAGTTGAGAAGAACGCTGGTTTTTCTATTTTTGATATCTATCTAAAAAGTTATACAGGTATTTTATGTGTTCAAATGCTTAAAACCTGTGTACTTAGCTACATAGAAAATATATAATATTATTTATTGTACACACACTTATAAAGTAAACATCGAACAATATAAACAAACTTATTATGAAAAATTTAGCTGTGAGGATTGCATTAGTTGGCATGGGGCTCATGGGTATTTAGAGTGGGAGTTTTTCCTAATTATTTACGTATTTGGGGTTTTTCCTGGATATGTAAGTATTACAATACGATTTAGATTGCTGGTGTTAGAACTTTATTTAAATCCGCCTGGCTAGATACCACCATTGTTGTGTTCCGGCATTTAGAGGTAAGATAGGTTCCTCAAATTCTTGAGGATTTCAGGTGAAGTGCGCTTTCACTTTTGGCCTTATCATAACTTGTAAATCAGATGAGAAGAAGGCCTAGCACCTCCCCATCGTACAATAAAAAAAAATAAGTTGTACATACAGGTGTTCCCTGTCTTAAAGCTCCTAATGTCTGAAGACATTAGAAGCGTTAAGACTAGAATTTATAGGCACCAGAATCAATACCCAGAAGGGTAGGGTCACTTTAACGTAGACCTCATTCTGGCCTTTGCATGTTTTGAGGTCAAAAGCTGACCTCAAAACATCCCGTTCACAACCATTTAAGGAAAAAACTTTTTTTTTTTAAACTAAAAAATAAAAATTTGTTCAGATTAAGAACATAACGTTGGGTTATCCCAACGTTGCCAAACGCCAATGACAACCTGATCACAAAAATGACAGCTGATGCCTAGCGCCAAACTTTTAGGAAAACTGTTATTAAGGCGTTGACCCATGCTTCCCTTCTCGAACCCTGTTCCCAACTCGAACAAATAGGTCAAAGTCAAATGCAATTTTTTTTTATTCGTTAAGATTTTTTAGGATCATTTTCAAACGTCAAATCTACCGCCTGTACGGAATCGCGACCAGCACACAAGCAGAAAGGCATGAAACTCGGACTGGTTAATTAGGTGCGTACTATTAATAATACTAAATAATTAAATAGTCCTAAATCATTATTTTGTACTAGACTAGCTATCCAGTATCACATAGCCTTACTTTCTTTATAAACCTGTCGTGAGGAACATAGACTACTTTTAATCCAGAAAAACTAGCGGCTAATAAAGTTCTAGATCCTTGACGGATAGCTCCACTTTTTTTTGTACTAAGGGGAAGGACTTGGCCTACATCTCACCTGGTTTCAAGTCATGAGACACCTTGCTCGCATCCAATGGGTGAAATAGTTGGTAGTATTCTATTCTTGGCGGTACCATTTCATCTTCCATACTCTGGCCATCCACTATCCAAAGAATGTTCACCATCCAAGGAATTCAGTCACACCCCAGCGCTCAGGAACATTCCATCGAAGAACTACTTAATTAATCAAACGGATCCATTCTGTTCAGGCATTTCCACTTTTTACTCAGATGACAGAATCATTTGAGCAATTTGTCGAGAATTCTTATCATTATTGTAATCAACACATGTTCTACATAACATCAACAGCTTATTAGTGTCCACTGGACAAATCCTCTTTGAAGCTGCTGGTCTTGACGTAATAACCACGCTTGGCAATCAGATTGGTGATTGCATTAAATTTGTAGATACAACATTCAAGGTAGGAAGTTGCTGCCATACTTCTGGTGAGATCTCTTAGTCAGCTTTTACGACATCCATGGGTTGAGTTGGAGAGATTCCGCCACAGCAAATTCTACATCATGGCTTTTGATCTCTAGTCTTATCTTGCTTGTCTTTTTTACTTATTTTATAAATTTGGGCTTATAAATTTTAAACTTTGAAAGTGTTCCAGCAACTTTGAGCACATAGTCATCATACAACTATTTTTTAAATTATCAAATAAAGAACTCAAAAATGCATTTTTTCTAAAACTCACTAAAACCTTTCCAACAATAATATATTTTATTTAATGCAGGACTTATTTTTTTTTAATCGAGCTTGTTAATCCTAACTTGACTTTTTGATAACTCTAACGGTTTCAGACTTCGCCTCAGTGGCCCTGGAAAACAAGTCACCCTGTAAGTATAATAATTATAATACCGACTAACATAGTAAAAATCTTATATACTAATATATATATATATCTAAATATATATAACTCAAAGGTGACTGACTGACTGACATAGTTATCTATCAACGCACAGCCCAAACCACTAGACGGATCGGGCTGAAATTTGGCATGCAGGTAGATGTTATGACGTAGGCATCCGCTAAGAAAGGATTTTGATTAATTCTACCCCCAAGGGGATGAAATATAAGGAATAAAATAAATAAGGGATATTATAAATAAGATTTAGAAGAATATTGAAATAAATAAGATTTCATTAAACTTTTAATGAAATCTAAATCTAAAACGAACACACCCTCCAAATTTCATGTCACGTGCACGGTAAAAGGTCAAAATTATCATCATAGATTCCTCATATGATATGGATAAGAACGTGGTTCATGGTTTTTTGATTTTTTAATTATTGAAGGGGTCTTTTTATTAGAAAAAAAATCTAAAAACATTGTTATTTAACAAAAAAACGCGATGTACACGTGGTTTCTATAATAAACTGGTGTATTTTGAGTACTCTTTATACAATGGATGAATGTCAAAACTACCAAGGTCTGATGATGGAGTAGAATCAATATAAAGGGTTTTTTTCAGTAAAGAACAGTAATACATTCTTACGTATTGCGCATTTAAAATGATTGTATGTGTGATACTCTTCTACGAACCATGTAAACCAGGGTCTTACAATGATGACAGCGCGGTGGTAGCAGTCGCGGCTTAAGAATCGACCCCCTCCAACTCAGCCCGCGGAATTTCGTAAAAGCGGATTTAAGGGATCTCACCAAAGGAAGCGGCAGCTTCCTGCAATTTAACAATAACATATACAATGTGATCACCAACCTGCCTGCCAAGTGTGGTGATTATGGCAAAACCCTCCCGTTTTTGGAGGAGGCTCTGTCCAATATCCAATTAACCACTACATAAATGGGTTGTTGACGTGACTGTATTAACGACCCTTAACTAATGTAACTTAACTACTTGATACACAGTAATCTTCTAATGCATAAAAGACAAGTCCTGAGTGACTGACTGACTGATTCAACTAGATACAACGCACAGGTCGCTGGGCGTACAGACTATAAATTTCAAGGGCATGCTTGTCTTGGTGTGTAAACGCCTGCTAAGAAAGGAATTTTGAATATTCGCACCCTTAGGGTTCAAAATTAAAAATTAAAAATTAGTCCTTAGGTAATCTGACTGATTCCTTTGTACATAGTTAGTTTAATTGTACTTTTTATTGAATAAATGTTCAAAATAGGGTTCAAAGTTCGGAGTATAATGTTGCATATCCCTGAAACCACAAATGATAGGTACTTGAAAATTAGTATGTTGATTAACCATAAAGAATAAGTTATGGCTTTTTTTCGGTTTTTAATAAGTTTCAGAAATAAAGGGTGGGGTGTTCAATATTCAGACCTGACTAATAATAAACAAAAAAAAGGGGGTCCCATACATGAAACGATTTTATAAATTGATATTTTAGACCTGTATAATAACAAAATTGGTGTGAGTATTAGTGCTTACTTTGTGGTAAATAAATAAATGAATAATAAAATCTGGTCAAATGTGAGTCGGATCGGCACTAAGACTTCAAAAAACCTGCAGTTTTTGTCTGGAAATGTAGGTCAGAACCCTCAGTGTGCGTGTCTGCACACCATGTAGGATCTAATTGGTCAAATTTATCCAGATATCCAACAAATATTTATAATATAATACTTGCGCCTATTTCAAAAAACCAATACGCGGACGAAGTCGCGAGTAATAGCTAGTAGACTATAAGATACTCCATTAACAGGTTGCCGATGCTTTAAAACGATTAATAAGCCTTTCTAGGGTTCCGTAACAAAAGGGAGCAAACGGGACCCTATTACTAAGCCTCTGGTGTCAATTCGTCTGTTCGTCCGTCTGCTGTCAGCAGGCTGCTTCATGAACCGTAATAGACAATCAGTTGAAATTTTCACAGATTGTGTATTTCTGTTGCCGTTATAACAACAAGTAGGTAATAGAAAATACATGCAACGGTTTTTTAAGATTTTAATCTATAGTACAAGCGCAGGATAGTCTAAATAGTTTGGTTTAACATGGTCCTTACTTTGATGTATAACAATAAATACCATGAGTCGGATACTCACGAATATTCCAGATCATGCAAAAACCAACAAGCTTTTCCTCGAAATGTGGGTCGAAACCCTCACAGTGTCCGATGGCTGATTTATTTTTGAAAGATAGACTAGATTCAGCTCAAAATGACTAGCATAAAAATACCTAACCACCAACATTTCACAGCCAACTCATTTTAAATGTTCGAAATCCAAATGAGCTCCAAAAAACCGAGCTTCCGAAATTCCATTCATTCTCACGCGTTCCTGAATAAATCGATGCGTCGCGATCATTGCGTGCTTCTTGCCCCCCAGACAACAAAGACCTTCATTCTCAATCAACCATTTTCTTTAGATAGGTCTACGGAGTCTGGACCTTACACGATAAAATCCAGCCAACTACGAGCTATCTTCTCGGTATGTTTGTAAAGAAAGACATCGACAATCGAAGTTCTTTATAACTGGTCAACAAACTTAAAAAGGACAGCCAATTGTAAAGGGATAAAATAGTTATTCGAACCGTTGCAGTAGCTTAGGAATTTTAGGAATTTGTAACGTAATTTTAAATGGTCTGGAAATGTAACAATTCCCTAGATAAAACTGCCGAAGCAAACAGCTAAAAGTAATAATAATTAGTTGAGATTGATCTGTAACATGATTATTGACATACTGGTTCCGGTAAAATATTTTAGGCCCCCCTGATCTTCCCGGGGATGTCGTTAAAGGTGACTAAAGTATTACCACCAGAAAGTTGGCAGCAGTCACCTAATATTTAAAAACAATACTGCGATCACCAGCCGTCTGCCAATCTTGGTGATTATTGAAAATCATGCATTTTCAAAGTGTACCTGCTACTAACCGATGTATTACTGATCATCATCATCACTAGCAAGTGATGATGATGATCAGTAATACATCGGTTTCACATAGCTAAGATTTGCATAGGTCAGCATACCGTAGGAACTATTATCTAAACTTTTTAATAAAACACATTGAATAAAATAAAACAGTAAGTAAGTTCAAAAAATAAAACCCAACTTTTTTTAAATTATCGCGATTATTATACATAATTAATAACAAAAACGGGTCTTCATATGTCTCAGTCTGTCGGGAATATAAAAAGGTACGCGATGAAGACCCGTTTTTGTTATTAATTATGTAAAACCCAAATATTAAAAAAACAACTGACACGCAATATATTTTAATGTATTAAATTCATTTTCATAGTGATATTCAGAGGATAGCCGTGGTTTTATGCCAACTGGGGAGTTGGCATAAAACCACTATTGCTTTGTATGGGGATACAAAAAAAAACATTCTATCAGTAGAAAACGATCATAAGCTTTAGAGCAAAGTGGCATCTGACCACGGCTATTCTCTGACCATCACTATTAATTAAGCAAACCCCCATAGTATAGGTGAATACTGATCTTATATAACATTTTACCCTACATCTAGAACAAGAGGATAGGTAATCTATTTCTGAAATTGCGAGATTGGTTCTCTACGTTTACGATAATCATAAAATTATTTTCCCATTCCAATATCCCAAAGTAATCGGGTAATCTCAAATATAGGCTCATGCGCATTACGCGGCTTCAGCGCGGGCCACACTGCGAGAAGCGAAATAAGCTAGCTAAGTTTTTCTTTTGCAGGCAAGGATAAAGTCTACTTTGCATACTCTGGCTCTCCCGTGTGCCAACGGAACGTAGCAAACTGCTTGGTGCTAGGCTTTGGCAGGCTGCGAGGCGGCCTTGCAAGTCTTACCATCAGAGTATTCAGCCTTAACCGTTAGCAAAACCCAGCGATTCCGTTGCCCAAATTGGTAAATCTACCTAGTTATGCTTACTAAGTTTACTTTGTAACGGTCTTTATGTAGCCCGATTGCCAACCGAAAGACGCCGACTGCTACGTATCGAAGTTTGTTAAGTCTGTTTTAGGTTATCACATGCTTCACATAAATATAGGGTTTACTTTTTTGACAATTCATTTATTTCGACCGACAAGAAATTATATTCATACACAATTAACATAGGTAGGAATAACATAATAGTTTTATTTATTTAGCTCGTTTAATTTGGTAGATCACATAGTGAATCGGAGTGCGGGCGGGTGGACGCTGTAGCTTCATGAGCTAAGCTAAATATGCTTAGCTGTCTGTGTGGCCTGCGCTTAAGGCGCGTGCACACAGGATTGTTTTATCCCGCACAAAGGCATTCGACGCACATTGCTCACCAATAAAACATATGAGATTGCCTTTAGTTAGTGATGGGGCGTGATTTCGAATAATCGATGAAATATGGAATATAATTGAGCAAATAATTTAAACCAGTTTTTGGTAAATCCTAGATTTGTAATTTTTACCTACTTCTTCACTTTGTTGATCAAAGCCTACTGCAAAATTTAAGGGATTTTTCTAAAATAACCACGCTTGGCAGTTGATTTGGAACCGCAGTAAAATTAACATGAATTGATAATGCACAAAAGTATCACCTAGCGATAAACCTGTGTATTTTTTTGATAATTTTTTAATTCATCGTGTTTCTCATATCATATACCTCCATCAAATAAATGTTAAGTAGGTGCAAGTTATTTTTTTAAGCAATGAATACAATATGGTTAGGTATGTAAAAACCACTGCCGTTCCATAAACAAGTAGTTTCTGTTGTTGATCGTCAGTATGTCATTCAATCTACACGTAAATATTTATGATCGATAAAGCCTCATAAAATCGATATAGTCTCGTCACTGGTACATCGAATCGTATCGCATAGCCCCGCGTGCGCAGGAGTCTCCAGTTACGCAGACTATCCCACTTTCCATTTCCTCACCGCATTACTACAATGCCTTTTTGTATGGAACCTACTGTTTTTTGCCGCACCTTTTTCTACATTGTAACTTTTTTTGCCATCGAGAACGGAAAACAATGTGGACCTTTACACGAGGGAATGCTATTTTTGAATGAGATTTTTTTGAACTAAGTTTTTCGTTGTAAGTTGATTTGACTCTTAATACTTGTTACCTACACTCTTATGAAACAGGTCTAGAATCTTCATCGGAAAGTTATTTATTTTTTAAAGACTATATAAGCTGTGCCCGCAAAAAAATACAGTTTGTGAGTGTAAGAGTATCAATTGAAATCAATATAAAAAATTAAATCTCTCTCCCCTAAATATGTAGTTTTTTTTTCATGTTCAGTCAAGTGTTTGCTGTACATGTATGTTATGTTTTTTGGAGTTTAGTTACAAAGTTGGTCGCTACAAAAAGGCCTTTTATTTCAACGGGTTGAAATTGTTATTCAAAATATGACATTAATTTCACACAGTGTTTTTATCCACAAACTAAAGCAAGGCTTGTAATATGGGATATGTATTATGGAAATAATACTTATATATGTTCTTATGTAAATATATATTTACAATACATATTACTTACACTAACGATACAACAACCAGACACAGAAATATTCCAAAATAAAATCTGCAAACAGAAAAAATATTTAGTAATAAATCCGCCAAATCTCTCTGAAAAAATCAAATCGACACGTGTTTCGCCTCTACACTTACACTCACTTGCAGCGCAGAGCTCGGAGCGACAACACGTCCACAGAGGGGTAGTCAGTGAGCAGCAAGACTATATTTCCTGAGGATGCCTCGTGTAGAGGCGAAACACGTGTCGATTTGATTTTTTCAGAGATTTGGCGGATTTATTACTAAATATTTTTTCTGTTTTCAGATTTTATTTTGAAATATGGATCTCCGCAAAATAACGCCTGAATCAATTAGCTAACAGAAATATTCATCAGTTAAATGTATTTCAATTGTGGGAATCGAACCCACAACCTACAATGCAGAAGGCAGAGCTAAACCAACTGAGCTGTAAGGCTTGTTATGTATCGGTATTAAGGAAATTACTGAGACATTGAGGAAAAAAAAAACTAGAACAGGGCATGATACATATACCTAAGGCATGCATTTAGGTTGGATTTGTTTTATTTGTTGAGGACCTATTATAAAATGCCTTTAAATTCCAAACCACATCAAAGCTACATCGAGACGCAGCCGTTGATTTTGTTATTGCCTTTCAAAATGCTGTGCTCATGTATTTTTATTAATGAATAAATGTACCTACGTAGAAATAACAATTAATAAATCACACTTAAACAAATAATTTGCTACTTACATAGTGTTTATGTCAGCCTCATAGAAAATAGCAAGTAAACCAATCAACAAAAAAAATGCAAACACAATATCAGTCTAGTTGTATCTTACTATAAAGAAATAAATATGATCATGAGTTCTGAATATCTGATACAATCATACAAGCATTGTGACCTTAAGACCCCTGCTTCTGAACGTCAGAAAGAAATGGTCCTCATACAAAAATTACATGTCTTATTGATGCACTTGTACATCTGAGGCTGGGACACACTTAAGGCCCGCTTCTTTCTGTAGAAAGTGAGAAATAATATAGATAGACCAAAAAAATTATAATTTAACACTTACTTGACTCGACTTTAGGTATGATTTCTGCAAATAAATTGTAAGCAAGCCAGTTTATGCTAGGAATGTTACTTATGCAAACAATAAACTGTTCCAGACTAGTGCCAGACTAGACGAAAGCGTGTCCAAAACATTGGTTCGATAGCCATGCTGAATAGCTATACTAATTTGCTGGCCAAAAAGAGCCAGCTGTTGGGTCACGTGTTGTCTCAATAGCCCCGCAAGATTTGTGAAAACCCGGAGGGCACCGGCTCTTCACGGACCCAAGACCTCAACCCCATAAAGGATCACAAGTACCTAAGCTTTGTCAAGATCACTATATTTTCGCCTTTTGTGATCCTTGGCTGAATTAGCCGCCACGCCAGTCCTATCTGAATAGGTTTTCACACATTTAGGACCGCCCGCGGATATTGTAAAAGTCAACTAAAGGATCTCATCATAATGGGGATTGCATGAGTGTGTCAGCAGTTGTGGTTATTGCTAACTCTGCTTTCAGAGGAAAACATCAGCAGTTGATTTTAAGCGGCTGTTGATCAGCAAGCAAGAAACTAAAAAGTTCACAAAATATATTTCCTACGTTTTACTATGTAAGTTTCTCCTTAAGACCACCACAGCCGGCACGGTAGCCAAAGGTCGCAGGTTCGTTCCCGGCCTGCGCATTAAATCCTTGCCTACAATAATACCGATCATTTTTGTCCTCATCTCATTGTTTTAGTTATTGAATGCATCGACCATTGTTCTTCGTAGCCGTTTTACTTTTCTTGTGATATGTGTTCATGTAATACTGTTACAAAGTTACGATACATTTTCTGATGTTCATTTTTTAAAATTAAAACACAGAAATGAAATAAATCTTGTTATGTTTCCAGTGCTGGGTAAGTAACCATTATAAAAAATTGGTAGACGCCTCTAAAACGAATAGTTCTTTCCAAATTGTGTAACTGTTTATTTGAAAAGGTTATGACCTCGCGGTTTTCCTGGGTTTTACCTGGGACTGGGAGAGGGTGAGGTGTATGGAGCGAGCTTTCCCAGGAGGCGATGAGCGAGCTTTCCCAGGAGGCGATGAGCAAGCTTTCCCAGGAGGCGATGAGTGAGCTTTCCCAGGAGGCGATGAGTGAGCTTTCCCAGGAGGCGATGAGCAAGCTTTCCCAGGATGCGATGAGCAAGCTTTCCCAGGATGCGATGAGTGAGCTTTCCCAGGAGGCGATGAGTGAGCTTTCCCAGGAGGCGATGAGTGAGCAGTCCCAGGAGGCGATGAGTGAGCTTTTCCAGGAGGCATTGAGCAAGCTTTCCCAGGAGGCGATAAGTAGCGGCACTTCCGCGCACTGATGGAACACAGCCAACTGCGGAGCGCTGGAATTCGAGGGTAATCGTAAGCCAAGCGGACTAGGTACTACCACTGGTATCATTCAGCTATAAGAAATTAGTTATTAAGAATTTCTTGAATTTTCAAAATTTTTTTTAAAGTCTTCACTGCATAATTTGACTTACATTTATGCCTCTGAAAACAGACAGTGTTTGTTTTTGTCAAACCATCTCTTATATTTTCTCTCAGCTGGGCAAAGTGATCTTCCAATTCTTTCCACACATAGTGGTTTTTTGCGGACATCCACCATTAATTAATCGAAATCATTCCGCCAACGCTTGCGTGGCCTACCGCGACGTCGCTTGAGTGTTGCAGCGTTTCCCCATTTGTCTAATGAACAACCCAATCCCACTTTTAGAATTGCGGTTTTTGGCCTACATCGGCTATGCCAGTAATTGAACTTATCACCGTATTCTGTACTCTGTCGATGTGAAGGCCATGGCCTTGCGCTTTGAAACTCAGTATCTTAACATTACTTGAGAATAAATTTAGCACATTCAATATATTTTGAAATTTCAGCTACTACCAGCGTCTGTATCTCAGTTGTCTTAAGACCCTTATGTCTTCCAAAAGAGCGTTATTAGGCATTTGTTGGTAAGCTATCTCCATCGTAGACATTATTCTTGCTTCCACAAGTTTCGAGCATTTTGTATAGATAAGAAACATAAAAAACTCACGATTTTATTTTAAAAGCTCAAGCATTCTTCCACTATAGAACTACTCACTAGTAGGTGGACAACTAGTCCTAATGAATGACCTATCTAGGAAGAATATCCTCAAACCATTGAAATCTCTCACAGCCACACTGACTCCAACCTTTTTATCAACCATTCAATAAACAGCGCAGTTTTTTGCCGCCTTGAAATCCGTTACGGCCTACACTTGTTCTTGATTTTATTGACATGTGAAAACCAACACTGCCACAACACCAGTAAAAAACTATTCACACGAAAACAATCTCTATTTCTGTCCAGAACTGAGGGATACTCATCTTCGATAGCTGTAAATGACACTGGTTTTGCTGCAAATTTCTTCTACCCTTTTTTAAATGATCTGTAGCTCTAAATCGATGGGATAAGATTCATTTTTGTTTGGTTTTTGGGAGTAGTGATGTGTTGCGGTAAGTTTGTGATATTTTACGCGTATGGAGTGACGAAGTGACAGGCGGGAAGGCGGCGTCCTCTGACGCGTCCAATCAATTTGTTGGCGCACAATACGCAATACATCGTCGCCAAACGAACTGGGTAACACCGGGAGTCGGGGGTATTCTGGAACTTTCAACATTTCACACCAAAAAAAATACATTAGTAGTACTTGCAGCTTACAAGAAAGGCTACAGACAAATGGTCACAAGGTACAAGGTGGACTGGCTAACAGCCGGATCAAATGTAGATTAACATTTTTTGCGGTTTTTAGAAATATTACAATATATTATTTTATACATTTCACGTCACATAAAAATGCCGCCAAAACAAAAAAGAAGCAAAAATATACAATAACATTATTAAGATGTTGTCTTTACAATAAAATACTGCTCGCGATTCCTTTAAAATAACTCAAAAGTTTGTCATAAAACTATCCTACTTTGTAAATCGTGTTTCTGCATAAAATATTAAGGTATACAAGATTATTGTTAATGCAAGATTAACAATAATCTTATGTTTAATAGCAATGTTCTTTCTAAAATCTTTTCAATACACCAAGATTCAGACATACGGTCAACATCCTTTTTTTATTCATTATCAAATAGCATCAAAGTTCAAAAGCACCTAGCACCCCTTAAAATCACACATCGTCTTTTTACTGGAGATATCGCAGAATAGCCCCGCCGCGCGCCGGCCGGGTGTCTCATACAAGATGCATAGGTGCGCAGGAGTTGCGTCTGCGTCGTTTTTGCACAGCTAATGAAGTGGCGTGGTCACTCATTAGCCCATAACGAGGCCGCCTGGGTTCTAAGCCTAGTCTCAGGGCCAGGTTTTATGGGAATAGACCAGCTCTTTTTTATGTTGTCTACATTTTTATGGAAACCCAGAAACACCTTGGTTTTTTAATTCATTTTGCTTACTGAAAAATACATTTTGGAACTGAATAAAACCTCTTTTATCAGAAAATGTAATGTTAATGCTTTCCAAATTCGTTCCATAATGTACTAAATATTTCGAAGGTAATGGTCGCTCGATTACCAATATGTACAGTCTTACATGTAGCCTGTAAGAAGTAGCGAATCTAACATTTTAGAATCCACGATTTGTTATGCCATATTGTACGTCCATCACTCCCAGTTATGTTGGAAAATCCTGCACTGTATGTATGTATGTGGCAATTTTTGTGACGAAATAACTCTCAAACGCGTTACCTATCTGATTTCAATTAAATTATAAACAGATAACATAAATATAAATTGATTAGCTCGGGGGATTTTTGATAACTAGGGTAGGTAGTTTTTTAAATATAGTGTAGACAGAAGGAAGCTGCTGCCATTTTTGTAAAGCCCTTGGCCGATTTCTACGACATCCGTGGGCTGGAGGGGTAGATTTAAACCACAATAACCACCGCAACAGTTTTGAGAGTACTTTTAAACAGATTTAAACCTAATCATTGCTTCTGCCTATCCACCATGACGTGCGGTCGGTGCTTTGCACATATTCTGGCTTTGCAAGGAATGAGACACTGCTTTGAACACTCAGGTAAATAAAGAGATATTGAGAAAAAAGTGTGCTTTGAGAAAGGTAATAAAACACACTTTTATGGTATGATTGATAATTTTATCTTGTAAAATAACTTCCGTTCCTTACACAAACCATACATCACGAGACCGCAGTTCAGGGTGCACTATGAGTACTAGTTATATATTGTATTGTATTGTATTGATTATGGTCACCCTCTGGACGGGCAGTAGTAAAGATACAGTCATCTTAAAGAGTTACCAATTGATGCTGCCAGCTGTACCATATCACTTCTCTACAAGCAATTCCTAAGGTAATGTAATTTATGTTTTATTTTACTTTATCATTTTTCTCCGAACACAGTCCGCGTATGCATTTGTTGTGTATTTCCTTAGCAATGGACATGGATAGCCAATTTATACCGATGCCTTGGAGCGTGTGCGATACGCAGGTAAGTAATCTAATCTATTGGTTGCACAGATAATAAATAAGCACCGAGTTATGCGGTGCCGCAAGCTTTCTGATTACAATTGGAATATTGTGCCATTTAGCATATTATGCTAGAAACACTTTACTGTGATATGGGGTGGGTTACATGACATGACATTACATAACAGTAATTTAACACAGCGCCATCTAGTCCCAAACTAAGCAAAGCTTGTAATATGGGAAGTAGATTACGAATATAATACTTACATACTTTTTTTTGTAAATACATACTTATCATACAATACAACACCCAAACACAGAACAAACATCTATATTCATCACACAAATGTTTGTCCCGGGTGGGAATGGAACCCACAACCGCAGAATCGGAAGGCAGAGCTCCTACCTACTGAGCTGTAAGGCTTGTTAGATCTTCCTTCTTGTGGTTTGGGTAGTAGAATCGTAGACCTTCAGTCGATAGCGACGGCTGAATGATCTTGTCGCTGGTGGTAGTACCTATAAAGGTCCGGTGGCTTGCGACTTGACGCAAGTCCGAATGAGTTTCGGCGATGCGAGGCCTTTAATAGGCATCTTCTGGGAAAGTTCGCTCCATGGTACTTGCCCAGATAATGACCAGGCAAAAGAACCTTATGTGAATTTAATATTTTGGTATTTCGTTTTATCGAGGTTTAATTTTCTTAAATTAAATATTTTTTTCGTTTGTACGAAGGGGGAGCGCTTGGCCTTTATCTTACCTATTTTCAAGCTATGATAAGGCTGAAGGTAGAAGCGCACTTCACCCGAAACCATCAATAGACTCAAGAACTATCTTACCTCTTAATGCCGGAACAAAATTTAGAATACTTTAAGCAGGAAAATAATATTTTTCTTGGTATGATAAATAAATATGGAAAATATAAAAATTCAATTTCAAAAACATTACTATCATTAGTTATATGTTACGTGTGAGTAAGTAGTGTCTTCAAATTTCATTTTTTATCTACGATGTGTTTGCCTATTGACCAAAAACCGAGACAACACAATGAATACTAGGATTAAATATACTTGGTGCAATCGGGTCCCGGTGACGGTATCAGCCTATTAAGTCTCATTTGCATCGTTGACAAACAAACAATAATAAATTAGCAATTCCGAAGGCTTCTCAACAATAAATCAATGTTGTACACGCGTGGTCCCAGCATTGGACTTCATAACTCAGAGAGCTCGATCGGTTCAAGTAAAACAATGACGTATGGTTGACTGGAAGTGCTCTTCATTACTAATCCTCTTATACACGTATTACAAGTTACGAGCCGTATTGAAAATGAAATAATAATTAAATAGTCTTTTTTTTTATTTCAAATAAAATTAATTACAACTTCAGTGAAGCCATATTTTCCTGTTTTGACTAAATGTAAGCTTGCGTTTCGGAAATGATTGCTTTCCATTAATTTTATAATTTACATTACAGTACATTAATTAGTCATACGTACTACAAGATGCTAATTGGAATATTCATACTTAATTTAAATACAATGCACTAATTTTACCATCACAATTAAAAAAAAACTCACCTTGTCAATAAAATATCAAATATCATTAACTTATTAAAAACACAATTATAGGTACATAATAAGATTAAAACAAAAAAAAGACACACAAGTTGCGTGCAAGCCCAAATAACAAATAACAAAAAAATATTCAAATGTATGCCAATACCACCAATCGTAATTTTTATTCGGTGGCGCCCCCCTTTAACTTATTCTGCGGATGTCCTTTAAGTTGACTTAAAGTGTAAAAAAGATTAAAGTGTAAGCTTTGTGGGATACATTATTTGAATAATGGATCCCACAAAGCTTACACTTTAACTTCGATTCCCCAATCCAATTGCGAAATGTGATGATGAACAAACCCCCCCCCCCCAAAAAACACTCCTAATTTTGATGAAACTCTGACTAATAGTGGGCATTGATGTGAGTTTTCTTATCTTGACTTACAATTTTGAAAGTGAGTAGAGTGAGTAGACTTTTTACACAGCTTCATTTAGCCCCAAAGTAAGCCATCCTTGTAATTTGGACTACATTACGGACAATATGAATACTTACTACGATATATATTGAATAGTTTATATTATATAGTACAGTATATATTACATAGTATTAGATATACATGAAACACAGCGCAGATTGTAGAGATATTAGGCAGAGCAGTAGCTCTATTGATAGTAATCAATGTGAGGCCAGTTTAGAGGTTTACGATCAACACTGGAAATGGGTCCGGGCAAAGGCTACACCTAGCTTTTTTACCCTGGTGAAACACGGGTTACCTACAGTTACTCAAGTCTGCCCCACCCCGACCCATACTCAAACAGTGAAATAAATAATAACCGCCAGGAAACGGTGGTATTTTTTATTTTATTTTATTTTTATTTATTTATTTAATATTTACATTGCCATTACAGTATAAAACCAAGGCGACAAAGAAATACAACAAACAATTACACAAAACAAGCTGATTTTACCGGAGTGAAGTTCGGAATACCTGTGTGTGATGAAACTAAATCACCACTCTGGTCTACTGATACTGGTTTGCCAGCCGGTATCAGAGCCAATGAGGTAGAAATTTGTACTTGGTTTGGTTGGTGTTATGACTTTGTGCCTGACTAAGGTAATCTTAATATGTCTATCGCCACAACAACAATTCTAAATTGTTGTGTTCCGGCTTCCAACATTTAGTCAAAAGATAGCCAGCCTGTTGAGTATTCTGGGTGAATCGCGCTTCCACCTTCGACCTAATGATAACATGACGTGAGATGATGAATGATGTGAAACGCTTCAATACACATTTTCACCGTTGATTGTAGGTACCTGGTACGCAAATGTCTCATCCAGTTTTTCTATGATCATAAGCCATTGAATACTCATTACTTTATTGCAGGAAAATATACATAGCCGTACAATAGATTTCTGCGTTAGATACGATGCCTATCGCTTTGAATAATTATTAATTCCTGTTTAAAATCTACAAACCCATTATTATGAGCCAATTAATGGAAGTTCGTGATTAAAGCGACTGGCTATTGGTATCTTTATAAATGATTTTATAACGTAGCTCGGATTTATAACGTAGGCACAGTATTGAATGAACACCTAAATTTCTGCAAAAGCTGCGGTTATTTTTATGATGCTGATTTTGCAACGAACAAATAGACCAGACTGCTCTAGCTGCTAGTCACACTTACCATTCTCTCATAATATAAGTATCCTCATCCCTTCCATTCCATTGATGGTATAAGGATATGGATAAGGATCCATATCCTTATACCATCAAACATACCTCCTTATCCATATAATTTACTAAATTTACTTATTACTTATCCCTTCATCCCACACAACCGATTCCCAAGCAGGGTACACAACAGCCAAGCGCCTGATCTTAAAATTTCAGCCAAAACTCTCACAACATGGCGTTGAAGAGGACATGTTATGCCGACCCCACTTAATATAGGAAAACGGGCATGAAGATGATGATTACGATATTACGCGCAAGTAATGCTTCTGGTGTTGCGAGCGTCCATAGGCGACGGTAACCGCTTTCCATCAGGTGAGCCGTATGCCTGTTTTTCACCTTAGTGGTATAAAAAAAAATAAACAAAAATTGTGTTTCAACAAGCCTTGCCAGTAAGTAGCTGTTCTGCTTTTTGCGCTGTAGGTTTGATTCCCATCCGATACAAACAATTGTGTGATGAATATAGTTGTTTGTTCTGTATTAGAGAGTTGTTGTTATTGTATGGATTTACTGAAAAAAAACAGTATTCTTTTCGTAATCTATTTGCCATTTTATAAGCTTTGCCTTGTTTGAGACTAGATGCACGGTTTGAAATTAATGTTGAGTAAGTAATCTTTTTATTTGTTATTTATGGTTAATGTTATGTGAAACATGCTTGAAAACTTCTTTTCAGGACCTACTTGCAAAATTGAGTACATTTTCTGTGGCATTATCACTTTGATATAAATATAATTAAATAACAAGACATCGAGTTCCTGTAATGTCTCTTGTAACCAATTTGTGCGCTGTAGTGAAAGTGTACTACACCATTATTTCACACATTTTATGACACAATAGACATAGCTAAACACGAGACTGGGTTCTGTTGCATGGGCTTGTTACATTTTCTACACTATTATATCTGTTTGGTAATAACGCAGTGTCTCCCCTTAAATAGAAACTGTAAGAAACGTGACATTGGACACATTCTTTAAAATAATTAATTTTATAAAACTAAGTTAGCATAAAATTACTCATTAGCCTACATAGGCTAGATTGTAATATAGTTTTAGAGCATATACTAAATTAATATGCGCTAAATATAAAAAAAAAAAAAAAAAAAAAATATCTGTTTGGAGGGGTAAAGGTTAATAGGTATATACACACACTTACACAACACATAACGTAGAGGTAGAGTTCTATCTCCTAGTCCCTTGGCAACTGAATTGCTGGCTTTTGCAAGTGATTACGGCTGAATGATGACATCACTGGTGGTGTCCACCTGGCCCATCTGGCTCCTCTGGCTCCATCGTTGACCTCATCCTTGCTCTGGCGCTAGAGCTAGACGCCTGAGAAGAGATGAGAAGATAGATAAACAAAAAAGAAGCTATGATATGTGTATTCTTTTCAATATCGCTTGTCACAGGATTGTCGGCGGAAACACCGTAGATGAAAAGGTCTGTAGTTAAAAGAGTAACAGGTTTGTCGTCGTGTAGCTGTCATAGCCTGCTGTCGAAAGGCTCTGCTGGTGAAACGGAAATTAATGAATCATCGAACGACACAAACCGACGAAAAGTCCAATGGCGAATCGGTCTTAGGAGAACCGTTGCGGAATCATCTTGTATACATGAAACTAAATTAGGTATATAATTGAATAATTAACTCAATTTGGTGTACCTTTTTGGTATACTTACGAACATATTTACATAATTGTTAGTACAAGTAGGTACCTAGTAAAACGATTAATCACACAATTTCCCATATTGGCGGAAATAAATTTCCTTGAAGATTTTAATCGCATATAATTTCAAATAAAGGAAAACCAATGAGCTGTTATGGTAAAACTAGTTCACAATAAAATTGTTCATTCACTATTCTTAGTAATTCATCGGTAGGGAAACAATAAAGTATATTAAGATAGAGGATAATAAAATTATTGTTTACGTACATGCAAAATAATTTCATTGGATTTTCCAGTTACTTGCTATAAATAAAATCTACCTTACCATGATATTTTGATTTCTCATTTTGGGTGCAAATATGTGCAGCGTAGGTCATATTCTTTGTGGATATGACCTAAGCAGTAAGACTTTTAAAGTTGTTTAAAAAAAAACTAGTGACAGGAATTTTGGAAAGCTGAGGTGAAAAATATAAGCGTAGTTTGGCAGAGCGATGAAAGCCAAGTAACGAAAACAGTTTTGCTTAAGAGCGTATCTACACTCATTTGCAAAACTCTTGAGAGGTATAGTAGTAGTAGGTGCTATAAAAATATAATAGATGGATATAAGAGTAGATATGCCCATATCTCGTCTTCGGTCAACACCGAAGACATATAATATGGGCAAAAAAGGAGTGAATAATAAGATGACGTTTCCTCTACAGGAAAATGATATGGCGAACCCTATCATCTAGTGTGGTGTTCAAGGCTAGAAGATAATAATGGTAAAACAAGGTAGTGATATTGCTAGTTATTATATTGACATTTCTCGAAATCCAAATGAAATAACAAAGTCATGGCGGGTCAAAAACATTTATCATTTTTGACTTTCAAATACATGAAATTTCCATTGACCCGGGCTCCATGAGTTATTTTACAGTTGGTCTCACTCTTATCGCATAGTTATTGTGTTTTGTCTCTTTTTATCGAGTGTTAATAGAGCAGGATAGATGATAAACTGCTATCATTTCAGCTGCAAAACAACTCTGTTGATACACATAACTCGGTCTAAATTAAGACATAAAGGCAGTAGGCTTTGTCTTTAAAACGTGACCTAGCAGGGCATAACTATGGTGTACAGTCGCAGACATAAATATCTTGTAATACTGATGATAAAACTAATTATTTTATTTTAGTGTTACTATACTCGTATCATAAAGAAATAATTTGCTTGATAACGGTACACGACTTTCAATGCATTTTCACGCATTATTAAACATTGTTGCGGTGGTGTACTTTTTAATCGACTTAAAAAAAGGAGGTACAAAAAAGGAGGTTCTTTATTCAGAAAGTATTTTTTATAATGGGTCAGCTCTAGACTCTAAGTATTTTATCCGTAATCTAGTTCCCATATTACAAGCTATGCTTAGTTTGGGGCTAGATGGCGCTGAGTAAAATGAATGTCCTGTAATATTTATTATTTATTATTATTATTATTATTTAGAACTCGAAACATGTCCATATGTAATGGAGTGAGTCTACTCAAAAGGTGCCTATTAGTTATCTTATTGGAGACATTAGTTATTAACAATTCTCATAGCTCAGTTGGTAGTAACTCTGCCTACTGCGCTGTAGGCTGTGGGTTCTATTCCCACTCAGCAACAAACATTTGTGTGAATATAGATGTTTGTTCTGTGTTTGGGTGTTGTATCATATAGTACGTACGTATTTTTAAAAAGTATTTAAGTATTCTATCCGTAATCTAGTTCCCATATTACAAGCTTTGCTTAGTTTGGGGCTAGATGGCGCTGTGTAAAATTAATGTCTCATAATATTTATTTATTTTATTTACTTATTAGTGTCGTAACACAGCGGAAATACAGTGTCTGAAAGTTTAAGTTTTTGCAGTGCGCATAACAAAATATGTTTGGAAGCGCTTAGTACTAATTAGTGGAATATCAATTAGGTAGGGATAATACTTCAATAACTATGCATCTGCTATTCTCGTATCAAAGAACTGCACACGCACTAAAGTACATCCTATAAAATCGCCCCACGCCCCACGATGGCTGATGGTAATTCTTGTCACCTATAGTTGAAAACCAATACGTAAGTAGAACCTTTTTACTCAAATGGTTATCACTAAATTTTTCTACAATATCCCGCAATCTCTAGCAAACACAAGAAACTATTCTTGAACAAATCTTTGTTTTGACTCTCAAACGTTGATTCTACAACTATATGACTTAAAATAATATCAATAACATAAAGCGGGTGAGTATTATATTTCATCCAACGTGATAATTTCGTCGCCAGTATTTTGGCCATGTTACAATCCGGTGACAACGATCGACTGGGGTATATAGAAAATATTAATTTTGTAGATAATCAATTTGATGTTTTTCAGTGTATCACCTCTCACTCTCTCAAAGGTTTGCTGGTAGAAAACTCTTTAAGGGTTAAGCTCGCAAAATATAAATTAGATAAAAGTTTATTATTATTTTATACCCAGCTCCGAAGTAAATAGCAGCAAGCCCTCGACTGTACTTACTTGGATATGAAGGCAGTTTGGCTCTAGCCAAACGATTTTATGTCACAATGACGATGTTATCGAATGTGCAAATGCGGCGCAAACCGGGTGTCCAGCTGGGAATAACATTTTCAATTTCTTTATCATCATTCATTCTTCATTTGTATAATACAAAAGAATTACATTTGCGATGCGAAAGTGGATACTGTTGGTTTTCGCGGCTTAGCACAGGGGCTATTTTGTTGTAGATTTGTGAGAATATTGCAACATTTTGGATTGAGCTTATATTGAAAAAAAAAACTGTGTATTGTGCTATGTTTGGGTGTTGTGTTAGTACCTACGTAGTATGTATTTTATTAAAATAACTTACATAAGTATCCTATCCGTAATCTAGTTACCATATTACAAGCTATGCTTAGTTTGGGGCTAGATGGCTCAGTGTGAAATTAAGGTCCTGTATTTTTTTTATAGTCTTTGAGTAGATAGGTACATAATGAAACAATATGTTATTTTTTGCAACTTTTTTTTCAATTCAATTTGTTTAGCACTTTTGGCGTGAAGGAAAAACAATCCATTTCAACATTCAAACAAACTTTTGCATTTATAATTGTGATGTGACACCCAAACAGAATTTGCTAGCGCATTTGCAATAATTACTATGCTTTGTGGATCTCGCTGCCATTCCCTTGGTGTATAAATCCTTAATTGCTTCTTTCGACAACTACGATGGATAAAAATGGCCCATTTTCCCTAGCCCATCGGTAAGATAACAATTAGGATTACATTATAATTTATTGAAATCTAAAACATTTCAGCGCTACAGATCCACAATACACAATAGTAGTAAGTTAATTTAAATATTAGTTTTTTTTCTGTTCAGTAGGTACTATTTTCTTTTAAAACATAAAAAATGTTGTCAACCAATGAATCTACAACAACACACTATTAAAATAATGAAACAGAATACATGTTATACTTGTGGGAGAGTAAGATAGCTAGAATAATAGTGCTTCATCTCGAAATGTACTTTAATTAAGTCGTCCAATGAAGTACAGGGCAAAAAAGAATAGTGCTATAGTTTGAGTCATATAGCGGGCTTGTATTAAATTTTATTACATGCTCCAACGTGGTAAACCACTTAGTAATGTATGGATACTCTTTGCTTTGGAAAAATATTACAGTGATCATCATTGACGTGGTTTACAGGGTTTTCTAAAGGAATCAGAATTCGCAGTTTTTTTAGATTTTAACCAATATCATCAATTACCATTTACTTCATATAGTAACTTATAAACTTAACGTCTATTCAGAAAAAATAACAGTTCCTAGTGGGATTTCCTATTCACTATATGAGCAGCCTTTTATAGGGAAGGAATTAACTATCTGCGTGAAGATATTAGACGGAAAATCAGACGCTTAAAGCTAATTAAAATTCTTTTTCATAAGATTTCTTTGTGAAATGGCTCGGCAGGAGAAGTACTACTACTACCATACTTATTTTGGCCGCCAAGCAGCATTGCTGTGTCTCGGTTTGAATAATAAGGTTAGCGGTGAAATTACGGGCACACGGAGATTAACACGTAAACTCCTCAAGTTAATAGGCGCAATACAGTAAGGCGTAGTTAAAGGCAAGAGTTGCAATTAGTATCGGTGGGCTGCTTGCTTTTTCTACTTCTATGTTTTATACAAAAACAAATTATTTTAGCCTGGTATTTCAATCGATAGGATTTCTGGTTAAAAATCACCGAACACACGTGACTTTCCGCAGGCCCTAAGCAGGCTCCGGAGTATCGTTAATTTTAACTCTCTTATACAAAGTAACGCACCACAATAGGAAGCCCTTGGCCTTCATCTCTGGTTTTTGGTTATGATAAGACCGAATGTGGAAGCGCACTGCACCCAGAATCCTAAACAGCCTGAGGAACTGGCTACCTTACTTCTAAATGACGGAACACATCAATTTAGAATTGTAAATATGGCGACATACTTAGGGACATTTACCATGGGACATTTGAATAGGACGTGCCATTTCAAACTGCAAGGCAGCACCAACACCAACCTACAGGTCATAGCAAACATATGCGACTTATCTGCTATGAGGTATTTCGTTCGGGTTCAGATTAAAAAGTTTTCCTGGGGGACTATTGAAATTGAACTTGGAGGATATACCTCAATATAATTTTATATTTAAAAACAAATATGAATGAATGTATATTGTACCAACCCATTGCAATTGTAAACTGCTAACATAAGTAGGTAATCTGAATCATCATCATTCTCCTGCCTTAGGGGCCCCAGCGTCGGGTAAGCTCCACACTAGGTGGGGTCGGCAAAACATGTTCACTTCTCCCACTCACTCCTATCATCCGTCACCTGCATACCCATGTTATCTTTCATACAATTCAACCATTCATCTTAACCACTCTTCTTAGACCTTCCCCTGCTCGCATATCCACCTACATTCATATTCATAACCATTTTGGTCAAATAACTATCATCCCTCCTCATTTCATCTTGATCTTTGTGGTCTAGGGGTTCGCCCATCGGAATTGTTACCGTCTGCCCCCACGAACTTGGGGGCAGATGGTAACACTTATGGCTATCTGCCCCCACGTATGAATAGTAAGGGCACACGGTAAGCCATAAACAAAATCCTACTACCAACGAAAAGCTTGAAATTTGTATGAGACAGCAATACTACAGGGCCTTTTTTACGTAAATAGGTTTTATTTAAAGGACAGGTTGGCATCTCCAATACCGAAATAGCATCAAAATAGTCAATTCAGTTATTACACCCGCAATCGAGGAACCTACGGAAGATCGTAAAATTTTATTGTACGGGCCCACTTACCCGGTGACGTGTTTTTGCTTGGCACTTAGCTCTAATAGGCGTCGTTATTGTAAATACTGGATTGATTTTAAAGGCTATATTTGGTAGAACTTTCAAAGCATATAATCTTATATTAAAGTTAAAGGTATGGCACGGTAATTAAAACGTTTTTTATTTTATTTAACAAATGTATTTTTTAGAACCACAGTGTCACCAGTAACTTGTCTTACCAAGAATTTAAAAAATCTCGTATTGGACTCTATCATCAACAATCTATTGTAAAAAGTAATTTTAATAACACATATTTGGCATCAAATGGTCCTTGGGTAACCCGACTACTTCTCTTGTAAAGAGTTAGTTTAATTGTACATATTTGACACCAAATGGTCCTTAGGCAGCTCGACTACTTCTCTTGTAAAGAATTAGTTTAATTGTATATATTTGGTCCTTAGATAATCCTACAGACTACTTTTATTGTACAAAGTAAATTTAATTGTATATATTTGGCACCAAATGGTCCTTAAGTAACCCGTAAAATTCTCTTGTAATGGGTTAACTTAATTGTACATATTTGGCACCAAATAGTTCTTAGGTAACCCGACTACTTCTCCTGTAAAGAGTTAGATTAATAATACATATTTGGCACCAAATTGTCTTCAGGTAGCCCGACTACTTCTCTTGTAAAGAATTAGTTTAAATGTATATATTTGGTCCTTAGATAATCCGACTGACTACTTTTATTGTACAAAGTAAATTTAATTGTATATAATTGGCACCGAATGGTCCTTAAGTAACCCGACAAATTCTCTTGTAATGGGCTAGTTTAATTGTACATATTTAGCACCAAATAGTCCTTAGGTAACCCGACTACTTTTCTTTTAAAGAGTTAGTTTAATTGTACATATGTGGCACCAAATAGTCCTTAGGCAGCCCGAATACTTCTCTTGTAAAGAGTTAGTTAATTGTACATATTTGGCTCCAAATGGTCCTTAGGTAACCCGACTACTTCTATTGTAAAGAGTTTAATTGTACTCGTACATATTTGGCACCAAATGGTTTGCCATGTTTTGAGAGCCAGTACCTTCTAGAAAAGCTCACTCCATCGTAGACCTTTTCATAGTTCTGGCCTAGTTCTGGTCAAGAACTTACCCATCATTTATAAAAAAAATGATTGTGCATGAATAAATATACATATTTTTACTTGTTTCAACTTTTAAGTTACAACAAAATCAAATTAATTTCTTGTTTCAAACAATATTAATAAACTACTTGCTACTGTTTATAATGAGCTAACAACGTCTAAGTGGGTACTTTAGTGTCGAAATAGTTAATTAACCAGCAGTGTTCGGTACTTTATTAATCGATTAATTGCTTTGAGATAATTTTATGGTCTTACTAACTTTGTTCACTTCTAGAACTTGATTTAACGTAATTTCAGGACGCAGCTCTATCGAAAATCATGTATAAGTCAAGTATGTACTTAGTAGATAGTACTATGTACTAGGTATATTATTAAGCCATATAGCAGTAGCTCTGCCTTCTACACTAAAAGTTGTGAGTTCGATTCCCACCCAAGACAAATATTTGTGTTACGAATATATCTTTTATCTTTTTAACCGCCTCTGTGGTCTAGTGGTTCTACCCTCCGACTTCAGATCCAGAAGTCCCGGGTTCGATCCCCATGGGGAGTACAATATATTGTGCTTGGTTTGGTGGGTGGTAGGACTTTGTTGAAGACCACCATCTTAATTTTCACCATCAATTCTAAAATTGTTGTGTTCCGCTCATTCAGAGGTGAAATACCCAGTTCCTCAGTTTGTTGAGGATTCCGAGTGAAGTGCGCCTCCACCTTCGGCCTAATCTTAACTTGTTACCAGGTGAGATGAAGGCCAAGCGCTTCGCCGTAGTACAATACAATATATAACTATGCTTGTTCTGTGTGTTGGATTGTATGATAAGTATGTTATAATAAAAATAAATGTACATCAGTAATCCGTTATCTAGTTCCCATATTAATTTGCCCTAGTTGAGGGGAAAAAGAATCTGTGTTAATGTCTAATAAAAAAACTATGAACATCGGCTTACGCCTGTGTGTTTTATATAAAATTATGCAACCCGCCCATAAATTACGTAACTACAACTAAAAACCAGTAATAAATTAGAACTGAGACGATTTTTCACTCGTCCTACAGATCTCTATAAAAAATAACTAAAGCACATTTTTTTACAACGGGGAAGCTTTTGGCCTTCGCCTCACCTCGCTTAAAGTTATGATAAAGCGAAAGGTGGAAGCATACTTCACCCGGAATCCACATTTCATATAATATGACGATAAACAATTGACTTATTTTGTTTTAAAGTCTTTCACTAAACGTTAGAAACAGATGTAGAACAATGCAGTGCGAAAACCACTAAGCCAGCTGATAAATACTGCCAGGTGTTTAATTAACAGCCGAGTACTTAGTTCTAGTAATTTACTGACAATGTCCATACATATCTCATGTTATCTTGTCTACATAATGTAATAACGTCTGTCGGTCACTGGGCATTTCATTAGTCGCGGTTGTGACTATTGTTTTCAATTTAATTTATAATTCATTAAACAGTTTGGTAGGTACCAAAAAGTTAATTCTTAAAAGGTTGTCATGGCGACCGAATTGAAAACTAAAATTGATATACAGACAGACTACTTATTTCCCCACGAGGATTCACCTCTGATCACTCCTCTGAGCGAGAGATCTTATGAGTCTTATAAGAAACTTCACATACTACTAGGGGGTAGTCAGAGGCACGTCCGAACTTGCGCTCGGCACATGCCCACGGTGAAAACTTACTACTGTAGTATAATTACTACCATTACAATCTCTAGAAGTTTTCATTTTTTCATGTACGTGCTATCTAGGATCTCAACAAATATAAAAAGCAATTTGAAGCACTTACTATACCTAATACAATACTTTTTTGTAAAGTTCTAAAGGTTTTTAGAAAAAAATCTATTTATTTTGGATTATTTAGATATATTTTGAATTTAAAAGCCTCGATAATTAGACCTGTTTTCCCACGCCCGCCACACATCACATTAACGTGTTAACATGTCAGTAACGTGAGCTCATAAGTTTTACCTCTCCCAAAAATGTGTCAAATAAGTTAAAGAAGTTTTCACTACAAAAGGAAAAATTGTTTGTATCAGACCGGGAAGTACTACGACTAGTAAAAAGCAAAAGAGACAATTCAGAAAAAAATATATAAATTGGCAGGTACAAGTAGACATGCCAAGGCCGGTAAGCTGAGTGCGAACCGTTTTGTAAAATCTTGTTAACGTGCCGATCAAGTAAATCCAGTTACGCCAAACGCATCGTCAACGTAAAATGTGCGAGTGTAAACGTCATTATACGAGTACTATCTATTTTAGTTAGGTTTACTCGAAACATTTTCGAAAAAAATGACGATCGATGCTCGAGAATTGCATAGATCTATAGCGTACTAGATGTGGCAACTTTAAAAGTAATGGTAAAAGATTCCCACTCGCAAAAAAGTTTAGTAAACTTGCCGCTAGGAGACGCTGTACACATATCCATAGAAAATAAAGTTAACGCAAACTATAAAGTATACAGTATGGATGTTCGCACTCAGCTTGCGGAAGTATTTCATGCCGAGTGGAGATCAACAGCTCTTGTCGAAGACTACTTATAACCTTCTGCTCAAAACACCTCCACATTGGCGAGTCATATTAGGTATCTGCCAGTCTTCAGGATACTGTCTGGACTGGCTCAAATTCTGTGAATAATTTTACAGAGCTTAGATAACACTTAACCAAATCAAAGATTGACAACAATCGACTGGTTCATCTAAAATAGTTTTTAAAAATATTGTTTTTATAGATAATCCAGTTGATACCATTATTTAGCTTTAAATTAAATAATCATCTGTAAAATATTATTTACATAAATCAATCAGTAGATCCATTTTTTAGCTTAAAATTAATGAATATGCTGAATTAGTAGCAGATTTGTCTAGAATGCCAACTGATAGAAAACATAATACATCTAAATTAAATGTAAAGCCCTAAAGTATGAACTTTAAGACAAAGGTTAATCTACATTAAACATTAAATCGTAGACTTTCTCGCAACAAATTCTCTAGAAAAAGCTCACAAAATGAAGCATGGAATTACAAGCCGCAGACATAAACAAATAGAAAATTGTTGCAATAAAAACAGAACCGCAACAAAGATCGCCCAGATTGAAACGTTCCTTTATAAATCCCCACGTGCCTTTATAAAGGCTTTGCCATAAAAACACCGCCGCGAGTCATAAATTATAACAACATAAACACCCCATATCGAAAAAGCGCTTCACAAAAACAACCTTGTAATGAACAACAAAACAACACGATAAATTTTAACTTAAACAGGTGTTATAATTGATGTTTAAAAGCTAAATGGATGACCTTAAACGGAGGGTTAATTTCTTAAAGGCTGTGCGGCTACAATGTCATAATTTGTATGGGACGAGAGCAAATAACTTTGTGCTCGCAAACAGCTGTAGGCGAGGTTTGTTTTATTGGCTTGCGGTGGTCCAGCAGCGTTGAACATCCTATTGCAATGAGGCAAGATGGCAGTAAATACATTTAATATCAATGAAGAGGATATCGATAGGTCTGTACTTAAACCTATCAATATCCAAGTACCTGATATATCTATGAATCATAAATAAAAACACACATTTCTATGGAAAATAATAAGGAAAACACGTCTCTGTCAAAACTAAGTGAAAGTGTAAAATACAATGATTCGACACTGAATATGAATTTAATATAGTGTACAAATGTAAATAAATAAATTACTGAACATTAATTTCACACACATCTAGCCCCAAACTAAGCATAGCTTGTAATATTGGAACTTATAGGATATAATACTTAAATACTTTTTTTGGAAGTACATACTTATCATGACAAGCCTCATAGCTCAGTTGGTAGTAACTCTGCCTTCGGCGCTGTAGGCTGTGGGTTCGATTCCCACCCAGGACAAACATTTGTGTGATGAATATAGATGTTTGTTCTGTGTTTGGGTGTTGTATCATATAGTATTATATCGTATGTATTTACAAAAAGTATTTAAGTATTTTATCCGTAATCTAGTTCCCATATTACAAGCTATGCTTAGTTTGGGGCTAGATGGCGCTGTGTAAAATTAATGTCCTGTAATATTTATTTATTTATTTATTTATTTATCATACACACAACACCCAAACATAGAACAAACATACACAAACATACATACAAACATACATTATACACACAAATGTTTGTCCTGGGTGGGAATCGAACCCACAACAACCAACAACCCACAACCTACAACGCTGAAGGCAGAATTACTACCAACTGAGCTATGAGGCTTGTTATGACTACTACCATAAATTATCGTGACGAAACGCATATGTGGTCTATGGTCTGGAAGAGATCTTTTTAAAGCGACAAGATCGTCCATTGTAAACTTTAGTTTTTAAAATAGTTAATTGTTCTTCATGTTTTTGGTGTACAATAAAGTAATTTCATTCACTCATTCATTAATCCTTGTGGTTCGTCGAGAGGTATCAGGCCCAGAGGTCCTGGGTTCGATCCCAGGGGGTGCAAGTTTGTGTTTGGTTTTATAAGTGATTGGGCTTGTTTTAAGTCCGCCTGGCTAGCACAATCTTACCTAAACGACGTCATAATTAACATTAAAATTGTTGTGTTCCGGCATTAGAAGGTAACCAGTTCCTTCAAAGTCTCAGTCAATTTCAATGTTTTTATTCTTTGAGACTTTCTATGATCATTGTGAAACGTCAAATCTTCCGCCTATTCAGAATCGACCTTAGTCTGTTGAAGATTCCAGGTTTAAGCGCGCTTCCTCCTTCGGCCTTATCATGACTTAACATGATGAGATGAAGGCCAAACCCGACATAGAACATAGTCTTTTATGTACACGGTAATAAAAAGCTACACCACATCTAAAGGGAAAATTTAAACAAAGGTATTGAAATTCCTTGCGAAATATGAGATCAATCGTCCGATGACTAGACCTACCAGCGCCTTTTACGCCAAAGGTAACCGAAGCGAGAACCACCGATCTACAAGTAAATCTCGCAACTATAAACTGAAGCGAAGAACACCATAAAATCATGTGTCCGACCTCTTAGTTAGCGCCTGCTTTATGTAGGTGCAGCTCAAAGTTCGAAATTGAGACCGTGCCGATGAGTTCGAGGTTTAAAACCATTTGGTGGGCGAACCACTAAATCACAGAGGCGGAGAATGACAAGATTAAATATGTCGTTTAGTACGTTGCCAGCTCTTATGAGGATCACTAGGGGTTTACCAGAGGCACGTCCAAACTTACCTTCGGCACGTGTCCACGATTATCGATTGTTAGACATTAAGATGATGATGACTTTTTCGCCGATTGATGCCACGGTGGCTTGCCACTGTGGGAAATATCGTTGTATGACTGTAAGCACAGCTTTGTATGCATTCTGTTTTTTTATACCATTACAATCTTGGAGACATATTCACTGGAGTCTTCAACGCCAGTGAATAGGTTTCTTTTAGACAAGCGTGATCCAGTTAAGGCCACAACTTTACTTTTTTTTTCTAGTGAGGTGGTGGTCAAACGCTTGAATATCAACAATAATAATGAGGTTGTATCTATTGTTCAAAGTGTGCTAGTTTTTTCTGTAGATGGTTTAACGACTAAGTGTTTTAAGAAAGTTCCTAGGTTCTAAATGCCATTAAAAAAAACTCGTTCATAAGTGAAGATAATTTATTTTGCATTATCCCATATTGACTCACACCTATTGCGTGTTGTGGTTAATTGAGTACATGAGTTAGATAACCTTACACTGCTGCAGTAGTGACTTATCTATGGGTTATATTTGTCCCAAGTAACGTGACAGGAAATGTATGAAACAGCTGAATCAGTTGTACAAAACCATATATTTTTATTTGTTGGTGTGTTTTTTGTTTATTTCATTGATTAATTAGGTATCTATTTGGTCGGTACCTATGTTACCTAATTGTTTCTACGTATACCTTTATATGATCTAGTTTATGTGGGATAAATAAATGTGTCTTTCTTTCTTTCTGTGTTTGGGTGTTGTGTTGTATGATAAGTATGTATTTACAAAAAATAAGTATTTATGTATTCTATCCGTAATCTAGTTCCCATATTACAAGCTATGCTTAGTTTGGGACTAGATGGCGCTGTGTGAAATGAGTGTCCTGTAATATTTTTTTTTTATATATTTCTTTTTTTCTTTCTTATCGCACATTAAAACTTGTCCTATAGCGATATTAGTTGTCAACTTTCATTTCATTACAATTCCATTTAAAGACGATTAATGAAGTTGGCTGTAATAATCACGTTTACGACAAGCCCATGGTCTAATTGCAGGGCGTGTGACTCTTGACCCGGATGTCCTGGGTTCAAATCCCGAGTGGGAAACATCTTTGTGATATTTGTTTCCAGTTTGGTAAGGACATTGCTGGCTTGAACCTGATTATCCGATTAGTAACTTAGTTTGGTGCTAGATGGCTTTGTGTAAAATGAATGTCCTGTAACTGATCCCGTGCTTCGGATGGAAAGCCGATAAATACGTAAGAGTCGTTGTAAAATGTCACGGCAGACGCTTTTGGAGGCGGCTTGTAATGAACGATGTCCAGGGCTAAAACCCAGCCCACATGAAGAAAGAAAGTTGTATCATAATCCAAAATATGGACACCGTAAAGGAACCAAAGTCACTGACATAGCCCTAAGAATTAGCAAGCTGAAGTGGCAGTGGGCAGGCCACGTAGCTTGCAGAACCGATAATCTCTGGGGAATAAAGGTTCTCGTATGGCGATTACGATTAAATGCGAAACTGAGTATGGGAAGACCCCCACTTGATGGACCGACGATATTGTGGCGGTCGCTGGGAGTCGATGGATGAATCTCTGTTTCGCTATTTGTGGCGTCGATTGGGGAGGCCTATGTTCAGCAGTGGACGTGTGTAGTCTGATACAATGATTATATCAGGAACAGTGGTCCAACTGCTTCTGATTATACCATGATCACATTGTAAGTTTCTACTAAGGGGCCTAGTAGGCAAGATTGGGTCACCAATTAATCGATTATTATCGACACATAAATTGTAAATTGCATTTGCATACCAGAATTTTGGAAAGGATAATTTAGTCATACATTGCGCCGCCATACCTTTTGGAACAAAATTGATTATTGGCTTAGGCTTGTTAAAGATTAGACTATCTTTATAGCCAGATTATTTAGTAATCTGCCATTATTATGGCATTTTTGCGTTTATAACTTTATTGCTACTAGCTAGCAATACTAGCCAGTGACACATTCGGACTTTTAGTCCTAAGGACATGCCGGTTCCCTCACGATGTGACCTTCACCGCTAGAGCCACCAGTCAAATGCGCATATAAGCTTCCGAAAACCCTAAAATCCATTGGTGCACGACTGGATTTGAACTCACAACCTCCTGATCGGAAGGCGGCCCATACCCACTTCGCCACACACTTCTTGTCATGTAAAGTTATTAAAGGGACCTGGAATTGCCTGAGTTATGAGGATTTGGTTTAATAATTATGAATTGTTCTAAATATATAATCAATATAATTTAGGCATATACAATAATATAACTAATTTAATAATTGACATAGTAATACAATGTAACATGTGCCTATTCTTAATTTGGAATAAGATTATATTTTATATAAATATCTTGTAATAGATGTAGAGTGAAGTACACTTAGTGTTACCTATGTTTAATATTTAATTACAAATGAAATAATTATCTGAAATATTGACATGATAAGATTTTCAATTGAACAACAGCCTGCTTCGTTTATATCTACCAATCATATTACAATATCGATAACAATTTCTCCCTAACCGGCCTTCAATCTAACTCAATACAGCCATTGATTTGAAATTGATACAGACCCAGATACAAATCGACTATTTCAATTTTCTCATAACAAGATACTCTCTTAGCCAACAATGTATACTAACAATGCAGAATGATCCACTTTAGCTGCCATATTGTTGCAAATGAATACTAAAATTGTTACTCTGCATTTTTTTTATATATGATGGGTCAGCTCTTAACCTTTAGGCTTGTCTAGCGCAAGAACGAGGTCTACGATAGAACGAGATAGAATGACCTGGCTATCCCGTACGCACCCACGGAATACGGTGCCTGACTTCGGCAGGAGGGTGGTCGCTAGCCAGATGGATCTTACAGAATCTACCACCTGTGCTGTAATCATTCAGTCGTAACCGCAAGCAAAAGCCAACATGCTACGTGTCAAGCGCTAGCAGACGTACGGCAGGCTACCCGTACCTTGTAAATGCTCCAAAGAGCCGAACTCATCGTTTCGCCTGTACCTTTATTATTAATACTGATAAGGAATGGAACTCCTTGCCCTCGTCTGTTTTGCGGCACGAGTACAATCTTGGAGTATTTCAGTCCACAGTGAATTAATTCCTTTTAGACAAGCATGCTCCATCTTAGGCCACATTTTTTCTTGTTTTTCAAGTAAGCTGGTGGTCGAACGCTTGGCATTACAAAAAAAAATAATAGAAGTAGCTGGTATCATTTTGATGATTGTCCAATGATATTTTGTAAACACTAGTAATTATTACATCATATGAACTATTTGTGGTAAAAAAAATGCCTAGTAAGTATACAATTTAATTTTCTCCTAGATCACCATTTCTAAACTCACATTAGGAGTAGATTTACTCAATAGTTATGGTTTCCCAGCAAAATGCTCGCATGTACAGTTTCACCCTAATTGTAAATGACGGTGTTTTCATACATGCTTTGCAAAATGAAGAGCCATTTCAAACAATCGCGTCTGAGGGCGGCCTGGGTCATTATTTTCACGGTAAGTCTTCCCAAGTGCCTGTTAGAACTCGGTGAGACAGGAAACAGGTTATCGGTACGTGAATGTCCTCGTAACCTCAATAATAAATGCAATACATATCAAAATATTAAAATAGGGGAGGGATGAACCTCCAGCGAAGATGATGAGGATGAAGAAAGTGAGTGCTGAAATTAAGCCTGTGAAAATCGGGGAAGAAGATTATGTTATGCCGACCTCACTTAATCTGGGATATTAAAATATTATTTGCCTGTTGAACAAATCCGATATAACGGGCGCAACTCAAAATATGATTTGGGGCTAGATGGCGCTGTGTGATATTAATGTCCGGTAATATTTATTTATTTTGTGTTATTAATATTAAAAAGATTTAACTATATGTAATAATAACAACCAATGAAAACGATTTACGCTAGCAACATACTATATCATAAAACTCATCTGCATCAAACAAATAAGAAAGCAGGTCAGGTAATATTTGGAAGGTGTTTGAAAAGCTGACCGATAAAATTAAATTTAATTCCAATTAAAAAATAGAAATATATATCCCATACACCAGATGCACTGGTTTCGGGATTCGGACATGGTGTTTTATTCACGATCATACCTCAGCGAGGTCCAGGCAGTGTGGCCCGTAGGTATCGGCAAATTGGGATTATTACGTTAGTCCATAACGAGGTGTTCGGGCCCACTCTCTAATCAGAACCACCGCTGTTCAGATCTAAAGATGTAATCATGGGATTTTGCGGCTTTTATCATGTGCCAAGGATGGATCAGTGTGGCTGAGATATTGAAATATGTACTTACATGCAAGGGCTTTTAAGCTATGCTATAGCTGAAAGTTTTGTTGGGAAATTCCGTTTTCATATTCATTTATTGAGACTTTCTATGGAACAAACTAGGATTTTTCAACCTGCCTCGTCTCCCAGCTCTGTTACTTTGTGTTTTTCCACATAAATCAATCATAAAATCTTCAAGTTCAAATTGATTAAGCTTGCTTAGACCACATCTTTACCTGTTTTTCAAGTGATCTGGTGGTCAAACGCACTACTAACCCCGAAATTATATTTTATCTACTACTAATAAAGATGGGTTGACGTTTTTTGATATTTGTCTGAGGCCTTGATGAAAAACGACTGGTTAGTTACTTTACAGTAATGTTACTTTTAAATCTGCCTTCTACGCTGTAGGCTGTGGGTTCGTTTCCCACCCAGGAAAACCATTTGTGTGATGAATATTGATGTTTGTTCTGTGTTTGGGTGTTGTATCATATATGTACTTACAAAAAACAAGTATTTCAGTATTCTATCCGTAATCTAGTCACATATTACAAGCTATGCTTAGTTTGGGGCTAGATGGCACTGTGTGAAATTACTGTCCTGTAATTATGTGTAAGTATCGGTTGAAATAAAGCTTAGTGTATTTTTTTTTCATTTTTTGTGTAATATATTCAAGTTAGAATAAAATAACTCAAATAGACAAACTACAAAGTGCTTCGGCAATAAAAACAAACCGTTTATCACATCAGAATCAACACCTCATATCATTCTCACTTCACTTCTTGACATGCAATTAAATAATGCTGCGAGTGCGCACTAGATTCAATATCTGCGCAACTCTTTTGGATCTACGGACTTTATGATTCTTGGCCCTACTATGATTATCAAGAGTTACCTACGTTTTTTGACAAAATCGTGTTTTGGAGATACGGTGATTTATACGAAATTTTAAATATAAATTACATACATTCAAGATTCAATCATTTATTAGTATGAATACATTTATTATTATTACGGTCCTACAATCTATGTTTAGTGAATGTATTCAGCATCGAATTTTTCACTTCTTACGCACTTTGCAAAAAAATTTACCTATAAGTAAATCTTACTGCCCATATTATTATAGACATATTATTTTAATTGGTTAAAAATATATAAAAATAAACATTAGAAACATATTCTCCCTGGTTCAATTAATGACACACACAAACACAGACACACACACACACACACACACACACACACACACACACACACATACAACCGCTACAATGCTACAATTTTGAATGGGTGAGAGCTAACCTTTGGAGGTTGACTTTTAGTCAACGATTAAGGCTGAAGATCCTATGGTTGGCGATAGGACCTGTAATGGTCCGCCTGGCTTGTAACCACCCTCCTTCCGAAGTCCGGCGCCAAGCAGTTCGCTGTGTTTCGACGGTGTGCGGTGCCATTAACATTAACGTAGACCTCATTCTCCCTCAGGTTATGCCCAGGCAAGCCTCGAGGTCAAGAGCTTAGATACATTTTTCAAATTTAAAAAAAATCCGCCCTCCTTTCGAGTTCCACAAGTAATCCACAGCAATGCAAAAGCTGTTGCGCTGTATGTAACTGAACACGCTTTGTTTTCGCGGACAGTTCCCACCGCGTTGCTAATTGAGTGTCTGCCGAACGAAATATCGTGTTCGCACTCCATTTTTGCATCACTTTATATGCTGTTTCGCCGCGAAAGGGGCAAAACTGACCTAGCGCAGACTAACAAAGATCTGGATGCTCATTTACATAGTCAATTTAGCCTAAAGCCTGTATGATGAACGACAGCACCGGCATTGCGGTGGGCGTTCAGTTTTAAGCGCCACCGCCGTCGACACCCCCGTTTGTCCTACGGTGACAATGTTCTTGATAGATGATTTAAAAACATCATAATGTCTTTTATACTACATCTTAGAGTATTGATTTGCGTTTCTGTACTTCGCTATGAAAAATTGTTCATTTTTATTTGTCAAAATAATAAAGTTGTAGGTCATATATTATCTTCTACTTATCTTTATGCTAGACTAGCTGCGCCCTGCGGTGTTACCTGCGGGTTACATGGTTACGAAACCATGGTTCGAACCTAAAAGAAAAAAGCAAGGCTCCAAACTTGTGAAAAAGCTTTCTTTGTCTTTATGGGAGAAAATAATAGTAAGGTGACACAGATGACGTTTTAAAAACTAAAACGAAAAGCGACTTCAATCATACAAATATTATAAATGCGAAAGTAAGTCAAAGTAAAGTAACTTATTCCCGTGGGGACATAAAAAAGAAACAAACTATGAGCTACATATACCATATGTAGCTCAAAGTATATAGTATGTTCCTTACTCTTTCACGCTCAAACGGCTGAACGGATTTTGATGAAATTTGTAAGAAAGGTAGCTCAACCCTGGATTAACACAGGCTACTTATAATCCCGAAAAAGTAGCCTTTCCACGTAAATGTATACAAACATACGTCCTTTGAACATATATGTCTAGACGACTCCACAAATCGCGGACACCTCTATCCATCCATAGTGGACGTTGGTTGAGCTTTACTTCGTTATATATGCACTTATTTTGCAAATTGGGGTAGTTGTGATATACATTCAAGTTCAGACGCCTTGAAAGTTACTACGCACTAGTAGAGACAAATAGTACCAAACTCGTTTTACCACGAGACGGCTAAAAGGCGACTTATGTTTAACTTATTTATATCATTCATTTAAATTTAATTAGCACTGACAAACCAATTTAACCGCCTCTGTGGTTTAGTGGTTCAACCCGCCGATTTCAGATCCAGAGGTCTTGGGTACGATCCCCAGGGGAAGTACAATATTGTGCTTGGTTTGGTTGGTGGTAGGACTTTGTTTAAGTACGCCTGGCTAGCTACCACCATCTCACCTGATTCTATCGCCGTAACAATAATTCTAAAATTGTTGTGTTCCGGCATTTAGAGGTAAGATAGCCAGTTCCTCAGACTGTTGAGGATTAGTGTGAAGCGCGCCTCCACCTTCACCCTTATCTTAACTTGTAACCAAGTGAGATGAAGGCCAAGCGCTTCCCCCTCGTACAAAAAAAAACAAAAATAAATTAAGGCTTGATTAATTATCTCATTGGGTGCTGAGCGCTATCTAATGTTAAACAAACTGAGAGTTCTTTACAGCACCCAACGAGCTTACTTGTCCTGCTGCATGAAGGCCAAGCGCTTCCCCGTCGTAAAATAAAAAAAAAGAGTCTCCCGCTCACTATGTAGAACATAGTGAGGTTGTAGGAATATTAACCATCTACATTTGGTTTTGAACTAAGTTCTACCAAAAATTTGAAAACTGCTGCCAGCGTCCATTTTTTCACTTTAGTATGACAAACACTTTCAAATAAGAACAATTCTTATTAAGTACTATCTGAAAAGATCGCTCCAACATTGAGCTACCCAGGTAAGCTTTGAAGTCAAGAGCTGTCATCAAAAGTATAAGGAAGTACTTAAAATATACGTTTAAAAACTAAACAGAAAACCGACTTTAATGAAGAATAATGATACAATTTCGTTTACCTGGATGACGTATTTTTTCCGATTATTTTGATGACCGATGGATGGACAGACAGACGCGTGATCCTATAAAGGGTCCGTTTGTTCCTTACTTCTGAGATAATACACCCAAAACGCTTCAAGTGTGCCTATAATATTTGAAGAGTTCTCCCGATTTTTCCAGGATCCCATCATCAGATCCTGACCTGATGACGATGGCATCACCTGGGAAGTTACCGACACTAAAAATACCCAAATTACTTCAAGTGTTCATATAATATTCGAAGAGTTCCCTCGATTTCTCCAAGATCTCATCATCAGATCCTGACTTGATGTCAATGGGACTACCAGTAAACCCTTACAAACAAAAAAATAATTTTCCAAATCGGTCCAGGCGTCTTCGAGTAATCGGGTAAAACACATCAAAAAAATATTCAGACGATTTGAGAACCTCTTCCTTTTTTTGAAAGTCGGTAAAAATGAGGTAAAAAGAGGCTGCCAGAGCTGTGCGAACTAATAAAGAACCCTAGATTATATTGTTGCTTGCATTAGATATAGGTAAGTATTTTATTTTGAAAGTCTACAGTTCAATACAGTATAATCAGGTTACCGCGTGTGGTCCAAACCTTTGTAAGCCCATGGACCAAAGATCACTTACACTGGCCAAGTGATGAGTCTACGGCCTTCAAGACTAGCGATTGAAAAGCAATTGTTTAGACATCTAATATTCTTTGGGGAAAAGGTAATAAGTCTTGCTTTATTACATACTTGATTGTCTTTTATTTGTTTAATAGTGATGTTTATTCCAATCTCTAGTAACTAAACATCTACGTGTTTAATTTTCAAATAGGTTCCTACCTATAAAGTGAAAAAATAAACGGTGATAAACTATTACTTCTCCATAACTAAATCTACATAGATTTATCGCATCTCTATTTTCTGAAAATCTCGTACAGGAAGTATCAATAGTCAAATAGCTTACAGACGCCACATAATGAATTGGACCATTTTCCTGTTTACCTTTTAATTGAACCCGTCTCACACCGAACATTAGTTCACTCCAAATGACAGAAGCGCATAATTCACGTCAAACAGACCATTAGATCAAAATGGCGGCCAACTATCAAAGAGAAAGCTCTATGCTCTCACATCATTCTCTACGGCATTAAACGCTTGCGAAAACTACCATAGACTACGTATACATTGAAGTTTACACCTTATCGTATAAGTAACATGGTTTAATTTAAGGCAGTGGTGTGGTGTTGAATATGACAGGTCTGAATTTATCAATTTACGAAGATTGTTCCATGTAAAGCAATATTAACACGTTAGCTTCGTGTCGGTAACGTTGCTAAATACTAAATTATGGCAGTTTCATGCAGCTATGCTGTCGACCCAGTGGCTTTTTATTTTATTTTGTTTATTAAGGAACAACAAACAGCCACAATATAAATTTAATGAACTCATCTTCTTGGTTTAACACGCATTAAGATAGAGATAAGAACACAACGCATTTTGAATGCATTAATATATTATAGATAACCAGACTGCTTCCCTTGTAAAAGTGTACTAACTTGTACGAGTACCTATTGCTTGTCTTTATATCTGAGAGTATTCAATAGTATCCAATCCTTTCATTCATTTGGGCCAGTAAAGGTCTTTAATTAAGAACGTTGGAATCTTCAAGCCCAGGTTGAATAGGTTCCTTTAAGGCAACCGTCCTCCATCACATCTTAACAAGCCTCATAGCTCAGTTGGTAGTAGCTCAGCCTTCTGCGCTGTAGGCTGTGGGTTCGATTCCCACCCATCACAAACATTTGTGTGAAGAATATAGATGTTTGTTCTATGTTTGGGTGTTGTATTGTATTATAAGATGTATTTACATAAAAAAAAGGTATTTAAGTATTCTATCCGTAATCTAGTTCCCATATTACATGCTATGCTTAGTTTGGGACTAGATGGCGAAGTGTGAAATGAATGTCCTATACCTAATTTTATTTGTCTTTACCTGTTTTTCAAGTGAGCTAGTGATCTAAAGTGTTTTTTTATCGGTCAAGCCGATAAAAAAACACTTGACTTTGAAATTTAACTAGCGATGTTATAAAAAGGTTAAACAATTAAACAAGTTTACGATATTAAGATCACAATTTATTTGACAGACAACTTTTACAGACAATATCTAAACAAATCATAATTTAGTATTGTATTCCAACACAAATAATGTTTAACAATAACAATCAATGAGGCTATTCATTTCATAAGATTGTCCTAACTATTCGTTGAATTTTAATCAATATTATTGCTATTTTTAGTTAACTATAATCGTATTAAGAGTTTGTAGATATATCTATATGTTACGTACATATAATGAAGATTTATTCATTCAAGACTACAGTTTCAGTAAAATTTAAATACAACAACAGTTATAGATTCACCTAAATAATAAAATTGACTTGATACATTAAATGTGTTTCGTGCATTATACTCGTAATTATGACTTAAATTATATAAAGCTAGATTATATGAAAAATCATCTACTAAAACCAGTCAAATTTACAATTATTATCAACATCGAAGAAAGCCTTTCGAGGAAATTATTAGATAATTTTTCGGCAACACTTACATTGTCTAATGAAATTAATTTTAAATTCAGCTACTTAAAGCTCAAATATACACTGTTTCCAAGTTATTAATCAATTTGGGGCCAATTACGGATTCACTATCCTTTTGATTATATGTAGCTTTAACGTTCAAGGCGCGCAAATCAAATTATTGACTTTGAAAACTCACTATGTGGTTAATATCACATTAACAAGTTATAATTTTTGTTTCAACTTGACAATTTAGTAACTTGCGATCTTATTACAATTGTCAAAGCAGAAAACAGATAGTATATGAGCATAATTTAACATTATACTTGAATATTTTCAATAGTATACATAATATTGCATTGTTCAATTTCATATTACACAATTTAAATGAGCCATCGATGTATGTTTAAGGCCATTATTTAATAAAATTGTACTTTAACATTTTAGCTTTAAATTATTTTTAAGGATAAATACAAGATTCAAGTATCATGAAAAAGTGAATAATTCTCTAAGTAATTTATCTATTTAACGTTATTATCTATGTCTTTGACACAACCAAAACCTATGTTAACTCATCATTTTACTAATTGTCAGTAATGTTTTATTTAAAATGTGTATAATAATTGTATAGATATTCGCGTTAAATATAATCACCTCCATGTTTGCAGGCGAAGAGTGAAGTTAAAGGTATTTTCCTGAAAAGTATTAAAACAACTAATTAATGAAACAGAAAATATGATGTTATTCGTTATTTTAAATGAAATTTTACTTGATATTATTCTCATCGTAATTTACCAATATTATTATTTTTGCATCTCATCAATTATATCAATTATACAGAATCGCACTTGTCATTTATTTCATTTTGATTCTAATTTAGCAAATGTGCGCACGATATCTTTGACCTATCTCTCCTGCCCTTTTCAACCAACAGACTTGCAGATGTACGCAGGTACCTACGTCGGTTTTTTTTTTCATGAGCTAATGGTAAAACGCTAGGCTATACAAGCGTTTCATGGTGTCATTAAAAAAACAGTGTGTGTCTTCAGACACACAATAGAAGTGTAACTTTTTTTTTTTGCAAGCACAATACTCTGGCCTGGATCTAAACCGGGAGGGCGACAGCCCAAAAATGTGTGAATCATCTATTGTGTGCATATAACAAGCCTCATAGCTCAGTTAGTAGTAACTATGCCTTCCGCGCTGTAGGCTGCGGGTTCGAATCCCACCCAGGAATACGTATAGTATGTATTTACAAAAAGTATTTAAGTATTCTATCCGTAATCTTGTTCCCATATTACAATAAGCTATATGCTTAGTTTGCGGCTAGGTTCCGCTGTGTAAAATCGATGTCCTGTAGTATTTATTATTATTCTTGTTATTTATTATGTTCTGGGCTTATTTATTGGAACTTGAAGTATGGATAGAGTGAGTGCATTTATTACCTATGCGAAGATTTATGGATAATGTATTATGTTGTCAGTATAAGTGGAGTTTTTTGTATATTTTAATGATGTATGTACTTACTTCCTTCATCACGATGTTTCATTGTCGGACTTCTAGATAATTTTGTGAAAGATTTCTTATTAATTTGTATTAGTTATTTGTTAAACGTATTCAAGTAAAGTATAAAATGCAAGTTAGCTATGCATACTGTGTAAAAATTAACAATATTGGATGTATTAAAAAGTAAGTTGTAAGTATGAGATGTATGAGTCGTGCAATATGTTTTAAGACCTGAACGCGTCTGATGAGTGCTGGGCATTGAATGTATGGTTAAAAGTTGGTGAATTTACGAGTATGTTCGAGTTCTTTTTTTTTTTTTTTTACGATGGGTCGGCTCTTGACCACGAAACTTACATAGGTAAGAATGTCAGGAAGAATGGTCAGACCGAATTTTAAACAAAAATATTTGGAATGTATGTAAACCTGTAAATCAAAAGTACTAAGAATCTTGCTATTAGCTAAGATGACAAGCATTATATCGACACATTATTATCCCATCACTAGACCCTATATTGTCATTGGTGCGCTACGAGGAATAAAAGCTAAACATTTAAACTTACTGAATGAAGCGCACCAAAACGGGTGTGCTATGTGGAAGTACATTGGTGCGCTTCATCCGGGTGCGCTACGAGGAATACCTCAAGATTAAATATCAAACGATGCTGCCAGCCGGATATGATCATACAAGATTATTGAAATGATGTAACAAGAAATGACTGATAATCTTTTTTCTTTAAATATAATTCTTAATTACCGTAATAATCGTATTTATATTATAATTATACTTTTTGATAAATAATATCCGATTGCAGATAGTCTTAGCTCGAATTGAACATTCATAAGCAAAAGCTGCATGCAACATTGAATTGCCAGTAGCAAATTGCTAAAAATGTTACCAGATTGGAAACAAAAATACATTTTTAATTAATTGTCTACAGTCAATTCGACTAGTAAATGGCAGATATACATTATGAATCTATTTTTATATAAACTATGGGCTAGCTCGTGACCTCTGAGCCAGAGCAAGGATAAGGTCTCCGATGGAGCGAGCTTTTCCAGAAGATGGTCTCGTGCACGAACGGATCTCGGCTAGTCGCCAGGTCAACCACCAATTCTATGTTGCCAGCCTTAACCGGTTGCAAAAGACAACGATTCCGTTTCGCAAGGTAGACCACTAGGAATTAGATCCCATCTGCCCCAACATTACCTCTTTCTACCAGAGTCTTTACCAAAACAATGAGCATCACTATAATCGTAGTTCAAATATGTATCCGTTATGAAGCCTAAAGTAAAGACGGCTAAGATGAAACTAGAAAAAAAGACAAACCGTTGTTTCTGGGTGACAAAGTTGCCAGAAACAACGAAAGAAAAGAAATAAGAAATTCTTCAAATCAAGCCTAGTCTGAGCAAGCATATGCTTGTGTGCCAATTTCATTTGTGAGAAACTCTATTGAAACCGACTGTCGTTTTTTTGTAGGATGGGGAAGCGCGTGGCCTTTATCTCATTTGTTGTCAAGTTACGCCATGGTCAAAGTTTAAAAAGTGCACTTGACCCGGAACCCTCAACAGACTTGCTCCGTCGTTTGAATTGGGCTGTGGTCTAGCTGAGCGTGCTAAGAACTACAAGCATTGAAAAAAGATATGAAAAAAGTGCTCCTTTTCAAGAACTTACAAGGGTTAGAAACAGCTGGCAAGGTATGATTTCCCACAGCTGGGATCGCCGGAACGGAGGGCGCCGGCGAGCGATACCGAACTAATTAAACATTGCCTTAATGTTATCACCTGTAAATGCCAAGCAGAAATATGCCCGAAGCCTCACTCCGCTACCCTTGCTATGTTTAGTTTCAATTTTGATAGGTTTTTGCCGGATTGCCTAAGATCTAGAGTGTTCTCTAGATCTGCTGATCAAAGAAAATTCACACAACCTTTTTGTATAAAAAAAATATAACCCCATAACAGATCAATCCAAACCAGATTTAAATCAGTATTTAAAGGAATGACAATAATAACGTTTTAAAAAACTAACTTTAAATTAAAGGTAGTAAGTAATGTGCTGAATAATACTTGTTTGCGTGAAAACAAACTGTGGTAGAAATTATACCCCGTTCAAGTATTTTGTAAATTTTCTCTGAACTTGCACTTAGGCACCAAAATTTGGAAATACTAGGTGGACTAGACTGAAAGCATAAGACAGTACTAGAATTGGATAGATTTGCAGCCAATGGAAGAGTAGCTATGCTAAACTTAGACGAGCATTTATTATATCTACACACAGAACATAGAAACACACGAACATTTAACATACAAGAGACAGGACAGGACTAGGGTTGCTAAAATCGGGCAAGCAGTAGATACACTCGACAACATCAACAGATTGTACTTTCATTGTAATATTACGCACACCGAGGGCTTACCCACGTTACTACCCTTATAATTTTTAGGCTTAGTAATAGGGTCCCATCGTAACCCTTTGGGTACGTAACCCTAATAATTTAATATTTACTTTACATCTTAGTAACGTGACTCTTTCAAGCAATGAAGTCAAGATCGCATACCTAGTCAATGATGCGAATTGTATATTTTTGTGTTATATCTGTATTAACGAGAATGCTGGTTAGTTGTCGATGTGTGTTTTTTCATTGAATACATTGTTCGTGTTCTTATATTATAGCAGCTGGTAAAACTATTTTACAATTGAACATACCAGGTTCCCAGTTTGCCCCTTACATTGTGTGAATCTAAGTGCTGCCTTTGACTTCTTTTGGAAAAACTACGTTTGTTTTCTCTACAATATTCACGTTACAACATCGATTAGAAAGTATACCAGCAATGACTTACCAAAAAGCAGTCCTATTATCACGATTCCAATTACCCCCATTATTATCATCATCTGCAAAATAATTACATACATGAAATACATTATGATTCGATGGATGCGTAATTTTTGTCATGTACTTCACACATCTCGCATTTTCAATTGTTTTGTTTAAAAACTTATCAGCCAAAGGCATGCTGCCAAGCTGAAATTCAATATCAGTGTAACAAATCTGGCACATTCATCATTCCCATTAGTTTGGAATCACTTCAGAAATAATTAAATCGCTGATTTACAAAATGCTGGTATGGCTTTTCGTAAGTTATTACAAAAGTAAGCACAATAATAGAAATTGAGCTTCTATATCATGAATCCACGTCAAACACGCTTTGAAATGTCAATATCTTCCTCTAATGTACGTAAGATGACATGTGTCCAGTTTTCATAACAATCAAAATATTTACATTGAGGAAGTCAGAAGTCTGAGTATATACGGTATACTACGAAAATAATAGGTACAAGCAAATTCGGCGTTACCTTTAAGTTTTGTAACCAGAACTTATTCTTCAAACTCTTTGCTTGTTGCTCGAATTGTGAAGCTCCTTGTTGCAGTGCGTCTGGAAACATTTAGGTAACTCAATTTCAATCAAAGTGTAGATGTTAATAATTACTTAGTGGCATTCATTATTCTAAAAGATTCTTTCAAGCCAGTTCCTCAGTTAGTTGAAGATTCCGGGTGAAGTGCGTCTCCAACTTCGGCCTTATCTCAACTTGCAACCATGAGATGAAGGCCAAGTGCTTACCCGTACAATAAAAAAAAAACTTATATCGATTAATGTTCAATATTGATTAATGTCCACTGCTGAACAGTTCCTCCTCAAAATCTCAAGGATGGTATAATCACCATGCTTGGCAGGTGGATTGATGATCGCATCGCAAGTGGAAGCTGTTTTTGTTTTTCTGGTGAAATCTCAAAGTAGACTTTTACGACATCACTAGATGAGTTGGAAAGTTAGATTCTCAAGCGTTCCATTTGAATTAACTAGTTAATTGAAATGGAAACACGGACGAACTACTTATTATCAACGTTAAATGTTAGGATTATTCACAACCAGCCATAAAAATTTTGCACTCAAATAGAAACACAAATCGTAAAAAGACTGATCCGATCAACTGTTATGAAATTATATGTTATTAGAAATAGAATGGAGCAGAAAACTTGTTCGGACAATAATACATTTTCTTCAGTTTCTAATTCCTATTTCCCCCAACTTCTTCTACCAAATAATATGACTAAAAAGTCAACATAAGTTTCGTAATAAATTAAAAAATTAAGAAGATTTTGTTCAGGAAGATTAAATATAAAAGATTAATGTTCAACGCACTTTATTTGTGAACGAGTGAGGCGGCATGGTACTAGAACTTTAGCCTACTGGAAAACGGACGGCGATTAAAAATCTATTGGCGAGCGAATCGATTTAACGCGTCTAATAAGTCTAAGCTACGAGATGGTACCTACTTACGGTGCAAAGCTAGACACAATTCGATAATAGCCCACTAGTCGAACGACTCGCGTTGGGACAAGCTAAAACCGAACTGACAACGCCATAAGTAGGTGTGGAAGCTTCTTTTTTCTTTCTTTTTGTCTTCTTCTTCTCCTTCCACTCCCACTTTTATTGATTTTTTTTTGAACTGAGGTCGATTATTTTGGTTACTCAGGAGGCTAGGTACCAATAATTATTCAAATTAAGAACTAAAACATAATGTTTCCTCCAAATCTTCAGATGGCATGCCAGGACTCAATGATGCGGTGGACATTCCTTTGTTCTACTTTTTTTTGACGAACTGGATGTCGGTCGTCAGTTTAAACAAACAATGGGTCGTAGGGTCGGACTGAGTGAAATAAATGGGGGGAGGCCTGTGCCCAGCGATGGGATTACCAGGGCTGATAGTATAAAAATGTTGTATTTACAATCATACTTTTGATTTTCCTTAAACCTGAAGTATTGATTTGGCATGTTACTTTGAGTACATTTTTTCTGCTGGAAAATAGAGACGATTGAGACCATTTTTTATCTTTAAATGTAATTATCTCTGCAATTATAACATTAATAATATTAATTTATAACAATTATGTTTAAGGAACAAACTTAACTACGTCAGAAAAAATAGCACCAAACTAAATGCTCAACCCCTTTTAATTGGGATTTAAAGTTTTTAGGGACGTTTAATTTTTTTCCGGAATTAGAAATGTGTAAATTGATGCTTAAGATGCCGTTTGTTAATCAACAAAAAATAATTGTTTCAACATTTTTGAAAATATCATCGCTTAAGGTAAAAAAATGCGTGTGGGGCTTTGTGAAGTCGGGTTGCTCTTGAGATTTCGTGAAAGGGAAATCCTGTCGGATACCTATGTACCTGCCAATGCTTGTACTTGTAATATAACGGTGAAAAGAAGAAGAAGAAGACAGTAGGTATTCTTAAATGTAATGGCCGAGACTAACAATTTGACAACGGCTTCAACTGGCTTGGCTCTGAACTCTGCGACAGGTTTGCATGTACCTTCATTCGATGCTTTATATACGAGTATAGGAACCAGCCCTACCTGCTCTGTCATCCAATTCTGAAAGCTTCTCGTCTCTTACTAGCACCTTTTCAACATTAGTCTTCATGATGTCAACCACCTGAAAAATGCAGGTATCGAAATGAATTCTAAAATAATCTACTGACATGGAAGCTGTGAACCTCGGTTCTTTTCTCAAGTTTCGGTCAGTGATCGATGGCGCCAGCAGGCTGTATCCCTTAGGTGGACTCTTGAAATGTTCACAGAATGTGTATTTCTACTGTCACTATATGAAAAAATTTTAAAATTAAAAGAAACAACTCGTGATTATTTTGCCTTGAAATGTGGATTGAAATCCTCGAATTGCATGTTTGCGTTAGACCGGTTCATTTTTGTAAATACGTATCTACTTATGACACAATGTAACCTCCAAATACAGAACAACCATCTAAGTTTATTACAAAAATGTTTATCCCGGGTGGGAATCGAACCCACAGCCATAGCACTGACTGCAGAGCTACTACAAACTGAGCTGTTAGGCCAATTAATTTGTGTCAGATAACAGAGATCCTCAATGATCTAAAATTCATATTCCTAATTTAAACTTGAGCTCAGTTTGAGTTACGGCCCTCTACGACGAAATTCATTGGCATTGAAAATTCTAAATATCTGACAATCAAGTTTACTCTTGGCCTCTGAGTTTGCCTGGGCAAGACTCATGTTTTAAATGAAGTGAGGCCTCCCACAAGATTCCTATTTCTTAATTATTGAAGGTAACATGGTCAGGAATTAGTGGAAAAACAGACGGTACAGCAATACAAAATAATCGAATGGAGTGGAATGGAATGGAACTTAATCACACCCATCTCTACAGATACTACATACTACATGCCAGCAGTAGAGCAATTAGGGATAGTAGTAATAGTAATTAGGGTCAACCAATGGTGACATACCTCATCGACTTGCGCTTGCGTCTGCTGCAGCCGCCGCTGAGCCGCGATCTGCTGCATGGTACGAGGTCCTCCGATGACCTCGCCATCCGGGCCTGTCTGCGGCTCAGCGGGCGCCATAGGGTTGACTGCTTCTTCCGCCCTGGAAACACGAGATTTCTTATCACTTCTTTTCGGACATTTTATTCATTCATCGTTCATTCCTCATTCATTCTGTTGACATAAACGTCAACTTCAATTCGGTGGTGACAGCTGTGACGCAACCAATCACAGCTCCCGGATTTATCGCCAAATGTTCTACAAAAACCAGTATCTCCCTGGCAGCTACAACGTTATTTCACTGAACGTATGTGAATATTACAATAACTGGAGATCATACCTCTGTAAGTAAAACAGTATTTGACGAGTGTACTGTCATTACACCTTTCTCACCTAACTTAAGCACTTTTTTCTCGCACTCTTTGTATTCACCTGAGTGTTCGAGCAACAAGAGTGAGCTCTTCTTGCTTACGTAATGTAATATCCTTTCTAACATGGAACACAGGTTTTTGTTCCATGTTAGACTCTAGTTCCACGTTTAGAAAAGTGCTCTCAAAACTGTTGCCTTAATAGTCGTCGTTTAAATATCAGAGTTTTTTCTTTGTGGAAACAAAACTTTAACTGTGAGCACCAATATGTCTGCTTAGCATGGTGATAATGGCCGTACCATACAGTTATAGAGGAAGTTCTTTCCACATCGTGGTGGACTGTGATGTACTGTTGATATGGAATATGCGCAGTCAAAACCCCGAAAGTAATTCTCGGATTTTTCGACACCCTTCCATTTTGAGTGAATAAAAATAGATGAATAGACCAGTTTTAATGAAATTTTAAATACCCTCTCATATCTTACTTCTTTATCGTTCAAAGGAACCACCTTAGTACATAAGCACAACAACAAATCCATTGCATTTATAAATAAACCTTTACCTTCCAACCGTGGGAACTATCGACCTATCAAAGCTATGCTCTTGCAATCCTAGCTGCCATTTGCCGTTACCCAATGCCATGGGTCGATCGATGGAAAAACTATGGCATTTTGCCAAACGACAAATGCCGTAGCCCGGTTACATAAATTGAAAGATGGAATGAACGAATGATCACTTTATTGAACACAGAATTTCATCGAACAATATAAATATTAGGTGACACAGTGCTTGGCGCTAATAGTGATTTATTCCAGGCAACCTTGGAAGAAAAAAAAATACATGGTAACTTTTTTTCATATACTATTAGGGACAAGCAAGTAGCGTACCTGGTGGTAAGTGTACTCTTGCCTATGACAAAGCCTTACTGCATAGGTCACATCCACAAAGAACATAGCCTACACGGCACTGCATTGCGCTCGTCAACTTGAGGAATAAAGGTGTTAAGCCTCACGTACCCGTAAATTTCACCGGCAACCATACCCTTCAAACCGAAACACAGCAATGCTGCTAACATAATAACGTAATAAACATACAAATTAATGAAAATTAATACAAAACTTACATAAAACATAAAACTTACATAATATATAAAAATCTAAATCGAATACTATATTATTATATATAGATTGCTATATAGAAGAATTATATAATAAATAACCAGGTATATTTTACAATACACTCTGGTAGTATATAAAATCTGTCCCAACGCAAGGTTAATAATTCAGCTTCAAAGTGTGAATTGACGAAGCTAGTCCAATTTCAGTAGGCAAAGTGTTCATAAGAAGTTTGGAAATTTGATTTCAAAATTCATGATTATCCTGAAAATAAATAATAATAGATGTGGAAAATTTCCCAGAAGAACTGTTTAACGCAAGCTCTACTCAATTAAAAAAAAAAACTCATTGCAACAGATCTTTACTTGAAGAAACATACCGGCTTGGCCAAACTCATTCATTCAAACTTCAAGGCAGCTTTTCTTTCGAAGCTAGAAAGTTTTGGACCTAGAAGGTTTTTGTTTTATTTGAAGAGTAAAATATGATAATAAGAGTAAATATTTTTGTAATAATTATTTTCTATCTGCAACTGTACGGTGGGTACGACAATATTCAAAATATTCAGCCATTAGGGTGTCCGTGCCTTGTCATCAGCTGCATTACCACAAAAAGCGAACGTTTTTTAATGCGATGACGATTCAATTTAAGCTATTCACGAACAAAAATACAGCAAAAGAGGATTTAATAGCTTAGCTTACGCATAGTCCGAACCTACATACAACCTTTACTAAATACATAAAGAATACATAAATTTATAAATTTTCAATTTTGAAAGTGTTCCAACAACTTTGGGCTCATAGTCATGATACATTATTTTTTTTAATATCATACAAAGAACTCTTAAAAAAAATTTTTTTTTTCAAAAACTCACTTTTCCAGAAAAGCAAAAAAAAAATAGTTTGCAGAACTTTTTTTTTTTTAATCGAGCACGTAACTCTAAACATGTCTTTTCGATGACTCTCACGGTTTCAGACTTGGCCTCAGTGGCCCTGGAAAAAAACTCACCCGGTATATATATTTAGTATTTATATCGGTGCCCTCGAGCCGATCTCGGTCTCCATGCGTCAAAAAAATACAACCGATATCACAATGGTGGCATAAAAATAAAAATATATAAATTGCCATCCCTACATTAATAAAAAAAACATCCACAATTCAAGGGGTATGCGAAAATGACTGTTGCCTTTTTGCTATCCTTTACATTTAAAAAAAAACAACCATAAATCAAGGCGGTATGCAAAAATGAGTGTAGCCTCATGTGGCGGTATACAAATATTGACTTTTGCCTTCCCTAAAGAAAAATGAAAACAATCATAATCTAAGGCGGTATGCAATAATGTATTTTGCCTCAAAAAAAATCGTATCCAAACGTCGTGATGGTGGAATATAGTCGGATTCCTCCAAGACAAAAAAAACGTATTGGATTCAATGTTGTGTTTAAGAAAAAACCACTCGTGCTTGGCCATTATTATTTCAAACTATTTCGAACTCAACATAGAACTAACTAAAAATCAGCCAATTTAGCAAAAAATTTGAAAATTTATCATTTTTTCGAGTCATTTTTCAGTAATTTAAAGTTTACTACTACTTTTACTATGAAACGTGTCAAATTTAGGATTTTTTCTCTATTCACTGATAAATTCCCTACTGATATACGTATCAGTTCCCCATTCACTCATCATCTGCATCAGGTCAAACAACCATGTCAATGAGTGAGTCAGTGGTAATGCAGTAATGGTAATTTAGATACTGGGTAATGGTAATGGTAATTGGTAATAGTAATTATATCACAGGCCTTGCACATTTATGTATAAAAGAAGATTGAAGCAGCGTCCATTACATAAGTACGGCACTCGCACGTGTGGCTTGTAAGAGCGTTTCAACTCAGCAAGCTGTAATAGGTACAGTGATCTCTCTACGGACGCTATATCGCCTGGGACGTGATTTAGATAATGCAGACATGCCCAAATCCTCCTCATCTCTCTCCACCTAGCCGATGTGATCCGCAGGAATGTCTTAACGTGCGGAGTCTGTTACAAGGCACCTCTGTTTCTAGCACTTTCTCTGGTTAGCAGGGAAACTGAGCGTAGGTGAAACTAGCTGGGACACGATGATATTGATTGTATCCCAAAGAAATGAAAATGTGAATCATTCATTTACACCCATTTATTTATTTATTATTTATTTTAACCGCCTCTGTGGTCTTGTAGTTCAACCCACCGATTCCATATCCGGAAGTCTCGGGTTTGATCCCCAGGGGGAGTTGTGCTTGGTTTGGTTGGTGGTAGGATTTCGTTTAGGTCCGCAATTCTTAAAAAAAAAAGTGTTCCAGCATTTAGAGGTATGATAGCCAGTTACTCAGTTTGTTGAGGATTCTGGGTGAAGGTCGCCTGCACCTTCGGCCTAATCTCAACTCGTTACCAGATGAGAAGGCCAAGACCATACCGTCGTACAATAAAAAAAAAACACCCCTTAGTATCTGATTCTCGGATATGAGCCTCATTTATCACGGGTCAATTCAATTAATTTTAACCCCTTCTGTGATCATTGGTTCGCTAACCGGTATCAGATCTAGAGGTTCTGGGTTTGATCACCAGAGGAACACAATATCGTGCGTTTAGTTGGTGGTAGGTGAAATGCAGGCCAAGCGGTTCCCCGATGTACAGTATAAACAAATCTCCACGCTTAGTAGAGATCACTGTCAAATCTAAACTGTACGATTTGTCATAGGCATATATAATTAGTTAACAAGCCCCATAGCTCAGTTGGTAGTAGCTCTGCCTTCAGCGCAGTAGGCTGTGGGTTCGATTCCCACAGTCATTCAGTATTTATCACACAAACATTTGTGTGATAAATACTGATGTTTGTTATGTGTTTGGGTGTTGTATTGTATGATCAGTATATGTATTTACAAAAAATAAGTATTTAAGTATTCTATCCTTAATCTAGTTTCCATATTACAAGCTATGCTTAGTTTGGGACTAGATGACGATGTGTGAAATTAATGTTCTGTAATATTTATATTTATAATGTTATTTATTAGTAAACACTGTAAATATTAGACAGTAAATGGATCAGCAACTCTTCGATCTTTCTCCTGGTCGCTGGTCGCTGGTCGCGAGTCCAAACAGACGGTAGATTTGACACTTCAAAATGATCATTACAAACTGACTGAATAAACACTATACAACCAGATCCTATGAGACTATTCAATCCATTTGCCCAGTTAAAAGGTTATATGAAATCAGATACCTACTTACCAGTCTAAGATTTCAACGCACCTACCACTCAGTTTAGAAAACAGACAAGATACCTTCCAGACCATCATTGCTGATTGATAGACGGTGATCAGTGACAGCCACTGTCTAGTGTCTACCTCTCCAATTACAGGTTCATCGTCTATTGACTATTGAGTAGGTGCAACTATCTCTCACGTTTCTGAATGAACTTTTTAAATTTCTACCTCCAAATGATAGATACATTTTAGCTTTATGCTCGGGCATTTCACTTTCTAAATTGCCAAAATTCTATGTATGTACATTCGTTTTAAATGAATACATTGTGGTCAAACAAAATATTGAAAAATACAAGCATTGTGTAACAGCAGATTGTCTAAGTAGGGCATCAATGAACGAGTGAATGAAACAATGAATTAATGAATGGAAGTTATTTATTGTTCACAAATATATTACTAAACAATTGATATTTAAAACCAAAGCGAAAAGTACAATGGACGGTCTTGTCGCTTGACAGTGATCTCTTCCAGGCAACATTATGAACTATCTAATGTAATGATGGAAGCATAACATATTGCAAATTAAAAAATGTCTATTGTTGATAGACTTTTTGTATTTAACTAGAAAAACGACCGGGACTTGTGCCCGTTCTTAGTGCACCCCTACACCACAAAAGGAAGCTTCCCCGAAAATGTCAAGTCAGTCGGACCTCCATTATGGTTTGGGCGTTGATTATCGGTCAGATGATTTAATGAAAGTATATAAGATATAACTATGTCATTGTACTTCGGTTTTGTTATGTTAATTTCTTGGTTGAATTTTTTTAATTTAATCATGATTGTTCCTGATAAAACATAATCATTGTACCCGATTTGACGTTTATTAACTACCGACCTACTCCATATCGCGTTGACCTAAACAAACGCCGTTTGCCGCATTCTTACTGCATTACAATTCTGCTCAATTACCACAAAACCTACATGCGCAAAAATCTGTTTCTATAAACCACTGGCATTTGACCGATAACAATGCTCAATTTCGTTGTTTATTTATGCATTTGGTTAATTAATATTTATAACAAAAATATATTCAAAGTATTCAGAAGCGAAAAAAAAATAAAAAATCAATAAGGAACTTACATGTTTCAGATTTCCACTCACGCACGAATGACCTAACAAATATGGAGCTAATTCAAATTTTGAACGAATACTAGAATGCAGACTTTGGGGTGATTCACGCTCCTCTGCGGCAAAGCGACTGGTCTGGCCGCAGTAACGTCGCAAAGAAAAAGCTTTACGGAGCTTTTCCAGAGCTTTATGTGGTGTAACAATTGGCAGCGGGAAAAATAAGGATACAACTAAATTTTTATTCAACAAGAAGTTATTGAACCGAAGTTTTAGTCGATCTGATAATATAAGATAAATCTATTTCAGGAAATGGTGGTTCGAATGTTCATGTCTATAATATTTATTTCTTAAAAATATTGTTAGGAAAGAAAGCATCCACCCTACCTTGAAAGTACCTACGTACTTCAGAAATGGTGTTTGCACCAAAACGATGAAGTAAAGCTAGTTTTTTCAAAATGAAAGTGAAAACCCAACATTGGAATTTATGTTGTCCGTATTTTTGGCATAATACGTTATTTCAATTCAAATAAGTAATTTCTCGGTTCGAACTATTCAAAATGACTTTACCAAGCAGCAAAACAGAGTCAAACTCAAAATTAAAAACAAATTTGACGTCATTCTTGCTACTTGCGTTGAGTTGCTTGTGTTTTTCAACGTTTTTTATTGACCCATTTATGATGTATAATATACCTTATATAATGACATTATCCGTGGAGCTTTTACCAGTGTCAATGTTCCAGCCGTTCTTGTACCGAACGGTCTGTTACGTGATGATGGTAAGTGGCCCGACGCCATCTCACCTGCCTGGGACATCAGTTACGGCTGGTGCGGCGGCTGATTCGGTATGATTAATATGACTGATTCCTTTGTACATAGTTAGTTTAATTGTACTTTTTATATACTTTTAATTATATGTATTCTTTGGTATTAAAAAATTGTATAACTATATCTACATATTTCTAAATTGTTTTCGTGTCGGCGTCACGGCGCCACTTGCAAATAAGGACCTGGCTGAAAATCAGCGCATAATCGTTGCATTATGCTATTATGCTCGATGCTGCAATAAAGCTGAGTCAGAGTACCTTTTTACCCAATTTTTTTTTTTTTGAGATATGAATCTTTGTTCGTCATAGTGTAGCTTAGATTATGTTAGTTTAAGCTATGTATAGTTTTGTTATTTTTCAATAAATCTCTTTTCTTTCTTTCTTTCTTTCTAAATGGTAGATAGGCTATATTGTGGGATACGATTCAATGTGTTGTAAAAAACAAACCCTATAACTTTTCTACGCACCAGTACTCAGGAAGGTCTACCGCGCATGCTCAACACTGCGCGTGTGTGCAGCATCGATCACCACTCGTGAGGTAGGTCCGGGCTTGGGCGCACGTCTCAATGAATCTCTGCATGAATGTGCCTGCTCTTTTATTAGATTATTGTATTTGAAAACGAGAAAAGTGCCTAAATTGTAATATAAATGTCGTATCCCTACCAAGTGACAACCTAGATACAAGTTATTTATTAGATTGCAGGGTCAAATACTTATTTGGTCCTCGATTTTACATTATGTTGAAAATAATAAATTGTGTTAAGTAATGTTGTGTTTAACTTACGTTTTGAAAATTTTAGTAATTACCTGAAATTATATGACGACTGCATTGCACCATGATCACGGATACACCGAATTCTCTGAGTAGGTTGATGGATAATTATCGGGAACCTAAGCGGTCATCCCTCTTTTCCAGTTTATAATAAAGAAACAAATAACGACACTAGTACTTTATAATTTATGATTTCTGTCTGGAACGCAACTCATCAACAGTAAACCAACTCTCATAACGCGCGGTTGGACTTGTAACTTTTTAAAGGAAGCTTACAATATCGCTTCGTACTAACAGTAACGATGGAACTCTTTGCAATCTCAGAAGAATTGTCAACTTACAATATCGCTTCGTAATAACAGTAGATCGATGGAACTCTCATTGTCATATTATGTAGCCACTCTTGGCTCAAGCAAAGTCGTGATCTTAAACAAATAGCCGATGATCTTTGCAACATGTAGCTCGATGCGCCTCAGGTATCCGAGGTGCTTCGGTAGCTTACAAAATATTAAACAAAGCTTTACTTCTTTTAAACAATGACGTAGATCTGAAATCACACGTGGGAGTTCAAGGAAATTAAGAGGTTCGCCTTCTTGCAAAACAAGCTATTGAGATTGCTGAAGTATACATTATTCCGAAACATACAGAGATTCTATCAAAGTAACTACTGATAAACAGTTGTTTTTACTTTTAAACCATTTAGTGACGTATCTTGTACGAAAGGGATGCATTATTTTGAGTTGAAAAACGGGTATTTATCGCGTATTTTACTTATATCGTATTTTAGCTATATTACCCTTCAAACCGGAACACAGCAATGCTGCTTGGCGGCTGAAATAGGTATGGTGATAGTTCTTCGCCAGACGACCCCTTTTAACAAGGGGCTCTACTACTTTTAATGTAATATAATTAAGTATGTTTTGTAAGTAAGCATATCAGCTACACAGCAATTTAAAAATATTATGAAGATGGCTGAAACAATACCCCACGCGCAGGTCGCCATCTCAACGCTCATTAATTCCGAACTAAGTAATTAAAGGTTGAGATAAATAAACGTATTAGACGAGTGAATTACGATGCCTGCATTACTCGCTAATAAAATAAATGAAGAGTCCGCTTTGGGCTGCGCCACATTGCACTCGCCTTAAACTCGAACGGTGTAACTCAAGAAATGCACTTTTTTCAACTAACTGAGTCACAGACCCAAATCCGCACCGCACTGGACACCCAAATTCATAATGAATCATCCGCTGAATTCGTAGTTTCACCTCTACACGAGGCAAATCTTGCTGCTAAATTGTTCAGCCCTCGGCTGACGTGTATACAAACTAGTGACCGTTAGTACAACGTACAACTTGATTATCAAATGAGCTGGTGGCCAAACGCTTGCCTATCAGCAATAAAAAAGACCGCCAAAAAATCCCAAACAATGAAATAGGTCGGGTCACAACGTTTGGCAGACGGGTTGGGAACTAATACTGCGATATTTGTATGACTCAGGTGGATTCTCATGTTCATAATCGTCTCTTAAGACATTATTGGGTGGATAGGCTAGTATTCATTAATAAACGGAACCACGCCAAACATATCTCACAAACTCACGCAGCTATATTTGTACAAAGAATATAATGTTTATTCGACGAGTCAATTATAACAGGGGCCCAAGAACAAAGTTTTTCATATCACTTGGAGCCATGATTCCGAAGGATTAAAGTCCTATCTTGGCCTAGAAGACGCGGTTTTCTACATCGATACCTTTTTGAAATGAAAATGATATGAAAAAATTAAATGAAAATTATTCAAACATTTTTGTACACGAAATAATGTTGGACAAACGTCACAAAAAATAAAAAGCTGGTCATATCACTCAAAGCGAAATTAAAATAATAAGAAAATCTCTTCCAGGCAAACGTACGTTCTTCTACCTTAGTATTCATTAATAGCTTTTTGCAGAAACGTTTTGGATCTAACGATAGGTTAAATAGAAACATGTGATTCCGGACTTGTGTTGTTTGTACCGCAAAAGTGCTCAGGAGTTCGGCCCGGGCCGATCTAGAGGCAATTGATTAGTCGGCGCCCTTTGTGCGCCTGCGCCGATGCTCACAACAATTTGCTCGCGGCCGCCCTAATTTTAATGGGCTTATGAAATTTATATTTAATGTATTTATCATTGTGATGGTTGTGTGGATATAAAAGCAAGTTTGATTTTATCAACCGTGCTTTCAAATTGTACGTCAATCATCAACAAGTCTCATAGCTCAGTTGATAGTAACTCTGCCTTCTGCGCTGTTAGGTTGTGGGTATGGTAAATTAATGTCCTGTATTTTTTTTTTAAGAAATTAAAAAATGTAGCCCAGACTGTGGTAAGTACCTAGGGGTATTTTTCTGTATTCCCAGACCCAATCCGCCTTAGTGTGGTCTGGCTTGAAAGGCGGAATGACTTCAAACACAGACAGATTGGCAACATTATTTAAGCACGGGTTTTGCTCACGTATACTAATAGTAGTTGATGTAGTGTATGAATCATTCTTTGTTCCGGTTGTCCCGGGGAACCACAAGTCACTGTAAAACACGTGTTTTAAAATGTATAATCATATTGACCCAACTTTTGAATGTAAAACATCGGCTGCAGTTTGATTAAACTCCAGTCTTGGAGTCCTGTCTACTCAACTAGTATCTGTCTTTTTCGAACTATCGCGATTAGAACACATATGCACCAGGTTTGATCCTAAGACAAATTGTGCTGATACCTACTGTCAGTGTTGTGTGTTGTACTTTTTTTTTCATTGTTTGACGGGGGAGCGCTTGTCCTTCATCTCACCTTACAAGTTAAGATAAGGCCGAAGGTGGAAGTGCACTTCACCCGGAATCCTCAACAATGTGAGGAGCTGGTTATCTTACCTCTTAATGCCGGAACACAACAATTTAAAAGTGTGCTGATGCTGTTGAGCGTCTTCCTAGTGTGTGAGTGTGCATTTATCTTATTTTAAACCGCCTCTGTGGTCTAGTGGTTCGACCACCGGTGTAAATCCAGAAGTCCCGAGTCCAATCCCAGGGAGTACATTATTGTGCTTGGTTTATGGCAGAACTTTGTTGGAGTCCGCCTGGCTAGCTACCACTATGTTAATTCTTTCACCATAGCAACAATTCTAATTGTACTCAGATTTTTAAGATTCCGGGTGATCTGCGCTTCCATCTTCAGACTTAGCATAACTTGAAAACCAGGTGAGATGAAGGCAAAGCGCTTCACCGTCAAACAATGAAAAAAAAAGTTTCAGTCTGCTCGCAATCACGATTGTTGCTACCCTGCCGAAACTATAGGGTGAATATAGGTAAAGTACGCAATAATTGTTTTTTCGTATCAAAATAATAGTATCCATATTCCTTTGATTGTATTTGCAGTTCTCCAAGAAAACATACCCCACTTATCCCTGGTTTCCTCTAAAAATGCTTCAGTATCTTGATGAGTTTTTTACGAAACCCTTAGGGTACATGGTTCCGTAAACACCCCGAGGTCAGTCCAGCATGACCCAGGTGCCCGGGTAACATTCTATCAGCAATTAGCCCACTTAACTTGCAACTAGGCAGTGCAAACATTCCCTAGCTTTGTCGAGCGAGTTAGCGTCACGCGGCTAAGTGCTGCCCGATCCTTGTTAACGTTTTAGGTTAACAAGACGACTGTGTACTCGGCCATGTGTACTGGCAAGACAGTGGCTTGACGGTCGGATTTTTTTTTAAAGCCATATTAGACTCGCGCTTGATTTCAATTTGATAGTTTGCTGTAAGGAGAGACACGGCTGTACTAGCTATATCGGGCAACGCTACAGAAGAGGTTGTACAATGAATAGTTTTAATTCGGAGTTTGAATTTTTGTAAAAATTATTGAATCATTCGCAGTAATTAATTGGGTGCTCCAGTTTCAATTTCTTAATAAAACATTGATGTTTGCTTCAACGTAACAAAAATGTGCACCATCCAGGATTTAAACCATGGACCTCTAGATCGAGACCCACGCGCTCCACGACTAGACTACCAAACTGCGGCGTTCGCAGATTATCATATTTTATTTAAGAACAAATAAAAAAAAATTGACATGTCTGGTTGACAGCGATTGTAATACAAAACGAAACAAACATTTCTTAGATGAAAATAAAGGTATGTTCTGTTTTCGCAAGTAATACTACGAGTATACCATGAGTATGGTATTTACAAAAATGCATAAGATTTATATTCTCCGTAATCAAGTTTCCATATTATAAGGTTTTGCTTAGTTTAAACTTAATCTTATACTAATATAAAATGCTAACTGACTCACTATAACAACGCACAGCCTAAACGGCTAATTGTAGAGACATGAAATTTTGAGGGAATGTTTGTCTTGATGCGAAAATTAGTGCTGAGAAAGGAATTTTGAAAATTTGCACCCTTAGGGTTCAAAATGGGGTTCAAAGTTCGGAGTAAAATGTTGCATCTCCCTGAAACCACAAATGATATGCACTTGAAAATAGTAGTATGGTGATTGCCGATAAGGAATAAGTTATGTCATATTTTCGGTTTTAAATGATTTTCAGAAATAAAGGGTGGGGTGTCCGATATCCAGACCTGACTAATAAAAATAAACAAAAAAAAATAGGGGGTTTTCGACCTGTATAATAACAAAGTCGGTGTGAGTATAGTGCCTACTTTGTGGTAAATAAATAAATGAATAATAAAATCTGAACAAACGTAAGTCGGACCGGCACTAAGACTTCAAAAAGCCTGCATTTTTTTTCTGGGAATGTGGGTCAGAACCCTCGGTATGCGTGTCTGCATTAATGTTATTAGATTCATTTACAACATTTATACAATATAATACCGCATAATTAAGTGTGCGTGCCTACGCTAAAATGCTTTTGAAAACCCTAAGGCTGCTTGTTTGCTTTATGACAGTTGAATAAAAACTATAGCCATTCATTTTCTAATCACATTTGCCCAGCTGGTCTGGGAACGAAGTTTTTACTTAGTCCAGCTACTGAATGTCATTTTTGACATAACCTTCTCATTTGAGGTAAATATTTACAGAACTATGGCAACACCAAAGCAAAACTAAACGCGACAAAATCTGTGACTCTAACATGAATTTAAAATGTAGACGAACGAAAGCTACCGCTAACGATCGTTTGCGTTTGCACCTACCCCGTTTTAGGATTCCCTACACAAAGGAGCCCGTGACACTATTTCTTAGACTTCGTTGTCTATTTTTCTGCCTATTTGTCTATCTCTCTGACCTATCTATAGGTACGGTACTGTATTTATAACCTTGAAAATGATAATTTGCCGTAAGTTTATTTCGGTGAATTACAAGACAAAGAATCACAAGTAACCTGCCGTACGTCTACTAGTGCGGTGGTAGAAAGGGGATGGGGGGATTAGGTCAAAGATATCGTGCTCACACTCGCCAAAGTGGAATTTTTAGAACACAGACAACTTGGCCAGCCAACGCCTGCATTCTCAACAGATAGTGAATTAGTCTCAACAAGCTATATGAGCTTTGCAGCGCGCCACTCAATCGAGTCGAAATTATAATTATTTGTGGTTTATTTAAAACGGTAATATTAATACTAATTAATTTTAATCCCTAGTCAATTTATAACTAGATGTAAGTAGAGTTTTTTTTTGTGAAATGGCTCGCTCGGGGAAGTACTACCATACTTGTTTCGGCCGCCAAGTAAAATTGCTGTGCTTTGGTTTCAAATCGATATGAATTTAACAGGTGAAATTTCGCGGCCACACGTGGTTTAGAGCACCGAGTCTCAAGTTGATGGGCACAATCCAGTGCAGCGTATAGGTTATGTTCTTTGTGGATATGACCTACGCAGTATGGTAAGAGTTGCACTTAACATCAGTCTGCTTGTGATAAAATGAATGTGAAAATTTGAGGCATTAGCGATGTGGTTAGGATTATGACATGAGAGAGTGTTCAATATACAGATCGGAACTCTCCATGTAGGTATGTCCAAATCGCACTTGAATTATATTATTTTAATCCATGTTGTCTGATAGAGATAGCTGATATAAAATTAGACCGCCAAATGACATAGTCGTATGAATTGAAAACACTTTTTTTTTATTGTATGACGAGGTAGCGATTGGCCTTCATCTCACCTGGTAACAAACTGAGATAAAGCCGAAGATGGAGGCGCACTTCACCCGGAATCCTCAACAAACTGAGGACTTACGTTAACCAGTGCCAAGCTTTTGTTACTAGGGACCTTTCTCCCTCTAAAAAAGACTCTAAATAACCACAGATAAAGTAGCAGCGAGTGTCACGTGTCAATAAAAGTCCAAAGTTGAAATTCGGCTTTTCCGTAAAGCTGCATTACCATGTAGATGTTAAATGTTCTGCGCGCGCGCCGACTTTTGAACAAACACAAACATTGGGCCACGAAACTGTATCATTTTTTGTTTAGTTTGTTCTTAGCTCCCGTCCAGCACAATATTAAATTATCACAATTTTATAAGAGACAGCTCTTAAAATTCGAATTAAATAATAGTTGTGAGTAATATGTATGATAATCGCGATAGATATTCACTATTGCCCAAAAAATACCCTTTTCATGAAATTGGCAGATATTGATATTTAAATAATATTAATATGTATTACAGTGCATTAATTTTACGCAGATTAAAAGCTAGAACTAGTTAACGGATAAATACTTTTATTTTTTTGTAAATACATACTTAACATACAATATACACCCAAACACAGAAAAAACATCAAAATTCATCACACAAATGTTTGTCAGTAAATAAATGTAAAATAGATTTTACCTACTAATATAAACAAGGAAATTAGAATTCAATGAATAAAATGCGTTTCCACTTTCTTCCTTATCATAACTTGACCTCAGGTAAAATGAAAGCCTGTCATCGTAAAATATTAAAAAAATGAATAAACCTTTGTAAATGCAAACAGAATCACGAAGAGAAATTCAATAGACAAATGTATCCCTTTCAACAATGAAATCTTATCAAAAACCACTGAAAGTCACTACTAATGTTCTAGTACAAATTAAAAGCAACAAATCGGTACTATTTAGATACCTGCTGATTACATTCCGCTGTAGATAACCCGAGTATATCACGGCATGCCCCGCCGTTTGTCCAACTGACCATTTGAATAGGTTCCTAGGTTCAATTCCAGTTTATTGTAATTTGAATGCACTTGTAGATAGCCTGGAGATAATATTTCTTATTCATTGTATTGTTTAAGGAGTGTCCTCTCAGATTGTTTTTAGGTCCGTACCCTAAAAAACAATCTCCGCTGTCCGTCCTTCTGTCAGTAGTAGCTCATTAGCCGTAATAACTATGTCGTGTTTGAATTCCACTTAAGAATTAATTAATGAAGAAGAATGGCAGTTCCCTTTTGTGTATTTTAATCGCCTTTGTGGCCTAGTGGCTCGCCCACCGGTGTTACATCCAGAGGTCCCGTGATCGATGTCCAGGGACAGTACAAAATTGTGCTTGGTTTGGTTAATAGTAGGATTTTGTTAAAGTCCACCTGGCTACCACCATCTTAACTAATGCTGTCGCCATAGCAACAATTCTTAAATTGTTGTGTTCCGGCACTTAAGTTAGAGGTAAAATAGCCAGTTCCTCAGTTTGATGAGGATCCCGGGTAATGTGCGGCCACCTTCGGCAAAGTCAAAGTCAAGTCAAAGTCAAATATTTTTATTCATTAAGATTTTTAGGATCATTTTGAAACGTCAAATCTACCGCCTGTTCGGAATCGCGACCAGCACACAAGGAGAAAGGCAAGAACCTCGGGCTGATTAATTTTTTTGAAAATCCATTTAACATTTAGGTACATTGTTTATAATAATTTAATAACATTACAAGTGTTACCTACATCATAAAACTAAAAACTTAATATTATCTTAAAACATTGATTACTACATAACTATCTAATGGGCAGTTTCTTGACATTGAAAAACACCATTTAACTGTCAACTGGTATAGCAACATCGGGCCACGCGTTCTTATCGTCGATATAGTCACTTATTTTGTAGTAGGCTCTTTTAATTAAATTATTCTTTATATACAATTTGAATTTACGAGCAGAGAGTTTGGTGGCGCTTTGAGGAAGCTTATTATAGAATCGTACACAGTTTCCTAAGAATGAATTATTTACTTTTCCTAAGCGATACCTAGGTATGTCAAGTTTATTTTTATTTCTAGTATTAACACTGTGTACATCACTTCTTTTAACAAACTCATCAATGTTCCTGTGTGCGTGCATTAGGTTTTCATAAATATATTGGGAGCTGACTGTCATAATACCAATCTCTTTAAAACGTTCCCTGAGAGAGTCACGAGTTTTCAATTTATAAATTGCCCGTACAGCTCTCTTTTGCAGGATAAAAATGCTTTCAATATCTGCTGCATTTCCCCATAAAAATATGCCATAGGACATAACGCTGTGAAAGTAACTAAAATAAACTAACCTCGCCGTGGTTTCATCAGTAAGATGCCTTATGGTACGTACTGCGTAAGCTGCCGAGCTTAGCCGGCTAGCTAATGTATTAATATGAATACCCCATTGCAACTTTGCATCGATATTTAAACCCAAGAAAGTAGTTGCTTCCATAAAGTTAAGTATTTCCCCATTTAAGATAATGTTAGCATTGCTGACTTGAACGTTAGGCAAGGTGAATCTAATGCATTTCGTTTTTTTCTCATTTAATAAGAGGTTATTTACCGTAAACCAATCAAGAACTCTAGCTAGAGAAGCATTTACACAATCATAATTATCTTTAGCCCTATCAACTCTAAATATTAATGAAGTATCGTCTGCAAACAATACAATATCACATAAATCCCCTACACAGGAAGGCAGATCATTGACATAGACTAGAAACAAAAAAGGCCCCAAGATTGACCCTTGTGGTACACCGATGTTAGTGGATGTTCCCGAAGATTTGCTACCGTTAATGTCTACTTTTTGAATGCGATTCGATAGGTAGCTACGCATGAGGCTTATTGCCTGATTCTGAATGCCATAGTGTTTTAGCTTTGAGATTAAGGTGTCATGATCTACGCAATCGAAAGCCTTAGATAAATCACAGAATACTCCTATGGCATCCTGTTTTCCTTCCCAGGCTCTAAAAACGTACTTCAACAGCATGGCACCAGCGTCAGTGGTTGAACGACCTTTAGTAAACCCAAATTGTTTTTCATGAAGTAGCCTGTTACAGTTAAAATGTGACAACAACTGGTTAAGAATAAGTTTTTCAAATATTTTACTACATGCTGGCAGAATTGAGATTGGTCGATAATTTCCTGGATCCTTTTCATTTCCAGATTTGAATAAAGGAATCAACTTGCTATATTTCATAAGATCTGGAAAGATTCCTTCGTCGATGCTTCTATTAAATATATATGCTAGACATGGTGCTATTTCAAAAACAATCGTGCTTAAGATCTTTACGGACATCCCCCAGAGATCTTCAGTATTTTTAATATTTATTGACTTAAAAGTTTTTAGAATACAATCAGCATTGACGTGTCTGAAGCTAAAAGAAGCATTACACCTTTCAACACTTGTTTCAAGAAAGGCTAAAGCACAATCAACAGAGGAGTTTAATGGTCGAGTAACAATTTTTGGTACACAAGAGAAGAAACGGTTAAATTCATTAGCAACTTCATAGTTATCAGTCAAAATTCTATCGTCAACTTTTAAGTTTATCTGCTTTTTCAAATGTTTTGCTTTACCTGTTTGATTATTTATCATTTTCCAGGTAGCCTTTATTTTATTTGATGACTGCTCAATTTTCCTTTTTATTTGCAATGATTTCGCAGCATGACATACTTTTTTAAAGACTTTTGAGTAGTTTTTGACAAAAGAAACAAATGATAAATCGTGTAGCCTTGACTCTCTTTCTGCATAAAGTTCATACAATCTACTCCTACTTTTATAGATACCGGCTGTTGCCCAATCTGCAAACATGGAACCAGATTTAGCTTTGCACGTTTTTTGTGGAAACGTATACTCGTGTTCTTTATGTATTAGATTAGACAATATATTATAAAGCTCATTTGGATCATTCAAGCATGGGATCAGGGAAATCTTTTGACTTATGTTATTTTGGAATTTTATGATGCTAGCTTCGGTAATTGGTCTGCATGTGATTTCCGGTAGCTCTTGTTGTAAGTTGCAATCAAATAAAACATATTGACCATAATGGTCTGAATCAAATTTTTTAAACACGTCTTTTTCAAGGGGAATATCACTACAATATACATTATCTATGCAAGTGGCAGTTGTTAGAGTTACCCTAGTTGGTTTATCGAATTGGTGCTTAAGGTTGAAACATTTAAACAAGTTAATGATTTTTTCAGTTAGAGGATTTACAGGTATATCAATATTGAAGTCACCGAGCACTATTATTGATTTATTACGACTGAATATTTTGCTTAGTACATTTTCCATAGTGGACTCAAATAGCGCGTAATTTGCTTGGGGAGGACGATAGACACATACCACTATGTGCTGCTCCAGTTCAACACATGACAGCTCTATAACTTCTTCAATGGTGAGTTTCACAATATCTTTACGCTCCTTACATTTGAGAGTTTTCTTTACAATAATTAAAGAACCACCTTGAGTGGTATTCCTACGCTTGTATGCGCTTACAATGCAGTAGTCTTCATAATGAGGTAGTAACTTTTGATGCAATATAAAGTGTTCAGTGATGCCCATAACACTGATGTTCATTTTACTTAAAAATAATTCTACTTCTAAGTTTTTGCTGGAAAGGCCTTGAATATTTTGATGGACTATGTGTAACCTATTAGGCTTTCCCGTTGTCTTGGTGGTCAGTTTAAATGCTTGTCATCTGATCCTACTGTTTGAACGCCCATGATAGTACTGCTACTAACTGTAAGCCCGTCAGTGTCTGTAGCTATAGTACCTATAACTTTGTCACAAATATTAAATGCTAACAATTTAGCAATAATTATCCTACTATATCTACTGAGATACATTGTATCTGGTGTTAACCTAAAGTCACTAATAAAAATATTAGTGTCAAAAAATAAAATGTCACTATGACGACATGTCAAGTTGTAAAGCATAAGGTTAATATTAAAAATATTAACATTCTCATTTTTCGAAAGCAATTTAGAGTATGGGAATGCACACAATATCAGTTTACCCAACCCCATGTCCAATTTATGTAACAGTAATTCAACTAATTTATTTACATATAGGCGCTTGATACCATTACTATTACCTAACTGTACAATCAATGTTGTTTTATTGTCAAAAGACGCCTCATTTAAGCTCTTTATCAGCCTATGGATAGAAGAGTCAGGAAAGCAGTAGTTAGTTACCATTTGGTCTCCTAACCTATCGCTTAGCAACCGACCCAACCCTACTCCTAGACTATCTGAGTACACCACAGTTTTCTGGGTCTGTCGGCAGGTTTGAGGTTGCCTAACCAGAGGCTGTGTTGTGTGCACTGGACCTGCCTCAGCCTGCACATGTTGTTCTGGTAGTAGTACCACAGGGGAATCGGGTTGCACAATTGCTGGTACCGGTGGTTCCACACATCCCGATGAAGCAATGTGAGTCACTGGCTGGTCTGTGGTACATGGGTCGGTCTGGGAGCTACTATGTTGTACTTGTACATATAAACTTTCATTGTTAACCATTTCTACAATATTATTAATTTTTTTAATATTCTCACAAGAGTCTTGTTCAGCTTTCTTGTATTTCATGGTCACCTCATGTAAAGATATTTCCAAACTTATTATTTTATCAGACATGTACTGAATTTCTTTGGAGTTACGGCCAAGTAAGCTGTAACAAGATTCTAATTCCTCGTTTAAATTACATTTTTGTTTACTCAATTTTGCAAAGCTAAAAACATTTTTGTGTTTTTTTAATTTCTTTTCTGATTTTTTTATTAAGTTACTTAATTTTATATATTTTTTTATTTTGTTACTTCCTCTTATTGAGGATATTCGGTTTGGTGTAGTGAGATCAATCACAGAAGAGTCTGCCTCACTGTTTTGAAGTTCTGTCTGTAGATCCAGACTTTTGAAGTTGGTTGCTGAGGGCATATGACTTAATTCTAAATTGTCAATTTTAGATCATAAGTCGGCCTTATCATAACTTGAAAATCTGGTGAGATGAAGACCAGTCATACAATAAAAATAAAAAGCGAAACCCTTCAGTTATGTATGAAATCAATTCGCTGATGATTTCGATTGCTGTTAATACGAGTTAGAGATAATACCAAGACCAAACCTAAGTAGATTATCCGTATTATACCTGCAACATTTGTTTTCGATCGGACGTGTCAATATCAAATTATCGACATTACAAGCCTCACAGCTTAGGTGATAGTAACTTTGCCTTCTGAACTGTAGGCTGTGGGTTCGATTCCCACACAGGACAAACATTTATGAGATGAATATTGATGTTTGTTCTGTGTTTGGGTGTTGTTTTGTACAAAAAAGAAGTACCTAAATAAGTATTATTTCCGAAATCTAGTTCCCATATTATTTGCTTAGTTCGGGACTAGATGGAGCTGATTATTGTCCTGTAATATTTATTTATTTGCATGCTACGTTTGTACTGGAGTCCGACAATCAGCGGTAAGCGTTAATACATTGTGTGCGGATAGAAAACGTCTACTGAGCTAGCCTGTGCCCTGTGCGTCTCTATTTAGATACCGCGACCGCGGCACCACGCCAACAATGGCCAATTAATAACAGTGCAGATATGAGGGTAACTGAACTGCTCAGCACCCATTGTCCAGTGCGGATTAATCAGTTCATGCTGCAGGTGATGATATTGACAGTTAGGTTGAGCTATGACTTCATTTTGACGAGGAAACGTTGAAAATCTGCTCTTATTTCTCATGCAGACTATAGAATAAACCGGCCAAGCACGGACACGCATGAGGGTTCCGAATCACACCAAGGCATTTTGTATATGTTATCTTCACTTTTAAAATGTATTTTGTTTTGTACAGCATAGCGGCAACAAAAATACACACTCTTGTGAAAATTTATACTATCTACCTATTGTTCATGAGACAGCCCGCAGACAGACTGACAGAAACACGGACAGACAGATAGCAAGGCTTAGTAACCGTTGGCACCCTATGGGTACGGAACCTTAAAGCTTAGTTTTAAACCGGGCCGGTCTGGTTGAATGCCAAATATAACATTTCTTAGATAGAAATCAGTGTTTGACAAATAAGGCTTGTAAATTTTTGACTTCGAGGTTATCATATGGTTAACATAGACGAGAATTTGCAGTGGGTGTCACGACTTAAGAATATACCCCTCCAACTCAGCCCAAGGATGTCATAAAAGCCGACTAAGGGATCTCACCAGAATATGGACAGCAGCTTCCTTCTGTGTATTATCTACGCCTTATCTAATCACCAATCCTCCTTTCAAGCGTGGTGATAATTAGACACTAATAATGGGATGTTGATGTGATAGACGAAAATGAGGTCTACAATAGAGCGAGCCTACCCAGAAGGCGCTTATCAATTTTCTTTCTGACACTTTTTCTGGGTCGCTAGACAGAGGGAAAACAGACGCTAGAAGCTGATTTCAAGTTTTTGCGTAAATTCTGTGGAAAGCACGCCACCTTGCGACGATAGTTCTGGCTGTCGAGTCGGCTTTGGCAAAATATTCACCTTTAAGCCTCTTGGCTCTGTGCTGCACTGAGCCAAGCGACTTTCTCATGACTATAGTGTAATAGATACCTACGTAGTTGTGTATCTATGTACCACACATTGTAAGTGGCATAGTCCGTGTGCCATTATTGATGTGACATACCTCACAGCAAACCCTTATTGCTGTGACATACCTCACAGGAACACGTCCTGTGTAGTAAACCTTTTTGAGTTTTATGATGGTGTGACCACGTTCTTATTCGTACATAGCGAATTAGAATGTTTTATTTTGGCAGGTGTGATCAACCTTACTCTAAGTAGTCTACTCCGGGGAACGAAATCGCTGGTCTATATGCTAGCGGTTACAGCTGAAAAAGTCTACCTGTAAAGATCCACTTAGCTAGCAACCACCCTACAGCCGAAGTCCGGCGCCAAGTGGTTTTCCGTATTCCGTTGGTGCGCGGGAATAATCCTTAATAATCCTTTCTGTGGCCTAGAGCTCGACAAGTCTAGTAAAGAACTCACCCATCACTATTTAAAAAAAAACAACTTTTTACTTTCTCTATCTAAGAAACGTTAGTATTCTAGATATCAGATATCTATAGCAGAGCTTATGAGTCGGTTTGTCGGTTTCTAGGAGGCAGGTGGATGCTTCAGCAAATCTGTGTGACTAGTGATCAAAAACCTCGCAATTCAGAAATATTCTTTAGTATAATGCGATATCTTCTTCCATTTATAAAATGACGACACCGCCATGGATATACCTACCTATAGTCAATAGGTACCTACTGACAGAGTAATATATTTTTTTGGTAACAGTACGAGTTGCCACCTAACCCCAACTATTTGCTAAACTAATTCCGAGAATATGTAACATCTTCGGCAGTGACGTACAAGTGATATGTTGACTCTGTCTGTGGACATGCGCGGGCGCATGCAAGTGATTTATGTGTGCACCTTCTGTTTGAGCTGGTGTTTGTTCCGACGTTTAGTGGCTGTTTTGAGAAAACTAAACTGGCTTTTGACCTCATGCTCGTAAAGTGAGGATCATCATCGTCAACCTATCGCAGTCCACTGTTAGACGTGGGTCTCTCCCAAATTGCGCTTTGAGCTCGTTCTTCGACCTACGCATCACTCTATCCACAACTGTACGGAGGTCGTCGCTACATCTAGCAGCTAGAGAGTATAGAACCTAGATTATAGCTGGAGTGCGTTCTATACACTCTTGCCTAGACTTGGTCTTCACTGAAGGACTCATTGCCCCAGATTGACAGTCCATCATATTCTCACATTATAAAGTGGGAATATGACGTCTTTGCTTTTAAGAAATTTCAATTCATGTTGTGTACAACCCTTTGATATGCGCGCAGTAAAAATAATCCTCTAACTCCCAAGGAGTCCCAGGGTGTGAAACCATAATGGCGGGTGAAATCTAAACGACCGCAGTCGTAAATGATGCCCTGATCAGAGCCCGAATAGTTGTCAGCTTTTGTAATCGGTGCCATATTTTTTGAGACTCACCCCAACGTATAGGTACAAGCAGTCTATGATCCTTGGGCTTGTAGCCAACAGATTATATTCCATATTATTTACAACCAGTTTTGGCGCAGATAATCAGATAATTAGATATTAATAATAGGTACAAATTATACGTCACTGAATTACATAAATTAAAAAATACTACAATGATTAGGTATAAAGTTTTTTTTACAATTATTAAGTATATATACTGTAGCAGCCCCAGTTGTACCTTTTTATATTCTATACCTACTATCAATGACTTGGATATTTTGTAACAAACATTGTTCTAACAAAGTAATGATGCAGATTTCGATTGAACACGCTTACTGATAGGAACCTATTCACTCTTGACTTGAAGACTCCCATGTTATAACAGTTGGAAAAATACTAACTCGGGCAAGGCGTTCCTTGGTTCCTTGTCCCATTCTTTGGTGGTACGCTTAATAATCACATGCTACAACATGCGAGAAAGGCGCTTAAGAAATTCGTTATTTCTGTTTAGTTCCGTTCAAATCGATTGCATGAAAATATTAATGCTTATTGCATTGCTTTATTTTAAAATATAAAAGAGATCATAATATCATTCTTCATTTTGTGCCTCCTTCGCCGCAGCTGCTTCAAATGCGCAAACGGTCATTAGCACATGTCGGTACTCTGCAACCAAACAATTAAAACATAATAATTATGGCATTATTTTATATAGTTTCTTATTGTCGAACGCAGATAAGTTTTAGCATATTAGAATCATCTGTCCATGTGAATCATGTGTCTGTAATTAGAATTAAAGCACAAGTGCTTTAATAAGAAAAAAACACATAGTACTATTAATTAATGTCATTCACAGCCTGTAGTTTGCACCTAGATCCAGAGGTCCCGGGTTTGAACCCAAGGGGTACAAAATTGTGCTCGGTTTTTTTGTTGGTAGGATTTGTTTTCAGTCCGCCTGACTAATACCACCGTCTTACATAATTATGCTGCCGTAACAAAAATATAAATTGTAGTGTTACAGCATTTTGAGGAAAGATAACCAGTTCCTCAGTCCGTTGAGGCATCCGGGTGAAGTGCGCCTCCACCTTCGGCCTTATCTTAACTTGTAACTAGAAGAAGTAAAAGCCAAGGGCTTTCCCTTCGTATAATAAAAATAAAAAACAATTCCCAGGCTAGATAAACAATAAAACGTACGTTTTTTCTCGTCGCAGTTGTATTCGTAAATATCGCAGTTATCGTTGAACATACGCGTGATGCCCAGAGAGTCCTGTCCGCAGATTGGTACGAAGTCATGCTGGCACTGGTCGGCCATTTTGCAGTAGTTTATCACCTGCAAGTAGGTACCGAAAATTATATTTTTAATGTTAGTATCTTATTTCACGCTCAGACAGTTTTCTACACTTTATAGATATCGTGGCATCGTATAGAGAGGAGTTTTGAACTTTCTTTTCGGAACGTTGAATTTTCCATTTACCATTACCCAATCACTACCCCTATTCGACAGATAAGGCTGATATCCCATAATTGGTTACACAGTGAGAGCTGATAACGAGCTAATATAACATGCCTCGTATCTCAGTTGGTAGTGCTCTGCCTTTGCTGTAGTTTGTGGGTTCGATATCCACCCAGGCCAAACATTTGTGTGATGATATAGTTGTTTGTTCATATGATCATATGATACGTATGTATTTACAATAAAAAAGGTAAATAAGTTTTCTCTCCGTAATCTTTTTCCCATATTACTTATAAATTATGCTTAGCTTAGGGCCAGATGACGCTATGCGAATTGTATTTCCTCTAATTTTAATTTTACTATTTAATATACTTACCGGTTCTAACGGAAAGAAATAGTCTTCGGCTTCAATTTCAACGTGACCCTGTATTTTCGCTGCAAACCCCACAACTAACAAACCTGTGAAAGTAATTTACTAAAGCCATTTCTTATAGGTACTTTTGCTGAAAGATGGGCAAAGGCCGTCTCGCAATAGGTGCCTGCAGATGAACTGCAATGTCAAGTCTGGACCGGACTGGTGGGAAACGGAGGACCACAGCAAGTCCTAGAAGAATTTAGATTTATTTTCGCCCTTCAAAAGAACAGAACAGTTAAGGTTAAAACTTAGAGAGCTTTCTTGTGCTTTTTATACGGTGATTTGATTTTCTGATGAATGATGATGATATTTTTTGAAGCTCCTACAGAACAAAGGTCATCAAAACTATTGTATTCTATTGCTAAAACAGTAGACCAGTGACCTTATTAAGCAACATTTCGATAGCTTGGTGGGAATTTCGTAAAACACTTTTAGCACTTTCTTATGGAAAACATTGTTTTCATAGGAACCCAAAAGGAAGTTTCCATAACAATGTTATCAGGTAAATCAGGTATCAGACTTATAATTATCATTTACTGTCTAACATATTTTTTTCATTTCAATGTTTGCTGACAAAATTGACCACTGTCCTTTGACCGTTAGCCATTATTTTTTATAAAACAAAATAGACCGATCGCCAGAATCATCATGCATAACCATTGTGAAATATAACAGACTTTCCCCTCTCCCTCAGAGCGTGTATCAGAGGATCACCTAGGTTGTCAGAGGCACGTCCAAACATACATTCGGCTCACGCCCACGGTTTGCAAGTAGCTTTAGCATTTAATACATGACAGGTTGCAAACCTATAGCCGCTTAGGAATACTACCCATTCGGATTGTTGGTCCTAGTAACATACCGGTTTTGTCACGATGTGACCTTATGTTAGTAAGTAGGCAGGTACATATTCTAACATAGTCAAATTATTATAACGTATTTATTTAGATATGTTTATTATACATTTATTCAATAAAAAGTACAATTAAACTAACTATGTACAAAGGAATCAGTCAGATTACCTAAGGACCGTTACAAACGGCCTATAGGTAACTCAACTGTTCCAGACCAGTACCAGACGGAAGCTTGCCCAAGACACTGGCTGCATTACCACGCTGAATAGCTATGCTAATTCGCTGGCCTAAATAAGAGCCAGCCCTTGGGTCACGTGTCGCCTTAATCAAAAGCACCGCAATATTTTTGAAAACCCGGAGGGCACCGGCTCCCCACGGACCCAAGGTCTCCACCCCAAAAGGCTCAAATAGGTAAGCTCTGTCGAGACCACTATATTTGCGTCTTTTGTGATCCTCGGCCGAATCAGCCGCCGCACCAGCCCAACCAAGGTGTCGACGCAGGTAGCGTCCCACACCAAAGGCCTACCCATTTCCCAAGGGACAAGAGTCATACCGTCGGGCCGCTTACCATCATCACGTAACAGACCGTTCGGTTCAAGAACGGCTGGCACATTGACACTGGTAAAAGCCGACGGATAATGTCATTAAGACTTGCGTGGCGCGAAATCCTGCCGGCTTATATTTTGTATTGTAAATATCAATATTGACTTATTCTCTTTTATTATGTAGGTAACCCTCCTACCATCAACCGTATTTGTACTATTCTTTCCATCCTAAGGATGTCCGGAAGAGATCGCTCAAGTGATAAGACCGCCCATTGTACTGTTTTCTTTAGTTTTAAATTGACAATTGTTCTACATGTTTTTGGTGTACAAGAATTTTCATTCATTCATTTATTCATTCACCGTCAGAGCATGTGCATTTGTCAAATGCGCTCATAAACTTCAGAAAAACCGAATGTCCATTGGTGTACGACTGGACACAAACATAGGGTCTGAAGGCGGTCTCATACCCACCCGGTCACACAGCTCATTATGAGTGATAACTTTATCGTAGACAAAAATTACAGATGTAACTTACTTGTAAAAAGTTTCCTAAATATCATATTGCACAGGCACTCCAGCGCAAAGCACAGAACGGTCTAGTTTGGCTAAACGACTATTGTTTGCCTCACTAAATCAAAACTATGCTTGTAGGACAGGAAATTATGACATAACACTAGCTTTGTTGAGAGCTATCTAGACCACGGCGGGTCAGGGGTTCTCAATCTTGATAGAGTTATTTATATGCTTGTCAGGGCCTACCCATTGTTACTTAAAACCTGGCACCTTTCAACCGACAGACCAACTAAATTGATATTGTAACCAAGTAAAGGTCTTTACCGATCGTTTAGCTGCATGGGCTCGTAAGTTTCGTATAAATCGATAATATTTCTAGAAACTAATTTCACAACTTGCGACAGGATTTGGACCCGCATCGACTCATCTCCGTGTTTAGGCTCTGCTAAATGAACTACGAGAGTCTTGACGTAAACTGTTTTTTTTTTTAGATAAGCCTGCACTTATATATACAACCTAATTTATATAAATCTTCTTTACAACAAAAAAAATATAAGTGTCTTTGTGTTATGTCAAGATAATAGCTTTTTACTAAATGCAAATGAAAATAGAGTACTTTTGACAATAACAATATATATTTTTTTGTCTGTCTGTCAATTTGTCTGTCTATAATTGAATTCCTGCAAATCTCCAAAACTGCTGGACCAATTTGGACGTGACTTTCACTGGCTGATAGCTGATGTTATAATAGTACATTATGGTACTAGTGTGTAACATTGGTGATTACCGCCGAGGCGCCATTGAGTCTTAAGAGAGCTGAGGACGGTAATCATCAATACACACGTGTTGATACGACGTTTTTCAACACACTTGTGAATAAAATAACAATAAAAACTAAAATTTCAATAGTGAAAACGAGCTGTGAAAAATGTTTCGCTATGGCGGGAAAAATTAATCAGTTTTTCTATGCGCGCGCATTGTGATCGGCCACTGACTAAAGGGATGAGGTTTTTTTTTTATTTTCCGCGCATAGGGTTTGCGCCTATTCTGTACAAAATGGGGAATTTAATGTTTTCTTTTATTATAGAAAAAACAAAAGTTATATTTGAGTGAAAGTTTTATTTATTATACAGGTACGAGTAAAAATTATCTATTTAAATAAGTTGCTTGAAATGAGCAAGCAATAGGAACATTATTTTTTTGTTTTATTGAACACGATCTTTTTTTTGATTAAAAATGTTTTTAAGAACAAAGAAAATCAACCAATAAAATTAAAAAAAATCTATAACTCACTAGTGAGTTATAGCAATGAAAAAGTCACAGTTTGATTATGGGTGTCATTCTGTGCCTAATTGCGGTGACCATAGAGCCACTTTATGGGCAAGTGTGTTGAAAAGAGTAGTTAAGGTTACTTTTGACGTTTGGCCTATGTTCAGGAGTGAATATGAGGTCTGAAATGATGATGATGTTATGATATAATGTTGAGCACCTCACTCACAAACAAAGAGGCGTGCAAACATAGGTGCTCTTCAACTCGGCAAAAATATTATCATTTCTATTCACACCTACGTCATGCGGGCTGTGGCGTTCGTTGGCTGTAAGTTGTTTACTCGGTCCATTTTGTAGCGTAAATACGTGAATAAAGGGAGTACCTTCACCCCTTGTCATGGTATTTATATTAATACGCTAAGAGAAAACTTTGGACCACTAGTACTTTAGATTTTAAGCATAATGTGCGCACGGAAGACTGTGGAAAATTATTCCTCTATCGTAACTTCAAGTTTATGTGAAGGAGTACAAATTTTGCATGATTGTTTATTTATTTTTAGGGTCGAATTTCTTAAGTTTATTGCAGAACTCTTGAGTTTTTTTCAGGAGGCTTTGTACGTTTTGGTATTGGACGTTTTTAGGTAGGTATTGTTGTTGGTCTCATAATCTCCTGTTGCTCCTGGCAGAGCCAATAGATCTCTTTGCATTGCAAAACCGTCTTAATAGTTTAAACGCATATTTCCATATCTGTTTCAGTATTCATACTCCAGGTATCCGGAGTGCGGTGCCACTATCCTACCTACGCATCAACTCCAGCGGTACGTATTTTGACCTACGATCACTGACAGTCGCCTATTTTCAGACAGCTAACAGGTCAGAAGGTTTTTTTTTAAACGATATAGTGACGGAACACGCAAGCAACCCGATGTTAGGTGAAACTCTTGCGAAGTTTTACTGCGCAGGTCAAATCCAAAAATAATATAACCTACGCTGCACTTCATTGTGCCCTTGGGTATGACACAAAAATTCGGAATCTACGTGAGGACGCTCGTTGCTCAATTGGCTAGAGCGTTTCTGGCTTTAGAAAAAGATGCGGGTTCGAATCCCAACGCAGGTTGTGAATTTTTGTGTCATTATATTTTATCAACAATGTGTTGATAAAATATAATGACACATATAATGAATGAGTCGGCACCCTCCTCCTAAACGAATTTTGTTATTACTTTTTTTTCAAACCGGAAAAGCTCTAACCAATTGAGCAACGAGGGTCCTGACGCAGATTTCGATTTTTTGTGTCAAATCCAAACTCAGCTTGAGCGCTGATCCCAATGAGGATGATAATGATGATAAATGTTATGACCAAGTACATCCACTTGATATATTTAACAAGCCTCATAGCTCAGTTGGTAGTAGCTTTGCCTCCTGCGCTGTAGGCTGTGGGTTCGATTCCCACCCAGGACAAACATTTGTGTGATGAATATAGATGTTTGTTCTGTGTTTGGGTGTTGTATCATATAGTACGTATGTATTTTCAAAAAGTATTTAAGTATTCTATCCGTAATCTAGTTCCTATATTACAAGCTATACTTAGTTTGGGGCTAGATGGCGCTGTGTAAAAAAAAAAAGTCCTGTAATTTTTTTTTTTTTATAGTGCGACGGTCAAGCACCTCCTGTTTGACTTTCATCTCACCTGATTTCCAAGTAATTATTTGGCCGAAGGTGGTAGCGCACTTCACCCGGAATCCTTAGTCAACTGAGGAACTGGCTATCTTACCTCTAAATGCCGGAACACAACAATTTTAAGAATAATTTATATGGTGGCAGAATTACGTAAGATAGTGGTAGTTAGCCAGACAGACTTACACAAAGTCTTACCACCAACAAAACCAAGCACAATATGAACTCCCCCTGGGGATCAAACCCAGGACCTCTAGATCTGAAATCGGTGGGATAAACCACTAGACCATAGAGACAGTTAATCAAGGAAGGTGTTTCAGGGTCCATAAAAAACCCTAACAGCCTAAAACGGCTAGTTTGTTGGTAATTTCAGAATAAAGTCGACCAGTTCTGCACGCTAGCCGAGTCCTGCGTCCACGATACCATCCCGATCTGCGGCACTATGGGAGACTTGAAGAGGACCTTCCTGGACCTCTGCGATTTGATGGAGTTTGCGTGTGATACCAACCAAAGTTAGTTTAAAAAGCATTGTCCACTGTTGACACATTATCCCGCCATGACGGTACCAATGTGGGGTGTGGGTGTAAGGGGGTTCAAGGTTTGAGAGGAGCGCCGGTTGTAGAAAAGACGAGGAATGTTAGATCAGCATGATAAGAGGAGGGTTGGACATGCGAGCAGAGGAAACTCTGCTCCATCAAGCTTTCAATTCGTAAATTCAAAATGTATATATTTTGTCTTATAAAAAGAGCCTACTACAAAGTAAGTGCCTTTGTCAATGATGAGAATGCGTGGCCCGATGTTGCTATACCAGTTGGCAGAAATACATTTTCATTACAATAATTTTGCAGCGATGCCAAATCGAAGTCAACTATTTATTTTATGGATAAGCTGTTGATCATGAGGCTTGCGTGGCCGAGGAGGTTTTTTTATTGTTATTTGTGGGCATATCTTACTGAACGTTTTTAGAGCTGGGTTGAATATGAAAAAGCTGTGTATGATATTTTATTAAGCAGTCTAGTTACACAGAATCCAATACCTCAAATGACTTTTTATTTTCAGTTTACACGCACGTGGAAGACATTGAGGGGTGTCCCGAAAAGCGGAAAGATGTATGAATAAGTAAAAACTTCGCTCAAAGCCGCATTCCACATTAAATCCGATACAAAATTACGACCTTCTATAAATATCTCACAAACCATCTCGTAAGACGCAGACGCATGCTTTTTTCGCAAAAAGAATCTTTACTTAAATATGTGTTTAAGTATCATTACGGTAATGTGCTCCAGCCTGACCTGGGATCGTGGGAGAGAGACGATGTGATGTGAAAGGGAGAAGTGAGAAAGAGACAGTGTAAGGTTGACCGGGTAACAGGTTGTAGCAGACAGAATAAGTATAGCGAGGGATGTGTGATGGTATTCAGAAAGCCGGAAAATTCTTAAAATGTAAAATGCTTTATATTTTGAGGCTATTTCTTATAGCGTACTACAAACCTTCAGAGGAAAGGGTGGGTTGTATCTAATCAATTTTGGTACAGATTATACACTGTCTGGGTCCTAACCCAGTACTTTCACCTATCGCTGTCGCCTGTTGCTGCCGTCTGCAGTTGGCTACGAACTTGTACCTTAATAGGTTGTCGGCGCCTCAGTTGACATTAATTGTCAGCCGCGGTAGAAGCTGGTGCCAACTTTTAACAATTTCCGCGAGGCGACTGAACAAGTTGGGCGACGAAGTTTTTGCTGTGATGTATTATCATTTGATGAAAAAAAACTAACAAAGGCATCTACACAAAAAAAAATGGGTGCACTCAATCCTAATAAATATTTAGTTTGGCAACATTTTCTGAACTTAATAACAGAATTGAGAAGTGCTAAATTAAGTTTTTCAATTATTTTAGGATGAACAATATTCAACGATCTATTGGCTCAAATGTTAGTGAGCTTAAACTACCAAAATAGAAGATTTAGAGAGATCTGCAACGCATGGGGCATTGTGGGAAAAGGGGTATCGGCCTCGACATCCGATAAATGTGAACAGCTCCATACTTACTCATAGGCGAGTGAGATCCGACACCTTTTTTTTGGGCTTAGAGGGCTGGCAATCCCGACAATTCTTGATGGCCCCGTCATAAAATGCTCTGCCACTGGAACAACCGATTAAATCCGGACCTGAAAGAATACTAGTGAGAACCCGCTGTATGTTCAATAGTTGAGGTAAACAATCGCGACTTTGTTGACATCCCGAAATGTTGCGGCGTCAATTTGATTATTGTTCATTTGTTTTATAGTGTGAAGGATTCAGCATTAGTATATGGGCGGAAATTATAATAATAATAAATAAATAAATAAATACTACTAATGAATTTCACACAGCATTTGGGAACTAGATTACGTTTTTTTTTGTTAATACCAATACCTACGTATAGTACAATAAACCACCCAAATACAGAACAAACATCAATAGAAGATGATGATACTAACAATTTTTTTTGCATTATCCGGCTATAATAAAGGCCGTATAAAAAGCCGGACAACCCCCACTAGTGTTGCAAATGCAGTAACGTACCGGGCGGTTGGTGCATCTAGATACGGCGCTAACAAAATGTTGATCGCCGATTAATCTCCGGTTAAATAAAGGTTTCGATTCCCTTGTGCTCACTAGAGGTGCTCGGATATTTCTTGACTTTATACCTAGTACCTGTCTTGTTGATGTTTTAGTTTTATTGCAACTCTCATTATTCTCATCATCATCCACATGAAATCGTCTACTATTGGACATGAGTCTCTTCCTAGGGTTGTTTTGCCACTGAGACGACCCTTATATCTTTAAGAAGAGAGTTAATAGGCGCCTTCTGGGTGAGCTTGCTCCATCGCATCAAACTTCATCCTTGTGCAAGATAAGGTCAAGAGCTGACCCATTCTAATAAAAAAACTGGCTTTTTACTATATTACTAAGTATTACTGGATCAGGAAATTTCAAACCTACGGAGTTCCAAGACGGTTTGTTTTTTAAAACATGATGATATGTACTCGTAGGTAGAATAAGTTGATGCTACTTGACAATACGCGCAATAGTCGGTTCATTATTTGTATCCGCCGTACAATCATTTTAGCCCTATTTAATTTCTGAGTGGTCTACGAATATAATAACCATAACTAAAACTATGTTTTAGATACGCTTGGCCCTCGTCTCACCTGATGCCAAATAAGGCCAAAGGTGGAAGTACACATTACCCGAAATCCTCAACGGACTGAGGAACTGGCTAGCTTACCTCTAAATGCTGGAACACTACAATTTATAATTTTTATTAAAGCAACAAGATTATGTAAGACGGTGGTAGTAGCCAGGCGCACTTAAAACAAGTCCTACCAACAAACAAACCGAGCACAATTTTGTACCCCTTGGGTTCGAACCCGGGACCTCTGGGTCTGATACTGGTGTGCAAATTACTAGGCTGTGAATGACATCAAATCGCAGTAACAAAAATGTTCTAATCGCAAGTTGTACTCGTTGAAATAGGTTAAACAAAGTCAGTTATGCAGCAACTAGTATAAGAAAAATGAAAGCAATAAGTTCAAATTTTAATAAATCTCCGTGTTTTATGTATAACCAAACTAAAAACCCCAAGACCTGCCTTTCCCGTTCCGTGAGAAAGGTACAATTTGAACAAGCCATAATTAGCGAGTGGGGCATTAAATCAGTGTTCAATCATTGAGGTGTAAGGAGATGGCGGGACGAGCGAATATTTAGTTCAACGATTTGAGGTGCATGCACCGCAATAACTTGGTTTTCTGTCTGCCATGCGTACGATTGCAAGAATAGACACAAATCTAAAGTAATTGTCTAAAAGTGCCTCGTTATTATGACTTAAATATATTGCTATTGGCAAGTCATTGAAGTTTCTTTTTATATTTCAACCATAGTCCGGTGTGACCACGGGTAAGTAAAATGACCCATAGTCACAGTGGTATGGTAAATTGGTGTTACTACGGATCGTTTGCAGAAAAATCAGCTCACAAGTTATTTTATAGCATAATATTATCGTCTCGTGTTAATATTGCACGGCCAATTATACGAATCGTACGGCGGAGTACGTCAGTAGGTTTTTGAATCCAGATTAGTACACCTTGCTTTTGGTTTCTAATTATCGGGTGGTACATGATTTTTTGCGCCACCAACTTGAGACAAAATATATACACGGTCCCCGTGTGCCCGTTATTTCACCGTCATCCAGACTCCTCAAACCGAAACACAAGAATGCTGCTTGGCGGCTAAAATAGGTATGGTGCATGGTAGTACTTCCCCGGACAAACCTTTTCACAAGGAACTTCTATTACTCTTATTCACTCTCTTAGCTGACAAAAGCCATAACCTCTTTAATCGGCTAACCGTTTGAATGATAGCCTAGCTATATCAGGATCGGTTGGGGAAGGCCCATATTTAGCAGTGGACTTATGTGGGCTAAAATTATGACAATGATATTAATAAAATATCAGTAGAATTTAGAAGTTCAATAAAAATTCAGACGCACAGCCTATTATCTCCATCCTGGTTGATATCCTTCAAGAGTCTTTTACACTGCAAGAACTTAGAATAAGCTCCAAGCGTCTGTTTTTTCCGCTGTGTTACGACCCTAAGGTCTTCAAGAAGAGTGTTAATAGGCACCTTCTGGGTAGGCTAGTTCCATCGTAGATCTTATTCTTGCCTGTGTAAGTTTCGTGGCCAAGAGCCGACCCTTCGTAAATTAAAAAAAATATACATAATTTCCCTAAGCCGCCTCCGTACCGCCACTTTCCAGCCAAGCGCAATGATGCAAGTTTTTAATATTTTTCGCGTCTCATCCATATGTTGGTAATGATTGGTCAATGGTGTGCTCCCCGCCTGCCCCTCAACTGATCAGAGGTCAGATCGAACAGGTGGGATTGTGAGGTCAGGGCTCTTAAAACGGATCTTGAGAGGCCATATTTAGGCAAATTAGCTCTGAGGTTAGGTACTTGGAAATAGGTTTATCCCATAAAATCGTACCATCTTAGCGAGAATCATTGAGATTGTATGAAACACGTGTTAAAAATTGTACTTAGCCACTTTTTCCGCCTCATTACCTACTTGCTCGCGTAAGAAATTAAAATAGTATAAACCTTGTTCTTTAAGAATAATAATTACCTCAATTTACCTAAACCAGAAATCGTTGAGACTTGATATTTTCAGGTTATTTTTGTAGTTTAGGGGTGCACAAAGAAAGGATTTACATGAATTCTCGCTGGATGATGGCAATGAAGACCCAGGCGTTCCGCCTTTTCTTTCCTTTATTCTTAGCAAGCAGGTAAACAGGATCTCAGCAAGTCACCTGACCACAACCACGCCCAACAACCTTATCTACTTTTTCTTGGCCACACACCACTTTAATGAATAAAAATCATGAACACGCTTTTATACCTACTAAAAAAAAGCATAGACTCATCACAATATTGAACACATCTTTTTATATTCAAAATGACTGTGATAATTCGTGCTATAAAAAAAAATACTACTTATACTTTTTAAAAAACGAGGCAGAATGTAAGTTGAACTACAAGTAATATGCGGACAGGAAAAGTGTATGGAAATCTGTTATTAAGCGCTGTGCGGGCAGAAAAAGTTGAAGTATGTAAATTCATTGTTAATGTAACTAACTGTTTTTTTTTTTTTTTTTCATTTTGGGTAATATCAGTCAGTATGAAACCTTATGCAATAATAAAGAACAAAAAAACATATCATGTCTGCAAAATAATATCTGGCCATTTGTTTTTCTACACAATTTAAAATAATTAAAAAAAAAACAAGTCTGGTTAATTTTGGGATTTATTTTTACCTTCTAAAATAACGCGCAAATATTTTTCACTATTACTGTTTATTACTTGAATATTTCTTAATCCCAATATGACCATATGACCAATGTACCTTAGGAGCTTCTTATAAATTAATTAATAATACATGACAATTATCTTATCAGCTCCAAATGAAGCAAAGCTTGTTATTTGGCGACTATATATCGAATAGATTTTTTTTGTAAGTACATATTATCATATAATACAACACCCAAACACAGAAAAAACTTAATATTTATCAAACAGGTGTTTGTCCTGAGTGGGAATCGAACCCAAAACCAGCGCAGAAGGTAGAGTCAACTGAGCTGTGAGGCTTGATTAAAGACGATAATCAAAACATTATCAGCATCATTGATAATCATTAGCAGTTGATGTTCCCATGGGATAGGACGTATACGAATTAAGGATACTTATGAATATAAAAGTCATAAGTATACAGAGACCATGATGATTCATCTAAATTGTACAATATTCTTCGAAACACGGCCCTAACCCTCAATCCAGAAAATACTGATCCAGGGCAATCGACCCGAAGAAGACCTTGTACCTTGTAATCCTAATATCCCAGCTTTGTAATCTTTCAATTTGGCTCAACAAATAAATTGCCTGTCGGAAATCTTTAAGTTCAACCCTATCTTTATAAACCCATCGAAAGCTTGGTTCCTAAGCTTGAAAGATTAGTTCGAACGCCAAAAAGTAACAAAATAAAACGCCCTTAAAACGTTAACCCTGAAAATGGTAGACGTAATTTTTAATTACAAAATTGTAGGTTTGGTTAATTTACTCAGGGTTGATTTCCGAGGTTGGTAAATGATCTTTTTAACTTTTTGTTTTTGAGTGTCCCAATATTAGGAACGTAATACATATACACAAAAATATGAGCTTTTGGCTTGACAAAAAATCTGTGCTCGAGTCTCGATGCATTAACATATGGGATTAAAACTAATACACATTACATTGATATGGTATGAAGTCTATGAGTGTTTTAGTACTTCTTAGAGCACCTACTTTGTTTGCTGACACAATACATTTTGGAGCTGACCAAAACCACTTCCAGTTCAACACTTCGCCCCGAACGAGATCTGGCGATGTATGTGTTAAGTGGGATTGTTTCTCAAAAATAAAAATTAAACTAAAATCTGTAAAAGAATCAGTCGGATTACCTAAGGGCCGTTACAAACGGCCTATATGTAACTTAACTGTTCCAGACCAGTACCAGACGGAAGCGTGCTTAAGACTGGCTGCATTGCCACGATGAATAGCTATGCTAATTCACTGGCCTAAATAAGAGCCAGCCCTTGGGTCACGTGTCGCCCGCCTCAATCAAATGCCCCTAAGATTTTGAAAACCCGGAGGGCACCGGCTCAAAAATGTTAATAACACTACATCATACAAGTGTGCATTCATTACACCCTGTTCTAAGAACACTTTTTCTTAATATGTCTTTATTCACCTGAGTGTTTGAGGCTTTCTCTCGTTGCTAACGAGAGCAAATCTCTATAGCACCAACCGTACGTTTCCAGTAGGTGGGCAGCATACAATAAGTAAAAAGTCACCTTACTAATATGAAATGGTTGGCATCAGTTTCTTTTAAAGTGATCTGGTTTGAAATCTACCCCTCCAGGTTATGGATGTCGTCAAAGTCGACCAAGATATTTCACTAAAAAGGCAGCAGCTTCCATCTTATAATAACAAAACAAAACATTAAATAGGAACACCAATCTGTCTGCCAAGCCTGATAATTATGGACAAATCTAACAGTATTCAGTAAGTTTTTCTACATTCTGGTGGATATTAATGGAGTGTTGACGTGTGATGTGCGCAGTCAAACCTCTTGCATCTCATCTCAAAGGTAATGTTCGAACCTATTAACATTTTTTTTAATGTACGACAGGGAAGCGCTTGGCCTTCATCTCACCTGGTTATAAGTTAAGATAAGGCCGAAGGTGGTAGCGCACATACCCCAGAATCTTCAACAAATTAAGGAACTGGCAATCTTACCTCTAAATGCCGGAACACAACAATTTTATAAGTGTTGTTATGGTGACAGATTTAAGTAAGATTTTAGGTGGTAGTTTAGGTTCCAGGCGGAAAACAAAGACCTACCACCAACCAAACCAAGCACAATATATTGTACTCCCCAAGGGGATCGAACCCAGGACCTCTGGATCTGAAATCGGTGGGTTGAACCACTAGACCACAGAGGCGGTTTGCACACTTTGCTCACCCTATTGAGTAAATAACAATTAATAAATGGACCAGTTTTTATATAATTAACGAAGCCAAATGCCTTCATGATACCATCTTGCAAGACTTGATGATGATCATCCTGTGCAGCCCTTAATCTTTAAAACCACCATTTAGATTGACAAGCCTCATAGCTCAGTTGGTAGTAACTCTGCCTTCGGCGCTGTAGGCTGTGGGTTCGATTCCCACCCAGGACAAACATTTGTGTGATATTTGTGAATGTAGATGTTTGTTCTGTGTTTGGGTGTTGTATCATATAGTACGTATGTTTTTACAAAAAAGTTATTTAAGTATTTTATCCGTTATCTAGTTCCCATATTACAAGCTATGCTTAGTTTGGGGCTAGATGGCGCTGTGTAAAATTAATGTCCTGTAATATTTATTATTATTATTATTTTAAATATTATTTACTAGTAGTTCGCCCCGATCTGAGATCTCGTGATGTCTGGTTTGAGTTAGGTATTTAACCACGGAGATTATTTCTCAATAATTACGTTTTAAAAACTAAAAAGAAAACCGACTTCAACGAAGAATTATGATACAATTTCGTTTGCCTGGATGACGTATTTTTTCCAATTATTTTGATGACAGATGGACGGACAGACAGACAGACAGACGTGTGACCCTATATGGGGTCCGTGTTTTCTTTACTTTTGAGGTAATACACTGAAATCGATACAAGTGTGCCTAAAATATTTGAAGAGTTCCCTCGATTTCTCCAGGATCCCATCATTAGATCATGACCTGATTTCAATAAGACCACCTGTGAAGCCACCACCCTTTCAAACAATTTTTTTTTTACAAATCTGTCCTGGCGTCTTCGAGTAATCGGGAAACATACATAAAAAAAAAGATTCCGATGAATTAAGAACCTCCTCTTTTTTTAAAGTCGGTTATAAAGAAACTTGTTGTGAAATCTGCTATCTTATCCCTGTCATATGATAGTTTTCAAGACAATATTACTTACCCTATTTGCATAACGTGGTTTCAGTAAATAATTTAACAAATGTATGTATATAATGTGAGGTCAAAACCCTTTAATCTTTTATCCTACAAGAGTTATACCGTCTTAACACGTACCCAAATTAAAATTAATTAAATTAAAAAAAAACTAGCCCAATGAATAAGTTTTTATTTGCAGCCGATACTCTTTCGAATTTAATTAACAACCCTATTTCTCAGAAACTACCCCTATGAAAATCATTTTACTGATTAATGAGCATATAAAGTGTAATATCTCTGCAAATTCAAAATTTAATTGGATTAAACATTCAAAATATATGACCTAAAATTGTAGTTCTACCCTGATATTGCAAAAACTACCCTAGTTTTTAAAAAATAGTTTGCAACAGTTAACTTTTAATTATAATATCTGTATTTTTTAATAGTTTATATTTCAGTAAACCCGTACGAGAGTTATTCTATCACAAATATTGTCACCTACATACATACATTTGCCATACATACATCTCGGAGATCCCATCCGCTTCGCTCACTCATTTAACCTACTGTATAAATGATAGTCCAATTATTTATAAGAACAAAAGTTTGTTTATAGTACGAGTATAACTTCATAAGCAGGCTTTGATTTTGATAACCGCCGACAAAAGGATAATTTAATGATGAGGCCCTTTGAAGGCCCCCGATTTGATATGTCCCAGCCACCTGAGCGGCGTCGGCGGATCAAATGGCCGGCGCATGTCCGCTGCGCGGTGACGACGTCATTAGCGCGCTGCTCACGCGCAGCCTAAACTGCGACGCGTGCGCACCCTTCGGAGATACGGGGGGCTTAAAAAGGCCCAGTATTGCCACTCTCCTTAAGCCGCTACTGTACAAACGTAGTTTGTCGCTCATTTAAAATTCTAGATGTCCAATTCAAAATGAATTTTACAGGAGCCGGTGCCCTCTGGGTTTTAAAAAATCTTAGGGCCTTTGATTGAGTGTCGCCTCAATCAAGTGACCCTAAGGCTGGCTCTTATTTAGACCAGGGAATTAGCATAGCTATTCAGCGTTGCAATGCAGCCAGTGTCATGGGCACGCTTCCGTCTGGTACTTGTCTGGAACAGTTGAGTTACCTATACGCCGTTTGTAACGGTCATTACGTAATCCGACTGCTTTCTTTGTACATAGTTAGTTCAATAGTAGGTACATATAATTTTTAAATCGTTTGTGAATATTTTTTGAAAATTCTTAAGTAATATAAAGCGATTGTATTTACTGGCTTCAAATTTTAAAAACTCCCTGTATAAGTTGTCTACGGTGAAAACGACGGCGTATTTAACAGTAACAGCAGGGAGGTCCGCAAAGACGCCGGCATGACGTGCTCGCTGAGCGTACCACCCTAATGTAAACAATAGACAAAGAGGCCGCGTTATTACACTGATACCATCGATGGTACGCTTGGCTCAGAAATTTTGGGAATAGTAGAAGCTTCATGACACAATGAAAATTTTTATAAAAAAAAAAATATAAAATATCGTATTCTATATACTCAGCATCTTATTCTATTTTTTTAAAAGTAATCTCGAGCCCAGATGCTGGTTTTTCAAATATCTGTCAGATTTTTTATGACAAAAGACTTATATATGTATATGGTAGTAGCTACACAGGTTCAAACAAAGCCCTACCAAAGCACCATATTGTACTCCCCTGAGGATCGAACCTGGGATCTCTGGATCTGACACCGGTGGGCGAACCACTAGACCACAGAGGCGGTTAAAATATAGTGCTGCGTCTTCCTGCGGTAAGGTCATCAGAGGGCTCCTTTAAATGGGTCAGCAACGCGCAAAGAGTAAGGATTCGAAGATATAAAGGTATTTTTAACCTCTTCATTATATAGTGTAGACAATTAGTTAGGTTGACTGTACATATACTCTGTACGTACCTACTCTACTAGGAATCTGTAGACAGTATCTGTCAGGGGTGCGCTCTTAGTCCGCCATCGTTTTGGGCTAAACTGGTCGTTCAAGATCATATCTCTGCGTGTGCTGGGTTGAAGTTCACTTTTGTTCTGCCTCGCCTATTCCTAGGTCTTGGTTCTTTGGTATAATGAAAAGTCTCAAAGCTCAGCTCTTCACGATTGATTTATTTCGTCGCTCGATTAATCGCGCTTATTATTACTCCCTTGGCTCAGAGGGTAATATTTTTCGAGAGTGTTTTTTTAGTTTTGTTTTTTATTCTTGAACTCGAATACAAATATTCATTTCTTTCCTACTATCATAATGTAGTTAATGTGTTGAAATAATTGAAAAAAAAAATTTCAAAAAGTTCAAAACGTTGAACTTTGAATCGAACTTAGTGGCCTAGACGACTTGATGGATTTGTCAGGTGTCGTTTGGTTTCTCCAAATTGTGGTTAAATGTCAATTCTAAACATATACGAGCAGATTGCTAAACAAGTCCTCGTAAAACTATTATTTTTTGAATGTAGCAGTCGGCTTTTATTTTTGTAAGTTTCAACTTGTTTTTGTTGCGTCTCCACGATCGCGAGGTAGATTTAGTATAAGATTTTCCCTCCGGCTGGCTCCCGTGGTACGCGCGATACCCTCCGAGATCAGCATCGCACCACTAATGTGGGAACATCCATCGAACACAGTTTATTATTATCTGCAAATGTAAAACACGTTCTTGATTCCCAGATTTACAAAATGCGTTTTAGTTATACACTTTTTGAAAATCGAATGAATGAACGAATTAGTGTATTCAAATTCTTCATGCATCGATAAAAAAAATTAACCTCATAAATCTAGTTTAGTATATTCTAAACCTATGATTAACACGTTCTTGGTATTACTTATTTATAAAATGCGCTTTAGTTCGAGTACACTCTTTGAAAATCGAATGAATGAATGAATGTATTACAATTTTTTAAACATCGATTACATTGATTTTATTTTTACAAACGTACCTAGTTTAAAGCACTTTACAGCTTAGTCGATAGTAGCTATGCCTGTGCTGTAGGGGCTGTAGGTGTTGGGTTCCATTCCCATCCAGGGAAAATGTTTTCTTGAATTCATAAAAATAATTCATGTTCTATGTCTAGGTGTTGTAAATTTATCATACTTATATTTCTACAAAAAAATAGTATATATAGTAGTAAAAAGTACTTTGTTCTGTGTTTGGGTGTTGTATTGTATGATAAGTATGTATTTACAAAAAAATGTATTCCATCCGTAATCTAGTTCCCATATTAAAAGCTATGCTTAGTTTGGGGCTAGATGGCGTTGTGTTAAATTAATGTCCTGTAATATTTATTTATTATTTATTAAATATTTATGTATGATGACATACATTTGCCTTCAGCATTTTACCTCAGCTCCGTACTCTATGAGTAGATCAGTGCTAAGCAAAACAATCTAGGAGACGGTCGCGAGTGTGACAATTGGAGACCGTCTCCTCTCGTGACTCGTGACCGTCGGTCGCGTCATAACTTACCTTCTTAACATAATTACGTAATAATAAAACGTATACTGATCGTCGACAGTGTTTCTCGTCATCATCGTCATCTAGCACTCAACTTAAATACAAACAATACTGTACGAATCACACTGGCTCGTACAATTTATGTATGAAATCCTTTATTTTTTTCTTGTACGACGTATAAGAGCTTTTTGGCCTTTATCTTATTTGGTTTACAAGTTATGATATGGCTTAAGGTAAGACTTAGGTAAGATGGTGTTAGCAGGCAAACTTGAATAAAGTCCTACCACCAACCAAGCACAATATTGCACACTCCTGAACCTCTGGATCTGACATAATGTCCTGTGATGTATATATATCATGACTACACAATTACATTCACTGTATTGTGTCAAGTTGACTTGGTTTTGTTTAAAATTTAAACTGACATTTAGTGGTTTACTGACATGATACATATCTACTCATGAGACACATTAACATAACAGTAAAGTTAAAAGAAACGAGTTGCAAACGATATTATTACACACACATAGCAACCGAGAATCTATAATCATATAAAAATAGAGATCAAAAAACACTACCCACGTTGCAAGAAAATAAAACCACAAAGTAACAGTCATGAAAAACAAAGTGCATGATTGCACCACACTTTACACCTGCCGTCAGGATCTATATATTAGATACCATAGATATTGCAGTAAAGCAAATCTTAACCGAATCCCTCTTCATTAAAATCTAATTAAAGTTGCGTTACATTCGCACGCGCAGACTAAACCAAAACACTGTGCTCGCAAATCGCCGCTTATTACGACAGTATCAATAACTGTCATTCAAATGATCATCATACTTCTGTCTCGTTTACGCGAACAACTCATAATTGCAATGCATTACCGACGTCTCTCTCGAACTTATAACTCTGAACGCCACCAGTACAGCCTCTTTCCGTTTCATTCGCGCGAAACCTTCAGAGCCTGCACAGATAAACGAAAAATCTAGCCGTCTCGCTCTCTCGTGCCTCATTACACGTAATGAAGTCGTTTTTCAGTTTATACGCTCAAACGAAACGACAGTTTATAAATGACAGTTTTAAAATTAAACTTTTTTCGAAATCGATCGTACTGCGAAGGGATTCGTTAAGGCGCGGGCGCATGTTTTTTCCAAAAAAAAAGAAAATAAGGCTCGCGCGAAAGAGAGGCTTAGTGGCTTTTTATAGTCGTTGCCCCGATGCGGCCGCGCACGGAAGTATCGCCGCTTCAGGATCTCATTCTAATAAAAAGCTCACGCATAAATTGACGCGTTGTCATAGGTACTCCGACGTTTGTTTTTTTTTCATAATGATTTTGATGTTACGCGGTGTGAGGTTGTATAGGTGTTGATTATGTTAGACACGTGCGCTTTATCGCTATTTTTATGGTTTTACATTAATTTTGTGGAGTTTAGTGTTGGAGGGTTGTTTCTTATAAGTTATCATTAGAACTTGATCAGGCGAGCTGTGTGGTCGTGTTTACATAGTTATATAACAATGGACTGATAATTTTTGTGCAAGTTTGGTGACTGAAAAATAATTTATCTGCATTTAAAATGTTTTTGAGGTAAGTTTTCTTAATAACTACTTAAATTTTATGCATGTCAAAACAAACATGAACCAATAAGTTTCTAACGCATTTTTTATATTCTGATTGCAATATACTATTATCTACGTAGGTAGATGAGTTTTTTTCAGCTGCAACTTGGTTTTACTTATTGAGTTAATCAATGTTTTTAAACGAATCTTATCGATTTTTTACTACAGTTACTATTTTTAAACTAATAGGTAACTAAAGACGGGGCCTTTTTATTTTTTAAAAACATTTCTATTCAAAAAAATGTTATTATGTTAACATTTTTGGTGGTCATTTTTACTATTAATCCTGTAAACATAGGCACATACAAAATATACAGATAGATTCGTTACACAAGACACAGGTATTCTTATTTATAGTTTTTACCAACGTGCTAAACATTTCAGACGGCCAGTATCATAAGGAATGAAAACGCGCAATAGTGCCCAAAACAAACAATAATCAGCTCTATTCCTTTGACTATAGAGAATTTATTTTTTACCATAAATAGTATTGACATTTCACATCCAGCCTTGTAATAAATTAGGACTGCAAGCGTTACGTAGGTTCTAATGATTCAAGAATACGATGTCTACGGCGTTTCGTGATTCCAAAAGTGTAGCACGTTCTTTAAGTTCCTTATTGGTACAAATATAGATCGTCACGATATTCACAGGCAACACAGCTAATTAAATATTAGCAGTCTGAACCCGATTGAATTTACAAGATCCACGAAAGACCGGTTTTGTTTTTGTAAATTATTTTGGGGTAGGTGAGACCTGACTCCTAGTGACCTTTTTTTTTGTACGACGGGGATGCGCTTGGCTCTTATCTCACCTGCTCACAAGTTGAGAAAAGGCCGAAGGTGGAGGCGCACTTCACCCGGAATCCTCAACAAACTGAGGAACTGGCTATCTTACCTCTAAATGCCGGAACACAACAATTTTAGAATATTTGTTATGGTGACATAATTAGGTAAGATGATGGTAGCTAGCCAGGCGGACCTAAACAAAGTCCTACCACCAACCAAACCAAGAACAATATATTGTACTCCCCATGGGGATCAAACCCGGGACCTCTGGATCTGAAATCGGTGAGTTGAACCACTAGACCACAGAGGCGGTTGCTATTGATCATTAGCCATAGCAACTCGTTAGCCAATGGTTACAGCTGAATGATTCTATCGCTGGAGGTAGGACCTGTAAAAGTCCACCTGGCGCGACCCCCACCCTTCTGCAGAAGTCCGGTGCCAAGTAGATCACCGTGTACTGTCGGTGCGCGGGAGTGCCAAACCTTTTAATAGGCAGCTTCTGAAAAAGCACGCTTTATCGTAGATAGGCCCAAACTAGACCTGAAATCAATAGCTAACCAATTTCAAATAATCAATATTAAATATTGAAATAAAAAAAGTTTTTTAATTACAATATTTTCTTCAAGTGGTGTATTTTAGTAATACCTAGTTGAAACCTAATTTATTTAATGTTTCATTCGTACCTACATTCAACCTAATGTAATGTTTTGTCAACATACCAAGTAGGTACCTATGTATAGTTTCCAAATAAATATTTTTTATATTATTAAATATGTAGCAGTACATAAAAAACGTAAGGTACACCGGGCTATCAGTTGCAAAATATAATATAAACAGCTAAGGCTAGTGGTAAACGAAATACGGAAAATTTTTGGTGAATTGTAATTGTACAGCGGTGGATTACGCTACAGGTATGTACTTTCTTGCATTGTATTGCAACGTTCCTGATTCTTGACCAATTTTGAATTTAATTAAATAACACATTATGTGTGACACAATTGCTCAAAACTATTTACCTAGTTACTTTTCAAACATGAAAAATGTATGAATAAATATAATGACAATTCTTAATTTAAACAATATCGATAATACAAAAAACAAACAATACTTGTGGAACGCCCGGAACTTCGTTCCCGTATTTCCGTAACGATTGCAGCGCCACTTATAGGGTCTAATTGTGAATTTAAACCATAAAGTAATCTCCTTGAATACACAAAAGTTTTCATCAAAATCGGTCCAGCAGTTGGAGTTCAGTGATAATCACTCGTACAGAAAAATAATAATATTATCATTGGCCTTATGACATCTTTTGCAGATGATAAATAGTAAACATGTCTCTTCATCATTGGCCTTATGACATCTTTCGCAGGTGATAAATACAATGTCTCTACTACCCAAAAGTTTTGCTAAGAGATTTAATTGCAGGGATTAGCTCGTCTTTACTTTTTTACCCTGCTCTTTTATTTTTATTTTTGTTAGTGAGGTATCTGGTTCAACAAAGGAATAAAAATTACTCTACTCTTTAAAAACTCATCTTACCGTGTGCGACAAACTTAAAAAGTAAAGGTTTACATATCCAAAACTTAATTAAGGTTCGGTTTTTTGTCTATGCGCATTTTTAACATCGTATATTGAAATAACAAATTCAAATGAATGAAATATCACAGGCTTATTTTAAATAATTCCGTAAAATCATACACATTCGATTAAATAAAATATCACTAGCTTATTTTAGAGGTTTCCGTAAAATCATACACGTTCGATTAAATGAAGTATCACTAACTTATTTTCGGTGCAACAACACGTTTTAATCATTACTGAAATAAAGTTCCTTGCGTTCTAATTAACTACAGTGACTGTTATCTTATTCTGCATATATTACTATAATTACTGATTTGCAAACCGATTAAAAATATTCCCTAGACCTCCTTCTTATCTGTGTAAGACCTCAGTCAAGAGCTTAACCATTTCATGTAAAAATCTCAAAAGGAAGGTGACTTTAAGCCATCCGATTCAAAATAATACATTATGATTATCACGGTCATTTTACATCCATTTATAAAGTACTATAATTTTAACATGATTCCAAGCGGTTACAATATTATTATCATTACACACTCATCACAGACTGAATGTCCACTGTAGCTTAGGTACTCCTCGCGAAAAAAATGGTATAGATTCAGAGTCAGTTGGATTGGTGTTTGTAGTATTGGTGTTATATCCACAAGTGGATGCGGCAATCCATCCTGGTGTAATGCTTAAGTCGCCTCTTATGATTAAGAGGAACCTCTGTGCCTCAAGTTTCAGGCGCACTGCAGTGCCGCGTAGGTCATGTTCTTTGTAGATGTGAGGTGGGCTGGTTACTTGTATCCAAGCAGGTAGTATAATGATAAAAATAAATTGCCGGGGTCGCAACAGCCATCCACAAAAAACACAATTTTAGTTATTTTGCATCAAATCTATCTGGAGTTTAAATTAAAATAAACATATAATCAAAGCAGAGATTCATAAGGATTTTTGTCCGAATGGTGTATTTCGGTGGTTTCGTGGAAAGCTAGCTGACATAATCCGTTTTCTAAGAACACTATGTAAATCAAAGTGTATTTAGAATAAATTTCCGTTACAAACACTTTTTTCAAAATTTTATTAGAATCGGACGTGCCATTTCAGAGTGAGGGACAAATTACTTCTGTATAGGACAGCGCTAAGAATGGGCCGTCATAAAATCCCTGTGACACCACCCCCGAAACTACCACTTTTATTCCCGCCGTAGCAATGACATGCCAGCGACCTTCTCGAAACCCTAATGTAACGTATTACGGAAGAATTTAACGGTCAGACGCAGAATCCACCGTGAAATGGTCTGTGTGTGGAATGTCGGTTTTGTGGCTGTACCGATCGCATTCTCCATTTGAAATCTAAGGAAAAAACTGTGATGACATTGTATTTGGGCGTGTGCCTTTCAGGGTTAGAAAACCAGCGGAAGGTTATATGTCATTCGTCCAAAGTATTTAAATAAGGATGCGCGATGAGGTACAGCACATGAGGTTTTATTCTAATTTATACTAGATTGCACACTCATAAATATGCTATTACTTATTAATATATTTATTATTATTAAATATTTCTCACGGACAAGTTACATTGTGATTTTTTTTTTGTTATTGGCTTTAAACAAAAAAACATCTTAATTGAAAAATTATACACCCATATATATGTGTATATAAATATACCACTTCTTGCAAACAACTTTCGAACAGCTAGGCATAAGTTCAGGATTTCTACCGTTTGCAACGTGAAAAAAAAAATATGAAAAATATTTTATTACTGTAAAACAAGATAAACAGTTTAAATGGTAGTATAAAATTAACTTATATGATAACTTATTTTACCGCAGAGAACAAATAGGTAAATATCTGTCAGCCTCCTCAGTAGGCATAGCCTGTATCGTGTCGTGACGAATTTTATTTCATTTATATTGATAGGTTTTAGAGAGCTGATAAAGTGTTTAGGGATCACATTATTATTACTAGTGGCTCTGAGAGCTGTAGACCTCACGAGTCTGTCTCAGACATGAGCTATGCAAACAGACTGCGCTGTTTGCATAGCTGAAAACCATAGAAGTAGTGAAATCAAGTAATTACCTCTACCTAATTTAATTATCGTTTAAATGCAAGTAAATAGCAAACAAAATTGCTCACAAAATTTCACGAGAATCGGTTGAAAAATACGACCTGTAGAGGAAAACAGACATCCGCCGGACAGACATACGAAAGCATTTTTGCCTGAAACGGCGACGCTTCGTTCGCGGTTCGCATTCACTCGGTTAATAACACGGTTTAAGCCGTAAGTGTCCCACAGCTTATCCCAAAAAAACAAATCAAATTCAAAAATACATTTATTTATAACTCTTACACAAAAAAAACAATATAAAAATATAATACTTTAAATAGATACAAATAAGAAATAGGTATATGAAATAAATAATTTCAGCCCTTCAGAAAAAAAAATGGATTAAAATAAAAAGAAACACATGACAAATGCGAGCATAACCATAAAGAAAGTTGTCTTAGCAAACCTAAGTGGATAGAGAAACAAGATTTAATATTAGGGAAAAGTGTAGGTACAAATAAAAAAGCTTACATACTCAATTTGATAAACTACGTTAATTATTAAATAGGTATAATGATCGAAATATCATACAACCCTAATTAGGCATATACAGGTGGACCAAACCAATTTCGGAGGCAAAGTAACCTAATGATTGAAGTGAGCAAATTTTACGCAAAAGGAAACATTTAATTGTGTTTAGTTATAAAAATAGCTGCTATCAAAGATTTTTTAAGTCACATGCCCGAGCCGGAATTGAACCCGCCTAATGTAGAAAATAAACAACCTGTATTTTAAGATACCGATCAGAGGGGTCAAATAGGGGACAAATCTCTCTTATATACAATGCATCTATAACAAAAGAAGGTAAGGAAATAGTCAAACTAAAAACAAATGCAAAAAGTATAATTTTGTTTTCATAATTTAAGTTAATTAAAGTCCAAAATTCATTTGAATAACTTCAAAGTTGTTCAAAGTGCAAACCATTTTCTGCAATATAAATACGAGTACCTATGTACTATTTTTATAAATTAATTGCGTGTTCCTTGCAAATGGTAGTATAATTATTGGATCTTCATGACATAATTTGGCGACAGACTCAAAAATTTATCTTTTACAAAACTCCACAAATAACAAAAATGTAATGGTCAGGAGAAGTCTCCTTCCCTTAGAGATTTAATAGGCCAATTTGTTCTAATCCACGTTCCCAAATGATCATTTAAATAGGCACTGGTCGTTTTGTTACTAGGAGCTGGGGACCTCTGTCTTATTGGAAAATTAAATTTGGTATTTCGTCTTACAATACGGAGTTCAATGTACTTAGCAGTGTTTGAATAAAAAGTAAGGTTATAATAATAATTTAATATAGAATTTATTTAGTTAAAAATAAGTACAGACTAACCATATTAATTAGTGATACTATTACAATAATTTAAAATAACTGTAAGTACAAACTTAGCTCATGGTGTCAATTCGGTAATGGGCTCGTAGGTACACTAATTATAATAAAATATATAAATCCCTGAATCAATACCACTTTATTTTTTAATTCCGCACCAACACTTAAATAAAAATCTCACTTGATTATTACGTACTTTACATTTACTATAATTCCTTATCTTCTTTTTATTTTAGATGCTTTGATGTTTATTAAAGAGATTGATTTCATAAAAATACAGGTGTTCATTTTCGACAGTTAGCGGGGTTAATTCCCGGCTCTTAAAAAATAAATAAAATATTTAAAAAAATTCAAATACAGTTAAATTTATTTTTTTAATAAAGAAACGTTTCCTGAGATGAAAATTTGCTAACTTCAACATTTATGGTAAAATTAACTAACTGTAGCTTTAAGTGGAGAGCGATTGGCAATGTTTAGATGCCTACAACTTAACATCGCTATCAAGATTACATTTAATAGTTTTGAATCTATCTAATAAATATATTATTGAGTGTATTTTAAAAACACGATTAGAATTCGTAAGATCACGTAAAGGTACACTATTATATTAAAACAAAATCAAATGCACTAGACAAAAGTTGCTTGCAAGCCCGAGAAGTGTGTATGACATCTGGCATTGAGTGTTTGGAGCACAAGGATAATTATATGTTTGTGAAGGTGTCATATGAGGTATGAAATAACGAAATTAAATTGACACACGTAGTGAGATGACTTAGTAAAAAAAATCTTAAACAGTCCATAATAAATGACTGAAAATACGTTATTGTACACCTTAAATCATATAAAACACACCTCGTATTTATTTATTTATAAATTGGAACACATTCAATTTATTATTTATGTTCAATTGTATTAATTCTAATAATGCCTCCACAAAATCAAACACATTCCGTATTTCTATTTTGATAAATATTTCAGTACATTAATAACACACAGTGACTTCTAAAATATAAAAAAACTAAACAAAGCTTGTAATATGAGGACTAGATTACGGATAGAACACAAAATCCAAACACAAAACAAAAATCAATATTCACTTATCATCAAGTATACATGTATCAAGGATACATTCTTGTTCCGTCTTCTATTTGTATAAAAAAAGGATCTCACAAATGTTGTCCCTAGTGGTAATTATACCCACGATAAGCCTATAGTCGATCACCATCTAACTAATTGTATTTGACAACCCACACCCCCCAATTAACCCATCCCCATTTGTCTATAAACCAACGAAATCAATACAAAAGGAGGGAAGTGTGTTTCCGTCACCGTTTGAATGATAACATGCGTTTCACGTTAACATGCGCACGCGCACCCGAACCGCGCGTCGGGCCTTTCATCTCGCGGGGAGCCTTTACCCTTTTTTCTTTTGACTGATTAGATTTTTTTCAATCGTTAGCCTTTATTGTGGGAACGAGGATGGGTACTTGGATATTAATTTGATTGAATTGTGAGTGATTGTGTGTTTTAGGAAAGTGATGCTTATTCATATCATTGTTCAATGATTTTATATTCATACTAAAACAATATTTAATATGAAATTGTGATCTTTAATGTTTATTTTGCTATATAAATGATCCTTTGGTCCATTTTCGTAACTCAGATATCGTAACCAGCTACGAAAATGGAGTTTTACTCTTCCTTTCATAACTGGTTATATGTTAGGGAAATATTTTCCATGTTCATAGCTGGTTACGAAACTCAGCTACGAAAAAGGAAAATCATTTCTTATTCAATAACCGGCTACGAAAGGATGAGTTGATGACCAAATGTGATGGGTTAGCTCTTGGCCTCTAGACTAGTCTAGCTCTAAGCCAGAGCAAGGTGAGGTCTACGATGATGCAAGCTTCCAAATTTGATTGTGCAAGGCACTGACTCTTCCGCGGACCGACAGAACACGGCAAACCGTTTGGCGCCGAACTGTAGCCATCGCTAGCCAGCTGGACCTTTACAGTACTGGCTGAGTGATCAGAACATTGTTGGTAGGACACCAACAATGTTCCGATCACTCAGCCATAACCACTAGTAAATGCCAGCGACTCAAATGCCCGGGGTTGTTATTACAAATATTACAGACCACTAGGAGGTAAGATCACATCTACCGCAAACAAGTTTTTTTGTCTGGGTCCAATTAAAATATTTCACGCACTATATTTGTTAGTGATGTGAATGAAAAATGTACTTTGTCGAACTATATTCCTAGATTTGCTTAGTTAGGGACAAGATAGCGCTGTCTGATAATGTCCTTTACCTTAAACACATGAACATAGGCATACTTTTCATTATACCTCTGACCTTTTGTGCACGGATTCACACTGGCCAGATTTCAAGATCCTTTAGCCGTGAAAATGTACAAACTGACAATGAACTAATAAAGACAATCATATTAGTATACCTATGGATATTCTGAGTTTTTTTGTTATACAATAGGGGGGCGTTTGGCCTTCATCTTAACGGATGGTTTCAAATTATGACAAGGCCGAAGGTGGAAGCGCACTTTTAGTATTATTATATACTATCTTACTTCTAAACGCCGGAACACAACAATTTAGAATTGTTGTTAGGGCGATAGACATAAGGTAAGACGGTGGTAGCTAGTCAGGCGGTCTTAAACTAAGTCCTACCACCAAGCAAGACAAGCACAATGTTATACTCCCCTGGACCTCAAACCGGTACCCTTGCATCTGACACCGATGGGCGAACCACAACACGAAGGCGGTGGAAACGGGATTAGAATGGGGAAATCTTTCACTCATAACAAGTGTTTTAACGCCTTCAAGGAGGTACTAAAACAATATAATTCACGCAATTGGCCGTGAATGTATGAATAAATATGTAATAGGCAATTTCCTGTCACTTTCCGCTAAAGCTCAGATCGATGAGCGGCGTAAAACAGAGATCGGCTATGTTAATTCCACAAGCGGCGCAAGCGCACCTGCCCGGAACATCGCATCCGTGCATTGTGTGGATCCTAGAAAACAAGAGCTTAGCGCTTAGAAATGGGGAAGTTGGTGGGAACGAATGCTTGATCGTTTTCCCTATAAAATAGTGTCGATAAGCATGATCCCAACTAACACAATCACGAGGTTTACGCAGAATACCAACTCAAACTCTTTACTGGCAACGTCAAGGTTGCCAGTAAAGAACCAACAGCACATAGGTACACAAAAGTATTGTCTTCCGGATACCCAAAACATGCCCTACAATACGATACACTGTCATACTGTACATACAAACGTATTATAGTCCTTATAGAATACAACATATTTGAATATGGGAATTAACACAAACACACATTGAAAATCACAGTAACAGCAAATAGGGGGTAGCTCCAAAAAGGTACAAATCCCAACAATTATGCAATATGTGGTATACGCAATTTCTTAAAAATGTATAACTGAAATTATGCTATCTGCTTCGCCTTAGCTGGTAGGCCCGGGTCTAACGTTGGGGACTTTTGTTTATATTTTAAAGTTGTCAGCTTCTTTTGTCTTCTTCTTCTTTTAGCCCTATTGTCAGACTTTACGAGCCGAGAATTAGAAATTGATACACAATGCCTACCTTATTTTTATCGATATAAAATAATTTACAGTTTTTAATAATGCTTTACAAGCGCAATTTTTTAATCACCCAATCCTTTTTGAAGCAGATTTGAGCCTACAAAGTCAACGAAAGGAGCGAGCAAGATGCGCCGCGACCTGATCAATGCAGAGATCTCCAACCTTCGGGACCTGCTGCCGCTGCCGCCTTCCACCAGGCAGAGGCTCTCGCAGCTCCAGCTCATGGCACTTGTATGCGTCTATGTGAGGAAGATGAACTACTTCCAACAAGGTTTGTGTTTGTCCAACTTTTAATACCTTATCTTGAAAATAATTCCAATTCGATATATCCACGGTACCCGCTTTTAATACCAAAGTAATCTCCTCTCATCGCTTTCCATAGCTAGTCCCTCAAGGTTGAGGATCGTGCTTCTTTGGAAGTACTTCGCGAATGGTCTTTAGAAAGAAGTCAAATTTGCTTTGCAATTCCTGCTTTCTTATCCTTGACCAATATTCATAATTAGGGTAAGTTCTAGACAAGCGTGTCTGTGTCCCTTTTTGATTAAAAAACACAAAATTAGAAATTAAAAATCTTTGTTCTCATATTACCTTGCGGAAAACACTATGTTTATTATCATTCTGTGCTACAAAAGTGCTAGATACCTACGACCAAGTGGTTCTTAGACCTTGGCTCTGAAACTGAAACTACAACTTTGCAAAAGAACATTAAAACAGTCTTACTCATAAAACAGGTTTTAATTTTTCCGGTGACAAAACATAATCCCATATGTTCATAACACCTATATCGACAATACTGAAACCGAAAGGTTAAAACTAACGAAGATAACAATTTAACCATTTGTTTCTATCTGCATACTCAACTTCAATACGCAACAAAATCAGTAGATAGGTCAAACTGACTGACGTTATTCCGCCATCACTAGTAATATAATCATTATATTGTTAGTTTTTTATCATAATTTCAGACGCAGAGATAACAATTATCCATATTTGGTTGATAGTGATTTTTTTTGGACTTAGCTCTACCAAAAATAACTTATAATACGTAATACAATCACTTACACGGAAAAAATTGTAATCAGCTGCCAACGTCTGTTTTTCCAGAAAAGTACGACCCCCAACAGCTTGATAATTAGATTTAATAGGCTTTCTCTGGTAAGGCTTCATCTTAGACCTCATCATCGCAAGCTTTGAAGTAAAGAGCTGACTCATCATAAACTAAAAATTAACGAAACCTATATCAAAATGATGTAGTTACAAAGATCACACACATTTCACAAAACTGTCGTAAAAACCTATCTGCACGACATCTCAAAGAATACATAACGTGTAACTGTAAGTACATATGTACATCATTCACCCATCTTCATTTCCGTGTTTTTCTTACATTTCTCATGCTCCATTGTAATACCCATCACGTCTAACCCTTATCGCCGGAATCTCGCTCTCATTCTTCCAAAATGTCTCAAATCTCCCCGTCAGCTCACCTTCAGTCACGGAAAGGCGTATTAAGACGTTTTAAATGCATTTAACTCGCTATCTTATCTATGGTTGCTATAACTTCACCCATAACTCGGTGTTCTTTCTGTTTTAGTGTTCAAGAGTCACGACTTCAGTTATCAGTATCAAGAACAAGCGAGTCCTACACCCAATATCGGATTTTCTAAGGTACTTGCGTTTTTCAAGTTTATGTCTACACCACCGGCTATTTATTTAGAACTATTGACAGCTAATATCTGGGCCCTTATTGCAGTAGTCAACTGGTAATCAACATCGACATCATTTTTGACATTTGAAACCTAGCCTAGGCTGCAACTGTTACTTTCGTCTTTATTTTGGACAAATTCTGACTGAGTTTGACATTGGTAATGGATTTCAAGTTAAGCAGTACTTTTGCTTATTCTAGCTCGTTGGTTGCTGTAAAACACTTACGGTGTTCTTCATAGACCAGCTAGTGCTCAGCACCCAGCGAGTTCTGGTTGCTCTTTACCTTTTGATACGCTATATATGATTTTCGGCAAATTGTAGCTTTAAAACACACTATGTGTATTTAAAAACATGAAATTTACTACATACAGGATTTCATGTAACAACAACAATATCAAGTATTAGTTGTAGATTTTCTATGTTGGTTTCTTAAGTCAGTTACGGAAGCAATAAGGAAACTCTAAGTGTTATACCTAGTTGATAATTATTACATGGAACCTGTATGTGGTGGCGAATTACACGTTTCTGAATACGCGATGTGTTGTGAAACTAGAATTTACCAATAACCGTACCATGCGTACTTACCACTGATGCTTCATCTTAAGGTTATTTGGTTTTGCAAACAATTGGATCATGTAAATCGTGGCTTCAAAATCAACCCTTTAATTTGGCCTATGAATATCGTGAACGCCAACATCTGTGTGATAACTAACAACTTTACTGTGGGAGACAGAAATATACATTCATGCATTTACTATGTAACACACATACACAAAAATAACAGAATGAAAAATGTAATTTCAAGAGAACGCTCAGAAACAAATTGACGAACCGAAAAAACGTATCCAATATAATATGGTTCAGTTTGTGCAATATTTTTTATTATTATACAACGGTGAAGACCTGTTTGGGTCACAGCTCAGCGTTATGCCTCACTGCAACACAGGTCAAAGCTGATATTTTATTGAGACCTAGAATCGTTTGATCACCAATCGGCCTGGAAAGCTTGGTGATAATGGTAGCCAGACCGTCCAATTTAGGAGGAGTTTCTGTCTATCAGTGGACATTAATTGTCTGTTGAAGCAAGAAGTAAAGTAATTTTGGACTGGTGAAGCTAATAATAACCTACTATTTGCCGATACAAGCACACTTTTGCGTTATAATGTCACAATGTCCACTGCACTGATTATCACCACGCTTGGCAGGTGGATTCGTGACCACAGCACTTTTTTTTTAAATAAATAAATAAATATTACAGGACATTAATTTCACACAGCGCCATCTAGTCCCAAACTAAGCATAGAATACATAAATACTTTTTTTTGTAAATACATACTTATCATACAATACAACACCCAAACACAGAACAAACATCTACATTCATCACATAAATGTTTGTCCTGGGTGGGAATCGAACCCACAACCTACAGCGCAGAAGGCAGAGCTACTACCAACTGAGCTGTGAGGCTTGTTATGCCAATTGAAAGGTTCATACACAGAAGTAAGCTGACGCTTGTTTTCTGGTAAGATCCCTGAGCAAATTCAACATCCAAGGACTAAGTAGGAGGGTCGATTCTGAAAACACAACCGCACGGCAATTTTTTAAACTTAATTGACCCTTATGAGCTTACAAAACAGCATTATGCAACAAATACTATGAACTAAGCTGAACACTGAATTAATAACATATAAGCAAATCACTGTGACAAAATGGGCTTCATAGATTGCTGGTATTTATACTCTGAAACCATAAACATGTATACTGACAGTTACATTGTATTTCAGGCCATGAATGGTTTTATGATGATGATGACACAGAACGGGAAACTGTTGTATATTTCGGAGAATGCGGCGGAGTACTTAGGACATTCTATGGTACGTTAGAAACGCGCTACATTGTATTATTGAGATGAACCAGCTTTCGTTATCTAGGCTTGCCTGGGTGTACGGTGAGGTCTACGATGGAACTTTCCCAGAAAGCACTGGCAGCTATTAAACCACTTGGTACCGGACTTCGGCGCTGGCAGATCGCTAAGTCGCGAACAAAAATATTTGTCCTACTCAATGAGGTTTCCTATCCTTTATGAAAGGAAAGATATAGTTAAATCTACCTCGCGGACCCAGTGTGGATTGGTGGGTTACACGAAATCCGTGACTCTTGGGTAGGTACGCATTTCTTCAAAATGTTTTCCTTTACCGTATAAGCCACTGTAAATTTCCTAAATATGAAATATAAAACATATGTATTGCCATCAACTTATTACATATACCTACTTAAAATATACTTAACGACACCCGAACAGAATAAGCATGTATATTCATCAAACAAATGTCGGTCCGGGTTGTGAATCGAACCCACATCCTACGGTGCAGAAGGTAGGACAGCTAAGCTGTGTGACTTCTCATAACTACTTGGTTTATTTTATAGAGTTATCTATTTGTTGAAAAGAAGTGGAAGACTTTGTTTTTGGAATAGGTCAACACTTGACCTTGAATTTTGCACAGACAAGTGTGAGGTCTACAATGGAGCGAGCTACCCAAAAAGAGGCCATCAACTCTCTTCTTAAATATCTGAGAGACTTTTTAATATGATAGTGATGTATGTTATCATTTTTAGGAGGATCTACTGATCCACGGAGACAGTGTATACGACATTATAGATAGACAAGACCAGCAAACGGTCCAGATGGAGCTGAACCGAGGGGGTAACGGAGAGACTGAAAACATACCAAAGAATAGGCATTTCTTCTGCAGAATGAACGTTTCAAGGAACGCAAGACGGCAGATGAGATTCGGCGACCAAAAAGTAAGTGGTTAACAAAATCACGGATTACTTATTATGCCACATAGCTTGCAGAACAGATAACTATTAGGGGTAAAGGTGATCAAGATTAAAAGCGAAAAGAAGTTTCTTTTCCAATACCAATAGGTTTTTTTTTTTTTTATTTGCTATTTGTGGCATCGGTTGGGGGAGGCCTATATTCAGCAGTAGACGTGGGCTGAAATGATTGAAGACTTACATGTATAGTTATACATCTAATTGGTTAAAGATCCACACCTAAACCTACTCTATTATACAAGGGTTGTCTAGAAGAAAATGCTTTATAGCATTTAATTAGTTCACCCATCAGTTGGTAAAGTATTTGAAATACTTTACCAACTGATATAAATTATAATAAGACGAATAGTACCTGAAGCTTTTTTATATACTCTCGCGCTGAGTATTAGTTTATTCTCGTAAAATACGCGATAAATACCCGTTTTGTCTCATCAAATAAAGCTACTTTTATCTTACAAATGTTAAATTGACACCAAAATTCACTACCAGTGACGGTTGTGACGCCTACTTTTATCTTCATCAAAGTCTGAAGTCAGACTCTACAGTAGTCTTCATCGTATTTTTTTTTGTGATTGGGCAAATAACTTTTATAATTATCATATCTATCAGAGAGTGATAAGGTAATGAGGTAATGGGAATTGCTAATCACCATTCTTGGCAGGCGGTTTGTTAATTGTTAGGTACCCACCTGGATGCTGTCTATCTCCTTTGGTGTTCTTACGACATCAGCACGGCAGTAGCCCACATTCTTTTACCGGGCCCGCCATGGCTAAAACCTTCTGTGTGAAATAAAGTAACAGGCCCTGAACTTGCAGGTAGTTCTTGTAAGAGGGCACTATGTGTCCTACCTACCGTTATGCAGTCGCAACGAGCCAGTCTTCATAGCCCAGTGCACGCCGCTAGCCATGCCTGAGACTCGGGAGTGCGTGGTCCACGGTGCCACCAATGTCTTCACTACAGTCCACGCTATGGACATGAAGTTACTACATGTTGATGCTAAGTAAGTACTTCATCATCTGTTCGAAAATGGGAATCAGGTCTTTGGCTGCAAGCACTTCCATCTTACAATACTTACTCATCTAGATCTTGCTACTTTCCGTAATGCCTCTAGTCTTCGGTTGGGTGCAAGGTGCTGCGCCTCTCACCAGTGCTAGAGCGGTGCGGCTGTAGATCAACTTGGTATACACGGACTTGCATGAACCAGGCATGCCGGCACGATTTCACGTCATGCAAGCCATAATGACATTATCCGTCGAGCTTTTACCAGTGTCAATGTTCCAATCGTTATCGAGCCGAATGGTCTGTTATATGATGATGGGTGACCCGACGGTATGACTCTTGTCTTTTGGGTAATGGGTAGGCCTTTGGTGTAGGACGCTACCTGCGTGTGGCTGGTGCGCCGGCTGATTCGGCCGAAGATCACAATAAGCGCAAATAGGTCTCTACAGAGCTTACTTGTTTGAGCCTTCTGTGGTCAAGACCGTCCGTGAAGAGCCCGGTGCACTCCGCGAGTTTTCAAAAATCTTATGGGGCTTTTGATTGAGGCGACCCGTGTCCTAAGAGCTGATTCTCATTTGCGAGCGAATTATCATAACTTTTCAGCGTGGCAATGCAGCCAGAGTCTTGCTCACGCTTCCGTATAGTTATGGCAGATACGTAAAGATTATCTTAATTTTTGGGGTAGATCCCAGGCAATGGAAGCTGTTGTGGTAACGGCTGAATGACACCACTGGTAGTAGGACCTGTAAAGGTCTACCTGGCTAGCTGCCACTCTCCTCCCAAAGTCCAGCGCCAAGCGGTTTACCGTGTACCGTTGGTGCACAGTTCCTCCGTCTTACTTTGTATGAGTACTTACTTTGGATAAGCTTGAAAAGTTTAAATTAATCATGATCAAGGGAATTATTACTCCTAAAGAATATGGACAAGACTTCGGCAAAATTAATCTTCCACAAAAATGTTATTGACTTCTACTTTCTTTTTCAAAGGCAAAGCCTCAAAAATATGATTTAAGACAGTATTTTAATTAATCTCCCGACTAAGATTAATAGACGAGTGATCTCAAAGGTCCAAAGTGTAACGAGCTTACTAAATTGTAATTAATTTAGAGCAAGCTTTGAAGGAGGCTAAATTACTTTTTGTTTATTATTTTATGAATTGTTTCATCTTACTACAACCACAAAATGTTATTATAGTACAAGAACTAAATTTTTCAAGAAGATCAGAAACATGTAGTAATAATAATTATTTTCATCAAGTTATATATGTAAAGTTGTATTATAATTAAACTTGAGCATTCCTCTAAAGATTTTAGTATACTTTGATTCGCGCAAAACAAGTGCAAAATCATTCGCGCATTTCAGAATTAGAATCAGAATCAAATATATTTTTTTTCCTTTTATGGCACAGAATACAAAAATATACTAGATAAAGCATAAAGAAACAATCACAGATCAAAACAACTATGAGGAAACGTACAGATAAAATAGTTAAACATAAATAAAATAAACCTAAGAATGAAACAAAAAACGGAAATTGGATAGGTAGGTAATAGAATCGTGTACCACAACAGCAAAATAGGCATCGACTCAGCATGAATGTTCTGAGGACTTGTTTCCACTTCCCCGCATTTATCTCATATCAACAAGATAATATTTTATGCATGCGTGCAGGTCTAGTCTATAAATTATTTATCTAGGTTTCCCGCTTTCCTATAGGAACATTGAATCGAATTTAGCATGAAGACTTTTTGTTCCAGCGGAGAATGGTACCTGGGCTGGAAGAAGGCTGAATTGGCTGATGTGTCGTGGTACCAGCTACTACATTGGGACAGTTTACGAGAAGCGCAAAGCAAACATAGACTAAGTAAGTTACTCATTTATTTCAAAGTACTATAATTTTTCTGTTACGAGAGAGGTTATTGTATTTTTTTTTATTTTACGACGGGGATGTGCTTGGCCTCACCGAGTTACAAGTTGAGATAAGGCCGAAGGTGGAGGCGCACATCACCCGGAATCCTCAACTAACTGAGGAACTGGCTATCTTACCTCTGAATGCCGGAACGCAACAATTTTTAGAATTGTTTTTAGGCGAGTACACAGAATTAGGTAAGATGGTGGTAGCTAGCCATGCGGACTTAAACAAAGTCCTACCACAAACCAAACCGAGCACAATGATGTACTCCCCCTTACTTGTATCCTTGTATTAATGTCCTGTAATGTCCTGTCCTGTCCTATTTCCTGTCCTGTCCTATATCCTGTATTTTTTATGAATGGAAAATATCTGGAGTGATAAATAAGCTCTTGACCAGAGGATAGATGAGCACTACGATGGAGCTTTCCCAAAAGGTACTGGCTCTCCCGCTCACATAAAACACGGCTACCTTTTGGTGCCATTCAGTAGGAGCGATTTTTTTTGTACGACGGGGAAGCGGTTGGTCTTCATCTCACCTGGTTTCAAGTTACGATAGCCGAAAGGTGGTATCGCATTTCACCAGGAATGCTCATCAGTCTGTGGAACTGGCCAACTGGCATGGTCAACTGGTGAAGGTCCTACCAGAAGTAAAGTGGTCATTCTTTTTTTTTAGTAACACAATCGGAGCAAGACAAATGCTGCATCCTACTGGTGAAGCTCCAGCAAAGAACTGGCCAGTTCATTTGGGTCCACATGGTTCTGCAAGTGAAGGATGCAGCTGATACGCCTAGGCAATTCATCGTAGCTACCAACCAGGTCTTAAGGTAAGCTTAACTTTATGAGTTGCTCTTGACTTTTGTAAATAAAGTTCGCTTCGTCATAATATGTATTTCATCTATGTACCTCTTTTCGCTGGTGGGGCCTGTAATGATCCGCCTGGTTTGACTGCCCTGCTCCGAAGTCCGAAGCTAAGCAGTTCAAAGTGTCCCAACGTTTGCGGGAGTGCTAATACAATAGGCTGCTAGGAATGTTCACTACATCGAACTTGAAGACCTCATTCTCGCCCAGACAAGTCACGAGGTCAAGTCTACAAATTTTTAAGAAAAAAAAATAGACATTACTTACAATACATTTGTAATTCATGGCAGCTTGCATTAGCCACAAATCCTACAAACACCTTTTTATGGTTTGTCCTTATAAGCATGGTTCTATAAAACAAAATGAAAATGAAGATTTTTATAAATAGTATCATGCTCCTTCAAGTGTTTTTAAAGGGATTTCAGAAAAATCTTATTTAATATTCTTTAGAAGGTACCAATTTTGTCGACCAATTTTTGCTTGCTCTGTTATTAAGATGGCGCTATCCCATACAAACCTAGTTTGTAATTTATTTCGAAATGGTTAGTCCATTTCAATTTACATTTTGCTGGTATAATCAGATTAGGGGAGGTTATGCGTTACCTATGCGTATAAAAAAATATTAATAAAATACCTATATCTTTTCCGTATATTTTAATATTTATTGTGTAGTACTGGAGAGCGAAAGGCGGCGGCGCTTCAGGGCATTCTTAAATTTCCAAGATCAACACGTTTATTTTTGCAACAGTGAAGAGGAGGCCCAGATAATGCTGGCAAACTCCTGGCTGTACCAATACTACGGCTACCAGAACCAGCCCTGCGGCATGCTAGACCCCCGCTGCCAGAAGTTCTTCCGACGCGACCAGTGTTACCAGGACTCCTACCAGGAGTACTATGTAGAGAACCAGGAGGTCGACTACTCTGGTTACCACGTGTCCTCGTATGTGCAGAAAGATGAATATGGATGCGAGAGGGTGTACATGGATCGGGGGCCTGTGGATTATTCAACGCATTCGCCTGGTTCTACTATCAGTGAAGAAAGGTGAGATTGAATACAAAAATATTATATTTTATTGTGTTCCTGCATTTATAGGTAAGATAGCCAGTTTCTCAGTCTGATGAGGTTTCCGGGTGAAATGCGCTTCCACCTTCGGCTTTATCATAACTTTTCACCAGGTGAGATGAATAGCAAGCGCTTCCAACACGTTCATTGGTTATCTGATAAATGAAAAAAGGTGGTTAAAATGAACCACTCTATTTTCCTGCCTAAAATTTTCCAAAACTCTCTCTATGCTTCGTATCCTCAGCGTAGGGGTCACTACATCTTTGCATGACCCATTGATCGTTGGCGATGGTTTCCAAAACAACACCAGTTTAATTCACAGCAAAAACCTCCGCAAAATCAATTTACAATTCAGATACCACCACCAGAATGCACTCGTCCTAATTTCCATACAATTCACACAATTATCTGTTTAAATTGCCTCCAAAAACAAACAGATGACAAGGTCGACCGTACGTTTTGTATACGTCATATCACTCACACGAGAATACATAATCGGCAAGTTGAAGATGAGTTTACGTTTGTAGGGTTTCGTGAATTAATAAGCCAAATGATAATGTATCGCAAAGAAAAAACCCATTGCAATCTATTCTCAGTTAAGGGTGCTTAAATATACATAAATCGTTCATATGGTATAGTATATACTTTTAGTTATTATTTTTATCCTTTGGTATCTACACGTACACACGCTCATTATTTCGCATAAAAAAAAAACAAAAGATAAAAAATGCAATGGGATTTTTATTCTTTCACTTCTCTGTATTGACTTTCTATTACATCCAAAAAAATCAGACCTGAAAATTCTTCGAATGAATATAGCGAATATCGTGTTAAAGTCCACAAAAAGTCCGGTAATCAGATGGAAACTTTGCCGCTTGTCAAGTGAGTAGTTTTATTATGTGTGCTAGAGAACCCTAACAACATAAAATCATTGCACTGTCTGTCCGTCCACGTCGTTGTCCGTAATTTGACACCTTTCATTACCATATTTATTAGGGACTTATTTTTACCAAAACCATTTTTCATTTGAATATTACCTTCGCTCAAGGAAATAAAGCTTTGATTTCAATATCTTCCGTTCTCTTATGTTAGTTGTGCTAACCTAGTACAAAGTGGGCACTTCAAAAGGGTAAAAACCTATAGTGTGTTTGTGACAGATAACCTTATATGGTCAAACGGAACCCTTTTTAACCGATTTCAAAGAAAGGAGGAGGTTCTCAATTCGTCGGATTTTTTTTTTAATGTATGTTCCCCGATTACTCGAAGACGTCTGAACCGATTTGGAAAATTCTTTTTTTGTTTGAAGGGGTATATATACTACACAGGCGGTCTCATCGTCATCAGGATAGGATCTGATGATGAGATCCTGGAGAAATCGAGGGAATATTATACACTTGAAGCGATTTGGGTTTTTTTAGGCTGTACCAATTACCTCAAAAGTAAGGAAAAATACGTCATCCAGGTAAACGAAATTGTATCATTATTCTTCATCTTCATCTGTATCATTATTTTTCGTAATTATCTCAACTCATAAAAACTCTACCGTAGAGAGCGAAAATAATACGAGACCCTAGTTTTCTTAATCGTCGTTTCTGTTGGGTATATATAGGCTGATTAAAATATGTTTTGTCTAACCAATCTATATTTTGTTAGCAATCAAAGTAAATAAAGCAAGTTCTAGGTGCAAAAAAACCTAATAACCTACTACTAGTGTACTCTGCGATTAGTTCAAATTATTTATGATGTCATAGTAACTTTATGATTTTGCTTCATGGCCGAATACATCACTCGCCTGTTAGATGTCCTCTTCAAATCTAGAAATAAATGGTTTTCTAACTTTCTCTGTCTTCTGGTTCACAGAGGGGTAGGCAGAGACAACGGATTTTTATTTACTACGCTCCTTGCAAACCTATTTTGCATCAAACACTCACATTACGTTCTTCATAGACTTAGGGCTTAGGATACTTCTGACCTGGCCATTCTCAAAAACATCCGACAGACCGAATATTTAAAAAAAACATGTAATTACTTGCAGTTGTGTTAGCTAAACCTGCGTTATCTGCCTACAGATCTCCCCACCACTACGAAGCACCTCCAGAGGTGGTGGTAAACAGCAGTATGTACATGTACCCTCATCATGGCAAGCGGGAGTATTACGAGCAGTATCCTAGGACCAACTACCATATGCCAGAGCCTTGTACCAGTACAGCTGTTGAAAGTAAGTATTTACAGGACCAAGAAATTAGTACTATCTTTTGGTTGGTGGTTGGACTTTCCTTAAGTCCGCCTGGCTAGCTACCACCATCTTACCTAATTCTGTCGCCATAAAAAAATTCTTAAATTGTTGTGTTCCGGCCTTCAGAGGTAAGATACATCATATAATAGATATAAGTACATCAGTTTCTTGAAGATTTCGGGTGACGTGCGCTTTCACCTTCGGCCTTATCGTAACTTTAAAAATCAGGTGAAAAAAATGCCAAGCACCTCACCATCATAAAAAAAAACTAAAGTTAAATTTGTTTCCTATTTATGTTTCGGTCATCCATATCCTAATAATATGTCTGTTCAAAACACCTGAATGGAGTACTTGGCTCAGGCCCGTGAACCTCTGGATTCTAGATCTCGAGCTGAGGTTGATAAAGATCTGAAACCAAATAATATCTTCTTCTTTATCACTTGTTCCCAGGTGTCGACTACCCTGCAGCAAAACGTATGCGCCTGGATGAGACCGATGGTATGGACCGCTGGAACCCAAGTCCCCCCTGGTCAGACACCCTGAAGATGTGTGATTACTCCCAGCGGTTCGCGTACATGCTTCCGATACCACCCGCTGACCGGGCTATAGTCACCTAGTATATGGTCCACTATTAGTTAATAAAGCTGTGGTAGAAGTAAGATCTCTCTTTTCTGATTAAGTTTTATGTACGGTCTATCCATGTGGCACACGATCTATTCTCGATATTATAAGCAATACTCAAAGTACAAAAATACACAATGTTTTTTTCCTTCATTAGATTTTTTGAGATATTAGCAAACTCTAATCTTGTGCTTCATGAATATATATGTAAATTTAAAGCAGGATATATATAAAAAAGAGGAATAAATATGTTTTTTTATAAATGGATTATGTTTTGATCTCTGATCTGATCTTAAAAGCTGCCTGGCACTCCCACGCACCATCGGTCCTGGGACAATAGGATCATTCTTTTCCGTTATTGTTGAAATCTTTTTGGTTTGTAATTGTCGGTTTTAGTTTTAAGCCTTTTTAATGATATTGCGAGTTGGTCGTAGGCATTTGTCAAACCTGTGGTCGAATGTTTTTTAGGTATTATGAGAGTCATTTCTGCGTGTGGATTTTTCTGTTAATATTAGCATAAGTACTATATAAATTTATATAGTTTTCAATGAAGATTTTGAATCTATTTTTATTGTGAATACCTTTAAAGTTATTATTTAGTGAATTTTCTTGGTTAAGTACACATTTTGTTCTTGGAAAATTATATTTCAACAGTTTCGAAATTCGGTGCGTATATATTAGATAATTAATACAGTTAATAATTTAAGTTATCACATTTATCCTGTAGTGGAAAGGGCTTTGCAAATTTCAGATACGATAATAGAAAAAAAATACATATTTCGCTAAACATTTTATTTTTTAGACATTATTTATTGGTTTACTTCGTGTTTTGATAGTAAGTATTTTATTACCAAAATCACTTTGTTAAATTGTTCTTAGGGTCTATGAAACGAGAGTTCTGGGTTGTGACCATTTCTTCCTATTTATATGCATTTATAAAATAGTTGAGCTGTAACTCGAGTTATAGACTTTGAAGCTCAAGTATAAGAATTTACAGTATTTTATTATAAGTTAAATAAATAAGAAAGTATATACAACATGAAGGTAATTTATATGGAAAATGAATCCGTCCAAATATACAGTGCATTGCATTCCAAAGGAATAGTTCGTAGATATTTTTGTAAATATATTTCTAAATTATTTAAGTGATTGTGTAAATAATTGACTTCAATTTCTAAGAATCATGTTAAATTTTAAGTTATTGAAATAAATTAAATAAAAAATCGATTTTTGTTTCATTCTACTCAAATTTTGCCACGGAAAATATCGAGTAGGGTAAGATTAAACTTATTAAGTTACTAGACCATGAAGATAATAAATAAATAAATATTACTGGACATTAATTGCACACAACGCCATCTAGCCCCAAACTAAGTATAGCTTGTAATATGGGAACTAGATTACGGATAGAATACTTTTTTTTGTAAATACATACTTATCATACAATAAAAGAAAAAGAAAAGAAAAGAAAAGAGAAAGGTAAGTTTCACTTATAGTGAGTATTAGTATGGTTCTAAAAGCCCCATACTGAAAAAACGAATGGATATTTAAAACTATACGAGATAGTAGGTAGCTACGATAATATGTTTTTTTTTTTTTTTTACGATGGGTCGGCTCTTGACCACGAAACTTACACAGGTAAGAATGAGATCTACGATGGAGCGAGCCTACCCAGAAAGTGCCTATTAACTCTCTTCTTGAAGACATTAGGGTCGCAGCACAGCGGAAAAACAGACGCTGGGAGCTTATTCCAAGTTCTTGCAGTGCGCACAATAAAAGATTCTTGAAAGCGCTTAGTTCTTATGCGTGGGGTATCAACCAGGTGAGGATGATAATAGGCTGTGCGTCTGAAATTTCTATTGAAAAACGGCGAAGGCGGTATAAGGTCGTGAAGCTCCTGAGCACACTCACCGAAGTACAATCTGTAAAACACCGACAAACACGCAACCTTGCGACGATGGCTCAGGCTGTCGAGCCTTGCTTTGGCAAGGTACTCTTCACCTTCAAGAAATTGAAATCGATATAAAAAACAAACATTTACTCTGTATCTGAATCTGAAAATAATCAGCAATCGCAACTAGCAAAGCAATTTAGAACCTCTTCAAAACTGTTAGTTTTTCAGTCACATACCTATTTAATATTTGATTTAAAGCAGCCCTGAGTAATTTTGAATGAAGAACCATAAATCCGAGAAAGTGAACTGTACCTGGGATTTTTTTTTATTCACGCATGTATTCCATATAATTTATTTCATTTTATTACCATTTATTTGATACCAATATTGTTGTGATTAAACTATTTTATTGTACATTTATTTTTCACAGCTCCTATGTTATAATGATATAGTCTACTCACTGCATGGAATGACCAGTACTACAAAACGGCTTCATAGGTAAAGATCTATTATATGTTCAATTTTATTTATACAATACAAGACAAGCAATAAACAGGATATAGATGAGAAATATGTAAAAAGTACACAGGTAGTACCTACCCATAATGCCATTTGATTGTTGCGATTTGAAGAAAGCTTAAAAACCTGTATCACTGCACAAAGGGACAATAAGTATCAGCAGATGCAAACGAAATCAAGACAAGGTCATACATACAAATTGTTACTTAAATTAAAATGTGCGAATGTCTTTAATGGCACACATTAGCCACAAATACAATTGCATAAGTTTCACGAAACATAATCTAAATGTCTAATGAGTAAGAGATTAGGGAAGACCTAAGAGAATGCAATCGGGATGTAACCGGCTAAATTTTTGACGAACGGCGACGGACTTGAAATAACATAAACATTTGAACCCTATTTGATATCCTTGAATACCAACACAGCAATTTTATAAACTATGACACCTAGGCAAAATCCGAAACCATGGGAGATAAAGATAAACTGTCAAATGTAATTTTTGCCTTGGCTCAGGTGATGAATACCTCCTTTTGTAGCCTTTTACAGCATCCTCTTCAGTAGTTTTTTTAAATAATAAGAACTAGTAGCAGGGACGCTACCGCCGACGGCGAAGCCGATCTCCATTGGCTTAAAATTAGCTTCATGAGAACTAGAAACGATTTTTACCGTCAAATGTACTGAACGGATAGGTTTCATAACATGTCTACACTTTTGAGATGGGAAACGCCATTTTGGATATGACACATACCCAGTAGTAAAAATCGTTTCTAGTTCTCATGAAGCTAATTTTAAGCCAATGGAGATCGGCTTCGCCGTCGGCGGTAGCGTCCCAGGTATAGTATATAAGGCAATTATACCTAAAACATATGTAAGAAGCCAAATATAAGTTAATAAATAAATATAATAAGAAGTTAATAAGAAGTTAGTAGCTACAATTAAATTGAATTGTAGCTACTAACTTCAAATTATTTTACCTGTGTACCTACCACAGGTTTAAAATTTAATAGTTTTTTTAACGTAACGTAGGACGGACCGTTAACTGCCTGTGTAATGCTAAATATATATTATATAGGTACAAATATATTCTATTCGTTAGAGACGCTGTAAAGGTTTTCATACATTTTCTCTACTTTTCTAGCTAGCAAATGTCGTTGTCTATGGTTATAAATGATTCACATAACATTCAGTTGTTACAAGGCTCTTTTGACTCTTTTTTTCTCTGTGCAGCCATAAATCCTCTCCATCCAGATATTGTTTAGTAAAAATTGGTTTTAAGTGATAAAACCGCCCGTTATATATAAAAAGTATCAAGTTTTATTTCTGAGATGTAAAATAAAGTACTAGAGTAATTCACTCAGTTAGACAAAATAATTGAAGTGTCAAGAATAAGTGTAAAGTGATAAGATTTCTTGAAAACCCAGCGAACTGACATTAATGCCACCCCGATTTTTTTTATCATTTGTTTTTCCGGTTTTTCCACGATGACCAGTTGAAACCTTTACGTCCCTATATAAAGTCAGTATTTACATTAGGAAACAAGTATCGACATCCTAATAGTTGTAACCCGGCAGTCCATTCTAGGAAAAGCTCCGAGGTGGTACTCTGTGCCTTCTGCAGGGTGTGGGAGACATCGATTTAGAGGGGAGAGGTAGCTCTAGTTATACTGGTGGCGCTTCGACTGTCAATCAGGACAAAGCTTAAACCGATTTGGTGTGGTACAAGTTTTATGTGAACTTTGAAATGAATCTCCATTAAATACTATTCATATGTATGATATTATTAATCAATATTCGGCTAACGGTTCTGGTAAGCCATTACGTGGTTTACCCATGTGCGTTTACCCATTTGTCTGTAGTCATTTACTACAGACAAATGGGTAAACGCAGCGTTTGCCCATTTGTGTGTAGTGTGTCTTTGGACACCTCAGGAGGCTATGCAAGCGTTAGATGACATCGATCATTTAGGGATTGCAGTGGGGAAATATAAGTAAGATAAAAAAAACGTTTTATAGTAACAGCAACAGATTTTAATAAACGTGATCATAAAAAAGGTGGCTATGTACGCGCGATATGGGTTTTGGTAATTTGAAGCTATAATTTACAAAAAACTGTAAAACGCTTACGAAAAGTTGAGGAAAAAGCTTGGCGACAGATTTGTTTTTGTTGGCGGTAGAACTTGTTGTATAGCCAGGCTAGCTACCACCTTCTTACCGATTAGAAATGTACACGATTCTAACTTGCTGTGTTACAGAATTTAGAGGTAAGATAGCCAGTTCCTCAGTCTGTTGACTCTGAATTCCGGATGAAGTACGTATTAACCTTCAGCCTTATAACTTGACATCAGGTGATCTGAAGGCCAAAGGCCCTCTGTACAATAAAAAAATACTTATTATTTAAAAGTACTATAAAGGACAGACGCTGTTATCTCATGTCTTATAGCTAAAAAGCTCTAGTAAACCGAATCAATTGTTATTGCAATGATGTACGCCTGAGTACGAGTATGATGCATTATTGATGGCGAGTGTACGTGATCCTCTAACCAATCTTACCCTGGACTACAACCATGCCATAACTATATTATTATGATGTTTGAACACCCACTAGCTACTTCTCGAATATATTTGCTGCAGTCCACCTGACAAGCTACCTCAACCGCTTCTGTGTAGAGATGACGAATATAACTATCAACTAATAAATTTAACTAATATTTAAAATCAACCATTATATTCAATAATCAGAATTCATATTATCGAATAAAAATATCATATCAACTTCAGCCTGAGTTAGAACTAACATAATTAAATGCATTGAAACTTTAACTTTAAACTACAAAGCTACAAATAAGAAACATTTTCGTATGTTGCTGCTCGCAGAGTTTTCAACTATGTATTAGGTTGACTTCATTCAATTTCGACTCCTCACTATAGAGATTAAATTACTCTGATTTGCTGTATATGATATTTTTATTCAATACAAAGTGATGTGATATTTTAAACAAATACCCATAGTGCTACTATCATAGAGACGAATTAGCGGTTACATTTATTTGATCAATAGAATAAAATATTCAACTGCATTAACATCAACCAATAACCAAATCGTGTAAACAAATAATATTAACTAATATTTTCAACCAATAAAAATATCGATATATTTTTTTATCAATTAACAGTTAACTAACGTTTAATTTTAACCAATATTGCCATCTTTACTTCTGTGGTCTAGTGGTTAGCCCATTGATATCGGATCCAGGGGTGCCCAGGGGGTAATAATAATAATATTGTACTCTGTCTGTTACTACCACCATCTTACCTAAGTCTGCCATAACAACAGTCTAAATTGTTGTGTTCAATCTGCATTTCGAGGTATGATAGCGAGGCTCAGACTTTTGAGGGTTCCGGGTAAAGTGTGCTTCCACCTTCGGCCTCATTATAACTTTACCAGGTGAGATGAAGGCATAGTTTTCAGAAGAAGCAAAGTGATGCACCTGCAAAAAGTCACTTGAAGACATGCGTTTCTTTGTGTGGGTTTGTCACTGAAATCCTTCTTAACGGCTTGACAGATTATGATGATTTTATTTGTGTGTGTTTAAGTAGGTCTTTTGTAGGTTTAGATTTACAATTGGACCCTGTAGGTGGCGCTACGATCACCTCAGGAAGAATGAAGTCCCGGGCGTTCCACTAGTACAATATTGGCGAGCCTCACAGCTCAGTTGGTAGTAGCTCTGCCTTCTGTGCTGTAGGTTGTGGGTTTGATTCCCAACCAGCACAAATATTTGTGTGATGAATGTAGATGTTTGTTCTGTATTTGGGTGTCTTGATGATAATATGTTATCACAAAAAATAGTATGTATTCTATCCGTAATATATTATAGTTTACATTTACAAGTGCATGCTTCGTTTTGGGGCTAAACTACGCTATATATTATGATAGTATGTCGCGTATCATAAAAATAAACCCAAACAAATACAAATATTTCAAAACTCAAAATATTTTTCAGCTAAATAAACACAATGAACATAATATTCAACAAGATTTAGACAGTTAGCAAAGGGGGTGGCCATTAGCATTATTCTGCGTAACTAAACACAATACATATCATAACAAAACGTATCTATATGGTTTGAATAAATCTAGATATACCTACGTGCATGTGGATTATCATTGCAATGCACCTTGCATAAGTGCTCTTTAGGTGGAAGCAAATTATGTATTAACTCTTTCCGATCACATCGTGGGAAAGGTCGATCTGGAGCTAATTTATTTAAACGGAGTCGCGTGCGCAATACTAACATGTGCAACATGAGATTTGTTGTCAAAAAGTTAAGGCTTGAAAGAGCGTGCGAGCAGCGCGATACGAAATATTCTTATATTTCGCCTCACTTCTATTTAACATGAAAGTAATAACTAGGCTAAATGGCTTCAACTTGCAAACAAAGTGAATTAAAAGGAATATAAAATGCTTCTTCGTGCTATAAAAACTTATGTTTTAAGATTTTAATTATATGATATCAAAATAGCTTTTAGCTGAGTTTTCTTGGTGACCGATTGTATTTAAAAAAAAAACATTTTTTTTTTATTGGTGATAGCCAAGCGTTTGACCACCAGCTCACCTGAAATACAAGTAAAGTTGTGGCATAAAATGGAGCACACTTGTCTAAAAGGAAATTATGCACTCCAGACTTAAAGACTCCAATTATATTGTGCGCCTATAAGTAGGTAGGTAGGTAATGGTGCGGAAAAACGAACGAGAGCAAGGAATTACATTTCTTACTAGAATTTAATACTTTTAAATTCTAATGAAAGTACTGATTCAATTAATGTGGAGTAGTATTTATTTATTATTTATAAAAAACGTTCTATATTTAGAGGAGGCTCTGTCCAGCAGTAGGCTATTCAATGGGCTTTTGATCTGAATTAGTGACAGTACCTTCATAATAAGGTGTATGTTAGTTATAGTTGTACAATATACGGTCTTTTCACTGGCATCGATGAATCTATGGACAGCCCTTGTATGAAACAACTGAATCGAAATAGGTATGCAAACACTTTGTATTCAAGTACCTGAGTGCAACCAAAAATAACTCGGTCGCCAAAAAGTCAGAGACCCACTAAATCGCACTGCCTGTTGTTGGAGAATGAATAGGTGTCAACAAAAGACGGACGCGCATAAAAATGTGAATTTATTGGCGCGCATGTAGGTGTTTGACGTTTTTATCGGTGGACGAACGCTGGTTTCTAAATTCGTGATAGCTTTAAAGAACTTGAGTATCAACAAAGACAAATAGTTGTCACTTAAACGACTATATTTAAACATAGAGTAATAAATAAATAAATAATAAATATTACAGGACATTATTTTTTACACAGCGCCATCTAGCCCCAAATTAAGCATAGCTTATGCTAAGCATATGGGAACTAGATTACGTATAGAATACTTAAATACTTTTGTAAATACATACGTACGATATGATACAACACCCAAACATAGAACAAACATCTGAATTCAACACAAAAATGTTTGTCCTGGGTGGTAATCGAACCCACAGCCTACAGCACAGAAGGCAGAGTTACTACCAACTGAGCTATGAGGCTTGTATAATAGGTAGATATTCGTCACTGTACCGACTCAATAGATGTAAAACATAAAATCTCAAATGTTGTATGTAGGTAGGAAACGAATTATAACCGCCTTTGTGGCGGTTATAATTCCACAAGGTTTAGAGATCCCGGGTTCGATTCCCATGAGGAGTACAAGATATTGTGTTTGGTTTGGTTGGTGGTAGGACTTTGTTTAGATCCGCCTGGCTAGCTACCACCATCTTACCTAATTATGTCGCCATAACAACAATTCTAAATTGTTGTGTTCCAGCATTTAGAGGTAAGATAGCCAGTTCCTCAATTTGTTGAGGATTCCGGGAGAAGTACGCCTCCACCACGGAGGGGTTATCGGTATTAATTAACAATGTTATATCTTAAATTACTTTTATATACACTCATATCGAATTACGAATTCAAAGACGGTTCTATACAGACGCACTTTATAAACGCATATACATAAAATTAAGAATAAAACTCATTATAGTACCGCCAACTGTATCATAAAACTCATTATAGTACCGCTATCTTTTTTTTTATTATTTCATTAAACTAGTCTATGGTTTTAGGCTGAATATGAAAAAAAAAGCGCACGCATGCGCAGTTCGAACTGTGAAAAAAATAGCGCACGCATGCCTAGTTTGAACTTAATTTCCCGCGCTTCCCATACATTTTTTTGCCGATCGTGTTTTTGTAACCTACCTATTAAACCTATTAAACTAAGTAAGTTTAATTATTTTTTTTCCTTTGAGTGAAGATAAAGTAGTGTATGAAACTGCATATAACTTAAGTATTAAAACACTCGAGTCAACCTATTATCGCAACAGACTCTCGTGTTTTAATACCCCTTCTTATATGACAGTTGCATTCACTACTATTATTCATTTCATCCATAGCTACTATTGTTTTCTCAATCGATAGTTGGCTTTTATAGATTCAGGCGAAAACAAGACCTAGATTTATTTTCATAAGGTACAATTATCGTGATTTTTCTGCGATAATAATGTGGAGTCAATTGCTTTTTAAATACGTGAAATGAGGATTCATTTTTGATATGTTTGGGATTCCTCCACGGTAGGTATTAATTATTGTTTTGCTGTTATTGTTCGAGGTTTATGTTCAATGTTCATGGAAGACCCACTTTACCTAAGTCTGTCGCGACATTTGTGTGTTCCAACATTTAGAGGTAAGTGGTCGCCTCCTCAGCCCGTTGATGATTCCGAACGAAATGCGCTTACTAGTGAAATGAAACAAGATGTATGTATAGGTTCCTACGTGATATTAAATTTGTTTATTTAAATGTCATGTATCTGCCAAATTTGACAGCTGTCCCTTTACCAAGATGGCCGCATCGACTCGCAAAGCTCGAGCGCTGCTTTTGGAAAACCCTTTATTCAGGCTCCCGGTACCAACCTAACCTAGGGCTACTTCTTAACAGGTACCATACAGGCAAAGCCGCAAAATAAACTAGACTTCGTGCACATTGTCCATTTGAAACGCTATCCTCAAAGTAAACTCCACGTCGACGTGCGTTCAAAGTGTCAGATAAAAATCCATTAAAATGCGGTTTAGCGCAAAACGGACGATATTGATAAATATTCATGCACACAAACATCCTGGATTCCTTAGAAAAAGGAAAATATCAACGCGGGTGCCATACAATGGCTTAGATTAATCGTTCGTGGTTTCGCAATAAATAGTAAGTATTATGCAAATCTATTTCCTAGACGCTGGATTAAAAATCGTGTTTCCTACTGCTACTTCCTTCTCTAGCTATCACCTACTACACAAAAGGCGTTGGGTTTTGATCTAGGTACCTCTAATGGTCGAGCCCTCTAAAAAAACCCAGGAAACAAAATCCGATCCACCCTGGTGGCACGTAGATTGTTGTTTGCCGGGGTGTCTGGAGCTAATTGGCCAGGTGGGGTTGTTCCAGGCGCATTAATTCGCTATTCGGGTCCTGTCCTGTCATGAGAAAATTAATTTTAAATTAATAACCGAGGTCTGAACGATTATCTAAACAAGTGAAACTTTGTATTTTCTAATCTTTAATTTTGATAACGAATAATTTATATTGAGATTGCTACCTAGCAAACTAATAAATTTTAATAACACCCAGCCAAGTGCGGATACGTACACCGCTGGCTTCGGCCTATGGGGCTTAAAAATGGATATATTTTTTTGTTACAGCGGCAATAGAAATACACACCGTGAAAATATAATCAGCTACCTACAGCCCGCTAACAAACAGATGGATGGACATCGGAGATTCAGTAATATTAGGGTCCCGTTAGCACCCTTTATCTACAGAACCCAGAACACAGATCAGTTTTTTTTTGTAATTACATACATATCATACGATACAACACCTAAACCACAGATAAAAAAAAAACAAACGACCCCAAACATAGAACAAACATCAATATTCATCTCACAAATGTTTGTCCTGGGTGGAAATCGAATCCACAACCTACAGCGCAGAAGGCAGAGCTCCTACCAACCGAGCTGTGAGACTGGTCCAGAAATAAGGTACCATACGTACTTTACATAGGTACCTACATGCTTTTTAATGTCTCTGGAAGCTCCTGCCTTCAGGTCAGTACATGTCGCAAAACTCGCTAATTATTATAATCGACCGCAGTTATGCAGCGCGCACAACCACATTACAGTAATAATGGAATACTAAGTAGATTACCGTCAAAGCAGCGATTCCTTTATTCGTGTTAATCGAATTGACTCGATATTGAAAACAATCGACAGGGTAACGCACGACTCTATGGTACTTGTTTAGTGATGGGACTGATGAGATCGATGGATATATCTTACCTAAGTGATAATACTTAGTTATTTTTAAACTTTCACGATCAGAATACATAATTTTAAGCTGCTAATACAACACCATATAATAATACCCTTAAAAAATGATTAGTGATAATATCTAGGTATGTTTTATCTTTCCTACATTCACAGGAATGTAACAGCTTAAAATTATGTATTCTGATCGTGAAAGTTTAAAAATAACTAAGTATTATCACTTAGGTAAGATATCTTCGAATCGCTTCTTTGACGGTAATCTACTACGACGGTACCTACCTGTGTAGGTTACACGTTTATTTTAGGTTTTGTGTGTTGCCGTGGCGGTCGTGGCTTAAGAATCGACCCCTCCAATGCAGCCCATGGATGACGTAAAAGCCGACTAAGAGATCTCACCAGTACCTTCCTTTTGTGTATTATCAACACCTTTGCTGAGATCACCAATCCGCCTGCCAAGCGTGGTGATCATGGCAAAACCCTCCAGCTTTGGAGGAGGTTCTGTCCAGCAGTGGACACGAATGGGCTATTGATGTGTAATGTGTGTGTTAAATAAAAACCCCCGGATAAATTTAAATTCTCTTATATTAATTATTCAGAAAAAAGTTCCCCTTTTAGTGGGATAAAAGACAAACACTTAGCTAATTACATATTTACAATGGATACGGTTACCTAAGCCCCGTCACAAACACTTTAACCCCTAACTAAGTACGTAATCCAAACAAGTATCAGACGAAAGCGTGCCGAAGACAAACCACACCTTAATAAAACATGTGTTTGAGGGGAGGCTAATTATCTACAAAGTTGTGCTTTTTTCTTCTATATAAGAAAACTTAATTTATCAAATAAAAACAAATAATTGCAAATAGATTTTTATATACATTTTTTTTTGTAACTATGATATAGAGGTGCTTAATTTCACCTGATATTGTAAGTAGCTATTTGCTCCTATAATGTCTTGCCATAAACATATCTGTTATCGATAGCAGTGCCCCATCCCTAGATATTTATAAGCACGCACGATCTTCATGTCTTTTGCCACGTGTGCGCCGGACTACACGACCAGGGGAAGCACCCTGAATTTGAAATTGGAACGCTTTTTGCCTTTTCTAATTATAATTGTTGACGCACGTGCCAGAGGCTTTCTCGGAATTTTAAATAGTTTTATTTGTTTATAAAACAAAGGGTTGTTATCGATAAGCGATAAGGTCTTGTGTAGATAGCTATCGATGTATCCAAACGCCTGAAAACAAACAAACCTTATTCAGATTTCCTTTTTAGAGGTTTGAGGATGGTGCTGTGTATTATTGATTTTGTGTCTCATTTCATCATTTATTTTTATTTGATCTTACTTATTTTGGTACTGTCTTCCTCTTCTTCTTTCCTACTTAAGGTGACGGTGAATACAATGTATGATATGTACTAAAACCTATGACTACCAAACAGTTACGAGTTGGTCGGTATTCTACAGGTCGTACTCCAAAGTCTACCTCCTCGTGTACAGGTTCACAAGAGCTTTATGACGTTATTCCTACGTCACCGCTACATAAGGGATCGAACCCTCTGGATCTGACACCGGAGAACACCTTGACCACGGAGGCGGTTAAAAAGGAGTAGACGTAAAGGGTCTTGCATGGCGATCACGATAAACGCGAAACTGGGGCGGTACTCTAATTCTACGAAGTACGAAATTTCGTGTTGTGTTTCGTGCCATTGGTACTCTCATCTAAAGAAAACCGATATTTCGGCTCGTAGTTCGCAATTTGACAGCTCGAGCGCTGCGTACACTAACCTAAACACGAAATATAAAACCGTACTTTCGAATTTGTTTTGGTTTCGTGAATTTTAGACAATTCCCAAGATAGCATTTACGCTGCCTTTTTATTTACGCAAGCTTATTTTTAACTTATAAGGTCGATTTTGCAGAGTAATTTCAGATAATATAACGTTTTATGATAGAGTAATTCTCGTAAGTGTTGCTTTACGAGATGTTCACCCTTTATCAAAAGGTTGGAAAGTAAAATACCTTTATGAAGTTATGTTGTGTTAATACTTAGTGATTATGTTTTACAGAAAATAGTAAGATTAGTCGCTTTATTTGCGGCCGAAAGAGCAGAGATTTGGAGAGAAGGCGGAGACTCTGTTGTCTTCTACTAGTTAGAATACTTTTTGTAAAGCTTCCCGGGCACGGAATTTTTTGATAATTATCGTCTGTACCGCTACTGCCAGAGTAAAAACGTAGATACTCAATGGACCGACGACTTTGTGGCGGTCGCGGGGAGTCGACGGAATAGGGATGCTCAGGTCGCTATTTGTGGCGTCTAATGGGGGAGGCCTAATGAATAACGCCTTCATTGGATGGGGTAGGCCTATGGTCAGCAGCGGACGTGAGGACGTGTGGGCTGATATAATGATGATTAATCATCCACATTTGTTTGATTTTCCATTTAATTAGGACTCTTCCTCCTCAACTCGTAGTTTTCATTACTGAGGGTCGCTATTCCACTGCATGTGGAAATCGTTGAGAACGGACAATGTTGCTTTCACCGCCTCTGTGGCCTAGTGGTTCGCCTACCGGTGTCAGATCCAGTCTAGGGTTCGATCCCCATATGGGAGTACATTATTGTTCTTGGTTTGGTTGGTGTTAGGAATTGGTTCAAGTCCGCCTGGCCATAGCAACAATTCCAAATGTTTGTATTCCGGCATTTTAGAGGAAAGATAGCCGGCCCCTAAGACAGTTGAGGATTCCACCTTCGGACTTATCATAACTTGAAACCAAGTGAGTTGAAGACACAATAAAAAAAACTGTTACTTAATTTAGATTAGAACATACCTACTTCCAAAAACCAAAAGTTTGAAATCAGCCGCCAGACTCACGTACGTACAGCTAGGAATTCCATTGCCCAGGGTAGACCACTAGAGGCATATCACACCTGCTCCACTACCAGGTAGGTGATACACATTTTCACTTTTACCTCAACCGTTGATGAACTCCGTGATGTTGTCAACATCACGGAGTTCAGACAAGTATCTACGTAAATGTAGTACGTACCTACACACGATCGTGGGAAAGGCCACGCGTGGGCACCTTATCTAATCTCCGTCTGTAAGACCATAAAGTGACAATTTCACAAACGACGCTTGCGAATTTCACTTCCTTTTGTTTTGTCAATGAGAGAAAAAAGTTAAAGTAGCTTTTTTTTGTACTGTGGGGAAGCGCTTCATCTTGCCTGGTTACAAGTTGAGATAAGGCCGAAAGTGGCAGCGCACTTCACCCGGAATCCTCAATAAACTGAGGAACTGGCTATCTTACCTCTTAATGCCAGAACACAACATTTTTTTAAGAATTGTTATTATGACGACAGAATTAGGTAAGATTAGGTAGATACCTACGTAAAATGTGCAAACCGGCAAATCTGTACATTGCAACTGGCCTCACAGGTAAGTTGGTTCGGGAAGCGTTGTCTTCCGTACTATAAGTTGTGGGTTCGATTACTACCCGGAGCAATATTTTGTACGATTTATATCGATGATTGTTCTGTGTTTGGGTGTTATATTGCATCACAAGTAGGTAAGGTGTTTTCAAAAACAGTACATAGGTATCTTAACATTTTAAAACACGGGTTTTACTCACGTATACGATTATGTTGATGTAGGTACCAACGGTTTTGTAGTGTGAGGCGCGAAACCAAACGAGTGGACTGCGATCGCAACCTACCCGGCGAGTCACACTCACCCTGATGATGATTCACCTGTTGAATCGAAACCGTTGGTGCCTACACCAACATAATCGTATACGTGAGTAAAACCCGTGTTTTAAATGTATCGTACCACTAAAGCAAGTTTACAGAGAAAACGAATAGATACCTATGTATCTATTCGTTTTCTCTGCAATCTTGCTCCCATATGAGGTACAAGCTTTGCTTATAGTTTGGCGTTGCGTAATTATGATATTTTATTATCTTATATTACTTATTGAATCTTACCTGTTTACCACGGGCTTAGTTGCATAGTACGGTCGTTTGGCTAAAAAGTGAAACGATTTTTGGCTAAATGACTCAACACTTATGTTTTCACAATACATGGTGAGATGAAGGCCAGCCGCTTACCCGTCGAAGTGTAAAAAAAAACATAAAAATGTAGGTACTGAAATTACATTAGCTTCCTTTTGGGTCCTAGCAAATGATCACTATTATTATCACATGATTTATGTTCCGACGAATACAACTCGGGCTGAAATAATGATAAGATGATGATGCCATCCATGGAATCGTCATCGGCATCCATGTCGGACGACTAATGGCCATCGTCAACGGATTAATAGCAGTAGTACATATAGAAAATTTGCATACCTACGGAAATAAGCTTGTCAAAAGGTGTTTTTGTAAAGAATTGTCAAAAAGAGTTTTAGTAAAGAAACGCTTGGTGGTTTATAGGTGAAAGCTGCTCCTGTTTCTTCACGTTGATATTGTCCCGATTTGTTTAATGATCATTCCTACACCACAAACAATTCGTCTGGCTACTAGTAGCGCCATCTAGTTGTTTTATGCTAACTTAGGTTGTCCGAAAGTAGAGCCTACATACTACTAGTACTATGACTACTGTTACAAGCATCCTTAGCTCACCATTTCACTCGTGGCTCGCACGTTGACCTTCTCCTAAGCTAAAATAATTCAATATTGTGGTCATAGATGGCGCTTCCTGCAATGTTTATTAATTTATAATGAGGTACTTATCTGGGTAATAAAATGAAGCTTAGAAATAAAATGTCTTAATTTCAGAAGGTTGCGTGAAGACGATCGGGACATAAACTGTTTAAACTAAGTCAATAAATAGCGTAAATATTAAATATATTACTTACTACTTCGGTACTTTAAAACTTTGTCATGAAAAATGTTTACCAACTAAAACTAAAAACTACTAAAAAAGGCTACCGACTTCAATGAACACTATGATATTTCGTGTACCGTAACGTATTTTTTCCAATTATTTTGATGACAGGTGGCCGGACAGACAGATAGACAGACGCGTGAACCTATATGGGGTCTGTGTTTTCTTTACATCGAATGTAATACACTCAAATCGCTTCAAGTGTGCCTATAATATTTGAAGAGTTCCCTCGATTTTTCCAGGATCCCATTATCAGTTCCTGACCTGATGACGATGGTATCACCTGGGAAGTATACCGACTCTAAAAATACTCAAACCACTTCAAGTGTGCATAAAATATTTGAAGAATTCCATCGATTTCTCCAGGATTCCATCATCAGATCCTGAACTGATGACAATGGGACCACCAGTAATGACCCTTTCAAACAAAAAAGAATTTACGAAATCGGTCCAGGCGTCTTCGAGTAATCTTCCCCGATTACTCGAAGACGAACAAAATTTTTACGTAAGACATACATAAAAAAAAAAAGATTCCGACGATTTGAGCACCTCCTCCTTTTTTTGATAGTTGGTTAAAAATGTTAAAAACCAAGGCACCAAACTAAATTGATATGTCAATTGATTAAATATGTATAAAACAGTGCGTTTCAGATGACGATTAAATTTAAGCACATCGCGAACAGAAAATACAGCAAAAGAGGATTTAATAGCTTAGCTTACGCATAGTCTGAACGTACAACCTTTACTAAATGTTGAATTTTCAAATTTTCAATTTTGAAAGTGTTCCAACAGCTTTGGGCACATAGTCATCGAACATTTTTTTTTTATTATCAAAAATTTTTTGAAAAAATAATATTTTTTCAAAAACTCACTTTTCCAGGAAAACTATAAAAAATAGATTTTCAGATGCAGATCTGCATCTGCATCTGAAAATCTATTTTTTTTTTTAATCGAGCACGTAACTCCTAACATGACTTTTCGATAACTCTCAAGGTTTCCGACTTGGCCTCAGTGGCCCTGGAAAAAAACTCACCCTGTATAGTCAAGTTTTTATTATACAATTTTAAACAAGTGAGTTTCTCAATCGGGACCAACCATACCAACAGTAAAAAAAAACTTTTGATGTGAAATAACGAATTTTAATATTCAAACAGATTACATCTTATTTTCATTACTATATGACATGTATCTTGACCTCGAAACATGTACAGACAATATTCAGAACATTTTAGGGTAGATATTATTGTCTAGAATGAAGTGGATTACAGGTGCCTATAAATCAACTTTTTGATGACTGCGCAGATTGAAAGACGGCGGTACAACAGGATTGTAAATATTTTGCAGGAAACAGCACTTTTAACAATCCACATTATTTTATAGCCTTAAGAATAAAAACACTTTAAATAAAATCATTAACATCATAACATTAACTTGCCTCAAAAAGAAAGCTTGTGATATGGGAACTAAAATACGCATAGAATATATATAAATACTTTCTACTTATGATACAAATAACCCCTAAATACAGAACAAACATATATACGTTACACAAATGTGTGTCCTGGGTGGGGGTCAAACCCACAAACCACAGATGACAGAGACTATCAAATGAGCTGTAAAGCCATTTTTCATCTGAACGTCCTATCAGTACTGGCATTGTTGATGCTTAAATCCGGAAAGTAGACTGTTGCCAGCGTCTGCCGGGAAGTTGATTGAGTTATTTTCACCCACTGCAGCTCGTCAGCAAACCTGGTTGAATACTTGTCTCTTATATTACATACTTGCATTTCGACGGGCGCATACCCTAGAAGATAAATTGAGTTATCATTTTCGGGCTTCGAAGTGAACCATCCATCATTCATCATTTCAGCCCACACACGTCCACTGCTGAACATAGGCCTCCCCCAACCGACGCACAAATAGCGACTGAGCTACCTCTATCCATCGACTCCCCGCAACAGCCACAATTACGCCAGAGAGTGTCTACCCACACTCCGTTTCGCGTTTAACCGTGGTCGCCATGCGAGAACCTTTGCTCCCAGCTATTATCGGTTCTGCGAGATATGTGGCCTGTCCACTGGTCACTTCAACTTGCTAATTCTGACTGAATCCATATCATATTTAGGCCAGCGAATTAGCATAGCTATTCAGCGTGGCAATGCAGCCAGTGTCTTGGGCACGCTTCCGTCTGGTACTGGTCTGGAACAGTTGAGTTACCTATAGGCCGTTTGTAACGGTGTAATCTGACTGATTCCTTTGTACATAGTTAGTTTAATTGTACTTTTTATTGAATAAAGAGATTTTGCATATCAATACAATATTTGAAAGTAACGTTGCTTCGATTCATTTCAATCTTTATCATTGGCACTGGTAAGGAATGGAACTCGTTGCCATCGTCTTTATTCCGCACAATTTAGGAGTCTTATATTTTTCGTCTTAAAATATTTTTTTGATACCTTTTCAAGACAGCAGCTGAACCAATATTTGCATGATAGCAGCAATAGTAGGCTACTTTTAATCTACTGGACAGAGCCTCCTGCAAAGTTTTGCCATAATCACCACGCTTGGCAGACGGGTCGGTGATCGCAGTAAATAGATTTGCGGTTTCTTTTTTGTTACGCTAATGAAGTACAAAAATATACACACGCGATTCTTTTCTTCAAATTCTATAAAGACTTACGTCCGACTTGCTCGCAATTCATCTTATGTACTTCGCATATGTTAGTGAATATGGCTAGATGCGTAGTGAAGATGTCGTAAGCGCACACTTTATCTCTATGCTCGGCAGGATGCGCGATACATTTCTTATAAAACGTGCAATAAGAAAAAATGCGTTTGTATCGATCCTCCTGAAATTAGCAACAAATCAGTAAACCTGCAAGTTTCAGGGGGAGTACAATATTGTGCTTGGTTTGGTTGGTGGTAGGACTTTGTTTAAGTCCGCCTGGCTAGCTACCACCATCTTACCTAATTCTGCCGCCATATCAACAATTCTAAAAATTGTTGTGTTCCGGTACTTAGAGGTAAGATAGGCAGTTCCTCAATTTGTTGAGGATTCCGGGTAAAGTGCGCCTCAACCTGCATTATAACCAGGTAAGATGAAGGCCAAGCGCTTAAAAAATAAAAAAAGTGCCAAAAAAAATTGGTGATTCCTGCCTTTAACGGACATGACTTGCAAAAAAACTCGTAGATGAGATAGCCTTGTAAATAGTTTATTATGTTGTACATATTGTTACTAATAAAAAAGCCAAAGACACCGCCGTACCTCAAGACAAAAGTCAGTCAGTCAGTCATCAGTGATGACCTACGGATACAAAACGTGGTCGGACTATTGGCCTCGTGAATAAGTTCAAGTCGCACAGATAGCTTTAGCTAATAAACAAATAAAGAGAGCACAAGACCTATTTTACAAAGTACGAGCTCCGGAGTGTAGGGAACTCGATGGATTGATGACAAGTTTGGACGTGATGAAGTTTTAATGTTGTAGATGGTTTCTGTTTATTGATAATGAATTTAATTAGCTATTAATAACTGTCTGAAAAACTCTTACCGGAGACTCAGTGGTGGAGGCTTTGCCACATTCGACTTTCTTTCCGAATACAAGCATCAGGACTGTTAAATTACACAAAAAAATAATAAGCATAAATGTCTTCTTACAATCTATGTCAAATTAGAAAAAGTGACACATTGACTTACCCCATACACATTTACAAACTATATAAAAAGTTAAGGTTAGGAACAGTTAACGAGCAAATAATATACATAGGTACACAACATTTTTTTGGGAAGCATTTAGTATTAATAAATGGAACTAGATTACGGATATACACATAATACTTAAATACTTTTTTTTTGTGAATAATAATAATAATAACACAACACCCAAACAGAACAAATATATATATTCATCACACAAATGTTTGTCCTGGGTGGGAATCGAACCCACATCCTACAGCGCAGAAAGCAGAGCTTCTAACAACTGAACTGTGAGACTGGTTACATACGAATAGATGTCTAGACTGTGCAGTGTGATGATGATGAATGTCTTCTTATATTGTTTTATAACATCTTACCCGCAGCAAAGGAGAAGGATATCATTTTCCGTTCAAGATGTACGTGTGAAACTTGTGTGGTTAACATTTTGCGAATCGACAACCAAGAGGGTGGAAAGTCGGTTAAAAAAGTTAGACGATGACAGTGAAGTGGTGATGAGAGCACTCGACAAGGTGCAGCAAAAATAAAAATTCAATATTATTCATGATAACTAAAACAATCAAAAATCTGTCTGACTTATCTCATGATTATTTTTTTCATGTTGAAGGTAATTTAGCATAGATTTTTTCAAGAGCAACTGTGATTTAATAATGTATTTATGTTGACTTCGTGTTTTATACGGCCAAAATCTTAAGAATATAGTTACGTATGTATATGTTATAGTGTTATAGAAACTATATACGACTTCATTTCTCAATTTGTATTTAACGCGTCTTGACTTTTATTTATCTTTAAGTGTTTCTCTTCACACATTTGATATTCGTAATTGTATAATCTGAAATTAAAACTCGTGTATTAATTCAATTTGTGCATACCTGTTCATACGAATCAATCTTGCATAAGTATATTCAAATTATTATATGCGGCGACTGATTAGGCCGAGGATCACAAAAGGCGCGAATATTGTGGTCACGTCAGACCTTACTCATTTGAGCCTTTTGGGGTCGAGACCCATGGGATCCATGAAGAGTCACTTGGCACTAGCTTTTCCGTGCACCAGCGAAATACTTGGCGCTGGTCTTCAACAGGAAAATAAGTGGTAGCTAGCCAAACAAGCCTTTGCAGTTCCTTTCACCAGGGTTGGGATTATTCTGCCGTACGGGGAAGCGCTTGACCTTCATCTCACCTGGTTACAAGTAACTAGCTATTTTACCTCTAAATGCCGGAACACAACAATTTTTAGAATTGTTGTTATGGCGAAAGAATTTGGTAAGATGGTGGTAGCTAGCCACCAGCTAGTAGATTGAACCACTAGACCACAGAGGCGTTCTACATACCTGGCTTAACCTGCTTTTGATATTGCTGAATTCTGATATCTGACAAGTGACAAGGCTTGATGTTCGCACGTACCATAATAGTTCTGGCAATTAATGTCGAAAACATCGCATGCGCTGTAGAATATCCTCTTGCTATCCATCCGCCTATCTCTTGCGCACAATTTGACATGACCTGCGTTGCAATGCCTAGCTCTCCAGCACCAGTAAGTGTTAATCAAGCCCATGTTCCCTGATAGTCGGCTGGATACCCCCTGAAAATAAAACTGCTGCTCCATACGCGAAACGAAGTAAGATATGGGGGAATTATGATGCCAGATGTAGCAACTGCAACAAAACTATTGTAGCAGTAGCCCAGATGTAGGTACTAAATCTTGAAAACTGACAGCTTTAGTTTTCACGAAGAGAGTATTAACTCTCTAGAATGTTCTCTTGGAATGTTCCCCTTGCATAGGCCTCATCCTGGCATATGCAAGATTTGAAGACGTTACCTAAGATGAAACAATCTTGGCTAGTTGGAGCCTATTTACCCAAGATTTACTCTATCAGTGTAATAGATTGAAAATGAATAAAAGCTTGCCTAGAAATATAACTTGTCCAGGTTAGTATTTCTCATACCTAGCGTAGATACCGGTGTGAAAACTAAGCCGACATTTTCGTTTTTTTTATACCACTTGAAGCGGAACAAGCAACCGGACATCCGCTGTTAAATGCAACTTTTGTGTATAACAAAGCTTTACTGCGTAGGTCACATCCGCAAATAACATGACCTACACGGCACTGCGTTGAGGTGTTGAGCCTCGCGTACCCGTAATTTTACCGGCAACCGGGTAAGGTTGCCCGTAAAAATACGGTTAATTCAAACCAGAACACAACAATGCTGATTGGTGGTCGAAATAGGTATGGTGGTAGTTCTTCCCTAGACGAGTCCATTCACTGCTACTGTTAGAATACAAGAGATGCAATCAAACAACAAGAAATGGTTTAGATATTTTAACTTGGTTGTAAGGTAGCAATAAGTTTCACTGGTGTGGCTTTATAGCTCTCTTGAATATTTTCAGACTGGGCGGCACCATCTTGGGGATTTTCGTTGCCATATTGAGGGTCATTACTCTCTTCGTTGCCATATTGATGGGGATCTCTCTCTTCGATGCCATCTTGAGAAAATGTTTCCTCTGCATTGCCATCTTGAGGGACAAATGTCTCTTGAATGCCATCTTGAGTGTAATCTCTGACTCCATTTTCATCATGGGGGAGATTGCTCTCACCAGCATTATTTTCACCCTGTTCGTTGGGATCTTGAGGGTATTCAACTTGATCAATACCACCATGTTGAGAGTTACCTTCATGTCCATTATCATATTCTTGGTTTATATCTTGTACATTGGCACTTTCTTGAGGGTTTTTGACATTGATTTGATTATCTTCATTTTCCCATTTTTGGTTTATTTTATAAAGTGACTTGAGGTCCTTGCAATTCACCATGGGGGCCTTTGTAAAGTCTGCAATAAAGATAACAAATTAAGTAGACCGAGAAAAGTGAAAAGGGAATGCGGTTACCTTGTCGTGGGTATGAATCCCGTATGGGTGATAACTATGTTTGGTGCAGAGTTCAAATGTTATAAAATGAATAAAAGTAGTTTGTGAAAAACACGGTTACAAGTTGAGATAAGGCCGAAGGTGTATGCGCACTAATGCCGGAATACAACAATTGTATAATTGTTATTATGGCGACAGAATTAGGCAAGATGGTGGTAGCTAATCAGGCAGACTTAAACAAAGTCTTACCATCAACCAAACCGAGTACAATATTGTTCTCTCCCTGGGGATCGCACCCGAGACCTCTAGATCTGAAATCGGTGGGTTGAACCACTAGACCACAGCGGCGGTTAACTAGTACCTACTTAATACCCCAAAACTGTTTCCATGTAAAAACATTACCAAGATTCAATACACATACGGGATTGACACCCAATCAATCACAGAACCCTAATATCCATCCGCAATCAATCTAGCCAAACAATCGATAGTAATTTTCAGACATTTTTGAACATTCATTATTGCCATTAGACCGTTGGCAAATCGGTGGCATTTGTTCGCAATCATTTAACCGCGTCTTCCGGTCTAGTACTTCGCCCATCGATGTCATATCCAGAGGTCTCGGTTTCGATAAAATAAACTTTTTATATTCTTGCAAAGGTCTCACTAATAATGCTAATGCTATATACCCATACTAGAACCAGACTTATCAAACTGTGGATATGCCTAATGCCAAATGCAATTTCAGACGTGACTCTGAAAAACGAATAGAAGTTGATTCACGCTCTGAGGAGTGATCAGAGGACTCCGAGAACTCGCCTCAGATCACTCCATTCCCTGGGGAAAGGAGTGACTCATACATGACAGTCATACTTCATATAGTCATACTATTTGTTCACATTTTCAAGAAAAATGTGAAGAAAAGTAATGTAATTTTTATATCAATATGTGTCACAGATCAAAGGTCATAAAAATGTCAATTCTTGGTGGCTTTTCCCCCCGAAGAATGATATACCGTACTGGCGCGGCGGTGCGGGAGTATAGTTGATGATAGTACCTGCGCCTTGCAGACAGTTAAACTCGAAGATGTCACAGGTGTCAAGAAACCTCCTCGGTGCTCCGGTGCCGGATAGACCACACTTCTCATTGTTGTTGTGGACGCATGTCTTTGCTTTGTAACATTGCTAAAAAAGTTTAATTGATATATGTCTCGGAGATTGTGCCAATTCAACCAACTTCAAATGCAACACATCTTATGGGTGGTATAACGATCGTTTTTTTTTTCAAACGTCCACAAGTTGAAAACTACTAGACTTACAAGTTGAAAAGTTATGTGGAGGCAAAGTAGGTATATTAAAAAAAAAACGACTTTACCTACACCTTCTGTGCCTTTCTCTATATCCGAATAATTTAATGATGAATAAAATGAATAGTTCACATTTGAGTGAATGACTGGATATTAAATTGACGACGCTTGGCAGAAAAGTCGTGACGAATTGACAAGCAAAATTTCCTCTAGGAAGTCTAGTTAGGTACCTACTGCTATAAGATTATGAATAGGACCAGGGGCCTAACCACAACGTCTTATAGCATTCTCGTTTTGATCTTACATTACTTTTGTCTCGTTTTTCTACAATTGACAGATAGTGAAATAGTAAAGTAATATCAACAGAAGAATGTTATACCAACTCGTGGTATGAGTTCATACGTTTTTCATAGATAGACACAAAACAAGATAGAGAGCGCATCATAAGCAATCTCTTAAGATAAATACTAACCATCATAACTAATCAGGGTATTTCTGTAAACCTCTCGGATACAACCATTTGAGTGGGGTAAATTTAATACCAGCGCGTCGGTACTAGCTGAACTTACACTTTTTTCTCATCAAAAATACTAGGTAACTACTATTTTAAGAAAACTGCATGTATGTATTATAGTGAAGTGGAGCTAACAATGTTTATTTGATAATTTTTGCCTAAAATTAACCAAATGATGCGGCCAAGCTCAACGCCGGAGTTTGCGAAATAATTGCACCCGCGTTTCCCGTAACAAGGTAAAAGGAATATCTTTGTTCCTTTTGCCGCGTTTCTTCCATCAGTGATCCACCCTGGGACGATACGTGAGGAAATCCTGCATAGAAATACAGGATTCTCTCACGTCTTAACAAAGTATTAAAGAGGTTATTTAATATTTATAAGTTATTAAATAAATACAGGACATTAATTTTACACAGCGCCATCTAGCCCCAAACTAAGCATAGCTTGTTATATAGGAACTATATTACGGATAGAATAATTAATACTTTTTGTAAATACAAACGTAATATATGATACAGCACCCAAACACAGAACAAACATCAATATTCATCATACAAATGTTTGCCCTGGGTGCGAATCGAACCCACAGCCTACAGCGCAGAAGGCAGAGCTACTACCAACCCAGCTATGAGTCTTGTTAACTAAATTTTTATTGTATGATTTGACTTACTTTATCTCTACTGGCCGCCTCCAGCTGTGTGGTACATATTAATAAACCTGCAAAACGATTTTTCCTATGAAACAATTATACTTTGAAACATTATGTTTACATAACTCTTTTCAATTTACAACTTACATAACGCTACAAAAACGTCCATGCTGTAAAAGGTTTCGAAACAGAGCCGGCAAATAAAACCGGCGTATTATTATTTGATTCTGCATACAAATTGAAACATAAAGGCGAGATCAAATTGAAAACGTTATACCTAAAAAGGTTTACCTTAGTTTATTTTAAATAAGTTTTCATACAGCTAATGAAAATTCAATAATTTCATAGAAGCCTCTAAAAAATAATGACTCTGATAAATAATACCTACATTCGGTATTAGGTAACCAGACTACATATTTTTACATTAAGTCTCTTAAGAGAAATCCTTCGATATTGTTATGTATAAATAGGTAGCGTATAAATATACTGGAATACATACTCTTCTCTATTAGAAATGAGTAAATCAATGCTGGAACATGAGACGTAGCGCGTAGGCGTCGTGCTTCTACGAACAAATAATACCTATCGCTGTAGGAGGCTTCGGGAGGGGAGAGGAAGATTTTTTGTGGCACGCTTGCTTGTTCAGTGTCCATGTTTTATTCAAAAACACTTCTTATCTCCCGATCCGCAGCCACCACTGCGGGGAAAACGTCGAAGGCTCTTCTCTTAGATAGAGATCTACCCTCATAGCAGGGACTGTGCTGGTAAACTTGGAGGAGACTACCGTTGATTAAAAGCCCTGAGGTGAAGGTGATGAAGAAAGAAGAAGATTGATTATAGTCTAGGAAGCAGCGGTGACAGGTCGAAAAATAGATGATAGCGTAAAAAAATGACACTGCAGTAAATAAGTGGATGACACTACCACAGGAGACCATATTGTGTCAATCCTGGACAGGACAATTATGATGATGGTGATAGATTATATCCTGGGAAAGCATATGGGTTATTTATAGAATAACCTATATGCTTTCCCAGGATGAGATATTCTGGGAAATTCTGGATATAATTATATGCAAACCACGCATAACACTTACATTTTAAAAGCGAAAGGTTGTTTGTATGTTTGGAAAGATGCCGCATGCCATAGCTACTGAAAGGAAAAGCGGGCTGCTTTTGATCCATGTACTACAGAAGAAGCCGCGAGCAGAAGGTGGTATAAAAATATGTGATCATTCAGCCGGAAGACAAAAATATTGATCAATAATTTATAAAAAAAAAACAGATTTTGGTCCTATTCATTCATTATATTATATTTTATACCTAATATTTGTAAGTACGTGACTTTATTTTCTCCGCATACCTACCACGCCTACCTATTTTACATCTCATTCTTTCATTCACTTAAGAAAAACGAAAGAATTACAAAAAAAAAAAATTTGAGGCACTTAATGCTGTGCTATAAAAGTAATTACTACACAATGCATAATTTTAAAGGGTATCTGTGGGTTACAAGTTGTCGTTTATTCATCCTGCTTTCATTCTGTGGCTTACATCCCGCTCAATATGGCCGCGAACGGACTATTGATGTGCTTAATCAATGCCGATGACGTAAAATGGGCAAATGTGCATAAATTTAACAAGCTTAAAAGCTTGTGTATATGATAATAATGTTCACCGCACTTTGATGATAGACCATCAAACAAATTATTCAAATATCAAGCAAATTGCAAATTCCTTTATAAACTAAGCTACGTTCCAGCTTGTATCAACATTGATTTTATCAGCCCACGCGATTCAAAGCTATCATGTAACACAGCTGTAGCAAGCTAGTTGCTTTTTTGTGTAATTTGTTAATCACATTTTTATAAACGTGGATCAATTCTTGATGATAGAGCGTCTTACCAGGAAAAACATATCTTCATGCATAGCACTCTCCTATTAAAGGTGCTGGGTTGAGGTCATAGATATCTGAAAAAATGCACACGATTTTTTTTCAGAGCGAACTGATTTTTGGTAGCGTTTAGTCCTAATAAATGGAATATCAACCAAATGTGGATGATATTTAGCTGTGCAACTGAATTTTCATTAAAAGTCATAAAGATCCTGGGCACACTTTTCGAAGTACTGACTTACTTACTTACTTCCTATGGCTCATCGACCTGGAGTGGATCTAAGCTTCCGACAAAAGACTTCTCCAAACTTCTCGATTTTGCGCAGTCTGACGCCAGCTGGTAGCGTTAAGTTCACGCAGATAGGCTTCCACTTCGTCAATCCATCGGTTCCTGGGGCGGCCGACTGGTCCTCCCCCCGAGGGTTTTCCCTGATAAGCTTTCTTAGCAGCACAATCTTAGCCCATTCTCTTCATGTGTCCCAGCCAACGCAACTGGAAGGACTTAAATTCGGCAATAATTTTCGGTTCCGCCACTACATCCTCGGCCTCTTGATTCTTCCGGGCTATCACCGTCTAGCTAGTTGGTCCCAGTCCTGGGAAGTTGCACCTTGCTCTCGGCTACGAGAAGTTTGTTTTCTTCTCTAGGTGTTAGTGTCCAAGTCTTCATTAATAAATCTCTTGAGTAAAATTAATTTCATCTCGTCTACGTCTACGACGCAACTAAACATAGCCCTGGGAGGCTACATTATGTATTGTATGTATGTAAAACGATAAGTAACACAAATAACGTTTCTGAGACATCTCAATTCACAGACTGTAGTAGACAGTAAGTAGTAACATGATGCCAGATCATGATACTACTAAAGTTCAGAAAGTCGGTAAAAATAGTAAGTATGATAATTAATTACTAAAATTAACAACACTTTTTATGATACAGATAAATAAATAAATACACAAAATAAAAAGTTAAGATAAAAGTTTGATCTTCATTTTTAATTGTAAATAAAGACTTGGTATAATGAGTCATAATCACAGAGCTAGTACTTATATTTTACCATTTTCTCGGGTTTTGAAATTAGTAATATTTAAAATAAAACAGTATAAGAGTCTATTTATCCCACAAAACGTGTACAGTATAGCCCGGCTGTAAGAATTACTACTAGAACCGAAACAATGCTTTCAGATAACGGGTCCAATCGGCCGAGAATGTTCTCGAAAAGGCTTCGATTTATAAATTATTGGATATTTTTAGGTTTTTTGATACATCTTGTTGTTTTGTGTCAGAGTAAAAGTAAGGTGAGTAAATATAACCCTCTTTTATTATGGTAAAAAGTAACAGAATCACAGCTTTTACCCCTTCGTGAATTCACCTCTGATCACTAGAGCGTAGATACGAGTATAATGAGGATCCATGCAACTAACGGATTGTCGGAGTTACTCTACTAGATTTTAGGTTTAAAGAACTTTATTCTCATAAGAACACATGGTTCACTTAAAATGAGATACAATGATAAACAAATTAATCTAGGTTTATACATTTTAACTAACATCTGGTACCTAAAATTAGATTATGACTAAATATTATTGAACAACTAAATATTGTGTTATTTTTTTGTACGACGGTGAAGCGCTAGGCCTATATCTCACCTGGTAACAAGTTGATATAAGGCCGAAGGTGGAGGCGCACTTCACCCGGAATCCTCAACAAACTGAGGAACTGGCTATATTACCTCTGAATGCCGGAACACAACATTTTTTTTTAATAATTGTTATTATGGCGACAGAATTAGGTAAGATGGTGGTAGCTAGCCAGGCAGACTTAAACAAAACCCTACCTCCAACCTAACCAAGCACAATATTGCTCCACCTGGGGATCGAACCCGGGACCTTTGGATCTGAAATCGGTGGGTAGAACCTTGATTATTTCATAGGATTTGATTGTTTCAGCCGACGTGCGTAGACGCTCACGTGTGCTACCACACTAAGAAGCGAGCCTGCGGTCTGAACAGAGTGGACAGAGAAGTCCGCTGGTTCATAGACAAATGCGACATATTAGAGTTCAATTGCGAGTATAAAAAAGGTATGTTACGGCACAGATACCAGAATACTAACGTAGCTACAGTACCTGTTGTATGTAGCTACATCACAACGCTGAGTAATGTCCATCAAAGTAAAGAGTATTTTTCACTGACAGAATAGAATAGAATAAGTAGTTTATTTTCGATGACAAAATGAAACCCTTATAAGATCACTCGCATGTCTGTCTGTATGTCTGTCACAGCTCACAGCCCATTTTCTCCGATACTACTGGATGGAAAACATTGAAATTTTGTACAAATAAAGAATTTGGTAACGTTATCATACATGAGTAGCTTAGGTAAGGTTCTGAAGGTAATGAATTCCGGTTTAAAAAAATGATTTTGGGAGGTAAAGTAAAACAAAATAAAAACTCTTAACCCTATTGGGTTAAGAGTTTTCGTCATATCAAATGAAAGGTAATGAAAAGGTCAAAATTATTTCTATGTTAAGCATTCACAGTGATGATTCAGAGTTCATATTCAGATGGAACTACCCCTAGTTTATCTCCGAATTGTAAAAATATGGAATACTGGCAGTCACTTATACATGACAGGAAAACTTACGGGAACCTCGCAGGTATAACAATTAGTACATTGGTATGCTCTCTATGAGTATTTATCGATTCGCGCAGAATTTTAAGACCTACGAAGATAAGAAGAATGTTATTTAGTAAACTCATAAACTTATTACCCGAGTACGATTGGTGTGTTCATTAGTACGTTGGACTGCTGATTAAGAGAGGCAAGTTCAAATCTTAGGAGCAGTCGCATAATTTTGATTTCATGCTTTTTTACAAAAAAAAATATCTGTTTAAGCCGGCCAAGGCTCCTCCAGTGATATACCTACCCACATAGTACGTAACCTTCTCCACGCGGTCCAACTCGCACTTGACCGCTTTGAAACAAGCCTCATAGCTCAGTTGGTAGTAACTCTGCCTTCTGCGCTGTAGGTTGTGGGTTCGATTCCCACCCAGGACAAACATTTGTGTGATGAATATAGATGTTTGTTCTGTGTTTGGGTGTTGTATTGTATGATAAGTATGTATTTACAAAAAAAAAAATGTATTTAAGTATTCTATCCGTAATCTAGTTCCCATATTACAAGCTATGCTTAGTTTGGGGCTAAATGGCGCTGTGTGAAATTAATGTCCTGTAATATTTTTTTTTTTTATTATTTTTATTTAAATGAATAAGGCAATGAGATCTACGATGAAACAAGCTTTCCAATAAGGCACTGGCTCTCCCTCACCAACGGAACACAGCGATGGTGTATAGTCGAAAGCCAGGTGGGCCTCTGCAGGTCCACAAGAGTTGTGATCATTCAGCCGTAACCGCAAAACCCGGCGATTTCTTTGCTCAGGGTAGACCACTAGAAGGTATAACACATCTACCCGAAACAGTAATCACAAGAAAACTTACTACCAGAATACGAACATTGGTGTTGGAGAGGATTGCATGATAACATTAGGAGTTCGATTTATTTACAAGTCTAAGGTTCCGAGTAGGTATATGCGGTTTTTGTTTTTTTCTGCTATTGTCGACGTAAGAACTATACGTTATATCATTTTGATGTTTACCTAATAGGGATCATCAATAGGTATTTATATTTTCCTACATTATTAATTTTCCTATCAGTTTCTATGAAATCGGTATCAGTCCTATGGTTCTGATGTTCGTCACCGGAGAAAACTCCCACGAGTTTCTAATCCTCCATATAAAAGGTCATAAATAACTCTAACTTAAAGTTTATTATATCCACCTCGATAAAGAAGCTCATATTTAATTTCTTCAAAGAAATAGAATACAGAGTCACTCCCACATCGTCTGGAAGTTCCCGAGTGGGCGAGACTTTCATACAACGATCGATGTAAATGAAATGTTTTAGACATGATATTTCAACGATGCTATTTTTATAAGATGTTTTTTTTTAGTCTAGGAGCCGTAATAGAACATAGGACTGTTGTAGTTTTCACACTGTGTATAATATTTCCGCTAGAACATTATGGATATGAACCCTTATCACCTTTCACACCTCTGTTTTCAGGCAAGTTATGTGTGTTGTATACGTCATAGTGAAACAGAACTATCTATATTACAAACGCAGAACAAGAAGTCATAGCTAATTTATTATTAGCTAATTTATATTTAGATCATTGAATCATTTATTTGAATTGAACACATGTGATATGAATATTGTAAATGTGTAATTGGTATCTGTTTTTATGGTTACTAACTTAGTCGTAGTATAGTTAAGTATTAACAATATGGTGAACAACTGAAATAAATATTTTTGAATTTTAATAGTATAAAGAGTAATAAAGTTACTTTTTTATTTTTTATAATTGTTATCAAAGGTCTTTGTGGGAATATATATCAGGGTCCACTGTACATTTTGGTTCTGTTTTATCTTTCCAAACAGAAATATTTTTATTTTTATTCCAAATATAATAGTCACCTAGGTAAGTACCTGCTTAAATTTTCATGTTTTCTTTTTAAGTTTCTTTGTAATGGAAAGCAATGAAAAGCCGAGTAAGAGATTTTATTAATGATGTGATAGCTCCTGAACTAGGCTCTAAGCCCCAGAGCTTAGATGAGGTCTACGTTACAGGAAGCTTTCCCAGAAGGCTTTCCCACTCACCGACTGAACACCGCAATCTATTTGGCGCTGGAATTCAGCAGGAGGGTGAACCCTTGCCAGATGGATCTTTGCAGGTCCTACCACCGATGTATTGATCATTCAACCCTAATCGCAAGCAAGAGTAAGCGATTCTGCAGCACGCAGGTAGACCACTAGGAGAGGAATGTATTCCTTCTAAAATAGATTTCGCAAATCGATTTACCCAACCGTGCTTACCATTTACATCCTGTGAACACATAGATTGTTATGTAAATTGTAAATCCTGTTTCCAGAATTCAAATCGGTTTCGAAGGACAAATGTAAACACGTGCCACCTCTGTGAATGTTTACAAAACCCTTCCAGCGAAGTTTACATACACTATAGACAATAGAAAGTTAAGCTAGATTGTATGGCCCTACAATTTGCAATACCTCATTGCTCGGAGAAGGTCAGAGAATAAAGGACATCATGTGTAAAGTTTTTGCAGGTAAATGTTTTTTATGAAACCAATTATTTATAACTAGTGTTTTGGGTTGCTCTCAGCCTGGTCAATGTATAAGATGGATGAAAAAAGAGCGCATGTGACTTAGATAACTAGAAAACATGAATTTGGTGGTTGAGATGGATGTTTGATCGTCAAAGGCAAGACAAGGATATATAAGACATGAAAAGTACTTACATCAAGGGAATCTGAAAGTAGTGCCAGTGACGAAAAATTAAGAGCAGTAGATGGTAATAGCACAGAATAACTAATAGTACCTACTGGTAATAGCTAGCGTGGTTTGGGCAATTGGGCCGAGGAAGAGCGTCGTCCTTATCCTTGTAAATAAGTAGTTAGCTTTATACATATAGATTGTGTATAGTCATTCATATTGATGTTGTTTCCATGTTTATGTTGTCTAGTTTTCATTCAAAAACTGGAGTGGACTTATTGGAGTTGTTCAATTTTGACATGTTTTCGTATTGTTTTCAGTTTTATTGCTATGCCTCATCACGGTGGCTGCCCATGGCCCGCCTAGAGAGCGGGACAACGAGGACATTGCTATGGGGCGGAAGGTAAAAAAAGTAATGTCATCTTCCAGTTCACCTTGTTATCCTTGACCTCCAATCTTGCCTTCAAAACGCACAGGCAACGGTAGCTCTAACCTACCCAAAAGGTGCATATAGACTCTCTTCTTGAGGGCACTAGGCCTACACAGTGGAAATACAGACGCTAGAAGCTGATTTCAGTTCATGGAGTACGCATAATAAAACATTACTGAAATGCGCTTGAGCTTCGTTCTGATAAGTGGAATATCAACCAGATGGGGATGATAATCAGCTGTGCGTCTAAAATACCTTTCAAGCTTTGTATAAACTAGCAACTTTATGTATTTTATACTTGCGTGCATACAATACCACACGAGCGTTCCAACCTGTGTGGCATCCATATCGCTTTAGTGAAAATGAAACAAAACGCTTATGCATTATCAAAAATATTAGGCTGCATTACAACGCGCGAGTCGCGTTCACGCTTAGACTGTCCAGTGTCCAGTATTAAGTTTCAGTCCGTTGAGGATTCCATATCATTCCACATCAGGTGAGATGGCTTCTTCTTACCTGATGTCGCTTCCCCGACGTAAAAGTTTATTTTTTCTCCGTAGACGGTAGACTAATTAGGTCATCATTAATTCATGAATAAGACAACGGTGCCCAGAAAAATACAATCGCAAGTTGAAGTAGACAAAAGACTGTAATATTATTATGATCTCAGATTATGATATATGTTTGGATTTGACATAATGTATTTTTATGTATCTGTACAAATAAATACAATTTTAAGAGTTTGGTTGTGATTTCAAAATAACAAAAAAAACAGTTTTCTACTGAATGCATACTTCAACAAAAAAAAATTTTTGTCTTTGTGTCTGTTGCACCCGCTAATCTCCGAAACTTTTGGATCGATTTTAACGAGATTTTTACTGGCAGATAGCTGATGCTACACGTAGTAAATTAAGGGCTATTCTTATTTTAGAAAAAATAAATAGGGGTCCGCGCAAAAAAAATAAGCCAATGAAATCCAATATTTATATGATATGAACATAGCATTCAGTACCTAACCGAGTTTCTCTTTTTATTTGAAATGGATGAGCTCTTGAACTGGATATAACATTGGCCATAAACAACACAGCAAACAAATTGGCCGCGACTTAACCGTGGTTGTGTTGAAACCGGCGGTTGTCACGAGGAGTTGATGGATAGAGGCGGCTCATGATCACTGGCGAGGCCTGTTTTATTTATAGGTAGGGTCAGCTCTTCGCATAAGAAAATAAGACGTAAATAACAGAATTAATGCGGGATGAATGAACTGGTGATAGGTCTACGGAAAAAAATGCGACCGACCCTTAAAAGAGGAGTCTACAAGTTAGTAATTTGTTGAATATAACTGAGTGTTGAGAAAAGGGACGGTTACACCAAGAGTGCGTGAGTGAATGGAAGAGAAGAACATGTTTTGCCGACCCAGCCTAGAGCGGGATAAGGATAGTAAGACGAAGGTCAGTTCTAGACCTCGAAGCTTTCCTGGGCAAGGATGAGGTCTACTATGGAGCGAGCCTTTCCAGAAAATCATTTGTTCAGCAGTTTATGGACTGAAATGATAGTGATGAACTGAGAGCCCTGGCGCAAATGTAACTGCGTGGAAACAGCTCTAGTCGGCTTATATAATTATTCTGAATTCCTAGATAATTGTCCAATTGAACTATGCCTGTTACGTTTTGTTGTGTTAGTTTTAGCTAACCAAAAGACTGAGAGTGAACGAATGAATAAATGAATGAACGCTTTATCGTGCACAAAAATTTACATCAAACATTATAAACCTTGAGTGACACAATGTATTAGTACAATGGGTTGCAGTATCGTGCTTCCAGACCAAAAGACACTCGAGTGAACAAATAAATTAATGAATGATCACATTATTGAACACAAAAAAATTACATAGAACATTTTAAATTATAAGTGCCACAAGGTACAAGTACAATGGGCTGCAATATGCTTCCAGATGGGTCCTAAGTGGTGCAGCATGGCTAAAGTGTGCAATCACGACCGCGTCCCTGTCTGCGGGATCAGCCACGCTGGTGATATCATGGGGTTCAGGGACCTGTGTGATATGTTTGACTTCAACTGTATCAGGAGACGGAGTAAGTTCCCAGATACGGCTGGTATGTCTTAGGAAGCGGGACAATGCACAATCCACCACGCAGCAGGACGTCAGTAAAGGCCTGGATCATACCTTGTTATAAGTAATGTTGATTTTAGAGCAAACTAAACTTTAGGACACCGGTGTGTCAGATCCAGACGTCCCGGGTTTGATCCGCAGGGGGAGTACAATTTTGTGCTTGGTTTGCTTCGTAGGACTTTGTTTATGTTCACCTGGCTAGCTACCACCATCTTACCTAATTCTGTCGCCATAACAACCATTCTATAATTGTTGTGTTCCGGCATTTAGAGGTATGATAGGTATTTCCTCTGAGTGTTGAGGATTCCGGGTGAAGTGCGCTTCCACCTTCGGTCTTATCATAGCTTGAAAATCAGGTGAGATGTGCACTATAAAGATTTTAGTGAATTCCTAAGGAATGACGATAAAGAAGTACCAGGCGTTTTACTGTACGATCATAGATTAATATTTTACTCTCGTAATTTATTTATCAAACTTCACGAATCACGTTAAGCTGATAATGACAGTGTAACATATTTAAATCTCCCATAAAGATGTACCAGGCGTTTCTGTACGATCAGAGATTAATATTTTACTCTCGCAATTTATTTATAAAACTCCACGAATTTCACGTTAAGCTGATAATGAAAGTATAATATTTAAATCCTCCATTTCAGACTACAAACAGACCGCGTGTCCCGAGGACAAATCCCTGTTGACAGTATCCCGCCGCCCAACCAGCAGTTACTACGACGATTAATGATACAGCCTGTTCTTATACACAAATCACGTTGTTCATAATTGCAGAAAATTTTACTGACTTAGATACTTAAATTTCGTAGCATGTTTTTAAATAAGTTTTTTTTTTGTTATACGAAACGCTTCCATATCAATTACACCCCCAACGTGGTCTCTTTTGTTAATAAACACTTATACATATAAATTATAACCGTCACTGTGGTCTAGTGGCCCGCCCACCGGTATTAGACCCAGAGGTCCCGGGTTCCAACTTTGTTTTGTCCCTTGTCTCAAGTCCGCCTGGATACCACCATCTTACCTAAGCCTGTAGCCATAAAAACAATTCTAAACGGTTGTGTTCTGGCATTTGCAGGTAAGATAGCAAGTTCCTCAGTTTTTGAGGATTCCGGGAGAAGTGCACTTCCACCTTCAGCCTTATCTTAACATGGACCAGGTGAGATGAAAGCCATAGCTTCCTCGTCGTATAATAAAAAAATCTTAATGCATGGCTCTTTAATATATTCTGTTTATCACATTCAATAGTTTTTCTAAGGCTTATGAAAATAGTTTAATTATTTTTACAATGTAATAAATTAAATACCTAAATGTATTACACGCAAATTAAAATAAATGTGTTTAATGATCTGATCTAATGGTCTTTTTACTATTCCCTTGGTATTTAAAGTTTTCGATTGGTGCCTTCTGCGCTGTAGGTTGTAGGTTCAATTCACTCCATGGACAAATATGTGTGTGATCAATGTAGTTCTGTATTTTGTATTCATTCTGTACTTGGATATTGTGTATTTAGAAAAAATGAATGTTGTTTGAAAAATAAATCGGTTGTCTATACGTATCAATGAATACCACAGGCTTTGTTTAGTATGAAGCTAGTCGGTATAGTGTGAAATGAATGTTCATTCATTTATTATTTATTTCTAATAATATTTTTTCATAGAGGTCTTGGCTATATATATATATATATATATATGATTAATGAAAAACTTGTTTATCAGGCTAGTTAGGTCGAATAAAACATTTTTATAGTTTTACAATAATTATAGCCATGACTATCTCAGTTATTATTTTAATCACTCTCCTAAACTTTTTACCTCCACCCCATGACTATATTCTATACTACGACTATGCTCGTTAATTTTCTGTAAGGACCGGATATCTTCTTGCTATTCGCGCCGTGACTAAAGAACGCTTCACTAGAACTAATGAGCAGTCTATTATCATGAAGTGCATTGAGAGATCTATTGTGCACAAACTAAATATATATAACTCAAAGGTGACTGACATAGTGATCTATCAACGCACAGCCCAAACCGCTGGACGGATCGGGCTGAAATTTGGCATGCAGGTAGATGATATGACGTAGGCATCTAAGAATTTTGATTAATTCTACCCCCAAGTGGATAAAATAGGGGATGAAAGTTTGTATGAAACTTTGTCAATTTTAAACCGATCGGGCTGAGACTTTGCATGCATAAAGCTATTATGACGTAGGCATTCCCTAAGAAAGGATTTTGAGATATTACATTTGTTTTGTTTCGGTTTAGTAGTTTTGGTTATAGACTCTGCTTTGAATTTGGCATTTGTTTTGTTTTCGTTTGGTTTAAGTATAGGTTTTGTCGGTTAGACTTTTTTAAAATGGCTAAAGAAAATCTGAACGTTAATGGAGAAGTTGAAGAATACTGTCGTTTTCAAGTTTTGTAGGCCCTAATTTTTTACACACGCTAAACAAAAGTAAAGCTGCAAAAACTATACCTAATTAATAATAATACTTCTTAACGCGAGCGAAGCCGCGGGCAAAAGCTAGTTTGAAATAAGTGTCTGAGTAAGGTCGTGCAAAATGCAAAGCTACAAAAAATATTCTGTTCACCAGGAACTTGAAGATCAATGATGTGTTTGTAAATGGGTTAAAAAATTTACACATTTGTCTGCTCCCTTCTACTAAGCTCCCTTCAAGATTATATACCGAACAATAATAGTTAGGTTGCCAATAGATTATAGAGAAATGGCTGCTTTTTTTTTTTTACGACGGGTAAGCACTTGGCCTTCATCTCACCTGGTAACAAGTTGAGATAAGGCCGAAGGTGGAGGCGCACTTCACCCGGAATCCTCAACAAACTGAGGAACTGGCTATCTTACCTCTGAATGCCGGAACACAACAATTTTAGAATTGTTATTATGGCGACAGAATAAGGTAAGATGGTGGTAGCTAGCCAGGCGGACTAAACAAAGTCCTACCACCAACCAAACCAAGCACAATATATTGTACCCCCCATGGGGATCGAACCCGGGACCTCTGGATCTGAAATCGGTGGCTTGAACCACTAGACCATAGAGGCGGTTAAACTAAAGCTACTAGATTAGATACATAAATTGGCTTAAATAATTACTTCTATGGTCTTCTAATTGATCCAGAATGTAATGTTCAGTTCACCATATATATTGCAAAATGAAATAAACTAATCCCTGATTATTTTTTATTGTACGAAGGGGAAGTGCTTGGCCTTCATGTCACCTGATTTTTAGGTTATGATGTAGCCGAAGGTGGAAGTGCACTTCACCGGAAATCCTCAACAGTTCGGACTGTTGAGGATTTCCGGATTTTAGGAGTTCCTCGGGGAACTGGCTATCTTACCTCTAAATGCCGGAACACAACAATTTGGAATTGTTGTTATGGCGACAGAATTAGGTAAAATGGTGGAAGCTAACCAGGCGACTTAAGGCGAAGTGGGATCGTGGTTGGCCGATTGTTAGAAGGCGAGAGCGGCGGGGCGTACGTAATATGCCTGCCCGCAATTTCACTGGACGTAATTTATAAATATATTTTTTGCAACAATAGAATGCTTTTTCCCTGTAAAATGAAGCCATAATCATCTAAAGTGTTTATTATGGAAAACTTTTTTTTTTTTAAAGAAGGTGGTGAGCTTGACATTTATCTCACCTTCTTTTCAAGCTATGATAAGACCGATGGTGGAAATTCACTTCACCCGGCGTCCTCGACAAACTGAGGAGCCGGCTTTCTTATCTCCTAATGCCGGAACTTTTTGTTATGGCAACAGAATAAGGTCAGATGGTGGCAGGCGGACTTAAACAAAGTCCTACCACCAACCAAACCAAGCACAATATTGTACTCCTCTGGGAATCGAACCCGGGATCTCTGGATCTGACACCGGTAGGCGAACCACTAGACCCCACAGACGTTAAAATAATTTCATCAAAAATATTGAATAACTAGCAAATGAAACTACTTTTTCCGTTGAAGTATCTAGAAAACTTGCGATTTAATTGTATCGAGCCAACTTCATTCAATCGTATTTTGACTCCCATACTTACTTACTAACAATCATAAATCAAGATAGTCATCGTAAAAATCTTTAAAATTCGAAAATGTTTTTTTGCCCTAAAAATGATTTTCCGTGCAGTCAAAACGTGCTTTCTGGGACTCACTTCACCCCAAAGTCCTTCCACCAACCAAACCAAGCACATTGTACTCAGCACTCGCCTTGTGACTATTCCACTCATATATGTCAATAACACCATCAGTGGGCTATTGATGATAATGAGTCGTCATTATCATCATAATACAAGAAGGAAAACTAAGGTCGAAAAAGCAAGATCGGGAACAAAGGAACTCGGATTGTAGATAATTGTGACCCGACACCTTCTTTGTAATGCTACCTCGTAAACATGCGAATTCCCTGAATGCTAGAACAAAGCATCATTGTACTCGAAGCAGCAATATTTGATTCCACTTTTGTACTTGGATGGGGAGTAAAGTCTAGCGAGAAGCTAGCTAAAGCTAAAAAGTTAACATGGAATCGAGAATAACTTTCAGAGTATTTTTATTAATATGTCTTATTTCAACTGTGAAATCTCACATCACTGTTGATAACAGACATTTGGTAAGTGTTTACAAACAATATTTTTTTAGAGAACCTAGTTTTAATCCAGCACGTAAATAAAATAGATGAAATAAAAAGAGCTTTAATATACAAATACAAATACAAGAAATACACATAATAAAATAACTATTCTATGTTGTAATTTTATGTGAACCGTCCTGGGCGATAAAAGCCTCCTCCATGGATCTCCAGCCATCTCTATGTCTGGCTTTGTGGCCACAGCTTTTACGATGTCGTCGTTCCACCTTTTTTCTGGCCTTCCTCTTTTTCTCTTTTTATCTCGGAGTATCCAGTTCGTGATATGTAGCCATCTATCAGGTTTCATTCGTTGTATATGGCCTGCCCATTTCCACTTTAAGCCCAGTATCCTTTTGACCACATCTTTTACTTTTGTTTGTTTTCTTATCTCTATATTTTTTACTCGGTCTTTGAGATTAATACCTAAGAAGCTCCTCTCTATTCCTCTTTGACATATTTTACCAAGACGTACTTACCCTTAAATACCTCAATTAATAAATGAACACCTTCGAGATCTGGTAGGGCTGCCTACCCATATCCTGCTTTTAACTGCATCTTTGACATGTTAGCTTAGAACATTGTAGGATTAAAGATACGTCGTATACGTCCTGTATACCAGTATACTGCATAGTAATAGTAGTTGTTGCTAAAGAGACCTGTCAGATGCCTATGGCAGCGGGTCGTTAAGTCTGACGACAGAACACGAAGCCACACAAAAATAAGTTTCACAACGTTTTATATTACCTCACATAAACAGCCCATTACTGTCCACTGCTGTTAGGCCTCCACCAAAAAGGCCTCCTCCCAAAGCTGGGAGGAGACATAACCACCACGCTTGGCAGGCGGATTGATGATCGCATTAAAGGCGTAGATAATACACCGAAGGAAGCTACTACCCTCTTCTCTTGAGATGCTTTAGTCAGCTTTTACTATATCCATGGGCTGAGAGGACGGGTCTATATTACTTATGTGGCCTTATTTCCAACAATTAGCTTAGGCCAGGGAATAAGCATAGCTATTCAGTGTGGCAATGCAGCCAGTGTCTTGGGCACGCTTCCGTCTGGTACTGGTCTGGATCAGTTGAGTTATCTATAGGCCGTTTGTAACGGTCCTTAGGTAATCCGACTGATTCCTTTGTACATATTTAGTTTAATTGTACATTTAATTTAATAAATAAATAAAAAATAAATATTACAGGACGTTAATTTCACACAGCGCCATCTAGCCCCAAACTAAGCATAGCTTGTAATACGGCAACTAGATTACGGATAGAATACTAAATACTTTTGTAAATACATACGTACTATATGATACAACATCTAAACACAGAATAAAATCTATTTTCAACACACGAATGTTTCTCCTGGGTGGGAATCGAACCCCCAACCTACAGCGCAGAAGGCAGAGTTACTATCAACTGAGCTACGAGGCTTGTTGTTCCGATTAAATAAAATGTTTAGATTATAATTATATTTGGTGTTTTCTAGTCAGAGTTGAAGAAACTGTGTGAGCATGCGTACGTGTGCTTTCACGACACTATACTAGTATGTGGAAAGTCGGTGAATGAAGCCAGAACGTTTTTAGATCTTTGCGACTTGTATGAGTATTCCTGCGAATATAGTATGGGTAAGTAAATAAACCAGTAAAAAGGCTATTTACATTCAATTGTAGTTATGTTTGTGAAAATAAAAGGCTTAGCAACGCTAGTTTTGATATTCACATATTATAAGAAAAATAAAATCGTTTTCGCCAAATAGTCTAGTGCGAGTTGAAATCGATTCGCGTTTGCACACCGTGATTTGGTTTTAATAATCATACAAATCGTGGTAAACGCAAACGCGTTCGATTAGGTATGGAGCAAGTAGAAAACTCGAACTAGTCACATTTATCTTCAAATAGCCGCAAATAAACAAACACATTTGTTTTCACTATCTAATTATATCCAATTAGCATAGCTATTCAGCGTGGCAATGCAGCTAGTGATTTGGGCACGCTTCCGTCTGGTACTGGTCTGGAACAGTTGAGTTACCTATAGGCCGTTTGTAACGGTCCTTAGGTAATATGACTAATTCCTTTGTACATAGTTAGTTTAATTGTACATTTTATTGAAATAGAATGTTATTTAATTTCTGGACCATATGGACACCTATGGTCTACACCCTACGAACTTCATATTAAGTACTTTTACGGAGTACTATCTAAAATCTTCGATGGAAACACTCACACCGTTTCACACCCTCGCTACCGCGCACCGCCCAGCTGCCTCGAACATCTTTGGTGGAAACGTAGCCTTATTGTCCACTGCTGGATTGGACAGAGCCACCACCAAAGCTATAGGTTATGAGGGGTTTAATGCACCCAGAAACCGCTTGCTTTTTTAAATCACGTTGCTTGCTGACAAAAGACATCTTAGAACTGAGCTCTTTTTTTTTATACAACTAGGAGACGGGACAAGCAAGTAGCGCATCTGGTGTTAAGTGTACTCTTGCCTATGACAAAGCTTTACTGCATAGGTCACATCCACAGAACATAGCCTACTCGGCACTGCATTGCGCCCGTCAACTTGAGGCATTTATGTGTTAAGCCTCACGTACCCGTAATTTCACCGGCAACCATACCCTTCAAACCGGAACACAGCAATGCTGCTTGGCGGCTGAAATAGGTATGGTGGTAGTAATTCTCCGGACGAGCCCTTTCACTAGGAGCTTCTGCTACTCTTAAATTGCCGATTATATCTATATAATCGAATTTTAGTTTTCAGACACGTCAAAGAAGATGGATCAATATGCCCAAATGCTAAAGAGATACCCCCTGGATTAGGATAAATGATAAAAAATCTGAAACATGATGTAGTTGCTCTTCTGAGATTTGTTCTTCTGTTTTTCAATATTTATCAGCATGATGCAACTGAGAAATCTGTGAAGATTTAATGTAAGACGGTAATGTAAGTTTTTTAAAACAATGTGAAAACGCAGAAAGATCAAACAAAAATTAACAAAACATCTACTTACTGAAGTTCCAGTAGCAGTTAGTTTGAAGCATGTGACACATATCGTTGAACTTAGCCAAGCCGATTATATCATCGAAACCACAGATGCGAGTAACAGTTCTGTTACATTTTGTAGCAATGAAACACCAAACACTGTTTCCATTTGCAAAAGATTGTTCGTTACCATTAGTATATTTTCTATCAAAATACCTTTCGGTCGCTTCTAGATCATCATCTGACAATCTCATAGATTTATCATCTTCGCTGGACTCCTTGTATAAATCCTGAAAAGGAATCTCAAATAAAACTACTCGTTTATTTTTTTTCCCTATAAATATTTATTCAATAAGAAATATCGTCTTTGCTGTTTTTTAAGCATCTTATTTTTTCTTCATCTTATTTATTCTATGTTCGTAAATTAAGTGATTAAATTTTTATTCAAGAAATATATAATTTCATTTAAGATTTGTAGTTTGATTCAACCTAAAAAGTGGAAATGATTTTACCGCAGATGAATCATCTTTTGTGAAATCCGACATCACGACCGTTTTCAAAAGATTTCCATATCTAACTATATCTTTTCCGAACTTTACAATGGGTATTTCTTCTTTATCATCGATATTGCGTCGATTATTTGATGCTTCGATTTTCCCATGTACTTCTGCCTCTACTCGTTTAATATCTTCTAATTGTTTTATTATAGTTTTAGTCAATTCTTCATTCTGTTCCACTTTAGTCATTATTTTTACAAGAGATTCCGTTTGTTTATCTAAAATTCTGTGTATCGATAGTAAGTCACCATGACTCGCTGCTTCTTGTTTTGGTACGTTCTGCCAAAAATGTAAAAAAGATACAACAATTGAATGTACCCCAAGACCTAGTCAAATGAGCTTAGCTAATATTTTATTATAAATCTTGTATTACGCATTAGAATCATTTATCATTTATCCATTATTAATAAAGGATTTTTACCAGTAATGTTAATTTTTAATAAAATTATTAATTATAAATGCAGGTAAATTATGTACCACGGTTAGTTTAAACATATACAAAAGTCATCGTTAATATGCTTTTAGCAGTGTTAGAAATGAAAAGATTAAAATCATCTTACCAAAGACATCTGCATGGGATCAGCATAAACAACATTATTATCCTCAACAGCTACTACACAAAAAGGTACAACAGCAAGTAACGCTACAACTGAAAAAAAAGGAATAAAGGAACCACAGTTTCAGTATGTTTCAAAATCTAATCAAAGGGCTTCATTAAAAAATATAGTAAGAAGGTTCTACATAAAAATAAAAGTGGCAATTACCGATAGGCGAGGCCATGTTGAGATCCGTCGGTACAAGTGGCGGGAAGAGATGGCGGCCACTTATAGTGACGATAATTGGGAACTGTGATTTATAAACTTGATACTTTTAACATAATCCGTCTCTGAGCTGAAACTGATGATGATGTGCTAGGAGAGTCGAAACCCGGGCTCAGTAGCGATGCTTGAGAGATATGTCCAGCAGTGGACTGCTATTGGTTAGTGATGATGATAATAATGATGAAGCTGAAACTTCAACATTAAAAAAACAACCAAATATTTATACAGACAGTTCATGTTGAGTCAGAATCCAACTTTTATTAGATTTTCAGAGTTAAATTTTGATTGAATCTATGTCTAATCGTTCATTGAACCTAGGATCTACATCCTAGGTTAGCATAGCATCCTTAGCGTAGTAACAAATTTCACCTTTTTAATATACTATATGTTTTTAAGCAATATAAGATACTGTCGAAATCGAGAACTTTCTTCCTGCTTTTGATTTTTCGTGTTTTTGTTTTTTAACCAAGGTTCCAGAAAAACCTTGGTTGAAAAATAAAAACAGGAAAATACAAGAAAAACATGTTTTTTATCTTGTACATAAATCAGTTCCTTTTTTTTAAGTCAAGGGATCAAGGATCAAGAAGGTTTACTTCAATCTACTCGTGCAAATATGATTTATAGTTATTAGACGCGCCATGATTTAATTAGGAGTTTTGGCTGCTACTTTCTCGATAAACTATTTTTAAATGTGTAATTGTTTCAAATTATTGTTAAGGTGACATGAAGCTATAAATAGCGTATAAATATTTATATGTTTACCCGGGACTTAATTCCCTCTATCTCATCTCCCTCTATTCAAATACCCAAAGCGTAACTAAATATTTAGTGAATTTTAATTAATAATATAAACATTTCAGCGGGCTATCTTGTTTTAGTTTTTTCACGCTCCAATCATAATTCATTTTCAAAGCTCAACTCAATGATTGATTAAAAAAAACATTAAATCTTTATTGGTCTAGTTTGTTACTTTCGCATTTATATACTAAAGTACTAAGATGATCAATGTATAAATGTAAATGTATTTTTCGGTGGTAGGACAACCCAGGTTCAGGACCAAGTTAAGGTTTTCGTTCAGGTCCAGTTCCAAAGCCAGGTTCAGGACTAAATCCAGTCTCGAGCCAGGTCCAGATGCAGGTCCACAGGCTTGCGACCCTCCGGCACCAAGCAGTTCCTGTGTTCCGTACTAATAGGGGCGTGGGAGTGCCGATGCCTTTATTAGGTAGCTTCTAGGAACTGGAAGGATGAGTCCTCATCCTGTTGGTCCTGGAGGTCTAGAACTCTAGAGCTTACCTATTTCAAATAAAAAAATGGAGGCAAGTACTAAGATATAAGGTAAAGTTGTTGTTGGTGTAAGTGCTGAAATTACATTTGTGAAAATTGTGCAAGCCATTTATATTATTTTTATGTCTTTATTTCATGATTTCCTTGCCAACATCAAATAGCAATGTCGTTAACGATATCGGACGGAAAAAGTTCACTATGACGCGGCACTATGTTATTTCTGTTCGGTAAGTTAATCTATTGCAAATACATAGACATAATTAGACCAACGCAACAAAATATGGACTACTCTTATAAAAAAAATATCTATGAAGCTGTCTCCTAAATAAGTCCATGCTATTTTATATACGCGAGTAAGTTAGTTTTTTTTTTCAAAAGCAGGTCTTTAAGTTTTTATTTCCAAGAAACTGTTTTGTACTTAGTTAGCTTTGCTGAAAAAATACATTTTGTAGATGACCGAAACATCTTATATTAACAGACGGTTTCAATTTCAAATTAGGTTACTGATTATGGAATAAGCTTTGAATGTACGGTTTACGGTTTAAGACATTTATTCTCATAAAAAATACAAAAAATCGCTCATAGAGAACATAAGAACTAGGGTTAATATTAATTTAGTAGGTACCTAAGTAAAGATGCAAAGTATGTGCTATTGTCAACATAAATATAAATATGGACAAGTAATTACATTTTTAAGCTTATGATTTGAAGGTATATAATATATGTAATCTTTTTGAAAGCTATTTATTTTATATCGTAATTTTATACAAAAATTGGCCGACAGGTTATAAACTATAGCTTAGATCGGTAGCCAAGTTAGGTATTCACCAAGACAGTAAACTTATACCAGTAATATTATACCTAACCAACAGTAGTTGTCATGTTTGTGTCAGCTACGCTAGCATAGATATTGTTGGTATTGATGATAATGTAATACCATAACAATTATTTAACTTTTACTCATAAAATCTACGCTCTGAGTAGATCAGAGGGGAAGCCTCGAAAGGGAAGATGTCGTGAGTCGGTTACTGGACTTTACTCATTTTAATTTGTGATTCATCATATTTAACATTTTCACAGCGTTGCTACCGTACATAGCGTTAGTTAGTTGTCATAGCGAATCCATCAAGGTATGTTTAAATTTAATTTCTAACAAGGTAACATTATATTATACTCCTTTATACTGAGATTGCGGACAAATTGTATTTAATCCGCGCCAATAATATTCGAGGCATTGTTGGTTCGTTTTTTAGGTTTCCGTACCTTAAGTATGCCAACGGAACCCTATTACTAAGTTTCTCGGTCCGTCCATCCGTCTATCAGTGACCTGTATTTCATGAATCAAAAATAGGTAGACCGTTTAAATGTTCATAGGATGTATTTATAATACCGTAGCAACAAATAATAAATATCAAATAAGTTAAAGAAAGTCCACTTTGAGAAACGTGTTATTTTGCCTTTTAATGTGGGTCGGTACCCTCGGAGTGACTCTCCGCACTTGATCAACATAGAGCCTGTGTCGAAGAGATTGTTCCTTTCATCTTTCAGTCAAGTCAAACGCCTTCGCCTAATGTGAAGAGTCTTTACATCACATGCATATCAACAGCGCATTATAGTGTCCACCGTTGGACAGAACAATTACCACGCTGATTGTTGTTCGCAGTAAAAGAGATTATACAAGGTGTTTACTCATCTCTCAGTCGACTATCCGAGGACTGGGTTGTAGGTGTTGATTCTGAAGCCACGACAGCCTATAGACGAATCATTTGCAGAGACATATTTTCTTTTAGTTCAGGACTTTTACTGTTCTTCTTGTTAGTTTATGTGTTATATTGGTAAACTTTAAAGTTGCAAATAAATACTATTCTATTCTATTCATAAGAATTTTCAATCTATCCATACATCTAAATGTTAGGTATATACGGGAAATGTCTGGTTTTTTTTATAATGTTGTAGCATGACGAAGAATGCAAGATAGCGGACCTGTGTGTCCACGATAAGGTACCGATGTGCGGGATCGACTCCTGCGGCGAGATGAGAACCTTCATCGACACCTGTGACATGCACGAGTTCAACTGTGACAATCAAAAAGGTAATTATACAAATCATCTGTCCTCAGACCGTTGAGGATGCCCGGTGAACTGCGTTTCCACCTTCGGCAGAGTCAAAAGTCAAAGTCAGATATTTTTATTCATTAAGATTTTTAGGATCATTTTGAAACATCTACTGCCTGTATAAGTTTTTAGGTTTTCGTGGTTATTCACTACATTTAAATTGTCAAACATTTCGGGTTTATTACCACGGTAATATGTAATTTTACCTCGATATTTCGAAGCGGTTTCACGCTCCATGGTCACGAGTAGACTGGTTCGGCGATTGTTTGCAGCTCCTAAGGACAGACATATCTGTCTACCCTCTTTCGGATCCGACGACTACCCTCACTTCGAATTCTTGAACCACTACCATTGTCACTCACTTGTTTGTTACGGCACACAAAACTCACTGTGTCCACACGCGAACTCGTAGTCGACCACTTTTTACGACTGTAGGCCCTTAATACTGGGTTCCAAGTACTGGACAGTCTAAAGCCATCTTCACGATTGAAATTTTTATATTTCGTGATTTCGATTGCTTCTCGCACCAACCGTGGTATGTAGTGGCGTTCCGTCGACAGTACTTGGGGGTTATGTAGTTCTATCCAGTGATTAATCTCCGTTTGCGTAAGGTGTTGTGCTATGGCCGATTTCTGTGCGTCGTTGTTTTTCACAGCACGGATGTGTTCTTTCATGCGGTCGACAATGGTACGTTTGGTCTGACCGATGTATGAACTTCCACAACTGCAATTAACTTTGTAGACACCAGGCGTTTGAAAAGGTAGTGGGTCCTTGGGCGAACGAAGTAGCTTTCCTATTTTGTTAAAAGGAGTAAAGACAGTCTTTATCGAGAATTTCCCTAACAATCTGCCTATTTTATCTGTTACTCCTTTCACATAAGGTAAAAACGCTGACTGTCGTTGCACTTCTTCTATATCGAGGTAAAATTACATATTACCGTGGTAATAAACCCGAAATGTTTGACAATTTAAATCTACTGCCTGTTCTGAATTGCGACCAGCACACAAGGAGAAAGGCAAGAACCTCGGGCTGGTTAATTTTTTGATGATACGGCCTTATCAAACTTGTTAACCAGGTGAAATGAAAGCCAAACGCATCCCCGACGCACAATAAATATACCCTAAAAAAATATACATGTACATGTACATAGAGACGATAGACGCAAATGGTCTTGTAGGCATGATATTGATATTGTGCAGATTACGAAGAATATTACTGACTTAATATGGCAATCGTGAGACTGAAAATTCAACCAAGTCGACTCTCGAATGTCGTAAAACCGACCGAGGGATCCTGGACAACGTTGACAACATACACATTGTAAATTTTCTGTCTACCTTTTTAGAATGTGTCTGCTCTTAACCTCGAAACTTACACAGGCCAGGAGATCTACGATGGAGCGAGCCTACCCAGAAGGTGCCTATCAACTCTCTTCTTGAAGACATTAGAGTAGAACAGCGGAAAAACAGACGCTGGGCGCTAATTCTAAGTCCTTGCATTTTATAAAGATTTTTGAAAGCGCTTCGTTCTTATATGTGGTTTATCAACCAGGTGGGGATGATAAGAGGCTGTGCGTCTGAAATCTATGTTAAAGAACGGCGACTAAAATAAACTACCTATTATGGTTCATGAGATACACCGCTGAGGTCCGCTGAGAGGTAGACTGTCGGACGTTCGGACAGTGAAAGCTTAGTAATAGAGCCTCGTTGGAAGCCTTTGGGTACCAAACTTCGATTAAGACCGTTTTTCTGTAGAATACGAACAAACCGAAGAGGATTTAAGCTATCGCGGAGAATCAGCAGACGGAAGCATCTCAATGTATTTTATGGCTTCGTTGGAGAATGGCAGTGTTAGCAGTGTACGTATACATGCTAGAACTGTTGGTGTAACAATGTTATATTATCAAATGTTATTGTGCAGATTACAAACAGCGGCCGATCCACGAATGCTGGGTGACATGCAAGAGAGGAAGGTCATTCAAGAAACCAGAGTTCAATTCAGATTGCAACATCAACTCCAAAACTAAAAATAGGGTGTAATAAAACTATGTATCTAAACAATTATTTCATTTATTGAAAGCCTCTGATTTCTACAATTATCAGACAATATAGATTGAAGTGGAAAATGTTGAATAATATGTTTTTACCCAGCTACGGGGAATAACGCGTCCCCGTAGAGGTAGCCTTCATCTCACCTGGTGTGGATTATGATAAAATTGAAGGTGGAAGCGCTCTTTACCAGGAATCCTCAATGCTGAAGTCTGAGGAATTGGCTATATAACCTATAATGCCGGAACACAGTAAGTATTACTATTGTTGATATGACATGTTATGTACCTACCAAGAGAGCACAAATTTGTATATCCCTGGGGATCGAGCCCGGGACCTTTGGGTTCGATACGGAGGACGAACCACTAGATCACAGACGAGCTAAAGTTAAGCAGTTCAATAATCAATCAGTGTATTTAACATACAAATATATTATTTAACCGCATAAAGAGTTAATAATGATAATTTCTTACAACAACAAGCCTCACTAATCAGTTGGTAGTTCTGCTTTCTGCTCAGGTTGTGGGTTCGATTACCACTTAAGTGGCAAGTCATTGTGTGACAAAAAAACAAATCATATTTTACAACAGCTCTTTAATTTGTGTAGTAACCCAATCAATCAAACAGACAAAAATAATAAAAGCGTTTATTTAACTAAAAAGCCTTTTTTGGACGTTTTGAATTTTCAATCAGAAATTTCAATTTTATTGTGTGTGTACAGGAAAATTTGGTCTGTATAAATATCAACAATACACACAAACCCGTCGTTAGAAAAAAGTATACCTACCGAGTAGCATTTTGTAAACATTGCAAACCAAGAAAATGCTCCTTCAATTTTCTTTATCGAAAAAGTCATCATTCAAAATCGTAGCAACCTATCAAACTGAAATTGTTCACGGTAGCTTGCCATGAAATGAAGGCAACAAGTTGGCATAATGTCAGCGTACACCTGCCTTCTCTGTGTTGGTTTATTGCTGGTGGAATCAACCCACGCACACGTGGACAGCGCAAAGGTAAATGCCAATGTACTTTGTAAAGGTCATAGTGATAATCCTAGTTGAATGGAGGTCTGATAATAGAATTGCAAGCGTTTTTAAGCTAAACATGTTTGTGGTTTTAGCTGATTCGTAAACTGAAATTCAACATAGCTTAAGCCAGAGGTCCTAGGGACAACTTAGATTGTGAAATTTTAGGGAGTTTTGTTTTTGTTATTATAGGAAAATATTTTAAGTAGGTACCAACGTAGCTGACTGAATGACGGGAACTAACCCGGGGCGTTTGCTTATTTGTGTGTAAATAAACCGGCCAAGAGCGGATAATCACACCGAGGGGATCCACATTTAAGCAAAACTAAAAGCTATTCTTGTGATGAATATACAATCTGTGAAAATTTTCTCTTTATACCTTAAGGTTCATAAGATAAGAACGTAGGGAGAGACGGATGGACAGTGGAGCAGGTTTACACTGCCACCATTTGGGTACGGAACCCTTAAAACTAGTTATAATGAAAATTTAGATCGTATACCAACCAGTACGCTTATTACTCTGTCATTCGTAATATTTGAGAGCAGTTGTATCAGAAACCAGTGATTCGGAGAGCAATACTTGTATCGCTCATCGGGTCAAGTGAGGAGAAGAATCGTGAACAGATTATCCCAGATCACAGAACACAGAACATATTCGCTTCACCTGCGCATTGTTCCGATACCAACACAGCTAGCTACTCGATCGCTCCCCTCCGTTTCAATGAACACACGTCCGTACATTGTTTCCAGCTGACTGAGGAGTGCAACATAGCCGACATCTGCCGACACGACCAAGTCCCGGTATGCGGGATCGACTCCTGCGCCGAGATGCGGACTTTTATCGACACATGCGATATGCATGAGTTTAATTGTGATAGCAAGAAAGGTACATCTAATTATAAACTGATAGGTACAGTAGTCTGGTTGGTTGTCTCATTACGGACCTGCTCTGGTGTCCCAGTGGGCGGAGAGGTGAACTCCGATGAATCCCCGGGTTGCGGATAGGGGTTTCCGGTGTACCGGTAGCTAGAGATAGTAGATGTCGGTACACTGGCGCGGCCTCTCCGCGTGTCTCTGAACCAGCAGTGGGCACAGCGTGAAGCAGGGCGGACCCAGCAATGGGGTCCAGTGGCCGGACAACACCACCGTGACCCGGTGGATGGTTTCTTCCTGGAGAGAGGAGAGAAAGGACTAGTACTAATCGTTTGAGCACTGGATCCTGGAGGTTTAGCTAGGAATGACCCCTTTTGGCCAGTGATGGAGGCAGACCAAGGTAGGCTCAGGAAGGATTACGTACTCAGTATCACGGGACGGTGATAGGTTTGTAATCAGCCGGCCTTACCATGTTCGTGATGAAGATTTCATTTTTGCTATTAACTAACTACCCACAAAAACTACTTACTTCGGTTATAGTTTGCCTGAACCTGTCTATTGGGAGACTGTCAACAATTTGGTTTCCAATGTTTTATCTTAGCAAATATTTCACGACTATGTTGCTAGCAGATGGAGATGTTTCCTCAATAGTCCATGACCGTAATACGTTCACGCTAAATTTACATTGATTTAGTACCAGTCTATGTGTTTCGAATAACAGTCATAAAACGTCAAACGTAGCAGAGTAGACCAGACCTTATTAACCGACTAACTCAGAAGGAGTTAGTCGGTTATGTTTTTCGAGAAAATATATTTATGTAGGTTTATTTCATTGAAATGTGAGGTGTCATTTTATTTGTATGAATTGGAGAAGTGAAATCTTTATATGTATTTTTTTTTTGTCCGTTTGACACTGATCTTCTCCTGAACGGCTCAACAGATATTTTTGCTGACCCAATGCGAGGGTTAAGTGGAACCCTTGATGGTTAAGATTCCCAATTGAACCAGGCAAATGGCACTACTTTCGTCACGGGATGATAGGAATGAAGTTCCGGGCGTTCCACTAGTAGGCTATTTAAGAAGGAGGGTGGAACTGTGGTTCATATTTCAGATAAAATATGTTTCTTAGTTTTATCTACTATGCTGATATTTAGAGTTACAATGTTTTTGTTAAAGAATATGTGCCCATACCTATGTACCTACCCATGGGTGTCGTAAAAGACAACTAAATCATACCAGGAGATATACTGAGATTACCAACCTGTATGCCAACGCTGTAATCCCGTGCTGGTCAGAGTATTATCGTCCTATTGTAGTCTCGTTCATTTAAAACAAGTAGTAAACCTGTTTGGGCTGTGATGAAGCAAAGTTAATGGAAGTGAAGTATGGGGCCTAACTCTCTTTGGTGTCAAGTAAGATAGTATTAAAATAATGTGATTCCTTTTTAGATTTTATACAAAAACCACATCACGAATGTTGGGTCACGTGCAAGAGAGGTAGAAGTTTCAAGAAACCTGAGTTCGGGACCGATTGCGATATTACAAGTAATCTAATATAAAAAATACGTTATAGTCATATTATATTTTAATAAATTAGACAAACAACAACTTACTGAGTACTTATTGTTTGATATCACAGTCTTACGCTTATGTACTAAACCGGTTTACTACAAAAAGTAACATAAAATTTAAAATAGGTTAAATTGTGAAAACCTAACCTACTTACATTTAAACACATACAAAATATACAAAAAGTAGATAATCTTAAATATATATAGAATGGAGTATTACAAAAGTAACATTAAAAAACACTTAATACATTACGCAAAGGTGACGACAACCTAAATTATAAAATGAAATACTTAATTAATTCTATCAAAATAGGCATGTCATCAATCTAATATACAGATTAGAATAAATCGTTCGTAAAATCAATCACATATTTACACATCCATCGCTACGATTATTAACATAAATTATATCCAAGTATAAAGACTGAAGCCATGAATGGTGAATTCATCATTCACCATTCTCTCATTTCAATTTCATTTAAGAAGGGTAGGTATAAAGATTGAGAAAAGGTATAATATTTATCATTAATCCCTCTCTCCTTTCATTTTGATTAAAAACGGCTTCCAGCATTTCAGTTAATAGGTAGTTTTCAAAAACACAATCTACATAATATATCTATGATAGTAAAAATATTGTTGCATACATTTTCCCTCCGGACCAAATGTATCTGTAGAATCAATCTTTGCTTAGTATCTATTTGTTGGCTACATTTCTATTATAACTCAATTAAATTTGTTTTATCTTTCAAAGAACATGTCAATGGTACATAAAAATCTTTTAAAAAAACCAACTTGATGAATACTAAGATAGTTCATATAAATATTTAATGGCGATCCAAAAAGCCGGCATTCTTGACAATCTTGTAGATGTTTTCTCTAGGAATCTTCTCAGCTTCTCTCTCAATGACTTGCATTTCTTTATTCGTGAACCACGACTCCTTGGCTAGACCATCGGCGATCGTTGGGTTGTCGTAGAAGTCTCTGAAAAACGAAGTTGGAGCTCGTCAATATTTATATTTAATCGGGTTCGATCCCCTGGGGGAGTACAACATTATTTATTTTTTTATTTGAAGGAAAACCAACAGCACATTAATATTAGATAGACACAACAATATAACACAGAAGGCCAATTAAAGGTTTTCACGAATAGATAAAGAGTATAGATACATAAAGAGTTTGAACTGGATAGGATACAATATAACACAATAGATAAAAAGAAAAAATAAGCATTGTATAAAACAGATCTAAATAATTGACGAGCCTCTAATATTGTTGCCATGCAGAGAAGAAGTCTCCACTAAGCCGCCAATTAATTATTGTGCTCGGTTTGGTTGGTGGTAGGACTTTGTTAAAGTCTGCCTGGCTAGATGGCTACCACCATCTTATCTAATTCTGTCGCTATAATAACAATTCTTAAATTCTTGTTCCGGCATTCAGAGCATTAAGATTCTCAGTTTGTTGAGGATTCCGGGTGAAGTGCGCCTCCACCTTCGGCTTTATTTTAACTTGTTACCAGATGAGATGAGGTAGCTGGCGGTGTCCGTTTTCCAGCTTCGTATGACCTTCAAAAAGAGAATTAATAATTATTCTCTAGGAAGACTCGCTCCATCGTAAGCCTCATCCTTGGCCAGTCAATCTTTGAGATCGTATAAGCTGATCCATCGTATAAATAATATTAAGTACCTGGATTTGAGCAGCTCCCTTGGCAGAAGCGCCTCACTGGCTGCGTTTAGCTCCACTGCATGATGAGGGTGGATCGCTGGAGGCGCGTGGGCATACTGGACTCCGAAGGTGAGGGGCTGCGTGTAGATCAGCCCGGGCCTGGCTTGTGCTACGGCCAAGAGCACGGTGGTGAGGAGGATTGAACGCATCATCTGTAATACAGATAGTTTCAGATTTGACTAAACGAAGTATGTGGACCATCTATCTACATGTTTTACCTAGACCTCGTACGAACTATGGCAAAAGATATTACCTTTAAAGCCGTGTTTTTACGATAAGATGTGACTCTGACGTAGTGTACTCTGACGGCCACTCTAATGGCACTTGTATTGTGGAAACCGGGCATCCGAGTGCACTCGGACATGTACACTAGTACACTAGGAAGTAGGCTACTCTGTCATAGTACACTCTTATCGTCAAAACGCGGCTTAAGGCACAAAAAATATTATTTGGCTAGAGTCACTGTAGGTGGAAAAGGTAGGAAAAGGTAATTCATAAAAAATATTATAAACAATGGGTTAGCTCTTGACCTCTAGGCTTGTCTAGCTTTATATCAGAGCAATTCTGAGGTCTACGATAGAGCAAGCTTCCCAGAAGTAGGGTCTACCGTATCCCAATGAGCGTTTTAAATTTTTAGACCAAGGGCACGTGATAACACATCGTTCTTCGAAAAATTTTCTACTTGCGATTCCGAGTCACACCACAGTGTTCTATGCTAATTCGTTTACTGTTGAGGCTGTGCGCTTGTGGAACTCACTACCCGTTTCGGTAAGATCCTCCAAAACAATCTACATTTTTAAAAATAATTTACGCTGTCATTACTTTTCCTCGACCAACTTATAATTGTCTCGCTACTGCTGTTTTAGTTTCTATTTATTTATATTTTTTAGTAATGATTGGATATTTTGTAATGTATTGTATGTTTTGTTATTATTAATAAGTAGCTATATAAATTAATGTTTATTTTAGTACACCGCTTTGTCTGCTCTTTACTATCCATTCCATCCAAAGGTTGCCTGGAAGAGATCGCTTTTAGCGATAAGGCCGCCCATTGTGCCTAGTTTAAGTGTATTTCTTGTTTGTCTGTTTATTTTTGTTTTTTGGTGTACAATAAAGAGTTTATCTATCTATCTACCGTGTACCGACGGAACCCTGCTCACTTTTGGCGCCGAACTTCGTCAGGTGGTCAGTAGCAAGGTGGACCTCTACAGAGGATGTGTTATATTCAGGCGAAAACGTTGGCAAAAGCCTGAGGAGTAGACAACTAGGAGTAGGCTTGTTGGAACATTTCACAGTAGACTGAAAGACTTCAAGATTGTATTGATTAATAAAATGCAGGTGACAAGTTCATCAACAAGTTCAAAGCTCTATAGCTCAGTGGGTAGTAACTGTGCCTTCTGCGCTGTATGTTGTGGGTTCGATTCCCAGCAAGCATTTGTGCGATGAATGTTTGTATTTTGTTCTGTGGTAAGGCTTGGGGTTTATATCAATTATATCTGTAATCTAGTTCCCATATGCAGTTTGGGGCTAGATGGCGTGTGAAATTAATGTCTTGCAATATATATTTGTCTTTTTTTTATATATCATACTTTTGCAATATAAATGATAAATAGACGGATGATAGAAGCTAAAAAAATGTTTCAACAAAAACTACATTATATGTATATATTAAATCACAACCTAGGTTAGGTTACTATCTTATATCAATCGGACTAAGATGTTAAACGAAAACTTTTGGAGAAAGCTATCCCGTCGCACAAAATAAATTACAAAAGCAAACAAACACCCACGCAGTTTTACAGGACTTCATATTGGACAAACAGTCTCAGAACATCAATAAAGTCCTTGCTATAAGCAAAGTTTTACTTTCAAAGCCTGTTCAAAAGTACTTTCAAGCCAGTAAAATTGTAATCTTTGTTCTAACTACTGTTAAACAACAATTGAGAAACTACGACCACGGGCGATCGATAAAGGTAATCTTGTCTCTAAGTACATTGCTGCAATTGGCTCAGACAAGGGAAACATTCTGACACTAACTTCGCGTCAAGCAGCGTGTGCTGTTAAAACCTGGGGCCAACCACAACGTATAAGACGCATTCTCGTTTTTGTGTTACATTACTTTTGTCTCGTTGTTTCTACAGTGGATAGATAGTGACTAAAGTAAAGTAATATCAAAACAAGAATGCTATAAGAGGTCGTGGTCTGTGCGTGTGTTTATCAATCAAGTTTCTGCGGCTCTTCTGTTTTGTTCTAAAATCCATTTAGTTATTGGTAGCACTTTCGGTGTCACGTATCTATATGTTGATCACTAATACAATTCAAACTCATGTTACAATATCTTCGTACTACTAGGCTAAAACATAAGAACCATCAAATTATTCAATAACTGCCTTTGAAATTCGTGTGAAGGTTATGACATTTTGGCACCCATAATATCATTATAATTGAGTATGAGGAAGTAAAATAAGAATTGCCAAACGTCAATAATCATTTTACACCATTGAAATTGCAAAGTAATCGTTACATCACATGCCAAAAGTCACGTCCACAAGTGTATGTACCTTTGAACGCTTTGTCCTATGCAACCCCGTGGCCTTAGACGTCGTCTGTGTCAGCTGATGTGAATCGATTCGCGTATAGTTCAGCGACACTATCTCAAGTGTCGATTCCAGACTTAATAAAGAAGTCATTGACGTATAGACGACATCCTCGTCTTGTCTAACGACAATTACGTTTTAAAAACTAAAAAGAAAACCGATTTCAATTAAGAATACTTATATGATACAATTTCGTTTACCTGAATGATTTTCTATATTTTTTCCAATTATTTTGATGACAGATGGACAGACAGACGCGTGATCCTATATGAAGACCGTGTTTTCCTTACTTTTGAGGTGATACACCCAAATCGCTTCAAGTGTGCCTATTACATTTGAAGAGTTCCCTCGATTTTTCCAGGATCCCATCATTCGATCCTGACGTGATGATGATGGGATCACCTGGGAAGTATACCGACTCTAAAAATACCCAAATCACTTCAAGTGTCCATATAATATGTGAAGAGTTCCCTCGATTTCTCCAGGATCCCATCATCAGATCCTGACTTGATGACAATGGGACCAATTGTGAAGAAAAAAATTCAAACAAAAAATTTTTTTTGAAATTGGTCCAGGCGTCTTTGAGTAATCGGGGAACATACATAAAAAAAATAAAAAAAAGATTCCGACGAATAGAGAACCTCCTCCTTTTTTTGAAAGTCGGTTAAAAATTAGATTTATTGGGATTACAGAGGTGCGATGAGTGAATATTAGATTGAGAGCCAGTGCCTTGTAGCACTGGCTAGCTCGATCCTTCGTAGACCTCATTCTTACCTTAGCCTAGAGCGAAACATCTACAATGTTAATTCTAAGATTTAATTAAAAATACTTTTATATAGTTAATTTATATATTATATACAAAGAAGTTAGGCTCTCCTTACTATTATACAAGGAAAGCCTACCTTAAGGGTTACCTAAGGATCGTTACAAACGGTCTATGGGTATCTCAACTATTCCAGACCAGTACCAGACGGAAGCGTGCCCAAGACACTGGCTGCATTGATTAGCAATGCTCATTACTATGGTGTTAACGAGAAAAATATATGTATTTTTGTTTGTATTGAATAGACTAAAACTACTGGACCGATTTTAAATATTTCTTCAATAGAATGCTATTGTATCACTGAGTAGCATCGGCCATATTTTATCAGGTTTTATTTGGGATCCTTACGCAAAACTCTAATAATGTAACCCAAGGGAAGATGACCCGTAAAATTCCATACAAAGTAATGGTGTACAATTTTAGAGAACACATCAGTATCTACAAAAAAGTCAGCGATAGTATATGTCTAACTATTAAAGTTATGTCAGTATAGTACCTACTTATTCATGTCTAGCAGTTTATAGAAACGCCTGTAGCAACCACACCACGTTATCTGTACCTATACATATTAAATCACTTCGTACTCACAATCATAATCTAATTTTGTTTCAGTACCCGTAGATGACTTTTTGAATTTGAATTCTGAATTATTCAAATCGGACATTCCGTATCAAAGTTATCATCAATTTATGAATAAAATGTTATTTACCTGCTTGATTTGACTTTGGATGTAACTTTGCTTCATTATTACTGATACTAGATGGGTTTGAGTGAAAAATATTACTGAATCATCGGATAGGATCATGTTAACTTTTTATCTCCCCTCGTCCATTCAAAACCTCCAGTTCAAAACGTTTGCAGTGATTAGCTAATCTTAGATTCAGTGACGGGGTAAAACATTATTTTTTTTAAGTGGGTGAACTTTAAATTATATTTGCCATACACTTAGATGCGGCTCATGTCAGGCCTGGATCTCCAGGCTTGCCTGGGTAAGAATCAGGTAAGGTGAGGTGAATGGAGCGAACTTTCCTAGACAACGCTGTGCTCAGCAGTGGGCATACGGGCTAATAATATGATAGTGATGAAATAATAAACTCTTTTCGAACGCTTTTTACTGGAGAATATTTAAATTTGTTAAAAAAGAAGTAGGTACATCTCTACTCTAGCCTAGATATCAATTGTTTAATAGAATTCTGACAGCTTTAGAGTCATTAACTAATCAGGAAATAGCTGTATCAACAAAACGTTTTCTAATAGCTAGTTAGTAATCCCCGTTGAGTTTTTTTTTATTTATTCATGAATACTTAAGAAGTACATTTTTACTATAATGTTGTACGTACCCTTTAAACCTATGAAGGTTTGCGTGAATACTCACATTCTTGTTACTAGAGTATAAATAGTAGGTAGGTAGGTACTTATAAAAACTTAAAGTAAGTACAAGTATTAGCAGGAACATGTAATGTATGGAAGCGAAAACATTACATTATTGGCGAGAAAAATAAGCTGCTAATCATGCATCCTACCTACCAACGGCAATATTACTCACACTAGCGTGAGGCGGCGTACGATTCTGAGCATATTATTAGTAGCCTATAATTTGTCAGTTCCGTTTAAAATATTATATTGAGATTGACTTTGATTGATTATACATACTAAACATATTAATGTAAGTGAGAAGCTTTACATCACAACTAACTAAATATATTGATTCAGTATGTCTACGTATTCTTGGTTTTATTTTATTTTGTTTATTGTTGATAAGCAACAGTCAAACATTGTATTTGGGTAAACTAGTCTAGAAGTAAGTAGGTAGACAAATGTATAAAAGGGTTGACATGTTATGTTAAGCGTTTTTTTTTTATTTCTATACTCAAAGAGATGTATGGTTTTAGAGCTTATGTGATAATAGATACATTTGCGATTGATTATTCCTGGTTTGAATTTATATTGGTATAAATTTATACTCCAGATACTAAGCCAATGATCTGGATTCTAGTATAATTTATCAGTCTATTTATGAGGAAGTCATATGAGTTTTTCGAGTACCTATAGTGATATTTCATAAAGATGTTTCGTTATGCTAGATACCAATTTTTGATGTGTAGGTAAGTGACACAATTACTGTTTTTTCTGGTCTGTAATGGTCAAAAACGGTGATAGCCAAGCGCTTGATCACCAGCTCTCTTCAAAAACGAGATAAGATGTGGCCTAAGATGAAGCACGCTTATCTACATATAACCTGTTCACTCTGGACTTGAAGACTCAAGGAGTGAGGTAAAACAGAGGAAGGAGTTCCATTTCTTACCAGAAAATATTCGGATAATTGATTTTAAAGTAGATCAGGTACAAACTCACACAACGCTTTTATGTTAAACTATGTTTATTTATATCTATATCGGGCACTGAGTGTAATATTATCTCAAAGAACTCATCATGCTCACTAGCGCCACGATCACATTAAAACATCACGGTTCACGTAAAAAGCCCAACAAACTTGCACTTACATTCACGGTCACTTCTAACAGAGATCTGCAGGTAACTGCGTGCGCGGGCGCAACTCAACAGCTTTATAGCGTGGGGCAACCTTCTGCTCTTCCGGGACCAGCGACCTGATCTTTGGAGCAAGTAGGAAGTGCTCTCGATCTTTATGGTGGTAATTTGGCAAATACCTTAGTGTACTAAGCACAAGCAGGATGTAGTATCATGTTATCTTCTAGTAATGTGTTGAGATAAAACACACCTTTGCTGCCAGCGTATCTTTGCGACTTTTACACATTATTATATCGTATACTTATATACAAAAGTTTTAGCTAAACTAAAAAAAAAAAAACCGTTTCAAATGTTCTTTTAGGTAACTTAACTCAATATATAAATTAACAAGTAAAAGTAAGGTATTATAGATAGATAATAATATCTCCTTGTACCATAATAATGTTTAAAACAAATTCATTTCATAACTTAATAACAAGTAACTACTAATTATAGAAGGTGAATAATAGTAATCATAACTTGTATAATTACTGCCATCTCCTAGACTATAACTCTGACAGAAATAAAAACACATTTATAAATCGCAACCAAATTGAGGGTAGATAGCTGTTCCACTACTTTGTACCAGTCTAAGTCTAACTCAGTACAACATCTTTATAATCTACCTACCATCAGTTGAAGTAAGAATATTTGACGTACCTACACATGTGATGTAACAGGTAGTCCTACCTATTAAAGTAAAATCTGTTTGCACTGACTTCGAACATATACAATGTAAATTGAACTAATGACTAGCCAATAAAATGTTTACTACTTTATATCTCATATTAAGAGAACTAATTCTAAGTTTTTTATGAGAAATAAATTCTTTAAACCGACTTTGTCTTCAAAAAAAAGACGAATTGAGAACCTCTTTTTTTTAAGTCGGTTAAAAAGAGAGTTTATAAGGTTCTGGCTCGCCCCATCACCGTGTATAATCGTAGTAACCTATTGTGCAGTTAACTTTAATTGACAAATTATATTTTAATTTTGGCGACACGTGACACAAAGCTGGCTCGTATTTAGGCCAGTGAATTAGCGAAGCTAGTCAGCGTGGCAATGCAACCAGTGACTTGGGCACGCTTCCGTCTGGTACTGGTCTGGAACAGTTGAGTTACCTATAGGCCGTTTGTAACGGTCCTTATGTAATTTGACTGATTCCATTGTACATGGTTTAATTGTTCCAAAGAAAGTCCCAAGTGGAATAAGTTGGAATACTTGGGCACCTTTGGAGCTCAAGATTGGAGCAATTGAGCCAGAAGGATCTACATAGCTCTTATATCAAGACAACTACTGCCTGGAGGTCAATTACCTTTATCACTTTCATGTGAATTTTGAGAGGAGTGAAAATGACAACGCTCTGTAAAAAAACATGCACTAAATAAGGGCAAGTATTAAAAAAAAACTTCTGTAAACAGCTGTATGTTTATTTAATAGCCATTATGATATGAAATAGGTAAACAAATCTTCTGTTAGACGCATTTGCATATGCCAGTGTGTGAGCTGTAAAAAAGTTCTTGCAACATAATAAGTACCGATATAAAGTTTTTTATTTCACTGTACCTACCTAATACATATTCATAATGATGTTGAGAGGATAGCCGTGGCCTTAAAACACCGCCTACCCTAACAAAAAAATATATTCTAACAGTAATAACAGTTTAATACAACTAACGACAAACCATGTCTTAATGTGTTAAATAAGTAATATTTTAGCTATTTTGAAAATAATAATAATTATTATTAGCCTTAAGTGTCCCACTGCTGGGAAAAGGACTCTCCCTCCTTCTCACTCCTTCCAGACCGTCCTATGGTGAGCTGCGATTCTCCAGTTCTAGAGGAACTTGTCAAGATTTTTTTTATGTATGCGTGTATGAGCTTAGGTCAAAGTGGCATTATGACCATGAGCACGGCTATCCTTTGGACATCACTATGAATATTTGTATAAGCGTTAATATTTTTAAAACTTGAATAGACTATTCAATATTTTTCGTCTACGATATACATATTTTAGTTTATTTAAAACGATGAGAATATTTTCTTGTTTCATACTTTTTAAGTAACTTTGAGAAGTTGGGTTTTTGGTAACATTATGGATTTTGGGCATGTTTAGAGATAAATGTTTGGCTCACGTCTAAGGCGTGATTTTAGAAATTATTGCCATGCAAGCAAACACATACATATGTTTAAAATGTGCAAATTGGAGAAACCCTTTCATTTGATACCCAGCACGATTATAATAAACTAAACTAACTATCTCTCTCATCTAAAAATCTATTGTATAGATTTTTTAGAGGGCGCTATTTTTCATTTCGAGGCTTTGGCTGTGGTCCGACTGCATTAACCCCCTGGTGACCCCCCAGTGTGTCGTCACATTATACGCCTTTAAACAGCGTACTATCCAGAAGAGTACTAGAGCCCCTTGTGAATGGGCTCGTCCGGGAAAGTACTACCATCATACCTATTTCAGCCGCCAAGCAGCATTGCTGTCTTCCGGTTTGAAGGGTGAAATTACGGGCACGTGAGGCTTAACACCTTTATGCCTCAAGTTGACGGGCACAATGCAGTGCAGTGTACGCTATGTTCTTTGTGGATGTGACCTACGCAGTAAGGCATTGTTAGCAAGAGATGCCCTTAACATCAGGTGGGCTACTTGCTTGTTCCGTCTCCTGGTTGCATAAAAAAACGATATCTCATGTGACAATATTATAATAAGTAGTTAAGAAGTTACGAGAGAACAGATTGACATACACAGACAAGCCTCACAGTTCAGTTGGTAGTAGCTCTACCTTCAGCGCTGTAGGTTGTGGGTTCGATTCCCACCCAGGACAAACATTATATCATGAATATTAGAATATATAGATATTTGTTCTGTTTGAATGTTGTATTGTATGATAAATATGATTTACAAAAAAAAAGTATTTTATCCGTAATCTATTCCCTTATTACAAGCTTTGCTCAATTTGGGGCTAGATGGCGCTGTGTGAAATTTATGTCCTGAAATAAAAAATAATATAGGTACATATACTTACCGGTCAAAATCATAAACCTTCTATTTGCTTGCCGTAATCGGTTAAAAATTAAATCTGATAACCGTTAGTGTGCGACAACCGCTCCATTCACCTTGCTCTTCATATCCGCTTCCGGTCAGCTAACGAGCTCTAGCTAACCTACTTCCTATGGTTTAAACAATGTAGTACAAATATTATTTAGTGTACACAGAAAATATATCAATATTTTTATAATAATAGTAGTAATTTAAAATTGAATTCAGGTAACTTAAGAATAAGTAGTACAGATTGATAATTTTACCTAGAATTAGTAGCCCATAGATATATATCCCTGAAACTAAAATACATATACAATTCGCTGTGATTCCCGGTGTCTCGTTTCAAGTTATAAATGTCGTTACTAACTTTTCAATATTCCTATTTTTAATTCAATTCTATACTTATGCAAGATTCTGAATCGGTGATGTAAGTTGTATGTAGAACAAAAATAAAATGATTGCAATTTGAAGTAATTACTCAAATTATGAACTAGCTGACACTAAGCAGTTACACTTGCGCCTAGGTTCGTTCCATTGTGGATCTCATTTTTACCAACCCTGAGATCAGGCTAGAGAGAGAGAGAAAAGGCTACCCCTTTTTTGGAGAGTTAGATATGTGTGGCCAAGTGGGTATGGGCCTCCAGAGTTTGTTGGTTCAATTCCAGTCATGCACCAATGGACTTGAATGTACATGCTCTGGTGAAGGTCGTGAGGAAACCCGGCATGTCCCAAGACCAAAAATCCGAATGGCATGTGTTATTGGCTAATATTCCACTAAGCAGCGATTAACATGGAACTTATCACGTATTGAATACAGCCACTTGCAACTTAGCTACTTGCAAACCACGGGCATGTACTGCACGTAAGTTCGGACGTGCCTCTGACTATCCGTGATCCTCATAAGCTCGACGCCCTGACTAGTAAGTAGATGTAAAGTACTTACATTTTTTTTCTTTGTCAATCTGGTGGTCACTCATCAATAAAATATATAAAGATATACCTATATAAGAAATAGAGAAAACGGTTTCTTCTATACACGTAAATACACAGCTCTCTGAATTTTGTACAACTCTTCGTGTAACTTTTCCGTAAAATCTTTTAAAATAACTAAAACATAATACATTATAAATCCATGATTTATAATGTATTCAGCACAAACATTTGCACGAATAGTTGTAATTAATTGAGGGTAATTAAAATTGGCAACTGTTAAGTAAACAAGTACTAAATTAAAACCGGAATATCCTTCCGGTTTTTAGCGGAATATGATTCCGGTTTAATATTTTTTAATGACGAAGATATTTTTGGTTTATACAATAACAAATATCTACGTCACTACGTCATATTTGTTTCACTCTAGTAAAGTGAAGGCGAAGTAAGGTTTTAAAGGTACAACCAAAATCCACTACATGACCCCGCCCTTCTCGCACACATTTTATACAAAAACCGGCTTGAATAAATTTCTTGACATATTGGTGAAAGTGTAATTCGTAAATTGACCTTGCTCTATGTTCCATAATCCTAGTTAACAACTAGGAACTTGTGAGTTGGACGCTTTACTAACAATGCGTCTCGGCAATTTTCGTCAAAAACTAGTGCCGTGACAACAGATATGTCGAGACAAATTATAGTTATGGTTTTATTTATTTCAGATTGATTACTATTCATAAAAACACAAGCACAAATTATAGTACGAGCGCATAGTAAAAGTCAGTACCCATGTATATAGATACTCGTGTATCATGTGTAGTATTTTTGATGCAATACCATGCTTTGGTACTTTGTGAATGTTTCAAATCGTGCTTCGATTTGTTGCAATGATTCTGCCTTTTCGCAATGTTCTACTCATTTTGAAGTAGTCGGCAAATTACGTGGAGTACCTTACCTACCTCCACACCTCATAATTTGCTACAACTTGCTACTGTCCAAAGATTTGAAAAGGTAATACGATATCCTTTATTATTAGATACCTATCTACTGAGTACGGAACAAAACTCACAATAATGACGATTACGATTACTCACAATAATGACGGTAATTTTAGTTACTATCTTCGTAGCCTTCTTTCTATAATATCCTAACTATACCAATATAGGGGTTTTTTTTTATATTCAGTTAGCAAGACAAATCCACTTTAAGTTACTTTGACAGCGTTTATAATTCTAACTGATGGCTGAGAGATACGTCAGCAGAATGTAAGGGTATTTTAGAAACTATTGAAATTAAGTGACAGTATTCTACGAGTATGATGTACAGTCACCTGCACGAATATTCTCGCACTTCCTCATTTTCAAAATGGTTTTGTATTCACATGGTAGTTATAAATTTGGTATTCAAGTATCTATCAGGATATATAATACAAAAGTAATTTCGGAATTTACCAGACGTAAATATAAACGTAGAATATATTATGTTAATAGTATGTTATAGGAAAGTCGAAGGTGGAAGCGCACTCAGGTTTAAAGAACTTCATTCTAATTCGAACACATGTTTCACTTCCATCAGGAATTGGGAAATATATAAAAAAGCGATCTTACCTCTAAATGGAGGAACGCAACTATTTATAAGTGTTTTTATGGCGACAAACTTAGGTGAAATGGTGGTAGGCCAGGCGGACTTCAACAAAGTCCTATCACCAACAGGCCAAAAAAAAAATATACCCACATGAGGATGGAACCCGGAACTTCTGTTTCTTATATCGGTAAGCAAACCACTGGACTACAAAGGCGGCAATTGTATAGATCTTAGTGTAGGTGACTGTGCGTGTAGCCTCAACGATTTCAAAATGAAGTGCCCGCAAGTAGGTCGGCAACATCAACTCTATATCCACAACGTGGCTTCTACATGGACCTTGAACCAGATTCAACTTGCGTGAATGCACTTTATCACATGACTGAGACGAGGGAAATAATAAAGCAATTAGTAAGATACAGGTATGCAAGGACGTAGAGCCGAAGTCTGGGATTAAATCATAATTATGTACCTACACATAGAGTAGGTACCTAATAGTGCGCATGCGTAACCACAGCTTGCAGACACCACTTTGTAACGCGTGTATTTCTCATTTGTAAGAGTAGTAGAGTGCCTTGTGAAAGAGCTCATCCGGGGAAGTACTACCACCATACTTATTTCGGCCGCCAAGCAGCGCTGTGTTTTGATTTGAAAGGTGTGGTTGCCGGTGAAATAACGGGCACACGGGGCCTAAAAACTTGACGGGCGCAATGCAGTGTAGCGTAGGTCATGATCTCTGTAGTGCTTTGTTATAAGTAAGAGTTCCACATAACATTAGGTGGGCTGCTAGCTAGTGCCGTCTCCATGTAGCATAAAAAAACTTAGTTGAATAAATAAATGACCAGGAGTAACAAGAGCAGATTCAAATGGACCATCTTATCAGAGTGACAATCTTATCGATAGGTTTCTATACCCCAAGGATGCCAACGGGGCTCTATTACTAATAATAATAATAAATTCATTTATTTCAGACAACTTAGTCCATAGTTCGATTAGATTTACACGTAGATATAAAATAAAAATAAGAAAAACACACATTACAATTACACATAGATACTAAGACATATAGGATAGATAGGCAGAAATGGCTGGTAAGTAGGTAGACCAGGTAGGTATCTATTTTACTAAGCCTCCGTCCGTCATCCGTCTGCCCGTTAGTCTGTCTGTCAGAAGGCTGTATCTTATGAACCGTAATAGGTACACAGTAGAAATTTTTACAATGTGTGGATTTTTTTTGCCGCTATAACAACTATAACATAAAAAAAAAATATTATCTTGAAATGTGAAAGTCCTTCTTTGTACGTCTTACCTTCTTACTTGGTCGGTTTATTTGCACTTCGTGGGTTGGTTTTAGACATTCTATATGAGCTTCCTCTGTCACGTGCTTATTTCTGCGCAAACGAATCAAATAAATCTTAAAAATGTATTCGGTATCAGACGACGATAATGATATTTTAATATTTTTTTAGTTTTAGTGCAAACTAGTTAACAGCTACGGTAGTGAATAATGATTTCTTATATCATAGCTGATTATAAGAGGAATAGTAAAATTCAATGTTCGTAGCTGGTTACGAAATCTCAGAAACGACAAAACTTACCAAAGAAAATTTAACATTTAACATATTTTCAAGAGTATATAAGCATGTTTTCATACCACTTACCTTACAGGACAGTCTATATTGTGTCCTTATGTCCAGGCCATCTCACACATTGTTATCGGTTGTGGCGGATCAATGGATAGAGGCGGTTTAGAACCACTATTAATGACGTTGATTGGGGATGGCCCATGGTCAGCGGGAAAATGATGATAAAAAACATCCATCTTGGTAATTTACGTTCCGACAAGAATATGGTGTACGTACAATTGATGTGTAAATCTTGACATGATCTCTCGTCTTCAAGGTCAATGTTGATTACAATATAAAATTTGACCTAGCACCGCAGATAGGTTTCACTATTGTGAGATACACTATTTCGCACGTTAGATTGATTAGCTGTGACCAAGATATTTTGCATAGATCCCTTTTGTCAAGAAAACCTGAGAGTTTTTTTTATACCACCTGATTTTAAATGCATATCTTGCCTGTAACAAAGCCTTACTGTGTAGGTCACATCCACAAAGAACATGGCATACGCGGCACTGCATTGCGCCGGTCAATTGAGGCATAAAAGTGTTAAGCTTCGTGTGCCCCTCAGTTCCGGGTGAAGTGCGCCTCCACCTTCGGCCTTATCTCAACTTGTAACCAGGTTCTCACCTGGTTACAAGTGCTGAAGGCCAAATGCGTACAATAAAAAAAAACATATTTGCATGATGAAGTGCAGAAAGCTAAAATTTCTTTGTATATTTTGTCATTGAATTACGACAATCATGCTACCACTTCTACTTCTACGTGTATGGTTTGGGTTAGAACTAATCATCAAAACAAGCTATCGGTCTTTATCAAAATGTACACACTACGATCTACACTATGTACTGTGGATTTTGCTTTCAATAAAACAAATTAAATAAAATACCTTACTTTATATCCAATTGTCCGCATGCCTCCCTTTATAAAATGCATTGTCTTGATTTTTAACCAATACGCGTCTTGGCCAATGAGTCGTAGCTCTCAATAATTTTATTTTATCACCAAATCTCTGTCTCAATATTTGAAAAAAGTCTCTAGTTTCACCTAAAGCAGTGGTTTCCCATGTAGAAGGTATATCACAATCATCAGGGTAAGAACATCTCGATGAAGCTTTTGTTAGCTTTTTCGATGGCTTAGTCTGTTTTTCTGTCTCTGTTTCTGTCTCTGTTTCTGTTTCTGTATCTGTTGCTGTTTCTGTCGCTGTTTCTATCTCCGTCTCTGTGTAAATTTCTGTTTCTGTCGCTGTTTCTGTTTCTGTCTCCATGTTTGTGTAAATTTCTGTTTCTGTAACGTCGGGCTGCGTCTCGTTTTCTATATTCGTCTTGGTCAATTCTGTTTCTTTAACAATTGTTGTTTGTAAATCTTCTTTGTTTGTAGTTGTAGGAGGATTATTTGGTGTTAATGGAGTAGTTGTCATGGTATTATCAGAATCTCTCGAACACTCCACCTGTATCGGAGTTACATGTAACGTTTCACATGGCGTCGCAGATATATTAGAAATTGTTGTATCTTCTGTTGCAGTAGTTTGACTTGATAGAGCTTCTGGTGTACTTCTCATCGCTGTGATAGTAATCAAAAGTTTATTTTTTACAAACATAAAAATGTTAAATTATGGCAAAGTAGAGCTTAGAACCATACAGAGTTCTCTTTCAGCAAACCTAGGAAGAGAGAAACAAGAATTCATAGAAGGGAAAAATCCAACATTACCATATCTCGAATGGAAATAATACAATAAACTACATTACATAGTAAATATAATAATAGAGGTATAATGAACACATATATTATTAAAGATACATAAAATATAATGCAATACCGACAAACATATTACAAATATACCAAATCTATATGAATAAGCTCTTTGACTCTACTTTTGAAGATAGCAAGCGAGGTACTAGCGCGGATATCGAGAAGTTGAGAGTTCCACAACTTAACAGAGTTTACAGAAGAAGAGATTTAGCTGTTTTGCAGGGGGACAAGTTAATTAAAATCACTCACGGTGATAAGAAGAAGAAATAAGATTGTCAAGAATATTATAACCACGAACAGCAGGCCATTTTTACTGGGAGCTGTAAATTGAAACGTGATCGAACTTAAGGAATCCGTATATAAAACAAATGCACACATTTTGAATACGCTCCAATAAAATGCCTTCTATGGCGTCTAGGAAACAGCTGTGGGCATAAAAGAAACAAGAGAGTTTGAGCTAGAGTGAGTACGTACCTTACCTTACCTTAGTCACTCTAGCACTAACAGTTCAAACAAAAACTAGCTAGTTAACCGCCTCTGTGGTCTAATGGCTCGACTACCGGTGTCACATCCAAAGATCACGGGATCAATCCCCAGGGGGAGTAATTTTGTACTCCCCTGGGGATTGGCGCTTGGTTTGGTTAGTTAAAGGACTTTGTTTAAGTCCGCTCTGGCTAGCTACTACCATTATACCAAAGTCTGTCGCCTTAACAACAATTATAAACTGTTGTGTTCCGGCATTTAGAGGTAACAGCCAGTTTTTCAGGCTGTTGAGGTTTCCACGAAGTGCGCTTCGGCCTTCAGCCTTATCATAGCTTGAAACCAGGTGAGACGAAGGACGCTTCACCGTCATGTAATAAAAAAATAATTTTAAGTTTGAAACTTTTGAAATCGCTACTAATATTGTCCTGGTTCACCCAAGACAGCTTGGTATAAATATAACACCCAGATTTTTAAATATGAAGAATGATACGCATATGAGATAGAAGAACCTGCAAGAAGTAGCGTACAACTACATTTAATGAATTTATTAAGCATATAACAACTATAGATAAAACCACTTCTGTTTGAGTGGTTTTATCTTCGGTCATAGAACTTGTCTCCTCACCATAGTGACATGAACAATTGTGTTCTGTCATTATTAAAGACGTAGGTTCAGTAGCCGTAGCTGTAGCTTCCGTTGTTGATATAGCTTCTGTTGTTATCTTTGTAGTTCCTGTTGGTGTTGTTGTTGTAGCGTCTATCATAGAAGATGCGTTTCTATGATGATATATCATCATTGAAGGTGTCATCTCTGTAGTAGTACTTTCAGTAGCAGATTGAGAAGTAATGGGAGTAGCTATTGGTGTAGCCTCTGTTGTTGTTGCTACAGCTTCTGTGGTGGTTGTTGAATCCTCTGTAGTTGTTGTAGCTTCTTTTTTTATTGTTATTGTAGTTTCTATCATGAAAGAAGATGATGCGTCTCCATGATGACATGAACAATGAAGTTCTGTCTTCATTGAAGGTGTAATCTCTGTAGTTAAACTTTCAGTAGCTGATTGGGAAATAATGGGAGTAGCTATTGGTGTAGCCTCTGTTGTTGTTGATACAGCTTCTGTTGTTGTTGTTGAATCCTCTGTAGTTGCTGTTATAGTTTCTGTTATTGTTGTTGTTGAAGCCTCAGTAGTTGATGTTGTAGTTTCTGTTATTATAGCTTCTGTTGTAGTTTCTATCATAGAAGATGACGTGTTTCCATGATGACATGAACAATGATGTTCTGTCTTCATTGATGGTGTTATCTCTATAGTTAAACTTTCACTAGCAGATTGAGAAGTAATGGGAGTAGCCATTGTTGTTATTGTAACCTCTGTAGTTGTTGTTGTAGCCTCTGTTGTTGTTGTTGTAGTTTCTGAAGTGGTCGTAGTTTCATCTGTAGTTGTAGCTTCTATAGGAGTCGGAGTTTCTATTGGCGTAGAAGCTTCTGTTATAGTTGTAATAGGTTCCGTTCTATTTTGAATTTCACTAGCTGCACTTTGAGTACATGAACAAAAACGCCCAGTCGGTGCAGATAATAAAACAGATTCTGTATTTGAGATTTGACTTGATGAATCAGCTATTTTTGTCAAAGTACTTTCAAAATTTTCTGCATAAGTCGAAGTTTTGGAAGTGTTTTCATTTATTTCGATAGTTGCCATATCAGTTGAAGCTTTAGAAGTAGAGTTTTCTTCGGGACATGCATTGAAATCGACTTTTTTGTAATCTGAAAAATGTCTGATGCTAATATAGTAATAAAAATGTATTTATTTCTTAATAAATAACCGTACATAATAATCTTAATGAGTCAGGTATAAAGTAAGTATAGTAAACTTATTTCTCTTGCTGTTACAATATGTTTTTTTATTAAATTAATACCTAGCAGCTTACTTATATGACACGTACGTATCTATGTAACATTGTGAACGGTCCAATCCTTTGATTCTTTGTTCTAATTAAGTTATCAAAACTTGTATTTAGACACAATGGATCTCTGCTTAGGTTCTTGTTTACATGACAATGATATGATTTAAAAATTCAGCAAAAAGTACATGATTAATATTGTCTATAGTTTTATGTAAAGCTGTTGTTAAAACTTCGTACAAACCTTTGGTCTTAGCACAGTTGTATTCGAGCATGTCACAAAAGTCTAAAAACATTCTCATATCCTTTTGTACGGTCTCTTGACCACATTCTGGAACCCCTGTGTGATCGCAAAATTTCGATTGAACACAAGGATCGGGAGGCTGAAAAAATATGCAACCTATTCTTACTTGCTGTGTGATCTATCTCCCAGGGTCTACCCTGGGCAACGGAATTGTTGTCTTTTGCTGAATTACAGCTGGATGGAGCAAGCATTCATAGAAAGCACTAGCACACCCGCGCACGACTTCGGCAGGAGGTTGGTTAGATCAAGGTGGACCAGGTCCTACCAGAAGTGATCATTCTGGTGGTAGGACCTGGTGCTAGAGTGGGAGTGTTTCCCGAGAATGCTTGCTGAGTGGGTGAGGTCAACGATGGTGACCTCACCCTTGCTTTGGTCTCTCAAGCAATAGAGTCAATTATAACAAAAACTTACATGAAAAGACGTTGGTAAAGAATTCGTTTCAATAAGTAAATAAGTAAAATCATTTACCTGAATAATGTAATGTGGTGATGTTGGTTTCAGGATAAATATCACTGCAATGGAACAAAAGTTAAAACTGTATTTTCGTTGATTTTTTTTTATATAAAACGAACAACTGAACTCACCCAATATAAAACCAAACATAATCCTTCATATTGTTTTAAAGCCGTAAACTAAAACACTTTGTTTCCAACAACTCGTGCAATGTACACTTTTTTTAGAGCAAAATATTAAATAATTTTACAAAATTAAATGTACAGTCGCCTGCACCAATATTTATACACTTTTTTGTTTTCAAAATGAAGCTATTACTTTTATGTTCACGTTTCTGATATATTACATCATTAGGTACTTTTGTTTTCAAGCCTCATGGACTTTGAATACCAATTTAATAACATATATTCCAGATGTGGATTCAAAACGACTTTGCTTTATGAATTCACGCGACTGTTCTACTAACGTTTTGATTAATCTCAATGTTTTTTTTTAATCACTAACCCGGCGAATCGCTCAGACATGGTCAGTCTTTGCCTGTCTTCCCTTTCAGATAACATTTCCAAAGGAAGCTTTATTCGAGAACACTTTATCAACAATGTTTTAACTAGTTAGAAACTTTTATTTTCATAACAACTTTCTTAATCTAAGTTGCATAGTTGAGCCATTGCACCTCGAACAAGCGCGTGTTTACGCGATGCAAGCAGTATGTGAAAATCTGCACCGCGTTATGTCTTACGGTAATAAGACGTAATACAATATCTCAACATTAAGACTAAAGCGAAGACTCTCTATCTTTGGTGCTCTTTTGGGGCATAAATATATACTTGTTTCAGGGACTAGGTGTCATCTTAGGCGTCAAACAATCATCTTTTCCAGAACCTTTCCCATGACTGGAAGGAGGAATTTGTCTTAAAAACGGGACTTTTTGATAAATAATTTTAATAATTGTCCTTTCCTGGTTCTTAGAGAATCGTGATTCTCGTATCTTGATGACTGGGCAGTGTGAAAATATCAAATAATTGTCTGGGTTTTTTTTTGTTAATGTACTACTGGGAAGCCCTTGGTCTTCATCTCATCTGGTTACGAGTTAAGAAAAAGCCTCCAAAAAGTATATGTAAACTCTCAATAATTAATTGACAGCCTCTGGGGTCTTAAAGTTCGCCCACCGGTATCAGACCTAGAGGCAGGTACCCGATCCCAAGAGGATCAAATCATGCAACAAAACTTGTTATTGAGCTAAATTTAATGTAACTTCGATGATATTACAGTACTTATATGATGACAGCGAGCTGATATGATCATGGAGTCAGTTATTTAACAGAACTTTTTTTTTTATGTAAGATGGGAAAGCGCTTAGTTGTCATCTCATTTAGCGTCAAGTAAAGATAAGGCCGATAAAGCGCACTTCACCTGGAATCCTTGGTGGTGCTTTATTAATTAGATTGTGTAGTTTATTATCTGTAGAAATTACAATTGAACTGAGGGTTGTAGACTCACTACCGTTGGTGATAGAATGATTTACTGCTACAGTAGTATTTGTTGAGTGCTGTATATCAGCGCTCGTTGTAGCATTTTGAGAACATCATTGATATCAACTGTCTTATAATCTATAATTTCTGTATGAATTAATAATTGACTGAATGAACATTCTTTATTGTAGGTAAAAGTACACCAAGGTAAATGATACAATAAAATTAAAGTAATGGATAGATAGATTTAAATCATGAATTGCATTAATTGTCACGTACTTAGCTGACTGACTGACAAAAAACGCACGGACCAAACCAGACTTACATTTTCAGGTAGTCCTTTATTAGTATAGAGGTTCGCTAATCATTTTGCTTAATTCCCACGGGACAATGGGGATAATGACCTCGTGCGTTTCACTATATTATATACATCTGAAGGTCTTGACATCACAACACAACTATGTTCTATCATCTGTTATTTGAAACATATATGTTTCATCATTTTTTAAAGCTGATAAATATCGCCTTACTTTTATTGCCATCGCAATTATACTCATACATATCGCAAGTGTCCATAAACAGCCATTTATCTAATTTGACACTCTCCTGATCACATTGTTCAACCGATGTATGGTTGCAATCTTTCGCTAAAATACATGAAGCCACAGCCTGAAATTACATAGAACGGAGCAGATTTTAAATGGGTACATTTTTCCCTCATTAAAACATTCTATTTATAAGTTCTTACTCTTCCAATATGAGAGTGTATTGGTATTAATACGAATAGAAGTGGTAAACAAATTTCGCAGATATATCTGCATTCGAAAGGGTAAAAAGGTTTTTATATAGAAAATATTTTTTTCCCTTTCGTAGTACTTCATGATTTGCCTATGGCAATAAAACATTACCACCGACCGCGAACAATTGACTATTCTATGCTGTTTATACAGTGTACATGCAGTGGTCTTGCCAGTAGAGGTTTTTACATATTTATTATTATACATTAGCTTAAAAATTACTATTGCGAGCTGCGTGAATCATCTTATATTTTAATTAAATAGTAGAATATTTAGAGCGTCTTGTAAAAATGAAATATGTAGGTAGTAACATAATCTGTTTCATTCTAAAAAGTCATTATTTGTAGCTAGCCTAACACCTTTAATAACTTTCAATACTTTTCTGCCATTTTTGATAACCACTTCTTTTCTTATCACGTACGTTTCTGTTGCAGTTATGACTCTTGCAGATTCCGTAGTCGTCGTGATTTCTTGTGTTGTGGTTTTTGTTGTTGTAACTTTTGTTGTTGGCTTTTTCGTCATTGGTTTTTTATAAGGTTTCTTTGTATTTTTTTTCTTTTCATAATATTCCCTAACAATCCGCTCTCTCATTATTCTCTTCCTGACGTCTGAATTATACCTTCTCTTTCCCTGCAACATGCGCTTCGGTAAGGAGGAAGGGTTGAAAGGTTTACCAATTGGATCGTAGACCATCTTTCTGCCATCAAGTTGATATTTATAGTCGCCAATTCTTCTGAATTTGTTTTTGGGACATGCTACAGCAGCACCAAAGCAATCAGAATAATTCACTATATTGTAAGCTGAAAATACAGAGATAAATTATACATGTAACATAGAAGCCCCGACACTCACAATGCCTTTCATAGAAATAGGCTTGTTACGTAGCTCGTACTACAGACACAAGATGGCCGATGCAAGAGAGGAAGAGGCAGTCAGCTTTAAGAGTAGTAGAGCTCTTTGGGAAGGGTCTTGTCCGAGGAAGTACCACCACCATACCTATTTCGTACGGTTAGCAGCATTGCTGTTTGTAGGGTAAGGTTGCCGGTGAAATTATGGTTACGCGAGGCTTAATCCCTTTGTGTCTTGGGTTGACAGGTGTAGTGCCGCGTAGGTCTTGTTCTTTGTGGATGTGACCTACACTACTGCGTAACTTATATGATAATTATGCGTAACTGTACCTAAGGCTTATAGACCAGAGATGCATTTATCATCAGGTGGGCTGGTAGCTTCTTACGTCTCCAAGATGTTTTAAAAAAAAGGCATTCCAAAAAAAGACGAGTCACAGAAAACTGCAGGTGTAAAATGGATCAAGAGCGCAGAATTTTATGGAGACAGGTTACATACAGATACTTGAAAAGGAAAAAATTAAGAAAAGAAAGGTTAAGTAATAATAGGAAAAGAAGCATAGATAGTATGATTGAGTTGGATTATTATCTATAATCCAAAGTTTGCAATTCAAAAGTATCTATGCTGTGCGTCGCGACAGCCTTATCATCACATCAGAAAAGATAATTAGCTACTTAAAAGGGACTGTAGGCACAAAAGTGATCACAAATAATTTAAATTAAATAGTCCATCCCAAGAGGCCTAATTGCGGAAATCGGTCCGCGCAACAAGTAAGTACCATAAGGTTTTAACAAACTTTGCGGTGGCATACTTTGTAAGATCTAACAAGAGCACTGGATGATTAGTAATTTTTTTTTTAACAAGCCTCATAGCTCAGTTAGTAGTAACTCTGCCTTCGGCGCTGTAGGCTGTGGGTTCGATTCCCACCCAGAGCAAACATTTGTGTGATGAATATAGATGTTTGTTCTGTGTTTGGGTCTTGTATCATATATTACGTATGCATTTCCAAAAAAAAAGTATGTAGGTAAGTATTCTATCCGTAATCTAGTTCCCATATTCCCATAGATGGCGATGTGTAAAATTAATGTCCTGTAATATTTATTTATATACTTATTCATTTAAATAGGTACTGAATCTTACATTGATTTTTATCGCAGTTGTACTCGTACATATCGCAATCGTCGATAAAGAGTTTGGTGTCGTTGAATTTGTTAACCACCTGAAGCCCGCACTCTGGAATCCACGTGTGATTACATATGTCTGCCAGGACACAATTGCTGAGAGGCTAAAAATTTAAGCTTACGAAAAAAATCTGATCTATTGCAATTTAGGTAAAAAACAACAGTAATTTGTTTTGTATTATAAGCTATATGTAAGTTGTATTGATATTATATATTTTGTGTGTAGCCCGCACAAAACAACGTCAGTTTTAGGGCTCATTCAAAAACTGTAATTAATACAGTTTATTTAAAAATATTTCAAATAAGGGTGTCACATAACTCTGATGGAAATGAAAAAGGTTAATAAAAATATTATCTATATAATAGGAAATTTAATTTATCTTGCGTTTTGATTCAAACACTGAAAATGATGTGGGCTTATTGGTACAGATATAATATACCATACAAACGTAGTTTGCGTTTCCGAATTAATAAAATATAAAATTTACTTAGAAATGAACGACAAACTATGTTTGTATGGAATAGCAGAACATCGGCCCCTGTTGAGCCATTACACGTAGGTATAACAAAGTCTAAGTCAAAATGCATTTTTAAGATTCAATATTTTAGGATCCTTTTGAAACAAGACAAATCTACCGACTGTTCGGAATCGCGACCAGCACACCAGGAGAAATGCAAGAACCTCGGGCTATTTTTTTGATGATTCATTGAATATTGAGGTACCTACAGAGTTTTAAATAATTAAAATAACAATAAAAGTTAATGTTATTATATTAAATTTCATTTCACACAGCGCCATCTGGCTCAATAAGTAGGTACATCATAAACCTTAATACTTAATACTATTTTCAAACCTTTATAACCTACCACCTAACCAATGGGCATCGAATAATCACCACTTAGCTGTCAACTGGTAGGTATAGCAACATCGGGCCACGCGTTCTTATCGTCGATATATTCAATTATTTTGTAGTAGGCAATTTGAATTAAATTACTATTTATTTACAATTTGAATTTACGATTGTATTTCTCTATCACTCTCAGCTTATCTACAAAAAAAATTATCTAAATCTTATCATTTCGTTTGCATAATTTCCGGGTCCTAAATCCAATCCGTATGCTATGTAGATACGAATCTCTACTCTAATATACTTTTTACATAATACAATGAGGAGAATCCGCTGTATTTCAATATGAATAAAATTTGACAAGAAATCTAGGGTTCATTGAAAAAAACTTATCGACACATGTTTCGCGTCTACACATCCTCAGGTAATTAAGTCTTGGTGCCCTCCAAATGAATGGAGGAGTGCAGAAATCTTTATTTACTATGTTTCAATTTATCACAAATTCATTTAAAACGTTTAACTTCACATTATTGCGATCCTACCAACCAGGATTTAAAATGTTAGTGGGGAAAATGCCAATGGGGAAAATGGTTATTTATTTTTGCAAATTGTCATAATCCCCTCTGGTGGAGCTAGCTCAGTGGGGATTATGACAATATACCGAGCCGAGCACATTCGAGCTCTAACAAAATAGAAGGTTTAGTCAGATGCCGTCAGAGCAATTTCCTGTGCGTCCGCCGCTCATTGACGTCAGAGGCTACCCCTACTACTATAATTGCTGTCTTGCCCTTCAAATGCACGACTATCATTTCATCTGGTTAACAATGGGTATATTTCTAACAAAAGCCTTATTAGATGTATTATTTTTATAGAGGATTAGGTTTAATTTCAGATTGTTGTCTTGTTTTAGTTGCCTACAAACAAAAGAATCATAGAGATATATTAGAAGCGTACCAATCATACAGTCCACAACATTACGTCAATCATCGAATGATTATCTATAATAGGAAAAACTCAGTAGGACTAAGATGAACACCGCGTAAAGAATATCTCGAGTGCTTCGTCGTGGCGGTGGCGGCTGGCGTAGCACTGCTACGCGGAGGAAATGACATGAGACTTGTCGCGGTGGTTCATCATAAGCCCCCAGGTGTGGCCTAGGTATTGTGATTTAAGAAATCAATCTAGATATAAGCACAATCAAGCAATTCTTTGGATTTGGAAGAGATTGTACCAGGACATTTTAACTAGCTTACCCAGATAAAATGAGCAAACACTACTAGTGGACTGAAAACCGCAACTGAAACAGACAATATTGGTTAAATGTTTTCGGATAAGTACTCGTTCATCCGAACTGTGGTGTTATCTGCGCTGCTACATCTAACTCCCCCAAGCTATCCTCAACAGGAGAAAGTTGTATTTTTTTATATCCCCCCACCTAATATTATTGCTACTTCTAAGCCGTGGGCATGTGCCGTACGTAACTTAGTAGTTTGGACTGCCTCTGAATACCACCTTGTATAGGTGACCCTCATAAGATCCATGCTCTGAGTAGTGATCAAAGGTAAATCTTCTAAAGGGTAGACGTGGTGAATCTGTTTAGATTTTTTCCCCCAAGATTACCTTTCCATCATGCTATGTGATAAGATAATGCAAATAAATAAACTTTTGTAAAGCTCTTGTGCAGTGCGACGGCGGCGAGGGTGCGCGGTGGCGCCACCGTCGCGCGTCGCATGGCGAGACAAAACAATTGAAAGACACTCATTTGAACCCGCCACCCCCTTCTTAGCGTCAGCTACAAAAGCACTCACCTATCAAATAGCATCGCCTATACATGATAACGTTGAGTCATTTTTATAAAGTTAAATCACAATTCAATCTTCATCCATATTCAAGTTGACGGAATTCTCGCGATAAGATTAGGTACGCGTGATTTATAAAATGTCATAAAATATTTATGATTGTTGCTTATAAGTTAGTAAGGTAGTAATAGTTAAGTTAGTAATAGTTGACAAGTGAAAGAATGAATTTGTATAAGTTTGGATTTGTTTAACCGCCTCTGTGGGTTAGTGGTTCAACCCACCGATTTCAGATACAGAGGTCCCGGGTTCGATCTCCATGGGGAGTACAATATATTGTGCTTGGTTTGGTTGGTGGTAGGACTTTGTATAGCGGACCTATACAAAGTCCTACCACCAACAAATCCTGGCTAGCTACCACCATCTTACCTAATTCTGTCGCCATAATAACAATTCTAAAATTGTTGTGTTCCAGCATTTAGAGGTAAGATAGCCAGTTCCTCGGTTTGTTGAGAATTCCGGGTGAAGTGCGCCTCCACCTTCGGCCTTATCTCAACTTGTTACCAGGTGAGATGAAGGCCGAGTGCTTACCCGTCGTACAATAAGAAAAAAAAACGTAAGACTCACATTCTACATTTAATTACAATTTCTCATTACAAGTTTCTTGCGTCTTTGCCCGCTTTGCACCCGGATGAATAGTAGCCTAGGTCTACTGTTAGTATGTTTTTCTGAACGACATAAACATCAACTCGCCTCTACGTGTTAGACAAGCGAGCTCTATCTAAGGCAACCCCTTGTTTATAAGTGAGCTGGGGGTCAAACGCTCGGCTTTCACCAATAATAAAAACAATTTTAGTTGAAAACGATTTTTTTGACATTTAATAATTATTTTTCTCCTTTGTTTGTATGCTTAATTTATTCATAATTTTACATAGGGACATGAAGTAATTAACATTTCTTTAATCTTGGAGGTGCCCGTTGGTGACTGCGCTGCATTTTATAACTATGACGTTTCATATCAAATCGATGTAGCCGATAAATTAATAAATATTTAATTTTCAGCTTAATCGGTTGTCGTTTTAGCAAAATAATCGAATGTCTCATTCCCGGTCCAGATGAACATATGTAAAAAGTTTCAACTCACTACTCAGTGGTTTTGACGTGGAACAAAGATCCATTAATGTGACTAGTGAAACGCCCGTGACATCGTATCATATCAGTAATCATTTCTTAGTGCACCCCTACATGAAAGGAAGCTCTGTATCTATATCAAGCAAGGCGTTCCTGTCTTCCGATTAAGTACCTACAACTCTTTGGTTGTTATAACTCCATTTTTTATGGGTGTGAACAATTAAAATATTTGTCATACTGTGGCGTGAAAAATATTAGAATAGTTTATTTTCAGTCTTAAATAATTACAAGAGAAGAAATCCGACTACCATATAAAAGCATTAAAAATAAAAAATGCGAACAATATTGGTGTCGGAAAGTATTGCATGGCAGTAGTAGGTTGAGTGCCTCTTGCACATCCATTACTTGAAGTTGCTCTTAGACAGTAAAACATTCTAGGAGTTCCTCCCTTAAACCATGTAGGTATAGACTTTTATCGCAGATGCGTGGGCTTTCAATATTAGTAATTAACTGCGTTATGGTTTTAGGCAAATGGTAGCTTCAAAACACGTTGTGAATTCAAAAACGTGAAATAGGTACGCTACTACATACTAGCTACATGTTGCTACAACAAAATCTTAACGAGCAAAGTTTGCTCAAATTTTTATTAGTTAGTTACCTGTAGCATAATTTGTTAACTATTGTTTAATTATATATTTTTTTAATTCAATGTTTATATTTAACAAATTGGTTTCCTAACTGACTAAATGTTCACAAGGAAAGTTTGCTAAGTAATTCTAAAATCCCGTTTATATCATATACGAGTACATGTAGCCAGTATGTATTGGCGAATTTCGTTTATGAATACACGTGTTTTGATGTAAAAATTTAACAAAAATCATTTCATGTACCAAAACCACTTCATGTAGAACCTTCTTAAGGTTGGGTGAAACCTTGAGAAGTAATCCTGGAGTAAAATTCAGATAATCACATTCATCACATTTTACTGCACCTTTATCATTGAAAACGCTATTTTTACAAAACAAATAGGCTAGTATGCCCTAAACTGCCAATACTTAGAATATATGTAGAAATATATAAACTAATATAGACATACTTAGGCTATTTGTTAGTTTTAGGGTTCCGTACCCAATGGGTACCGACGGGACCCTATTGCTAAGCCAACGCTGACTGTCCGTCTTATCTTGTTTTTAATAGGTAGGTTAACTAGTAGTGGTGGTTGACATTTTCAGAGAATATAATGTGTAATTATGGCGGATTACTTACTTATCAAAAAGACTACTATATAAAAAATAGAGGGTCCTTGATAAGAAACGTACTTTTTAATGTGAATAGTTCTTAAATTGATGTATAAAAACATATAAGCACTAAAAACCGACCAAGCGTGTATTGAACCCACTCTCTGGGTTCTCTCAACAGAGTGCAATAAAACCAGCATATTTTCCCTTAAAATGTGGGTTGGAACCCTCTGTGCGTGTCTGGTTCGCACATGGCTTGTTAATATCTCATAAACCAAGTTCAACTTGCATTACTCGGGAATCGAACCCGTTCACCTCGCGACGACATTGACCAAGTGCAAGCTGGCCGCTTCCGCGCGGATCGGTACTTCCGGTAGGGTATTAAATGAGGTTCGATAAATCAACAAGTCAAGCAACAAGCCTACATACACATAATAACGTAGCTTAGGTAACGTATAGACAGAAATGTATAAATGTATGTAATAAATGTATAATATAACCTTCCAGCTTTGAAGGAGGCCCCGTGCAACAGTGGACATTAATTGATCATCATGATCATCGTTTAAGCCCACATACTGCCCACTGAACATTGGCCTTCATCCATCGACTCCTCGCTTCCGCCACATTGTCTTTGGTTCATCGAGTAGGGGGTCTTCCCACAATTCTGGTCGCCATGCGAGAACATTTGCTCCCCAGTGGTTATCGGGTCTGCGAACTATGTAGCCTGCCTACTGCCACTTCAGCTTGCATATTGTGAGAGCTAGACAAGTATGTCAGTAACTTTGGTTCTTTTACAGATATCCATATTCCGAATTTTATAACGTAGAAATGCCAAGCAAAGCTCTCTTAATAGCTCGCTGTGCAACTTAGAAACTTATAGGGCCTATATAGGCCCTATAGTGAGCGACCACGTATCGGATCCGAGAAAGCTGCCCTTTCGAGTTGGATTCGTCGGCTCTTGACCTCTTTATCGAAGTTGGATTTACCTAGTTGGATCATCTGTCCTGGCCTGCAACTAAAACTTTTATAACATACGTATGTATTAATTATTACAAAAAAATATATATAATATATTGACTAACATTCGTAAATAAAGCTTTTATCATTCGGATAATAAGAACATGTAATCAGCAATTGTAAAAAGATATATACATTGGTGTTCCGGCTTCAACACCGTAATGCCTCCGTTACCTGCCGTATCAGACCACTTTCGCTACATAGAAATGTCAATGTCAAAGTCAAACATTACGTCAAAGTGCACGCTACAAATTTATGTAACCTATAATTATTCGCCTCTGTAACCATCAACGCCGCGTCAATTAATTAATTGGAAAGAAAATAAGTTGGTATCATTACAAATATACACGAGAAAAGGCGCATCTTTGATTCAATCAAATTAGAGTCAGATAACAAGCCTACATACACATACCTATAGTTAACCATCTACATACATATGTACCTATACGTACGAGCGAGGAACTCCTTACTTAGATATGCAAGACAGTTAATCTCTACTGTTGTGCAACCCTTCCAAACGCTAATGTTCGCATTCTTTTTATTATTTACTAGCAATTGTTTTTGCTGCTTGCTTGTTATGTATCCAAGTAGTATAAAAGAAAAGGATTTGATCATGCAATATTCTGGTTTCTTATTAATTGGGTAACAACAAACTACTGTAGCTTACCTCTATAATAAGTTTTCAGCTAAATTCAGCATATTAATAGAAAGAAAAGTAGGTTCTAACTTTATTTGTTGCTATGATTATTTGGACATTACTTACATTACGTACATAACATTTTTATTCTGATAATTTAATGCACAGAAATTAAATTCTATAACTCTCAACATCGTCAACTGAGTTCTTACATATTATAAATCTCAAACTAGGTCAGAAATATTATAGATCGAGTTCTAGTTAGAGACTCCAAGCTTTGGCTTCAGGTAAATAGCTGTCTTGATATTACGGGCTTTCGAGACAGTGGTTGCAAACAGAAAAATTACTGTATTTCATTACATTTCTTGCGTAAGCCGACTGCTTTCCTTGTACATACATGGTTTAATTATACATATTGTTTGCATAAATAATGTTTATTTTCTCCATAAAGTCGTTTGAATAAAATGTTCTTGTAAACTATATTCCCGAGCCGACCAATTTGCATAGTGGGTATGGGTATGCGTACGAGGTTGAAGAATACTCGAGAACCTAGTCCAGGTTTCTACGTAGTAGTTAATAGTTGATCAAGTGAGCAAAGCGAACCAGATCTCCGATTTATGTTGGGGAATCCGGCACTGTATGTATGTATGCGGCAATGTTTGTGACGGCATAACTTTCGAACGGATTATCCGATTTGCATGAAATTTAATATGGATAGAGATAATGTAAATAGAATTTGATATTTGAAAAGGGGGTAGTTTTTGAGATATTGAGGTGAAAAGAATTACAATTTTTCACCCATACCTTTTGAAAGGCTGATTCGATCAATTTAACATTTTGAACATATTGAGATTATGTTAATACTTATCAATCGGTACGAGATTTTTTTGACACTGGGGTAGTTTTTGAGTAATAGGGGTGTTAAGTGAAACGAGAAGATTTTTGGCTTGTCATTTGTAAGAGTATCGACTACACATTCATAAAAAATATAAAATGTAGATATTTTAGGGGTGGTTTTCGTAACAAAGGGGCGCGTCAAGGGGTTAAAACGCTTGGTATGTCTTGTAGGATAGACGGTTAAAGGGGTTAGGGGTAGACTTCACAATTAACTTTATTTTGATTTGCTGAAACCACCCCTGTATTTACATTAAGGGTTGCAAAAGGGGTAAGTTAGATTTAAGTCTTGAAAATGTGTTAAAACATGAAATATCATATGAAATAGGGGTTGAGACTGATTTCAAAATACGTTTACAGTAAATTAAATTAACAAAAAGGGAGCAAAGGTTGGTCATCAGGTCTTGTAAGATAAGAGAGGGTTAAATTCGAAATTTCTTTAAAACGGGTCTATTTATCTATTGTTATTCACTCAATACGTTACGGTACGGCCATTATTGCCACGCTAAGCAGACAGATTGGTGCTCACAGTTAAAGTTTTGTTTACAAAAGAAAAAAGCTGGTGCCTTTTTGGTTGACTTTACGTCATCCGTGAGCTGGAGAGGTAGATTTTTAAACCATAACTATAAGGCAAAAGTGTTTTGCGATCACTTTTTAAAACGACATCAACCTTTGATTCATGTTATCAATGACGTTAGCAACAAGAGAGAGCCTCGAACACTCAGGGTAGACAAAAAAAAACATATTTCGGCCAAGGAATGTTAAGTTTACACTTCTTGTATACACTGCGTGTAAACATTTCCAGCCCTTTTCGTGTCGTCAGAGGGGTGGCGCATGGCGGCCGGGAGATAAATTGTTGACAAAGTCCTAGCCTAAGATCTTAGCTAATAATAATCTGTAATTATTATGCATTTTCTTTCAAATCCATGCAGTAGTTGTGATGTGCGTTCAAGACAGACAAAGAGACAAAAATGCAACAAGCTATTGTTTTGGGTTCTGTATTGACAATAGTGTTTACTCCAATGGAAATTTTCAAAAAGTATTGAATGTACACATTTTGACCCGTTACAGTTATATATACAAAAAAAACTCAAGTGTAAGGCGTAAAATCATTCGCTAGTCTAACTTCAATAAGCCCTCTTCGACCCCAATACCGAGAAGAGTGCTAACCTTCTGGAACCTCGTCCTATCGGTGATATCATCCTACGATAGCCCACGAATCGAGGTCAACAAGTAAAAGCGTTTATCTGCAGTACATTGCCTAGCACTTTCAAAAGAATTGCGATTATGTGTTTTTTTGTACGAAGGGGTAGCGTTTGACCTTCATCTCACCTGGTTTCAAGTTATGATCAGACCGAAGAAGATGGAAGCACACTTCACCCGGAATCCTCAACATATTGAGGAACTGGCTTACGTTACTTATCTTACCTCCAAGTTTTTTTTTATTGTACGACGGGGAAGCGCTTGGCCTTCATCTCACCTGGTTATAAGTTAAGATAAGGCCGAAGGTGGATGCGCACTTCACCCGGAATCCTTAGCAAACGAAAGAACTAAATATACAACCCAACAATTAATAGAACGAATAATTTCGAATTGTTGTTATGGCGATAGACTTAGGTAAGATGTTGGTAGCTAGCCAAGCGGACTTAAACAAAGTCCTACCACCAACTAAACCAAGCACAATATTGTATTCCCCTATCTCCATGGAGATCGAACCCAAAGACCACAAAGGCGGCAAACTAGCTTCCTTCTTCACGTCAAGACTACTCAAAGGATTATTGCTCTGTACCACGAATAATTAGGCTACTTTTTATCCGGGTCCTGGGTGAATCCACCAGCAGAAGCTAGCTTAGATCTTCCATCTCTATGGATTATTTGATATGTAATTCTCCATACTCTCTAGTATGGAGAATTACATATCAAATAATCACATATAAAAATATCGTTGTTTTTAGATTTGAATCCTTTATTCAGTTTATTGTCGTGAATTTATTGATTATAGGCCTCCTGAATAAGTTTTAAGTGGTCTTGTGGTTCGTAATGTGGATATCCTAGACGAACCACAGTCACTAACAAATCTGAATAAGAAGAATTAGCAAGCAATTCCGAGTTGTTCCCATTCAGAGACTAGATGGCGCTGTGTGAAATCAATGTCTTTTAATATTTATTTATTAGTTCTATGAAACGTGACGTCAGCAGACAAAATAATATTTTATTTTCATACTAGCTGTACCAGTGCAGTTTCACTTGCACATAACATAGGACGCCGTAAATACATATTTTCCATTCAAACTTGGATCTCTCCTGCCTACCCCACAGAAAAATGAAATGAGATTTTACATCACCGACATTAAATATTACCTATCTAATGCAAAGTTTCTAGTTCGTGGCGGCAGCAGTGCGGTAAAGATTATTATAAATCGCTAGCAAAGGTTAATACTTATTGACCCGCCCGTGGATGTCATTCGATTCGACTAAGGGATTTTAGCAGGAAATGGGCGAGTAGCAGCTTCCATCCATCTAAGAACTTACCTGACACCAACTCACCTGTCAAGTGTGGGGATAATGGCAAACCCCCTCTTTCTCTTGTTAGGAGATGGGCAACATACTCTTTAGTACTAAACACAAATACTGCCATCATCAACTCGCCTTTCAAGCGTAGTGGTTATGGCAAATCCCCCAGTCACACTCATTGAGACTTGAGAGTTGAGAGATAAATGGCAGCATACACTCAAATAGGTAGGTTATCAGGGTGGTCTCACTCCATCGTAGACCTTATCCTTGTTTGTGCACATCTAAAGGTCAAGAGCATGGTACATAAAAAAAATCTGCCTTCCACGGTTGTCATAGAAATACCAACACCACAAATACTGACTCGCTTGCTACGCTCTGCCCATGTTCTGTAGTAATACTTATTGAGTGATGATGATGATGTGTCAAATTTCCTAAAACGATGCCAGAATATAAGTTTTCATATAATGTTTAGACTTCTATTAAAATTAGTACGTATACGCGCAATGACAACGTCCTACACGTTCACACGCAAGAAATCAAAAGTATAAGATTCCAAAACAGTAATTTTATGGCACCTATCGCCCAGAAAATAGCTGTACCTGTGCAGTATCACTTGCACATAAAATAAAACGCCACGTAATCAGCTTTGATCTATCCTGCAGCCCTTTAGAAAGACGTACCTACGTAGTTTGATTTTACACCACTGACATCGGTCTTTTTTTATCTTAGAGTGTAAGGTTTCTGGTTAATATGGTTCTCTCTGATAACGGCTCCTGGATGTTATTAGATTCGACCAAGGGATTTCCCCTGGAGATGGGCAGCAGCTTTCAACTATCTTAGTACCTATACCTACCTACCTAACACCGCCACTGTGATTACCTGCCAAGGATAGTGGCAATGAATCCCCCGTTACTCTAAAAATAAATAGAATCACTTTTTCCCCTACTATGACCACTACTTAGAGCGTGGATCTTATGAGGATCACCTACTATATATACCAACACTGCAATTACCGAATCGCCCGCCAAGCGTGGCCCATGTCATGCAGTGGTACTTTTTTGGGCTATGATTATGACACGAAAACCTAAAAAGGACACCAGAACAAAAATTGCTCATACTATCTCTATTACCTACGTTTACGTATCGTAGTGGCAATGACTGTCGTTCTGCTCAGAGCAAAGCCACAGAATGGTTTGCTAAAAAAAATAGTTTTACATGCCTTTGCCCAACCGCGATTCAGAAGTAATGAAATGAGATAAGATAATGGCAGGAGTATGGGTTGCAATGCAATTTTAAATGTCGTAAAACGACCAGGAGATGGTTAGTCAGTACGACTAACCAACCCGCCTGCCCATCACGGTGACTATCACAAACGTTTTCCGGTACGATGATGATGATGACGACGATACTGACCCACCTAAATAATGAGGGATACGGGCAGGAGAATAACAGTTGATGATGATAATGATGATGATAAATTAACATTTATGGACCGCAAGGGTAAAAAGTACCATTTTAAAAATGCACCGTGATGTTCCGTAGCCAAGCGTATACACAACAATACACAGCAACTCTGAATTTTGAATGTTGGATACATCGATATATTTATTATTATTCTAAGGTTGGATATTACCTACCTTTTACGATTTGCATAAGTTCCTTTGACAACTACAAGCAATTAATTCTAAGTTAAAATTTAAATCTCCAAAGAGTATTTAGCTCATCACTCGTCATCAACCTTTCGCTTATGCATAGAAGTTTAAAGTGTGTTTACTTTACACGCGTCACGCCGAAAACGTCTCTTTGACCACGCTAATCTCCGAAAGTACAGAACCGATTTCAATGAGGTTTTCAATGGTAGATTGTGTAATATTGGGTTAACATTATTCGTTTAATTTATCAAAATCCAATCATAAATTAAAAAGATATGCACGCAATAAAACAAAATGCTATAAAAAAATATAAAAGTCAATACAACTTTTTAATGTATATATTTTTTCAAAAAAATCGAGCGTCAGAACCATAACCCTGAACCATACACAACACATCATTGAAAACATCCAAATCGGATAAGCCGTTCCGGAAATACGCAGGCACAAACAAACAGACAAACAGACAATAATTCTAAAAACTGTATTTTTATGCTCAGCTGCATGTTTTAAGTAGGTAGCATCAATTTTTTTTTGAATATATTAAATGTACAGACACAGCTTTTATACGATTTTATTATAAGTATAGATATAGATAGATATTGTACTTTAGAACATGTTATACTTTTATTTCCCAAATGTTTTTAAATAAACAAGGAAAATAAGACCTGCATTACGATTATGAAACACCCATTGCCACTTCAGCTTGCTAATTCTTATTATTATGTTCAACCGATAACCGATGGTAAGTAAGTTTCACGCATGGTAACTACACAAAACGGAATGTAGGAAGATCCCCACTCGATGCACCGACGAAATCGTGGTGGACGCGGGAAGTCAAAGGATAGAAGAGGCTCAGTCGCTATTTGTAGCATTGGAGGAAGCTTATGTTCTGCAGTGGACGTGTATGATAATGACGTATTTTAATGCTACAATGTATCAAAAACCAACTCTCTATACGCGTACCTTTTAAGGACCTTAAGGTAGCTACATTGTGGTCTCGCCAAAAACGTCTAAGCTAAACTGTTATTGGAACAAACTCAAGTACCTCATAAACATGCCTGTGGCTTGCGGTGGTCGTTGCCATGATGGGCTTGCTGCCAACTGGGTGAGGATGTATCAGCTGACCGACTTTTTACCAACAATGCCAATTCTCGGGTTTATTGTTATCGTACAACCAAGGGTCACGGTAAATGGAAATATGTTGTCCCTAACTACACTTTTGGGAAACAGACGCGAGTATGTATATGTATTGTAAAATCAATAGACAGGTCATGCCGTCGACGTTATTTTGAATGTAAATTGCAACCGCACTACGATCTGATAATTATCATCAGGATTTGGTTGATATAAGTATACATTTATTCAATAAAAAGTACAATTAGACTAACTATGGACAAAGGAATCAGTCAGATTACCTAAGGACCGTTACAAACAAATTATATTATTAATATTATATATAATATTATAAATATTACAAAGGTTGATATTCCATTTCCTACCAAAAATTGTTTATAATGCACACTGCAAAAACATGTCAAGCAAGTTAAAGGTGTCCGTTTTTCTATTGACATGATACCTAACGCCTTAAATTAAAAATTATAGGAAGGCTCGCAATGTCGTAGACCTTATCCTTGCAGACAAACTTGAAGGTCAATAGTTGACCCATCATACATAAAAAAAATACATTGCACAAAATTGTACTCCCCTTGGGGATCGGAACACGGGACCTCCGATCTGACACCGGTAGTCGAACTACTAGACCACCGAGGCGGTACTTCAGTCCGCGTAAAATTGGTAGGCGCACCTACCAACCTACCTAGAGGGTATTCTTTGCCAGGGCCGCAACGGTCAATGCATTGTAGGAATGTATACCTACTAGCTCAAACTTAATGTAAAGTATGAAAATTACAAGCCTCTTCCCGTTTCTGCCCTCAATCCGGCCCTTTATCCAAGCGTTTGTGATAATGAGTGTATTATCATCAGACCAAGAGAGATTGAAACAAGATCTCACCTTTGAAGAAAATGTCATCTAATTTTAGAGAATTCCATATTCGAAAAGGGTTCCTTACAAATTATCAACGCCTACGCGTAATTTCTAGGTAATCCATATTATTTTCGTGCGTAGCTCCGCCGCAACACATCTCTCAACTACCTCTACATACTCCTAAATGAGCATGTTTCGTTGTATATTATTAAAATAATTGCATTTCGACAAGATTATCTACAATTAGGGCAAGTACAGCCGCCTTCAAACATGTCTCCGCCATTACGTAACTCCCACACGAATAGAATTGATTTTTGTTAGCGTTCGACTATACGCATGCGCCAATACCTTAACGCACACAGATACAATCCATGACTACACATTGATAGATCCTTCAGTTTCGTGTTGAAGTGAATAAGAACTTAGTGTATTTAACAATAAGGGTGGGTTTAGGGGTGCGAGTTCCATTGATATTTTTAGACAAACGTGCCTAGTATGGCTTACTGACGCGCCCTCTTCCATACAAATCGGGAAACTCAGCCGTGGAACATTTTCCACTTCTGTCCATAATTCTGAAATTCCATTCAGCAGCACATACTTGCTGTCTCCGGATGAAAATAGTGTGTTCAAGTGAAAGGCTTGCATTTTGTGACTGTTCTTTGATAAACGTTTATGGAAATTAGGTTCCATTAGTAGGATACGGTTAAATGTGTGACGGTTCGTGGATCGCGGGCGGCTATAGATATCAGTGAATGAAATAAGTGCCGGTCGTATACCCGACTGAATCGATAAGCTCTCTCGTCAAGTGACCACCAGGAGAAAAGCAAGACAAAGATGTAAGTGATCAGAATAAGCGAAACCCTGAAACCCAAAACTGAAAAACTGAAAATTAGAACGTAGCTTCCTCCCACTCATAGCTGGTCAACCTTTTGATAAAGTGAAACTGAGGACGTAAGATGTTAATTTCTCTACGTGTTCGCTTTGCTAGTGTCGATTTCTAAATTATAGGTTTTATTTCCCATACCTACCAATAGCAACATAAGGTTATTTTTTAAATCGATTTTTTACCTTTGTCATACCTTTATGGCAGTTTGTAGTAAATTTACATCTAGTACCGCTATTTGTAGTAGGTCAAAGTAGACATGGATGTTTCCTTGGTTTAGCTTAGCTGTTGCCGTCGACTTCGCCCGACATATAAATCCGCTGTTTGGTCTCGAAAATAGAAACAAAATATTGAATCTCTGTTCATTCATACTACTTTTGAATCGAATGAACATAACATTGGTTTCTATGAATATGGTTGGATTGATGGATGAATGGATTGCGATATAGGTCTTCTGGCTCCAAATTTCCGTGGATTCATCAATATAGCCCGAATAAGTCCACTAATGATGGCCGCCCAAAGAGTGTGAGTGGGATGGAAGAGATCAAACAAACCACTCTTCTTCAACTTCAACTTCACTTCAACCGCCTCTGTAGTCTAGTGGTTCAACCCACCGATTTCAGATCCAAAGGTCCCGGGTTCGATCCCCATGGGGAGTACAGTATATTGTGCTTGGTTTGGTTGGTGGTAGAACTTTGTTGAAGTCCGCCTGGCTAGCTACCACCATCTTACCTAATTCTGTCGCCATAATAACAATCTAAAAATTATTGTGTTCCGGCATTCAGAGGTAAGATAGCCAGTTCCTCAGTTTGTTGAGGATTCTGGATGAAGAGCGCCTCCACCTTATCTTAACTTGTTACCAGGTGAGATGAAGCGCTTCCCCGTCGTACAATAAAAAAAAAAAAGTGGCAGCCGAATTAGTGACCGGTACTGCCCATCTACTGGTAATGGGATTCATTTTCTACATTACTGGCTGAGTGAGAGGATTTCTAATCTTTTCTTTGGTTGACGTATTATGTTATTCAGATAAAAGTGGAATCGATATGAAAATTGATGATGATGTCGAAATTACTTTTGCATAAATTAAAGAGATTCGTGTAACTTTAAACTACTGACATGTCTTCCATATTTTATTTATCACTGAAAACAATAACCGTAGGAGTATTGTTAAAGGGGGCCGCGTTAACCAGGCACAGACTATGCCACTCGATAAAGGTTTTTTTATAAGTACTTACCATCCCGCCTGATGTTAAGTGGAACTAGCCTTTAACAAAGGCTTGCTGCGTAGGTCATATCCACAAAGACCATGACCTACGCTTGCAACTTGAGGCATAAACGTGTTAAGTCCCGTGTGCCCGTAATTTCACCGGCAACCATAGGTACCCTTCAAACTGCTTGGCAGCTGAAATAGGTATAGTGGTAGTACTTACCCCGGACAAGCCCTTTCACAAGGAACTCTACTACTCTTTTTTACCATATTTTCTTTGTTTCTTTGTGCTACTAGGGTACTTACGAGATAATGTGGGGTGGAGTGGAATACAATGAATATGAATTCACTTACGAATAATTACAACAAAGGATTTGGAATGATTATTGCTAGTTATAAATTCGTTACACCCACTTGGGTCCTCTCTATGACGAGGCATGACATCATGCTCGGTTCATCTATAATTTTAGGCATTGAAGGCAGACATGACCTACAACCAATGACCTGAAATAGAGGATTCATATAGTTCTGAAACTAGCGATGAATCTTTATTTTGATAAGTGGGGTAGTTTTTGAGATATAAGGGAGAAAAGAAAAACAATATTACGCCTATATATTATGCACGTTTGATAATTTTATGTGTACATTTTTATAATGCGGAAATTACGCCATTATTCAATACCAAATTCTGAAACTAGGGTAGTTTTTGAGATATAGGGATATTAAGTGAGACAAGAAGGCCTTTGGCTTGTGGGTTGTCATTTGTAAGAGTATCGACTGCACCTAAAAAAAGGTTGTTTAACTTTTGAATACGGGTGGTTTTTGTAACATAGGGGCACGTAAGTTTGGTATGTCTTGTATGATATTTCGTTAAAGGGGTTGACTTTACTATTCGTTTTTTTACTTGCTGAAACCAAATCAAATCAAATCAAATCAAAATTATTTATTTGGGATATTACAAAACACAAAATGGGTTAGGTACAATATTTTTTTTAAATGCGGGTAATCCCTGAAAGGTCCCAACTCAGCATTAATGCAGGCTGTGAAGCCTGTGCTGGTCGGTTGGACGTGCTTAGACACAATAAATTATACACATACAGAACAAAAAATGAGAAATTAATTAAAAGAAAATAGTAATAAAACATTGAATTAATATTGACTGGGTTAGCATTGAAATTGAATTAAAATTACAGTTAAAAAAAATGAAATTAAATCGAAACATCCAATTTATAAAAATACCAATGAAAATTTATTAGATTACAATTCAAATTTTAAATATGATCCAATTTAATATACTTAAATACACAGGTATTTAAATTAAACCACCCCTGACACCATTGACATGTATGGTTGCAAAACGGTTAGATAAGAATAAAGTCTTGTGAAATATCATATGACGAGATTAGATTGCTTAACTTTGACTCTGACTTGACTTTGACTTTGACTTTTGCCCTAATTAAGGGCAAGATAAAGGGTTGCAAAAGGTGATTATCAGATCTTGCAAGGTAGTGACGCGAGGGTATTTGGATTTTGATTGATATATAAAACTGGTCTATTTATTTTAATTTTTCACTCAATACTCACACAAACCAAACCAAGGGTGTAGATAAAATCCAAAAACTAATTATAGAATATCATGCAAGGGGTTTGATTGCGCACATACCACATCAACATCACATTATTGTCCACCACAATGTGGAAAGAACTTCCTCCAATATAGTAAGGTTTGGCCATAATCACCACGCTTGGCAGACAGATTGGTGTTCACAGTTAAAGTTTTGTTTACAAACAGAAGAAAGCTGCTGACTTTTTGATGAAGCCCCTTGGTTGACTTATACGCCCATCCTTGGGTAGGAGGGGTATATTTAAAAACCACGACTACTATGGACGGCACTTTTCAATAATTAGACGTCAACCTTTAGTTAGATAGTGATGGACTTATTATTGTATTATGTTATACCTAATACTATGACGCACAGACCAAAGCATCATAATGCTTTGCTCTCATTCTGGCTTTGCATAGAATGGGCAATAAGTTAGCAATAAGAGAGAGCCACAAACACTCAGGTAAATAAAGAGAGATTGAGAAAAAAGCGTGCTTAGGTAAGGTAAGAACGGTGTAATGATAGCACACTTTTATTATTTGTTAATTACATTCTTTTTGAGAAATAATTTCCGTGGTCAAATACTTACCAGACATCAAGAGAGTTCTGGGAAAACTACTAGTTATCGAGTTTTCCGAATCATGAGTATGATATTTCGCAAAATAACTTAGCTAATATACCTACTACACGGGAATCACATCATTCTTGTCCTCAAAAAGTGAATTGTTACCGTCTGCCCCCATGAACGACCCCCACGTGGGGGCAGACGGTAACGTAATGAAGAAAAAAACTCGAAGTGTCCACGAAAAACCCACAGAAAATTTCATGCGTCATTAAAATTTTGTCAAAATAAAAAGAGCTGGGATAAAAGATTCTTGAAAGCGTTTAGTTCTTATGCGTGGGATATCAACCAGGTGGGGATGATAAAAGGCTGTGCGTCTGAAATTTCTATTGAAGAACGGCGAAGGCGGTATAAGGTCGTGAAGCTCCTGAGCACACTCACCGAAGTACAATCTGTAAAACACCGACAAACACGCAACCTTGCGACGACGGCTCAGGCTGTCGAGTCTTGCTTTGGCAAGGTACTCTTCACCTATGAGCAATTTTGAGAAACGTGCATTTTTGCCACATCATAATTTGTTTTCTAGTTAACTTGTATACGCTTAACCATCATCAGAAAAAGAAGCTGCTACTTTACCTGCGTGGCGTCAAATGCCCACAACAATGCATCCTGATTTCATTGAAACAAAGCAAAACTAATTTGATATATAAAATCATGACGCATTGTTGTGGGCCGGAACTGAATTTGTGGATTAGACGTGAATAGAGCGGTTGTATTTTATAAACTCCGTACCAATGCGATGGTGACATTTCCAGTGTCAATTGGTTTAGCTGTCATAGTGACATTGACATCATTAAAGATTGTCATCATCATCATCACGGATCATCTGCTAGCTCCTTGGAGGCGCGATTAAAGGGCTTCTAGCTTATAGATTGTGATTATATTGAATCACGAACTACGGTCACGATGGCAGTCAGACAGTAAAATTGTTCTATGGTGGCAGATGGTAACACAGAAGATGCGTCGGTAAAGATTAACTCGCACGGCATCTTGTATGATTAAGAACGTCCGGCGTTACTTCTCTCAGCCCGTAATAAAATATTTAACCGCAGCAGGTAATGACTTCAAGAACTGTTCTCGTAGTGCTATAACAAATTCAGAGCGTTACCCAGCAGGCTGCTAGCATCCTAACAACCCATTAAAGTTGCAAGACACGCACAAAGGCAGCTAGCACGTGAACAAATAAGTACGGGTGTAATCGATGTTTTGACAACGTGGAACTTATTCAAAGCTCCGTTTATAAAACTAGCTAGCTGTAGGTACCACTTTGCAGCAAACAAATTGAAACCAATATAACATACTAGCTGCTTCTCATGGCTTCGCCCACGTGGAACCCGGATATAATGTACCCAGCGTACGTGTTTTCCTGGTCTAGAACAGAACATTATCGATGCAAAATTTCAGCTCAATCCGTATTGCTGTTTTTTTTGTAAAAATAACAACAAAGAACCAATACTTAAGTCTCGAATGGCGATATTTGACATCCCGTTTCCATGCCACGGGAACTGATTCATGGAATAAAAGTAGCATATGTATTTATCCAGGGTATAATCTATCTTTGTACCAAATTAATAAATGTTTATTCCTACCTACATAAATCGTGTGTTCATTTTTTTGGTGCCAAATAAATATTTTTCTTTCTTTCTTCTTTCTTTAAATTACCACGCACAATGGACCACTTAGGAGTCTAAGAGCGGAAACGGGAATTTTTTTTTGTTTGTTATATTTTCATGACTTGAAATGCTTTAATTAAAAATCCGCGCACCGACGAAACACAGCAAATCGTTTCGCCAGACTGCAACAAACACAACGGTAGACAGGTGGGCCGTTACAGGACCTACCACCAGTGTAGTTATATTTAGCCGTATAACCGCTAGCAAAATCCAGCTATTCCGTTGCCCCGGGCAAGTTCTTGTTAGTAGGGTTAGTATTCTGATATCTGTGCCCGGGGGTAGAGGTACATCACTCCTCCCCTAAAACAGACTACTTTTACCCGATAACTATCACGAGGACAAAGCCGCAGGTAAGCCAGTTGTTAATAATTTCTCAATTTTTCTACGAAAAGCAATTAGTATCTTGTATCTATCGTATTACGTAAAGTACCTACATTTTGTAAATATAAAAGTCTTTCACAAAAAAAGTACATTTTAACTATAGAAATATATAAGGGAAGCAGTCGGGTTTAGTAAGGACCGTTTTAAACGGTCTATTGGTCACTTGAGTTCAAGTGTACATACAAAAGTAAACCATTGCAGTGTACAGTTATTAGGTACAATCTAAAAATAGGCTGGGATTCAACAAAGTGTCACTTTAAAACTGTCGGAGCTAAATTAAAAAAAAAAATCCGTTCCGCTGACCTAACGCCCACTCCAATTTCATTATATTTGCACTTAACTGAACGCTCAGGACAAAAGCGGACGTTTATTGGATAAACCCACTTGCGCTGAGGGAAGCTGGAAGGGATTCTGGTCCTCGAAAACGTACCTTATCTGTTTAATAAAGAAAAAATACGCATAAAAATAAACTACTTGACTGACTGATAATCACCTAATCTCAGCTCTTTTAAATCTATCTTCCATATCTTTACTCTAAGCTGTACGCTCAGAGTTTTGATGTTATTAGAGAAGTTTTTCAGCGTAGCTTTATTTTTATTAGCTAAGAAAGACTTGTGGGAAATTCCCGCACAGAATGTTGGGAACAAAGCCCCGGGCGTTCGTCAGTTGTATGTAATGAATTAATGCCCAAATTATAAATCCAAGCTTTACAATTTAAGCTAGTTTCAGATTACTACGTAAGGCTCAAACAGATTTATTAGCAAATAGGTCCACCAACGCCAAGGGTTTTCTTCAAACCAGTGCAATAAATGTCCTCTCGCTGTGTATTGCTTCGGTAGCTACTATCAAATCGATATTCGATGCATAATCGATAGCAATCAACCGTGGGAATAGCCAGTCCGTTCGCGTCATTACTTATTACACGAAGTGGGTCAGCAAAATCTCTACTGACGCGAACATTTCGTCGGCCATTGGGCTTGAATTTGAGATGCGACCGCGGGGTCACAACCCTCGAGTATTTTGAACTCGTTTATCAGAAGCAGATCAAATAAACCGGCCAAGTGCGAGTCGTGCACGTACACCGAGATTTCAACCCACATTTCAAGTCAAAACATGCTGTTTTTTTGCATTTAGTTCTCGAGCAATAGTGTAAGTTCTCATGCTTGGCCAATTTTGTGAAAACATATGAATATTCATCAAGGTATGGACTATAATCACACTAAGTTAGAAATATTTAGGCATTATGGCTTTTACGATGGGGCCAAAATAAAAACCACTTATTTTATCAATTTATTTTTTTGATCAAATGAAATCATAATGGCATCAAATGTAATAACATAAAGATTCTAAATATATATATTGTAGCTTTTCGAGGCCGGGATTCTCGTAAAACAAAGAATTTTGCAGTCGGGTTTTAGATTTTCAATTATAATAAAATTTTGAACAGAAGTTTCTCATTTGTCATTGTGTACCTCAAGACATCAAGTCATTTGTGTACCTCAAGACATCAAGTCATTTGTGTACTTCAAGACTTCAAGTCATTTGTGTACCTCAAGACATCAAGTCATTTGTGTACCTCAAGACATCAAGTCATTTGTGTACCTTAAGACATCAAGTCATTTGTATACTTCAAGACATCAAGTCATTTGTGTACCTCAAGACTTCAAGTCATTTGTGTACCTCAAGACATCAAGTCATTTGTGTACCTCAAGACATCAAGTCATTTGTGTACCTAGGTACTAATCCTTTTTCCTTGATTCCTGAACACATTTTTGTTGAAATTTGTTTTTGATATAGAAATCACTCCCGAAAATAAATGAAAGTTTCGAAACAGCGAACTTTCATTACGATCCGAACGAAGTTTGCAAACCATCGAGGCTTTGTTCTCAAGTTTCTGCGAAACACTGAACTTTGGAAGTCATTCAACAATGATTACCGGCTTACCTAACTCACTGGAGCTGTTTCATCTCAAAAAAGTCGGTATAGAATCCAAATAATCTGCTTCAGAATAAGCAAAAACAGTCCTAAGCAGGTCGTATAGCTCACATAACTGATAACCGCTGGTCACTTTAATACCCCTGAGGATTTTTCCGGTCTTGCCAATAAAGTTGCCAATGTTGCTATAACAAATAACAAATGCTACGATAATCATACTTTTTATTGGGAAAACATACATTTCATAAAAATAATAGATATGTCACAATTATTTGTGTTATACAAAAAGCAGTAAAGTTTCCATTCCACCGTTTGGTAAACATAATTAAAAGAGAAGAAAGTTTCTTTATTGAGTTTGTTGACTAGCGTTTAGAAAGGAAACTACTCCAATTTCTAACTTTCTATGCTTATCATATAACACTTTTTTTTCTTTATTGTGTAACTGGCTAGTGCCGGAACACAACAATTCAGAATTTAGAATGACCTATACCTACTTGTTACAGGGCAAGCGAAGGAGGAATCGCGCCAGGCGGAGACGGAGAGATGCCGGTGGGCGGACCCAAGACTACGCAGCAAATAGCGGCAGCGCGCCGTATACAACAGTCGCAGGCGCAGGTCGATGAGGTACGCCATCTTCAAAAAATATATGTGTCATTGCCTCTACAAAGGATATTTTGAGGGTAGTCGAAGTGGCAACACAAAATTTTCGTTGCTCGATAATTATTTGGATTTATGATTATTTATCATGGTGTTATGACAACTTACGGTAATTGCTAATATTAGGTATAGTATTGTACCTCCCACATTAGTCAATAATTAAATATCCATTCCACTCACCGGATACACCAAAACTCTCTATTTAACAAACATGGAGGAGCTATTACGATCCTTGGATTCCAGGATGCACGAGCATGACAGTAATCACAAAAATCTCAGCAGCTCAGATACACAGATTTCACACAGTGACATCTGGATTGCCTCGTGAGTTCACTGAGTTTAAATTACTTGTTTGGAAAGCACTGGCGCTATGAAACTGCATTTAGAACTCTTAGTTTTCATAGCAAAAATTTTTATTTACATAAAAAAGGCTTAACACTATGGTTGTGTTGGAATTCTAAGTGAACCTTTGTTTCAGGTCGTGGATATCATGAAGACGAACGTCGAAAAAGTTCTGGAGCGAGACCAAAAGCTCTCCGAACTCGATGATAGAGCAGGTAACATCAAATTCCAATCAAAAAACTTTTTTTATATCAGTAAGGACCTGATGGTAAGCAATTACCGTCGCCTAAAGACACTCGTAACACCAGAACCATCACTCGCGTATTGCCAAGCCGCTCCTCGGCAATTGTATGGTCTCCCATTCCACAATTAAATTTGTGTATTTCAGGTGATCGCTTTGTCTCAACATTTACAAATGTTATGACTCGGTTAGAGCGGGTTCGAGTCCCGTCGCGGGTTGTGAATTTTTGTGCCATTATAGCATTCCACAATGGTTCGCACCAGGAGAAAGTTCCTCATGAATCTTAGGTACCTACCTACGGTGCACGGTGTTTGGCATTTGGATCACTAAGAAACACATTGTATTGTCGAAAACTAATTGGTCAGATAATAAATGCTCCTACTGGGCATTTATTATCTGATCAATTAGCATATAGATCATCTTCACACTCAGCAAAGTGGAATTTATAGAACGCTGACAGGCTATAAATCCTCTACCTTCATGCTGCTAACGTTGGTATGTTGATTTTCAAGGATAAACTCAAATTACCACACAATTATTGACACGATGTCACCGTGTAGGTCCGTACTAAGATATTATAGTTATTGCATTTCGACTCTGGAGAGGTGAGGTAGATAGGTATGTCCATTATAAATTTTATAGCATTGTGTTGTAAAATATAAATGAAAGATACTACTTACTATACTACTTTCTACAAAAAACAGTAAGTAAACAGTAAGCAAAAAACAGTAAAAACAGCCATACTACTTTCTACAAAAAACAGTAAGGTTAGTGAGTTATAAGGCGTACACCAACTATTGGTAAGATTAAAAACAATATCTACAATGAAGCCTGGACGACTGTATAAGGCTTCAAAGTATTCACAACTTGTAGCCGGCTCTTCGCGCGCAGTTTTGCGTGTTTGAAGGGCATTGGGTTATACTTATTATTGGGCTGAGCCTTCTAATAATTTGGGCCACAGACGAGATTTCAATATTTTTAGGCGCCTTTCCTAAGATTCGAACGCAACAGATTGCATTGATCGTCAAGTAATCAAGTCTCTTTTTGTGCATCGAATCCTCGGGGTATAGTGTTGCGACTCTTTGCACGATGTTTTCCACCAAACTCGATCGTTGGTGGTTTTTATTGTTTTTTATTTTATTACAGATGCACTGCAACAAGGTGCTTCTCAGTTTGAGCAACAAGCTGGGAAACTGAAAAGCAAATTCTGGCTCCAGAATCTAAAGGTAGGTGCCCAAATCTAATTCCTTGTCTTTAACACACCGACAATATAAAGACTGCCTCGATTCGAACTCGAATAGGTATAGGTACCTACCAAAAAAAATAAACCAAAGGCCTCATCTCATCTGGTATCAAACCTATGTTATCATAGCTCATATATCATATCATACCAGATGAGATGAGGAAATATTTGTACTTATTATTGTAATATGCCTTAATTATCGTCTTCAATTTTACTTTTGGTAAGTAAATTAAATAAAAAAACGTTGTGTAGTACCTACAATACAAAGGAACCCTTTTCATCTTTAAAGCCGAAGAATAACCTGGTAGGATCTTTTTGTACCTATTCATCGATATTTATATATGTTAGTAAATAACGGTCTTATTACTGTTCTAGATGATGATAATTGCTGCTGTCATTGGCATCATCATATTGGCCCTCATCATCGGTAAGTAAAATAAAACCTTGACCGACCTCTTGCGTCACTTTGTCGCATCTTAACCATTCTCCAGTTCTTTTTATTTTTTAAAATGCTCACCAAGTTACACAAAAGACCCTCGAAATTTAAGCGCCATATCATACTATTTTCGATAAACGAAGGAACAAAAAAAAATGAACTAAGAAATTTCTCAGTTCATTTGAATGGATGTAAGGTACTCATGTGACATCCATTTCTTGAGTTTAGGTCAGACCCTCATGAAGAGTAGGTATTAGAATGTTACCCGAGTAATGCTACTTCATAAGCTGGCCAAAATCATCTGAGTAGATATGAGTTTTTGACCAAGTTTCAGATCCTGTTTCTTCTGAACACTGGTAAAAGAAAGACAATATTACTATATTGACAAATACCCATTCATTCTTCGCCTCTTGGAATACCTCGGTGTACCTACGTTGTCAACCGGTCTTCCATCTCAATCAAACTAACACATTTCACATTTTCAGCCAACTGTACGTGAATAAGTCGGTATCAACAACTTGTCACAACTTTCAATAGTATGTTGTTTTATTTAGTCTGGTTTTTATTTGGTAAGTAGTTCATAATTGTTGGTGGTGTCGGCTTCTGTCCGTTTGTCATCCTGTGATTTTTGAAGATATTAATACCTATATATTTTAAGCGCAAATTTTATATGGCGTTCATTTAAGTGACTTACCATAATTATGAACTCATTGATGTAATCACTTTGAGATTGTTCAATGTAGAGTCAAGAACAAAAATTCCGGGTCATCTAAAAAAAATATTTTGTAGCCATTTAGGATCCGTAAACGGCCTTAAGCTGGAGCGTGGTCATCATATTTCAAGACAAAGATATGCATTAAATATTACAGGACGGGACATTAATTTCACGCAACGCCATCTAGCCCCAAACTAAGCATAGCTTGTAATATGGGAACTAGATAGAATACTTAAATACTTTTTTTTTTGTAAATACATACTTATCATACAATACAACACCCAAACACAGAATAAACATCTATATTCATCCCACAATCGTTTGTCCTGGGTGGGAATCGAACCCACAACTTACAGCACAGAATACAGAGTTACTATCAACTGAGCTATGAGGCTTGTTAAAATTTACTTAGATTGGACCGTTGAAGATTGGTAAAGAGTCACGTTCTCAGAGGAATCATCATTTTTTTTATTTTGTAAGACGGGGAAGCGCTTGTCCTTCATCTCACCTGATTACAAGTTGAGATAAGGCCGAAGTCGCACTTCACCCGGAATCCTCAACAAACTGAGGAACTGGCTATCTCACCTCTAAATGCCAGAACACAACATTATTTTAAGAACTGTTATTATGGCGACAGAATTAGGTAAGATGGTGGTAGCTAGCCAGACGGACTTAACAAAGTCCTACTATCAACCAAACCAAGTTCAATATTGCTCGCTCTGTGGATCGAACCCGAGACCTCTGGATCTATAATCGGTGGGTTGAACCACTAGACCACAGAGGCGGTAAAATTTATGCTTTACAAGCACATCGGAATAACAAAAGTGTATAGAAAAAGATTCCAACGAATTGAGAACCTCCTTATATTGAAGGGGTTAAATAACATATTCTAGCAAGCATGCATGCTTAGGGGTTAGTAGGGTTTATGCATGCATAAACCCTAGTTTATGATGCATGCTTGTGTCTTGGATACCATGAATTATAATTCATGGTATCCAAGACTAAAATTCATGTTTTTATAGATGATCCGGAATTTGTGGAAGAGTGTATTTTATCAAAATATAAATAAGAGTTTCAAAAGACATACCTACGCATGAAACTCTTCAAATACAAATGTTTCAAATTCTTTATCTTTGAGTTCATCTTATACTTATACTAAGTATATTGTAGTATACATATAATATGACTTCAACGATAAAGATATTATTATATATTAAATGTTACCTATAGTACCCAGTCATTCACTAACCTAATCTTCGACAAAATCATACTATCAAATAAAAATATACCGTTATTGAAATCTGATAAAGTCACTCATATGATCAGCTTTGCAAATGTGTTTTGGGACTGCTTTTACTAACGTTATTAACTATAACAAAATATATATATAATAAAAGAAAAAATGTTACAATTACTATAACACAATCAATATGTTACAGTTTAGTTATTTGAATTTGCTAAATATTTTTGTTTTCATGTTCACATTTTGAAATGGATCTCTGAAAATTGATACCTGAATCAAATAACTAAACAAACGCCAGGTTACTTATTCTGAATAACCGTAAAATGCGTGCTGGTTCCTGATTAGTCCCTCGTATAATATTATACTAAATTTATAATATTTTAAATTGCTTTATATAATCAATATATAATTGCAGACACAATTTTTTAAAGCATAGTACATAGGACGATCGGTCGACGGATCGATTTTACAATTTTGTTTTTTATTATAATATATAAATATCATACCTATATCAATTCAAATCAAATCATTACATAGGTCGTTGCTTAAAAAGTGCTCGATGTTCTGCCACATTTATAGCGTACATTTTTTTTGTAATAAATCAAATTTTACTTTTTAGGTCTGTAAACATCTGGGATAGTATTGGATTGAAGCTTTCGTAAGTAATACATTCATATCCTGCTTATTACGTAACTTATCCCTCTAGCATTACTACCTATACATAATTTTTCATTTTAAATGATTATTACCTACCTATCTGAGTAGTTCCTAAGTATATATTTTTTATAAGTGATGGGTATGAATTGAAGGGAGCCTCTCTTGCGCGATTTATTTGGTACAAAGCACTTGAACTAAATACAAATCATTGATTGAATTAGGTACATAAAAATTTAGGTATTAGGTACATAAAAAGACCAAAATTGATATGGCCGCAAATTCACACCTGTTTAAAAACAATGCCAATGAAAATGTCATGGCTTCCAAAACTGAAACGGAATACCAGTGAAAGTGTAGGTATTACTTATTTAAATAAATATTAATCATGGATTTACAGGACATTACAGGATAGGTACCTACCTATAAATTTTTTACACAGCGCCAAACTAAGCATAGCTTGTAATATGGGAACTATATTACGGATAGAATACTTAAATACTTTTTGTGAATACATACGTACTAAGTATATTATACAACACTCAAACACAGAACAAACATCTATATTCATCACACAAAGGTTTGTCCTGGGTGGGAATTGAACCCACAGCCTACAGCGCAGAAGGCAGAGTTACTACCAACTGAGCTATGAGGCTTGTTTATTATTTAGGTTCTATAAAGTTAGCTTTAAAGCTGTTCTAGCTCTAGGACATAACAAGAATGAGGTCTTCTACGATTAAGCGAGTTTTCCCAGAACTAACCTTTTTTTATTTTATTTTAATTATTTTATCGATAAAAAACATTTCTATTTTATCTGTATAAAATCAAAGCAAAGTGCATTGTTTTAATTAACTTATCAAGAAAACACGGCCTTTGTTTCAAATGCTTTTGCACTTTTTCTGACGTTGATTTATTTTCAGGTGACATCAAGGAAACCAAGCTTCAGAAATTACCTAGTAGGATAAAATCTACGTAATTGTTTGTAACATGTTTTTTCTTTAGACGTTAGTGTGTTATACCTAAATATCCTACTGGATAATATCAAAATAATATATCTGATGTTTTTGCCTCCAAATAATATATTCTTATCAAGATATAACCGTTGTACCTAGTGTTTGGAATCATACGTCTTAGGACTTGATTTCTTTTGTAAAAATATCCTTCGCGGCTATGTGGAGTATAGCGTATTTTTAGATGATCTTATTTTGTTATAAAATATCACAGTTACCTGTTCGCTAACATTTAGATAAGGCTTTTGCAATATCTTTTTTGACAAAAACTGTACACCGGCGAAATGTTGTTGCTTTTTTAAAATGACCAAATTTCCTAAATCAAAGTTATCTTTACTATCTTCTAACGGATTCTCCTATTTTTGTGTATTTAGATGTTTTCATTCGGATGAATGTTTTATATTTTATGAACACATGCATTTTTATTGTATCCGATGTAATTTTTAGACGAATTTTTGTTTATCCTAAAACGTCACTATATTGTAGCAAAGGCAGAACATTTTAGCATCCAGATTATTCACTTATTTTGATACCATTTCAATAATAATTTTGAAGTCTTATTTCAAAATGAAACTATCGGTAGGGACATAATATATAATTTCTTTGACCGAAGCCGTGATCTATTTGGAACGAAATTTATACCTAAACTGTTGATTGCTAGTACGAAGTTATATTAAACTAAGGTAAGAGTTCGTGGTATCTTACGTTTTAACAAAAAATATCTATACTGGCCAATGTTTTAGAAGTGAAATCTTATACCTAAACTATTTAATCGATCATCAGTTACCGTGTGTGTATTCATATATATCTGTATGTAATATCGCTTTGTATGTAGTAAGAAATTGTAAAGTTTCATTATAGGGTAATGCTAGTTGTTTCAAACAGTCGTATAGATTGGAATGCTAAAATAGAAAGTTGCCCAGTTATTGGAAATATATTAATCTAACCAAATCGATTTGATGGGGTCGTTACTTATTTAGAGCAGGTATTGTGATGGAACGATTGGCATAGGTAAAAGCACGTTATTGTTGAAAAACTAGGGAAAGTAGAATAGTTATAAGATATATTTAAGATGAATCGTCGAGTCTATTAACACATATTTCGGCCGTAATGGCGCATTGTAGAAAGGAAATATATTGGGTACTTACATCATGTTTAGGAAATTAATAAATATGGTGTTGGATGTAAAATACGTGTTAATGTACTGGATAGAAAGTTCTATTTTGTCATTTTTTGAAACGTTACTTATACCTACATATAAGTACCTATTATTGGTTAGAGTAACGTAATGTATGTTGTACCTACCTACTTATTTTACTTCTACTTTTAATTCGTTATTAATACCTAGTGGCGTAGGTATTCATTATTTTTAAGCTTCTGGTTTTGTTTTGTAAGAAAGGTTTGATATATAAACTCATCTCAGTTTTTCTTTTGAAGTTTAACTCAATTTTAAACCAGCTTCAAAATTTGAAGTTGATATTTGAGATACTCTCCTTCAGCCTTGGTAAACTAGTAAGAATTCTTATTTTTTATTATGCTCTATATGTTATCTATCGTGGTGTTCTATTTGTTTTTAAAAGTAAATATCTTTTTGTAAAGGTAATGTTTCAGAAAGTGATTAACCAAAATATTTCACTGTAAGGTAATCAAAACCAAATACACCAGTTAAATAAGATTATTATTAAGTCATTCGCATTCCTCAGAATTGAATCATCAGAATTTCTGATTTTTCTAGTTATTTATTATAATAAAACAGTACCTAACTGGACCTTTCGTTACTAAGTTGTATTTTAGCGCTAAGTATGTACCTACCTAAGTGATCTATAAATTGGTTAATTGGCTTTCTTATCACGAATATGACGATTTTTATTTTGATATTATATTACGAAAACAGCAAATATAATTAATTTATATTAAATAATATATTAATTAATAAACGTGTGCTATATAAATATTAATATGATACCTACCTATGTGTTTGTTAAATTCTCTCATATTATCCCGCAATAGTGTAACAGAGATTGCGCTTTAGTGACAATCTTACCAACGTTTTGGCGAAACGGATAGGTACATTGGGTGTTAGATTAGAGGTTTAAATATAGACACCTACTACCCAAATAACGAAATAAAATCGTCATCAAACCGTAGTAGATCATTCTAATGTTTAGTTTTTTAATGTGCTCTATTATATCTAGTTATACTTTAAGCCTATTTTTTTTCCTTGGTGTTCAAAATGATTCATATATTAATAAAATAATACCCACAGAATACCTACATACAGTAGGTAACGTAGGACATTAAGTAGGTAAGAAGTAGGTAAAATTAGATACCGTATAAATATCATTTTCAAAAAGAGCTAATCACTGTAATCACAAGTAGCAAATTTCTGTAAAACTATCATGGAATAACTAAATAACGCATGTACTTATGTATTATTGTAATTATTGCTTCACTGAAATAAAGCAAGTTTATTATCACGTTGTTTGTTTCATTTAATACTATATACACACAATTATGCTTATGTGTAGTAATTATAGTTTTTTAGGTTAGCGAAATTTTTGCTCTCGAGTGTATTTTGCAGTGGGCATTTTAAAAACGTCTCTATGGATTGCCCACTGCTGTCAGATCCAGAGGTCCCGGATTCGGTCCCTAGGGGATACAATTTTGTGCTATGTTTGGTTGTTCAAGTCTGGCTAGCCATCACCGTGGGTATGGTGGACTATCCACGAGTGCCGATGTATATGTCTGTATGTGCCGGACAATTATGTCGGTATTATATCTACTTATGCACGCGACGAAGGCCCGCGACGCGGCCGGAAGAAAGGTCCCGCTGGCGAGGACTGATAAAAGCACAATGCACAAGTGCCCTTCGTTTACTTAATAAAACAATAACCTATGCTAGTAACTATCTAAAAAAGAAATAAAAGGAAACTTACAATTTTACTTATGTGTACCTACTATTAGTTATTCTGTGCCTAAGTCTACCTATAGTTATTGATCTGTGGTCACCATAACAACAATTCTTAGCATCGATATCGACTACCTACCTACAAATTAAAAAAAAAACGGGGGCGCATTATCTCGTAAGAATACGCTAGATTCATTAGTTAAGATTTAAAAGTATGCAGGTAGGTATTTGATCACACTGTTATTTTATATCATTATCATTGGGTAGGTATCGAAATTCAGACGCAGGCGGGTGCTAGTAAACTGTAAATTATAGTGATCCATTAAAAACATATTTTTCTCCCCTGGGTTGTCACTGGGTGACATAGTTTGACATTTACCTGTTTACAATTTTGATATTTGAATAAAAATCAGAATACCTAAATACATGATCAATAATTATATTTTTATTTTTACCCATTCCATCTACAAAGCCTCTTTATCATTTGATTTTTATTAATGATTTAATTTTATCATTTTAAAAACGGAACGGAGTGATTCAATACCTACTCTTTGATTAGGTACAACCGTCGAGGCTGTTTTGAAGATACATACATAAATAAATCAGCTGATGAGTTTGTAATTGTTATTCTGAAGACATGTCCGTAGGTTGAATGTTTAATTGATGTTCACCAGTCAACATGACGTCATTGTCAACCATCTGTTCGATGACAGATCGTCGCGTCAGTGCTTGTAATTCTTTATTGTACACATAAATAAGATTTAAACATGACATAGGAAAACGTATGTACATAGGCGAGCTTAACCTGTGAAGAGTTTTCTACCAGCAAACCTTTGAGAGAGAGAGGCGATGCACTGAAAAGGTATAAAAGTGTACTTGAATACAATTTTAATAGACAAATGAAATATACATACATATATCAAAAGTATACCAACACATATATGTTTTTCACCATATATGTGTTTCACATATATGTCAGCGCCATCTATTGGCTTATTTCTTTCTTAGGATCACATACATGCCGCCGCTTCATGTCTCAATCATTTCATTGGTTGCTAATAATTGTCTTATTTTATTTGATTGCTATAATTATATCATGGAGTTAGTGGCGGCATTCAAGATTCAAAAGAAATCTTTTAATGGAAGCAATATTCTAAGGTGCCACAAATTGTGACTAAACAAAGTGTTTATCGTCTATATCTATCGATATACTTACTAGTTAAAGGCTTAGAAATGTTATAAAATTAAAATAATTATTATGACAAAACACATAAGTTCATCGGTTTTATATGATTAGAACTATTTTTTAACTCCGTAAGCCTGTGGAATGGAAAATGAATTCTTCGAGTTAAAACAATGATTTCCATACGACACCCCCGAGAAAAAAATCGAAAGTTGTGTGCGTAATAATTAGGGTATTTTAGAGGGAAAAATATGTGCAAAATATGACTGCGTGTATCCGAACAAAAGTAGGTAATCTGCTCTGTGATCTGCACCATAGAGCATTTAATTCTTAGTAAGTTGGCTTGCATATGCAAGTGTCTGGAGTGCCTGCCTATCTCTAGGAAAAAATAATATACGAAAAGAGAGATGTCAAATACGAGCTGCTTTGTTTTAACTCCGGAATAAGTTCCATCAGGTGGGGTGGGCCGTACCGTATGCCTGTTTGCCAGCTTAGTGGTATTATATTGTTAAATGTTTTAGTAGTAAAAATAAGCTGAGGAACCGTTATCTATTGAGACATCTCAAAATTTGATGCTGGTAAGGTACAGCGTAAAAGTGAATTACAAGTCTTCTGTTTCATTTACCCCGAAAGGCGCGAAGTACAATATTGTGCATGGTTTGGTTGGTGGTAGGATTTTCTTTAAGTCCGCCTGGCTTGCTACTTCAATCTTACTTAAGTGTGTCGCCATAACAACAATTCTTAAAAAATGTTGTACATTTAGAGGTAAGATAGCCAGTTCCTCAGTTGGTTGAGAATATCGGGTGAAGTACGCTTTCACCTTCGGCCCTATCATAGCTTGAAAATCAGGTGAGATGAAGTCAAGTCAGGCACCTCCCCGTCATACAATAAAAAAAAGACACGATGGTGAAAAAAATTACGAACGAAGTTATGATATTGATTTAAAAAAAAGACTCAAGAGTTAGATTTGGAAGCAGAAGCATTTTAGATATAGATATAAAGTATGTAGTTTAATACTTACTAATCCACTCTCATTATTTTTTATCATTAGAAAAATAATTTAGGGAAAAATAATTTGGAAAGTATTATATTTTAGGGAAATTTCATGAGTAGTCCGGGAAAAATCAAAATCAGGTAATCAGGTGTTGTGGTGGCTGGTGGCAACACTGAAATACACTCAACTCAACACAAAAACTGCCGGCGGCGTTTACAATTTATTTCTGAAAAATAATACGCTCTAACTCCTATGCCTACAATATGTAGGGAAATCTATCTACTAGATAAACGAATAGAGAAAAAGGGTTTTTAATCCATTTGGTAAGTACACGCTATGCAATGCGATGCGTATTGCACAATGTTACCAAAACACCTGTTGTAAACATTGGATAACATTGCAAAATGTATATCTTGAAAACTTGCCACGATTCGGTAGGAGTCTACCTTGGCATTTAATTTTCCTACGATATATTTTGATAAACCAACATTTGATGAGCTATTATCTAGGCAGCACCTAATTGCCTCACAAATATTCGAGCTACAAATCACGAATATACTTTCAGTTCGAAATTAGGCTCGATGGCAGCTGTGACGGAACTTCCTCGTATTACGAGGGCCTTACGTGCGCACACCCAGCTCGACAAACCCCGCTGCTTAAAGCCTTCTGCTGACACTAGCAGACGGACCTTGCGACCTCGGAACTTGCAAAGGTTAGTACCTGTACCTTTATTCTAATGAATGCTCAGCACTTTGTTACCGTCACCATTCATGTATCCATTGACTCACGCATATTTCCCAGAAAAGTAGTAATGCTAACAGATGACCAAGTGGTCATCCTACCTATTTAAATAATCTACCCAATATCACCTACTTAGATCCCTGTCTTATCTTTCATTGATTGTCATCTACAAAACCTATATCTTACCTAACTCTAAGTGTAACCATCTTGCATACATCAACTTTTAATACATAAGCTATTTTGCAAAAAATATACACAACACAATCAGCAGTTAATTAGTGAATACAAATATATATGGTGATTAAAACTTTTCCAGGTTCAAAACATTTACTGATATCAAAACTTACATCAACCAGAAAGAATCTAACTCATCGGAGATTCTTACCTTCTTCAAAGAGCTTAAAGACTCTTGCAAAGCTCTCACTGGAGAACAGTCTGATGAGGTTATTGAAGATGCAGCTGTGCTTTGTCTTCGGATGTTTTTGGATCAGGATATTGTTATGCTAAAGCACCTATCACAGCTGAGACAGCTCTTTGGAACGGTGCAATCTGCTACTGTCAATAATATTTGTGAGGTAAGACCACTAAGGTTTTAATTCTGGTCATAGTGGAACAGTAGCATCACAACATGGTGTAAAGAACCTTGAAAGTACTGAATTGTTAGCTTGTCTGATCTCAAAATGTATACCTAGTTTTTCTTTTGTTTATAGTTTTTATTTTAGTCAGTTACTACTATGAGATGTGTTAATGGTATCTAAGATCTCAAAGATCTCTGGGTAACAATATTCCTTGCTTTTTTATCCATATAGATTGTAACAAACATATCAAACGAGTTAACTGATGAATCAAAGGAATACATCCGTAAGGAAGCAACAGAAAACAAAGAGAATATTAAAATTTGGGGTGAACACATACAATGCCATTACATACCATACAAACCTGCGAAGAAACCACTGGCTAACTTGCGGGTGAAGCAAGCTACATCCTGTGCTTTTGTGACTGACTTTTCTATGAAGTACAATAACCAAACTGCCCAAGCACCGAAGCCTTTCCAGGAATCTAAAGTGAGTGTGTTAATAACCTGTCAGTTTTTTACATATTTCTGGTAAATTGAACCACAACACAACAACATTTATAATTATTGTGGCCAGAAAAAGAACTAACATACAAACTAAGCATGAAATGTGAACTTTGCAATTTGGTGTAAACACTAAAGTCCTCACTTTCATCAGACTACACTCTTATCTTCAACAATATTAAATTGTGACACACATGGAACTCACAAAGATGCCTACAATTCTTTGGTGGAAAATCCTTGTGGTAAGAATAAGATAGGAGCTGCCCTCACTGATGAAAACCGTAGTTATAGACTTGTTTTCCGCACAAATACACCCTATTAGCGGAACTGACCCCTGCTGTTTACTAACTTAAAATAAAACAAAATATTTTGACTCATTATTATCAATCTGCTGGTTGTTGCAATTACATATCTCATTTTACTAATAATTTTAATTTACAAAATTGGTCTTGCCGGAAGCCCAAATACTTAAGAATGGGTACATAAACTTTGCACCTACTTGTAACGGATGTCAAATCATGTAAATTAAATGGAATATTCATATTACTATTATTATTTATGAATAATGGAAACACTCTAGGCATTATCGGGCTACTGCAACATCAGACCAGGATATCATTAGTAACTTCACAAATGTAAATCTCTTTCAGTACGGTAAAAGCTGGCTGGAAAGCAAAGTGAATGAGCTCTACATAGCCTCAGGCATATCAAGTGCTGACATTCTCCAGTCCATCATCACATTCCTCAACTCTCCGCGGTCCACCGATGACCTTCAGAATGATATGTTTGAGCTACTGGGCTTCGACAAATTCGAGTTTATCCAGGAGATGCTACTACATCGGCAGGAGATCGCCAGCAGTTTGAGGGCACCCCCGCCGCCGGTGACAGTACCTTCTATATCTGAGAGTTAGTTCTCACATTTTGCTCATAATCATAATTGATTATACCTAAGTGAATGATACAAATGATAAGGAATTAGATGCAGTTTTTAAACCTAATGGGTTAGTAAAATGGCTTGTACAGTAAAATGGTTTTCATATACTTAAGTCTGTCCAAAAAACAACCATATTAGATTTGGAGTTTCTATGGTCTCCTATAATTTTGGTTCCCATTATGGCCACAACCCTCCTAAGGTGCTCCACTGAGCCTGATCTTAGGCTATTTGCATCCTCTATGCCCACCACTGTATGGAGATCGTCACTGTCACTCTATCACGGACGGTGTTCTACACTATGCTTGCTTGCCTAGACGTGGTCTCCACTGAGGACTCCTTGACCGTTTGAATGAATCTATATCTGATAGAATATATGTTATATGAGCAATCCTTAATTTTGTAAACAACCAGTCAGTAACAATGATTAAATTTCCCAGTTGCCTCAGCAATACTGCCCGAGAACAAAATGCCGCAGTACCTCTGTCAGGTGTCAGTGCAGTCAGAGGGAGAGAGAATGCTGGCGAAACTCGCGAGAAAGGAAGAGAAGAAGAACAAAGGGAAGCGCATTGAAGAGGAGGAGGAGCCTGAGATGAATATCGCACAGTTGAGGGCTAAAAGGTAAAATTAAAAATTCTATCCTACTTTGCCCAAGTTGTAAATACCTATATAAAAAGTTACATTTAGGTTTGCCATGGTCGCATCTGCTATATTTGTGCCAAATTTAAGCTCAATCCATTCAGTAATTTTGGCGTGGAGAAGTGACGGAAGGATGTTTTTCTATATAAAAAATCGTTGTGTAGCCTGACTGTTTGACAATCAACGCAAATCAGGAGTCCTAGTGACTTGAAATTTACTTTTGTACTGTAGGGGTGCACCACCAAGGAAGGGTTTTAGGAAATTCCCACGGAATGAGGGTGTTTCACTAGTTTACAATAGTAAAATAAATAAATAATAAAGGTGCTCTGAAAACATATTGTGTATTCATATACGTTAAATTGGCAGCAATAAGATTTGTGTGATGAATATAGATATTTTTTGTGTATGGGTGTTGTATCAATCAAGGTAAGTATGTGCATGCTTTTTAAAATCAATGTAATAAAAATAATACCTAATTCAAAAATACAGAATAAACATTACCGAACATGTATTGTATGATAAGTACATGTATTGTATTTACAAAAAAAGCAAATAAGTATGTATTCTATCCACAATCTAGTTGCCATATTACAAGCTATGTTTGGTGTTAGATGGCGCTGTGTGATTATTATTTTTTTTGTACGGCGGGAAGTTCTTAGCCTTCATCACACATGACACTATTCATGTGTGATGAAGGCTAAGAACTTCCCGTGCTCGTGTAATATTTATTTATTTGATGTAATTTTCTAACGTCAAATCTTACCGTTTCAAAAATTCACCCTGAATATTGGTTTAATTTATAACTAACGTCAACTCTTACCGTCTCAAAAATTCACCATGAATATTGATTTAATTTATAACTAACGTCAACTCTTACCGTCTCAAAAATTCACCATGAATATTGATTTAATTTATAACTAACGTCAACTCTTACCGTCTAAAAAAATCACCCTGAATATTGATGTAATTTATAACTAACGTCAACTCTTACGGTCTCAAAAAATCACCATGAATATTGATTTAATTTATAACTAACGTCAACTCTTACGGTCTGAAAAATTCACCCTGAATATTGATGTAATTTATAACTAACGTCAACTCTTACTTTCAGATTGGCAGAGCTCTCAAGGCCAGTGGTTCCGTTCTCCACATCGCGGTCGCAAAGGGACATAGACCCAGTGCTCCAGAAAATATCGTACTTTCAAACTAAAGTGCAGTACCCTAATGTCTATGATTCGTCTTTGAACGCAAAGAATTCCGCTGGTATGTTCTCAATTATTTTTTTAAGGCCCGTACCCAAAGGGTGGCAACGAGATCATATTACTAACCCTCCGCTGTCGTTCATTCATTCATTCATTTAATGCAAACATAATCCATAGTCTTAACAATGGAATATGTTATTATAACACTGTACTTTAATTAATTATGTGACCCAGTGGTGTAGCACTTTATATAGGTACCGTTATTGGTATTTTCTATTGCCGCAGTAACAAAAAATAATAAAAAATAAATTTATAAAATAAGGTAAAATTTTGCCTTTGCCTTGAAATGTGGGTCGGAAGCATCGGTGTTATTGCCCGAACTTGGCTAGTTTTATTAAATCACTTGCCACTTAAAATGATGATGCGAAATTTTGTTTGTATGTATGTCTGAATGACCTATTGATCTAAAATGTTGCATAGATATTGTTCACCAGTAATACGAGTAAATATAGACTACAGTACATCCGGGTACCTAGCGGGTGAAGTCGCGCGCAAAAGCTAGTTGAAAATCTGTAGGACATGAGCCTCTTCCAAATCCAAGACTAAAGGATTTTGTCATAAATTCCACGCTAGTTAGGTTGATTGGAGAAGGTATTCAAAACGTGCAACATGAATTGCTGCCTCCCGTTTTTAGCTCTTAATAAGAAGATACTTACTATCCAAGTATTATCTACGACGCGGGCAAAACCGCGAGCAAAATCTAGTTTTATATAAATTTAACAAACATGATATTTTTTCAGGGTTTGTATCTGGACTAAAACTGATATTACCTGAGAACGTAGTAAGGAAAGATACGAAAGAGTACGAGGAAGTAACTTTACCCAAGAATGATCCAGTTCCCTTGGAGATAGGGAATAAAAGGGTACCTGTAACGGCTTTAGACGAGGTAAGTCGACTGGTGGGTGGGCTCTTCCTTGTAATCTACCCCAGGGAATAAACCTTGACCTTCAGTTAACGTGTTGTGATCCTTCAGCCATAACCGCTAATTTTTATTAGCGGTTATGGCTTTTTTGCCATATTGCCATTCGATATTCGACTCATTTGCCAGCGATTTCGTAGCCCGGGGTAAATCACTTTTTTATTTTATAATAAATAAAATAAAAAAGTGATTTACCCCGGGCCATGACGGGGAGCTATTGCCCTTCATCTCACCTGGTAACAAGTTGAGATAAGACCGAAGGTGGAGGCGCACTTCACCCGGAATCCTCAACAAACTGAGGAATTGGCTATCTTACCTCTGAATACCGGAACATAACAATTTTAGAATTGTTATTATGGCGATAGAATTAGGTAAGATGGTGGTAGCTAGCCAGGCGGACTTAAACAAACTCCTACCACCAACCAAACCGAGCACAATATTGTACTCCCCTGGGGATCGAACCCGGGATCTCTGGGTCCGGTTATAATACACTCAAAATAAGCTGCCCTTCTTCTAGTGTTCCCTTAGTCGGCTTTGGTGACCGCAGCCGCCGATATATAGCAATTGTTTTCAGATTGGACAAATGGCGTTCGAAAACGTGAAAGAGCTGAACAGAATACAGTCGGTAGTGTTCCAAACGGCGTACAACACTAATGAAAACCTGCTGATTTGCGCGCCGACCGGCGCCGGCAAAACGAACATCGCGCTGCTGACCGTCGTGCATCAGATCAAACAGCACATCGAGAATAACGTCATTATGAAGAACAAATTCAAGGTACTTTCTTGACCTCATTAAGATCCCCGTCTGGTTGATATCACCCCCACCAGCCCATAGTAATCTTGATCGCTTTGACCCATTACCCGCTGGCAGTCGCCGGGATGGTACAGTCCATCATCACGCGAGTAAGACAGCACTGCTACGCCACAGTGTCTTCGGCATGGCGCCTATAATTTATAATCATGTCCCAATGTCAATAAGGACCGGAAATAGTTTGATTGCATTTAAAAATAAATTGACTAAATTATTAGAAGAGAAAGTGTATTATACAATTTATGAGTTTTTAAATGACAGATTTATTAAACCTCTGTATTTTAATTTTATAGTATTATAATTATTATTGGATATAAATAGTATTATTATTCCATCGGGAGACAAAATGCTCTCGAAGGTGGATAAAAACAGAGGACAAAAATTTTATCCCCGCCCCGTGCTGAGGGGGCTGTAGCCTTATTGTATAACTTGATTCCATTACCAGTGAACTTCAAGTCGATCGTTTAAGAGTGGTGTACCTAATGCGTAGTCAAAGTCAAAGTCAAATATTTTTATTCATTAAGATTTTTAGGATCATTTTGAAACGTCAAATCTACCGCCTGTTCGGAATCGCGACCAGCACACAAGGAGAAAGGCAAGAACCTCGGGCTGATTAATTTTTTGATGATCCATTTAACATTTAGGTACAGTGTTTATAATAATTTAATAACATTACAAGTGTTACCTACATCATAAAACTAAAAACTTAATATTATCTTAAAACATTGATTACTACATAACTATCTAATGGGCAGTTTCTTGACATTGAGAAATCACCATTTAACTGTCAACTGGTATAGCAACATCGGGCCACGCGTTCTTATCGTCGATATATTCACTTATTTTGTAGTAGGCTCTTTTAATTAAATTATTCTTTATATACAATTTGAATTTACGAGCAGAGAGTTTGGTGGCGCTTTGAGGAAGCTTATTATAGAATCGTACACAGTTTCCTAAGAATGAATTATTTACTTTTCCTAAGCGATACCTAGGTATGTCAAGTTTATTTTTATTTCTAGTATTAACACTGTGTACATCACTTCTTTTACCAAACTCATCAATGTTCCTGTGAGCGTAGAGGGGCATAATTGCGTTATGACTAGTCATAGTGCGAAGTACACAATATAGTATAGTATAGGTTGGAAGAGAAAGGCAAAGAGATTCATACACATGTTGAATTACAGTTACTGCAACACTTACCTACTTAGTTTTTAGCAGAAGTCGCAAAGTCAAAACCAGTCAGAATTTGTTAAAATAAAAAAGAAAGTCACAGTTGAAGTCTAGGCTAAGTTTAAAATGTCAAAAATGAAGTCGATGTTGATTATCTTTTTGTTGCCTTACACAATAAGGGCGTTGGTTGCTATTTCGCTTATTAGGATTAAGCGCTTTCAACAATCTTTTATTATGCTGAAAACTGCATCCAGCGTCGGATTTTCCGCTGTATTACGTCCTCAATGTCTTCAGGACGAGTTCATATTCATCCTTGCCTGTGCAAGTTTTAAGGTCGCTTACTCAAGTTCAATGTTCTCATGACATCATTACTTCCATTACGGTCGTTATCGCAATATGGGAACTACACTACGGATAGAATACTTCAATACGTTTTTTTTTTTAAATTTCACAGAACAAACATCTATATTCATCACACTAATGTTTGTCCTGGGTGGGAATCGAACCCACAATCTACAGCGCAGAAGGCAGAGTTACTACCAACTGAGCTATGAGGCTTGTTAAATTTGTTAAACCATTCAACACGCGTGCTGCCGTATCGACGGATGATTTAGACAGGCAGCTAAATTCAGTGCTATGTGGAATCAATGTCCTGTAATATTTATTATGAATGTATCCTGCCCTGCTATTCTGTTATTCCTGGCCTCCTGTGGTAGAATCAGATATTTTCAGATCATCTACATAGCACCCATGAAAGCTCTCGCGTCAGAAATGACAGCCAGCTTCGGGCGTCGACTGAAAGGCCTCGGCATACTAGTCAGGGAGCTCACCGGAGATATGAAACTCACGAAGACCGAGGTGCAACAGACTCAGATGATTGTCACCACTCCCGAGAAATGGGATGTCGTCACTAGGAAAGGAGCTAGTAAGTAATTTGACTTAACTTTAACTTTTTTTTTTAGGTTCGCCCACCGTTGTCTGATCCAGAGGTTCGATCCCTAGGGGAGTACGATATTGTGCATGGTTTGGTTCGTGGTTAGGACTTTGTTTAATGATAATAATAATATTAATTTCTTTATTTTGTAGCCAACAATTATTCATATTACATTCTATTTAACATTTAAACAAACATGCGTGCTAGTACATGCAAATCTAGCATTATCTTAGTAGGTAGATACAGTAAATTTAAACAAAATGAAAAAAAAATTGAACACTAGGATACCCTGTGTTGTGGGTAGCTAGTCTCTTCCAAGTGCATGTATTTATTTATGACCTAATATTACAGGTATTTGGTTGATAGTAGATCCATTGTATTCCGCCTATCCACCATCTTACCTAAGTCTGTCGCTTTAATAACAATTCTTAATGGTTCTAAACTGTGTTCCGGCATTTAGAGGTTGGCAAGGTGAATCGGATGCATTTTGTTTTTTTCTCATTTAGTAGGAGGTTATTTACTGTAAACCAATCAAGGACTTTAGATAGAGAAGCATTTACACAATCATAGTTATCTTTAGCCCTATCGACTCTAAATAGTAATGAAGTATCGTCAGCAAACAATACAATGTCACATAGGTCCCCTACATAGGATAGTAGATCATTGACGTAGACTAGAAACAGAAAAGGCCCTAAGATCGATCCTTGTGGTACACCTATGTTAGTGGAGGTTCCCGAAGATCTGATACCGCTAATATCCACTTTTTGAATACGATTTGATAGGTAACTTGCATGAGGTTTATTGCCTGATTCTGGATGTCGTAGTGTTTAAGCTTTGAGATCAGGGTGTAATGATCTACGCAGTCAAAAGCCTTAGATAGATCACATAATACTCCAATGGCATTCTGTTTTCCCTCCCAGGCTTTAAAGACGTACTTCAATAGCATAGAACCAGCGTCAGTGTTCATAACCATGATAGTTTCAAAAGTTATAACCAATAATCATTTATAGCGCACGGTAAATCTTCGGAATCAGCATATATTACAAATCCCCAGACACGGAGAAGAATCGTGTTGCGGTTATTCTTGAGAACAGTTACGTAAATGATATTCCACATAATCATTGTTTTTTTTTTAGCGGATACCGAACTGAACCATTATACATGATTGTTTTTTTTTTGCAGCGGATACCGAACTAGCGTCTATAGTAAAACTTATAATCATAGACGAGGTTCATCTACTCCACGGCGATCGGGGACCCATCGTCGAAGCGATCGTGGCGAGAACTCTTCGCCAGATCGAATCTACGCAGAACATGATTCGGATCGTTGGACTGTCTGCTACGCTGCCTAACTATATAGACGTTGCTAGGTGAGTTTGAACCTTATTTGTCCTGATATAAAGTTTGTGTAACATAATAGGACTACAATTTTACGTTGCTAGGTGAGTTTGAACCTTATTCGTCCTGGTATAAAGTTGGTTTATTATAATAGGACTATAACTTTACGTTGCTAGGTAAGTTTGAACCTTATTAATGCAGAAATAAAGCTTGCATTGGTGAGTTTGAACCTTATCTCTGCGTGAATAAAGTTTGAATTTCGTAATAGGACTACAACTTAGACGTTGCAAGGTGAACTTGAACCTTATTTCTGTATGACTAAAGATTGCATTTCGTAATAACAACCGTAGTTTTATTTTTAAATGCAAGTAACGTCGTAACGTTGCCAGGTGAGTTTGAACCTTATTTTGTATTACTAAAGATTGAATTTAGCAATAAGATTACAACTTAGACGTTGTTTGGTGAGTTTGATTTTGTGAGTTTATTTTTTTTGCATATAGATCGTTGAGAAGCAATTTGCCAGAGCTCATTTGCAAATCACTGTATTGTCAATTGAATATCAAACTTTTTTTGTTAATACATTTAATTAGTAATACCCTAATTAATATGTGCACCACCAACTTCCTCTTTAGCCATGAAATCCTCTCCATCCAAGGGTTGTCTGGAAGAAATCGCTTCTTAGCGATAAGCACGCCAATTATTATTTTTATTATTTTAAGTTATCCAGTTTTATTTTTAAGGTGTGCAATAAAGTATTTTCATTCATTAATTAGTTATATTGATGACAAGATAACCTCTAATACCTTCAGAGACAGGCTTGGGAATGTAACCATTTTCCCAATACCCAAGTCTTCCCCAACTTAATTCAATGCAGAATAAGCCGATTATTTTGGTGTATGAAACAAAACCTTATGGCCATTGCCATAAAAGTCACTGTTTCGCAGATTCCTGCGAGTAAATCCAAACGTGGGTTTATTCTTCTTCGACTCCCGATTCCGTCCTGTACCTTTGGAGCAGCAGTTTATTGGTATCAAGGATACCGGCAGCGGAGGCGGCGCTCATCTTAGACAGGTAAAATAGAATAGAAAAACGTTTATTTACCCAAAATAGCACACGACACAACATATAAAACGATAAAAAAACACAGTAAGTACACTTACATACTTATACATCTCTTGAAAAAAAAAGATAAAAAAAAAATGTACTCAGACAATAAAATACAAAATAGGTATGCGTGTGCTACAGTAGCAAATAGGCCACGGCTCAGCATAAATGCCCGCTGCTGGTAAACAGTGGACGCTGCTTTTCAGCCGAGACCATTTCGGTTCCTAGACCCTGTGAGAAAAGATATAATTCATAATAATATTAAAATAATGTTTCGCTTGGTTCAAACAGATAGGTAGGCAGTCATCATACATACACACATATAAATAGTACTACATTATAAATAGATAAAAAAGAAAATGTCTATATAAAATAGTATTAAATATGCTAATAATAAAAGTAACATTATTATTAATATTTAATTACACTTACTTAAATTATAACGAGAATGAATCAACAAATTAAAAATATTAAAATTGTTTATTGTAGTACACCGCTTTGTCTGCTCTTTGCTATCCTTTCCATCCAAAGGTTGCCTGTAAGAGATCGCTTTTAGCGATAAGGCCACCCATTTGTACCTAGTTTAAGTGTTTTTCTTGCTTGTCTGTTTATTTTTGTTTTTTGGTGTACAATAAAGAGTTTATCTATCTAAAATGATAACTACGACAATACGATTCATAGGTATATCAAGAATTGTAAAAACTAAAAGGAGCATCTGTACCAAGCAACCCAGACTACTGCTGATCAATAATTATACATTTCATTTGTTTATTAGTAGACCTCAACCTTGCCCAGGTGATGCCCAGGCAAGACTTGAGGTCAAGAGCTAATACATTTAAAATAACTACAGTTACTTTATTTAGTATATTTATGTTATTGATGTTGATAATTGGTATACATGGACTGATCTCCAATAAAGAAAAAGTACATGCAAGCAGGCAATGATTCTGTGTGTGTCACTAAAAAAAATACCTCAAAATGTACCTTAATTTACGTAAAATGTAACTCAACTGTACCTGGGCTGGGTAATTATTTAATACGTTAATACACAGGACATTTATTTTCAGTTAGGAGCCTCATGCAAAACGGGATGGTTTAGCTATTCTGTACACTTGGCCATTGTAGGGAAATTATTATTCTGGTGGGATCAATTAGTCGGGTTTTAGGGTAGTTTTAGAACATTTAGGGGCTGAGTTATGATTTGGAGAGGTATATTTTAAGCCGACCGCCAAGGTGAAGTAAAGACCATTTTTTTTTTAATCATACGACAGAGAAGCGCTTGGCATTCATCTCACGGCTTCAAGTTATGATTAGGCGTGGAAGCGCATTTCACACGGAATCCTCAACATTCTGAGGAACTGGCTATATCACATCTGAATGCCGGAACACAACAATTTAGAATTGTTGTGGCGACACACTTAGGTAAGACGGTGGTAGGTAGCCAGGCGGACTTAAACAAAGTCCTAACACTAAGCACAATATTTGACTCCCCCGCGTGGATCGAACCCGAGACCCCGATATCTGACACCGGTGGGCGTACCACTAGACCACAGATGTTGTTTAATGAAGGCCTATGGGCTTGCAACCTGTCACGTATTGAATACTTGCATAACGTGGGCGTTTTCCGAACGTAAATTTGGACGTGCCTCTGAGTAGTAGGTGATCTTCATAAGATCCACGCTCTAAGTAGTGATCAGAGGTAAATCGTGAGTCTATTTATAATTTTATTTTATTATGACAATAAATCCATCTTACCTAATTATGTCGCCGTAATAACAATTGTAAAAATTGTTGTGTTCCGGCATTTAGAGGTAAGATAGCCAGAGATAGTTCTTCAGTTTGTTAAGGATTCTTAGTGAAGTGCGCCTCCACCTTCGACCTTATCTCAACTTGTAACCAGGTGAGATGAAGGCCAAACGCTTCCCCGTCGTACAATAAAAAAAAAAAAAAAATATATCCCATCCGTCAGATTCAACAAATGAACGAAATCTGCTACGACAAAGTGACCGACATGGTCCAAAAAGGCCACCAAGTGATGGTATTCGTCCACGCTCGCAACGCGACGCACCAAACGGCGATGGTGCTCAAGGAACTGGCTCAGAAGAAAGGCCATTTGAAACACTTCGAGCCTGAGGACTCTGGAGCCTTCTTGAAGGCTAAGAAGTCGATCGGGAGCAGCCCCAACAAGCAGCTGGTGGAGCTGTTTGCGAGCGGGTTTGCGTGTCACCATGCTGGCATGCTGAGAAGCGACAGGTAAGCGACTGTAAGCAAGTCATTCATGGTAATTCTTTTTTCAGATTCGATCAGCAAATAAAATCATCTGAAAAGTTTTTTGACAGCATACGATATACTCGTAATTAATAAGTTCGAATTATACATTCGAACTTATTGCTGGCAAGTGATTGAATGTAATATTTTTTTAGATTCGATCAGCGAATAAAATCATCTGAAAAGTTTTTTGACAGCATACGAGTGTTTCGAACTTGAAAAACGAAACATAAGTAAAATAAAATATAAGACATCACTGTTGTTGTATTTTAACGGCAAATGTGCACTACTTAGAGAATATTTCATAGGTTAGTACTTTATTTTAATACAGATGGCGCTATTTAAACTTGTTATGATTAGGACCCATTCTAAGCACGTAGGTACTGACTGTGTTTTAGAATACTAAGTAACTATAACTAGTAAGACAGTAAAACAGATATATTTTATAAAATATGGTGGAAGTATATAAAACGGATCATAATCCATCGTTATTCGTCGGCCACCGCCGCCGCCCCCCTCTGAGCTACTGCTGCCATCTAGCGCGTAAAATAGCAACAATACAAAATAGCCCGACCAATATGAAATGATACCCTAGAGATAGCACAACAATCACACTTAGCTTGACGCTTGAAAGACTTAAAGATATCATGTTTGTATGGAGGAGTTGATTTTTCACTGATGAATATTTTATTATTTGTTTCCTATAGGCTTCCTAAACCTGGCATAATAACGCTTCCCTGATTTCACTTTGTATGTCGGACAGATAACGAAGACTTATTCTTCTTAGCCAGTCCAGCTTCTTGAAATACCGGAGCAGGACTTTGGGTTGTTGGTAACACTTATTGAGCTTCGGTTTTTATACAACTAGGAGACGGAACAAGCAACTAGCCCACCTGATGTTAAGTGCACTCTTGCCTCTCAATGCCGTACTGCGTAGGTCAAACTCACAAAGAACATAGCTTACCCGCCACTGCATTGCGCCCATCAACTTGAGGCATAAAGGTGTTAAGCCTCGCGTGCCCGTAATTTCACCGGCAACCATACCCTTCATATACAACACAGCAATGCTGCTTGGCAGTTGAAAATTCGCGACAACGATGGCCTCCCTCTAACGAAGACAGGGTCCTGTTGGCAATCTTAACTAAGAATATTGCGGAACAAAATCGTAGAATGTGCTATTTATGTTCACAGAAATATGGTCGAGAAGTACTTTTCTGACGGTTTCATAAGAGTGCTGGTTTGTACTTCAACACTCGCTTGGGGTGTCAACTTGCCGGCCCATGGTGTCGTCATCAGAGTAAGTTATCTTCTTATTACTGCTGATATATCTGAATCATGAACAATTGAGGAGAATGGAGGAATAAAACTTGTTGAATCCCACACATTTGGTGCATTCACAGGTAAATTCTAAAAACGTTGTAACGATGAGCTACCTTATCGCTTTAAAAGCTATCTCGACCAGACTGTGACATATAGGGTTTTTTTATAAAAGGTAGCGGAATATGATAATGATCTCCGAATACTTAACTTTGCCATACCCTATACAATCGTAATGCCTTTTACCGTCAGGCATTTGTGCAATACTAGATTCAAGTAAATCCCCTTGACCAAATTAAATTTGCTGGCGTTGATTGATGGGATCTTTGTGTCTTTATTCCCTCATCACAGAACTATCCTGTGATCCTGTGGTTCGGTGTCAGTTCCAGAGGTCCCGGGTTCGATCCTCAGAAGGAGTACAATATTGTGCTTGGTTTGGAAGGTGGTAGGACTTTGTTTGGGTCCGTCTGGCTAGCTTCCACCATCTTACCTATTTCTGTCGTCATCACAACAACTATTTGTGTTCCGGCATTTATCAGTAAGATCATAGCTTGAAACCAGGTGAGATTAAGGCCAAGTGCCTGTCGTACAAAAAAAAACTTATTATTCCGAGGCTGCCTAGAAGAAATCATAAATAGGTACGTTCGATGTAATTTGTGTGTACAATAAAGTTTTCGTTCTATTGTACACATGTTAACCGCCTCTGTAGTCTAGTGGTTCGCCCACCGACGTCAGTTCCAAAGGTCCCAGGTTCGATCCCCAAGAGGAGTACAATATTGTGCTTGGTTTGCTTGGTGGTAGGACTTTATTTAAGTCCGCCTGGCTAGCAACCACCATCTTACCCGAATCTGTCGCCATAACAATTCTAAAATTGTTGTGTTGCGGCATTTAGAGGTAGGATAGCCAGTTCCTTTTTGTTGAGGATACCGGCTGAAGTGCGCTTCCACCTTCGGCCTTATCATAGCTTGAAACCAGGTGAGATGAAAGCCAAGTACACAATATAAACAACACATACACAATACAATGAAAAAAAACAAGTACAATAAAGTATTCATTCTCGGGTGGCTGGGCTCGCAGGAACCCACCCGTAAGTGTACGTAAGTGTTCTTTCATTCATTCGTTCATTCGTTCGTTCGTTCGTTCATTCATTCGTTCACAGGGCACAGAAATCTACGATCAATCGCACGGCACGTTCGTGGACCTCTCTATACTGGACGTGCTACAAATATTCGGTCGCGCGGGCCGACCACAATTCGATACTTCTGGAACTGGCATCATTATAACGACGCACGACAAGCTGACGCACTACCTCAAGTCTATGACCAACCAGTTCCCTATCGAGAGCAACTTCATCAACCTGCTTTCGGATAATTTGAATGCTGAGGTGAGTGCACCAATTCTGTTTGTACAGTTTGCGGTTTATGTGTCAACCTCTTTAGGTGCGTTGGGTATTTTTTAAGGTGCAACTATGACAGCTTGACAGTTTTTCGTGTTTGTTTTTTTTTTTTTTATTACAGGACTTTAATTTCACAAATTGCCACCTAGACCCAAACTAAGCATAGCTTGCACATATGGGAACTAGATTACTGATAGAATACGTAAATACATTTATTTTTGTGTGTTAATACATACTTATCATATAATACAACACTCAAACACAGAACAAACATATATATTTATCACACAAATGTTTGTCCTGGGTGGGAATAGAACCCAAAACCTACGGCGCAGAAGGCAGAGTTACTACCAACTGAGCTATGAGGAAAAATATGTTGTGTTGTGTGGCGTGTTCTTGATCAATGATAATTTTATTGAGGAAGTAATTCGATAAGGTAGATTCAAGTACCAACAATCTCAGCTGTCATCTTCGGCAAAGAGCGACAAACTTTATGTTTTCACTTCTGTCGGCACTCCCGGAGTGCCACTGTTCTTTTTTATAAGATGGGTTAGCTCTTGACCTCTAGGTCAGAGCAAGGATGAGGTCTACGATAGCTCTCCGGTGCATCAATGGGAAAATGTGAACTTTTTCAGGTGTTACTGTCTTAGTGAAAATATCGCTGCTAATATACTGCATTTCAGAACGTAGATGTCGTAAACGAAGAGGCATATGCGTTATTGGTGTTAATTATGGCAAAATATAGTTCTGGCTTTTTCCATTCTATTCTCTATTCAACATTGGACCTTTACTTCATCGTTTATCGGTTTTAAAGTCTTCTAGAAAAGGAAAAACGCAATGACGAATACACTATTTCTTCCTGTCCCTTTTCCGCTCTCGACAGGGTTATTTATTTATTTATTTATTTATTGACATTCCTAAATATAACATTACAGAATGTACATCCAATGCGTTACATTTGAAAAACCTAAATCATTATATACAGACATTTACATACAAAAATAATAATTAAAAATTTTAAAAATAAAAATATAAACAAGTGCTAATACATATAAAGTAACATAAAGGTCATTTACTTTCGCAGTAAGCTAGAACCTCTCTCTCTATTATTTTCCAGCCGTCCGCGAACAGATCCACCTGAGGTTGGTTGGCAACAAGTACGTTGAGGTTTCTTTGTGCTCTACAGACGGGTGATTCTTGTCGAGACACAGTTCTTGCCGGAGTCGGTGCCAACAAAGGGACTCGTCCTAACGTCCTATCGTCGTAACGTCCTAGGGTTGGCAACATGGCACTTATATCAGCAAATTACTCCTTTCCCACTCATGTTCTCTTTTACATAATACATCCACTTCTATTTCTGTCTTACTCTACTACTATAGCCTTCCACATTCCATGTTGCAGTTATTATTTACCTATGTTCGTGCATAGAGTTGGATCCATATTCTGTCCGATAATTTATTTTTCTGTGATGTTTTTCTTACAGGTAGCTCTGGGCACAGTGACGAATTTAGACGAAGCAGTAGAATGGCTCAGTTACACCTATCTCTTTGTCAGAATGAGGATCAATCCGCAGGTAAGAAATAAATATTTATATTAATAACATACATAATATACTATACCTTGTGAATGTGCCTTATTCTTTTAAAAGGTGAGGCAGAATGTACGTCATGACTGTTGTAAATATGCGACGGGAAAAATTGAAATCTATTGTTAACGCACTAAGCGGGCAGAAAAATCATATTAAAATGTATTGCTATAGCTGTCTTTTTTTATTTTGGTTCATCATATCAGTATGAAACCTAATATAATGGCAAAAACAAAAAAGTTTATATCAACTAGTCTGAATAATGGTACTACTTCTTTGGTACATAAAAATAACTAACATATTAATGTAAATTTTAATGAAATAATTATTCATTTATTTTCTTCGTATAAGTATAGTATAAAGCACACGTATCCCTTTGAAGAAAGTGCTATTCCCAACTCGTCGTAGCATAATTGCGGAACTTGAAATCCATTAACTGTTAACTTCGAGTCGAGTGATCAAACCCAGTCAGAATGTGTCAAAAATAAAGACGAATGTGACAGTTGAAGCCTAGGCTAGGTTTCAAATGTCAAAAATTAAGTCGATGTTGATTACTAGTTGACTTACACAATAGGGGCCCTGGTCTAGAGCAAGATATGTGCATATTTGTAGAGCGGACCGTATTCCGCAACTAGGCCTCTTGTGGGCACCTTTTGCGTGACCGGTGGGTACTTGTTAATCAATACTGACATGTGCATAGTTTCAGCTCCATCCGTTCAGTAGTTTTGGCGTGAACGACGCACAAACATACAAACAAACTTTAACTTTTGTATATCAGTGTGATTAGTTTGTATATTTCCCTAGGTATACGGACTAACATACACGGATGTACAAGAGGAGCCGATGCTTGAGACGAAACGGAGGGAGCTGATAACCGCCGCGGCCATGCAACTGGACAAAACGCAGATGCTTCGGTACAACGAACGCACGGGCGACCTCAATGCCACAGGTAGACGTTGCGCCATTTTAGTTTTTTTTTGTAAGGACAGTCATCATCATATCAGCCGACACACGTCCACTGCTGAATATAGGCCTCCCCCAATCGACGCCACAAAAAGCGACCTGAGCCTCCTTCATCCATCGACTCTGCGACCGCCACAATGTCGTCGGTCCATCGGGTGTCTTTCCACACTCTGTTTCGCGTTTAAGGTCGCCGTGCAAGAACCTTTATTCCCCTTTAAGGACAGTAAAAAGACGCTGGCCTTTTCCTAAACCGGGAGGCGACTTTGCGTAGACCTGACGCGTGCAGATGGAGCTAAGCAGGAAAATTGTGTGGTAACAAGCGCAAGGCAGACTTCGGCTTGGGGTTTTCCCATTTAGTGGGGAGAATAGAAATGGCCGAAGGCGATATCAAGGGTAACTCTTTGAGGCGCTTGGATGCGCAAGGTAAAAATAGTACCAACTTTGTTATATTTTCTTCCTTCCCTATTTAATGGTAATGTTTAAATGTGTATTATTTGTGCGTATAAAATATTTATAAATTTAAATGTATTCAAATTCAATGGTGCATACTTAGCAGAGCTTATCTAATTGTGGTCTAATGGTTCAACCAACCATTTTCAGATCCAGAGGTCCCGGGTTCGATCTCCAGGGGAGTACAATATTGTTCTTGGTTTGGTTGTTGGTAATACTTTGTTTTTCCACCTGGCTAGCTACCACCAGCTTACCTAATTCTGTCCCCATAATAACAATTTTTAAAATTGTTGAGTTCCGGCATTTAGAGGTAAGATAGACAGTTCCTCAGTTTGTCGAGGGTTCCGGGTGAGGTGCGGTTCCACCTTCGGCCTTATCTCAACTTGTGGGCAGATGAAATGAAAGCAAAGCGCTTCCTTGTCGTACAAAAAAAAAGACTTCATTGACCAACTAGCTGTCCGTTTAAATGATAGAACACTACATGTACAGTACCGTTGTGATTGTAACAGATCTCGGCCGCACAGCCAGCCACTTCTACATAACGTGCGAGACGATGGAGGTATTCAACACGATGGTCCGCAAATCTATGACGCAAGGATACGTGCTCGAGATGCTGACCAGGTGCTCCGACTTCCAGCAGTTGAAGGTAACTCATTTATAAATAATAATCGCAATTAAATAAAATCGAGAAAAAAAAAAAACAGCTCCATCTAGCCCCAAACTAAGCATAGCTTGTAATATGGGTATTAGATTACATATAGAATATTTGTATACATTTATTTTGTAAATACATACGTAATATATGATACAACACCCAAACACAGAACAAACATATATTCATCACACAAATGTTTGTCATGGGTGGCAATCGAACCAACTGAGCTATGAGGCTTGTCATAATTACGTTACAGTACGTCAATAGGTCCGTAGGTACTTATAGTTTCAGATGTTACGGTTTAAGACATTTATTCTCATAAGATTACAAAAATCACTTACAGAGAATATAAAACTAGGTAGGGCTAAATTAAATTAAGTATTAATTTTAGTAAAGTATAAGTAAGGAAGGGAGTGCCATAAAAGGTAGGTAGGAAAATACATTAATGAAAAATAAAATATTACTAGAATATAAATAGATGGTAGGCAGGTACCTCAGTAAAATAGTAGTGTAGGTTCTCTGGGTACTACCCAAGAATTTTATACAAAAACATTTTTAGTTTCGTAGATGGGTATGTAGGCAGACTGATTATTAGTTTAATTAGTAGTTACATAGTAAGTAGGTTGATATTAGACCAAACAGTAGATGCAACTAAACAATACCTAACAATAGTAGGCAGATTTAAATGTTTTTATGTGTCAGCTTCGCGAACATACGTAGGAAGGTAAGTGGATTAGGCACTGAAAACGATACCACCTAGGTACAAGTAGGTAGGAGCCAGAATAAGCTGTCCAAAATAGGGTAACAAGGTAGGTACCTAGGTATTTAAATATTTAAGTGAGTATAGGTAGATTATTCGCGTACCTACCTCAGTGTAAATATAAAAAGTTTGTTCCTTCTACATAAGCAGATAGAAGATTATCCCGTTTATTTCTACTTTTATTTAGTATAGGAAGGTAGATTTTGTATTGTAGCGTGTTACTGTGCATTGCATCGCAGTCCCGCTGCCGAAGTGTTTTTTAATGGCAATAACATAGTGCGAAGATTCCAAGTGCATGTTCTAACATAGGTATACAATAAACTAGGTAGGTTACGCCTACCTACATTCTGTCATTACTATCTACATATACGACAGATGGTAGGCATCATCACAGGACACTGCGACCTACTACCACCTGTTCAAAACCGGAGTCACGGACAGGGGGAGGGGGGCGGGGGGCTGCTCACAGGAGCAGGAACACTAGACCACGTGATCCTTCACTGCTCGGCTACAGAATCAACAAGGGAAAAGACGGGCTTTAGGGAAATACTTGGCCCCGGTTTGGAGCAAGTTTTTAACCTCGGTGGTCCCCATCCCCATCGGGAGTACAATAAATTGTGCTTGGTTTGGTTGGTGGTAGGACTTTGTTTAAGTCCGCCTGGCTAGCTACCACCATCTTACCTAATTCTGTCGCCACAATAACAATTCTAAAATTGTTGTGTTCCGGCATTCAGAGGTAAGATAGCCAGTTCCTCAGTTGGTTGAGGATTCCGGGTGAAGTGCGCCTCCATCTTCGGCCTTATCTCAACTTGTTACCAGGTGAGATGAAGGCCAAGTGCTTACCCGTCATACAATAAAAAAATGCAACGTATTTGTTGAATGAAAATGTCGACTTATGTATCTCTCTTCTTATTTATCTCTCTTCTAATTCATAGGTCCGCAAAGAAGAGCTGTCAGATCTTTACAATCTCGTGGACGATTACTGTGAGCTCAAAATTGAGGACCCACCTGAGGACATACATTGGAAGATTAACATCCTCCTGCAGACCTACCTCTCCAGAGGGAGAGTCCAATCCTCGTCTCTGCAGTCCGATTTGAATTACATCAGCCAGGTAATGTATTCCATGCATTTATGAAACAGTCAAAATACTAAACGGTAAAAATAACCCCTCGATTGGTATTTGAAGCAGTTGTGGTGAGTCGATAGATGGAGGCTGCTCAAGCAGCTCTTCGTATTTAATTATTCGGAACAATAACCTATTTATCTTTATATTAGTCTATTTTAAACTTTCGCCATTAGTATACATTTTTTGATTCGAAAACTGATAAAATACGGATAAACATAGGTAAAATACGCGATAAATACCCCGTTTTTCGAATTAAAATAATAATCTGTCTCAGTCCTGTATCTGCTTGATGTCCTCTAACGGAAGAAATGAGAATGAGATTACCGCGAATGCACGCAAGCGGTGAATCAAATCCAGAGGTCCCGGGCTCATTTCCCAGGGGGGCACAATATTGTGCTTGGTTTGGTCGGTGGTAGGACTTTTTTCAAGTCCGCTACCATCTTACCGACACCTGAGCCTAACGCCATAGCAAAAATTCTAAATTGTTATGTTCCGGCATTTAGAGGTATGATAGCCAGTTCCTCAGATAGTTGAGGATACTGGGTGAATTACGCTTCCACCTTCGGCGTTATCATAACTTGAAACCAGGTGAGATGAAGTCTTATTAACAATAAACACTTACAAATGTTATAATGACACAAAAAATCACGTCAAGACCCCCGTAGCTCAGTTGGTTAGAGCGTTTCCGGCTCTAGGAAAATATGCTGGTTCGGGTCCCGTCGCGGGTTGTGAATTTTTGTATCATATAAAATTTATAAATGTTGCGACCGAGTCCAATCACTTGAAATCCAAACAATTAATTAACACTTCTGATTCATTCATGATTTGTATATGCTAGATTAAATTAACTTTCAGGGATACTTGTATGGGCTTTACGTATACGTTTTTTAACCGCCACTGTGGTCTAGTGATTCAACCCACCGATTTCAGATCCAGAGGTCCCGGGTTCGATCCCCATGGGGAGTACAATATATTGTGCTTGGTTTGGTTGGTGGCAGGACTTTGTTGAAGTCCGCCTGGCTAGCTACCGCCATCTTACCTAATTCTGTCGCCATAATAACAATTCTAAAATTGTTGTGTTCCGGCATTCAGAGGTAAGATAGCCAGTTCCTCAGTTCGTTGAGGATTCCGGGTGAAGTGCGCCTCCACCTTCGGCATTATTACTTGTTACCAGGTGAGATGAAGGCCAAGCGCTTCCCCGTCGTACAAAAAAAAAACGTACTCTCACCTTCTAGTAGGTTCTGCAATCCAATAACATAAATTCCGTTTTCTCTAGCTTTGTCCTTTGGCCCGTTTATTTTGACAGAACGCGGTACGTATAGTTCGCGCACTTTTCGAGATGACTCTTCGCAAGAACAACGCGTACATGGCGGGACTGTACCTCAAGATGGCGAAGATGATGGAGCTCCAGCTGTGGGACTTCTACAGCGACATGAGACAGTTCAACTGCTTCGGAATAGAGACCTTGAAGTACATCGAGTACCCCATGTTGAGGCCCGACCAGATCAGAGATATGGACTGGAAGGAACTCGGTAAGAGCACGTGATCAATGCCTGATAGGTTTTTTTTATACGACGGGGATAGATAGATAGATAGAAAACACTTTTTTTGACAAGCCTCATAGCTCAGTTGGTAGTAACTCTGCCTTCGGCGCTGTAGGCTGTGGGTTCGATTCCCACATTTGTGTGATGAATAAAGATGTTTGTTCTGTGTTTGGGTGATGTATCATATAGTACGTATGTATTTACAAAAAGTATTTAAGTATTTTATCCGTAATTTAGTTCCCATATTACAAGCTATGCTTGGTTTGGGGCTAGATGGCGCTGTGTAAAATGAATGTCCTGTAATATTTATTTATTTATTAAATGCTACGAAGGATTTTCTTCCAGATAATCCTTGTGTAGTATGGAGTGGGTGGTAGTGCTACTTAACGGGATAATTGATATTTTATAGTAATTTATTACTAGTACATAGTACTCGTATATACTTATACCTGCAATCAAAAATAATATTAATAATTAAAATAAAATGATTAAATATACCTACTTATAATACTTAGACATAATATATAACATAAATAATTAGCTCTATTTTGTATATTTTGTTTTTCTAAAAAAAGATGGAAAACTGTGATGGGGATATAGTGGCTATGGATGTCGTAATTTTTTTTTTTTTATTATACGACGAGTAAACACTTGGCCTTCATCTCACCTGGTGAAGTGCGTCTCCACCTTCGGCCTTATCTCAACTTGTAACCAGGTGAGATGAAGGCCTAGTGCTTACTCGTCGTAAAATAAAAAAAATAAAAAATTGCGACGTCCATAGGAACTATATCGGTTAAAAGCGGTAAAATAAGCGTAATAGTAGCATAAGCGGTTAAAAATCTTACGGCAATCATTTTACGATTCGGAACGCTAAATAATACTGAAGGTAATATTCGTAGGAGACATGATCCGCAACCCAAAGAACGGTCGCCACCTCAAGAAGTGCGCTGAGGAGTTTCCGCTGCTGGAAATGGAGGCAAGTCTTCACCCCATCACTAGGACTGTGCTGCGGATTCGGCTGACGATTACACCCAACTTCAAGTAAGTTGACATTTTCTATGGAATTTATTACGTATCGAACCCGCCAAAACCTTATTTTCAGACGTACAAGAATACAGATACAATTTTTGATTGAGCCCAAACCGGCCTTGGTTTGTGCGGTATGTTATGTTGTGAACTCGGTCCGCGGATGTCGTAAAAACCGACTAAGGGGCCGACTTAACATTAGCCTACACTACATATATATTCTTTTAATAATATGTTTGTTTCAAGTAATTGCAATTGATCACAAAATTTACAGATGTTATAATGAACAAAAACGCACAACAACGCGACGGGGCTTGAACCCGCATCTTTTCCCTCAAGCCGGAAACGCTCTAACCAAATGAGTAACGAAAGTCTTGACGCAGATTATGTTTTTTTTTTCCATATTCAACTCAGCTTAAGCACTGATTAACGCCATCTAGCAGAGATTCTCTAAACTATATAAGGTTTCACATCTAGTCTAGTATCTGATACGTTCAATTCACTAGCAAGTAAAAGATGCGGGCTTAAGACCCGTCGTGAGTTGTGATTTTTTGTGTCATAATAACATTTGTATAATATAATATAATGTTTTGAATGCTATATATTTCTTCTTAAGAAGAGGAGTCCTTTGTTTCTAGTTTTTTTTTAATTTTAATGTTAAACTTGTTCAATTCTATCAACCTACATTATGGTACTTTCTAGTCCGTTCATTATGATGGGTTTAAAAAAGTTATACACTAATGATTAATATGAAACATTACTTTAACTGCCTTGGTCATTGTTGGGCAAAGGCCTCCCCCCATTTCTTCCAATCACTCCAATCCTGTGCGGTTGTGTGTCATGATCAGAACAATAAAAAGATATATAAAAAATATTCCAGGTGGAACGACAAATATCACGGGAAAGCACCCGAAGCGTTTTGGATATGGGTCGAAGATCCAGACACGGATATCATGTACTACCATGAGTATTTCCTGATCACTAAAAAACAGGTACGCGTATTTAAATCCGCCATCATACCTAAAGTCAGTCTTTAAAGTGTTCAGGGCATTAATTCTACTAAACCAATCGCTTCACTATGACATATCAAAAAGATAAGAGTAATAGAGCTAAGAGTAGTTGAGCCCCTTGTGAAAAGGCTCGTCCGTGGAAGTACTACCACCATACCTACTTCTGCCGCCAAGCAGTGTTTCGGATTGAAGGGTTGGCGGTGAAATTACGGGCACGTGAGGCTTAATACCTTTATGCCTCAAGTTGACGGACGCAATGCAGTGCCGTGTAGGCTATGTTCTTTGTGAATGTGACAGTAAGGATTTTTTATAGGCAAGAGTTGCACTTAACATCAGGTGGGCTACTTGCTTGTTCCGTCTCCTAGTTGTGTAAAATTAAAAATATATTAATATTGGTATTCTAGTGGGCATTCCGCGACGGTACCACTATCACACAGTTGCACATAAGTGTGCAATGTAAAACTCAAACATTCTAATATGTATCAAGTTTTTGTATATCAAGTGATTGCATTTGGTCACAACATTTTACAAATGTTATTATGACACAAAAATACACAACCCGCGACGGGACTCGAACCCGCATCTTTTCCTTAAGCCGGAAACGCTCTAACCAACTGAGCTACGGGAGTACCGACGCAAATTCCGGAAGATATGACACAAATATTCAAAAATTTGCTTCGGTACCCCCGTAGCTCAGTTGATTAGAGCGTCTCCGGTTGTAGGAAAAGATGCGGGTTCAAGTCCCGTCGTGGGTTGTGAATTTTTGTGTCGTAATAACATTTGTAAAATTCTAATATGTAATTCAAGTTGCGTTAATCAATTTTAGTTTTATCGAGAACGATTTCAAAAGTTAGCGACTAGAGAGATACTCGTAGTAAATATATTATATTTCGTTATACGTGTAGTTTTTATTTATTAAATATGTGAAAAACTCTGTGGAATATGCTATTATTAATTGTCATTTAATTGTTAGTTATGACATAATCTGTAATGATAACATTTAACATGTTCTAAAATAGTTGTTTGTCCTTACCAAATAAATATAATTGAAATATGAATATGTGCGCAGTAGTCTGAATGAGGATAAAAGAGAATAAGATTGAAGAAGTTGACCGAATAATAAGCAAATTCGAAGAAACAGAAGTTTCTGTTGTATTTTTGTATTGTATGAAAATTAGAATAGGACGGCTGTCGGGTCAGCTAGTAGCTATTTATTAGCTATTTTTTTGTACAAATCAAATAATTTTGAAATATTACAGTAATAAATAAATAAATATTACAGGACATTAATTTCACACAGCGCCATCTAGCCCCAAACTAAGCATAGCTTGTAATATGGGAACTAGATTACGGATAGAATACTTAAATACTTTTTTTAAAATACATACGTACTATATGATACAACACCCAAACACAGAACAAACATCTATATTCATCACACAAATGTTTGTCCTGGGTGGGAATCGAACCCACAACCTACATCGCAGAAGGCAGAGTTACTACCAACTGAGCTATGAGGCTTGTTAAAATATGTTTTGTTTTAATGGTTCTGGTGGTCAAGCGCTTATTTGAAAAACAATTTCATTGCATGTATGTTTTATTGTTGCAGGTGATTACAAACGAGCCCCAAGAACTGATTATAACGATTCCAATATCCGAGCCGCTTCCGCCTCAGTACTACATCAGGGCAACATCCGAAAGGTATTTTTTTGACCGTGTGTTCTAATTAAATTGTTAATAAAAATAATTCAATACTATAAGACATTTTACAAAACGTACGTGTACGTGTTTTTGTATTCGGGATTCCAAAAAAGTTTACTAAAATCCTGTAAGTGATTAAAATATGATTGTAGAAGAGAGTAGTGATGGTGAGATTTTCACTCCGCCAGATATTCTAGACGCGGCATTGGCGTTAACTGAAAGTCTCCTGCCAGAAAAATCAAAAAAATTGTCGACAAAATGTACCAAGAATTTATAGATTGAAAATTACTTCCTTGTAACCTACCTACTTTGTTTAATTTAAATTTTTCCTATGAGTGAAGATAAAGTAGTGTATGAAACTGCATATAACTTAGGTATTAAAACACTCAAGTCAACCTATTATCGCATTCGATAAACAGACTCTTGTGTTTTAATACCCCTTCTTATATGACAGTTGCATAAACTACTATTATGATATATAAAACTTTCATCATTCAGTTGAATATGTTATTTACAGATGGCTTGGATCAGAGAGTGTATTGCCGCTATCATTCCAACACTTGATCTTACCCGAAACCCATCCACCCCACACAGGTAAACTTACTATGTTTATTTTCCTCTGCTGATAATACTAACAAAACAACATACAACATAATGTTACGAAAAACGTGTTCGTAAAATTAAAAGCAACAGGTTATTACCCAAAATAATAAATAATTTATTCAAAACCAAACTAATAACTCTTTAACACATTTAAACACTACTAAGTTATTATACTTCTATAATATATTATACTACCTTCGAATCACTAAACTTTTATCGTACTGAAATATCGCTTGATGTTATCTCGCTGTATCGTAATTGAATACTGCCCTGCTTCCGAGTCGCGCGACATATTTATATCCAACTCTATAGTTGATTCTAGTATGCGCAAGACTGATGGCGTCGCTAACTATTTCGTAATCTGGGACTCTATTGTTCTCGACGTCGTAAACAATCCTTTTGTATTGTTTGTAAACAATACATTTTAATAAACTTTTCTTTTAATCTGAATCATTTCTTTTTTGGTATTTGCTTTTTCTTTACTAATCGCTGAACGGAATTTATAGATTGTATCTTAATAAATACACATATACGCTGATACTGACCAGCGGCCTAGCCGCGGGAAGAAGGTTATTATCAAAAAATTGCTATTTAAAATATATTAATGTTTCTGTATGTTTCCCGAATAAAATAAAAATAAAATAAAATAAATTAATCATATTTTGTGAACATTTTATGTAAGGCCTACCCAGTACCCAAAACTTAATTTGTTCCTGGCAGATTTGCTTGAACTGCAGCCTTTACCAGTGACAGCGCTCAACAACCCTCAATTCGAAATGTCATACAACTTCAGCCACTTCAACCCGATACAAACTCAGATATTCCACTGTCTGTACCACACCGACAACAACGTGTTGTTGGGAGCGCCCACCGGCTCGGGGAAGACTATAGTCGCCGAGGTCGCCATGTTCAGGGTCTTCAACGAATATCCCGGCTGTAAGGTAATTCATTATTCATTATTACATATATTTTTTTATTGTTTTTTTTTTTTTGTTTGGTGGTAGGATTTTGTTTAAGTCCGCCGGCTAGCTACCACCGTCTTACCTAATTCTTTCGCAATAATAATAATTCTTAAAAAAAAATGTTGTGTTCCGGCATTTAGAGGTAAGATAGCCAGTTCTTCAGTTTGTTGAGGATTCCGGGTGAAGTGCGCCTCCACCTTCGGCCTTATCTCAACTTGTTGTCAGGTGAGTTGAAGGCCAAGCGCTTCCCCGTCGTACAATAAAATAAAAAAATGTACGACGGGGCAAGTTGGCCTTCATCTCACCTGGTTACAAATCAAGGCTGAAGATGGAGGCGCACTTCACCCGGAATCCTCTATAAACTGAGGAACTGGCTATCTTACCTCTAAAGTGCCTATACCGGAGTACAACAATTTTTAGAATTGTTGTCATGGCGACAGAATTAGAAAAGCCCATCTTCACCGGTGCTTTCGAGATCAAAGATCTGACCCATTTGAAACTAATTCTGTAAGTATTTTTTGTTCTTAGGTGGTCTACATAGCGCCGTTGAAAGCCCTCGTCAAGGAGAGAATCAAAGATTGGAAAGTGCGGATGGAAGAGAAGCTAGGAAAGAAAGTTGTTGAATTGACAGGTAAGTGGATTTTTTAATGCAACGAGTTCAGAGAGTGACTAAACCAAACTACATAAATCTGTTGTACTTTCTATAAAACAATTTATTATATAGATAGTGCAGTGCAATAGAAATAAATTCACCCTCACCATTAACGAGCGACAGGTAACATTTTGACACCGCTAATATAAAAAGCGAAAGTTTGTTAACGGGCTATAGTACCTCAGATTAGCAACTCAACGCAACTTTAGTAATAAAGGTGACATTGCTGTGCGCTTAACCACGGCGCTTATGACCAGATGACAGAAATATGCGCGTATTTCTACGTTTGGTTATTTTACGGTAAAACAAATTTGAATTTTGAAAATCGGAAACACAGACCGTCTGCTGTATACTGTGTTTATTTACTGTACAAAGTTTCTAGCCCTAATTAGGCGTATTTATTGAATAGCGAACATTTTTGGTACATTTAGAGTCAACTTTGGATTTGTTTTCTTTCGAGAAAATTTTATGTAATCGTGTTTTCGAAACACAAGCGTTCTATTAGCTATCCTGAACTATAACATATATTAATTTCAGTGTAAATGCTACAGTATTGTGGAAGATATGATCGCTGAAGCTAAGTCATTTCACATATCATAGACTCTTAAGGTGTTTGTATATTTGGATGAGTGTTCCCCTGTCACGCCTCTTTCTTTCTTTAGTAGTACTTAAAAGTGAAAACTTTGTTGAACTAGGAATTTCAACAAATTTTATTATATTTTTAATGTATTATTTTTTATATTGTATGTTTCCCGAATAAAATAAAAAATAATAATAAAACAACTAAACGGATTGAGTAGAACTTTAAAGTTTTTAAAGAACACAGGCTAGTTTTCATCCCATAATTAGGTTCCCGTGGGATAGGAATGGGATCTCAAACAACGCCATAAAAAACTGTTCTTTGATACTATCAACGCCAAAACGACCAGGAATAACATAGATAAATATGCCCTTTTTAAAACAGTTGGATGCGTAATCACGGGTTCCATATAAATTGATTTTAATTATGTGGAATTTTCGATTTTTGATCGTTTTATGATCTGAAATGAATTTAGGCTACATTTACGAGTATCACGTGGTAAGCTGGTATGATATGAACCCCGTATTTTCAGGTGACGTGTCCCCCGACATTCGAGCTATAAAGAACTCGCACATAATAGTGACGACGCCGGAGAAATGGGACGGGATCAGTCGGTCATGGCAAACCAGGAACTACGTCAGAGACGTGGCGTTGATCGTCATTGATGAGATACATCTGTTGGGGGAAGATAGGGGGCCGGTGCTCGAGGTTATCGTATCAAGGTAAGATAAGATCAAAAAATTAAGATATTTACTCATAGAATGGTACAGCTGGTACATATTTATATAAGTATTCTATAGTAAAGTAATCCTGATACATTCGGTAAACAAAGAGTACATTACAAAATGGAACTACAATGATTGTGATGATTGGATTGAACATTTGCTCCAAATTTAGGTATAAATTGTAACAAAAACCACTGCTGCTGCAAAGCCTAGTCACTGGCTGAACGACAGGATGGTCTTTGTTATTGGTTGTTGGTCACCATTGGTGACTGAACATCCAATGACAAAGCATGTTTATGTGTATTACGTCATTACGCTTTGCGTTACCTTCTTTGCATGTGCGTAACCGCTGTGGAGGGCGTTTATTAATAGGTCGGTACATCGATTGTATAACATGGCTCGCTCTTTCGGAATGACGGCAACGATGACTGAAATGTGAATAAATGAATGATTTGGGGTAGGTGTGATGGTAGGGCCTAGTGGTCTACCCCCGACGTCGAACGTTAAAGGTTCTGACTAAATGATCTTATCGATGGTGGTAGGAGAAGGAACTGTAAGGATCCGCCTGGCTCGAAACCACTGTCTTGCTAAAGTCCAGCGACAAGCATTTCGCTGTGTTCCGTCGGAGAGCGGAATTTCCAGTGCCTTCAGTAGGCAGCTTCTGGGAATGCTCGCTCTATGCCTCGCCCACGTATTGGCCAGGTGAGCCTCAAATCAAGAGCTTACCCATTTCGATCAATAAAAATGGGGTGTATGAAATGGCGAAGATAGATTTTCATCTAAAAATAAAGGGAAAAATCTACAAGCCGGTCATAAGACTTCCGATTTTTTTTATTGTGTCAGCGCGCTGGCCGAAGGTGGAGGCGCACTTCACCCGGAATCCTCAACAAACCGAGGAACTGGCTATCTTACCTCTAAATGCCGGAACACAACAATTTTAGAATTGTTATTATGGCGACAGAATTAGTTAAGATGGTGGTAGCTAGCCAGGCTAGCTTAAACAAAGTCCTACCACCAACCAAACCAAGCACAATACATTGTACTCCCCATGGGGATCGAACCCGGGAGCTCTGGATCTGAAATCGGTGGGTTGAACCACTAGACCACAGAGGCGGTTAAAATGCCAATATTGAAACTTCCAGAACGAATTTCATCGAGTCCCATACATCGAGACGACTGCGCATTATAGGTCTGTCCACCGCTTTGGCCAACGCAAAGGATCTCGCCAACTGGCTGAATATCGGAGAAATGGGCCTCTACAACTTCAGGCCTTCCGTGCGGCCTGTGCCTTTGGAGGCAAGTCTATATCATATGTTGTAAATTAAAATTATGAATTTGATATATGTTATACGGAGGCTTGAATCTCAAATATAATTATCTTTTATTTGAAATAATATTTACTTCTACTACAGCGCACGCCAGCGGATTTTTTTTAAATTTAAAATGAACAGTTGCTATTCTTGTGGAAGTGAAAAAGTAATTTCGCTTTGACATCTCTTTTTGTTTTAATTGTTTGACTGGGAAGCGCTTGGCCTTCATTTCACCTGCTAACAAGTTGAGATAAGGCCGAAGGTGGAAGCGCACTTCGCCCGGAATCCTCAACAAACTGAGGAACTGGCTATATCTTCGCGTTAATATGGGAAATCCAGCATTGTATGTATGTATGTGGCAATGTTTGTGACGGCATAACTCTCCAACGGGTTATCCGATTTTAATGAAATTTTAACTGTGAAGAGATAACATAAATTGAAATAGGATGTCGGAGGGGTTTTTGATAACTGGGTCGCCCATATCTTTTAACTCGTTGGGTGCTGTGAAACACGTGTTGCGTTCTTCATAGCTAGCGACTAAACCCCTTTTGTTTTCAATTTTGATCCGATCAATTCGAAACTTTGAATTTGCAGAATTACACTATACTCATTAATCGATAAAAGGTTTTTTCTAAACTTCGCTAATCTGTCAAAATGTGACTAGTATTTTATTAACAAGCTTCATAGCTCAGTTGGTAGTAACTCTGCCTTCTGCGCTGTAGGCGGTGGGTTGGATTCCCACCCAGGACAAAAATTTGTGAGATGAATGTAGTATCATATAGTACGTATGTATTTACAAAAGTATTTAAGTATTACCCGTAATCTAGTTCCCATATTACAAGCTATGCTTATTTTGGGGCTAGATTGCGCTGTGTAAAAAATTAATGTCCTGTAATATTTATTTGGGGCGAATCGAATGTTATGATGATTTTATTTCAGGTGCACATATCAGGCCACCCGGGCAGACACTACTGCCCCCGAATGCTGTCTATGAACAAGCCCACATTCCAAGCGATACGGACACATTCGCCGTGCGCGCCTTCTCTGGTCTTCGTATCCAGTAGGCGACAAACGAGGTATGTTTCCTTCCCTGATACATCCTGAAGGTACCGAGATTATTTTCTTAGTGTGTTTTTTTTATTGTACGATGGGGAAGCGCTTTGCCTTCATCTAATCTGGTTATAAGTTAAGATAAGGCCGAAGGTTCACCCGGAATGCTCGACAAACTGAGGAACTGGCTATCTTACCTCTAAATGCCGGAACAGAATTAGATGAGATCGTTAATGGTGGCCAAACGGACTTAAACGAAGTCCTACCACCAACCATATGAGTGTGCTGTGCTTGTGTTTTGCAATTTTGTTCAAGTCAATCAATTCACGAAATTTCTTAGGATCATTTCGAAACGTTAAATTTTTCGCCTGTTCTGCAAATTACACTACAAAAGAAAGCTGCCCTGAAATTACAAATGTCTATGAACTCTGATTTTACTCTGTGCAATAATTGTCAGTCAGAGAGCTACACGACGATTTTAAATGTTTATATAATGAATATGATTCAATAACATAACATTCGAAATATTCTGAGAAACGTGTATCATCTACCTCATCCTGGGTCAAACGAGCCTCGAAACCTTGTCAAGAGCAGCGCCATCTTACAGAAAATGTAGCTTATTGTTTGTCATTCTTTCAGACTGCCTTCGGCACTGTAGGCTGTGGGTTCGATTCCCACCCAGGACAAACATTTGTGTGATGAATATAGATGTTTGTTCTGTGTTTGGGTGTCATATAGTACGTATGTATTTACAAAAAGTATTTAAGTATTTTATCCGTAATCTAGTTCCCATATTACAAGCTATGCTTAGTTTGGGGCTAGATGGCGCTGTGTAAAATGAATGTCCTGTAAGATTTATTTATTATTATTTATTTATATTCTTTCAGACTGACAGCCCTAGACCTGATCGCGTACCTAGCAGCAGAAGACAACCCGAAACAATGGCTGCACATGCAAGAGTCTGAGATGGAGCTGATCTTGTCCAACATCCGGGAGTCGAACCTGCGACTGACGCTCGCGTTCGGTATCGGCATCCACCACGCGGGGCTGCACGAGCGGGACAGGAATACTGTGGAGGAGCTGTTCGTCAATCACAAAATACAGGTCAGCTGGGGTAAAATTAAAAGCAACTGATTAATACTCTAAAAAAGACACGTTTATTCAGCACCAACGTAATTGATATAACAAGCCTCGTAGCTAGGTTGGTAGTAACTCTGCCCTCTGCGCAGTGGGTTCAATCCCACCCAGGACAAACATTTGTGTGATGAATATAGATGTTTGTTCTATGTTCGGGTGTTATATCATATAGTACGTATGTATTTACAAAATTTAAGTATTATATCTAGTTCCCATATTACAAGCTATGCTTAGTTTGGGGCTAAATGGCGCTGTGTAAAATTAATGTTATGTAATATTTATTTAATGACTCTCAAACACAGTTCAACAATTCTAAGTTATACTTCCGAATCACTAAACACCGTTATCGCACTCAGATATCACTTTATGCTATCTAGCTATATCGTAATTTAATACTGTGCATATTTATATCCAACTTATTCTAGTATGCGCGAGGCTGGTCGCGGTGATAACTATTGCGTAATCTGGGGCTCTATTGTTCTCGACGGCCATAAACAACCCTATTGCTTAAGTTTGTAAACATGTTATTTTTGTCTTTTTTCCGCGTAACTATGTGAAAGCCCGTGATGATTCTAGACCTTTCTGATTGACGTAACAATACGTCAAAAAACATTATTTAGCGCCATCACACCTACCGGCTCAGCCAATTTTTTATTATCGAGTATAGAATTTTAACACGTATCGTTCTGTTTATAAGGTTCTAATCTGCACGGCAACATTAGCTTGGGGCGTGAATTTCCCCGCTCACTTGGTCGTGGTCAAGGGGACGGAGTATTTCGATGGAAAACAGAAGAGATACGTGGATATGCCCATCACAGACGTGCTTCAAATGATGGGCCGGGCTGGACGACCTCAAGTAAGATAAATCATAAGTAAATCATTATGCTTCATTCTAATTGTAAAGTAAAAGGATTTCGTCGACCCATAAAATCCTATAACTAAAATAATCCGATACTAAAAAACTATGGTATCGTCTTAAACCTACAATGGCCAATTTACATCATCAATTTACCTTTGGACAAGCCAAAATACTATTGAAGAAATCAGTACTAAAGGTATCAATTCTTCTAAAGCTGGCTGTTCTTAGCATCCTGTTCCGGACACATTCCATCAAAAAATTTTGTTCATCGGGTAAATTCTTGAGACAATAAATTTGTTGCATATCAAAATGTGTTTTTCATTGAGTGAATTCTGAAAACAAAATATTTTCACATAAGTACTTTTGTTTCAAAAACTTTCAGTACTAGGTCAGACGTTTATTTGTTGCTATTTATTTATTTATAGTAATTTATTTCAGAAATTTGATTTCCAAAGCGGAACATAATAATAAATAAAAAAATACTGTGAAATGCAATACAAGCTCATTTCCAGTCATACATACCTACATAATTTATACTATACAATAAATAAGGATATAAAATTTAACGTAATATTAGTACCTACTTATTTACGAGGGGTGATCCAAAAGTAATGATAATCAATAACAAACACAATGAATAAAATAAAAAAACAAATTTATTTCTCAACATAGTCTCCTAGCAAGTCTATACATTTAGTCCATCTCTTTTCTAAACCTAAAATTCCCTTAGAAAAAAAATCTTTATCTTGACTCTCAAAAAAGTCATCAACCGCGGCCATCACGTCGCTATCATCGTCAAATTTCTTGCCTCGGAGATGTTCCTTGAGTCGTGGAAAGAGATAAAAGTCACTGGGGGCTAGATCTGGTGAATAGGGGGGGTGATCCACCAGCTCAAAGCCCGCTTCCTGAATGGCAGCCATGGCAATTGCAGCTTTGTGAACCGGTGCGTTGTCTTGATGGAACAGCACTCCAGCCCGCAGTTTGCCTCGCCTTTTCTCCTTAATAGCCTCCCGCAATCTTCTTATTTGTTCTGCATAGTAGGAGCCTGTAATAGTGGCCCCCTTTTCCAAGTAGTCCACCATGATTATTCCTTCAGCGTCCCAAAAAACAGACGCCATAACCTTCCCTGCTGAGCTTGACACTTTGAATTTCTTCGGCGTCGGTTCATCGGATCGTTTCCATGTCATCGATTGTTGTTTTGTTTCAGGGTCAAAATGGTGGATCCAGGTCTCGTCCATGGTCACAAAACGTGACAAAAAATTATCCTTGTCTGCCTGGAAATTTTCGAGATTTGCTCTTGACATGTCGACTCGTTTCTTCTTTTGCTCGTCGTTTAACATTTTCGGTACCCAACGCCCGGAGACCTTTCTCATATGCAATTCGTTCGCAAGGATTCTTTGAGTGCTGCCATATGAGATCCCTGTGACCTCAGCTACATGCCTGATAGTCACTCTTCGATCTTCCAATACAACTTCTTCAACTTTTTTCACATTTTCTTCAGTGAGGGACGTCGATGGGCGTCCTTCGCGGTGTTCGTCTTCCGTCGATGTTCTTCCCAGCTTAAACTCCTTAGCCCAGCGTGCAACTGTGGAATATGGAGGAGAAGAGTCCCCTAATGTTTCCACCAAGTCGCTATGTATGTCTTTGGTAGACATTTTTTTCAAGCAGAGGTATTTAATGACAGCTCTGATTTCGTGTTTTTCCATTTTGATGTTCACTCCTTGACAGTCCGTATTCAAATGAATGTAGCTCCCGGGAATCGTGGCCTATTTATATGATTTTTTTTTCCTGAACTAGTTGGTAATTGAGCAAGTGACTGATATTTTTTTTGTATTTTTGTGTGCAGTAGAAATAACTGATTATCATTACTTTTGGATCACCCCTCGTATTTCTGATTCCCACTGTGATGCACAGACAATCCGTTGTCTAGACTTTCAGCGATTTTCTTTAATATAGTGTTGTTATAAGTTCTACGTTCTTTTTATGTTGTAGTATGACAATGAAGGAGTAGCCGTGGTTCTCGTCCACGATCAGAAGAAGAACTTCTACAAGAAGTTTCTGTACGAACCTTTCCCGGTGGAATCCAGTTTACTCGGAGTGCTCCCGGACCATTTGAACGCTGAAGTGGTAGCTGGTAAGTCACCAAACGATGTTATTAACTAAGATCTCTTTTATTTTATTTATTGTATGATGGGGAAACACTTGGCCTTCATCTAATCTGGTTTCAAGTTATGATAAGGCCGAAGGTGGAAGCGTAGTTCATCAGTCGGAATCCTTGAAAAGTTTGAGGAGTTGACTATCTAACCTCTAAATGCCAGAAGACAATAGTTTAGTTTTATTATGGCAACAGACTAAGGTAAGATATTGGTAGCTAAACAGGCGGACTTAAACAAAGTCTTACCACCAACCAAACCAAGCACAAAATTGTACCCCCTGGGGATCGATCCCAGGACTTCTGGATCTGGCTCTAGTGGGTGAACTACTAGACCACATGGGCAGTTAATCTACGATACTATAAACAGCTATCTTGAGCCTCCTACATCCACAAACTCTATCATTATTATCGCAACCCATATACGTCCACTGCTGAACATAGGCTTCCCCAAATCGACGCCACAAATACCGACCTGAGCTGCCTTCATCCATAGTCTCCAACGACCACCACAAGGTCGTTGATACACCACCGACACTATAAATAATACATAATAAATAAGTACAGGACATTAATTTCACACAGCGCCATCTAGTCCCAAATTAAGCAAAGCTTGCGTGGGAACTAGATTTCAAAAATAGTACTTGTATACTTTTTTTTGCTATTACATACTTATGTTAGCTTCTGTAAAGTGCTAAATGTATGCAAATGAAATGTATGTAGTGTATGTCGTAAGGTACTCAGGTTTATTTTATCCTTTACATACAATTTATCGTATATTATATATATTAGGGTGTGTTGAGAACCATCTTCATGTCTGTTAAAGATCGCATCGTTGTTATAAGCCCCCCACTGACCTTTGCTATGTGACACTTACATCTTTTCAAAATTGTGTACAATAAAGATTTATCTATCAATCTACGCGGGCAAAGCTAAATGTTAATATTATTACCTACAGAAACAAGGTTGTTGCGTGAATGTTTAAAAAGCGTGATAATAATAAATCATAAATATTACAGGACATTAATTTCACAGCGCCATCTAAACCCAAACTAAGCGTAGCTTGTAATATGGGAACTAGATTACGGATAGAATACTTGATTACTTTTTTTTTTTTTTTGTAAATACATACTTATCATACAATACAACACACAGAACAAACATCAATATTCATCACACAAATGTTTGTCCTACAGGACGTTACTACAGGACGTTAATTTCACACAGCGCCATCTAGCCCCAAACTAAGCAAAGCTTGTAATATGGGAACTAGATTACGGATGGAATACTTATATACTTTTTTTTAAATACATACGTACTATATTATACAACATCCAAACACAGAACAAACATCTATATTCATCACACAAATGTTTGTCCTGCGTGGGAATCGAACCCACAACCTACAGCTAGAAGGCAGAGCTACTACCAACTGAGCTATGGGTTGTAATTCCAGGCACGGTCCAAACTAAACAGGATATCCTGGATTACTTGACTTGGACTTACTTCTTCCGCCGGCTGCTGAAGAACCCGACCTACTACAATCTGGAGAGCACAGAGCCTCAAGACGTTAACTATTACCTGTCGAGTTTAGTGCAGACCTCTCTCGACGCGTTGACTGACGCCAACTGTATCGAGATCGAAGAGGTAAGTTGTTATAGGTACTATATTTTGGAAATTATCGCGATTTTTATACATATTTATTAACGAAATCGGGTCTTAAACGTGTACTTTTTTTTGGGAATATAAGAATGTAGGTACGCGGTGAAGACCCGTTTATGTTAATAATTTGGTACCTACTATGTTTCTGTATATATTACATTCTATTTGCCGTGGCGGTCGCCGCTTAAGAGTATGATATGTGAAATGACTTTGCTTCAGCGATCATATCTTCCACAATACTGTAGCATTTACTTTTAAATGAATATGTGTTATAGTTCAGGATAGATGCTAGAACGCTTGTGTTTCGAAAACATGATTCCATAAAATTTTCTCGATAGAAAACAAATCCAAAATTGACTCTAGTTTGTACCAAAAATGTTCGCCATTTAATACATTTTTGGTTGATGATCATATTTCCTGACGCAAACTGAACTGTATTGAAATCGAGAAGTACATAAATTAATGTTTCTTTTTATCCAAAAAGAGAGACGGCCACAGAAGATTTTAACCGCCTCTGTGGTCTAGTAGTTCAACCCACCGATTTCTGATCCAGAGGTCCCGGGTTCGATCTCCAGGGGGGTACAATATTGTGCTTGGTTTGGTTGGTGGTAGGACTTTCCATCTTACCTAATTCTGTCGCCATAATAACAATTCTAATATTGCTGTGTTCTGGCATCTAGAGGTTAGATAACCAGCTCCTCAGTTTGTTGAGGATTCCGGGTGAAGTGCGCTTCCATCTTCGGCCTTATCATAACTTGAAAATCAGGTGAGATGAAGGCCAAGCACATCTCCGTCCTACAATAAAAAAAAAAATAAGGTTGAAGGTGGAGGCGCACTTCACTCGTAATCCTCAACAAACTGAGGCAACTCGCTAACTAATTAACTAATTTTATTCTGTATGGTACCTATATTTAGTTTAAGTTATTAATTATTTTTTAAAACAGAATTTAGTATGCACTTAGTGAATGCTTGTATGTATTCTTCCTGTATTTTTTCTTTTTTATTATTCTTGAACTATTAAGTATCTACTATTCTTTCATTGTTGGTGTACTGATTTGTTCACACTTTTTTATGTTATCTATATAGCTTCCTGTACGTGAAAACCTCTTATTGGCCTAATGTTTTTATTTCTGTGTTTCATTTATGTTGTATGTGCTGTTGGTTTTCCAGAAAATAAATAAATCTAGGGGTTAAAACTTGAGTGAGACAAATATGCTTTACGAAACCCTGCGTTACTTTATGTACCGCAAGTTAAAACGAGTTACAGGCAAAATGCATTTATTGTAAGGGTGTGTACTTCTTTTAACATTTTTTCAAGAACTGATGTTAGTATTGACATATTTAATACCCCGGTATCAACACTGAAGCGTATACTCAATGACCTCTTCTTTATTTAATTTGTAAGCAGCGTTCACCTCTTTCATAAGTAGATATAATACATGGTTTTCCTCATTCATATTTGAAGGTTGATTTATTTTTTATTAGTGTCTTATTTTATTTTCTAAATAACATTTAAAAATAACAAAATAACTTTACTACTATTTCACTGCAATTTTGTTAAATACTGTCGTCTAATTTATACTGTTCTTTTATACCTTATCTATACCATATTTTATCAGTGGAAATTTGTAATTGGCCTTCAGTCATACATAAAATGCACATATTCATGTGTTTTGCATGTATTATTATATAATGATTTGTAATAGTTCCTAGCTGTAAGTTTTCAAAAAAAAAAAAAACTACCCAAGTAATTATATGTGCAGGACCAACGAACAATCCACACAACTTGGATGGGCCGCATCGCGTCGTACTACTACCTGTCTCACAAAACGATGGCGCACTTCAACGCAAACCTGCGCAGCCACATGGACGCGGACGAGCTGCTGCGCGTGCTCGCCGACTGCGAGGAGTACGCCACGTTGCCAGTCAGACACAACGAGGACTTACTCAACGGGTGAGTTTCACTTTAGGGGTACGTACCCGAAGTGTGCGAACGGAACCCTCCGCTGGCCGTTTGTCTGTCTGGTGTGGCTGGTACATTCTCAAAATTAATTTGTAGGGATCTTGTTACTAGTATTACTTACTATTATATTCGTATCACTTAGTAGTCTCCACTATATGTGAGTTTCACATTTTAGGGTTACGTACCCGAAGTGTGCGAACGGAACCCTCCGCTGGCCGTTTGTCTGTCTGGTGTGGCTGGTACATTCTCAAAATTAATTTGTAGGGATCTTGTTACTAGTATTACTTACTATTATATTCGTATCACTTAGTAGTCTCCACTATATGTGAGTTTCACATTTTAGGGGTACGTGCCCGAAGTGTGCGAACGGAACCCTCCGCTGGCCGTTTGTCTGTCTGGTCTGGCTGGTACATTCTCAAAATTAATTTGTAGGGTCTTATTACTAGTATTATTTACTATTATACACATTTTAGGGTTACGTACCCGAAGTGTGCGAACGGAACCCTCCGCTGGCCGTTTGTCTGTCTGGTGTGGCTGGTACATTCTCAAAATTAATTTGTAGTGATCTTATTACTAGTATTATTTACTATTATACACATTTTAGGGTTACGTACCCGAATTGTGCGAACGGAACCCTCCGCTGGCCGTTTGTCTGTCTGGTGTGGCTGGTACATTCTCAAAATTAATTTGTAGGGATCTTATTATTAGTATTACTTACTATTATATTCGTATCACTTAGTAGTCTCCACTATATGTGAGTTTCACATTTTAGGGTTACGTACCCGAAGTGTGCGAACGGAACCCTCCGCTGGCCGTTTGTCTGTCTGGTGTGGCTGGTACATTCTCAAAATTAATTTGTAGGGATCTTGTTACTAGTATTACTTACTATTGTATTCGTATCACTTAGTAGTCTCCACTATATGTGAGTTTCACATTTTAGGGTTACGTACCCGAAGTGTGCGAACGGAACCCTCCGCTGGCCGTTTGTCTGTCTGGTGTGGCTGGTACATTCTCAAAATTAATTTGTAGGGATCTTGTTACTAGTATTACTTACTATTATATTCGTATCACTTAGTAGTCTCCACTATATGTGAGTTTCACATTTTAGGGTTACGTACCCGAAGTGTGCGAACGGAACCCTCCGTTGGCCGTTCATCTGGTCTCAAAATATATCTTTAGGTTACCGCACCCGAACGAGAGAATGTACTATATAGATCAATTAAATAAATAAATAATAATAATAATAATTTATTTATTGTCTCTCACACAAACAGATCCTTAATAGTAATAACAACAGTTGTATAAAATAGTCTCAGGTGACATTGAACCTGTTTAGTGAGGGACTGGTGCCTGAGATAGGTTTTCGTAAAAAAACCTGTATTACAGGACACCAGCAAATATTACAGGACATTAATTTCACACAGCGATCGCGAACCACTAGATCACTGAGGCGATTTAACCTCAAAGTTTTTTTTTTTTACGACGGGGAAGCGCTTGGACTTCATTTCACCTGTTACAGTTAGATAAGGCCAAAGCTGGAGGCGCACTTCATCCGGAACTTTCACTTCACTTAAACTTATTATGCCTATTGAATATAAAGCTGTAGCTACTAAAGCTTGCATAGGTTTTCTTACTATTATTTCGATTCCAAATGATGTACCTGATGCGTTCTCGTAATCCGTAATTATTAATGCCGTAAGTTCAAGAAGCGTTAAGCTTTGTAAATGTTTAAATTGTATAAGTCTACTTTCCAGGATCAATTTACACTGGTAGGGTAGCTCTTGCATATACTTCAGTTTAAATAAAGAATTTTTGAAATTGAAATTGACTTCATTCAGAGTCTATGATACGTGAAATGGCTTAGCTTCAGCGATCATATCTTCCACAATACTGTAGCATTTACTTTGAAATTAATATATGTTATAGTTCAGAATAGATGCTAGTACGCTAGTGTGTCAAAAACACAATTACATAAAATTTTCTCGAGAAAAAAAATCCAAAGCTAACTCTAATTTGTACCAAAAATGTTCGCCACTCAATAAATACGCCCAATTAAGCCTTGACACATTGTATAGTAAATAAACACAGTATACAGAAGACGGTCTGTGTTTAAGATTTAAAAAAAAAAAGCAAAACGTTGCAATACGCGCATATTTCTGTCATCTGGCGGTCATAAGCGCCGTGGTTGAGCGCACAGCAATTTCACCTTTATTATTACTATATATTAGTTCGAAAGTAGAGTTACCGTTGAACAATATTCGTGTTTCCAGTGAACTGTCGCAAGAGTGCCGCCTGCCGGTGGACGCGCTGTCGCTGGACTCGTCCAACGTCAAGGCTTTGCTGCTACTGCAAGCGCACATGTCGCGTCTGCCGCTGCCCAACACCGATTACCTGACCGACACCAAGTCTGTGCTGGACCAGACCATCAGGATACTGCAGGTACCAACTTCAACTTCAACTTCTTTGATATGGCGTGCAACCGTTTTATTCGATTCTGCCAGTGTCGAGTGTTGTGAGTGTCGTGAAAATATTGAAGGTACTTTGATTAATTCCCTTTTTCTTTTTATGGAGGGTTAATCTACAATCCTACAATCTATAAAATTAAAACACACATACAAGTACTAACATCTTTACTTTTAAGCAACTCCCTGCTTCCCCGTAGTACAATAAAAAAACCTATCTTGATTCGGTGTTGTTTTTTTTTTATTATTGTACAGCGGGCAAGCTCTTGGCCTTCATTAGACCTGGTTACAAGTTGAGATAGGCCGAAGGTGGAGGCGCACTTCACCGGGAATCCTCAACTAACTGAGGAACTGGCTGTCTTACCTCTAAATGGCGGAACACAGCATTTTTTATAATTGTTGTTGTGGCGACAGAATTAGGTAAGATGGTGGGTAGCTAGGCAAACCCAAACAAAGTCCTACCACCAACCAAATATATTGCATGATCAGTACTTATGGATATACAAAAAAAGGAATGTAAGTATTATGTCCGTAATCTAGTTCGCATATTACAAGCTTTGCTTAGTTTTTCACATAGTGTAAAGTAGTTAAAAACAATCCATGTGCTTTTATTTGTAAGCTTCAAAATGTAAAAAAAAAAAGAAAATAAAATGTTGCGAATAAAAATAAAATAATAAATAAATAAATATTACAGGACATTCATTTTACACAGCGCCATCTAGCCCCAAACTAAGCATAGCTTGTAATATGGGAACTAGATTACGGATAAAATACTGAAATACTTTTTGTAAATACATACGTACTATATGATACAACACCCAAACACAGAACAAACATCTATATTCATCACACAAATGTTTGTCCTGGGTGGGAATCGAACCCACAACCTACAGCGCCGAAGGCAGAGTTACTACCAACTGAGCTATGAGGCTTGTCAAATATGAATAGATGGCGCTGTGTGTATATTTATGAATTTATTTGAAAGCCTATCTCTGTTTTTTTATTATTCTTTATAGCATAAAGAAACACGATTTTAAGCTTATCTTAAAGGAGTTTTTTTTTGTGTTAATAGACATGGCAATGGCTTTTAGGACGCTCATATGAAAAGACCACTTCTAACTCTTGTTTTAAAAGTTGAACAGGTAATTTACTCTACATTTAATTGTTATTGATTCTATATCAATTTAAAATCCCACAGGCGATGATAGACACCTCGGCTGAGAACGGCTGGCTGTCCGTTTGTCTGTCCTGTCAAGTACTGATGCAGGGCATAGTGCAGGCTCGCTGGCCGGTGGACTCACCCTTGACCACTTTGCCGCACATCGACCCCAATCACCTCTATTTGTTCACACAGATGGGGAAAGGTAATTATACATATAATATATTATGATTTTGTTAAAATTGATGTCATAAATATTACAGGACATTCATTTCACACAGCGTTATCTAGTCCCAAACTAAGCATAGCTTGTAATATGGGAACTAGATTACGGATATAATACTTATTTTTTTATAAATATTACGTACTTATATTTCGGTCCATGGTACTATTATAATAACACCCAAACACAGAACAAACTATAAAAGTAAATAGTATCTTTTACGTAGTGTGTCAAAGGTGTATGATGCAATATTTATTTTAACAAGCCTCATAGCTCAGTTGGTAGCAGCTCTGCCTTCTGTGCTGTAGGTTGTGGGTTCGATTCCCACTCAAGTCAAACATTTGTGGGATGAATGTAAATGTTTGTTGTGTGTTTGGGTGTTGTATTTTATATATAAAAAAAGTATTGAAGCATCCATAATCTACTTACCATATTACAAGCTGTATGCTAATACATATATAATTTCGGGCTAAATCGCACTGTTTGAACTTAATGTCCTCTAATTTTCGATCCATCTCTTTCTTAGTACACGATATCCTACTTAACGGGGAGTTACGCTTGGCCTTCATCTCGCCTGGTTTCAAGTTACGATAAGGCCGTAGGTGGAAGCGCACTTCACCCGGAATCCTCAACAGTCTGAGGAACTGGCTATCTTACTTCTAAATGCTGGAACACAATATAGAATTGTCGATAACACAGACTTAGGTAATATGGTGGTAGCTAGCCAGGCGGACTATAAAAAAGTCCAAAGCAACCTAACCACAATATCATCAAATATTACAATATTATACTCCCCTGGGTATCGAATCCGAGACCTCTAGATCGAACATCAGTGGGTGAACCAGTCGACCACAGGCGATTAAAAACCCTCTGATCCATTTTCGTAACCAGCTACGAAAATGGAATTTTACCCTTTCGTAACCGTTTATTGAATAAGAAATAATTTTCCACTTATGTAGCTGAGTTTCGTAACCAGCTACGAACATGGAAAATATTTTCCTTACATATAACCAACCGGTTATGAAAGGAATAGTAAAATTCCACTTTCGTAGCTTAATTTCAAAGCCAGCATTCTTATTTGTAACTCATCTATAAAACTGGAAAATTATCTACCGGTTACGAAAGGAAGAGTAAAATTCCATTTTCGTAGCTGGTCATGAAATCTCAGTTACGAAAATGGACCAAAGGGTTACACTACCTGTAATCTTGCTATCGTTTTACTTTTCAGATACAAAAAAACCGTGCATCCTGCTGAACGGAGTTAAAGCCGCATGTAAAAGCTACGAGACCTTAGCCAAATATCTTAGGAGGGAGTTTGATGAAGGTCAGATCGAGCAGATACACCGAGCGATAATGGACCTTCCCACGCTGGACATAAGGCTGCAAATCCGCGGGCTCTGGTTCCATTGCGATCACGAGCAAGACAAGAAAGTTTCGCAGCCTCAAGGCAGGAATGAATGGTTGCCGTTACACGCTGACCAGGTAACACACGAATCTATAATAATTATCATACTAGTAGTATATATGTCACCGTGTGATTGTAAAAACCGTCCGTTTGTAATATGCCTCGTCATATTGCAAACGGTCAGCAAATTGATATGCCGAGGCATATTACAAACGGACGGTGCTAATAATCTTATGCTGAAATGTGTACAATATGCCGAGGCATATTACAAACGGACGGTGCTCATAATCTTATGCTGAAATGTGTACAATATGCCGAGGCATATTACAAACGGACGGTGCTCATAATGTTATGCTGAAATGTGTACAATATGCCGAGGCATATTACAAACGGACGGTGCTCATAATCTTATGCTGAAATGTGTACAATATGCCGAGGCATATTACAAATGGACGGTGCTTATAATATTATGCTGACATGTGTACAATATGCCGAGGCATATTACAAACGGACGGTGCTTATAATCTTATGCTGACATGTGTACAATATGCCGAGGCATATTACAAACGGACGGTGCTTATAATATTATGCTGACATGTGTACAATATGCCGAGGCATATTACAAACGGACGGTGCTTATAATCTTATGCTGACATGTGTACAATATGCCGAGGCATATTACAAATGGACGGTGCTTATAATCTTATGCTGACATGTGTACAATATGCCGAGGAATATTACAAACGGACGGTGCTTATAATCTTATGCTGACATGTGTACAATATGCCGAGGCATATTACAAACGGACGGTGCTTATAATCTTATGCTGACATGTGTACAATATGCCGAGGCATATTACAAACGGACGGTGCTTATAATCTTATGCTGACATGTGTACAATATGCCGAGGCATATTACAAACGGACGGTGCTTATAATCTTATGCTGACATGTGTACAATATGCCGAGGCATATTACAGTCTAACGCTGACATATACATAAATATTACCTCTATATTGAGTAGCCTCATAGCTCAGTTGATAGTAGCTCTGCCTTCTGCGCTGTAGGTTGTGGGTTCAATACCCGCCCAGGACAACCATTTGTGTGATGAATGTTTGTTCTGTGTTTGGGTGTTGTATCATATATTACGTATGTATTTACAAAAAGTATTTAAGTATTATATCCGTAATCTAGTTCCCATATTACAAGCTATGCTTAGTATGGGGCTAGATGGCGCTATGTGAAATTAATGTCCTGTAATATTTATTATAATATAATGTTTTATTTTATTGTGCGATGGGGAAGCGCTTGGATTTCTCTCTTGGTTTCTGGTTATGATAAGGCCGAACGTGAAAGCGCACTTCATCTGGAATCTACCTACCTTATTTGATCACAAAATAATATTACGAACCTCTGCGTCTAAAATACAAGTTTTCAACTTAGTTTAGAGGTCATATATCTTATTTATTTTATTTTTAGTGCTAAATACATTATCAGCTTGCCTATAAGTAATAAATCTGTACAACTTTTTGAACTATAAACATTATTCTTATGCTTCTTAATCCTTCAACAAACTAAGAAACCGGTGGTGGTTGGTGGTGACTAGCCAGGCGGTCCTACCACCAACCAACGTTTATAAAATCAATAAAACAAACAGATGACAATGTGTATGAGTATAGCAGGCTATTTCTACCAGACAATCAAATTCAAATTCAAATTATTTATTACACTTATGTTGTTATTAGGTATACAGGTGTTGTGAGGATAAAAGTTTCAAACATAAACCCTGTTAGGGCACAGCAATATTACACTAGGAGGCGCATTAAACTTAATAGCTAAATAAAACTATACATAATACTAAATTCAATAATAAACTAATATTCTTATGGTATATTTATGTCTGGTATGGTCGCTGGTCAGCTGGACCTCAACTCTTAAATGTTTCAGGAATACACCATCCTCATACACATGAACCGTCGCGGCGGGAACCCAGGCAACGTGCTCTGCCCTCGGTTCCCGCGCGGCAAGAACGAGGGCTGGTTCGTGACGCTCGGAACTGTCGACAGTAACGAGCTACACGCTTTGAAGAGGATTCCTCCACGAGGTCAGGCACAGGTCAACTTCCACACGCCTTCTTACACAGGTAAAACTACTTTTATTATATAATATATATTTACCGATATGATAAAAAACGGGCAGTTGCCCTGCACAATACTCTGATTTCCCTTTTGCTCTTGTATGGATGAAAAGGACGCACTATCTAGCGGGTGATCATGATTGGTCAGTAGATTTCTATCAGCATCTCTCGTTAAAGCTTGGTCTTCATCTCATCTGGTTACAAGTATATGGCCGAAGGTGGAAGCATTTCACCCGGAGTCCTCATCTGAGCAACTGGCTATCTTACCTCTGAATGCCGCAACAATTTTTTGAACTGTTGTTATGGTGACGGAATTAGGTAAGATGGTACCAAGCACAATATTCCTCTGGATCTGAAATCGGTGGGTTGAGACCACAGAGGTGGTTAAACATATTGCATTTAGACGCTTACATTGGGCTATCGTGCGTGAGGGACAGCGCGATGTAATTCGCGCATGAGAAGGTGAAATGAATGCGCACGAATTCCCGCGAAAATCATTATATATATCTTTTATTGCATGAAAATTACACCTAGTAGAGAAATTATCCAGTAAAGGTTTAGTCTTTCTATATCTTATCTTCATGAAGATTGTTCAAAATTCGTTATTTTCGTCTATCATACGCGCATAGTTTTTTCCTACCAACTAATTGTTAAAGATAAAATGTCAAAAAATCAAGGGTCCTTTTATGTATCTGATTTGGGCTGTGCATTGATTACCAGACTGTCACCCGACGATTTTATTATTTAGATAAGAAAACATTGAGGAAGTTTGCAAAAATAAATCTGGTATTTATTTTTGTTCGCAGGGCGAATAATCTACACTGTGTACATTATGAGTGACAGCTATCTAGGGTTGGACCAGCAATACGATCTGCAAATAGAGTTATTGGACCCCTTGCCTGAGGAGAATGTGGGAAAAGTGTACACCATGGACAAAACTATTATCGAGTAACTTCTAATAAAACCATCATGCAATGCATTGTTGCAGACAATTTGCAGTAAGATTCCTTGTGAAACTAAGTGAATAAATGTCACCCGGAATGAATGATTTCAATAGTTAGAGTCAGTGGCTAGGTTATTGTGATATTTATTAAAAGATACATTGCATAGTATATAGTAAACATTAACAAGGCAGTGAGGTAAGCCTGTGTGTATGTTACTATGAAATATATAAACTTTTGTATCTACATATTTATAAATAAATAATTTTATATTGCTGTTATTTGGCGTTTTTATTTTATGTAACTGAACAAAAACACATAAATAGTTTCTACATTTATTTACATATAAAAGATAGTAACAACTGCACTTTAACTACGTTTAAGTCATGTAAACATTTTAATGATTGAATCAAAAGCACATAAGCTTCTATCAGCTACACCCAAGCTATACCAGAATTATCGAAATGGAAATACATATATTTACCCCTACATATCCTCTCTTGAACATACATGAATTTGCATTCTGCAAATTTTGCTATGTGAGTGAGTGCTTGAAAAAATTTGCTTAAAATATTATCAAATACCTACCAACTAATCATCCTTACCTCTAACAATTGTTATCAACTGACCCTGTACTCAACTTTGAGACAAACATGATTATACATACAAATCTTCCTCTTTATACTTGATCCAACTAAAATTACAGCCAAGTTAAATTACAGAGATTTCAGTTTTCTGATATTTACTGAATTCACTCTACCACCAGGGGTCAACAGCAGGTGTGTGATAATCAAATATTATTTTGTAAAAAAGAAATCTAAGTACACTTATCACTTCCATAAGGGTACACAATTACTTTCAAGTGTAAGATATGATACAATTAAGCAGCTATTTCAAACATCAGGGCCTCTTATGACTAATGGCGAAGCATATCACATTCAGAAATTTAATTCTTTGGTCATAACACTCAAACAAGGTCAAACATTGTTGGAGTGTTGGCATTATGTTATTTATGCTTTCTCTCCTGCTCTATTGCCCTGGTTTCTAATGCAATCTGCCGCTCTCGACTCAAGATTCCATCTAATTGTTCAGCAAATGCATCAAATGAGAACTTGGTTTCAAATCGTTTCAAACCAGCATCACCTAATCTTTCACAGAGATCCGGATTTAACATAATTTTTTTCATCGCTTCAGCAAATGCTTGACTTTTCGGTTCACACAGAAAACCAGTCACTTCATTGACTATAGTCTCAGTCGGACCCCCACTGTTGACAGCAATAACTGGCTTACAATAGTACATAGCTTCTAATGGCACAATTCCAAAATGTTCATTTGATGGTGTGTAGATCAGTGCCCTGCAATTGTGAAGTAGTGAGACCTTTTCAACATCTTTGGGTGACTTCATAAAAGTGACTTTGTCCTCAATGTCCAATTCGGCTGCTAAGTCGGTCAGCTCCATGTAATGCTCCATGTTTTCTAAGTTGATTGGATCAAACCCACCAGCCATTATCAAATGCACTCGGTTCCAATCATCTTCACTAACAATATGTTTCAAATTCTCCAAAGCTCTCAAGGCCAGCTTGAGATTCTTCTTCCTCTCATATCTGTTTATAGATAAGAAAACAAACTTATCTGTGCCAACTGGCACAACCTCCTTCAAAAGCTTGGGGGCTGTTGCTTTGAAAAATTCTGTATTGATGGAAGGATAGCAAATATCAGGAATGTCTTTGATTCTATGAAATGCATCTTGGTATACTCTTGCAGTGTACTTGCTATTGACAAGAACTTTATCAGCTTGCGCTGTTGTCAATTCCTCAAGCCAGTTCAATGGGTACCTATACAGCTTCTTCAGAAATCCACCTTCAGATGTTAACAATTTGTCTGGATGGTGGCAGTAAAATACAACACGGAATGTTCCTCGGGCAAGTTTCAAAAACGGAATGCAAAGAGAAATGAGATCAGTGAAAATTAGAGTCGGTTCTTCTTCGGGGATTACGTACCAGGCCATGTAAACAGCGGCGTAAACCATACGTAAATACGCGCAAGCCGCTTTAAACCGCCAGAAGAAAGATCGTGGTATCCAATCACCAATGACGGTCACAGGGAACGTTCCATCCCTAGTCTCGGAGAAGCAGTGCGTTGGATCATGATGGTTTGTGTAGAAGGAAACTTCGTGACCCTTCTTCTTGAAGGCCAATGCGGCATCGATAACAAGGCGCTCCGCCCCACCGATACCCAAATCTGGGTGTAAGAATATGATTTTCACCATAGTAAGGCACTACCCTAACTTGTGGTTGGTATAGAGGTAGTATATTTTAATCATAAGAAATCGTAAAATCAATCCCAAAATTCCTTGACACCTCCGAAATCCGAACAAACAGAATAGAACAAAACATGCAATCAATGCAATGCAATGCGGCAACAGCGTAGAGGTGTGACTAATATATTCATAATAGGTATAGGTAACCTAATATTAGCAATGAATATTCGTAACAGGTATTGGATTGGAATCTTTTTTAGTATCATACTAGCAGCGTTGCCTTGCCGATTTGTGGAGAATTCCCCAAACTGCGGGGAATTTCAGCTCGATTGGAGATTTTATGGGGGTTAGCATTCTGCGGGGTAAATGCGGTGATTCTAACAGCTACCAAACAATAGATAGAAAATAGAACATCGATTATAGTATATTACACGGATATTATAATGTAACGTTACACATCACTATTTGCTTGCATTGCACAACACTATTCGACTTCAATTAAAATAATAATCCGGGGAATTACGTTTACGAGTTCGAGCATTTAGAAACGACCCCTCCATCTCAGCCCATGGACGTCGTTAAAGCCGAATAGGTATTTACCCGAGGAAGGGCAGCAGCTTCCTTCTGTGTATTATCTACTCCTTCACTGTGATCACCAATCTGCCTGCAAGCGTTATGATTATGATCAAGCAAGCATTAATTCCTGTTTTGTTACTGAGCGCGAGTGAAAATAGCGAGTACACTAGATGTTTGAAAAAAAAAAATGTTTGTTACAAAATCTTGTTTTTAACGTGTTGAGTACCACGAAATTTTAGCCCTCAAAGAAAATGTTTAGTACAAATACCTACATCGCTTCACTTTAACTTACATGATAGCACAGGTTATAAAATAAATGATTAAAAATTAGAAGTTTTTTCTTAATGCTTACTTTTTTAAGATGTAGTGTAGGAATATAACAACTGCCTACCTGTACCTAGGTATTCCTACGTTCTTTGTTGAAAGCAAAACAGGAACTCTTAACAGTTTAATACATCTCGTTACAGACACAATATAGTAATAGTTTGATGGAATAAGTAGTAACACAACACAACAGATAACAGTACATGTAAGTATGGATGCGCAGAGTTGATAGGTATTTTTGAGATACAAATAACTTGCATTCACTTTGCTACCGCGGAGCCACTGAATGAATCCGGGTGACGACGACGGCGGCGGTCCATGAAAATCGAGCCGAATTCCTATGTGGGTAGCTTATTTAAAAAAAAAATCTCCTACAACAAATTTCTCCCCTTTTCTCCCTCCACTCCCCTTTTTGTTTTTTTTCACAACATCTTGTGTATCTTTCTAATCAAATTGAAATCCGTTGATGAACAATGCTCCGGCAAACTTCCCCCTTTCCCCCCGATCAATAATCGCGATAAACTAAAAAAGAAAATAAATCAAGGAACATGTGTGCCAATTTTCATCAAAATCGGTTGAAAAATGCGACCTAAGAACAAAGACGGTAGGCATAGAAAAACAGTTAGTAAAACGATGTCACAATAGATTAATAGTGCGTGCGTGTGTGTGTGTGTGTATGTGTGTGTTTAATTTGTGTAAATAATAGTGCGTACCTAATAGTGCAACAATGAAACGATCAAGGACCAGTGAAGTTTGGTCACAGTTTACTGTTGAATCGGAAATAAACAAAATTGTTATCAAACAAAGAGTATTTAAAATGTCAAACAAAAAAATAAATTAAAAATACAAATGGTTACAATGATTTATAGAAATCATGTACTAAGCCAGTTTCACCTTATTATGGATACTTAATGCTTATATAATATACCTACCCAAAGAAAATATCTAAAAGAGTATCTATTAAACCCCGTAGGTTGCGTTGAATGCAGAATCAGAATCGGTCGGTAACGATACTATTATTTGACTATTATATTATAATAAATCCCAGTAAAGCGTTTTAATCAATGATATGAATACGAAAATGTTACCACCTCTACAACAGCGCGGCAGCCCGGCATCGCACCGTATCAATTCAATCAATCTCATAAACTAAACGATCAATAGACACATGATTGATAAGCTGGTTTCGTATAGTATAATATTATGTCGAGACTGTTTTGAAGACACAAGCGACACATTAAACTTAAGCAAAATGAGCTGCCTTGGTTTGTAATTGTTTTTCTGAAGACATATCAATAGTTGCCGCCGTACCGTACAATTGCAGTATGTATGAAACAAAGATCGGCGAATTTTCATCATTGCAAATTGCAAAGTCACTTTCAAAATTTGCCAGCTCGGCCAGTAAATAGGGTTATGACACACCATGAATAAATGACCATATTGCATGCAAGTCGCATACCATTGTAAGTCTTTTTTTTAACTTTCGCGATTAGAACACATTATTTTAAATCGAAATAAAAAACCAGTCTGCCCGCAACACGCGATCACGGCTGGTGAAACCCCTTGTTTTACGTCAACCTACTTTGCTTACATAAGTAGAGGTACGTTATTGGCACAGACTTCTGAGATTTTTAACCGCCTCTGTGGTCTAGTTGTTCAACCCACCGATTCAGAGGTCCTGGGTTCGATCCTGTGAAGAGACTATATATACCTATACCTCACTATAAACAATGTTACACACTATAAAAGTTAACAGATCCCCATGGGGAGTACAATACATTGTGCTTGGTTTGGTTGGTGGCAGGACTTTATTTGGGTTCGCCTGCTACTAGCTACCACCATCTTATCTAATTCTGTCACCATGACAACTCTCAAATCATAACTCTAAAATTGTTGTGTTTCGGCATTTAGAGATAAGATAGCCAGTCCCTTTAGTTTGTTGAGGATTCCGGGTGAAGTGCGCTATCACCTTCAGCCTTATCTCAACTTGTAACCAGATGAGGTAAAGGCCAAGCGCTTCCCGTCGTAAAAAAAAAGATTTTGTTTGCAATAATTGACCATTCGATTAGTTTGTTTGAATCTTAGTGGAATCCTATTGGTGGCATTTGTGGGCGTGTAGAATAGCCACCGCCAATATAAACAATTGGTAGAATAGAGTTGCACTTGCACTCCTTTTTTTTTTAAATAACAATAACAATCCTAAGTACTAATATCTGTTTAATCTGTTGTAACATGTCTTCAAATAAGCCTCGCAGTTTTTAATTTTACATTGTTATTACATGATAGGGAGGGAGTTCTCGGCTCGATCAAAGTTATAATTGATGATCACTCGATGAGCGTTTGCTCACCGCGAATGGTGACTAGGTATTATTTTTTGAACGTGTGTTAAGCCCACACAATTTAGAATGACATTTACCACTATCTGGTCGCGTTGTACCATGGACCAATTTAAAATAGGCCGACAGCGTTTTCATAGAGCGTAACTTGATTACTTTCGCCGCACTTTTCGGCGCCGACCGCCGCGACCACCGATCTTTTCTACCAATTTGCTAAGATATGTTAAAATAGGGATTAGGTACCTATATACCCTATTGTTTTTAGTAGGTAGTACCTACATAGAAGATTTCAAAGGTAGGAAGCTAGGTACCTTGATACCAAATTTATTGAAGACTAACTAATTTATTTATCAACAAGGCTTTATTTTATCAGAACTTAAACCTTATTTTTAAGGAAATCTGCTGAAGGTACTATCTACTCACAAAACAACATATAAATGTATCTAATCCCTATTTTATTATAATTTAATTGGTGCTTATTTACCTACTTACTCACTCTACTCTCATTGTGAAAATCCAAGCGATGGCAAGTGAGTGCCCACCGTGAATAGGTATTATTTTTCATACAAATTATCATAAGCGCAAACGCGTTCGAACCTGTTCGAACGCGTTTGCGCTTATGATAATTTATTTAACTGAGCAAGTATAAAACTCGCACTATACACTGTGATGACTTTACGAAAGCGTAAAGTAAAATTTACGCCAAAATCATCGTGGTTGGTTGAAACAACCAATCATGAGCGATATCGTCCCCACTCTCGTCCGATAGTCGACGACGCTCGATAGGTTTGCCGTACAAATCTTGCACTCGCAAATTGTGTTTCATATTAATTACACTAGATGACGATATGCTAATTTCATACAAATCGTGGCAACCGCTAACGCGATCGAGTAGGTGTGGAGCAATATTACAACTGACACTCGCCACTCTGGAGCATCCTGCTAGAAATTTATGAAGTGCTAAAATTGTTTGAATTTGCCGCCAGATATTTCAAAAACTGATGTGTAAAATAGCGCCATCTCTGTGCTGGTCCCCTAAATTATTCAAACAAAAAACAAAAAACTTTTTATCATCCCTTTTTTGTAAGCAGTCGATGATCTTGTGAGTAATAAATAGTATTCTATGATCTGGAGGTCCCGAGTTCGATTCCTAGATAAGGTACATAATATAGGTAGGGTGGTTCCCAGTTTTCTTAGGACGTTTTCAGCATTGGACTGCCATGTACCTACAGCAAATAATTGCATAAGCTACCTACGTTAGTATTCTGACAACTGCATGGAATTTGTATATAAGCTGGAATGAGCTCATCAGCAAATTATTTTCTTTTAAAGTCTATGGGATAGTTAGAGCCCAATGTCAAACAGTGATAAGAGTGTGTATGGTGATGACGCATTAATACATGTTATAAGTAGCTATATGTGTGCACATGCACATAGTCTGATGGTGAAGGTCACATTATCGTGAGGAAACCGGCACATCCCAAGGATCAAAATTCCGAATGGCATGTGTCACAGCCTCTATCTACAGGTATTCCGCTAAGCGGCGATGGGCTACCTGTCACATATTAAATGCTAGCTACTTGCAAATGAATGGCAACGATATGTTGCCGAACATTAGTTTGGATGTGTCTCTGAAAAATACTACACCAAGCCAATGTAAAAGTTAAAGTTAAGAGGAAAACATAGAACTAGAATATAGATCTCTACGATATATGGCATAATATTGTGGGGAAGTGCTGTAGATATAGATACCATATTCATATTGCAGAACAGGCCTGTTTGCACTGTTCACAAAATGTGACTCAAGAGATTCACTAAGAGACACATTTAAGGAAATAAATATATCGACTATGCCCGGCCAATATATTTAGAGTATTTTCATAAATGTACCCGCATAAAAAAACTGTGATAAACTTAGTTGTTAAACAAGAAATAAGAATAAAATCGCCGTTCCCACTACTAGGCTCCATAAAGATAATAAATCATTCATAGGGCAATCTGTTTGCTTTAATAATAAATTACCAAGTGATGTGCCAAGCTTGTCAAATAATAAATAAAATAAAATTGTAGAACAAAAGCTATCCAGGAATGCTTATTATATTTTTTTTATTACCTAGAAGGTAAGAAAGCCTGGCATTCAAAAAATGAATTTGCTCCAATGAATAAATTGTAACTAGCATAAGATAAATTTAAGCTATTGTCATTTATCATAAAAAACTAGCCCAAGATTCTTGCCTTTCCTTGAGTGCTGGTCACCAATACGAAAACAGGAGGTAGATTTGATGTTTCAAAGTTATCCTAAAAAATCATACTGAATAAATATATTTAACTTTGGCTTTCACTTTTATTATTTCAACATTTTCTTTCACTTAAGAATACCAAATTACCTTTACTATATAGAACATAACTTATGTCAAATGTACTTTGTTCAAATTGTGACCATCATTGTAATGTTATCACTTAATAACAACAAAAGTTACAATTCATCTTTTCTTTCAATCTTGACTAAATCAACTTGGAATGTAAGAGTAGCAGACTTAGGAATCTTTGGTGGTGCACCAGCCTCCCCATAGGCCAGTTCTGGTGGGATAACTAGTTTTCTCTGCTCTCCTTCGCACATGCCAACAAGACCCTGGTCCCATCCTTTGATAACTTGACCTGATCCAAGGGTGAAGGTTAAAGGGTTTCCCCGGGGAATAGAACTGTCGAATTCTGTACCATCATCCAGTGTTCCCTGGAATATGCATAAGCAGTGAGCAAGATATTCTTAAAACACAGTGAGACTAAATAATATTTTTTTCATGTGATAGACAGTTTGAATATTATACTCTCTGTGTGAGGTGGTTTGTAAGCCTAAATTGTCTGACTAGTTGACATTATGTTAGATTATTACACCATGTTTCAGCCAAGAACCACACTTAGCTATAAGCAATATTGGCGCTATTGCGGCCTTTGGTAAATAGGAACAGATTGCTACATGAGCCAAGAAAGCACCATCTCAGGAGCATAGACGAGCCTGCGCGTATTTAATAGAACATTACCAAGATTTTATTGGTACCTATGTATAAATATCTAAATGTTTACAGGCATACCGTATAGTGCATTTGAAGGAGGTCTCCCTTCTTACTTTTCATATGGCACTCTGCGGGTCGTTTCTTTACTCCAATTTGCAATTTTTTCGGTGCTGAATTCGCAATCACAACATGTGATATTACGCTCATTAGGACAATCACGAATATCAGGATCTTGCACAAAGTCAATACAGCAGTCTTCATGTTTCTTCAAATACTTTTTTGATTCCAATTTTCAATAATAAGAGCTAAGTACAATTTTGTGAGTAATACACTGACTGAGCATATGGAGTAATAGTAATAGATTATACTACGGTTAGCTAAAGGTAAGGTTGTATCAGTGTCTCCAAGCGTTAGTTCCTATTAGTCTGTGGTGTCTCCATATAATTGAGAATTACCGTGTTGCTACGGTAAAATACGGTGTTTTTACAGTAAATTACGATGTATCTAAAATAAAATACCGTGTTATGTGAACAAACTATTTAGCTAAAAAATGGTATCGGACACATTACTTTTTGTCTACTTAGAATTCGATAGATTTCAATATTTTCAACGCTATTCTCAAATCGCTTTTGAAAATATCCTGTGAAAGTCTCGAATTTTGACATTAGTAATGTAAATTTTTTATATTTTGGATTTTCGGAATAGTGTTCTCGGTATCTTTATCGGAAGTTTCCGAAATAGATACGATACGGCTCTTCGAATATTTGAGAAAAGCTATACTTACAGATTAACTTGAAAATGTCGTTTCATTCTTTCTGGAAGGAATAAGGACGACAAAATATTACTGCCAAGGTTACTACTATTACTACTGTTATTGTAAGTGAAAATAATCTACCTACGCATTAAAAGTGGACATTCGGCTATTCTGATTAGGTACCTAACTACGTTATATTAACTTTACCAAAATGACCCCTGAAACAAATGCCGATTATTGCCTTTTGATAAAAATTTTTTGTAAAGCTGTGATTAGTAACAGTGATTTGTAAAACCAAAAGAATAATACACGGTAATTCTTATGACACGGTAATGCTTACACAAGATTACGGTGCATTTACGGTAATTACCGTGTATATGGAGATACTGGGTGGTAGTCACAGAACAGTGAACACTAAAATGACCGTAGGTTTATGCACAGACTAATATAGTGTACTAGGTACAGACTGGTAACTCAAACAGGCGAGGGGTATAATGGTATGACAGGGGGGGGGGGGTCGATACACTGTAAGTCGCCATTTTCTTAGTGCTGCATGTGGAACAGCACTAGAGTCCTTTTCACCAAAGAAGTCCCGCGGCAATTAGTGGAATTAATTTTGACAGATCGGCCATGTTGTCAGTGCTATCAGTGTGTTCGGACTCGGTCGCTAGTGAGATTTTTATTGATTTTATCGTATAAATAGTGTTTTTTACAATGCCTAAGGTAATTAAAAGTGGTGCTCGAGAAATTATACTGAAGGTGAAAGACTTTTGTGAAGCAGAACAGCAGAATCAAGGTATTCTGATACCAATAAACAATGTTCGCAAGAGAGTTGCCGCCATCACAGGTACATTTTAGGGATGCCTTCTAATTGATAGTTACCAAGTTGTTTGGAACTTTAATATAATTATGTTTCATGAGTATTGCAATAACTATAATATTATTTCTTGCTATAAATTGGCCCATGATGCCCGTTTTTACGAAAATATCCGCAAGATCGCTTTTGTACACTCTCGTAGGTATATTCTACATTACGTTAATGTCACAGTAACATATGAATTATGAATTTAATTTGAACGTTTTTGTATTTTGTTTTACAACCATACATTTTGTACACCTACTTCATTCATTATTGACAGATAATTTACTTACAGGTGTTTCTGAAAAAACTGTCTCAAGAATAACACAAGAAGGAAAAACAGCTGCTAGAACTTTAACAAAAATTATCACACCGGGGAAGAGTCGTCCACATTCAAGATTAAGTTAGACGATTTTGATCTCTGTGCCGTTCGTCAAAAAATTCAACAATTTTATATTGTGAAGAAAGAACTGCCAACTTTAAACAAAGTACGCAAAGTGTTGAAAGAGGATATTGATTTTCAAGGAAGCGTCACAACCCTGCATAGAATATTGCATAGTATTGGGTTTAAATACAAACGATGCCAATTTAAGAGAAATATATTAATGGAACGCTATGATATAACTGCTTGGCGTGCTAGATACATCGAAAAGATGCGAAAAAATCGTGCTGTCGAAAAAAGGCCCGTGGTGTTTTTAGATGAAACATATATCCATAACACGTACCATGCCAAAAGTTGTTGGCAAAGTGAAGAAGAGCCAGGACTTTTCGTTTCGGAGTCTGCTGGAAGTAGATGGATAATTGCTCATGCTGGCTCTGAGGACGGTTTCATAAATGATGCGTTATTGATTTTTAAATCACATTCAAAGTCGTCTGATTATCATGACGACATGAATTCAACCAATTTTCTCAAGTGGATGACTGAAAAATGTATACCAAACCTGCCAGAGCGATCTCTTGTGGTTATGGACAATGCTCCATACTACTGTACACAAATAAATAAACCACCAACAATGTCAAGCCGAAAAGCTCAAATGCAAGAATGGTTGCAAGAAAAGAGAATTCATTTTGATGAGAGCTGGACAAAAGCTATATTGTTTGGTCTCATTAAACAAAACAAAGGTCCACCTATTTATGCTGTGGATAAACTCCTCAAAGAACACAACCATGAAGTTTTAAAACTGCCGCCTTATCATTGTGATCTGAACCCGATCGAAAAAATGTGGAGCCTTGTAAAAAGACGCATGGCTGAAAAGAATGTGGCCCAAGACCCGAAGAAAATGTTTAAATTGGCAGAAGATGCGTTTGCTAGCGTGACACCAGAAGAATGGTCAGTACAATGCAAACACGTGGAGCATTTAGAAGATGAATATTTTAAAAACGATGGGCTGATAGATGTAGAAATGGACCGGTTTATAATATCTACAGCGAACGACAGCGAAACAGAGTCAGATCACGATTCTGAAGTCCATGTGAATGATTCGGAGAGTGATGTTAGTATGTCGGACATAACCCCACTAGATGATCATAATTATACATCAAAAATTTGAAATGAATTTGGCGTTTTTATTTCATCTAAGTATCGAGTTCGAGACTAACATACGTAAGTCTCAGTAATTTAATTGCAATTTTGGGGAGCCAACAACAATTATCGCTGGCAACATTTTGTCGCACGACTACAGCGCCGCGTCTGGGGGACTTCTTTGGTAAAAAGGACTTTACTACAAAAATTAACAGTGTTTAGTTTCACATAATGGCAATACCGTTGTAGGGATGTGCTCAGGCTTGCTTTTCGAAATATCGATCCTACATAACATTTTCCTGCCCTTATACCATATAGATATGCTTTTTGAAATATCTATAGATGATTATATTTTCCAGTTTCACCTAACATAACCTATTAAATAAGACTCTTTTATTTAAAAATAAGCAAATAATGAAAGATCAAGCAAGCTCAAGGCTTGTTTGATCTTTCAAAACTGTAGCTTGCTTGATACAGTTTTGAAAGGCCTGAGATCTCGTGATGTCTGGTTTATGTTAGGTATTTAACCATGGTAATTATATCTAGCAAAGAAAGTAACTAACAAACGATAAAAGTGTGCTTTCATTACTAACTCTGAGTACACTTTTTCGGAATCGCTTTTTTTTCGCCCGAGTGTTTGAGGCGCTCTCTTGTTGCTCTAACTCTCATTCTATGCAAAGCCAGAATGACAAAGCCTCAGCAACGACCGTACGTCAGAGAGAAATGTCTGAAATCAATGCATACTAAGAATAAATACCACATCAAATATGTACTGATAAATGAAAATATTTTTAAGCCGGTACCTGGGATAGAATCAAATTGTGTTTTTTGTAATTATAATCTTGGATCCAATGTAGCAATATTATGTGGTGATGATGATATAATGATGAATATTTACATATATTTTTTTTCCGTAAAGATAGATAATCATAATAATTATTAAAAAACTATAGATAGGTATATTATTTTAGGACATAACTCAACTATTTTCAAAACATAACGTATTTTAATTTATTTTACTACAAAACTTATGTAGGTACCGGAATTATTTTGTATACCGCTTTCAATTTCTTCTTGAGAAAATAATGTAGGGACAACTTCAGAAGTCAGAACAAAGCGGCTACCACGTGCCGGTCTTTGTCTCATTAACTTATCTTCAAAATGTTTTCGGCATAATTCTTCGACGTAATACAATCACAATCTTACTAAGGTTGTAGGTATGAGCCGGGATAGTTTACGGCTTTTAGCCATGCCTGGAATCTTTTCTCATTCATAGAACTGGTACAGCCCGGAACGCAGCACTTGTTCGACAAGAATTGATGTAGATCACAGTAAACAAAACACACATATAAAATCAATTATCTTGCTCATGACCACCATAATTGTCATAGTAGTACAAGACTCTAATTTTAATAAAAATTTTATAACTTTTGTAATTACAAACTTTATCCAAACAAACAAAACAAAATTGAAACTCAGTCATAGTTATTGATCTGTGAACTCAGTCAAGAGAATGTTCGATTCGATGCGATCGATGCACGTCGGTCAAGCTCGGCTGTCAACGACAAACATGGATGAAATGCTATCTCTATCGCCGAGCGGTTCTAGTGTATCGAGCTGTCAAAATCTTAGCGTCATTTTATTTTTGAAGAAGGTTCTTTTGATTAGATTCGTCGTGATTTTATGTACATTATGTACCAATTAACCAGATATCGTATCGGATCGTACCCTATTACGAATCACCACACCACAGAACACTAATATCGTAAATTCGTAGCACACTGAGCATCTAAGACGTAGCATTGATTTGAATCCACAGATTAATACAATAACTATGTATTCTACATTGATCTGTGTGTGGTTTAGTGTTCCCAAGAGTTTAACGGGACTCTTAGTAGGTAAATTGATTTGTGTTCTTTGAAATTCCATACGTTGATTGATTTTTTGTAAATATTTAGTTTAATTGTACATTTTATACGTTTATTGGCACTATCGATATCGATTCGATAAATCATTGCTAGCACTGCATTCTCATTCATTCTTGAGGTTTCAGTTCATTCATTCTTAGCATATCTTATACTCTTTGTTTCAGATTTGGATTGGAGCTGTCCTATCATCTTAGCTGTAAAAAAAACAGAATAGGTAGGTAGGTACCTCGTGAGTAATAGTATTCTATGGTAGGTAATAATAATAACTGCAACTGTTGTTATTTGGTATAAGTCATTTTATATTTATAACTGCATAGGTCTGAGGCTGAGTGAGGAAGGAGAGTACCTACCTATCTAAAATGAACGTAAAGAAAAGTCCCATAAACAACTACAAAAAGTTTCTCCTGAACAGATCAACAATTAGCACTCCGTTTGTTGAATTTATAGAGCATTGCATAGTTACCGAAGATGAAGCCGCACACCACTGTTTTCACAAGATTTTGGTGAGTTTTTAGACAAAAATACGATTGTTTTTTGATATTCAGAGATATAAAATCTCTAAATATTATTATATATATTTACTTAAATTTACCTAGTTTTAAACGAAATTTTATCTCTGGAATTGCTTAAAATATTGCTCGAATTTTTCGTTTTAGTTTAAGCTTCAAAATATAAATAAATTTTCTTTCTCTTTTACATCTTTTTATCTTAACTTTACAGATAGTAGGTTGGGCAGAGACAATGAAAAACCTATATGACTGTCTGGGTTTATACCTCTCATCACAATTCATACCTATAGCTGAAACAACCATTGCCACCGCTGGCTCGATAACATTTTTCTACACCAGCAGTCTATCATTCATAAACAAAATAATAAGATTTGATTTCATGTTTCCATACCAGCAAAACATGTTTAATATTGACATAGTGTTTTACGACAAGACTTCCACAGAAATGTTTGATAATGTAATTACTGTTGATGATATAGTGACTGGTGTGGTTAACAAGCGATTTTCTGAAAAGTTTGAGCTGGATTTGTCCAATTTCTGCAGAGATCAAGGTTTGTTTATCAATAATTACTGCATATTAATATTTTAAAAAGAGGTCTTTGATTAACACTCTTCGGTACAAATATAGTTGTTAATGTTGAAATGGCATGTGGGAATCAAATATAATTTAGGAAGATTAACAAATGTTTTAATGACACAAAATTCACAACTAGAATTTGAGTACTTGAACCTTCTTCTTTTCCTCAAGCTGGAAACACTAACCAATTGAGCAACAAGGGTCCTGATGAAGATTCCGATTTTTATGCCATACCCAACTCAGCTTAAAAAAAAATCCTGTATGATTAGACTCCAAATTATACCTGCAAAATATAATTGGGTTAAGATGATTAATTTAGATCAACCTGGCCTTCTGGATCTTAATGATGGTCTCCTAAAATTTGTCTTTCTGTATGTAACTGGCCGATGTCAAAATTATCTCTAATTAACATAATTTACTCCTTATTAATAATAAGGAGTAATTAACATAATTTACTCCTTATTAATAGTAAGGAGTAATTTATGTTGATGTATGAATGTTTAACATTTTTATATAATTTTTTATTATTTTCAGAATTCATTGATAAACGGATATGTTTTTACAAAATTTCACTATTAGCTCAATTCAAAATATTGATGCTGAGAATAGGGAGAGATACCAAAGTGCTGAATCTGAGTAATAATGAAATTGTGTGAGTAGAAATTATGTAATAACAGCACATAACTGAGCTACACTCCTGCGGTGGATGAGTGTTGAGGGTAGGGTGTGTACCTCGTAAGATATGTGTCAATACACTCATGCTTTACCACACCACTGGGTCAGAAAGTAAGAGGTTTTTCCCCTCAAAACATTATTTTTTCTAAGTTTTTATTGATTTAATATCAATAGCTGACCTTTGTTGCAGTGAGGCATTATGCTGAGTTGTGTCCCATTTGCTGCTGTAGCACACAGCACAAATTGTATTCACATAGTACTACTTGTGTTTTTCTGTTTGTCAATTTAATTCTGTTATGTTTGTGTATGTGTGTTATAAAAGTAACTAAATGAATGTCTATGTCTGGGTGTGACATGTGATGTTAAAGCACTTCAATTTATCACAATATTTAAAGCTTTGTCTTATAGTAGGTATCCCATTTATTATTATCAGAGCTACAATTGTTTATTGTTTTTTCAAAAATAACATGAGTACCTATCCTTATTTACATAATATACATTTAATTTTATTTTGTTATGTAGCATAAGTAGATTAGAGCCGCAAAGTATGTTCAAGTGACTTCCATCTGCACAAGTGCTTACTGTATGACGGAAGGGTGTTGGTGCTCTATACTCTATAATTGCAAATAGTCCAGTTTATTATTATATATCATTTCAGCCAACCACCAATTGAGATTCTTAACTTTTTCATAAAAAGTGATCTCACTTCAATCAACTTGAGTAGTAATAATGTAAGTTTACCTATTATTTTTATTTTATCTTTAAAAACCAAGTGGCATGCCACCTTTTTCAAAAGAATATGTTACTAAATTCGCAAAATAAATACAATTCTGCCTTGTCTTCATTGCAGATCCAATCTATATCAGATTTATTCAGAGTGAGCAGTAAGATTGAGAAACTGTGGGTGGAAGGAAACCCACTATGCGATGAAATAGAAACTGCAGCCTATGTCAAGAGCATCACCATGAAGTTCCCGAGATTGACTGAGCTGGTACCTAACTGCCAATAACACCCAAAATTAATAATTTATCTTTTGATTGATATATCTCAGAGAGTGGTCTTTAATGTTTTATTCATTTCTGATATTCTAACTAAACATTTGATTGATACATTAGGTATTAACTTTGTTTGATATCGACACCAGCTTTGTAACAAGTCATACATATATCAACAGCCCAATAATATCCACTATATTGGACAGAAGTTCACCTGACATTACCTCCTATTGGTCTACCCCGGGCAACGGAATCGCTGTTTTTTATTTCATTAACAATGATAACACCCATTACACTAAACATACATTAAAAGGAACACATCATAAAACAAAAATCAGTAGGTACAAAACATAAACACATATTATTCAATTTAGTCAGACCATAGTAATTCTAATAAAAATAAATCGCAATTCAACACTGGTATAGACAGATCAGTCGCTTAATAGTGCTGCTCGCCTGAACTGACTGAATAATACAATTTCAGGACGGCATAAAAATAAATGAAACAGGATTACATTTTCCGTTCAATCGCAACTTTATCGAAGTTCCGGATAGGTACTATACAAAGATGCTAGTCGAGAAATTCCTGAAGCTATATTTCTCCCACTACGACACGCCAAAAAGACCGGCTATACTCGGATTTTATAGAGATAAATCTACGCTTACCCTCACTACAGGGTTCACAGGTAAGTCGAATCATGCTATAGTGAAGTCAGTTACAAGGTATGGCGTTAAAGTGTGGGGTGTTGTTTTTTTTATTGTACGACGGGTAAGCGCTTGGCCTCCATCTCATCTTTTTACGAGTTATGATAAGGTCGAATGTGAAAGCGCACTTCACCCGGAATCCTCAACAGACTGAGGAACTTGCTATCTTACCTCTAAATTCCGGAACACAACCATCTAGCATTGTTGTTTTGGCGACAGACCTTAGTAAGATGGTGGTAGAGAGCCAGGCGGACTTAAACAAAAAGAGCTTAGAGGAAGTCTAATTTTATAAATGCGAAACATTGTTTGGATATTTCTCCTCTAACTCCTTCACGCCTTTACTACCGTTCGGGTAGATTTAGCTGACATTTTGCACATAATATATAAGTTTAGGTATATAGTTTAATAAATAATAATAAACCAGGAGAACATATAGGCATATCTTTATCCTGAAGTCACGACCTAATCCGCAAGCAGTGTCTACATTAGTGTCGAAGTGAGTTATATGTAGTAAATTATAACGGTGGTCTCTGTGATTCTTCTTTCTTTTTGTGTTTCTTTCCATGGTTTCTTTTTACGGTTGTATGTCTATAGCTGTTGGTTATTATTCTTATGATTTTTTTGTGTTAAATTCTGATTCTGACTCTGATTATACAAATTAAATCTGTCTTCTATTTCAGCTTCAGAGGAGATAGAATTTTCGACGTACGCGTCCCACGCACGCAACGTGTTCAGACGGCCGTCCCTCTCGCGCGTTCATTCGGGCAAGGAGCTACAGTTCGTGCTTTGTGAACGATTGCCCGCGACTGTACACGATCCCTCTACATTCACTGTAGACGTGCTCCATCATGATGTAAGTCTTTTTTATTTGATTTTGAAGTGAAGCTTCAAATGCTTCTTCTATGGATGTTAAGGGGACTTCAAAATGATATACAAATTAAACACTCCTTTCTTTTTATGATGGACCGTGTCAGACTGGCTCATGACATAGTAGAAGCCCCTTGTGAAAAGGCTCGCCCGGAGAATTACTACCACCATACTTATTTCGGCCGCCAAGCAGCATTGCTGTGTTTCCGTTTGAAGGGTATGGTTGCCGGTGAAATTGCGGGTATGCGTGAGGCTTAACACCTTTATGCCTCAAGTTGACGGGCGCAATGCAGTGCCGTGCAGGCTATGTTTTTTGTGGATGTGACCTACCTACTTGCTTGTCCCGTCTCCCAGTAGTATAAAAAAAAGACAAACGAGAGACTATCATATAATAATTTAAAATAAACAATTGGGGCCTATTCCCAACATTGGGATGAGACAAGCTGCACGTGAGAGAGCACCCAACATTTCCATTCACATTCCGTCATTTCCCGCAGTCCAGCTGTGGGAAAACAAAAGCTTTCGTTGGGTGTTCTAGGATACCAACAACAATAATGACCAATATCGTGTTATCTCGGTTTTTTTTTATATTCTTATACCATCTTTATTTAACGAATGTGAATGAATGTTTTTTTTAATATCAAGATATTGCTCATACCAAATGACATGGTTAATTTGCTGTAACTATTTTGCGCATATTACTTCCAGCGGCAAATGCTACTACTGGTGGTAGCAGGAGTTTTCAAAGAGGAAGATGTTTCCCCCCACCATGCGAATCTCTTCCACTTCCGGAGGACCTTCGCGTTCCGGATCGAGAAGCCAGGCTCCTCCTACGTCATCATGAACGAGCTGATGCATATCACGAATGCTACGCTCGAGCAAGCCGCGAACAGCTTTAAGGTTTGAAATAAATATTACAGGACATTCATTTCACACAGCGCCATCTAGCCCCAAACTAAGCATAGCTTGTAATATGGGAACTAGATTGCGGGTAGTTTTTTTTTTTTGTAAATATATATTTATCATACAATACAAACACCCAAACACAGACCAAACATCTATATTCATCACATAAATGTTTGTCCTGCCTTGCATTTAATAGGCAGCTTCTGGGAAAGCTCGCTATCATCTGTCTTTGGCCAGGTTATACCCCCGCGAGCATTAAATCCTCAAAAATATATATATTTATGTACCGGCTTATAAACTAACACCTCACTATAGCGTTTACGCTCACATGCAAAGATAGACGCCAATACACATAAATATGCATAGTATTTAGTTTGTAGGTAGCTAAATACTTGGTACCGGGATGTATCATAAATTACCTACCTACTTAATTGCCTACTACTTGTAAAATTTTTGTTTATGGATGGTACTTTGGTTAAATATTTACATTCTGTTTTAACTTTACTACACATCTATTGAACTTTAAATTAATTATTTAATTTATTTGTCTACTTAACTGCTTTTAAGTACTTATGTACTAATTTATCATCTTAATTTATCTACATAATGTTAATTAGTGGAAATTTACAATTGGCCATCACTTATATGTGCCTTGTATGTATTATACTAATCCATGTCCACGATAACTTTTCCTAAAGGTTTAAAAATAAATTTCATTTGTCGATTGATTTTAGCATCCGATTCGGAACCACACTTCGCTATCCTTGATGGAACCGCTTCGTGATGAATCTGATGCGGTGGTCAAGATGTTCTCATACATCACTATGCTGAAGAAAGAGGAGGCTGAAGTGTGAGTACAGACAAACCCTTAAGTCTCAGTTGATAATATCCCTTCTTGAATGTGTTCTACCGATTGTATAATGCCTGCAGCTTTCGGCATAGGTCTCCCCGTCCTGGGGCCTAACCACAACGTTTTATAGCATTGTCGTTTTGATCTTACTTATTACCTTTGTCTCGTTTTTTCTACACTTGACAGATAGTGGCAAAAGTAAGGTAATATCAAAACAAGAATGCTATAAAAGGTCGTGGAACCCGCCCCTGGTTTTCCTTAGTATGGGGGTTTTCAAGGCATTTTGAATTATAATAAAGACACTTATCAATTATCACTTATTCATAAATGCTAATCGATAGTAGTAAGCCGAAGTAGCAAATATAAACTTTACCACTGGGATATTTTATTATCTGTGGTTGTGGTCAAAATTCAAGCGTGGAATAATAAAAAAGTTGCTTTGCACACTCTTTCTCTTTACCTATTAAAAACCTTTTGTTAATTATCTTATTATACACTCCTCAGTACACGAGTGGTCGAGTTTAGAATAATAATAATAAATGTAACGCTAGCTATATGTACTCGTATATGTACCTACTTAGAGCGCGGTATTTGAGAACGGTAGTGTAGTGTAGATGCGCTTTACCATCATCAAGCTTGGCGTCGTCGCGTGCGTCGACCAATCAGAGATAGCGTGGGTTGGTTTCATATAGCGGATACTTGCCTGTGTGGGTGTAACACGCGAAGGTGTGTGCGCCGATGGCATCACCCACCGCGGGCCCTGACTACACTCGACAGTTGGTTGCGAGCGGGCAAAGCTGTTGCGTGCGCGCGTGAGATCGATTGAATCCTCCGCGACCCGCTATCCAATCGAACTCTGTCAGCCAATGTTACGGTTTTATCACTTGTTTTTGTGTATAAGTACCTAACTATCTGTGTCTATTGTGTGTGTGTTTATTATTATACAGTTTCTTTACTTTAACGCTTCGTGTCATTTCATAAAGACTATCCCGTTAAACTGGCGCTCCAACTAAGAGGCCGAACCACGAGCTCGTAATCATCGTGGATCGAAGACACACGATCACAGTACCTACCTACTTCGTACCTACCCACCGTTGACGAGCAAGGACGCTCCACCGTTGTCGTTCGCTGTTGATATCGACGCGACATGCCGACAACGAGAGGGGAAGCGCTCCGGCACCAACGCGACGAAGATACCGAACAAGCTGAAGAAAGTGATGTAACGCTAACAAGGGAAAAGTCCATCTCCGACGAGAACATCGTCGTCGAGCATGCGGCGGCTGCACACGGCACGGAGCCGACGCCACCGCACGGATCTCAGCTCCCAAACGAACAGTTTCTGTCAACGCTCATGGAGACGATCGCCAGGGCGCAGGCGGAGGCCAACAAGGCCTTGATCAGCGCTCTACTGACGGCGCCCCGTGGAGACTACAACTCCGGAGCAGCCTCTCCGGGGGTGCTAGCGGCACCCACGATGGGTACTGCCCCACCGCCGCCGGGATGCAGCAATGCATCATCATCGACGGCCAACTTCACACGATGTTCCGCGCGTTTCGATGGTACGTCGCGTGATGCGGAGGTGCTGGAAGCATTCCTCGACACCGTGGAGGTGTACAAGGAGTGCGCCGGCGTGTCGGACGCCCACGCGCTGCGCGGCCTCCCCATGTTGCTGACGGACGACGCCGCCGTGTGGTGGCGCGGCGTGCGCAGCGCCGTGACGACGTGGGCAGACGCCAAGCTGCGGCTGCGATCCATGTACGGGGCCCCGCGGCCAGCATACACAGTGTTCCGCGAAGTGTTCTCTCGCGAGCAAGGCTCCGAGCCTAGTGAAAAGTTCCTCAGTGAAAAGCGAGCCCTTCTGGCTCGTCTTCCATACCGGTTGGCCGAGGAGGTCCAAGTGGACATGACGTACGGACTCCTCGACCGCCGAATTCGTAAGCGTGTACCTCGCGAGTCCATCATCGACATGGACCACATGATTGAGCGGATGAGGATGGCGGAGGATTGCATAAAGGATGCTAGCAGCGGTGAGGTAAAACCACAGGCAAGTGCAAATCTTTCCTTTCGATCTCAATCCGATATGAAACCAACCCAGGCCGCGACTATTACTCGCAAAAATATTATTCTTGCACCCGTTTGTACCCCGATTCCAAACGCACCCCGTATTAAGAGACCCCGATGTAGTTTTTGCCGAGCCTTCGGTCACAATGTCGACGAGTGCCGCAATCGCGAAAACGCCACTGTACAATCCGCGAATCCAACAACAACAACAACAACAACAACGAATAGTCAGGTCAACAATAGTCATCCTAGTAGTTACGTTGTTCGTTGTTACGGCTGTGGCAAGGTAGGTGTCATTAGGTCCAAGTGCGACGTTTGCAATCCAACCGTTAGGAAAATAACCGATTTCAATATAGCGTTTATCGATAGCGTGAAGCCGAGTATTCGAAAAGTTAAGGGTAGGGACATCGCCGCCGAATTTACCAATTTGGCCAGCAATGTGAATAGGTCCGCCGCCGAAATCAGGTTCGCCGCCGAAATTACGAGTGTTGCAAACAACGTTAATAGGTCCGCCGCCGAACTTACGAATATGACCGCCGAAAATATGTCCGCCGCCGAAATCACGAATGTTGCAAATAGCGTGAATATGTCTGCCGCCGAACTTACGAATATCAGCGCCGAGATTGAGTCCACCGCTGAACTTGTAAATTTCGCTTCCGAAAATAGGGTTGCCGCCGAATTTATGAATGAGTTTAGCGATAGGTATAGGGACACGGCCATATTCGCGAATGGGTCCGATGTCGTGAACACGAATTCTCGCGACGTCGAAGTGAAAAGCGTAAACGAGATCGAAACTTCTATAGCGCATGCATGTAGTGCAGTCGCATACAAAAGTGCTTCGCATCCGTTGGTGAACATCAACGTTATGGGTCGTTGCGGTGTAGCGATAGTCGATACCGGCGCCACGCATTGCATCGCTAGTCCAAAGTTACATCGAATTCTAGTCGAGTCAGGCGTAGAATTTCGCGAGATAGAATGCCGTATACGACTGGCTGATGGCTCTCGGGTCGAGAGGAAGTTGTTAGAAGCCAAGGTACCCCTTTAGAGGGGCGAGAAGTGCTTGCCGATTTTTTGGTGTTGCCAGGCGATGAGACAAGAACACTCCTTGGTGTCGAGTTCTTATCCCGCGCTGGCATGGTAGTAGATGTCGCTCGTGGTAGGTGGACATTTGCCGACAAACCCGAGCGACCATATGATTTTGTATGCGAGTATCCCGTGGATGTGTCATGCTCCGCTGCTAAGATGATGCGTGCCGAGTCTGTAAGTCTGTCTTTGCGCGAAGATGAAGGTACAAAACTCACTTATTAGCAGCGAAACATTCTGAACGAGTTCATAGATCGGAGGTCCGCCCGGTTTGCGCTTAAGGGGCCTGCTACCGACTTTGCCACACATCGCATTAAGGTGAGTGCCGATCAGGAACCGATCGCATCTCCGCCATACAGGTTATCGCCGAACAGGAAGGAAGCCCTGCAGAAGGAGCTCGAGAAGCTTCTCCGAGACGACATCATCGAAGAATGTGAATCTCCGTGGGCAGCCAACGTTGTCCTAGTTGGAAAAAAGGATGGAAGTTGGAGACTTTGCATCGATTATCGGAAGCTGAACGCGGTGACGGAACCAGATCGGTACCCTCTCCCGCGCATTGAAGATATACTCCACGCGGCCAAGACAAGTGAGTATATGACGACGCTAGATCTTCGAGCTGGATATCATCAGGTTAGTGTAGCTCCTGAAGACCTGGATAAGACTGCTTTTACTAGTCCGCTAGGGACCTATAGGTATAAACGCATGCCGATGGGTACTCGCAATTCCAGCGCCACATTTCAAAGGCTCATCGATCGCTTCCGATCTAACCTCAAAGGCATAGAACTTCTAGCATATCTCGACGACCTAGTACTGTTATCACCAGGTCCTTTCGAAAGGCACATGTCAGACCTGGAAGCAGTCTTCGATCGCCTGGAGCTGTTTAGGCTCAGAGTAAACAGGGAAAAGAGTCACTTTGCGCGCGATTCTGTAAAGTTTTTGGGTCACGTCATCGTCCCGGGAGGTATCCAGGTAGACCCCGACAAGACCCTGGCGATTGAAGGTATGGCTATCCCACAGAATGCCAAACATCTTAAATGTTTCTTGCAAACTTCGAGTTGGTTCAGGCGGTTTATCCCCAACTTTGCTGAAGTAGCGAGGCCTCTTACGAGCCTCCTCAAGAAAACGAGCGTATGGAAGTGGGACCCCGAACAGCAGGAGGCGTTCGAGCATCTCAAGAATTTGCTAGTAAGTGCCCCTATTTTGCGACAGGCGGACGAGACGAAGCCATTCGTCCTCTGCACTGACAGTAGTGGGTATTGTCTTGGCGCGGTTCTCATGCAGGGGGAGGGCCCTGATGAGAGACCGATTGAATACGCTAGCCGACTTCTCACCAGCGCTGAACGAAACTACTCGACGACAGAGCGGGAGGCACTTGCTGTCGTATGGGCAGTAGGTAAGTTCCGAGGCTACATAGAGGGAGCCAAAATCGTCGCTAGAACAGACCATCAACCTTTACGCTGGCTAATGAGTCAACGATCTCCGAGCGGACGACTAGCTCGATGGGCTCTTACATTACAGGAATTCGACTTGGTCATCGACTATACTCCTGGACGAGTGAATGTAGTGGCCGACACGCTATCGCGGCCCGTATGTCCTGAAGGCCAAGATTGTGACCTGTGCTTCACCGTCGTTGACATGCCAAGAAGGAGCAGCGCCGATATTCGAGCCAACCAACGAGCAGACCTAGAGGTATGTAAGATCATCGATGACCTGGAAGCCGACGAACCCTCTAGGGGGAGACCATGGTCAGGCCGAGGGTACACGTTGTCAGACGGTATCTTGTACAGATACGGTTTGGAGGCTGACGAGGACGAGGAAGCTTGCCTGGTAGTACCCGAGCATGAGCGCAGTAAGGTGATGGCAGACTTTCATGATGCACCTACGGCAGGTCATCTGGGCGTGGAACGGACGGTAAATCGCATCCGCACCCGTTTTTATTGGCCAGGCATGCGCACGTTCGTTTCAAATTTCATAAAAGGATGTGTGCCTTGTCAACGGTACAAGGCTGACAATAGAAAACCGACGGGCTTACTGCAAACGCCCGCCGTCGCACGACGTTTTGAGGTGGTTTCCGTGGATCTATTCGGACCCCTCATCGAGACACCGAGAAAAAACAGGTGGGTCCTCATTGTGGAAGATGTATGTTCCCGTTGGGTGGAACTATTCCCACTGGAAAGCGCCACCAGCACTGAGTGTGCTCAGACCTTGACCAAAGAGGTCTTTCTAAGATATGGTGTACCTCGTCGTCTCATTAGTGATAACGGAGTACAATTTGTAAGCGAAGTGATGCAGCAGGTATGTCACGCGCTAGGTATCACCCAATCTCTCACGCCGTACTATCACCCAGAGGCTAATCCTATTGAGCGGAAGAACAGAGACCTCAAACCTCAGCTGGCCGTGCTAGTAGGTCAGGACCACACGACGTGGGACTTGCACCTCGCGTCAGTGAGGTTTGCTATGAACTCTGCAGTCACCTCGAGCACTGGGTTTTCTCCGGCCTTCCTGACATTCGGAAGGGAGTTGCGAACCCCATGCGACTCTGCTACGGACATGAGGGCTATCATGGAGAACGATGATTTCGTGCCTGGCATAACTCCATATCTCAAAAGGATCGCCGCCACTCTGGACGATGCGAGAGACACCCACGAGAAGGCCCAGCAGGTCCAAAAAAGGTACGCAGACCAGGGTAGAAGACTTCCCCCGGAATACCAAGTAGGAGATTTCGTCCTTCTAAGGATACAAGGCCAAAACGATGTAGGTCGCGGACAGTCTGCGAAATTTATTCCTCGCCGCGACGGCCCATATCGTATACATGCCATCGTTAGCCCCACGACGTTTACGTTAGAAAGCACGCAGACCAATGAAATTGTGGGAAAATATCACGTATCGCATCTCACGCCATTCGTTGGTCCAATCGAACCACCGGTTAGGGAAAAGCGTAGGCGCGGTAGGCCTCGTAGGCTTATAGCCGAATGTTAGTCGAACTACGAGGGCGTTTAGTTACGACTAAAGGGGGAGATTGTAACGCTAGCTATATGTACTCGTATATGTACCTACTTAGAGCGCGGTATTTGAGAACGGTAGTGTAGTGTAGATGCGCTTTACCATCATCAAGCTTGGCGTCGTCGCGTGCGTCGACCAATCAGAGATAGCGTGGGTTGGTTTCATATAGCGGATACTTGCCTGTGTGGGTGTAACACGCGAAGGTGTGTGCGCCGATGGCATCACCCACCGCGGGCCCTGACTACACTCGACAGTTGGTTGCGAGCGGGCAAAGCTGTTGCGTGCGCGCGTGAGATCGATTGAATCCTCCGCGACCCGCTATCCAATCGAACTCTGTCAGCCAATGTTACGGTTTTATCACTTGTTTTTGTGTATAAGTACCTAACTATCTGTGTCTATTGTGTGTGTGTTTATTATTATACAGTTTCTTTACTTTAACGCTTCGTGTCATTTCATAAAGACTATCCCGTTAAATAAATAATAAAAATAAAAGCTAGTAACTTACTTATGCCGCTTTTTTTATTGTCTGAGGAGGAAGCGCTTGACCTTTATCTCGCCTGGTTTCAGGTTAAGATAAGGCAGAAGGTAAGGTTAGGATAAGGCAGGAGGCGCACTCGTAAATGCCGGAACACAACAACTTAATGGCGACATACTTAGGGATATGGGAACTAGATTACGGATAGAATGCTTAAATACTTAGATACAATATGATACAACACCCAAACTCAGAACAAACAGATGTATAGACCTACCTATATGTTCTATATTGATTAAACAAATGTTTGTCCAAAATACAAATAGAACAAACCGCAACATCGTACGTAATCCTTCGCGCGCTACTGCTAAGCATTAAATGCTTAGCAGCATACGCTTGTAGGACGTTTGAGCGCTAAGACATTTCACTTAGTATCGACTATAATAAGTGAATCTCATAATTATTAATGTTTATCTTGAACTAATTTCATTTTGTTTGCAGGCGGCTTCGAATGCACAAATGGGACATTCGGGAGGCGTTGCGGGAAATAGTTGAAGATATGACGAAGAATAGCATACACCACAATAGTTTTATAGAAGATGACGAACTTTCCGACATAGATGCCTTGATTGATGACGATATGGTTGAATAAATAAATTGCATATACCTATTTTTTTATTTATTTATCGGTAGCAGTTCTAGCAGTGTAGTATATAGTTTGTTTACCTATGTTGTAGGTAGCAATCAAATATCGAACATGTAGCATTTGTAAGATCAAGTTCAAGTTCAAAATTCAAATATATTTATTTGAAACAAATTTTAGGGTACCTTACACAAGTTAATAATACCTAAGGTATCAAATAACTATCATATCTGCAGTTATAGAGTTCGTAGTTGGATAGGAAAAGGTCATTGGTGTATACCAATGTCTTGATATTGCATCCTAAATCAAGATGTAAAGTATTTTTATTGCTTGCTAATCATGTAGTGTAGATAACTTAAAAATAATTGCTCGATCCCTGCTGATGAGATGAAAGGAATTGTTACCGTCTGCCCCCACGAAGAGGATAACGGTCGCGACCGGGCTCGCTAAAAAAAAAAAGCCTTCGCGCATACAGTCCAAACAGAATACTTACATGATAATTGGCACTTGGAATGGGGCAACAATGACATTGGCTTTGGCGGGCGAGTTGTGACTGCCCGGGATTTTCAATGGGATTTGTATTTTTTTTCTGATTCTGCGTACCTTATACGCCCAGTGATTATGCGTTTTAAATGGGATAATTATGTAGATTACGAGATTTATCAACATTTTGTAAATACTATAATAATCATTTGGCTAATACTTAGGTACTTTTTGTGCAAATCAAAGTATTAAGTCGATGAATATTAGTGGGATAATAAATTGTGGTTACGCATGAGTGTCTTTTTTGACCAAGGACTCATTTCGTAATCGCAGTACATATGTGCTTTGATTAATATAGAACCACATAAATTTGCAGTAGATGGTAGGTAAAACAAATTGCTAAGAACTTCGTTTTCAACGAAGTTGTGTGACAAGTATGAACTAGTGGTTCAGTAAGAACAGTAGACCTCGCGAGCCCTTATATCCATGCAATAACTGATGCTTTCCTCTTTCACTTTTCCATTTTTAGACTTGAGCAAATAGGGATATAACTTTTAGCGATTAGTCGCGTTCCCTTGGTTTGAGGGAATCAGAACCAAGGACAGGATCGAACCTGGTGTCTACGGATTTGTCTTGCAAAGGCGGAGAGGACTGAGTAGTTTGATTAGTAAACGTAGGTATACATTTTCCGAAAAAAAAATGAAATCCTACAGCAAACTTCCCCCCTTTACCCCCCTATTTTCCCTCTGGATCAAAAATGGCGATCGACTAAAAATTTTAATAAATCAAGGAGCATGTGTGCCAATTTTCATCAAAATCGGTTGAAAATGCGACCTGTAGGCGAGAACGACAGACGGTGGACAAAAGCATTTTCGGCCAATCTCGAAACTGAGGCGCTTCGCTCGCTCTGGTCAGTTATTTGAATACCTGGAGACATAATATCGCACTGAAAAAAGAAACAGACGGCTGAATAAAGTTAACTCTTTTTAAATGTATGAAAGGGAATTTATTTATGAATATTAGAGGAATTATAGGTAAACTTAGAATGGTCCCGGGCTTGGGTGAATTTGCTATACCCGACCCGACTGTAATATCTTTATATTTGTTCAAGAACTCAGCAGTTGGGTCCAGTTGGGTCAAAGCATGAACCTATACTAAAACTGGCTACGCACTGTATTCTTAAAAACGAGCCGAGCGAGAGGTTTGAGAATAGTTATTCGTCTCGTTCTAATAGGGTGTCCACACCGCCCACTTTAATTAATGAAAATACAAATTAGCTTTTTTGTAGTTTAGTCATTTATTTTCTTATTATTGCAACAGTAATAGGTTTATAGTGTTTTTATTAAATTTGGTTTTTCTAAATACTTGCGCCTTTTCTCAAGCCGGAACCACTAAGGTAATTGATAAAAAAAATGAATGCGTTAAGTTAGTACCTGAGTCTATCGTTTACCTAGAAGAGTTTCTTGTCTCCGATATCATGGAAGGATATAAAACACAAGATATCAACAAAGATTATTTATTTTAACTTATAGGTACAAAATAAGAGTAACAGGCTAAATAAGTAGTAATAAATAAGTTTTCATACGACAAAAACGGCATCGTGTGCCTCCATAAGTCAAAGTCAAATATTTTTATTCAGTAAGATTTTTTGGCTACGGGACTTGGCTCCCCCGGTGGCTCCCTTAGGGGAGCCAAGGTGATTCTCATATGGCCTTGGCTCCCCCGAACGGAGGAGATAAAATACCACACATTTTCCGTAATTTTAAAATAGTTTTTGGGTATTTAGCGTAAAAATATTTACGGAATTGAATTTTTAATTTAATTGAAATAAAATATTGTTAAGTTGTGTAAAATATGTGTATGTTTGTTCGGTCACCAAATTTGGAATGTAGACATAGCATGAAATATCCCGATATTCCCACGAGAATGGGATTATCCTCTAGTGAATCGATTACATATCATAACATGTAAAATCAAAATATATATCCTTGAAAAACCAAAGATTAAAGTACATAATGTTTGAAATATTTCCATTAAAAGCAAATGAAAGCTATGACCAAGACTTTCATTTGATCTAATGACGGATAGTCTAGGACAAGTAGTTTCAGATATATGGCCGTTTGAAATTTGACAGCTGCCATTGAAAATGTAGGTCGTTTTCATAGCTTTGATTTGAACTAAGAACGGAAAATACAACCCTAATCTCTTCAAGAAAAGAGTTAATAAGCACCTTCTGGGTTAGCTTACTACTTCGTTGACCTCATCCCCAGCCTATGCAAGCTTCGTAAGTAAAGTAAAGTAAGTATGCTTTTGTGATACTCTATCTGACAACACCCTATATCATGGGTATCTACGTAGGTAATAGAAATCCATGAAATCCACATTGTTTGTGGATACCCTACAGTATCATTATTTGAAATGTTAATAATTAGCTCACCCAGCTGTGGAAAGACATGCCACAGCCGGGATACCATTCCTCTTTACATTTATACACGCAACAACAATACACCATTTCCTCTATATTTAAATAATTGTATAGCGTTTGTGATAACGTTATAATATGCTATTGAAGGTTAGCCGTTAAGCAAAGAAGCCATGTTGATTTAGTAGTTTTCTGAGTAATATGGACACATATGGATGACGAAATAGTACCTACCATTATTACTTTTACACGCCAAAATTCTGTATTTAATTTTCGTAAGTCACTTTATGGTAGAGGATTTCATGGTTGTAAAATAAAAAATATATTAAGTATTTGTTTATGCAATGACTATCAAAGTAACATCATAAAAAAATAATGCAAATCAAAGAAAGCTCCCAAGGCATACCAAAGAGGAATTAAATATGTAATGGCAACATGTTAGACAAGGAAGCATTACTATGACTGAGCATTACTATGCTATCTCACCTGGCTAGTTTTTCTGCTTTGACATAAGACAAACAATTTTGAAACTTATTTTCTGCGCGTGGAGTGTAATTTTCATGTACCTAATTTTTGAGTGCGCTGTCCAGTTTTATTTAGTATACGTTCATGCCGTGCTTAGAGTACTTTTATTGTAAAAAATATATGCGTGGATTTCTTAGTTTGTGAATACTCTTCGGTCGGTTTGTTTGTGATTAATTGGTTTGGTGTTCTGTGAACCGAAACGTCCGTGCAGCTGTGCGTGCTTTGTTGTTTTGATATTTGTTTCAAGTTCACAAAATTTTCATAGGGAAACAGTATAAAATCCCAGGCTTTTCAATGAAGATGAATACAGGCAATATGCCACCTATAAACCAAGGAAACGTACAGTTTGTGAGCAACCCTAGTCCTCAGTTGCAAGGTTCCATACAGAACTCTCCAACCCAGCACAGCCCTATGAATGCTGCAAATAAAAATAACAATAATCCCACTGGAGACTCTTCGGTTAGTATACACTCATTGATACTTCCAACACTAGCCTTCTCTCAAATAACAAACCTACCTGTTATTACCTAACTATTCAAGTAACTTATTATTGTTATTTGTTATTGTGCAACATATTGTACTCAATAAACGTCATATTTTACAGATACTAAGCAGGCCCCGCCTGCAAGAGTTAGTCCGAGAAGTAGACCCCACAGTACAGCTTGATGAGGAAGTGGAGGATATTCTCTTAGGCCTGGCAGATGACTTTATAGATATAATACTAACCAATTCCTGTGGGCTCGCTAAACACAGACATGCTTCAACTGTGGAGTTGAGAGATATACAGCTGCATTTAGGTAAATTAACTCATACCATTGTATCAATCAAGTTTACTAGCCCTATCAAGAAACCCATATATAATACTGAATCTTATATTACTTAGCTGAATCAAAGCTACAAAAGCAAGGCTTTGTTAGTGATTCTGGCATTACTTTTCATGAGCATAACTGTAAGATCATGGGTTTGTCTATTTAATATTTGTCTTTTGTTTCTGCAGAGAGAATGTGGAACATGTGGCTCCCAGGCTTTGGCAATGAAGAGGTGAGGCCTTACAAACGCTCTGCTATGACCGAGGCTCACAGACAACGGATGGCACTCATCAGGAAGACAATAAAGAAATACTGATGACCAACAGAAAGGGTTTATGATTGAATTCACGTCATATGCATTGCGTTGCTTATTTTAACTTATACTAACAACTCCTTGGGAAAAAAGGAACTTCGTTTAGCAATAATTTAACAGGTTCCATTGAATCAAGATCCAATTTCACAATACATAACAGATTTTAGGTGACACAGTCTCATCAATATTTAATTACAAACCAAACTAAGCTAGTTTAGAATGGTCACATTTTTTTATAATTTTTTAGTCATTTGAAATGGTACATACTAAAATCTTAAATTGAGTTTTAAACAAAATGGTGCTTTCATATCAACTTAAATGATGATTAATGTAAATGGGCCTTAATTGTCTGTACCTTTTAATAATCCCATCACTTTTAGTTTCATCATGTATAGAAAAAAAACTAAATGGAGTTGATGACATTGTTTATATATTTTAAGGTAATTAAGTCAGAATAAACTAGGATATATGAAAACCAGCATTTTCTTTATTGCAACACTTTATTGGCAAATTAAAAATAGTGCAAGGTGTGGTAATGTCCAACACAAATTACACACCATTTAATCTGCTTCACATTCATCACAAATATTAATTCTTAATAATAAAAAAAATAATAATAATAAGTCACAATGTAAAGTAGTATACAATCAAATACTGATGTAGAATATTAGAAATCACAGTGATTGTGATAAAATATTAAGGTAATCAAGATGATTATAGTGCATTTGGAATGTTTGGATAAAAGATACATACTATAATTTATTAACAAAATAAAAACATGTCATGGCCAATATTATTATAATAATGCTGGTTATTTGGATCTAGCTCAAGCTAATAAGTAGGTAATCTGTTCCAGCAATTTCTATTTAAGGATAGGCCCTGGTGTACCCCGATTTTAGCACTCAATTACAAACGTAGTTGTCGTTCATTTTGTAATAAACAAATCCAATTCAAATAAAAAGAGATAGTTCATAGTAGGCTACAGTAGGTACGTAAAAAATAAGGCAATCTAACAGATATAATATGACTGATTTGTTAGCAAATTTATGCACATGAAAATACTTTTTACACATTTCTGAATAAACTTCATTCCGAGATATACCTAATTGGTTAGTGATAATCTGTTCTGTATGGTGCTTTACTTTTTCTAAAAACACAATGTAAATAAAAATATATAACATTACGAATGAGAGTATTTGTGTGGAAAAACTCTTACATTTTATATTTTTTGAAGTGACACCTCTGTAGTCTGCTTTTAAATTTTGAATAGATACCCAAAAATTGATCGCTAAATTATAGTAAAATGAAAAAACTTTCAAAACTAATCGAAATTAGTTTCGCTAACTCTCAATAGATGGCTATTGTAAACCCCATTAGGAATAACACATTGAAATTCAAGTACCAACAATCCCAGCTGTTCTCTTCGGCAAAGATCGAACTTCAAGTTTTCACTTCTGTCGGCAGTCCCGGAGTGACACTGTTGTTTTTTTAAGTATTGCACCACAGACAGATCATACCGATAATATTACATTTGAATCAGATGTGTAATTTCAAAATTAATGACTTACCTACCATGTTTTTATGGTAAGTATAGCATATGTACTACTACGGACCTTCTAAAGACTTCTACAGATAAATACTCATACACTACAATAAAGCTATGTTGCTTCTAGCTATAGTATTGAATTTGAATAAACAATTAAGACAACCTACGCTTATGAGCTATTTCTCATGTAAACTTGCAAGAAAAACTTAAAAATCTAAGTAAGCATATCAAGTTTTACCTACACCTACCTATATAATACATGGACTACGTATGTGGAAAACTACATTGCTATCTGTGATACTAGGTGATGTTTTACTAAGTTCTAAATTCACGCTAATAAATACAGCAAATTACTAAGTACATTTAAAGTCATATCTGTCACAAAAAAAATCGAAGACAAGCACAAACGTGCAGTAATACCTTAAAATATAATACCTCCGCCACAACTTGCATATCGATGATTTTAACATCCCGTTCCACACAACTCGGCAACTCGACGACTATTTCAGATAGCAATAACCTCGCCCTTCACTTTGGAAAGTGATACAAATATCTCATACACCTCATAATCCTTATGTTATGCGATAAACGTGTGAAAGCGAGTCTAGCCATCCCATGGTCCTAGCAAAGCCATGTCACTCCCGCGTGGCAGCTTGCATTATCTATGCCACAGTAGCAGCATCCTTGTTGGGTATGTAGAGATGGTCAGATGGCCCCACTTTCTTCCAATGGAGAGATTTCGATTTGATCGCGACCGGCTTCTGAAATAAACATACTCAAATAGGTGATTTTATTTGAAACGGCATCCCAATTCACCACATTCAACGCTACAGACGTCCGTTTGTATGTCCATGTATATATAAATTGCCCGAGTGAAGCAGGGCGGGGCCAGTTAGTAAGTATTTGAATAAAATATATGACAGGTGAGTAATTAAGTCAAAGAGCCAAAATTAACGGCTCATAAGAATCAATACTATTACCTTATATACCTTAGATTAAGGAGACAAATAGATATTGAGCCAATATAAACATGAAACTGACTACTCGGGTAGGTATGTGCGTTTGATGACGGTAGGTAGATACCTAAAGCATAGTCAAACACGTCCCGTCTATCAAAGAGAAACTACTGTTTGAATTCTCACGTACGATCAAATAATGTTACTAAATCAACGGTAACGTAATTTCAACATACGAAGTCAAGGTTCCATGGTGTAATGGTTAGCACTCTGGACTTTGAATCCAGCGATCCGAGTTCAAATCTCGGTGGAACCTACTCTTTTTGATTAATTTTGTGCTTCGCGACGCCGATATTAATTGAAGTCATGTATCATCATCATTTCAACACCACTTTTGGGTATCGCTGATCAAATGTACTGTAAGTGACAGTACCTTGAACTACGTACTTGAACATTGAAAAAAATAAACCATCAAAACAAAATTCTAATGTATCAATTACTTGCGTTTTACTGTACCGCCGCTGCTTTTAGACGTGACCAAAAAAGAGTACATTTACATAGAGTAGCAACCTAGGCAGTTCAAGACGAAATCATAACAAAACGACAATGATAGAGCAGCTTTTGTTTACTTTTGACAACTTGATTTCTGGAAACTTTGAAACGTCTTAAATTATTAATCATGAAAATAGAAAACCTTTTCAATGCTATGCCAATGATAAGCTTGCCAAAAATTATGAGTCTCTCTCATATTATGGCACATGAGAGAAATTAAAAGATATTGCATTGACATTTTAGGACACTTGCCAAGTGCGGTCAAGTTCAAAGACATTATATTATTACATAGCCTACCTACGAGGTCAAAATTGGTATTTAGAAATCGGTACCTACATAATGTATAATATAGTTTTGCTAGTATTCAGAGATATGTACCTACATAATGAATCTAGCTATAACATAGGTATATAGTTTTGCTGCTAGGCTAGACCATCTGACTGTTGATTTTAGACACATTACGATAGTTAGCCTAGTTCATCTACTACTATCTTGTCGATAACTTCATCCTCGGTCAGAGGACCTTAGAACGTTCGTAGTTTGTACTAGACTAGTATATCTAGTACGCATAACACAAGGTAGGTAACATAATAAGAAAGTAGATTTCTACCTAATGCTTGAAATCAAAACAAAGTTTTGTAGAATAACAATAAAATAATTAAAAGCGTGAAAAACAACTGGTCGAATCAAGATCAATATGAAACCATTCATTTGGTTTGATTGGGCTTTGGGTGTAGCTTCTGCCCGCGGCATGTTTATTTTTTGGGACCCTTTTTTTTCTATCAATAAAAGGGAGGTAGGTTTAAAAGAAACGTTGTCTTGAAATGTAGGTCAGAAAGCTCAGTGTGCGCACTTGGCAGGTTTAGTTTTCGATGCTAGTTTGAAAGGGCTCATTTAGTTGATAGTCTACATATCACCGCCCTACACGGATGGGTAGATAAGATATTGATAAGATATTGGCAATGGTAAATGCTGTTTCATAAAATTATATTTCAAAAACAAATGCCAATAAAAGGTAAGTATTATACGACTCATAATTTCTGTAGATTTGTCCGCCTGTTCCTATTAGCTTGGGACTAAACGGCGCAGTGTAAAATTAATGTCCTGTAATATTTATTATCACATATCCTTACTGGTGGGGATTTTTTAAATTTTAAGCTGGTTGGTGGTTTATTGGGGTTATTGAGGGGATTTACCTTCCACGTACCACCCCCACGTGGGGGCAGACGGTAACAATTCTACTAAACTTTTCTATTCATCTTCGTTTTGCTTGTCGTTTATGATCCAAGTCCGAGATTATGCAGTTTTTATCAAAACGAGCACTATCGCAGTTGGTAATGATAAGTTATCAACTGCGATTTTGTTTGTTTTCAGGAACTAGATTTTACACTTATAGATAAGATTTATTCAATACTAATAAGTACCCATTTAAAACAACAATATTTTTCAAATTTTAAACATAAGCACATAATAAATAAAGTATGTAATCGCAACGTAAATGTGTGTTATTCACAATTCAAAATTAACAAACTCAATTTAAACGGTTTTTAATAACGAAATTAGTGGCTAAATAATAAATTACTTAGTTTTTATTAGTGCATCCCTACAATCCCTAGATGCTTATGCTGTAAAAGGAAGTTATATCATGAAAATTATTATTCTGTATGATTTTTAGGATCATTTTGATTCGTCAAGTCTACCGCCGCGCCTGTTCGGAATCGCGACACAAGGAGAAATGAAATAAATCGTGCTATATATTTTTTTTTTATTATTCATTCAATAGTTAGATTGCTCTAATCTAGGCATTAATAGGTATAGACAAATTCAACAGTTCATAATAATGTCCACGGTATATTTTATTTTATTTTATGCAGGCATAATTTGTGAAAACCAATAGTATGTCATATTACCTGGTAGGTGCCGTGTCACCCAACACCCGATGGGATTTCTTTTGGTTTTCCCATAACCTCAAGTTTAAATTCCAGTTAAGAGTTATATTTTCAAACTACTTATCCTTACATAATAGGAATATACGTTGTAAAGTTTTATATATTATGCCCTGCGTATCAAATGTAATGTTTATATTTTCAAAAAGTCCATAAATAAACGTAATAAACAAGTTGAAAGCTGAAAAATAAACTAAAACCCAACAAGCCTCACAGCTCAGTTGGTAGTAATTCTACCTCCTGCGCTGTAGGCTGTGGGTTCGATTCCCACCCAGGACAAACATGTGTGTGATGAATATAGATGTTTGTTCTGTGTTTGGGTGTTGTATCATATAGTACGTATGTATTTACAAAAAGTATTTAAGTATTCTATCCGTAATCTAGTTCCCATATTACAAGCTATGCTTGGTTTGGGGCTAGATGGCGCTGTGTAAAATTAATGTCCTGTAATATTTATATTGGGCTGTTATAGTACATAAGCTACCAGGTACCACCACTCTATCGGGCCGTTGTGGACCTCAGCTCACGTTTATTTGCCAAGGGTCAGCCTACGTAGCTCTCAGCCGAGTAAATACCTTGTCTGGGTTAGCTATTAGTACCCTAGATCCCTGAAATCTGTTAGAAAGGCCTCACGATCCAAATTCATTGAAATAGCTTCAACGTTCTAACCATCTAGCCACAAACTAAGCATAGCTTGTAATATGGGAACTAGACTACGGATATAATACTTAAATACTTTTTTTGTAAATACATACGTACTATATGATACAACACCCAAACACAGAACAAACATATATATTCATCACACAAATGTTTGTCCTGGGTGGGAATCGAATCCACAGCCTACAGCGCAGAAGGCTGAGTTACTACCAACGGAGCTATGAGGCTTGATCCTCCGTTCAACTTCGCCTTGCCCCCGAAGTGTATCAAAGTCGGTTGTGCAAAGTTCGATACGTACGCCCCACTCCAGCAAATACTGCATTTTTTTCCTGTAGTGACATCTAGTTATAAATAAATCAAGTAGCCTAAGGAAATGCGTGCAAATTTTTCCTGAGGCGACGACGTTTTAAATTGTAAATGTATGCATTATTATAATTGTGAGTATATGCTATAAAATGCTTTGTTTAGCAAAATTTGCAGTAGCTAAGCATGTGATTATAATTATATGAAACCAGGTGTTCAATATTATAGACATCACCAGCTTACACAGACAATAATTTTAACAATAGATTCAAGGTATGAGTGACATACTTTTAACTTAATTTATAACTATGTGGTAGCATATTTTTTTTACTGGCAAATTCATCTTTATTCAATAAAATGTACAATTAAACTAACTACGAGTATGTACAAAGGAATCAGACAGATTACCTAAAGACCGTTACAAACGGCCTATAGGTAACTCAACTGTTCATGATCAGTACCAGACGGAAGCGTGCCCAAGACACTGGCTGAATAGCTATGCTAATTCGCTGGACTAAATAAGAGCCAGCCCTTGGGTCACGTGTTGCCTCAATCAAAAGCCCCGCAAGATTTTTGAAAACCCGAAGGGCACCGGCTCCCCACGGACCTAAGGTCTCCAATTGGTTTAATATTTTTAGAATTGGCATATTACTAGCTTTAATTTAATACCCATATTGATGGAATATATTTTTTTATCTGTCCCTCCTCCTCACCCTCTAACTTATGCTTTACACCCCCCATATAAAAATAGCCTATGTAACTCCCCCAATTCAGACGAATCAAATGACATAGTTAGTTAGTAGTACTTTTTATTGAATAAATGTTATTTAAAAAAAAAAAAAGACACATCATAAGCCTAATTCATTAAGCCGTTAAGGCTGCAGAGTGAAAGTTAGAAATACCACTTTCGAAAAACATAACCCTCCTGCTGAGACAGTCGGTTAAAAAGTAATCATTTGCGACTATATGGAACTCATGTGGGAATTTTCTTGCTCCTATCCGCCGGTTTAGGCTGTAGGTTGTCTGTCAGTAAGACCAGCGTTAAAAATTTAAATATATACATTTATTTTGCACGTACTTTAATTACCTTGAATTGAAGTACGGACAAATACCTACTGTTCTACTTCTAGTCTATGTGTAAACAGGAACAATACAACGCTAAATGAATATGTAACAATATAAATGTAATACTCATTACTCATGACATGCTAACATAATTAACACTAACCCAACAATGAGTATGTGCGCATAGTGGGTGATCGTGTTACTGAATCACTACCATTATTTAAGTCTCGGGTTCTAATCCCGACTAAGACTTGACTAGTGAAATACTCTGGCAGGTTCAGGACCATATTTATATGGTACAACATGTACCTATATAAGGACCATTATTATCAAAGGGACAAGGATTAATAAATAAACAAGCCTCACAGCTCAGTTGGTAGCTCTGCCTTCTGCGCTGTAGGTTGTGGGTTCGATTCCCACCCAGGACAAACATTTGCGAGATGAATGTTTGCTCTATGTTTCGATGTTGTATTGTATGATAAGTATGTATATACAAAAAAAGTATGTAAGTATTATAATCCATTTATCTAGTTCCCATATTACAAGCTTTGCTTCGTTTGGGACTAGATGGCGCTGTAAAATCAATGCCCTATCCTGGAAAGTAGGTATGTAAGAACAAGACAGGCCCCAGGGAGATAGGCCTAGGCATGTGTGTGAACCTAGCAGATCATTTTTCAGCAGATCAAAATTTTATGAGAGTTCTATTCCCATGCAGGTGAGTTCTATAGTTCCTGAAACTTTTTAGAAATAGTTCTGGCGATTTCAGCTGAAAAAAGTTAACTGAAAATATGCTCTGCTAACTTCCCGTAGCAGATCATTTTCGTCAGATCGTCAAAATAACGCAAGGTATTTACGGATATAGGTTCGTTCAATAGTTCCTGATACTTTTTAAAAATAGTTCTGTCGATTTTACTACCAAAAAAAATCATAGAAGTTTTTTTAAAAAAATATTTTTTTCTTAAAAGTATAGCAAAATATTGTAGTAAAATGGCTAAATTGAAGCGAATCAAGAAAATATCATAATTATAAAATAAAAAAACACAATATACACTCAGGTAACTAAAAAACATGACACAATACTCCCAAAAAAATCACAGCAGATCAAGGGTAAGTTGAGAGAAAATCATTCTGGTCACCGAATTTCAATAAAATATTGTGACAAGAACAAACGCTGTAGAGTATAGAACTCTTTTGTTTCACATTAACTAGGCTGTCAGTCAATGAAAACGGTCCAAAACTGACCCAGAACTCTCAAGAAAATATCAGCAGAGCAGGGGTAAATGTTGAAAGAAAATTATTCTGGTCACCGAAATTCAAAAAAATATTGTGACAAGAAGCTAAGACGTAGAGCCTAGAACTCTTTTGTATTATATAGACTAGACTGTCAGTCAATGAAAACGGTCCAAAACATACCCAGAACTCACAAGAAAATATCAGCAGAGCAGGGGTATATGTTCTAAGAAAATTATTCTGGTCATCAAATTTTAAAAAAATATTGCGGCTAGATGCTAAGACGTAAGGCCTAGAACTCTTTTGTTTTACATAGATTAGACTGTCAGTCAATGAAAACAGTCCAAAACATACCCAGAACTCTCAAGAAAATATCAGCAGAGCAGGGGTATATGTTATTAGAAAATTATTCTGGTCATCAAATTTAAAAAAAATATTGCGGCTAGATGCTAAGACGTAGAGCCTAGAACTCTTTTGTTTTACATAGACTAGACTGTCAGTCAATGAAAACGGTCCAAAACATACCCAGAACTCTCAAGAAAATATCAGCAGAGCAGGGGTATATGTTATAAGAAAATTATTCTGGTCATCAAATTAAAAAAAAAATATTGCGGCTAGATGCGAAGACGTAGAGCCTAGAACTCTTTTGTTTTACATAGACTAGACTGTCAGTCAATGAAAACGGTCCAAAACATACCCAGAACTCTCAAGAAAATATCAGCAGAGCAGGGGTATATGTTCTAAGAAAATTATTCTGGTCATCAAATTTAAAAAAAATATTGCGGCTAGATGCTAAGACGTAGAGCCTAGAACTCTTTTGTTTTACATAGATTAGACTGTCAGTCAATGAAAACGGTCCAAAACATACCCAGAACTCACAAGAAAATATCAGCAGAGCAGGGGTATATGTTAAAAGAAAATTATTCTGGTCATCAAATTTAAAAAAAATATTGCGGCTAGATGCTAAGACGTAAGGCCTAGAACTCTTTTGTTTTACATAGATTAGACTGTCAGTCAATGAAAACAGTCCAAAACATACCCAGAACTCTCAAGAAAATATCAGCAAAGCAGGGGTATATGTTATTAGAAAATTATTCTGGTCATCAAATTAAAAAAAAATATTGCGGCTAGATGCTAAGACGTAGAGCCTAGAACTCTTTTGTTTTACATAGATTAGACTGTCAGTCAATGAAAACGGTCCAAAACATACCCAGAACTCTCAAGAAAATATCAGCAGAGCAGGGTTATATGTTATAAGAAAATTATTCTGGTCATCAAATTAAAAAAAAATATTGCGGCTAGATGCTAAGACGTAAGGCCTAGAACTCTTTTGTTTTACATAGATTAGACTGTCAGTCAATGAAAACGGTCCAAAACATACCCAGAACTCTCAAGAAAATATCAGCAGAGCAGGGTTATATGTTATAAGAAAATTATTCTGGTCATCAAATTTAAAAAAAATATTGCGGCTAGATGCTAAGACGTAGAGCCTAGAACTCTTTTGTTTTACATAGACTAGACTGTCATTCAATGAAAACGGTCCAAAACATACCCAGAACTCTCAAGAAAATATCAGCAGAGCAGGGGTATATGTTCTAAGAAAATTATTCTGGTCATCAAATTAAAAAAAAATATTGCGGCTAGATGCTAAGACGTAAGGCCTAGAACTCTTTTAATTTTCTTTCAACATTTACCCCTGCTCTGCTGATAATTTCTTGAGAATTCTGGGTATGTTTTGGACCGTTTTCATTGACAAACAGTCTATTTTATATAAAACAAAAGAGTTCTAGCCTCTACAGCGTTTATTCTTGCCGCAATATTTTTTTAAAATTTGATGACCAGAATAATTTTCTAATAACATATACCCCTGCTCTGCTGATATTTTCTTGAGAGTTCTGGGTATGTTTTGGACCGTTTTCATTGACTGACAGTTTAATCTATGTAAAACAAAAGAGTTCTAGGCTCTACGTCTTAGCATCTAGCCGCAATATTTTTTTTAAATTTGATGACCAGAATAATTTTCTTATAACATATACCCCTGCTCTGCTGATAATTTCTTGAGAGTTCTGGGTATGTTTTGGACCGTTTTCATTGACTGACAGTCTAATCTATGTAAAACAAAAGAGTTCTAGGCCTTACGTCTTAGCATCTAGCCGCAATATTTTTTTTTAATTTGATGACCAGAATAATTTTCTTAGAACATATACCCCTGCTCTGCTGATATTTTCTTGAGAGTTCTGGGTATGTTTTGGACCGTTTTCATTGACTGACAGTCTAGTCTATGTAAAACAAAAGAGTTCTAGGCTCTACGTCTTAGCATCTAGCCGCAATATTTTTTTAAAATTTGATGACCAGAATAATTTTCTTATAACATATAACCCTGCTCTGCTGATATTTTCTTGAGAGTTCTGGGTATGTTTTGGACCGTTTTCATTGACTGACAGTCTAATCTATGTAAAACAAAAGAGTTCTAGGCTCTACGTCTTAGCATCTAGCCGCAATATTTTTTTTAAATTTGATGACCAGAATAATTTTCTAATAACATATACCCCTGCTCTGCTGATATTTTCTTGAGAGTTCTGGGTATGTTTTGGACTGTTTTCATTGACTGACAGTCTAATCTATGTAAAACAAAAGAGTTCTAGGCCTTACGTCTTAGCATCTAGCCGCAATATTTTTTTTAAATTTGATGACCAGAATAATTTTCTAATAACATATACCCCTGCTCTGCTGATATTTTCTTGAGAGTTCTGGGTATGTTTTGGACTGTTTTCATTGACTGACAGTCTAATCTATGTAAAACAAAAGAGTTCTAGGCTCTTCGTCTTAGCATCTAGCCGCAATATTTTTTTTAAATTTGATGACCAGAATAATTTTCTTAGAACATATACCCCTGCTCTGCTGATATTTTCTTGAGAGTTCTGGGTATGTTTTGGACCGTTTTCATTGACTGACAGTCTAATCTATGTAAAACAAAAGAGTTCTAGGCTCTACGTCTTAGCATCTAGCCGCAATATTTTTTTTAAATTTGATGACCAGAATAATTTTCTTATAACATATAACCCTGCTCTGCTGATATTTTCTTGAGAGTTCTGGGTATGTTTTGGACCGTTTTCATTGACTGACAGTCTAATCTATGTAAAACAAAAGAGTTCTAGGCCTTACGTCTTAGCATCTAGCCGCAATATTTTTTTTAAATTTGATGACCAGAATAATTTTCTTATAACATATACCCCTGCTCTGCTGATAATTTCTTGAGAGTTCTGGGTATGTTTTGGACCGTTTTCATTGACTGACAGTCTAATCTATGTAAAACAAAAGAGTTCTAGGCTTTAAGTTTTAGCATCTAGCCGCAATATTTTTTTTTAATTTGATGACCAGAATAATTTTCTTAGAACATATACCCCTGCTCTGCTGATATTTTCTTGAGAGTTCTGGGTATGTTTTGGACCGTTTTCATTGAATGACAGTCTAGTCTATGTAAAACAAAAGAGTTCTAGGCTCTACGTCTTAGCATCTAGCCGCAATATTTTTTTTAAATTTGATGACCAGAATAATTTTCTTATAACATATAACCCTGCTCTGCTGATATTTTCTTGAGAGTTCTGGGTATGTTTTGGACCGTTTTCATTGACTGACAGTCTAATCTATGTAAAACAAAAGAGTTCTAGGCCTTACGTCTTAGCATCTAGCCGCAATATTTTTTTTAAATTTGATGACCAGAATAATTTTCTTATAACATATAACCCTGCTCTGCTGATATTTTCTTGAGAGTTCTGGGTATGTTTTGGACCGTTTTCATTGACTGACAGTCTAATCTATGTAAAACAAAAGAGTTCTAGGCTCTACGTCTTAGCATCTAGCCGCAATATTTTTTTTAAATTTGATGACCAGAATAATTTTCTAATAACATATACCCCTGCTCTGCTGATATTTTCTTGAGAGTTCTGGGTATGTTTTGGACTGTTTTCATTGACTGACAGTCTAATCTATGTAAAACAAAAGAGTTCTAGGCCTTACGTCTTAGCATCTAGCCGCAATATTTTTTTTAAATTTGATGACCAGAATAATTTTCTAATAACATATACCCCTGCTCTGCTGATATTTTCTTGAGAGTTCTGGGTATGTTTTGGACTGTTTTCATTGACTGACAGTCTAATCTATGTAAAACAAAAGAGTTCTAGGCCTTACGTCTTAGCATCTAGCCGCAATATTTTTTTTAAATTTGATGACCAGAATAATTTTCTTAGAACATATACCCCTGCTCTGCTGATATTTTCTTGTGAGTTCTGGGTATGTTTTGGACCGTTTTCATTGACTGACAGTCGAGTCTATATAATACAAAAGAGTTCTAGGCTCTACGTCTTAGCTTCTTGTCACAATATTTTTTTGAATTTCGGTGACCAGAATAATTTTCTTTCAACATATACCCCTGCTCTGCTGATATTTTCTTGAGAGTTCTGGGTATGTTTTGGACCGTTTTCATTGAATGACAGTCTAGTCTATGTAAAACAAAAGAGTTCTAGGCTCTACGTCTTAGCATCTAGCCGCAATATTTTTTTTAAATTTGATGACCAGAATAATTTTCTTATAACATATACCCCTGCTCTGCTGATATTTTCTTGAGAGTTCTGGGTATTTTTTGGACCGTTTTCATTGACTGACAGTCTAGTCTATGTAAAACAAAAGAGTTCTAGGCTCTACGTCTTAGCATCTAGCCGCAATATTTTTTTTAAATTTGATGACCAGAATAATTTTCTAATAACATATACCCCTGCTCTGCTGATATTTTCTTGAGAGTTCTGGGTATGTTTTGGACTGTTTTCATTGACTGACAGTCTAATCTATGTAAAACAAAAGAGTTCTAGGCCTTACGTCTTAGCATCTAGCCGCAATATTTTTTTAAAATTTGATGACCAGAATAATTTTCTTAGAACATATACCCCTGCTCTGCTGATATTTTCTTGAGAGTTCTGGGTATTTTTTGGACCGTTTTCATTGACTGACAGTCTAGTCTATGTAAAACAAAAGAGTTCTAGGCTCTTCGTCTTAGCATCTAGCCGCAATATTTTTTTAAAATTTGATGACCAGAATAATTTTCTTATAACATATACCCCTGCTCTGCTGATATTTTCTTGAGAGTTCTGGGTATGTTTTGGACCGTTTTCATTGACTGACAGTCTAGTCTATATAATACAAAAGAGTTCTAGGCTCTACGTCTTAGCTTCTTGTCACAATATTTTTTTGAATTTCGGTGACCAGAATAATTTTCTTTCAACATTTACCCCTGCTCTGCTGATAATTTCTTGAGAGTTCTGGGTATGTTTTGGACCGTTTTCATTGACAAACAGTCTATTTTATATAAAACAAAAGAGTTCTAGCCTCTACAGCGTTTATTCTTGCCGCAATATTTTTTTTAAATTTGATGACCAGAATAATTTTCTAATAACATATACCCCTGCTCTGCTGATATTTTCTTGAGAGTTCTGGGTATGTTTTGGACCGTTTTCATTGACTGACAGTCTAGTATATGTAAAACAAAAGAGTTCTAGGCTTTAAGTTTTAGCATCTAGCCGCAATATTTTTTTAAAATTTGATGACCAGAATAATATTCTTATAACATATACCCCTGCTCTGCTGATATTTTCTTGAGAGTTCTGGGTATTTTTTGGACCGTTTTCATTGACTGACAGTCTAGTCTATGTAAAACAAAAGAGTTCTAGGCTCTACGTCTTAGCATCTAGCCGCAATATTTTTTTTAAATTTGATGACCAGAATAATTTTCTTATAACATATACCCCTGCTCTGCTGATATTTTCTTGAGAGTTCTGGGTATGTTTTGGACCGATTTCATTGACTGACAGTCTAGTCTATGTAAAACAAAAGAGTTCTAGGCTCTACGTCTTAGCATCTAGCCGCAATATTTTTTTTAAATTTGATGACCAGAATAATTTTCTAATAACATATACCCCTGCTCTGCTGATATTTTCTTGAGAGTTCTGGGTATGTTTTGGACTGTTTTCATTGACTGACAGTCTAATCTATGTAAAACAAAAGAGTTCTAGGCCTTACGTCTTAGCATCTAGCCGCAATATTTTTTTTAAATTTGATGACCAGAATAATTTTCTTAGAACATATACCCCTGCTCTGCTGATATTTTCTTGTGAGTTCTGGGTATGTTTTGGACCGTTTTCATTGACTGACAGTCTAGTCTATATAATACAAAAGAGTTCTAGGCTCTACGTCTTAGCTTCTTGTCACAATATTTTTTTGAATTTCGGTGACCAGAATAATTTTCTTTCAACATTTACCCCTGCTCTGCTGATATTTTCTTGAGAGTTCTGGGTATGTTTTGGACCGTTTTCATTGACTGACAGTCTAGTCTATGTAAAACAAAAGAGTTCTAGGCTCTACGTCTTAGCATCTAGCCGCAATATTTTTTTTTAATTTGATGACCAGAATAATTTTCTTTCAACATTTACCCCTGCTCTGCTAATTTTTTCATGTGAGTTCTGGGTATGTTTTGGACCCTTTTTATTGACTTATAGCCTAATTTATGTAAAACAAAAGAGTTCTAGGCTCTACAGCGTTTTTTCTTGTCACAATATTTTTTTGAAATTTGATTACCAGAATAATTTTCTTTTAACATATACCCCTGCTCTGCTGATATTTTCTTGTGAGTTCTGGGTAAGTTTTGGACCGTTTTCATTGACAATTAGTCTATTCTATATAATACAAAAGAGTTCTAGGCTCTACAGCGTTTTTTCTTGTCACAATATTTTTTTGAAATTTGATTACCAGAATAATTTTCTTTTAACATATACCCCTGCTCTGCTGATATTTTCATGTGAGTTCCGGGTATGTTTTGGACTGTTTTCACTGACTGACAGCCTAGTTTATGTGAAACAAAAGAGTTCTATACTCTACAGCGTTTGTTCTTGTCACAATATTTTATTGAAATTCGGTGACCAGAATGATTTTCTCTCAACTTACCCTTGATCTGCTGTGATTTTTTTGGGAGTATTGTGTCATGTTTTTTAGTTACCTGAGTGTATATTGTGTTTTTTTATTTTATAATTATGATATTTTCTTGATTCGCTTCAATTTAGCCATTTTACTACAATATTTTGCTATACTTTTAAGAAAAAAATATTTTTTTAAAAAAACTTCTATGATTTTTTTTGGTAGTAAAATCGACAGAACTATTTTTAAAAAGTATCAGGAACTATTGAACGAACCTATATCCGTAAATACCTTGCGTTATTTTGACGATCTGACGAAAATGATCTGCTACGGGAAGTTAGCAGAGCATATTTTCAGTTAACTTTTTTCAGCTGAAATCGCCAGAACTATTTCTAAAAAGTTTCAGGAACTATAGAACTCACCTGCATGGGAATAGAACTCTCATAAAATTTTGATCTGCTGAAAAATGATCTGCTAGGTTCACACACATGGCCTAGGCTTGGAGCAAGCATTGTCGCGATGATACCACATGATGCGGCATCATTTTTGTCGCGAAATCAAGCGCTCAATAAGTGTCACCAAGCCGAAATCCTGCTCCGGTGATTCAAGAAGCTGTGCTGGCTGGGGTACGGCGTTAGTTAAAGTACTCAGTATGTTTAGGATTCCAGATGACGTGAGCTTCCACTTTCGGCCTTATCATAACTTGACACCAGGTAAGATGAAGGCTTGGCCGCTTTCCCATAGAGCAATAAAAAAAAACCATGAGGGACAATGCACAATACAGCCCACAGCGGGACGTCAGTGTAGGGGTTCAGTGCAGTCCGAAAATCGGGTGACCTAATCAGCTTTTCTTTAACATCCGGAAAGCCTTTTCGGATCGAATTCGGAAACTTCCAAAAAAAAATCCAGAGACGCTATTTCGAAAATCAGAAATCCAAAAATGTTGACACAAGTATTCGAAACTTCCTCAGAAGATTTTCAGAAATGGTATTCGATAATAACGTTTGGAATCTATCGGATTATTCAAAAAGTGATGTTTCCGAACCGAAAACTCCCATTTTGGAATAAAATTAAAAAGTGAAACATTTTGCACTCTCATGGCGCCAATGGCTTACTAGTTGGTGATAAGAAACGAGACAAATCGTTGCCTCATCGCATAGACTAGACAAGTTTGTCTATCACACTATCGCTACAGATAAGTATCTAGGTACCTAGAATCAATATTAACATAACACAGTTATAGCTTATGCAGAATACTTGGCCATTCGCCACATTGATAAGATTCTATAATAATATTGGGACTTCGCCTACAATTTCTGTATCAAATATGGCGAAGTATAAAGGGTATATTACAGGACAATAAATATTACAGGACATTCATTTTACACAGCGCCATCTAGCCCCAAACTAAGCATAGCTTGTAATATGGGAACTAGATTACGGATAAAATACTTAAATACTTTTTGTAAATACATACGTACTATATGATACAACACCCAAACACAGAACAAACATCTATATTCATCACACAAATGTTTGTCCTGGGTGGGAATCGAACCCACAGCCTACAGCGCCGAAGGCAGAGTTACTACCAACTGAGCTATGAGGCTTGTTGATATAGGTGTGATGATTTCCTGGCTTTTGCTAGCGGCTACCGTTGATGAAACAAAATACTGGTGGTAAGCCCTGAAAAGGTCCACTTGGTTTGCCGTGTTCCCCAGCCGCCGACGGCGAAGCCGATCTCCATTGATGGCTTTAAATTAGCTCCATGAGAACTAGAAACGATTTTTACCGATTTAGGTATGTGTCATATCCGAAATGGCGTTTCCCATCTCAAAAGTGTACACATGTTATGAAACCTATCCGTTCAGTACATTTGACGGTAAAAATCGTTTCTAGTTCTCATGAAGCTAATTTAAAGCCATCAATGGAGATCGGCTTCGCCGTCGGCGGTAGCGTCCCAGTACTTTATGGATAAGCTCCACCGTTCGTAGACGTTCTTGCTCTGGCATATAGGTTTCAAAACATTTTTTTCGCATACAAACTAAGTTGTTAATTTACAATGAGATATAAATAAAATTACATACAAAGTTTAAATATTCATTAGTAACCTCTGGACCTAGAGTTTGGTACGTGGGTACCTATTTATCGTTGTTTTATTAAACTATAACTACTTGAAATTTCTACACTTTAGTATTTTGTGGTATAACTAATATTTATATAATTAATAATTAAATGTACTTTTAGCTTATTTTTATATGTATTTATTTTATGACATTCTGAGGCAAATAATTTGCCCCCTTAAATAACTGTGATATAGCATATAGCTAGAATAGCCGAGAAGTCAAACGCTAATTTACTATTTATTTTTAAAAAAATACATCATGTGTTCTATAATTTTCTAGGCATACATTAATTAAGATCAATTTTTCATAACTTAATGGCATAATGAATTAAAAAAAAAACATTTTAAGGAGTGACTTGGTATTCAATAAAGAGGGCGTTCATTTAAATACGTAATAAATAGCGCGATGTGAAAATGAAAACCTATTGGTTTCTGAAGCAAGATTGACATTACTTCCTCGAATTCATCCGTTCTTTTGGAATAAGACTGAACCAGTAACATTTAGCAAGTATTTTTGAACCTTCTAACCTTAGCAATAAGCTTTCCGTCATCCCCAATCAGGAACTCCTCCAATCCAAAGACGAGAGGCGACGCGTTCCCCAGGTGGAAAATCCTGGAGGAAGTGCAGCGAGTGACTCTGAACTCTATCGTCTTAGCCATGAGGACGTTTGTGATCATGTACACAGACTTCTTGCCTTTTAGATCTGGAAAGATGTTTAATTTAAAGATTCTTCCGAGTTTTGGGGGTTGGTTACATACTCCGGTCTACCCCGTGCAACGGAAACGCTGGCTTTTGTTAGCGGTCACGCCTGCTAACTGGTGTCGTACAAGGCGATTCATGTCTTAGTCGCAGATCGTTTAGGACAGACCATTAAAGTCTAGAAGTGTTTTCTGGTGAATTTGGCTGATTTTCGAGACAACTTTTGGTTTACAGCTACTAAGTGCTGAAACAATTAGACCTAATTGGGAAATATACAAAAGACTCTCATAGCTAAGAATCAGATAAGTTTTACTTTCGTCACCATGGGCTGTGAAAATATAATTAACGGACCTTCATACACCATAATCATGCCATACAGCTCAATTAGTAGTAGCTTCTACGCTGTAGGTTGTGGGTTCGATTATCACCTAGCATAAACATTTGTGTGATGAAATTAGATGATTGTTAATATGAAAGAAGTATCAATATGTAATCTAGTACCCATATTACATATGCTTAGTTTGGGGCTAAATGGAACTGTGTAAAATTTTCAGTATACGTTTATATGTATGATATTTCAGAATATTACGTAGAACAGACAGACTGCTAAGGCTATATATAGTATTGCAACTGTTAAGTAAAATGAGTCATTACAAAAACAAGTAGATTTTTCCTTTTGAGTAAAGATACACTCAACAATAAACTATAATGTTATACTCGATATACATAATATACCTATGTATAAATAACTAGCTGTGCCTGCAACGATGCCCGCGTGAAATTCAATGTAGACATACCACCAACCAAACCAAGCACGATATTGTACTCCCATGGGGATCGAGACCAAGACCTCTGGATCTGACGGCAGGCGAAACACAAGACCACAGAGGCGGTTGAGGTAGTTTAGCTGGTACCTACCTTTGTTGTTCTCGACGTCCAAAAAGATTTTGTCAACCAGATCCTCGCTAACAATGTTCCTGCTAAACGACACCATGATGACTCTTACTTTGTTCTTGATTGCTTCATCCTGAAGGGTTATCTGCAAAAATAAGTCAACAATTTTAGCAAAAAGACTTTGATATGAATTTCAGCTTAATACCTCCACGCGTTGCTGAGACAAAGGGTCTTGACGGGCAGACGGACAACAAAGTGATCCTATAAAGGGTTCCGTCTTTTCTTTTTGAGGTAAGGTACCCTAAAAATTCAGTAAAATATATCCAGCTATATTTTGAAATACGCCCTATAAGCAGCAGTGAGAGGATGGCGGCGGATTGTAAAGCGTTCCAGTAATCAGAAAATCCCGAATGACGACCACGACCACACTGTCAAGAGTGGTACCGGTTAAGAAGAACCCTACCTTACCACAAATAGTGTACGCTACTGAGAATGAAGTTTGCAGGTGACTGTACCTAACTGTATCAAAAGTGCACGTTTCGAATCAAAATTGATTGGTCTGCAAATCGATTTATAAATAGAGCGAACGAACGATTTACAAACAGACCAACGTGTGCGCAACTGCAAGACTTAAATATATTCAAACACATTATTACACTTCACCGCTGCCCGATTTAAAAATCGGCCCCGCCAACTCAGCCTGCAGATGTCGTAAAAGGTGACTAAAGTCTTCACAAAAGAAAAGCAAGAGCTGCTTTGCTCTGTATAATATATAACACCTTTACTGCGTTCACCAATCTGCCTGCCAGGCGTGGTGACTATTTCAGTGGATATTAATGTTGTGTAGTAGGTATAGGTATAGTAGACTAGAAAGCACGATGGCTATCTATAACTATAGGCACCAGACTTCCGTTTGCTGTGAAGTCGCGTTTATACCTACAATGAAATTCTTGGAAGGAATACCTTTATCAATGACTTGGTAGTTTTGTACTGAAAATACTGGATTATACGTTCATCAACTTCATTTATCATTATCATCATCTCAGCCCAAACTGTACATAGGCCTCCCCCCAATCCATCCATCGACACCACGGAATCGCCAAAATGTCGCCGGTCCATCGAATCTAAGGGGCCCATCTTATTAATTATATGTAAACTTATCAGTGATGTAGGTTAGGTACCTAGTAGGTACTTATCTGTGGAAATTTAATTCGATTTTGGTACACTTTCTATATGACAGCGCAATTATACCAGTTCCCTGTTATGTACAATCAGACAATGAATGTACCATTCATTTAAATCCACTTTATGTATTGATTGGCTTTGATTGACTTCAATAATGGTTGGTACATTATCACAGGCCATGCATAATCTGGATGACGTCATCACCCTTATACCTACTACATGAATTTATTGAAGGCCTGTTTATAGGTACACCCACCAACTTCTTGGGTGGTAATACTTTAAATCAACAAAATGATAAGATTTGTTGGTTGTTTTGTCATAGGAATTGTATGATGTATGTCAGTGACACATTTCAGATTCTGAGAATGCAGTTCTGTTGGCACATATTTGAAATTGCTGGACTATATATAAATATCCTTCTATTATATATGATAATCCTGTAAGGACTTACAAAGATGCAATGGAAAAGCTTTGGCTATGGGTAATGCCCACAACACGTTCATTTATAGTATCAAAGTAAAGTTAATAATTTGTTATATCCTTCTATTATATATGATAATCCTTTAAGGTCTTATAAAGATGCAATGGAAAGGCTTTCGCTATGGGTAATGCCCACAACACGTTCATTTATAGTATCAAAGTAAAGTTATAATTTGTTGTGTAATGTTTTCCAAGAATATGGCATATTTATGAAAAAAAATTGTTTATTGTATGTTAGGAATGTTATTTAATAGGTGACATTACCTATTAATAAAATACCTAGAAGGTAAAATAAACATTTTCTCTGACATTACCAGAGACAGAGAAGGGAAAATAAACATTTTCCCTTCTTGTTCTCTAAGTACTTTACTTAGGTTTGCTGGCAGAGAACTCTTTTTAGGGTTAAGGTAAAAGTCCGTAGCTAGCAGTTGACTATGAACTTGTACCTTAAAGCTTGCTTTTGCCATACTTTTTAATTGTATTATGCTTGTATATAAGTGTGTACAATAAAGTATGAAAAAAAATCACATTTTTCGAAATGGCTGAATAGATCTTAAATACTTTGGCATGGATATTAGTGTATGCCATAGGCTACATTTAATCCCGGTACCATGGATGTCCTTTATGTTTTTGGTGTATGTACAATACAATATAGTATTCTCATTTCATTCATCATTCATGCAGGCGAAGTGGTAACATTTGTTGGTTTCCATAATATATATAATAATAATAGGTTACCTCCTGCAATAAGGTACAACTAGAGTACACAATAAATAATACTTGTTCAGATTAATTATTATCTCAGGGAGATGTCTAGTGTACTGACTGTTAAACTGTTTGTGCAAAGATTAAAAAATTACAGCAATTATACTATACTCATTGAGTCACTATTTTTTATTAACATTTACAGAATAAGTAGGTAAGTATGTACCTATAGAGATTGTTTTTATTTTTATTGTACGACAAAGATGTGCTTGGCCTTCATCTCACCAGATTTTTCAGGTATGATAAGGCCAAAGGTTAGATATCTCTCAACCCGGAATCCTCAACAAACTGAGGAACTAGCTATCTTCCATCTAAAATGCCGGAACACAACAATTTCAGAATTGATGTTATCGCGACAGACTAGGTAAAGGTGGTGGTAGCTAGTAAGGCACATTCAAACAAAGTCCAACTAAATCAAGCACAACTTGGGGATTGAACCCTGGACCTCTGGCTCTGAAACCGGTGGGTGTACCACTAGACCATAGAGGCAGGTAATACAGTGTATAGGTAGACAGAATAGGTACATTACTTATCTATACACCCATGCACTTTTAAATGATAAGGATATGAACGCAGGGGATTTACTTCAAGTGTTTTCATATCATAAGGTTTGTAGGCAAATCATTCATTTTAAAATAATAAACAATAATGATTGGAAGTGCCCTTTCCAGTTCTACTGTATATAAAGTTTTCTCAGTAGGCATTAAGATAGGTACTTACCTGTATAGATATAATATTTTGGGGAATACCTTAGCAAAGCAGGGGGAAATATCAATTGAATTTGTTTGGAATTGGAAAGTTTCAATTTTAATGAAATTACATACACAAACAATATACCTATGTACGAACAATAAGCTAATGTTATTATTTAAATATATTGTTATTGTTAGGTATATTGTTCAACATACCTAGGTACCTAGTAGGTACATAAAACCATAAATGTGAGATAAAGAAAAGATAAAAGGCATTTTCAAATTAAGTAGGTAGGTACCTACTTACGTATAAAAAATAAATCATGTACGAATAGGGCAAGGTATCGTGTAGATTAACTTGGATTTTGATGGATTCGGTAGGTTCTAAATCTGTTTCGGCGAATTGGTTATCCGTTTGCCTGGACAATTTTGTCATGTTCCAGTGCAGGCCAAGCTAAGGTCAACCAGTACAATACTATCTGACACCAATGTGGTCTTATCAAAGGAGAAACCACTCACCTTCACGCTCTCATGCGGAAACTTGAAGCTATTGTCTTGAAAGTCGCCAGCGTCTAACCATTTCACCATTTCCTCATTAGATTTCTCTCTATTAACATTTTTGTTGAGCTCGCCGAGAGGCGTGAACATTTTACCATTAGTTTCTTTATCATTTGGTACGAAAAGAGATGTGCAATTATATAAATCAGCTTCTGTAATATGAGGGATACACACAAATTGACTGCCTCCTATTTCAATTTCGATTTCGTCTCGAATAAACGGCCACGCATCCTCCAATTTCAATGACTTCAATTTATCTAGGCTTACATCCTTGCGGATCTCGTGCCCGAACAGGGACTTGACAACAACTTTTAGTTTTTTCGGCATTTTGCAATGTATCTTTTTCAGATTCACAACAAAAACAGATAACAATACAGCCAGCTCAGCTGTCAATGGTCAACTGCAAAAATTTCGTACCCACATAAACTTCGTGTTGTTCCACCTACTTCGCTTCGTTTCATTCGTCAGGTCAGGCGGTTTCGTTGAATAGAAAGAGATGCTGCAAAATCAATAACTTAACCTAAACAAGATAGAAAGAGACAGAAATAGTTAGAGATGTCCTCATCTTCTCTCGGATGAGCATAGTAGGGATGGAAAGATTTATTGTTACGGTTCCGTATCCGTACCCAAATGGTGCTTAGGCATGAAACGTAGTTTCTTGCGCCGCCGCCCTCATAGAAAAAACTAAAGGTAATTTTTGCATCTTTCATAATTCAGTACAATACCACAAATACTTTGAAAAAACTGGAGTAGGTTACCTGTACTTACCTTATTGAGCTGTGAATACCTCTTATTCTTTCTTGTTGCTAGGCGTAGGTACGTGGTTGATGCACAGGGTCGATGGACGTGGCGTACTTCGATACCATTTAAGCTCAGTGTAGACGATTGAGATTCAGATGTAAGTACCTAATGGTATTGGATTCTCTTTTTGATTCACATCTGATCAGATGCCGATTAGCAGTGGACGTAGGTACTTTCTTTTGCATTATACCTACTGCAAAGCGGCTTGGGACACATTAATCACTACCAGGAACCCATTAACACCTCTACATCTACCATTACATCCCTACGATCTCCGCGGCAGCACATCAGGGGCCTACATACCTAAACATACTAGGTAGGTTATACGACGAGAAGGGCGATCATCCACCTGAGTAGGTAGGTAGTCAACACCAAAGCTACGATCACCAACATGCCTGCCAGCGTGGTAGACCTCCATTGTAGGTACTGTTACGGGCTGGTCCTGCAAGTTTAATGCCTGCTTGCCCAGCTTTGAGCTCGCTAAGGCCAAGGCACCTAGGTCGGTATATGAATAGAACTAAAGAACTACATACGAACCAAGGGCCAAAGTTGGTTAAAATCAAGCTTTTTATTTAGGTATTTAGTAGATCGATGAGCTGTGCGATGAATGCATAGATGAAGGAAACATATTCAGGATTCAGAAATACACCTAATGTGGCCATTTACGTCACGACGTCATCTTTATACCTACCTACTCACACACACCTACGTCACACCTTTGCCACGCTAACTCCACGCGCTCATCTCTCTGGTTTCACGACATGGCATGCATTTTGCACGCACCTGACAAGTCTTGATATAGGTAAAATACCTACTCGTTTTTTCGAATCAAAATAATGTGTTTTAGAAGCGAAAGTTTGACATGACTATACAAACTGTTTGTACTTGTATGTTTCTAGTGGGCTGTCTAAGTTAAGAGGGTCTCCCAGGGCATCTTACTCCTATTTCTCATCTCGTTAATATGCCTCAATCTCTCAATAGATAGGTACAGCTACAGGTTCTTACTTTTTGCCACTCGTTCAAATTTCACACACAGGTAGATAGCTATCACGCTACTATTCATGCTAGGACATGACATCCAAGTACGACAACTTGAGAAAATAAATACAACATCCCATCGATTCATCCATTTTACAACTTTATTTTACTTTATTTATCTTAGGTATAGTTTGAATTCTACGTACTATATATACGCACTAGAGACCATAAGACCATAATAAAATTAAAGCATACATTTCTGGCTTTCTATTGGTATACTTAGTTTGTTTATTTATGAAAAGGGAACTAAACAATGTAAACAAAGCAGCATACTCCAGACTCAGAAAAAGGTTTTGGACTCGAGATGTGTAAAAATGGTTATCTATTCTTTGGTTCGGGCGGCAAGATGGACAATTAAGGCTGGAGCACAAAAAGTGCTCAACGCTACATATTCGAAAGTTATCATAATTTTATTATCATTGATCGAGTGAGCGTTAATATCTCAAAAAGTACCCCACTTATCCAAAATCCCTCGCGACAATCAATTTCTATATATGTTATCTCTTTCCATTTTCAATTTCATCAAAATCGGATAAACCGTTCAACAGTTATGCCGTCACAAACATTTCTACATACATACAATGCCGGATTTCCTAACTTAACTCGGGGATCTCGTTAAATCTCGTTCTCTTAGCTCACTCGTTCAATTATGCCATGTCACTATTTCTGATGGATGGGGATATAAGATGGGAGGGATAAATCAAAACACATTAGTAAAAAATATTATGTAAATATTCTTATTTTTGACTTACAGTATATACAGTAGATGTTAACGTACAGACAGAGACATAACTAAATTTAAAATATTTTTTAACGAATATAATCAAAAACATTGTTTTATTAAAACTACTGTTAAAATCACGTGTTACTTATGTTTTTTTTGTGCGTTAGCGCGATATAAATCCGCGCGTGACGTGAGTGAGTGAAATGTACGCACACGAATTCTCGCGAAAATCGTCTTTTTCTACAGTATATTTTCGATTTTATAGAGACGAAAGATCTCTTGAGGAAAGGAAAAAATAATCATTACAAGTTACCTACTAATGTGAGCAAAAAAGTCAATTAAAAACTTGTAATCAATGCTGATTCAGAATAAGCACAGTTTTTTTCAAAATCAGAATTGATTTTTATCTTTTTTGAGAACTATCGCTTCAAAAATGACCAAATATTTTATGTACACTCTTAAGATTACTGCAGCGGCCGGCAAGTAAGGCATTTTTTATATTTGTTTATTTAGAATAGACAAGCGTTTGACCACCAGCCCAACTGCAAAGATGAAGATGTGGCCTAAGATGGAGCACACCTGTCTAAAAGGAACCTATTCACTCATTCTCCAAGATAGCACTGGTTCTAAAAAACAGACGTGGGTAACGAGTTCCATTCCTTTCCAGTGATAAATGTTGTGGCGAATTGATGGAAAAATGTGATAATTGACGTTTCTACAACGTAACCTGTAAACCAAGTTTCACGAAAATCGGTTGAGAAATGCGACCTACAGCTGCAGTTTCACATGGTCCATAACAATTAATCGTAAGGGACCGTGTTAAACTTCTCAAAACATATTTTGAGGCACAGCTGCACATCGCATTCCTTGCACTTGAACGCTGTGCGTGCCGTACGTCCATCCTTGTTCTTACACCAGGCACATCGTAAGTGCTTTTTGTCCGATTGTACAGGGAAGTGCCTATGTGCGAGTATAGGGCGCGCAAAAGTGCGGGAGCCTCTCTTATATGAAACGATATCAAGCTGCTCCCGCACTGTGCTTGCTATCTGCTCCTGCTGTTCACACATTAGCAGCAGCTCAAGAACCAATTGTTCTCGGTACACCCGATGATATATCTGCGGAGCCTTTCCTTGGTATTTGATGAAAGAATTTAGAACGGCAACATTAAGGAGCCGCCTAAACACCTTCTTATCATCATGTTCCTACATCTCTCCATCGGGAACGCCGATAATAACTGGTCCTTGTGGTCCACGCTTGTTGTAATCCAACACAACCGTCAAAATTTGGTCCTGCCATATTTTACTGCATGGCCGATGGTTGGTTGATGGTATGTAGATATCATTGACACGATAATGGTATCCCTCCAGATCTGAATACTGACATCTTTTGTGTTGGAAGAGAGCACATCTCCCGGGTTCATCATATTTTTGGTGATAGAGTTGGGAACGAACTATCTATTGGTTCTTAATGTCCCGTAGCAATCCACTCCCATGGATTTCAGATATCGAGCTAGTAGAGGGCCGTTATAGAAATTTTCCATAATGATCGTGTGTCCGTTATGGACCAACTCCTCTGCTAGGTCGATAACTATTTTTGCTGTTGCATTTCCCGGGCGTGGATTACTACTGGTATCAGTTGATGGGATTGGTTCATGGTCACAAGCTCCTACATAAAGAAAAAACTTTCCTAGGTACCCGGTTTTTGAGTCGCAAAGCTCGTACGTTTTGATCCCTACCTGTGCCGCCTTAGTTCGTATTTATTGGGCAAAGCTAAGCTGTCCTTTCCATTTCAAGAGTGACTCGTCAATAGCGACGTCTAGAGATGGATAGAACAGCTTAGTAAACTGCCCATCAAGTAATCTGCAACAGGTTTGATTTTAAATAACCTTTATTGCAAAATGCAAAAACATTTTTATCAGCAAAAACCTGTCGTACGACATACATTGGAAGATCTCCATCCGCCCTAACCCTGACCAGAAGCTAGTCTCGACAGTATATGCGTAGAGACCCTGGCAAATCAATAACGCTATAAATCTATACATCTCCGAGCTTGTGGTAGGCTTTCACTTTTCTCTCGCCTTCGAATTTTTGAATTTTTTCGCGGGCATATTTATTTGTCTGCTCAACAATGATGTTTATGAACCGGGGCTCTACCATTTTTAAAAATGAATCTGATGGGTTTGTTAATTGGGATATGGAGAAGGTTGGGCCTCCCTCTTTTGTGAACAATTCTCGGGTCCCCGTGAATATAAGTACTAGGGTTTTTATCCCACTCAAAATCCGTAGACACCATGCTACTCAGCACGTTGTCATTTTCCACATTGAGAAGATCCATAACGTTATTTAGTTCGGCGTCCAGTTTACTTATAACAACTAATTCGTCCTCGACGTGGTTCAGTTGGTTGTCAGTTAAACAGTGAAACGGTTTATTCTTACCTGAGATTAGACACGAGCCGATCGTAGTAGTAGAGGGCAGTGTAGCAAAACCGTTACGTAGTGCTTCATCTGAAACAATACAAAAATTACAGTAGATCAAATATTTCTTTGAGTGATATCCATCAATTTTTATTTTACCAGATAGGATTCCTTACCAAAAAGTGGTAAACCGACGTTACAATATCTGTCTGGCTGATGGAAGGCTGTGCCAGTTGTGGCCCGTCTGCAACGACTGTGTATTTTATTTACAATTTCAGATTTAATTATACAGTAGGTACAACTTATTTCGTTCCAAAAAAATTTTTTTTGAGTATGTTTGTGTTTCATTTACGCTGCAGGTCAACAAATTCGAATGAAACTTGGAGTAGATAATATAGGTACATAGTTCATGATTGATGAGATATTGGTTACTTTTATTTGGGTACGACGAAAAGCTAGTAATTTATAAAATACTTACGACAGCCTGAGCAGTATTGCGCTTCTACTGTGTTACCCCTGACAAAAAATAATACATAAAGTTAATAAACATCAATTTATGTTATGCTGTCTATGTACCTAGGTAATTATCTCATGACGTAACTCAATATATAATTCTTTATACCGTCGATGTGGTTCTTTGAACGCTCATCAGGAGGTGCAGTAGAAGGCGTTCCTGGCTCCAGCATCAAAATATCTCGTTCGATAGCTAATTTGCTAAAAAAAAGTAGAAACATTATAAAGTTAAATTTATAAATACAAAATTATTCTGCATAGTATAACAAATATTTGTCATAGATACCTTCGTTTTAACTGCGTCCCGGGTAAAGATTGGAAGTATAGCTCTTTCTTGCGCTTCCTCAAAGTGAGCTCAGCCCTTTCTTCCTCCGACAGTGCAGCGACTCGCTTGTTGGTCAAACTTTGCTGCCGGTTTCGCTCCCCCAACTCATCATCAAATCTGCAAATTAATAACATGCGTTGAATAACATTTGGTAGGTGACCAAAGATAGCAATAATGCTTATAAATATTATATTAGTAAACTATTAATTGATAAAAGTATATATCGAATTTTATTATTGATTGAAAATATTTGTTAACTTTATTCGTCGAGTACACAATTTGTTTTTTTCTATTGTAGCTATAGATTTTACGTTAAATCACGATGTATGAACCAGATGAACGTATCTATCAAAAACTCGCAAATCGATTTTTTTTTTCACAATTGGATCTTAAATGTCGGTTCTGCACGATGAGCCAATACGACGTAACTGTAAAGTCAATACTTTACTAATTCAATAATAACGTAATCGTACAAAAAATACTTTTACTAGAAGTAACTAGAAGAACGTAACTTGAATATCACTAACAATGTTTTCGATAAATTGGTAGGTACTAGGTAGTGCCAAAATAACGTACTGACAATTAAGTCTTTATTTGAATCGTAAACTATTGCTTGTTTGTCCATTTTTAGCTTGCCGTAACAACGTATATGCTTAAACGGTATTCTGGCTTGAAATAATATTCATCACCTACCATGAACCTATACTAAAACTTAGTTAAGTTTAGTATACGGGCCGTTTTCTTAAAACTTGTACATGACGGTTTAGGAGTGTCCCAGAACTTGAAATAATTATTTTTTGAAAGTTACTATTTATGACAGGGATGTAGAATTTTATTTATGTTTCTATGACTATCACGTAGAAAAATAACTGCTTTACATCACCCTCGGCTTAGAAACTTTTATGTTTTTAATAATTTACCACATTAATATACCAAGTTTTCACATGTCCTATGCCTACTTTGATAATTTTATATTCAATTTGTAAGTTTTTTTTCTATTAACGCATGCAATATTATTTACTAGCTTGTAAATGTACATTTCCCTACACATGTAGCAATGTTTATTTTATTTAAATTGTCATAAAATAACGAATAATTAAACAAAATATTTAGTCACACAAAAAACGGAAAGTGGAAATCTCCATTCCGAAACCATGATATTTTAACAACACATGTAAAAATTTACCACTTTGGGATTATTTGTAGGATTATGGCAACATTTTAGCCAAATCAAACTACTGCCATTTTGTTTTGATCTGTCATTTAACCGGTAACGAGCCTCGCAACAACACGTAGCGCCGTGGTACGATTGAAGACTTCCGCGTTCCGAAGTCAAAGTCAAAGTCAAAGTCAAAGTCAAATATTTTTATTCATTAAGATTTTTAGGATCATTTTGAAACGTCAAATCTACCGCCTGTTCGGAATCGCGACCAGCACACAAGGAGAAAGGCAAGAACCTCGGGCTGATTAATTTTTTTGAAAATCCATTTAACATTTAGGTACATTGTTTATAATAATTTAATAACATTACAAGTGTTACCTACATCATAAAACTAAAAACTTAATATTATCTTAAAACATTGATTACTACATAACTATCTAATGGGCAGTTTCTTGACATTGAAAAACACCATTTAACTGTCAACTGGTATAGCAACATCGGGCCACGCGTTCTTATCGTCGATATAGTCACTTATTTTGTAGTAGGCTCTTTTAATTAAATTATTCTTTATATACAATTTGAATTTACGAGCAGAGAGTTTGGTGGCGCTTTGAGGAAGCTTATTATAGAATCGTACACAGTTTCCTAAGAATGAATTATTTACTTTTCCTAAGCGATACCTAGGTATGTCAAGTTTATTTTTATTTCTAGTATTAACACTGTGTACATCACTTCTTTTAACAAACTCATCAATGTTCCTGTGTGCGTGCATTAGGTTTTCATAAATATATTGGGAGCTGACTGTCATAATACCAATCTCTTTAAAACGTTCCCTGAGAGAGTCACGAGTTTTCAATTTATAAATTGCCCGTACAGCTCTCTTTTGCAGGATAAAAATGCTTTCAATATCTGCTGCATTTCCCCATAAAAATATGCCATAGGACATAACGCTGTGAAAGTAACTAAAATAAACTAACCTCGCCGTGGTTTCATCAGTAAGATGCCTTATGGTACGTACTGCGTAAGCTGCCGAGCTTAGCCGGCTAGCTAATGTATTAATATGAATACCCCATTGCAACTTTGCATCGATATTTAAACCCAAGAAAGTAGTTGCTTCCATAAAGTTAAGTATTTCCCCATTTAAGATAATGTTAGCATTGCTGACTTGAACGTTAGGCAAGGTGAATCTAATGCATTTCGTTTTTTTCTCATTTAATAAGAGGTTATTTACCGTAAACCAATCAAGAACTCTAGCTAGAGAAGCATTTACACAATCATAATTATCTTTAGCCCTATCAACTCTAAATATTAATGAAGTATCGTCTGCAAACAATACAATATCACATAAATCCCCTACACAGGAAGGCAGATCATTGACATAGACTAGAAACAAAAAAGGCCCCAAGATTGACCCTTGTGGTACACCGATGTTAGTGGATGTTCCCGAAGATTTGCTACCGTTAATGTCTACTTTTTGAATGCGATTCGATAGGTAGCTACGCATGAGGCTTATTGCCTGATTCTGAATGCCATAGTGTTTTAGCTTTGAGATTAAGGTGTCATGATCTACGCAATCGAAAGCCTTAGATAAATCACAGAATACTCCTATGGCATCCTGTTTTCCTTCCCAGGCTTTAAAAACGTACTTCAACAGCATGGCACCAGCGTCAGTGGTTGAACGACCTTTAGTAAACCCAAATTGTTTTTCATGAAGTAGCCTGTTACAGTTAAAATGTGACAACAACTGGTTAAGAATAAGTTTTTCAAATATTTTACTACATGCTGGCAGAATTGAGATTGGTCGATAATTTCCTGGATCCTTTTCATTTCCAGATTTGAATAAAGGAATCAACTTGCTATATTTCATAAGATCTGGAAAGATTCCTTCGTCGATGCTTCTATTAAATATATATGCTAGACATGGTGCTATTTCAAAAACAATCGTGCTTAAGATCTTTACGGACATCCCCCAGAGATCTTCAGTATTTTTAATATTTATTGACTTAAAAGTTTTTAGAATACAATCAGCATTGACGTGTCTGAAGCTAAAAGAAGCATTACACCTTTCAACACTTGTTTCAAGAAAGGCTAAAGCACAATCAACAGAGGAGTTTAATGGTCGAGTAACAATTTTTGGTACACAAGAGAAGAAACGGTTAAATTCATTAGCAACTTCATAGTTATCAGTCAAAATTCTATCGTCAACTTTTAAGTTTATCTGCTTTTTCAAATGTTTTGCTTTACCTGTTTGATTATTTATCATTTTCCAGGTAGCCTTTATTTTATTTGATGACTGCTCAATTTTCCTTTTTATTTGCAATGATTTCGCAGCATGACATACTTTTTTAAAGACTTTTGAGTAGTTTTTGACAAAAGAAACAAATGATAAATCGTGTAGCCTTGACTCTCTTTCTGCATAAAGTTCATACAATCTACTCCTACTTTTATAGATACCGGCTGTTGCCCAATCTGCAAACATGGAACCAGATTTAGCTTTGCACGTTTTTTGTGGAAACGTATACTCGTGTTCTTTATGTATTAGATTAGACAATATATTATAAAGCTCATTTGGATCATTCAAGCATGGGATCAGGGAAATCTTTTGACTTATGTTATTTTGGAATTTTATGATGCTAGCTTCGGTAATTGGTCTGCACTGCACATTTCGAAACCAAAATGTATGGTAAGTTGGCATTATTTGTTCAATAACAGTAGTTATAAACGGAGAAGGACTATTTAGAATTCTAGCTCTGCATAGCATGAGCGTTTTGGTTGTAAAAATACAAAGATATTGGGTGATATTTCGGCATGAGCAGCATTCCGAAACCTCCCTTCCGAAACCAAATTGATGGTAACGTAGAAGCGGAATAAGAAAGTTTCGGAATGGAAACTAAGAGAGACTTTACACTTTCAAAATCACCATCATCATGATCAGCCTACACCTATACGTTCTCTGACTTCCTGCGAACTATAAAATAAGTACTTTAATGAATTATAATCAATTTACATTGGACGATTGAAATGCACAAAAAAAAATGTTCAGAATTTAAATAACTGTTTGTCTTTAATTTTTTTTTCAAAATAGCTTATCCGATTAATATGCGGTTTTTATATTTTTCTGTATTAAAATTACTATTAATTATCTCAAATTAATTAGTAAGATTTCTCTGAGCTGTATTTTGAACTTTTTTGTAATTAGACGCTGCGCGCTGGTTTTTAAACAAGATTCCAATTTTCGAAGTTATTTTGCATGGGGATTGTTAGGAAACGGAAATTGTGTTTTTTAAATGTGTATCGCGATCGTTAATATAATATGATATATATGACGAAAATAGATGATCCCCCCCCCCTATCTCCGAAGAAACCCTACAAGTTTGAAAAAAATATGGAATACTGGCCGTCACTTATATTTTATAGGAAAACCTAAGAAAACTGCGTAAGTCTTACAATTCCACGGGAATTGATAAATAATCAGTCCCTCCATGCATTAGGTAGGTACACCGTTTTGAAAGGATGTAGGTACCTATCTTCAAAAGTTAGGTAGGTCTACATGTGGGACGAAAGACTCTCCTCGCGAGTCCGACTCGCACTTGACCGTTTTATTTTTCTTTCAGATGCCTCTCACGGCAGCAGAAAAAATGAAAAGATACAGGGAGAAGTTAAAAAAAGACCCCGAAAAATATGAACAATACAAAAAAAAGGATACATGTAGAATAAAAGCGAAGACTAAGAAAATTTCAGAGCTCTCAGAACAAGAATGGAACGATGCTATAGTTTTAAGCGAACGTGATCTCATTATTATTGATAACTTTAAGGAAGCTACTAATAATGAAAATCAGAAAGAAAGTGATGAAAATAAAGAATGCAGTGAGACTAATAATAATAATATAAAAAATAACGAGTTTTATACTAATGATAATATGAAGAATGGATATAGTGATACTTTAATCTTTGATTTAACGAAGGAATGCACTGATACTACAACTCTTACGAGAAAAGATCAGGGTGAAATGATTGACTTGACAAAGAAATGTAGCGATATTAAAATTAAAAAGGAAAAGGATAAATTTGACTGGAGGGTCAAAACAGAAAATAATTCGTTAAAGCGTCATCTTATACCTACTGCATACGACAATAAACGCCAATTTACAAAAGTATAAAATATACCTGACAGTAAAAAAAAAATGTATATAAGAAAAACCCATCAATAAGAACTGTAGTTTCTCGTGAACTGCAGTGTGTCGGATGCAAAATTAAGTGGTACGTGGTTAAATGCATGGCGTGTAAAAAAATATATTGCATACGATGCACTGGCGGTCAGAACGACTTTGATTATATTTGCCGTCGTTGTTTTGGGGAAGAATAGTGATTTTATCTCAAAAATCGTGTATATTGTAAAGCAACCTTTACAATTCTCTTCCGTGACCAGGGCATTCCTTTCCGTGACTGTCCCACAACGATTTTGTGTGATTAATAATGTTTAACTAAAAGTGATAAAGGTTTATAAAAGTGATTGTTATGTATTGAATAAGTAATTCCATTATTTTATAGTATATCTTCAAAGATCTCGTTTATGTGCCTTAATGTCGAATAGATAAAGAATTATAAGTTAAAAACATTCCAAAGAGTAACGGAACTGATAAAAAAAAATGATTATTAAATGTTTATTGAGATAGTATTTGAATTACTTATTGTAACTTAAATAATTTGTGTGCATGTTTATTATTTTTAAATACAAGTCATAAAATATATATATTCTATGTTTTATTATCATCACAGTTAGTTGGTTTCGGAATGGAGCGTCATGCTACCTGGACCAATGAAAAAATATTAATAAAAAAATAATAAAGATACTTAGCTATAAACAATTCGCTTTTAATATAAATTTCAGGTATTTCCTATTGGTGATGACCTAAAAACCTACTACATTGTGACAAAATTAAATTTATGGCACATTTTATACCGGGTCAAGTTTTAAGAAAATGGCCCATACGTTCATGACACCTACATGTTTCCTGACAGGTCTCTGATGAACCTTGCCTATCGTCGTGTCTTAGTTTTGGTTCCTGTTTGCCATTGGTTAGGATAGATCTCTATTTCAAGTTTTCTTAAGCGGCAAAGGAAATATCACGAGGAAACAGACTTTAGTGTTTTCTCATATTTATTAGAAAACTATTAAGGTACCTAGATGCTCTCAGTGGCTTTTATTAAGGCTTAGTCGCGTGAACTGGCATAAAATAAGGTGGCTGCAATATCGCAAAGAAGATAAAAATAAAAAATATTAAAAGATTACTTACCTGTTTATTATATTTTTTTTTTTAATATAAGTTATTAGAAGAGGCAAAAGACCCTTACCGATTTCAGTAGAAAAGTGTAAGGATTTATTTATTTGCAAGATAGTGCAGGCAGGGCATCTTTCCTACTCAATATCACAACTTTTATAAAAGTTTCACAGTTGGAACCACTAATGATGGCGAAGATAATTAATGTTTTTCTGTGTGATCTCTTAATTAGGTATGTTGTATTTTAGTTTAAACACTATTCCTTAGCTTTTAAAATTAATAAAGGTTTTAGATATATATTAGGTAAGTACATAAATGTGTAACTTGTTTTCGACAATAAAGAGACTTTAGAGAATGCAATTTGGCCAAAAAATAAATCTTTGATATCTATTTGTGGGTAGTCTGTTTCAAAAAGGAAAAAAAATACAAATATTTTAAATAAGTGGTATTTATTTTCTTAAATAAATAAAGTAATAATCAAACATCGCAATAGCTATAGATACCTAAGCAGGTAGCCAGATCTGTAGTCAAATCAATTACGTAGTTAGTTACTATAGTGATTTTCTAGTAATATGGAATGTATGTCTACAAAAAAAAGTATGATTGTAAAGTACTTCTGAAAATGTGCTATCTAAAGGTACTCGTAACAAATTAATTTTGATAAAACTGTATTATTATTGGTAATTCCATTGTGTAAAAGAAGCAACGACAGACAACTTTTTCCCCTTTGAGGATTCACCTCTTGACCACTATCAAACCATATAATAATACTAATAATATTATATTATTGTGATAAAAAATATTGAAATGTGAAGTTAACATCTAAAAGAAAAAATAATAACAAAATTAAAATGATGTTACAAATAAGTATGTAAGCTATTCTAAATGCACAAGGTGCTTAAAATAAAAACTGCCTAACTTAAAATATAAGGTTTTTAAGTTTCAAAGCTAAGCCTCTAACTTTTGATTACATAAAATATCTTAAGAATTTTACAAACAATACACCTTCAAGGCACAGCTTCATCAAAACTTACTATGGAAATAACTTGTGTGTTTAATGTGGTAGAAGTATCCATGTTCATAATACCCATTAACTTCCAGACTCTACCTTTGTTATAATTTTCTCTATGTACCTCTCTGATTCTATTTTTAATTTGCTATCAAAATAATATGAATTATTTAAAATGAAATATAGCATTTGATGGCATCTATCACTTGAAGGCAATTGAAGATAAGGCCTAAGATGGAGCATGCTCGCCTGATGCCTGAGCCATGATATTTATTGCTGTAAATTCCTTAAAATGTTGTTTATAAGTTAAAATCAAGACAATTGGTGCAGGATTATCATTCACTTCTTGTGTCCATTAGGAGTGGTGGTTGACTGGAATACAGATGATGCAGACATGAGATTCTCAATATATTGACCAAGGACTTGGTTTTCAGATCGCAGCTTCAGGTTTTCCTCTTTGACTGAATCTACTCTCTGTGACAGATCTGCAAAAACACAGATACCAGGGCTAAGCATGAATCCTAACTCATGCTTTTGATTACAATTTGACCATTTATGAGGTCATCTTAAGTCACAAAATAATGTGTTAATGTAGATTTTAATCAATGTGATAGGTAGTTCAACAGGAACTAGGTATTCAAAATACAATGAATATCAGGCGCCATACAAAAAGATCGCAAACTTTAACACGTCAACAAAGCAAAATGAGATCATACCATCCAATGTATTCTGAAGCTCCAGCACTTGAGAAATCAGACGGGCTTTCTCCTCCTGCTCATCGATACCGGAGTCAGGCTCGAAACTAGCAGGCCCGTTGAGTCCAGGGCTGGATGATCCAGTGTAAGAACTGGGCAAAGAATCCATCGATCGACCATGGTCCAAGCGATTATTGTCCATGTCGTCATTGATAATAACTTGGGGGTCGTCATCAGCTAGAGGAATGTTATCGTCGTTACACTTCTGCATGATGGAGGACATATAAATCTAGAAAATATCCTGATAGTTAATATATTAGATTAGTGTATAGCGAAATCGAAACAATATTTTCATGATATTTACTGCGTCTTGTTATGTTTTTTTTTCGTTCGTTCAATATTGGCTAGACTGGCATTTTATTGACATTGTCACTTGTCTTGTCATGTCAGTCCTCTGCATGAACCATGAATCTAAGATACTAAAACTGGTTTGAGCACTCAAAAATTAGGTACATGAAATTTTAACTCCACGCGCTGAAAATAAGTTTCAAAATTGTATGTCTTATGTCAAAGTATAAAAACGAGCCAGCTGAGATAACTCAGTTATATTATAGTAATGCTTCCTTGTCTAACATGCTGCCATTACATATTGAATTCCTCTTTGGTAAGCCTTGGGAGCTATCTATGAGTTTTTTTTTATTTGTATCATATTCCTTTGATAAACATTGCCTAAACAAATACTTAATGGATTTTTTATTTTTACAACCATGATATCCTCTACCACAAAGTGACTTACTAAATACAGAATTTTGGCGTGTAAAAGTGATAATGGTAGTTTTTGTCATCCATTTGTAACTAGAGTACTGCTATGCTCCTGTAATACGAGTATAGTAGTTCTCTGAATCTGAAAATGAAAATATATCTTATTTAGACTATTAGGTACTCTTATTTTGTACCTATAAATAATTTAGGAGACAACAAAATCTTCTAGGTAAACGATAGACTCAGGTACCTACTTCACGCATTCACAAAAATATTAGTTTTTTATCAATTACCTTAGTGGTTCCGGCTTGAAAAAAGGCGCAAGTGCTTGGAAAAACCAAATTTAATAAAAACACTAATAACCTATTATTATTACACTACGAATATATATATTTATCCTGTATAAATGAGTTTTTTTTTTCGCGTCGGTTTCCTAATCGCCTGTTACCACATGTTTCAGTTTTTAATGGAGTGTCTAGGTGAATCCGAGAAACTGGTATGGTAGTGTTTAGAGATGACAAATTAATGCCGGAACACCCCCAGTCCATGTTGCTAGTTACGAAGAGTATATTCTGCAATAATTTAAAAACATCACAAACACACAACTCAAAAATATATGGGTTAAAATTATAGCAAATAGTCATCCCTATCACCTCCTAACGGGAATACGTTGAATTACCAATAACCCTGTATGTGTATGTAAATATATTTAAAATCTTATTTAGGCCAGCGAATTAGCATAGCTATTCAGCGTGGCAATGCAGCCAGTGTCTTGGGCACGCTTCCGTCTGGTACTGGTCTGGAACAGTTGAGTTACCTATAGGCCGTTTGTAACGGTCCTTAGGTAATCTGACTGATTCCTTTGTACTTAGTTAGTTTAATTTATTGAATAAATTTTAAAATGTATATAAATATAAATTTGTACATATACGTCGATGATAAAACATTGTTATTAATCTGCGATATGCTCAGTAGATCTGTGGGTAGAATAAAAGTAATTGATCTGTCTGTGGTGTGGGGCTTGTGAGTACAAAATTCTATGAGTCTGTGGCACTGTGCTGTGGCTTTGCTTGCATCTGATTCGTTCCGTCATCATTCCATTCCGGTTCCGTACTTACGTCAAGTGGTTAGGATATGTCAGTGTCGTGGCAATGGTTCTGTATGTGGTCCTGTGGCTGTGGTTCCGTCGTACTACAATGTTTTGATTTTGATTTTCATATTTAGAAATTCGCCACAATAGAGACTTCGCGTTTCCCTTTTAATTAAATAAAGAACTGCTGTCGTTTCCGACACCATGTCTTTAGCAATCCGTAAAACATCAGGAGATATATTGGCCGCGACTAAATGGTTCATGCGAAGAGGTTAGAAAAACATCTTACTCGAATTACAAAATAATTTGTCAATTTCGTTTTTACGCTTTTAAATCTGCCTTTTAGATTACAGACTATTATCCTCGCTTCCTGAAAAGTCGGAGGTCATTGAAGAAATCACTAAAGCAGAGCCAAATAGATCCTCTCGACGACGCCCAAAAACAAACCCAATCTTGGAGCACAGGCATGCATTTCCCGAGTTTTTACCAGACCCCAACCCTAAATGGAGGAATAGCCTCCGTGAAAAGCTAGAGAGAACTGATATGCTGAAAAGAAGAAACCAAATTGATATTCCAGAATTCTATGTTGGTATGTACCAAAAGGATCGAGATAAGTAAATAAATATTACTGGACATTAATTTTACATAGCGCCATCGAGCCCCAAACTAAGCATAGCTTTTTTTTGTGTGTGATGGGGAAGCTCTTGGTCTTCATCTCACCTGGTAACAAGTTAAGATAAGGCTGAAGGTGGCGGCTCACCCAGAATCCTCGGCAAACTGAGGAACTGGCTATAGATTTTCTTTAATACAGAACTTATTTTTTTTTAATTGAGCATGCAACTCCTAATATGACTGTTTGATAACTCCACGGTTTCAGACTTGGGAAAAAAGCTCACCTGTATAAGTATAAAATAATATTATAAATATATATACACGATGGTAGATAAATAGAGAAATCATAGGTACTATTCACCCTACAATAAATATATATCATACTAAAATTAGATACACAAACTCCTAGGAGTTTGTAGCTATGACTATATTTGTGTAGATTGTAACTATGGTGTAGAAGATACCATCATAGGAGAAATTGCTTACTATGTTAGGAGAAATGGAGCTTAAGTTGAAAAAAGTTAAAATATCAAATTAGATCAAAGCTTAGCTATGCTGGCACATATAGGTTGACTTAATATATCTAGTAAAAATCATGAATATGATAATTTAACAATGCAGTTACCAATTTGGCTATACTTAACTTGATGGGTGCTGTAAAACACTCACTGTGTTTTACAAAGAGAGCTAGACGAGCAACACCCAATGAGTTAACTAATATTTATTACTCTTCTCCAGGATCAATCCTAGCAGTAACTATAGCAGATCCACACTCTCAAGGTAAATCCAACAGGTTTGTTGGCATCTGTATTGAGAGGAAAGGGGCTGGTTTGCGGGCCGAGTTCACCCTAAGGAATGTGGTTGATCATCAAGGTGTGGAGGTAAGACCAAGTTAATAATAACAGTAATATGAAGCAAAAAGATCTCTAATGAAAACAAAACAACACTTTTCATTTCTGGCTCATTGGGACGTTTCTGGGTCTAGTTTGTAACTAATCTATTATCTGTAGTATCAATATAGTTGCTACCACCTACCTTACTACAAAGTAGGTACAAAATATTCTGGGTATTGTAATTGTAACAGTACCTATCATCTCCACACCTGGGTCAGATTCTAGGTGACCTGTTTTGACATTACAGATACTAATGTATCTGTAATTAATAAAAAGTTGGTAGTAACTACTTACCACATACCTACACAATATGTTTTTGTATGCCTTTCTATGTTTGGGTGTTGTATTTTATAATAAGTCTCAACAAAAAAATGTAGATAGTATTATATCCGTAATGGGAACCCGTCCCATAATTTGAAGCTTTGCTTTGTTTGGGACTAGATGGCGCTGTGTAAAATTAATGTTCAGTAATATTTATTTAGTTCTTCAATTTGCTTACTATTATTTAATTAATTTTTTCAGGTCAGATATGACCTCTATGACCCAACCATTCAGAATATCCAGTTGCTGCGACTTGAGAAGCGTCTTGATGATAAGCTGTTTTATCTACGAGATGCGCTGCCTGAATACAGCACATTCCCATTTGATATGGACCCTGAAATCCTACCTGAAGGCACACAGATTCCGGTTAATCCCGTTCAAGTAAGTTAAGAGTTCATGTAAGTTAACAATGCTGACACCTGTTTGTGCTAAAATAGAAAAGACCGAAGGTTATATTATATAGCGCACACATATACTCCTGTGTGTGCGCTACTGCTTCATATGACAATAATGCTAATTCCTTTTTTTGTTTATTTTTGGCATAGACTAAATTGTAAATAATTGTATTTACTCAAATAGGTAAATCCGTCAAAATTTTGGACAACTAGAAAAGCTTCAAATTAGTTATTTTTGAAAAAAAAAATGGAGCCAACTTCACCACTAAAAACTTAAAAATAACGCTAAGAGTAAGTTCATATAATTTGAATGCCATACAATACACATGTTGTTTTGCTTGGCCATTCGGCACCAACTAAAAATTATATGAACTTACCCTTAATATTTAAGTTTTTAGCGGTGAAGTTGGTTGCATTTTTTTTTTAGAAATTACCTATTCTGAACTGACTTCTCTCTATCCAAATACTGATAATTGACCTGACAATTTCAGGTAAAACTGAAGCCTAGACCCTGGCTAGAAAGATGGGAGCGACAGGAGCTCCAAGGTGTTTCCAACATTGAGGAGCATTTGAAAACCAAGGATCGCGTTAGGAGGGAACTGAGAGCGACTCCTTGGGATAAATACGACCTGATGAAGCAGTATAGGTATGTACATCCTGAACAAGTAATATAATTAACCATGTTTAACTTGTTGGATGCTGTAAAACACATTTAGTGTGTTCTTCATAGAACAGCAAGTTCTCAGCACCCAATGAGTTACGAGTCTCCAGGTCTAGTGTCATAGCCGTGTCGTTATATGACTGCTAGAATAATTCAAATAGATCATGCACAGAAAAAAAGAAACCCAGTAGTACTACTACCACAGAGTTCAAAGTATATAATATTATATACTTACAAATTTACTAATTTTCCAAGAATAATTGTGACCCCACAAAATATACCTCATAAATTTAAACAAGCCTCATAAATGATTGCTAGATTGATTTAAGCAAAGGAGGCATCAAGATGGCCACTTTGTAATTAAGTGAAAGAATTTTGTATGTTATTGTAATAAAAAAAAGTTTGAATTCACTAGCCCAGACCCAGATAAAGCTTTTTTTTTATTGGTGATAGTTGAGCGTTTGACCACCAGCTTACATGTACAACAAGCTTATTAGAAATATTATTTATTTTGCAGAAAAACAATACCGATGGAGGATCAGAGCAAGATATGGGCGGAAGTGAACAAACAGTTGCAAGAAATCCAAATTTCCCGCAAGAAGCAATCGCGGAAACGTACTTTCTCCGCGCCTAAAACGCAGCTTGGTTAATTTATTGTGTAAATATAGGTGTAGTGAATAAATAAAAAAAAGTTACGTTAAAAGGTTTTGTCTTTATATAGATCTATAAGTTGTTACACATTCATTCTCATTTGTATGTTATACTATGTATTTGTACCTACCTAACCTATGATAAAACTGTAACAGTGCAAAATCTGTACATTAAATATATGTGATATTAGTTTCTAGAAATTTTCATTCTAGAACCTAATATTGATACAGAAGCCAAAAAATAGTTTTTCCAATTTTGTCTGTCTGGCTTTATCTTGATCACACACTCTGAAACTGTTAAGGTTATGGATTTGAATTGTGAGGTTTCAATTCAAATCATTTTTTTTATAAAAGTAGGTAGGTATTTGAATTTATTATTGACGTAACTTTTCGAAGTGTCTCAACAGGGAAAATGTATATCTGGGTCTGGGGAAATAATCACATCATTGGCTAGGACCATGTTAACTTTTATTTCCCCGTCATCGTCTCCTCATCCACCCTCAAAGGGGCGATGTATCTTGAACACACATGACGCTGAAACTAGGTAGTTATTTCATTGGGAAGGATTACATAATATAAATCAATTAATATTACAGGATATTAATTTGTACACAGCGCCATCTAGTTCCAAACTGAGCAAAGCTTGTAATATGGGAACTAGATTACGGATCTAATACTTACGTAGGTACTTTTTTTTGTAAATACATACATATCATACGAGTACAATACAACACCCAAACAGAACATCAATATTCATCACACAAATGTTTGTCCTGGTTGGGAATCGAACCCACAACCTCCAGGACAGAGCTCCTACCAACTGAGCTGTGAGGCTTGATAAATGTAAACTTATTATCTCCCCACACTCCATATGAAGAGGTTACATTTTACTACTATGTTTATACTCGAGGAAACTATACTGAAAGGAAGTTTACCTCTTAAGTGTAAATATTTTTTATTGACAACAATAAGGAACAGCAGTAGTTTGCCCCGAACTGAGATATCGTTATGTCTGGTTTGTCTTAGATGTCTTCCGAGGTTAAATATCAAATTAATTGTAGGTGGGCTGAAGAGAAAATAATAAGTGAAGTTACTGACATGAAAAGGTTGATGTCGTTTTAAAAAGTGCTCTCAAAACGTTTGCTTTAGTCGTTATCCACCTCTCCAGCCCAGAGATGTCGTCCAACAAGTCAACCAAGCAAGGAACTTCACCAAAAAAACAGCAGCTTCCTTCTGTGTATAAACAAAACTTTATAGTAGCCCAAGCGGGGATTTCGGGATTTACTAAAGCGCGGCAGATTAATACACAGAGGGATACCTTGTACCCGGTTAAGTACCTCCACAAAACATGAGGCCCATATATAAGGCCGCCCGTGAAGGATACAGGATCAGATTAGTAAAAAAAAATTGACTATCAGAAATTCTCGAGCGCGTCAGATTAAGGTAGGGTGAGTTAATTACATCCTAAAAAGTGTATATTCCACTAATCTGACAATTTGAGAGTGACGTAAAAAAAGGGGAGGGCAACAAAGTTGTAAAAAAAAAACGTCATCTCGACATTCTCGAGCGTAGCTAAATTTTTTTTTATTTTGAAGGAAATAATTCAAGAATAATGAAAAATATATAATCTGACGATTTCCGCAAGCCGAAATAACAAAAATTCGTCGATAAATTATTCTCTATCTATTACTCTCTCACTCCGTCCCCACTCTGGTTTCTGTTGCCATGACGCCATCTCAGCTGATCATAAAGACTCGTTCGTGGCATACTGTTTACAACGTGTTTCCAACGTTTTGGCTTTTTTGGCTATTTTAATATTATTTGTGTGAATTAATGCATTCAAAAGTTATTGCGGTTTGAAAATTCCAAAAATAGTGTTCTATGAAACTTCTATCAGACTTTCGAGCTGGGAGAGCTCAAATGCATAAAAATATTATATCTTTGAACTCAGCGAGCTCAAAATATCACATAAATTATATTTTGAGCTCAAAAATGTCATAAGTACAATTTCAAGCGCCCAGGAATGGAATTAGCGGGAAGTTGCAGGGATGGCCTTTAAAGTGAACCGTTTTTCTAATTTTTTTTTGTCAGATCAGGCGAATCCCTCTAGATAATCGTCAGATTATGAGACAGTACGTTTAGAACATAAAGATGAACCATATATATCTTAATCTGACGCGCTTGAGTATTTCAAAATGGCGATTTTTTTTTGCACATTATGAAAATGGCCGCGAGTTTGCGTCCCATCGAAATCGTCAGATTAGTGAATGAGAGCTTTTTTTTGGTGTACTTAACACTCCCTTAGAAAATCTGACGCGCTCGATTAAACTTTTTTTTTTTTCATTTTCAACCCTTAAATACAACCACCCGCATCATGCAAACGATCAGATTAACATACGTACATTATTAAAAATACGTAGGGCATTGATGCTATCAATATCTGATGCGCTCGAGGATGTCCATGCAACAGTTTTTTTTTACATATTTAAAAATCTATAGCCGCTTCCCCCACCGATGTAAAGGTATATATCATATAACATTTTTTTCTTCTTATCATCTAAGCTTTGCATCCCAATAGGTCTCTACGACGCTCGAGTAAATCCCCATTTAGCCTCGTGGGCTCCCCTACTATTACCTGAGAGCACCAATCTGTCTGGCAAGCCAAGCGTGGTCATAATGGCCAAACCTTACAGATTTGTTGGTACCTAGTTCTATCCACATTGTGGTCATGTGGTGGACAATAATTGTGCTGTTATGTGGGATAATGCGCAGTTAAACCCCTTGCAATCACATTGACCAAAATAAGTTTCTGGATTTTATCGACACCTTGGTTTGGCAACCCTATTGAGTGAAAACAAAAAATAAATAGACCAATTTTAGTGAGATTCCGAATTGATTGCATGATAAAGGGGTTTCAGAAAATAAAAAAATAATGTGAAGACAACCCCTATTAACAGTAAGTATATACTACATGACATACCAAGTGTATTACCTCAAAAACTAACCCACTTATCAAAAATCGCCCGCGATAATCCATTTACATTTTATGTTATCTCTACATTTTCTTAAGCGCATAAACTGTTCGACAGATCACAAACATTGCCACATACATACCCAAATGATATATCACCTATTCAAAGTGCAGAGCAAAATAAATCTTTTCGCCCAAAACGCGTAATTTCTGGTATTCATTATAATTAGTAATTATCTCATTCGATTTGTTTGAACGTTATCGTATCGTAGCGTAGTAGGTACCTAGTTCACTTCACATCACTAGCGTACCGGCGCGGTAGCAGCACTGTTCTATATCCATCCATACATGGAGTATGTATGGATGGAGTTTGTATGGACTTCACTATCTATACCTACTATACTCTTTGGGCAGCACTGGTGTTCTCTCTGTTTCTGTTCCTTTTTCGAACTTTTTTAAGTTCGGTTCGGTCTACGGTCTGTTTTCTTTAAACTTTTCTTGGCGGTCTTGAATTTGCGAAACGCTGAAACCTGATTTAGTGTGTTTTGTGTGTGAAAGTTGTTTTGTTTGTGTCATTTTGTGTTGTGTTTTCCGTGTGTGACCTCCCAAGGAGCGTAATTCGTTGGAAACCACCTGCTGCCGGTAAGTTATTTGTTACTATAAACTAGGTAGGTATCTAAAAACTTTTATCGTAAAGTATATCACTGAAGTAAATGCAGTAAAGTTGAAAAACTAAAACAATTGAGGTAATTGGCCATAAATCTCCGGTCCCGTTGTAAAAGTTTACGGTACCTAACTTCGTAAAGTCAAGATTTGCAAGTTGAATAAGGAACGTAAAAATTGCAGTTGCAGCATGCATGCAGTCTTGCTAGCTATATCGATCTGCCGGCTCTTTAGTCGACTGGCCCCGGAAAAAACTGGCCCTACGGGGCCAATTGACCTAATGCATTAAATTTATTACTTTCCTTTAGCTGACTGGCCCCATTGCTAACTTGAACAGAAAATCTATTGTCTAAATTCAAATCCGTGTACGTTTTGTACAGATATGTACAAAACGTATTCAAGATAAACTGAAATGAAACATTATGGTTACAAATATGATACTTATGTTTATTGGGTTCTTTTGCTTTACTTAGAACTAGTCAAAATCAACAACATACTTCAATGAAATAGAAATAGCTACTTAATAAACTTTTTTTGAATAAAAGACAAGAATCATAAAAATCTATTTTGAATTGGCGAATTGGAGTAATTGAGTAACAAACAAACAAAAAAAACATACAGCTGAATTGAGAACCTCCTCCTTTTTTTTAATTCGGTTAAAAATCCTGACCGTGCTAAACTTACCCAGTAAGGGCAATATTCACTTTATATATTACCTTTTACTTTAGGTAGATAGGTATTTAAAGCAAAAGCTTTAGCTTTGAAGTTGAAACACTTTTCTTCTTGCCTATTATAATAACAAATCCTGTAAGCGGGCCCAGTTAACCAATTCAAAACATGCATTAGGTCAACTGGACTTGAGGGGCCAGTTTGAGCGGGGCCAGTCAACTAAAGAGCTGATCTGCCAATCAGATGTATGTAGGTATGTGTCATGAATAATTGACTATATAGTTATTTCAATTCGGTCACAAACTTACAGTTTATTACCTTGACTTGAATTTACCTACCACTTTTTTTGGTAATAGTTATGCTGACGGCTGCAGTAGTTTGTTTCTTTTAGATTTTAAAAGTACCTACCTAGCTAATTAGTCATTTTTTTATCTGTTCTGAGAATCTTTCATAAAATTATATTTATTCAGAATCCTGATCCTCTCCTTTTTCCAGTTGATCCAACACCCAGAAGACAATGCAATAGCAGCAGAGTTACAAATATAGTCAAGTACTGGTTATGGGTTGTAACTGTGAAGATCTTGAATGCTGACAAAATAAACCAAAAGACTGAGGTCCATTGTTGCCTCTAGTCAATGTAACAATGACAACTGTAGTGATTGCAGAATAAGTAGTTCAAAATCAGTTTTGATTTTATAATTTTTATCATCTCCCAGTTTCACTGGCGGGTTGAAGATCACAGTTGAAAATACACAGTATTATACCCTACTGTCTATAATCTGGTCTATGATAGTCTCTAATTCTGTACGATGTAGTAAATGAAGGGAGTTCCAGATCCTTTTTGATTAAATGGCAGAATATTAAAAATATATGAAAATACTACATGGTCTCTGCAAAATTAAATAATAACTTTCTATCTGCTTAATATAGTGTGCCAAAAGTTTTCGCATACAGGTCTCGTTTTTGGAGAATAAAATTATAGATGGAATGGAGGTTCTTAATCACTCTGATTGAATGGAGGAGTTCTATATCACTTTTATTAGTGGAGGGAGTTGTTAATCACTATTGCTTTATAATTTTATAACTCTCAATCATGACATTGGTAAGCTTTTGAGCCTAAAACTTGCTCAGGCACTTGCCCAATTCGGTCAATGATGGAGCAAGCTTACTCAGAGGGTACTTGGCTCTCCTGCACACCAATAGAAAGGAAACTTTATTTTTATACAACTTGAAATTGGAACAAGCAAGCAGCTCACCCAATGTTATTGCATCTCTTGCATATAACAGAGCTTTACAGCATCAGGTCACATCCGGATGAGTCCTTTCACAAGGAGCACTACTATGTTTAGTACAGTTAGAACTGCTCGGTGTTAGACTTTGGCAGTAGGGTGGTCATTATCCATGTGGCCTTTTGCAGGTAAATCACTAGGAAAATATAGCAACTCTGTTTCCCCGTGTAGGCCACTAGGAGGTAAATCCCACCTATCCCAAAAAAAAAACTATTAATATACAACGAAAACCGCTTCTCTCCGTTTTACAGTCTACGCTAAGGGTCAGTCTAGATTAGTACGCCTTGTACCCATTAGTAAAAGGGGTTAGTGCTCTGTCCTGCCAAAAACTACACGCTGCAATGCGATGGGCAGTCCTGTCACCGTTTTGTATTAAAAAATATCCCCCACACACAGCCAAGATTAAGGTCAAAACTAATTTGGTGTAGAGTTGCATCAAACACGTGCTGAGTTCGACGATCGATAAACGTATCGTGAACGAGCTTACAGCTAATGGCATTAGATAGGCCTTGTTCTATTCATTCCACTCCTTTACTATGGAAATACGATAAACAATTTGATAATACTAGGCTGGTGAATTGATTTGATTCTCCTGCAAACCGAGACTACGCGATAGGTATAATTTACCTTCTAGTGGTCTTCCCTGGGCCATTGCTCGGGTTTGTTGAATTGCTGGCTGGAAACGGTTACGGCTATATGATCACAACTCTAGTGGTAGGACTTGTAAAGGTTCTCCTGGCTAGGCGATCACCCTATTATCAAAGTCCGGCGCAAAACTGTTAGTCTTCCGTCGGTGTGCAGAAGAGCCAGTGCATTCTGGGATAGCTCGCTTTATCGTAGACCTTGCTACAGGCACTATTTTTAGATTAACTCGCTGTTCTCAAAACTGCCCTCCATAATGTGAATAAATCGTTCATAGGGCAACCTGTATACGCTTTTTTATTAAATCGTTTTATAAAAAAAAACGTCATCACCAGTGAAAATCATTGGGGATTTTCCTCTTAGAGGTTGTGTGGTCATAAACTCGAGGTGAAATTGGTCAACGCACCGTGTGTAGTGTACCTACTCAGCACAGCATCCAACGAGCTAAACTATAGAAGGTATATCAAAACTATTATACGGTCGGCTACAGCTATTTCTGTATTTACCATTTACCCCCTAGTCAACCAGTCAACCTGTTTAAACCTAATTTATAGAAATTATAATTACATATTCAGGAATTTGTCTATTATGGAATTTCGGAACCTATCCGTCAAAGTCAAAGCTCATAGCTTATCGTAAAGCTTCACAGAAGTAGCACAGGCGTTGCAGCTGTCATTTATTTTGATAGTGGGTACCTACACTAAGCTACACTACACGCTTACGAAAGCGGAAGATTGTAAATGCTGTCGTAAAGATGCGCATGAGTACACCAGCTGATGTAGGATTAGGTCTTAGTTGTGCCGACAAAGTTGGTGATTCTGGTATGTCTTCTAATAAGGTAAACTATTTACTAAGCTATAAATAAATAGAGTATTCAGGGAAGAGACACCGCCCTTCTTTTGAAATGCACGTACATAATTGGAGCTTTTGCTAAATGACGCAAACAATGTCTTGGTTTCACAACATAGGGATACCTATCGCAACATCTAGATAATTAAGTAGTTGTAACAAATGTAAAGCACATGTACTTTCAAAACGTTGTCTTTGTGTAGGTATGTATTTACAAAAGTATTTAAGTATTTTATCCGTAATCTAGTTCCCATATTACAAGCTATGCTTAGTTTAGGGCTAGATTGCGCTGTGTAAAAATTAACGTCCTGTAATATTTATTATTTATATAGGTATAGGTTATTTTGACAAATTTAATCGGTTATTGCGAAATAATTTATTACTAAGTCAGCACAAGTCAAAACATCATAAAAAGATAATCGCTATAAACTCAAGGTGTGCTATCAGATAAGGACATGTTTAACCTACGTACAAAATGTACAAATCCAGGTCACTTCCTAACAAGATGTTGTACTATCAGAACTCAATATCACGGATCACTGACCTTCGCGGCGGTAATGGTCAATATAGAAATTATCCGATCCCGTACCGTACTAGTTTCTGTACCACTTTCTATTAATTACTCGCCTTTTCCAGCTCTTGTTCACCTCACATTGTCAACGTTCTTCCGTGTTATTATCAAGATTTCGTTTTTTCCCCGTTCTGGCATAGAATAGGAATGCATAGAAACGCAAATTCAAACTTTCTCGGAGGTACGCAAAGTGCAAAAAGTACATCTGTTTCCGCCCGGGATCGAACCGGGGGCCTTGTGCGTGTGAAGCACACGTGATAACCGCTACACTACGGAAACTTGAATAATACTGTCGAAATTACTACTCGGGTAGTAACTGTCTCAAGTATCATGTAATGCAGGTATTAAAATTTTAGATAGACTTTAGTTTTAATGAGTGACGAATTGACAGATAAGCTTCGTTTTCCTTGAGAGTGATCACTAATACCGGCTACCTCTAAACCTTATAGCTACTAGTAGAACAGAAGCAAGTGGAGGTTGTAACACCAAAGGGGAAGGGCAGCTTACTTCTGTGCATTGGCCTAGAACCAATCTACATGCCAAGCGCGGTGATTATGACAACTGCGTTTTAGAGTGCCTACTTATATTATGTAAAATACTTTTTAGTAGTGTTGTTTATTGTCGGTCGGTGTCGGTGAGTGTGCAATACCGTAAACCTACTTTACCATTGGGGGCTTTTTTGACACATTTTAGGGGCTACTTTGACATGGGTAATTTGGAGATTAAATGTCTTGTTTTGTTTTTACGAGTCAGAATAAGTGTTTTCTTTGTTCTAGGTTATTAGTGTATTAAATGTTGATTGCATAAAGATTGAAAAATGGTTAGAAATTATAAAAATAAAATAGGAAGGCGAGTCAATACCAATTACAGTCAAGATGATCTCGAAAAGGTTGTTGCGGAAGCTAGGCTAGAAAAACTTGGCCAAGTCACTAATTTAACGATCTACCACCAAGTTCAACCCATATACTGCAGCCCTTAGTGTGGGAGTCGCACTTAACAAAACTGAACCTCCTTTTTATCCGGTTTCGGGCCGGCAGTATGAGTAGTGAGTTAGGTAACTCCCTAGCTCCCTAAAAAGGCAGAGTATTCCGTAATGTACGACACAACAAACAATAAATTCCACAACCACTCAAACACCGAACACAAAAACGGCTAATTGCAACAAAGCGTTGTCTGCAAACAAAAGGATCATCAGACAATCGATTAGAAGTGCTGACTCATTGCTCTGTGCCCATGGTTCCATATCTACATCTACACGCGATGCTGGCTGTAAGATTTTGCTTTGCTTGTAATTTAATAAAAATAAATAGACACCTGATAAACGAATACAAAAGTTTCATATTTATCATATTTTCACATGTAGGAAAAAAGTCTTACCAAACATTTTGATACAAAGTTATCTCAAAATTCTGTTACATAGTGATGTAATATAACAAACCCACATCACAATTATATCCAAAGTAACTGTTCACGCCAAGCCATAATGCCCATACAAGTGAACATTGTCCTTTGACTTTGTAGTCCCTCTAGTACCTACCTCATAAATGAAGAGTTTTTGACAGAATATGTAATCGTCGCGAGTTGCCATATTTGTCGGTTTTTACTTTGATGAGTGTGCTCAGGAGGCTCACAACCTTCCACCTTCACCGTTTCTGAATTCGAATTTCAGACGTTTCAGGCCTTGTTTTTTTTATTGTAGGACGGGGAAGCTCGGCATTCATCTCACCTGCTTACAAGTTGAGACAAGACCGAAGTTGATGGCGCACTTCACCCGGCTATCTTACCTCTAAATACCGAAACACAACAATTTTTTGAATTGTTGTTATGGCGACATAATTAGGTAAGATGGTGGTAGCTACCCAGGCGGACTTAAACAAAGTTCTACTACCAACCAAACCAAGCACAATATTGTACTCCCCTTGGGGATCGAACCCGGGACCTCTGGATCTGAAATCGGTGGATTGAACCACTAGACCACAGAGCCTCTTAAATCTTTTATTATGCACAATGCAAAAACTTGGTATTAAACTTCCAGCGTCTGAACAGTTACGACCCCAATGTCTTCTAGAAGAGAGTCACTAGGCACCTTCTGGGTATGCTTACTCCATCGTAGTCCCATGCTTTTGCCATGCGACGTCACGCGAGCTAAACCGTAATAAACGATACCCTTCTTTGAAGTTTACGTCAAGTGAGGGATCTCCAAACGAATCGAGTGATGGAGCTGAACATCTAACGGCACTATACCTATTATAATAATTGAATTGTATAACGCGCTATAATGATGTTTAATCCGATAAGCTTGCGCAAGAGCATTATGCTTAATTAACTCAACCTTGTCGCTGTGCTGTGGCTGTGATAGAATGGGTTTTTATTACAGGGTTAATTATATTTACGTAGGAATGGTATCGCAGGATTGGTGATAATTACTCGGGTGAACTACCACCTGTTCAAAACTGGAGTCACGGAAAGGGGTCTGTCCTGGGGCTGTTTACAGGAGGAAACAAGCACGACAGAATCAGCTGAGGAGAAGACGGGGCTAAGGGAAATGCAAAGAGTACTAGAACTCCTCGTGAAAAGCCTATTTCGGCCGCCAAGCAGCATTGCTGTGTTCCGGTTTGAAAGGTATGGATGCCGGTGAAATTACGGGCACGCGAGGGTTACAACCGTTATGCCTCAAGTTGGGCGCAATGCAGTTCCGCGTATGTCATGTTCTTTGTGCATGTAATAAGTGTCCACAACAACCCAAAGTCCTGCTTTGGTACCTCAAGGAGCTGGGCTAGCTGAGGTAGGGTTAGTAACAACCATGGGGGTCAATGCACAGTGTAAGCGGGACGTTAGTGCAGGTCTTGGTCACCCCCACTCAGAATAATAATACTTATGAGAATGCTGCTGTCTTATCTTCTGGTGTTAACGCTTAGTCGCCTCTTACGACGTCCACGGGTGATAGGGAGGGCCCTTTATTATTTTCCTCTGACTAATAATGTCTTTGACTTGAGCTAAAGGTTGTTTTAGTGCGCCTTTTTTTGTTTTTGTAAATTGTAGCTGCATTTTATTTATTTGGAGTTGGATTTTAAAAAGTGAGTACACACATACATACAGGGTACATCTAAGTAATAACATTTACTTATTTTCGAAATTAAAAGTTTAGATTTGGCATATTGGATTCCTAGCTGACTGAATAATAAAAAAACTGTGCTCGTTTTAGTTCAGTACCATGCGTAAAGTAGCCCTTTGCGTGTTGGCTAATCGTAAATATTTTGAGGGATTATAATCTTTAGGGGGTTGTTCCGGGGCGGGTTCCGGTATCATTGACCTTTTAAGGTGCCTACTTAAACATTCAATTAGATAATACAAGTAGCTTTCCTTGTTTACACCACAAAACCAAAATAAAAGTAACAACAGTATCAAAAGCTCATGTTCATATTTGTACGTTTTTCGTGCAAACTTTTCGTTCCGTTTAAGTTTTAAGAGGAATTTAAATTATCGGCCGCATATTGTTTTTTTCGGTATATCTGATGAAGCCGTCTTCTACGGACGCTTGAAACACCAGATGCATCACTCGCGCGTAGCCGACCCTTTAAAGGAGATCTGGCAACCTTACCGCAGGAACACAACACCATAATAGATATAGTCCTATTTGGCTAAGATATTCGATTTCAATAGGCGTAAGTTGGAGGTACCTCTTTCCAGACGGGCTGCTCAAATAGTAAGAAGATCCTACAATGCCCTACGTATCATAATATGAAATCTCATAACCAGTCGCTTAGATAAAGCTTCTATTTTCCGTATATGTGGGATCGTCCTTGCTCACGTCCGTAGCAGTTGCCACTTACTCACTATTCCACACGTATCCTGGCGCTAAACGAGCATTAACACGTTGGCTGTTGCACATGTTATTTAAATAACCACGCAGCACACCACAATCATTCACCAAAGACTAAAAATAAATATCGAATATGCCCAAAATTCAATGCCCCCAAAGTTGCTCTTCCAAGATACAACTGACTAGAGAAATTGGTACTATGAAAAATAAAAGGTGTAAGTTAAATGTGAAGTCATACTTAAGATACGATCTTAAGGTTAGCCTGGTGCGGCGGCTGGTTCGACCGAAAATTATATAAAGGGCCAAAATAGTGATTTCGACGCATGTTTAGGGCCGGCTCTTATTTTGACAAGCAAATTCATAGCTATTCAGCGTGGCAATGTAGCCAGTGTTTTGGGCACGCTTCCGTCTGGTACTGGTCTAGAACAGTTTAGTTTCCTAAAGACCGTTTGTAACGGTCCTTAGGTATCCCGACTGCTGCCCTAGTATATAGTTGTTTAATTGTACACATATTGTTTGATACTCTTTCACAGTTTGAGCACATTCATATTATTTTGTAAATACATACATATTAACAATTGTGCTTACAAATGCCATATACGAATATGTAAATAGACGACTCTCAGTGATAACAGCTACCTTTTTATTGGTTCATGAAGTTACAGACACGGACCGAAGGCTAAATCAAACACTTAATCAAATTTACAGAAAGAAAGTTGTAATAATAATGCATATCGATAAGCTTCAAGATCAAATCAAATCAAAATTACCTGTAATATTTTCGGGATTTCTAATTGCCTTTAGGTTCAAACCGCACAATACAAGACACTTGGTGACTGCCTAGTGGTTTCTCATATTTCCTATTTCGGATTGGGTGTGGTCTGTGCGGTAACCATCCATATTTGGAAGACAAACAAGACCACCACTTTACTTTATATTGTTGAGGCTGTTTCTGGTAACTACCATATTTGACGTGATATTGCTGTTATGCGATACGGCTGGCAATTTTTCTGAATGTCTTTTTTACTTAAAAAATGAGTAAGTGAGTATATAGGTGTGCAATGTTTGTCGTGCACTGCTATAAATTACCTAATTATTTTTTGACTTACTAACAGCAATTTGATCTAAAATCTATCTTTCCGGTATAAAGCCGTGAGTCTGTTTCTGGTCATGTACCCACTGCATCTTCTCTAATTCCTCCATTATTGGGTAGGTTATGAATGAATGAATGAATGAATGAATGAAAATACTTAATTGCACATCTTAAAAATAGAACTACTTAGATAACTAAACAAAATGTTTACACAATGGTCTTATCGCTAAGAAATTAGTTAGGAAAGGATTATTATACTGTAGGTAATGCCTAAAATCTGCTCCTTTCTTTCTCATTGACGAAAACTAGATGAGAGAAAGCTAATATCTACCATATCAAGACGAACAATTCAGTAAAAACAAAACCAGACACCATATCTAAACGAGGTATATCTAGCACATGTGATAGATATGTCCGTAGAAGGGCGGGCCTTATAGGAACGTAGAAAGTAGGAATCGTGACCGTTTGTCAGATTGCGGGCGACATCAAAATGAAACGGTATGCAAACGTCTGTCGAGATAGATCGCTTGGGAAATGGGCTATCGGCAGCTTTGAATACGAATCGCTGTTGAATTACGAAATCAAAAACACGGAATCTGTATCCAGCGTCTATTTCCGCTGATTTTCTACCCAAATGTCATCAAGAAGATAATTAACAGGCACCTTTTGGGTAGGCTTTATTTCTATACCAACAACAAGTTACAACAATGACAAGCCTCAAAGCCTTACAGCTCAGTTGGTAGTAGGTAGCTCTGCATTCTGCACTGTAGGTTGTGTGTTCAAATCCCACTCAAGAAAAACATTTGTGTGATAAATATAAACGTTTGTGTTTGGGCGTTGTATTTTATCATAAATATGTATTTACCAATAAAAAGTAAATAGGTAAGTGCTATATCTGTAATCTTTTTCCCATATTGCTAGCTTTGCTTAGATTGGGGCTGTGTGACATAAATATCCTCTAAACCAAGTAAGCAGGTACAGTGAGGTACCGTGTACCTTACCTCTGCGTGGAAAGCAAAGCACCCTGGATGTGACGAATAGGTGAAAGTGGCGTGACCACAGCTTTGTGTCGAATGCGGGAAAACTGGGCCACTTGCGATTTTTCGCACGGCTAGACCCGATACAATAGTATCGTAAATCATTTAGCCTTCGTATCAGTAAACTGATTCGGTATCGACCGTAAAATCAATGAGCGAAAGGTATTTGATAGCAGCAGCAAAAAAAAACAATACGTTACTTACTTCTGCACGATGTAATCTGCCTGATTTTATTACAATACTTTCACAAGCTATCTTATCTGTTTCAATATAAAATACTAGTGAATGTCCTAGGCCTACTAAATAAGGGTGTACAATAAAAGGATTTAAGGAAATTATGACGGGAACAAAATATCAAAATTAATTTATTGCAGTTCAACCAATGCAATTCAGCCCATGGATTTCATAAATACCGACTAAGGGATCTCACCAGAAAAAGGGCAGTAGCCTCCTTGTGTTTTTATCTTATTTTTTTTTGTATACCTACTGGAGACGGAACCAGTACGCAGCCCACGTGATTCTTATATAGGCCTGCACTGATATCCCGCTGTGGGGTGTATTGTGCATGGTTTTAACTAACACTACCCCAGCCAGCCCAGCTCAGCTCAGCTTAAAATACCGGAGCAGGACTTTGGGTTGTTGGTGACACTTATCTAGCGCCTGAGTTCGCAACAGCGACATAGGAAATGACACTGGTGTTGTGGGGGATGATGCATGCTCCAAACCGGTGCCAAGTATTTATTATAGTTGATTCTGTGTCCTCCGCCTGTAAGCAGCCCCGACACAGAGCGCTGTCCGTGAGTCCACTTTTGAACAGGTGGTAGTTCAGGTCGCAGTGTCCTGTGATGATGCCTACCATCAGTCGTATATGAGCCCACGTGATGTTAAGTGGAACGCTTGCCTAAAACAAAGCCTGCGTAGGTTTAATCCTCAAAGAACTTGACCTACGCTGCACTGCATTGCGCCGGTCAACTTGAGCTATCTACACCATTACTGCGACCACGAATATGCCTGCCAAGCGTGGTGATTTTGGCAAAACCCTGCAGCGATAGAGGAGGTTTTGTCCAGCCGTGGACACTAATGGGCAGCTGTTGTGATAATGATTTGAATGAAGAGATGATCTAATTTATAAGCCTTGAAGAGTGTCGTACGAGGTACTGATGCCATAAACGCAGTCGTATAGGGAAGAACCTCCGTCCGTAGGCCAGAGAATGGGGAGCATCTAGCAGCTTTTTCTGTTTTGTATGTATTCCCAACACTAAGATAGCCAATGGAAATATGGCAAAACTCTCCAGTACTAGAGGACGAGGCCCAAATAAGTAATGAGAGTTACTTCCCAAACAATATCCCTATACAACAAAAATATTTACAGTCCACTGCCGTAAATCCCTGATAAGCCAAAAACAGGAGTTCAAGTCCAATCTTAGCCATAGAGGCGGTTCTCACGATGACTGCACAGATATCTGACCAGCATAAACCGACCCGTGGTATTTAAAACTATCGGAATCACAAATGGGACGTTTCAAAAGTTTCAGGGCTCTTTCTAAATCAGGCAACGTCTCAGCGGGAGTCGGCCTCAGCTGTTTATAAATTGTAATTGTAGTTTATAATACTAGAGATGCGAGCGAGCACTAATTGTTTGTATTGTTGTATGAGAATAGCTGGCGGTTGTCCGACCATCAGACCACCATGGAGTGGTAAAAATGGGTGAAACATATGCGATAAGATAAAATAAGAAGGCTATCATTCAAACGGTCAGCTGATTAAAGAGGTTTTAGTCAGCTCCAAAATGTATTTCTTCAGCATTCAAAGTCAATGAAATGCAAGGATTCTGGGTTACAAAAAATCCTAACAACGTACTGTACATTTTTTTCTTGCCGATCGAATTAACATAAGTTTAACATAAGTAATTACCTACTTAAATAAATATCACTGATAAAAATATTTAAATACAACGGGCCATCAACAGGATGAAAATAAATAAAAATTAATTAAATCGGCATATTTCTATTACTAAACATCAATAAGTACCTACTGCGATCACTTACTAGTTTGCCAAGCGTGGTGCATATAGAAAATCCCCCATCGCGCTCTTTGAAGGAGACATGTCGTCTTGCACTGAATTTTGGAACGGGCCACAATTAACGATTAATGTAATGTAGGCAAATACATGACCCCAAACGACTTTTTTTTTTCTAAAATTTGTTAGGGCGCCGTAACTTACGTACCCATATAAAAAGTAGCCTACAAAAAAACAAACGAGTTGCTTACGAATTTAATGGTGTGGATAAAGTTGTGGGTCATATATTTATTTACCTACTTAGCTCTATACTAGTTTACAATACACAATGTATGACTGTTTTTTTTTGTCCCAAATAAATAAAATAAAAATAAATAAATAAATTTATAATAAGGAAGGATGGAAACTGTTGACTTCGAAACTTAAGTACTCAGGATAAGGTCTATAATGGCTCCACTGGGTGTCAGCAATATACCTCATGGTAGTTATTTGAATTCTTGGTAAATGCTAGGAGCATCTAAAACCTACGTACTAAGCTAAGGTAAATGTTTAGACATCAGAACGTGCGTACGCGCAAGGCAGTGATGCTTTGTTTGTAAACACTACTTACTCTTACATTCTGTTACATATTTACCATTATGATTATATTTAGCACATGCTTGATGTTCTCGGGTGTATAATGAAATGTTGGTGAAATTTAGGTAACAGCTACAAATTACAAAAAATAATTAAGTTAATGTAATACCTAAAAGGGGGTCAAAAAGTCACTGATAGAATCTACTTTTTAGAGAGTCGAGATAAAATACTGAATAAGAAAAAAATATAATTCTTTGACGTTTTATGTTCAATTGGGTAAAGAAAAAAAAAATAAACCTGCACGATATTTTAAGAGTTGAAAATAAATCCCGAAGTGAACCATACCACTTCTTCATACAACTTCTTCTAAACTGTTTGGAATATTTACATAAATAATAATCTAAAGTAAATAAAAAGACTATTGATTTTTGTCTTATTTTCGCGTAATTCATCATCATCATCAGCATGATTATCATCACGTGCAGCCTGTCATTTCACTGCTGGGCATAGGCCTCTCTTCGCTTGTTCCGATTTTTTTTTAGATCCTGCGCCAGATCAACCGTTAAACTGCATACCTACCTACTTACTTCCAAAACCGGTAATTTCATTTCAGGATGGGCACTGTCTATACCTACTAGGTACCACAAACTCGCAGATCTCTGCATCGTAGTCAGTGATATTTGCAGTGTATCTGCATTGTAGTTGAGGAGAATTATCTAATTCTCCTCAACTACAAGAAGACAAGAACTTCAGCACCGCGATAGATACTGTGTTCCGATTTGTACCAATTAATGGCAAATGTGGAGATTGACAGAAGAAAGCAAGTGGCTGGTCATGCGAAAGTGGAATGATCGTTAGCTGAATCTTGGGAATCGGCAGTAACGCACAGTAGGTAGCAATTTTCCACGATTGGCGGTTTCGTGGACGGGCGTGGACCAGCCTGCACCGTGAAAATTATTTTCAAACAAACAAAGCAAAACAAAAAAACAAAGTTTGTTTTCGCTCACCCAGAGACGAATCAACTGACTCCTCCCTCCAAAAGCCCAAATTCCTTCATTTCCCGCTTAAATCATGTTCGCTCCAATTTACGAGCTTTATAAATTTTTTTAGACGTTCTATAAGCGTCACTTTGATTTTGATATTCTAATTGATCAAATACATTTTTTTTCACATTAAAATTTTAACATATACCTACATAATTATCAGTAGTGTTTTAAGCCTATTTAAGGTTTTACTAAAATTAAAAACACGAAATAAAATTCTAATAAGGATCATTATGTGCTCTAGATCTAAGAAAGGTATCTGAGGTATCAAATTTTCTTGTAATTGGATTAAAGAGGTGAATGTATCGACTTCCTAATTCTTATTTTAAATAAAGTTTGATTTAGTAAAAAATATCATATATTTTTTTTAGTTCCAAAATCATTATCGCTTCACTAATGAAACAAGCAAAAAGTATTTATTTTAGTTTTATCGTTTGAGTGAAATGGTTAGCCATTTCACTGAAACTGTTTACACCATAGACATCTTTAATTATGAATAGTACCAAATCGTACTTATTCTACAATACAATACAATATTCTGAATCGAGACGTAGTAATCTGCTCTACATGTAGTAGGTAGTAGACAAAGCTATTATTCCATTCATCGCGATACCGTAGGCGTTCCAACTAAATGACCAATAATGGCTTAATTTTTAATCAACAGGGCCCACACTACATCGCACTCAACCTGTTATTTTCCCGCTAACGAGTATTCGATTGTAGTGCGGCGTGGACGCGCATATCCGTTTCGTGTTCAATTATAGAACAAATAGACAAAATGGTCATTAGGTACCTATTTGGAATTGTGTGAGTAATGATGTCGATCGTTTTATCAAAACGTTTATAAGCTATTATTCATTTACATACATATTTACTACCTATATTAATTACCTACATACATTTATTTATGCGTATGCATTATTAAGGCAGGAAAAAGAAACGCTCAGGGGACTAACCACAACGTCTTATAGCATTCTCGTTTTGATCTTACATTACTTTTGTCTCGTTTTTTCTATACTGGATAGATAGTGACAAAAACTAAGTAATATCAAACAAGAATGCTATAAGAGGTCGTGGTACCCCACCTGGACTTCGTTCCCGCCATCCCGTGGGATCGCAGCTCCACCTAGGTGGACCGGTAGGTTTAGGATTTCAGTGAGAAACACACGTAAAGTACAATATTAATATAGGTAAAGATTATCTAAATTAATATTTCTTTGAACGTTGAAATTTAATATTTCATTGAATAGTTGAATGAGCGTATCGTGACGATTTGAGAATTCAGGGGGAGAACCTTTACCCAGCTGTGGGAGACATCGGTCTAATAGAAAATGTTTCCAATATTTTTAAAAATACTGACTAATTACGATGAAGAAGTCAAGTCGCCAACATCAGCCTATTTTGTAGTGTCTGCTTTGGCCTTGACAAAATCCTTTTTTGGAGGTTTTTGAACGCTCTGAAAAATATATAAGGCCTAAGGTAAAATAAAATGAAGAGGAAAACCCTGTAGCTTGTTTTTTACATTTCCACTTCCATGCCATTCCGTGAACTTAATGTCCTCCCCCTCGTATATTATAATTAAAAAAAGTTTCTACCGCTCAGGAGCCTCACTATTTTTGTGTTTCATTTGAATGAACAATAATTATAAAAACAGAAACAATATAAACTTTTTACTTGGCCAGTCAAAGGAGTTCCGAATACCAAATAAGTCCTGTAGGTATATATTTTTTCTTATTGTAAACTAAATAAATTATCTACTTATCTACATCTAATATAATTCTTAGAAAATAACCTTTTTTAACATTCATGTTTTTGAAATCAGATCCATTCGTGTTTGCGGGAAAAAAAGAAGTAGAACACGAACATCTTATCTATAGTCAAAAATAAGGAATTTAAGTTCGTGGAAAAACCATAAGGTATTCGAAGCAGGTAATCTAATCATTACGTGTTATTATGCCACAAAAACATCCGATTCGTGGCTTGAGAAGAACCGAGATGAACAGGAATATTCTTTCGAAACTGATGCATTGCATTTTACAGATACCGTTAGGGTTCCGTACCCAATTTTGTACCCAAAGTTCCGTTCCGTACCTAATTTGCCTTCGCTGTCCGTTCGTCCGTCCGCTGTCTGTCAGTGGACTGTTGAAATTTTCAAAGAATGTGTATTATAATTGCCATTATTATATGACAAGTAACTTTTTTTAACGATTTTATTTTAGTTCTATCGTTAAAGCAGTAATGCCTAAATAGTTCAAACTTGGTGTGATAAAAGTTCTTACCATGATATTTGGAAGAGCACGCTTGTTTAAAAGGAACCTCACTCTGGACTTGAAGACTAATCGATGCGTTCTTATTGGTAAACATTATGGGACCTGGGGCACAGAATAACTAATAGTACTGCCTAACTGTACTACGTACAGAAGGATTACTCTCGAACAAAAGTATTTTTATACCTAAACATAGGTATAAAAATGTACCTACTCTTACCACATGCACGCGAAATTGATTTCACCATCATCATCCACATTCTTATCGTGTGGCGCTAGCGTTCATACTCCATTTGGCATCGCTGACTTGTAACCGGTTTCGCGGACAGAGCATAGGGTTTCCACTCGCCATTATAAATATACTTAGGTGGTTGGCTAATTAACTACAAACATAGGCAACTAGGTATTACTGGGTGGGCCACTATTAGGTACGGCAGCGCGTTCAAGTTCTACAAACATGAAATCTAATTTTATTTGCGAACGATCGGAATAAGAAAATAAACATAAATCAGAAACTAGGTAGGTAAAAAACTATTACCTAAATAATCAGGTAGGCACCAAAATAATATTTCACACAATTATTCATTCCTTTAGCCATCCTATAATGAATAAGTACTTAGGTATACATCTTTATTCAATAAAATGTACAATTAAACTAACTATGTACAAGGGAAGAAGTAGGGTTAATCTAAGGACCGTTACAAACGGCCTATAGATAACTCAACTGTTCCAGACCAGTACTAGACGGAAGTGTGCCCAAGGCACAGCTTAGGTGTATCTAAATATATTTCTTATTATGTACCTAGGTGCTACATAAAGTTACGGAGTAGGTAGGTTTTTATGTGATGGTTTCAATATAAATTACCTTTCAATACCTATCGGAATTTTTAAAATTTTACTGTAGTTACTCATAGTTTAGTTTTTGTTTATTTTATCACCCGTATACAATACATAACAGTATCTTTTATACGAATGATTATGTTTCGAAGTCATAATAATAGTTCGATCCAAAAATCTCATACATAACGCACGGTGACGATGACGCACGCGGTTAGCGCGCGACTGGAGACGAGAGCCGAGTGGCAACCTGCCGCCGTCATCCTCCCCGGGAGGAGCTCCGGCCAAACGTACCTAAACTTTGGAGTGACACCTCCCTGCCTGGGGTTAAGGGATCATACTCTCGGCTTGAAGATTCCAAGATTGCACTGGTGCGGAATTGCACTACTTACCAGTACTAATAATAAAGGTAGAGGCGCATGTGTGCGGCACCATGGAACTACAAGGTACCACGGGTTGTCCCCTGTACGTCAGCTAGAGAAAGAGGCATATAAAAGAACCGGACACTGGACTTAGCCTATCTATCTAGTACAGTCAAAAAGTTAAAGTTAAAAGACACATTAAACAATATTGCCCTTATCACTAATAACTATATAACATACGCGACACACCTCCAGTAATCCACGCCCGTATGTTGTTTATCTTTAGTAAAATCTCGAGGGGCTGGCTGTCCCTGCGTTTTTTCTAATGATAATGGCGGGTCACAAGCGGGTGGTAATTTTCAGGGTATTTTATCAAGATTGCTTCATCATTTCTAAACCATTTTGAACCTGTTTTACTGCGATCTGTGTTATAGCGGGTACAAATTTGTTTTACAAATGTACTGACTGTTGAAGAAGGGATATTGTTGCTGACCCCACATTGTGTGGGATAACGGACAGGAAGATGATGATGACAAAATTTGAATGCAGGTACTATGTTCTAATCTTTTGTTTTTTGATGTGTGTGTTATTTTAAGTGAATAAATGTTTTCCGCCTGCCTCGTGGCACCTGTCGACATTGAAGGGCTGTTGATGATGATGATGAAACCAATTTATTTTCGTTGTAAAATAAAGGTAATAAAAAATCTACTGTTTATTTCCTTCGATACTAGTCGCAAGGTCGATCTAAACTCCGAGTAGCTTTGTGTATAAAGGGTCAAAGGGTAGATAATTCTTATAAGAATTCGGTAATAAATACCGGGTAAAACTCTTGTTTAAGGAGTTTTTAGAGTTAGAGTTTTTGGTCAGTTGCAAAATGTATTTTTCTAGCAAAAGGTATTTCCAGGTGCGTACAAAACCTAAGAACCTGCTGACGTACACCGCCATAAGTTGGGATTATCTTAATTCTCCTGGCCTATGAATTGCTCCTCTTCCACTCATTCCCCATCAGCCCCATGTCCTCTTTCACAAACCATCTCTTCTTCTGCCTTCCTCTGCTCACTTGTCCGATCACGCTCATATTCTTAGAACTGTTAGACAAATGGCTCATTACAAGCCAATACCATGCTGACGGGGAAGTGCTTGGCCTTCATCTCAATTGGTCTCACTTTCCTCAACAGACTGAGGAACTGTCTATCTTACCTCTCAATGCCGGAACACAACAATATAAATTGTGACAGACAGATGGTAGCTAACCAGGCGACAAAGTCCTACCACCAACCAACCCAAGCACAATATTGTACTCCCCATCGCCCACAGAGGCGTTAAATTACTTTTCCTTGTATATTAAGGAGGAACGCGTAGCCAAATATTGCGCCAAATATTTTATTAATAGAAAGATTGTTTTTTGGCAGTAGAAGGTTAGATAGGCTGTTCCATTGGGGTCACTGACCCCCAAAAATAAATAATTCAGCACGCCTAGGCTCATGAATTCACGCCAGTTGATGCTAAATAGCGAACTCTATTTGAACAGTTGCTACACTTTTCAGCAACCGTTCGTTTGATGTTCCTTTGGAAACACTAACTATACACACATTAGAGTAGGTAAGTAACGCATGTGTACAAACAGGCAAACAGACGATTTTTTGTTTCACAATGGCGTGGATTTTACCACCTATTTTGTAATTTTAGTTCATTTTACAGAAATCAATGTTGAAGGTACTTGCAGGAACTAGATGAAGAGCATCTGCTTATGTGGCCCATCGAGAATACTTTTAAAATAAGAGTTATCGCCAGGGACTTCTTTCCCGTTTAACCGCCGCTGTGGTCTAGTGGTCCGCCCACCGGTATCAGATCCAGAAGTCCCGGGTTTATTTCTCAGAAGCTATCAATATGGTGTTTGGTTTGGTTGGTGGTAAGACTTTGTTAAAGTCAGCCTGGCTAGATCTGTCTGTCGCCATAACAAGAATCATAAAATGTTGTGTTCTGGCATTGAGGTAAGATAGCTAGTTCCTCATTTTTTTGAGGATTCCGGGTGAATTACGCTTCCACCTTCGGCCTTATCATAACTTGAAACCAGACGAAATGTAGGCCAAGCGCTTCCCTGCTGTACCATAAAAAAGGGACAGTATTATTTGATCCTCAAGAAACCCTTTTCAATTTCCTTCAATTGATCCCTTTTTTAATTATTGGTCTTTAAATTACGCACGGCCTCATGATTTGGATCTTACTGTGGAGTACGTCAGTAGGTTGTTTTTAGGTACGTTTTTTTTATTTTTTATTTATTTATTTAACAAAATCTAATATATAATTGCACCCATGTGAATTTATCGAGAATGTAGTCGCATTTCACCTATAACCACTTACTGGCGTACCTAAAAACAGATAAAAAAGCGATTGATTTGATTTAGTTTTTGTCTGAGATTTCTCTCTCAAAAAAATAATTATTTCTTCTTTCTTTAAATAAATGCCCATAAAAAAAAACAGCCCTGGCGATCGCAGTCCACCTACCAGGTCCAGTAAGGAATCGCAAGCACTAACGATTCACTCAAACACACACAAACAATTATAATATCTCCATAATTGCTTCAACCGTTTTAAAGGAGTAAGAAACATACGCACAAAAAACAAACATAAAGGTATGTAAAAAACTGCATCTTCTGGGAAGACTCGCTCCATCGTACACTACATACTTGCCCAGGCAAACCTAATTCATAACTGATCCACCTGTAATTGCTTGCGTTACGAGCAACGACCCTGAAGTTTTCAAGAAGATAATCAATAAACCAGTTTTGACGACAAGAGATAACGCATTCTAAATTAAAAAGACATAAGGTAAAAAAAAATACAAGTAGGTAGGAACTGAGGTACCTATTTAAAATGAAAGGTTCATTTCCACAAAGCTCGTAACGATATGTAAATCTACCAATCTTTGAGCCAACTTTATCAGTTTCCAATATCGTACCGCCAATCTCCATTGTTTTCAATTCCTGACCTCCTGTTTGCATCGTTTGCTTGTCTGTGGTTTCTCTTTGCATTGTGAAACTGCACCTCATAACGCTAAAGAGCTCTTCTAACACCTTTAGAAAGTCCAGGGAATGGGGGCTTGATTGAGACAAGTTTACAAAGTGTACTCAATCTAGACTAGACATTTAATTTCCGGTACGGAGCCTCCACAATGCGGGGTCAAGAAATTACGTGTCAAATAATTTCTAGAGGTACTAAGTGGTCTTTTTCCTATCGTGGTGTTCTGGGCCCCGATTCTACTAAACCAATCGCTTCACTTTGACAATGTTATCGTCGCAGAATGGCCACTATAGGTCCTTATGGTATTCCAATGACCATTATGTGACGATATCATAGATATAGTGTAGCGATTGGTCTAGTAGAATCGGAGTACTGGTAGGAACACTTAATAACTTCCTCTTCTTCAATCTTTTAACTCATTCTCATCACCAATAGCGGTTCCAGAGAAAAGGCACTGCTTGAACAAGTAAACAAGTCCGTAGTTTACCTAGACTAGAGGATAGGCAAGCCTCTTCTGGCTTCTTTATAGGACGAGCTTAGATTTGAATTAAAAGACTAGCACTAACATATACCTTAGGTTAGTCAGCATAGCCCACGGTGGCACATATGAATGAATATATTCTGCTCATGTTTCTTGCCGGATTCTTCTTCCTATTTAGAACATCCAGGTTTATGCCAACTAAAGTCACTAGCGAGGACAGTATAACAAATGCTTGGACTTATACCTATAGGCCATCTAGCGTGTTGGATTGGTACTATATTTGGCAGTAGTTGGTGAAGTAAATTGTCCCACGTAACGTATAGTAAACTACCTTTGCCCTTGTGGTAGGCACACTGGCTTAGTATTTTCGATTTATAATGGTCCAATACTGTTTACCATAATGCACGGCGGCGGCGGCGCGGAGTCGGAGCGGCGCGGCGGCCGGTGTTTAGTTTTAATTCGCTAACCGCTCTGTGCTCGGTTTTATTATATCACCGAGTTATTGTAAGTCGAGTGCCGCCGCCGCCGCTGCCGCCGTCACCGTCACCGTCACCGTCACCGTCACCGTTGATTGACACCATCGCCTGTCTCACTGTGACAATGTTCCTATGATATTTGTACCTAATCTAAAATTATTGTCTTTATATAACTGGATATGTCGTAAAGAAATCGCTTAACATTGTTTTTGTCAACCCGTGGATAAAGTTGTGGGTCATATATTTATTTACCTACATAGTTCTATACTAGTTTACAATACACAATGTATGACTGTTTTTTTGTCCCAAATAAATAAAATAAAAAATACATCCTAGTGAAGTTCCTGACATCTTCAAGCAGAAATACTCTAACTATTACTTTACTGTACCTACTCTTTGTTGCTAAATGACTTCGTTTTGGTACAGACTAGCTTCCAACACAATGCCAGTGTTTGCCCACGCAGCAGCAACATCTCCATTACCCAAGACTTTAAACATATCTATTCGATTCGGTCCACGACGTTCCCATTGAAACCGTAATACGATTGTGTATCTCGTAAACGTAATATAGTAACTACCGTAAACGTAACCTTTTGCGACGCCTGCCCTAAGGCCTACACAGTGTGGTGCGGATTTATACCAAGTTCGTTTACTGTAAAGGGAATCCCGAATAAGCTTCAACAGACATGCACCAACTGTTGAAAGTCTCATCGGATAGTAATTGACTGACTGATATTACTGACTCTAGCTGCTTCGCCCGCGTGGTTCCAGATCGTCTGCATGGTACCAGGGTGAAATGTTACACATGCCTATGTCCTTACCCATGGTGTGTACACTCCCATGCCAAAGTATTTAGATCCGGTCAGCCGTTCCATCTTTGGCTCTAGCGGAAGACCAGCGTCTTTTAACCGCCTCTGCGGTGTAGTGGTTTGTCCACCAATGTCAGATCCAGAGGTTAAGAACCGGGTTGTCGGTTCTTTCGATTCTTTTGAACATCTGTGAATATCGTGTGATGAATGTGATCTTTCAGGGTAGATTTTTCGACGAAGGCATTGAGGGATCTTTGTAGCTTTCCTTTCCTTAGCACACTGATTTTCGCTCTCTCATACAAACGTTTATTATGTATTCAATTCGAAATGGCACGTCCGATACAAATGACATTTTGCTTGCTATAATCGGAAAATATATCTTTAATATATAAAAAACGGTTTGTTTCCAGATTGATCGTTCAAAAGATAATCATTATACTTATCTGTGAATTCCCCGCACGATTTTTGATCATAATGTAGAATTATGTAAGACTATTCTTACAAAATTCAAATAAATTAGCAAAAGAACCGAAAGAACCGGGTAAGTACCCGGTTCTGTGTTGAATCTGGAATCGAAAGAACCGGTTCTTAAAATATGGCCGGTTCTCGATGCCCTAATGACCACGGCTATCCTCTGAACATCATTATTATAACCTACATTAAAGTCTATTATGTGTAAGGTGTTTATTATATAGTGATGAATAGTTTGCACATAACAGTTTCAGATGATATGTTTTGGAACGTGATTTTCAATAGTTGGATTTTAGTTTTTTAACCTTTTTATCTATAGCCCGTAACGGTTATTAGGTTACCCGGCAGCGTCTCTGGTAAATAGTTTTTTTTTATACAACTAGGAGACGGAACAAGCAAGTAGCCCACATGATGTTAAGTGCGTCTCTTGCCTAACAATGCCTTACTGCGTAGGTCACATCCACGAATAACATGGCTTACACAGCACTGCATTGCGCCCTTCAACTTGAGGCATAAAGGTGTTAAATTGTTAGTTTATTTGTACGTTTTGTAATTGTTGTAGCCAAACAAACTATACAAGCATGCTTATATGTTACTAGGTCAAATGATGCCTTCCTCAGATTCTTTTGTACATCCACGCCACGCGGCTACTTATGGATGCGAAGGTATAACCACAATGACACTGATAACGGACTGAGACCACCAAATAGCCCTACCAGTTCTAAGCAACGTCTAACAATTATGTATTCAGTCCAACAGTTACTCATTTCTTATGCTAATTCGTATGAGAACCAAAATATTTGGTTCCAAATCTGTGAATTAAACAAACGTTTAAACCTTTGGATTTATTACATGTAAGTTTTTACAGTTATAACTGTAAAATGCCCTTTATGTTAGGAGATTCACACTTGCCTGTGATTTATTGATTATTGGTCTTAGAATGTTTAGATGTAGATATCAAGAGTCTGATTATGTTGCATGCTTGTATTGCGCATAAATATTGTTACCGCCTCTGTGGTGTGTCAGATCCAGGGGTCCCGGGTTCGATCTCCAAGGAGAGTACAATATTGTTCTTGGTTTGGTTGGTGGTAGGACTTTGTTTAAATCCGCCTATCTCCACTTCCATCTTACACAATTCTGTCGCCATAACAAACATTCTTAAATTATTGTGTCCCATTTAGAGGTAAATTAGCCAGTTCCTCAGTTTGTTGAGGATTCCGGGTGAAGTGCGCTTCCACCTTCAGACTTACCGTAACTTGAAAAATCAGATTAGATGAAGGCCAAGCAGCTCACCGTCGTATAAAAAAAAGTTAGTCTGCCATGCACCTATTTTATTTCGCGTAGGCTGTGTTGTCAGTTTTGACCTATCAAAACAACATCACAAAGATGCTTGGGGCTGGGGATTGGGGGACTGGCCTCCGGATTGAGAACCCTACCCCCACCACTAGACTACGGAGGAGAATGCATCCTTTCATAATGTAGATGAAACCATTTTTTTTTTTCGTAAATGGCAAATTGTAGTACTTCTTGTATATATGTAAATGAAATTTACAACTTAAATCAAACCACTTGACTGATATAAGTTAACCTAGAGAGCAGTTTAGTTTATTCAAATCTTCCTATCTTGGTACCTACCTTTTTTTTTTTTTTTTATTGTACGACGGGGAAGCGCTTGGCCTTCATCTCACCTGGTAACAAGTTGAGATAAAGCCGAAGGTGGAGGCGCACTTCACCTGGAATCCTCAACAAACTGAGGAACTGGCTATCTTACCTCTGAATGCCGGAACACAACAATTTTAGGATTGTTGTTATGGCGACAGAATTAGGTAAGATGGTGGTAGCTAGCCAGGCGGACTTAAACAAAGTCCTACCACCAACCAAACCAAGCACAATATATTGTACTCCCCATGGGAATCGAACCCGGGACCTCTGGATCTGAAATCGGTGGGTTGAACCACTAGACCACAGAGCCTGAACTGACTAGAACCTTTTTATCTTATTCAAATCGTGGCATTTACCTGTGTCTGTTTCTGTTAGGTAGGTACTTACTCGTTGTCTGCCTTTAATGTTGCATAGTACAAACTACTTAATACACTATTTATGTATACCTTTAGGATAATATGACGATATAATGGTATACCTTTTAGTGGGTGGGTACCCAAGATCATGTTTTTATGACAAGTTTACGACATTTATAAAGTGGTTCTAAACTGCACATGCAATATATTTTACTGCAGGCGGATTATAAAATTGAGTTGGTGAAAGGGCTCAGCGTATATATATTTTATCTTATTGCAGTCAATTTATGTGTTTTAGTTAAGTATAAAGAATAGAGACTCGAATCATTTCATTGTTCAATATGTAAAATGATATCGTGTTTGGCAGGACATGTTTGGCATCAAACCTCTGTGCTGCTTCTTTTTTCTCTCTTTATCTATCTGGTTCGCTTAATGTTTAATAAAGCTCAGCCCCAAAAGGCGGATCAAATGGTTTAAATGGGAAAAATAAGTAAGCGTACTAATTTCGCTAATTGATTACTTATTTTACGTAAACTTATTTGCTCACCTCTGCTTTAAAAAAATAAGAAAATATAAAAATTTTCGAATGGTAATAAGAGAGGTTTTCTTCTCTGTGGATAGGTCAATGTATGCCACAAGTATCATCGTGACCGTGTGGACGACTCTCAACATTTCGCAATGATCAACACCCGCGGGAGTGTTTGTGCTATTTAGTGTTCTGGCCGAGGGTAATTGTCATTTTATGTGAGTTCCGGCAGCATGCTGTGGCTGTGTCAAAGCACTCTCGGTCACTCGGTCAAATCATAAAGTTAAGGTGGTTTGTCTATTCTGACCATCTGGTACATCTGTACAGAGATACTTTTTATTGAAGTGAATGTCCCGTCATTCGTCAGGCTAGTATGGCTTAAACTCGGAAACCTAATCTAAACTTAAGGAAAAAAATCTACAACTCGCTTATCAGACCTGGACAAGAAGAACATCAGGTGGGCTGCTTGTTTGTTCCGTCTCCGAGTTGTATATAAAAAAAAACATGGAAAAACTTGCGTACTTTAGCCAGCCAGACTTTTCCTTGGCCCAGAAGGCGAGATTCCCCTGAGCCTGCACAATCTGAGAATCTAGAAAACGGCGGCAGCGTTGAGTCAAGCCCTAGACATCATCGTATCCAAATATTATGATAGGAAACGTTTGCAAATGCAATGCTTGATCTCCGTAATGTTGCTAAGCCGCTTACCGACCAGATGATTTGTAGTTGAAACAGTATAAATATGGTTGTAAAGTGGTCGTTGTAAGCGTGAAATTGCATGTGAATTTGTGGGATTTACCTGTTGTATTTTATTAAGAACTAGCTGACCCTGGTAGTTACACTGCGTCAAGGTTCTATGTAAGTTCATCAATATCGTTATAATCACTGCTGAACAAAGCGCTTTCTCTGGCTCGCTCCGCCGTAGATCTAATTCTTGCCCAGGCAAACCTTGAGATCCAGGCCTGACCCGACGTATATAAATAAGAGCCGCCTCTATTCACCTACTGCACGTGACCGCCGCCGCCGGTCACAACACAGCCCCCGGAGGAGGCAGCGGTTAATTCGTCTGCTAAGTTGAATCGCCTCTGTGGTCTAGTGGTTCAACCCACCGACTTCAGATTTCAGAGGTCCCGGGTTCGATCCCCAGGGGGAGCAATATTGTGCTTGGTTCTGTTGGTGGTAGAATTTTGTTTAAGTCCGCCTGGCTAGCTACCACCATCTTAACTAATTCTGTCGTCATAATAACAATTCTTAAAAAAAGTTGTTGTGTTCCGGCATTTAGAGGTAACATAGCCAGTTCCTCAGTTGGTTGAGTATACCGGGTGAAGTGCGCCTCTACATTCGGCCTTATCTCAACTTGATACCAGGTGAGATGAAGGCCAAGCGCTTCCCCATCGTACAATAAAAAAAAGTGTCTATGAATGTATACCCAGTTCAAAATAACACCAATTTCAAATAAAAAAAAAAAAAAAGATTTCATATATTTGGAATGGGTCAGCACTTGACCTAGAAACTCGTATAGGCAAAGATAACGCTGGAAGCTGATTCCAAGTTTTTGTATAATAAAAGAGTTTTGAAAGCGCGAGTTTCAAGTCTATAGTGACTAGGTTCCTTATAGACTAGCGTGCATCATCTTAGGCCACATCTTTGCTTGTTTTTCAAGTGAACTGGTGATCAAACGCTGGCTGTCACCAATAAAAAATTACCTTCCAATATAAACGAAAAAATAATTTTAAATATCATGCAAAGTACGTCTGGAAAATATGTAGTCAGCATTTTTATATATCCTCACTCAGTCAATCAATAATTTCCATAGAACTGTAGGACAATGTATAGAACCTGAGTTCATGTAGGAATCCGGAACCTGTTTATCAGATTACAGAGTTCACACGCCTGGTTTATGCCATTTTTTTATTAGAAATGGGCAAGCTTTTGACCTCGGGCTTGCCTGAGCATTACATGATGAGGTCTACAATAGATACATAGATTATTAACACACTAGATTATACGTTTAAAAGTGATCCTAAAAAGTCTTACTGAATTAATCGAAATTTAATTGAATGATGAATCGAACTTCGCCAGAACTGCGACTCCCGCGCACTGAAAGGAATATAACAAACTGCTTGGCGCGGCTGCTGAGGTTGGACTTCAGGATGGTCGATAGCCAGGTCCAACCAGCGATAGGGTCATACAACCGTAACCGTAGACTAAAGGTTGACTCTGCTGTCTGAGGTACAAGGATGGAGATCCCATCTCTGCATGGTCTTTCAGGTTGCGATTTGTTATACCATCAACAATTTAAAGTTATCCTAGTGACCTCGATAAGTAGTTAGTTTAAACTGTTCTCCTGACCGGTAGCGGCATTAAGCTGAGGCTGAACCTGCTTGGCCACGCATGCAGGGAAAGACTAATTTGCTTTCTTATAGGTTACTTAAGCTAGGATAAGGGCTTGCTCTACTACGTTTAGTAAACGTTTTAAGGTTTTTAAATGAACTCGAGACTCTGATTGGACTCGTCTTTATTTTATATATATTATTTGTAATCTAGCTACTCTTTAATTTTTATGTGTGTTTTAAAAAAAAAAATGAAAATGAATTTATTTGCACCTTGTTAACAAGAACTCTTAGGAGTATATATTGTTTCTATAGTATGCTTAAGGTATGTATAAGGTAAATGTAAGTGTACAACTAATTCCTAAACTAGGGTAACAAGTACCCTGTGTGATAGGAGTCAGCGCCCACCAACGCCTGTTTTTGTATTGATTAAGTCTGAATTTTCTTGTAATGCGTATGCATTCTTATTCTTATTCTTATTCTTTAAGCAGCCTGCTGGTTGTGTGAAATCTGGCCATGCCAGGGTCAGTGTGAAACGCGTGTCCAATTGCAGATCGAAGAGTGTTCGATACCGACCTGCCTCCGGGCAGAAACGGTAAACAGCTGATATATGCCGTGTGATGTGGGGTTTTAGAGATACATTGTGTTGCTTTGGATAAAGGTTCTTACGAACACGCTTTTCTTTGGATGTCTTTCATACCTCACTTGGAACTGTTAACATTCTAATCGATACTTAGGTACATTATAGATGCTAGATAAAAATCTAGGGATTGTATAGTTTTATATTTGATTTTATGTTTTATAGGGCACGTCTGTTTGTTTGATTTTGGACTTGAGAATGTAATGTGGTTGGTTCCACATACCTAGAGCGAGTACTCCTTTTACATCACATTTATGTCCACTGGAATGGAATCCCTCCAGGAGGGATTGATCACCAATTAAGTATTTTATCCGTAATCTAGTTCCCATATTACAAGCTATGCTTAGTTTGGGGCTAGATGGCACTATGTAATATTAATGTCCTGTAATATTTATTATTTATTATTATTAATATTTAGAGGTAAGATAGCCAGTTCCTCAGTTTGTTGAGGATTCCGGGTGAAGTGCGCCTCCACCTTCGGCCTTATCTTAACTTGTTACCAGGTGAGATGAAGGCCAAGAGCTTCCCCGTCGTACATGAAAAAAAAAACACATCTGTAGTTGTTCTATAGTCATATTTCTGTGTACAATAAAGTGTTAATTTATTCACATCAGAGGACTGGCATATACCTACTTTGTTCAAGTTTGATGTCAATCAGTCGTATGCTACTGTTATTAGATGAAAAGCGTGAACTCTTAAAGCTTACCTATTAGAAAACTCGTAAACTGAAAGCACCACTAGGTAAGCAGGTCCTTTGAACATAACAGTAACTCTCTGTAGCTGCCTATGTAATTCGTGAGTTGAGTAGAAACTTGCGTAACACATTTAACACCTCAATCCCTCGATACTCCTTTATATTTAGACACGCTAGATTACAGGACTGAGACCTAGGTCAGTAAGTAAGCTTTAAATAACGTCTATGTTTGTAATTACACTCTACGCAAGAGGCAAACGATACGAGGCGAAGTGTTTAGACCAACATCACGGTAGTTGTCCAATTGAACTGTCCTACTCAACTCTATTAAATCATAGACAACTCCATAAAATCACAGACTAGAGTAAGAGGGCGAATATATAGCCGAGCGAGCAAAGTAGAACTGAGTTGCCGTTCAGTGTTTTGTAAAATTAATCTGTTAGGGAAATGACTGGCTTCCCTTTTCTCTTCGATATATGGCCTGAGACAAAATCTGACTGACTGATATACGCACAGCTCAAAACAGAGGTACTAGAGACTTTTAATGTTCAGGGTAGCTTTCTCTCGTAGTGTAGGGGCACATTAAGAAAAAGAAATCAATAAATTCCTACTTGTTGATGAATGATGCTCTGAACGTTTCACTAGATATCTCATATTATGTTTGCAAACCAAAGCCGCTAGCGAGGACTGTCTATCTGTCTATATGAAACTGGCTTCTCAGTTTGTACTTATATGTATAGCTGTATAGCAAAAATATATAGATACATATAAAATCAAATAGATGTTGCTCTTAATCAACCTGGAGATTACCTGGAGGAGGATGAGGTCTAAGATGGAGCTAACTTTCCCAGATGCTGCCTATTAAGGCACTGGCACTCCCATCGCCGGAACACCAGCATTTCTATTATTCTATAATATTATCAACAATCCTCTTTCTCGTTATCTCCGTGAGCGGTTTGATTATCTTATCCCGCGTGGTAAGCCCTGCAGAACAGCTAAATCTCTTATTAGTAGGTACTCCCAATACTCTTCTAGCCGCTATGGTGGTTCAGTTAGGTTTTGGAATTATATCATGATTGCAAATAAATAAAATACTTACAACAAACCCCTAATTTTTTGCACGCGAAGTCCAATATCGAGTGATGTTTCGCTCTCTGTTTTAATCTCCCTCTGAACTAGGCGCACTTGTATAATTAGCTGCATGGATTTGCAACCGTGTAGTGGTTTGGTACCGTTGTGATCTCATTAGTGCTTGCTGCTCCACTGATATTTCGTCTGCTCACCTGCGGGAGCTGATAGCAGACAATACGTTGATACAATAGTTATACCATAATATAAGAACCATACCATATTATATAATGAATACATATAGGACTTTGTTTGGTGGTAGGACTTTGTTTAAGTAACCTGTGGGAGCTAATAGCAGACAATACGTTGATACAATAGTTATACAATAGTTATACCATAATATAAGTACCATACCATATTATATAATGAATACATACGAATTTGGTTGGTGGTAGGACTTTGTTTAAGTAACCTGTGGGAGCTAATAGCAGACAATACTATTAAAATAACTATCGTGGATCAACGAATTCATTTTTGGAACCGTACTCACCCTGATGATGTCCTTCGGTCAAGGACGAAACGTTGGTGTTTTACATCAATAATAATGTTCGTGGAAATTCCCGTATGTCCAAAAATGAAGCAGACAATACGTTGATACAATAGTTATACCATAATATAAGTAACATACCATATTATATAATGAATACATACGACTTTGGTTGGTGGTAGGACTTTGTTTAAGTCCGTCTGGCTAGCTCCAATCATCTTAGTCTGTCGCCATAACAAAATTAAAAATTGTTGTGTCCCGGCATTTAGAAGTTGCTCAGACTGTTGAGGATTCCGGGTGAAGTGCGCTTCCGCCTTGGGCATTATCATAACTTGAAACTAAATGATATGAAGGCCAAGAGCAACCCCCTTGTACAATAAAAAAAACAATGGCTCTCTATTCGAGAAATCTGTAAGCTCATTAAACCAATTATAAGTTAGCAGTTCTATATCCTGCCTTTTACGTGGTTGAATGGCGTTGAACCTTCTAGTGGTCTACTCCGAGCAACAGAATCGTTGTTGTTTATTCAACGGTTACGGTTGAATGACCCTATCTCTGGTGGTAGGACCTGTAAAGGGCCGCCTTGTTGCGACCACCCCTGCTGAATTACCGTCGGAGCGCTGACGTGCCAGTGCCTTTAAGACGAAGCTCCTAAAAAAGCTTGCTCCATCGTAGACTTCATTCTTGCCAAGGTAATGCCCACGCAAGCCTCGAGGTCAAGTTTACCCATTTCAAAAAGAAAACAGATGGCGCTGTGTAAAATGTTTCGTAATTTTATTTATTTATGCTTTCAATCCATACTATATCCTTTTTAGCACCGAGATAAGACTAGACACGACAGCGTACAGAAATACGGCTCGTTATTTCGCTGATAAAATATCTAATAGCTTATCCAATCACGTCGCGATTGTGAGCCGATAGCGGAAGTGAGATGTTAGCTGTATAGTCTAGTCATTGAGAGCCTGATGCTAAATATATACGGGGAGCACGAAAATAAGGTTTTATTTATGGAGACGTCTTTGCCCACTCTGCTCTGTATCATGAATATGTTTGAAGCCTGCGCTCCTAATTATTCGTAACAAGCGCAGTTAAACTTGCTCAAAGCTGCCAAAAACTATCTAAAGTTTGCCTTAAATGTTAATCAAAATCAGTCCAGCCGTTTTGGAGTCCATAATGTACATACACATATACACACATCGTTTTTATATAAGTATAAGACTAGTGGAACACCCGGGATTTCGTTCACGCGTTTTGCGCGGAACCCTAATTATTTTTAAAAACAAAAGTTACTCATAATATCAGCTATCTGCCAGTGAAAGTCCCGTCAAAATCGATTCAGCTGTTTTAGAGTCCACATACCGTGTGATATACACACATCGATTTTAATATATAGGCTGTAACAATAACATCTGAGCTTATAGCAAAGGTTTCTGTAAAAAAACAAGTCGCCATGTGTTCCGTATCTACAGAGGCATCTTCAGGAAATCTTGCTGTATATCTTGTTATATTCCTTCCAATACCAAAACTGATTAGTATTACAAGGCTGGTTATAGATTTAAAGCCATGTTTTTTTAGTAAACGGAATATACTCTTTCGTCTTTACAAAATGTAAGATTTTCTTGCTCTTCGGTAAATATGCCGCTAATGTGTGCAAGTTGCGATGCTTGCGCAACAGTACTGCTATGCATTGAATGCGTTATTGGAGACGTTCTCAGGGTATCGGCAATTGACACATTGATGCTAATGCTGAGCTTTGGTTAATGTTTGGTATTTACGCAAAGATATTTAATGTACACTGTAAAACACGGGTTTTACTCACGTATACATTTATGTGGATAGGCACCAACGTTTCAATTTAACCGGTGAATCATCAGGGTGAGTGTGACTTGCTGGTTAGGTTGCGACCGCGGCGCGCGCAGCAATTTTGTTCGGTTTCGCGTCTCACCTCTATTGAAAGTGAGATATTTGATGTGTTTACTATTATCATAGTAGATGAGTCTTCAAGGGTTACATTCCACAGCTTGACTCAAGCTGAAATGGAGGATATACTTGAGGATAAGCGTACTATACTTTGACGTTTTTTTTATAAAAAAATAGCTATGAAATCTATTTTATGCTATTCTCGTGCTCAAAATAAAGTTGCTAGTTTGAGTACCGCTTTCTTGAGGCAAAATGTTTATCATACAATATCATAACAAATTTACGACCTATTAACATAGCTATTACTTACCGAGTTCATACGGTGAGTTCAACTCAGTCCGCGCATATCGTAAAAACCGACTAAGGACTATCTTACCGGGAGAAGGGCAGCTTACATCTAAACGAATCAACTGCGACCAATCCGCCTTACAAACCTGATTAGTTTGACAAAACCCTCCGATTTCAGCAGGCTATGTCCAACTTTGGGCAAGAGAAAAGGGAGTTCAATAACGATGTCCTATTAGCGTGTGCGATTCGCCAAGCTTATCAAAATCCGAAGCCGCGTGTCAAGCGTTCAAAGTGTTCAAACTTAGACAGGAATGCTTCGTGTAGTTTATTCTGGGAATTCGTTACGGAGAATAACTTTGCGGCAAATTAATAAAACGCTTTAAAGGAGGCTCCGAAATAAACTATGGCTCCCGGCTCTTGCCATGTCACACTGTAATTTATGTTGTAAAGATCCTTTTCTAGGTCCTGAGGGATGGCGCTTACGTAACATCATACACTCGTATTAAGTCAAAATATAAAATATATCTATAATCATGTATTAATAAATTTGAATATTTTTTTGATTCAAACGCCTCTGTTCACCCACCACCAGATCCAGAGGTCCCGGGTTCAATCCCCACGGGAGCGAGGACAAATTTTTGTTCGGTTTGGTTGGTGGTAGTGCTTGTTTTAAACAGGTCCGATCGGCTAGCTACCAACATCTTACCTTAGTATGACGCCATAACAATAATTATAATTGATGTGTTCTGGCATTCAGAGGTAAGATAGCCAGTTCCTCAATGTGTTGAAGGGATGAGGGATGAGGTGATGAAGAGCCTTTATCTCACGCTACCCTGTCGCAGAATAATAATAAAAAAAAACAGGTTCTGTGGTAAATGAGCTATCCCTTATGTGCTCACAAAACATCATACACAAATTTAACATCATATTTTGTCAAAGTGTGTTGAGAAATTATCAAATTTCGACATTAATTTTCTTCAAACCCTACGTCGACAAAGCCCCCTTAATCTTTCAAAGTTCCACTTCAATTTTAAATTATATGCTAGGCTGGTCGATTTCTGGCTATTAAAAAACAAATGATAAATTAAAAATCATTCATTTAGTTTCGAGTAAGTACACACTAAACTAACCATGTTACTAAGTGATACTTAGTGGTGGTCTTTACATAATTTATAACATCAATAGGCTCATCATGGCTCATGTTGACAATTTGGTAAATAGCTTCAATAAAGTTAATTCATGCTTCAATAAAGATTGAAATAGCAACCATTTTGGACAAAGGATGATATTTCAACGCTGTATCTCTTAGCGCCATAACATTTCCCGAAGACTGTATCTGGCATAGTGCCAGTTCTTCGGTCATCGCTGTGATTAGAACCAAAATGGCGTGTATGTGCCTTAAAACATACAAGATACTGCTTTGTTTTAAATTAACATGAATAGTAACTACTGCACGTATGTTTATGAATTTGATGTGTTCAGAAATACCAGCTATCACTTTATCTTGTTGCTATTGCATTGCATTCTATCATTGTAATAATCATCATTATAGACTTCCTTTAAGTGATCAAACGATCCACGCTCCGAGTCGCTCAGAGCTCTGATCAATGTCAGAGGTTAATTATCTTCTTGAAGACATCAAGTACTTTTGGGGAAGGTGTGATTGACTTCCCAGTGGTCTAACAGGTACCTACAGGATTTGCTGGCTTATGCGATTACGGATCACAACCTGTAAATGGCCGCCTAGCTAGCAACCCGCCGATGCCCGGCGCGCGGAAGAGCCAATGCCTTCTGGGGAAGCTCACTCCATTGATAGGCTTATTCTTATTCTGACCAAGAACTACACAACCCTAGAGGTCAATAGATAACCCATAAATTATGAAGGTACATCAAGAAGGTACTAGACAGATGAGCTCTTTCACACGGAATACTATTCATCTATACGTAACGTGTTATAGAGAACTTTTCCCCTCTTTTGTCCTTAATGGCTAAATCCTTTTAGATCATCGGCACTTCTAAGCATTCTCGAGTACGTTTCCTCCGGGAGCTTTTTGTCGTTACTCTTTTGGCTAGATGGCCGGAAACCCATTGATGGATGGAGCCGTGAAGACAGATGCCTTGATTTATATCGTCTTTCGCCCATTTATGGCATGGATTTATGAAGCTCACCAGTTCACCTATTATGTAAATGCATCGAGGAATTTAAGCGGTTGATTATTTATGATTGGTCTGTGATTTTAGAGATTACTATCTCTTCTTGGTATTAGGTGAGTAGGCTAGATCCTACTTATGCGTAGGTACTCGTGTCAGATTTTTTATTTGGGAATCAATAGGTGTGGGGAAAAAAACGTATGTTATGTAAAAGGTCTTTGAAGTTTGTACATTGTTTTGTACGATTTACTGGCCACGCCTTGCTCCGCATGGGAAATTCGTTAGAAAAACGCTGCCCATCTTTGATCTTCAGATGGTTCTATTCTATTTCTATGGTCCACATGGCGAATGTCTATCACGCATCTAAGTCAAATACGGTGGAGGGGTTTATCTGAACTGTATTTGTATCAATGTATTTTATGGATGTTGAAATGTTCTGTCATTTTGTTTTGTGTTTTAATTTTTCACTATATATAAAGTCTTTCTTGACTTGTAATGTGTTATTTCTGAAAGCCTGTGCTGTGGGGTCGCATAGTAACCCTTGTATTTGTTTGTATGTATCTTTTATGGTAAATAAATATTGTTGTGTTCCCGACATTCAAAAAAAAAGGTAAGATAGCCAGTTCCTCTGTTTGTTGAGGATTCCGGGTTAAGTGCGCGTACCTTATCATTACCTGAATCCAGGTGAGATGAAATGGTTCCCCTTCGTACTATAAACATTGAAAAAAAAATACAAAAATCATTTATTTTCTATGTGATTCTGATTTCGCCCTACGTATTCACGTTTAATTTTTTTTAAGGTATTTGAACCAGGCAGCGGGTAATCTGACTTCGCGGGATGGTCAACATTCAAGGTATGTTGTTTTGATCTATAATCATGCTTCAAATTCGCTGTGATTTTAGTAACCTCATAAAAAATAAAATTATGCAGTTATGTTAAATTAGGAAGCCGCGCCAGCTACTCTTCGGAACGAATTGTAAAAAAAGTTTATATTTTTATGTGTGAGACGGAACTCTCGGTGTGCAAGTCCGACTCCCACTTGACCGTATTTCTTTCTAAAAGTCGATCAGTGTTACATACATACATTACAGGATATCAGATCTCACATAACCGAATACACCGATTATATAATTAAACAATGCTTCAGATCTTACACTCATTGAACCCACACTTTCTCCTGTCGAGTACATCAATCCTTATCACCATTGGACCGTGAAATAAATAGATACATACTGTTCTTTTGCTCACTGTTTTAAATGCCTGTGGTTGCACTGGATTACGTGAAGCTACGAAGCTGGTGGAGATGGTATTTCTTCTTTTTCTTTCCGTGATAGCTGTAACTTCGTTTTGGTGCCAGATTTACTAACAAATCGCCGCCATGAGTGCCATAATAATTCAGGACAACAAATAATCACATTCGTGTAAAGATAACACACAGAAATAGCACAGCAGGTATACAAGCGTGACCAGTCCCGTTGTCCACGGGCTAGGTATGTTATACAATAAAGGCATAATAACATTAACATAATTATTTATAAGATAAAAAGTTTTGTTAGTGTTTAGTTGGCTAGTACGTAAGTATCTATGTACATTGCGCCGGGGCTAATAGACCCCACGACTAGGCACTGAAGTTATTGCGTAAGCGTTGTTGGGTGCTGAAAGAAAGCCGTACGTGCAACGCACAGTGTGAATTTCTCAGCACCTAACGAGCTGACGTCCCTATTCCCTACTAGGGACTACCTGCCACTGCTAGGGACTCCCTAGCAGTGGCAGGAAGTACCCACGGACTATGCGACGGCAAAATGTGTCCTCCGAAGCATGATATCATGTTTTAGAAGTCATAGCTGTTTATTGCTTTAATTATGTTTATGCTAGCTACTAGCAACCCGTGAGCAAGTGACGAACGTAAGTTTGAACGTGCCTCTGACTACCCTCTAGTAAGTGATCCTCATAAGATCCACGCTCTAAGTAGTAATCAGAGCTACATCCTCGAAGAGAAAATAGTCGTGAGTATTTTTTTTGTGTTTTGATACAATGGCCATAAGATATTGTACTGTTACTAATCTAGTTCAATAAGTAGAACTAGAAGGATAGGCAAGAGCCGTCGCACATAAGAACATAAATAAATATTACAGGACATTAATTTTACACAGCGCCATCTAGCCCCAAACTAAGCATAGCTTGTAATATGGGAACTGGATTACGGATAAAATACTTAAATACTTTTTGTAAATACATACTTACTATATGATACAACACCCAAACTCAGAACAAACATCTGTATTCATCACACAAATGTGTGTCCTGGGTGGGAATCGAACCCACAGCCTACAGCGTCGAAGGCAGAGTTACTACCAACTGAGCTATGGGGTTTGTCTGGACATATCTGGTTTGGTGGTGCTATTCTAGCTAGACTTAGCTAATACAACACCGAGACCGAACAAATACCTCTATGTTCATCACACAAATGTTTGTTCTGGGTGGGATGGAAATCGAACCTGCCTCGCAGAAGGCAGAGCTCTACCAACTAAGCTGTAAGGCTTGCGCTGCTAACTACGGTAATATGCTTTATACCATATCCAGTGTTGTACAGTATCTGCCTGCCTGTAAGCTGTAAGGCTTGCGCTGCTAACTACGGTACTATGCTTTATACCATATCCAGTGTTGTACAGTATCTGTCTCCGACATCTCCCCACGGTTCAGTGGTTCCGGCCCACCGGTGGTTCCTGAGTGACTCATTTTACGCACCGTGGCCTTTGAGGGCTACGAATTACTTAGAAATTTGTCTGCGCTTTGTTTCTTTTACTGGAGGTAGGAAAATCTTTTTACTAAAAAGATGAGACATGTTTTGTAATAAATATAACTTTCTCACACAGCGCCATCTAGCCCCAAACTAAGCATCGCTAATACTTAAATACTGTTTTTATTTTTTTGATTTGACATAGAATCCGATCTATTTCAACGCTATTCTCAAAACATTTCTAAAAATCTTTTTGTTTTATAAGTAGACCAGTGTAAGTATTTGTTTAATTGTGTGTATTGTATTATTCTGTAAGTATAAGAATATAAGTAGTGTATTGTTTAATAATATTTGTGTATTATGTATTAAGTATTAGGTAAGTAGTTTTATGTAAGTATATTGTATTGTATTTATTTTATATATGGTATAACTATATTATATAATTAATGTACACTTTATACCCATTTAATGTATCGCCTCTCTCACATCAAAGGTTTGCTGGAAGAAAACTCTTAAAAGGGTTAAGCTCGCCTCTGTACATGCCTTTTGTTATGATCTTTTTTCTTGTTAATATTTTTGAGTATGATATGTACAATAAAGAATTACAGAATTACAGAATCTTCTGTGGAAGTTACGAATCTAAAGTAAAAAAAAGTATTTTTGATTTTCGGAATAGCGTTCCCGGAAATCCATCGAAAGTGTCCGAATTCGATCCGATAAGGCTTTCCGAATGTTTTAGAATAGCTATACAGGTTCCAATACATTCTTGTGTTATGTGTTGAATTTGTATGAAGCTGTCTCGCTCTTGCTTGCTGCGGTCTGCAGTTGACTACGAACGTGTACTTTTACGCTTATTCTTAACATCGTCAATACCTTATAGGTAAGGTACATAGTATACTTCTATCACACAATAGCCGAAAAGCTAAAATACCTTTAAGTCTAGCCGTGGGTTCGATTCTCCTCTGTACACAAATGTGTCTGTCTTCCTGTACTCCATTTGTATTTTAAACTCAACAATGAAGCAATCTAACTTACAGACATTACAGCCAGTCTCGACCTTGTAGAGCTTTATATATGGAGAGGGTCAACGATCTTGTTCGTTTTATATAAATACTGGGATTAGGTTAGCTTAAATAAACATTAATTTTGTTTAACCGACGCGGTATAAGACTTAAAGGTTCTGCGTTCGCTCCCCAGGAGCGTACAACTTAGTACTCGGTACGATTAGTGGTAGGCTTGTTTTAAGTCCGCCTGGTTAGCTACCACCAACCATACCGAGCACAAATTTGTACGCTCCCTTCAGTTTTTGTATGTAGCATGTATAGTCTATCTGTTGTTAAATGCCACACACATCTACAAATAACATAACCTACGCGACACTGCATTGCGCCCGTCTACTTGAGGCATAACCCAGTAATTTTATCGGCAACCATACCTTTCAAACTGGAACACAGCAATGCTGCTTAGTAGCCGAAATTGGTATGGTAGTATTACTTCCCCGGACAAGCCCAGTAAGTAGGACTCTGTACTCGTATGACTCCATAACAACAATTGAAATTATTGTGTATAGGCATTTATGCTGGCTAGCGTATTTTGACACAGCTTTAAATGCGTTACTATCATACTTTGTTGCAAATAGGTAACTTCAAAAGTTTTTAACAATATGACATTCTATAAATTCAATTACGTGCTTTGTTTAAAACAATAAAACCCATACTTGTGACTCAACTTGTATGAATATCAAAAATCAAGGTGTAAGGTTTATAATAAAACAATTTTCAGCAATTTGGTCACGGTCGATTTCCGCGTAATATCGAACAGGACCTCTAGGTAATAGTCAAGTTGCTGAATAGTAAAGTAATTGTTGTAATCACTAATTAAAACTAATAACTTCCTGCACTAAGAAATCAAGCATCAGCAATAAAAACAATAACTACTTACGTTTCATTACCCGACTTCAACAAAGAGCAATTATGCTCACTACCGGTCTTAAAGAGCTCTTGAATATGTATAGTGCTTCCGATGCGTGGGCGAGATGCTGGTAGATTATGTTGCAAGTTTTTGAAGATGGTATATTGAGGTCGCGGAATGATGACAGCGAAAAAATCGACATATTTCATTTGTTTCCACCAATGGGTAAACAAAAATTTACACTTGTGTCAATCACTATATTACTTATTACTATTAAGTAAAAACACAACGAGAACACAGGAAATTGCTCGGTTCCAAACGCCTGATTAATTTGAATTACTTTTTTCTCAGGCATTTGGGTCCTACAAAGTGAATTAAAATACATAAAAAACAGAAACATTAAGATAAAACAGTTATATCATAATTATCATATACCTTTTTTTTTATTAAGTCAAATAACACACCAGACTTCATTAATTAGGATAATACAAATAGCAAAACTTAAATAAAATAAGGCTAATGGGCAGATGTCAAATTATAAAAATAATGAAACAAGTTAAAAGATGACCCGGACTGCGAAATAATAAAATTTCCATGTATTCAGAATCGGCATGGTACCTACCTTTCACTTGATACCCATATTTTTTTAAATAACAAAAAAAACTCCCCCTTTTAATGTGTTATTCGCACCCCCATAAATAATATGTCCCCCATATTAAAATTGTATTGCTTATAACGCTCCCACAATTGAGAGGAACAAAACGAGACACCTCAAATGCAAAAATCTATCTACCCGTTTAGGCTGCAAAGCGTTAGATACTATGAAATATACCTGATTGATTCAGGCGTTATTTTGTGGAGATCCTTTTTTCACAAAAAAAATATTAAGCAACATTAGACACGTGTTTCGCCTCTGCTGACAACTCTTTTTTTAGTTTTCAGATTTATATTGAAGTAAATGTATGCAAAACTCGTAGACAGACAGTTAACGATATCGTCATAAGTCACAGAAAGTCCATCGACAAGAACCTCCACCAAAGTGTAAAAAAAATATGTGTACGAATGGCGCGTGTCGAATGATTACTGCGATCACGTACATCGCAGTATTGTTGCTGTTTGTAACACCACATTCTTTGCCGGGTCTGTGAACTCTATATTAATACTGCGATCCCCAATCCGACTCTCAAGTATTGTTTTTTTTTTAATTCGCAATAAAGTTGATGCTGCCACTATCCCTAATTCTACCGCCGCGCCATATTAACAATTATAAAATTGTTGTGTTCCGGCATTTAGAGGCTCCTCGGTTAGTCGAGGATTCCGGGTGAAGTGCGCCTCCACCTTCTTATCATAACTAGTAACCAGGTGAGATGAAGGTCAAGCGCTTCTTCGTCGTACAATAAAAAATAAATAACAGAAAAACGTGAGTAAAACCCGTGTTTAAAAATGTGGAAGGCATAAAACGTTTCATGGATGCCCATGTCCTGTAGTGGACTTTTTCGGGATGAAAGATTTTATATAGAACTTAGTTGTAATAAATGGTAGGCTAGTGTCTATCGGGAAGACGGTACAAAGATGTTTCCCTGGCAGAACCGAAATAAAGCCTTCAACTAACTAAACACGTGAGTAAAACCGGTGTTTAAAAACGTTGAAGACATTAAAACTTCTTATGGATGACTAGTCCTGCAATGGACTCTATGGGGCTGTGATGATGATCTATCAATAAAAAATCGTAGGCCTTCTGTCTCCTAATCTAGAAATGAGTCGGCAATGGCAGTGTTACATTGTGCACACTTTGTGCGCGTGGGCAAAGCTGCAGTCAGCTGCAACTGTATGACACGACAATTTGTGTCAGCGGGGGCGGATCCCAATCCGTTAATGTCATTGACACTACCTACCCATTGTTGCCAGCTTAGTGCATTCAAAACTTCCCATTACCTTGACATACAGAAGTAGAATACCATAGTTATCTCTATGGGCTAGCTCTTGACCTCTAGGCTGGCTGTCTGTCTGTGTGTCTGTCTAGCTCTAGGCCAGAGCAATAATGAGCATTGATGACCATGGAGAGAGCTTTCGTAGAAGGCTCTCCCGCACACCCAGCAAACCGAGCGCAAGCCAGGTGGACCCCAGCAGATCCTACCACCAGCGTTGTGGTTATCCGTAACAGCTACCAAAAGCCACCGATTCCATTACCCTGGGTAGACCACTAGGAGGAAAAACACAACTACCTTTCTAACCGCCTCCGTGGTGTAGTGGTTCGGCCAACGGTGTCAGATCCAGAGGTCCCGGGTTCGATCCCCAGTGGCAGTAAATTCTGTCAAACACATGAGGATTCCGGGTGAAGTGCGCTTCCACCTTCGGCCTTATCATAACTTGTAAATAAGGTGAGATGAATGCCAAACTCCTCCCCGTACAATAAAAAAAACACAAAACCTGATCCCTATATGAAATTCTAAAATAAGCTCGTTGACAGCTGTTCCGCGATCCACGCGCAGTATCGAGTATATCGAGTATATTTGAGTTTTAGGGTTCTTTACTGTACCTACGGAGGCTGGTTTGGTCTAGGTTTTATTGCCGAAATAATAAAGAAAATCGATACATCCGAATCCGTAATCACAATACAAACATGTATGACCATAAGACATTGACACTGATCAAGCTAGTACCTCCTAAGCATGTTGTTCACCGGTCTTAGAGAACCTTGAATTAAAACTAGTCAGACCACATATCATGTACTAGGCAAAAACAGAGGACGGAAACCGCAACGATGACATAAAAAAGGTCGAATAAAAAGTAGATTGACAGAAGATCACTGACCATGGGATTAGAAAACTATGGATTTGACCATGACATTCGAAGAAAACCATGCTCAGAGAAGCGGAAAATCGTAAAATAAAAGTTATCGTATGGAGTTGAAAGCAATAGCGTAACCGCAGAATATCGATGTAATTTGTGAATCATGAGTTTCAAGTTCTTCGATATGGCTATCATAATTGTGTTAACTTTCCTCAAATAATATGAATATAATATAGTAACACAAGAACGCTTGTTCTTGCTGAAATGAGCTAAAGGCAATGGCTGTGTTCCCGCGTAGAATAGCCAAAGATGTTCTCTGAGTGAGAAAAGAGCCCTCTAGTTTCCGGCGACGACGACTTTCTCTCATTATCTTTTTGGACTGATGAATGAAGGCCTGGAAGACGACATATTGGCCAAAAGTCTCAAATCCAAGGGGAGCAAACATGTAGTAATTTGAGTGCATATTTGCGCCGCTTGGATGATTCTGCTGTTTCCCTCGCGGCTCTGGCATTGAACTTTGTACCAATTAGGTGAAAGGGGGCTACAGTGTCGACGCATGTGGCGTCACACACAAGAGCTCTTCCCCTCTCCCAACAGGGATCCAAGGTCATGCTTACAGGCCTCTTGCTATAATCAAATCACGCATCAAGCATTTTAGAACGCTGGACCATCAACAGGTGGCAAGAGCCCTTGTTACGATGTCATTAATTGAGCCGTGGCGAAAGAACTGAGAGTGGTGCCTGCGCTTTTTTGGCAGGAAAGGCCATGGGTTGCAAACCTATCGTCATCGCTTCCGCAAGAAAAGCGATGGAGCTCGCAATAATGCCAGTATGAGCCCGCAAGCAACTCGGAAGACATCAAAGACCTAACCTGAAGACCGTGTTTCGTCGGTTTGTGGGAAATCGTTTAGTGCCTTCTGGGCAAACTCGCTCTATCATGAACATCCTTACTCTAGCCTAGAGGTAGACAATACTCCAGGCTTGTCTATCAGCATTCTGGTCGTTTTTTTTATAATTGATGGCATAGCAATGGACCTAGAGTTCAAGAGCTATCCCAACAATTATATCAAAAAGACAAAAAGTTGTTCCCAGAAGTATAACATAATCTGTCTGAACTACCATTATCTGATTCAGCCTAGCTGGCAGAAATAAACTAGCCATGTGCAGAAACGCACACCGAGTGTTCCGACCCACATCTTAAGGAAAAAATCTTGTTTTGTTGTAATAAAGTAACAATTTCAAGGCACTTAAAATCGGTAATGTTTATAATTTGTTGTTATAGAAGCCATATAAATACACAATCTGTCAAACCTGTCTTCGTATTACGGTTCATGAGACACAACCCGCGACGCCCGCAGGCTGACGGACCACAGAGTCTTTGTAGTAGGGTTTTTTTTTTTTTTTATTGTACGACGAGGAAGTGCTTGGCCTTCATCTCACCTGGTAACAAGTTAAGATAAGGCCGAAGGTGGAGGCGCACTTCACCCGGAATCCTCAACAAACTGAGGAACTGGATATCTTACCTCTGAATGCCGGAACACAACAATTTTAGAATTGTTATTATGGCGACAGAATTAGGTAAGATGGTGGCAGCTAGCCAGGCGGACTTCAACAAAGTCCTACCACCAACCAAACCAAGCACATATATTGTACTCCCCATGGGGATCGAACCCGGGACCTCTGGATCTGAAATCGGTGGGTTGAACCATTAGACCACAGAGGCGGTTAAAAAATACACCATTTTTACGTTTTGCACCATTTGGATACGGAATCCTATGAACGCTCAAAATCAAAACGTGGAGCTATTTCACCACCACAAAATTACCGGTCAAAACTGTCCTAAACACGTCCTAGTCGCTTAGCATTATGCAAAAGAGTATTTAGTACCTATAAGTACCTTAGATTTAGTTCGAAATAGCCTAGATCGGACTGCATTCCAGTCATTCCAGACAAGGTATAGTTAATTGTAGCTTGTGACCAGCGGAGCGAGGCGATGCTACGGCTGACTGACTCGTTAATGGTCATGTAAACGCATAATGATTATGAAGCAGTTGAGCTTAGAATAGCGACCTGAAGAACTGGAGCGGAGTGTATTTCTAAAGGTATAGAATTGTGACTAACTAAACAATAGGAATTGTTACCGTCTGCCCCCATTAACGACCCCCATGTGGGGGCAGACGGTAACACTTATGGCTATCCACCCCCACGTGTGAACAGTGGGGGCGCACGGTAATACATTATTACCGTCTGCCCCCATTTCTCATACGTGGGATTTCTCAGAGTTGGTTGCCGTGGTGGGTGTCATTTATTCATTCATTCAGGCACCAGAAGAAGGGCAATAGCTTGCTTCTGTGTATTACCTAACACCTATACTGCAATCACAAATCCGCCTGCCAAGTATGGTGATTATGGCAAAACACTCCAGTTATTTTGGTGGAGGTCCTATCCAACATTGATGGACTGATAAAGACACTAGATTGATAAAGACACTAGATTTATATTAAAAAGTATTATTACACGACATAAATTCCACACAACCCCATCCAACCGCATACTGAGCAGATATGTCATATATAAGTACACACTTTTAAACATTTTATTTAATTGAATAAAAAACTATATATATGTATCTACACATATGCACATATCTTTAGTTATATAGGAACTTCAGCTACCTTTCTTATGAGGTGGTGGAATTTAAGTTGTATAGCGAATAACTCCAATCCAAATGCTATTGCCAAAAGAAGAAGCTTTTGACCTCAAAACTTGCACAGGGACTCGCACGAGAAGTCTACAATGGAGGAGCTTACCTAGAGGGCACTGGCTCTTACACGCCAACGGAACAGCAAACTTCTTGGCGCTAGACTTCGTCTAACAATAAGCTGGCCCTATGAATTACAAGTATCAGTTGAAGCTTGTCAAAAACAGTTTCCTACTCGGATATACATGTAATTGGTCGATAGTTAATGTCACAGCTCAGCTACCGTCGAAGATAGAGCCGGGTTTGCTTCGAAACATGTTGAACGTGACGGGGAAATGCAAATGCTAGGGCCAATTTCATAAGATTTTGATTTTCTAAGACCCCGTTCCCACAGAGAGAGTATTTTTGTTACAGCCAAGCGTTTGACCATAAGCTTAGTAAAGAAATATCTTATGATGGTGCACGCTTGTATAAAAGGAGCCTTCACTTTGAACTTGAAGATTACAGAGTACTTGTGAGGAAAAACAGAGGGCAACGAGTTCCATTTCTTACCAGTATTGATTAAGGTAGAGAGGCTGATCGATGTGTTCTTGTGAGTTGTGGAGTTTTTACAGTTCGACATAGCGATTAAAGATGCCCCTCTTTGTAGTCATGTATTATTAATATAACCCCATTGTTTAGTGCGTGACCAATATTCTAAAATAAAAAAAATAAAATTTTAAAAATGCGTCCCATGGGGTAGCAACGGGACCTTATTACTAAGCCTCCTGTGTCCGTGCGTCCGGCCGGTACGTCTGTTTATCAGCGGCTCTCATGAAACGTAATAGGCAGACAGTTGAAAGGTTCACAAATTGCATATTTCTATTGCCGAAATAACAAAAAAAAACATTAATATTAAAAACAAGCAACATGAGTTTTTACCTTGAATTGTGGTTGGATGCCCTCGGTGTGCGTGTTCGAACTTGGCGGGTTTATTACTGTTTCCTACTTGTGCTTGAAGTAACTGACGCTCTTCACTCTCAGTGAAGTCGAGCCTTATTTATACGAATACAGGTAACCGATGTAGCTTTCGTTTCGATATTGACAACATGACAATGCTCAGAAGTAAATTATCGTAGAAACGGTAGCCGACGTTGATTTACTGTTTGTTTGAAATGTACAAGTAAATGCGTATTGGTACCTTACGTTTGTGGAAAGCTATCGAGTATATCTGATAACCTCAACAGTCACGTAATTCTGACTGCTATGGCGTATAAGGAGGCTTGCTGCGCTCATCGGTAGCATAGTCTTATTGATGATATAATACTCTAGCATCCGTTTTTTTTTGTAAAACTTCTTTAGCAGCGTTGTCATTTGAAACTCAATGAAACGAAAAGCGACACTAAAAAGAGACAAACATTACAGCTATAGGACCTGCGAGAGAATGGGTTAAAATATAGACATGTACGCCAGCGTATAGCAAAGCCTTGAGAAAAGACCTGGGTCACGATCTTCTTTGTGATATTTTGTAATTATTGTAAATAGCATTTTAAAAAGTTTCATTTCTACTCTACGTATAAACGGCACACATGTTTTTTTGAATATATAATGATAGTTTGGCTCTTAACTGCTAGGCATGTCTAGCACTAGACCAGTGCACGTGTGAGGTCTAAATGGAGCGAGCTTTCCCAGAAAACACTGGCTCTCCTGCGCAGATCCAGCGGTCGTTCGATTCCTAGGCGAGTTCAATATGAAGCATCGTTTTGTGGTAGGTATGATCTACGTCCTAGTGGTCTGCGCTTGGTTTGGTTGGTGGTAGGACTTTGTTTAAGTCCGCCTGGCTAGCTACCACCATCTTACCTAATTATGTCGCCATAATAACAATTCTAAAATTGTTGTGTTCCGACAAGCCTCATAGCTCAGTTGGTAGTAACTCTGCCTTCTGCGCTGTAGGCTGTGGGTTCGATTCCCACCCAGGACAAACATTTGTGTGATGAATATAGATGTGTGTTCTGTGTTTGGGTGTTGTATCATATAGTACGTATGTGTTTACAAAAAGTATTTAAGTATTTTATCCGTAATCTAGTACCCATATTACAAGCTATGCTTAGTTTGGGACTAGATGGCGCTGTGTAAAAATTAATGTCCTGTAATATTTATATTTACAGGTAAGATAGAATCCGGAATCCTCAACAAACTGAGTTTGTTGCGATTCCGGTTGAAGTGTGCCTCCACCTTCGGCCTTATCACAACTTGTAACCAGGTGAGATGAAGGACAAGTGCATACCCGTCGTACAATAAAAAAAAACCTATTTTAATCCTAGGCCTGTTGGGTCAACATGTCCCTTTTGACCAGGCCTTACCGGATGAGATCTCTGGTTTCCTAAGGAAGGCCCAGGTCGTGGTGATTAGCAACTGCGGCAGTGGTTCTCGGAGGTTACGACCCCGTTATATTCACTGCTACTTCTGCAAGTTTTATGATCAAATTATATATCAGCGCTTACAGTAAGATTTTATAAGATCGTTTTGTAGCGTCAAATGTACCGCCTATTCGAGGAAAGGCAAGAACCGAGGGCTAGGTAGTTTTTTGATGTTTCAATGGTCAAGTGCTAGGAAAATAATTTGGATGATAAAAAACAGACCTAAATCCTTTTTTGTTGATCGTATGCTTGTACGTTGTACGCTTGTGTTTTGTGAGCTGAAAATTAGTTACCAACGATTTTATTGAGCAAAAAGCTTATTGAGTCTGCCTCATCTTTACCTGCCTTGATGTTGTTTCTCTGCTATAGGTACTTATGCGAAATATGGTTTTTGTTAAATTGTAGCTTCAAAACATATCGTGTATTAAAAAACGCAAAACACGCTACACATACAGGCTAAGTATATATATTAGGTCCTTACATATGAAATTGGCGTTTTGTCGTACTGGCCACTTTGATCTTAAATATCTCCTCTTTGGTTAGGAATTCCAAATTCAAATTTAAACAGCTATTTACTCATGCATTTGTGTTTCGAAAACCGTAATTCATTTGTTTTTTTCTCTTTTGCTTTTTTTTCTGCGTCACTCATTTCACAAAATGGAAAACTTAAAATATCGCATTATTTACGAGTACGAGTTCCACCGTGGCACCAGTGCTGCAGAAACGGCTCGAAGGATTAATGATGTGTATGGTGGTGGTGTCGCAAAAGAAAACACGGTGCGTTTTTGGTTTCAACGCTTTCGTTCTGGAAATTTCGACCTGCAGAACAAGCCCCGTGGACGGCCGGAGACCAAGGTCGATAATGATGAATTGAAGGCTATTGTGGAAGCAGATCCATCGCAAACCACATCACAGTTAGCTGCAGGCTGCGGTGTTAGTGACAAAACCGTTTTAATCCACTTGAAGCAAATTGGGAAGGTGAAAAAGCTTGAAAGGTGGGTACCTCATGAATTGAGTGAAGAAAACCGACAAACGCGCGTCGACTGCTGCGTTACATTACTCAACCGGCACAATAATGAAGGAATTTTAAATCGGATCATTACATGTGATGAAAAGTGGATCCTGTACGATAATCGTAAACGCTCATCGCAATGGCTGAACCCTGGTGAACCAGCAAAATCTTGCCCCAAGCGAAAATTGACTCAAAAAAAGTTACTTGTAAGCGTTTGGTGGACTAGTGCCGGTGTCGTACACTATAGCTTTCTTAAATCTGGTCAGACGATTACGGCTGATGTCTATTGTCAGCAACTGCAAACCATGATGGAAAAGCTCGCTGTTAAACAACCGAGACTTTTCAATCGCTCTACGCCACTGCTGCTTCAAGACAACGCTAGACCACACACGGCCCAACAGACGACTACCAAATTAGAGGAGCTTCAATTGGAATGTCTAAGACATCCACCGTACTCTCCGGACCTTGCTCCAACAGATTACCATTTTTTTAGAAATTTGGATAACTTCTTGCAAGGAAAAAAAATCAATTCCGATGAGGCAGTCCAAACCGCTTTCAAAGATTTCATTGATTCCCTCCGAATGGTTTTTTTTAGTAAAGGGATCAATGAACTACCTATAAGATGGCAAAAGTGTATAGATAGCAATGGTACATACTTTGATTAATAAAATATATTTTAATATGAAAAAATTGCCTTTATGTTCCTCCCATACAAAACGCCAATTTCATATGTAAGGACCTAATATGTAAAATATATATTTATTTAATTGTTCATTTTCCGCATATTGGTCAGGGACAAACATTGTTCGTAAGAAATCTTAGTATTAGAATTATTAGAAAATTACAAGAATATTAATACAGTACTTATTAGAATCAGTCAGTTATGGAACTATTATGGAAAATATGGAATTTGTCCACGAAGTAATTTTCATGCATACATAACTTGAATGAAATTAAATCTAAAAACAGAAAACATATTTAGTAACAAATCCGCAAAATTCGTTTGAAAAAATCAAATCGTGTTCGCCTCTACACAGGCATCTTCAGGAAATAGTCTTGCAACTAAGCTGACGAGCCCTCTGTGGACGCGCTGCAAGTCAAGCTACTTTATTACTGAGCTGTTTTCAGATTTATTTTGAGAAATGAATCTCCGCAAAATAACGCCTGAATTAATTAGCTATCAAAGGAACCACCTTAATGTGAAAACAGTGATCAAACTCACTATCAGCAATAAAATGGCATAGAATCTCGTTCGACGTCCGTCATAAAAACTTTTTGAAACGTCAATAAAAATTACTATGTCAGTCTGTATAGGGAAAGTAACAGTGAACCCGTAAAGGAATATGGTAACAAGAAATGCAGATCGTTGAGATTGCAGCGTAGGAAGTGCCTAGAAGAAGGTTGCCTGTCAATCCGGCGTTCGTGCTCTTTACCCGCTAAATAGGTTCCTATCGTAAGAGGCTTTATATGTAGAATTATATAATGTTAACTAGTTTTCTTGTAGTGCTGCGAGCTGCAAGCAGCCCGCGGAGGTGGACATTCATGTTTTATTTGTTGTGTGTTTTTTTTTTTTTTTTTTAATGAGACAAAAGTAATTTTTGAAAATAAAAATTAAAAATTATATATATATGAAGAAAAATATGGTTTTTAAACCGCGAAGGCAGACCCCCCACTCGATGGACCGACGACGTTGTGGCGGTCGCGGGAATTCAGTGAATGGATCATCATTACCATTACCACACAAATGGTAATGATGATGATGTGATTGGGGGAGGAGTTTGATCAGCATTGGACGTATGTGGGCTGAAATGATGGTTAAACACCTTAATTAACTGAATGGATCTCAAAGTAACACCTGAAATATAATCGTATTTCAGTAAGTATTGAGACATGTTTAGTCCCGTTCGTTTCTGTAAGCCCTAGGCTAAGGCCTAGACGAGTCGCATAATAATCAAATAGCTTTCGATCAGCCCACGCAAAATGTGGCACTTATTAGTCCTACAGGTCCAATACCAGTCCTGGATATCTATCACGATACTTTCACTTGAATACTTGGTATTACGAAACTGTTATTGATATTTGGAATAGGTATACGAGTAGAATAGGTATTTCGTAGATTACGCTAGCAATTACCGTTGAATTTATGCATTTTGCATATAAGGTACATGTAATGTCTATTTGGGGTACGATACGAAAGCTTTATAAAACAAACATATTTTACTTAAAGTAAAATGTAGAAGACGAAATTAATTTCCACTTACAATCAGCAAGTTGAGTACCCTATATGTGTATACTGGAGATTAAGTACTTCATCAACCTGTAATGGTACCGCATAGTGGTTACTACCAAATTACTTGGTGGTAGGACTTTGTTTAAGTCTGATGATGTCTGAGAAAGATGGTTTACCCAATTCTGACGCCATAACAACAATTATTAATTTGTATGTTCCGGCATTTAGAGGTAAGGAAGCCAGTGCCTCAGTTTGTTGAGGATTCCGGGTGAAGTGCGCTACCATCTTCGGCCTTATCATAACTTGAAAATCAGGTGAGATGCGAGAAGGCCAAGCATCTCCCCATCGTACAAACAAAAAATCTCATTAGCTGATAGTAGGATAGGATTTATGCCATATTCGTCCCGAGTTTTCGTCCCGCGCCTTTAAAAAGTTTTTATTCGTCCCGTACGATAACATTTATCCATGTTCGTCCAGGAATAGAAACGGGGTAGGTATGATCTACCTCCTAGTGGTCTACCCTGTGCAACGGAATCTCTGGCTTTTGCTAGCGGTTACGGCAGAATGATCTCCACACTGGTGGTAGGAGCTGTAAAGATCCACCTAGCGACCACCCCTGCCATAGCCCGGCGCCAAACGGAAAATAAAGCTCGCTCCATGATAGATTATCCCTAGCCTAGAGGTCAAAAGCTATCCCATCATATATAAATACTGATCGCATTACGTGAGGACAGTGAGGTCTAATTAGTGGTTACCTTTTTTGTCCTATATCCGTTTCCTTTAAGGTTAGACAGGGTTCCAATAATAGTCTTAAAGCGAAGTGGGATCGTGGTTGCGTAGGTGATGGAAAGCGATAGCGGCGTAATGGCCGGCCATTGAAACTGCTTTTCCCGTAGAAGTATATATCTAAAAATAAAGATTTAGAGGAAACTTGCGATTTTATTGTATCGAGTCAAATTAAGTCGATCGTGTTTCGACTTCCATAACTTACCTACCCACTAACTAGAATCCCAAACTTACGATAGACAATAAAAAAAATATAAAACTCCATGTTTTTTGGCTTAACATAGATTTTCCGTACAATCAAAACGTGGTTTTTGGGACTCATTTTTCAATAGAGCAAGAGACAAATGACATAATGACACATTGAATACATGCTCGTACGTTGCTGTCACAGATGTTTCTGTTCTCTTCAATTTCACAATCTACGTGGGTGTCATGCGAAGTATCATCAATTGTTCAACCTCCTCTTTTCAATTTCTCAATTGAGAACAAAAATCTGTATGCCAAGGGCGTTTAACTTTAATTAAGCTGTAGGTAGCTGGAATCAATGTTATTGTGATGAACCCATCAAGGTGTCAAGGGCGTAAGTGTACCTAGCTGTCATGTTTTGTATTAATTATTTATTTAATTTTACGACAACGATGTGCTTGGCCTTCATCTCATCTGATTTTTCTAGTTATAATAAGGCCGAAGGCGGAAGCGCACTTCACCTGGAATCCTCAACAAACTGAGGAACTGGCTATCTTACCTCTAAATGCAGGAACACACTAATTTAAGAATTGTTGTTATGGCGACAGAATTAGGTAAGATGGCAGCTAGCCAGTTGGACTTAAACAAAGTCCTACCACCAACCAAACCAAGTACAATATTGTAATCTCCATGGGTATAGAACTGGGACCTCTGGATCTGACACCGCTGGGTGGACCACTAGACCACAGGAGCGATAAAGTATAATGGCTAAAATTTATGGATGTAGTGGATGGATAAGACAAACAAACGCCCGATTATGAGTGTCGTCTGTCGTACTAGGCGACTAATATCTTAGATTAAAGTCGGACCATCTAGGGTACTTAGGGGACCTAAGTAGTTTACTCATTGCTACCCAAAACGCTGCTACCAGCGTTTTGTGTTTTCAACTCTGCGCCTACGCCAGCTGTGAAGCATGGAAATTATAATAAATCCTCCTGTTTTAATAGAGATAACTGTATTAATGTAAACTTTATTGTGCACGAAAATGACATCGAATATTACAAATATTTGGTGACACAATTTATATTTATGAGCGGCCAAATTTATTTGAAACCACTTTTATATTTAGTTCCCTATCAAATTAAAAAGTGTCGTGCAAATCGGACTACAATTATTTTTGGCGAAGATATCTTTGTGCGTTGAGGAGTTTTGGTCTCAGTTCCAAAAACTGAAACCAATTTCAGACCAACGTCTATCGATCCTAAAAAGAATTACTCTGAAGAAACACTGTCCGAATTGAGAACCTCTTCCTTTTTGAGCAGTCGGTTAAAAACTATAGATAGCACACAGATTAGGATAAAATATAGTATGCGATGCAGAGTCCGCATTGGGTAACGTGATATGCGTCAGCAGTCAACGAGCTTATAAAACCATTCAATCTTACGGTTCTCATAACGTTAATTCTGATACATTACCTACTTTCAGAGCCTAACCTGAGGCGGTGTATTTATCTTCAGGTCACTTTCGCTTATTACGAAATATTCGTGATTCATCCAAAGTTTTGACAGGCAATAACATACCATAATCAGTTTATCTCATGCTTATCTCAACAAATCGTGAAGTACATCGTATTCGTATGTGTATGTGTATTTTATATGTATACCTGATGTGTATTTGTCCTGTCGTAGTCCGCACCAAGCAGTTCGCTGTGTATTGTGCCACAGGCAGCTTCTGAGAAGCTCGATGCATCATCAATTTTAAGATTTTTACATTATTCACCTACACATTTCACAGTACACCTGACTACGACCCGTGGCTTGAAACTTTGTGAGAATACCTTGATCTATCAAAAATAATTGAATTATCACGACTGTTGTATACCAAATCAGCCACGACCATGACACGAGAAAATTCAGAATATAGCTAACCTGTCTAATATATAATAATAAAAATAACACCCGTCAGACACAGGATGCTGGGCAGCACCAATAGCTTGCTAAATGTTCTGACAGACAGACATTGCAGTAGCCTGCAAAGGCACTTGATGCCTAATCTATTAATCCCTTACGCTAAACAAATTTATTATCAAATTAAATTAATTGTATTTGTGAATGTGAATAATAATATTATATGTTAAACCATGTTACTTAATCCATACTCTGATATCGATGTAATTGTCTGAATTAATAAACGTATTCAATTTATTTTATTTTATTCCGCTTCAGAAGAAGGGATAAAATAAGTTAGATAGGAGAAGAGATTTTAAATGTTTTGAATGCACACAGAAATTAAATGGAAATAGACGTATCAGGTAGGTAATGCTCTTAAATGTTGTAGTATGGAACTGCTTTGGGTGTTAAATCAAGATCTATAGACGTGTCTACTGGCTGGCATAGAGTACTTAACTCACACATTTATCAAGTGAATTGACATGTTATGTGGGAGTGATACGACAAAACGGTTGTTTCCGTTCAATAGACATGCGAGAAAGCTAGGCAGGCTTCCACTGTACCAAAGCTATAGTAAGAGATAGAGTCGCTAGTTGTATGTCATTCCTTATCTAACGTCAACTCACTCACTCACTGGGCAGTCACTCTGCTCGTGCGTCATAACAAGTCGGGGTGGAAGGGAAGAAGAATAAAGAAGAGAAAAAGATGATAAAAGAAGTTTCCACTCCCACTTTAGTCGCTGTCGGTTCTGCCGAAGGTTGAACCAATGCGAGATTTACAAAAAAAATTACATAAGTAATATTTTCGTAATCTATTAGTATATTACAAGCTTCGCTTAGTTTGGGACTGTGTGAAAGGTGGAGCTGTGTGAAATTAATGTCATGTAATATTATTATTAACCTTGCTAGCGACCACCCTACTGCCGAAGTCCAGGATCAATCGGTTTGCTGATTCTATATCCAGTGCCTTCTGGGAAAGTTCGCTCCACCATAGACTTATTCTTAATCGATCAAGAGGTATCTCATGTATTATAAAAAAAATGTGATCAGGGTTTCGCAGGCAAACAACTGATAAAGAAATAAAGCTGCTTAAAGATGATGACTTATTTTATGTAACTGGTTTTACTTATTACGTTAATTTAAATGGACTTATTTTAAGCAAAGTAAAGCTTAATAATTGTGATTGCAAGCTTCTAATATATAGAGATAGAGGGGTATTTAAAGGTCTGTCATGTTTTTCTTCCACCAGGCAACGTCACTGTGTTCCGGAATTAATGAACGATTGAGCACTTTAGTACACAAAAATTACATCGAATTTTAGGTTACACAGATTGAAGGGTTCCTTCCCTTCCGACATAGCTGTTGACAGATCAAGGGATGGTTCCCTGCAACCCAGTACTGAAAGATAGCTATAGCTACATCTAGGAGTTATCTCGCTGTTGTTTACCAGCTTTCTAGGTTCACGATTCGCCAATATGTGGCTTTCCCGGCGATACACCAATAGTATGATTATGATAGGTTTAGCTATAGCTTTCTAAGGCAATTCGCCACACTTTTGTTTTATTTATTGAGTCGCGTATATACGGCAATAGGCATATCCTTACAAAGAACAATTATTACCTTACTATGTCGGTTGATGATATTACAATACAATCCTTTGTTAAAAATACTGACCTATAGAAAATTGCAAAGGGTATGGTCTTATAATACACCCTTTCATTTAATTAGCTGCTATAGCAGTGTTTAACTATAAACATCGATAGTTTAACCCATAACCGGGTAGCTTGTATCTCATTAACTTTGAAAAACGACACAACCACTTTTATCTAGTACTTGTTTGACATATGCCAGTGTCACAGACGAAAGAGGGCCTGTCACATTTGTCAGGAGTGTATAATGTCACATTTCTTTCTCTAATCAAAAAAGTTTTAGCGAACCGATCATTAAACCTTCGAGGTAGGTTCCGGTTTTGCTGGATTTAGGAAAATATAATACTCGTAGTAGGCTTTGTTAATCACTTATCATCATTAATTCCTTTTAAACACGTCATGTTATCGTTCGTTACTCGTTGTTCAATAAAAAAATACAAATAAAAGTATAAAAGTACCAATTGTTTTTTTTGTACTATTCAACGTCAGAGTTATATTCAATGTTACAAGCTCTACTTAGTACGGGGTAGATAGCGTTGTGTAAAATGTCTACTAATATTTAGTCATGGTATACACATATACACGTGAGTTTTCTCTAGGGTCCTCTGAGGGCAAAATCTAATCGGCTGTAGTAATGGACAAATGTTGTTAACAGTTGATAAAAACAAGAAATGCGTTTAAAAAAAATCTAAATATATTTTATTTTTGAAGAAACTAATTAGATTGGATTTTGCCCTCTAAGGGCCGTTGAGAAAACTCGTTTGTATAATACCTACACATATCATACGAGCACTGAAGATTAGTAAATCTTATCTAAAGAGAAATACTATTGATGTGACATGCATTGCGCAACCTAACCATTTGTCAAATTACGATAAGACACTCGTCTTTCTCCAGAGCAAATCTCTCCGTGAATCATGACATTGAAATACAAATCGAATCAAAACAATTTTAAATGTCAAAGCCAAATCACTCCTAATCTCTTGACAGTAGAGGTTAATCATAGAATTCACTCGGCAAAAAGCTAGAAGCTGTCACTTTCGTTAAAACTATTTGTCACTTTTTTAACGTGTGCTTGTCAAAAATGAAAATGATTATGTGAACAAAGATTTAAATCTTCCGTAAACGTTAATACGCAAACTAATAATACTACCTTATAATATTTCTTACTAGTATGACGTAACCTTTTCAATTGAACGCAATCGTAATTATTTATTCATACGCGTACATTAAATACATTAAAGATCAGCAACTCCGATGATACGACTTATTTGATTGTGAAATTATGTTGGATGAATTGCTTCAAATTCTGTTCAATTGATAAAATGTATGATTAGTCTATTTTTGACGTGAAGTGAGACTAAATTTATCAGATACATAGAAAATACCTAGGAACTTCGAATTTTAACCTGATAGGTCTAGTAGTTCAACCCACCGATTTCAGATCCAGAGGTTCGATCCCCAGGGAGAGTACAATATTGTGCTCGGTTTGGTTGGTGGTAGGACTTTGTTTAAGCCTGCCTAGCTACCACCATCTTACCTAATTCTGTCGCCATAATAACTATTCTAAAATTGTTGTGTTCCGGCATTCAGAGGTCTTACCTCTGATAGACAGTTCCTCAGTTTGTTGAGGATTCCGGGTGAAGTGCGCCTCCACCTTCGGCCTATCTTAACTTGTTACCAGGTTAGATGAAGGCTAAGCGCTTCCCCGTCGAACAATATAAAAAAATGAAAAACGAATAAGGGGTCTTAGCTAGTTTATCTGGAAATGAGAGCAAATCATTTAAAAAAAAATATAAATATTACAGGACATTTATACTTTATTTATATTTATTTAAATAATTTTAAAAGGCTGTTCTTTGTATAAAAGGGATTAACAACATCGCTATTTTTCGGTGCTGGTAATATCTACAGATCTCATTTTTGGTGAACAGAAAACATAGGTGTGTTGTCTTCAATTTGGGTTATTCAGAAACACGCCACAAAACACGAAATAGATAGAAAAATTAAAAGTTGTTACGCAAACATTTCCAAATTTATCTATGAAATGGCGAAATTCTTGAGTTGTTTTTAATTAAATAGGAAGCATGTGTTGTTTAATTCTTTTGGATTTAGATTCGTTATGTTTTTTTAAGTTGTCGTTGAAATAAAATCCCTCATCCGTTTCATTCAGCCACGTACGTGTACTCGTGCAAGTATGTATTGCTTCGTCCCTGTCGTTTTGGGCACCTAGAGCAGCCTCTTAATTTAAAATGCTAGCATAACATCTCACGGTGAATATAATTGTAATCTTCATAATCTCTAAACTTAGTTAAAATGGGTAAGGTACCATGGAGCATTACCTAACTAAGTATGGTCGTGCAACACCATAATGCATTTTCTTGGCGTGTCTATCATAATTATTTCATCATTAGGGAAGTTGTAAGGAAGTCATTTAAATAATTCTATTAATATTTTACGCGCTGGTCAATTATTTACTGTATTATCTAGACTAGGCGTCGTTTCTCTATTCCCGACACAGGCTTTATGACATGTAGGTTATGTGTTTTTTTATAACATTACTCGTGTAGAACATCATTATTAATATCTTACACAGTACTTAATATCTAAATATTTGCAATCGTCGTGTAGCATTTGACTGACTTGACTGACAGACTGGACTGACCAACTTTACTGACTCACTGACTTACAATCAATACACAGCCCAAACCAGAGGTCCAAGAGACTTTTTCAGGTTAGCTTATTTTTATGATTTTAGAGGTGGTAAGAAAATGTTTTAGGAAATTTGATTAAGGTTATTTGTTAATGTACCCACCATTTCTCGTATCAAGCAGTCATAATTTCAACTTATAAGTTAAGTGAATCATACTTATACTAGTAGGTCATACATACCTACACCTAGGTAAGATTAATCTTAAGTATAATTTATTGTTGTCCTAACTTCACAATGTTAGCTTCAAGCTAATTATCACTGCACCGTAACTAATGACTGTCAACAATTCTCTTTGATATGTCAGTTTGACGGATCATTACCACCTTTTTTCTATTTTCGATATGTTCCCTGTTTCGGAATGTCAGGAATTTATTGAGACTCCATTTGGAGTCTAATCCGCTCACATCCTCTTAAATCCTTTACTTAAATAAATGTTTGACTTTTATCTTGCTTCCTTTATACACGAACATGCTTTATCATGTCCTATTTTTGGAAATAAACCAAGCATGTCTTTTTCTGAACCAAATAACGGTAAGTAATTCAATGGATTTTTATCATCGAAGAAAAAAAACTAAAAGTTGTTTTATTTTAATTACCTTATTATTCTTTATGTTTTTTTAAATGACGCAGAATGTATGTCGTTACTTTTGTAATAATATGCGGACGGGAACAGTGCAAGGAAACACATTATAAACGCGCTGAGCGTGAAGAAAAACTATGAAAATGCGTTTCATATATATATATATATATATATTTATTGGTAATTTTGAATCTAATCTTTGAAAATAACTATGTACAAAGGAATCAGTCAGATTATCTAAGGACCGTTACAAATGGCCTATAGGTAACTCAACTGTTCCAGACCAGTACCAGACGGAAGCGTGCCCAAGACACTGGCTGCATTGCCACGCTGAATAGCTATGCTAATTCGCTGGCCTAAATAAGAGCCAGCCCTTGGGTCACGTGTCGCCTCAATCAAAAGCCCCGCAATATTATTGAAAACCCGGAGGGTTTAAAATTAATAAATTAAGTTTTATAATTTAGAACGTACCTTCTGACCTATATACTATGAGTAGGGGAAAAATATAGATCTATTATAACCGTTCGATCAATCCGAAGATTATTGATAAAACTCAATATAGAAAAAAGGAAACGAAAAGTTAGTAAGAAGAGCGGGAAATGTTTTTATTCTATATTTATTATTTTTTCTTGTGACAAAGTTAGTTAGAAACACGGAAGCAACAGCTAATTGGCGATGGTTATACTAAGGAAACGTCTGGCTTTTTAAATCTTTATTGGTCATATCTAAAATTTATATAATGCCAAAAACTGATTATTTCATATTACCAATTCCGCAAAATTATACTGCCTGAAAACGAGTAAAAAGTTTTAAAGATTTGAGAACAATTTGAAGACCTATATTTTTTTATTAAAGAATTTGTCTTTTTTTTACCTTGTTGGTATAGTATAAAGCACTATGTATCCCTCGGAAGAAAGTGCTATTGCCAACATACATGGTATTAAGAAAACTACACCTTCGTTGGTAATCGGTGAACAATGTACGGCGGAGTACGTAGCTTGTTACCGGCCTGAAACACCTTGCTTTAAAAATTTACTTTCTTTGCTTCCAAAATGTATTTTGGAGCTGACGAAAACATGCTGACTGTTAAGTGATAGCCCTATGAAACTAGCTTGCAATCCAGTCAAAAACCTTTTTGAGTGTATCCTAGTTATTACGCATAAGAAGTAAGTTAACTTTGTTTTTGTGTGTGGTAATCTCATGTCATAATATCATGGTATTAAGTAATTTGAATGAGTTCAAGTAACGTAATAATATTCACGGCGGCATAATAAAAATCAACATGAAATGACTGTGTTGCAATGGGAGCAATCAAAGAAACTGCTATTAGATAAATCAACAGAATTGTAATGATGTTTTTTCAAGCGGTTTGAAGAATGTGGACGACCCGAAATAGTTGGTGTTGGGTCCGGTCATAAGTGACAACCTGACAGATTTAACCAGAAACTACAAATAGAACGGAAAAAATAAAGTATGATTTAGTGTAAGAACGTACCTTCTGACCTATATACTATGAGTAGGGGAAAAATATAGATCTATTATAACAGTTACAACTCCGTACGATCGATCCGAAGATTATTGATAAAACTCATTATAGAAAAGAGAAAACGAAAAGTTAAGTAAGAAGAGCGGGAAATGTTTTTATTCTATATTTCTTATTTTTTCTTTTGACAAAGTTAGTTAGAAACACGGAAGCAACAGCTAATTGGCGATGATTATACTAAGGAAACGTCTGGCTTTTTAAATCTTGCCCAATGATTGATTAAGTTTCAAAGATTATTTTTGTTAATGCACTGCGATGGCATCAATCTTTCACGGCCCAGTGGTATTTTAGTTTTAATATATTGTAGAAAGTTTGGTTGTTGACAGAGCATAAAGTTATACCGGCAGAGTATATTTTATAGATTTATTTTTTATCGTTTAGCATCACACTTATACAATTACAATAAATATGTGGGACATCACTCAAAATAACATTCAATTGACTGCGAATATTATTACAGGCCTGACTATGTTTTTATTTTACCATGTTGTTATTCACAATTAGTGTTCTTGATCTGATACCGGCGGCGTCAGGTTCGGTTCTGCTTATGTTAATCAGGTAGATTACCCTCGTAAGTCTTACTTAAGTACTCGTAATGATGCATTGCCTTTGTCACACAAACTCATTACAAGTATCGTGTTGTAAGAACAGCCGCACACGAATGTTTGTTGTCATGTTTGTAAAGTTAATCGATTCGCAGTTTGACCCGGGAAAGGGCAGAGCAGGCCAATTTCCTGTAAATTCAAACGTCAATCAAATGATTGGAGAAAATGAGCAGATCACGCACTGTTGATCTGTTTTGAAGCTTTGGATGCGGACTTCGGACTTTCCGCTTCGTTGCAGTAGTCCTATTACGAAAAACGAAACATGACGTATCCAATGACGGATTGCACGTTTTATATCGTATTAGGGCCTCAGTTTCGAGCGCCTGGAATCCCTGAAATGAAACTCTGATATTTTAAGGCTTCTCTCTTTCTTTCTTTTTTCTTTTTGATTTTTAATAACAATTCTAAAAATGTTGTGTTCCGGCATTTAGAGGTAAGATAGCCAGTTCCTCAGTTTGTTGAGGATTCCGGGTGAAGTGCGCCTCCACCTTCGGCCTTATCTCAACTTGTTACCAGGTCAGATGAAGGCCAAGAGCTTACCCGTCGTACAATGAAAAAAAACAGCACGCAGCACGTTCTCTTCTTCCACTTTCTGTCACCTGTCTGCATCCACTTGTCTCACATGCTTATCGTCACTCTTACAATCCATCCATCTCGGTCTACCCCTACTCCTACATCCACATCTACGGCAGTCAAATTGATGCAAGAGGATTTTACACAAGTCTGCAAATCACACGACGCAGGTCTTGTTTTGAATGCGAGTAAAACCAAAATAATACACGTACACTCAAGATTCATAAAACCAAAGAACTTATTCAACATAATATAACTCATAGTCATAGCTGTCTGCATACAGACACCACATCTAACCGTTGTTTCTGTGATTCAATCGAGCAAGTAGTACATCACACATACCTGGGTCTCATAGTTAATATCCGGTTCCGTTGGAGCTACCCCGTAGACTCAGTTTTTAATAAGCTGCGAGCAATCTTAGCAAAATTTTACATAATTAAACGAAAAATACCATATAATATTCTATTATTGATGTATACTGCACTAGCCGAATCAATTATTTCCTATGGCATTACAAGCTACCGACGAACTTATAAAACTTATCTAGACAAAATACATTATTTACAAATCAGGCTTTTAAAATTAATTGTACCTAAAAAAATAAAACAACTATACTATGACAACGTATCAATTCTCTTCCAGTACACTAAAACACTACCTATACAAGAAAAAAATAACCTAAACCTAATAACAGAACAATGCAACAATCATGACTTTCAAATACCTATAACTCACAAAATTATAACTCAAAACCAAACTTATAATACGAAAAGCGCATAACTTCTACGGTAGACGAACTTTAAAATATATCATACCCAACTTATTAAACTCATTGCGTCAGTCACTCAAACATAATATTAACAATAAAAACTATGCTTAAAAAATACTTTTATGAGCAGATATAAAATATTTATACTACCTATTTCAATAATATAAAGCTATAGATAGATGATTTGCTATGTATTTGTCTAATAATTACCTATGTGTGTAGATCAATGCTTAGTTTAATGTAAGTGTTTTAAGTACTTAGTTAATTTAGTTACCTATACCTAGATAAGCGAGTGTGAGCGCCAACACAAACCAGTAATGGTTTTTATGGTACAATACTTAATTTAAATGTACTTAAACTTAATAATAAATAAATCATTAATTCATTCATCTAACATTCATCCATCTCTTCCTCGGTCTACCGATACTCCTACATCCACATGTAATATTCTTTAAGTTACGTGACTTTCTTTCATCAGCATGCATATCCTTACCACGTTAACCCATCACTCATTATTCTTTTCGTCATTGACGCTACTTCCAGGCTTTCCCGGTTGTACCTACTCATTCCTTATCTTATCCATCTTAGTATCTTTATTATAATCACCACGCTTGGCAGGCAGATTGGTGATCGCAGTAAAGATGTAGATAATACACAAAAGGAAGCTGCTGCCTTTCTTCTGGTGAGATCCCTTAGACTTTTACGACATCAATGGGCATTCTGATGCCGCGACCGCCACGGCCATTGTATTTGTAACATACAATTGTTACACCACGCATCTTAACATTCGCATCTCAGTCACACGTAAACTCTTTTGATGGTGATATTTTGTAACCCGTTGTGATTGTAAGTCATGATCGGAACACAAATCTTGACTAATAGCAATAAATTCATGGATCATATTTCATTTGAACGAACATTTCGTTCGGAAACATATATTACATCAGACGGCAATCCAAATATCCGATACATTGTGCAACATGATATAATTTTTACGACAGAAGTTTATTTTAGTTCGACCGCGTCCTGTCAGGAAAGCTTTTAAGCTGTGGTTTCTTCGCCATAATCATGTGGATGTTTTTAGGGCAAGTTTGTTTAATTTTATTGGACAGTCTTAGCTCCCTCTGGCTCTGACTTCCTTTAAAATTAAGGTGGAACCTGGGTACTAAGTAGTCAGGAGACACAAGATACATGTGGCATGCATGTAGCGGTAATCTTTACGCATTTGAATCCACAATATTTAACAACACACATAATTGTCGTGTGGAGTCACTTCACTCTTCCGCCAATGTCCGCTTATCGAATCGCTTAATGTTTTTGGGTTCCGAAGAAATCATCCGGTACCCTTATCTCTAAAAGTTTATCACGGACACTTCTCAAAAACTACGTAACTTAGGTAGTTGTATTTTTTTTTTGCTAAAGAACACCATATCAGCAACTGTGGTCTTATGTTAGGTCCATTGCATACAACGTTAATTAATGAATGAAAATTATTAAATATGTTTTAATCTCATCAGCTTTCACTACATTACATAGTAGGTTTAGTCACCAATAGGGAGTACAGTACCAATCAATCATTAGTTATCTAAGATAGAAATGTTTCGTTATGTTCGCTGAGCCACAGATTATTATTACAGTAGGTAAAGAGATTGATATAGCCGGTGTAGACACGAAAATGTCTTGCTCTGCTTTATATCTTCCGCATTCTTCTAATTGGTTCTATTCCTGTTTCCCTTTATGGACAGTTACTGTATTCTTTATAGCTTCCTCTTAGATTCTGGACACCTTTTTATTTGGACATGTTAACCTGGTTTTACGTGGTTCTAAAACAGTGTGATTTATTACAACAAAACTCTTCACTTTGGATCGGCCTTTGATAAACAGGCGTCAGTCGTATGCTTTTTATTGGGTTTCCTTGAGGAATAAAGTCATTTTTTTTCTATACGTTGTATTGATAAAATAGTTTGACCCCGAGGATGACATTCTTAATCCTCTATTTGTTGATTAGCGTGTGGTTTAAAGTTGGAAGTACTAACAATTTGGTAATATATTGTTAGTACTTCCAACTTTAAACCACACGCTAATCAACAAATAGAGGAAATGTTTGATAGAAATGTAACAATATCAAAACAAAATCAATTATATTACTATTATTATAGGTGCCCTAAAACGTATTCACATTGCTTCAAGAAATTGCACTGTATTCCTTACAGCTCTGGCTGATTTTATGGCATATTGAGATGCGACATCGCATCAAGGCTTTGGGATGTGGCCTACTTAAAGGTAAAATGTTCTATTTTTATAAGCCCTAATATTAACAAGTTTATACAAATAGCTCGTAACTGACAGATGTTAAGGTTTTGATGCCACCTGGAAGAAAGGATTATTTTTAAATCTTGTTACTGTTGAACCATTATATTTTACGAGCTCTGAAAGTATTCAGTGTAATGACTTGGGGTTCATAATATTATCGTTAGGGGAAGAGCAGTTGGCTGTCAAATACCGATTAGAACAGTTTTAAGTATCTTCTAACAAAAAAATACTTTTGCAGTAGTTACTACACCATAAAAATCCCTTAAAAAAATATTTAGAAGTTCCTGTTGTCATACTCTCTCAATCTCCTGCTAGTGATACGTAGTTGGTACTAGCTGCGATCACCAACCGCCTGCCAAGTGTGGCGATGATTAGAGTAAAACTCGCCATTTTAAGAGCAAGCTCTGTCCAACGGTGGACATTGATGAGCTGTTAATAATGATGATGATGATGATTTAGCCTTTTTTGCCTTTATGGATAAATTATTTTTCTACCTTTTTTTAAATCAAGATCGTAACGTAAAGAAAAACGTTAAAAATTCATAAACTGCAAGCAGTATGAGGTTTCTACTAAAACATTAATGTTATACTAAAATAAACATAAATTTGTGGGTTAAACAGTTTAAAATTACTGATTTCTCCATTGTAAAAGTCGTTATTGCATCGATAGGGAATATCGGTTACGATTACGATATAAATGGGTATCGCGTCTCGTAATCGGTATTGGTGCACTCAAAATCGTAATAATATCGGATACATCCAAACACACACACTTACTTGCGGCTTTGTAAAATACCTTATTTCTAGACGAGTTTTCTGTGCGTACTTTTTTTATTGTTCGTCGGGGAAGTTCTTGGCCTTCATTTCACCTAGTTTCTAGTTATGTTAAAGCCTAAGGTGGCAACGCACTTCACACGGAATCCTCAACAGTCTGAGGAACTGACTATATTACCTGTAAATGCCAAAACACAACAATTTAGAATTGTTGGGAGAACTTGTTGGGTGCTGAGAAACTGACATGTGTTCCAGTATAAAGCAGCGCATCACAGCACCCAGTGAGAGGATACCGGCCCATAGAATTAGCAGGTAGAAGTGGTAATGGACCTTATAAATAAATTGATGTGCAACACTGCCGCATTAAATATTAGTTTGTCAGTATCAGTATCGTCTACTGTAAAATACACATTAATAATTTACTTATACATAAACAGACATGGATCAGATCACGCATGCCCGTTTTACAATTTTCTAAATTTATTTAGAGACCTAGGGCTCTGTGTTTAAAAAAAGAGCACTCTTCGTTTAAAAAAATCTTGCGGGGCTTTTGTGATACAAGGGTTGGCTCTTATTTAGGCCAGCGAATTAGCATAGCTATTTACGTGGCAATGCCAGTGCCTTGGGCACGCTTCCACCTGGTACTGGTCTGAAACAGTTGAGTTGCCTCTAGACCGTTTGTTACGGTCTTTAGGTAATCCGACTGTTTCCCTTGTAAATAGTTCGTTTGATACATGACTGTAAAATCATGTTACCACGTTAATCATATTGACTACAGTTTCAGACGAGATAAAACTCAATAACCAGCAACAACTGTCTTACCCGACCCGGCTTAGATCAATATGATTAACTAGCCAGTCTCATCATTCGATTTAAGATAATTCAGTACTTCGAAAGCGTTCTCCCAGTAAACTAACTGGCATGTATGAGGCCCCGCGGCTCGCTGGCTACCGATAACAAGCATTGTTCTACTTCGTCCGGATTTGTTATGCCCATAGATAAAGGCGTAGAAAGATGGCGGGTTGTAGCCACTATACCGTCCAAGCGCGAGTGTCAAGTAAGTAGGTAGTCAAACGCTTGGCTATAAAAAAACGTTGGACTCGCGCACAGAAAGTTCCTTTGAGCATAAAATACGGGATTCCGACACTCGCTTGGCCGGTTTTTAGTATTAAATTTATTGTCATACATCATGTTTGCATGTGTTACTGTTTTTAAGAACCATTTACAACCACACTTCAAGCAAAATAAATTATTTCTATTTCTATTATAGAGCTAAATTAAAATCGTTTTAAAAAAAATATATAGTTGTATGAAGTTTCTTGTACGTGTATCTACCAAGCGGGCGAAGCCACGGGCAAATTCTTGTATAAAATAGCTTGGCGTAAGCTGTAGCGTGGGTGAGTGACGTACTGAATACAGCGCACAGCCTTACCCGTTAGTCCTAGCGACTTGAAATTTTAAGGTGTCATAAAAGGTGTGCTATACTAAGAAAGGAGTTTTGAAGATCTCCACTTGATGACGAGAAGTCCCGGGGATTCCACCACTTTTACCAAGTTTGTAGTCATATTTGCATACTCTATTCTGTCTTTATATTACTATAGCGTGCTGTCTGGTTTAAGCTATCTAATAGACTATTATGGGCATTTTTTTTATTGTAGCGCTTGGCCTTCATCTCACCTGGTTTCAAGTTAATATGAGGGCGAAGGTGGAGGCGCACTTCACCCGAAATCCTCAACAAACTGAGGAAATGGCTATCTTACCTCTAAATGCCGGAACACAACAATTTTAGATTTGTCGCCATAATAATGGCGACAGAATTAGGTAAGATGGTGGCTAGCAAGGTGGACTTAAACTCCTACCATAGATAAAAAAAGAACGAAAAAGGATTTTGCACCATCATCCGCCCGAATGTCTTACCTAAATGCACTGGAGTAGCAGTTTTCATTCAGTTACTCGTATCGCTTCTTTTGAATTTTGAGCCGTCTTTATAGTTGCTATTTGTATGAAAACCGAGTAAATGTATATGTTGCTATCTTTTACTAGCATCACATTACAAAATTTGCTATTTTTACAGTGCATGTAAGGCGTGCGAGATCCTTTTTAGTTTTTTTGATCTAAGATTACCTACTGCATGCAAACTCTTTGGTTAGGCCCAGAATTTATAGCGAACAATAAAGAAAGGTCTCTTATCGAGTTTGTATGGTAATTGTGCAACTAAATAAGCGGATTTGCATGCTCTTGCATATGTAGATAAACATAAACTAGCGGACGGTCTTCAGTTTGTAGGTCGGGCATAGGACTATTATAACCGTATCCTGAAACTAAATTCTAGCTTAAATTTATATTTAGTGCTCAAGCTTAAGCTGGATCCTCTGGGCAATGTATGCGCCTTAAGGATTCTGGAAAATTGTAAACACATCGTGGATTCGAAAATATGAAATTCGTTATTACCTACATACATCTAACTTATACCAATAATATTGAAATTTCAGGTTAAGATTTTCCATATCGGTTCTTCAACTATGCTCGTAAAGATTCAGTCAGCTAGGAACCAATAAGGGAAAGTAAACAATATGTTGTTTTTAATATTGTTGTGGTTATGTTATTGTTGTATTCCGGCTTTATCATAACTTGAAACCAGATTAGATGAAGGCCGCACTTTCCCGTTGTACTATAAAAAAAAAGTAGCCTGTGTGGCGAATAAAATATTTTTAATACAAAGTGGTTTTTAAAGCTACAATTCACCAAACACTGTACCTAAAGATGAGAAACAACCATCAATCGAGACTAACATCGATTGAAGCTTAAGTATACCACTGAATGGAAAGAGTTCAGACATTTAATGTTGGAAAAGGAATGTGGAAGTGATTTTTACTATCTGTGAAGGATATGACATAAGTTCCTGTTTGAATTTGTTATCAGACAATCTTCCTACCTAGTTTTGAGTGCAGTGCCCTGTTACCAAAATCTATGAAATTAAACGTGTTATCTTACAAATTGAGCAATAGTACAGATATCACTATGTGCCTTGGAAATCTTGGAATGCTAATCGACCGTAACGCTAGAATTCGCCATGGTACGAAAGGAGAGGTAAAATGAAAAGTTTTGCGAAACTATGGTATTGGTACTCCATGCCTAACGGCTATTTAAAGTAGGCCTGATTCTCCCAAAAAGGTATTACATCATTAACTAAAAGAAAATTTGGCTTAAGCTTAAAGCGTGGATAATTTAACGAGTAAGCGTAATGGGACAGTGGAACGAATTTATTGTGTGTGCTTTGCGTGATACTGCGATACTAAAGATCATAGATAGAAGAACTAAACGACCATTGGACAGTATGCTATTTTTGTCTGATAAAAACATTGAGAGGGAAAGAATACAACTAGCTTTATCCCGTGGCCTCGCTCGCGTGGTACCCGGATAAATTGTAGCCTATATTCTGACCCATGGCGCACACTGTATCCATGACAAATTGTATTCAGATCAGGGACGCTACCGCCGACGGCGAAGCCGATCTCCATTGGCTTAAAATTAGCTTCATATGAAATAAAATCGATTTTTACCTACTTTTTATCACAAGTGTGAAATCCAAAATAGCGTTTCCCATCTGAAAAGTGAACACATGCTAGGAGACTTTCTTTGATTGGCCACAGCGTTTTGTTGCGTTTGCATAACATAATATTTTTCGGTTTTTTGAGTAAAATAATTCGTTTTAGGGTAAAATTACTGTTATATACCTTGAAATAAAAAATAATGAGCACTACAGAGTATTAATAAATGATGTTCTAATTTAAAAATAAATGTGATATTGCATTTTTATGAAATCGTTGCGTTTCGCTCATGTTACACTTGTTTCCTTTTGAAATCCTTATTCCATTGTATGCTAGGAATCTCATCATAACATTGATGAACTTTATAAAGAATGGCGGTAGCATTGCAGACTTATCTAGAGCTGAAGAAGGAGATGAAATCATAACATGACAATGAACTTCGACGAAATACCCGGTTGGTTGTTTAGCCATTTATCATGATAAGGTACCAGACAAATTTCTTGGCTTCAATCAATAAATAGTAAAAGTAACTATGCATTTTACACAACGCTATCTAACCGCAAGCTAAGCAAACCTTGTAATATTGTAACTCAGTTATCTATCTTCTATATAATAAAAATCAATAAGTGTTCGTTTGTCTCGCCAGAACTCGAAAACGGCTGGTTTGTTGTAGTTCAGGGAAGGTTTAAACGTTGAGAAAATATGCAAAACTTGCGAGGCAGGTAGTAAAAACAATAGTTTCATTTTCCCATATAAACTGTTCTACGTACTTTCGAGTCAAACATTTGACGTTCGTCCTTTCGGATAGATATAACTATAACAACATCTAGTCGATGTGGCAATTTCGAGCGGAATGTATGGGGATTTTCAAACAAAATGTCAATGCCACTTCTAAATCGAACAATTTTTACGTAGATTTCGTATGTAGAGTTCGAAATAATTTTAAAATATAATGGCCAAGCACGAGTGGTTTTTTTTTAAATGTACACGACATTGAATCCAATAGGTTTTTTTTTCCCTTGGAGGAATCCGACTATTTTCCACGATCACGCCGCTTGGATACGTTTTTTTTTTTTTACTTGATTTATAGAGGTGAAGGCAAAAATCATTTGTTAAATTGTATCCAAACACATTGAGTTCAGATAGGTAACAATTTTATTCAGTTGTGTTTGAAATATTGTAATTGCAATACCAAATACCGAGTTATAAAATAAATGTCCTGTAAAACTACAACACACTGTCCTAGATATTTAAGTATGCATAGAACTTAACTTAGTTTAGTTAATTTTAGATTTTACTTAATTTGTAGTTTTGCTGAAATAAATAATTTTGTCATTTTTTTACTCTCACTTTTTTTAAATTAACATGCAACACACCGAAGACTCAATTCAATTTAAACGCTTCCGTCTGGTACTGGTCTGGAACAGTTGAGTTACCTATAGGCCGTTTGTAACGGTCCTTAGGTAATCTGACTGATTCCTTTGTACTTAGTTAGTTTAATTTATTGACAACAAGACAAGCCTCATAGCTCAGTCGGTAGTAACACTGCCTTCGGCGCTGTAGGCTGTGGGTTCGATTCCCACCCAGGACAAACATTTGTGTGATGAATATAGATGTTTGTTCTATGTTTGGGTGTTGTATCATATAGTACGTATGTATTTACAAAAAGTATTTAAGTATTTTATCCGTAATCTAGTTCCCATATTACAAGCTATGCTTAGTTTGGGGCTAGATGGCGCTGTGTAAAATGAATGTCCTGTAATATTTATTAATTTATGGAATAAATGTAATTTAAAATTATTGTATCTAATAAAACTGTTCAACCGAATCGTAGCCCCAACAAAATCCTTTTCAGTTCCCAAAAAAATACTGAATCGCCTAGGTAGAAGTACCCAGCAGTCTACAATAATTTATCATTGACGTTAAAGTGACGCAATCCCACATAACAGCTCCAATAGCAAACACGCTCACCCACCCGGATTTCATCAGATCAAATCAGTTGCATCTACGATCACCTACCGCGATGTACAAAGCTTATTCATACGCGTACTACTTGAGCAAGTGTCACAACTGTAAGCGACCTTCAATTGAGATTTGAGATTCAATAGCCATACACGTCAGTTATGTCAAAGCAATACCGTAAGCATAACCATAAACGACTCAAGCTTGGATAAAACATGAGGATAACATGGATAGGACATTTTAAAAGCTAAAGTTTTCTGTGACTATCTCTGTGGTCTAGTGGTTCGCCCACTGGTATCAGGTCCATAGGTCCGTCGCTCGATCCCCAGTGGATAGACCACCTCCATCCACCATCTTACCTTAGTCTGTCGCCATAACGACAATTCTAAGTTGTTGTGCTCCGGCATCTAGAAGTAAGATAGCCAGTTCCTCAGACTTCAGGTGAAGCGCTAAAAAGAAAAAAGCGTAAGCCAATACATCATTATGCTGTCTCTCTCTAAAGCTAAACTGTCCCCAACACGATTGTTGGCCCGATTATTAACATAACTGGTTAATGGCTTAGCAAAATGATTGTTTTGAAACCGCTATCATGAGCACTCAGGTCATAATAGTGGTTTTAATGTATGTACCATAGAAAAGGTTTTCATAGTTATGGTTGTTCCTCGACTTTAGGATCGCGTTTTAAAGTTTTTGCTCAATGCAAATGAATCCACAATGTGGTATGAAACTATATTCATACCACATTGTGGATAAAAAAATGTGAAATTCGCTAACACATGTTTCTGATAATAACATTATTTTTGAACTATTTTTGTTTGAGTAACAATAATATTCCATATATTTATACTTTTTATTAGTATAATTTAATTTAAATTAAAAAAACATATTGAGTACCTACCTACCATTCACGGTACAAAAGTGCCCATAATGCTTGCAGCATTACCTAGCTTTTAGAACATTTTTGAAGATTTTCCATATTGGTTCCCTAACTCTTTAGCATCAAGTTTGATCGGGAACCAATATTGAAGATCCGAGCATTGAATTTTAAAATTATTGTAGTTATTTACATGTAGCCTGTAAAACTGTTAAAATTGTACCTACATATATGTAGGTATAATTTTTATCACCTTACGTAATTATTTTTTTTGTATTTTAAGTGATAGCATTTAGTCACAACATTTAGAAATGTTATATTAACACAAAAATTAACCCGCGACGGGATTCGAACCCGCATCTTTTCCTCAAGCCGGAAACGCTCTAACCAACTGAGACACGAGGGTAATGACGCAGATTCCGAATTTTTGTGTCATATTGATACGTAATTTTATTCCGTATATTGGCTTAGTCATAATCATATCACTATTGGACCAAACCTTTAGCAAAGCTCGTGGATTTCACCATTTACTTACCTCTGGCTTTTATTCAAAGTCTAAACTAAGAGGTAGGTACAAACCATCGTAAGAGAAACGTTTGTGTGATGCATATTATCATATGTTTGATGATATTATTTACAAAAAAATAATCGATCTCACCATCTACTACCAACTGGGCTATGAGGCTTATATCTAACTATGTGCTTCTTCTTTTTCAGGTAAGCAACATTTCTGGTAAGCCAGGAAAGAAGATCCTAAACAAGCTTTGGGTCTTGCCACTTCGTCGAATGCTAAAGAAAATAGGTAATACTCCCTACTGAATAAAAGTTATTTTTTAAACTTTTGCGATTAGAACACATTTTTTTTATTTCGGAAAACGAGTATGCTGGTGTGCAGAATACGCGATAAATACCCGTTTTTCGTATCAAAATAATACAAAGGTATGCTAGCGACCAGGCGAATGCCTAAAAGTAAGCTCTTAGTCTGGGCTAATGCCCACTTTACTACTTTTCCAAAAACAACCCGATTGCGAAATATTAAAATAGCAGTATATTTTCCATAGCGTTCTACATTTGCTACATTCCTTGAACACCTTTCTTGCTTCATTCACTTTCTTGCGGTGCTGGAAAATTGACAGGTCTATGTTTGGGGCGGACTGCTAGTATAAAGATATAGTTCGCTTCAAATATACACCACTTGATATTTTAGCCACGAATCATCTGACCAGAGCCCCGGTTCTACTAAACCAATCGCTTGACTATCGGCGCAGAATGGCCAATAGAATACCAAAAGGCACTTATAGTGGCCATTCAGTGACGATAACATTGTCATAGTCAAGCGATTGGTTTAGTATAATCGTGGCCCTGCTTCCATTCGTACCATGCATATGTGACGATAGTCGCTGTTGGCGCTTTCGCATAAAACATTGGCTGCATGTATTGATGTGTGTAGGATTTTAGAAAAAGTATCGATCTACAGTTCATATACAGATTTTACCTGCAAAATTTCATTTGAATCCACGTGTCATTTCGAAATGAACGTCAAACTACGTTTGTATGATAGATCAGTCCTACTTGTCAGAGCGACAAGGTGTAAATGAAACGAAGAAATATGAGATAGTCATCTGTTTGCGACACTTAACGATTGGGAAATGTTTACCGTGATATGTCACAAACGTATTTCATTTGTTTGTTTTAATATTTGGGACACCGGATAAAATGTTAGAAAACTATGATTGCCGTGCAAATAGGAATTACACAATGAAATGTAGTTATCAGTTATAATTTTAACTACTAGTTAAACGACAATGTTCTACTTATTTTACTTGACTTCGTCAGCGCTGGGTGTCGATGGTTGGATGCCTCTTGATTCTTTAATTTGGAAGAGATATATATAGTTTGGATAGATTTCAATGTATTCGATTATCTGAAATCATATTTAAAATTAAAAATAGTATGCAGTTATTGAAATTGACCTTTATTAAACAAACGTATCTAGTACAAATACAAAAATTAGACAAAAAATTGACATCCGCAGTTAGTTTGTTTTGCTTTCCAGCATAAGGGACCCCAGACTTTTAAAAAGCTCGCGATCTCAAGCTTTCCTCCTCTGCCTGCTGTATCTTTGAAATCATCTACCCATCTTCAAAAGATGTCACAGAATGTTACCCTAGAAAAGGGAAGAGAGTGAGAGGAAGACCATTCCGAAGTTGGGAAGAAAAAAAATGATAATTAATAGCATAAGAAAAAACGTAATATTCAATACATTAATTACCTATTATTAAAACACGTCACGCTGTTTTACCAAAAAAATATGATTATTCATCAAATCTTGATATAAACTGGATCTAAACGACTACACGAAAACTCTGGATTCGGGATGGAATTATTTAATGAGACTTCATATGTTGATACTTTTCTATAAATGTTGTATCACATGTTTTTCGAGAATACACACAAACCTGTACAATTTCTGCTTATACGGTTTGTGTAAAAAAGTGGGATAGCAAGTTAAGAATAGTCCAATTATAAGTTTGAGCTGAATGCGTGGATTTTGTCAGATCATTTGATGTTGCTTACAAATAGTATCCACACTGAAGGCCTGAACGTTGGTTGTCCGCGCAAACAGAATATTATAAGCTTAATATTTTTTATTATTAAGCTTTATCATACTCATACTCAATCATTCATACCGTAAGAACAGATGTAATACTTGGTAATGTTTAGATGTTAATTATTACCGTTTTGGCGCCAGACTTCGGCAGAAGGGTGGTCTCTAGCCAGTTGCACCTCTAAAGGCCCTACCAACAGTGTAACTAGATCAAATTCTACCGTTAGGAAAAGTTTAATTAAAGGATAAATTTATGATTTTATTTTAAAGAAAACCCAACACGTTTTTTTTTTCTAACCTATATATTATACCTATTTGTCTTACTGCAGGTCCAAGGACTCCCCCATATCCTTAATTAACACGTTTTGGATATCTAATATAGATGTAGTTTACCAAAGTTGTTCTGTGTTTAGGTGATGTTTATATCATAATAAGTATGTATTTACCTAAAAAAGTAAATAAGTAGGTATTTCCCACATAACCTTGTTAGCATATTATAGAGTATTAAGTAGTATATCCTCGTAGCTATATCATATACCACACTGTCCCAACGTAAGCTAAACTTAGTTTACTAGATGGCGTTGTGGGAAATTTATGTCCTGTAATATTAAAAAAGTATCATACTCGGCCAAACATTCGTCATAACATAGGCCTGGAGTATGGATCATGTATATCTCGAGAAAAGTGAACGGAAATTGAAGAAAATGCGCTTTCTCACGCTCAATAATTGCCGCTTCGAGTTGGTCACTCTTGCGTCGACAACTTAAATTCAAACTGGAATTTTAAATTCTGGTCTTTCGGTGAAGTTAATTGCAGTTACCTACTCTACTTACCGTTCGCATCTTGGCAATTCTCTCGTTGCATTTATAAATACCCATAAATTACAAAAAAAACTCACAATGGCTACCATAAATTTGCAAGATCAGGTTTTAAGGCGCTCTATCTTTTAAGGGCTATATAATTGGGATGCCATTACAGGTTTTGTGAGAATCTAGTACAGGTTTCAGTCGTATCGTCTGTCTTTACAATTAAAATTGCAAGCCATAATGTTAATAAATCATCTTTTTTCCGACCAACTGACCTATAAAACTTATAAATAATTACATTCCACCTGCGCCTATACCTAGAAATAACTGAGAATTCCAGTGTCAAAGTTCCAGTGTCAGTTCTGCCAATTAAATTTGAGAGAATTTATCTTTTTGCTGACCAACTAACCTTTAAAAGTAGGAAAAAATTATGAATATTCTACAGCATCTGCAATTCCTAAAATAACTAAATAATTTGTAAGCAATTGCCATGTGATCTGACAGATGTCATAGTGACACTACACCTGCGCCTGCGCAAACACCTGCGCGCTTCAAATGCCTGACAAATGACCGGCAGATGAGCCTGCTTGCACTCGACACTACGCTATTACCCTTTTGGTCTCTTTGGATCTCTGACACCTTGTACTGTGACGTTTTTATAATGGTTATTATAGCAGTGAAGGTCTAACTTACTCTATTGCCAAATCCAAATATTACTGTACCTATAGTAGTTTTCATTGCAACAGAGAAAAAACTACTGAAAAATAAAAACACCTTGTTGATCAATTGCTTATCGATCAACAAGGTGTTTTCAGGGTAGCTTCCTGGATGACAGGCTTTCAAAGATTATAAAAGCTTATAAAATGTCTTCTTGAAGGAAGTGGACTTATAGATTCGGGCCAAAAGTCCGAATGGCAAGTGTCAGGCTAAGCTTAGCGGCGATGGGCTTGCAACCTGTCACGTATTGAATATTAGCAACTTGCAAACCGTGAGCATGTGCCTGACTACCCTCTTGTAGGTGATCCTCATAAGCTCCACGGTCTGAGCAGTGATCAGAGGTGATTTCGAAGGGGAAAAAGTTGTGAGTCTACTATTTGTTGGAGGAAGTGCGCATTATAGGGGTACAGAAGAGTGAAGATTATTTATAATATGTGAGTACTTATCCAAGTAACGGGTCTACTCAATCGGTACATTTATTAAGAAGTATTTACGTAATTTCTTCACAAGGAAGAGTAGCATCCAGCAGTTAATCAGCGCACGAGCAGACCACACTATATTATTATCACGCCGGGCTTAAACTGACTGAGGTAAATAACAGTATTGAAAGATTCAGTTTAAAGCTGTTGATCACGATAAGGTACGTTTTAACTTGAGGTATTACATAAGGATGGCCAACAGCAACATTCGTACAAGCAACAATGGAATGATCAGCATAATATAAAAAATACAGATGGTAGCGCACAATAAATTATAACAAATACATGCATAAATGGTAAAAAAATATATATGTAGTAGGTAATCAAAATAATATGTACAATTAAACTAACTACCTACGAGTAAGTACAAGGGGAGCAGTTGGGTTACCTAAGGACCGTTACAAACGGTCATATATAAATAAGAGCCAGCCCTTGGGTCACCTAAATCAAAATTCCCGCAAGATTAATAAATAATTAGGTTTATTTTATATTGAAACACTATTTGGTGGTACATTTATCAGTGACAACATGTAGTGTAATTAGTGACGATATTTCATTGCGAAGTCAAAAACTTTTTTTATTGTACGACTGGTAAGCGCATGGCCTTCATCTCGCCTGGTTTCAAGTTATGATAAGGCCGAAGGTGGAAGCGCACTTCACCCGGAATCCTCAACAGTCTGAGAAACTGTCCATCTTACCTCTATATGCCTGTAATGGCGACAGATTTAAGTAAACTCGTGTAAGCTAACCAGGCGGACTCAAACATAAACCTACCTACCAAAAAGTCCGCTCAAAATCGTACCCAACGGCGAAGTACCCCCTTAAATTATACAGTTAATAGGGTTCCTGTTAACCTAGTAACGTTGAAATGCCTTAGTTAAGTAAATTGCCGATCGTAATGCGGCCCGAATCCGGTCGATCGTTATCGTTAAGGCAAAGAGATACGAGTAGCCACAGTATTCATTAAGATTATTAGTCTTGAAGTAAACTTGTTGCGAGAATACGTTGACAGCAATTGCTACAGTCGCAACTCTAGCAAGCTCGATAAGTGGCAACTCTAGCAAGCTTGATAGAAGTGGCCCCTTTGTACCGTTCTCCCATACAAACGTAGTTTGACGACCATTTTTAATGTTTTTTTTTATTTTGCGACTTGGAAGCGCAGTTTTTACAAGGTTTGTTGAAAGAGAACTCTAATTACAGTTTAACTCCCCGTTGGTCACTATGCGTGTGCTATGAAGAATAATGAAAAAAATGTGTCATTATGTTGTAAGTATTAATATGCAGGTAAGTACACTTATCCGTTCTATTTAATATTATTTATCTCTCTAACTAGGTTTGTCGGAAGAGAACTCGTTTTAGAGTTAAGCTTGACTTTGCCATACTTATATTTCAGTATATGCTTATTGTGTCTGTAGGTACATAAAATAAAGTTACATAAATAATTTAAAAGTTTTAGGATAAATACTTAAAAAGGTTTAGGTCAGCCAAGCGTTTGACCACAAGCTAACTGGAAAAAACAAGTAGGTTCTTATGTAAAACCAATAATAATCCAATCATAGAATAAGATAGCTAATAATAAAACGGGATTTCAATGTCGTTATGAATCGGAAGATAGATCTTTAATTTATTATTAGTATCGTAATAAATAACGGCTATGTAATGACGAAACCTTGACCCGTCGTAAGCGCATAGTAATCTTCAGACGGGGGATCAAGCACGCAGTGTTGGCAGAATCCTTCAATAGCATTGTGCTGCGTAAATTACACTTTTTATATGCATTGGTGATAACCGAGCTTTTGACCACCTTCTCGTTTGAAAAACAAGTAAAAATGAGGCCTTAGATGGAGCACGCTTTGTTCACGCAATTCATGTCCACAATATTCACTGTGGACTTGAATTTGGAATCAGCTTCTAGCGGCTGAATTTCCGACTCTAATGACTTCAAGAAGGCAGCTAATAGACATTCTGCGTAATTTAGATCCATCATAGATCTCATTCATGTGCAAGTTTCAAGGTTTCAAGGTGAGATGAAAGCCAAGCGCTTCCCCCTCATAATAAAAAATAAAAAGACATTTCCGTCAACTTTCCCTGTAAATAAAGTAAACTTGTATTAAATAAATAGATACGTGAACTTACTAGCTTCGCGATTCTTACGCGTAATTCTTGACTGGTCAGGGAACGTGATATCTCAATAAATTGCTATCCCGAAGCATTACCTGATCCCTATCGCCTCACGGGATCGCAGCCAATAATTCCAATCCTCTGGATGCGATCAGAGATGAAGAATGAACAATAATAAGCATATTGCTCAGCAATCTGCGGTAAAAAGTCTTAAATTTAAAACGCTACTCTATATAATTAAAGACGTGTCCAGAAATTGAAAAAAAAAATATCGTAAAAATAAAAAACTGTCGGGTGTGGTCACGTAGACCGAAGACTCTTATTCACTTCAAGGCAAAAATCACGTTTCTTATGTGGCCCTTTATTTTTTATTATTATCAAATAATATATAGATAGGTAGGTATGTGATCAATAGATATGTCTTATAGCGACAATAGATATATAGATATGTGATCGTAAGACAAATTGTGTTGATTGTCAGTGTTGTTTGTCGTCCTATTGTGTGATTGTGACCGCTTCTAAGACCAAGCTGAGGGTAATTCTTGAAAACGCCTTCACTTTACGACGGTATTAAGTTCCAGTCTGCCCACGACCACGGCTGGTGCAACCACGCCGAATCGTTAGGATAAATATAGGTAAAATACGCGATAAATACCCGTTTTTTCGAATCAAAATAATAGATATACACACTGAGAACATATTTAAATCTACCTCTTACGGTTCTTGAGATAAAGCTAGCGCGCTGACAGACAGACGGATAAAGACAGCGGAGACTTAGTAATAGCGTCATGTTGGCACCCTTTGGGCACAGAACCCTACAAAGATGCAACTTTACCGCCTCTGTGGTCTAGTGGTTCAACCCACCGATTTCAGATTCAGAGGTCCCGGGTTCCATGCCCATGGGGAGTACAATATTGTGCTAAGTTTGGTTGGTCGTAGGACTTTGTTTAATTCCGCCTGGCTAGCTACCACCATCATACCTGATTCTGTCGCTATAAAAACAATTATAAAATTGTTGTGTTCTGGAAATAATAGGTAAGATAGCCAGTTCCTCAGTTCGCTTCCACTTTTGGCCTTATCTAGACTTGTAACCAGGTGAGATGAAGGCCAAGCAATTCCCCGTCATAATAATAAAAAAAAACCTTCCATCGGAGGCCTTTTGACTTCCCGCGCCTTGGGCCCGGTAAAAGGGCTTAGATTACCGCTTCTCGTCCATACGTTAGTAATAATAGGTCAATGGATTCGATTCCGTCATTGATAAGACGCATTGCGGTCTGCAAGTTGTAAACACAGCAATACGGTCCTAATCGTTGCAAGTAAGATGTTATCTATCATCGGAGCCTGTCTGTAATTAACGACGTTCCCATGTCAATTGGCATCAGCCTGCGCCTTTATTTCTTGATTAGAGGTATCCGGTGATTGCTGCTTTCTTATCTTTATCGGTATTTTGACCGCAGTTTTTTAACCGGGGGTTTCATAGCGTGGATTTAACATGGAACTGATTAACTTGAATTACGTTATCATTTTGTGTACGATATATTTTACTGTACGGTAAAGTGACAACCATCGTGACATTTTAAACAGATGGAAGGACAGACAGACAGACGCATGATCCTGTGTTGGATGATGGGGTCGTGTTTTCTTTACTTTTGAGGTAATACGACCGAATCGCTTCAAGTGGGCCTATAATATTTGAAGAGTTCCTTTAATTTTTTCTGGGTCCCATCATCAGATCGTGACCTGATGCCGATGGGATCACCTGGGAAGTATACCGACCCTAAAACTACCCAAATCACTTCAAGTGTGCCTATAATATTTGAAGATTTCCCTCGATTTCTCCAGGATCCCATTAACAGATCCTAACCTGATGACAATGGGACCACCTGTGAAGTATACCCTTTCAAACAAAAAAAGAATTTTTGAAATCGGTCCAGGCATCTTCGAGTAATCGGGGAACATACATAAAAAAAAAAAGATTCCGACGAATTGAGAACCTCCTCCTTTTTTAGAAGTCGGTTAAAAAGTCAATAATAGTTGCCATTCTGCGACGATACCATTGTCATAGTACAATCGGGGCACTGGATTTATACGCAGTAATGGATTTCATACAAAATTAACATAAAAACAGATGATATTTTCATAAGGAATCCTAGAAATCTCATAGGTGAGATGTAGGTAAGTATATATCTGAAAACCTGAAGGTAAATTAAATGAACCACTTACGTTACCACTTACCTTCTGAGCTGTAGGTTGTGTGTTCGATTCCCAGCCATGACATACATTTGTGTGAAGAATATTGATGTTTGTTCTGTGTTTGGATGTTGTTTTGTATGATTAGTATACATTTGTAAAAAAAAAAAATATAAGTATTATTTTTGTAATCTGGCTCCCAAATTACAAGCTTAGCTTAGTTTGGGACTAGATGGCGCTGTGTGAAATTAATGGACTGTAATATTTGTTTATTTGTTATTTATCTAAATACTTATACTATTTAACTACTTACGTACTAATAACTATTTATTCTGTGGCCATACACTAACCGCAATTGATGTTGGAACATTAGAAACATGGATTGCTATAAATACCTAGAAACGAGTTAAACTAGAGTTTAACATGCATTTCCCATAGTTATAGTCTGGCTGGATGGTAACCACTAACCACTGCAACCAGTCTTCATGTCGCCCTCAGGGTCTTGAAGATCAGCATATTCTAATTACGAGATATTCTGACCATTGCTCTACTGTCCAAGTTAAAACGAGTTTAACCGCCTCTGTGGTCTAGTGGTTCAACCCACCGATTTCAGATCCAGAGGTCCCGGGTTCGATTCCCATGAGGAGTACAATATATTGTGCTTGGTTTGGTTGGTGGTAGGACTTTGTTTAAGTCCGCCTGGCTAGCTACCACCATCTTACCTAATTCTGTCGCCATAACAACAATCCTAAAATTGTTGTGTTCCGGCATTCAGAGGTAAGATAGCCAGTTCCTCAGTTTGTTGAGGATTCCAGGTGAAGTGCGCCTCCACCTTCGGCTTTATCTCAACTTGTTACCAGGTGAGATGAAGGCCAAGCGCTTCCCCGTCGTACAATAAAAAAAAAAAAAAGTTACAATTATTATTGGCGTCACATCTCTGCCTTCTGCGCTGCAGGCTGTGGGTTCGATTGTCAACCGGGACAAACATTTGTGTGATGATTATAGATGTTTGTTCTGTGTTTGGGTGTTGTATCATATAGTGCGTATGTATTTACAAAAAGTATTTAAGTATTATATCCGTAATCTAGCTCCCATATTACAAGCTATGCTTAGTTTGGGGCTAGATGGCATATCATTTGACAAGCTTCACGGTCACAGCTCAGTAAGGCAGAGGCCTTCTTTGCTGTATGTTGTGGGTTCGATTCCTATCTTCAACATTGGTGTGATAACTATAGATGTATGTGTTGTATGATAAACGTATATATGTACAACAAACAAGTATATGAGTATTCTATTCGTAATATAGTTCACTTTCTTCAAGTTTAGCTTAGTTTAGGGCTAGTTGGTGCTGTATGAAATGTTCAGAAATATTTTTAATTGCAAGGGTATGGACATACCAAAGGACGATTGGTTCTGGGTTACCTTCTAAAAATTATCAAACATACGCTTCAAAAAGTCAATATATAAAAAAGAAAACTTTCCGTATGTTTTTTTGGCCCCGTAAAAACATAAACGTGTTTTGAAAACCATCACTGCTCTTTGTTTGTCTTGGTTGAGTTCATTTATTTGTATAGGGTACTTTAACCAAATATTTTAAACAAGTTGTTGATTGTATTTAAACAATTCAGACAATACTGGTTTTATTTTTATTGTGACTGATGTGACTGATAACACGCCTCTTAGTATGAGTTTTTAATTATGATAGTAGGTGTTCTGATGTTTCTAAACATCGTTAAATGTATAAAAACTCTGGTTGTTAAAATATATTACATCCATGGTCTGTTTTCATCTACTCTAGCTTATTTTACGAAGTGCACGATTGTTAGAAATAACAGACTCACGACTTTTTCCACTTTGAGGATTTACCTCTGATTTCTACTCAGAGCGTCGATCTTATGAGGCCTACGACTAGGGGGTAGTCAGAGCCACGTCTAAACGTTTGGCACACAGTTTGCAAGTCGCTTATCATTCAAATGTGACATGTTGCAAGCTCATCGCGCGGAATACTAGCCAATGACATATGCCATTCGGATTTTTGGCTCTCGGGACATCTCACATCGTAAGGCATCCCTTACGATGTGAAATCACTGTCAGAGCATGTGCATAAGTCAAATGCACATGCACATAAACTTAAGAAAAACTGTAAAGGTTTTAGCTCTTAGCTTTTCTCGAAATATCAAGGAATGTATTAAATAAAAATCCTTCCAATATTGTTTACACTTTTATATACATTCAATTATTTTCTGGAATTCCATTTGTGGGTCAAACATATCGCTTCTGACTTGGTACAAACCACGCACTCATGCGCACGCAAGATGCAAATAATCATAAAACTGGTACGCGATACCAAGATATGCATATCGGAATACACCATTAAGCACTTCGATTACTTTTATTAATATGTAAGTGCTTGCATAAACTGCAATACAACTTGGCAGAATATAAGTCGACAATATTATTCACATTGACAATATTTAATTATTATGATATGTATCCGGTATTTTGTTGAGAAGTAATTTAACAGATGCTGAGTTGTTAATTGTATTAGCCCTTTTGAAATTCTTGAAGTCAGCTTTGTTTGGGGCTATTTTAATGTTATCGTATTTCTGTTAGCTGTATCAGACAAATCGCGTTCATTATCCCAGCTTGCCTGCTTAGCTTTGTAATGGATTTCAATAACATTCAGATAGCTTAAAAGGAATGTTCTTGACATAAACCTCTGCGCTCAATAGGTAGTTATCTAGTAATGTATTCATTCTCAGATGTCGAGTCACAAATTCCTGATACCTATTTGAGACTGCAATCTATCTCTGTTTTAACAGTTACAACAGCATCCGCTTTGGGAATTTGGGTTAACTTTTCGCTGCACCAATACCATAGATGTTTGTTTTACGTATACATTTAGATTTTTTTATATGGTAGCTCTTTCAATGTTCGGGCTTTATTTAGTGTGAATGTATACTTTTGTAAATAAGTTTTTTTTTATAGTTATCTTAAATCTTGTACAGCTTTTTTAACTCGTCAGTTAGTAAGTTATACAATCCAAATACATTGGCAGCAAATCTCTTTGAGCTTTTACTAAGTCTATATACACTGTTGAGTCTGTAGTTTTCTCTCTTCTCCATGTCTGGTATTGTAGTTATGGTTCGTCGATTCTGTCTTAAAAACATTGATATTGGTCTTAATATGTAGTAGATTGTAATATGCACCAGGTTTCTTTTAGTAATGGCCGCAATTTTTACGTCTACATTGCGTCACCTAATGTTTATTTCGTTCGATGTAAATTCTGTGTACAATAAATATATAAGTGTTCATTTTTTTTCCCGCTGGTATTGCAACTTGTTGCCGGTATCGATGGTATCCTTATCAGGTTTCTATCTTAATTTAGTTATCTCTGTCGTCACTACGTCGGTGGATCGGTATCATTTGACGGCGGCGTCGCGTAATCGTTGCGTGCACAAATGCCATTTCTCGTGAGCCTCGTCCAGGTGTCTTGTCCATGTTTGTAGCCTGCAAGTTTGTTTGCAGCTTGAAAAACCTTCCAAGTTGAAAGGTTATTGCGATTAAGGTAGCGAGTCGGGTGCTCGGTTGTTTCCATTCGGTCGGTTAAAGTTTGGAGTTCGTTCCGTGCGGGCGAGCGCGGCGCCTCACCGCCTCAGTTTGCTGGCGCTACCCGCGCGGCTCACTCGCGTAGTGCGACTCGATTTTTACTTTTCGAATTTGGAACGATTCCGACCGGTAAAGTCGGTGTCAATCGTCGGTTGTATGCGGAGAACATTTCTGCGACCGTCAAATTTCGCATTGCGAATCGGACGCTATTGAAAGCCCATAAAACAGACTCGTAACTGTGAAGGAACGTGTGCCGTGCTCTATGTGCTGCGGAGTCAGTGCCAGTGCATTCAGTGTTGTGCGTATGTTGTGTGAAAAGTGCTAATATCGACGTGTGGTTCGAAAACTTGCAGGCTGGCGATACGTTTCACTGATCGCGATACAAAAAGTGGTTTTGTGATCGAGTTCATGGGACTACCGGAGTATTGATGCGCTGTGCTTTCCCCCTGTCCACAGATTGATTTATGGTAAGTCATTCAACAAGCCATTAGATTGAATAACGTTCGCGAAACGACTATTCCAAGTTCAATTACTGTTTATAATGAAATTGCATTCACAATCATGTTCCGAGAGTAAGTAATAAAATCCGCCGACCACAGTTGCTTTACGAGTGCAAAATCTGTGCTACCAAGTACCAACCCTATGCGAAATGCACAAGTCTGCAGATCATGACACGTAGTCCTTTGAACGTAAATAATTCAATGGCACCTTATGTGTCATGAAGTTCGTAAAAGGTAGCGCAGGCGCAGTCGGACGGTTGTGAAGTAACCTAACTCAAAACAACTTGTTTTACCATTGACATTGACCATGCTATAGAAAGCGATATATTAGATGAACTGGCACACATAAATCAAAAAGCCGAGAATGTTGCTTAAGATTCGACATTAATGAGTGGAAGTAGCAATGAATCGCCAAAAGTCGATAGTGGGTCGAGTTTATTAATTGCAAATCAGTGCGAACAAGTGGGCTCGCGCTATTGTGTGCGAATCTGGAACTTGAGAATTCCGTTCTCTTTTTAAGCGTACTTCAAACATTGAAGGATGATCATACCACCGAAATTTTATTGGGAAAGATTAAACGGAGAAAGTAAAGGTTACGTCTAGGCCACAGAAATACATATTCAACCATCGTAAGTGCAAATCGGCTTTGTTTACAACTCTACGAGCGAAGCTGTCTCTTTGTATTTATGGTCTAAAACAGTGCCCTAGAGAGTTTGACCTAGGTTTAGATTGAATTTCTAAGCTTAAGCAGTCACATCGGTTACCATTTGCGCTCCCAGCATGACCTTACCGTCACGAATGCAGTGAAATATCGCGAGTCGTGAGTTTCAATTGCTGATTTGATGATATATTTATAGAATAATGATAGTTTTAGAGTTTTTAAACTTGTTGTTGTGAATTGTTTCACTTACATCAAACGCGTCACCTTTGCAAATATCATCATCACTTACATAAGTCCTCTGCTGAACATAGGCCTTCCCCAATCGATGCCTCAGATAGCGATCCGGAGTTCAATTCATCGACTCCCTGCGAACGCCATAATGTCGTTGGTCCATCGAGAGGGGTCTTCCCACTCTCCGTTTCGTGTTTCATCGTGGTCGTCATGCGAGAACCTTTGTTCTAAAGCAATTATCGGTTCTGCGAGGTGGCCTGCCCACTGCCACTTCTACTTGCTAATTCTGAAAGCTACGTCAGTAACATTGGTCTCATACAGATATCCATATTTTATCACGTAGAGAAACTCCAAACATACCTCTCCATAGCTCGCTGTGCGACTTTGAACTTATTCACGAGGCCTTTAGCCAGTGACCACGTCCTAGATCCGTAGGTCATCACACACTTTCTTCATTGAAGATATGATCTGTTGCAAATCTATGAAATAGGGTAATAATAGTTATTTGTACATGTACATGAAGACAAATCAATATTTTGTTCGAACTCGTTATTTTGAATCCTGAGCGTAGCGAGGAACACAAAAACAAAATATTTTGGCCCCGAGTTATACACTCTCCTATGACAAAAATAAATTAAAACAAAGAAACACATCTCATTTTTTTTTCTGTGAGCATTGCCGCCAAAACTTAACCGGGCAGTGACTTTTTTCTATATCCATTTAGTATTTCCTTCGATCTCTTTGGGCGCGGAACATTCATTTCCCTAATTAAAAACTCATTACTGCCCGCTTTTAAAGTCTTATGAAGAAAAGACTTACAATCATCGTTTATCCAGTACGTAAGATGAAAACATAGTTTTTGCATCATCAATAACTGTTGTGCTTGGGTCTTGTTTCATAGCGTACCGATACCGATGTCCTGCTAGGTCGCATTTCGTTTATTTGCTGTGTTGGGCGTGAAGTCAGTAAGTTGATCGTGGTGTAAGCATATCATCATAATGCATTATTCTCCAGTTAGAAGGCTTGGCCACGCACGATCGCCTTTGATCAGCGTCCGACTCACCGACTCAATTATCGTATGCTCCGAATGTGGTGTCGAACTTTATTCATAAATGCACGCGTGTATCTAGCTTACCCGTTGTATGTCTATCTTATTTTCTACGTTTGTATTTAATGGAATTCGATAAGATCTACAATATTATCATCGAATGAACTTGCGGAACATTCTGTTTTCTTTGGATTTCATGAGTTACTGAGTAAACAATACCGAAATTTCATTATCACTTAAAAATTGAGCATTTAGTTATTTCCCCATTTAAAAAACTATGAGAACTTGCCTGAGGTGAATATAAATATTATAAACAATTCATATTAAAATATACGTTCACCTTGTGATTCAAGAGGGGGGGAGAGAAAAACACTTAAAAGGAACAAACAGTTAAGATTCAATGCTGAACCAGTAACCTGAGAAACATTTTTAACCGAACCTGGATTTGTGTTAGAGTGGTCGATTTGAGACTCTGGCTGAACAACTAGTTTGTAAAAGTCGGAAAGTGCTCTACTGAAAAATGAATTCTTTCAGTGATGATTTTGAAAGATGATTTTATTGTCTTTCCATTATTCACTATTGATTCGGTAGTGACCACTATCACTTCTAATCATACATTGTCGTGGTTTTTTTCATACAACTAGGGGACAGAACAAGCGGGCAACCCTGATGGGCAGACAAGATGATGGGCTGATGTTAAGTACAACTCTTGTCTATAGCAAAGCCTACTGCGTAGATCATATCCACAAAGACATGACCTACGCTGCACTGCATTGTGCTCATCATCTTGAGGCATAAAGGTGTTAAACCACGTGTGCTCGTAACCATGTCCTTGAAACCAAAACACAGCAATGCTGCTTTGTGTCTAATGTAGGTCTAATGGGTATGGTGGTAGTACTTCTCCGGACTAGATGGACTTAAAATAATCTACTGCTGATAGTAGTAGTGTATCATCATATCAAAGTCGTAGTTTCGACTTCATATTTCTTCATATTTATTTATTAGTTCGAACCCATATTTCTGGACACATTTTTTTGCCTAGGAATATTACTTTAACTAGTACTGTAACAGCCCTGTCAGCCTTATACGAGCCGCCATTCTTAAATAGTATGCCATTATTAGCATTTTACCATAGCTAGTAGCCATTATTGGCGTTTTAGTTCTTACGATACTTTTTAACCTTTTTGTATAAAAAAGGGTTATCGAAAGCTGGGGATATACCCTTTTTACCCCGGCAGCTTTTCTGGAAGGTTTTTTTTTTATAGTACGACAAGGAAGCGCTTGGCCTTCATCTCACCTGGTAACAAGTTGAGAAAAGGCCGAAGATGGAGGCGCACTTCACCCGGAATCCTCAACAAACTGAGGAACTGGCTATCTTACCTCTGAATGCCGGATTTTTTTTTAAGAATTGTTATTATGGCGACAGATCTAGGTAAAATGGTGGTAGTTAGCCAGGCGGACTTAAACAAGATCCTACCACCAACCAAACCAAGCACAATATATTGCACTCCCCATGGGGATCGAACCCGGGACCTCTGGATCTGAAATCGGTGGGTTGAGCCACTAGACCACAGAGGCGGTTAGGTTAGTTTGCCGTTTGTTTTGTAGACTTTGGCAGGAAGGTGGCCGCTAGCCACGTGGACCTCTTTACGTCTTTTTTAAGGCCCTATGATAGCCGTTACCGTTACCAAAAGTCAGTGATTCCGTTGCCCAAGAACCAATTATTTTCCCTTTTCTGCATGTCAATGTTGATAAAAATCCAATCTGATGTCTGAAAATTTGGCTTTGTATTAGACCAGTGTATCTTCTCTCACTCTCTGTCAGCGAATATTTAAGCGAGATTCTGGATGGTGTGTCGTCTCAGTCTTGAGAATATAAGGTTCTCCGACCCTTGCAGTTTAGTGGCTAGTTCATTTCTATTCTTGTTCAGCCTTAGTTGATAGTTTATGCTGTATGGCTACAGGAAAGTAGATAAAAAAAGGGATGAGTCTTATATGTCTAATAATGTATATTATATTTTACCTAGTTCCTCAGTCAGTTGGGGATTCCGGGTGATGTGCATTTCCACCTTCGGATATATCATAACTTGAAACTTTTTGAAATTAAGGCCAAGCGCTTCCCCGTCGTACAATAATAAAAAAACTATTCCTATTTGCTTTGGTTTCCGTCTTGATCAAGTGTGCTCACTAAATGCGAATATAATAAGAATTATTTAAATGATAAATTGATGTTATCTTGTCTGATTCAAAAATTGTGGTATTAAAATTTTACTACGTCTTAGCAAAACCTCAAATTAATCTTTGTCATAACGAGGATTTGCTATTCATTAAGGCACGATTCGTGTTCCGCATTTGCACGTTTTTTTTACGTTGCCAGCCAGTTCTTAAGCACTTTGTACCAGTCTGTTGTATAAATATTGATAACACTTACTTATATATCTACCATTTTTTTTAAAGCACTTACATTTATATCAACCACTATATCTTTTGTATTTCTAGATTTTGTTTTTTTTTCTACATTATGTTTAGTTTTCATTTATATACTTTGTTTATTTCATTGAAATGCAAATTGTAACGTCATTCCGTACTTTTTTATTTAGAAAATGGTCCTATTGTCACTAAGCGCCATGGCTCGGGTATCGACAGATGTCATAAATGTCGACTAAGGGATCTCACCAGGTAAAAAGAACAATAAATACCTACTATTACACGCGAACAAACTAAATGTGGAAATTGAAACGGTATCTTGGGGAAAACGGTAAAATTTATGAACCAGCTTAAACATAAGGTAGGGAATTTATAGGAAGATAATTTTGATTTAGTGGCAGTTACTGCAAACAGCACCTGCTTCTGTTGAGTGAGTGATAAACGATCACTTTGTAATGAATTGTTTGTATCGCTGGCTATCTGTAGTGCAAGTGGTATTGTTCATTCCAATCGGATCAAGCATATTATCTGCATCTTACCTAATTCTGTCGCCATAATAATAATTATAAAATTGTTGTGTTCCGGCATTTAGAGGTAAGATATCCAGTTCCTCAGTTTGTTGAGGATTCCGGTTGAAGTGCGCCTTCACCTATGGCCTTATCTCAACTTGTAACCAGGGGATATGAAGGCCAAGAGCTTCTCTGTCGTACAATAAAAAAAAATAAGATATGTTGCTCGAAATATATCTTAAAGTTCTGTTTTCTAGACCATTTTAAATTAGTATATACAAAGTTTTCACAGAAATTATGTTCAAATAAGGGTAGGGTGGGTAATGCTTTCACAATCGACTTACAGCACTTACGTGATTGATCGAAAATCTATTTAGTAATTTAAAAGTATTGGTTTCATAACTCTCCCCTGCTAACCCCCGATTCCTAAAGTAATTTCAATTCCCTTCGATAGGGTCACGCCTGGTCGTGTATCCTCGTACGCCCCTACTAAGCTCGCTTTCAAGTAATTATAGGGGTATTAAAGCTGTTTATGTTGTAAATTCTTGCGTCTTCTATGTAATACCATCGAAAGCCTCTTATATCTCGAAATATCTTCTTTATCTTATCTATCATCATCTACACAGTCTGAAAAAGTCTATAGAAAGACATAGATCTTTCCAAAAAGGCAATTGGGGACTTGCTCTTATCATCACGCTCGGTAAGCGTCTAACTATACAGGCCATACCCTGTTGTGTTATTCCTGAGTCGCCGCTTGCATCACATGCATGAAAGAAAAGCGCCCATGATCTCCGGGTTGCCCGGGCTGATATGTAGAATTGGTAAATAAATAAGCAGAAGCATAAAATTACTTGAAGCCGACTTGTAGATAGCTCCCCTCCAATATTGTGCTCGGTTAGGTTTATTTTGTAAAATTGTTGTTATGGAACAACAATTCTCAAATTGTTGTGTTCCGGCATTTAGATGTAAGATAGCCAGTTCCTCAGTTTGTTAAGGATTCCGGGTTTAATGCGCTTCTACCTTCGGGCTTATCATAACTTGAAAATTAGGTGAGATGAAGGCCAAGCACCTACCCGTCATACAAAAAAATACTTAAACGTTCCTACAGGTTCCCTGACTGGCTGAATCTCTACGAGCAAAGTTCGCTCAGTTAGGGACAAAAATCTAAGAAACTGTTAAAAAAATATGTTTGTGAATCTTTATGTGTAGATTCCAAAACATAAACTAGCCAAAATCCATCTAACGCCTACCTAAAGTTGTGGAACAACCTTAAGTAATGGGAATAGCGATCATAATATTCTAGTTATGATGAGACGCATAAAATAAACTAAATCGAGACAAAAAGTACTCGTGGTTTCCAGTTACATAACACACTACGTAATATTCTCCGAGCGAGACCAGAGATTTTCATACTAATTGCTCCTTGCGTAATTAGGATGCTACCACAAGATCTACTTCCCTAGTTTCTGGCTTTTTGCTATATTTGATTGTAATTAACTATAAGTTTCAATTTAACTCGTTTCGACGCCTGTGTTGATTCTTTTTTGTTTGGTTTTGAATATTTATTGTTGCACGTTTGCTTAGCCACGCTTCTGTGTTAGCATATCTACTCGTTTCGAATCGTCTTTTAATTGATTTTCTGTTACAAAATATCATTTTACATTAAATTACCTATACCTATACCTATGCTCAACCGAAGGTTTTCTCTGACCGACAGTTGTATAAAAAAAATCTTTTATACTATTCATTTTTTTTTAAATTAATGATGGAATAGCTTTTGACTTCTAAACTTGTCTAGCTCTAGGCCAGAGCAAGAAAGTCTATGATGGCGAGCGTTCCCAGAAGGCACTGCCTCTCCCGCGCACCGACGTAACTCGGCAAAGCATTTGGCGCCGGGCTTCGGCAGGAGGATCGTCGATTGCCAGGTGGAGCTTTACAGGTTTTACCACCAGTGTTGTAATCATTCAGCCGTAAATCTGCAAAATTCAGGAATTCCTTTGCCCGGGTTAATACCCACACCTATCCATTTTGTGCTCCTCCGACGGACTTGTAGTCGTTGGAGCATTTAATCCATCTAACAACTATTACCAAAATCGCCATGTGTAGTATCCTGTGCTAGAGTCACGCACGTCCGTTCGCATCGGCGTCATTGACTCGAGTGCATTGAAAACGCATTGTGATTGGCTAAAACAAAGTTCAACAGTCTCACCCTTTTCCGGTGCGTGGCGTGGTCGCCATGCGTTGCAGCTTTAAGCTTGCAAATCGTTTTAACCCGAAACGATGGCCTTTTTGGGGTCATTTTTTCGCTTTTGTAATTAGTTACCGTTCTGCAAGTATTTTAGCGCCCGGATTTTCGGATGAACCGGTTTGATTACACTTTTGTATAAATGTCTTGGATTTAAGGCCTGAATGAAGCAAAGCAACGTTGTTTGTGATTGACTTAAGAGCCATTATGTTTTCGTACATTGAGGAGGAGAAATTTCTTGCCGAGAACGTTTAAGATAATATGAAACGGTCTCTCTGCCGATGTATTATGGGCCTACAGTATGGAATCTTTCCGAAAAGGGGTCTTAAATGGGACTTAAAGGGTCTGGAACGCGCGAGTGATGCCTTTGGTGTTACTAGCATCCATATGCTACGGTAACCGCTTATCATCAACTGAGACGTATGAAAGTCTGTTGTTAAAAAAATCGGCCATATGTCAACGCTCATCGAGGGTTCCTTCCGTCACACCATTTCTTCTACACGCAAAAATCTTGCACAACATATTCCGTGGCGATTCATTTACCAACCAAAACCAACAATTGCGCAATACATTTTTTCCTGTATTGTGTGTTTGTTGTTGTATTTTATTAACACAAAAAACAATAAAAAATTATGTTATAAATTTATATGACTACTATTAATAAGCGTATTCATTATAGGGATTTAAAAAAAAAATACTTTTTTTTTTGCCCAATTTTCTTGCTGTTCTCTTTGTGTGCTAGTCGCGATTCCAAACAGGCGAGAGATTTGACGCGTTGAAGGAAAACCAGATCCAAAAAAATATCATAATATCAAATTAGTTAGTTTAATTTTTTGAATAAATGTAATAATTTATAGCTCATAAAAAAAAAAATATCATAAACGATATTTTAATAAACAATAAAATTTATTCAATAAAATGTACAACCAAACTAACTATGTACAAAGGAATGAGTCGGATTACCTATTTGAATTGATTTTGAACATTCCTTAGAGTGAATAATCATTTCATTCTGAAGCCTAAGCGCGAGTTCGACTCACGCTTGCCAGATTTATTTGTTAGCATATAGGTAAGCACTATAATAACACCAAGTTTGTGCCTTGTTGGGTTTTACTATGAAGTTCATATCAAAATTGAAAAAAAAAAACACATTTTGTATATTTTTTAGTAATTATTTTATTGTACGCGTGTGCGTAGAGTTCATTTATAAATAACGGTTTAAGATTATTTATTTCTCATCTAGATTAACATACTGTATTATAAGTATGTATTTACAAAAAAAAAGTATTTATGTATTCTATCCGTAATCTAGTTCCCATATTACAAGCTATGCTTAGTTTGGGGCTAAATGGCGCTGTGTAAAATGAATGTCCTGTAATGTTTATTAAATTTATTTATAATCACTTACTGAGATTAATAACTAATTGTAATTTAAATATAGTGAGCGTTACAAGATGAACCGAAGGTAGGTACATTCAGATTACACCGAGTTTACAAAATATCATGCAATATTAATCACACGTACTATTAATTCTAGTTTGTTTTAAAATATTAGCTTAAAATGTGGGTAAAACGTAAACTTTGGTGAAACAGTAAACAAGTTGCAAAGGAACTACACACAAAAGATACAAAGTCGGATCGGAACCTGTTATTGTGAGTAAACACACTGATGGTCAGGCCGGGTTGCATCGATTTCTAGCTTTTGTTTTAACGGACCTTTTTCTTGATAGCCAGTACCTACTTGATTAACAAAATTTAGATTTTGTTATTTTGTAAGACTAAGGAACAATAAAATTATGATAGAATAATTGTAATATATTGGTGAAGTTTAGAAATTTCTTTTTTGACAATAGGAATTAGACTACACCCTGTTGAATTAATTAGTTTTATTAGTATTAGTATTGATTGATTAATAGACAAATAATTAGGATAAAATGTGTTCTCGACTACCTAGTATTATACATACCTGCTAGTTGTAACCTCATCACGTCTAAGATTCTAAACGCATTTTAATTTAAATTTGTGTGGACATATATGTATATATGGACATGTGTATGGAAACGGACACAGGCAACTTTTATATTTAGAGTTACTATCAACAAGCCATGTAGCTAAGTTGGCAGTAACTCTGCCCTCTGCGCTGTAGGCTGTGGGTTCGATTCCCCCCCAGGACAAACATTTGTGTGATGAATATAGATGCCTGTTCTATGTTTGGGTGTTGCATCATATAGTACGTATGTATTTAAGTATTCTAATATTTATTTATTATTTATTATCCGGTTCTAACTAAGATGCATATTTTATATATGTAACTTTGTGTTAGAAATTTCTTTAATTAAGAGTTTTCGTTTCTTTGTATAAATTCGTTGATCTTGTATATATCTTGAATAACCTCTGTAATAGCACATATTCTATGGAAAATCAACATTAAAAATATACATTGTTGGACAGGTTGAACAGATAGACTGTAGGACGCACAACGAAATCTTAATTAGGGATAAGGTACCATTGGACTTGGGTACGGGAACCTAAAAAGATCTACTATATTCTTAACTGGTCTATCCGTCTTACATCACATCTTATTGATTTAGTGCTTAAGTATAATATATATCTGTCAGGCTATAATACAAAAGTAAATACATAATTTACCAGACGCATATAAAAGTAATGGCTTCATTTTGTAAATTTTGAAGTGTATTTTATTACAGGCGACATTCATTATGTTAAAATTGAATATGTTGAAGAAACAATGTTGTCATTTCAATAAATAAATCTTTTCTTGTCTTATATCAAGAACAACATCTTGGTGAGTTTCAAATTTTAAACGTACATCGGATTATCGACCCCTATGATAGCGCGACACCTCTTGGAGAAATGTCCAACCTGTAAACATTTGTAACACATCGCCGACCACGCTGGGCAGACGTCTCCGACACCGTGCTTGAGACCACAGTAATCACAAGAACTGAGAGATCCTTGCTGAAACATAGATGTTACACGGCGAATGGGTCGGTGGTTCCCGATTCGTCTCTCTGGAATATTCTCGTTTTTCTCGCTCACATGCCAAGACTGCTGGCTGGATCGTGATTCCTTGCTGACCATTGCTTCCTCGGGATTTTTACACTTCTGCCTCCTGCACACGGTACTTGAGAAATCCTCGAAGTTATCACTTTTATTTGTTATTTTATTCAGAATTTCTTCGATGACTCTCTTTGCGCCGTTCATAGTCTTATTGTTGCTTGCACCTTGATCAGGGATCATCTGCTCGTTTTTGATATTCAAGCTGGCTGGTTTTTGATTGAGCTCCATCTTCGTAATAGTATTGGCTTTTTGAATGGCATTAACAACTTCCTTTCGGTGTTTTTTAAGATTTGAATCTCGGGGTACAATTTCGAGGCTTCGACTTAAATTAGCCACTGCTTTTTTTACTCTATCTTTTGCCGGTAGGGTATACAAAGTCCCTAGGCGTGCAGCTTCCGCCGCTCGACAACACGCCACCGCCTCCTCTAACTCCACATTAGATTTCTCCAATAGCAGTTTACGCATGTTTGCATTTCTGAGGCCTCTGATGATCTGAGTCAGAATGAGACTGTTCCTCAGTTGACCGAAATTGCACGTTTTGCTTTTCAACTTGAGGATACTGTAAAACGTTTCAAAACTCTCTAAGCACTGGTAAGTATCGAAAAAACTATTGCGTTCATAGTTGATATTACGTGGTGGGTCGTAGTGATTTGCGAATTTTAATACCAACGCCTCATAATCACTTTTAGCATCAATATCGAAATCTAACTGTTCTAAAAGCTTACAGCTGTCTGCGCCAATACAATGAAGAAATAGCGCACACTTTTCTCGAGTGTTTGAGTTATCTTTACCTGATGCGATCATGTAGTTGTCGAAAGCTGACTTCCATTTCTGCCAATTCGAAGCCATTTCTCCATCGCGACACAATGGATCTGGTTGTTTCAGTCCCGTATAAATTATTTTGTACATATATGCAGAGTTTTCCGTCATTTTATCACAATTTTCTAATTATTGGCACAATTTACTAAACGCTCACACTGATGAATGGTATAACTGTTACTGGATTGAGTGTTCGATGAATAAGTTTGACCACAAAATATACGTCAACGCGTCGTATATATCCGCCGCTAAATATAGATATATTGAGGATAACTTCTCTAATAAAGCTAATAAAGAAATAAAATAACCGATGTATATTGCGTGACGTGATCGACCGTTATAGGTACAACTAAAAGGCTAATATTAAGGACAATTGGACAATATGCTATTATCAGCTATTTTACTTATAAATTGACCTTGCAATCTGGCAAACAATTGTTTTTTTTTATACGCAAGTTAAAGAGGTCAGTGGTATACCTCCTACTGCCCTACCCCTGGCATCTGAATCATTGACCTTTAGTAAGCGGTTACAGCTAAATAATCTTATCGCTGATGGTAGGACCTGTAAATAGCGTATGTAAAAAGAACTTCGCCCCTGTGAAGATAACTTAAGAAGCAAAGGGGTTAAGTAGTAAATTTATATGGGTTTTAAATGATAAGGAAAGGTCCACCAGGTTCGCGACTACCTCCTGCCGAAGTCCGGCGCTAAACAGTTCGCTGTGTTCCGCCGATGCTAGTTGCTAGGTAGTTTCTGGTAAAGTTCGCTTCATCGTACCTCATCCTCGCCAGATAATGTCCAGGTAAGATTCGAGGTCAAGCTAACCCGTTAAAAAAATTTGGAGCAGCATAAAATCCTTCGTTTACTCAGAGTGCCGATTAAAATTTAGGTGGTAATTATACCAATTACAATTAGTCACACTAGTTCGTTTCAACAACCGTATAGAGCGTGAGATTTTCGTTGTATGCTGTTTTATCATTCCCTTGTAGGGTTTCACGGTCATTGACCTTTCTATTTTCGTTGAGTTTCTGATGAGGTTCCGTTTCTTTGTTATCGGCGACTGTATCTTCGGATTCAGCTCGCAGAACGGTGGTTTTGGGCATTTCTTGTTTTTTTTTAATGTATATCGTCTATAATTGTTGGTTGAAAACGTGATTTCTTGATTCTATATCTTAACTTTTGGGTTTAAATTTTCCATATTAGTTCTATAACTTATTCTTGTTTAACTTCCTAGGCATGATTTTATGATTCCTTGTAGGTATTTTTACATTTTTAGTAAGTAAAGGTTAGTCCGCTTTAGATACTTAAAAAACAAATTCAAATATAATAAAATAATTGTAACAGACTAACTGTTACAACGACCCGCGATATGTAACTGAAACAAATGGAACCCATTAAAGCTACACGCTTCTAACACTTTAACCGCCTCTGTGGTCTAGTGGTTTGCCTAGCGGTGTCAGATCGAGAGGTCACAGGTTCGATCCCCATGGGAGTACAATATTGTACTTTGTTTGGTTGGTGGTAGAACTTTGTTTAAGTCCGCCTGGCTAGCTACCACCACCTTAACTAAGTCTGTCGCCATTACTTACAGCAATTCTAAACTGTTTTGTTTCGGAATTTATAGGTAAGATAGCCAGTTCTTCAGATAGTTGAGGATTCCGGGTGAAGCGCACTTCTACTTTCGGCTTTATCATAACATGAAACCTGGTGAGATGAAGGCCAAGCGTTTCCCCCGTCGTGTAATAAAAACAAACATTTGTGTGACGGGTATGATCTGTGATTTTTTTTACTGGTTGTCTTTTGAAACGTGTACTGGCAAGGATGGGGTCTACAGTGGAATGAGCTTACCCAGAAGGTGTCTCTCTTCAGCAAAGAAAAAAAAAATCTATTCTACACAAGGCATCCTCAGGAAATATAGTCTTGCTGCTAAACTGACGATCCCAGCGTTGAACTGCAAGTCAAACATATTAATCGGACTCGGTTCCTGTATTTCATCATATTTTCTACAAATTTTGGGCTAGACGGCGTGGTGCAAAATGTCTAGTAATAATTGATGAGAAGAACGAGTTCGATACAGCATACAGAGATGAAAGTGAACACTGCAATTGACCCCCAAGGGCTTGAAGATAGATTTAATCGTGTATATTAATCAGAATGAAAAGGTAGAACAATCTAATGACGAAGTTGTTATAATGAATGAAAGTGGTAATGATTAAGAAATGATGGAAAGTTATTATGATATTGTGACCGAGCTTGGTTCAGGTCATGGCTTTCCCTTCATTTTCCTTTTGAATAGATTACTGGTGCAAAGGGCTGAGACGACAAGAAACAGAAAACAATCAGGTTCTCACAAAAACTCTAGAAACATTTTGTCGGATATCTTTGAGGTCAGAATCAGAAATTATTTATTTACTTTTGAAATTAATATCCTGTAATATTTATTTATTTATTAGGGCACGCAATTTAAAAATCAACATATTAAATCTTCACAAAAGAAAATAAATATAGACCGTTACAACGGTGCTTAGGTAATCTGACTGCTTCGCTTGTATTAAGTTTAATTTTCAAAGTTAAAACATAAATAGAAAATACAGAATAACGTAAAATAGTGTGAATGAATGAAACACAGAAATAAAGATGCAGGTAATATAATTATTGTATAATTAAGGTCTCGAATCGGCATGATTGCATTACCAATGAGTAGATTCTGCAGAAACCTTGAGGATCACTAGACCTTGTGAGACTAGTAATCTTTTTTGAGAGAAGAATCCATGCAAATGAGATGCTTATGTGATGGATGACCTCGTATCAACAGAGATTCCATTTCCAAGTTTGGAGACCGTTAAGTTCAAGAGGAACTTCCTCCTGGAAACCATAATATTGTAGAATGGTCTACCTGCCGAGGTTTTCTTTAAAAGTTACAGTTTTTTAGTATTCTTTTTTTATTTATTTTTTTGTTCTCAAAACTGGTTATTACACAAACATTACACGAATAAAATTGTTTAGTGACTGACCTTCTTGATGAAAACACAACATGCGTAAAACAACGATTGATCGACAGTATTATGTTATATCAAATTGAACGTTTTTTTTAAGAGTGTCAGAACTGGTCAGAACGCGCGTACTATACTTCTGTGATGATGCTTCTGCTGTTGCGTACGTCAATAGGCGATGGTGACCACTTACCATCAGGTGACCCGTATACCTTACACCTATATGTCACCTTTAGTGGCATGAAAAAAGTATCGCGGGAAGAAGAAAACATGCTGACTGTGCCGACATCGTCTGCTTTGTTTTCATTGGTTTGTAGCACAGGTCTGCTAAAATAATGCTGTGTCTCAACCGCCTCTGGTGGTCTAGTGGTTTGTCCAACGATTTCAGATCCAGAGGGATCTGAGAGAGGGAACCTCGGGGAGTTCAATATTGTGCTTTGGTTTGGTTGGTGGTAGGACTTTAATAAAGTCCGCCTGGCTAGCAACCACCATCTTACCTAATTATGTTGCCATAACAACAATTGTTAAATTATTTTGTGGTAAGATAGCCAGTTCCTCACTTTGATAAGTAACATGAGTATCGTAATTTAGTAGGTTACATATTATTTAGCATAAATGGATAATAGCCGTAAAGTATGTTCGAGTAACTTGCCGCTGCACTAGTGTTTACTGTATGACAGCAGGGTGTCGGTGATTCCAGGTGAAGTGCGCTTCCACCTTCGGTCTTATCATTACCTGAAAATCAGGTGAGATGAAGGCCAAGCACATCCTTGTCTACAATAAAAAAAAAGTGTGACATTCTTATCTTTTATCGCATGATGCGTAACCGGGAACCGTACCCAGAACTCTCCACTTCTAGACTACGGCCGGTATGTTAGGGCAGTATTATAATTGAAATCATAGTTTCCCTTACCTTCGTAATTATCATAACTAGCAATTAGTTGCGCACGGGCTATATCGTATCATCTGGCTTGTATCTCACATCTGTGCTATTTACGTAATGTCTCGTATGTAATGAATGCGCTGTTTTCTTTTTGCTGCGTGTTTTTTTTAAGATAGCAAATAGGCATACGGCTTTCTTGGTGATAAGCGGTTCCCGGAGCCTAGACACTTGTAACACCCATCCCAAGGCATCACTAGCATCAATCATTGCTTAAGCCTTCCCCAGTCCGTGGCTTCCGACAAGACCAGAGGAGGTTTTCCATGCTTGGTAGGCATAGGATATGTGCAGAGAAATAGGTATTCGGCTGGTGCTGTCCAATCCCTGGCGATCGAGGAATCACCAGGGATTGGCAGCGTGGACGTAAGTACGTCCACGACCTCTTATACCATTTTTTTTTTAATGCGGAGAATGCGTTTAGGCACTTTAGCCTCGTTGGGGACGAGGCCGTGTGTGGGACTCAACCCGTCCTAGCGACAGGTAATACCCACTAAACTCCGCAGTGACCCGCTTTCGCCGAGTGGTGGTGTCGTGGGAATCCGGCTAAAGCCTTTACCGCCACAACACCACCAGCGATTGCCCCTTTACAGGGGCCCCACAGGCCCCCCCAGTGTGGCTGGGGGGGATGGCGGGAACAGCTGGGTCGCCAGGCCGTTCCCGCCGTTCGACGGGGATGAGGGCCTGTGCAATACCATCACCCAAGTCACCCAACCCCACCCCACACAATCACAACTCTAACCACTGCATGAACTTGTAACAATATGAAATTCCGATTACTTACCTTAAAATGAAATAAATAAATATTACAGGACATTAATTTCACACAGCGCCATCTAGCCCCAAACTAAGCATAGCTTGTAATATGGGAACAAGATTAAACATTACAGTCACGAAGGAAGGGCAGACCTACGACACAAAACCTCAGTCTTAGGTTCTGCGCGCACATTTATTTATTATGTAGTCTGTAAAAATAAATGAATTGAATATAGCATTTAGATTACTTTACTTTTGTCACTATCTGTCCAGTGTGGAAAAACGTGATAAAAGTAATGTAATATTAAAACGAGAATGCTTAAGACGTAAATTTTGTTTTGATTTAGAAGGCTGACCTTGACGTTACCGCAATAACAAGTTCAACTAAAATAATGCATTATTTACATTCAACCGACATAAATCATTATATATATTCAACCGACATAATTTCATTATTAAAATTCAGCCGAAATAATTTATTATTTCAGAATTAATATTATCTTTAAACTGTGTTTAGAAAATATTTATCATATTGAAATACAAACACGCCTCATATCTCTGTTGGAAGTAACTCTGCCTTCTGCGCTGTAGGTTGTGGGTTCGATCCACCCAGGACAAACATTTATGTGATGAATATAGATGTTTGTTCTGTTTGTTCTGTGTTTGGGTGTTTGTATTGTATGATAAGTATGTATTTACAAAAAAAAAAGTATTTAAGTATTCTATCCGTTATGTAGTTCCCATATTATAAGCTATGCTTAGTTTGGTGCTGGATGGCGCTGTGTGCAATGAATGTCCTGTTATTATTAATTAAAATAAACGCCCGAGAGACACAGTCTCTTTATCTTGAACTGGTATTTCTACTCAATTATCCATATTTGTTTTTGTACTTACGCTTTTCACACTTCCATGAGTCAGCCAGTGTAATAGTCACTGGCCTACCTACTTTTAAACGCACATTAAAAATTATGACGAAATATCGTTCGTGTACGGGACTTTATTGACTTTACCATCAGTGTCATGTTTGAGAATTACCCGTCAAACTCGTGAAATTCTTGTTTATTTACTTTAAATGATTGTTGATAATTTGTTATATGTTATGGGTATAATGTTTATGATGCAATTTCGACATAAAATAATTTGGATACTGAACAAAACTGCACAACCGATGAACATGTACAGCAGTTGAATAGTCGTCTCTGCACTTATATGTATACAATTAATAATTTTCAAAATAAAATATTTTTCAAAAATTTAGTTTGGTAAATTTAGTCATTGATTTTGTATTCAAGCCCGATAGACATAATCACACTTGAATACTAAATCAATAGCATATCTGCAGATGTGGATACGAAACTTAATTGCACTTTAGACTTTTAGTTCCCTCTCTTGTTTTAAAGTACCTAGGTTGCACCTTTATCATACTCGTAAGATGACACCTTTATCATGATTTCTGTATAATTATCAGTGTCGGATATCGACCGGATCACCTCTTGGTAATATGTTCTTCTTTAATTTTTTTTTTTTTGTATTGTTGATACCATTTTTATATTATTAGTGCAGGTGACTGTATTGTTATTAAAAACAAAAACTCTCCTCAACGCACGACCGGGATTTGAACCCACGACTACTGGAAGGATAGCGTCCAATAACTTTGCCAACCCAGCTCAGTGGTTCCACAGTAACGGCAACAGAATTAGGTAAGATGGTGGTTGCTATCCAGGCGGACTTAATTAAAGTCCTACCACCAACCAAACCAAAGCACAAAATTGAACTCCCCTAGGGGATCGAACCCGGGACCTCTGGATCTGAAAGCGGTAGGCAAACCACTAGACCGCCAGAAGCGATTGAGACACAGCATTATTTTAGCAGACCTGTGCTACAAACCTATGAAAACAAAACAGACGAGGTCGGCACAGTACTCCTCAACGCACGACCGGGATTTGAACCCACGACTACTGGAAGGATAGCGTCCAACAACTTGCCAACACAGCTCAGTGGTTCCACAGTAACAGTTACTATTGACACACTGCCTGTAGAACTGATAATGCGGCCGTGTGAAAATTCTAATTAGCGTGAATGCGCCGGCGCCGGCCTTATAAGGGTGCGCAAGACCCGTTCATTAGAGCTCATCGTCTAATGAATGACGTTCTACACAGGTTATAAATTAAACAGAGTTAAGAGGGCCCTGTTGTACCGCTGATTTTCACTCTCCAGTACAAACGTAGGTCCTTTTTCATTTCAAAGTTGTTAGTCCGATTCACATGAAATTTTGCAAATAAAATCGGAAAGAGATAATCTGTCTGTGGTGCGCCACTTTTTCTTAAAACGCAATAGCAATGAAAATATATGGAAAAGAGTGTTTGTATGGAAAAACCCTTTTCCAGATATTTTGATTTGTATTCGTTTTTTAGAAAAAGTAACGCACCACAGACGCAGATTATCCCTATCCGATTTTATACCTGTAAAAAAAAATCAATCAGACTTGCCATTTCGAAATGAAAATGGAACTACGTTTGAATGGTAAAGTGAGTTTACTGGGCCTTCTTAACGAATTTTCTTTTTGCTGGTGATTGGACCTTTGAGGTCCGTCTGCGACCGGTAGCTGTGTTCCGTGGGGGTCCAAGCGAGCCTCAAGTTTTTGAAGCTGTTAACGTTTTAACCGGAAAGAAACAATCAACTTCATTGTATCTTTTCGGTTAAAAAGGCAATTCTAGGTTTAAATTAATTAGGTATTCATTTTTTTCAATAGTACTAAGGGGTACTTCTTACTGTTTGAGAAAATAAATAATGAATAATCTCTCCAAGAATAGAGTTATTACTATTAGGCCTTTTGAGAGGTTTGCTCTAACCTTGGCTGTGTAAGTTTCTATGTTTATGTACACATTATCTAACCAATTCATTGCAACCTCTCAAGTGATCGAGGGTTTGCTGTAAGAAAACTCTTAAGGTTTTATTATTTACATTTTTAATTTGTTTTATTTATGTGTGTTTTGTTTATGTGTACATTAAAGAATTAAGACATTTTCGAGGTCAAAAGCTCAACACATTCTTAATAAAAAATACCGGCCAAGTGCGGATACACCGAGGATTCCACGCCTTCCAAGTGGGTCTCCTTTAATTTTGATTTGATTTTTATTATTAGTTTTTATAGCGGTTATAAAAATTCACACTGAGGTACAGCCCGCTGACAGACAGACGGACGGACAGCGGAGGCTCAGTAATAGGGTCCCGTTGGCACCCTTAAGGTATGAAACCCTATAAAATGCGTGATTCTCAAAAAAATACGTTCGCGAGTTACACCACTTCAAAACTGTAGTCTAGAGATTCGATTGAAGATTTGTGTGGTCATTGGAACAGGTTTGTCAGGAAGGGCGCTGTTCTAGGAAGTGTGGCCTTGTTTATCTTTGATTTATGATGGATGGACGTTTGATGGGTGATTTGAACCAGTATCAGAAACCTATAATTGAGAGGTTTGAATGAATTAATGAAAATCCTTTATTGTACACCAAAAACATATAGAACAATTGTCAATTTTAAAACTAAAGTTTACAAAACTGTACAATGGGCGGTCTTATCGCTTAAAAACTATCTCTTCCAGACAACCAACAAAAATATAGATTCTTATTTATAATGTTATAGTATAGTTTATTTTATGCAAACAAAATATGTATAGTATAGTAGGTATAGAGATAGGTAGTAAGTATTTATTCTAGGTAATTAGTTATGTTGCTTAGTTTTATTATTAATAGGTAGGTATGTTAGCACGCCAACCTCTGTTTTTTTCTTACAATCTTGGTTTGGTTGGCAGTTAGAAAATGCCATCGGCATTATGCCCACCCATTGTACACTAGTTATTTTGTGCAATAAAGTGTTAAATAAATAACCTTAGGATGGGGTCCACAAATTAAAAGAGAGTAATTAAATATTAATTTTAACATGAAAAAAAAAATGTACCAACATACTAAAATATATACCTGAGGTTTATGTCTTCTCTATTGTGTGTAATAAAGTGTAAAATCAGTAAGAGTAAGAAAAGTACCTAACCTACAATGTGTATGAGACTAAAGTATGAATGAGGAGAGGAACAAAATTAATTGCTTTTTCATACTAGACAAGATGGCGCTGTGTAAAATAATGTCCCGTAGTGTTTATTTTATTTATTTTTACACAGTCTTTGGCCGGTTTGTAGTTTTTGTTGCTATACTATTAAGGTAAGATCTGCAATAACAGCATGTTTGAACTTTTATAACCGTATCACCATTTTTCTCTGTTCCAATAAAAATCTTATAAGACATGTTTCTTGTATGTAAATGTAATTACACGATTACATTCACATACATGATTGTTTTTTTTTTATATTGTACTACGGGGAAGCGCTTGGCCTTCATCTCACTAGGTTACAAGTTGAGATAAGGCGCACTTCACTCGGAAATCTCAACTAACTGAGGAACTGGCTATCTTACCTCTCTCTACATGCCGGAACACAACATTTTTTCACGAATTGTTATTATGGCGACAGAATTATGTAAGATGGTGTTAGCCAGGCGGACTTAATCAAAATCCTAACACCAACCAAACCAAGCACAATTTTACTTGCCCTGGGGATCGAACCCGGGACCTCTGGATCTGAAATCGGTGGGTTAAACCACTAGACCACAGAGGCGGTTAAATATGTTGTATGCATGTCATTAGAGGTATATTTTTTCAAAATGTTTAAAGTTATAAATTGTGTTGATCAACTCTTAGATCACGTAGCAATCCGATCTGTTACTGGTATAATAGATCGTAATCCTACGCGTCATCAGGGCTACTTAGCAACATTCCTGACGGTCTCACTATGACGACCGGTCTTCGGTGGAAAGTATGGGAAAATGGCAAGGACATTTATACCTACAATTATATTTCTCTCTCAACCTTTTATCATACCTCTTTTCGACTTTTTCATTTAATTATTTGTGTTTACATAAATTACAAATGATTGATGTCTGCAAAATATATCACACATATCATGGTGCCGACACAAGATGCTGTGGAGATCGACCAAGGAATGTCTTTTTAAATTGGATAGAAATTATTAAATCCATATCGATGTTATGATGAACAACAAATCATTGAAATATGGATTTTTTTATTTGTGTTTTTTTGCCTTGAAATGTGGGGTCAGAACCCTCGGTGTGCGTGATTTTTTTTACTGTCGACTTTATCTAAAATTTTATAAGTAAAATATTGCACCATTAAAATAAGTAGGTAGTAACAGGTTCAGAGATAGACAATTGTCTCAACTCTAGAAAAACCTAGTTCACCCTTATGCGACATTATTGCTTAATGATATTCTGATTGGCACCTGTTTTAAATAATGACTGTTTTTATTATTTCCACTCGATTGAGCTACATGACTGGTAGCCTCCACAAATCTTTATTTTGGATATTTTGAAACATCAAATATTTTAGAAATAGGTCCTTAACCAAAGGATTGTGTCTAAAACAAATATCACAATGCAATACAAAATGTTTATTTTAATAAGTATAAGTACTTAAAACTTAAAAATTAATTTCAACTGAACAAAAAATTAAAAAATGTTTTTGAATTAGTGTAGGTAATTAAAAGTACAAAATAATGGCAACCGAGCATTGGAAGTTGAACTAATACCCCAATGTAATATTTAAGTGTCTTATTATATAGGTGGGTCTTATTTGCTTAAATTCATATATTTTTAATGTTATAAGTAATAATTATGTAGCATATAAGACAACTAACTACTGCTTCATACGCAACTGTAAGTTTTCCTTAAAATGTATAAATATTATATACCTACCTAGTTCCTTGATGCGTAGCCATGTTGTGGTGAAATTGGTGTTCCGATCCGAAAGATAAAATGAAATTAGTTACCTGCTAAGAAGTAAGAAGCCGAAGGAAGAAACAAAAGGCATTTTGGTTGCATCCCCTGCATGAAAAAGCTACACTCAAAAGTTCTATTCTTGAAACTTTACGAAGATATGAGACTGGGGTTGGCACAGAGCTCGTGGCACGCTGAATGCAGGAAGATTTGAGACAGTATCGTTATAAGCTCGCACAGAGCTCGTGGCACACTGAATACAGGAAGATATGAGACAGTATCGTGATAGGCTGGCACAGAGCTCGTGGCACACTGAATACAGGAAGATTTGAGACAGTATCGTGATAGGCTGGCACAGAGCTCGTGGCACACTGAATGCAGGAAGATTTGAGACAGTATCGTGATAAGCTGGCACAGAGCTCGTGGCACACTGAATGCAGGAAGATTTGAGACAGTATCGTGATAGGCTGGCACAGAGCTCGTGGCACACTGAATGCAGGAAGATTTGAGACAGTATCGTGATAAGCTGGCACAGAGCTCGTGGCACACTGAATGCAGGAAGATTTGAGACAGTATCGTGATAAGCTGGCACAGAGCTCGTGGCACACTGAATGCAGGAAGATTTGAGACAGTATCGTGATAAGCTGGCACAGAGCTCGTGGCACACTGAATGCAGGAAGATTTGAGACAGTATCGTGATAGGCTGGCACAGAGCTCGTGGCACACTGAATGCAGGAAGATTTGAGACAGTATCGTGATAAGCTGGCACAGAGCTCGTGGCACACTGAATGCTGGAAGGTTTGAGACAGTATCGTGATAAGGCTGGCACAGAGCTCGTGGCACACTGAATGCAGGAAAATTTGAGACAGTATCGTGATAAGCTCGCACAGAGCTCGTGGCACACTGAATGCGGCGCCAGCAAATAAGGAGTGTCATTTGGTGCTTAAAACTTAACGTCCAACGACCAGCGTTTATAATAAAACACTGCTTGATAAAAAGCATCGCGTTGATAAAACGCCGTCGTGTGTGTAAAATACTTGTCCATTTGTTCCATTTCAATGCTTTTTACCGGACGTTAGAAAAACGCTCGTGCTAAATGAGGTCTTACGGAAAATCGTTTGACACTTTGATTGTTTTGTTTTATTTTATGCATATAATATTCGATATATTTTTACCTTACTTTCGCTCTTTTGAAGGTTATATTAAACTATATGCTATAACTAAGTATATTTTTTGTAAACAGGCGTTTCTACCTACCGATAAAATAATAATTTTCCACTGAAATTAGGAGGCGGCAGTTGCACAAAATAACTTATAATATGAAAACTACATAAAAAAAAACATATAGATATTTTTGGATAATAACGCGGAACACCATAGCTTGTTACGAGTCATTTGATTACTAATAATAATAATCATAATAGCTCTGCGGCTTTGCTTGGAATATCTTCGGCATCCTTTCGAGTATTTGTCTGGTCGTGAAATCTTTTTTCTGAAACAAAGCAACAAATAGGTACAAGATTAGTAATAGTTTAAGATTGTTCCTCAGTAGCCGGCCTTTAGTAACAAGCCTCATAGCTCAGTTGGTAGTAACTCTGCCTCCTGCGCTGTAGGTTGTGGGTTCGATTCCCACCCAGGACAAACATTTGTGTGATGAATTCAGATGTTTGTTCTGTGTTTGGGTGTTGTATCATATAGTACGTATGTATTTACAAAGTTATTAAGTATTATATCCGTAATCTAGTTCCCATATTACAAGCTATGCTTAGTTTGGGGTTAGATGGCGCTGTGTAAAAAATAATGTCCTGTAATATTATTATTATTATTATTGTGAACTTTATGATTTAAGACTCAAATCGGACAGTAGCTGTTAGGGTAAAAAAAAAACGTTGTTTTACTGATTTTTTTTTGTTACCAATAACTTAAGATAAAAATGTGATTTATTCTTACATAAGATACGTAAGAGCGTTATATTGGTCATGCAAAATATTGGTGAAAAATGTGACAAACAATCCCAACTCAAATATTAACCAACTAAAAAAAGTTATTTTAACATTTTTAAAACGGATTTCACTAAATCTTGAAAATAATTATTCGGGTAAGTTAATATTATTCTGAAGTTGGTGCCGACTCCCTAAGTTAAACACACAAACGCACAAGATCGTTGCCGTAAGATGACCTCATAACGTTACAATAAGCACCGCATTCCAAAATATATATAAACTTATCCGTAAAAAAAAAAAAAAATTTTTTACTCCTTTTAGTGACATGATTCAATTTAAACACAATTTTATCACTTGTACTAGTCACGATTTACAACGAAAACACATTGGTGTCGCCGGAATTGAACCCACGACCACCAAATAATAAATGAATCCACCCTGTGTCGGTACAATTATCGGATCTCAATTGGCAAAGATATCTATGATTTGATGTTATCCGTGTTTTGATCCCCAGGTGAAAAGTTCTTCATCGGATTTCAGACATTCTTCTACCGAAAAAAATATCGCAAATCGGTGGACATACATAGAAGAAAAAAACCGTCTGAATTGAGAACCTTAAAACAACACAATATTCACATCCAGGTGCAGGAAAGCTCACGTACCTATTCGATAGTGTATTCTAATAGTGTGAAACGTGACGCCGAAAGACTACGCGCCTCAATCGCGATTTATGAGGGTTCGCTGGGAGAGCCGAAACAAAGTTGGCGCCTTCATCAACTATCGTATGCGTTAGTGACGTTAGTGAAACCGTGCTTGAAAGTAATATCATATGCTTTTCCCCTGTACTTACCCCAAAATCGTAGATAAAATTAGTTGGTCCTCTTTTGTTTTCTTTCTTGAATTGTATTGAATCGTCTGAGCTCTTTTCGGTTGGTACGTAAGGTAAGCTTGTTTGAAGTTTTATAGTACTTGTCAACGCGCTGCGCCAGGGTCGTTTTGTGTTTGAAAATTGAAAATAAACAGAATTAGTATTATCAAAATCACACCAATATTATAAAAGCGACAGTTCATTTGGATGTTTGTCCCTCCTTCTACTACTGAACGGATTTAGCTGAAACTTAGCACATGTCAGCTCTGGACCTGTAATGAGATTCCTCTAGTACCCGCCGCACTGTTGCTCGTCAGCAATCACCAAGTCTACCGGTTTCAACGCCACCTTAATGCACTATTAAACTCAGATGCTGCCTTGGACATTTTCCAAGATATGATGTAGGTATGCTACCTACCTTTTTTTTATTGTACGACGGGGAAGCGCTTGGCCTTCATCTCACCTGGTTACCAGTTAAGATAGGGACGAAGGTGGAGGCGCACTTCACCCGGAATCCTCAACTAACCGAGGAACTGGCTATCTTACATCAAAATGCCGGATATATAAAAAAAATTTTTTTTAATTGTTGTTATAGCCAGGTGGCTAAACAAAGTCCTTCCATCCACCAAATCAAGCATAATATTGTACTGCCCCTGGGGATCGAACCTGGGACCTCTGGTTCTGAAACGGGAAAGCAAACCAATAGACCACAGAGGCGGTTAAATAAAACCTAAAATTCAAAGGATTATCTTATGCTACTGTGATCTGCCTAGCCAACTGCCTTGGTAATTATTATTCAGTAATATTGATTATTATCTAATATGCCTACCTATCTACTGATTTAAAAATACATAATCCGTTGATAATGTGTACATATTTAGTTTTTTCTACCCATTTTATATTTGTATGTAAATAATTCCGTTATGTTGCAATATTTTTGAAATAAACAAATGTTTATACATTATATACCTACTTTACATCCCATTAATCATTGCCGTGTATCCCGTATATTTGTAGCATAGCTTTACATTATGTATTATATCCAGTAAATTATGCTTACTTTAGCCATAAAATCATCTCCATCCAAATGTTGTCTGGAAGAAATCACTTCTAAGCTATAAACCACCCACTGTATATATTTTTTTACAGTAATCCAGTTTCATTTTTAATGTGTGCAATTAAATACCTAGTTAATTTCATTCATTTCCGTGGGATGGTAATAATATTATATGTCCAACATCGCCATAAAAAACAAATGACTTGTTCTATATTGCTCCACGCAAAAACTTACTGAACGGAATAAGCAAAAATTTTCTAAAAAAAAAGTATGTAAGTATTCTATTCGTAATCTTGGTCCCATATAACAAGCTGCTTAGTTTGGGGGCTAGGTGAAGCTGTGTTAAATTAATGTCCTGTAATAATATTTATCCATCTATCTTCATTTCGCTGTGTCGTCGTTGGGGGTTAAATATTTGAATAACGTTAATTCGTTATATTCGATCTATCTTAATACTTTAATAGATAGTTTCAGTTTGTAATTTGGTTGAGGGTGTGTTAAGTTTTTTTTTTAATTTATTTTTTATTGTACTACGTTGATGTGCTTGGCCTTCATCTCATCTGATTTTTCAAGTTATGATAAGTCCGAAGATGGAAGCGCACTTCACCCGGAATCCCCAATAAACTCAGGAACTGGCTACCTTACCTCTAAATGCCGGAAAACAACAATTTAAGAATTGTTGTTATGACGACAGAATTAGGTATGAACTGGCTAGCTACTACCAGCTAGCCAGGCGGACTTCACAAAGCCCTACCACCAACCAAGCCAAGCACAATATTGTATTGCCTCTGGGGATCGACCAGGGACCTCTGGATCTGAAACTGGTAGACGAACCACTAGATCTCTGAGAAAACAGTTTTTTTAGATCGGACAACAGGAGGATGTTTGTGTGTGTCAGGATGGGAGAGTGAAGCTCGTTTGATTCTAAGAGACTTACTCAGTTGGTGCGCGTTTGTCATCTACTTTTTGGTGATAAGGGATCCTTCTCCAATCAGCGTAAGAGTAGCCGGGGTATGGAACACATGGTGAAATTTCTCCTGTCACAGTTGACATACAGGCCACACTGAAAATTTAAAGAACGATGAAAACATGTGTACAAAATAATTTATTCTTTGAATCCATTAAACTTACGATCACATGTTTTCCTCTTTAAGGGTTTACATCGGACCATTTCTAAAGGCGTAGATATTTTAAGAATCTTTCTAGCTAGGGAATAGGTAGTAAGAGGCACTATACGAAATGAAATGTATTATGTTTTTGAAATTAAAAGTTTTCTCCATTTAGAAATTCTACATTCATGTAGCCAATTGAAAGATGAACACGGTTTCCTAAGTATTTTTTTATATGATATGAAATGGGTTAGCTCTTGACCTCAGAACTTGGGCAGGGACTTGCACAGGCAAGGATTAAGAAGAAGCCTAGAGGGCTCTACCGCGCACCAACTGAACACAGCGAACTGTTTGGAGCTGGACTTCGCGATGGTTGTCGGTAACTGCGAAAGGATTAGCCGAATCCAGGGATAGACCCACATACTCCTAATAGATTTTAACCTGCGGCATCCTTATTTGATGACTTTTGGGTATAACCACACAGTTCTTAGGGCCTCCTGAGCATGATTAGCTTGAATTCTCCATTAAATAGAGTTTAAATGTTAAAGTCTAAGATTTTTTTTATTAGTTAAGTTCTTTTAGGATCATTTTGAAACTACAAATCTACAGCTTGTTCGGAATCGCGACTAGCACGTAAGGAGAAAGGCAAGAACCTGTGTACAAATGGCATACATAAGTAATAAAATAATAAGGGTCATATGTCAAATAGTAAGTTAAACCAGTAGAATGCGAATGTTTCTGTTCTTGTCTGTTTTAGATAAAAAACAAATGATTTCGCACCATCCTCCCAAATGTGATCAAGGTCGTAACATGCAGTAGCTTACCATTGAAGGTTTAGTTTTCTTTTAAAAGCAGTTTATTATACCTTCACATATTGCTATGATTTAGTTTTGGTATCGTATGAAAAAATATGCCAGTATTTTCGAAGTAGTGCTTTGATCTAAGGTGCTATGTATGTACATTAGATCGATGATAGTGAAAGTATGGCGTACTTACAAGGCCGCTGTCAAAAAACACAGTTTCACAAGATACCCCATCGTAGAGAAAGCTTGTCTGAATGTGAAGGTTTTGTGAGAGTTTCAGCTTTTATAGGGCATCACGGGAAAATATGTTAATTATATTGTAATTATACAATTTTATTTATCGAGTCATTTGCAAGACCATAATAACTTAGAGATAATAGAATGGTGATTTTCTCTATGATTTCTAATTTGTATTCTAATGCAAATCCTTTTATTGACTGGCTCAAATAAATAAATAAATATGACAGGACGATAATTGCTTACACAGGAAAAAAGGTACATACGCAGAACAGAAGTAAGCTACTGCCCTTGTTCTGGTGATATCCCTTAGTCGGCTGTTATGACATCCGAGGGTTGTGTTTGAGTCCGACGGCATATTAGTTACGATTTTATGAGTTTAGACTTACTTTCGCCGTTTGCAAGGTTGATGACAAGGTTCTTGGGGCTCCGTACCTAAAGGGTACCAGTTGGACCTGTTGGCTTTATTACTAAGACTTCGACGTTCGTCCGTCCATCCGTATTTTGCATGTAAAAGGCGGATCATCTATTATTTTCAGGTAGGTATCTATTTCATATATCAAAATAACGGTAGGTATTCAAACTTAGAGATTTAAGTGTTGAGGCTTACCCATAGGTAATATAACAAACATACTTAAACCTGGTCAAGGAAGTCGCACTAAGCTCAAATGTTTTGGTTGGTGGTAGGACTTTGCTTAAGTCCGCCTGGCTAGCTACCACCATCTTACTTCAGACTGTCGTCATAACAACAATTCTAAATTGTTGTGTTCCGGTATTTCGAGGTCAGATAACCAGTTTCTCAGACTGTTGAGGATTCCGGGTGAAGTGCGCTTCCACCTTCGGCCTTATCATAACTTGAGACCAAGGTCAAGGCCTTCATCTCACCTTCCTTTACGCTTCCCCGTAAGTGCATTTTGCGTGTATCGAAGTTGGAACCTGGTTCAGATCAGAATTGCATCATTTCTAATGACTGTATTCAAGAGTAAGGTCCTTGGTTTTCGGCGTCCTATGTGATACCACTAAGGGCATCTAGGGAGCTCAGTGTTACCAACTACAGCTTCCAGCGTTCCATATGAATTTGCTATTCCACCATACATATTCCTGGCGCCAAGCAGCATGCGCCGTTTGGAACGGTTACCGGTGAAATTACGGGCACATGAGACATATTTGCTTCGTTTACGGGCGGGCGCAATGTAGTGCCCTGCAGGTCTCTGGATGTAGGGGTTCATTATTTTGAATCGAAAAACGTTAATAGGCACCTTCTGTTTGTAGGCTCACTCCATCGTAGATCAATGAGCAAGTTTAGAGGTCAATAACCTACATAATATTTATTGATAAATGCTTAGCCCCGTGTACCTGTAATTTCATCAGCAACCATACCCTTCAAACCGAAACACAGCAATGCTGCTTGGCTGCTGTAATAGGTATAATGGATGAGGGATGAGGACCCGTCTCACAAAGAACTCTACACCTCTGGATTGTGAACCCCATCTTCTATGAGTAATGCGCTTGATATTTCTTGATATTATTTTCCCTTTTCCACCACCGGAATAGAGGCGACGATTTACCATCCAAATACTTATTGGATATTCAATCCTGCTAACCGCTTAGGGTTTGAATTTTGAATGATCATTAAGTTATTAATATATATCTCGCCATCATACGCACATATCAGTATAAGAAAGCTATAAGTACAAATACCTAGGTAATAACCTAGGTAAAGTTAAGGTTCTTTAGCGGATTAGCTGGTTTCTCAGGGTTATGAACGTGAAATATGGTATTCGGTAAATTGTAGCTTTAAATCACATGGTAGTTAAAAAATGAAAAATTCGCAACAAACCTACATGTAATTAAATATATTTTTTTAAGATTGAGGCGACACGTGACCAAAGGTCTGGCTCTTATTAGGCCAGTGATTTAGCATAGCTATTTAGCGTGGCAATGCAGTCAGTGTCTTGGGCACGCTTCCGTCTCGTACTGGTCTTTAACAGTTTAACTACCTAGGCCGTTTGTAACGGTCCGTAGGTAATCTTACTGATTCCGTTGTATGTAGTTAGTTTAATGGTATATTTTTTAAATAAAGATGTATAAAATTAATATATATATATATATATTTATATTTTAGAAAGATGTAGCTTGTAAGCAGTTGGGTATTTCACATATTTGAATCCACATTCAAACACAATGAACCAAAAACTGTAAGACGTGTACCTGACGTCAAGCTCAACCTTAAGCATCCAAGATTATTCTCCTGCCCCCTTATTCTGTATGACCAATCGTGTCATATTGTGTATTGTGTGTGATATTTCAATACGATGATTGCATGCTGATATCGTAACGCCCACACACCACATTGGATAACCACACTCCGTGTTGCAGAGCATTGCTTTGGCGGTCGCGGCTTTAGAATCGACCCCTGCAACTCAGCACATGGATGTCGTAAATGCCGACTACGGGATTTCCCCACAAGAAAGGCAGCAATTTCCTTCTGTTCATTATCTACACCTTCTGCGATCACCAGTCCGCCTGTCATTCGTGGTTATGGCAATACCCTCCAGCTTGGAGCAGGCTCTATCCAGCAGTGGACACCAATGGGCTGTGATGTGATGTGATTCTCACACCAGATAAAATTAGTTTACGTTTACCTATAGAGCCTTGGATATGGTTTTCTAGTGAAGTGTGCTGGATGGAACTAATGAACTAAATATTAATTATAAAATAAGGCCTGAAGCTCAAATATTCACATAATCTAATCGGGGTAATTGTTGCAACCTAAGAGTTGGATCTTCAGGACAGGACAGGACATGACATTAATTTTTCGCAACGCCATCTCGCCAGGCGGACTTAAACAAAGTCCTACCAACCACATTTAACATGCTTATGTTGATGAAGGCACCAACAGTTTCAGTTCAACAGGCGATCCATCCACAGGTTTAATTTGATAAACTGGACTTGTTGATGGAACTTGTTCTAACTGATGTCCCAGGCAGATGGTCGCCGCAGGTAGCGTCCCTCATCAAAGGCCTACCCAGCTCCTAAGGGACAAGAGTCATACCATCGTCGGCCGCTTTATTATTTTTCATACATATATTCTTACAGGCGTCTCTTAGGACGGTTATGGTCTTTGCTGAATAACAGCAGTCACTGATAAACAGATTAATTCGTAGGTACCTTCTGTTTGTGTCTTACTTCATTAATATTTAGAGTCGATAGGGCTAAAGAAAATTATGATTATGCTTCTTTAGCTAAAGTTCTTGATTGGTTTACAGTATATAAACTCCTATTAAATGAAAAAAACAAAATACATTTCACCTAGCCTAATGTTCAAGTCAGCAATGCTTACATTATTTTAATGGGGAAATACTTAAATTTCTTGAAGTTGCTTCACTAAAGTTAAGTATTTCCCCACTACTTTCTTAGGTTTCAGTATTTATGCAAAAAAGTTGCAAGGGATATTCATATTGATTCATTAGCTAGCAGATTAAGCTCGGCTGCATACGCTGTACGTACAATGAGATCTTACTTATGAAGCCATGGCGAGGTTAAGTAGTTTATTTTAGTTACTTTCACAGAGTTATGTCTTATGGCATATTTATATGGGGAAGCGCAGCTGATATTGAAATTGAAACAGATTTTTTATTCTGCAGAAGAGAGCTGTACGGGCAATTTATAAAATAAAAACTCGTGACTCTCTCAGGGAACGTTTTAAAGAGATTGGTATTCTTACAGTCAGCTCCCAATACATTTATGCAAATCGAATGCACGCTCATAGAAACATTGATGAGTTTAGTAAAAGAAGTGATGTACACAGTTTTAATACTAGTAATGAAAAAAACTTGATATACCTACCTAGCTATCGATTAGGAAAAGTAAATCATTAATTATTAGGAAACGATATTACAGTAAGCTTCATCAAAGCGCCACCAAACTCTGCTCGTAAATTCAAATTGTATATAAAGAAAATAATTTAGTGAAAATTGCCTACTACTAAATGTATCACTATATCGACGATAAGAACGCGTGGCCTGACGTTGCTATATTAGTTGAAGCTAAATGGTGATTTCTCAATGTTAACAAAATGCCTATTATTTTAAGATGATGTACCTACTTATAATGTTATTTAAAACTGCATACCTTGAGTTCATTTTTTGATGATCCATTCAGGAAATGGATCATCAAAAAATTAACTAGCCCGAGGTTCTTGCCTTTCTCCTCGTGTGCTGGTCGCGATTCTGAACAGGCGTTAGATTTGACGTTTCAAAATAATCCTAAAAAATCTTTGAATAAAAAAATACTTTGACTTTTTGTCAATTTCATCAACATGTTTCTTCCACAGAAGACTTGTTTTCTACGTTGTACCCATGTTTTTCCGTGTGATACATATATTGTGGAGGGAGCTGTTCTAATTTAATTAATGTATAGTACGACGTCTATGAAGAAAATGAATTAAGAAATCTCAAACAAAACTTTATTAAAATTCAGTATAAGAGTTAAAGAGATACAGCAATAGACACAATAGCTTATAGAGCATATATATTCTAAATCTTCGTTGTATAGGATTGTCCACGGTAGATACGCGTGTAATTTTTTTTTTAAATTCAGCTTCAAAACACATTTCACGTGCTCCTATTCTGAACTACCATAACATTTAACAATGCGAAAGCGAAAATTGTCACTGATCTTCTTTTTTTCAATATTTCTGTAATACTGGTAAGGTGCTAGGTGCGTTTACATTTGTTGCTATTAAAGGCTTCCATTTATTTATCTGAAAAAAATACAAATTAATTTAAATGATATAGGTAGTCCATTTTACACAGCGTCATCAAGATCTTTAACTACATCCAATACTGGACAGATCATTCTTCATATAAGGAGGGTTTTACCATAATCACCACGCTTTTTATATGAATACGAAGGTTCTATCAACATCCAGGCTTGCCTGGGCAAAGGAATCTGCGATGGAGCATTATTTTCCAGAGAACTGATTGCGGATCGGTGGTAGCAGTCAAGGTGATAAATAATAAACAGAAGGAAGCTGCTGCCCTTCTGGTGCGATTCATTTGTCAGCTTTTTTTGTTAGGCTTTGTTTGCATGCACCCGATAGAGAATATTTTAAAATCACTACCCAAAATAAAATATAAAATGACCCGAAATAATTTTAGTAAAAATTAAATTCAAACACCCAACTTCTTTAAAATCACACTCTATCTATAGAAAGTATAGAAAAAAACAAATGTTCACATTTTAAATATAGCTATAAAAACTATTTATTTTTTATCGTTTAATAAATAACCAAATAACAAGTTATATATTTTAATTGTCTTTATTATATATCTAAGGTTCTAGTTTTTATTTAATTTTCAATGAAGATGGGAAAAGCGCCTCTAGCGGGAAGTTTACAAAAGTTTTTTGGGAATGTTAATAATTTTACCATAACATATAGAGTTGCTTAAATGCACTTTAACGTGATTTTTTTCTCAGTTTATCGAGGATTCCGGGTGAAGTGGACTTCCACCTTCGACCTTATCATAACCTCTTAAATCAGGGGACCGGAACCTTCTCCGGTGAGATTAAGGCGAATCACATCCCCGTCTTTAATAAAAATAAAATAGAGCTAATATCAACTATAGGTATATATGATGTATGTATAATCTATAATTTTTGACAGTTTCGCGAGGGTGAACGACAAATTTTGTAAATTAAGTAAATTACGTTAACTTTGCTAATACAGTCATGCTTTTATTCATCCCCTGGCGAGATCCCCTGATCGCCTGATACTACGAGTACAACCACGGGCTGTGTTGTAGGATTCCAATTCTAAATCGTCAAATTACCTTTTCAAACATGTCTCGCTTGCCCGCTGTCATGGGCCATTGCTTTGCGTTTGCTGGTACATAGCTGAAAGTAATGATATACATATAAATCAATAATTATTAAAGGACATTAATTTCACACAACGCAATCTAGCCCAAAACTAAGCATAGCCTTTAATATGGGAACTAGGTTACGGATAGGATACTTTTTTTTTGTAAATACATACATGTAACAATAAAACACCCAAAAATCACACAAATTTTGTTCCTGGGTGAGAATCGAACCTACAACCTACAGCACAAAAGGCATAAGGTAAGGTAACTTAAGGTACTTTGTTCTTTAGGTATGTTGTACCTCCTCAACGACGCAACCGATTTTTTTTTATATTTAACTCTTGGTCACAATTGGACCCGGTAGGTGGCGCTGCGATCGCCCCGGGATGAAGGGAACGAGGTTCTGGGCGTTTCACTAGCATTCTATAGAAAATAAAAAAAAAAATGTTTCACGAATTAAAAGTTAGCATGGGCGAACTAAATCCTGCAATGATAATGATGTCTTGTACGATATTATCTGATCTGTTATTTTAATTATACAATGATACAATACCATTCCCTTTTAATCCGCTTCCACCAAAGGTGTGCACCCTGATGTGGTTCACCTACAACCAGATGAGTAAAATTACGGCCGTACTGCGGGGCATGGGCTTGTTAGAGCTCCATTTCTTAAGTTGTACTAAAGTGATTGATAACATCGAGAAACCTGATAAAATGGGCAAAATTGAGCCTTTTAGTAAAACCATTTTTTTTTCGGAATAGGAATGCCTTTGGTCTTGTTTAGCGTAGCCAGCACGATAATGTATCAAGAGAACTTTGCCCTTCCAGATTTTTATAAAATGTAAAATAAATAGTACTTCTGGTAAAATTCGCTCCATCGTAGACCTCATCTTTGCTCCGGCCTAGAGAGCTCTGGGCAGTCTGGACTGGCTACAGGTCAAGAGTTTATAAAAAAAATTACATGTCAAATAAAAATCAACTTTATTTCCCGCCTCCTCTCTTTCGAAAGTAAATATGAAGTTTAAAAAATAAATTACCACATTATCAGGATCGCTGATGATGATGATGATGATGACAATGATGATAACTTCCACTCGTGGCTTACTTGTTAGAATAATATCTTTGTCCGCCATCTTGAATTCCAACCTCAAAATGGGGGGCGATCATCCTTTCAGAGTAGACGTTCCTTGGGTACTGAATATATGGGATAAAATCCCCTTGCCCGATAGAGAGGCAGGCCATGCTGTAATGTTCATCTAAATATATAAAATCATCGCTAAGCTGACTGATAAACAAACAAAGCACAGTACAGACCGGAGGGCCTAGAGAATTGTTATTTTCTGGGTAGCTATTTTTCGTAGTGTAGGGGTGCACTAAGAAAGGATTTGAAAAAAATCCCATGGGATGACGGGAACGAAGCCCGGGCGTTCTACTGGTTAGTAACGTAACACGGGTATTTATCAAGTATTTGATATTTTTTATATTATTTAAAATGATTAACATAGTTGTAAAAAGGTACTTACAAGGTTACTGTCAAAAAACACAGCTGCACAAGAAACCCCATCGTAGAAAAAGCTTGCTAGAATGATTTTTTTCTGTGAAGTTTCAGCTTTTATGTGTCGTACCAGAAATATTATGTTAATTATGCATTGGATAATTCTTAATATTAATAAGGTTACGAGGTAATAGAGTGGCGATTGTCCCGCTAAGTAATTTGTACTCATTTATATTCTAAATACTTCGCTGCGTGACGTTCAGTGCTGATTACAATGGCGCCCGTTTGTGTTGGTGAGTCCCTAGCACTCATCGAGTTAAGCGGCGTTTTAGGCCTGTATTCTAGAAAGCCGATCCAGAGAAGTTTCCTTGCTTAAGTAGAAAATTTAATCCAATTAAAGACACATAATCACCAGATAAGCGAAAGCTGGAATGTTTCTTTAGAATATGGGCCATTCATTATGTAAGATTCGCAACTCAGTAAAATTTCGAGTAAAATGAGAACTTGGCTAATGATTATGAACATTATTGTATTAATTGAAATATATATAGTAATATATATATTTTTACTGTACGACGTGGAAGCGCTTGGTCTTCATCTCACCGGGTTACAAGTTGAGATAAGGCCGAAGGTACTTCACCGGAATCCTCAACAAACTGAAGAACTGGCTTACCCTGACCTCAATCTCAATCTTACAACACAACAATTTTTAGAATTGTTGTTATGGCGACAGAATTAGGTAAGATGGTGGTAGCTAGCCAGGCGGATTTAAACAAAGTCGTCCTACCACCAACCAAATTAAGCACAATCTTGTACTCTCCCTGGGGATCGAAACCGGGACCTATGGTTCTGAAATCGGTGGGTTGAACCCACAGTTGAACCACTAGACAATACATACTATGACACACTTCAAATATTACAGGGCACACGCAGCGCCATTAAGCTAAGCTTGGTAATATGAAAACTAGATTACGGACTTACAAATTGTTTTTTTTAGTAAAACATTTTTTTTTTATTGTACGACGAGGAAGCGCTTGGTCTTCATCTCATCTGGTGTCAAGCTATAATATGGCTGATGGTGGAAACGCACTTCACGAGATACGTTGGGAAACCCGGCACTAAGTGTATGTATGTTTGCATTTTTGTGGCAATGTTTGTAACGGCATAACTGTCGAACAGGTCAGGAACAATAACATTTTGAAACAATACAACACCGAAACATAGAGCAAACATCTATACTCATCACACAAATGTTTGTCCCGGGTCGGGATCGAACACACAGCCTATGACGCAGAATCTGCAAAAGGTATCGAGTCGACCACGGCAGTACCTATAGCGAGTTTAATCTGGCCCGGTGCCGGGGAGGATGGAAAAATTTGTGTCATCCTCCCCGGTGGTCTGAATACGGCTATTTGATTAGTCAATAATTTCTGTTTTTCTTTGCAGGTAAGCTACAACAAGCTTTGGTGCATTGCAGCGGTTGTGATGTAAGTCATAATAGGCTTTGATCTGCTCTCGCGTCGAAGGTTGCATTCATTATTATCTTGCAGTTTTAAGTTTCCAGTTTTGGTCTTTGTCTATTACATAGAAAATACATCTAGAAAAACATAGCCCCAGTGGCGGGTAAAAAAGTTCCCAAGACGCAACATAAATAAAACATGCAATAAGTTTTTCATCGGTGTTGCCATTGCCAGCGCCCTAGGAAGTTTTTTTTTACGATAAAGATTATAAAGTCTATGATAGAGCAAGCTTAGCCAGAAGATGTTTTACATGTGTTACATGATGATTTTTAGATAATACAGTTGCTGAAAGTTGATTGTATTGATAGTAAGTGAAGTTTTAGAATTACGATTTTAAAGGATGCCATTTAAACGGTCAGCTTATTAAATAAACGGTCAGATAATAATTAACTCTACGGTCAGTTAGGACATTTAGTTAGTTGGGACATCAGTTAGGGCTGGTGCGGCGTCTGATTCGGCCGAGGATCACAAAAGGCGCAAATATAGTGGTCTCGAGCTTACCTATTTGAGCCTTTTGGGGTAAAGCCAGGTGTTTCTCGGTGCAAAAAAATCTTTACAAATTACTGACGTACTCTGCTGTCTCTCCTTTTAGCAGATTTTTCTCGCTGACCAATTTTTATTAGTTACTTGCCATTATTAAATATGTTATGAAGCACATGGTCCTAATCTCCTAATAATTGGATGTATATATAATAATAATTACCGGTGCGTCTGAAATTCCTGTTAGAGAACGGTGAAGGCGGGAGTTTTTATAATGAGCCTAATAAAACCTCGCACCATCTTTAATCAGGTGCGGCGATCTCCGACCGGTATTTGAGAGCGAAAGTGATCTGAATAATATTCGCAAGGCATTGTTCACAGCTTGAAAACACTATTTGGCAACACTGGCTATTCACACTATTGATGTAAACCTTATTGTAATGACGTTTGAGTTCAGTTTACCCTGGATCTCGTTCCCGGACTTGATTTTATCTGTAGGATATCCGAACTTTCGAACCTCTTTGGATATTCAAAGGGTTTGAATTGTATTGAAACTTTCCATTTTTATTATGACAAGCGATATTGTAAGAGCTTTTTGACTAAATATAGCTATTCGGATTAACGTAAATTGTATTTGTAACAAGTGTTCTTTTTGTTACTCGTGTAGAAATAGATAAAAAAATACAGACTACCTACCTAGTTGTATTACTTTTAGGTTATTCTTTTTTATCCAAAATTACTTTTAGGTAATCACTTTTATCCAATTTACATCCAATATACATAGTATCATATTATATAGTATTTATTTATTTATTTTATTTATTTTATTTTATCATATTTTTTCTAAAGAAACGAACGTTTGTTAATTTCGATTTGGATATTGATAAAACTAGTATTATAATTTTTATTATAATTAGCACCACGGATTGATCTTTATCACAATAAAACGTGAAATTAGCTATGTTTTTATGTCGCAATAGGTGACATCTTGTGGATAGTACACAGCACAGCTTAACTTGCTTATATTTGTTTCTCGGTGTTTATCAGTATCTACCTCGTGCGTTTGGTGAGATTTATATTTAAAATGCTTTGCCACGGTTGCAAGTCAGTAACTACTGGAAAAAACTTCTTGAAATGCAACATCTGCGCTTCTACTTATTGCTACATATGCTTAAATATCAATACTGAACTAAATAAGCAATTGAGTGCTGAACAGTTGGCTTCGCTTAGCTGTCCCTCGTGTCAAAATGTTACTAAACGAAGATTCAATGACAACACTCCTGTCAAGTCCCATAACCTCTCGCTAGCTGATTCCTTGAATGTGTCATTCAGTCAAGTATCCACTGAATCGCCATCTCAGTTTGCTGTGAGTGCTTCGTCCGCCGTCATTCGACCTGATGAGCCCGTTACTATGGAGAGTATAAGCCAACTGTTTGATCTGAAACTCTCATCAGATTCAGCTTTTATGTCAAACCTTCGTACCGCACTCAGGAAAGACCTTGAGGATATGGTCTCAGTGGAGGTTGCCCATGCTATTGAGAAGGTGAAGACTGATTTCTCGTTTACAACAGATCATATATGTCTAGAGCAAAAAGACATAAAAGCGGAACTTGCTGAAAAAGATAGAGAAATTAGGAAACTGGAGTCTGACTTTTATAAATCTCAGGAAGCTCTCAACATCCTTCAGAACCGCCTCACCATAATTGAGAAGATATCTCGGAGCTCCAATTTAGAAATTCATGAAGTGCCTGAAAGCAAGACTGAAGACTTAGTCGCCTTACTAAAAAAACTCTGTGGGAGTCTACAGGTTCCTATCTCCGACAGTGACATTAAGGTTTGTCGCCGTGTTTCGAAAATGAATACAGCCTCTAAGAGACCGCGTAACATTCTTGTAACGCTCTCTTCTCAGCGTCTGCGGGATACTCTTCTTTCTGCTGCATTCCGTTATAATAAAGCCCATCCCACTGACAAACTTGATGTCTCCCTCTTGGGTATTAGTGGCGCTAACACGAGAATATATCTGTCTGAGCACCTTTCTGCTGAAGTCAAAGAACTTCATAGCTTAGCTAGAAAATTGTGTAAAGACCTTCGTTTTCAGTTTGTTTGGGTGCGCTATGGTCAAGTGTTTGTACGTAAGAACGATAAGAGTCTTGCTATTCTAATTAAAAATCACGAAAGTATTAATAAATTATACTGCGAGTAATTGCTATATAGGTTGGGTCATTCATCAGATTATTGGGGTTTTGATATATATTTTTAGGTATTTGATAATGGTTTCTGTTTATTACCAAAATGTCAACAGAATACGAAGTAAATTAACAACTTTTTACTTAAATCTCTTAAATTCTAACTTTGATATAGTATGTTTGACGGAATCAAATTTAAACCTTAGTGTGTTTGATGCTGAGGTCGTTGATGACCGTTACAATATCTTTCGGAGGGACCGATCTGTTTCCTGTTCTCAAAAGGGTGAGGGTGGTGGTGTTTTAATAGCTCTTTTAAAGAAATTTGAGGTTATCCGCCAGACATCTTGGGACAGCGGTATAGAGGATATCTGGGTATCTGTCGTGCCTGAATTTCGCGATTCTCCTCGTCTAAACATTTGTGTTTGCTATCTACCCCCTGACATAACTTTAGTTAAGAGAGAAGAATTTTACGCGCATTGTCAGAAAATAGTACTAAACGATTACCCAGATGATAACTTCCTGTTAGTTGGTGACTTTAATACACCTGATTACTTTTCCGTCACTAATGAATCTCGGACTTCTACAGAAGCCGTCACTCTTAGTAAAACTTATCGTGCTTTAAATGAACTTATAACGACATGTGACCTGAAACAGTCTAATAAAATTCTAAATGTAAAATGTCGTTTACTAGATTTAGTATTATCCAGCCTTGATAACATTTCTGTCATTGAAGCTTTTCCCTTAAGTCGACTGGACAAGATGCACCCTGCTTTATTAATTAACATACCACTTAAGAATGTTTCAAAATCCCTGAAACGATGTAAATCTAAACGTCTTAACTTTTATAAATGTAATATTGAATGTGTAAGATCTGATCTTAGCTCTGTAAACTGGCAAGATGTCCTAATCTCTTCGGATGTTGACCTTTGTACTAGTCGATTTTATGACATTCTGTTTGAAATAATTGAAAAACATACTCCCTACATTTCTCCGAAGAAATCTTCTTATCCAATTTGGTATAGTAGAGCGCTCATTAAATGTAATGGCGAAAAAAATAAATTTCATAAACTGTTTAAAAGATTTGGTAATCCCCGTGATTATGACACCTTTTCATTATTGCGTGCCAGATGTAAGATTCTTATTAACGAATGTTATAATCGATATGTTTCTTCTACAGAGGAGTCTATGGAAAAAGATATCAAGTTTTTTTGGAGTTTTGTAAACAATAGAAAGGGAAGGGTATCAATACCTAATACTATGACATTTGGAAATAATTCCTCGTCAAATGGTCTAGATATTTGCAACCTGTTTTCTGATTATTTTAGTTCGGTTTTCGAAAAAGATAACACATCAGCTGACACAGCTTGTAACGATTCCCCCTCTGCTTTACTCGACTGTGGCATTTCATACTCATTACACGAAGTAACTTTAAATCAAAAAGATATTTTAAGAAAAATAAAACAATTGGACAATAATAAAGGGCCTGGTCCCGATTTGATTCCACCGTCGTTTGTGATATCTTGCAGTAAAGAGTTGTCTTTACCTTTGTGCATAATATTTAATAAATCTCTTTGTAATGGTGTTTTTCCCAAGCGTTGGAAAACAGCTCATGTTATTCCTATTTTCAAACAAGGGGATAAGTCTAAATGTGAAAATTATCGACCAATAAGTATCCTGTCATGTTTTGCCAAATTGTTTGAATCTCTTGTATACAGTTATCTTTATAACCATGTCAAGCCATTAATCTCTGATAAGCAGCATGGTTTTGTAAAAAATAGGTCCACTGTAAGTAATCTGCTAGAGTACAAAAATTATCTCTGTCAGGCTTTTGCTGAGCGAAGTCAAGTCGACGCAATTTACACCGATTTCTCTAAAGCTTTCGATAAAGTTAACCACCGTTTATTATGTCATAAGCTTTTCCAATATGGATTCCATGGAACTTTATATCGTTGGATATGCTCTTATCTACAGAATCGGAGTCAATTAGTCGCTTTAAAGGGATTTCTGTCATCGCCAGTGATAGTAACATCGGGTGTTCCTCAAGGATCTCATCTTGGGCCTTTATTCTTTGTTTTGTTTGTGAATGATCTTGTAAATCGTTTGTCCTGTAAGTGCCTCCTGTACGCTGATGATTTGAAAATTTTTAAGACCATCTCTGGGACACGGGACTGTTATTCATTGCAAAACGACTTAGATACCGTTTTTCAATGGTGCAATACTAATCTAATGACTATAAACGTTGACAAATGCTTTGCAATTTCGTTTACAAACAAACGCAATAAAATTCTAAATGACTACAAAATTGAAGGTCGAACTTTAAGCCGCTCTTATATTGTGAAGGACTTAGGAATACTGTTTGACGATAAACTCACCTTTCATGCGCATTATCAACATATTATAACAAGAGCCAATCAACTTCTAGGTTTCATTCTGAGATCGACAAAAGTTTTTAAGAAGAATCGCAGTGTAATATATCTTTTCAACTCTCTAGTAAGAAGTATATTAGAATATGGTAGCCCGATATGGTCCCCTAATTACAAAGTGCATATCTATAATATTGAAAGGATTCAGAGAAAGTGTTTAAGGTTATTATGTTATCGCTTGCAACCTGGCCGTCTGAGCTTGAGTTACGAAGAAAGATTAAGTAAATTTCAGTTGGAATCCCTAGAAACTAGGCGTAAATACTTTGATCTCATATATCTCTATAAAATAATTCACTCTCTCATTGACTCCCCTCATTTATTATCGATGATATCGTTTAACATTAGATTCAGAGCACGAAATTCCAATAAAATCAATATATTTATACTTCAAGTTTATAAAAATAATATCTCTTTTTATAATCCTTTAACTAGAATGTTACGCCAGTACAATGATTTACTGAAAGAATTTAGTCAAATTGACATCTTTGTTCGCAACTTAAGCCAATTCAGTAAACAATTAAAATCTATTTTATATACCAATTCCTAATTTGTCAACCCGTAGAACTCTGTTATGTTAATTGTTGTCATGTTTTTGTTCACATTTTTTTTTTTTAGTCTCCGTTCGTTACCAAATGTATTAACTTAGTTGTAAGCACATGTTTTTTACCTTACAATCTAGATTTGTACCTTAGTTTTATTTTTTTAGTTGTATTTTCAATTGGTTGTAAAGTGTATTGTGTTTAATAAATAAATAAATAAATAAATAAATATAGGTTCAAAGGCCAAATTTGCTTGGTGGGTATCCTGGCTAAAGTTCGGCAGTACTTCATGCCGGGACGGCTTTTAAGTTAGACCTACCATCTCTGGGATGGCCCAGCCAAGTAACGGCCCGAAGGCCTGCGATCGATTAAGCGTCGTGCTGCTAGGTTTTTGTGTGAATCAGGCCTAATGCAAAGCAATTAGCGTAACAAAACAAGTAAAGAAAAACGATTTTGTAATAAAGAAGTAGTATATTGAATAGCTAAAACAAAAGCCAATTTTTTTCTTCATGCGTATCTAATTTCCAAACAATTTAACCTAGATTATCCCATTTCAGATAAATTAAGGCAATCTTATCATTGTTCATACAATCAAGAATCCGAAGATTGGCGTTACTCGGCCAACAACCTCTATTGTTTGCCAACTGCCAATTTCAAATTCGGATATTCGGATTCACTTGGTTCACTGTTCTCAATTACACTGTGACGAAAGTTTTATTGAAAGTTGATGAATGAGTATTCGCGCTGTGATGGATTCATTGTCTTGTAATTAATTTTAATAACAGTTATTAACGGTTCACTAGCCGCTTTATCCCGTGTGGTAGAATGTAGAGTAAAATTAACTTGCGTTGCGTCGCTGTTAATAGTAACCGGCATGCAAAATGCTGTAATTCAGAACGGCTGACGATGTCCTTTCTTTCCTACTTTCCTACCTTATGCCTTTACCTTTTGATCTCGTACCAATAATGTATTTATTTTCATACCTCTTACAATATGGAGACGGAAGGCGAAAGCAGCCCACCTAATGTTAAATTGCATCTTTTGCATATAACAAAGCCTTACTGCGTAGGTGACATCCACAGAATATGACCCACGCGGCACTGCATTGCGCTCGATAACTTGATACAAAGTTGTTAAACCTCGCGTGCCCGTAATTTCACCAGCAACCGTACTCTTCGAACCGTAACACAGCAAGTATGTAATGGCATAACTCTCAAACGCGTTATCCGATTTCAATGAAATTTAAACAGTTAAGAGATAAACGTAAATTGAAATTGATTGTCGCGTGGGATTTTTGATAACTTGGGTAGTTTTTGAGATATTGGGGTTGAAAGAAATACAATAATTCGCCCATATATTTAGAATGGTTAATCCGATCGACTCGAAATTTTTAATTTGCAGTGAGACCCGTAAATCGGTCAAAGGGTTTTTATTTAACTAGTATTAATCGAGTATCGCAAAATCACCTATTATGAGTACTCTCCCTTAGTGTGTAGTGTGGTGAGGTGGTAATTGAAACCTACATTTAGCTACCAGCCGGCGCGCCGTAAGGCAACAAAATAAACAATAATTTGGATCAAAATGTTCTCACGACAACTGGAATTGAATTCTTCGATCGAGTCGAATGTTGTTCGATAGTTTTTGCTATCAAAAGTATTTAAAGACTAGTGGCTTTTATTGCATTGCAATCGTAACAAGATACTGCAAGTGATGTTTATTTTGGGGTTCCGTATGGTATGGGAGAGGAAAGCGGTTCTATCAGAACCCTATAAGTTCCACTCGGCTTTGAATTAGTTCCTGCTTTTATAACTTTTTTGCGGCTGAACGAATTTTATTAAAATTTGGCAGAGATTATACTCGTATATCCACGGGAACTACATCGGCTACTTTTTATCCGGGTACCTACCGGTAACATTGGGCTTGTATAACAGGTAACTACTGTTGGTTAATTTAATAAAAACCACCAATATTTTGTTAAATTTAGTTTTATTTTTCCTTTTGTAAGTTTTGTACACGTAGGTATAGGTTGGAGTAGCGATATGTATTCTTCTAAAAGTTGGGTTAGACAGGCTATAAACATTTTACATTGACATTGTCATTGACATCCTGCATGGCATGAATACAAACCTTTTAGCCAAAATGGGACATTAACACTTTTCCGTTAACACCTACCAAGCGGGCACAAGCTAGTAAGTATAATATATGAACTCAATAACTAACGAACTTTAGCAAAGAAGTCACTGTAGGTTATATGGCGCTGAGTGAAATGTCCTGTAAAATTTATTTACTTTACTGCTATAACTATTCCGCCTGCGAGGCATGGCATGGCGAAGTTTCCTTCAGTTTTGGAGGAGGTATATTCCAGCAGTTGACATTGTAATAAATATATAATCAAATATGGCCTTATCATAACTTGAAACCAGGTGATATGAAAGCCAAACGCTTTCCCGTCGTAGAATAAAAAAAAGTCGACTTATTTATCTTGAAATCTAAATTGTTTCTTGAAATCACAAAATATTTTTGTCTATGTTATAGCTATAATAACAAACGCGCGAGGCTTCATTCCGTTATCTCATGGGAATTTCCCAAAATCCTTTCTTTTTGCACCCCTGTATCACGAAGGAACTCAAAATAATTTTATATTGTTTTTTTTTTTTGCGGGAATCTCTAATTGTTTTTTTTAAACGAAAGTAGCCTTAAAACAGCTATATGCTAATGAAATTCCCGTCAATATCGGTTTAGCCGTTTTGGAGATCAGCTGGAACAAACAGGTAGACAGTTTTCTTTGTTAATCTTAAATGTCAAATATACTTTCATATGCGTTTAATTAAAAGCTGTTATTACCTATAACATAGAATAACAACTAAAGCGTGGGCTTAATGCTTTAAGGTCCATTTCCTCATATGATCACGTTACGATTTCTATAAAACATATAAAAGCGTGAATGCATTAGTATGTTATGTAAGTTGTTGCATTTTGGCGATATGTGGGCTTTCAGCCTACGCCAAACCACAGAATTTATAATAGTACTACGGCAAAGCCTAGATTTCTACTACTCTTTCAAACTACTTGTCATTTTTTATAGAAAAATTGTTATTTCTTGACCTCCAAGCTTATCCAGTTCTAGGAAAGCTTTTAGCGAATGGTGTACGCACGACATGCGTACCTTATATATTAGATCTTATATATTAGATTATTAGATTAGATCAGCGCAGGTTCCCCGAACCTGCATTAACGCTGAGTTGAGACCTTTTTGCAATTCTATGCGAGCTAACTATTTAACTTACATTTTTATTCTTTGTCTCTATTTATTATTATTTTTATGTTGATTTTTGTGTATTATGTTTAGTGTTGCAAATAAATGTCTTTTTTTTTTTATATAGGTCCTACCACCCGATTCTGTCGCCTGAGGCATTCCACAACATGTAGATCCCACCCACCCCACACGTAGGCTCTTTTATATTTTTTATTAGCCTTAAGTGTCCCATCGCTGGACCAAGGCCTCTCCCCACTCCTTCCAGACCGTCCTAACCTGCGCTGGACAAAGGCCTCTCCCCACTCCTTCCAGACCGTCCTACCCTGAGCTGCAATTCTCCAGTTCTCGAGGAACTGTTCAAGCTCATCTCGCCATCTGCGTTTTGGTCTGCAGCGACGCCTAGTATTATATAGAGACGCCAAGTAGGTTCTTACCTACTTGGCTGGCGGTAGGATTTTGTTTAAGTCCACCTGGCTAGCTACCATCTTACCAATTCTGTCGCCATAATAACAAATCTTAACAAATTGTTGTGTTCCGGCAATTAGGGGTAAGATAGCCAGTTCCTCAGTTTGTTGAGGATTCCGGGTGAAGTGCGCCTCCACCATCGGCCTTATTTCGACTTGTAAGACATTTGAGATGAAGGCCAAGCGCTTCCCCGTCGTACAATAAAAAAAAAACCCAAGTATATAACAATAATTGCACTTTCAAAACTTGAGTGTTATTATGCATTTTCGAAAGGGGTTGACATATATGCGATAGTTGATGAAGGCTCCAACTTTATCCCGGTTCTCCCAGGGAACCATTATCTTTTGTATTCGTAAGTAAAATCCAAATTAAATACTTCTTAATTAATAACAAAAACGGGTCTTCATCGCGTACCTTTCTATGTTCGCGACAGTTTGATGAAGCCCCGTTATTGTTATTAATTATGTATAATAATCGCGATAATTTTAAAAATAGCTGCTTGTTTTATTTTACTGGATTTTATTGTATAATAAGTATGTATTATCTAGTTCCCATATTACAAGCTTTTTTCCCAACACAGATTCCTACTTAAAACTATAGTGAATCCTACCTACATAAGCATGTTTAGTACGTTAAGTCTAATTGTTTTATGTTTTAAGTTTTTACTGGAAATTGAAATAAATAAATAAATATTACAAGCTTTGCTTAGTTTGGGCCTAGATGGCGCTGTATAAAATGAATAGCTTGTAATATTTATTTATTTAACCGGCCTAAAATTTTTGAAATGTGATTTTAATTAAAAGTAAACGTTAAGTAATTCAAGCTACATTGAATTAGAAGTAGGAACCCAGCAGGCCTGTCCAACTAGTTCGGAATTCAATAAATAACTTGTGCTAGCGGAATTATAAATTACGTTCTAAGGAGGAAATGCGGCACATTTATTTATTGCACCTTCATAGTGAATTATAAATTGAATGAACGACCACTTTACATTAAAAATTTAAAGGTTATACCATAAACGTTATACTTTTATCATCTTATCGCTTCGCCTTTTTCCAGGCAAACTTGAAAGTTAATAGGGAAATAAAAAAACAGATGTACCTACTTGGTGAAAAATTAAATAATAAAAAGCAAATCAGCAGCTTCATTCTGTGTATTATATTCACCTTTACATGCGTGGTAGTTATGGCCAAACCCCCCAGCTTTGGAGGAGGCTCTGTCCAGCAGTGGACACTAATGGGCAGCTGATGTGATGTGTGTACAATGGAACTAACTATAAACAAGGGAAGCAGTCGGGATACCCGAGTACCGTTACAAACAGCCTATAGGTAACTCAACTGTTCCAGACCAGTACCAGACGGAAGCGAGCCCAAGATATGCTGTATTTGCTGCATTGCTAGTCGAAGAGACTAGCTAACCATAGATATATCTGACGCCAAGTCCCTATACTGTCATGGATGTCGTGAAAGGCGAGAAAGGGACAGCAAAATACATAACCGATAACAGCAAATTCCCTGTTGTACTCTTCGGAACCATGTGCTCCAGACCTGCAGTTTTTTTCCGGGGTGCGATGATGACTGAATTGCTCACTAAATGCAAGACTTCATTTTATACCTGAAGGTATATTTTTGTATAAATTAATGTCAATCTGCTATCTGTAAATTGAAAACGAAACGGTAGTTAATTTTGTTTTAACAGTTCCTTTTTAGGAAGTTGGTTATAAAGGCAGGTTACCGGCTCAGATATGTCGATTTATCGAGATATTCATTTTCATGAAATCGCTTTTAAATGGTTGCATTTTACTTAATTAATAGTCTGTTACGTGATGATGGTAAACGGCCCGATGTATGACTCTTGTTTATTGGGAAGCTTTGGTGTGAGACGCTACTTGCGTCTCCTCCCTTGCGGCATCTCATCTGCCTGGGACATCAGTTAGGACTGGTGCGGCGGCTGATTCGGCTGAGAATCACAAAAGACGCAAATATAGTGGTCTCCACAGAGCTTACTTTTATGAGGATGATTTAAAACCTCATAAAATAAGGTCTTGGATTATCAAAAATATTGTGAGGCTTTTGATCGAGTCGAGGCGTGACGCAAGAGTTGGCTATTATTTAGGCCAACAAATCAGCATTACTATTCAGCGTGGCAATGCAGTGACTTGGGCACGATTCCGCCTGGTACTGGCCTGGATCAGTTGGGTTACCTATGGACCGTTTGTAGCGGTCCTTATATTTAATATTGTACATATTGTTTTAATATTATTATTTTTATTATACTACAGAGAAACGCTTGGCCTTCATCTATCTGGTTTCACCTGGAATCCTCAAAAGACTGAGAAACTGGCTATCTTATCTCTACATGCCGGAACTTAACAATTTAGAATTGTTGTTATACTGACAGACTTTGGTAAGATAGTGGCAGCTAGCCAGGTAAACTTTAACACAGTGTTACCACCATCCAAATCGTGCACAAATTTGTAACTGCAGATTGAACCCGAGACCTCTAGGTCCGATACCGGTGGGCGAACCAATTAGTCGTTTCAATTTAAAAACATCTTTGAAGTAAATTGTGCTTGATTGTACCAAATTTGTCACATTTGTACTAATGAAAGGCAAACAAAGCAATCTCTAGATCGTTGGTAAGCGTTGCTCTAAATATCGAGCGTTTCGCAAGTTGCCGGGAACGCTATGAACTTTACTCGCTACGTAATATCTGTGGGGCGACAGTGAGAGGTCCCCTGTCGGTACTGTCAAAACAAACTGGCACTGGTAGAGCCAAGAGCTAAACATTATTCCTGTCTGTTAGAGGCAGTCACTAAAGCGCCACCAAACTCTGCTCGTAAATTCAAATTGTATGTAAAGAATAATTTAATTAAAAGAGCCTACTACAAAATAAGTGACTATATCGACGATAAAAACGCGTGGCCCGATGTTTCTATACCAGTTGACAGTTAAATGGTGATTTCTCAATGTTAAGAAACTGCCCATTAGATAGTTATGTAATAATCAATGTTTTAGGATAATATTAAGTTTTTAGTTTTATGATGTAGGTAACACTTGTAATGTTATTAAATTATTATAAACACTGTACCTAAGTACGAGGTTCTTGCCTCCTTGTGTGCTGGTCGCGATTCCGAACAGGCGGTAGATTTGACGTTTCAAAATGATCCTAAAAATCATAATGAATAAAAATATTTGACTTTGACTTTGACACTGCTGGGAAAGTTTCGCTCCATCCCCAGGGGAGTACAATATTGTGCTTGGTTTGGTTGGTGGTAGGACTTTGTTCAGTCAAGTTGACCATCAGCTTACTTGAAAATCATGTAATGATGCGGCCCAAGATACTATGCACGCTTGCCTTAAGAGTCTATGATACCTGAAATGGCTTAGCTTCAGCGAACATATCTTCCACAATACTGTAACATTTACTGTGTAATTAATATATGTTATAGTTCAGATGCCCAATTAGGCCTTGACACTTAGTACAGTAAATAAACACAGTATACAGCAGACGCTCTGTGTTTTAGATTAAAAAAAATGATATTTGTGTTACCGTAAAAAATTTAAACGTTGAATTTCGCATGTAATTCTGTCATCTGGTGATCATAAGCGCCGTGGTTGAGCGCACAGCAATGTCACCTTTATTATAACTATATCTTAGTTCGAAACTAGAACAAAGTTGCGGTGAGTAGTTGCTAATCTAGTATAGACCGTTAAAGGAACCTTTTCAATCTGGTTTTGCAGAATCCAGTACAACATTGACGCGAAAAATCAGACAAACGCCTTTCCATTCTTGAAAAAGTACATGCGTAGAAGTGTTTTCTAGTAATAGGGTGTGGTGTAAAAAATAATTCTCAGGACTCCTGCAAATACCAAAAAGATTCTATATCAGTGGATATAGATACTTTACATATATACTTTACATCTACGGAATCTAGTGACGTGGGTTAGGTAACCTTCGTACCATTATCACCACAGAATAAATGGTAAATAATGATGATTTGATGACTACTAGACGAGAAATTAAAATCACATCGATAAGAGTGTACATCACACTCTAAACTTTTATTATATGGCGAGGTCGTTAGACATAATGAGTGGATGATAGATTACCATTTTATAATGTTAGAAAGCTAGTCGGAAGACTAAAAGGCCATTGGGAAAAGGCAAGTTCTTAATCACTGTATTCTTCAACTTGCCGTTTGCAAACCGCGGGCATGTGCTGAAAATAAGTTTGGACGTGCCTCTGACCCTAGTAGGTGATCCTCATAAGATCCACGCTCTGAGTAGTGATAATCTAAATCCTCGAAGGGCAAAAAGTCGTGAGTCTGTTAAAGTTCGTGTAATCTTCAACGTATCTTTAAGACAAGATTTTAAAGCACCTTAGGTGTAAGTTTGCTTCATCCTAGATCTTTGTATATTCCGTTTTTTTATATTTAAGTAGGATGATAGTGTTCGTATTTTTATTATTAGTTACAAGGTTACTATCAGTGAATATCTGTTATTGGCTAACTATTTCTATATAAGTTTTTAAGGAAATTTTATACAGCTGTTGGTTTACCGAATAAAAAATATACATAAAAAATCCTTCCACTGGAAGGGCTAGGAGCTAATTGTGCTACAGAGGACTTATTATTATGATAATGATCATAATAGTGTCTTCTCATCATCTTCAAATTCTGTCATCCTCAATGCTTCGATCAGAGTTACGAAATTCAGACAATTTGACATTGGATCTGACTTTATTGAGTCTGAAAGTTTGAGTTAAAATTTTGATGAATAGTAATTTGAAGTAGAATACAAAACAATCGCAATCAGGGCATACAGAGGGGATGGATGGAAGCAGGTTGACGGAGTAAGTATGTCGTGTTTGATTGGTGCAGTTGGCAGGGGAAAACCTCGATATTCTGTGACCAAGTCGGAGAATTTCTCGGGATTGCCAGGACAGAATTACTCAATACAGACGAGCAAGTTTGAAGAACGTGATGAGAGAGAATGAGAAAAAAAAGAGAAAAAGTGAGAGTCCGTGTGGTGTGGCTTGTAGAAATCCGTTATCTCTGCCTACTCCTTTGACAAACAGGTGTGAGTCTATGTATTTAAATTGCAATTAGTGCAAAACGGAAGCAAATATTTTAATACCTACTGTTTACTTACTTATGCAGAATTTCGAAAGTATACAAATAATAATAAATTACTAAGCACTTTAGCAACACTATAGCTTTTATTTCTGCAGACTGATATAATGCTTACTTATCGGTAATCATGGAAAGGTATAACGATAATGAATATCCGATTCCAATATACATTCGCTTATTGGGAAATGAACGCGTAACTTAATACCTAGTCCAGAGAATTAATAACAATTAAATGAAATGGCCTTCAGTCAAACGGTCACCTAATTAAATATACGGTTAGCTAATTAAAGAGGTTATGTTGCGCAATCAAAGCGAATAAAAAACACAAGGTGTTAAAAAACAACAACAACCAACTGCTTAGTAATCTATACTGTACTAAGTGCAAAAACTCAAAAGGCAAATGATGAAATGAAGTTTATATTAAATTTATTAGAATTGGGAGCGTCGACCACAGGTGCGTCGACCACAGGGGCGGGGGGGGGGGGGGGGGGGGGGGGGGCTAAGCCAGGATCCCTTGCTACTGCCGTACTCCGCCATAAGTTCAAATGACTAATAAATGATTGTCAAAATAACTTACGTCACGTCACTATTACGGTTTCACGAAGACACTGGCGCCCTCACTTACGTCATTACGATCGTGTTCGGACTGTACCTATATTATTACATTTTTTTATATCACCGGGCATTGAACACTAAAAAAAAAAGATAAGCTAAGCTAGGAATTGATTTTTTTTTTTTAGTTTTTATATTTTTCATTTATTCAATAAATTAAACTAACTTAGTACAAAGGAATCAGTCAGATTACCTAAGGACCGTTACAAACGGCCTATAGGTAACTCAACTGTTCCAGACCAGTACCAGACGGAAGCGTGCCCAAGACACTGACTGCATTGCCACGCTGAATAGCTATGCTAATTCGCTGGCCTAAATAAGAGCCAGCCCTTGGGTCACGTGTCGCCTCAATCAAAAGCCCCGCAATATTTTTGAAAACCCGGAGGGCACCGGCTCCCCACGGACCCAAGGTCTCCACCCCAAAAGGCTCAAATAGGTAAGCTCTGTCGAGACCACTATATTTGCGCCTTTTGTGATCCTCGGCCGAATCAGCCGCCGCACCAGCCCTAACTGAATTGATTAGTTTTTTTGAATCAGCTTGATCAACAAGGCCCTCCCGGCTGTATGGAGTGACCTTCGTACAGTGGTGGGCAGAGAGTGGATGATACTGAATGAGACTTACTGTTGGTAGGCTGTAAAGATCCATTTGGTTGCCGAACACCTGCCAAAGTCCGGCACCAAGCGGTTTGCTGTGTACAGTCGGTGCGCGAAAGAACCAGTGCTTTCTGTTCTAGGATCTTATTCTACCGTAGACTTTATACTTGCTCTGGCCTAGAGGTAGACAAGCCTAGAGGTCAATAGCCCTAACCCATTATTATATAAAAAAGAGAAATGCTGAAGATTAGGCTTAGTGGCGCAAATTTAGTGATCTACGTCCAGTAGTAGACAACAATAGGTTGATAATGATGATGATGATGATAATGCCACGGAAAAGTGAATAAGTTTTTTTTTTATACAACTAGGAGACGGAACAAGCAAGTAGCCCACCGGATGTTAAGTGCATCTCTTGCCTATAACAAAGCCTTACTGCGTAGGTCACATCCACAAAGACCATCACAAAAGCCTACACGGCACTGCATTGCGCCCGTTAACTTGAGGCATAAAGGTGTTCTCGCGTGCCCGTAATTTCACCGGCAACCCTTCACAAAGGGCTCTCCTATTCCTAAGTGTGGTGTAAACTTTTTACTTTTCTGCACTTTGGATAGATTGCAGATGAATTTAATTAATTTAAACAGCGGTACTACTGGCCCTTAACTTGTTGAGTGCTGAGCGCCTACGTATCTATAAAGAACACCCCTTGTGTGTTTACAGCACCCAACGAGTTAATCATTGCCACACGCTCAGCAATGTTTATAAACTTGAAGCCATACGAGGGGGTAAATACACTTGTGGACGCAGTTGGTCAACGGATCACACCACTCATTATGTGCTAGATAATGGACACTTTTTAGAATAAACATAGTATATTTAATCATTAACAATAGCATACATAAAGGGTTATCTATAAACAATATAATCATATTATGTTATAGTAACCGCCGCCTCTGTGGTCTAGTGGTTCCTACTGGTGTCAGATCCAGAGGTCAGCTTGGTTTGGTTGGTGGTTGAGGATTCCGTGTGAAGTGCGCTTCTACCTTCGGCCTTATCATAATATCATAACTTGTCACGTAAGATGAAAGTCAAGCGCTTACGTCTTTAAATAAAATATCATGGCTAATTGATTCAGGCGTTATTTTGAGGAAATCCATATTTCAAAATAAAATCTGAAAACAGAAAAAATATTTAGTAGTATATCCGCCAAATCTCTCTGAAAAAATCAAATCGACACGTGTTTCGCCTCTACACGACTAAGACTATATTTGATGAGGATGCCTCGTGTACAGGCGAAACACGTGTCGATTTGATTTTTTCAGAGAGATTTGGCGGATTGAGTACTAAATATTTTTTCTGTTTTCAGATTTTATCTTAAAATATAGAGTTAATATCTATATTTTAATAGGTAATCTGACTGATTCCTTTGTACTTAGTTAGTTTAATTTATTGAATAAATTTATTCTTTTGTTAAAAAAAAAAAAAAGTTAATATCACGGTCTACTCGAACCGACTCGATACCATTAATTCCATTACTTCCAGTTGTAAAATGTGGTATAGCAATTTACTCAAATAATCATACCACCGATAATCGACTTATTACTTATCCAATACTTCTGATTTCAATGCACCCCAGGCTAGCATATAAGTGAAAGTGAGATCATGTAGTATTCTAGTGATATTTACAGGTATCTGTAATGTTGATAGGGTGAGACTTATTGTGCGAGGCACAGTTATCAGAATACTGGGATTATGGTTGTGGGTATATAATGTTAAAGAATGAACACTTGAGTTTACATAAAATTTACATTGATAAATACAAGTGGTTGAACTTTCTAGAAACAAGATCTGCAACACAAGTCGATGACTTAGTGTAGATCCTGATGACGCAGAAAGCAAGCCATTCTCTAAGTCTCATAATATAAGTACCGTCCTATGTGTGTAGATATATATAAAGCTTGTATAATATTTTAGTGAGATAAATAAATGAATTGATTTGAATTAAATTAATTTTAAAAGTTTATTGCAGGACGGGGCACATTCTTTACAATAGAAAATTACTTATAGAGAATTATTACAACAGATTGTTTTTTTGTAAATTTTTCATAGTCAAAATTAGAGAATCTGGACTAGTAGGTAAAGTTTCTGGTTGTATATTCTAATACAACTAGAAAGTTTACCTACTAGTCCAGAAATAGTATGTATAGGATCATTCAGCAGGAAGACGATAAAGGTCCACCATTTTGCGGTAACCGGGGTAGACCTTACAACTTAAATTACCTAAAATTATCTTAAAATTGGTTCATACAAATGATTAGATCATATTCATTAGGATTACCTTCAAATAATAATTCTAATGGTATAACCAGTAGGTTATTATTATTGATTATTATAATTGTTTACCTGGTGTGTGTATGCCCATATTCGTGCTTCCTGAATATGGGCATACCCGGTTCCTACTTACGTACCGACGTGGCGCATGCATGATTGAGGGTACCATACAACTGTTAAACGGTTAACATACAATTTTGTAAAACTGATATTGTGTTTGTGGTTTTGGTTATATTGTTGACTGTTTGACGTGTGAGACAAAAACATTATGTTTAAAAGTCTTAAAACAAAAAAAATACAAAAACTTAATACTCTTTGTCTCCTCATATATACATACTTTCCGAATTTCTAGCAACCCTACTAATAAATTGTCCTCGGGCTTTGTACGTAATCTTGACGCAATCAAATTAATTCCCTCGCTACGCCCTTTCCGGATCAGTAATAAGTTGTTTAATCGGCCCCCGAAGGCTGTATGCTTTCAGAATAAGGATAACTCGTAAATCGGTGGAACGTATTAAGTTAATCAAAAACGGATAGTCAGAATGGCGAAAGTGGAAGGAAAAGTAGTGGCTGGGTCTTCGTTTGATTCCGGGTGAAGTGCGTTACCACCTTCAGCCTAATCGTAACTTGAAAATCAGATGAGTTGAAGGCCAAGCACATCACCGTAGTATTATATTTAAAACAAATGGTGACGATTCATAATGAATTCTGTGCATAGCATGGCGCCATTTTGTAATCGCAATCAAGTCTATCTCTCGAGTTTTTTTAAACTAAAGTACTGTGTTTCTCATTGTTTCAGGTAATTTGCTGCTTCATTTCCGTCGTTTAACTTTAACACGTGGACAATAAACAAAAGGACACCCTCTTTTGGTAATCACATCATACTTTTTTTATGAAATGGATATGCTCTTGACTAGACCTCAAAACTTGTATCAGTGATGATGTCAAGGGTGATGGACTCGTCTACGATGGAGCGAGCTTTCCCAGGCAGTGGTGATCACCAATGCAACAGCGAACTGGTTTCCGCTAGGATTCGACAGGAGGTAGTCGCTAGCCAGGCGGGCGCAGGTCCTTCAGCGTTGGTGAATCATTCAGCCGTAACTGCTAACAAGATTCCATACCCTGGGGTAGACCACTAAGAACTGTATGAATCGCTCGTGTTCCGTACAGTACCAGTTTTAACTGCACCTAAACATATGTCACCATAAGTCTAATAAAAGAACAGCAACGAGCAACTTAAACAGCCTTCGACCTTCACCTGCGCCGGCGCAATGACGTAACAAGAAACAAACAGCATTAGGTAATCGAGCTCCAATCGAGATCTAGACGTTGAACTGTCTCGGTATTTAGGTTCATCAGACATGGGAAAGTCAATGATGATTGTGTAAATGTATCACTTTGATGCTAAGAAATGCGTTCAATTTCAATTGTTTTTTGCGCAAATATAATTTTGATATGCGAATAGATAATAATAAATCAATATTATAGGACATTAAATTCACATAGCGCCTTCTAGCCCCAAACTAAGCATTGCTAGTTTGGGGATAGAATACATAACATCCTTTTTTTTTTTGTAAAAACATACGTATGTGATACAACACCCAAACACAGAACAAACATCGATTTTCATCACACAAATGTTTGTGCTGTGTTGGAACCAAACCCGCAATCTATAGCGCAGAAGGCAGAGTTACTACCAACTGAGTTAAGAAATAGCTTCTGCAATCTCGGATGAGAAGTAGCCTATATGTTTTTCCGGGTTCAGAACAATATATGAAAAAAATATCAATCTGTTCATTCGTTCTTGTGTAATGGATAAAGAAAGCATATATATATATATATATATACATGTTTGACATCCTAATTCTGTCCCATGGGAACTTATTTATGGGACGAAAGCCTTGTCTCCATCCCGGTGTAGACAAACGTATGTTCTAGATTTCTGCTCAATCTATTGTGTAGCTTTGACGTGAAGAAACGAAAAGAAGGAAGTAACATCTGTCAAAACTTTAAAACAAGTTATGATTAAGGCCGAAGGTGGAAGCGCACGTCTCTCAGAATCCTCAACGGTCTGAGGAACTGGCTATCTTACCTCTAAGCTACGTAACACAACAATGTAAGAAGTTGTAATGGCGCCAGACTTAGCTAAGATGGTGGTAATAGCACAAGTTAAAAAACCAGATACTTTGATCAAACTATTGTTCAGTTCATGAAACAGTCGGGTCCATAATTACCCCTATCAGGTTTTGCTCTAGTTCGAAAATTCATACAAATTGTAGTTTGCATTTTTTATGGAATGAAATACATGGTACCTCTATTCTATGCATTAGTTTAATTTCATATCAAACTTGATTTATTTGGCAAAGTAAATTGTTAGCTATATACAATAAATTTATATTATTTGAGATTAAAGCTATATCAGTTGTTCTATACAAAGCATTAGCCTACTTTTAGAAATACTACTTTATATACGAGGGGTGATCCAAAAGTAATGATAATCAATAACAAACACAATGAATAAAATAAAAAAATAAATTTATTTCTCAACATAGTCTCCTAGCAAGTCTATACATTTAGTCCATCTCTTTTCTAAACCTAAAATTCCCTTAGAAAAAAAATCTTTATCTTGACTCTCAAAAAAGTCATCAACCGCGGCCATCACGTCGCTATCATCGTCAAATTTCTTGCCTCGGAGATGTTCCTTGAGTCGTGGAAAAAGATAAAAGTCACTGGGGGCTAGATCTAGTGAATAGGGGGGCTGATCCACCAGCTCAAAGCCCGCTTCCTGAATGGCAGCCATGGCAATTGCAGCTTTGTGAACCGGTGCGATGTCTTGATGGAACAGCACTCCAGCCCGCAGTTTGCCTCGCCTTTTCTCCTTAATAGCCTCCCGCAATCTTCTTATTTGTTCTGCATAGTAGGAGCCTGTAATAGTGGCCCCCTTTTCCAAGTAGTCCACCATGATTATTCCTTCAGCGTCCCAAAAAACAGACGCCATAACCTTCCCTGCTGAGCTTGACACTTTGAATTTCTTCGGCGTCGGTTCATCGGATCTTTTCCATGTCATCGATTGTTGTTTTGTTTCAGGATCAAAATGGTGGATCCAGGTCTCGTCCATGGTCACAAAACGTGACAAAAAATTATCCTTGTCTGCCTGGAAATTTTCGAGATTTGCTCTTGACATGTCGACTCGTTTCTTCTTTTGCTCGTCGTTTAACATTTTCGGTACCCAACGCGCGGAGACCTTTCTCATATGCAATTCGTTCGCAAGGATTCTTTGAATGCTGCCATATGAGATCCCTGTGACCTCAGCTACATGCCTGATAGTCACTCTTCGATCTTCCAATACAACTTCTTCAACTTTTTTCACATTTTCTTCAGTGAGGGACGTCGATGGGCGTCCTTCGCGGTGTTCGTCTTCCGTCGATGTTCTTCCCAGCTTAAACTCCTTAGCCCAGCGTGCAACTGTGGAATATGGAGGAGAAGAGTCCCCTAATGTTTCCACCAAGTCGCTATGTATGTCTTTGGTAGACATTTTTTTCAAGCAGAGGTATTTAATGACAGCTCTGATTTCGTGTTTTTCCATTTTGATGTTCACTCCTTGACAGTCCGTATTCAAATGAATGTAGCTCCCGGGAATCGTGGCCTATTTATATGATTTTTTTTTCCTGAACTAGTTGGTAATTGAGCAAGTGACTGATATTTTTTTTGTATTTTTGTGTGCAGTAGAAATAACTGATTATCATTACTTTTGGATCACCCCTAGTACGTTACTTCCAAGTGTATGCGTATTTCTTTTGTAATAGCAACAATGGCTCTTTACCGCAGCCATGATATACACATCTAATATAATAGCTTTACATGTCGTGTGACACATACCTAATTATTAGGCATTACGGAAAAGCTATGAGAAATCAGATCAAGTGCATTGTACTCATTTAGCATTGTTGTTGCTACTTCCGTTTCACACCTTCGATTATTGTAATTTGGATCGGATTATATTTTACACACGGTTTCGCGGTGTAGTGTGGGTTACCTTTTGTCTTTTAGGGTTCCGGTCCAATCGTTTGAGCGTCCTCCATCTTCTAACCGTATAATAGGGTACCTAATATACGGTTCCTCTAATATGAACATTTGACTGATTGGAACCCTCAATCCTCATACAAGATAGTTGGTTGGTCTAGTCTTAATAGTGCATTTTAACCCCAGACGAAAAAGAGGGGCGTTTTAAGATTGTAGTGTGTATCTATGTCTGTCTGAGGCATCATAGCTCCTGGACGAATAATCCGATTTTGATTATTATTTTTTTGTTTGAAAAATATCTAGTTGAGGGTGTTCTCAGCTATGTTTCAAGAAAATCTGCTTAGCCGTTTAAAGATCATCACCTCTTTTCTAGTTGATGAAGATATATCTAATACCTTTTACAGCTCTGATTGATTCGAAATTTGAAATACTGTCATTTATTAAAAAGTATGATACCCTTGAGGCTTCTGCGGGATTCAGGATAATTCCTCAACCTCTACCTTGTGTTTTGGTTCATTCGATGCATTTTGATGGTCATAATCTACAGGTCACCAATAAAATAAAAGTTTTGTAAGGATCTCGGGTAAGTAGTCTGTAAAATTGGGCATATACGATATATTATATTGTGAATTTAATCGGCTACGACTGGCCAGCATAAGATGAACAGGGTCTACAATACTTCTGAGCTACCTTTACAGCTTACTGCAATCTAGCTTTACTTATATTTTATGGGTTTGCTCTTGACTGGGCTTGTCTTGTTCCTGACCACAGCAAAGATGATGAACGAGCTTTTCCAGAAAGCATTAGCTCGATACGAGTAGGTCTATAAGCTACAAGTTCTGATGACTTATCAGTATGTTTTTACTCTAATTTTATTATCCCGTCGTCGTAGGCAAAGAGTAGTGGGGGGAGGCCACTTTCGTTATAATTTAATTCATAATTATATGTTGCATAATTAACTTGTAGTTCCTTACTACCCGCTAAAGTCACTGTACAAGTTTGCACACATTTTACCGTAGACGGTAGCGCAAAAACTCAAGGTCTAGGCTGGAGCTTTTTCTGTGAGAAAAACAAAATGGCCGCCACGTATCGTTTCGCGAATTCCTTGTTGAATTTTTAATGCTCATTGACATTCTGCCGGCTGATGTAACGGCAAATAGGCCGATAAAACATGTTGCGCTGGGTTTCAATGCCACATACCTTAAACACCTTCGTAAACGAGTTCTGAGTTTACTTACCATAGTCTTTTTGTGATACCCGTACTTGACCGGATCTTCTGCGATCATAGATTATAGTAAAAAGTAAATGTGTATACACGGTGGTGGTGTTCAACCGCCCCTGTCGTCTAATGGTTCAACCAACCGATTTTAGATCCAGAGGTCTCGGTTCGATCCCCAGGGAGTAACATTATGCTTGGTTTGGTTGGTGGTAGGATTTTGTTACCTAATTCTGTAGCCGTAATAACAACTTAAAAAAAAAATGTGTTCCGGCATTTAGAGGTAAGATAGCCAGTTCCTCAGTTTGTTCTATATCTACCCTATCTTACGTATAAATGCCGGTACACAACAATTAGAATCCAATCCAATGAGTACCCACCTGGGGATCGAACCTTGGACCTGTGGGTCTGATGCCGATGGGCGAACCACTTGGCCACAGTGTCGGTTGAGTGTCATGTCATTTGCATATTATGTATACAGTCTCCGTTCCTCGCTCTGAAAACTTCTCCAACAGCGTCTTGTTACTGGTCAGTTCAACAATATCAAATGTCTGATGTTTTGTTCGAAATCACTCGCCGACTGCGACGGGCACAGAAATGTGATACTGATACTGTTATTTGTGGGGTAAAAATAGTACATCTATGTATGGGACTACCATTCAATACCTATGTATGGTGATGTGGCGACTGGCTTTGAATATTAACATTCGGTAACACCATTATACTAGCATATTTTGGCAATCTGACTCGATTTGAAGCTTGACATTATGAGAGTATGTCTCTATTCTCTTTGAAATTTTGTCCCTATTATCCCCTTGGATGTCTTAAGAAACGACTAAGGTATTTCACTAGGTGATGGCAGCAGCACCCTTTGAGTAAATAACTATTGCGATCGTCATATCAACTGCCAAGCGTGGCGATCGCAACCAAATTTGATAAAGTCACTTGATATGTGTAAGAAGTTTTAAATTTAAAATTAGTTTTAATTCAAAAATCTTGGGGGGCTTTTGTTTGCGACGCGTGTCCTAATAGCTGGCTCTTATTTAGGCCCACAAATAAGCAGTGCAATGAAGCCAGTGTGTTGGGCTCGCTTCTGGCTATAACTAGTAATTTCAGATCAGTTGAGTTGTATATACCGTTTGGTAGACTGTCCAAAAGCAACCCAACTGCTTCCCTTGTAATTAGTTGACATTGTACATATTATTTATGTATGAATAAATTAATTAATTAGTCCGTGGGGAACCGGTGCCCTCCGGGTTTTCAAAAATCTTGCGAGGCTTTCGATTGAGGCGACACGGGACCCAAGGACTGGCTCTTATTTAGGCCAGCGAATTAGCATAGCTGTTCAGCGTGGCAATGCAGCCAGTGTCTTAGGCACGCTTCTGTCTAGTACTGGTCTGGAACAGTTGAGTTACCTATAGGCCTTTTAACGGTCCTTAGGTAATCCTAAGGACCGTTACAAAAGGCCTAATCAAAATCAATTAAAAGGAATCATTCATATTAATGACTGATTCCTTTGTACATAGTTTAATGTGACTTTTTATTGAATAAATAATAATATGACAATAAAAAAAAAAATACTTTCAATCATGTAAACGGTATTCATGTTGCAATAACAATTCTTAATTCTTCATTCATTTCATTCTTAAGCTCTTAATAATTTTTGTTCTGGCATTTAGATGTAAAATAGCCAGTTCCTCACACTGATGAGGATTCTGGGTGGAATGCGTTTCTTCCTTCGGACTTATAGAAACACGTGGCGCAATAAAAAAATCATACATAGGATGTTTGATTTTGTTTATTTGAAGCACGTGTGAAATGGCCACACGCGATTTTGACGAAATCATGATAACTGAATAGAGCAACGATTGCAAACCTGTTTAGATATTCAAGGCTTGTACTTGGCTGACCAACGTCGGCCATGAACGACGTGACTCCAATATTCCAAGAATTTAATGACACATCCATAAATAATCCGCCAAGTACGCACACCATTGGTTCCTACAACCTGATTTGGCTGATCAATACACAAGTAAGCGGGGAAATATAATTTCCGAGGGCTATATTATTATTTGTCTATAGACATATGATACCAAATATTGCTCATACATGGTCCTTCAACAGCCTATTAATGTCCATTTCTGGAAAGAGCCTCCTCCATAACTGGAGGGTTTAGCCGTAATCACTACGTTTGGTAGGCGGGTTGGTGATCGCAGCAAATGCATGATTGAGAAGACAATAAATGGTTGAATGAATTTCTATTCGTTATCACCTAGTTAAAAGAGTAAATTCACTCTAAATAAACTGAAAGCTATCGGAAAGAAAGAAAGATAATGTATTATTAGCCCACACAATTAGGTACACAAAAAGAGAAAAAAAAAATGTTGGTGTTAACGCTAGTGAGCGAGAGCGATCTCTTTCAGACTACCTTTGTCAAAGTCAAAGTCAAAGTCAAATATTTTTATTCATTAAGATTTTTAGGATCATTTTGAAACGTCAAATCTACCGCCTGTTCGGAATCGCGACCAGCACACAAGGAGAAAGGCAAGAACCTCGGGCTGATTAATTTTTTGATGATCCATTTAACATTTAGGTACATTGTTTATAATAATTTAATAACATTATAAGTGTTACCTACATCATAAAACTAAAAACTTAATATTATCTTAAAACATTGATTACTACATAACTATCTAATGGGCAGTTTCTTGACATTGAGAAATCACCATTTAACTGTCAACTGGTATAGCAACATCGGGCCACGCGTTCTTATCGTCGATATAGTCACTTATTTTGTAGTAGGCTCTTTTAATTAAATTAATCTTTATATACAATTTGAATTTACGAGCAGAGAGTTTGGTGGCGCTTTGAGGAAGCTTATTATAGAATCGTACACAGTTTCCTAAGAATGAATTATTTACTTTTCCTAAGCGATACCTAGGTATGTCAAGTTTATTTTTATTTCTAGTATTAACACTGTGTACATCACTTCTTTTAACAAACTCATCAATGTTCCTGTGTGCGTGGATTAGGTTTTCATAAATATATTGGGAGCTGACTGTCATAATACCAATCTCTTTAAAACGTTCCCTGAGAGAGTCACGAGTTTTCAATTTATAAATTGCCCGTACAGCTCTCTTTTGCAGGATAAAAATGCTTTCAATATCTGCTGCATTTCCCCATAAAAATATGCCATAGGACATAACGCTGTGAAAGTAACTAAAATAAACTAACCTCGCCGTGGTTTCATCAGTAAGATGCCTTATGGTACGTACTGCGTAAGCTGCCGAGCTTAGTCGGCTAGCTAATGTATTAATATGAATACCCCATTGCAACTTTGCATCGATATTTGGATGGATGGGATCTGAACACTAACTGTCGTAATAATACAAAGAAGAATGCAGTCTCTGGTGAGATACCTTTCTGCTTTTCGACATGTGTTACAAGCTTGCTATGGAAATCAAGAATGTTGTCATTGGCACAGTCCCTCTTACATTCCTCTGTGGTTTAGTGGTTCGCCCATCGGTACCAGACCTTGGGTTGCTTCCCAGGCTGGTACAAATTTGTGCTTGGTTTGATTATTGCCTCGTATAAAGTACGCCTGGCTACCACCATCTCTCGTGTTCAGTCGCCATATTAACAAGCCTAATTGTTGTGTTCTGACATTTAGAGGTAAGATAGCCGGTATCACAGTCCGTTGAGGAGTCCGGGTGAAGTGCGCTGCTATCTTCGGCCTTATCGTAACTTAAGACCAGGATAGACGAAGGCCAATCGCTTCCCTGTCGTATAAAAAAAAAAAAATATAAATAAATATTATAGGACATTAATTTTTACACAGCGCCATCTAGCCCCAAACTAAGCATGGCTTGTAATATGCGAACTAGATTACGGATAGAATACTTAAATACTTTTTTAAAATACATTCTTACTATATGAAACAACACCCAAACTCAGAACAAACATCTATATTCATCACACAAATGTTTGTCCTGGGTGGGAATTGAACCCACAGCCTACAGCGCAGAAGGCAGAGTTACTACCAACTGAGCTATGAGGCTTGTCATCAAAAAAGGTCCATATGTTCTCTATTCTTCCTTGATTTTTAACAATAATCAAATCTGAAGTTCTTATAGGCTGGTTTATTCTAGGATGCCTAACTCGGCCAACTGCGCATGTCTAGTGCAGCATCGATTGGTTTCCAAGCGACCTAAATCCATCTCATTTTAATAATACTCTAGTAACCTTCTGGTATCTTCCTCACAAGGAGGGTGAAGTTTTTCGAGAGTAAGTGTGTATGATATGCATGTCTTTTTATTGTGTGGCTCTGCAGCTTAAATCTTAATAGATCTTGATGTGTAAGGTGGCATTTGGGTCCTCCGAAAGATGTAAGGGGTGCCAAAAAATAAGGTTATCACCTCTCATGTGGAGCGCACTTCATCCGGAATTCATAACAGACTGAGGAGCTTGTTATCCTCTACATGTCGGAACACAAAAATTTAAAATTGTTGTTATGGCGACAAACTCAGGTAAGTTGGTGGTAGCTAGCCAGATATATAATTATACCTCCTTGGGATCGAACCTCTGAGACGAACCACTAAACCACAGAGGCCCTTTTACAATTAAACTTCGAACAAAGTAACTATCTAAAATACTAATTATCTCGAAGGCCAAAGATTTATTTTAAATCCAGCGTGCTTCACTTCCTCTTGCCAACAAGCCTTTCCACGGTGGCTGATCAGCCAGGAATAATATTAACACTTAACTAACGTAATGAGCTGAATACCAAGTGAGTATGAAACCACGCATGACTAATGCGTGTGCCGTGTGACTGAATTAAGTACCGATTTCAATTTATATTATTTTTAACAGACTTAAAAAAAAATAGGTTTTCAATTCGTCGGAATCTTTTTTTTTTATGCATGTTCCCCGATCACTTGAAGACGCCAGATTTTTTTCTTTTCGGTTACAATTTTTAGTTTAATTTTTGTTTGAAAGGGTATACTTTACAGGTGGTCTCATTGACATCAGGTCAGGATCAGATGATGGGATCCTGGATAAATCGAGGGAACTCTTCAAATATAAAATGTACACTTGAAGTGATTTGGGTATTTTTAGGGTCGGTATACTTCCCAGGTTATCTCATCGTCATCAGGTCAGGATCTGACGATGGGATCCTGGAAAAATCGAGGGAACTCTTCAAATAATACTCTGCACAATTGAAGCGATTTGGGCGTCTTACCGCAAAACGCGTCTGTCTGTCTGTCATCAAAATCATTGTAAAAAATACCCCATCCACAACAAAATTGCATCGTATTATTCATTGAAGTCGGTTTTCTTTTTAGTTTTTAAAACGTATTTATGTCATAAAACTTTACTTAGGCGCAAGTCGTCACAGCATGCATAGAATATGCATAATGCTATGCTGACTTCGCCTAAGTGTCTTCCACTCTGTAACTGGAAATTTAATACTGCCGTTTAAAAGCAAACGCCTTTTCAACAACTACCCTCAGCTTGGTATTGATTATTATACAAGTCTACCTTCACACTAGGACGAATCACAACACAATATTTCACGGGGTCGAGTTGGGAACGAATGTATTGCATGTATTCGTTTTCGTTGACTCTCCCATTTGGTCCGACCTAATATATGTACAGGGAGCGTCCTAATTAATAATGATATATCATTCAAGACCTTGGGTCCGTGGGGAGCCAGTGCCCTCCAGGTTTTCAAAAATCTTGCGGGGCTTTTGATTGGGGTGACACGAGACCCTAGGGCTGGCTCTTATTTAGGCCAGCGAATAAGCATAGCTATTCGGCGTGGCAATGCAGACACTGTCATATGCACGCCTCTGTCTGGAACTTGTCTGAAACAGTTGAGTTATCTACAGACCGTTTGTACCGGTCCTCGGGTAATCCGACTTTCTACGTAGTTAGTTGATGTATGTTTAGATTATTCTTTATTGTTTGTGAATAAGTAATATAAAAGATAATATTAAGTAAATACCGTTACGTCTATACGACACATGACAGCAAAAAATTAGGAAAAAATCCTACCAAAATCCTACTCAACCTTACCTTGAACGATATTCGTAACATGATAAATTGGAACATCCATTGCCATATATATATGCAGGATAGTCAAGCTAATGGTTAAACATTATAACAGCTTGGTGTCTCCTAAAATATCACCCACGTAACTAGAACTGCTTGATGACCTATCTATCTTCATTATAAGCTATCTATCTCTATTTGTGGTTAGACGCCACACCAATCTAAGGCCAATTACGACGAGCCTTTCCAATCAATTTTCAATTTCAGTACATTAACGGCTTAATCTAGTGTTTTTTTATGCAACGTGAAGTCGGTTCAAGCAAGCATCCCACCTTTTGCGGCCGTCAACTTGAGGTATAAAGGCGTTAAGCCACGCGTGCCTGTAATTTCACCGGTAACCATACCCTTCAAACCGGCATAAGTGTGGTGGTAGTACTACTAGTGAAATAAGTATGGTGATAGTACTTCACCGGATGAGCCCTTTCACAAGGGGCTCTACTACTCTTCAATATCGGGTTACAAAGTGGAAGACATCTAGGCGAAGTCAGCATAGCATGTTCTATGCATGCTGTGACAACTTCGCCTGAATGAAGTTTTATGACAAAACTGGCTTTTACACAGTCGTCTTGTGAAAAAAATATCGTTGCTTTATTCAGTCTCACGGCTGGTGGCTCACCCATTTGACCAGACCAAGAGTAGTACAGTCTGGTCTGGTCAAATGGGTCGGTGAACGCATTTCGATCTAGAGGCTGTAGGTTCGATTCTCGGTCTTGGACTCTTCGTTTAGGATTTATCTTTTGCAGTTGCAGTTGTCATGAATGACTGGGTGTATTTTCCGGTCGGGTAGGGCGTTTCACTCCTTGGAGCGGTTACTATGGCAACTGATTGTGTTACTATTTTAATACTGCTTGAGAAAATATTTTCATGTCACTGCGATATTATAAAGTGGAGGCCAGTGACATTGTGACAGTGCGAATGTAAACTGTCTGAGCTTTGGAGCTAAAGAAGGAGGTAGGATAGCGCTTGATTTAAAAATCGCATGTCAAATGACGGTAGAGCTAACGGATGTAAAATAGTCGTAATTTTAAATGTCTGAGGGCTGTTTTCACCCCTGTGTTTAAAATTCATAGAAGGTATTGCGGGTATTTACTAAACACGAAGGTTACTTAATATTTAATTTATACTCAACCTGTGTTTTGCCTGACTTACCTACTTAATAATTAATATTTAATTGATTGTAAGCTTTTACGTCGTTGAAAATGGTTTATTTTGTTAATAATCATCACAATCGCCTCTGTTGTCATTATTATCATTTTTAGGGTTCCGTGCACAAAGGGATAACTGAACAGGACTCTATTATTAGGTCTTCGCTGTGCGTCCGTCTGACTGTCAGTGGGCTGCGATCTCATATACCATAAAATACAGTTGAAATGTGCAACCACAAATAATAAAAAAAAACCTCTTAAAAATTCGATTGCAATTTTTTTTATTTTTAACCGCCTCTGTGGTCTAGTGGTTCAATCCACCGATTTCAGATCCAGAGGTCCCGGGTTCGATCCCCATGGGGAGTACAATATACTGTGCTTGGTTTGGTTGGTGGTAGAACTTTGTTCAAGTCCGCCTGGCTAGCTAGCACCATCTTACCTAATTCTGTCGCCATAATAACATATCTAAAATTGTTGTGTTCCGGCATTTAGATGTAAGATAGCCAGTTCCTCAGTTTGTTGAGGATTCCGGGTGAAGTGCGCCTCCACCTTCGGCCTTATCTCAACTTGTAACCAGGTGAGATGAAGGCCAAGTGTTTACCCGTCGTACAAAAAAAAGCTTTTGCCCTGAAATATGTGTTATCGAAACTCTTGGCATGTGTGTCCGCACTTGGCCGGTTTTTATCACCGCCTTTACAGAATTGTGTGGCCATGTGGGTAAAGACCCACCTTTCGATCCAGAGGTTGTGGGTTCATATCCAGTCGTGCGAATGCAATTGCCAATGGACTTTTCGTTTTTGCGGAGGTTTATGTGCGCATTCACAATGCACATGCTCTGACGGTGAAGGTTACATCATGAGGAAACCGTCCGTAAGTCCGTAGGACCAAAAATCCGAATCGCATGTGTCGTTAGCTTGTATTTCACTAGGCGGCGATGGACTTGCAACATGTCACGGATTGAATACTAGCTACTTGCAAACCATAGACATGGACCGAACGTAAGCTGACACTTGCCACTAGTAGGTGATCCTAATAAGGGGTAGTGATCAGAGGTAAATCCCCGAAGGGAAAAAGTCGTGTGTCTGTTTCTTTTACTCACTGTCTTCTCTCTGAAATGAGGTATAAATAAGTTACTTGACCCGAAAACTGAAAAAAACAAGCGGAATCAACCCCAAGTACTTACTCTGGAGCAATTCTGGCATCCCAGAACCCTTCTCAGCTGAGTTGGGCTGGCTGGGTTCAGGATAGCGGGGGACAATGCACAATACACGTCAGTGCGGGACGTCACTGCAGAACATTTCCCCCCCCCATTTGAAATTGTGATTAAATAAATAAATAAATATTACAGGACATTAATTTCACACAGCGCCATCTGGTCCCAAACTAAGCATAGCTTGTTATATGGGAACTAGATTACGGATAGAATACATAAATACTTTTTTTTTTGTAAATACATACTTATCATACTATTAGAATTAGATTACTGTCTTTTCTACAGTCGGCAGCTGTAACTACAGAAATCCCACATCTATGTGGTTTTTCTGCAATTATTACATCACATAGAATCAAAGAGTACCTACTTCGTACATTTAATAGGTTCATATAGAACGTATCTACTAGTAATCTCTCCCTTGTCGATACTGAACCATTTAACCCAAAAGCTACCCAATGGTTTTCCAATGGGAATATTTGAGCTTGTCATCAAATATAACGAGCACAGTAAACATCGAAGCATGAATGAAACATACTCGACGAACCAACAAAAATATAACTTTCCCAAATCGTTCATTCATTGACTTGACCCTTCGCTCGCTGAGCTAATAGAACATTGTACGCATACAAATAATAGTAAACATTGTGACTCACGCACTATTCTTTTAATTTCCTTCGGATTTTGAACCTTTAGCATCTTGCTACTGGGTACAATATCGCTCGGCGTGGCTTAACATTTTTGTTTTTATTTTGAACCGTAAGCTTACCGTTGTTGGGTACATTATTGATAGGCGCAGTTTTACACCGATATCGTACTTTTCTACACGCCCTACAAGCAAATTATCAGTCAATAGAATTTCTTCTAACACTTTCGTTTTTATGAGGAAAGAAATCAATAGCGTTGGTTATGAAACTGATCATTTTATTAGCCTATGCTACTAGATCGATATATACTACTACTACTACTTGTAATATAAGTTTCAGTAAGTGCCATGCTCAAAAGCCCCCCACGAACGCTAAAAGCTCAAATATGTAACCTATTTTCAAGTAAAAACTTCTGCAGACGCGTTAGGCATTTTTTGAGACGGAAAAAAAACCATTGAACTCGCGACACTGTTACGCTTACCGACACCGCTTTTGACACATTTGACATTTACATTTAGAGAACTGAGATTCAAATGCCAACAATCTCAGTGTTCTTTTCGGCAAAGATCGACAAACTTCAAGTTTAAACTTCTGTCGTCACTTCCGGAGTGCCACTGTTTTTTGTATCTACGGGGAAGCGATTTGTCTTCATATCACCTGGTTTCAAGCTATTACAAAGCCAAAGGTGCAAGCGTCCTCACCTCTAAAAGCCGGAGCACAGCTATTTAAAATTGTTGTTACGGCGACAGACTCTACTACATTTGTAAAGCAACCAATTAAAACATCAATGTGAAACCGTATAAATACGGAACGATAAAATTTGTCATTAAAATGATATTACGGGCTATCACACGACATTTTGTCGGCTCCCAAACCGTTAACATTTCTATGTTAATTTCACCGGGAAAGCCAAAGGGTTCTAATAGCAATGAGGAAGATAGACCTCCAACGTAAAATGAAACAGCAATAACTAAACGAAATATTTAATTATCATTCATTGCATCAATATTTCAAAGATAAAAATACCTACTAAATCTACCGAATACTTGGCATTCTTTTTATTGAAAGGTCTGAATAAGATCTCCGGGCGTGAAGACCAAACTCCGAAGACCGATTCGCATGATTTTCAAGTAGATTAGTCTAGACTAGACCTTTGATCTGTCCTTGTTCATCTGTGTTAATAGCGCCTTATTATCGAATGAATATCTAACTCATTGACTTTGTAGAAGGGTTGGACACATGTTGGGCCATATGTCCAAATCCCATGTTTCCCTCGTCACGTGTCGCTAAGATAAATGTACAGTTGTACAGTTTTTTTTATATTCTAAATTTAATATAATTGTGATATTTTACATAAATATTACAATTTATTTAGCTAACTTATTTAATACGTAATTGGTAATTTATGATGATTCTGACATATTTAATAAAAAAATAATTTTATGGTTTATTAAATAAATGATATACTTACAATACAATTTGTGCTGTGCATTATGTCAATGTATGCGTCGAGTGGTTAAAAGAATACAAACATGGCAAGTTGTTTACTCACTGGTTAAGTACTGGCTCACTGGCTAGCTACCACCATCTTAACTAATTCTGTCGCTGTAACAACAATTCTTAAAATTGTTGTGTTCCTGCATTTAGAGTAGAATGTTCCTCAATTTGTTGAGGATTCCGGGTGAAGTGCGCCTTCGGCCTTGTCATAACTTGAAAATCAGGTGAGATGAAGGCCAATCAGCTCCCCTTAGTACAATAAAGAAATACCTTTTTGCATGTCGTCTTTCTTCGTGCAAATAGCGCCTAAGATATCGAATTAATATTTCACATATCCAACTTTGTGCTGTCAATGTAGGTATGTGTCAAGTGGTTGATAGAATACAAACATGGCAGGTTGTTTTACTTATAAAATGTCATACCTGTAGTAAAAATGAAAACGGGCATTATTCGCGCGTACCCTTTGATGTTCCTGACAGTTTACCATACCAGTTAACTTTGCTATTAATCGGTTTTGTTTCTTCATTACGTAACTAGTGATGCGCCTTCTTATTGATCTCTACGAAAGTGAGAATGTTGACTTTGATGAATAGATGTTAGTAATATTTGACATGTTATAAGCTTTCTAGCTTCGTGGGTTTTGTTACGGCGTTGATTACCACCAATTGATTACAGAGCATGGTTGACTCAATGTACTTAATTATCTGGTGAAAATAACCTTAAATCTTAAATGTCAAAGGTGACCTATGTAATGTTAAACATCACAGTTTTTTTGAGCTTACCCAGAAGGTGCTTATTAACTCTTTTTTTTTAAGACATTATGTTCGTAGCACAGTAGAAATACGGACGCTGCAAGCTGATTTCAAGCTTATTTTTTTTTTTTAATAATAATAACATTTATTGATTACATAAAGGTTTACAGAAGAGGTACAATTTTACAGCTACAGTACAGTATAGCTTTTGTAGTGCGCATAATTAAAGATTTTATAATTATTATGCGAAAGCGCTTAGCCCGTTTCCGTAGTAGTCATGTGGGATCGATAAATAGTGTAGTATGTACGACTGAAATTTTAACTGCCTCTGTGGTCAAATTGTTGTGTTCCGGCATTCAGAGGTAAGATAGCCAGTTCCTCAGTTAGTTGAGGATTCCGGGTAAAGTGCGCCTCCCCCTTTGGTCTTATCTCAATGTGTTACCAGGTGAGAGGAAGGCCAAGCGCTTCCACGTTGTTCTCTTGTTGCTCGTCCGGAGAATTACTATCACCATACTTATTACAGCCGCCAAGCAGCATTGCTGTGTTTCGGTTTGAAAGGTATGGTTGCCGGTGAAATTACGGGTATGTGAGGCTAACACCTTTATGCCTCAAGTTGATGGGCGCAATGCAGTGCCGTGTAGGCTATGTTCTTTGTGGATGTGACCTATGCAGTAAGGCTTTGTTATGATAAAGCAAGAGTACACTAAACACCAGGTGCGCTACTTGTTTGTCCCGTCTCCTAGTAGTTAAAAAAAAACGTACAAAAAAAACCTTTAATAGGTTTTTTTTAACGGTGATGTGGGGTCGATAATTAGCTTTACGTCTGAAATTCCGATTATAGAACGGTGATGTGGGGTCGATTATTAGCTTTACGTCTGAAATTTCGATTATAGAACGGTGATGTGGGGTCGATTGTTAGCTGTACGTCTGAAATTCCTACTAAAGAGCGGTGATGAGGGGTCGATAATTAGCTGTACGTCTGAAATTCATAATAAAGAACGGTGGCGGAATATGATCGTGAAGCTTCTGGCTCCACACTCACCGATGTATATTCTGTAAAAAACAGACAAACACGCAACCTCGCGACGATAGCCACAGGCTGTCAAGACTTGCTTTGGCAAGATACTCATCACCTAACTAACACCTAACACACTGCGGACTCGCGCTTAGGAAATGCGTATTTGGAACGGTGCACATTAGAAGTGCTAATTGAAACAGCCAGGCCCGAATTACAGCTACAGCTATGAATTTTGACTTATTTTTTACTTTATGAACATAAAACGTTGGAACCAGGGGTTGATAATCGGATGAATAATATCAATGGGACTTTGATATTTGTTTTTTATAAATAGTTGGATCATTAGCCCAAATGTAGTGGGATGGCTATGTAGGTGAGGCCGATAGGTCAAAATCGGTGGGACCACGAGTCAAAAATAATATTAGATACATGTAGGAACTTCCATACCGACCTACGCTTCTTGCGTCCGGTTTCCTATCCTCTAACATTAAAATCCAATTACAGTACGTCCATTTTATAGATCCTTATAACAGGATGGTCATCAGATGCGTTCCCATTATAATCTAGGCGTGTCATCATTGCATTCCTCTGGACAAAAACTACACTTTTTGTCGATCGTACCGTCCAACAGGATTCGTCTTGCTTTACAAGTGTTACTTTAAAACTGGTATCGACAGGGTGTTTTTTTTGTTGTTATAAAATCTGGTCTTTACACAATTAAATATTTTACGGACATTAATTTCACATAAATGTGATCGTTTTGTTATTTTGTGTTTTTGGTCTAGGCCTATGCGTAAGTGGATTTTATTGTGTGTTTAAAACACACACGCAGGCAATAAGGAATCCACGTAAAGTTAAGGAAATTTTGATTTTTACTGAGCGTTTACATGTTTATTTCGCTTTGAATTTTAACAGGCAACAATGTGTTCTTCAAATGGTTTTCAAAACTCGAAGGAGTTGTACGTTTTAAATCACGGGTTTTACTCTCGTATACGTTTGTTTTTATATGGGTACCAACGGTTTTAAATCAACAGGTGACTTATCAGGGTGAGTAAAACCTGTTTTAAAATGTATTGATTTAATCCATGAATTTATTTGCCTCTGTGGTCAAGTGGTTCGCCCATCTGCGTCAGATCCAGATTACCCGGGTTCGATCCCCAGGGGATTACAATATTGTTCTTGGTTTGTTTTGTGTAGGGCTTTGTTTAAATCCCCCTGGCTAGATACCACCATCTTACGTACGTCTATCGCCATAGCAACAGTTCGAAAATTTTTGTTTTCCGGCATTTAGATGTAAGTAAGCTAGTTCTTAAGACTGTTGAGGATTCCGGATGAAGTGCGCTCCCACCTTCGACCTAATCATAACTTTAAAACCAGATGAGATGAAGGCCAATCGCTTCACCGCCGTACAAAATGAAAGAAAAAATCATAACCCAGTTATGACTGAATTATGGACCTAAGTAGAAATAGTAAAGGAGGTTGGATACGAAGCCTTGCAACAGCTAAGCCAGCGTCTGTCCGGTATTATCTAATATTTATTGTCGAACCTTCACGATTTACAATTTGACATAGTTTGAGAAATGACGAGGTACTGCACTTATCTTAATGTTCATCTTAATTGATTTAAGACGTTTATTGCCTAAGATTGAAAGTTTATTGTTCTAATAATAACTACCTACTTTTTTTTATTTACGAGCTATTGCCCTGTGGCTTCAGTGAGAGAAAGTAAAAGGAATATGGGTGAAATTTCAGCACGTGTTTTAGTACCGTAAGATAATAATCTTAGTTCTATTAATTTCTAAGGCATCAAAATCTCATACGTATATTAGACTGGTGTTACAAATTTTATTTTTATCTTCCAATACTATTTTTAATAGGAATACTATCCGATATGAACTTCTTCATTGGTACTCGATAAAAAATTGTGTTGTACATATTAACAAAACATAAATAACTTCTAGAACATTTACTACATTTATCATCCATCTAAGTTAATATTATTTAGGCCAGCGAATTAGCATAGCTAATGCAGCCAGTGTCTTGGGCACGCTTCCGTCTGGTACTGCTCTGGAACAGTTGAGTTACATAAAGGCCGTTTGTAACGGTCCTTAGGTAATCTTACTGATTCCTTTGTACATAGTCAGTTAAATTGTACTTTTTATTGAATAAATAAAAAGCATTACTATATTACATTACATAAGGAAGCATTACTAAAAAAAAAGTATATATGTATATAAATATATATTTATATTTGTGAATTATATTTGTATAGTAGTATGTAAGTACATAGTGTATAATATGTAGGTATTTATATTTATATAAGTAGTGTGTATATTTGTAGCATAGCTTTACTTGTAATGTATGATATACTTATAGTTATTTAGCTTGACCCCTAATTAATATGTGCACCACCAACCACCTCTTTAGCCATGAAATCCACTCCATCCAAAGGTTGTCTGGAAGAAATCGCTTCTTAGCGATACGACCGCCCATTGTAAATACATTTATTTTTAAGTTATCCAGTTTATATTTTTAAGGTGTGCAATAAAGTATTTTTCATTCATTCATTCATTTTCATTAATTGCCAAGAACTTCCTTCTCCTAGTTCCTCAGTCTGTTGAAGATTCGGGTGAAGCACGCATCCTTCGGCATTATCATAACTTAACACCAACCCCCTTATCCACTATGACCAATCGTGTCTTAACGCACCCGCGTTACGATATTTCAATACGATGATTCCATGCATATCGTAACGCGGGCGCGTTAAAACACGATTTGTCATAAAGAATACGGCCCCAGGTGAGATTAAGGCAACGATAAAAAACTGTTTCCTAGTTCTCTTTTATTAAATTATATTCGAATCCCAATTTCAGAACACCTGTATATACAGATCCATCCTGCATGATATCCTTGGAGATAATTACACTATTGTACTGTGCGTGAGGAGTGCTCGTGAGCCCTTTTGAGTTCCCAGTTACTATTCGATTCGTGTAGGTCAAGTTCATTGCTCATAGAATATTCAAAGCGTTGGACGGCCCGCCATCACGGTATTTGAATAGATAAACCTCTTTCGTTGCTTCCTCATTTCCTTGGATCGCGTTATTCGTTGCAGTTCTAGCCGCTAGATTCTAGCGTCTGTTTTGTTGGCTAAATCCCAATGGACAACCTTTCATTTCGTTACCCTGTTAAAATATCTACGCAAGTGTCATTTCGATCAACTTGTATATTTCATACATTTTATCGCGTTTGGATCTTAATTAATAGTTTACTTTGCTACAGTCAGCTTACATTTCCTTATGAAAAATGATAAATGAGCAACTAGTTATTTCATCTTTATGATTATTGTCTTAGGAAGTCTCATGCTGATTGATAGATTTTTTTTTTTAATCAAACATACAGTTATTTTGGTTGTGTAACCGTAGCATACACTTTTAGCAATCAATCTTGTATCTTAATGATGGTCAATAATTTATAGAGCTGTGTGCCCAAGTGGGAACGGGCTTGCCTACCAATCCGGAGGGAGTGGGCTCAAATCCAGTCGTACACCTATGGACTTCGATTTCGGCCAAAAGTCCGAATGGCATGTGTCACTGGCCGATAAGCGGCAATGGGCTTGCAATCTGACAACTATTGTATGCTAGCTACTTGCAAACCCTTGGTATAGGTACATGTGCCGTAAGTTGGGCCGTGCCTGTTACTACCCCTAGTAGGTTATCCTTATAAGATACACGCTCTGAGTACCGAGTTAAAAAGTCGTTACTTAATAATAGACATATGCTGAACCATATTTGAATCCAATATTACACTTGGTTGTTTCAAACAAGACTATATTTTCAAAATAATCTTGTTATAAAAATACTAGTCAGTCGACATAAATCGATTTAAATGCTACAGTGGTACAATACCCTTCAAGATAATTGTACCTTCGTGTTAGAGCGTATCGATTTGGTTTTGATTCGATACGCGTAGGTCAGGTTCGATGGTCAAGGGCTAGAAACAGGTTAACGATGTATTGTGATGTATGTTCAAAGGGTTGTTCCCTTTTATTGTTTTTTTTTATAACCAAGCAAAATCACCAGTTCACTTGAATAACAAGTAAAGATGTGGTCTCAGGTGGAGCACGCTTGTCTACAAGTTGTCTAGACTCTATGGACTCGGAGATTGCAAGAATATACTGTTGCAGAAAAATAGACAAGGGCAACGAGTTCCATTCTTTACCCGTACGATGTGATACACGTGCTACTCTCCGCTCGGTACAATGTAAGATCTATAAGGTACTGGTTCTATCCTGCCTCTGGTTCACTGGTTCTGTCCGGCGCCAAACGGCTTTCCGTGTTCCGTCTTATAGCATTCTCATTTTGTGCTTACATTACTTTCGTCTCGTTTTTTCTACACTAGACAGATAGTGATAAAAGTTAAGTACGACCTGGTAAAACTCGCTCAGAAGCTGACCTCATTCTTGTTCTGGCCTAGAGCTACACATGCAAAGCTTCAAGCTAGTAAGGCAAGAGCTACTTACTTTTAGTACTTGGTGCGCGGACCATTTTCCGCAACTGGGCCTTCTATGGGCCCCGTTTGCGTGACGGGCGGGCTCCTGCTAATCCAGCCACCCGATGTCCTCCAAGAAGGCCAGCAGCTCGCTGATGCTGGTGCAGGTTTCCCTGGGTGTCCCAGGGTGTTGTTGGCGTTGAGACGCTACGCTACTGCACTCCAGGAGTACATGTGCGGCTGTCTCCTCTGCTGCCATACACCCTCTGCATAGAGGGCTGTCTGTAAAACCCATTGTGTAAAAATGCTTATTCAGTGAGCAGTGTCCTGTGACAATTCCGATAATACTTCGGAGTTTGTGTAAGGCAAGAGCTATCCCATAATTAATATTAATAAGACTTATTTTGCTTTTTTGTTACTATTTCTGTACTTAAAGTAGATATACCCATATCTCTGTATGGCGTCAATGTTTTATTCACTTTTTCTTATTCAAATTGCTAAAAACAATTACTTCATTAATATTCAATTAATCTCACTTTTATTTTCCATTGCAAGTTTTCTTGTTTTGAATTACAAAGACAAGAAACCTTTCTCCGCAGATTAATCTAAGTATTGTTTCTTAGCCATACCTACTTTAAGTAAAATTACCTTTGAAGTGAAGAAGTAGCGGAGATGGAAATTAATTTATATATGTTTTTTTTTTATTGTCAGACGGGGAAACGCTTGGCCTTCATCAGGAACTGGCTATCTTATCTCTAAATGCCTGAACACAACAATTTTAGAATTGTTGTTATGGTGACAGATACTTTACAACTATATACCCTTGTACATAGTTCAATTAGTCTTTTTTAAACTTTCGCGATTGGAACACATTATTTTAGTTCGAGAAACGGTTATTTATCGCGTATTTTACCTATATTTATCCCGACGTTTTGGCAGGGTTGCACCTGCTTCGGTCGCGGGCAGACTGGAACTTTGGAGCCACCGTCCAGAAGTGAAGGCGTTTTTAACAACTACCCTCAGCTTAGTCTTGATTATTAGAATAGGCCACATTCACACTAGGACGACAAACAACACTGACAGTATCAACTCAATTTTATTTAGGATCACACCTAATGCACCGTGCTACCACTGGATTCCAAGAGGCAGAGAGTCTGAAGCCGTCTTCGCGATTAAAATTAGGATATTTTTTAATCTCAATCGCTTCCCGAACCATCCTCTTATAGTAATGCCGCTCATTGGAAATCACTTTCGGGTTATGCAGCTCAATCCTGTGATTAGGACCTGAGTCCACTAAGTGCTGCGGAGCTGACTTGTTGACCTGGCGATTTTTCACAGCGACCACGCTCCAAAGTTCCAGTCTGCCCGCGACCACGGCTGGTGCAACCCCGCCGAAACGTCGGGATAAATATAGGTAAAATACGCGATAAATACCCGTTTCTCGAATTAAAATAATAGTTTAATTATACATATTTTTAATTGTTTGTGAATAAATATAGTTTTACAAATGTTATAATTAATTTATAGCTTACCTATTTGAGCCTTTTGGGGTGGAGACCTTGGGTCCGTGGGGAGCCGGTGCCCTGCGGGTTTTCAAAAATATTGCGGGGCTTTTGATTGAGGCGACACGTGACCCAAGGGCTGGCTCTTATTTAGGCCAGCGAATTAGCATAGCTATTCAGCGTGGCAATGCAGCCAGTGTCTTGAGCACGCTTCCGTCTGGTACTGGTCTGGAACAGTTGAGTTACCTAGAGGCCGTTTCTAACGGTCCTTAGGTAATCTGACTGATTCCTTTGTTAGTTTAATTGTACTTTTTATTGAATAAATGTATAATTTAGTAATGTCAATGTTATAATGTCATAAAAAATCACAACCCGCGACGGGACTCGAACCTTCCTCTTTTCCTAAAGCAATAAGTGCATCACTTGAAATACAAAAATATGATGAAGTATAGTTTTATTACGGGTTGTTACATTAGATTATTGTGTGTTATATATACTATATTTAGGCCCGTGCACTTAGATCAACCGTAAAGCAAAAAAGATCTTACTGTGATATTGTTGTGGGTGGTAAAATCATGTCTGTTCGTATATTCTTACTCTAACAATCAGATAAACAGTAATAGTATGTTTCATTATGCTGTTAAAAGTAAACCGAGATCGGGGACTTGGGAACTTTGACAAACACAATGACTGATTTACTTACAGTTAAAATGTACAATTTAATGTTATTGTTTGCAAAATGCGTTATGGGAATATGGCTTCTGGATTTAACTTTCTTGGATTATATGCTGTATTTTTTGTGTCTCTTGTTTTTATTTTTATATGCGTATAATTTATTAAGACTTACTAAAACGTTAAGTCATTCATTCATTCATTCATTCATTGACTTGACATCACGAAGTTGATCAAGTGGATCGAGATCGATTGTTCGATAAATTTTCACTTTTGTTGATTTTGAAAAGCTTTTTGAAGCCTTGACTTAAAAATGGCTGAACGGATCTTAGTGTAATTTGTCTTATGAATATATATCGCCAAATTTTAACGCGTGGTACCTGGGTGACGGACAAAAGCTAGTGCCTTTTATGTAGTGAACTTTTTATGGGAGGGTTATGCAATTTTGATCTGTAATTATAACCTTTTTGTTTGTAAAGTGGGATTTAATTAAAATGTTTAACTGTGATACAAAAGTTTCACTTCTATCATGTCTTTACAACACACCCTGTTGCTGTTTTTAGTATGAGCGTAGTAGTCAAGAGTTGAAATCTTGTCTACGTAAGTCTACGATGAAGTGAGTAGAACATTATCCGTCGGAATAATTCAGGATAGTAGTGAGTTTTACTTTCCGAACATCCGAATTGCAAGCCCTAGGCGCGAGCCTACCCGAAAGAAGCATATCAACTCTCTGAAGACAATGGATTCGTAACAGCGGAAAGGAATTAGGCTCCTTCAAAGGTATATGTAATCTAATTCTTATACATACATAAAAGTTTAAACCTAGATTAATTTTAAACTTCGTTTTTGAATAAGGCTATCCATGGCTGGTTCTCCCAAACTGGGTCCTGTCTGAAAACCAGCGTTGCACCGTTAACCTCGGCGCAATTGAATGCTGAGACAGCGACCTTTTTAGCCCACACATAATTATTGTTACGCGTAGGTTATTTATTATGACTGTAGTGTAGGTACGTAATGATGTTTGGTAGGTAGGTACATTTATTTGTTGGTGTGTTTTCTGTTTATTTCATTAATTAAGTAGGTATCTATTTGGTTGGTACCTACGTTACCTAATTGTTTCTACTTATACCTCTATATAACTTAGTTTATGTGTAAATAAATGTGTCTTTCTTTCTTCTTTCTTTCTTACCCGTCGAGGGTTGTGAATTTTTGTGTCATTATAACATTTGTAAAGGCCGAATATGTTTATTTGTTTTAATTTTATAACTGTAACATTAATTAGATCGAGACTACTTCCAATAATGATGAATGCGATAGCAAAGTTATTTCTAAACAATGATTGCTATCTGGCAAGCTCTCTTATTACTTGCAAAATAAATTAGCCTCTATTTTATTGTACGCAGATTTAGGCCAAGGTGATTGATGTTAGATTTGCAAATTACTTTTCATTTCGACTAGCGTTCTTACTTTTCTAATAACTTCCGGTAAAGGAATGTTTTACTTTGTTAATGGTTTAGGTATATCTACGTCATAGAATAAATAAGGACTACAGTTTTTTTTATTTTTTATATTTCTACGGGGAAGCGCTTGGCCTTCATCACCTATTGTCAATATATAATAAACCTAGAAGGAGTCAATATATAATAAAGCTTCTACCTAGAAGGTAGAAGCGCACTTAATCCAGAATCCTCAACAGACTGAGGAACTGGCTTTAAGTGTAATGAAATGACAAGAAAATTTAATTGATAACAACAAACATTGCAGTAACACATTTAAATTATACAAAGGAGTGATGTTCCTGGTTATATAATTAATTCTTGATGGTGAAACTAGGACAACCTATGTAATGGCGTACCAATGCCCTCCGCCGGGTGAACAGATAAATGTATAGCAGCATATTTACAGTTAACACATGTATACTTAGCTATAAGGTAGCGATACAATTAAAATTAAAATGTAATACCTACCAACAGCTTAATTAGAGTTCTTACTTTAAAATTATATGCGTGTTAAATGCCGGGACACAACAATATAGACACAACCAAACCTCAGGCTTAAATAAATAAGCTTTGTCGATACCATTATTGGTGCCTTTTGTGATCCTCGGCCGCATCAGTGGCCGTACCAGCTCTAACCTGATATTTCAGGAAGATTAGATGGCGCAAGGGTGACGACGCAGGTAGCGTCCCACACCAAAGGCTTCCATCTCCCATCAATATAATATGCAAATAAATAAAATTGTGGTGTCTGTTAAATTAACAGCTATAATATGTACAGTTTTATGTGTCATTTGCCGTGTAGGTCGACTTATGAATCGACCCTTCCAAATCAGCCCATGGGTGTCGTAAATGCCGACTAAGGAATCTCACTAGAAGACGGACAGCTGCTACCTTCCGTGTTTTTCCGACACATTCACTGCGATCAACAATCCGCTTGCCAGGCGTGGTGATTATGACAAACCCCTCCAGCCTTGGAGGAGGCTCTGTACAGCAGTGGAACTAATGGGCTGTTGATTTTGATGTGATGTGTGTAATGAAAAGGTTTTATGTCTAAGCTGACTTTTAGGGTGCGCCACTTGTATCAATAAGAGTTAAGGTTGGTGTACTGGGGGCCTACCATCACATAATTAGGCGCCACTCAATTCCGATGCAGTTCAATGTAGGTGTAATGTAGGTTCCTAAACTGGATCATAGTCCACTTAGCGCAGATGTTGTAAGTCATGATACGAATTGAATGAATGAAATCATTTTTTGCAATTCAACTCTCAGCTGAGTCGCTCGATTAGAACTGAACCTACACTGACACGCATAAGCGACGACGTAGTTCCAAATAGCGGTTCAGCTTAGTTTAAGTTGTCAATTGAATGTATTATGAAATCTTATGTGTTAGTGCGGCCCCTGAGCGTGTTTAATTTTTTATGTGTATAGTAAGTTTATTTTGTGCAATTTAAAAGTTGAATGTGTTAGTTACTTTAAAACTTCTCTACTAATCGCCGACATGTTTTGTATTGTTTGTTTAACGCATGTGATTGATGACTTGCCGCATCAAGATCTAATAACTTAAACCAACTCGCCCATCGCGCATCCGACATTTCACTTTTACTCGCACGATATGGATAAACAATTTTGTTTATGTAACTGACGAATTGAATGGTCGGGAACCGTTCAGTTATAACTTATAAAACATAACACAATGGATATTGTTTCACTTAACATTTAAGTAGACACGCTATTATCATCGTTTGAACCTGGCGAAAACATGCATATTTTAAACCGACTTCAAAAAAAGGAGGAGGTTCTACATTCTTCGGAATCTTTTTTCTTATTTTTATGGTATACTTCCATCTATTATTAGTCCCATCGTCATCAGGTCAGGTTCTGATGATGGGATCCTGGAATAATCGAGGGAATATATTATAGGATCATGCGTGTGTCTGTCTGTCTGTTCGACATCTGTCACAGCCAATGTACTTCGAAACTATTGAACCGATTGAGTTGAAATTTAGTACATCTACATATGAACCTCAGTGACCCAAACACGGACGTGTAACGTGTTAAAAATACAGCAAATAGCTATTTACCTATAGATTACATGAAAACCTAAGAAGTCTTTGTATTGTAAGAGATGGTATTTAAAGTTCCATAGAAAATGTTCTCAATATTTGTGCGTATAAACTTCATGTACGGAAGCCTCTAAACGCGAATCAATGAATTTGAAATATATATACTTACTTTTAAATTGGTCCTATCGAAATTTCATCAAAATCGATCAGTAGTTTGGTTTTCAAATCAAAATAATTGGAAAAAATATGTCATCTCCTCTGTTTTAAAAACTAACGTTATTATTCATTTAAGAAAAATTCCATGATAATACATAAGTAATGATAATGCATAAGTAATGTTTTTTTTTATCTTGGAAGGATATTTACAAAAAAAAAGTTTGTACGTATTATATCCGTAATCTAGTTCCAATATTAGAAGCTTTGCTTAGTTTGGGACTAGATGGCGCTATGTCCATATACCTTTGCCCTTCAGTGGTACAGTATAGGTTAAAAAAAAATGTTTTATAAATACATTTTTCTGTTTTCCAGGTTCATTTATATACAGTAAAATCTCATAAAATTGCACTTTGTTAAACTCAATGTGGGCAATTCTTAACATCATCCATGACATTACCTTTCAATATGACATAAACTTTATGTGAAAATTATATCATGTTGAAATAAGGTCACATTATGTTTTTCTAAGCTATCGCGATCAGGGGCTTAACCACATCGTTTAATAGCATTCTCGCTTTGATCTTACATTACTTATGTCTCGTAATTTCTACCCTGGACAGATAGTGACAAAAGTAAAGTAATATCAAAACAAGAATGCAATAAGAGGTCGTGGTACCTTCCCCAGCCCCCTGTTTTTATCCACCTTCGAGAGAATTTTGTCTCCCGATGGTGGATAAAAACAGAGGACCAAAATTTTATCCCCGCCTCGTGCTGAGTGGGAAGGGCACATAATTATCAATATACATCTTTTTTTCAACGAGAAAGGGTATTTATAGCTTAAATTTTTAGCCATGCCTCACAGCGCAGATGGTACGTAGCTCTGCCTTATGCGCTGTAGGCTGTAGGTCCCAGGGACTTATATTTGTTGGATTAAAAATGGTGTTTGTTCCGTGTTTGGATGTTATAGTGTATCTTATGTATATATGTATTTAAAACAACAATTTGAGTATTCGCTAAGTAATCTTGTTCCTATGCTTTACTAAGATTGGCACTGAGTAAAATTAAATATCCCGTATTTACGCTGGAAATAAGGCCATATACACATTAAACAAATCCTACTTTTACACCATTTACTGTTGTCAGCCTAACCGCAGGATAATAATAGGTAATTTAACCACAACATTGATAGGTACTACGAAAGTCCATGCCTAGGTTGTTTACGATAGCTTGTTGGGTTGGGGCTTGGGGTCAGTTTGACCCGTGTCGTGTTGTTTTAGAAAGCGAGCGGAATTCTGTGTACGAAACGCCTATTTTTCACTTTTGAGCTAGAATGTGGGTAAATAGTCTGGCTTATTGCCTTATTGAAAGGTGCGGCTGGTACAGGCGAAGTCAAACAATATCACTAGGTAATATTGAGTAAAAGCTTATTCGTAAGAGCCAGCCTTGCTACTCTACAAACCGATTGCGATATATTCGAAACGATACGATAGTCTTCCGAATAATCGGAAACAACGGTACTCTGAAAAACATCGAAATAATCATCGTCTGTCGAAAGTTGTATCGAATGCTCGGAACGAATGATAACAAAATGCATGGCATGGATAAAAATCTTTTGGTACAAATCTCTTTGGTTGATGGTCTAGATCCATTTTTATGTCAAAGTTTGTTGACTTTGTTTTTTTATGTTTCATTCTTTTAGTTACCCATCAAAAGCTAAAGTTATACAACCATACCACTTATTGTTCTCTATGGTCTAATCACCAGCCAGCGCGCGTCACCTTTTTGAGCTACAGTTACCATAGGTAAGTAGATACCTATATCGATCGATGGCGCGGAAGTACCTACGGGACCCTTCCCGACATGATAACATGAGCTACACTGCTACTGCTAGATTTATTTAACCCTGCATAGGGATCTGCTAATGGCATCCGGCCGCACTATGGTAAGGAGGTTATTGCAAGATTTGACACAACTTCTTAACTCCCTAATTGGCAGTGATAATACTGTCCAGCAGTAGCAAAAAGTAGGTTGCATGTTACTTACCTATACCTAACGTCTACCTACCTACGTAGTTTACATAATATGATAGAAAACATTGTCTGAAACCAATTTCATTTACATTGTGATTGGATTCAATAAACTCACCATCATCTTTAACTTTTGAAGTTGTATGTAACCCAAAGCTTACAAGGTAGGTACCTAAGTAGTTAACATAAATACTGTACCTACCTAGGTACCTCCTATAGAAATAATTTGATTGGATTGGAAGTTATAAGTAACCCAAAGTTTATTAGGTAGGTACCTAAGTCAACATAAACATTGTAGGTACCTATTATACCTACTACTTAAATAATTTGATTTAACTCTCTTCTTTCATGTTATATATGTATAGGTAGGTACATTCTTATTTTAAATTGATTTTTTCTGACCATGGAAGCATTTGGGACGAACAGAAGAAATCGCACCATTTTACCTAAAACAAGAATGCCTACATAATTAACATGGCAGAAGAGAGTCAAATCGTAGTAGGTTGAATAGGAGAGGTACCTATAATGTTTTTGCTAACTTTGGTACCTACCTAATAAACTTTGTGTTACATATAACTTTAAAAGTTACAGATGGTGGTGAGTTTATTGAATCCAACTACAAGGTAAATCGAGAGTCCACTACCTAGTAACCCAAAGCTTGCTAGGTAGGTACCTAAGTAGTTAACATAAACACTGTACCTAGGTACCTGCTACAGAAATAATTCGATTGGACTTTTTGTGATTATTAGGTAGGTACCTAAGTTAACATAAACATTGTAGGTACCTATTATACCTACTACTTGAATAATTTGAAGCAGAAAATCAAGGAATCACAGTTAAAAAATAGAAACGATAACGTACACGATAGCAAACTATGTGTCGTTACAATGTTCGTCAAGCTCGGTCGAATTAACGGCTGTTATTGGTCTAATTCAAATCATCGTATCGTTTTTGGTGCTAGAGTACGATTTCGGCATCGATTGTCGAAATTAATGTCGGACGATTCATCGTTCAAACGATACTCAAAACGATGTCACTAAGAGTACCTTTTGCACGATAATTGTCCCGATATATCGTTTATCGGTTTGTAGAGTAGACCTACTGGTTTGTCGGTTAAGTGCGGTTACGCATACCGAGAATTCCGACCCAAATTTCAAGGCAAATAATCACGTTTCTTGTATGGGCTGTTCCCTTTCCCTTCCTATTCCCTTTAATTTTGTTTTTAATATATTTTGTTATAAAGTGTCAATAGAATACATATAAAAAACATTTTCACTCGCTCAAATTACTTACACACTCGGTAAACATTAAAACTACCTATTACGGTTCATGAGCGGTCTGCACCCGCTGACAGACAGACCGTCCGTGTGCCGTCACACGGACCGACAGCGGAGGCTTAGCATAAGGGTGACAACGGGATCCTTTAGGAACGGAATCCTACTCACTACTCGGAGCGTGAATCTTTTGAGGGGGCTGTCAGAAGCACATTTACCATTTACTTTCGGCACTTGCACACGGTTTGCAAGTTGCTAGTACACATGACAGGTTGCCAGCCCATCGCCGCTTGGTGGAATACTATTGACACATGTCATTCGGACTTTTGGTCTTAGAGACATGCTGGTTTCCTCATGATGTGATCTTCGCCGTCAGAGCATGTGCATGTGTCAAGCGCACATAGCGCACATAGACTTCCGAAAAATTTGGTAAGTACATTGGTGCTCGACTGGATTTGAACTCGACCTCCGGATCGAAGGTGGGGCCGTACCCACTTGGCCACGTATCTCTTCGATATCCGATCTCTGATATCATTGAATTTATTATAATACCACGTAAATCAAACTTCAATGGCTAAACTCATCAATAATATTTAATTCCTTCTTATTTCTTATTCTTAAAATGTGCAAACATGTTTTTAGAACTGGATTTATCTGAAAAAGCCTTAAAAAAATGTGTAAGAATAATGCTTATAAGAAAGGCGTATTATACTAATAATGATTATATTTTTGACCCCTAGGCCAACTAGTTCTAAGATTAGTTTGTCTTTATGTTATGACATTCGATTGGCTAATTTACAGCCGTCTATAAGAATAATAATAGTTTATTTGACACAGTAAAATAGTTACATACATATTATACTTATTTATGACATAGTGAACACTTATTGTTATTATTTTCGAATAATGTTGTGTGTATTTTAGTGTAATTTAACCAAAATGACGTGACTAAGTGTTCCCTGTGATCCTACAGTATGAACAAATAATTGAATTGAAAAAAACCATTGCACAATTATGTGCTATATTTCTTACCATAAAACGTGTTCTACCGGATTTAACATAACAGTATATTATGGTCTACATAAACAGCATTATTGGGATCAAATTCGTGACAAATTGATACAATCTGCGTGTCAGAACCATAAATCTATATAGCCATTGCACAATTTGTGTGTCAAACTACCAGAAACACACCACAATAGACAATAAATCCCGCACAATGTATTGACAGCCTGCGGCGACTATTTGTTACATTATGTCGCGTCGTGTCGCGGCGATTTGTCGCGAAATTGCCGTGAAACGCGGGAAAATGGCAACTTTCCCAAGCAAGGGCTTTCGTAGATGTGAAAACAATGGATACTGTTTCGGTGAAAGTGATGTGTGGTAGACCCACTAAATGGTGAATGATGCTGAGCTTAAGTTGGATATGCCCAGATGGGTACGCAAATAAAGTTTTTGGTTTATAGCTAAAAAACATCATGTACATTTTGCAAGTGATAAACACCTTATTATGTTTATGAAATTAAAGAAATACCCTGTCTTGCACGTTAAGTGACGTTGGCATTACGAATTATTTTCTTACTCCAGTAATTTACTAGAAAGTACAAATCCTCTTCCATCGAATAGTTACCTAGAAGAGATCGCTGTTATGCGATAAGACCGCCTACATTAAATGAATGGGCCACTGTAATATAATTTTACCTGAGTAATGTTGAGGATTCCGGGTGAAGTGCGCTTCCATCTTCGGCCTTATAACTTGAAGCCATGTGAGATAGGGCAAGCGCTTCTCCGTCGTACAATAAAAATAAAAAACAATGTAGGTAATATCTTGTAATACTGGATGGTCTTCTTTTCGTTCATTCTTCTTGAACAGAGCAAATGACACTCATTATATCATCGGATACATATTATGAAATCAATCTCCTATATCACTTTACACGTATAATTTATACTTATGTAGTGACACACACGACACAAAAGCAGATTTTGACATACCTACTTCTATATTTAGCTTTGAATGGGTACAACCGTAAAGTTTAACCGCCTCTTTGGTCTAGTGATTCGCCTACCGGTGTCAGATCCAGGGATCCCAGGTTCGATCCACAGGAGAGTAACATATTGTGTTGAGTTTGGTTGGTGGCAGGACTTTGTTTAACTCTGCCCGGCTAGCAACCACTATCTTACCTAAGTCTGTCGCCAGAACAACAATTCCATATCGTTGTGTTATAGTAGATTATACATCGAGGGGAAAAAGCACTGTTTTATGTCACGGGCGCATATGCTTATTATTGAATTCTGAACGTAACGAAGGACTCCAGATTTAACTCCCGAGCGCAGCGCCCAAGACAAAAACAGCTTTGTCCCCGAGGAGTGTACTCTACTTTTCTCACCTTTTGCGAGACAATAAAAAAGCAAGGCTACTAAAATAAGCGTTTTATTATAGTTAATTAAAATTAAAAGTGAAAATTGATGTTTGAGACATTAGTCCAGTTGTGGAAAGACAAAGTTATATTTTTATTTCGTACGTTTATCGAAGTTGAGGTAGAGTTTATTTGAGTATTGTTCACAACTTCAGAAATGCCTAAGGCATCCAATTTAATGGTCTTCGGAGTTAAATCACTTTCATCACTCGACATTTTAACAGAACTGTTCTTCTATTTTGGTATATTTTTATAAAATCTTTGCAGCTATTACGTATATAATTGCAGCGTCTTAAAATACTCGCGGCTTTTGTTTAATTTCAAATGTGTTCCATTCACCTTGCCGTGGCCAGCTCGATTTTAGAAAAAGTTCGATTTTCAAATAAGTTCGACGCGGCGCCGGCCTCAGCCTTCGAGTTGATCTATTATTACGAAATTAGACTTTAAGGCCATTGCAATAAGAACTATGAAATGTAAAAATATTAAAACCCAGCGGGTTATGATGAGATTCAGTCCAACATTACACCCCGGCTAAAGCCAAGGGCTTTAATGACTTGCTATACGTAAGGTTGGCATGATATGCAATTTGGCATTGTCGAGCAGGTGGTGTGAAAAAAACCTTACATACCAAATCAAAACTACTTTCTTTGAGAAAATTTCATTTGATTTTTCGACATTTGTCATAAGTTTTGATAGAATTAATTTGAAAAGTTTTTTCTTCTCTTTCCAGGACCGACCGGCAAAGACAAGACACGAGACCAAAAGGGACATGCGACCAAAATGTGACCACCGACTACCAAATCAAAACACAAATTCATGAATCCATCAAGATTACATGATTAGTAATTAATTATTTATTAACGAATCTAGTCGCAATAGCACTTTTCTAATTATTAAAATAAGACGAATTATCGAGGAGTTAGCAGGAATTGAAGAAAAGTACAAAGAAATTGAAGATTTTGAGGGAACGCTAATGTTGGTTTATGTTTAAATCGATCCATTTAGAATGTTCCCGAAGGATAACGAGATGTCTACAAGTAAGTATCTTAAGCTTTCTTTTGACTAACTTTGTACTTTGAGTAAACAAACTAACCCACTAACACGAGTAAATAAAAAATATGTTTTATTTTTTATTGTGTAGGTGTAATCGGGTACCTTTCCTTCTGTCAGGCAATTTATTTACTTAAACTTACTAATCACACGTAATTTAAACATGGAAATATATAACTTATTTTTACATTTTATTTTAATTTTAACCGCCTATGTGATCTAGCGGTTCAGCCGATTTCAGACCCAGAGGTCCTGGGTTCGATCCCCAGGGGAGTAGGTACAACTTTGGGCTTGGTTTGGTTGGTGGTAGGACTTGTTCAAGTCCGCCTAGCTAGCTACCACCATCTGACCTAATTCCGTTACCATACCAACAATTCTAAAAAAAAACCGGCATGTAAGATAGCCAGTTTTTCAGTTTGTTGAGGATTCCGGATGAAGTGCGCCTTCATCTTCGGCCTTATCTTAACTTGTAAAAAGGTGAGATGAAGCCGAAGCTCTTTCCCTTCGTAAAAAAGAAATCTTAATATAATTTAATTTATACTGAACCTTTTACACAACGCCATCTTCCAAACTAAGCAAAGCTTGTTACATGGATACTGGATTGCGGAGACTATTCTCACACATAGCTACATACATAATTAAGTAATTTTAGTGCACAAGCCTCATAGCTCAGTTGGTAGTAGCTCTGCCTTCTGCGCTGTAGGCTGTGGGTTCGATTCCCATCAAGGACAAACATTTGAGTGATGAATATAGCTGTTTGTTCTGTGTTTGGGTGTTGTATCATATAGTACGTATGTATTTACAAAAAGTATTTAAGTATTCTATCCGTAATCTAGTTCCCAAGCTTTGCTTAGTTGGGGACTAGATGGCGCTGTGTAAAATTAATGTCCTGTGATATTTATTTTTTTATTTTTTATTGCCTTATCTGTATCTTATTTGTCGGCTTTTAATATTCTACGAACAAAGAAAGAAAACCAAATAGTTCAATGTGAAGTAAAAACTTATTTCCGAACTTCAAACGCCCACAACCGGAATCGGTTGAGCGTAACATGGGCCTAATAGCCCATTAGTATCTACTGCTAAATAGAGCCTCCTCCAGAGCGAAGGGCTTCGCCATAACCACCACGCTTGGCAGACGGATTGATGATCGCAGCAAAGGTGTAGAAAATACACAGAAGGAAGCTGCTGCCCTTCTTCTGGTGAGATCCCTTTCGGCTTTTACAACATCCATGATGAGGGTTTGAGGGGTCGACTGTTGGGCGGTAAATTAGTTTGGATAGTACAATGCTAATAAAACCCCTATAATTTCCAGACATGGAGCACTCAGCGATGAAGAGCAGTTTTTCGCTGTCGTCGCTCCGGAGTGCGCAGGCGCCGTCTGGTGGCCATTACCACCAGCTCGAGCGGCCATACCACAGCCTCACCAAAAAGAGGTACGTAACCGTGAACTAGGTTAATTTAATGTTTTTTTTTGTTTAATATTGAATGACGGGGCGCTTGGTTTTCATCTCACCTGGTTACAAGTTGAGATAAGGCCGAAGGTGGAGGCGCACTTCACCCGGAATCCTCAACAAACTGAGGAACTGGCTATCTTACCTCTAAAATGCCGGAACACAACATTTTTTTTAAGAATTGTTATTATGGCGACAGAATTAGGTAAGATGGTGGTGGCTAGCCAGGCGGACTTAAACAAAATCCTACCACTAACCAAACCAAGATAAATATAGCTCCGCCTGGGTACGAAGTTGGGACCTCTGGATCTGAAATCGGTGGGTTGAACCACTAGACCACAGAGGCGGTTAAATGAGACTAAGATGCAAAGTCTTCAGCATCGAATTGTTGCTAGCCTTTCAGCGTACGCACAGGAGCTTCTTGATCTGATCGCGCCATCTCCCTCACACTCAGGAACAGACCCATGTTCATTACCATCCTGCCTCGTAAGCATGTCTGTTCGCGCTAAACGCTTTGTTACCACTTTTATCATACTAAGGCTAAGTTAGGCTAAGTGGAACACGTTGCCTGCGTCTGTTTTCCCTGAAAATTACAATATGGGACTTTCAAGGCGATAGTGTTTCTTCCTGGCCGGCATGCTACATCGTAGCTCATCAGGTAAGATTGGTTAAACGTAGGTTGAAAAATCAGTCGTATTTTGATCCAAGGCTTGTATGTCTTCGATAAATCGAGCCTTTCCATACGTATAAACTTAGTTTGAAGTTGATGTTTCATTAGTTTAGTTGAAAAAATGGACTTTGCAGCTGATACCAAGTTTTTGCAGCGCGTATTATAAATTGTATATTGAGTAGCTTAGTTAATGAAACATCAACCAGATGCGATGATAAATAGCTGTGCGACCAAAGTGTATATTTTAGGACGGTGATGGTATGAGTTCATGCAGTTCCTGGGCACACTTTCCGAAGTAGGTACACTACTTTTGCCATGTAAAGACAATACCGCTCTCCAATACATACGAAGTTTATCGTTCATATCGAAATGGCACGTTCGATTCAATACGTTTCTATAATAATTAGTTTGTTTTTTTGAGTAACGCATCAGAGACACATTTCTATCCCAATAAACCTTTAAATTTCGTTCAAATGACATTTGTCCTGGACTGAGACTGGAGTACTCAAGAAAATTTTGATTAAAAAGAAAAAAAAGAACGCCACGGCAGTTACCGCCGCCGACCGGGGAGATTTAATTATACACACCTTACTTAATTGAATAGCGTGTAAGGCCACCATATAACGACTACCATCTATTCTATGGCATAGGCTTTGCGATATCCGAGGTGAATTACCTTTGTCCGTGAGTTATTTCAAGCTAATCGGCCGGTCATAGATAATTACAGATTTGAATGTCTTTGTTTTTTTATGTACGGGTAAGATCTTGTTCATTCCAAATGTGATGAAAATTGCGTAGATTTGAAATTGATTGGTTTACTTCGCACACTATCGTTGGGTTGAATAGTTTGTCTAGATATGCAGATATACCATGAACTTTAAACCGCCTCTGTGGTGTAGTGGATCGCCCACCGGTGTCAGATCTATGTCTCAGGTTCGATCCCCAGGGGAGTGCAATGTTATGCATGGTTTGGTTGGGAGTTTATATCCGTCTGGCTGTCGCCATAGCAAAAATTCTGAAAATCCTCAAATTATGGAGGATTCAGGATGAAGGACGCTTCCACCTTCGGCCTTATCATAATTTAAAAACCAGATGAGATGACGGCCAAGTGCATGTAAGGTCTTAAAACGACTGTAACAGCGTGGCGCTTCAAATAATTCATATCGTATTGACCCTATACCTTGAAAATTCAAAATCAAGATACACATATTTACTAGGTAACTTATACAAAAAAACTATTAAAAGTATCGCGCTAATTCTTTAATTAATTAATAATTATTTAATTTTATTAGTCTTTTTCAATTACTTTCTGTCGAGAATATGTTTAGGTAATCGTGTTTCTGGAAAACCAAATTGACGACAAAATACAAAGTCAAGTTTCACGTTTCCAAATATTTGATTTGTAGTTTTACAAGAAGCAAGTATTATCTGCGTTTTAAGACCTATTTTACATGCACTTGGCCTTCATCTCAACTGAATTTAAGTTGTGATAAGGCGCACTTAACCCGAAATTCTTAGTAGTACGAGTATAAACTAATATATCATAACCTAATGCCACGTTTGTTTCGTTTTCAGAAAGGAGCCATGCCGAGAAGCATGGCGTCGCAGTTGGGGGTCAGCGGCAAGCGGCGGCAGCGCCGTCGACGATCTGTGGCCGCTGCTGCAGCATCATTACGACTACATCATGGACAACCAGATCATTGACAGTTGTAAGGTAAAAAACGAGATATCTTGTTGACACAAGACTGGCAGAACTGCGTCAGAGACGTGGACAACCAGATCATTGACAGTTGCAAGGTAAAAAACGAGAGGCCTTGTATACGCGAGACTGGCTAAATTGCGTCAGAGAGGCATTGCTTCGCAGTTGGGGGTCAGCGGCGGTTGCGCCGTTGACTATCTGTGGCCGCTGCTGCAGTATCATTACGACTACATCATGGACAACCAGATCATTGACAGTTGCAAGGTAAAAAACGAGAGGCCTTGTATACGCGAGACTGGCTAAATTGCGTCAGAGAAGCATGGCTTCGCAGTTGGGGGTCAGCGGCGGTTGCGCCGTTGACTATCTGTGGCCGCTGCTGCAGCATCATTACGACTACATCATGGACAACCAGATCATTGACAGTTGTAAGGTAAAAAACGAGAGGCCTTGTATACGCGAGACTGGCTAAATTGCGTCAGAGAAGCATGGCTTCGCAGTTGGGGGTCAGCTGCGGTTGCGCCGTTGACTATCTGTAGCCGCTGCTGCAGCATCATTACGACAACATCATGGACAACCAGATCATTGACAGTTGTAAGGTAAAAAACGAGAGGCCTTGTATACGCGAGACTGGCAAAATTGCGTCAGAGAAGCATGGCTTCGCAGTTGGGGGTCAGCGGCGGTTGCGCCGTAGACTACCTGTGGCCGCTGCTGCAGCATCATTACGACTACATCATGGACTACCAGATCATTGACAGTTGTAAGGTAAAAACGAGAGGCCTTGTTGACACGAGACTGGCAGCACTGCGTTAGACAAGGCGACCCAGAGGTATTTATGGTCATATCTTCTAGGGTAGATCGGTCCTCCACCGGAAGTAGAACACTAAAAAATCAGCATCAATGTCACCTAGTCTCTTTTGATCATCTGGTTTGTTTTGGTTTCCAGGAAGCGAACGGCGAGTTGCAATCTTCAGCTCCCCACCCCTTGAAACCAGCGTGTAACTCGAACCGCGCGTGGTCGCTAGTCCAGCTAACGGCAGAGTTCGATGACCTCTGTCAGTGGCTGTCACACGTGCAGGAAGACATCTACTCTAGTCCCGAGAACCTGCTTAGCAGGCAGTTGAGAATGGTGAGAGAACTACGGGTGTTGACTTTTATCAGCCGGATATAGGCAGGTTTTAACGAAGAAGCTCATGTTAACAGCTTGAATTATGGGTTAGCTCTTGACCTCCAGGCTTGTGTTGCTCTAATCCAGAGGTTGAAAGGTTCCAAGGTTGAGGTCTACGATGGAGCTAGCTTTACCAGAATGCAATGTCTTTCCCGCGCACCGACGGAATACGGGAAACTTTTGGAGGAGTAACATCAGGATGTGACAATCCATAGCCCGGAGTTGACTTCTAGGGGGTAGATGAGTAGTTATAAGAGTAGTAGAGCCCCTTGTGAAAGGGCTCGTCCGGGGAAGTAGTACCACCATATTTCAGCCGCCAAGCAGCATTGCTGTGTTTCGGTTTGAAGGGTATGGTTGCCGGTGAAATTACGGGCACGCGAGGCTTAACACCTTATGCCTCAAGTTGCGCAATGCAGTGTTGTGTGTTGTTCTTTGTCGATGTGACCTACGCAGTAAGGGTTTGTTAAAGGCAAGAGGCACTTAACATCAGGTGGACTACTTGCTTGTTCTCCTAGTTGTATATCCTACCTAATCATGATTAAACCTATCGTAATACGTAAGTTTTCTCTTTCAGAACCGCATGGCTGAGCTGTGCTCAGTAGAACATCGCCGCAAGAAGTTCATCGAACAAGGAAACGCGATTATGGACAGGATCCCAGAAGCCAGCGCAGAAGTGAGTTTTTTTATTAATTATGATGGGTTAGCTCTTAGAGATAAGGCCGAAGGTGAAGGCGCACTTCACCCGGAATCCTCAACAAACTGAGGAACTGGATCTCACCTCTAAACGCCAGAACACAACAATATTAGAATTGATTAATTATAATGACAATTCTAAAATTGTACAATATTAGAATTGTAATAACAATTCTAAAATATTAGAATACAATAAACATTATAAAATATTAGAATACAATAAAAAAAACAAAATATTAGAGTACAATATTAGAATTGTAATAACAATTCTAAAATTGTTGATGCGACAGAATTAGGTAAGATGGTGGTAGCTAGCCAGGCGGACTTAGATAAAGTCCTACCCCCAGATCTAAACCTCTAGATCTGAAATCGGTGGGTTTGAACCACTAGGCCATAGAGGCGGTTAAATTAAAATAACACTCATTTCTTGATCTTTTGGTTTGTCCGGACAAAAACAAGCTTGCTTCGGAAATCCCACAATGTTTCCTTATGTTTGTGAAAATGGATAAAATAGACTGTGCGTTGATGATCTAAAACACATAAGTTTGTGGTAGATTGTTCCAACACAATGTGACTAAATCTTTTTTTAATAAGACTCATAGCTCAGCTGGTACTCTGCCTTATGCACTGTAGGTTGTAGGTTCGATTTCCACTCAGGACAAACATTTGTGTGATGAATATAGATTATTCTATTATTTATAAACATCTATTGTATGATAAGTATGTATAAACAAAAAAAACCTATTTAAGTAGGTATTATATCTGTTTTCTAGGGAACTAGAAAACTGATTTAATATGCTTAGTTTGGGTCTAGATGTCGCTGTGTGAAATTAATTTCCTGTATGTAATTTCCTGTCATTATTGTATAATTCAAATTATTTTTTAAACATTAATTATTAGAATACAATAGAATACATAATTTTGAAAAGTCGTCGGGATAGATATAGGTGAAATACCATTAAATCACCAGAGCATCAGATAGAGCAGTCTGGGGTTGCGTACCCATAATGATTCCGGATAGAGGGTGGTACACCCTCTACACAAGACATCCTTTGAGAATAACAAATTGAAAAATAAATAAATTTTTAACCATAGTTATAAAACCTATCGCTGTGTTTCCATAAAATTTACAAATTTCTAGGTAGTTGGAAGAAATAATAATAGAAGTAGTCAAGAAATTGGTCAGATTTGATACTTATTCTGTAAATATGAAGAATAATGCAAATTAAATAAAAGCAATCCATCCATACTCCCTTTTTCATATACATAATATGTAGGTATCCGTTTGAATTGTTGCCTTGGCACTACTAAGCGGCTGAACGCATTTCAATGTAATTTGGCACTAGTACAGTACTCGTACCTACGCCATGGGAAGAATATTTAACTTGACACAGGCAAACGCTAGACCTCGCAGCTTGCCTGGGCAAGGATGAGGTGAGCGATGGAGTGAGCCTGCCCAGTAAATGCCTATTAACTCTCGTTTTAAAGGTGTTGGAGGTAGCACGTAACTGGAAAAAAGGCAGGTGATTAAAGTGTAAAAATAATCGCGTAACAACTCACGTGTTTCCAGGTAACCTGGCAGATAGAGCACCTAAATGCGAAGTGGGAAGGTCTGTACCTCCTGCTGAATCCAGAGCAGCAGAGAAATGGAGGCAATTCTGATACCGTTGGTAAGTAAAGAAGTAGACAGTAGATTTCTTTTGTTGTACGACGGGTAAGCTCGCATGTTACCAAGTTACGATAAGGCTTAAGAGTCTATGATACGTGATGAGGTGTATTATAGGTAGATATAAGTATACACATAAGCTAGCATATAAGCGACCGATCTATTGTTTAATAGAGAGTAATAAAAGGTCTTCCACCGAGTTAAGACGTTTCAATAACATCCCTTCAAATGGCTTAGCTTCAGCGATCATATCTTCTGATACCGGTGGGCGTACCACTAGACCACAGGGGCTTACACTTTGCGCAGGTGTTTTTTAACTTTGTCGTCCTATAGAAATCAAGCAAGTAAGAAGTAGAAGAATACATGTAACTGAAAATGTTACTCAGCAGAATCTTGACTCGAACTTAGCAAAGCGTGTAATATGGCAAATAGATTATAAATGGTACAATATAACACCTGAACACAGAATAGACATTTGTATCTATAACGTTACCCGGAACAAGCCGGGTAACAACTGACCCTACTACCTGAGCTGAGCGGCCTTAAAAATAGGTGATATGAGCCTCCAAAATGCCTGCAGTTTTGTCTGGTAAGCAGGCTATGGTTTCTGTTAAACAATAGGTAGGCGGGTCATTCGTTTGCATAAAAATAATATACTTTTTAAAACACCATAATATTCGTTACTCCTACGAGTATTAGCTACAAATCCCATGAGTATTTCGCGTTAAATCACAGCTGCCAAGCGAAAACTTTAACTCCCCAGTGGGTATAGGTTCTGCGAGCTGTGACCAGCCCACTGGGCCCGAACCGCCTAAGGCGAAGCCGATCTCCATTGGCTTAAAATTAGCTTCATATGAAATAAAAACGATTTTTACCTACCGGGTATCACAAGTGTGAAATCCAAAATAGCGTTTCCCATCTGAAAAGTGAACACATGCTAGGAGACTTTCTTTGATTGGCCACAGCGTTTTGATGCGTTTGCATAACATAATATTTTTCGGTTTTTTGAGGAAAATAATTCGTTTCAGGGTAAAATCACTGTTTTATACCTTGAAATAATAAGCACTACAGAGTATCAATAAAAGACGTTCTAATTAAAAAAAATGTAATATCGCATTTTTATGAAATCGTTGCGTTTCGCTCATGTTATTTATACTTGCTTCCTTTTGAAATCCTTATTCCATTGTATGCTAGGAATCTCATCATAACATTGATGAACTTCATAAAGAATGGCGGTAGCATTGCAGACTTATCTAGAGATGAAGATGGATATGAAATCATAGGTTGGCAATGAACTTCGACGAAATACCCGGTTGGGCCCCTGGTTCAGGTCTTTAGGTGCATAGCTTTTTGTGTATGTACTTATGTAAGTGCTTTCTCAGATACAGCCCACGAGCTGCATTGCCTCCGTCGCTGGCTGCACCGCATGGAGGGTCGCCTGCCGCCGCCGTCGCTGGCCGCAGCCAGGTCCTGGAGCTACCACGAACTGCTCAGGAAACTGCGGGAGCATGAGGTATGTGCTTATCTAGGAAGTCAACTCATCATCCACAAAAGGCACACCTGCCTGGTATTGTACCGGCTTAGGTGTAACCCATGATAGTCAATTAAATTGTATGCTGTGTTTGTGTTATTTTGTGTTTTATCCATGTTCTCAGATTTTTTTTAACCAAGCCTCTTAACAAACCCAAGCTCACAGCTCAGTTGGTAGTAGCTCTGCCATCTGCGCTGGAGGTTGTGGGTTCGATTTCCACCCAGAACTAACAATTGCTTGATGAATATGGATTTTTGTTCTGTGTTCTATTGTTTTGTCTGATAGTATATATTTCTTCACAAACAATACAAAATAATATGTACAATTAAACTAACTGTGTACAAAGGAAGCAGACGTATAACTTAATTACCGTTACAAACGGTGAATAGTTAACTCAACTGTTCCAGGCAAGTCTGTATTTACAAAAAAGTATTATTCGTAATCTAGTTCACATATTACAAGTTTTGTTAAGTTTGGGGCATGTAAATGTGGGAAATAAATGTCCTGCAATATTAATTAATTTAACCTGTAAACCCCTTTTTATTTCAAGGACGACGAAATTGATGCAATCGAAATAACCATTTAACAAATTTAATTAATTGCCATTGGCTTGACTAGCTTTAGTACTGCCAACTTCACTATTCCTTTATGAGGACAGAACTTACGCCTAAATTATTACATACCTATGTACAATTCTCCCCCTGGACCATACATTTATCTTTACTCAGACCCCCAGCCACAGCAGCTTTTTGTTTTATGTCAGTTCTTCTGTCATTTACCTGGCAAACTTTCGTGGTACCCAAAAGGACCGCTTACGCTTAACACGTCATAAAAAGAAGAAGAAGAAAAAGAATGCAAGATCAACTCAACAAATATTATTACTAGATAATACTTGTTAGCTATTCTCAACAAACACAAAAACTCGGTGATAACAACTGAATTGATTTGGTATAGCGCCATCTCCCGAAAACAATCTAACTAGTGGTTAGGCGGCGCTGTGACTTGCTGGTTTCGCGAGCCTTTCACAAGATGGTGCTTTAAAAGCTCAGTTACACTGAACTTATCTCGAAGAAAATATTTAGCACATCAACAAATAGATAATTGACACACTTTTTAATTGATTTGATTGAGCAGACAGAAAAGTCTATGAAAATTATTTTTTAACGTGTTTTATTTTTATTTGAAGACACATCATACATAGGTATTAAACCATAAATGCTGCCAAAAAACAAATAGTTCATCGTTCACCGAGGTTAAAAACGGTTAGGTACCGGTTCCCAACTTGAGTCTGCAAAATAATACACTTGCTAAAACTAGATGGCGCTGGTTGACACTTTTCTGAATCGCGCTATCGTTGTGTTTTGAGTCCGAGTCGGCACCGTTCGCGCTGAGATTGTTTGTGCTACTTCCTACCGGAAGCTATCTTACCTATAAATGTAGTTTTTGCCAGATTACGTGAGCTAAATGCTCACTCTAATCTAATTCATAATCATTCGGAGAGTTGGTAGATTAGATCTGTCAATGTAGTGAAGGAAAGGAAGTAATTATAAGATCTAATGTTGTGACATTATCAAACATATTTCAATTCAAAATGGCTGAATGAAATAATTATGTGTTTTACCTTTCCATTTCGTCCTCCACCACATATCACTAACGAACGCCATTATCAAAAACTTAACCCAAAAATCCTTAGAAACTAAATCAGTAATGTGAATGCGACCTGTAGAGTAGAGGTGAACTGAACAGCCGCCGGTCAGACACATAAAGGCTTTTTTTCCCTGAGCTTGGGAAAAATGCTTTCATGTGCCAGACCGGCTGTCGCATTTCTGAATAGATTCTTATCAAATTTAGTCCTATGATATCATAAGGATTTTTTGACAATTCAGTTTTTTTTTCAAAATGGGGTTGAAAACGAAAAAAAAATATTTGGAATATATAAAAATGTCACAAAACATGTTTACATAAACCCAGGTAAGGTTGGTGTACGCTTTTTCAGATTCACTACTAATGACGTAGGTATTAGAGATTATTATGAGCAAGTAGCTTACGTAATCCGGCAAAAACTAAATTTATAGGTAAGAGTATCACTTTGCAGACTCGAGTTACATCCCTCGTTGGTAATCGGTCACTTTCTCTCCTCGATGATCAATGTACTATTTTTTTTGGCAGCATTTATGAGCCTGAAGAGCATTATGATAAAATAAATTTTAAAAAGAAAAAAATGTGTATCGATAACTGATAAATTGTTCTCCTCTTTAGGGTTGCGTACCGAAAGGGTGAGAACGGGATTATATTACCAAGGACTGTTCATCCTTCCGTCCGTATGTCAGCGGGCTGTATTTTATGAATAGGTAGTTGAAATTTTCACAAAGTGTGTATTTCTACTGCCCCTATAACTAACAAAAATAATATTGAATTAAAGGACCCAATAAAAATACGGAAACGTGATATTCTACTTTGAAATGCAGGTCAAAGTAGAAAATAGCTGTCATGTTGAGGGACGAGTGGCATCGGTTTCCCTGACAAGAGCCTATCTCTTAAATTTAATGATGATATGAGTGAAACTTTATTTGCTTCAGGGATAGCCATAGATATATAGATACGTGGAAGATTGATTCCAGAAATGATCACAGCACAAAAAGGATCCACAAACGTCAACTGTCGGACGGATCTCAAAAAGGAATGCTTTTTTTTCAAGTTATGATAAGGCTGAAGTTTGAAGCGCACCACCCGGAATCCTAAACTGTTTGAGGAACATGGTTGTTTTTGTGTTTCGGCATTTAGAGGTAGAGACGGTAGCTACCCAGGCCAAAAAACTAAGTTATACCACCAACCAAACCAAGCACAATATTGTTCACTGAGGAGAAAAAGTGACCGGCTACCAACGAGGGTTGTATTGTAACTGCGAATTGATACCTAGCTACTAACTTTTTCTAAACATTAAACTAGATGGCGCTGGTTGACACTTTTCTGAATCGCGCTATCGTTGTGTTTTGAGCCCAAGTCGGTATCGCTCGAGCTGAGCCCATCTGTAATACTTCCAACTGGAAGCTATCTTACCTATAAATGCTGTTTTTTGTCGGATTTCGTGAGCTACATGCTCATTAAAATCATATTACACGTTTTAGTAGTAGTGGTCTAGTGGTCCACTAGGATTGGACTAGTGGTCCATTAGTAGTGGATGGATTGAAGTGGACTTTGGGGTCATGAATCGTGGATCTGATAATGTTGTGCATGTGTAGTAAAAATGTTATTGTGAGATTTGTAACATATTCTGAAATGACTGAAATATGTTTCTTTATCTCTTCATATGAAACCCAATATAATAACAATAACCGCCATTTTGAAAAAAAAAAACATAAACAACACCCTTCGGCCAATCGGGTCTTCTTGCATACAGAGGGCCTCATCAAAGGCATTATATTCAACTTCCTAAGCGAAATGACAGCTGTAATCAGTTTTGACTGGTTATCTTGACCCACATTTCAAACCAAAATATCACGTTTCTTATGATATTTTTTTGTGTTTTTATACATTATAATTAAATGTTTTAATTTATATTTTTAATTATAGCGCCAGTAGAAATACACATTTAGTGAAAATTTCAACTCTACCTATTACGGTTCATGAGATACAGCCCGCTGACAGACAGACAGACGGAAGAACAGTGGAGGCTTAGTAATAGGATCCTGTTCGTACCCTTTCGGTACGAAACCCTAAAAGGCGGACAATTTTGTAAATTATCGATACCTACACATTTTTTTCACATATCAAATAATTTATCATATTATGCTCACCGAGGAGAAAAAGTAACCGGTTACCAACGAGGGTTGTAACTTGAGTCTGCAAAGGGCTACTAGCTACTTACTTTATCTGAACATTAAACTAGATGGCGCTGGTTGTCACTTTTCTGAATCGCGCTATCGTTGTGTTTTGAGCCCGAGTCGGCATCGCTCGCGCTGAGGTATTCTGTAATACTTCCAACTGGAAGCTATCTTACCTATAAATGCTGTTTTTTGCCGGATCACATGAGCTAAATGCTCATTAGGATCATATATATCTTTAATTAGTAATGTGGATGGAGTTAATTGTTGATCGTAGATCTGAAAACGTTGTGTATCTGTCTATAGAGTAGTTAAAATGTTAATGTGAGATATTTAACATATTTCGAAATGATTGAAGTAGGTATGCAATGCATTTTTACCTTTTCATATTAAGCCCCATATCACCGCCATTTTGAAAGAAACAAAACGACACCCTTCGGCCAAAAGTTCTTTTGCATACAGAGGGCCATTTTCAGATCCACGATCAAAATGTATTACATTCAACTTCCTAAGCGAAATGACAGCTATAATCTGTTTCGACTGGTTATCTTGACCCACATTTCAAAGCAAAATATCACGTTTATTTTGTTATTTTTGTGTGTTTTTAATATAATTAAGTGCTTTAATTTTTATTTTATTAAAATCATTTTATGCTCATCAAACATAAAACAAATAGTTCGTTGTTCACCAAGGAGAAAAAGTGACCGGTTACCAACGAGGGTTGTAACCTAAGTCTGCAAAGTGATACTAGCCACTTACTTTTCAGAACATTAAACTAGATGGCGCTGGTTGACACTTTTCTGAATCGCGCTATCGTTGTGTTTTGAGCCCGAGTCGGCCTCGCTCACGCCGAGTCAGTCTGTAATACTTCCAACTGGAAGCTATCTTACCTTTAAATGCTGTTTTTGCCAGATCACGTGAGCTAAATGCTCATTATGATCTTATAAATCTAGAAGTTATAATTAGTAATGTGGACGGAGTTAATTGTTGATCGTGGAACTGAAAATGTTGTGTATCTGTCTGTAGAGTAGTAAAAATGTTAATGTGAGATTTTTAACATATTTTTAGAAATGATTGAAGTAGGTATGCATTTTTATCTTTTCATATAAAACCCCATATCACCGCCAATTTGAAAGAAACAAAACGACACCCTTCGGCCAAAAGTCCTTTTGCATACAGAGGGCCATTTTCAGATCCACGATCAAATGTATTATATTCAACTTCCTAAGCGAAATGACAGCTATAAATTGTTTCGACTGGTTATCTTGACCCACATTTCAAAGCAAAATATCACGTTTATTTTGTTATTTTCTTGTGTTTTTTAATATAATTAAGTGCTTTAATTTTTATTTTATTAAAATCATTTTATGCTCATCAAACATAAAACAAATAGTTCGTTGTTTACCGAGGAGAAAAAGTGACCGGTTACCAACGAGGGTTGTAACTTGAGTCTGCAAAGTGATACTAGCCACTTACTTTTCTGAACATTAAACTAGATGGCGCTGGTTGACACTTTTCTGAATCGCGCTATCGTTGTGTTTTGAGCCCGAGTCGGCCTCGCTCACGCCGAGTCAGTCTGTAATACTTCCAACTGGAAGCTATCTTACCTTTAAATGCTGTTTTTGCCGGATCACGTGAGCTAAATGCTCATTATGATCTTATAAATCTAGAAGTTAGTAGTGGAGTGGATCGTGAATTTGAAAAAGTTGCGTTGTATGTAGGTAGTAACAATGTTTTGTGATATTTTAATTAAATATGTTTCGAAATGACTAAACTGATAACTGTTTTTTTTACCTTTTCTTTATTCTTTATTGCACACATAAAATACATTATATATTATAATCATACTTAAAATTAATGAGCATGGCAAAGGCTAGCTGCAAAGAGTTCTCTTCCAGCAAACCTTATGAGAGAGTAAAATTAAAAAATAGTGGATATGTGCAAATATCTGAATATCAAAGTAAATTATAAGTTATACAACAAAATACAGAAGATACGGACAGTTATGTAATTACAAGCGTACATAATACTATATAACACAACGAACACTTACTAATTAACAAAATATATATAAGTATATAATGACGATACAATAAACTTAATAAATATTTATTATTGGTTAAATACATATACGTATATAACTATAGAAATAAATATATATAAAATATACATACTTACATAATAACACAAAATAAAAAAATGCACTTTGACATTACGCTTGAAAATAACAAGCGAGGGACTAGCGCGGATATCATGAGGAAGAGAGTTCCATAGCTTGACGGAAAAACAAGTGAAGGAGCTTCCATATCGACTGGAGGAGTGACGGGGAGTAGAGAGTAGAAGGGATTTTACTGTTCTGCATGTCTTACCACGGGGGACAAGGAAATCAAAACGATCACGAAGATAAGATGGATGGAGAGGATTGTTTAAAATGTTATAGAGAAGAGAAAGAACGTGCAAATTACGGCGGCGACGGATCGCTTTTCATTTAAACACGGTGATATGCACCGCAATTTTGAAAAAAAATAAACAAAATCGACTCCGTTCGGCCTAAAGTCCTTTTGCATACATTACAGAGGGCCTAATCAAAGGCATTATATTCAACTTCCAAATCGAAACGACAGCTATAATCTGTTTTGACTTGACCCACATTTCAAAGCAAAATATCATGTTTCTTATGTTATTTTTTTTGTTAATTACAGCGGCAGTAGAAATCAGTGTCTCCATATGACAATTTAGAATTATAGTGTTGCTAGGGAAATGTGTACAAAGTATTTAGCTAAAAAAGGATGGCACTCGATTTTGAACTTTTGCTTGTAATGTCTCGTTTTGTCTTTTCTGGACACTATCACTGGCACTTTCCTTGTTCTCCAAAGATTTCATTCGAATATTTAAGTGTCTCACAACAAAAATCCTCCAATTTTCCAACAAAACAAATGAATTTCCTATCATAGGTCGTACCATTTACTCCCACACGAATACCAGTGTAGCGAAGCTTTGGAATCAGAAACATTACTTTTTGTCTACTTAGAATTCGATAGATTTCAACGCTATTCTCAAACCATTTTTGAAAATTTGTGGAAGTTTCGAATACATAAGATTTTCGGAATAGCGTTCTCGGTATCTCTATCTCAAGTTACCGATTTAGATCCGATACGGCTTTTCGAATGTTTGAGAATAGCTATACAGATTAACTTGAAGATGTTGTTTCATTCTTTCCGGAAGGGATAAAAAGGACGACAATATGTTACTGCCATGGCATGGACAATTTTGAAAATTATCGATACACAATTTCAACTTACTTAAATTTATTTTATCATTAGCTCATCAGGGACGCTACCGCCGACGGCGAAGCCGATCTCCATTGATGGCTTTAAATTAGCTTCATGAGAACTAGAAACGATTTTTACCGTCAAATGTACTGAACGGATAGGTTTCATAACATGTGTACACTTTTGAGATGGGAAACGCCATTTCGGATATGACACATACCTAAATCGGTAAAAATCGTTTCTAGTTCTCATGGAGCTAATTTAAAGCCATCATTGGAGATCTTTACGTGATATTTAACTCGGGTACCTTTACGCTTTCAATGGTGTCTTTTTTCCCGAAAGCTTTTTGTATCTCAGCGAAGGTTTTATCTTTCGTTTCGGGCACGAAGAAGCTAATGAATACGAACACCAGTACATTGCCTCCAGCCAGCAACCAGTACACCCCGGATATTCCAATAGCGGAGTTTAGAGTAGGGATGACGATGGTGATGATGAAAGAGGTAGTTGACATCACGAACACGCCCATAGAAATTCCGTATGGTCGGATCGGGCCGTATAGAAGCTCTGCGACAACCATCCAGAATATAGAGCCGATACCTGAAACACAAGACACATGTTTGTAAGGCTCTCACAGCTTGCTCCATCAGACAAATGTTTGTAAGGCTTTCACAGCTTGCTCCATTAGACAAATGTTTGTAAGGCTTTCACAGCTTGCTCCATCAGACAAATGCTTGTAAGGCTTTCACAGCTTGCTCCATCAGACAAATGTTTGTAAGGCTTTCACAGCTTGCTCCATCAGACAAATGTTTGTACGGCTTTCACAGCTTGCTCCATTAGACATGTTTGTAAGGCTTTCACAGCTTGCTCCATCGGACAAATGTTTGTACGGCTTTCACAGCTTGCTACATCAGACAAATGTTTGTAAGGCTTTCACAGCTTGCTCCATCAGACCAATGTTTGTAAGGCTTTCACAGCTTGCTCCATCAGACAAATGTTTGTAAGGCTTTCACAGCTTGCTCCATCAGACAAATGTTTGTACGGCTTTCACAGCTTGCTCCATCAGACAAATGTTTGTAAGGCTTTCACAGCTTGCTCCATCGGACAAATGTTTGTAAGGCTTTCACAGCTTGCTCCATCAGACAAATGTTTGTACGGCTTTCACAGCTTGCTCCATTAGACAAATGTTTGTAAGGCTTTCACAGCTTGCTCCATCAGACAAATGTTTGTACGGCTTTCACAGCTTGCTCCATCAGACAAATGTTTGTAAGGCTTTCACAGCTTGCTCCATCAACGACCACATCCTTGCCCGCTTGAAAAACTAACTGGTCCAAGGTTCTTGTCCGTCTCCTAGTGTGCTGGTCGCGATTCCGAACAAGCGATCGACTTGAGGATTCAAAATTATTTGAAATAATCTAAGGCGAGCAAGTAAAGAGCTGCTTGACCCATTGTATTTAAAACAAAATAATATCATCGCCAACACAGTATGTTATTTGAATCGATAAACGGACATTTATCGCGTACGGACTCTATAAAGGATCACGCATCAGTCTGTCTGTCTCTCTGTCCGTCCATCTGTCATCAAAATTATTGGAAAAAATACGTCTACCAGGTAAACGAAATTGTATCACGTTCTTCATTGAAGCCGGTTTTTTTTTTAGTTTTTAATACGTAATTGTACTTGTATTTATATCAACTTTTTGATCAGGTTGTACTAGCCATGGTCGCGGGTAGAAATAATGTGGTCTAATCTCGAATGTAAAACTTTTAACTTAACAACAATCTCCAATCGTCCTGCCATGCGTTGTTACTATGGCAAAACGCAATGTCCAAAGTAGACGTTCTCTGGTTGATTGATATGATGTATAGTAAAATAATATCTACCACAAAATCCACTACTCAAGTAAATGGATAATTTAGTTTTCGATCTTACCTGCATTGTATGCAAATATGACAATTGCTGCAGAAAGAAGCGGTAAGAAGTTCAGGAACCCGGTGATTTCCGTATCATTTTCCATCAATGTGAAGAAAGTGCCCAGTCCAATCTGAAAACGTAAAGAAATTCTAGAGAATCTTAATTGAGTGAAACTCGATGATTTAGTGAAGAAAATGTGAAGAACGAAAAGGTAGGTAAGGACGATTAGTGCTTTGATATGGCAAAAGAAAAGATCTTAAAGATATCAAGTAATAAATGTCGGATTAGAATTCGAAATAACATCGAAGAGCAAGTAGAAAACCTATGCTTTGTCAACGTAAAAAAAACAAGATTTTTGTACCTGAATAAATTGTACCAGAATTAATTTCGGTGCATATCAATGGTAGAATGAAACGTTATTAGGTATATTCTAATCTTTTTAGTTCTTCCATTCACGATTAAAACCAACATTTTAAACATAAGATACTCTATTCCTTTTGGAATCCAGAGGTAGTCACTAGGTGTGCTCAGACAAACTGTGTAGATACTGTCAGTGTTGTGTTGCCTAGCATGAAGGTGAACTTATCTAACAAAGATCAAGCTGAGGGTAGTTGTTGAAAACGCCTTCGCTTCTCGCCGGAAGTTCCATTACACGGGTGGTGCTTATTTATGAGGTTACAAAATATAAGACTAGTAAGTATTACATAATTATTATGAAAATTATTTTAAAGTGAACTACATATAAGCTAGTTCTGAATTTCAAATCGGGTGATACAAAATAATAACAAATGTAAATAGTGAGGTGATTGATGTAAAATTTATGTTTGTAACGTAGGTATGATGTAAGTGTAAGAGTGTGTGTTGTGTGTGAATGTATAAGGTTGTGTGTTGTGTATGTAGGTGTATATGAGTTTGTGTGTTAATTCAATTGGAATGGGCAAAATAGGCGATAAATATCAGTTATTTCGTATCAAAGCATTACATTCTGGTGAACACTTACCATTCCTATCATCATAGCTACAATCGAGCTCAATGAAATTGGTTTCCTTCCAAATCGGTTTGTGGTTAAGAGCGCGATGAAACAGGAACCGAACTGTATCACTCCAATAATGAGTGAAGATATTTCCGAGCTCAATGTGGTGTTCGCTGATTCGAAGATAGTTTGAAGGTACATGTTGACAGCGTTGTAGCCGCATATCTGCAGTCCAACGGCCATTAGAAACACGATTATTAAACTTTTGAGGATCGTTTTGTCTTTGAGTAATGCCCATTTGTTCTCGTCCTCAGCGAAAGTCGAAAATCCAGTTAGTTCTTCCGTGGCTTTTTTATCAGTTCCATATAGGAAGGTTAAGACCTCGAGAGATTTGCTGTTTTGACCTGGAAATAAATATACATTAAGCCTCATAGCTTAGTTGGTTAGCTTTGTCTTCTGCGCTGTAGGCTGGGGGTTCTATTCCCTCCCAGGATTTTTTTTTAAAAAAAAGGACAAACATTTGTCTGATGAAGAAAAGTAAGAAGCCAGTTCCTCAGTTAGTCCTCACCTTCGGCCTTATCATAACTTGAAAAATCAGGTGAAATGAAGACCAAGCACGTCGTCCTTTTAATATGATTTATGATGGGTTACCTCTTGACCTATTAGGTTTGTCTAGCTTTAAACCGGAGCTAGACAATAATATAATTCATGAATTAATTTACCTTTCGAGTACAAGAAGAAAGGACTCTCAGGAATGAACAGCAGAGGAATGAAGCACACCACTACGATAGCTGTCTTCACGATGTTCATGGTTTGGTAAGAGACGAAAGGGCCTACCGCGAACATTATCAACATTCCCAAAGCGGAGTTGATCTGTAAAAGGGTGCCTGACGCCCCGCGGATTCCTTTCTGAAAATGTAAAATTTTTGAATTTATTTCTCGAAACGAATATTTTTTTTTTTGACACCTGAACTAAGTGAATCACTTGTATTTCAGGAGTCAAGCTCTTAACATATTCTGTTGTACTGATAAAAAGTACTATTAAACTAACTATGTACAAAGGAATCAGTCAGATTACCTAAGGACCGTTACAAACGGTCTATAGGTAACTCAACTGTTCCAGACCAGTACCAGACGGAAGCGTGCCCAAAACACTGGCTGCATTGCCACGCTGAATAGCTATGCTAATTCGCTGGCCTAAATAAGAGCCAGCCCTTGGGTCACGTGTCGCCTCAATCAAAAGCCCCGCAAGATTTTTGAAAACCCGGAGGGCACCGGCTCCCCACGGACCCAAGGTCTCCACCCCAAACGGCTCAAATAGGTAAGCTCTGTCGAGACCACTATATTTGCGCCTTTTGTGATCCTCGGCCGAATCAGCCGCCGCACCAGCCCTAACTAATGTCCCAGGCAGATGAGATGGCGCTAGGGTGTCGACGCAGGTAGCGTCCCACACCAAAGGCCTACCCATTTCCCAAGGGACAAGAGTAATACCTTCGGGCCGCTTACCATCATCACGTAACAGACCATTCGGTTCAAGAACGGCTGGCACATTGACACTGTTTAGATTGTACTGATTGAACGTGACATGATTTCTGAACTAATTTAAATTTCATTTAATTTGTACCATACATGTGTAATATGACTTACTTTCTACTACATAATTGATAAAAGGGAAAAAAAATACGAATATTTTATTATTTAATATTACACTTGCATGAGAACACATTTTATGATGCAATACAATTTCTGGGGTTCTGGGTCAATGTAAGACAAGAATAATTCAATAAAACACCTATTATTGAATTATTTTTGTCTTACATAACACTTCTTTTATACATTTTTGTTAAATACATGACTTTGTTGATGCGTTATAATCACAGCTCGCATACACGATTTCACATGAAAGTGGAGGCGCACTTCCCCCGGAATCCTCAACGGTCTGAGGAACTGGCTATCTTACCTCTAAATGCCGGAACAACAATTTAGAATTGTCGTTATGGCGACAGAATAAGGTAAGATGGTGTTTGCTAGCCAGGCGGACTTGAAGTCCTACCACCAACCAAACCAAGCACAATATTGTACTCCCCAGGGGATCGAACCCGGGACTGGTGGGCGAATTACTAGCCCACAGAGGCGGTTATTGGTGATAGCTGAGCAATAAGTAAAGATGTGGCCTAAGATGGAGTACGCTTGTCTAAAGGAACCTGTCTGTTACTGTACTGTTAGTCTGGACTTGAAGACTCCAAGAACACACAAGAGCAAGAAAGCAAAAGCAAGGAGTTTCAATCATTACAAGTATTAATGATATAGATAACGTTGAATCGATGTGTTCGGCACAATGGAACATCTACTGAAACAGGTCTGTCGTCATTTTTGAGTAAGTATCGGATGGTTAAAATATAGATAGTTAAAAAACAAATACCATCTCGACCGTTATTCTTTGACTACAGTTGAAAAGCGCTAGTCCACCCTGAAAGTCCATTCTTAATATTGGTGAAAAAAAAACGGACTATAGTCGTTTTGGAGATAGCGGATGAAGGACATCCATTCTTACAAACTTTACCTCTTTATAAATTAGTGCAGATAAATAAATATTATACAGGACATACGAATTTCACACAGCGCCATCTAGCCCCAAACTATAGCATAGCATATAGCATAGCTTATAGCATAGCTTGTAATATGGGAACTAGATTACGGATAGAATACTTAAATACTTTTGTTTATAACACATACTACTATATGATACACCCAAACACAGAACAAACATCTATAATCATCACACAAATTTTTGTCTTGGGTGGGAATCGAACCCACAACCTACAGCGCAGAAGGCAGAGTCACTACCAACTGAGCTATGAGGATATACTTACGCTGGCTATTTCATAGCTGTATGTAGACACGGCCATCAAGGACAGCAGATCAGCAATACCTCCGAAGGACCTGGTCACAAGTATCATCCAGTATTGTGAGGCGAAGATAGCAAAGCCACAGGAAATTATGCGAGGCACATACGACAGTATTATAGTGTTCTTTCGACCCAGCTTGTCTATTAATATTCCGCCGTAGGCTAATGCTGTAATAGTTCAAACATATTAGTACAAACGGGGTTTATGAATACCAGGAGGATAGTTTTCGACGCGGATTTCACGCTCCCACTTCTTCTACAAGCATGTTATGTTTCTGTACCCTAAGGGTGACAACGGGACCCTATTAAGAATCCCGTTATCCTGCTGTCCGTCTGTCTGTCAGCGAGGTGTATCTCATGAACCGTAATAGGTAGACAGTTGAAATTTTACACAGTGTGCTATTATTGCAGCTAACAACAATTTATAAAAAAAAATGAAAAAAAAAAAAACTATATTACTTATAAAAGCGTAAGTTTGTGTGTATGTTTGTTACTCCTTCGCGCCTCAACGGATTTGGATGAAATTTAGTATGAAAATAGTTAATAGGCTTTTTTTATACCGGAAAAGTGCAGTGTCCCCGTGGAATGGCTAAATAATTCAAATATGTTTGTCACTCAATTACGCTCAAACGGCTCAACGCGTCTGTATGTAATTCGGTATTAGTGGAGCTTAAACCCATGGGATGACCAAAATTCAAATAGGTATATCACTTAATTACGCTCAACTGCTTAAAGAATTTAGATGAATTTTGGCATATTAACATGGTATGTCATCTAAATTGTTATTGTTTCTGGTAAATATAGCTTACCTATTTATTATTGAATCACAATTACAAATAGGCTACATGATATCCCAAAAATTAGTTCCTGTGAGATGGGAACGAGATATCAATCGTCGCCAAACGGATACAAAATAGATTTGTCTTTTGCTGCTCCTTCACGCAAAAACTACATAGCAGATTTATCTGAAATTTTGTATATATATATTGTGATAGACCAGGGAACATATACACTACTTTTAATCAGGAGCACGCAGTCAAAGCTGCAGAATTCAGTTATTGATATAACTATAATAGAAACGTGATTTATTGCCTTGAAATGTGGGTCGCACCGCAACCCTCGGTGTGCGAGTTTGCACTGATACATTTACTCTTTACAATTGTTTTATCTCTGTTTCTCTTTACAAGGTTGCCTGGAAGAAATCGCTTTTAGCGATAAAGGCCCCATTTATTGTACACTGTGTTACCTAATGTTTGTATTATTCGATGTAATTTCTATGTACAATTAAGTGTTGGTGTTGTGTCATATAACTAGTGTATATGATACAACATCAAAACACAAAACAAACAGATCATCATCACACAAATGTTTGTCCCGAGTGGGAATCGAACCCACAACCTACAGCGCAGAAGGCAGAGTGACCTACTACCAATTGAGCTATGAGGATTAATTCAGAAAATACCTTATAATGTGCCGTTATAGGTATTTTTTCTGATGGTGAACCTGGCTCCTTATATAGAAATAAGACACTATCGGTCTTGTATGCTCTTACGCCAGGTAGTTCGGTCAATGTATGTCCTATCAACATATCGGTGGCCAGTAGATCAGGCTTCACCAAATACACCTCAACCTCCTCGTTGAGACTATCCAAAACGACCCGTACTTTAATGCGACCACTAGGTACTACACTGCCATTTCCGAAACCATTCAGTACAGGCAAGTTCTCCTTCTCGACCGGCACATCGAGCATTTTACCTAAATCTTCATTAAGCAAAGTGCATTGACTGCCTAGATCAATAAATGCCTGTAATGGTTTATTTTCAACTAAGACTTGTTTATAGTATTTATCCGCCCCTTTTTGTCCACATGCAATGTTCAGTACATTTTTAGTAGTGTTAGTAGTTGCCGATAGAGTGCGGAATTCGTTGTTATAGCGACTACTACTAGGATTTTTGCAATTTTGATCTGTGTGACCAAACCGACGACATTTTATGCATTTTATAATTGGTTTAGGGCACAAGGTAACCATATGACCCGGTTCCTTACAGTTAAAACATTGCATTTTTGTAGCTGTCTGTTCTTTCCTTTGTGTTTCAGCTATCTTTTTGTGTTGTGTATTATAATGGAAAAGATAGTATGTGGGTGTTGTTTCCATTGACTGATTTCCGTGTTGCAGGCTTTGTTTGATTTGGGCCTGGATGGCACTGTGTGAAATTGATGTCCAGTAATATTAATATTAATTAATTCCTGTTTTGATAATATTCCACAGAATATCTAACTTACTTTTAATCTAGCTTCGCTTAAACAGTGCAATCAATAATGGATATTGTTGATCTGGGTATTTTGTTTTGTTGAAATCTGCATGTACATGAAGATGGCCATCCGCTACAACAGATCGACTTCAAACGCTATACTGAGCGCTTTAAACAAGACCAGAATGCCGGCAATCGATTCGACACTCCCCAACTCATACTGCAATGCCATGCTCCAGGTATGTTTCAAATCTCTGCTGTCGGACATAGGGCGAGTGTGTAGGAGTAAACTTTATTTCATTCTGTTACTCAATTAACACTTTCATTGTTATGGTTCTTAAAATCAATATCTAAAACTATAGATTAAGGAGGACATCGAAAACTGATTGGATCTGTGAAAAAAATACAGAGGCGAGAGTGATTCGAGTCTCTGGGGTTGATGATGAAAAAATATACTCTTGGCCTCGAGAGAAAAACAATAATAACTTGTCGAAGGATGATTTATGAGATTGCATAGAAATAATAATAGTAAATTACAATAAATACATACTTTTATAACTATCCTGAAGCCTCTTATTTGTAAGGATAAGAGAACTCTCTATCTCTCTCTGACGGTCTCTCTAGGTTACGGTTAAGTCAGGCGTGAGGTCTAGATGGTACTTACTTGAAATTCCGACAATCATTCCGATGGAGGTGATCATACCCACCTGGCTCTCGGTAATGGGCTCCGGAAGGATGGTCTGATTCTCATCCCCTAGTTTCACCACCATGGGAGAAGACCACACAGTGCTCAGCCCCAAACATATTATACTCAGATTTGCTAAAAAAAATAACATTTTATAAAAAAAAAAACTGAATTAATAACATAGAGGTTGCTAGAAAACATTTTTTTTTGTTTGCATCTTTGAATTTGGAAGCGTGTAGAAGAAGCACTTGTAAAGGCTATACAAATATTTACAAACCTATTTGCACACAAGCGTATTGTTTTAACTTTGGACTCAGAGAAGCGAGGTTGAAATACATTATAATACGATTTTAGTTTAGAGTATTTAATATTTATTGTTAGTTTTGTTAGTTCACACGATTTCGACACGCTCCTGTGGTGGTATAAATAAAATCACGCGTTATCACAAAATAATTGTAAATAAGTCGTATTTTCTGAAGATTTGATGAGACAGATAGGATAGAGTTTTGTTAGATAACGTAATGATCGTGACGTGTAATTTTTCAATATCATCAAAATTTTGACTGTCATTAATATTTTTATTTAAAATTGCGTAGTCACGTCATGGTTACAATGCGGTTTGCATTCGAATATTCGAATAGTGTATAAAATACCTAATTGAAAATAGGTCGTATTCTTAGGATATACTCGTACAATTCTTCAGTATCATAAAAATGTAGATTGTGATAATATATGTTTCTATCATTTCAATGTAATGTATTTGTCTAATTATGTTTCATATCTCTCTTCGATTCTCTACGTTAAGGTTGTGCGTTACGGTTAGGTACGAGTGTGAGGGTTTTTGGTACATTATATCGTGAACGATAGTTGAATTCGAGTAGGCAACCAGACTTAACATAATTTTAAAACATTATTGGGTATATATTACGTATTTAATCTCGAATTATCCAAACATTTCGGCGAGCTTGCACGAGTCTGGTTAACTGTACCATACTCGTGCAAGCCTAGTGAAACACCCAAAACTTCGTTCCCAACATACCTTGAGAATTTCCTAAATTCCTTTCTTGCACCTCTACAATAAAAAAGAATAGTAAAAGTATCTAAAAGTATCAAGTCTCTGTTTCGGGATGTGCGTTGATTTTAGGCCAGTCAGATACTCGTCGATTTTACATATTTAGATACGTTTTAAAATCAACAAGTAGACCTTGTTGATTTTTAAACGAAATAATATCCAAATCATCATTTAACGTAATTGCTCCTGAAAGCTTAAAGGTACATAAGTAGACTTTTTTTTATTGTACTTTGGAAACGAAACCTTCTCGCCTGGTTACAAGTTTAGATAAGTGGAGGTGGAGGCGCACATTACCCGAAATCCTCAACAGTCTGAGGAACTGGCTATCCTCATAAAAGCCGGAACAAAATTTGCTATGGCGACAGACTTAAGTAAGATGGTGGCAGCCAGGCGGATTTAAACAAATTTCTACTACCATTATTCAGACATAACTATGAAATCTAACGCTCACGTGCTTATGAGGCAATTCGTGACCCACAGGCTGTCTCTTATTTAGGATAGCGAATAAGCATTTCTATTCAGCGTGGCAATGCAGTCTGTGATCAGTTGAGTTGCATAAAGATAGTTGGTAGCGCTCCTTAAGTTACTCAAAATTTATGTTTTTTTTTTTTGTAATGTTAGATTCTAAAAAATTGCTTTCATTTTTCTATCATTAAAATAATGATTTTACTCTTTGAATATGAGCTGCGGGAATAATTCGCATAATATTTAGTTAGCATCACAATAGATTTTCATTCGCGACGTAGGGGTTCAGCGACGTCTGGGGAATTATTCAAAATCTTCTCTGGTCTGCTTATTATTGCGAAATTATTACGAAATAAAACACTCAAATTCGTACACAACCGCTACGAACCGCCTGAAGTACCTGGGTTTCAAGGTAGACAAGTTTATTTTGAATTAAAAATAATTTAAATTAACATATTTGATATTGAAACATATTTACATACATACACATGGGTACAATTTTGAATATTATGCACGAGGGTTCCGCTTGACACATTCCCAGTCGTGCAATAAAATAAAAACCTTAAATATTACAGGACATAAATTTTTACACAGCCCCAAACTAAGCATAGCTATATATAGCATATATATATATATGGGAACTAGATTACGGATAGAATACTTAAATACTTTTTGTAAATACTTACGTACTATATGATACAACACCACTATATTAAACTACTTACTTTTTTTTTTATTGTACTACGGGGAGTTGGTCTCACCTGATTTTCAAGTTATGATAAGGCCGAAAGTGGAGGCGCACTTCACCCGGAATCCTCAACAAACTGAGGAACTGGCTATCTTACTTCTAAATGCCGGACCAAAACAATTTCAGAGTTGTTGTTATGGTGACAGCATTATAAGATGGTGGTAGCTAGCCAGGCGGACTTATACAAAGTCCTACCACCACCCAAACCAAGCACAATATTGTACCCCCCTGGGGATCGAACCCAGGACCTCTGGAACTGACACCGGTAGGCGAACCACTAGACCGGTTAAAACTACTTACAGATACAATTTTAAAAATTATGCAAGAGGTGTCCGCGTATACGTCTCCTAAGGATTAGAATTCCGCCGTAGAGAGAGGAAGAAATTCCACATTTTACAGTTCCGTACCCTATAAAAAAAAAAATGTACAGGAAATTATTCTCACACAGCGCCTTCTAGTCCCAAACTTTGTTTTTTTTTTTGTAAATACATACTTATCCTACAATACACAACACAGAACAACCTTCTATTTAACACACAAAATTGTTTGTCCTGGGTGGGAATCGAACCCACAAAGTACAGTGCAGAAAGCAGAGTGAGGTGAGTTTTTTCCATGGCCACTGTCAGGGTGAAGTCTGAAACCGTGAGAGTTATGTAAAAGTCATATTTCTTAGGAGTTATGTGCTCGATTAAAAAAAAAAAAGTTCTGCGTTTTTATCGTTTTTCTGGAAAAGTGAGATTTAGAAAAATCATTTTATAGCCCCTTGTTTGATAATAAAAATAATAATTTATAATGCCCAAAGTTGTTGGAACACTTTCAAAATTAAAAATGTATAAACTATGCTTAATGATTTTTTAAAGGTTGTGCGTATAGCCTTAAATGCGTAAGCGAAGCTAATAAATCTTATTTTGCTGTTTGTGTTGAACTTTTAAAAATCAGAATGTCTTCAAAAATTTTGGCATCGCTGAATGCAAAGATACAGCTTAAGCGTTTGAAAACAGAAATACTTGCTCATAAATTTCAAAATAAGAATGAAGTTGGTTGTATGTCATGGATTTGTCATATCTGGATTCTCCAGTTTAGTGATACTGAAAAATTAAAAGTTTTTAAATATGTTTTTTAAAATAATTCTTGCCTATCTGCAACTGTACGATGGGAACCACAATATTCAAATATTCAATGTCCAGCCATTGTGGTTTCCGCGCCTTGTCATCAGCTACCACGAAAAGCAAACGTTTTCTTATCCGATGACGATTAAATTGAAGCGCTTGAATAAATGCTTAGAAATATGGGTACTCGGAACCCTCGGTGTGCTCGGTGTTCAACTCACAACTGGCCCGTTTATCAAAACCACATTAAGCGGAAACAAATGGCGAATAAAGATGAAGATTGCTTGATTTAAGTGAATTCTAATTACCTTCCCCTAAAAAATGTACTTCCTACTTAATTTACCAGCAAAAAACAATGAAGGATAAAAATAATTTCCCAGTAACCAAACCAAAATATCCTGGGGTGACCAAATAATGAGACCAAATACTGTAATGACAGACCCACTAGCTAGTATATCATTACATTTATATACCTTAATGTTATAACCACCATAGAAAGATGACCCTCGTAAACTAAGGATTACCGCACTAGCGATTTCCTAGCGTGTTTCCAGCTGTCAGCGTATCGCCGCGGGCATTATAGCGCGCTTTGACACACCTCTTTGCCCTAACCACAACCACAAAGCATTCTCGTTTTGATCTTACATTGCTTTCGTCTCGTTTTTTCTACACAAGACAGATAGTGACAAAAGTAAAGTCATATCAAAACAAGCATGCTATGGGAGGTCGTGGGGGGTGACCCCCATAAGTCATGTTCAACAAGCCTCACAGCTCAGTTGGAAGTAGCTCTGCATTCTGAGCTGTAGGTTGTGGGTTCGATTCCCACCCAGGACAAACATTTGTGTGATGAATATAGATGTTTGTTCTGTGTTTGGGTGTTGTATTGTATGATAAGTATGTATTTACAAGAAAAATCAAGTATTTTAGTATTTTATCCGTATTCTAGTTCCCATACAAGCTATGCTTAGTTTGGGGCTAGACGGCGCTGTGTGAAATTAATGACCTGTAATGTTGTTCACCCACTATAACACACGCGTAGCTCCCGCAACTAACCCGCTGCATCCCCGCCGGCAACACGCACACAAATCGCAAGACGATAACGCTATTGAATCGAAATAAGCTGACTGCGCTAGTATCTTCGCGAAGATTTAGAAAGCGTAGAAAGTACGCATAAACAAGAAACTACGATTAAACGAACCGAAATACAGGTGTTAGTTCCAGGCTGGAGGCGATTGTTGTCTAATAGAGGCAATTTATCAAAGGCTATAGCCACCTGTCTTCGGTGCTGCGGGGGAATATTTGCTTACACTAAAGCCGTTAGTGACTAGAACTTATTTACTTAGCTCGTTTTAACCGCCTCTGTGGTCCAGTGGTTCAACCTACCGATTTCAGATACAGAGGTCCCGGGCTCGATCCCCAGGGGTAGCAATAGTGTGCTTGATTTGGTCAGCCTGGCTAGCTACCTCCGTCTTACCTAATTCTGTCGCCATAACAACAATTCTAAAATTGTTGTGTTCCAGCATTTAGAGGTAAGATAGCTCCTCAGTTTGTTGAGGATTCCGGGTGAAGTGCGACTCCACCTTCGGCCTTATCATAATTTAAAAAAAATCACGTGAGATGAACGCCGTCACATCCTCGAAGTACAATTAAAGAAAAAAACAAATTTCGATACCTACATATTTAAGTTATCACGTAATTACCAAAAATTTTGTATTTGCATTGAAATCACGCTTGCCCAATCACTTACCTGTGTCTTACCTGTCTTACTGCACATATAAATCATGATGTATCATTATCTTAATTATTTGTTCCAATATGAACAGCTGAAGATCGGTTAAAACTGGTTATGATGATAAACTAATACGATTATAATCGGAAATGTTATGGGGATTGCTTTGCAGTTCTTGCAATGGGGTAAGGGGTAATTTTTAGGATTTTTCACGATTTTTACAACCATCATATACACTCTCGTTGATTTTCGTTGCTTCAGGACAATCGGGTCGTAATCAGCGGAAAATCATACCCTGGAATGTGATTAATTTTTTTTTGCAGAGCGCGTTTTAAACGAGTTTAGATAGAATTGAGAAATTTCGATGAACTTTTATTGGGTTTATGGAAAATGCGATGGTTGCATTTTATGATGATGATGATAGACCCTTCGAAGCGTAATTACCAGGCCACGGGATGTTATTTGTGGGATTTGTTTTCTAAAGACAAGACGTGTATCTTATCACTTTAAACAGTAATATCTAATCCGACACGAGTTACTACCTAACCTAGATATGGTATATATCTAACGCAGATAATGAAGATAATTGTTTTGAAATCTTAAGAACCTAGACCCATAACCATTATCAACCGACTCCAATGGTCATAATATCTATGACTATACAGGGTGAGTTTTTTTCCAAGGCCACTGAGGCCAAGTCAGAAACCGTGAGAGTTATCGAAAAGTCATGTAAGGAGTTACGTGCTCGATTAAAAAAAAAAAGTTCTGCATTAAAGAAAATCTATATTCTTTTAAAGGTTTTCTGGAAAAGTGAGTTTAAAAAAATCATTTTTTTGCATTTATGAGTTCTTGAGATAATAAAACAAATAATGTATGATGACTATGTGCCCAAAGTTGGAACGCTTTCAAAACTAAAAACTCAGAAATTCAACTTCATGCATTTAGTAAAGGTTGTAGGTCTAGGCTATGCATAAGCTAAGCTATTAAATCCTCTTTTCAGACCAGCAATATCAAATCAGTAAGAAAACTCAGTCGTAATCCTTGTCTATCGACACAGACCAGCAATATCAAATCAGTAAGAAAACTCAGTCGTAATCCTTGTCTATCGACACAGACCAGCAATATCAAATAAGTAAGAAAACTCAGTTGTAATTCTTGTCTATCGACACAGACCAGCAATATCAAATAAGTAAGAAAATTTAGTTGTAATTCTTGTCTATCGACACAGACCAGCAATATCAAATAAGTAAGAAAACTCAGTAGTAATGCTTGTCTATCGACACAGACCAGCAATATCAAATAAGTAAGGAAACTCAGTTGCAATGCTTGTCTATCAACACAGACAAGTAATATCGAATAGGTAAGAAAACTCAGTTGTAATGCTTGTCTATCAACACAGACAAGTGTTGTTGCGATATCGATAGTCATCAAAAATTGTTGTGTTTCGGCATATAGAAGTAAGATAGCCAGTTCCTCAGTTTGTTGAGGATTCCGGGTGAAGTGCGCCTCCACCTTCGGCTTTCTCTCAACTTGTAACCTGGTGAGATGAAGACCTAGTGCATCCCCAAAGTACAAAAAAAAAAATATCTCGACAGTATCGTTAGAATCGATAGTATCGACAAAGTTTCAATAATATCGCATAATTTTGGCTAATAGATACTATCGATATTTCAGCATTTCGATAAGACTATCGCACTATCGAATGTTTTTCAAGGTCAACTATCGATAGTATCGCTATTTACACACATTAGTGCTAAAATACGTTGAAAAAGCCTGTCGATTTTAACAAGACATTTAGGTAAGCTCTTTTTACAAGACTGACCACGAAACCTATGTACTTAACCAGGCTGGAGGGTTCCAAATTCTGGTTACTCAAAAAAATCACCATTATCAGGTAAATTGAAGAAACTATTTGTACCAGACAACCCAGTCTTTTGCAACATCGTTACAAGTATTTTAATTAAAAAAAAATGATTGAGTGTTTTGACTTTTACTGACATAATCTTTTTATTTTTTTATAATGGGATTGATAAAACTATGTGATCCCAAAAGTCATCATTATGAGAGTTCAACTTTTAAAGAATTCAACATTCTAAGAATTCAAGATTTTGCGAATCAAAAATTAATCAACATTCTGGGAAATTATACATTTTGGGAATTCTACTTTATGAAAAATTCAACATTCTGATAAAAAAAAGGTTAAAATCTTAAACCATTCAACAAGAAATCTCGTTTGTCAGTTGTATGTACAATAATTGAAAAGGCGATAAATGATTTATTTAGATACATTTTTATCGATACTTATCTGTATATTCCTATCATGATAAAATGCCACATCAAAATAATGGCCATGTCAAAATTATTTTATATTATTTATTTACTTCGGAAAACCAACAGCTTATAAAAAATCCTTAAAAACGTGTTTAGAGACAGACAGCCAATCATAGGTTTTAACTAATTACACCTATCTATGTAAAGATAAAAAAATATAAAATCCTCATAATTAAGGTCAAGAGCTAAGCCATTAAAAATAATACTTACCAACTACGCAATCCATTTTGCAAGTACATAATAACCAAAGTGAATTAGATACGGAACCCACGGAGCACAAGTCCGACTAGCACATGACCAGAGGTCTTGGTATGAGTTTCTGACAGCTAACTGAAACTATTTTCGTTTTCGTATAGGGCGCTTATTTCCATACATTTGGTTAGCGGACATTGACAGGAACTACAGTTGCTTTACTATACCGCTAACGAAATGTATGGGAATAAGCGCCCTATATGAAAACGAAAATAGTTATCTAAACCAATCGTTTCACTATGACAATGGTATCGCCACTATGGGTCACCATTGCCACTATGAAGCGATTTGTTTAGTAGAATCGGGCCCCAGATTACCATCAGTTATATTCCCATCAGCTCCAATTCAAGTATCCATCTCACTGGATTCAGATCTAATCTCAGGAGTCAGAGGTCACCACATGATCTCGTCACGACATGAGTGAGATCGTTTGGCCAATTTTCGCTCACAATTACACTTTCACATTAATTCATCTCATGCTGAATCTTTGAGATATCTTGCAGTATGCATTTGTTTAGCTAGGTCAAATCAAGCTCAGGACTAAAATTACTGGGTCGCAACATGCAGCACCCAAAGTCTTATTTTAAACTCCCTTAGTTTGGTTTTCAATTAGGATCGTATTTTTATCGTGTTTTATTTGAAAATAAAGAGTTCGTTCCGGAGTTCCGTACGGAAATCGAATTCGCGACCTTCGGATCGAGAGTCACACGCCCAAGTATTTAAGACTATGGATGTGTATATCAAAAGAAGTAAGCTTATAAATATCATGCGCTGATCCATTACAACTATCTGTCAAGAAAAAATAAATATCTAGTATTTTTTATTTATCTTAATGGCTAATAAGTATGTTAAATAAAATAAATAAAAAAAACATTGCCCATCGCGGTAAGCTAATATATAAAAGCATTTTTTTCAAATTTAGAACGGGTCAGCTATTAAACTCTTGCTCAGGCATGGATTTATTCAGCTGCTGGCGTTATCTCCTTTCTAATGAGCACATTTTACTTTTCCCCCCTTGACGAGACGTTGATAACTTAACTAACCTTCTTGCTTTCAGTCCAGGGTTAAAGGTTTTACTCATTTGCGTGCCATAATAGCTTATTTACCGCGACAAACTCTACCGAAATTAACATTAATTGTTTAATTTCATTGTTTGATTTATACTTTCGTGCTGAGCCACTCTCCTCTAAGTTTAAAACGCCTTGAGGATTTTTTTTTTATTTTTGTATTTTTAAATGATTAATTAACCTTATAACTTGACCTGGAGACATGCCAGGGCATTACCTTAGCGAGGTTTTGAAGAGCTTTCCCTGAAACTGCGTATTGCTTATTACATGTTATTTCATTGCCAAAACGATCCACCATCACAAAATTTTGAGGTTGTAGTCATACTTTATCAATAAATCAAATATTTATTTTCTGTGTGCTACAAGGTTGAAAATTAAATGCAATTTTTTCAACCTTGTAACCTTGTTCCAACGAATTCTACCAATAACTACTTATTACTTAGACTTATTTATATTGATGTATTGTACCACCATCTTACCTAATTCTGTCGCCATAACAACAATTCTAAAATGGTTGTGTTCCGGTATTTAGAGGTAAGATGACTATCTTTTAGTTCCTCAGTTTGTTGAGGATTCCAGGTGCACTCGCGCTTCCACTTTCGGCCTCATTATAACTTGAAAAATCAGGTGAGTTATAGGCCAAGCACCAACCTGGTACGATAAAAAAAAAAGTATTATGAGTTGGTACCTAGATACCACCAGTTTGGTACATAGATCGTATGTTGTTAGCTGTCTAATTTCATGTTTCTTGTGTTTTTGGTTATATTACAGTAATAATAACTACGAAATAAGTTTTTGATTTAAATTCATACAGGAACAATACAAAGATAATTAATCTAATTTAATTACTTATTAAAATATTTCAATCAGATGAACAAAAACATTAATCGTTATTTTATTTTGTCTGCTTTCTTTTTGTTTGTGTTATCTCACTTATGTGTGTAATGTTATATATATTTATTGTTTTATATATGTAATGTTTAATTATAATTATCTTTCTCTCTTTTCTTTAAATATTTTTTATCCAGAACGCGTGATGTTTCTAAAATCCTTTCTTTGCACCGAAGCCATTCCCAATTATTCGTCCTTCGGCTGAGAGTTTATTTTCACTTTCTATGTCCTTTAGCTGAGCAGAGCGAGCCTTAGTTTCTGACAAAAAGCTTTAATATATATTATCAGGTACTTTAGCTGCTTTTTGTCTTAATAAGATGTCCCTGTCGGTAGAGGTTGATATCTTTCATCTGTGAAAGTCCCTGCGGCTTTGGCTGCGGCCGTTGTTACTTCGCCGACATTAAAGGTGTTAATTTCGTACCTTTGTTTACTGGCACTGCAAATTTACTTTGCTTTATAGATTTCAATCTTATCCCTTCTTGTTACGGTCTGTTTTATTATTGAACGTTTTAACGAATTGTGTTTCGCAATTTCTATTATTATGAATAGTGTATTTGGTGTTATCTCAACCGATCGTTATACGCTTTGGTTTAGTTAATTAATTACACTTTCCCAACATTTACACCTCGAAAGCTTGCTTTATTATAGTTACCTTCGTTTAGTTTATCGGGTGTTAGACTTGAGTTGTTTGTTAGCCTGTCTGAGTTTATGACATGGGATCGGTATATTGATTTTCTGTACATCCTTATTTTATAACCCTAGATTTCGCAACTCAACCATTTTTCTACTCATGTATGCAAATATGTAAAATAATAAATGAAATGGAAATGTCTGCTGTGTCGTCTTGTTTTTGTTTTTGTTTGTCAAAATTACAGCTATTTCCTAAATGCAAATGAATGTTAATACGGTTTTTATAACACAGCAAGAGGTATTATTTTTTTCTCCGTCATCTCCGAAACGGCTGGATCTATTTTGTCGGGGCTTTCACATTCAGACAAATAATTAGAGTTCCGCGCAATAAATAAAGCCAATGTAATTCAACCTACTAGAATTTTAGCTTTTAAAAAGTGCCACGGGATGACGGGACCGAAGTCTCGGGTGATTGTTAGTACACCATGAGCGAGGGTGGAATTCTTTCAATCTAGAAACTGCATACTTTTAGTCAAGCCTGTTTCGTTTTACTATAGGCCTTATCTTCACTTTTCTTCATGCAAATTGGTGGACAAATGCTTTATCTATACAAGTTGATTTTAATCTTTCCTGAAATATGTCGGGTCCTGTACTTCTTTTATTGTACGACGGGGAAGCGCTTCTTTCAATCTAGAAACTGCATACTTTTAGTCAAGCCTGTTTCGTTTTATTGTAGGCCTTATCTTCACTTTTCTTCATGCAAATTGGTGGACAAATGCTTTATCTATACAAGTTGATTTTAATCTTTCCTGAAATATGTCGGGTCCTGTACTTCTTTTATTGTACGACGGGGAAGCGCTTGGTTTTCATCTCACCTGGTTCCAAGTAAGGTTAGGTTAGACACATCCCTCTACGATGCTCTACATGCAACAAAACATAGAGTTCGATGACGCGCTATCATAAAAGAAAATATCCTATGTGGAGGTCAAGACCCTCAGACATGAGGTTTCCGATCTCCTCCTTGCGGAGGAGAGGTTAGATTAGGCTGAAGGTGGAGGCGTATTCACCCGGAATCCTCAACAGCCTGAGGATCTGACTACAGAACACAACAATTCAGAATTATTGTTACGGCGACAGACTTAAGTATGATAGTGGTAGCTCAGGCATACTCAAAGAAATTCCTACCACCAACCAAACCAGGCGCCTTATTGTACCTCCTGGGAATCGAACCTCTAGATCTGATATCGGTAGGCGAACCTCTAGACCACAGAGGCGGTGAAATATCATTATCAATATTTATTGTCTATGAATTGTGATCCGGTTTGCTTCTGTCGCTGGCTCTGAAATGATCAATATCAAAACGATAAATCACATTATACATCTTGTTTCCACTTTATTGTATCTGTGATCGTCTCTCGTATTTTATTGAGGGAAATCGATTTTAGTATCGAGTTGCATATCGATTATGCGTGCATTGAATTATTCAAACCGTATCGGCCATGAAAGTACCCGAATCCAATTATAAGATTAAGTAGGACACGATACCATTTGGACTTTAAATATAACTTGCCAAGGTTTATAATCAACTGGGAATGTCGATAATAATCTTCTGGATCGATATTGGTGCCTGATTCCTAAATAAGGTCTCTGAGTGGTCTAATGAGAACATAAATTCACGGCTCCTTATTGAGCTAACTGATTGCATGATTAGATTCGACATAGAATTATTCAGCAACCAAAGCTATGGCTTTGGTTGCTGAATAATTCTATATTTGAACCAGTTATTTGTAATCCTGTAAACTATCCTTCGATATCCTACTATTCAAGAGAAAAAGTAGGATAAAAAATAAGGCGGCAAGGAAAAGCGCTTTTAGTTTGTCCTACTAGTAGGTGATACTACGTGTAATCACGATACGAATCAAAACATATGGGAAAGCATGTTTGCAGTGAATGAAACACTCTTTTCCGACCAATTTGTATGGTGTTTTTAAAAAAAGCAACGTACCATGAAATGAACCACTAACTACGTAAAATGCTGGAGCATTTTGTAGGGCCTATCTGGTTAATAAGTGCAATACATTGATATATTCGTTTATAGGTAGGTACAAAATAATCTGTAAGTACCTACTCCTGATACATTCTTCCTATTGAACGTAGTACTAAATATTACAGGACACTAATTTCACACAGCGCCATCTAGTCCCAAACTAAGCATAACTTGTAATATGGGAACTAGATTACGGATAGAATACATAAATACTTTTTTTTTTTTTAAATACATACTTATCATACAATACAACACCCAAACACAGAACAAACCTCTATATTAATCACATAAATGTTTGTCCTGGGTGGGAATCGAACCCACAACCTACAGCGCAGAAGGCAGAGCTACTACCAACTGAGCTGTGAGGCTTGTTAAAGTACTAGGTTGCTTGAAACCATGTTAAATAACACAAAACCCCGATAATTTACGAAGAGAATGAACAGCGTAAATACGATGTAGGATAATTATAATTACAGGTTCTGAGATAATTCAGCTCTCGCTTTTCGATAAAATATCAGGAGAAATATTGACCGTTCTGGTATACGCGTAGTGGATCGATATTCTATGACAGACCTTGCAGGTACTCAGAACTTGTATTTAAAGACTAATTAGGTGACACGATAGGTATTTTGATATCTGTGGTGACGCTGAAATGTTATGTTCTAAAGTATCAATTCAACCGCCCTTGTGATCTAGTGCTTCGCCCGTCGCCGTCAGATCCAGAGGTCTCGGGTTCGATCCCCAGGGAGTACAAAATTGTGCTTGGTTTGGTTGGCGATAGGACTGGCTAGTTACCACCATCTTACTTAATTCTGTCGCTAATCAACACACTGTTGAGGACTCCGGCTGAAGTGCCACAACTCCGGCCTTCATAACTTAAAAGCACTCGGTGAGATTAAGGCCAAGCGCTTCCCCATCGTACAAAAAACATAAACGATACACGTTCTGTGTGTGTGATCCAAGGAATATCAAACAGTGGTTTGTGAGTTGGTCGATAATCGCGGCGTCCACTGATAGGAATAATCCAGATGCTAAATGCTGGAACACCTGTGATATCATCATTATTACCGTTTGGAATCCTTCTCACAGGCGACCAATATCGAATAATATTTGCACCTATATCAATATAAAAAAAACTCGACGGAATAATATTTTTATGTAAATTCTTTTTTATGGTTAGATCCGCTGGGATTATCTGAAGATTGTCTTAAAATTCCATCAAGAACTGGACCTTTCTTGATGGAATTTTAAGCCCATTTTGATGTCCGTAGGGAAGATATATATACAAATCGACATTTATGTATTTGAAGATTATTACGATCGATTATTTATACGGAATTTGAGAAATGCACCTGAATAAGTCGACTTCAAATTATCTTGAAATCGCAGCTTCCTTCTCCGCAATGATTGCGTATCACAATCATTTTACTCAAATCAATTAACCAGAGTTACATGACTTTCCCGGTTGCGTAATGCTCCTAGTTTGAGTTATAGGCCAGCTAATAATGATCTAGATAGCTCAAACCACCATTAGTTAGATAGGGCCGTAGGCTTTACTATTAATACCGGGTTTGTTCTATTTTCACTATTGTACCTGTATACGTTATAGACTCAATTTGATACCTGTACCTACTACAGCGCACGTCTGATACTTATCAAAACCTGTCTGGAGATTATAATTATCAATGAAATTAATTAGGAGACTACACAAAATAAATATTACCAAGTCCAGTTTTGATATCAATATCAAAATCACAACGATACTTTGAAAAAACCATCCATACCTACAGCGCCATCTTGTCACAAATTTAGTGAAGCTTTTACTTGATTTGTCGATGTGCAGCAAATCCAGTAAATACCACCTCAACATATAAGTTAACGGATAAGATAAGTTAATTATTTATATTATTTTATACAATACCAAATCTTAATCCTCCGTGATCCGCGTAAGTCGATGATACCTGAAATGGCTGAGCTTCAGCGATCATATCTCTTTGAATACTGAAGCATTTGCTTTGAGATATATATATGTTATAATTCAAGATTGATGCTGGAACGCTAGAGTGGCGAAACCACGATTACATTACATTTTCTCTATCACTCAAAAATCCAAAGTGGATTCTAATATGTATCAAAATATCGCAATAAATACGCCCATTTAGGCCTTAAAACTTTGTACAGTGAATAATAAATACAGTAGGTATAAAGCAGATGCTGCGTTTCCGATTATCGAAATAAAAATTGGTTTTACCGGATGAAAAAAGCCATTTGGTGGTCATAAGCGCCGTGGCCAAACAGCAATGGCTCCTTTGTTATATCAAGATGTTATGTCGCAACTAGAGTAAAGTTGCGTCGAATTGCTAATCTGAGGTAGTCGGCCCTTAATATTAAGGTCCGACGTTCTCTTAGGATATTCGGTGCGCTGATCAATAAGTCCTTTGTAGAGATAAATATTACAGGACATTAATTTCACACAGCGCCATCTAGTCCCAAACTAAGTCAAGCTTGTAATATGGGAACTAGATTACGGATGTAATACTTAAATACTTTTTTTAAATACATACTTATCATACATTACAACACTCAAACAGAGAATAAACGTAAATATTCATCAGACAAATATTTGTCCCGGGTGGGAATCGAACCCACAGCCTAGAGCGCAGAAGGCAGAGCTACTACCAACTGAGCAGTGAGGCTTGTTAACCCATGATCCTTATTTTTTTTTTTTATACGACGGGAAAGCGTTTGGCCTTTATCTCACCTGGTAACAAGTTAATATTAAGAAGTTAAGAAGGCCGAAGAAGGTGGAGGCGCACTTCACCCGAAATCCTCAACAAACTGAGGAACTGGCTATCTTACCTCTAAATGCCGGAACACAACAATTTGGGAATTGTTATTATGGCGACAGAATTAGGTAAGATGGTGGTAGTTATCGTAATTAAGTCCTACCACCAACCAAGCCGAGCACAATATATTGTACTCCCCATGGGGATCGATCCCGGGACCTCTGGATCTGAAATCGGTGGCATGAACCACTAGACCACAGAGGCGGTGATCATCATCAACAGGCCACCGATGTCCACTGTTGGACATGCCCTCCTAAAAACCTAGCGCGTTTTGCTAATCGCCTCGCTATAATGGAATTAGTGGCAGGCAATTTGAAATTTCAGGAAAGCTACTAAATGAAACACAGAAGCAAGCTACTGCCCTTATTCTGGCGAATGTTCCCTTAGTTGCACTTTACGTCATCCGTAGGCTGATACGGAGGGTACTATTTTTAAGTCTTACTGTATTATATATTAGATATGTATACTTAGTTATTTCTAGGCCTTCCACTCGACCTACTATATACCTTAGTAGTATTAGCCCACATTTTATATTAATTGAATTGCATCAATTTATTTGTTTTCCCCTTTATCTGTACACAATACAACATTGTATTATTGACTAAGGTTGTGAAACGTTTGTTGCTTGTAATCATTGTCAGTTGACTTGCAAACATGCTAAAGATGGTTTAGGGTTCCGTATCCAAAGGGAGCCGAATGCTATTACTCAAGCCTACGCTGTCTGCCTGCCTGTACTACCTTTAAAGTTCTGTATCTTGTTTAATAATAGGTAGCTTTAATTCAACCGCCTCTGTGGCCTAGTGGTTCGACCACCGGTGTCAGATACAGAGGTCCCGGGAGTACAATTTTGTCCTTGGTTTGGTTGGTGGTAGGACATTGTTCAAGTCCGCCTGCCTAGCTACCACCATCTTACCTAAATCTGTCGCCGTAACAACAATTCTAAATTGTTATGTTCCGGCATTTAAAGGTAAGAAAGCCAGATCCTCAGACTGTTGAGGATGCGGGGTGAAGGGCGCTGCCCCGTCGTACAATAAAAAAATGAAAGCTACAATATATTATTTAGCTTTTACTTTGATATTTTCTAAGAATATGTGTGGCGGATTATGAATAAAAGTTAGAGCTAAAGCGTTGAAAAGTACCCTCCACTTTTAGCGCCTTTTTTTTTGCTCTTTATACTGTCACACCTACAAAATTCAAACGTGGTGTGATCTTTTCTCTGATGTTGATGAATGGTTGACAACAAATAAAAAAACCGGCCAAGCGTGAGTCGGACCCACTCAAATGCCCCAGGACTGAATGCAAATAATCCGCACTTTTTTTGCCTTGAATTGTGTCTTGCAACCCTCAGTGTGCGTATCTGACTCACGCTTGACCGGTTTATTTTAATCACTGATACGGTATCAGATAAGTAAATCACGAATTCAATCAACGTTGCCTGTCTTTCTGATATCACTTATCGATATCTATAGGATGGAGAAAAACTCACGGTAAAAATATCTTTGTTGGTAGCCAGTTAGGAAATGGGCAAGGATATTTCTATTTTTTATTTTTATTTTTTTTTATTGTACGACGGGTAAGCACTTGGCCTTCATCTCACCTGGTACCAAGTTGAGATAAGGCCGAAGGTGGAGGCGCACTTCACCCGGAATCCTCAACAAACTGAGGAACTATTAAGGTTAACTATTAAGGTGAGGAAAATTAAGGTTTATCGATATGCTTGTTGACCCACGTGATGAGGTACCTCAAGTACTCTAGAGCAATGTTGTCAGCATCCCTGGGCCCTTCACCGTTCCTTTCAAAGTTTTTTTATACCACTAAGATAGGAAACAAGCATACAGCCTGATAAAGCGGTTAAGCAGGATAGCAGGGGGGGGGGGGGGGGGCAATAAATAAACTCCAGTGCGGGACGTTAATGCAGAACATTTCCCCCATTTGGAATTAAAATTATAATTAGATTTGCTTGTTTCCTATCGCGTTTGTAGTTCGTTGTATAAGAGTTTTGACGAGGTTGTTCTGGTCATATATTATTAAATTAAATGGCTATAATTTAAACTGTCGGCTTATTAACTAAACGATACTTCTGGTCAGCTACAAAGTGTATATTATCAGCATACAAAGTGAATAAAAATGGAAGTGTTTCCGAGTGCAAATAAATAACTAACAACCTAATGACACCATTCAATACCTTGTCTTTTGTCATCTCTCTAGTTAGTTCATGACCCAGTCCAGTAGGTACTTTATTAGGTAAGTACTTCAAATCACTTTTGGTAGGGGTAAAACTTATGAGTTCGAGTTGCCGACGCGCTAATGTGACGAAAATGTGTAATGTGCGGATAAATTACATTTTAATAAAATGTACTTAAGGCAGCCATTGTATGAATTATTCTAAAAATTCTAGAAAGATTATATATTTATTTTGTGTAACTGGAAGGAGATGCTCAATAGTTTAACAAAACAACAACTATGGCATTTTCGGCTACAACAAGAAAGGCCTAATCTATAGGGCTCCAATAAATTCCCATTTATAGGTTAGGTACTAATCACATGAAAAACCACCCCATCACTAGACCCTACATTGTCATTCGTGCGCAACGAGGAATAAAAACTTAACATTTATACTAACTGAATGAAGGTGTGCTATGTGGAAGTACTTTGGTGCGCTTCATCTAAGGTGCGCTACGAGGAATGCCTCAATCACTTCTTTCCTGCCGGGTAACGGTACGGATCTTCTACAACTAATTTTCATACCCACCTGTCCCCTCAGCACGGGGAGGGGATAAAATTTTATCCTTTGTTTTATCCACCATCGGGAGACAAAATGCTCTCGAAGGTGGATAAAAACAGAGGACAAAAATAATATCCCCGCCCCGTGCTGAGGGGGCTGGTCGAAATTCCAGTTATAACGACTAAGTGCTTCCAAAAATATTTTATTATGCGAACTGTAAAAACTTGAAATCAGCTTCCAGCATCTGTACTTCCGGTGTGTAACGACCCCCAATGTCTTCAAGAAAGGCACTTTCTGGGTGGGCTCGATCCATAGTAGACCTCATTCTTGCCAGAGCAAGATCCGGTGTCGAGAACTAAGCCATTCTAAACAAAAAACTACCTTGACTTCGTTCATGTTTCATTTTTAATTTATTTTATCGCAAAGCAAATAAACTTAGAAAATATCATTAAACGAAACTATTGACCAAAAATAACTAGTTTTTTTCACATATCGGGTGTAATGACCGCACTCTAAAAACAATGAGGGGAGTACAGCACCCGAAAACACCGTTGTTCATAATTGCGGTTACATCAAAAAAAAAAAGTACCTAGTCAGATAGTTTTTCGTGAATTTTCATTCCCAATATTTTCAAAATCTTGGTTAATGGTCCCTTTCAGTTTTCGACATTGGTCCGGTTATAATCATTATAGAAGCAATCCCTTTAACCATATTTTTATATTTCAAGTGATTGCACTTTTACAAATATTATAATAACATAAAAATTCACAACCCGCGACGGGACTCGAACCCGCATCTTTTTCCTAAAGCCGGAAATGCACTAAAAAACTGAGCTACGAGGGTCCTGACGCAGATTCCGAATTTTTGTGTCATATCTCTCAACAGCTCTGATACGCGCCTTAACTACAAAAAGGATGGCACCCAGAAAAAAACAAGTCTCATGGACCTCTAGTTTGAGCTGTGTTGATTGTCAGTCAGTCAATCAGTCGGCTAGATAACGACTTTTATATTGATCAACTTTATCCGGCTGTTATCTCATTGGCACCGATGCCCACTCATCTGTGCTTCGTGTAATTAGGTCGTACCTCTGTGCCATAAAATAAAAACGCATTGTCCGCGGATGTTCATTTGACAACCCGTTATTATAGAAAACTCTGTTTTGTCGTAGTCATGGTGTCGAATTGTTCATTGTTTGAAGTGTCCGGGACCCGATTCTACTTAGCGAACGTTTTTTATACAACTTGGCACTGAACAAGCAAGCAGCCCACCTGATGATAAGTGCATATCTTGCCTGTAACAAAGATTTAAAGAATATGACCTACGCGGCACTGCATTGCGCTCACCATCTTGAGGTATAAAGGTGTTAAGCCTCGCGTGCCCGGAATACTGCACACAATGCTTGAAGGCAATAAATAAAATGTAGCCCTTTCATAAGGAGCTCCACTACTCTTAACTTAAATTGCTTCACTATGATATCGTCGCGGAATGGCTTTGACTATCTGGTAAAAGTCTGTTCATGAAACCACCAACGAACCAATGCAAATTTTAAAAGATTACTGTTAGTTTATTTCAATTGAGGATTGCTTTCTGACAGCCACCCTTTGAACGTATAGGATTTAATGGCTAGGTGTTTTAAAGATTCGTCCTGGGACATAAAGACCATGTACTTCCACGAGGCAGTCTAGTCGTGAGTAGTCAGTGACGTCTCACGACGTTAGTAGCTGGCCCATCACCTCGTAAGCCCATTTTCCAATCTTTAAACCACTGTAGAAGGCTTTACTTTTTATGTCTATTTTACCGCGACTTTACCTCGCATATGTCACTTCACTTCACCACGCTCCGCTGCGGGCTGATGAGGGTAACCGTTATAATTGCTCGTTTAGTTGTGACGCGAAACTGTGCCCGCGCAGCTAGGTTTTCTTTTCACTATCGGATGAATTTACTGATGACTACTAATAGTTTAACGTACTAATAGCAAGCTTGACAAAATGTATATTGAAACCCTGCCAGATACAAAAATGTCATTTTATTTTAAACTTAAATTGTCTCGACAGATAGTCTCAGTGATTGTTCACCGGAGTGGTTGTAAACAACTGTTCCGATGGTTGCTAAGCCAATAGACGAATCGAACCAACTTTGGTTCGCTGTCCATCTCCTTATACCGTAAACCTCCTTAAATTTGTTTAGTATTTCATGCTTTTTGTACGATTTATACCATTTATTCTTAAAAAAATGTGAGTCTGTAATTGGCATTAGGTTAAGCCTAATATTGTCATATTTATATAAGTTTAGTGCTGTTGACTCTGTGATCAATAAATAAAAATAAAAAAAACGCCTCTGTGGTCTAGTGGTTCAACCCACCGATTTCAGATCCAGAGGTCCCCGGTTCAATCCCCATGGGGAGTACAATATATTATGCTTCATTTGGTAGGACTTTGTTTAAGTCTGACTGGCTAGCTACCACCATCTAACCTAATGCTGTCGCCATAATAACAATTCTAAAATTGTTGTGTTCCGGCATTTAGAGGTAAGATAGCCGGTTTTTTTTATTGTACTTACGCTTGGCCTTCATCTCAACTTGTGTAACCAGGTGAGATGAAAGCCAAGTGCTTACCCGTCGTACAATAAAAAAAAAACTCACTTTATATTACTTATACTTAAAAGAATGCGCATACCCTAATGGGATCACTTTTCCGCCTTGTATCTTAAAATATTGTTAAATGAATACTTCATTTTGTTTCAGTTTGTTTATTAACTGTGTAGCGAAACCTTATGATTAGTTTCGTTACCATTATCATTATGTCTATTATTCGATTCAATTATATCCTTATGACTATTAGATTCAACAACATCCCTCCTCCCCAAAGCGGCTTGTATCTGCGCAAAGCTCTTATCCTTCGTCTCCGGTACGAAGATCATGATGAAGAGTATGTCGAGCACCGTGCCAGCTGAGAACAGCCAGTAAACTCCAGAGGCACCGATGCTCGCGTTCAAGGTCGGGAAGATGACAGTGACGCCGAATACCATCAAGTAGGTGACGCAGATTGCCATTGACATCCCGTACGCTCTGATTGGGCTGTCCAGGAGCTCTGCTACCACCATCCAGATAATAGATCCTATGCCTGGAAGAAATAGTCCTTGATGATTTATCTGTTCAACTAATTTTAGCTCCTGAGACACAATTGCAACCGATGATGAAGCAGGCTTGTACAGAAAGCAGCTCTATAAATGTCTGCTGTATAGTGAAGCGAAAACTGTTTCACATATCATCATCAGCCCGCCATCCACTGCTTGCTGAAGCTTCGAAGGCGTATTTGAGATCGCAGTAATAAAAATACACATACCGAAATGCTGCTATTATTTTTATTGACATTGGCGGTACATTCTTGACAGCGTTAAAGTCATCAGATGCCTTGTAACACCCATGAGTATAAGGGGCTGATGCTGTTCCACTGCTGAACTGCACACGTCAAGGTACGAAGTAGGAAACTTACCTGCGTTGTATCCAACAATGACTATCGCAACAGAAATCAGTGGTAAATAGTTCAGGAACCCGGTGATGGTTGTGCCATTTTCCATGAAGGTAAAGAATGTGCCCAATCCAACCTGGAAACACAATTGGTAATGTTGGAGCAGTTTCACTGGTTAACAAATACACATTAAAAAAACCTAATCATGTCAATGTCAATGACACAGTGATATTACACTCGTACCTTCAAAAACATGGCTCTTTAGTCGACTGGCCCCGCTCGAACTGGCCCCTAGAGTCCAGTTGACCTAATGCATGTTTTGAATTGTCTTGATATTTGCAAATAACTTTTTACTTTGACAATAGAGTGCACGAATCGGCAATAAACCATTTCATCGTGTGCGTAAGCGTATTCTGCCCTACTCTCCGACTTAAAAAAGAAGTTATAGACTCACGACTTTTTTCCCTTCGAGGGTTCAACTTTGAGCAGTAATCAGAGCGTGGATCCTATGAATCCTCATAAGATCCACCTACTAGGTTAGTCAATTACACGTGTTGAAGCACACGGTTTGCAAGTTGCAATACGTGATATACTAGCAGGTGACCATTGATGCCATTTGGATATTTGGACCTAGGGGCATGCCGGTTTCCTCCTTCACCGGCAGAGCATGTGCATGTCTCTGGCTTGTTATCAATAAAAATTGGAGTGAATAAGAAGGACTTGCCAGACGAACTTAAATAAAGCATTTTCGGTAGGCTTGACATAATGACAACATACTCGTACCATGCCTATAAGTATAGCCACTAAAGAGGTGCAGATAATTGGCTTTCTCCCAAATCGGTTCATCAGGAAGAACGACACGGAGCACACGCAGAACTGCACCACGCCAATTATCAACGAAGACATTTCCGAGCTCACTGACGTCTTGGCCAATTGGAAGATGGTCTGAAGATACAAGTTGACGGCATTGTAGCCGCTCAACTGGAGACCAACAGAGAGTAGAAATGTCATCAGCAGCGTCTTCAAGTTGGTTCTGTTTTTGAGTAGTGCCCATTTGTTTTGGACATCATCGGTGCTTGTGCTAGAATATCCTTGTAATTCCTCGTTTGCTTCGTCTTCAGAACCGTATAGGAAGACCAGCACTTCAAGCGATTTACTTACTTGGCCTGGAAAGTGTAATACAGTTATTAGTATCAGCAAAATTTCCTTCCAATTGTGACAAATTTTAGACCATATCTGTCTATTCTAGTTACTATTTGACCCGGCAGTATCACGGTATCAATCAAAGTTGTCTTTGTAAAATTTGGGTCAGAGACTAGGAATCTCCGTTTTGGATTCAGTGATGACTGTGACCATGTGCGGGGCATGATGTTTGGACGTACCTCTGTCTGACTACTCTCTGGGGCCCCGCTTTGTGTTGTGATTATCGATTATTTTCTGAACATATATCTAAATATATAAAATCGTCATGTAGACAGCCCGAAAAGGTCCAAGTTCCGGGCATTTCTAGTGATACATAAATTTTCGGAATAACTTACCTTTCGAATATAAGAAGAAAGGTGTCTCGGGAACAAACAGCAGAGGTATGAAACAAGCTATGTATATGCACGTCACCATGATATTGACCGCCATGTAGGATACATAGGGGCCGATAGCGAACATGATCAACATGCCGATAGCAGAGTTAATCTGTGTAAGGGTGCTTGAAGAACCACGTATACTTTTCTGAAATGAACAGTGATAAGCATCATATTTTGGTATTTCAAGTGATTGCACTTGGTCATTTACAAACGAAACATTTACAAATGTTATAATGACACAAAAATTCACAACCCACGACGGGACTCGTAAGTCAGTTGGTTAGAGCGTTTCCTGCTTTAGAGGGATGCGGGCATATTTATAACATTTGGAAGTTATAAATATGGCATTGAGTTGCAAATGATTGAAAACTGCTGTGAAAACTGTGTTTCTGACGAGCATGCACGCACATGTATTATGACGAACTCGGATTTGGACCAACTGCTTCTATGTCAATTCGATGTTTATCTAGATTTTAGGACAAACAGCGTATTGGACCATACTCACTGGTCAAATAGCGACTTGGACCAAATGCGTGTAGGACAAAGGTCTACCACACCCTTGAATACACATTTTTGGCAGATGCTCAGGTGTAGGACCTACGTAGATCAAAAAATAGGCAACTTAATTGTGAACTGCAGTGCTATAGTAAAATAACATCAGAAAGTGTTTGTTCTTACGAAACATTGAACTTGATGTTATAAGCAGTACAGTTTAAGCGGTTATATTCGATATTATGTTCCGAAAATCATTATGAATGTTACTGAAACAAGAACCAGACCATGCTGGGGTGTGCTGGGGTCTGGTACTGGTATGCCACTGAGAGTTCCCAGACACGTTTTATGTAATGTATGTCGTTGTCCGATCGTATAAATTGGCCAGATCATAAAGTTCCTAGGCGTATCATGAAACGCCGCCATATCGTTCATCACTCTTAGTTTGACTATGTGCAAAATGCATTTTTTGTATCAACCTTACGATGTCCCCATTGCAGAGGAATTTCATGCTCTGGCCAATTTTATAAATACGGTATAATATCGGACTCTAATTATGTACCAAAAAAATATCTAGAAAATCGGAAGGAAATTAAACGGTTCTTTTCACATTCGATTAAAACCAATAGATTTAAATAAATTCAAATACAGGAATTGTTAAACTTACGTTGGCAATTTCAGAGTTGTAAATAGATACAGAAGATAAAGTCATCATATCAGCTACGCCTGCAAAAGACCTGGCCACCAGGACCATCCAGTATTCAGTTAGGCTTAATGCGATTATGCAGAAGGTAATCCGGAGCACGTATGTCAACATGAGGGTTCTTTTTCGGCCTACTTTGTCTATTAGGACTCCGCCTACGAAAAACGCTGAAAATAGCAAAAAGGTTACCCATTTCCACTAAAATGCTGGTAAAGTTGGGTGTTAAGTCTAAACATGTAAAGTCATGATGGTAAAATAAGGATAATACGTAATATCCATGGTCCTGATGCTAAGTCTGACGATAACTTACTCGTAAAAATCGGTCCATAAATACTTTTTTGCTTTCCAACCTTACCAAAACTAGATCGTTAACAAAATGTGATTCCATGGATTTGATTCGTGATAAACACCGTAAGATTTTTGAGTTAGAATCTTACGCACCACAATTCGCTTACGTACTTACCACATACTCCAAGCACGTATTCAATAGAAGTGATCCAAGCAGCCTGGTCCTTTGTAATGGGCTGAGAGATGATGGTTTGGTTCTTATCACTCAGTTTTATAACCATCGGCGATGCCCAAATGATGCTCGTTCCAAGGCTTATCAAGCTTAAATTCGCTGCAAATATAAATACGGTCAACTTGCTTCTTTTACCCCTAAGTTATTTCTTCAATGACGATAGAAAAACTTAATGACACACCACATTGCATGCACGCGTACTGCTTTTGCTTTGGACTCAAAGAAAACTTGAAGAACATTTTAAACGTATTACGTGAGCAGATATTAGATACATTCTTTCATTTTTATTTTCAAATAAACAGTTCTTTCGCGGAGTATTGAAACGTTTAAAATCTTAAAGATCCTGAGTAATCCTTATATACTCGTCTTAAAACAATAAAGACAGGTCGACAATTAGGATAAGATAGTGAAGATAATCTACGTATATCAATGGAAGGCATTGTGTCGGTCTGTCAGTTTGTAGAGCTCTTTGTCATTTTTGGTATAAATTATTCTTTTGTTGACAGCTTGACTATAAAATAATAGGCTGTGAAAATGCTCTTTACCTAAACACATTCACGAAGAATTAGGTGAGTTTCCAGGTTCCAGGTGAAAAGCGCTTCCACTTTTGGACTTATCATAACTTGAACATTTGGTCTTGGCCAAGCGCTCCGTCGAACTCTTTTTTCTTATATCATATAACGATATTGCTGACCAATATATTACATTAACAAATAAGAAAACAATAAAATCCAGTGTAACAATGGGCGCTCTTATCGCATAAAGAGCGATCTCCACCAATGATTTATTGTAAATCAATTTGAATAAAAAAAGTTTCTGTAGGCTATCAGACTACCTGGGAGACCTGGGTACCTTAATATTTTTTTATAGTCTGAAGTTGATTTAAATTGTTTAACTGCCTCACGGCCATGCGGTGGCTTTTATCTCTAGAATTTCTGGGCTAGGCTTAAGAAAAGCCTAGCCCAGAAATTCTAGAGATAAAAGTCACGTTAGCCAGATAAGTAATATTCTAGCTCATGGTATGAGACAATAATATGTATGAAACCGCGTGTGAACGTTATATTAGGTCCTCATGTGTGCTGCGTGCGTTTAAACCCGCTCTGGCTTAATCCTGATAATAACATTTATACAGAAACAATATGGTACAATGTTGTCTAACAAAAAAAACTTTGCAAGGAAAGCAGTCGGGTTACCTTAGGAACCATTACACACGGTCTATAGGTAACTCTAATTATCCTACCATGTTTTTTTTAAACCCGCAGGTACCCAACTGCAACTACAATTAAATTAGTAAAGCACTCATTCAGAAGAACCTAGGGGTCAGGCTCCTCTTAATGTGTGCTTTACGAGTTAAATTTGCCTGGCTCTTGTTTTGCGAAAACGAGACTTCAAATTCACTTTATATCTCTGATCTCTGTTGATGTATAATATATTGATTCATACAATTATTCATAAAATTCTAATTATTCTTTTATTAACTGCAAAAACTTGTATAGGCTTCTGCTTCCTGCTGTGTTACGGAATGTCTTCAAGAAGAGAGACACCTTGATCGTAGATCTCTACACCCATCTCATTTTTGCCTTGCCTATCGAGGTCAAGAGCCGACCCATGTTTTATTTAAAAAATAATAATAAGTAAGGCCATATTTAAAACGGATAGAAAATGTGTTTCCGGATGCAAAAAAAACCTGACAACTACCAACTGACGTACTCCGCCATAAGTCGGGATTATAAGCTGTCATAATAACTTTATAGCTGTTTTCTCTTGCTGACCAATTATAAAAAAAGCATTTAATAACTTGTCATGAAGTTATATTTAGCTCATGCACTTACGCCATCCTTATCCTTTGAGATAATATCAATATCGGGAACAACATTCAAAACTGGCATTTTGATATAAAAGGCATGTATTCCTTAAAAATATGAACAGAAGCATGAAGTTTCTTATACTAATAGACTGGAACGCGGGGCCAGAAGACTTATTGACGAAAAGTGTCTTGCCAAAGCTAAGCTCGATAGCTTGAGCCACCGTCGTTGGGTTGCGTGTTTGTCGGTTAACAGATTATACTTCGAAGAGGGCCAAACAGCTTCATGACGTTATCCCGCCATCTTAAGAGTAGCAGACCTCCTTGTAAAAGGGCTCGTCCAGGGAGGTACCACCACCATACCTATTTTGGCCTACAAGCAGCATTGCTGTGTTTTGGTTTGATGGATGTGTTTACTGTTTGTGTGCCGGTAAAATTACGGACACGCAAGGCTTAACACCTTTATTCCTCAAGTTGTCGGGCGCAATGCAGTGCGAGTAGGTCATGTTATTTATGGATGTGACCTACTTAGTAAGGCTTTGTTAAAGACAAGAGCTGCACGTAACATCAGGTGGGCTCATTGCTGGTTCCGTCTCCACGTTGTATAAAAAATCACCGTTAAATGCTGGAAATTCATACGCACAGCTGATTATGTTCTACATTTGGTTATCCATTTTGACTAAGCGCTACCAAAAATAATTTACCTCTACCTTATAATGCGTACTACAGACTTTGAAGTCAACTTCGGTTTTCCAGTCTCCGGACAGTATCCGGTTTTCCAGTTACGTACGACCCCAACTCCTTAAAGATATATATAATTTAATGAGAATGCTTGCTCATACCATTAAATTATAACATCTCATGCCATCATAGACCTCATCTTTGCTTGCAAGCCGTGAGGTCAAGAGTTGACTCATCGTGTAAAAAAAATGGTAGTAATACTTTAGAATATTTAAATGATAATTACCATTTTTTTTAACGATTTCCTCGGACTATAAAAACCGTATTTCTTGTCTTTTTTATTGTTAGATGGGGCCTCCGTTTTGGCCTCTCTCATCTCATCTGATTTCCAAGTCTTATTACATGAAAAAGCTGAAAGTATAGCGCGATTCACCAGTAGTCCTCAACAATTTGAGGAACTGGCTATATTACCTCTAGATTTCGGAACACAACAATTTAATAATTGTTGTTATGGCGACAGAATTAGGTAAGATGGTGGTAGCTAGCCAGGCGCACTTAAACAAGTCCTACCACCAACCAAACCAAGCACACTATTGTACTGGGGATCGAACCCGCGACCTCTTGATCTGACACCGGTGGGCGAACCACTAGACCACAAAGGCGGTTATCCGTGGAAATATATAGTCCGAGGAAATCTAAGGAAACCAACCCGATACTTAGATACAAAAACCAGTTGCAAACACTTTCGATTCGATTAGCTAAACGCGTAAGTACACAATGCATGTGTTTATGCTATACCTACATGTTCCAACTACATAGAATGAGCATAGGTTAGGACATTGTTCAAGCTTTGATGTTCCAGTACTACCGATGTTTTTCGACGACAAGTTTTAAAATAATCGAATTTTGAAGTTGCGATGCGTGTGCTGACGGAAACGAAAACATGAAGTTGGTTGATATAACCTTTGTATTTAATTTTAATGTACTTAATTATTTAATGTAATTGTATTATTATTGTGATTATATTTGTATACACTTGTATTTGTGTGTGCTTTTAAATCATGGTGGTGAATGATAATTTATTGTGAGTATTGGTGATACAAGTGGTTTATAATATTGTAAACTTTTTAAAGTGGGTTTATAGATTTTAGGTGAACTGCCGGTATATGTATTATTTTTGTTTATAATATAATAAATTTACCTGATGACCTGAACCTTATTGTGTAAGTCAACCGGTAATCAACATCGACTTTTTTGACATTTGAAAGCTAGCCTAGGCTTCAACTGTCACTTTTGTCAGTATTTTTGACACATTCTGAATGGTTTTGACCACTGGAAATCGGCTTGAAGTTCACTGGTAATGGATTCCATGTTACGCAATAGGCTTCTGGAAAGTTTTAGTTGTTGAATTTTGAAAATAAAATCTATTTGAAAAAGCTCCCTTCACACATCATTACCTATTGATGTAGTATACATCTGATTTCAGGCTTGAGTAACTTACGCGGGCAAGGGTGAGTGATTTTTTTAAATGATGGGTAATCTTTATTGATTTCGAGGCTTGCTAGCTCTTGGCCAGAGTAAGGAAATTCAAAGTCAAAGTCAAAATTTCTTTATTCTTTAAGATGTTTTAGGATCATTTTGAAACGTCAAAAGCTCAGGAAAAGCTAGGAAAGCTCGCTCACAGCAGGTACTGGCTCTCCTTGTAAACTTGTAAGCCGCGTAGGGAGTTGAAACTAGTGAAAATAAACTGCAGCCAGTAAAGAGTGATACAGGCCAGCTGCCATGTTTGAAAGTTGCCCTATCGCCTATGATTTACCACTTACCCGTGAGGTGTTGGCGGGAACTTTATGGGGTTTTCTCTTGACGGCATTGTCACAATTTGCATTCATGGGTCTACGTGATTATGGTGTGAAATGCTAGATAGTGTAGGTCCTAGACTCTAGGCTATGTGTTTCGCGTCAACTTGGAATATCTTTATAAGAAAATGGTTTTATGGTCTGATGAAATAAACTGATTATGTGAACACAACCCTCAAAGCTCAGTTGGTAGCACTGCTGAGCTGTAGGTTTTGGGTTCGATCACCACCCAGGACAAACAGTTATGTAATCAATCATATGTTTGTTCTGTGTTTTGGTGTAACATTGTATGATGAATATTTACAAAAAAGATGTATTCTATCCGTAGTCCAGCTTATTATAGCTTTGCTTTGTTTGGAGCTAGATGGTGCTCTGTGAAAATAATATCCTGTAATATTGTTATTATGTACTGACTTATACACCACTCTGTTACATCAGCTGAAAGCTGGCTGTTAATTAATTATCAATGTATTAATAGATTTAAACATAATTCCCATATCAGCACTTTTTGTTAACACGCTTTTTTAAACAACTAAGTTGCCAAACAAGCATAAGTATCGGTAACCTACAGGTTGTTGTCTCCACAGAGTGTTACATCTCTTCAAAAGTTTGTGTAGGGAATTCGCTCTACACTAAACTTCGGTTTCAACGCTAACCTTCCAGATATTCTTTCCGTATTCAGATTAAGAGATTAACGCAGAGATATCTTTTCGCAAACACTATGCCTAATAAATACGTAACTTCCATACTCTTGGCCAAGGCCGCTGGGGTAGGCGGCAATGTACAATTCGGCCGACAAATTTGACTAAAAACCCTCGTATTCTATCGACTATCAGTAATACTCATTATAAATGAGAATGTGGGTTTGGTTGGATGTTTGTATATATTTGTATTTGGATGGATATATCCTTCTTTTGGGCTAACAGTATGCACAGATATTGTTTTAGACCTGGAGACTTTCAGCTGTTTTTTGATGATGGTCGTCTGATATTTTTTTTTCGTAAAAGTAAGGGCAGTGCATAAACGCATGAAAACTCTCAGCTGAGTCGCTCGCTTAGAACTGAACCTTCACTGACACGCTTATGCGACGTCGTGGTACGAAATAGCAATTCAGCTCAGTTTAAGTCGTCAATTAATTCGCAATAAGGCTTCATGGTACGGCCCCTGTAGAAGAGAAAAGCCATCCGCAGACAGACATTTTAAAGCATCTTTGCCTAAGCTGAAACGGAGACGCTACGCTCGCGCATTGTGCTTGGTGCCTTGATGCCTTGTGCAGAAAAAAGTGTGTTGCGTGCATTTTCTGCAGATTTAAACGATTTGTAAATAAGCTAGAAGTAAAACAATGACAAATAAACATTTACTTGTTACCTCGTCATCCGATTCTACTTAGGCCCTGAGTTTAGATCCCAACTAGGCTGTAGATTAAACTCAGTAATTGCATAACTATTTACCATCGCATAAGACTTTTATCTTTAGCATCATCTTATTTGGATCTCGTCTTTGGTAGTTGAGGATTTGTTTGTTGGCGGAGTTAATCATGATATCGTGTTTCCGTAAGAAATGCACGAATAGTATATAATAGTAATTCCGTAAAGCTGATTCTTATGTATGTTGGAAGTTCAAGATTATACGAGTAAAGTAGACTTCGTGTACATACACTATTCGTTCGTAAAAGAATGGTTTTCTTTCAAGTGAACGAATGAATTATTCGTTCACTTGAAAGAAAACCATTTTTTATTTTGTTATAGGTAGCATAATATTATGACATTTTATTTTGCATTTCCAAATAATACCAAGCAAAGATTTAATTAGTTGAAAGTTGAAAAAAAAATAACCTGCATAATGTTATTACTACTTATCTACCTACTGGTTTTTTTTTTACGAAAACACACCCGAGCTGGCGGTGTGGGCGGTACATGCGGCCGCGGCCAGCCGCACGCAGGCCGCGTTATGACCGCACATGTGTGAAGGCCTCCTAACCTTACATTAAAGGGTAATACAAAACAACTGGCCGCCACCGCAGGCCATAGCCGTTTTTTTTTATTGTACGACGGGGAAGTGTTTTTTTTTCAACTCACCTGATTTTTCAAGCTATGATACAGCGCACTTCATGATACGGCTAGGCTATCTTACCTCTAAATGCCGGAACACAACAATTTGGGAATTATCGTTATGGCGACAGACTTAGGTAAGATGGTGGTAGCTAGCCAGGCGGACTTAAACAAAGTCCTTCTACCAACCGAGCTGTAGGTAGTTAGTAGGAAAACTTTCACATAAGTGTTGATATTTTGCTCTGTATTTAATTTACTTGTGTGCGGCAGTAGATCCGGCGTCGGGTAACAAACGTGTTATAAACGGAGGGTATCGTCACAGCACATCTATCTTCCGTAACGCTTTGGCCCGCTGAACCGCACGTTTGGAAACCTGCAAAATACCACTCCGTGCCTTCCGTGTTATGTGTGAACCGTTGTTACCGACACTGCAATCTTGTATGATATGCTGTCACAGTTTTCATGTGGGATGTGTGACTGCTGCGGGCTTTTGCATGCAGAGTGCTTTGTTGCAAATGTTGAATTCTCATACACTCCTATGACTATTTCTTTAATTTTGAACTTTTTTAAGGTGTGTGGCGAAAAGTGGTGAGGTGGTAGAGTGGTAGATAGTTATCCTGTAATTTCTGTTTCACTTCTATCGAATATCAATGTTACTTACGACACACCCTGTTTTTTGTTTCATCAAAAATATCGCTTATCAATTGTCAGCTCACTCTTAAGCTCGTATTCAATGATTAACTGTTTTTCACTCAAATGTTGTTTTGCTGTTACATATCTTAACTCAGAATATACTCAACATAATCGATTTTAGAACGAAATTGAACGATTACCCTGCTGGTCAAATCAAACTACTCTTTTCGCATCTGTGGTGATCTTATTTTGACTAATGACAATTTGAAGTCAGCTGATCGATGAAAAGCCCGACATGTTGCCATTATTATTTGAAACTAGGTCATGGTGTTGTTTGACTTTGACAGTTAAGCATTTCTTAGCGACCTAAAAGTCAAAAGTCAAAAGTCAAAATATTTTGCTCATTACGATTTTTTAGGATCAGTTTGACACGAGCTCTTCACTTTTTTTTTCTGAATTCGCGCGACTTGCGCTTTGCCATATACAAGTTTAAAAAAATAGGGAAACAGTACACAATATTTAATAAAGCACCCGGGAGATAACGAGGATGGATTGTAGGGGTAGATAAGTAGGGTTGAATAATAAATATACAAAATTATACGATATAACTTTATGATATCGAATGTAAAATAATATAAAATAATGCAAGTAAGAAGTATAAATATCTATCTAAATATTTACATCATTATTATCAATAAATGAAGATAGACATCGATATATATTCAATATATTATTGATATATATCATCGTATGAGGAAAGAAGGACTTTAATTGTAGTAGGAAACGGAACATTTATTGAAATTTTAGAAGGCATATTGTACAGCGAAATGTCATTATAATCAGAACAACAAAAGAAATATATTGTACAGCGAAATGTCATTATAATCAGAACAACAAAAGAAAATATGGTCCACATCTCCATATTCCGCTCCGCAGTCACAACCTCTTCACCTTTCCCCCATCAAACATCTTGTTCCTACAGATCATAAATTGTGTCCACTTCCTATAGCTTGCATAAACCATAGATTATTGATACAACATCGCTCGGGTTAGAAGGCGACGGCCGTCCATCACTGCTCCTTGGCACAATGAGTTAAGGTTTCCAACTGGAAATCTTTACGGTGTGTTGCTCAGTTGCTATGTGATATACTAGTATCTAGTGAATAGAACTTTAGACGTACCTGAGCCTCCGATCTAATCGTACCTAGTTTTTAACAAGAAAATATAGCTGAAAGACTGATAGCCAGAGCTACTACCAACTGAGCTGTGAGGCTTATTATTATAATATGAAACTCTTTGCTTGGACACTTCGTCACCTGAATTTTCTCGTTTCCAACCGCGTATAAATTATCTTTGAGATATGCATGTGTGGGTAAAGATGTCTCTTAATCCTATTTTACTCTCTTGTTAAGAATATATGTTTCATTGTTTCAGGTAAGTGATATGCTTCTGAAACTACCAGCTCAGATGGAATCCTCCAGAACTGATAGTCCAAAGGTAAGAGGAGAGCACCGGGATATTTGTCAGTTTTAACATGTCAATGGACTTGAATCTTTCAAAATGTTTTTGTGTTGTCTTAATTCATTTTGTATACCTAAAGAATAGATTATGTCATCAGGTTCTCTTGAGTCTCTTTAATTCACAGCGTTTTCGTCACTCATTGACGATTCAATTTTGCTTTAGCCAATTCAATTCAGCTTGTTTTAGAGCGAAATCTCCGAAAAGTTTTCCGAAACAGTTCCTATTTTGATGATCTATATTATCTGTTAGATAAGTATACAAGAATTGGGCGTGAAGAAAAGACTATGTTTGCTAGGTTATCATAGTATCGGCATGTTATGAGAAGTATGATAGACTAAAAGGGTTATGAATATTAGCGTGGTTGGACATGCGAGCAAAGGAATACGGGTATGAAAGGCGTGGAAACTAAGCTGACAGCTGAGAATTATCTATATCATATGTAATTTTATGTATTGTGGACATGTAGATCTAGATACACAATATTTGGATTGTCAATACGCATATAGTGATGTCATAACGGCCATGTGTGCTTTATGACCTTCGTGTTCACATTGTGACCGGCGATCCGCTTGAGTACCATCGGCCATATTCTCCGGATCATCGGGTCTAGAAACAATACGATCAATAGATCGATCAAACAGTGAGCAAGCGCAGGTGTCCATTCATCGTCGTTTTAACGGTTTGGTAATCTGTGGTATTACTAAACCGTTAGGGAGTTAATTCTACGATGTGGTTAAAATTCACTCTAAATCTAAATTTAAAATACTGCTTCGAACATAATATACGAAAAAGGTCTTAGTGCGTATTATTAAATATGGCAAGCTTTTTAATTATGGTTTTTGTAAGTAAGAAGGAAGCGAAAAAATGCGGATGAAGCAGTACGTCTGGACGTTTTTTTACACTCACAAACTCAAACACAAAGCTCTTTTATGCACATTATTTGCTGACTTAAAACACTTTGTTTGCTGACAAAAACATTTTGTTTACTGACAAAAACATTTTGTTTTCTGACAAGAACATTTTGTTTGCTTAAAAAACACTTTGTTTGCTTATAAAAATCATTTTGTGGCCTTTTAATGAGCTTCCTGCTGAGGTTACTCTTGTGCAAAACCGTTCCAAATCATGATGCTTTAGTGGCATCATGATTTAACTTCAACAACTTAAACAAAAATAAAAACATTATGTGCATCGCAACGCTGAATATTTAAGCTAATTCGCTGGCTTACATAAGAGCCAGCCCTTGGGTCACGTGGCGCTTCAATTAAAAGCCCTACAAGATTTTTGAAAACCTGAAAGGCACCGGCTCCCCACGGACCCAAGGTCTCGACCTCAAAAGGCTCAAATAAGTAATCTCTATCGAGACCACTATATTTGCGCCTTTTGTGATTCTCGGTCAAATCAGCCGCAGCACCAGCCGTAACCCAACTGATGTCCCAGGCAGATGAGATGGCGCAAAGGTGTCGAGGCAGGTAGCATCCCACACCAAAGGCCTAACATTTTCCCAATGGACAAGAGTCATACCGTCGAATCGCTTTAATAAGCTTAGTACTTTAATAGCGCACTGTAAATTAGTGCATAAACCCACTGTTGACGATTCCGGGTGAAGTGCGCATCCATATTCGGCCTTATCATAACTTGAAAATTTCCCCGTCGTACAATAAAAAAAAACCCGAGTCCATTAACCACTTCCATTCAGCGTGAATTGTACGCACTGCCTAGACGTAGCTCCACCATAGATACGTTTACCCTAACGGTTAAACAAAATCATCCACTTCAATCTGAACCTAAAGCCTCGTCGACACAGCTCATTCTCCATCACCAGGTGAGTTTCAGTGACACCTGCCTAGGGTGTGCAGTGATCGGATCGGAGTCCGCGGCATGTCGCAGCCGTCACGGGCGAGGAGTGGTTGATCAAACGTGACTTGTTCACCGTTCTAGTTACAATCCTAGCTTAAAATGGCTTAACACATTTATGCCTCAAGTTGACGGGCGCAATGCAATGCCGTGTAGGCTATATTCTTTGTGAATGTGACCTATGTAGTAAGGCATTGTTATAGACAAGAGATGCACTTAACACCAGGTGGGCTACATGCTTGTCCCGTCTCCTAGGTCTAGTAGCCAAATGCAACTTCCGAATTGCGAATTTCCGAAATAAAGCTTTAATTTCCGACAGCAATAATGCATGGGTTGACGCCGAGAACACCCAGCGAAGAAAATATCATCCATCATCGTCTTGAACCCACTACGCACTTATCATAATATCAGCTTCCTTATTCTGTTTGCTCGGAGCTTGAGTTGAATAGATCTATTAACAGTCAGCGCTTCAGGCGATGCACAATTTCTACCACTTCAGAATCGCACATACATTACCCAGCTTAATTTACATAGATACGTATGTACATTGCTTACAGCATGACGGTTTTATTGACTGAGCGTTTGCTACTTATTTTCAGCCATCCGTAGATATATTTAACCGCCTCTGTGGTCTAGTGGTTCAACCTACAGATTTGAGATCCAGATGTTCCGGGTTAGATTCCCAGGGGGAGTTCATATTGTGCTCGGTTTGGTTGGTGGTCGGATTTTGTTTAAGTCTGCTTGGCTAGCGACCACATCTTACCTAATTCTGTCGCCATAATAACAATTCTAAATTTTTTGTGTTCCGGCATTCAGAGGCAAGATAAGCCAGTTCCTCAGTTTGTTGAGGATTCCGGGTGAAGTGCGCCTCAACCTTCAGCCTTATCTTAACTTGTTACCAGGTGAGATGAAGGCCAAGCGCTTTCCCGTCGTACAATAAAAAAAAAAAGATAATATTGAGGCAGAATGAATGCGGGGACATTTAAATCTCTTTGTAGATTATATCCATCATATCCTAGAACTTAATATTTTCAGGGTAGTTTCCTTTTGCACTGTAGGTTGCACTAATGACCAGATCGCGGGCGTTTTCATAATGAGGTCTACGATGGAGCGAGCCTACCCAGAAAAGGAATAATGGTAAAAGGAATACTCGCTTTCTACAAATTATGTGAGAAGGCATCAAAAGGCATCAATCTCTCGCCAGCGATCTATCTATCAAAGAAACTTCCTGAAACAGTGGTAGCTATATCACACAAACACCAATCTTCACTTCCTTGTTGCGTGCGTGGAAAGTTCTGTGCTGTGTTTACATCTTTCCCACGTTTTCTGGGTAAGGGTTAGTTAGTCGCCGATCATCTATATACTCGTATATAAAATCTCAGGTGAGATGAAGGCCAACCAACTTCCCGTCGAATAATAAAAAAAAATCGTCTTGTAGCTGACTAGACATGACATGACTGACGATGAACGCACAGCCCAGACCATAGATACGATGGAACGAGATTTCCCAGGATCTGTGCATTTTCCATGGGATAGTGGGAATGAAGTCCGGGTGTTTCGGTTATCTATATAGTTGAGTTCCGGTTAATTTGTCGTCAAAGGCATTTCAAAATGCATAGTTTGAATTGGGCATTACTTTGCTTTTTTTTTATTGTACGACGGGTAGCGCTTGGCCTTCATCTCGCCTGTAACAAGTTGAGATAAGGTCGAAGGTGGTAGCGCACTTCACCCGGAATCCTCAATAAACTGAGGAACTGGCTATCTTACCTCTAATGCCGGAACACAACAATTTTATAATTGTTGTTATGGCGACAGAATTAGGTAAGATGGTGGTAGCTAGCCAGGTGGACTCAAACAAAGTCCTACCATCAACCAAACCAAGCACAATATATTGTACTCCCCTTGGGGATCGAACCTGGGACCTCTGGATCTGAAATCGTTGGGTTGAACCACTAGACCACAGAGACGGTTAAATTTTTTGATTTTGAAATGCTTTCAAAATACTTATATACTAATAATAATAAATTATCATTTAATAATGTTATATCGCTTATATTGCCGTGTTGTTCATTTGTAGTCTTGGAAACAATTAAAGCAAAAATTCACAATAGATTTACCAACTCACTCATCAAATTGCCAAGATTTGTCGTCAAAATTTGGTCGTACAATTATTTTTGGGCACACACCCAACACAAAAAGGAAGTTGGTCATTAACAAAAGTAAAGAGTTTATTTGAATTTTAGAAGTGGAAAAGAATAATAAGCACCTTGGCTTTATTTCTATCGGTCTTTATCCTTATCTCATCCGATTCGCATATAAGACAGATATTGAGAGGTTTGACTACATCAAACCTCATTCATCATCATCAGGCGCGTCGGGCTGTGATATGAAACATAGGTCTGGGTATTTCAGAACTTTGCTCAAGCAAGAAATCGTGTAAAGACAGTTTATTCAGCAATGGAAATATATTTGCTGAGAAGATTAATAAATATATCTAAAATATGCCCTTAAATAAGTAATGTACTTAAAGAGTTAGATAACGGTATAATGTTTAACAGTACGAATACGAATGATAATAGGTATGTGTATAATATTTTTTTGTTAGTATAATATTACAATATTGTTAGTTTATTTTAAATTGTTTGTGAATAAACATGGTATAACACCCAAACACAGAACATACATACATAATATTCATCATACAAAAGTTTATCCCGGATGAAAATCGAATCCAACCAACAGCGCAGGAGGCAAAACTACTACCAACACGTTAGTAATAAAGCAAGCCAATCAAACCTACCTAAGTGGGATAGATAATTGCCAGAATCTTCCGTAAAAGGATTCGCTTGTTTTCTGAAGTATCATCATCTTCGAGTCATAAAAGGGCCCACACAATGCCCAACAAATCTTCGCCGAGCCTCGAAAATGTGCAAACGAAGCCCTATAAGGTAGCGTTAGGAAATAAATTCATACTAAGCGAAAATCTATTCGAATGCTGCTACTTAGACGCTGACAATTGATCCATAAGTTAACTTATGGTCCTATCCTCAAGTCGATATATTAACCAGAATTGCATTTAATCGATCATAATATCTTCAAGAGTTAAAGAGTTCATTTACTTTTTTTTTGCGACGGGGAAGCGCTTGCCCTTCATCTCCCCTGGTTTCAAGTTATGATAAGTTGAAGGTGGAAGTGTACATCACCCGGAGTCCTCAACGGTCTGAAGAACTGGCTATCTTACCCCTAAATACCGAAACACAACAATTTATCATTATATTAGGCGTACTAGTAACTAGTGCCGCCTCTGTGGTCTAGTGGTTCAACCCACCGATTTCAGATCCTGAGGTCCCGGGTTCGATCTCCATGGGGAGTACAATATACTGTGCTTGGTTTGGTTGGTGGTAGGCCTTTATTTAAGTCCGCCTGGCTAGCTACCACCATCTTACCTAAGTCTGTCGCCATAATAACAATTATACAAATTGTTGTGTTCCGGCATTTAGAGGTAAGATAGCCAGTTCCGAGAAAAATAAAACAGACTCAAACATAACTCATTGCCAATGTCGACGAAATGTTCCTTAGTCTATTACAGTCATCATATAAACCTGTCCTGTGTACGTTCAGAACATGGTCCGAAGTATCTGCCTCTCCGTGTGAGCGCTCAGCTTCTTCTTAACTGTCACTGTCAGATATGTCTCTAAACGACATAGGCAATGTGGGCATCGCTGAGCAATCCCCCAGCATGCGAGATCATATCGATCTCACGAGAATAGGGCCGTTGCCTCAGGAAGGCTGCGCAAGCGCATCTGCAGTGTTGCAAGCACCTCCCACAACACTCCCACGCACACTATTAATGATCGTGTTATTAGGTGTAGATCTTATCGCAGTATATTAAAATAGTTTATTTAATGAAAATGACTTTTAATTTTGGTTTAGTGTGAGGTAATTATTATTTCGGAATTGATTTATCGATTGGCTCTGAATAATTTAAGTTGGCGTTATCCATTTTCATTCCAATGAAAATGGATAACGCCAACCTAAATTATCCGATTTCCATTTAACACTTACTTACTGAAATTTTCGACCTATTACGGTTCGTGAGATACAGTCCGCTGATAGACAAACAGACAGACGGACGGACGAAGAATGGAGGCTTAGTTATAGGGTCCCGATAGCACCCTTCGGGTACGGTACCCTTTATAATCTATAGATTTTAATCTCCTCTGTGGTCTAGTGGTACGACTTCCGGTGTCAGATCCAGAGGTCCCGGGTTCGATCCCCAGGGGAGTACAATATTATGCATGGTTTGGTTGTAGGTAGGACTTTAAGTCCGCCTAGCTACCACTATAACAACAGTTCTAAAATTGATGTGTTCCGGCATTTAGAGGTAAAATAGCCAGTTCCTCAGTTTGTTGAGGATTCCGAGTGAAGTGCACCTCCGCTTTCGGCCTTATCTTAACTTGTAACCAGGTGGGACGAAGGCCAAGCGCAAAAAAAAGTTATCATGTCACAGCTCTCTATGTTCCAACTACTCGCGATCCGATGGCACACGGTAACTATACATTTCAGAGTATCATAACCTATATGATTTTATATGAGTGTCAAACCCTTAAATTGCTAAAAGTATCTTCCGTTATACTCCTGAGTATTTTTACATTGAAAACTAATTCAAAATGTGAAAATAGACACCCAACTTCGCAATAAATCGAACATCAGAAAGGGCAGTGATTTCATAAGCAAATCGAGAGATAAGAGCTTCAATCCGTAATCAATTCCCTGCATTTTGTATCGGACTGCAAGAATGATGGCGCGCCAGAGGACCGCGGGCTCTCGCCATCATTCCGATACCTTAGAAATCTGTGGGAATCGACAGAGGGCTTAGAAAATTATATTACTTATCTAGGAAAACGTCGAATCGTAAATATACAGGGTTGAGTGTTTAGTGTTGGGAGCGGTAACAATTGTTACAGCAGGCTGAAGTCTCTAGAAGAAGTAAAGGCACTCATTTCTTATAAGCTAATGGGGAGTAAATTTCTCGAATAGCTACCACGACTGCTTTTTTTATTGGTGACTGCCAAGCGTTTGATTACAAGCCCACTTGAAATACAAGTAAACATTGGTCCTGAGATGCACGATTGTCTAAAAGGAACCAGTACACCCTGGATTTGAAGACTCAAAGATTGTACGGGTGCGGAAAAACGGAAGAGTGCAAGTAGTTCCTTTCCTTACCAGCACTAATGAGGTAGAGGCAAATCGATTAAATAAATGTAAACGGTGTGTTTGGACAGAATACATCGTAGCGGTCGCGGGTAGTTGATGGATGGAGGTATATGTGGTAAAGCCATAAGGGCTTAGGAATATATCCTGCAGTAGATTTCTTCGGGCTGCTACGATGATGATAACTTGTCAGAACAGCGATACGATCGAAACCCTGCAGGCTCGCACTCGTAACTCTTATTGTGTGAATTGAGCCGTGTCTGGGTGTTCCGTGGCTTGACGCAAGGCAGGTGTTACGCTCAATTGCTGGGTAATCGGAGATATGGCCATTGTGATCGGCTTCCTTCCTCGGCTATTGCCTAACACCTCGGAGGGCTTGAAACACTGATCCGGGCCTCATGATGGTTAAAGTGAAATTTTTACGGCGTCCGGAAATGTTTACTGTAGGACATGGTACTTTTGGGGTAGGCATGATCTCCTAATGTTCTACCTGGGCAACGGAATCGCTGGTTTTTGATAGCGGCTAGGACTGAATGATCAGAACACTGGTGCTGCAGTCCGTTGCCAAACCGTCTGCTGTCGGTGCGCGAGCCAGTGCCTTCGAGGATCGAGGAGATAGACACGTGTAGAGGTCTAGTTAATCCTTCTTTTATGAAATTATCCGTGGCTCTTTATGGTTGAATTGAGGGTCCAAGTAGACAAATTATTACGACCAAATGTCCACTGAGGATATGGATCTAAGGCGTTATGTAAGTGATGTTGTGTCTACAGCAACATCACGCGTAATAAATAGGATAAAACATATTTCATAAACAATAGTGTTAGATATCATCTCTTCCTTATATCCCATGCTAAAGGTAGTGTCTTCATTAATAGGGTACTTTCCCATACCAACTTTATTAATCTTAGGCAATTAAAAAAAAAAAGTTACAGATAATATGGATTTTTTTTTATGGATTAGAGTGGAATAGAGAGTTTCAATTTACGTACTACCTACCTGATCACCATACCTGGTGATTGTCTACACATTGTATGATATATTGTATACTTGTATATATTGTATTTAGACATTTAAAAAATGCAGTAGATTTTAGTTGTAGTAAGACAGATTGGAATATGCAAAAATAATAAACATAATAACAAAAAGCCCATAATAGTCCACTGCTGGATATGAGCCTCCTCCAATATTTTTAGGGATCGGCAAACCTCATCATCATACGCAGTTCATAAGTAACCCACTACTGGGCATAAGCTTCAACCTCCAAACGCCACTGTTACATGTTTTGGCCATACCTTAACCAATTTTACTTACTGTATTGATCAAAAAGTTCAAATGGCCTTTCTGTATCCTAATTAAATGCAATTATAGGGTCAACAATGAGGCCACCAGCCAGTTCACGCTTCTCAATTAGATGTCTATTGAAGGGCCGAGTGAAAGTCAAAATTTCGGAGCTTAGCCGAGTTTGATCTAGTTTCTGCTGCCATCAATCTTGCTGCTTGATTTTTGAAAGTCGGGTTATGAATGTCTTACTACTTACCATATTTACTGCGAGCAACTGCTGTACTGCTGTACTGCTTCAGCAGAGTAACAGGTGACTGAGGGTTAACTTACACCAAGGGATGAGCAGGCGGGTTGATAATCACATTGTTAGTGTTCAGTTTAATCATGTCGATGCTGCTGCCTATCTCCTAGCGTGATGCTTTAGTCGCCTCATTCTGCAGTCAACATAGTATGGGGGCAATAGAATCGCTGGCATTTGCTTGCAACCTTCTGCAGAATGTCCCAACTAGCATGGTAGGAAATCTAGCGCCTAACAGTCTCCGTTGGTGCGAGGGAGAGCTAGTCCCACTGGGTGAGCTCACTCCAACGTAGTCCTCATTCTTGCCTGTGCGAATTTTGAGGTCAAGAGTTCACCCATTTCATGTAAAAGTAAACAAGGATAGGGCCCTGGCATATATTTTGCCAATCAATGCAAGCAGTAAATTACCCCTTACTCTAATTTGTCGTACAATGCGACTAGCGTTAGAAGCAGTTAGTCTATTCTAGAATCTGTCGACGTGCTGCAAGTTTATTATACTAGCGTTAGGTACTAATTCTTCAGGATTAGCTTTATCAAACTGATAAGTAGTGCTGATTTTGTGAATTTAACCACAGTAATGCATGCTCCTTACACTGTATTAATAGCAATCGCGAGATTATTGCCCATACAATAAGTTTAGGCGGGCTGCTATCCAGAGCAGGACAATAAATTATTTACTCGTCTGTACTTCTTCTTTCGTGCAGCTTTTAAATTATCGTGTTTTAAAGTACCGTGACCACGGCCGTAACTGTCGGGAACATCAAGCCTGCACCTAGATGTTGGTCCAGTTTGTTGCCACCTCTGCCCCTCTATTCGAGCTTCATAGTCGAGCACAGTGGGCATCAGAAGAGATGAGAGTCCTGAGTAGGCGCTCCATAGGCACACTGACATAGGGATCTATGTATTCCTTTCTGGCCATGTTCAATTAGCAGCGACTTTATTGGATTCGGGTTTTCCAAATTGGCCAGATAATGAAATGTCCAGGAAGGAGCTGTTCTGCTGTAGCAAATAGTCTGGAGGAATAGGGAAGTTAGACCCCATCTAGTGTGATATAACTATGATATATATGAGAAATTGTTTGTTATTATAATCGATTTGTTTTATTTTAAACTCGATTTATCGATGACAGCAACTATCAAAACGAATACTATAGCATTATAGCTATTACGTAAGTTTCTTGACAGCCGTTTCAAAAACTTTTCATCTAGCATCGATTCCATCTAGCACTTGTCACTTCATTATTTAACGGTTTCATAATCGACGCTCTGTCTATATTTGTGTTTTAAAAACCAGTTAAAATTACTTGTTCGTAAAAAAATACGGAACTCAAGTGTGTTGGGAACAGTTCTCTTGCGTCGTGACACTATTTGATCGATAGGAGATCTTTTTAGATAACAACTGTGGAATGGGGTCGACGCCTCCGCAATACTTGAGCGTGAATATTTGTCAAAATTGTGGTGACTTTTGTAGACGCCAGTAGCAAGCGGCCAGACATAATTGAGTACACTGGTTTTATGAAAATTTCAAAGTGACCGACAGATTTGACGAGGTGAGGCGTATATGTGTATGGTGTTTTTATACCAAAACGCTCGCTTGAACCAGAAGCTTTTCAACAAGTATGAGCTCATCATTGGCCTTGAGTTGAAAGTCTATTACTACATCTATCTTCGAGCTCGTTAATTTTAACCATGCTTCCGAGAATCCAGGCTCAATCATCACGCCACTTCCTCTCCAAACAAAGTTGTATCGCTTCACTGTAACGCTCAACAAAAATAGAAGTTGATCTGTCCCGGTCCAGCCCATGAAAAAAGTCCTGCCAAATACAGAAAAAAAGCAATCTTTCCATTCCTCTCTGCCTAATGCTCGGAAACTATTCATGTCGTTTATCCTTCGATAAGGTGCCGGCGAATTGTGTCCGTCTCTGTCTGTTATTTCAAGTTTGTCCATAGCGAGGGAGATAGAGAGGTAGGGCGCAAGCGCACTGGCCGTTGATGTTTAGTTTCAAACGGTTCGGAACAGTTTGCAAGTCGCCGGCACCGCGCGCGGCCGACTCACGCTACCCGTCCGCATCAATATATCGAATTATTTTTACACAAATCTAACAAATAACAGTGCCTTATTAATGGATTGTGATGTGACGCATGCAATGACCTGCACACTGAATTGAGAAACGCGTGCATTTTTGACGCGTTTGTGTCCTTTTGGTATTACTGAAATTGTCTTAAGTTTTTTTTTATTTTATGCCTTTGTTGAGCACGTTTCCTCCGATTGGCACGAGCCTTAAATAATAATAGTGCACTGAAGTCGAAAACCAGTTTGCAGTGCGGTTTGGCTGTGGTTATCCTGGCCTTTCTCGGGCGAATTTTGGAGAACTCTGGGTACCTTTCGTGAACGCTTGTTTATTCGTTTTACTTTGACCCTATTGTGTTCTTTGATATCAGTAGCGAACATCAGCTTATCTAGCATATCAGTATTGTTTATCGCGACGTCTGCATGTTTGTGCACGTGAAGGCATTATTGATTTATTTACAACCACTGATTACCTTGACCGACCGGCAACTTTCTGTCTCGAGTGCTCGAGGCTAATCAGATCCTGACTGTACACTAAACTAAATGTATTTGTCTGTTTTTGCTACTGACATTCACCGTGTGACTAATTACTTTGTTCTTACTCAGACATTGCAACCTTTACAAGACCTCTCAAGTTTCTCGTAAAATTCCCACATATCAATGTCCATACGTCCGGTGTATTTATAATGCCTAACGTCTTACTGAACACGAGTCATACAATAAATATCTTCCCTCGCTGCTTACAATAAATATCTTTCTCTATAGGTAAATAAACAATTATTTCAATTCTGATGTATAGACACCAATTACTGTAACAATTTATATATATAATTGTTACAGTAATTGTAACAAGTAATGAGGATTCCGTTATCTTCACATTTCTAAATAGGTTTAAATATTTAATCAAAATTTTAAGCGTTGACTATGTGCCCGATCCTTTTTGAAATCCTTCCCGACTCTTTGTTTTAGATATCGCTATTTCGACCAAAGCCACTCAAAAAGTTTCTTGCCACTTGTTGCGCTTCGTTTCGCTTCCAGGCGTGACTTCGTTGCTGTTTTTTATCTGACTCGCAATCTTTAAAATTACCCAATTCACCTTTAGCAACTGAGTTTTTATGATCTGTTTCAATATCCGATGTTTTCATTGTGATTCATTGAGTTGTGTAAGAATGGCAGTCTTCCAAAACTTGTCACCCCGAATTATTTCTTCAATGAAAGAAAAATATTAAGGTTGAGTAAACTAGACGCTGCGCCGTCGAAAGATTTATGTAATGTTTGAGTTGGCGAAAATAATAAAATGATAATTAGGAGTGTTGCGCTCCATTGGCCACTCAGTATTTGAGAAATTGAATAATATGTATGCAGGATCACCTGATGTTGTCAACAGAATGAATAACTACGTGTGATAATCAATTAGCAATATGTACTTGAGAACCTCTTTGACTGATCTTTTTAAAATACCTACGTGGCATCAAAATGCTAGAATAACCACTGGCATTCACACAATGCAGTCCTCCACACACCATATTTTTATTTCACCGTCGTAAATTCTCCGCTTTACTACTCTAAACATTAAATGATGTGGGTCGGAGCAAACTAAGTCTTTTTATGAGCAATTTGCGGTATTTTTTGCAGCTTGAGTTTCTCGTGATCTCTCTTACTTCAGATACTTTTACCTTTTTAATAAAATTCATTGCGTTATTTTATTTCTTGTCTAGCGCTCACGTTTCTCGATCGTAAAACAGCATCTAATTATTTATCTACGTCATTGTGAGTAAATTTTACTCAATAAATGTTTCTTGTAGCTTTCATCCTACTAAAAGCATCTCCGAAAAAGCAGCTACTTCCTGATTTTAATTTACGACCTTGCTGCCTTGACTGAAGGTATCTAATACAATACCCTCGAGGGCACCCGCATCATGTTTTTTTTATGCATCAAGGATGAGGACCGTTAATGTTATTCCGATAAAATGTTTGGATTTTACTTTACAATATTTTACTTTAATGGTTGTGGCATGTTCGGAATGCATGTTTTTAATAATGCTTAGTAAAAATACCAAACGGACACACTAACAATTCATTTTATTAGACGAACGAACAAACGAGTGCCTTAAGAAATGAATAGTACAAAAATCTGAATAATATATTAAATAATACCCATTAAATGGTTGACTGGATTGAAACAACAACGACACTGCTGAGATGACCGTGACTTCTGGAGAATTCTACGTATGGAGCGATGATACAAAGCAATAGGTAAGTAAACAATACATTTAATGTAACAATGAATTTTTCATGCATTGACACAATGCACAAATAGTGAAAACAAGATGTATTGTTTTCAATTCGCATTGAAACACAGCAATATCTATATCGGTGACCAAATATGCCTTTAAAAAATAAAATAGCTTTACTACTATATGACCCGGATGCCAATTAAGTCTGTATGTCTGTAACCAAAACTATTATTCTGAAAGCGACAGTTTCACTTTCACTAATTTATATCAATTTGTAAAATCTTTGGAGGGCTTCCCTTTTACAGACACAAAACCTTTCAACTGTTGACTGATTGGTCATTTATCTTTCGGGAACTTTCTCTCTTTAGTACCTACAGTAAAATAACTTTTGAAACTGATATCAATTGATCTATCGCTATGCAAATTGCCCTTTTCATTCAAAATATCTGGAACGAATGTGAGTGCTCATAAAACTATTACAATAAAACTATCAATCGATATTCAGTATCGTGTAGAATCGATTTTAATGATTGACTTACTAGCCTATTGACCTAACGAGTTTTGTTTAGTTTTACGAGTGCTAATTGATGAATGTGTATTATAGGAAGCTATTCGTAGATTGGTTTATTGAAATTGCCGAGGTAGTTTGTCAGTAAGTATCAATATCAATCACGGTTGAAGTACTCGAGTCATAATTATTTTAGACTTTGATTGCTTTGAATAATGAGAGAACTCATGGATAACTAGGGATAGGAAAAATATGTTTGTCAAAATGACTGCTGTCGTCAACGGCAGATCGGCGGCAAATTTTACTTTCGAGAGGTGACACTCTCACAAAAAACGGATATTTTACTATCGACAGGTGACACTCCAACAAAAAACGGATATTTTACTTTCGACAGGTGACACTCTCACAAAAAATCGCGTATTTTACCTGATCCGATGTTACCAAAATAGTTTATTTTAGCTCCTGCAAAGATTATTATATATATGTGTATATAGATGATATCACATGCCATTTTGACCAACACCAGACTCAAATTCCTCCATTTGACGGTACCTAAACATTATTGTATTCTGTGTGCTTTTTTATAATGCAATAATTAATAATAAAAAAATGTACGACGGGAAGGTACTCGGCCTTACTTTCACCTGATTTTCAAGTTATGATAAGGTCGAAGGTGGAAGTGCACTTCACCCGGAATCCTCAACCAACTGAGGAACTGGCTATCTTACATCTAAATGCCGGAACACATCAATTTTTAAAAATTGTTGTTATGGCGACAGATTCAAGTAAGATGGTGGTAGCTAGCCAGACGGACTGAAAACAAATTCCTACCACCAACCAAACCAAGCACAATATTGTACTCCCCGGGGATCGAACCCGGGACCTCCGGTTCTGACACCGGTGGGCGAACCACTAGACAACAGTGGCGGTTTTCTTTCCCACATTGTAGTAAACTGTCATCACTGTGACTATTTTCATCTGTACTTTGCAGAAGCATGAAAATCCATCAATCAAAAACATCTTATAAAATTACCACAAACACTGTGCATATTTTTATCTTTACTTTGCAGAAACATGAAAATCCATTTATCAATCAAATCATCTGATAAAATGACCACAACAATTTGTTTTTTTTCTAACTAATAATTAAACAACAAACACATGTACTTATCCAAAGAAGTTATACATGCTTACGGTTTTACTTTTAGTGGAATAACATCTGTCGGATTGTATATGAAGCAAAAACTTAGCTTCTCCGAGAAATTCAAATTCATTTGGCACCGTTTTAGTTTCGTTTTCAGTAAACTTGTTTCCTAAATTTCCGCATGCGCGTTGGATCCGGCTTGTTGCAACGCTCTCTTCACGGCCCACTTCACGCCATTTAATTTTGTTTTTTTTTCTTTAAAATTTCGAACTGTCATTGTCATTTTTTGTCGTTTTGATTCGTACTATCGGTTGGTTGCTTGAGTAATCGATAGTCTAGTTATCGATTGTTAGTTGACGAATGATGGCGTCGCACCTTTTTGGTTTGGATCCGCCTTTATTGTTCATTTTCATGGTTGCTTTGAAAGTTACATAGTCATTTAAAATTGATCGGTTGGTGGTAGGACTTTGTTTAAGTCCGTCTGCCTGGCACGACAATTCGAAATGGTTGTGTTTTAGCATTAAAGGGTAGGATAATAGCCAGTCCCTTAGTCTGTTGAGGATTCCAGGTGAAGTGCGCTTCCATCTTCAACCTAATCATAACTTGACACCTGGTGAGATGAAGGCCATACGCTTCCCCGTAGTACAATAAAAAAAAGTTTACATTATGTTTTTTATGATACCAAACTACATAATAACCACAATTTATTATTTCTTGGTCGTAAAAGATCACGCAATAATCATGGGCGTAATAATTTAAGAAATAATAACTTACTTACTGGCCTTTACACACGAAACTCTGTTTCGCCGATAGAATAACGTGCTCTAAGCTTATATAATATTAAATTACATAGGTACCTACGGAAAGACGATGAATGCTATATTTGACGAACAAAAGAAAATTCAAGGAACGATTATTTTGTATTTTAGGTAACAGATAGATAAAATTCGTTAGTAATGGATTGTGTCATAGACGGCTCAGGCTTTTCGACGATTTTCCTGTGCTAGTGAAAGCGCCTTTCGTTACTTGTGATTGTGACCTTCTGCTATGTTGCCTCATCTGTGTCTTAATCTGAGGTCACTGTCGCGAGTTCAAGAAACAACTGTTTTTAGGGTTGTCTCAACTCAAAAAACCAGCTGTTGGTATCAATACTTTGATCCTGTTTTTTTATGATACCATCCAAAATTCTAAAAGTCATAAAACAAACGTTGTGCGCCGAGTCGGGTCGAATAACTCCGTTTCGGCATAGTACACATATTCTGTTATACCATGTATACCAATAAACGAGTATCCGGTCCAGATCTGTGTTGTTTCTAAAAAACTTGTAAATAATGTAAGTAAATGTTTGAGAAACAATTGTAAAAAAATTCATCACTTGTGGTCATAGTAAACAATAGCCATACAATTCGCAAACGAAATAACCAGTTGAAAGCAACCGAAATAGTAATTTAGACGCCGTTATGTTGCAGTCGGTTGATATCCAGACTAGGTCAGTTTTTGTGGCAGTCAACAGTAACCCGTGTCTTTGTTGGTTCGCGGTGATTTATAGGGGAAAGATAGGGGACAATGGCGGACAGTGTTTGTCAATTACCGTAGCGAAAACAAGCTCTTCTCATGTGTCTGAATGACTTCAGAAAATGTTAAAGCACTGAAACCCAAAATTATTGGTTTCACACACACTACACTAACAGTCCTATGATATACCTGATGGCATTACCCATTAGCAAAATCTTAAAATTCAATACAATATTTCATCCCTCATTCAATGCTAATAGAAGATAAAATATCCCAAAAACGTTGATACGGTAATTTTTTATATGTAAAAACGATTATTTGAAAGCATAAACACCATTTTCCAACATATTTTCTAACAAAAAAAAAACTCATCAACTCAATAGGCCGTTTGTAACGGACTTAATCGGGCTGATTCCTTTGTACATAGTTAGTTTAATTGTACTTTTTATTGAATAAAGAATTAAAATATCAAATCTACAACATTCAACTCAAATTTAACAGAAGCTATATCCTTTGGTATCAACATCCGTGTTCTAAGAATTTACGCATCCAATTAAAATGTATTTATGAAATCGTTACAATTTCACGCTTATTTTCTTACGGAGCTCGATATCCTATTGTTCTAGAACTTCCTCATTTAACTTTCGTCTTTTAGCGATTGGTTGCGCATCATGAAGGAAGATGATTTACTTTCTCATAGCAAGCAATTTGTCACATTCATATGATCAATCATTAAACTTGGATTAATTTGTGGAAAAAGCTATCGCCTGTTCACGTGACTCCATATTTCTGTATGCCTCCTAGCTTGAGGCTTTTTAATCGCCTAAATTTTATTTGTACAGATTCTATTCCAACAATTGAATATTATCTCTTGTTATATCTTGATATCGATAATATGTTTGACATTCACATGGCTGTTTTTTGATAAGGAGATATCTAAATCCCAACATCCCACCAAGCAAAACATCTGAATGACTTTATTACCAAGTTTCTTTAGCCTTGAGTTCGTTATAGGTACTTTGGTAATAATCACTCAATTTCTGTTCTTGAAGTTTACCTATTTAGATACTACCTCACAGTTAGTATGGTACCTATTTTGTGTCGCAGGGAAAATCATTAGGGCCCTTCCAACCCTATGGGGAGTGTCTACCTGTACCTATGGTAAAAGGCCAAGGCCAAGCGTGATGACAATACTGAGTCCTCCCATTGCTCTCTATGGGTAGGTCCATGTCCAGTAGCGGACCTTTTCAGGCTGATATTGATAGTGTCCCTATTTTATTTTATCATTGAACTATTTGCATGGCTTCAGTACAGACTCCTCCGATTCGTTTATAGCTTACTAGATCCAATTATTGTGAAAAGGTCGTGCTTCTTTGATATTGTAATCTTACATCATTGTCAAGTGACACAACGAATCCCTGAGCTCCTGGAAGAGTTGTATAGTAACTGATGCGCGTGGGTGGAACTGTGCAACCGTTCCAAATACTTTGTACACCACCTAGCTGCTGTGTTTGAAACCTCAAATATCATATCCGCAAATACACGAGCGTGCGTTCCACTTAGCGAATGTGGAAGTGAATCGCGTGGAATGGAATTCGTATCATTCATAGTGCACACTAGTTAACTAGATATCTTGATATCAATGGAATTGGAATTGGAGACTATCTCACAACTGTCTGTTTTGGAGCGCTTGACTTCATTGTATTTGTGGAATAATATTTTGCTATCTCTTATTTTTGCGGGTGAAGTGCGCTTCCATCTGCGGCCTTATCTTATCGTTACCAGGTGAGATGAAGGCCAAGCGCTTCCCCGTCGTACAAAAAAAAAATACCCGACTGCCTCTGGGTTGTAGGGTAATGTATTTTAGTACATGTGTGTTTATTTAATTGTAACGCTTTGCCAAGACGGCCATACAATTTAAGTATGGGGGGGTACAAAAGGGGGGGAGGGGAAGGATTTATGGTAAATAACAGGGAAGCTGGCAATAATATAATAAGCTAAAAAAGTTGGAAGAAGGTATAGCTAGGTTCTTGGTATAGCTTGCTGACTGGACTTTCTAAAGCACCTACAATATCTATTTAAGTCTCACACCACACGTCACCGCCCTTAGATCAAAAACAATGCAATCTCGTGGTGAATTCATTCTCCATACGCATTACGAATACGAACTGGCGTCGAAACCCTCTCACTTCCATTAGAGCAGCAATCATCTTGGGTTTCAACAATAGCCTTTACGTTGCGTTAGTAACCCTGAGATGAAATGTCTCTGTGTGTAATTTACCATCTGACCACAAGAATTATGCATCGCTGGAATAATACTTACTAAGAACTACAAATTGACTACAAACACGGTCTTATCAAATTGGCGGTTCTGCTGTATTAAATGTAGTAAAAAGGTTATTTGTTAAATCTAAACAAAAAATAAAATAAATAGACTCACGACTTTTTCCCCTTCGATGATTCATCTGATCACTACTCAGAGCGTGGATATTGGATCATCTACTAGGGGATAGTCAGAGGCACGTTAAAATGCGATGTGACCTTCAGGGCATGTTTAAAATGCGCACATTCATTTCCAAAAAACCGAAGTCCGTTGTGCACGACTGGGTTTGAACTCATCTATGCAGCACACGTAAGTCTTACAATCTAGAATCTGAATATCCCGAATCAGCATCCACAACGTCAATATCGCAGTTCCAAGACGAGTCACTGGGTAAGGAGGTCGTGGCTTCATCTAGCCGGAGGGCGTCCTACTACACTTGAGAGACGTTGTCTCCACTGAAAGATTCCTTGACCTTACCGCCTGTCGGCCCATCGACATATGGACATAATATCCCTATAATGTTATATATCGAGATAAAACTGGCGTATATCTGGGAACTAGAACGTTTGAAGCTCATATCCACATTCACACAGCACCTTGAAAACGGTTGCGTGTTGGTGCGCTGTAATTAAGGCTTTTGGAACAAAACTGTAGTGTCGATTATAAACCATGAATTAGTAACAGGTTGATGGGTGCCGCGATAAAACGCGGTTCGCATCTTTCTCTATTCACAGCATTTCAATTACCTACTCGTCTTCTCACCGTTCACTTTGAGTTGTTGAATGTTTCTAGTATCATGCGTTATGATATTGCCGTGGCGGTCGCGTCTTATGAATCGACCCCTCCAACTCAGCCCATGTTAAAGCCGACTAAGGGATCTCAGCAGAAGGAGACAGCAGATTCCTTCTGTGTATTATCTTCACCTTTTTTACGATCATCAATCCGCCTGCCAAGTGAGTGAGAGCCGTGGTATTTATGGCAACACTTCCAGCTTTGAAGGATATATTTTTTTTACTTACTGAATATATATATTTGACTTTGGAGGAGGCACTTTCCAGCCATGGACACTAATGGGCTGTTGATGTGATGTGTTATGAAAAGCTTAATAAACATGATGGGTTACCCTTTGGCTTAGAAGGCAAAGGCTCTACTAGACGACCTAGCCTAGAGGCCAGAACAAGGATGAGATCATCTGGAGCAAGCTGTCAGTCGCCACACCAACAATCCTAAATTGATAGACAATTCCTCAGACTGTTGATTACGGGTGAAGTGGCAATTCCACCTTCGGCTTTACCAATGCTTGAAACCAGGTGAGATGAAAGCCAAGCGCTTTCCCGTAGTATTGTAGAAAACGGCACTGGTTCTCTCTTGTACCGTTAGCGACTTCGGCAGGAGGTTGCTAACCAGGTGGACCTTTACAGGTCCTACCACCGTTGTTGTGATCATTCAGCGGATAATTTAGCAAAAGCCAGCGGTCCCATTGACCGGGGTAGACTATTGAGAGGTTGATCACACCTACCCCTTGTGCCTAATATGAATGCAACCTGTCTTTTTTTCTTCGCAAAATGTTTTAAAAAATTTAAATGCTTACAAATATTTTTCAATATTTTTTTTGCTAGTAGTAACTCGAGTTTCGAAGGTACTTTTTGACCGTATAAGATAATGCTATGCACGGTACGTTGCTAATACAAACTGACAGCAACGTCCATAATAACGGTGCTTAACGATCAGTAAACTGACATTATTAGTAGTACAAATATCTTGCATCACGAAATATTCTCATTAGAAATGTACGAAGGGCTTTCTAATTGTTCTTGTCCCACAATAGGTCTATTGTCTCTTTGAGTGGTGATGGTCCACATGTCCTCTTTGAATAGAGTGGGCGTATTACTTTTGAGGGACAATACGTTGAGCATCGGGAGATACCCGCTATTACATATATATACATCATCATAGAGATACATCTCATTTTATCTGAAACTGAATCGTTGATTCGTAACTTAGGTGGTCTTATCTTTTCAGACACCCGTTGGATGGACAGAGTAGATAAATGCTTTCAAAGATGCTATAAAAATATAACTCATAATGAAGGAATACCTAATAACGTTACAACAAAAACTTTCCAAGCTTTATTGCCCTTTTTCAGGATGTGTTCGTCACGACGGAACATCTACAAGGTACGGGTGTGGCCTTTGGGTACGAGCAGGGAAACCAATAGTTTCACCAATGGTATCGTCGAATTGCCACTATGGATGCCTTTTATGCCTCTAGTGGCCAGACTACGATGATACCATGGTCATAGTGAAGCGATTTTATAAGACTCGGGGCCCAGGTTGGCTGCTTTCTTAGTGCAATTTAACCAACACTTTACCGTACCTAGCTCTCTCCTCGGGTTTTATTAAATCTGTGCTATATTATAGTACCCCAAGGGCATACAATACCTGCAATCGAGACGAATATCAGAGATATTTATGACACAACACGTTTGCGACCTAGTGGTTGGCAGTGCGCAATTTTCAGCAATTTTGTCAGCATCATGATTATGTTATAACTGCATGTTGCTGTGGCACGGGGGCTATTGACTGATAATAATTGTAGTTCATATACTACATAGTTGTATTTCACATCATCACATCAACAGCCCATTGGTGTACACTGCTGGACTGAGCCTCCTCCAAAACTGGAGGGTTTTGCCATAATCACCGCGCTTGGCAGGCGGATTGGTGACCATAATAAATACATAAATATAACAGGATATTAATTTCACACAGCGGCATCTAGCCCCAAACTAAGCTTGTAAATGGGAACTAGATTACGGATGGAATACTTAAATACTTTTTTTTTGTAAATACATACTTAACATACAATACAACACCCAAACACAGAGCAAACAACTTTATTCATCACAATGATGTTTGTCCTGGGTGGGAATCGAACCCACAGCCTACAGCGTAGAAGGCAGAGCTACTGCCATACCAACTGAGCTATGAGGCTTGTTAAGTATGATAATAATAATGGTGTAGATAATACACAGAAGGAAGCTGCTGCACTTCTTCTGGCGAGATCCCTTTGTCGGGTTTTACGATGTCCATGGGCTGAGTTGGAGGGGTCGATTCTTAAGCCGCAACCATCATCATTCTCCTGCCCTTATCCCACGCTAGGTGGGGTCGGCACAACATGTTCTCTTCTTCCACTCACTCCTATCAACCGTCAACTCTGCATCTACACCTTTCATACCCATGTACTCTTTCACACAATCCATCCATCTCTTTTTCGGCCTTCCCTCGCTGCTTTTCTTAAGCCGCAACCGCCACGGCAAAACTGTATTTAATACAAATAAAAAGTTCCCTCTGTCCATTGTATTTGAACGAGATTCGTCACCAAACCCACATGTCGGTAGGTGCTCTTAGTGGAAATAGGTTAGATTGCTATGAGATTGGTGATATTTTTGGGAATACCTCGTCATTTGTAATCGAGTAAGTACACAATATTTGTATAAACTGCAACCTCACTAGCACGATTAAAAAATTAATAGAAACAGAGGAGAGTAAATTATAACCACATAAAAGTAATATTAAAAGCAATGGACGATTTGCTTGAGCAGGAAGCACGATTGGATGAATCTGAGTTCTAAAAGGAGAGGAAACTATTAAGTTGTCACAGACTACCCGTTACATCGTAAGGATGGATTTATGTAAACAAACTTTGGACGGTTCAACGTAAATAGATAAGGGTAATCTTAAAGATATTAAACGGGATCATTGAATTAATGTCAGAAAATTTACTGAAATTGACAGATACGCGACAAACTGTAACAATATATCTATTTTTACGGCTACGTAAAAAAATGCCCTCGCTGTTTGTTTTACCTGTAATTGTCTTGATCTCTTAATTCGTAAATGTATATAATTACTAAAAAACAACAGAGTGTATATGTGATATTATGGCAAATTACCAGTCAAATACCATAATATATGAATATTTCTGGGGACCTTATAACCCTGGGTTTGACGGTAAATAACTACAACTTAAAAGTTTTTTTTAATGAAAAAAACAATAATAGATAAACTTGGAAAAGTAATTAAATGGTATTTTTTACAATTGATCAGCAAGAAAAATCAACTTGACAGCGTATAGTCAACATAGTCAATTATAAATTCGAAGTGATGGCGGAGTACGACGATAGGTTATTCGTTTTTTTTTCAACTAGAGACACCTTGCTTTTTCAATTCACTTTACTTGCTGACAAAATACATTTTTGACTTAAAAGCATATTTAACTACCTGTTCGTTCATTAAATTATAGGCTAACGTTTGAATGATAGCAATGATAGCCATAAGTATGCCATGTGAAAGCATCTTCGGGCAGGTCATTACTTTGTTAGAATCTAGTGAAAACACTAGGAAATTCACGATGAAATTGCTAGTTACAGATTTACGGTTTGACCATTTACAGACACCGTTACGCATAACGCACTCGAAGATATTATCGTATTTCACCGTTCCTAGTTTACAACTTTACAAGGCTTAGTTTATGCCCCTATTACAGTTTCTTATTAAACTTTTATGTAAGTACAACTAGTTAGTATCTACTGCCTTACATTTCTTCTCCATAAATCTAGTACTTTCTTGATGTATGTAAACCGCCTCTATGGTCTAGTGGTTCACCCCGGTGCCTAAAGTCCCGGGTTCTTTCCCCGAGGGAGTACAATATTGTGCTTGGTTTGGTTGGTGTTATATTGGTGACTTTCCTAATTTTGTCGCAATAACAACAATTCTAAAATTGTTGTGTTCTGGCATTAAGAGTAAGATAGCCAATTCCTCAGACTTTTGAGGATTCCGGGTGAAGTGCGCATTTTGGCCTTATCATTACTTGAAAACCAGATGAGATGAAGGCCAAGCGCTTCCCCATCGTACAATTAAAATAATAAAAACGTATTATTATAGGTATATTAATATTAACGGTCGCCTGCATTTGTTTATTTTATTCTTCTTCGTGTCAATAAATCAATAATAAGTACCTACTCAAATTACTTCTGCCCAGAAAGTAGCTATTTTAATAGTCTGATCGGTTGCCTGGATCAGGTCCCTCTGTGTGCAAGCAGTTCCACTCAACGGGCAGGAAATAATGTGCGGCATGTCCTGTGTCGAGATTAGTTCTGCAGCGACCGACTTGGGTCCGGAGCCTATTGAGTGCTTTCCATATCGGCCACTGCAGGTCATGCCCGCGTGGCAGTTGCTCTGTCGGAGTGATGAAGTCTGAGAGTTTGGTCCTCCAGAGTTCGCATCTTGCTGCCACTACAGATTCTTCTGAGGAGGTGGTACGTCTCAGAAAACTGTTGCGGCTTTTCAAACGAGCGCGTGGGATTTCATAGCCAAATAGGGGATGGCGGCAGTTTTGTTCTTGTTTCCACTTTTCAGTAGAGCGGGCTATATCTCGGCGAACATCAGGTGGGGCTATGCCTGCCAATGGGTACAGCATTTTACGAGGTACATTTTAGGCACCCAGTGATAATTCGGCAGGTGTCGTTCAACGCACTGTCAACCTCTTTGGCATGGGTGGAGCGATGCCAGACTGGGCACGCAAATTCACCAGCTGTGAAAGAGAGAGATAGGCCAGTGGTTCTGAGTACATGCGGAGAAGCACCCCAGTTTGTGCTTGTAAGTCGGCGAAGAAGATTATTTCTCGTGCCAACTTTCAGTTCTGAGTTTTTTGTTTGTTTTTTTTTTAGTGAGTGTTACAATGGATTTGGGGATGATGGGGCTGTCTTAAAAATAAAATAAATCCTTAATAAAAATACGAAAAATAATCTGACTATTTACACTCAACTGTTAGCTGCCACGTTAACAATTTCTTCACATTATTGTCCCCATCTCTATTTATGTCATCTTGTACCCTTTTAGATGAATATGATTGGGTCCAACGCACTTTCCTAAAGATTCTTGCGCAAAGCGTTCCGAAAATTGGTTACGATTGTGAACGTGACTATCGCAATCACACATTCAATCATACATGCATGAAACGTATCGTCATCGCAATACAATTGCCATACGATTGATTGATCTCTATTGTCCGATTGATTCTGTGTCATGTAATCTTTTGGCGTGTTAGATCCCGATTGGACGTCAACGAAATTAACGGTTTTGTTGCCGTCCGTATACTTGGGTTTCACGTTTTGGGTAAGCGAACGGCCTGTTTGATAATCTTCCTTACTTAAAATACGTAAAATCATAAACCTATTGAATTGATTTGTAATGTCTATCATCTATCTATCTGTCGTCGTATTTTTGGCCTGTTCCATTTCCCCCCTTTGCTATACTTACAAGGGAGGATACATTCCATCTTATTCAGTTTTTCTTTGATACAGCTTCCTAGTATAGCACCAAGAAAACCGCCATTCAGAGCAGGCCATTACGCCTGTTATGTTCTAACGAAGTGTCGTACAAGCTGTTAAGGAACATTAAAATGGTAAGTCTTATCGCTGGCAGTTCACAATATGCCGGGAAAGACAAATCGTCCAGCCCATTTGTTGCAACTAAGACAGAACACGGAGTTTCTCCAGATTGTTTCCTATGATAACACCGCTGCCTATAAACTAGCCTTCGCCCCAGGCGTTGCTTGTTTGATGGACGATTGTCCGCTCGAATTAGTCGTAAGTTGCATTCAGGACCTGTCGATTGATATCGGAAACACGGGAATTTAAAACCATTGGTGTCTAATACCATAATATTGCATGGAATTCAATTGAACGGGGCGTATACTCCTTTTGCTTTTCATCATTTGCATATGATACAATAAATATAAATTTATATTGGGGCCAGGATTATATATATTGAAAGGAGTGTATTAAGGGGTTATGTGGCCCATTTTGTTTTTATTGCTCTTACATAATCTTGATTATATGAGCTGTAACAAAATGGTTATGGATCCGCCTGCCGATGGGGTTGTAGGTATATAACCAATCGTCTTTTTGGTATTTCAGAAGTTATATGCTCATTTGAAACATGCTCATTCTCTGATAAAGGTCACATCGTGAGGAAGCCGGTATGTCCCTTGGACCAAAAATCCGGCTGACGATGGGCTTGCAACTTGTCAGGTATTCAATACTAGCTACTTGCAAACCGTGTTCATGTGCCGAATGTACGATTGGACGTGCCTCTTACTACCCCGAGTAGGTCCTCATGAAGCCCTCCCTCGCTCTGAGTAGTGATCAGAGGTGAATCCTCATAGGGAAAAAGTTGTGAGACTGTTACTTATAAAAGTTCGCAAAGCCTGAACTAAATTAATTAATCTATTGAAAGATTGCAATGAAGATGATTCTCATACCATTACCAAGTCTAATTAAGTTTATCGGATGAAGTTTGAATAGGTGAGATCTCCTCACAGACATTAAGGCTGTATAACAGTATCACACAAGCGACAGAAGTCTCAGCGATTGTATACTTAAACTTAAAATTGTGATAAAACAGCTAAAAAAGGTTTTTATGGATCTAAATCTTTGTTTAGGTAAATTGATAGCTGATAGAGGAATAGGGTATTAGATAAAAACACAAAGGATTTCACAACAATCCACCTGAATATGTCTAAAACTCCACCAAAACGCTAGCAAACGGAGCAGCAGTTTTCATTCAATTAATCATTGTCTATCAAGGTTGTAACGTAGAGTAGCTTACTTTGCGTTGAAGCCCTAATTTATTTTTGTTTCTAATTTAAGAATAGTATGAAAAAAATAGTATGGTTGAAAAATCATATCATTTCGTTTCACCAATGGATTTTTACAAGTATGTAACGTTTTTAATTTGATAATGGTTTTTTTTATCATTTTTTGACTGTAGATCTGGTTTTAAAAATAAAATCACTTCACACGATAGCACGAATCTCTATTTGACTATGAATCTTTCGAAACGAAAGTTACCATCAGTGATGTTTAATACTAAGCAAACCATTTACTATGTACTAAACAATGAATGCACTTGAAATCTCCCGATAAATCAAGTATGTTCAATGCATCCCACACGCTTCATTACAAAGACCCATAGAAACTTTAGATTGTACACTCCTAATTAAGCACAGTGCACAGCTTAGTATCGGTTTCTTCATCATCATCTTAACTCAACGTGTTGCCACAACAATTCTAAAATTGCTGTGTTCCGGCATTTATATATTTTTTTTATTTTATTTTATATTATTATTTGATATTGTTTTTTATTGTACAACGGAGAAGTGCTTGTGCTTCATCTCACCTGATTTTCAAGTTATGATAGTCTAAAGATGGAAACGCACTTCACCCGGAATCCTCAATAGTCTGAGGAACTGGCTATCTTACCTCTGAATGCCGGAACTCAGCAATTAAAGAATTTTGGTTACGGTGACAGAATTTTGTAAGATGGTGGTAGCTAACCAGGCGGGATTAAATAAAGTCCTATCAGCAACAAACACCCGCGTTTTAACATTTTACAACACGGGTTTACGCGAGTATCTTTCTAACTTCAATTAATCATATTCGTGGACTTTGCCAAGCTCCGTTTCAACGTCTGGGCACTTTCATATGAGTGTGCACTGCATATGATTAGATTTCTAATGCAATCATTTACTGCGGAATCTCAGGAACCGACGTGAATTACTGTTTCTCGTGTGTGGTGCTTATTTCGTACGTAGTTTTGTATCACTTGATCTATATACGTAAAAACGTCGTGAAGCTGACTGATGACAATCAATTTGACTTTTTTTATTTCATTTTAGGGTGTGATAAATTCCCACGGAATTACGAGACGTATTCCCGTTCGTTTCACTAGTTGATGTATGTAGTTATATTTGCAACTAACCAAAAAACAGTAAAGTTATAGAACGAGAAGCATAGCTTTTCAGCGTGGCAATGCAGCCAGTGTCCTGGGCACGCTTCAGACTGGTACTAATCTGAAACAGATAAGTTACATAAAGACCGTTTGTAACGGTCCTTAGATAACCCGACTGCTTCCCTTGTATTTAGTAAGTTTAATTGTATTAAGGACCAAATTTAGCAATAAATAAAGCGGCCTAGTGCAACACACTGATGGTTAAAATTCACGTTTCAAAGCTAATTCTTAGCGGCAGCGGCAGTAGTCTGTGGGTACGGATCACAAAAAAAATGAATTATCTACTGATCCGGCAGGCTGAACGGACTGTGTGCTGAATTCACTTTATTTTTTTTTTGTATTTTTATTCGTGACTTTTGCTATAAATGGCATGGCAGTCACATCGTACCCTAATACATTCAATAACACAAAACTTAAAATCTAAAGGATATGAAATATAATATACCTACTTAATGACATTATCCGTCGAGCGTTTACCAGTGTCAATGTGCCAGCCGTTCTTGAACCGAATGGTCTGTTACGTGATGATGGTAAGCGGCCCGACGGTATGACTCTTGTCCCTTGGGAAATGGGTAGGCCTTTGGTGTGGGACGCTACCTGCGTCGACACCCTAGCGCCATCTCATCTGCCTGGGACATCAGTTAGGGCTGGTGCGGCGGCTGATTCGGCCGAGGATCACAAAAGGCGCAAATATAGTGGTCTCGACAGAGCTTACCTATTTGAGCCTTTTGGGGTGGAGACCTTGGGTCCGTGGGGAGCCGGTGCCCTCTGGGTTTTCAAAAATATTGCGGGGCTTTTGATTGAGGCGACACGTGACCCAAGGGCTGGCTCTTATTTAGGCCAGCGAATTAGCATAGCTATTCAGCGTGGCAATGCAGCCAGTGTCTTGGGCACGCTTCCGTCTGGTACTGGTCTGGAACAGTTGAGTTACCTATAGGCCGTTTGTAACGGTCCTTAGGTAATCTGACTGATTCCTTTGTACTTAGTTAGTTTAATTTATTGAATAAATGTATACTTGATATACCTACTTTATAAATAACTAAATCACTGATGAACAAAATGTGCGCCCCAGCAAAATTACCTCGTCAGAATTGGGTTCGGATAAGATTTTAATGAACATACCAATATCTGTCCGATTGACGCACAATTTGAGCATCAGTAATTCTTTACTTCTTTCATCAAAATATTCCTTATACATATTATAATAATTCACTATTATGATATAGACAATTCTCCGGTTTATTTTCATATGAAATGTAGACAGGTGATGTGCTATGTTCCTCTATTGCCCAGTAGGCCAGAATCCCATTACCGGTACCAGCATCTTTATGTTTATACGATCCCATCCCAGCCAAGCCCACTGATCCCACTTCCGTCGTTTTAATTAGAAACCTTTCATGCGATAACGTTGTGTTGGTTGCGACTTGCGACATGATTGTTTGTGTAGCTCACAGACAAACTGGCTATTGCCTTCGGTTTCATCTGAGTACACGTAACTACGTCATGGTGAATCGGCGTGGTGAATTAGTTTGCTTCTCTGGTTGGGTTTTTGAATTGTATACTTTCTATCATAATACCTAGATGACGTCGGCAAATTGATGTGTTTCTTGTAAATCTTCGAAGATAGTGACCAAAATGTTTAAACCAATATTTGGTTTCTTATCTTCGATAATCTATGATCGATGTTTAACTTGGAATCAGCTTCCAACTTCTGATGTGCCAATTGGTTCAAAATAAAAAAGTGTTAAAGACATGCTCACTTTCTTACTCACACACCAAATTGAGCGGTCCAGTTTAGTTACCTACACTGAACTGCATCGGAATTGAGTGGCATCCAATTATGAGATGGTATGCCCCTGATCTGTGCATGTAACGAGGTCAACAGCTGACCAATATTAATAAAATATCTGTATTCGCAGTGACTGCACCGATAATATCACACGATAATCTTGTTAGTAGATTTTGTTATTCTCGAAATATGAATATCCAATACTTCTCGCGCTATTTTCACATCTACTTAAATATTGTCCTTTTATGCTTTTATTATAAAAAGTAACTTGATACGCGTGTTCTTCAATTTCTAAAGGTGTGTTGTGCGTTCCAGTGTAACGCGGGCATCCATTACAGTCGGTACTAGTTGAAAAAAAAAACTCTTGTAAATATAAATGAATAAATATTACAGGACATTTAACACAGCGCCATCTAGCCCCAAACTAAGCATAGCTTGTAATATGGGAACTAGATTACGGACAGAATACTTTAATTTTGTAATACATACGAACTAGGTATATTATACAACACCCAAACGTAGAACAAACATCTATATTCATCACACAGTTGTTTATACTGGGTGGGAATCGAACCTACAGCGCAGAAGGCAGAGCTACTACCAACTGAGCTATGAGACTTGTTAACAATAAAACGTTTAATATATAAATATTAATCAAAAATCATTGTTTGATGTGTTTATCGCTTCGATATCGAAATAATATGTTTATTCTCTCATTGCTGATATTATTGGGCATTGCCATTGTATTTGTTACTATGTAATAAGTTTTATATATGAAAGTATTTTGTTCCAGGTAACCAAACATTTTATATTCTTTGTCGGCTGAAGATATGAGATGCGCTTCAGGTAAGTTTTGCTAATTAACATCAACCTTATTATATTCAATTACGCAACCTGATTCGTCGTAAACCACAATCAATGGGCAGTTTAAATATAATTATGTATCTTGCTTCCCATATTAAACTTTATTTCTTTACGTAATAATATCTGCTAGTAGCTTTATGTTGTTATCACTTTCACAGAGGATATTATGTTTACCTTCCTAGTTTAAATCATCCTTGTATTAATTCCCATTAAATTTTACGGTCTATAAAATACCTATTCATAATGCAACAGCGCATTAGGGCTAATCGTTCAAATCGCCATTTCTATTATGCGCATTGTTGAAGGCTTTTACGCCTCTATCGAGGGTAATGTATAAATAATATCATGGTGTCAGTATTCTATTAAAGCTTCGGCTTCTTAACTACTTCAAGTTTATGGTCCTTACCATTAACTAAGAGGGTGTAATATGTTTGTTTGTATGTCTGTAGCATCGTAGCTCTGAAACTAGAGCTGGGATGGTTCATAGGTTTGTTTGCACCATCACATCTTTCCTCGGTTTTCACTACCGTTTTAATTTGTGTGTTTCGTAGATCTATTCGATACGTTGTTTTGTTTTCCCTAAATAAGTTTTCTAAACTTTCTTTAGCTAATTTATAAAGTCATCAATCATTTAGAATGCAGCTTTCCATCAGATGGCCCTTAAATTTGTCACACATTACCATTTTAGGAGAAATTGCAATATCATACGTCTACTTCTTAACTAGTCGCCCGTTCATTTCGTTTTGTGGGAATTTCCTAAAATCTCTACTTAGTACGGCCTTACACTACAAAAGGTAGCGGTACCCAGTAATTTTAGGACTCTTGGACCTCTGGCTTCGGCAGTTATTAGTAAGCTACACACCGATTTTATATATTTACATTTACAGCATCATGCATTATTGTGACTGTTCTTTTTAGAGTGTTTTTCATATTCTCCCGATCATAGACGTGCAATCGTTTAAATAATTGAAAATAATTATGCGAAATTAAATAGTCATTGCTGTTAGAGAAAACAATTAAAGCTATTGGATTAACTATCGCAACGGTTTGTTGTGGGACATAATTGCTATTTGTTTACTTAGTTGCCGTTTTTTGTTATCAACTTTCTCTTCATTGTTGGTAATTTCCGCTTATTTCTGGAAGTCCTATTTTTACTATCCGCCAAAATATTATGCCATGAAACGATACCTGAATCTGTTAGTCACACCTAAATGACTACCTTTTCAGTATTTATAATTTCCGATATATGATTGGATACACAAGTATCCAATCATATAGTGTATGTAGTGCCAAAATACGCTTTTTTCAATCCACGACATGTTTTGAACAACTTTTGGTTAACTACAATTAACCAAAAAACGTCACATGCGTACTTACCCCTGAATTTTGCGCCATAATAATTTTGTTTTACATGTAAGCTGGTGGTCAAACGCTTGACTATTATCAATAAAAAAATAAAAATATTTCGTTACTATAATCCCGTGGGAGCTCCATTAAATCCTGTCCTATGCAGTTTATAATCAACATCATCACCGTTCATTGATTGTGATCGAATAGTTAAAGTTAAAAAGTTTACTTCTCATTAAAAACTTCTCATTCATTAAAAAGTTCTCTTAGTATGAGAAAGTAGTATAACATCTTATTGGCTAGTCGTTCATTCATTTACATGTGTATTTGTAGTACTATAATAGGTAGGACTACCTGTTACATTACATGAAATGTGTTCATATTTGACGTACCTACACGTGTAGGTACGTCAAATATTACTTTATGTTTTCTACATAAACAAAAAGATAAAAAAAATTACATGGGAAACATTCTGGCTATCGAAGTCTAAGTAAATAAGATGATCCTTTATAAGCTTCGTGTAGAAAGTAACAGCTTCTTGTTTCACAGTTTACACAAACAGACAGTGGCACGTCTCCCCCCTGGGGAGGGGGAGGGGGAGGCGTGAGAAACAAGCACGAAATGAGATCTGGCTATTGTGCGGCGCTTCAGTTCAGATTTAACTTTAGCTCGCCTTATGAGGTGTAAACGTGTGGACACAAGCTTCTAAATAAGGAGAGAAGTTGAACTGTGTTCACCTTTGAAGATGAAATCATATTTCATGAGTTGTAAAGACCTACCGCCTCTGTGGTCTAGTGGTTCGCCCACCGGTATCAGACCCAGAAGCCCGGGTTAGATCCCAGGAGTGGTACAAATTAGTGCTACCATCTTACCTGCCTAAATTGACATAATATGATTTCTAATTGTTGTGTTCCGGCAGGCAGTTTCTCAGACTGTTGATGATTCTGGTGAAGTACACTTCTACCTTCGGCCTTATCATATTTTTACACCAGGTGAGTGGACGGCCAAGCGCTTCCCGTCATAGTTTTTTTTTTATGTGTGCGGCAATGATTTTGGATTTTAATAATCTAAAATGTCCTTCGGCTTTATTTTTTTCCAAATAATAATCCTGCTTATACCTAAAGAATGTAAACTTTTTTTCTGTATGATCCAGAGGCATTTATACAAATAGACGAGTAAATAAAATGAACATCAATTATTCACTATAATATCGTAACATTATTGAATCCGCTCTGTAAATGAGGGCTTGCGAATCTGAATACAAACACAGGATACAGGAATCTGTTGCATTTACCTCCGCCCTGTTTACTTATCCCGCTTGTACAAAGGCTTTGCGTTCTATCGCTCGGTTCGTTTGCTTCCTTGCTTTAGAACGTATGTCCCGCAAGTTTATTGATTTTACCTAGAACACCAAAGACCTGGCGATGTGCTATGGAGCAAGAACGGAAACTGCAACACGTGTTTTACTCGACCCTCCCATGCTTCCTCCCGTCCCTCATTAACCAAGAAACTATCATCACCGTGCTCGACTACGGACCTTGCCTCACTGCAATACGGCTTAATATCCTGAGGTGTTCTGTTCTTCGGTTGTGGTACTAAATCCAGAACGACAATGTGACTGTTTTTTGAGACGATACATGCTGGGTATGGTATGGTGACATATTTGATTTATACTTTGAAGTCGATGCCGTCTTCATTAGTGGCCACAATGATCTGAATCTATTTTAATGCAGTTAACAAATTAGAATAAACCCCTATTCTAAGAACTTCGCCCGGATCCTCTGCTTTTATTGCATGTTCTTTATCAATGTTTTAGAAATTACCTGTTGTGATACGATCCTTTCGATTTCAATTCGTTTATTCAAACTGTACGAACACATGGAATTCATCAATAAATTAAAATAAGCTTAGATGCCTATATCAAAAACTAAACCAAAGTAGGTACATAAATTCTAATGAAAGTAAAAAAGGTAAAAAAGGCCATAGTGCAAAAATATATAAAACATTCTAATTTGGAAAAAAAATGTACAGGTATATATTGTAATGCGGCTTTGTCAAACTATTAAATTAATGAATACTCTAATATTGAATAATCAGTCCATGTCTTGGGGTCAGTAATATAATCATTTTCCTTTTATCGTATTGTATAAAATATACTTTTTGTATATAACTGGCTACTCCATACATCTATTGCTTCATGAGAAGAAGTAATCAACCATTTCACACACGTTCCATCACGTTTTGATCTATGCGATGCCAGAAACAAGTTATTTCACCACATGACATATGTCAAGCACTACAAAGAAGTACATGAATGCAGCTGTGCAGTGTATACTCAACTGTTTGACTCAATTTCAATAATCGGGCCGTGACCCGTTATATTCGAGTTGTGAAGGATAACGAATGAATAATTTTGATCTTGGTTGGATCTTATTTTATCAAAACAATCGTATCGGACCAAACATACATATTTCAAATTTCCCTTCGTATGTTTTTAAAAGAGTACCTAGTTAAAAATCGCGAATATACATTACCTTGCGTATAACGTACGAAGAACGTAGAGATAATTTTGACCTACGTATTTTATCAATACAATAGTATCACAAAATACCTGTGTGAAATTCCTCAAGTGTGTTTAAAAGATAAATTACATAGCTTGTAAAGCTATACATGACACATTTGAAAAGGATGAATAGAGCTTTGAAGAAAGCTACTTGAACATAAAGAAAATATGAAAATACACACCGTTGAGCATACAAGTTTTATCTAAGTGCATCCCTCGGACTATCCGACTTTCAAGTAATTGAAATAAGCTTTTTATGCGCTGCCATTTTAACCAATTCATTGTAATTATTCTGTTGAGTGCTGCTCATTAAATCATAAACATACGTTGATTATTTTACCTCATTTGCTGATTTTGTTAAAACTCAATATTATAATACAGCCTTTCACTAATCCAAAGTTATAATTATTTAAAATTATGCTCAATTAATGACTTCATGCAATTTCTGCAGTTTGTTTAGATGATTTCTTCGATAAATGATATAATATTTAGGTCAAGAGTTGCCATATGCAAATGTGCACACGGTTTCCGTCAGGCAATGTTTTAAGGATATAATATTATCTTGATAACCTAGAAAATAACAAGTCTATGGTGAGTAACAAAACACTTTTATTTGAAATAGATATTGTTACATACCACAGAAATGCAAAAATGTTTTATTCAGTGGTGATAGGACCTGTAAAGTTCTACCTGGCTAGCGACTCTTCTGCCGAAGTCCGGCGTCAAATTGTTTCCGTGTGCCATCGGTGCGCGGAAGAGCCACTACCTTCTGGGGAAGCTCGCTCCATCGTAGACCTCATCCTTGCTCTGGCCTAGAGCAAGCTCATCATATAAAAGAAATAACGGCAGCTTAAAAAATAACATAGTTCAGCTGGTATGAGTGCGTGCATTGCTGAGAATACCATAAAAGCTTGAGCAAGAAATGTCGCGTGATGGCAACATTTTATATTTGACCTGCTTTTGCTTTTACCCTGTTTAGTGTAGCTGAATGAAGCTCCAATTCGTCACACCGAATGACTATGTTTGAAGGTAATAAACTGTAGGCAAAATACTTACATTTTCTTAACAAATTTTCAAAGAACAAAAAACCAACAGTACAGACCAATACAATAAATACCTGCTGTTGGATTCTAAAATATCCATGCTCTAAATCAGAAGAGGACGATCCTCAAGGAAATCAGGCTGAGTAGTGCATTATAAAGTTTCATTAAACATAATGACTGTTCTTTGAAAATAACGGTTAACTTACTTTGATCTTTGCTAGAGTTGATGGATGGAGGCGACTCAGATCGCTATTTATAGTCGATTGGGGGAGGTAAAGTCCTACCACCAACCAAACCAAACACAATATTGTACTACCCCTGAGGATCGAACCCGGGACCTCTGGATCTGACACCGGAACGCGAACGACTAGACCACAGAGGCGGTGAAAAAAAAATAAACTAACTATGAGCAAAGGAACCAATCGAATTACCTGAAGACTTGCAAGCGTTCTTTTGTACATAATATGTCTATCGTTAACTCTTGACCTCATAACTTGCAGGCACTTGCACAGTCAAGGATTGAGGTCTACGTGGTGGTTTTTCTACACGTGTGGTCCTCGCTTATCAGCGAATTCGTTTTCATCAGATATTACATAATAGATTAAACCTTTAGTGTCGATAAATCAAATAAGATAATTTCGAGAACCGCAACGCTGATCCGCCATTTTGGTCTGAGGTCGACAACCTTCTCTTCAATCATGACTGGGGTACGAGTACGCCTTGAGAGACGGTTCAATCAGTAAGACCTTGGACTTGTAGTGTTTTATTGGTCTTACTAAACATTGTGTGTACAAAGTAGCTATTCTAGTATTGTTGTACGTTATTGTAATATTTTTCATGTTAAGTTGTTGCAATTACCATTTATGAATGTAATCCTTGAATACCAATGGAATTCATAGTAATAATATAATACCTCAGGTGACGCAATGCATAAAATACAATGTAATATGTATTGTCTCCTGGCGGAACCCTATATACATATCCTATGAATTCCAGTTTAAGAATTCTTGGAGCACAAATCGCAGATTTTTGCTTTCCTATATTTAAAAGTTGTTTGTTGTTTCGAAATGGCATGTCCAATTCAAAACATATACCTATGGTTAGTTTATTGCCTTGTGTGAATATAATAAAGTATTCTCTATTTATCTACATATGTATAATCTAAGGTTTTTTTTTAATATTTCTAAATTAATGCAAAACACTGTGTAGGGGAAAATTCTACTTCTTACGTTTGAAATACTTGCTTATTAAGAAACTTGTTCACAAGTTCATAATTATGATGGTCACTTACTAAACACATGTACAATACATCAAAACCATAACAATTTCATCATGAATAGATGAAAACAGTAAGTAAAACAAAATGCAAACAACAAAGTGCTTGAAGTACTTATTGATTATACATAAAGGAACAACAAATCCGAACAACAAATAACAGGAAATACTGCCGATAACAATCCTGTACTAACAAATTATCGCATCGGGAGGGTAGCTAAGCCAAAGCCAGGCCCTTGCAGGCTATTACAGGGTGCGCGGTCAACGACCTCACTTACCTAATGGAACCTGTAATTTTGACCTAATTTGTCCTGATAGTGATAGTGGACTCGTAAATTCGCGCGATGGCTCGCTGATGTAAAGTAGTATCTGTTGGCTTATGACTGCGACAAGAGCTTTTATATCATTAGCTGTGTACAGACAGCACAAACTATACTTGAATATTCTCATTATCTTTAGTTTGTTCCTTTTTTCGTTGTGTTATGATTGTGTATATGTGCTACATATTTTTTATTTTTATTATTTAAGCCTTTTATTTCAGATTAATGACATGGTAGGTACTTGATTCAATATTTTACACGTTATCGATCTTTTTTCCATTTTTTTGGCCAATTCATCCTGCAACTTCTTCCACTCATTTCTATCTCTCGCTATTCTTGTCTATGTTTATCCTGCTATGTCCTTTAGCTCGTCCTCCCACCTTTTGTGCTGTCTCCACCTTTTCCATTCATTGTATTTCGGGGACCAATTCATCATCTATAAATTTCTCATTGTTACATATATTTGTCTGTTGTGTGTAATATAAAAATGTTTTATGTCTATGTCAAGTTCAATTATTTAGTTCAGTAGTAGCCCATTGCTTTGGTAGCTCGTTATGAATAAATACGTTTTTGTTTGAAAATATTTTCAAATTGATACGTACGATATAATACTTTTACATTTAGAAAAATAATTCTTGAATAGTTCACAGAAAGTTGAAAATACGTAAGCGAGCAGGCAATATGTTAGGTTATTATTATTTATAGTTACTCATAACTCCAATGTTTGCATAACTAATTCTTGCGTCTCCTGATTTTTCTCTCATTAAACTGCTATTTAAGACCTAGCAGACTTATTAAATATCTCAAATAGTATAATTAGCCTTGAAGCAGAAAGTTAATGCAACTATCAGTTTGTTTCGTATCCCACTCACATCCCCCTCATTTCTATGAAATGGTTAATTGCTCAAGTCTCTCTAGATGTCTATAATAGCAATATGATTTTGAAACAAGGGGTCGTTGGCCTACAATCTCGCCATTTTCATAAGTTACGCATGAGCAATCAAACAGTATCGTATGGTGGTAGCATGTATTATTTCACGGTAGCTTGCCGGTAACCCCCCTATCGATGTCACGCAAACCACCAACCACGTGCCGTCTAGGAGTGTACTCTTAGGATATCACATTTACATACGTTTACAAAGTACACTATGAGTTCGTTTTTGATGAGATTGGTTTGATTGTTTTCAATTGCAGGTCTTACCACCAAGTCGGGATCATTCAAGCCAGCGATTCAGATTCCCGGAGTAGACTATTAGTAGGTAGATCCCACTTACCCTACCCACTCAGACCCTAGAATAAGATAAAATAATAATAAATATTACAGGACATTAATTTCACACAGCGCCATCTAGCCCCAAACTAAGTAGGTATAGCTTGTAATATTACAAGATTACGTATAAAATAATTAAATACTTTTTTTTTTTGTAAAACTTACTTATCATACAATACAACACACAAGATAAAATGATTAGAAAGCAAAAATAAATACGAATAATTATACCACGACTCAATAACTTTGCAGGTTATTACTCGTAACTCGAATTACTGCCCAAGTAATTTACTCAGAAAAGTGAAGCAAATAATAGCATTTATCTATTATCTAGCTACATATTCTAGATATATCGCGTGCCCTAGAACCATGAAGTGAAACGATACTACAAAAAACACCCCTAGGTCATTCACCCTGACCTTTTATAACCTTGTACAGAGTAGCATTTAACTAGCTGAAGTAGCTAATGATTTAATAGACGCCAACGATACTGTCATAGTCAACTCTAAATCTGGAGACGGTAGGCTCATTTTCGATGGATAATTTAAGAGTGTCATAAATCCACACTTTACTGTATGAAGTAATTAGTAAGCAGAGGGGTTTCTTTGTTCTAAAGAAGGGGTTCATTTATCACGTTCAAAACAATGTAGCCTCAAATCTTAAGATGCGTTTTTGATGTTTATGTGTCTGTGTGTGGAGAAAACTGCTTTCTAAGAAATGACTCGCTGCTGTGTCAAAAAAATTATCATGAAATTTTTTTTTGGCGGAAATCGTAATCTAGGTCTAAAAATGTGATGGCGCGATGACATCTTGACCATTACCACAAAAACTGGGAAGTGGGAAAGAATGGAAGGAGTTGGGAGAGGCCTTTGCTCAGCTGTGAAAAACGAATTTTGAACTTTTTTCTATGTAATGAGGATGAGACCTTCTTTGTTTGTTTGTTTTTTGTGTTTTGGTGAATTATAAAGATTTGCTATTTGTGCTGTTTATTTAGTACGTAATCGATGAAAAAGTTATTCAGCTCTCTACTTCTATTCACTATTTATATTGTGTGTTATGTTTGATGTGAAAGAAAATTATTGATTTCGTTTTTCTTTAAACGTCTATCGTGCCCATTTTGATATTGTATTTAATAACCAATTAATATTTAAGTACTGTATAATATTGATTGATTATATTAGATTATATGCACCCTCCTGCCATCAAGCAAACTTTTACTATTACGCTATCCACCTTAAAGTTGCCTGGAGGAAATTGCTCTTAAGCGATAAGACCACCCATTGTACCGTTTTAAAACTATCAAACAAACCAAATTTTTTGGTGTACAGTAAATATTTTTAATTCATTCATAATACTTTCATACGTTTTATAAATAGAATTCAACGAAAAATACTAAAGCTAGCTTATCTATAGTTTCAGTTCAGTCAGTTTAATTAAAGGGTTTAAAGTTGTAATGCCCGCCACTCCCAGTGGTGAAAAGTCTGAAATAGACAATGTTTACCGTTTGGTTCGTGGAAAGGAAACTATACCTCCATTAGCGTTTCCTTCTGAGACGGCGACGGAGATCACTCAAATATCATTTTGAGGAAATATAAATGTAGGTATATTTACCTAACTGATATCACTCATGTCGTAACCCTTTATAATTGTTTTGTAGAACCTACTATTCTGACAATACAATTTTTTTCATAACTCTTGACCGAACAGTTGACAGTGTGATCTGCCTGTCTTTTTTTAGTGCTATTATTCTGGTGACTTTCAACTCCACTCGGCTATAAAAGGCTTTTGCCTATGACGGACTTGTCCAGATAAGATTATCTATAGCGAACACATTTTCATTCCGAGCGAACGTAAATCTTTATCAACCACTTTATCAAATTCAAGCATTACATCATCAGATCTCATGCTTCGCGCATTATCTGTTGAATCAGATGCATCGTTATTGACTGTCGACATAGTAACTATACCTAAACCTGGCTACACTTGCCATGTAATAATAACCGACCTGTTTTCTGCATCAGCAGGATGCAAGACTGCAGTGTTTATTAATAGTTGTTTGTTAGTCATTGTTGTATCTTTTTAGTGTATTCGGTGACTTCTTATTCTTATTGAATAGATTGTCATACTTTCCAATTGTAGTATTAACATTTGAACCCCTTTCAACTTAAGAATACCGTCAATTACTAAGTGACCAACCAGGCTGTCCACCTAGTTGGTCGGTGGTATTTGTATCCTTGAGCTATCTCTTAAGCTATATCTTAGAGCTGTGAATTAAGGCAGTCTCAATAGCCACTGTTTGAACTTTACAAGGATTTGCGTTTGTTCTGAGAATTTTAAAGCTAAACAGGTTTCATAATAAACAAAAGATCACACAACCTGCTCCACTGCGCGAAACTCGAAATTATACATAAGCAAATAAATGCACCTCGCTCGACTGGCCGTTTCCGGCCTTTGTTTAGTTTTTAGCGATTTATTCTGACCCTCACGCTTAGTCGGTCTTCAACTTCTTGATTTTCAAAAGATGACGAAACTATCGAGATGTTATCTTTTTTTTTCGTCTTTTAGGATAGTGAGTAACTTGTAAAACCCAGGTCAGATCAACGCATGTTCGAAATGACTTTTCGTTTATTTAAAACAAAAAGTTTTAAATCTAATGATCTCGAGTTAGCAAATTTACGGTTAAAGTGACGTGCCTAATTCGGAAATTTGTATTTATTTTGGTTAAATAGTATATTCATGCATACGTGACTTTGGTCATGATTCCGATAAAGTAGCGATTAATGTCAGGTTAGTATTATTGTCATTCAATTTCTGATCGCTAAATGTGTAGGCAAATATCAACGCTTCCTGCTCGATCGTTAATATTCAAGAGATAATATTTCTCAAAGGCATTTTATTGCATCTTAGTCAGTTTAAGGTTTTTTTCAAAATCCGTATCTATATTTTTTTCAATATCAATACTGTCATGATTTAAATAAATCAGTAAAATCACTTTGATGATGAAAGTACCTTAATTATCACGTTAAAATGCCTAATGCCGGAAACTGCGTGAATTATACAACATTCAAGTATAATTATAATCTTTCAGTTTTAACGTGTAGATTGCTAGTTATGTTTGATTATTGGACCTATGTGAGTACCTTTAAGGTCGAAGCTAATACTTACCAGCACTTGTATTACTATTGACGTCACTACAGTCACTAGTGTGATTTTGCTTGTATATTCGAATTTCCTTAAACTCTTAACTACTGTCTACTGTCTACGCATTTATATATACTAGTGAATATTCGTTTAACTTATACGTAGTTTGATTTATCGATCAGGCTTAGAAATATATGTTATTGCTATATCAGATAAATGTGATAAAACGGTATCAATAGGGTACATTGAGCCATGCAAACATTCATTGACCTGATTCCTGCATATTTATATGTTTATATATGCCTTCATTTGTACTGGTTCTTAGTATGTTTGTGACTATTTAAAAAATAATCACGGGAATCGTTTTAGCTTTTTTTAAATATACTTTAATATTTATGTTAATGTATATGTATTACCAATTCTATTTAGTCTACGAACACAGGCTTCTTATCCGTTTTTCCTTTGAATTCACTTTCTTTTTTCTTGGTTTCTTCACCAACACAAAAATGCTCAAAAGAACATAATAGATCACACATTAACACCGCTATTGAGCCGTGGGAGGCGCCACATGTGGCTTATACTGCGGATATTATTACCAAAAATGGAGTTCATTTGTAACGGTTTTACACTTTTTAGGGTGTGTTGTGGGTGTGGAATTAGATTTAATTACAATTGATTATTTTTGATTACTACGTTATCTCATCTGTATGTCAATAGTTTTTCCGTTTACAGAAACTCAAAATAATATATTTAAATTTCATATATTTTGGAAAAGACATTTGAAAGTTAATATAATCTAATAATTATCTGCAATTCAATATTACTGAACAAGAGGAATATGTCTTTCGTTGCTCGATTGTTTAAAAATATTATGTTCGCCGGTTGATGAACCCAAATTATCTTGTGATGACGTCGTCGAGTGATTGTGTACATATTAAAATTTTATCTCATGATTTGATACACTTTCATCCTTTCATTTATTCATTTTAACAATATCATTATAGATTACACCAAACAGATATTGGAAAATTGACATCAATGATTAAATATTTCTTAATAACAGACTGGCTGCCTTTTCCGCAAACTTCGGCAGTCTTACTCCAATCCCTTGTACTTAGATAACGTGTACTGATGTATTGTTTGTATTGTTTACAGGTAAGCACATTACAGATTCTGATTCGAAAGGTATTTTTAGCTTCGTTTCTCGTTACTGTTTATTCTTTTTAGTACTTATTATCGTGTTGAGTTGAGACAGATTGAAATCTAGATTAATTTCTCTACATTTACCAGCTGAAAATTAAACTGTATAACTGAGTTAGTAGGTGTATTTTTGAACGGCTCTGATTTATTTCCGATAGGAACCAGGCAAGCTATTTATTCTAGTGCCGCGTATCCAATTACAAGTGTAATGAATTGAGTCAGCTTCTAGTCAGCGCTGTTTATATAATCGTGCGTCACATCGTATCTATCCTGAAGTCACTCCATCACTGCAGTCTCTCTTCCGGTTATTTGTCTCGGAGACTCTTCCCTTTCAGCTTTGTCATATAGAAAATATCTATGAGAATCTTCATTATCATGTTTTTGTATTTCAAGTGATTGTACGTAGTCGGTTTCAACAAATCTTCATTATGTTCTAATAGATGGTGCTGTTTCTCTTCCAGCTTACTCGTGTTATTAACATTAAAATGTGAGTTGTTTCAAGGATTTTGTTGTACTGTTCGTGGTCAACTTATCAAATTCTCTTGTTTTGCTGGTACAAAGCGGGCTTGGTAAATGAAGTGTTTAACAAGCCCGCTTTGTGCCAGCAAATTATCAAATATTAGTAGTTTTATTAATGTGCTCGAATAGGGATAGATAAAGCTGTCACTGCAGTTTTGCTTTCTAGGGCTTAGTGATGAAGAATATAAAATAAAACACTGTCACCGCCGCCGGGCAAAATTACAGTAATATCACCATTGAATAAATATCGTATCTAACCTCGAGTCCCCGACGGCTTGTTATTAATTAAAGTAAATGAACAAATTAAATAATTACACTATCATGACAGTACTCATTCATTGTAACTAACGATTCAACTCGATTCGTATCGTCGCCTCGAGCTACGTCTAATTCTACCGGGCCAGCGTTCATTAAAGCTTTATTTATGATGCGATTCTATAAATTACTGAACTGTCCCTGAATAACATTTTTCAAATATAATATATAATATATAGATGTCCAGGTCCAAATCCATCACTCCAACGGTTTCGATCGTGGATCGAAATGGTTGAGGGATTTACTCAGCAGTGGACTGATAAAAAAGAATACAAATATGTTTCATTAATGTAATTATAAATAAATTAAAGTAAATTTGAAAAAAATATAAAACACAAACGAACAAAATAACGAATAAAATATATCAAGTTGTATTGTTTATCAGAAATCTGTAGCGCGGCTTAACATGTGGAATCAAAACTTAACCATATATATTATTGAAATCCATAAACAGCTTACGCTAACGCTAAATAGAAGCGTTAAAGAATAATGTGATGATAAATAATGCGGTAAAAGAGAGCAAGGAGTGTAGTAAGTGTAGGCAAGATATGTTGAATAGTCTAGACGGGGCTTATGATATATTCCATGTTCATAATTATGGTTGTTTACAACCAACCTTCTACAACCGTAGTGTCGATTATATACCTTAATTTCATTTCTGCTAATATCAAATTAATGTAGCGTTACAACTGAAATTAAAAAGTAATACCTACCATCAGCTTAATTACAGTTCTTACTTTAAAAAATGTATTTATGTGTGTATGTGTATTTAAATAGTAGCGTCTGAATTAGTTAGCTTAGTTACCTATGTGATAGAATAAAGATGTTTTTAGTTTACATCATGAAGTTTACAACAGTTGACAAACAAAAAGTTTAACTAAATATTCTATATAACAGACATAAATAAATAGACTATAAATATAATACTAAAATAATATACATAATCTGCTAATATGTATTTTCCAAGGCACATGATCCACTGTAGTGTAGAAAGATACTTCTTTCAACACTACAGTGGAGCATGTGCCTTGGAAAGTACTGCTCGTCAGTCACAATTTAGTTGTCAATCAATTACTACATTGGTCTCATTACAATTTATGAATTATCTCGTTGTAATGATAGTGATCAAGTCTTGTCAAGTGAAAGTTTTGGCTCATTATCATCTTAAATCGCAGGTTCAGTCAAGATATATCTTTAAGGGATTTATGTCATCTTTTAATTACCTGTCATTGAACTACATTTTTTTTTTAGTTATTTTAAATCGTCGTTATCAATTCCTCTTATAAACCTATTCTTCTCGTCATCATTTGTCCATTTTGATAATCAATCTGTCTAGATTGACACTTTAGACACTTTAGAAGCATTATAGTTTACAGTTACAATTAGAAGCTATTTAGTTAGTGATATAAAACTGTTTGCAATATCTTCAATGCACCGTTTACCTACATTCGGTATTTGTCTGACATACAACGCTGCCTTAGGTAATAATTAGAGTAACCATTTCTCTCGACTATCGAGAATGAGAACGGAAACTCGTTATCTAAAGGGTCATCTACCACTTAGGCCGCGATCGCGTCTATTGTTTTTAGAGACGAGTGTAAGTGCAGATCGGTATCTGCGATGTGCATGTTTGCATCGTTTTTTTGCTGTGTAACTTGACTGGTCTTACAGACTTGGCCACCGATAAAGTATCTTGTTGTGATTGTTTTAGCTGCATCAGCGCTAATCTTGAGTCCGTATTTAGATTTACTGTTGTATATCTAAACTACGCCAAATTCATTGACAAAATAATTTAACTAACCAAAAACAGAATAAGAATTAAAAATGATTTATTTTAAAACAATAAAAAAGTACAGTGAGTGAGAAAAATAAAGTAGAAAATGAAATACAGATAAACATCTGATTGATAACTTTGAGGTACAACTATCTACACTGTTAGTATCTCTTTACGTTCACGAAAAAACTTAGCCTATTTAAATGGATATACATAGATAAGGTTTTTTAGGTTGATGCCTATTTATTCGTTTAATTCGTTTTATTGCTTCATTGTCCTGTCTAAAAAAAAATAACGTGTTTTGGCTGTCACAAACACAAGTATTATGTTTAGAGGGCTTCTCAAAGTACTTCACAATAACTGTCTGTTCGACATGTTCAGTATTATCGCGTTCCACATTAGATACTACGCTATTTCCATATAAAGATACATTCCAATTCAACCCTTATGGTCGTTGAACACGGTTGATATTTCAATGATGGAACTGATAGTGTTATCAGATGAGATGGTATCGATCTCGCTAGTGGAACTGAGGTGTATGCGATATTGTTAGATATGACCTTTTGTGTCACTGTAGGTGATTCTGCGTGGTTTATTGTCATGTATTCGTAGTTTAATAAGGTTACCACCTAATTTGGTTTATGATTCAACTAAACCGAGTTTGTAACATCTCGTTAGAATCGCGTTATAATAGTATCAATAAAACGTAAAAAACTTCACGTTCTTCCTAAAAAGAGGACTATTTTATTTTACATATCTATCCAGGTTTCATTCAAAATACTGCAGTCGTAGAGGGTCATTGCTTATAAGAAACAACTGAAAACGATAAGATTGAAAACGATTGAAACCACCGCCATTACCGAGATTGCTTATTATAAGAAGACTATGATATAAAAAGGTCCCACACAAATATAAAATCTAATAATGTAACATAGATGTTAAATAAATTCCTCCTCCAATAAACATACCTATCTCTAGCCTTTTGTAGCCAAAGTTTTCCGGCTACTTTTACCTCTATGCCTTATGTCTTCTTACCACCTTTTGAAAAGTGTTTATATTACGTGACACTAATATCAAACAGTGCCATCTAGAGTAAGTAATTAAGAGTACTTAAAAACAAACGGGATGCAAACTAGTTCGTTTTAAACATTAATCCTATCAGTTAAAAGCAAATGTTAGTGTAATTACACTGGGAATATTAATATATGTTAATATTTTAATAGTACCTTTATATTGATTAGTAAAATATTTCGTGAATATATTTACCTTTACATTCAGCCAATCCGTTATTGTTATTTTTGCTCTAAATTATGATTATTCCCAAGACCCTAAATGTTTTAGCTTTCTGTACAAATGTTTTTTGTCTAAAACACTATATTGCACACATGACCATAGGTATAAAAATGTTTACCAGGCCTGTTTATAGCTTTAATATCACCAACTTCCTTATCTTATCTTATAAACCTTCATATAAGATTGGCGCTAGTAAATAGGTACGGTGGTAAGAGGTTGTAAGTACTGCTAGATCAACATGTAATAAGTATTAATACTAAGGTTTAAAGACATTTATTTTCAAAAAGAATTCGTCACTTATATGAGAACATTTATTTGTCAGTAGATAATTGTTTATTTTGTTGATCGTATAAGGTTTTTGTGTCTTTGGCCGTGAGCGGAGATACTCTCAATAGGCTCATTTCGTTCAAAAATAGGGATAGTTTAGAATAATTTAAGAAACTTTATCATCAAAGCTCTATTTAGTTTATTTTTATTTGTAGACTGGTGATTTAGTAAATCTCCCACGCGGGCGGGATCGACCCAATTTTTATTACGCGTTGAAAACACGTGTCGAAGTCGACATGTTCGTTAATTTCGGTTACATTACGAATATCAACAAATAATTTTGAATTAGGTCAAACATATTGATTCGTGAGCTTAGGATTGATGATTCAACGTTTCGTTCAACAAGCGTTGGTGTTTCCAGATTCTTTGCTCAAACATGATAGAAAGGTGAATTGTAATGATGTTGATGATAATGATAAAAAATATAGTATGAATGAACCAAAGGATAGGCGAATATAGAGAGCAAATGTGAAAGACTTTATATTTGCCTATGTTATAGTTGAGCAATGAAATGAAATGAAATTTCTTGAATGTTGGTACACCAAAATAATATAGGAAAGTTGACAGTTTTCAAAGTAAAGTTAACAGTTGTAGTGTTTGATATGATTATATTATCAGATAGCAACTATCAATCAAACAATCTCGACAAAGTGCGAAGCAACGAAGGTATTAATGGAGTTGTCCAGGTGATAGTAAAAGTAATGTTTGGGTTAGATCGCGATACCAGAAAGTTAACTGACCTTATTTAGCTTCACTTGAAGTGAAACGATGCTTCCGGTACTTAGCTGTTATGCTATCGATCCAATAATAGGGTTATGCATTACGATCTCTGAACCTTTAGCATTATATCAAATTTGAACTTAGATCACTTTAGAAATTAAGGCGATCTTGTAAGTTCTGATTCATTTATAGCAAATGATGAATTTTACAATTAAATAAATATTTTTTTAATGAAATTCGATCACCTTAGTGCTATCTTTAAAGACAGAATCACGTGATAGTTATGTCATGCATATAAATGGGCATGGGTATGGGCATATTTTGAGGAGCCTATCATCTCTCCTGATAACCTGCCCAAAAGGGCCGAAAAAGAGTGAATGGATTGTGTGAAAGAGAACATGGGTATGAAAAGTGTCGATGCAGGGTTGACGGTTGATAGGAGTGAGTGGAAGAATATAACATGTTGTGCCGACCACATATAGCGTGGGATAAGGGCAGGAGAATGAAGATGTTTATTATCTGTCCAAAGGTAAGCATTTAAACAGTAATAACTTACTGTGAATTACTTAATGAAAATACATTAAAGCACACACTAAAAATAAAACTGGATTACTTAAAAATTGTATTTAAATTGGGCAAACTAAAAAAAAAATGTAAAATTCAAATATTTACAAAAATTAATAATACGTGATAAAAATTAAAACTAAACTATTACACCGATATTGTGTGAAATACAAGATATATTCCATGCGTCATTTAGGTCCTTTATTACAACCTACGCTTAGTTAGGGGTTGGATGGCGTTGTCCGGTAATATTTATGTACGTATGCAACTTACGAATAAATATTGATTCGTAGAATGTACTACTTAATCTATCTTCAATAGTCATCAATTATTTAATATGACATGTCTTTGTTAATGTTACTGGGTCAGTATCCTAAAGTCGTAAAACCAACCCACAGCGATATTATTCGCAATCAATACAAGTTTATATTCACATTCACTTGAATTTCAATATAAGTAACCCTCCCACGATTCAGACGGAAACATAATTTCAAAAGATTTACTAACAAGTAGTTCAATAGACAATGTTATGAGTGTGAAAAGTAGGCCGTTCTAAAAATTATTCGGCGCGTGAGGCCACATTCTTTTTAAGACCCAAGGTCGCTGGATGTGGTCCAGATAGTCTTTGTTTTTATAGCTTGAGACCAGTTATTAGATTAGCTATGAAGAGCTTCGGGTTTTGTTTTAATATATTTTTAAAGTTTGTTCTTTTGACGTCATCATTATCCCTGAAATTATTGCTGTCTGTTATAAGATTTTGTATAGTCATCATTCTCTTTTTGCTTTCTTGGAAGCATTTGTGCCTCCCCATTATTGTTATCTTATTATCCTGCATTTAACAATATTTCAATTAGCTCACATTTAATGTAACATTCCATGGTACTTTGTTTTTGGGTGGTTGTAAAGGCGCTTCAAGCCTCGTGTTCTTCCGCGGGAGAAAGTGTCACTAGACCTTGATGTATTACCAGCTGTTAAACTCTATCGTCATGTCCATTGCGAGAATCAAGTATACGAGTATAATCTCAATCGCATTATTATAAATCGGTTTTATCGAGAAAACAAAATAAATACAAAGAAAACCAGGTAACCGTGGCTGACCTAAGTGAAATTAACCTACTTGCAAGATGAATGAACCAAAATAAAAGCGGGTTCGGTCAAAAAACTATGCTTTCCTCTATTTAATCACAAGATTTATTTGTGATTTAGTTATTTATGATATATTCTCTTCAGGCATGTTTTTATTGTTTTTACGATTTATGTAACTGCATATAGTTACATAAATCGTTTTTTTAAGTGCTAATCAGTTTTGCTATTCAGTTTTTATAACTGTTTTTTTGCCTCAATAATCTAAAATATAAAATTGATCACTTCATCAAACAAAATACAATCGACATCAGAAATAGTACTCCGCATGACTCACACACGTGTTTCCTTAGGGAAGTTGTGTCCTTGGTGTTTGGTTTTGCGTAACCGATAATAAGACTTCCTTCCTTCGTCGTTTCTTCCTAAACATTTGTGTACCTACATGGCAATATGTCTTAGGACTGGTATGGTACAAATAAAGCCTAAACCCCGCAAGATATTTGAATTGATTATTCGCTAAAGGTATTAAAAAATGTTTTGCTTCCTAAATATTTGATTTGTGACTGCATTTATGTGTTAACGTAGTGATAAATCGATGGTTTTCGAAATCCTGATGATGATCGATCGATGATGTGGTGATATATCGAGGAAAGTTCACGTCTTACGTAGAAGTCAGCGAGCAATGAGCATTTACGAAACTTGTACGTCTGACCCTCTATCCGTGTAAAATCATAAAGTTTGATGATGATGGATCATCTTGTATATATTACATATTTATCGGTATATAAGTTACTGTTGTAACTTATGCAATCTTCGACATGATGTGTGATGATCTTGCAATCTGTCGGTGATCTATCTTGTGTGAAAGCGTATTGAGAAACTTTAATTGGTTCTGGATTATGTTCTTTACTTGAATCTGTTTCTTTTACAAACACCTACTAGACCTTTTTTACATACATCGTACGTTTTTTCAGTTACGTATGATCCTTCTTCTTTAAAAAGAGAGTTGAAAAACATTTTCAGGGAGTGCTCGCTCTATCGTCATTATTGCCTAGGCAAGCTTCGAGGTCATGATAAGATAAGATAAGATTTATTGAAAAAGATGACAGCAGTTAACATTTTTATAAAAAAGTTAATGTGACATCAGTGTCTCGTCAACTTATTCTATTACATTATGGAAAATATCAATATGATAGATTACACTATTTCAAATACCTATGCACATTTAACATTTAAAATTAGGTAATGAGCTGACTCATCGCAAAAAAAAAAGTTACACAGGTTAAACAGACATGCGACCTATCTCTGTAGGGCAAGGAACGCGCGATATGGTAATTATTAAATTGCAGCATCAAAACACACCGTGGAATCAAAATCGTGAAGTGAGGTGTAGGCTACATGCAACTGACTCAAGAATATTTTATTTATTAATTTATAGGAAAACTAACAGCTCTTAAAGTTAAATTAACAATAGCAATAGCATCAGAAAGCTAATTACAAGTTATTTTGGAGTACAATGTTTAGATTTCCTCTTTACCAATAAATAAATTATTGTCATTGATCCAAAAATGGCCTTCCAAAAACATTTTAAAAAGATCAATTTAAAGCCCATATTAGTAGGTGAAATCTGTCTGCTATAAATTATTACTGATGACGAAAGATCAAGATACTTTTGAATTAATTAAAGACCTGCCCGTTGTTTTTTACGATACTTAACCTTTGCTCTTTACTAAAATATCATTAAGCTGTCTCATTAAAGGCAAAATGAAAAATTCTACACCTTATCTCGCATTCACTTTCACATTTGAAATCACTTTAAAATGTAATACATGTTATGATATATCGAATGTTTGATTTATTACTTACCGGTGATTGATTTGAAATAATGTAGTGTTGATAGATGTAATATCCTGTGTTATATCAGTGTTCATCATCATCATCGCCATCATATCAGCTAGTTATTCATTTAGAAACAAACTATATAAAGCGAGCTTTAGCCATGAACTGCTGCATAAATTTTACTAGTTTAATACTAGACCTTTTTATCAATATTTGTTGTTGCCATCCGATGAGCTTAAGCTTTTCAACGAGGCCATTTTGGTGTGCCTCTGCCACTTTAGCTTGACTCACTTCTGTTAAAATTCATTTTAAACGTTTATGTAGTAAAATGTTTACTACAATTAATATTGTTTCATAATACCCTGATCCAAATAATACTTCTACTATCTTCATTCTAATCTTAACTATATAATAATAATAGGTCCTTTGCCTATCTAAATAAACCAGCTAAGGTCTTTTGGGCGATGACCTCAGCACACAATTACACAAAAAAGTGATCAGCAAAAAATGGCGGCCATGTTTTTGCTAGTAACGACCTCTAGCGGCTATTCAAAATTTCAATGATCACGCAGACACTTTTGTTCCAAACTTAAATTCTCAATGCCACTGTTCAGTTTGAATTTGGAGTGGAAGCTAGAACAGCCTATTTTGTATTTAAATGATTTGCAAGAAAATCGAAATACGTTTTCTGTAATAAATATTTTAAATGTACAAGATAAAAGGACTACAACATACTTCACACGTTTCGGAAACTGGATTGCGATTAGATATTTTTAATACTTATGTGTAGCAAAACAAGGAGCCACGATAATCTAAACGAAGGCTTAGAAAGCGTTATGCTAGCTTCTGATTACAATCAGGAGTCAGTGAACAATGATCGTGGTGTACTTTCACAATATTGTAGTCCTCGAATGATTTAACGTCCTCTGATGCTACCACAATTCGGTACGCAGCGGCATTCACTAGCGTATTTGATGATGACTACGCTAATGGATGCCAGCCAAGATAATTAGATGAGAGATATTCATTCTCCTGTCCTTATCCCATGCTAGGTGTGGTCGGCACAACCTGATCTCCACTTCCACTCGGTCCTATCAGCCACTCTGCTTCCACACCCTTCATACCCATGTCCCCTTAACACAATCCATCTATCACTTCTCCGGCGTACCGCTGCTCGCATGACGCTCGAATTCAAAACCCTTTTAGTCAAATGGCATCATACCTCCACATAACCTTTAATCTTCCCGATGCCCATACCATGCTTACCGAGCTCTCCTCGTCTATTCTACAACGCCACTCTCAATATGCTCGTTTCCTATCATATCTTACCTTAATTCTCTTATTAACTCTTGTCCAACCGTCTACCGAGCGTGTTGATTTCCCGGTCGCATTCTTTGGGAAGCACACGTCCTGCAGTAGACTTTTTTGACTGTGATAAAGTCACATACATACAAAACCCTAAACATAGTCGCATACAAAAAAATCCTCAATAACCTACGGCTTACCACAAAAGCAAGACGTGCACGCCCTAAAAACCTGCCAGGTGCGAGCAACCTTTCGGGCTTTTTTTATAACTGGCTCTGATTGCACAAGGTGCTGCCGCACCACCTGCTTTGGCGGATGTTACTTACATGTAAATACATCTTTTGCGGCATTCCGTAAATGATTTTTGCAAGATAAATGAGGCATACATGTTTCTGTTTTTTTTTATAACAGCCTAACGTGGTCTGACTGAATAAAGGAGCACTAATGGATGCCACTATATCTATTCTGTGTTGCTGGTTTTTTTATTATTTAACGATGGGGAAGCGCTTGGCCTCCATCGAAGATGAAGGAACAACATTAAGAATTGTTGTTAAGGCGACATAGGTAAGATGGTGGAAGCTAGCCAGGTGGACTTAAAACAAGCCTACATTAACCAAACCGAGCACATTTGCACCCGCGTAGGAATCGATCCCGGGTCCTCTGGGTTTAATACCGACGGACAAACCACTAAGGCCACAGGTGCAGATAATTTAATGACTGTGTAGGCTTTTTTAACCCTTTCACGAGCTTTTAAAGTAATGGCTGAATCGTGACCGATGAGTACCGAGTGAGTGCAGTGCATCCGTAATGAGATAATGGTTGCTTACGTAATTACGGCGGCTTATTGCTTGACAATTATTGTGTTATCCCAATCGTGACCAGCTTTGCAAAAGTGGATTCATTTTGCGACCCAAGAAAGCCCAGTGGTACCGCCCTCCCATGCAAACGTAGTTTGTTGCTAATTTTAAAATGGCATGTCTGTTTTAGTAGAAGTTTTGCATCGCTTATACTGCGTCTAAAAACACAATCAAAATCGAAATAAAGGCAAAATTATCTTCGATTCTTCGTTTACAGAGCAAACAAGAAAAAGATACCAAAAAAAAAGAAAAATATAAGATTGTAAAGATTATCCCGATTTTCAAACGCTTGGCTATCATCAATTAAAAAAAAATCGAAGCCCTTCCACCGAAATTCTTATAACGTTTTATCTCGGCTGCCAGCATCAGTTCTACCACCAACCTACGTCTCTAATATCTTGAAATAGGTATCTTCTCGGTAAACTATTCTTATCAGATAATCATTTATTCATAATACAAATTATACGTCAGAAAATTAAATAAATTAAAAAATAATACAATGATTATAAAGTTTTTTTACTATTAGTAAGTATACTAATATAGTCTATCTACATCAGTTAATTAAGCTCATAGAATGCCTGACTGATCAGCCATTTTTTTAGTTTTAATTTAAAGGTTACGATACTAGTAGTGGCCACTAAGTTCTCTGGCAACCTATTGTAGATAGCTGGCCCCATAACATGGGTCAGTTTGTCTGACTTAGCGAGTCTTCGAGTCACGGTTGCTAGCTTGATCTTAGTATTCAATCACTTAAAATATTTTATCCAGTTCAATCATCAAAACATGTTTAATTTAGTTTTTAATGAAATGCATTTCAAAACAGAAACGTGTCAGTATGGTAGCTTAATTGACTGTTATCAATGCGTTGTTGCTCAACGGAACTATTGATTTCTTGGTTGCACTAGACACACAGGTGCCTAGATTGTTGTCAGAGGATGTCCAATATGTAATAGGGCTTAAAAATACCGACCATGTTCGTTGCTTAAATAGCAACAGATATAATTTTGGTGTATATAACTTTGGTGTGTTGTCTTCAATTTAATATTATATAATTAAAAGCTATAGTAGAAACCGATCTGTTAAGGAAAGAGTTTCCTATATACATTCAAATCAATTAATAGAACATATTTTTATTTCGTAACAAAATTACATAGATCATGCAAATTTATATAAGCTATGTAGAAGTAAAACTACTGTGTCGCAGCTACCGACGCCCGCCTCTGGAACTAGGGTGAGCTAATGTTGCTCATATTACAAGTATAGCTTAGTTGGGGTCTAGATGGCGCTGTGTAATATTAATGCCGCAGCTCGCACAGCCTTCTCAGGACAGTGGCCCAGGATTTGAGGTCCAGTATCATGAGTCGCTGGATGGCTGTTTTAAAGCCGAAGTCTCCTCTGGTGGCTCAATGACCTCAAGTCCTAGTCTTATGTACTTTTATTATTTTATTTATGCATTATGTTATTTTCTGTATCATTTATGTATTCTGTCTTGTATTTTATTATTTTAATTATCGATGAAAGTCTGAAATAAACGTATTTATTTATTATTATTAATGTCATGTCATGTAATACGTCATCAGGTTAAAAAAAAACCGTGATATATACAAACACTTAGCAGTGTAATCTTGTCTAATGCAACACCTCGCTACGTCCGTCTGTCCGTCGTTATTACCATCATTCTGATACGATCGTGCTCACGGTTGCACAATCGCACCAATTTACCTTCAAATTACAGTCATACAGACACACAACATGTGAAATTGGATACATTTACAGTACAAGCCGCTTGATAATGAGCGAATGACCTACTCATAACAGTTTGATAGGGTAAAACAAAATATAAATCAGTTTAATGTTGTGAATTCAAGAGTTCAGGGCCCCGATTCTACTAAACCAATAGCTACTTAGTATTTTTTAGTATTTTAAGAGCCCAGGCCTTGGTTTACGTGCCGCCCCAATCAAAAAACCCGAAGCATTTTTTAAAAACCCATTCATGATTGATTTTACTAGGTCATAGACTACTATTCTTGAATATGACCTAGTGTTGTGAACGGGCTCGTCCGGGTAGTACTACCACCGTACCTATCTCGGCCGGCAAGCAGCATTGCTGTGTTCCGGTGTTGCCGGTGAAATTATAGGCACGCGAGGCTCAACACCTTTATACTTCAAGTTGACGAGCGCAACGCAGTGCCACGAAGGCCATGTTCTTTATGGATGTGATACAACGCAATAAGGCTTTGTTGGCAAGATGCACTGAACATCAGGTGGGCTTCTTCTTGTTCCATCTCCAAGTTGTATGAAAAAAGTAATCGTATGGTGATAGCATGTAATAGACACAAATCATGCGCACACACACAGCTACGCCCGTAGTTATACAAACGAGCAATAGAACATGCTACTTAGCCAGCTAATTTGACCGAATGGAGAAAGTGATCAATTTCAATAATTAAATATCATTATAGTTTACCATAACGAGCTAAGTAATTTGTGTATTCACTTTTTGAAGTACCTACTTATTCTCATTTTTAGAGTTCCATACCCAAAGGGTGCCAACGAGACCCTTTTACTGAGCCACCGCTGTCCATCCATCCGTCCGTCCATCGCTCTCTCAGCGGGCTGTATCTCATGAACCGTAATAGGTACACAGTTGGAATTTTCAGAGAGTGCGTATTTGTATAGCTGTGTCCAGCCGTGGACACTAATGGGCTTTTTTGTGATATGTCTGTATTTGTATACAGGGAACGTGATTTTTTTGCCTCGAAATGTGTGCGAGTTCGTATTAAGTCGGCTAATTATCGTGATTAAATTACTACTTTCACTAATATCATACATAATACATACTGCATCTGCATTGTTGTAAAAAAGATTATCACGTTTAAAAAAATACTAGTAGAAAGAAGTTACTGTTTTTTTTTATTCTTGTTCCTTTTATGTCCTCGTAAGTCATTAAACCTTAAGATAAAATCTATTATGTATTTTTATAATGCGTTTAATCGCAAAAAACTGGACACCTGTGACTGTAGTTGATAAATTACTACGATATTAATAAACAAATGGATTATTTTTTCGACTGGTATCCCGGTCATCGACGCGGCCTTGACTGGCAACACTGAAGCAAAAAACTTCACATTTTTTTAACCTTTGTGATCTCACGATCCGTATTACGTCATCTACCTATTGAACTAATGAAGAACGATTTTTTACGCTTTAGAAAAGTATTTGCCTACCCTTACCTTTTACATTTAGTTACAGGATAAACATTATATTTAATTCAAACCTATATAGGTATTCTATCCGTAATCTAGTGTTATTATAATAACAAGATTTGTTAAGTTTGCAGCTATAGAGTGCGTGTGAAAAAAAGAACGAAATACGGGCTAGCGTTATGTGCTTGCCCATATTGACTCAAAAAAAAAAAGATGGCATGCACAAGTTTGGTAGCCCAACATTTGGTAGGTTGTCTGTTTTTCCGCACGAAATCAATCTTGGAGTCTTCAATTCCAGAGTGAATAGGTTCCTTTTTGACAAGACCGTCTCAGACCCCATCTTTACTTGTTTTTAAGAGAACTGGTGGCCAAACGCTTGGCTATCACAAAAAAAAAGAAAAAAGGGCCAGTTGACGTCCGGTGTTTCGGCTCGCTGTACTTACTTATATTTCTGGTTTACGTAACTAAACCCACAAAAACGATAAATAATATCGATAATCGATTCAGCTATACACGTAGAGTACACGCTAATGTTAATATTATGTTTTGTTATGCTCTCGGGAACTTTGGCCCTTTAGCTTTTAAACAACCATTGAGAAAGTAAATCTGCATCTTCCAATCGAACACGTTTCCACAATCACAATACTTGAATGCCGTTTCCAATGCAGCAAAACATAACCTCTTCAAGTGTTCATGCAAATTACCGTACAATCACATTTACAAAGGCGGCTGTAAAAACTCGTTTGTGTCTGGTGGTTTATGGCGGTTCTCGCGAATATGTAATACTTTCTCCGTAAACGCATACGATTTGAAATCGATCGATGATGCAGTGAGGTGAGAATGGAAATCGTCTCTGCATTATGTTCTCTTATATTAAACTCGTATATATCTAAGCCTCACGTCGCAGTTGGTAGTAGATTGAAGGTTCGATTCCCAACAAAGACAAACATTTGTGATATATAATATAAGATTATAGTTTTTTTTTTATGTACGAAAGCGAAGCGCTTGGCCTTCATCTCTCCTGGTCATTAGTTGTAGTTATGATAATGCTGAAGGTGTAAACGCATTTCATCCGTATTCCTCATCAGTCTTAGGAACTGGCCATCTTAGTCTTACTGTCGGAACACAAGATATAAGAATTGTTGTTATGATATAACACCCAAACAATGGCAACGAACCTACAACCTACAGCGTGGAAGGCTGGGTTACTACCAACTGAGCTATGAGGCTTTTTAAAAGGTATATAAGCTATGCAGCGATAAGAGTGTTGGCTATGAATATGGATGGATATAGGGGTAGGTAGACCGGAGTAAAAAAATATTGTGTGAGGGATGATATACACAGTGTACAGTGCAGTGCAGTAGGAAATATAAACGTATTAAAAGCATGTTTTCTCGCATTATTATGTTCAGGATATTACGGAAACTCCGACGTTCTGGTAGTTCTGGTGATGTTTCTTGTACATATAATTATAGAAACAAAAGGGATAAAATCAGGCGTGTCCAAAAGCGAGCTAAACCCTGTGAAGAGGTTTCTCCCAGCAAACTTTTGATATGAAAGATAGATAGACAAAATTTATTTGTAACATTTTCAAAACGATAAAAACATAGTACAAACATATTTTATGAAATACATGGCTGTCCCGTGTAAAAGTATGTAAATGTACATGATGTTTTGTTGTAATAATTAGTAGGTCCTACACATATCTACATGTAAAACGACAATTCAAATATCTCAAAATCTCAAAAGAAATCTTTAGAAACTTGCGTTACTAAAACTAACTGACTGTAGCATTTAGAGAAATTAGACAAATGAAAGCCGTAATACTCGCAAATTATAGTATTGTGTAATATAAAAGAAATTACAAAATGAAAAAGCGTATATGTTGTTGCATAAGCAGTACTGAAGTGGTCAATATCACATGCTGGTAATATTTATTGAATACTTGAAATTATGTAGCATTTTATTCGTTTTTACATCTTGAGATATGCGCGTGAATTTTGCAAGTAATGATTGAAATGTTTTGTCATCTTTGACTAAATTCATCTGGATTTCAATATGTATGTTCCAAGCTTTTTGATTATTTTTGTGTTTCACTTATCCTGTCCTAGTTCCATGTGGTCTCCAACTTTTGTGTTACACCTTTATCCGGTTGATAAAATTCTTACTTAGACCTTTGCACCGTGGTCTACTTTTAACATTCGTGTATTTTGCTCCTCCCGGTCTCTAAATCGTAGTCCGCATCACGAAAGGTCGTGACTCTCTTGTTAAATTCGTTTTATTTGGACAATACCTCTGTGATTGGCGGCGTGAAGATCCAATCTGGTCAGTGCATCTGGTAGTCTACGCTCTCCAGTCCAATTCAACTGCTAACCTCTTAATTTATTTACCCTTAGGTTGGTACTTCACGCAAGTAGTATAGGCTTCTACACTGAACTACTTACTGTACTTTATGTTAAACAAGTACAAAATGATATCGAACCGAAAACGAAGAAAGGTTATCTTGCGTTCAAAAAATCAATGATGCGATTAGAAAATGAAACTTTCTTCAAGAAATAGACCTTAAATGTTCAGCGAACAACAACTTGCCGGAACATTACTCCAACACTTTTGATTTCACGCTTGCTTATCTAAACCACCGTATTTCCATTACAAACTTGTTATACGTCAGATGGTTTTAAAGAGACATGCGCCCGCGCATTCAAGTGTAAAAACCGGGTGGACTTACAATTTCATACTGCTCGATCTTGCTACAAAGATAAGGTAATTGGAGTAGACATGACGCTGAGCTTAAACCCAACTAGTTTGTCAATTTCTGATTGTGATGATACCGCGAAATGATGGTGTGAAATATCACTTCTTTATTCTGTGGTAATCCTGCTCATCTTAAACCCTTCCTTCTTCCCTGTCTCCAAGCCAATATGTCTTGGTAAAAAGGGCTGTATGGCTAAAATAGGTTAACGTGCGCATTATAGAGGTACATAAACACGCAATGATGGCGAAAATCACATAGTGAGAAAACTGTCATTTTCCTAGACTCAAAAATCTGAATGACAAGTCATTTGTCGGTCATTCGCTAAGCGGCTATCCACTAGTAGGTGATCCTCAAATGGTTTATACTCGGAGTAGTGATCAGATGCGAATCCTCGTAGAGGAAAAGTCGTCAATCTATCTATTTTTATTTAACTGGTTTTATTTCGATGTATAAATACTTTGATGCCGTATTTCTTTTCAATTTTAGACTATTTTAAATCTCAGCATGTTCTGGTTTATACCATAAGTATAACACACTCGTGTATAGTTCTCTAGATTGTGTAACGCAACCCTTATACAGACATAGTATCTCGTTTGTTTTGTGTCTTGTGTCTTGTTGTGTTGGTCGCAGTCGCAGTATAAGAAGTGCGATTTAGGTTTGACGATGAAGATTTATCATTGACATTACTGAAAATAAACACAAATGTTTTTAAAAAGAACTAGTGTACGCAAAATGATTAAGATAGGTAAGTGATAGGATAGATAGATTATGGTTCTTGTGGATCGGTATCTTACACCTGTGGGGTCGCCCCCAGGTGTCAGATCCCGAAGTCCCGGAAGATCCCGGTGTTCGATCCCCAGTGGAGTACAATATTGTGCTTTGTTTGATTGTTGGTAGGACTTTGTTTGAGTCCGCCTGGCTAGCTACCACTATCTTACCTAATTCTGTCACCATAGCAACAATTCTTAAATTGTTGTGTTCCGGCATTTAGAGGTAAGATAGCCAGTTCCTCAGTTTGTTGAGGATTCCGGGTGAAGTACGCTTCCACCTACTACAATCCATACCCCCGTCGTATTTCCCTGATCGCTGAATCGCTGACCTTTTCAAACAGCTGCGCTGAATGATCACATCACTGGTAGAACTTGTAAAAGTCCATTTGACTAGCGATCGCCCTTCTATCGAAGTCCGGCGCCAAACGGTTTGCAGTGTTCCATCGGCGAAGGAAAGCCAGTGCCTTCTGGGAAAGCTACTTCATCGTAGATCTAATCCTAACTCTGGCCTAGGGCTAGATAAGCTTAATGGTCAAGCGCTAATCTATCATTCATAATAAAAAAGTAATGTATTGCTATTTCATTAAACTCGATCTGAATTAAATCACCTTATATGTCCGTGACTAAGTTGCTGGTTTTTTGCTCTCAAAAGTGATCTTGCAAATAATCTACTGGCTTAAAATTTAAGCGTATCGGGTCTATGATTAAATCGTTTTTATACTGCTCTGATGTAGTTTAACTACACGAATTTATGCCTAACGCTTCACGAACAGTATCTCAAGTAAGTGTTGTGATCAAATCTACAGATTATATAGGTATAGGTACGAAGTATAGGTATATTGTTTTTCAAACATTAACAGCTAAGATTAATTTTGTACGACTATCATGTGTTGAACTTACAAGCATTACGGTAAAAGGTCATAACAGTTTACGTTACCAAAAAAACATATATCACGATAAATTAATTAGCCAGATTCACGACTTTTTGTCTATCGAGGATTCCCTACTCATGATAATGTACTTTGTTAGGTATATCACATTATGTAGGTACATGACTATATTTTAAATGCACAAAATAACACTACCACCAATGTTAAAAATGCTTCCTTGAAGTGCAGTAAATAAATTACTTTATACTTATTATTATATTGTTTTTTTTTTATACTACTAGGAGATGGGACAAGCAAGTAGCGCACCTGGTGTTAGGTGTACTCTTGCCTATGACAAAGCCTTACTGCATAGATCATATCCACAAAGAACATAGCCTACACGGCACTGCATTGCGCCCGTCAACTTGAGGCATAAAGGTGGTAAGCCTCACGTACCCGTAATTTCACCGGCAACCATACCCTTCAAACCGAAGCACAACAATGCTGCTTGGCGGCTGATACTAGTGGCTTCTACTACTCTTGATTTTATATCTACTGAAAACCGTCATTTTAAGTATTGCCTACTAGGGGATATTCAGAGGCACTTCCAACATATACTTACGTTCAGCACTTGCCCACGGTTTGCTATCAATACGTGGCAGGTTTCAATTTGTTATGTTCCCTTGTCTAATAATTCAACTTTGCTTGTTCCAGGTATGTTGGAGTTTTTATCATCATCATCGTCATGGTTTGTGTTGAAAACTGGAGCTCGATTCCCTATCAGTTCGTACCAATTGTTACATTGACATTTGTCAGTCGTTGTGTTTCTCTCGGAAGACAAGTTTACTGTCAGTCGAGTTCTTACGTTGTCATCAAAGACATACTGCTCTATGAATGTGGTACATTCTTGCAAAAAAAAAATTATGTGTAAATGATGGGGTAGCTCTTGATATATAGGCTTGTCTACCTCTAGGTCAGAGCAAGAATAAAATAACACTTAACTGAACAAAAAAAATACATCGCAAGAACAAGCATCAGGTATTAAATTACAATGGGTGGCATGGATGAGGTCTACTATGAGGTAAGTTTTCCCAGATAGCAGTGGACACACGCATCGACAGAACATAGCATTTCGTTTCGCGCCGGACTTCGGCAGGAGGTAGTTAGCCAGGTAGACTTATCAGGTCCTATCACCAGTGTTGTGATCTTTCAGCTTTAACCGCTATCAAAAGCCAGCGGTTCCATTGCCAGGAGGTAAAGGAGGTCGATCACACCTACCCCAATTTTGATGCAAACATGGAATCACGCATGTTTCCCAGTGCGCTAGGTAGGGACAACGGATTTTCACTTACTCTGCTCCTAGCATACTTTTACCGCCTCTGTGGTCTAGTGGTTCGTCCAGTGGTGTCAGAACTAGAGGTCCTGGGTTCAATCCCCAGGGGAAAACAATATTGTGCTTGGTTTGGTTGGTAGTAGGACTTTGTTTAAGTCCAATAGCTTGGTAGCTATGTTGGTCCATGTTACCAGTTCTGTAAAAAAATGTTGTGTCTCGGCATTTTGAGGTAAAATAGCCAGATCCTCACTTTGTTGAGGATTCCGGGTGAAATGCGCCTTCACCTTCGGCCTTATCATAACTTGAAAAATCAGATGAGATTGAGGCCAAGAATAAGCTCCGTTGCACAATGAAAATAAAAATAAAATTCATTTGGTAAAAAAATAAATTATAAAGGTGCTACCGAACAGTGCACAATCATCACATAAAAAGGATGTAAACAATTTGGATGCTGCATTGGTTATCAACCATTAGTGAGAATATTGGGGGTCTAATGATTAATGACTTTTATCCCCTTTTCGATGTATTGATCAGTTTTACCGCTTGTGTTATCTCTATGGCGTTTGATAAAATTAATATCAGCTCTACGGATTTTTTTAAACCGACGGGGATGCGCTTGGCCTTCGTCTGGTCTGGAGGCTGAAGATGGAGGCGCACTTCACACGAGATCCTGAGAAATTGCCTATTTTACTCAAAGTGTCGAACACAACAATTTCGAATCTGTATGGTGACAGCCTTAGAGAAATGGTAGTAGAGTGGTGAACCCAGGCGGACATTACGAGAAGTCCTACACCAATATTGTGATAGCATGTTCCAGGACTAAAAATCCGTACGGCATGGGTCAATGTCTAGAATTTCGCTAAATGGCGATGCAATTGCTAACTGTTACGTATTGACTGCTAGCTACTTGACCAGCACGTCATGTTATGGCGTGCCTCTGACTTTTCCTTCCTTAATCCTGTAAGATCCACGGTCTGGGCATCATCAAGGCAGTGAAGCGAGTTTATTTATGAAATTCCGAGCACTAGTTGCACATTACACGGTTTTAAATAGGATTATCTTCGGGTGTCGTGAGTAAGCCATTCGTCGTAAGAAATTGACAAAGTCTGCCCATTTGTGTCTAATGACCCTTTGCATAAGTAATCTCGTGTTTCTTCACGTTGTCTCAATCGGTGACATAAACTGGATTAGTTATTCTTCTTTGACTTGTGCTTTATACAGTACGCTTTGGAGGCTATAGAAAGTTTTTAAATATTAAACTTAATTAATATGATTATAAAGAGTCCTTGTAACCTGTTTGTGTTCCTATTTTCAAACAAAACAAACCTTCGGTTTATCATAACTTTCTGAGATGAAGGCAAAGCGCTTCCCCGTCGTATTTTATATATATGTATTGTTCACATGGAGGGTCTTGGCCTTCATGTCACCTGATTTTCAAGTTATGATAAGGCCGAAGGTGGAAGCTCACTTCACCCGGAATCCTCAATTAACTGAGGAACTGGCTATCTTACCTCCAGATGCCGGAACACAACAATTTAAGAATTGTTGTTATGGCGACAGAACTAGGTAGGATGGTGGTAACTAGCCAGGCGGACTTAACAAAGTCCTACCACCAGCCAAACCAAGCACAATATTGTACTCCCCCTGGGTTCGAACCCGGGACCTCTGGATCTGACACCGGTAGGCGCACCACTAGACCACAGAGGTGGTTAATTTATATAAAACTGTTCGAATGCTTGCAACAATATAAGTATGTAGTACCTCTAATATCGTATACATAGGTACATGTATTTAACAAGGATAGACCTACGTTTGATGTCGCTTGATGGGAAGCGAGGTAGTGATCTGCTACGTAGAACGCCAGTCAAGAAGACACCTATTCACACTCGCCACATATCCAAGAAAGAGCATGCCTTTTTAATGGAAATACTGAGAATCTGAAAAAACTCTGGAGTCTGAAGAGTCTGAAAGGACTGCGGTCTCAATGCATACCTATATTTAGAGCCCCCGCGTAGCCCAGAAGCCCGGCCATATTGTTAGTCAGACGGAATGAATAGTTATACTTACTATACCATACTTACTAACTTAGTCACACACACAATGCTATGTTTGGGTATATACGTCACTTTTAAAGGACAACGGATGCATTGAGAAGTGGCCAAGAATTGACCGGAAATTGGTTCAACATTTTATCGTGGGAATCTGATTCGTAATGAAACATTGGTCCCAGTCTGTTTGTTTTCACGGCTGCATTATGTATTGTCACGAACTGCCCTTGGATAGCAGTTGTACAGCTGCAAGTCTCGGTCGATGTCGTTTCATGATAAATAATAGCAAATTGCATTGCAATATCTGGATTTACTAATTATGCTGTAATAGTAACGACTCCTGAAAACTAATTCATATTATGAAATTGCTCCGTGATGGCTCTGACGAGGAGACACTTAAACTTGTATATACGAGGGGTGATCCAAAAGTAATGATAATCAATAACAAACACAATGAATAAAATAAAAAAATAAATTTATTTCTCAACATAGTCTCCTAGCAAGTCTATACATTTAGTCCATCTCTTTTCTAAACCTAAAATTCCCTTAGAAAAAAAATCTTTATCTTGACTCTCAAAAAAGTCATCAACCGCGGCCATCACGTCGCTATCATCGTCAAATTTCTTGCCTCGGAGATGTTCCTTGAGTCGTGGAAAGAGATAAAAGTCACTGGGGGCTAGATCTAGTGAATAGGGGGGGTGATCCACCAGCTCAAAGCCCGCTTCCTGAATGGCAGCCATGGCAATTGCAGCTTTGTGAACCGGTGCGTTGTCTTGATGGAACAGCACTCCAGCCCGCAGTTTGCCTCGCCTTTTCTCCTTAATAGCCTCCCGCAATCTTCTTATTTGTTCTGCATAGTAGGAGCCTGTAATAGTGGCCCCCTTTTCCAAGTAGTCCACCATGATTATTCCTTCAGCGTCCCAAAAAACAGACGCCATAACCTTCCCTGCTGAGCTTGACACTTTGAATTTCTTCGGCGTCGGTTCATCGGATCGTTTCCATGTCATCGATTGTTGTTTTGTTTCAGGATCAAAATGGTGGATCCAGGTCTCGTCCATGGTCACAAAACGTGACAAAAAATTATCCTTGTCTGCCTGGAAATTTTCGAGATTTGCTCTTGACATGTCGACTCGTTTCTTCTTTTGCTCGTCGTTTAACATTTTCGGTACCCAACGCGCGGAGACCTTTCTCATATGCAATTCGTTCGCAAGGATTCTTTGAATGCTGCCATATGAGATCCCTGTGACCTCAGCTACATGCCTGATAGTCACTCTTCGATCTTCCAATACAACTTCTTCAACTTTTTTCACATTTTCTTCAGTGAGGGACGTCGATGGGCGTCCTTCGCGGTGTTCGTCTTCCGTCGATGTTCTTCCCAGCTTAAACTCCTTAGCCCAGCGTGCAACTGTGGAATATGGAGGAGAAGAGTCCCCTAATGTTTCCACCAAGTCGCTATGTATGTCTTTGGTAGACATTTTTTTCAAGCAGAGGTATTTAATGACAGCTCTGATTTCGTGTTTTTCCATTTTGATGTTCACTCCTTGACAGTCCGTATTCAAATGAATGTAGCTCCCGGGAATCGTGGCCTATTTATATGATTTTTTTTTCCTGAACTAGTTGGTAATTGAGCAAGTGACTGATATTTTTTTTGTATTTTTGTGTGCAGTAGAAATAACTGATTATCATTACTTTTGGATCACCCCTAGTACCTCTCTCTGCGAATCCATCTTGACCTATTGTATTACTGTCTGGGGTGGTGCCTCCAAGACACATATGATTGTCCTTGAAAGGGCCCAAAGGGCTGTTCTAAAGGTAATGTATCGTAAACCTTTTCGTTATCCAACAGTTGCGATTCACTCTGATTCTCAGACTTTGAGTGTTCGCCAACTCTACATTCTCAGAGCAGCTTCGGCTTATCATAGGGTATTTCTGTCTCAGTTGCCCGTTGTTACCCCAACCAAAAGTCAACGTCGTACTCGTATTAATGTACCACGGGTCAGGACCTCATTTGCTAGGCGATTTAAAAGCTATTCTTTCCCTTTTATCTATCGCTGTGTGAACAATCACTGTGATATTTTGTCATGCTTACTTTATGGAGCAAAGGTAAAAATAAAAAAGTGGCTTGTTACCCTTGACTACAATGGAACAGAAAAACTTTTGGTAGCCATCATTTAATTTTTAATTCAGCTGGTTCCTGTAGTTGCTTTTTGTTTCTATCCTTACATACATGCACACACTCACAAACACACCTACACTCACACGCACACACACACCTACACACGCATACATACATACACAAGCTTGCTCACGTCTTTATATTCAACCTTGTCTTGATCCACTTAATTTAACTTAATTTAGTTTAGTTAATTTGTACCCACTATACTCGTTTCTAAATTTATATATCCTTTTTACAAGTGTCTTATTTCTCAAACTGTCAATCAATTTATCTCGGATGCCCGCAGCACAGGCCAGCCCTAGTGCGGGATCCATTTGTAATCTGTTATATTTTGAAACATAAATATATTGTAAACATTTGTTGGTAAATAAAGTAATTATCTTATCTTATCTTATCTTACCTGTAATTAATTATTTATTTCGTTATGTCACAAAATATGGTTTTTTTTTTGACGTCGGGCAAGCTCTTGGCCTTCTTGACCTGGTTGCAAGTTTGATAAAGCCGAAAGTGGAAGCTAACAGGACGCACTAAAACCGACCACCTAAACTCTGCTAGCGGATGTCGTGAACGTCGACTAATGTCTTATCAACCCGATTATGAATCTGCCAAGCTTGGTGATAATAGCTAAAATCTCCGGATTTGGAGGAGGCTCCTTCCACAGTAGATTTTTTTAATTTCCGATGTTGGCCGGATGCTCTCAATTTAGTTTATTAAACACTAATTGAAATTCGAGTAAGTATATAAAAAAGATAAAATACTTTGGATCATTACGTTTTTTTAGTTCAAAACGCTTTACGCTCCGTTTGTCTAACCTTAGTCTGTGCAAGTGACCTAGTCTCTAGCTAGACCGTTCCTAAATCGGTAAACTTTTATTGCTATTTGTTGTTCATTCATTAACTTTCGCCGTTCTTCGCGATCTAATTGCTTTCAATCAAAATTATGTTTTCCATGACCAGTACATTCATTCAATCTTCATTACCGTCCTTTCGCTTTAACGAAGTTTCAAATCTCAATCCGAATAGTCATTAATGATTGTCTGGTATTCCAAGAAATATTTTTTTTGAAGATTATGTCAATCCGTTTGCAGGCTAGATTACAATGAAAAATCATTAAAATCCTTTATTAGGATTATGGCAAAATACTTCAGTATTTGAAGGAGGCCCTATACAACAGATTACGAAAATTTTATGTCGATCATGATTATTTAAATGTTAAGTGTACTCTATATAAAAAGTCTTAATTCGTATTATTGTAATTTTCTTCTACATAAATAATAATAATAATAATAAATATTACAGGACATTAATTTCACACAGCACCATCTAGCCCCAAACTAAGCATAGCTTGTAATATGGGAACTAGATTACGGATAGAATACTTATGTATATTTTTTGTAAATACATACTTATCATACAATACTACACCCAAACATAAATCAAACATCTATATTCATCACACAAATGTTTGTCCTGCGTGGGAATCGAACCCACAACCTACAGCGCAAAAGGCAGAGTTACTACCATCTGAGCTATGAGGCTTGTTATACATATATCTTATGATGTTGTTTTGTTTTAACGTACATGTAACAAATATAAACAGACCAAAAACTTCATCGATCGTCGTCATACGGTTATCTTATCACTTACTGATAGACACCGCCAACCTCCTTTTTCATATCCTCAGGGTAGAAGTTCCTTACATGAGGTTATCTGTATGATCTTCCTCCACTTAGTACGATCGTTGGTGAAACTGGATTTATTGAATATATTGTATAAGTGGTAGGAAATAGGCACCCCTTCATTGGACCATTTGTTGATCCTTTTAGCTCAATACAGCTATTTGTTGACCGTAATTTACGGACCTCTATCACAATTTCATTGTATCCATCTGCCCCTACGTTAATATAATTTGATTTGACAGATGCTTCTAAAGAGCTGGTGGCGTGGCCTGTAATTTTGACTTCATTGATCGTTCAAGCCATTAGACTCTAAATTGATGGTTAGTGTAACTACCACTTTCTCATTAGACTGTTTGTCAGTCACAATTAGTTTCAAAGTCTCGAGACTGTAATTTTGCGTTACAAGCCGTTGGCATGAACAACTACTTTACCTGTTTGAGCTAGCACACCTTAAACTTTGACAGCAACCTTGTTCTAGTATCCTAGAAATCCGTTATTTAGATGAATATCTGAATTAATGCGGTAAGCAACTTTGCGTTTTATAAAAATGTGTATACTTACCTTTAAACTCATGTTAGGCTACAGTGCTTTCGCCATCTAACATGTCCTTGCCTAGATTTTTTTATTAACATAGGGTTTGTCAAGAGCCCCTATGTAGATGTGATACAACGCAATAAGGCTTTGTTGGCAAGATGCACTGAACATCAGGTGGGCTTCTTCTTGTTCCATCTCCAAGTTGTATGAAAAAAGTAATCGTATGGTGATAGCATGTAATAGACACAAATCATGCGCACACACACAGCTACGCCCGTAGTTATACAAACGAGCAATAGAACATGCTACTTAGCCAGCTAATTTGACCGAATGGAGAAAGTGATCAATTTCAATAATTAAATATCATTATAGTTTACCATAACGAGCTAAGTAATTTGTGTATTCACTTTTTGAAGTACCTACTTATTCTCATTTTTAGAGTTCCATACCCAAAGGGTGCCAACGAGACCCTTTTACTGAGCCACCGCTGTCCATCCATCCGTCCGTCCATCGCTCTCTCAGCGGGCTGTATCTCATGAACCGTAATAGGTACACAGTTGGAATTTTCAGAGAGTGCGTATTTGTATAGCTGTGTCCAGCCGTGGACACTAATGGGCTTTTTTGTGATATGTCTGTATTTGTATACAGGGAACGTGATTTTTTTGCCTCGAAATGTGTGCGAGTTCGTATTAAGTCGGCTAATTATCGTGATTAAATTACTACTTTCACTAATATCATACATAATACATACTGCATCTGCATTGTTGTAAAAAAGATTATCACGTTTAAAAAAATACTAGTAGAAAGAAGTTACTGTTTTTTTTTATTCTTGTTCCTTTTATGTCCTCGTAAGTCATTAAACCTTAAGATAAAATCTATTATGTATTTTTATAATGCGTTTAATCGCAAAAAACTGGACACCTGTGACTGTAGTTGATAAATTACTACGATATTAATAAACAAATGGATTATTTTTTCGACTGGTATCCCGGTCATCGACGCGGCCTTGACTGGCAACACTGAAGCAAAAAACTTCACATTTTTTTAACCTTTGTGATCTCACGATCCGTATTACGTCATCTACCTATTGAACTAATGAAGAACGATTTTTTACGCTTTAGAAAAGTATTTGCCTACCCTTACCTTTTACATTTAGTTACAGGATAAACATTATATTTAATTCAAACCTATATAGGTATTCTATCCGTAATCTAGTGTTATTATAATAACAAGATTTGTTAAGTTTGCAGCTATAGAGTGCGTGTGAAAAAAAGAACGAAATACGGGCTAGCGTTATGTGCTTGCCCATATTGACTCAAAAAAAAAAAGATGGCATGCACAAGTTTGGTAGCCCAACATTTGGTAGGTTGTCTGTTTTTCCGCACGAAATCAATCTTGGAGTCTTCAATTCCAGAGTGAATAGGTTCCTTTTTGACAAGACCGTCTCAGACCCCATCTTTACTTGTTTTTAAGAGAACTGGTGGCCAAACGCTTGGCTATCACAAAAAAAAAGAAAAAAGGGCCAGTTGACGTCCGGTGTTTCGGCTCGCTGTACTTACTTATATTTCTGGTTTACGTAACTAAACCCACAAAAACGATAAATAATATCGATAATCGATTCAGCTATACACGTAGAGTACACGCTAATGTTAATATTATGTTTTGTTATGCTCTCGGGAACTTTGGCCCTTTAGCTTTTAAACAACCATTGAGAAAGTAAATCTGCATCTTCCAATCGAACACGTTTCCACAATCACAATACTTGAATGCCGTTTCCAATGCAGCAAAACATAACCTCTTCAAGTGTTCATGCAAATTACCGTACAATCACATTTACAAAGGCGGCTGTAAAAACTCGTTTGTGTCTGGTGGTTTATGGCGGTTCTCGCGAATATGTAATACTTTCTCCGTAAACGCATACGATTTGAAATCGATCGATGATGCAGTGAGGTGAGAATGGAAATCGTCTCTGCATTATGTTCTCTTATATTAAACTCGTATATATCTAAGCCTCACGTCGCAGTTGGTAGTAGATTGAAGGTTCGATTCCCAACAAAGACAAACATTTGTGATATATAATATAAGATTATAGTTTTTTTTTTATGTACGAAAGCGAAGCGCTTGGCCTTCATCTCTCCTGGTCATTAGTTGTAGTTATGATAATGCTGAAGGTGTAAACGCATTTCATCCGTATTCCTCATCAGTCTTAGGAACTGGCCATCTTAGTCTTACTGTCGGAACACAAGATATAAGAATTGTTGTTATGATATAACACCCAAACAATGGCAACGAACCTACAACCTACAGCGTGGAAGGCTGGGTTACTACCAACTGAGCTATGAGGCTTTTTAAAAGGTATATAAGCTATGCAGCGATAAGAGTGTTGGCTATGAATATGGATGGATATAGGGGTAGGTAGACCGGAGTAAAAAAATATTGTGTGAGGGATGATATACACAGTGTACAGTGCAGTGCAGTAGGAAATATAAACGTATTAAAAGCATGTTTTCTCGCATTATTATGTTCAGGATATTACGGAAACTCCGACGTTCTGGTAGTTCTGGTGATGTTTCTTGTACATATAATTATAGAAACAAAAGGGATAAAATCAGGCGTGTCCAAAAGCGAGCTAAACCCTGTGAAGAGGTTTCTCCCAGCAAACTTTTGATATGAAAGATAGATAGACAAAATTTATTTGTAACATTTTCAAAACGATAAAAACATAGTACAAACATATTTTATGAAATACATGGCTGTCCCGTGTAAAAGTATGTAAATGTACATGATGTTTTGTTGTAATAATTAGTAGGTCCTACACATATCTACATGTAAAACGACAATTCAAATATCTCAAAATCTCAAAAGAAATCTTTAGAAACTTGCGTTACTAAAACTAACTGACTGTAGCATTTAGAGAAATTAGACAAATGAAAGCCGTAATACTCGCAAATTATAGTATTGTGTAATATAAAAGAAATTACAAAATGAAAAAGCGTATATGTTGTTGCATAAGCAGTACTGAAGTGGTCAATATCACATGCTGGTAATATTTATTGAATACTTGAAATTATGTAGCATTTTATTCGTTTTTACATCTTGAGATATGCGCGTGAATTTTGCAAGTAATGATTGAAATGTTTTGTCATCTTTGACTAAATTCATCTGGATTTCAATATGTATGTTCCAAGCTTTTTGATTATTTTTGTGTTTCACTTATCCTGTCCTAGTTCCATGTGGTCTCCAACTTTTGTGTTACACCTTTATCCGGTTGATAAAATTCTTACTTAGACCTTTGCACCGTGGTCTACTTTTAACATTCGTGTATTTTGCTCCTCCCGGTCTCTAAATCGTAGTCCGCATCACGAAAGGTCGTGACTCTCTTGTTAAATTCGTTTTATTTGGACAATACCTCTGTGATTGGCGGCGTGAAGATCCAATCTGGTCAGTGCATCTGGTAGTCTACGCTCTCCAGTCCAATTCAACTGCTAACCTCTTAATTTATTTACCCTTAGGTTGGTACTTCACGCAAGTAGTATAGGCTTCTACACTGAACTACTTACTGTACTTTATGTTAAACAAGTACAAAATGATATCGAACCGAAAACGAAGAAAGGTTATCTTGCGTTCAAAAAATCAATGATGCGATTAGAAAATGAAACTTTCTTCAAGAAATAGACCTTAAATGTTCAGCGAACAACAACTTGCCGGAACATTACTCCAACACTTTTGATTTCACGCTTGCTTATCTAAACCACCGTATTTCCATTACAAACTTGTTATACGTCAGATGGTTTTAAAGAGACATGCGCCCGCGCATTCAAGTGTAAAAACCGGGTGGACTTACAATTTCATACTGCTCGATCTTGCTACAAAGATAAGGTAATTGGAGTAGACATGACGCTGAGCTTAAACCCAACTAGTTTGTCAATTTCTGATTGTGATGATACCGCGAAATGATGGTGTGAAATATCACTTCTTTATTCTGTGGTAATCCTGCTCATCTTAAACCCTTCCTTCTTCCCTGTCTCCAAGCCAATATGTCTTGGTAAAAAGGGCTGTATGGCTAAAATAGGTTAACGTGCGCATTATAGAGGTACATAAACACGCAATGATGGCGAAAATCACATAGTGAGAAAACTGTCATTTTCCTAGACTCAAAAATCTGAATGACAAGTCATTTGTCGGTCATTCGCTAAGCGGCTATCCACTAGTAGGTGATCCTCAAATGGTTTATACTCGGAGTAGTGATCAGATGCGAATCCTCGTAGAGGAAAAGTCGTCAATCTATCTATTTTTATTTAACTGGTTTTATTTCGATGTATAAATACTTTGATGCCGTATTTCTTTTCAATTTTAGACTATTTTAAATCTCAGCATGTTCTGGTTTATACCATAAGTATAACACACTCGTGTATAGTTCTCTAGATTGTGTAACGCAACCCTTATACAGACATAGTATCTCGTTTGTTTTGTGTCTTGTGTCTTGTTGTGTTGGTCGCAGTCGCAGTATAAGAAGTGCGATTTAGGTTTGACGATGAAGATTTATCATTGACATTACTGAAAATAAACACAAATGTTTTTAAAAAGAACTAGTGTACGCAAAATGATTAAGATAGGTAAGTGATAGGATAGATAGATTATGGTTCTTGTGGATCGGTATCTTACACCTGTGGGGTCGCCCCCAGGTGTCAGATCCCGAAGTCCCGGAAGATCCCGGTGTTCGATCCCCAGTGGAGTACAATATTGTGCTTTGTTTGATTGTTGGTAGGACTTTGTTTGAGTCCGCCTGGCTAGCTACCACTATCTTACCTAATTCTGTCACCATAGCAACAATTCTTAAATTGTTGTGTTCCGGCATTTAGAGGTAAGATAGCCAGTTCCTCAGTTTGTTGAGGATTCCGGGTGAAGTACGCTTCCACCTACTACAATCCATACCCCCGTCGTATTTCCCTGATCGCTGAATCGCTGACCTTTTCAAACAGCTGCGCTGAATGATCACATCACTGGTAGAACTTGTAAAAGTCCATTTGACTAGCGATCGCCCTTCTATCGAAGTCCGGCGCCAAACGGTTTGCAGTGTTCCATCGGCGAAGGAAAGCCAGTGCCTTCTGGGAAAGCTACTTCATCGTAGATCTAATCCTAACTCTGGCCTAGGGCTAGATAAGCTTAATGGTCAAGCGCTAATCTATCATTCATAATAAAAAAGTAATGTATTGCTATTTCATTAAACTCGATCTGAATTAAATCACCTTATATGTCCGTGACTAAGTTGCTGGTTTTTTGCTCTCAAAAGTGATCTTGCAAATAATCTACTGGCTTAAAATTTAAGCGTATCGGGTCTATGATTAAATCGTTTTTATACTGCTCTGATGTAGTTTAACTACACGAATTTATGCCTAACGCTTCACGAACAGTATCTCAAGTAAGTGTTGTGATCAAATCTACAGATTATATAGGTATAGGTACGAAGTATAGGTATATTGTTTTTCAAACATTAACAGCTAAGATTAATTTTGTACGACTATCATGTGTTGAACTTACAAGCATTACGGTAAAAGGTCATAACAGTTTACGTTACCAAAAAAACATATATCACGATAAATTAATTAGCCAGATTCACGACTTTTTGTCTATCGAGGATTCCCTACTCATGATAATGTACTTTGTTAGGTATATCACATTATGTAGGTACATGACTATATTTTAAATGCACAAAATAACACTACCACCAATGTTAAAAATGCTTCCTTGAAGTGCAGTAAATAAATTACTTTATACTTATTATTATATTGTTTTTTTTTTATACTACTAGGAGATGGGACAAGCAAGTAGCGCACCTGGTGTTAGGTGTACTCTTGCCTATGACAAAGCCTTACTGCATAGATCATATCCACAAAGAACATAGCCTACACGGCACTGCATTGCGCCCGTCAACTTGAGGCATAAAGGTGGTAAGCCTCACGTACCCGTAATTTCACCGGCAACCATACCCTTCAAACCGAAGCACAACAATGCTGCTTGGCGGCTGATACTAGTGGCTTCTACTACTCTTGATTTTATATCTACTGAAAACCGTCATTTTAAGTATTGCCTACTAGGGGATATTCAGAGGCACTTCCAACATATACTTACGTTCAGCACTTGCCCACGGTTTGCTATCAATACGTGGCAGGTTTCAATTTGTTATGTTCCCTTGTCTAATAATTCAACTTTGCTTGTTCCAGGTATGTTGGAGTTTTTATCATCATCATCGTCATGGTTTGTGTTGAAAACTGGAGCTCGATTCCCTATCAGTTCGTACCAATTGTTACATTGACATTTGTCAGTCGTTGTGTTTCTCTCGGAAGACAAGTTTACTGTCAGTCGAGTTCTTACGTTGTCATCAAAGACATACTGCTCTATGAATGTGGTACATTCTTGCAAAAAAAAAATTATGTGTAAATGATGGGGTAGCTCTTGATATATAGGCTTGTCTACCTCTAGGTCAGAGCAAGAATAAAATAACACTTAACTGAACAAAAAAAATACATCGCAAGAACAAGCATCAGGTATTAAATTACAATGGGTGGCATGGATGAGGTCTACTATGAGGTAAGTTTTCCCAGATAGCAGTGGACACACGCATCGACAGAACATAGCATTTCGTTTCGCGCCGGACTTCGGCAGGAGGTAGTTAGCCAGGTAGACTTATCAGGTCCTATCACCAGTGTTGTGATCTTTCAGCTTTAACCGCTATCAAAAGCCAGCGGTTCCATTGCCAGGAGGTAAAGGAGGTCGATCACACCTACCCCAATTTTGATGCAAACATGGAATCACGCATGTTTCCCAGTGCGCTAGGTAGGGACAACGGATTTTCACTTACTCTGCTCCTAGCATACTTTTACCGCCTCTGTGGTCTAGTGGTTCGTCCAGTGGTGTCAGAACTAGAGGTCCTGGGTTCAATCCCCAGGGGAAAACAATATTGTGCTTGGTTTGGTTGGTAGTAGGACTTTGTTTAAGTCCAATAGCTTGGTAGCTATGTTGGTCCATGTTACCAGTTCTGTAAAAAAATGTTGTGTCTCGGCATTTTGAGGTAAAATAGCCAGATCCTCACTTTGTTGAGGATTCCGGGTGAAATGCGCCTTCACCTTCGGCCTTATCATAACTTGAAAAATCAGATGAGATTGAGGCCAAGAATAAGCTCCGTTGCACAATGAAAATAAAAATAAAATTCATTTGGTAAAAAAATAAATTATAAAGGTGCTACCGAACAGTGCACAATCATCACATAAAAAGGATGTAAACAATTTGGATGCTGCATTGGTTATCAACCATTAGTGAGAATATTGGGGGTCTAATGATTAATGACTTTTATCCCCTTTTCGATGTATTGATCAGTTTTACCGCTTGTGTTATCTCTATGGCGTTTGATAAAATTAATATCAGCTCTACGGATTTTTTTAAACCGACGGGGATGCGCTTGGCCTTCGTCTGGTCTGGAGGCTGAAGATGGAGGCGCACTTCACACGAGATCCTGAGAAATTGCCTATTTTACTCAAAGTGTCGAACACAACAATTTCGAATCTGTATGGTGACAGCCTTAGAGAAATGGTAGTAGAGTGGTGAACCCAGGCGGACATTACGAGAAGTCCTACACCAATATTGTGATAGCATGTTCCAGGACTAAAAATCCGTACGGCATGGGTCAATGTCTAGAATTTCGCTAAATGGCGATGCAATTGCTAACTGTTACGTATTGACTGCTAGCTACTTGACCAGCACGTCATGTTATGGCGTGCCTCTGACTTTTCCTTCCTTAATCCTGTAAGATCCACGGTCTGGGCATCATCAAGGCAGTGAAGCGAGTTTATTTATGAAATTCCGAGCACTAGTTGCACATTACACGGTTTTAAATAGGATTATCTTCGGGTGTCGTGAGTAAGCCATTCGTCGTAAGAAATTGACAAAGTCTGCCCATTTGTGTCTAATGACCCTTTGCATAAGTAATCTCGTGTTTCTTCACGTTGTCTCAATCGGTGACATAAACTGGATTAGTTATTCTTCTTTGACTTGTGCTTTATACAGTACGCTTTGGAGGCTATAGAAAGTTTTTAAATATTAAACTTAATTAATATGATTATAAAGAGTCCTTGTAACCTGTTTGTGTTCCTATTTTCAAACAAAACAAACCTTCGGTTTATCATAACTTTCTGAGATGAAGGCAAAGCGCTTCCCCGTCGTATTTTATATATATGTATTGTTCACATGGAGGGTCTTGGCCTTCATGTCACCTGATTTTCAAGTTATGATAAGGCCGAAGGTGGAAGCTCACTTCACCCGGAATCCTCAATTAACTGAGGAACTGGCTATCTTACCTCCAGATGCCGGAACACAACAATTTAAGAATTGTTGTTATGGCGACAGAACTAGGTAGGATGGTGGTAACTAGCCAGGCGGACTTAACAAAGTCCTACCACCAGCCAAACCAAGCACAATATTGTACTCCCCCTGGGTTCGAACCCGGGACCTCTGGATCTGACACCGGTAGGCGCACCACTAGACCACAGAGGTGGTTAATTTATATAAAACTGTTCGAATGCTTGCAACAATATAAGTATGTAGTACCTCTAATATCGTATACATAGGTACATGTATTTAACAAGGATAGACCTACGTTTGATGTCGCTTGATGGGAAGCGAGGTAGTGATCTGCTACGTAGAACGCCAGTCAAGAAGACACCTATTCACACTCGCCACATATCCAAGAAAGAGCATGCCTTTTTAATGGAAATACTGAGAATCTGAAAAAACTCTGGAGTCTGAAGAGTCTGAAAGGACTGCGGTCTCAATGCATACCTATATTTAGAGCCCCCGCGTAGCCCAGAAGCCCGGCCATATTGTTAGTCAGACGGAATGAATAGTTATACTTACTATACCATACTTACTAACTTAGTCACACACACAATGCTATGTTTGGGTATATACGTCACTTTTAAAGGACAACGGATGCATTGAGAAGTGGCCAAGAATTGACCGGAAATTGGTTCAACATTTTATCGTGGGAATCTGATTCGTAATGAAACATTGGTCCCAGTCTGTTTGTTTTCACGGCTGCATTATGTATTGTCACGAACTGCCCTTGGATAGCAGTTGTACAGCTGCAAGTCTCGGTCGATGTCGTTTCATGATAAATAATAGCAAATTGCATTGCAATATCTGGATTTACTAATTATGCTGTAATAGTAACGACTCCTGAAAACTAATTCATATTATGAAATTGCTCCGTGATGGCTCTGACGAGGAGACACTTAAACTTGTATATACGAGGGGTGATCCAAAAGTAATGATAATCAATAACAAACACAATGAATAAAATAAAAAAATAAATTTATTTCTCAACATAGTCTCCTAGCAAGTCTATACATTTAGTCCATCTCTTTTCTAAACCTAAAATTCCCTTAGAAAAAAAATCTTTATCTTGACTCTCAAAAAAGTCATCAACCGCGGCCATCACGTCGCTATCATCGTCAAATTTCTTGCCTCGGAGATGTTCCTTGAGTCGTGGAAAGAGATAAAAGTCACTGGGGGCTAGATCTAGTGAATAGGGGGGGTGATCCACCAGCTCAAAGCCCGCTTCCTGAATGGCAGCCATGGCAATTGCAGCTTTGTGAACCGGTGCGTTGTCTTGATGGAACAGCACTCCAGCCCGCAGTTTGCCTCGCCTTTTCTCCTTAATAGCCTCCCGCAATCTTCTTATTTGTTCTGCATAGTAGGAGCCTGTAATAGTGGCCCCCTTTTCCAAGTAGTCCACCATGATTATTCCTTCAGCGTCCCAAAAAACAGACGCCATAACCTTCCCTGCTGAGCTTGACACTTTGAATTTCTTCGGCGTCGGTTCATCGGATCGTTTCCATGTCATCGATTGTTGTTTTGTTTCAGGATCAAAATGGTGGATCCAGGTCTCGTCCATGGTCACAAAACGTGACAAAAAATTATCCTTGTCTGCCTGGAAATTTTCGAGATTTGCTCTTGACATGTCGACTCGTTTCTTCTTTTGCTCGTCGTTTAACATTTTCGGTACCCAACGCGCGGAGACCTTTCTCATATGCAATTCGTTCGCAAGGATTCTTTGAATGCTGCCATATGAGATCCCTGTGACCTCAGCTACATGCCTGATAGTCACTCTTCGATCTTCCAATACAACTTCTTCAACTTTTTTCACATTTTCTTCAGTGAGGGACGTCGATGGGCGTCCTTCGCGGTGTTCGTCTTCCGTCGATGTTCTTCCCAGCTTAAACTCCTTAGCCCAGCGTGCAACTGTGGAATATGGAGGAGAAGAGTCCCCTAATGTTTCCACCAAGTCGCTATGTATGTCTTTGGTAGACATTTTTTTCAAGCAGAGGTATTTAATGACAGCTCTGATTTCGTGTTTTTCCATTTTGATGTTCACTCCTTGACAGTCCGTATTCAAATGAATGTAGCTCCCGGGAATCGTGGCCTATTTATATGATTTTTTTTTCCTGAACTAGTTGGTAATTGAGCAAGTGACTGATATTTTTTTTGTATTTTTGTGTGCAGTAGAAATAACTGATTATCATTACTTTTGGATCACCCCTAGTACCTCTCTCTGCGAATCCATCTTGACCTATTGTATTACTGTCTGGGGTGGTGCCTCCAAGACACATATGATTGTCCTTGAAAGGGCCCAAAGGGCTGTTCTAAAGGTAATGTATCGTAAACCTTTTCGTTATCCAACAGTTGCGATTCACTCTGATTCTCAGACTTTGAGTGTTCGCCAACTCTACATTCTCAGAGCAGCTTCGGCTTATCATAGGGTATTTCTGTCTCAGTTGCCCGTTGTTACCCCAACCAAAAGTCAACGTCGTACTCGTATTAATGTACCACGGGTCAGGACCTCATTTGCTAGGCGATTTAAAAGCTATTCTTTCCCTTTTATCTATCGCTGTGTGAACAATCACTGTGATATTTTGTCATGCTTACTTTATGGAGCAAAGGTAAAAATAAAAAAGTGGCTTGTTACCCTTGACTACAATGGAACAGAAAAACTTTTGGTAGCCATCATTTAATTTTTAATTCAGCTGGTTCCTGTAGTTGCTTTTTGTTTCTATCCTTACATACATGCACACACTCACAAACACACCTACACTCACACGCACACACACACCTACACACGCATACATACATACACAAGCTTGCTCACGTCTTTATATTCAACCTTGTCTTGATCCACTTAATTTAACTTAATTTAGTTTAGTTAATTTGTACCCACTATACTCGTTTCTAAATTTATATATCCTTTTTACAAGTGTCTTATTTCTCAAACTGTCAATCAATTTATCTCGGATGCCCGCAGCACAGGCCAGCCCTAGTGCGGGATCCATTTGTAATCTGTTATATTTTGAAACATAAATATATTGTAAACATTTGTTGGTAAATAAAGTAATTATCTTATCTTATCTTATCTTACCTGTAATTAATTATTTATTTCGTTATGTCACAAAATATGGTTTTTTTTTTGACGTCGGGCAAGCTCTTGGCCTTCTTGACCTGGTTGCAAGTTTGATAAAGCCGAAAGTGGAAGCTAACAGGACGCACTAAAACCGACCACCTAAACTCTGCTAGCGGATGTCGTGAACGTCGACTAATGTCTTATCAACCCGATTATGAATCTGCCAAGCTTGGTGATAATAGCTAAAATCTCCGGATTTGGAGGAGGCTCCTTCCACAGTAGATTTTTTTAATTTCCGATGTTGGCCGGATGCTCTCAATTTAGTTTATTAAACACTAATTGAAATTCGAGTAAGTATATAAAAAAGATAAAATACTTTGGATCATTACGTTTTTTTAGTTCAAAACGCTTTACGCTCCGTTTGTCTAACCTTAGTCTGTGCAAGTGACCTAGTCTCTAGCTAGACCGTTCCTAAATCGGTAAACTTTTATTGCTATTTGTTGTTCATTCATTAACTTTCGCCGTTCTTCGCGATCTAATTGCTTTCAATCAAAATTATGTTTTCCATGACCAGTACATTCATTCAATCTTCATTACCGTCCTTTCGCTTTAACGAAGTTTCAAATCTCAATCCGAATAGTCATTAATGATTGTCTGGTATTCCAAGAAATATTTTTTTTGAAGATTATGTCAATCCGTTTGCAGGCTAGATTACAATGAAAAATCATTAAAATCCTTTATTAGGATTATGGCAAAATACTTCAGTATTTGAAGGAGGCCCTATACAACAGATTACGAAAATTTTATGTCGATCATGATTATTTAAATGTTAAGTGTACTCTATATAAAAAGTCTTAATTCGTATTATTGTAATTTTCTTCTACATAAATAATAATAATAATAATAAATATTACAGGACATTAATTTCACACAGCACCATCTAGCCCCAAACTAAGCATAGCTTGTAATATGGGAACTAGATTACGGATAGAATACTTATGTATATTTTTTGTAAATACATACTTATCATACAATACTACACCCAAACATAAATCAAACATCTATATTCATCACACAAATGTTTGTCCTGCGTGGGAATCGAACCCACAACCTACAGCGCAAAAGGCAGAGTTACTACCATCTGAGCTATGAGGCTTGTTATACATATATCTTATGATGTTGTTTTGTTTTAACGTACATGTAACAAATATAAACAGACCAAAAACTTCATCGATCGTCGTCATACGGTTATCTTATCACTTACTGATAGACACCGCCAACCTCCTTTTTCATATCCTCAGGGTAGAAGTTCCTTACATGAGGTTATCTGTATGATCTTCCTCCACTTAGTACGATCGTTGGTGAAACTGGATTTATTGAATATATTGTATAAGTGGTAGGAAATAGGCACCCCTTCATTGGACCATTTGTTGATCCTTTTAGCTCAATACAGCTATTTGTTGACCGTAATTTACGGACCTCTATCACAATTTCATTGTATCCATCTGCCCCTACGTTAATATAATTTGATTTGACAGATGCTTCTAAAGAGCTGGTGGCGTGGCCTGTAATTTTGACTTCATTGATCGTTCAAGCCATTAGACTCTAAATTGATGGTTAGTGTAACTACCACTTTCTCATTAGACTGTTTGTCAGTCACAATTAGTTTCAAAGTCTCGAGACTGTAATTTTGCGTTACAAGCCGTTGGCATGAACAACTACTTTACCTGTTTGAGCTAGCACACCTTAAACTTTGACAGCAACCTTGTTCTAGTATCCTAGAAATCCGTTATTTAGATGAATATCTGAATTAATGCGGTAAGCAACTTTGCGTTTTATAAAAATGTGTATACTTACCTTTAAACTCATGTTAGGCTACAGTGCTTTCGCCATCTAACATGTCCTTGCCTAGATTTTTTTATTAACATAGGGTTTGTCAAGAGCCCCTAGCTCTTGACTTGCGAGACTTGCCTGGGCAAAGATCAGGTCTACGATGGCGCGAGACAGCTTTTCTTCTTTTTAAAAGTGTTAAGAGTGTTTAGCGTTAGTAAAACAATCACTGACAGCTGATTCTAACATTTTTGCAGTGCGCAATATAAATCTATTTGGTTCGGAAAGTGATTGTTCATCTCATCCGGTGACAAGTTACTACTGTGCGTCTAACATTCATATTACCTACAGAATGGTAAAGGCGGAAGAAAAGTATCTCTTCAAGTAGTAAAATTTGCCTCTAGAATATATATTACATCATCTACAATTACTTTATTACTTGCACTTTTAGCGACAATCATGTTCCATACAGGAAATGAGATTTAAACCTTTATTGATCCTCTTTTATTGTTTAAGCTTAAATCTTTCACAATTGGTATCATTCTCAAACCAATATATCCGTATTAACATATCCAAACAAGTTACTTAAAACTACTTTCATTATTACTTCTAATTACTTAATCTTAATGGCTTTGATCTTAATTCGGATATTATATCATAGTAACAGATCCTTTTAAGATATGCTAAGACAATGAGTGATTTGAAATCATTCTCACCTCGCCACGCTTTGTTGTCATAATCAAGAGATGTTGTTGATCTATTGATATAATGAGTTATAGATTTTAGGTCATCGTTTTTGATGCTAGTTTCTTTGTTTTTGGTTTCTGACTTTTATCTTTTATATATTTCGTGGTACCTCCTGCGATTCGTGTTGTGCAATATTCCACTTTTGAACTGAATGTAATTTACAACTATTATTTTATGTTGAAATAGTTCTCATAGAATTGAGCAATTTAACTCAATATGTGTAAATTTGATGTAGTATTTGATCTCTTGGCGTGTCTAGCTCAAGGCCAGGGTAAGGACTAGGTCTACGAAGGAGCTTCTAGCTAGGTGGACTTTTACAGGTCTACCAGTGTTGTGATCATTCAGACATAATGTGATGCCGTTGCCTGGGAATTTATCTTCATAGTGGTCTACCACTAGTAGTTGCCTCTCGAACTTAAGGCTTTTCTGTCACTCAATTGTATGTTCCTTACCTGGTTATAAATTAATCGCTGTCTCGTGTGTGCTTCCGAGCTCAGTATTGTTTTGCATAACGCGATTGCATCTGAAAAGTCGTAATTTCGTAATTGTGTAATGCACTTTCACTGTTCATATTTTTATTTTTCTCAAGATGATGACTTTACAATTTATGTTCGTTTAAAATTGACAAGTTAATAAACAAGTTGGTACTTGAAGTCCTTTTTTTCTGTAAGGTTTATTAGGTTTTGTGAAGTACAAAAATTCAATTTTACTCTCAGCAATTAATGCTTCCTTCCTTTTCATTATAGCTTTTATCACAATCTGTGTCTGTTAGGGTAAAAAACGATAATTTGTTACATCCCTATTCTGTCACAGTAAACCTACACTACTGAGTAGAAGCAGACCATCTTCTCTTCACTTTGCATAGTTTTCGTAAATAACTTGGCTTTGAGTTAACCTGTCATTTGTACAGGATTTGTTGTATACGTATACGTATTTCTCTAACATTAATTGATGAAAATAAAGGTGTACTTTACTACGATACACAGAAATAAATATTTGATCACGTTTTGAACACCTTGATAGTACTTTAAAATTTACAAACGCATTATTTTAGCGTTTCCTCAACCTCAATACATTTACTTTTCTATGAATTTGAGTTAACGTACTGGTAGTAGTTGGTATCAATACCGTGCATGAGGGTCCATGTGTTCATTCGATACAGGATGGGGCGGATGTTCATAATAGAATTATCTGGCGATGATTGAATGTTTGGATAGTGTGGTTTAATGGTGGAACTTAGACAGCACATCTTACGGGTATGTATATACTTACAGCCGTTAATAAATAAACGTAGGTGTGACCATATTTAATCATCCAACCCCGTAAAGAATCCGTCCACTGTTAGACATAAACCTCCTACTAGAGTTTGCCATGGCAGGTATACAACACAACATAACACAGTATAAACAAGTAATTTGACTTTTTTTTTCTTTTTATTGAAAAGAAAATTGATCAAAACAAAACATGTCACCCTATTGATAATGTACTCTTTTTTTTTATTTAAATGTGCTACGGGGAAGCACTGGGCTTCATCTCACCTGGTGTCAAGTTATGATAATCCCGAAGCTGGAAGCGCACTTCATCCGGAATCCTCAACAGTCTCAGGAACAGGTATCTTGCCTTTAAATGCCGGAACACAACAACTATAATTGTGGATATGGCGACATACCCGGGTAAGATGGTTTGTAGATAGCAGACTGGCTCAAAACAAGCTGTACCACCAACCAACGTATAAAATTACCCGTATATAGTTAATGGTAGTGTCGTATTGCCGACATATGTATTTATAGGGCGCCCTGATACGGCAGCTGGGTGTAGTGTAAACATACGAGGGTGGCCCTTTACGACCCTGGGTATAATCAACAAACATTTCGGTTTCTACTGTATATAGATATCGCATGTTTCGCTGTTTCAGCAACTATATATCAACGCGCGAGTGATGCCTTTTTGACCAATAAAAAAAAGCAAATGATGCAGCAAAAAAATGTAAGCAGAGTTCGTTGTGAGAGGGCTCGTCCCGGGAAGTCCTACCATCATACGATCTATGTTCTAGTTTGAAGGGGCTGTTGTCGTTGAAATTAAGGTACAATGCCGCGTGGGCCATGGCCATGCCATCAGGCGGGCGGCGGGCCGTACGATTGTCTGCTATCTTTGTTGTATAAACAAAAATGTAGCTTCAAAACACATCGTGAATACATGAAAGTAAAATTCGCGGTAATACCAGAATTGAAGGCATCATGGTTTCAGACCACATAATGTCTACTGCATGGGCATGCCAGTGTTTACCGTGTTCAGTGACAGTGATGAAATGAATAGGTTTCTTTTTGTTTATTGTACGACGGGTAAGCACTTGGCCTTCATCTCACCTGGCTACAAGTTGAGATACGCACGTGGAGGCGCACTTCACCCGGAATCCTCAACTAACTGAAGAACTGGCTATCTTACCTCTAAATTCCGGAACACAACATATATTTTTTATTCTTCCATATAAACTTACTTACTCTCTCAATCTTACTCTTTGACTGTGTGAAATCTGCACGCAATACGACTAGCCTTACAGCCTTATTGGGGTTGGAAAAAAAACAAGTTACCATGAACATCTTAATCCTAGCTTTTTCCAGTAACTGCAACGGTTAAGGTACCTGCCATTACTGTGCCGTTTCAAAAATCCACCTGTATAGGATTCTGAGCCCTTATCGCTTAAGTCATCTAGTAATTAACATGGACTTGATTTTTGACATCTGAAACCTAGCGTAGCCCAACTATCTTTCGTCACTTCGTCTATACTTTTAACGTGATTATTTTGACTAGGTTTGATTACTGGTAATCGACTTTAAATTCAATGGTAAATGAGTTTTTATGCAATTAGGCTTCTGGTTTGCAATGTGTGATTGTCGAAGTTTTCTGCACGCGTCAGTCTAGCTTCAGATTCAGGTGCTCTGGAATGCGCTGATACTAAAACGAGCTCTGAGTCAGTTTCGTGCTACGCTTGTCCGGTAGATAGCGCTACCCAGAACCTATAATGAGTAACTGTGTTTTTACACTTCCCTACAAGTTTAGTGCTAAACAAGCCCACGGTATTATGTACGGTTATTAAAATCATACCACACCACGAGTTTTTGCCTACTGACATCATTTCGTAACTAGCATCTACGTCAAAATATATGTTTCAAAACTTTTACAATGCCTCTGGCGGGTAGTGAGGCAATTAATGCACAGATAATATCGATACCTGGATCTTTGTTTAAATGTATAATGGTTTATCTCTTGACATCTCAGTTGTTTAGCTGTAAGCTAGAGCAGGGATGAGGTCTACTAAAAAGAATGGAACGGAACATAGAAAGCCGTTTGGCGCCGGACTTTGGCTGCAGAGTGGTCATTAGCCAGGTGGATTCCAAGAAACCAATTACAGTGTTGTGATCTATCAGCCGCAACCGACGGCTACTAGACCTAAACGACTAGGAGGTAGATTAAATGTCCCCCCGGAAGTAGTAGGTAATGAACGCACAGACGGCGAAATTGCTTAAGTTTTCTTTTTCTTTATTGTACGACGGGTAAGCGCTTGGTCAGAATAAAATAATCATCCCTTGATAGAAATAAACACAACCAAACCAAGTACAATATTGTACTTCCCCTGGGGATCGAACCCGAGACCTCTGGATCGGACACCGGTGGGCGAGCCTCAAGACCACAGAGGCGGTAGTGAAGTGCCGCAGAATGGGCACGGAATTCTTTAAAAGCGAGACCGGCTATTGTCACCGTACTTTTTGGTTAAACTACTGTAGTCACGTCAGGCGAGATTACTACAGTAACCCATGGTAAGCCATAGATAACAGCAGAAGTTACTGTAAAGTGTTCCGCGAAAGCCTTAGTAAATTAACCAAGCTCCATAAATCATGGGTAGGAAGTTTGTCTGATGGACTGAATAATTTGAGTTTAGATTAAATACAGTTCTGCGCCAGGCCTTAATCTCACCAGGCTTCAAGTTATGATTAGGCCGAAGCGCAATTCACCCGGAATCATCAACTGTCTGCGGAACTCGCTATCTTACCTCTAAATGCCGGATTACAACAATTCAGAATCGTTGTTATAGCGACAGACTTAGGAAGGCGGTGGTAACGCCAGATATACATAAACAAAGTCATACCACCAACAAAACCAAGCACAATATTGTACCCCTAGGGATCGAACCGGGATCCTCTGGATCTGATACCGGTGGGCAAAGCGCCAAGCCAACGGGATCGTATTACAAAGCTGCGTAGTCCGTTCGTCTGATCTTGTTTGTGTCGCTTACCGTAATAGTTCATCATCGTCATCTTTTCAGCTCATATTCGAAGTCATTTTGGGCCGCCTCATTAATCGATTTACAGCGACAATATGTCGGTACATCCATACCGGGGGTCTACACTGCGTTAAGCCTGTTGACCATTTAGCTCAGTCTCGCCTAGTACGACATGACACCCGTGAGTTAATAAGCTAGAAATGTCTGCTCGCGATATTTGCAAACTGACACGAAAACTGTTCGCCAGTTAGACCTGTGGTTAGACCTCTATAAAAATGAAAAATACCATCTATACCCTTGGTATCTATAGCCTTGGGATATACGGAATCCATTCCAATAACATAAATTACCTAGGAGTCTCATCAGAAAAAAGACAGAAGCTTCCTTCTGTATATTATCTACACCTTTACTGCGTTCACCTGACAAGTGTGGTGATTGTGGAAAAAACCTCCAGCTGTGGTGGAAGCTCTGCCCAGCAGTGGGCACTGATACACAGATAAATACGGCAATTGTTACTCAATAGGTTCATTTGTTTTTTATTTACGCTGTGTCAGCTGTTGCTTTAAATGCTGGCCTGGGAAAGGACGGATAAGAGTCTATCATGGAGTCTTTTAAGAATAATATGCTTAAAAATATATTATATGAAATTAATGTCCTGTTACTATTTTATTTATTATAATAGGCATGTTCATCTGTTGTTTGTTGCCCGTTCAAGATTAACGGGTGAACGGATTTTAATGAAATTTGGCATGAATTTAGTGCATGCTATGGGGAACAAAATAGGATACTTTTTATTCAGTTAGATACCATGCGAACGAAGAAGAGGAAAAAAATCTTGTAGTAGTTACCCACAAGTATGTGCTTACTTTTGCTTACTACTAGCTTCTCTTTTGCCTTCTGTATTTAGTCGTATAAAAATATTTTTAATCCATTTTGGCATAGTAACTAAACTACCCATTTATACAAACATTCATTACTATTATTTAAGTTCTACTCTTTTTGTAGTATCGAAAATTACACGCCCCATTGTCTAACCGCGAACAGTAAATGCTAATGATATGCTAATTGCATCATTAACATACATAATTACATGGAGCCCATCATTCACTCGGATGATTATGAATCAGTTATGGTCAAGGTTGTGATTACATGGTGTGATGACACGTGTTTACGACACTGACAACTTTGACGTGGTCGCGGCGAGTTGATGAATGTAGGCGGCTCATGTTTGTGCTGTCGCGTTGGGGATCAGCACTGATCGTATTTGGCTCCAACATTTATTTGTGGCGTTTTTTTATTTATATTTTTTATTTATTGAAAGTATTTTATACAAAAGGGTGCTTACTTATTTGGCCAAATATGTCCCAAACAGTTGCTGAAATTACCAAGGACTAACTCTGCCTTTATGTTACTAATGATGAATTATTTTTATTCACATCTAATTCTCGTGATTTATATATGAAAATGATCTGTAGCAAAGTGTATGCGCTGATATTTCCTGCTCAAAATCGTTGCGCACGCGAACCCTTTAATTGTATTTTTTTACACAACAAAACAACCACGCTCGTACTTCCTTAGTAAACCCACAGATTGAAATACTTGTCTATGGCAAAGAGCCTCTCAGAATTATTCCTCTCTTTATCCTCCCACTCCCGCCCGTTACTGGCGACTAATGGAGTACACCCCGCCTGCCAAATTTTGGGTGAAACGCATGTCTTAGTGGCATTTTTATGATAATACATGTAACTGTCTTGAAAGATTTTATGTATTTAAAAAAAACAAGAGGTTGGTAATCAAACCTAACCACTCATAAAAGCCCACATATTACGTCAATTTGATTCTAAAATCTAGCTCCACTAACTGAATTTCAAAAAGAGAGGAAGTTCTTAATTCGCACCTCATTTTTTTATAAGCTTCAAGTGACAAAAGCCCTATGAAATATATCTGTAGTAATGAAGGATCGTGACGAACAGACAGCCTGACGCCTGTTCTTATTACGATGTCTGCGCTGCGCACGTTATTCCAATCGTGTAGGACGAGGACATAAATCATTTATTTATTTATTTATTTGAAGGAAAACCAACAGCACATTAATATAAGATAAACACAACAATATAACACAGAAGGCCAATTAAAGGTTTTCACGTATACATCATGCGAACAAGTGAGAAGTTTGTCCTCTACGTAACGGCTCGGTTTGGGTTTTATTTGAATCGAAAGGGATACCTAGACAATAACTAGTCGATATAAACGTGAATTAGATACAATCTCTTCTGAGGGTATTATGCAGTTGGGTCAGTTTGGGATACGTATTACATCAAGAGTCTCAATCCTCTCGCGGTTATTCAGTAGAAAAGCAGTGTAGCAGCTGATTTCAAGCTACATCAGTGTGTATCACAAACAAACATTACGGGTACCCTTACGTACGTACTTATGTAATGAAGAAAACGACATTTTTGGTAAGACAGCAACATTAAATGATCATATCTCACGGCTTGAGGAAATAAACGCTATTACCGTTGAGATATTTGACGATCTATCTGATTAAAGTGATTTATGAATACCAAATCCGGTAGTCATTCCTGTAATAAGGAGCTCCGTTAAGTTGGGTAAGTTATACGCGTACGATTTACTAGATTTTTTTTTTAAATTGATAAAAGCCAATAATAGTGTTTGAAAACCAACTCACTTGAAAAACAAGTAAAGATGTGGTCTAAGTCCATCTTACTCCATCTTAAGCACTTAAAGACTGAATGACGGCTGATAAAAACCTCACCATTGCTATTACAGTTCACACAAAAGAAACTCCTAACCGCCTCTGTGGTCTAGTGGTTCAACCCACCGATCTAAGATCCAGAGGTCCCTGGATCGAACCCCAGGGCAAAATTGCGCTTTGGTTGGTGGTAGGATTTTGTTTAAGTCCGCCTGGCTAGCTACCACCATCTTACTTAATTCTGTCGCCATAATAACAATTCTTATAAAAATGTTTGTGTTCCGGCATTGAGAGATAAGATAGCCAGTTCCTCAATTTGTTGAGGATTCCGGGTGAAGTGCGCCTCCACCTTCGCCCTTATCTCAACTTGTAACCAGGTGAAATGAAGGCCAAGCGCTTTTTTGTACGACGGGCGTACAAAAAAAAACTTTGATGATTGAGGAACTCTTTTTGGAGCTTGAAACTGCTATAATACTAAATATATACCTATTCTCGGAACAACTAGCTGCACTTTTATATGTGAAGTGTTCTAATTACGCGTAACACTTTGAAGTAATTGTGGAATTTACAAAGCACTGCTAATTCTGCTAACAAATGTGCATGGCGAAATATTTTTTGTGAAAACGTGATTGTAAAATGCGTTGAGTAAAGAACCTCCATCGTTCTAGAAGTCAGTTAAAAATAATAGGTCATTTTTTTATTGAATGATGGAAAAGCGCTTGACCTTACTCTCACATTGTTTCAAGTTATGATAAGAAAGAAGGTGGAAGCGCACTTTACCCGGAATACTCGACTGGCTACCTTACCTCTAAATGCCAGGCCGAATTAAACAAATTCCTACCACCAATCAAACCATGCACACATTATACCCCCCTTGGGTACCTCTACCTCTGGGTTTTATTCCGGTGGGTGAACCACTAGACCACAGAGAAGTCATAATATTATTCTGCGAAATTAGGTATTATTATTGAAGGTAATATTGTAACATATTTCGTGTAAACTTTGGACTTTTGACGGACGTATCCAGATTATAAAATACCTCAACGTACTATCAAACATATCATAATCTCATTTTGACGTAAGAATAATCTATAGATTATCATTATCAACGAACTAAGCTTGTGTATTAATTGCTAAGAAATGCTAATTATCTATCTGCTAGTGAAATGACATCAATAGTAAAGTTAAATGAAAACGAAAGAGATAAATAAATATATATACTTCTAATTTTAACGGTCACTTGATGTTAGAAAGAACACTTGATAAAAAGGGTTCAACATAATTTTTTTTTTAATCCATATGTTGCAAAAACAAACAATGTAACCGCATCAATGGAGAAACTAAACAAGCTCGTTCGAGTCCAAATAAGGAAACATATTCACTCCCCTAAACAGCCTTTGACCACACGATACACAGTTAAGATAAGCCAGAAGGCAATGTGCATACAAATGTGCACTCAAGCGACGTCAATCAATAGAATATTCTTCTAGGAAGCAATACGATCACGACGCTATTATCCAACTACAGTTTGGCATGGTCAGGATAATTTCTCTGTCACAATTGAACAGGTATACAGCTACGTAATTGGGAGGTGACTCGACTAACCAGATGAATTCAGACTAAGTATTTAAAGTGTGCACTATTCGGCTCGTAAGTTATGTAAGATATCATCAGGAATACGAACACGCATCGTACCTCGCTAACTAGGATAAAAGTGAGGAGATGAGTGAAAGGTTGTGTTTTGTTATTATTTTACGTGAAACCTATTTTTATAGTTTGACCACTTCCGGAAGTACCTAGTCTCCCGCGGCACAGAGATTCCTCGTGTGGGGGCTAGTGTAACACAAAAAAAATATAGTATAGCATACTTCTGGTTTTATATTTAACAAGTCTCACAGAAGGTAGTGGTAGTAGTAGTAATCAATTGATAGTAGCTGTGCGCTGTAGGTTGTGGGATCGATTCCCACCCAGGAAAAACATTTGTGAGCTGAATATTGATGTTTGTTTTGTGTTTGGTTATTATATTGTATGATAAGTATGTATTTACAAAAGAAGTATATATAAGTATTCAATCCGTAATCTAGTCTCCATATTACAAGCTTTGCTTAGTTTGGAACTAGATGGCGCTGTGTGAAATTAATATCCAGTAATATTTATTATTTATACTTGTAATATGTAAACTTATTTCTAATTATTATTAATCTTAACATCAAATTATTTTCTTGTATTGACGACCATGCTTCTTGTTACCTATTTTTTTTTGTACTATGTAAATTAGCTCTAACATACAAGCTGCAAATTAAATTAATGAGATATATTTTGAAATTGGAAATGTTCTAACATTAAAATAAACAAGCACAATCAGAGTCCTCGAATTGTGGAGCACTGTATGCAGTATTGTTTCCGAGCGTGATGCATAAATCGATTTCAACGTGAATTCGAACAAGTCTAATCGATCTGTGAACATAATCGATTGCATTGTCCCTTCGAACCTTTCCAATGCAACTGTCGCAGTGCTATTCTTTTGTATCTATTTCTTATTACACTGTGGGTGTTTTATCTATTAAATGCCTATGATTTTATTCTAATCTCTGAATTATGTAATTCCATATAGGTTGTCAGTTTAGACGTATTAATATTATTTATTTAGTGTCTGAACTTCAATTTATGAATTTATTTCTTTGCTTTCTTAATTTTTCTTTGTTGTTCCGCATAATAGTATATCGATTTTGGTGTAGCGTCTATGCCTAAATACATTCAACATGAAGCCATATTTTGCTCCACGATTGCCGGCTGTGTGTATTTCCTTAATGTAGCTGTAAAATTTTACATTGCTCTCGTAAATAACTTTCTCTGAACGTGTACGCTGTTAAAGTAATTGATTGTAGCCGTATGGTGTCAATCAAACTATCGCTTTGCCATATTTAGAGGTACCTTGCCTTTATGGGATAATATCGAGATTATTACCAACTTCAGGATATTCTACCGGTTTTTTGTCATAAAGCAAATCAGCTTCACTAAGCTTAGATACATTTTGATTTATAGATTTTACTAAGGTATTCTCAACATGATTACTTCCCCAGGTACCCTTCATCTTTTATGCTAATAATCTACAATTCAATAGCGATTGACTAATGGTTTCCAGTCAGTGCATAGGTGTCATTACACGTTATAGTCTGGTCATGGCGTAGGAAATGAACAATGTCTTGTGAAAGTTCCTACAAAACCCTACCAATATCGACCTTATTTCTCAATCAATAAGATCATATCGTGCTCTCTGAATTAGATCTATAGAAACCGATGGATTAAGAGCATGAAGTAGCTGATATTGATGGTATCTTCATTTTGCAATGGCTGTCTGTCCCAAAGGTCGGTCAGGAGGCGGTCCGAAAGAAAGTTACTTTGATGAGGACTGATGGCATTTTGTAAATGACCTATGGTCATGTTCATAAAGTCTTCAACTTACTGGATCCGTGAATGATGGCACGTTTTTAATTACCATAAGATTATGTTCATTTAGTCTTCAATTAACTCCAACCTTTTAGATTATATATCAAGACCCCGTCGTGTTTTTTTTTTGTTATTAGCACATTCCACTTATGAATGAATAAGCAGACGCAGATGAATGTGCGTCACTGATAGTCTTACTTCTTTACCGATAACTCCAGAAAAAGCCCGTGTTTTATCCTTGTAATCTACATTTTTTTTTTTTTTACGATGGGTCGGCTCTTGACCACGAAACTTACACAGGTAAGAATGAGATCTACGATGGAGCGAGCCTACCCAGAAAGTGCCTATTAACTCTCTTCTTGAAGACGCTGGCAGCTTATTCCAAGTTCTTGCAGTGCGCACAATAAAAAAAAAAAAAAGATTCTTGAAAGCTACATTTATACTATCTTTATCGAAAGTTTATCTATTTATCTATTCATTTATCATTTATCTATTGCTCGAGCGTCTTACTTTTTAACGATTGCTATTTCGCTGAGCTATTACATTTCTGATTTTCACAACTATTTTCATAACTCATCTCGTTTTTCGCAAAGGGTCTTCCCTCGGATTCTGAAAAATTCGTCAAAACTGATTAAATGACTCCTGGGCCTTTTATTTTTATATAACAGTAGTATGTTCCACATCTCTACTGCTCAGCAAAGGGACTTCCCCCGATTTCTAGATCAATATGCCAAAATTCATAAAATGACACAAGGGCCGACTTTGGTTTAAAAATAACAATAGGTAGCAAACAATAGGTATATACTCAAAAATGAATACTTCCTTGTAGATTAGTTACATCCTTTGTGTGATCTATATTTTGTCTGATTCACTCTGAAACGAAATGGTGAGATAACCGACTCGAAAACGACGCGAAAATTATGCTCTTGCGCATTAAAGAGTCTATAAATCACTGTGTTGGCCTTAATACAAACGTCCTAGATTTAGTTAACGATTCGCGGCAGTAAGGAACACGGTAATTGTTTCTGTAGTTCGTGTACAAAATTGATTAGAAAGACAGAAACATTTACGTTCGTCTGTACGGTTTCTATGCGTATCGGTGCCTCAGGTTGAATGCATGTACTTCATAACAGAGCTTTATTGAAGCAACGATCGATATTTTATCGTGAGTTCCTGGCTTTATCGCTTCTTTATCGTCGACCGCAATGCCTGGATTAAGTTGTTGAGCTTTATCATATATATTAGTTTCAGGTTTATCTTTGTTTATACGTTGCTTGTAACAATGTTGAAGCATTCTAGTTATGATTCGTGCTACATTTGATCAGGGGCCTGATTCTACTAAACCAATCGCTTTACTATAACAATCATCGCAGAATGGCCACTAGAATACCAAAAGGCATCATCTCCAGTGGCATCTGCATCGATACCATTGTCAAAGTAGAAAGTATTGGTGAAGATGAAATATATCGAATAGATATAGATATGTTTCATTTCCTCTTCATTTGTGTACATTATTTACTTATCAAAGGCTCCTGTACGGATAATATTCGCGTAATAAAGGGTTTTTTTCTTCAATAATTTGGATCTTGATATCTATTATATAAATCTGATAATCTATGTCGTGAGCTCATTCGAAATATTGTATTGTTATCGCAATTGATTTTGATTAGTAACAATTTGGCCCATGAATTGTGTGGACACCCATTACGAGAATCATGGCTCATGTGGTCCATTAGTCAGCTCCATTGCACGAGCTACAAATTATAACTGAACATGGCTAAACGACTCTGAATTAGCTTCTTGTGAAACAATACCTTGGTTGGTTCATACTTCATTCTTGTTCAATACTGTCCCTTTCCATGCCCAATATTCATCGCAATATTTCTTAAGCTTTTAGATTTAGCTTACAATTATGTTTCATATCTGTTCATTGCTGTCGTACATATGATACATTTTCTTGGTATTTTTATGGACATTATCAAATAGGTTATTTTTTAATATAAATTGGTTCTACTTTCTTAACTGTAGATTTTGGAGTAATTGCACAGCTATTAATTCTACGAAGTATAGTAATTTTCTTTTATTTATTGCAATTCAAGCTTCTAGTTCAATAGCTTATTTCAATTAATGCGAAACAAACCGGTTTACAAACATTATCTTTGCGGTTGTATTCTTTAACCACGTGGTTGTTCCGTTAGATTCTTTGCTGAGTATCGATTGCTGTCACTACCATGCATTAGACTAACGCAGCTTTTTTAATGTAGTTTTATTTGTGAAGACATTATTTCGTTCACCTTCTTGAAGTCTCAAGAAAATTTTACCTTTGTTTTATCTCTATAAATCTACGTTTCGTGTGAATATTCTCATTCCATATCTCTTTTAATTGAGAGATAATAAATTCTTTGACCGCTCCACAAACTTATCTTTATCCTTAATCATTTCCTTTCTCTACTATATTTAAACGGTAAAACTGGTTATACAAATCGTAATTTCTTATAGTATTATAGTTTGCGAATCGTGCTCTCCTGTATATAGGTCAATGACACTGTAATTGAACAACCAGAACAAGTTACGTCGACTTTAATGGACTGTATGTGACTCATATCGACGTTGGTGATCTCAGGCTAGCTGCTTTTTATCTGAAGTGTTGCTTAAACACTTCCTCATTAGTATATTTTGATTCTACATTGTATATATGTAAATGATAAAAGAGTTCATATGCATAATGTTCTAAACTCTTGTTCTCGCTTTTCAGCAAAAAACATTACTTAGACCCAATATAGAATATCAAAATGTTTAGGCTAACATGTGTTTTTGCATGACAATCGAAGAATCATCGAAGCGTGAAGAGTTTGAATAAAAGATTTGAATTTGGCTCGGCAAGGTCGTTACTTCAGTTCCTCCATTATTTATAGATGATACCATCAACCTTTAAATATCGTTAAACGCAAACTCAATGCATACTTCAAAAGGTTAGCATAGCCACGCATAGCGATAAATTGCTGAATCGCCATATATATCATAAGTGAATCTCTCATTATGGAATGTAATTGAATAAATGCTGAAATCTCTTTTACAAAGCTGGGCATCCAATGTTCCGCAATATTGACCAAATCATATTTAAATTTATTACTTAATCAAGATGTTACAGCAGTCAGCGCTTGAGATAATGTTAAACAATTGCTGGGCTGTGTTTGTATTGTCATAGCCTTCTTGCATACAATAAGGAAGCCATCTTAGAGAGATATCGACCACTTTTACTTGAGACTCGAATGATGACCCTTTATCATTGACATTCTATGTTACCATAGTTGCAACAATATATATGTTAAAGTAACATATAAACTTTATATGCTTATTAATACGGATTGATGTAACTTGAATAATTGTTTCACTCAAATCACTGTTATTACCAACTGTTTGTATGAGAATTCATACAAACAACTGTGATTAATTGTTAGAAAATCTTAAAATGTCGATCCTTTTGACTAAAAGGATCAACGTTTACTCAAACTATAATACTACTATGGGTTGTATTAATTATATTTTAACTTCTTCCTGCCTTTATCTGACACAGGCGGTGCCGGCCCAGCTCAGTATCCTCTTCCACTCTACCCTGTCACATTTCAACCACCCAACCCTATCACATGAAAATAGTAACTCACACATTCATCCATCCACATTCATACCTATTTTTTTAATTACGTGGCTTTCTTCCAACCGTCTTCCAGTATGACATGTCCATACCACGCTCACTTATTACTCCTTATTCTTTCCGTCACTAGCTTAGTCAAAAGGAACATTTTATGATTAGGTGTTAAGATGAACAAGATTACTTTATTTTAATTTATAGGTATTTAGAAGAAATTCCTACAAGTTTGGATAGTTTGGAGATTATTTTTTGTTGTACGATGGGTTAGCGCTTGTACTTCATCTCGCATTGTGACCGTTATAGGGGGTAAGGTACTATTACCATTTAGACTAGGACTGCACTTTATTACTAGTTGATCTGCTTAATCTCGTTTCTCGAAATGTTACTACTGAACGCTGGCTCCTCGTAAATTATAATACTCTGCACCGAATAGCTCAGGTTTTGCTGGTCCATCGGTGTATCAGGTAGACGTTGAAATATACAAAATGGCTCAATTTGTCTTCCAAGCTGTAAGTGGCTTCATAATTTAGAATCTCGCCCACCGTTGCCACAGTAGGAAGCTACTAAATCTCTAGAATGGGGCAGCGGGATTGAGCATTACTGTCAGGTACTAACGCTATATTTCCTTTGTAAACGGGCTGGGAAATTGGAGTTTCCTTCTGTGTAAGAACAACAGAGACTTATTCATGTTAGGTGTTGTTCCGAAATGAATATTTAAATGATAATTTAATTTAACTTAATCTAAGATTTCAAAGTTCTCATAATGTTGAGGATTTCGGGGGAAGTGCGCTGCCACCTTCGACATAGTCAGAATTTGAAACCAGCTGGCCTATTACCGAACTGTCATTTCGGTTTCAATTTTGTCCACTTCCTATCTCTTACTACTTAGAAGTGTTAACTTTGTTGAATAAGAGATTAGTTTTAATTTATTACCTTTCATAATATTGTATCTGTATGTTTTCCGAATAAAATAATAAATAATACTTAAGTAAGCCAATTATATGTGACGTCCCAATAATTAAACCGGAAAGTACTACCAAGGGATCAGCCCCACATTTAAAACAAATAATGCGGTCACATCAATGATATCAAAAATGTGCCTACCTATCCTGACACTGCGATACGACTAGGAAGACTAAATCATATTATGACTAAATCTTGATTGAAAAAAAAATCAATTTAACCTTTATCTGGATGACTGTATTACGAGTTGCTACCTAGTTGTCTTCCTGAAACATTTATCACAAACTCATTAAAAAAACATATTTTTAGAATAATAAAACTCAGTCAAAGTGTATGGGTATCTGCGCGATTAAATTTAAAAATAAAGTGAAATACTACCACCTAGTTGTCTTCCCTTAAATGTTTATCACAAAACACATATAATACTTCTTTTTTTATTATAATACTCAGTGAAAGCATATGGGTATGTGCGCGATGAATAATATAATAATAAATTGAAAAACTACTCGAGTGACGAGAACAAGATACAGCCATTTGTAATGGTAATGTACTGTATGCTGTGACTGTGACACATTGGTCTCACTTTCAATAATATATTTAAATATTAAATCGTATAATACGTAATATCGGTAAACGTAATAACTGTAATCTCAAAATAGCGCTACTTAAATATTCAATCGTATAATACGTTATATGGGTAAACGTAATAACTGTAATCTTAAAATAGCGCTATTTTGTCTTGTTTGTTGTGTTTATGTCGTGTAAGATTAACTTTTTATTGAATTCACATCAATAAAAAAATCAAATAATCAACATTATACCGAGGTAATTACTGATGTATATTTGTGTACTTACTGCAAATATAAATGTTGTGAAGTTACACAACATTTATGAGATAATGTTTCAATTTCACTTAGTTGTTCTTAAAATAATTATAATTTTATTTCGGACAACTTAAGATGTTATTTTATATTATTCCTGAATAGCTTTATACTCGTATATCTTAAAAACTACGCAAATTAATATATGCTATAACTATTTATCGGGTCATTATGTTTATTTTATGTTATATTAAGTATATTTATTAAATTCCCTTCCACCTAAAAAAAATTAATGGACGCCATTACGTTTATCTGCGGCACAAATGGATTAGGATAGTATAAGGCGTATGCTCTATAATTTGATGTCTCAACACCTTTGTTAGTGCCTTTAGCGCCTACAAATCATTGCATCTTCCCTCGAAATGATGAATGGGTCCACGTGGGTCGCCTCGTTTGTCGAAATCGTAAACGCATTAGTAATATAATGTGGGCAGTCGTTGATTGAATCTAATTTTGTTTTCGTCGAGGTGAATAACCCGAATGTAATGAATCCCGGGGTTTAGAAGGCTCGTTGCAGAATCGTGTGGGTGGTTTGTTATTGTTCTTGCGTACTACGAGACCTGCAATAGCTCTTGATTGTTTCTTAGTCACAGTTACAAACCCTTTTAACCGACTTAAAAAAAGGAGGAGGTTCTCAATTCGTCGGAATCAGTTTTTTTTATGTATTTTCCCCGATTACTCGAAGACGCCTGGACCGATTTGGAAAATTCAACAGGTCAGGATGATGATGGAATCCTGGAGAAATCTTCATATACTATATGCACACTTGAAGTGATTTTGGTATTTTTAGGGTCGGTATACTTCCTAGGTGATCCCATCGTCATCAGGTCTAAAAAAAACTTGGAAAATTCGAGGGAACTCTTCAAATATTATTGGCACACTCGAAGCGATTTGGGTGTATTACCTCAAAAGTAAGGAAAAAACGGACCTCATATAGGATCACGCGTATGTCTGTCTGTCTGTCTGTCTGTCCGTGCATCTGATTTCAGATTAATTGGAAAAAATACGTCATCCAGATAAACAAAAATGTAATTACAGGTGAGTTTTTTTCCAGGGCCACTGAGGCCAAGTCTGAAACCGTGAGAGTTATCGAAAAGTCCCTGAAAAAAACTCGCCCTGTATACTTCATTGAAGACGGTTTAAAATTTTAAATGTAATTATTGTGTTTCTACGAATAGTTCACCTTTGTGGTATTCCGGGATAAGAGTTATTTTTACGTTCGCTGCAAGTGGTCGCTGCAATGAACTTGTATTTGTGTCATAATCATAGCTATGACGGATGTGTAATAAATCAAAAGCTTTAGCAACTTTGAAGGTCTACACAATCTCAATTGTTCGTTTACAATCTAGTCCGAGTGTATCATTACGGTAATTACAATATTTCGACTCTTTGTTCGTCCGACATTCAAATACGCGCATATCAACATTTCCTCTTGCCTTTGAAGGTTTCTTGCAATAACTAATAGCCTCCTGCTAATATACACGTAGGTACATTATCCGCGTATTTTAGCTTCATTCTTGACATTTACTGCTCTCAACAAAGTATGTGTTTTAGCTTCCATCATTACCTTTTAGTATGTTTCTGAGAAGTAACTTTTTTACCTAAACAACGTCCATAAATCATTACAGAACATTCATTTCACACAGCGCCATCTAGCCCCAAACTAAGTACAGCTTGTAGTACGGGTACTAGATTACGGATAGAATACTGAAATACCATTTTTTTTTCGAAAATAAAAACCAACTATTAGATACAACACATAAGCACACAACCAACATCTATATCCATTACACAAATGTTTGTTCCGGATGGGAATGGAACCAACAACCTACAGCGCAGATGGCAGAGCTACTACGAACTGAGCAATAAGGCTTGTTATATTTCCCCGTCACACTGTATAGCCGAATGTAAAGAGTACACGGTGTTTCAACGACAAAACGTTCTTTCATTATATTTGGGGCTAGATGGCGCATTCTGTAATATAGATATTATTTATTTATTTTCAACGATTTATTGACCGTTATCAAGACGAATTTTATTTAAATAATGTGTATTTTGATATTTGCTGTTTGTTTTTCGCACTATTCTTATCACGACCTCACCTCAGTCTGCTACGTTGTGGCAATTTTTCAACCATCACTTCTGCAATTTACCGATGTTGCCAACCGCAATACACATAATTGCTACTTTTATAAAGGTTGTATAACATCTTGCGGTTAGATTAGCGCGTTTTGCATCTAGTATGAACGTTTCTTGATGATCACTGTCATTTCGCTGTCTGTCCAGCCTACTTTCATTAGATCCGCGGAATTGATTGGGCTTATTATATCGCTGATTGGTTTATTTATATCGTCTGTGTTTGTTACATCATTGGTTTGTGTATTTATTTTATTGTGCATGAATACGGAAGAAGTTTAAGCTATTTTATTTTCATAAACTACCTAATTGGTTCTTATAACCAATGCTTTATGTAATGTTTGTTGAATGATTCGACAATTCTTAATCCGCATTTTTAATAGTTGCTATGAAAATAATCATAATCTGTTCAGTGACCCGTTCTCATTTAACAGTTTCAAGCAATTATAGGTCGGTTCGAAAGCCAACATATAAATCAAGACCAGAAACAATAGGTACCTATACTGAACAAAGCTCCATTCAAATCTCCCATTTGAATTCTTTGTTTGAACACATTCCAGCGGACTTGTGCAACAATTCTAAACTAACAAAGTCGCTTTATTCTGTTATATACACACATTTCTACATGAAATTAAATTGTTACAAGTGCACTTGGCTCTGAAGTGTGCTTGAACTTGGCTGGGAGGTCAATTGAAACCGCACTCATGTTATTTTAAAACTTGTTAATGCTTGTTATTCAATTCGTTATATGTTTTTGTTGCAGGTATGTGCCAGCTGTATACGCCCAGTTTGCGGTGAGGTTTGCCGACGTTTAGTTATAATAGTGAATGCCAGGAACTCCCTTCTTGACATCCTGTGGGTAGATTCAAATCATAGTCGTTAATAAGTACGAAAAAACTCTGAATCATGACTAAGCTCTCATTATCAGTTAATTAGTCGGTCACCTATATTAAAAAATATACTATTCATTATATTGGCATTATATTAGTGTTCCGGCATTAAGAGGTAAGATAGCCAGTTCCTCAGTTTGTTGAGGATTCCGGGTGAAGTGCGCCTCCACCTTCGGCCTTATCTTAACTTGATGGGTGCTGTAAAACACTCACGTTGTGTTTCACATAGAGAGCGAGGCGAGCAGCACCCAACGAGTTAACTTGTTACCAGGTGAGATGAATGCCAAGCGCTACCCTATCATACAGTAAAATAATATATATTTGATGACTACTTCCAGCTATGTAGATGAATTTAGATTATTAACCTAAATTCATGGAAAACGGCAAATAGTTTACCTTTTTCAAGAGATCGCTGATTTTCCCATCCAAAAGTACAACGTTCACTTCGAAGTAGCACGTTCGATTAAATGAAATTTTGCAGGTTTATTCGGATAGGGATAATAATGTATCTGTGGTCCGATTTTACACCTAACAGGTGTAAAATCGGACGTGTAATTTCGAAATAATTCAAAAGGACTATTTACGTTTATATGGGATAGCAGTACTACTGGGCCCTTTTAATAACAAAAAACTTGATTGTGAGAATTAGAGTAGGTACTTTGCGAGAAAATCCTTAGGCGAAAGATGCATACGGCATAGAACAGACAACATTAAGCCTAACGGACGTCGTAGAATGTAGGACGTCGTGTGAAGTGGGAATTATGGAAAGTAAACCGTGACACTAATCGGGATAAGCTCGATGCGGAATAGCAGATAAATTATTACAATATGGACGACTAGGGTAGCTAAATAAACATGCAGGATATAAGAAAAAAAATATTACCATAGATAGATAGATAGAAAATACTTTATTGCACTAATAAATTAAAGACCATGGGCGAACTTATAATAACAAATCAAATAACATGATTAAATACCTACTTATAATACTTAGACAATGTACTAATATATTACATAAATAATTAGCTAAATTTTGTAAATTTTGTTTTTCTAAAAAAAGATGGAAAACTTCAGATTTACCATACCTTACTTTACCATAGCTCATAAAACACAATCGCCTTCTCCGTCTGTGCTTTTGCATTGTTGTCGTGTATTGCATTAAATCCGATTATATTGGGCAAGTTTTTGTTTATATATTGCTAGTCCGAAGTGTATCTGATACATATATCATAGTGTAGTGATACAGAATGATGAAACTGAAAAAAACAGAATGAAACAGAATGAACTGAAAAAAATAATATGATATCACTGAAAATGTTATGTGTTTGCAACATGCTGAATTTAACTGTCGCCTTATCCCCCAAAAGTGAATAAGCGTCTGTACGTTTGCGGAAGAAATTGGCATAATTTCTGCGATAGCAATAGCAATTCTAAGGAACCCAAGAAATGGGCTCATGCCTGTGCCATTAGGCACGCGAGTGCAACTTGAGTGCAATGTACTGCTAATCTGATAAGTTACTACGGTTTTAATTTACATAGCGTTGCGTGGATGCCAATGCGTCAGCTATTCTCAATCGGGAAGCTTTATCGGATCGAATTTGGAAGCTTTCGATGAAGATTCCGGATACACCATTATTCTCCGAAATCTAATAATATTGTCATTTGTATTCGAGACTTCCACAGAAAATTATCAGTAGTGGTTTCAGAATAGCGTTGAACTATGTCGGATCCGTTAGCAGACTTAAATGGCAGTGGTCCTGAAACTGTATTAGTTTACCATCAACCGTTTAAGTCATCGAGTTCTTCAGTAGAGACCACGTCAAGACGTAGGACGTAGGACGCCCTCCGGCTAAATGGAACGACCATCACTGTACAGTGCTGGACGGAGTGGATGAGAAAGGTCGAAGATCGGATTTAGTGTCGCACTTTTTGAGATACCTAATTCCAGCTGTGAACCGCTTTATTGCAGAGAAATGTCGTTTTGTTCAATGGTCTGACCACTTTTTGATAGTCATCTATTGCTTAAGTTAAGTTAGCGGTTGCTGTTTTGTAAACAACTATTTTGCAATTGTTTACTGGAATAGATTCTGTTATTCATTTAATGAATACAAAGTGGTGCTATCAGAGAGTAAAACTAGGAAACTAATTCTTCTAAATCTGTGAGATTCCTCTGTGATTCCGAATAGCAATGAAAATAAATGTTTCCTTTAAAGACAATAGTCTAGAGATTTCGTTTAATAGATACTTATATATTTGATTATTTTTACTTAGTTCAGGCGTCACTTTGCGGAGATCCATTATTGTATTAAAACAGAAACATATTTAGAAACAAAAGTATCTTTTAAACTTATGCGATTAGAATACATCTATTCGAAAAATCGTGTATTCCAGTCTGCCCGCGACCACGGCTGGTGCAACCCCGACGGAACGACGGGATAAATATAGGTAAAATACGTGATAAATACCCGTTTTTTCGAATCAAAATAATTTAGTCACAAATCTGCTAAGTTCCTATGAAAAAATTAAGGCCGGGGTCTCGTCAACTTAGCAATACCTATGACAATGTTCCCTGAGAATGCCATCGCGAATCACGTGTCGATTTATTTTTTGTATTAAATGTTTCTGTTTCCACATTCAAACATAGTGCAATAGGGTATGATGATGTATGTTAAGTATTCAGTTTGTATTCAATAGCGCCATTTAGCTAAGCATTAGCATTTAACTAAGAAAAAGTTTTATGGGAGCTAGATAGTGTGTTTTTTTTAATTATACAAGCCTCACAGCTCAGTTGGTAGTAGCTCTGCCTTCTGCGCTGCAGGTTGTGGGTTCGATTCCCAGCCAGGACAAACATTTATGTGATGAATATAGATGTTTGTTCTGTGTTTTGGGTGTTGTATTGTATGATAAGTATGTATTTACAAAAAAGAAAAAAAAAAGTATCTATGTATTCTATCCGTAATCTAGTTCCCATATTACAAGCTATGCTTAGTTTGGGACTAGATGGTGAAATTAGTGTCCTGTAATATATTTATACATAATATCATACAGCGCATTGGTATGCGTTGCGCAACAGTCAGAAAAAATCTCATCATTCAATTAGCACCACATCACTGCGACGTGTGTGGTACCAGAATTTCCATACAAATGTGTTTACTTATTGGGACTGTTAAGTTAACCAAACGAGAATAATCTGAACTGTCACTTCTAAAAGTACTCTTCCAAAGATAAGTTTATCATGTTAGACATTATTAAGCCATTAACAAGCCTCATAGCTCAGTTGGTAGTAACTCTGCCTTCGGCGCTGTAGGCTGTGGGTTCGATTCCCACTCAGGACAAACATTTGTGTGATGAATATAGATGTTTGTTCTGTTTTTGGGTGTTGTATCATATAGTACGTATGTATTTACAAAAAGTATTTAAGTATTTTATCCGTAATTTAGTTCCCATATTACAAGCTATGCTTAGTTTGGGGCTAGATGGCGCTGTGTAAAATGAATGTCCTGTAATGTCCTGTAATATTTATTTATTTATTATCATTATATTCACTCCAGCATTCTGCTGGGTTCGCCTGAGTTCTTTCAAAACCACGATCTTGTGTCGCGTCTACGTTTTTTATGTGTGCGTTTGACGTATCAATAAATAGTTTTCACAGTTTGTCTGGAAAGGTGTCTGACCCAACTCATTTTATTTTTATTGGCGATGGTACAATATGATAATTATCTTATGTTTCTTCAACCTAAAACCAACTAATGCTAAATGTAGATCTCTTCCAATGCACGTTATGCTACTCGATCTTGTATATAAGTTGTTATAGATATTTATTCATCATCATCATCATAATCATTTCAGCCCACATACGTCTTCTGCTGAACATAGACCTCCCCCAATCGTCGCCACAAATAGTGAGCCTGAGCCGCCTCCATCCATCGACTCCCCGCAACAGCCACAATGTCGTCGGTCCATCGATTGGGGGGTCTTCCCACACTCCGTTTCGCGGTTTCGTGATAATCATTAAACATAGTTAATAAATAAGGCCATTGTTACTTCTTTCTAGGAGAACGTAGCTACGTTTGTCTCGAATCTTAGACGTTTGAGAATGAAAATAAAAGTATCTGTTGCACACTAATGAAACATATTTATCTAAAAACGCCTGCATACCTTTCAAAACTACAAAACGATAAATTTGTTTATTTATTAGTTCTTATCAACTAAGCCAATATACCCTTCGCTCTTGCCCAAGCGCAGCTGCACTGGTTAAATTGTATTGTACAGCGCACGTGTTTTCAATGCAATTGTTGTATGCAACGTAATATTTTACAAAGATTTCGCTACACGAAAAGACAAGGAACTTATTCGTTAAATTATAAGGGACCACAACATGATCCCTGAGGAAACCTGACACGCTGCTGACATAAAAGTGATTGATGATATAGAACACAAAGCAACTTCTTATCTATGTAATCAAGCACTAAAAAATATCACACTAAATTATAAAAGCGAAAGTATGTTGGGATGGACGTCTTCCTTCTTCACGCTTAAACTTTCTGAATGGATTGAGCTGAACCTTTGAAACTATTCATATATGTTCCTCTAAACCGTAACATAGCCTACTTTTCATCCCCCAAATCAGTTCCCGTGGGATGAAAAGATGTCAAACATGACCGTATAAAATTGATTCTGTTTAGCTCCTTCACGCAAAAACTAATGAGCGGATTGAGCTGAAACTTGGCACAGATATTGCTCTACCCGGATAAACATATAAGTAGACTACTTTAAAACCGCGATCAGAAACTAGGTACTTCATAGAATTTTCGAATTTCCCCTTTATTTTTGGAGCTAGTGCTTCGTTAAGCGAAGTCCTGTTTGGCTCACGCACTTGTTAGCCATTGCAGGCGTTCGTTCTAACAAAGCAGCATTAAACAGCATATCATTTGAAATCTTTTCACTTCTTTCAATTCTATTCCTGAAAGAAGTTCGTTTTCTTTTAAAATCAAGATCTAAGACCAATAGATATTTGGAGATGTATTTGTCTTAGATCTGGGTCACACAATTTTGTTTTGAAATAAAACAATAGTAAAGGCATTAGTGTCTGCACGAATCTGCGCCAATTTGTCAACCGCTTACTCGTTTGTTCATATTAAAAGTAACCGGCCCATAATCGGACCAATTAATAGGTCACATCTATTGAATCACAATTGTATGGTACTAATACCTTACAACAAGCTTTATGGCCCAGTGGTGCCTGCCTTCTGATTCTGAGGTTGTAGGCTCTGTTTTTCGGAGAATATAAATTCCAAAAGAAATGTATGCGTCTGGGTATTATTTCTATTCTATATGTGTAAAGTAGATATAGACACAGAATTCAAGAAGTTTTCGTAGCTGTAAGAAACGATCTTGCATTCATGTCATCTATTCCCAGGTAATTTTGTTGACCGAATACTAGAAATTATACGGTTCATCATCATCATTGTGTATACAACTAGCCTTACTCGTTGGGTGCTGAGAGGTTCTATGAAGAACACACCGTGAGTGTTTTGCAGAACCCAACGAGTGCGAGTTTAAGCCAAGTTCACACGCACACCGATAGTTCCGACCACCTTCTCAAGGCAAAATATCACGTTTCTAGTATTTCCCTACATTTTTTTTTTTATAAGGCAACTCGTGGTTCAAGGGCTGGCTCTTAGTTAGGCCAGAATCAACATATTCAGCGTGGCAATGCAGCCAGTGTCTTGGGCTGGTACTGGTCTGAAACAGTTGAGTTATCTATAGGCCGTTTGTAACGGTCCTAATCCGACAGGATGACTTGTGCATAGTTAGTTGAATTGTGCATATTTTTTTTCTCTTTATTTTATTTATGTCTACCTATTACCGTTCATGAGATATAGACCGCTGACAAGCAGATGGACGGACGAACAGCGGCGGCTTTGTAATCCCATTAGCATCCTTTGGGTACGGAACCCTAAAATTTTATTCTCTGGCGGCTTTTAAGCTGCGGTTTGTACGAAACAGTCTTTAGATACAAATCTTGACCACAATTGCAATATTTACGCTATGCCATCTCGATACCGTAATTACTGTAGAATTGTACGAACCCGCCGTTTCGATCCGATGGTAGAATCCACTGGCACTCGTTGGTAATTTCGACTATTACGGCTTGAGCACACGGAGTCGGCCATTATTATAACCTTCCTATGATTTGCGATATTGCTGTGGTGTTGATAAACTCATAGTTTCACTCTATTGGTATTGGAAATCTAACTATTACCATGGACCAAATATTTTGGTCCATGCTATTACAGACAATGATAGTTAATTAATTAAGTATTTAAATCTTTTGCTATTAGACATAGAACTCATTAAATTATGGTAAACATACGACAAATGATTACCCGGCTTTCGTTATAAAATAAAATCGATTTATATTTAAGTTCTTTCGCAGATTTCTTTATGAATCTTTCTCTTAGTTCGACTATGTATTCTATGCAACTATTCCAACCGTTTTTTTTTCAGTAATATTAACGTTTTTTACTGGTATTTCTGCGTTTTATGAAAATTATAGCATTTTTCGTATTTTTTTTAGTGATGAGTGTTATTTTTGTATGAACACACATTATTTCACTCTCTACTAGAAAGGCGTGTGATATTGTCTTTGTTCGTACTGACAATTATTCTTTGGCATTGCATAACTTCAATTAGGCAACAATTCACTTTGTTTGCGCTATTCGCTCATAATTTTTAGGGTTCCGTACCTTGAAAGGAAAAAGGAACTTGTTGTCCGTTTGTGTGTCTGTCAAGACTATTTTTGTCAAGAAAGCGTATCAAGTTGAAATTCATATCAAAAACTCGGGTCTACGGTATCTTTCAGCTGTGAAAAAATCAAAATCGAAAAGATATGACATTTTATGTCTTATATTTTGCGATTTCACGATGAACATAAAACCTAGTACTTCCCGTTAACCTGGAATCATGAAATTTGGCTAGAAGCAATATCTCACAGCACGTAACACACAGCATTGAAAACCGTAAATATGTAGTTTGGTAACAAAGAAAGCGAATTCACTATTACATACTTATTATTTGCGGTTGCTGCAAAAACCACGTTTAGGGAACGAACGGCATAGCTAAGTTTGTCCTTTGTTGTACCTACAAGTTTGTACGGTACCCTCGATGCGCGAGTCTAACTCGCACTTGGCAGGTTGATTTTTTTTTTAATAAGCTGTCACGCCTGAGAAGTTTACATCATTGAGTAATTTAAAAGCTTATCTTAATAATTCACAATCCAGAGAACATATTCAGTAATCGGTGATTTTGACTGTCATTTTGATCGAAAGTGTGATTCACAATCATCATCATCCCAGAAAAAGTACGCTACAGGACATTTGCCTTCCCCAAGGAATGCAGTGGACCTATATCACCCTGCTTGGTAGGCAAATTGGTAAATAGATTTCATTGATTTCACAGTCAGCCCCAAACTAAGCAAAGCAAGTATAGGAACTAGATTAAACATAGAATATGAATATAACATCCAAACACAGAATAAACATCTATACTAACATATTGACAAGCCTCACAGCTCAGTTGGTAGTAGCTCTGCCTTCTGCGCTGTAGGTTGTGGGTTCGATTCCCACCCAGGACAAACATTTATGTGATGAACATAGATGTTTGTTCTGTGTTTGGGTGTTGTATAGTATGATAAGTATGTATTTACAAAAAAAAAAAAGTATCTATGTATTCTATCCGTAATCTAGTTCCCATGTTACAAGCTATGCTTAGTTTGGGACTAGATGGCGCTGTGTGAAATTAGTGTCCTGTAATTAGTGTCCTGTAATACTTGTCCTGGGTTAGCTTTTGACCTTGGTTTGACCTAGGCTAATATGAGGTCAACAGTGGAACGAGGTTTCCCGGAAATCTTAGCCTTTACAGGTCTACCACCAGCTGTTGTGATCATTCAGCCGTACTAGAAAAGCCAGCGACTCCGTTAGTGTAGACCACTAAGATATATCACACCTACCCTAAAACGTGGCAGAAATGGCAACTAATGTACAAACCAAGGAATGTCACTTGCACGAAGAAACAGGCGCCATCACCCACTCTCATTATAGTCGTGGTGAATATAGGTAGCTTACATCCGTCTCTCAATGTGCATTCAGAAACTGCATCTGTAAAGCCCAAGGTCTACATCTCAAGTTACCATCGGCTTCCCAATTACGATGATTCACTGATTTTGCAACCGTCTTGCGGCTTGTTTCTCACGTTGCAAAATTTAAAATCATCTCAAATGTAAAGCGGAAAGTCACTTGAGTGCATTTTCTGTTTGAGATATTTTGCTCAGGAAAGCTTCGAGGTTCATTCACCACACTGGCTTTTTAACTGACTTCCCAAAAATTAGTAGGTTATCAATTCGACTGTTTTTATGGTTTCGGACCATCTTTCGGTAAGATAAGATCGCTCATGAAATTTGGCTGAGTCCTGTGTGCGTGACCATATTACATTATTCAAAATGACAAAATAAATAGAGTTAAGATACGGCGGTAAAGAGATAAACTTGAAAATAATTATATGGGTTGGTTCATATATTTTGGAAGTTGGTGCCTATTGTTATATGAGGAGATTGCCTTACTTACTGAACTTACCAAATCAAATCTGCACTGGGCAACATCCTGTATGAATGGGGCAGACTGTCCACTACTAGCGAGATATGGCGAGATATCAATTAAATTTAACTTAATTTATCAATTAAGACTTAAAATAGTTCCTCAGGCTATTTGAGGATATTGGGTGAAGTGTGCTTCCAACTTTGGCCTTTTCATACTTGAAACCAGGTGAGATCAGGCCAGCGCTTCCTCAGGTTTATAAAAATATAGCGACCACGTCACGACCCTGTAAAGAGTGGACCGACCGGGATGAAAAATGAATTAATTAATTAATTTATAAAAAAAAATGAATTAAACTATATTGTATTCAGAAATAACATCGAACAATACATTACATGACATGTCATAGTGTATAAATACCATGGGCGGCCTTATCGCTTAAAACGAAGAATAACTAATCTAGGGCACATACAAATCAAGCAACCTAGCTTGCAATTGGAAATCACGTTTTCCGCATTTTCAGTGAATATCTCACAATGGTCATTACATCAGCACAATCTCCTGATTTCACGGATTCGCCACAGTTCATTTGCCCCCCATAGTGTTTATGGCCATTGGCACTTGATTCTCGTTACGTCATCCCGCCGCAGATAAAATCTGTGCATAAAATACATGGAATATTGTGTAGTATGTTTGAGCCTACAGCGCTCGTCATGGTTTCGGGATTGGTGCTCATATTTGCACGGCTGTCTGTATAATGGCTTTTATATCTTGGTTTTTGCATAACTGATAAGGTTAATGCAAATTATGTGGGAAGTTACACAAGTTTTACGACTAGACTTTATGTAAGTACCTAGTATATATATAATAGTTATTATCACATTGCCCTCTCATATTGGTCATTTTTCAAAATGCCCGGGTATTAAGTATAGTATCCTATTAATCACATGGTCCATTACATATATACTCTCTTATTTTCATAGTTAATATATTATTATCAAATTACGAATTTATCAAGAATAATCTAGAAGCTTTGTTCCATATCAAAAATCCCGTTATACCTTGGTTGAATTTTTTATTACAAGTTGGTATTTAATTGCAGGTTGTATAGTAAAATTACCACACGACTATTATTACTCAACTTAATTCCCAGCGTGTTTATTACCATTTCATGTTTCAACACAGTTCTCTTTTCATAGAGCATCTTAATTCCTTTTGTGTTGTTGATATCTAAATTGTTTTGAAGTGCTCTTAAATTATTTAAATTGGGAGCAGACTCAGTGATCTCACCATTTTTTAAAATAACGGTACATATCAGTATCAGCAAGAATGAACAAGGACACGTAAAGATCCGTTGAGTCTTCAGTTTGCGTAGACAGTTTACCGAGAACAGAACTAGATGTCGCTAGTAAATTTGGTACAATCCTAGAACGCGCTATCGTTGCGTTTTAGGCGTATGCTCCGTTCGTGCGAACTTTTTGATCAAAGTAACTTTGCGCAGAGGCAATATCGTAACCAATGAGGTTTATCCGAGGTGCGATTATTGCTAGTTGAAAACTTTACCAATACCCCGCCAAGTGGACGTGAAATAACGTCCGCTACGGCAATTTTTGAACGGCCTTTAAGGCTAAAAAATCTTATCTTACAATGTAGTATCAAAATATTCCCAGAGTCTTTTAAGTGGGTAGTTGGTAAGATACTGTATACATAGTTCTTCCATACCATATGATAATAATAACTTCGAGGGTTAATAGTCCAAATGTCAAGGTATTTAATGAATGATGTGTTAAAATGTCCATCTGCTACAAAGACAATTTGTTCATTTATGATCTAAGTGTTATTCCAATGCTTGTACAATCTATGTTGAACTAAACTTATACAATGATTTATGACTAATACTCGCTGGCTGGTATCCCACTATGTAGCGATAGAAAATTATTGAATAACTTACTCAAAGTAGCCACTTGTAATCAAGGCCGAACGTTTATATTCTCACATACGTTCAAATAGCAGTCTTTCATATTTTGTAGACTGGTATTGATTGTATGTTGTGGTTTATGTGGATTGCACTGACATGTCACCGCCAACCTCCGCAAAATCCTAATTCCCCAGCTAATTTGCGGTTATCGTACTGTGAGAACTAGAAATGAGGGCTACGTGCAAACCACTCAACTGAACGAAAGTGAACTCTATTTCATTGCATTAAAGTAGCTTTTGTTTTATGATTATCTATGTTCAATATGTAACGGAATTCATAGATCAAGTTCAGTCCAATTCATAGACATTGAGTGCTTTGGACAGTTTCAATATTTATTGCAAGTCTCGGTATAGCTAGGCGAAGCTTTTTAGACTAGAAAAAGCTTAAAGTTCTATATGGACAGGCTTAATTAACATTAATACCTAACCTATAGAGACCTCATTGAGACAGAGCTACCAACTCAATTTCAATTGAGAATTAAAGAACAAGTTGGTAGTAGCTCTGCCTTCTGGGTTTTCTTGGTTCGATTCCCGAAACAAACATTTATGTGATGAATATATTTTTTCTGCGTTATATTTATCACAAAAAAGTAAGTACCTACCTGTATTGGTATTAACACTCTCCGTAATCTAGTTCATTAAGAATTTGATATAAGAATTTACCGTGGCGGTCGGGGCTTAAGAATGCCCATGCAACTTAGCCTATGGATGTCGTAAAAGCCAACTAAAGGATCTCACCAAAGGTAGGGTAGTTGCTTCCTTCCGCCTGCCAAGCGTAGTGATTCTGGCAAAATCTTCCAGCCTTGGAAGAGGCTCTGTCCAGCAGTGAACACAATGGGCTGTTAATGTGCTTAGTTTGTGCTTAGTTAATGTGCTTAAAAAGTGCTACCTAGCCGATGGCACTTTGTAAGATGTCTAGTAATATTAAGCTATTTATTTACTTGTACCAGTTTTTAATAAGTGCATTACTCTCCTGTTCCGGCGTGCACAGGAATGCTGCAGGGTTCAGGTCTGTGGTTCCTTTTATAATAGCACCAGCTCTGAGAAAGGAACGCAACAATCGTATAACAGTTCCTTGTATGAAAGCAAAAGAAAAAGATTGCACCCTGGGAATAGGTTATCTGAGTTCACCCGGTCGCGTCTACGGTTGCATCATAACATTTCACTGAAAGTATTATATTCGTTACCATATCACTAATTCAGATATATTATAACCTGTATCTGTGGCGAGCATGTGATAACTTCAATGAGCTATGTAGGCGAATAGATTTTGACCTATTCTGTACGAGCGTCAGTTCTGAATACAGAATTTGTCGGTGTAAATTAGATTTAGTAGTGAACTTATGTTATCTTCACAATTACATTGTATCAACTTCATGAAAACTTACAGATACTATTAAAGTCGATCATTTGTTCACATTTTTGTTTTCATTCTGTTATCTAGACGTGAAAACCTGTTATTAGATTTCTGATTCTATTGCTTTTGTTTTTTTAATTTAAGAGCTGTTGGTTTTAAAATAAATAAATAAACTCGTTGGGTGCTGTGAAACACACGTTGCTTTCTTCATAGGTAGCTAAGGACTCTGCACTCTTAGTGTTAATTGAATTTGTACACCATCAATCCTTATGAAGTTAAAATTAGATAACTTTACCTGATCAAATTCATGAATGATCATCATCATCATCTTCACAGTTCACTCACTTTTATTATGTTTTTGAAATGGGTTAGGCTTGTGTTTGATTGCTATCTGGCTTGATGTTAACAATGATGCAGTCTACGATGGAGCACGCCTACAGGAAACCTGTTCCCTCTTAAGTTGACTCCCATGTTGTAGTGTTCTGAAACACAGACTCGGGCAACGTGTTCCATTCCTTGGCGGTGCGCATAAAAAATGGGGCAGACGTCCTCTGCTGAATACCAACCTAGCGATCCTGAGTGTTCTCCATCGACTCCCCGCTGCCGCCACAATGTTGTTTCTCCATGTTGGAGTGTGGAGTTGGGAGGTCTTCCTACACTCAGGAATCGTTGTCAACTGCGCGGTTTCTCATTGATTCATGAATAATTTCATTTGTATTGATATTTTCAGCAACAGTATACTGATCGATAATTCAAAGCATTGTTTTAGTAAAAACATCGGGTTACATGCTGCTCACATAGAGATGGAAATATAATGTATGGTCCTCCACATCCATACTTTGCTTGATACAGAATTTAGTAATGCTATCCATCAATTATTTTTGTATAGGCACTATGTAAAGGAAATACTATTTTTGAATTTGACGATAGAAACTTGATCAAAACAGGTGTTGATTATATCTTTCGATTAATCTTTATTCAATTCTAGGGAAACTTAAGCCAATATTATTAACACAAAGTGTCCACTTATCGAATAATGACAAACCACCTGGATGCTATCTTCATGATAGTCATTTGAATGTAAATACCCGTTTAGAAATCAAGTCTGAGCTGATTGGTGCTTACCCCACAATGCTATGATTAATTATTAAGATAATCTACGTAATAATTTATTATATTCAGTGTAATTTAATTGAAAGTGTAGTGTAAAGAAAGCGAAAGACTTTCAAGGTATGTTTATGGGGATTTATGATTAACTAGAAGTCAGGCTGAGGATAAAATTAGACCGTAAAATATAAGAAATATTAGCTCTGAACACACCTTCACTGAAATGTTAAATTTCAAACTATCATGCTTAAAAATTAGATTTCAAATAAGACTTGCGTTTTTGTTTACGTGTTAGATGCAGAGGAGTTATTGTTTTTGTAATAATTTGTAATTTTGCTAGTGTAAGTAATTTTAGCCCGCACAAATCAACGACGGTTTTCAGGGCTCAATCGAAACTGTATATTTGAGTATTAAAAACAAAAGTGTAGGTATCCGATACAATCTATGAACTAGAACATACTGAAATAATTAATATTTACACAAATACAATTTGTCACAGACCGACACACATTTGATACAATAATTGCTGGTTTAAACACGGTTATAAACTAGGTCGCCAAGCCATCTGGTCGTCCTGACCTGGCTTCAATTCAGGTTAGAAAAACACTAGCTTATAAGGCTTCCTAGCTGATTAAGAGAAGGTACAGTAAATTGAGAATATCCTGGGCATGACCGGGAACTGGGATGAAACTTTGCAAAACGCTAAGTCTGTGGTCTTTTTGCGGTGACATAACCTATATTATAACGGTAGTTGCGATTGATTTCACTGCTCATTGATTTATCCAACCGCGGCGAATCAAACAAACTCTACCGTGGTCTCTGTACATTCTTTGGTATTCCCTGTGCATAGTGAGTTCAAGTTGCTGCGTAAGGAGTTCATGAAAGTTGCCCGTGATTAGATGTTCATTGGAATCTGTGAGAGTGATGTTTCTTCTATCCGTAGATGGGTGGGATCGCAGCTCGTCTAGGTTTTTGCCCGTTTTACTCGTAGAGCTCTAACAGTATCAGTTGGGTTTAACTTCAGAAGTCATTCATTATGACCACGAATTAAAATCGATGTTACAAGCATTGTCTTATCACGTTGTGATCGTACATCGTTATCTCTTAAAGCTTTGTGATGTAAACATTTTGCTAAACGCACGACAGTTTCCTGGCCTAAAGCTTAGGCCAGCACATGGTCATTATTCGTTGGTCTAACTAATCCTCTGTCAGATGATCCTTTGCGCCTGTGCTCGTTTTGCCGTATCGGTCGTGGCATCGAATCAACACCTCCAACTCTCCATCTCGCCAGAAGAAGGTCAGCTTCCTTCTGTGTTTTATCTTCACCTTTACTGCGATCACCAATTCACGGGCCTTGGAGGAGGCTCTGATCAGCATTGGACACTAATGGCCTGTTGATGTGATGTGATGAGCTTGTGCTTGGAGGTCGGCTTAACAAAGCCATCTTCATAATAGATCTCAATTATTTTTGTTGATTACGCAATTTCCCTTAGGACGAAGACAAATTGAGAGCATCGACTAAATTCACTTCCTCAATCATTAGCGTGTGCCATTCGTTGGGTTTCAATTCGTTTTCACGATGAAGTTTTCCGTTCCACCTCTTAAATCGATTTCTTACGACTGGTCACGTTCTACGCACATTTGGCTACGCACAATAGGCCCCTTAACTGCTTCTAATTTAGATCTAGTCGGATTTTATTCTATGGTGGAACGATTTGGACTGATGACTGAAATGTGGCAATCTCGTTATGCGTGTGTAAATCAATTAATTTTCTGGTTGGGAGTACTCAAGTCTAAATCTCAACACTAATGTTTTAAAAAGTATTGTTTACGTAGTTTTTTTATGGATGATAGCTAAGTATTTAACCACTAATTCACTTGGAAAGCATAGTAAGTAAAGATGTGGCCTAAGTCGCGCTTGTTGGTTTTGTTAATCATGCGCGTACTTTTATCAACTTTTAGAAACAACATCTTCTCTCTTCTCTTTCCCCTTAAACTCTTTGAAAATACTAACACCATTCATCATCATCGTGTGATGATTAATGACTTCCATCGGTGTTGACCGCGCGAAAGCGCGCAGAAAAGTGCTCATTTAGACATTCGGCTATATCGGTCCGGCGTTCAGCTATTTTCGGTCACCGGCAACGGCCAATGACTTCAACGGCATGCGTTACCTTGACGTGTTATGACAATGAATAATACGGCTTTACTGCATTGTTATAGGTGTTATGTAATTCGGTAGGCGGCCTTTGTTTTCGATTGTAAGTTGTTTTGATCGATTGGTCCCCTTATTGAGATAGCGATATCATAGAAGTGCTTAAGTTTATAAGACTTTGGTTAGGATTCATCATAGTTGTATCGTCGTACATCGTACTTATATTTTTTCACATCCCACCTAGTCTCTATTCTATAACATTAGATTCTTATGTTTCTACGTGATATATTATAATGCCTGGACAAGTGGCCAGGTCTGATTGGATGTAATCGATTTCACCCTATCAAACCTTGCTTCCGCGAAATTAATCATAGAAAGCGTTACGTCTAGTTATCCCTTCTCTTAATTGCGAACTGCTAAACATCTTAAAGGCCACAATTATCTTGTCTAGTCAAATGTTACTGCCACGTACTTTGCTTTATATGGGTCTTTCGACATGGATAATCAGCTGGTTTACTTTTCACCATAATAATAATCTTCAACGAAGTAAGTATATGAAAAAAACATGTGATTTTGTAACAGAATAATAAGTAAAGTATTTGGTTTCATATGTCATATCTCCTTGATACCTTGTGAGATGGCACTGGCCTGGCCTATACTACTTCATACTTACTGACTATATTTGGGTGGCTTACGGTCTTTTCGAAGTGTCTTGTCTAAAGGGTAATAATATCGATACACATAACATGTGAAAACATGTTCTGCTGTTCTTCTATATTTTATAGCTTAGCTGTTCTTATTTGTCTGCAACAATGGTACTGATTCGTTCCATCTGTCAGTTGCAATGATAAACCACGTCAATATGTTTGGTTCTGTATCAAAAGCAATTCACAATTGCTGTTACGCCATTGCAATTATTGCCGTACCTTTGTGCTGACTGTCAGAAGTGGCGCCATTTCGAAAGGGAAATAATTATTGGGTTTCCAGATAATGATGATTGCTATGGGTTTGTGGTACTGGTGTGGCTAACCCTGAATTTTATGAAACCAGGTGTACAAGTTTATAAGGACAGTGGTCACGTTTATATTCTTATAGTAAATGCTTACTTATTTTACTGATACTGGCGCATCATCACCGAAGTGGGTCATGACACCTGTTAAATGAAAGGATACGGGGTTCCAATATACCAATTCCAATCTTCATCTTCATGCATTGATCAAGTTAAAACGGTATTTTGCCATGGCCAATTTACCAGATACCTTTCCTAAATAAAGCGAAATGGACAATACCTTGTAAATGACATGTAAGTCTATTCTCGGTAAGCTTTGTCTGCCGGTACAAAGTAACTTTTGTTATGGCCAGATCCTGTTCCTGGTATGGAATTGAGTTATCGATTCCTAGTTTAGCCCTGCAGGAATTTATGGCGTATTGACTCTTGTACTCGTGTTCCTGAGGTTTATTATATTTAGCTATTCTAATTTTAATTCTTTATACTTCGTGAGCAGTTATAGTAATAAGTACTTTATCATATTTTTCTGGCATGGCATTGGCAGCTAGTTACGTAGTTAATATATTGCAAATACACGAACTTCATGTGACGAAGTATTATCCAAACTATGTGTACTTGTAATGGAATCTTTGGCATCTCATAGGTTCTATATCTAAAAACACGTTTCAAATTCAAAAGATAACAAAAAATCCTAATCGAATCGTGAGCCAAGCTACAGCGGCTGTGTTGCGCTTGCGCAATGTTATTGTAAGTAATTTTGTCGAGCACTTCACAGCTCGTGTTTTGATCGGAACATGACTACCGATTGTGAAGTAGCAATTTGGAAGTTTTTGGAAGGTCGTGATTTGTTCTCTCAGGTATTTTTAGCAAAGAGGTACTAAGAACACGTAGAATTCTGTTTTTTTAAACAGGTCATTCTTGTCTTTGAAACTTGCACAGGCAAGGATGATATCGATGATGGAGCAAGCCTACCCAGAAGTTTCATAAAGACTGTAGGGTCTTAAGAACTTTGATCACGATAAGTGAGTGCCAGAAAATGTGAGTGGGTTTTCACGTATCTTCATTTTTGTACCTAAATTTCAGAGAACATCTCAAAATATGTATGACCACTTTACCACCTGCATACAGCAGAGTCACAATTTTTTGTTTTTTCGAAGATTAATTTTATGCGTCTATAGAAGACCAAAAAAAAAATAGTTAAATTTATTTAGTTATATTTTTAGTTATCTATCAGTGCATGACATTTTGTATACCAAAGTTCTACATTGATATGGCAGCTCAGCTTTTCGCCAAATAGGCACCATCAGACCGGCTCGAAATCCCCTTGTATTTTCCCACACATGTAAAAGACGATTCAGTATTTCATGATAAATAGAAATACCAGCGAGTCATCTCTCGCAGCTTAGCACCGTTCCGTGAAGCCTTGACTTGCCAACTCTTGGCATTTAGCGTGCCGAGGAATTGTTGAATTGTTTAGGTTAGATGGTGGTTAGATATGATCGTGGGTGTCCTTCAATTATGTAGATATCTAACTGATTCTATGTGGAATGGCATCTAATACATTCATATGCTTTGTCCGTTTTGGCTTTTGACCTATGCAGTTTCATAATTTTGGTATTATTGGAGATGACTTTCCATTCACATATCTTCGCTTTAGGTCTATAATGTGATCTATGATGCTCAACATAACTCCACATTACAAATAATACATTCTGGACCATATGCAATGTGTGTAAAAATATATAATAAAATCCCTAAAAATATAAAAGATGAGCAAACGCCCCAAAAATTTAAAAAGTGTTTAAAATCCTACTTAACAGAAAAATGCTTTTACTCTTTGCATGAGTTTCTGGGTGATACATAAACTAAAAAATTAGCATGTAAGAAACGTACAGGTATAATGAATAAGAATATTAGTTTATTATTGAATTTAGTATTATGTATAGTTTTATTTAGCTATTAAGTTTAATGCGCCTCCTAGTGTAATATTGCTGTGCCCTAACAGGGTTTATGTTTGAAACTTTTATCCACACAACACCTGTATGCCTAATAACAACATAAGTGCAATAAATAATTTGAATTTGAATTCATATGAGAGTATATTTTTCCTACGCATTTCTGCATAATAGTGTATGCAAACGTTTGCATGGCCTTCAACAAAACGGATATTAAAGACCCAAAAAGATGTCAAATATAACACTTACACCAACAAAACAAACTTGATTTCTAAGCAAACTTAGATGATATAAAGCTGTGAAATACTAATAGACACAGTACTAAGCAAAGTGCACTTGTGTGTATTCCATTGGAACAAATAACTTGGAAATCGATGTTGCTTTGTAATTATTATTACTTAGTGCACCTATGTTTTGCATTAACCTGTATCTAATAATGTTTTACAGCATCAATCGATAAAACATGTTCTCGCTTTTACATTAAGTCAAATCATTTGATATGAGATTAAATAATTTCCATAATTTAATGTGGTTTCTAAGCTATGTAACAGAGAAAGTTTAATACAAAAGGTTTTGCTATTCTTATGAAAAACTACGATGATATTTGATAATAGAAATGCTTTGACGCATATTTTGTCCAAAATAACAGGCAGTAAATTACAGCGCCCACACCTGCACTCAGTAGGATCTCTCTCAGCACTCAATTCTAGGTTAAGTAACATTGAGTAGAGTTTAATCGTAGAAAATAAGAGGTTTTTGTAGGAAATAAAATGTTGCTGTGTTTCTGTCGATTGATCAATTTGACTTCCTATTCCCAATGGTAACTTTCTTTCCAATTATACGACAGCCTCATGCAATCCAACTCATAATACATCCGTAACGATACTGTAATTTAGTGTGCTTTAAAATATTCACTCTCAATAAGAGAATATTATAATATTAGCTTGACAAACTGACAAATACACATCCTTGAATTTCAGTAGTCATGCAGGAGAAAGGGTAGAGATATCCACAGGGTCGCCTTTCAAAGTCTCGAGATTTCACTTTTCTGGGTCATCATCATTGTCATAAGATTTTAACCGCCCCTGTGGTCTACGGGTTCGATCTCCAGAGGAGAACAATATTGTGCTTGGTTTGGTTGGTGGTAGGGCTTTTTTTGGGTCCGCCTGGTTGGAGGATGGTGGTAGCTACCACCATCTTCAAGTCTGTCGCCATAGCAACAATTCAAAATTACTGTGTTTCGCATTTAGAGGTTAGACAGACAGTTCCTCAGACTGTTGAGGATTCCGGGTTAAGTGCTTTGCCACCTTCCACCTTATTATTATGTATTATATAACTCAAAATCCAGGTGAGTTCAAGACCATGCACTTCCAATCGTACAAAAAAATAAAGATGAGATCTTCAATAGCTCATCAGGAGTTTCTCTTGCCTGGAGATGGTCTGATATGAAAAGGGGTCAAAGTTATTGACATCGATAAAAACCTTCTTTGTAATGCAAAGGAGAAATCGGATGCAAGTACATCAGCTTCGACATTCGGTTGTATCTAATATAATAGCATCTTTGTGTACCTACCCACCTGGTTCACTGATTGACTAGCAATTTTTGCGTAGCCTTTGATTCGCTTAGCTCGGCTGTGCTTGGCTTTGCCCGACCTATTGCCAGGAGATTTTAATTAAAAAAAACGTAAACGTAACTTTTCTGACTAATAAATAAAACTTATCGCGTAGGGATTTTACTTATAATTTACCCGGCAGACTTTTTGTTATTCTTCTTCTTCCTATCAGTATCAGATTTGTCAACAGATAAAATATCTACTTTTAATCTTGTTTTATCCGTCTGTGGTCTAGTGGTCCGCCTACCGCTGTCAGATCCAGAGGTCCCGGGTTCGATCCCCAAGGGAGGTACAATATTGTGCTTGGTTTGGTTGGTGGTAGGACTTTGTTTACCGTACGTGTATTGTTGTACTGGCTAGCTACCACAATTTTACCAAATTCTGTTGCCATAACAACAATTCTTAAATTGGTGTGTTCCTGTATTTCGAGGTAAGATAGCCAGTTCCGGATTCAGTTAGAGGATTCCGGGTGAAGTGCGCTTTTACCTTCGGCCTTATCATAACTTGAAAAATCAGGTGAGATAAAGATCTCACCTTATCATAACTTGAAAAATCAGGTGAGATAAAGATCATCCCCGTCGTACAATAAAAAAAAACAATTAATTTCACCATTATTATCTGGTGACTTATCTATTTCTCGGTCTTAAATCATGTTGGGCTTGTTGCATCACTTAATTACTACTTTTAATGGCGGCATGATTTGATTTGATAACAACGGTAATGTTCCGGATTTTTATAACAGTGGCAATTATATGATTGGATCTTTATGTTCGTTGCTTTTCTTGTCTCGTTTCTTGTTTCGTTTAATTCGGTAACTGTTTTATTCGCTTCGGCGTTTACTCCAAGATTAATATTGATTTCGTAATTGTTGAAATATTCTATCAATTATTGTAGTTAATTATATGGTATTTCTAAAATGTAGGGCCTCTTTTAAGGAAAATGTCTGGTACTGTTTTTGAATAACGAAATATAGGTAACAGATAGGTGATAGTTAAAATGATTATTAATATACAATTCATTAATGTCGGGTCAAAAAGTAAGTACTTAAATAAAAAAAACTCTGTCTTGTCTGGTATAACCTGTAATTTACTATTGCCAAGACTAAAACTACAATTAAAACACGAAATCGTGAAGCTGCAAACGTTTCAGCTAATTTTAAATGTACATTTAACTTCTTACGTAAATTATTTTTTACCTACACTATAAGATTCCCGGTATACGCTAAAATGTTAAGCGAAGAATATTTTTGGAAAAGGTGATATACACTGATCACTTTTTCGGAAAAGAGCAGATATGTTGTAAGGTCGGAATGGGATGCATCTAAATAATATATTATAACACATATTATACAATTAATGTCCTAAATTCACACAGCGCTATCTAGCCCCAAACTAAGCATAGCTTGTAATATGGGAACTAGATTACGGATATAAACGTATGATCTTCATAGCTCTATGGAATATAGTTCCAAAAGAGAAAGTTAGAATCGTTCTTGAATCGTTATCAATACCTTCGACTCCATCGATTCTCATCACATCATTGTTTATGTATGACATTGTAAGATGCCGTTTGATAGTAATACTCAAGTATGCAGGTGCGTTCTTTTGGTCCGCCTTTGATGCGCCGGCGTCGAGTTACTCATTATGATCCCGAGTACTTTCATTAAGGGTTTTGTCTATAATGATTGAATTATGAGCTTTGTACCCGTCTGCTTTTATTTATAGGGTATGCTCTTATTTATTACTCTTGTATGATGGAAGATTTATATTTACATATTATGATGGATCATCATTACTCAATGTAGATACGCATTACATCCGTCCTCTGTCATTTGTTTTTCTACCAAAGTGCAAATTGCGGCTCAGGCCACTGGCACTGATCGGATCATGCTTAACTTACGCAATCTTCCATAAAGTATGTATCATCGGCAACTTTACCGAAGAGTATCTAATTGGATAAGTTCTAGTGACCATAGAGGTTTGCATCCACTAGAAAGAAAATTTTCTTGACTCTTGATACAAACGGATAATCATAAGACAGAAATATACCAACACAACGAAATTATATTCTCTGTGTATGTTGTCCGCTCGAGTAACGAGACAACCGCAAAGACCTTATACTAACTAACGTATAAGGTCTTTGGACAACCGAAGTTGTAATGTCAAAAATAGATGTCATGCCCTATTCGGACGAAGGTGAAGTCAGGGGGTACCAAGACCTCTTAGAGCATTCTTGTTTTGATATTACATTTACAGACCTGCGATGTTTAGGAACCTGGAGATAAATAATATTGCTCTTCAAAAAAATGTCAGTGACTCTGATAATGAATTATATCCTAATTAAGAAGATCCACAGTGAAGTGTTAGTACCATCTTTAAGGTATGAAAGTGAAAGTTGGGTGTGGCAGAAGAAGAATGAAAGTAGAATAAATGAGTGGAGATGAGAGCTTAAATAAGCATAGTGTAATGAGAGAACAGTGTGGTGTGAAAGAGGATGTAGTGACAAAGATTGAGAAAGGTATGCTAAGATGGTTCGAACTATAGAGGATGGATGAAAGCAGGTTGACGAAGCAAGTATATAATTTCAAATATATTTGGTGCAGTTGGGAAGGGAAGACCTCGGCGAACGTGTATTGACCAAATTGGGGATGTTCTGGAGAAAGGCCAGCTCAGAAGTACCCTAAGCCGATGAGCATAATTGAAGAAATAGGCGTGAGTCTGTATTTATGTATGTATGTAAGAAGCTTCTTAACAATATATTATTGTAATCAGTGATCAATTTATCATCATCGTTGTATTTTTTCTTGATCATCAGTTGTCGTCTGGTCGTCGATACTCGAATTGATCAATTCGATTTTACAAACACTTTCATTCTGAACGGTGATTGCAATCATAAAACCTTTTGTGTGAAAAATCTGTTAGTTTATTGTTGAACACAAATACCGTAATATCAGCAAAGCTACAATATTGACAACAAACAGTACAATAATAGCTCAAGCCCTATTCTAAAGTGTTCTCATTCCTACCGACGAAGCGTGATCTCGTATGGCCGAGTGTCAAAGTACTGGTACTGCTTAAAATTATACTGTGCTGTGCGTGCGCGCAACTACCGAAGCACGTTACGCCCTTTGTTCGTTTTGTATATTTTTTTTCCACTAAAAAGGTACCAACCGCTATTGTTGCATAGATTGGTTGGTCTTCTATTGACCCCAACGCCTTATTGTGTGAAATCAAACTCTTTGTAACTAGGGCCGGCGTTTTCTTTACTTATAGATGTGACACAAGACTTATTTATCGTATCTTGATCGTATCGCTATGGTATTTGTTGGAGTTCTTTTGTATTGCCCTCATCATTGTTTTGATGAGATAAAATATCTACGGTATCATTTATCTCATGTATTTCATCATCTCCAAAATCTAGTAGGTCAGCTCTAATCAGACGTATAAATGGACCAGTCAAACCTATCTTGGAGTCTTCAATTCCAAGAGTGAATAAGTTTCTTCACAAGCGTGTTCCACTTTAGGCCACTTTTTACTTTTGAAGTGAGGTGGTGGTCGATCATCATCATCATGTTTAATATCCAAAACTACATGGTTTTATCGTATCTCTAATATATTTTTTTAACAACCAAAATTTCAATCTGTATCGAGACCATTATGATTAGAAGCGAGAAACTTAAACTTACCAATAGATCGTTTGCAATGTTTCCCTTTTTTTTACTATACGACGAGGATATGCTTGGTCTTCATCTCACCTGGTTTTCAAGTTATGATTAGGTCTTAAATGGGGTAGTGGTTCATCCGGAATCCTCAACAGTCTGAGGAACTGACTATCATACCTCTGAATGCCGGAGCAAAACAATTTTAGAATTGTTGTTATGGCGACAGAATTGGGTAAGATGGTGGTAGGCGGAATTAAACAAAGTCCAACCACCAACCAAACCAAGTACTACTACGTTACTTGGTTTGGTCTTGGTTTGGTACGTACGCGTACTTGGATTGGTCTCCCCAGATTGGATCCCATGCTCTCAGGGGAGCCTGGGGATCGAACCCGGGACCTCTGTATCTGACACCGGTGGGCAACCACTAGACCACAGATGCGGTTAAAGGTAGTTTTACGTTGACATTGTATATTCCTTATTATTGTACGACGGGGAAGCGCTTGGCCTTCATCTCATCCTGGTAACAAGTTGAGAATAGGCCGAAGGTGAATGCGCACTGCACCCGAAATCCTCAACTAACCGAGGAACTCATGTATATACTTTGTGTTTCATAAGCTGTTCTTTGTTGCAGGTATTGCAAAAGGACGTGGAATGCCACAGAAGGATCGTGAGCTCAGTGGTGAGACTATGCAGCGGGGGTGAAGTCGCCAAGGCGTATGAACGTCGCTGGCTCCAGCTTTACCTGAGGGCCATTGAGTGGCAGTGCCATCTGGAAACGTGCATCTCGAAGATCGATAACCAGGTGTGCTTTTCCTACGCTTACGCTAGATGATAATTTTCAAGATGGCGCTGTGTGAAATTAATGTCGTGTAATATTTATTTTAAAAATCCATTATTGCATCTCTGGCTAACCGGGGCATTGAATTTTTACACAGCGCGCAATCTGGTCCAAACTTAGTAATATGGAAACTAGATAGGACAGAACACATAAATACTTTGATTTGTAAATACATACATGTGATACAATATAACAGTTGAAAGTAGCTCTGCCTTCTGCGCTGTAGGTTGTGTTCTTACCAACAATTCGGTAGTTGGTAACACTTTCTGATTCTGATATATAATTCGAGGACAGTACAGCTAATGACACAACAACAAGCATTGTTATGTCACGGCAACATATAAATGGACACCCAAATTGCTATTACAGGACACATGATGTATATACGTTACTCATTACACTTTTCCTTCCTCATTTTCAAACCAATCACCATTCATTCACGCCTCAGACATTACGCTAACAAGCCAGCTTCGTGATTCTCTTTTTTAAAATTCAATCATATTTTCCCACGAAATTAATAAAATTTATTGCAATCTCAAGTGTGTATACAATGGACGAAATCAGCCACCCGTCGCTACCCCTGTTTGCAAACAGTGGAAATGGCAAGCGTGTTGCATTTGCCTCTGACATGCCCATGTTTGGCAGTAAATGCAGTGTCTGTGGACAAATGTTCTCGATAATCTGCTACGTAAGTTCCATTCATAGTATTTGTGATGTGTGCCAGCAAAACAAAAAAACAATCTACCAAATTCTTGTCTGCTGAATGTCTGCTGTCCATCACGTAACATCAAACCTTATCTAATAAGCCCTTTTTTAATTATATAATAATGAATAAAGACAATTCACACAGCTCAGTTGGTAGTAGTTGCTCTGCGTTCTGCACTGTAGGTTGTGGGTTCGATTTCCGACCGGGACAAATATCTTATTCTCTAAACATATTTGTCTTGGGTGTTGATATTGTATTACAATATGTATGTATTTACCAAAACTGCCTATGGATGTCTGTTCTGTGTGCGTGTTTTTACCCGACTGCGCGACCGCAAAGACACAGGTATATTTTATTACAATATGTATGTATTTACCAAAACTGCCTATGAATGTCTGTTCTGTGTGTGTGTTTTTACCCGACTGCGCGACCGCAAAGACAGGTTTTATCAGACACAAAGCTTCCGACGGTGTCTTGTTGAGGATTTAGTCTCCCCTTCGCTCTTGCCCTCGGTAACTCAATTGACGTGACTGCAAAGGGTTGGTCGTGTGTTCATTGAAATATAAGCCCAACTTTAGACCAAAACCCAACTGACCCTATTCTTAGAGTAATCCATTTATTATCATCCAGAAAATTTATGTGATAATTCTAGCAATAAATTGTGAAGATTTCATAAAATGACGTTTATTGGTAGTAAATTAATTTATGAATAGCACTTTTTAATGACAATGGTTGTGGTATTTTCGTGGCCGTGATTTTGTTGCTTTTATTGAACTATATCAAGTTATGAATAGTACAATAAGTTTATAAATCACCTCGTTTATGTCGCTCTTAGTCAAAAGATCTCTATCCGATGGTCAGTTTTTTTTTTTATGTAATCCAGTCTTAAGGGAGGATTACAAATTTAACCAATTTGTTTTGTAATTGTGATATAATTTAGTGCAGTAACATCATTTTCAAGTTCCCATTCGTGTATTCCAGGGTGGAATATCAGTAGACGCGGCCAGCGACAGCGACGACGAGCCTGTCCTCAAGCAGCCAAGACTGAGCAGACGGGGGTCTCCTAGAAGACAACGCACCCCAGTGAACCCTAGAACTCCACCAAGGGACCTCTCGACGGACAGTCGGCAGAGTGCCTCTGAGGTAGGACTTTTTATATCGACTAGACAAAGCATAAGTAAACCAAACCGTGATACCTATTGGGATTAAACATCAGATTGTTTTGACGGGGAAGGCCAAGCCTTCATCCCATCTGGCTTAAAGTATTAACCGCCACTGTGATCTAGTGGCTCGTCCACTGGTGTCAGATCCCGAGGTCTCGGGTTCGATCCCCAGAGAGTACAGGTAGTGAGGTATTGTGCTTGGTTTGGTTGGTGGTGAGACTTTGCTGAAGTCCGCCTTGCTACCGCCATCTTTCCTTATTCTGTCACCATAACAACAATCCTAAAATTGTTGTGTTCCGGCATTTAGAGGTAAGATAGCCAGTTCTTGAGACCGTTGAGGATTCCGGGTGAACTACGTTCCACGTATCAATCTTGATATTTTTCCCCTGGGGATCCATAGACCACAATCTGTTTAAATTTAGATTGTTAACGAGATGGCCTTGAAGCAGCCTTCTTGCTGGGTCATTTTATTTGCTACAGTAGGCCGTGCGCCTTCGAAGTTCTGATCTCACTATGGCTAATTGAGATAGGCCGAAGTCCCAGAAGGGGATTTTAAAAAACGGATACTAAAACATCATGTATACAGTGGCGTCCAAATTGCCCCCTCCAACTCGGTAACTCGTAAAATTCGTGAAAATCAACTATTGTGAAAAAAATCGCTCCAGTAAAAGGACAAAGGCCTTTTCTTTTTAAGTATTTAGTCCTTTTAAAATAGAAATCGTATTAGCTAACACTTAGTCCTTTTAAAATATTTCACGGTTAGAACATTATGATGATAATTTTGAGGGTATATTGATAATGAATCTGGTATTATTCGCGCGTACCTTTTTATGTTCCCGACAGTTTCGATCGTGTTACAACGGCCGTGGTCAATTTGAGGGTAGTTCTTTATCAGGCTTTGCTTCTCGACGATAGTTACTAAGTTTGAGTCTATCCATGACCACCTTTGGAACTCAATCGAAACGTTGGTAATAATTTATTTATTTTAGGAGGACCATCGGCAAATAAAAACATTGTTGGCACTTAATATAGGAACATTTAAAGGTCTGTTCAAATAGAAGTAAGGATAATAAGGTGGATAACACGATAAATACCCGTGAAACAATTGAACCACTGAACTTCAATGTGTGATTGTTTTGGATTGTCTTTGCCCAACAGTGGACATAATAAGCTGTCCAATTTGTATCACATTGTATAAAAACTGGTATACATTATGATTGTGTGCTATCCAGGAGGAAGAAGATGCGCTAACATACACGTGGCGCGGCTTCGGTTCTGACTGCGAATCGGAACTGACTAGACCCAGGAACATGGGGGACGAGAGACGAGTGCCCGGGGGCTGCGAGGACATGGAGGTCACCATCACTGACCAGACTGTACCGCACAGTGACCAGATCGATGGTAAGTGCCTTTGCTTAAAATCTAAATGACTCGGCTCTTGAAGTGGAAACTTGACCAGGTAAGGGTTAGGTCTACGGTGAAGTGCGCCTATCCTAGAAACGCTGAGTTATGGTCCATTTGTTGCTGTAGCACACAGAGCAATTTGTACTCCTTATTTACATTGTATTCGTGTTTTTCCGTTGTCAATTTCGTATGTCATGTTTGTGTGTGTGTTATGGAAGTAAATAAATGAATGTCTATGTCTACCTAGGAGATGCCTATTTATTATCTTCTTAATGTAAGGCAGCGAAAATACAAATGCTGGATGTTGCTTTACCAGTTGGCAGCTTAACGGTTTGCGCGGGAGAGCCAGTTCTTTCTGGGGTAGCTCGCTACATGGTAGACCTCATCATTGCTCTTGCAAAAAAAATATGATGACTTTAATTCAACAGGAATAGAAATAAATCCATTCATAGAGGAGAAACTCAAGACTCCTCCCACAGTGATCAAGAGGAAGAAACCAGTGAACTCGTCAAAGTTCAACCAATCCGACAGGATATCGAAGCACCTGGCCACGTTCTACTTCAAGCACCACGACACAGATTCCGACCGGCAAATGATCGAGACTGAGAAGAGCCAGGAGGAATCCTCTGAAGAGGAATGGACTTACGTCGGTGGACCTAAGATTGGTAAGTCCTTTGATATGAAAAGATGGAGAAAAACTTTTATTTGACACATACGTAGGTAGGCAGCGCATAAAAAAAAAAAGTATATCATGTGGTTATTGTAGATGATCCTCGAGCTCTAACTAGTGATCAGAGGTTAATCCTCAAAGGGAAAAGTCGCGAGTATTTTACATCAAGTCAAATTAAAGTCAAAATGCGTTGATACATTTTTACTTTTCAGAATCATTTTGTAACGTCAAATATTTTTTTTATTAAATGTATGTATATAAAAATGCAATAGGAGCGCTTGGCCTTAATTTCATCTGGTTTTCAAGATATTATAGATCCGAAACTGAAGGCACTTCACCCAAAATCCCTAACTAACTGAGGAACTGGCTATCTTACCTCTAAATGCCGGATCACAACAATTTCAGAATTGTTGTCATGACGACAGAATTAGGTAAGACGGTGGTAGTTAGCCAGGCGGACTTAAAAAAACATGCCGACAACCACAAAGTGTTACCAAAAACCACAAGATCCTACCACCTACCAAAAATATTTTACTTACAATTTATTTATTTCCAGGCAATGAAGACTCGACAGATATAATGACATCCTCAGTGGAGATCCAATGTGAACTACCGATGGAACATATCAAACCGATAGACGCTTCCACGCCAGACCTCCTCAAGCTGGAACAGACCAGGTCACAAGACATCTTCCGACTGGTGAACCAGGCCGAAGAGTTGGTACAGAAGCAGGTCATGAAGAATAGAAGCCTGAAGCCGCTGATGTTTGAAGAGGAAGGCAAGAATAGGAACAAGATGTCGAGGATAAAGGAATGGCTGAATCAAAGCTCGGAGGGCAATAAGAGTGATAGTAACCAGGTGAGATTATCTGATCGCCAACACACCTGCCAAGCGATATGATGCGTCCAACGTGCTGATAATGCTCGTATGAAATCCTCTGTTATAATGTATTTCATTTATTTTATTGATTGCTTTCGAAAAAAGAAAAAATATTACAAAGCTATAGTCAAAATACATTTCCTTTGGCGTTTGACGCCAAACTAATGTTAAATTGCTTGCAATAGTCTCGACTCATCTCATTACAATTCAATCTTTCCACTGGCGTTTACGCCGAAGGATGCTTATGTGATGATGTTGATGATTAGGGTAGATTAGCAACAACTATTCAATTCCATTTTGCCTTGAGAGCCAGTGATTATATATGCTATTGCAAATCTTAAAGGTTTTATTTTCATGTCTCCATCAAGTTCCACCTTCTCCTTCCAGGGTACGGAGAGCTACGATGCCTCGGGAGAGTACACGACTGAGAGCGAAGTGGACAATTCTCTAACCTCCGAGGAACGGAACCTGCACTCTTCCATGGATATGAGCACTTCCACCTGCACAGTAACTCCTACTCATCATGCTAAGGTAAAATAAACCGTATTAACACGCTTTTAGCTTTACTTATAACTAAGAATAGAATATCTAAGAAGATAAGTTTTTGACCGCCTCTGTGGTCTGGTGGTTCATCTACCGATGAATGAATGAATGAATGAATGAATGAATGAAAAATACTTTAGTGCACACCTTAAAAATAAAAATTGGATAACTTAAAAATAAAAGTACAATGGGCGGTCTTATCGCTAAGAAGCGATTTCTTCCAGACAACCTTTGGATGGAGAGGATTTCATGGCTAAAGAGGTGGTTGGTGGTGCACATATTAATTAGAGTCTAGCTAAATTAACTATACGTAAATCATACATTATAAGTAAAGCTATGCTACAAATATACACACTACTTATATAATATAAATACCTACATACTATACATTATGTACTTACATACTATACTATACAAATATAATACACAAATATAAATAACCGATAACCGATGTCAGATCCAGAGGTCTGACTCGCAGGTTTGATCCCCAGGGGAGTACAATATTGTGCTTGGTTTGGTTGGTGGTAGGACTTTGTTAAAGTCGCCCTGGCTAGCTACCACCATCTTACCTGAGTCTGTCGCCATAGCAACGATGTAATATTGTTGTGTTCAGGCATTAAGAGGTAAGATAGCCAGTTCTTTAGAGAGTAGAGGATTCCGGGTGAAATGTGCTTCCAACCTACAGCCATATCGTAACTTGATAACAAGTTAGATGAAGGCCAAGCTTCCATTTTTGTGACTGTCGTATCGAAATGAAACTTTGTATTTATATATAGTTCGGATGACGAAACTGTTATTTGGAATCTTGGAGCTGATTCTACGATGGAGAGTTGATAGCGGAACAGACATACACATCCACAGCAGATTAGTGTCCACTGCTGGAAGGGGCCTCCTTTATGGAGGGATTTGTCATAATCAAAGATCGGTGATCGTAACAGGATCTTGCAGGGAGGGTACCACGACCTCTTATAGTATTCTTGTTTTGATTTTACTTTTATTTTGTCACTATCTATCCAGTAAAGAAAAAACGAGACAAAAGTAATGTAAGATCAAATGAGAATGTTATAAGAAGTTGTGGTTGGGCCCCAGATAATACACAGAAGAGAGCTGCTGCCCTCCTTGGTGAAAGCCGACTAAGGGAGTCGGCTTTTCCGACATACATGTGCTGTGTTGGAGGGGTCGATTCTTAAGCCACGACCGCCAAGGTATACGGATAGTGGAACTCTTACTTCTAATTGTCGTATCGAAATGAAAGTTTTAATGTGTATGTAGTACGGATGACAAAAGTATAATTTTGTATCTTGAAGATGATCTGATGATGGAGCCAGGATATAGATAATGAAACTCTTCAGTGACTATACTGATAATCCTTTGGGCTCAAATGATTTGTTTTGACGAATCCATGATTTTTATCACAAATTCACCCAAACAGGTCACACTGCGCAAGAAGCGAGCTGGCAACGCCGCGCGCCCGTGGTCGGTCTCCTGTCTCTCTCAACTGACGACGAACGCGTCCCTCACCGCCACGCCCACAGCCGGCGACGTTGCCGCTATGTCACACAACATGTCCATTTCCGAATCAGCTTTGAACACGCTGTCGTCTCCGCAAAGGGTCACACCTACAAATTCCAGCTCTAAGCTTCGGGGTAGCTCTACTACGGTGCAGGTTAGTGCGACGTTGCCGATTTATCTCACAACATATCCATATCTTGTTTGGTTGGTGGTAGGACTTTGTTTAAGTTCGTCTGGCTAATTCTGTTGCCATAACAACAATTCTAAAGATTGTTGTGTTCCGGCATTTAGAGGTAAGATAGCCAGTTCCTCAGTTTGATGAGGATTCCGGGTGAAGTGCGCCTCAACCTTCGACCTTATCTCAATTTGTAACCAGTTGAGATGAAGGCCAAGGCCACTTCTCCGTAGTACAAAAAAAATAAAAAAATTACCTATCTGAACCAGCTTTGATTACTCTGGCGTCGCCGCAAATACCTGCTCGCTACACCTGCGAATTCCAGCTGAAAGCTCTGAAGATACACTAGTTAAGATTTAAGGACCCTGGCTCCAGGATCCAAAGGGATCCCTAGGTCCAAATAGAGCAGGTTAATGGAAAGTTGACGCTATTTATAAATGATGGGTTAGCCCTTGACCTCTAGGCTTGACTAGCTTTAGACCAGAGCAAGGTTGAGGTCCACAATAGAGTGAGCTTTCCCAGGCGGTACTGGCTCTGCCGCGCACTGACAGAACACGGCATACCGTTTGGCGTCGGACTTCGGCAAAAGATTGGTTGCTAACCAGGTGTACATATACAGGTCCTTCCATCAGTGTTAGCTAAAGCCAGCGATTCTGTTACTCCTAGATGACACCTAACCCATTATACATTTCTGTTTTTGATGGGAAATGACCAACCAAGCACTCCAGACATGCGTTCCACATAGGTTTGATGGAAGAAAACTCAAATTTGGATTTAGCTCGCCATTGTCAGTATCTTTTAATTCAGTTTTTACTGTAATAGATATTTCTTTGTGTCGATTTCAAATACACGACCAAGATTTTTTTCATCAAGGAACAAAATAAACCAGCCAAGTGAGGATAAGCACACAGTGTTCTGACCCACATTTCAAGGAAAAATAATCACATCATATATGTTGTATATGACTATATATATATATATATATATATATATATATATATATAGCTATATATGTATATAGCGGCAACAAAAATACACACTCAGTGAAAATAAAATAACATAGTTTTAGCGTCCCGTTGGCGGCACCCTTTGGGTATGGTACCCTAAAAATTACCTATCAGATTCTTGCTTAAATTCTTAGAGATTTCTTCTCCCCAGGGTCACATATCCAGCACAAACACAATGACAGAAGCTTGCACATCGTGTGTCGAAGCGAACGATAAGCAATGCTGGCTTCGCAGGAAGAGGCTCAAGCTCAGACTGAGGAAGAACAACAATCCTTCTAGAAGAGAACGGATGGTCAAGAGTATCTCCTTCTGTGGACGCATTACTCCGGAAAATGAGGATAAGATCGAAAGAAGCACAGCTAGTGACCCAGCCACCAGTAGGAAGAGCAGGTCTGTGCATTGTTTATTTCATAGTTTGCAGCACTGCTTTCTGTAGGTTGGCGGTTCTTATCTTTCAGCGCGCGACTACGGCTAATAATGACCCAATGCTAGTTTGATTGTTATATCGTAAGGATGATTTAAAAATGCGGTGTATAATCCTGCTATACATATTTATTTGATTGCCTTATCCTTACCTATTTTTTTATATACCTTGTCCTACTTCAGGGGAAAGATCTCCCCCATATTGTGCCAGGCTTTTCGTTCATCTGCTTTTTCTCACCAGTCACCCGTTTTCTAGGCATTCCTCGACATCTTTGTTCATCTGGCGGCATCCTTTGTATGACAGACTAAATACGAAATAAGTATTACAGGAAATTCTTTTTACTTTTTACTTTTTTCTTTTTTAATCTCGTCTCAAAATAAGCATAGCTTGTAAAAAGGGCACTAGATTACGGATATACTACGTGTGTCACATCCACAGGCCATTAGTATCAACTGCCGGACAAGAGTTATATCCAAAATTGGAGGGTTTTGCCATAATCAACCAAGCATGGTAGGTGTATTGGTGATCCAATGTAAAATATTTTGTCAAAGAACAAGTATTGCCCTTTCAAAATATATAACTCTACCAAAATCTGACAACAGATGGTATAGAAATAGATGAATGAACTCGAAAAAAAATCCGTCTGATTCCCTATCATCGCGATTTCTATACACGCAATTCTACCGGTAGATATATTTAGTAGTAGAATGAAAAAAGCAAGGTGTTTCTGGGTCCAAAAGAAACCTAACACCCATCTGACGTAGGTACTCCATATCCTCGGCTGACAAAATCACTTTCTATCTGATTTTTCTTCCTGACCTTTAAGATGTCCATGATTGAATTATTATGTTTAATCAACTTGTTGTTTATCAATTATTTATATACATATGACATAATAACAGGTTCGACACAACATCTACATCGGGTAACGATAGCGACGAAGAACTGATCAAACAACAACTGGCGAGCATCGCAAACCTGCGCAGAAGCATCGAGAAGACGCACATTTCAGCGCAAGAAGGAGCCATCCCAGAGAATGAAACTGACGCAGGTAACATACCTTTAAATCCATGGAACGATCATATAAGCTAAAAGAGCACTAAATATAAGATCTGTTAATAAAGTAACTTCAACTTCTTTGATATGGCGTGCAACCGTTTTATTGATTCTGCCAGTGTCGAGTATTGTGAGTATCGTAAACAGAAAAAGTGGGAGAACAATATTGAAGATTCGGCACTTTGATTAATTCCCTTTTTTTTTAAATGGAGGGTTAATCTACAATCTATAAAATAAAAACACACATACAAACACATGTTGTTAGTAAAAAATATATAAAAGCGATGAGGTTAGAGTGTGATGACTATATACAAAATTTACAGTTTAATGCTATTTTTATGTATAAATTTACATAATTTACAGTGAATAAAGTAACCCGATTGAAACAGAAAAACTGACGTTGATAGATTCTGTCACAGCTGTCAACTGTCTTGCTATAGGTCGATGTCGTCTTCGAACGGTCCTTACCCGTAAGTCGTAAGATCGTTCAGTTACACTATCTCAAAATTGGCGAGTGTCCTTAGTAAGCTATGAACTGCCGTGGCGTCGTGATTTAAGAATCAAGTCATTGTAAAAACCGACCAAGGGAATTATGAATTTGAATTGAATAACGCTTTTGAACTAAATGACATTGAATAATACAAACCTTAGGTGATACAGTGTATAAGTACATTCGCCTTACTACTAAAAGCGTTTTCTTCTAGGCAATATCATTAAGAGAAACAGAAAGCAAAAATATTACACATGGTAGCGCACAAATTAGGGAAAGGGATCTCACTAAAAGAAGGCCAGCAGCTTACTGCGTGTAACAATCAGCCCTCCGTGCGCAGTAATAAAGGCTAAACCCTCAAGTTTTGGAGTAGTCGAACCGTGGACACATACGCTGTTAAATAAGAGAAAAGTGGACAAGCCGCCTCTGTGGTCTAGTGGTTCAAGCCACCGATTTCAGATCCAGAGGTCCCGGGTTCGATTCCCATGGGGAGTACAATATATTGTGCTTGGTTTGGTTGGTGGTAGGACTTTGTTTAAGTCCGCCTGGCTAGCTACCACCATCTTACCTAATTCTGTCGCCATAATAACAATTCTAAAATTTTTGTGTACCGGCATTCAGAGGTAAGATAGCCAGTTCCTCAGTTTGTTGAGGATTCCGGGTGAAGTGCGCCTCCACCTTCGGCCTTATCTCAACTTGTTACCAGGTGAGATGAAGGCCAAGTGCTTACCCGTCGTACAATAAATAAAAAAAAAAAAAAATAACAAGCTCCAGAATTTTTAAATGGCCAAATTTTTGCGTTAACAATCCTATCTGTTCTCTTCATAACTGTTTTAAAAGTGTAACAGAAGTATGTCTGTCTGTAGTTATCTGAATGTAAAAGTCGATGTTTAGTGTATATGTGTATGTTTCATAAGGACTCCAGAACCGCTGGGCCGATTAAAATGTAATTTTCAGGCAATCTTCTGATTAGCTCATCATCTGATTATCCATTTGTTTTGGCAATTTTGCTCAAGTGTAACTGTTACTTCTTACAAGTTGAGATAAGGCCAGGTGAGGAAGGTGGAGGCGCACTTCACCCAAAATCCTCAACAAACTGAGGAACTGGCTATCATACCTCTAAATCCCGGAACACAACAGTTTTGTTATAGTTGCATTTCAACAAGTCGTCTTTTCCAGTGGCGCCAAGCTTCAAGCTAGGCCCAGCCGGCGGCTCCGTTCGCCCTCGCCTCGCTAAAAGCCAGGAGAGGGAGCGTAACTTCCTGGCTATGAGTCTGGGTGACCCCAACCAGATGTGGGACCTCAGTATCGACAAGGACTCTGATATAGACCGCAGTGTGACCGCGGGGACTGAAGGACATAGCTCGTTCAGTGAGCAGGCCTGGGACTTCTATCAGGTAACATTTGCTCCCAGATCTTCTCTGTGGCTGATATTACGTTTGTATGGGAGGGTGGTGCCTCTTGGCCTTCTTTATATCTTAGGTTAGTCGTCTGACAAATCTTAGCGTACCTACAGAAATAATAAGTTACGGTGGCAGGAAGGCACATACATAGAAGCCGCCATAGTATCGACCTGACACCTTCAAAAAAGAGAATTTAAAGGCATTTTCTCAGAAGGTTACAGAGTCATACACCTCCACCTTTGACTAGGCAAGCCTCGAATTCAAAAGTTTGGCCACTATAAACAAAAACATGGGATATCGGTATGCTACTTGTTTTTTAATTTCAGACAGCAGCCTCAGCACTATAAGTTAGTCTCACAGTATTTGGTTATCTGACTCCGTAATAATTGTCCACAGGAGAAGTATAACTCTGAGCCGTATTCCGAAGCCCCCGACTCGGACGCGGCCCGACGCCTCCTTGAGTTCGGTGACGACTACCGCGCCTTCCTAGACTCACAATCCGACTGCTGCTCCAGCCTCTCAGCACAGCCAGAAAACGACAGCCCATCCGGCACCAGGCGGAGAAAGCCAGAAACAACCAGGGAGAGATCGCTACCCAGACACAAAAGACCCACGCGGACATCCCCAGTCGAAAACCCTTCCCGAAAACCGAAAAAGTCCATGTCCAGCGCTGAACGCAAGAAATCCTTACTAGACAGCTTGGAGCGATCACGGAACAACACCAGCATCGAAAGCAACGACGGCACCAGGCGGCGAAAACCTTCCGAATCCAAGAAACGGTCCCCGGAGTTCGATTTGCTGAACATCCAGGCTTTGAGTCGGCGACGACACAGCTCCAACTTAACCAGCGATGAAATCAACTCGTCCCTGGAGTACAGCGAAGTGAACAACCGTCCCGACATATTGGATTCCATCCGACGCTCGAAGGAGTCCGAGCTCCAAAAGATCGCTCTGTCGGAACTGCGTCGCAGGTCGACGGAAAGCGCCGATTCGGAAGGCGAATCGTCAAGCCCTAAGAAGCACAGCAGGAGGAACTATGGGGATTCGGACTCTGAGAGCGAGGAAGTGAGGTCGCTGGTGCGGAGGTCCAGCATGCAGCTGGAAGCGGCAGAAGCCCTGCTGACCCGGCTAGACTCCCCCGACGTACTTCGCACGTTTGACTATGTAAGATACGACAGTGACAGTAGCTACTCCGGTGAATCTTGCGTCACCGCCTACAAAAGACCTGCATGTTTGCGCGCTAGGCTATGTCTCGCTGTGGCCGCCTTTTCGGTACTTATCATAGTATACATTCATCTACAGTGACGCTTGGGCTTTTGTGAGTATGTGCTGCGGTGGTCAGATGTGGCGGATTTTTTGAAAGCTGTGACGATTTTTGGTCACGTGATCTCAAAAAAAATCTTAAATCATTCCATTTAGTTAGTGAATAGTCTTGGTACAAAACAAGCATTTATGGTGTATCAACGACCTCTGTGGTGCTTATGATTTGAGCAAGAAGTCTGACCATCGTAGTTTGTGGAAACAAAATACTAACGTGTTCGATCTTTGTGACTGCTTCATTTCGTTTTGAATTAAGTATCATTAGTTTATTTTTTATTTGCGTGCCAGTAGCTGATTCAAAATAAGGCTGATTGTGATCGCAAACCTTACTAATTTTTTATCTAGAAAATTCGCATGCGATATCATTTTGCCTCTTGAAAGCTAGTTTTTGTAAGAAGTGAAACGGTCACAATAAATGAAGTGTGTTTTTGTTTGTTCCTTGTGTGCCCAAGTTTTATTTTTCCTTTCTTACTAACATTTGTTTTACGCGTGAATTATTATATTTTAGTCTCTTTCTAACAGCATCATTTCTTGCATCATGCTCATATTTTGGTGGTAATTTTGGTGCTAGATAAAATCACTAGGTACACATATAGTAAGTATATCTCATAAATGAATAGTAGTTTAATTTATTGGGGAAACGATAAAGGTACTGAACGCTTCACAAAGGAATCATTCAAAGTTACCAGTAAATATCATAAATCGACTGAAAACTGTAATGTCAAATTGACAGCTGTCACATTTGACGGTTTCATTTTCAGCTCAGAAATATGGGGGTTATTATTAAATGGCACAATAATTTATTCTTAGTTACTGCTAGTTTAGATAGACTTGTCATTTGAGTGAGATATTATCATGCTAAGGTAGGTTAGGAGTTGATTGTAAACTATTTTTTGTGTCACATTTTTTTTATTAATTACTTACGAGTATTTAACAAAATTGTATTTGACTGAACTCCAAAATATCTCACAACGTTGTATAATTGATTGTATAACATGTTTCTAGAGATAGGCTGTTAATTGATATCTTGTAAATGTTTAACTTTTCATTTATTTTGTATATATTGTTTAGATTAATAAATGTCTTAATTTGAAAATTATTGTGGAGTTTCAGTCAATTAACACCCTACTCTGAAAAACCAATAAATCGTAGCTAGGTATTAAAATAGGTATTTTATGATCATAGGCTTTACAAATTTATCTTCTGCCTGTTTCTGCTTTTCTAATTAATGTTTGGCATCTGATTCTAAAAGCTTGGGCATTTAATGTAGAGTGATATTTTAAACTAATACCATTGTTTGTGAAGCTTGGTTTAGTGATAAATTGCTTTTCTGTAAAATTAGGCTAAGTGGTGTTTGTTTCCATAGAAAAAAAAGGATTTCATAGTGAGTTTGCAAATTACTAAATTGAGTTGGCAACCAATGTCTGCAGGATAATTGACCTTATGCATTCTACATTCAGTTTATTTTGCTTTGTTTGCAATGTACATTTTCGTACGCAGACGGAGCTGGTTACGCGTTGTCGGGAAAATATCAACTTACTGGATGCCGCGTTAGCTGAGGGCCTGTCCACGACCTGGCAACGAGACGTCAGAGGTAAGATTCACAATTTATATAAACTATATATGTATCATACTTACTTAGTTCGTCGTTTAAATCGAAATAGCGGCGGCGGCACCTCCAATAAAAAAAAAAGATTGTAGCAGGTGTAATCGGTCGGATTGGGATATTATATAGTGGTCTGCGGTGCGAATCTTTTTCTAAAATAAATATACAATTATATACTGATAGGTATGTAATAAAGTTTTCCTATACAATCACTATTTTCTATGTATTTTGATTTTAAAATGAACAATAAACCATGTTTCTACTTGAGTTCGAAAATCAGCGGTATAACGGGATCTCCAAAACCTTTCTCGAATGTCTGTAGAATAGGACCCCATAAATATTTGAAATTCGAATTGCAAATGTTACACTCTTTCTACGTTCGGTTACTAATTTTGGATTTGTAATTTAGGTCCACCATGAAATTGCCAGTTTTTTAAAATATCGCCAAGAATTCGGTTATTTTTTTTTTCTCTTTCTTTTCGTACCCTAATACATATTTATCTAAACACAAAACTAAATAATAATAAAATTGTGTTTAATAATCCAGTTAGCAGTATCTAATTAACGCTTTATTGAATAGATCCACGCAACGTATCTTGTTTCATGTAAAAATGCGGGCGCGGTGGTCGCGGTTTTCTTATTACCTACCGGCGTTGTGTTCAGACCGGTTTGAGATCGCATGCAGTTATCCAATCTCGGTGGTTGCGAAGCCTTCGGTCTATATTTGGGTTTTGGACGAGTTCACTTTTTGCTTCCTTTTTTATGGCCGGGGAAAGTTGCTATAAAAGACGTTCTTACATTTTAAATTGCCTAGTAAACGTTGATCAAAATGATTAAACAGCTGTTTCTGCCGTTAAAAGCTACTGAAATCGTATCCCTACTATTTATAGACTTGAGGTATTACGTTTTACTTATTTTTAAAAGATGCTCATAACTTGAGCTAAATCGGTACATGTCTGAAGGGTTCCCTTTGATGTATCCGTTCCTTATGACAGTGACAGAATGTTGATAGGTAGGTGAGTAGAATATAATATAATATTACTTTCGTTGCGAGAATTTGACAACTGGCTAAAGCGGTGCTGTTGGCTGCTAGTAATTTACTTTAAATTACATGTCTCAGCTATTATATGCTATTTACGAACAGTGGGCATCTGCCAAAACAAAAGTTTAGACGTGCCCCTGACAGCCCTCTGAGTCTGATCAGAGATGAGGTCTATTTATTTTAGTTTAAACCTAATTACCAATAACATTTGATTTTATTCTCTAATAAAGCCGGCCTAGTGCGCACACGCACACCGAAGGATCAACCCACATTTCAAGGCAAAAATCACGTTTAATCTTAATCTTTTTTCACTTTATTTTATTTTTATTATTTGTTGTTATATCGACATTAAAAAAAAAGTAGTTCACACCGATTTATTTTTACCTGAGCAAATACCAAAATAATTTTATTTTATTATTAATTAAGTCATAGAAAAACAACAGCTTTTAGAAGTATTGAATGATAGTTTGATTGACTGGTCACAGAATATTAAATTTTATATATAGCAATACCAATCAACCCTAAACAATTCCCGGAACCGGCGACACGGCAACCGCTCGCCAGTTCACCCGCCTCCTTCTATTTCTGCCAACGAAAGCGGAACGGACTGGCCCGCTTCGAAAGTGAGGAACGTGCTTTAGTTTTACCCGACTGCCTCAGAAGAACGGTAGAGTACTTTGAGAGTGTATGTATATTGCAGCCAAGACGGCTAGATGGATTTTTACATGTGTCGTTTGCTTCCTCTAAATTCTGGGTGTGTCATAGGCTATAATATTACTTTCATTAAGAATGGATATAACGAAAAAAAGACAGATAAGAATAAGCTTGCATACAGTAAGAATACCCAACCATTTAAATACACCATAACATTAAAATTTGTAGTATATAAAAAAAAAAAAAGTACAAATTAATTCACAAAAAAAAATACGATGAAACAAACTTATATAGGTACTTAGTTAGTCTAATTGTAAATTGGGAAGCAGTCGGGTTTCCTGAGGACCGTTACAAACGGTCTAAAGGTCATTCAAATATTCCAGACCAGTACCAGACGGAAGCATTAAATAAACTAAAATAATATAAAAAACACACTTTATATACAACTATATACCATTTTTTTTTCGCTCCCAACCGAAGCATTAATCTCGCGTTGCCGAACTTTATAAAAATTTAAAACGCCCTTCTTGAAAAACCCCTAACTTCAGCTATTAGGGAAAACCTCAAAAGGGAGATCATGCCTCAATTTAATAGTTCGCGATAGGAAGTTCCTCATTTCCCAACCAAATATATCCGACGAAAAGCTTCACAGGTTTACTCATCCACGTTTCTAATTTCTTAATTGATATTCCTGATTAAAATACTTGTGTCGGAATCTCATAACGAAAAATGTTTTCAAATATTTACATGACGGAGTATTTCTTATATTTTCTAGTATAATGTATTATTTTCTAGTTATTGAACAATTTCATAATTAATTTAGGTTAGCTACTGCTACATAAATGCCCTACATAGCTATACCCTACTGCCCTTGAGCAATACAATTCAAAGAATTTAAACAAGTATGTAGCACGCTTTATTAAGATGGCTTGGTTGATTTGATGTGTTTATTTGTACCATAGCTTTACATAATGTATTATGTATATATAATGGTTCTTACGGAAGATCAGCGCAGGTTGTCTTTTTCCAACCTGCTTTATGCTGAGTAAGGACCCTTTTGCAGCGACATTTACTTATCTTACTATTTTTTCTAGTTTTTATTGCTACAATTTTGTATGATCATTGATTGTTGTTGCAAATAAACTCTATTCTATTCTATTCTATATTAAATTCAGCTAGACTCCTATTAATATGTGCACCACCAACCACCTCTTTAGCCATAAAAATCCTCTCGATCCAACGGTTGTCTGGAAGAAATCTCTTCTTAGCGATCAGACCGCCCATTGTATAAACCTTTCCAGTTTTATTTTTAAGGTGTGCAATTAAGTATTTGAATTCATCCGGCCGAAGTAGCAACAAAGGTTTGCTGTGATCCGTCAGCAAGTGCTATCTGGAAAAACCTCGCTCCATCATGTATGCATCCTCGCATCCTTGCTCTGGCCTAGAATAAGCGTCACGAGAGATAACGCATCAGTTAAAAAAAAATTCTTTTTTATTCTTGTTTATCTTTATTGTACACATAAATATTATTTAAACATGTCATAGGAAAACACATGTACAGAGGCGAGCTTAACCCTTTGAGAGAGAGAGAGAGAGGTGATACACCGAAAAGGTAGAAAAGTGTACCTACTTGAATTAAAATATCATTTGAATACACAAATGAAATATACATACATATATCAAAAGTATACCTACACATATATGTTTTATTGTACGACGTTTTTTTTTTTTAGTAGATATGTTTTTTATTCAGACATATTCGAATTTACTACTCTTCATATGTAATTCAATTATACGTTCATTTCTCGTATATATCTCAGTACCTACTGATGTATAGTAGGTACCTAAATCCAAGTGACTAGTTACGCTTGACGATTCGCAAAGTTTTGTTATCGTACGCTTATCGTTTAATCTAAAGCATTGTTTCTTGGTGCCATTAGTCTCCTTTGTCTACACTGGAAAAGTAAATAAGAAAATGCTTACAAAGTGTACCTACTTGAATTAAAATATCATTTGAATACACAAATGAAATATACATACATATATCAAAAGTATACCTACACATATATGTTTTATTGTACGACGTTTTTTTTTTTTTAGTAGATATGTTTTTTATTCAGGCATATTCGAATTTACTACTCTTCATATGTAATTCAATTATACGTTCATTTCTCGTATATATCTCAGTACCTACTGATGTATAGTAGGTACCTAAATCCAAGTGACTCGTTACGCTTGACGATTCGCAAAGTTTTGATATCGTACGCTTATCGTTTAATCTAAAGCATTGTTTCTTGGTGCCATTAGTCTCCTTTGTCTACACTGGAAAAGTAAATAAGAAAATGCTTACACAGATAACACATTACATTACATTACATTACATACAGCCATGACAGAAATACAAACTCGTATAATTCTGCAGTGGATAGCAGACAAACCAAATAACATTATCTACATTATTTAGGTCAAATTTGCAGAAAAATTATAGCGAAATTGTAGGATGTGTAAAAACTGGTGTAATTCTGTATGAATACTTATTGCTCACATAAAAAAAATATCTAAACATAAAATATTCAAAAACCAATGGGTGTTGCTTAGAGTTTTTTGATTGTGTAGCAACCTTCAGAGTCTACATTTATTGATCTAATTCCATCCAATGATGTAAATTTCCACGTCAACATTTATAAATTAGGTGTCAATAAGTCAACACGAACCAACAGGTACCTACCTACTTCTTATTTTCATTCTGACATCATGTATGTTAAATCATACTCAAATATCATCAATGCACTAGAGATTTAGATGTCAGTGCTATAGTGCGTGTAAAACGGGCAAGTTGTTCTAAATGGTGGTCACTGGGAGAATGTTGCTCATCCTTGAAGTACATGGTAGGCCTAGGCGGAAACGAAGAAGTAAGTGGCTTATCCCACTTTTATAATTAATTACCAAGGATCACAAAAGGCGCAAATGTAGTAGTCTCAACAGAGCTTATTTATTTGAGGCTTTTGGATTTCGATACCTTGGGTAAAACAAAAGCTATCTAGGAAAGCATAATGTAAAATAAGTTAAATAGTAAGAGAACTTACTTACTTATCCATATTTTGTTTTTAATAGTGATTTCGATAGATTTTGTTCTCGTTTATTTTAATTTTTTGGGTGTTACAACTGTTTTATGTTTGATTATTTTTGTCAGTGCCTTGCATAGCTATTTATATTCGTAAATTGTTGAATACTTTCAAAACTGATGTTATTATCGTAGACAAATAACCAGTGTTTACACGTTCGTCTGACACGTCATACAAGGGTAACCTATTATTTATTTAGTCTGTTCCGTGAATTACGTAATGACAACATGGCCGCCAGTGCATTCTTTGGCAATGGTGCAAAATTGAACTTTTGTTTTGTAGATAAAAGATCTGATATTTGCACTTGCTCAAGGTGAGCTCTGTTCAATAAGATTTTGCAAACCGTTTTGTTCTGCTCGCTAAGACATGAATTTCTTAATAAGATACACGCACACTAACTAAACAGTAGGTAGTTTCTTACATCCATATCGAATATGTGAGTTAACTATAAAACTGTTCATGGCTTCGAGAAAATAAAATTTATATCATTCCTGTAATCCCGTCGCAATGCCACAAAACATAAAATCTAAATCTATCATCGTTTATTCGGTAAGATTTGTTTAGGATAACTTTTAAATGTCAAGTCTAATTAATGGAAATTATGGAAAATCGGAATCGCAACCAAGCACACAAGCACAGGAGAAAGGCAAGAAACTAGGGCTAGCTATTTTTTTCTAATGATCCATTTACAAATAGCTTAAAAATATCGAATACTTATTCAATTCATTCACTGGAGCAAATTATTTTTTAATGCCAGGCAGCATGCTAATAGATTCTAAGGTAATCAGACATTTTATAATAAGCTTTCCTAGATAGCTTTTGCACACGCGTACCTACAGAAAAAATATATAGGTATATAAAGAAAGATTCGCTTAGAGAAAACTTCTTAGCCTTTTGTAAGTTTAATGCGCGCACGATGGAGTTTGTTATTTGGCATAGTTAAAATTTATACGGAGAAGTACATGCAGAAAGCTATTTTTTTCCTATATTTTTTGTATATCAAACTACTGCTTGGATTCTAGTTACAATAATTGTGATGAACGCAACATATAATATCAAACCATGATTCCGATGATAATCATGTCAAATTATATGGCAACATTATGATTCAGATGTTACCTTACCTTTTTGCTTGCAGTGTTTTGTAACAGATCATGACAAAATCTGTAGTCGACTTTTTATTTTGAATCTCTCAACAAGAGACGTTTAGCGGTTATTATTATAAGTACCTATCTCGTTAGAGATTGCACAGGTTTTAAAATGTACAATTGTTAAAAATGTACGTTTGAATGATAGCAAAACTACCCGTCTTTCTCTTTGTTTTACGTATTCTATACCTCTCAGATTTGAAGTCCGTTGTTGTAAATCATCTCTTTGATATTTCCAATTTGATTGATAGAATGAATTTTGTATTCGCTAACTAAATACACTGACATACATTTTACTTGCTATCTGCATTGTGTACTGTATAAATTTGCAAGTCTTGCAACACTGTTTCGGTTTTGTTATTCTGATTTCCTTCAATCACAATAGAATTCAGTTTCATAACTTTCTTTTAGTTTTTTATACAGAATAGCTCTAGTTTTGACTTGCTCCATCAATTAATTCATCTAACTACATACGAATGTCTGCTATTTGCATACGGTGACCTCACTATTTGTTGGCATACAATGGGATGTTGCTACCTAGGTATATTCGATCTAAACTGACTTAGTGTAGCTTCAGAGGTTTATTCTAGGCAAGCGTGCTCACGTATAATAATAATACTAGTTTATTTCGCTACATTTACAATAAAATGTGATTAAATCTAAGATTACTATTTAAGTCGAATTAAGACTAAATATATGTAGGTAGAATACAATTTTATGATAAACTATGTGTTCCTTTGGGTACCGGACAGGAAAATTCTGTTTGCCGGCACCCAACTCTATCTTTCAGACTACAGGGATAATAGAAAGATAGTTTAATGGTTTAAAGGGAACCTCGCGTGTCGAGTGATGAATGTGTGTATGTGCTTATGGAAGGTATCATCGCTTACCATCAAGACTTATCAAAATTGCAATCAAACGTACCTGCGCCTATGAAATATAAAATAAGACTACAGTCTTATTTTAATTTTAAAATTATATATAATTTATAAGGTCAACTAAAAAAAATGAGTCTTTTGGTCAGCTCCAAAATGTATTTTGTCATGCAAAAAAAAAACCTAGCAACCTTCCGACGTACTCCGCCATGATGTTCCAATTATATGTCACTTTTAACTTTTTAATAGATTTTCATACCGATTGAATATTGACAATGCCATTTAATTACTTGCCTGAAAAGATAAGCGCTAAATCGCTGGATTGCATGCGTGTATACTCATATTTATACGTTCGCTTGGACCGATTTCGAGCTCTTGATATTATTTTCGTAGCTAAGTTGTTCGTTCGTTTCGCTCAGTCCGTTCCGTTTAGTACATAAACCGCGCCGATCGAGACAGACGTATCGTCGATCCCTCGCGCTGTTTACATTTTACGTCAACAATACGTTGATTTGCAGTGAATTGTGTAGAATTCTATAGACTCTTCGAGTTGATTATTGACAAATTGATAATGGTAGCATTCATTGAAGAGAAAATATTGGATGCGCACGAACGATTTTAACTTTCGCTACAGTTCTGACGTTATTGCGTTGAATTGTGTGCTTTTGAAAAGGGATTGGCTGTTTTTTTGCGGATCTCTTGGCCATTGCTTGGCAAAATATTTGCTAAACCTTGAAGGAATAGTCTGATGTCAAATGGTATGCCAGCTGTTCTAATTTTATAATATCTTGTTTTGCTTTGCCGTTATAAAGTTTTTCAACTGATTTTTAATTCGAACGAATACTTTGACTGATCAATGTCATTAACGCTTATTATGATATTGATAACTCTCATAACATCGTTGATAAATTGATTTTGAGAAGTGCGCGAGTATTGTTCTTATCTATGTTGTCAATTACTTTATCTGAAGGCAATATTGTGTGATATTTTATATGTATCTATCTAGTGTTTGCTGATTACATAACATTACTTTCACTGTTATAGTTGGCAATTCACACTTATGTTTCAAAACATTTTTTTGCGATAATAGGAGTACCGCTGGTTTTCACTGTCCTGTATAAGTGTAGTTTGTCGTTCATTTCGAAATGGGACTTCCGATTCCTATGTAACTTGCAGGTACAGTGGGATAAGGAAACAATGCGGTTGATTGTGCGTTCCTTTTTTGAAAAATAAATGTTTGTGAACACAACTCTTTTCGTACTAATGTTCATGAAATTAATATTTTGATTTCTATTCCTCAAATAAGTATTAGTGTATGGTTTGGTTAATTCAGAAAAGTACACCGATACCAAATATGTATTCAGATAATCAACAATTTTGCTTAACGTACAATTACAATAATAGGGAAACAGTTCCGTTGCACAAAAATAAAAATACTTAATAAACGGGGATATTTTTACATTTAAATGTGGGTCGGTACCCTATCACCTAAGTATAAGAATAATGTATCCTTGAAGAGCGAGGTATAGACTCAAGTTATTGTGAATTTACCCAATCTTCTACCCATTGGGGTCTTGACTTCACCGAATTGACCTACAAAATTAGACCCGGATCAATTTAATCTAGGTACCTACGTAACGTGATTCAAAGGAAATTGATTGTGCAATATCTCATTATTATTCTGAATGTTATTATGGTAGTTTGAAATTATAGCATCACATCAACAGCAGATTGGTGATCGCAGTAAATGTGTAGATAATACACAGAAGGAAGCTGCTGCCCTTATTATAGTGAGATCCCTTAGTCGGCTTTTACGTCATCCATGTGCTGAGTAGGAGAGGTCGATTCTTAAGCCGCGACCGCCATGGCAAAATAATAATAATAATTTATTTCGCTTAATAACTACCTACGTTTACAATAAAATATGATTAAAACTAAGATTAATATTAAATTAAAATTAAGACTAAATATATGTCGGTAGAATACGTTTTTTTTTTTAATATGTGGTTGGGTACCGGACAAGAAAATTCTGTTTCCCGGCACCCAGCTCCCTCTTTCAGACTACAGGGATATTAGATTAAAGGGGACCTCGCGTATCGTGTGATGATTGTGTGTATGTGTGTGTGCCAATGGAAGGTTCTCCTGAGGACCTCAGTCTCATAAGAGTCTGAGCCACAGGAGACCATTAGTAATTAATCTGTTATAATATTTTGACAGATCACCTCAGGGTCTCATCATACCTTCTGTTTCTTCATATGTTATACCTTGAAGCCAAGTAGCGACTTTTATTTTGCATTCATGTCTGGATAAGCTAAAGATTTTTTTTTTTCATATATAAATTATATATTTATCGCAATATTGTTGAAGCGAGATTAATTATTAATAATATTAATTAAAATATTAACATTGAATTAAATACACAAGCTTAGCTAGTCTTCAAGTACATAATCATAATATAATCACCAAAGTGTCTATTGGTTCATAAACTATTACTGAACAGCTATAATCTCTCAGTAAGTTGATTGATAAAAAAATGTGATAAATTACCGATGTAATGTATTCGATTTTGTATGTTATCTAATTTGTTACGCAGAAGGACGAAAGTCACGTTGCAAGGAAAATGTTGAATGTGATGTGTGCGTAATTCCCGCTCGTCCCCACGTTTTTGATCCCTTTGGGGCCAACGGGAAGTTTATCAGTAGCGTTCAGAAGGGAAGTCGCCAGCGGGAAGCTATTGTAGCTATAGTTTAGTATTGTTAGAGAAAATGAGAGTATTATTGGAGGAAAGTCAACAAAATAATAAGCTGTGCCTAAAACAAAACCCTATCAGTTATTCTGTGGCTACGTAACCAATATGGTAACAATTCGTTTTATGTTGCTATAAAATGTGATTTCTCCGTAGACGTGTGAAAGTGAGTAGTACAATCTCAATGTTATCGTGCGGTCAAGCAAGCTGATGTAATGAAAATTATGTCTGCAAAGATGCTTTTCCTCTCTTTGTACCTAACTTACCAATAGGTACTACAAAACTGGTTGTGTCACACAGCGCTATCCAGCTCCAAATCAAGGATTTCATGAGTTTTATTTATTTTGCGCGGAACCCTATTATTTTTGTAAAAAAAAAAGTAAACTTAGTTACTCCTTTATTCAATAAAATTTACAATTAAACTAACTAACTATGTACAAAGGAATCAGTCAGATTACCTAAGGACCGTTACAAACGGCCTATAGGTGACTTAACTGTTCCAGAGTAGCAGACGGAAGCGTGCCCTAATAACAGATAGATCGCTAGTGAAATTCGACGAAAAGAGACAAACAGACAGACAAACATTAATTAAAATGTTTTTTTTTTGTTATAAATCCCGTATACTTTCATATACATTACGTACAAAGCTGTTATTTCGACAAACAGACACGTTAGTTAATCTTTAGATATGGCGCATCTACTAAATTGGGTAAATGCAATCCCTACCTACATATTTAACTAATGGCTATTTTTATACTGTAAATTTTAAAGAATGACCCGAAGTACCTGTCGACCCTAATGAGAAAGCAATTAAAGTTGAAGTAGGTAACTAACGATATACAATGGACAAACTAAAACAAATAGGACGGCAAGAAATAAACAAACCATTATGTTTAAAGACAAAGAACAAAGCCTACTGAACGCCTTACCAACACCGACATCCTATAGAAAGCTCAACGTAAAGAAACATAGGTATTGTACACAAGATAAATGAGTTCTGGGTGTTCTGGGGAGCTTTTTTTTATTGTCGACGGAGGCCGAGTTCTGGGGATCAAATTTCATACACAAAACTAAACGTAATGGTAAAAAAAAATTGGTACCTACCTAAAGTATAGACTAGGAACTAAAAACAACAAAATGTTCTTGCGGTAAGAAGCCAACGTAAAACCGCCTCTGTGGTCTTGTGGTTCGCTCACCGGTGTCACATCCAAAGGTCCCAGGTTGGATCCCAGGGGGAGTACAATATTGTGCTTGGTTTGGTTGTTGGTAGGACTTTGTTTTAAGTCCACCTGGACTATCTTTAGATATATATACCATTATCTTACTTATTCTGTCGCCGTAACAAAAATTCTTAAATTGTTGTGTTCCGGCATTTAGAGGTAAAGATAGCCAGTTTTCCTCAGTTTGTTCAGGATTCCACCTTCAGTCTCATCATAACTTAAAAATCAGGTGAGATGAAGGTCAAGCGCTTCCCCGTCGTATAAGAATAGAAAATAAAAAAAGCAACACAGACTGCATTCCCGCGTTGAATTGCCAAAGATATTCTCTGAGCAAGAAATGAGCCAGCCATTTTTTCTGCACTCCAGCGACGTATACAAGCTTATGGACATAGTTGTGAAATTGCCTGGAACCAAGTTAATATTTACTATTATTTTAAGAGCTTGAGTTCTTTTTACTAAAGTGTACTGAAGGAATATTTAAAAACTACAATCAATCCTTGTTGTGAGCTATCTATCTATGTTCCCTATGCACTCCAACACGGCGGGACCAATATTGATGAAATTTTCAGGCAATCTTCAGATAAACCCAGCTGGTGATCCTCTGATGTTTGGTAGCGATAGGATCGATAGGCAACTTTGCGCAAGTTACTGCGTGGGGTCATCTAGTAGATAGGTACTTAATAAAATATAAATATTGATAGTAAGTAGATTAAAAACAAAAACCGAACAACTCCTTAATAATCTGACATGTATGAAACAAAGTTTTCCTTGCTTTGCTCTCAATCTTTAAAACTAAATGACGGTAAGAATTGCACAACTTTTTTAAACCCACCAGACATAGATGGAGCTAATTAGTCACTGAGTGGGATACTCTTCTCAGAATGGCAGGCCAACGTCCTTACCTTACGTAAATGTACGGAGCATGTGTCTTTCTTATGTAGGTTTATCCTCAGCGATGAGATCAGATCACTCCCTAAAGAGGCACACCTTTTGTGGTGTCATCGATTATTCATTTCGCTTTTTTATTTTTAATGAGTTTCGCTCTTCAACAATTTGGGTATGTATTTTTCGTCCGACGGGGAAGCGCTTCATCTCACCTCTTTTCGAGTACAGGCCAAAGGTGAAAGCGCACTTCACCTGGAATCCTCAACAAACTGAATAACTGCCTACCTTACCTCCTAATGCCGGAACACAACAATTTAAGAATTGTTGTTATGGCGTCAGAATTAGGTTAGATGTTGGTAGCTAGCCAGGCGGACTTATACTAAGTCCTACCACCAACCAAACCAAGCACGATATTGTGCTCCCCAGGGGATCGTATCTGGTACCTCTGTATCTGACACCGGTGGGCGAACCACTAGTCTAGAGACGGTTAATCATTTCTGCATCAGACTATAGATAAAGACAGACCAAGTCTATCTATGATACGGGAAGTGTCTGTACTTGCATATAATGGGTAAACATTTTCACTTGCATTTAAACTTCCACATGCGTATGCGCAAATTCCCGCATATCTTTACTTAACACTCAAGCACCATTTCCATCTACATTCTCTAACTTGACACAAAGCATGTGCAGATCAAGTCTTTACAGTGATAATTTAGTTTTTGCTTAGCCATAATAATTATGGCCTATTCATTAAAATGTAGAAAAAGTTAATTTTGTAGCGATCAAGCAGACAGCTGCACATAAACCAATCATTTAGTTTTTATACTAAGAAATCTAGTTTCTCATACAGACTTAGGCCAAAAACACACTGAGTGTATCTTACACTCAGTGTGTAAGATACACTCAGTGCGCCGCGTATTGCGCAAGAAACGCGGCGTAGTGTGACAATACGCCGAATGATCACATAACAACAATGTATAGGGATATTGTATGAATATGGGTACAATCTCAAGTCCAGAGTGAATAGGTTCCTATTCCTATTAGACCAACGTGCTCCATCTTAGGCCACATATTTACTTGTTTTTCAAGTGAGCTGGTCAAATGCTTGGCTATCAATAAAAAAAACAAAATAAAATCAATGATGATGTTCGTAACGTTAGTGCTTCAGACAAATTTATAATCGCACACAATTATTAAACATACAAACGTAGGAAAAATTCAAAACATGAAAAAATAATAGCAAAGGTGCTCAACCCTAAAAAGAGTTCTCTTACAACCTGGGTAGAGAGAGAAACAAGATTAAATAGAATTTATTTAATTAATTGCGACTCTATTTTTCATGATTCCGAACCAATTCCGAAGCATTGGTGTACTGATAGTAAGAGTTGGGCTGCCTTTTGCGAATAAAAAAACATTGACAAAATCCTGATGTCGTTAGGTTCTTTTAAATAAATGACTAGGGCAAAATCTTTAATTCAATATTAAGCTAACGGAATAAAATATTTTAAAATTTTCTAAAATTTAAGTTAGTTCAAAATATCCTTAGATATTATTGATGCAGTATACATTCTGAGTTATCTCTGACTGATTGAATGCAAGAGGCGTCTGTGAATTCTAGGCCTTATAACGCGGAGTGTATAAACGCGTGGAAAAGCCGCGCAGGATAATTGAAGTAATGCGATGCATATGCGTAACGCGACGTGAAATGAGCGTAAAATACGCTCAGTGTGTTTCTCCCTTAGTTTGTTGCGATGGTATTTTAGACGCTCAAGAGATCTTATGGTTGCATGATGGACTGATTGATTCTCCCATACAATATCGCTTGACACGATTAGTATGTGTACTAGGTTAATCGCTCGCCTAGCTATAATGTCCTCTATTGTAACTGGTATAGAGATTAATTTATTAATTGCTGTCGGCAGGCTGTAACGGTGCATTAGACCGGACATTCTAGTTCACAAACCGCTAACTCTGAATTCTTTTATGTGTCTTGTCTGTATACATTATTCCACAGATTTCTTTCAGATTTTACTTCAATAGATGTGTTTAGGAGCATTCATATGCGTTACCAATCACTTTTAAAACTTAAGACTTTAAGAATACTAGTCGAATCCCAAGTGAAGTCACTCAGGTTTTTCATACGAATTAGTAATATATTATTAAGCATTTTCCGCAATGCTAACAACCCAAAAAAGAAAAAATAGCAAAGCTTATATACTATAGTAGTAGCTTAGATACGGAAACACTGTTTATTTTTATTCGTAGGTACATTATGTTTATTACATTTTAAAACACGGGTATATGTTGGCACCAACGGTTTCAATTTAACAGGTGAACCATAATACATTAAAATGGTAGGTACAACTCATGCAAGTTTTGAAAGTGATAGTATTATGTTTTAAACACCCACGTTTATTTCAAACACGGAACAAATAATATATTTTGTACATAAATGTTTGTCCTGTGTAGGAATAAAACCTACAGCGCAAAAGACAGCTACTACCAAGCTACCAACAGGCCTCGCTATTACGCTTTAATATCATTGTGATTTATGAAATACTGTTCTGTTTTTTAATAATCATTAAGAGACAGCGATTCAAACTCTTTTCAAAAAAATATATCAAAAAAAGCAAAATAATTTGTTGTCTTTTATTATTTGACCGGCCTTTTTTAGACAAGTCCGAAAGAAAATTACATAACGTACAGTTTTTGTACTACCTACTAAAGGTAATTGATAGAATCACAACGTTTTCCCGTTCGAGGATTTATCTCTGATCACTGATCTTATGGGGATCACCTACTAGTGGGTAGTCAGCGTTCGGCACATGCCCACGTTTTGCAAGTAGCTAGTATTCAATACGTGACAGGTTGCAAGCCCATCACCGCTTAGCGGAATACTAGCCATTGACATATGTCATTCGGACTTTTGGTCTTAGGGACATCCGTCTTCGGCTCACGATCTGACCGACATCGTCAGAGCATAGGCATGTGTCAAATAAGCCGCTTTTTTAAACGCCTCTGTGGTCTAGTGGTTCAACCCACCGATTTCAGATCCAGAGGTCCCGGGTTCGATCCCCATGGGGAGTACAATGTATTGTGCTTGGTTTGGTTGGTGGTAGAATTTTGTTTAAGTCCGCCTGGCTAGCTACCACCATCTTAACTAAATCTGTCGCCATAATAACAATTTTTAAAAAAATTGTTGTGTTCCGGCATTCAGAGGTAAGATAGCCAGTTCCTCAGTTTGTTGAGGATTCCGGGTGAAGTGCGCCTCCATCTTCGGCCTTATCTCAACTTCTTACCAGGTGAGATGAAGGCCAAGCGCTTCCTCGTCGTACAATAAAAAAAAAAACGCTTTCGAAAAGCCGAAAATGACTGGATTTGAACGCACTAACTCCGGAATTTTATTTTATTTGATGATTAATAGAGTTGTCCCTATACAGGTTTAGAGACATACATTTGAGATTACATCAGCCCATAAATAACAATTTACGCGACAACCACGGCCATCGTGAGCATCCAACACTTTCTAATTAGGTATTGCATCGGATTCGATCTCAAATTGATAATAATGGGTCCCTATATTGTACAACCTGATAATGCAAGACCAATCATTTGATTTCATTATGTATTTATTGGTTGTGAACCTGATGGAGCTTAGTCTAGAATCTGCTATGACTCGTTTATTTGCATACAAACATTACAATTATTATTTATACATCTATATATACATACACAAAATTAAAGTCGAGTAAATGGCAAAAAAATAAAAACAATTCTTTTTTTTTCTAAAATTATCACACAAACGACGCTCGAATTGATACGTTGACGGTGTACAAATAGTGTTCTAATCCACTTATTTGATAGTAGATTGGCTTCGTTTTATTGACTGTATGTGTAACAATAATACAGTCAAATAACGACCCAACAGTTCAAAGCCACTTTTTACATGCCCTTTAATTTGAAACCAGGGATTTATAGGTTTTCATTATTGCCGTAATAGAACCATACATTATCTGGCTGTACATTATCGTCTCCCATTATTATCATCATCAAAATCACAGTTATGTCATTGTTCCTTGACTGTACCAAGAAAAGCAAGCTCATCGAGACACGTTAAAATAGTAACATAAGTACCATGTGCTATCATTATGATGTAAAAGTGATGTGTTAATGTAAAAGTGATAGTAAATAGACATAATGAACGTGTCAGTTACTCTGAGCAACAATAATGAGGAAGTCGGTAAGTTATTTTAATCGTAGAGAGTTTATATAATATATGTCTAAAAAAAAACAATCGGGCTATCGAGGCTTGTCTAGCTCTAGGATGAGCAAGGACACTAGGGGGGGACTCCAGGAGTTACTGGATCTCCTGTGCACCGATGGACCACGGCAATTCGTTTGCCGCCGGACTTCGGTAGGTGATCATTCAGCTGGTACAGCCAGCTACAGTCGGCGATTCCGTTACCCGGGGTAGACCACTAGGAGTGATCACCAGCACAGCTGTATTATTGCTATAAAGGCACCTAACCTTTATATAACTTGTGTATGCAAATTATTGAGTGGTTTTTTTATAATGTGAATAGAAGAAACGATCATAAGGAAAAGCTTGTGAAAACACTTTCCATGTTACGTCACACAGTAAAGTGTGATGGATGCTATTACCGCACGCACCACATTATGCGCAAGCGCATGTATTGTGTAAACTTAGCCTTAATGTTCTGTGGTGCAGTGACACTTGTGTTATATCCGCATCCTTTACAGTTACGTTACAGTACCCTTTTGTGAAAAAGCTGACATACAAAGAAAACACAAGTTAATGTAACTTCATTGGCTTGTGTTTTCTTTGTTATTTTGTAGAAGGTATAGAAGGTATCTCCCTTTTCATAATTCGGTACCTTCTTTTTTGTATCCTACGAATAGGGCCTCAAAAAAAATATTTTATTTCGAGCAATGTTAAGCCCATATAGGGAGAACAATAATACACAAAATTAAAACTAAAATCAAAGTACTAAAATACAAAAAAAATGAAATAAGAATATAGACAGATACAAAAGGCAACACAAAATACCGCCAGTTGGTTACCTAAGTACCTTAGCTACCTGATATTTTAAATACGTGCTACAAGGCTTTGGTTTTTATTGTTTTCTTATGTATTCAAGTTACGATTTCCATCGATTTTATGCTGTTTTATTTATACATATAGGTACCTTACCTACACCTACCGAGTACAAATAAAAACATTTATTGTACTTGACCTGATCAGGCAGGTTCGCCTACACTACATCTGCCTACGCATTCTACATCCTAGACGCTGTTTTCTCAACAACCTCATTATATTTAGCAGTTTCTCTTATTACTCGACGTAAAATTTAGCTGTATTGCTTAGAGATCTGCAAAAACTATCACACAACATAGGTCTTGTCTGTCTATTGTCTATTCTTACAAAATCTTTATTGAAAATCTACACAATGGTTTGTGATTGCGATATTTTTATTGTTTTACATGCCTGTATGCAACCAAATTGTGTCCATTCACGTCTTCTCAATAAATAGTAATACAAGCAATATTTTCGTAGCCATAAAGATTTCAAGTAATAGTTTCAAGCAGTTTGATACTAGGTCACCAAGTGTCAGTCTTTTATACTGTGTATTTGGCTACTGTGGTGATTATCTTTGTGATGCAACAGCTCTTGCGCAAGTCTTGGCAAAAATGACATGACAGATGGCATCCGATGCTGAAATAACTTTTTATCGGCATCATGAAGCTACTGTCATTTAGGTCTTCATGCAATGAGGTTGACACAGTATCTAAAGATACTAACTGTCTTGGGCATACGTCCGTCAGATACTGGTCTGGATCAGTTGAGTTACTTATTACGTTACATTAAGTTTGTAACGGTCCGTAGGTAACCCGACTGCTTCCGTTGTAAATAGGTAGTAATTGTACATTTCGTTTCAATTACCTAACATATTTTTTTCTGTTTATAGGTACAGATAAAATTTTTGGAAACACTTGATCTATATCAATCAGTCTGAATATAGTAATTGAAAGTATTCAGTTAAATGTGGGCAATGGTCAAAGGGAAAACTGATTGAACTCATGTTGGCTTGCCATGTTGGTGATAATCTAAAAAACACTTTTTATTTTTTTCTTGGAGGAAATAATTCAGATAGCTTATTACTTGTCTTGATGTTATTCGTTAGTACTCCCCGGTCCTACAATAAATTTAAAAATGCTATCGATGATTTGATACATTTTGATCTAGAATTTGGCTCCTGATGAAATCTTCAAATTAAAAATTCTTGTTCTCTCTGATTCCTCGGCTTATAATTACGAGACTATTGTCTTTACCGTTTCAATTATTATAATTTCATTCTGTGGTGTGTGTGTGTGTGTGTGATCGAGTAAACATCTGTTTTATGTTTCTCTTGGAAGTTTTGTAACAAATAAATAGTAAAGCAAGCACAAACCTCAAACAAGTGATACGAAACCAAAGTGCGACTCCAAACAAACGCAGACGATGATAAACATCTGACCGGCAAGTCCGTATTTCTAAGATAATTCCTCATAAAAGTTCGAAAAATCTAAGGGTCGTTATTTATAACGCACTCACACATTGAACTTATTCAAAATTTTGATCAAATTTGGCCAATAAACAGAGTTATTCGATATAAACTAATAACTACCGGCGCAACTGCAATAAATAAAGTATACTACAACTTTACCTTCAACTTCTTTGATTCGGTGTACCAGCCGGACAATCTTGGCATTGACACACGAAATTTCAACTGTCAAGTGTCAAACAAACCATCAGTCACATTGACATCGACATGACCAGTAGCTTGCCAGTGTGGACCTAGCATCGGATACGACACAAAAATATCGTTACCTAAATCGTTTACCAGTAGATAGCAGATATATATAATTTATTTTTATTTTTTCTGAGTAAAATGGCAAGCACGCCAAAATTATCAAGTACTTGCAAAAAATGCAAGAAAAATCTAATAAATGTCAAGGAAAAATTGAAATGCTGCACCTGCTTAGGTGCGTATGATATAACTTGTGCCAACATAACTAGTAAAATATTTAAAACGATGACAAAAACACGAAAATCTAATTGGAAATGTAATAAATGCGTAGACAAAACAGATAAATCAATATCAACCTCTCTGACGTCGATGGTTGCAAAGGATAGACATATGGAGAAGAACATTTCATCTTCTGCGGAACCCAGTGAGGAAGAGAATATAACATATCGCAAAGTTCAACTACAATTAAATATTAGCAGGTCAATGGAAGATATAAGCCATATAGATAGGAGTTTAGAATTGGACAATAATTCAATATTTAATGACAGCTCACAAAGCTTGCCAAATATCTCAACAATCGATATCTCGCTTATGACTAATCTCCGAAAAGAAATAGAGACATTGTCTGTAGATCTATCTAGTGCTCATAGTGAAATTGATAAGTTGAATATGGAAGTGACTAGCCTTAAAAAGAAATTAGACGAACAACAAAAGAAGATAGAATTGTATAAAAACCTACTTGGTACAAATGATTGCAGCTCTAGAAAATCAACACCAAAAAAGCACCAAAAGAGCAATGTAATAATATCGTCTCAAAAAACTTTTTCATTGAAGCATACTGAAATGGCGGGACAATTAAATCTAGTTGATAACGGTATGCAAGTACCACAAAATAAAGAATCAAAGCATACAGATGATAAAATTCCACATGATCAGAAAGTAATACAACATCAAAAGAAGCAAGATAGTAAAATTTACGTAATTGGAGGAAATCAGTGTCAAAACCTTGCATCAAATCTTTCAAGATCACGAAGTAACACTGCTTATACAAAATACACAGTTAGTGGATTCCTGAAACCAGGGGCACCAGTAAATGTACTAGTTGACCTATGTCATAGCATGCAAATGAATAAAGGAGATAAATTAGTTTTATGCGTGGGTGAAGAAGATTCTGATCCTCACAAAATATCTCTGGAACTTTACGCGATCTTAAAAGCAATTCGAGCTTCTACAATTATAGTATTAGGTGTAGAAAATAATAAATATCTAAATGTACATAAACTAAATTTGACACTGAAAAATGTTTGCAGTAAAATAGACAATTGTTATTTTATAGATGTTAATGAATGTAGAAATGTTAAGGGTGATCATAGCTATAAGAATGAGATTTTATGTAAAAAAATTAACTTACAAATAGATGCTAATGATTATGACTCAAAATTTTTACCGATTATAACAAAGAAACAAAAACTTAATGTAAAACGCTGTGGAAGCTCTAAAGCAAATTCTGTAAGTAACAATGCTAAGGGTACTATACCATATTATTTTGATAAAATGAAATTAGCCCTTAAAATGAAACAAATAAAAAGTAAAAAAACGACTCTTCTCGACTACTATCCAATTATAAAAACGAACAAATGCAATACAATATCAGATAAAAATATTAATGAAGACAACTCTCGTGAGAATGTCAACAAAAACAGAAATATTAAGAACATTGGTGATAATCAGTTTTTTCGTATATAATTGTATTAATATATTACACCAGAATATCAATGGCCTTATAAGTAAATCAGATCCTTTAATTGTACAGCTAGATGAGCTTAGGGAATCGGGAAAACCAGTTGATATTATATGTGTAAACGAACATAATATGATACAGGGTGACGAAAATACTTTAAATATACCGAACTATAGGTTAGCATGTTGTTATTTTAGGAAATCAAGATGTGGAGGAGTTTGTATATTAATAAGTAGTCATCATGAATTTAAAGTTATTAAGGATGTGTCAGAAATATCTATATTAAATGAGGTGGAATGTTGTGCTATTGAATTAGTTCGGCATGCCATTACCATTGTAGCATTTTACAGATCGCCACACTATCGGAATATTGTATCATTTTATGATGCGTTAGAAAAATTACTTTGCAAAGTTTGTCAGAAAATGAAGCAAAAGATTTTGCTGTGTGGTGACTTTAATGTAGATATTCTAAAACATAATAAAAAGACAACAACATTTGAAGACATAATTACTGCTTATAATCTAAGATTCTCAGTCAATGCGCCAACAAGACTTAGCCGAATGACCTGTATTGATAATATTATTCACAATGTACGTGGGGGAAAGTGTGAAATTGTTGAGTTAGCTCTGTCCGATCATTGTGGACTAATGTTCAAGTGTCCAGTCAAAGTGACAAGTAAGCTAAGCACGTGGTCTATAGGAGCTCGTGACTACTGTAAGGAAAATATGGATACATTCTCAAGATGCCTTAAGAATTTAACTTTTTCTGAAATATACACAGAAAAAGACCCAAATACTTCGTACGAAAATTTTCTAGAGATATTTAAACTATTTTATGATCTTTGTTTTCCGGAAAAAAGAATTATTATACGAAGTCAAAAAAAGAATAAGTGGGTCTCAAAGGGAGTTAAAATATGTAGTAAGCGTAAGAGACAGTTATTATGGAATTATAGAATTGATCCAACAGAGTCGAATAAAAATAGTCTAAAAAACTATTCAGCACTTTACAAAAAAGTAATGAGACTAACAAAAAAATCTCAAAACATTTATGCAATAAAGTCATCAACGAATAAAACTAAAGCTACATGGCAAATTATTAATAATAATAAAAACAATTTCAAAGATTATATCTATAAAATAATTCATGACAATAAAACATTCAATGACCCGGATGACATATCAAATATATTTAATAATTATTTTGTTGACCATACTAAATCCAATTCTAAAAAAATTAAATATTTCCAATCATTATATAAGTTACAAGGGAGATGTTCATCTATGTTCTTAGCACCGACCTCTCCACTAGATGTATTTAAAAAAATACATAATTTGAAAAACAGTAAAAGTGTAGGTTTTGACAATATATCGACATCAGTAATAAAACATGTTGCACATATTATCTGCTTTCCACTTAGTTATGTGTTCAATACGTGTATAGAATGTGGTATCTTTCCGACAGGTCTGAAAACATCGGTTATCAAGCCAGTGTTTAAAAATGGAGACAAAGAAGTTGTCGGAAATTACAGGCCAGTTGCACTTATTCCTGTTATTTCAAAGATTTTCGAGAAAATAATTTATGATGGTTTATATTTTTACTTAGAAAAGGAAGGTATACTTGCTAGTGAGCAAAAAGGATTTAGAAAGGGAAAGTCGATAAATCTAGCTATATATGAGTTCTTGGAAAAGGTAGTACATGCGGTAGATAAAAGAGACCCAATCTGCGCCATATATATGGATATGTCGAAAGCTTTTGACTGTGTAGATCACCCTTTACTAATGTATAAGCTGGAACAATATGGAGTCAGAGGAAATGTTTTAAAATTACTTGAGTCATACTTATCAGATCGAAACCAATACACAGAAATCACACGTATTAGCGTTAAAAAGAGATCTGAAGATGTATATCGGTCTGATCAACGTAATGTTCTCTATGGCGTACCACAGGGATGCGTACTGGGGCCTCTGCTTTTCTTGTGTTATATTAATGATCTGCCTAATCACGTGAGGCATCCTATGGTCCTTTTCGCTGACGACAGTACTGTTATAATTAAAAAACAAAATCTGAACTATAAAAATGACATCAATGAAACTTTAGAAGATATTGTAGACTGGCTGAATGCAAATAATCTATGTGTAAATTTAAAAAAAACAAATATAATGCATTTTAATCAGCGTATAAAACCAATTGACTCTAAAATATATTATCAAAGCGAGGAAATAAATGACACAGCTATTACAAAATTTTTAGGCCTGCATATAGATAAAAGCTTGACATGGAAAACTCAAACCGAAAATCTTATCAAAAGAATAAACAGCTTAGCTTATGCATTGCGCCATTTGTCTCAGGTTGCTAGCAATGAAACTGCACTTACTGCTTACCATGGTACCGTTGGTTCCATATTAAGATACGGACTAATATTTTGGGGAAATAGCACAAATAAACAACACGTATTTATTGCGCAGAAAAAGTGTATTAGAGCAATATTTAAAATAAAAACCACAGACAGCTGCGTGCCGTACTTTAGGTCAACAAAAATTTTGACACTGCCTTGTTTATATATTTACGAAATTGCAGTATTTGTAAAAACTAATATGGACAAATTTAAAAAACTCGGCAGTGCACGTAATGGTGACAAATGTTGCAGTGTCATGTCAAACACGACTTTGATGCACAACAGTATCTTTTGTATGGCTCCAAAGATATATAATAAGATACCGGAAACCATAAAAAGTGGAAGTTTTATAAATTTTAAAGTTAAACTTAAGGCATTTCTTGTAGGAAGGTGCTACTACAGTATAACAGAGTTCCTAAATGACGATTTAGGTAATAAGTTTGACATTTAATTATGATTATAGGTAGTTATGTATGATTATAGTGAAGAGTTTCTAAATGACGATTTAGGTAATAAGATTGACATTTAATTATGATTATAGGTTGTTATGTATGATTATAGTATTAAGGTATTTGACATTTAAATTGCAATTTTATTTTTAATGTATGTTATTTTAGTTAAATTCAATGTATACATTTTATGTTGACATTTGCATGCCTAATAAGGTAAGACTGTAGTGAAACTTATATTGCTGAACCATATAAACGTCTTGCATAAACCTACTTTCTGACAAATAAACTATTTGATTTGATTTGATTTGATTTGATTCTGTTACGTGATTCGATTCTTTATGCAATTAACAAATTCATTCACGCAACCGTTTCCGGTATAATTGTATTCGGTTACGGCAAGTTATGCGTAGCGCGACACCAACTCAGAATACCACTCGAGAGAACCCTATGCAAACAAAAGTAAAGTAAAATAAAGTATGTATTGCTTGATATTTATTATCATATCGCTAATGTCAGATCAGGCACAATAAATTTAACCGTACAACGTCGTGCAATATTTGATTGAATTTGAAATAATACAGGCAGATAGGAGAGAGATAGAGATAGCAGTCAAACAAGTGTTAATGCTTTTTTGCAAAGCAGAAACAGAGAGCAGTCAAACGCAAGCCTATCACAACCACCTTCAAAAATGAAAACTGTAAACTTACCCATAGAATTGTTTTTAAGTTTTTAGGTTTCATTTTCCATTATTTTTTCTAAACTACTTACTTAATATTTATTTTTAGTGATGAGTGATAGAGTTAATTGGTTACACATGGTTTGAACACTTTATTAATTTATTCTGAAGTAAGAATAGTTTAAGAAATTCGTAGGTACTTGCAATCTGGTTCAAAAACTGCTTCCTTGTATCAAATAGTTATTATCATTTTATGTGTATTGTTCTTATATATATTCAATACTAGTCTCCTTATTTCCTTTTGTTTGTATATAATCTTTATGATCTCCAGACAAAGATAAATGGTGGTCTGTTTTAAACGCACTCGCACACTATAAGCAAAATTCTAGTTTCTCATAATGTACTTGGGCATAATGAATCATGGTATATTTATGTTTCGAATTTTGCTTTATAAGGGGACTTATGTCTTTTTGATCAAATATAAAATCTATAAATAATTGATTCGGTAATCTTTAAAAGCTGTCTATAGCTTTTTTAATGTGTCATCATCACATACCAGTATATTTGTCTTGCGGCGGTTTTAAAGCTCGCTCATTTTTTTCAGCTTTGACCTGAATAGTTATACAATAATTTGTCATGCAATTGGAAGTCCTTGTTCACGTATAAAGGCGCTAAAGGGGGTATAAATCAATTTTAGTCGATGTCATTAAAACTGTTATGTCAATTTATTATGTCAAATAAATTGAGTTACGTCGATCATGATGTGTTATAGAAGAGCTTTTATTAAAGTAACATTATAATCCATTGATGAAACCTTTACATCGAGTGTGGAGTCAAATCAATCGAAAAATGTTTTACCAAACACTAAAATACAAAGAATGATGGCATTTACATTCTTGAAGTATTGTCAATACTCTTTTGCTAATAGCCAGATTTTTTTACCATATTATCCGTATTTTGTCAAAGATTCATAAATTGTTTAATAATATCGCTCGATATCTTTCTTCATAATCGCTCATAGGGTAAATAATCAACCTTTACCTAACTATCATCTTCATCCTATGTTTGTCTGGCAGGGATCGCTCTCAAGCGCTCTGGTCGCCCATTGTACTTTTAGCTTTACTTTTTCGATTGTCAATTGTTTCGTTTCATTCATTCATTAATAATGTTTTTGCACTGGAAAATTACTAAAATTGTATTAGCTGTTCTCAGAAAACAGTATATTGTTGTCTTCCTTTATTAATTAATTAGAAAAGGTGAGAGCTATCCCAATATGTTAATACGCAGGTTTCTCTTATCGTGTAATAGGTATACCTCGCTATGCAAGGTTGCCGCTAGTTATACTCATTCAATCGTTTATGCCGAGGTCGCAACTTGCTCTTTATAACCTTCTATATCAATAACAACCCAGTAATCCATATCAGTATTAGTTTTTACCGTGTCGGACGACGTGTTCATTTGTATTTTATATTCTTTGGTGTAATTTATTTTGGTTTAATAAGAACGTTTGCGATTGGTTCTTGTTGGAAGCAACGGTGTTGTGTATCTATATTAACATCATAAACAGCATCTCCGCCTGATCTACGACTATTCTTAGTACAACGAGGTCACCTTGCATTCGACGCAGTTCTACACCCAACTGCATCGACTCTATCTGGTCGGCTCCAAGGACGATTTTCCGATGCCCCATTTCAGTCTAGGTCTCAAACCGTTAGTTTTACGTCAATCACACCTTATTTGCAAGTAGAGGATGAAATATTTGTTGCAATTGACGCCTTATTGTCTGCGCAATAGGTGCAGTTTTAAAGACCAGTAGCTGCGGCTTGCAAATTTAGATATTCGGTTTCGAAAGTGTTTCTTGTGAAATATCACAGCATTTTAGTCGTTGCGCTGTCGGGATAAGGACGTTAGTTTTTGCGTGCGGTGCTCGGGCTGATGTCGTAAATTTTGTGAAGTGCAGTGACGACCTTGCCGCCTCGTAGACTCCTGCGCATGATCGAGCTGACAATTCTGTAATGGATTGCAATGAATATATTCCGCCTTACCCAGGTATGGTGTCGAAAAGTGTCAAAAATATTTAACTATTTCTCAAAATCATTTTCGGTATTATTATTGTGGTTGCAACATCATAAACATGATAAATGGTTAGATTTAACTGTAAGCAATAAACTTAATTATGCTGAACAGTTATTTGTGGGTGTGAGTCATTTTGGGAACATTGAACTCATGTTCACGTTTTTGCACATTTTGCAACAAAAACATTTTAGATGTCACTTGAATTATCATCTGTCAGTACGGGACTTCTGATAGTTGAGAGGTTAGTGTGGAATCTACACTAACCTCTCAACTATATACACTACAGATTTATCAAAAGGCTTGAACAAGGTTGAGTGTGGTTTGAAAAGGACAAAGATGAATTTGATTAGGAATGAGTCATCAGGGAAAGTATGAAAGTAGCGCCGGTAACGGAAATATTGAGAATAGGATTATGAAGTACTCCTGCTAGCGTTGTAGGCCTAAAGGCATTATCGTGAGGATTGAAGAATGTTAGAGAAGTTTGATGGAAGAGAAGTTATGTAAAAACCGCATCCATTTAGCATCTATAAACATTCATAATGTTGCCAATTGGTTTCAAATGCGAACATTAAAAAACACAAGCTATTCAAGTAAAATTAACTTTATTGTGATCAATTACAATTCAATTGATAACGTTAGTCTAAATGAGTAATAATAAGCCAGTGAATCTTACCACCAAATCTTGTACCTTTACATCTAAAAATCTAAATTGAATTTAATAGATCAGTTATCAATCAATTTCGGCTATGGTGTCTTGTTGAGCATCATTGTTCTTTGGTTAGGTACTGTCAGGAAAGTTGGGTCCTGTCCGTTGGATTGTCTGTAACGATTGTTATTAATAGTAGAAGGAACCTTCTAGATTATAAGGTACTTGCTGACGAATCTCTTGCTCATCCTTTCAGCTTTCAGCATATTATCATAGCAATGAGTAGTTTACCTACCTCACCTTTCATTGTAGGTACTAAAAGTTCGTTTACAATTTATTTGCTTTCACCAAAGGACGTGTGCCTGTCGCGTCGCGTGTTAAGTCGTAACCAGTTATTCCACGTATGGAAGTCGTTTTTTCAACAAGGGAATTTATTATAAAAACGGCGTATTTTAACGAACGCTTTTCAATCCCGACCGCTCTGCAATGGAATGCTCCCTCAATATTTGGTTTTTGACTTTAATGGATATTTGGTTCTCTGACAAAATTCGTAACATGTCAGACCAAATTCATTTGGATTGTATATGATACCATACAAAACCAAGCAAGGAAACGTACTAAAAGAGAAGTATCAGTAATGTTTCTTTTTACATTCTAAAAACAAATTTGTACAATACCAGTCGGCTCAGTCCGACAGTCCGTTCCATTTCAAAGGAGGCAGTAGGAAATGAGGTTGGTAGGAAGCAATAGTTGAATTTGACTGACGACCTCCTCGATTCGCCAATTGTTTTCCGGCAATCGGAACGCAAAATTGTTCGTTATTTGAATGATTGACGAAGTACGATCATCCGTTCCAAAGATGAATCATATTGCGGTGGTTTTGATCGAATTCATTTCAATTATTATGAGAGATTATAATAATTGAAATTAATTCGAGAGATTGTAAACAGCATTTCGGAGCACTGCAGTTCTTTTTGATATATTTTGTGGCAGAATTGTTCCTCATTGTTCCTCATGCTAAATATAAGTCAAGATCTGACGAAATTTTATTAGAATTCCTGGCCATAAAGCTAGGACAAATACGAGCAACAGTTAGACATTCATAAGGAATGTCTAACCGTTGCTCGTTTTTGTCTTTATTAACGTGTTTAAAGGAAGCAGCATATCCATCGACTACACGTAACAACTTCACTGCCAGTCTATTTGCAGCCACCTAGACACAGACCGCCAGATGTCTGGACATTTGCGAATGCAAGTACGTTGACTCGCTTCGTAAATTAGGAATATTATGTGGCGGTATGTCCGCTAGTATCAAATACAAGTTCATGGACCCAGTGACATTTAGAACGCTATTTTGACTGCGCGTGTGCAACCGAGACGGTTTGCCGTATCTATCTATGGTGATTTATAGTCGTTTTGGAAAACTGGGTTGGTGTGATGATTTTATTTGAAATCTGAAATCCTTTTCCTGGTTCTGATCTGGGCTTCCAAAACTATTAATCTTTAGAGGTATTTGTTTGGTTCTTATATTCCGCTTTTCACTTTGTAAAGTTCGAGTTGGATTCATATGAACTATCTCTTCGGTTATGCTGTTTTATTGGTTTGGTAAATAAATTATTCATCATGCGGGCTGAATATGGTTCGATGAAAGTCAAGTATTCGAAATCGTTGTCGTTGTCTGGTTACTTGTACGCTAATGTATACCCTACGTATATGTAGGTACTGTTATGTACATAACATACCTTATATTAATTACCCATATTAACTACCTTTCGGACTGCAAATTTTGTTATTAAATACATTTATCTGTCTGCGGAACATTGAAGTTTTACCTCCCCTGTATTAAACTTAAACTCTTCATCTCATTAGTACTTAAACCCAGTAGGGTTCGATGGAATCATAAATTTCTAGACCTGCCATAGTTACCTTCCCTCGTTTATTGTATAATAGGTATTTACAACAGCATAACATAAAGCATATAGCTTTCATATCTCCGTAATCAGTATCCGCTAGGCTTGCAAGAGATTACCCGTTCACGTGGAAAATACTTCCTTCGAGACCGGCTTCATCGTTATTGAGCAATATGTTATTTCTGATTAATAGCTTCCTTTACTTGAGTATCCATCTGTAAAGTGGTAATTATCTCTTTTAGCTCCTAAATTTATGGCATGAAGATCTTGATTATGATCTTTCCTATAAATAAATTGGTATCATTTGTCTCTTTCTGTTTTTCAGCATATACTTACGTACAATATTCCTTCATCATTATCACAATGCACTACATAACATGGTCCTTCCCCAAAGAATGCAACTGGTTGGTGTCCTGTTGTCCATAATACATAACGTATACCTTAGGTATACCTGTACTCCATTTTACGACACATCTTTTCTTGTCTTCAAGTGAGCTAGTGGTCAAACGTTTGGCTATGACTAATGAAAATTATGTACCTACCTCAAGATATTGCTCGAGATTTTGTCGCAGAAGATATTATAGAAAATTTGTTAAATACTGCGGCCATAAATGCATCTGCCCAACATGACCACCATGCCTTCATTTTTATGGTATTTATTTTATAATACCTATACCTACTGCACACCCAATATCTACAACTAATCCTAACAGTAAAACCTGCGTAGAAGTCATACGTGCGGCGATGTTGCAATACGTTATTATATTTTGGGCTCACGCATTTGCTATTTTTAGCTGTGTCATCTCGACTATTCTCAGTCGTTTCCTTGTTATTTGTTAGCTAATATTTTCCTTCTCTAAATAGATATCGTTCGGAACTTCATTAATGGCTTATAAACATGTTAAACCGCATAGTTTTAGAAGACTTTTAGAGAGGAAGATGTCAAAACAATTTAGTGAGAGCAGTTCAAATATATCTATGTAATAAATATAGACATCTTACTTGAATACATTTATTATAAGTAAGAATGAAATAAATACACCATAAATCCCTTATTACGGTCACTTTATTAGCCTTCGGTGGGGGATGTTATTTTCTTATCTTAAAAGTAGGTCAAGAAGCAATACCTGCATATTTGGATAGATTTCATCATCTTATTTTTACGTTTTTTATGTCATTATTGTCTGATCGTCTACTTGCTCCAAAACCATGTGGTTGTTTATCTTAAAGTAGTCGTTTCAGCATTTCAGTATTTCAGCTTCCCTTATATTCTTATCCTTATCCATCTAACTTTATGTGTAGTTCATCTACTGCATTGTGTTGTCTACTATACATTGTGTATAGGCACAATACACAGTAGACTAGTAGTCAGTTCTACATTTCAATTGGACAATTTTCTCTGCATATCAATTGCAGCTACCTGGCATTCAACCAGCGCATTAACCCACTGGTATTATTACGTCCCGTCCTACTTTCGTCAATGCTAGTAAACAAAATGTATTTTTGTTTCACTTCGTTATCTAATATGTTGTAATCCGTATCTTTATGTTGAGATACTTAGAACCCGTTTGATCTGCTTCAGTGTATATTTCTGCTTTTATATCGTTTGGGCTATCGAAATCTATGTATGAGAGTTTTCAAAGCTTTAAGAAACTTACATAAGGCTAGTAGGTTGGTAATTATATTATAAGGCACCTTAATCTAAATTAAATAATATTGCAAAACTACCTACCAGACGAGAGACGGGTTTACGACTTATGTAGCTTATCAGATGTGGACTTATAGCAACAAGCGAGATAACTGACCCAAACTTAAGGACGTCTGTTATATTGCTTAACTGACTTACTTCAGCGTTCTAACCTTCAACTGTGGGGGTTTTAGCCACCAGATGGTCAACTCAAGACCCCTTTCGTTCGTAAGATTACTAGTAAATAGGCACTATCTACAATGACCTGCCACTCGCAGCTCGCCAATAATGATCATGTCATTTCGTTATTGGTGAACTATCCTTTAAATCTATATCGTCTCTCTCTTCCTCCAGTCTTGGACTTATTTTTCCGCAGCGGCTTCCAGGCCTAAATGTAAACTTCGTTCTCTTTGTCACCAGCTGTATCAGCGAGATGGTCAGCGCTCCGTGCAGCCGCCACCCGCCGAGGTGGGGCCAGACGTCTGCGACGAGAGATTATGGCCCTTCGGGAGACCCTGGATGACGTCTGTGAGCCTGGAGACTGCGCCCCGCAGCCGCATACCAGGGCTCAGCTGCACAGGAGGATCGAAGAACTCAAGGTATGTCAAGCATTGTAGCAAGATGTAGGCAGAGGAGAAATTTAACCTTCTGGACCACATTAGCGCTCAATATGGAGGGGTTGTTCGATGGGCCTTTGCTCGACAGTGGGATAAACCAGGCTCATATAAAAGGCTTATATGCCTGGCTGCCATATACTTCGTTCTATAAAATATTATTTGTCATTCTTATCTGATACTTAGTTTTTCAAGGAATAACGAAAAATTATGGTGAAGATATAAAATCGTCGTGCAGCTGACTGATTGATTGACAATCAACGCACAGCCAAAAAGAGGTCCTTTCGTAGTTTAGAGATGCACTTTCAAGGATTTTAGGAAATCGAGATAAGTCCCAGGCATTTGCACTAGTGGAAAAACACGTAAAAAACATGCACCAATTCAAAACTGTGCGATTCCTTATCGTACCTACTGATTGTTTTTGATATAATACGACCACAAAGATAATTAGAGTAGTTAGGTATCTATAGTGCCTATTATCGATGGACCTTTAATGAACAAAGCCCACATTCTGACCCTGACATTTCAGTAGGTTTGTAATACTATACGTAAGGTCGGACACGTGGTTTGAAGTATTTAATCCCACAACTTGCCCTTGGCAATTGGTATCGATTCCTTTCGTCATTCTACTGATAGATTAAAAAAACAACGACTTGTGAAAGTGCCTTTTCTAAGATACAAGATCTGAGATCATATTTGTGGTGGGCTATCGTCTCATCCAGCTTTGGAGAAGGCTCTGCGTGGACACTAGTGGGCTGTTGATTATGATGATAGTCTCATTAGAATACCAATTGAATATTATCTATCTATCAATCTTCAACAGCCCGTGAACGTCCACTGGCTGGACAGAGCCTCTTCCAAAACTGGAGTGTGTTGCCATAATTGCCACGCTTGGCATGTTGACTGGTGATCGCAGTAAATATTATATGCACAGAAAGAAGCTGCTGCCATTGAATATATAATGAAAAAATACGATTCTAGTAACTTTGGATATGGCAACGTTATATTTAAATTTATTACAATATGTACCTTGACCTCGAGGCTTGCCGGGGCAGTACCTGGGCAAGGATGATGCCTACAATGGAGGGAGATTTCCCAGAAGCTGCCTATAAAAGGCTGGTTAAATATACGGGTTGCATTACCTTGCCGCGTGGATGTAAACGCTCAACGCGTCCTTTTTAGGGTTCCGTACTCCAAGGGTGCCAACGGGACCCTATTACTAAGCCTCCGCTGTCCTTCAGTCTGTTCGCGCCTTCTTCGGGCTGTACCTCTATCTCATAATCCGTATAAGTATACCCCATACAAGGAAGTGATTTTTTGACTGTGAACGTGTTCGCTTTGGCGGTTTATTTAAAAAGTTTGATTACGTACTGACTTCATTTGGTTGTTTTTTTTTCAGGAGCGAATGTCCCGCCTCCTAGAATGCAAAGTGTCGATGCTGAAACTAGACGTCGCCGTCAAGCGATCGCTGGGAGAGACAGAGACAGATGATACTGGGCTGGGTTCGGACCTGACTGAGCTGCGATCGGCCTGGGACGATGCTCATAGCAGGTACCTCTCTTGGACTCACACCCTTTGTGTTTTACTTACCCTTATCAGAGTACTAGAGGTCCCTACGTCCCTTCTCCAGATCTCTCTTTTCTTTATTATCAAGGAGGTGCACTAAAAAAACTTCTTGGTTACTAGTTACTTACATTTTCAATTTATAATTATACAAGAAGTTGGTGATGTGATGACTGCCAAACGTTTAATTGCAAATACAAAGCAGAATTAGTTATTTGATTTAGATCTAATTACAAAACTGTTGTAAAAGTAGCCAAACAATATAGATAAAAGAACCAAACAAAGTATTAAGCTCTTTAATAACTAAACTATTTTGTAAGAGGTAGCAAAATCGTATCCATATTCAGTTAAACTGTTTTGTAATTATATAGCCAAACTGTCTGACAAGATACAATAATCTGTTTGGTAAGAAATAGCTCAAACAATCACAAATCACTCTTGTGATTTGTGATTGTTTGATGTCTCTCTTGATTTAAGATCAACTGATCTATCCAATGTCTCTATTTCTCAGGTAGTAAGATAGTGGTATGATGCCTACAGCATTATCAAGATGTCAACTATCGCAGCAGCCAATTACAAACTTCCTAAAATAAACCAACATACCTGCTTACAATATTGTAATGTTGACCTTCCAGGACCTCAAACGAGTTGCTCTCCCTGGAGAAAGCCGTCTCCGCGTGGACGGAGTGGGAGTCTGCCCTGCGCGAGCTGCAAGGCGCGCTCCGAGGGGACCTGGCCACGCTGGAGTCGCTACGAGATCGCACTCTCGGGGACCAGACGGAAGTGTCGGCGCAGATCCGCCAGCTGGCCGCTTCCTTGGTGGACAAGAAGAAGGTGGGACGGGTCAGCTTTTATTGTGCTGCATTTTATGTTTTGCAGGAAATGTGGTTTTTACACAACATGGACACTACAACGGAACAGCCCACCTTGCCTGTAACAAAGCCTTACTGCGTAGGTTACATCCACAAAGAACATGACCTATGCGGCACTGCATTTTGCCTGTCAACTTGAGGTATAAATGTGTTAAGCCTCGCGTGCCCGTAATTTCACCGGCAACCTTCAAACCAGAACACAACAATGCTGCTTGGCGGCCGAAATAGGTATGGTTTTATGGTGGTAGTACTTCCCCGGACGATCCCTTACACAAGGAAATCTACTATACTCTGGTGTATCTGTTATTTGTTTGATTTTCCAGAAGTTGACTCAGAGATAAAGGCAATTCAGTAACTCATTACCTACCCATTCAGCTATTACCGATTGTAATTCAATTCAATGCCAATTCACGAATTATCTACTTATAAAACTTCTTATTTTTTTCTTTCACTTTCACACAGCGCCATCTAGGCCCAAGCAATAAGCATATAAAATGGGAATTAGACTACGGAAATAATACTTCTATACCTTTTTGGTAAATACATATTTATCAAACAATAAAACACCCAAACACAGAACAAACATCAATATTCATCAAACAAATGTTTGTTCTGGGTGGTAATCGAACGCACAGCCTACAGCGCAGAAGGCAAAGCTACCAACTGCGCTATGAGGCTTGTTTTTGCCCAGTTTCACAAACTGTAAAAAATGTGTTGTAATATTTATTAATTTAACCTTGCATGGCCAATCGATGCACCAATTTTATATTGTTGTTATTGTACTACGGGGAAGCGCCGACTTCTCACCTGATTACATTGAGATAAGGCCGAAGGTGGAGGCGCACTTCACCCGGAACCCTCAAGAAACTGGGTAAAACTGGCTACCTTATCAAAAATGTAAGAATTGTTGTTATGGCGACATAATTAAGTAAGCTAGCTAGCCAGGCGGACTTAAACAAAGCCAAACCAACCAAACCAAGCACAATATTGTGCTCCCCCTGGCGATCGATCCCGGGACCTCTGGATCTGAAATCGGTGGGTGGTACCACTAGACCGCAGAGGCGGTTCGGTGACTGTTTGCGGCTTTTGACGTTGACGTCTCGTGGTCCAGGGCAGCTCAACGTGCGACTCCCTCTCCGACTCGGGGATATCTGACGGCGACAGTGACGGCGCGGGACGACGCGCGCGGAGGCTCAGCGCGCTGCGGGAGTTGGCCAGGAGGCTGCAGGCGGCACTGCAGCCCAACTCGCCCGCGCACAGAGCCATCACCAAGGTATGCTACCAAGTGCACTGTAAATCAACAGTCACGTGGTAAAATAACGACTACTTATAGCCGAAGAGTACGACTTTTCTTGAACACTTCCTTTTTTTTATCATTTTTTTTTTCTCTCTCTGTGAGTAAGTATTCTATTCTACGGTGAAGTTATCTTGTCCATAACGGTCAGTCTCACAGTACTGTAGTTCGATACCGACCGATGTAATGACTTTGACTTGACTTTTGAATATATAATGTATAGGCTGCTACTCGTATTAATGTATTATTTACAAATTACCATTAGATCATCGTGAGTTTAAAGACGTGACTATATCCCATCTATCTGTCTCTTTCTGTCTTCATGTAACTCTCTTCATGCGATACTAGAACGAATACTATTGTTTATCTCGTTGTACAGCGTATGGAGCAGACGGAGAACGAGGTGCGTTCTCTGCAGGAGTCCTGCCGAGCTCTCGTGGAGCAGAGCATTCCTGATCTCAAAATTGAAGAAGTCACGTAAGTTTGTAAAAGTGTTTTACTCTATTGTATTCTAGATGAAACCCCTCAGCGCATGTAATAATTTGTGTTGTACATAAATGTTCGATTCCAGTCGTAGGTTCGTACATAGGTAGGTGAACGTAACTTTCTATTAATAGCACACCCTAACTACATAGTTAGGGTGTGCTATTAGTTAGTTAATAGGCACTTTCTGGGTAGGTTTGCATCATCGTAGATCTCATTCTTAACTTTGTAAGTTTCGTAGTCAAGAGCCGACCCATCGTAAATAATATATATATATATATATATATATTTATGTTTCGGTTATGTTGCAACATATATATATATACATATATATATATATATATATATATATATATATATATATATATATATACATATATATATATATATATATATATATATGAAACCGATAAAAACAAAATGGCGTCGCAAGTTATGTTGCCAGCAGTATAAAAACACCGCCTAACCTGATTCGGCGGTGTTTTTATACTGCTGGCAACATAACTTAACCTACCCAGAAAGTGCCTATTAACTTTCTATTAATAGCACACCCTAACTATGTAGTTAGGGTGTGCTATTAATAGAAAGTTACGTTTACCTACCTATTATAAAACAAAATGGCGTCGCAAGTTATGTTACCAGCAGTATAAAAACACCGCCGAATCAGGTTAGGCGGTGCGGTGTTTTTATACTGCTGGCAACATAGCCTGCGACGCCATTTTGTTTTTTCTACTGCCGCCAGATTTGTAGCATCGATTGGAATGCCTTTGTTTACCAGTGAACGTATGTGGGATAAAAAATATGGCTATAAAACTAAGTAGTTTCTTTTATCTGTAATATTGCAAAGCCCCAAAATAAATATCCAATAATTACAATCAAAATTACATTCCAGCAATCAATCAATAGCAGCAGTGGCTGGCAAAAGGAAAACAGCCTCAGGTGACCCAGACTACAACCCCCGTGGCGGCTGGCTTTGGCGGGTCGTGAGATCTTCTCTCCCCATTCAACTGTGCCTGGTAGCTTTACTCCTAGCTGCTTGGCTAGTGGAGAGACCTAGGTGCTGTGACGCCCTCAACTCGCTAGCCCACACCCTGACACCACAACTGCGATACGTAAGAGGCCCACCACCTGTTTGAAATCACATAAGAATACTTGTGTAATATTTGAATACACATACAAAAACTTGTGTTATAATGAATTACTTACATGTAAAAATATGTGTGTATATTTTTCTTTTATACACACCATATTGTTTGAACACACTAATAAAACGGTGTAGGTAAATGAATGTGAGGTGTTGGAAACTGTATTGGAAATGAATACGTGTGTAATATTTAAAATACACGGCTAAAACGTATGAAATGTGGATTTGTGAAGACACTAGATGCACTACGATCGAGAGTGAATTGTTTCACTTTAAGTCACCGATTCGTAACAAGGATAAAGTTATTTCTATTGTATCCGAAAGCACGAGTACCTAGTAACATTTATCATTAGTGTATAATTATAATGCGCAGTGAATACAGTTGCTAATATTTAGTAACTGTATTCACTTGCCATTATAATGGTATGACCGACTTCGGACGGTAACAAAAATCTGATATATAGGTATCGGCAACGAGCGAGTAGGTACCTTTGGTGTTCCAAGAGTCAGGTGGTATGCTAGTTAAAAAACGACCATACTAGCTGACAAATTGCAGTGAGCAAATTGAATATGACATTGAATGGAAATGAATAGACGTTAGATTTTATTATCCCAGGAAGTGAACGAGAAACGAAGCTAGGTCTTAGACGTATATAACTGGACGCTCGGTAGCGACTATTGCCTAGAGCAGTTACTTCTACAAGAAGTGTTTGACGTGTTGACAATTTGCTAGTATTACGTAGTAATTTCGATTGACATTACTAACATATCGTACTAATGAAAGTGCCCAAAACAATGACTAGTAACTGTAGAGGTAATTTTAGATGAAATATTTCGTAGAATTGTAATGAAAATGATCATTGCAAGCATTTAAACATGAAAGACCTAATTGCTCATAGAAAGAGTTCAAAAAAACATCAATATAGCATCTGTATCAGATGTAGTTCAAACTATCGTAGTTAAATTGTTTAGAATAAGATACTAACATTTTGACTTGTATTTAGTTTGAGCGTAGGGTAGAAGCATGCCTATTTAAGTACAATTATTGATTAGGTTACTTAAAATAGGTGTGAGTGTGTCAGTGTGAAAGATTTCATTCTAGTTATATAATACATTTTCTTATGTACTACATATATATATATATCTAGATAATTACAATACAATTTATGTAATTTTCGCCACGAACTCTATTACCGTAAAACCTAATGGTTTTAATAAAATTAATATATATTTATGAGGCTATTAATCATTATAAATGAGAAGAATTGGTGGCCTTACTGAATGTTATTGGCTTATTTTAATGACTGATGTAGTAACTTTCGAGGTATTTTTGACGATATAGTCTGGTTTTATTTATTTCAGTCAAGATACAAGTTTTTAATAGAAAATATCCTATGTTGGGGTTAGACCGATGAATGGCTAATAACCGATTCATCTGGTGTTTTTTTTCATTATTAACAAAACAGCTTGCGGTGCAATTAAGTTTCCACCAAACTGTACAACTTGGCCCAATTTACTATTTATACGGTCTTTCCCTATATAACTATAATTATATATTACTTAGTCCCTATTTCATGATGTCTGAGCACCGCTACTTGACAATTAAAATCATACTGTCACTTTCTGTTTACATTTTACTAAGAAAGAAAGATAAATTTTGTATCTGTCAGGTAAAGCTACTCGGAGATCGTGAAATAAGCGCTAAGTCCATTTTCATAACTACACTATTTAACACGTTGACTGCGATCGCACACACTTTCATGTACGTCAGCTAGGCACTTAGACCCACGTAGAAATTTCTTATGTATTATATCGTCGATCCCTTGTTCACTATTTTTTCATTAAAATAACGTGCAAATTATGTTCATACTTCATACCCGAAGTATATAATTTTATATTGTTTGTTATTATTTTAGAATTACATATCTAAGAATACTTCAATAATTATCATGAATGTCATTATTATTCTATTTGTTTAAAAATGATGACATTTCAAGATTATTTTATGATAAACTATTATGTTAATTGCAAAGCAATTTATTAGTATGCTAATTATTGTATTTTATTTACTTGTATTTTAACCGGAGATACAAATATGCCAACCATCGTGTAGTCGGTCGATCCCTATCTATTTCATATAAAATAATTGCAAGCTAATTCTCGATAAGTATAATACTATAACATTAATTATTTCTATATTATTTGTGAGAGAAATAAATTATTTCATTCAAGTATATAATCCTATATTTTTGAATTTGGCCATAGTAGAATAACAAGTGAGAAATTAATAACAAATTGGAAAATAAAATTAACTCGTTGAATACTTAAAACAATAATTCGTTTGCAATTATTAAAATAATGTCAGACGATCATTCTGACTTTATTTATTTTATTCCTTCCCGACCAACAATGCTAGAATTATAACTCAATATTATCCTCAAAGACATATTTATGTACAGGTTAAAATATTATTACAATGTTACTTAATATTTTCGGTACCTAATCAAAATGTTATGAAAGCAGCAAAGAAAAATGCCTTGAATGAGTTTAGTGTGTGCTGGTATCTTAATTAGTATAATTTGAGAAAAACTTTCCCTGTGGTTTAACTTTTACTAAGTAAATATTTTTTGTCCTGAGTTAACTAGTAATTTAAATTGGTTATTTCAATGTTAAAAACCACAGCGAAAGTGTGACTTTTGGTTACATTAATCATTTAACTTGCATTGGCGTTATTGCCACCTAGTGTGTCATATTTCTTACGGTTATTTTAGTTATTAAACTAAGGAAGAATGACATGCTAAAAACGTGCATTTAATCTTTGAAGGAGTAAGCTCTGTTAACGCCAAAAACTGTCAAAAATTCCGCTGCAAATAAGAGTTACCTAGTAGACAACAAAAATGTTGTCTATGCTTCCGACTGCCGCAAATAGAGTGTAAGAGTAGCGAAGTTCTAGGATAGACAAAGATCACCATCTCTGTCGATGTGTTATTGAGACTCAAGCTTCAACTCAAGGCCGCTCAAAAACAAACGGTGGAGGTCGCAATGTCGCTCAAGGTGAACAAAGCCGCTATAACAAAATGGCGCTAGAGTCCCTATTTTTTGCTATTGAATCAAGAACCGTCGTAGATTTGTAAGCGCTCCGTCCTGTGGCTCATATTAGTTCCATTTATTTAATACTGAAAAATCCGTTTTTATCGCGTATTCTACCTATATTTATTTGTACGCCCATAGCCGCGGCTACCCCGCTGATTCATTGGAATAAATAAAGATAAATACGCGATATAACCGCGTTTTTCTCTGTGAAATAATGTGTTCTAATAGGAAATAGTCTCTTAAATTCATCTGTTGAATCTAAACCGTTGGTTGGTGCCTACATCATCATAATCGTATACATGAGTAAAAACAGTGTTTTGTAATGTATAGGAAACAGAAAGTATGAAAATAAAATGTAACTTTACTATTCGGCCACAACGGTTTTCTACATGGCTCTAGGTATTTTTGTCCTAATGTTGAATATAATTTGGTAGTTAACAGAGCTTTGTTATATACAGCATAATGGCATGTTGGCTTTTGGAATGGAAATAAAAATATTTGATTAATTTCAATTGCTTTGATTATTTGTTTGTGTCCCATCCTGGTTCCACCACACGAAGTCGCGATTTTCGCAATAAATAGCAAAATCTATATTATTTGTAAGTATTTGAGAATGGGTGTTTTGTTTTCGTGAGTAATTTTTACATCGGTAACCCACTAAGATTCGTTTTTTTTTTTTTTTTTATTGTACGACGGGGAAGCGCTTGGCTTTCATCTCACCTGGTTACAAGTTGGGATAAGGCCGAAGGTGGAGACGTACATCACCCGGAATCCTCAACAAACTGAGAAACTGGCTATCTTACCTCTAAATGCCGGAACACAACAATTTTAGGATTGTTGTTATGGCGACAGAATTAGGTAAGATGGTGGTAGCTAACCAGGCGGACTTAAATAAAGTCCTACCACTAAACAAACGAAGCAAAATATATTATACTCCCCATGGGGATCGAGCCCGGGACCTCTGGATCTGAAATCGGTGGGTTGAACCACTAGACCACAAAGGCGGATAATTTAATTTTATTATCTGTGCTATATCATATACTTACGAATACAACATGCAGCTCTATACATATATAATATATATATATATATATATATATATATATATATATATATAATAAATAATAATAGCAATACCAATCGGTTCTCGTAGTACCAGAGATAAATCCTTACAAAGTTAAGAACAAACAAAATTACCTACTTACAAAGTTACAAAGAAGTAGGTAGGTACGAGTATATTGGTTTGTAAGTCGTGGTTGTTGTGTTCTGCACTGAGCATATATGATAAGGTGAGATATTAGTGTCCTGTCAAAGCGGCGGCGGCGGCGCGCAGATGGGGAGGATTCCCTCCAAATCTGGGGGATTTTTTAACACTCGGGGGACTAATCCTTTGGGAGTATTTTCGGGGGAAAAAATTTGGTCAATTTATAGGTATTTCAATCAACCATCATTAAATACAACAATATAGGAGCTCACCCATTCATTCATTCGTTTGACCGTTCGTTCGATGCGAAGTTCGTTCTCGACTGGACACACGCGTGTCCAGTTGGTGAAACTCAAAATTAGTATCACTTATAATTTCGTCATCTGGACAGTGAAACTTCAATTAAATCACTTTTATGTTTTCGCCAACTTGACACGCGATTGCATTTTACCCAAATTCATGAAAAAGTACAGTCACGCAGAGTAATGTTCTGTGTCACAATCATCATCGGCCACTAAACATCCCACTGCTCGGATACTGCTGAGATCGGATAATTTTGTATGTCATTGTAAAGTTATTCACTATTTGTGAATAACTTATAAAGAATATATTTTTGACACTGCAGAAACGTTGCGCTTAACAAAGTTGAAATTGGGGAAAGATCACGTGAAGTGATGTTTTACATTGCCACTTTTACCGATTGATGCACAATCAGATGCCTATCATTACGGAATGCTTAAACACTGAAGATGCAACATAATTTGAGGACTATTTTATTAAAACATGGCTCAATGACAATTCCGTCATTTAATTTATGCAAAAACATACAATACCTACAACTGCCTTATAGAACATCTTTGCACTAATAATTAAGGAGAGGCATGGAATGCCAGAATAGTCTACATTTTCAATGACAGCTGTCTCACTTCAAACGGCCGTATCTCTGAAACTACTCGTCTTAGACTCTCCGCTCATAATTCAAATGAAAGCTATGACCAAGATCTACATTTTCAATGACAGCTGTCAAACTTCAAACGGCCATATCTCTGAAACTACACGTCTTAAACTCTTCGTTTTTAGTTCTATGTAGATCTTGGTCATAGCTTTTATTTGAACTATTGTCTTGACAAGACAAATGCCATGCCATGACAAAGATAATTGGGAAATCCGGCACTGTATGTATTTATGTATGTGTCAATGTTTGTGACGGCATAACTCTTGAACAGATTATCCGATTTTCATGAAATTTGAAATGAATATAGATAACATAAATAGATTTTGATTGTGGCGGGGGATTTTTTTAAAGTGGGGTAGTTTTTGAGATATTCAATAAAAATAAATACAAATTTTCCCTTTTCAACCTTGAAAGGATATTACATTTACGTTGGCAACAAGAGTACCTCGAACACTCAGGTGAATAAAGAGAGTTCGAGAAAAAGTGCTTAAGTAAAGTAAGAAAGATATATTGAAAGCACACCTTTATCGTTTGTACGTTCTATTTGAGAAAGTCGGTTCGATTAATTGAATTATTTCCATATTTTTACCGATTATTTGGAATCTCAAGAATTTTTAACTGTCGCAGCACTACTGTAAACAACATAATGACATTACATTGTATAAACGCGAACCTCATTTACAATTTTACTGATTGTTTATGTTTTAAACTAGTTTTACGAGATTCAAGTGTAGATTAATGAACAGGAATGTTTAATAAATATAATATAATTTTTCGACATTATAAAAATTACTGTTTGTAATATTTTGTGCCTACGTTTGAACAAAGTTTTAGCGTAATAAGAAATGCGAAACGTCAAAATGTACTTCTTAGATTTGATGGACTGTAGTAGATTAAGAATTTGAAATGAAATGTAAACATGAATCGATTTTCTTATTCGATAAGTAGTATCGATTATTTTGTCTATTGCAAATTGCAAAGCAAGCCCAATTTATTTCCGCCCGCCATGCCAGGCTAGTGAATAGCAGTCAGTCATCAGCCAGCCATCAAGTGAGCCTGATTATTTTTTATGTCAGTTCAGTCAAATAATTAGTCGCACAGTAATTACGGTAGATACACCGTAATCTTGTGTAATCTACCGTCTACGATAAAGATGCATCACCGTGTCATAAGAGTTGCCATGCATTATTATTGTGTAGGACTTTTGGTTCAGGTGAAGTCATTTTGGCAAAGTGGGTAAACTAAACATGATGTATATGTACCTAATTGGAACAACTGAATTTCTACTTTTTATGCGTAGGTAGGTTATTTTCACTCACAAGATAACCTTGGCAGTAATATAATTCCTTCCGGAAAGAATGAAACAATATTTTCAATTACATCTGTATAGCTATTCTCAAACACTCGGAAAGCCTTATCAAATCGAATTCGGAGACTTCCGATCAAGATTCCGAGAACGCTAATCCGAAAAGAAAAATTACAAACAAAAGTTCAAAATCGAATGGTGCAGTCAGATTCTCAACATAATTTTTTGGCTAAATACGTATACAAATTACACTATTTTTTTATAGATAAACCGTAATTTACTGTAGAAACACCGTATTTTCACCCTAGCAACACCACTCTCCATCCAATCAGTCAGTCTCAGTCGGTGAGTCAGTCGGTTGAAAGAAAATTCGTGTAGTGAAGCGCTGCTGTGGGAATTTATTTTCTGTAATATTCCATCTAATGTACTGAAGCCGTGTAGCGCTATTTGTGTGACCTTTGATTTGTTTTTCTTCCGAATTTAAAGCATCTTAATTATAGCTGCGTAAATTTTGAGGCTCTATCATTGTTAGGTAAGTGAAAGTAGGTAAATGCCGATCGATGCGTGACCGAGAGCGGGCGGTCGCGACGAACCACGCCGCTGCCGTGCCTCCGCGCCGCCATGTTGTCGAATTTTCTGTGGACGCTTTGATGTTGTATGGATGTTCGCGTGGCGATTATTTTGTTTCTGATTGATATTTTTGAAATCCTTGCTATATAAATTAGGTACTCTTGGTAAGTGCATAATATTGATATTCCATCCATCAATAAATGCATATTCGGCCAGTTCAGATCTACCTACGTGTATAGCGTGTGTACGGCGCGGTCTACCAATCGGCGCTGTGTGCTCAATCGATAGTTTATTAGGTCTAGTCGTGTCTAGATTTTTCATTTCAGTGGTTTGCCAGTAGTCAGTGTTCCTCATCATCCTGAGATATCGGTTCCAACATCCTGCAAGCCACCTTGTTTGTTTCTATGCAACCAGCTAGAATCGTACAAACGCGTCGACATAACCTACGAATTCCCAAAGTCAGTAGTCCATAGATTCGGCTCGTTAGTCTTTACCTTGTGCCTATTTACTTGTAGGTGACAATGGTGGGGTCGAGAGTCTACGTAGGAGGTCTGCCATTCGGCGTCAGAGATAGAGATTTGGAGAAATTCTTCAAAGGCTTTGGCAGAATCAGGGATTTTCTTATCAAGAATGGATATGGATTTGTGGTAAGTTGTGGAATGATTCTTGGTATTTACTTTTAGGTAGAGCATGAAGGGGTCAAGAGTCTACGTGGGTGGACTGCCCCATGGAGTCAGGGATCGTGATCTGGAGAAGTTCTTCAAAGGTCTTGGACGGATCAGCGATGTTCTAATCAAGAATGGCTATGGATTTGTGGTAAGTATGGCTGTATTTCTTTTAGTTTCTACCATTATATTTGCATACATAGAAAATTAATTTAAAAGGCATTCATATTAAATGTAGCCACAAAATGCTATTGAGTCTTCATATTGTTTATTTTGTAGAAGACCTTTGAAGTATCAAGCATAAGATAGGTACACAACATTAATATAAAACTATTATTTTGTATTCTGTCACAGGAATTTGAAGATTACCGAGATGCAGATGATGCAGTTTATGAACTAAATGGCAAAGAACTGCTTGGAGAAAGGTAAGATTTATATTTTATTGCTATTTTTGTCTAATATCTTCATTTGTTGAAGAAAAATGTTATGCGGAAAGTCTATCCAGCCAGTAGGACTAATAATTTGATGTCAAAATGACCTCTTTTTGGGGCTAAGCTCACCTTTGCCATACATTTTTTAATTCTATGTGTTTATTCTTATATAATTGTGTGTGCAATAAAGTATAAATAAAATAATAGTGTTGTGTCTAAAAACAATTAATATATTTCTTTGTCAGCCGGCTCCACATTATTGTGTGAGAAATGTATGAAGAAATTACATGAAAAGTTGTGAGGCATGTGTGTGTGGATGAATGAGAAAATGTCTAAAAGATGTGTGTGCCTTGGCATTGCCTCACAATTATTTGTTTCAAAATTTTATTTGGTTTGGGTTCAGAAATGAAAATTTATTCATTGATTGACTGCAAGCAGCTTGCCAATTTCAACACAATAAAAAAAAATCTTTATTATATCTCATAATCTTATAACACTTTAAATCAAATATAGCCTGAATTAAATTCATTAAATAAACAAGACAGCTGTTTAGGTTTACCTGACTTTATTTAAATTTTCCGTGAAATGTATAGATTTTACCCCAATATCAACTCTGCAATGATAAAAGTTTTGAGTCCTGTTGGCTTTTCAGCAATGTAGGAATAAATGGACAATGATATAGGAGGTTCAGTTACTTTCTGGAGTGGCTTACATACCTAACCTATTCAACAGTGGAAAGTTAAGGCTGGTAATCATGATAATGTAAAGTCTTCAAAAGAATCAATAGTTTAGTGAGGTTCCACAAGTCCCCCTTTAGCAATCAGTATTTTTTTTTAGATTTTACGATATTTGTTTGCTATGTAAATTGGGGGGTCAAAGTTTGTCAAGCTGCGTGCGAGGTCAGGCAGTGCTAACGCGGGTGTGGATGCGCAGGGTGGTGGTGGAGCCGGCGCGTGGCATCGACCGGAGCGCCGACCGTTACCGGCGCGAGCGCTTCAGCGACCGCGACCGTGGCCGCTCGCGATTCGAGTGAGTGTCCTGTTATAGAGTGACGGTGGAGCGCGCGCGCGGCAACCCGCGCGGGTCGGACCGCTGGCGGGGGCGCGACCGCGACCCACCGCCGCTGCGCCGCCGCGACCACGCCCGCCGCGAACCGTCTGTACTCCCCCCTATTTACCCTTCCACCTGTCTGTACACCCCCCACATACCCTGCCACCAGTCTATCTCATGTTGCGCCTGTATAACCCAAGGTCCTCCGCTACTTTGCACAGCTGGACTGGTTGGGGTTAGATAGCTCAACTGAGGGCATTGCACAATACACCTTAATGCTAGAACACTTCTCCCCCACCCTCCAAATTAGATAAGATCCCTATTGTACCCTAACACCTACCCATATATCCAATCTACCATCAGTAGTCCCCTATTTCACCTTACCATGTCTTTATCTCATGTACTGTCTATATATAGCCCTATTTATCTAATCTACAATCAGATTCACATGATTATAATGCCTTATGTTTTAAAGCATCATTGCATACACTCCTTTCCATGTAAATTCTCATTTGACACTATTTCTGTAGCCAGTGGCATTTTGCCATTTTGTTTACTGAATAATGCACACTGGACTATGCAATGATGCTTTTCAATGTGTTTATGTGATATGCAAAATTTACTCCCTGTGCATTTTATCTTGACTGTTCACAATTCTGAAATTCAAATTATATAGACAATAATTATTATATCTGTCAAGACATGATGCATGTTTTATGGTCTAGCTACTTTCGTTATTTATTTGCATGCAAATAAATGAATTATATGATCACCAATAGGGACATAAACCTATCAAGTAGGAACCTTAACATACTGTATGTATAATGTACAACACCATATATATTATGTAGGTATGATTTAAAAACCAAGTCAAAATCACAGTTAAATACTAGTTTTGTGTTTGAAAATTAATATTAGCTGACAACACCACCTGTCTTTTATAGGTACTTAATTACCAGTTGTGGATTCTAGAATATCATTATCATTACATTGTGTCAAATACCTTATTTGTTCATTAAAAATGTTTATTGCACAAACTCATTACTAACACCTGATGTGATTAATATTCTAGAGTTGAAATATTCACATTGTTACTCATCTATTTATAAAAAAAAGTGTTGTGGTTGTGGAATTACTGACTCAACGCTCAGTCCAAACAGAATGTCCTTGAAACTTGAAATTTCGGGATAGTTTCCCGATGCACTAAGAAGGGATTTTGGAAAATGTATAAAATTTGAAGGGAGAAAAAAGTCTAGGCATTTGCTTACTACCCCATGTATCGCAAGAAGTATGGCATCATCTTATCTCGTGTTGTTTTTCTGTCCACATGTTGAATTGCCTTACGGTAATGATTCAACATTCGTTTTGCTGTTGGCCGTCGCAGCGACTCTGGATCATCCCGACGGCCGGCGCCGCGCCGTGAAACGTCTGTATTATCAACGCATTTTATATCATTCATCATTAACCTGCCTATCCCAGTTCATCAATACCATCAGCCAGAAGATAGTTTTAATTTCTACAAAACTTATTTGAATTAGTATTATCTACAGTTAGTCCCCTGTTGAAAATAAATGACAGAATATGTAGCTCTATTATGTAAATTAAAAAAAAAAATTAAAATAAATTATATCTTGGTCTGCTAATTACTAACTTAATTATTTTAGCAGCATTCATGTGCATGTAAACTTCATGTTATAAGATGCTCAATAGTAATAAACCGAATAAAATTTATGAGAGTAGTAGAAGCCCCTAGTGAAAGGTCCGTCTGGACCCGTCTCTCGTCCGGAGAATCACTACCACCATACTTATTTCAGCCGCCAAGCAGCATTGCTGTGTTTCGGTTTGAAGGGTTATGGTTGCTGGTGAAATTACGGGTACGTGAGGCTTCACACCTTTATGCCTCAAGTTGAGGGGCGCATTGCAGCGCCGTGTAGGCTATGTTCTTTGTGGATGTGACCTATGCAGTAAGGCTTTGTCATAGGCAAGAGTACACTTAACACAAGGTGCGCTACTTGCTTGTCCCGTCTCCTAGTAGTAAAAAAAAAAACGGAATGAAACCATGTTGCAAATACAATTTAGTTTTGATTCAGCAAACACTAATGATAAGTGTTAATTGTCTGATTTTATTGTTAAATGGGCTCCAGAATTTCATTTGTTTCGTCACAAAACAGCTCAGTAGGTGACAGGAAGTTCCTTAATATCTCTTTTGGTTGATGAGTTAAAACAGATTTGTCTATATTCCTTAGACAATCCATCTATAACCATGATGTACATTGACATAAATTACTTTCTTACCGTTTATGACTAACCTAACCTAACTTCAAGTAAATATTTCCATTTTGTTCATTGTCTCGTGTTCCAATGTTTAATGGCATCTGGGCAATAAGTACCTAATTATATTTACCCAAAAGATGCCTTATTATTCCTTGTTAGCTCCTTTTAATGAATTCAAATTGTTTGGTATGTAAACTATAAATGAAATCTGTTTTACTGTTTCTCAGTAAATTTTGCATATCACAATGGTCAAGTCTCTTAATTATGCTATAATGATGTTATTACGAAAATCATTGACTTCCCTTGGCCCCATTTGCTTAATCAGTTAAAAACTCGTATTTATTTTACTTACATAGCAAATTCTCACAACCTTGAAGTGGTTTACAATAACAATTTGATAAGCCTGCGATCTTATCAATGACACATAATTATATATCAAGAAAGACTAAAAATTTGAACAATATTAAGATTCCCACAATTCTAACCTAATTCAAGCAATTTTATAATCCATAAGTATGGCTTAGCTTCATATATGTCTTTCATTCAGCAGCGTCTGTTTACAGATATGGGCCGCCTACACGCACCGAGTACCGTCTGACAGTAGAAAATCTGTCAAGCCGCATTAGCTGGCAGGTAAGCCAACCGACGCGACTCTTGGGGACATCATCATTGCATCATCATCCAGGGTCCAGGACACATGGTCGCATGAGGGCTGGGCGCTCCACCAATCACGGACAATGACGGTTGATGGCTTTCTGGCACACATGGTACAATCGGGTTGGATTCGGACAACATTTGGATGGATCAAGGACGGGCAATGGAAGGCCATCTCAAGGCTGAATGTCAAATGAAGAACAAAATATCCAAAGCAATGATTGCCAAACATAAATAACCAAGGAACAAGACTCAAGGAATGGCCTACCCATCTCAATCTTCTGTGGGACACCGCAGACACCTAAATAGGATCTTCACATATTTTTTTTCTTACTAATAAAATCCAAAACAATTTGAACAAAAACATCTTATAATTAAATTCAGTAGCACATTTTGTCATGTTAACACAGTCAGTCAGTTTGCATAATTCACATTACACATGTACAGAACTGTCGAGCTTATAGATTAATTTTTAAAAACAACAGAAGGTGGCGTACCGTGATGTGAGTCCCTAGCCCGATGTGCGATGACAATGGCTCGGTCAATGGCGTTGTTAGGAGGTAGCTCCGGCCTGACGAGCGCTGTGCTGCCCCAACCAGTGTCCATCCACCCATTCCCTGGACCGCGCCAAACCAGGCCAAGGTAAAGTCAGGGGGCACCCATGAAGCCACAACTACCATTTTTATACCCATTTCATTGCCTAAGTTTTGCCCGCTGTAGAGAGGACATTTAGTCGATTTGGTAGCCTGGATGGTGTTTTGTGTGTGGTGGCTTGTTTACGGTGTCATTGTTTGTGGAAAAAGGATGGGATCATGGATGGCGCTAAGCGGTTTCGAAGAAGCTCCACCAACGTTTGATCCGGGATGTGGATATGAACACAATTGGTACTCTTTTGGTCACAAGGAGGTTGGACATGAATACGGTCTGTAACTTGTCCCAGCTGTGAGAATAACATGGATGACATTCCCTGGAGCAACTTAAACTAATCAGATGACGGTAGCGGTGCCATGATGTCACAGGTCTGAAATGGATGGCACATAAACCCAGAATGTAATCCCTGATGCATCATACCGAAGCTGGAAGGATGATTACTCCCAGCCTCATGGTTCCAGGCCCTTTGGGAATTGAGGAGTTTTTTCGAGGAATGGTCACAAAACCCCAGCCACAATTTGGTCAAGGAGGAACTGCATCACATAATGCTGCAGAATACAACCTACAAAATGTAGAAGAGAAAATGGTACAGGCATGATATATGAAGACTTTGGAAAAGTGGCCTGTCAGATACATTTATCTGGATCAAGCAACTGAAACTCACACCATGAATATAGACATCGCCACGACATGTCAACCGTCATCATCATATTGGAATGAGCTATGCAGGTCATCTGCGTCTTTCCCAAACAATGACTACCGATAGGCTGCCGCTTACTAAACAACCGTTATGGATGTAACTTTCATAAATATCATGGGATTCGTCTACAACACACCGTGTAGACGATCCCACCAGCTATAGACTATTTAATATTTTTTTGTTATATGATGGGGAAGTGCTTGGCCTTAATCTCACCTGGTCTCAAGTTATGATAAGGCCAAAGGTTGAAGTGCACTTCACCCGTAATACTCAACAGTCTAAAGAGCTGGTAATTTATTATTACATCTATTGTTTTAAGTTTCCTAAAAGAGAAAATAGTCTAGAGCTAATCGCTTTTGGCGGCGGAGTGGGGACAGGGTGCCCAATATATAGTAAAAAAAGTCTTCAAGTTATCAATAGTAGGTAGTTATTTTTGAAGTTAACTACTGCGATCGCAATAGGTAGCATCTTCTGTGATGATATTGTTTATTAACCATCTTTCGGGGCTGAATACCTTGATGATAGCTCAAACTCTGATGATTCACTATTACAGGTAAAATGGGAATATTTAATGGTGGAATGCTAACATGGCGTGTTTGGTTTTCAGGATTTGAAAGATTACATGCGTCAAGCGGGCGAAGTTACTTATGCCGATGCACACAAGCAGCACCGCAATGAAGGGTATGTATCATTTTCTTATTGTTTTTATGAGATTGATAAAATTATTTTATTATTCGCCTTGTCATTCATTTCGAAGTGGCAGTTCCGATTAATATGAACTTTGCTGGTAAGGTTCCGCGATTTTTCGTAAGAGCCTAATCTCAAAGAAGGAACTTCGAAAAAATCTAGTTTTTCAACACTAGGTTCCTTATTCATTTTTATTTGGTATTTCAACACTAAAATAACACCTATACATCTGTAGGCCTTTTTTTCCATCAGGCATTTTGTAGTCTATGAAGTCTAAATTGCACATTTCTTTGTTGAAAGTCTGTATTCCCATCACCATGGCCGAGCACGCATCTCTGTTTGAATTATTGGTACCTTCTTGGATTAAAGTTGAGTCACCCTTCACCATCTAGGCACTCAATGATGATACTACATCTTACCATCTTTCGGGGCTGACTACCCTGATGATAACCTACCAACTGATGTCTCGGATGCCTTTACTGCTGTACACGTGACCCGCACTCGCATCTGATAGCCGATGTCGTTTTGCAGTGTGGTAGAGTTTGCGTCTCACTCTGACATGCGCGCGGCGATCGAGAAGCTGGACGGGACCGAGCTGAACGGCCGCCGCATCCGCCTGGTGGAGAACCGGCGCTCCGACGCGCGGCGCCGCACTCGCTCCTCGAGCTCGCGTAGCCGCAGCCGCTCGCGACGTCGTAGCCGCTCCAGGTACAACAGTCGCTCTCCACATTCTCTATAGGTTTAGGATTTTATTCAAACGACACAAGTTTCAGATAAACAATAACGGCACACAACATCATTCAGGCTTGACGTCCAGTGTCTTTGTAGTTACTTGCACTATCTGTCTATAACAGACTGGAGAACTGGCATCTTACCTTAAAATGCCGGACCGATACAACAATTTGTTATTATTGCAACCGTCTTAATTTGCTCAAAAGCTTACACAATTTTCCAAGTCTGTTTCAATTATGGTAACCTTTCTGTTAACATTGAACATACCATGACTACCCAATACAAATGGGACAAAATAATGTCAATAAATGTAAATTAATCACAAAAAAAATAACAAATTGTATAAGTTAGCAAAAGCAAAAACCTTTAATGATGATACTATATCTTTACCATCTTTCGGGGCTGATTACCCTGATGATAACTATCCAACTGAAATCCAATTCACAATAAGCGCATCCTATACACCCCCTACACCCCACCCCCCATCTAAGTTACCTCCGTTACTTCCAGCCGCTCGCGATCCAAGTCTCGCCCTAAGAGCAAGTCGCCAGTTGCCAAGTCGCGGTCGCGGTCGCGCTCCAAGTGAGTATGATGTCTGTGTACTGGGCTTGTGTATTGGGAATACTTTGTTGGACATGCTAGTAGTAAGCCAGTATGGCAGTTGGTAGTAGTATTTTTTCTATTCTACTCATTGGCTATGGTCATCCATCATAGATGACAAAACTCTTAGCTGATGTTTGAAAAAAAATATTAAGTGACAATATTTTTTTTTCTTTTTTGTTGCGCGCCACAGAATATTGTACAGAACAGACCTATGTTAATCGCATAAGTTACTTTTAGCATCGGGTCTATATTGGTCAGTATTCTATACTGGTAGTAGCTTTTTCCTCAGGAGTACAATCAGGACGGGTACTGAATTCGTTTGTCGTTGCGATCATCAATCCGCTTGAATAAAAATTAAATGTCATGGTGCCAAATGAAGCTTTACTAACTTGCTTTTCATACTCTAGGATGTCCAAAAAAGTGGTCCTCTTTTCAAGACAAGTTACAATCTAGATCTGTAGGGTTTTTTAAACACACAAGCTCAAAATGGCTTTTTGGCTACATAATTATGGGTTACTTTTAGCTATGCCTTACATTTTTTGGTATCTGTATTAGCTGGCATTGTAGTTTATCTGTGCTTTGTATTATAATTAGTCAAGGAACCTAACCATGCATATCTAAAAGTAGTTCATTTGTACAATGAAACCCTAAAATTCTTAATTATTTTTCTTGCCCTATTTTAGAAACCCTAACTATGCATAGAATATGCATGTAATCTTTCCTACTTGCCAGCAATTATTTAGCATGTATTGCATCAGAATTAATCTAGTGTTTTTGTTAGGTGTGTAAAGTCTTGCGCAGAGCAAAACTTACAAACGTAAGTACTAGACTAGTACTATGTAGTTATTTACCTAATACCATCTTCTAGAAGGGCTATTATTATATTTGTATTATAATATAGAGCTTTATAAAATTGAACTAAAGTGGAATGCAAAGAAACCGGTATGAATCTCGGATACGCATAGTAGCATGTATGGCCATGCAGTACAATATTATATACAATAGTATGTACAGAAAAAACAGTAAATTTAACTTAACATAATTGGAAGGTGGTGTACCTGGCACCTGGGTAAGGACATTGGCACTGACATAAATTCTTATTAATTACTAATTCCGCGATTTGAATCTAGTCAACAAAAAGTTGGTTCCTTCATCACAAATGAAGTAAACATGTAATTTATTACGTCCTAACTATACTGTCAAGAAATATGATACTTGATAGGCGTGGAAACGTCGACTAGCTGCGATATGCTCGTTCAGTTGAAGTGTAGTGTCCAATGTGCTTGTCCGGGTCTCCTGCGGTGAGCCAGTAGATTACGTACCCGTAATAAATGAAGGACGCGTAGGGACCGGAGTGGTTCAAAGGATCGTTCCCGCTCCCGCTCCCGCAGGTCGGACAGGCGCTCCCGCTCGCCGGACGTGCAGGGCAAGAACGGCCGCACTTCCCGCTCCAAGTCGCGATCGCCAAAGGCCGACAGCAAGTGAGTTGTGTGCCGTCAATCAATACCTGACGGTTGTGCTTGCAGAGGTTCATTTTCTGTACCTCTAATATACGCGGGCTATTCGTTTACTATCAGTATTGTAACTTCAATGTGGCACTTTCATTGTTTGTGTTTTGTAAGTTTTCCATAAACCGAATAAAATTTAAACATAAATTTGATTACATACATTCTCGAATAGTTTCTATAATACTCAGTAATTTCCATAGAACATTTTGTTTATCTTAGTTGTGAGAAATTCAAATACACATTTGAATTGAATATCTCAAGAACAAGATTTATTTTTAAGATCAAAAGACATTGATATTAAAATATTCATTTGGATCAGATATTATTTATTTAATTTCATCGTCAATGTTTCAATTAATTATGCAAAACATTATCAGATTACTCAATTTATTGCTTTTAAATATGAATGCATGATACACATCAATAAAACTAGAAAAATAACCTCATCATGGAAGCATTACCTTCAGAAGACAACCCAGATTTCTTCTGGCATTTTTCCCATTGGCTTGTTACAATCAAAATTAAATTATACATGGAAATTGTTTTACATTGATCGCACAACATTAATGTTTTTAACTCTCCCATTTTTCCCGCATTCAAAGAGTGCCGGTCGACAACAGGTGAGCGTTTTATTATATAATGTTGCTAGTATTCATTTTAGTGTGTATTGTTTTACATAATATTTATATTTTATTTGCACATTTGTTCAAAATCACCATTGCTTTGTGTGTCTAATATTCAGTCCAAGTGTGATTATTACTTACTCATAATATAATAATAATAATTATTTCTTTACTTCACAGTAAAGACCTGACCTCACATCCTACTTTTCTGGCCAAATATTCGCTCTATTCCACTAAGTTCAACTTGATTTTTTTCTCTTAACTTAGCAAAATTAATCCTATAAGTTTATCTTTCTCTGGTTGCGCAGTAACAACATGTAAAGATAAAAAGCATAGCTTGTCTGGAAATAAAACATAATATTTACCGACTGACTTATGTTCCAATTATTCCAACTATATATACATTTCTAATAGTTACAAAGTTGCAAAACAACTGTTGAACTTAGAGGAATATATGAAATCAGTTAGTTCCTCAGCATGCTACTTTACCGTTTACCATGTCTTCACTTTAATGATGATACTATATTCTTACCATCTTTCGGGGCTGAACACCTTGATGATGAACTTCAATCTGACGACCAAACGCCCGAAACCTTCAATAGCACTACGCGATTGAAATAGTAAATAACGGTTAATTCCACAGGGAAAGGTCTCGCTCCCGCAGCAAGGAAGGCTCGGTCAAGCGCGAGGAGCGCCCGAAGTCCAAGTCCCGCTCTCGCTCGCGGTCCCGCTCCCGTTCGCGGTCCGGATCCCGCGACAGGTCCCGCTCCGGGTCCCCGCGACAGAACGGTAACGGGAAGGACCGCGCCAGCGCCGACCGCTCGCCCCGCAGCGGCGACTAAGCTAAGGACCCTACTTTTAAGCTTTAGGGATAGGGTGGCTTCGATGTTGACTAGACTTGTTGTTTCTCTAGGCCCAATTGCTAAAATTATTACTGGTCATATTCTTGTGAGTCGCTACCGGTATCGTCTGTGGCTGGTGTGTGATTTAATTTGTGTCTGAAAGTGTAATTGAAAAAGTCCGTCAAGGATATTGTATGGAAAAAATATGTAATTCCTAGCCAGCGCATTGAATTCAATATTCAGTTACAAGAATGCATGGTAAAAGTCAAAACCTTTGGAGAAAAAAAAAACTACATTGGTAATGATGAAAAACAAATACTGTACCTTATACTAGTTTGTGCAATTGGGCTCTTAGCATTTTAATGATATATGTGTCCTGTTGAAGTCACAGATTTTAATGCACTCGAGTACATTTTGGTATCACAGATTTTTTTGTCTTAGGAAATGCATTTTGGGCTATCGGGCAGAATAGTTTGTAGAAATTCTTAATGTTACTTATTGAACCTTGGTTATATTGTAATTCCGACGTTCTAGCAATAGGTAAAATTTTGAAATTTTAAACCACGGTATTTAAATAATTTTGGCTGAAAACCATCGGTTTTCTTATTGACAAAATGTAGTATCAATTGAAAATGTTAAATAAGAAAATGTTCTAAGGTTATAAGACTATGGTATTTTGTAAATAGTGAATTTATTATTACCAAATAAATAAGTTAAAAAGATGATGGAAATGATGTGGTCTTTATTTTATCACCTTTCTGTAGTTTTTTAAATAGGGGTTAGGGTAGGATTTGGTTGCCACCAATGTGGTAATGACACTTTTTCCCACTAGGGAGGACTATCCAGTTTCCGTAGCTCTGCCAGTAGAAGCTTCTGAAAACCTTGAGGTACCGGAAATTGCAGAAGTGGAAATGCGAGTTGCGATTCTTCGACTCCGGGCTAAGAAAACTGCGCCAGGTCCTGATGGCATCCCTGGCCGCGCATGGGCGCTGGCCCTGAAAGAACTTGGGCCTAGACTCCGCCACCTATTAGACGCGTGCTTTGTTCAAGGAAAATTTCCTTGTCAGTGGAAAAAAGGACGTCTGGTTCTTTTGAAAAAAGATGGACGTCCAACAGATAGTCCTTCAGCATACCGCCCGATTGTGCTACTTAATGAAGTGGGCAAGCTCTTCGAGTGCATAATTGCCGGTCGCCTAACAGCACACCTGAGCTATGCTGGTCCTGATTTGAACGATAACCAGTTTGGTTTTCGCAAAGGGCGGTCAACGATTGGCGCCATTATGCAGGTGAGAGCATTAGCAGAGGACGCAGTCACCCAGGGTGAGGTTCTTTTGGCTGTATCATTAGATATTGCTAATGCTTTTAACTCCTTACCCTGGAGCTGTATTAAACAATCATTAGTGTATCACCAAATTCCGGCATATCTCCGTCGAATAGTTGAAGACTACCTAACAGAGAGAATCATCAGCAACGAGGGGCGAGAGGGAACCTGTAATCGTACAATGTCATGCGGTGTTCCACAGGGATCAGTCCTAGGGCCTCTGTTGTGGAACATGGGGTATGACTGGGTACTGAGAGGAGAAACACACCCAGAAGTCCAGGTTACCTGCTATGCTGATGACACACTGGTGACAGCCAAAGGCCGTACATTCAGAGACGCTGCCGCACTTGCTACAGCAGGAGTTGCACAGGTCGTTCACAGGATTCATACACTAGGCTTGGAAGTTGCGCTTAGCAAATCAGAGGCGATATGTTTCCACGGGCCCCGGAAAGCCCCACCAGCAGGATCTTATATCGAAGTTGGCGGCATCAACATCGCTGTTGGCTCAACTTTAAGATACCTGGGACTTGTCCTGGACAGCCGTTGGCAATTCAATGCGCACTTCCAATGCCTAGTGCCTAGGTTGATAAAAACCGCAACCATACTTGGAGCGCTACTTCCTAATATAAACGGTGCAAAAGTTGACTGTCGGCGATTATACATGGGTGTGGTACGTTCCATGGCGCTTTATGGAGCACCTGTTTGGGCACAAACCCTTAATAGCCGAAACATCGCCTTATTGCGTAAGCCGCAAAGAGTGATGGCATTAAGGGTTATAAGAGGGTACCGCACCATATCGTTCGAAGCAGCGTGTCTCCTGGCAGGCTCCCTGCCCTGGGATTTAGATGCAGTAGGCCTCGCGATGGTCCACCAATGGCGGGAAGAGCAGCTTGTTCTGGGACAGAGACCGGCACTTAGAGATATAGAAGTCTACAGGTCTGTCTTAATAGATAGCCTAGAAGAGGAGTGGTACTACAGACTGGCGAACCCAAACGCGGGAATCAGAACGATCGAAGCGATTCGCCCTGTCTTTAGTGAGTGGCTAAAGAGGGAACACGGTTCGCTGACCTTCCGGTTGACACAGGTGCTTTCGGGACATGGATGTTTCGCAAAGTACTTGTGCCAAATCGGAAGGGAAGCGACTACCGCATGCCACCACTGCTCCTCCAGTCTAGATTCAGCTCAACACACGCTAGCAGAGTGCCCCGCATGGAGTGCTCCCCGGCAGGAATTGCAAAGAGTTATTGGTGGAAGAGATTTGTCGCTCATGGCGGTAGCTACTGCCATGGTATCCTGTGAGAGATCATGGCAAAGGGTCGCTTCCTTTTGCGAATCAGTTCTACTGCAAAAGGAAGCGGCGGAAAGGGAGAGAGAAATCTCTTCTGACAACCCTAGCCGCAGAAGGAGAACCGGACGCCGGAGGAGAAATTTTGCACACCATATGCAACCCCCATGACCAAGGCTAAGACGGTGGCACTGACGGGGTGTTCACCGTCTACTTCTACTAGCCTCGAGACGGCGCGCGCGGAGGTTCCGTGCGCCTACTTATTTAAGCGACGTAAGGTGTACTCGCTCACCTTAAATGAGGAAGCTCACACGAGCCATCGAAACCGAAGCCATGGATGAATGCTCTTAAGTGTACCCACAGCCTCGGTAAATATTCGCTAAGATAGAACCCCGTGTGGTTTTAGCCAGTAAGTCTGGCATAACCTCCCGATCCCCTCAGATTGGGAGGTATCCTCAAGGATTTCCACACGTTAAAAAAAAAAAAAAAAAAGGATTTGGTTGCCATAGTAGACACAAGGGGACAAGTTTCATTCTAGGATTGCCGACTCGCATATAAGCATACTTGCAGCAGTAACACTCCAAGTAGTAGTTAATAGTGGCGAGTTCGAGTATACGAGTCAACTTGAAAATCTGTAGGTAAATGCTTTGTGGTTTTTTTTACTCATCCTTTAGTAACCGGTTATTGAATAAGAAATAATTTTCCACTTTCGTAGCTGAGTTTCGTAACCAGCTACGAGCATGGAAAATATTTTGCTAACATAAAACCTTATGAAAGGAATAGTAAAATTTGATTTTCGAAGCCAACTACAAAACTTTTTTTTATTTTTGTATAATTTATTGTTGATTCGACGTTCTCTCCACACGTCGAAAGCTACCCGAGTAAAAAAATTCGTACTACCGACTTGTGGTCCAACCGCTACGTTTGTGCCAGGAAAAAAAATGCTTGGCCCGGTCGTCGTGTCGGATTGATAGACTTATGTGCTTATTTCACCATCCGATATTAAGGATGCTAGGTCATCATCATCTAGCCATCTGAGTTTATGCACTTAGCCAGCTAGTATCCTAGTTAGCATTAAAAATGTGGCAACCGTCCAAGCTCCTAGTTAGCATCCGATATTAAGAATGGTGTAATAACAACAGTTAGCTTTCTAATTTACCTTCCAACATTCAGTCGTCCTCGTCCTAGTTAGGATCTAGAGTAGGAAGCTTAGATGCTTCTTATTGCAGATGCTAAATCAGTTTGCTGTCAGAGCGCGACGGTGCGACTAGCTGCTAGGACGGTAGCCACTTTGCTTGCTAGCTAAGATGCTTAGTGGTGCACAGTATTACAATTGCATGAATCCAGTTGACCAAGCATCCTTCATTTATGAAGATGTAATAGGCAGTTTCTAGTTATTTGTATTCTATTTGATACTAATAAATATATATTTTTCAATTTGATTAATAGCACATTGTTCTACCAAAAGTCTCGAGGCCATTTTGTAGACCGCGCAATGCGTGCCATGCCTTTGGTAAAAACCTACCTACGATATTTTTAGGGCTCTCTAGGGGCCAACGGGACCCATAAAGACTTCGTTGCCTGTCTTTATTTTAATAGTACTTAGGTCCGACGTAACTGTTCTGTTTCTTTTGAACTTGAAGTAACTACCTAACTAATAGTTAAAATAATTATGCTAATTGCTCTGGTAACCATCCGCTATTTACAGTAGGGTGAAGAGTGTGTTCTATGGAAAATAAGGGAAATATTGTGTGATTTTTTCCGATGACGTCATGCTCCTTGCACCTAATATGGGAACGACTACAGTGTAGTTATAGCGTAGACAGATGCGTATACCTGGGTCACGGTTCTTATTATACAGTATGCGACACTGATCACCCAATCGGTTTCAAATTACAGTGGCAGATAGTAGGTACATGACTATCCGTAACACTAGAAATCATTGGTGTCAATCATAATGCTGCCCTCAAGAGCAACGCACAGCAGAGAATCGAGGATGACTTACACGCGTCGTTGCGCCTGGGTAAAACTACTGAGCAATATTTATTTTGCTGAATTGCTCGGGTGTTTCTACCATCCGCTAATTTACTGAGGCTACCACAGCAGGTTGCTCACGCAAACTGCTATACCTGCAAAACTTTTTACTCTCATCGGTGTGGTACTTTGTGTCTTAAATACGTTAAGTTTCGAATCTTTTCTATTTATGGACCTAGGTAGGTACCTACCTAGGTTTTACATTTATTTATTTGTGTACATATTTATATCTGTGTATTTACCGTATCTATAACCGTTGCATATCACCGAAGTGCCATTGGTATAATAGGTATCTAGCTAATGCTACTGCACTATTTACAAGAATTTTCAAATTTGGAACACTTGTCTGAGTATATGAGTACCTACTATTTAAGTACTACACTTGGTTAGCTTAAGGACAACAAAATTTTATTTTCAAGTAGCGCAAGTCGGAAGTCTATAAGACCTCAATAGAATACTGGTTCTGAATAAATAATTATTTAAAAAATAATTTATCCGTTCGCCTAGCAAATTAGAGCAACGCTTATTGTAACAGAAGCATTCTCTATAGATAAATGGGGACATTATTCATTCCTTTATTTGGGTTTGTACCAGTTATACCAGACCCATCATGGATACGAATCCAGAACCGTCTTAGCGGAATATTAACATTTACAACAATTCGAATAACCTTAGCACTACCAAGCAGACTTTTTACAAATGTATAGTAAGTACATACAGGTCGAGTTTCTAAAAAAGATCTTGGAAATTGTTTCCGAGTAGAAGATATGGTAGGGACTACCCTACTAACTTACAGGATGTATTTCCGCTGGTTCATTCTGTTAGGTTATTAAATGATATTTGTTTGATTACTAGGTCAGCAAGATAAATCAGCTTAAGAAAGCTGGGGTAATTAGATAATGCAAAGCTACTTATAATTCGAACTTTATAGCGGATGTTGTTTTGATTCCGAAACACCTTGCATTTTTCATTCGATTGTTAGCTGACAGAATACTTTTTGTACATTTAACCTGATCATTTAAATGTACTTTATGGGATTTATATCGTTAAATAAAATACAGGTTTAATCTTTTGTAAACAATTGTTTATTAACATTTTATCCATTCACTCATACACTCGTTGCTTATCACCGCAATATCATTACAATATTATGACTTTATTACGGATAGAAACTGTGGAATTACTTGTTACTTCCATCTTTTGATAGTTGCTTTCATTTTTCTTTTGAAATAGAAAAAAATGTGAATATACCAAAAATCGCACAGCGAAGATACATAGGAAATAGTATTTCAAGGATTCCAAAGAGAATATAATCACTGGAGATGCATGCAAAATAAACAATATCTAAAGAAAATAGAGAAATTACAAAATAAGAATCATAAGTTAACCTAAGAAATGGAATGATTTGAAATTTAACCTTTCAGTATACTCACATCTGAAGCACTAAATACATTGATTTCTAAATAATTATAAATGGGTCCGATACACTAATTACATAGTCAATTTAGAATCATCAGTCAAATTGTAAACCTATACAAAAAATAAACATGATTTCAATAAAAATTAAGAATTCACAATTATCATGCATATCGGTATAAATTAATTATAAAATACTGTCATTTTATCGTCGGAATGGGAATCATAACAGTTTATTATTTATTTAATATTCTCAAAAAGAAAAATGAAAGTTGAAATTGCAAATGATTAAGTACAAAAACTATTATAATATCGACTGGGCACTATCTGTGACATCATTTTAACTTACATTTGTCATCATTTAACATTACATAACATTTATGATCAGTCTATTAATTATAGTTCTATAGTAAATTTTGTCCATAACTTCTAGTCTACCATTGAAGTACAGGAGGCAACATAGAACACACTATTATCTTACCATTACTATCTACAACATTATAAAAAAAAGCAATTTCACATAAATTCATGTCTAGGACACACAACGACACCAAACACCTACTCTCAGACACTGAGTGTCACCATGCAATACAGTGTTGCAGTAAACTTGTAAAAGTGTCTGTGGACACTAGTGTCAGCATTTGTGTCAGTCTCGTCACGTAATCTAAGCATACTCACTAATAAAACTCGTCGACACTACACAATTTCGAACAAAAAATGTGTATTGTCAAGAAAATTTCACTACAAAAAACCTATTACAATAAATAAAAACCCAGGAAAGTGCTATGTTGCCTCATGACTTTATACAGAACTTACATTAATGGAGATATACTTATGTCTAAAACTTAATTGTTTTATACAAAATGACTTAGCTTTCGAAACTTGTAACTTATAAGTACAGACAATCTACAGACAAACTACGTGCGTGCTGATATAGTGATAGAGATCTATTAAAACCAGAGGTTTGCGTGAAAACCGAGTGGTTTAAGTAGATTTCTTTTTAAGGAACGTTATCTGTGCTAACTGACTAACCCGAGAGAAATAGAAAAATCTGTGTCGGTTTTCAAAAAAATCGACAGATTTTACAGAACTAACATAGGAACAAGTAAGTCAATCACAAAAACTGATTCTCGATAGATCTCGGTCTCTACGCACGATTCCAAGTGCGAGTCTGAATAGGTTGGTGTCAGTTCACACCTAGCCACCCCCGGAAAAAGAAACACAGCTTTCACACTATCCCGAGTTAATTTCAGACAATTTTCGATAAAACGTGTATAAAGGTTGAAGTCTGGTAAAATATAGAATAAAAATACAAAACGTATGTTATAAAGCTTAAGATTTCCGCTAATATTTGCTAGTTGCTGATTCGCAACGCTTATGGCGTCTGAAACTATATCAGGAGGATGTGGAAATGTACAAGTAAGGAGTGACGAGAGAAGACTGAGTTAGGATAGAGACAGAGTGAGGGTGGCCGTACATTATGTCGTTAGCGGACCGAACTAACGTTTCCTACAGAGATCGATATTGGACAACATCCAATGCCCCGATGCGTACGGTCCTTTTCCCATAATCCACCCATTTATGAGACAAAATAATACTTATTAAATATTCATCCAAAACGATACTTTGAACATATATTGAGATTTTGATTTTAAGCTAATTTTCGCTCCTTGATTTATGGTTTTGGTCGTGCAAAAGTAAGAATACAATTTTGTACCAAAACATTCTTACTTACACAGATTTGTTTTTAGTATTGGAATGGCGATGTTTCCTTCCAAATGAGTATGGCAACATCATCGAGTGTTTAGTGGCGCTTGTCCAACAGTGGACTGTAACGGATAAGTTGCCTCTGGGTATAATTAACGGGGGTATACGCACCGAAATCTGGACCAGCGATTCTTCACCTATTTACAAACCGCCGAATAAATACATCAAACTTATAACTAGCTGTCTATACAGGGTGTCACTTTACATTATCTCTATATTTACACTTAGGCCACAGCCTGGACCGGTGAGTCCTTTGCGAGTTTTAATAAATAATAATGTCTGTAAATAACTAGACTTGCGTCGCGAACGTGGGCGGTAGGCAGTGGTCGTCCAACACATACACTCCTCCGCCTTCCAGGCCGCGTTTAACTAGCGACGTATCGCTGGAAACAACAAAAACATACGTTAGTTACGGATTTACAGTTGAGTTAGTAACTGATTTATAGCAGAGTTAGTAACTGATTTACAGTTGAGTTAGTAACTGATTTATAGCAGAGTTAGTAACTGATTTACAGTTGAGTTAGTAACTGATTTACAGCAGAGTTAGTAACTGATTTACAGTTGAGTTAGTAACTGATTTACAGTAGAGTTAGTCATTGATTTACAGTTGAGTTAGTAACTGATTTACAGTTGAGTTAGTTACTGATTTACCAAAGAGTCAGTTACTGATTCACTATAGAGTCAATTACTGATTTACAGTAGAGCGAATAATAGTTAATCTAATCTGTTAGTAGGTAGACTTTCTAGTACCAGTAGAAACCAAAGATTGTCGATGTGTTTGTCTGTTATGTATCAGTTTATTTCAAAGCGACAAATCGGATTAAGATCCGTGGTTAGGTGTGATCTACCTAATGCAACGGAATCTCTTCCGTATTCCTTTATCGGTTTTGGTCCTATTTATCACGAGAATGATGCAATAAAATGTGTTAGCTACCTGTTAGCGCAATATGCGGAGTCAGCGGAGAGCCGCGAGAGCCGCGGGTCGAGCGCCGCTAGCAGCCGCGCGTTCTCCGTGTTGAGCGTCTTCCGCTTGCACTCCTCGGCCGCCTGGTTGTGAGCGTTCTGGCACTCGGGCGCCGGCGCGTCGCACTTGCCCCACGTGTTGCGGATCACGTGACCGCCGGCGTTGGCCGCGTTCTGCGCCCTCGCCTCCGCGTCCGCCTCGCTGGCCAACCGCTTCCTCCGTCTCCTCACGCACGCCAGCGCCCCCAGCGCCAGCAGCACCAGCGCGGGCACCGTCGCCCCCACACCCACTATCCACGCCAGCTTCCCCGCCGGCAGCGACTCGTCCATGTCCCCGACGCGGCGCAGGTGTCCCCCCGCGCGCTTCGACTCCAGCTCCGCCTGCGAGACGCCGCACGACCTCCCGCTCCACCCGTGCACGCACGAGCAGTGGTACCCGTCCACGCGGTCGCGGCACGTCCCGCCGTTGCGACACGGGAACGAAGCGCACTCGTCGACGTCCACGCTGCAGTCCTTGCCGGCGAAGCCAGGTCTGCAGCGGCACTCGTAGTCGTTGTCGAGGATGAGGCATTCGCCGCCGTTCGCGCAAGGTTTCGCCAGACACAGGTCCACGCGGGTCTCGCACCGCGGCCCGAGGAAGCCGGCCGCGCACTGACAGCGCTGCCCGTCGACCAGGTCCACGCAGGTCCCGCCGTGCTCGCAGACGACGCCCGCGCAGTCGTCGATGTCGATCTCGCAGCGGTTGCCGCGGAACCCGGTTCGGCAGCTGCATCGGAAGCCGTCGCCGGCGCGCGAGCAGGTGGCTCCGTTGCGGCACGGCCCCGCGGCGCACGGATCGGCTTCCAACGCGCAATCGGTCCCTCCGAAGCCCAGCGGGCACCCGCAGACGTACCCCGCCCCTCTCGGCTCGCAAACCCCTCCGTGTTGGCACGGTCTGTCCGCGCAAGTCAAGCGTCTGGTCTCGCAGCGCGCTCCTTCGTACCCTTGTTGGCACGCGCAGGCCATCTCCCCCCCTTCGTCGGAGACGCAGGCGCCTCCGTTGAGACACGGTCGGACCGTACACGAGTGCAGAGACTTCTCGCAGTTGGGGCCGGTGTAATCCGCAGGACAGACGCAAGTGTAGCTGCCCTGCCCCGTGTTGTGGCACGTCCCGTCGTTGAGACACGGCTTGTGGTTGGTGCAGTAGTTGAGGTCCTGGTTGCAGAAGAGCCCGCCCCAGCCCTCCTCGCAGATGCAGTCCCAGGGCCGCGAGCAGGTCCCGTGCATGCAGCCGGGATGCCGCTCGCACTTGTCGCACAGCTCGCCCACCCAGCCCGAATGACAGCTGCAAGGGAACACGGTGATAACGAGCGAGTAATGAGCTGGAGAACAACGGTGGTTGCATTCATCGTGCGATGTTTTAGAGTGGAGGTGTGAAGTGGCTACTCACATGCATTCGTCGGGCTTGAGGCAGTGGCCGTGCTCCGCGTCGCAGCCGGGCAGGCACCGCGCTGTAACAAAGACACGTTCGTTAGCACTCCGGACAAAACACTCGTAAAAGGCATCAATCATAGATGAGAGCCGGATTCGCAAAGGACACGCTACGAACTCACAAAGAGAGAGGTTCGTTAGCGTCCCGGCTAGGGGCGAGGTCGACTATTTTTTTATTTGCTTAGCGCTTCGATATTCGTTGAAAAATATACGTAAGGATGAATACTAAGCTTGATGTATGGATGTAATGTGTGCGCATCGTTAACTTCTTGATTTACGTTCATACGCAGCGAACCTTACCCTGATGTAACTACATTTCTAGAGAAATTATGTTCATTTCGAACCGCAGCAGAACCATTACGGTGCGCGAAAGGCAATAATAAACGCATTATGAAGTTAAGCGGCAATGTATTACAGACGTAGAAAAGGTGTTTTGAAGAAGTGTGGTACAAGTTGCGCCGGTCGGCTGCGCATGGGCAAGTTATCGGAGCGAATACAAAGGGGAAGATAGCGCGGGGAGCATAACCGTCGCTCGACCGTTACTCCCCTAACTTGCTAGAAAAATACTAGTCGCGACGCATGCCATCTTGAATGCAAATGCAGCTGGCTTAGCTAACACTGCAGATATCAAAACGAGGAAGGGAGAACTAATCTGTTTGAGTTGGCGAGCTCAGCTCGATCGGAATCGAGGAGATTAGACGAGCAGCGAGCGTAAATCCCCAAAAGTTCGCAATCGGCTTAAGGCCACTTCCACCGAATCGGCGTCGCTTCCCGTGCATTCCAGTTAAACTCGGTTTTATCGCAGGAAATTGAAAACAGTAATCCGGCTTTCGCGAGCTTTGGGTACACTTTCGCGAGAGACAAACGATCGTTTACAAAACAATCGTTTTCTCGGCTATAAAAGTTAATGGGGTTATTTTGGGCGCCGGTTCTCAAGATAGATCAAAGAGCAGTCCACTTGTGTCTTCAGTGCACTCTCGCGTCTGGTATCTGGCTCTCGAGGTAGAACGGTAGTAAAAATTACACTCCAAAACCAATTTGGGCTGCGAGTGGAAGCCGCGGGTGTACCTTCCGAGCTATTAATTATTATCAATTAACGATATCGATTTCAAACGAAAGAGTGTGCCGCAGTGCGACCAAGGGCACTCATAGTTGACATCTTCGGCAAACAGTAACGTGGGATCGCGAATACAGAAGGCAATAACATTCGTGAGAACGATACGCGTACAATTAGGCGAAATTAAGGCCGCTAAGGATCCGATGTTTACCCTATACTTAGGGTCTGGATCTGAGCGGGCGTCATTACGCAGCGCAGACATGACATGCAAAATCTGTAGAGGCTTTCTCAGAAGGCGATACCAGTACCGTTCCGCAGATGTGCCCGTGACACGGCCAAGTGATATGTGTTGTTTTCACTAGATTCAATGCTTTCGAAACTTTTACATTGATCTCATCCTCATATAATGTTTGATAAGACGTTTGCTAACCCCTTACGCAAACATGAATTACATGATTGATCTGAAATTTAACACAGACGTTGTTCAAAACCAGGAATAGTTTATAGGTTTTTCAAGACACATCCGCGAGCAGGAACTAGTTCCATCATATATCGATACAGCGTCTCGATGCCTTGGATCTGTTTGCTTTTACCAGAAAATCGTGATTTGTCGGCAGCCCTGAGAGAGCGAGAGAGCGCGCTACGTGCCCCGGTATCTTGCGTCTCTGTCAGTCGCGTTTTTTGCGGCGCCGGAGTGTGGGAACGCGACGGCAGGTGGGGCAGCCGAGATTGCGACTCGACATCCGCCCAGCACAATGCATCTCCTCTTTGTTTAACCGAGCACACGTCTTGGCGATGCGATTGATTAGAAAGCGGTGCAAGTCCTGCGACTGTTCTCTGGGACCGATATAACAATATTGGTCACTCAGACGAACATAAACTTTAAATTGTCAACTCTTGAATATACGCAATAGGCACGGTAGAAGCATGTGTCAAAAATATTCAGATTCTGAAAATCTTGGGATTTTTTTGGGAAAAAATTGTGTCGTTGTCATGGATGCATTTGTCATATTTCTTTACACCTACTGAAAGAATCTATCAACTTTAGATTTTACATTTTTAAGATAGGTGTTTTTGTTTTTGGCTTTTTACGCCCAGGGAATAAACATATCCAATAATCCGTTTAGTAATGCCATCATAAGTTTTGTACATTTTTCCCGGTTTTCATTATCAAAATAATTAATGATTGAGCCTTTGTACAATTCACGTTACCTTTTCGTTTCCTTATCAAATAATTACGATTAGAATCAAATTCTCTCACAGTTTACGCTTTTATGAGTTCTTTGACACCCAATTATGAAAGAAATACTTTTGAATGGGTACTTAAACTTTTGAACTGAGAATATATCTCATTTCGTATACTATTACAACAATGCTAATACCTAAATGGAATAACAAAATTAATTTTAATTAATGGCGGCCGGAGTTAATGTACCATACACAAAGTTAACTTTTGCGTTAATTTGTTTCAAAACAATTTTCAGATAATTATCATTAGTTTTTATATGTATAATAGTGATATTTTATATTTATATGAAAACATCGGAGTAAAACAAACAACGAAAACTGAGTGAAATTTGCATGTTCACGTAAAACCTACCTAGGTAGGCATGACCCTATTGATATTCAGACAAGGTAGCTGGCACGGTAAGTTTTATACTGCCCCATTAATTACCTTCGATCCCACGAAATTATAGTACGACAATCGATAATTATAATCATTTATTACACCAAGATTATAGTGTTTACGAATAAAACCATGACAGCTTTACAGTTCAATAAAACATGGTAAAGGTGTCTATTCTATATTATGCAAGGAAATGTAGAATGTGCCTTATAAAGTAGCGTAAATGATCTCATAAGTATGGAATATCTATTTCCAGAACACCTTTGCGCGCTCGATTAGAAAAAAGAACATGCTCGTTCGAAAAACAATTATTTGAATACACCTTTGCTGTTATTTCCTGTATTCCATAGACTAGACCATAGACAAGACAAATAAATATTCCGAGAACGTAAGTGGTTCTAATTTTAAACTTTGAAATGAAATTGCACAGAACATTCGCACCCCTCTCTACATTGGCAAAACGACACTCGCAAAAGAAAGGACGCGTCAGCTATTTATGTTATGTAAAAAAAAATGTAGGGTGTCAGACAATTAAAATTACGTGTTTCTATGCAAGAGGCCACAGAGGATGTAGCTAAAAATTGCTTTAATGAGGATGAACTGAATTGGGATGGCCTATTATCATCATTTTAGAACATTTTTAACCGAGCTCTTGAAATTCCAGAGTACTATTTTAAGCCTTACTAGCATCTGTGTAATAATAAAATACATACAGCGTATTAAAAACCTTCGTGCCTCCTGGCTGTGCGCTCCACCGAGTTAAGCTCGTCTGTACGATATTTGGCTGAACCATCCCAAAGGTGGCAATACTGACAAGATCGAACTAATCCAAGTAAGCACGATAGAGATGTAGGTAGCATTTAAAGGCTTACGTTTCGAGCAGTAATCCCCGGTCCACCCCTGCTTGCAGACGATAGCGCCACTGGATGAGCAGGTGTAGTGTCCGAAGTTGTCATCTCTCGGCTTGCACAGAACCTCACACCCTGATCCGTAATAGGTAGGCGAGCAGATGACCCGGTACGACAGTTTGAGCTGAGGACCGGAAGACCAGCGCTGTTCTTCATCGATCCAAGGGCCTCCGACGTCAGCGATGCTTTGCTTCGTCATGCGGGCTATTAAGGTGTCTGGAAGGAGAAAGATACATTTGAGGTTGTATTTGGCACGTTCTACCGCTTTTTAATGCTTGAAAAATTGACGATCTTTTTAATAAATACTGTTTTGATTATTCATCACAATAGTATAAAACACATGGTTTTGTCGCTGTGCTATTAACAAAGAAAACGAAATATATGACGTACATTGTTTAAAAATAGTTAAACTAGCAGGGTAGCGGTCCTAATAGGTGCTTCTAGAAAAATAAAAGGTGATAAAACCAAGGCACTATTTTTAGGTTCTTGAACCTAGCTTTCAATTTGTTATACTGATTTCTGTAATAACATAAATAAGCACGAACGCCGTAATTCGGTAAAGCACTGATACGTATCGCTGTGAGAGTATTAATAAGTTTCGTGTTTTATTGTTCCCCCGATTAAGGTACGCGTCTTACAAATGGTAAAATTTTACTTTGGGTAAATTGTAACTTCACAAACACATCGTGGATTCAAATTAGTGAATTTCGCCACAACATACATATGATATAACTAATACATTTAAATAAATACTTCCGAAAAGCAAGTCGAAATAAGTATGATGGTAGTACTTCCCCGGACGAGCCCTTTCACTAGGAACTCTCTACTTACTCTTAAGTACCTAAGTTCCGATATAATATAGCTTTGCTTAGTTTAGCTCTATTATTATTATAGTTTTTTGTCTTTCTTTATTTATAAAGTTTTATTTAAAATAATTAGGATCACATCTTAGTACTCGTACCTACTTAACTACCTTTTGGTAGTAATATTCTCTGAAAAATAACCTGCCTTTGTAAATGAGTATGATACAAATCATTAGTAAGAAACACACAGTTATCACACGCCTCTGTCTTGGGGCTAGTTTGGGTCTCGATGAAAATCGCATTATACCTCTTGTAAATTCCATATCAAGAACAAATGTACTTACCTACTATGTTATATTATATAGGTAGTAGGTATTTCTATTGAAAATAAATATTCTTTTATTCTTATTCTTCAAACCTTTTTTTTTCAATCTTTATTCAATAAAATGTACAATTAAACTAACTATGTACAAAGGAATCAGTCAGATTACCTAAGGACTGTTACAGTCGCTGCCAATACGTAGCTCAACTATTCCAGACCAGTACCAGACGGAAGCGTGCCCAAGACACTGGCTGCATTGCCACGCTGAAAAGCTATGCTAATTCGCTGGCCTAAATAAGAGCCAGACCTTGGGTCACGTGTCACCTCAATCAAATTTTCTTCTAGATTGGGACTAGATAGCGTTGTGTTAAATGAAAATCAATCGAAGTGAAGGACACCACAAATATCAAAGCTACGTTACATGAGAATCTCCAGTAAGAAGAGACTCACGTGGATATACCTACTGGTGATGAAGACATTTGCCATTTGCCATCCTACGATAACTGGATCCCTAAAATATAAAAGGAAGGTACTTATTCCACTGTAACTGTGCCACTGTCTAAACAAGATACTCAGTAAGATTTTCCAGCGAAGGAATCTCCGAGATTTGTCACGATTAATAAATATTTGTTTATCACCGTGAGAAAGGGTGGTACAGTAAGGATTTGTATTACGACTCTGCGGGGTCGATCCGTGATTTAATCTGATTATTCCGGGTTCACAGAATTTGTAATTAAAATCGTCTATCACGCAAAACCAACATCCCGTAACCGTAGAGCTTGTAAAATGCCTTAACTCTAGAATTAATGAATGAATAAAAATCCAGGTATTTTTTACAATAATCTTGCCAACCCGCTTGCTAAACTTTAATATTAAAGTTTAGCGGGTTGGCGATAGCAGAAATCCAAAAACTGAAAACCAAATAATTAAAATACTGTAATTAGAAAAGCCGAAAACGCTGTAAATTTTTTGTGTTTTTGAATTTGTATGTCATTTATTTAAACCATAAAACCAATAATTACCTATATCATTCAAGTCTTGATTTTTTTATAATAAATTGTACTGTCATTATTTATGGGTAGTTCGTCTTTTTTTTACATTTATAAATTAGTTATATGAACTTTGTCGCTTAGCGACTATATCGTCTCATAAAATTGAATAAAATTGGCCAAGTGTGGTCACTCACACATAGGTTTCTGACCAACATCTAGACAAAAATATCACTTTCCTGTATGCCCCTTTAATATTGTATTATTTGTGGTTACAGCAGCAAAAGAAATATCTGTGTTTTTGATTTGAATGATTTCAGCTACCTATTACGGTTCATGTGACAGATAGACAGACAGACTGATAGCGGAGGTTTAGTAATACGGTGCCAATTCATTGGGTGCTGCGCGTCCCGTTCTCTATGTGAACCCATCGTGAGTGTTTTCAGCACCCATCGAGTTAATAACATCTTGTTTTCGCTCATGATATTGCCAACACATTAGTGGTTTCGTTCGTCCGGAATCGTCCCGGACCCGTCACGTTTGCACGTAAACAGTCCCTAAATTGATGTCCGTTGACGCCCGCATCAGACCGTGAGATCTCATTGTGTAGAATCACTGTTTTCATTGGACTTTGCTGGCGCCTGATTTCAACCGCATTCTTTTACTAGATAGACGCGATATTATAGCAAAAACCAGCACGAGAAAACTGCATTTTAAAAACAGTTCATTCATCACAAAGATATGGGTTTTAGGGTTGCCATGTTCATAAAAAAAAGCGTTCGATTGATAAACCTGAATATTATCTGTATTTCGGTAAGGTTATACGAATTGAAATATATTAGGAAACTACTCCAAAACCAACCATAGGTATTGATAGTTATTACTGTGAGTGTCACTTTTTACTGTGTAGGTGGGAACCCTAGGGAAGAAATCTCAGCAACCAGTCCTACCTTTATTTATCTCTCGGCGAGTTTTTACTCTTATTGCATCGATGGATACATTCCTAAGCCCGTAATCCCGACAGATAAAATTAACCCAGACACATAACAAAATTAAAAGGTACATAAAAACCTGACTAATTTCGGATCGGCCGTTTGCTTCGCCGCTTTTGTTCGGAGTCTGTGCTCCCTAAATGAGAATCGGTTATCTATGATCGGCGATCACGATTTGTCGGATACGATTTAAATTATAAGACGGGGATTTGTGTTAATAACGTCGATCCAAACATCTTCTAGATAAATAGAACAGCGCAGTTCAAAATAGAATGGAGAATATTAAAGCAATAACACAGTAGATATTGGCAAGTAGGCTTACAGTGATCGGTGGATCTGTCGAATAAATCTAGCAGATAAAACGCGAACGCCGTACATTACCTATACCGACCTAACGAAAATACAATCAGACGAGCGAGGGCTATCAATTTATTTCGATCTGGCCCTCATTGGGAACATCGTAAAGTAAAAGACTATGCGCATGCAATATCCAACTAGATTCAATAAATATTAAATTTAATATCCGACTCGACTTAAAACATTCTACGTACATTCTTTTACCATAAATTCGTATGTAATTACATTTTCAAAGAATAAAGAGAGTTGGTATTAGAAAAATGGTGTGGGAAAGGAGCGCGGACGCAATTTAGTTCCAGTGCTCCGAGAGTTATGGCAACCGTGCACCGGCAGGGTTGCCCGTTAAAAGTGAAATATCTCCGCGATTTATTAGCGACTAGAAAAAGCCAGCAACCCTAGACCCGGGCAATTGGACGGAAAAATTACCCAGCGTTTTTGTCTTCCATTATTACTCGAAACTTCAGAACGACCGCACAAATAACAGCCATCATCCTAATTCAACCCGTAACGATATTAAATGAGGGTGTACCCTATCTATTAATGTAATACCGATTCACAAATAAATAACACATTTAAGGACTCGAAACGGTACGTGTTCGTCTGGGGAACGTGTAATTACGGACGCAGAGGTCAATACAAATAAAACGCGAAGACGGCGATAAACAAAAACAAAAGAAAGCGAAACAACCGATAATTTGAGGTGGATAACGGAGGCGAACGAGATTTAAGACGTTTTAAATCTTGCAAACGTGATTTTGGGATGTATGATCGATGAAGGAGGCCACCGGATGCGGCTGAGCCACCTCATCCATTATGCGACTAGACTGACAACTACAAACTGGATCCCATAATGACGAACGAAATCGAAACTTTGAGGCCTTTCCGCAGAACAAGAACACCTGTCGGTCTACTGTGGGAAACGAACTCTTCAATGGCAACGCTGTTTATAAAACTGTCCACTCAAAACCTCTTCTACATTTCAATCTGTGGAGAACGCCTTGAGCGTTCGTATAAATATAAACAACTCGCCCGTTCAAGTGGCTTCGACAAAAAGTGCTATTGATTTTAAGAATTCGCGTTTGGAAAATCGTGAATGAAACGAATTGGGGAGCCGACTTTGGTCAAAGCCAATTATCATCACCAAAACGAGGGAACAGATGATTAAAGACACGAAACTATAAAGCACAAGAGATAATATCACAACACAGCAGAATGTTTGATCGCTCGGTAGCATCGCTCCCGGCATTTCGGCCAGACGGGTAATTTCTCTACGAATCTCACCATCATCTTCAAGTCTTCTGTCCAAGACTGCTACTGTGGTACGTTACTTATAACGATACGTCACACTATCAGCGTCTTACGCTTGTCCAGACGCGATCCAAGAGGCTGTCGATATCTTCACACGGTTTTTAAACAAAGAAACAGGACGGAGTGGAAGTGTGCCCACTCAGGGCATATGCTGAGCATCTGTCGACATCGCTTCCTGAGCACCGTCGCCTGAGCCTTCCGGAGCGTCTTCCGTGATTTTTTATACCGTAAAGTAAACCGATGCCTTGCCTGGCTTCGTATTAGCATGAGTAAACAAAGCTCCGAGACTTTCGGGTCCGTTAGCGACCAGGTGCAGCCTCGGGCGGTAACAAAAGATTTCGGTGAAGCGACACCCAGAACCGAGTCTTTGTTGAACGTTTGTTTAGCAGGGAATCTTTTTATCCTACGACGATTGTAAGACGCGTGTGTGTCTATGATAAATTGGATTATTTTTCTTTGACACACGTCCATTGATCACGGTGTTAGGGTCGTCTTGCCGATTGGTTTAGTGATTTTGTGCAACGGGCATTGCCAGCTGCCGAGATCCCCGGTCGAATGTAACCCGCGCGTCGATAGTGAATACAAAACGCAGTAACCTGTTATTATGCTTGATTAGATTTCTGTTGGTAACATTTCTCGGTAGTAAGCCGGTACGCCCATCGCTCCCGCCGCATTAAAAATCCTATCCACCGGACGTTAATGATTTTCGGTAAAACGGCTGTAGACACACCTCGCGGTATCTCTAAATCTCCTAAGTAAATCACCGGTTTTTTGTTATTCGGTCAGGAGTAGTAATTATGTCGGTCAGAGTGCAGCGGGATGAGAATCTAATTAAGAAATGGGCGGTATTGGCGCTATTTATATGATTTCGAGAATCGTTGGGCGCAGGCATTCCGTCTGGCTTCGTGTCCAAGGAGTTACCGTACCGTGGAGTATGTCATGATGATGTATTTACGGGTATTGCCGTTCATTTGAATCGTTTTTTCGGTCACGCCACGTCGCATGCACGCCGTAAACTGTCGATTCTTTATTGGGCGTTCAGAGTTCTCGCGACATCGTTGAACAGAACTAGCGCAATCGATGGTAATATGTTGATAGTGATCTAACTAATTAACTCGAGTAAAGATTTTTTTTACACTTACGTCTACGATAGAGCGAGCTTACCCAAAGCGAACTGCTTGGCCAGATGGGCCTTTGCAGGTACTTCAGAATTGGCATCATTCAGCCGTAACCACTAGCAGAACAGCGCAGCGTTGCCCGAGTCCCATCGACTCCTAGTTCATTATGCGTCGGTGATTAGCGTACGCGTCGGTGATTAGCGTACGCGTCGGTGATTAGCGTACGCGTCGGTGATTAGCGTACGCGTCGCCGTATCGCAATTTGGTTGTAATTGTTATGTGCGACGACTATGTGCCGGTCAACGGCCATCGAATACATTAGAACATTTCTACAAAATTTTCGTCCTACAGAAGGCTGAGTTTATTAGAATAGCGCGCATCGCAAGGCGAATCACGCGCGACGCGGCGTGCGCTGAACACCAATCGCGCGCACCATGGGAACATTTTTGTCTTCCACGATATGATAATATGAGCATTCAAATATACATACTGTCCGTTAAATGCACGATAAACACCCAGAATTACAGTGAAACCTGAACGCGAGTGTGTCGTGATCTACGTGAGACGCATTTTACAAGTGTTTTAGGATTTTCATGACCTTTTTATCATAATTGTATTGGAAATACTCACCATCTGATCTGGACGTCTCGTTGGTGCCGTGCCACGCTTCCACTATCAGCGAGAAGGTGCCCTGAAACATCACATTACTATATTACAACTAGGAATTCGGTACATAAATAAACTTAAAATACACGGCTAAAAGTGGACCCTTTTCCGGCATTTATAGTTTCTCACATTGTTGAGGATTCCGGGTGAAGTGCGAGTCCACCTTCGGCCTTATCTAAGCTTGTAATCAAGTGAGATGAAGGCCAAGCTCTACCCCTTGTACAGTAAAAAAAAACTACACCGAGGTGTAGTAAACCTACATTTCAAGTCAAAAGATCACAAACATCAATTTTTTTTTAATAATATAAAAGCGACAAAATTACATAGGTAGCTACTGAAAATTTCAACTGTCTACCTATTACGGTACTTGAAATACAGCTCGCTGACAGGAGCCTTAATAAAAGGTTCCTGTTGGCACCTTCGAGTACGGTACCCTAAAGATTATTGCTCAAAATAAGCTCCAAGTACGGAATCTTGTTTCCATAAAAATCGAGCGCTGTTTTTACAACAATTCTGCTAAACTAGCTACATGGAATAAATTTAAAGCAGCAATGATGCTGATATGTTTGGCTGTGGTAAAATAAGAGCTGCGCAAATGTAAGTACGTGATCATCTCTGCAAGGTCTGTGGGCGCGGCGAGTTTTTTTTTCTACTAAATGATGAGTTCGCTCTTGATCTTGACCTCTAGGCTCGGTATATGATGGAGCGAGCTTTCCCAGAAGGAATTCCAAATATTTCCTGTAGCTCACAGACAGACCTGTAGCAAGCTCTAGATTCGACGCTGTAGAACTATGAGCACTGCAGGAATAAATAAGGAATCATCATATCAGATAGTGCTATCGGTATTCCTTGTTGACATAAGGCGAAACGGCAGTCGAAACCGATTAAATTACGATAAGGTGGTGTCAACACCTTTTCGGCGCCTGCGCCGTAAACTTATCAATGGATATCGAGTCAAGTTTCGGGTTACGGCCATGCAAAAATGTTCATCCATGTTGTGAAATTTCTCCATAAGAACCGGTTGCTCGCGGCAATACGGCCTGGTACTTGGGATGAGCAATTCCAAGTCTATTCATTATAATTTCAAAGATAGAATCTATAGGACAGCGATGAGAAAATTGTGGAAGTCAATTATTACCAGACATAAGATGGACGATCGAATCAAAGAACTTTAGGTTGAAAAGTTATCATACTGGAGCTTTCAAAGCTTAAAAGTAAACTGCACACATTGTGGAAGTTTAATTTGCGGATATAAATGATAATCAAGCAAGTAACTGGAACGACATAAAGAGCGATACGGAATAACGTATGAAATAAAAATAGGTTTTGTAGAAGTGGAAGCTTTTGTTTTGAAGAGCTAAATAGACGTGTAGAAATCTTTAAGACGGACGAAGTAATTACAAAGCACGTGACGATGCGCAGGCGCAGCTGCCATCGCCGGATATCAAGGGTCACCAGCTTAACTAATTCATCATTTGATCACTCTTAACAATATGATTCAGTTTTTCCTGACAGATGTCACTTATTAAGCCATGAATGAAAACTTTATTTGCATTGAGTAACAATGGCCGATTTGCATAGGAACTGATACACGTCGTAACAATGTTTATTGTCGATCATGGAAATCAATACGAGAAAACGTTTCACACACCGACAAAAACACATTTTCTATCTCTTTTTAACTTTACGATCTCGCAATTAAACTTTCGTTACGTTTATAGTTTTGACGAATCTGAATGCTGTAAATACGTCAGAGTTTATCGCCTTTTTTGAATACCAATGTGCTGGTTCGGGACTATTCCGATGCGGGTTTAACATTATCAGTTGAAAGGTATTTGCCCTGAACCAATAAGGAGCGAAAGAAGCTTGTCAAATCAAATAGGTACTTTACTAAGATTTGTACGAGCACCAGCTCGAATAAGGCAGGACGTAGTATCATATCGATTTGTAAATCGGGTATGGAGAACGCATTTCGGTCAGCTGTGGCCGTCCTAAGTATATGCCGGTTCCCACGACAGTGACTCTCGAAGCAGCCCATAAAAAGCGGCCGACGTAAGTGTACGTGTGCAGGTAGCCTTTATAAACGTGTCAAGTCTGCTATACTATACCACTATACGGTATTATAAGCAAGTTACACGGGCTAGTTGCTAACCCGCTGGCAATTAAGGAAATGTAGAGCTGTGCACAAGCCGCTTTATTTATAACCTATCGCTATTAATGTTCCATTTTCAAATTCGAGTGTTTATGGCTAGTTAATTATTGCCAACCATAATGAATTAAAAAACATAATTTAAAAATAGAACAGTAGATACAAGTCTAGAGTCGTACCAGACGGATAAATTCTTGACCCGAGAAGCAAGCGATGCGTTAAATTGTATTACTTTGAAAAATAAACCAAGAATGATATCATGAGATTCGAATGCGGGGGAATCATTTGATAATCGTTTTACGAGGGTTCCTAAAGAGGCTCCTTCCATATCGGACTCCGACATTTTGTTATTAATTAGTGAGCCCAGAGGATAAGTACGTGGGAACGGACCCCTTATTCTTGTCATGGTCCAAGCCATGTGTTTGGGATTTTTAGGCAACAAAAGACATTCAGGTGACCATTCTGACCACGTGTTCTGGAGTCTATTGTCCTCTCTGTAAATGACGCTTAGGATCGCAACAGATGTTTGCTGTTTTAAGCTGATTAGTGCTACGCCGCTTTTGTGAATAAACAAAAACACTTTGTAAGCTGAAAAGGTAACGATATTTTTCTCATCGGGTACTTCGTGAACTAGAACTAACGAAATAGAACAAGGTCGTAGTACCATCAATGCGGTCAATACCGAATACCGACCGATACGGCACCACACAAGATAGGTACAGAGTATTTATAAAACTATCAGAAAAAGTCATTACAGTACGCTTTCAAGCATCGTTTCGACACGAGAAAATATTTGGAACACAAACAAGCAAGTTGAAGAGTCGTGATTTCATATTTCACACTTAGCCGTGTGGTAATATTGGACAGGTTCTTTTTTCACTTACACCCCGGCTGGCCTTGTTATTTCAAACATGTCTTAGTTCTACGTTTTAAAGTTTAAAATAGCACAATTGGCACTAAACCATGATAAATTCGTTTGTCAATCCCGATCGATATATGAGATTTACGTAGCATAGCAACTTACGCAACATAGCAACTTTAAATAAAAAATCTAAATCTATGGCTGCCTGAAACACGTTTCATTGGCGCGTTCATTTTGTAAAGCTTTTAATTATTTTTATCTGCATTTTGGAGGCTGATTGCTTGGCGCGTTGACCCGGTGAATCATACCCAAAAAAGGTCTCACTCAAGACTTGATTATGCATATAAATGTCTTGAAATGTTGTAATACCGTGCGAACAGGATACTTCCTGTACAAATATTCATACATAAAAATCGAGGTCGAAATGTTACTGGCGACAATAGAAATACGCGTGTATTCTGTTAGAACTCCAACAGTTTCAAGTTGAACCCGAGTAAGTAGCTTGGCCAAGTTACTAAGCCCTCTATAATGCCGTCAAGGCAGGTTTGATTCAGACATTCAGTGAGTGGTAAGTTTACGTTGCGGATCTAACTTGGCTGCATAATGTCGGAGGCTCAGAGCATAGACAAAAGTAAGACGTTCTCAAAACGCAAAGCTATGCGACGACCTCGCGGTCCGTGTGACCCATGGTGACGCTCGAAATTCAAATTGTTGAGTCGAGAGAAATCCTTTGTTTGCATTCAAAAATGGAATGTTATTAGTTATTACACCTGTTTTCAAGAGTAGGTACTAATCGGTCCTTTGAAGTTATAAATAGAATAAAAACTGTAAGTGTTTTTTATTGAGATATGATTTGAAAGTATTCCAACTGCCAATGAAGTGAAAATTTATATATTGTTTGGTTAGAGTAGGTATCTATTATATTTTGTGTAAAGTATTTGTTGTGTAGTCTAAATAATCAAATGTAATGTTAAGTAAGTACTTGTATTGAACTTTCATAAATATAAGTACAAATACTTTCCTAACGTTTCTAGTTCTGTATTATTGCAACTATGTAATAGACTTAATCCAGTCTATGACATAGTTTAAGTATTTTAGGATACTAATCAACAAGACAGTACGACCAATAATCGTGTTCACACGACAATCACAAACCACAAATAGGTAATAACCATAATGGTTGCCATAGTAAAGCTTCGGTGTTACCAGTAAAGTCAAGAAAGTAAACACTTTGTAGTCGCTTAAAAATTTACCGACCTACCTACTTAATGGAAGGATTAATTACTCAGTCAACATTACTCAGAAACATTAAAAAGTAAGTAAACGAGTTGTAGCTAAAACCATGATGAGATTGTAAGACTTATTATGAGGCTTTGAAACCACATACTGAACCTGTAGTAGGTACTGCTTTGAGAGTTTTCGACCCATGAGACACAGATTGAGAAAAAAAAAATCAATTACAAATTGCAAAAACTTCACAAGAAGAATTCGGGATTTGCAACCTTATATCCAAGTGCGAAGTGAAAAACGAATTTGGCTTCCTGTGATTTTCACATGGAACCGTCGGCATCCGTCGTCAGGCGGGAATCAAAGAATTCGAAAAATGAAAATGTCGGCCATAAACAACGGAGCGATTTGAATGAGGAATTAAAAATAAAAGTTACATTTTAGTGGAGCTACGATGGGCCTGATAAGCATGAGATGGGTTGAAATGAATCCTTTGGCTGCTAAAAACGAGCAAATCTGTTCACGCGGATTGAATACAAGTCGAGACTTGATATACAGATCGATTTTTTTTCTTATACCTTGAAACTAGACCTATGACACCGATGAGTAATATTAGACCGAATTAGAATAAAGCCAATTATTAAATCTTGTAGAAATAAATCAAGGCGTGCTATCTTGAATGTTGCAACATTGCATAATAATGCTATGTTTTTTTTGTACTTGCATGGTTATAATTTTAACGGAATCATTTCTCATCTGATAGGACTTGACAATGGAAATTAGTTGACATCGCGTCGCGAACTGGCGCTTCATCAATACTAAATAATGGCGTCGATTTACTCATAGAAAGCATGCGAACGAAACACTCACTTGACCACGACTACGATTCCTAGAAGCCCTGCGCTGCGCGTGTGATGAATAAAGGAGGAACGAATGGAATTCCACCATTGCAGATTTTAGGGCTTGTCAGGCCACAGCTTACGTCCTAGTATAGTTAGAACTACCTACGCGATGATGACGCGACGTGAGAACAAGAAGTTTACAACATCAACCTAATAAAAAATGGAACGCGTCTATTTAAATTAAACTCATTGATACTGGCTGACGAGTATTTTCGCCATTGTTTAGAAAATAGATTAGATTTTTATTTAGACACGGCAAAGCTATGATTTTTTTTTGAAGAAAATTTACTTATTTTTTTGCTTTATAATCGTTACTTATTAACGAATTTATTAACAAGGTATAAAAAAGCATGCGGAATTTTCGGCTACCATAAATCGGACTCTTTGAACCATTTTATTAGGAGCCGTAAACGTAGCGAGCCGCAGTTAAAATGTCAGTTTGTGACCGTAAACGAGAAACCATTTCAAAAGGAGTGTTTTCTTACCGCTCGAAACTCGAACACAATAATAACAAGCTAAGCTTTTATTGTCTATTCACTCCGCTGATGAGCTTATTATTTTTATCGTCTTGTCTATGACTAATCATTATTTATTTACGAACGCGGTTTTAGAATTCGGTGCGAGGTTTGTTATTTTAGCACTCGAACCACTCCTGCGAGTTTATTTAGGCGGATTGAGTATCCGAGTTTTAATTGATAGGTTACTGAATACCTGTGCACTGGCTCCGAACAATGCAACTGTAATTACCACGCTCCGATTGTTTAAATTTGAAACTTATGAAATCGCGTTACAAGCGGTATTGTAATGGCTCATGTCTTCACCGACTACTTTTACATGGAATTTCATTCGCGATGCCTTTTTTGTACGTGTTTAATTGCTCGCGGGAAGGAAGATAAAAGCCGAAGGAACAAAATCGAATGGGGCATTCCATAGCTTCGGTATTAAAAGAAGCGGATGTGGGTGGGGGTAGGTATTTTAAGAGGATCCCGGCGCGAGCGGATTGGAATAAAGGAAATTATTAAGAGCTAGTGAAAAAACCGTAGACGGAAGTCACTTCACTATGGTCTAGAGCGGAGGCGGTATATCGCGTTTCATTATGAAGCAATAACCCGATGATCCGTGCGAAGGTTTAGCGTTTTTCGAAGTGGAAACTTATGTAACAATAACAAGCGTTCGCCCAACGCATAGCAATGCGGGTAACCGATTACGATTCTAACGTAATTACCACTATTCGAGGCAAGTTTCGAGGTGTGAGGTTTCTGTTTTACGACGCGATGAGGATTTTTAATTACTTTCTAATGTTGATGCCGCTATTTGACTAGAAGCGACAGAGTTCACACGAGACAATGACGAACGGCATTCGATAGCGTGCGTTACCTTACTATTGTTTTGAAATTAGAACCTAATGTGACGTCACTTGAACGTTAATTTCTGCGAAGCGCACCTGTATCTTCAAATTTCGATATTACAACACGTCATAGACCATTAATAACCTTTCTAAAGCTCGTATACGAGTCTTTTAGCCTCTTCACACAATGTGTTAACAAGAATGTGAAGATTCCGTACTTTCATTTAGGTTATTAGAGCGTGAAACTATTTTACGAAACATGCAAAATAACTAACAATCTCTAGAATTAGTTACGCTGTTGCTTAGTCTATATGTTCCACAATAAAGACGCATGTTTCTTCACTAAGCGACACAAATACATTAATCAGTCTGAGCTTTTTACGCTTTTGTTTCACGGCAGGCCCTTTACTGAATTTTAATGTGAGCAAGTATTTAATATTGCTGGTTATTTGGGATCAAATGAACACATTGAATTACAATCGCTACGGATGGATAGCCCTTTTGTGTCGTTTCTTACAAAGTAGCTTTTTACCAGAATCGGATTTGCTCATTGTTGAGTAGATGGTTATTCGTTTATGGAAGTCTCGGAGTCTTATCGCTTCACTGACCGCGGCTAAAGAACTTTAAACACCGAGCTCGCTTTTGTATTAATTAACCTTAATTAAGTTAACTCGCATCTATCTCACGGTAACAAACAAAACTGGATATAATTTCACCGCGGGCGGGTGAAAATAATGCTTTCCGGAGAAATCGTTTATGATGCAAAGTGATACATCTTTCTTGCTAAAACGAATTTAAATTAGATTGAATTCTAAACGTAAGTAGGTTGTTTGCGTTTAAATTACGATGGCCGAATTAGAATCGTATTTTACGATCGCCTAACAAGAGACCGGTTGCGTTAAGTTGAGTTGAGACTTACGGGTTAAGTTAGCAGTAAAGGATTAACCGGAGGTTTTACTTAAACAAAAAATACAAATAAGCGTTCCGAATTCCACACACGAAATAAAAACACGGGTAACACGAAATGTTTTTATAGGACGACTTATGAATTTTAGCTTTGCGCTTTAAAATGACAGGTTTACTTAAAGCTTCTGACAGGTAGAATTAGCTATGAAAACAATGCATATTATACTCGATCATTCCGACAATAATGGACGGTCAAGATAAATAACAATGGAAGACTTGATGCGTACATTCGAAGACGGATGTATGGAGATTCCACAAAAAGTATAGTTCACGGTCAGCTCAAATCGAAGGCGAAGGAGCGCGCACGAAGCCAATGGCCATGCGAGAAAACACACTGACATTTGCAGTCACATGGCAGGTGTAAGTTAAATAAGCGTATTTTTTCTCATTAAAACGACAGAGTAACGGTCTATAGCTGAATGGGCCAAGTGAATGGCTGATGCAGGGTGCGCCTCCCAACCCTAACATTAAGGGTTAGTACCAACGACCTTTGTACACGTTGTACACGTACGTGCGCAGACTCAGTCATAATCCGGTCTCAAAGAGTACTAGTCTCACCTCTGTGACATCCGTCCGGACCGACTAACGGACCCCGCATTACAATATAAAACCTGAGATTTACAAAACACAAATTGTTTAAGAGTGAAATAAATGAAATCCGTCGAGGCGAGCTGAATACAAATGAGATTTCTTTCGGAGTAAGCCATCTCTTTCTTTAAACGCTGCATGATAAATCGTTTGTACGCGTCGTTAGCTCGCTCGGTTTACTTGTAATGTTACTGTTCGATGTTGTCGGTAATATTAATAATATGACCTACTATCGCGGGTCACATCTCTACTCCGTGGATTTATTTCTCTTGGGATCAGATAAGGTTCGGATGCAGTTGCGTTTAGAGTTACATCGTATTGCATTGCATCGGCGCTGTAGCGTCGAGTTTCAAAATATTGTGGCAATGAAATCGACGGCGATGCACTAAAATGTAATTTTCGAAACGATCTCGAGCTTTCTTGGTAGACATTCACCTGCCTCGGAGGCAGCGCGCGGAACGCGTATGTGCCCATACAACACATTACGCTGTCGGACGATATGCCTCGTGAAGCAGGCGGTTCACCCGACGATGACCTCATTACGAGAAAAAGAACCTCGACCAATGCTAGGGGAAGATTGTATTATTTAAATGCGCGGCGGCCGACCATAACGCAACCGGTAAGCTCAGTTCACGTATGGCTTGTATCCTGGGGACTCAGAATACCAACATATGGATAGAAGAGATGTCAGGAGAACCCGCATATGGCGCAAATTCAACAGATCCGATAGCTCAACCTGTCTGTCAATTTTGAAACGCGATAGATACACGGTCGCTTTCGCTCAATTGATCGCATGTCAACACATGTCTGCCAATAGAGAGCTCCACGTGAATTTAAACAGGAAGTTTCAATTTAGCGCCAATTCATTTGGAATGATACAGGCGGTTGCCGGACGCACATCCATCCGAAAAAAGTTTAGAGTTTCGTCTATGGTTCCTTTTCCTACCTGCCTGAGGCCAAATGTTGCGTTCTCTCCAGATGGTCAAAGCTCGACCCAGCTAGACGCAATTGTTTACTCAAACATTACGAGATGGTCCGACATTTGAAGCGGCCCGCTAAATAAAATACAAATAGCACTCGAGATCTCTAGTGTCTACATGTGGCTGTATAAACAATTGACGCCAGTGAAATCGCGACTGGGGTCCAATTAAGACGTCCGTTATCCTTGGAAACAAGATAGATCGCGACCCGTGAATAAATAGCTACATAATTACAATATCGAATCACGATCCCGGGCGGCCTTTGCGCTCTAATCGTCTGAAGATGAGAACGCAGCCACGACGCAGGCTCCTACCTAACTACATCTAATAACATACGCCGGTGTATGACCGCGAAGCTACTTCGTCCGTAATTAATTAAAAATGAACCATTGAGCACTGTAATCGTCCCACGCGGTCGCTCGTTAACCATCGAGATACTCGATTCCTGTATTCTTATCGTCATCGCTTCTGTCAAATTTGAATTTGGAATCCCTTAATTATTTTCACTATTATTTACGGCGAATGAGATGCCTCACACTGCCTGTGGATTATTGGAATTTGAATGTTGGTTACATCGATAACGTTGATTTATTGATGTAGGGTTGCTACTTAATGTTTTTTTATGAGGTATCGACTTCATTTTATTGGTGTCTTCAAAAACACACTCACATACAGAATTTAGGGAACGTTTGGTTTTTACAGTTGTTGTAATAAAACAAACAGATAATAAATCAGACACTTACCGGCCACGTAAAGTCGAAAGGGAAGACGATGGGATTGCTGAATCCTTCCACGTTGAGGTTGGGCACATCCAAAGAGTTTCCACCCAGGACGGGTGTAGTGATGTCACCGAACGTGCACGGTGACGTCGTATCGATGTTAGCTTGATAAATCTTGAGGCACACTCGGAATTTAGTCCTACACGGCGCCAAACACGACGCGTCACTATTAGAGGAACCATCACAGCACTGGCCACTACTTAACCTACCCAATGAGTTCGTAAAACTTTTTATCCTAAGTTCGAAGGAACCAGACGTCAGCACCTGAAAACAGAGAACAACATATCAGTGTTTGTTTACTCGCACAAAATAAATAATGGGACATGGATTAGGCCAATATATCACAATATTCGGGACAGAGCAAACAGCGAACAGGCAATACAGCTTTCATCGCCCCCAAGATGTAATCCTTGAACAGTCTATTTGCACAACTGTCCAAGCGATCGATCCCGTCGAGACACTAACGGTTTTAATGGACAGACTATGTAGGTCGCTTAAAAATGGGGTTGCGTGTGCCCCACACGCGTTGACACCCCTAACCTGAATTAAACTTGGAACTGTCGAGAGACGCAGCGAGCAATTCATATTTTTGTAAATCGAACTGTCAATATCGACGGGCCCCCCGCTTTGTTTTAAACGATCCGATGTTGCCAGGGCTACTGATAGATAAAAAAATGTGTTATTTCGAACTTTGATGATGGATAGATACACTCGTCAAGAATCGAGTTGAATAATAATAAAACTAGTTTTTGTTGCCCTCCTGGGTGTACGTACAACCCTTGTATTGAAAGAATGTGCAGTTGGTCGCATTATTCGACTCACATGGCATGTGGGGTCAACAAGTTTCAAGACTAATAAATACATTAGGGACTGCATGGGTCTACCGAACACTTTTGCTTTAACTCGAAAAGCCCTTGTTTATTGAAAGAATATTGTAATCGATGGCTATTATAAGGTATCGGAAGGAAGTGGTGGTAAAGTTATGGCGTCGTGTCTTGGCAAATCATTACCGGTACTTTTATTAAAACGATGTGTGTCGGTCTTCATGATATAAAATACAAACGTTTCCTGGCCACTTTCAATCTAAAATTGATTACTTGTTCAGTCGGTATCATAATAAATTACTTACAATAAAGGTTTACTGCTTTCATTTGGCTTTAGACTTGATTCGAATTTTAACAAGCCGAGAACATTGTGTGAATCAACGAATTAAGATGTTCTGGACAAATATGACCGCCTTCCGATTCGTCTTTTTCCCACGCGAATGGTTTTATATTCAAATTCAAGATAGTGAAAACAATGGGCCATTCAAATTGAGCTTTATCTGGTAACCGAGACCGTACGTCTGTCGGGATGTCAAAACTTTACCCCCGTTCAAACATAGCTGTGGTAAAAAATACACCAGATTTCAACCAACTTCCTGCCATAACGATCGCAAAATAGCGTTCTCCTCTCGCTCTATCACAGAAGAGTCGATAGAGATGGAACCACATCACTTCACACATCCACGTGGTTGTCAGGTAGGAGCGGAACCAAAAAAATGCCCAAAAAAGATACGCAGCACTCTAAACATCCCCTTTTTTGTTTCATTGTTTACAGAACGAGTAGCTTGTTGTCTGAATTGTGGGTTACTGTTTCCAACTATTAATCAATTACCTTACTCATTAGTCTTATGAAGTCTATTTAAAGTTGCGAAGAGCCAGTTTAAAAAAGTGACAGTCAGAAATGACAGCTGTCACTCTTGACTTGAACTTACAAAAGTTCGAATAAACGTCGTAAATAGCCCTAATACATGTCATTGAAGGAACAAATTAAGTTAAATGAAATTTAAAACCCACGGGATGTGCGCTCGACAACATTCGCCTCGGGATAGAACAAACCAACAATTAAATAATACTTACTGGACTACCGAACGTAAGTTTTATTATGTCTTCGGGCGGATTTGACGCCGGCCTGATTGATGAGCATACAAATGCGTTCAAAAAATGTAAATGTGTGTGTAAAATATTGATTCTATGGATTTTTCGTCCGGTAATCCTAATCGCGTAACAAGTTTTAATTTGAAAAGAGAATGATGATGAGAAAATTTGATGAGAGCGATTGTACTAGCTATCTTTGGTGTTGCCAGTAATCAATTACACGTGTGCCTAATTTATTTAACATACGACTTCACGTTTAATGCATCGGACGCTACAAAAATCGTGAACATCACCTTTTTCATGTTGAAAGGAAAGTAACACTGGCACGTAATATTAATTGCGGCGGTGGATGCATCCACAAAACCGTCCAAATTGATTAGAATACCTAATCATCTCTTGCAATACCATCATAATTTCCCTGACCGTGTATGTGACCCACATTAAGTGGGGTAGGCGCAACATGTCTTCTTCCTTCATTCTCCTCAATCGGACGTCATCTCATCACACTTTCTTTCCCATGTCACACAATCCATCGATCTTTTATTCGGTCTACCTTCCTACCATAATATCTATCCACACTCAAATACTACACTCTTCTCCTAGTTACATGATTTTCATCACATATACAAATTGATGACCCCCACTTAGCAAATTGTAAATAATAGCGCCGCATATCTTGTAATAACATTTCAGTTAATATAGCGAGATTATAGAGAAACATCCATTATTTTATTAACACCAGGATCACGACCAAATAAATTATTGCATAGTTGCATACTTTACCAGGAAAGTACAATCAGTATGGAGTTTTAATCCTCGGATGTACTGATGGCTTACTAATGTGAACTGGATTGTAAGCACACTAAGAGAGTAAACACTCCAGCAGGTTGAGGCGAATGGCTAAATATACCACTAATAATGAAACACAGGGGAATGTTTTTCATCTCTCCAGTTATAACACCCGCAAAATGTGTTAAAATAAACACCCAAACAGAGTCTTATAATAGAGCGACGATTTCATTTGTGCATTTAGCAATTCCAAATTTAATTTTCGAAGTAAGTATCATAAGCGTATGATTTATTTTTTATTCCAATTCAGTATTTTCGGCCAGTGTATCGTACACATGCCGTAAAGATGTTCGTTCTTTAAAAATAGATCGACGCGATGTTTGAATTAAAACATGAAAAAATTATTGAGCTTGTCCTTTAGCAGCTGACGACTGAGCCTCGTTGCTAATTGGTTTTCTGACCTGACTTCACAGAACTTAGCTTCAGTGGTTATTGTGGCGCTCGCTCCGGGTTGCCGGTCCTACAAAGGGCGCTCCGCTCCGTCCCGTTTCAGAGAATGTCTTTGGTGCAAAATAAAGGACGTCTTAAAGCGCACCGATATTCGGGCGACAAAAGTTGCGATCTCCTTTGTGCGAGCAATGGCAGCTGCAATCGCACAAAAGAAACATACATCTCTAGTGGAATTCGAAATTAACGGAGAATCATGAGCGTGGAAGGTAATAGGCCCGCAGATTGCCTGGAACTTATATGGAAAGCGCATAATAAGGTATTTTGCGGTTATTTAAGCGTTGCACAAGCGAATTGAGATTTCGTGCGTTGGTGTACCGAGCGCTACGATCTGAGGAGACGTGGTACCTATTCCTACGTGGTATCGTAAACCAGATCTTCTTGCTTGAATTGCTATTGGGATTACTACGTGTGAACCTCTCGCTGTAAGCTTCAATACGGAACTTATTATTAATACTTTCTCTTCAACCTTTTTGATCTATCAAAATTATAAATACTCGCTTATTACTATAGTATGTAATACCTATGCTTATTGTACTTATATACTTACCTAACCTACGCTGTGTCACCTAAGGTTTCTAATATTCAATGATATTTTTGTGTATAATAAAGTGTTCAATTATTCATTCATAATAACCGAACTCCAGTTTTTTAAATACAAATTTAGGATTATAGGTACATCCACAGCAAGAATGATCTATCTAAGTATCAGTCAAATCATACGTTTCCAAGATGTATGCATGTTATTATTTACAATTTGCAAGCAATCTTCATTACGCATCGCAATACAACGTTATGAAACAACATCCACATTACCATAGACAAATTGAAATACCTTTTAAGAAAATGACGGATTATTGAATTCATCCTCCATACATTAGGTAATTACTTGATGCGAGAATTAAGCTCAACATTCGTATCTGTCAACCATCGGCCTTAGCTTTCATCCCACATAGAAGTAAGGTTAGAATCATCGCCGGGCTTTGCCTGAAGCATTGTGCAACCTACACCTATACTCTCGCAAGATAAAGCCGACACATTTACCCAATTCGGATCTTCATAATTCGCGCTGACAACACTAACAATAGAATCTTAAATTAGAAGGTTACTGACTAAATTACGCTTACGCGCTATCCGATAATTCAAATTTCAAAACCGTGCTATGAATTACGAAACGATAAAATTGCCTGAAGAACTTTCGTGCGTCCAGATTTACCCTCTAGTGAATTCGTTAGCAAGAAACAATTACGAATAAAATAAAATAAAACATTCGATTGACTTCCTCCTGCATCCAGTTTGGCAGCATTGCGTAATCTGATCAATGATCCTGGCGGCCATATTGCTTTTTGCAGCATCAGGATTCAATTATGCGTCCGGTATTGGACGATAAAAAAAACTAAATCAACTGTAATGGCAGTTTACGTTTGTAATGAGATGAATTACTTTGACAATGGTGACATTAGTGTTGTGACACCAATGGATTGAATGTGGTCATTTGTCAAACACGTCAGATGAGTGTCGCTTCTGATAAGGCTAGATTGATGTTCGTTTTACAATAGACCTATTAGGTGTATGGCACAATCACACGAAATTCTCGTTTTTCTCATAGTTAAGCAGTAAACTGGACGATTATACTGATTTCGTACTCATAATTGAAGCGGTTCTCAAACGAACTTTTTGGACAATGGACGCTATAACAAATTTAAAGACCCATAGTTATAGGAGTTTCACATAGGTACTTAAATGCTCATAACATGACATACCTGTATGAGGAATAATTATTCTAGCATTGTCATATGCAAATTGTGTGAAATTACCTCAAAAAACTTTTGTTGACTTTCAAAATGACATGTATTAAAGTTTCTCCTTTAAACTATATATTTGGGAGTTTAATTAGTAAAATACTGATAATTAAAAATGTAACCTTCAGAATCGGAGCAATTGGAATTCGTGTAGGTACGGGTAAATTGTGCAAAAGCAGATGTTTAAGAGTTGCCATTAATATACTCGCACCTGCTCGAGAGCAATGTTTGACAGACAGGGTTGCCATGCGACATAAATTGACAAGCATAAGGGTAAATTAATTTATTAACAGTTTTTTTATGTTCTTCATTTATTATTATTATTACATTTGACAGTTAACTTGTAATGGACATGTTAGGGTTCAATGATAAATAACTAGGCTAGCTGTCTGTCCACAACAGGCATATAAATAAACACACCTAAAAATGAAATATATCGATTATATCACAAATACGCAATCATACACGCACAAATAACGTTCCATGCGAGCTATGACATGCTATGTCCTAGTTATGCGACAGGTAGACGCCGACCGTAATCGAGAATGTATTACTTTACAAGAGAACTGGCAACAATGTCTAGGCATTGCAAATATAAAAAGATAGAACCTAGACCTGCCCATATACGGCAAATAAGGATACAATCAATTTAATAAGCTTTATCCTCTCGGGGATAAATTAAAAAAATAACTTTATCGAATTTATTTGAAATTGGAAATTACAATGTTGCGGTTTTCGGGCAGACGTGTTTCCGACGCCGCCGCTTCCGATGACCGGTCGAGCGATCACGCGATTGTTTTCAAATTTGGAATCGCGATGGAACTGGCAACATTAGAAAAAGAAGAGGCGATTCGGGATGGGAAAAAAGAAGTCCGGACATCGTTTGCGGATGTATCGATGAAGTATCGAGTTGACCAATTACACGAATGCACGCTCCTTGTCACGTATTCGCCCTGAGCGAGACGAACCTGTTTGGTGGTGCGCAAAATACCGTTTTTTTAAAACAACGAGGCTCCATTCATATTGGAAGTTGAAGCACACAGATGCAGGCTAAAAATACTCCTAATAGATACCCGAGTGTGGATGCTGTTACAGATCATTAAGTTGACTCGCGTTAAAACGATTAAAAAGCTGGACTAAATTCTAGACAGGTTCTAGTACATAAATTCCCCTACACTCGTCTACGTCTTGTTGTTGACTCTGCTGGCTGATACATGTTTATTTAGTATACCCGAGTGAATTTATAGCCAGTCTATGTCCTCAATAATACCTACATCAGATAGATACTTATCATCTGATCTAGGCACTTAGTAGGTACATGAAAATCATCATCCTCAACAGCCAAGAGACAAGACAAGGTTGTCATAGGTAATCATTTTACGTGTATTTAATTATTCAACATAACTATTGATTAATTCGTTTTTACTATGTATTTTTGATTTATTACCCAATCTAAGGTCTTTATTCTCTTTTATTTCTTGTTAGAGACCCAGTTGTTTCTATCGTGTGTCAAGGAGATTGAAATGACTACGATACGAGGTAACGGTAAATTCGCGTGTCACAGCGGTGTGGCGACCCTAAATCATGCGCTTACGCATGGCATGGGGTACCCATAGCCACCCTACCCTCGCAGTAATGCGGGAGAACAAAGGCACCCGGCGAAATATCGATTTTTTAACCGATGACATTTCATTACTATAGGACCAGTTAGATTTTGTTTACATACAATTTATAAACTATACCTTCAACTACTATAAAGCAACTTTATTACTCTTGTAGTAATAACCTTCTACACTTTGCTATAGCTACGTAGGTATGGTACATAATTCACGTCAAATCAGTATATCTAGGACCTAGGTAGTAGGTAGGTACCAATTCCAACTAGGAACCTCTGATGTTTTCGTCAACTGTACTGTAAGTGGTAACTTATCTCCACGGATAGACCGCAGGACTAGAGGAAGGTCCGACTAATCAGATTATTACCGTTCAGTCCCTACCCTCTCAGCCCACGGATGTCGTAAAAGCCGGCTAAGGAATCTTACTTCTGTGTATTTAAGACGTTTACTGCTATCACCAATCTGTCGCAGTCACAATAACGAATAGCTTATGCTGGCTGGCCGATAAAATATGATTCAACAAAGCTGGACTCAGATTGTCTAAGCGTTTCAGATCATCTGCCTACGTTGAGTTAGGTAATAGGTAGGTACCTAGACGAGCGTAGGAAACTAGGAATGTATTTCAAATTTATTTGACTGGGAAAGTAGGTAGGTAGACCAAGGTATCGAGTCAAAACCTAGTGAATCATTATATCGAGTCGGTGAAGCTAGTGATGTACCAAGCCTTCTTGAGATTAAATAAACTGTTTACTGAGGCAAGATTGATTGATTTCTTCTCATTCTAACCTAACGAGCCGTATATTTACTTAACCCTTAATTCATTAGCTGTAATAAAAATGGTCGGTAATAGAAAGGTGGCACTGACGTTCACAGATAAATACTTCTAACTCCCTTCTTTCTGATTTTAGGCTATGCAGCCTTTAGCTTAGGTTTACTTCTAAATCTAGTGACTGAGATGAAAATCTCGAGTTTTTACACGAGGGTGGAAGTTATCAGATTATTTTGGCTTCTCGGTGGTCCAGCTAGTCTGTCTTAGAAACAAAGCTACTTATGGTTTTGGTCACTGAAAAAAAACTGAATTATTTTGTTTCCTTAGAAAAGAAGCCTTGACCGGGTCGATGACCTAAAACTTTAGGTAGGGAATAGGTCACACTTTCATGTTTGTTTACGCGAAGTTTACGACCGGCGCCTGGCGATAAGTGCCGTCAAAGGGCTCTGGAGAAACTAGACCGGACTACTAACCCTGCCCGAAATAGGTATACAAGTAGGTAAGTATGGTATATACTGCGCTCGTCTCACTTTGTCGAGTTATTCCTGTTCGCGAACGGACAGCGAAGCCTCGAATGGAATGCATTCTAATTTTAAAACGAAGAGGCTTGCGCGACCCTGCTGACCCCGCGTTTAAAACCTGACTTTCTTCGCTATGCCTATGTTTGCTTGGCAAACGTATCGAACTCACACTAGCGTGGCTCAGCCAGTCACGACGGCGATCCTGACTATCCAGGCCGATCAACCTAGCTCAGTTAGTCGTGGGAAACTGAACGAGAATTTTAGCGAATGTAAACAAAGTTTGCGGTTTTCAGTACCTGGGGTAGAAACCCTAGCAGGGCTACGATCAGCGCGGGGGCGCGCATGTTGGCGCGTCCGGGCTACCGGCGCCGGGGCATACACTCGGTTCCTACCGAGCCGTCAACAGTAATCCACTAATCCATCGAAACACTGAGTTTTCACAGTCACAGGTATTGAAATCACACGTACGTAAATACACACTGGCTCATCAGCGGCGGCTACGAACCGGTCGCGAGATCGTGCACTATTTGAAACGCGCGCGTCGCGTGTGTGTGGGGATGCGGGTGGCACAGACGTGCGCTCAGCTCGACGCGTGACGGCAGACTGGGGCCAGGGAGGGTGCGGGCGGGCGGGTAGCGGCGCGGAGCGGAGCGCACCTGGCGCCGGCATGGCCGAGAGATGGCGCTGCGCGGCGCATCTGCCGGCCGCCTCACCCCCCCCCCACCCCACGCCGCACCCGCGACCACCGGACCAGAAAATACATGGAAAACACAACGTTCTTGACGTGAACACGTGCCTATACGTAAAAACTTACAAGAGCACTATGGACTTCTTTGCAAAGGTACCTATACCTACCTCGTAACTGGAATACTTAGGCGGGGTTTCTAACAGTAGGTAGGCATTCCTAAAGGTAGATAGGTACATTAGGTGCCTACCTAGTACCTACCTACCAAGCGCGGCGACTCCAATAAACCGCATTGGGTTCGTTTCACGTAATTGATATTATCCCAGCGAGTTTGTAGGAAGGTAAGTTGGATTTTGTAGGTTGTAGGTGGGTAAGTACCAATACCAAGTTAATTCCTTAGTAGATTTATGATCAACATATTTATTAAAGAGATAAAGATGGTGGCACACTTGATCGCGTGACGTGGGCGAGCTTCCGTTTTGATGCAAATTTTTGTAAATCAGTCCAATTATTGGCAGCTGCCAACTACCAACAAAATGTAAATCGAACTTGTAAAAGAGCGCTGGAAGGAACGATCTGATCTAAATGATAGAAATTATTGTGAATATGAATCAAGTTAATGTGGATTTTTATATTCGTGGTGAATTCATAATTCACTTCTGAATTGGCACGAGCGTGGTAGGCAAAAGGAAGGAAATCATTATACCCACATCACATCACTGATGTCTGTTCAAAAAGAGAGCCGATTTTTAAATATAAAATGCGGTAATAAACACGTGTCCTCAAGGCTTGTCTGGGCATTCAATATTACTAGAACCGCCTCTGTGGTCTAGTGGTCCAACCCACCGATTTCATTTCCAGAGGTCCCGGGTTCGATCCCCAGAGGGTGCAATATTGTGCTTGGCACCAGCATCTTACCTAATTCTGTCGCCATAATAACAATGCTTAAGAAATTGTTTTGTTGCGGCATTTAGAGGTAAAATAGCCAGTTCCTCACTTTGATGAGGATTCCGGGTAAAGTGCGCCATCACCTTCGGCCTTATCTCAACTTGTTACCAGATGAGATGAAGGCCAAGCGCTTGACCGTCGTACAACAAAAAAAAAAACATTTATTATAATAAGTAATAAAATAACAAAATAAAATAAAAATAAAATCACACATTTATTCAGTGATTATTTTAAGGATCATTTTGAATCGTCATATCGTTCAGAATTGCGACTGGCACACAAGGCGAAAGGCAAGAAACTCGGGCTATTTTTTTTTTTTGTTGATCCTTATGCCTGAGCAAAGCTTGTAGAGTAGGAACTTAATTACGAAGAATATGTCATACACTTTTTTGTAAGTACATAACTATGATACGGAGTAACCTCCAAACACAGAACAAACATATATATTAATCATATAAAAATAAATAATATTACAGGACATTAATTTCACACAGCGCAATCTAGCCCCAAACTAAGCATCGCTTGTAATATGGGAACTAGATACGGATCAAATACTTAAATGCTTTTTTTTTTGTAAATACTTCCATACTTATCATACAATACAACTCCCAAACACAGACCAAAAATCTTTATATTCATCACACAAATGTTTGTACTTGGTGGGAATCGAACCCTTGTGGGTTACTACAACCCACAAAGTTCCTACCAAGCGCAGAAGGCAGAGATTCTACCAACTGAGCTATGAGGCTTGTCAAAAATCACACAATGTTTGTCCTTGGTGGTAATCGAGCCCACAACCTACAGCGCAGTAGGCATGGCTACAACCAAATGAGCTGTGAGGCCCGGGGGGTCAACGCTGGAGCGAGCATTCCCAAAAGCTGCCTATTCCTGGTCTTGCACTTCCGCACACCGGCGGAACAAAGCGACCTGCTCGGCGGCGGACTGCGGCAGGTGGGTCGTAAGCCTGGCGTGGCCAAAGGAACTTAAGTCACCACCATACCATCTTACCCAAGTCTGTCGCCATAACAGCAATTCTTAGAAATCGTAGTGTCCCGGCATTTAGAGGTAAGATATCCAGTTCCTCAGTTGGTTGAGGATTCCGGGTGAAAGGTTGAAGGTCATGCACCTCCCCGTCGTACTATTAAAAAAGTCTTCTACTAATCACTTCTCAGAGCGTGGATCTTATGAGGATCACCTACTAAGGTGATCCTGTACTGGTTTCTGACTGCCCTTTAGTGAGGGTAGTCAGAGACACGTTCAAACTTACGCTCGGCATAAGCCCACGTTTTGCAAGTAGCTAGTATTCAATACGTTACAACCTTATCGCCGCTTAGCGGAATACTAGCTACAAATGCCATAGGTATCAGAAATTCAATGAATCCTGCTTAGTCATTACAAGGTTTGAAGCAATTAATTTCACGAAATGCCTTGTAGACTCCTACTCGCTGGTAACAATTCAGTAAAACCTACATAATAATTAAAACGTGATGTTTTGATCTTACTACCTTAGAACTACCTACGCATAATCCATATAATTATTGAAATTAATCTCTTAATTTATGTTATTACGCCTTGTACGATATGACATACGCGAGTGAAGGGGTTGGTTCTGTGCTTTCAAAGTCAATATTAGATATTATATAATATATATTATATTAAGGCCGTTTGTAACGGTCCTTGGGTAATCTGACTGATTCCTTTGTACATAGTTAGTTTAATTGTACTTTTTATTGAATATATATTATGTATATATAATATATATGTATAATATATATGGATAATTTTGAAACGTCAAATCTACCGCCTGTTCTGAATCCCGACCAACACAAGGAGAGAGCCTGCTGTTTTGTAAATAATATCCAAGGGATTGAAAAAAAACACGGTTTGCACTTACCTTACATAGGTACCGTTTTTATTAATCCCTTGTGTTTTTGATATAATATCATCGCGTAGACCGAATGAATCCTAAATCCTCGCCCTTGACCCCGAAATTGGTCATGCATTTGCAAGGACACAACGGAAACTCAGACGCTAAGTTGATTCCAAATTTCCCTTTCAAGCTTTCTCAAAGAGCGCAAATAAGGGAATTGCATTAATATTTTTTTTATTGTACAATGGGGAAGCGACCCTCATCTCACCTGGTAACAAGTTGAGATAAGGCCGAAGGTGGAGGCTCACTTCACCCGGAACCTTCAATAAACTGAGGAACTGGTTATCTTACCTCTAAATGCCAGAACACATTTTTTTAAGAATTGTTATTATGGCGACAGAATTAGATAAGATGGTGGAAGCTAGCCAGGCGGACTTAAACAAAGTCCTACCACCAACCAAACCAACCACAATATTGCTCCCCCTTGGGATAGAACCCGGGACCTCTGGATCTGAAATCGGTGGCTTGAACCACTAGACCACAGAGGCGGTTAAAATCACCACACTTGACAAGCGGATCAATGATCACAGTATAAGAGTTCAGTTCATTAAAGTGCTGCTGCCCTCCTTTCTCCGCATCTCCTTTGCTTTTGATAGCCATTTTTACGTCACATGAGATATTGTGCGGTGCGGATCTTAAGAGTCGATGATACCTGAAATTAAAAGGTTAGTGTGCAAAAACAATTTCTAATAAAATTATTTATCAAATAAAACCAAGTTGACTCTAATTTGCATCAAACATCAAAATGACCTTCAATAAATACGCCCAATTAGGCCTTAAAGCTTTGTACAGTACCTATATAAACACAGTACCAATAATGCAGATGCTATGCGTTTTAGTTTCCAAATTCAAATTTTCAAAATTAATTAAAAAAATACGTAGAAATTCGCGCGTAGCTCTGTCATTCATCTGAAATCTGGTGGTTGTAAGCATCGTGGCTGAGCGCACAGCAATGTCACCTTTATTATAACTACGAGTATTATATTAGTTTGCAAAGTTGCGTCGAGTTGCTAATCGGAGGTATTAACGGCCCTCCCACTAGTACGATCATTTAGTCGCCTCTCACGAAATTAACGGAAATTGGGATGTTTTTTTTTGCCGCCACGTTATGCTTACAGTCAAATCCATTCAGCCAGTGAGAGACTCCAGATTATCTCCACAGAATGCACGGTACCTTCAGACCATAGTCTGTGGTACCTACCTTCTTATCGCGTGTGCTTAAACAATAACATTAGACTAACAAAGGATTACCACACCTACTCACCACGCCCAGGTAACCATGACATAGAAATATAGTTTCTGAAAAACTGGAAACGGAAGACGTAAACAAGTTTTTTTTATTAGTGTACCTAATTAGCCCAGGCACATATTTGCAGTTATCGTTTTCAGCGTGAAAATGCAAGGAGGTTGAGCTTAACTATTTTCTTTTTAAAATATAAAATACTGCCTTGTCTAATGTATAATATATATTTTTTTGTATTCTACGGCGGGATTAAGAGGTTGTTATATCCTCAGTCTATTGGAGAACCAGTCTTCCAGGTGAAGTGCGCTGCACATTATCATAACTTGACACAGATGAAATGAAGGCTAAGCGTATCACCTGAAAATCACTGGACTGATTTCTTTCGGGAATTCACAAAATAATGTACGGAACCAGTGGCTGAAAGTAAACTGAAAAGAACTCTAAATTTGCACGTATTGTTTTTAATGATAAGAAATCCGTGTCAAGTTCACAGACTGATAACAAAGAATATTTAAAAGTACCTAAGTGATTGTTTGTTACACCTACTTATTGTGGGTTGTGGGTGATTCATTACAACTCTTGCGTCTTTGGATTCAATGCACAAATTCAATAGGTAAGTAATGTACAATGTAGATACCTACTCGTATATCCATGTCGTTTTCCAGAGGTCCCGGGTTCGATCCCCAGGCAGGTACAGTATTGTGCTTGGTTTGATTGGTCTTTGTTTAAGTCAGCCTGGCTAGTACCTTCTTATCTAAGTCTGACGCCATAACAACAATTGTAAATGGTTCTGATATTTAGAGGTAAGGTAGCTAGTTCCTCAGACTGTTGAGGGTTTCGGGTGAAGTGCGCCTACACCTTCGCCTTATCTTAATATGTAACCAGGTGAGATGAAGGCCAATCGATTCCCCGTAGTATAATAATAAAAAAAAGTAATTGTTTTAAACGTTGTTTAAAGTGGTTTTAAAGCTACTTATGCAAAAGCAAGCTTAGGTATGTATATACTTGTTTAAGTATGTTGACATAACGATCAGTTTTTCAACCGATTTCTAAAGAAAGGTTTATATGTTTGTTATGTATGTGAAGCTAAGCTGAAATAGGTTCTTAGCTTAACAGATTTCCCCCCGTTAAAAAAAAAAAAAAAGGTTCTTACCTATCACGTTTAATCAAACTTGGAGTAATATATTTATTCGGCCGAGGATCACAAAAGGCGCAAATATAGTGGTCTCGACAGAGCTTACCTATTTGAGCCTTTTGGGGTGGAGACCTTGGGTCCGTGGGAAGCCGGTGCCCTTCGGGTTTTCAAAAATATTGCGGGGCTTTTGTTTGAGGCGAATCGTGACCTTCTGGCTGGCTCTTATTTAGGCCAGCGAATTAGCATAGCTATTCAGCGTGGCAATGCAGCCAGTGTCTTGGGCACGCTTCCGTCTGGTACTGGTCTGGAACAGTTGAGTTACCTATAGGCCGTTGTAACGGTCCTTAGGTAATCTGACTGATTCCTTTGTACATAGTTAGTTAATTGTACTTTTTATTGAGTAAATGAATAGTAATATATCTGAATGTATTTCTAACGTAAGTCCAAAAATTCTTCGCGTCTATAAACATAACAAACCTGCACAAGACCGCAAAGCATTTTGTTTTACAACCAATTGATCAAACAATACTCAAACTGCGGGAATACGTGCGTAGACAATTCCATTACACTTTGACATTTGGACGTCAATGTTGCATTCTTGCACATTTACCTGTGCAGTTACTTCACACCTTATTGTTGAGAGGCAAGGTTTAGATTGGAGTGTCACAAGCGCAAGATACATGGTAACTCTGACGTATGGATTGATTCTGTGAAGGTATGAATGGTAGATGGTTTACGGCTAGAGTAAGAAATGTACATAGTAAGTACCTAGCGAACTAATCTGTGGTTGATTTGAAGCGTTCGAAAATGGAATTTCATTATTGTGCATCATTGAACATTTTTTCAGTCGACCGTTCAATTTGGCGCCTATTTTTTTTATTGGTGATTTAATACCAGAACAAATAATGATATACGTGTTAATATCCGTAAGTACATAAAGATTTTTAAATGAGTTTAAAATTAACTGGCCATGTGCAGACACACAAAGGGTTCCGACCCAAGATAAAAAAATACGTTGTTTGGGGCACTTTATTTTTCAATTTATTTTTTAATATCGTGTTGTTATTAATAGTGACAATAGAAATAGACCGACGGACGGATAGCGGAGACTTAGTAATTAAAAGGGTCCCGTTGCCACCCGCTAGATGGAACCCTAAAAACTATGGTACAGTAAAAGCCGACTAATGGCTCTTATTTTATTATTATTATATTAATTCCAGTCAGAATTCAGATGATTAGTCGACTTTTACGACATACGCGGGGTAAGTGGGGGTGGTAGATACTTCATGCGCCTCGACCAGCCTGATAAACTGGGCCAACAATCGTCTGCTAAGGGATGATTGCCTATCACGTTACGTACCGAGTGAAATGAATAAGTAGGTATTTAATTAGTAGGTATTTATTTAACTACATGCAATAATACTCTCATATACGGCCTATTTAGTTTTGTTGAAACTTAATTGCACTTAGTATTTGTAATTCAGTCAATAAACACCATTTAAGTACCAGTTTAATACCGATTAAACCACCATTTCGCCAACTTACGCCAGTAATACGGTAATCCAATGAAGATTTCGATACGAAGTACACACGCCTCGCTTATTGCAGTGTAACTGTTTTATGCAGTGTTTCAAGTTACCTAGCCTCTTTTCATTACTTTATGCATTGAAACCGAATAAAAAATAAAATAAAAAAATAACAGACCGAGACTCATATGTTAGTAAATTTACTTAGATAGGTGGTCAGGTGTTAGCAACAATAAAAATCAAACAAGCAGTAGGTACGTACTCGAATTAAACATGTAGTAGGTAGTACCTACTTGACCCAATAAACACTATGACTCGAAAGAGTACATTGCAGTGGACTTATTGAGTATCAAAGAGCGCGATTAAAATCAAATAATCAATTTTGTTTATTCAGCAAGAATTTATTTTTTAGCACCATTTTGAAAGACAAATCTACCACCAGTTCGGAATCGCGACCAGCACACAAGGAGAAAGGCAAGAACCTCGGGGCATTTATTTTTTATGACCCATTACAAATTACTTAAAATTACATCATACAAATTAAAATTTATTCAATGGAGTATTTTTTTATGTCAGGCTTTTTTATCTTTTAAGTAGTAGTAGTAGTTCAGTAATTAATGACATTGAAGTGTCAAAATAATATTGCTTTTTAGCAGGTGGCGCACTTCACCCGGAATCCTCAACATTCTGAGGAACTGGCTATCTTAACCAAAAAAATTAAAGGCATGAAGATGACGGAACATAATAATTTATGGCAACAGAATTAGGTAAGATGGTGGTAGCTAGCTAGACGGACTTAAACAAAGACCTACGACCAACCAAATTTTGTTGCAATTTTCTGGCAACATGCCGCGTCAATCTCCACGCACAATTATAGCGTCGCCTTCAACTTCTTTCTTTTATACTCTACTACTTTGTCCGGGTTGCCATGTAGGTCAAACATACATAACGCTACCGACGAAACCAAGACGAAAAAAAATATATAATTCAGTAAAATCCGGCTGTTCAGAAGAACGGAAGAGAAAACTTGTTACTCCTCACTCAAGAATGTATAGCAAGGAAATCAGCCGAAACTCAAGGTCTGATGATGAGCCGCACACGCGGTACTGCAGTTCAGTGCGCGCATCGTGGCCAAGAATGCAGGTTACGCAACCACTTGCATAAACTGAACCAGTCTGGTGCGGCATCGCCCGAAATAATTAACTTCGTTGGGATGGGTTTAATAGATAAGTCATTTGTTATTACTGTAAAATTATGGGTAAGAACGTGTTTGATTTGAAACTACTGTAGGCGAAGGGACCACACGAATATGCACAAACTTTTTTTTGATACTACCAAGGTAAACAGACTACGGTCCATCTGATCGTCAGGGTCAACCGTCGTCTGAGGACGCTTGCAACACCAGCATCACTCGAGCGTATAAAACATACTTAAAAAAAAAACAAAGATGGGGCAAAAGCCTGCATTTTTATTTTATTTTTACTAAGACAAACCTAAATAATAAGCATAGCTGTCAACATAGCTTGATAAAACCAAGGAGGATTGTCCTAAAACTAGTTTATTTACAAAACATCAACCAAAATTGCAAAATAAATTCCACATTTATTGCGCGACTGGTAAATTATGTCATTACAGCCTGATAGACAAATCTACTTGAATACCAAACTAAAAACTTTTTTTACGCAACTAGGAGACAGAACAAGCAAGTAGTCCACCTAATGTTAAGTCCATCTCTTGCCTATAACAATACCTTACTGCGTAGGTCACATCCACAAAGATCATAGCCTACACGCCCGTCAACTTGAGGTATAAAGGTGCTAAGCCTCGCGTGCCCGTAATTTCACCGGCAACGATACCCATCAAACCGGAACACAGTAATGTTGCTTGGCGACTGAAACTGTATGGTGGCAGTACTTTCCCGGACAAGCCATTTCACAAGGGGCTCTACTACTCTTAAAAACTTTAACTCTAACAGATGTAGGTAGATCCAAAACCAATAAAAAACTTATGAATTGTATAATATTAGTGAAGGAAACTGTATGTAGCCATTATTTAGCACACCATTCCTGAAATTCTCCTTGAGTAAGTTGTAATAGTGAGATGGTATTTAATTCATTCATTGATTTCTTGGTACTATGTAGTACCAAGAAATCAATCTTAATAAGGATCTATTTTTAATCTGCCATTGGCAAATCCGTTCGAATTTAGAATAAAAGACAATAGACTAATTAATGACGCGAAAGAATGAGTCAGAAGCGTGATTTGCGAACCTTTTGGGCCTTCTCCTTTGTCTAGACTTACCTGTTAATCTGTCTGATTTAATTGGCAGCATAATGAGGACTAACGAACAAGATATTTAAATAATTAGATTCGAAATTCGCAGCTCCTATTTCTATCAAATCGAAATAAGTCGGTAAATGTTGTATCTAAACCCAATAAGGTTTGTTTTAATTTCTTTTTTTATGGGTCAGCTCTTAGCCTTGAAATTTGCACATCCAAAGAAGAGGTCTACGATGGAGTGAGCCTACCAAGAAGTTGCTTATTAACACTCTTCTTGAAAACAGATTTGATTAAAAAAAAATATGAGGCTGATAACCTGGAGTTTGTCACAATATGTCAAAAAAGCTTTTTATTTACGTAAACAAACAGAAGCTCCGAAAATACAGCCAGTTTAAGAGCACTCATGCAAACGCCGCGATAAAAATGCTAAAATTCAAGTGCAGGCAGGTGCAATGCTAGTGCTTCATGTTTTTCGTTCAAAAACCTTATTTCATTTTGACAGTCGCGCCAGAGAGCCGTTTTACGAGATAACTGATAAAACCACTTAGAAGTGCACGCTTTAAGTTTTAAGTTTGCCTTTTAATTATGGCAGATAGTGGGCATTTAACATTAAACGCCATTTGAAACGCCATCAATAGATAAAATTGGTATTAACTAGGTTAGTGTTTACCCTTTTAGTAATAAACATACAGGTACGTATCAGGTTCATATTAATTATATGGATGGTACGTTAGTATTCGTATCTATTACTTACTTTTTTACACTTTGTTGCACACTCACATGATAAAAAAAAATATGTGTGTCAAATGCGAGCTTAAGTCTAAATAGAGTTACTATTTAGATATATAGATATTACAGCAATCCTATAGGCAGAGAGATAATCAAGATAATATTGAAGTGAAAAGTACCTATAAATTTAAATATAAATATAATACCGTCTTCCTTTCTATGGTATAATTTAATAAGTTTTTGTTGATAAAGTACTTGCCCATACAATACGCGCCAATATAGGTCTTCTATATAATTTCGATATAATATCGTATAATATCGATATCGTATGATATCGAATTCGATATAATATCGTACCTTCTTGTTTCGACAGTGCTAATATATTTGAGCCCTTCGGATTTTGAAAAATCTTGTGGGTCTTTTGGTTGAGGTAATACAAATTCGCTGGCTCTTATTTCGGCCAGCGAATTTGTCTTGCTATTCAGCGTGGCAATGCAACCGGTGTCTTAGGCATGCTCAATTATTTATAGACCGTTGTTAGTGGTCCTTAGGTAACCCGACTTAAAAACTTCCCTTCCTTTATTGTAAGTACATTCCGTTTGTGTATTAATAAACCACCAAAAAACCCTATTTTAAACGATGCCACCACAATTGAGCCGCTGCCATCCATCACAAATCCAATTTACCAAAACACCATGAGAATACCTAAATCATTTGAGTCAAAACTTTAGTCTATGTTCTTTATTCTTGCCGACAGTCGTGTAAAAAAGTGTTAATGTCTTTATATTTATAGAGAAAGGCTTTGTTTCTTTGTTCATCTCGTAAAACATCATGAGAGCCGTAGCAACACCAATAAATATATTACGGTTATCAATTACATAGCTCTCGGATTATAAATACTTCTATTGGAGTTCCTCACCATCTTGGTGACGGCCATTTTGTATTTTTTTGGGTTCATTAATCAGCAAAGATAACTTAATCTGATGCTAAATTGAAACAAAACTACATGATTACATGGTTTTGCCTAGTTTCCACTTGTACAGGAAAGAGGAGAATAAACTATTTTTAAAGCTATCAAACTCAAACTCGAAATCAATTAATTCGATAAAAACGTAAACTAGCAAATAGCAACGATGACACAAAACAAGCCTTTGTGTGATTAATATATAAAGATGTTTGTTTTGTGCTTAGGTTCTTTGTATGATAAGTAGCAGTAGTAACAGTAACAAGTAGAGGAAGGGCAGCTACTTCTTTTTGTGTATTTACAGTGTGGTGATTATGGCATGGTAAAATCCTTCAGCTTTGGAGGAGGCTCTGTCCAGAAGTGGACAATATTGGGCTGCTGATGTGATGTGTTAATGTAATTATAAGTAGGTATGTATTTATAAATGTCCTATAATATTAAGAAAGTTCGACCTATTTTTCAAATTCCTAGGCCTAACACGAGATATTATCTAGGTATTTGTACATAAGCATAATTTAATAGTTGTAGCTGGAGGTTGAACAACCAACCCCGATAGGCGTTGTCTGTTGATGTTTGTACGGGACCCGTACTAACGTTGAACGTTCTCCATCTTGACGTCCGTAACTGGTCGCAAGGCCCAATCACGGGCCTATGTAGCACACGTTCCAATTAGGCGTTATATTATTAATAGCTAAAACGCGTGTCTTTACGACTGTCCGTCTGAGCGGCCGGACACGCGAACTGTCCGATTAACCGGTTGGCTCACACGGGGGACAATTTACAGGGATACAGATAACCCCGACACAATGTTGGAGTCGTAAAGGGCGACTACGTGAAAATTTACTTTGAGCTATTTATGGAACATTAATAAATATTACAGGATATTAATGACTTCCACGCCATCATGCGCAAGCGTGTCGCCTCATTGATGCGGCGGGTGCGAGCCAGCCCCAACAGCCTCCTGGTCCCAGTGGCGGAGCGGGTGGATGGCCCGATCCTCAGACACAGGACCAAGATGCATGTTTTACCCTGCAACTCATTGCGTTGTGCAAAATAACATTAAATTATCATTATATTAGCAACTATTTATTCGTTTTCTTTTGAATTGAATTTCATTAGAATATTGAATAAACATTTAATTACATTATTTTGACATTTAAATACATGACTTAATTTTAATTTTGCAACCATAATTTGTTTGAATTGAACTCGCGTGACATGAATAATTGAAATTTGTTTTTATGATTCTGACATAGTACTCGTAAGATGGTGTAGGTACTAATAATTATGGTAAACAACCGAAATAAATAATTTTGAATTTGAATTAATTTCACATAGCGCCATCTAGCCCCAAATTAAACATAGCTTGTAATATGGGAACTAGATTACGGATAGTTAAATACTTTTTTTTTGTTACTACATACTTATCATACAATACAGCACTTAAACACATAACAAACATCTATATTCGTTTTTATTAGGTCCTGGGTGGGAATCGAACCCATAAGCTCATAGTCAGCAAGGTTTTTACCTAGGCTTATCTACAGCAAGGATGAGGTCCGCGATGAATCGAGCTTTCTCCCTCGCACCGATGTAACACGGAAAACCGTTTGACACCGGACTTCGGCAGAAGGGTAGTCTCTAGCCAGCTGGATCTTTGTAGGTTCCGCCAGCAGTGTTGTGATCATTTAGCCGTAATCGCTAGCAAAATCCATCAATTGTTACAGAAATAAGGCTTATGGATGAAACACCCTGTTCCATAATGCCGTGGGAATTTCATAAAACCTAATCACTGCAATACTTAAAAAAAATTACGTCTCTTAAATTAAAACGATTTGATATATGTCGATGTAGTCAAACGATTTATTTTATTATACGTAGGGGAAGCTTGTTGTGTTTCGGCATTCAGAGGTAAGATAGCCAGTTCCTCAGTTTATGAGGATTCTGAAGTGCGCGTTCACCTTCGGCCTTATCTTAACTTGTAGCCAGGTGTGATAAATGCCAAGCGCTTCACCGTCGTACAAATAAAAAAAGTCCAAGCGCTGCCCCAACGTACACTAAAAACAAAATCAGGCAGTGTGTCCTCATATCAAAGTCACAGTTCTTACGCCACTCCGTATAGATCAGTAACGACGCGATTCGTCACATACAGTAAAATGTATCCCATATAACAACGCGATATCATAAACCATTATGTAGGAAACTCTGGGGTGTAGTGAACTGCGGAATAGCTGGACCAATTTTTCCGAAAGAGAATCTTTTTTTTTTCTATACAACTTGGAGACAGAACTAGCAAGCAGTTCACCTGATGTTATGTGTATCTCTTGCCTATAACAAAGCCTTACTGCGGAGGTCACATCCATAGAGAACATAACCCACTGCATGGCACTGCATTGCGCCCGCCAACTTGAAGCATAAAGGTGCTAAACCTCGCCTTAATTTAACCGACAACACAGGTTTTACTGCTTGGCGGCCGAAATAGGTTTGATGGAGTACTTCATCTAGTTATTTTACTATTTTTATTAAAAAAATATATAATGAATATATTCCCTTAGGTATGAACTTTACTCTTTCAAAACTCCTTCTCTAGTCTAGATACCTTAAACGACAAAGAGCGCAACAGAGTTGCATCATCATCATCATTGTCAGCATCTTATGTTCCAATATTGGATGTATGCCTCCCCTAATTCTTTCCACTGTGCTCTATTTTGCGTATCACGCCTCCACTCGTGGCCAGCTACGGCTTTTATATCGTCGGACCACCGTGCCCTCGGCCTGCCGGGGCTTTTCTGCTACCAGTCCGGGGTCTCCACTCGGTTATCTTGTAACTCCATCGATCGTCTGAGTTACGCATGAGGTGTCCTGCCCATTGCCACTTCAACTGGGAAACACGTTTTCCAATATCTGTAACTTTAGATCTTCTGCGGACCACCTAATTCCTTATTCGATCTCTTAAAGATAACCGCAGCATCGACCGCTCCTTCAGCCTTTGTATAACTTTAAATCTGGTCATACCGGCGTCTGTGAAAGTCCATGTTTTGCAACCGTATGTCAGTTTTGGCAGTATGCATTGGTCAAAGGTTCTTTGTTTGAGATGCTGAGGTATGTTAGACAAGATGTGTTTCTTACTGCCAAAACTAGCCCACCCAAGGCTTATTCTGCGCTTAAGTTCTGCCTCCATATTGTTTTCCATATTTATGACTTGTCCCAAATAAATGTACTCTGACACTACATCCAGCTGTACATTTTGGACTTGTATGGCTCTTTGGATAGGTTTGTTCGACATCATTTTGGTTTATCCCAACATTCATGTTCAGTCCAAGACGTTGGCACGATGTGGCTAAGGATGTTACCATCTGCTGGAGAGCTTCTGCGTTGTCAGCAAATAACACTATCATCATCATGTCATATTATCGGCGAACCTTAGATGAGAGAGTAGTAGCTTCCGTCAATTTTGATTCCATGATCCGACCAGTCCAGAGTTTTAAACACGTCTTCGAGAAGGTATGTGAGGTAAGGTATTCCTCTCTCAATACGTATTGGTTTGGTTATACCCGCAACTTCGACGGTTAGTGTAGCATTCTTGTAGATGGTCTGTATCAGTTCAATATAGCGGTAGTCGATATGACATCTCTGTAGTGCTTGCAGCATAGACCACGTTTTCACTGTATCGAATGCTTTTTCAAAATCGATAAAAGTCATGCAAATTGGCAACTGGTACTCTTTCGATTTTTCAATTAGCTGTCTGACTGAGTGGATGTGGTCTAGGGTACTAAAGCCGCTTCTAAAGCCAGCCTGTTCGACAGGTTGGAATGCATCTAGACGACCTTTTAACCTATTTGTGTGTATTATGACTTTCATAAAAAACTTGTAGATGTGTGGGAGAAGGGATATGGGTCTGTAGCTTGTGATGTCCGTTTTTGGTCCTTTTTTATGCTGTTTTTTTTTACAATTGCATTATTCCACGCTTTTGGCGCCACTCCCTCAAACAAGCAGTAGTTAAACAAGTGATATAGATGTGTATACTTGTATCACCTTTAGACTATATGTTTTGCTTATTCTTAACACTAAATACACAACTCGGTCAGATATTTTCTTAAATGTAGTTATATTTTCCGCTATTCTCCTATTGACAATAAATCCAACCCCGTGCGTTCTGCCTGTTGTTTCACTAGTATAATATAAAGTATTTCCAGACCTTAAATTAATACACTCTTCTCCGTTTCGTATGGTTTCACTTAATCCTACGATATCCCATTTGATTTTACTCAGTTCTTCCTCAAGTTCCAGTAGCCTGTCTTCTGAAGAGAGTCCATGTTCCAATATACAGCCTTGTCAAGTTATAGATATGGCAACCGTACCCATCCCGGAGATTATCGCTCCTGGCTCGACCCCCGCTCCTACCGTTTCCGTAATACCGGGTGCCCGAGCCGCCGAGAACTTGGGGTCTGTTTCTATTTTTCATTTCGTATTAGGGGGTTGTTTGCCGTTAGCGCGTTTCGCTGGCCATGCGAGTTGGTACACAAGCAGTAGCCACTTCTATCTATGGCTCTGGAATGCCACCCTTGACTTTCTGGTTTTACCCTTCACTAAGTGCTCTTGCCGCCATCCACTTCATGACACCCTGCTTTGGTGCCACCGCTACAATTGGCTCGAGCTCGACTCATTTTCGAGTGGCCGAACTGCACCTTTGCCTATTTGGTCCGCGGGGAGTATTTTATTTCCTCCCTACCATTCGACACACTGGTACCCGGGGACGCGTCCTGTCGGGGGTAAAGGCTCCCCTTCAAGAGTTGCATAAGTACCCGTAATCATTCCGGCCAGATATCGGACAGATATTACAGGATATTAATATCACACACAGCGCCATCTAGGCCCAAACTAAGCAAAGCTTGCAATATGGGATCTAGATTACGGATATAATACTTAGATAGTTTTTTTCATACAAGTATTTATTACACAAATGTTTGTCCTGGGTGGGAATCGAACCCACAACCTACAGCGCAGAAGGCAGAGCTACTACCAACTGAGCTGTGAAACCTGTGTCTATCTGGATCCCTGCCTCTGTGCTCTGGACTTCACACATTACATGTGATGTAGCCATCTCAATATGAGCTGTACACCGGCAAAGTTGCATTCCTCGACACGGGCTGCAATATATTACCCTAAATTGGATTTGGTGAATAGTTGTCGGCCATTATTAATACCATAGTTCTAGTGTGGTAATCTAGTGAATTGTAGGCCGTAAGGCTCCAAGAATATAGGCCCCTTTGTATCTACTAGTGGGTGTAATCAGAGGATTCTAGAACTTAGTCTTCAAGTCCAGGCAACGGAATCTCTGGCCTTCGCTAAATGATCACAAGTCACAACACTGGTTGAAGGACCTGTAAAGGTACACCTGGTGACCATTTTCCTGCCAAAGTCCGGCGCCAAACGATTTCGCGTGCTTTGGTGTGCGGGAGAGCCAGTGCCTTCTGGGTAAGCTCTCTCCTACATCCTCATCCTAGCTCTGGCCTTGAGCTAGACAAGGATAGAAAAATAAATAGGTTTCTTTGAGTCGCACGTACTCTATGGTCACATCTTTACATGTAAGCTGGTGGTCTAACCTTTGAAACTCGTAAGAAATCAATAAAAATCAAAATCGATTGCAGTGAAGGATTAAGTGCGAGTACCTAATCAAAAAGATTCGTGATATCCAAAATAGTGACACCCTAGTCGCTGGTTATGAGATTGATTGTACGACGGGGAAGCGCTTGGCCTTCATCTCATCTGGTTTCAAGATAAGGCTGAAGATGGAAGCGCACAGCACCCGGAATCCTCAACAGACCTATCTTACCTCTAAATTCCGGAACACAACATTTGTTGAGGATTCGGGGAGAAGTGCGCCTCCACCATCAGCCTTATCTTAACTTGAAACTAGGTGAGATGAAGGCCAAGCGCTTCCCAGTCGTACAATAAAAAAAATGAATTGTTATGGCGACAACTGTTTGGGAGGAAGGAATACTGAAACTAGGTTTTACGATTGACCACAATCTCATCTGATGAGCTACGATTGTGGCCTAGAATATCTATTTCACATATTCCACTCTCGCTTTGAAGAGGCCATGATAATTTTCACTTGGTACCTAAGTACCTTATAAAGTACCTGTTCTTATCTTACAACATATCTACGTATGTCTGTGTCGTTTGTCCGGTTGACCGGAGGTCACGCTTTCTACGGACAAGTCTTACTTAATTATTAGAACCCTTAGGAAAGCTGATTTAGCTTTCCTCGTGATTATGATGTGGTGTATCGTACAAGGCGGCTGATGAAATATTAAACTACTTTGAGCTACCAGCGTCTGTTATCCGTGGTACAAAAATCATGCAGATAACATTTTTCTGGTTTTATTTAATACTTTATTGAACACACAATTACCAAGTTTCCATTTGTATTAGCAATTACCATTTGTATAAGCAAGCAATTTAAGTTATTATTATTTTTACGCTTCCGTCTGGTACTGGTCTGGAACAGTTGAGTTACCTATAGGCCGTTTTTAACGGTCCTTAGGTAATCTGACTGATTCCTTTGTACATAGTTAGTTTAATTGTACTTTTTATTGAATAAATACTATTTAATCAGTAAGAAAAAAAAAAATAAGTTATATATATAGAAATATATAAAATTAAATAGTAGGGAAAAGTGTAATAATGTACATGTTTGCCACTTCATAGTTTTCAAAAAGTGGCTATAGCTTTATTCGCTTCTGGTAATTTTTTTCATTACTTTTGTATTCAAGACAGATAGACAAAACACGATTGAATACCAAATTACATATCCACCAGAATGTGTATACAAAACCAAATTTAAAATAATAAGAATAAGTAAAGTAATTTAATTTCACAGTTAAACAAATGAAGTGTATACTTTTCATTGCAGGCGATTCATCGCAAATGGCTCTTTGATATTAATAACAAAAGCTTACGTTTGAACTTATCGCAATCCGTCTCCGAAATCCAAAATCTTCCAGTGAAGATGTGCCCCTGTGAAGCCATATATCTGAATTAACGTCACAAAAGAATGTAGATAGGTCATCATCATCATCAACCTATCGCAGTTTACTGCTGGACGTAGGTCTCCCCCAAGGTGCGCCACTGAGCCCGATCTTTGGCTTTTCTCATCCACCCTTTACCCGCCCATTGTACGGAGGTCGTCGCTCCTTGCCTAGACGTGGTCTCCACTGAAGAACTTGACCCCACCGGCTATCGGTATATGTCCTTCGACAAATATAGCCAGCCCACTGCCACCTCAGCCTGCTGACTCTTTGAGCTATGTCGACCACCTTGGTTCTCTGTCGGATAATGTCATTCCAGATTTAATCCTTCAAAGAAGCTCCAAGCATAGCTCTTTCCATAGCATGCCGAGTGATTTTAAATTCCATCTTTCGGAAGCGTAGGTCATCACAGGTAGGACGCACTGGTTGTAAACTTTAGTTTTTGGGCACTGCGGGATGGACGACGAAAAGACCTGACGAAGTCTCCCAAATGCTGCCCAGCCTAACTGGATTCTTCCTAAACGTAGAGTCTGCCCGAGATAGATAGATGGTGATGGTGTGGACTACTAGATATCATTACCAAATCTTAATCTTCTGAGCTCGTAGCAATCCATTAACAATTAATTATGTTAATGATGATGATGATCCGAATCCGACACCCACTTACAACACGACTTACGATATTACAACAATATGTCACAATCCAAATATTTATTTAATTAATTATGTGGGCGGTGCTTTTAATTCCGTTCATTAGGTCCTATGTACCTAATGATAGTTGAATATCAACATCATCTGACCGTGCCCGCGTACTCCTACTGGGTTCTATGATATGTTCTTTTACTTCTATTGTATCGAGTGTACTTATTGCATAGGTATGGTACCTATGCACTCGAGTATAGAATAAAAGATTATTTTACTTTTGAAATGCTCGGTACGTTCTCCGTCATTCCGTCGGAATTTCGTTAATCCTTTCACTATGAAACTTTCACTCCCCTACAATAAAAAGATATACTATTATGTATGTTAAATAAGGTATATATTATATATAACTGTAATTAGGTTTATTATATAAACACAGTTTATTAATTTGTAAGGTACGGTATTTATTAGGGTTATACTGTCCCTTCTATTTGATCTATTTTTTATCTCTAAAAAGAGTTTTCTTCCAGCAAACTTAAGAAGTTTGCTGTTTTTAGGAAGAAAAAAGCGAACACTCTTTTTAGGTTTAAGCTTACCTTTGCCGTACATTTTCATATTCACTTTAATTTAATTGCATTATTTTGTATTATGTACGCTCGAATTACATTATGTAAAAATAAATAAACTAAGATGCTACCCTGAAAATCAAGTCTCTAGAACCTCTAGTTTGAGCAGTGTTGTCAGTCAGACTGCTTCACAACAATATTGTATATTCATAATATCCTAGGTGAGCTCTGCACCAACTGGAGGGAGAAGTCTTCTAAGTCTTGTAGGACTCACGTTTTCAGGCTTAATGATCTCCAAACCCCCATTTTCCGAGTTGATTTATTTTATTTTTAAGCGTGCAATATCATCCTTCATACTATCCGTTTATATTTGTTCCTTCAATCATTAATTTCATTTTTGTCTCTTCTTAACATCTCATAACATATAGGTACCCACTTCGTTACATGACTTTCATCCTTCCTCAATACGCGTATCAAGCCATATCTTATATACATACCTATTACATACTTCTATATACTTCCACTTTACCCAAGAGTAAACTATACTTATATTGTCCTGTAATTCCCATACTAGAAAAATAAATGAGTCAATACTATTACCTATTTGGAGCTATGGTTTGAATCTTTTATTATGTTATAATCAAAGAATAGAACTAATTAACGTGGTGTGACAAAAATAGATAAGATTAGATATTCACATATAAGTAGAAGCTTGAATGTAGCGCCAGTGACTGATTATTTAAGTATTCTACCCATATTACATGCATATTACATTTGCTTAGTTTGGGGCTAGATGACGCTGTGTAAAATTAATGTCCTGTTATATTTATTAATTTATTATTATTCGTATTATACATTTCTGTTCATTCGTTCATCCACATCATTGATTTCGTTCGTTCATATTTTTCAATAGATTCTTGCTACTCAATCAAATGATAGAGCTAGTCAATAATGAGAAGACTGCATTAATTTGACCAGTAATTATGTAGAAATTGCAGGTTTTCCTTTCCATCCGTCCGGTAGGGTCATCTTCTACGGGACAGCTTTCGCCGATTTAAATTGCCAACGAGTTTAGTCAGGTACATAGGAAGGTATTATACAGGTAAGAGTAAGTACTTAGACTACCTGTAAGTAAAACCTGTGATCTTACTTGATATGTATGCGTGGCGATGGTAGCTTACAACCCCTCCAACTCAGCCTGCAGATGTCGTAAAAGTCGACTGAGGGATCTCACCAAAAGTACACACACCAGAAGAATACAGCAGCTTCCTTCTAAGTATTATCTAATACCTTTATTATGATCATCGTTCTGCCGCCGTGGAGACTATGGGCATTCACAAGAGGCTCTGTCCAGCAGTGGATATAATTAGGCTATTAAAGAATAAGAGAAGACTAGATACACATACATTGGAATACTGGTAAACCTTTCTAATAGATTTTTGTGATAAAAACAAGCAATGTTGCTTTTCTTACAGTAAAGAAAAAAAACATTAGCTACCTTTTGTCTAAAGCGGTCAGGTTAATTTATAGTAAAAGCATAGATTAACTAATAGTACTGGCGTTAAGCTAGCCTGACCTAGAAAACAGACTATTAACATAACTAATTTGATTAGAACTTATGTCCCAGCAGAGGGAATATAATGATGATTACTGTCGATTGAATATACTAGTTGATCCATTCGTTAATTTTATATTTAAAACGGTTTTAATATTTTCTAAATAAGTGGGTTGCTACTATGTAAGGTACCTACTTAGCACCTACTTAACCCAGGACTTACGCGCTTATTGGCTCAAGGTGACATTATAAATGTCGATATTTTTATTACATTACAAGCTAGTAAGTACTTTTAAAGCCTAAATAGCATGTTCATTAACTAACTATGTATGAAATAAAAACCTATTTTACATAAATAATTTACATGAAACAAAGTAGGTAGTGGGAAAAGATAACCAAAGTTTACTCGATCTTCACTCGATATCAAAAAAAGAGCGCGGTATTTCTATTTTTTTCGCAGCTTTATCGATACTTTCGGCCAGTTTACTCGATTGCCAGAAAAGCTTGGTGGTTTTTATTTCAACCTTGTTAGTTTAAATTTACGTTTTATTTTCGCCTGAAGATAGTGGTCAGATGTGATTGCGGGGAACAGGTGTATGAGAACAGGTGATTTTATGACCGCTAATATATAAGCCACAGGATTCAAATCGACGTTCGACATATTGCGTTACCTATTACAAACAAGTACAATAATCCTTAAATCGAAAGGCTTAAGGTCAGTTTTACTGTGTCAGATTTTGACAGATGGCTACGTGTGTGGATGAAATGAGTGAGTGTGCGTGTATGCAGTAGAGATTTGAATTTGGAATTTGCCTCACTATAGGTCCTGTCAACGTATGTACCTATATAATGTAGTTACTTAGTTAAGGGCAACAGAAAGTGAACTAGAGTAGGTAGGTTAGTTACTTGTACCTAATAGTGGTTATGTAACAGCTTGTCAATTTATTGTAATGGGTTTACGCATGATTTTATTTACTGTGGCATAAATGTTGAAAACATCGTAGGTTGTGATGGTTTGTTTTTGTCATATTTCATGACTAGCCTAGCTCGTTAATAAGGTATATTGAAGCAGGTACTTATGTAGTAGGTACATATTGTGTTCATTAGTTAGTAATGTTAATTAATACGTATGAAGCCTATGTTTAAAATAAATAAGTAAAAATAAATTTACATTGGACGCCGAGCGCGTTGAAATCTTTTCAACCATAAACGTGTCTTTGACCATCCATGTAATATATATTAGAATTCAACGATTTTTTATTATTCCTACGCGTATTAAGCCTAACTTGACTACTTACTGGTTTTGCAGATTTTTTCTATCGAGATGTTTCACCTACAGTTTTTCTTTAACTAATTAACTATATTACCAACTAATTAACCTATTTTGGAATATATTTTTTGTGTTCACGGAAATCGAACGTGTTTACCACGTAAAAACAGAGTAAATATAATGCCGAGTAGGTACACCGTACAGTAAGGCCTCCATGAAAGCAAACTTTTTTTTTGTACGACGGGCAAGCGCTTACCTTATAATCTGTTGGAATAGGCAGCCGCGCTGCCATTTGTCCAGCATATGGGCGGGTCAGGTGCTTAAAGTTTAAGAGGTTTCATAACATTTAAAGGTTCTTACCAGATGGAGAGGTATCGAAGCTGGAGTTTTGTTGTATAGCCCTGTCATTCATTTCAATTGTTTTATTCGATAACCAAACAAAAAACCTATGAAATATCCTACCGTAGATGACTTGCACCAGCATTTAAAATGTATTGCTAAAAGTTATTTTTTATTAATAATTAAAAGTATATTAGATACCTTATTACATGACTTTATTTCTCGACACCACCTAGCCCCAAACTATGCAAAGCGTGTAATATGGGATCGTAATCAGGAGATTACGGATAGAATACTTGATATTGTTTTTGTAAATAAATAACTACTTGTCAAACAATAAAACTTGGGTGTTCACACACATCAGAACAAACCTCTATATTAATATAGCAAATGTCTGTGCTGGGTAGTTTTGAAAAATGATTTCTGACCCAAAATTATTTTACTTGATCTTTAGCCGTTTCGAGGGATAAGTTAGAATATAATTATAATATGAAATCAATTGAGACAGAATAAACTACAGCTGAGATAGCGTGTCTTCTAGTAATACATCTCTGTGACCAACTATAAGCGTATAATGTACCAACTTAATATTATATTAATAAGTTGTTTTTGAAATGCCACATGCATTTCAAAATCATCAACATCTGCGCACTTGGTGGCATTTGTAAGTTACTTCTATTTCTATTTATATGTGACATATTTTTTTCTTTAATTGCATTTAATTTTAAGTATTTTTGTTTAAAATCAAGAAAAATTAACCGTGAAACGAAAACAAAGTTTTGTCAAACCCCTAGTCTCCGGTCGGTTTTGGTCCCGGATTTGATCCCCAGGGTACAAATTTGTGCTCGGCGTGGTTTCTAGGGGCTAGTTTGAAGCCCGCCTGGCTTGCCACAATTTTACCTAAGTTTGCCGCCATAAAAACAATTTATATCGGTGTCCCGGCATTGAGAATTAAAAAAGTCAGTTCATCAGTCTGTTGAGGATTCCGTATAAATTGCGCTTCGATCTTCGGCCTAACCATTTCTTGGCATCAGAGTAGCGATTCTCAAACACAAAGATTGTTTTCAGATCGGAAATAACACTTTTAGTCTGTTTCAACTTAGGATTTACGACTCAGAATGTGATGAAAATTGTCACACATGTTCCTTGATTTATAAAAAAAAAATTATCGATCGCGATTTTTGACTTGGGGGAAAAAAGGGGGAAGTTTGCTGTAGGATTGATTTTTTTTTTTTACGGGACTACTGCGTAGTCTGATTATTAAACGTAAGTATACGTTCAATAATCAGACTACGCAGTCCTCTCCGTCTTTGCAAGACAAATCTGTAGACACCAGGTTCGATCTCCTCAGACCTAGGGAACTTCTGAGAACGCTATTACGAAAATCCGAACGTTCCATTGGAAGTTTCCGAATTCGCTCCGATTGGGCTTTCCGAATGTTTGAGAATAGCTTGCAGGTAAGATGATCGCATAAAGTTTCCTCATCGTTGAATTAAACGAAAATGTGATATTTGAAATTAGAACATATTTTTTTGTGAGCCCCGTATCTATTTAAAGCTCTATGTTTTATTTGCTATGCAAAGAGTTTCACAATTAGTTCATTTATGACGTCAATGAGTAATTTCCTGGTCGTTTAATGGCAAAGGTTATACCAGGATCATCGGTGACTCATTGAAGTCATTGTAATCACTTGCTAATAATTCCCATTACTGATCTCACGATGGTTGTTTGGTGATTCAGAGTTTATAGAATCAATACTTATAGATAAATATGTTCACATAAACATAGCCTCATAGCTCAGTTGGTAGTAGTTCTGCCTTCTGCGCTGTAGGTTGTGGGTTCGATTCCCACCCGGGACAAGCATTTGTGTGATGAATATAGATGTTTGTTCTGTGTTTGGGTGTTGTATCATATAGTATAATATGTAATACAAAAAAAGCATTTAAGTATTCTATCCGTCATATTTTTATTTTATTTATACAACTAGGCGACGAGACAACCAAGTAGCCCCGCTGGTGTTAAGTGTATCTCTTGCCTATAACAATGCATAGGTCCCATTCACAGGTGCAATGCAGTGACTACACGGCACTGCATTGCACCCGTCAACTTGAGGCATAAAGGTGTTAAGCCTCGCGTGCCGGTAATTTCACCGGCAACCATACCCTTCAAACAAAGCAATGCTGCTTGGCGGCGGAAAAAGGTATGGTGGTAGTAATTCTCCGGACGAGCCCTTTCTCAAGGGGCTTCTACTACTCTTTTAGTTCCCACATTAAAAGATATGCTTATTAATTACTGTAATGTCTTGTAATGTTTATAACTCAACAACTTATATAGCTCAAAGGGTTTGATGGTCCTTTGGTAAATATGGCCACAGACACATTAAACAATTCCTGAGTTTCCGTTGTCCGATTTGACATTTCGGCAGATCATTCTCACACTGGATAAAGTTATTAATAAAAAATAGGAACGACATTCTAAATGTTTCGTGTTTGAGTTATTAGTCACATAACATCCTTTTACCACTTTCGACAGAGCTTGTAACACTAAAAGTCAATGTCAAAGTTCAATCGTTTATTCAGTAAGATTTTATAGGATTTTGTAAAGTATGTTTTAGAAGTAAGTTTGCGAATATGATTGACTGTAATATTCACGGTCGGCGGTGTATTTCGTTCACTTTACTTGCTGACAATATACATTTTGGAGCTAACCAAAACCTATAATTTAATTAGCCGACCGTTTATCTATTCAGCTGACCGTTAAAAATATTGAGTTTTGTAAATAGCTCGATAGGTGTGGTTTACATAGAGAGCGAAATTTATATAAATCGAGATAAACAAATGAGTAACTACCATTTTGTTTTTTTTATTTCAAATCCGTTCTCAGTGGAGTCCAACCTTACCTCAGTGATCGTGCAAACGTGATGGCACATGTGCCAGTAAACCATTACAGTTAGGATTCTCTGTGCATAAACTAGCACAGGTATAGAACCTCAAAATGCAGACCTCGTTTCAATATTCTTATTCGCAGATGGCTGGGAGTGAATTTAAGAAAACCCACCACTAACAGCTCTGCCTTTCAAACGTTTATAAATACACAATAATTATGTCTCAAATTAGGTCTAATAATAACTTATTTGGAAGAATCTTGACCCGTTCAAATGAAGTATGTAAAAATACATAGAGAACAGCGATTATCAAAATCAATATGAAGGCAAAACCTAGATAACCTAGATAATTCTATTGAATCGGACATGCCATTTTGTAATTAACGTCAAACTACGGTTGCACTGAAGATTGAACCTCAGCGGTACTCTGGAGAACTTAGAGGTCTCCAGAGTACCATTGAAGTTCACACTTAGAAACTATGATTGGTAATGGTAATGGATAAGAAAGCCTATATTTATATATACAAGTAAGTAGTAGGTAGTCATGTTTCAAACTTGCAACTGTTTAATGGATATGAAAGACTGATTATTTATATCTATAGTAGTCATGTTTCAAGCTTTCCAAACATGACAAAACCAATTTGTAACCCCCAGAACCGATATAAATGCAAGAACCACGTGCAAAGTATTACAGCTCTTTACCAGTACAAACCGGTAAACAATATCTCGATTACAAACGAAAACGAAATGGCTTAGTGCACTGTCAGTCATTATCATTAGTCCATCCAAGTCCCCAGATGTACCATTGTTTGGGGCATTACCTGGAAGTACCTACTAATGGGATATGTTTCAATAGTGGCCTGCACGTGTTTTATAGTTTTAAACAGATGCGATATACAATAACGAAATGTTTTGGAAAGTCCACAAGAATTATTTGGTATGTATCTTAACTATAAAATATACACTGAAAATAATGTAATAATATTTTGCATTAATATATTATTAAATGTATAAGAAAATAATGTATACCTTACCTAAGTATATTATTTATTATTACTTAAAACAAATGTGTTTATAATTACTTTAGTACAAAAAAAAAAATAAGCCTCAATAAGCTCAGAGTTACAATAACACATAGAATATTGCACATTTTCATCTAATTGGATATTTTCTTGAAAAAAATAAAGTCGAATAAACTATTGGAAAATTATAAGACAGAAATGTATGTCTATCTTACAATTTTCCGATATAGTTTATTCAAATATTAATATTATATTTATTATATATATATTAGTATATATTTTTTTAATAATTTAGATTAACAGGTATTTATTTAATATGGAATGAAAACATTGAAATAATTTTATTGCCTACGTGTTAAAATTACGTTTAAATGTAATAGAGTAAATAGCAGCTCTTTTCAGAACATTCAAAAGAGCTGCTATTTACTATTTGTTATATGAAATGCGCACGCGCAACAATCATCCGACCGTGTAAAGTCATTGGAGATGATTTCGCTCGTGACGCCGCCTCTCGTTAGAATTCAATAACACGGTAGTGAGGTCGCGCATAGATCCTAGAACCTAGATCCTGGTATATTTTTACTCTATGGTTTGCCCATGACTTCATCCAAGTGAACCGATGATTTTAGACGAATATCTTAATATGTTAGACCGGTAGTGTAACAGATAATAAGTTTATATGTTACAGTGCTGGTCTAACTAATATTTCTTTAGGTTAATTATTTTTTGTTTTAGGTAGGTACCTACATTTTGTTGCTGCAAATATCTCTGCTCACCTGTCGTAGATGACATGGCCTAGCATTAATATCTTACCTAGTTCGTAACAGGTTAGTAAACTAAACATGACTTCCATAAAAGCAGCTTTTGGAGTTTTTGAAAAAAAATCTGCTCGCAACCAATTCTAGATTCAAACATTGGAAGCATCATATGAAAAAGAGCATTCGAAAACTACCAACATTCCAAAACTGAACCGATCGAAATTCAAACTTACTCCGTCACAATAAGGCGGGGTAAAGCAGGCCGCATACCTCAGCATGCTATGCGACCTTTAAGGCCGATCGGGGTCTGTAGATAGGGTCACCTCACGACCCGCCCGCTCCTGTGCGCGACAAGTTTTACCGCACGACATGTTACTGCAGATATTGGTGATGCGCCCTTACAATGTTACCAGTGGAAACGAAAATCCATTAATTGCTTTTATCTTAGCAAACATTGAGATAAGATGTCAGTGGTCCTAGTTTGCTTCGGAGACACTACCCGTAAATGTAAAAAAAAAATCGAAAGTCATAATCGAAATATTTAAAACATCATGCATCGTGCTGACTGACAATCAACGCACAATGAAAGCCACAGCAGCAGGTCTTCAGAGGTCTCTTCCTTTTGTAGTGTAGGGATGCAATGAAGAAGGATTTTGGAAAATTCGACGACGGAACGTCGCAGTGCCGGGCATTTTACTAGTTCACTATAAAACCGGCTTAAGTCTAGAAGCAGTGTTCGTTGTCAATTCAAACGCAACCATTTACATTTACACTCGATATTGTTTTGTAAACATCGTATAAATAACGCGAGACGCGGAGCTAGGTCAGGTGAAGGCAGTTTGAGGAATTCGGTCCCTTCGCCTGAGAGATGCTACTGCGAAACAGTGTTTATTTAGCTCTTTGACTGCGAATGTACGAGTGGTGGCTGCAAGTGGAGATTTGTGATTACATTAAATTAAGCCACATTTTATTTGAACACTCGCTTGAAATTTGTAAGGTTAAAACAGTTAACTCAAGTAAGTGAGTAGGGGTGAAAACCTCAAGAGTCCAAATTCCGATTCAAAATTCAAACCTTTTTGGCGCTATTTCATTTCTCTATGACGATGTGTAATAACAATACTAACAATGAAAAAAAATGTTTATCTTCTCTACAACGACGAATATTGATACCATCATTTTACAACAAAATTAGTAAACACAAACAATGTTTGTAATTAAACTATCTATTTACGCAGAAGCAGTCGGGCTATCTAAGAACCGTTACAAACGGTCTCTAGGTTACTCATCTGATTCAGTCAGACCAGTACCAGAAGGAAACAATACATTGGTTGCATTGCCTTGCAAAGCCACCCCGTGTCACGCGTTGCCATTATCAAAAGTCCCGAAAGATTTTGAAAACTGATATCACAGAACGTATTTTTTACGTAAGGAGTACTAACATTGATAAATTTATATATATTTTCTGAGTAGCCTCCGAATAGCTTCCTTCACGGATTTAGGCATTGGGAATGCAATAATTTTGTTGGAAATCAAGAAGCATTTCAGGTTCGGAGACCTCGTCCCGTCGCTGAAAGTAGTAGAATACCTGCTTGGAACGTGACCTTTGCTCACGTGTTCGAAAGTCTAGTGGGATGAGTAAGGTCCACACAGATCATCATCTCCCTTCCCCAGTCAGACCAGTTGAACCTGCGCGATTTTACTTACAAATGGAGGAAGAACGAAACGATTGGATTGGTAAAAAAAACATTTCTTTCGATACAACTTGGAGAAGGGACAAGCAAGCAGCCTTCTTGATATGTCACATCCACAAAGAACATGGTCTACGCGGAACTGCATTGCGCCCGTCATGTAGAGGTATAAAGGTGTTAAGCCTTGCGTCGCTTTCATTTCATCAGCAACCACATCCTTCAAACCGGATACAGCGATGGATGCTGCTTGGCGGCCAAAATAGGTATGGTGGTAGTAGTTTGACATTTGACGTTTGACGGTTGACGCTTGATGCTTGACACTTGACGCTTGACGCTTGACGCTCGACGCTTGACGCTTTACTTTGAATCTAACCTCGAGAATGGTAGGTTATTTTTGTGTGGCCCATTTCATCATAACATTAACCTTATAAACAAGCTTAGTATGGTTGTAAGGTTGATTTCAAATTTATTGTACGAAAATCTAATTAAAAATGAAATTTATACATATTTTCAATCGGAATGCGCCAGGTGAGTATGAATTAAACATTGATTACACGGATTTTAAAGAATGCTGATTAAATTGTTCGAATGCTTTTGTCAAAATTAACGTATAAATACGGCTTTACGTCTGTAAATGTTAGATACCTACCAACTTACCTCACATCATTCACCTGTCTACTGTTTGTCAGAACCGCCTCCAAAGAACGTGGTGATGACGCTTGGCAAGTGGGTTGGTGATCCCGGAAATATTTCAGATTATAAATAAATAAATTTATATTTCTATACATTTTACACAAAGGGATCTAACACCAAGCTAAACAAATCTTATACTTATTATAGGGACAAGATTTTGTTTAAATACATAGTTATGATACAATATGGCATCCACACATAGAACAAAAATCTATATTATATCACAAACAAATCTATGTCCCGAGTGGGAATCGAACCCAAAACCTATAACGCAACACTAGCACGACAGACATGGGCTAGCTGGAGTGGTCGATTCTGCCGTGACTATTATTGGCCTTCATCTCCCCTGATTTTTCAAGTTATCATAAGGCCGAAGGTGGAAGCGCACTTCTCCCGGAATCCTCAACAAACTGAGGAACTGGCTATCTTAGGTACCTCCAAATGCCGAAACACAACAATTTTATAATCGTTGTTATGGCCACATTATTAGGTAATATGGTGGTAGGTAGCCAGGCGGACTTAAACAAGTCCTACCACGAACTAAAAAACTTTTGCCAGAACGACATACTTGTATTCGCATAAAGAACGTTTAGAGAATCGTTGTTCTTAGACACTAAAAACGTAGAAGCGCCACGGATAACCCAACAGATGTTGGTCAGAGCCATGTGTCCGGTAATGTCTAAAAACCGGCCATAGACAATGGGCCAAAGATTTATTATAACATCTGGCCATACCTGGTAGGTGTGAAGGGATGATAGGGACGTTTTGTGCTTCCGACATGATTGCTCTGGGTTTTGATTCCTTTTTGAAGCTTCTTGATTTTTAATTATAGCCTACATTACATACGTACGTATTGCCTTTTTTCAAATAATTTAACGACGGCGGTTCGATAAAGCTTTTTGTGGCGTCGTTTGGGGAAGGCCTGTGATTGGAAGTATTTGGCGTTTGTATTCTGAAATTTTAAGCAAGAACCTATTTAATTCATTAAATTTCACAAAAACACAATATAAATGTAATTACAAGCCTAACTGGGCATTTGAGCTATAGGTTGTGGGTTCGATTCCCATCCAGGACAAATATTCTGAGAAAAATATTGATGTTTGTTCTGTGTTTGGGTATTGTATGATTAGTACGTAATTAAAAAATAATGTAAATGTTTTATTCCGTAATCTATTACACGTATTACAAGCTTTGCTTAGTTTAGAACAAGGTGGCGCGGTGTGAAATGAATGCCCTGTAATATTTATTTGATTAAAAAAAATTGTAGACAGACCCCTTCTGGCACATTTTTGTATTTTCTCTTTGGTCAGTTCTTATACATACTCTCATTATGCTATTGACCTGCTGTTATTTTAATTTTTTTAAATAAAGTAATTCATCACTCTTGTTCTTATCCAATAATCATTTGTAAACACATCTTCATAAAGTTCAAAATGGTTTCGTATCTATATCTGGTAGATTTATTCATCTACATGATATCAGACTTTAATAAAAAAATAATGAAATTTAATTGAAAAGTAATGACAGAACTTACCATACGTAAATATATAAAAATCATGACAGAGCTTATCAGACATAAATATGGAAGTACTGACAGAACTTTCCATACGTAAATCTAAAAGTTATGACAGAACTTACCATACGTATATTTAAAAGTAATGACAGAATTTACTAGACGTAAATATAAAAGCAATGAAAGAACTTACTATACGTGTAAAAATAAAAGTAATGGCTTTTAAAAATATGAGTGTAGGCGACAGTACCTATGGTTGGAGAAATAAACAGCGTCCAATTTCACTGTCATGAAATTGAATCTCAAATGTGTAAAAAGTCAGACAAGACAACACAATACACTGACCCACATATCGTGCGCTAAGAACGGGACAAACAGACGACAGGTTGCAAAACTTTACACTATTCTAATTTGATTTTCTGTTGTTAGCTGGTTACGTATTTGGTCCAATTAAGGAATTCGTGTGAAATGTTTTTGTGTCACATACATGTTCGGCCATATTAGAATGGAACATGGGCTAAGCTAGCTGGTAAACACAATAGACAGTAGTTTTACTCTAAAAAAATAAGAAACCGGCCAAGTGCGGACCCGCATATCATGCACACATTTAAAACTAAACAGACTCACGACTTTTTCTCCTTTGAGGATTCACCTCTGATAGTGATCAGAGATGAATCCTCCTGAGTAGGGACTCAGAACGTAAATCTTATGAGAATCTACTAGGGGGTAGAGGCGAGTTCAAACTTACGTAAGACACATGAGATTGACATCTAATAAATGACATTGTAAATGTTATTTATACCCCGTCGTACAAAAATGACAATATTACAAACGTGATAACTTTTATTTGGCTTTCTATTCCTTAAGCGATTGCTAAATATTGTAACAAACTGTTGGTTTTCCTAATAATAAATAAATACATTTTACAGATGCCCACGTCTACCGATTCCCATAGGACGATGTCTGGCGCCATACCTATGGTGTGCCAAGTCCCATCGGTAAGCGGGTGAGCTAGCCTTCTTGAAAAGCTCGCTGCATCGTAGACCTCATGCTAACACTGGCCAGTCAGAAGCTAAAAAAACATTTATAAAAAAATTGCCTGCATTTAAAAATGCAAGCCGTATCGCGAAGAAGAAGAAGCGAAGTACAAAATGTTTGAAATGTCAAGCGTACATTTTTATGTTAATTATTGAAAGGTCTTGTTATTGTTTATCAATAATTTAACTATTTTTGCGACTGGCATGTGTGATATAATTTATCGATTTCAAATATTATTGTGTTTTAATAGAGATCAGATAATGTTTAATTGCGCATACCTACATGGAGGGTCTGCTATATCTAATTAAAACTTGATATTTAAAGCATCATCATCATTTAAAGCAATAGTTTAATAGGTACCTAGGGACTTATATAAAAGGTCACCTAAGCTTAAAAAAATAACCTTAATTTAGGTATAGGAATACAATTCTACATGATGAATTAATAAAAAATATTTAAGGTACTTACCCCTTATTTATCAAACTGAATAAATTAAATATTTATCAATGTATCTACACATCATGTAATGGGCGGTCTTATACCCTAGAAGCGATAATTTTTCAGACAACCTATGAGTGGAGAGGGTTTTTTGGCTCAAGAGGTGGTTAGCGGTGCACAAATGAATAAGGGTCTAGATCAATTTACTTTAGAATCAGAATTACAATTTGTTTATTTCCTATTTTAGCACACAATATAAAAAAAACACACGAAATATGCACGTAACAAAAAGCTTAAATTATCAAAATAAATGAAGTGGTACCTATACCTACCTATACAAGAAACTAAATTAAGAAGCACATAAATAGGCAAAATAATTGCGGTCCACATCGTCTTATAGGCCTCATAGATAAACAATAGTGCATTAACTGATACTCACACCAATTTTATAAAATAAAAGAATATGTAAGTACCTGCCTAGTTCTTATCTTCTACTTAGATCATCTAGTAGTTCGCTCCGAACTGAGATCTCTCCTGTATATGTATACCTACGTTGCCTGCTACTAAGTATAATAACATTTTTTTATTATGATAAGGCCGAAGGTGGAAGCGCACTTCACCCGGAATCCTCTACCAACTGAGGAACTGGCTATCTTACCTCTAAATGCCGGAACATAACAATTTTTAAGAATTGTTGTTATGGTGAGACTTAGGTAAGATGGTGGTAGCTAGCCAGGTGGACTTAAACAAAATCCTACCACCAACCAACCCAAGCACAATATTGTACTCCACATGGGAATCGATCCCGGGACCTCTGGATCTGATAACGGTGGTCGACCCACTAGACCACGGAGGCGGTTAAAAACTTTACAGGACATTAATTGACGAATATATGGTACTAGATAACGGTTAAAATACCTACTTATATACTTTACATACTTACTTACAACCAATACAGCAATACAAAACAACCCAAATACAGAACAAACATATGACAAATGTTGGTCCTGGGTGGGAGTCAACCCCACAACGAGGTACTAACTGAGCTGTGAGGCCATGTGAGGCTCGTATTTACTCGACACACATAAAACGTTTAACCAGGACTGAAAAAAAACAAAATTCATAATTCCTTATAGCTCAGTGATATCATTTGCAAGATGAATTTTTATCCATTAGCTATTCGGTCTTATTACTTATTAGAAAAAATAATTTACTTTGTATTCTACAGCAGGACAACTGCTAAACAGATGCTGGCAGAATGGCGAAAAACTAGTTGACTTCGAAATAAAAAAAAGCGAAATGACACGTGCTCGTTTTCTCGTTTTGCATTATTGCGTAACGAACATGAATATATGCATCATGGCAGGGCAATGATAAAGTAAACTGCTATGACACTTTTATGTCATCTCAATTTTTTGAATATATTCGTAATAGTGCTATAATGGGCAGACAATCAATGGAAGTCCGTATCATAGAGTAGGTACTTAAATCCATAAATTATAAATTTTAATTACAAAAAAAGATTAACGCCCAGATACCACCTGCCGCTGTAAAGGTGTAGATTGAACCCTAAATTTTCCCCTTCCACCCAAGCCATTCATAATTCCTTTAATTACTTAACCGTTTAGATTGTACAGACGAGAGGACGATATGTCAGAAAGAGCGGGAATATTTTTGATTGGTCATTAAGATAGGTCTGACCGAATGACCGGTGGCCACAGAAAAAAAAGTGTAACTTAATCTGAGTTACACTTTGTCAACTAGATTTTAAAGACGACATTACTTTGACATGTCTTGAAATAGATAACTCAATATTTCATAATAACTGAATAAATTGCTACTGACAATCCCATAAAAGTAGTTTCTAGTTTGTTTTTCTTAATTAAAAATAATTATGGCTACGTGTGTATAGAGCGTAATTTATAAAATACTTCAGATTTTAATCTGGGAATGCGTATTGCAATTTTATTATTACCATTTAATGTGAATTTGAGATACAAATTATACTCTTGATAATATTTTATACAAGCACAATGAAGTGGTTTATTTAAACTGTCATAAAATTATGTTTGGAGATTGTCAACTGCGATATATATCTTGTTAAAGTTTCAAAAAATTAAGTAGTCTTAGATCATCAGCTCTATCTGTCGAGTAATACCTTTGGTTACCTTATTGGGTTAAAAAAAAAGTAATACTTTTGGGTAGGTAGCCCACAACCGGTACTGACAAAAATAAATACCTACAGCTCAAAGGTTCTTCTCGTTAACACAAAAAAAAAGTTTATTAAATTGATTAAGAAACATTTTTTTTTGTTGGGTTGTTTCTAATTAATACTGAATAAACAATATCGAATACATCGTAGTTATTTATTTCCCCTAGCCAAAACCATATATATTAACAAAAAAAAAATCTTGGTGGCAACCCAAGATTGATGGTATTGATCGCCAATAAATCTGTAAAAACGAGCAGTATAAACAGTACCGACAGATGTACTGCCCTGAAAACAATTGGCCAACAAGAACAAAATAAAGTTTACGTTGCGCACATGGCCTGTTTGTAGCTATGTGGGCTATGTTTTATTTGGTTGTTTTAGTGTGGAACTTTCACATTTTATTTAAAAATCCCAGCTACATCGGATCTTTGTGTACATATAGCAATTTTTAAAACTTGATTTAAAAGTCCTATTTCGTTAATTCAGCAAGAATTTTGTAACTGCAAATCTACCGCCTGATAAGAATCGCCATTCGGAACAGGCCAACTCGGGCTAGTTATTTTTTATTTGATATTTTCAAACGCTTTTCTTAAACTAAAACACTTTTTTTATGTTGGTACCTTGTGAGTGATGCTTGAATATATTCTAGCATGCAACTTGCAACACTGAATCTGGGAGCTTCAGTGTTGCAAGAATATATTTGAAGGCTACATTACATAGGTACCTACTCGTTTTATTTTAGGTTGACAATCTACCTAGTGTAGTTCACATAGTGTATAAATTTACTTAGTATTTTATTAAATTTAGCTACCACTCACCTATCTATCTACACATTTCACAACCCCTATAGTCCCATGTTTTATATCTTTTGCTCTTTTAGTGAAACCAGTTCTGTGGGATATATCTACTTATACCGTACCACAGATCTTTTCCTTAGCTCTCTAGGAGGATATGACGCTCGGATAATACTTGGGTCACGATCACCTTATTTTTATAGAGCAATCAACGTACCTATATGGTTGGTGCAGTTATCTATAGTTATAAGTACTTACGCTGTGATTCAGTTTGTTGTGTAATCTATTTACTGTTTACAAAAAGTTCACTAGGCTGAACTTTTTAATTTGATTGCAAACGCTCCAATTACCAGTCAAATGCGACTCAACTCAACATAGTGTTAAAATTCGATAGCACATTTTCATTCGAAAAGAGAGAAAAGATTGAGATACGGGTGAAGTCCAGTTGCGTTTTCTCTCATAATGATTGAAGGAATTGTCACCCAGCATTCTGGGCAATAGTTTTAAACAATAACTTAGACTTGGAGATTTTAGTCTGAGTAGGAATTCCGACTTTTCCAAATATGGATCGGAATACAATAAACATATACAAAAAGGTTATCCATACTATTCTGTACGCTGTCTGAGATCATCCAGGACGGCTATTTCTCAGACAATCCCGATCAAAACACCATCGTAAAAGATGTAATTAGGTTCCAATCACGATATTTTGTAGTCTTAACCCATATTACCTACCTCACAAATGGGAATGTTGCTGTCGTGTTACGTCATTGCCATTGAGCAACGAGGAAAATGTACAGGTTTTCACTGAATCATGAAGTTTATTTGGTTTTCATTTTGTAGTTACCGCTGGCAAATTTATTTGGTTTTCATTTTGTAGTTAACGCTGGCAAATACAGACCAACTGTCTATGATATAAAAGGGGCTATTTCTAATGGTTTATGAATGGAATTAATGAAAATTCTTAAGTAAACACAGCGATTGTTGAAGAAAAACTAAAATGATAAGTGCAATGGGCTGTTTTATCGCTTGAGAGCAATCTCTTCCAGACAGTCTCAATAAAAAAACGCTTTATTTTGTCAATTGAAATATTTATATACCATCAACCAAATTTATATACTTACTCGAGGTTTAGGTACAAGTTTGGCATATAAACAAAACTTAAAAAAACAAAACTACTTACTAGATTATAATTTTTGGAAAACTAAATGTCCCGACTTACTAATAAATATCATCGGTATATAAATATATTACTTATGAGATAATGTATGTATCATAAGTATGTATAACAAGTACATTCATAATTATTAAACTAATTAATATCTACGATACGATAAGACATAATATAGTACAGTTACACAGATAAGGCATTATGGTTTTTGAATAATTGACTGAATTGTAATTCATGTAGTTATTTTTGTAAAAATGTATCATTTAGTTTTTAATTTTGTTGACGACTTTTTATTACGTTTACTGATTGGAAACTTGGAAGCTGGTTTTAGTCTGTTTGCAAAAAAAAAAACGATTTCACTTGACTCTTGAATGTGTAGTTACTTCACATCATAATTTCTTAATGGTTTCTTTTCGGACAAGGAACGTTACGAACGAAAATCGAATTCCAAGCTTAAAAGTTATGTTGCCGCGAATAATTGCGCCTCGTGATTAATTATTTATTGTAAACACAGAACGTTTTAAAAAAATAGAACACAGGCTGACGGAGCTTCAGAACAACATTCAAAGCGTTCTAAAAAAGTAAAAGAACAGTATAGGAACAGATGCAGCATACGGGAGAGGTAGAGGCAAGGCATTCTTATCACAAAAGCACCTAACGGGTTTCGACACATCTGCTGATCTGCTGTTGTGACGCGGTACAATTTGTGAGAGCTGGTTTGTAACGCCACAGGTTACGTTTGAGGGTTTGTTTTTATGTATGGAATTATTACAAGTTCAAGAAAACTGCTTAAAATTAATATATCAAAGCCGATAGGGTGCTATCATGTATCATTATATAAAAAAAACATCCAACCGTACCTTTATTATAAATTCGAAAGAACATGCAAGCTATGTTTATTTGTTTGTGTTTTTTTCACGACTGACGGCTGAACAGATCTTAATAAAATCTATCAAAAAGACAGATTGTACCCATGAGAAGAAAGTAGACTATTTTTATCCGGGTACTTACAACCTAGGTGAAGACGCGGGCAAGAGCTAGTTAATAGGTATATTCAGGCTTTTTGTGTACTTGATACGTTTTTAACATCTTCTCGACTATGTTATGACTTGGACCACAAACCAAAACGTCCGTCTCCAAAGGGTTGCGGGAGCATACAAGGTGTTTCGCTGTTTTTTGGCGACAAGTTGCAAGAAAGGTGCGTTCAAAAACTTAAGTTCATCGTCTGTGGGAACGCGGAAACATATTTTCTGTGGCAAAAAGGATGTGGGTCGGAATAATGACATTTGTAAAATCGGGAAGTGTACAGTTATGCCAACTTCCTTTGATTCGGTGCAAGTGAATATTACAAGATGTACGTTCTCATTGATTTTTTCCAATCCAGACCGGATGATTCTAGTCGTTAAGATACTTTTATTTACTGAACGACTCAGATTAGACAGGAGGTTTAATGATATTTACTGTTATATGTAAATCCTTAATTGGCTTTATGTTTCGTTATAAGTGAAATATGTTTAAATTTGAGAACTGTAGATTTGGTTAATTAGTACTTGTGTAAAGAAAATGGTTTTTAATCGAAAAATAAACTTTCTATACACGTGTAAAAAAAATAGTATATTTATTGAGCCAACTACCTACCTAGTCATCAGCAAAAGAAGAATTTCATAGAAAATCTTTAAATAAGTAAATTAATTAATTTTACCAATTACAAAACAATTATTGACCTCATTAAGTCCAGTACAGACCAGGCAGTAGTTTTTTCGAACTTTATATTAGATTGTAAAAAGAGATTCTAGATGAGGAATGGCGCATTCAAGTTGATTATTAATCGCTTCATCGAAATTATTTTTACATCTCTCATCAAACACAGTATGCAAACAATTCAATCACACTCTGAGCCATCTGCCTGTCGAGTCGATGAAACTTGATAAATTACCCACAAACGACGCCAAAATAGTTAAAAAACCACCAAAAAACAAAGCACATGCGACACTAATCACTTACTGCCGATTTTTAAGAACGGATGTACCGGCGGAAATTGGCACCTTTTTAGTACCAACTAAACAAACAAAACGACTACTTTGCTTTACCGTTTCAAAAATAGAGTGTAGAATCGAATGAGTTTTTAAAATACGGTGGAATATGTTTCGAGCATCAAAATTAAAAATGTAAAAAGTTTGTTCTTTCGTAGTATGTAGGTCATGTTTTTGCTATCAATTTTATGCAGATGTGGGGTTTAAAGAACGCGTTGTGAGTGGCAGATGCACCGTAGACCTTGAAGACGTTTGGAAAAAATGAAACACCTTTGCTTTGGAGTCTATGTTTTTTTTTGTTTTGCTACGAGAACTTACCATATGCTAAACAAAATCAGTATTACGTGATCATTAAATATCACTTTATTCGTCGCAAGGACACAATAGTTTATTTACTTAGGTACCTAGACATAAACAATATTTATTTACATATAATTACGTTTTAAAAACTAAAAAGATTACCGACTTCAATGAAGAATATGATACAATTTCGATTACCTGGATGACGTATATTTTCCTATTGTTTTGATATCAGATATACATAAAAAAAAAAGATTCCGACGAATAGAGAACCTCATTCTTTTTTTTTTGATAGGTTAAAATAGCACACAACAACAAAAAAATAAATTAAAACATACTACTATACTTTCGGTACCATATTTAGGTATTGTTGTAGACCCGAGCCAATGCCTTACGGGAAAAAATGCATCACCCGATTTGAGCCTGCACCTTCAGTTTCACAGATGAATTGTCCGCCATGCGGCTATGGTCGAGTCGAAGTAAGCTGAGTAAATAAACCGGTCATGTCGGACACAAGCACACAGAGGGTACCGACCCACATTTCAATGCAAAATATCCGTTATAGGGGGGGTCGTTTTTTTTTAAATATATTTATTGTTAGCGGCAACATAATAAAGCATTCAATTGTCTACCTATTACGGTTCATGAGATAAAACCCGCTGACAGGTGAACTCCGGCCGGCCATAGAATAGTCGGAGAAGACATGTGATGGTGGCTTCCGGCAATACCACGTGACTTGGAAGTAGTAGTTTCTTGAGTTGAAGCCAGAGCAAATAGTGCAAATTAGAGATACGCGGCTACAAGGAGCTAGCAGATGACCCGTGATGATGATGAAAGCCCGCTGACAGACAGACAGACATGCACCCTTTGAGTACGAAACCCTAAAAAGTGTTTCACAAAATTGATATAAATCGCAAATTATCGGTCATCATCATCACCGGATGTTCTTACTACCATTATCGTTAATCTTCACTTAATTACCTCCGATGTGGTACCTACTAAAACATCAACGATTATTGTCATTTTTCAAGCAAGGGCGACATCACACGGGAACGTAGATTTGGATCTTGCCTTAACCCGTTTGTTGAATGTAGTTTCTGATAGCGCATAAACGACGCATCTTATGCATTTAGAGTTGAGATAGCCAGTTCCTTAGCTTACTTTCTAGTACTTTACAGCCTGCAGGTGAGATGATGGGGAAGCGCTTTCTCGTGTCACAATGGAAAAATATACATCGGAGTACATTTTCGGTCCACTGGACTCCGAGTACCTATTTTTAATACTTTTTTTATTTTTATTGTACGACGGGGAAGCGCTCGGCCTTCATCTCACCTGGTAACAAGTTGAGATAAGGCTGACGGTGGGGGCGCACTTCACCCGGAATCCTCAACAGACTGATGAACTGGCTATCTTACCTCTAAATGCCGGAAAACTACTATTTTTAGAATTGTTGTTATGGCGACAGAATTAGGTAAGATGGTGGTAGCTAGCCAGGCAGGCTTATACAAAGTCCTACCACTAACCAAACAAAGCACAATATTGTTCTCCCCCTGGGGATCGAACCCGGGACTTCTGATGGATCTGAAATCGGTGGGTTGAACCACTAGACCACAGAGGCGGTATACAACTTGAAGACCAAGCGCCAAGCGCTTCCCCATAGCACAATAAAAAAAAAGAAGTCTACGATGAGCAAACCTACAGAGAAGGTGCCCAGACGTTGATATAAAGGTTTGGAAGTGCGCATAGTAAAAAAAAACTAACAGTAGGTACTTATTTGTAATTGAGCTATGTTTATATGTAGATCCTTAATATGTTGGTTTATTTTTCAAGGCCACGCAAATGCCTATTGCCTACATGATAACATTATAAGCCTACATTCGCCCTGAACGCATAACGGGTTTAATTATATAAGTACAGAGTTGAATTTTCCCTAGGGCAATGATGACTCGAGCCACGCGCCCGAGTCAACCGACGAAACCCGAAATTTACCGAAGGCATTGCCAAAAAAACCTTTATACGAATTACGGCTTTTTAGTTCAAACGATAAAGTTAATTTTCGCCTGGATAGGTAATGTGGTAGAAAAGCCTCGAAGGTATAAGCAGATGTGTTTCACACAGTTTTCGATGTAACCTTTATGGATTTTTTTCTTAAGAAAGGCATGTGCTAAGACGCCAGGTAAAGAAAGATACAGCTGTCTTTCTTGTGTTTTGGTTCTTCTCTAGTCTTTTGTAGACTGAATTAGAGAGCAAATTTAAATTAGAACTTTTCTACCTATTTTTAAAATACTTTGAAGAAATTCAAAGTTTATTTCTTAAACTTTTCGAACGGTTTTTTTTAAGGTGATTCTGACTTGCCCTTTACGCTTGCCTGGGCAAAGATGGTCTACAATGGAGCGAGTCTTCCCAGAAAATGCCTATTAGCTCTCTTTTGTATACAACTAAGTATTTTTTAATAAAATGTACAATTAATCTAACTATGTACAAATTAATCAGTCAGATTACCTAAGGACCGTTACAAACGGCCCTTAGGTAATCTGACAAAATAGGTAACTCAACTGTTCGAGAGCAGTCCCAGACGGAAGCGTGCCCAAGACACTGGCTGCATTGCCACGCTGAATAGCTATGCTAATACGCTGGCCAAAATAAGAGCCAGCCCTTGGGTCATGTGTAGCCTCAATCAAAAGTCCCGCAATATTTTTGAAAACCTGGAGGGCACCGGCTCCCCACGGACCCAAGGTCTCGACCCCAAAAGGCTTAATATATACTCTCTTTTTAAATGTGTTATACGGTGGGGGTATATTCTGTAGTAAATATATTTCTCGTAATATGATACCAGAAAGTCAGGTTTCCGTCGTCGTTGAGGTAGTTTTTGTCCAGCGATTGAATTTCTTTGATATTAAATGGCGGTTTAAATTGTTACGGTTAAATTGATAGAGACAAAAACATATCGTTTTTACAGTCTCCAATCGTTATGCAGCTGATTGATTGACTGTCAATCAATGTTTCAGTAAACTGTAAACCTGACCAAAACTAAAACTTGCACGATAAAATTTATATATTCTAATTAATTAATCTAGCTTACCTATTTGAGCCTTTTGGGGTGGAGACCTTGGGTCCGTGGGGAGCCGGTGCCCTCCGGGTTTTCAAAAATCTTGCGGGGCTTTTGATTGAGGCGACAAGTGACCCAAGGGCTGGCTCTTATTTAGGCCAGCGAATTAGCATAGCTATTCAGCGTGGCAATGCAGCCAGTGTCTTGGGCACGCTTCTGTCTGGTACTGGTCTGGAACAGTTGAGTTACCTATAGGCCGTTTGTAACGGTCCTTAGGTAATCTGACTGATTCCTTTGTACATAGTTAGTTTAATTGTACTTTTTATTGAATAAATGTTATTTTATTAATCTAAGATTTAATTTAAAATAATACGATTAAATATAATTGAAAATTCCGCAGTAAGAATTTACAACAATAATAAAAAACCGACAGTAATAAAATCTCTCCCGGGAAATTACTAAATAAAAAATGGCATTTTTAAAGAAAACAAATGTTTATAATCGTATGATTATAACCGGTAACTGCGCAAGGGGAAGTTTTTTATAAGGTCAACATTTTAAATACCTAATCAAACAAACTTGTATCATTCTCTCCCTCCTAAGGTTATGTAACTTTTTTTTTATTGTGCGACGGGGAAGCGCTTGGCCTTCATCTCACCTGGTAACAAGTTAAGATAAGGCCGAAGGTGGAGGCGCACTTCACCCGGAATCCTCAACAAACCGAGGAACTGGCTATCTTACCTCTGAATGCCGGAACACAACTTTTAGAATTGTTATTATGGCGACAGAATTAGGTAAGATGGTGGTAGCTAGCCAGGCGGACTAAACAAAGTCCTACCACCAACCCGGGATCTCTGGATCTGAAATCGGTGGGTTGAACCACTAGACCACAGAGGCGGTTATTAACAAGTTAGAACAAAGGTAAGATTAGTAGGAGAGAGTAGACAGCAGAATACCACCCATTGTAATGTAAACTTTTTGTTTTTTTAATACAATAAAGAATGATCATCATTTATTCATTCATTTACTTTATTTTGTTCCCCAATTTATCAAAATCAGTTAACATTTAGTTAGGTATTGTTCGGTGTTCAAAATAGAAATTGTAGTGTGTTGTGTAAAGTTATAAAAAAAACATTGATTTATACTATGGATGTACAAAACTATGGAAACAGCAGCAAAATAAAACAAATACAATTTAAAACATGACATAAAATATGAGCAACGTTTCAACTTTCCAGCATCTCTCGATTTTTTACTCATAGACGTTAACATGTCATGTTTTTTTTTCTCGCCGGCACGTACCAAATGTTACGAGATGGCAGCTGCGCACGCGTCCTCAAGATCATTTCGCGAATTTTCGTTTCTTGGGAGACAGATGCGGTACTTTGTATTTCCGCCACCTATGCATAAACGTCGTATCTCCATTACTTTGCAACGAAAGTTACGCCATTTTGCTGCTAAGACGCGTCGCGATATCGACACCGGTATTTTTCTCACAAATGCACGCAGAAATCGTCTGCAATCGGTTAAGATAAGGTTTAAAATGGCTGCGGTTGTGTTATATGAGGTGCAAAGTAACGTTTTGCGAAGTAAAAATGTATTTAAAAGCATGAAAACACTTTGCACACCTGACATTGTAGGGAGGCAGTATAAAGGTTGTTTTTGCTGCGCATTCAAAAGATGATCTTTATGAAAAGTGGTTCGGTTACTATGTTGTATTATGGTAATTTCACAGTTGAAAGAGTTTGTTTGTTCATTGTCAGTCTTTGCAAAGTTTTAATGCGAACGATATAAATGTAGTAAAGATAAATATAGAAGAAGAGAATAAGATAAGTAATTGGACGATGTAACTTGTGAAACTATTATTGTTATTAACGGGATATAGAGCAACATTACATACCAAGATTGATTCAGGAGGCCATTGAGATTACCGAATACAGGAATTTTAATCGTAAGGATGGTTTTCAACTATCTGGAACCTGGAATCCTGTTGTAAGAGAATGCAAAAGTCAAAAAAGTGCAAGACCGACCGTACGTAGGCATAATGTTAGTGTGTTTTGCTGTGATCGGGCTGCATTCGAGATTAAAACCAGTGGTAGAGTCGTTAGTCGCAGCAAAACACCGAGAAAGAGGGTAGATCGTTTAGGCGAACATTAACTACCTTATTCTTCTCGCAATGACTTCAGTGTATCCGTGATCATGGCGCATGCAACTGCGTCAAAATATCTCAAAAAACAGTAAATCATGGTAAATATCCCGTTAATATTAGTTATAATTGGACTTTTAAATTTTTTTAATAAGGTCTTTGGCCTCGGTATATACATTCCTCCGCTCCAGACCATACATGTGGACATCAGCAACATTATGAGTATTCATCAGTGCACTGTCATCTTCAACCCTCTTGATAGGTGCGGAGATTTTGGCCTAAACGTAAAGAAGGTTCTTATCCAACTGTCAACGGGACCTTGTTGACGTAACGACATTATGATGAGTTTCATTATATTTTCTTACAAACGTATTTAGAAATAATGACAGCGTTAACAGTTTTGACATTAAATTGTGCTGCATTTTAGCACAGAATAAATAGTGTAGTTGATAGAGTATTTTTCTTTTCTATTAAACTAAAAATCCGATTGCTAGACTGATTTATTACCAAAATAAATTGATTTGTAGTTTGAAAATGAACACAGACTTATTGAAAAAAAAACTGATTCATTAGATAAGTATATAAATCAGTTAGAGCGTTTAAAAGCATTCCAGTATACCTACTACATTTTATGTCTCCGCATGTTGCTAAGCGCGTAATTAACTAATTACCGGACGTTAGAGATGTAAAAATTCAATCATAAAATATATCAAGTAACAAACTAGAAGTAGGTATTGGATGTGAACCGGTAAAACGAACGAATTAAATAATTTCGATAAACACTTACAAATTGCGGCTTTTAAGCGCATTTGCAAATGTCGTTCATGTTAAGTAAACAGGTTAAAAGGTTCAACTTTTCGGAATTGTAATTCTGATTCCAGAATGTTAGACCGATATATAAAAAAAACAAACTTTTCGGTCTGTTTTGTTTGCGAGTATTACACCAAGGGTGACCCACATCCCAAGGCAGAAAAAGCTAGTTTCTTGTATTTTGTTGGAGCATTCATATGGATCCGACTCACGCTTGGCCAATTTTATCTTAGAGACCTAGTTGTTAGTAAAGATTAACAAGCAAGACTAACTTTCATCATGCGAACGGTAAGGAGTGGAATACGTTGCCTTCGTCTGTTTTCGCTGAAAATTACAATATGGGCCTCTTCAAGGCCAGAGTGAATGTTTTCTAGACCAGCTCACTACATAGTCGCTTGCCATCAGGCGAGATTGTGGTCTAACGTAGGTTTATCTTAATTAAAAAAAAAAATATTAAAATAATTAAGACAAATAATTATTCATAGGTATAACATGACAAGACAGAAGTATTGTGATCAAAATTGCCGTAGCGGTCATCCATGGATGTCGTAAAAGCCGGCTAAGGGTATTCACCAGAATAAGGTCAGTTGCTTCCTACATGTGTACTATCGAAACCTTTACTGCGATCATAATCCGCCTGCCAAATGCCTGTCGGAATTTCCTAAAATCCTTTCTTTGTGCACCCCCTTATGTTGGGTAAAAGGAAGCTTAAAATTCCAAAAAAAAACAAAAAAATCCTCTGACTTGGGCTTGGGCTGTACGTTAATTTTTCGTCAGTCAGTCAGCTATCGACGAAAATCGATGGTATAGTCGATGTTTGAAAAATGCTGCTAAAATATACAAATTGCACTCTGCCAGGACATTTAAATCACTATGTCAAATTACTTTTATTACGTTGAAATAGCCGTTTTCCCACAGAGTGGAGCGGGCTTCCTGATTGGAATACTAATATGTCTTTATGTCTTAGGCAATACATATTTGTACGCTCGTAAACGTTGTATTACATACACTGAGTGAACAAGTACCTAGGGTACACACATGTATCTAAGTTACCTAGGTCGTTTACTGCTTCATCGTTATGTTACGACTACACTGGATGTTATACAGAAAGTTAATCTGATCAGTAATAATCAGAATCGAAGGGATCATCTTGTCTGTATGGCGGAGAAGCGCTTGGGCTTCATCTCACCTGGTGTACAATTTATAGTTGAAGGTGAAATGCACTTCACCCTGAATCCTCAACAGACTGAGGAACTGGCTATCTTACCTCTAAATGTCGGAACACAACAATAAATAATTATTTTATGGCGACAGAGTTAAGATGGTGGTTGCTAGCCAGACAAGACTTGAAGAACGTCCAACCACTAACCATACCAAGCACATTATTGTACTCCCCTGAGGATCGAACCACTAGACCACAGAAGTGATAAAATAAAACTAGACCACAGAGCCTTTAAACTAAGCCTGAGATGGAGGCCAAGCGCTTTCCCGTCGTACAATAAAACCCGATAGCTTCCCTTGTAAATAGTTGTAAGTAGTTAGCTATAATAAGATAATCAATCACTAATTTCATAAAAGAATCACATAACGTGTACATTATATACAGAACCTAGAGCTATAATATATTTTGCATATTTCAGTTGTAATATCTAAGAAGGGCATAGAGTAGGGTTTCCAGGTCTCGTTTTGATCATTTTGTTGATTTGTCGTTCATTTTAAAATGGCTCGTCCGTTTCAAATGAAATCCTGGCGACACAACAATAATAAAAATATAAGAAAAAAGTGGTTGTATCACAAAACCCTTTACTTCTTACCACAGACACATTTTACCGGCAAAATTTTATTTGAATCTGACGTGACATCTCTAAATGAACGACAAACTGTGTTTGTATGGGAGAGCGGTTCTACTAGGATCTCTTAACGGAATCTAAGTGACGTCATCATTGATCGCCTAAATGTCAGTAACCACTAAAGTGCCGCACAGTGCCTATCTACACAGTTTATTGAACTGTAGTTTTACTGCAAATGTTGGCGTTTATCAAATAAGTATATACCTGGTAGGTAATGTTGACTTGAGCAAACTGTATACGATAGATCCTGCAATAATCCAATCTGTATTCGTATCTTATACATTTGGTTGGTGGTAGGACTTTGTTTAGGTCCGTCTAGCTAGCTACCACCATCTAACCTAATTCTGTCGCCATAATAACAATGATTAAATTGTTCTGTTCCGGCATTTAGAGATAAGATAGCCAGTTCCTCAGTTTGTTGAGGATTCCGGGTGAAGTATGTTTTTGCCTACGAACTTATACTTACTTGCTATCCCGGTGATACATTTAAAAATCAACTAAATAATAGGTGAATTTTGCTTCTACCGTAACTGGTTACGAACCTCCGTTTTTGTATGCGGCTGAGGGCGTATGGAAATGTCCGGATCGGCCTTCCTCTTATGATTTCAAGTTATGATAAGGCCGAAGTTGGATGAGCACATCACCTGGAATCCTCAATAGTCTGGGGAACTGGCTATCTTACCTAAAATGCCGGAACGCAACAATTTAGAATTGTTGTTTCTGCGACAGACTTTGCGAAATAAACAACGTTCTAATACCAACCGAGCCAAGCACAATATTGTACTCCCCTGGGGATCGAACCCGGGACCACTACACCACGGAGGCGGCAAATAGTTGTAGGGCGTATGGCTAAGATCATATTGCATCCAGATGTCCTAGTGATCAGTTCGTTTAGTTAGAACCATCACGTGGTTCAAACTTGCATGATGATTCGAACTGACCACCTGATGGTTCGAAAGGTTCCTGATAACGTGCTCCGGAAGCCGTCGGTCCTCGGTACAACTGTCGGTCCATGAAGAAGTGGTTGGTAAATACCATGGCAGACGCAAATGGTGGCGTAGTTTTTCATAACGAGCTGAAAATAGTATGTCGAATGCTAAGTAAGCTTTATGAGCTGAGGATATGCTGTCACAGAAATAGTAGATTATTAACCAAGGGGATAAAGCAGTGTCTTCTGTCGCGGGTGACGATTTAAATCGCGAGCGTAACGAAGGACTCGAGTTTTACTCCCGAGCGTAGCGAGGGTGTTAAAAACTTAAATCACGAGCGAGGCGAGGGTTTTAAGACGAGTCCTGAGTGTAGTGAGGGATTTAAGTTCACCCAAGACTAAGACAGCTTTATCACCGAGGAAAATACTCTACTTTTCGTACCATTTGCGAAAAAATTAACACAATAAATACATAATTCTCATATTTTTAGATAAGCATATAGGCCTTTCGCACTTCTCCTCGCTGAAAATTCTTCATAAGTTTTTAAATAATTTTCCTTGGATTTTGTTGGAAGCAAATTATTTATAATTGCGGCAGCATTTGCACTGATGGAATCCGACAATTCACTGTCACTGTCGCTTTGATTTAACATCGTAACGTATTTTTAGAACATAAACTTATTTATAAAAATAAATTAATATAAAAAAAAACTTAACGTTTAAGTATTTGAAGAAAATAAAAACGCGGCAAATTCCTAGACTAATATTTTTTTTTCGGAAAAGCAAAGGCATCACAAGCTCATACGGCCTCGTCGGTTTTCGTAATAAATTTTATTTAATAATCATAACTGCATAATAAATGCGTATTCCTTTTTCAAAAAGATGTATAATGCTTTATATATAAACTCAATGGTGTAAACTCAGATGTAGTTCAGTATAAATTTGGGTAAGTATTCCAAATTTAGATCACATTCTCCCCCTAGAGGAGGATGAATGAAATTCAGTTCGATTTTCTTTCCCTGTTTTTAACAGATTAAAAATGACTATTTTTATGTTCGCTTTTTGTGGCATAGAATGTCACTTTTTTGAGCAAGTGGTACGAAAAGGTTTTTTTCCATCATTGAATGATAGGTGAATGATACTGAATACAAGTGAATAGTAACAGAAAACTGTAGATATTCATTCAGATTGAGATCGTCAAGAAAAGAGATTGATATGGAGATAGAAGGACTTTACCCTAAAAAAAGGCAGTTAGTGTCTTTTTTAAACAGTAAGATTATTTGTGATCGGTTTGAAACGTCAACTCTAGCGCCTCTTGGTTCGGAATTGTGACCAGCTTCCAAGGAGAAATTCACATCCGTTATTATTATCCTTGAAGTCCTGCATGACAAGGATCACATTATTTTCACCGCTACAGTTGAGTGGCGCTACCAGTCTGCCCAACCTAGAACCAACGCGAGTCATAGGATGTTTTTGGATTTTGGATTCGAGTGGAGGGGTTAAGGAGTTTTTTTTTAAATTAATATATATGTAAATTACATACCTAACCCTGGAAAATATTAATTACTAGGTACCTAACTACAAACCTAATGGACCGTGTGCTACATTTTGAAATCACCATTTAGCTGTCAACTGATGGTAGGTATAGCAACATTGGGGCACGCATTCTTATCGTTTATTTTTACCTATTCTGTAGCAGGCTACTTAGTTTGTAGGTTTCTTATTAGACAACCATTACCACAAAACTGACTAGATTAACAAAAAAAGTCGAGCAATGACAGGCTAAATAATAATTCTGACTACAGACTGTCATTATATGAAGACATTATGAGAAACCTCAACAAACCTTTGCAATATTTAGGGCAATTACCTTCTAACTTCTGTCACTTGTCACTTCACAAAAGGCTTTAGGTAGGTAATTTAATTTAGTGTCTGCACGCAAAAAATGTGTAGACCAAAGTTCAATGTGTTTTTTTTTCGAGGTCATAGTCGGGTTGAGACTTGTTGCTATATGGAGTTGGTGGCACACATTGCAATAATACTAATCATAACGTTTCAAACATTGCATTTTAAAACACAGGTTTTCCTCACTATTTTACAAGCCTCATAGCTCAGTTAGTAGTAACTCTGACTTCTACGCTGTAAGTTGTGAGTTCGATTCCGACCCGGGACAAAAATGTGGGTGATGAATGTAGATGTTTGTTCTGTGTTTGGGTGTTGTATCATTATAGTACGTATGTATTAACAAAAAAAGTATTTAAGTTTTCTATCCGTAATCTAGTTCCCATATTACAAGCTATGTTTAGTTTGGGGCTAGATGGCGCTCTCTGAAATTGTCTTGTAATATTTATTATGATTATTATTGATTATTTATACGGTTATGTTGATGTAGGTATAAATGGTCTCGATTCAAAAGATTGATCATCATCAAAGTGAATGTGATTCGCCGGGTAGACTATTTGTAGATGATGTGGTAGCTAGTCAGGCGGACTTAAACAAAGTCCTACTACCAACCAAACGATGCACAATATTGTACTCCCACTGGGGATCGAACCCGGTACCTCTGGATCTGACACACCACAGACTAGACCACAGAGGCGATATACATGACTAAAACCCGTGTTTTGTAATGTATAGTATGAGATGTACCTAATGTATAGTTTAAAAAATGTTGTAAAACAAAAGCTATCCAGGAAAGCTTATTATAAAATTTCAGATTACCTAGAAGATAAGAAAGCCTGGCATTAAAAAAATGAATTTGCTCCAGTGAATAAATTGTAATTAGTACTTATAAGATAATTTTAATCTATTGTAATGGATCATAAAAAAAAAAACTAGCCCGAGGTTCTTGTCTGTGTTTCAACGTGATCCTAAAAAATCTTACTGAATAAATATATTTGACTTTGACTTTGACTTTGACTTTATTTAGTGGGAGATTGTGAAGGATCCAGATGGTCGAAGGGATTTGGGCAAGTTCCTTGCCCTGCAGTGGAACGAAATACGCTTAAAAATCATGTAGGCATTTCACGTAAATCTCGGTGTATACCTGCCCTATCGAAGTCTTGTTACAGGGTAACTTAAAGTTTCTACCTGTGACTCAGCTGTGCCTTACAAACTGTCTTGTAAGCTGCGTCTCAGCGTCGCTTGCGCAAGTTCCACACGCTTTCAAACACTTTAAAAGCGTACCATCCATTGCTGTTTATGTTAGAAGTCCTTATTTTTTCGAAGAATCAGAAGAGCAATGTAGAGAAGTTATGGATGTCAGTAAACTTAAAGTTAAGCACCTGTTTGCATACGACTTGTGAGATTTAATAGAGACGTTTTGTCTGTACGTGACTTTTTTGTGTGGTCTGTCCAAACATTGTGGTTATGAATGTTTTAGAGTAAACTGTCGTATGAGCTTACGGCGTTTTGGCCAATCAATGACAAGAGCGGTATGACTAATGCACATTATTTTAAATTTTGAATCGTTCTTTTGACTTCATCTTCAGAATTTGCATGTGATTTAGCTGAGATCAAACGCTATCTTAATGTTTTCTGATCTCATGATTATGCTACAAATTACTTTCGATTACCTATTGTCAAGTGTCTGATGTTCCTTTTGAAGAAATTATTAGGTGAACAAGTTATCTAGACAAGCGCGCTCCATATAATGTATTTTTTTCAAGTAGGTTAGTAAAAAAACGCTTGGCTATGATCATTAAAAAAATGATGAATATTGTAGTTGGTTGATGAATATGGTAGTGCCTATTACGGAATATTCCAAGGCGTTACAATACATTTATTAACCCAGAGGCGGTTAATAAATGGTCTAGTGGTTCGCCTACCGGTATCAGATCCAGAAGACCCGGTTTCGATCCCCAGTGGAGTGGTAGGACTTTGTTGAAGTCCAACTGGCTAACTACCACCAGCTTATCTAAGTCTGTCACCATACCAACAATTCTAAATTGTGTTCTCAAGTGTGTTGCTTTTAGAGGTAGCCAGTTCCTCAGACAGTTCAGGATTCCGGGTGAAGTGCGCTTCATCTTCGGCCTTATTTACTTGAAACCAGATAAGATGAAGGCCAAGCGCTTCCCCGTCGTATAATAAACTTTACCCACTTAGTAAAGTAAATGAAAACACTAACAAAAGAAACACATTATTCACCCACTTTTGTATCTATTGAAATCGTAAGTGTTAAGATATACGTGGGAGGAACACAAGATGGTTATTGAATATTTTTTTGTAAACAGGCCTTGGGCCCCACTTCCTTGATCGATTATAGATTGTAACTTCGAGGCATTGTTTAATAAACACAAAAAACCAACAACTTACCAATAAGGAGCATAACAATATGCCTTTGCTGATTGGCTCATTAAAAAACAGTTTATTGTGTGAACTGAAAATGTTGCATGATTCTGTAGAACGGTTTTACACAAGTATTTAAATATGTCCTTAACTGGATTAAATACCTACGGCATAACTTTCTAGGTTGGTATTATTTTGTAGGTACCTACGTTAAATAATAATTACAATTGCTGGCTTAATGTGATATAAGTAATGGTATGTGTGAGATGAAGGCTCTCACGCGAGACTACTACAGATTCAATAGATAGAGGATGAATGGAAACAGTACTTACTTTTAGAAAAGGAAAAAAAGGTGTTCGATTTTCAAACGGGTTTTCAAAAACTGGCCACAAAATGTTAGTAAAAGTCTGCGAAATTGGACTATTGCAGGCTCTGTTCCGTCCGACAAGCGATTATAGCTCGCATATCCGACTCCGTTCCCACGGCTGCTACAAACGGGTTATTATTAAAACCTACTGCATTATCCGATTGAATTAAAACTTTATTTTCTTTCGCTACGGTGGATTTTTCCTTACCCACGCTACATCAGGTGAGACATCACACAAAACGGACTCAAATGCACCGAGCATTGAATTCAAATTTGGAATCGCAGCTACTAGAAGATGCTGGCCACAAGAGCACGATTTGAAATTCGTATTTGGAATCATCGGTGAAGGATTTTAAGTCCTCTCTCTGTTGTTTGAGAGTTTCAAAGTTAAGTGGCGGTAAAATTTTGGTTTTTATTGGACGTAATAAGTAGAAAACATATTAATTGTGTGCGTCTATGTTTGTGTTGAATGAAGCATTACATTTAACTGTTATTTGAATAAATGGATCGTCTATCAAATGTTTTTAAAGAGTTTGACAGCACCATTTTTGTTTTAATGGCATCGCAAGGTTAGTGCATACATGCCAAAGCCGGGTTCAAATCTTTACGTTTTATTTTATTTGGAAGGTTGTTTGTTTGCACTGGATTATTTTAACGTATCGTTTACTTTACGTGACGCATTATATTGTTGATGATTCATGGGTTTTTTAAGATGTTTTGAGACATTCAAATCTTCTGGGAAAGTCTGGTTTTCTTCAAAACAAGAGTGTTTTTCAGGTGCGGTTTCTTTAGCTGTTGATTTTTGGCGTGAAATATGTAATTTGAGATTACATTTTTTATATTTCTAATACACTAAAATAAGGTTGGGGCTACTTCCAATAAATCAAATCGTATTTGTCTTATTCTATTTTATAATTATAAAAATATATAATAAGCACACGACAACAAATACTTAAGAACAAAACATTTTGCATATTACCTATATTGCTTTGAGTCGTAGAATAAGTAATATCTGTAACTGTTCAATTGTTGCCTGAAATAGTGGTATGATATTATCATGGTTTTTATATCGTCTGAGAATGCTCAATATCTTAAGAAATAAGTGAAGTAGCAGGCTATAAGGTCCAGTGTACCTGAGTGTTTTGAATTGAATCAGGAAGTCTGTAGAAACTTCTGCAATATCCTATTGTTGAAGATGGCTGCTATTGGCAGCAACAAAAGTAATATTTTTAATTTCTTTTGAAATAGGGTAAGCTTTGATCCTTGAGGCTTGCCTGGCCATTAGGCGAGGTTGAGGTCTAATATACAGCGAGCTTTTCCAGAAGCTGCCTAGTAAAGGCTTGTTGTTGGTTAGACACGTTTTACTAGCAAAAGCCTCGTCCCATCATCACGTGGGAATTTCCAAAATTCCTGTCTTGGTTAGTCAGTCTGTCAGCTAAACGAAGATTTTAAATATTTAGAATTTGGAAAATGTTAAATAACTTACAGGGAATACTTACAGATGTCCCGGGCTTTAAGTATATAATCATATTACTGGCACTTTACTTGTATTTTGTAACTATTTAATGGTACCTAATACCTAATAGGTACTATGTTAGGGACACTTAAGTTGGGTAACCCACGCGTTTCGTGTAGCCTAGAGGAGAAGGTAACTGTGGCCGCAGTCTGAGTCCAGAGATCGTTGATTAACGCTTGTGATCGTTGGCGATTAGATGACTTTTACTATGTGACTATATTAATAAAGACTACTACAACCCACTAAGATTTTTACTATCATGGGGTCGAAATTCGACCGGGAAAACGTGAAAAAACCTGGCAAACGGAATCGAAACGGTTACGGCTGGTGGAACAGTAAGGGCGCCTGGACTCTCCTGCCGAAGTCGAGCGTCAAGCAGTTTGCTGTGTTCCGTGGGTACGCGGGAGTGCCATTTATTATGCAGCTTCTGGACTTTCCCAACCGCCTCTGTGGTCTAGTGGTTTGCCTACCATGTTACCTAATTCTGTCGCCATAACAACGATTCTAAAATTGATGTGTTCCGGCATATAGAGGTACGATAGCCAGTTCCTCAGACTGAGGATTCCGCCTTATCATAACTTGTAAACCAGGTGAGATGAAGGCCAAGCGCTTCCTAGTCGTGCAATAAAAAAAGCTTGCTCCATGGTAGCCTTGAGGTCGAGAGCTAACCCATTTCAAATAACAAAAAATATTAGACCGAAAAAAAAAAACTCAGACTAGGTCTAGTGTTTATGGTAAATGTCGTAGATAGCTGTTATTCAATTATTAATCGTCTACATTTGCAAGATGACGTCATTCTCTCGGATTATCCGTGGCTTAGGCAATATCTATGCACGTCTGGTGTATGATTTGTATATTTTTAGCGAAGTGATAGATTGATAGATCTGAGTGTAATAGCAGTCAGATACGTGGGCGGATAAAAGATCGTCGAAAAGTTTAAAAATGAAATGTTTTGTTCGGTTTTGAATTAAGATAGTATCGTAAAAGTGCGCTGAAGATGTCAGCCGATCTGCCCAATAATATGTTACGCAAATATTTTTCATAAGATCTATTTCAAAAATCGTATCAACGAGAGGTTCGGTAAGTTTTGAGAATAGTACGAAATAGCGTTTTTTAAATTATCGCGATTATTATACATAATTAAGAACAAAAACGGGTCTTCATCGCGTAGACGTTGTAACACGGTCGAAACTGTCGGGAATATAAAAAGGTACGTAAATTTTATTTTTTTAGACGACTTGGAAGCGCTTAGCCTTCACCTCTATTTATGATAAGGCCGAAGGTGGAAGCGTACTTCACTTGGAATCCTCAACATACCGAGATGTCTGTTTTGCCTATAAATGCCGGAACACAATTTAGAATTGTTGTAGTCACCCAGGCGGACTTAAACAAAGTCCTACCACCAACCAAACCAAGCACAAATTTGTACCCCACTGTGGACTGAACCAAAGAGCTACGCCCATACAAACAACGTAAATGAGTTATTGTTTTTTATTTTAGCTCTTCAGTAAAACTATGACAGCAAATATTTAAAACCAGCCAAGCGCGAGTCAGACCCACACGAATGTTTCAGAACAAAATGCAAAAACGCTTGAAATGAGGGTCAGCGCTCTGGCTGTGCGTGTCTTACTCGCACTTCGCCGTTCCTTTCATTCTCATACATTTATTAGTATTTTAAGTGCATGTATGGCTCAAATTCCGAGTATTACAGTTTACTCAGTTAATGTAGAACGATTCCGCGTTCTTACCCAAACTTATATATACGTGACTTGGTAATAAATCGCAATTCTTACGTCTTGCATAGAATATTGCAATGTAATACCTAGAACAGACTTTTCTTACCAAAAACTATTAAAAACTTATATCTATAAAGTGTATTATAGTATACATTGATTGTCTATAAATAGCAAGGTAAAACTGTATGAAGACAAGAAAATATACTTGGATTAATTTATAATTTTATACAGAAACACACTTCATAATTACTTATTTTGATCAACTGAATAAACGATTTTTTGATTCTCATTTAAATTATCATGGATATCTTCAAACATAAAACCAGTAAGGCGGTTTATTTTCATAATCTTATACATTTTTAAACACTGGTTTATTTACGTACCTATCCTCATTGATATTGATGAAGCCACCAACTTAAAAGTCCAAATTTGTAAATTAAATAAGTGTTCACGCAAATTATAAAAGTTCAAACTCTTAGTCCGTTCTGTCGTTAATTCAGTGGTAGGTAATGTATCTACTCCCAAAATCACAATACTCGTATATCTGCACTGTGATAGTTGCAAATGGTAATTGCTGGCACACTACCTGCATGACAATTAGCAAGGGTACGGACCTCGTCAAGGTGACTTCAGGTCAGACTTAATGCAGGAACTTGAATTTACTTGATATCCACTTGTCTACCCCGAGCAATTGAATCGCTGGTTTTTACTGGCGGTTATTGCCAGATCACAACCCTTATGGTAGGACCTGGTTCACCTGTCTGGACCAACCTGTTGCTAAAGTACGGGAAAGCTCGCTCCATTTAAGTCTTCATCCTTGCTTTGGCCTAGAGGTCATCAAAAAAAATACGCCTGCCAAACGTGGTAATTATTTTGATAACCTTTAAATTAAACTAACTATGTACAAAGGAATCAGTCAGATTACCTAAGGACCGTTACAAACAGCCTATAGGTACTCAAATGTTCCAGACCAGTACCAGACGGAAGCGTGCCCAAGACAGTGGCTGCATTGCCACGCTGTTTTACCTTAAAATTTAATTTAAATTTTAAGCAGATTTAGCTGAAATTTTGCAAAGATAGTATTCTTGCCCGTATTATTCCGCCAGGATGCCCAGGCAAGCCTGAAGGGCGAGCTTTCAATTTCAAATTTGAAAAACAAATTGCATCCGGGTACCGCGCAGGCGAAGACGTGACTAGAAGCAAGTCTTATATTTGAATCACGCATGGGAACTAACCATTTTAGATAGTGTTTTGACTGCCAAATAGGCAAGTTAAGTCGACGAGACCTTTCCTTTGACATCTTCAGGGTCGCCCATACTAATTAGACCGTTCAATTCTGCCTGGAGCTTAATTTAAATTGCATTGCTGGTTGGTTTTTAAATTTCATGGTAGGTTCATCATTTGAATTCTAGAATTAGTTCTATACGTCGAGGAGTTTTTAAATAAATATTACAGGTCATTAATTTCATACAACGCCATCCAGTCCCAAACTAAGAAAAGCATGTAATATGGGAACTAGATTATGGATGTAAAACTTAAATACCTACTTTTTTGTTGTATATACATACCTATTATACAAGACAACACCTAAACACAGAGCAAACATCATAATTCATCACACAAATGTTTGTCCTGGGTGGGAATTGAACCCAAACCTGCAGCGCATAAGGCAGAGCTACTGCCAACTGAGCTGTTAGGCTCGTTATATTATATTCTGTGTTTGGGTGTCAAATATAAAGGTACAATATGTATCATCAAAAGTAAGTATTTAAAAAAAGTATGAATCATATTCTCCGTTATCTATTTCCCACTAAGTTTTACTTCGTTTGGGGCTAGATAGTATCACGTAGTATTTGTAGTGTTGTGTAAAATCTCCCGTAAGAAAGTTTGTTTTTGACTCTTGAATTGTAAGGACCTGTTTTTTCCTTGGCGAGAGTCCTACCACCTACCAAACCAAGCATAATGTTGTACTCCCCTGGGGATCGAACCCGGGCCTCTGGATCTGAAATCGGTGGGTTGAATCACTAGAACACAGAGGCGGTTAAAAAACACACTCGAAACACGATCCATGTCAGATCAAATGCCTATTTATCAGCCCGTAAAGTCTGATACCAGTATTATAGTTCACGCACTATGTAAGTAAGGCAAATAATTAAATGTTTATTTTATATTCGGTCTATATATATAAAAGGTTATTTTGACAGAATCCAAACTTATGTCGGAGAACTTACGTCAGTTTTGTGATTCAGTCTAATAAAATCAGATAAAATATTATTTTGACAGAATGCCAACTCATGGCGGAGTACGTACGTCAGTTTTCTGAACCCCACAAACTTGTTAGCAGAATACACTTTGGAGCTGACCAAAACCGCTTTAAAATGACGGTCAGGTTTATTTAACAATAATGGAGGTAGGTATAGCGATACAATATGCATTCCCACTATAGGTATAAAGTAAATGGCATAGAAGGTTATCGAATCAAAACTAGTATAAATATTACAATCCATTTAATATTTAGGTCTCTTTAGGTCTTGACGTAATAGTAGGTTATACCGAAGGCAGGGTGCCATTGTCCACGCAATTTGCCAAGTTAATGAGTGCGTCTCTTTAATCTTACGGTTGATTTAAATGTAAATTTGTTGGATGAAACCAGAGACTCCCAACGTTTCATAGTCGATGGTGGTGTAATGTATACCCTAGTATCAGGCTGTACGAGCCGCCGCTATTAGCATGTGATAATACTTTACTTTATCTATCATTTAAACGGTCATCTAATTAAAAAAGTTATGGCCAGCTCCAAAATGTATAATCAAATGAAGTAAATTAAAAAAAAAACCCAGACATTCGTGATTTGGGCTCGTGCATCGAGGGTTCCGTTCAAACTTGTAGGTAAGGTATCTAATTATTATTAGTTCGCGCATCAAAGACATTCTCAACAGAGGACAAACTTAACTTTGGCGCTTGATCCCTAGATTCGGTTACGGCACCAAACGTATTAAGTTAAAAAGTAATCAAGTTTGCAGTAGTAAATACACGTTTTGATATTAAAATACAAATATACAGTTTTCAGATGTCTAACCAAATTTCATGATACTTGGTCAACGGGAAGTACCTACACTGTAGGTTTTGATTCCCTCCTATTATATCGCAAAACATGTGACAAAAACGGTCATATATTTTTATCGCGTTGACTTACGCTTTATAAAGTTTGATTTGTTTCATATCCAAAAGAGACCGTAGATGTGTATTTGATTATAAACTTTACGTGTTTCTGAGAAAAAGACAGACAGACAGACGGACGGACAACAAAGTTATCAATATAACTTTTGAAACTATCATGGTTATGAACACTATAACTAAAATTAACGGGATATTTACCATGATTTATGGTTTTTTTTTGAGTTATCCTATATTTCGACGCAGTTGCATACGCCATGATCACGGATACACTGAACAAATTTATCATTTATTAGTTCCTTTTTAACTGACTTTCAAAAAAAGGAGGGTATGTTCCCCTATTACTCGAAGACTCCTAGACCGATTTGGATGGTACCAATGACATCAGGTCAGGATCTGATGATGGGATCCTGGAGAATTCGAGGGAACTCTTCAAATATTATAGTCACACTTGAAGCGATTTGGGTATCTTTAGGGTGTATTACCTCAAAAGTAAGAAAAAACGGACCCCGTATAGGATCACGCGTCTGTCTGTCTGTCTGTCGGTTCGTCCATCTGTCATCAAAATAATTGGAAAAAATACGTTAGGTAAACGAAATTGTATCATATTCTTCATTGAAGTCGGTTTATTTTTTAGTTTTAAAACGTAATTATACCTTATAAGAAATGTCTACCCGGATACAAGTTCAGAAGCCCTTTAAACTGATACCTTAAAATCTATTCATCATCTTCCTGTGCGCTATACCACACTAGGTGGGGTAGGCTTAACAAGTCTTCTTCAAGGACATGTTGTCTGAAATTTTAAGACCGGCTGCCTGCCCGACGTCAATCCTCCTTGGGAATACCCGGTTGTGTGGATGAGGGGAAAAGGATTGAGTAATTTAAATGGATAAGGAGGGATATAGGGATATGGATAGGGGGGATAAGGATACTAATGTCACGGGAGAATGATGAGTGTGACACCAAAAACTATTTTAATTTACTGCGCCCATTTTTGGTTCATTTTCATCTATATTTTCAAGAAAATTAAAAGTACCAATCTTGAAAAATTTAGACAAGGTTCTTGAGGACATCTTCACCTGGCTTCCCAAGAATATTGAAAGACTAAAGACACCAAACTTGAGAAACTTTGACATACTCACGCATAATCAAGTTTTCACAGACGTAAGTCCTATTATTCTGCGGACTTCTAGACCTTGGGCCTAATACAGAGATTATACTTGGCTAGTAAACCACACTTGACTTTGCTCCATATATTTCTATATCTGTCCATTCCATTTATTTTCCTTTGTATTTTGTTGGTATGTGCTATTTTCTTGTAACTGCATTGTATCTATGTATATGTGTAGGTACTTTGTCCATTAGATCACATGCAGTTGAGCTCCCAGGCCAGTGGTTTTTTTATTGCACGACCTGGAGATGCTTGGCCTTCATCTCATCTGATTTTTAACTTATGATAAGGTTGAAAGTGGAAACGCACTTCACCCGGAATCCTCAACAAACTAAGGAACTGGCTATCTTACCTATCTTTGTTGTGGGTTCAATTAGTTAACATAAATCCATCACGCACAAATGTTAATCTATGGGTAATAGATTAATATTTGTGCGTCTGTCAAAAAATGTAGTATTCATAATTTATACAAACAGTTTTATGTATGACAAAGAAATTGGAAAATTAATAATGTTGACACGTTTGTTGTGTGTTTGGGCGTTATATTGTATCATAAGTATTTACAAAAAGATGTAGGTATATAATACAAGTACTCTGGGTGCAATGTATATTTCAAACATGTACAACCTATATAATGTTTAATTTAGCTACATGATGACTATAATCCCTTTTCCGCGGAACACAGCATCTTAGGAGGAGGCTCATTACAACCAGAAGCTTGATCTGGCTACGATCGTCAGTCAGTTAGCCAACCGATTTTGTATGTATAGATACTTTTAGAGATCATGATGTGATTACGGTTTTATGATAGACAATGCTGCGACTCTACAGATGATATCAATTCTATTTGTCTCAGCAAACAACGATGTCGGCTACGATTGTATTGTATTATTATTATCTTGATAGGAACTTTAATTGGGTGTTAATTGATTGATTATGTTATTAACAGTATCAGCTTGCAATTATAATTATTGGGTTCCGTAGCCAAATGCCGAAATTTTGTTAAATGGAAAATATTTAACAGTTCTTACTTGTCTTACAAGTATTTTTGTATTTCATGTGATTGCACTTGGTCACAACATATAAAAATGTTACAATGACACAAAAAGTCACAAACCGCGACGGGACTCGAACCCGCATCTTTTCCTCAACCCGGAAACACTCTAACCAATTGAGCAACGAGGGTCCTGATTCAGAATTGTGTGCCATATCCAAACTCAGCTTATGCGCTGATTAACGCCATCTAGCAGAGATTTACTAAACCATGTGAACTTTTTGTGTCATAATGACATTTTGTAAATTCTTACTTGGATGGTCTATGATAGCTAATTGATCGGCTAGTCAGTGAGCAGCAAGACTATATTTCCTGAGGATGCCTCGTGTAGAGGCGAAACACGTGTCGATTTGATTTTTTCAGAGATTTGGCGGATTTATTACTAAATATTTTTTCTGTTTTCAGATTTTATTTTGGATGGTCTACCTTATCTTGGCTCTTATCTAGGCTTTTTAAATGTGTAAGCTCTTTACCCCGAAGCTTGACAAGAAGCCTATTATAAGCACACAGCAAACTGCTTGGCGCCTTTGTCTTGTTCTGGTAAGCATTGTTTACTTTGCAATTTTGACAGTCATCAATTTGCAAAAAAAGGTATAGGTACCGGTAGGTAGGTAGCCACTTGCTCACTAGAAGCATCTACTTTACTTATTAAGGTACCTTGTTCAACTTAGAACCTAACAAAGCAGTTTAAATTTAAGTAACTTTAAACTAAAAGGTATAGACTAGTCCCTTAAACGTGATAAAGGGCGGATAGCGTAAGTACTACTTGACTGTCTGTCTGTCGTCAGACATTTTGGCACGTGCGACTGAAGTATCTATACTTGACAAGCTTGCGGCTTTGCCTGCATGGTACCCGGACACGAAACACTGAAAAGATGAGGTTTTTATATTGTAGAGTTACTAGCCTCACAAGACGTAGTGATTTTCAACGTTTCGACAGATACCCAGTAGGGGCAGAGTAGATAGATAGATAGAGATTTTATTAAATTACAAAATTAAATATTAATAACAATGTCAGTATAGACCCTAATGGCCTAAGCCGATAGAAGTTGCTGGAGATAGACAAGTGAAATTGCTAATTTCTAGCTCAGTTGTCTTTGGCCATTCAATGTAGAAATGCAACCAATTTCTTACAGCAATATTTGTGTTTGTGTTTCTATAATATATTTATGTTATTATATTCCACTTATGGTTATTTTTTTTAATTTAGACATTATATGTAATTATAATTTTGGCATTATAATGGCTTTCGATCCGGATGTTTTGGGTTCAAATCTAGTCGTGCACCAATAAAAATAATAATTTCGGTTTTTCGGTCACGTCTTGAGGAAACCCTCTTCCTAGGACCCAAAATCCAAATGGCACGTGTCTCAGGCTAGTATTCCGCTAAGCAACGATGCACTTGCAACCCGGCAGGTATTTAAAACTAGCTAAATGAAACCTATTTTGCTAAGAGGACCTAAGTAGATAATTTCCACCCTTTTTGCAGAGCAGATATAAAAGAGTAGTGAAATATTTTTGATGCTTCCGGTAGATAGCGGAAGTACCTTTATCTACTCCAGTGCCGTTCGTTAGGCTCGAGTGATCTCGAAAGGGCTGTGAGGGTGACAAAGTGTGCTTAGTGCACTAGACACGCATCTACCCCTAAAATCTGTAAAGTGAGGGTACTTTAAAACAAACCAGGTATATTTAAAAGTGTTGGTCGTACGTCTGCGCGTCGTACTAATGCAACGCGTTTGTTATGAGCTCAACCCCCATGTAATTCAATTGGCCTGACAGCTCGATTGGTAGTGTTCGATTCCCAACCGGGTCTAACATTTGTGTGATGAATAGGTATACATGTTTGTTTTGTGTTTGGGTATATTACACCATAGGTACCTATTACGATTATTATATTATTATTTAGAAAATTACTAGGTGAACTTTTTCTAGGAGACCTATAAATAATAATAATTAAATATTTTTATTTGGATAGATTTTGTCGTCCCGCTGTGAGGTGTATTGAATGAATAAATGAACATAATTTGTTGCGGAGAATGCGTTTAGGCACCATAGCCTCGTTGGGGACGAGGCCGTGTGTGATTGCCCCTTTACAGGGGCCCCACAGGCCCCCCCAGTGTGACTGGGGGGGATGGCGGGAACAACTGGGTCGCCAGGCTGTTCCCGCCGTTCGGCGGGGATGAGGGTCTGTGCAATGGAGGCCGGTTGAACGCCCCTACGTTCCCGGCCCCCAGACCCCCATCTGATCCCACTGCCCGACAGGGTGGCCGAGTTGATCCTCCCTGCCGCGCCGCCAGCGTTGAAGGCCGGCCATCCCACGACCCGGAGGTCCGCTGAGTCCCTCACTGGGACTCCCCGCCCCGCGGACGACCGCCTGTACATCCACTGTGCCCTATGCTAACTTCATAGGGACACGCGGAGGACACCCTCACGTCGGATTATTCGCTGCCGTCGATAAGTCCCCACAAGTGGGAAGTGATCGACGGCACCCAATGTACACCACGAGGAGGTTATCCGACCCAGTACCCCATTGTTAACATACCCTACCCCAGCTCAGCTAAGCCCATCCCAGCTCTTTAAAATACCGGAACAGGACTTTGGGTTGTTGGTGACACTTATTGAGCGCGACAGTGAAAATGACTTTGTTATTGTGGGCGATGATGCCGGGGCTCCAAGCCTAGGGCTCTAAGGCCCGTCTTCTCCCTAGCAGGTTCTAATACTGAGATAGTGATGACGATTACTACATATATTTCGGAGAGATTCTAATGGTGCTTGACTTCTGCATAGGTATTTCCAAACACACATGGTTGGTGGTAGGATTTTGTTCAAGTCCGCGTGTCTAGCTACCACCATCTTACCAAATTCTGTCGCCATAATAGCAATTCTTAAAAAAAATGTTGTGTTCCGGCATTCAGAGGTAAGATAGCCAGTTCCTCACTTTGTCAAGGATTCCGGATGAAGTGCGCCTCCAACTTCGGCCTTATCTCAACTTGTTACCAAGTGAGATGAAGGCCAAGCGATTCCTCGTCGTACAATAAAAAAAAAAACAGAAAGTTTTCGGATCGGAAACGTCACTTTTTGTCGGATCCGACATAGAAACCGATAGATAGAAAAAGAGAAATGGTGTGAGAATAGCGTTGAACGCTATTCTCACACCATTTCTGAAAAACTTCTGTGGGAATCATCGAATTCTAATATCAAAATATTTGGACTTCGGAGTTAAGAATAGCGTTCTCGGCATGTTTGTCGGAATCTTCCGAATTCGATCCGATAAGGCTTTCCGAATGTTTGAAAATAGCTATCCTGGTGTCAAAGCCGGTAGGAGAGCCCGTGCCTTTTGGATAAGCTTGCTCCATCATAAACCTCAACCTTGCTCTGGCTTAGAACTAGACAAGCTTAGACGACAAGAACTAACCCACCATTAAATAAAATCTTCCACAAATATCAAAACATTATACGTCACTTTAATTGTTTAGTTATTTGTAATTTTCCGGGCTTAGGTATGTTTATTAATTACTGAATACTATAATAGGTATCTGAGAATTTTTCGCATTAATCTCGCTGTGGAATGGGCTCTTAAATAGCTATAAAATGACTGCGCATTGTGTAATTATTATTATGATATATCATCATAAGTCATGAGATATCTTAGATAATAGAGTTGGGATCGAACATCGTTACACTGGGACGAACTCATCAACCTGTTCGAAATGTATAGAATACTTAAGTCATCTAAATAATGCAATAAAGAGGGACTACCCGCTCCCTGCCCGTGGTCCACCTACTTAGTTCATCTGGCTCTATCAGAGGTACCTTTTCCCCCCCGTAATTTACCCATGAACTGGTAAGTAATATTTGTTTAGTTTCCGTCATGTGGTGGTTTGAATGAGTTGAGCTTTCCAACAGCTTTTATAGTAAAAATTATATATACATTGTACAAAATATTCTGTATCTATAAGCAGTCAGTTCTTACTCAAAAGGACTGGATGGGAATGAAACTGGCTTGCGATTTGGCACGTTGGTCATGAAGACACCTATGGACGTTCCCCGAAGCCGAGTTACCCCCCTTTCCACACCTGTCCGTTTCCTATAGGAATATAAATTCCTATAGGAAATGTGTCTAGAGCGATATTGCTCTTAGTATCGTCATAATAAGCCAAACCTTTACCTTTATATAATTATCATTGTCTGAAGCGACAACTTAACAAATCACCCGTCTTTCTTGCATTTATTTGCTACACCATACCTACTCACACATTGATACACAACAAATAATTAATAATACTTATTAATAATATAGAAATATAGTTAAAATAATAGGTTGATTAAGAGTAGTAGAGCCCATTGTAAAAGAAAGTAAAAAAAAAGGAAAGGGCAGGTCCGGGGAAGTACTAAATGAAATGAAATGGATTACTAATCAAGTTTTTTATAATACTTTGAATTTTATTTACTACCTCTTATATAATGACACTATGTACTTCTTACTTCTATACGATATATTATGCTTATTATTATTATTTTTATGACTTGTAACATAAATCTGTATTTCTGTATTTCTTGTTCCTTTCCTAGTTGTGAAGAAAAAATAAGTGTGATTTCTATTGTGTAGTACGAGCATGCTCCTATACTATATTTACACACTACACTTAGTTCAACTTAGTATGGGATAGTTCCAAATGTTGATAATGTTGTGGCTTTCATGACAGATTGTATGTATTCATACAATCTATGTATGTATTTGATATCATGTATTCCTGGTGAAGTGCGCCAATACTTATCAATACCTTATCATACTTGTAAAACTTGAAAAAAAGCGTCCCCGTGTAGTACAATATAAAAACAGGGAGTGTCGTAAAGACACACGATATAAGTTAATATTTGTGTTACAGGGAAACATTTTAACTATCTCCCACTGTACCCGACTCAGTGCCCCACCACTTTTCGTCACACAAAATGGTTGCGGATCGGAATTTCAAAACCCTCCCATATGCAGTTTAGTTCAAAAATAATTCCCATATTGAAAACTATTCAGTTTGAAGCTAGATAGCGCTGTGGGAAATGTTTAATATTGATTTTATTTATTTGATTAGCTTACAGGCAAAGCATGGCGTTAGGTCTGAACACCTTTATAATGTGTATAGGTACGTGCTATGTGTCACTGCATAGTCATCGTCACCGACAGAACCGTGAGATATTTTTGCACATTGAGATGTGGTGCAAATCTAACTACCAATATCGATAAAAAATATATCGTTGAACTATTTTTTTTTATTAAGACATTTAATCAATACAATGTACAATAAAACGAACTATGTACAAAGGAATCAGTCACATTACCTAAGGACCGTTACAAACGGCCTATAGGTAACTTTTTTTTATTGTAGAACGGAGAAGCGCTTGGCCTTCATCTCACCTGGTACCTCACTCTCTACAAGGACTCAACTGTAACTTAATAGAACTAATTGATTCAGGCGGACTTTGTCTTGCAGAGATTCTCTTCTCTTCTCTTTCTTTCTTTGTCTTGCGTTCGGAGCGACAACACGTCGGTTCGGGGCTTTCTTACGCCTCGTGTAGGGGAGAGTTAGTGGTAATATTATAATAATTTCGGCTGCAGCATTGCGTTGTTACGGTTTAAAGGGTATGGTTGCCGGGCACAATGCAGTGCCGCGTAAGTCATGTTCTTTGTGGATGCATTTAAGTTCAAGTTGTATGAAAAAAATAAGCTGCAATACACGTTTCGATTGGTCTTTTGGCCTTACCAAAGAAACTTAGCGGTCTTATTTCTAAATATGTTTCTGTTTTCATAAATATATACCAATCGTAGATCATATATGTAAAACTAACATATGATAAAACAATATCAATAAATACTAGCTAGCTTAGACTAATTATTACATTTCATTCCACCATTAATTAAACTAGCTTAGCTTCATAGACTTACAACACTGTAAGCAAATTTGGGGGAACATTTAAATGGTCAGTAGTTATTAAGTTTTATTGTAATTTTGTTTTTAAGTACTGTGTGTTCTTCTAATAAACCAAAATAAATAAATATATTTATTTAGTGTTCATTAGACGTTGTTATTTTAGTGGTTGTATTGTAACCCACTTGCTGGCAAAACCAGCAAGTGGGTTACAAAATTTTAAATAAAACAAATCTTATCATCATTAAAACTATCGATAACATTGAAAATAGGTAAGTAAATAGTTCAGTGGTTAATTATAAATAAATATGACAGATCATTAATTTCATACAGTGCCATCTAGCCCCAATTTAGGCGAAGCTTGTAAATATGGAAACAAGATTACTTAAATAGGTACTTTTTATTTTTTTTGTAAGTACATACGGCCTTCCCATACTTCCCATATGATACAACACCCAAACACTGGCCACACATCTATATCAATCACACAAATGTTTATCCTGGGTGGGAATCGAACATACAACCTACAGCGCGGAAGGCAGAGTCACTACCAACTGAGCTATATGGCTAGTTGTAACTTATGTTCAATAAATTAATTTATTTGTGAGGTTTTCTTTTTGTTTAGTTATGTCATTGCAGACCTGAATCACGTGAGATGATTATATATCGGTATGGGTATGTTAGTATATCTATGTCAATCATAACGGCGATTGCGACGGTTTGTAAATTACGACTGAAATGTAAACATCGACATTTTCTATCGACAAGTCCCAACTCTAGTCAGATGAGACGTGATTTACCTTGTGCTTGTCGTCATTAAGCTGCAACCTTGCGAATGAGTAGATGAACATTATGTTTTAAGAACTGGATGCAATTGTTTATTACATCATTGTGATGCGAATGCTTCTCATCTGTCCTTACTTCTACATATTCTAATAGGTATAGCTACAGCTATACCTATTCTGTCCGTGTACTAAAGAATAGTCCTCAGAAAGTGGATGTCATAAAAGTCGACTAAAATATCTCACTTAATGGGTAGCCTCTACCCTAGGTGCCAAAAATGAGAGTGACGGCGCTATACATACTACACGAAGTTGAGTGAAACGCATGAGCGGGATTCTTCGCAAAGAAACTTATATATTTATGGGAAATTGAAAGCACCCAGAATTTAGATTCACATGATAGCAACCTATTTAGATATAAACTAAACAAAAGAATCGCACCATTTCATAGAAAAAAATTAAATGTGTGCTCACATTTTTAGTTTTTTTTCCAGAGAGAAAACTTTTGTCCAATCGTATCTATTTCTGCAAAAAGCAAAGCGAAACGCCATGAAACACTACAGAACATACATTTTCACACAGCGCCGTTTAGCCCCTAACTAAGTATAGCGTGTGATATGGGAATTTTATATGGGAAACTTTTTTTTGTAAATATATACTTATAATACAATACAACACCCAAACACAGAACAAACATCTATATTCATCACACAAATGTTTGTCCTGGATGGGAATCGAACCCACAACCTACAGCGCAGAAGGCAGGGTTACTACCAACTGAGCTATGAGGCTTGTTTACCGTCATACATTCCATTCACCTGTCGAAGAAAAGGCACGCGATCTGTCTCTTACAACTTCATACAAGTATCTGTCAAGATCTGGTGGTAGCGGAAGGATGCTGGGATATGGAGCGAAACCGTGAGACCAGCTAACAATCGGTCAATTGACTAATAAGGAGAAAGAAAGGCTTCTCTGTTTGTTTGTACCGTGTGATGGTAACGGATAATACCTAATTAAAGCTTTTTGATGCTTAAGATAGCGTTTTTTTGGTAACGGAGTTTGAATATATGATTCTGCTTTTAGAGTTTCTGATTCAACTTTTTTTTTGTGAAGTATGTAATAATAAACACTATAAACTACCTAACTACCTTCTTTATTTATTTTTAAAAAGAACTATATATTTTGCGTAATTTAGTCCAGCGAATTAGCATAGCTATTCAGCGTGGCAATGCAGCCAGTGTCTTGGGCACGCTTCCGTCGGGTACTGGTCTGGAACAGTTGAGTTACCTATAGGGCGTTTGTAACGGTCCTTAGTTAATCTGACTGGTTCTTTTGTACATAGTTAGTTTAATTGTTTTTTTTTTGCGTAATATTTTAAGGGATATTTATATCGTTCAAATGAACAAGATATGGCCTATGATGGAGCTCGCATGTCTTAAAGGAACCTATTAACTCTGGACTTGAAGAGGCCAAGATTGTACTCATGAAAAGGTAAATGGCATGACAGGTAGATAGATACAAAGAAAGTAACAGATAGTAGGTACATAGTAGGTACAGGCTAAAGCAAAATCAAACATCACAAATTATTAAAAAAAAAAAAAAAATGGCCTACAGATAGCATGAAGAAAAAACTGTTTAAACAGAAAAAATATCGAGAACTTTCAAAAAAGATTTAACCGCATTAACAACAATATTTACGAAACAGAACAAAATTCATTGGGCACTGATTGAATAAACACAAGAATTGACAATATCTATAGAACATTACTACAATAAACAATTGCCTTGAAATACAATAAACAGGAATACAATATCAGTATTGAATGGATGGATTGTTTACTGATAGAAATAAACATTTGGCTGATCTCATCAAAATTGTTGTCTATGGATTGGAGTAGCAGAAGAAAGGTTGATGACGTAACTATTTCACATTTTTATGTTTGGGGTTCCGTATCAGACGGTTATCAACGGGAGCCAATTACTAAGCTTCCGCTGTCCGTTCGTCCGGTTTGTATGTCTGTCCACGGCCAGTATTTCATACACCGTAGTAAGTAGACAGTCGAATTTGTCACGGAGTGTGTTCTATTGTCGCTATAACGACATACAACAACCTGTATGGTGTAGTGGTTCCCTCCAGAAGTCCCGGGTTCGATTCCCATTGGAGTATAATATTGTGCTTGGTTTGGTTGGTGGTAGGACGTTGTTTAAGTCCATCTAGCAAGGTGATATCGTAATCCTTAATCATCAATCGAAATTATCAAGAAAAAAACAAAAAACTAGTAATAAAAAAAAAGAAAATTGTTGCGTCCCTCGTGAAAAGGCTCGTCTGGGGAAGTAATGCCAGCATTACGGTTATTTATAGTATTACGGTTACCAAGCAGCATTGCAATATTTTGGTATTAATGCTTGCCGGTGAAATAACGGGCTCAGGGGCTTAACACCTTTATGCCTCAAGTTGATGGGCGCAATGCCGTGCAGCATTGGTCATGTTCTTGGTGGATCTACGAGAAAGGCTTTTTTATAGACAAGAGGTGCACTTAATATCAAGTGGGCTTGCTTGTTCCGTTTCCATGTCGTATAAAAAATAAATACATATATATATATAAATAAATAAAAAAAAAAAAAAAATTACAGGACATTTTTTTTTTTTACACAGCGCCATCTAGCCCAAAACTAAGCATAGCTTGTAATATGGGAACTAGATTACGGATATAATACTTAAATACTTTTTGTAAATACATACGTACTATATGATACAACACCCAAACACAGAACAAACATCTATATTCATCACACAAATGTTTGTCCTGGGTGGGAATCGAACCCACAGCCTACAGCGCAGGAGGCAGAGCTACTACCAACTGAGCTATGAGGCTTGTTAAATATATATATAGATACTTGATTTTGGCCTAGAAATGTTGGTCTGAACCCTCTTTGTGCGTGTTTACCCTTGGCCAATTTATTTATATTTTTCGTGATTTATCGAAGTTATTTCAGCGATTGATTTCGTAACAATGTTAAGAATATAATCGCCATAACTCTTTGTACACGACAGTAAAAGAAAATTGCTTTCCTATGCATTGTTTTGACGTCATTTAGTAACATAAACTAGGTGAACGTGGACTTTCAAAGACACTCATACACTACAGTCGTCTCTTTCCATTGTATTCAGAAAGTTGCTGTTCAAAAGAGATAGAAGTTTTGAGTTATGGTTTTCCATGTGAGCGTTTGCAGCAATTGGCGATTTCCTCTATTAGCTAAGCATGCAAGATGGAAGATAAGCTTGTTTCTACAAAACATTTTGACGGTAAAGATTACTATCGTCTTGAATGGACGATAGAATCTTGGTTTTTATAGTGGTAAAGGGGTTATTTTATAGGATGTTTACCATCTTATCATTATGAGGCTAAATTTATATAAAAAAACTGAACATTTCACACAGTCAATCCCATCAGCCAAGTTATTAAGCCCCAAACTAAGCATAGCCTGATATGAGAACTAGATTACTCAGTACATTTTATTGAATATACATCCATACGCTATATTGTAAATCCAAGCTTAAAATAAACTTGTTTAATACTAATGTTGTCCCAGGTTGGTATTAAACCCACAACCTCCAACGCAGAAGGCAGAGCTACTTCCAACTGAGCCGTGAGGATGAAATTTGATCCAAAATAATGATAACAGTAAGTATATTGAATATAACATAACGGTTATCTATAGGTGCATAGGTACGTAAAATTGGGGTACCTATAAATATTTAAGTTTTCTATTATTTGGCGACATAAAAATAAAACTTGAATCGGTGCAGACAGATATTTTTGTAGCATATTATTTTAATATACGTTTAATTTATAACTTACTTTTCATATTCAACTCAGAGGCGATATTTTTTTGCGACTTTACGTTTTGACATAAGCAATGTGCCTGATTACATTCACTCTCAACATTTCGCAGCCCCTCACTTTCACCCTTGTAGCACATGCTATGTTTAAAAAAACAGTTCAAAGGGTTGCACGTGTCAGCACAGATTATGAACTAACTTACCCTACTGTTTCAGTTTCCGTATTCACTTCCGTCGAGCGACAATCGATGTCGTGCTAGTTTCCGCCCCCAGGTTTGCTTGAGCTACATTAAAAACTCCCAAAATTCAATATCATAATAACAACCAGATAATAATTACAGGCGTGTGTAAAGAGCTTCGCCCCTGTACTGATAACGTAATAAGCAAAGGAGTTAAGCAGTGTCTATGACTCTTGTCCCTTGGGAAATGGGTAGGCCTTTGGTGTGGGACGCTGCCTGCCTCGACACCCTAGCGCCATCTCATCTGCCTGGGACATCAGTTAGGGCTGGTGCGGCGGCTGATGTGGCCGAGTATCACAAAAGGCGCAAATATAGTGGTCTCGACAGAGCTTACCTATTTGAGCCTTTTGGGAGACCTTGGGTCCGTGGGGAGCCGGTGCCCTCCGGGTTTTCAAAAATCTTAAGAGGCTTTGATTGAAGCGCCACGTGACCCAAGGGCTGGCTCTTATTTAGGCCAGCGAATTAGCATAGCTATTCAGCGTGGCAATGCAGTCAGTGTCTTGGGCACGCTTCCGTCTGGTACTGGGGCCCTACCGCCGACGGCGAAGCCGATCTCCATTGGCTTAAAATTAGCTTCATGAGAACTAGAAACGATTTTTACTACCGGGTATGTGTCATATCCAAAATGGCGTTTCCCATCTTAAAAGTGTACACATGTTATGAAACCTATCCGTTCAGTACATTTGACGGTAAAAATCGTTTCTAGTTCTCATGAAGCTAATTTTAAGCCAATGGAGATCGGCTTCGCCGTCGGCGGTAGGGCCCCTGGTCTGGAACAGTTGAGTTACCTATAGGCCGTTTGTAACGGTCCTTAGGTAATCTGACTGATAGCTTTGTACATAGTTAGTTTAATTGTACATGTACAATGTTAGTTTATTTTATAAATTAATGTTAAGCAGTAGACGTATATGGGCTATAAATGGTCGTGTAAAGGTCCGCCAGGCATGTGCCCTCCTTGCCAAAGTGCGGCGCCAAGCAAATCGCTGTGTTCAGTGGTTGCGCGGGCGTGCCAGTGCATACAGTACGCAGCTTCTGGGAAACCTCGCTGCATCATAGACCTCATCCTCGTCTTGGTAATGCCCAGGCAAGCTTAGAGGTACTACGTATTTAAAAAAAAAAAAATTAAATTTCACTTCATTGGAACCGTGATTATATTACTTCATAAAAAAGACTTAAACACACAACACTTTAGAAAGAAAGAAAGAAAGAAAGAAAGAAAGAAAGAAATAAAATATTTATTTTGCCAAAATACATTAAAACAATAGAAGAAAAACACAGATAAAACACAAAATAATTGACAAAAAATGATACCACTCAGCATAATGCTATGGAAGGGTATTCCAAAGCGCTGGTCTTCCGTGGTACCCTGATCGAGTTGGTTTTCCTTTTCCTTTACAAGTTTTCCTTTTGTAAAAAATACAGATCTTATAATTTTTAAATTTAAACTTATCTATACAATACACTTTGGTGTTTACACTTATCTTTGGTGGATATGGACGGCTCATATTGGATTTTTGGGGCGACGTTTAAGAAGGTCGGCATGTCACATTTTATATTCCTTGTTTTTAGGGTTCCGTACCCAAAGGGTGTGACGGGACCCTATTAATAAAGCTCCGGTGTCTGCCCGTCCTTTCGTCTGACTGCCAGTATAGCTGTATCTCATGAACCGTAATAGGTAGGCAGTTGAAATTCTCACATTTTCACAGTTTGTATTTCCATTTTCCTTGTTAGCAACAAATAATTCAAATAAACTAAACTTAAAGGTGGTTTCCATATAATTAATGTGATTTTAGTCTTAAATTGTGGGTCGGAACTCTTGGTGTGTTTGTCAGACTTGGTCGGTTTTATTTTACAACTGCCCTTGTACTGCTTATCATATTAAATAATTTTTATAATAACAATTCTTACCTTACCAATTTATTTCATTTCTGTTACGGGATTAAATATGCATTTGTTTATCATCCAATCAAATAAATTCAAACGCCATTGTCCGTCATTGGCACGTCTCTAATTGATCATTATTCCAACCCTTCCCCGAAAGGGTTGCTGTTCATTACAAGCAGATGCATGATTTTCGGTCGAGCATCGAGTCAATTCGTTACATTGTGTTGTAATTGCTACGTTTTTGAATCGCAACAGCTGTTTAACGATTAATTGGATTAAAAAATAAAAATCGACAGTGCTTGGTTTTTTTTTTATTTTAAATAGATATCTTTCGTTCTCGATATCTTTGAAGTCGAGGCTTGTCTGAGAATTGCCTAGGCAAGAATAAAGTCAATGGTGCGAGCTTCCCCAGAAACTGAATATTAAAGGGCATATTATGATTTCATCTGATTTTCAAGTTATGATAAGGCGAAGGTGGAAGCGCACTTCACCGAGATATTTTTTTTAACCGCCTCTGTGGTCTAGTGGTTCAACCCACCGATTTCAGATACAGAGGTCCCGGGTTCGATCCCCATGGAGAATACAATATAATCTGCTTGGTTTGGTTGGTGATAGGACTTTATTGAAGTCCGCCTGGCTAGCTACCACCATCTTACCTAATTCTGTCGCCATAATAACAATTCTAAAATTGTTGTGTTCCGGCATTCAGAGGTAAGATAGCCAGTTCCTCAGTTTGTTGAGGATTCCGGGTGAAGTGCGCCTCCACCTTCGGCCTTATCTTAACTTGTTACCAGGTGAGATGAAGGCCAAGCGCTTCCCCGTCGTATAATAAAAAAAAAGAGTGGTAGAAGCCCCTAGTGAAAGTATTATTAATAATTACTACCACCATACTTATTTCAGCCGCCAAGCAGCATTGCTGTGTTTAAAGGGTATGGTTGCCGGTGAAATTACGGGTACATGAGGCTTCACACCTTTAAGCCTCAAGTTGACGGGCGCAATGCAGTGCCGTGTAGGCTGTTCTTTGTGGATATGACCTATGCAGTAAGGCTTTGTCATAGGCAAGAGTAACACCTGGTGTTAAGTGAACCCGGAATCTGGGTGTCCTGTAATACAGGTTCTCAAGAACCTACTTCAGTCTCTCACAATGTAACTAGGTGCCTCTGACAGATGACAGATCTTCAACTGGCTATCTTACCTCCGCTGGAACAAATTTTTTTTTAGAATGGCTGTTATTGCAATAGAATCAGGTAAGATGGTGTTAGTTGGGCAAGGCCGTAGATTTTGCCACTTTGTGACTTTAAAAAAATCCGCTGACCAAACACACACGCAGCACTTTGATAATCTCCACAGACTACAAAATGATGGCTTCTTTATTATTTCGTTGCCATAATCCTCAATGAATATTTAATATTTAGAAGCCCAATTTTGGAATTTTTAGAATTGTTATAAATAATGGGAACCAAAAATACACCGTGTTTTTGGCAAAAATTCGGGGTGTGGTCGTATTTAAGTAATTGTATTTTTATAAATATACGATTTATATTCATTTTAAAAGTATTTTTTAAGAAATTAAGAATTCTATAATCTTATTTAAATAATTTAATAACAATATACGATGCGCTTTATTTTTAATTTGCATTCAAACTTTAGGCCATTTTTATTTTACAAAAAGTGGCAAAATCTACGGCCTTACCCAGCTAGGTAGGTGGATCGAACCTGGGACCTCTGGATGTGAAACCGGTGGGTGATGCACTAGACCACTGAGGCGGTCAAAAACGGGTCTTAACAGGTCCAACCAACAGCAATTCATTTAGAAAGGTTGCCACGGATGTACGCACTTTTCCATCGAATTGCATGAATAAAACTGTAGTTACATATTTTGACGCGACAATTTTGTATATTTTTGGACTCAACTACCAGACTTCATTTTTTTAAATTGTCAGAAACTTTGTTGACGTTACGAAGTGTGGGAATAACCATCTCGATGGACCGACGACATTGTGGCTGTTGCGGGGAGTCGATGGATGGAGGCGGCTCAGGGTCGCTATATGTAGCGTCGATTGAGGGAGGCAGTGAACGTATGTGGGCTTAAATGATGATTATGAAACTTTGTTGTACTTAATTATGTAATTAAGTATACCGTTATATTCCAATAGCGTATATATGACGAAACCCACACTAGCACAAGTACTTATGTATGTATGTACATTCATACCTACAAACATACTAATTAAGTTCGGAATGCGATTTACATGCACGAATGTAGCGTAATCGAATTTCGCAAATAAATACCCGACCACATGTCTAACACTTTACTTAAATGCATTCACAATTTACTGCATAATTAAAGCAACCAGTATTTAAGCAAAGTATTTAAGTAATCTAAATATATGAAATCGTTGTAAAACTGACCGACTGGTTGTAAACAACAGCCCAAACCAGAGGATAGAGACTTTAAATTCTTAGGGTAGCTTCCATTCGTGATATAGGGGTGCACTAAGACAGGATTTTAGGAAATTCCCTCGGAATGGTGGGAATAAAGTCCCAGGCGTGCCACTAGTTAAAAATATATGTGATATAAATTCAGCTCACCGATCGAAATTTATAGGTTCAATATCCATCCATTAATTTAAGCATTACAATTGAACCTTGCATATGCAATTCAAACCACCTTGTTTGAAATTCAAAATAAATTATGTTTGTTTGTTAGGTCCCTTATGGTGATTGCTCCACGGAACTTAGTAGAATTTGGCAAAGAGTATTCTAGAGAAGGGCATAGGCTTTTTTATATCTTGGTACCACTTGGGCGTGACTACGGGCAATAGCTAGTACGTAACTAATAAATATTGTATGTGCGAAATCAAATATGTTCATGAACAGAAACAAACATTTTGTGATAATTTCATTTTAGACCAGGTAGCCTACAGCTTGTCTCATCACATTCTAGGGCATAGGCCTCTCTTCATTACCACCCACCACCCATAATAACCTAGCGCCAGTCTTCTTCTAAAAAAAAAAAATGTGTTCCGACATTTAGAGGTATGATAGCCAGTTCCTCAGTTCGTTGAGGATTCCGGGTGGAGAGCGCTTCCACCGGCTTTATCGTAGCTTGAAAAATCAGGTGAGATGAAAGCCAAGCATCTCCCTGTCGTACAATAAAAATAAAATTAAACCAGGCCGAAACGATAAAACCGAAACGTTCATTTTTCATATCAGGCCAGGTAAACAGAAAAAAAAAGAAAATCATTGAATTTACACAGGCACAAAACAAAGCACAGACACAAACGACAGAAAAAAAAGTTAATACTATACACTAAAACTTACTATCAAATATAACTATAACTAACAAATAACTAACCTATGACATATCTACTAACATAGGTGTCATTTATAGTCTGTGCTAGGTGAAGCACATATGTCAAATGACACCATCTCAGCTATGTGCTCCTCCACTAAGAATGAGAAGCAGCGCTGGTTTCCAGACTGAACCATTTGGACCATTTGGAGTGATCCAACCAGCAGCACACAGAAGCACACTTCGCTCGGAATTCTCAACAATCTGAGGAGCCGGCTTACCTCTTAATGCCGGAACACAATTTTTCTTTCAGAATTATTGTTCTGGCGACATATTTAAGTAAGACGGTGGTAGCTAGCCAGGCGGAATTAAACTAAGTCCTACCTCCAACCAAACTGAACAGACTCTGCTCTACTTGCCATCACTCCACCTGGCCATATGCCCTGCTCAACTCCATATGAGCTCCAAATAGTTCCTGCACCTTAGTGCGCTTCTAAATTTCTGTATTGGGTATTGGTCGAGAAGCGTGATAAGCGCTCCATATGTAACAATAAACCGACGTGATATTACTCTCCATGGCAAAAGAAACAAATCTGTGTACCTGATAGATATTATTTTGATTCCAAAAACGGGTGCTTATCGCGTATTTTACCTAAATACCTGATATATATTGCCGTACCTAATACCCATAATCTCGCGAAGCTATACCGAGACACTTGCGAAGTTTTTTTATTATACTACGTGAAAGCGGCCTTCATCTCACCTGGTGTCAAATTATGATAAGGCCGAAGGTAGAAGCGCACTTCTCCCGGAATTAGAATTGTAGTCTAGTGATTCGCCCACCGGTGTCATATTCAGAGGTCCCGGGCTCGATCACCGAAGGAGTGATATAATATTGTGATTGGCTTGGTTAGTCGTAGGACCTTGTTTAAGTCCGCCTGCTAGCCAGACTTAAACAAGGTCCTACGACTACTACCTTAAGAACAAAGTCGGTCACCATAACAACAATTCTAAACTATTGTTTTATTAGTTGCTTAGAAAAACCATGTTACAGCTTTCATGGGTAAGATAGCCAGTTTCACAGACTGTTAAGGATTCCGGGTAAAGTGCGCCTTTCACCGTCTTATCATCATTTTATTTGGGTGAACTTAAGCTTACGGTATAGGAACGATCATTTATTTTAATATTTGCTGCAACTTTTAATGACAATAAAACATATAATAATAATAATTATAACATAAGTTGATTTCAGGCAACGTAAAAATAGTAGGATGTTAAATACTAATTCTAAGACGCATATCGATATATACCTTAAAACTAAAATACGTAAAAAATAGAACATAACCTAAGGCACACGTGATGTCGACGACATGTTGCGGTGAGGGTAGGTACGAGTAGGTACAGCCCCCTCAGCACGGGGAGGGGATAACATTTTTTTCCTCTGTTTTTATCCACCTTCGAGAGCATTTTGTCTCCCGATGGTGGATAAAAACAGAGGACAAAATTTTTATCCCTTCCCCGTGCTGAGGGGGCAGGAATAACATAGGTAGTTACTGTATTTTGCATCCGGGTACGTGAGTTTCTGCTCGCAGCCTTACTAACATGTGAGAGAATGAGTTGTTCAGGCCCCTGCCTAACCCTCATTCGCACAGCGTGAAGTCTGTAACGGGCGTCTCGCTCCGCTTGTTGCATGCGCCCGCGCACCCGATCCTGACGATAAGCGCAAGGAGATAAATGGCCTCCAATTACCGCATTCGTTTGCTTTCTTTACCTACGTAAGCATTACTTAGAAACTTTGTTAGTAGCTCTGCCTTCTGAACTGGTAGGTTGGGTCGTTTTTTTTTCATTTTTATTTTTCTTATGTCATGTATAGTGTAATATGATAATAATTGCTTAGTTATTTAGTTTATAGTTTTGTGACTAAGCATGTTTTAGTTAAATGGATAATTTTAATATTTTCCCTGATTCGTGGGCTACCATAACTGTTTCATTTTTACTTTTTATTACTTTTTTTCTTTTCTCCTAGGTCTCCAACTAAGATTTCCTGGAAATAATAGCTGTAAGAAAGACCGCCCATTGGACATAATACTGTCTTTTTAAAATTTCGCGATTGGAACACATTATTTTGACACTAAATATCGGGTATTTTTCGCGTATTTTACGTATGTATACCACCCTGACGTTTCGGCGGGGTTGCGCATCAGCCGTGGTGTCGGGCAGACCTATTAGATAGACAGACTATTAGATAGATATGACTTATGTATTATTATTAATAACCTTAGAATTGTATTCACATGGTAATTTAGTATAACTACACAACTGCGAGTTACATAAGTGCAAAATACACCTACGCGTCTGCTGCTTGCAAAAACTTTCGCACTGTTCGACATGTATTTATGATTGCTTCCTTTTGCACAGTGACAATTATGTGTTTTCATTAAGGTTGATCGATTTTAAAGAGTTGATAATTAATATATTATTTTTAAATATATTGTTACTGTACCTAATGTTCATTTTTTAATTTTTAATTATTTTGTGTACAATATAGCGATATTCAATTAACAAACCTCATAGCACAAAACATCTAAGTAATAGCACTACGTACTCATAGCTCAGTTGGTAGTAACTCATCCTTCTGCGCTGTAGGCTGTGGGTTCGATTCCCATCCAGTAGAAGCATATGTGTGATGAATATAAATGTTTGTTCTGTGCTTGGGTGTTGTATTAAATGATAAGTATGTATTTACAAAAAAAAGTATGTTATACTCGTATATTCTATCCGTAATCTAGTTCCCATATTACAAGTTATGCTTAGTTTGGGGCTAGATGGCGCTGTGTGAAATGAATGTCCTGTAAAATTTATAAATTCAAAAGACATTTGAACAATGTTGTAGGTCATCACATGTCACAATACCCATTCCACTTCGATGGACTAACGACCATCTTACCTAGTCACGACCATTCCTATTCAGTTCACCGCACAGTAATGCCACGTAACTTGCACCATGCCGGGTGTAAGCACTAGTTACGATTTTCCCCTCAATTTGATACGATTTCTGATTGCGTGTAGCTGTTTCAGGGTTCCGCATTGAGATAGGACAACGGAACGGATGGGAGATGAGTGTTCCGTATAACTGTTGTGATAGGAATGTACGGAGTTTTATCACTTTTCTATTTGATTTGGCTTAATGATGGAGTCTTGGTGGTCTGTCCATAAGGTAGATGTGGATTTTAGCTTAACCTTGTAAATTCAGGGAACCAATTGGGAAAATCTAAGCATTATTATAAAAAAACAGGGTGTGTCGCATGGACACACGTTAGAAGTAAAGCTTTTGTATTAAAGAGAAACATTTTAATTATCTCCCACTCTACCCAACACAGTGCCCCACCACTTTTAGTCACAAAATGGTTGCGGATCAGAATTTAAAAACCCTCCCATCTACTCTACCCAACACAGTGCCCCACCACTTTAAGTCACACAAAAAGGTTGCGAATCAGAATTTAATAACTCAGCTTACTGCGCTGTAGACTGTGGGTTCGATTCCCACCCAGGACAAACATTTGTGTGATGAATATAGATGTTCAATTTGTATTTGGGTGTTGTAATGTACTATATACGTACGTATTTACAAAAAGTATTTAAGTATTCTATCCGTAATCTCGTTCCCATATTACAAAGCTTGGTTAGTTTGGGGCTAGATGGAGCTGCGTAAAAATTAATGTAATATTTTATTAATTTATTTATAATTTATAAAAATAATGCGGATAGGAATGAAATAAACCTTTATTTATAAGTTAGATGTTGGTAGTGGCTAATTTCATTTTTACGAATCCGCGATGGGATATACCAAAACAGAGTCTCATGCCTATCTCTGAAGTTCCTAAGAACCTAAGATTCTGAATCCTGATTCAGAATCTTAGGTTCAAGAATCCTGAATTCTGAATCCCGATTCAGAATATTAGGTTCAAGAATTCAAGAATTTTGTGAAAGTTGTAACATATAATGAAATGTATGCTAATGTCTCAATTGTTCTTTTATGTGTTTCTGAGAAAAACCATTTCATTCAGAATTGACCTCCAAGTATCTAGTTACGCAATTTTTTTAGAGTGTGTGAGTTTTTGGTCTTTGAACACTGCTTAGGTAGCTATTAACCTTCTTTTATACCATGTAGGTAAACAGCTAATATAGGTCAATGAACCTATTCTAACCCGGTAAAGTCTAGTCTCCAGCAGGACATGGTCTCTTCAAAAAAACTCATTGTTTAGTCTTTTTAAACTTCACGATTAGTACACATTATTTTGCCTTCGTACGTAACATAAAAAAAACAATAAACCTTTTCTTAAAAATAGAACAGGAAGGTTACGCAACGATACCCACAGATTAACTTCAATAAACCATACCACAGACAATATGAAACCAAAGACATCCAAATCACCATACACTAACAAAGAAACATCCTTATCCACGTGCTTAACCAGTTCTCTCTGACCCATGACTTTTGGAACTATTCCTAAAGGTCTTCAAGGCTTGGAGATCAGGTGATGGTGGTGAAATGGAAGCTATGTGGTTTGATCGTTCCGGTGGGTGCTTGCGTTTGACATATGATTCCTCCATAGTGTAGGTATGGTCGTGTGCTTGACCTGACAGAATAGGAGGTTAGACTAGGTGCTGTCTGTGGCTTTGCATGGGCTGTACTATGTAAAGTAGAGCTTATAAACACCGAAACTTCTCGGTCTAATGAATGAGGTAGGTGAACATGAAACTTTGGTGTTTTGTCTTCTTGGTTTTCAGAAAGGATTTCAGAAAAAAACTTTGTGATGCATTACGTGAATTTAGCTATGAAATGACACGATTCTTCGAGTAGATTTTAGTTAAATTGGAGGCTATTATGTTTCGTTGGTGGTAGGCCTTTAAATCCGACTGGCTAGCTACCAACATATTTCTTAATTCTGTAGCCATAACAGCAATTCTTAAATTGTTGTGTTCCAGTATTATAGAGGTATCCTCATTTTGTTGAGGATTCCGGGTGAAGTGCGAAGGTGGAAACTTCCATGGTGGAAGTTTCCACCTTCGGCCTTACTTGTAAAGTTGGTCTTGCAACAACTGAAGTGCTCCCAAAACAAAACTAAGAAGTGTATATAAATTAGTATTCAGACCGCTTGTGGTGGCATCAGGGAGTGAGGAGGTTTGATTCTCAATCCTATGCTGCAGCTGATCCATCTCTTGCCTGAACATATTCTTTAATTGTTCCATGGATTTTGTAATACCTCCCAACCAGACTGTGACATTTTGATTGAGTTTAACCACTAATATTGTGCCCAGAAAATAAGGAAAGCACTCCCAAACATGTAACTAAAATAAGGCTATTTAAATAACCATAAATATATAGCAAATAGTTATTTTAAACTTTTTTATTTCGAATCAAAGTGAAGAGAAGTTATTTTACAATGTTACTGGTTAAACTACCCGCCAGGGAATATGTGTGTGAGATGCTGGTGAGATGAAGGCTAAGCATTTGCTTAGCCCGAATAATAAAAAAAAAAAACTCAGTTCGCATGGAGTTAGAAGTGTTACTTCCACAGGTTTATGCCAACTACATTCGCTAGCGAAGACAGTACAGTATAAGGCAATACGTGAACACTTATAGAGCTCCTCAAGGTACAGATTAGTGAAGGTACATAATAAATTTAGCAGTAGGTACCAAGTTAATGAAGTAAACTTTCCTACGTCAAGTATATTAAACTTCTGTCATAATGTGGTACAGGGCAAAGGGAATAGTACTAGGGCAGTCAAGTTTTCGCTTTTACTAGTTTAGTTAGCGTAATCATTAAACCAATTCTTGTTAGAAATATAGTTATTATACCTCGTAAAAAACAACAGTTTCAATTATTTCCCTAAACGGTTTCAACATTTAAGTACTTTCAAACTAATTGGTTAGGTACCTACCGGACAACCATTTTCACGAACAATAAACTGAACATATAATTATCCCTCAAATGGAATAAATACCATTACGTGAAACAACCCTTATGATATAGGATATAAGGGTGATAATACAGCAGTTTTTCAGTAGAAGTGGATGCTATAAATTAAAAATAATAGTAACATTCGCTCGGTAGAGATTTATCACAGTAATTTTAAAAAGATAAAAGCATATGCGAGCTACTTGCTTGAGCGTCCGCGGCCATGTTGAAACTTGCCTGGATTTTTACGACTAAGTTCTCTCTAACTTGTTAAAAACTCTCCATGTGACTTCACCATGAGGGTGAACCCAAATGAAGAGTAGCTCATGTCCTTTCGCCATTTTCCAACTGTAAGATTACTAAATTTTATCAAAATCGATTCAGTGGCTCAGCCGTGGAAAGCAATTTAGTCAGCCCACTACTGGCAAGTGGCCAAATTGAGTATTTAGCTGCTTGTTCGTACATAAGTGTTAAAAAGTGGAAGGTTTCGTTGGCAAAAATAGGGCTCTTTCAGCCTGTACTTAGAAAGTACTTCACTGTATTACCTTATACCGAATTGCGATCACCAATGCACCAGCCGAGTGTGGTGATTATGGCAAAAACACCCAAAATTTTTCGAAAGACCGTATATTCTACAGTGTTCCACGGGGAAGCACTTGGCTATCATCTCACCTGCCCCCTCAGCACGAGGAGGGGATAAAATTGTTGTCCTCTGTTTTTATCCACCTCTGAGAGCATTTCGTCTCCCGATGGTGGATAAAACAGAGGACAAAAATTTTATCCCCGCCCCGTGCTGAGGGGGCAGGAGTCATGATACGATAAGGCCGAAGGTGGAAGCGCACTTCGCCCGGAATCCTCATATAATCTGGTAAATGCCGGAACGCAAAAATTTAGAATTGTTTCTATGGCGACATACTTACATAAGATGGTTTTTTTTATTTAGTTTATGTTATTAGTATCATTTGATTTATTATTTTATCTTTATTTTGTGTTAAGTAATGTACACTTTATCAACATATTATGACACGTATAGCTTTTATCATGTTTTTATCAAAGTATATTGTTAAGTATATTGAAGCAAACTCTTCTACAGCTGGCTTCAAATATTTCAAATATATATATGTGCAATAAATAATTACAGAATTACACATTATCTGCCAGACCCTGAGTTTCCAGTGTAATTTTTCATAACATTATTGAGTAAATTTAGTAGTCTAACCGTCTCAGCATATAGCAAGGTACAAGCTTTCAAAAATAAATTTAAACCCAATTTTGTTCAGAGTCACACTGACCACCCAGTTTACACAATAACTGTTAATTATTCTGCGTCCGAATTCGGTAAAAAAGCTCATTTACTTTGATATCTTCATTGCGCAGACGCAGCCACGCCTAGTGCCTGGATTAGGGTTGCCAGGATAATTATAAAAGCAAGGTGCGCCGTAAGAGATCCGAAATGCAAAAGTCCAATATATCTAAAATCACTGGTGCATATTCAAGTGACCGCCGGTGTGTAAGATTTTCCCGTCAATCCGTGGTAATTTCACAAAATGATTATTTAGTACCATCTAAAAAATCGTGATTGTATTTATTTAGCCAACTTGATGATTTTGAATCAGAGATGATTCTAGATTTTTATTTATTTATTGATTTACTTCGGAAAACCAACAGCATAAACAATTTCCTTAAAAAATATAGCATAGAAACAGTCAGCCAATTATAGGTCTTCACTAATAATACCTATCTAGGTTAAGATACAAATGTAAACTCAACCTCTTAGTGTCTGTCGCCTTAAGCAAAGCTACATAAAAAAAACAAAAGCGATACAAACAAAAGACTTTGTACAAACCTGTGTTAGGTTGAACAAATTAGAATAGATACTTTTTTATTTTTTTTATTGTACAAAGACGTGTAAGGCCTTGGCCTTCATCTCACCTGATTTTTCAAGATATGATAAGGCCGAAGGTAAAAGTTCACTCGGTATCCTCAATAATCTTAGGAACTGGCTATCTTACCTCTAAATGCCGGAACACATCAATGTTATCATTGTTGGCATGGTGACAGAATTAGGTAAGATGGTGGTAGCTAGGCAGTCAGACTTAAATAAAGTCCTACCACCAACCAAACTAAGCACAGTGTTGTACTCCCCTGGGTATCGAACCCGGGACCTCCGGATCTGACACCCGAAGGTGACACCACTAGACCACAGAGGCGGTTGATACAAATTCATTTCCGAAAATATTAACTACTTACTGTCTATACTACCAAAGATGTGAAGGGATATGAAATGTTTTAATGTTTAGTTTTTCAGTTTGCAGTGAAAGCGTGGGTATATAATGATCCTTAATAGTAGTAATTAGATTTTTTTATAGAATGTGGATTTCTATTGTCGGTATAGCAACAAATCATAATAAAATACCTAGTATATTTACAGAACAATGTGTGTGGCTCAGAATTCTTCCAGTGCCTTGAACACGTCTTCCAAAGTATAACTTTTGAAACCATCAGTATTATGACAACTGGATATTTTCCATGATTTGTTGTTTTTTGAGATATCCGATATTTGGAGCCTGTTGCATTCGCCATGATCACGGATACACTGAAGTCTTTGTGAGTAGAAATGAATGTAATTATTGGTCGCCTAAACGTCTACCCTCTTCCTCAGTATTTTACTGCAACCAACGCCACGATCCAGCCTGATCACGGCCAGTATAAGCATGGTATCAAAGAGATTGGTCACGTGAGGGAAAAGGGTAGATGCCCCTCTGTCGCCATACCATCATAACCGAGACTTCTGTCATACTTCATCGAAAACAAGACATCAGGGCTTTGGGCAAAACGTGAGTGAAGCCGCGGGTAAATATTACTATGTAACTCAAACTTCATATAAGCCTCCAGATCCACCGTCCCCAAACCAATTAAAGACAGTTATAATAAGCACACGTCGGCCGGGAGCGTGACGCGATACGGCGCGTGCGCAGAACCGCGCAACTGTCAAAAACGCGCGCATCAGGTTACGATGGTGTAATGGTGGGTATGCCAAAAGGGGCTTATGTTACACAGTTAATAAAAAAAACATTTTTGAAATCGAAAGAAAATGCTCTCGACCTCAAACTAACGATTTTTTATTGTTGTAGAGTTTTCGGATAGACCTTTAAAGATAGGACGCATGTTCTTTTGCAAGTTTGCTGAACTTTATAAGAGTAGAAGACGTTGATCGAAAATAATACAGACAAAGTTATAGAAAACACAAAAAAAAAGCATTCAAATATTGTGACTTGAAATGCCCAGTGTCCTTATCTATAGCTACACCCCAAAGTTTTAGTCTTGTTGATCTTCGGCAGCTGCCACCAGTGTTGAGATCAATAAGCCATTGATTCCGTTGCCCACAGGAGGTAGCTTCTACCAACCTATCGCACAACCTTGTTGTTACCTCGAACCTAGCGTAAGCAAAGGATCCTACGAAGAAGAAAAGTCTTTAGTGGAGCGAGCTTACCCAGAAGTATCAAATCGTAAAGTCCACGACGTCTTATAACCAAGCGTAATCGCAAGCAACATGCGCACGCGTCGCGGCGCGTGACGCGTTCCGCGCACTGCGCTGCACCCTCCTCGGAGCCGCGCGTCGGTGCAACTGTCCAGGGTATGGAGACACGAGCCAAGTCTAGCGAGAACGATAAACATTCATATTTTCCTTGCCAGGGTCACTAGATCCATTTCCTTTTGAATTTTGAAATTGGGACGGAACTGTGTTCATTGTACACCTCATCTTTGCTCTAGCCTGGACCTAGAGACCACGAGCTTATACGAGACTTAAAGAAATATATTCTAATATTATAAAAAATATTACTCATATGCAGTTTTATTCAACACGAAAAATTTACATTACGTAAGTAGTTATTTCTTTTATTTTATGGACGTAAGACTTAATGTACCGGTCGAAATTTTGTACTAAATCAATTTTAGTAGCAAAAAATACCACATATCAGTAAATTGTAGTGCTTTAATTATAATTAACAAGATACTAGAGTACCTACTTACTTTATTTCGCGGTAGCTCGCTATATTATCAAAGTTTATTGACTTAAATGTAATAAATGGTGAAACCGGATGGGCAGAATAGATATTTATATGAGCTGTATAAAATAATTTCTATTGATTCATAAATACTTGAAGCAGGTACATAATATACCTAGAGGTTTCTATATGTCGGTTGTAGAGAGGTATCCTAATGAGGCACTATTAGTGTGTGGTGCAAATTAATAACGATTGTTTAAGGAGGCTACCTTAGATGTGCAAAATCAGAGGAACTGTGCTATACATAGGTACTTGTTAAGTGAAACGGTTGATCGGGATGACATTGCAAAAACACACCATATCGGGTATCGGAAATCAAAAATCAATAAATCATCTCATTCAGGGATAAGTTTGGAAATGTAATTTCAAAGAATAGACCACATTCACACTAGGCTAGACACACAACACTGACAGTATCAACACAATTTTTCTCATCACACCTAGTGCACCGTGCTACCACTGGATTCCAAGAGTAGAATAAAATACTCGATAAATACCCGTTTTTCGAATTCAATTATTGTGTTCTAATCCCGAAAGTTTAAAATAGACTAAAACACTTGACACGTCACGCGAAAAGGACCCAAAGGAGGTTAGGATGTCCACGCTACAAGTTATATTATCTACGTCACCAAATCGCTTGTGCCTGTACCATAGAGTCCATCAGAAGACAATCGGGTTGTCCGGCGAAATTTGAATATTTCACGCGTTAGGGCGGCCGCGCGTAACGAGCACAGGAAGTTGAATCCTTTATTTAAATTAATACCCTCATTCTAAGGCGCAGTCGGTCAAGGCTCTTAACTTCGGGAATTTATGGCATTTTGCTTTTCAAGGGCAGTTTTTTAAACTTGATATTTATATATAACGTTGCTATTCGGTCGTTGGGTTCTAATAATCTTCTATTGCCTATCGGTGGGGTTGGCATGACATGTTATTTGCCTATTTTATTCCGTTAGTTTCAACCGCCTCTGTGGTCCAGTGGTTCGACCACCGGTGTCAGATACAGAGGTCCCGGGTTCGAGTGTGCTTCCTCAGTGGGTTGAGGATTCCGGGTGAAGTGCACTTCCACCTTCGGCCTAATCATAACTTGAATATCAGGTGACATGAACATCAATCACCTCACCGTCTTATAATAAAAATAATAAAAAAGTAGGCACTTTTTTTTGTTTTTCGAACTACAGGTATCCCCATCCACCCTATCCTTATATTGGATATCACCCGAAAAATCTAAAAAGTCGGTTAAAATACAATTTCTTACTGATAATACTAACCGCAGCTATTTTCATGATGCCCTAAGCATAGCGATTTCTAGTCTTCTTCCCTCAATTACCTGTTCAGGGTCCTTGACCAGAGGTGAATCCTCGCAGAACAAATATTCACCACACAAATGTTTGTCCTGGGTGGGAATCGAACCCATAACCTACAGCGCATATGGCAGTGCCACTATCTACATAGCTATGAGGCTTGAAATAAAACAATTAAATTAACTGTCCTACAAAAACAGATGTAAAAACAAATGCCATTCCAATTTCGATTATAGAAACAAAAATATAATTTATCGGTAAAAAAACGAATCGTCAAGAGCTGATACAGTTATTTCTAATTAATGTATTATTTGGTAGCAGGTGGCAAGTGATCGACTTAAATTACGTCCGTTAGTAATTTAATACATTTATAGATTGATATTATTCTATACTTAGATCTTTTTTTTTATTGTCATAAGGGGATGTTTTTTTTTTCAACTAGGAGACGGGATTAGCAAGTACCTAGTCCACCTGATGTTAAGTGCATCTCTTGCCTATAACAATGCCTTACCGCGTAGGTCACATCCATAAAGAATAGCTCGCGTGCCCGTAATTTCACCGGAACACAGCAATGCTGCTTGGCGGCTGAAAAAGGTATGGTGGTAGTACTTCCCCGGACGAGCCCTTTCACAAGGGGCTCTACTACTCTTAAGGATGTGCTTGGCCTTCATCGCACCAGATTTTTCAGGTTATGACAAGGCCGACGCTGAAACGCACATCACCCGGAATCCTCAATAAACTGAGGAATCTTACCACTAAATGCCGGAACACAACAATTTTAGAATTGTTGACTTGACGGTTCTCAAGTCTGTAAGGTACCAAATACTTAAAATATTGTTTCAGGGCCCCGTATACAAAGGGTGCCGATAGGATCCTATTACTGCGCCTTCGCTTTCAGTCCGTCCGTTTGTTCGGCCTGCCGACAAATGTTTGTCAGCAGGCTTCATCTCATGAAGGCAGTTGACATTTTTACAGTGTTTATTTTTTTATCAACAGATAAAAAATTGAAGGGTGACATAAGACATGTTATTTTTTTCTTGAAATGTGGGTTTCTTTCAGTGTGCTTAAACAGGCCGGTTATTTTTATGAATTTTCAGTGCATGCTTTCCAAATCGACGGTTCAGATTTTTTTCGTGTGCTGGTTAGTTTGCGCTCGCGCCGTGACGGTAGGGTTGCGTCTGCCCTTGTTTTATCTTGTAAATCTACTCACCCTTATTCCTTAGCTCATACGATCGGAATTGCTGCATCCAGAACACCGCTTACGCTATTTTGATTGTAGAGTGTACTTTTTGAAAATATTGATCGGCTAAGGTAATTTCGATTCTTTCGTCAATGTCTAAGGTCTAATTTAGTTTGACGGGGTGTGTTCAGCTCGGAAGGACACAGCTTAAGGGCTGACCGCAATATTGTATAGTTTTATGATACTTCTAAGGGGTTATTGAGGAAGTAGCGTTCGTTGAGTATTCGGACGTTATTTTATTATTGCTTTCAACCCCCTTTCAAGATGTAGGCTGATGTTTCTGTTAATCATAAAAAAAACAGTTCTCATATTTTAGTGCTTAGCTTTGCTTGGGGCTAGATTTTACGTCGTGTAACCAGGTGAGATAAAGGCCAAAAGTCACCAACTTATAAATTGTCAATGACATTATTTTTGGCGTGCATCGGAATATTTTGGAAAATTATAAAGGCCACTAAAAATAAACTGACTTTTTTTATAACTAAGATAGACCTAAAGGTAGATAGAAAGGTCTCGCCTGATGGAAATCGACCTATTAGCCTATTTAGCACGTTGACTTATGGTGGTATTCTGTTATCCTGACTTAATTGGTAATCAATTGTGTTTGCGAAAATTCTAAAATTTTATTGATATTACCATTTCAAGAATCAAAATTCAGTGGAATACCAATCGTGAAAGTGCTTCTGACTACCCCCTAGTAGGTGATCCTCATAAGATCTGATCTGAATACTGATCAAAGGTGAATCCTCGAAGGGGAAAAGTTGTGAGTACTTTACTTTTACTAATCTGAGGTAGCTACGTTCCACCTCTTAGTCGTAGATAACATTTATGTAACAAAAGCCTGCGAGTGGTAACGGCTGTATGATCCCAACTCTTGTTTAGTTTGTAAGTCGTTTGGTTTGTATTAATTGTGGAATTGACATGGCTATATTTATTCCTTACGTATACATATTAATAGGTATAATATGGGTATCGAATTAAAGGCAACACGTGCCGATTTTATATGTAATATTGCGTTTAATTATTTCTACTTTCATCTACTCTTTATTGGTGATAGCCAAGCGTTTGACAAACGAAACAAGAGAAGATGTGGCCTAAGATGGAACACGCTTGTCTTAAAGTCAATTCACTCTGGACTTGAATATTCTAAGATTATACTTGTGCAAAAAAAGACGAGGGCAAAGGAGTTCCATTCCATACCAGGTATTAATGATAAAGATAGAGGCGAAACGATGAGTTCGGCACAATGGAACATGTACAAGGTACCGGTTGTAGCCTGCCGTACGTCCGCTTGTCGGGTGGTGGAAAGGGGATGGAGGGATTAGGTCAAAGATATCGTGCGCACACTTGCCAAAGTGGAATTTGTAGAGATTTCAAAATAATCCATAAGAGAAACATTATATTTGGTCTTATTATTTTATGCAATTTTGATTATTTTTGCATTTCAGAAGGCAGATAAAAGTATGCGGGCTAATCCCAAAAGTTCAGGACGAATAGAGAACATATAACGAGCAAATTTACTCATTAGTGGTTAATGTTGTCAAATATTTCGTCACCAATTTTACCTGAAATGATTGAACGTTAACATTGTGAAAGCGCGAAATTAAACATTTAAGACGCACATTGCCTTTGGCGTCACTATGCACATATTTTAAAATGTAACATAAAGTATAGAAGGTATGTTCGCCTATACTTATCTACATACTTTTGCTGTTTTAGATTTTTATTATTATAACTTTGTGTACATGTAGAATTAAGGAAATAAAGATCCAATTTAAAAATTGTTGTTTTTTCTCTTTTTTAATTTATAAAACAAGCTAAAAGATGTATTAACGGACATACTAACCACCAGGTTCCACGCCGCTTTCTTCAGCTTGTCTTCTTCTCAAGAACCAAATACAAGTTATTGTTTCAAATGTTATAATGTGATGTCAGATGTATTTGTGATCACAGTAAAGGTGTTAGATAACACAGAAGTAAACCTGCCTAATTACTGACCGTCTAGTGATCCGTTAGTCGGCTTTTACGACATCTGTGGGCGTTGCAAGAATCGGCAAAGGTCACGCATCTTGGTCGAACCTGCTAACCTGCCTGGCTTTTAGATGTATTGTTAAGTAAATACTTGTATGGTAAAACAGACGGTTTCTATACCTTACGTGTTTAGTTCGAAAGTGAAGATGCTACGGACATTGGCCCAAATCAAAACGTTATATTGCCTAATACCCTTCTACAAACAAGAGGGCACTTAATTCGCTAACTGACAGCTACTAAATTGATTGGATTCACTTTGCTACATAGCCATGTACAAATAGACCATCAAAGTTATGATTATGAGTAGAAAGTCTTTCGATTGTATTGCTGTAGATTTAGTTAAAGTTATGATTCTCCCAGATTGTATGTTTAATGGATTTGTGTGGTCTTGTTCCAGGATTGCTTACAAATGCTTCTTGCAACAAAATTCTTATCAATAGACGTGTTATCTTTGAATGGTACTCTAAAAAGTGTAAAAATCGTGGTATCAGCTCAGGCATCGCTGATCGCCAGCCAACGAACCGCCATAACTTGGGTATGAATATTCATGCCCTTGGCTTTGTCACAGCTGGGTGATGGAGAAGCTGGGTAACTATGCTTGGATTTGGTTGGCTGTTTTAAGGTACCACCATAGTATTTCGCCTTAACAACAATTCTAAGCATTAAAAGCCGGGAAAAAGATTCCGGGCGAAGTGAGTTTCCGCCTTATCATAACTTGAAAACCAAGTGACAATTATAATTGTGTATGTGTTGTGATCCGGCATTTAAAGTCAATGAAATATATAGCAGTTCCTCAGACTGTTAGGGATTCCGGGTGATGTGCGCTTCCACCTATGGCTTTATCATAACTTGAAAATCACGTGACATGAAGGCCAAGTGCTACCCCCTTGTATAATAACAAAGAGGGTGGTCACAAGCCAGGTGGACATTTACAGGTCCATCCTTCCACCTAAGCCGTGATCATTCATCCATTACCGCTAGCAAAAGAAAACGATTCTATTACCCGGGGTAGACTAGGAGCTCAGCTACCCCAAAACATTTAGGGGCTAATATTTATTGATGATAATCATGCAACAGTTACCCCGTATAGCTATTCTGAAACATTCGGGAAGCCATATCGGATCAAATTCAGAAATTTTCTGATGGAGATTCCGGAAACACTTCGCAAGAATAATTGACAGTAATTTGTCACTTCCATAAAGAAGATTTTCGGAAAGGTTTGAGAATAGCGTTGGACTATCGGATTCTGCGTCGAATCCGAAAACAGTGTTTCCGATCCCGAAAACGTTCCGCGAGTTTGAGAATCTACACAGTTCCGAGTGTAGAATGTACCAGCTGTCTTTGACTTGTCTGCGTATCGTTAAAGCTCATTAAATCATAAATTCGTTGTCTGCAAGGGATAGTTCCTGAACTTTGTATTATGATAATAGTTCGGTTGTTATTTAATTATGAGGTTTCGTGGGAGTCAGGGGAGGGATTAATTGGTTGAACGATGCTATCAGCTGGTATCAAAAGTCAAAGTTTTTTGGCTAAATACCTTTATTTACCTATCTGATATATTTATCTGATAAAAATATCAATAAAAGTAGTAGATTCCCTTGTGAAAGGGCTTGTCCGGGGAAGTATTACCAACATACCTATATCGGCCGCCAAGCAGCATTGCTGTGTTCCAATTTGAAGGTTATGGTTGCCGGTGAAATTACGGGCACGCGAGGCTTAACACCTTTATATCTTAAGTTGGCGGGTGCAATGCATTGCCACATAGGCCACGATCATTGTTAAACCTCCTACCTTCGGCCTTAACATAACTCGAGAAATTAGGTGAGATGAAGGCCAAGCCAGCCGTCGTACAATAAAAAAAAAATATCGTTTTCGAATCTGAGCGAACTTTGTTCATGAAGATTCATTCAGTTGGGAACAAATATGAAGTAAAGCTACAGTTTACCGAAGTCCATATCACGCGTTCTTAGTCCTCAGAAACCTTAACTAATAATTTACGTAACCTAAAACCGGGCACTTTTGAGTTTTTGTTAAAAACCGACTAAAATAACCAATGAAAAGCATAAATTATCATTAGTAATGTGTGTAAGTTTTAGTATTGCCGTGGCGGCCACCTCTATATCAACCCGCGGATGTTGTAAAAGTCGACCAAGGAATCACACCCAAAGAAGAGGAGCAACTTACTACTGTGTATGCCCTAAAACCTTTATTGCGATCACCAATCCGCACCTCTTTCAATTTACAAAGTCGACATTATTGGGCAGTTGTATGCTGACCTAATGGTAAAACTAATGTACAAAATTTTATTAAATTCATTAGTTAAACCGCTAAATCATATAATTCGTATTGCAGATATGACCTACATGCATGAATTAATTGGAAGATTCTCACGGAATAAACGAGATGAGTTATGTAAATATTGCCAATATTGCAACGTTGCACGTTTGAACTTTTGCTAGTTTTGTTTCGTTAAAAATGGTTTCCTAAATTCTGAACCAACATTCTCCTTTCGAGCTGGATCAAGCGCTTCTTGGCTAAGTCAGTATAAGTTTGTTGTACATTTTTAAAAGTCCTGGGTTCGAATCCCGGGGGATCGTTTTTGTTGGTGGTAAGGCTTATTTAAGGACTGATCTGGCTTGCTTCCGCCATTATACCTAAGTCTGTTGTCATAAAAACCAATAAAAAAATGTGTTCCACCATTTAAAGTAAGAGGCCTTAGTATGAGTTTCTGACAGCTAACAGAAACCATTTTCGTTTTCGTATAGGGCGCTTATTTCCATACATTTGGTTAGCGGACATTGAAAGGAACTACAGTTGCTTTACTGTTCCGCTAACCAAATCCAGTTCCTCATCTGAGTCCTTAACTCTCAAACTCAGGGTGAAGTGCGCTTCCACCTTCATCACATGACACCCAGGTGAGATGAAGGCCAAGCGCTTCTCCGTCATACAATATTTATACTTCAAGCTTATAACAATGTCATATGACTGGGCTTAGACAGCAGTTTTGAAGATAAGTTTATTTTTGTCCTTAATAGGGGTGTTTTTTTCAGATTAAGGGTTGCAAAGGCTTATCATAACTTGACACCATAAAAAGGGATCTATCTCCTAGTGGTTCCCACTCAAACATAAACATAAACATAAAAACATTTATTTCGTACAAATAAGTAGGTACAGAATAACCATATTTTAAATAGTTTTAAGCAACAGTAGGTACAACTTGGCTCATGTTGACAATTTGGTAATGGGCTCGTAGTTACACTAATTATAACACGGCTGAGCTCCAACTCCCAACTAGGTTACCCTGTGTTTGGAATATCACCACTCCCCCCCGGTTAAAAAAAAGATAACTCAAAGGCTGGATGATAACTAACACCAAGGTCCGGCTGCTTAATGGTGAGTAATCCACACCACCAGCATCATCATCACAGCCCCCAAAACAACTGAATGCCTCAGGATCACATTGACTTTGTACTGCCAATTTTAGTACTTATTCCATACGCTAGAGGCGCTGCATACATTATCAAATATTTTTCCTACAGTCCTCGCTAGCGAATGTAGTTCGCACAAGTCTGTGGTAGCCACACTGACATCCTCCCAACAAAATGCAATGGATCGCCATTACCACGCTTGGCAGGCGTATGTAAGACGTAGTGGCGTAGGTAAGAGGGGACACACAAATGTATAATTGTTGAGGAGACACCAATCACAACATCGGTTGCCGACAGACTCGCTAGAGAAAGTGGATATGATAATTGAACAGGCAACGATGTGCGACCGGGACCTGCTAGGTGAAGAAACGACGGCTTTAGCATGGATAAGATATTATGCTAAAACAAGCCTCATAGCTCAGTTGGTAGTAACTCTGCCTTCTGCGCTGTAGGTTGTGAGTTTTCCCACCCAGGACAAACATTTGTGTGATGAGTATAGAGGTTTGTTCTGTGTTTGGGTGTTGTATCTTATAGTACGTATGTATTTACAAACAGTATTTAAGTATTCTATACGTAATCTTGTTCCCGTAGTAGCTAGATGGCGCTGTGCAAAATTAATATTTATTCATTCATTCATTTTCATTCATTACAATGGATATAATATAAAAAAAGATAAACACATTTATAATGCAAAATATAAATAACATATCTTTACTTCTTCTGATGGCTTGTTACTCAGATAAAAAGTCGTTTGTGATAAAAAATATATGTGACATACAATATATTAGAGCCAAACATGATAACTACGATGGAGCATGCTTGTCTGAAAGGAATTTAATTAATCCATTGTTGTGGAACCTATAAATCTTGCACGGATTGCACGGTCACCATGTCCGTGCAAGATTAATAGAAAATTGGGTACATAAGCCATATGAGGGCTTAAACACCCTTTTTTTTTATTGTGGAGATCTTTGAGGTCCCTTTAGATCGGGTACGGCCTCCCGGTTATGCCAGACTTACTGGCTAAAACCATACGGGGTTCTATCTGAGCGAATATTTACCGATGCTGTACACTTATATAGGTATTCCATGGCCCTGTTTCGACTCGATGCAAGTTCAAATTCAAATTCAAATTATTTATTTAGACACAAACAAAGAAACTAAAACATTTTCAATTCAATCTACCATAAAGTGGAACATAAAATCATTGTTATAGATAAAAGATTGATTTGGTTAGCATCAGATGACTAAGCTAGACGTAAAGCCTGTGTTATAGTCATCTGCACTCCCCTAATTTGTGACTCAGATTAAAGTTGATTTCAAGGAATGTAAGTAGATTCAATAAAATAAATTATAATTAAATGTGTGACATGTTGTTTGTGTGTGTGTTGTTTGCGTGCGTGCGTGCGTGTGTAGAATTGATAATATTAGGTCCTTACATATGAAATTGGCGTTTTGTATGGGAGGAACATAAAGGCAATTTTTTCATATTAAAATATATTTTATTAATCAAAGTATGTACCATTGCTATCTATACACTTTTGCCATCTTATAGGTAGTTCATTGATCCCTTTACTAAAAAAACCATTCGGACGGGAATCAATGAAATCTTTGAAAGCGGTTTGGACTGCCTCATCGGAATTGAATTTTTTTCCTTGCAAGAAGTTATCCAAATTTCGAAAAAAATGGTAATCTGTTGGAGCAAGGTCCGGAGAGTACGGTGGATGTCTTAGACATTCCAATTGAAGCTCCTCTAATTTGGTAGTCGTCTGTTGGGCCGTGTGTGGTCTAGCGTTGTCTTGAAGCAGCAGTGGCGTAGAGCGATTGAAAAGTCTCGGTTGTTTAACAGCGAGCTTTTCCATCATGGTTTGCAGTTGCTGACAATAGACATCAGCCGTAATCGTCTGACCAGATTTAAGAAAGCTATAGTGTACGACACCGGCACTAGTCCACCAAACGCTTACAAGTAACTTTTTTTGAGTCAATTTTCGCTTGGGGCAAGATTTTGCTGGTTCACCAGGGTTCAGCCATTGCGAAGAGCGTTTATGATTATCGTACAGAATCCACTTTTCATCACATGTAATGATCCGATTTAAAATTCCTTAATTATTGTGCCGGTTGAGTAATGTAATGCAGCAGTCGACGCGCGTTTGTCGGTTTGCTTCACTCAATTCATGAGGTACCCACCTTTCAAGCTTTTTCACCTTCCCAATTTGCTTCAAGTGGAATAAAACGGTTTTGTCACTAACACCGCAGCCTGCAGCTAACTGTGATGTGGTTTGCGATGGATCTGCTTCCACAATAGCCTTCAATTCATCATTATCGACCTTGGTCTCCGGCCGTCCACGGGGCTTGTTCTGCAGGTCGAAATTTCCAGAACGAAAGCGTTGAAACCAAAAACGCACCGTGTTTTCTTTTGCGACACCACCACCATACACATCATTAATCCTTCGAGCCGTTTCTGCAGCACTGGTGCCACGGTGGAACTCGTACTCGTAAATAATGCGACATTTTAAGTTTTCCATTTTGTGAAATGAGTGACGCAGAAAAAAAAAGCAAAAGAGAAAAAAACAAATGAATTACGGTTTTCGAAACACAAATGCATGAGTAAATAGCTGTTTAAATTTGAATTTGGAATTCCTCACCAAAGAGGAGATATTTAAGATCAAAGTGGCCAGTACGACAAAACGCCAATTTCATATGTAAGGACCTAATATTATAACATTGTCAGACTATATTACGTTTAAAAAAAAAATCATTTTATAATAAATAGTAGGTAGGTAGTATTATTTATATTTTTGTATTAATATCGTTAAGTAAAAATAATTATTGTTAGTCATTGTGAAATTATGAACAAGTTTTCAGTACAATCGTATGTGTATGTGCGAAGTATCTTTATAAGGTGTGATTTCAGCTCAAACGTGCTAAAGTTAAGAATGGAGCCATTTTTTGAGATTTTATTGTATAAGAATGCACCTAGAAAACACTAGAATTTATGGATGAAATTTGTTTTAAAATGTAAGCCATTAAAAACTATGTCTGTGCGACGTTTATTATTAACTGCTAGTGGTCGTAATTTATGTTGTTTCATTATGATTCCCAAAACAAATAGCTGTCGTACGGTTAGAACATCCGCCTAAGTTAGGGTGCCATTTACTTATAAGTAGAAAAAAGTTCATAACATATTTAATTTACAGGTATGTCCACACGTTGTCAACGCAGTCGTCCTAACCGTGCTCTACCGCGTTATCAATCATCTACTTTACTATTCCACCGCTTCAGGCCGATTTTATGCAACGCTATTGCTGCGCCTGCGCCTAGATATACGCGTACTAATATATCGTGTTATTGATACTCTGTTGGGTAATGCTATATTTTATCTTAGAGTATTAGCATAGTTATTAACGCCTGGTAAGGTGATTTAGTTTGAGGAAGGTTGCTTATTTAAAGGTTAACATATTATTGAGCGAAAGGTGTGTAAGGATCGTTGAAAATTTACAATGTTTTCACCTTATTATGGTGGGTGTGAGTCTATGTAGGCTTAAAGGTTTAGTAGTCATATTTGGAGTCTACTTATTGACGACTCGTATGTAAACAAAATATAAACTGATAATTGAATGTGATATATTTAATTGGATAGTTTTTTTTATTGTACGACGGGGTCAAAAAAAAAAAACATAGTAAGGCTTAGGTAGGCTTGGCCTTCATCTCACCCGGTTTCAAGCTAAGATAAGGATGAAGGTGGAAGCGCACTTCACCCCAGAATCCTCCACAGACTGAGGCGATGGCTATCTCACCACTTAATGCAGGTACACAACAATTTACAATTGCTATGGCGACAGAAATAGGTAAGATGATGGTAGCAAGCCAGAAATCCCGAAATGAACCAACACAATCTTTGTCTCTTCAAGTCCAGAGTGATTTTTTTTTTTTTTTTTACAATTTATAGGCAGACTCTTGACCGCGACCTCACCTGATGGTAAGTGACGAAGCGGTCTACGATGTAGCTAGCTTACCTAGAAGATACCTATTCACTCTTCTCTTGAAGATTTCCAAATTATACGCTGTCGGAAAAACTGCTGGCAACGAGTTCCAATCTTTGGCTGTCCGCATGATAAAAGTTGAAGCAAAGCGCTTGGTGCGGGAAGATGGTATGTCAACCATGAACGGATGCCTCGTCTCCGTACGTCGTGTGGTCCGATGGTGGAATGGTGAGGGGGGAACCAGGTTGTAAAGTTCCAAGGCACACGTGTGGTCCGATGGTGGAATGGTGAGGGGGGAACCAGGTTGTAAAGTTCCAGGGCACACTGTGAATAGGTTCGATTTAGACAAGCGTGCTTAATAAAAGGCCAGCTTTACTTTTACAATTCATAACCCGCGAAGGGACTCGTAACTTTTCCTCAAACCGGAAACGCTCTAACCAATTGAGCGACGAGGGTTCTGACCAGTTTCCGTATTTTTGTGCCTTAACTCAGCTTCTTCAGCATCATACTTGTATTTCAATAGAGCTGGTGGTCAAACGGGGTTGTTAGATTCAAATTCAAATTAATTCAAATTATTTATTTAGACACAAACAAAGGAACTAAAACATTTTCAATTCAATATACCATAAAGTGGAACAAACAATCATTGTTATAGATAAAAGATTGATTTGGTTAGCATCAGATGATTAAGCTAGATGTAAAGCCTGTGTTATAGTCATCTGCGCTCCCCCTAATTTGTGACTCAGATTAAAGTAAATTTGTGTGTGTGTGTGTGTGTGTGTGTGTGTGTGTGTGTGTGTGTGTGTGTGTGTGAAAAAGATGGTTGTCATGTTCCGTTTAAGTCATGTTCTGCTCAAGCCTTCAGATCCAGATGTGCCGGGTTCGATTCCCATGGCGAGTACAATATATTATGCTTGGTTTGGTTGGTGGTAGGACTTTATTTAAGTCCACCTGGCTAGCTACCACCATCTTACCTAATTCTGTCGCCATAATAACAATTCTAAAATTGTTGTGTTTAAAGACAGCCGGTTCCTCAGTTTGTTGAGGATTCCGGGTGAACGCCTCCACCTTCGGCCTTATCTCAACTTGTTACCAGGTGAGATGAAGGCGAAGTGCTTACCCGTCGTACAATAAAAAAAAAGTCATATTCTGCTTTCGTCACGTACTAATGCTTTATCCAATAAAAAAACCACTAGCGTTTTTGCTCCAAAAAAAACGTGTTTAGCCGCTGTGGACTTGTAATAGAGGCAGAGGCTCCGTAATAAAAACGTTTTCCAGCCTCACAAAATAAAAGTTATTACAAGAGTAATCCAGTACAATAAAAGAAACTTAGCATGATTAGCAGAGGTACCACACTTCCGCATAACTCACGTAGTACGATCACTTAGAGCGGCCACGGGGCCAGAGATCGGAGATTATACGATTTAGCATAAACTCGCTATATTTCTAGCCGAATTGATATTTGTGATGTAAATTATTTTATACGAATAACTTTAAATAGGGTTATGTTGTGGCGACCATCTGTCTGTCGATACGTGAGAAATTGTTGGAGTACCGTTTTAGAAACGCGTTGAATTTTATGAAATGAATGCAAAGAAAAATTATTGCAAGAGACAAAACAAATGGGCATTCCTTTTTTTCTCAGATACGTATCATAGTGTCATAGTTACTGAAGTTTAAATAAATAAAAAGACAAAACAAAACAGACAAACACACGAAGCAAACAAATTAATACGAGTATTTAAAACAAAACATTTATTTCAAACATCGATTGAAGTAATTTCTGTGATCATCACATATTACAACTTTTTTTCGATCGGTAAAACATTCTGATATAAAAAGTATTTTAAAAAGTTATTAACATAAGGAACCCTGAATTGTATGATATTCTTGCGCTTGACTATCAATAAAAATAGTTTGATAAATATATTTGGGCTGTAGATTAAGTAGCGGTAAATCGGAAGGCACACATTCTACATTCTTTTTGGTATTAATTTATTTACCAAGATCCAAATATTTGTTGGGATTGAACTCTGACTTTTATTATTGATTCAAATTAGCTCGTGGGGCGGATTATTATTGCTGAACCACTTTCGATGGTGTTATCTTATCGATTTGACTTCAAATGTCATAAATAAACGATATTAGGCCTTATTATGTGGGTCATTTTAAAAGTCTTAACTTTGATTTCGCTCCTCTTAGCCTTAACCCAAATTTCATGCCTCTCTCCTTGTGTGCTAAACGGGACTCTGATCCGAAATGTATTTTCAAAATTATCCTGATCAATCTCTGACGTTTGTCGTTTTACGACTTCGACTTCGACTTCGACTTTGACTTTTGAATTTTTTGTATGCATTTAATGCGAGTTGTCGGAACCCTCGATGCGCGTGTGTGACTCGCACCCGGCCGGTGGTTTCTACAAGTGCAGTAATAAATGCAGACAAACAAACAGCCAAGTTGACTCAGCGCGTTATGGTTTGAGCGCGATCTCGTTACATTTCGATATAGGCTTTCATCACGAGCTAATTGCAACTAATTATCTGGACTTCGACCTTTGCGAGTATGGGAAATGTTGACCGAATGTTTTAGTACAAGGTGTGCAAGAATAATGTGTTATTCAAAATCATGCAAGAGATACTGAACTATCTACATTGCCTACCCAGGGAAACAGAATCGCTAGCTTTTGCCTTTAGGACCTGTAAAAGTCCAGCCACAAATCAAAAATCCGCCGTTTAGTCGTGAAGAATAACATGCAAGCAAACGGAGTTACTTTCGCATTTATAATATTGGTAAAAGCCGATGACCTCCGGGTTTTCAATAATCTTTGATTGAAGCGGCACGCGACAAGGGCTGGCTCTTATTCAGGCCAGCCAACTAGCATTGGCAGCCAGTGTCTTGGGCGAGCTTTCGTCTGGCAGGTACATAGTAAGTTTAATGGCAAAGATGGTTTATATATGATGGTATGGTTTTATACTGGGTGTCTTTTGGTTGTCGATCAATCCAGCTAAGGTCGTTGAGCCCCGTCATAATCTACTCTCAGTGATCTATCACAGATACGGTGAGACAACAGGATCTGTTTACTCCCAACGCTCCCGTGGGAGTTTCCATAATATTTAAGGAATTCAGTCAAAATATCTTGCAATCTTCGAAACCTTTAAGCATTTTCCAGAAATTATCTTACTATATACCCGACTGCTTCCGGATAAAGGTTTTATTCAAGCAGGTATGTATGTATGACGATGAGTTGTCGATTGGTTTATCTAATGTATTTAAATGATTTAAAATTATCTTTTTTTTTTTAAAAACCGCAAGCAAAAATATGTAAACGGTCATCTTTTTTTAAGAGATCTTTCTATCGGACAAAAAATGAATCAACTCAATTGCTTTTTTTATCTGTTATTGTTACGCAAATAAGTGGTAATAGGTAAAATGAGACTATTTTTCTCGGTACAGTCTCATTACCCATCGTTACCCATTGGAAGTCAAAAAACAAATTAGGTATTTCTGGGTGCAAAAATATGAAAAATAATAAAACCTTACAACCTACTCCGCCCTAAGATCCCTATCATGAGGCCGTGCAAAATTCAAATATTTATTGAGAAAGTTTATTGAAATAGGTGCACAATAAGTACAATAGATCAATTAGATTCTTGAACTTATGTTCTTCAAGAGTATACGTATGTTTGTTTATTACAAAAGTAATAAACAAACATACAAAATGTAATACAAACATACTTGGGCTACCTTGCACAAGTGAGTTTCAGCATGCCAATTAAATATACTTACAAACTTTGTATTTAAAATAAGAAACAAATGAAATGATGCCGTTAAAAAAAATGGCGTAAAACTAAACCACTGCAGGTTTTACATTTTTTTTCAACCAATGTCGCTTAATTTGTATGTAAATATTTTTATAATCATAAATAGTACTAGAAAGTATATTTAGCATAGCTATTCAGCGTGGTAATGCAGCCAGTGTCTTGGGCACGCTTCCGTCTGGTACTGGTCTGGAACACTTGAGTTACCTATACTTAGACCGTTTGTAACGGTCCGCAGGTAGCCCGACTGCTTTCCTTGTAAATAGTTTAATCGACCATATTGTTTAAAAACTACAAATGGTGAAATATCCATTATCCCAAAGTCACTGTTTGTACCTATGTAAATAAAAAATAGATTTATTTTGTGATTTCATTAGGTACATCCTCCTTGGTAGCGCAAAATGAGGCCTACGTTCCAACTAAGACAATGTAGATCAACTGCAGTTGTCAAAAAAGCAAATATCCTCAAAAAATCTTAACAGATTTCCAATCATTCTAACTTATGGCAAGTTACCATATGACCGTCAGTTGTACAGCAGGTGGTAACCAATCTGTGCTTACAGTCCGACCACGATTATAAAGAACATGAGAGAGGCGCCAGCGTCTTCGTCCAACTGCTATTGTGACGTTTATTTGCTTTGCTGTACGTTAGTTCCATTTTCTGCCACGTTCATCAATGTCGTGGTATCGGTAGAGAGAAAGATGGAGCATAGAAAGAGACACAAGATCTGTCTTTCCGCTTCCGGAGCATCTGCTGAGAGGTTTGTGAAGAAACGGTGGGAAGATGTAACCTTAGAGGTGGTATGATATTGTGTTCCGGGTTTCGGTCGTAAAAAATTAAGCCCAAACTTTTCGGCTCTATTAATTTGCTGCCCCTCTTTGCTCTGCTTTGGATGAGCAAATTCACGTACACAACTTGATAACAATACAAAATTATTTATTAGGAACACGTTTAGGTATAAATATTTACAACGGGGGACGTTGAGCAACTGCAAAAGTTATAAATTGTGTCGCAGAGTCAGCGCCCCCCTCCGAACCAAATAGTGCAGGTTTTATCTGAATGGGTAGGTTTAGTCTATATAGCACAGATCAAATAAAAAAAGCTTTACCAGCCCCTTATTAGTTTTGCTGCTGGGATTGGCCAACTATCTTCTAGCGTCAGTAATTTGGATCCACATCGCGGACTCTCCGCGATGTGGATCCAAATGTGGATCCAAATGCGATGGATCCAAATGCGATGTGGAGTTGTAGATGCCACATTTCTCTTTATTTATACTTTTTAATTCTTTGGTTGGTCTTGTTTCAAGTCCGCCTATCTTGCTACCACCATTGTTATTAAGTCTGTCGTCATAGCAAAAAAACTAAATGTATGTGTTACGGCATTTAGAGGTAAGATAGCCAGCTCCCAGTCTGTTGTGGACATCAGGTGATATGAAGGCAAAGTACATTGCCACGCTCAATAACAATACTAATTCGCTGGCCTAAATAAGCCTGAAAAATAACTAAAGGTTATTTACATTTATAAATTCACGGCAGTTTAATTTATATACCTTTTACGGTACCGCTTATTAATAGCGCGTAAGCTAACACTAAAAAGGTGTGTACAAGATAACTAAACGGTTAAAAATAGCCTTAAGATGCATGGTGCATGCTGGAGCGATAAATCATCTGTACGTACTTACCTTTACAATCGAAAGTTACCAAACAGGGCCTATTCTACACCTTTCGAGTTTCAATCTCGCATGAAATTTTACCCAACTGCTTCAGAAGGAGGGTAATGTTTTTCTGGAGTGACCTATGTACAATTAAATGGACATATCTATTTCATTGTAACTTTAGACAAGACGGCTTGATGGATTTTAATGAAAGGACGTTTGCATTCTGGTGCGTATAAAAAACGGAGAATGGTACAGTCAACTGGTTTCGACGGAAGACCAGCGTTGTGTTATAATTCATATTACAACACAGCATATTGCTGAGTCGAACGCCAATTTGATGCATTTCTATGCCTCAAATAAATGAATTTTCTTTCTTTCTTTCTTTAAATGTTTATTAACATTATGGGTAAAATTAATAACATGTTAATTCTGAATAAAATATATAGACTAGGCCGTGTTCTCGTAAAACCCTAAAGTTTGAAATTGTGCGGTCGAGTTAAGTTTAAACATTCCACATAATTAAACATTGTACATAATATTTAACAGTGTACTTAATTCACAAAATATTAACATATACTCGAATTGTAGGTTTTGCTCGAGTGAATGAATTGTATTTAATATTTAGTAATTAAAGCTGGCATGTTTCTTGTACAATGATAAATTATCAAAAATATGCTATTGAAGATATGATAAAGGACAGGAAGATGCTGAAGATGCGAAAGTTCTTAATTGGGTAAGATACTCATATTTTTGAAGTGAAACTTTTTACGATAGAGTTTTGAAATTCAGAAATCACACCTTTGTGTCAAAGTTTTGTGTGTGTGTTTTGTTTGTAATACTGGAGTTTCACTTCTATCGTGTGTATTTACGACTCTAAATACTACTAAATACTCTGTTTTTTTTTCACAAGGACATTACTGCGTATATCAAATCGAGTAATCATATAATGAATAATCGAATGTTATCGAAGTGGAATCGATGACGCGTGAAAACGGATCATTTTGATTTGAATGAAACATTGATTGGATGATTGGTGCGTGATTATAGCCTTTGTTAATAAGTAGCCAGACGTTAAATTACACAAAAAGTTATCGCTTTACCCACATTATTATGGTAAGTTAGCGATGACTCAAATACCTACTGCAGCATAAATCGAAAGCTTACATTTTAGGCGATGCTATGTTTTGCGACAGTTTTTTAATGTAGCAGTATAATGTTGGAGTCTTCAAGTCCATCCAATAGGTTCCTTTTAAATAGGCTTTAGTTTGACCATCTTAATATATTACATTAATATTACAGGACGCTAATTTCACACAGCGCCATCTAGCCCCAAACTAAGTAAAGCTTGTAATATGGGAACTAGATTACGGATAGAATACTTATATACTTTTTTTTTAAATACATACGTACTATATTATACAACATCCAAACACAGAACAAACATCTATATTCATCACACAAATGTTTGTCCTGCGTGGGAATCAAACCCACAACCTACAACCACAGCGCAGAAGGCAGAGTTACTACCAACTGGCTTGAGGCTTGTTAGGCAATATATTTACTTCATTTTTAAATAATTTATGTCAATCACTCTGCTATCATCAATAAACAAATGACAACCTAAATTGATTTAGTCTTATCAGTAGAATATGAATCAGAAATCAATAATTCCTTTTTGCTCCTTATAAACTCAGCGATACTGGTAAGGAATGGAATTCCTTGCCTTCGTCTGTTTTACGAGTACAATCTTGAAGTCTTCAAGTCCAGAGTAAATAGGTTCCTTTTAGTCAGAAAAACGTATTAAGATTATAAGTACGTATGTAAAAAATGTTTTAGGCTGTATTGAATACCTACATCTCATATTAGTGCAATGTCGGTCTCGATCGACTTTACTAGTCGCACATAAAACATGATAGTTCCCGATAGAGCGGTTTATTTTTAAGTAACCCTTTATACGGGAATTAGTTCATTAAGGACGCGTTTTTATACGTTTCTATTTTCATTAAACGCCATATGCTGTGCATTGTTAGATTCTTGAAGGGGTTTTAGGAAGAGGAAAACATGTGACGTCACTATTTCCGCTTACTGTACGGTAGTAGGTACTCACATTCTTATAATATTAATGAGATCTCTTAGACAAGGCGTTAAGCCGTACCGTGACATCTTTGGCTTTACCACTATGATGCTATATGCTTCGAATTATAGACGATACCTTTCACGATCCCTTGTGAAGAGTAGTAGAGCTCGTTGTGAAAGGGCTCGTCCGGGGAAGTACCACCACAGTTTTAAAAAGTTGATAATGATGGGCAAGTGGGCAAAACTCTTAAAATATCGGTGCGCTTTGCTCAAACTTGGAATCGGTTCCAGCGTCTGTTTTTCCGCATCCTAATGTCTTTAAGAAGATAGTGGGGAGGATCGCTCCATCTTAGACCTCATCCTAAATGTACAAGATTCGGGGTCAAAGGCTAACCCAAACTAAAAAAAAGGTGCAACAGATTTCAACATTTCGAGGATGTCAAAGAAACTCGTTGTAACCCAACACCCATACGAATAATTCAGTTAATAACATCCCATTCCCACCCTCGCAGGCAGGTATCCGCACAATTGTACAAATATCTGCGGATATCCTTATCCCATGGGATAAGCGAAACCTTCGCTGAACACAATATACATTACCCTGAAAGAGCTACAATTGTAAAATAGGCTAAGTGTCTACGAGCAATGGTTGCGTCTCAATGGTTTAGCCCGCGATTTTTGGTTATTGACAGTCGGGTATGAAGTATTGTGTGCACAAGTGGGCAGAAAATGGATCGTATTCCAGTGTGATAGTGAAGGTACTTCCTGAGGATGTAGGGATGTGGAGCAATGGAGGAGGAAGCAGATGCCTTGACCTGACTTCCGATCTCACGGAAAAAATGGGGCTGGGAGAGCAGGGTAGGTTGGTAGATTTTTTGTTGATATTGCAAGTGTGGCCATTTTTTATATTATAATCCTGTCTATCTTATGCAAGTGCTTACTTGCACTATTGTACCATGTCAATTTTTGTATTTACTAAAACCAGAAGTATTGTGCAAAGTAGGAGACTTAAAAGCTTATCAATAGGCAATAAATAGTTATGGTATACATTCATAATATGACGTACGTCGTACCTATTATGTAACGTAGTACATATTATGTATGTTCATTTCTAAGGTAAGTTAAGTATGAGCTATATAAGGCTAATTATAAACAAGCCTAATTATAAACCAGCCTCACAGCTCAGTTGGTAGTAGCTCTGCCTTCTGCGCTGTAGGTTGTGGGTTCGATACCCACCCAGGACAAACATTTATGTGATGAATGTAGATGTTTGTTCTGTGTTTGGGTGTTGTATTGTATGATAAGTATGTATTTACAAAAAAACGTATTTATGTATTCTATCCGTAATCTAGTTCCCATATTACAAGCTATGCTTAGTTTGGGACTAGATGGCGCTGTGTGAAATTAATGTCCTGTTAATGTCCTGTCCTGTCCTGTAATTATGTAAAATTATATCTGTACATAGAAGTTGTCCGTAATAATGCTATTATTTATGTGATTCAATTAACTCGGAAATCATTACCCTTTTTACAATATGGGTTTCTGCTATCTGGTAGATTAGTCCTGGTGATGTAGCCTGTAGACTAAGATCCCTCCAGTATTACTCGAGGATATCAAGACAGTGACTAGGGGATTTTCACCTGGATATGAGCAGTAGTATATTGAGGAATTCGTTTGAAACTAATACCTCAACAACGGTCTCTAATTATATGAGATTATAATACTACAATCAAGCTCAGCTCAAGATCCACAGCAGGTTGGGTTATTTACGTTACCATTAGATCCAGCAAGTTATAGTGAGACAAGAACTACAAAAATACGTTTAAACAAAATATCAAAGTCCGTAGACCTCCAATAAGCCTGTTATTAACGGAACTGTCACTCTGCCAACCCCTTAGCCCATTAATCATAAGCCACAACTGGCAAAGGGGTGTTAAGTCATAATAATGTGCGGTGATTTGTGTGTCAGAACAAATGAAAGCATAAGTATGTGTTCTAGGAAAAGTTTTGAGAACTTCAAGCATTATCTAAAGATATTAATTACATCATAAACAAAGCAATGAAATAGAAACACCTGCTTACAATGTCAAAATAACAGCTTTTTACAGTATGCATTTGAAGTTTTGAAGCAAGTTTGTCCGGTACTTCGTCTGTCTGTATGTTCCTAATCTTCGATCTGACCGATTTTGATGGGATTTTCACTGGCAGATAGCTGATAATTTAAGTAGTAATTTAGAGTTCCGAAAAAAAAACATTATTCCCATTAATTTCAATATATTTACTAGTTTTTGAGTAGCTTCCTTTCGTGGTATATTAGTGCAATAAGAAATGATATTGAATAATTCTCACGGGATGACGCGTCGCCTCTAAGTCTGTCTGGTTGCAAGTAGCACTGGCGGTAGTAAGTAGGTAGGTAGGGCCATATCCTATACAACAGTTCCACACGCTAGATTTTTCCTGCAGCGACCAACTTGAGTCCGTAGTAAGTTCAGTGATTCCCAAACTGGCCTCTCTACATCGTGTCCAGGGCGTGTTCAACTGGGGTAGTGAAATGTTGAGAGGAGGATAGAGTTTTCTCCTTAAAACGTTGCGCTTTTCTTCGCTTTTCGTGCTGCCATAATAAGTCGTAGTAGTGAAATAATTGCTTTTCCCTATAAAACCCCAGCGGTAAGTACGCATTAGGCGGTTTTTGGTAAATTGTAGGCTCAAGAAGCTCATGTCCAATAGTGGACTAAATCTAAAAAAAAAAAGGAAGGAAAATCTGTTTAGCCCGCAAAAATTACAGATAAATATTGGTTGTAAATGTCACAAGTATCAGTTAAACGAGGAATAAAGGTAAATAAAAACATCGGTCCGTGTGTCCTACATAATGATCAGGACGATCAACCCTCCACCCACCTGTTAGACGTGATTTAAGGGGTCTGGTCCGATGTGGCCGGAAGTGGGTCGGTTTGCGAAGATTTTCACCAAATGGCGCACCGTCCTTTGTTTTGTTTTTGCAATATTCAAAATGACGCTTCACTTGGTGCTTTTCGTTATCTTTTTTAAACAATTCATGAAACTAAAACTTGAAACTGAAAAATCCGTTTTTTTTTTTTTATTTTTAATATTGGTCTACTGGGTGGTATCTACCGTATCTCCTCCTATCTATCTCTTTTTTATTATTGTACAACGGGGAAGCTCTTGGCCTTCATCTCACCTGGTAACAAGTTAAGATAAGGCTGAATGTGGAGGCACACGCCACCCGGAATCCTCAACTGAGAAACTGGCTATCTTATCTTGAATTAGGTAAGATGGTGGTAGCTAGCCAGGCAGACTTAAACAAAGTCCTACCACCAACCAAACCGGGCGCACTTCACCCGGAATCCTCAACAAACTGAGGAACTGGCTATCTTACCTAGAATTAGGTAAGATGGTGGTAGCTAGCCAGGCAGACTTAAACAGTCCTACCACCAACCAAACCGAGAATCAAACCAAACAAGATCAGAAATCGGTGAGTTAAACAACTAAACCACAAAGGCGGTTATAATTAATATAAGGGATATTATACCTGGAAATAGAATCGTTAACCTTTAGTCAATGGTTACTTCGAATGATCCTATCACTGGTATAAGGGTCTATAGAGGGTCTTAGGTTCCAACGAGCCCTTTTGCTGAAGTCCGGTGCCAAGCAGATCGATATATTCCATCAGCTGGGAAACCTCGCCCCATCATGCACCTCAGCCTCGTCCAGGTAGTTTCCAGTTGAGCATCGATATCAAAACCTAAAAGTAAAAAACACCTCAAAAAACTGCGGGAGAGTAAGAAAAACAGACACTGTAGTCCAGAACAACCAATAAAACTCTGATATAATTTAAATTAAATGCAATCTTGCGCGCTCTCCCTAATCATTTTGAAAGCAAACACTTCGTGTCTTACAGTACCCAGTACTCACTTACCTAGTACACAGACATATCCGTAAATTCTCCAGGTCAGAGTGCATCACTTTCACCTATCGTCTCCATTAGCTGGACAGCATCTGTCTCGCCCAAATTAACCATAAACTATTTTTTACTTTTTAAACTTACGTAAAACTTTAAAGTACAATCGCTTGCAACTAATATACACTTCGTAATTCAAAAATGGAATATTCTGAAATAAAAATTGTGTCCAAATCTGGTAGATAAGCAGATATGTTAATTATTTCTTATTCAAGTGTGATATCGATCAGGCTTAAATGCAAAAGTATTGGCATAAATCCAGGTGTGAATATAACATAAACAAGCCTCATAGCTCAGTCGGTAGTAACTCAGGTAGCCTTCTGCGCTGTAGGTTGTGGGTTCGATTCCCACTCAGGACAAACATGTGTGTGATGAATATAGATAATTGTTCTGTGTTTGGGTGTTGTATCGTATGATAAGTATGTAATTACTAAAAAAAGTTTTTAAGTATTCTATCCGTAATCTAGTTCCCATATTACTAGCTATGTTATGTGAAATTATTGTCCAGTAATATTAACATTAAAAGCGGTTTTTTTAATAATGAAGAGTATACACATTAGTGTAAGCGACTGTACCTAATTACTGAGTTGCTTGTATAGTGAAAGATTATTATACAACCTGAAAGTTTTAGTGTAGTCTGTAAAGGTACAGGTTATCTTCATCATCAACATCGAAATCTGACCTATGTGGTGGTGTCCAGTCCAGCAGACCTATGATAGCACATTGCTGTGCCTAGGTTTGACTGCCTGTCTAACGTTGATAATACGCAAAAAAGCCGCTACCTATCCGTAACGCAATTTTTAAATATTTTTGGTGCCTAGACAAGGTTCAGTCGATAGCAAATTAAATAAAAAAATGAATAGACTAAAAAACTATTTTTTGTTGACTCTACTGCCATTTCGCACAGAAATGTCGCACACATTTCAGACCTATCAAACGTAATTCATTATAGGTACCTTAAATTAAATCATATCATTATATCAGAAGTTCAAAATGAAACGTCGTAAATAACCAAAGGGGTGTTTTTTAAATGTAGGGTACAATGTTTCCGCCAGTCGACCGGCGAAGACACATGCGCTACAGATTTCCGGTAAGAGAGCAGCACCTGGTCGCAGACAGTTCTTAATATCAAACCCCTTGTGAGGCTCTTCTTTACCCCTTTCGCTTTTTTATCACCAGGTGCCTCGGAATTGAGTAAATTCACTAAATTGAGATACGGATACTTCTTACTTACGGATACATTTTATAGTATACATCTATAAAATGTATCCGTAAGTAAGAAGTATCTATGTATGAGGTCTATAAAATATGTACTTATAGATACTTTAAATAACTATTTAACCTCCATTAAAAGTACTCCACTCCATCCTATACAAGAGTTATCTGGAAAAGATTGCATTATCATCAATAAATAAATGGGTACCTAAAATAGTATTTTTTAAACATTCGCGATAAATATCCGTTTCTAGAATTAAAATAATGGGTACGTAAAAACTTTATTCTAATTCATATGTACTTATCCTACTTACTTTCACGTCTACTTGTCTTACCTACCTGTTAGAACGACCTACTTTTCATTTGTTAAGATAAAATTGTACTCATGTAAGTGACTTGTATGTCTTTTTGAGAGTAAATTAATTTAAACCAGAAGTTATTTTAATGTTCCATCAATCTATATATTTAGTAACTTCAGTAAATTTCAATTTAATGTGCAAATAATATACTTCGTTCAATTAAATGTACAATTAAACTATGTATAATATATTATGCTGTTAAGTTGATCATGGCTGTACCACCTTTTTACAATTTGTCATCTATATAAATGTTAAACCCATGTTCGCAAATAAATGATTAAAAAAAAACTATCTAACTATGCACAAAGGAATCCGTCAGATTACCTAAGGATTATAATAACATGGCAAACAACTTGAAAAATACAATGTAAAATGTTTGTGTAAGAATCATAAATTAACAGTCAAAAAGTCTGGATATATTAATTGCTCTCGGGTCACCTTGTAATTCAAGATAGGAAAAGGTTAATTCTATTTTTGAATTTGGAACTTTTTCGATCGTTATCGGGAATTGAATATGTTTTTAGCCGTTTGGTGTGCATATGTCACATGCATATGTCACATTCTAATTTTAGTTTTAGCATGTGCCACTTTGCAGACGCTGATGTCACTGAAAGGGTTCAGTTTTTAAAAAACAAAGCGCCGTTTTTAGAACTTGACATTCCATTTCACGTGAGATAAATGTTTGTTTTGGGTATTAAATCAATGCGGAAAATGATTAATTACCCAACTGCCTCAGAAGGACGGTAATGTTATTTATAAAATAAGATTACAAGAGCTTAAATTGGATCTGTTTAAAAACTGAACATTTGGTTTGCATGTTCTGTAATTGTGTTCGGTTTTATCGAAGCAATTTAAAGATTCGGAGGATGCATGGAGGAGGCTCAGGCTCGTAATTAGTGGCGTCGATTGAAAGAGGCCTATGTTCAGCTCAGTGGACAAGTGTTGGCAGTGATGATGATGCTGATAGATGCAATTGCAAAGATAAATTTATCTAAATATTCACTGTAGCTACTAATTAAAGTGAGTGAAAGAAAGGCTTTGGATACCCATTTATTTGTTTTAAGTTTTAAGACTCAAATTATAGCACACAATTGATATTCATATTCTTAGGGTTCCGTATGGATGATGACGGACCCTAGAAAAAAACTAGCGCTATATGTATGTCTTTTGATTCATAAAAGCTAGATGTAATCATCAGAGATTATAGGAATTAAGAGCGGTTTACCTGACAAACTTGGTTTCTTGAGCAAAAGAGAGTTTACTTCTATATGTAAGGGTAAGTCCCATCATCATCATCATCATCATCATCAACCTAACGCAGTCCACTGCTGGACGTAGGTCTCCCCCAAGGTGCGCCACTGAGCCCGATCTTTAGCCTTTCTCACCCAATCTCTGCCCGCCACTATATGGAGGTCGTCGCTCCATCTATCCGGAGGACGTCCTACACTACGCTAGGTCACGTGGTCTCCATTGAAGGACTCGTTGAACCCACCGGTTATCGGTCCTTCGACAAATATGGCCAGCCCACTGCCACTTCAGCCTCTTAGCTCAGTTCTTTGAGCTATGTCGACCTTGGTTCTCTGTCGGATGACCTCATTCCTGATAGCATAGCTCTTTCCATAGCATAGTGATTTTCAATTTTTGGACTAGCCCTATTGTCAGTGTCCAGGTTTCGGCAGCGTAGGTCATCACAGGTAGGATGCACTGGTTGAATAGTAGTCTTCAGGCACTGCGGGATGGACGACGAGAAGACCTGACGTATAATAAGTCCCATATATTACGGGTATTTCGTAAAGTTTTACAGCACCCTTACTTTAGAACGAAATGCAAATATAAATGTGGGTTCCGACCCACATTTCACCCACGGCATGCGTGTCCGCACTTGGCACTATTCCTTAGTGCTTTACTCTAACAAAGCAGGCTTTAGCTATATACCTACATGCAATACATACATTACACATAACCAATGAGCGTAGATGCGCGCGCGCAATCAGCGAGTACAGTTAATCGCAGATTAATGCACTGTCTGACCCCTTGCCCCGCCGGCGCGAAGCTACGCCATCTGTCAATATGAACCGATGGTAGGAATGTTGATGGTGCTTTTGTTTATTCGATTAATCAATTGAATCATTTATCTATCTAAACTGTGTAAACTATACATTTACTAATACATATTAATATTCAGTACGTGGGCTATAGCCCTCTCCCTCTCCGGGTTCTAACCATACACAGGTAGCCTAGATGAGATTTCACAATGAACGGTCTTATCGCTTTAAACGATACCGTACATTGTGCTATATTGTGATACTATAATTAGTAGGTGCCTAAATTAGTCAAAATATTTTTTATTGATAAATTAGTGCCTATCACAATAAAAATAGCACAATGAGCATAATCATTTCGTTTTGGTGCTCATCTCAAACGGCTGTACCGATATTGATGAAATATAAGTGTGTTTGAGTGGGTCTAGATCCTTCATGGTTTAGAATCACAATTGGATCCGGTAGATGTCACTGCGATCGCCAAAGGATGACGGAAACAACGTCTTGGGTGTTCTGATAGCTCTCATAATAAAAACAGATAATACCTACTATTTATCTGCACAATGTGTCTGCACCGATTTCAGATCCAGAGGTCCCGGGTGCGATCCCAGGGGAGCACTAATGTGCTCGGTTTGGTTGGTGGTAGGATTTTGTTTAAGTCCGCCAATTAACGCCAATAACAATTTAAAAAAAAATGTTGTGTTCCGGCATTTAGAGGTAGCCAGTTCCTCAGTTTGTTGAGGATTCCGGGTGAAGTGCGCCTCCACCTTCGGCCTTATCTCAACTTGTTACCAGGTGAGATGAAGTCCAGGTGCTACCCCGTCGTACAATAAAAATAAAAAAACTAACTATGTACAAGGAAAGCAGTCGGGCTATCTAAAGACCGTTACAAACAGTCTATAGGTACCTCAACTGTACCAGACAGCAGCGTTCCACTGGTTGTTTTGCCATCGGAGCACAAACTTGAACCCCCCTGGAGGTCAAACCCGTGACCTCTGGGTCTGGTCTGTCGGACGTACCACTAGATATTTTGTCTATAATATAATATATTTTGTGAAAGGGCTTTTGATTGAGGCGACACGTGACACAAGGTCTGGCTCTTATTTAGGCAAGCGAATTAGCATAGCTATTCAGCGTGGCAATGCAGCCAGTGTCTTGGGCACGCTACCGTCTGGTACTGGTCTGGAATACTTGAGTTACCTATAGGCCGTTTGTAACGGTCCTTAGGTAATCTGACTGATTCCTTTGTACATAGTTAGTTTAATTGTACTTTCTATTGAATAAATGAATGTTATGTTCATATATTTTGATATAAACAAAGACAAAATATCCAAAACGGGCTATTCCAATAATCCCCATTGACAAATTCTGGTCAGTGGGGATTTCTTGAATAATAAAAACTATCATGAGTTGGCATGTTCCACTGGATTAGGCATAGTCGTAGCAACGCAGGAATTCTCACTCCTTTCTCTAAAACAATCATTCAAACGTTGTGGGCCCCATTCGAAGCAAGCGATTTTGTATGGTTGTTCAGACTCACTTTCTTTAGCTGTTCTGCATTATTGACTTTCTTTTATCACTATCGTTTTGTTTTATTGATATTTAAAAGCGTTTAATACGGCTATTTGGTAATTAATGTTTTCTTGTTGTAATATTGTTTTATTTGATAGGTACTCAAAATAAAATCTGAAAACAGAAAACAAGCTTGTTGTCGCAAAAGTGACAGCAAGCTTGCAGCGCAGAGCTCGGAGCGACAACACGTTACAGAGGGCTAGTCAGTTAGCAGCAAGACTATATTTTCCTGAGGATGCCTCGTGTAGAGGCGAAACACGTGTCGATTTGATTTTTTCAGAGAGATTTGGCGCATTTATTACTAATTATTTTTTCTGTTTTCAGATTTTATTTTGAAATATGGATCTCGCAAAATAACGCCTGAATCGATTAGCTATGATAGGTACTCGTAGAAGCGCTGTGTAGTGCGCCCTCTGGGTACATAAAGCGACAACATCCTTACTTGTAGCGGGGACAGTTTTCCCTGACAGTCTTCAAGTGGGGGAAGGGCCCTTCCCCCTTTTTTGTCCAGCAGCATTTCTGTAATGAATATTGATGTTAGTTCTGTGTTTGGGTCTTGGATAAGTATCTATTTTCAGTTTTATCATACAATCATTTCATACATTTTAACATTATATTTAATTATATTGATGTATTATTTCCGTAATCTAGTTCCCATATTACAAGTTTTGCTTAGTTTGGGCCTAGTAGGCGCTGCGTGAAATTAATGTCCTGTAATATTTATTATTATTATTTCATTCCTACAACACAAGCTTTATCTGGAAGAAATGCTTCAAAGCATTAAGTTCGCACAAATTCACAAAAATAATACATTTCTCTTATAAACATTTCATCCTATTTACAAATGTTATTATGACACAAAAATTCACATCCCACAACGGGACTCGAACCCGCATCTTTTCCTAAACATTTGTAAATGCTGTTGTGACCAAGTGCAATGACTTGAAATACACAAAAACTGCATCCTATTTTCTATTACTATTTAGATTTTCTTGTTATTATTTTTATACTTAATCGCGACTAGAAATACACACTCTGTGAAAATTTCAACTATCTTCCTATTACGAAAAACAGACGGACAGCGGAGACTTAGTAATAGGGTCCCTAGACACCCTTTGTGTACGGAACCCTAAAACTAAGGCGAATCAAGGAAGAAGGTCGCGAAGTCTTCACCTTTACGTATTCCCAGAATCGATCTGACCCCTGTTTGTTCTGGCCTTATCACTATCAGTGACACATGCTGGCGCGTGCGGCAGATGTCTCCAAACAGACATCTTTCATCACTTTTTATGACGTTCTAAGCTGGGTTTGATAAAATATAAAGGAATATAACCTACTAATAGAACGCTGTCATCCCATGGTCTAAGTAACCAAAAACCATTGAAGTCGATCCAGCTGTTAAGGAGCTCAGTGACATACAAAATAACTTTGTATAATATGCGTTATCTAGTTGTCTAGAGTCTAGAAGTCAGATTACTTTAGAATAAAAAGACCCAAACTTCAATCAACAATGTGTAAATTTTTTTTTATTGTACGACGGGTCAGCACTTGGCCTTCATCTGACCTGGTAACAAGTTGAGATAAGGCCGAAGGTGGAGGCACACTTCACCCGGAATCCTCAACATACTGAGGAACTGGCTATCTTACCTCTGAATGCCGGAACACAACAATTTTAGAATTGTTATTATGGCGACAGAATTAGGTAAGATGGTGGTAGCAAGCCAGGCGGACTTAAACAAAGTACCACCAACCAAATATAATTAGAAAATATATTTAGAAAACCATTTAAAACGACATCAACAATCATTGGGCCAACTTCCCAAAAAGGAGGAACTTCTCACTACGTACGTTTGACGTCGCAATCCATTCTTCTATACGGATTGCTATAAATTCGAAAGTGTCTCTGTTTATTTGTTGTTACCTTTTTACAACTAAACATAACATTATGAAATTTTCCATGGATATAGTGCACGCCAAGGCTTTACCAAGGTACCACTTATTATAATTCTGATTTAAAAAGAGGAGGGAAATGTTTTGTCCCCCTGCTATCCTGAACCAACCCAATTGCTTAATATAATGGAGAAGAATCCTGGGATGCTGACAGCATTGCTCCAGAGTACGTAAGGTTGATGATGCTTGCTCCTCAGTAGGTAGGTCAAATAGGTTTTATCCAGACCATATTTCACTTTGGCTTTCCTTTTGGTGGCACAGTAAACGGGCGAGGCTGCAAGAAATAGCTACTAGTAGTAGTCATAAAGAAGTATGTAAAGGACATTAACTTCGCACAGCGCCACCTAGTCACAAAATGAGCAAAGCTTGTAATCTGGGGGCTAAATGATTTTTGTAAATACATGACAAGTATGAACAACACCCAAACACGGAACTTATTCTTGGTTTGAATTGAACCCACAACCTACAGCGTAATAAGTACCTATTTATAAATTTGGATCATGTTTAGACATAAAAATGACCCAAGAGCTGGCTCTTATTTAGGCCAGCGAATTAGCATAGCTATTCAGCGTGGCAATGCAGCCAGTTTCTTGGGCACGCTTCCGTCTGGTACTGGAACAGTTGAGTTACCTATAGGCCGTTTGTAACGGTCCTTAGGTAATCTGACTGATTCCTTTGTACATAGTTAGTTTAATTGTACTTTTTATTGAATAAATGTATTATTTATATAATGACAAAACAAACAAAAATTCACAAGCCGCGACGGGACTCAAACCCGCATCTTTACCAAAAGCCGAAAACGCTCTAACCAATTGAGCAACGAGGGTTCTGACGCAGTTTCTGAATGTTTGTGCCATACTTAACTTAGCTGAAGAGTCGTGGGTTGTGAATTTGTGTGTCAGTATAATATTTGTAATCTGTTAAGACATATTTTTTTGTAAAAAAACAACTAACAAACGTCACAAGCAGATATGTAACCTTGCAGCACGTGCGCTTGCAGCTGCTTAATACAAAAAGGTTCTTTGACGATGTGTTCTATCCAAATGTGTGTCCTGTGTGCTGTGTAGTTGTGTTCTGTGTTCCATTGTTGGCACAGGAAATGCAAGAGAAGGTCGGTGATTAGCAAGTTGTTTGATAACTAGGGACAGCATAATGTGGATAAGGTAGTAAACAAAGGTATTCAGGGACCAGACACTAGTATAACACACTAATACACATTACAGAAATTCCAAAAATATTTTTTTAGTGCTCCATTACTACGAGAAATTAAGTTTAATATTAATATGATACATTCACAGCAGCGTAGTTCAATATTCGGAATCCGACTACTGTCGGGCTTCGCTACGTATAATCTTTGCACTTGGCAGGCAGGTTGGAAATAGCAATGTTGAAAATATGAGGCATACTTGACGAAACACACTGGTTCTAAGATAACAGTCACATTGTACCCATAATAAAGAGGTGTATGTCTTACTCTGCGGAAAGTCTAGGTCGTGTCCACTCTAAGCTATCCCTAACCTTCAAAAGCATTAATATGTTTTCAAATCTCGAAAATAAAAAACTTAGAAAGCACATCAAAGCACGTGCCACGGACACATGTGCACAAAAAGGCACTTTTATCACGTGCATAATAAAGCATAATCCCAATCAAAAGGAAGAATCGGAAGTACCTTTCAAAGGACCAAAGAACCACCTACAACCGACATTATTTGAGCCGTACAGTTTTTCTATTCAGTGGAATTTATTGGAGACTTTAATTAAGGGTAAGGATCTATAAAAATCGGTCGTCACTGAATGAAATGAATGTTTAGACTTAAAAACTATTTCCGTTCTGGTTTTGTAAACGTTTTTACAATAAGTGTAATTATAATGTTCTTAAATAATTTATTCAAACAATATGTACGATTTGATTATACTAACTATTTACAAGGAAAACAGTCGGGTTGGACCGTTCAAAACGGTCTATAGGTGTAACTAAACCAGACGAAAGCGTGCCCGCGTAGTGACTAGAGTACTTTTTCAAATGTTCCTTTATTATTTTACATAAATTTAATAATATTAATTCAAATATATAGGATTCTCGTGATACTAACTCAGCAGCTATTGTAGCTTTTAGTATTACTACGCATATAACAGGAAATAAATAATTTATCTCAATTAAGTACCTAAGTTTTAATTCTATGTTGTGGAAAATATTATTAAGATTAGGATTTAATTAAATATGAAAAAATATGTTGCAATATTAGCATAGTGTATCGAACCACTAGACCACAGAGGCGGTTATTCTATACATATTTGCATAAAATATAATAAAATAATAATGAATGTATTCACAAAAATAAAAAAAAAATATGCCTGCAATGAAACTAACTAAAATTATGTGGTCATATTTTTTTTTAAGATAAGTAGTATGAAGTATTTACTAAACATTTAAAACAATATGTACAATTCAAGTAATAGAAACGAGGTAGCCCGACTGGGCTACCTAAGGACAGTTACAAACGTCTATAGGTACCTAACTCAACTGTTCCAGACAAGTACCATAAAATTATTATTCGGAGTCCATTATCTTTGTCGTGTCTAAAACACAGTAAGTAAACCATTAATTGTTTTTAGTGGTTTAAAACTAAGAAAAACTTCAACATAGTAAACATGATTGGCTCAGACAGATGCGTTTGCGCACAAAATATGCATCCTTATTATGCGGGTTTTGGGTCAAATTCCGTTTTTTGCAATTAGCAACGTGAGTTTTTATTTTAGATGTCAAAAAGCCTATGGCAACGCTCAAAAAACGAACAGATGGAAATCGGAAGTTTTAAAGAAAGGAGATCGTAGCATACTATGACATTGTGATTTTGATCCGTTGGTGTGCTCTGCCTTCTGCGTCCTGGTTGTGGGTTTGATTCCCACCCAGAACAAACATTTGTGTAATGCATACCTATATAGATGTTTTTAATGTGTCTGGGTGTCATTAAATTATAAATAATTAGTTTTAGGTAAGTTGAGTTTTGTTTGCAGAAACTTTTTTATAAGTATACCATTCCCGTAAAAGTAAAAAAAAAAAAACCATAGGATTTTTTTTACTTTCTCAGTGCGCCTACACTACAAAAGAAAGATTGTTTTTTTACCATGAATATTTTATGCCTCTAGGAACCTTGCATGGGCTGCGATAATCAGTCAATATGCGATAGTCAGTCTGCTTAACGATTTAACATAGAGGTATAGACATATTTCCAATATTTAATAATTGAAGTGAAAGAAATCAATGAGTATGATCATCATAGAAGTGAAAAAAATGTGAGTATTTTCCTTTTTTTTTACTGTTATTTGTAACTATTTATGTTGTTATATCTCTAGGCATTAGAGAAATTTCATTAGAAGAGAAATTAAATAAGATTAGCGAGAAATGAGTTTTTTTGCTTTTTATCTTATTTTTATATATCAAGTGCTACTTGATAAAACTAAAATAAGACAAAAAAAGCTACAAGCATTTCTCGCTAGTGATTTTGAATGTAGTTTCAAACACTAGGGCAGTTCATATAGTTAAGTGGAATCTCTGCTAGATGGCGTTCATCTGCGCCTAAGCTGAGTTTGGATGACACAAACATACGAAATCTGCGTCAGAACCATCGTTGATGAATGTGTTAGTTCGTATACAGCTTCAGGAAAAGATTCCGAGTCCCTACGCGGATTGTGAATTTTTGAGGCATTATATGTATTATATTATATAAACATATTTGTAAATGTTGTGACCAAGTGCAATGATAATGTACAAAAATACAACAACTGCTATATATTGTTGCAGGGAGTCGTAGAATGTAGGTGGCTGAGCGTCGCTATTTGTGGCGTCTATTGTGGGAAGTCTACGTAATTATGTGAGAAGAAATAATGATGATGATAACTAGTGATCATAAAGTATCAAAATACTATACTCTTCCGTTCCGCCGTTCGTGATAGTGACAGCACGACACAAACCCACATGTTTTGATTTTTTACGGAAAAAAATCGGATATATTTTTTGGAAATCCATTAAAAAGTGCAGTCATTAATCATATTGCATCTGCCCCGGAGCATAAATAACTTTTGTTTTAGTCTGCGATGCGTTTTAGATATTTTATTTCGTGATATAATTATCTATTAATATTTTGGTAATTCGACCGTGAATTCAGTCCGTTATGCCCAGTGGCTCTTTTTTGTCTGATCTTTTTGCGGGGTAGAATAATAAGCGACGAATTCCTTGCAAATAATATAGTTTTCTTTGCCAACACATAATTTAATTAGTATCCCAATTGTCCTGGTAACAACGTTAATCTGCATAAAATAATGGATAATAGAAGCAGAACTGGCCTTAAAGCTCAGTTGGTAGTAGCACAGCTTCCTGTCCTGTAGGTTGTGCGTTCGATTCCCACCCGGGACAAACATTTTTATTAAATATATATACAGGGCATTCATTTCACACAACGCCATCTAGCCCCAAGCTAAGCACAGCTTGTAATATGGGAACTAGATTACGGATATAATACTTAAATATTTTTTTTTGTAAATACTTACTTATCATACAATATTAGTATTGTGTATATTGATGTTTGTTCTATATTTGGGTATTGTACCTCTATAATAAGAATGAATTTACAAAAAAGTAAACAAGTACCTATTAATATTCTCCGTAATTTAGTTCCCATATTACAAACTTTGTTTAGTTTGGGCCTAGATGGCCTTGTGTTAAATGTCTAGTAATATTTCTCATTATAACTAGACTATTATAACAATTTCAACAATTATTTTTACAGTAGATATTTATGGTAAAAAAAAATGTATAACAGTATAGTATCTATTCTATAGTAAGTATAGGTATTATATTACAAATTTTGTGATATAATAGTAGATATAATAATGTGTAATATAATGTAGTTTAGCGTATTATTCCTGTGTCAAATATGTTATATGTTGATGTACGCTTTTATACGCTTTTGTACGCTTTTCCCTTCTATTTATTATAATATCTCTATATACCTATAGGTTTGCTGCAATATAACTATTTTTATGGTTAAGCTCGCCATTGCCATACTTTTTACAATATATTATTGCGTGTGCAGTAAAGTAAAAAAGTAGTAGTAAATAACAATATTGTAATATAAGCAGTGAAACAGTGAGAATTGTAATTGTAACCACCGACCTTCTATCCAACCAAACGAATGATGACAAGTATCATGTCAGGTTTACAGACACAGGTCAAGAACTATCAAATAAAAACCTTAGCGGAAGTCATAATGAGCATTAGCAATGACCCTAAAGCCACCATCCACTAAAGTTTCCGCCTTTTGTTTCTAGTCTTGCCTGTAGAGGCATTTAGTTTATGAAGTGAATTTTTTATAGGAGGATTTTGAAATTCTGACCCGTAACCTATTTGTGAGACGAAAAGTGGTGGGGTACTGTGTCCGGTAAAGTGTCTATCGTATGTCTTAACGACACAACCTGTTTTTTTAATCAAGGATAGTCAAAGTCAAAGTCGCAGTGACGAATTCAAAGTACGTCACCTAAAATAGGTCACTCACGACGTGGACAGTGGAGACTACTTTTTATGACTCTCTATGGCGTAGAGATATTTTATTTTCACATAGAGTCTATGATAAAATAGAATATGGAATGCATCTTAAGAAGTGCATTGTTTATTTATTTACATAAAATTCAATATGGGTCTACACATACACAGCTCTCGAACACTCCATGTCACTGTTCTTGACCTCAAGGCTTGCCTGGGCAAAGATGAGGTCTACGATGGAGCCTGCCTTCCCAGTAAATGTGTTTATTTTCTATTTGATGGTGTTGGGGTCGAACGTAACTGGAAAAACGTACGCTGTTTTTTAGTTCCTTTGGTATAGTGGATGGTGAACTTTACGATAAAATATAGTCGCCAAGAAGTTTCGTAAAGTTGAAAACTATTTAAAATGATACGGTCTGACCATTTCTGTCCAATTTACTCGAAATTGGCCAATTTACAGCATTCAAGGACAAAATAGGAATAAATCAACATGTTGTCTTCATTACACTTTGTGTGAATTAAAATGTCGAAATCATTTTGATAGGGATTTTATTTACATTGTCTTCATTACAATTTGTGTGAATTAAAATGTCGAAATGATTTTAATAAGGATTTTATTACAGTTTTTTTTTTTTTATTCTGAGTCTGCTGACTCAGAACTAACACTTCTCTGCTATGTCATGTTATGGGCAAAAAAATATTGTCTTCATTACACTTTGTGTGAATTGAAACGTCGAATTGATTTTAATAGGGATTTATTTACAGTTTTTATTTTTTTATACTGAGACAGCATTTCACTTCTCTGCAATGTCTTCAATACACTTTGTGTGAATTAAAATATCGAAAATGATTTTAATAGGGATTTTATTCACAGTTTTTATTTCTTATTCTGAGACAGCGTTTCACTTATCTGCTATGTCATGTTCTGATATGGCCGAAAAAATAATATTAAAGTTTAATTTAATTTACCTGCTTTGTCAATTATTTCTAAGACCTACCAGAGTGCCTACCAAAAGATCACAGTAGCTTACATAACGAACTTCTATCGATAAATTAAGTACCAGTAATGGTAATAGTTAATATACTTTGTAAAAAAAATGAAGGACCACTGGATCTGATAGCGGTAGATGAATCACTGGGCCACAGAGGTGGATAAAAAAAACTAGTGCTTAATAAGTAACTAGTTTAAGAGCTATTGGAGTTGTACAGGTTTTCATACATTCTATATACTGCAGCTGGCATAAACGGTCGTGAATTATCACAAAACAAATTGCAAGACGCCAAGCCAAAACAAAATCTCATTAATCGACTTCAAAATAATGAGGTTCACTATTCAGACCGTTTTTTTTTTCATATTTTGTTAGGTAACCAGGCATAACGATACATCTTACTTTGAATTCATTATATTCTATGTGTAGAAGCTCAAGTACTTTCAGTAAGTTCTTAAATTATACACGAAGCGAAATATATGTGCCGAGGAATGGCAAAAGATGTTTTTTTGTATATGAAACTCCATTATCGCGAGTTTTAAGTGTCCATTAAAAAACAATCAGGATTACGCAAAATGAAGTGACAAGTCGCAAGGTCTCTGCCACCTACAATGTCGGGTAATGATAACCATTACTTGAATTACTGTAATGACATCTATACAAATGTCATGTAATTTGAGGAAACGACAGTTTTTGTTTTTAAAAAGCAGTTTTTCAACTATATTGTTGGTAATTCCTAACCAAAATGGTAGTAGAAATCGACCAAGGGCGTATCCACACGAATAGATTTTCATAAACAGAACAATTTTGGTAGCGAACCTAATTTTATTAACACGTAAGTAGTAAAATAACTATTTGGGAACCGGACAGTTAGGGAAACGGTCAATTTGGAAAACGATCGATTTAGAAAACGGTCAATTTGAGATCAGTTTAAGAAACAAACAATTTGTGAAACTGATAATTTGGGATCAGTTTAAGAAACAAACAATTTGTGAAACTGATAATTTGGGATCAGTTTAAGAAACGAACAATTTGTGAAACTGATAATATGGGATCAGTTTGGGGAACGGACGGATGTGGTTATATTGTTAACAGACATTTGAGAAGTGCTCTTTATGTACATAAAGGTTTAGAGTGCGAGGGATCTACCTCCTAGTGTACCCCGGAACGGATTCGTTGACCTTATGTGCTGTTATGGCTGAATGATCCTATCGCTGGTGGTAGGACCTGTACAGACCTGGCTTGCGACCTCTCAACTGCCGAAGTCCAATGCCAAGCAGTTAGCTGTGTTCCGTCGGTACACGGGAGTGCCACTGCCTTTAACAAGCAGATCTGGCTCGATCCATCGTAGACCTCAACCGCAATGCCAAACCTCGAGGGCAAGAGCTTAACCATATCAAATAAAAAAGTGTCATAACTGACTGACAAATTACTGACCTAGTGCAGTTGTTAAGCATAGTTAAAAATATATATTATTAAGAGTCTACAGTACTCAGAATAGTGTATAATATCTGTGATAGAATTTTGATTAACAGTTTTGTAGTTTCTAAGATTACCTACCCATTACAAACCATCCTAATTTCAGAATACAGAAGGCCTAAAATAGAGAACTGAGCCGACTCCATCCATCGGCTCTCCGCAGTGTCATCGATCCGTCGAATGGGGGGGTCTGCCCACACTCCGAAACAAACTGAGATTAAAAACTTACGTACTTTACCATCGATCCCTTCAACTCGGCCCATGGATGTTGTAAAAGTCGGCTAAGGATCTCACCAGAAACAAGGCAGCAGCTTCTTTCTGTGTATTATCTACACCTTTACTACGATCACCAATCCGCCTGCGTGTGGTGATGGCAAACCCTCCAGCTTTGGAAGAGGCTCTGTCCAGCAGTGGCCACTAATGGGCTGTTGATCTTGATATTAATTAATAAAGTATAATTATGTCAGTATGTTGTTCCTGTATATTATTGTTTTAAGTCTTATCGTTAGTTAAATGGCATGCTCGTACATGCATTTATTTTATGAAGTTCTCTTTTCAATGTGATTTCATTACGCTCCACAATACTTCAATTTCCACACGCTCGGAATCCCGGCAATTGACTACAACTAAATTAGCGCGTGTCGTATCGATAATAAACCATATTAAATCAATACATCACTATTCAGCCTCACAGCCATGCGATAAAACACCTTGTTTGATGTCCTATAGCATTGAAATTCGTAAGGTGTGTGGAAAGGTAGTGTTGCGCATTCCGCGTTCTTAACGGATTGCAGTGACATTTTTATTATTGCGAATCGTTTCTCACGATTTTATTCATTTGTGTGGGTTTTGTTATAAATATGTAGTGTTCTTGTAACTTGGAAAAAATACTTTTGTTCTCGATACAACGACTTGTCCTGTTAGATGGCTTAGTTCAAGGTTTCGGTCTTATGTGTACCTCTATTTAGCTACGTAGCTACTTACGGGTACCTAACCTATGAAATTTCTACGTTTTCAGATTTTAACCGCCTCTGTGGTCTAGTAGTTAGCTCACCGGTATCAGACCCAGAGGTCCTGGGATCGACCCCAGGGTAGTACACATTTGGTTTGGTTGATAGGACTTTGTTTAGGTCCACCTGGCTACCATCATCTTCCTCATTGTGTCATAAAAACAATTCTAAATTGTTGTGTTCCGGCATTTAGCGGTAAGATAGCCAGTTCCTCAGTTTGTTGAGGATTCTGGAGTGTCCACCTTCAGCCTTATTTTAACTTTTACACCAATTGAGATGTGTGGTTGTTATTAAATAAAATAAAAAAATCAAGATATCCTTCTAACGCAGGTTTTCCTGATACTTAACCGAAGGATTCCCACCCTTAATTGAAATAATTGAACTTGTAAAGAAACAAAGACATTTTTGATTTTTTTGAGATGTAGGACAAGCGATTCCCTTCGTACAAAAAAAAATCTAAAATTCAAATTGAAACTAAAAAAAGCACCACAAAATCTTTGTCTTATATTTTTTTTTAAACTAAGCTCCTATGTAGAAAGGGAACCTAAGAAGGACGGACCTATTCACATTTCAGGCTTTGTACTTTAATTTGAATTACCCGAATGCCTTGAGTTTTTTTCCGCCATACCACTCCAAACTTCTCGATGGGTTGGTTCTTTTTGTGACTAAGACCTGTCGAAAATAAGGTAAGTTCAGTCCAATTCATGCCATCATATATTCTTATGGCGTATACTATATCCATGCCAAAAAAATATCCATTCACCCGTTTGGCTGTGAATAAGCAGGTACTTAACAATTAAACCGCATATACTCGTAGAGTATAGAATATTGTACTTATGACTGTGTCACGTAATGTTTTTATGGTTCGTAAAGTGTTCATTTATCCAAACATTAATTCATTCGTAGTATAGGGACAGGTAAAGTGTCAATTTATCCATACACATTCATTCATTCATCCATCGTGAATGAATGAATTCGATCATTCATTCATTTAATAAGGTAAATAAGTGTGAGTATATGGACATGGAATATTTATTACCTCCAGCGCTAAGAGTACAACACATATCTAATCATAGGTACTTCAAATGTACAACAATTTACATTACATTTTATTTCTACAGATTCAAATAAGAATCAAGATTGATTCGTTCCTATTTATCCAGTCGCTTCAGCGGCGTAATAAAAATATGTTTTTATTGACAAAATACTTTCTACATTTACAGTGAAAGTTAATAAAAACTAAAATCAAAATAAACTTCGTTTCAAATCACGATTTATGTCAATAAAAACAGTAACTCACAAACGGACATAAAATAATTTCCACGTTTTATAGACAAGGAAAACATAACGAATAAAGTGATGCTACAAAAGTTTTGAATCTGCACAAGGGCCGTACTCAGGTATACGGGCATTTCATTTGCGACCGATGAACTAGCGCATTGGTTTAGAAGACACATTCTCTCTCCTTGAATCCCATGCTCTAATTTTCACGTATATCAAAGCGACTATTATGCTTAGGTCTGTACGCGATAAGCAGCTCAAAGAACAAGCTTCAACCGTGTACATCCAACAAACCCATAAGTCGCAGAGGTTACCAATCGGTCGAGGTCATCGTCATGCGGGTTGGAAATTAGTACACAAATCGATGTTGCCAATTTTGAGGTAATCCTACATTCTAGTCGGGACATTTTATGAAGACCCAATAATACGCTCTCACAACAAACGTAGTTTGTCTTCGGAAAAAGTAAACCGTTTCCAATCTAGAAAACACCAAATCCAATTAGGTATATCTGCAAAATGTAAAGTCTGGCTAGCTACCACCATCTTACCTAATTCTGTCGCCATAACAACAATTCTAAAAATTGTTGTTGGCATTTAGAGGTAATATAGATTGATAGTTAGATAGCAATTTATATATATATATACAAGATAGCCAGTACCGCAGGCTGTTGAGGATCCCGGGTGAAGTGCACTTCCACCTTCGGCCTTATCTTAACCAGATGAGATGAAGGCCAAGCGCTTCACCGTCGTACAATAAAAAAAAAGATTATTGCAAGTATCTCCCCGTAATAAAAAAATAAAAAAAGAGCGGGTCGCGCAGCACCCAAAGAATAAGTTGTTGCAGTCGAGTACAGTCTTTCCAAAGTGGAATATAATATAACCATGGCGACAGACTTGCGACGAGCTGACAACATTGGCGTCTGAAATGGCTCTTACCCCGGCTTACCATGTCAAACTGCGTACAAACATAAGGATATGTCCTAGGAATCGAACCTAGGTCCTCCAGATCACAAGCCCAAAGAGGCCTGATGGAACCTTTGCTTGTGATAATTATTCATTCAATCATTAATTAATGAACCCGTGTCCTTAGTGCGCCCCTACGTAACAAGGAGGACACTGGATGAACCGAGCGCGGCGTACGATGAACTTTACCGTGGTTCGATGCGATGCTTCTGCGGCAACGTCGCGGCACATTTTTCAGCAACGTGAGAATAACATGGATAAGACCCATTTTCAAAACAAATATGAAAACAGTGAAAATTAAAAGGTGAGCTCACTTAATTAACTCTTTTTGATTCTGGAAGCTGAATTTTCATGAGTCCGTAGTTATTCTAAATTTTAACCGGGTTATACTATTTCGTATTCTGTATCCAAGTACTATGCGGGTGAAGCCGTGGGAAAACGCAGCTATATTGGAAATGCAAAAAATAGCTTTTTGTTTACATAAACTTAGGAACTCTGAAATTTCACTCAAGTACAAGTAGTGGTAAAAAGGCGGCTAAAACTCTTAGTGATCAAACGTGAAACGGATTTTGGGAAGACCGACTTTATAGACCGAGAATGAGATGATATTGTAGCGGTCGCGACGCGATGGACGAAAGCGGCTCAGAATCACTATTACATCAACAGGGGTTTGGTTATGTTCAACAGTTTTGTTAGTCGTAGGACTTTGATCAAGAAATCAAGTCAGCCTGGCTAGCTACCACCATCTTACTTAAGTCTGTCGCAATAACAATAATTCTAAAATTGTTGTGTTCCGTCATTAGAGGTAAGATAGCCAGTTCCTCAGTTAGATGAGGATTCCGGGTAAAGTCAATTTTCACCGGTCTTATCATAACTTGTAGCTAGATGAGATGAAGCCCAAAGGCTTCCCGTCGTAAAATTAAATTAAAACAGTAGATGTATATGGGGTAAAATGATGATGATAATAAATAATAATAAAATATTACAGGACATTAATTTCACACAGCGCCATCTAACACCAAACTAAACATAGCTTGTAATATGGGTACAAAATTACGGATAGAATACCTAAATACATTTTTTTTCTTGTAAATACATAATTATCTTACAATACAACACCCAAACACAGAACAAACATCTATATTTATCACACAAATGTTTGCCCTGGGCAAAGCAGAGCTACCTACTACCAACTAATGACAATGGACAAGCCTCATAGCTCATAGCGATTTTTTTTTAACAAGCCTCATAGCTCAGTTGGTAGTAACTCTGCCTTCGGCGCTGTAGGCTGTGGGTTCGATTCCCACCCAGGACAAACATTTGTGTGATGAATATAGATGTTTGTTCTGTGTTTGGGTGTTGTATCATATAGTACGTATGTATGTACAAAAAGTATTTAATTATTTTATCCGTAATCTAGTTCGCATATTTCAAGCTATGCTTAGTTTGGGGCTAGATGGCGCTGTGTAAAATTAATGTCCTGTAATATTTATTTATTGATTAACTGAGCTATGAGGCTTGTAATGTGTTGATGATGGTGATCCTCACTATGCTGTCGTCCTCATCCGGGTGAACTGCAACCGCTGGCGCGACTCCCCATTGCCATAAATCGTCCTACTTCTATTGTTGGCATCACGATCTACCAGCTTCATCTGATGTATGACGCAAACCACTTACAACTCTTAATCCTTGAAAAATACGTTATACTTATCAATACAAGCCTCACAGCTCAGTTGGTAGTAGCTCTGCCTTCTGCGCTGTAGGCTGTGGGTTCGATTCCCACCCAGGACAAACATTTGTGTGATGAATATAGATGTTTGTTCTGTGTTTGGGTGTTGTATTGAATGATAAGTATGTATTTACAAAAAAAAAAAAGTATTTATGTATTCTATCCGTAATCTAGTTCCCATATTACAAGCTATGCTTAGTTTGGGACTAGATGGCGCTGTGTGAAATTAATGTCCTGTCCTGTAATATTTATTTATTATACAATTTTACAGTGTAAGACTTAGTACTAAACATGCTTATATAGGTAGGATTCACTGTAGTTTTAAGTAGGCATCTGTATTGGGAGTGCCTCGCTCTAACTAAGTGAAAACTTGTATGTAGATGCGAGTTCTTGCTCTGCCCGACTCCTGACTGAGTGACACAAAAGAGTAATGAGTAGGTACATCACTAAAGATTTATAACTTTGCAAATATTATATTCTATGTAGAATATAAATTATTCACTTAAAAATTTGACAGAGTCGTGTTTTCTATTTCAGGTTCTTTACTCTTTACTCGGGTTGAGTCTATTGTATTCGTATGTTTTTTTTTATAGTACGACAGGAAAGAGCTTGGCCTTCATCTCACCTGGTCCCAATGATAACGCCGAAGGTGGAAGCGCATTTTACCCGCAATCCTTTACAGTCTGAGGAACAAGCCCTTTGACCGCCTCTGTGGTCTAGTGGTACACCCATGGATTTCAGATCCAGACCAGGGGGAGTACAATATTGTGCTTGGTTTGGATGGTGGGAGTATGGAGTCCGGGACCTCTGCATCTGATACCGGTGGGCGAACCGCTAGTTCATAGATGTGGTATATCGCGAACGAGCGGACAACACATCCATCAAGCGACCGCACACATCGAAAACATTATTGGTTCCATTTGCCAAGCGTGGTGATTATATATAATATATATTACAAAGCCCTCTAGCTTTGGAGGATATGTCCAGCAGTGGACACTAATGGGCTATTGGTGTGATGGTAGTAACTTACTCCATGCTACACAAGAGAAAATAAAATGCTTCATATGTATGTACGTCTCTGATTTGTGCATTAAGTTTTCTATCTATAACTCGTTATTCTTCGATTCTAGGCATTCAAAGTGATACCTCTAAAGTAGACTTCCATTATTTCGGCTTTTTATATGACGTGCGAAGGTCACAAGACTATTTGAAGTGGCATTGAGGATAGGAGGAGATCCCGAGTATTCTAGACATGCACACATGATTTGTGAGCTAAAAAATGTAACAATAAACAAAAATAACACTATCTACATATTCACCAACCCCAGTCCACACACCTTGGTTTGCAAATCAAATAAAATCAAAACGAAATCGCGACAGGTGGGTAGGGGAGGATGGGGTTGAAATAGAGTTGTTACTTATCCATGTTGGTCGGACGTTTGACATCCGGCAAGTCGGCAACAGTATTATGTTTCTGTTTATGATTCAACCGCCTCTGTGGTCTAGTGGTTCAACCCACCGATTAAAGATCCAGAGGTCCCGGGTTCGATCCCCATGGGGAGTACAATATATTGTGCTTGGTTTGGTTGGTGGTAGGATCTTGTTTAAGTCCGCCTGGCTAGCTACCACCATCTTACCTAAATCTGTCGCCATAATAACAATTCTTAAAAAAAATGTTGTGTTCCGGCATTCAGAAGTAAGATAGCCAGTTCCTCAGTTTGTTGAGGATTCCGGGTGAAGTGCGCCTCTATCTTCGGCCTTTTCTCAACTTGTTACCAGGTGAGATGAAGGCCAAGCGCTTCCTCGTCGTACAATAAAAAAACCTACAGTAAAATATCCGGGACTTCGTTCTCATACCGTGAAAAAGTCTAAAAAGCCGTAAATCCTAACATAACCAAATGTAACTAATACATTGCAATATTCAAGTCTCCAAATTCGGAAAATTTAAGTTCGTTTTCCGGCTTTTTTTTTTCAATTAAAAGATAACAACCCTATATGCAGATACTAACATAAGTACATTGTACATATGCATGTATCTACTCGTAACTGGACAGACAGACAGATGCGGGCGTTTTGTTATAGCTATATGTTAACTTATACGATACGATGTTTGCTTATAACACACCAGTTAATGTAATGGATATTGGTTTTGTGGTTTCTTCTGCAATAAGCTTAGTTTTCAATTAGTAGACCCCTATTCTAATTAAAATATATTATAGCTAGAGCACAGTCTTAGAGAACTTGACAGGAATGAATATTTTTCAGCACATATTCATTTGAATACTTTTTTAGATTCAGCTTCCCAGAGTCAGTTTTTTTCGTTGGTATACCCCAATGGCTTGAAGAAGGCCAGGTCTATCGTAGTCCTTGGAAGGATGAGTCCTTGCATGCAAGCTGCTGATCAAGAGCTGACCCGCGTACATAAACCCGCCAAGTGCGAACACGCACACCAAGGGTTCCGACCACATTTAATGGCAAAAACATCAAGTATCTTGTATTTTTTTTTACGACGAGGAAGCGCTAAGGAATTTAGGCTAGGCCGAAGGTGGAAGCGAACTTAACCCCCACATTTTTTACTTTTCATGTTGTAATATTTTTAGCAGCAATAGAAAAACGCACTATGAAAATTTCAACTGTCTACCTATTATGGTTCATGAGATACAGCCTGCTGACGACGACGAGTGGAGGATAGCGGAGGCTTTGTAATAGGGTCCCATTGGCACTCTTGGATATAAAATCCTAAAAAGCACATAAGTTCAGTACAAGAAATAATCCGGCGATAAGATGTCATGTGGTTAAGGAAAGTTTACATAGGGGGAACATTTACAAAATGGTCATCAGGCCTGACGCAAATTCGCAATGCATGGATCAAACTGTTGGGTTATGAAGAAGACGGATGAGAGGAAAGTACATGTTACTGGGATGCGAATGTTAAGATGTGTGGGGTGATAAGGTCAGATAAGATTTGAACGTTTTACCACCAGCTTACTTGAAAATACAAGAAAAGATGAGGCCTAAGAAGGAGTACGCTAGTCTAAAAGAAACCACTCTGGACTTAAGCCATCCATATTAATGTAATAATTATGAAGTAATATTTATATGTGGAATATGGAAATGGTTGAAGCCTTCCCTACGTCTACTAGTCCGGTGATGGAGGGGATGGAGGGAAGTTTGAAAGTGGCGCTAGTTTTAGTAAAGACGAGTGCTAGGTTGGCATGGTATGGAATGAGGAGGGATGGTAGTTATTTGACCAAATTGTTATGATTATGTGCGTGGTTGGACAGCAAGGAAGGCCGAAAAAGAGATGTATGGATTGTGTGAAAGAGGGCATGGGTATGAAAGGTGTAATAAAGGTTCCGGGTTGACGGTTGATAGGAGTGCGTGGAAGAAAAACACATGCTGTAATGAACCCGCCAAGCGTGGGATAACGGCAGTAGAATGATTAAGGAGATTGAAGACACCTAATCGTAATCTGGGATGCAATAGGCCATGGGTATGGAAACAAGGAGTTCAGACAACGAATATTATATCAAAATTCATCATCCTAAAAACGAAAACATATGTAAGTTTTTTGCTGTGGGAGGAGCCGGGTTTTTAAATGTTAAAATTGATTAATTTTCCATTTTACATACATGACCTTAATTAATTTGGTTTATAGGGTGTTTAGATCGTAATTTTCGGTTTCAAGACATACATTGTCATACAGGACAGGACAGGACGTTAATTTCACACAGCGCCATCTAGCCACAAACTAAGTATAGCTTGTAATATGGGAACTAGATTACGGATGGAATACTTAAATACTTTTGTAAATACATAAGTACTTTATGATACAACACCCAAACACAGAACAAACATCTATATTTATCACATAAATGTTTGTCCTGGATGGGAATCGAACTCACAGCCTACAGCGCAGAAGGCAGAGTTACTACCAACTGAGCTATGAGGCTTGTTATGCATATGAGGCATATAAATAACATGTTCACAAAATTAGATAAATAGTTGAAATTATAAATGATGATGATGAATTATATATAGTAGCTTACTCCACAATTGGAATATTTGGAATCGGAATACGTTTTGTCTTAGTTGTAGTGATAATTCACTACAATAGGAGGATGGGTTAGATAATACACTGAAGTATCCTGCTGCTTTGCTTCTGTTGAGAGGCCACAAAAACAGCCATAAATTTCAGTATTTTGCCGAAAAATCCGAAATTTTTTTTGTTCAGTCTGATTAACAAAATAGATCACCATGTATTCAAAACAAAAGCTTACGATCAATAAATGCATCAGCAGATAAGATCTAGTCTGTGGCTGTGACCTACGCGTGTCATTGGTCATAAGACCGCCTAATTACAGGCCGCGGTGACAGATGTTTTTGTAAAAACACTGAGTTATTGAAATATGCAATGATTTCATGTTTATTTTATGCTCGGTTACCATTTAAAAGTATCTACCTACTTATCCGGCACAAGACACTACTGGCGTGAAGTTTTTTTACTAGTTTTGGTTTATGGTACGGCTTTTTTTAGTTTTAGCTGGCTACGACCGTGATACCTAAGTCTGGCTCCGCCATTAGAATATTTGAAAATATTACACAGCGCCATCTAGTCCCAAACTAAGCATAGCTCGTAATATAGGAACTAGATAACGGATAGAATACATAAATACTTTTTTTTTTTGTAAATACATACTTATCATACAATACAACACCCAAACACAGAACAAACATCTATATTCATCACATAAATGTTTGTCCTGGGTGGGAATCGAACCCACAACCTACAGCGCAGAAGGCAGAGCTACTACCAACTGAGCTGTGAGGCTTGTTAAATTTTTCATAATATTTTCTATTATTATTGTTGTGTTGCGGCATGAAGAGGTAAGATAGCCAGTTCCTCAGTCTGTTGAGGATTCGTACCGTATTCATTCGGCGTTATCATACGTGACACAGTTCGGATTCCCCGACGCAGGGTAAAAAAAAGATTGACATTATCAAGACCTCTAGACTAACATTGCATGGATTCATAAATATAAAAAAAACATTAATTTTTTTTTTATTTTTTTTTAATAAATTGCCAAGAATTTCATAAAGCCGACTAAGGGATCTCACCAGAAGAAGGAGCTTACTTGATTAGTACAAATAACATAAAACTAATACTAAATAATTAAATATCTTCTTTGAAAATGTTATTTTAATGAGTAGGTGGTACCTATCTTATTGAATAATTGTATACTTAGCTACCATGTATGCTACCTATAGAAATATATATATTTTATTTATGATTTCATTTCCATACAAAAAAATCTGTTTAGGCAAATAGATAAAAATAAATATTGCAACATTCTTACTCGACAGGCCTCACAGCTCAGTTGATAGTAGCTTTGTATCATAGCAGCTGTGGGTTTTGGGGTCGATTCTCACCCAGGACTATAACGAATAAATACAGAGTTTGTTCTGTGTGTTGGGTTGGTTGTTATATGGGTATTTACAATTTAAAAGTATACATGTATTCTTTCCGCAAGCAACCTCAGTTTAGGGCTAGATAGCGCTCTCGAAAAACTTGAAAATAATAAAAAATCTATAGGTATACACTGTATCACTAATAAATTATTATATACATATTATGAGTGTCTATGATAACTATTTAGTGAGCAAGTAGGCTATTTAAATGGATAGGTACTTGTGTTCGTAATCAGTCCATAGTTTAACATACCGCAAATAACCATAATTGTTTACTTGTTTTGTTTGTTTGTGCTAGCTATTGTCTGGTTGTTTGTCAAACACGGCATTCCGATATGGCGACGGTGACGTACACGCGTGACGCCATTTTCTTGTAACGCGCGTGTGCTGAAAGAGTTACTGTAAATGCGAGGTATTTCTTACACCGTTCATGAAATATCAAATGTTTGTCGTAGTTTATCTAAGAATGGGTTATAAATAAACGTATCTGATCCGTATCTGAATCAGTATCTGGTGATCTGTAGGTACCTGCAATAAAGCTGAGTCAGGGTACTTTATACCCAAATTTAAATTTTGTTAGATAGTTGTATTCATCATAGTGTAGCTTAGTTTAGGTTAGTTTAAGCTAAGTTTAGTTTTTATTTTTATTCCTGTTTTGATTGAGTAAATAAATATATTTTATTTCTTTCTTGTATGGTATCTGTAAGGTATGTGTATGGAACCCGGGACTTCTGAATCTGATACCGGTGGGCAAACCACGAGACTATGGAGGCGGTTAAAATGCGTTGTCTACCTACCCCTCTGCGAAGCAGGCGTCAGTATATGTATGTATTTATTAATCATCTCGTTTCCATATTACAAGCTTTGCTTCGTTTGGGGCTAGATGGCGCTGTGTGATGATTACTGTTGTAGATAGATGTGATTGTTTCCTTCGCACAATGCTTACCTAACTTCTGTATTACGCGTGGGTATTATTCACAAGCTTAAAGTACACTTTACTAAATTCACGAGCCACGAACTTTTTATCTACAATCGCTCGCAGCTTTATACCGCTGTACTTTATACAGGATGTCTTCGAAGCTAGCACCAGATACAGATATAGATGGGAGGATGAGGTGGAGAAGTATCTTCGCGCCCTTCAACCCGACAGGCACCAGACTGGCAAGGTGGCAAGAGCAGGATATAGACCCGTGGCCTTCTATTGCGTCAAAGGCCAAGACCCACTTCGGAGTTGATGAGCCAGGTAAGAGCAAAGCTAGTTTTTGTTGAGGACTCGCAAAGATGAATGAATGAATGAACTAACGAATGAATGAATGAAAATACTTTATTACACACACATTAAATACAATGAGCGGTCATATCGCTAAGATGCGATTACTTCCAGACAACCTTTGGATGGAGATAATGGTATGAAAATTGGTATAGTCAGTGAAGAGAATGTTCTGTGTGTTACAATCGTTGTTTTGAGGATGTATAGCTTACGTAGAGGTGACTAAGTCTATAAATATAGTACACTGAGAATCTCAACGATACCCACTGCTAGTTTTTACTACTGGTAATAATGGTGGTGAATGATCTATCTTATTGGATTGGTTTAATTCTACATATGGGTAAAATGGATCTAAATTAGGATCAGCTCGCAAGGTAGAGAAGTAGAGCACTACCACCATACCTACCTATTTTTGACCGCCAAGCAGCATTGCTATGATTCCCTTTGAAGGGTATAGTTGCCGGTGAAACTATGGGCACATTAGTTTTTCACACCTTTATACCTCAAGTGTATGGGCGCAATGCAGTGCAACGTAGGACATGTTGTGGATATGCCCTACGCAGTATATGTATACGCAAGAGCTGCTTAACATCAGATTGCTTGCTTGTCCTTCTGGCATGTAGTATAAAAAAAAGGAAAATGCAGGTCAATAATGATATCCCACCATTTTTTCGACAAAAGCACTTCCCCAAGTTTGTAATATATTTAACGATTCCAGTCTTACCAAAAACGTAAACATAAATATAGTAGGTACCGACTACTTTATTCCTGCGATAAAGGTACCTAAAGTACCTACATCAATTGTTATCTAAAAACGCTTTATGGTCACCCTGTATACTAATCTGTTATCTCAGTTATCTGAATCGTCAGCTGCCGTCATAACAGAATGGTTTTGTTCCGAATAAAGGTGTTTACACACAAAACTCTAAACAACTATGACACTATCTATTTATTCCATCTTTTATCTACTTAGCTGGCGTTAAATTTAGCGATCAAGAGGACGCTTACGCTCAAAAGTGTAATAAATAAATTGGGTTTTAAATAGGATGGTCGCGTTTTTCGCTGCTTAGAATAATAAAGAAATACCATTTCAAAATAATGAAATAAAAACCAATTCTTAAGAAATACCATGTCTAGGGTTCCGTACCCAAAGGGTGTGTCAGATCCAGGGTTCCCCGATTTCCCAGGGGAGTACAATATTATGCTTGGGTTGGTTGGTCGTAAGACTATCTTAAGTCCGCCTGGCTAGCTACAATAAATATAATAACTTAATAATAATATAATATAATAGCTACAATCTTACCTGAATGTGTTTGGTCCGGCGGCGTTTAGAAGTAAGATTCCTCAGACTGTTGAGGATACCGGGTGAAGTGCCTTCGGTCAACAAACCTTCGGCCTTATCATATAACTCGATATCAGATGAGAAGGCCAAACGCTGTACAAAAAAAACAGCAAATATAAAATAATAAACATAACGTATTGAACCGGTGCGGCGTGTTTTCGTTTCTCGTTGTCGTCTTGGCACGATAGAGCAGCGAATGAAGGCTCATGGACAGAGCGCATGTGTTCTGCTATTGGTTAGAATTCCATGCACAGAGTAGAGAGCCATCGCTGCATAGAGCACCAGTTTGAAGTCAGATCAGTGTTGGCGCCACTATTTGAAATCAGAAATGTGCCAAATACGTTTTTCGGTTACGAAACAACCAATCTACTCTCAATTAAATTGAATACCGCTTAATTAAACACAAAATGACATCGAGTTATGCAAACATAAGGTAGCCCAGTGTATAAGAACAATTGGCGGCCTCAGGCAAGCTTAGTAAGCGATTATTTACTGAATTATTGTAGTATCTATTTTCTCTGCGACTGTACTCGGTCTGTTATTAAACACCTCTCAATTTACAATCGCGTCGATCACTCGATATTGAAACACCCCACAATTTTTTACACGGCTTAATAATAGGACACCATTAACGACTTTCCATTAATTAAGTTGTAAATCGTTGGCTGGTAAATTGGATTAACATTGTATGGCTATTTTAAATTGGTGATAAGCATTTTTATTTTAGTTATGGCACTCATCAACAAAAATAAGTTTGGTTATTTTTAACTTGCGAAATACGCAAACACTTACCGAAATATATAGTATAATACACACACAGACAGGATATTTAGACTCTATTCCACTTTTATCCATGATACAAATCAATGACCACGATTAAATGCGAAACGGAGTGTGGGTAGACCCCCCACTCGATGGACCGACGACATTGTAGCTGCTGCGGGGAGTCGATGGATGGCGTCGATTGGGGGAGGCCTATGTTCAGCAGTGAACGTATGTGGACTGAAATTATGACTTTTTATATTCCGTTCCTATCCATTATAGTGATGGTATGGCGACTACAGTTTAAAAACATATCGTGTATGTTTTTCATTCCAGATTTACCATGTTGTATGGTAAAGTATCCCATCAAAATATTAATTTGACGACTTATATATACAGATCCTTCGTAGCTCAGTTATGAAGCAGCATAGCACGAGGTTTCTGCCATTCTCCTTGTGTGCCGCAATTTCAAACAGGCTAGATTTGACGTTTCAAAATGATACAAGAAAAATCTTACCGATATGATTATTGACTTAGACCTTGTCCAACAATGGACGGTTACGTGATGTGGATGATGATGCAGTGACCGGTGAACGCTCGCTCCAGTCCAGAGCACACTGCTAAACGGAGACTTCCTCATCGCGACACGCCGGCTGCCTGCAGTAACGACGTGCTCTATGGGAATAACCTCCTTGCTGTGTTCTCCTTGTGTCTTGAGGAATGAAGGAAGTGTTTAAACCTCCTTGCTTCGTACTCTTTGACTTCTTATAAAAAAATACCGGTGGGGTGAGTAAGGCTAAAAACGTTGCGTCAACGTGTAAGTTTTTATTCTCTCTTCTTCTTCTATTTCTTCTTCTTTTACTCTCCTTGTATCTATTTTCGATGTATTTTTTTAAGGCTCAATTATTATTTCGACGCAGTATAACCTGATTTTATCTCAAGCAATCCCCTCAAAGGCATTTTGCTCGTCCTTCATCCAATGCTTCGTCCAATGTCCTGTAATATATATATCCTGTAATATATATTTATATATATTTAATGATGGGTTGCAGTTAGATGGTGCTGATCATGCTCCTGAAAAGCTCCCTAAGCGTGTGCGATGTACCGTATGCCAGAACGGAAACCGCGGAGGATGCAAAAAGTGTAAGAAAACACTTTGCATCGAAAAATCTTGCTTTGTTTATTATCCACTCGTAAGTGGCCAGTATACCACTATGGGAACACCCCTGTAAATTTCTGAAAAAAAATGTAATATTTATTTTGGCATGCTTTTTTGTTTACTTCTAGTGCTAAGAATAATGTAATCTAGAAAAAACTAAATTCTTGATATTTTTATTTGTTTGGCTCTAAATGGGTACACCTACCTTTTATCTTTCGATACTGATGTAATATTTGTGCCAACTAAGCACTGATAGTTGTTTTCGGTAGATTTTGTGATTCTGATAGTTATTAAGAAGAAAAATCATAAATCTATCGCGATGGTTTGAAATTATAATTAGGAATCAGATATACTTAAACGGTTAGTGATAAATACTCCAATATACAAGTCGCCTTTGACATACTTTTTAAGATTTCATTCTGTTATGTGTGTGTGCAATATATATTATAACCTCCTCTGTGATCTAGTGGTTGGCCCACCACTAGAATAATAGATCCAGAAGTCCAAGGTTCTATCCCCAGGGTCTGGGGATACAACCCGGGATCTCTGGATTTGCCACCGGTGGGCTAACCACTATGAAAATATTGTACACCTAATATGGTGCTTGGTTTGGTTGGTGCTGGTAGGACTTTGTTTAAGTCCGCCTGGCTAGCTATCACCATCTTACCTAAGTATAGACTTAACAACAATGCCGTAACAACAATTATAAATTGTTCTGTTACGGCATTTAGAGGTAAGATATCCAGTTCATCAAGTAAATACTCATAATAATAATAATTTAATCATACCTAGTACATAATTGACTGAGCGAGCGAAGCGTCTCAGTTTCGAAGTTGACCAAAAATGCTTTTGTCCGCTGTCTGTCGGCTGTCGGTCGGTTTGTTCTGGACGGGACTCGAACCCGCATCTTTTCCTAAAGTCTACGGGGGTCCATACGCAGATTCCAATTTTTTGTGTCATGTTTCTCAGCTAAAGCGCTGATAACGCCATCTAGCAGAGATCTGCTGAACGGTGATATTTTTATCTCTTGTCTTGATATCTCGAAATATTTTCTTAGTGCACTACAAATAGCTCAGTTGGTAGTAACTCTGCCCTCTGCGCTGTAGGTTGTGGATTGAGTTCCCACCCAGGACAAACATTTTTGTTATGAATATAGATGTTTGTTCTGTGTTTGGGTGTTGTATTGTAAGATAAGTATATGTATATTTACAAAAAACAAAATTGTTTGAGTATTCTGTCCGTAATCTAGTTCCCATATTATAAGCTTTGCTTAGTTTGGGGCTAAGCGACGCTGTGTGAAATAAATGACTTCGTTGGGTGCTGGTCGTCTCGCTCTCTATGTAAAACACACCGTGAGTGTTTTACAGCACCCATCGAGTTAACTCGTTGGATGCTGGCCGTCTCGCTCTCTATGTAAACCACAATATTATAGCACCCATCGAGTTAATATAAAAAAATAGGTATTTACTTATAGACAACCTCGAAACTCAACTGAATGCTTGGTAGATATGAACACATCTTCTATGCTCCTTGTTCTGATGCAGCAGTAACCAAACCAATGCTTAATTAAACAGCTGTGTTATTTAATGGTGTCTTAGATTATCCATCGGTTCAGTCGGTCAAATTTACAAAATGACTAACCATCACGCTGTTTGTGTTGATGACCATCTTTCCATGAATACCTCATAGTTGTATTATCACAGTAAACTAGCCAAGTGCGAACATGCAAATCAAGGGTTCCCACGAACCACAATTCAAGGGAAAAAATACGTTTCTTTTGATTCCCTTATTTTTTTTATATGTATTTAGCGGCAATAGAACACACTATGTAAAATATCAACTGTCTACCTACTCATGAGAATACAACTAACAGTCTAAGACTCTGCCTTGACAGTCCGCTGACAGACAAATTGACGGACGGATGGATGAACAGCGGAGGCTTAGTAATAGGGTTCCAAAGGGCACCGTAGGCACCCTCTGGGTACGGAACCCTAAAATCTACGGAAATACCGCAACAAAAATAGATTTCGTTGTAAATTTACTACACGGATTTCCGATGCGAAAAATTTGGCAAGTCGAACGCTACTGCTTGCCAGAAATAATTGATCAAAGGATAAACAAGAAGAAAATCCCAACTGCTTCAGATGGAATGGTTTTTTTTTCGGAGTATTATGTATTGTGTGTGGCGATAACCGATGGGGAGCAAAGGTTCTCGCATGATGACCAAGATGAAACGTGAAACGGAGTTTGGGAAGACCCCCACACTTGTTGGACCGACGACATTGTGGCGGTCGCGGGAAGTCGATGGATGGAGGCGGCAGCTTATCGCTATTCCTTCACCACCTTTACACCTTCAGCCGTATCTAAGCTTGTTACCAGGTGAGATGAAGGCACACCGCTTCCCCACCGGACAACAAAAAAAAAAGTGGTCTGAAATAATGATGATGATGATATATGTATGTTTGTATGGTTTTTTTTCTGGCACGCTATACAACCTAAGCGGCTTGATGTATTTTGATGTGAGAAGTGTCGTATGTAAGTTGGTTGTGTTGGAGTAACATAGGCTAAATTATACGTATATGGGGGTGAGAATAAAAAATGAGGAGAGGGTCAGGGTATAACATGGTTTGTGACTAAAATATGGGTATCTGATGGGTGAATATAATTATATTGAATGTTTCTTAAGGTCTTGTTTCCGTAAAACCATGAATTTTAAAATATTGCAGTCGGATTTTAGTTTTTAACGAGTTCATGTTTAAAAAACAAATCGATAAGTGTATTAAGATGTTATTTCGAAAATCAAATGTCCCGAAATAAAGAGACACAAAACACCTTGCTAACAAAAAGCTAATGCGAAAGGCAGGTGCCACGAAACATCAGCCTTAAGAAGAGATAAGCTGCACGAGCTAAATTAATTTTAGGGCCGGTTGATAACAAATAAATAAAGCTGTATGTCAAATAAGATTCAATACTAGTGAGTCAAATAACTTCAGATGGTGGATATTAATAAAACGGCGTAAATTGTTTATTGCAGCAATTAAATTTTCAATAAAGTATTCTTTTAATGAATAAATATTTGAACATCAAACTTTTTTTCTTTCAATTTCTGTACATCTTCTGCGATAAAATGTCATAATAAAAAAAAAATTGGGTTCGATTCGGGCTTAAATACAAAAGTTATATAAGAATTTACCACATGCGAATATATAAGTAATACCTTCATTTTGAAAATTGTGAAGTGAATACAAATCATTGCAAGCGATATATACCTACTGTACCTAAGTGTTCCTATGTTAGTCAAGCGTTTGACCACCATTTTACTTGAAAAACAAGTAAAAGATCCATCTCATACGTGCACCAGCACGCTTATCACATAGATAATTACACTCTGGACTTGAGGACTCCAGGATTGTACTGGCGCGAATGAGTATTCCATTCCTTACCAGTTACAAATTAAACATTTTATTTTATTAGTAATTTATTACTATACATCGTGGAAGCGCTTGGCCTTCATCTCACCTGGTATTAATTTATGATAGCACCGAAGATGGAAGAGCACTTCACTAGGAATTCTCAACAGTTTGAGGCTTTGAGCTGACTATCTTACCTCTAAGTACCGGAACACGAACACACGATATAATGAGATAAGATGGTGATACGTAGCCAGGTGGACTTAAACAAAGTCCTACCAGACCAAACCAAGATCAATATCCCCTGGGGATCGAACCCTAAATGTGATGATGGGCAAACCACTAGACCATAGAGGCGGTTAAAATATCATATTTCCCAGCTATATTTAGGGTAATGAATAAATTCAACATACTTAGTAGATAACTCATGTCCATCATTACTAGGAAGTAGGTATTGTTGTGCGCATATCTTGCGGTATACTCGTCGGCAGGTGAGCGTAGGAGCAGCTGCCCCTCCAAGGTTGCCCCTCGCCCGGCTCCCGCGACATCTAGTGATGCGCTTCGAAAACAAAATAACCACGTGCCATGTTGTGGCCGTATTTTAGAATGCCCGGAGTTTACTGCTGATTTTCGCTCTCCAGCTTTCGCAGTTTGTTTCTTCAAAATGGCAGTCCAAATTAAATGTTTTATCCGGTAATATCGGATAGAGAAACCTTTTTCTGATAAGATAATGTAAATCAATATCTATAGAAAGAGTTTCAATCCGATTATACATGGATCTGACGTGCCATTTCCAATGAACGATAAATTATGTTTATATCGAAACGGTGCTACAGGGCCTTCTTAAGGGTATTTTTTTCAGGAATTTTCCATGAGAGTAAATGGAGGGGATAACGATACGCACACAGAATTAAAGAATATGCAACTTATGAATCAGTTTGGTGTGTTATTGAACAAAAAACACTAACATAGATGAGTTCTGTCCACCCCATGTCCCATCACTAGTGACAGGTCCAGTGGTGTGGCAGCCACGTGGGCACGCGCATGCAAGCGCCTCGCGCCTCGTGGCGATATGACCAATATGTCCCCAAGGGCTTACCATTGCACAAACCCTTGTTTATTTGTTTAACTAACGGGAATTTCACCAGCATTGTGCTTGGTCAATTTTGAAATACTTTCTCTATTATAAATTCGAAAGTAATTCTGTTGTGTACCTTTCCATGAATAAACGACTTGATGTTTATTGAATTAAACCCAAGGGCTGGCTCTTATTTAGGCCAGCGAATCAGCATAGCTATTCAGCGTGGCAATGCAGCCAGTGTCTTGGGCACGCTTCCGTCTGGTACTGGCCTGGAACAGTTGAGTTACCTATAGGCCGTTTGTAACGGTCCTTAGGTAATCTGACTGATTCCTTTGTACATAGTTAGTTTGAGTGTCAAGTTAGTATTTTTTTATTGTGTGACGTGGAGGTCCTTATTGGTCTTAATCTCACCTAATTTTCAAGTTATGATAAGGCCGTAGGTGGAAACGCATTTCACCCGGAATCCTCAACAGTCTGAGGAACTGAATTAATTAGCCGCTCATCTGCAAGGGTCAGGAGTCTGCAATCTCATGGATGCATGGAAGCCTTACTTTTTTCAGACTAAGACAACACAGCATCCAGGGTCTCGCAATAAGATTCGCTGACAGAGAATAAAATAACTGTCACTGTCTCTATTACAGACACCAGATTGGACGGAGAAGCGCTTTTTCTTCATCTCACCACGTCTTAAGTTATAATAAGGCCGAAGAAAGCGCTCTTCACCCGGAATCCTCAACTAACTGAGGAACTGGCTATCTTACCTCTATATGCCGGAACACAACAATTTAGATTTGTTGCTTAGGCGACAGACTTAGGTAAGATGGTGGTAACTTACCTCACCCCCATAATGTAGTAAAAGCTGATATCCCTTCTTTCGAAACATACATCACCCATATTTTTATAATTATTAGGTAATGTAGGTACCTATCTATTTTTATACCATTCATTACTAATTAGGGTTTCATACCCAAAGGGTACCAACTATTACTAAGCCTCCAATGTCTGTCCATCCGCCCACAGACAGTCAGACGGCTGACTGTCTGTGGGCTGTATCTCATGAACCGTAAAAGGTAGACAGTTGAAATTTTTCACTAAGTTAGTATTCTTTAGCCGCTATGTTAACAAATGATGCAAATAAAATATCCTTTTGAATCTGAAAAGGATATCAGAAAACAAGAATCATGTTTTTATACTTGAAATGTGGGTTGGATTTTTTTTTATCTGTTATAAGTATGTATAATTACAGGTATCATACAAGAGTACGTGTCCAATGTACATGACGTGTACGTGACGATGTGAGGCCTACAAAGTAGGACGTAATACAAAGTGGATGGATGTGCTGTCATTTGTGCGGCTATATCCGTCACTTGAATTACATGTCTTTGCAAAAAATATGACTCTTATTGATATAAACCAGATTAGGATGTAGCAAAAGCTAAAAAAAAACTATAAATCAATATCATGTACATGCTGGTGAAAGCTGTGAAGACGCGAAAATCATTTATTGACCATCTCATCAACAGCTACTAGTGTCCACTGCTGAACAGAGCCTCCTCCGAAAGTGGAGGATTTCGACATAATCCCCACACGGCAGGCGGATTGGTGATCGCAATAAGACACAGAAGGAAGCTGACCTTCTTCTGGTGAGATCCTTAGTCGGCTTTTATGACATCCATGGGCCGAGTTGGAGGGGTCGATTCGTAATCCGCCATAACGACGGTGCCCACTTTTCCCCATAATATAGTACAATTGATAGCTATAAAACTAAACTAAAGTCTGTATGGAAGTTGGACTTGAAATCCTATCAAGCACACAAAAAAGCAATGACAGCTGGAGGAACATACAGTAACTTCTACAATAGTATCTAAGACGTCAAGAATACAAGGACACTAAACAGCGAAAGGATTAAACCCTTTCTGTATTTAAAATAAACAAATCAATCATTCGCACCAGAAACCTTAAGGGAAGCTAAAAGTAACTGCTATGCACCAGTAGCTGTATTATGAGGATAAAGAAGGGGTTTTTCTCAAAAAAGTATTTTTTTGCCCGTCATGTGGCATAGTATAATGTTAAATAGAGTTTCAACTTCGAAATGTTGATACCCCTGCAACCAAGAGCTTCCTACATCATGCAGTGCTCTCAGATTTATATTAATTTATGTGGCGTGATGCAATTAGTGTAGTATGTTTCTATTGTACGACGGGGAAGCTCTGGCCTTCATCTCACCTGGTATCAAGTTAAGATAAGGCCGAAGGTGGAGCCGCACTTCACCCGGAATCCTCAACAAACTGAGGAATTGGCTATCTTACCTCTGAATGCCGGAACACAACAATTTTAGAATTGTTATTATGGCGACAGAATTAGGTAAGATGGTGGTAGCTAGCCAGGCGGACTTAAACAAAGTTCTACCACCAATCAAACCGAGCACAATATTGTACTCCCCCCCGGGACCTCTGGATCTGAAATCGGTGGATTGAACCACTAAACCACAGAGGCGGTTAATACATATACTTATTTAGAACACAGCTGCACCGTAAAGTTTATTTTTAAAATGATGGCTTGCGAGCTAGACTACTTATTTACTTACATCAATACATTATTTTGTATTCGTTAATAACTTTTGTATACAAATATTAAGGGAGTTGTTATTTAATTTCACATAAAAAAAAACAAAGTTAAATATTTTCATGAGCATTTATGTGTATATAATCCGTAAACATTTTCCAACTTGACTTATCACGAGCTCGCAAAAACTTTACAAATACAAATATATTTATTCCCAAAAAAGTGTTACATTTCAGTAAGATTACTATAGTTGACCCCGCACTAGGACTCGCCTGTGTCACGGGAGTCAGATACAATATTGTTAACAAGTCATAGGTACACTATACAGGGCATAGCATTTGGTATACAAATAATTAAAAGAAAAATAGGTACTTTAACATTTTAAATAAACAAGTGAATCGTAAAATTAATAAAAAAAAATAAAAAAAAAGTGTGTGTGTGAGAGAGTGTGCTGTAATGGAACGGATGGGTATAAATAGGATGCGAGAAAAAAGTTGAATGTAGAAACGTAGGCAAACAGGGCAAACACTTTATTTATGTACAGTCCATTACACATAGTACCGGACTAGATATGCTTACTGCAATGTACGCCTCTACTATGTCTTAGGGGTAGAGGCAGATGCGAAAGGGTTGCAGATGCCCAAAATTAATGAAGCTACCGAAACGTCTTACCAAGCTTTACAAAAAGTGTACTTAAAATAAGACAATCTGTCGTTCTGAAAGCACGATCCCATTATTGCAACTGATAATTTTTTTTTATCATATTTTTTTAATCAGGTAGATGATGAAGTGAGGACTTCAGGCTGTTAAGCTTAAACCTACATTTGAATCATCATTCAATCAATCATCAACAGATGATTAAAATGTAGGTCTTAAATATAACATAAACAATAATCTGACAAAATTTGAGTCTAATAGATCCATCCATCTATACAAATAAAACGATTTCAAAAGTTTATCTGTTTGTTTATTTAATTTAGTTTCCATTTTACGGCTTCATCTAATTTGGCATAGATGTAGAACGTATGTAACTTTTATTCAGGAACCACGCGGGTAAAACCGCCAGCTAAACGAGTTCTGTATAATTTAGATAAATAAATAAACAAGATAGGTATAGAATAATAAGTTGGGCATGCGGCAGTATCTGTGTGCTTATATGGACGATTTGAAATGTTACATTAATAATTCAGAGAATTATTAGTAGTAATGCAAGAAATAGCGCCATGTTAGATACTGCGCCTACATTGTCTGAATAGTTCAGTAATTAAACTGATAGAGCTCCTTATCTTCCCGTCGATGTCGTAAAAGGCGAATGAGTTGTGCTTCAAAGTCAAAGTCAAAACTTACTAATTCAGCATTTTTTTTTTAATTATTTTGAAACGTCAAATCCGCCTGTTCGGAATTGTGACCAGCGCACAAGAATAAAGGCAAGAAGCTCGGTGTAGTATTTTGATGATCCATTCAAGTAGTTTAAAATGATTGAAATACATTAAAAATATTATACGTCGAGCTTTTACCAGTGTCAATGGTCAGGCCGTTCTCGAGCCGAATGGTCTGTTACGTGATGATGGGAAGCGGCCCGACGGTATGACACTTGTCCTTTGGGAAACGGGAAGGCCTTTGGTGTGGGACGCTACCTGCGTCGACATCCCTGCGCCATTTCACCTGCCTGGGAAATTAGGGCGGTTTGGGATGTTAGGGCGGTGCGGCGGCTGATACAGCCGAGGATCATAAAAGGCGCAAATATAGGCTTAACAGAGCGTAGGTATGCTAGCTTTTGAGCTTTTTGGGGCTGGCTCTTATTTAGGCCTGCGAATCAGCATAGCTGTTCAGCGTGGCAATGCAGCCAGTGTCTTGGGCACGCTTCCGTCTAGTACTGGTTGACAGTGGAGTTCAGTAGACAGTAGAATATTTCGGGCCAGACTAGACTAAAATATAAAAACGTCGTGTAGCTGAGTAACCGAGTGACTGACTGATCAAAATCAACGCACAGCCTTAACTAAAGGTCCTAGAGAATTGTTTTTTTCAGGGTATCTTCCTTTTGTAATGTAGGAGTGTTTAAGGAAAGTATTTATGAAATTCCCCACAGGTTTACGGGAACGAAATCCCAGCCGTTTCACTGCAATAGTAAATAACAAGCAACTGTAAATAAATTGGCTTTGACTGATTGCACACATCAAGTGAATCAACTTTTTGTATTTATCGCCAAACACGAAATCGAACCCGCGACTAAGTGGTATCACTTTGTAGCTGATTAATTAAACAGGAATGTACGCTTTTTATTTTAATTATCACGCTGCGTGAAACAGGACCGTTAAACGTGCGCGGGCGCATAACGAGACCAGATTTTTGGATTCTTCAACACCCATTAATGACCACTGCTGGTCAGAGCCAGAAGGGGTAGAGCTGGGAAGAGCCTCTTGTGAAAGGGGTAGTCCGGGGAAGTACTACCACCATACCTATTTCAGCCGCCAAGCATTGCTGTGTTCCTTTTATGCCTCAAGTTGACGGTCACAATACCGTGTAGGCTATGTTCTTTGTGGATTTGACCTACGCAGTGCGGCATTGTTATAGGCAAGAGTGCACTGAATATCTACTACATGCTTGTTCAGCCTCCTAGTTAAATAAAAAAATAGGAGTCTCCTCCTAAATGGGAGGTACCTGCGGCCCTTCTGGTAAGATGTATAAGTCGGCTTTTAGGACATCCGTGAGTTGAGTCGGAGGGGTCGATTCTATGACCTCTTTTGCACATAGTTATGTTTGGCCACGAAGAAATTTTATTCCTCTACTCTCTACTTTTTTTTACTTCATTTTGAAAATTAAGAATTGTGTATACATATTATTGCAAGCGATGTACACAGAAAATATATGGAATCCTGTAGTTTTACGATGTTATGTGTATCGTAGTCTGTAAATCACACGAGAGCTTCAGGATACGATCACTTACTTTATCATTGGCAGCCATCGCTGCCCGTATTACTCCACCACCCTTTGTTTACAAACACTGGGATATATTGGACAAGTGGCGGCGTGCTTTTACTATGTGGGTTCCGTAATAATCTCAATTGCCCTGATCTTAAGTAGCAGATTGTTTATAACTTTTGGATTTTAAATGGTGTTTTCTCAATTATGTACCTTTCAATGTTTTATGTGATACCTGTGTGTCATAAATTATTATATCTTGCTTTTTTAAATTGACTCTAAAGAACCCTAATAATGTTTCGCTATTACATCGAAGGCGATGCGTGTGGTCTACACAAGTACTCACACGTGTTTCGCTTCCCTATCACTTCCGGATAGAGGTTGTTTTTTTGTTTTAATAAAATAATTGGGGGTGATAAGGTTTCAAACACGAACTTGACACAAAAAGCCATACAAATATGACAAAATCAAAATTTAACCGTATAAAATCAAGCTTTAAACTAGCAGCGCAAAAGTTGAAGCAAATAGCATCTTTAAGAGTTGAGCTCACTTTTGTACATGTTTATTTCCTGTCTGATAAATCTTTATTGTACACCTAAATAATAAAGGATAATTGATAGTACGGTGTCTATGGTCTTCTCGTTTGAAAGCGATCTCGATTAAGAGTTTAACAATACAAGAAAAAAATATTAGTACCCACCCTACATGCAGTGGGAAACTGGCTAAAGATATGGCCTCAATATCGTCTCGTGGATGTCGTAAATAGCGACTTAAGGATTTCACAAGGATTTAGGGAATAGCATCCACCTAAGTATTATACAACAATACTGCAATCACCAACCCACCTACCAAACGAACAAACAACCAAACGGCCTAACCGCCATTACACAATTTGGGGGATGCTCAAGTCCTACAGTGGACTTGAGCATCTATGTGAAGACCACAGCGCTAAAATTCGAAATAGTTTTACGTCAATTTAACTAAGAATTCTCTTTGAGTCTGATATGGAACAATCAAAGCGTGCGCAATGCAGATTCCTCAGCATTAGGCTTCACCATCTGTCCTGTAGCATGCCGACGCCATCGCCAATCTAAAAATAATCTTTCACGCCATTCGCGGAAATCACATGCACCGATATTTTTTTCTAAGCCTGGTAGAATAGTGTTCAACTTGTGCCCGCATATTTTTTCTCCACAGCACGCGCTACTTTTTGCAGTTTCGTTACATCTGTCGCTGCAAGCTGTGTTTTCAACCATTACCTGGACCAAATCGAACGCTGCAATCTTCAAACTTTTGAATTTGGAATACCGACTCCTAAATTTGGCGAGGTTATTGCAATTTGCAACATGATGCTGGCTGGTTGTACCTGCTTTGCATCTGGTGCATATCTTTTTTTTATTTTTAAATATAGAACGCTAATGTTTTGGAAGACGCAGCCGTCTTGCGGTTTCCTTGATTTGGCACACATTTACTTTTATTTTGTAGTCACGTAGAACGCATTTAGATGTTGCTCAGTAGATTGAGAAAGAGCAGATGTTAGTTTCTAAGTTTCATCCATTAGATTCTTGGAAAGTAGAGATTAGTAGACCAGTTTGTAACTAGACAATTCTTAATTAGACTCAACTGCTTCAATCTAGATTTAACACCCATTTTACTGATAACTCGCAATCTTTCATACACTTTCTAGGAAAAATTAAGCACCGTGTCTCAGAGCTGTAGATTTTGAGTAGGTATATTTGATTATGTAGAGTACTAGAATCAACCGCTTCTTATCGTTCGTAAGCTTTGAGATATAGAGTAGAATAATATTCCATATTTGAACATATTTTATTTATAATAAGAACGCTCAAAGCAAAGGCACAAAACAGTAGGTACCGTTACGCAAACATTCATAGACAATCTGTTTTCTTTTTGTTCGGTCTCATCTTGCCACCGCATTGACAATAGGTCCAGGATCTTGAAAACGATAAGGTCGGTCAACAATCATCTGTTGTCTGTTGTGGCTTCTCATTGTGGTAAAGATATTGATCGATGTTGAATTGTAGAAAAAAAAATCGATTTACTCAATGAAATTTTATTATTGCGGAGACCATTGAATTAATTCAATGGTAAAGACAGAGTTTGTAATAATATGGTACTTCATGGTAAGATTATTTCTTTGTAGGTTCGAATTTTATCTCATAATTTTACCTACCCTTGTAGAAACTTTGGTTGAAGAATGAACCTATTCAATAATGTAGAGACCTTACATTCGATATCTATGGTAACCTTATTAGGGCTTTCTTTAACAACCCTGAATGTACACTAATAAAGCCTCCACTAAAATTAGAGAGTTTTGTCACAATAACCACGCTTGGAAGGTGGCCAGCAATTAATGGAAATATGTAAAATACCTTGTCAAATAATGCCCTAAACGAACGAGCATGTATGAAGACCGCGATGAGAGTGAATGAGGCAAAAGAGGTGTGCAAGGAGAGTAGTAAATGGAAATCTGTTGTCTCTACCTACCCCTTTGGGAAACAAGCGTGAGTCTATGTATGTAAAATACCTACCTACTTTAAGATATTAAATTATTATAAAACCATTTTGAAAAGACTTCTCAATCCCTCTCGTTTGTCTAATCTATGATTATAAGGTTATACTTCCAATATCAATAAATCATAAAACAATAAAGATGTAAAAAATCGTACAGTAAAAAAAACTTGTTTCAAAGTACAATGTACATACAATCTCTATTATAGTAGGTATAAGCAGATAGGTGGTACCTACACTCAAGTACCTATTACATTTTCCCATCACCGTATAAAGCCGTTTTACCTTATTCCATGTGATTCTAATCAAAGATGATGTCATAAGCATGCTATGGGATGTTTATGCGATGCCTTGTAAGGACACCTCGTAACACATAAATTGAATTAATCATTTTAATTCGTTGTTCTTGTGTTTGTTTCATTTTGTGCTAAGCTTATAAATACTCAAGTTAAAACTCATGTTACTAAGTTTCAACAGTTTTTATTTAACCTAAATTTTGTAATTATGTAAGCCGTATTAATTCTTCCTAACATTAGTTACTGAGGTTAAGCTATGTATTTCAGATAGTTTTGTTAGTTAATTTATAATGATTAAACAAAAAAAATAGAAAAGCTTTCGACTCAGAAATAAGCTTCTTTCTTCTATCTATGTCTCTGTAGCATGAAATTGTCTTGTCGTTTCTCTCGCATTACTATGGGGGAATTTGACTCCAAGTATTAGTAAGGGGTGCACTGTCACAAAAGGTAGGTAGATCTACTTACCACATTGTCATGCAAATTACACCCGTTATACGCAAATCACTTCAAACAGAAGGTATTGGATTCACAATGCATTGCACCACTGTCACACGTTGGCAAAGTTATCTGAACTTGGAAGATAAGTCCCCCACGATTCTCAACCATACTGCAATGCAACACGGGCGAAAGCTTGAAATACTTTTTTACCTGCGAACATGAACTTTATCCTGCTTCAAATAGAGGTGGTAATATTAACGGCTGTTTCAAATATACCTACTCAAAATCTACAGCTCTGAGACACGGTGCTTAATTTTTCCTAGAAAGTGTATGAAAGATTGCGAGTTATCAGTAAAATGGGTGTTAAATCTAGATTGAAGCAGTTGAGTCTAATTAAGAATTGTCTAGTTACAAACTGGTCTACTAATCTCTACTTTCCAAGAATCTAATGGATGAAACTTAGAAACTAACATCTGCTCTTTCTCAATCTACTGAGCAACATCTAAATGCGTTCTACGTGACTACAAAATAAAAGTAAATGTGTGCCAAATCAAGGAAACCGCAAGACGGCTGCGTCTTCCAAAACATTAGCGTTCTATATTTAAAAATAAAAAAAAGATATGCACCAGATGCAAAGCAGGTACAACCAGCCAGCATCATGTTGCAAATTGCAATAACCTCGCCAAATTTAGGAGTCGGTATTCCAAATTCAAAAGTTTGAAGATACATGTTTGTTGGAAATTAATGGGGTTTTAATAGAGTGAACTAAAATCGTCCTTGCATTGTCCCATTGTGTTTGAAGTTCGTTTCGCCAAAGAGATAGGGCTCTGAAATACTTATTTGGTACGGACGGGTATTGAGGTAGCACCTGGTTTGGGATATTTGGTATTGAAATGTTGTTTTAGTTGGTAAATACACCGATTAAGGTATAGAATGCCTGCATAAAATCAATATTATGTATAAGATTATAAGGCTTGTTGCATCGAAATTAACTACTGATCACAAACACCTAAAAATTTCTTGAAATATTATCGCTTAAATTTTATTATAAAAGTAAATGTGTGCCAAATCAAGGAAACCGCAAGACGGCTGCGTCTTCCAAAACATTAGCGTTCTATATTTAAAAATAAAAAAAAGATATGCACCAGATGCAAAGCAGGTACAACCAGCCAGCATCATGTTGCAAATTGCAATAACCTCGCCAAATTTAGGAGTCGGTATTCCAAATTCAAAAGTTTGTAAGATACATGTTTGTTGGAAATTAATGGGGTTTTAATAGAGTGAACTAAAATCGTCCTTGCATTGTCCCATTGTGTTTGAAGTTCGTTTCGCCAAAGAGATAGGGCTCTGAAATACTTATTTGGTACGGACGGGTATTGAGGTAGCACCTGGTTTGGGATATTTGGTATTGAAATGTTGTTTTAGTTGGTAAATACACCGATTAAGGTATAGAATGCCTGCATAAAATCAATATTATGTATAAGATTATAAGGCTTGTTGCATCGAAATTAACTACTGATCACAAACACCTAAAAATTTCTTGAAATATTATCGCTTAAAGGGTATTTCTACCAGTTATGTCCGATATCAGGCTGGAATCATATCAGGTAATTTTTTTTAGAGATACAGGACAAGCAAGCATCCCACCTGATGTTGAATGCATCTTTTGCTTATAACAAAGTCTAACTGCGTAGGTCACATACACAAAGAGCATGTTCTACGTGGCACTGCATTGCGCCCGTCAACTTAAGGCATAATGGTGTTAAGCCATACCCTTCAAACCGGAACACAGCAATGCTTTTTCGCGACTGAAATAGGTAAAGTGGTGGTACTACCCCGGACGAGTCCTTTCCATCCTAAGGTTGTCTGGAAGAGATCACTTTTAAGCAATAAGACCGCCCATTGTACTAATGTTTTGGAGTACAATAAATAAGTTTCATTATTTAATTCATTCATTCATTCATTCGTCCATTCATTCATTCATTCATACTTTCATTCATACTCTCTTAGGTTACACCGGAATGCTCTTGCTGCTAGACACTCCTTTCCTGTGATATTAGTATCCTCATACCATCCTTATTCTCTCATCCCCACAACCTAGTTTTCCAAAGCAGGGTCATGACGTCTGGCAGGCGGTAGTTTTTTTTTTATACGACATGGAGACGGAACTATCAAGCAGCCCTCCTGATGATAAGTGGAACTGTTGCCTATAGCAAAGCCTTACTTCGTAGGTCATATCCACCATGAACATGACCTACCATAGTCTTAAAGCTATATGCCAGGCCATGGCAACATGAATGTAGTGGAAGGGACATGTTATGCCAAAAGCGCGATAAGGGCAAGATGATAACCGCCTTTGTGGTCTAGTGGTTCAACCCACCGATTTCAGATCCAGAGGTCCCGGGTTCGATCCCCATGGGGAGTACAATATCTTGTGCTTGGTTTGGTTGGTGGTAGGACTTTGTTTGGGTCCGCCTGGTTAGCTACCACCATCTTACCTAATTCTGTCGCCATAACAACTATTCCAAAATTAAATTATTGTATTTCAAGTGATTGGGCTTGATCACATTTACAAAAGTTATTATGATTATATAATAACATTTGTTAATTCCAAAATTGTTGTGTTCCGATATTTAGAGGTAAGCTAGCCAGTTCCTCAGTTAGTTGAGGTTTCCGGGTGAAGTGGACCTTCAGCCTTATCTCAACTTGTAACCAGGTGAGATAAAGACCAAGCGCTTCCCCGTCGTACAATAAAAAATAAGAAAATGTTGATTGTAACCTCGCCACATAGGCTCTTTCGAGACCTAGTGCGTGGGACAGAGCTCAGATAAGGTACACTACACAAAAATACCATAGTGAAGACTTCGGATTGTAAGAAGGTACACTAAGAGCTCGTAGTATGTAAAATAGGTCTTAAGCATACAGATAAATTTCGGTGATTGTCTCTAAGTCAACATTGATCTGGAATTTTTTTTTGTTCTCCTCGTGCCTGGATATCAGAGATTGCTCCCTAGCCTGTTTTTTGTTTCCCAATTTAGTGTATGACAAAGTTTCATTCATTTATTCAATCTCAAACACTTTATAGATACATAGGTACTTTTTATTTACCAAAGAAGAAATAAGCATAAAATCTCACATTCTATTATATAATCTCCCCTTGCTATTGTTAGAAAGATTTGCATTGAATCAAAGTCGCGCTCCATATTAAATCGAACCGATTTCTTTATTTACACACGTGCGTATGTACTTTTATGTAACATCCATTTATCATACAAATCTCACGATTTACCGTAAATAATCGACATTAAAGCATTCGATTTTGACTCTTATACTTAACAACATAGAGTCGCATATTGATATGTCGTATGGTTGGGAAAATCAGCTGATTATCTCCAAGCAACATATGCTATTTTCAACTCAACCTCAAAGAACATAGAGTCGAAAATCATGTGATGGCCTTTCACAAAATCAGCTGATCTTAAGGCTTTCATCCCACACGTGTTCGGATATTTGCAAGATTTTTTTATAAAAAAAACCTTTCAGGTTTGCGTAAGCCCGTGGGAAAGGACATCACGTGCGATTTCGAAGCCTTAAGGTTCATACCTGGGTTTCGCAAAAAGTTATTTGAAGATGTACAGTGTGTGGCTCTACATGTGGCACGTTGAAAGTCAACTACCAAGGTACAGTATAAGTAAAAGTACTGCGTTACGTAACGGTCAGAGATCAAGGTCAGGGTTGATCGTAGCCATATACTAAGTCATCTTCACCTGGTTTATATATTACACTTGTCAGTACTAATTCTTTTAAAAACATTTTATAATGCGCACCGCTTATTTATTTATTTATTTAAACGTACAAAACACATCACAACCACAATAAAATGATAGTCCAACAAAGATTGTATAGATTCTGATCTTGATTGCGACATAAACATATGTGAGCACAACTAAGCAAAACATAGAATATCGAGCAGAATTAACTATATTTAATACCTTACTTAAAATAAGTTCCGGGATATCTAAACAAAGCTTATAAATAAAATTAAAACTAATTCAGTTAAAATTAAATTAAATTTAAATAAAATATTTTTTAAGCAAATGAGACAAATGTAATTTCTCAAAATCGTCACTAATGATTAGGTTCTATCCCTTCCCAGCTTAACATGGTAGAGTTCGCCTCGTGTCGAGGCGAAACATGTGTGGATTAGATTTTTACAAAAAGATTTAGCGGATTTGTTACTAAATTTTAGATTTATTTTAATGCATATAACTATTTTTCTTTGTTTCTTTTCGTTCATATTAGTGATTTTTAAATCAAAAACTCACTGGACCATCTCTTTCCAACACAACCCTCGATGTGCCACAGAAACAGCCATAGTTTATAGTTCAGTACGTCACGTGCATCTAAAAATGGCGAAATTGAAGGTATTAATAAAATATTATTATCATAAAAGCAAAATATGAATTGGTATTGAGTGAATTGTATGGAAGCCGTGATTGTATGGAATATTGACAGTTGATGACAGATTTGATTGCCATCCCTGCTGAGATAATGCCGCATCGGGACGATAGAATCCCATGCTTTCATAGGGTTTTATATCCTTAAGATTTCATTCAACTTTTCTGAAGCACACTCTTTTTATTTGTCGTATGACGAGGAAGCACTTGGCTTTGGTCTCACCTGGTTTCAAGTTATGATAAGGCGGGTGAAATGCTCTTCCACCGTCGGGAAGCGCATTTTCCACCTTCGGCCTTATCTCTGAGATGAAGGCAATGATGAAGCGCTTCCCCGTCGTACAATAAAAAAATAAAAATAAAAAAAACAACCAGAATACTCAAGCGTGTGAGGAACGGGCGAAGGCCCAGTAGTCTCACTTTCCCATACAAACTTAGTTCTATTTTCGTTTCAAAATGGCAAGTCTGATTCAATAGATTGTTTGCAGGCATAATCGGATAGGGATAATCTGCGACTGTGCTGCGTTACTTTTTCTAAAAAATTAATACGAACCAAAATATGTGGAAAAGAGTTTTCCCATACAAACACTCTTTTCCATATATTTTCATTGTTATTGCGTTTTAAGAAAAAGTAGCGCACTACAGACAGATTATCTCTTTCCAATTTTCAAATTTTCAAATATTTTTCAAATTTCCTACAAGACTTCTTGTGAATCGGACTTACCACTTCGTAATGAAAAAGGAACTACGTTAGTACTGGAGAACGAAAATCAGCGGTACTCCGGGGCCCTCTTAATACCTGAACACAAAAAAAATAATTGTTGTATTGGCGACAGACTTAAGTAACATGGGATGGTAGGAGGCGTATCTAGTCTTCTAGTGGTAGACCACCAGAACGTTGATCACACATACTTGCCGTGAAGTATCCAACTTGTAATGCTCTCTGCACAAAATATGTGAAATAATTATTGAAACAACAAGATGGCCTTGCAATTGCAATCGATTTTTAGAAAATATTGCGGTTACATTATTTGCAAATGGAATAACGTTACATTTAACAGTCGAAGAAAATTAAAAATCATACGAAATGCATAGCGAATCGGATATGAAACAATAGGTCAAGTGCGAGTCTTCACATTGGTCTGAGGGTTCTGTAAAAAAAATGAGTAGTTCAATTATCGAAAAAATATAAAAATCGTTTCTAATTCAATAAAATATAAAAAATATTTTACTCAGTCATTAGTATTTTTCTTTCAACTGGGTCGAAATGCCCAGAGGCATTATCTATCAGACTTCAAAATTCGACATTGTAAAAAAAATAAAAAACATGAAATAAATATTCAAATAGCAAAGTCTCATTAGAAACTTGAAGTTAAGTAAGCTTAATATATGTGATTTCCGTGAAGATGGTGTCTAAATCAAAAAGGCTAGGTGCCGTCTCTCTAAGGTTTTGTGAATGCTTCGTTCGATTAATTGTCTTCATCAAATCTAGTATGTATTGTATTTTTTCTCGTAACATCTTTCGCGTCTATCTGGTGCCATCATGTTTTATTGCAATGTCGGATCAGATTTGTTTTCCTATAAATAATTTCTTCGATGCAAGTAACAAGCAACAGTCGTTTGAGACACAAATCTGCTATAAATAATAATAATAAACAGTTTGGGGGCTAGATGGCACTGTGTGAAATTAACGTCCTGTAATATTTATTTATTTATAAGTAAGATTTTTATTCAAATGAAGTAGCTACAAAAATATTAACTGCCAATCGTTTTTCCATCCCACGGAACCCTGCAGGTCGCGTGCCGACTAATAGATAGCCCATACGATCAGATATTTGTAGTTAAAAATATAACGTTTTCAAAATCGGTGTAAAAAAGTGCCTCTCGTCACGCCATCTACCGGTAAGAGGTGCATCTCAATATTCACAATTGATTACTTACAGCCTAATTACCATGCATATGTATATTCATTTGTAACAAAAGTACATAGAAATAGGACAGTTTGTCTGTTTGGCTCTTTTGTAGGTTACCGTACCACAAAAGAAAGTACCGAAAACTGTAGAAAATCATCATTTTGTCTTGTCTATTCTTCTGAACAAATCTTTATATTTTAAACAAAGGTTTGTATTTTAATTAGTTTATATCAATAATATTCTCAAATTGTTTTTATTAACATTTTAGAAACGGAGAGTGGAGCCTGACGTCTTTGTAATGTGTAGGTTCGCTGTTTGTGACATTTAACAATGTTCGTTTGCAGGCTGATACGATAATGATGTCTGACTGTTTTAGAGCATTAATTAATAAGATTTGACTAACACTAGATTTACTAATTTTACTAGCATAGAATCCACTCTTAAACTATTAGCAGTCGTAACAGGCGACTACATAAATCATCTATTTTCTTGCATACGCCATAGGTACCTACTTGTGGGAGTATGAACATCTACCAGCCCAAAAAAGCTATGATTATTCTTGAAATGGTTTACAAGAAAACCCGAATGAACCGGATAGTCAAAGAACACTATCAAACCATGGACCCACGGAACAAATGCATTTTAGTCTAAGCGAGACAATCGACTTAGAATTAAAAAATAAAATTCCTCACATGATTGACACACCCATAAGAAATCACCGAATCACATGAATACGTCATCTGATGTTGTAATTTATTCATTGTTATAGTAATTTCAATTTTAAACTAATTGGGAATCCTATTGCGTGGTAAGTACATGATTAGCATTTTAAGAGGCTGTAGCGCCTCTGTTGTCTACTGGAGTACTATTAGTTATTCTGTGCTACTGGTTCGCCCACCTGTGTCAATTCCAGAGGTCCCGGGTTCGATCCCCATGGGGAATACAATATATTGTGCTTGGTTTGGTTGGTGGTAGGACTTTGTTTAAGTCCGCCTGGTTAACTACCACCACCTTACTTAAGTCAGTCGCCATAACAACAATTCTAAAAATGCTGAAAAAAAAAAAAAAAAAAAAGTACTGTGATTGTCACATACTTGAAAATTTATCTCTGAAATGGCGTAATGGCGCTTTGGAGAAGGTAAGGAATAGGGGAGTCCTACGATTCGCAGTTCCCAATGCGAATCTATGCAATGCAATGCGAATGCGAAAATGGAGCGTTCCTATGAAAAGCAAATCACCATGCTCGGCAGGCGGGTTGCACAGAAGTAAGCTGCTACTCTTCTTCTGGTGAGATTCTAGCTTAAAATGTCAACTGGGAACGAACTTAACAAATGAGTGCTAAGAAGATCCGGATTTCGTTTTTTACTATAACTGATCCGAAACAGCTGCTTTCCCATAATTTCAAGGATTTGCCGTTAAAGCAGCCTTTTTACCTAGTTACGGTGTACATTGTCCAAAATCGTACTTACTCGACTTACACGACATGAACCTTTCAAAGGAATAAAGCCTCCATTTTTTTCTGTCTTAAGATCACAAGCATCTTATGTAGCACGAGATGGATATACTTTTGTGAGGTGTTAGAAAGAGACAAATACAGGGATCGATTTAACAGCAGCTGCCGAATTCTGCCAGGTAGCAAGGTTCTATGGGAAAGATCTATTGATTTTTTAAACGATTTTTTGAGTGGGAACCGGGTAGGTGTACCATTAATATTTGGAATTTTGAGTTTTATAGATGAATATCGATTGATTTAACGACATTTTTAGGGTAGTAAAATAACTAAGATCAACCCCATGGTTAATGGAAGTTGCTTTCCAATATTTCATTCTTGAAGGCTTTACATTAACATTTTAAATATTGAAGGTAATAGAGTTCTGATACATTTTGTAAATACCTAGGTTCTGCATTTTATTTTTTATTTTTATACACGCTCTAGATAAATGGTACATACTTGGCATATTGTATATACTTACATATACAGGACAAACATTTGTGTGATGAATATAGATGTTTGTTCTGTGTTTGGGTGTTATATCATATAGAACGTATGTAATTACAAAAAGTATTTAAGTATTCTATCCGTAATCTAGTTCCCATATTGCTATGCTTGGTTTGGGGCTAGATGGCGCTGTGTAAAATTAATGTCCTTTAATATTTATTTATTTATTTATTATTGCAGCTTTAAGCCAGAGTGTGGATAATAAAACGTGACACAATAAATAAATAAATGAATGAATGAATATATGTATCGATGAATGAAAATTATAAACTGTACGCACAAGAAAACAGAACAATTGATAATTAAATACTGGAGCTTATGGATGTGTTCTGTGGTCTATGGGTTCGCCCAACATCAGATCCAGAGGTCCCGGGTCGGATCCCCAGGGGGATACAATATTGTACTTGGTTTGATTGGTGGCAGGACTTGTTTAAGTTCACCTGGCTAGGATACCACCATCTTACCCAAGTCTGTCGCCAAAATAACAAATTTAAATTGGTTGGTTTCCGGCTTTTAGAGGTATGATAGCCAGTTTCTAAGACTGTTGAGGATTCCGGGTGAAGTGCGCTTCCACCTTCGTTTTTATCATAACTTGATACCAGGAAAGATTTAAGCCTAGTACCCGTACAATTAAAAAAAGATTATCTGATTTTGCAAACCAGATAACCTTTTTCACACGATATTAATTGATCAATGATCGCAAAATGGCTACAATCACCCGTTCACAATAGAATCGATATCAAAATAATTTCAAATGATGATTGATAACATGAAAGTAGAAAACAGCAAACGGAAACAAGAGAATCACTTTCTCAAATCATTAGTACAAAGAAATATAACACTATGTCGTTTTATTGTGTTCTTTAATCGCTATTATAAACTTAATCGGGGTATCAATAAAGCTAAAGTACCCTACCTACTAAAGCATTGCGGCTACATTTTTTTTATATGATGGGTTAGCTTTTGTCTAGCTCTAGGCCAGATCAAAAATAATGTTTACAATGGAGTAAACCTTCCCAGAAGGCACAGGCTCTCCCAACCACCAACAAAACACAGCAAACCGATTGGTGCTAGGTATATATATATTAGTTAAGATGGTGGTAGAAAGCCAGCGAAAATCAGCGATTCCGTTGCCTTGAATGGAGAACACTAGAAGGTAGATTACACCTACACCAAAAAGTGGTATCATGGTTATGAAGGACTTGTTCTTTTTTTGTAGTCTTAAAAGCATGAATTGTGCAAACGTCGTAGTGATTGCTCTTTCTGCCAGTGGCCTTTAAATAATTCTATGGAATAAATCTTAGTTACAACCAGGAATATCGTAAGTCATATATATAATTCCTTATCATACTATTGTCCGGAAGTTCCAAATTCAAACTCTAGCGGCCAATCAGAGCGCGCCATCTGCCGCAGCGCGTGCGCCGATCTTTGATCGATCGCAGTTTAGTGTGTGCGTTTCTTACAACGTTTTTTCTGAATCTATTTCTTTGTACGGTTTCCTAAGATTTTGGCAGATGGCACGTGCTTAGACTCGACTTTTTCGTACATCTGTCGCTTTAACCTTTTTTGTAGTGATTTTTTCATAAAATCCCCGATTTTTTGGGCCTTGAGACGACATGTGTCACTTAGATGCAAATACGTGAAAAAGTGCTTTAATTCAGAGCGCACATGGTGTTTGAAAAAGAATGATTCTGTGCAAGTGCTTTGTTATGGTATTTCACATCTGCGCGCACCTTAGCTTTAGCCTTCGAAGCCTTACAGATTTCTCCTTACAATTTAGAAAACAGATGTCATTTCATTTCAATCATAACATGAGGTTCTCAAGAAAACACAGACTAGTGTCGATAAAAAGAAGTCACTAATTAATCACTGTCTGCTGAGTATATATTCAGTTTGTACAAACTGGTATTTGTTTTATACAGTACGCAAGAAAAATCAGACTAGCTATCAGCCCTTTTTGACAGGATTATTTGTACTTATCCTCGATCGTTTAACTCCGTAGGCTGTCATGTTTTTTTATACCTAAAAACAAATTACTTTTTAATTCACTTTGTTTGTTGACAAAATACATTTTGCAGCTGACCAAAACCACTTTAATTAGCTGGCCGTTTATTAAATGGTAGCCGTTATTTATTATGCTAAGATAAAACAAAAGTAGGTACCTACAATAATAAACACTTCAATTTTAAATGGTCTGATTGTTAGTAACAAAACAGTATCCATAGGTACTGTTATGTTACTCAGAAATAAATTATAATGAAAATGTTTATTGTTACAACCATGCATGTGAGAAAAAATTTCGTTACATTTTCTAACATGGGGCTATTTTCAGGACGAAACCCTTTTTCAATTCAGTATTGCCCTAGTCTTCTTTATGTGTACCTACTTATCTCCGAGTCTGTCAGAGTCCCCCCTAAAATCTGCGCTCAAGGTCAGATTGCACCTTCAACCTGAACCGGAAGTGGCACAAAGCGCAAAAACCAGCCGATTCGCTTCCGGCGGACACGGAAACGCCTGCAGGATGCGCGCGCATGCAGGTTGGCAGCATGTGGAGGAAGTGCTTTGGTTCGGGCTTTTTGTCTTGATTTGAGATTTTAATAGAGAATGGAGTTTGCTATGAGATTTTTAAGTTCTCTATGGACCACAAATAATTAAAACCTAAGAATAATGGAAACTTCAATGTAGATTAGATAGAGATACAGTCTATTAAAGATCAAAACTAGCTTGATTTTAGGTTCAAGTTCTAAGGCAAGCGGCAAAAAAGTAAGAATGAATTAAAAAAAATGTAAAAAGATAGCATATGGGAAAGAAAGAGAGCAAGCAGTAGGTACCTACTCCTACTTTTAATTATAAATAAAAAAGCCATACAGATACAGACGCATGGCCTACTAGCTATTAAGTACTTAGTAGCTATTCTTGCTACACTTTTATCAACCTTGATACAACAATGAAGAAATTAATAAACACATAGCTCTTTGCTCCCCAAACAAAAACTGCGTCGGTTCGGTCGATCGCCACTCGCAAATGTCAAAAACATTACCAGCGAAAAAAAAATAGTGAACTGACAATGTACGTTTAAACAAGTATCGATGGATACTCGTTTACATTAAATTCCAATTTTGTAAATGGAATGTGATCGTCAGTCGTAATGGCGGCCGGTGCGCACGCGCTCTCCGTATAAGGGCCAACTTGTCGTAAATATTCGACACCTAATTCTTATCGGTATTGATAATGTCAATTTATATGCAACAGTAGACGGGTGCGTTTTAATTTCTGGTGCCAAGGACGGGGTTATTTTATGGGAATCTGTTGCGCCTACGCTTAGATATCGTTGATAAGGTACATCACTGTAACCTATGTAGTTTATTATGGTCCATCGTATTTGTCACGACTTTTCTTATCCATATTGTCTCTACTATAATAAATTTGAAAAACCTATTACCCGTCTACTTGCTATGTTCGTTCCGAATTCAAACTTAAACGCAAGCTATTGCAGCAAAGGTTCTATACTGCCGAACAAGACTAATCCATGATTGACGCACTTCATTCCAAAATTAAATATTCGAATCATCGTTCCAATTAAAAAGAAAACGCAGCGGAAGTGCAGGTGATTGTTTTTTTTACTCTGTGGCACAACACGACCACACTCAAGAGTTGCCACCAGAGTTCTAACATTTCAATTGCGTGGACAAGAAAATATCCGGTTGTCCGGCTTTTTTATCATCGTCAATTCTATTAAGCTACGTGACAGTGTTAAGGTCAATTTGACAGAAAGATTTTGAGTTTAATTTAGACGCTTCTTCCTTTTGAACATAAACGTATTATACGGTCAATCAACGCTGGCGGTAGGTTGTTTTTCGAAATATCTTGATTCGTAAAGTCATCTACATTAAATTGCCCCACCAATTTAATTTGAGGAATAATCGTCAGCGTTCTTTGTTGAGAAAAAACAGGGCATCGCGTTATGATGTCTATAATGATCAATAACCCGTCATCGTTCGTGATGCACCGAACGAAAAAAGACGAGTTACGTCGTGATTCTACCACTTAATCGTAGTATACCGAGTATCTCACGACTACTTTAAAAATAAAATACCCATAAGAATATTCGAGATAGGTCCGTTCGAAAAAAGAGCGCACTGATTTTTTTAAGGAAAGCTGCGAACGGCCAGCAGGTGTAATCTACAATGAGGATTTGAAAAAAGAGGTTCAAACTTCGAACAGGAGGCCTTTTTCCCACGCCATGGTTGAGCGTAGGTACTGTGGCTTTGGAGACATTTAAATTTTGAATAGATTGTATTTCTTTCTTCGATCGTATTTCAATCTTTGAAAAATTTATTTTTTTTGTAAAAACATTGCTGAAATTTGAAATATGATACTTTCTCGTCTTATTTCGTTTTGTAGGTAATGGTAGGTAGATACTTTTTGGATCCATCTTATTATTCATATTATAACAATTAGCGATATCCTATTAAGAGAAAAAACAAAATTAACGAGGTGGATTGGTAGTGATGTTTACATGACGTCAAATTTAACGAAACAAAACGTTCCTACATGTGCTTTATTTCACGATTTTTTTCTTTATTGCAACGTTATGTGAAAATACTAATTATAAATTCCTAAATATTTTTTTTTACACAGGCAAGATGACCCAAATTTATTAATTTTGGCATTTTTTATGTGAATTAAGAGTTATTCGTTTAATTACTAGGTACCCGTTTTGTTTTTAAATAACCCTCGGGGGTATGGGCATGAATATAACATAGTACCTATAAAAAAATCCTAATTATAAATCTACGTGCATTCTTAAACATTATCATTCCCTTATTGGATTAAAAAACAAAACGGTTACCTAGTAATTAAACTAATAACTTTTAATTCACATACAAAATGCCAAAAATAATAAATTTGGGTCATGGAAATGATACGTCGGTGAGTTTCAGAGAGTCTTTTTTTTTTAGAAACATTATTATGATTTAGGTACTTAATTTGTGTTTACTACTATAGTGCTCACAAAAATAATTATTGTAAAATGATATCATACATGTACGTGGCTACGGGGTCACCCCCGGGCCACCCCTGCCGCACCCTAACTTACTACTGTAGTACTCATAAGAAAATAAAAAATCTTACTCGAAAGTTTAAAAGTTCTGCATGGTTTACTTTGGAAATTGAGCCGCTCAAATCAAAATATTAGCCGGATATTACAGAATCTCTTCATAGAAGACGCCAAGATTTTACCCTTAATATTACGCTTTTCAAATGTTTCTAATACCTATTTAAACATTACTCGACGTCGCAACATTTAACTAACCACTTCTGTTTGGTCCAATTCAAGATGTAACTTGAGATTATTTGATAGTAAAATGTAAATGGTATTAAAATGTAAAACATTTGATGGTATTAAAATGTTTTACATTTTAATACCATCAAATTGCGCTATCAAAACGAAACGCTTTTTCGAAAAACTGCATGTGGTGTGCTGTTTAATATTGCAATACTGAAGTGACTAGGATTTAAAAAACAAAATAATTAATGTATATGCGTAAACGCAATAAAAAGCTCTTTTATATGACCCAGCGGACCAAGCTATGACCGCAAAACAAATAATTCTCCAAGGAGGCTATGACCGTTGTTTTTAATTTGGTTATTGTTGGCCAAGGTCTTCTGCATATTCCACTTGTCAGTTTGAGTTTCATGTAATTGTTGAGTGATTTTGGCGGGAAGGCTACGCCTGCGCGCCTAGTATGGAGTACTCTCCACCTGCGCGCGCCACCTGCCGAACATCTGACACAGATGCAGGGCAGTGCTGTCGTGGTGTCGATGTCGATACATCGATAGACTGTACTGAATGATGAGGTTTGGAGAAGGGGTGTCTTAAGCGGCAATCTGCCGATGGTTGCTAATTTGTATGGGGATAGTCGAGTGGTGCATCGATTAAGATTTTGAAGAGATTTACTTGATTTCGACCCAAAGCTCGAAGGTTGATCCTTCGGGCTTTGGGGGTTTTAAAACAAAACTGTAGACAAGGTAGAAAACATGTTTAGTAAGCAACAAAGTTAGTCTTGTCTTTGCTACAAATAAAATAAAATAAAATAGTGGCACTCCGGGAGTGCCGACAGAAGTGAAAACTTGAAGTTTGTCGATCTTTGCCGAAGAGAACAGCTGAGATAGTTGGTACTTGAATTTCAATGTGTAATACCTACCGGGTGTTCACAATAGGGCCAAGGGTTCACTTCAAAAATCCTTATACCGATTGATGAGTATGAGTGTTATCTCTGCATATTATAAAATTTGAATTGTTCGAATCAACCACTTTTCACCCCAATATCTCAAAAACTTCCCTAATTATCAAAAATCCCCCGTGACAATCAATTTCTACTTATTTTATCTCTTTACAGTTTCAATTTCATTAAAATCGGATAACCCGTTCGAGAGTTATGCCGTCACAAACATTACCACATACATACATTGCCGGATTTTCTAAAATAACTGAGAGATCTCGTTCGCTTCGCTCACTCGCTCAATAATAGACACATCGTTAGTACAGTCACTACATTTATGTAGGTATGTCCAGTGATCGTAAATTTCATCATATAGGTACTTATTGACATCAGAAAATATACCTAAAATTACTTACATATTGCAATAAAAGCACCTGATATGAATAGGTTAGGTTATGTTAGGTATCTACTCAGTGGAAAAGCAAGAGAAATGGTGAATGTGACTCATTGTGGAATCAATACAAACCTCGGCTGCGGAACTCCTTGGATGAATGCCCACAAGCAAACTATCCAAGATAGAATCCTCTTTCAAACTGACTCAATTACAAGAATGCAGTACCATGTGTGGTCGAAAGAAGCCGCAATAGCACCGCATGAGGACAAGATCACGCCACACAAAATAACATAATAGCTTTTTACAACAATTACACAAACCACGAAAGCTGTTTTCATTTTCAATTCAATTCAAACCGAACACGGAAAACTGTCAAGTCAGTTTGACTTGACTTTTATGTGTGTAATGATGTTGTGTTGTGTGGAGTGTTCTTGTTCAATAATAGTTTTAATGAGGAAGTTATTTAATGAAGTGCGTTGATTAAACTAATCAATCAATTAGTTGGTTGATTGGATGCTTAACAACACACTTCAATAACATAAAACCATTTCGCTAACACTCACATCGCGAATTAATATGTTTAGATTTTTTGAGTAATAAACTAATTTAAATTCATTTGCATTTATTGATTCTCTTAACACAGTGGAGTATTATTTAACTAGTGTAAAGATTAAAAAACACGAGAACTTGATCATCATTGAATTATTTTTAAATTAATTTTAAAATAATTAAAATTAAATTACCTTTTTAAATATAGTATCTGTATGTTTCCCGAATAAAATAAAATTTAGATTAAAATCGTTTAGAGTTTAGGGGATTGGATCATCGATAAAATTCCACCGACACATCCCACCTCTAGTGCCTTCTCTTCGTACATCTCACCGCACTTGATAAATGCGCTTTACGCTGCGCAAGTGCCCTAATTACTATGTGCATTGAAGTAAGCGATGCAGCCGCTGACTTTACAATTAGGTACAAAGTTGACAAAGCGCTGAAGATGCTGTCTTGACAAACTGAGTCAATTGATAAGCTGCATCGTTTTGCATCGGCGGCGCAGCAGTTGCTGTTTCGACATACCGACTTTGACTAATCTTTTGTTTTGCCAATTACTGGGATGGGATGATGTAAGTATTCTAGCCATGTATATCTGACCTCCGACTACTTACAAAGCCAGTCACCGGCTATTTTTTCTCAAACACAAACTTAAACTACAAAGCTACCCGTTGCCCGTAGCGTCTTTTAGATTTTAACGTCATAGCAAAACTAGCAAGCAAGCCCTATTTGAGCTATTCAAACAAAATTAATGAAACACACTGCTGTGTGCAAGCGTGTTTATCTAACACAGTTACGGCGTAAGTGAACCAAACCGAGCATGTAAGAGAAGATTCTAAAAGAAATTCTGGCCGGACGGTGGTCACCGGTCAAATCGCTTCAAAGTCCGGATGCGTGTGTACCCAACCTACCATGAGGTACTATGTTAAAATTACAAACAAAAACGCTTGTGGTGGTTTCGCTTTAAAGTCAACTAAGGGCCCAGTCGGTGGCACTCGAGCATTTTCACGCGTGAAGTGTGCGTATTACCTACTATAATCTATCCAGTGCATTTTAAACCCTGTCCACTAGGAGGCTGGGCAATTTTTCATTAATTATTTTCCGTAAACTATGTATGTACATAATTTTAAAGTATTCTCCGTTATCTAGTTCCCGTATTTCAAACTTTACTTAGCTGGTAGCTAGATGCTGTGTGAAATTATTGTCATGTATATTGATTGACCGAGAGAGCGATTTTAGTTTCAAGATTGGCCAAAAATGCTTGTCCGCTGTCTGTCGGCGGTCGGCTGTCGGTTTGTTCTCGCCTACAGGTCGCATTTTTCAACCGATTTTGATGAAAATTGGCACACATATTTCTTGATAAGTATATTACATGTTTTAGTCGATCGCGATTTTTGATCGGTGGAAAAATAGGGGGGAAAAGGGGGGAAGTTTTCAGTAGCGTTATTTTACAACGGATTTCAATTAAATTTGAAAGACACACTGATTATTTAGTTCTACAGAAGAGAAGTTTGCTGTAGGATTTCAATTTTTGTTTTGTTTTAGAAAATTTATAACTACGTTTACTAATCAGACTCCGCCTTTACAAGACAAATCCGTAGACACCAAGTCAAACCAAGGGATCGCGAGTAATTGCTAAAACTTCTACCCCTATTTGCTCAAAAGTCTAAAAAGAAAAGTGAAAGAGGAAAGCATCAGCTATTGCATGGTTAAAAGGGCGAGGTCTACTGTTCTTATAGAACCACTAGTTTATTTATTTAACTCAATACTTACGAGTAGGTGCACTTTAATGTATACAACAGGCAACTTGATCAATTAAAAATTATACGATCGTCCTCTGTAAAAAGATCATTCTCCGACTTTCCTGGTACACTCTAATAATGTCCCACCACTAAATAAAGGCGGTAAAAGTTACATTGTAAACATTGCTTGCATCTGTCCAAATAAAGGAGACATCTCAATTCGGCATTGTTCGGCGCGATGACAGGTTTTATTTTCAAACATGGAATTAGAACAAACCCAATTTAAATTTGGAAAACTAACTAACATAGGCCTGCCTATTAGGTACAGTAATTTTTCAAACCAAATTTGGTATTTATTTCCTTCTTCTCTTCTTCCCCTTGCATCTATATATTATCTATATTCCCCTATCTTCACTGCTGAGTGTTGAGAACTTAAATTATATAGAATCTTCGATGGCACGATCTCCATCGGGATCTGTCTTCAGCGACGCGAATGACAACGCTCACGTTAAATTTAATTGCTAAGCTAAATCATTCGGTAGGAACTTATTTTCTTACGTCGTTAGACCTCCTTCAAGACTTTGGCAATTTATTTTCATAGAGTACAAAGGTTTTACAATAAAAGTACGTACTATTTAAAGTACGTATTAGTCAGTACATAGACTAGTCAATTACCGCTATTATTTACTCTACTAAAGGATGAGGTTCTAATCGTTCGGTTTTTTTTACTGCTACATTCACCAGACTTGATTATTTTATAGGTCCCTAGGTACATACCTATTAATATAAATATAGGTAATGAATCCATTTATTTCGGGTAACAAGTACATACCCATATAAAGTATATACCTGACAGACTAGCATACACACAAAAAAAAGACTTTCTTTTTTTTGTACTATTTATTTGTATACCAGCTTAATTGTTTTTGTGTGGATTAATTCAGAAATCGACCTCGACATTGGTTTACGTTTCTAAAATATAATTAAGGGAGTGCTTAGTAGATCTTTTATGTTTGATGATACTGGTGATAGCCAAGCGTTTGACCACTAGCTTACTTGAAAAACTAGTAAAGATGTGGCAGATAATAAAAATAATAAATATTATAGGACTTTAATTTCACACATCGCCCTCTAGCCCCAAACTAAGCATAGTTTGTAATATGAGAATTGGGAACTAGATTACGGATAGAATACTTATATACTTGGTAACGGTGCACGCTTGTCTAAAAGAAATCTATTCACTCTGAACTTGAAGACTCCAAGATTGTAATCGTGCGGAAAAACAGACGAGGGCAAGGAGTTCCACTCCTTATCAGTATTCATGATAAAGGTTTATATTAATATATTTATAGGATACAAATGACACAGTACAGATTAAAAAAATATAAGTACTAGATACCTAGTATTTTTAGCTACCTTATCAACCGACATAGTGTTATTGCTAGTTGCTATCTTTATTGCTGTGCCCGTAGCGTTGCCAGCGTGTAATTCAGTTTGGGGCGTAAAGGAATTGATAAAAATCAATATACAATATTATATCCCTCTCCTCAACTTTTTATAGACCTCTTTGAGTTCTTTAATTGGTCTAAGCAACGCATTTAGATATTTTTCTTTTAGACCTCAGCCAAACTAGCTTTTATGAGTTGTGAGTCGCTTTTTACTACTTTTACTTTGAACTAAAGCGAGAGAGAGTAATTTTAAACATACATATTGTGTAAAAACAACTCGGAACTTACAAAACTAGGCAAGTTTTAAACAACTTGGAGATGGAACCTGCAAGCATTACATCTGACGCCCTCTTAACTGGAAAATACATAGCCTATTGCACCCTTAGACTCCAAATATTGGTGACAGTATTTAAGAAATCACACTACCTTCATAGATTATCTCTTAAATCCAAACTAAGAAGCATTACATTTTTTTATTACTAGTGTGGTATCTTTAGTTAATTGACAGCAATATGTACATATTTTAATATATGTGAGGATGTGACGCAATAGATAAAGTTTATGGCGAATATAGTATTTGACCGATAGTGTACAGGTCTGTTTTTAGTGTTCATTACATAATGTATTATGACAAAATAAGGCTTGGCAATTGAGCGTATTTACCTGATTTTCAAGTTATGTGATCAGGCTGTAGGTGGAAGCGTACTTCACCCGGAATCCTCAACGGCCTGAGGAACTGGCTATCTTACCTCTAAATATCGGAACACAACAATTTTAGATTTCATTTTTGGACATACGGGAATTTCCACGAACCTTATTATCGATGTAAAATATGAATTCGTTGATCCACGATAGTTATTTTAATAAAATTTTAGATTTGTTGTTTTGACGACAGGGTTAGGTAAGATTGTGGTTGCTAGCCAGAAAGACTAAAACAAAGTACTACCACCATCCAAACCAAGCACAATATTTGTACTCCCCTGGGAATTGAACCCGGGACCTCTGGATCAGACTCCAGTGGGCGAACCATACTAGACCTTCATTCTGGGAAAGCTCGATCGTCTCAAAACTGATCTCTTCTAATCGCCAAAGCTTAAAAAATAATAAATCTTATAGAACAAACGATTTTTTATTTTTTTATCTCTTAGACTTTTTAGAGCTATACAAGCCTAGAAGTTAAGAGATAAATTGTATCTGTCATTTTTAAATGACAGATACAATTTCCCTTGAATGAACAAAAAAGTTTTTTCAACCCAGGAAATACCTATTTTGTGTAGCATCAGGTAGTAGGTTCGTGTTTGAGTCTGGACATGCTGATAAAATTAGCAGACAGATAAGAATAGCATACATGTCAACATTGTAGCTACCGTCCATGTTTTGGTAAATTTCCGGGAATTTGAAGTCCTGGTTGATAAAAGATAAAATACCTATCATGCGTTATATTTACATGGGGCTTTTAAATATAACCAAATAATGTAGGTAGGTACAACAGTCATATTGGTAAAAGGTATACACTTCAAAATGGTAATGTATCCACATCTGATAGAGTTATCAGGTTTGAATACAAAAGTAATGACATAATTTACCAGCTTAACTACTGAACGAATAAAAAATTATGAAGTCTATACCTAGGTACATATTAATGCAGGTTATTACATAATAATAATAACTAGTAAAAGATAGCAGCATACTAATAACTATTTTTCAAACAAACAGCAACTCTAAACCTAATTATGTTCTGTAAAAATAGTGGCATATTTTGTCATGCAAAGCTAGTAAAAAATAACAACACACTTATTACTGCTTTTCAAACAAATAGTAACTAATTGAATAGAGCTTAAAATGTAAAGAGGGCTACAGTTCGTTACGACCTTGACAGAAAACGAGTATCTAAATGAAAACTGCTGCTCCAGTGCATGTTCATGGAGTTTTCATTCTGGTGGATGGTAATCCTTTGTTTTTTTTATCTTAGGATAGGACAAACAATTGCGTGTAGCAGAATAAACTTTAGCAATGTAAGCCTGATACACCCCGCGCTAGCTTAAAAGGAGCCGAAGCTATCTCTGAGCGTATAGTAATTTATAGATATGTTTTAGATAAAACTTATAATTATATTTGTCAGCCCTTAGACTGTGGCGGCCATTTGCGCGTGTTGTCGGCAACCTGTGACGACACACGGGACTAGTTACGTCATAGCGACGCGTGAGATTTAAACGACGAAGCTATGCAAGGATGCTGAGTGTGTAACTTATATCGTTAGAATGTTTATAAACTAAGATATAAATAAAATAAAAAGCCTGTTTATTCTTTAACATAATGAGTGATAAGTGGTAATTAAATAAATATAAAAATCGATTTCTTAAAATATAAATAAATTATATAATCACAATCAGAATTATTCATTATTATTTTTTATGAATTTATTATTATTGTTATTTTCATACATTATCAATTTCTATTTAGGTTTATTTTATTGTGTCGTTATTTCAGTTAAAGACCTCGCGGTAAAGGCGTCCAGCGTTTTCCATCGATCATAATCGATATAAACTACGAAACCACTTAAAAACTGGTTAAGTCCTGTATAATATCACAATGTACTGGTTAAAAAATCGAGAAATGCAAGCTTAGCCATTTTTTCAGAGTTTCTTGATCAAAGGTTGTCTTGTTTAAAAAGAAAACGCCTCTAGTATTTTTTTCACAGTTTATTGTATATAAAGTTTAAAGTGTAAAGGTTGTTGTAATTAAAAAAAGTAAACGCCTCTCCATACATAAATAACAAAATAAACAAACACTCAATATACACATATAGAAATAAAATAAAATAACGATAGGCCATTGTCAGCCAACTCTCATTACGGTAAGTATCGTGATCAGTGTTGATCATCTTCATCCGAGTGGATATGGACGCATTATGGAAATACTTTGATGTTGACAGTTTACGAGGGGCGTTTACTTAGTAGGTATAAGAATCTGCCTACAGTAGGGAGAAACTAGGTGTTTCGTAATATCATTTACTTTGCGGAGCAAGTAATTAAGTGGGTTTTTTTTTATACTTCGTTCATTCGGTCAGTTCGGCCATCGTAATCATCATTCAAATTATTTTATTTCCTACATAAAAACGTTTTATTAATTCATTTTGTTTGCTGACAAAATACATTTTGAAGCAAACTAAATTCGCTTAAACAAGCTGACCGTTTATTTAATTACTACGTTATTTATACGATCGCACAAAGGGCCCCATTAGTACCTGTATAGTGATAGTTGTATTTTTGTATAAATATTTAATTATTATTTTTTATGATGAAAGTATGTAGTACCTACAGTTTTTAATATAATGTTGTACCCTGTAAACCTATGATGGTTAACATGGGTGAATGTGTATGATGGGTACTCACACTTGTATATTATTAGATACAAACTAAGAAAATATTTCATTTCATTTATTCAATAACAATTTACAATTGTGTCTGAAATTGGATTAATTATATACATTAAGACTACTTAGTTCATAACTTACAAATTAACAATAAATAAATGAAAATGCCTATGAATAAATTGAGGAAAATATAAATGTCAGAATAAATAGAATCGAAATACTTGATTAATATAGTACTATTTTTATTAATAACCTTAATAGTTAATATAATGTGGGTTCCAATTTAAAATAGAGTTTACTGACAGTAACCAGTTATTTATGTAAATCTTACTATAATAGCTGGCAAAATTAGATAACAAACAAACATCCTACCTTCGTTAACAATTGGTACCTAATAGGTACTCACTGTTGGGTTATCGATTTATTCCCCCTGTGTCACAATTGGTACCTAATAGGTACTCACTGTTGGGTTATCGATTTATTCACCCTGTGTCACTGTGCCGCTATGTCGCGAATTAATTATGGTAATTTAATAATATTATGCTTATTACACCCCAGCATGGCCAATAGCAAAAGTACAGACAACGTGCTTTTTCATTTCAAATCGTTCTTTTAAGATTATTAAAATAATTCCGATCTACTTACTGATCGGAAGAAACAGCAATTTTTTTAGAACCACCAATTTTTTGCAATGTTATTACAAAAAAATAATGTAACTTACAAAGAAATAAATTAAATAGCATTCATGACAATCAAAACAATGTGTTTCTCTATTATCTAAATCACGTGTATGGTGGCCGTGGCCTCAGTAACCTACCAATACTGTGTGGACTCTCAAAAGGAAACAAAAATTCTTGCCTGTAGCCATAGAGACGACTGTACCGATGGCCTTGAGGCAAGCGAGTCAAGTCGCGACGCAGCAGCACAGCGACGCAAAGGGAATACACCGATTTACAGATAAATCGGTTAATAGATTACTTCGTTTCATTATTACAAAGATCGTAAATTATATTAAGTATATAATTATATTAAGTATATATATTAAGTATGTAATTATATTAAGTCCGCCTGGCTAGATACCAACATCTTCCCTAATTACGTCGCCATAATAACAATTCTTAAAAAAATTGTGTTCCGGCATTTAGAGGGAGTTAGGTGAGATAGCCATTTCCTCAGTTTGTTGAGGATTCCGGGTGAAGTGCGCCTCCACCTTCGGCCTTGTCTCAACTTGTAACCAGGTGAGATGAAGGCCAAGCGCTAACCAGTCGTACAATTGAAAAAAAAAGATCTACAAAACATCAATTCGGTAACAATAAAAACGAGCATCTTCATCTTACCGACTACGATCAAAGTAAACGATGTGACCTTTTGGTAAAAGTTGCATCTAGTTTTTACTGTGCCTCGCTTATTTAGTTATTACATTGTCAAGTCTTTCATTTACGTAAAGTGGATTAAGACGCATGAAATTGGAAATGACTGCGATTTGATTATAAATAAATGAACACTAGTGGAACGGGGCATCAATCCCATCATCCCGAGGTAAGTTCTTAAAATCATTTACTTATTAGTGCACCTCTGGTTATAAGTGACAAAACAAGCAGTACAACCCATGACAAGACATCACTGGATAAAAAATAAATATTATCTTAGTTTTTTTTTTTTTTTCTTCTTAAACGACTGACGTTTGCCTAATAACTTCAAAATTAGAAATTAAACATCTTCCGAGAAGGTTCGCTTCAACTTAGAGCTCATCGTAAATATGACCTATGCGCTGTAGGTTGTGGGTGCGATTCCCACCCTGGACAAACATTTATGTGATGAATATAGATGTTTGTTCTGTTGTATAGTATGATAAGTGTGTATAAACAAAAAAAAGTATCGAAGTATTATATCCGTTATCTATTACCATATTACAAGCTTTACTTAGTTTGGGGCTAGATTGCGCTGTGTGAAATTTATGTCCTGTTATATTTATTTATTTGAGCACCACGACAATCGTTAGATAAGTTACAGCAAATAATTAAAAAAGCATTCTCAAGAACGTAACAATTAAAAAGATTGTCTGATACTATCACAAGCTCATTTTATGAAATTAAAAACTGCATGATGCCACCCTCCTCAAGAAAGGGGCGTGGCGTGTGCATCCGGCTGTTATCACTTCCGGTGGCGCCACTGTTTAATTATGAGTGTCGATAAGATTTCTTTATCATTTTGAAGAAAGGACTGATACCTAGGTACTACTTACCTTTACCTAAAAATTTACAAGAATTATTATAAATAAATTTACATAAACTAACTTACAGTTGTAGTAACTTATATACTAGTAAGTAAAAAAACACATATTTATATTTCTGTTTAACTATAGTTAAACAGAAATATAAATATGTGTTTTTTTTTTATTTTGTATTCGCAATCTACTGTGTACAAGGAGCGAAAAACATTGGCTGTATTCTCGCGTTGTATGTTTTTTTTTATCGGTCAGGTCCTTCACTCTATGTCAAAATCTAAAAATGTATACCTACAAACTTTTACATCTCCATTTTACCCCCATATTAATACATCCATTGAGACAAGTCCTTTCTCAGAAGGCTCTGCAGCATAATAAATCTATCATCCTGAACATAGAAGTTCCTTCGATGTAATTATATGGACCTGTCAATATTAATCTACCTACTTGAATGTTATGCAGCAGTGGTCATGCCATACTATTTCCCTTATCAGAAATTGTCACCTGATAGGCAGAGAAAACGTTTATCAAGGTCATTGGATAGGTTAGTGGCATTTAGGTACAATTGTCTGCTTCCGCTATTATAAAATATATTGAAGAGTTAGCTTACACTTAATTTTTTTATGAATAATCTCCTTATTCAGGAATTGGTTTAAAAAACAGCGACTAGGTAATGTACCTAGGTGGGGATTACACCTGCCAAGCGTGGTGGCGATGGTGGCAAATCCCTTGCAACTCCTAAAAATAGGGGACGGCCCAAGCCCTGTAGTGGAATGCTTTGAAGTAGGTACTCTGAATCGACCCCTCCATCTCTGTCCGTGGATGTCGTAAACACCGGCTAAGAGGTCTTACCAAAAAATGTCAGCAGCTACCTTCTGTGTATTCATCATCATCGTCAACCTATCGCAGTCCACTGCTGGACGTAGGTCTCCCCCAAGGTTTAGCCTTTCCTGCCCACCTTCTTGCCCATCTTTACTGCGATCACTATCCGTCTACCAAGCGTGGTGATTACGGCAAGACCCTCCAGTTTTAGGGGAGGCTCTATCCAGGGGTGGACATTAATGGGCTGCTGATGCTCCCGCGATGTGTACTCACTAGGGTACAAAGTAACTGTTCTGTAATTACAGATTAACTTGAGCAGGTAATTACAAAGCCTCACACAATAAAACAAGCTAAATTCGCACTTTAGTACTGGCACTAAGGAACAACACTTAAAAGATACACATTACAGTTATACCGAGGTGCAATTAAAAATGACATTAACTCATTCATACTTTAGAAAATTACAAGCTTTGTGTAATAATTTGAGAGAGAACGGGGCATTAATAAATTGAATGCGATTTGTTGACTACCAACGACATCTAGTGTCAAATAGCGAGACTATAAAAGTTCGACGGAACTAGAAAATTCAGCGAAGTAAAAGACAGGGTGTGATAAGTTTTAAATACCTAGGTATATGGAATTGGAATAGTTAGGCAGGTAAATCAGTGTTTTATACCAAAAAACTATTATTCGTAATTCATAAATGTTATAATATTTTTAATAACCAAACGCTTATTACACCTAGTTGTTTTCAAAGTATTATTCAAGGTGTTTTTTCAATTATTACGATTATTTTCGACCTAACTACTCATGCCATCTAGTGGCAGGTAGCGAGACTAATAAGGACTAGAAAACTAGAAAACCCAACAAACACGTTTACACTCAGAACACTTGATCAGTTGTAAAGATTTTCATCATTTCGAAAAAAAAAAATCATTTGGTACACTTTTTTTGAGCGACCATTCCACAATTTTGATATAGTTTCCAGTGTTAGTATTTTGTGCCATTTTGGCACGTAGATTCTGTTTGAGCATTTATTAATTTATTTTCTTTCAGGGATATACGTCCCAATTTAATGAAACCTTTTCCCCTAAAACATTCGTCAAACGATTTCTCGTAAAATCGAGCTTATTAACTTTACAACCGTAAGATATTTACGACATTACGACCTCAAATCACATGAACAGTGCACGCTATACAAACGCACTCGTCCCGCACGCGATACGCTAGTGAAATGCTAGTAAAACGCAGGATAAATCTGAATTGGAGCATTGTTATAGCAATTTATGTTTTTTATTGTACAACGGGGAAGCGTTGAAGAGGTGAGATGATGATGAGATGGCCAAGGCCTTCATGTCACCTGCTTTCTCAAGTTATAAGGCCGAAGGTAGAGGCGCCTTCACCACATCACATATGTCAAAATCACCATATAAAGCTGATTCGTTCTTTGTTGCTCCCAAAACTATATTAGGGAACATAAAGGCTACTTTTTATTCGGGCACCAAGGGCGAAACTGCGGGCAAAAGCTATCCTTGATAAATATAACCTGTCCTTTGAAAGAATCATTTACTTTTTCATTTGTGATAGCCAAGCGTTTGACCACCAGGCCCCTGAAAAACAGAGCAGTCGCATAATGGCCTAAATATAAGCCTCACAGCTCAGTTGGTAGTAACTCTGCCTTCTGCGCTGTAGGTTGTGGGTTATATTCCCACCCAGGACAAACATTTATATGATGAATGTAGATGTTTGTTCTGTGTTTGGGTGTTGTTAGTATAATAAGTATGTATTTAAAAAAAAAAAGTATTTATGTATTCTATCCGTAATCTAGTTCCCATATTACAAGCTATGCTTAGTTTGGGACTAGATGGCGCTGTGTGAAATTAATGTCCTGTAATGTCCTGTAATATTTAATGGATATGGAGCACGCTTGTCTAAAAAACCTGCTAAACTAACAAAATACGTTAGTAATTAAAAACAGAAGTTATTCAAGTAACAACTGAATAGGTATGCACCCCTAATCTACCCTCATTAATGCGAAATCCAAAATAAAAGAACGAAGCCAACGGTTTTGACAAATTGTCGTTATGTCGTAAAGGATAGGGGTGGCCTTACCCCTTTCTTGATAATTTTTGTCAAGGGTAATATAATAAACAATCTATGGTAATACACGAGGGTTTTTTTGGGACGAGTAAAATACAGTAAATAGGTGGTATAAGTATCACGTACTTACCAGTAGGTATCTAAAGGCAAGGTGGATTGCAATAGGTTGATGACGATGATGATTATCATATATAAGAGATTAATGCAATGAAATTCAAACTACATTTGTTTTTTTCATCTGGATTGTTTTTTTTTTTTTATTACAAATTCCAAATACGTTGGTAATTTCAACTTAAGGTAGGTGAGCTCTCACAGAATCGCTGGCTTTTGCTAGCTGTTGAGCCTATATTTATCCCGCCGTTTCAGCCTATACTTAAGTATCAAAATAAGTTGTTCTAATAGTGCAATCATAAAAAAGCTATTTTTTTTTGTAAACACTTATAAAAATATATATATACAAGTATTCAATGCGTAATCTAGTTCTAATATTACAAGCTTTGCTTTGTTTGGGGCCAGATAATTCTGTGTGAAATTAATGTTCAGATTTTTTTTTTTTAATAATCTCTGTTGTTTTACTCTGAGAGTGATTTCAACTAAGGCCGTTCATTTCTAGGACAGTGCTAGGACATTTTGCAGTAAAAATACGATTCTCTTGATTCTTAGTGGTAAATTTACGACATATATCTATAAATAAGTTTATTATTACTCAAAATAAGTAGAACCGCATGGGCTAAGTAGGTAATTTAGGTAACAGTAATTAACAAAGCTTGATAAGTATAGTATGTAATTGTATTTGGAGAACTTGTCAAATTTATAAAAGTTTCCAAACTTCTATTTGAATAAGTTTCACTTGTTTTGTTCATGCTATGTCCACTTAAACAAGGCCGTTTGACTTTGTATGTTTTGTAATTAGAAGTAACGTACAGTTTGTGGACCAATACAAAAAATAACCCAATAAAAGTTACTACACCTAAAGAAAAGATTAACACTTTAAACCGTTGGTCCAATCCAATTGACACGTCAAACCTCATGCCGCCGTCAATCAATCACCAAGCCGTTTCCTGACATTCAAGCTGTTACAATACATTAGGTTACAATCGAGGTTATACAATTGCAACCGAAATGTGCAACATTGCACTGTGCAATACACGTCATAGAAGCGTACACCTTTGCCTATTGACCGCAGTAATCTCCGTACAAAGAGGAAAGTGGCACTCGGCATTTTTTTGACCGGGATTTTGAATTGTAGCTTGTACGCTTTACATTGGGGTAAGTGTGACCTACCTCCTAGTGGCATGCAACAGTGGCAAGGGCATCGCTGGCTTTTGCTAGCTGTTACGGCGGAATCATCACAATGGTGGTAAGGACCTGAAAAGGATCCACCGGTGCGTGGAAGAACCAGTGGCCTTCTGGAAAAGGTCACTCCATCGTTAAACTTATCTCGCTCTGGCATAGAGCTGGATAAGCCTTGAGGTCAAGAGCTTACCCATCATTCATTATCAACTGTTCTCTAAAATAATTCGTAAAAGCAAAATGAAACCAGAAGTTAGAAAAGTAAAACGTAAGAAATAGGAGTGAAAAGATTTAAAAAAAATATGTTGTTTATGTTAAAACTTGTTTCCTGTTTATGTGAAATTATTCTAGATTTAAGTGTAGAACATTGATATCTATCATCATAGCACTATTGAGCCACGATCCAGCGCTTATTTTTATTAAGTAGGTATCTAAATATGTAGGTTTTTAAAATAAAATACTCAGAAAAGGCCCACATTGAACTAACTAGGGATCTATCAGTTATACATTCCAGAACCAGCGTAACATCTTGTCCAGCAGATGGCGCGTTGGATTTACACATGCAATCAAATGGCTCGATGAATCCAAAGCAGCCATTATCGCCTAGAACCGGAAACGGCGACATATGCGCGGGCGCGGGAAAGGGTTGCATCCTTTGACACTAGTGTTGCGACCGTTGTCCAATTTTAAGAAAAAATACACCACAGCGGCTTGTTGTTTTGTGTCAAAGAAGTGCAGGGAAGGATTTAGGTATGCATCTATAATTTTTTATATTAATATTTATTTTTATTCACATATGATTCTTTTTTTTTGGCGATGGGTTAATTATAATTGTTTGGCAAGTAATACATTTTTTTATAATAGCTTAATAATAAAACGTTCAGTCATTTTTGTGCTTTCATTTCCCTACGCTCACATTGTAATGATACAAACTTAAAGAAACGAGTTAACTGACACCTTCTGAATAAGCTTGCTGCATTGTAGACCTACGAATGTTCGAATTCAAGCAGATTTTCAAAATGTTTTATTCAAAATTAGAGTCATTTGAAACATATGTTTTCCTTTACAGCATAATCTTGGAGTCTTCAAGTCCGCAGTAAATAAGTACCTTTCAGACAAGCGTGCTCCATCTAAGGCCACATCTTTACTAGTTTTTCAAGTGAACTCGTGGTCAAGCTTGGTCAATGTGACGATCAATATAAAAAAATGCAACTGTCATTATATCCATATTCTTTAACAAGCCTCATAGCTCAGTTGGTAGTAACTCTGCCTTCTGCGCTGTAGGCTGTGGGTTCGATTCCCACGCAGGACAAACATTTGTGTGATGAATAAAAATGTTTGTTCTGTGTTTGGATGTTGTATAATATAGTACGTATGTATTAAAAAAAAAAGTATATAAGTATTCTATCCGTAATCTAGTTCCCATATTACAAGCTTTGCTTAGTTTGGGGCTAGATGGCGCTGTGTGAAATTAACGTCCTGTAATATTTATTTATTATTTATTCTGTAGACGATCCATATGCTGACTATAGTCGAGATTTTCTAATGTCGTACCACCCCTGAATCCTTCCCTGTGGATCGTGAAGCACGAGTTAGCACCGCCAGTGTCACATATTACAATACAAGCGTCACGGCGGCGCGGTAATAGACCCGATGCGTCTGCGCACGTGCCGCAGTGCACCCATAAACATGCATGAGGCACCTTGATTTAACATTTACAAAAACCAGACTTTTTTTTTTCTACGACGGGTACCGCTTGTCTTTTATGTCACCTGGTATCAAGTTATGATAAGGCTGTGATGGTGGAAGCGTACTTTCACCCTTCACATGTTTCCATCATTAGAATTGTTGCTGGAATCGGAGTCATACTTAGAAGATGGTGGTATTAGCTAGCTAGGCGGACTATAAACAAGTCACCAAATTGAGCACAAATTTGTTCTCTATTCTCATATCGGCGGGCGTCATAGACCACAGAGTGTACATACTCTCGAAAACCATAACTCTCTTAGGCCACGGCTGAAAACAAATAAGAAACAGACAATGAAACATACGCAGAATAATACAAGCTCATACAATCCTAGAAACGTTGACGCTACGACCCTGGGGAGTCCTCAGGGTGCTCTAACTAATTCATAGCGGAATTCAACAAAGAATTTCTCTTTTACAATTCTCATTCTTTCCCAGACAGAGCTAATTGCTAAAGGCCATTACACACAGCATTAGGCTAGCTACACACCGGCAACCTAACGACCTGTCTCGTTACGAAGTTTCCTAATTATAAGGCAAGGACTCACTGGTCTTTGGATGAATAGTGATGTGGTTCACCGCGATTTTGATATCGACGTCGATGTAATAGAATAAATAGATATAATATAAATTTGTAGCAATATTGTCAGAGATGGCTTTCATCATCATTTATAGACTTCCCATATGAGTTATGAGGAATGTTGACCAATTTATTTGTGCATGAAATCAGAGGCAACCGCTGCCGGCTTAGCTTTAGAACACATTGTGGATTAAAAAGACTTGAATTCGCCACTACCTACAGGCTGTATAATAGCAACAATATTATCAAATCTTAATGCTGACATTTCCATATTAATTACCGATCATTGCTCGTAAATATTCAGTCAGTTAGAGATCCAATATGATAAATCTAAACATCAGTAATAAAAAAAAAAATGTCACTTGTTAGATATATCTAGCCTGTAGCATAATACAGTTTGTGGAGAATTTCATATTTTTGAATCCATCATGTATTTTGTAGCTACCACAAACTCTAAAGTCGAGAAATAAGGATCTTTGTTGACGTTGGACCGAGTTGAATCATTAAATATTGTTCAAATCAATCATCAAATATTGTTGAATCGAACTTCATCCAAAAAATTTAGAAAAGTGGAGGATTTTTAGACATACCTACATTACTTATTTCACCCTTCATTTGTTAGATAAAATGTTTACACATTGCACGCATCTAAAAATGTGACAAGATTAATTAAATGTTTGAATATAGTTATTGAAATACTTTTGAAAGATCAAGCTGATGCAAAAAGTAGCCATTTAAATTTAGATTATCAAATTTAAAGTTCAACATCGATCATGTACGAGAAATGTAGTGACTAGTGACGCAAGTCAATATAAAATTCTCATTCTTACGTGTCAAAATAGTCATGCAATTCAAAAAACCGCACCAATACAAATTTGGAGTCTTCAAGTCCTATAAGAGTGATTCCTATAAGATAAGCGTGATACCTAACCCCTGGACACGATCTGCGGCGGGCGGTTTGGAAAACACTAAGCCCACTACGGACTCAAGTCGGCCGCTGTAAGAAAAATCTACCCAGGTGGGGATCATAGACTAGTCGATCGTACATTGCGAGTGTGGAGCCCCTGTACAGGATCTGATAGAGGTGACTAACAGAGCCTTAGAGTTTGCTCAGTACTGGTCGAGAAGTTAGAGACTTGGTTTGTTTAATTCGAAGACGAGCATGCTCCATCTTGAGCTACATCTTTACATATTTTTCAAGTGAGCGTGGTCATACGCTTGGCTATCACCAAAAAGAATCGATATCTACATTCTTGCAAAATGTCCCATCTCTACCGCAAACGGTAGGCACGTATTATGCCACGTCCTGGGACAAGTAAATTTAGTTATCCGGCATTATACTCTCTCCATGGTTCGTTAAGCTACACTCGCCTTTATAATAATTAGACATCAAAATGTTATTATAGCGTCTGGTTTGCTGACAAGACCGAATGCCAGAAAGTGAAGAATATGTCTGTGCTTGTTTCTGATTCGATATTTTTAAAAGTACTATTTAATGAAATAGGACCCCCAACTGGTAAAATTATGAAAAATGCCTAGACAGATGCATTGTTTTTTGTTTTATCCCGCAATGGACGTAACAAATAGTGACTTGAGTGTCTTCCCCTCCATACATCGACTATACTTGCAACCGCCTCCATGTCAGCGATTGATCGCGATCACACCGTTTCCATCGCCATGTGACCTTTACTCCGCAGTGGTTATCGGTTCTGCGGGCTATGTGGCTTGCCCATTGCCACTTAAGTTTCCTTTGAGAGCTATGTCCGTTACTTTGTTTCTTCTTTTCTGTAGCTTTGTAAATAGTTCATATTTACAGAACGACACAACTAGCCTTGCATACCTTGGAGAAGTTGAGAAATTGTTACGTATTATTGTGTGGGTACGTACGGGTTTTAGGACAAGCCTAGGGTCAAAAGTGTTTGATTACTGTCTGTTTGTTCCGGCTAATCTCCAAAACTACTAAACCGATTTTGACGGGACTGTCACTGCAAAGAAAGTCATGCCGATGCCGGTACTTTAATTTTAGAAAAACAATTTGGGTCCCGCGCAAAAACCTAAAATCCTGTAATGCTAGATTTTTTTAGATATGTACTTTCTTTCGTAGCTATACAATATACTAAGGAAAAAACAAAAGGAAGTACTTAACTGTAAAAAAATTGGTGTTATTGGATTTTGGGAAATTCCCAAGGGATGACGGAAACGAAGCTTGGATACCCCTCAAACCGGAACATGGCAGCGAGTGACGAGAGTTTTCTATTCAATAGGTACTAGCTGACCAGATAGACGTTGTCCTGTCATTTAATTCAAACTGGAATACTACAATACTAATAATTATTATTTCTGTGGTTGTATTTTGATATTGTATATGTTTATAATTGTATATTATCTCTATAAAATATTGTTTATTGTAATGCTTGTTGTCACTGTCGCGTTGGTTGTGATATCGTTTTATATGCCTACGGTAGTGATTCGCCTTCCGAATAGAAAATGGTGGGTAATAGATATAAGTAGGTAAATTGATAAAAGTTTATAGTTATAGATGATAAGTGAGATTCTAGACGCGCCGGCTATGGGCATGGGGGGTATGATAGTCTCTCTCTTAGGCTACAAAGGTGGGCTGAGGGCCTGACCTCAAGGGCATTTAGAGTATCTAGGAACAATCACTTGGTCACCACTGGAACTGTCCTGTAGTATGCTGCTGATGCGGCGTGGACTTGTGGCGACGCTGAGTGTGGAGGAAGCGTGTCTCAAGGAAGCATGTCTCAAGGCAGCGTGGTAGCTCGGTGGAAACGCCGGTGTAGTGCAGCTCGGTAGGTAGCTGGTCGGCAAGCAGTACTGGGTAGTGGAAGCTCGTCCAACGTGTGGGATTCTCGATGGGCGCAGGCGGTCTGTCTGCGTACAGCTTGAAGATAATGTAACGCTACGCTAGAATCATGCGATTTTTTTATTATTTTTAATGGCAATCGGCTTAGCTATTTTGCCAGTGTCGCGTCATTTTATTCAATATTAAAATAGGACAAAAAAAAAGAATTATGCGATCTTTGTAAACGATTTTGGCGGTATGCTATCTGTCTCTTACTGTCAAGTCAAACAACTGACAGTTATTTCAAACGTGCTTAGCAAAGAGTATATAATGCTGTAGGTTACGTTAAAAAAGTTTATGATAAAGGTAGTCGTTAATTTTTTTTTATTTTCATTTAATTAATAGTTTAGTGTAAATTACCAATTTGCCATTATTTTTCAATGTAACGACTCCATTCTGATCTTTTTATCTTCTCTTTAATGAAAAGTAAATACATATATAAAACGGATCACAAAATGAAAAAGCTCGTCGAAAACACAACCTTTGACACCGACAGAAAGCTTTTTATTCAAATTAAACGTAATTTGCATATTGATAATCACTAAACAGGTGGTAGGACCACATGTCGCCGGATTTCGCAAAAGTCTTGTCATTCAGTTAAATCACGAAAATATTTTTCTATGTATTTTTCCGATGAATGAAACCTATTTGTAACTTTCAGTGCAGTGATGCAATTGGGGTAACTTACTTCATAAGAATGTTTAATGAATATCATAAATGTGTCGGTTTTTATTTTATTAAGTATAGTTTACTCGTGTCTCATCCGTACAGTATAGTATATTATAGTTTTGAAGGAAAAGGCTTACCTTGTCACGTCATAGTACTTTATGTAGATAGTTTGCCAAACAACTTCATGGTTTTATATTCATAAAAAAACTTTCAAGTTACTTGTTTTAAAAAAAAAATATGTTGGTAGAATACAAGAGGCATTTGTTGGCTACATCCTCCATACATACATACCTCCGCAAATTCAGGGTGACGTTTTCAAAAGTTCTATATGTTTACTGTATTCCGTAGTGTTACATAAAAATAAGAGACTTTTTGCTTTCAAGATCCATTTGTTTTTTGTTAAGGAATATACAATTTTAAGAAATGTGAACCGTTTTGTTCCCTTAAAGGTAATCGATATGTAACAAATATCGTTTTCCGGCTTTATATCTTATTTTGTCTGAGCAACATCAGTTTCCAAATCCGCAGATCGAGCTCCTACCGGCATGTTTGAATTCCGGTGACGTGTGATCCAAGGTATACCAACTACGTCACGACAATAAGGCACGCGACACACGTGTCCCACGACAGTGTGGTCATGCCTTTAGTTCGTGAGGTGCGTGCGCGCTCGATTATTGATTATCACAACGTTTTTAATATTTAATAACAATTTATTAATGTTATGATTGTTAGAAACACATGGCGACTTGAAAGACGCCGAATCGGCTTGTGTTTTAGTCATGAATTTTGATCAAAATACAAGCCGATTTTTTAACACGATATGGTATATAATGATAAAGTGGATATTTAACAAAACTGCTACGGAAACCTCTTTTTTATTGTACGATTGGGAAGCGCTTGGCCTTCATCTCAGCTGGTTACAAGATAAAGCCGAAGGTGAAGGCGCACTTCACCCCGAATCCTCAACAGTCTCTGGAACTGGCTATTTTACCAATACCTAAATGCCGTAAAACAACCATTTAGAATTCCTTGTAATTGCGACATACTTAGGTAAGATGGTGGTAGCTATGCCTTGTAAAATGTGCAGACACATTTTTCAATAAGCTAAGTAAGAATGTAGGTGCAGTAAGGCAGACACAACATACCTTACTCTTTCGTTTTCATGTGGGCTACCGTGTATAACAATCCTGGTGACAGACTTTAAGATTTGCCGCCATATACAGGACCTCGAGATCGAAAGCCACGCGTGGCACTACTAGACCAAGGATGCGTTTTTATCTACGGTATGGTACCATAACCATGCAGAATTGTAAATGTCCACATATTTCTACACCATGCCCAATTATGAAACCAAGTCCATGCGGAAAACATCAACATTTTAACATCTACTAACTAACGCCGCACAAGACTCAACTGCCCTGGGAACAAAAGCTAATTTTGAGTGAAAGCATCAACGATTTTCAAGTTTTGGTGAGATTTCGTGGGTAATTAGGAGTAGCATCTATCGCGAGGATACAAAACACGTGTTGCCTGTCAACACTTTGATGGTCTGAAGGGTGACAAGATTCTGAGAAAGTGTTGCTATTGCTACACCGAAACTGTCTGGTAAATTGCTACCAAGACATTAACAAACCTTAAATTGTTGTGTTCCGGCATTTAGAGGTTAGATCACCAGTTCGTCAGTTTGTTGTGTTTGGTGAAGTGCGTTTCAGAATTTTGAAAATCAGGTGAGATGAAGCCAAATACGTCCCGAAAAAAAAAATGGATTTTTTACTTGAACACCGTTTGTGAAATATATTACATTGACATGGCTTACGCTGGACCGACCAGAATACAGAATACTTTTTTATTAATACATTTATATTAATAACACCATTGTTACAAATCAGAAAGGTAAGTACAGTTATATTTATAATTAATTCTAAATAGGTATAACATTAGTTGTAACTTAAAAAAAAATCTAGATATCATAAAATAGTATAGTTATTCTCAAACATTCGAAAAGCCTTATCGGATCGAATTAGGAACCTTCCGATTGAGATTCCGGAAACGCTATTATTAATTCGGAAAATCAAACTCAAAAATCGGTAATTCATAAAGATGTTCTAGGATCATTTTGCAACAAATCTACCGCTTGTTAAGAATCGCGACCAGCACACAAGGAAATAAAAGATCTCCGAAATTTTGACATAGAAATTCTAAACCACAGAAGATTTTCAGAAATGGTTGGAGAATAGAGTTGAAATATATCCGATTCGTTAAATCTGCACTTGTACATTGCACGAGAAAAGCAGTGAGAGAAGTGGTTGGATCATCAAGAACATGCTGGGGTCTACAATGAGGACAAACGCCGCTGAGGCCGTGGAAGATTACTTGTGTTCCCATAGCCTCGGCAACCAAGGCGAGGAAAGGTTATCCATGGGGTTTTAGCCGGTGGGAGTCCGGCATAACCCACCTGATACCCCCCGCACCAAGTGGGTATCCATCTAAAGGATTTCCCCATGTAAAAAAAAGGGGCATCAAGAAACGTATCCGAGAATACTTTACATCATTAACTTAACCAATTACCACAATTTCCGAATTTACGAGCAGCAACGGATACAGATGGTGATGAAACGTGGTGACATGCAAATTTTCAGCCCATTATTACAATGGCTGCCATATTGAAGGTAATTCTTGCTTTGGAACACTTTTGCGACATCTGTTTGAGATTTTCACACATGCTATTGAGCCAAAGCTCAATAGTTCTAATGATGCCTGATTACGTTTTTTTTATTTGTTTGTTTTAATTTGCTTATTTGTTTATTTTTGTTTCTTATATATATATAGTTATACTCTTTATTACATATGAATAAAGAGTATAACTGTCTATCTGATGTATGTTTGTGTATCTACTTTATTTAAATAGGTAATTGCCTCATAGTTTTATCGTTTGTTTTTCTCACAATTGTTGATATATAAAGTTAAACCTATTTGCCAATTATTGTAGCTACTCATATAGCGCAAATGAAGATTCTTGTTTTTTTTTTTTTTATTTGTAGCATATATTTTGTGTGTATCTCTATAATATGGTAAAATTATTCAATGATAAGTAGGTCGGTACTAAGTTAGGTAGGCACTTAAAAATTTAATTCTTTGAAAAAACTGACGGTGATCCTATAAGAATCCTTCTTATACTATTGAGGTAGGTACGGAGCAAGGAACCCTAAAAAACTATATTACCGAGGCGAGAGTTATCTTACGCTTCCTACTCAATTTGTCCTACTTATTAGTTCAAAATACAATCGGTTTGTAAAAATAAGTCACTCACGTGTGGTGTGCCAGCTGCATAATCATTCACTCGTAATGCCAAAACATTAGTTTTACTTAAAAACCGCCGCTAACCGTCGAAAAACGCAATTTTTCACACTAAAAAAACAAGTCGTTCCTTGTCCTCTATAATCTGTTTTTCATTTCAGCCGTTACTAATTTGGGGCGTATAGCTTTGCTATTTTTGAACTTGGAATCCTCTTGCTGATATAATTTTGAATTTGGAACAAAATTTCGGCTGAAAAATATTAGAATTTAGATATATTTTCGAAACAGTGAGTGTTTCAACCCAGAATTTGACTACGGTTTTTTATATTCAGATGAGAATATAAATATGAAAGTATGTTATTTATGCTACAATGTTAAATTAAATTATTGCATTCATGTTTATGCTACCTGTGGGAAAAAAACAAAAATTGACTTAACGCGCTAATTTTACGATAGAATTTGACATTGGGCATTCCGTTAATCAATGCGTGTAGTGGTCACACTAACGTTTTATCAGGGTGCATCATAAGCTAGACGGCGAAGCCAATTAAAAACGAACATTATGGATAACAAGCCAAAATCACTAAAGAAGTATCCTGATGAATATCATTACGTTTCCTGTGTCTTAATATCATCCCCCATCTTTAATTTCGTTTTGGTATGACTCTATTTGAGCTCCAATGCAAAATATTTATGCTGTATTAATTGGAATTGCATATAAATAGGGAAGCAGCTTCAAACTCCATCTTGAAAAAAACAATAGCAGATTTATCGGCATAGTGGTAGCCGCATTGATGTGGCAACATTTTCACGCAATAATTATCATGGGACGTTAGGCGTTGACGTTGTGACCGAAGCATAATAATACAAAATTCATCCGCTAAAAGACGTTGTCGTCTCATTTGGCTATGCATATTCAGTGGTCTCAGGAGAAGCGTGACTGCAGCCTGGGAGCTGAGCTATCTATTGTAGCCCTCGGAGCACTGAATAATGTAAACGCTAAGACCCTATAAACAATTTTGCGAAATAAATTCCCGGGTTCGCGTGCAGTGCAGTCGGCGAGCTACGAATTGGATAATTTGACGTTTGGAAACTTACAGACATGATATTCTGCAATGTTTGTTTTAAAATAAGTGAACATTTCTATTGCTTTGTGATAAAACTATTTAAAAAGTATATTCAATGTACAATTATTTATGTTACAACACATTTTGAAAATCGGGTATCTAATCGTGAATTGTGACCTCTTCAAATTTCATGATGTTTAAAAAAGTGATTTAAAAGTAAACTTTGTTGGTTTTTTTTTTTTTTTCATCATAGTTTTGAGATTTGTGATAAATCAATTTCCTGCCGTTCACGACCAATATTGCACATTAATAACGCAAAAAGATTTAGTACACAAACGATAAAACCCAGAATTTGAATCACGGCTATATAGAATAGTATAGTTCGCAACGTAGATAACTATATAAATACCTATGCTAATAAGTGTATATTGAACATCATCATCATTATACACCACGCAGATCAACCTCCTCAAATTGTTGGCATTAACACCCAGTAAGTATGTTAATTACTCAAGAAGATACCGTGGGTGGAAACTGTATTTAACTTTATGCGATGAATCGCATAAAGTTAAGCATAAAGTATACTGAACCTCACCCGTATCTCAACCTGTTTTACTAAAGCGCTTTTGAATTTGTACACTAAGTTGAACTGTCAAATGAAAAACCTCATACAACGTAAATAATAAATCTATATATATAAAAATTAACCCCTATTTTTCCTGGTCACATTATAACTTGAGAAAGGCTTAACCGATTTCATTCATTTTTTTTAAATGACTTCTAATACTTTGTAGAAGTTTCTTACTTTTTAAAAAAATAAGAAAATTGGGCAGAAACCTAGAAAAATTAAGAAAACTTAACGACTACATTCATATAAACTTTTTTAATGTAGCCTTGGCTCTAGCGTTAATACTCATTGCTAAGCACGTTTGACATAACTGTCAGTAGTTTAACAGTAAGAGACAGATCGCACACCGCCAATATCGTTTAAAAATATTGCATAATTCTAGCGTAGCGTTATATTATCTTTGCGTTAATTAGTTGTTTCCTCGGACTCAAGGACTTCATCATGGAAAAACATTAATTGTATGTCCTTTTCCTTTCTTCTGAGCCTTGCTGACAACACCTACAGAAGCTAATCAACATGACAGCCGTGACTCTCGCCCGACGTCCTAAGTGCCCGTGAAGTTCTGCCTGGGGTTGAGTTGATTGCTGATAGAGCTTCATCGTAATCTACACTAGAAACGTTCTCTATAAGCAAGTTACATTATTACCCGTGAATCTAGCCCCCACTTATTATTATCTAGGTAGATACTTGCCCTATATTTGTAAATGATAACCTGTATTCTATGACTACAATCTAAATATGTACTACTAATAGTGGTACTGTGACGGTGTGCGTATAGTGTCTGGACGCCCGGTCGCCCTGTCCATCTTCCGTGTGGCGTGGCACACTCACAGGCCAACATCAAGTTACGCAGACAGGCCGCCTGCGCCCATCGAGACTTCCACACGTTGGACGAGCTTCCACTTCCCGGCACTGCTTGCCTACCAGCTACCTACCAAACTGCTCTACACCGCCGTTTCCGCCAAGTTACCACGCTGCCTTGAGACACGCTTCCCCAAGACTCAGCATCGCGTGTACACGCCACGCCCCATCAGCAGCATACTACAGGACAGTACTAGTGGTGACCAAGTGGTTGTTTCTAGAGACTAAATGCCCATGAGGTCAGGCCTTCAGCCCACCTTTGTAGCCTAAAAGAGACTATCGTACCCCCCATCCCATAGCCAGCGCGTCTAGAATCTCATTTATCATCAAAAACTATAAACTTCTATCAATATACCTACTTATATCTATTACTCACCATTTTCTATTTACCTTCCTATCGCTACCGTAGGCATGTAAAACGATATCGCGACCAACGCGACAGTGACAACAAGCATTACAATAAACAATATTTTATAGACATAATAAAAAATAACAAACAATATATACAATATCAAAATACAACAAGAGAAATAATTATTTTTAGTAATGTATTCCAGTTTTATTGAAGGACAGGATAACGTCTGTCGGGTCAGCTAGTAATCAATAAATGTTATAACAGAACATCAATTCCCACCATCTAGTCCCAATAGTTATCTAGTTCCCATATTAGCTTAGTAGCTAAAGCTTGTAATATGGGAACTAGATAACTATATTATGCATAAACACTTTTTATTGAATACATACTTTATCATACAATGTAACACCCAAACACAGAACAAACATTAATATTCATCAAACAAATACTATGAATATATAGAATAGAATATATAGAGGACAGCGAGTTACTTGGTTCCTCGGATTTTTAATGACTTACCTAGGGATTTATTGAATAACACCAATAAATATTAAATGTAAATTAAAAACTTATTTCATAAATAACATTGATAATTATATGTAAACAATAGAAATAATATTGAATCTCTATTTGTACCTACATTTCATAATGATGTAACGTAGCAAGTAGATATCCACCTGCACTATGTGAACCTTTTGTTCAACATTAAACAAATTCTGTTTTGCTGTTGGCAGCTATTTCTGTAAATAAGCTAGTTTTAGGACAAACCTCCTTGGTTTTTTAAAGCTATGTAAAAATAACATATATTTATCTATAAAATAACCTACGTTACTATAACTATAACTGCACTAAACCGAAAGAGATACCGTGATTGCCTTATTTTTAAAGAGTGATCAACGTATCTCTTTTGGTAAAGTGCAGTTAAACTCAACTTGAAACATTAATTCATTGTACGATCCATTTGTTTAGGTTGTGGGTTCAATTCCCACGCATTACCTGGAGTAGACTTAGTCGTCTCGTAAGACATTCACGGGCCTCTGCAAAATATACGTTCGATAACAACCAATTCACGTCGTGTGTGTTGCAATGGCATCCCAACGTCCCAGATAGGATCGCGTCTGGACACGAGCCTCGGTACATACCTACATTGTACTGTAGGTACCTACACTGTACGCGGCATATCACTTACTGTAGACAATGTTGTGTCCATTTGGTAATTGGTTCATGAATTGATCTAGAACACCTTTGGTATATGCCCTTATAAAAGAGAGAAAGCTTTCGCCATCGTTGACTACGTCTGTGCTTGCTAACATTCTTATTTTAAAATTAGAATTGAACCATTTCAAAAATCTTGCTGGCTCTCATTTAGGCAAGCGAATTATCATAGCTATTCAGCGTATATTGGAGCGCGCGTTAAGTTACCTGTAGACATTTTGTAATGGTACTTAGGTAAGCCAACTTCCTTTGTACCTACGTAATTTCATTGTAGGTAAGTATCTAGTATCATATTATTTTTAATTGTTTGTGAATTAATATATTATTGAATTATTATATTCTCTTATAAATATAAGGTAGGCCTCTATCGCTTAGTAATTTTATTTAGCAAGTAGCTAAATGATGTATTTTAAAATATTCTACTCCATGTTATTTTTTTAATTATCAGCAAGAGAAAACAGCTAAAAAGTTGTACTGACAGCACATTCATGTAATTAAACTAATGTACATAAAGTACTCCCAGTAGGTGCACTGGGAGTAGGTACTTTAGGTACATTAAATAAATAAATATTACAGGACGTTAATTTCACACGGAGCCATCTAGCCCCAAACTAAGCATAGCTTGTAATATAGAACTAGATTACGGATAGAATAGCTTAATACTTTTTTTTTAAATACATACGTACTACATTATACAACATCTAAACACATAACAAACATCTATATTCATCACACAATGTTTGTCCTGGATGGGAATCAAACCAACAGCCTACAGCGCAGAAGGCAGAGTTACTACCAACTGAGCTATGAGGTTCGTTTACATGATTATTATCATATATATATAATATTACATTAGTTTGTTAGATTTTTTTAAACCAGGCATCCCTTACTTTTTTAATTCACTTTGCTAAATCATAGCATTTTATTTTATTTACAAGACCGTACGTTCCGTACCTTAACAGTAAGCTACAAATAATAAAACAGAAATTATTTCTCTAATTTTGTTTTATAACTCCTCAGACTGTTGAGGATTCCGGAGGAATTGCGCTTCCACCTTTGGCCTTATTATAACGAGAAACCAGGTGAGATGAAGGCCAAGTGCTTCCTAGTCGTACAAAAAAAAAAGATATAGAACATTGTAGGTACCTATATATTTGAATACTTTTAAATCTTTTATCTTTTCTAAGTTTTATTTGATGCAAATATCATAAATATATTTTAACTCATTCAATTCGGTCGAATCCCGAATGACCCAACAGCATTTCGATACATTGAAAACTTATAGATTATGCTATTTATCAAGAAAGCTTGTTAGCGGTGTAACTTCCATTTAATTGAAAACTGAATACACATAAAACATGATTCCCAATATAAATATAATACCTACCAATAATGATATGACATATAATTATTAGAACCTGGTAAATCGATATATTTTACCGTTTAAAAACCTATCACCCGCCTACGCGTTAGGGTAAGCAGAGTTATAAATTAGTTAACCTCTCGGACGCGACAAAATTTACATAATTTACCAATTTGACATAGTAAGTGAACAATATATAAAAGGCCTATCCCTTCTGGTAAAACACTTTTATATTTTTTTTTATGAATGAAATTGCAAATAATAAGTCAATATAAGTAAGTGAAAACTGAATAAGGCTTTATTTGTTCTTAATGTTTCAGTTTACAAGAACATAACATAAAAAATAAAAACTAACTTGAACTTGAACATAGTTAGTATACTTAAGTGATTTTCTTGCTTGTTTGTTTGTTAATTTTTTTTTTGTTTTTTGGTGTACAATAAAGAGTTTATCTATAAAGACTAAGTATTGCGTAACATTAATATCGTTCTTAGGATTCTATTCTTTCAAAGCGTTATATATATTTTTATGTATGAATTTATTAATTCAATTTTATTTATTTATAATTTATTTATTTATTTATTTATTAATAACTAGAACGGCCAGTGCCATGAATGAATTAATGATTCTGATTGAGCCAATGTTAGCACCTGTAACTACTTTTATTGATTCCCCGGAGTAGGCAGAGATGGTCTAGTAAAAATTAAAAAAAAAACTAGACCCTCTATTGCGTGTCATCCCCCTACAGAGGGCGTTCCATACGTGACAGCTTATGATGTGCGCGGATTACCATCGATGGCGTGCGTGTGCGCAACGCGGTGACAGCAACAAATTGAGTCATCATTTTAAAAGTTTTTGCCACTTTTGTTAGTATACCTATAAAATTTGATTTTAAACATGGATGATTTTAGATGACATTAAATTTTATATGCGACATTTCATAAGCTGTGTCATAATAATAACTGGATAAAATCAACAACGGTATTATTTATATTGATGTCGTGAAATATTTGGATTTCACAGAATAAAATTGCAGTGGTCTAAATTGAAAAGGAGTCATGAATATGGAGCTGAAAGGTGGGTACTAACGGTTGGATCGAGTCGTAAGTTGACTTTGTACACGTTTGTGTTTTGGTGACAGTTGTAGGTTCATTGCCCACACGTTTATTGTGTTGTATTTGTATGATATGAATAAAACTATCTAAGTATTTTATCCAATCGTTACCCGTTAGCTTTGTACTCGTATATCTTTACTTTAATCAAACCAAATTTATATATTTAGATTACGTTTTTAATATGATATACTCTATGCTGTATACCTATGTATGTATTTGCCCACGTTTAGTGACGTCAGCTGGCAAGGTTCAGACTGAAAAACAGCGTCGCTACTGTTCTCCTGACCGGTAGCGGCATTAAGCTGAGGCTGAACCTTGGCCACGCATGCAGGGAAAGACTAAATTGCTTTCTTATAGGTTACTTATAGAATAAGGGCTTGCTCTACTACGTCCAAGTAAGGTTTTAAAATGAACTCGAGACTCTGATTGGACTCTGCTTTATTTTATAGAATTGATTTGTATTCTAGCTATTCTTTAACGTGGTGTTGGTAGACCACCGGCACGATGAAGCTGATGATGGAATGTCTTGCGCAAGATGGCTAGCACAAATGGGATGGGGCGAGCAGATGGCCGGGCCATCGCAAAACATGGGAGAGACCTATGTCTAATAGTGGCTTGCAATCGGTTACTGCTGATGATGAGATAAGTTACTAGGTATATATATAGTAGGTACCATTAGGTATGTAAAGGAATATGCAGAGAAGTGAGTACTAAACTACCGGATTAATCAAATAAACGTTTAGGGTTTCCGGAGCATATATTTTATTTTACAAATATCAAATTGTATGTACCTATCTTTAAAATCTTAGTCCATTTTGGATTTACTTTCAAACATGACAATTCGATAATTCGCTAATAGATCCTCACCCTACCTACGTGACCAACAATGGTCTACTTCATCTTAACTATAGATTTGCGCAAACCCTCTTACATTGTCATTTCTGAAACACAATATTTTTATTTTCATCCGATAATTAATCGTTTTATTTTTGTAGGTACAATAGTAGATTTATGTGCAAGCAGATGCTGGTGTTTGTTTAATTAAACAAGTCTCACAGCTCAGTTAGTAGTAGCTATTGCCCTATGGTTGTGGGTTTGATTCCCACCCGGGATAAACATGTTACATTAAATGTTTGTTTTGATTTTGGGTGTTGTATTGTTTGATAAGTAAATATTTACAAACAAAATCATAGGTATATGTATTCTATCCGTAATCTTGTTCCCATACTAACTCCAAAACTAAGAACACAACGCCCAAACTAAGCAAAGCTTACACCATAACCAGAATATTTGCTTAAGTTTATTGAATGTATAAATTATTTTAAAAATCTGATCAAAGTAATCTTTTTCAGATCACGTTCTCTGCCATTCAAACGTAGTTTATAATACTGTCATATAAACTACGTTTGTATGGGAGAGTGGAAATCAACGGTACTACGTGGCCTTCTTCAGTAAGATAAACTTTAAACAAAATCTACATGGAATGAAGGGGCTAAAATCAGTAACGCTCAAGATTGCTAAGAAAAAGAAGTAAGGTTTACAGAACTCGCGCGCTAGACTTGGAAATCCTGGCTCAACCTCCATCTTTGGAGTTAGGACAGTTTTTTAATGTATTTTTTATTTTGCGACTTGGACATGCTTGGTCTTCCTTCATCTCACCTGATTATTAAGCTAAAAAGACCGAAGGTGAAAACGCCCTTCACCCGGAATGCTCAACAAACTGAGGAACTGGCTATCTTACCTCTAAATGCCAGAACACAACAATGTTATAATTTTTGTCATGGCGACGAAATTAGGTAAGATGGTGGTAGTTAGCCAGGCAGACTTGAACAAAGTCCTACCACCAACCAAACCAAGCACAATATTGTACTACCCCTTAGGATCAAACCTAGGACCGCTGGATCTGGCACTGGAGGCGAACCACTAGACCACAGAGGCGGTAAAAACTATAAACAACTCAGATTAGTGAATGAACAAAAAATGATTTTTCCCATCCATCTGTACCGAAATGTAAAAATTCATTCATACTCTTCCCGAATGTTATGACAACGAATTTCAAAGCCACAAAACACAGCCAAACAATCACAATCCAATCCAGCACATCAAACTCCATACACGTATCACCCTATCCCGCTCATACAATTGATATTCCCACAAGAACAGAACAAGTCCTGACATGTATGAAGAAATTCTCTAATTAAAAATATCGGCCATATTTTCCAAAACAAAAGCATACAGCGCACATGTTCAAAATTCGCGTGACAAAAACACATCGTTTTGTCAGGACGTGGCCATGTTGGATTGGCGTGGGGCGATGACCCGCTTCGAATAGGCAACCTTGACCGCCATGGACTATTTACCGACCGTAAACCAAAGTCCTGAACGCTGAAGGGTTAATTGCTGAATCTGTGGCGTCGTATAATCTAGCTTGGCGCGTTTATTATCATCTTTACGAGTAGTAATTCACTATACAATCAATTAGGCAGGTATAAGTAACAATATTTTACACTATAACTAATATTAACGGTATATTTACAATTATTTGTTGTTTTATGAGTTATCCGATATTTGGACGCAGTCGCATGCGCCATGATCACGGATACACTGAAGTCTGTGAGTAGGAATGAAGGTAGTTATTGGTCGCCTAAACGATCTACCCTCTTCCTCAGTCTTTTACTGCGACTAACGACACTACTGTTTAGTTACAATGTTCATAACCATGATAGTTTCAATGATAGGTATGCATAGTTATTTACATTATTTTATATGAAAATCTTGCAGGGATTTAATTAATATTAATATGGACATTTATATTGAGGTAACGTGTTATACCAGGATCTTATTCAGGCCAGCGAATTAGCGTAGCTATTTAGCGTGGCTATATGCAGCCAGTATCTTTGTCACGCTTCCGTCTGGTCTGGATCAGTTGAGTTTATAAAGAGATTGACCGCCTCTGTGGTCTAGAGGTACAACCCACCGATTTCAGATCCAGAGGTCCCGGGTCCCGGTCCCGGTCGATCCCCAGGGGAGCAACTGTGCTTGGTTTGGTTGATGGTAGGATTTTGTCCACCTGGCTAGCTACCACCATCTTACCTAATTCTGTCGCCATTGTAACAGTTCTTAAAAAAACTTTAAAATTTTTAAAATTTTTTGGCTACCTTAAGATAGCCTGCTATTAATAGCCCGTTCCTCAGTTTGTTGAGGATTCCGGGTGAAGTGCGCCTCCACCTTCGGCCTTATCTCAGCTTGTAACCAGGTGAGATGTAGGCCAAGCGCTTCTCCGTCGTACAATAAATAGAAAAAAAAAACTTACAGGCAACTCTCAATATATTCATGGAAACCTAATGCACGCTCACAGGAACATTGATGAGTTTCGTATAAGAAGTGATGTTACTATAGAAAATAAAAACTTGATATACCTACCTAGGTATCGCTTAGGAAAAGTATATCATTAATTCTCAGGAAACTGTGTGAGATTCTATAATAAGCTTCCTCAAGCGCCACCAAACTGGTATTCTCTAGTTTCTGCTCGTAAATTCAGATTGTATAAAGAGAATAATGTAATTAAAAGTGCCTGCTACAAAATAAGTGACTTATCGATGATAAGAACGCGTAATAGCAACATCACCATTTAGCTGTCAACTGCAGTTGACAGCTAAATGGTGATTTCTCAATGTTAACAAACTGCCCATTACGTAGTTAAGTAATAATAAATGTTTTAAGATACCTAGTATTAAGTATTTAGGTTTATGATGTACCTCTATTTATAATGTTATTTTAATTATTTAAAACTTCTCTTATCTAAATATTGAATGGATCATCAAAAACTTAACTAGCTTCTTCAATATCAAAGAAAAGAAACCAAGTTCAAGCACTCAGATTAATGTGACTAATAAATACCTAGTACTTACTTAATCATAGTAATATAGCATGTAATCTAGTATTAGCAACCATAATCGTAATTATTTAACCATTTTCTGTTTTGTATCAACAACCAGTTTTAGTAAATGCTACCTACTCGATATATATTTATATTATAGCAGTACGGACATATTTTTATGTTACAATCAAGTTTTAAGCTACCATTATGTAACCTCATTAAATTAAGTGGTTGTAATGTGTTTTATTCGTTAAATAAAAATAAATAGAGGTTATTTCCCCTTGTGTGCTGGTCGCGATTCCAAACTGGAGGTAGATTTGACGTTAAAAAAATAATCTAATTTATAAATGCATTTTGACTTTGACTTTAACCTTCACGACAAAACGACTGAGCGGGATGAGCTAGCTGAAATTTTAACACAGATAAACCATTTTTCGTTCGGGTCCTGGTTAAATAATCGTCCTAAGAGACTATTGAATTTAATTTCGGAGGAAAGACCTAAAATATAATCTTATATGTATTTCTTAATTTGTAAGTTTTTTTTATTAATATAAACTGTACTAACCCGTTGACATTGTAAACTACTGACATATGGATGTCAGTAATCTGAATAAATAATTTAATAAAAAATATCAAGGGCTGGCTATTATTTAGGCCAGCGAATTAGCATACAGCAGGGCAATGCAGCCAGTGCCTTTTTGGGCACGCTTCCGTTTGTTACTGGTCTAGCACAGATGATATGTAGGTAACGGCCTTAGATAACCCGACTGCTTCCCTTGTACATAGTTAGTTTATTTGTACATAATTACTGACAATATTTTTTGAATAAATGGATAATTTATTCAAAAAATATTGACACAGTATTATGTCATATGGCATAATACTGCGGGAAAGTGCTGCAGATATATTATTATTACACCATATTCGTTTTGCAGAAGAGGGCTGTTCGCGCTGTTTACAAAATGGGTCCCAGAGATTAATTAAGAGACAAGTTTAAGGAAATAAATATATTGACTATGCCCTGCCAATATATTTATGAAAATATTATGTACGCGCGTAAAAACATAAGCTTATTTGACAAAAACTGTGATAAACATAATTATAATACTAGAAATAAGAATAAACTCGATGTTCCCACAACTAGGCTCCATAAGGTTAATAAATCGTTCATAGGGCAAACTGTACGCTTTTATAATAAATTGCCAAGTGATGTGCTAAGCTTGTCAAATAATAAATTCAAAAATGTTGTAAAACAAAAGTTATCCAGGAAAGCTTATTATAACATTTCAGATTACCTAGAAGATAAGAAAGCCTGGCATTAAGAAAATGAATTTGCTCCAGTGAATAAATTGTAATTAGTATTAGATAATTTTAAGCTACTGTAATGGATCATGAAAAAAAAGAACTAGCCCGAGGTTCTTGCCTTTCTCCTTGTGTGCTGGTCGCGATTACGAACAGGCGGTAGATTTAACGTTTCAAAGTGATCCTAAAAAATCTTACTGAATAAATATATTTGACTTTGACTTTGACTTTGATTTAATAAATTTAATAATAATAAAATAATTTGGAATTCATTTTTTCTGAGTATAATGCGGGCGAAGCCAAGATCAGAAGTTAGTCTATTACAAGTAGGTACATATAGTGGGAGCTTACACAAACGTCTCAAATTGATAACCCTAATTGTTAAAACCAAACCAGGTCTCAACCGAATCAGCAAGCTCGTGGTGGTCCCACGTGGCGGTGATACATTCCCACGGCCCCAGGGGGCATGAAAAAGTTGTGGTACCTACTACCGAGTATAGTAGGTAGGTATAGTACGTATCTACAGGTCCATCCTTTAACAGTGCGACCGCGAACATTTTCTATAATATATTCACTTCTTTATATTTCTTTAGGTAAATTTAGTTATTTACCAAGTTTAACATTGAATACTTATACCATTTTAATATAAATGTTTTTTTTTAATTGAACCTATAGAATAATTAATATATTTAATATATTTTATTCAGTTATTATTAATTATATTATTTTATCAGTTAGGTACCTACTTGTCAAACAAACGTACCTATTAGTTATGTTGTTGTGGTTATGGGTATGTTATTATTTATCTAAATTAACAAACAGTAATTATAACGACATAATATTTGAGAATATTCATAAAGAGTACTTATGTAGCTTTCAATAACTGTGATGTATAAAATATGAGTAGGTAGTTGTAACCTATCATCGGTATATAGGTAGGTATGTAATTCAGAGTAAAGTCATGTTTTTTCCAAACGTAAAGCTCTACCGGTTGAAGTACGCAGGGTATGATATTGAATCTGCATGACAGCGAGATGGCCAGCGCCATCTAGTATCGAGTAGAAGAGCTATCGATAGAGTGTGTTATGTTGCTATAATTATGAATAATAATCTTGCTTCTTTATTTACATTATTTTAGTGCCTACTGAATAATACTACACAGTAGTTTCTATAAAATTAGTTAGTAGGTAAGTATGTTATTATTTTAGCGAGGTGCCTCTGCCTTCCAATGTAGGTAGGTAGCTTATGTAAAACTAATTTTGGTAGATAAATGAAAAACGATTAGAGATGTACCTACCTATTTATCTTATTGGTGGTAGGATATGTAGCCTACCGAATACCTATTATACGTAGCTGCAGGCCCGTAAGCAGGCTGGCTTGTCTGCTTGTAAACATTTTCACGGACAGCACTCTATCACAAAGGGCTACTGTCCAACTCATTCAAAAATAGAACAAGATTCCGAACAAAACTAAAATAGCTGTCTATGGCAATGGCAAGGCAGAGCTCTATAATAGTCTGTTGTTCTAAGTTTAAATATGGGTACCGTCGGAGCTTGGCGCCATACTTTTTGTTTTGTATTTGGACAGTGCGAACTCTAATTTTAAAACAAAATAATAAAAAAATGTTTCAAAAATATGCCAAGAGAAAACTTGGCAAGCGGAAACATCTCAGTTATTCTTTACTGATCCGCTTACATATTTCATTCCCATATCTTAATTAATCTAATAAAAACTGATATTTTTCATTCGATTCAGAATTATTATTTTATGAACTATCATAAACCAGCTAAAATCCACGCATTAATCGTAAAAAAATCAAAAAGGTTGAATGGTAATTTTAGCATTCAACCGTTTTATTTTCTTATATTTTAATTTTAACTATGAAATACTCGCATTTATTGTAACCATACTCACATTGAACTATTGCACACCGTCTGTCTGTCCTTCACGGTTGCATGCGATGCGCCGGCGCACGGAATGCATTACGTAAGCAGTGGGAAGTCTAGATCTTATCCGAGCTTTACAGTATTTGCCAAACATCTAGAAATGGTGGAGCCTTTAGCTATTGAGAAATTGAAATGCTGAAGCTGTGGGTAATAATCGCGGATAGGATTGTCTTTGCAATGATATTGTTTACTCTTCTTTTACTCTTGAATTAATAAACGTAAAATATGTTTTGTAGTGCACCATAGTAGGTTAGGTAGTTGATTTGTTATTTTTATCCTTTGTCATTTCAATATATTTTACATTAAACATTTACGGCTACATTTTAAATAACATGATAAACACCCCGCTGTCAGACAGACGAACAGCCAGCGTAGGTTTAGTAATAGGATCCCGTTGGCTCACTTTGGTACGGAACTCTAACAAGATTTGAGAACCATTTTTCAACTCATTTTTGTCGGTTGAAAACCATCGAACAGTAAAGTGCTGCTAAAATATTATTGTCGTGACATTCGGCTGATTTACAGAGACAAGATGACAATTTGACAAGGATTTAGCGGCAAGGTCGTAAATTGAAGTGATAAATCGGGCGAATGTTTCCATGATTTTAGATTCGCATACAATCGGCGAAATGAAAATCTATCAGTTTATTATTTTAAGGTATTACTATAGGTATACTTATTTAAAATTGGTACTTGGATATATCCAATATAGGGCTGTATAATACGGCTACGGTTTTTGCTATAGCAAAAACCGTAGCCGTACTATACAGCCCTATAAAACCCAGTAGGTAGGTACAGTTAGATGTAAATTTTATCGGGTACCTAGTTTAAATAGATTAACCGTATTTCCATGTAGGTACCTACTTACATATTATTTTTATATTTATTATTGTTTTTTTATGTCAAGACTGCGGAAACACAGACGTTAGAAGCTGATTTCTATATTTTGCCGTGAATATTGAAAAAAAAGAAATTAAAATAATTTTGAAAGCGCCTAATAAATCGCAAGTCCTAATACGTGGAATATCACCCTAGCGTGTAGCAGCTTCCTTCTGTGTATTATCTACAGCTATTACTGCGATCAGCAATCCGCTTGCCTGTTGTGATTATGGCAAAACCCTCCAGCTGTGGAGGAGGCTCTGTCCAGCAGTGGACACTAATGGGCTGTTGATGTTATATAATTGGAATATCAGACGTACGGCTAATTATCATCCCCATCTGGATGTATTCCACAAAGCGCTTTCAAATATCTATTACTATGCACTGCATAAATTGTAACCAAATTCCAACATCCGTACTACCGCTGTTACGACCCCAACGTCTACAAGCCTCATAGCTCAGTCGGTAGTAACTAGATGGGAACTAGATTACGGATAGAATACTTAAATACTTTGTGTAAATACAATACGTATCTACTAATACTACACCCAAACACAGAACAAACATCTATAATCATCACACAAATGTTTGTCCTGGGTGGGAATCGAACAGCCTACAGCGCAGAAGGCAGAGTTACTACCTACTGAGCTATGAGGCTTGTTAAGTTCCCCGGGGTACTCATATCGATGAATACCCCGGGGAACTGGTTCGCTACGAGCTATTGTCCAACGTTGCGCCGCATTGGGACAGTCACTGTATGTATGACGGCGATGCTAATTACCTTATTGTTGTATCCATTGGGACAATGGCCACCAAACCTGTTTGTTTTTTAGTTCAGGGGCTACTGTTTAGGGTAACGTATCCAAAGGGGCAACGAGACGGACTGACAGATAGACGGACGGAAACTTAGTTAAACGGTCCCATAAGGAACCTTAAAAATAGAACAAAATAAGGCAATCCATGCAAGAAACAGGTTTTTCCTTTCATAAAATCGATTTCGCACCTACAAAGTTCAACAATGTTCTGTGTTATTGTAATTACAATCTCAGTGTGCAACAACAAATATTACAAACCAGCCAAGCACGAGTCGGACCCAAACTAGGCTGCAGAAGAAGATGCAAAAAACCCGCATTATTTGGCAAGATACGGTCTGAACCCTCGGTTTGCGTGTCCGAATCGCACGGATCGGTTTATTTGTAAAGCGTTTGACCACCAGCTAACTCTACCGATGTTGCCGATGATGAGTTGACCTTGACCTTGGCCTGTTGACCTTGAGGGTTATTTGGCCAAGGATGAGGTCTACCATAGAGCGAGCCTTCTCAAATGCTCACAACTCTCTGATTCCAAATATGTAGTTGCAGTCTTGCAGTGCGCATTATAAATATATTTTGGTAGCGCTTAGTCCTAATGGAAGAAATAAAATTCTTTCTTGTACACCAAAAACATAGAGGACAATTGTCAATTTTAAAACTAAAGTAGTACAATGGGCGGTTTTATCGCATAAAAGCGATCTCTTTCAAAACCTGAGGGTGGTGAAGATAGTACATGTACGGTTGATGGTAGGAGTATGCACAAAACTAAAGAGAATAAATAATATAAATATAAATATACATATAAATGTGTCTATTTACAAAACCAAACAATTAATTTAAAACATTGTTCTAAATTACTTAATAATAATTTAAATGTGATAATAAAATGTACCTACTTACTAAAATATATACCAATACATGAGTATAGGTTTACGAACAAATATTTATAGCACCAAGTAGGTTAATATACAAACAATTAATTATTATTAAAAATCCGTCAAATAAAACGATTTCACGGAACTCTTGAAACTAGCTATAAATGGAGTTTGCCTTACTGTGACCGGCAGAGCATTCCACAGTCTTGCAGTCTGAACTGTTATTGTCATATAAACTGGTAATACATGGGGATGATAACTAGCTGTACCTACCTAAGTCTGAAATTTCTTTGGAAAATCGAACGGTGAATGCTCCAATAGGCACATTCTCCTTGCAGGCAAGTCGAACACGCTTGCCTAGAAGGAACCTACTAAATCATCATATCAGCCCACCCCAATCGACGCCACTAAAAGCGAGCCTGAGCCTCCTTCAACTATCGAGTTCCTGCGACCGCCACAAAGTCTACGGTCCATCGGCCATCGTGTCTTCCCACACTCCGTTTCGCGATTAATCGCTATATAATATAAAGTTAGCAACTATATAAAAAGTTAGATTTAGAACGCCTATTTATGATCTATGCTCTGTTCTTATAAGACTGAATGATTTTACTGGTGTACGGTATTGTAGTATTATTATCTGTGAGTATCATAGGTACTTGGTGCTATCATAATGTTAAAAGGTTCACAGGGTCGGCATTAAAGACACGTGTCTCGTGAAATTACTTAGGTATAGTATATGGTACCAAGGCTAGTTACCTATTACAATTTATTGTTGGTGCAATTATCTACAGCAGTCATGAAACAATTAAAAAATAAAAATTCTATTTTCTGAACCTTTTTTAGTTGAGCACTCTTTTCTATGACTTAAATACTTCTGTCTTATAAAAGTATGTTGTTATAACAAAAAATCTAGTTCTCCAGTCTGTTGAGGAACACCATCTTACGTAAAGTTGAGCCAGGCAGACTTAAACAAAGTCCTACCACCAACCAAACCAAGCACAAAATTGTACTCCCCTTGGGAATCAAACCCGGGACCTCTGGATCTGAAATCAGTGGGTTGAACCACTAGACCACAAAGGTGGTTTAACTATAGGATTCATACACTGCTATAGGATTTGGGCTTGGCTTTGATTTTATTGTAAGTCACTCAATGAGCATTAATATCATTTTGATTAAATACCTATTTAATAACATTATGTAGATATATTACACAATTAGTACCTGCCTGACCCATCTCTGTATCACCAAACCATTCACATCATTAATTTAATAATGCCATCAGCCATGAGAACCTCAATGAAGTGATTGTCAAACTTATTTACCAGTCGATTGGCCAAGCACAATGGCCAATGGCCAGCCAATAGGCCATTGTGAACACTGGCTGAATACTGTCTGGCTATTATGGAAACCGTGCGAAATGGTAGGTTGTGATTGGGTCAATTCAATGCTGGTCAAATATTTAATGGGTTAATTCATTCTAACTTCGCAAATAACAAGAGGAGTTCGGAAATAGATTTTAATATTTAAAATAAAATAAAAATCTCACGACTTTTTCCCCTTCGAGGATTCATCTGTGATCAATACTTAGAGCATGTATGAAAAAATAATAAAATAAATATTATAGGACATTAATTTTTACACAGCGCCATCTAGGCCCAAACTAAGCATGGCTTGTAATATGGGACCTAGATTACGGATGAGGATTAACCTACTAGGGGGTAGTCAGAGGCACGTCCTAACTTTCGTTCGGCACATGCCCACATTTTGCAAGTACGTAGCTAGTATTCAATACGTACAGCTAGTGATACATGTCATTCGGACTTTTTGGTCCTAGAGACATGCCGGTTTCCTCACGATGTGACCTTCACCGTCAGAGGATGTGCATGTGTATTTGACGCATACATAAACTGTCAAAAAAACTAAAGTTTTGTGCACGACTTGATTTGAACCCGCAACCCTCGGATCGGAAGGCACTTGGCCACACAGCTCATTCTAATATTTATCCATATAATAGCCTTGGAAACAACAAATACTGATTACATAATTATGTTCACAGTTACCCGACTACCTCAAAAGGATGATTATGTTTTTCGCGATATGTATATTACGGTATGTCTATTTCACTGGCAAGCTCTACAGCCTATAGATGGATTTTGGTGATGTGTGTTGGTTTGTTTAAATTGTGACAAAGACTAGGTAGGTACTAAAGACGGATATCATTTTAATTTAGGGAGTGCGAATCTAAATTTAGGAGGTAAGGAAATCGTTTTACATAACATGGGTATGTACAGTTTCAGTTTATTTTTAGGTACTTTATAGAAACCCAACAGTAAAGCTACTTGAAAGTTGAAAAACAAAAACCCGGCTACAAAATTTTGAAATGGCTTAAGGAAAACGTATATGTTCAGTAGTACCTAGCATAAATAAATGTTTTATTATAAATAACATGGTAGGTAGGTAATATTGAATAAAATCGTCAAAAGCTCTTTTTATTTATCTTTTGATTTTTACGGTAGTATTTTAGTTTATAATTATTATCATTATCAAATTTATAATATTAATAATCCTAAAAAAAAGCGATCGATTTAATTAACTCCGGAGAGTCAAATCACTATCACTTGACGACATTTTTGTGTCAGAGTGAAAATAATAATAATCTGAACACTTTTTCGCTCGCGCCATTTTCTCGATTTCATGTTCTGTCTATGGTGGCCAGTTCGATTTTCGAATATAAGTACTTTCTTTGCAATGCCGGCATGCTATGAGACTTCGTTTGAGTTTTACGTTACTAATTTAAACCAGTTTACTCCCTCCCTATCACTGCCTAAAGCCACGTTACATACAACTTTAATTGGGAGATAATGTATTGCTCTATACGTCGAGATTGCATAATACGAGTATGTATTTGGACACTGTTAAGGAAATGGTCCGGAAAAAGTATGACAATCTAAACATATTTTAGCACCGGCAATCAATTTAAGTTCAACAAAAGTATAGCAAATGATATACATTTGCTATACTTTTGTTGAACTTAAATTGAATATTTAGAAAGTGAGCGAAAGTTAGTGCTGAACTGTTACTGCTGAGGTGTTAATCATTTTGTATGAGATTTTTTTGGCCTGAAATAGGCTATTTTTACAATTTCAATCATATTTAGTTTATTAGTAAGGTGGTTACTTCGTACTAGAGGTCATGGATAATGTACGTTAAGGTGGTTACTTCATAAACAACGACTAACGACCCACGTATTGAGGTAGTTAAGTACATTGATTACATTAAATTGAAAATTGGTTTGATCTCTAGGTCGCTACTACGCATATTCTCAACTCTATCTCAAGCATATTTCTACATTTATAATACGACGGGGAAGAGCTTGGCCTTCATCTCACCTGGTGTCAAGTTATGATCGGGCTTAAGGTACTCGCACAAGGAATCGCACTTTACCAGGATTAGCCATCTTAACCCTAAATAGCGTTTTTTAAATAAGCGTGATAATTATACGTACCCCTAAATGACGAACACTTCAATCTAGAATTGTAATTTTGGCCTCAGGCGGGTCAGATGGTGGTAGCTAGCCAGGTGGACTTAAAACATGACCTACCACCAAACCATCACAAACTTGTTCTCCCCTGGGGATCGAACCCGGTACCTCTGGTTGATACTGGTGGGCGAAATATTTCACAGAGGCGGTCTCTTTCTCATAGAGGTAGACTCTTCTCAGTTCTCTATAGATACATATTTTTCAATCAAAGCTTCTGTACGGATTAGGGACGGAATTCAATGTCTTTTTTTTTGTGAAGTAGAAATAATGTAAATGTTTGAAAAAAGTAAACATTGTATCAAAAAAGAAGTTACCGAAAAGGTTGCATGAAAATCATAGACCACTTTGGTTGTTTTTTGTTTTGTTTTTTTGCTAACATAAAAACTGTAAAAGATCTGAACTGAAAACGATCTTCTGAAAAAGATCACTGCGAGACATGGACCACTCCCAAGACATTGCTTCTGCCCTCCCAGGGAAGAAACAAAGCAATTTGCCCTAGCTACCATGCTCAGCAGGCTGCTGTTTGGTCTATTGCCGGCGTTGGCCTTAATTTCATCAAGATTTGTTCAGCCATTAACACGTTACCTACAGACAGAGACAAAGTCACTTATAAACTGAATACCTATTAGTTAAAGTATGGACTTCTTATTCTGAGTGGGGATGACCACGGCCTGCACTGACGTCCCGCTGTGGATGTGCATTGTCCCCCATTGCTTTAATTGACCCTACCCCAGCCAGCCCAGCTCCTCAAAATACCGGAGCAGGGTTTTGGGTTGTTGGTGACACTTGTTGAGCGCGACAGCATACATTGAGAGTGACCTTGATGCTGTGGGCGATGATGCTTGCTCCAAGCCGGGTCCAAGCATTTTCCTAAGGCCCGTATTCTCCCTAGCTGATTTTGTAGCCGAGCAGTGTAGGATCACGTGCTCTAGTGATGGATCTTCTGTCAAGTCGTCTCTTTGAAACTAGGGTTTAATCCTTGAAGCACAGTCAAATACCACAAAAACGATAGTACACCTCTGGTAACCACTTTGCTTCACCTACTTACGACACACCTCTCGTCTTGCCAAACACACAGGCAGCCGGTGCGGTGTAGCGTGCACGTATATTTACACAGATTTTACTAATTACTTAGGAAACTTTATTTAGTTCAAAAAACTTTAGTCAAAACTAGTGAATCAACTTTCAAGCGAGTTTCGCAGTATCCGACTCAAGTGTACAAGTAACAGGTTTTAACTGAATCTAGGTAGAAAAGTGAATGATGGAGGTCAAAGTTGGTGTGTTTATGGTGTTATGTTTTTGTGTGTATGGGACAATACAACTGATCCCGCTGCGTAAGTATTTGTGGTGGACTGGGAGTGAGGTCTGAAGTAAGCTAGATCCTGCATGGGTGAAACTTAAAGAGTCTAAGAATGTGTCAGAGCCAGAGGTCCCGGGCTCGATTCCCAGGGGAGTACATTAATCAATGCCAAAGTTAAGTAATGTACTCCATCGAGTCTAAAGCGTAAATTGTGGCCAAAAAGCTGGTCATCCTAAACAAAGTCAAGCGATATTTCACACCTGGTCAACCTTTGACTATATATAAAGCTTAAGTTTGATCCTATATGAAGTATTGCAGCCACTTTTGGGATGGTTCAGCCAAATATCAACTTGCTGCGCTTGACTCGGTGCCAGAGCCATGAGGCTCATAAGTGAAGAATAACCTTGCCAAATCAAGGCTCAAGGTTGCGTGTTTGTCGGTGTTTTACAGATTGTACTTCGGTGAGTGTGCTCAGGAGCTTCACGACCTTATACCGCCTTCACCGTTCTTCAATAGAAATTTCAGACGCACAGCCTATTATCATCCCCTGCTTGATATCCCACGCATAAGAACTGTATAGGTAAACGCTTTCAAGAATCTTTTATTCCGCGCACTGCAAGAACTTGGAATAAGCTCCCAGCGTCTGTTTTTCCACTGTGCTGGGAACCTAAAGTCTTCAATAAAAAAATAAATAAAAAAAATGTGCTTTATTTGGTTGGTGGTAGGACTTTTTTCAAGTCCGCCTGGCTAGCTACTACCATCTTACCTATGTCTGTCGCTATAACAACAATTCTAAATTGTTGTGTTCCAGCAGTTGAGGGTAAGATTGCCAGTTCAACAGATTCCGGGTGAAGTGCGCATAACTTGAAATTCCTTAAAAAAAATCTAAAAAAAAGGTGAAGGCTGGTGTATTTTCCACCTTTTATGTATAAAAAATACATATACATATATATATAATGTATAAAATTGAATATTAAAAGGGTATAAATATAGTATGTAATGGTTACAATCCATTTCATATCTCGATGATGCAGTAAACTAGGTACCTGCTACTTTTCTTATCATGATAAAAAAAAACTTTAATTTATAAATAGGGTTACTAGGGTACTTCAGGTACGTACCACTAACCTGACATATAAGGCTATAGTTTGGCCCTATACCTACTTCTTAGCTCACAACGCATTTATTCCCCCAGCGGACTACATCCACCCTTGCAAAGAACTAAGCGATGAATGCTTCACGAAAGCCACCCTGGACGCCATCCCCGGGATCGTGAAGGGCATCCCGGAAGCGGACATCCCTCCACTGGACCCTCTTTACCTGGATAAGAACATCAGCATCAATTTACCGGGGAACTTGAAGATGACCTTCCATAACGCGAAGCTGGTCGGACTCAGCAGCTGTGTTCCTGATAAAGTATCGTAAGAACTTCTAATGTCTGCCACCTGGCTTGCGACCAAAGTCCAGCGCCAAGTTCCCTCTGGGGATCCAGTGGCAAGTTCCCTCTGGGGAGTCAGTGCCCTCTGGGTGAGCTCGCTCCATGGTAGACCTCACCCTGCCTGTGCAAGTTTTGAGGTCAAGAGTTCACTCACCCTTTTCATCTAAAAGTTGGCTCTAAAAAGAAGAGTTTAAATAAAAAGTCTGACTGATCCAATAAAAGTGTGTAATTTCCGGGTTTGTCCGTCCATCTGTCTGACCAAACGCCTGTTCAAGAAGCCAAGGGAAGATGAAGGTTAGGAACCCACGGTGTGCGTACGTGTTTGGTTTTCACCGTCGTATCTTAAGTTAATAGTAGGTATGTAGTTCGAGTATCCAAAACCAGTTAAAACAAACCAACACCAACAATATCTTGCTCGTTTCAGCTCCCGCCGAGAAATCCGGACGTTCATCTTCGACATGCACTGTAACTTCACCATCAGAGGCGCGTACAGCGTCGTCGGGAGGCTACTTCTCTTCAACCTGGACACGGAAGGCAGCGCCAAGATCAAAATTTGTGAGAACTTTCCTTTTTTATCCAAATGTCTCGATCTGGACTTTTGGTTTGATTTCCAGCTTTGCAGGCTTGAATCACCTGATTGTCAGATAAGCTTGATCACTCCGTGGTTTGTCATGGGCATGTCAATTCGTATTTACCTATTAGATGATTTACCTACTCAGCTTTGAGAAACCCCATTTAAATAAGTGCCTGATCCGCAGGGAACCAGAGGATCCGGCTGGAGGTTGCGGAGAAGGTGGTAAACGGTCACTACAAGATCAACTCCTACAAGTACAAGGCGGACTACGGAACTGATCTAAAACTCAATCTCACCAACCTTATCAGGGGAAACCCTGTCATTAGTAAGTGTACTTACCTTATTCTGTCGCTAAAACAACAATTCTTTAAAAAATATTGTTTTCCGGTATTTAGAGGTAAGAGAGCCAGTTCCTCAGTTTGTTGAGGATTCCGGGTGGAGTGCGCTTCCTCCTTCAGCCTTATCATAACTTGAAAATCAGGTCAGATGAAGGCCAAGCATCTCCCTGTACACTCTCGCAGGGGAGAGGTAGGGAGATGGCACCTAGTACCTAGACTTGGCAAACCAAGCCAACTAAAAGGCCAAGCGCTTCCCCGTCGTACAAAAAACAACCTGCGAGCTCATGCATGCCGCAAAATATATTTGTCACCTGTGGATAATTCGCAACGACAAGTCTCATATCATTTTTCCCGCATGACACTGACTTTAGCCCCACTACCACTACTTTAGAGCCACTGCGTAAAACCAGGGCCCAGCACATGACAAGAAACGTGACAGAGACGACATAGAGAGAGAACAACAGCCTATAGTGGCTGTGGGTCTCTCTCTATGTCGAGGCGAAGTGACTAAAGAATCTCGACTCTACTGGACACGTTTCACCGCACCGCACCGGCCTAGTACCAACACAACTGCTAGCAATAGCTACTGCGATCGCCAACCCTACCAGGAAAAGTTACCAGGTGAAGGTTACCGATAAAATGTCAATGATAAAATTTCGGACCCCTTTGAAAGAGATATTGCACGCAAGGAAGAGAGTGAGATTAGGATTTGTTCAAATTAATACCGAAGAGGGGTGCAGGACCCATTGTTTTTACGATCCCATGTCAACCTCTACTCGACTTCTAACTATAAGAAAACTATGTATAAACTTTAGTTCTCAACAAAAACCCATTTTTTTTTTGTAAAAATGACGGAAGACAGAAGCTATTCTGTCTTATTACTAGCTATATAGGCCAGAGTAAGGATAAAGTCTGATGGAGCGAGCTTTCCCAGAAAGCAATGGCTCTCTTACGCACGGCAAACCATTTGCTGCCGGACATCGGCTGGAGGAAGATCGCTAGCCAGGACCTTTACAAGTCCAACAACACTGGTGTGATCATTCAGCCGTAACCGCTAGCAAAAGCCAACGACTCCGTTCCCCGAAATAAGATTAGAATTCCCAAAAAAGTTTCGTTTTTTCGGAATCTGGACAGACACCGCTATATGCACCTTAATGATGTGGTATCCACATCTGACACTATAGGTGCGTACTTTCCTCCCAGGTGCGAACGTGCTCCAGGTCCTGAACGCAGACGCGCAGACCTTCGCCGGCGAGTTCGGAGGCCCCATCCTTGACTACGCCATCGATTACGCCATGAACGTAACCCAGCGGTTCTTCAACGCGTTTACATACGACCAGATCAGCCACGTGCCGCTCACTGAGGAATTCTTCGAGAAGGAGTAGCCAGCTCACGTTACCAGCCTAGAAGTTTTGGAGGAGTCTCACGTTTCAGCAATCTTCAGCGATAACTGAATTCAGACACACAGCATCTCAATCTGGTTGATGTATCAACATGTAGTGTTCGGGCTGTCTTTTACCTCGGACGGAGTAGTTCAGAACGCCTGCTCACGTTTGTTTTTACATACCATCACGAACACATGTTACTTTATTTTACCTTTACTTGTCAGATTTGAAATGAAAGCCTCGGGATTTTCACTTGGCATGTCTTTTGTTTGATGACTATCTATTCAATAAACTATATAGGGCGCGCGAAGGAAACAACCCTCATCCAAGCAGGTTCCAGGTTGTTTTACTTACACAGAAGCACAGAGCTGTTGCTTTCCGAGGCTCATACCCGCTTTGTAGCTCCCTGTGTTGCTGGAATAATTGACCCCCACCTTTAGCGCATAATCGTTATAGGTATTATAGGAGCCATGCCATTTCGGCATTTTAGAGGTCAGATAGCCCGTTTCTCATTTTGTGAGGATTCCAGATGAAGTGCGCATACACCGGCCTTTTCATGACTTGAAAATCAGGTGATATGAAGGCCAAGCACTTCCCGTCGTACAATAAAAAAATATGGCTATCCTTTAAAAAACTTCCTAGGAAATCAACATCTCTGATATATGTATTTTTTTTATTAAAAAATGAAATAATTCCGAAACGTCTGCTAATTTGATAAAACCTTTTTCACCCGACTTCCTCAGACGCAAGGTTATGTATGTATTTCGAGAGTATGTATGTATGTTTATATCGAAATGAATGTAATGAGTCTCCTCTAATAAACGCATAAAATCAAAAATTTATTTAGTTTTGGGCCCATAACCTTTTGTTGATATTGAACTGCATCGTTTGCATCTGAACGTTTCTAAATCTTAATTAGCTATTTATATGATTAATTCAATTTGGTAACTCCGCGAAGGCTAGACTAGACATAAAAAGGTATAACCCTCATCTTATAATTGTGTGAAAGGTGGTATGAAAACGATACAAGGTTAATAATACATTACTAGTGAAACACTCGAGCTTCGTTCCCATCATCCCGTGTGAATGTCCTAAAATCCTATCTTGGTGCACCCTACAAAAAGAGAAAGAGAAGAAAAAGCCTAGCTTAGTTATAAGTAGTTAAACCGCCTCTGTCTCTAGTGGTCCGCCTACCGGTGTCAGACCAGAGGTCCCGGGTTCGATCCCCAGTGGGAGTACAATATTGTGCATGGTTTGGTTGGTTGTAGGATTTTGTTAAAGTCCGCCTGGCTAGCTACCACCATCTTAGCTAATTCTGTTGCCTGCCAACAATTCTTAAATTGTTGTGTTCCGGCATTCAGAGGTAAGATAGCCAATTCCTCAAACAGTTGCAGATTCCGGGTGAAGTGCGCTTCCACCTTCGGCCTTATCATTACTTGTAAAATTAGATGAGATGAAGGCCAAGCTACCTCCCGTTGTAAAATAAAAAAAGGTATCGGTTTCGTAAGATCGTTGATTCGAACGGTTACTGGATGAGATCGTTTTCAGCGATAAAGCCGTCCATTGTTTTACCAGTGTCGCTTAGACTAAGTTTCTTCAATCTGTATTTAGTTATGCTTTTTGTAAGTGGTGAACAATAAAGAGTATATACGTACCTATATCTACTCGATCGATGATTACAGATTATTCAGTGAGCATTATTTTGTAATTATTTCCTTCCGAGAACTATCCCCCCATGTTTCAGTCGCCACTTAATTTGGTACATACGGACAGACATTTCCGACACGGTGTCGGGACGCGATGGGGTGCGAAAATGCACTGAAGATAAATCGGCGGTGCGACCCCGAGGGCGGTTTTTGTGATCGTCCTAATGATCGCGGGTTTTTAGATAGAACGTTTGAAAGTGTGACAGGACATGACAATTGGGGTGTGATCTACTTTTGGTCTACCGAGCAACGGAATCACTGGCTTTCCCTGGCGGTTACGGCCTGAATCATCACAACACTGGTAGAAAGAACTGTAAAAGCCCGCCTGGCTATCGACAGCCCCATTTGTAATGGCCGGCGCGAAACGCTTTGCCGTGTTCCGGATCTGTCAGCCTCGCGCCATCGAAAAACCTCATCCTTAATCTGGCGTAGAGCTAAGCATCAAGGTCAACAGCTAACCCATCGTATAAATGATGAAAATATAGCACAAGAAAACTTACAAACTTACTTTAAAGAAAGCTTACCTAAAGTCGGTGCCCTCCGGGTTTTTAAAAATCTTGCGGGGTTTTGATTGAGGCAACACGTGACCCAAGTGCTGGCTCTTATTTAGGCCAGCGAGTTAGTGTCTTGGGCACGCTTCCGTCTGGTACTGGTCTGTAATGTAACAGTTGAGTTACCTATAGGCCGTTTGTGATGGTCCTTAGGTAATCTGACTGATTCCTTTGTGCATTTTATTTAAGAATACGAGAAAACTATTTGAAATTCGTTGACTCATGATAAAAGAAAACTTTTGTTATTTTCCGGAAATAGAAATGCCGTCGCAAAACAAACATTTCGCGGAGACACCGATTTAAAAATGCATCGGCAAAGTGCTGCCTCGTGTATGCAGTACCTACACCTACCGTACCTATGTATATACAAACCAGGAATAATATGGATAGTCCATTATCGTTACGGTAGCGAAGTGACTAATATAGCCGGATCAATGGATACGGATAATGGATTTTGTACTGTGCGGTAAAAACACTCTTGAACTTTTAAAAATACATCAAATAAAATTTTAAATCAATTATCAAAAATAAATTCAATACATAAATTATGGATAATTCTAACTGTTATTTTATAATTTATTTACCATTTACCTTAGACCTATCATGTAAAGGAATAAAATGTTTTTGTTACTGTTGACCATTGCGACTCTTTCTAGAGAAAATGGGCCATTTGATTTGCGTTGATGTCATATGAGGGGACTAAGGTATTTTACAACCTGGAGACGGGTGGCAGAATCCGCCTGACTCTAATTGCGAGCACTCAAATGCATGGCAAATGTATTGACTAAGGCTATATTATAAATATTTAATCTATATCTATACAATTGCGCTCTACTAGCTATGAGGTAGTAATGAAGTATCTTCGAAAATCTGTGAATAATGACGCCAAAATCGAGGAAAATTTTAAACAATTTCAGACGCTTCAGACCAAGTTATTGGTAAAGTCCCCAAAAAACGCATTTTTTTTTAATAGAGTATGATTATTTTGTTAAGTTTGCTTTTCACCCCGCCAGTCCAAAATGCGAACATTTCATGCGATTGTCTGGCTCCATCATTATTAATGGCTTATTAATTAGCCGTTCTCGGATTCCATGATTTACTCTTATACGTTATATTCTATCTGAATATCAGTAATAATAAGATAGATAGATAGATATACATTTATTTTGTTTACCAATACAACACAATAAATAACTAGGAGAACTATATAAATAGTGTGACAATGGGGGTGTATATCACTCTCTACCGGACAACCTTTGGATGGTATGGGCTGTTAGAAATAAGATGGGGTAAAATGGTGTTAACTATACTAGTATATTTATATACTTTTAATTAAGTAACTACAACATCTAAATATTATAACACGATTTAATAAGCTATATAAAGGTTCTGCATTCAGTATGTTCCAAGCAGATTGATCATTTAATTTCAGACAACTTAACATTACCTACATCTAGATAAAAAATTACATAATCCACGGTCCATTCCGTATAATGTACCTATTACCTTAAAAACTAACATCCACTAAGGAGTATTCGTAACCTTGTATCCAGGTAAGATAAAGCGCTTCACTGTGGTAAAAAAAAAAAACATTTCACAGCCGTGCTTATTTCCTACTCACAAGTATCATGCTCAATGAAAAACCCTACTCTCCCACATTAGTTAGGTAATTTTTTGTTTTTCAAGTGATCGCACTTGGTCACAACAATTACAAATGTTATAATTACACATATTCACAACTCGGAAACGCTCTAACCAACTGAGCCACGTAGGTCCTGATGCAGATTCCGAATTTATGTGTCATGTTACTCAGCTTGAGCGCTGATAACGCCATCTAGCAGAGATTCACTGAACTGTGATCTGCCCTAGTGTTTGAAATTACACTCAAATTTATATTTAGGAAAAGATGTCCCGTCGCAGGTTGTGAATTTTGTGTTATTATAACATTTGTAAATATTAGCAAGGTAGGTATGTGTATTTATATCCTCCGTAATCTTGTTCCTTTCCAATATTACAAGTGTTACATAATGCAGAGCCAGAAGATGGCTTGGAATAAAATGATAGGAAACATTTATTTCATATGAATAATTAAGTAGAGAAACGCCTGGGCCTGTGTTCTCATTATCTAATGGGAATTTCATAAAATCCTTTCTTAGTACACCCCTACACTACAACAAGAAACAACCCTGAAAATTTCAAGTCATCAACGCACAGCCCAGGTCAGAGGTCCTAGAGACTTCTGGCTTGAGCGTTTATTGTCAGTCAGTCAGTGGCTCAAATACTAGACAATTGTATATTATGTAAGTAATACAATTTAATTCATGTCTAGAAACAAAAGTATATGACTGATTTTAGCAATCAGCTTACAAAATGTAGGTAAGTACAATTAAAACAACTATGTACAAAGGAATTGCTGATCTAAATAAGAGCCAGCCCTTGGGTCACATGTCGCTTCAATCAAAAGCCCCGCAAGATTTTTGAAAACCCGGAGGGCACCGGCTCCCCGCGGACCCAAGGTCGCGACCCCAAAAGGCTCCAATAGGTAAGCTCTGTCGAGACCACTATATTTGCGCCTTTTGTGATCCTCGGCCGAATCAGCCGCCGCACCAGCCCTAACTGATGCAAAGTCATATGAAATGGCGCTAGGGTGTCGACGCAGGTAGCGTCCCACACCAAAGGCCTACCCATTACCCAAGGGACAAGAGTCATACCGTCGTCGGGCCGCTTACCATCATCACGTAACAGACCATTCGGTATAAGAACGGCTGGAATATAAGTAATACATATAGGTAAGTATTAAGATTTGTTTATTGAACAGTGGACATATTATGATAAGATGATGATAGCTAATTGTATCAGGCTTCAATTCAATGAAGAAACATAACAAATATATAAAAATAAAAAGGTGAAATTCAGGATTCAATCGATTTTTCTGTTTTCAGGTAAATATTGAAGAAGATGTTATAGTACTTACCAAAATCAAGTGGTTTGGTACTTACAATCTCTATAGACAAAACTTGTATAAGTACCGACCAAATAAAAACATTAAACTTGCACAATAAGATTAATAGGGGAAAATCGGTAGGTAATTTGAATTTAGAGTTCAACGCCCGCTTTACTTGTTTGTTTTCCTTTTAGCGTTCCGTAAAAATAAAATAACAATCAAAAGTTTTCAGACGATATCTCAGTCGTTCGCGTGACTTCTGTTATGAATGTTGACAGAACCGAATTGGTTTTCGATGTTGTTCGAAATGGATTTTTGAAATTGGAATCAAATTTAAAAAAAGGTTACCGAAAAAAATGCTACAATACTATTTGCAGGTTTTGCTATGACATATTTGGTACTATTATAAAGACATGACACAAATGGTAGGTACTAGGTACTACATAAGTTGGTAGATACCTACTAGGTACCTATTCAAAACGTTTGTGCCCTACTGGTTGGTATTTTTTTTTAAACTGTCCTTATTGATATTTTTTTGACTTGTGAAAATCTTTGAAGATAACCTCCCGATCTGAGGGAACCGGGAGGTTATGCCAGACTTACTTGCTAAAAGCAACATCATTTGGGGTTCTATCTGAGCGAATATTTATTTCACCATTATTTACTACAGTCCTTATTCTATCCCAACCAAGGAAATAATTATAAAGAGATGCCTTTTCTGGGGCATTGATCAGACATCTCAATCCTCGATAAGAAGGTCATCGTGTCAATTGGATGTCTGGTCTAATGTATAGATTGCTGAAGCCATAATTTATTTTCTTTCTTTCAGGAATCAGATAAGAAAGTAGTACCTACCTACTTTAGTTAACCTACATCTTCATGTGGGCGGGGTAACAAAACAAAAATTTTGGGGTTCCGTACCCAAGGCGTGCCAACGGGACCCTATTACTAATACTCCACTAACCTCTCTCATGAACCGTAACAGGTAGAAATTTGTCATTTTCATAGAGTGTGTAGGTATTTTTTCCGCAATTTTTATAACGAGAAATATCTACAAAAATAATTTAATTTAAATAAAAGTAGGCCCCGATACAAGTAACGTGATTTTTTGTCTTGAAATGCCAACACCGACAATCCGACCCTCGATGTTGGCTGTATTTGGCCAGCTTTTTACTTGCCGCTGCCGTCGCCGTCGCCTCGCCATATTACAAGATAACGTAATTATAAGTACCTACCTACTGGCTGACCAAATACCGTATCATCGAATTGAGAGGTTTAGGGAGGTGGTCTATCGACCTCCAGCCATTTGGCGTGGTTGGAGAAGCGAGCAGAGGAAGGCCGAAGTAGAGCTGGATGGATTGTGTGAATTTGTATGAAAGACATGCGTATGAAAGGCGTGGATGAGTTGACGGCTGATAAGAGTATTGTGTCGAACCCACCAGTGTACCCAAGTAGCAAACAAGAATAGTGACTAAATCCAACATTTCTTAACTTGATCTAAAGTAGGTTTTCGCTAAATCAAAAGGGATTTCTTGAAGTAATTACTTTCTTTAAGACAATATAGTTTTAACCTACCGCTGCTTTAGCTAATTAGGAATATCCAAAACCCAACTTAGTATTCTCAAAACTGTTTTGTATTATGGATGCCTAAATTTTTTTTTTTTTTACTATAGCCAGATTTTTTAAAAACTTAAAACTACCTATATTGAATAACTGAAGAATCGGTTTTGTCTGGCAAAGTAAAAATAGGTTGATCTACACAACTTAAGATGTAAGTTCTAAAAACTGATTTTCTGAAGTATTCCTTTTTTAACAAGTTGAGTAACAAGTTGAGATAAGGCCGAAGGTGGAGGCGCACTTCACCCGGAACCTCCACATCAACAAGCTGAGGAACTGGCTATTTTTATTGCCTCTGAATACCGGAACACAACAATTTCAGAATTGTTATTATGCCGACAGAATTAGGTAAGATGGTGGTAGCTAACCAGGCGGACTTAAACAAAGTCGTACCACCAACCAAACCAAGCACAATATATTGTACTCCCCATGGGGATCGAACCCGGGAACTCTGGATCTGAAATGGGAGGCTTGAACCACTAGACCACAGAGGCGGTTAAAACACAGTGAAGAAGGCCCGTCTGTTTTATAGCAATTTCTATCGATTTTACACGAGAAACAATCATGCGTTTAAAAAAAAGCGTACAACGCCTTTTTAGCCTTATAAATTTATCAAAATTAGTTGTCTAATCGCCATTTTCATAAATCTTTACGTAAGTATTAGATATTATAAAAGTGTACCATATTGTCTAAAATACAATTACATTAAGTAAAAAAAGGTTTAAATTTTACTTCATTGAGTAATTATAGTATCTGTGCAGTTAAATATTGAAAGCCTACTAACTTAACTTAACTTAACTAGGTATTGTAGATGTCTTCAAGTCTATTTCTCTTTCTAAAGTCAACCTACGAGATATCTTGAAACCCGTGTTTGGAGAAATGCAAAAACCACTCTCTTTAGTAGGGTTTAAGTCTGTCTTAACAGTAGTATTAACTCTTGTCTTAAGATTCTCCTAAATACTGTGTGTTTTACTTTACTGAACCTTGAGGGATATCCCTAGGAATATCTTGAGGGACATAATAGTTTTACCCAAGACAACAGCTAGAATTCGTCTTCTTGCCTTCAAGATATCTGCAATACCCTTTTAAGACTCTCCATTGCTACTTGGGTAGGATAAGGGCAGAAGAATGATGATGAAGTTAGGCACATAGTGTTTTCTACGTCAATTCGTCTCGGTCAGCCGTCCGATAGATATGTATAGTAAGGTAAGTAGATACTAGACACCGCATTGACTATAGTATACTATATTATTAGTTTTTATAAATATGTTCATTTGTTTTTTAGTAAAATAACGGTGATCATTTTAAAACACACTAAACCCCCTCAAAAACTATCAATAGCATGAAAAGGATACATCATATCGTTTACGCGATCCAAAACCGTCCACCCCAAAAATACAAGAAAACATAAATAATTTTAGTCATAACAAAATCATCACGTAAATGAAAAACACGTTTTTCGTCACGTTATTTTAGTAACGCACGTGGGGACACGTGATACGGTGTTGCCGAGTGTACCGGTATCAGTTTTTTAGCCGACTGTACCTAACGTTAAAAAAGTGAAAAAAAGTAGGATACACTCATCTTTCGCGCGAGCGATATGTTTTCGGTGGCTGTGGATCTCAAACTTTTAATTCTAGCCTAGTCAAAAAATTTTCACTTTTTAAATGTCATTCCGTATGTCAGTCCGTTGACTAATTCGTATTCCGTGGAACATTTAATAGTTTATGAATCCATTTCCATCCATATTCCATACTTCCAAAAGTAGGTAAGTACCTTTTATTCTAGCAATATCAATTCGAGTTTCTCTGTGTGAGAGTGTCTCTGTTTGGTTAGTTATTTACCTTTTCACTGCTAAGCTACTGATCGGATCTTCATAGAATTTGGCAAGGAGATAGTAAATTGTCCAGGAAATTAACATAGGCTTCTTTTATAAAGCGTTTATTAAGTAAATAAAAATTATGACCTGAAAGCAGCATCATATTGGATATGGATATTGTTTTATGTCTGTAATCGAGAGGTGGGGCATAGTCGGTTCCTACTCACTATTTAAGCAGCCCTTCTGGTGAATATCGCATCCAAATAGCTCCTGCGGTGAATAAGGTCTCCAGGTGAAACTAGTTGGAAACGCGCGATTGAAGCTTCCGGAGCTGCAAGCGTCCAACGGCGACGGTATACACTTACGATCAGGTGAACCGTATGCCTGTTTGCCACCTTAGTAGTATAAAATTATGTTATTTAGTAGCTTAAGCAAAATCTCGAATTTATCTTACTGTAAATGTATCTTGTTAAAAGAAAAAACTGCTCAAAGTTTGAGAAACACAAGTCTTTTAAAAAATCACCCCAATCGTAATCCCTACTGACAAGTCTTCTAGCTTGTAAAGACATCCGTCATTCGACTCACCGCAACGATCACCCCGCATTTGGCCACCCTCAACCACCGACCAGCATACAAAGATCCCAAGTAACCCACAAACACTTCGAAATTCAAGATCTAAGGCGGGTCAGATTAAAATTGTTTGTGTGTGATACGTATTTTCAGGGTGTAATGTGTCACTTCCGATTTTGTGAAATCGCGTTTTTTGGGACGCGACTGACTTACATTCGTCGCTTTCAATTAGGGTGGTCTATTCTAAATTAAAAGTTATTCACCGCCATTTTCACTTTCGCAAGGATTGTAACAAATATTACGTGTCATCTAAGTAGGTGCCGTAGCGGGAATCGAACACTCCAACTCAGCCCGCGGATGTCGTAAAAGCCGACAGAAGGATCTTACGAAGAAGGGCAGTAGCTTACCTACTTCTATACGTTACACCTTGACTCTATCACCAGCACGCCTGCCAAGCAGTATAGTGATTATGTTTAAACCTTCCAGTTTTTGAGGCGATGGAGATAAATGGGCTGTTGAAGAAGTAGTAGGTATATTGTATCTACGTAAGTAAAAACATAGATAATTCAAAAGAGACGTTCGTGAGATCACGGAACGGAAAATTACAATCAATACCTAACCTACCTACCTAGGTAGTAATTATCGTGGTACTATCATATTTGTGTCTTGAGGGGTCAAGGTGTATTGTAGCTTACTTCAATGTAATAATGATTACCTAGTTAAATACATACTGTTTTGTCAATGCGTGCACGCCTTCCTTATGAATAACCCGATGGAAAACAGCATACCTACTGCAATACTGCGTCTACCAACTCCACGGATATGTCAATTTCGTATCGAAATTTTACTCTTTGGAGAAGGCCCATATCCTGCGTGGTATCCGGATTATAAGTATGACCTATGACCTTACCCATTGCAGCATAGGTATGCTAAATCCGGGACCTCTGGATCTGATACCGCGGTTGGCAAACCACTAGACCACAGACCCAGAGACGGTTTTTTTTCCTGGTATGTTTTATTAGAACAATATCAGTATAAAGTAACAGACTCACGACATTTAACCCTTCAAGGATCCCTCTGATCACTATTCAGAGCATGGATCTTATAAGGATCACCTACTAGGATCGTCAGAGGCACGTCTAAACTTACAATCGGCATATCCACCACCATCCACGGTTTGCAAGTAGGTAGGCCCATTACCTCTTAGCAGAGTATTTTCTAGCCAGTGACACATGTCATTCGGGTTTTTGGTCCTAGAGACATGCCGGTTTCCTCTCGATGTGACCTTCACCATCAGCGCACACCTACATGTGCATGTGTCAAATGCGAAAATAAAAAAATATACTTCCAAAAAACCCGAAAAGTTAATTTGTCTAGATTTTAACCCATGGGTTACCTCACAACCTCCAAATCGGAAGGTGTGCCCATATCTACTTGGCCATACAGTTGTGAGAACAATATCTGTGCAAAAGGTCAGCTCAATATGTTCAGTAGTTAGTTTTGTTAAAAAGTAGGTACATTAACAAAGAACCACTAGGTAACTTGTATTTGGCAATGTTCGACAACTCATTCCCATCATACGGGAACTTATTTATGGGATGAAAAGCCTGTGTCATTTCCGGTATAGAGCAAGAAATGTGCAGAATTTGTGCTCATTAAGTTTTTGGCGTGAATCATCCAGAAAAACTTTCGCTTTTATAACATTCGTGTGATTAGAATACTTAAGTATAGGTACTCTACCTAAAGTATGGATATAAATACGTAAAGTATTCCGAAATAGGGATTTTGAAAATTCTGTTCTAATATCACATGCACCTATTTTATTCATATTGAGCATTTGAGGCATTCTTTCAGTGATAGCAAAAACACCGGAAGTCAAAGGGCGGTCTGTGATGAGAAACGTCACAAAAACTCGTGTCTAGGAGGTGCCGGCAGTTTGTACCTGTCACCTCCTGATGGATGGACCGGGCGCTGACGTGGAAAATCAGGAATTGATTTATACTGCTCGGAAATAGATAAGAAATCTGTGAGAAATGCGCTAATGGGGGCGGAATTTTTAGTTTTTCTGGGCGAAATACTTACGTAAATAGCTGCGGTGATATTTTTTCTGTGGTGACGCAACGCTGATCTTCGCTAGCCATGTTTCTAGTAAGTTTTTTTTTTATAAATGTCGATTTGTAGCTAACTATAAAAGCTTAACAAGGAAACCTTTAGGAAGGGAAGCATTTGGGTTATTAAAGTACCGTTACAAACGGTCTATAGATAACTCAACTGTTCCAGACCAGTACCAGACGGAAAGCGAGACACTGCATGGCTGCTTTGCCACGCTGATTAACTAATTACACTTATAGAAGTAGATATGCTTATTTTGTGGGCTAAATAAGATCCATCAAAAGCCCAGCAAGTTTTTGAAAATCTGGAGGGCACCGGCACCCCACGGACTCAAGGTCTCGATCGAATCCAAAAGGCTCAAATTAATACCTAAACTCTGTCGAGGCCACTATATTTCCGCCTTTTGTGATTCTCGACCGAATCAGCCGCCGCACGAGCCCTAACTGATAATCTAGTAAGTAAGATTGACTAGGAAATCTTCAAGAAAAGTATTTAGTGAGGAAATTAAAGGAAAATTTACGGAAAACGTTCAGAGATTCGAAATGTTCCAAGCACCAGCCAGCTAACGAGGTCACTGTAGATCGTTCGTTCGGATGACCCTATTGCTTATAGTTCACTGAAACCAATTGCGTACCCACTACCTACCTATATTATGGCAGCTTAGATATCCTATCGACATCCTCATAGCAAACGCGGTTGGTAAAAACAGGGTAGGTACATGGTAGGTATGTTTTTGTAGTACTAGCTTAGAGTTTGATAAGGATAAGAATAAGTACGAATTTTGTCCTACCGTTTTATACTTATATGCTTTATCGCAGATATTTAAAAATATTAGGCAAGTACTTACTACCTACCTTTTTTTATGCGATGGGTCAGCTCCCTTGACCTCGAGGCTTGCCTGGGCAAGGGTGAGGTCTACGGTCTACGAGGCTTCCCGAAAAATACCAAAAAATACAGCAGATAGATAACTAGCATCTGATTCCAAATTTTTCAGTGTGAAGAAAAAGTAGTGGGTAGTGATTTATGATCTGTGATAGTGAGATAAAGTGGTAAGTAGAAGATCTAAGGGATTTGACACGAACACAGGGGTTCTATCTATAGCGGATGTGCAAGATCGCCTACACATGACACGAAGGGTCCGCTCAGATAACGTGAGTAAGTAAGCCTGCAAGCTAGCCAGCGTACGCGCACTGCATTGTAATGTAGGTAATCGTAACATTTTCATCATCATCAACCTATCGTAGTCCACTGCTGAATGGTGCGCTACAGAACCCGATCTTCAGCTTTTCTCATCCACATCCTAGCCCTAGCTATGTCAGCAAAAAATGTCGTAGGCCTCTTCTCCTGTATTTGCAGGCCACGGTGGTCTTAATCCTTCGGCCACGTTAAGTTAAAACCCTTTTAACTTAGGCCGTGAAATAGGCAATAAAGCTAACACACCAGGGCAGAAGCATCCTCCTTAAAATCGGTTCATAGTACTAACAGATGTAAACCGTTACTACGTTCCTTATGAAAAAGGTCGAGACACCGAACTGCGAACTATGCGGAGTCCCTGAGGACCTCGTGCACGTCTTGATGGAGTGTGCCCGGAATGAGACCTTCCGATCTGCTACGTGTAAAAGTATTGTAAGGGAATCCTCTGATTGCAACATTATCCTGGCTAACCCCCATTCAAAAGAAATTAAACTCTTAATTAAATTATATGATTTGGTATACCTCTCAGATCGGTCCACGTAGTGTGGGAGAATCAAATGTACTTACCCACCATACTGTAATTTTATGTTTTTTTTTTCTTAAGTGTTCATTTTTTATCCTAGGTTACTGTTGGTTGATTAACAGAGCGACTTAATTATTTTAATTAAAGCTCTTTAAATAAAGAAAAAAATAAAACAACCTACCTACCAACCCGCCTGCCAGCCGTTAAGATTATGGCAACACACTGCTTGGAGGAACCGTCTCTTCCTCCTGTGCGCCGGTAACTGAGAATCAATGATGATGATATCACTGGATGTGAAGGAAGGCAGTGAAATGACTCCACGTCCTAAGAAAGTTCCAGTTCGCACGATGACTCAGAGATGACATGTAGTTCCGAATGCGAGTGAAATGCTAAGTGCCTGCTTAGAGGCGCGTTCCACAACGCGAACGGGTGACGCGAACACACCGTGGGCGGTAGGACACCATCGTGAATAAAGGTAGGTTCATGACAGCTCAGAAATTCAGAAGCATTTTATATGTAAGTTTTACCCTGTTTAGTTTTTAAGAGCTGTGGATTTTGTTAAATAAATATTTCTTTTCAACCCAATAATTGAGTTTCATTTTGAATTTAATGCATGGTAGAGCATCCAGGTAAGACGACTCGTGCGTAGTGAACTCTTTGTACAGAGAGCTCATAATAGGTTGGTATTTCTAGATTGGTCTCTTACCATAACTTGGAAGGTGGATTAGTGATCGCAACGGTAATTCACCAAAGTAAGCTGTTGCCCTTCTACTGGTACCCTTAGTCGGCTTTTTCGACATCCACCACGGTGTTCGCTCGCAGACAGACTCCCCCTTATTATTTATTTCGTAGTTTTTGTCTACCAAGTCTGATTTGAATACGTAATCCTGTGCGGTTGATGACTCGTGAGAGCTTACTAAGATCTGATAAGTGAATGTTTGAAATGCAAATGGAGATTTTCCTTAACAATACAATACAATACAAATCGTTTATTTTCAATCAACTCAGGATCATTTGATTCACACACAGTTTCATACAAAATAGGTACATACTTATAAATCTAGCAGAAATTGGAAGTATAACGGGCATGTCACAAAATACAAATTTAAATTTAATGAATTACAAAATGTCAAAATAAAATATTAATAAAAGTCAAAAAACAAAATAATGATTTAAAAATGAATTGAATTGCAAAATGTCAAGATATTCATAAAAGCCACAACAAAGTAATTATTTAAAAATGTCAAGTCTGAATTTATTATTATTATTGAGAGCATGCATCTGGGCGCAGTGATACAAATAAATGCAGTCAAACCTATTTGCAAATACGTTGATAATGCTGTTGGAGCTGGCCCGGACCCTGCGCATCAGAGATGTACCCCGCTTGCGCATGGTGCTGTAGAAACAGTCCACGCGCATCTCGGCGAACATCCCTGACGCACTACAGAACCGGGGCAGTCCCATCAGCACTCTGAACGCATTATTATATTGAACACGCAGAGCGCTGTACTGTTTTTGCGTATAGTTCACCCATAGGCTGCACGTGTAGAAACTCGAACAGTAAGCCTTAAAAAGTGTAGTTTTCACTTGTTTTGAGCAGCGTGCAAATCTACGAGCTATCATGTTCGCTCTTACAGACAGCGCCCTCCGTTCTCTCTCAATGTCAGCATCGTCTTTCAAGTCAGAGGTCAGAAAATGTCCCAGATATTTAAACTTATCTACTACGTTAAGCGGTACTCCACACAGTTTTATGCAAGGTATAGTGGACACTGGACAGCTTCCTCTGGCACGAAAAACCATGCATTCACTTTTCGTACTGTTATATTTTAGGCCATGTTCGTAAGCATACCTCTCGCAAATGCCTAGTAACCTGGCTAACCCACAATTTGATGCACTCAACAGCACCATGTCGTCTGCATAACTAAGATTGTTGACACAAACACCGTCAATATGGCAGCCGACACGGGTGCTGCTGAGCTCAACAATCAACGCGTTGACATAAAGGTTAAACAGCTTTGGAGACGTCAGCCCCCCTTGCCTCACCCCGGCCTCCAACCTGTATGTCTCCGAGTAAGCACCTGACCATCGCACCACATTGACTTGATTTTGATACCAGAACTTAAATATGTGGTTGAGTTCTGGAGGCAATTCAAGCTGTTTTAACTTCTGCCATAATACGTCATAATTAACCAGGTCAAACGCTTTAGACAAGTCGAGGAAACAAGCATATATGGGTGTTTTGCGATCGGTGTAGTACTTGATAGTCTGCTTCAAACTTAAAATAGCCGTCTCTGTGGAAAGACCTGGTCTAAAACCGAATTGATTATTATGTAGTTTCAGATAAGGACTAAGTCGAGTGTCAAGCAGACTATCCAGCACCTTTGCTACTATTGTGGCCAACGAAATTGGCCTATAGTTATTTTCATCACTTATATCGCCAGTCTTATTCTTCACAATGGGCACCACTACAGTCCTTAACATCTCCGCAGGTAGATATGAATGTCCCATACATAAGGTATAGAACATGGCAAGTACTCGAGGCAGATGGGGGCCCGCATGTCTTAGGTGTTCGATGCTGAGACCATCATGACCAGGAGATTTACCACGTGACATAGATTTTATAGCTTTATAAACGTCTTTGGCTATAAACCTAGTTCCTAATTCCTGGCCATTTGATCCCGCATCGCTCACCGACTGCGATGGTCCCAAAGGTGAATGAACGGCAAAATGATTCCTGAACATTTCGGCTATATCTTTTTTATCAGTGATACCAGCAACGCTTAACGTGTAGCTGTTTTCGCCAACTTTTAGCCACCAACTATAAAAAAAATACAAAGAAAAAAAAACTTACGGAATCGAATTGGAATGGCGCGAAATCGAAAAAGCTCTCAGATATGTCAAAATGACAATTAATTACAATACTTACTTACTCTGAACATTTGATAGGCGACACGTGACCCAAGGGCTGGCTCTTATTTAGGCCAGCGAATTAGCATAGCTATTCAGCGTGGCAATGCAGCCAGTATCTTGGGAACGCTTCCGTCTGGTACTGATCTGGAACAGTAGAGTTACCTATAGGCCGTTTATACATAGTTTAATTGTACTTTTAATTGAATAAATGAATTTTAATTTGATAGGTTGTTTTCAAAGACCTTATACTGTTGTTTTATCATTAGCTAGACAAAATTTCTGAAGGTATGCCTACCTTATTACCTCACCACAGTCGATGTCGTAAAACGCCCTATGTTGTAAACGTCAGGGCTGTCTATCACACAATGTACAGCTAATTGGAATGTTTAGCATTGACCCGTATCGGGACCTCCCTGCCAGTTGTACAGAATGCGGCAATATACTTATATGATATCTTTTAACGTGGCTTGTCTGAATGCATGAAATAGAATATTATGTTTTGTGATAGGGAAAAAAATGTAAAGCACGCCATCTTGTAACTAACCAAGTTTTTTTTATGTGCATTACTCCAGCAGGAAAGTATCTTCTAGAACGAAATGAGTTCAACAAGCCGATATATGCTGTATTAGTGCGCCAAGTATGCAATTAGTGCATGTTACCGTTTTGGAATAAAACGCGAAAAACGTTTCCTGCTGGAGCAATGTTCTTCCAGCAGGAAGATTCTAAACGAATGACCGTAGCCATAAGTGACATATATGGGCAGATAGCTTACATTTGTGCATAAAAGTGCGCGAAAAATGGAATTAAGGTTTTTGAGATATTTCATTTCCTGCTGGGAGAACGTTTTGCAGAATCGTGTTTCTCGGAAACCATTAGATGTGCACCCGTAAGATATACATACATGAGTAGCTCTTCATTTGTGCGTATTTCTCTCGTCTCTCTCTAACTCGCGCAATTAGTGCCACATATGCTATTGTTATGTTCTCTATTGATATCACCATGAACTAGACAAGGGTTGCACTTGCGCATAGCATCAGGTTTAAAAGTTTGTAAATAAAACGAATGCATTTTTATATCACTTATACATTTTATTAAGAACTTATAATATAACATTAAATTCTAATTCATGATTATGTATTTACACAATAAACGAAAATCTACTTCTTAGTATGAGATACTTAGTACTTAGTACCTACTTTATAAATTAAACAAACTCGCTGTGAACATAACCAACCCGGTTTTTTATTACGGTAATCCAACGAAAAAGTAATGGATATAATAATATATGATAGTACCTATAATATACACTGTATTTTCTCAAGGGAGTTCTAAGCGCAAAATCTAAACGGATATAGTAAAGGAAAAAAATGCTTGAAATTACGGGTTTGACCTAACAAAATTGTATGCACGTATTATTTTGTTAGGGTAAGCATTCTAACAGCAATGTTCAATAAGCGATCATAAGCTTTAGGGTAAAATGGCATATGACCACGGTTATCTTCTTAACATCACTATGAATCATTAAAAAATACATTGAAAATATTAGATGTAGGTTGTTCAGTTGATAGACAACAATATAATATATTGAATAGTTTGTACTAAACTATTTCAGGTGAGATCTTGTGTCATACATTTAGAGCGTGATTTTTCAGTAGTCGGGTTTTGGTTTATGAACTTCATTTTTATTAAATTTTTTTGATATAAAGTTATCTGAAAATTATAAATTAAAGAGATAAAATATGTTTGGCTCACATCTGAGGCGTCAGTTTTTTTTTTATTCGGGAAACATACAGATACAACATATAAAAAGGTAATACATTAAAAATAATTCCGAATCCAACAAAGTTTCCACTTTTAAGTAATACATAAAAGAAAGAAAGTGGACCAAATGCAAAATAACAAACCTAAAGCAAAATATGAAGCCAGAAATTTTAAACAACCTTCAAGTTAAATTTAATTTAAATTCACAACAGAATTCAGGAGGGCGCTTTTAAAACTGTTAAGTGATAGAAAGAACAAGTCAATATCATTTATACAAATGGGGGTGCATGCCTTTATCGGGTGCATGCAAGCATAACCGCGTGCAACAGCGAATACATATGTTTTTGAAATGTGCTAGCTTTCATTTGATACTGAGCACGGCATCATTTAACAAGTTTTTTTTTAGTTCACGACTTCATGTCCTATACTAGAGGGCGCCATATTAAATTTCATGTGACGTCATAATAGCCTATAACCAGACAACCAAGACCCTTGTAACGATATCTCATTTGTCAAATTGTGACAAATAGTTTAGAAGTTATGACATGCGTTTGCGAATGAAGAAAATGTGATACAATTATATTATTACGTAATAAACTTTGAGAAACTTACTTTAGTTGTCTTTGCAGCAAAAATCGATATTAAACCGAAAGCTGAACCTTAGATTTCAGATTTCATTTATTGGCCACATTATAACAAAGATTGCTATACAAGGCAAGTCACAATTTTTTACATAAAATATGTTAAACATTAAGATAGGTTAGTAATAGTTCACCAACTTAGTAAACGAAGACATGGAAAACACTCTGTTATGTGGAATGTTTCCCTGTGACAAAGTTGTGTATGTTTTTCTTAACCATTGCATCGTTTGCGCTGAGTAAGTAACTAAGTTAGTAACATATGCATTGCCAACTTATTTACAAACATTTTCAACATTTGATATTTAAGTTTTTTTTATTCCGATTACTTCTGACAGGAAAGATCATTCTTCAAAGTTCAAATATCGAACAAAATGGTTACATGTTATTATTATGTCTGCTAAAACAAAACGGGAAAGTAGCTAGTTCTGGGCTCCTTCCTGCAATATCATACTTTAAATATTTCAAGTATTTAGGTGATTACTTAAACACGATGATCTTAATTCATTAATAAAATCTTATTACATAATAATATTAAAAAAAAGACATTCTTTAAAGTTCAAATATTGAAAAATATACATATAGCTTACATCATATCATATTATTTATAATATAGCTTTACATATTTTATGAAAACTAAGATTAAGATTTTATAAATGTTCCAACATCATTAGACCATTACACCCATAGTTATTTGACAGTTGTTTGCTGTCAGGTCAGAGGGTTACATTATGCAACAAAATAAAAAAAAACATTCTATCCAAAATATTTTATTTTATATAATATAATACTTTTAACAATATTTATCCATAACTACATCCATTTAGATTTTGCCCTCAGTGGGCCCTCTAGAAAACTCACCTGTATATCTACTTACTTCTTCTTTATTACTACTTCTTTTTACTTCTTTCTGTATAAGTGGCACTTACGCATGTGGCTGGTAAGACTACTAAGGGAGCGATATCTCAGGCCGTACCAGTTTTTTAAATATATATCGCCTCTTCCTCATCTTTTTTTATTTCCCTTGTTTGCTGACCTTTAAATACCCATCTTTTTATAATTCTTTATTTTATTTACGAATAGTTGAGTTACCTAATGACCATTTGTAACGGTACTTAGGTTACCCAAATACTTCCCTTGTACATGGTTAGTTTAATTATACATATTATTTTTAATTGTTTGTGAATAAATATGCTTTTTGAGGTAATCGATGTTTTGTGACCATTATATTATAACGGTCGTTGGCATTAGATCTATATTGTATATAATAACTAGTTCATATAATTATGTATGTTAGACTGTAAGGTATATACTGTAAGATATGGACATAATGTACTTTTTAATTTACTGGTCTGAAATACGTTTATTGTTATGGAAATTGACATAATAGTTTTACAGTACGGGTAATGTTTTGTAGTCAGGCGATGACGGGTGCTATAAAACACACACGTTGTGTTTTACATAGAGAGCGGGACGCTCAGCACCTAACGAGTTAAATCTGCAGTCATATTTTACGACACAAATTGCTATACAAGTCCTTGATAATAAACATTGTACAGACATTTTTTTTATTATATACCTACATCATTTAAATCTTCTCCAATACATTTTTTTATTGATTGGCCTTCATCTCACCTGATAAGGCTGTAGGTGAAAGCGCACTTCACCCGGAATCCTCAACAAATCGAGAAATACTTTACCTAATTCATAAATTGTTGTGTTCCGGCATTTAGGCCGGAACACAACAATTTATGAATTGTTGCTATGGCGACAGAATTAGGTAAGATGGTGGTAGCTAGTCAGGCGGACTTAAACAAAGTCCTACCACCAACCGAACCGAGCATAATTTTGTTACCCCTTGGGGGTTGAACCCGGGACCTTTCGATCTGACACCGATGGGCGAACCGCAACACCACAGAGGCGCTTAAGGTGCACATTGTCGTTTACAATAGGAACCATTTTATTGCAAACAGGTATTGCTCGGTAGTAAGCCTTCTCTCACACATGCTAAATTTCACTAAGATCCGTTCAGCCTTAGGTCGTGAAAAGATTACAACCAGAGATACATTCGAATTCATTATAACGGTATGGATATATTATTGGTGGTGTAAATAAAGCCTTTTAATCTTATATATTTTTTACAACTGCGCGCGATGTTGCGTTTACGGAAGCATAAACTTCAGACTGGTCTTGCGCTCGAGTAAACTTTGGTCGCGCTGCGGCAGCCCTCTGGAAAGATAATATGAGTTCAATACAATAGGATCTGCCAGCTCTAATAAATAGGAATTCATCAAAATAATTAACATCAGTGATATAAAAATAGTTACGAATGTAAAAAAAAATGCAATTATAAAAAAACTTATCTGATTTATGTCAAATGTTATTCACAATTATTACAGAGGTCGATACCTCCCTAATAGCTACAAATTAATCTGTTCATTGATCAATTCGTCAATAGAATAGTAGCACTTTTTCAATAAAAACTGTTTCAGTTGGTTTTAAAATTTGTATGGGCTATATACTGTTTTAAAAATTTTAGGTAACTTATTAAAGATCTTTGTAGCTTGATAACTAGCACAGTGCTCAGCTATCCTTAACCTAGGTTAGAAGACATTAATAAAATCCTTCCTCTACGTTTTCAAAGGCGTCCAAATATTTGACCAAATCCTTAAGAAGAACTAGAATATATAAGCATTGGTACTGTTAAAATGCCAAGATTATTAAAGTTGAGGAGTCACAGGGATGTTATCAACATTGCACAAACTCAAGTCAGTCTGCTTTGCTCTAGTTCAGTCTACACTGCAATATGGTATTGGGGAGTAGGTCCCATTTGTTCTATGGAACATGACGTCATCGAACGAAATGAGACATTTTCTTCCTATTTTTTTCCATAGAACAACATACTAGCTTTTTACCCGGTTTTCATGCCTAGAACAAAATGAAAATCAGATTTTCCCAAAATCTTCCAAGAATCTGCCTGCCTTAATGACATTGGTAATGACAATTATTCTGTCATATCTGAATAAATAAGAATTAATAAATTGAATAAAATAAATAGCATTGATCAAACGTCTGCCTGGGTAAAATAATCCTAAAAATCGAAAGAATTGATATTCGTGGCAAGAAACGGTGGGAGGACTCTCCAGATTATGTAGAGAATTCTCAGTCTCAAGAGCATTTTAGTACCACCAGTTCACAATAAATATATAATCTTAAGGGGTCTCATTTACCGTGTCCTATAGAACAATTTGAGAAATAAAAGTATTACATATTCTTTAGTACAAAATAAGGAAAAAAATCGTGTCCTATGTATTCATGTTCCATGGAACAAATGGGACCTACCCGTATTGGGTGCTGGGGAAGCAGCAACCCTTCATATTGCTGAACTTTACTTTTACTTAGCTAGAAATTCTAACGGTCCCATGCCTCCACATAATTAACATTATATAAGTATTTCTATAAAAGTGAAGTGTAATACACCAACTCAAGGTAAAAAAAAAAAAGAAACCACCAAATGAAATAAAACTTATTGATAATTCATAAATACCTACGTATCGTATTCGTGAAGGCCGACTAATGAATCTCACCAAAAGGGCAGCAGCTTCCTTCAGTGTATTATCTACACCTTTATTGCGATCACCAATCCGCCCGCCAAACGCGGTAACCATGAGGAAGAAAAAAAAAAAAAAAAAAAAAACTCCATCTTTGGAGGAGGCTCTGTCCAGCAAAGAATACTGAAAGGCTGTTAATAATAATTGGTATCTGTGGTGGTGAAACGGGTCCCAGCTCAGCATAATGCCATAGCGTGTCGCTACACAGCTGGTCTTTCGCTATTGCCAAAATTGTCATTTCAAACACTGAGCCGTAATTACTTGCTAAACAAGAACTATGAAATCTTAATATTATGGTAAGTGAGGTAACAAACGTTACCCTCCGGTGCGGGTCACTCCGGCGGTGGTGCGAGTGGAACTAGCAGCGGTTCGCGCACGCGGCGCGGGCGGCGGGAGGGGGCGACGCGGGGCGCCGCACTGCGCGGTCTGCCCCGCCCCCTGCGCCCGCGGGGGAGGGGCGGGGACTCCAACTGAGGCTCGGGGGACTCCACGACAGACGCAGCTAACGAATAAAACACTTTTATAATTAAGAGCAAAAACGGGTCTTCATCGCGTACCTTTTTATATTCTCGACAGTTTCGACTGTCAATTCTACCCGTGACCACTGCCGTTGTAACACGGTCAACTCCCTCTTGCAACATTACGACATAAACTAAACAGTGCAACAATTAATACTAAAATCAGACCCGCACTAAAGCATCTCAATAAAATGCAATGATCACGCATTTAGTGTTGAAATGTCAAAATACCTTCGTATTTACCTCTTCCCATTGATACTGGTAAGAAATGGAACGCTTTACATACGTTAGTACAATCTTGAGTCTTCAAGTCCAGAGTGAATAGTTTCCTTTTAGACAAGCGTGTTCCTCAGGCCACATCTTTGCTTGTTTTTCAAGTAAACTGGTGGACAAACGCTTGGCTAGAACCAATAAAAATAATGTATAGCTTACCAGGTGGAAGGCTCGTGCTATCCCCCGTGTACTGCACGGACCGCGTGTGGGCGTGGCGCGCGCCGCGCGGGCGGCCGCGGCGAGACGCTCGGCTGCCGCGCTTCACGCCCCACGCGTTACTTTGCACGCCGACTGGCGAAAATGCTAAAACAATATAGATATTAAAAGTAAGTACTTACAAAATTGATAACCCGAATGCTTAAAAATAACGCAAAAAAGTACGAAACAAGACCTACACCACCTAAGACCTTAACTATATTTCTATTATCCCTATAGTCTGAAAGAGGGAGTTGGGTACCGGACAAGAACATTCTGTTACCCGAATTTTCTTGTCCGGTACCCAATGCACCACATAGTTTAAAAAAAAAGAAAAAAATTAAAAGTTTAGAAAATTATATTTGAACTACATATATTTCGTCTTAATTCTAATTAAATATCAATCTTAGATTTAATCATATTTTATTGTTAATGTAGGTAGTTATTAAGCGAAAAAAAAAAGTCTGTATAGCTAATAGACTAGCTGACGATAGAGGAGAGTGGAATAAGAAAACATGTTGTACCGACCCCACTTAATGTCGGCAGGAGAATCATTAAAAGTCAAGCAAGTAGTAATATCTCACAGGTAGAAGCCATAGGCGCGTCGACGATGATGTTGTCATCATCATCATCGATCCGCAGCGGGCTGGCGGGGTCCGAGGCGGAGTCACGTGACCGCTTCGACTCCGGGGTCGACGTCGTCGCCGGCGGCTGCAACGTTTTTTTTTATTAATAATGGGTTGGCTCTTGACCTCTAGGCTTGTGTAGCTCTAGGCCAGAGCGAGGATGAGGTCTACGATGGACAAGCTTCTTCAGAAGGCACTGGCACTCTATATACACAATGGTTTTTTTTTTATATTTTATTTACTAGTCTTGGCTATTTAGTACCCGGATTATAAGTAGATGGTGTACTCTATATCGATGCCAGATTCCATTAAATACGTTTTGCCATGCAACAATCAATCAATTTATTTCATATATCTATCATTACATTTCTGCTTTCCTGTTTTACGTTGAGATCTCTAGATTATGTAGATCTGTGATCTTACGTATGAATAAATGTTTGTTAAATATGAATTTGTGGAAATAATTCACAGTTGGTCAAACAGTTAATATAAACTTACTTGAGTAGGAAGTCCTATCTTCCTCTTTCGTTCTCTTTCTTCGCGTTTCTTCTCTTCAGACTTTTGGCGATCTGTTAAAACCAAAAAATATTTTTAAAAACCCTATCGTACATAACTTTAAGGTTGAAATTGGTGCGGCACTTACATTTGAGTTCGATTTCCTCGTCATCCAATAGCAGTGAGACGACTTCTTTAGGTTTGAGCGAGTCTACTTTGAAGTTACCGCCGCTTATCACCATCCTTTGGATCTGTGGATCACAACATACCATACAAATATCCATCAACAACACATTAATGTCTCCCAAATCTGCAAGCCTCACAGCTCAGTTGGTAGTAGCTCAGCCTTTTGCGCAGTAGGTTGTGGGTTCGATTGTCACCCAGGACAAATATTGGTGTGATGAATATTGATGTTTGTTCTGTGGGTGTTGGATTGTATGATAAGTATGTATTTACAAAAAAAAGAGTTATTTATAACATACATCTACATTCATCACACAAATGTTTGTCCTGGGTGGGAGTCGAACCCGCAACCTACGGCGCAGAAGGCAGAGTTACTACCAACTGAGCTTTATGACTTGTTAAATGTAGGTATTTGCAAATAAAAAGTATTCAAGTAATATATCCGTAATCTAGTTCCCATATCACAAGCTTTGCTTAGTTTGGGACCAGATGGCGCTGTGTATTTAATGTCCTGTAATATATATTTAATAATAATTATATTTTATTTCAGGCAACAATGGAAAAATTATAGACCTTATTCTAACTTAGTCTACGGCCCATAGTAATATATACCTTAATATTTATTTAATGGATTGCTTTTGAACAGACTCTTGGCACATGTATTTTTGAGTAGACATAAAAAAAAAGTTAGACTTAAAAAAATGCATAATTATTATTTTAAATTAAAGTCATGGTGAGTTTACCTCGCTCTTCTCCTTAGCTCGCTCCATGATCCTTTCCTCGATGGTCCCCTGACAGATGAGTCGGTACACCGTCACCTGCTTGGTCTGCCCGAGGCGATGGGCGCGGTCCATCGCTTGCTGGTCCACGGTTGGATTCCAGTCCGAATCGTAGAATATCACCTGGGCAAATCAATATTTATAGACCTACTGGACCGACTAGAACAATATTTGCGATTGCGATTGACATTATTAGACCCATAGTTATTTTACAGTTTTTTTTTAATCGCTAAAATTTCTCAAAAATTTAAAGATTTGTTTGATTTATTTAAATGCAGTTCTTATTTTTACCAAAATAGAGTCCGTAACTCCAAACAGTTTAATATATTTCCATAACTATAGCTTTTTATTTTGCCTTCAGATATCCCTCGAGAAAACTTTATTTTGCGATACATTTATTTGTTTGATTTTATAAACAAATTTGGTGCCGTAACCAGGGAATGAACCAGGAACCCGCGGATAAGTTTAATCTTACGAATATGCTTAGTTTTTTTTAATTGAACGACGGGTAAGCACTTGGCCTTCATCTCACCTGGTTACAAGTTGACATAGGGCCGAAGGTGGAGACGCACTTCACCAGGAATCCACATCAAACTGAGGAACTAGCTATCTTACCTCTAAATGCCGGAACACAACAATTTTATAATTGTTATTATGGCGACAGAATTAGGTTAGTACCGAAGAAACTCCTATTTTATTTATTAACTTACAGTATCAGCAGCAGTCAGGTTGATCCCGAGTCCACCTGCGCGGGTCGACAGCAGGAACACGAAAATGTCTGTGCGAGCCTGGAATACATTCATAATGTGACATCTTACAATAAATCTTACATCAACATTTACCATTTCAACATTATATCCCAACACAGAACAAACCTCACAGCTCAGCCTAGCTATTAACTGAGCTGTTGCCGTAGCTCACCTCGGCGCCGTAGATTGTGGGTTCGATTTCCTCCCGGGACAAACATTTGTGTGATGCATAAAGATATTTGTAAAGATGTTATTGTTGTATCTCAAGCGATTTCACTTGGATCAACATTGACAGTTAATGTTATAATGACACAAAAATTCTAAACCCGCGACGGGCCCGCATCTTTTCCTCAAGCCGGATACGCTCTAATCAATTGAGCAACGAGAGTCCTGACGCGCTTTCCGAATTATTGTGCCATATTCAACTTAGCTTAAGCGCTGATTAACGCCATGCAGCAGAGATTCACTTAAGTATGTGAAAAACTGCCCTAGTGTCTGAAAATACGTTAAAATCTCTAGCTTGAAATGGCGGCTTAAGAAAAAGATGCGGGTTCTAGTCCCGTCGCGGGTTGGGAATTTTAGTGCACTTAATACATTTTTAAATATTTGTTCTGTGTTTAGTGGTTGTATTAAGTATGTATTTATTAAAGAAGTATATAAGTTTTCTATCTATAACTGGGCAGAAAGATTTTGATTTTGTGAGACATGAAAAAGTTTCATATTATATACTTATATTCATGAATATAACGTACAATCAAACTTGAGAATAATAATATTTAAAAAAATACTATAGAAACGCCGGGACCGTTCCCATCATCCCGTGAATATTGCTAAAAAATACTTTCTTAGTGCACTCCTTAACTAAATTAGGCTACCCTGAAAATTTCAAGTCAGCTACACGTCCATTTTATATATAAAATTTTATATATTAAGATGACAAAAACATACCTGAAAGTCTGCCACCATATCACGTCGCGCTGAAATCTTACTCGAACCGTCTAATCTCATGTATTTGTGTTTGCGATGCCACATGTATTCCTACAAAAAAATATGGTATTTAAAAAAACATACTCAGGACATCATCCAATTCATCATCCCATTATTAAAATTGAACTGGGTTAGGTCTGATCTGCCTCCTAGTGGTCATCACCGAAATTGTTTCGTGGACCTTTTTGTTTTCTTTTTCTTACCAAAAAACAACTGGCGAGCGCATATCAGCGGTAGTCCTTTTTAAACCAACTTACTTCTAAAAGGTCGATCATTTTGGTCATCTGGCTGTAGATGAGCACCCTGTGTCCGCGTTCCTTCAGTCTCTTCAACAGCGAGTCCAGAACTGTCAGTTTTCCCGCGTCGCTGACCAGCTGGTTTTTATCTGGAATTATTTCCTTTAACTTTCAACATTCGGATTTAAAATTGTATGCATACAAACATTATATTCAGCTCACGCCTGTTTCTGTTTCTACAGGCAGGTAATCGGGTATTCCTATTTAATAAATACCCTAAATGCATAAAAATAAATAAAAAATTACGAGTGTGTCTAATTCATAACACATACAAACATCATCACACACAATCCTCCGTTGCTGAGACTCGAACGTAACTGGTGTTCTCGGGACATCAACTCACCACCATATACAAACACACACACCCATAGATACATACTCCACGCTAAATTCCCAATATTTTACGCACTTCCACATGTTAGGTTGAATTTTTATGGTGAGTTACTAAAATTTTATTTTATTATGCCAACTTGTAATTTTTTTTACTTGTAAACTTTTAAAGCTTTCGCGACGCGTTTTTAAAAAACTCTTACGAACTTTACCGTTACATCAGTTTGAAAGCAAATGATTTTGTTTTTTTTTAATTGTTCATGACGATATTACACCGTCAACGTTCCATAATAGAAATTTAAGACGCACAGCTAATTATCATCCATGTGGTTGATGTTTTATTTATTAGGAACAAGCGCTAAAAAAATCCTTTATAATGCGTACAACGCATAAAAACAATTTTGGAAGCACACCAGAGTCTATTTTCCCACCAACGAAACTCAACACCATTAAATAGAGGTTACTGTGCCTGTATTTTTTTATTGTGCTATGCCAAATAAATGTTATATTTCCTTTCTTCTGCTGCCTTTCCTTTATTTTTATACCACAAAGATGGCACAAGCATACGTCCAACCTGCCGCTAAATAGGTACCGCAGACGATAAATCCAGAAAGGCTATCACTAGCGCGTTTTTTAAAGAATGATATTTTTTTATTGAAGCGGAGCAAGTGGAGCAGAGCAGTAACGGAGTGGTACCCTAGAGACAGCCAAAGGAATCGGGGAAGGCAACCGAAGCGCTGGGAAGATGACCTGAAAATGGCAGCCGGACCGAACTGGAGGAGGGTAACCCATGACAGAAGGCAATGTAAAACGTTGTAGGAGGCCTATGCCAAAAGGCACACCGAGACTAGAGATATTTTACAAGTAAAGTTTTTATATTTTGTTTTTATATTTTTTGTAATTTTAAAATTATTTGTCTCAAATATAAATCAAATGTAAGATCTCGGAATAAACGACTTTTATCATATTTTTTTTATATTTTTTTATTGGAGGGAAAACTGTACTAGTATAAGTTGTAAGTGCCTTCTGCGCTGTAGGTTGTGGGTTCGATTCCCACCCAGGACAAACATTTATGTGATGAATGTAGATGTTTGTTCTGTGTTTGGGTGTTGTATTGTATGATAAGTATGTATATACAAAAAAAAAAGTATGTATGTATTCTATCCGTAATCTAGTTCCCATATTAAAAGCTATGCTTAGTTTGGGACTAGATGGCGCTGTGTGAAATAAATGTCCTGTAATATTTTAAGTTACCTGGTACTTGTATGTGCGGCCAGCCGGCGTGCGGTCGCACGCTGGCGACGAGCCGCGCCAGCGTGCGGTTGCCGTCCGCGCTCTCGACGTGTTGGTGACGTGTCACGTGGTACGCGAACGATCGCGACACCGCGAACGGCGCTCGCGTGTGGGTGATGGCCTGACATTATACACCAGCTTAATTATTATAACTAGCTGTTATACATTATTATATATTGGCGTACATTGTTACCCTTAATAGGGGTTAGCCTGTGTGTTGTGTTTCTCGGTTGGACCGATTTTGACGGGATTTAACTGGCAAATAGATAATATTTAATAAGGAGTAACTTAGACGAGAAAAGTCCCGGGTTTTCCAGTCTGATATATAAAAGGCGATGTGTATTATGTCCCAGTGGACTCCAAAACGGCTGTACCGTTTTCTATGAAATTTTCAGGCAATCTTCAAATTAGCTCAGCGGGTGATCATGTCAAGTTCCGTAGCGATCGAATCAACCGATATTTAATCTTTTGCCACTTCATAATTTTACTAAAATGTTTTTTTATGTTAAATATATATATTATATAAAATATATATATATATATATAATATCCCCCTATAAAATATTAAAGTTTTTATTTTACTACCTATCAATTTCAAATTTATATCCTCTTGGGTCCGTATTCTAAAGCCGCTCAAGCACAGATACATAAGTAGAGATTTCAACCAAACAGAGATAGATATTCTCTGCTTCTGACTACGGCAGTGAATTTAACATCAGATAATAAATCATACAAACAGCCACAAATTCTCACACATACCTTAGGTTGTGCGCCATACAAGAAGTGCGGCATCGGCGTCGCCATCAATGGAAACACGATCGGATCCCGGTCGATATGAGGAAACTCCTCGATGGACGCCGCCCCCCCCTGCAGGTCTTCTGTGAACGACTGGCTAGTTCCCGGCTGAGGGTCTGCGGGCTCCCATACCTAGTAATTACGAATTATCTAATGTTGAGCAATTACAACAAGCCAATAGCTTACTATTTACTATTGTACGACGAAATACAGTAGGCCACACAGCTCTATTACTTATTATATTTCTAAAATTATGTTTCTCAGTGTAAATAACAATCCACTGTTTACTATGTGTGCTGTGTTCAACGAGCCTCATAGCTCAGTTGGTAGTAGCTCTGCCTTCTGCGCTGTAGGCTGTGGGTTCGATTCCCACCTAGGACAAACATTTTGTGTGATGAACATAGATGTTTGTTCTGTGTTTGGGTGTTGCATCTGTACATATGTATTTAAGGAATTTAAGCAATCTATCCGTAATCTAGTTCCCATATTACAAGCTATGCTTAGAATGGGGCTATATGGCGCTGTGTAAATTGAATGTCCTGTAATATTTTTTTTATGTTATAATAAAACTTACCTGATCGGTCTCTTTCAAATGCCGAGCTCTCATCACGCGATGCTCAACAGTTTCCGCCATATAGTGGAGGGTTTGATCAGCAAACGTGTAGAATGGACCACCTAACAACACCTTCTATTAGTTGACGTGTAACATTACATTTTTTTTATACATTTTATCATTCAGCCCGTTTTTACCATCGACCCCTGACTTTATCTCTCGAAAAGATCCAGTATTTTCGCTTCCCGATACAAACGTAATTTGTGGATCATTTTGAAATGACACGTTGGATCCAAATTCAATTTTGCAGGTGTAATTGGATAGAAATAATCTGCGTCTGTGGTGAGAGAGAAAGTGTTATACCATACAAACGCTGTTTTCCATTTATTTAGATTTGATCGTGTTTCGGAAAAAGTTATGCAATACAGAAATAGATTATTCCTTTCCAAGTGTACCGACAACATTTTATTTTAATCGGACTTGCCATTGAATACATAAAATAAATGTTTTTGAGGCAAAAATTTTAAGGTTTTTTTTAGGCGTTGATAGCGAATTTGGGCTTTGGGTGTCCGCATAAAGTTATGGTAAGAATGAGCGTTACGAGCATTACTGTTTCTAGTATGCAATATCAGTTCTAAATTCCAGATATTTTGTTGTTATTAGCAATAGTAAAATTTTATCAGACCATTTGCTATTCTTACGAAAGAAAAATACCTAAATGTTTGGTGTTTAATTATCCTTTAGAACCTACTAATTTTTGTGAGTGAAAATAACCGTTTTATTTATTGTTTTATTGTAAACCTATACCAAAGCCTTCTCCGTTCCGTAAAAAGTACTTACCATAAACCCACAAATGATCAGTAAACAGCAAATCCCTCCACATCAGCCCATCTTCCTTCCTCTGTTTCAAAACATCACCGTCCGGGCAAATCAGCAGCATATCCTTGCATCTCACTCTATCATAGTCCTTTGCACCTCTCTCTGTCCTCTTCCCTCGCGAACATTGATCGTACCACCAGAGTTGACGGTGGCGGAGGCGATCGTACTTCTCAAGGCTGGCTTCGATGTGGTGGATTCTGGTATGGGATATAATATAATATATTGATTCGTAAATAGGGTAAGTGTAGGTACAATAACTGATAAATCACTGCGTAATAAGATAAATTAAGTGTTTTTTGCATTAACAAGTCTCACGGCTCAGTTGGTAGTAGCTCTGCCTTCTGCGCTGTAGGTTGTGGGTTAGATTCCCACCCAGGACGAACATTTTTGTGATGAATATAGATGTTTGCTCTGTGTTTGGGTGTTGTATTGTATGATAAGTATGTATTTACAAAAAAAAAAGTATTTATGTATTCTATCCGTAATCTAGTTCCCATATTACAAGCTATGCTTAGTTTGTAATATGGACTAGATGGCGCTGTGTGAAATTAGTGTCCTGTAATCCTTTGGTTGATCATATTATGCCATTTTTATTTGGTAAGTATATATTTATCCCCACTGCGTGTTACGCTCGCATGCAAAGAAGGTGTATAGCAATACACGTGAATATGCTTTGTCATTGGATGTTTATTCACCGGCTGACCTGCCGCAGTCTTTGTCATTGGTTGTTAGTCACTGTAGGTGACTGAATACCCAATGACAAAGCATCTTTAAGTATTTTTCACATATTTTTCTACCATATAAAAGTAGAGTGTACAGTGTAAGGTTTAAACTTGTTAAATAATATTCTGCTCGAATCTCAGTTATACTGTCCAGGTAGCTTACGTGTAGCTTATCTATATGAAACATGCTGGCAGTTGCATCCTCCTAGGTACATATATCTTTGTTTAAATCTCCGATTAGACGAGCTTGGAGACAAGGCATTACCTTTGGAGGAAACATATGCCCATAAAAGAGTACAATGTGTGTGGGGACTCACGCATAAAGCCACCCGCACAGCATGACTCGAAACACCTCCATCGGCGATATATCCACGAATCTCGTGAACGCGAAACACCCCTCGCCCTTTAAGCTGTCATGTATATAGTTAGGCGTCAGTATGGACAGCTTGTTGTACAACAGATGGCGCTGCGAGGGAGTGGCGCGGAGGAGGATGCAGTCCTCGGCCACTGTCTTCGGGATGTGGTAGTCGTCCACGTGCATTGAGAACGGGGAGCGGACGTCGCGCCGCTCGAAAAGCTCGGGGTGGTTGCACACCTGCCGAATATAACGTTAGCTGATCAAAAACTACTAAATATACAAGTAAAAAAAAATATCTTCATCAATTATCAGTTTTTTTTTTGTCCATTGTACGACGCGCTTGACTTGGTTACAAGTTGAGATAAGGCCAAAGGAGGCGCACTTCACCCGAAATCCTCAACAAACTGAGCAACTGGTTATGTTACCTCTAAATGCCGGAACGCAACAATTTTAGAATTGTAAGAATTATATTCGTAATCCTGTTCCCATATTACGAGCTTTGCGTAGCTTGGGACTATATTGTGTGAAATAACGGTCCTGTAATATTTAAAAAAAACCTTCAAACTGTGGTTTAGCGTTTCGCCCACCCGTGTCCGATCCAGAGGTCCCGGGTTCGATCCCCAGAAACTAGAAACCATGCACAATACTGTACATGGTTTGGTTGGTGGTAAGACTTTGTTAACGTCCGTTAAGGTAGCTACCACCACCTTATCTAAGTCTGACGCTAGGATAAGTCTAAATTGTTGTGTTCCGGCTTTTAGAGGTTAGATCTTAACTTGAAACAAGGTGAGATGAAGGCCAAACACTTCCCCGTCGTACAATACTGTTGTATATTATCAACACCGCTATCTCCTCCTGCATAAAAAAAGATTCAGACATTTCCCTTGCCTCGAGGCTTTTACCTCTGACTATGGAGATTATGGGTAAATTGTCCAGCATGTCCAACAGTGGACAGTAACACGATGTCGATGAAGTGTCATACCTTCCTGAACTGCATAACCAAGTTCATGAGGTTGGATGTGAAGCTCTTGTCAATGCCGTGTCCCTCGGCGCCCACCGTGAAATGCAACAGATCCTCGATTTTTATCTTCTTTTTCAGCGCTACAAAAATAAACTACGTGAACTGCATGTATATAGAGACAAAATAAACTTGATATACCTAAGTATCGCTTAGGAAAAGTAAATAATTCATTCTTAGGAAACTGTGCGAGATTCTATAATAAGCTTCCTCAAAGCGCGACCAAACTCTCTGCTCGTAAATTCAAATTGTATATAAAGAATAATTTCATTAAAAGTGCCTACTGCAAAATTAGTGATTATATCGACGATAAGAACGCGTGGCCCGATGTTGCTATACCAGTTGACAGCAAAATGGTGATTTCTCACTCTTTTCTCTGTTAACAAACTGCCCATTAGGTAGATAGGTGATAGCAAATGTTTTAAGATTAAGTAGTTAGGTTTATGATGTATCTACTTAGAATATAATAACAAATTGTGTATCTAAATGTTGAATGGATCATCAAAAAATTAACCAGCCCGAGGTTCTTGCCTTTCTCCTTGTAAGCTGGTCACGATTCCGAACAGGCGGTATATTTGACGTTTCAAAATGATCCTAAAAAATGTTAATGAATAAAGAAATTTTGACTTTGACTTTAACTATATTACTTAATATAGCTTTGATAAACACGATGACTATGGAAACAAGTTAAGGCTTTATGAAAGCGGTCTAGATGACCAAATGATTTATTTTGAAGCTTACAATTTTGAAAATAACATGGTTGAAAACATGGTTTCCATAGTTTGTTTTCGGGCGAATAAATTGTTGATATTGTCTATTATTGTTTTTACCTGTAACACTATTTATTCACAAACAATTTAAAATAATAAGTTAATAGATAGAGTCAATAGATGTTGAACAAACTATGACACTACTACAAACTCATTCTCTTGAAATCATTTTTTTTTCAACAACTTATCTAATAATACTTACCGATATAAAGCCGTTTCTGGCGAATCGTCAGCGGACAATGTACCATGATCTCAATTTTGTCAGAAAGCTCGTTTTCCACGTCCTTCTTCACTCGACGCAACATGAACGGTTTGAGAATCATGTGCAGTCGGGATAAATGCTCTGAAATCATATCAGCACTTGATTAACAAGCTGTAGGCTGTGGGTTCGATTCCCACCCAGGACAATCATTTGTGTGATGAATACAGATGTTTGGTCTGTGTTTGGGTGTTGTATTGTATGATAAGTATGTATTTACAAAAAAAAACGTATTTAAATATTCTATCCGTAATCTAGTTCCCATATTGCAAGCTATGCTTAGTTTGGGGCTAGATGGCGCTGTGTAAAAGTTATATTACTGCAATTTGCCTACTAGGGTCCCCACGCGTACTCAAAAGTCTTCTGTATGATAGGGACAGCGCGGTATCGTGTTGCTAAAGACAAGGATTAAAAATGGCCCGAGGATTTTCGTCGCGATTCTGAACAGGCGGTAGATTTGACTTTTCACAATAATACAAAAATTTTACCGAGTTTTGTTGATTTAATATGTAATTTAACCCTAATTTTAATCTACATTTAAATCACTGGTCCGATGAATTTCGTCGCAATTCTGAACAGGCGGTAGATTTGACTTTACACAATAATACAAAAATCTTACAGAGTTTGGTTGATTTAATAGGTAATTTAACCCTAATTTTAATCTACATTTAAATCACTGGTCCGAGGATTTTCGTCGCAATTCTGAACAGGCGGTAATTTTGACTTTTCACAATAATACAAAAATCTTACTGAGTTTGGTTGATTTAATAGGTAATTCAACCCTAATATTGGCTAGTATGTATTGTGAAAATAGACATAGTTATGCATAATTTCAATCACCTTGTAGATAACGCGTCTGCGTGTACTGAACATCTATTGGTCTTCACTAAAATAGAACTATGACTGAAAGATGTTGCGTTCAGAAGCACAAGTGAGTCACAGTGATAATAATATCTGTACGTAATTTTTAAATGTCCCGAAATAAAGTTTATTTTTAATTTCATAAATCTGAATATAAAACGATGTGTAGCTGATTGCCTGACTGACTGACAATCAACGAACAAATGTTATAAATAATAATAATAATAATAAATATTATAGGACATTAATTTTCACACAGCGCCATCTAGCCCCAAACTAAGCATAGCTTGTAATATGGAAACTAGATTACGGATAGAATACTTAAATACTTTTTTTTTTAAATACATACGTACTATATGATACAACACCCAAACACAGAACAAACATCTATATTCATCACACAAATGTTTGTCCTGATTACAATGAGGGGCTATGGAGGTAAATGTATAGTTACTCTCGTCCATGGTAGTTTTGTTCTCGGCGTGGCTCTCGATGTCTTTGGAGAACCACTCGTTGAACTCTTCGTGCGAGTCGAACAACGTCGGCATTATGAAATGCAGCAGTGCCCACAGTTCCGCCATGCTGTTTTGTATAGGTGTGCCTGCCGAACAGATACATAAATTTCGTATTTTTTTATTTCATATCCTTCAGATTTTAAGTTTCGTGTTATTGTATGTATCAGGGTACGATGTGACTGCCATGCCATTTATGGCAAAAGTCACGAATAAAAATATGAAAGAAAAAATAATAATAATTTCAAATTCAATCTATCAACTATATTTTCATGCATTCAATCTTGCAATATTGTTTGTGTGATTGTAACAAGTTTCTGGGTTTTTCCAACATCACTTACGTTTCGGACTTTGTTTCAGTCCGCCTGGCTACCACCATTTTACCTAATTCTGTGGCCATACCAACAATTCCTTAAGGCGCGCTCCGCAGCTAAAATCGCGGCAGAAACGATTATGAGAGTTGACAACGGCAAGCTGTAGGTGGCGCATGCGTATCGTAAATAAACCCTTTTGATAATTCTTATTCTAAGATCGCGTTGCTGGTATGCAGGTAGGTAATGTGACCATATGATGGTACCTTTACTGGCACAGAACAAATAACTAATTTAAATTCGTCCTAATATTTATTCTGAGTCTAGGTGTTGTCTGACCGCTGCGAGGACGATAAGCACACGTCCGACGTCGACAGTGGTCACAGAGCTGATTGAAATGCGGGTGCGCGGTGCGCCTGTAGTTTTTCAAATAATTCATGATTAAAATTTGGTATCAAAAAACTAGCTTACCTCTAATGTAGATCAACATGTAACCTATCATATAATCGTAAGTCAATATTCATTGTGGGTATCACAGTATTTCTCTTGTAAATTTTGAAACGTACCATTTTCAATAAATATGTTTATAGATAAATTTTTCAGCTATTATGTTTTCAGCTTACCTTTAATGTAGAGAGGTACCTGAAGTAATACATATATAAAAAATAGACTCATGACTTGTTCAGAAGTACTATAATTTTCCATTGGAAAAAGAGGAAACGTCTAATGACAGGGCCTTAATTGTTGTGTTCCGGAATTCAGAGGTAAGAAAGCCAGTTCCTCAGTTTGTTGAGGATTCCGGGTGAAGTGCGCCTCCATCTTCGGATTTGTCATAACTTGAAAAATTCACTACCCCGTCGTACAATATAAAAAAACCTAATCATTTTTTTTTCAAGCCTTCATCTCACCTGCGCCCTTATTGTCTGGGTCAACTGGTAATCAACGTCAACTTCATTTTTGACATTTGAAACCTGGCCTAGGCTGCAACTGTCACTATTCGTCTTTATTTTTGACAAATTCTGACTGAGTTTGACAACTGGTAATCGACTTTATGTTCACTAGTATTAGATTTCAAGTTTCACATGTAGGCTAATGGTTTGAAATGTTATTTTATGAACAAATAACTAAGATTTTGTACAAAGAAAGTTTGCTACACTTGCAGGGCATGAAGAATCGAATCCACTACAGCGCAGAAAGCTTACCGAGCTGAAAGGCTTGTACATTTTAATTTTTAATTGCTATAATAAAATAAATAAAAAAAACTACAAAAAAAACACAGACCCAGATCCATATTGATAAACTGGCAATCTTAAGAACTAGGTGTTAGTAACAAATAAAAATCAAGAAATAATTAGGTACTTTTTTTATTTTTCTTTATTGGTGATAGTCAAGCGTTTGACCACCGGCTTACATGTAAATCAAGTAAATATGTGGCCTAAGATGGAGCACGCTTGCCTAAAAGGAGCCTATTTACTCTGGACTTGAAGACTCCAAGATTGTACTGGTGCGGAAAAACAGACGAAGGCAAGGAATTTCATTCTTTACCAGTATTAATGATACCTATACTATATATAGGTATAGCACATGTGCACACCGAGTAGGTACCTATGATACCTACTTAGTGTGCACATGTGCTATAGTGGTATCAGCCAAAAATATAGACTAACCAGACAAGAGCAACCGGTTCCGACAGCTGAACCCCAGCAGTTGCTTCCAGCGCATGCTGTGGGAGCTCTTGATGGCCTGCGCTTCGTCCAGCATCATGTACTGCCACGACACGCGGCTCAGGTACTTCATGTCGGAGACTACTATCTGGTGGGAAGAGTCACACATTTTTTTTAATATATACAGAGTGTTTTTTTCTTATCGATTATCGAAATTTAAAAATGGAATAATTTTTAATATTTTTTTACACGCCTAGGCACTTGTAACAATATTAAAAGGCGAATACTGCAATTGTATGAAGATTAGTTTTCATTAAATTTGACCAACTTCTGCTGTTCAGTTTTTTTTCTTTCCATACAATGTAATAATCCTTACATGAAACAGTCGACCCGCGTCAAAAAAAAAATTGACCAACTTTATAATTTTTTAAGAACAACTCACGCTTGACCAAAAGTTTTAACGAGCCAAATTTGTTTACATAAAAAAACACCTAATGTCTCCTTGGACACTTTTCCTCTATCTCCTTTAGATTCGGATTTCCACATACTGTCCCATTTAAAAAAAACACTGTATATAACAACAGCCAAACGCTTCCCGTTTGGCCTTCAACTCGCTTGATGTTCAGGTCAAAGTTGAAAAATCATGTTGGACCAACTTTATTCGTCACCTCGCGGCACTATAAAAACACTAATTATACCTTATAAAAGACATATACAAGCTCAAAGAACTCTGTTGAATCCTTTGTTACCATTATGTTACCTTTTTTTTGTTGTATCTCCATATATTTTTTTTATATGTAACGGTTACAAGTTTTTTTTTTTTTTTGGTTATCTTTATTTTGCTTCTTTTTAATCATGTTGTGTAGTTACCTATTTATCTATCTTGTTAATTGTTACTAATATGTTGTGTTATTTGTTTATATTATTTTGATGTAAGAAAATGTTTTCGCGTTCGCGATGCATTCAACTGGTTTCGACGGAAGACCAAAGTTGTGTAATAATTGTTTATTACACAGCATATTGCTGAGTCGAACGCCAATTTGATGCATTTCCATGCCTCAAATAAATGAATTTTCTTTCTTTGATATCCGAAACCCTCAAATAGTTTTCGCACGTGACCTTCACTGTCGGAATTGTGCATGTGTCATAACATCCGCGCTCTGAGTAGACCGGAGGATCCTCGATGGAGAAAAATGTCGTGAGTCTATAGCTATGTATTATTAGAAGCTATTGGGTACCTGGTACGAGGTGATGCACACGTGGAAGGCCGCTTGTTGCGTGTGTAGGTCGCGTCGCTCCCAGAACTGGCGCAGGATTCGCCGTTCCGATGGACTGCCCCAGTATGGCACCTGGCGGTAATAACTTGGACATACACCACTCACTATATTACGTTTCCAGTGTTTTATTTACTTTTAACTTTTCTTCATGTAATATGAATAAAAAGTTGTATGTCCAACTGTCTACCTGATGCTGATAACTGAAGAGACTTTTTTTATTAAAATAGCACAGCGAAGCTTTGGAATACTATGGAGCACGCCAGAGTTTAAAAGCCTGATTGTCATTTCCATTAATATCCTGTATATTAATGGAAATGACCGGTTCCAGAAAAACTATTAAAAAAACTGTTTTTTTTTATGCAGAACTTTTTTTTTTAAATCGTGCACGTATCTCCTAACGTGACTTTTTGATAACTGTCACGGTATCAGACTTGCCCTCAGTGGCCCTGAAAAAAAACTATCCTGTATACTAAATATAATAAAATTATACAATAATTCTAAATTGTTGTGTTCCGGAATTTAGAGGTAAGATAGTCAGTTCCTCAGAATTGTGTGTATTCCGGATTAAGTGCGTAATATGATGACCTACGGCCTAATCATAACTTGACACCTGACACTTGAGGACTTTCGACATATTACTCATACTAATAGTTTAGTTAAATGGATTTTGAGGTTATCCAACAGTGAACAAAGGTGGTCGACCATTCTCAAAGAGTTGCCGAAGTGGCAGTGAGCTGGCATATTTCCCGAAGGACCAACCACAGGTGGCAGGTGTAGTGGATAGCGATAACGCCCTCCGGCTAGATGGAGCGACCAGGTCCGTGCAGTGGTGGGCAGAGTCGATGAGAAAGGGGGAGAGACTCACGTCCAGCAGTGGACTGCAATATTTCCAAATTCGTCACTCACCACTTTGAAGTCCGGCGCGAACCTCTCCACCTCCTGCTGCCAGTTGTGCAAAGTGGAAGCGGGTGAGACCACCAGGAACGGCCCCCAGACGCCGAGCTTCTCCGCCACGTGACACAGGAACGCTATGCATTGCACCGTCTTGCCGAGACCCATCTCGTCTGCTAGGATGCCGCTGATGCCCTAATTATTAATCATTTTGCTTAGTTTGGGGCTAGATGGCGCTGTGTGAAATTAATGTCAAGTAATATTTATTTATATTTAATATTTATACACTAGAAGTTCGTCACTAACCGAGATCTCGTGATGTCCGGTTTGTGTTATGTATTCAAACACCGAGGATTATCACACAAAAATATATTTTTTTTGTAGCTGTTCGTTTTCCGAATTAAAATAAATAAATAAAAATAAATAAGGCTCATATACTTATTTTTCATCTTTAATATTTTGTGCGTGCATATTGTTACTTTGAATTACGGGGGTGACATAAACATCGATTGTTAAAACTCCCAAGTCAATATAAAGGATATAAAAAAGCACCACTGCACCGACCGTACGTCATAGTAGGTAGGCTGAATACAATAAGTAAACGTCTCTACGACGACCCCGGTGTTTTCAAGAGTTTAGACACCTTCCGGGTAGTCTCGCTCCTACGTAGACCTCACCCATGCAAGTTTCGAAGTCAAGTGCTGACCCATATTATTTTTTAAATGTCATAGAAATCGGCGAGCCAGTTCATCCCTTGGAGCTGGTATCCTTTGAGCGTCCCTTGGAACAGATGCGGCTAGACCCATTCTACATTTTTAGTACCTGATCATACAAATTGGCGAGCCAGTTCATCCCTTTGAGCTGGTATCCTTTGAGCGTCCCTTGGAACAGATGCGGCTAGACCCATTCTACATTTTTAGTACCTGATCATACAAATTGGCGAGCCAGTTCATCCCTTTGAGCTGGTATCCTTTGAGCGTCCCTTGGAACAGATGCGGCTAGACCCATTCTACATTTTTAGTACCTGATCATACAAATTGGCGAGCCAGTTCATCCCTTTGAGCTGGTATCCTTTGAGCGTCCCTTGGAACAGATGCGGCTAGACCCATTCTACATTTTTAGTACCTGATCATACAAATTGGCGAGCCAGTTCATCCCTTTGAGCTGGTATCCTTTGAGCGTCCCTTGGAACAGATGCGGCTAGACCCATTCTACATTTTTAGTACCTGATCATACAAATTGGCGAGCCAGTTCATCCCTTTGAGCTGGTATCCTTTGAGCATCCCTTGGAACAGATGCGGCTAGACCCATTCTACATTTTTAGTACCTGATCATACAAATTGGCGAGCCAGTTCATCCCTTTGAGCTGGTATCCTTTGAGCGTCCCTTGGAACAGATGCGGCTAGACCCATTCTACATTTTTAGTACCTGATCATACAAATTGGCGAGCCAGTTCATCCCTTTGAGCTGGTATCCTTTGAGCGTCCCTTGGAACAGATGCGGCTAGACCCATTCTACATTTTTAGTACCTGATCATACAAATTGGCGAGCCAGTTCATCCCTTTGAGCTGGTATCCTTTGAGCATCCCTTGGAACAGATGCGGCTAGACCCATTCTACATTTTTAGTACCTGATCATACAAATTGGCGAGCCAGTTCATCCCTTTGAGCTGGTATCCTTTGAGCGTCCCTTGGAACAGATGCGGCTGGTCGTGGTCGTGGTCGTGTCCCGGCGTGGTCTCCTGCACGTCCTCGATCTCCACCTCCCCCTCCACCTCCACGTCGCCGACTCCGGCCAGCGAGTCGAACAGCTGTGTGCGCGCTCGCTCTGCGCGGAACGCTTCGCGCGCGTTGCGTGACGCTTGCGCTTTCATCGCTTCGCTGGAACACACGGCCGTGTGGTTTTACCCCGTCTGTGGTCTAGTGGTCTACCTTTACCATTAATACTGGTAAGGAATGGAACTCCTTAACCTGGTCCGTTTCTCGCACGAGTACAATCTTGAAGTCTTCCAGAGTTATTTTTTAAACAAGCGTGCTCCATCTTAGTCTACATTTTTTATTGTTTTTCAAGTAAGCTCGTGGTAAATCAGCCAGTGATAGCCAAGGCTAACGCCAATAAAAAAAAACAAAACAAACAATATAATAATAATAATAAACAATACCACCGGTTTCAGACCCCAGAGGCTGGTTGTTTATTGGATCCCCACAGGGTTACAAATTTGTACTTGGTTTGGTTGGTGGTATGACTTGGATAAAGTCCGCCTGACTATCTACCACCATCTTGCTTCATCTTAGCTTAAATCGGACCTTTTTTTTTTAAAGGTGTCGAATACGTAAGATATGTGTGTGATATGTGATTCTACATACTTATTAACAAATATTACATATTACTAACAAAAAAAAGATTACAAACTTAATTTAAAAAAAAAATCCAAATCTTTGGAGCCATTTCAATAAAAAATCGATGGGTCAAATATTGTATACTTAGACCAAGCTGAGGGAAGTATTTAAAAACGCTCTCGCTTCTCGACGGTAGCACTGAGTTCCAGTCTGCCTGCGACCACGTCTAGCTTAGGCAAGTTGGAATAAATTTAGGTAAAATACGCGATAATTACCCGTTATTTTCGTATAAAAATAATATAGACTTTTATTCATTATATGTTCCGGTGTTGTATATGTAGTTACAAAAAAGGATATTAAAAAATATATTCTTTGCATAATTATGTTCCCATAGCACAAAGTGTGTTATCACATACCTATCATACATGTCAATAGACGACAGCCTCGGGTCCACCTCCTCATCCAACTGGCGCAGTATTTTCTCAGTTCCGTTGTCCCCCTCGTTGTGAGTCTTGCGTTGCATAAAGTGCGCGTAGAGCTCCGTTTGTGTTATCAGGAAGTTTAGTTTGCGACGTTGACGTTTCGCTTCCATTAGTTCTACGTCCATCTGTGGTGATACCAGGGGACAGGTATTACTACGTGGAACGAGGATTGGTGAGCTTTGTCCTGGAGGTACGTGGTCCTCGTTTGGCAACCACGATTAAACGTGAAACGGAGTGTAAGAAGACCCAACTCGATGTAACGGTGATATTGTGGCGGTCGCGGGAAGCCGATTTATAGAGGAGGTCGCCCACCTCAAAGAACAAGAACTTAGTCTGTGTCCCCATATACGATTATTAATTTAATTTACTTCAACATAAATATGTACAGGCTCAGTTAGCTATTTGTGGCGTCGATTGGGGGAGGCCTATGTTCAGCAGTGCACGTGTGTTGGCTGATATGATGATGATGATGATGATGTCCTGAAAAAGATCAACAATCCTCTTCCCACTTTGCATTACCATAGCACTAGCAAGGCTCATCATTGTCAAAACAAAGCACACCAATTATCATCCTCTTTCTCTAACACGGGTGGTCAAGCAGTAAGTATAAATAAACAACAAATTATGAAGTTGCTCTAATACTATATCTAATGCTATTATCCATTTAGTTGTATGTTTGAAGCTAGATGGCACGGCGTCATAAATTAGTATTGTTACGCCTATCATAGAATTAACACAAAAGGAATGTTTACGACCGCCGAGAACAATAGAGTTCCAGATTACGCAATAGTTAGTGCCGCGATCAGTCTCGCGCATACTAGATCATTCGATAGATTTGGATATAAAAATGCAGTGCAGTTTTGAATTACGATGCAGTGAGATAACATGAAGAGATATCTGAGTGCGATAAGTGTTTATTGATTCGGAAGTATAACTTGTAGTGTTTAACTGTGTTTGAGAATAGTTAGGTGCTGAATAATCGTGTACAATTTTGAGTAATAACCGGTTACTTTTAATTTTACTAACCCCAGCTCGCAACAATATCATACAATTATTAGATATCATTGTATATCGTCTGTTGTTGAGAATTGTATACCTTTCTCTGTTCCTCAGCCTCTTTCTCCATCCGCCGTCGGGCATCCTTCTCAGCGCGATCATATCTCTTCCAATAAGTTTGCATCTCTCGACTAAGCCGCTTGCAACGCCATACTGTTTCTTTCATGTTCTTTTGCGACTGGAAATATAGAATTTAAATTAGCGTAAAGAGAGCAAGAATCTATCCAATACTATCTATAGCCTATCTAATTTAAGGGTGATAACAGACGGTATACATATGAACTGCAAGTTTGCTGCCGAATTGCTGTTTTGTAAAACTGATTCGACTGACACATAATTGTGTTAGCATGCTGTTGTGTTTTTATTTATTAAATTTAAATTTATTTTTAGATTTGAAGAAGGGGCTGGCCTGCTTTTAAAGTTAGAACTGATTTATAGCACTTATTAAATTCAAAGCCGAAGTCAAATATGTTTATTCAGCAAGATTATTTTATGATCACTTTGAAACGTCAAATCTACAGATTGTTCGGAATTGCGACAAGCAAATATGGGGAAAGCAATTCCCCATGTGTGCTTCGTGCTATTGAAGGGTTGTTCTCACCTGACTGGCAACATTCCGCCAGTGCTTGGCACACGCGTTGGCCAGCCTCTTGCTCTGCATAACCGACTCCTTGTGAGCATTGGCCCGGGCCCGCTGCACTTTGCCCAGGTCTTTCTTGACGACAAGCTGCCAATGCCGTCTTCTGAGCGCCGTCAGCGCTTCTGGTGTGTTCTGTTCCGACAGTTTCTTGCGACCTCTGTAAGCGTTACCATCACACGATCATACCAAAAACCTCAAAGAAATAGATATACAAAAGATTTCGATTCGGTAGATTCTGAAGAGATAAAGTTTACTTCGAACAAGCTACGTCAGAACTTATTTTTTGGTTGAAAGCTTTACAACTTCTGCTACTGCTGAGATACCACGCTGGCCTACTTTCGACTAGTGATTATTTCTGTTCAGCCGATTATAGTATGGTAGTTTTCTGATCTGCGGACATTGTAGTCGCATTGTACAAAGCAAAGTTATATTAATGGAAGTTATGGGATGGAAACAAATTATAATAATATTGGGTCTATTTAATGACTGTAATGTAACTACCATTTCTTGAATTCTGGCTTAGTACCTCTTAATCTTTTCGACAGACACTTTATTCCAGTCATTTTGGTCTACGATTCCCTGCTCAGCTCTGAAAGGGATTAGGAAAAGGATGAAAAGGAAAAAAGGAAGGATTTGGTGCACAAATCAAGCAGTCACACTAAAAGCCTCTCTCTCTCTCTCTCTCTGTTCGTCATAGTTTTTCTCGATTGCTGAGTAATGTATACGCTTCTATAGCATTACAAGTTTAGCAATATTAACTAATGTTATAAATACACAAAAATTCACAACCCGCGACGGGATTCGAACCCGCATCGTTTCCTGAAGCTGGAAACGCTCATAAACAACAGACCAACGAGGGTTCTGACGCAATTTGCGAAATTTTTGTGCCATTTCGATTCAGCTGATACCCAATATTGACCACATGCTTCTGCAACCCCATAGGAAGATCTTACCTGCCTCCAGGCTGTCTTTCAGACTTGTCAGCAGACATGGAATTGAAGCCGAAGCTATCATCCTCCTCTACCTTTATACTCCGCAGTTGTTCCTCCCAATCCATTATGCCATCTTGTAATGTCTGTAAGATAGGATGGAATTTTTATTGTGGTTTCAAACAAGTATGGCTTTTTTTCTGCCTGATAGCTATAGGAACTGGTTTGTTATATGATGGCCTAAGCTCTCTTTTCACCTCTCTTTTACTCGATTACCTGGTAAAATCAGATTACTCAGGCAATTGTATAACACTTGTTACTTTATATTCTTGCGCTGCCACCTTCGGCCTTATCATAACTTGAAAATCAGGTGAGATGAAGGCCAAGCACATCCCCGTCAAGCAATAAAATATAATAATAAATAAAGAGTAAGAATAAAGAGACTGAAATTCCTATCAAAGCTAACATAGTTGTGGTATAAAGCATACCGCATCAACGCTGCTAGTCGTGGCCCCGTCTCTGACCCTGCCCTTCCTCGGCTTGTAAGGGCCTCTAGTCTTCCTCTCCCCCCTCGCCCCGCGGTCGGACTTCGCCCCGCGGTCGCCGGGAGGCCGGCCCCTCCGCCGTTTGCTGGTCGACGGTCTGTTGGACCGATCAGGGTGGACGTATCGGTCTACAGTGGAAAGCAGACCAGAGCTGTAGTACATAAAGTTTGGCTTCTGAAACAATGAAAGAGGTACACTTAAAATTAGTTTGAAAACAGACATCGCTGGTTGTAGGACTGGAGACCGCTCTTCTGCTTAAGTCCGGCGCCGAGCATTGCTGTGTTCCGTCGGCAGTTCCTGGAAATGCCCGCTCCATCGTAGACCACACCTTGCCCAGGTAAGTCCTCGGCAAAATCGAGGTCAAAAGCTTTTAACCATTTTAAATAATTAAAAGAAAATCGACATCTCAGCTACTAATCTAAAAATATAGAATCGCCGTGTAGCCGTGTCTGACTGACTGACTAGCAAGCAGCGCAGACCCCAAACCAGAGGTTAAAAATAATATAATATTACGATAATTTACATTGTCATCTTATTACGACTTTTTAGACACTTCTTTAGTAATCCTGTTAATGTAATTACAACAATTTGATTAGATACAGACATAAGCGGGGAAATATTATTGAGAAAAGCCTTCGATATTACAAAATGTTTCTCTATCGATTTTATTTGTAACGCCCACACTGACCTGCTCTCGGCTTTTGATGTAACCATCTTTTACGTAGGGTTGCCACTTTCTCACAGAGTATGAAACTATGTATTATTTTGGGTTGCTACTTTCTTACAAAGTATTTTTAATTTAAGTCTTTTGTTATTCAATTGAGTCTAAATCAGAATATAAAATTTATATCATTGAAATATTGAAAACTCGTAAGTAATCCCTTAATTTTAATCAGGGTGAAACTAATAAGATAATGGCAGCACTATGGTAACTGGAATGATATCTCTTTCTTTCATGTCACAAAAAAGTCTGTTGCTCTTTCTCGCAACAATGTCATCAACGAAAGTGGGCGAGAGAGAAGCATATTTACATTCTTCTATATTCGTATTTTCATATCTTTCTCGCATAATCGATTTCTATTTATGTGCGAGAGGGAGGACTGTATTTCCTATTGAACCGCCTTAATCCCGCCCCATTGCAACAGTACACATGCAAGGTAATGGGCATAGGATATCTACTGATAATTATGTTAGGACCTAGAACTACTATTGTTACCTAATTCATAATTTGATACTTACCTTGTAATTTGTAACCATACAAGGGTTTGTATGGTTACAAATTACCTACTTTGTGTCATTACATATCTACTTTCAAGCTTGATATTACCTTTTACTAAAAAGTTAGGTTGAAAGGTGTAAAACTACACTTGGGAATGCGATTTATACTATTGATGAATAGAATATCAACTCCAAGACAGAATTTAAATCAAACTTTGGTAAACTTTGTAATAATTTGAATAGTAGGCTATCTCTTGGTGGCGAGTCGAGACTCGCGCAACAAGTTACTTTGGTGGTTCATAAGTGATTTCGAAAAAAATACCATATAGCATGTTATTTAGATACCAATAATCTAGATCTAATCTAGAATTAGTTCTAGGATGGTAGTAGAAGATCAAGAATAATAATAGGCACTAGTCTTTTCAGAAAGAGAACCAACGTCGTCAAAAAAAGCATAAGATTACTGTAATTATATTTTTTTTTACCAACTATGTATTAGTAGGTAAGGTACTCGTATGATGTATGACCAATGTAATATAATTTAATGTTTGCTTCATAATTCATAATTTGTTAAATCAAATTTTAATAAAAATTGTATAATAAATAAAGACTACAAATTTTTATCTACAAATAATAAAAATAATACTTGTATGCCAAAAACGTATATTGCCTAGTTATCTCTGAATGGATACAAGAGAATAGAGTTCTCTTGTATGTCGGCACCAAGAAGGAAAGCAGTACCTACAACACAAGTCTCTTACTAGTGTAGGTCCTGACAATAGGTAACGTAATTTTATTTATAAGATTGAATATGACATTGAAATTAATAAATTATATACTATCATTAATATTATTAAATGGATATAGTTACCTGAAATAAATATATTAAAACATTACAATGGCACCATTTTGATAGCCATAGTATAATAGGGCGAAATACATAATCAAATATAAATGTACGACAGTTCTCTTTCTGAGCAGATAATCACTGAAAAATTTAAACCGTTTTAAAATAACAAACTTAAATGTGAGTAAAATCTAGCGCCTTCCCAAGAATAATTATTACCTACACTCAAGAGAATACAGCTTATCCTAAATGAAGTTTAACTCTAGTCTATTTACTTTTTTAATAAGGCTGATCGAAAGCGAGGCATTTGTCTTTAACATTGTGTTGTTATAGCAGCGAGGCAATACATCTTTGCAATAATGGATAGTGGGTGAGGTGTTAGGGTAGATGGTACTTGTAAAATCGTTTTTGGTAAATTTGTATGAATTGAATTGTATACAAATACACTGTGATCTGTATACAAAGAATTCTTATTTTAAAAAACCTGAACATATGCTTTTTTTATAGTTTATCAAAAACAATTACTTCGTGGACCATTATATGGAGGTAACAATAAAATACAAAGGAAATAATGTTTGTATGATTCCATTGATATTTTTCTAAGAAATACAATTATCACGAAACATGTAACATATTTTACATAATTCTAAAATGCTAGTTCTAAGAAATGGTACACACATAGTTGGTTATCTAGTACCTAAACATATATAGAACATAAATACCCTGAAATAAACTAATTTAAAGACATCGCGGTGTCCCTCTCGCACGATTGGCTCGGGGCGGCGCCTTAACAGTTTATTTTTTAAACTATTCATTCACCTAGCTCATTTGTTACGTATGACGTACATCAATTGTAGCGACAGTAGTTTTAAAACCATACGATAGCTTACGACAACCATTAAAAGGATTATTACCGAATCTGTTTTCGCGTTGTACGTATTTAGCAAACGTATTGTTATCTCAGCGTTCACTACAGTACATCCGCCTCTACGTTTGACAGAGACAGTTGCTACTCGTGAAATTAATATGTACATTTTTTCTCCTAAATTGTAACAAAATGATTTTTTATTGGTGTTGCTTGAATATAATTTTTATTTTTGGTTTAAACGTTTTATTATTTTGAAAAAGTTTTTGGTTTAGGAAAAATATTGACTTAATCACAGTTTCAGTGCAAAAACATGACTGGCTATATAAGATGCTTGCATAAAGTGATTTAAAAAACTGGCAATAGATGTGTTGATTACATGAAAAATCTCCGACAGCATTAAGAGGTAGAAAAGAGCATTTAAATTTAGTACTGACAGTAGTGCAAGTATTGTTCACATCGTTTTATTACTTGCGAATCGCAACGGTCGATAAATTTAACCGAAACCTTGCGAGTTCAACTTCAAACGGTTACTTTTACGGGGACCTACTTCAAAGTTGATAAAACAATCGTATAAATTGACAAAATATGCGAAATCAAACGTCAATAAAGTTATATGCCAATGTTATCAATACATTCAATAAAATTTAACGAATGTATACGTATACCGATTTTATCTACCGGTACTTAGCAACGGCCGATAAAACAAATTTTATCGAATCTAGACGATTCTAAATGTCATATTATGCGACAGGTTAGAACGATTCTTGTGCTGCTGGTACGTTAAGAGCTGTCACTAACGATTCTGCATTTTGATATTGTGCCATTTACATTCATTTCATCTTACCACCTTAAATTATTAATTAAACTTAAGATGAAACGGAAGTGCGGTAAGGGACTGGTAAAAATAAATTACTTAATACTTATTCAATGACAGACGAGTCTAAAATTAAGTCGGTAGGTAAGTCTATAACGTAAGTATTCAAAAAGCAAGTAATAACCTATTTTTTACACATTAGAGCACACTCAACAATTTCCAAGACCCGAATCGATCTGATCGTGCGAAAATGCAACGACACTGAACAGATATTATATCAATGTTATGTTTTTATTGTTCCGACGGTAAAGCTCTTGGCCGCCTTCTCATCTGGTTTCACGTTATTCGGGTTTTCAGCCTTTCCGATTATCTGGTATCCAAACGACTATCCGTTTCATCTCTAATTTATACTATTTTAGTGTTTTTTTTTTACAACATAAAACTACAGTATTTGTTTGAACTACATTCACATCACATTAAAATCTGCTCTTAAAATACACCTTAATGACTCCCAAAATTTTCAATATATTCCAGTAACCCTACTCATACACTTAGTATACCTACATGCGAAATATTTTTTATACCACACGAGGAGAAAGCTTTTGGCCTCCTGCCGGCCACCTGGTTTCAAGTTATGATAAGGGCGAGGGTGGAAGCGCACTTCACCCAGAATCCTCAACAGTCTGAGGAACTGGATCTTATTTTCAAATGCCAGAGCACAACAATGCGCAATTGTTGTTATGTCGACAGACTTAGGTAAGATGATGGTGGTAGCCAACCAAACCAAGCACAAATTGAATACACATTTATACAACGCTACTGAGCCGACAAGAATCCAGGTCATAAGTATAATGAGGATAATGATGATAATACTGATGATGATGATGATCATACACGTATATTGTTCGCCTTATCATTCGCGCTTGGGCTAAAAGCAGTCAAGTTATTGATTGGCTGTTGTCGCATACATCTAAAAGCTAAATACATTGCTGGTTCTAATGTACTAAACGCGCTAAATACGTCTTAAATCTAACACATAATAATCTATGATTTAAATGGCCAGCGATTACAGACTATGCAGAAGAGATGGCTTTTCCCAGACGTGGGACAAAGCGTGCGCTCATAAAAGCCTAAAAATATGGAAATACTACGCGTCTGAACAAGACAAAGCGGCGACAGGCCTACGTTTAAAAAACTGCTCTGCAGAAATTTACCGTACTAGCTACAGTACGAAGTTATTCAAAAATCGGGCATTTAAAATGTTATAAAGGTCCGCAACGCGCGGGTGATTCTTCTGGTGTTGCGTGCGTCAAGGTGGTAAACGCATTCCAGTTGGGAACAAAACTAAAAAGCTACTGACGCCCCAATTCCATAGCTTCTGTCTCCTCATCTAACTGCATATAATACCCTCCGTGACCTGCCGGCTCCACACACCCTGGCTGATTGCCTGCATTCATAATAGACCAAACTTCTGCATCCGCTTCTTCTTCCATAGCGATCTCGTTACTGACATCCATTACCGATTCATTAACCGCGTTGTCCAGAGCATCCATATTTTTATCTATTACGGGATGTTCGTTTGTCCTCGAGCTTTTCACCGAATTTTCATCGATATTTTCTTCCATGGGATCGGTAGTGCCTTTAGGAACTCTCGAGTGATCAGGTTGAGATGATCTATGTTCCTGTATGAACTCGAAGGCTTCAACGGAAAAGCGACGCTGGCATAGCTGGCGGCGACGCCTTCTATTGTACAGACATACTTGGCATCCACTCCTTTGTTTGAAGGTCTGAAGTGGCAATAGCAAAATAATTTCTTACATGAACTGAAGAAGCATTTAATTAAAGTATAGTTATTCAACCACGGGGGAGCGCTTAGCCTTCATCTCACATGGTGGCAAGCTATGATAACGCCACCCGGAATCCTCTACAGACTGAGGAGCTAACTATCTTACCTTGAAATGTCGGAATAAAACAATTAGAATGTTGTAATGGCGTCATACGTGGCGACATAACGTGGTCTTACTATCACCAAACGAAACCTTAGCTTAGCCTCATAAAGCAAACCAAAATGGGTGATCAATATATAAATGATCCAACACAGTGTAGTAGATACAAGTGTATGAGTGTGAAAGATATATCCCAATAAGTGAGAGAGTGAGTGCGATGGGTAATTGTATGCCACGCCCTAAATATAGGTGAGGATGAGAGTGACAGAGACGGATAATTGTGTGCCAATAATGACAGGTCATGAATGAAATTATTTTGCTTTCGCGACCGTAATACACGTTCTAAATCTAAATAACGCACAATTTATACAGACCTACTAAAACTATGTTATATTATGTACACATTACATCTTAAACCTAAGGGAATTACATCTATGGCACAACATCGATTGAAAGATTTTAAGGTTAAATAAAATTACCCTTTATTACCCTTAACCCTTTATTTTATTAGTCCGATTTCGATTCATTTATTCCCACTACTTGGTACAAAATAGAAGCATATACTCGTAATATAGAAGAAACAGTGTGTTCTTTCTTATTATCCTGTTCCTTGCCTTCGTATCTTCGTTTACTGACATTTGTAAAATCAAATATTATTTTTAGGGTAAGATGAATCTTGCAACATATCCGTAAAAATAATACCTATACCTTACAAATTCATGGATTCTCGAACATCTTCATTTGATTCCGTTGCTGATGGAGATTACCACTCTTGATGGTTCCCTCCATTTTGATCTCGTTAAAGCAGGGGACTTAATAAACAAAGTGCCTCACTTTAATCGAGGCAAAAATAAAGAGATTATTCGATGAGATTTTTCTTAAATTTAATCGATTTTTTCTGTCTTCTATTCTTAAACACAATTCTCTGGTGCCACTTGTTGAACACAGCCCGAGCCGAGCGCTTCCGAAACGAACCCTTTTCCATATTGGTTCACCTAAATACTACACGATAATTCTCACTGTGCCGTTTATTCCAATATTATTGCTTAGAGACGATTCCTTCCAGAAAATTCCCCAAATTAAGCATAGTTGGTGCACAAATCAATCAATCAATCAATCAAAAAATAAAAAAATATTACAGGACGTTAATTTCACACAGCGCCATCCAGCCCCAATCTAAGCAAAGCTTGTAATATTGGGAACTAGATTACGGATAGAATACTTATACATCTACTTTTTTATTTTTTTGTAAATACATACGTACTATATGATACAACACCCAAACAAAGATCAAACATCTATATTCATCACACAAATGTTTGTCCTGTGTGGGAATCGAACCCACAACCTACAGCGCAGAAGGCAGAGTTACTACCGACTGAGCAATGAGGCTTGTGAAATAGATCAATACGGGCTAGGTTTACTATTGGCATATAATATCTACATATGCAAAAACTATGCACCCGTATTACGTATAATTTTACAGCAGCAGCCACAACAAACTATAAACAATATACAAATATAATTAGTTCAAAAGTAGATATGTTTGTATCTAGTTTGTTTTTTTACAGCTAAACGGAACATAATCAAATTCGGCATGGATAGTGTATGCTATTGGGAAAAGCATACAGGCGACTTATCTAGGTAGGTACGAGGCGTGGCCATACTTCAATGCGTGGAAAAAACCTAGTCTGAAATAAAAGTCTTATTTTTTTTACATACACTCTCCATCACAAAAATCGTTTAAAGAGTACAATTAGTTGTATTGTGGTCGCGATAGCAGACCAGGACGAATCTTACCGTTTTCTTCATTTGAAATCGATTGATATATTTGAGTTCGAGTCTTCGTTCTTTGAGTATAGTTTTTATGCGTACGTCTTCCGCCTCTTCAGTGGTTTCGTCCTCTGAAGACTCTGATGAGTTCAGGAGTGTTTCTTTGAGCCACTCTCTTTCCTTGTCCATGTTGGAGAAGTTGAAGAAACGGGATCTGTCCTTACGGCGTTCTGTGAAAAGAAACAACATACATTAATACTGACTTTAGCGCTATGCATTGTGGCTAACATTTGACTGATGAATAGATGTTTGTTCTGTTCTGTATGTATGTATGTATGTATGCACAAAAAAGTTTTTTTTTGTACCACGTGGAAGTGCTAAGCCTATTATCTCACCTGGATTCATTGTTATATTGGCAAATTAGATTAATTACAAATACACACTCTGAAAAAACCTATAACGGTTCGATACAGCCCGCTGACAGACAGACAAATAGACGGATAGCGAAGGCTAAGTAATAGGGTCCCGTCGGCAGCCTTCGGGTACGGAACCCTAAAAAGGTGACAGTCGTCATCGTTCAACGAAGTCAAAGTCAGCGAGTCTTCAAATAAACTAGGAGCTAAAAACACAAAAGACTTTCCAAACCAACTCGTACACTGACAACAATAAACGCTAATATCATTAAACTGCAAAGGAAGGTGTTTGGCACTCGATGGGGGAAGGGGGAGGGGGCGGAACCGACCCGTGGAATGTACTACGCTATATTCTGTGGCAGTCCCTCGACCCGAAGCTTGTTGTGTAGGTCAGGGAGATATACGTTGAGCGCAAAGAGACGTAACATTGGAACCGCGATACAGAGCTCGAAAGAGATAGATAGGTACAGTCGCCCGTTATAACGTGAAGTGTATGTATATATACTTCATAGTTATCAAAATGGTTTTGTACCAACATCTGTTATTAATTTATTATTCAAGTGTTATATCAACAATTTTAAGCAAGACCGAATTCGAGCTCAAGACCCATCCGCCGTCCGAATCAAGAAACAGCAAGGAAATATTCTATGGAAAAAATCTCCAAAACACTCCTAGTCGTATTGAAAATTAAATAAAACACGATAGTTTAACGTAACCAGCCCTGAAAAGTGCGGCCAGTGTTACAACACGTTTGTTGCCGGAGGATGAAACACGAGATTATGACCAACTCGATTGGTTTGTTCTCGAAAAAGCAAGAGCCTCAATCTGCTCAAACTCCACAACTATGCAAACACTTACCCCAACACACACACTCACAAAGAACACAACGAAGACACACAAAAATGTAAACCACCCATTAGGCAGACACACTTCAAAATGTCGCCTAAAAATCTTCCCTTATCGAAACGGTGAATGTTCCGAAGTCGGGATGGATGGCTGTCGTAATTGACGCTTTTCGCGAAAGACCTCGTGATCTGCTCACAATCAAACTTTCCAAAGAAAACCAGAAATAACGCAAACACACTAATCGCTACACAGGGTATAGACGGTCTCATTGTCAAGGATATCATAAATTATACTTTTTCGATGCTGAATGCACTTCCGAACTTGATGCGTGTCCAAATGAGACTGACAAGGATTTATGGAGGTGCGTTCAGCTCTCCCGGGGAATATTGATTTTGCAGGCCCTTTGATTGAGTCTAGCACTATGAAATATGGCGTCCTGTAGGTGGCAGGCCCTCACTTGTGGGTGGCACATCCCAGTGGGAGGCTGTTGCAATTATACCTATCTATAGAATCGCAAATGTACTTCCATCATCCTTAATATGCGATTTGAGTTATACATATAAGTTAAATATGTAACGACAGTACAATAATATTACACACACAGATTTTTAGAATATTAAATCTCCTGCGCGTATAGGGGCGACGGCATAATTCGTAAATTATTATAGATCCATTATAACGAGAACCAAAATTTTAATGAACAGGAGATCACATCTTATCATCTCAATATTAATTCAAACAATGCCTTGTGCAAGTTTTTGGTGACTGATCATGATCCCAAACTTCGCAACAAAATTGGTAATAACCGATATAAGATGTTTAAAAAAACCAGACGCGTTCAAGCATAATATAGGGAGTGCACGCGCGAATGGTGTTCCGAAAATGTACAATACCAGAACTAGCCGTGATTACAATGTTACTGGTAGAAGATAAATCAGTACTTATATGTAGAAAATCGACCAAGGTTTGCTGTTCATCCAATGAATGTGAAACGATAATAAAGCGGCCAACACGCACACCGAGGGTTCCGATTCCGACCTATACAAAGGCGAAAAATCATTACTATGACAATGATTTTTCGCCTTTGTAGGTCGGCAATAAAAATACACACTACCTATACGTCTACCTACTATTACGGTACATGATATTATTATACAGCCCGCTGACAGGCAGAGAGACGAACGGACAGCGGAGGCTAGGAATATAGAGTCCTGAAGGCACCCTTTGAGTACGGAACTCTAAAAAAAGCTTGTGAAAGATGTGGACAGATATATTACGTTTTTGTCGTAAACATTCTATCCACGCGTAACGTGTCTGTAAATGAACGCCTTTGAAAGACGACAAACCATTTCTACAGAGAGAATATTATCGTGAATGAAACCATTTAAACGAAACACCATTACAGAGTACATTTTCCGGTCCAAACAGAGGTTTCCAGTTCAACAAATAGACCATCAAAAGGCAAACCCGCCCCGGGGGATGAGTGCAAAAGTTGAACATGACTCCACCACCCACCACCCACCACGCCGCGAGCAAGGCTTTCATTGCCTGGTAACTGATATTTACACACCTCGACGTGCATAGCTAGGTTAGATCTGTGTAATATGCACAGATCTAAGCTAGGATGGTGCTATGTATATTATAAACCCAAACATTTATTTTGAATCCATCCTTTAGTCCTAGGATATCCATGCCGTGGATCCATATCCAAGATTCGCTAAACCATTTTATCGTGACAAGAAAAATGAAAATAATAAAGACGAGAAAGGATATACTTAGTACTAATAATAGATACCTACTTTACATATAGGCTTTACGTTATATATTTACGTACTTTACATATATAGTACTGTACTTGCCGTGGCGGTCGCGTTTTAAGAATCGACACTCAGCCCATGAATGTCGTAAACGACGACTAAGGGATCTCACCAGAAGAAGGGAAGCTGCTTCCTTCTATGTATTATCTACGCCTTTACTGCGATTACAAATCCTGCCAAGCGTGGTGATTATGTCAAAACCCTCCAGCTTTGGTGGAGGCTCTGTCCAGCAGTGGATATAATGGGCTATTCATGTGATGCGTGAAAAGTTGAAAAAACTTAAACCCGACCACAACATTTTTATATTAACATTTTAATTAAAACACGGCTTAAGATTATCTTAACATTAGATTCCTACCCCCCCAATTAGCCTGTCTCTTCCACAATTTAGACAAACCAGAAGGAAAGCATCGCCACCGTTCAAATTCTCAATACGTTCAATGAACGTGTCTTATTTACCTTAATGCAAAATGTTCTTAGTTTTAACATAGTTAAGGAAGTGAAATAACTTCCTATTATTATTTTTACTTTACTGGTTTGCCAAAGAGCGATAGAGCTAAGTAGTTTAGGAATGAAAATATTTTTTTTTTATACTACCTAATGTTAAATGCACTCTTGCCTATAGCAATGGCGTACTGCGTAGGACAAATCCACAAAGAACATAGCCTTCACCGAACTGCATTGCGCCCGTCAACATGAGGCATAAAGGTGTTAAGCCTCGCGTGCCCGTAATTTCACCGGCAACCATACCCTTCAAACCGGAAAACAGCAATGCTGCTTGGCGGCTGAAATTGGTATGGTGGTAGTACTTCCTCGGACGAGCCCTTTCACAAGGGTCTTCTACTACTCTTAAAAGATAAGAAATACACGGCCATGCTCAAAGACCAGCATCGCTGATGTGGACAAAAGGCGGTAAAGCCTAAATGGTATAATAGGGCGGGATGGTGCTTCGACCATGGTCATCACCACCAAAACTGGGAATAGCCGAGAGGAAATAACGGATGATTTGGAGGAGGCATTTGCTTAGCGGTAGGATAGTATACAATAAAAAAAAACAGGTACTATAATATATATATTATGGTTGAGTGTAACTAACCTTAAAAATATTAAATTGTGCGAGTTATTTTGTGTGAAAGAGAGCAGCTTTTTTATTATTTAAACATATTTAACAGGCCCTGTCCAGGTCCCAGACATATTGATTCACAAGCTCTGTATCCACCTACACTTTGCGAGGGGTTATTTACTAGGAAGCTGCAAAAAGGGGGTAGGGTGGTTCACCCAGTTACACCCCTCTAAAGGTACACCTAGTACTGCTAAACATCGTGTTACCTGGATACATATGCTGTGTATTTAATTTAACCTGTATTTAAATCTTTGTACTTGGCTCAACACCTTTATACCTCAAGGCGACGGGCGCAATGCAGTGCAGCGTTCCAGTTGTAGACAACTCTGTTACAATGCCATATATGATAATTATTAATGTTATTATTATTTTAAAACTTGCTTCCGTATGTAATTCCGAATGGTAATCGGATAAAAAGTAGCGTATATGCCTCAACCATACAATGCTCCAAAACAATATCTATAAAAAAACAGCTCAATGTGTTCTGTAGTTTTTGCTTGAAGGAGCAACAGAGGACAACCTGTTTTGTATCCTTTTTGCGATGCTCATTCTCAATTCACAAAACTGTTTTTGGGATTTTATATAGCCATATTGTTATTGTTCCAAATTTCATTAAAATCCGTTAAGCCGTTTGAGCGACAAACATATTTTAATAATTTGGTCATCTCATTTGAACACTGCACTTTTCCGGGAATATATAATAAACCCCGGGTACTGACTATCTTTATGTAAAATTTCAGCACAATCCATTCTGTAGTTTATGAGTAAGAGGAACAGAGAACCAATAAATTTTATACGTCGAAATTATCATCACAATTCCATCCCACGGGAACTGATTCATGAGATTAAAAGTAGCATATGTGTATCTTTCTACCAAATTTCATTCAAATCCGTTAAGCCATTTAGGCGTGAAAGAGCGTCAAATATACACACATACTCAACTTGGTCATCCCACGGGAACTGCACTTTTCCGGTTAATACAAGGTATAAACTATCTTTTTACAAAATTTCATAACTATCCATTTGGTAATTTTTGAGTAAATGTGCAACAAAAATCCAATATATTTAGCATGGCGATATTTACATGCCATTTCAATGAACTTATTTGTGGCACAAAAGTAGCCTTTATGTTCATCCAGCCAGGGTATGAACTATATTTTTACCAAATTTCATCCAAATCTGTTCAACCTAATTCAAATTATTTGAGGATCATCAAAAAATTAACTAGCGAGTTTCTCGCCTTTCTCCTTGTCGAGAGTAGTCGCGATTCCATACAGGTGGTAGAATTATGATCTTACTAAACTATTACTAAAAATATACTGAACTACTGAATAAACGATGATTTTGATCTTGCCGTTTTGGTGTGAAGGAGCGTCAAACATACATACATACTTTCGCTACACTCCACTTTTCCGGTTTGCATATGGCAATGTTTGACATCTAATTGCCACCCCACATGATTCATGGGATAAAAAGTAGCCTGTGTTTTTCCCAGTTTAGAGCAATATTATGTACAAAATTTCAGCGCAATCCACTCTGTCGTTTTTACATAACAGAGCAACAAAGAATGTGATTTTGACAACTTTGTCATACTATTTCCATCCCACACTAACTGATTCATGGGATAAAAAGTGACCTATTATGTTAATCCAGGGTATTCTACCAAATTCCTTCCAAAACTATTCAGCCGTTTCGGTGTGAAGGAGCACCAAACAAACACACATACACACAAACCTTTATAATGTTAGTGTGACATGATTATGTGAGCAGCACTGGGGCTGATGTGTTATTTCACAGTGTTGATTTTAATTGTCAATACACTTGGTTGTTCCTTGTATGGAATAGTTTATTGTTCTGTAGCCAGTTGTCCAGTTTGTTTATTAATCTGTTTTTTAAGTGCAGACAATTTTGAATAAGATTAGCAATGGAAAAAGTAAACTATAAATAAATTATTTCTTACAATAAAGGTCACAATCAACTTATACAACACCGCTCTCACAAAGCACCGCTGTCTGCTAATATGTGTTGTCAATGTAAAGTTTACAGAGGATGCCCTGAAGCTCAATTAACATTATTTTGCAGTGTGGGAGCAAGGTTGTATATATTGCCTACAACCTTTAATCTAACTGGAATTATGTTGATGTTTACCTTCTTTTGTCATTAAGACTCCATTTATAAGCCGATCTCCTTTAGATTTTCTGACATGGGGTGCTGGTTCATCATCAGAATCAGTACCATCACATTCACTAGATGATTTCATCACTCGTTCCATTTCTGCCAAAAAAGGCCTCATGTCAGTAGCCCTCTCTATCTGTTGGAGATATAGTGACTTAGCTACTTCTTCTGGATTCAAAGCCTCTCTGCATGCCATGTTTGAAGACATTATCAGCTCCTAAAAACAAAATTATTATCTTTAGTGACCAGTCAAAGGTGGACCTTTGCCAGAAATCGTCAAGATTTGTCACTGGTGGTAGTAGAAAATGATAACACGATTTCGACTTATAAACACTCAGTAGCATATAAATATAGCAACCATTCAGCAAGTGAGGTTAAATTTATATTTATCTTTTATGCTGCTACTAAAAGATAAAACTCACCGAATAAGTTTTCTATAGTTTTCGTGGATATAATCACACAACAGAATTACTATGGCTCTTGCAAAATGGCGCAACAAATTTTTCATACATCGCTGTCATTGCAACGTCGTTATTCGCGGCCATAGAATCGAAATAGCAAGTATTTCTGAGCAGCAGGTTCAAAAACAAATACCCGCCAGCCAGCCATGTTTTGTTTAATAATGTATTGTATGTATGTTTATTTATGTTCAGTGGTCATGTCATTGTCAAAAAATAATGCTTTGGACTCGCTGATGCCGGTATTATAATTCAGAACTCAAATCATCTTCTCCTTCCCAAATTGGACTGATTGCGCGATTTATTTGACTCACTTGATCCAGATAAAACCCCTTGCATTCTGCGTAAGTTCTTAAAATACACGAATCTCCCTAATCCCATTTTTGAATTTCCTACCCTCCCTCTATATCCCTATGAAGCTTTAATATTCCAGCCCAATATACTACTATACTTTGGTATTGATAAAGACTATACTATTGCTTGAGAAAAATTCTATGAAATTACACACTCGGAATACGATGGCTGGCGTTATATCTATACTGACGCCTCCAAGCTATCACTGGACAGTAATGTGGGAGTCACGGTCGGGATACCTTTTACCAATATTAGATTGAGTTTTTTTTTCCAAACTTAGGGAACCACATATTCTTTAATTGCCCTTTAAACCAATCTCTCTTGATATTCCTCGTCCTACTTCCCTCAAATCCCTCCTTAGCCTAACCCCTCTTATTTGTATATTCTGTAAATTTATCAATAAAAATAGCATTAAACTGTAAATTTTGTATATAGTCATCAAACTCGAACCTCATCGCTTTTATACATATATTTACTTACAACTTGTGTTTGTACAAGTGTTTTTATTTTATAGATTGGAGATTAACCCTCCATAAAAAAAGGGAATCAATCAAAGTGCCGAATCTTTAATATTTTTTCCCACTTTTTCGGTTTACGACACTCACAATACTCGACACAGGCAGACATCGATAAAACGGTTGCGAGACATATCAAAGAGGTTGAAGTTGATGCCGGTATCTTCTTGGCAGCTGCGGCAGTCGAAACGCAACTGTAAGCCAAGGACATTGTAAGCCGCTGAAAGGTTTACAAAACTTGGCAAACCAAATGACTCAGCAGTCGTTACTGCTGAAGTTGACGCAAGAAATAAGAGTCAAAGCTCGTTTCTTACCCGCACTTTCCAGAAACGGTAGAGGTGTTGTAGACCGATGATGATGGCTCGTTGCCGTTTGCTTCGCTTGGGTTGGGTGGGCATTGTGCTCCTATTCACACGTTTCCAAATCTTCAGTCTGGCTTTTGAACCATAGCAAATTGCTTTACTGTACGCCAAAGATTGGAAATTAACCTATCGATCCCCGCCACTGAGCATTCTAGTGATCCACAGTCTCGTCTCGTATCCTCAGCATCGCACTAATGACGTGAAAAGGGCATAAATAGCTCATTTCAAACATTTCTATAAATACCTATCTAAATATTTGACTGAGTAAAAAAAACACTCCAGAAAACGAGTGGGGAACAGCACCAAAAAGCCCCGCTGACAGTAATACCTGTCTAACTAAAAATATCAATATTTATGTTTCACTCATTTTAACTGTGTAAAGCGTTGACTATTTTAAAAGAGCTAATTAGCTATGTTCTTATGTATTAATTATGTAGCATGTATTTTTTTTAGTCTACGACGGGTCTGTGCTTGGTCTTCACCCGAAATCCACAAACTGAAGAACTGGCTATCTTACTTCTAAATGTCGGAACACAACAATTTAAGAATTGTAATTAAGGCGACAGAATTAGGTAACAAAATCCTACCATCAACCAAACCAAGCACAAAATTGCTTCCCCTGGGGACCTCTGGATCCTATATCGGTGGGTTGAATCACTAGACCACAGAGGCGGTCAAATTCTAAAATCACGCCTCAGATGTGAGCCGACCATAACGATTTTATCCCCAAAATAATATAAATATATTAGTTCTGAAACCAAAACCCGACAGCTGAAAAATCACGCTCTGAACAGTATGAAGCAAGAAAATATTTTCTTCTGAAATTGATAGGTATGCACAAAATATTTGTATATAATTAAATAAACAAATTACAAGTTCATTCATAATTTATTTGTTACATATATATTTTTTTTATTATATTAATATTATTTTTATTTAATAAAAAGTACAATTAAACTAACTATGTACAAAGAAATCAGTCAGATTACCTAAGGACCGTTACAAACGGCCTATAGGTAACTCAACTGTTCCAGACCAGTACCAGACGGAAGCGTGCCCAAGACACTGGCTGCACTGAAACGCTGAATAGCTATGCTAATTCGCTGGCCCAAATAAGAGCCAGCCCTTGGGTCACGTGTTGCCTCAATCAAAAGCCCCGCAAGATTTTTGAAAACCCGGAGGGCTCCGGCACCGGACCCAAGGTCTCCACCCCAAAAGGCTCAAATAGGTAAGCTCTGTCGAGACCACTATATTTGCGCCTTTTGTGATCCTCGGCCGAATCAGCCGCCGCACCAGCCCTAACTGATGTCCCAGGCAGATGAGATGGCGCTAAGGTGTCGACGCAGGTAACGTCCCACACCAAAGGCCTACCCATTTCCCAAGGGACAAGAGTCATACCGTCGGGCCGCTTACCATCATCACGTAACAGACCATTCGGTTCAAGAACGGCTGACACATTGACACTGGTAAAAGCTCGACGGATAATGTCATTAAGACTTGCGTGGCGTGAAATCCTGCCGGCAGACCTTGTGCACGAAAGTCCGTGAAAACCAAATTGATCTACGGCCGCACCGCACCGGCACTGGTGAGAGGCGCAGCATCTTGCACCCAACCGAAGACAAGTGGCAATACGGAAAGTTACAGGATCCATAAGTGTACCGGTATTGTAAGATGGATGTGCTTGCAGCCAAAGACCTGATTCCCATTTTGAAACCGCTAAGAGACGAGCACGATCTGTGGAGGTTGAGCACGTATGTAATAGATAATAATTTTTAGATCGCCAAATACTGAGTCCACATCGCCACCTAGGGTTCCGTCATCTAGATGCCAAACATTCAATTTAGATTTCAGGCGTTGAATAATTGGGTGAATGGCAAGGCTAAAAATGGCCGGGCCAAGAGGGTCACCTTGCTGACAGCCAACTGCAGACGAAATAGTTTGGTTCTTGTAAATTAATTTAGATGTCAAACCATAACATTGAAAAAGAAAAGGATAAATTTCGAGAATTTCGGATTTGATTTGATTCAGCAAGGCGCCTCTGTCAACCGAATTAAAAGCATTTTTCATATCTACTTTTAGAATAACCTCCCCGTAATTTCGATCTAAAAAGGTTCTTAAATAATGGACCGCGGCCTCATAACCGCCTCGCGAACCAAAGCCTATCTGCACGGGTTGGAAATAGTCGCCTAGAGTACGCGGCTTTTTTGCGACAGCCTACTTTGGCTGCAAGGCGGCGATAGGTGGTGCCTACTATGGCTAAGGGTCTTATCCCGCCATCCTTTTTTTTTACATATTAACAGTGATGTTCAGAGTAGGTATAGCCGTGAACATAAATATACTAGGTAGTAAGTACCTCAATGCTTACAGTACTCAAAACCTGCGTGGAGAAGCACTGTTTCACCTTTTCTTAAAATAAAATATATCTTTATAACGTTATTCGCTTATCGCACATTGCATAAATAATTATTGTTATTGAGCGCGCATATATACTTTTTTGAGAGAGCAATAGGTACTGCATTTGTCAAAATAATTTGGTGAATTGATTTCAAACTGCCAGTAACAAATATACAAAAGAGTACTTAATCCACGAAAGTACTGAGTGTGTATGCATCATCGTTAGACTAAAGTAGGTAGTTATACTTGATAGATATTGATTTGGACTTGTTCTGCCCTAGCGTAACCTCAGCACGAGTCACGAGGATTGCTGAGCAGAGAATTCTACACAGTATGATGACCATGAATGAATGGATTATTCATGTACATTTACTGTGTACCTCATATTGTATTCTTTTCTTTTCACATCACCTGTATAAGTTTTTTTTACCGTTGTTTACCTAAATCAGTACCTAGGTACCTACAAGTGAGATCCTTTAATTGGCTTTCTATTTCTTAGGTGATTGTTAATATATTGTAACAAGCTGTTGGTTTTCCTAATAATAATAACAATATAAATAAATGAATAGATAATCTTGTCACGTCTGTTAGATTTCCTGTATAAAAATAATAATTGCATTGATTTCTGGTGATGAACAACGGCAAATAAAAATTACCTCAGTACCATCAGTGGTAGGTACTATCTAATGATACCACGGTGAACGAAGGAATCCAGACTGACAAATATTAATTTGCACGTTGTATAGCCGTGTGTGTGAGTATATTTTATGGTATAGACAACCATAGTGTGCGAGTGAGAGGTAATGACTAGCAGCGCCATTTTAGATTCGTTTCTTTAATATGTCGACATTTAAGTAAGTAACTAAATGGCGATCTAATATAGAAACGAAATTTCACGTAGCATTAGTCATAGCATGGAAGTAATAAGTATTACTTCCATGACTAATGCTATCCAAAAGGGTAAAATTCGGTGGAAACATTATTTTCCATCTACGAATGCGACCAATGCACGCATTGGTCGCATTCGCATCGTAGTTCACTTTGATTGAAATATCAGAAACAAGGAAGGTAATGCAAGGCAGGCAACTCGCGAAACTGACACTAAGACTTTTCGAAGCTACATTCTCTCTTATAGTGACGTGCTATCCAGTTGCCATTTTAATAAAAACCACTGAGATAAAAACAAACACGTAAGCTAGCAGATATTTGCTTCCCTACCTACCCAACCGATCCGCCGTTGGACCGGTCCCTCCGTAGGCCAAGACACGTTCTTGGAGACCCGGATGACCCACTCACCACCGCAAATCCGGAGGTGACGGCATCCATTCATTAACTATCTCGTCACACTGATAAAACACTACACAGATACACCGATTCCGCCGGCGGAGTCGATGAACCTTACCGCCTCAAAGCGTTACTCTCGGTATCGCCTACGGCCATTCCTATCCTCCCCCATCAAATGGCAACAGCCCAAGCCGAGGTCCTTACCTAAATGGTGCCCTTGCGCTTGTTGCCTCAAAAAACAATTTTTGGGCTTGCGCCTGCAGCGCCAGCCAGGTCCGCGCATAGCTGTCGCTCTCCAGGTTTAGAACCAGGCCAGCGTATTGTCCTTTAATAAAAAAAAGCAAATATTTGCTGATGAAATTATTCTAGTTATTTGTGAATCAAACAAGGGGCAAGAAAAAAAGATAGCAGGTGAATTCGAAGTGCCTGGATGTCGTTTTGCAATTATTCGAAACTTGCTTGCGGTGTCAGTCAGAGACAGTATTTTTTCGTTTTTGTAGCAATCGTCCAAGTACAAGTTCGATATTAATTCATTAGTGAGCCATATTATAGTTTTGGGCTAGATGGCGCTGTGTGTAATTTATGTCCTGTAATATTAATTTATTTATTTGTCTAAAGAAGTGTGAGTAATATGTGGCTTTATTGATTCATTTTATCGTATTTGTACGGTAAAATGAATAGTAAGTTTTATTCACAAAGTTTTAAACACATTGTGTCAGATCAACAGTCGGGAGTTTTGTTTTTACACTCCTATCCTTCTCGAATAGAAAACACGGTTACAACCATAGATTTAGAATATACTACAACGAACGCCTGTAATTGGATCCACCATCTGATGAAGTAGCAGTGCTGCCACCACCTGATTTTGATTTTCCCCGGACTACTCATAAAATTTCCCTAAATTAGATACTTTCCAAATTATTTTCCCATAAACATTTGTTCTAAGATTATAAAACAAAATGGTGAATTAATAAATAATAAACTATGTGCTTTATATTTATATCTGAAATGCATCCAATGTTTCGGTTTCCAAATCTAACTCATCGGTGTCTTTTTTAATCAAATCGTTCGTAGTCATGTCGTTCGTATTTTTTTCACCTTCATGTCTTTTTTTTATTGTACGACGGGGAGGTGCTTGTCCTTCATCGCACCTAATTTTCAAGTTATGATAAGGCCGAAGGTGAAAGCACACTTCACCCGAAATTCTCAACCAACTGAGGAACTGGTTATCTTACCTCTAAATGCCGGAACACAACATTTTTTAAGAACTGCTGTTATGGCGACAGACTTAGGTAAGATGGTAAGATGGATATCAAGCAAGGCGGATTTAAACAAAATCCTATCACCAACCAAACCAAGCACAACATTGTACTACGCGTCTGTCGGGGTAAATTATACAGAAGACTTGTAATTCACTTTCACGCTGTACCTTACCAGCATCAAAACGGATACCTAACGAAATTATGAGATGTTTCAATAGATAATCTGTTCCTCAGCTTATTTTTACTTATAAAACATCGAACAATATTTTACCACTAAGGTGGCAAACAGGCATACGGCCCACCTGATGCAACATTATAGAACATAATATTCCGGAGTTAAAACAAAGCAGCTCGTATTTGACATCTTTCTTCCGCATATTATTTTTTCCTAGAGATAGGCAGGCACTCCAGGCACTTGCATTTGTATGCCATTTTACTAAGAACTACATACTCTATGCTTCGGATCATAGAGAAGAATACCTCATAATTATTAGAATAATTTCAACCGCCTCTGTGGTCTAGTGGTTCAACCCACCGATTTCAGATCCAGAGGTCCCGGGTTCGATCCCTATGGGGGGTACAATATATTGTGCTTGGTTTGGTTGGTGGTAGGACTTTGTTTAGTCCGCCTGGCCAGCTACCACCATCTTAACTAATTCTGTCGCCATAATAACAATTCTAAAATTGTTGTGTTCCGGCATTCAGAGGTAAGATAGCCAGTTCCTCAGTTTGTTGAGGATTCCGGGTGAAGTGCGCCTCCACCTTCGGCCTTATCTCAACTTGTTACCAGGTGAGATGAAGGCCAAGTGATTACCCGTTGTACAGTAAAAAAAAAAAAACCTACTTCTGTTCGGATACACGCAGTCACGCACAACAATTTGCTGACCGAAAAACATATTTTTCCTTCTATATTTCCCTTATTTTTTGTTTTACCCTGAATAATCCTCACAATTATTTTAAACCCTGAAAAATCCTCTTAACTTTAACAAAACCCCTAAATCTATGGGAAAATACCCTCTAACAAATCCCCTAAATCTAGGGGAAAATACCTGTGAAACACTGTGAAGTAGGTACGCTCCAGTGTGGTACGCTCATAGAATTACTTACGCTAGTTTCACCCACGCCACGTGACCATTACATCTCGGAATGCTCTAAAGATTTACGTTACCTACCTAACATATTTTCTATGATTCCCGTTTATAAAAAGATTCGCTATGGTTCTATCTATGGTCAACGTCGTCGTCGTCGCCCCGCCGCGCCGCCGCCTCCGCCACTGGTCTGCTGTACCCATGTCCAAAGAGAATCATGATGCTGAAGCCCAATCATGAAAACAATCAAGCATCACTTTTACTGTAAACCAACATAAGAACTCTAATCTAGGCAGTACTTCCGATGAACTACACTAACTCTTATTATTTATTTTTGTGTAATTTGGATTATTTGTTTCAGTAAACTGCAAAATTTGCTCAACAAAATAGAAAAACTTTAATTATTACATTTGCTATACATATATACACCCTTTATTCAATGTCTAAGCAGCAGCTTGGCAAAGTCGGCAGGGAACAGAAAATTGATTCCAAAATGGTGGTCGTTTGTTGTGCTTTGAAGTGAATTTTTAACTTGTAAGTGAAGTGTCCTCGCGCAGGTACTCGTTTGTTGACTTTGATAAAGTAATTTCAGTTTATTTGATTTAATTTAAAGTGTAGTGGAAGTGTTTCGTATTATAACTCAATCAAATGTGTCAAAGTCGATAGTGCTTACTAGGATACCCTGAAACGAAAATTCTGTAAAAATACAAAACTTATTTACATAGATCACGGTATTGATGTTATAGAATAATATCTCTTTAACAGCTTAATTTCTCAGAAAACTATAGATAGTTAGCATAATATACATCGAACCCGTTTATAACTCAAATTAAAATTAGCGCGGGATGTGTGGCTTGCTTGCATTTACTTTGGCGTCACAAGCAATAAAATTGATCCCATTGAAGCAGCGGTGTATTCGAATGCTTTGTAATTAGCTAAAACCATCAATTAAGCTATCGTGAACTTGTAGTGTGTGAATTCTTATCCGAAACGGTAATTTTGTTGATAGCTTGGTCTCTCTATTTTAAATGGGATAACCTCAAAGCTATATCGCCGGGTTTAGGCCGCGCAACATAATTTCTTTCTTCAAAGAGCCAACGCTATTTCAGATGTACCCTTTGAAGTAAAGGGATTTTTCCGATTGGAAAAATGGATTCTGTCTCTGGTGCTGATGAGGAAATTGGATCAGGCTCTAAACTGCAGAATCATGTGGACAAAGATAAAAGTGTTGATAATCAAAGAGAAACTAGTGAGTAATTTTTATTGTTATTGTTTTGATGCATATGTTAGGTAGGTATGTCTATCCATCCAACATGCATCTTTCATTTTGCAAACCTAAATGAAACCAATGAATGGTTGTTCAAATAAAGTATTCCCTGGTGTGTCTAAGTTTGTGCACATTACATTATCTCAACTTTTCAGGCCACTCTTAATATTTTCTTAGAGCATACTGCCATGGTACCTGTGATTGTATTACAACTGGAACTTGGCTTCAAATATATTAGTTTTAAAAAGTATTGGATTGTATGTGGTTGCCCTTGCACAACTTTTGACTTGTACTTGCATTTTTTTCAGATGACATTGAGAAGTTAAAAGCAGAGTCAACTGATCAAAATAGCCAAGAATCTTCAATTCAGAATATACCAGAAAGTGGTGATAAAACTATGGAAAAAGAAGATGATGTTGGAAAACCCAATTTTGAGTCGGCACCCAATGTTTCTATGGATGAATCACAGGATGATCATTCTCAGGTAAACTTCTGATTACCTCACTTTAATCCAGATAATATGGAAACCCAAAAAATCTACAGAAATTCTGATGAAAGGCCACTTTTAGTTCATGTGATGGGATAAAGTTGTAAAAAAAATGCATCCATAATGGAAAAGTCTTATAATGGTATATTTATAACATACACTATCATTATCTACTGCTTTGAAGTTATGAACTTTCACTAAATTTAAATGTTACTGACCCGAGAAATATTATTATATTAACATATTTATAGTAATCAATTATACACTAGTAGTTCGTCCCATACTGTGATCTTGTGAGGTAGGTTTTTAACCACACTGATTATTTATCAAATAGAGCTTAGAAAGTGAGCTTTCATTGTTGAGCCCTGTGTGTCATTAATGTCCTGTAATATTTATTTACCTTACTTAGGCACTCTTTTTCTAAATCTCTCTTTACGCACCTAAGTGTTTGAGGCTATCTCTTGTTGCAAACTTATTATAATATCCTTACTATACCAGTTTGATGACATTTTTAAAAGTGCTCTCAAAACCTAAGTAGTTGTGGTTTTAAAATCTACGCCTCTAGCCCATGGATGGTGTAAAGCCAATCAAAAAGGCAGCAGCTTTGTTCTGTGTGTTAACAAAACTATAACTGTTAGCACTAATCTGTCTACCAAGCGTGGTTATTATGCCGAAACTTTACAGATATAGAGGAAGTTTATCCCACATTGTGCTGGACAATAATGTACTGTTGATATGGGATATGCACATTTGACTGTGCATGACACCCCAAAAAGTAATTCTCGGATTTTATACCTTACATTTAACACCCTTCCTTATTGAGTGAATAACAAAAAATAAAATGACCAGTTTTAATGAGATATAATACCGAATACCCTCTCCTATCTGACAAGACTTGATGATCATCCTTTGCCCCTTCATCTTAAAAACCACCCCTAATAAGGGCAAAAAAAAAATCATTTTCAAATCTGCAGTCTCAACCCCTATTTAATGATATTTAATGTTTTTACACATTTTCAAGTCTTCAATCTTATTTACCCCTTTTGCAACCCTTAATGTAAATACAGTGGCGGTTCCAGCATATCAAAAGATGAATTGTAAAATCAACCCCCATTAACAAGACATACCAAGCGATTTAACCACTTAACGCACCTATTTGTTATGAAAACCACCCCTAAAGTAAAATATTAATTTTATGAATGTGCACCCGATACCCTTTCAATGACACCCCACAAGCCAAAATCTTCTTGTCTCGCTTAACACCCCTAAAAAATGCAAAAAAAATGTATTTCTTTTCACACCAACATCTCAAAAATTACCCCACTTCTCAAAAATCACCCACAACATTCAATTTCCATTCACATTATCTCTTTACACTTAAAATTTCATGAATATGGGATAATCTGTTTGAGAGTTCATACATACATACAGTGCTGGATTACTTGGAAATTATTTGGAACTTAACTCGGAGATCTTGTTTGCTTTGCTCACTCTATCATTAATATTATACTAATAATATACAGATTTATTTTAAAACATTGGTGTAACCTGATGTATGATGAAATTAAAAGCAATGTTTTTGATGTAGGGAAACATTAAACTCTACACATAAAAACACATTATTTTACTGATCTTCAGAACTGCAAGTGATATAACTCCCCTCCATTGAGCTAGTTATACAATAAGTATAGTGTAGCCATAGTAGACAATGATTTATAAGATTATAAAATACATATGTTTCCTTGGATTATGTTATGTATACTGCCTAAATTCTGATGAATTATTAAAATATAGGCTAGTACAAAACATAATCAACTAGATGGCGCTTCGTAAAATTAATGTCCTCTCATATTTATTTATTTATAACTCTGCCTTACTCTTTTGTCACATAAATATTTTTATTATTGGTGATAGTCAAGCATCAAATGCTACCTTAACTACTACACTACCTTAATTGAAAAACAATTAAAGATGTGGCTCATGATGGAGCATGCTTGCAAATTATTTTCTATTTTTTTTTTGTATGAAGGGTAAGCACTTGGCCTTCATCTCACCTGGTTACAAGTTGACATAAGGCTGATAGTGGAGGCACACTTCACCCAGAATCCTCAACTATCTGAGGAACTGGCTATCTTACCTTTACATGCCAGAACACAACAATTTTAGAATTGTTGTTATGGCGACAGAATTAGGTAAGATGGTGGTAGCCTGCCAGGCGGACTAAAACAAAGTCCTATCACCAACCAAGCACAATATATTGTACTCTCCATGGATATCAAACTCGGGACCTCTGGATCTGAAATGGGATCTGATATTTCGGACAAAGGAGTTGAATCATTTTCACATCATCCTATAATGACAAAATAGTTGCTAGCGGCATCTTTCTATCTATGGTGAAGTGACAGCATATATGCAAACCGTGCAAAGTGTATCCACATAATGTTACAACTTCAGAATCTGTATGTTAATAAAATATTTTTTTATATTACACATGTTCCTCTGTTTTTAACTTACTGTTTTTACAAACTTCTGTTTTGAAAACTTATGTTATTCCTAACAATTTCAGGCCCTAGATCCCTTTGATGCACTTCTAAAGGATTCAACAGACACATCAGCACCCACTACAGCATCAAAAAGCAAAACAACAATTACCCAAAGCTCTTCTATCAATATGAATGATGATGATGATGGCATTGACAACATTGATAATGATGATACCACTGGTAAGTAATTTATTTTTAAAACTAGGTAGCTGAAAAAGAGGAGCGTTTCATAAATTACCAGACATTATATTCTATAAAAAATATTAATTGAAATCAACCTGCACTTTCGAGAAACCAATTGATCTATAAGGCCATGACTTGGAACACTGGGTCAATGCACCCTCCAATCAGCCTACCTGTAGTACCTACTTACCGCAGATATTTAGTAAGCAGGTGAGTAGGAACTAAGCTGATTGGTGGGTGCATTTCAAAAGCAAGGTTTTATATTTTGCCTATGCAGAGGGAGAGAGAGCACTGCACTGCATCATTGGCTACAGGGTCCTTACGCAAAGCCCCTAGACTCACTAAATGGCTTCACCTAAGTGGCATAACTGAATTTAAATTGAATTTGGGACGGTAACCAAAACCTCTCTCTTGATACAATCAGTTCGTTAGGTAGGTCTGAAAGCATCCCATATTAATTTGGTGTAAATCTAGTGAAGATCTTTAAACCTAGAGATCAAACTACTAAACAGACAACAGCAAATCAAGAAGACATAATTTGCATATTTTTTTCTTGATTTCTACGAATTAGTGATTGTTCCAATATGTTGGGCGGACTCTTTTGACGCCGAAACATGATAAATATGGGTAAAATACGCTACAATTACATGGTTTTTTCTTGTCAAAATAATGTGTTCCTGTGAGGTGATAAGCATATTACTTATCACCTCACCCCAATATCATCCTCAGTCACCTACAAATAATCACAGTCATAAGGACTAAAGTGCTTTCAAAATATAAGCACAGTATAAACTTGATCAAGAACAGTAAACAAGAGTTCAAAGGTACCTTCTGGGTAGGTTCGCTATTGTAGACCTCATAATTGTCTGTGCAAGTTTTTTTTTTTTTTTATTGTACGACGGGGAAGCGCTTGGCCTTCATCTCACCTGGTAACAAGTTAAGATAAGGCCGAAGGTGGAGGCGCACTTCACCCGGAATCCTCAACAAACTGAGGAACTGGCTATCTTACCTCTGAATGCCGGAACACAACAATTTTAGAATTGTTATTATGGCGACAGAATTAGGTAAGATGGTGGTAGCTAGCCAGGCGGACTAAACAAAGTCCTACCACCAACCAAACCAAGCACAATATATTGTACTCCCCCTGGGAATCGAACCCGGGACCTCTGGATCTGAAATCGGTGGGTTGAACCACTAGACCACAGAGGCGGTTTCAGTTTATGACAGCTTACAACAGCTAATTCAAATAAAAAAAAGATTACAGGCTAGATGATACAGAGCTTTGTGTCTTAGTATGATTATTTTTGTTGTCAGAAGAAGCACCAACGGAAGAAAGCAGTGTGACAGAGACAATTGATGAGCCCGGAGCTGATGAAGAAGTGTGTCTCCTGCCCGACACAGAAAGAGAGATCTCCGAGGCAGATAAAGCAGAGGCAGCTAAGGTGCTTGCCGAAAAAAGGAAACGGGCTGAGGAAGGTAGGATTCCATCATCACATTTTTATGTATTATTTATTACCAGCAATGACATCATATCAGTTAAAAAAAAAACCCTGTGAAAAATTATTACACACTATTAAATTTTCTTACCTAATCACTGAATCTTAGGCTAAATGTACACTGCCAGAAACAACTGGGGGTTTTTCCGAATTCATTTTAAAGTCAACGCATCAATACATATAAAAAATGTAAGAATTGATAAAATATTCCAGAAGCGGCCATGACAGTACCGAAACAGGAGAATATGTCGATAGACGCCGATCAAAGCAGAGATGACGCCAATGAGATCTCTCATTACGGCTCTCTTGCTCCCGTCGACGGAACCTCGCAAGAAAACGGCTCAGGTAATCAATTTTATAATGCCTTTGTTACATTCAGCTACCTAGGAGCCAATAACGATTGCGATTGGTCTAGTGCCCGCCTTGCCAGTATGCCGCGACACAAATATGCCATTGAATTTACATTTTGTTCTCAGATGAACATGAGGAGCCAGTGGAAATCGACGAAAGCACAGTTCCTGGCGTCATCAAAGAGATTTGCCCCATAGATGGACCCTGCGTACAGTGCGAGATTGAACAACCCTGCTCATTCCGATTCATAAAGGACGCTGAAACGCTATATGTATGCAATGAACCTTGCATCAAAGCATACCAAGCAGAATTCCCTGGAAAATATACAGTTGAACGCAAAAAGTACATCATTGAAGAAATTGTACCCAAAACCCTTCTCTGCTCAGAGTGTGAAGAAAACAAAACCTGCTACTTCTACTACAATTTTGATGGAGAAGATACCTATTACTGTTCCCTCATATGTCTAGAGGGTATGATGGCCGATGAAAAAGATAAGTACTCCTTCAAACGCGTCCGAATCACCATTGACCAAATCAACCCTAAAGAAGCAAAGTGCCTTACATGTGAAACAGTTAAACGCTGCGGTTACTTACTGGTCAGATATGGTGAAACTCATTATTTGTGCGAACAAACGTGCATCAAAGCGCTAAACAGACGCGAAAATGGACGGTATTACATCAAGAAACTAAAACCCAAGAAAGTAGCAGCGCCGCCGCCACCTAAAACCCCAATGCTTAAGCTGAAAGTCATCAGCAATGCCACAGACAAATATCTAGACACAGGCTACAAAATCCAAGCGAAAACCCCCGCCATGGTCCAAGCAGCGAGAGAAGAACGCGAAAGGTCCTTCCTCAGAAGATGTAACCAATGCACCCTGATCCTCACCATAGACGAGAAAGTCTTGACATGGGAGACCATGGATTTCTGTGACGAGATCTGTCTAGGCCGGTATCAGAACAAAATCGGCTCCCGTTGCGCCAACTGCAAAAATCTCGTCCAACACACAAGCTTAGGAAAGTATTGCGTCAGATTCGGGTACGATATTCGGCAGTTTTGTAACTCGGGATGCTTAGAAGAGTTTAAAAAGGGTTTGAAGATATGCTGTTACTGTCAGAGAGATATATCAGCAGGGGCGCAAGGGTTCCTAGCGCCTGTGGGCGATAAAGGGCAGTTCAAGGACTTCTGCGCGCAAGCTTGTATGGAGAAGTTCGACCAGATGAGCAAAAGTCCTACGCTACCGACGGTCTGGGCGAAGTGCGCTGTCTGCTCGCTGGAGAAGGCGACGTCCATCGAGATGGAGGTGACGGAGACTGCCTCACAAAGGCTCTGCTCCGACCCCTGCTTTGCTGCCTTCAAATTCGTCAATAATATCTTCCCAGGTAAATCTATATCTTTACTTGTCATATTATTACAAATTTAAACCTTTTGTCAGGTCTTGTAAACTTCCTATTAAAAGAACCAAAAAATAACATTACTTTGATTATGCTTTCATGTCGGCTGCATAAATAATTCTATCTGAAATTCGTATATTTACATAATCTATATATATAACATTTTCGTGAAGTTGACTGACTGACAATCAAAGCACAGTATAAACCAGACGTCCTAGAGACTTGAAATGTTCAGGATAGCTTTCTTTTGTAGTGCAGTCTTTTGCACTAAGAAATTGATTTAGGAAATTCCCCCAGGGTGATGGGAACCAAATCACGTGCGTTTAACTAGTTTAATAGAATCTTTGAATCATCATAATACATTTGTCAGTTTGCAAATCATTATTCAGGGCATCCCTAAATGATACACATTTTGAAATTCCTTTCATTTTTGCACACCACATTCCAATAGTATTTCGCTTATATTAGACCAAATGAAAAATCTCCCTATACATTCGATAACAAACCGAAACTCCACAGATCAATGTAAATGGTGCAAGAAGTACTTTGAACGCAAGCAATCCAAGAGCTTCACAATATATGATGAATCGAGTCCCCACTGCTTCTGTTCCAAATCATGTATGAATGTATACATCAGCAACACTCGGCACATAGTGCCTTGCAATTGGTGCAAAGTCAAGAAATACAACTTTGATATGATAAGGCGGGTGCAGGCCAGTGGGCAATCTGTTATGATGTGCTCCCTCAACTGCCTAAATCTGTATCAGGTGTCTGTCAATGCGGTGTCTTCCAAAAGGTATGTAAAACGAGTTTTTTGTATCTGGTTGTAGTATATATATATATTAATTGTACGACTGTGCAGCCCTTGGCCTTCATCTCGGCTGGTAATAAGTTGAGATAAGGCCGAAGGTGGAGGCGCACTTCACCCGAATCCTCAATAAACCGAGGAACTGGCTATCTTACCTCTAAATGTCGGAACACAACAATTTTTTGAGGATTGTTATTATGGCGACAGAATTTGGTAAGATGGTGGTAGCTAGCCAGGTGGACTTAAAGAAAATCTTACCACCAACCAAACCAAGCACAATATTGCTGCTCCTGAGGATCGAACCTGGGACCTTTGGATCTGAAATCGGTGGGTTGAACCACTAGACCACAGAGGCGGCTCAAAATGCTGTTTATTTATGCTTTTTCACTTCACATTACAGTCCTTTCATAAAACTCAAAGCAATTAGCCATATACCATATATAACCCTATGGGAATTCACACATAACCCGGTTTATATATTTAAAATTGAACAATTATTTCATGATATATACAAGAAAGGAATTGAAATTGAATCTGTTTTCAGAACAAAATGCGACATGTGCAAGAGGTCGTCGCTAGCACAGTACCACTTGACGATGTCTGATGCGACTGTACGAAACTTTTGCACTTACCAGTGTGTTATGTCATTCCAAGTAAGTTCAATGAAACCAAAAATGCTTTTTTATATGTGTATTTACTTGAATTACAGAAGATGGGGCAAACTTTTAATAAAACCTCTTGGACTCAAAAACTTGGACTCGAACTCCAATAGACTACTGTAAAAATAAAGGTTCCGGTAACGTACCATTTTTATTCAAAAACACAACTCTAATTCTTGACCCCACAAAGTGGTACCAACATTTTATAGCTATAGTGTAGCTAACCTTTTAACTGCTGTCAAAGAATAAAAGACTGATGAACTGGAGAAATCTCATCTATAAATACCGGAACCAAGCACAAATTTCTCACTGGGTCTGGTACTGTTGGGTGAACGTCTAGACCACTCCGCTTAAATTATAACACAAATACCAGCGAAACTCCCAGAAATTCAATGTGTACTTTTTACAGGGTCAATATTCAAAACACCCGCCACTAATCCCGGGAAGCGAGGCGGTCGATCAGCAGAAGGCTGTGCCTACGGGAGCACCGAGGCGGACCTACAGCGCTGCTACAGCTAAAAACAATGGTATGTCTTGTTATTTGTAACCGGGTTACGTAACCGCCTCTGTGGTCTAGTGTTTCAACCCACCGATTTCAGACCAAGAGGTCCTGGGTTCGATCCCCATGGGAAGTACAATATGGTTAATATGGTTATAGCTTGGTTTGGTTGGTGGTAGGACTTTAAGTCCGCCTGGCTAGCTACCACCATCTTACCTAAATCTGTCGCCATAATAACAATTCTTAAAAAAATGTTGTGTTCCGGCATTCAGAGGTAAGATAGCCAGTGCCTCAGTTTGTTGAGGATTCCGGGTGAAGTGCGCCTCCACCTTCGGCCTTATCTCAACTTGTTACCAGGTGAGATGAAGGCCAAGCGCTTCCCCGTCGTACAATAAAAAAAAAAATTACACATTTAAACAATAAGTTTCACTCTAGTTTCGAAATAGAAAACGTATAATAGATGAAAGTAATTTGAAATTAAAAATAGTATGTCTGTTTTTAACAACTATGAGTAACTGTAAGCCCGCTATGCAGGCTCCAACATAGTGAGTGGAACAGAGCTCTTTCACTTCAGGCTCATCTAGGCGGGGATGAAGTCTACGATGACGCGAGCCTGCTCAGTTTATATACTTTAGCACTAGCACTCCCGCGCACCGAAATGCTTGGCACCGGACTTCCGTAGGACAATACTTGTAACACATTTTGATGTTGAGAACTTTCTTCATATCTGTTTAGTTAATTACTTTGCTAGGACACATATACTTCTCGACTTCTACACTCTCCCAGAGATTCATTAAGAGACAAGCTTAGTTTAAGGAAATAAATACTGACGATGCCATACCAATATATTTAGTTAATAAATCGTTCATAGTTCTAACTGTACGCTTACGTAATAAATTACCAAGTAATGTGCTAAGCTGGTCAAATAATAAATTAAAAGTATTTTTGTAGACGTAAGTTAATATTTACTGTGTCCTTTTCACAGCAGCTACAGCGAAAACAAACCAGCGTCAACCAGCAATGGCGGGCGGTATGCCTGTCATCTCAAACATACAATCTCTCGCCGCGCCGCCCCCCCTAATGCCCACGACCACCCGCGGCAAATCGAAACGACTCTCCCAGCTCACACAAATCGCGACACCACCGCCCCCACCTGAACCGGAACCACCCGCAGCCCCAAAAACCCCCCCGCCCCCACCCAAACCCCCCACCCCTCCACCTCCGCCACCGCCCAAAATATACAACCACGTCATCGTCAAAACATTACCTCCGCACGAAGTCGCGAACAAAGGAACTATGTCCAAACCGATGATGGTGTCGAAAGGAGTTTCCTGTCGACCTCATCCTTGCACGAAAGAATGCCAAACTGACTCCAGCTTAGAACGGCGAGTACTTATCCCTGTACCTGTACCAATATACGTCCCAGTTCCCTGTGCCATGTGGTCGCTACCATTCCCCATACCCATACCTATACCAATTCCAATCCCGACCCCAATCTTCATCCCAACAACAAGGAATTCAGCAAAGGGCATCATGAAAGAGATCAATAAGATCCACGATAAGATGCCAACGGATCCATTTGAAGCGGAACTACTGATGATGGCAGAAATGGTGGCAGGTGATAAAAAGAAGGATCAGAGTGACTCGGACACCGATGATGATAATAATGGTGAGTTAATTTTCTATCACTTTTTTGCAAATAACAACCCCCTAATACATATGGTAGTGGTCGACCAGTGGTTGAAATTCGACCATTTATAAAAATTTATGTTATATCTATAGCATTCTTCACTTCCTCTCCATAAAATCTATAACCGTGCCAAATCTCACACTCTGTACGCGCAAATTACATGAAAAGTGGCCTGAAGTTTACTCTTCGCATGTTATGTATGTGTAACATCAGAGAGGGATTAAGTTATAGATTAGATGTACCTGTTCAAGCCATTTATTTGATTCCTAAACATAGTTGTGTGATCGTTAGTTCATAATATTTAACTAGATGTCGCTACTAAATTTGGTACGTTTTCTAGATCGCGCAAGCGTTGTGTTTTAGGAATACGGCATAGAACGTAAGTTATGTTTTGTATTGAGCTCGTTTCGGTGATCTTTTGATTGAACAAATAAAGAAAGTTTGTCGTATCGAAAGCGCCTTTTTATTGGGAAATAGACCCTGTTCATTCATGGTCCTACGAGCGGATACGCTAGCCCCCGTGGGTTAAGTTGTTTTTTTGATAAAGCCCGGCAAGTTAGGTACTTGCAAATCCCACGTCGCGGTGGGTGGGTATCACTTGCAAATATAATTAACAGTGCGCGCGCGACGCCTCGTGCCCGCACCCCCCTCACCTGCGCCCCTTTGCCCGCGCCCCTTTACCTGCGCTCGCGCCCGTTGCGAACTCAACTCGGTGAGTTCGCGCCCCCTTGGCGTCGCTGGATTGTTGATCGACGAGGGCGCCGCGCCGCAGCAACCGAGTTGCGCTGTATTAGCGCCAGAGGGCGCCACTGCACATTGGATTATTTGGCCGTTTCCGGCCAGGCAAGCTGTGTCGCTGTGGAAGCGCTAGAGGGCGCCACTGCAGATGTTAATTAGTCGGAAGTTCGAGGCATTATTGGATGGATGGTTCGTTTCGTGGTTTGTGAAGTGCTAATCGTGAGTACATTTAATTCGTTGGTGTGGTGAATATCACTGAAGATTGACTTTCAACTAACCGTAAATTAACTTAGAATATTTAACCATATTTTGGACTTGTGATTTTGTGTGCATGTTAGTTATAAGCTACAACTCTGTTGAGACGGGGAATCCATGCCCGATTTTTAAATTTTCGTTCAAACACTTGTAAAAAATTATAAAATAACATATATTGGGACTTGTAAAATTTTATCTTTTTTGTCAAAATGGAATCTTTGTACAAACTGCAGTACGACGGAAAGTTGCGCATAGAAAAGGCTAGAAATAACTTTAAAAAATCGCCTAAAATACGTATCACACGTTCGTACGTCGATACCAGGTTAGAGTCATTAGATTGTACATGGAACACTTTTGTTAAAAATCATGAAAACATTGTACAAAAGGTAACAGAGTTAAACGTAGCTGATACATATTTCAATGATGAGTTGTATGAAGCTACTGAAGAATTATACACAGATTACAAATGTGAATTAAAAGAACTTTTAAATGGATTTTCGAAAGTAGATACAACTCCAGCGAGTTCCGATAATTGTGTTAGGGTTAGTAAAAATGAGCACATAAGGTTGCCGAAAATATCAATTCCCACATTTGCAGGTAATTATACCCAGTGGCCAACTTTTAAAGATTTGTACATCTCCCTAATTCATGAAAATGAAAGTTTAGCAGATGTGCAAAAAATGCACTATTTAAAGGGTTTGTTGTCGGGTGAAGCTGAACAGTTAGTGCGAAACATTCCAATTACCGCAGCTAGTTATACCGAATGTTGGAATATGTTAAGTAATAGGTTTGATAATAAAAGATTTACATCTAACTGTTTGTTGAAGCGGTTGATGAGCCAAAATAATGCAGCGGAAAACTCGAGTGCCATTAAGGGTCTTTTAGATACTACAATGGAGTGTTTAAACGGCTTACAGAATATTGGTGTAAATGTTCAGTCATGGGACCTCATAGTGATCTACATTGTTAGTTCCAAACTAGATGTTGAATCCCGAAAACTATGGGAGACCAAGATAAGTTCAAACGACCAGTTGCCTGCACTCATCGAGTTTAGAGAATTTTTAGAAGCCAGATCGCGGGCATTAGAATTTCTCGATTCAAAGCCTAAAGCTAAAGCACCTGTTACTAAGGCTAGGGTTCATCATACTGCTACAGCTTCATCTACCACCGACAATAATTCAAATGGGAACATTCCATGTTCATATTGCAAAGAGAACCACAAGATTACAAATTGTAAACAGTTCGCAAAAGAGAAGTATGACGCTCGTCATGATTTTGTTCAAACCAACCGTCTTTGTTTCAATTGCTTAGGTTCTAACCATTCCATTAAGTACTGCCGCCAGACTGCTTGTTGCCGCGTTTGCAAGCGCCGGCATCATTCTTTGTTGCATCCCAATATAAGCTCCAGTCCAGCCGTGGCCAACGAGTCCACAGCCATGGTTGAAGCAAAATCAGCGGTGTCTGCCATTAAGGCAGCGTTATCAGAAGGCGAATCATCTTCGTCAAATGTAGCTTCACATTTTTCACAAAGGGTATCAATACCTACACAAGTTTTGTTGGCCACAGCTGTTGTCGAAGCACAGACAAGACACGGGTCAACACAGCTGCTGCGGGTGTTATTGGATCAAGGATCCCAGGCATCATTCATAACAGAGTCAGCAGTCCAACTACTTGGTCTAAAGAAGAGGTTGGCTAGAACGGTCATATCAGGGATAGGTGGCGAGAAGAGCATTGCTTCTAGGTTTACAGTCACAACGACTATTCACTCGCGCATTGATCCCAATTTTAGTGTCCAAGTAGAAGCCTATGTGTTAGGTACCATTACATCGCTCTTACCCTCAGAGAAACTTGTTGAATTCAACTGGCCTGAGCATCAGCTCATATTAGCAGATCCAGATTTTCACACCCCGAACAAGATTGATATCTTGCTCGGTGCTGAAGTGTATGGCCAGGTTATTAGAGAAGGATTGACCCAAGGTCCATCAGGCTATCCAGTAGCTCAAAATACAACACTGGGATGGATCTTGTCTGGTCGAATCCCATCGAGCAAAAGCTCGAACATTCAATGTCATCATGCTATTAGCGTGAACAATCAGGCTGATGACAATTCACTTCTGAAGCAGTTTTGGGAGATTGAATCCGTTGTTCCTGGATCTCCGAAGATCCTTTCAGAAGATGAACAGCGGTGCGAAGATATCTACTCTCAAACCACTTCAAGAGATAAAAGTGGCAGATATATTGTTCATCTCCCACTTCGCAATGAAGATCCACAGAGCCAGTATGGTAGGTCAAGAGACCTTGCCATAAAGAGATTTCGACTTCTTGAAACCAAGTTCAAGAAGCACCCAGAAATAAAGGCAAGATACTCCGAGGTTTTCCACGAGTACATTGATCTTGGTCACATGGAGCGCGTACACGACGATGATATTGTTAAGTCCACTGCAGTATACTTACCTCACCACGCCGTTGTACGTGACGACAAGTCAACGACCAAGGTTCGAATTGTGTTCGACGCCTCAATGAAAGGGACTAATGGAGTCGCTCTTAACGATGATTTGATGGTTGGTCCAACACTGCAGCCACCGTTGCGTCACATAATCATGAAATGGAGGATGCATCCTATAAGCATTTGTGCTGATATTGTCAAGATGTATAGACAAATTTTAATCACATCAAAACATGCAGATCTCCAAAGAGTAGTGTGGCGCGACGATCCCAACAACATAATTGAAGATTACCGCATGCTAAGAGTCACATTTGGTACATCTTCAGCTCCTTACCTTGCTGTCAAAACCTTGCAGCAGGTTGCCGTTGACGAATGCTTCTCTCGTTGTCCTGAAGTAGCTGAAAGGATAAAGAATGAATTTTATGTTGATGATTTGATGACAGGCTGTGAAACGGTGAAACAAGGATTAGCGGTGAAGAAGGAAGTTACAGAAGTACTTATGAAGGGTGGCTTTCAGTTGCAAAAGTGGGTTAGCAGTTGTGAGAAATTAAACAAGCTAATGGCTGATGATGAAAGAGATCACAACGGGGAGCGTGATCAAGAAATGAAAGAAAAGGATATAAAAATGGATGAAGTTATGAAGATTTTAGGAATTTCATGGAATCGCGATTGCGATGAATTCAGGTACACAGTGAAGCTATCTTCTCTAGAAAACCCTATAACAAAGCGGCGAGTAATTTCAGACATCGCCCGCCTATTTGACCCGTTGGGATGGGCAGCACCTTGTGTTGTTACATCAAAGATATTTATTCAAAAGCTATGGCTTTCGGGAATAGGCTGGGATGATGAACTGCCACACGAGTTGTTGATAGAATGGCAGACTTACCGCGAAAATCTTGGAGAGATTTGTGAGTTCAGCATTCCAAGATGGGTTGATACGGCAGCTGATGACGTCTATGTTGAATTGCACGGCTTTTCAGACGCTTCTGTTGCTGCTTATGCAGCAGTTGTGTATGTCCGAGTTATAAGAGCAAACCATTCAATCACAACGGCATTAATCACGGCTCGAACGAAGGTTTCCCCTGTGAAGCAGCAGTCGATTCCTCGGCTTGAATTGATGGGTGCTGCATTGCTCGCTGATTTATTGTCCGAAGTAGCCGAGGTCATGAAAATTCCAACTAACCATGTGCATGCATGGACCGATTCATCCGTGGTTTTAGCGTGGCTAAGCAGCCATCCTAGCCGCTGGACAACATTTGTTGCAAACAGAGTTTCTGCTATTCTCACTTTGTTTAACAATTCACACTGGGCTCACGTCCAGTCTTCTCAAAACCCAGCAGACATTGCTTCAAGAGGATTCACTCCACAGGAGCTTTCTTGCAGTGTTTTGTGGACTCAAGGGCCACTATGGCTTCGAGATGAAACTATTGAGTACACCAGACCGAAAGCAATATCCACAAATATGGAACAGAGATCGGTCAAGTCACATGTTGTCATTGAAAATCCACCAGAAGATCTTGTATGGACTAAGTACTCAACATTGCAGCGATTAGTCAGAGTGATAGCTTATTGTCGAAGAGTTTTGAGATGGAAGAAACCAGGAGATGGTTGCAAAAGATATGAAGAGTATTTAACAAAAGAGGAAATAGAAGAAGCAACAAAAGTATGTGTTAAACAAGCACAAAGGCAGGGATTCAGGGAAGAAATTGTAGATATAAGCAAAACAGGAGCAGTCAAGGCAAGAAGCAAGCTGAAAAATCTTTATCCTGTACTGGATAGTGATGGGATCTTGCGCGTTAGAGGTCGTATTCTGCACGCCAAATTGGAAGAAAATACGAAACATCCCATCATTCTCCCATCAGACAGTCATTTTTCGAAGCTCGTGATAGCAGAATCCCACAAAAGAACGTTGCACGGAGGACCTACGTTGGTCTTAAATCATTTGCGTACAAAGTATTGGGTAATATCGGCTAAAGGTTTAGTAAAGGCCCATGTACGCAAATGTGTCACCTGCAAGCGGTATTCTCTTACTGCTCAAACCCAGTTAATGGGTCAGTTGCCGTCTAGTAGGGTGACACCAGCAAGACCTTTTCAACACAGCGGTGTCGATTTCGCAGGACCTATCAGTATCCGGTCTTCAAAGGGTCGTGGTCACCATTCCTACAAAGGATACATTTGCCTGTTTGTTTGTATGGCCACAAAAGCCATACACTTAGAAGTTGTTAGCGATTTGTCGGCTAAAGGCTTTATTGCTGGCTTCAGAAGATTTGTAGGACGAAGAGGTGCTGTTAGCGACATCTGGAGCGACAATGGCACAAATTTTGTTGGCGCTGCAAAGGAACTTCGGCATCTTGTCGCCGCAGAGAAAAGTTCCGTGGCGGTTGATATTAGGGAGTGGTTGAGTGACAACGACACTACATGGCACTTCATCCCCCCTCATGCCCCAAATTTCGGAGGGCTGTGGGAGGCCGGGATAAAATCCACCAAGTTTCACTTGAAGAGGGTGATAGGGAACTCTACTCTCACTTTTGAAGAAATGTCCACGCTCCTAATCCAAGTAGAAGCATGTCTGAATTCCAGACCATTATCTATGATGCCTGACAATCCTGACGACCCAGCTCCATTAACTCCTGGTCACTTTTTGATAGGCGAGCCACTGATATCGGTGCCTGATCGCAATTATATAGGAAGTAACCTCAGCATGTTAAAACGTTGGCAGTTGTCTCAGCGCATGTTGCAAGAATTTTGGCGGCGATGGTCGGATGAGTATTTGGTTCATTTGATTCAACGTTTTAAATGGAACAAACGCATTCCGGAACCTAACATAGGAGATATTGTTTTAGTCAAAGAGGACCACTTGCCTCCTGCACGTTGGTTGTTTGGTAGAGTACTTCACAAACACCCTGGTTTGGACAATATCACTCGAGTGGTCACTCTCAAATGCAATGGATCAGTATGTAAACGACCCGTATCTAAGTTATGCATTCTACCTGTAACTGATTAGTTTTCGTTGAAGAAGATTGTGGCAGTAATTTAAGTTTTTTTTATTATGTTTAAGATGTTTGTATCATGTTGATTCATTTCTTTAAGTTTGTTAATTTTGTAAACTATTTAGTAGTCGTTTTTTTGTTATATACAGTCCACATTATTGATTAAGTCGAGTTATCGAAGCACTCTTAAGATATTTGTATTATATAAGTTATTCGTTCAATCAAAGTTTGAGATTTCTCTTGTTATGAACATAAACAGATGTTCATGGCGGGCGATATGTTCAAGCCATTTATTTGATTCCTAAACATAGTTGTGTGATCGTTAGTTCATAATATTTAACTAGATGTCGCTACTAAATTTGGTACGTTTTCTAGATCGCGCAAGCGTTGTGTTTTACGAATACGGCATAGAACGTAAGTTATGTTTTGTATTGAGCTCGTTTCGGTGATCTTTTGATTGAACAAATAAAGAAAGTTTGTCGTATCGAAAGCGCCTTTTTATTGGGAAATAGACCCTGTTCATTCATTTTAGAGTTAGGAAAAGGATAAACACTTTCTCCAAGAACCTTACTCACAACTGAGTCAACTCTAATGTCCTTTTCAGCTGATGAAGGCTTCAGCCCGGTAGCTGCAATAGACAGTCACAACGCGTTCGGCGAAGACATGCTCCAAATGGCGCTGAAAATGGCGACGGAGTATGAAGAGCAGCCGGTGGACCTGGAGTCAGCCATGACGGCCAACACCATTACCCCTAGCTCACATCCCGGCATGCCTGGTAAGATTTTACACAGCTATTATTTACATATATTAGAGAGACACATACTACCTGCCATTACAGGTAGAATGTGTCAACTCTCAAAGGATTTAATGTAGTTTTGATTGGACGATAGGTCGAGCAGCACACACAAAGATGTCGAACATGCATACAAACGTTTTATACCCCAATATAATATTAATCTAACGGGATGACATCTGAAATCCTTTCTTCGATCACTTTCACAAAAAATAATCTTGTACCAAATTTAGTGCTCTTACATCCATCTGCCTACCTAGGCTGTTCATTGTCCGCAGTTAGTACATACAATTTTATGAAATAATTATTGAAAATGTTTCGTAAGGTCTGGAAGGCGAAGGCATGCACCACCACCACATGATGGTCCTCGAACAGCAACGCGCGGTGGCGGCGTTGCGCGCCTCGGCTGCGGGTCCGCCGCGCAAGCGAGCCGCGCCCGCGCCCCCCGTCGCCACGCGCTCCTCCTCGCGCTCCAAGCGGCGCCGCGCCGACCCGCCGCCGCCGCAGCCCGAGCCGCCGCGCGAGCCGCAGGAGAAGCCGGACGCCAACATGTGTCTCAAGGTACGGTACAGAATAGAGATGACGAATATAACTATCTACCAATAAATTTAACTAATATTTATAATCAACCATTATATTCAACAATCAGAATTAACATTATTAAATAAAGATTCATATCAACTTCAGCCTGAGTTAGAACTAACATAATTGAATGCGTTGAAATTTTAACTTTAATTAGCTATAAATAAGAAACATTTACGTATGTTGCTGCTCGCAGAGTTTTCAAATGTGTATGAATGTAATTAAAAAATAATTAATGACTTTTCATTCAATTGTATGCTTTAGACTCCTCACTATAGAAATAAAATTTCTGATTTGCTGTATCTGATATTTTTATTCCATACAAAGTTATGTGATATTTAAACAAATACCCATTTAGACAAATTAGCGGTTACTTTTATTTGATCAATAGAATAAAATATTCAACTGCATTAACATCAACCAATAACCAAATCGTGTAGGTTTAAAACAAGTAAGTACAAATAATATTAACTAAATTTAACTAATATTTTCAATTTGTGTGTGTATATATATATAATGGTACCCTTATATTTTTTATCAATTAACAGTTAACTAATATTTAATTTTAACCATTATTGGCATCTTTAGTACAAAAGGGTATCATCGACGGTGTTATTAAAGGCACAACGTGGCTTAACATCTTTATTCTGCCAAAGTGCTTTGCAACATGTAGCTCGATGCGCCTCAGGTATCCGAGGTGCTTCGGTAGCTTACGAAATATTAAACAAAGCTTTATTTGTTTTAAACAATGACGTGGATCTGAGATTGCAATGGGTGCCCTCACAAGTGGGAGTTCGAGGAAATGAAGAGGTTGACCTTCTTGCAACACAGGCTATTGACATGGGTGCTGAAGTTTACATTATTCCTGAACATAAAAGATATTTTAGCAAAGTACCGATACAAAGTTTTTGAAAAATGGAAGAAAATCATTTAGTGACGTTGTAAGTCCAAGTGTGTCCACTACGGGACTGGCATATTCAGACAAAAAATGACGCAAAAAGAAAACTATAAAAAAAAAAACTTTATTCTTCAAGTTGATAGACGCAATGCAGTGCAGGTGACATCATGTTCTTTGCGGATGTTATCTATGCTGTAAGGCTTTGTTATAGGCAAGAGCTGCACTCGACATCAGATGGACTGCTTGATCGTTCCGTCTCCACACTGCATAATAAAAAAATTTTGGTAGTCCTTTTTTTTTTATTCATATGATTATCTGCGATCAGTTGGCGTACTATAAGCAGATGTTCGTAGTAGTAATTAAAAGAATGTATTATGCTGTAATGAAGCCAATTATTAATAATACATTATTTGAATTAAGAACTAAGTGCTGAAATGAATTGGTGAAAAACAAACAGTACCATTTCTCATACCTCCTAGCTTTGAGTAGAGACAACGCTGGTACAAAAGATATAATTTCTAATGACATTTTTACACCAAGCGGCGCAATATGTGGTGAATACTTATATTTTTTTCCTTATGTTTCAGTACACATTCGGCGTGAACGCATGGAAGCAATGGGTGATGACGAAGAACGCGGAGATCGAGAAGAGCTCGGTTCGACGGAAACCGTTCAAGTCTGAGATACTGCAGCTCACGGCGGACGAGCTCAACTACTCGCTCTGTCTGTTCGTCAAGGAGGTGCGGAAACCCAACGGAAGTGAATACGCGCCCGACACTATTTATTATTTGGTTTTAGGTGAGTTACCTATTAGCACCATGGAGTGATTCGTCATCTCAGTCAACTTAGGTCTACTACTGAAAATACCTCCATAGTGTTCTTGAGCCGCCGCCATCACAATGTCATCGGTCCATTGAGTCATTCGGTCTTCCTTCGTTTCACGTTCAATTTTACCAACTTTTATTTTTCCTACGATCTGTGCCCTGCCCACTACCACTACGCGTAGTTGATAACCCGTACAACTTGCAAAATTAACTTACGTCCGAAATTTACTACAGCCAATATTGTGATGGTACACAAATTGCATGACAATTCCCAATAACTGGTTCTCTGTTGAACATAAAACTCATCTCAAGCCTGGGGTATGCCAAACTCTCCACCGACCAGATGGGTTTCAGGATACAAAAGTAAATTAATTATCTAAAATTGAATATGCCACTGCGCATTCCCTAGTGGTCCCCTAGTTGCCTTTTTAGGGTGTCTTAAAAGGTGACTAGGGGATGACGGGCTAAGTTAGAGGGGTTGTAATCTTATAGGCCTACCACACGTGCATGCTTGACCACAACTTTGCTTGCGCAAACCGGCTTGAATGCTATCCCCTTCGTGTAGTTGGTAAAACGGTAACCCAAGTGAACAAAGGCGCTGCTTGATGGCTTTTCGACTTGTTATAAATTCTGGCATGCGCAAGCCGTAAAGATAAAGATAATTTATTTACTAAGCCATGTGTACCTTAAGATGGTATCTATTTTAATAGTGAGTGTGTTACAACATGCTTTACCGATATCGTCGGTGTACAAATTGAGAGAGATTGGCATGCATTAATTATCAAATATTTTCGATTCATTATGTAATATAAAATAAAATAAAAAACATTTACAGTTAGGTACTTCATTCTAATAAATTATCATAATCAAATAAGCATTAAAGATGTCGTTATTAATCATTATACAAAACAAATTGATATGTATTATTTAAGAATTCATCAATTGTATAGTAGCACTTTTCTGTTAGTATTTCTACCATGATTTTATTATTCTTCTTGTTTGGTTTTGTGTTATATTGGTGAACAATAAATATTTTTTGATTTTTAATTGAAATACGCTGTCATTTGGATGTTACCCAGAAGCCCTGCTTACACAAAACTATGTATGTTTCAGGTATACAGCAATATCTCTTCGAGAACGGTAGGATAGACAACATATTTACGGATCCATATTACGAAAAGTTCACAGACTGCTTGGATGAAGTCGCGAGGAAGTTTTCAGTTCTTTATAACGATTCACGTAAGTTGCTGGTTTTTGGTCACCTCCGATATCTGTTTTGTCAGAAAATATTGTGAATAATAAGGTGTTTCTAGGTGCAAAAAACGGATCGGATCATATGCTGTCAAAATTACTTTCTATCTGGTATATTTAAAAAAAATCCTTATAAAACTTCAATTATCAATTAAAGTGTCTGTTTGTTTATTTGTTACGTTTCCACGGCTGAAGAGATCTTATGAAATTTGGCATGTTTATAGGGTACGGCCACGGGAAGAATAAGGCAAATTTTACGGCCACGCGCGCGCGCCGTGTTTCTTGTAGCGTAGCGTAGTATGTCGCTTGCTGGGCAAAATACATTGAATGTGTTCTCGCAGAAAGAGTCACAAGTTCGGTTCAAGTGCCACAAATTTAAAATATCTGTTAGTTTTAACATGTTTTTGTTTATAAGCGACAAATAAAAAATGAATAGGTACTAAAACTCCTGCAATAGTATTCAGCCGATTAATTTAAATTAAAGGTAATACACGCCACAGTACACGCCGATTCTAAAATGTAAATAATAAGATCTATGTTTTACTAGGCCACTGAGGCCAAGTCTGAAATCGTGAGAGTTATCAAAAAGTCATTTTAGGAATGACGTGCTCGATTTCGAAAAAAATAAGAATAAGTTCTGCATTAAAAAAAATCTAGTCTTTTTATAGTTTTTCTGGAAAAGTGTGTTTATTAATTATTATTTTTTGCATTTTTGAGTTCTTTGTTTGATAGTAAAAATAATTATGTATGATGACAATGTGCCCAAAGTTGTTGGAACATTTTCAAAATAGAATTTTTTTAAATTCAAAGCTATGAAATCCTCTTTTGCTGTATTTTCTGTTCGTGATGAGCTTTAATTGAATCGTCATCAGATTAAAAAACGTTCGCATTTTGTGGTAACGCAGCTGATGACAAGGCACGGACACCCTCATGGTTGAACATTTTGAATATTGTTGTACCCACCGTACAGTTGCAGATATAAAATAATAATTAAAAAAAAGATATATAAAAAAAAATATGTACATAATTTTTTTCAGTATTGCTTATCCGGCGACTCCATTGTGCAAAACTGGAGAATTCAGACATTTGATCCATGACATAAAATCAACATTATTCTAATTTTGAAATTTATGAGTAATTCTGTTTTCAAACGCTAAAGTTGTATCTTCACATTCGGCGATACCAAGCTTTTGAAGACGTTCCGATTTTAAAAGTTCTACACGAACAGCAAAAGCATTTAGACTATATGTACAACCTTTACTACATGCATAACGATGAATTTATACATTTTCAATTTTGAAGAGTTCCAACAACTTTGGGCACATAGTCATTGTATTTTTTTTTTATTATCAAACAAAGAACTCAAAAATGCATTTCTTTTTTCAATTACTCACTTTTCCAGGAAAACTATAGAGAGAATATAGAGATAATCCAGAAATGTGCTCCATGACATAAAACCAACTTTATTATAATTTTGAAATTTATGAGTAATTCTGTTTTCAAACTACTATAAAAAAATAGATTTTCTTAAATGCAGAACTTATTTTTTTTAAATCGAGCACGTAACTCCTGACATGACTTTTCGATAACTCTCACGGTTTCCGACTTGGCCTTAGTGGCACTGAAAAAAAACTCATATTAGAATAAGATTGTAATACTTTTAAGCAGTGTGCACGTAAAACAGCATGATGAAGGCCAAACGCTTCCCCGTCATACTCTCATAATTAAAAACGTAACCCATTATGTTATTAATTTTACAGTTGAGTTTTGGTTATTAAACTTTAAACTTGTTTGTTGCAGAGTACATAGTAACGCGCGTGGAGGAGGAACATTTGTGGGAAAGTAAACAGCTCGGTGCGCATTCACCGCACGTGCTACTCTCTACCCTCATGTTCTTCAACACCAAACATTTCAACTTAGTTGTGAGTATATATATTACTAACAGATGTGTGGAGTATCAAGGGTGGATAAGATAAACAATTAGAGGAAGCGTGAATGTGGTGCCAGTGACAGATAGGTAGAAGTAATAGATTAGAGCATGTTACGACAAGAGTGAAAAGTGCGATGGATGTAGGGGTAGGGGTAGACCGAAGAAGTAATGGATTGTGTGAGAGATGGACAAGAAAGGAGTGAGTGATGAAATGACGTCCGATAGAGGAGAGTGTGCCGACTCCGCCTAGTGTGAGATAGCGGACAGGAAGATGATGATTTGAGTATAGTACTTTCACGCTTTTACGAAATGGCTTGAGTTATGTCTTCAAGAAGAGAGTTAATAGTGTTATGCCAATCAGAAACGTCTAGAACAATCGCGGGCTTTCACATAGTTCCACGAAAATATGTCAGTAACAACTTTTTTACAAATAACACAAACGGATGATTTATGACCGCCGCGCCGAGAACAATTTAGTCCCAGATTACGCAACAGCTAGTACCGCGATCATTCCCGCGCTAACTAGATCATTCGATAGACGGGATATAAATATGCCGCGCGATTCGGAAGCAAGACAGTATTCGATTACGATACAGTGAATTAACATCAAGTGATATTTGTGTGCGATAACAGTGTTCAGTGATTCGGAAGTATAACTAAGTAGTGTTGTACCGTGTTTGAGAGTAATTCGTTTGGTGCTGAATAAACGTGTCTTATTTTGAGTAATAACCGGGTGCTTTTAATTCTTACGAACCCCAGCGTGTAACAATAGGCACCATTCTGGTTAGACATTGGGGCCGTAAAACATTTGAATACAGGTGTAGGTGAATCCAAGTTATATGGTGCGCAATACAAAAGATTGGACTGGCGTAGTAGTTATAAATGGAATATAAACCATGTAGTAATGTAACCAAGAACGGTATAGGTGGGATAAAGTTGTGAAGCTCCCGAGCACACCAAAGTACATCCTGTTAAAAAACTAATTTTTTGCTGCTTATTTTTGTCTGCCGTTGAATAACTGAGCTCTCTACTCATTAGTCGGTTGTCCAGGGCATGGGTTATTTTTAAACTCTTTGTGTCACTTGGATTCACGATAAGTGATCTTGCTAGTGAGTTAGGTAGCAAATGAGACAATGTATGTATCGCTTTCTTATGACTTTGATATCTTCGTCACAGTGGGGACTTCAAGGTAGTCATGGATTTCTTTGATAGTTGTTAACTAAAACTGATAAACACACAAGCGCCATTTTCCCGCTTCATGGTCAAGAAACAGCTGGCCTATTTCCTAGACCTAGAGATCTTATAGACCAGCTGGCAGCCTCCTCGATAACAATAGACCACCCCTGGTCGACCAAAGCATCGGGATGAGCATACAAGATGATCATATCTCATTTTGCCTCCCTCTTCTGGGTAAAACAATAAATAACATGACCTGTTTTCAGACAGTAGAAGAGCACATGCAGCTATCGTTCTCGCACATAATGAAGCATTGGAAGCGGAATCCCAACCAGCCCGGGCAGGCCAAAATTCCCGGCTCCAGAAACGTCCTACTCAGATTCTATCCCCCACAATCTGCACTCGGTAAGCACATACAGACTAGTAATGGAGTTGGAAAAGGGGCCGTCCGGCAAACTTACCTGTTTTTGCCACCAAACATATTTTATTTTTAAATCTGCCAATTTATGTGGTTTGGCTTTAATTCTTCTATTGTATAATCTGCGTTAATGGTAAAATGTTTTTTAACAGCACTTTTAAATGTTTCTTTAGTGTTGCAGTTGAAGTGCGTTAAATAGGTATTAAAATAACTTTATTGCAATATTTCCAATCAATGACAACCGAAGTTCAAAACGACTAAAATTGTTGTCGATATACAAGTTTTAGCTTCTACATTACATTTAATTTCTTGTGCGTGAAACAGCATCAGATGACTTACCCTTCTTTGGTTTTGCAGAAGCGAATTCGAGAAAAAAGAAAGTATATGAACAGCAAGAAAATGAAGAGAATCCACTCCGGTGTCCTGTGAAGCTATATGAATTTTATATATCAAAATGGTAAGTGCTGGCTAAATTATCAGGGAAGTGTCAGCCTGTGACCCCCTTTACAGGTAGATCAGTAAATGGTGACTAATGTCTGGTTTCTAGGGTACCATATCCGTCAACAGGACCCTACTACTAAGCCTCCGGTATCTGTCTGTCCGTTTTTGTCAGCGTGCTGTAACACATGAACCGTAACAGGTAGACAGTTGAAATGTTCATAGAGTTTGTATTACTATTTGCCGCTATAACAACAAATATAATAAATTAAAGAAACAAACACAAAAATTTAAGGTGGATTTTTAGACTTGAAAGGTGGATTGGAACCCTCAGTTCCAATCCACACAAAGTTCGGACACACTCGTCCGAACTTAGGCGGTTTATTTCGATTAGGTCGCGTTGGCACCTTTTGGATAAGAAAGCCAAAGAACTAACCAATTCAAAAAAACGTTACAATCAATTTCCATAGTTATAATTTATAAACTTATATCATATAATAAAATTAAAAAAAAGTGTTTCTTGATATCAATTTTTTATACTAGTTAAGATCCTAGAACCCACGTAAAAAAAATTGTATGGGGACAAATTTTTGTGTGGCTATATTTTTTATGGTGGAATTCCAACCGTTGGTCGTCAACTAGCGATAATGGTGCTCAATAAATAGCTCTGTGTATAATTGTTATGAGAGATGATGTGATTATGAGCGTACATGAAGAAATATGACATTCACAATTAGTCAATGGTGCTCAATAAATAGTTTTGTGTATAATTGTTCTGAGAGATGATGTGATTATGAGCGTACATGAAGAAATATGATATCCACAATTAGTCAATGGTGCTCAAAAAATAGTACTGCGTAGAATTGTTATGAGAGATGATGTGATCATGAGCGTACATGAAGAAATATGACATTAACAATTAGTCAATTGCATTTCCAGTCCGGAATCGGTGCGCACACGTAACGACGTGTTCTACTTGCAACCGGAGCGGTCGTGCGTGCCCGACTCGCCCGTGTGGTACTCCACGCAGCCGCTGAGCCGCGCCGCGCTCGCCAAGATGCTGCACCGCGTCAAGATGGTCAAGGAGATCAACATAGCGCTGCTCACCAGCTAAGGTCAATAACCTCCTGCCACTGCGCAAGCTCATCAATGCATGCTTATCAATGCATGGCTTATTCCACTCCTGTTTCCACTTCCACGCCGCCGTCACCTAACCTTAGGTAGGTTGTTTGTTTACTACCGTTGTAGTTACTGGTAATGGCAGTTATCGTAACTTTTTTAAGATATTCTGTACTGCATTCATAGATTTCACTTATTCAGTTAAAAATGTAAATGTCAGCAAGAAAGGCGTGGTGGAATAGAAGCCAAGGTGGAAGCGCACACCGAATCCTCATGTCTAGGGAACTGGTTATCTTACCTCTGAAAGCCGGAACACAACATAACGACAATTCTATGTCGTTATGGTGGTAGGCGGGTTTAAAAGTCCTACCACTAACCGAACCAAGCCCGTTATTGTACTATTTCTAGGGATCGAACCCGGGACACCGGTGGGCGAAACACTAGACCACAGGGGTGGTTAAAATCTGCTATTTCGATGTTGACCTCAAGTGCCTACATAAGTTTGTTGATTATTTAGTTATTTAGAAGTGTTTGTTTGTTCGTTTTGCAGATTCATTGTCCAGTCAACATGTGACTCACCTCTGTACAGTAGCGGTTCGCCATTCGATGGACTTGGAGACAGTGAGTAGGAACTCGGTCACACATGTCATGACCCCTTCAGTGTATATTTCTATAAATAACAGACAACACAATGGACACTCAATCATTAACTCTATCATAGTTTTTATTAGAATACATTTTATATTGTTGCAATTTTTAGGTGTAAGCATTTACTTCGGGACTGTTTTGTATGTACGGTTGAGAGTTGTATTGAATATCGAAAATTATTTTGTTTTACACACTATCGGGGAGCCCTGGACAATCAATTATACTGCACAATTTTACAGTTGGGAGTAGTGTTAATGCTATTGTATATTGGAAATATTGCATAATATTATTGTCCGTGTAGGCTCATATGTTTTATTGCTGTTATGTACCTATACCGTTTGATTTCATCAATCAAATTATATTCCATTGGGTAAATTGTATGTAATTCGATTTTATTGTAAATAAGCTATTTGACATGAAAGAATCATTGCGAAATAGTATCTTGTTGTAGGTAATTAATTATAAATGTATTGGGGATCTCCTCCCCGCTATTTCTCTGGTTCGTGTAAGAGACTAATGTGAACTGGGAATCTGGTGTGATAGTCCTGAAACTAGTTTGCCAGATCATTGATAACTAATGTATTACATAGTGTAATAACTTAATATTAATATTATTTTAGACAATTAAGCTAAATTCCATTTTTTAGGACAAGGAGGCACTACTGTGTTAATGTAGCGTTACATTTTATACATAATGGTAATTACAATCCTCACAGATATACAATTTTATTGAATCAGGGCACGTGTTTTCAGATAAAATCTCGACTACGAGTAACCATAAAGCTTAAAGCTTATAGTAATGTATTCTCATTAAGACAAAAAGCCATGAGAAAATGATTGTAACTCAAGTCTCGCATGACACCTAATAAATTACTCTTGCTCGAGATTTTTTCGAGAATTAGCCCAAATACCTAGTTTAGTGAGAGTCAGATTCGTATTATATTTTAAGTACATTGTCGCGTTGGATATAGTAAGGTTTAGGATAACGCTGTGTATAAAGAACACTGATTTATACCAATGTGTTTTATTTGGTCATTTTCGATTCCATCAGGGCGCCACGAGCGACGCGCGTCGTTCTTGTACCGATCCTTCTGTGTGCCTTAAAGAATGTTTAAAAGGAATTGAAAAATTATAGACGGGTAATGAGGTATAATTGTGCGAATTGTGGTTTTAAAAAAATGTACAGAATCCTGCTGGGGAACCTTGTTCCAGCTGGATGATTCTAAACGTATGATCGAGTATTAAAATAACTTGCATGGATAGATAGATAGCTTATACTTGTGTGAAAGTGCGACATAAAATCAAATCAGTGTGACAAGTGTGAAACCAGGTGAGTTGAAGGCCAAGCGCTTCCCCGTCGTGCAATTTATTGAACCGTATCAAGCTGAAGATGTCTGTACGGGTTCGTCATCTACAGTAGGTAGATGGCGATTTAGATTGATCATAATAAAATCAAATAGGTACCTACTAACTGAATGTAAATACTTAGGTAGGTACTCAAAGCGTACTATAACCGGACTACTTCCGAAAACCTACTTGAATTGTTTGGACCATGATTTTGAAAATATTGGAACTGAAAATTAGCGACAAAAAAATGTACATTACGTTCGAGCTAAGTACGCATACCTAATACAGTAAGCGTCTAGAGTAGTTGCTTTGCTAAATAATTTGTTAGTGATGCCATGTAAATGTGTATGGCACTTTTAAATGTGTGCATCCAGCAGTTTTTGAGATATTTGAAAAAAAAACAGTTGCCGCTGGAAGAACGCGTGAAAATGGACTTACATGAAAAAAAAATATGTCATCAGTTAGAGTGCGACGCGAAGTAAATGTGTATGCTAAAATAAAATTTGTGCAGACTGGTTGCTGAGATATTCAAGTATTCCTTGGGAGATCGTTTGGCCTGACGCTGGATCTCTTAAACGGTAAGGCGTAAAGTTACGATTTTTTTTATACACGTTGCTACCAATTTGTTTATTTTGTTTGTGAAAACAGAATTAAAAAAAACGATCCGTAAGAAAAAAAATGATACATAAAATAAGGTTTTCATGTTCTAGCACTTCGAAGAATGATTTTAGAGACCAACTATACCTTAATATATGCCTTATTACTGCTGACAACGTCACCCCAAATCTCATTAGGATACTGTAAGTAATTAATGTGCTATTTGAAAAATACCGAGACGAAGACAGGAACAACTTTGTCAATAGATTGGACTAGTTTTTTATGGTTTGGCAAACTGAAAAGTATTCCAACAATTTGTGCATCTATTCAAGTATCTGCCTGTATAATTTAAGCTCGATACACTCTGAGAAATTAAAGAGATATCTTAAAAATACGTAAAATGGTCCGTGCAATGGATAAACCGACCATGTTTAAATGGCAACAGAAAAGCGGCCTTACCATAGATTGTGTTAGCCTTCTTAATTTGGTAACTTTTTGATCTAAAAAACTATAAGTGGAGTTGATGTTTTGATTTTTTTTCTTGATGGGCGAGTGCAAAGCGAGGCGTAGTTTTAATTCCACAGAGTACAGAGTAACCAAGATAATAATTATTTACGGTTGATGTTTTATGTTTTTTATCGGGATTCCCGTACGACCGGGGATCTCCGTAACAAACAAATGACAAAACCGACATGGCCAACCCCGGCTCTACCTGGTCTAATGCGTGATTTTGGGGTGTGTATATAAAAAAGGCGGAGCCACAAGCTCGCAAAGGAAATTTTGAGAAGAGCGAGCCCGCAAAACCTAACGTAGCATTGAGCAGGTTGAGTGGGTGAAGTGATTCTCAGGAGCGACGAGCGAGCTTTCTGGCGTGAGCTATTCCCAGAAAACATGCTTGCTTGTAAACTATTTTTTTGTAATAACTCTTCACTGCAGATGTATTGTATGAACATGCGGAACTCGTACAGTAAAAACAAGGCATGATACTCTACTTTGTATTGAGTGACCAATGAGGACTCAAGGATTTGAAAGACTCGGCCAATGAGAAGCGGCTTCCAATTATTGGCCGTACATGCACGTGTTGATAATGCACAATCAATAATTGGAAGCCATGGTTTCAAAACTTCGGGAGTATAAATTGTATCGAGATTTAGTGGATTCGAATTATTGGCTGTACATTATTGGTCTTGCAATATAGGGACTCCAGAAAGTTGAGTTTTTAATATTACACCGTTCTAAATGCTGTTGTCCTAGTTTGGATATAGGATAGGGAGATATTTAGACTTTTCATTTTTACCCTGTCCTAAATGTAGTGCAGATGCAGATGCGAAATCAGTTTGCTGGGGGAGGTGGCTGTTTGTGTGGCGATGAACGTGTCGAGTCGAGCGTAAGTATGGTGGGAGCCGTACACCACTGTCAGGGCACCAAAAAAGTTATTTTTGAAAATGATTTATTTCACAGACTTCACCACTAAAAAGTTAGAAATAAATCTAGGGGTAAGTTTATATAACTTACTCTTTGAGTTATTTTTAGCTTTTTTCGTTATAAAACCTACGACATCTACGATACCCTATTTGAGAGTCGTGTAAGGGTGCAATAATACGGGATTCGAGGAAACAATTACGGAATAATGGGAACGACTTACACACAATTACACAGAGGCGGTTAAAGTTAAGTCAGTTAAGTTGTTAACTGACTTAACTTTAACCGCCTCTGCGGACTTGTGGTTCAACCCACCGATTTCAAATCCAACTGAGGAACTGGCTATCTTACCTCTAAGTGCCGGAACACAACAATTTTTGAATTGTTGTTATGGCGACAGAATTAGGTAAGATGGTGGTAGCTAGCCAGGCGGACCCAAACAAAGTTCTACCACCAACCAAACCAAGCACAATATATTGTACTCCCAGTGGGGATCGAGACCGGACCTTAGGATGATTTTGTGGCCAAGTTCAAACATTTGAAAATCTTGAAATACAAATAATAATAATGTTATAAAATGTAATAACTTCTTTCGCGTATGTACACCACTTTATTCGTTCTATGCGCACGCGGCGACCGAAGCAGTAACCTAGAATGCTAAATTATGAGTGTTATTACACCGTCCGTACATAGATCGGATGCTGGTGAGCTAGGACCATAGAATACTATGGCTAGGACAGTAGCGACCTTACTTTATTGCTAACTAGGGTTAGAAAAGGATGCACTATGTGCTAGTGTCTTACCACAACTCGACGATACAACTTCCTTCAATTCATTTTATAAGTTAAATTATAATAGAAGTAGATATGATGCTTCCTTATTATTTTCAGTGTTCATTAAATATTGTTTTATTATTATTTCGGGGATATATATTTTCTAGTAATATTAATAGTTGTGTGACTGCCACGTTCTTTGCTTACCGCAATTGGCGGTTTAGTCAAAATGGGTTAATATATGGAAGTTATTGTTAATGTTTAATAGATCAATAATGCATTATAATTAGAGTCATGATATATAATGTAATTTACACTTGTATAATCCATTATTTAACGATAATACTCAGACAATATGTCAGCTGTCAACAGTATATAAGCGGGTGGATCGTTTCGTAGATTCTTACTTTTATGAATATACGTTTTTTTGTGAAGTAAGCGCTGTATCTCTGTGCAAATATCTTTTTGATTTATGAAGTCTGCTTTTCCTCTCGGTACCTATCTCCTTCTGTAATACTAGGATGCTAGCTGGCTAAGTGCACTTGCATAAATTCAGTGGCTAAACGACCTAGCATCCTTCATTTAAGACGGTGTATTAAGCGCTTAATTTGTCAAATATTGTGTTTGTTTTTTCGAACAGACTGATTCTATACTCTTCGGTTTTTTCCCTGGTTGTTGTGTTGTTTACATCAATCAAAGAGTACCATTTCTTTTGAGAAAGAATGACTCCGTCCGTTCCGTTCCGTTCTGTTTACATTCCTTCCGATTTTAATTTTTGTAGGTTTGCCTTGGTATTTTTATTTTTTAAAACAGTTAAACTGTTCAGTTCACCGTTATGTTTATGTGAACATTTTACACAAATATAATAAATACCTATATTATTATTACTATTTATACCTTATAACAGTCTAAACAATGTATTGAAACAACATTACAAAACTAAAAAGTAAACCAACCGATTTGTAGTCGCTATCACAACAAAATTCAATCAAATCAATAGAAGTCTCTCATCCTCATCTCAAGCTCATTCGCCATTTCGCCAACTTTGTCTGATAGTAGTACCGTGTCGTGTCGTGTAGTGAAAGCTCTTTATTTTGGTAAATAGTTTGTATTGTGATACCATTACAATACATCTAGCGTTTTACAATAGTGCATCTTTTCTTTTTGTTCTCCTGTTTTGGCGGGACGGAAAGTTTGGCATGCTGCCTGCCGTCACCGTCAGTTATCAAATGGTGGTGATGTGATGTTCCGTTCCGTCACCTGTCGCCCCTCGCTCGTTGCCGATATTCGTTCATGTTTCAGTTTCAAGACAAAATAAAATTAGCAGTGCAATAGTAAAAACGGCTGCGCGCAATCGATGTGGACATTCGACGATGTGTCGCAGCTAAGTTCGGCTATGGATAGGCGAGCGTGCCATAGCGAAAGTTACGGTGTGTTCGACGCGTGTGACCCCCTGGGGTCGGTTTTGGAGTGGTCGCGAAGGCCGGCGCGGGTCCAGCGCCGCCGCTGCCGCAGCGAGGGGGTGGAACGGTCGCCGTACGACGATGCTAGGGAGCTCCGCTCGGCTGAAGCCTTCCGAGAGCGTCCGCGGCCGCAGCCCAACAAAAGCCACTTCACTATAAACAACGCGGAAGCCCGCGCCAGGTTCCGTCACGAGTGCTCGCTACCTGCCGCTGAGAACGGTGACTACGTCATGTCTCAGGACAACAAATACCCCAGGTGAGCTTTCTATTACCCAAATTGCATTTTGTATTTTCAAGAAATGGTTTCTGATTGTTATCCAACCTGCATAATATGTTCTAGTTCACATCATGCAACTTGGATATCCATTTATGATTCCTTGTTTCATTCATGAACACATTGGCAAAACATGAAAAATATATTGGTTGAAAGTAGGCACTTACTAGAATTGTGACAAACCAAAATAAAATAAAATCAATATCTTTTAATTCAATGACTTTCTTTACTCAATTCTATTTTATAACCTCGCTCCTTTTATACAAACACAATGTCATGTTATTATATTTACTCCTTACAGCTTTCAGCCAGGAAGATCAAAATTGTACAGAACAAGCCCCACCAGACATTTGCTAGTAACCACTCTATCCAATACAAAAGTAGACGACCGATTGCCAAAAGTTGAAGAATTACTTGAAAAAGTAGACCAAGAAATGAAAGAAGTGCCAGTCCTTAAACAACCATTTAAATCAATACTCAACAATCCTATGTTGCCGAAATCGCCACCTCCCGGTATTTTGAAGAAGCCCAAGAAAATGTACCAAGAACATAAACCACATCTTGAAGGAAGGCGGAGGCAGAGGGCCTCCAGTGAATCAGATAACATATACTGTAACTTTCATATTGGATCACCCATACCTGGATATGATACGTGAGTATAATATAATTCGTGATATAGATATAATATGTGTTAAATTAGGTATTTGTTGCATATTTTACTTTTTTTTTTTCGTATAAATAAAATAATATAATATTCAAACATCACCAAAATTTGTAGTCCTAGTTGTTCTTTTTTGATTTACTAGCTTTTGCTTGTGGCTCGTCCAGCATGATACCTAGATTAAAAGTAAAAGTAATTAAATTAAAATTATGTTCTTTGCCAAGGCATAACAAAATATCCATGGCAAATTTTATTTCATACAGTTCAGCATTGAGTCGTGAAACGGCCACCAATTGTCAAATTTTGAATGTATTATTTCAGCAGGTCTCTAGAATTCTTAAAGTTTTAAAACCATATTGAAATTCTAAATCATATTTAAATATGACTCATACACCTATTTATAATTCAAGGTAGTTTCAGATTGGTCCTATCTTGTTCTATAACAACAGGTACTTAAAAAGTTGATACGGCAACATCTATGACACAATAAACAGTATGTTCTGTTTTTGTTTATTATTGTGAATTTGAGGTTATATTTTTTAGAAATTAAAGGTTATTCACATGCTTTTTGTTGTCTACCCATATCACATAATCTTATCAAAATCTTGTTAATTTAATGTATATTATGTAGAAACTTCTTTGTTGTTTTCAAGGTAAAATCAGGTAGGTTTATGCTGTCATAAATAATATCAATACGGACTAAATTAAATGTGCAAATAGTGTAGTTTAAATTATCAGTGTTTTTGTATTCTGGGATGTGAAAAGGATAACACTTGGGGATGAAGAAATGGTAATAGAAAGTTGTTTTATTTTATTTCAATAAAGACTCACTAAAATCAATCCAAATTACGCAGAGTTGGGTGCTGAATTTTTAAAACCTTAAATTCATATGAAGTGATTTGGTGTAAATATAATTTATGTTGGATAGGGTGGGTACCCATTAGTAAGATAGGTAGTGAGATATAGATTGGAGTGTAATATTCATCACACAAATGTTTGTCCTGGGTTGTTTGTAGGCATGTATGTACAGATGATAGGTATGCGTAATTCTGCTATAAACAGAAGCGGAATATACTATAAAATATAAACATTTAAATCATAACATCAAAGTTGTGTTTTTGCATTTAGGTTTAAGTTTATATTTTGAGAAAATTATTAGGTGTGTATTAGAGTGGGCTATTAACACTAATTATAGTGGGTATAAGTGTAGTGGTGGGCCCTTTTTCTGATTTGGAGGTTGTGGGCTCAATTCCAGTAGTGCACCAATATACTTGGTTTACTTACTTTCTCGGGTTTTTTGGGAGTTTATGTGCGCATACACATGCTCTGATTGTGAAGGTCACATTGTGAGGAAAACGGCATGTCCTTGAGATAAAAATCCGAATAGCATGTGTCACTGGCTAGTAAGCTGCTAAGTGGCGATAGACCTGATGTCGTAAAAGTCTACTAAGGGATTTTACCAGAAGAACAGCAGTTACCTTCTGTGTATTGTCTACACCTTTTCTGCATTCACCAATCCGCCTACCAAGCGTGCTCATTATGGCAAAACCCTCAAGATTGAGAGGAGGCTCTGTCGATGTTGATGTATTCTATCTTACTTTATTTCTAGAAACACCTACTTAGCTTTTAACAACAAAACTACCTGGCCAAAACAGAACAATGATTATTAATTTACTTATGGCTTCGTAGGTTAATCCACCCCAGAAATCCTGTTAAATGAGATAAAGATATCTAATTTAATAGGATTTCTGGGGTGGATTACAGTAATACCGTCTAATCCTAAGGTTGTTTAATCTATCCATATATAAGTATAAATTATATGGTACTTATATGGGATGGTTATTCTATTCATTTGTTTTTTTGTTCCTCTTCACTTCTGAACGGCTGAAAGGAAAATAAAATATGGCAGTTATATGGGTACCATGCTGGCAAGGTAAAAAAAGTCAATGAGTAAAAGCTGGTTGGGTAATATATATATATACATAGGCTAGCAAAGAACACTGCGCAAATAATGTATAGCTTAAATATTGCTTGCAAGGTGTTCATAGCTAGCCTTGTTCAACTTGTTGCCAGCTCTTATCTCAACTTGTTACCAGGTGAGATGAAGGCCAAGCGATGCCGTACAATAAAAAGAAAACAAAAAAAAAACCTCTGATTTGGGCTATGAGTTGATAGTCAATCAGTCAGTCGGTATTGGCAGTACAACGATTTTATATATTTAGATAACTAAGGTTGGGATCTCCATTTAAGTAGACAATACTATTATCAGGAGATCTCAATCTTCCATATCCATACTAATACATGGATAGGGTACAGTGCTGCATTTTTTTTTTATTGCATAACGGGGATGTGTTTGGCCTTCATCTCACCTGATTCTCAAGTTATGATAAGACCGAAGGTGGAAGTGCACTTCACCTGGAATCCTCAACATACTTATGAACTGGCTAGCTTACCTCTAGTTACCGGAACACAACAATTGAAGAAATGGTTAAGCTTAATAATCTTAATCGTTGTTCCAGTCGCCTTTCCTACCTATCAAACAACACAAAGCGATTGAAAGACAACTCGGGCTCCGGGTACTCCTACGGCTCGGCTATCGCGAGCCTCGGCGCACAGGGCAAGAGCCCTAAACCTCGCGGCGGGTGCAAGGACCCGGCCGAGGACTCGATGCATGTGCTGAGGACCACGCACATCAACAGCGACGAGAAACTCGAGTTGGTAAGTGGACGTTTGTCGCCTCGTACGAAACATCAACAGCCCATTTGTGTCCACTGTTGGACAGAGCCTAACCAAAGCTGGTTTTGCCATACGACACACGCTTAGACCCGTCTAAGAAATATTATCATTGTTACAGGATATTATTCACTCAGCGCCAGCTAACCTAAACTAAGCATAATATAGTATTATGAGAACTATTTTTTTTTATTGTACGACAATGGCTTGGCTTTCATCTCACCTGATTTTCAAGTTATGAAAAGGCTGAAGGTGGAATCGCACTTCACCCGGAATCCTCAACCTACTGAAGAGTAGTATATAAATATGCTAGACTATCTTAACAAGAATAGTTAAGATAGTCTAATTTTGAAGTCTAAAGAAGTAGTTGTAGTAGTTTTGCTTTTTATACATGCCATTTAGGCATTTACCTAAATGTCATGTCTAAAAAGCCAACCGCTTCATAATCTAGTTCCCATAATGCTTAGATTATGGGAACTAGATTATGGTTTCAAAATAAAATCTGAAAACAGAAAAAATATTTGGTAATAAATCCGCCAAATCTCTCTGAAAAAATCAAATCGACACGTGTTTCGCCTCTACACGAGGCATCCTCAGGAAATATAGTCTTGCTGCTAACTGACTAGCCCTCTGTAGACGTGTTGTCGCTCTGTTCTGACTTGTAGCGCAGTAAAAAATAAATGTGGATCTCCGCAAAATAACGCCTGAATCAATTAGCTAGATTATGGTTAGCATACTTTAATACTTTTTTTTTAATACATACTTATCATACAATACAACATCCAAACACAGAACATACACAGAACTATATTGATCACACAAATGTCTTGGGTGGGAATCACACCCATAACCTACAGCGCAGAAGGCAGAGTTACTACCAACTGAGCTATGAGGCTTGTTTAGAGTCTAAACTGCAATACACCTACATAGGAAGGTAACTAAATCTTGCAGCTACAGATAGTATTAATCTGATTGAGCCGGTCTCAACCACACCACTTAACAAATTGGTATCACACCTGCTACCTATATAACCTATATAGGTTATATAGGTTGTAAACGACCCGAAAAAAGGTACTTTGTAATCATATTTTTTTTTATACAAGAAATATGAAAAAATATCGTTTTGATATCTAAATTTCGGTAAATATTTAATGGGGTCGAAAACGACCCCGTGAGCAGGTGTGATACCAATTTGTCTCTGTATCTATCGACGTATATGTGAAGCGGCCAGGGTGTGGTTCAAAATCCGATGGTGATTCTGGTGGGGAGGAGTCTAATGATCTCGACAGGCTGAATAGTCATTAACTGCTGCTACAAACTGTGTGAGCCTCTCCAATTATTTGAACTGTTCTTCAGTAAATATGTTATCAAGCACATTGTAAGACATAGTGCCATGAATGCCGTTGGAAAGCATAATTTCAGCTATACGCTGTCAGCAAATGGAATTTGCTGTTTCATAGGAATACTCGTACTCAGCGGATATGCACCACTTCCAAAAAGACGGATGTATTGGGAAGAAAATGAAGATACTTACCTATATGCCTAGACTGATAGCGAGACCTGATATGCCCATGGGGTCGTTAACGACCCACTGAAAATAATACACTTTCAGTAAATCAAACCTGTAAATCTCTTTTTTTGTTTAAAAACATGTAATGACTTATAACATGTCCAAAAATTCAATGAATCGGTGACACTAAATAGTTTTGGGCATATATTGCAGGTGGTGCAAAGGCTTGACTTTCCGTTATTGCACCGGCAACCATATCTTTTAATCGGATTAAAATGACGCATTGCTGTGCATAAATTGACAGTCACCTTACTCAACAGACGTAATATCTATAAAGATGCATTATGACACCATACGGGTATTATAGCGTCATACGTAACATAACAAGCCTCATAGCTCAGTTGGTAGTAACTCTGCCTTCTGCGCTGTGGGTTGTGGGTTCGATTCCCACCCAGGACAAAAATTTATGTGATGAATGTAGATGTTTGTTCTGTGTTTGGGTGTTGTATTGTATGATAAGTATGTATTTACAAAAAAAAGTATTTATGTATTCTATCCGTAATCTAGTTCCCATATTACAAGCTATGTTTAGTTTGGTACTAGTTGGCGTTGTGTGAAATTAATGTCCTGTAATATTTATTTATTTATTATTTATTTATTTACGTAATTATGTAGTATCTGTCGAGTGATGGCATGTCATACAAATAAATTATAGTATTTCATTGTTGCATTTTTGAGACACATTGCAATGTTGCGTGTACTGTGTGCGTGCCATTTCTCCGTAAAGCAACAAAAAAAAAAAAAGGAGTAAAAATAATGTTATTTGTGGTGTAGATCAATAGCTTACAGTGCAATCCGTTCAATAGTTTTGTCTAGAAGGACTGTGAACAATCTGAATAAATTTTAGCATAATATAAATTATTTGATTGTAGGGTATAATTAATGAGCTCTCAATCTCAATATCATCGCGTTTTTACTTTACCCATGGAGATATAAGTAAGTTAGTAAGCTAAGTGGCATAGTCGCCATTAACACATTCGAAAATGGAATGTGTGAATATGACTAAAAAATGTGTTAAATTGTTATGGAATTACATTTTTTTTTTCAATAATTTCAATTAAAAAAAAAGCTTGTCTTATCTATTATTCATAGGAAGGGGCTATGATCGATGCCATAGTAAAAAAACATAAAAATAAATTATTCTAATTAGAATGTGTTTTCGGGCTTACACTACAACTATTTAATTGATGAAAAAAAACAAGCTATTTTCTATGTTGGTTTTGTTTTGGTGTACTTCAGTTAATAAATTTGTTAATGAAATAAGTTTAATAAATGAAAAATATGCTTAGGGTTAATACTCAGCTTTAGGTACGCGTTTTATAGGTAGGTATTTAGTTAATGTAGGTTTACGTAATGTAAAATTGCGTAGGCATCTAAACAATTCAATTAGTATAATTTGTTACTACACATGGATGTAGTAACAAATATTACTTATTTACTTTAAAATTAAATTTTAAGTCAGTATTTATCCGTAATCTAGTCCCCATATTGCAAGCTTTGCTTAGTTTGGGACTAGATGGCGTTGTGTGAAATTAATGCCCTGTAATATTTAAATATTGATAAAATATTTAAGTTATTAGTTACATCGGTAACTGATTACAACACTTTGGATTTTAATGTCTGTTTAGATTTTCCATATCGTTCCCTAACTGAGCAAACTTTGCTTGTACTGACTGAACAGTTAGGAAACCCGTTTGGAAAATCTGATGGCATAGTCGCCATAATACTTTCAAATATATTATTGTTATTATGCCGAATGGCAGACGAACTGGACGAAAACCACAAGAGCATGGGTGCCTGACAGAAAACGGCCACGTGGGAGGCCCAGGCAGGATTAGAGAATTTAATAGAACGTGTTTTGAAGCTATTATTTAACAAAATTTATTTAGTAAATTAAGCTAGACCACTATTCATAGTTGCACCACAAACCACCGCTTTAACCATCAAATGTTCTCAATACAAAGGTTGTCTGGAATAAATTTAAGCGATAAGACCGCCATTAATATATATTAAAAAAATATATATCCAGTTTTATTGTTAAGGTGTGCAATTAAGTATTTTCATTAATTCATAATCCATATTGCCATAACCCAGAAATAAAATACCTTAATTAGTATTCTGTTTTACATTATTTCCTTGTAAGCAAGTTTGGGTTTCACATTAAACTTCCATAATTTGTCCTATTTAGCCGCTTGGAATCGAAAACACGCAAACATGCAATTTCTATGCCGCAATTTTCAAAGTTTGTAGCGGGATGGCACTTTGAGTGGTACGATAATTTGTACGAAAATTATGGCGACTATAGTCTAATTAAAGTTTACGATCATACGGTGTAGCATAACAACCAGAAGCCGGTTTGATTCTAGCAGGTCAGTTCATGCGGTTTTTTTAATGTACGATGCTTACTTATAATTAAGGTCAAAAGTAAGCGTCGCTGAGCTATAGCTTGACCTTCATCTCACCTGATTTTCAAGTTATGATAAGGCCGAAGGTGGAAGCGCAGTTCATCCGGAATCCTCAACCAACTGAGGAACTGGCTATCTTACCTCTAAATGCCGGAACACAACCATTTTTAAGTCTTGTTGCTATGGCGACAGGCTTAGGTAAGATGGTGGTAGCTAGCCAGGCGGACTTAATCAAAGTCCTACCACCAAACAAACCAAGCACAATATTGTACTCCCCATGGGGATCGAACCCGCGACCTTTGGATCTGACACCGGTGGTCGAACCACTAGACTAGACCACAGAGGCGGCTACATGAGTCAAATGGTCACATTTGGTCTCTTTTTGACGAGTACTTAACAAAATAATGAAAAAAAATATTTTTTATCTGACTTTTATCTTTAGATAAAAATCTTTAATATTAATAAAACATAGGCGTTATTTAGAGATATGATAATAAATCCCTAAAATAACCAGTTTTTGTCCTACCATAGTTTAAAAGAAGATGAAAGAGAATTTCATCTTCTTTTAAACTGCTTGGAACAAACATATAGAGAAAGACCTTAGAGACATATTTGGATGAAAGGAATATTCTTTGTACACGAAAACTATACCGTAGTTTTTGTGTAATTAAGGATGATTTTCGCGAGTGTTCGTGCATATACATTTCATTCACTCACGCGCTAAATCAAAATCAAATATTTCGTTACTTCAGTAAGATTTCTTAGGATCTTTTTGGATCGTCAAATTTACCACCTATTCGGTATCTTGACCAGCACACAAGGAGAAAGGCGAAACCCGAGCTTGATTGATGATCCAATCAATAGTTAGGAACTTAAAAGGTTTAAAATAATTTATTATCTTAACAATATTTACTTGTTACCTAAAAGCCTAGTGGCTGATTTAAAAACGCGTGGATTTAATCTTCACAAGTCATGTCAAATCAATTTTTTTATAGTCATAATTTTTAGGATCATTTTAAAACGTCAAATCTTACCGCCTGTTACATTTATTTTATAACAACACTTGATGAAATTAAAATCTTAGATTTTCCATGTTGGTTCCTTGTCTTGAATCTCATCAAAGTTCGGTCAGTAGATAGTTGTTCTATTATACTGTTGTAGTGCGAATTTCACGTTTTTGAATCCACAATGTGTTTTGAAGCTACAATTTGCGGAACCATATAACGCGTTATAAGCTGAAGACCAACCTTAAATCCGAGCCGCTAAAGTCCACACTCTGAATGTAGCCGAAAATTCTGTTGCTAAGATCGAGAAACGAATCTAGAGTTTCTTGGTGTTAGCAACAGAATTTTCGCAAACACGTGTTTCATTCGTTCGCGCCGCCAGCGTCGGCCGCCCGCCAGCGACTGTTTACATAATTGAGGAATCCTCACTGCGGAAGTTTTTATAAGTATTTTAGAATCGGTGACGAGGGCCCTGTGAGTGCGGATCGCGTTATGCGATATGTGGCCATTGTCATTATCATATCAAGGTGTAACAAAATCGGAAGATCGTGATTTTAAATTATTTTTAAGCGGCTACTAAAACCGTTGGTTGTGATTTGTTTGAAACGAGGAACATATATAAAAAAATGCGTCTGTTAAAAAAGTTTGTCAGAAACCTGTGCAAGTCTGTAAGTATTGTCTATTATTATCCGGTGACGATTGTAAGACTTCTCTTGACGGCTTCGTCTAAATATAATAATAAAACCGACCAAGTGCACACGCTCACCGACCCACATTTCAAGGCAAAATATTACGTTTATTGTTTGTATCATACTATCCCTTTCTTATTTTTCATTTTTATAATTTGTTGTAATAGCGGCAAAAGAGAAAAACTGAGAAAATTTCAGCCGATTTTCCGCTGACAAATAGGCGGACGAACAGACAGCGAAGGGCTTAGTAATAGTGTCGCGCGTTGGCAGCCTTTGGGTACGGAACAAAAGGAAAGCCTTGCAGTGGTTCAATACGCGCAAAACACCATAAAACTCGCCCTAATGTCTTTCGCTTTGTTGTTCCCTTATGTATATTCATAACATCTTCTGACCTATATTTTGTGCCCTTGACATTTTTGGCACGTGATGGATTTGTATTCTGCATGTTGTACGTAAATTAGGGGAACACGAATCAATACTTTGGTCTCGGGAACATCACAACATAATAATCAACAGCGTCAATCTCTGACGCTCTAATCAAGTGCGTCGCGGGTTGCGGCTGATTGTTTTGTTTACAGGCGTGTTATATCTCGAGTATTATGTTTTGTCAAATGCTTGTTAGGCGTAAAAGTATTAAGACACTAACGCGCAAAAAGTACCAAATGAATTATGAAACCTGTGAAAAATCCGCTAGGAATCTTTGAAAACAATAAATTCGCCCCCCACACGAGGCGTCCTAGGGACGGGGTCGACGTAAAGTATCTCCGAACGCAAGGCAGGGTTCAGATTGGCTATGTTTTGTTTTCATTTTGAAATATCGGTCAACTGACCGATATTTCAAATCGAGCGGAACTCCGCTATGCTCGGATTTTAAAATATGTAACAAAGTGACAACGATAACCGACCTGATTCAATTAATTACTTCAATCTTAGCCTATCATCCATACTTAACAAGCTTCACAGCCAAGTTGGTAGTAGCTCTGCCTTTTGCGCTATATTTTGCGGGTTCGTTTCCCACCCGGGACAAACAGCTGTGTGAATATAGATGATTGTTCCGTGTCTGGGCGTTATTGTATCATAAGTATGTATTTACAATTTCACGCAAATTTGTATCATTTATATGTTATTATTATAATAGAAATACACACTCTGATTACTATTCAACTGTTGGCACTTAGATACGGACAATTTTTAGGGTTAGGCCTTATAACTTCTATATTTGTTCTATTTTTTTTAATCGACTGCCTCAGATGGACGGTTATGTTTTTCGAGAGTATGTATGTATGGGATGTCTAACTTGCACTTTGCAGCCTTAACGGCTTGATAAAATTTGATTTGTCTGAATTGTGGGAGTGACATAAGCTGTATTATTTTTATATGGGGGGTGTGAATCAAATGTTTGGGGGGGTGGACTCGATGATTCTTTTCCTTCAATATGGGTATCAAATGAAAGTTAGTAATATGCCAATTCTAAATATTTATATTAAAGCACGTGGTAGCATAATATGCTACCACATAGTCACAAATTTTGTTAAAAGTACTCGTACCTTGAATATATTTAAAATAATCGTCTGTGTAAGCTGGTGATGTCTATAATATTGAACACCTGTTTCCATAGAAATGTTAATTATAATTTATAATTAATACTTAAAATATAATTAATATTTACACGCAGATAAAAAAATACTAAACTAATTATTTTATAGCAAATAATCACAATTATCATTATGAACTTATACTTATTTCAAACTAGAAAAAATAAACTATATGTCGGCGCCACAGGAAAAAATAGCACGCATTGTCAAAGAATTTCATCTAATTGATTTATTTATAACTAGATGTCACTTTATCATTTGTTTAAGAATTGTAGCAAGTAGGTACCTTTAGATTGTCGCTACCTATAGACATACCTTATTAAGATAGCTAATTGATTCTGGCGTTAATTTGCGGAGATCCATATTTCAAAATAAAATCTGAAAACAGAAAAAATATTTAGTAACAAATCCGCCAAATCTCTGTGAAAAAATCAAATCGACACGCTGCAATGCAGAGCTCGGAGCGTTAACACACCCACAGAGGGCTCGTCAGCTTAGCAGCAAGACTTTTTTTTCCTGAGGATGCCTCGTGTTGAGGCGAAACACGAGTCGATTTGATTTTTTCACAGAGATTTGGTGGATTTATTAGTAAATATTTTATCTGTTTTCAGATTTTATTTTGATACCTTATTAAAATATTTTGCTATCGGGTTTTAGTTTTTTGTTTTCAGTCGGGTGTTTTTTTTAACTTTCAACTTGTTTATATATATTTGAAGCTTGGCATGCGTCTGGATTTCACGTCGATTGCACTATTCACGTTTATGACAACTGGTTACATCTCGCACAAGCCCATTGTGATGGCCTGTTTAATTCCGTGCACTTATATTATTGTCGCATAGGTTCACGGGATTTGGCGTGGCTCCACGAAATGAAATGTCAATACAATAGCGAACTGTGCGACACCGATCGATCCACAATACCCAATAGATATGGTTTATTTACGTAGTAATGCATTAAAAACATCTGCGTGGTGATTTAAGGCGACTGACCGGCAAAAGCAGCGCGAGTATGCCCTCCCGAATTAGAAAGAACAATGTTTAGTAGTTCAGTGTCTCTTGGCCTTAGGGAAATGTGACCTGTGAGAACCTTGACATCTTTACGTGGTTATATTTGATGGCACTCGTTGGTGCAAGGGAATCTCAATAGACAAGAGCTTTCTGTCATGGATCGAGACATCGCTGCGCCGCACCTACCCAGGTAGGTGTAATTACTTTGACCTATATTATTTGCTTTTCGCATTCTTAAATATTTTTATCTCTGCCGTCTGCCACAGAGCAGTACAACGGTCGTAATAGAACAAGTGAATCAATGTCCGGGACTTTGTTCCCGTCTTGCAGGAATTTCCCAAAATAATTTCTTAGTGGACTCTACGCACGTTTCCAAGTTTTGAAGTTTCACAGTCATTCAACGTTTTTTATATATAGATTTGAGGTATTTTCAGTTCTATTTGATCGCATTCTCAAGGTGTGAAGTGTGTGTTCCACGGTTTGTGACGAGAACACGTTTCTCCGAGTTGCACGATAAGAATCCTAGTCTGATGTTTTACGGTTTTGAGAGGACAATGATTTTAATCAGTGTTTGTGATATGTAATAGACAAGATGTTGGTGTGTTTGTGTTAATGTTATCAGAGGAATTCAAGTGGCAAAGTTAATCTTGTTTGACTAGGATAAATCTCGGTTGGTATCTGTCGCGTGACATCATAGTTTGTGGAATATTATAACATAGTGTGTAACTGTTTTAAACCAATTAATATTTTGGTTGCGTGCTTGCCTGAGTCACAGATGTTATAATACTAACGTAGGTACAGATTCTCGTACAACGAAACGCGACCGTCCCTACTTGGGTAATTCTTCGGGCTATTTTGTTTTGTCTACTAAGATGGTAGATGGCGTTAGTTAAGTACGAGTGATTTTATTTAAACGCGCTAGATGGCATCAGCTGCTTACGGAAAAAAACTTTTGTCTTTTGTAATAAGCAATTAAGTATTATTTTAATTTTTTTTTATTATCAAGTATTTTTTTTTAATAAGAAACGCAAGCGAAACGGCTACAGTACCTATTTAGATTAGGTAGGGACCTATATCAAAACACGTTACAAAGGTTCCATCGATACTAAAGCGAGAGTACTAACCAAATATGCTTTACGCAGTGCACGAATGATTGGCGTTAAATATACAAATGCGATATATTTGTCGTTTTTTTTGTAATTATAAATATGAAAGTAATTTTAGTTCATGTTTTAGTTTAGTTTTCAGTTAATCGTGTTTCGACTCCCATAACTTACTAACTAGAATCCTAAACTTATGATTGTCATAAAAACATATGTAAAATTAAAGGTTTTTTTTTGCCTTAAAATTGATTTTCCGTACAATTCTCATACAATTTTAATACAATTCCTCAGTTTGTTGAGGATTCCGGGTGAAGTGAACCTCCACCTTCGGCCTTATCTCAACTTGTTACCAGGTGAGATGAAGGCCAAGTGCTTACCCGTCGTACAATAAAAAAAAAAAAAACAAAAAAAAAAAAAAACAATTAAAATGTGATTTTTCGGACTCATTTGACCTTAAGACACAATAAATGAAAAGAGTTTTTGTATGGAAAAACTAAATATTTTTGGTTTGTATTAGTGTTTTAGAAATAGTAACGCAGCACAGACACAGTTTATCCCTATCCGATTATACCTGCAAAAAGACTTTTGAATCAGACTTGCAATATTGAAATTAAAATGGAACTACGTTTGTATGGGAAAGTAAAACTACTGGGTCTTCTTAAAGAACGGCATCGGTTCTATGAACTGGTATACACCTACTACAAATATACATCCGACAGTACCATAGTGGTCGACATAGCTCAAAGAGTATCAGCAGGCTGAAGTGGTAGTGCGGGCTGGCCATATTTGGCGAAGGACAGTCAAGCGATGGGGTCAAAAAGTCCTTAAGTGGAGACCACGTCAAGGCAAGCGTAGTGTAGGACGCCCTCCGGCTAGGTGGAGCGATGACCTTACGAAGATCGGGCACTGTGGCGCATCTTGTGAGAGACCTACGACCAACAGTAGACTGCGATAGGTGGATGCTACAAAAAACTAGAAAGAAATGTATCTTCCCCTTCTTTTCCCCTCAGAGCGTGGATATTTTGAGGATCGTTGTATTATATGCTTATTTGATGTAGCTTATTTGACAAAAACTGTGATAAACATTATAATACTAGAAATAAGAATAAACTCGCTGTTCCCGCAACTAGGCTCCATAAGGTTAATAAATCGTTCATAGGGCAAACTGTACGCTTTTATAATAAATTGCCAAGTGATGTGCTAAGCTTGTCAAATAATAAATTCAAAAATTTTGTAAAACAAAAGCTATCCAGGAAAGCTTATTATAAAATTTCAGATTACCTAGAAGATAAGAGAGCCTGGCATTAAAAAAAATAATTTTGCTCCAGTGACTAAATTGTAATTAGTATTAGATAATTTTAAGCTATTGTAATGGATCATGAAAAAAAAAACTAGCCCGAGGTTCTTGCCTTTCTCCTTGTGTGCTGGTCGCGATTCCGAACAGGCGGTAGATTTGACGTTTCAAAGTGATCCTAAAAAATCTTACTGAATAAATATATTTGACTTTGACTTTGGCTTTGATAAAAGTTATCCCTGGTGATATTGTCGTCTGTATTTAACAAATTTGTTCGTTATCCACAGCCCCGTCAAGACACGCCCACGCCCGCCTGCCCGGCGGTAAGCCCCGCCCTCCCAGTCAGTTCGGTGACAGCTCTCAACCCGAAGAAAACCGCCAAAACCGTCAAGAAGAAGGTCAAGTCCAAAACAAAAGTCAACAAGATGAAGACCACCAGCAAACACGAGTGCAACATTGTTGAGGAGGCTGATGAGTGAGTACATCGTTACATCATCACCAATTATTACAATTATTTTTCATTTTTTATTTACGTCCTTCTGTACATAATTGGTCCCATAAGTACAACTTGCATTTTTAGGTGCGACATATTTCGACAAAAATATTTTAATAAATATTCACGTACTTACAAAGTTTTTTTTTATATGTTCGTCCAATTAGTTTAATAGATAATATGATCACGGCGAATTCCCCCATTTTACTCATTTGGTGAAAGTGTGATGCAGTGGGTTTTCAAAATGCATCACCACGCACGCAGTCGCAGTCGCAGGCTCGTACTAGTTCTTTTAGCCTTCATCTCATTTGGTAGTCAGTAGTATCATAAAGTATGATAAGGCCGAAGGCGGAAGCGCACTTCACCCGGAATCCTCAACAATCTGAGGAGCTATCTTACCTCTAAATGCCGGAACACATCAATTTAGAATTGTTGCTATGGCAACAGACTTAGGTAAGGTGGTGGTAGCTAGCCAGGTGGACTTACCACCAAGCAAACCAAGCACATTACTATTTATAGTTACTTCTTTGGGGATCGAACCCGGGACCTCTGGATCTGACGGTTGACGAACCAATATACCACGGCGGTGGTTAAAAACAGTGTTGTGTTATGTTAAATCGTCCACGTTGTTGATACATTTTGCAGTACATTTCTACATTGATTTGAATATCAATACAAACTTAGCTACACGAATTTAAATGTGATCCCGTCATTTTGTTGCCGTCTGTTTGTTTGAATACTGTGGTATTGTTGCGAAAGATAACATGTTAGTGGACAAGTGATTTCACTTTAAGAAAATTTAGCCATGGTAAAAAATATCGGTCATCGACCTCACCATTGCTGGCTATAATTTTGTCCTCTTTAGCACATAATAAGGTGTTAAAGCGAGTTTTTAGTTACATCACATTTTTTTTTTAATAATTAGAAACGATAAGGAGACCGTTGTCTTAAATTTATGCTCCTCCAGCTTGGACAGCAGGCATTGTAATGTTATGGTTTTAAATTAACAATAAAAATACCATAACTTTTACTTATATAACTAAAGGTTTGTACGGAACCCTCTGTGCGCGAGTCCGACTCGCACTTGGCCGGTTTTTATTGTGAATGATGGGTTGGAGCGACCTTTCCCAGATGGCACTGTCTCTACTGCGCACCGACGGAACATCACAAATCGTTTGGCGCCAAACTTCGGCAGGAAGGTGGATCATTACAGTTTGGCCTTCCTCGCTCTGGCATAGAGCTAGGCAAGCCTAGAGGTCAAGATCTATTCAATCATTTGTATAAATTAAAGACCAATAACAATTTGAACATGATCACATGCAACAGTTCACACAGCTGGTTATTTGGTGGTAGGACTTTGTATAAGTCCGCCTGCCTAGCTACCACCATCTCACCTAATTCTGTCGCCATAACAACAAATCTAAAATAGTTGTGTTCCGGCATTTAGAGGTAAGTTAGCCAGTTCCTCAGTTTCTTGAGGATTCCAGGTGTAGTGCGCTTCCACCTTCGGCCTTATCGTAACTTGACAAATCAGATGAGATGAAAGCAAAGAACTTCCCCGTCGTACAATAAAAAACTGTTTTCTACGCTTTTGTGTTAGTTGTTTTCGGTTTTTGTTTTGCTGTGTGAGAGTGGAATGGAATCGGTACATTAAATATAATGAATACCTTAAAACTAGTTTTAGCATGGTTTGCTACCGACATCTGGCGGAATAATGTGAAACTTTAGATAAAAATTTTCAGAGCTTTATGTATAATCATGATTCAGGTGGATAAGATAAGGAATGAGTACACCATTGGACGTTTAAAGTAGCGCCAGTGCCGGAAATAATAAGGGGTATTAAGTTGTGTGGACATGCCTTGCGGAGGGAATTCCCTCGTAATCACGTGACTTTCTTAAGAAAGTCACGTGACTATAATAATGATAAGTTTTAATTTGGACAGATGTAGGAGTAGCGGTGAGGAAGAGATTGATGGATTGTGAGTTGTGGTGGATGCTGAAACGACCCTGCCTAAGTGTGAGATAAGATAAGGAAGAAGATGTACTACCATGATTCGACAAACGAATAAATGAGTCTATGATTATTTCGTGATTCCAGTGGCCACAGCAGATCACCGTCCCCAGACCACCACATGGACCCGTGGCAGATGGAGACAGACCTCGCGCTAGCGGAACTACTCGCTAAATCCCCCTCTAGTGTTACGGAGAGGGAAGAGAAGCTCGCAGACCCTCACTCCGTGGCCAAACTCAGTACCAAGCTCAATGGGGCAGCTGTCACCGTTAAGAAAGTGCCTTCGAAAGGTGAGACGGTTTTACCACTATGTGGCATGAAGGCTAGTGAAGATTTTGACCTAAAGTAAAAAAGCTAAGATAAGATAAATAAGATAATTACTTTATTTACCAACAAATGTTTACAATATATTTTTCAAAATATAACAGATTACAAATGGATCCCGCACTAGGGCTGGCCTGTGCTGCGGGCATCCGAGATAGATTGATTGACAGTTTGAGAAATTAGACACTTGTAAATAGGATATATAAATTTAGAAACGAGTATAGTGGGTACAAATTAACTAAACTAAATTAATTTAAATTAAGCGGATCAAGACAAGGTTGAATATAAAGACGTGAGCAAGCTTGTGTATGTATGTATGCGTGCGTAGGTGTGTGTGCGCGTGTGAGTGTAGGTGTGTTTGTGAGTGTGTGCATGTATAAATAATAAATAAATAAATATTACAGGACATTAATTTCACACAGGCGCCATCTAGTCCCAAACTAAGCATAGCTTGTAATATAGGAACTAGATTACGGATAGAATACATAAATACTTTTTTTTTTTGTAAATACATACTTATCATACAATACAACACCCAAACACAGAACAAACATCTACATTCATCACATAAATGTTTGTCCTGGGTGGGAATCGAACCCACTACCTACAGCGCAGAAGGCAGAGCTACTACCAACTGAGCTGTGAGGCTTGTGATGTATGTAAGGATAGAAACAAAAAGCAACTACAGGAACCAGCTGAAATAAAAATTAAATTAAATGATGGCTAACAAAAGTTTTTCTGTTCCATTGTAGTCAAGGGTAACAAGCCAATTTTTATTTTTACCTTTGCACCATAAAGTAGCTAAGCTATGAAATCACTTGCCTAGAACCTTGGCAAAGTTGTATATAACTTTTAACCGCTTCTATGGTCAAGTGATTCGCCCACCGGTGTTAGATCTAGAAGTCCCGGGCTCGATCCCCAGGGAAGTACAATAGTATGCTTGTAATAGGACTTATTTCAAGTCCGCCTGGCTAGCTACCACCATCTTACCAGGTTATGACACCGTAGCAACATTATAAATTGTTGTGTTCCGGAATTTTAGAGGTAATATGGCCAGTTCCTCAAGCTGTTGAGGAACTTTGAAACCAAGTGAGATGAAGGCCAAGCGCTTCCTTGTCGTACAATAAAATATATATGTAATCTAGCCTTTACATGAAATCTATTTAATCGCATAGTATTTTGTGATTCAAAACCTGACTACACCACATTAGAGCTTCAATAGAGACAGCAGATATGGTGGAGCATTACCACAAACTTGCATTAAGCCTATTGAAAATCATGACATACTATTGGATTGAACACACTTGCCTAGAATCTGGGCAAAGTAAGTAGTTTTAATCTAGAAGCTACACGAAATACATTATCTTTGAAAACAGGTATAGCACCCACATAGTCTTTACAAGCTACATTTTGTTTCTTGGCTTAAAATGCATAAAAATTCACGATCGCTTAACACTTGTAACAATATTTCGCAGAGAAAATAACCAAGGATCAGCTATTTCTCACCGCCTTGCATACAACCAACCCATTCAAAATGCTTCCGGCACGCAAAGGTTCTTAAATTCAACTTAATTTATTCGTTAATCCGTTTTACAGTAATTCTCTACGTATCCTACGTTTTTGTGTATCGGTTTTTATTTCGACCTTATTAGTAAACGTACTTAGAGTGCTGACCTGCATAGGTATTCAAACATTCGGAAAGCACTATTCTTACCTACGAAATCGAAATATTTTGAAATTAGAATTCGATGCTTCCCTCAGAACATTTTCATAAATGGTTTGAAATCTATTGGATTCTATGTCGGATCCGATAAAAAGTGATGTTTCCGATCCGAAACTTTCCGAATGTTTGAAAAAACCTATGCTGAAGTAGCTAATATGTCACATTTTCAGATTCATAGTTTCATTATGTTTCTTATACATTTAAACTAAACCAGCCATTTCCTGTGCGATAGGAATTGCATTTTTTATCTGACTTCCGAAGTGAAGAAGTATTCGACTGTATTTTATGTGTTTGTTAGAATTTGTTCAGAATGTTCGTAGTGTCAAAAAAAAATAACTTGTATGACAAAAGCATACGAACGCCCCCAAATCTACGACAGTTCTAATTCTGGGCCTCAATTCTACTAAACCAATCGCTTTACTATGGGAATGGTATTGTCGCAGTATTTGCACTTATGGTGTGTTTTGGTATCAAAATATTCGAAAGTTGTTAGTTTTTTTTTTATACATATTATAGATCTAATAACATGCGTACCTACATTTTTAAATTTTCGTGGCGCGTTATCAAAATCGTAGCTACGAGACCGTCCGTGTTTTGATTATCAAATCTCTTTTGGTGGAGGACTTTTCGGTTTGAGATTTTGAGTGGCGTCTAATTATGAGATGGTAGGCCACCAGTGAACCTCTTTTTCTTTTTCCCTCTTGTATTTTTTCTTGTCTTCATCGACATCGACGTCGACATCTTGCTTGTGTCGTTATCAAATAAATGTTTATATATCTGGGCCTTGTATATCGAGGCTGTCCCACTTTTATTAATAACACAGTCTATATTTTACTATCAAATCTTTTCAAATCGGTTTCTTGACATCAAACAGCATTCTTATACGCTTTATGGCTGCCCTTCGCTATCAAATGCACCCTTGTCGTAATAAAGTTTACATATATTTGCACAGCATGCCTTCTGTATCGCAGCACTACTCATCACGAAATGGTCGTAAAGTCGATCAATTTGAATTGATTGTAATGTTCATTTAGTTCACGCACGCGAGTAGTTTTGTTTGTAAACATTTTCATTTTTATACATTTTATATTAGTCTTGTTTAGATCGTTGTTGATATATATTGCGCTACGTTTTTAAAAGCGCAAGATTATCTCAATCCGATACTAGGTTTATAAAATTTAGTAAAAATTACAGTATACATAAAAACCACTTCTTTTCTTTAATCGGCTAATGTAGAAGATGCTTTCAGAAGACGGTAAGAAATATCTTATAGTTTGTGATCATTCATGCGTAAAACTAGCAAAAGCCCGCGATTCCGTTGCCCGGGGAAGACCACAGGTAAAATATCAACCTATCGCAGTCCACTGCTGGACGTAGGTCTCCCCTAAGGTGCGCCACTGAGCCCGATCTTTGGCCTTTCTCGTCCACTCTGCCCGCCACTGTACCGAGGGAGTCGCTCCATCCAGCCGGAAGACGTCCTACACTACGCTAGGTCACGTGGTCTCCACTGAAGGACTCCTTGACCTCGGTTATCGGTCCTTCGACAAATATGGCCAGCCCACTACCACTTCAGCCTGCTAACTCTTTGAGCTATCGACCAACTTGGTTCTCTGTCGGATAACCTCATTCCTGATCTTATCCTGAAACACCAATCATAGCTCTGTCTATAGCACGCTGAGTGATTTCAACTTGTGGACTAGCCCTATTGTCAGTGACCACGTTTCACACACAACGTATGATGACTAATACAGCCTTTGTGTTCCAGAGTCCGCCCTAAGCCTCCCCGAGTCGGTGACAAGCTGCCTCCGCCCCTCCCTCTTCCCCCGCGTGCCCCCGTACCTCAAGTTCGCGGCTCACGACGAGGCCACCCCCCTGAAGATCCCTGCCCCCATACAGAAACACCTCAAGTGGAAGTACACCACCATCACGCCGATCGTCGTGCAGAAGACGCTGACCAATTCAGGGTTTAGACTGGTCAAGAGCGAGTGCGATACGGCCGAGTGTCCGCAAGAAGGTGAGTTGTTATATAATATATTCATAGTCGTTTATAGATTATTGTTCAGAAAGATATAAGATAGTTGAAAGTTTTAAATGTGCTAATACATAATGTGATAATACACAAACAACGAAACAAAACGAAAGTAGATCCATAAAAGTGGTACACTAATAAAATAAATAAATATTATGGGACATTAATTTTACACAGCGCCATCTAGTCCCAAACTAAGCATATCTTGTAATATGAGAACTAGATTACGGATATAATACTTAAATACTTTTTGTAAATACATACGTACTATATGATACAACACCCAGACACAGAACAAACCTATATTCATCACATAAATGTTTGTCCTGGGTGGGAATCGAACCCACAGCCTACAGCGCAGAAGGCAGAGTTACTACCAACTGAGCTATGAGGCTAGTTTGACTAATAGACTCAATAAGAAAGAGACTAGCGACACAGGACTTCTTAGTGTGAGAGCTAGTGTACTTTGTTCCTTCTATGTAACACTTTATATTTAGGTGTTTACCAAATATCCACTTTATGTGAATAGGTATAGGTATACATTAGCTTGTTGGCATATAATTAGTTATATCTTATAATAAGAACAAATATAAAACGTTTATATTTTGTAAGCAACTTTTTGAATAAATTTGAATTTGTATTGATACCTATATTAGGCCTAGCGTGTATTATAGGCTAGATATATGGACCTGAGCTGTCTGAAATAACTAATGTCTGATATATAAATAATAAAGCCCGTTGGCGGTCGCGGCTTAAGAAATTTACTGTGATTACAAATCTGCCTGCCAAGCATGGTGATTGTGGTTAAACCCTCGAGTTTTGGAGGAGGTTCAGTCAGTTGAGTCTGCCCGCGACCACGTCGGGCAAGCGTCGGGATAAATATAGGTAAAATATATATACCTATAAATACCCGTTTTTAGAATTAAAATAATGAGGATCAGTCAGTACAGGTAGGCACTAATGGGCTGTTAACAAAATAATTTCTGTCTAAATTGAGGAATTTACTGTGATCTTAATAATATTTGGTTACAGAGACGGTGGAATGGATAGGCATATGGGGCAAGCACATGAAGTCACTGATGTTCCGCGCAATCAAGGACGGTCAGAAGATGAACCACTTCCCGGGCACCTTCCAGATCGGTCGCAAGGACCGCCTCTGGAGGAACCTGCAGAAGTTGGCCGGCAAGTTCGGGATCGATGAGTTTGGGATCATGCCCAAGTCGTACGTGTTGCCGCATGACCTCAAACTGCTGAAGCACGACTGGCAGAAGTATGCTGCCAATAATGAGAAGTGGATCATCAAACCTGTGAGTAGCATATTTAGATAGCTATTTACTTTAAATAGAAAATAAATAATAATAATTATAACATAAATATTAGAGGACATTTCACACAGCGCCATTTAGCGTTCATTTAGTCCCAAACTAAGCAAGGCTTAGTTTGGGACTAAATGAATGTTATATGGAAACTAGATTACAGATATAATATTTGGATACTTTTATTTTGTAAATACATATGTATGATAAGCATACAATTCAACACCCAATAATAGCTGAAAAAATTCTCGATAAAAATATTTATTGAAAATGTTACGTTTTAAAATTTACAAGGTAAATATTGTGATACCTCCAATGAATATTGACTTACGATTTATTTTAAATAATAGGTTACACGTTGTTCTACATTAAAGGTAAGCTAGTTTTTTGATACCAATTCAAATTTAATTTTAATCATGAATTGTTTGAAAAACTACAGGCGCACCGCGCGCCCGCCTTTAAATCAGTAGCTCTGTGACCACTGTCGACGTCGGACGTGTGCTTATCGTCCTCGCAGCGGTCAGACAACACCTAGACTCAGAATAAATATTAGGACGAATTTAAATAAGTTATTTGTTCTGTGCCAGTAAAAGTACCATCATATGGTCACATTACTTACCTACATACCAGCAACGCGATCTCAGAATAAGAATTATCAAAAGGGTTTATTTACGATACGCATGCGCCTACAGCTTGCCGTTGTCAACTCTCATAATCGTTTCTGCCTCGATTTTAGCTGCGTAGCACGCATTAATCTAAAGTGAATGTTTTGCCCAGCCCGCGTCAGCGCGAGGTACCGGCATCAAAGTGGTCTCCCGGTGGACGCAAATCCCCAAAAAACGTCCCGTGGTGGTACAACGCTACGTCTCCAAGCCCTACCTCATCAACGGCAACAAGTTCGACCTGCGGCTGTACGTGTTGGTCACGGCGGTACATCCGCTGCGGATCTACCTGTACAAAGACGGCCTGGCCAGGTTCGCTTCAGGTGAGTCCATGGTGGAACGACTGTCTCTCTAAGTAAACCTCATCAACGGCAACAAAGTCGACCTCTGGTTGTACGTGTTGGTCACGGCGGTACATCCGCTGCGGATCTACCTGTACAAAGACGGCCTGGCCAGGTTCGCTTCAGGTGAGTCCATGGTGGAACGACTGTCTCTCTAAGTAAACCTCATCAACGGCAACAAAGTCGACCTCTGGTTGTACGTGTTGGTCACGGCGGTACATCCGCTGCGGATCTACCTGTACAAAGACGGCCTGGCCAGGTTCGCTTCAGGTGAGTCCATGGTGGAACGACTGTCTCTCTAAGTAAACCTCATCAACGGCAACAAAGTCGACCTCTGGTTGTACGTGTTGGTCACGGCGGTACATCCGCTGCGGATCTACCTGTACAAAGACGGTCTGGCCAGGTTCGCTTCAGGTGAGTCCATGGTGGAACGACTGTCTCTCTAAGTAAACCTCATCAACGGCAACAAAGTCGACCTCTGGTTGTACGTGTTGGTCACGGCGGTACATCCGCTGCGGATCTACCTGTACAAAGACGGTCTGGCCAGGTTCGCTTCAGGTGAGTCCATGGTGGAACGACTGTCTCTCTAAGTAAACCTCATCAACGGCAACAAAGTCGACCTCTGGTTGTACGTGCTGGTCACGGCGGTACGTCGTACGTTAAAAGCCGCAACATTCCACGACATGAAACCATACACGTAGTGCTTAATATCATGACCATTGTTCATACCAACTGAATGTTGGTAGAACTGGTAAGAGACCTCTTCCGTACAACCTACACACAGACAGACCGATCAAGCAAAACTCTTTTTGTCTTCCGTACAACCTACAGACAGACAGACTGATCAAGCAAAACTCTTTGTCTTCCGTACAACCTACAGACAGACAGACCGATCAAGCAAAACTCTTTTTGTCTTCCGTACAACCTACAGACAGACAGACCGATCAAGCAAAACTCTTTTTGTCTTCCGTATAACCTACAGACAGACAGACCGATCAAGCAAAACTCTTTTTGCCTAGAAGATTTATGTAACATGTTTTATTTTCTTCTAGTGAAGTACAACGATGACCTTACCTTCCTAAACGACCGGTATATGCATCTGACGAATTACTCGATCAACCGCCTTTCTAAAAACTACACGCCCAATGAAGACTTTGCCTCGTGCGAAGGACATAAGTGGTAAGCGTTCTGTATGTTCGTTCTGTTTCCCTTATATCAAAATCCTTTGTAAATATCCGGTACATCATTTATAATACATTAAGAACATTAAGGAATGATTCTCATCAAGATATGCCGGAATCTATTTTTATAACCGGTTAGAGATAATCTGTTGTGAGTTACTTTTTCTACAGTGAATACAAATTAAAATGTATGTAGGAGTTTTCCCAAAACGTTAATTTCCATATATTTTGAATTGAATTGTGTATGTTTTAATAACACGCAGATTATCCCTGTCCGATCCGATACATCTGTAAAATTTCATTCAAATCAGTAGTGCTATTTCGAAATGACGTGTCAAAAATTTGTGTCAAACTACATTTGACATAAAAAATCTTCCTTAAAGTAACTGAGAAGGCCCTCGGGATGATGGTAAAGCTGCATGTCTCACAAACTCACCCCCAACATGTTTAAGACATTGAGCGGATCCTATACAGCTTCGGGTAAGTCTCATGGATCATACAAATTGTGTTCCAGGACCCTACAAACCCTCTTCCAATACCTGAAGAGTGAGAAGTGCGTGGACACCAAAGCCCTGTGGGACAACATCAAAGACCTTGTTATAAAGACCATCATCTCCGGAGAAGCCAGCATCAGTTCACTCACCAAAGCCAACATCACGTCTCGGTACAACTGCTATGAGCTGTTCGGGATCGATGTTCTACTTGATGAGGACCTGAAGCCTTGGCTTTTAGAGGTAAAGCTTCCTGGTTGTTTTTTGTTATTTTCAACTTCGTTCAATGTGGCCGGAGTTACTGAGTTACTGAGGGCACGGGCCTAAGTCAAGCTCCTTGTGGTGTGTCGGTGAAATTAATGCCAGTTTGAAGAAAGTTCCTGCCTGTTTTGCAAGTATTTAAAATAACAGCTTTTTGATGAATGCTGAAGGTTTAGCTCACTTTATAACACGGCACTCTTTCTTGTAAAGGCCTAGCTTGCAACGTGACATTGGCGAAGCTAGTTAAACAGTAAACATAAACTTATTGAACGCTGATGTATTGTGATCGATACGTTCCAGGTGAACATCTCCCCGAGCCTGCACAGCGCGTCTCCCCTAGACAAGCACGTGAAGGGCCCCCTGGTCTCCACTGTACTCAACATCGCCCAGTTCCAAGTGCCCATCAAGACTAACCTCGAAATGCTAGCCAAGGACAAACCTCACAAACTGGTAACCAAATAGATTGAACCGCCTCTGTGGGCATTTAGAGGTAAGATAGCCAGTTCCTCATGTTGAAGATTCCGGTTGGTACTAGTTATGAAGGTAGTACAAATGCCGAAGAAGAATGAATGATGAATAACTTGTATACCAGTTGAGATGAAAAGTTCTTGCCCGTCGTACAAAAATGATTTTATTCACTTTAAATTCTAACCAACAGTTGAATTGTGTTTTTAATCCTCTAAAAGACTTTGAGTTTATCTAGACTAGAGAAACTAGCTAGTATATATATATAGTAAGTGAGCTTTCCGTGCAAAGATATAAAAAACATGTTTTGTAATAATTTTCACAAAATGCTGTGTGAAATTTCCTATATGAAATATTTTCTTACTCTGCATATCTACCTATACTTACAAGCTCTTTGTTTCAGAGTACCTTTTGACCGGCAGCCTTTTGAGAATGTCTCTAACCAAAAACATTTATTTTCAGGCTGGACTACCATACGACAGCAGATTATACACCGTGTACCTTTCGAAAGAAGAAAGAGACAAACACATAATATACACTAACATGGAAGAACGAGATATGGTGAGTTTGTTACTGTCTCTATAATTCTGAATTGAAGCAGTAGCTCCTAACATCAGTAGGCCCGTGTACTATTGTTTTTAATAAAGACTTTAAAATTAATGTTTTTGACAAAAAAACCGCGCTTGGCTTAGGCCTGCGTAATACCGCCTCCGTGGTCTAGTCAACCACCGACGTCGATCCCCAGGGGGATTAAATATTACAGGACATTTACATTTTACACAGCGCCATCTAGCCCCAAACTAAGCATAGCTTGTAATATGGGAACTAGATTACGGATAGAATACTTAAATACTTTTTGTAAGTACATACGTACTATATGATACAACACCCAAACACAGAACAAACATCTATATTCATCACACAAATGTTTGTCCTGGGTGGGAATCGAACCCACAACTTACAACGCAGAAGGCAGAGTTACTACCAACTGAGCTATGAGGCTTGTTAAAAAAAAGGTTAAAAATAATTACGTTTTAAAAACTAAAAGGAAAACCGACTTCAATGAAGAATATGATACAATTTCGTTAACCTGGATGACGTATTTTTTCCAATTATTTTGATGTCAGATGGACGTACAGATAGACAGACGCGTGATCCTATATGCGATCCGTGTTTTCTTTACTTTTGAGGTTTGATACACCCAAATCGCTTCAAGTGTGCTTATAATATTTGAAGAGTTCCCACGATTTCTCCACGATCCCATCATCAGATCCCGATCTGATGACAACGGATCCACCTGTGAAGTAAACCGACCCTAAAAATACCCAAATCACTTCAAGTGTGCATATAATATATAATTTCCCGTGGATAAAGTTGTGGGTCATATATTTATTTACCTACTTAGTTCTATACTAGTTTACAATACACAATGTATGACTGTTTTTTTGTCCCAAATAAATAAAATAAAATAATAATTAATTTTCCAAATCGGTCCAGGCAATCGGAACATACATAAAGCCGTATTGAGAACCTCGCTCGTTTGTTTGGAAGTCTGTTAGAAATGTGGTAACATTCGTTGTCAGTACCTCCGCGACATCCTGTCGACGCTGACCCCGGACGACGTGCGCCATCTGCTGCAGGCGGAGGACGAGCTGACGCAGACGGGGGACATGGAGCGCGTGTTCCCCGACGCCGCCTCGCACAAGTACCTGCCGTACCTCGCGGGGCCCAGATACTACAACCGTCTGTTCGACGCCTGGGAGACCAGATACTCGCACAACCGAGGCTCAGGTACAACACATCCCCCTCATATCCTCTGGATCCACAGAGGCGGGATGCCTCTGTGGTACAGAGGTCCCGGGTGCGGTCCCCAGAAGGAGTACAATGTTGAGCTTGGTTTGGTTGGTGGTAGGACTTTGGACCGCCTGGCTAGCTACCATTTACCTAATTAATAAATAAATAAATAAATTAATTATTAATTAATTACTTTATTAATTTATTTATTTTTTTAAATTAATTAATAAATACATTAATAAATTAATTAATAAATAAATTAATTAAAAATTAATTAAAAATAAATAAATAAATAAATTAATAAATAAATAAATATTACAGGACATTAATTTCACACAACGCCATCTAGCCCCAAACTAAGCATAGCTTGTAATATGGGAACTAGATTACGGATATAATACTTGAATACTTTTTTTTTTTGTAAATACATACTTATCATACAATACAACACCCAAACACAGAACAAACATCTATATTCATCACAAAAATGTTTGTCCTGCGTGGGAATCGAACCCACAACCTACAGCGCAGAAGGCAGAGTTACTACCAACTGAGCTATGAGGCTTGTTAAATTTAATTCTGTCGCCATAACAACTTCTAAAAATTGTTGTGTTCCTAGCCCAATGAAATTAAGGCCAAACGATTCGCCGTCGTGCAATAAAAAAAAAGCCTTACAGTTCAGTAGGAGACGGGGCAAGCAAGTAGTCCAGTTAAGTGTATATCTTGCCTATAAAAATGCCTTACGCAGTAACGTCACAAAGAACACGGTATATAAGGCACTGCATTACGCCCATCAACTTGAGGCATAATGGTGTTAAGCCTCGCGTGCCCGTAATTTCACCGGCACCCATACCTTTCAAACAGAAACAACGATGCTGATTGGCGGCTGAAATAGATATGGTGGTAGTACTTCCCCGGACGAGCCCTTTCAGGGTATTCACTTTCGGCCTTGTCATAACTTGAAAATCAGGTGAGATGAAGGCTAAGCGATTCCCCGTCGTACAATAAAAAAATGTTCTTGCCTGCCATTCACTTCTATCAGCCGTCACTTTCACACATTTTCACTAATCACACTAATGTTATAAAAGCGTTTTTTTTTATGAGTTTGTTCTTTCTTCATGCCATTAATGGATTGAGCTGAAACTTTGCACACATGTTGCTCTAGATCAGCAATAACATAACATAACTAATGATTTTTATGCTATGACACACCGGAAACGTTTTATCCCTGCTCTGGCAAACAAAATGTGCATATTTTTGAATTCCCTGGCCTACTGTTTTCAGGCATCGAGCTACTTCGTAACCTGTGCGACATCGGCTACCATCTGGAGGTGCCTCCCGTCCCGTTAAAGGTAACTGTCGAAGCCGGCTCGCTGACTCGCTGGTCCGCTGGTTCGCAGGCCCGTTGGCCCGCTGGCTCGCTGGCCCGCTGGTCCGCTGGTTCGCAGACCCGCTGGCCCGCTGGCTCGCTAGCCCGCGCGCGCCGTTGGCTCGCCGGAGCGATGCTGGCTTTATTGTCTTTGCTCACGCTCAGGCTGCGGTGATGGCTTGGTGCTTGCAATCTTTACGCGTCAAAATTATATTTTGTACAAAGTACATAATATAAAATCTGGTACTATATGTATTTATAAAATGGAAACCAGTCAAGTCTAACTAGTAGTAAATATACCTCAAAAGTAGTAAAAAAAGAATAATGTAATTTTAGCTACTTTGTATGTCTCTTCTTTTAAGGGCGCACCACCCAGACACATACTGCCATATCTGTTTATCCTAATAGTGTTTGTGCAAAGTGGAATACCCTAACAACATCCAGTCCAGAGAACTGGGCTAATTATGGTTTTAAACCAACGTAATTGCATATCAATGGGTATGTTTTTAAAGTAAATAGTTCCCTTTTTCGATATGAATGTAATAATTTAAATATCCATCCCTGATGTCAAAATAAATGTTTTTCAGGATCAGAACAAATCTCATCAGCATTTAAAAAATGTTACAGTAAAGATTGCAATCACCAAATATAAATCATTATTTATATCCATAATAATATTCGTATATATTGTGTTGGGTTTTATTTACACTATTTTTATTTATTTATTTTGAATACAAAATACACATGAAAACTGCCATTTATATTAAACTCGTAATTTTTTTTTTATAATATTGAAGATGAAACAAATTGTATGTGATCTAGGTAAGTATTTATAATCCATATGTCAGGGTATAATCAATAAGTAGAAGATAATACACTTAATAGTAGCTTACAATGAGAAGTCAGGATAGAATGAAATGGTATTGTCAATTTCAGGCCGGATCCGGAATTAGTGTGGTGAGACCCTTTTTCCGTTTTTCCAGCATGATTTTTAGCATTTCCCAATCAGTTCTCAGGATTTTCAAACATTCTCATTGAACGAACCGTCTTCACAAACTTGAACTTGCTCAGTTTTTCAACATTTCACTTTCATTACTCTGAGATAATATTTATTAGTCTTTGAAATGGTAACAGCTCAATTTATTTTCAGTACACTGACGCAAAATATCTATACTCTTTGGTTAGTGCTTCATTTATATAACTTCTGTCTGTAACGTGTCCCAAAATTGGTGTCGTGACCAGTATCAGAATTGATACACGAATTGTTTAAATAACTAATATCGAAGTAAGTTTAAATTATACCTCTGCGTTAATTTATAGCAAACTAGCTATTGACCGCGGCATCGCCTGTGTTGTTTCAGGTTAAAATGTAGCTCTTACTTGTTCAAATTACTAAAAAATATAAAAAAAAATAGTTTAAAAATAAAATAGTAGGAAATGGTGTACGCGGAAATGTTAGAATTCGTTTGGAACAAGCAAGTATTCATTCACGCAAATATCTATCAACTATATTAAATAGAAGACTTATCGTGCGTGCCTTTCAACTATCCAGACCATTAAAATTTGATGACGTATTTCTGTTTCGAGGTACTACACCAATTTTGGGGCACCTAGTACATCGTACTCCCACTAGCATGCACTCACGAAGACAAACAGCAAGTCGGACAGACATAACACACATGTTTATATAATATTATTGATTCAGGGCAAAGTGACTAGAGCACTAAGGAGAGCGTATTTGGGTTGTAAGGCTGTCGCCCACAGTAAGTTTGTAGTGAGGAATCGAAACAGGAGATAGAATTGCTACTACCGGATAGCAGTAAACATTGTGACGATGCATAGACAATAGAACGTTCGATAGACTTGACGCTAGACGGTTATATGTGTTGTGCCAGTTTTAGTGCTAGATTGTGGGACATATCCCAGGAATACTTGGTATTTTGAAGTGTTAAAGGGAAACATGGTATATCCCAGTAAACAGTGCTCTAATGGTTTTGTAACTCGAGACTAATTTAAATACAGCCTCTGGACCTAATTCTCATGGGTCGAATTGAATCGGCAACAGCCATATTCGCTTTGACAAATGTAATATAACGAGGGCATATCTTTGGGCCCAGTGTTTGTTTCTCTATGGCAAATTATGAAGTGTCATCTGCAAATAAATTAATATATACTTAGTTTCGAGACCCATACCACAAACCGCAAACCGCAAACCATTGTCTCTGTATTCTATAATGGTTGCTATCGCGTCATGACTTGTCTACATTGCCACAACGCGCTGTGGTCGAACAGCATGATAGTCATGACACGCATTTCGCTATATGGTCTTTATGTGATTACCACAACTCGTCATGGGCGATTTACAAGTAGAACACTGATATTCGCTCTTCATTACAATAGTAGTGTTGTTCATTCCAAAATGGCGTGTCCGATGAAATATAAATGTTGTTTGATAGGATAGGCATAATCTAGATTTGCAGCATTTTACTTTTTCTAAACACATTATGAAAATGAGAAAAGAGTGCATGAAAAGGAAAATAGCTTTCCTTTTTCGGTGTTCGGAAAATATCCATTTGAATGGGACAAGCTATTTCGAAATTAACGAAAAACTACATTTGTGAGTAGAGCAGTACTACTGGGACTTCTTAAGAGCCATTATAAGAATTACGCGATACGGATGTTTAACCACAACGCGTTGTGAGCATTTTCGTTCCATGTCTAACATGGACGACACCATGTCTAAATCTTGAGAATTGGACCCCTGTATCTAATGATAAGTCGCGGGTTTCAAAAACCATCTGCTCATTTGTTTTTTGGACGGTAAAATATCTATTAGTATCCTCAACATGTACTAATGATTTATCAGCCTGTGTTTTGCGACTAAAGTCATGCAAAGTCGGTTTTCGCGCAAATTTTTACATTTGAAAGGAGTTTGAAAAATATTTGCTCGAGTCTCGATTTTAAGAGTTGAGTTGTAGAATGGCGATTTTAATGTCTTGATTACAGTGTTAATATTCGTATCCTAGGATGGCGTATAAGTATGCAGAAACTAATTTTGATATTATAGATGTTTATGAAGTTATAGACGTTGTCTACTCCTATTAGCATGAGTCGGATGGAATCCTAGAACCATTTAATGTTGTTCACTGCCTAAAAAAACAGGGTAGACTTAAAAAAAAACCTTTAAGTAGAGTTTATTAAATATTCCTAGACTATTATAACTACTATTACTGTATTTTGCTACTATGTATTTTATAAAGCTAGTTTTACTAATAAGTATTTAAATTTTATTACTTAGGTGCTACAAAAAAGGTGTATGACAGGTATTTCGTAATGTATATTGTATTTTTGTATAGCTAAGTATGTATTTTAGTTAAATAACGAGTAATCGTTTATGTAGAAAGTTCCTATTAACTTATTTAGGAAACTCCATGTATTATATAACTGTTATAAGCTAGAAGTTTTTATAAAACAACATATTTATTATTATTTGTGGATTATATTTGTTTTATATATATAAGTATATTTTAATTTGTATCAATTTGTTTATTAATCAATTTAACATCACTCACACAATGCATGGTCTATCAAACTATTTGTCTTTACACATTCACAAACAGAAAACGCTTCAGCTTTAACACTATCAATAGTTTTCATGTTATTTAGCTTTAAGCGATCGTTTGATCCATACTCATATAGCTGTAAGGGTGTATGCTTGTTTGTCTGTTTGTCCTTTAACCAACGCACCGGCACCGCTCGCTATTGTGATGTCAGTTATCTGTTCTATGAAGATACTCAAATGAAACTCAGTAAAGATTATAAAGTAGAATAGGATTCATTATAAATTAATAGTGAAGTCTTGTATTTGGTTCATATTTTAGACATAGATATTTAGTCCAGTTGATTTTGGTATTTAATTTAGCTGAGATTATGAAGAATAATATTCTGCTGACACAGGTTAGACGACCTTTCTAAATTACAATATATTTACCAATATTTAAAGAACTTGCTAGATGATGTTTAGTGGTTCGCATAATCAAGCCCAGAGGTCCCAGATTTGATCCCTTGTGGGTTAGAAATTTGTACTCGGTTTGGTTGGTGGAAAGACTAAGTCCACCTGGGTAGCTACCATCATCTTACCCGAGTCTTTCGCCATAACATCAATTCTAAATTATTGCGTTCCGATATTCAGTTCCGTTGAGGATTTCAAGTGAAGTGCTTATCTTGCCACCAAAGGAGATGGAAGCCAAGCGCTTCCATGTCGTACAAACAAAAGAAATACTTTTCTATAGATATAATAATAAGGAGCTATTTATATCGGTAAGAAGGATATTACTATAATTGTAGACAAATATAGTTGAGTACAGTATTACCTAGTGAAACGCTCGGGACTTTGTTTCTATCATACTGTTGAAATTTATTTATATATTTTCTTAATGCACTGCGAAAACTCTTATCTACCCAGTTCAAGTTCCTAGGTCCTCTGGTTTGAGCTATGCGTATTAAATCATATTAAATCGACGTTTAGTAGTACTGACTAGTACTACTAAACGTCGATTTAATAAGTAGAGACATCGAGTTTATAAATGTAGATAACCAGGATAAGGGAATTTTGGGGTGTGGTTTGGGATTATGTATATTGTGTCAGCTGGGGTAATTTGTTAGTAAAATAATTATGTGTTGGTAAAGTATTCATTAACATGTTCATTGCTTTATCGTTGGGGTAATTAATAACCGTAGACAGCCATTAAAAATACTACTTAACATTTAGTGACTCATCGCTTCAGCAAAATAATGAAATAGTATAAGATTCTAGTTAGTTTGTGCTTTGTATTTTGGAAATATATCTGTTGAAGTTTCATTTCAAAGTATTTTCTTGATACCATCAGCACATAGAATAAGATTTGTGATGCCTTTAGTTACGTGTTCACTGTCTACTTTATATTCTCATCCCAATCAAGTATTACATAGGAGATTACAGATGAAAAGAAGCTGAACGTTCTTATAATCTCAGATATATCAGTAGAGATATCATCTGCACAGGGTTTATAGTTGCATTAAATATAGCGTTTTTTTTAACTAACCGTTATAGATAGCTATTAATTATTAATTCATAATAGTTGTGCTATTTATTCAGTTACCCATGTTTTTTAAAAATATATTGTAGATGCGACATCGCATCTTTAGATATAAACTTTTTATTGGAAAAAAATCATTCTAAAGGTTAAGATTTTTTTTAGTTTACGATGAGCTTTTAACCTCGAAGCTTGCCTGGTCAAGTATGAAGTCTAGCCATAATTTAACAAAATTAAAGTTCTCTCAATATGGCTATTGCCTCAATAGTAGATAGCTTCATTTACATGTATTTAGTATAAATGTCCCTCAGTAGTGATCATAGGTACTAATCCGAAACCGGCGAAAGAAATATCTTCTCTTATGCATTTTATAGTAAATAATGATTTGCGCTCTATATTCTGTCCCTAAATGCATTATCTAGTATCGTTTCTCGACTTGGTTGTGCGTTAGTTCCTTATTTCGCCACGTCGATTAGGATCGTGGTGCGCGATCTGCCGCCGCCGGTTTCGGATACAGACGTACCACCAGCAGTGGCAGTGAACACGTAACGTATGAGCGCACTAGCTTGTGAGTAACGGTGCGTTGCGTCCCGCCGGTCGCCGCGGCAAGCCAGGCCGTGGCCGCTCACGCCGCCGCTGCTTGCAGAATGACGTGGACGCGCCTTCGCCGCCGGCCTCCACGCACTCCGTCCCGTCGCTGGGCTCGCTCGAGGCCGCGACCTCCGCCCACTCCGCGACCTCCGCCCCCTGCGCCCCCCGCGGAGGGCTCCCCCTCCCCAACGGAGACGCCCCCGCGGTCGCCCCCGCCCGCAACCTGCTCGAGGCGCGCGCCTAGCCCTGCGCCTGCCGCTGCACCTGCAGAGACACTATAGTGATATTCTATCGGTGATGTGTTCAGCGGAAGTGTGAGAAACAGTGAAATTACAGTTTGCGTGACGCGTCTGAATTGTGGGTATCGATACTCGGGACTGTGCTCGTTGTCGGTCTGAAGAACTTTGATAATGGTTTTTCGTCATCTCTCAAATGAGTTGTTATTCAGCTCGCTTGGCTCGATGAAAGTCATTATATCGAGCTAAGCGAACCGTTAAAATGAAGCAGTCGATACGTGCATTTCGTTCGCCTAACCGATTGTGAAATAGTGACGTATTCAATGTCTAAATCGACCTGTGACAGTGCAAGTATATAAAACGATTGGGACTGTGAAATTTGTGCAGTGAGCTTATTCCGTTACAATGTATTGCTACGTCGTGTACTCTTTTAGATTGGGGTCAAAAAAGTATTTATTGTGACTTTCTTGTACCCCAAACTAGAGACGATTCTATTATATGATGAGAATTGTAGTTTTTTGACAACCCTAATGTTGTGTAGTTATACTTCGCCATTTTTACTTTATAAGGGTTGTCAAATATTTCGTAAAACTTGATTGCTTGACATCGTCTAATTGGAGAGGCTTTATTAATTCAATATGAAAATCTAATAAATTAAAGAAATATGAAAATCTAATGGTAAATTAAAGTCGTAAGCAATCAAGTTATAAATATTTTTCTTGGCTCAATTTTGACTCACATTCCTGGTTATTTTTATTTTGAAACATTAAAATAAAATAAATTAAAAAAAGAGAAAATTTCTTGTTATATTAACAATCAAAATTATAGAGCTATGTGATCTGTGTGTCAACCTATGTATAGGTTAAGAAAAAAATATTGTAATATTGAAGGAAATCCCATTTGGATATTGATGTCACCTTAAAGATGAAAGCATGAATTTTGACATGTACCTAGATATTTATAAACTAAAAATAGCAAAATTATTGTAAGGACTGAACTCTTAATTAATGTAATTATTCACAGAATTAGTTACAAAAACATAAAATGTGCTTACATTATAAAATTATATAAAAATGCCACGAATCTCAATATCAGTTCTTTTTCCAAGGCATTGTGTGTCAATATATATGCATATAACATAAACTGCAATGGTTTTGTTATATACGAGGGGTGATCCAAAAGTAATGATAATCAATAACAAACACAATGAATAAAATAAAAAAATAAATTTATTTCTCAACATAGTCTCCTAGCAAGTCTATACATTTAGTCCATCTCTTTTCTAAACCTAAAATTCCCTTAGAAAAAAAATCTTTATCTTGACTCTCAAAAAAGTCATCAACCGCGGCCATCACGTCGCTATCATCGTCAAATTTCTTGCCTCGGAGATGTTCCTTGAGTCGTGGAAAGAGATAAAAGTCACTGGGGGCTAGATCTGGTGAATAGGGGGGGTGATCCACCAGCTCAAAGCCCGCTTCCTGAATGGCAGCCATGGCAATTGCAGCTTTGTGAACCGGTGCGTTGTCTTGATGGAACAGCACTCCAGCCCGCAGTTTGCCTCGCCTTTTCTCCTTAATAGCCTCCCGCAATCTTCTTATTTGTTCTGCATAGTAGGAGCCTGTAATAGTGGCCCCCTTTTCCAAGTAGTCCACCATGATTATTCCTTCAGCGTCCCAAAAAACAGACGCCATAACCTTCCCTGCTGAGCTTGACACTTTGAATTTCTTCGGCGTCGGTTCATCGGATCGTTTCCATGTCATCGATTGTTGTTTTGTTTCAGGATCAAAATGGTGGATCCAGGTCTCGTCCATGGTCACAAAACGTGACAAAAAATTATCCTTGTCTGCCTGGAAATTTTCGAGATTTGCTCTTGACATGTCGACTCGTTTCTTCTTTTGCTCGTCGTTTAACATTTTCGGTACCCAACGCGCGGAGACCTTTCTCATATGCAATTCGTTCGCAAGGATTCTTTGAATGCTGCCATATGAGATCCCTGTGACCTCAGCTACATGCCTGATAGTCACTCTTCGATCTTCCAATACAACTTCTTCAACTTTTTTCACATTTTCTTCAGTGAGGGACGTCGATGGGCGTCCTTCGCGGTGTTCGTCTTCCGTCGATGTTCTTCCCAGCTTAAACTCCTTAGCCCAGCGTGCAACTGTGGAATATGGAGGAGAAGAGTCCCCTAATGTTTCCACCAAGTCGCTATGTATGTCTTTGGTAGACATTTTTTTCAAGCAGAGGTATTTAATGACAGCTCTTATTTCGTGTTTTTCCATTTTGATGTTCACTCCTTGACAGTCCGTATTCAAATGAATGTAGCTCCCGGGAATCGTGGCCTATTTATATGATTTTTTTTTCCTGAACTAAATGGTAATTGAGCAAGTGACTGATATTTTTTTTGTGTGCAGTAGAAATAACTGATTATCATTACTTTTGGATCACCCCTCGTATTTTATTGAAACAAGAAAGTCGTGTGTTTATCAACTACTTTATTATCACAATGAATCATTATTAACCTATTATTGACCTGTGAGTTTTTGAACAAATATTTATTAACTAACAAATACAGTAATTAGATTTAAAATAGACGGTAATATACATAAAATAATATACATAAAAGATAAGGCGGCCCAATAGTACCATCAAGTACACATCATTTTCGTTCTTTTAAAACGGCATTAAACACAATTAATATTGAAATATATGCAAACAAATTTTCCCGTAGGAGTATATCTATAATATATATTATATATATTATAAGTCTATATATTTTGATTTAAATTGTGTTTCTTTGTGATTGAAAGACCTATCAATATAGAATATCCCTTAATCTGGAAAAAATCTTATGAACCGGACATGTCATTTTGAAATGAATTGCAAATACTTTTATGGGATGGTACTATTGGACCTTCATTCTTTAACTTTCGTCATGATCTCTACTTTTATTCATATACATTTACTGTAATTACTTATATTCAATTAAAATTTCGAAGTTGCTCTTGATAATTCACTATTTGGTATTTCTTTAACATGTTTTTTTTTTTCTAAACTCGGCGTTTACGTGAACTATCATCGAATAATTTTACATGTTATTTTCTTGATAATCTTTTTGTGAATAATTCCTTGAATAGGATTATATTAACTGTAGTATTGTTTTAACTTGAAACCAGTGTGTGAAACTAGCAATATGTTAGAGTGATTCGAAATTACTGTGTTCCATGTATGCAGCCTAGTGTTGCTAGTTAGGGCCTGTTTTAGTTATTTATTATATAATTGGCTTGTCCCCAAGTGAGAGGTGATTTTTCTTTGGCTATCATTTAAACGGTCAGCTAATTAAAGAGGTTTTGTCAGCTCCAAAAAGTATTTTTTAGTTAACAAAGAGAATAAAAAATTCAAGGTGTTATGTACCTCTTGGTGCAATGAAAAAACCCAGCAACTTAGTGACCTACACCGCCATGAGTTTATTTTACGAATTATATGTAAAATAACTTTTTAGCTGAATTATCTTGCTGACCGAAAAAACCCCATTTAATTACTTGCCTTTATTTAAGCAGATGCCTATCTGGCCACATCAGGGACCTGTATCTCAGACTTCTTGAACTGAATTGTTTGAGTTTAGTGATGTTTTATGCAAAATATCTTAATTTGAATACCGAATATCATGTTGAGATTATAGTTTTGGAATACAGGTCTATGATGGGTGTCGGACAAATTGTGTTGGCTTCTTTCTGTGTGGATTTCAGTCCAGTGTGCTCCGGCCCTCTGTTAAATAGGATTAGGAACTTGTAGACACACCCTGTGTTCAATATAAATCTCAATGTACATAGTTTAAAATCCAGTAGCAAATTTATGTGGTGATTACGAAGTTCATGTCCTTTTGGTAAAGTTATTGATCTATTTAGAATCTACTACGATATTACAAAAATTGTAAATTATTTTCCAGTGTACCTAAAGAAATAAATGGTTAACACGTCATTATTTTTGTATTGCTATTTCCTTTGTAGGTACTTTTTTAATTTTGACAAGAATAATTTGTATAATTTTTACGCAATATATATTTTTCAGTCCACTTTCTTTTGATTTATTTCAATAACTGAATAAAATGTGGTGAAACAAGTATTGAAGTAATAAATATAATTGTTAGGGCGAAGCAACGTCGTAAAACAATTTTCGCATAGGCTAGCAAAAATGCTTTGATCGTATAAAACAAAAAACTGGAGATGCCGGGGATCGAACCCGAGGCCTTTCACATGCAAAGCGAACGCTCTACCACTGAGCTACATCCCCTGTTATGACTGAAGTCGAAATTGATAATTTGACGAATTAATGCATCTAGTTTCGTTTAGGTAGGTAAAGGCTAGCCAATCCAAGCACAAATTTGTACCGAGGCCGATGGGTACTGCCTGAATAGTCTGCGTCTAACGCTTTAACAACCAATAGTTGTGTTCCGGGACCTAATGAGGTAAGTAAGATAGTTCCTCATGTATGGTAAGTAGGCACGTGCGCTGTAAGTAAAACCAATCTAGGTGCAAAGACAATTCATCCTTTATTTCAGTTTACAGAATGGAAATATTCAAATTAGTTTATCGTGGTTCGGTAAAACTTAGGGAAGCAGAAGAAAATTAGCGACCTTTCGCGAGAGGTAGGTATAATGTATGTGCCATATGGTAAGCTGTCTCCTTAGCAAGTTTTCCGTTTTTGCGTTCAAATTAGCGTCGTTTGTAGGCGTTGAACAATAAAGATAGGCTTTGTTGTCGGGGAAAGAAATAATATGCCATGTTTGGTGTTTACTGAATTCATAATAAACTGGTCTGACGGGACTTGGCTTAGATAGCATCGCTTGCTTGCGCATTTAATTGCATTAATTATGTAGTGCTTTGTATCGCCGTGGTACATGGTGATCGAAACGACTCAAACTCATCCCGTGGAGTGCGGGATCTCACCAGAAGGTCATCTTCCGACTGCGATCATCAATCCTCCTATCAAGCGTGTTGATTATATCAAAAGTTCCAGTTTTGGGGGAGCGACATGAATATGGGTTGGTATGGTATACCTACTATCTAATTCATGAGTGGCATTTTTTTACATAACATATATTAAGTATAGGTATAGTTCTTACCACTTTTAGATCGCAGTACCTTACATTTTAAGAGTAGTAGAGAGCCCCTTGTAAAGGGCTCGTCCGGGGAAGTACTACCACTATACCTATTTGAGGCGCCAAGCAGCATTGCTGTGTTCTGGAATGGTTACTGGTGATTACACCCGTAAGTGCCGGGAAGTGCCGTGTAGGCTACGTAGGTATGGCATTGTTATAGACAAAAGGCTACTTGCTTGCCCCGTCTCCTAGTTGTATAAAAAAAAAACCTTTTTTTTTTTACGGGGGGAAATCTGTTCGCATACACCCACGCGAAAGGATAGTGTGAGAAAAAAGAAAATCTACTTTAACATAACAGTTGCACGATAGGTACACAGCTAATTGCTAACTTTAACTACTTATAGGTATGGGCACCACTTTGTAATTTCGTCTAGTCTCAAAGAAAGTGGCGCTCTCTTCACACTTTTTGCTGTAAGCACGTGCCATTTTCGTCTACCCGCAATGTTCAGCGAATGACGTCGAGGAACGCACAAGTTCAAATGAATATTTCATTCGCCGCAAAAAGTATTCGAGATTCTTAATGTAGATATTGCCGTACAGAGTGCGCGTTTTTACCCGTCCTTTTATTTTATAATGCCCTCCGGGGGGCGCAAAGGAAGCTATTACCTATGTATGATAATCACTTATTTAGGTATTTACTGGTGGGCAAGTTTGCAAACTAGTGCTTAAGTAAACCGGTGTTCTTCTTACAGGGTTGTTCTAAGTAAGTAAAGGCATGTTAGTTGCATTTTATTGCTACAAATTGTTCGAAACATCTCTTGTTTTTCGATGCATAGTTATACGACATGTTACTCCCCAAAAAGGCAGCAGCTTCTGTTTATTATTATTAGGTAAATCACTTTTATTGCGTACACCAATCCACCTGCAGAGCGTGGTGACTATGAAATGATAAATGATATTACATAAACATTACAGGACAATAATTCTACGCAACGCCACCTGGTCCCAAGCTAAGCAATCACAGGTGGTCCCATTGACATCAGGTGAGGATCTGATGATGGGATCCTGGAGAAATCGAAGGAACTCTTCACATATAATATGCACACTTGTAAGTGATTTGGGTGTATTACCTCAAAATTATGGAAAAACGGACCCTATAGGATCACGCGTCCGTCCGTCCATCTGTCATCAAAATGATTGAAAAAAATACGTCATCCAGGTAAACGAAATTGTATCATATTCTTCATTGAAGTCAGTTTTCTTTTTAGTTTTTAAAACGTAATAAATTATTAAGATCTATTTACGTCTTGTGAAAGTACATCTACATCGTACCTGGCATCCTTTAGCATTTTACCTATACTACCGAGTTGCGAAGGCTTGTCATCACTATGGCAAATCCTTCTAATTCTGGAAAAGACTGTCCTCAGTGGACATTATGGGCTGCTGTTATGTGACACAAATACTAATAAAGAAGGTCATCTACTTATTTTTTTTATTGTACGACGGGTACCTACTTTTTAACTAAAATGTATTAATAAAACACGAATCTTTAAATTGATCGGCAGGTAAATAATATTTTATTTTCATTATAACCAATAGGTAAGCATCGATTCTTCTCGTTGACCCACTTGTGAATTGCCTACAAGCTTATATACACCTAGGAAAGCATTTTATATATTCAAATTACTGCTATACCTACCATACACAACTTTGCATCGTCATAAATAGTAAGTAAATAGAAGTAAGTAGGAACCTAAGCAACCTACCTAGGTCTGATAAGTGTTAAGTATTAGTTGCTAATGTATACCTAACTGGGTACATTTCTTACAATTTTACAGGGGATTATCTCACTACGCCTATAAAAATAAAATTATACAAGTTAAGAGAGATAATACTTATAATACTATCCGCGCTTAAAATCTACTTCAGCAAACTACCCCCATCTATAACATAATTCGATCCAGTGATGCTTTTCGATTGACCACTCGCTAAAAATGCAATCAAAAATGCTACTTCATCACCCTCCACTAGCCTCTTCAGCGGCATGTTACCCACCACATTCTGCGTGAAGTGGTCCAGCTGCTCCTCATTTAACCCAATATCTTTGAGTAAATTCGTTTTAACATAGCCAGGGTTCACGGAGTTGACTCTAACGCCATCTTGCGCGAGCTCCAGCGCAACGCATTTCGTGAACTGATCCAAAGCGGCTTTAGATGTGTTGTAGGCTAGAGCCATCGTGCTAGGCTTCGAGCTGGCTATGCAAGATGTGTTGACGATACAACCTTTCGTTTTGATCAAGTGCGGCACGGCTAGCATCGTTAGCTGGTACACAGATCTCATGTTCGTGTTCATGACCTTGTCGTAAGCCTCCATCGAGGAGTTCTTGATGCCCCCCATGGCGATGCACCCGGCGTTGTTTATCAGAACGTCCAAACGACCGAAGTGCGCGACGGTTTCGGTGACGATTCTCTCGACATCGATTTCGTTTGTGACGTCAGCGGCGATCGCGAGCGGACGCATTCCTTTCGATTTCTCACAATACAAGGCAATTCTGTGGACATTCTTCTCGTTTCTTCCCACTAAGACCAGCTTTGCTGATAGCTTCGACAGGTAAATAGCAGTGGCGGCACCGATCCCAGAACTGGCGCCGGTTATTAGCACAACTTTCTCTGTAAAATCCATTTTGTTTTTGTCAAAGATTTTTGTTTGTGGGAGGTTAACACTGAACAGCTGTTTGTTTACTGAGATAACCGTGCGCGCTTGCGCTAAGTATCAAGGTTGTGGAAGAATGTTGCAGACAGCAAACATGTTTTTTATACTAAATGAAGCTTTAGGTAGATCTATTCTATTATATTGGTTTAGGACACAAAATACAGGCATCCTGAATTTGATAACTCTTTTCCTGGTAAAAAACGAACTAGATACCTAAGTACGGTACTAGGTACCTACATTATCAGCGGTAATTGTAGGCAAGTTATTAGTTATTATTCGAGTAGGTAATCTAGTATTATTTATGTGCAGGGTGAATTTTTCGGCCTGTTCTATCATATCTTTACTAATCTGTCCCCACTAGTAGGCAAGATAAGATTAATTTAATTTTTTCGGTACTGGCTATGGAAATTTTAGTTCCACGCATCCCTAATAAGTTATAGTGAAGTACCTACAGGCAAGAAGAAAATAAATCGAGTTCTTATAAGATTTATATTAAACATTATTTAAATTGAAGTGTCTGTTTGTAATGTCCAATAAGTAACAATATTGAGCTTAATTCCTGGCTATTTTGCCGCATATTCAGTCAGACAGACGGATAGACGGCAGCAGTGGCTTAGTAATAACACAATACACACATCACATCAACAGCCCTTTAGTATCCACTGCTGGATAGAGCCTTCTCCAAAGTGGGAGGATTTTTCTGCCATAATCACCACGCTTGGCATGCGATTGGTGATCGCAGTAACTATACTATATAGATAATACATAGAAGGAAGCTACTGCCCTTCTTCTTGTGAGATCCCCTAGTCGGCTATTACGAAATCCATGAGCTGTGTTGGAGGGGTCCATTCTTATGCCGCCGCGATCGCCACGGCAAACACGATAATCGTAAAAGTACCTACATTATATTTAATTAAATACAAAAATTTGAGAATCAGCAACTTAAATACAAAATTTCATCCCCATAGAAGTTGAAATTCCATTAATACCGATAAACGTTGCGTTAGTTGCCAAACTATAAGCCTAAATAATACATTTTGTGATTTTTACTTTCAAAATGAAGGACTTTCCATACACAACATAACTTTCAGAAGTTCTGTTGTATATAGCTCTATCATCTCCCGACGCGGCGCCTTTTAATTTTTAAGCTGTTTGAGAGTCATCCGTATCTCGTTAAGGCGTAAAGATGTCCGGGCGTATTTTAAGGTATTGGCGCTGTCGGTCTTCAGCTTCGTCAGCTGGCTTTGCCCAATAGACAAATTCTTGTGCGGAACAAGGGCTTAAAAGTGTCTATTGCGTATTCTTAATTCAATTTTTGTGATACGAGCGCGAATCATCGTATAGTACATTTACAAAACATGAAATCTGTATTCTTAGGTCATTGATATTATTATCATGGACATTACATTTTTGTTGGTTATGGTCTGACCTCATTCGGTACATGGCTTCCACAATAGTAGAATTTATTACGAGCTAGCAACACCGAGCTCAATACGATGCGATGACTCAAAGTGGGGCGCACGCCGCACGTGACTTTTTCCTGCAAATAATAATTAAAATCAACGCAACGCACCTACCTCTACTACTATATATTCTATTAACTGTGAGAATCAATATCATTATCATCACAGTACCCCATCGAGTACCCTTTGGGTAGGTACTGAGTCGGTATCGAAATGTCAGAAGGTAGAATAATATGTATCGTACCTACCTACATTCTACGATTAGTTATCAAGTAGATGAGGTCTCTTTGCAATTTGTTGGCTTTTATTATTTATTTGTAGGTATTTTATTAAATCGGTGCCTAATTTTTAGCTTATAGCAAAAGTAAAGTGCCCATTGCTAAAACGTTTTTTTTTAGACTGTTCAAGCAAGCAGTTAGCCCACCTGTTGTTTAGTGGAACTCTTGCCTATAACAACGCCATACTGTATGCCATATCCACAAAGAGCATGACCTACGTAGTAAATTTTTAGGTTACCAACTCTTAATGCCTTACTAGCTAACCCTGCGCAGAAGCCTCGCTCCATTGTATAGACCTCATTCTTGCCCATGCAAGCCTGGTCAGCCCTGGATACCAAATCCAGGGCTGACCCTACGTATATAACATGAGCCGCCACTATCCACCAACTCCACGTGACCACCGGTCACAACATAGCCCCCGTCAAAATACCTCGTCACTGAGTCTTAGATAAGCTATACACTGCATAAATGCTCAAAAAACCCCCAATTCCTATTACCAATTATGTAAGCTATTTCATATTCTTTTCTTCTAAATTATAAGCAGATTTCAGATAAGTAGGTATGTTATGAATCACGTTGAGCATACATCATACTAAAGACATCCGATTCTGGGCCAACCCATTCGTCTTAGGCTCGCATTTACATATAAAACATTCCGATATATCAATTCGGCCGTATGCAATTTGTGAATAGCGCCATAAATAACTATTTCCTTGACATATGGCTACCCCTCGAAGCTGGCAACACCGCGGTCTGTTTTCCCGCCATTATTTGACAGATGCGTTCCGAATTCGAAAGCCCGTAAGGATTTTCCCGTTCAAATCAACTGTGAAATTCAATTGTAGGGCCATAAATTCCACCGCTTTGAAAAATGTGTGAGTTTTCTCTGTTGTCGCGGTCACGTAAGTGGCCCATAAATATTTTCCAACAGCACATGACATTTTGAGCTGAAGCTGCTTGGTTATTGCCATATTGTCGTTGTAACGTTAGATCCTTATTTTAAGGTAAGTATTTTACCTTTCATGTCTCTAAAAAGGTCTCTGTCCTATTTTACTCCATAACACCAAACCGCTCAATTATTCGCGACAGATAGGTTAGGTGACAACCTATCATGCGTAAAATTGTGTACTTAGGTAGGCATACATTTTAATTTTATTTTATGTAAGTACCTACCTAAGTAGGTAATACATTTTGTGCTAGTTTTTGTCGGACAGCGTCGACTCCATCGCACGTAATTTATTTGATTTTTTTTTAACCTATCGATGGTTGTTAGCCTAAGCGAAGCGGTAACACGGTTGATGACTAAAAGAAGCAGAGTAGAAAATTTTGGTTATAAATTAAAGGTAAGTCCCACCTACTTAGTTAGCACATGTTAAGAAAGCAGCCGGCTTGCAAAGTATTTTCTCTATGTTTCGACATGATAAAATGACAAGCTTCATCCGATTAACAAATTCTTCCATATATAGGGTATATAGAATAATAAACCTAGTAGGGGAAACAGATTGTAAAAACATTACAGATTAGGTAATGTTTTTTCTTTATTACTAGGCGCAAATTACAGAAAAATATTCAACATCAATTTATATAAAAAAAAACGTACTTAAGTATGTATGTACTAGAAGTACAAGTACTTAGTACATGAATTATGATACGAATAGGTAGGTACATAAAACGACAAGTAATATTTATCCAGGTATATTTAACAATAAGTACCAACATTATTTATTTTATAAATGTATCGCCACAGAATAACTAATAATACTTGGTATCGCATCTGAAGTACTTATATTATGTACCTACCTACAGTATTACTTTCGAATCACACAAACACTATAAAAGCAAAAGTTTGTATGAGTGTTTGTTCCATCTTCACGGAGGAAGTGGACCAAGGCCATAGTCATGGACATATGATTCATGATTGTCATAAATCAGTTCCCATGGGATAGAAATGGGACGCAAAAATCGCCATTCAATACTGATTCGTTATTTGTTACTGCCTTCACGCAAAAAATACCTACTGCAGGGATGGAGCTGTAATTTTGCACAGATATTGTTCTGGAACATTTGATAACATGGGTAGGTACTTTTCTTAAGGCTAGCTGCAACCTGAAGCTAGTTTTATAAAGTTTAACGAACGTACGTAATGATACGCTAATGTAAAATAACGCGGTTGTACTATTCTGGAATCGCACCGATTTGTCTCGGTCGAAACGACATCGATTCGTTCTCGGTCGTAGGTAGGTACGTAGCACATGAAACATTCAGGTTTAGTACGAGACATGGCGCTGTTACCGCGATCTATGGCACTTGGCCGCTGATCTATCGACTAATACCGAGATTGCACGGGATATTCGGTAGTTACCTACTTACATAGGTACTTACTCGATAAAGAATAGTTTCGCAGTTATTTAGAAGCATACATTCGCAAAATTAATATCGCTACAAATAGCTATAAACGCTGGCAGGGCCTTCCAATGCATCTTTTTTTATTTTTTTTTGGTTACTAGGCTTATAGTAGCTCAAAGGCTGAGTAAAGATGAGGTCAATGATGAAGCGAGCTCTCCCAGAAAGCCTTGCTCTCTCCAGCCCCCTCAGCACGGGCAGGGTATAAAAATGTTGTCCTCTGTTTTTATCTACCATCGGGAGACAAAATGCTCTCGAAGGTGCATATCCTCCATATACTTAGGTGGGCATCCTCCTGAGCAGGTAACGTAACTAACATCACTGAGATCACCAATGTGCCTGCCAAGCTGATTATGTTCCGGTCAGCATCTAGTGTTGGAAGTCATGATGGTATCGATTTTGATAAAATTGCCCATAACAAAATAAGGACCTAATTTGTAATCCCCAATCAAAATTCACAACAACAGCCATTGGAAGGTAGTAAAACAAGCAACGGAAGATTAGATTGACAATAGCGGTAGTAAAACCACAGAGTAAATGAATGGACGAACTGCGAAGTAAGTGCGGGGACGAAACGTACGGAATTAGCAATAAAAACTTTTTTTACAATCGACTACATACCACTGGGGATCTAGTGGAATAATAGGGATGGGAGAGGAGAGACTGACTTGGAAAATCGATAAAAACGACGAAGAAACCATAGAAGACCTTTCTGACTAGTATTATTATGGTTTGAGTTATAATAGAGGCTGAATTTAATAATAACCTCATAAGAAGACATATGATATCGTACCTACATTGATAGTAAGCGTTCCTGTAACATTTTGTTGCAAACGTTTGTTATAATAACGATCAAGTAACTTTCTAAGAATGTAAATATGTATAATTATGTATAATTAATTCCAAAAACGGGTCTTCATCGCGTACCTTTTTATATTCGGGATGAAGATGATGGTAGGTACCCAAACTTCTATCGCGAAGACGGCTTTAAACTAGTCTTGAAACCCAGTTGACAACGTGAGTTATCGTCGCGACCGGTGACCACAGATACATCAGTGCTAGGATACAGTCAGTGTTGTGTACAACAATGGGAACGCTGATCTACCTGTTTCTAGGGAATAAGTCAGGATAGTTGTAGAAACTACAAAAGAAGATAACAAGGTTGAAACTGTCGGGAGTTAAAAATGTACGCGCGTATAATATCAGTTTTCATTATTTCTATGATAATAATCGCAATGACATATTAGTACATAGCTAAATTAATACATTTAGCGCCTGCACTAATTTACTATCCAATGATCACAGTTGCTAATATCAATTACCCGAGGATTATCATGTCCCTAAGGATTATACTAACTGACATCAATTATTTTATCTTGCGCACTAGCCTATGTACTTATTTCAGTTGTCCGACCGACCCTTATATCCCCAAGAAGAGAGTTGATGGGTACTTTTGGGTAACCATGTTTCGTCGTAGATCCTTTCATAAGCCAGTTTTAAGGTCAAATGTTTATGTATGATGACTCAAAAACCGTCTTGCCGTACAATCGATACACATAGTCTCAGCTCTATCCCATCCCTAATCCCGCAATATTTCTCCTCCTACCTCATTTGCATTTCTTTATTGGATCTCGGGAAATTGAGAAAAATTCTCGCGCCTTTAATTACTAGCTACGATATTTACATTTAATTTGTAGCACCTAGAAAAAAATCTTGTGTTTTGGTCCTGTATCAGTTGTAATAGTTGTTAAAAATACAATAATTGATTCAAATATGGTATAAATAATGAATACCAAAGAATATATTTATTTTGAAACTATTTTTACTTATTGGTTATGAACACTATAACTTTTTTTTATTTTTTACGACGGGGAAGCGCTTGGCCTTAATCTCACCTGGTAACAAGTTGAGATAAGGCCAAAGGTGCACTTCACCGGAATCCTCAAACGAGGAACTGGCTATCTATACCTCTAAGTGCAAAACAACATTTTTTAAGAAATTTTATTATGGTGACAGAATTAGGTAAGATGGTGGTAGCTAGCCAGGCTAACTCAAACAAAATCCCACCACTAACCAAACCAAAAAATAACTAATATATATTTACTTGTTTAGTTGTTGTTTTTTGAGCGCATGTAACTGCGTGAAAAATATCGGATAACTCAAAAAACAACAAATCATGGTAGATATCCCGTTAATATTAGATAAAGAAATTTAGAAAGGAAATAATTTGCTTTTGAATTTTAGTAAGTAAGTAGGTGCCTAATCTTTCAAGTGTTATCGGCAAATATCTTATGACTGATTGACAAATAATGCACCGCTGAACCGCTGGATTTATGCTACGAAGCAAGGACTACAGAGTTTATACTTACTAGTTAACTAGGAGATGAAAAGTTGTTTGAGAAAGCTGAAGAAGGGAGTTTACCTACCTCACCTTTTACATACTTCATTTGTATGTCACTGCTCACAACACGTACTGAAATCCTCTGAAACTGCTGGACCAATTTTCAGAATCAGAATTTATTTACGAAGGCTTTGGATTCTCAATTGGACCCGGCAGGTGGCGCTAGGATCGCCACGGGGTGACGACGGGAACTAAGTCCTGGGTCTAATACTAATATAAGAAAATGGAAAATAATAATAGTAAATAAAAAATAGTCGCGCAGAAAAAAATATTTGCCGAAGGTTTTGATATAGGATCTAAGTACCTAATACATTTTTATAAACTTTATTACGACGGTAACAATTATGCAATTTTTTATCAAAACATGGAGATGCCGGGGATCGAACCCGGGGCCTTTCACATGCAAAGCGAACGCTCTACCACTGAGCTACATCCCCAGATACAAACACTATTCAAATATTGTTACCGTTGGATAAATCAAGGCCGTAACCGTCCTGTGCTGGACGGTTATATGTTGTGTAGGTATGTATGAGTCGCCTGTAAATTAGGGCCTTGCCATGATCTCCACTCTCGACAAGCGGATTGGAGATCGTAGTGACAGTGTTTTTTTTTTGTTATCAGGAGGATTATTTAGGTCATACTAGTGAAAATCCATTCTATGACTTTCACGGACTGGACATTTCGGGCTAAAAGTCTGGCTCAGTATCAGTACGGCATTGGCCACGAGCCATGATGTTGCTTTCTGGCATTTAGTGGTGAGATAGCCAGCTCCTCAGTCTGTTGAGGCTTCAAGGTGAAGTGCTTTCACCTTCGGCCTTTATCATAACTTGAAACCAGGTGAGATGAAAGCCAAGCGCTTCCCCGACGTATAATAACAAAAATGTGGATAACAGGACATTAATTTCACACAACGCCATATAGCCCCAAACTAAACATAGCTTGAAATATGGGAACTAGATTATGGATAGAATTCCTTACTTACTTTACATACTTTTACTTTACTTACTTTTTTTTTTAAATACATACTTATCATACAATACAACACCCAAACACAGAACTAACATCTATATTCATTACACAAATGTTTATCCTGGGTGGGAATCGAACTGTAGGTTCGCAGCCTACAGCGCAGAAGGCAGAGTTACTACCAACTGAGCTATGAGGCTTGTTTACAACAATAGTTCGTTATCTAGAGATAGCAATCTGTATAAATAATGACTACAGTCCATCAAATCTAAGAAATACATTTTGACGTTTCTCATTTCTTATTACGCTATAACTTTGTTCAAACGTAGACACAAAATATTACAAACAGGAATGCTTATAATGTCTAAAATTATTTACTCAGATAAATAGTTAAGTATATTTATTAAACAGTCCTGTACATTAATCTATAATACTAGTTTAAAACATAAACAATCAGTAAAATTGTAAATGAGGTCACGTTTGTACAATGTACATATGTCATTAAGTTGTTTACAGTAGTGCTGCGACAGTTTAAAATTCTTGAGTTTCCAAATAATCGGTAAAAATATTGAAATAATTTAATTAATCGAACCGACTTTTTGGCGGAAATTCAGTGAGATAGTTTTGTGTGACCCATTTTTTAAGTGACCGAAATATATTTCAGTAGTTCTTCGAATTACTTGTCATGAATAAATATAGGTACCTAAATAACTAACATAATATCATTATATTCCAGTAGTTCGCCCCGAACTGTTTATATCGGAGATTAATTCTCAAATAGAACGTAATTAACAAACGATAAAAGTGTGCTTTCAATATTCCTTTCTCACTTTAATTAAGCACTTTTTCTCGAACTCTCTTTATGAACCTGAGTATTCGAGGTTCTCTAGGTTTTCGAATACAGAAACCACTTAGACACAGATAAACTGGGTACTCTTTTACAACTAGTTGCGAGAATAAGTTGTCAACGCGGCCAAAGAAACTGACCACTTTTTATTTTTTTAGATGACCACTCATATAAGCGTTTAAACAATACAAATCTTTCAAACTATAAGTGTAGGCTTGCTTTTAACACTTTTTATCATGCGCCTCTCGATTTAAGTATTAGTTCAGTTTTTTGTGATTGACACAAATCAGTTAAGTATATATAGAATCTATGAATAGGTATTAGTTCCGATCCGATGTACCTAAGCAAGAGTGCTTAGGTACATCGGATCGGAACTAATACCTATTCATAGATTCTATATATAATATTATTATTTATAATATTATTCTATATATAAAAGGAGAGCCTTTTCACTTCGATTTGAATATCGAACTTGGTAATCTTGAATATTGTATCTTTATCTCACCTATGGTTTCAAGTTATGATAAGCCGAAGGTGGAATCCTAAACAGTGTGAGGAACTGGCTATTTTAAACTTAAACTAAGTCCTATACTACTAACCAAACAAAGCACAATATTGTACCTCCCCTGGGGATCGAACCCGGGACCTCTGGATCTGACACTAGACACTAGACACTAGGCACGTGACCACATGCAAGACAAAACACCAAAGTTTTGTCTGCCCAAATATTAGATTTTAGCTCTCATAAGCACCGAGATTTATCTGTATGTTTATGACCTGTTTTACGTAGTACGAGCTCCGAAAACCAAAAGTAAGCAAGCAGTGTTATTTTCAGTTCCATTTTTATAGACATTGTTTCTTTAAAAAAAATATGGTAGTGCATTACATTTTGATTATACTTACTTATCAAAAATGTTAAAATCTAAAATCCAAATCTCTAAAAAGGAACTCGTAGTCAGGTCAGTTCTTGACCTCGAAACTTGCACTTGCAAATATATTCATTCATTCATTCATTTCTACGATGAAGCGAGCCTACCCGGAAGGTACCTATATTAACTCACTTCTTAGAGACATTAGGGTCGTTGTTACGTTAGTTACGAGTCGTAACAGCGGAAGTACGCTATACAGTGTAACTAATACACTTTATTTCGCCTATATAGGTATAGGCTTATAAGACATATTGTTTTGATTCGTAAAAAACGGGTATTTATCGCGTATTGTATGTATATTAATGTCGACGTTTCGGTGGGTTGCACCAGCCGTGGTCACAATAGGACACATTTGTAGTGAAAAATATCCTATCATATTGTTTCCTCAAGAAATTTGACCACCCGAAGCGGGGCGGGGTACAAAACGCCCTATCGTAAAGATCGCAAACATCTGTATCTTAGATTCTTAAGCATCGCTTTATTAAAGCCAAATTAAAGGTCTAAAACACTAAATCATGTTTACGTCAGGGGGCCATAGAATGGCATTCCATAGCATCAATAAAAATATTTCCTCGTAGCTATGGGGAGTTAACCCTGTTATGAGTAATTTGCAAGATAATGGTGGCTGAATGGTGTTTACCTATAACCGGATCAATAATCATTTTCCTTGTTACGTATATCCAATTTTTAGTATTTCGGGAGCCTAACTCAGTTTTAGTACGCTGCTTCTGCGCTGTAGGTTGTGGGTTCGATTCCCACCCAGGACAAACATTTGTGTGATGTTATAGGATGAACAACATGAACATCCTCTTCATTATTGGGTCCGTGGGGAGCGGTGCCCTTAGGGTTTTTATAAACCCAAGGGCTGGCTAGCGAATTAACATAGCTATTCAGCGAGGCAATGCAGCCAGTGTCTTGGGCCTATAGTCCGTTTGTAACGGTCCTTAGCTAATCAAACTGCTTCCTTTGTACATAGTTAGTTTAATTTTACATAATATTATTTTTACTGTTTATAGATAGTACCTAACTATATGTGTAGAGTATACGTTTTATGGATTTGGAAGGAAATTGGAAGGAACCATGCATCCAAACAAATTCTCGCTTATATAGCATTATCGTCCTCATAAGACGCATGTAGCCATTACAAAGATCTCGCAATTTCATAACAGTGTAACTTTGATCATAGAGCAAGTTTTTCATTACTAATCACCCCGTAAACCCCACATCCCCCCGTAGGCACCCCTTAGGCTCATGCCGGTCACGTAGATTGTACGTGAGATGGAGGCATTACGTAGGGAGGTTCTGGTTATACCGTAGATAGTACGGATTCTGATACAATGTACGGAAAACGACACTTGATAAAAGTAGCTACACTCAATAAGTGCCTATTACAGGACATTAATTTCACATAGCGCAATCTAGCCCAAAACTAAGCAAAGCTTGTGATTGTAAGTATATTGTAAGTAGTAGATTACGGATATAATTCTTGGATAAAATTTTTGATAATTTAATAAATGAACAGAAATTCAACTTTCTAACCATTTATAAATAAATATTATAGGGTTCAGAAAAGATGCCGTCGCGGGTAATGTTTTTTTGTGTCAATACAAAACATTTAAAAATAATATAGCCTATGTCACACCTAGAATGTAGATAAACCAAACTACACATTACACGTAAAAATAAACTCAGCTGTAAACGTCTGAATGGATTTGACGTGTAGTTTTAGTGTGATGTGTTGTTTGGTTTAGTTTTGGCTGTAGAGCGTGTAAATTTTTCACAATGAGAGTAGAGTGAGTATGTACGTAAATAAGCACCAATTAAATTATAATTATAATGAAATAGGGATTAGATATATTTATATTTTGTTTTGTGAGTAGATAGTACCTACCTACTTAAACCTGCCTATCATATCTACTATCTTTTTCAAGCAGCAGATTTGTTAGTCTTCAATCAATTAGGTAGCAAGGTACCTAGCTTCCTACTGGGTAGTTACCGTCAAACGGGGGAAATAACGCCGCCGCAAAAAAAGCAGTGACAGCGCCATCTTAATGTATTGATTTAAACGGAAGGGCAGTATGGTTCAGAAATATCATATTTTAATTCATTTTAGTTATCTGTTTAGTCATCTTACGCCTTAGAAAGTAAATAATTATCAAGTTACGCTCGACAGAAACGCTGTCGGCCCATTTTAAATTGGTTCATGGTACAACGCGACCAGATAGTGGTAAATGTCATTCTAAATTTGGTTGGCTTAACTTAGTCACCATTCGCGGTGAGCAAACGCTCATCGAGTGATCTTCAATTATAACCCACACTTAGCACACTGATCGTATACTTAGTCCTTAGTCCAGTGTCCTATGGACAGGAACACAGCATAGCATTGCTGTGTATCTTCATGTGCATCTTCATTTCACGACGTATGAGTGATCATGTGAAAGAAAATAATTAGCGGATACGGAAGTTTTTCCGTCTCTAATCGTGTATATCTAGCCTACGTGTAGGTACATATACGGTTACGGAAACATTTTCTGTGTGATGGAAAAATACGTTTTCAACTTTCCTGTTTATTGTATTCGTCCTAGAGTTTTATGTATCAACGTATTTTAAACATTCCATGCTTTTTAGGGTTCTGTACCCAACGGATGCCAACAGGACCCTATTACTAAGCCTCCGCTAAAAGTTGCTATTTTCTTTCTTTTGCCGCTATAGCAATAAATAATAAAAATAAATTCAGGTTAGTGTTTTTTTGTCTATCAAACCTTTCTTAGAAAATAATTCTGCGTAAAGCGCAAGCAACCTTATTATAGTCTAACGACATCCATGGATGAAAGGGGTTGGTGCTAAGCACTCCGAAAACCACAAGGTTTGGACGGGAAGTACCTACTTACGTCTCTATAAAGAGTGATTTTTCTAGAGGACTACTTCATTGAGGCAAAAGATAGTGGACTTATACAACTTTTACTTCCATAAAATAGCACACTGCACAGAATACAAAACGATGTAAACTTAGTACCGTCGAGAGCATGAATTCTGGGTCATCCTAAAAAAAACTGAATTTCTTGGAAACCCTAAATGCATGCTTGCTTCAATCATCTCTTCCGTCGTGCTTGCAAAGCATATATTTTGATACGTCTGATAGCATGGTGGACCAATCTTCAAGGGTCCAAGTGATCTGGCGTGGTCTGATTACGGGACATTTTTTTTTTATCATACGACGTGGAAACGCTTGGCCATCATCTCACCTGGTAACATGTTGAGATAAGGCCGAAGGTGGAGGCGCACTTCACTCAGAAACTTCAACTAACTGAGGAACTGGCTATCTTACCTCCAAATGCCGCATCACAATTTTTTTTTAAGAATTGTTATTATGGCGGCAGAATTAGGTAAGATGGTGGTAGCTAGCCAGGCGAACTTTAACAAAGTCCTACCACAAACCAAACCAAGTACAATATTGTACTCCACATGGGGATCGTACCCGGGACCTCTGGATGTGACACCGGGTGGCGGACCACTGACCTCAAGTTGACCACAGAGGCGGTCAACTTGAGGCATAGTAATGTTAAGCCTCGCGTGCCCGTAATTTTACCGGGAATAATAGGTACCCTTCGAACCGGAACACAGCAATGCTGCTTGGCGGCTGAAATAAGTATGGTGGTAGTAATTCCCCGGTCAAGCCCTTTCTCAAGGAGCTCTACTACTAATAATCTGGGATGAATTGAACTGAAAATATAGACATGGAGCGTATCAGTGTAAACATGTGTTGTTTCAAATACTTATACTTATTACCCAGACAATATTATTTTTTGGAAATAATAATATTTTCTCACCAGTATTGTATAATATATATAAAAGGATAGAGAATGCAAAAAAGCCTGCCTTACTTACATGTCCAGGATTTCTGTTTTTTATGTATGACATTTTTTTAACTAAATTAAAAGGTATTTTTTAGTTTATAAAGACTAACGCTATCATCAATTCTGATTCACGTAAATACACAGGGAGAATAGTGCGGGATCAATTCATCACACTGAAAAATCATCTGCCTAGCCCGAAGGTTCACAGCGTGAAGATAATACTCTTCCAATATCCCTCCCTATGCCGGTCACGTGCGCCTACGTGCATCCCCCCGTAGCTAGACACCCTGTATACCGTTATTGATCGATGTGTAGACACCCTGTTAAGTCTTGTTCACCAGTTCAGCACTCGTCACTTGTTTCAACATTTTTACCTCATCATCATACCGAATTTCTCGGTAATCTTTAGAAATCAAGAAGGTTACATCACCCAGAAATCTAATTGGAGAAATTGATGTTCTAAGATTTTTACTTTTTGAAGTGAAACGTGTGGTGTACTGGGGCACTGTGTCTAGTAGAGTGGGAGATATTAGAAATGTTTTTGTTTTTTTTTACTTCTGTCTGTCAAATAGACAGCAATAAGCCGTGGCGTGGCTGTATCGTTATCGTCAGTTCCGAGGTACCTTTACCGCCGTTGAACTATCTTACATTAACACGTTGTTTGCTGAGAAGCACACTCGGTGTGTTCGAAGTAACGGAGCCAGTCGTCAGCCAGCATCCAACTAGTTAATCTTTTACTGGTGACGTACAATTTTGTTACGTAAACGGTGAAGAGTGGCCTCACAGGCCTCTGTACAATCCAGGTATTTTTTAAATGGATCACCGTACCTGATTCGCACAATAATTTTCTGTTAAAATACATTTTTGCGGGTAAAATGAACACAAAAGTGTGTATTTAAGTGATAAGTAACAAGATAGCACAAAGCTTGATGTGAAAAAACGATACAAGATAAACACGCTCATTGGACATCAAAAATCAACACTTTTTATAGTTTAATAAAATTCATAGTTTAAACATTAATCAACTAAAATAGTGCAATAAATCTTTGATTATACCACATAGAGCTGATAGTAAAGCTGATTCCGAAACCTCCAAAGCGAGGACCTATCTTTCTTATTCTTATTTCTTATTTGGCCTCATAGCTCAGTTGGTGTAACTCTGCCTTCAGCGCTGTAGGCTGTGGGTTCAACTCCCATCCAGGTCAAACATTTGTGTGATGAATACAACCTGTAACAGAATATGTGTACTATGCCGAAACGGGGTTATCCGACCCGACTCGTGGAACAACGTTTGTTTTACGACTTTTTGAATTTTGGTTCAAAGTTTTTGTTAAAACAAGATCAAAGTTCTGACACCAACAGCTTGTTTTTCAAGTTGAGACTACCCTAAAATCAGCTGTTTCTTAACTCGCGTCAATGACCTCAGCTCTAGACAGATGAGGCAACATAGCAGAAGGTCACAGGTCACGTATGTATTTACAAAAAAAAAGTATTTATGTATTCTATCCGTAATCTAGTTCCCATATTATAAGCTATATTAAGATTATATTAAGTAAGCTTATTAGTAAATTTCAAGAGCCACCGAAGTCTATAGTAGATGAAATTATACTCTTATATATAAAGTATATGACATTAGTAGAACGCCTTGTACTTCCAGCTGCTTTCTTGTATGTTTTTTAATCCTTTCTATGTGTACATTTATGTTTTCTACAAAAGCTAAACCTGACGATTTCAATTGGGGTTTGATTTGGGTTTGGTATATGCGCCAAGATAGTAAATAGTACTTAGTAGTTAAGTATGTAAGTTTGGGTCTAGTTCTATTCAAACAGTCAGCTACACGACGGTTTTATGTATTAAGATCTGCAACAGCTTCTAATATTTTTGCAAGGAGTTGTTAACGTCTCTCTTGATCGATATGGTCACGTGACCGGGATGAGAGCGAGGCGGGTAAGTACCTCGAATGAATGAATGAATCAATGAAAATACTTTATTGCACACCTTGAAAATAAAACTGGACGAGGGAAATTATTATATGCAATGAACGGTCTTATCGCTTAAAAGCGAGTTCTTCCAGTCAACCTTTGCATGGAGAGGATACCTTCCTACTACTATTTTTACCATTTGGCTCCTCTGCTGGGTAGTGTTTTAAAAATACTTAGGTTACTTAGTAGACTTCTGCTCTACTTGGGTGGATAGAGAGCTAAATGGGGTGGGTGGGATCTTTCTATTGGTCTACTGCTGATGGTAGGACCTGTAAAGGTTAGCCTGGCTTATGACCACTCTCCTGCCGAAATCCTGACCAAAGATGTTCGGACGGAGTATTCCGTCGGTGACAGGGAGTGAGTGGGGGGTATGCCTTATATATACAAGTTCTGGGAAAGCTCACTATTCCACTCGAGGGACATAGCCACCGAAACTAATACAAATCCGAATAGCAACTTTGACTCTCCCACAGATACAACAGGGGCGCCGCCTCCGAGGAACACTGCCGCAGTACCTGATCGGCTCGCTGGGCCTTACCTGGGTAACCAGGGATCACACCCGGCAGGACCTGATCGCACGGGCACGTAAGTGGCCTCGGAGCGGCACCCCCGATGACACCAACCTCAACCACACAGACTCGCCCATAGCAATGGGCGAAGACTTGCCTGGGACATAGGGCTCAGCCCTGGAAGCCATTCCCCGCCCCCACAAGGGGTGAGAAGAAAACGACGACGACGACTCGCTCTATCGTAGACATCATCTTCGAGGTAAAGAACTTACACATTTCAGATTAAAAAAAAACACCCTGCCATTACTATGCAAACCACAGGACAATAGGACACCACGTGACAATTCCCAGAATTATTTATAACCACTCACCGTTTACGGGTTAATAACGAAATGGTATTGATGCCAACGAATGATGGCTATGTCTTGTCTACCCTAGTCCCTATTGAAAATCTCAACAGCTGATCACGCCACCCTGTAAATTGGTGATTTATATTCGAAAACCGTAGTTATAGTTACTAGTACCCTTGCAGACAAAAATAGAGCAATTGTCACGTCCCGGTCCGGTCACGTATCGGATCGATCCCGGCACGTGTCCGCACTGGCAGACGACCAGACTGAATGTGTTCCTGCTGTCACGTCTTGGGTCTACCACTAGCCTTGGTTGAACTCAGTGATATTAGGTGTCTAAAAGGATACGTTGAGACCTCATGCAGACATGTTTATGATCTGTGTGTTCTCTTGAAATCGATGTTTCACTTATTGTTTTTGGCAACCGGTTTATCTTTTCATTTTTAACAAATTTTTCAACCGCCTCTTTGGATTAGTAGTTCTCCCACCGGTCTCAGACCCGAGCTCCCAGGCTCGATCCCCAGGGGGTACTTACAAATTTATGCTTGGTTTTGTTGGTGTTAGGATTTTGTGTAAGTCCGCCTAGCTACCTCCATATTTCCCAGGACTGTCCCCATAACAAAAAAAATATTTCATTTTAATTTTATTCATTTAGAGGTAAAGTAGCCAGTTTCGACTACAACTGAAATTTATACAGGATTTTTTGCACACACCTAGTCCCAAACTAAGTAAAGCTTGTAATATGGGAACTAGATTTGTTCTGGCCATTACCTAATTCTGTTTTATTTAGTTGCAATAGAAATAAATGGCTGCTTTTCTTCTGAACATTTTATCAGTTTCATTAAATAGGTAGTCAAAGAAAAGATTTTTTTTATATAGAAACCTATTAGTACTCTTTGATTGAAACCAAAATGAAACAGAGCATGCGTTAGCATCTCTATATAGAGAATAGAGCTAAGTTGTTGGGCCCACGGAAAAATAATACAACCAAAGATCAATTATTATTATGTAATGCATTCTTAATACAAATGGGCCAGCGGATAATACATATTCAAAATTTAATATTTTTAAAAGAAATGACAGATTGCCAGTGGCCAATCACTCAGATCTGCAAAGAGGTTCCATGTAATAATGAGGTTCTATCACGTCTTCATCGATCGTAGGTAGAGAAGTCGCAATGCTTGTCGTGTGTCGTGTCATAGACAATGTCTCGTACGTTTTACGAGACCCTTCAATACTACATTACATTACTATACCACCCCTAGAATTGTAGGAATTGATAGAACATGCTATTCTACTTATCCGACGACCGTAAGAATGTTACCGAGTGTTTTTTTTTAGGGTTACCCTATACTACTCCTCCGTCCGTCCGTCTGTCTATCAGCGGGCTGAATCTAAGAACTGTCATATAATATAGTAGGTATACATTTTTACATTTTGTGAATTTCTATTGCAGCTATAACACGATAACAAATAACAAAAATGATTTTTTTTTACCGTGACATGTAGGTCAGAACCCTCGGTGTGAGTGTCGGCAGTTGGTCAGTTCGTCTAGGTCTACGCCAGAGCTAGGATGTGGTCTAGGATTAAGCGAGCTTGCACAGAAGGCATTGATGTTCTATACTTAAAACGGTTTATTCTATGAACGTTATGATATTACGTCTTTTCAGTTAGGTATATCTGTAAACTCCTGTGGTTTGATTATATGTATGTTCTTTGATATCAATTTCAGGCTTTCATCATCCGCATATTTCTTTGTTAAACGACCTACTACCTAATGCAGACAAATATGAGGTCCTTCGTTTAGGTTCTGTTTGAATAATATTCCTGAGGGATAATTGATTTGAACTCCAAGGAAAGAGAAACGAATACTTAGTTCATTAAAATTTACAATGTGAACTACTTACTAGATATAAATAAGCTGAATATTTTTATTATTATTAGCCTGGAGTGTTCCACAAATGGCCTCCTTTTCCTCATTCCGTAAATCTATAATTGTTGGCTGATAGGGCCCATGTCTTTATATAGGAGTCTCATCATAACTCATCTCGCCATCACCATTTGGGCCTCCCACGAGGCCGTTGTCAGTTGGGTACCTACCTATTTTGTTGTGGTTTTCTCCCAAAGTTCTTCAGACATAAGGCATACGTCCAACCCTGTCCGATTTAAAGTTTGATTTAGAGTTTCTTACGCATGCTATGAGCTTTATGCCGCAGGTGCTACGCTCCATAACTGGCTAACGAATCACGAAGGTGGATCTGAATAAACAATTAAATAACTATAGTAAACAAGGTTCGAAGCGTCTTATATAATGGAATGAGGATTAAATATCAGTACTTGCATTCGTTGTTTTAATGAGAAATGAGGTCTTTTGTAAATGATGTTGACTTTTGAAGGATGTTGAAATGAGGCAGTAATACCCGGAAAATCCCTCCTCGTCAGCTCCGTCTCTACAAATAATAACGAAAAACGAAATTTTCGATCAGCGGGTAAGGCATGTCACGGTCCTAATTGTAGAATCTATGAAGTTGCACCTTCCCATGTTACCTCCACATTACTATGCGTCCCGCGTTCTCAGGTAGGGGAGGCCTATTTTTTATGTCATTACCACCCCCACCTACCCTAGAGTGTGTGTATATTCCATAGTGCGTTGTAATGTGAAGTTGTAGGGAAGTGCTGCAAGTGTTGTATAGAGATTTTGGTGGCAACTTTATAAATAAAATAAATGTCCAACTTTTAGAAAGAGGAGACCTTTTTTGTGATGATCATTATTGTTCTGTATTTGGGTATTGTATTGTATGATAAGTATGTACAAAAAAAAGTATTATTATTTCCGTAACCTAGATCCCATATTACAAGCTTTGCTTAGTTTGTGAGTAGATGGCGTCGTGTCAAATTACTATCCTGTAATATTTATTTACTTGTGTAATTAAAGCCAAAGTAATTCTATGACACTACAGCCAAAACAATACGTGAAACAATTAATCAATTTGCCATAAGATTGAAATACTAATATAGAAGCATCAGGGACAATACAAATTGTTTTTGTTGGTTTGTGGGGGCGGCGAAGGGACAGTGTCCAGTTTTTTGAGGGCTATTATTTAAAAGAGACGTTGTAAGTAGGATAAGATTGTGGATGTGGAGTGACATGTGGACAATGGGTGAGGTTACAGAACCAGCGAGCTATTTACGTGGTTTTAGTCCTATCGTTTATATTTTGACAAAAGGTAAGCAGATAAGAAGACAATTGTTAAAATTTTTGGGGATTTGATATCGCATATAGGTGCAAATTATATAGACGACAAAGAAAAATAAAAATAGAGCAGAAACGTGTTAGTTACTGCACTCGGGCTGCGTTCCGGGCACATTCCATCTAACAAGTTTTCAGTTTTAGAGAAAAAGAGAAATCACCAAACAGCGATATTTGCGCTGTATGACAAAATGTACGAAGATCAACATTTAACGATGGAGAGTGTACGAAACGCTGACAACCATAGCCTCGTCATAACACATTATGATGATAGTTTTTGTTACAGCATTTTCATTGACTCAATTTCTAAAGATGCTCGATTTATGTTTAGTTAAAAGTTTTATTTACATATTCATTATACAATATTAAAAAATTGCATAGCTATTCAGCATGGCAATGCAGCCAGTGTCTTGGACACGCTTCCGTCTGGTACTGGTCTGGAACAGTTGAGTTACCTATAGGTCGTTTGTAACGGTCCTTTGTACGTAGTTAGTTTAATTTTTTTTTTTTTTGAAGACAATAACATTTATTCAATAAAAAGTACAATTAAACTAACTATGTACAAAGGAATCAGTCAGATTACCTAAGGACCGTTACAAACGGCCTATAAGTAACTCAACTGTTCCAGACCAGTACCAGACGGAAGCGTGCCCAAGACACTGGCTGCATTGCCACGCTGAATAGTTGTAATTCTATAATTAATACTACTGAATACTATGTATATCTGTCTCATTCAAAAATTTCACATATACTTGTTTTGCGTAGTATAAATGAGTATCAAAAGACTGCGATTATCGCAATGACATGTTTGGCTCAGAAGTAAAACACGTAGTCATTGATAAGGTAACATCGGCGGGTGATGTGCCGGCGCGGCATAATAGTAAGCGATAGGTACCTTGTGTATCCGTACCTTTGAGCACTCACTGCTTTCATATGATAGTCTTAATCAAACGCACGCCCGCGTGGTATCTAGATAAAATGCAGCTTATATGGTGCTCTCCTTGGCGTCCACTGTATTTATGCCAAATAGCCTATATTATTCCCGTGAATACAATTAGTCATATCATTTATATTCCTCCAGCAATTTAGTTGTAAAAGGTGACAAATATACAAACTGACTTACTTTCGGGTGTAAAGGCTTTTAGGGAAGGTTTCCCCTAGTAGCTACAGTAAGGGGTGTTTTAAAAAGAGCTTTTTTTTACGTTGTATTTCTGGTGTTACAAGCTTCCATAACCGACGGCTTACGATCAGGTATCATCTGTTTGCCATTTTAGTGTTATACAAAAATATAATATCGGTTTAATCCCTCGAAACCATAAATAATAACTACTATTTGTTAGTTGTTAACTATTTGTTAGTTGGAAGAGACAAACTAGTTATATCGTTGACCAATTAGAACTAGTATTCATCAGTACTAGATCTATGGTTACATCGACACATCTCTAAACGTTGAAGTCCACAGAAATACTTTAACTTATCTCTCGCCTGTTGTCTGGCCCTCAGTAACGGCTACCTCGGAAGGGAGGTAATGGCACGTAATCGACTTAGAGCCATTCCATTTGACAATGTACGTCGTAAATCAAACACTAATCCGCACTCTGATAAATAACTTTTTATTGGCGGGAGTGTAATATTAGAATCTTGTAAGGTCGGTACAAGGGCGGAGTCGAATCGAAGGAAACTGGATTAGTTTATTCTGCTCTCTAAAACTTTATATCGGCTTTTGGTTAGCTAGATGAATAAAGTAAAGGGAAAATATGAAATATGCAAATATTACGCTAGGGGGTGTGTTGAGGAATTTTACTTAGACCGTTGTTGTTTTACTCATATTAATGCGTATCATTATAAGTTAACCTAACCGCCTCTGTGGTCTCGTGGTTCAACCCACTGATTTCAGATCTAGAGGTCCCGGGTTTGATCCCCATGGGGATACAATATATTGTGCTTGGTTTGGTTGGTGGTAGGATCTTGTTTAAGTCCGCCTGGCTAGCTACCACCATCTTACGTAAATCTGTCGCCATAATAACAATTCTTAAAAAAAATGTTGTGTTCCGGCATTCAGAGGTAAGATAGCCAGTTCCTCAGTTTGTTGAGGATTCCAGGTGAAGTGCGCCTCCATCTTCGGCCTTATCTCAACTTGTTACCAGGTGAGATGAAGGGCTTCCTCGTCGTACAATACAAAAAAAAAACAATTATAATACATATATGTTTTTTCATTATTAGGTATAAAATTTTGTATATTTAAATAATTGTATGATAAAATACCATTTTGTTAAAATATCTAAAATGATACAGAATTACAGAATGTGATACCTATGGGTTATAAATTCCGCGACTTTTATCACATGTCGACAAGACCACGGTTGAAACAGTTATAGCCAATTTACTTTTTAAGTCCCGCTTCAAAACTCCCAAGCATTTCCCAAATCTTTTCTTCATCGATACCTATACGATGACAATAAAACCATCGGCAATTGGCATCTTCGTCAGCGGCTTAATAAGTTTCTGCTTACTTGTTCATCATCACTAAGTTTTTACTTTACCTTATTACCCCAACCCGAAAACTCTACCCTATTCCTTACCCACCAAGAGTGATTTTCATGTGCCGTTAAGGTCTTCAGGGTTGTCACGGTTCGTCAAACAATTTTACATTTTGCCTTGTAGTTATAAGGTCGGATTTTGATTGGAGTATATGACATCAAAGGGCTTGAAGACAAGTGGAAGGACGACTTCTTACTTGTAGTTCCTACTCACTTATTTTGTCCATACTAAGACAATGTATGCGATGAATTCGCGGGTTCGACTATAAAAACATGCGTTAGTACACTGGACTTGTTAGGGATGCCACTAAGGACATGTCATTCATTCTTCCAGGCCATTTCGTACCGAACAGAGTACTTTCGATTGATCGAGTTGGTACAATTTAGTTATTGAGTTAATCGTTTTCTTTTTTTGTGTTGTTTTATGTATAATCATGGACCAATTAGGTGTACCTTTTTATTATTCTATTTTATATTTGTGTTTATTGATGAGTAAAAACTGCACTAAAAATCTATTAAGTACATATCACATGAAAAACTGTTGACCATGTAGATGTTCCCGCATATTAAAAATTGAAAATACTTGCCTCAAGAAATTTGTTTTATACAGGGCACATAAATAAATCTTATGATTAGTGAGAAAAACAAAATTAAAAGGACTAGTTTGACGAAGTTTGGTACTTTTTTTTGACAGAACCTGAATTTGTGCTAAAAACTACGTCGAAAGTCTAGGAATTAAAAGGGAGTTCTGCTCCGATACTACTATACATATATACTTCTAGTTCTACTGCGATAACCAATACGCCTGTTGTCAATTGGCATGGTGTAGATAATACACAGAAGGATGCTGCTGCCCTTCTTCTGATCTTTCCTCAGTCGGCTTGCAAGCATAAAAACTAATGAAAACAAGATATATTGGCATGGACAAAACATATATCCCCAGCTGGAAGCTCAAAGGCTAATAGGGTCTGATCTATGCGCGGTAGATTGATATATTAAAGTTAAATTGACTGCTCAGAGGCAACCCTAGTGACTAGTAGGTTGGATAAGGATACAAATATTCCAAGCTTCATATTAGCAGTCTATTGTTCTTCAAACTGACACCTAAATCAGAATACCTTTTCAAATCAACATATTCACACTTTGGCTGGAGCAAAAACAGTATTTTTGGCGCATTTCACAAACCAAAAGTTATTCATATAAATGTATACTAAAGTATATACCTCAATTTTGTTCAGTTGAGACAATTTTTTTTATAATTGATGGGAATCTTGACCTCTATAAGGCTGATCTAACTGAGCCAGAGCAATGATGAGGTCTACGATGGCCGCTTTCCCAGAAAGTATAATGACTCTCCCGCGCACCAACGGAATATAGAAACCGTCAGGTCTGACGCTGGCCTTCGTCAGGGTTGTGGTAGCTAGCCAGGTGGACTAAATCAGGTCCTACCGCCAGAATTGTGGTTATTCAGTTGTAACCGCTAGCCAAAGCTAGCTATTTCTTTATTAATTACAAGAATTAACATTAATTTTACTTTTTATTGAACGACGGGGAAGCGCTTGGCCTTCATCTCACTCCCCTGGTTACAAGTTAAGATAAAGCCGAAGGTGAAGACGCACTTCACCCGGAATCCTCAAACTGAGGAACTGGCTATCTTATCTCTAAATTCCGGAACACAACAATTTTTGGAACTGTTATTATGGCGACAGAGTTAGGTAAGATGGTGGCAGGCAGACTTAAAACAAAGTTCTACCAAACCAAACAATGTTGTACTCCCCCTGGGAATCGCACCCGGGACCTCTGGATGTGAAATCGGTGGGTTGAACCACTAGACCACAAAGGCGGTGAAATTGATAATGTAAGTTAACTTTAGCTTAGTATAAACACTATCAAATTGATCTATGCCATAATTTGATGGTGAATTTATATTGAACCGTAATTGTTATGTGCTGTTGAGATAATTGATACTTTAAATAGAGCTTAATGCAAGCCAAAAAGGTCTCGCATTTCGCAACACCATAAAGCAAAAGTTGATGTCATATCGACACTTTACGGCGTTGAAAACGTGTAAGGAACCAATAAATTGTAAATAAACGACCTAGAACCGCTGACTGCACTGGGCGACATCAGCTATTAAGGTTCAACATCTTGCTTTGTAACAGTGTACTTCTTGTAATAAAATGGAGACATTTCTAATCACTTGTTTTCATACAATACTTACAGTTTTTTTATACTTCGACGGTTCCACGCTTGGCCTTCATTTCACCTAGTGTCAAGTTATGATAAAGCCAAAGGTGCACTTTACCTGGAATCCTTAACAGACTGAGAAACTGGCTATCCTATATACCTACCTCTAAATGCCGGAACACAACAATTAGAAATAATTGTTATACAAAACAAATAGACAGACAAAGGTAAGATAGCCAGTTCAAATAAACGTCGTAATTAGAATGCTTTTGTTTTTTGAATTAGATCGAAGACTAGATGGATGGATTTTGTGAAGGATGATAATTATGGGTACGGAAAGAGTCAGTGAGACGACGCTTATAGAAGATGTTGGAGGAAGAAGAACGTATAAAAAAAAACACAAAATAATAAAAACTTATAAAATATTGTACCTATAAAAAACATTTCCAAATCGACTATATTTTTTTAACAAGCTCTTTTTGTTGATATTATAAAAAAATATGGCAGCTAGATTGCTAGACCAGATATTATATCTGGTTTAGTTTATTTAGCTGCCTGTGTCACCATTCTCCCGTGATATTAGTATCCTCATCCCGTTTATCCATATCCTTATATGCTCATCCCTCTCTGTCCACTTAACTTAATCCTTATCCCCTCGTCCCAAAAACCGAATATTCCCAAGGAGGGTTGACGCTATACAGGTGCCCTTTCGTTCTTTCTTAAAATTCCAGCCAATACCCTGACGAAGACATGCTCTGCCGACCCAACCTAGTCTGGGATAACGAGCAGATCATCCTATTTTTATATATCTCAAGGTGAGTAGATACTTGAATTAAAAATAATCATCTATAAGGTATGCATTCAAGCCTTTTATTTATCAAGAGAGAACATGGTGGTTGCTCCGGGGTTGCATAAAATGCCTGATCAGGCATTCTTTGAGGTTAAGGTCTTCATTATTGTACCTAATATTCGTACCCAATATTATATATTACAATAGCGAAAATCTCGCGAATTCATTTCTTAAGAAATGTATTTCTTAAAAGCTTTTCACTGCTAATGGAAGACAATTTCTAAGACCTAAAGAGGTTTGGCATAGGCGTTGATTGTCAGTCAGTCAATAATATATAGATTGTCATAATTCTATTACATTATTGTAATGTTGTTACTTGTATTTTATGTAACCTGACGGACGTTTAATTTACGACGGGGAAGATCTTGGCTCTCACCTGGTTTCAAATTATGATAAGGTGGAAACGCACTTCCCGGAATCCTCAACCGTTGGAGGAACTGTCTATCTTACCTCTAAATGCCGGAACACACCAATGTAGAATTGTTGTTATGGCGATAGACGACGACAGACAGTAAGATGGTGGTTGCTAGCCAGACGGACTTCAATAAAGTCCTACCACCAACCAAACCATGCACAATATTGTACCTACTTCATCGGGATCGAACCCGGAATCTCTGGATCTGAGGCGCACCACTAGGCCACAGAGGCGATTTAAAATGTAGTATGAATAAATGATTATGTGAGTTCATTTCTATTAGTAAAACTTTCTTTGCTTGCTCGATACAATTTATTGGCCGCACTCAAGGTGACTCCACCTTAATCGTACCACATTTATCCTCTCAATCTCAAAGATAAGCGGTTTTAAATCAAACCGTGGTGTTTTTTCATACACTATTCTTATTCATTAAAGCTTTAAATAAAAGGGAAAAAGGCTCGCAAGTGGGGGGCTGACATAAACAGTTCCCCGCAAAAACCTGCATTCCAAACTTACCACCGTGTTGGTAAAAACGCGGGGTTTCATATTGACTTGCGATTTCTGTTTATCATTGTCGGATCGAGATCAAAACGACAGATCTAGGATTAGATGGCGCTTTTCTTGTGCTAGCATGAGGCATGTCGATGTTAAGTCGACTTCGGAATTTTGCTGCGAGTTTTTCGATAATCAAGACTTAAAAAAATATAGTTACAAGAGGTAATGTGTAATATGCTGTAAGTATTATATATTTAATTTTTAAGGAATTATGTATTTGAGTATGTTTATAATTAAATTATGCACTGGCATATCAAAGGTAGTTTTCTGGATTATAAATTTCCACAGGGTTAATCTCGCCTCTGAATACCTTGTTAAAGGATTGATGTGCACAATAAACAATTAACTAAAATACAACCGTAAGAGTCTTTTTAAAACTTTCGCGATTAGAACACATTATTTTAATTCGAGAATTTGGGTAAAAGCGTTAAAATTTATCGCGTATTTTACCTATATTTATCCAGACGTTTCGAATCTGCCCGCGACCATGGCTGGTACAACCGTAAGGATAAGGTATCTTGTCTACGTATAGGTATACCTAACAAGCCTCATAGCTCTGTTGGTGTGGTTCTACCTTCTGCTCTATATATTTAAACATTTTTCTATAGAAGTTTGTTCTGTACTTGTATTGTATGGAAAAAAAACTGTACACGACAAGCACGATAAGTACTGATGTATATTTAGAAAAAAACGTGTGTCATATCCGAAATCTACTTCCTATATTCGTATTTATTTACTTATTTTGTTATTGCTTGTATTTTTTTTCTTGCTTGGGCAACGTAGAGGTCTACGAAGGAGCGAGCCTGCCGAGAAAATGCGTATTAACTCTCTTAGTTTTATTTTATACAAGATCAACTCGAGTTTTCCATCACCAGACATTTGAACAATACATCGCTCGGTATATACAAGAGATTCAAACAATTCGATTTGGGAACTAAAAGCCCCGGCTTCGGACAAAGCCTAATGGACCGCGAACAAAAACATAACGCAATTATTTCACTCAAACAGTAATTTCGTGTCATTGTTCTTAAGAAATACCAATTATATACAATTACTTGTATATGACATTGTGTCGTGTTCATTCCTCGATCGATACAGAATCGATTGGGATCATTCGAATCGTCGGCAAGCCGCATCGGTCCCTTTGAATGTAAAAAGTGTAACAATGAAAAATTATGTCGGTTTTGCAAGATATTGTGAATTCCAAATGTGTTATGGCGTCGGTGTGAACGAAAATGCCATGTTTAGAAGCTCGCTGCATTATTCAGTGGGTTATAAGAAGTTATATCAAAGTTTTCTCACATAAGTTAGCCGGGAAATTATGGCTTGTCGGTTCGACTGTCGATCACAAGGCCAATAGATTGTAGTTAATTACTCAAAAATCAGAAAGTAGGAAAAAATAACTTACTTCATTCATTTCTTCATAAGATAACTTGGTAGGGTACCTAGAATTAAAATTAACGAATTTCGTTATTCGAATGTGAAATTCGCCACCTACAGGCTATTATCAAAATAATTTTAGATACTTAGTTACTGACTTGAGTTTATTTTGATTAATTCCTAAAGCCGCGTTTTGACGATAAGAGTTGACTCTGACGTAGTGTACTCTGATGGCCACTCTAATGGCACTTGTATTGTGGAAACCGGGCATCTACACTAGTACACTAGTACACTAGGATGTACTCTGTCATAGTACACTCTTACGAATCAACTATTATCGTCAAAACGCGGCTTAAACTGAGCAAACTTGGGTCAGCCAATATGGAAATTCTGAGCATTTCATTACAGAAATATTGATTTATTTAGATACACGTTGCATTAACATTTTTTTGATCAAGCGTAAGTAGCGCCTTACTTGAAGGAAATTGATAAAAAAAAATTGATGAGATTTTTTTTTTCCCCATAAAGCGTTTTTTAAAAGAGATACGCGATGAAGACCCGTTTTTTTTATTAATTAAGGAGCTGCTGTTTCAAAAGTAACGGCACCTGTATCTCCTCAGATTATGGGTGTCCCTGTACTGTTTCAGTTAAAAAAAACACTCAGTAGTAGTAGTAGCAGATAGTGGGCAATTTGAAGTTATTGACAATATTTGTTTTAGAGCTGCAATGTACAAAAAACCGTCTCATGCTTACCCCTGAAGTAAGCACCACCTTAAGTTTAAACCGAGTAGCGGAGTTAATAATGTAATGAAGTAATCGTAGGTCACGAGACTATGTTGTAATTTAAAACGCCGGTAATTTGTAGTCATTTGTCACAAAGTGACCGACAGTGGGCAGCTGATCTCCGTACAAGGATTGACAGGAATTGACACATTGCGGGGACATAACTGTCCAAATGTCGGAATTATAGTCCTTAAGCGTATTTAGGTTTTATTTGCCTGATAATGTACCGAGTCTAATTTCTCGTTTACCTTTTGTATCCGACTTTATGTTACTTTTTTTTATTATCAAATATCCACCATAGAAAAGCTTTCAAAACTAGCATAGCTCTGTGCATTGACAAGCTGTCACACCTGTGGTGACCTCATTTAGTTCTTAGAGCCGATAATCTTGACCGAGCTTAGGAGTAAATGTTCTTCCATGGCGACCAAGGTTAAACGAAACGAAGTGTTGGGAGACCCTCGATGGACCGAAGACATTGTGGCGGTCGCGGGGAGTCAATGGGTGGAGGTGGCTCAGTTGTGATTTGTGGCGTCGATTGGAGGAAGGCTATGATCAGCAGTGGACGTGTGTGGGCTGATATGAAGACATTAAAATGTGTATCTAAATACATTCTTTTAAATTTTAATTCATACCCAAATAAATTCTTAAAAGGTCCCAAAAATATAGATATGTAAAAAAGGGAGCTGGCTCGTTACTTACTAGGTATAGTAGGTAACGAAGAAGAAGCTAGGCTTAAACCTATAAAATGTATATTTCAATTACAGCAGGACCCTTTTGCAGCAACATTTACTTATCTTACTATTTGTTTTATTTTTATTGCTACAATTTTGTATTATCATTGATTGTTGTTGCAAATAAACTGTATTCTATTCTATTCTTTCTAAGCGAAGGAAGAAGTTTAGTTAACTGTTTGTATTTATTACAAAAGATAACGGGAGTCTAGACATAGGTTCCTTAAAAAACATTACCCTCCTTCTGAGGCAGTCGGATAAAAAAGACAATCATTTGCTGGTAGTTACTGGCGGCATGCCTACAGAGGGCGACATTGTCGTCTAATTACAAATAATTACAGTAACTGATTATAAGTAACGTAATTAAAACTAATTACAATAGGTCCGCCGTCTGATAGGTTTTATCGATGCGCTATTAAACGACTGATAGGTGAAAGGAGAGGACATGTTTAGTGACAAAGACATTTTATTAATATACTAGCTTTGCCAGCGGTTTCGCACGCATAAGAACATACCCAGATAAAAAGTACCCAATGTTGATCTCCATATATTCATCCTTAAGATCCGTACAGTCGATAAGCCATGAGAAGAATTTTTTTTTATTTTACTACTAAGGTGTCAAACAGCGGATTTCGTCGCCTATAGACGCTTGAAATACTAAAACCACGATATGCGCGTTGCCTACCCTTTAAAGGGGCTCTGGCGACAAGATATGTAAGGACTCACTGCAGGAAGGCTGCGATTTGTTTTAACATGTATTTTATACAGCGCCATCTATCCCTAAACGAAGCATAGCTTGTAATATGGGAACTAGATTACGGATAAAATACTTAAATACTTTTTGTAAATACATACAATATCCAATCTTATTCATCACTCAAATGTTTGTCCTGGGGGAATCGAACCCACAACCTCAAAGCTATGAGGCTTGTCAATTCTTTGAAGCTTAATTCCCCAGGCACAAATAGTGAGTAGGAAATCCTACTTTGCCCTACCTCTCGAAAAAGTAATGAATATACTTATAATAGGTGAGCTTTTTTCCAGGGCCAAGAGGCCAAGTCTTAAACCGTGAGAGTTATCGAAAAGTCATGTTAGGAGTTACGTTACTATATCTACTACTACTGACTGACTTAAACCTGAAATCACAAAAACCATTTTCGTTTGGTGTCAAACTTTACGAGCCGCCATAGACGTCCGACACAAAGTAGTGGTGTGGTAAAGAATTAAAAAGGAAGAGAAAAAAATACAGAAGCTTATTTCATTAGAAAAAAATAGTTGGAGATGCCGGGGATCGAACCCGGGGCCTTTCACATGCAAAGCGAACGCTCTACCACTGAGCTACATCCCCTGATAGTACAATGTATCAAACTAGACCAGTATAGGGCAAGTACAATTTTCATCCATAACATTGTCAAATTGAGTCAAGGGACGTCGTGAGGTTGCGTGTTGGTCGGTATTCAGGGTTGTCGGCATTCTGGGTTGTCGGTATTCGGTACATACTTTCTTTTAGAGTGTGCCATAATAATTTCAGACGCACAGCCAATATCATTCACATCTGGTTGATATTCCATTTATTAGGACTAAGCGCTACCAACATTTTTTATAATTTATAAAGCGCACTGCAACATTTGGATTTTTTCCAGTTAAGTAGGTAGCTTACTAAAAGAGAGTTATGTATATACATTTTATGGGAAAGCTCTATCCATTGTTGACCTCATCCAGGCCTAGGCATGCCTCGAGGCCAACAGCTCACCCAACATCAATAGTCTTATGTCAACTGCTGGAGAGACCCTCCTCCAAGGCTGGAGGCCTTTGCCATAATCATCACGCTTGGCAGGCGGACTGGTGATCGCAGTAGGGGTGTAACCTTCTTTTGGTGAGATTATCAGCTTTTACGTCATCCATGGACAGAGTTGGAGGGGTCGATCCTTAGCCGCGACCGCCACGGCAAACCGTCTTTACCCATTTCATTATTTTTATGATATTGTTATGTATATTTTAAGTTAAAAAAATACAAGAGAAGACTCGACGCGAACTAAAATCTAAGCGAAATGATGACACGCGCTGCCGATGCACAATGGCGCGACAACGCCATCTCGCGGTGAAAAAACGCACCGCATCTATCGATGAGACATTGACGGATTCGGGAGAGCTCGGCTAGGGCTGCCACTCGCCAGAGAAGGCAAATAAAAACTCACTGAATAAATGATATTTTACTTTGAATTAGGCTTTGAAGTATTTTAAAGTATGCTATTAATCGTTTTTATAATGCAGTGCTTTATTTTTTCAAAATAGAGCACAAATTGCATGAGCCCACTTTCTCAACAGTGAATTATTTTTTAACCACCTCTATGGTCTAGTGGTTCGCTCACCGGTATCGATTTCGTTCAATCCCAGGAGGGTACAAATTTGTTGGTTTTATTTATACATGTTTTCACACACATAATACATAAGCATACCTACATATTATATAGAATTAAAGGTAGGACTTTGTTTAAGTTCACCTGGCTATGTACCACCACCTCACGTAAGTCTGTCATCATAAAAACAATTCTTAATTGCCAATTCCTCAGTCTGCTGAGGATTCCGGGTTAGGTGCGCTTCCACCTTCGTTTTTATCATAATTTGAAACCAGGTGAGAAGGTCAACCGCTTCACCGTCATACAATAAAAAAAAGAAACATATACTAGTCCTAGAGGCATTCTAGCAAAATTATTCACCTATAAAGTAAAATAATGATATATTGCATAACATTTAACACAGCGCCATCTGTGATAGAGACACATACTCACGAAGGAAATCATGTCGAAGCAAAATTTTAATTATTCACCTATAAAGTAAAATAATTATATATTGCATAACATTTAACACAGCGCCATCTGCCATAGAAAATTACTTATACTCACGAAGGAAATCATGTCGAAGTAAAATTTTATATTAGGTACATTTGATTTTTGTAGCGTTGAACAGAAACACAGGCACAAACTTAGATAAGCATCTGTTCAAATATACCACAATTTCAATGTAAAATACTTGATTTATACAAATATTGATTTAAATTAAACTGTATTGTTTAGGATCAGTACACAACATGCTTAAAATAGTAGGTAAGTATATCAGATAACTCGATAAAACAGTTTTAAAACTCAAGTATGTGGGTTTTGCTATCTACATAACGTGGGGATGTAGCTCAGTGGTAGAGCGTTCGCTTTGCATGTGAAAGGCCCCGGGTTCGATCCCCGGCATCTCCAACTTTTTGGGCATCTGAAATCTAATGGCATGATGAAGTAAGGGCTGGCTTTTATTTTGGCCATATCCTGTTATTTCTGATGAGTTTGTGATTTGAGTTAAGTACATAATATACCGTAGCGGTACATAGTTCGATTTCTTTTTGTATCATTGTAATGATTCAGTCCCGACGCTTGCCTGGGCAAGGGGTCTGCTGAGGTCTACGATGGCGCAAGCCTTCTGAGACGACGATTGACTCAACAAAACATTTTTGGAAGTTTTTAGAGAATCTACGAGACTAATAAAGCTTCGACGGGGCCCTCTAAATTGGAAGGTTTTACCATAATTACCACGCTTTGCAGGATCTGTTGGTGATCGCCAGTAAAGCTGCTGCCCTGCTTGGTCGTTTTGGAGTTAATAATGTGCTATGCTTCTGTTTCAATCGCGAATATAATATCTGTAAGTTATATCCTTATACCGCTGCATTTCGTGGTGGCAACCCTACAGTAATATACATGGCAGAGATGCCGCCATGACATGTTTACGGGCCAATTATTTGTATGGATTCCGTCGCAATAATGATTTCTTGCGTCTGTCTGTCTGTCCGGTGCTTTCGGCTCATACTCCTTTTGCTGAATTTTGATTATACGCTGATTTATCTCGGTTCGTGAACTATCATATTTAGAACGAGATTGTTCCATATTGAAATTGGGACGTATTTTGAAATATGAATTGCTTTGGTTATGACGGTTAATACTGAATGACGAATGGATCAGAAGAAAACTAATAGCGTTTCCGTGCTGGTCGCTATTCCGAACAGGAAATCTTACTGAATAAATGATACCGATTTCGATTTAAAATTAAATATATTTATTTATTCAATAAAAAGTACAATTAAACTAACTATGTACAAAGGAATCAGTCAGATTACCTAAGGACCGTTACAAACGGCCTATAGGTAACTCAACTGTTCCAGACCAGTACCAGACGGCTGGCTGCGTTGCCACGCTGAATAGCTATGCTTATTCGCTGGCCTAAATAAGAGCCAGCCCTTGGGTCACGTGTCGCCTCAATCAAAAGCCCCGCAATATTTTTGAAAACCCGCAGGGCACCGGCTCCCCACGGACCCAAGGTCTCCACCCCAAAAGGCTCAAATAGGTAATTAATAAAATAAATCAATATTAAATGATAGAATTAAATGAATTTTGAAATACTCTTTTGTGTATGTTACGATGTTATTTAAATAGTAAATAGGCTTGCGTTTGATTGCTTTCTCGCAGCCTAGGATGGAGTACGCCATCCTAGAAGGAACCTATTATATAGGACAGTGAAATGTATGCTCACATAATTTACTTAGGTAGATAGATATAGATAGATAGATAGATAGATAGATATAACGTTTATTCACACAAACACAAAACACACATACAGTAAAAAATAAACAACAGACATGACAGTAACAGTTATGACATTATACATCAACAGAAAGGTATTAAAAAATATATATATATATATAATTTGCATAAGTGACGAGACTGGGAGCTGACGACAAGAAAATAGAACACTGCAGTGAGCCATGCTGCGTGAAAAGTAAAGGTACCTACTTATGTAGGTCGTATAAGACTAGTTCCTGGTCTATTTATTCAGGTGCTTCTAATAATATAACTCTATGACAATTGTGTAGACGTTCGATGGTTTGAAGATCATGTGTATGTGGGGATGTAGCTCAGTGGTAGAGCGTTCGCTTTGCATGTGAAAGGCCCTGGGTTCGATCCCCAGCATCTCCAAACATTATTTTAGTTCAAAGTTTTACTGAATATCCAATTTTATTTTCGTGGTGGGTTTCAACTGGTGCCCTGTGATACTAGTTTTACCAGTCTGTCACAAAGTAAAATGTCTACATATTAGGTATAAATCTCAGTATCTATGTCACTAAACACAAAACCAACAAACATGTATGTTTTCCTAATTTTATTAACATTTTTATGTTGGTTATAAACTGTCATGGGATCTTTATCTTCTCTCTTCCCCCAGCCATTAATAATAAATAAGTAATTACTTTCAAACAGCGCCATCTACCCCAAACTAAGCAAAGCTTGCAATAATGGGATCTAGATTATGTATAAAATACTTGTATACCTAAGTACCTTTTTGTTGTAAATACATACTTATCATACAAAACAACACCCAAACACAAAATGAACATCTATATTCATCACACATATGTTTGTCCTTTGTGATAATCGAATCCACATCCTACAGCGCAGAAGGCAGAGCTACTACCACCTGAGCTGTGAGGTTAGATAGTCATGTCATGTTATCAATAATGAGCCTCCTCCTAAATTTTCAAAGATCGCGATGTTAACAAATACCATGATAACAGAAATCGTTGCAAAATGGGAAAGAAAATTTACCATCTAGCCTTTCTTCATTAATCGATAAAGGATAAAAAGTCCAACTGGGATGATGAGACTTTATCATCCCAGTCATCCCATCCATCAGTCCATCTAAATCTAGGGAGATTAGTATAGCTCTGAGCTCTCCAGCACACCGATGAAACTAGGCAAAACGTTTGGCGCCGGACTTAGGTCATCATTCATGCAGCCGTAACCGGAAACTACCATTAGCCCCAGGTAACATTACTAAACTAACATTAAATATGCTACAGCGTGTCATCGCTTTCAGACAAGCTTTGAATCGATAGAAATGTAAGAGTTATTTATTGACATTCTTAAATAACATGACAGACTAAACATCAAACGCGTTTAATCTTAAAAGTTAAAATTATAATGTGCAGACATCATATACAAAAATATATGACCTAATCTTAGAAAAATAATAATCAGTGATAAAACGAAATAAGTAATAAATAAATATTACAGGACATATATAATTTTACACAGCGCCATCTCGCCCCAAACTAAGCATAGCTTGTAATATGTAATGATTTATATAAATATTATTGAAATACTTAAGTTTAAAATTGTGATTGAAATAAATTATTATTATTATTATTAATATGGGAACTAGATTACGGATAGAATTTAAGTATTCTACTTTTGTAAATACATACGTACTATATGATACAACGCCCAAACACAGAACAAACATCTATATTCATAACACAAATGTTTGTCCTGGGTGGGAATCAAACCCACAGCCTACAGCGCAGGAGACAGAGCTACCAACTGAGCTATAAGGCTTGTAATATACATCAAATAGGTATATACATGCAAATATAAACAAGTCCTAATAACTACTAGGTAACATAGCCAATCAAAGAATACAAAGGACGGTAGTATTATTTACACAAACATACTTTTGACTTATAAAAATGAAGAATCTTTGTACTTTGATAGTTATACCGTGTTTTACATGTGACTTAAATTATCTATGACATTTGTTTATTATTCCTATTCAATTATCACTTTCCTTTTTAAATTCACTAATTAGTCACTAAGTCTTGTATTAACCATAACTGTAACTTTCAATAATAATAATGTAATTTGTAGTTTATAAGTAGCTCAAGTTATTTTTTCAATACGATTGTAAAAAAAAATTTGATGAAATAAATGAAATGAAATATAAACGGTTTAATGTATCTCCTGGTGTTAATAAGTTTTCCTTCAGTACAGTTCGGCATCTTGAACAACAGAGCGGGTTTTCGCCGATCGGCAGCCGGCGCGATCGATACGGTCTACGTGACCGGCGTGCTAACTGAGCGGCCACGCTGTGGAAGAGATCAGCTTCTCAAACATATTGGGATCGACTGAAATATTCAAGTTTCAAGAGTAGAGCTCCTTGTGCAATGGAATAATGCCAAGGAAGTACTACCACCATTTTTTTCACCTATTTCAGCCACCAAGCATTGCCGTGTTCCGGTTTGAAGGTGATGATGGTTGCCTGTGATGCCCCGAGTTGACGGACGCAATGCAATGCAGCGTAGGTCATGTTCTTTGTGAATATGACTTACGCAGTAAGGTTTTGTTATAGGTAAGAGATAGGGCTACTTGCTTGTTCCGTCAAAAAAATAACTCTCCCACTCAAAAATCTATATTCACCATACAAATGTTTGTTCCAGATCGAAACCGAACCCACAACCTACAGCGTGGTATAGCTACTACCAACTGAGCTGTGAAGCCTAAGTAAATTATGTCCGCTAACCGGCCATGGGCTTGCAACTTGTCAAACATATTACCAATAGGTCATCGGTATTGATGTTTTTTTTTCAGTCCAAAAAAAGGTTGGAGATGCTGGGGATCGAACCCAGGGCCTTTCACATGCAAAGCGAACGCTCTACCACTGAGCTACATCCCCACATACATACTTTATACTATTCATTAATGGTCTTCAACTCGATCTTACTGTAGAACAGCTAAATAAACAAATTAACAAAACAAACCTTCCTACAATTACGATTGCGTGGATTGAGTGACCAGACTGGGATTTTAGAAGACAGTGGTTATGCATTACGTAAAAGTGAAAAAGTATTGTAGAAACGAATATTTCACGAATTTGTAAAGAAATATACTTAAGTATATTATATACAAAGTTAGTCAGTTTTGCAGATTTCAAGAAAAGTATCGTATAGAACTACATTATCTTTAGGAATTACCTAAAATCGATGCATAGGACTAGATTCATAATTCATAATGCACGCTTCCGTCTGGTACTGGTCTGGAACAGTTGAGTTACCTATAGGCCGTTTGTAACGGTCCTCAGGTAATCTGACTGATTCCTTTGTTCATAGTTAGTTTAATTGTACTTATTATTGAATAAATATTCATAATTATGTTAGTTCTGGAATACAGGATTGAAATCAGCGACAAATAGAGAAACATTAATGTGACAAAGTTTCCTTTTTTTCTTTGAGGTATGTGGATGTATACATGGGTAACGACTTGACCTCAGGCTTGCCCGGGCATTACCTGGACGAGGATGTTCTACCACGGTGCGAGCTTTCCAAGAAGCTGTCCTGCTTCCGCGAACGGCTTGGCACCGGACACCGGCAGGATACGGCAGGATACGGCAGGATACGGCAGGGTAGTCACTAACCAAGTGGGCCTTTACAGGTCTTTCAACCAGCGACAGGATTAGGCTCATTCAGGCAGGATACGGCAGGGTGGTCACTAACCAAGTGGGCCTTTACAGGTCTTTCAACCAGCGACAGGATTAGGCTCATTCAGGCAGGATACGGCAGGGTGGTCACTAACCAAGTGGGCCTTTACAGGTCTTTCAACCAGCGACAGGATTGGGCTCATTCAGGCAGGATACGGCAGGGTGGTCACTAACCAAGTAGGCCTTTACAGGTCAACCAGCGACAGGATTGGGCTCATTCAGGCAGGATACGGCAGGGTGGTCACTAACCAAGTGGGCCTTTACAGGTCTTTCAACCAGCGACAGGATTGGGCTCATTCAGGCAGGATACGGCAGGGTGGTCACTAACCAAGTGGGCCTTTACAGGTCTTTCAACCAGCGACAGGATTGGGCTCATTCAGGTCATTCGGCCGTAACCGTTGACAGATGCCAACATTTCCATTGCAATGGCTAGCCTGGTGACAGTATACCTTGAAAGGTATTGTGTCTATATATTATATGTGTTATAGTACAACTGTAATGTAACTATTTATTGGCACAATACCATATATAAACGAATTATTTATGTTGGTTTTTTTAAGGTACATAAAGGCCTGACTAAATTAGAATAAGTTGTTGCCTGAAATAAAAAATACTATTATTATTGACCTATCATTTGTTCGCACTTAATAATTAATAAATTTTTGTTTCATTACTATTTTATTATTTCTAAATATTAAGTTATTTCCATTATAATATGAAAAAACTACTGTTTGTCAATTTGAAAAAAATACACATTACAAACAAAGCTATCTGAAAGAACATTTTTAAGGCAATTCTATACAAAAAGATGGAGATGCTGGGGATCGAACCCAGGGCCTTTCACATGCAAAGCGAACGCTCTACACTCAGCTACATCCCCAGATACACAAGTAATCGTTTTAACCAAGTGGACTTCTACAAAATGTACGTTAACAATAGAAACAGCTTATTAAGTAAATACTTACCACAAGCTAAACGTAAAAGAACATACTCGTACAAAGACTCAAGTGTTAGCTACCCAGAGGGATAGGCAGGCATTTAGGCAGGCAGGTAGAGACAGTTTATACTTTAAATGCACACACATTTAGAAATAGTGATACAAGTTAAGTTAAAATTAAGAGATATATGGCAAAGGTAAGCTTTGTAAGAGTTTTCTCCCAGCAAACCTACGTAGAGACAGAAACAAGATTTTAAATATTATGGGAAATGTGTATAACATTAATAAATAACATAAACAGTATAGGAAGAATAAGACAAACTACAATAGATGATAATTGTAATTATACTGTCAAAATAAATCAAATAAAATCCCAAATTCCCGAAATTTATCCATTTCTTTTTCAATGTTATGGTTCGCCATCTAAATTAATTTACATGAACCAAACTATTTCGTCTGCATTTGGCTGTCAGCAAGGTGACCTCTTGGCCCGGCCATTTTTACCCTTGCCATTCACCCAATTATTCAACGCCTGAAATCTAAATTTAATGTTTGGTATCTAGATGACGGAACCCTAGGTGGCGATGTGGACTCAGTATTTGGCGATCTAAAAATTAAGCCTTGTTTATTTTAGATAGGTACTCATTGTCATCATAGGACAATGTATCCAATGTAGTTTTAACTTCAAATAGATGTCGGTAGCCGTTACCTTGTCGCGAGTTCAATGTTTTTTCCCATTTCAAAAAATGCTTAACACGCATTATGAAGTTTTCACTTTAAAAAACTTTGAATCCCGAACTTTGAAAGAAGCTTTGCAAACTACTTGGATTGATTTAGTTTTTTTTTATACCTACTAAATCCTTCAAATTAATTGCCGGCGCGATCGTAGTCTTAGATTCTGTAAGTAATTACTCCATTGTATAGGTATTTCACACAATATTATTGAAATTGTAGTAAAATTACGAATTAATGAGGAAATCTCACAAAGCATTATTCGGATCGAAAAACAAAAAAATGGAGATGCTGGGGATCGAACCCAGAGCGTTTCACATGCAAAGCGAACGCTATACCACTGAGCTACATCCCCAGATACACAAACTGTATAATCGAATGAACTTCTACGAAATCAACGTTATCAATATAATCAGCTAAGTACATAAACATCACAAAGGCATATTAACAGTTCTCTTTGGGAATCTACCAAGAATCGATGCTTGGTTAATGTTTGACCTAGTTCTGGCATACGGGCCTGAAATCATACCTATTTGTGTATTATTACTGTGTATTATTATTGCAATTCAAGTTCCAAAACAACCGACACATAATTATTGTTTTTAACTGATAATAAATCAATAAATATTTTGGGAGAGTAATTTCACATAGCGCCATCTAGTCCCAATCTAAGCAAAGCTTGTAATAGGTATGGGAACTAGATTACGGTATCGGATCCTTGTGTACATTTTTTTTGGAAATAATTTGATATTTTTGTGATTTGGTGTGGTTTTTATCAAACATAGGTACCTATTTTTGGTATTGGTAAGACTTTATATACAAACCTGGTTTTATCATAACTATAAATGGTAAAACCGGGTAAGAAGGCAAAGCGCTTTTCCGTGGTACAATAAAAAAATGGTAAAAGTTTGTTAACAATATATGAAATAGAAAAAAAACAACATAATTTTGGAGATGCTGGGGATCGAACCCAGGGCCTTTCACATGCAAAGCGAACGCTCTACCACTGAGCTACATCCCCTGTGGTAAAACTTTTAATAATCAAGTGGTTTTCTACAAAAACTACATCAACCAGCTGAGTCAACAGATCTTATTGAATAGGTCTCTAATGATAGATTTAAGTTTTTTCACTCCACCCACGATATTCCTCTTAGGTCTTCAAAGATTTTTAAAAATTATTTTAATTTTTTTATTATAAAAAAAACTCAAAAGATTTCTCCAGTGGTCCGTTTGCAACACAAGCTGTTCGACTGTGGAACGCTCTGCCGCTGGAAAATAAAACTTCGCACTACACTACACATTCAAATCAAAGGTACCTATATCAATACTACCTATCGCTTTCATCTAATTAAAATGTATTTTACCTGCCCCACTTTCTTAATTATAGTTTATTATAATTAAGTATGTATTAGTACATTGTACACAACTTAATAAGAAAATTACAGGAAACTTACAGCTAAGTACACAGAACATGATTAACTAAAATGAAATAATACATTTATTCAATAAAAAGTACAATTAAACTAACAATGTACAAAGGAATCAGTCAGATTACCTAAGGACCGTTACAAACGGCCTATAGGTAACTCAACTGTTCCAGACCAGTAGGTACCAGACGGAAGCGTGCCCAAGACAAATTAAATTGAAATAAATTAACATAAACATAGTATAGGTACTATACTTACAAGTAAAAATATCAAATGGATTATTATTTATTAGTTTAAATAAATTGTTGCTATTACTTTTTTTATGTCAAGATAAAGAAGAACAAGTTTTGTTTTTTACCTACCAACGACGGGGCAGCTCTTGATGGCCGCTTATCTCCTTTCTCATTTAGGTAAACCTAAACGACAAAGTGATATAGCGTCATGAAACTCAGGCCCTCGAAGTTTCTATAATCTCCAACAGTTTTAAAGACATTTTCTAGTAATTTTGATCTATTTTTACCTATTTATAGTCGGTCCCAGGAGTCTAAAGCGGTACTTCCTACTCCATCGATCGGTGGGCATGAGCTGCATACCTAAATACCAACACGCTCGGCTGATTTGGAATCTTATTTCCTCGAACATACGGATGATTTTATAAAGGGATTCAAGGTCAGTAGGTGTTTTTATAGTACCTTGTATTATAAGTTATCTTTATATTTAAATGGATAAAGTGAAATAGTTTTATAGCAATCTCCAACACGTCTATAACACAATATACCATGAAAGACAGGGCTGTTAATATGGCAGGAAGTTAATACGATGGCAATGGCCACTCAACTTTGTGTTAACCCATCCTAATTATACAATGATTACTATAAAAGTTTGTTTTGATGTTTGTTCTCCCTTTCACGCTAACTGAAAGAGTTGAGCTGAAATTTAGCACAGATATTGTTTAAAACTAGGCTATAAATAAAGGGCTGTCTCTTATTTAGCCTAGCGACTCAGCATAGCTATACAGCGAGACAATGCAGCTAGAGTTTTAGGGACGCTTCCGCTTACTATAGGTCTGGAATAGATGAGTTACTAAAGACCGTTTGTAACGGTTCTTAGGTCCTATCCCGACTTCTTCCTTTGTAAAAAGCACGATTATTTATTTTATTTTAATATAAACTACTTTTTAAACGGATACGCAAACAAAGCTGCAGAAGCTAGTTCCTTCATAACCTCATGAATGAAAACGATAGCACAGTTCAAATTGTACAACTTGGTAATAATTTATCAAGAATATAATAACCAAATTCTACGCTATACAAAGTTCTCCTCGCTACGTCTTTGTTGCTACGTTAGACGTACCTATATCTACGGTCTACGGCATAACTAGACAAATCTGTATTAATTTAATCTGTGACCCAGAACACGCCTACCCACCAATGCAAAGCACGCCTTCCAACTCGCTCGGCCAATCGCCGCGCGCCGTTCCACATTCAAATCGTCTACGAGAATTATAGCTGTTTCTGTCACACTTGCGAGATATTTAAAATTGGAATGGTAATGTTTTGTTTATGGATGTTGTTAGGAGGGACATTTGGTAGCAGCCTGTTTTCGTTGCTAGAATTTTCTTTCATGTCCTTTTAATTTGTATATAAAAGGTATGTACCTAAAATGTAATAATTACTTATAATGCCTCAACATGCCTCACAGCTCAGTTAGTAGTAGCTCTGCCTTCTGCGCTGTAGGTTGTGGGTTCGATTTCCACCCAGGACAAACATTTATAATAAGTGTTCGTTCTTGTTTGTGTATTGTATTGTATGTAAGTATTCACAAAAGTATATTTAAAGTAGGTAAGTTTATGCGTTATCCAGTTCCCATATTTTGTAGCTTTGCTTAGTTCAAGGCATGATGGCGCTGTGCAAAATGAACTACCTACTTACCGTAATCATTTATTATTTATTGAAATGTGAAAATGTAGAAAAAAACAGATATGTTGAGATTAATTTATTTATCACAACTTACGTCAACATAAGTACCTATGTATATACTTATACTTACATAACTAACAATGTTCAACAGGTTCTGAAAAATAGAAAAAAAAAACGACTAAGTATGTAGGTACTTACATGAAACTCAAATCTTGAACCGGTCTGCAGATTTATCCCAAAATAAGTAGCCTATACCTACAAGTAGGTTTCTAAACCAATCTATATACACTTTACAAAATAAACACGGTTTTCTGGACCAGATTTCTCGTAAGAGAAAATATCGTTCATTGTACTTTAGCTTTCGTTCTTTAATATGTAATTGTTCTGTATTATGCTCGTGCACAATAAAGAATTCATTCATTCATTCATATTATGAACTATGCTGTGACTCCACCTAAATAGGTAGGTAGGTAGGTACTTGAATGATTGTAATCGATTTTTAACAAAACCAATTTAATTGGTACCAACACTTACAGTACCTACCGGTAGGTACTAAAAAGATTAAAATAAATACCTTTTTACCACAAAAAGTCTAACGTGTTCTTAGTCCAATAAGTCTAAGCAACTAAGTCCAACTATTTTGTATAGTGTACCTTGGCCGAGCTCTGTCCCTCGCAGTCCCAGGAAACTTACATTATTTTTATGGTTTGGTTGCACTACTAAAAATCTCACGAAAAACGGACACTAAATTCCCTCAGAAATACTGAAGATTATCACTAGACAATATTGCTTGCGTAAATCCTACTTTTAGCATAAGATGACAACCATTTGCATGCCATCCCATTATTACTATGGGGGAGGTAACATCACTTCAGGCACTATATCATACTTACAGCCTTTTAAGATGACCATTATACTAAAACACCCAGGACTTACGGACCTCTGAACTTTGAGCATTCGAGAGGCAAGTCGTTTGGGCTTAAGGTTCAAGTGGAACTGGTTTTTCAACCCTACTTTGGCAAGGGTTTTTTGTTAATATGCTAGTTTTATGCAGAGTCAGGAAGAGAACTTATTATTTGTTCTTATGGAAATTGGTATACAAAATATTTCATGAAAATAAGAATAAGTCTTCATCATCTCCACCCACCCTCCACCAAAATAGACTATGCTATACTAGTTGGATTTGGTACAACAAGCCTCTTATCTGTTTTTTAAGCGAGATATCTCGCAGTGCCTAAAATCATGCGAGATGATAGTACGGTCATTGACCACCGTAATCTTGGGGTCAAAAGTGCAAAATAACAGCTCTACATTAAATCACATTCAAGCAAGTGCAAAAGCACCGTTAAGCATTAGTCACACACATTTCACTAACTCTACAATTACTTTGACTATAACCAGTTTAGCCTGACCCTTTGCCATACATTAAACTGCCTTTAAATTTGTTAGCGTAAGTAGGCCGCGGAGATCAAGCTGTAATGGTCGGCTTGGATTATGACTTTGACAGTTAGAAACGTCAAAAGGTTGGCGACAGGTCGTGGGTTGCAATTCGGTCGTGAGAAAATTTGATATTGGTTCTATAGTTGCGGCATTTTGTAATTTCACTTAGGTAACGAGCTTTTAAAGTATGTTATTAGATTGTTATACTTTATCTTACGGCTGTGAGGACATCAAAATTAGTAAAAAAATATCTATAGTAGTGTCTACGATAATTCGTAGACAATCGTAGCAAAGTGCTACGAGCATGATTTTTTCATACAAAAGATATGAACGAGCCGTTTATGATTTTCCTGTTGTTACAAAAAGTAGGAACCACCTAACGATTAGGTAGGGATTACTTACTATTTATATACCTCTGATACCTTACTCGTTTCAATATTTCATGTAATATTTGAGAATTTCGATAAAGGTGAAATCTCAGCGTGGACGCTTGAGACAGTTTCTGGAAAAATGCAAAAAAAATTACCTACTACATAAAGACTACATCTTACTAGTTACAGTTACAGCACTATTTCTTATTTATTAGGTGCACAAGCGAACTTTGCTCGCAATGATTCAGTCAGTTGGAAACCAATACGGAAAATCTAACTAAACCATGAATTTCCTAAATATTGTTGTTTTAAGTCACATGTAGCCCGGTTGGCGAATTTCACGTTTTTTAATCCACGATATGTTTTGTAGCCGAAATATACCAAAACCGTCACATGCGTACTTACCAATGAGCGTACTTTACCCCTGAGGTTTCATCTTAAGAAGCTTCTATCATCATCATTTTATTTTTAGCGGAACCTTGTAATGTTTTAATGGAAATTTTGATGCGAAAAATAATATTTTCAAGGCATTTTCTGTAGAAAACAACAGTCACTCTATTTTCCATTACCGACCTACAAAATTCGGCAAAAGTACGAACCGTAATTAGGGCACACGCCCACAGGCGACGTGACAGTACGGAACGTCACGTATCCGAAACCAAATTACACGTCGCGTCACAGAATATCAAGTTGTTTGTTCCCTTCACGTCTCGACTCTAAGCATACTTTGTACTGTTCTGTGGTATTGCTGCGGTTATTGAAGCTTAGTGATAAAGCTGTAGAGTTCATTCTTAATATAACAACAGTTTTACATCTCGCTTACTACGATTATTTTATGAGGTGTAGGTATTTGTTAGACTGAAATAAAATCGTACGATTTTGAACGAAATAGCGATACGGCTTAGGTATTGATGAAATTGATTTAAAATTAACTGAATCTATTTCAGTTATTATTAAATCAATTTCATATTCAAATTGAATTTTTGTTTGAAAATTATAGTACCTATATAGTTTGCTATTTTAATTGTCTTTCCAACGACCTTTTTTCAAAATGTTAAATGTTCAGAGTTGCAATAACAGTACGAGAATTAAAAAAAAAACTAAATTTCCAACTTAGTACTGGATCGATCCTAGCGATCTCCTTACATTTTCAAACATCGAACCCTAGAAGTGGCACAAGCCTCGTGACGTAAGGCCGCCCCGCGCGCCACGCTGTAGCCGGCTTGTTTCGTATGCCTGTCGCAGCTCGGCCGGTTCGGCGCACACATCTACCCGTGTAGTTTGATCCTCTCAATGACCGCTGGACCGAGAGTCTCGGCACACGTGTTCTAGAACAATTTAAAAAAATAAACATTTGAACCGGACGCATTCGAAATTCAAACATGGTGTCAAACGTGACGTGATTGAACCGCGAGAAAAGTTTGACAGGTGACGTTCCGCGCGTGTTTTTTCTCGAGTGCCAGTGAGTAGGGTTGTTTACAGTGGACTGTTGACTGAAAGTTAACCTGAAAATTTGAATCTAGTGGTCTTTCGTTTTTCGTGTTGTGTCAGTGACTTGGGAAAAGAAAAAAAAAATAATTAGATAACAGTTCAGTTTATACCAGTTAGTGTTTTGTTACAACATTATCACTTATCACTACATACTTGATGTCGAAGAACAGCTGATAACCATTTTTATAACTAGAGAAAAGAGAGACAAATAAATTGTCAATTAATTGGTAAACATAACCTGCTATAAAATATTATTTTGTATATATTTACTGTTTCTTAATTTATTTGACTGAAAAAAAACTTTTGTCTAGACAATTCTCAACTATTAAAACTAAATTACGGACGTAATTTTAACGACCTTTACCTACCTACCTAATGAAAGTTAACTATCTATACTACCAAAATTTTGTAGAGTAACCTATGAAAATTATCACACATTTAAGTAAATCAAACAGCCATTTTTCACATAACTGAAACAAGCTTGAACAAACATCACGCATCCATAAAAATGCCATCAGTGTCAAAAATCGTGGTAGGTAAACTCATGCGCACCTCAGCCAACATACACGTGTTATTACTAACCAAATACCAAAACCTGTAATCCCTTGAGGTTAACAAAACATTAGCGCAATAAATACTTTATGTTTGAGTAAATAACATATCGGCTTTACTAATAGGTGCCGATTTGACAGAAAACAATCGATTGCGCAGGCACATACTATACTTCAAGTTCTTTGTGTGCGCAGTCTCCAATATCGGAATTTTTTAAGTGGTTTTAGACCTCTCGATATTTCCCAGTAAGTTATTAACGATTGCAATATGAAATGTTTGGTTTACATTCTCTTTAAGTACTCTAGGTATCTGGTATGTCAATTAAGTTGTACCTGTTTCTATGGCTTTTAACTTTTCCTCGCAATCACGAATAATATCAGTTTCTGGTAAGAAGCTATTTATGCAGAATGAAAATGACCGATGGTCAAAGAATTGTACACAATTTATCTACATACCCAAAATTTGACCGGTCACACTAAAGGTATTCTAATTCGATGATGGTCATTAGCAAACATATTCCGCGCTAGTCCGTATCGCCCGTTATGGAAATATTTATCTTATTGCTATTAATTGGATTTGCGTGTTCACTTTCGTTGTGTGACTATCTATTAGGATGTGTTTTACCTACCTAAGCACCTTTATAAGCAATTGCATTTATTACTTATCATGTTTACATTATGAAGTAGGTATTCATTCAGATAAGTTTTCACTATGTGCACCATACTACTATCAACCAAACTTGTATAATCTTTTCTAAGGTTGCCTAGAGATCACTCATAAGTGATATAATCAACCTTTGTACAGTTTGTTTTAGTTTTTTTAATTCTCAATTTTATTTTATATATATTGTTTAAAGCATATTTTACAGACCCGCCATTTATGTTTTGAAAAGTGATAGTGACGTGAACATTTTTACAATACAGTGCTCGGCAATTGAGGGATTAAATCAATGTGTCAAATCTATTAAAAAATATAATGGTACTTCAGAGATTCAGATAGTGCTGCTTTAGCAGATGGTACAATACGATATCGATAAATTAAAAATGAAATACTCGATGAGTTTTTAAAAATGGAACTCAACTAAAAGTGGACTATTCAGCCAGTGTTTGTAACTTAAAAAAATGGTCTAGTGAGGGATCATGGAACACCCTGGCGGCTTTACGGCGTCGCCCTGGGCCGCCATGCTGGGCCATGGCATGCATGGCATGATGCAGCATGACTATTCGCATGCCCATGCGTCTATGCCGATGGATTTGCATGTGCCACAGCCGTTTCCGTATTATCGGTAAGTTTGTTAAACAATATTACAAGGATGACAAGATATGGGTATTTCAATATTTAAAATTTAATCGAAATTGCATATAACGGTAAGTACAAATCGTTTATTGAAATAAATGGTGCCGTTCGTAATTTTAGCTTAGACCCACGATTAGAAAAAGGTATGAACAAATATGTCAAGTTCCTTAATCTGTTAAAAGTTTGATGAATTTTGTCTTGAAGAGTGCCAAAACAATACAAACAAAAAACAAATTGACCTAATGTTTTCTATTTCTGTTCACGGTGCGGCAGTTCTTGGTCTCAAAGCTTGCCTGGGCAAGGATGAGGTGAAGATGGAGCGAGGGTTCCCAGAAAATGCCTATTTACTCTCAATTTAGCGTAGGGGGTGGCCGTTACTGGATAAACGGACGCTGGCAACTCATTCCATATTTGATGTGATTTTTGACTTAGGACTTCCGATCGAGGATTTACCTCATTTCACTACTCAGAGCATCTTTTGAGGGTCACCTCCTAGTATTAGGGGGTAGTCAGAGGCATACTCAAACTTAAGTTGGGCATATGTAGCTATCGTCAATAAGTGAAACGTTGCAAGCATTGCCGTGAATACCGCAGAGCCACATATTGCATTCGGATTTTCATGAGTCAAATGCGCACATAAACGTTCGTGCCTCGGGATCAGAAGGCGGGCTCTAATCCACTTGACCACACACTCTTCAGAGGAGCTCCATTGACCAAGCAATTGGTCGCGGCGTTTCTTATTGTGTGGTGGATGATGAATTCCGCTCAACCCCCTTAGTCTAGGAAAAGGCACGGCACTTGGCTCACAGTGGTCGATTACAGACAGATGATTATCTCCTTTTATCCATTTTCTCTCCTCACCGATTGGCTTAGCGGATCTGCTACACGCTAATTAAAGCTTAATCAGCAATTATGACACCACCCAATCACCATAGGCATACGGCACGGCCGTAAGGCGTACTTTCGCTTGAAGGTTTTTGTGTTAAAAAGTGGATGCGTCCGATATGGGTAGTTATTAGGACGAGATGCCGTCGGCTTCGGGTGTTTTTGCGGAACAAGTATCTTGGCATAGCGCACGGTTGCCTATATCATCATCATCAGCCCAGAATCTTCCAATGTTGGATATGAGCCTCCTCTTCATTCATTAGGTCTATCTTTTTACTCGTTAATTTTAAAAACATTGCATTTCTCGTAATTTATTTAACGATCTAGAAAAAAAATGCCTCGTATATCCTATCTACTCTACACATTTACTCAATTTAAATTTTTCTTCTTTAATTTCTCTACTTTAAAATAACAAATATAATTCGTCATATGTAAGGTACCTAGTAACTTAACAATTTTTAAGGAAGAAGTTTAACTATTAATACTAATTACCCAAAGAACTAATGTTACCTCAGAATTTCAACGGTCTATTTTTGATCCCTAGAAAAATCTAATCCCGCATCCATACTGAGAAATCGATATAAATATCGATTGGAATCGAATCACTGTCATTGCTGTCGTCCGTCGCCGCTAATGTCGATTCGCACTATAATCTGAGCATGCATAGTCTGAAATTAAAAAAATTACAATCCAATATGGCCGCCAACCTTATCATTTTGCGGTGACCATTGCGTATCATTTGGACAGACCCTAATTATATGTTCGATAGTCGGTTTCCGATTTCCTTTTGTCCTTTTAGGATTAATATTGATGTCATTGAGAACATCCTTCCTTTTATTAATTTTTATTCAGGCTTTCGAAACACATGAGTCTCATATAATATCCAAGAAATTAACCATGAAACTATCAATTTATCTTTTTGATATAAAAACTACGGCAAAAGCAAGCACATTACAATCAATAGAATCTAAATAACATTGCTTCCGAAAATCTTCAAAAAGCCACCCGTTTCTCATTTTAAGAAAACGTTCAATAATCAATATGTGTTAATTAAATTCACACTGGCAATCATAAACTCTAATCGACGAACAATCGAAAATAAAAAAAATACACGAATTAATTTATCTAAATTCGGAATTTGAATTTCAAAAAGCGTTCTTCGCGCAACCTCTGTATTTGGGTAAGTTGCATTTTAGACCACTTCATTATGAGTGGTGTCGATTGGACCGAGGACTTTGACTCGCGTTTTGCTGAATTCCTTTTATCATCAATTATTAATGACGAACGCCGACGGAATAATCCACGTGTATTTCGCGAACTGAATAAGTTCTGATTCAGGTATTTGTGTTGTGAGTTTGGACAAATTAAGCCAGCCAAATATTGGCCGTGTATTCGATCTTAACCATAGCAGGCGCGTCTGGAGCTGAAACCAGGCTTTTAAGACCTCGCTCATGGGCCTTTTGCCCCAAACAGGGCTACGTGACCAAATGCTCATTTTAGCACTTTTCCGAGCTTTCTTACGATACGTTCTGATTTTGAAATCATTCATCCTCTAAGTACCTACTTAAAATACCTACTAATACAGAGAACGTTAGGTGCTTTTTTTGAGAGCTTACGTTTATTTATATTTACCTACTGTCCTTATGTGCTTTTTGGAGACAGTTGGAGTTCTTGCAGAAATACATTGAAAGTTAAATTTTGAAATTTAAGGATTTTGTAATCGCCTGCCAGCGTCTGATTTTCCACAAACGTACGACCTTCAAAAAGAGATTTATTAGTCATTTTATGAAAAGGCTTTTACGGTATAGGTACCTCACCCTTGCCTCGAAAGCTTACTCATCCGTAAATATAAAATCTAATAGGGACTCTGGGACTATTTTGTCTCTAATTTACCGAGAAACAACCACTACCATAAGTATATAGCAAGAACCGCGCCATTTTAACTTTTTCCTATCTCCCCTTCATTTCCCATTCCTGGTGATTTCCCGACATGCACCATAAATGGCCTTCAAAGCCCCAACCGTCATAAATCGATTGCCGATTGATAAAAAGCAATAGCTCCTTTAATCCGGGTTGCCATCGTAAAGAACGTCACAATTAGTCAGGGAACTGCATTATTTATGGTAAAAGCGATTTTGTTACCAAAGAGGTGGTCGATACGTGGAGACTATTTTCATAACTGGGTTTGACCCAGCGGCGTTGAAGGCTTTTTGGGATATTTTAGACCTTAGTGGGAACCAGAATGCACTATGAGGTTGCCGACCCACATTTCAAGGCTAAAATCACGTTTATTGCCCTTTAGTAATATATTTTGAATTTGATTTGGTAGTAAGCGGCATAGCAATAGCGGCAGTGTATGAACATTTCAACGGTCTACCTATTACGGTTCATGAGACAGCTGGCAGACAGACGGACGGACGGTCGAAAGGACAGCGGAGGCTTAGTAATAGAGTCCTGTTGGCACCCTTTGGGTACGGAGCACTAAAACTAAAAGTATGAAAAACAAATTGTCTATATATGACAACGGTAACGATAGACAGTTCTTTATTGCACTAACTAAAGCAGTACAACGGATGAACTTAATGCTTTTAAGCATTTTCTTTCAGGTGAACCGTGTGTAGTATGGAGTGGGTGGTAGTGCTATTTTAATGTAGAAATAATAATTCAAAAATATACATTTATTATACAGAGATACTATGAAGGTCATACATAAACATCATAATAATTTCTTTGACTTTAAGCCCCTAATGCCTATTTTATCTATACCCTCTGAACTACGCCTTCAGGAGGGATGGAGCCACCTCAGTAGTCTAGCGGCTCGCCCACCCGTGTCAGATCTAAAGGTCCCGGGATCGATCCCCAGGGGTACTCCCAATACAATACAATATTGTGCTTGGTTTGGTTGATGGTAGGACTTAGTTATGTCTGCATAGCTAGAACCACCATCTATGGTGATAGCCAGCTGTTACCATCAGAGAAATATCTCTGGTCGTAACAGCTAGTCTCTGTCACCATTACAGCATTTCTAAATTGTTGTGTTCTGGCATTCAGAGGTAAAATAGACAGTTCATCAGACTGTTGAGGATTCCGGGTGTTGTGGTTTGGTTTGGTTTGATTTGCCGAAGGAAGCACCTTCGGCAAATCAAACCAAATTTATGTAATGGGCGGTCTTATCGCTTATGAGCAATATATTTCAGACAATCTATCAGTATTTTGGTTGTGACTTGTGATTGTGACATTCGAATGTGGAATGAACTCATGACTTGTTGAGATTTAGGTATATTTCCTTTTAAAAATTATAACTAAGAGACTAAGTTTTTCTATGATGTGTTTAGAGTCTTAGCTAATTATGCCCATTATTTATAACTGTATGAATAGATACTGCCTAAAACCGAATCTGCCACTAAACGACGCAATGTCATAAACATAATCTGCCCATTACTGACTTGTCTATCCAAGAAATTGTTTTATTCCGTGGTAGGTACCTCACAAAATGCACGCCTGTCTATGGAATAAAAATTTTATTTCATTTAATTTTCAATACATATTAACAAACAAAGGAAACCAACAAATTGCGATAAGTTTTTCATGAAAGCTAGTAGGTTAGTTATATGTGCTCATATTTAGTTAATATTTTGATATTTCATGAAGCAGTGGGTAATTCTTACTTTTAGCAGGAAATAGCTTAGCCCGAGCGATGTTAAATATTATAAGAATGTTGTCATTACATGCAACATGACCACAAGAAATGGATCCCTTTCATACCTGTGCAGGACATACAAGGGTCGTTTTTTATAGGTTAGCTCTTGACCTCTAGGCCTCTAGGCCGTGTTTGAAGCGAGTTTTCCTAGAAAACGCCTGAAAAAGGGATTTTTGAAGGTGTTGGGGTCTTATGTAACGAGAAAGAAAGTCAAGAGATGACCTGCCATAAAAAAACAACTATTCTACTAAAATGTTCTTAATACCTCGAGTCGGGTATGCTATAGCACAACAATTTGCATTATTTTAATCGGTAGGTCTATGATGTAATTTAGGAGTAGAATTAGCCGTATCTATGTATCGGTCGGACCCACGATTCACTGGCAATCAAGGATACAAGATATGTCACAGCTCATTTGAAAGAGTTGGTACAATGCAAACTCCTTAGATGATTATTTCGGGCTTGGCACTAGTGCGGGCGGCCAGTGGATAAAATAATATAAAATACCAGTAAAAATAATATTTTTTTTCTGAGAAAGTTATAAATTAAGCAATGTGGAAGTAAACCATGATAACAGCAAAATTATAAGTACCGTATAACTATCTCACGCCCGCCTCTGGAGCCAGGGTGCAATGCTCCTTGACGTATCGTATAATGGTACTTAGGTATTTAAGGTGTTCTACCCCCACTGATTAATGAGGATGTGTCAAAGTTGCATACATCATTTGCCGAAATGAAAATAAATGCAATATAACGGCTCAAAACAAGACCATTGAAAAAATTATGAATCAGAACTGATCAAAATCAAAAAGGAGGTAGGTAGGTACATATGCAATATTTGAACTCACCCCCTATGGGTCTCAATGCGTTCAACACTGTTAATGTCAGCATGTCAGCGTACTTAGTCAACACAGCTCCATACTTCAAAGTCTTCACAAACTTGTAATCAAACTTGTAATCTGGTTGGTGGTAGGACTTTGTTGAAGTCCGCCTGGCTAGCTACCACCATCTTACCTAATTCTGTCGCCATAATAACAACTCTAAAATTGTTGTGTTCCGGCATTCAGAGGTAAGATAGCCAGTTCCTCAGTTTGTTGAGGATTCCGGGTGAAGTGCGCCTCCACCTTCGGCCTTATCTTAACTTGTTACCAGGTGAGATGAAGGCCAAGCGCTTCCCCGTCGTACAATAAAAAAAAAAAAAAAAATGTTTGTACCTCTCCATATTATCTTACACCAGCAGCCGTTCTTACCACACTGTGACCAAACGAGACACAAGTCTCGTGAAATTAATTTCTATGGAGCAATTAAGTCGCCTGACGGCAGAATGTACGACATTTTGTTTTCTGTTTCTGATCAACAAGTGTAGGTAATTGCTGTTTTAAAATGGTTACTGTTGACAATGTTTTATAGATAATGAGTTGATATTAAGAGGGCCCTCGTGTACCGCTGATTTCGCGTTCCAGTGCAAACGTTTTTTGTCGTTTATTTCAAAATGGCATATCCGATTCAATGGAATTATATGAATACCTAGATTATGCCTAGACTTGTAAATTGAATTTGAATGGGACAGAATATTTCGAAATTAATGATGTTATTAAGTTTTTAAAAGGTATTGTGGAGTATCATAATCATTTTTATAATCTTATTCTGAAAAAAGGGGGGGGTAGTATACTACTCCTCCAAAGAGTGTATTGAGGGAATTTGCCATAGTCACCTCGCTTTGCAGGTCGGTTGGTGATAGAAGAGGTACCTACCTAAGTACTTAAATAAATAAATAAATAAACAAGTATAAATATTACAGGACATTAATTTTACACGGCGCGGGAAATCAATTATTGGGCTCGCGCCTTCAGCGCCGCCCAGGTTCAGAACCAGGCCAGCGTATTGTCCTTTCTTTAAAAAAAAAAAAAATTACACGGCGCCATCTAGTCCCAAAATATTGAAGCTTGTAATATGGGAACTAGATTACGGATATAATACTAGTATACTTTTTTTTTATTTCACGATTGAACAGCTTGATATTTGGCATAGATGTTGTGAAAAAACTGATACATTTTGAAATTAATTTGACAAGCCTCATAGCTCAGATGGTAGTAACTCTGCCTTCGGCGCTGTAGGCTGTGGGTTCGATTCCCACCCAGGACAAACATGTGTGTGATGAATATAGATGTTTGTTCTGTGTTTGGGTGTTGTATCATATAGTACGTATGTATTTACAATAAGTATTTAAGTATTCTATCCGTAATCTAGTTCCCATATTACAAGCTATGCTTAGTTTGGGGCTAGATGGCGCTGTGTAAAATAAATGTCCTGTAATATTTATTTATTATTATTTATTATTTAATTATAATAATAAACACATTTATGTTCTCACAAAGCAGACAGGTACAAACTGGATAAGGTAAATAAACATAAGATAATGCTGCAGATAATGTAGCCAACCTGTTAAGCGAGAGACTGCCTGAAATAGGTAGAATACCTGGGCCACAGGACTCCAGTGCCCACTCTCCGCAGATTTACCTACTTATACAAATATTCAAATATAACAAGACTCACAGCTCAGTTGGTAGTAGCTCTGCCTTCTGCGCTGTCGGTTGTGGGTCCCACCCAGGACAAACATTTATGTGATGAATATAGATGTTTGTTCTGTGTTTGGGTGTTGTATTGTATGATAAGTATGTATTTACAAAAAAAAAAGTATCTATGTATTCTATCCGTAATCTAGTTCCCATATTACAAGCTATGCTTAGTTTGGGACTAGATGGCGCTGTGTGAAATTAATGTCCTATAATGTCCTGTAATATTTATAACGAAGCTGTAGGTGGTAAACAATTGTAGTAAACCCGCGGGCATAAGCTAGTCATTTTATATACACTTCATTATTAAATAAATGTATTGTGCATTGCGGCCCTAGCAAGGAATATCGGGATAAAACACCAGAGTACAACAACAGCATTTATTACAAGCCTCAAGCTCAGATTTTAGTAACTCCTTCTGCGCTGTAGGTTGTGGGTTCGATGCCCACCCAGGACAAACATTAGTGTGAAGAATATGGATGTTTGTTCTGTGTTTGGGTGTTGTATCATATAGTACGTATGTATTTACAAAAAATATATATCTTATAGTGTTCTATCCGTAATATAGTTTCCGTATAGCTATGCTTAGTTTGGGGCTAGATGGCGCTGTGTGAAATCAACGTCCTGTAATATTTATGTTTGTTACTCTCCACATAATATGTTTTTTTAATGTACGACGGGGAAGCGCTTGACCTTAATGGATGTCAATCCCTTAAATCCCTGGTTACTAGTGTGATAATTATTTAATGAAATCAGTTTGCCGCTCTACTTTTTGTGGAAGGATATGATGTCATAATCGATTTAATTGCGCCACATAGTTGCTGATAGTTGCGCCGCCTTGTACGGCGCTGTCAGTAAATAACGCACAATAGAGAAATAATTCTCGCTCTGACGCAGAATAAATATAGGACTCTTCACTTCACACAAGCGATGGCCAATATATTACGCTGGCTCAAACTCAATAAGAAAATAAACTAGCCAAGTGCGAGTCTGACACGCACACCGGGGGTGTCCTACCCACGTTTTAAGATAAAGCATGCAGTTTTTTTGCATTTCATTTTGGAGCTTTCGTGTGTTTCGTGAGACGGATCACGCTTTGGCAATTTTTAGTATTGGTTGACATACATATATAGTTATTGATCACACCAAGAGCTACAGTAAAATTCTTTAAAAATCACGTTTCCCCTATTATTACTGTATATTAAATGTAATATCTTTTTATTATCTACGGTTCATCAGATAAAGCTGGCAGACAGATGGACGGACGGACGGACAGCGGATAGTTTAGGTTTGAGGAACCCTAAAAACTAGACCTATGACTATTTTCCCCATCATGAATTCTCTGAGCATTCAGCCTCATAAAATATGAGGATATTCTAGAGAAAGTAGTCAGAGGCACGTCCAAAAATTAGGTTTTGCACATATGCCCGTAATTTGCATTAAATACCTACGTGTCAGGTTGCGAGCCCAAAGAATACTAGCTAATAACAACTAATAATCGGGTATTTGGTCCTAAGGATATAGATGGCGCTGTGTGAAACTGCGTCCTCAACACGACCTTCACAGTCAGTGCAAAATCAAAGTCAATCTTGTTTCTTCAGTATGTTTTTTTATTTGATGGTTAAGCTCTTGCCATGTTTAACTCTACGCCAGAGTAAAAATGAGGTTCGATTCCCAGGGCCGTACAATAGTGTGCTTGGTCGTGTTCCGGCATTTAGAGGTAAGATAGCAAGTTCCTCAGTTTGTTGAGGATTCCGGGTGAAGTGCGCTTTCAGCCTTATCATAACTTGAAAAAACCAGGAAATATGAAAGGCAAGCGCTTTCCCGTCGTGATATAAAAAAAAACTCTTACGGGCAATAATAGGTACTTACCTACAAAATTTGGCAGTATATTGTCAGTGACATAAGCTGACATATGTCACGAATGATATATAACTAATGTGAACCGGACTGACGACCTTTAAATTTACCCCTAAACCCGTATTACCCCATGAACTACTGGACACACCAGACTCTCCTTACCAAGGCGCCACCTCAATGAAGCCTCTTGTAAGTTACACGGATTGACACACATAAAGGTTGGTGCCAGCCCCGTGACCTTGGAGCCAAAAGAGTTAAAACAAGAGTAAAAGAGCCAGCTAGAGGCCCTTACCCGCAGCCCGATTGATGGGATCCGGTGGAAGGCACACGGATATTGTATTTTTATACAACTTGGAGACGGAACAAGATGTTGAGTGCTTCTCTTGCCGTACAGTACAGTACAGTACAGTAGTAGTAGTAGTAGTAGTACAGTAGTAGTCTTGCCTACAGTAGGGTTACTGCGTGTGTAGGTGACATCCACAAAGAACATGGTCTACGCAGCTCTCCATTGCGACTGTCAACTTGAGGCATAAAGGTGTTATAAGCCTCGAGTGCCCGTAATTTCACCGGCAAACATAGGTACTTACTCTTTAAACCAGAACACAGCAATGCTCCTTTGCAGCCGAAATAGGTATGGTCGTAGTTTAGGGGATCTACTATTCATAATTAGTAGGTTGTGGGTTCGATTCGCATCCTGGACAAAAAATGCGAGATGATGAGTTTCTGTGTTTGCGAGTTGTAACTATTGTATATATATCTATATCTATAATCACAAGATTTGCTTAGTTTCGGGCTAGAGCCGCTGTGTTTTTAATATATTTTGATGTTATTCTATTACGTTAGTCAAAAGAAGACGGTTGTGTATAAATAGATAGGCAGGTGAAGAAACAAACGCTAAGATAATTAGCTAGTACAAGGAAATAACCACGGCAAGGAAATGAGGGGTGCTGAACCGCAATGTCAACAGACTAAACAGACGCAAGTGGGATTAACCGCACAATCATGAGATAACGTTTCCTTGGAAGCTTCAAGCTTTGAATACTACCTGGCTACTATTACGAACAATCTACCTTTTATACTAGTTTCTGCTCGCGACTTCGCAAGCGTGGAACTCGTTAAATGAGTGTATATTTTTTTCTGGTCTAGATCAATATCTATACAAAATTTCAGCTCAATCTGTGCGGTAGTTTTTGCGTGAAGGAGCAACAAAGAACGATTTCGTTTTGTCTTGTCTTGCATTGTTTGATATCTCATTCCCATCTGATTTGAACAGATTTTTGGGTTAAATTATCTCCTATTCTTTATTGTTATTGAGTGACAAACATATTTGAATTTTTGGTCATCATGGTAGAAATACTATTGACCGTAATTGAGTGATTACATTTGTGACATTTATGACATTTGAATTATTGACCCATTCCACTGGGACACTGCATTTTTCGGGATAAAAAGTAGCCTTTGTATAAATCCAGGGTTTAAACTATCTCCATACAAAATTATATTGAAATCCGTTCAGACGTTTAGGTAAGGATTGACAAACGTATACACAAATGGGCTACTTACTTGTTCCGTCTTCTAGTTGTATAAATAAAAAAATAAAACATACATAAAAACTTACGCTCTTTTAATATTCACATCAACAGTCCATTAGTGTCCACTGCTGGACAGAGCCTCCAAAGCTGGAGGGTTTTTGCCATAATCACCACGCTTGGTCACATATTTCTTAGTCAGCTTTTACGATATCCGTGGGCTGATGATTTAACCACCAACACACTTGAAAAAGCCTAAGATGGAGAACGCTTGTCTAAAAGTAACCTGCCTGTTCACTCATTTAAATTCAAATTATAGTATTATTTACCGCCTCTGTGGTCTTGTGGTCCGCCCACCGGTCAGATCCAGAGGTCCCGGGTTCGATCCCCAGGGGAGTACAATATTGTGCTTGGTTTGGTTGGTGGTAGGACTTTGTTTAAGTCCGCCTGGCTAGCTACCACCATCTTACCTAATTATGTCACCTTAACAATTCTAAAATTGTTGTGTTCCGGAATGTAGAGGTAAGATGCCAGTTCCTCAGTTTGTTGAGGATTCCATGTGAAGTGCGCCTCCACCTTCGGCCTTATCTTAACGTGTGACCAGGTGAGATGAAGGCCAAGCCCTTCCCCGTCATAAAAAAAAATGTACATTAATTTTGTTCATGTCATCTGTACCGTTTTAAAATTAAATGTTTTATAGTTAAATGTTTCATACTTGAACAACAAAAAACGGGGTTGTCTGGTGCGAACCGCCTTAGTGCGCCTTTTGCTTGCTAGGTTGGTTACAATACAATGGTATATATTTATTTGTTTATTGTTTTTGTGATTTATGGTATTTTTTATAAAATTTATTATGATGTTTATGTAAGTAACTTATTGAATGTTTTTTTTTTTTTTTGTATATTTAAGTGTAAGTAGTAAGTAACTATATATAGAGGTATATAATCATAAGTATATGTTATATTTTCACACTGTACACACCCAATACAAAACACACTCACTATACACTTCACAAAATTGCTAATCTCGCGAGGTCTAGCAACCCTCGTCAAGGTTTCGGCAGAATACCAGCGCCTTTCTACTTCTCAGTAGTAAGGCATTCGTGCTGAGCCGGTGCCTTTTTGCTGTTGTGGCACACAATTGTATTACCTACTACTTTATGTAATTTTCTAGGTTATTTTTTTCGTGTTTCTAATAATGTTTTCTTTTTACTTTCATTTTTTTTTTCTTTTTTGTATTTAGATTGTTTAGATTTTCTTTTGTGTGTAATATCATTATGTTCTTTTTTATATGTGTGTCTCATTGTGTGTCTTAACAGTAAATAAATAATTTCTGATTCTGATTCTGATTCTGTACCGGGCGCTTCATGTATATTTTATGCAGGTCCAAATTTCGCACGTAATTGTTAATTTTCTGCATAGCACAATGCCCATTTGCATACCTACTTCTTTTAAATATAAATTATCAGCTCATAATTACTTCACGGTTCCGGGCCGCTTAGGAATTTGCTGTTCTGTGGGCACAGTACAAAAACATCAGTTAACAGTAGAGGCATTTAAGTACACACATGTACTTAATTTAATCATTCATCATATGAGTTCATACACGTATACCGAACAAAGATAAACTAAGGCCTCCTCCAATCGTCAACACAAATAGCGACTCTAAGCCTCGAGAAGTGGGACTTCCCACATCCTCATGTCGCGTACTTGTACCTGGGCGGGGAGACGAGCCTACCCTTTTCTTATAAAAAAAAATTAAAGCGTCAAATTTTCAAAACGTTACTGAAAAAGTAGCTTACATTGCAGAAATGTGTACTTACTTACTATTTCTTACATAAGTCACACATGCTGCTAGAAATAAGGTACCAATACCAAAACGATAAACTTGTGAGCGGTCGTAACACCTGACAGAAGTGAAGCGGTTGCGTTTTTGCCGGTCACCAAAAGTACACAAAAAAGTTACACACATGTAAAACGTAGAAGTAAATAGCTTTTATTAAATTGAAATCTGACTACAATCGGGGCTACGTTCCGCAACTAAAAGTCCCAGCCGTTGTTCTTTTAATTTATACTAAAAAAAAATACTAGTAAAGCTCTGAAAGGTCTTGTCCGAGAATGTACTGGTAACTATTTAAATATACCAGTTTTTGTCGCGAGCTTGAGTAGTGGTGTTACCGTTTACCATAACATTACTGTGCATTGGGGGAGAAAAAAGGCGAATAAAAGAAATGTGCCAAAAGGGATGCAGGGCAATTGAACAAATGAAAGGGCAGCGGGGCTAGGGAAATATTTAGGGATAGTGGTGCCGTGGAGTGGAATTCTCTATACAAGAAAGTTTATAAACATTGAACGCTTACGATTATTTTGAGCTACACTACTTACTTATCTAGGTTTTGGGGGGGTCTATCTCCTCGTGGTAAACTCTGAACAACGGAATCATTGAACTTTGAGACAACGGTTACGGCTAAATGACCGAAACAAATGAAAAAACTGGAGGAGGCCTATACCCGAGAGAGGTCCAAAGGTACTAAGTATCCCAAATTTGACCGAAAAATCAATATCCAAAAAATAACTTTACCTTCTGTGACATAATTTTAATGAGTTAAATTTGATAACATGCCAATGCTAAAACAATCACAATGGGATTGTAAGCGTTCAGGAAGAAAAGGCTTTTTATTCTAATTTTATTTTATTACGGCTAAATGATCCTATTACTTATACTTATACTATTTTGCCGTGGTGATAGCGGCTTAAGAATCAAATATTACAGGACATTAATTTCACACAGCGCCATCTAGTCCCAAACTAAGCATAGCTTGTAATATGGGAACTAGATTACGGATAGAATACATAAATACTTTTTCTTTTTTTGTAAATACGTACTTATCATACAATACACAGCCAAACACAGAACAAACATCTATATTCATCACACAAATGTTTGTCCTGGGTGGGAATCGGACCCACAGCCTACAGCGCAGAAGGCAGAGTTACTACCAACTGAGCTATGAGGCTTGTTGTTGAATCGACTCCTTTACTGCGATAACCACTCCGCCTTCCATGCAATGGTTATGGGAAAATCCTTCAGCTTTGGAGAAGATCTGTCGAGGAGTGGACACTAGTGGGCTGTTGATGTGATCCTATTTCTGGTTGTAAAGCGGATCTGTATAGAGGTCAACTTAGCAACAACCCTCCTGCCAAGCACTACTTGCCCAGGTAATGCCCAGGCAAGCCTTGAGGGCAAGAGCTTTCGCATTCAGATAAAAAAATTACAAATTTCAGGTTCAGCGCCCTCTGTACAGATTTCCCCGTCCCGATTTAGTAGCTGACTGCAGACGGCAAATGGAGTGTAAGAATTAAAAGGTGATCGCGTCCCTCCCGTCTGTCGCCGGCTTTATTAGCTCTTCTCATTATTTCATTCTTAACTCTTATATTGCTATTTTGCTGTTTTCTTATTTCAAAGTTTTGGAATGAGTAACGGACTCACGACTTTTACCCATTCGATTACCCATTTTTACGTATGATTACTACGCAGTGTGGATCTCATGAGGAACCCCTACTAGGGGGTAGTCAGAGGCACGTCATGCCCACGGTTTGCAAGTAGCTAGTATTGAGTACGTGACAGATTGCAAACATTCCGTTGCTTAACGGAATACTAGCCAGTAACACATGCCATTCGGATTTTTGGTCGTAGGACATGCAGGTTTCTTCATGATGTGACCTTCACCGTCAGAGCATAACGTGTCAGTTGTTTTGGAATGAAGTATACTTATATTTGAATTAGTATACTGAAGTGTCTGTAAAGCCGTAGGAAAGGTTCTCACATGGCGACCACGATTAAGCGCGAAAACGGAGATTTCAGCACGATTAAAAGGAGTGTGGGAAGTCGATGTATCGATATGACATTTTTAGATATTTGGGCTTCGATTGGGGAAGGCCTATATGCAGCAGTGGTCGTCTGTGGGCTGATATTCTTTGGTTGGTACCTACCTACCTATATAAGTAGGTACTGCCCATCGGGTGCCCAAGAGAGACAGCATAAATAAAATCAAAAGCCCTTCGAAAACCCGTGTTAACAATATTTTACATAATCGATGTCTTCCATTACTCCTACAAGAATACAGCGACAAAAGTCACACTTTATTAAAGTCTATTTGTTTTATTGAATAAATAATGTGTTCGCTTGTTCCTGTCCCGCGATGATGGAGAGGGTATGCTGTGGAACAGTAGGGGTTCCAGGGTCTTGTGCACTCGTTCATAGCTCAGAGGTCACTTAGTCTTTCGGCCCAGGAGATTAAACAATGCAAACATAAAATCAAGATTACCTAAATAGCTTGGCGTGAGTGATTGACTGACTTACAATGTACAGGCTAATTTGATAGTACAACTAACTTGAAATGAGGTGTCTTTATAAAGTGAAAAATAAGTGTATGAAGAAAGTATTTTTCCTAATTCCCACGGGATATTGAGAATGAAGACCCAAGCGTTCTACTAGTCTCACATACAATGTATAAAAGGTTCCATACAAACTTCGAGGAATATTACCGCTGATGGAAAAGATATGCTCTTTGCAACATCAATATGATTTTTTTTATCAAAAAGGTTGTTTTTTGATACACGATCTATATGTCTGCCTGCTGCGCTGTAGGCTGTGGGTTCGATTCCCACCCAGGACAAACATTTGTGTGATGAATATAGATGTTTGTTCTGTGTTTGGGAGTTGTATCATATAGTACGTATCTATTTACAAAAAGTATTCAAGTATTCTATACGTAATCTAGTTCCCATATTACAAGCTATGCTTAGTTTGGGGGTAGATGACGCTGTGTCAAATTAATTGAATATTTATTTATATTTATGTACAATGTATTTTTATTACAAGGAAAGCAGTCGGGTTAGGACCGTTACAAATGGTCTAAGTAACTTAACAGTTCCAGACCTGTACCAGGCGGAAGCGTGCCCAAGATTGGCTACATACTGGCTACATTGCCACACTGAGTTACCTAAGCTAATTCGCTGGTCTAAAGAAATTGAAATCTGTATCTATATGTATGAATATGTTTCTTCTTTCGAATACCTATCACACATAGATTTGCCATCGCCTTAATAAATGTTAAGAAATGGAACTCGTTGCCCTCGTCTGAGTTTTCTCACCAGTACGTCTTTTTAGACAAGCGTGCTCTATCTAAGGCCTCATCTTTACATGTTTTTCAAGTGAGCTGGAGATTCAATACGGTTGGCCAACCAATAAAAAATAAAACATCTAACAAAGTTGTCTGTAATCCTTTTTGACGCACAGGTGCATTAAAAACATTTAATAAAATAACATTTATCCCGCTAGCGCCCGCATTCACAAATTATTCAAAATTACTCGAAAAACAAAACGCTCGCTTTGATTAATTGGCGCCATTTTTCTTTTAGCTCCTTTAACGACATAAAAATAAAAACCTTCCCGTAAACACAGTTCAGCAAAAGTAACCTTATTGCATTGCATTAAAAGTGTAGTATAGACCTTGAAATTGTTTTATGTATTAATTTGTTTAAGATTTTGTCGTATTTTAAATATGACTCACTAGCACAACAAATTAGTGACCCAAGAAGGCCTCGGATTACCGCAGAGTTTCACACTCCATTACAAACGTAGTTTGTTGTTCATTTCAAAATGGCATGTCCGATTCGATCGAGATTATACAGGTATAGTTAGATAGGGATAATCCAAGTTTACTGCGCTTTACTTTTTCTAAAAGCATTATGAAAATTAAAATGTATATTCAAAAGTGTCTGTATGGAAAAAATCTATTCATATAATTTTTTATTTTGTGTAGGTTATATTTATAAATTTGTGTCTTTCTTTCTATGTTTGCATAGGAGGGAATTGTACTGGGCTGTCCTAATAGCAATTCTAGTGCCGGATAGCGGTGAAAATAACTACCTAGTCAAATGTTTTGAATTACTTATCAATGCCTTCATTTAGTAAGTAATAAGTAAGTGTAAGTTAATCAAAGAGCTCGTGTGTTTCTTAAGCTAAAACATGTTTGTCTCATGTCTCATGTTTTCTATCACGACACCTATCAAAAGGCCGGACAAGTGATAACGGGTTTCCTTTTTTAACCGGTTGTTATCAAATAGCCGGACAGCTACATCCCGAGCTGCGCCTGCGCATGTCCCGAGAGAAATACGTTACGCTCGGATTCACGCTGCGAATGTCGCAAGCGTTTGTTTATTTGTTCTGTCTTCGTTTAATGATGATGATATCTCACTTGAGGGTATCATTGATTTACATATTCCATGTTATTTACCTATTTCACAATATGACATCGTAAAACATATGTACAGAGGCGAGCTTAATCGATCTAAAGAATAGTCATGTTTTGATAAGGCCGAAGTTGGAAGCACACAGGAACTGGCCAATTGACCTCTTAATAAAACAGAAATTCTCGGAATCTTAATACAGATAATTTTTATAAGCCACTCTAAGATTAAGGTTTTCATAATCACCTCGCTTGACGGTGGGTTAAAGCCAACCTTCAAGCTCATTTTTGGCACCTTGGTACGCTTTTTGTATCTACTTACATTACGAGATAGAAATTGTTAATTGAACACCAACACCAAACCAATATAACATTGAAATAATTAACGAGAAAAATTTAAACCATTGAAATTATTAAATAAATTGTAATTATAGCCTAAATAGTCTTTATCAGACGACCTGTAGATGAGATGGACTGTTAGATTTAAAATGAAGTAAGTAGCATAAAATAATTAGGTACTTACTTAGAACTACAGGTTACTTACAGTTAGAATATTTAAAAGTAACTATACAACTACCACTATATAGTTAAGTACTTATAAAATGGGTATAATGTATTTGTATAATATTTGAATAGTAATTTTCGTTTTGTAGATACTTATTCAACATGAAGATAAATCTTACCACCATGTAATTCTATGCTAACCACTATGAAACTTTCGAATTTCGAAATAAATTAAAAACCAAACTAAATTTAAATTAAAAAGCAGTATCTAATCTGTGACACGAGGACGAAAACGCCACTTACGGCCCGCGCGAAAGGCCTAATTACCATTCCCAATCTGAAACGCATAAAGTTAAGATTGTACTAATTAAACATACCGCCGTGTTTGGATTATTCCATTATCTTTGAAATAAATAAGGGATCAGATACCACAATGTTGCTTGATTAGCGGAATGTGTTGCCGTTTTGAAAATGACATTCTGTATTTTTTTTTTAAAGATATTCGTTTTGATATTTAAGGTTTGCAATAAAGTGTTTTCATTCGATTTTTTTTTAAAATATTTTTATTACTTTCTGTTCTGTGACTTGACTGAAAAAGAGATGGATGGATTGCGTAAAAGAGGATATGCGTGTGAAAGGGTTGGATGATTAGCTAACAGCTCCGAAAGTATTTCATATATAAAAAAGTTATTCATAATCTCCGTAATCTAGTTCCCATATAACACGCATAGTTTTATGCTAGATGGCGTTCTGTAAAATGTCTACTAATATTTGTTTATTTACATTCGCAGAAGGCATTAAATTCACCGTTTGTTGGCCATTTTGATAAATCGTACCATGGTAGTTATTCTGTGCCATGGTATAGTATTGACAATTTCCCAGGCTAGATGAAATTAAACTTGGAACACATATCTTCCGTTCGACGCCGACATTCGCAATTTAAAAATGTAATCTGTCATCAAAATGAATGGAATCACCATCATCTCACAATTTCGCCACCCGCAGCCAATCAAACGATGCGATGAGATCCGATGTGTGGGTGTGGTGTGTGTGGTAGCGGGTTGGATAGCGTAGCGATTTGTGATCTGGGGCGTAGATAAAAACAACATTTTAACATTCCTAACAATGGAGGTAGGTAGTTTCATACAGCCAGCGGTTTTGACTGAAAATGCAAAAAAAATACGTCAACAGTGACAGCAAATAAAACGCACTTTTTATAATACCTACTTACAAACTTTAGTCTCTGGAGGAAAACCTTTTGTTAGTTCACTTTAACTTGACTATTCCGTTGTTTTGGGGGCCACAAGTATCATGTTCTTAAACAAGTCATGTAAGGACTTGTTTAAGAACATGAAACTTGTCAAAAGGATGCAAATTAATACAATGCACACCAATACCCTGGAGTACCTTCGTCTAGTAGAAGTCGTTTTTTATGCCATATTAAACAGAATTATTGTGACATGTAAAAGTAACTGACACCAGGACCATTAATAATTATAGTAAATTAGGTTCCTTTAGACAATAATGGTCTTACTCAGGCCTCATAAGTTACTTGATTTTCGTTGTCAAACCCTTGGTTGGCTGTCAACAATAAAAAAAGATAAACTGACTGTAACATCCGTCAAACCACTACCCGCTATCAATAGGACCGCACCCACGTCAATACACCGCCCTGTAATTCCAATGCTTACGAGCATTACCCATCCAGGATCCACTATTATAATGTATTAAGGAATATTATTTTATGACTACAGTTCTGGTGCGCGCGTTATGGCCCTTCGCTAAAAATACCGCGTGTGTAAGCACCTTTATGGGCTTTGATATCAGATCTGTGAGTTCGATTATGGGTTAGTGGGATTTGGGGAGTACTTTTGTGGAAGCCTGCTCAGGAGCTACGATAGTTTTCCCTATGTTGCAACAATATAATGCCCGTTGCGAATTTCACATTCAATAATCTACGATGTGTTTTGAAGCTTTAATTTATATGAAACTATCTCTTTCGCCTGTTCCCTTTATTTCGTTTTTGTGTTAATTTTGTATGTCTTTGTATCAGTTTAGCATTTTAAAATAATTACTTACTTCCGCGGGCTTTCGATGTGTAACTGCTGTAAAATAGTGATTTAACGCTTTGCCAAGCGTTAAATATTTAGTAGTAATAGATGTTCTCTATACACTTCAATGCTTTTAATGGGATGGATATTTTTTCCGTTGAAATGAATATTTATTTTTTTCTTTGAATTATTGTTATCGTTTTTTTTATATTACAAGACATTAATTTCACACAGCGCCATCTAGCCCCAAACTAATCATAGCTTGTAATATGGGAACGAGACTACGGATAGAATACTCAAATACTTATTTTTTTAAATACATACTTATCATCCAATACAACACTCTGTGGTCTAGTGGTTCGCCTACCGATATCATACCCTGATGTTCCGGTTTCGATCCGCAGGTACACATTTGTGTGAGCTTGGCAAACTACCACTATCTTACCTGAGCACGCCGCCATAACAACAATAAATAAATATTACAGGACATTAATTTCACACAGCGCCATCTAGCCCCAAACTAAGCATAGCTTGTAATATGGGAACTAGATTACAATAATACTTAAATACATTTTTTTTTTTAATTTGTTAATACATACTTACCATACAATACACAGCCAAACACAGAACAAACATCTATATTCATCACACAAATGTTTGTCCTGGGTCCCATCGAACCCACAACCTACAGCGCAGAAGGCAGAGTTACTACCAACTGAGCTATGAGGCTTGTTAAATAAACAATATAGTTGTTGTGTTTCGACATTTAGAGGTAAGAGAGCCAGCTCCTCATTCTGTTGAGGATTCCGGGTGAAGTGCGCTTCTACCTTCAGCCCCAGGTGAGTTGAAGGCAAAACTTCCTCGTCATAGAGTAATAAAAATGTACATACTTGCATTTGACAAGAAATTCGTGCAAAACAAACACGATTCTTTGTTTTTTTTTTACGAGATTACACACACTAGATACAATCGAAGTAACAATACGCCAGCTTGAGTCGGTGGTTCCAATAAAACCCGATAAATTCCATTGGAATCAACACGCGGCACTCAAATAATTATTATAATAATGACACGTACAACGAAATATCGCGGCTCGGTCACGATTCTAGTAATAAGTTAGGCACTCGGTAACGGTTACTATCGCGATTTCTCAGTATTTCGGTGCATAAGTTCAGGTAATGGCATAAGTTTTGACATTAACTATTACTATGCCAGTTATGTTAGTTACAAGATTTTACTACCTGTGTACCTTACCTACCAGGATATCTGTTGTTTACTTTACTGACTTTGTACTGACAAATTGTTGATTCAAGATTAGTTTGTTTAGTTTTTTTTTTTTTTTATACAACTAGGAGATAGCACAGACAATTACCTAGCCCATATCTTATTTTATTTTATTTTTATTTTTACAATTTTTGGAAAACTTACAGCTAGGTTTGTACAATAGATTATTGAATAACTATGCAACCAAATGTTACATACTAGGAAGGCCAATTAAAAGTTTCCACAGATAACTATATAGATATCTTGCCTATAACAATGCTTTACTGAGTAGGACACATCCACAAAGAATTATAGGTTATGAGTCTTACGTAATTTAAAGTCTGGTTCAATGGATCTTTAGAAAGAGAAAGCAAATCAAATCTAAAAAAAAAAACCTTAAAAATTACTGAATTTATAATTCATTGAGCACTTATCCTGTACGCTGAAGGCGCTTTTTAAATTTTCATACATTCCCCTAAAGTTCTCGCTAGAGACTAGTTGGCATAACTGAAACTGTAGGTAGGTAGTACCCACATTGCCTAGTCTAATATTATTCAGCCTTTTCACATAAATATTTTATTATGTGTTTTAACCTTGATATCTTAAATAATTGAGATCATAGGCGTCTTCTGGGTAGGCCCGTAAACCTTATCCTGGCAACAAGTTGGACAGAGCTGACCCATCTTTCCTTGACCGTTGCGTTCAGTACAGCAATGTCTTCATTTACCGAGTTTTTGCTCGGGGATGTTTGCCGAGGCTCACACCGATGGCTTTCACGCCTGTTGAGCCGATTGCGCTAGCCCTAACACCATGCTGAACACATTGTCCATTCACCATTGCTGGAGCACTGGATGCGCCTCCACACCTAACATAAACCAGTTCCCATATTTTTATAATATTTTTTTATGTAACCAATTTGTTTTGTTTGTTTGTATTTATTGTAATTTGCGTAACCACCATTATGAGCCACATTGTTGCTTGAAATTATCGTTATTTATTTTATTTTGACACTAGCCCAGAGCATGAGGTCTACGATGGAGCGAGCTTTCCCATAAGACATAGTACAGTCGAAGTACAGTCGTGCGAACAATGCCTGTAGAATAGTATAATCGCGCACAGAGTGCTTTAAGTGTGAAAGGTTACATCGACTGCGCGCGCGCAGTGTTATGAGGATTATATCGTCGACTGTGATTTTACACAGCGGACGCGTAAATTTATTGCAGTTTGGATTTGTATGGATAAGACTTTGTAGTTTTTTACTTGTGTGTTTAAGAATCCTGTGAGCTATATAATTTTGGTTTCGTAGACGAGATTATTATTATAGGATGTTTTTTTTCTATTCTCACTTTTTTAATTGATATCAATTCAAATCACCTTATCTAATACGTACCAACTTAAAATTAATTGAATTAACATGAGATTAGTTTGTACCTATATTATATCCTAATGTCTTCAAAAAATGATAACAGGCACCTTTTGGTGCTTGCTTCTACGTTGACTTGTAGACTTCTACGAGGCCTTACGACAAGCAAGTTACGAGGTCGAGAGCTGAACCCATTCTAATATAATTAAAAAAATGAACTGTAAGAACAAACGATCTACATAATACTTAATTACATTGTTAACCCTACTTAAAGTTTTTTCTCAGTATAAGAGGCATTCTGTCCTAATAAGGATGTTAAATTAGGATATTTTGTTTTGTACCGAAATTTACATTTTTGTGTCAAAAATTATCATCATAAAAATATTAATCCCGACCACAAGTATTCATGTCTTTTTCCATAATCCTATCCTATATAATAGGTAACTTTATTTATGTATTTAAACAATATATTTATCAACCCTGATCCATATCCTTATGTCCTCATCCCTCCTTATCCACTTAATTTACTAAATCCCCTCATCCCACACAACCGAGTATTCCCAAGGAGGGTTGACGTCAAGCACGCAGCTGGTCTTAATATTTCAGCCAAAATTCTAAAAAAGTCCTACCTAGTGTAGGATAACGGGCAGGAAGATGCTGGTACTCTTGTTGTTGGTGATCCTATCAGTAACAAAAAAGTAAAATAAATAAAAATAATTTTAGTCTATGCCCATGTGGCCACCGAAGCGTATCCACACAATCCGTCCTCCAGTGAAGCGTATAATCTGAGCACAGTTATTGTTTTTTCCGATGCTAATAAGCGGCCGGGCGTCATTGATAGAAAATTATTGATTACGAGTGTTGCCTGATAATGTTCTGGTATTATTTTTGTTATTGCCGGTGGATGTGAAAAATGGACACGTTATTATTGAAACGTGGTGGATGATGGCTTTATTTTAGGAACGTAAAACATATTTTATTATCACTTGTAGGTACCTACTGAGGGGTGCATGCTGTCTGAGTCAATAACAATTACCAAAAGTGACATGCGAAATTACGCTGACTTACAATTCTCCTAACTTATTACAGTATCTTAAAAACACTAGTACCTTCTTCTCGGTCGGGCTCTCTTGGTAGAGTGGTCGTGGTCTTGATGAATGACGGCTCTTGCTATGCGTCTCCATTCTGCTCTATTGGAGGCGATATGGGAGCAGTCGGTCATGTAGATTTGGTGAGAGATTTAATCAGATCTCCCCATCTGGTCGGAGAGTGGCCACGGGATCTCTAGCCCTCCATTCTACCTTGGACTACAAGACGCTCCATTGAGTTTTTTCTGCGGATTATGTGCCCAAAGAACTTCAGTATTCGTATTTGAACAGTCGACGACAATCTCTCTTTCATGTGGATCGATACATTAGTGCGTTAGGCTGTCCACGGAATCCTCAGCATACGTCTCCAGCACTACATCACCAGTGCATCGATTTTTTCCCTTTCCTTCATCTTCAATGTCCACGTCTCAGCTCCATAAAGAAAAATTGGAAAGCCGAGACTTTGCATCAATCGTACCTTTGTTTTTTTGGTTATTCTGCGGTCTTTCCAGATTTTTGTGAGCTTTTCGACGGCAGATCGCGTCACAGCACAACGCCTTTGTATCTCGTCTTCACAGCCTCCGGGGTTGGTAATATTGGAGCCCAAGTAGACATAGCTCTGCATGGACAACATCACAGTTGGCTATACTTTTGACGGTATGTTGATTATTTTGATCAATAGCGACTATCAACATTTTTGTCTTATTGATAGCGAGACCATGCTTAATGCTGTTTGTTTCCAGGCAGTTTAAGAGTTGTTCCATATCTTCTTTAGATGTCAGAAGGGTGGTGTCATCGGCATACCGTAGATTGGAGATTTTTGGACCTCCAACAGAAACAGCCTTATCCCAGCCATCCAGGACGATTCGCATGATTTACTCCGTGTAGATATTAAAGAGCAAAGATAGAATGCATCCCTGTCTAACACCGGCCTCTGTTTTACAGTACCTATAAACTTTGATAACGTAAATGATGTTGGTAACAGCATTTAGCTGCCTCTATGTCTACAGATGCTCAAGTATTTACTAAATGTAAGTACCTTTCTTAGTTATAAGTTAAGCTTGAAAACAGAAAAATGTTTACGACCAACTCCGCTAAGTTCCTTTAAAAAAATCGACACGTGTTTCGCCTCAACACGAAAAAGAAAAATTTTAATTGTTTTTTTTTTCGGTAATTATTTACCTCGTTGCAATTCTGTATGATTGGGCAATGTAGTCGTACAGCGCCAAGCCCTCTGTTGTTTTGTTGTTACAAAGAGAAAACCTAGAAGTGCTTCCGGTTTTATTCAACAAACTTATCGAATAACCGTCCATAAACGAAGATGTACATACATGTTCTAAATGTAAACTGTTGAAATTCGCGCCACGTCTCGTTCCCGCCACGTGCATACACGATATTACCAACATATTGCATAAAATTACTATAAAGCACATGCACACTAGCCCCTGTATAGGGACACCTTGTTAAATTAATAAAACTATGGCTTATTGCGGTGATAATAATTAATACGCTTAACTGAAATGGGTTTTGAAGACCAATTATTAGTCTTCAAAACTCATTTCAGTGGAGCGTACGGGCGTATCCGTCTCGTCATCAATAAAAAAATGATAGGTAATATTTAAAGGGAATCTCAAGTTTCAAATACTTAGGTAGGTACTTCATTTAGGCTATCAATTAAACGGTCAGTTAATTAACGTGTTTTTGGTCAGATCCAAAATGTATACTGTCTGCTAACACAGTGAATTAAAAAAGCAAGGTGTATCTGAATGCAAAAAAAAACCTAACAACCTCTGACGTAAGTACCTACTCCGCCATAAGTTAGAGTTATACCCAACCCATGCAGGCAAAATAACTTTGATTATATTTTTCTTTATCTTTAATTATTCTTTTATTTAAAAAAAAATACCAGCCCTCTATTTGTGAATTTTTTTTTTCTGATTTTGTATTTCGAATGCCTCCTAGATTCTTCGATTCTCTTGCTTTGATTTGAATGTTTACGTTGACTGTCTCCTAATCAAATCTCCGTGACAGTTACTTATATTTTTTGTCAACTGCTTGCGTGTCATTTTCAACTATTTTTCTTTTACTGACAAAATAAAGAGATAAAGAATAAAGAATACTGCATAAAAAGCAAGTATAGTTAAATACAAATAAGTCAACTTGAACATTGAGAATTTCAAACCATAGAGCTTCGCAACTTACCATACAGCTTAAACAGAATATTCATATTCTCAGAATATTCATATTCTCAGCTTGCACAATAGGTAGGTGTCAAGTAACGTTTAGTATTTGCAGCTATCTCAGTTATCTTATCCAACTGCAGGCGACTAATTGCCTTTCGCTGTATATTGTAATCATATACAATAACGACCGCTAATGAGTATTTGTTTTGCTTGATAGATTCTTTACGAATGTGAGCAAAAGCTTAGGAAAGCTTTTTGTGGATCTTATAAATTAATTTTATGTGCAAGAGGAGACGAATAATTCGCATTTCGATTTGCTACCTTACTTTAGAGACAGTGATGTTTTTTTACTAGTTGTATCAAATTTGTTTTGTTCAACAGCGTATAAAAATACAAATAAAGATGTGACCTAAGGTCCATCTTACTATAGCGTAATTCTGGACTGGAATACTCTGCATTTTATTATACAGACGAAGGCAAGGTGATTCCTGACCATGAAAGGTCAGACAAATCGATTCGTTCGGTCATGAAACAAATTTTATAAGACTTTAATTATAAAAAAAACAATTTGAGTCTTATTATTGGAAAACTATATTCTACTAAGACTTTTCCAGGTATCTTTATTAGTTTCTAGTATACCTGGGGCTTCATTCCCGTCATCACGTAGGAATTTCCAAAAATCCTTTGTTATTGCTATAGATAGATAGGTAGGTATATAGAAAGCGACTTAAAAAATAAGTTTATTTAGTAACTCCTTATAACATCAGCTATCTCCCAGTGAAAGTCCCGTCAAAATCAGTCAAGCCGCTTTGGAGTCTTAGTGGAATATACATATACATACATAATCTATGATATTATGAAGTTAACTACTTAAATTTATTGTTTAAATTTTAAATTGATTTATATAAATATTATATTATTGAAATATTTAAGTTTAAAATTGTGATTGAAAATAAATATTAAAATATTATATTACTATTATACACATATCGACTTTTATAATATTAGAGAGATAGAAGGTATGGGATTGGTCAAAATACAACAGAAATACGTACCAAACCAAAATTTTCAAGTTTAGCCTCAAACAAGGACACCATGTGCGTTAAATAGCTACAAGTTTGCGACGTGACGGTGCAAGGGTTAACTGTTACTATCCGTTTGATGCTTAAAATACCTTGACATGATTTTATAAAACAAAAAAACAAATCGAGCTAGTTTTTAATTAATTGTTACTATACAGTTCAAAATGAGGAATTTGAGAGTTTGCTATTTATATTAACCTGAAGGTTATCGTCGCCACCTAATGATCATAATAATGAAATAAGTAGTAAGGAAGTTAAATGTTAACATTTAACTTACATTAAAATTACTTTAGTTTCATTCGTAAGAACCAGGGAAATATTTCGATCTTTGATGATTCTCGCTGAGAAGTACGTTTATTCTAGATAGCAGTAGGTTTTAAAATAGGTACCTACCTACGTACCGTCGACAAAAGAATATTGAAATCTATTATGTGAAATGACATGTCACCCTAAAAATGGATAGCCTCATTACCATTTCGGAGAAAAGCGCACAAAATGTTAAAACACGGCTATAAAATGCAAAATGGTGGCGCGGATGTTGACAATTGCACATCGCGATTCCTAAACAGTTTTCGATTACGCTTTATAGCTTTTGAACACGTGCTAAAGGTTGAAGCACCTTCGAAGTTTGAATATGTTTCGGATCCTAAAGAGGTTTTGAATGCTCGACGTTCTAAATTCAATTTGCAGATTGTAATTCACTCATCGATTCCATTTTGATAACGCTTGAAAAGTGATAAGTGAATGATAGAGTAAAAGTTATAAAAATGTTGTTGATCTTATTTAGGCCAGCGTATTAAATGAAAAGCAGCGCAGTCAGTGCCTTGAATATGCTTCCGCCTAGTACCTACCTACGTATGAATACGGTCCTTCAGCTTACAAAGTCGGATTGTACGCATTTATTTCTTGCTATTATTGCTCATCAAACATTTTCATTTCGCAGCACACAATAGCTGGCGTTCTTTTTATAAAAAAGATAAGCGTTCAGATCATGTATTTACGAAAAAAAGGCAGAGATCGTTTCATCTATTCTACCAACATATTGTTCGACATATTTCATTTGAATTTACGACAATAAGGTGTTTTATTAAAATTCCGCTGTGGGGTGTAGATATTGTTGATATGAGAACGTAGATAAATGAAATCTGATGCAATTTAGGGAAATGTTTTGAAGTTGTATGAAATATTTAGTATTTACCTACTAAATTTAGGTAAGTTCCTACTTATTTGTGTTTTATGTATCTATGTCAAATATGAGAACAGCTCTATGCTTTATGGCTATTTACGCAGCTAATTTAGAAATTAGTAAGAAAAATCATACGAGTAAAGTTTGACTTCCAGACCGGCAGAACTCAAGAGTAAAAAATATATAAGGTACTTATCAGAAAATAAAGTAGATCTATACGTAAATAAGTATAGATCTAGCTTAGATATCTACTCCAGGGAACATAACACATTTTTGGGTGGTTGTTTACATAAGTTATAAAAATACTTAGTTGAATAGGTGAGTTCGTTTTTTTGTATGCTCAAACTTGATCTCTACGAAAGCAATCTCTGCCTACTTCCGAAACTAAACAAAACTGGATAGCTGCGGGCGCCGCCGCCGCCGCCGTTTCGTTCCTAATATCGGAAGCCGCGCGCGTCTCGCATACAAATGCGGCTTTATCTCGTAATTTGTCGGAGTGCCTGAATCTGCGTGAGAAGGAACGTAGCAGATCTTATTTTAAAAATTCAAAAATCGATTGCGAACTTTTGGCGCTTCTGGCTCTGATCGGGTAGTACAGTTATGTAAATTATGAGAAGGTTGCTTTGTTGCTTTTATCCTGTTTGCGTGAGTTTGTAACCAAGAGAGTGTCACATGAAGATACTGTTTAGGATATTTTCTGATTAAGTATATAAATAGTTGGATATTATACAAAATAGCATCGATATCAACAATAATCTTTTTTTTTGTGTTTGAGTTTGTTCTCAAACGAATGCAAATTTTATTCAGCCGTCATTGTTTTACAAGATATTAGAATGAGACTTCATTTTGTGAATATTTAGTGACACACTAACAGTTCCTACTAATTGTTGAAAACACTTGCTATTTTCTAAGAACAAGGAACGACAAAGGATGAAGTAGCAACATGTTATTGTCTATAGTCCGGTCTATATGGTCTGTGGTCTATGTTGTCTGTAGTCTTTGTTGTCTGTAGTCTTTGTTGTCTATGGCTTTCCAAGTAATTTCTCCTGTAATTACTCAGACACGTATTTGGGTACAATGCAGCTTAGTTCAAAAGTTAGGTCGTTTGTGACTTAGACTCAGGCTAGTTATTCAGATTATCTGCAGTATTCCTTCTTCGCAGGCATACTATTAACAAGGAGAACGGACAGACATTCATCTATACCTAATACATTTATAAATAAGTACTTACACAAACAATATCAAAGTTCAACTAAATCTGCATTAGAAAAGAATTCGGGCTACCGAAGGTAATGTACCTGACTCAACTGTATTAGATAAATTTATAATTTGAAATAAATGCTGTTTTCCCTTTTTATAACAGTTAGGTAATAACCATATTTGCTCGTCTATTATGTTTACATGAAATGTTCGTTTTTTTTTACTTAGCGTGTAATTGATATTGATAAGAAAACATTTGTTTTATTTATTATTTATCAATTGCTTTACAGAGCTTACAATCACATACCTTTAATTATAAGATCCCATAAATTACAGCCCAACGTTTTGATTAAGAGGACAAGACGTAACAAAAAATAAGAATTCTAGTATTTAATTTATGCAAAAGTGTTTGGCATTTTAACCACCACGAAGATCGCAAAAACAATTGTATTAATGGTCTAGACTAGGCCTAGGTCTCAGCATTACCTTCATTACAAGGAATGTTGGGTATAAAAGGGAACAGATAGGAATGCAATAAAACCATGTGATTTGAAAATACTAAGTGATTAATCAAAATGCTTTTGGCTTTTTATGTAAGACCGTTACCATCGATCTAAGAATTCTTTGAATTGTATGTACCTACTTCTATAAAGTAGTAGTATGAATGAATGAAAAAATGAATGAATGAAGACTTTCCTGGTCTGGTTCTTGACCTGGCTGAACTCATCGTTTCGCCTCAACCTTTATCATTAATAATGGTATGGAATGGAACTCCTTACTCTTGTCTGTTTTTCCGCACCAACGCAATCTTGAGGTCTCCAAGTCCAGAGTGATTGGGCCACATCTACTTGTTTTTAAAGTAATCTGGTGGTCAACGCTTGGCTATTATTCATAAAAAAACAGTGGCATTCCGGGAGAAGAAGTGAAAAATTGAAGTTTGTCGTCTATAGGTGAAGCAGTCTTCGAACGGTCCTTACCCGTACCTACCTCTTAGAATCGTTAAGATAACGTGACAATGTATTTGAAGTCAAATGTGTCAAAAGTGTGAAATACCGTGTAGGTAAGGTGTATGGTATCGCGAGTTCAATGGTTTTTTCCCATCTCAAAATTGCCTTTTAGCTATCCGTAATATTTGCATGTATGCAACATTTCATCTCAAGCAACCTACCTTGTATTAGCATGCAAGATCAATAAAAACATAAACACTCATACCTATATGTATCTTATTTCTATTTATTTTTCAGGTATCGAGACGAAGCGCTGTGCTGGTCAGACAGGTACGATCATTTTTATATAACATGAACATCTATGTATAAATATTATACCTAACAGCTATATGGAAAAACAACAGATTTGACTAGATAACATACAAAATGTTCTTGCGGTATTCTTGGTAAAAGTAATGGTTGCAATCCCGAGTCAAAGATATTGAGAAATGAGCTCACGTCTATCATCAAATTTGGGTCGCTTTTTTTAATTCCCGGAAGATATGCCGTGGTTGTCGCGGCTTAATAATTGACCCCTTCAACTGCCCATGGATGTCGTAAAAGCCGACTAAGGAATCTCACCAAAAGAGGGACAGCAGCTTTCTATACACCTTTACTGCGATCACCAATCCGCATGATGATTACGGCAAAACCGTCCAGCTTTGGAGGAGGCTCTGTCCAGCAGTGGACACTATAATGTGCTGTTGATATGATGTGCCTGGAAGATAAGTACAAGTATATTATTGCTTGTAATACTTATGCACCCTTTTTTATTCTATTTAAAACGAGTAAACTATTGACCTCTACGTTTGCCTGGGTATAACCTGCACGAGGATTGGATCTACGATGAAGCGAGTTTCCAATAATATAATATATATATATATATATATATATATATATATATATATAGGTATAATATAATAATAATATTTCAGTTATTCATAACAATATACATTTTCAAGCATACCTATAACTATCAGAGAATCAGAGAGGCATTTTTTTCGTGTAATTAATTACATTGCTACATGCTTAATTTGAAGTTCAATATTAATCATAGGTACTTGTGCCATTCCAACGTTCCATGTTGGGCCAACTCATTCTACCTACCTATTTTTTACTAGAAATTAAATGTTAAACATCTTATTGTTTTGTATAATTATTTCCAAACACAGGGACTTCCCTAGCACAGTTGTCAGAGTTTTTAAGTGTCACTCAAGCTATAATTTTGATTTTAAATTTAATGTACAACCTAGATTAAGTGTTTATTGCAATAAATAAATTATTAATTATTAAATAAAAACATATCAAGTTGGATACAAAAAAAAGAAGCTTCCTATCAAAGGGACTGTGCTCTTTCGGAACACCGCGCACTGATTGGCCTCGGACTTCGGCAGTTGGAAATTAATTTACAGGTCTTAACACCAGCAGTGAGATCATTCCACAGTTCCATCGCCCTGGGCATACCACTAGACGGTAGGTCCCACCCACCACAATACCAAACCTTACCTATGTGTGAACATTAATACCAAACCAAGTTAAAGTCCGATTAAAACACAAAATATGCAAATAATAGTATAGCTAAGCTAGGATTAGTTACTCAAGGCTGATTGGGGTCAATATTTGGATTACGACGACCGCCAAAGATTAAAATATTATGGTGGTCAGTGGTCACTTGTTTGTATAAGACCTTTGCTTTGCATAATTTACTAAAATGTCCAAATAGTAATTGGAAATGGTACTACATTCAAACCGGACACGTTACGCGTAGTCGTCAATTACGAGTAACTAACTTGAATGTACCACACAGTATTCCATATTTGAAAAATCCAAAGGATATAATTTGCTAATTAAAAGATACAATTAGAAAAGAACATTGTGCCATAACCATTCTACAGCGTAGAAAGCACCCGTGTGAACTGAGCTGATGAGTCCGGTTTCAATATTTTCTGTGCAAAGAATTAATCGAGTTTTCGAGATTCCGTGCTTTTCAAATAATAATATGATGGTGGTTTGCTAATACTTACAACCAGTAATAATAGCTTTCTTGAAGCCTCAAGTTAGGTGACGTTTCTGCGTTTGGATATTACCTGCGTAATATTACTCACATCCTACCTGGATATATGGACGATTATGTATTATTCACCAATATAGCATATAAACAAGCATTAACAAGCTTCACAGCTCAGTTTGTAATAGCTCAGGATGAAAAACGTTGGTTGGAGTTCGATTCCCACCTAAGACAAACATTTTTGCGATGAATATTGATGTCTGTTCTGTGTTTGGGTGTTGTATTGAATGATAAGTATGTATTTCCAACAAAAAAAATTATATAAGCATTATATCAGTGGTCTCGTTCCCATACCTTTGCTTAGTTTGGGGCTGAGTGAAATTAATGTCCTGTACCTATGTAATTTTTATTTTTTAATTTAATTTAATTTTTATTTTTTAATTTTCTTATATTTCAGTATGTTTAATATCATATTTTTTATTTATCAAATGTATAACTTTAGCATTTAATTATGTAGTATGCTTATGTATGTAATTTTACAAATATATTCATTTTATTTCCATAGTACATTTTAAGTTCTCACAGGGTCTTAGGACCGTTTTGAGTCCAGGCTGAAAAACAGCGCCCTCTGTGTTAAGCGGGCATTAATGCTGAGCCGAGACTTTTTTGCTACTGTAGCACACACACACCTGTTACTGTTATGTGTTTCATTTATTTTTTAAGTACCTACCTACCTTCTTAATTTTCTTCTTAGCTTTTTACCATAAAATTATGTTTGTACTTACCTACTATGTTTTTATCGTTTTGTGATGTTGTGTAGTGTGCTATATTAAGTGAATAAATGTTATCTATCTATCTATCTATCTATCTATTTAAACAATCAAGGAGAACATTTAAAATATTGTAAGAGTTGTAACATTGTAGTAAATTACCTAGATTGTCAGAAAATAATATATAATATTACCTATATTCTCTATATTTTTCTATGACTACTTGACTTTAAAATATTGAGGTCCAAGTTAAAAAAAACAATTGCAAAAAAACGAAGCATTTTTGTATTAGAATAGAATCGTACTTAGTAAGAAAGGTTATTGTAAACGCTTTTGAGATTCAATTGGATATCGACACAGCAATAGAGTGGCGGTCAGGGATCGCATTTGCGGCTTAGATAACAATGGGACGAGAATCAGGGTTGCCACACAGACCTTAAAATAAGGAACCATATTTTTAATAGCTTAGCGCTGCGCAATAGCGGTTGCAAGAAAAGAATTGACCCCTTTATCTCATCTTTGTCAGATGTAGAAGAGCACTATCTTTCTTTAATGTATTATAAAACTCGGTTACTGCGATCACCAATTCACCTGCTAAGCGTTATGATTCTTCATTTTTAACCGACTTATAAAAAGGAGGTTCTCCATTCGGTTGTTTTTTTTACATGTTTGTTACCTCTGCACTCCGTCACTTCTCAACAGATATGAAAAAATATCATTTCATGATGTCATGCGTCATAGCGATGATTCCACAATATCTTACAAGGACATCAAAACTGATTCACGTGATAGGACCGTAAATATACAATTGTCTCCCCGCGACCGAAACCAAAGTGTCCAAACAACAATCATTTGAGTATAGGCTCAAGAACTGGCTTATCGATAAAACCTTTTATAGGTTTTATAGGTACTCATGAAACACAAAAAGTACCTATTTAGTAAACTTACCACGACACAATACTGCGTTGTAAGGCCTGCTGGCGTAATACCTAACTCTGTTTTTTTGTTGTTTCAGTAGAAATGACAACTATTCTTTGAATTTCAAATGAAACCGATAAAATATTCATTAAAACTAATTAATAACAATAACGGGTCTTCATCGCGTACTTACCTTTTTATATTAAAAAGACCCGTTTTTGTTATTAATTATGTACAATAATCGCGATAGTTAAAAAAACGCTATTGTAATAATTGTGTATGTGGGTATTTTCTGTAAAAGGTTGCAACCCTAAGTTGATTTGGTCAAACCTCGGGATTAGGGACACAAGTTATGTGCATCGCGCGGTTAACCCTTAAATTGTGGGGCCTCGCTGACCATGGACGTGCTTCTGCTTTGATTGTTGTTTAATTGTTTTTATGGCTTGTGGTGCGACTTCTGTTTAATATTGTGGCAATGTAATTTAAAGGGTTTCAAGCAAACCGTTTTTCATATTACCCTCATTTGAAATACAATTGTGCATAACTTATATTATTTAACAAGCCTATGGTAGCTAATTGATTCAGGCGTTATTTTTCGGAAATCCATTGTGCAAGTAATGCAAGTAAAGTTGCAACGCAGCGCTCGGATCGGCAACACGTCGGTAAAGGGCTCAGCTTAGCAGCAAGACTCTTTCCTGAGGATGCGTCGTGTAGAGGCGAAACATGTGTCGAATTAGAATTTTTCAAACGAATTTAGCGGATTTGCTACTAAATATATTTCTGTTTTCAGATTGTTTATTTTAAAGCGTAAGGTATTTTTATTCAATACGTAATCTACTTCTCATATTACATGTTTAGTTTTGGGTTACATGGCGCTGTGTGAAATTAACGTCCAGCAATGTATAGTAATATATTTATAATTAATATACATATAACTCAGTAATTATTGATAATTTGTAATTTGCTATGGTTACAGAAGCTCTTCTTTTAGAATCCAATTATTCCTTACAATTTTTATTAAATATTAATTCCATATCTTTACCGCATAAACACACCTTATACTTACATAAAAATAATGTAAAAGTACAGGATGCTAGCAAATCTTCGATTAAAGCTACAGGCATAAACATATACTTTTAGTGTGCTGCTAATGTGCTAGTAAGTTATTATGGTTGAATGGAAATTATCATACAAGATAATACTCGATTAATTTTAAATAGGATGGGCGCGCTTAGAGCGGACCTACAGGCCACTAGACACCTGTCATTGTGACAGCAATGAAATGTCAAACGTAATGCTACACTTCTGTCATGATAGCGGGTATTCGGTACCAATCAAAAAATCGTTAATGTTACCTCGTAAACTATCTGTTGGTTATTATATTATTAAGGATGTGACTGCGATATAGGAACAGCTACTGTTTTTTTTAAACGATGGATGACGCAAATTTTTTTGTACCAGCTTTTTTTTTTTACGACGGTATAACACTTGTCCTTCATCTCACCTGGTGTATGATAAGACTGAAAGTGGGTGCACACTTTACCTAGAATCCTCAGCAGACTGAGAAACTGGCTATGTTCTCTAAATGCCGGAATAAAATAATTACAATTGTAGTTTTGGCGTCATACTTAATGCCTAGGTGGTAGGTACCTAGGCCGGATTTAAAACATGCCGTACCTCTAACCAAACCGAGCATAAATTGGTAACCCAAATTGGGTTCGAACTCAGGACCTCTTGATCTGATACCGGTGGGCGAACCGATAGACCACAGAGAAGGTAAAGCTTTACATTTTCTTAAGTAAGTTCCTTAATAAAAACGTTGTTTACACAGTAAGATCGTGCAGTGAATCGCTTATTTTCAATTCGTTGACTCATGTATTCTACATTACCAGCCCTACGCTATATTTATCAAAATCATGCATTACGAAGAACCGAAACTGCGATTTTTATTCGCGATTTTTTATTTTTAAATTAACGGTGTGCGCATACGCAGTACTTAAGTTAAACGTCTCAAACGGCCGGCAATTTGCAGGGGCCTGAGTAAGCTATAAATCATGTTAAATTATTTTTTCATTACGCATGTGATGTGAAGGGTTAATATTCTAACAGTGGCGACAAGCTGGTATAAATATTTCCGTAATAATTGACCATCTCAATAATTAAACCATAAATGAGACCAAAGCTTAATCTGTTTCGTGGGTCAAATAACCTCTCAATAATTACACTTACGAGAAGGTTGATAAGAAAACGGAAATAAATTAGTAAACAAAAATAGTTACAATGCAACATGTATTCAACGTAGTGAGATACTGGATTCATGCACCATAAAAACATGTTGTCATGTTTTGTAGGTGTGGATGCCTTATAGGCACCGTCGCCTTCATACTTGAAAATGATACAGTGGATATATGGTTTAGAGCCATGCATTCTGTTGTGATCATTGAGCTACCATTATTTAGATAGGTACGATAAAATAGTAAAGTAAAGTGATTGTGTTCATTTCAGCTCAGTTTAGTTTATTGATTTGCTATATCTCATCACAGTTAACCTCAATAAATATTTATAATTTTCTTTTGCCCGCAGCTTTGCCCGCGTTACCAGACTAAAAGTAGCCTATGTTGTGTCCATGTATACCTTTCCTTTCACGACCAAACGGGTGAATAGATACTGCATCGATCCGGCACGGATATATTGTTCGTCATGGAGCATAGCTTGCCGAAAAATTTAGCTTATAAGCTACATTTTTTCGGGTGGATAACAAAAATGGTTCAGAAAACATAATAAAGGGTGAGAGTAAAAACGTCATATTATTGACACATTTACATGATGGGTGTAATGGCTTGCCTGGGTAGATCTACGACTACGATGGAGCGTGATTGCCCAGAAAATGCATATTATCTTTTATTTTGAAGGTGACTGCTTGTTGGCAGCTGAAATGATTAAGGTATATGCTATAAGTTTAGTTTAGATATTAAATCTTTAAGATAATACTGAGCATAATAAAAGTAAAATATTTGTGGGATAAAGCAGGCACCTTCTTAATAATTTTAATTCGGTTTTGCTCATGTTGGAAATCAAGGGTATGATACTATTACCAAAATATTTATAATTATTTTGTTGACTCTTTGTAAAATTTTATGGTCACGCCATCTGACATGAACAATTCTGAATGTTACTAACTCTACATTTAGTTCTTATTACGCGGAGATCTCAGAAAGTTGATCAGATGAAATTAGCCGCCTGTAGTGCGTCCACTACCGTACCGGGCGTCTTATTATTGCTAATAATAAAACTATAATAGCTGTAGGATCCTAGCTTATTATAAACCCAATAACTATTTATTGGATATGAGTATGTTTGAGTTTGGTTTGCCTTCTTTAACAGCCTATTTATGTTCAATGCACAGTGCCTCCTCTAAAATTGAGGGAGATTTGTAATAGTCACAACGCAGACAGATTGGTGATGGTAAAGATAAAGTAAGCTGCCCTATCCGTAAGCTGTGTAATAATGAATGCGGGTATTATTCGTGTGTACGGACGTAAGTCCTACCACCAACCAAACCAAGCACAATATTGTACCCACTCATCTGAGGGATGGAACTCGGAGCCTCTGGGTCTGACACTGCAAGGAAGGTGAACCACTAGACCACAAAAGCGGCGGTCGGTGATCTAGTTAAGCGTCATTGATCTCCGCAGCTTTATTAGGATAGATAGGTATATTTAATTTCTTAGGTTCCATATGTTATACTATTTACCTACATTTACCGAAACAGGTAAATGTGATAAACTTAAAAAAATATGTCATCATCATCTCCCTGCCACATTAAATGGGGTTGGCACAACATGTCTTCCTACTCAACTGTCATTTATCAGACATCGTCTTATCATTCACTTCTTCCTTGCCCAAATCATCCATATACACAACCCATTCGTCTCTTCTTCGGTCTACCTCTACCATTATATCTATTAACACTCATATTCAACACTCTTCTCGTCACATGACTTCATCCCTCCTTATCACATGACCATACCAGCTAACTTAAACTTCTCAACTTTTCATTCACAGACGCCGCTTTCACGCTTCCTCAAAATATTCATACCTTATCAAATCAATTCTCGTTACTCCACGCGTTCATCTCAACATACTTATCTCTGCTGCATTCACTTTTCTTTCATATCACTCCCTTTCGTAGCCCAGCACTTAGTTCCATACATTACGACAGGGCCCCGATTCTACTAAACCAATCGCTTCACTATGAAAATGGTTTCGTCTAACTGCCACTATAGGAGCCTTTTGGTATTCCAGTGGCCATTCTGCGATGATAAAATGTGCGAGTGAAGTTATTGGCTTAGTAAGTAGAATCGGGGCCCTGGTCACAATTTATGAATATAATTGTTTCTTAGTTAACAGGTGCTCAAAAATATGACACAAAAAGCATTGAGTGACACAGAGTAATAAAATTTTCTGCAATATCCATGAATAATAATAACTACAAACATTGACCTAAAATGGACACGTAATAATATCTTCATTCACGCGATGGAATCGAATATAATTGTAATAATATTATGTAAAGCGTAAATTTATTGTTATTTTATTATTACGCTACTCATCTGTTCCCATACATCAATGATGAAAACGCGATATTCATTATGATTGATACATAATTTCGTAATTAATATTGCCATGTCGGGTAACCGCGGTTTTTATTTTATAACCTTTATTATTCTGTTAATCGATTCAAGCATCGATATCTTTTAATCGCCAAATGGAACTTTGTGGTTTTTTCGCGGCTGCCTGTCCAGTGTATAATAAGCTCTGGTTGCTTACGTTTAATGGAACAACCAGGGTCAAGTGGAACTGGTTATATGTGACAGGTGGTAAAAATGGTCGACATGTTTTTTCAGAAACCTTCAATTGTTCGGTTTTAATTGCAACTAGAATCTGAAGACTTTTTTGAATAAGAACGCAACACATTTGAATTTGTTATGTTACAAAACAGTTATGTTCTTCGAAGTGTGTTAAAAAAAGCGTCTTACACGTTACGAGGAAAATATTTATGAGGACATTAATAATTGGATTAAGTATGCACAAACAGACAGATCTAACCATTACTTAATTTAATACGTGTACATATGTGAAAAATAATTTATTTTTATTTTATAAACACGATGAGTCAGCTTTTGACCTAGAATTATGCCTGGGCGATGATGGATACAGGTCTACGATAGAGCTTTCCCAGAAAATAATTGATCGTACGTAGGTGACTAGAAAAACGGAGACTGGCAGCTGATTCCAAATATATTTCTATATATATGTCCATACATAATTATAAGAAAATGGTGGCCTATTTACACTAATTGGAATGTCTCATAAACGGAACATGATCATAAAAGTAGGTATTTATCCAAACAGTAGCTATACAGGCATCGGATAAACGTATGCAATTTAAACCTTAAACATCTATGGAGTTTTTTTTCTGATATATTTTTGCACAACCAAGAAAAATTACCTTTCAAACAGAGCGTCCAACTGAAACATAAATCAAAACACATTAATGGCAGTAATCATAATCCATCGTATAATCAAATGTAAGACAGAGAAAGCGATAGATGATGATCAATGAAGTGTGAGCGAGACAGAGTAATCGTCATTTTGATTTACCGTATCTTTGCTACAGGTGACGCTATCCGTCTTTTATGGAACATTTTTGACGCGATCGTTTTTTTGAGAATACGGGTACTTTTATGGTAGAGTATGCAAATTAATTAAAGACACATGCTCGGTTAATGGATGTTTTTATCTCTTGCAAGTGCAAATAAAGCCCAATTAACTTATTCACAGCTAAGGATCCAATTCATACATACCTCTGCATACAAACATGCTTTTTATTCACGAATGTTGGTGTGTAAAGCGTAAAAATGTATTTCAATCATCAAAATCCTTTAGAATATAAGAATGTATTGACTGTCAAACAACTGTTCATAATGGAACAGCTTAATTTGTTTTAGGTTAGTTGTTGTTGTTGAAAGAAACGATTTTAGATAGGTACCGTGTATACTAATTATACTAGGTAAATAATATCAATATTACAGGATATTACTTTTACACAACGCTTTATAGCCCCAAGCTAAGTATAGCTTGTAATTTGGGAACTAGATATCGGATAGAATACTGAACCGCACTATTGTAAATTTTTGTACCTAAGTACATAGATAGGTATGTATTTACAAAAAGTTTTGTTTGTTCTGTGTGACCACAAGTAACTAATCAACACACAAACATCTATATATTAAACAAATGTTTGTCCTGAGTGGTTATCGAACCCAGACTGGAGGTAGAACTAGTGCTTACCTACCTACTAATGGTGAGGCTTGTTGTAATTGTAGCACGCCTAAATATATAAAATCGTCGACTGACCTGGGACGCTACCGCCGACGGCGAAGCCGATCTCCATTGATGGCTTTAAATTAGCTTCATGAGAACTAGAAACGATTTTTACCGTCAAATGTACTGAACGGATAGGTTTCATAACATGTGTACACTTTTGAGATGGGAAACGCCATTTCGGATATGACACATACCTAAATCGGTAAAAATCGTTTCTAGTTCTCATGGAGCTAATTTAAAGCCATCAATGGAGATCGGCTTCGCCGTCGGCGGTAGCGTCCCTGACAATCATCGCGCAGCCCAAACCCTACATTTTTTAGAATATCTTCCTATCCTGCTATCCGAGAACAAAGTCCGGGAGTTTCACTAGCCATCAAATAATTTTTTCACAACAGATGTTATGAATTTTTACTCACAAGTGCCAATTTGTCCCGATAATAACACGTTTATGCGTCTCTCTCGATCCCTTTGACTTAAAACGCAATGCGTCCTTATCGCACATTCCATCGCTGCTCTCTTCTTGTCTAAAGGCAATAATTTGGAGTAATATTGGTTTTGAACCAATTTATTCATTCATGAAAAATGTAAATGCTTGCTTGATTTTAGTTTTTTTTTCGTTGCGTTGTAAGACAAAAACCAGGTAGGTATGCCTACGTACACTTTTTTTTAAGTAGGTACTAATAAAGTAGGTACAATGGCTCTTATCGGCTAAGAAGGAATTCAGTGCAAATACACGTTCACAAGAAATCAGGTAGGTAAAGATATTAATCAGGCAGAGATTAATTTAATCTAATCTAGTAATAATCTTTGATTAGTTTGGGGTTAGATTGGTGCTCTGTAAAATGTACAATTGCTTTTGATTTGTTAATATGAACTTACTCATACAAAATGGTTTTAAAATACCTATTGTGGCCTTAGATAAAAAAAACAAAGGATATCACACGTCTTACTGCAATACGAAAGTAGTGGCATATTTTGTCATGCGATGCTGAGTATTGTGGCAACATTATATAATTATGTACGTCAACATCACATCAACAGCCCATTATTGTCACACAGAGCCTCCTCCAAAGATTTTTACCGTAATCACCGCGCTTGGCAGGCGGAGATCTTAAAAGTAAATATATAGATAATACACAGAAGGAATCTTCTGTCCTTCTTCTAGTGAAATCCCTTAGTCGGCTTTTACGACATCCATGGGCTGAGCTGGAGGGGTCGATTCCTAAGCCGCGACCGCCACGGCAGCAATATAATTACGTATCGACTGCTTGTTTATTTTGACAATCAAAAGCAGAACTTACCTACAAACAACGTTTGCTTATGAGTGAGGCACATCAAAAACGTTTGCAATATCTTACGATCTACTTTATTGCATTCACTCCCATATTCGACTAGCTCCTTTGCAGTTATTTTATCAGCCTCAATGTGTTATCTAAAGCATGTAATCACTATCCATATTCATCGGCCGAGAACAAAGTATCGTAATGATGGCCGATGCCCCGATATTGGTCTCGATGCGACACAGAATATGCAGTAATAGGTATCGATATGCGATCCGGGGTTGTGGATCAATGCGACATGATTATAGGGATGGGGTACCTATGACAGTCCTGTTTATGTTCGAGACTGCTCGCTGGCTCTTGGTATAGGTAGTGGGTTTACGGCGAACCCACTACCTATCACCAGGCAATTTGTGACCAAATAAAGACCAATAGCGTTTTTAGGATACAGTTCTGAAGGGTTGTCAACAGGACCTATTACTAAGTCCGTCCATCCGTACGTCTATCTGAGCGGGCGGTGTATCTCATTTACCGTAATGAGCAGACAGTTGAAATTTTTACTGATTTTACTATTGCCGCTATAGCACCAAATAATTAAATAAAAACAAACACGGGGTTCCCGTGCAATAAACGTGATTTTTTGCCTTGAAATGTGGGTTGGAACCCTCGGTATGTTTTTCAAAGCTGTAATCCCTAAAAGATCCCTATGAAGACGCATCTTGTAGGCAAAGGTTTACTTTATGGGAAGTAAGTTACTAATACTCACAATTTTTATTACAGAGTTAGTAATTCACTGAATGAATAATAATGTTTACTGAATCATCTCTACCATTTTTTTTATATTATTGGCGAATTTAACGGTCCATCCGGTAGCGTTGGCTGGAACACGTGGAGACAATGGGGAAGATCGTACTGTCAAGAATGCTTACCGGCAAACCATCGGACGAAGACCACCCGGCGGCCCAGGTACCACCTGGGTTAACGAAGTGGAAGTCGATATCTCTTATGAGACTGTGCAAAGCCGAGAAGCTTGGAAAAATCTAACAAGCCTCACAGACTGAGCTGTGACAGCTGCAGTGCAGCAGTGTTGAGCTGTGTACCAACTGTGGTATTAGCTCTGCCATCAGCGCTGTAGGTTGTGGGTTCGATTCCTACCCGGGACAAACATTTGTGTGATGAATATAGATGTTTGTTCTGTTTCAGCTATTATCTATTATCTATTATTATCTATCAGCATATTCACTTTGGGAACTAGATAATGTTTGATATTTAACCAGATAAAACAAGCTTCGTAGAGTCCGGAGTCCAGATGTTCCAGTCCCCACTGACTGACACTTCCCATCCCTAGCCACAAAAATCAGTTTTCGACTGGTCTTGTTCAAATGCGTGCAAAAACAATCGCACTAACATCGGACCAAGAGTATCGGGGCAATGCTGAGAATTCAATGGCGGCCAAAAACTGGGAATGCAACAAAGGACCAGGTTCATCTCGTTAAGTGTATGTATGCTAGAGAATATTCTTATCCATTTATGTCAGAAAGTCATCTTGACAAGCCTCATAGCTCAGTTGGTAGTAACTCTGCCTTCGGCGCTGTAGGCTGTGGGTTCGATTCCCACCCAGGACAAACATTTGTGTGATGAATATAGATGTTTGTTCTGTGTTTGGGTGTTGTATCATATAGTACGTATGTATTTACAAAAAGTATTTGAGTATTTTGTCCGTAATCTAGTTCCCATATTACAAGCTATGCTTAGTTTGGGGCTAGATGGCGCTGTGTAAAATGAATGTCCTGTAATATTTATTTATTTATTTATTTATTTATCTTTACCTACTTTCAATCGGGATTATCTCTCCCATTTTGAAGCCAGCTTCATAATCTGGCTACGAGATGGAGTTAACTCCATATAGTTAAACTGTGAAGTAATTAAATATATTAATTTTATTGTTTCATCTATGTAATCACACAAAATAATAATGAAAAAAAAACTGTGTTACCTAACGGGTCAAAATCTTTACATTAAATCTATTTTGAAAATTTCAATTGTTGAAAACATGATTATCGATACAGAAGCCAAATCTTCCAATTTTGTCTGACTCTCTGTATCCATTACGCAGAAACTACTGGATGGACTTGAAAAAAAATAATATATATCTCCCCTTCACCGCTCTGGATGAGCGAAAAGGGCTGAACACGTTTATTTGTAACTTTTTAAAGGAGAGGATTTGGAAACCTTGGCGGAAGTGTAACTGCGTGGTGTCAGCTAGTTTATAATATGTAGTAAGTAGAAAGTAAGTAGAGTAACGTACATATTACAGATGTATGGTACAAAATTAAATGAAATTTGAATTAGTTCAGAAATCATGTCACGTTCAATCAGGATAACAGAAAATGTTAAGAGCTTGACTCCTGAAATACAAGTGATTCAGATGTCAAAGGACCATCCACCTACCCTTTTGTGCACAAAATAATATTATTTTAGTTCGGCCTCTAAAATACAAGTTTTCAACTTAGTTTAGAGGTCATATTTCTTCAATATTTTAATTTTAGTGCTAAATACATTACCTACCTAATAGGTTTACCTATTAAGTAATAAGGCTGTACAACTTTTTCTTGAACAATAAACGTTATTATTATTATTAATATGAATATGGGAAATGGGTTTCTTCTAATATTTTTGTAGCTTATCTAAGATTCGCCACTGAATGTGGTGTGCAAAAAATTAAAGCAGTGGGAAAAAAGTTTTCATGCCCCGGGTGAAATGCATGAAAACTTTTTTTTTATTTAAATTGGGTGAGCACACAGACAAGCACACTATCTATTCTCTTCTTGAAGACATTATAGGGTCGTAGGACAGCGGAAATACAGACGCTGGAAGCAGATTCTAAGATTTGCAGTACGCGTATAAACGTTTTGTGTTTCCCTATTGTTACATGGCAGTCTTCAAGTCTAGAGTGAATTCAGAGCCAGAGCTCCCGGGTTCGATTCCTAGGGGGTACGACATTGCGCATGGTTTGGAAGGTGTTAGGATTTTGTTTAAGTCCGTCTGGTTAGCTTCCACCATATTACCTGAGTCTGTCGCCATAACAGCAATTCTAAATTGTTGTGTTCCGGCATTTAGAGGTAAGATCGCCAGTTCCTCAGACTGTTGAGGATTACAGGTAAAGTGCCTTCCGCCTTCGGCATTATTCATTCTTAGAAAACTGTGTACGATTCTATAATAAGCTTCCTCAAAGCGCCACCAAACTCTCTATACGTAAATTCAAATTGTATATTAAGAATAACTACTAGTTCGCCCCGAAATGAGATCTCGTGGTGTCTGGTTTGTGACGGAGATCATCCCTCAAATAGAACGTAATTAACAAACGATAAAAATGTGCTTTCATTACACCTTTCTCACCTTACTTAAGCACTTTTATCTCGAACTCTCTTTATTCACCTGAGTGTTCGAGGCTCTCTCTTGTTGCTTACGTAATGTATCCTTACTAGCATGAAACAAAGGAAAGGCGTTTTGAAAAGTGCTCTCAAAACTGTTGCCTTAGTAGTTGTGTTTTAAAAATCTACCTCTCCAGCCCACGGATATCGTAAAGTCAACCAAAAGGGCAGCAGCTTTTTTCTTAGTGTAAACTAAACTTTTACTGTGAGCACCAATCTATCTGCTTAGCGTGGTGGCTATAATCGCCGTAACGTACCGTATTGAGTTAATAACAATAGATGAAATAGACCAGTTTTGAAATTTCGAATACCCTCTCTTATCTTATAAGACCTGATGATCATCCTTTGCCCTCTTCATCTTAAAAACCACCCTTAATAAGGGCAAAATAATCTAGTTTTGAAATCAGTCTCAACCCCTATGTCATGTTTTAACACATTTTCAAGACTTCAATTTTATTTACCCCTTTTGCAACCCTTAATGTAAATACAGGGGTGGATTTAACAGTCTATCCTACAAGACGTATCAAGCGTTTTAACCCCTTAACGCGCCCCTTTATTACAAAAACCACCCCTACTAAGAAGTAAAATATATAAGTTTTTAGGTTTTCGTGGTTATTCACTACATTTAAATTGTCAAACATTTCGGGTTTATTACCACGGTAATATGTAATTTTACCTCGATATTTCGAAGCGGTTTCACGCTCCATGGTCACGAGTAGACTGGTTCGGCGATTGTTTGCAGCTCCTAAGGACAGACATATCTGTCTACCCTCTTTCGGATCCGACGACTACCCTCACTTCGAATTCTTGAACCACTACCATTGTCACTCACTTGTTTGTTACGGCACACAAAACTCACTGTGTCCACACGCGAACTCGTAGTCGACCACTTTTTACGATTGTAGGCCCTTAATACTGGGTTCCAAGTACTGGACAGTCTAAAGCACTGTACTGTAACCCCCAAGTACTGTCGACGGAACGCCACTACATACCACGGTTGGTGCGAGAAGCAATCGAAATCACGAAATATAAAAATTTCAATCGTGAAGATGGCTTTAGACTGTCCAGTACTTGGAACCCAGTATTAAGGGCCTACAATCGTAAAAAGTGGTCGACTACGAGTTCGCGTGTGGACACAGTGAGTTTTGTGTGCCGTAACAAACAAGTGAGTGACAATGGTAGTGGTTCAAGAATTCGAAGTGAGGGTAGTCGTCGGATCCGAAAGAGGGTAGACAGATATGTCTGTCCTTAGGAGCTGCAAACAATCGCCGAACCAGTCTACTCGTGACCATGGAGCGTGAAACCGCTTCGAAATATCGAGGTAAAATTACATATTACCGTGGTAATAAACCCGAAATGTTTGACAATTTAAATGTAGTAAAATATATATTTTATGAATGTGCAGCCGATACTCTTTCAAATGACACCCCACAAGTCAAAAATCATCTCGTCTCACTTAACACCCCTATTTCTCAAAAACTACCCTAGTGTCAAAAAATCCTCAAACCGATTGATGAGTATTAATAAAATCTCTGCATGTTCAAAATTTTGAATTGATCTAATCAACGATTCAAAAGATATGGGTGAAAAATTGTATTTGTTTTTACCCAAATATCTCAAAAACTACCCCATTTATCAAAAATCCCCCGCGATAATCAAATTCTATTTACGTTTTCTCTGTTCAGTTTAAATTTCATGAAGATCGAATAATCCGTTCGAGAGTTATGCCGTCACAAACATTGCCACATACATACATACATACAGTGCCGGATTTCCCAACAAATCTGAGAGATCTCGTTCGCTTCGCTCACTCGATCAATTAAATTAAAAGTGCCTACTACAAAATAAGTGACTATATCGACGATAAGAACGCATGGCCCGATGTTGATAACAGTTAAATGGTGATTTCTCATTTTTTTAAGATAATATTAATATTAAGTATATAGGTTTATGATGTAGGTAACACCTGTTATGTTATTAAATTATTATAAACTCAGTAGTTATACCTAATTGTTGACTGGATCATCAAGAAATTAACCAGCCCGAGGTTCTTGCCTTTCTCCTTGTGTGCTGGTCGCGATTCCGAACAGGCGGTAGATTTGACGTTTCAAAATGATCCTAAAAATCATAATGAATAATCATATTTTACTTTGACTTTGAACTTGACAGCTGAGATGAAAACCAAGCGCTTTCCATAAAATTAAAGTTATACATAATATGTATATAAGTTATGTTACCTAGAAAAAAGCTAGTTCTATTCCAAGTACCGTTAACCAATACCAAGAAACCAATCAATACACCAGATATCGAAATAAGTCATTTTAGTTTTTTACTATAATAGGTCTTGATTCTTGCAATTTGAATATCAACCCTGTTCGGAGACAGCTAAGGCCTATTTTGCTGTGCGTTGTTAAGTCCAGCGGTGGGTATAAAGACTCCTATCCGGTAATTATCTGGGAGATAATTCGCTTTACGGTGACAATTTTCTACCATTGTCCGAACCGGTCTCGATAAATATAGATGTGTACTAGCTTCTGCTCACTGCTTCGTCCATAAGTTATTCCTGATCTAGAACAATATAATATATGTGCAAAATTTCGGCTCAATCCGGTAGTCCATCTATGTTTTTCAAGTATGTTGGTGATCAAACGCAGAGCCGAGCTTAGCCAACCAATAAAAAAAGTTTAGTTTTTCTAATAGTTTTTCTTAAAGTCAAAGTCAAAGTCAAATATTTTTATTGAGTAAGATTTTTTAGGACACTTTGAAAAGTCAAATCTACCGGCTGCTTGGAATCGCGACCAGCACTCAAGGAGAAAGGCAAGAACCTCGGACTAGTTTTTTATGATCCATTACAATAGCTTAAAATTATCTAATACTAATTACAATTTATTCACTGGAGCAAATTCATAGTAAGAATATTTTTAAACTACGCTGGTAGAAATTTCTTCAATAATTAAAACCTATTTCAGCACAGCGAGTATCGTTCGTATCGATCGCTAAATTTGACATTTAGAATCGAAATATTCGATGAATTGGTTTACCTTATTTATAGCATGGTTTTATCGACCGTTGCAAGTAGAAACGGTTTCTAATTTTACTGATCGGTACACAAAATCGGTACACTTACCTACTTCATGCGTAAAATTTATGGTTTTTGGTTTAAGAAATGTATTCTCATAAGAATAACAATTCACTTAAAATGAGATCTTAATTAGTAGGTAACTTATGCTACGTACCTAGGTAATTATGATAATCGCGTGCAAAAGCAAGGTATAAAAGTAAAGGAGAGTAGGTTTTTTTTTACTTTTATTGTACGACGGGGAAGCGCCTTCATCTCACCTGGTAACAAGTTAAGATAAGGCCGAAGGTGGAGGCGCACTTCACCCGGAATCCTCAACAAACTGAGGAACTGGCTATCTTACCTCTGAATGCCGGAACACAACAATTTTAGAATTGTTAACTTAATTGTGAATAGGTAACTATAGCATGGTGTTGAAGTATAGACAATTAAATTTAAGTTTAGCAAACAATACAAACAATAGTATTATATTAGAACGATGCGGGTAGATTATAAGGACATAGTATACACAAACAAGCCCAGTCGAAAATACGAGCTATTACAAGATTAGAGATAATTTTAATAAGTTTAATATAATATGTATATTTATTTATTTAGTTTAATATGTATATGTAATTTGATGGAATTTATCGATAGCCTCGGTTCCATACCGAGGCTATCGATAAGTATAGATTTAATTTTTATACGAATACATGGGTATTTATCGCAGTCATCTGCAGTCAGTGGTTTCATCCCTCATCAACAGAGCCTGGCTTTTGTGACCCTGAGCATTTGCTACTGGAGTTACATTTGCTACAGTACATTTGCTACTATGTTCAGGACGTACTGAAATTGAATGGCTATGGGTTCATATCAGAAGTAGACTGACTGAGGCTAGAGGCAACCTGCGCTTTTGCTTTGTGAAAGGACGTATGTCATATATATGATAATTGTATAAAATACCTACCTTAAAATACCAATACCCGATACTTATTTTATAATTTTAAATACTTACCTAATTGAACTTATGTCTATGTTTAAAATGTGTTTGTATGAACTCCACACACAAAATTGTTTTTTTTTTTTTTTTAATAAATGAAATGAAATGTGACAGATAAAATTGGAAATATCTTTAAAACTGTATTGTATGATAAGGCTAAAGGTGGTTTTCATCGGAATCCTCAATAGACGGAGGAACTGGCTTTCTTACCTCTAAATTCCGGAACACTGCTGTGTATAATTTTTGTTATGGCGATAGACTTATAGGTAAGATGGTGGAAACTAGCCAGGCAGACTTAAACAAAGTCCTACCACCCACCAAAAGATGCCGGCTCTCCCGCATAGTTAATTAAGACAAGTAAATAATCAGAAAATGTTGTGAGTGTGAGTTTGTGATGCCTTGGGGGAGGCTCATAACCTACAGTGGACTTTCCAATTATTTCCAGAGACTTCAGATTTTCAGAGAAGCATTTATAGTGTAGGGGTGTACTAAGAAAGCATTCTAGTTTAATTTTTCTTTTGAAGAAACGAAAACCTTGGCGTTCCACTAGTAGTAGTAGAAATAAATGTATGTACTAATCATGAAAAAAAAATTCTTAAGGATTTTACACTGCACCTGTTATAAAAATCTTACTTACTAGCAAAAACATTTATAAATTAGGGTTCATGTTTAAATAATAGAGTAAGCAAATGTCCGTCTGTCTGTTGTCTATCAACGACGGGGGATATTTTAACAAACCGCACTATTTAAATGTATCTGCGCACACGCTTTGTCTTGTATCTACACGAGTTGTCGCGGGTATGTCAAACATCACGTTTGTGTGCCAAAGATATTTTTGTGTCGGTTTAAGTTATTCAAAAAGTAGATTCTATGCCAACATTGTAAAGAACTAGTTTTTTTATAGTATGACGTAAAAAAAAAACAGTTGAGACAGAAAAAGTGTTAGACTGCCAAAAGTTCTTACTGAGGATTGAGTAGTTGAAATCGCACCACGATGATTTTAAATAGTTTGTGTTGTCTCAACTAAACAGTCTCTATTAACTATTAATGGCCAAAAGGTGTTGTATTTAGGAAATATCGCAGACGATTATTAAACACAACACCAGTGAGTCACGTACAGACTTTAGGTGCCAATATATAGTTAAATTGTATATTCACCTGTATGTTACTTTTAAACTTTGTTTTTATACTCCTATATTACATAGCTTTTACCAAACGTAGATTATGTAAAAAAGCATCTGTAGGTACGTAATCTTAAGTTGTCTAAAATTATGTTAATATTATTTTTATAATGGCTCCCAAACGATGAGATAATGGTAAACAAGTTTACCATCGCTCTGCAACCGCTGTTGAGATCGACGTGTTTCAGTAAAACGCGATAGTGGGTTTATTCTTCGATAATAGTAAAGTTGTACCAGCTCTATATTATTCCACCCGCACCTGTACCACCAGTCAATCTTCGGCGCTCAATGCAAATACTGCCCATTGTTGGACTAACGACGATCTTGCTATCATTATTGGCCAAGAGGCGAAGGAATAAATGCCGACTTCTTTCCAAAAAATAAAATATCGAACGAATTAGAATAAGAACAAAAAAACAATCATTTTCTACCGCAAACATCACCATTTCACCTGCCAAGCGTAGTGTGTGACGTGTCGCCTAATCTCTGCTAATGACATACAGTGAAAATATTTGATTTGTGATGAGGATGATAAAGATACAGTCTCTACAAATCCTTAGACAAGGCCAAAGGTCTAGACTAGAGTTTAGCCGAAATCCCTACGTTACAAAGGCGGGTTATAATATTTGTTCTGTAAACAGGAACTTACCATGAGCTTTAGCAAACTGAACTCGCGGTAAGTATAAAATATGCATGGAAACTTAGTAGGTATGTCCATTGTCTCTAGCGGATAGTTCGGAAATGAAATGCACAAAATTACTAAAAAGTAAGTTCAGTGTATGTCTTATACCTACATGTATATCATGTGAATGTGTGCATTAATTGAACACATACACATAATATAGGTATTTTAATATATCTAACACATATTCATTCCGATGTCTAGATAGAAAGCTAAAACTATGCATACTAACAGCAGAAAGCGACTAGTTTACTACAGAATTTGTGGTAGTGCCACAGGAACTGGGTACTGACCATTTGGCCAGTAATGACCCGAGTCCAACATCGTCGTTAGCCCAACAATGGGCATTTGCATCGAGCTCAGATGTCTGACTGGGCCGGTGCACAGGTGGATTTATATTGAGCGGATACAACTAGCCATCTTGTGAGATGTTAGTACCTCTTTAAATATCATAAGTGTAAGAGCAGCGCTTTATGACCCACTGCTTGATATGGGCTTTCTCCGAGATACGGGTATCTCAAAACACTCAAGTATTTTTTTAATTTTTAGTACTTAATCAATTTATTTATATTATTTATTAGTAAATTAAAAAAAACGTTTGTCCATCAGCTCATTTAAATAACAAGTAAAGATGTGGCCTCTTTTTTTTCTTCAACCTCGACTTCAAAAATACCCGTTGAATAATTTTCTTTAAAAAAATATATTAGCTACATTCTTACTTGATTATACCAAATGGAGAAGGGACAAGACCACATAAGTAGGTAAATATAGTGGTCTCGACAGAGCTTACCTATTTGAGCCTTTTGGGGTGGAGACCTTGGGTCCGTGGGGAGCCGGCGCCCTCCGGGTTTTCAAAAATATTGCGGGGCTTTTGATTGAGGCGACACGTGACCCAAGGGCTGGCTCTTATTTAGGCCAGCGAATTAGCATAGCTATTCAGCGTGGCAATGCAGCCAGTGTCTTGGACACGCTTCCGCCTGGTACTGGTCTGGAACAGTTGAGTTACCTATAGGCCGTTTGTAACGGTCCTTAGGTAATCTGACTGATTCCTTTGTACATAGTTAGTTTAATTGTACTTTTTATTGAATAAATGTATTTTCGATTCATAAGTAGGAAGGTCATATCCACAAAGAACATGACCTACGCGGCACTGCATTGCGCCCATCAATTTCACCGGCAACCATACCCTTCAACAAAGCAATGCTGATCAGACTCATTTGAGCGTGGATCTTTTGAATATCGCCTGGAAACTAAAGAGTAGTCAGAGCCACTTCCAAACTTACGTTCAACATATGCCCACGTAAATAGTTTTAAAAAGAAGTAGGAGAAGCGCTTGGACCTATCTCATCTGATGTCAGTTATGTTAGTACGAAAGTGGATGCGCACTTCACCCGGAATCCTCAACAGACTGAGGAACTGGCTATCTTACCTCTAAATGCCGGAACATTAGCCAGGCGTTCTTAAACAAAGTCCTAGTGGTCTAGTGGTTCGCCCAGCGTTGTCAGTACCAGAGGTCCCGGATTCTATCCCCAGCGGGAGTACCTACAATATTGTGCATGGTTTGGTTGGTGGTAGGGCTTTATTTAAGTCCGCCTGGCTAGCTACCACCATCTTACCTAAGTCTGTTGCCATAATAACAATTCTAAAATTGTTGTGTTGCGGCATTTAGAGGTAAGATAGCCAGTTCCTCAGTTTGTTGAGGATATCGGGTGAAGTGCGCTTCCACCTTTGGCCTTATCGTATCTTGAAAATCAGGTGAGATGAAGGCCAAACACCTCTCCGTCGTACATTAAAAATATATAAAAAAGAGCCGCCATTAGTTCATCCCACTGGATAGGTAATCATGTAAAGCCGGGGCGTCGACCGAGGCTCCACTGACTCATTAAACAAAGCCCATACACATGTAAATCTTTCCTTTACATGCAGATCCCAATTGAAACTTTTAAAATGCACAAAAGAATATTATTGATGAGTGGATTTTTGTCGCTGCCGTGAGAATGGGAGGGGAATGAGTACCTTGTGGTCACTTTAAGCCGCAAGGTTGACATTGACAGGTACCCTTACCTGTCAATGTCAACCTTGAAAAGGTGGGATTGTATTAGTAACAAAAAAAACTGTCTCTCTAGTGACTTTTGACCAGTAGGCAAGTTTATGTCTATGATATAGGTACCTGAAACGAGTCACACATAACGCACCATGCTACGCTCCCAGACTGGCATTACGGATGTCGGAAACATAACTGCTAGGCTCAAATGGGAAGAAATGGGCCAGTAACATCACTCCATGGCTGCCTGAAGATGGAAGGTAGCGTCAGGGTCGCCCGAGGATACGTTTGTGATCTCGATTCCTTTAAAAGAGACTGGTGGGAGATAGCGAAGGATCGAGATGGTTCGAGGGAGTTGGTCTTTGCAAAGTGGACTTGATGTAAAGGCTCTGCCGGTTTCCCAGTCCTCCCCTCAGCCCAGACGATGCGGGAATACTGCTGAATTGTTTAGTGGGTATACCGGGCAACCGGGGAGTCCCACATAACCCTCCCATCCCCATGGGAGGGTATGCGTAATGTGTTTTTCTCAGCGGAAAAAAAAATAGGCCTTTGCACAATAGTTGGTCGAAACAGGCTATAACGACTAAAAAGGTTATATGATTAACAGTGGAACGGTTAAACCTATGTCATGTATTTCTTTTGAAAAACGTAAGCTTTTTCGAAGGTTCTTGATTCTCATTGTCCTTGTACCGTAGTGGTCGTGATTCCGAACGGGCGCTGAAAAAATACGAAATGATTGAAAATTATTGTATTTTTTTTGTCGAGGAAGCGCTTGGTCTTCATCTCATCAGGTTTCAAGTTCAAGGAACACATCAATTTTGAATCGTTTATCTGGCGACAGACTTAGTTCAGATGGTGGTAACCAGCCAGGCGGACTTAATCAAAGACCTATCACCAACCACGTAGGACTCTTTACGTAACTCCCTGAAACAACATGTCTACTTGTTGTAAGTTCGTTGTGAGTCAGGTTATTGCTCCAACCGATTCATCCAGCCAATACCTCGTCTGTACCACCTTTAGGTAAAATAAGAGCTTGCATCAGCCATCAAGTGTAATGGCACTCGGCCTGAATGCGCTTAGCATTTCAAATGTTCATTGTATGCACATTTTTACAGACTTATTACTCTCTGCGTACTGTTGGCAGGAGCCTTGCGGTTCTCAAACTTAAAAAAAAACATGCGAGGCAGTCTTTGGAGACTGCCGATAGAAGTGAAAACTAAGTAACTCGAGTAACTGGCTATCTTACCTTTAAATATTGATATGGCGATAGACTTAAGTAAAAAGGTTGTAGCTAGCCAGGCAGATTTAGACAATCAAGGATAAAAGTTTAGGTCACTAACGTTTCTTAACAAGCCAAAAATAATTCAAATATAATAATCTAATAGCTCGATTATACAAATCACAAGAGCGTGCGGTGAATATGACGCGAGTTTCACGATTTTGTTTACCCAAAAAGTATATATATATAGGTACATAGGTATACATATTGCTCATCGAAAGCGTTCGGTGACGATGACGCGAGTTCCGTGATTATTGTTCACCCAAAAAGTGCTCAACCTATAGAAGTTTTCACTTCAAAAATCAACGGACGAACGTACGGCAGGGTACACCCCGTACTTTTAGATGTTCCATTATGTCGAACTCTTCGTTTCGAGGGATGGAATCGAACTTGTCTGTTTTTCCGCACCAAAACAATCTTGAAGTATTTTACTCCAAAGTAGGTTCAAAATAGGTCAAAATAGGTTCCTTTTAGACAAGCGTGCTCTATATCTTAGGCCACAACTTTGCTTTTTTTCAAGTGAGCTCAATAATACATACCAATATAATATAAGCATATCTTTGATGAAATTAATATTATACAGAAACTATTCGCAACGTCTTCTAGCCAAAAAGTAGCAAAGCTTGTCTAAGGGAACTAGATCAAAAGAAAAAAAAAAGGTCCCGTGAAAAGAAAAAATCGACACGTGTTTTGCCTATCGCCGCCGGAAGACAAACCACGTGTCGTTTAATTTTTTCACGGGACCTTTTTTTTCAAATTAATCAAGTTCCCTTAAAAAAACTTTGTTCAGTCCCCTTATGAAATACAGTGTTGCTATCAATCAACTATCTTGCAATAGGAAAATCACACCTGAGTACCTCTATTCGAAAATAAGCGTGATTTTTTGCGTATTTTCATAAGATTTGATTTGCTATCAGTACGTTAAGGGCGCGTAGTCGGATCGAACCGTTGCGTTGGTTGCGTATTTTACTCGAATTGTGACTGATGCCTGTGCGTTAGTCGCACAACAATATCTTTAAGTCATCGTACTCAACTTTTAGCCTGATTTACTTGGCTTTTATTTAAGTTTTTTATTTAAATAAGTATTTAAAACTGATAGCTTAGTGGTTTCGAAATTCTGATCCGCAACCGTTTTATGTGACGAAAAGTGGTGGGGCACTGAGTCGGGTAGAGTGGGAGATAATTAAAAGTTTCCCTGTTATATAAAAGTTTCTTTACGACAAACCCTGGCGCTGGAATCTGATTCCAAGTTTGTGACGAGATGTTATTTTCATGTGCCCTTCAGTTAGTGTCATAAATTGTGTCTAACATTTTATTGAAAGAAATCACAAGATGTTCAAAGTCATTATGGAATACGAGGAAATTAAAATCTTCATTTATTTGCAAAATTAAGCAAGACGGATCTCACAAAAACAAAGCCGAGACCAAAAATGCTTTGTCCCATCAAACTTTACATGCGATCAATACAAGGAAATTCTAATATTCATGTTCTTGCAAAATTTTCTACGCAAAGACTTCAAAAACTAAAATAACAGACGGATCTCTGAAAAACAAAATCCGAGACGAAAAATGCATTCCTTTACCATATTCAGAGACGACACACCTTTAAAAACCTGAATGAAACAGTAACATGACAACCCAAACAGTAATTAAGCACTTCTGTTGTACCAACGTCTTAAGTTCCTGAACTTTGGTTAAAGGGTTTTTAACGGCCGCGCTGTGCAGTTGAGGATTAACTTGCCACTTAAGTTACCGTTTCGTATTACTTTTACGATGTCTTATTTGAGAGAAGTAGGTAGTTATCTATTTTTTGTAGATTAGTATATTTTGCCTGTTATGATATTATAAGTATTTTCTGGTCTAGAACTATATTTGTGTAGTTTTAGCTTCATCCGTTCACTAGTTTTGGCATGACGTAGTAACAAACGTCCAGCCAAACATCTAAATGGACTTCCGCAAATACTATTAACCTACCCGGGACCTCGTTCTCATTAAACCTTAGAAATTTCCTAAAATATTTTCTTAGTGCGCCCCTACATTATAAAAAAAGCTACCATTATACTGTCAAGTCTAGTCTAGCTTTGGTTTGGCTTTGCCTTGATTGACAGTCAGTCACCGAATCTCATACGACGATTTCATTTTAAAGGAACTAGAATTTGTAACTCTGCGGGGAAGTTCGAAATCCAAGGGGTGTTTGAGGCATGAAATTGGTCAATAAACTCTTTTAAAAAATACCCTGCTCTTTCAACCAACGCCGCTAACCGCAAAACACTGTTTTTTCCATTTTACCTCAAAAAATATACTTACATACCCTTACTCCTCCAAAAATATAGCCCTCACTTCCTTTACAAGCATTAAACGAGTTTAAGTACATGTAAATCCTTGTTGGTGTCGAGATATTACTACACTTTAACCGCTGTTCTGAGCTTATTCGTAATGTTTTGTGTTTAAAGTCTTAATGTTCTTTTAGGCTTCCATAAGTGTAAGGACTTACAATTTGCCTAGATTACTAGATTATACTATTGAGTGGCTAATATGCGGCACAAAAATAGGAATTAAAAATACTCACGGGATGACGAGCATTCCCGCGCATTCACATTCGTCTCTGTATCCTATTTTTTTTTATAGTGAAAGTCATGGCCAACGTTTTATCGTCAATGCAGTTTACCAACCTTTTTCATGAATCACCTCAAACCTATTTTCTCAGATTAGTCATGAAAACAGAAGTTCATCATCTCCCGCCTTTTTCCTAACATTCGGAATTCAAACAGAAGTCAGGGGTAATGCAACAGTAATGCGCACACCGCTTTACTATCGCCGTGGGATGGCCGTAAACCTGGGGAGAGCTAATGAGGATTTACGGGAAGTGTGAGCCAGGGAGCGCCAACTGACGGTTTTAATAGGACACCTGCAATGCCGGATTTTGCTTGTACCGCTATTTGTTTTTTAGTATTAGTTTTAATGAAGTGCGAGGTAATCAATGCTTTTTTTAAAGAATAAATACATACAAGACTAGATATTTTACGTAACGCCATCTAGCCCCAAACTATAGCAAAATGTAATATGGGAACTAGATTACGGAGAATACTTTAAAGTTATAACAAATACCTGGTGTGCAGTTATGATAAGGCCGAAGGTGGAGGCTCACTTCACCCGGGATTCTCAACAAACTGAGAACCTGTCTATTTTACTTCTAATTGTTGGAAAGTTGTTTTCCAACAATTAGAAGTAAAATAGCCATAACAATGATTTTTGTTACGGCATTATACCTACTTAGGTAAGATGGTGGCAGAATTTCAGCAAACCAAAAAAACAAGAAACATGATATTGACTAGGTAGGTACATTACAAACCATTCATACCTACGATGTAATCGAACGCCGGTTTCATACATCAGGACTCTACCTGTGCCCCAAATAAAAAAGCTTGCATAAAAACATCGCAAGTTAAAAAATAATTGCCAAAGGTTGCGTACCCCACATCTTGCATTGCACTAAGCACAATGATACATTCACCCGATGATTCTGTGACACTCGACCCTTACTTTGTTTTATTTTTTACCTCGCGGTTTATTGTTCAGGGGTGACGAATGTCGGCTCGCGGTAAACAATGCTGAGGAAATGCGGAAGTAAAACGTTTACATGCGTTGCCAAAAAAAGTAATTTTCTTGTCAGACACGTGTCGTAAATGTGACAGCGTTCGATGTTTGAAAACTGAGTGCATTGTGTTCTGTTTTCGAATTTTAAATAATGCAAATTTGTACTACCCATACACTACACTGCCTGCCCGCCCTTTATTCTCAGCGACATAACATTGTACTATGCGCTTTTACAATTAGTTTTTTTTATTTATGGTTATAAGAACCTTATTGGCTAGTAAATCATTCAATCAGCAACCTCTTGCTTCACAGGCAGCTTATCGCCCACTGACACACTAACACAGTCTTCACAATGCGAGCAAACTATCTATACTTATTTATTACTACAGTATGGAGTTTTTCAAAGCGTTTTGAAATTTTTAAAGGGCGGTGCTTATGGTTTTGCAAGCATCCATAGGCAACAGTAACCGCTTTGCATTGGGCATATGTCTGTTCTGTATGACTAAGGTGGGCATCCAGACATTTTTTTTTACTAAAATGGGTGCACATGTAGCTTGGTACTCATCCTCACCGAGAGTTAGATAGTCATCTCGCCCAAGGCGGCACAGATATTTGTTCCGATAAATGAACTGCAGCAAAAAATTATCATAACATTGGCAAGCAATCAATTTGCATACCCGGTTAAGCAGGTGATTAGTCGGGGTAGTCGCTGTGAAAAGTTTGCTTGACTAAATTAAATACGTGAAAAAACATACACGTGAGTATTTTTTTGATAATCAATGGACTTGTTTTTAACTAAGTTTTTTTTTAAAAATTAATTACTAGCTTCTGCCGCTCGTGTAGATAAAAAGTAGCCCATATGTTTTCCCTTGTCAAATACCTACGCAAAATTTCTGCTCAATAATTAATAAATAAATAATAAAATCGCTTATTACTGAACAATTTACAAATTGGTACTTATAATTAAAAGTGAAGTTACGTTAATTTTAGGTATATTATTAGGGTATTTAATTACACAGTTGAGGTGCATAATAGCACCTACTACTTATAATATGGTTTTTGAAACCATTAATTATATCCCTTCATGTTAAGCAGGTAGGCTCTGTTCCTCACACTAGGACTAGGTAGCCTGTGTAGTGAGATCACAGGTTCTTGCCAATCCGTTCAGTAGTTTTTGTGTGAAGGAGGAACAAACATCCAAACATGACGTACCTACCTGCATTAATAACAATAATTTTTAGAGCTTCGTACCATATAAATAAACACCTGCTGTCCGTCCGTTTGTCTGTCTGTATTCGAGCTCATGAACCGAATATGGTAGACAGTAGAAATTTTCACCGAGTGTGTATATCTTTTACCTCTATAATATGCAAAAATAATATACGTTTTAAAAACGAAAAAGAAAATCGACTTCAATGAAGAATATGATACAATTTCGTTTACCTATTTTTTTCAGATTTTGACAGTATGACGAACAGAAAGACTGACAGACATACGCGTGATCCTATATGGGGTCCATTTTTTCTTTACTTTTGAGGTAATACACCCAAATCACTTCAAGTGTGCCTATAATATTTGAATAGTTCCCTCGATTTGTCCAGGATTTCTTCATCAGATCCTGACCTGATGACAATGGGACCACCTGTGAAGTACACCCTTTCAAACAACAAATAAAAATGGAATACGGGAGTAATCGGGGAACATACATAAAAAAAAGATTCCGATGAATTGTTCTGATGAATCAATTTTTTTAAAGTCGGTTAAAAATGCAATTAAAATAAATTCAGGTAAAAGAAAAAAAAAACATGTATTTTTCCTTTATCGGAAATATTTTTTTCTTTTCCGGTTTATTTTATAATAGCTCTCTCTGTAATCAGTAAGTGGCTTGAATGAAATCAGTTTGCACTACGCTATAACGTGGCTTGTTGGATGTATGAACACATGTGTGATCATAGACAGCTAGAGTAAAACACTTCTGTTCTTGACGGTACTTTCGTCTTTAGATAATGTTGTTCATGTTTATTTTAAAACTGCATAATGCAAATGCAATTTTGTCCGATATTTACCGATTAAATTGACTCCTATTAATTTAAATTCGGGATATAATCCGTTACTGACATTGACGTTTGCATAGCTGTCAAAATTTGCACTTTGAGGTGGTAGTGGGCGGACCACATCGCTCGCAGAACCGATAACCACTTGCTCGTTTAATAGACCGACGATATGGTGGCGGTCGGGCAATCGATGGATGGAGGCGGCTTAGCTGTTGATTGCGTCGGTTAAGGAAAGCTACAGCTTTTATGGACGAATGGATGATGATGATCCATTTACAAACACGAAACGAAAAGAAAAACATATTTTCGAAGTAGGTATGTACCTACTAAGTTACGATAAACATATTTATTTAGTGTTGTTTCCGCAAAGTTATATAGAAGCTCGGTATTATTTGTATTAATGCTGGGTAAGCGTTGACCTCTATAAACTTGGGCAGAACCGGCCTCAGGAAAACTTAGAAGAGCGAAAAAAGCGAGTCTAGGAGTAAAATTTGTGATACTATTATAATTCTACTAGTGAAAGAATTCTTCAAATCGGTCCAGTAAGTTTTTGAGTTTAATAAAATACAATGTAATATACAAAAATACACTTTACAATATTCGTATATAAGAATATAGATAAACCTCCTGCAACCTTCAAAATGTTTGCCACTGAATCTTAGCTTAGCTATAATATATCTAATATTATAGCTAAGCTAAGATTCAGTGGCCGAGGTATGAAAATAAATATTTTCTTTTGAAATGGGTGAGCTCTTGTACTGGTATCATATTGGCCATGAACATCACAATTTGCAGACGAATTGGCCGCGTTCTAGCCGCGGGCCGTATTGTGATCGGCGGTCAAATGGAGTTGATAGATTAAGGTGGCCTATGATCGATTGTAAGTATATTATTACCTAACTCTGGAAATTAGTCATCAGAGACACGACTACTCGAATTGTTTTTAAAGGTTATTAGAAAAATAGCAACCTCGATACCGATTTGGGCATAGTAACGTCTTATTATCACAAAATGTTACGTAATAGCGAGTTGTTCTCTATTCGACGGCTACCTCGATAATCCTCTGCGCCGAGAGCGCACCGATTTTAAAGGCCCCGTGACGTCACTTGTTTAGTCGATTTGCCAGCTTGACGTAATCAAGTTGATTATTTCTAACAATATAATATATTTTTTGTTGATATGATTACGTCGAGGTCTTTTTTTATTTTAAGTCTGCCCTGGATCTCGAGGCTTGCCTTGCCTGGTCTAGAATGAGTTCTACAATGGAGAAAGTCTTCCCAGAAAGTGATTTCAATGTTGCCCTAAAGAAAAGAAATACCAACACTATGCGTAAGCTACTTTCAATAATTTGCGTATAAATAATTGAGCGACACGCGTGTCCCCAACCATTATATTTATTATTCACTCAATGTTGCCAGTGTTGTGTCATATTATACCACATATTGGGAAAATATTCGTTCTCTGTGACGGGAATTCTTTCGTTTGTAACTGAAAATTATTGGTATTGTTATTGAGCTTCGTACCCTTTGGGTCGTTAGGTTAGTGAGGAAAAGGTTTCATTTTATTTTTAGATTTTTCGCTTCCAAGTACTTAGGTACTTAATTATTAGGCACCTAGGTACTTATTTTTGCTTGATTGACGAGACGTAACGTAAGATTTTTGTTACGTTAATATAATTTTTCAGACGCTTATTGTACGAGTAAAATTTATATTTTTGTCGCAGCATTCGCAGCATGTTTATATTAGCATGTTTATATTTACCTACCCACATAACGCTCTCCACTCAAAACTTATCTCCAAGAACCGGCGCAAGCCCCGTTCGGATACACAAGTTCAAAAGTCAAAGCCATTCCATGCATTCTGCCACAACTTATATCCGAATTAATGAATCATTACGATACGATCCCTTTACTATTTCAAGTTCCCACACACACTCACACAAAATAGGTAGACGTATGTTTGTGTCAGTAGGGTATAATGCAAGGGGGCCTGGGATTGGGACTTGCGAATTTTCCGGGGTGCGTTTGACTTGACATCACTATCACGTAACGCGCCGCGTCGGACGCAAGTCTATGCGTTCTTATTTTGAATTTATGAAAAACTTTTCCGGTTGCCGCGTATTATGATTTAGAATATTATACTTAGAACCAGAAAAGAGATAAGAGCGTTTCGGGTACACAAAAAAAGGTTTAATTTCGTTGTATTCGTTGCATTGCGGAAAGTGATTTTTTGTAATCAAATCAAAAGTATCGGTCAGCAGTTCATTCATGTTTTTGTGCCTACTACATTGTTTGTATTTAATATATTTTGATGAATGAAAACTAAACGTTCACATAACATTAATTCGTTTGTTTTTATGTCTGTAGGTTACTTAAGCTCATTAATGTAAAGTGATGAGTGAACGACTGTTTTCATCGATTGCCGTGGCCTTATTCGATTAGGTATTTCTTGTTTTTAGGAATTTCTCGAGATTTTTCTTGGAATCGGAAACGATGTGGGAGTTCTCGATTGTTTTTGTTTGGAAATTCGATGGCTCTTGATAAATGGAGACATGACATTCGAATTGAATGCATTTTATGGTAATTTTACGCGTGTTTTGTTAGTTGTTTAGTACCTTACCTGTAATTATGTAAAGTACTTACTAACTAAGTTATATAGATCCCAATCATTATTAAACTTCTGAACCGATGGCATAAATGACATAGCAAGACGAGCCTTTCAAGGGAATAACAGATTGTACATTTTTGACAGTTTATGTCACTGTAACATATCCATTGGGTAGCTTACTCTTTTTCTCTACTACTTTCGCATTAATCTTACCGCGTGTTATGGTATGATAAAGCCGAAAGTGGAAGCGCACTTCACCCGGAGTTCTCAATTGCGGTAGCTAGCCAGTTTCCACCAACCCCAGATCAAGCCAGGGGCCTTTGCGTCTGATACCGATGGGCGCACCACTAGACCACAGAGGTGGTAGGTATCATATTGGAATAGGTGCTAAGTTTATACAAGCGGCATTATATGATCCATCGTTTCCAAAGCCATCGGTAGCTTGACGAATGTCGCAGCGGGCGCCGTTTGAACTCGCCGGTCGATCGGAAACAATTCAGTGGAATCGAATCGAATCAAAAGTAAATCGTTACGATTAGGAACCGTTCGAATTGGTCTTCGATTTGTTTGTGACGGGAAATTAGATTTTAATCCTGCGGTTAGAACTTATGAAATAACTTTTTCGACGCGACTGCTTCCCTCGTGAATGTAGTTTCATTGTATTTATTGTTCGGAATAAAGTATTTTTACTTTATATTCACTTAGGTATATCAAGGATGTGCATTTAGGTAGGTATGGTCTGCAAATATCCCTTTTTTTTTTAACGAGATTGATTATTATTTCAATGTTATGTATGTATTCATAAATAAGGTACATTACTGTGTACATACGTGGTTAGGAGTGATTCTATGAGAAATTAAAAACACGTGATGAAAGTTGCTAAGTAGATAACTATCTTTATTTCTGTTTTTCTCAGTTGTGATTGTGACACAAATTAACCACCAAAAAATCGGACAAATAAAACTTGCCTAAGCATCTCAAAGCTTCCGCACAAAAACTCAAACCGTTCACACAAAAAGCACTCCAATCCCGCATCTCTGCAGGTCGGCGCAAGCGCAGCGGGCGCTAACGACATCTGTTGGCCGCTAAGTGGAACTATTGTGCGATTCGATTCGGCTTCGTTCGGTACCCGTCGGCTCTTGTCAACTAGCTCGTATTTAGTAACGGTGCGGTTTATTTTAAATTTGGAATGTGCTTTTTGTCGGCTGGTTAGTATTATCCGTGTGATTGTTGACGTCAAAGTTTTGTCTATTCCGGTATCTCCATTTGAAGTGTTAATCATCAACATGAAAGTTACAGATAATGTTGAATTACTACTTATTCAGCCAAATCAAAACGTAGACGGTGATAGACGTAGGTACTATACAACTGTATAGTACAGTATGGTCAACAAATCAAGGCAAACGTGAAAATAACTGTTTTATTGCGGTAAAACAGCTAACTTCACGTTTGCCTTCGTTCATCGAAGGTACCCACTTACCTACTGTAGATAGTTAGTTCTGTAGTCATGTTATGCAACCAAATCAATGCTTGCTAAATTTCAGGTAGATAGAAAGTTGTTTTAAAAGTGATAATGTACGCTATGCCGATGGTAGGCTACTGTAGCCCTTACCATCTGGGCTCATCTCCATATGGAACTGCTCTTCCAGAACCTTACTGGATGTAAGTATTACTATTAAGGATATTTTGTAGGTACATAGGAGCCTCGGAACTAGCTAAGGTAGGCATGATACCGTAAGTTTTTGGACTAGGCGTCTAAGACTTGAGGGTTTAGACCAATCTCCACGTTTGGCATGTGGATAGTGCAGTAGATAGCAGTTCTGAATATACACAAAATAAAACGTGGACGCCAATATTTTGTCGTACCATTCTAAACACTGTTTTCAGGTCAAATGAGGTAAAAGTCCTTTAACCTACTACAACTGCTGGAGAGACAATCCTCCAAAATTTGCGGGTTTTGTTATAAAGTGCGCTTGAAAAACTTTCCATCGACCTTATGAAGACCAAACGCAACCTCGTCGTGCAATTAAAACAAACACACTGGGCAAGTAGATTGGTGACTGTTATCATCTATCTACCTGCCCAGCTAAAGTTTAAAGTAATTCACTAAACTAAGTAACGACATCCGCGGATTTAAGTCAAGACCTTCAACGGACTTCACGGACCCTTTGAGTAGTTATAAATATATATTTATTTTATTGTTACAGGAAACCGTCAGTAGATGGCGTAGGCAACGCAGCGTCAGTTAATAGTCGGTAAGTAATATTGAGTTTATTTTTTATTTTTTTTATATCAGTTTTAGGGAGATCATCGGCATATTACACTGACATATTACGCGCCATACCCTGCTATTTTAAACTATCATGAAGATAATCATATACATTTGATAGCTACCTATATCTAAGTAGGAATACACTCGTAAATAAAGTAAGCAAATACTTTACAGTCGTGCAAATTAGTAATTTAACAAGTAAAATTAAATTATGATATTCTAATACTAGAAACAAACGTACATACCTAAAAAAACGCCTCATTTATATACTAACGTAAAATAGCTGATTGATCGTTATAAGCGAAGCTCCGTTAAAAAATAAACTTGAAAACTAAAAAAAATAATTGCTAAGAATCTGCTAAATACCTTAAAAAAATCAAATTGACACGTGTTTCGCCTCTACACAAGTAATCCTCAGGAAATAATATAGTCTTCCTGCTAAGCTGACGAGCTCTCTGCCAATATAAATGTTTCCGCTCCAACCGCTGCTCTGCAAAACGTAAAATCATAAAAATATCATTTTATTCATGACCCAGTTAATCGATATATTACCTGTGTTTTTGTTAAGTTTAGGTATAAAAGGATAAAAATGTTTACGCACAAAACCATTGTTCCGCAGTTTTTACACAACTTTGACACCGCCCAAAGCGTGTTAGTCATGTTATCCCAAAGCAATCTGCATCCGAGATCGCTCCCGAATCGATTCCAATCGAGTTTTAAAAATAACCTCAAAATCCGATAGTCCCATCCCTAAATATGGTAATTTCCTCTCGACGTTCTCACGGACACAATGTGCCTCCAAAAGGCTAAATATTAAAAAGAAAAAGACAACATCCAATCACAATTACGCGCGCAAACGTGTAATTTTGAATCGTATGTTCGATTCGATTTATAATAGGAATTGGGTTGAAAAAAAACATTGTCTATGGATCTTTGGACTTTTATTGGAGATAAAAGCTATATAAAGAGAGACTATATGACGTATTACTCAGGTTAGTTTCTTATTTTGAGTGTTCCCTTGTGTCAAAAGAAAATAAATTTCTACGTAAAATTACGGCAAACTTTTTTAAGTTGTTCTGTCTCAGGAACAGATATATATTTTTAATTTGTATATTTGTTTATTTAAATAATTTGTAACACAAACAAATTTTAACAAGGTGGTAAGCTTTTAAAACAACATGATGGATGTTATGAGCCCAAAATGTGTTAATTAAATTACTGCTTATAGGTACTAATTACCAAAATTGCAGGGTTTTGCTATAGCCACTTGACAGGCGGATTGGTAATCGTAGATAATACACAAAAGGAAGCTGCCCTTCTTCTGATGATATCCCTTAGCCGGCTTTTACGACAACCGCGGGTTGAGTTAGAAGCCTCGATCTTTAGGCACGATCACCTCAGCGTGGCGTGGTCACTTTTGACTAAATAAAATTAATACCTATTGCACAAAAAAAAGAAGAGATCTCTTCATTCGAATGTGACATTCAAATACTAACGTACGAAATTTCATCTTGACAGTTTTGAAAACAACCTACTTGGTATGCGTGCAGCGTACACTAAGCTGGGCTTAAGACACGGACGAAAATAATGAAAAAGCAAAACTCTGGACTAAGCCTGTACAAATTAGATCTGTCCGTCCACTCTACGCGTTGTGTGGTCAACGCTGCACAGCCTTTTGTAAACAAACATCGAAATATTGATTGCATGTTAGATATTTCTAACAAACCTGTGATTGTGGAAACTAAGATGGATGCAGATGGCAAAGCTCTACCAACTAAGCTAAATAAATAAATATTACAGGACGTAAATTTCACACAGCGCCATCTAGGCCCATACTAAGCATAGTAATATGGGAACTAGATTACGGATAGAATACTTAAATACTTTTGTAAATACATAAAAATAATACATATCTACTATATGATACAACAGCCAAACACAGAACAAACATATATAGGTATTCATCACACAAATGTGTGTCCTGGGTGGGAATCGAACCCACAACCTACAGCGCAGAAGGCAGAGTTACTACCAACTGAACTATGAGGCTTATAATAGTACCTAATCCTTAGGTACACCATAATGCTTATTAATTTCATATTACCTATTAAATCCATTAAACGACGAATCCTTTGAATTCGATATTCAAAATGAGCCGGCATATTATATTTGCGCGCAAATCATAAACCAAATCTTCCCATACCATAGATAATCTCGGACACAATACGAGTAATTAGGGTTGCCTAGTACGGAACAATAATCGATACATTGCATCGAAAATCGATTCCTTATTTGATGTTCCTGCTTTATTGTTACTATTTTAATCAATTCTTATTTGCATATCGTTTGTTATGAAGGGGTTGGCTAAAATAGCAGCAATTTAATCCGACCCATTACATTTTAATCAGATTGCGTAAGTAGGTAGTGTTTGTATTCAAATATGGGAAACTATTTAAAACTCATTTAAATATAAATATTTAAAGTAAGGCTACGTTGACTTTACTACCTCTTCAAGTTTGTTAAATAATCTATTTTTTTCCCAAAAACAAGGAGGTTGAACAACCTCATCATCTTCACCCATAAAGGGTGTTAGAAAATGTTAAAAAAAAAATGGATAGTCAAAATTTTATTCGATTCAAGTTTTAATGTACAGAGGTAAAGATGTAGCTATCAAAAATTATAATATATGATAATCTAGCTAATTGAAAAATATCTTCCTATCTTTTCGTCTACTTTTGAAATGAAACAAAAGAAGATAAGAATGAAATACATTTTATTAAATGAAGTTTTACTAAACTGGAATAAACATTCCGTTGAGCTGGATTAGTCTAGGTATATCATCATTATAATTTCAGCCCACACTATCCACTACTGAATATACTTCCCCCAATCGACGTCACAAATAAGCGATTTTTTTTATACTACTAGGAGACGGGACAAGCAAGTAGCGCACCTGGTGTTAAGTGTAATCTTGCCTATGACAAAGCCTTACTGCATAGGGCACATCCACAAAGAACATAGCCTACACGGCACTGCATTGCGCCCGTCAATTTGAGGCTTAAAGGTGTGAAGCCTCACGTACCCGTAATTTCACCGGCAACCATACCCTTCAAACCAAAACACAGCAATGCTGCTTGGCGGCTGAAATAAGTATGGTGGTAGTAATTCTCCGGACGAGCCCTTTCACTACGGGCTTCTACTACTCTTAAATCTTAGATCGCCCCAATGCAGTCGGTCCAACGGTTGGTTGGCTTTGGTTGAGCTTGTCATCTACAAATAAATAGGTATTCCTTAATATTGCATAGTGAGTAAATTTCACAATATCATTTTGGCCGCGCTATCAGTCTTGCCGATTTTTCATGGGAAATAGTCATAAAACCCGGAAAACTTCCTGTAACTAGTACTCAGGTCACGTGCCCTGGAGGGCGAGCGAGTCAGATCATAGACAATATAAGTGCGAGAGGGATGCATGGTTATAAGATGGATAGCGTCTGTGTTTATTATGTGCGGTAGTTTGGATTTTATAGATGGTTCTTGTTTAAAGTGAAGCTTAGGTTTAAAATATGGAGGTTCACGAAATTAACCATTCGTGAAAAAATTGCAAATTGATAATTATAATCTTTACCTATTTTTTTCTGTAACTTACCGGGCTTCGGCAGGAGTCTAGCCAGTTGGATCTTTACAGGTCCTACCACCAGTGTCTTGATCAATCAGCCGGAACCGCTAACAAAAGCGAGCGATTCCGTCGCCTTGAGTAGACCTCTTGGAGGTAACCCTTAGTCGACTTACGTCATCCTCTAGCTGAGTGTCGACCACTCAGCTAAAGGATGGTTCTTAAGTTACAATCACCACTGCGCGAATGATATTACCTAATATCTGATGTGTAGCATTAAATCCCTGGGACCCAACCCTATATCACAAACCACCATTTGCATCTAAAATCGGTACAAACAAATGCTTCCTATTTGTATATAGGGCGGCTATTATCGCTAAACCTTAACACCTGATGCGCAATAAACACGTTATTTCTTCCAATTCCAACACACCTTCGATCAAGACCACCCTTGATTCCCCTAAAGGGGGTGATAAATTACCCCAACTAATTGGGCATTTCAGACGTTTAAGAAGAAACAAAGAATTTATGCAAAACACTCGCGGACAAATTAAAAGTTGGGAGAAAAAGAATAATTATGCACCCGATTCGCATTTCTTTTAATTATGCTGAGTGATAGAATTGTGTGGATATGACCATGACACAGAGAAACGAAGTGCATATTAACGTATAAATATGCACTCTCATTAAAGAAATTAATGAACATTTTATTTTATTGTTTTTACTTTCTGTGGTAAGCATAATGAAAATAATAATAAAATATATAATGTGGTTATAGAAATAGGTACACTCTCTCTGAAAATGACATAATCTCTACTTATTACGGTTCATAAGATACAGCCCGCTGGCAGACAGACGGGTGGATGGAGAGCGGAGGCTTAGTAATAGTGTCCAGTCCTTTGGCTACGGAACCCTAAAAAAACCGGCGCCTCGGAGATGGCAAAAGGCACCGTCAGTCATCGCTCTCATTGAGAGTGAAATGGTTTTACGATTTCCAAACGTCCTATCCACCCTAAGCTGTCTGCGATTTTGCTACAGGTTCAAATTAAAGTACCTAAGTCAGGGGTCAAACAGCGTTATAATTGACTTAATAAATCTTTAACTTTTTTGAAATTTCAAGGTTTTTCTAATGAGCTAATTTTAAATTTTATTGTCCTTGTATTTGCTAAGATAGTACTTACTGTAAAAACAACATTTATGTAGCAAAAGTGTACATACCCGCGCATGCTGGCGAGGAGGGAAATGTTTTACCTACTTATTATGTATTCTGTGGTGTTACTATAAACTGTATATTATTTCATTGTAACGCTCTGTAGTATAGTCGTCTTGATTGATTTGACATATTGTGAGGTGTCGTTTGGTTCCTCTTTATTGAGAGAGTATCCAGTGTCATATAGGTTCAAAGATTATAGCTAGTGTTGATCGCCTGTGTTTACACCTTGATAACCACACTGTCATAAACGAAAAAATCAGATTTCTAGAGTTTTCTCGTTATGAGCGCCATTTTGTGTGCCTAATCGAAACCTATAGTGTGCGATGATACACATCGAACAGATAGTATCTAGGTGCGATATTTTACAGTCGGGTTTTAGTTTTTATCTTTCAACTTGTTTCATTGCATTTCTTTGAATACAAAAATGAGCTACTTAAATACCTTTTTCTAAGGCAGGTTGCAGTAACCGCAAGCACACAAAGTAGGTACATACCGCGTCCCTACAACAAATTCATCACGCTAAGACAGAACGCGGCGCGTCAGTCACGGGCAACGCAACACATCAAACAAAACATGTACAGGGTGTCCTGTGAACTGCGGTCGAAAAGCTTAAAGGTGATAACCATAAAGCTTTTCGACCGCAGTTCATCTTCAGGTACGCGTTACATAGTTTATAATAAATTGTAGCTTGAAAACTTACTGTGGCGTAAAGTTCACCACAACATTTAGGCTACAATTCCAAAATCTTTTTTTTTTATTCATTGGGATCAGTATTTAAGTTTTATTCCTAAAAAAAACTTAGCTCTTATACTGATTGAACAGTTGAGAACTAATATGGAAAATATACATTATGTATATTTTCATGCTTACATAAATTTATTCAATAAAAAGTACAATTAAACTAACTATGTACAAAGGAATCAGTCAGATTACCTAAGGACCGTTACAAACGGCCTATAGGTAACTCAACTGTTCCAGGCCAGTACCAGACGGTAGCGTGCCCAAGACACTGGCTGCATAGCCACGCTGAATAGCTATTCTAATTTATATAATTGATTGTACTAACTAACCCATTTACTTCTAACACATGAATCTAAGTAATTTGAATAAATAATTTAATAATAATCAAAAATGTTTACAAAAATTCAGTTATTGAAATGGATCCGCAAAAGTGACGCCTGAATCAATTAGATATGATATGATCGCAAGTAATGCATCTTTGAGACCCTCATCCGTGCAGCACCCTGTAAGTACATAGAAAGCTTTCAAAAGAACGAAAGTGAATGGCGCGACAATGGTATTCGTATGTAAATCGCATAGAAATGGGACTGGCATTTTTCAATCTTTTCTCTGGTATTTATTTATTTGTCTGTCAAACATGGCGGACAATGGGAAGAAGCGATAAGTCAAAATAATCAACTTTTGTGAAGACAGTCGCGGTCTTGCCAACTTATGTAAGACAGGAAAGTTCCTTAGCCATATATAACCCTACTACTACATTTATAGATTTTTATCTGTCGCCAAAAATATACCATCATAATTCGATTCTCCATAGAAGAACGCTTACTAATCTAGAGATGCCTCGAGCGAGATGAATCGTATTTCCCATCCTTGGCCTAGTACGCAAGTTTCGAAACTTCATCATCATCAAAATCACAACTATTTTTTTTATAGTTCCTACGACGGGTATGAGTCGGTCATCTCACCTGATTTTCAAGTTATGATAAGGAAGAAGGTGGATTCGCCCTTCACCCGGAATCCTTGTTCTGTTTGAAATGTAACCCCTTGGTTACATTTCAAACAGAACAAGGATTGGGTATAGGCATCTCTATGTACGTGCTTTTAAACAAGCCTTATAGCTCAGTTAGTAGTAACTCTGCCTTCTGCGCTATGGGTAGTGGGTTCGATTCCCACGCAGGACAAACATTTGTGTGATGCAGTTAGATGTTTGTTCTGTGTATGATAAGTAGGTATGTATTTACAAAAAATGTATTTAAGTATTCTATCCGTTATCTAGTTCCCTATTACAAGCTATGCTTAGTTTGGCGCTAGATGGTGCTATGTGAAATGAATGGCCAAAATTATTATTTTTTGCCTTTCTTTTGCCAATCTCATCAAGTTTTAAGATTTCAAGTTGATTTATTAAAAAATCAAAGATGCGGAGTTTCTAACAACATTATCAAATCAAATATAATTTATAACTAGGTGATAATGTCAGAAACAAATAATTACATCTCAACCTAAATAAAAATCACAAAAAGTACATCGTGAACATAAATAAATAAATACGAATAAGAACACATATAAATCGGATCAAATTTTAAATAAATTATTATACTTAACTACAAATTATAAGAAGTCAAGTGATCAACAAATCATTCAAAGTTCCTCAATTGAATACAGGCATTTCTGTACCTACAGAAATGCCTGTAGGTAGAGAAAAAACTTGAAGTTGAAATAACTTGAGGTTGTTCTTGAACACTGCTTCTAGGTGCGTCTTGCGATGTTTTCAATAAACAATCCAGTCATCACCTTGTTCCATCTATTATCCGTCCTTCTTGAGATCCCGTGAATTTCTGAGTAATACATGGTTGACGTATTTCTACCTTAACTTATAGAGCCACAAAATAAACTTACAATAAATAAATAAATATTACAGGACATTAATACAGCTAGGTAAGTTCATATAAGTTACATTCCATATCATAATCTTACACCAAAATGCTTTTAGATTTAGGCAAACTTGCACCCCCTCAATTTTCTAAAAAATACCTTGTACCTAATATAAACTCGACTCAGTTAACAAATCACAGAGATCAATTTCCAATGACTGATATTCGTGGTCGCGATGCTGGTCGAAATTCGAGCATTGACTGAGGGGAATAAGGTCGTATCTGCAAAGTGCGATATTTTTGGGGTAACCTAAATGAAGTGCTGTCCCTCCAAGCTATTAGTCCTGGATTAGCGAACTGATCCCAGGAACGGATGACCATCGTCATTTTATTAAAATGGGATATGGTCACTTACTTTGGTTAAACTAATTCGGTGTCTATTGTTTAGTTGTAAGAATATTTACACTAACGTACAATAAAATAATGAGATTATAATGTGTCTATAAAAAAAAAAACATTTGCCCTGTAAATCGAAAAAATAAATATTCTGAAAACAGAAAGTTATTTAGTAACATATCCTCTTAAGCAAGTCTTGCGGCGCAGCGGATCTCGGATCCGCTACACGTCGGCAGAGGGCTCGTCAGCTTAGCAGCAAGACTTTCTGAGGATGTCTCGTGTAGAGGCGAAACACGTATCGATTTGGAATTTTTCAAACGAATTTAGCGTATTGGTTACTTAATATAATTGTAGTCGTATTGTTAATTTTTTTTTAAACTTTCCGTTATGAACTGATTCACCATAAAGTAATTTAAGGCCAACTACAAATTACAATTACAGATGCTTGATTTGCACCTAAAGAAAGTACTCAAAGTACTAAGTTGAGTACTTTCTTTAGATACAGTATTTTAAAGTTTAAGAGGTTGAGTAACTCAACCGCCTCTGTGGTCTAGTGGTTCAACCCACCGATTTCCATCGATCCATCGGGATCCAGAGGTCCCCATGGGGAGTACAATATATTGTGCTTGGTTTGGTTGGTGGCAGGACTTAGTTTAAGTCCGCCTGGATCTTACCTAATTCTGTTGCCAGAATAACAAATCTAAAATTGTTGTGTTCCGGCATTTAGTGGTAAGATAGCCAGTTTGTTGAGGATTCCGGGTGAAGTGCGCCCCCACCTTCGGCCTTATCTCAACTTGTAGCTAGGTGAGATGAAGGCCAAGTGCTTACCCGTAGTACAATAACATCTTAACTTAAAAATACTGTTATTCCTAGAACATTTCATTCATATCCAAGAAAACCTGAACCGTCTCAAATCAACCGCCCGTCATCGTCTCGTCCGATTCTAATTCCCTTATAAATATTCATGATTCTATTATAGTCGTCATATTGTGATACTTTGATTAAGTGTCTCCAGCCCTCTTTTGATAAATGGTAGTCGTTGGCTTGAGAGTCGGTGTCTTTTTGACAAGACTTTTGAATGGCAAACCCTTGAGCGCTACTGTTACTCACACTTTTTTTGCTCTGAAACTTTTATTAGCTCTGTCAGCTGGCTTTACATTATTAAGTCAAAAAGTCCTTTTTCATAAAAATAAAAAAGGAGTTGCAATAAGTTACAGGACGTCAATTATTTAAGCAGATGTATCAACTAAATTAATGCTCGTTTTAAGCAGTAACCTTGTCCAAGTATGTAAACACTCTTTTTCTCACCTCAACTCCTAAAATTTAAGTAAATTGGCAATTAGGTTACTCTGTTCATGTACCAAAAACAGATATTAACATACAGTTGTTAATTAGTATACCTCGTTTAGGGAAATAGCGTCAAGCAGGGGCATACAAGTGAAGAATATTGTAAATACTAATTAAGGGGAGCGTCAGAAATGTTTGATATTAATTATCTTGATTTGGTTACGAGTGTTATTAATAATTCTGTCGGTTGTCTTGTTGTCTGTCATCGGTAATCGTTGGTACTTTGTCTCGGCGCCACCCTAATCTGAATCGTTTAGATAGCGAATTAATTTTTGTTTGTTATTCACAAACATTGTTTGTTTATTTTTTTCGTTGGGTTTTTGGGAATTAAAGTTGGCTCTCGTCCTGTATATTGATTTTTAATGTATAAACATTAAACTTGGGCAAGCTTTTTTTAGTTTTATCTAATCCTGACCCAAAAATGATATAACATAATGCAAAAGATATGGTAGGTACCTATACCAACTGTAATACTAATATAAATCCCAACGAAGACAGCTAATACATCCCTTCACATAATATTATTCATGTAAACAAATTGGAAAATGCTAATACAAACTAGACATTTGTATTAAGACATCAAACTTCGATAATCAAAGTGAAACTCCCAGCTGTATTGCGAGGCAGGAAATCTTGAACATAACCTATCTGATGGTGAATTACAAATGATGCCGCTTTGGCCATTTTAGTGTTCGGTGAATTATATCGTTTTTCTAAATTCATTACAGTTTAAGCACATTTGAGATTTGTAATTTTCGGCCTAGTTTTATTTTTTGTCGTTTTGTACAAAGCCAATATAAACATTACTTATAACATTAGTTAAACTACTAATTACCTATTTTGATAACAAAGACCACCTACAAAATTATAATAGGGTATAGTATATAAGGTACCACAAACTTTACAAATAAATACAAATATGTTACTATTTACCAAAAAACTACGTTAGCTTGATATTAGGTATTGTGTTATAATTATTTTTACATTTCTTCGTATTTAAACCTACTACCTAATATTACAAATACCCATTCTATAATAAGAGTTTGCTTTGTATTGTTTTACCAATGTATGTTAAATGTTTTTAGAAAATATTTCTTCTGTCACAAGCCAGCTCTCAATGTTCCGTACTCTTCGGAAATCTTCATCTACGGATTTACCTAACATATGTACTGAGGGCGGGGGTCGGGTCTGTAAATAATAATCCCAAAGCAGACGCGAGATAAATCGACGTATGCTAATATGTTGCCAAATTATTTATTGAGGGGCGCCTTATCGAATAGACTGGAGGAAATTGGCTCGTGTTTTGGATAACTTTGTTATAGGTTTTGGTAAACATAAGATTTTTTTTAAGTGACCTACTTATGTAGGTTATAGGATTACAATTGGCGACGGACGGATAGCGGAGGTATAGTAATAGGGGCCCCTTTGGCACCTTTTGGGTACGGCACTCTAGAAAACTACTTTTTTACGCCATTGCAGTGAATTCAATGATTTTTTATGATAAAGCCTATTTTTCCCACGCTTTACTTTTAGCTTCACATCTAAGAAGTCAATTTTAACCTATCTACTTTGAATTGTTGCATCGCAATATCCTAATAATGTATTCATTTGTATTTCAGATGACAAAACTATAATTTGGTAACCTGGAGATGATCTGATAATGGAGCCAGGAGATGAATAGTTGAACTCTTTAGTGACTCTTGTAAATAAACCCCTCTAATTTGGGTTCATATGATTTGTTTTGACGAAATTGAGACGAGTTTGTCGCTTGTTTTGATACCCGACGTTTGTTTCGATATTTGACATTTGTTTACTAACAAAGATAGATAAGTAGGTATACAAATATAAAAAAACAGGTAGTCATTTTAAGTTTGACCTTGGAGTCTTAAACAACAATGTCAGCTGGCATTAAAGCAATAGCTAACCTGTTTTGGAAAGGGCTAGGTAGTGTCTCTCTCTGTTTCTGATCAATCCGATCAAAACAACTCGATCCTAATCCAGTATTGTCTGTAAACCCGTAAAAATTGCGAAGCACATCTGTCATTATGCAGGGGAAGGGTAATGCCGCGCCCCGTCGCGTTCTCGGCTGATAAAGTGACTTTCCTAACCCAATACAGTTATATGTTATTGGAGTTATTTGTAAATTCTTTCTCTGTAAGTATTTTCTTGGCAGGCGATTTAAATTGATTGTCGAATCTATCATTTCTCCTTGCCAGTGATGAAATAAGAAAATATAATTAAAATCACCTTGGATTCTGTGGGGCATTCAAAATCAATAAAACATTTTGTTAGATAGAATACTTCATTGTATACACACTAGGTACCTGCCCAACAAACATAAAAAATAAAAAAAGCTAATTGTAACAATTGCCGCTTTTGTCACTAAGTGTTACAGACAACCATTGGGTGGAGATGATTACAATAGTTGGCTTATGTAGTTAATTGATAAAAAATAAAACGATTAATTCCAGGCATATTTATTCTGACTGTTGTTTGTTTTGTTTTTTTGGTTTACAATGTAAAGTTTCTCTATCTGAAAAGGTACTATTTGGCCATATAGCCGCCTATAATGCGCACCATTTTTTCACGACTTTTTTTTTTCAGGAAGAAAATTTATCATATAATATTTAAACTGTGTCATCAAGCCAAATAGTTAGGTTACTAGTATTATTTTCGTCCGGTTTATTTACGCTCATTGCAGTCCTAACTTGCCTGCATCGCCAGTTTTCTATCATACTTTCTTCTCAAATAACAAGTAGACATTCTCATAACTAAAACTCTGTTAAATGTGTTGGAATAAGTTTCCTATGCAAATCGCAGTCACTTTGATTAAAAGTGTTCATAACTGTAATGGGCCGAGTTCCAACGCTCCGTTTAACTCCGGTTAGCTTGAATTATGAACGTTGGTGGAAGTGGGCTTTTTCGTACCAAGAACTTATCTTGCAATAATCGAATTACTTTGGATGATTTCTAGAGCGAGTATGTACCTATTGACCTTACTTTCTTTATTTGAAATGGGTAAGCTCGAGGTATGCGAACTACACAAACACCCTTTCGAATTTATAATTTTAATATGAAAGTATGGAGGTATAAAAAATCCCGTATTCGACAATTTTTTATTACTTACAAATTCATATTAACTAGCTAACTTATGAACATAGTAAAATTAATTTTACTGGCATATTAACCAGCTATGAATATTAATTTTATGGTTATTTATTTCTCCATAAAATTCAGGTGCCTACTCATCTTATTGTAAGCAAAAAGGTGTTATGCGGTTTATTACTTGCCTTGTTTATTGCATTTTTAACCTTGAATAAAATGACACTGATATTTAAAAATAAATTTTGATAGAAATTACCAACTACCTACTTTGAAAGGTATTGTGTAAAGGCCTAGCTGGCGGGGGATGTGGTTTCCACTGTCAGGAATCGAACTTATCAAGAGCACAACCTCTCAACAATACTGCGACGGCGTTTCAAGCCGAAACTGTAGGACTCCTGGCAGCTAAGGAGACTATGACCTCGTTGGTAACAGGCACGCAGCAATTATAACTATAGTTTTCATAGCTGACAGCGCAGCACTCATTAATGCTCTCCGCAGGCCAGACACCAGGTCTAAATCTATTGCGGAATTCCACCATGCTCTCCAGAATCTGACTAATAAACACACAGTCAAAATAGCATGGACAAAAAGTCACAGCATTAATTAAGGCAACAGCAAAGCTGACGTCTTAGCAAAAGAAGTGTCCAGGATCCCACCAACTCCCGATGACATTAGACTGTCCGGTCCGCCAACGGTGGAAATAAAGAACATCAAAAACTGTGGGAAAGCAGTCAAGGCTGCAAAAACACAAAACAAATGATGCCAAAGATGAAAACAAATACCTTGTTAAAGATGAGACTTGAAGATCTACGCACGATGGTCAGCATTGTCACAGGACATTGAGAACTTAACTACCACCTTGTCAAGACTGCTGCCACAGACAGTGGCTTAGGTCGCGGATGTTTTCAAGAAGATACGGGGGAGCACGTGGTCAGTTACTGCACCGCCACAAGGGAAGCCCGAGTGAATTGTGATGTACAAAAGCTTTTCTGTTTAGGTATAGCTCTTCTATAGTATATGCTCATGTAGGTAGGTATTTTTTTGTTCACTAAGTAGGACTTGATGGCAATGTGTGAAATTAAATGTCTAGAAATAAAAAGTCCGGGTGCGCTTTTTTTTTATTGATAATAGTCAAGCGTTTGACCACCAGCTTACATGTAAAACAAGTAAAGATGTGGCCTAAGATGGAAAACGCTTGCCTAAAAGAAACCTATTTACTCTGGACTTGAAGACTCCAAGATTGTACTCGTTCGGAAAAACACGAAGGCAAGGAATTCCATTCTTTACCAGTATTAATGATAAAGGTAGAGGCTACGAGGAATACTTCGTTTATATGACGTTTCTTAAAATATGTTTCTGAATTAACGATAAGCGCTTTGTCCTTTGAAATAGAACATCCACCAAGTGAGGATGATGATCAGCTGGCGTCTGAAATTATTATCAAAGGACGGTCAAGGCGGAATAAAGACGAAGCTGTTGACGAATTGGTCTGTACCTATGTAGGTACTTACCTACTCTATTCTTTGGTCATATTGTTTTTGGGGCTAAACGCGCGTAGCTTCCGGAGTAGGTAGTTTTCGCCCTCCAGTACATACGTAGCTGGGTGTCGTTTATTTCAAAATGGCATGTCCGACTTTGAGGTTGTTCTTTTTGAGGTTGTACAGGTATCATTGCATATAAATAATCTAGGTTTGCATCGGTTTAGTTGTTCTAAACACGTTAAAAGAATCAAAATATACGCAAAAGAGTGATTGTATGGAAAAATAATTTAGGCGATTTTGATTGTGTTATTAGAAAAAGTAATGTAATGCAAACCTATGAGCGATAGGCTGTAAAATTTCATCTGAATGGGACATTTTATTTAAAATGAACGATAAACTACCTTCTTACGTTTGTAGTACGGTGCTATTGAGCCTTCTTAGTAATCAATGTTCATAATAATATTGTGAGACTCAGATAAGTAGTATAGGCACCTACCTAGGATACAGGTATCTGTGTCAAAGTTCATATTTATGATTATTGCCAATGAGCGCGAGACTAGCAATAAAGGTACCTACGATACGCCAATAAATGCCCGCGACTTCATTTATAGGGTTCCGTAGGTAGGTACCCTAAAGAACGAAAATCTTAGTTTTGTTCCAAGTTGTAACGATTTATATGTTTTGTATAGACTTCTTTAAATGTTTTTATTTAAAATAATTATAAATTATAGATATCTATTAAAAAACATCTAACGTTTAATTATTTTATTATCAGCGAAACTTAAACCCGGATTTCTTGTGCCATGTTTTCTAGTTCATCACTTGCATTTCAACCAGATCAAATCATGAAAACAGGGCATAAATTAAGCCCACCGCTGGACAAATTTTTTGAAAACATTTTCTGAGAAGTTTCGCTCCATTGTATGTAGACCTCATTCTAGTTTAGGCAAGCCAAGAGATCCAGGGCTGACCGTATGTATTAAAAAAAACAGGACAGTGACCATAATATAGCAATGCTTAAGTTGTACGTAAACGAAACTAGATGTCGCTGGTAATTTCAACACGTTTCTGAATCGCGCTATCGTTGTGTTTTGAAGACGAGACGGTACGGTTCGCGCTGATTGTCAGAATTTGCTACTTCCTACCGGAAGCCATCTTACCTGATAAATTTGTTTTTGCCAGATCATGTGAGCTAAATGTTCATTATGATCTAACAATACTTTAATGCATATCAATTACAATACATTGCATTGCATAGCAAGCAAAGACGTATTATATGAGAATGACTGACGATGACGATATTGTATCGTATCTTAACCGTAACATTAATTATATGTATACTTGTGTTTTATAGGTAGGTTCCTTGCACAGTTAAACATAAAATTAGCAATTTAGCTCTCACTTAAATTATTTAATCTACATAATAGGTAGGTAACCTTGCGTACGCAATCATCACCAACAAAACTAAGCACAATATTGTACTTCCTTGGGGTACCCGGGACCTCTGACACCGGTGTACCACTAGACCACATATGCTATCAAAAGACAAATATGTGAGTACCTACATAACCAGCCATAAACCAATGTGACCAAGTCTGAATTCATAATTGTTACAGTCCGAACAATTCCACTAATGTAGGACATGAGCAACAATCTTCACTATTCGAAACACTCGTGCAATTGGAGATTCGCCCTTATCACTACGCTTAAAAGGTTCTGATATCGCTATCACCAACAAAACGAGACGAGATACCCGGGACGCTACCGCCGACGGCGAAGCCGATCTCCATTGATGGCTTAAAATTAGCTTCATGAGAACTAGAAACGATTTTTACCTTCCGGATATGTGTCATATCCAAAATGGCGTTTCCCATCTCAAAAAGTGTACACATGTTATGAAACCTATCCGTTCAGTACATTTGACGGTAAAAATCGTTTCTAGTTCTCATGAAGCTAATTTTAAGCCATCAATGGAGATCGGCTTCGCCGTCGGCGGTAGCGTCCCCGGTAGGGCCCCACGGTGATCGCGATATCGGTGTTCGCGATTTAATGTAGTAATGATTTTTTGCGATGCGATAAACAACATTGAATTAGTTCCCTTGAATAATTAGATCATCAACATAATTTTCATGTGAGCAAAATAGCAATGCTAAAGTTGTACAAAACGAAACTAGATGTCGCTGGTAAATTCAACACGTTTCTGAATCGCGCTATCGTTGTGTTTTGAGGCTGAGTGGGCATTGTTCGCGCTGCTTTCACAGTGTGCGTCTTCCTACCGGAAGCCATCTTACCTAGTTAAAGAGTTTTTGCATGGTTACGTGAGCTATATACTCATGATAAACTAATCTATCTCTGTGTTGTACTATTCCTGGTTTAAACAGCATTTTTATGAAATGGGAAAAGTATGAAATGGACTTTGGGTATAAAAAAAAATGTATGTAATGAACCAAACCCTTCTGCATCTACATATTTAATTTGACACAATTGTTATTGTCAATTTGTATTGAAATGCCGACGCCGACCGAGCCGTACATTAAATTACATTACATATAATACGGCTCGATGGTCCCTCCGTAGGCCAAGACACGTTCTTGGAGACCCGGATGACCCACTCACCACCGCAAACCCGGAGGTGACGTTATCCATTCATTAACTATCTCGTCACACAGAGAAAACACTATACAGATACACCGACTCCGCCGGCGGAGTCGATGAACCTTTCCGCCTCAAAGCGTTACCCTCGGTATCGCCTTCGGCCATTCCTATCCTCCCCCATCAAATGGCAACAGCCCAAGCCGAGGTCCGTACCTAAGTGGTGCCCTTGCGCTTGTTGCCTCAAAAATCAATTATTGGGCTCGCGCCTTCAGCGCCAGCCAGGTCCGCGCAAAGCTGCCGCCCAGGTTCAGAACCAGGCCAGCGTATTGTCCTTTCATAAAAAAAAAAAAAACGGCTCGACGATGCTTTGCCTCCCGTACTGGCATTAGCAAACCAAGGCCGATGAATTGAATGAAATTTATCTAAATCTTAGTTTCAGAAGATTGAGTTGGGTTGAGATACCAACAATTAATATAAATACCAAACCATTGTGGTGGGTAGGGTAGGGCCGTTAGTATTTTATTATCTGTGATAGGTAGAACTCTGGTGCATTTTTCCTAAGATTAGATAGGGAGTGGTAAGGGTAAGAATAAAATATAATTAAGTGTCCTAAATCTATTATTTGCATACTTACTACTTGTCAGTAGAAGGGATAGGATGGCTAACACTGATATAATAGGAAAAAAAGTGTTTTTATTGTGCTACGTCGAAAGTGTAGCCGCACTCCAACCGGAATCAGTAGACAATAAAAAAATATATAGGTATTTGGGAAACCCCCAAGTTGTTTCGTCCATATTTTAGTCGTGTATAGCCTTAGATTTCAGTGACGAGGTATCAAAACAATTTTTATTTGAAAGTGGTGAGCTCGTTAACGGGATCAACATTTGCCAGAAACACAACACTTAGCAGACGAGTTTTCCGCTATCTCTCCGGAGGCTGTGTACCGTGGAGTTAATGGATAGCGGAGGAGGCGGAGGCGGCTCATGATTTTATGCAAAGGTTGCCCTCGATCTCGAGGCATGCCTGGGCAAGAATGAGGTCTACAACGAGCTTACTTAGAAAATATAGCAGTGGAGTGATGATATGGGAGATTCGCCCTAATCACTACACTTACACTGATACCGCGATCACCAACGTACCTGGGCGTGGACTCTACTAAACTAATCGCTGCACTATGAGAATGGTATCAGCGCAGAGTTGCCACTATTGGATGCTTTTTGGTTCCTTCTGCATGTTAGTGGGCATTTTGCGATGATACCATTATTGTCATAGTCAAGCGATTGGTTTAGTAGAATCGGGGCCCTAGTTCGGTGTGAGCGTCGTGCAATCATTATTGAATTCAGAATCTAAATCGCAAAAAAAAGGCAATATTTTTTTGCGATTTGTTATAAAGTACCTATACTACCTCAACATAAATGATGTTGAGATTGAGATAGAATTATTCAAGGGAATTAAAAATCAATAGGTAGTGATAGCAAAATAGCAATGCTAAAGTTGTAAGAAAACGAAACTAGATGTCGCTGGTAAATTCAACACGTTCCTGAATCGCGCTATCGTTGTGTTTTAGGGTCGAGGCGGCATGGTTCGCGCTGAGCTCTTGACTGTGCTACTTCCTACCGGAAGCTATCTTACCTAATAAAAGAGTTTTTGCCAGATTTAGTGATCTTAATGCTCACATTAATCTAATACTCTATGATCGGTTAGAGAAACTGCAGAGATAGAACTAAAAAAAACGGTCTCCTCAATCAATCATTTATTTGTATTGTTTGATTGAAACATGTATACTGGAATACTACACATTATTATAAAACAGATCGGCTATGTTTCGCCGTAATTACAGGCATTAGATTAATATTTATAAATAAACCATTACATGCTTGCAAATATCATCTAAGCTAAATATGTTAGTAAAACTAAGGTAGGTCTCGAGTCTCGACAATATTTACAATCTGTCGTTCATGACTTCTACAGCTGATAGAATTTTTTGCAAATGAAAATAATATCTTCCTCGTACGTAGATTCAGGATAGAAATACCAGTGTAGGCTTTTCAAACTAGAACATTTCAGGAAAAAGCCGCATTGATCTTCAGTTGTAATGAAAAAAAACGCCATTTTAATTTCAGACATTATGAGATTCAGTCGTATTGATTAGCTAGACATTTTGAGAATAAGTTGTTATGGACCGGAGGCATATTATTAATTATGTAATTTATTTACATACCTCTACCTTCTACTTAGTGAAAGCCACTCTGATATTCAGGAAAAAAAGTCTTAGTTTTATTTATTTGTACGACGGGAAAGCGCATGGCCTTAATCTGCCCGGGTTTCAAGTTATGATTAAACCGAATGTAGAGGCGCACTTTATCCGGAATCACAAACTGAGGATTTGGCTATGTTAACTTATAAATGCCGGAACACACCAATTTAGAATTCGTCAATCATGTCCTTTTACGCAATACATCCATCTTTTTTCGGCCTTCACACTAATATTTAAAAGGCGATAGTTTATTTGGATGTTTCATCTCATTCATGAACATATAATACCAATAGCTCTAGACTGGGAAGGAGACATTGGTTACTTTTCATCCCAGCAATCAGTTCCCATGGGACGTGAATCCTTGCCATACAAAACTGATTCGTCCTCATTTGCTCCTTCATTCAAAAATTACAGAAAGGACTGAGTTATAACTTGGCAAGTGTTTGTTTCTCTAGACCGATCATGCAGGCGAAGTCGCGGACAAAAGCTTGTGTAACATAAAAGTTATACTCATTACTATTTTGGCTGGTAAGAAATCGAAATAATGCATGCCAAAATGGCCAGCTATTTCAACAATGAACGCTTGATACGTAATCCAAAGTGGGAAGTTGTCAAGAAAAGCTCCGAGAGGCGGTATCATTAAACGTCATTAAAGCGCGCGGAACGTCATTAAACCGGGTCAGAGTATCATTAAGACGCTCGTAAAGTGTTGGCGCTAACGATACGACACGTTGGGGATTTTTTGAATGTGTCGAGTTTTGGGGATTCTTTGAGTGCGGAAGGAAGTAAGTTTGTGAAAACTGGGACACCAAAGCTCCTTGGTCTTATCTTGCTTTATGGTCCATGTCTATATAGGTGTCACAATCAAGTCAGTTTTGACTTAAAATAAAGTTTAATTTCGATCTTGTATGGAGTATTGCAACCACCTTTAGGATGGTTCAGCCAAATACCGATTTGCCTCTTTGCAGCTACTCGGTAGAGCGCAGGGCCAAGAGGCTCATAGGTTATCTAACAAGAGGCTCAACAGCCTGAAACATCGTTGCGAGGTGGTTTGTCTTGTCAGCTGGACTTCTTACAGATGTTTAATGTGTGTTTAAACTAATGACTATAGGAATAACAAGAGGCTACACTCTTGACAGGAGGTATTACTTTATTAGTGGTCTGCCGAGATTTAAACCCACTTCTGTTTACCTACTCAGTTCTAGTATCCTTTACCGGTGAGGCACATCAAAAAGCTGACACAACTGGACATAAAGCTGACACAATTGAACATAAAGGCAGTAATACACTGGGCTCGAAGTCGTCAGGGCAAATTGGATTTTTTCCGCCCCTCAGCGGGATTTAATTATTGTTTTATTACGTGTGGGGTGGTTATGTAAATGCTCTTTGTGTTCGGATCTTTACATTTAAGATAAGACCCCGTCCCGTATCGCATGGACAAATTTTACAAAAACCTCTAACCTAATCAGACGAGTTGTGCTAGCCAAGTGGGTGTGCCCCGTGAAAGTAAAATAATAATAATAATTCTTTATTTTCATCCATAGTACAATAAAAATACTTAATATACAAAAAAGGTATTCAGGTAAAAAAGGGCAGGTATCTAAGTCAACAAAATAAAATAAAACTAGAAAAATAATAATAATAATAATCTAGGTGGCAATAGCCACCCAGCGTTTGTACGTCTGTCAAGATCAATCGATCTGAAAGGCTCTTTATTATTGTATTTTACACATGTCCACTCTGGACATAAGTCGTGAGATTTTTTGGTATAGTTTGTCCAGAGTTGACATGTTTATGAAGACTGACAATATGATTTGAATATTGCCGACTACACACCTTGATCTACGCTGACGTTCTTTGTCAGAGTCAAAGGTAGGTAAGTTCAAATCAGGTTTAATATATGACACATGCACATGCTATGATGGATTAGGTCACATCGTGAGGAAACCGGCATGTCCCTAGAATAAAAAGTCCCAATAGCATATTCCCCTGGCAGTATTCGCGGCGAAGGCTTGCAACCTATGTCACGTTGAATGCAACATTCTGAAAATTGCTACTTGCAAACCGTCATGTGCTGAACGTAAGCTTCGACGTACCTCTGTCTACCCCTAGTCAGTGACAGCCAAGGCTCTTATTATGGAGTGGTGAATAATTGGTTTTGCCCCTTAGTTTTTTTTAATTTGAGCAAGTTTTCCTAGAAAGGATTGGCTCTCCAGCGCACCGCAGGAACACGGCAAACCATTTGGCGCCGGACTTCGGCAGAAGGGTGGTTGATGGCCAGGGGGACCTTTTCTTTTGTATACTTTTATTTATCCCTTTCTTATTTTGTTATACGTGCAAAAAAAATGACATTATTAATTTAATTTATGCCAAAATCAAATAAATTCATTAATGGTTTAAAGTGTTCCTTGAACAAAACTTATTTGCCTCTATTCAAACATAAAGATACATTTCTATTCCATTTCAAAACTTCTAAGGGAGAAATTTTCACGGCATCAGCACAATAGGCTTACAAAATAATAGAAATCCCCGTTTCCAAGGTATTTTCCGATAACATCCCTCCAATGAAGATCGACAATGCAATTCTATTATTACCTTCTCTATGACCATTCCTATATGAAGTTTAAGATAAGGAGCATCTGAAAAACTGAAACATATGATTATCAACTTTACACACTTGGAGCTACAGTTCATAATATGATATCACAGGAGATTTGTTTAAACCTGTAGAAAATGAGCTTCATGAAAAAGAAAATAAGGATGAATTTCGAATGAATAGTAATTGCTTTTGAGAAAAGTGAAGTGAACTATGCATAGAATTCGTCATGATTGTAAGATTGTACTATCCGATTTCGATCATTTTATTAATTCTCACTGATATTCAAAACTGTCAAAAGATCTGTCAAAAAAATCTTGAAGTGTTGCGACACGATTTGGTTGGTGGTAGGACTTTGTCTCCCTGACCAGACTACCACCTGACTACCATCGTCTTACCTATATTCTGTCAGAATTACAACAATTTATTTTTTTTGTGATCCGTCATTTAGAGGTAAGATAGCCAGTTCCTCAATCAGAGGATTCCGTGTGAAGTGCGCTGATAATTCACATACAAATGTAAATTCACGTTTTCAGAAGGGCTTAGGCGGAGACAACAAATTAAAATAAACATGAAAAAACTATTTACTAAACACCTATACAGTAGGTGTTGGTATTGTATGATATGTATTGTAGGTATTGACTTGACTTCCAAGATAAAATTCTGAATACATAGAGAGTGTAAGTTATGCATAAGAAACGTAAATTTTTAGCCTTCCCTTTAATGATGTAGGTACATTTTATTAATTGTAGTTATACCGGCAAAATACAGACTCTCAGTGAATATTTCCTGCTTCCTATTACGATTCCTGAGATACAGGCAGACGGACAGCGGAGGCATAGTAAGGGTACCATTTAGTTACGGAACCCTAAAAATGCTCTTCCAAACTCACCCTGGGTGATCGTCTTTCAAGCACACATCAAAACCGACCCCATAGATCATTCCCATTTATTATTTATCAATTGTATAAATTATTGAAGTAAGGTCTGCGCTTGGCTGACCGCACGGGGTCATTTTACGACCAATATATTGCTTTAGGCTTATGTTACTGGGTTTAGGTAAGTTGTAGTATGTAAACGTACGTTTGCTGTTTTACCTAACTCTTGTAGGTATGTAGATAGAAGCAACAGAGCATAATTTATTTATAATATTACAGGACATTCATTTTACACAGCGCCATCTAGCCCCAAACTAAGCATAGCTTGTAATATGGGAACTAGATTACGGATAAAATACTTAAATACTTTTTGTAAATACATACGTACTATATGATACAACACCCAAACACAGAACAATCATCTATTCATCACACAAATGTTTGTCCTGGGTGGGAATCGAACCCACAGCCTACAGCGCCGAAGGCAGAGTTACTACCAACGGAGCTATGACGCTTGTTGTATAATAATATATATTAATAAAAGGCCAAGCGCTTCCCCGTCGTACAATAAAAAAATATATATATTTGAAAACCGTCTCTGTGGTCTAGTGGTTCAACCCACCGATTTCAGATCTAGAGGTCCCGGATTCGATCCCCAGGTGCAGCAATATTGTGCTTGGTTTGGTTGGTGATAGGACTTTGTTTTAGTCCGCCTGGCTAGCTACCACCATCTTACCTCATTATATCGCCATAATAACAATTTATAAGAAAATTTTTGTGTTCCGGCATTAAGAGGTAAGTTAGCCAGTTCCTCAGTTTGTTGAGGATTCCTGGTGAAGTGCGCCTCCCCCTACGGCCGTATCTCAACTTGTAACCAGGTGAGATGAAGGTATTTACGGGGAAGCTTTAAAGCTTCCCCGTCGTAGAAAAAAAAACTTTTTTTTAATGTATGTAGTTTGAAATTTATGAAATGATCAACATGAGTTATGCCTTTGGTTACAACCGCCGTTAGGCTACGGACATGTCCGTATACTTTTCCCTTGTAACCAGACTGCTTTAGTACATAATTATTATTTTCAAACACGTCGGTATCTTCGGCCTATTTCTCTGTCTCTATTTTATCAGTCTATCCCTATCTAGTGATATGTTTATTTAATTCACAGTGGGATTCAAGCCTTTTCAACCAAAATGTTATGATATATAACTAAATAAGATATTAGCCTAGTTCAAATGTTCCAACCATTTGGTTTAAAAATAAATGCAACTTTATGGTTTTATGACGAGTAGTAGTTCGTTCTTATATTAGAATAATGTGATATACATGGCTTTTTTATGATTAAATCCAAATAATATTGAAAATCATTAATTACAATATACATTGACATATTGTAATTAATTGACAAGCCTCATAGCTCAGTTGGTAGTAACTCTGCTTTCTGCGCTGTAGGCTGTGGGTTCGATTCCCACCCAGGACAAACATTTGTGTGATGAATGTAGATGTTTGTTCTGTGTTTGGGTGTTGTATCATATATTACGTATGTATTTACAAAAGTATTTCAGTATTATCCGTAATCTAGTTCCCATATTACAAGCTATGCTTAGTTTGGGGCTAGATTGCGCTGTGTAAAAAAAAAAAATGTCCTGTGATATTTACATTTAAATGTTCAGCCCTCGTCACTAAAATAAGCTAAAAAAATTGTTCTTTGGCGAAAGATATTGTTACCTACTTTTTATAATATACACCGTTGAAAATGTTCTGTCTGTATGTGGCCACAGCAGTATGACCTGTGGCAGTCAAGTCAGAACATCTATAAATAACCTTTTAAGCGCACAGGATTGCATTGTTCGAAACTTCATATATTAGACTGGTTGTCGAAACAGCTAGATTTATTGAAAAGGTCTGTAGCCTATAGCGAGCGGGTTTAGCATAATATAATATTACTTTAATAGATAATTTCTTACGTTGCCGGAAAAGACAAGAAAATACTATGATGATTATAGCCGAGCTATACAAGAGCAGTGTGGCCAAGTGGGTATGGGCCCGCCTTCCTATCCGGAGGTTGTGGGTACAAATCCAGTCATGCACCAATGAGTTCTTCAGTTTTCCGTAAGTGTGCATTTGATCATGCACATGCACTGACGGTAAAGGTCATATTGTGAGTAGCTCGGCATGTCTCTTGGACCAAAAAATCGAAAGGTAGGTATGTAGGTAGGTAACTAGCTAGTATTCCGCTAAGAGACGAAGAAATGATCAATCCAAACCGTTGCTGTTTGCTATATACACATCTTACATCAATTATTGATTCCTTTTAGATATTGGTGTAGGCATCAGTTAAGTGTTTCTAGGTTTTAATGTTTCTATGCCTATAGTTAAGTTAGATAAACCCTTATTCATTTGTGTATTAAGGAGCACATCTTAAGCCATATATTTATTCAATAAAAAGTACAATTAGACTAACTATGTACAAATCTTAAGCCATATTATTAAGGCTATCTGAAATAAATCTAAGCATTAATTGTATACATATTTAAAAAGTAGATTTTAAATTTTATTTATAAGGTGTATAACAAAGTGTTTTCATTCATTCATTAATTCATTCAAGAAATAAGTAGGGTAGAATTTTGTGGTATTTTTTTCTCTAACGCTAAACATTTTTATTGTTGGGTTACCGGATCCGCAGATACCTACTTCGCTATTCAGCATCGATTTCCACAAAATTGAAAGCAACCCCTCAATGACCTCAAACTGCCCTCGAGCAGTCTCCTAATCCTTGAAATAGTAAATTCTTAGTCAATTGCTTCCGATCGAGTGCGGCTTAAGTCAAGAACTGTGGTTAGTTTTTACTTATTCCGCCTACGTCGTTTTAATAGGAATTAAGCCGCAAACCTACTTATCACGCCCACCTGGTTGATAATCCACGTATTAAGACGCTTTTTAAAAATCTTAAATAATGCACACTGCTAAAACTAGGAGTCAGCCTCCAGAGTCTGCATTTCATAAAAGCTTCAAGAGAGTTGATAGACACATTTTGGTCGGTTCTACGTATTCCTCATCCTTTCTGTGTATGTTTCAAGGCCAGGTGCTGTCCTCTACTAGAAAAAAAACTTGAAAAGTGTGAAGCGAATTACCCTCACTTCATTGTTAGAACATTATACCTATTACCTATTTCTTTTTACAATTGATTAGTGATTACTTTTTTACCTTGCGCGTGGTAAACTCCTTGTACAGAGAGCTCATAGTTATAACGTTGGTTTCTTTTATAGGCTGTATTTTTATAGCCCTTAAAGCGATAATTATCAAAAACTCGTAATGGTGTCTGTCTTATTAAATCTACTCTAATACAACGCATTGGATTGGTATAAGAAAGTAAATATTTTAATTAATAACACTTGCAAGGTAAGGGGCGTTAGCGATCTAATGCGATCTAATTTCTCTGAATGGTCTCTAGTAATTATTAATAAACGTATATATCGGGGTGAAGGGCTGGCAATTGATTATTGTGTCATTTGGCAAACCAATGGCCCTTACCCAAATATATTTAATTAATTTGTGCCTTTTCTAAGGTGAACCTCTAAAAGGCACAAATTTTTAATTTGACCGAACATAGTTAACAATAACAATTCCAAAGCATTGATTATTGTATCCCGTGGCAAATCAATGGTCCTTCATCCCCCTTCCCCGATATAAATATATATCTATAATACCACGAAAGAAGATAAATACGGTTACTGAATGGAGAACATGATGAAAGTCTGACTTCTCTCGACTCTTGAATAAAGCTAAATTCTGCTTGTTTGACAGTAAACGGCAGAGTTTCATCTTTGTATACGATTGTTTGACAGTAAACGGCAGAGTTTCATCTTTGTATACGATTGTTTGACAGTAAACGGCAGAGTTTCATTTTTGTATACGATGAAAGCTTAGGCTGCTGGTGTAGAACCTGTTAGGGTCCCTACAATATTCAGACGTATATCTGAATATTCTATGACATGTTCCTATATAATTATTATTTTCAACGTCGTCTTAGTGTTAGCTGTTATGACACTGTAAAACTTAAACTTAGTAAATTAAAAATAAATAATTCATGTTTTTTGCCATCGCGAAATGTTCCGCTTTGGACCAAACCTATTCTATTGTCTTAACCTACAATCGCGAGGTTCTAAAAATGCATCAGATAGGTCCGATAGGCCTCAGGACTTTAATGTCTCATAAACTGCCCCCTAACCTATCGGGTGGACATTTTCGAGCGTTTGGGATATTTTAGGACATTCAATGGTAAGTAGATATGTTTATGTTACAATTTTTAGGGTCCGGCGCTCTTTGTTTCGCGTTTTATTGTGATTTTATTTGATTCTGATCGTCTGTAAAGGAAAAATCATGCAAATAGGATAACAGTAGGATCAAGATTATGGGTGTTTATGGATTGAAAAATAATAATAATGTAACAATTCAGAATATCGATCCGTAGATTGTCAGTCATTTAAAAATGGAATGTCCGATTCAAAATAGATTTAGCAGACATATTAGCCCATTTATGGCTGATAATTTACTGATGAACTTTAAACCTTGGCGCAAGTTTAGGTGCGTATTGCCGATTTTCAAATCTATAGTATAAACTATAAAAGTCCCAGTATCAAGTTTGGTTAAGAAACAAGTTTCACGATAGTACTATTATGCTAACATATTACAAAAGTTACGGCCATTTAATTCAATTCAATTCTTTGTTTCATCTATAGACAATTACATTGCACCTAGATAGGTGACACGTACTGATAGGTTGCTTACAAAATAATTAACACAAGTGAAGGAGTTACAGAATTGAGTTAACAAAATAATAGCAAAAGCATCGTCGAGTGTATAAAATTTATTATTTCATAAAAATATTATTACTAGAGGCTAAAGAACTATGTACTATAAAATAATTTATTACCACCTACATATCAGCAAAAAGCTTTGTCAAATTGTATAAGTAAACATTTCTATGTCATCAAGATAAATAAAAATGTGTTATTACTGTAACATAGGAATTTATCATAATCAGCGATAAAATTAGTGTACACTATGTAGTACATAAATGGTATAGTCGCTAGCTAAAAATATAAATATATATACAAAATAACTAGCTATTAACTGATACTGAAACCGTGTTGTAAGTAGCAAGCCGCTTCTTTCCTCAACGAATCCATTTGGAGCACTTACTTTTCAATTCACCTGTCAAATTAAAAGCTGATAAAAACGGAAAAGAAATAGTCAAGCGGTCTCTATAAGGCCTAATAGATCCCTGCTGTGCCTAGATGATACCTACAATCGGGCTAATAAGTACCAGTGTCGTAGAGCATATACCTACGTCAAGACACTAGTGTCAAGTATAAGCTCATATTGTGTGTCTAACAAGACACTAGTATCAATGATCAAATTAATGTGTGTCTAACAAGACACTAGTATCAATGATCAAATTAATGTGTGTCTAACAAGACACTATTGTTAGTTATAAGCTTAGTATGTGTGACTAACAAGACACTAGTGTCAATTATAAGCGCATAGTGTGTCTTTTGCGAGTTTTCTACTTGCTCCATACCGTCTCGAACGCGTTTGCGTTTACCACGATTTGTATGAAAATGAATACCTAGAAAATTATTATTATTATTTCGATGGTATGGTACGGCCTATTCTATGGTTTGTTCTAAGGTGCCAATAAATATATTTCTATTCACGGTGAGCAAACGCGAATCGAGTGAACTTTAATTGCAACTCGCACTAGTCACTCTGACATCCTTCATGAGCCGTTTAAAGCGCAAAACTACTAAATAGCAGAATTTATTAAACGCGTTACGTCTGCTATGCAAAACATGTTTTTTTATAATTTGAAATGGCTAAGCTCTTAAGCTTGAGCCCGACTTTGCATTAAAAAATAGCACCTATGTCTATGACTTCGCCAAGAGGGTGGGTGGTCACAGTCGTTACAGGTCCTACCACCGGAGATGAGGCCATTCAGCCGTAACCGTTGACAAAAGGTCAATGTTATGATAAGGCCGAAGGTGGAAGCGAAATTCACCCGGAATCCTCAACAGTTTGAGGATTTTTTTTTTCCCGGGGTGCTTGGCCTTCATCTCACCTGATGTAGTGCACGACATCCGGAATCTTCAACAAACTGAGGAACTGGCTATGTTACCTCTGAATATCCGGAAGCCGGAGCACAACAATTTTAGTATTGTTGTTATGGGGACAGAATAAGCCGATATTAGGGTAAGATGGTGGTAGCTAGCCCGGCGGACTTAAACAAAGTCCTACCACCAACCAAACCAAGCACAATATTGCACTCCCCTGGGGATCAACCGGGGGGGAATCGGGACCTCTTGATCTAGTGTCCCGGGGTTGACCGCTACGAGGTAGATCCCAATCACCCTTTGCTCAACTAAAATTAAATTAAAATACCTAAAACGCTTCACCGTCAAAGCCCTTGTTGACTCGCGCTTAGCAAATTTCTAATTACAAAACTTGAGGGTATGCCATAATCACGTTTGACTGGCCACCAAGTATACACAGGTAATAGGAGTCAGATATCTCCTAATACAACAATAAGTATATATATACATTACATAAACCTTCTTAAAGCACGATTATAGTACAGTCACCTGCGTGAATATGTAGGTATAAAAAACCACATCAAACAGCAATAACAAACAATGTATAGTGTTGCATTTGGTACCTATTAAAGTATTCATTTGGATATAAAAGTAATGGCTTAATTTTGAAAATTATATAAAGTTTACATTACACATTGTTAGTGCATGCGGCTGATAATAAAAGTTCGATACAATAAAATTCCTTTCACCAAAAAACCTCAAATGAAGTCAGACATACATACCCGCGGACTGATGGACGGATCCCGCGGTGCTGAGCCTCATAAACACCGTTTTTACCATTTCCCGACGTTTCAGCACAGAGTACTTGCAGAGCAATGTACTAAACAAGGAGGTATGAACTGCGAAATATTTTACAACCAAACCAGTAAACAATTTTTGCAGAGTGGCAGCCTTTATATCGAGCTTTATCCGTCCTCTAAGAGACATGATTCATTGTTTGGGAAGGCAGGTAAAGCCTACTTCTTTTTTTATATGAACTAGGTACTCGAGCATACTTTTAGACAAATATATATGCTAGGTACTCGAGTACCTAGTAATTATAAAAAATAAGCAGGCTTTAAATGCCCTCCCATGCAATTATTCATTAATCAGCTGCCTTCGACTGTTGTAATTATATGCGTTTTTTATTTCGTCTTTTTTTTCTTCATAGGCGTCTGTGTCAGACTCTTTGATGACTTCTAGGATTCAGTAGGTAGGTACTCGTGTACCTAGTAAATATAAAAAAGTAGGCTTTAACTGCCCTTGCATCAATGAATCATCATACATATCGCACAATGTTCTAATCAAACTAGGATCAACAAGATGTGCCCCACAGAGACTTGAACCTTGAACCTCGGGATCGAGACCAAATGAGCACAGCTGTTGTTTTCACAAAGACAGAGTGTTACGACCTAAATACGTTCAAAATAGGCAGTTCATCCTATCCCAGAAGCCTCGAGGACAATAATAGATAAAAATCCTGAAAGAAATAATATAGGTACAAAATACAAGTGAAACTGCTTAATTTCAAAGCGGGTTTTCAAATTATTTGCTTGCTACATTTGGTTATGAGAAATCATGCCGTAGACTTTAGTTAGACAATTGAACAGTCCATCATTTGACAATAATACCCGAGTCAATATGATGAAAAGGAAATGAGTAATGGCTACTATTAAAGTTTTTTTCTCACTTTCAAAATGTTATTGTTCGTTTCAGTCATTGGCAGATCGTAAAGGCATCGTATTTTACTTGAGTCATCTTTTAATCCTGTGGTTCATGATCTGGCTATCGTGTAAATTTTTAGTTTACGATGAGTCAGCTCTTGGCCTCGATGCATGCCTTGGCAAAGTTGAGGTCTAAGATGGAGCTAGCCTTCCCAGAAAATGCCTATCTCTCTAAGGTGTAACAGGAAAAATATTTACATATCATTGATAATGCTATTAGGTATTATTGATATATTTGGTAGGTGAGTCCTAATAAAAGGAATATCAACCAGATAGAGTATTAGAGCCCATTGTGAAAGGTCTCATCCGGGGAAGACCACCACCATACCTATTTCAGCCGCCAAGTAGTATCGCTGTCTACCGGTTTGGAAGGTTTGGTCGCCGGTGAAATAACAGGCATGAAGTTGACGGGCGCAATGAGTGCTGTGTAAGCTATCTATATATTACCTACCTACTTATGTAATTTTCTTTATTGTATGATTTTCACATTTAGGCCTCAAATTGATGAGCGCAAGCAATGCAAAGTAAGGCTTTATTATAGGCAAGAGTTAATTGCACTTATTAATATCAGATGCTTCTATAAAATATATAATTATAAATACTTATAGAAAATCAAAAAATCTGATTCTAATGATGTTTACCTTTGCAAAATTCCTTGCTGACTCAATTGGCTATGTCGTTGCTTCTTACTCTGAAAACTTTAAGCATTAATGAATATAATGTTAAAGGCAACTTATGTGATTCTTTGTGAATATAACTCGTTTGCGATTTATTACGCAATGTATTGCTTTTACTGGTAACAGGAATATCTCGATATTTCCCACTATCCTATGAAACGTTTTTTTTTACTGCACATTTCACACAGCGCTATCTATCCCAAAACTCACGGAACAATATAACGCATGTACCTTTTTTGTTATTATATAGGTATACGATATACTCGTACATTTACACACAGAACAAAAATCTATGTTTATCACACAAAATGTTTTTTTGTTTGTCCCGATTAGGAATTGAACTCACAACCTATAGCGCAGAAGGCAGAGCTACTACCAACCAAGCTGTAAGGGTCCGATATGCTTCATTCTTTTAAACAGACGAGCATGTATAAAATCACGATGTCGTGTGTGGAAAACCGCTGTCTCTGCCTACCACTCCGGGAAACAGGCTTGAGTCTATTTATGTATGAATGTATGTTTTATACTATAACTGATATTAACTTTGGATTGGTGATCACAGTAATGGTTTACATTGTTGGTAGTAACTCTGCCTTCGGCGCTGTAGGCTGTGGGTTCGATTCCCACCCAGGACAAACATTTGTGTGATGAATATAGATGTTTGTTCTGTGTTTGGGTGTTGTATCATATAGTACGTATGTATTTACAAAAAGTATTTAAGTATTTCATCCGTAATCTAGTTCCCATATTACAAGCTATGCTTAGTTTGGGACTAGATGGCGCTGTGTAAAATGAATGTCCTGTAATATTTATTTATTTATATCATGTAGTCATAAAACTACTAAAACTACATAATACACGGACGCTGTTGCCTGACTTATGGTAAGATCCCTCATTTGGCGTTTACGACATCCATGAGCTGAGTTTTAGGGGTCTCCAACAAATCATGGTAGTTTCAAAAGTTATAATTTGTATGTTTATATTGCTTACTTGGGTATTGCCTGCGTAAGGATCTCTTTGATGGAGTCTTTGATGAAGCGAGCTTTCCCAGAGAAAGGTATTTTAGGACCACCAATAAGTTTCCAAAGGGTCAGTTCTAGGGGGGAGATAATATTAGATCCGGGTGCTATAGCGTGGGGTCAGTCGATCGCCGAATTATGTAAAGTGCTCAGTCATTATGGTACATCTGGACTGATGGCTCTGTCTGTGAATGTGGGGGCGAGTGCTCTTGATACTTTAAGAAGATGTATAAAAATTAAGCTCTAAAACTAAAATCCGACTACTGAAAAATCACACTGGTTCAAAAAGTATGAACCAAATAAATATGGTTTATTGTTACCTATGTCCTCTAGAGGGCGCTACATTCAATTTAATGTGCCTATAGCCAGCGGATAATTGAGACGCTTCGAACTATACCTCATTTGTCAAATTATTATAAGTAAGTAGTTTAGAAGTTATGAGGGAACGGATGAACATACATACCGAATACATACAAACATACCGGTCAAACACATAAACCTCTTTTTCGCTTCGCCATATTCAGATAAAACTTAAAGCACATTATACTCGGTGCTTTTAATAGCTACATATTTATTTTAGAGCTACATGAAGCTTTGGTGGTCTGCCATCATTTGGGTTATAAGAAACATGATTGGTAATTTTCTGTCGAAAAAAATATTATGGAAAAAATATTAGAAAGACTAAGTGGTGTGTAAACCAAATTTATCTAATCTATTAACCAAGTATGAAACTTTCTTTTAAGCATTTTTTTAGTAAAAAACACTTTTGTTGCTATGTGACAACTAAAGGAGGTATCGAAAATTTTAAACTAAGAATTATGATACACATAATATTAAGGTAGAGTATATTAATTGAATTTTCTATACATACCTCTTTTAGTTATCGCGGAATTCACAAAGATTGTGTTTTTGCAATAAATTCGCGCTCATTTATATCACTCAGATAGGTGGGAGTATGTTTTTCCCGTCGCTCTCATTTTGGGCACCTTTTTTTATGAACTCAGCACTTAGCACTCCACAGAAATCCTACTATGACCTACATTTCGAAATGACCTATGGTAGATTCTTAGGAGTATTTCTTCAACATACATACTGCTAAGGGCTGATCTCGCAGAACCGATAACAGCAAGGGAGTAAATGGTATGGTGGCCACGATTACACGAAACGGAGTGTTAGAAGACTTGGACCAGCGACATTGTTGGAGTCGTGGAAAGTGAAACTGATGGAGGCAGCTTAGGTTGTTATTCATGGCTTCGATTGGGGGAGACCTATAGTTTAGTAAATGCTAAGAGCTAGAATGATCATTTTAATATCTATTAGAAGTCACGCAGTGGTTGTAAGTAGTTATACCGTAAAAAAAAGAAAACAAGGTATAAATATTAGTTTTCTACCCAGCTATCCTCCTTCATAGAAATATTAACTCTGTAACTATGCCAAATCTCTCACTCCTTTGTGGGCGCTATATTCACAAAGCATTTAATACATATCTGTAATATGTTTCATTTTATTTTAAAAATTATGAACGAATGTATCAAAAATCACAACTGATTCAAAATGAACCGGTAAAAATGTAGATTTTGTTTCACTTGTTGAAAATACAGTTCTCCCATAATAAACATTATTTAATGAGAAAAGCATCCGATGGGTCACACTCACACATTTAGTGCAAGAATAAGCAAGAAGAAAAAAACATACTTTCAGTCGTACTTACTTCAAGTATCAAAACATCTCAACCCCAAATACCATTCGTGGTTACCGCGTGCAGGTTACTGCTCCGGTCAATAGGGGTAGTTTTATTAAGAATTACAATTATTTATTTACACTACCCCCGAAACGGTATCTGTATGGTAATAGCATTGTTTTTGGAGGAGAGGCTGATCGGTGTATTTAGTAACCTTTTTTGTAAAAATATTTTATTTCAGCCTAAAGATCCATAGTAGTGTTAGTAAGTACAAGAATAAAACAATATTTTAAAACTAGTTGTTAGTTAAATTAAAAGATTAAATTAAATTCAACTTGAAGGCGTTTTGTTCCGAGTAGGTGCGAACCAGACCAGACCAAGACCAGCAAAGTTGCTATCTCCTGATAACTCACAGAACCAACTCCTCATCCAAATAGGAGAGTCTATCAGCTATATATATATGTAGTATAGCTATATAGTTTCATAATGGGTTAGCTTTTGACATCACCAGGGCAGGGATGATGTCACCGATGGAGCTAGCTTTCCCCAGAAGGCACTGGCTCTCCCTTGCATCGACAGAACACGGGAAACCTGGCGCCGGACTTCGGTACGAGGTCGCTGGCCAGGTGACCTTCGCAGATCCTCCTCAGAGGAGATCATTCAGCCTCAACCGTAACCGTTGGCAAAAACCAGACTCTGTTGCCCGTGGTAGACCAAGGAGGTGGATCAAACCTACCTCACATGATGATGACGTCATCTTGATTGCGGCCATGGCGACTTTGGGATATTCGCACGGAATTTTGTGGGCTATATACACTTTTAATAATATGTACCTATAACAATATAAAATATAGATGTGCGAGCCGTATGACAGAACTAAATCTTCATCCCGTTTTATTGTGGTCGTTTTGAAATTAGAATCTTGACAAAGTCGTAACTTATGTCACAATTAGATGTGCAATCTTGCAAACGGAGCGAAAATTTTCAAATTTCCCAAAACAACTACTCAGAACAACTTATCAAAGAAAACATCCGCGCGATGATCCGATATTATGCAGATCGCATTATTATTCATACTGTTTTTCCTAAGGGCGGGAAATGAACTACCCTAATCTTGCAACAAGCAATTTGTGCAGCTAATCAAGATATTTTCATGGCGTTTTGAGTCTTAATACAACCCGATAAGGCTACAAGACGCCAAGACATTGATCTCCAATTCGAACATGGAACTGCAAACAATTTCTCGTGCACCTACTCGAAGATATCTGATTCGATTTTCAACCTAACCACGCAGGAATTAAGCTTACGTGGAGCGAGTTTACATTTCCATCATGGCGGATAACTTGGCTTCCAACGCCCGCTACTAGATGGCGCTACCGGCGATGCAAATTCGATAATCTAATCTTGAAAAATTGGTTTCGCGAAAATCTGATTGGCACAACATCTGTAAGTTATTCCATGGTATTCGATTATAATAAGATGGGTGTCTTATTATTTCTTAATGTTTGTTTGATGCGGGGGGATTTTTTGTAGCTTTCTTTAAGGAAATTAATTCTGTCGCGTATTATGGTGATCCAAAAACGATGGCATGGGTATGTCATTAGGTACATCAGCTAGCTTGAGATGAGTAGTAGTAGGTGCATTAAGTATCAATGCCGTAGACCAAAGATGTCAAGGAACTGTTTATCTATGTCTCTATGACTGATTTCAGAGATACAAAACGATCCTGCTTCAACTTCTTTGTTTCGGCTCACGAAAAGAAATTGAACTTCAAGCTCATACCGTCATAATCTTACAGATTGTCAAAAAGTACCACGGGATACGGCAAACAAATTTCGTTGAAATTTTAATTAATGGTCAATTAATTTTGACTTTGAATCACAATCGAGGATGTTTTTTTATCTAAAATGAATAAATATAGGACTTTGACCACGAAACTGGTTAAATAAGGTATTGATGATGATGAAGCTATCTTTCTATCTAAGTACTTATGTATTAAAAGGCCAAAATAAAACTTTGGACCCCTTTTAAAGCATATAACGTGCACGGTAAAGTGTGATAAGTATTTGGCATAGACAAAATTGATACGGAGAAGTGCAGAAAACAAATAGGATATTACGTTACTTATTCATATCCGTTTTTGGACGAATTTCGACCACCACATGGCTTCTATCTTCTAGCTCTGATAATTATATGCAATATGCAATCGAGTCATAACTAATCTTTTACAATCAAAACCAATTGATTAATGCAATAAGTGCGGTTTGGTTTATGCGATAATAATTCACAACGCACTTGGCTCGCATTCAGGCAGAAAGGTCGGAGTTCGGAGCCTGGGGTCATGGGAAGGGAATAGGTCTAGGTTAGACTTTACCTATCCACCTATGAACCTACATGAATTGTGCCTGCATTAATCACTATCCTTGTACAAATAATTTTGCAAGGCCTTGATAGAAGGTTTTCGAATATTTATCACGGGGCCTATCCTATCATTTAAACGGTCAGCCAATTAAATAAACATTCGGCTAGTTATAGAGTCAGCTCGTAAATGAATTTTGTTGGAAAACAAAGAGATTTTGTGGCTGCAAAAAAAACCTACCAATCTACTGACGTACCTATTCCGACATAAGTTCGGGTAGTATGCTATTAATGTATGCTAATGCTTTTGAGCTTATTTTTATTGCTGACCAAATATTTAAACCTTTTATTTATTTATTTGTTTATTAGGAAGACAGCTTAATTAATTAATCAATATTATCTAGGTTATCAGAGAAGCCAATTAGCAATTAGGCCAATTAGCAAGTAGATACACAGTTAACATTTTAACTGTGTATCTACTTGCCTTTCATACTTATGAATCCATTTAAAACGAGATGGTTTATCGTTAAGTTTTATTTTATAAATCCTTCTATATCAGTAAGTTACAAAATTTTTCACAGTTAGCTATTCTGTTTGTTTGTACTAACCTTTTCACCACTGAACGGTTGCCAGATATAGGTAGTAAATCTTCCTAGTGCAAGCTAGAAGAACAAAATAAGCTACTTTTTATCCGGGTATCCATATATCACGAGGGTGAATCCACTAAGCAAATGATAGATACCTAGACACACTATTTTTATTTTATTTTATGAATTTTCAGAAAACTTACTGCTAGGTACATAATAAAACAAAATCTTATGCTGTCATTGTAGGTACTTAATTTAGTACCATTTCTAATTATACCTACCTACCTGTCAAACGTGGTAATTGTGTCTAAGATGCTTGTGTAAATGCCCATAATTATATCGTGAACATATTCTTAATGATTTTCATTTTGAGCCGACCTTTTGATAATTGTTGTGCACTTGTTTGTATCAAAATAGTCAGAAGATTCAGAACTTTAGTTACTACTACAATATAAATACGCCACAATTTTCTTGTCTTGTCTGTGCAGTAATCATGACATTATTTACCCTCTAACGCCATCTGTTGTCTTAGTACTGTACGACTCACTAAAATAGTTCCCTTGCTAGCAGCTAGATGGCGCAAGTCGACACACCACGGAATAAGGACACAGATTATTTTATTTTGTTGATAATTGTGTTATTAATCTAAAATACTTTGTTTCAGATACTATCCCCAAGAGAACTGGTAAATTTTATTTTTACTTACTACCTAACAAATTTTTTTTTGCTCTCATAATGTGTATTAGGTAGATTATCTACCATGGACCAAAATGTAGAAATTCTACTAAGAAGTTAGGTAGGTAGTTAATTAGTCCATGCTTCTACCTCCCTATTAGGTATGTCTTTTTCTTGGCTAGCAATTTTAGATAGGTACTATCTAGGTAGGTACCTCCCTGAATATATTTTTTTCAAACCTGCTTTTCTATTTACCTTTCCGGGTGCTAATAAAAATTAGAAGCACACGTCTATTTGCTTTGCCTACATATTATACACACAAACACATATTTTTTTAAAATTCCAGATACATTTTTTTGTGTATTAATTGTGTACTTATGTAAACTTCGTGTCAAATTCAGAGCAAATCTCTTCCAATTTATTTTATTATCTCAAAAACAAAAGGACTTCGGGGTCCGTTAGACACCAACCCTTCCATTACTAATGAGGAGCATCTTAAGAATTAAAACGGCATTTTGAGGGTTAATTCAAAAATGGCGTTTGAGGATAGCATTTTATTTGATCGTGTCATTTAATTGGGCATGTAATTTTGTACGCTACCATTTTCTTAGATTTACAAATGAAGGTTTAGAAGTTCAAGTTTATATTATCGGACGAAAGTATTATTAAAACAATTATTCATTGAATCTAGGCGGTAATAATAAACAAACGTAGTTTTTTCGTTAGTTTCGATTTAGCTTGTCCCATTCAATTTAACAGCCTCTTTGGTGTAGTGTTATGCCCACCGGCGGACCTTCTAAATTGTTTTGTTCCGGCATTTAGAGGTAAGATAGCCATTTCCTCAGACTGTTGAGGATTCCGGGTGAAGTGCTCTTCCCTTTGGCCTTATCATAACTTATAAACCAGGTGAGATGAAGGCCTTAAACTCCCTTGTCGTACAATAAAATATTTTTGCATCGTCTTACTTTTTCCAAAAAACATAATCGAAATAAATTAAGGCAATTTTGTATATTTTAGATGAAGAAATGCGATGCAAATCTAGATTGTTTTCATCCAATTACCTGCAAATAATATTAAATCAAAGAAGAACAAGTATTGTTTTGCAATAAACGAAAATCTACTTTTGCACTGGAGAGCAAAAATCAGCGGCACCTACTCCGAGACCCTCAAAAGGCACACATCAACAGCCCATTAGTGTCCACTGCTGGACAGAGCCTCCTTCAAAGTTGGAGGGTATTTGCCATAATCACCACGCTTGGCAGGCGGATTGCTGATGGCAGTAAACTGATTTCAGATCCAGAGGTCCCGGTTTCGATCCCCAGGGGAGTACAATATTATGATCGGTTTGGTTGGTGGTAAGACTTTATTTAAGTCAGCCTGGCTAGCTACCATCATCTTACCTAATTATGTTGCAATAATAAAAAATCTTTAATTGTTGTGTTCCGGCATTCAGAGGTAAGATAGCCAGTTCTTCAGTTTGTTGAGGATTCTGCGTGAAGTGCGCCACCACTTTCAGCCTTATCTCAACTTGTGTAACCAGGTGAGATGAAAGACAAGCGCTTCCCCGTGGCACAAAAAAAAAACAACAGGAGATAAATACATACCTACTTATTAGATACCATACAACATCCAAGCACATAGCACGATCTAGTTTTCATCACGCAAATGTTTGTGTGGTGTAAATTGTACCCACAACCTAAAGCTGGCTCTTACTTCGTGTAAGAGCCAGTAAAGACAATGGCTACCTGGGACGCTACCGCCGACGGCGAAGCCGATCTCCATTGATGGCTTTAAATTAGCTTCATGAGAACTAGAAACGATTTTTACCGTCAAATGTACTGAACGGATAGGTTTCATAACATGTGTACACTTTTGAGATGGGAAACGCCATTTCGGATATGACACATACCTAAATCGGTAAAAGTCGTTTCTAGTTCTCATGGAGCTAATTTAAAGCCATCAATGGAGATCGGCTTCGCCGTCGGCGGTAGCGTCCCTGATTATTGGAACACAATATTAAACCACAATTTTCAAGACCTTGCCTATATATTATCTCTGTACATTTGTGATTTAAAACTTACTATAAAAAAAAATGCCCCCATCTACAGGGTTTATATTAATAGCAATACTGGCGACAGGTAGACGGACGTGCGAGGGAAGATTTACGTAGTCGAGCGGAATAATCAACGTCTATTTGTCTTGTGGCATGTTATTTGAAGCCACGTTTTATTACGTGGTACGTAATAAAATTAAATATTTTGGGGATAGGTACCTAAGTGAGATATTTTTATCTAAGACTTATTGGCTCTGCCTTCAGTGCTAAAGGTAGTGGGTTCGTATCCCAATGCGCGATGAGGTATGGTCTTATTTTTGAGTATTAAATATCATGTATGTAATTTTGTACCTATAAATTCAGTTAATTTTAATTCTCAGTAAAATTCGTAGGGTTTTATGCGCAATCGAGAAACAGTCATCTCGAGCTAGCGACAAATCGAGTAAACTTTATTGTGACTACCATACTAAAGAACACATTATACAAAAACACACTTAAAAATATCTGAACAATTTAAAAAAAAGCATTAGCAAGCGAAAAACACACTAAAAGACAGCTTGAATAAGCCACGCTAAATCTCTAAAATTAAGCCGCAACAAACTTCAGACGTAGGAACTTTGACAACCCTAATCCACTATCCGAACAAAGATCAACTCGCGGCGGCAAACTTCTAACAACAACAGGGCTGCCCCGAGTGAATTTTAACACTTTAAACTGGATTTTGCGGCAACTTTTATCATTTACCTATGATCTTAGCGGTGCGTTATGATTAAGTATAATAAAAAAATCTTGATGTATGTTTGGGTACTTAGCTTTGTAGATAACTACATAAATTGTGGGAAAGTACTGATAAGTTTTGTTTTGAATGAATTGAAAAAGTTTGAATAGAAATACCTTTAATTTTTGTTATAAAAGCGACTAGGAGATCTCACCCGGTTTATTTTCTTTTGAAATGTGCAAGCTGGACCTAGAGTCTTGCCTGGGTATTCCCTGAACGAGGATAAGGTATACGGTGAAGGGGGCTTACCCAAGAGCTGCCTATTATGGGCAGACTTCACACTGCCTTGATTGCGATCACCAATCCACTGATTATTGTCAACCTCCGGCCATCCAACAAATGACGTTAACATTCTACGTTGCTTGTTTGGTTAAAAAATGAAAGACTAGATTTGGTTCGCAAACGGTGAATGTCTCCATTCTCTTACTCGAAATACAAAGTACTTATACCTTATCAACCAACTTCCCAATAATAAGGATTCTCAACCAACTACAACAATATATGAACCCATAGAATCATTTTCAAGTTTTTCTAATGTTCAAGTCGAATCTACTCGTAATATGTGTATATTTTTTACAACTTAAAATCCGCGAATTCATTTTCAAAGCCACACTTATCTTCACTACTACGCTGACAGCGCTCCTGTCTCAATCAAAACATAGACAACTAACTATGTACTGCCGAAATTGTCTATTTATATGCTAATCCGGCGGTTTTCATTCGGAGCTTGTCTCCTTGAAGGCATCAAACAAGAAGGTACCTACAACAAACATAGATAAAATAATATTTAATGACCATTTTCACCAGAAATATGGAGATTAGAAATAGGTACGTGCTTTTTCAAATTCCAGTTTAATTTTATATTTTATGCCTCAGTCTAAGGAGTTCTGATGAATCGAATTGCACTTTATTGTACTTACACAAAACGCTAAAAGCAATTTCTTCCGGACAACCTTAGAAGGAGATGCTGTGTTTTTTTTAAGATAACGCACATTTTATGTATTCTTTTATAAAACTTATCAATGAAGTGTAGTGCGATTCCACCTTCGACCTTATCATAACGACATCAGGTGAGATGAAGGCCAAGCGCTTCCCCGTCGTACAGCAAAAAAAAATACAATATTCAACCTTTAAGCCGATTTGAACTTCAAAAGATTTCGTTTCGTTTTGGAGAAAGCCGCTAAAAACAAGTTAAAACTTTCAATCGCAGTCTATTGAACCGTTTTGAACAGTTGCAATAAATAAAGGCGAGTGCAGGCAGGTGCGTAATTCGCGAACTCTCGGGGGACGGTGAGTACACACCCTTACAACATAAAGAAAAAAGGATTGCTTGCTTTATTATTTTTATTAGCTCCCTGTATCTTTTCTTGGTGCTTTTAAATACAGGGGACTTATTATTCAGATTTTAATTCATCTTTGCTCACTCAAGCATAGCGAGCTTTAGTTATTTAATTACAATTTAAATGTAGTATAAATATAAATGTAGTAAACAATATTTAGTACTGTAAAGCTTAAGTACCTTAGTACGTACTTAAGATGCTTATATAAATAGGACACTGTAGTTTTACAGTAAGGTATTAAAAAAAAACTAATTCCAGTGACATTCTCACAATATTACTAAGCCTGAATATCATACAATACAACACCCAAATACAGAACAAACATCTATGTTCATCACACAAAATGTTTGTCCTGGGTGGGAATCGAACCCACAGCCTACAGCGCAAAAGGCAGAGCTACTACCAACTGAGCTATGAGGCTTGATAATATTGGATCCCCCTGGGGTTCCAGGGACCTCTGGATGTGATACCGGAAGGCAAAACACTAGACCACATAGTACCTACCTATAATACCTACGTCGTATAATAGGTATTCAACCGCCTTACATTTGTGAGAAATTTTCCTTTATCATTAAACTAGGTAATTTGTATTGAGAACATCCTGTATTCCCCCCGTACATCTGAAATATGTTCGACTAAGCACCTTGGAGATATAAAAAGCCTTGTAACCCGTGTAATGACAATTTAAAACTCCCTCAAAATTCGTCGTTCTGAACCATTTGCCGCCGAACCGTATTGTCTAAAACCAACCATTTTAAAACGACCCCGAATGAGTCCACCCTACATTTATTTGATGTAACACTTGTACACTTTACTGCATTACCTATTTGAAATTTAAAATTAGCTAGTACCTACCGCAAAAATAGTCATTTATAAGCTTAATCAAAGAGGTTTTGGTCAGTTTTACGAATTTCGACCTCTGCTTGTTCTAGTGTTTTTTTGTATTACCTAATGATGGGGCCTTCTTTGCGACCTTCAGGCTCTGGCTAGATCAAGGATGGGGTCTACAATGGAGCGAGATTTCACAGAAGGTACTGGCTCTCCCGTGCACCTATAGAACACGGCAAACCGTTTAGCACCGCATAATAATTATAATATAATATTTTATATTTAAATTATAATATAAATATTTTCTTATTTAGGCCAGCGAATAAGCATAGCTATTCAGCGTGGCAATGCAGCCAGTGTCTTGGGCATATTATAATATAATATATGCAATATTATAGTACCTACACGTATGCATGTGTATAATATGTTTATTTCAGTAAATCAGGATTAACAACGAAAGTTTCTTTTTAACAGACTTCAAAAAAAAGAAGGAGGTTCTCAATTCGTCAGTTTTTTTTCATGTATGTTCCCCGATTACTCAAAGACGCCCGGACCGATATCAATTTTTTTTTGTTTGAAAGTGTATACTTCACAGTTGTTTCCATTGTCATCAAGTCAGGATCTGATGAAGGAATCTTGGAGAAATCGAGGGAACTCTTCAAATATCACACTTGAAGCGATTTGGGTGTATTACCTCAAAAGTAAGGAAAACACGGACCCCATACGGATCACGCGTCTGTCTGTCTGTCCGTCCATCTGTCATCAAAATAATTGGAAAAAACACGTCATCCAGGTAAACGAAATTGTATCATATTCTTCATTGAACTCGATTATATGATATTTTAGTTCTGAAAACGTAATTATATAGGTCTGCGTTCAATGAAGTCATCCAATATTGTATGGAATAAGGCACTTATAACATTTAGTAGGTTATAAGCATACATACGAGTACCTACATGTATGCTATATTGTACAACAAATGCTAAAATTTTTTTTTATGAAAAATGTTCTAAGTGTAGGAAAAACGACAGGTCTTCACAAATTGGTCGATATCTTTACGTTTTGTCTCTTATTGTCAATGGGATAGACAAGAGTTTTTATTATCTGCAGGGGTGTTTTAAAATGAGCACCCTTAAGTGTTGTAACTTTTTACCGTCTCGCGATGGGGTTGTAATTTCATGTTGTATTTGCCATTTTGTTTTGACAATTTGTTTTGTGTCATTTTGGAGCTTTTGACCCTCATCAAATGTTCTCGAGGTTTTATCTAGATACTAAGCATTATAATTAGTTAATGATGGAGCTACAACTCTATATAATTAATTGATTACAATAGGTATGACTCTTGTCCCTTGGGAAATGGGTGGGCCTTTGGTGTGGGACGCTACCTGCGTCAACACCCTAGCGCCACCTCATCTGCCTGGGACATCAGTTAGGGCTGGTGCGGCGGCTGATTCGGCCGAGGATCACAAAATTCGAAAATATAGTGGTCTCGACAGAGCTTATCTATGTGAGCCTTTTTGGGTCGAGGCCTTGTGTCCGTTGGGAGCCGGTGCACTCAGGGTTTTCAAAATCTTGCGGGGCTTTTGATTGAGGCGACACGAGACCCAAGGGCTGGCTCTTATTTAGGCCAGCGAATTAGCATAGCTATTCAGCGTGGCAATGCAGCCAGTGTCTTGGGCACGCTTCCGTCTGATACTGGACTGGAACAGTTGAGTTACCTATAGGTAGGCCGTTTGTAACGGTCCTTAGGTAATCTGACTGATTCCTTTGTACGTTTAATTTAATTGTACATTTTATTGAATAAAGACGTTGGCTACATAATTTTAAAAAATACACGTCAAATAGTGTCTTGAATAAAAGAACTTCCTCTTTTACGGAGGCCGTATCTTAATTCTACAGGAATTTAAAGTAATTCAAAAGCTTATCGCATGACACTATTATTATAAAAGCAAAAAGGTTTGTTATTTCGAGGGATGTTTATTCCTCCTTCACGCCAAAACGACAGTTTGGATTGAGAGGAAACTTTGCACATATGTTGCTCAACGCCGAGAATGAGACATAGTCTACTTTTCATCCGATAAATCAGTTCCCGAGGGATGGAAATAGGATGCCATACATCGTCATATAAAGCTGATTCGATCTTTGTTGCTCCTTCACGCAAAAACAACAGAACGGATTAAGCTGAAATTTTACACGGATATTGCTCTGGAGCAGCAAAACATACAGGCTTCTCTTTATCCGGGTACCAAGAGGGTGTAACTAGCTGCTCGAGCTAGTGACAATAGTAGGTACTTACCTATACAGGATATCCAAATTCAAGTCAATATAACATAAGCACCTGTGACTGAAATAAACTTACCGATGACTGTTCAAAACGGAATTTAATAGCGATGTACGGTGACAGCTAACACATTAATCAAATAAGATATTCCAGTCAGGAATCGAACCCACTACCGCTTCCCGTCTATCAGAGGCGGTAAGACAATAACCATTTTGAAATAACTACTTACAAAACATTTAATGTACGATTTTTTTTATTTGTTTGTTCTGTTTGGACGGGGAAGCTAAGCTAAGTGGAAGATTTAAATCTGATTTTACTCTATTAATATAGATTAGCTTATATATAAGATATCACCATTTGTCAAAGCAAACATCGAACAGAACGAATCGGTTGCCTATTACCAATAGATCCCCCAACCCCAATAAGTCATTAATATTAACCCGTATCATCCCCACAATACCACATAAATAAACATTAAAAAAACCAGAAGAAAAGCTGTTAAAATATTCATTTTGATGGGGTTCTCACCTCAACCACTTAGCGGCACCCGCGGAGATTTTTCTCCGCCTTTTTCTTGAATAATATTTACATTATTTCATTTTGTATTACTTGTGTATGAAAGATTACAAGTATGGTAATGTCGCGACATGATTCCTTTGAGGATTCAGTTAGATGCCTATTCCGTTTGTTTTTCCTTATTCGGGGAAGCTGGGGTAGGTGTGGAAGATCATAAATGGTGGTCTACCCTGGACAATGGAACCGCTAGCTTTTGCTAACTGTTACAGCTGATTTATCACCACTCTGGTGGTGATGGTGACCTGTAAAGGTTTCACCTGGCTTGCGTCCACCCTTTTTATTGTTCGATGTGGAAGCGCTTCTCTTTTATCTCACCTGGTTTCAAGTTATACTCAACAGTCTGAGGAACTAGCTGTATTACCTCTAAATGCCACAACACAGTTTAGAATCGTTGTTTTGGCGACAGACTTGTGAGATGGTGGTAGCTGCCACTATTACCACCGACCAAACCAAGCGCAATACTGCACTCCTCTGGGGATCGAGCCTGGGATCTCAGGATCTGACCCCGGTGGGTGAACTACTCGACCTCATCCTCCTGCCAAATTCCGGCGCCAAACGTGTTTCTGTGTTCTGTTTGTGCGCGGTCATTCAGGGACGCTACCGCCGACGGCGAAGCCGATCTCCATTGATGGCTTAAAATTAGCTTCATGAGAACTAGAAACGATTTTTACCGTCAAATGTACTGAACGGATAGGTCTCATACCTTTGAGATGGGAAACGCCATTTTGGATATGACACATACCCGGAAGGTAAAAATCGTTTCTAGTTCTCATGAAGCTAATTTTAAGCCATCAATGGAGATCGGCTTCGCCGTCGGCGGTAGCGTCCCAGGGCCATTTGGGTCATTCAGGGCCATTTGGGTCATTCAGTTCCATTTGGGTCATTTAGGGCCATTTGGGTCATTCAGGGCCATTTGGGAAAGCGAGCTTGGCAGGCTGATTAGTGATCGCAATAAAGGTGCAGAATTTTAACCGTCTCTGTTGTCTAGTGGTTCAACCCACCGATTTCAGATCCAGAGGTCCCGGGTTCGATCCCCAGGGGAGTACAATATATTGTGCTTGGTTTGGTTGGTGGTAGGACTTTGTTTAGTCCGCCTGGCTAGCTACCACCATCTTACCTAATTCTGTCGCCATAATAACAATTCTCAAAAAAAATGTTGTGTTCCGGCATTCAGAGGTAAGATAGCCAGTTCCTCAGTTTGTTGAGGATTCCGGGTGAAGTGCGCCTCCACCTTATCTTAACTTGTTACCAGATGAGATGAAGGCCAAGCGCTTCCCCGTCGTGCAATAAAAAAAAAGAATCTACAGAAGATGATACACAGAATAAAACTGCCTTTCTTCTTTTGAGATCCCTCAGTCGACTTTTACGACATCCATGGACTGAGATGGAGCTGTTGATTCTGAAGCCGCGTCTACCACGGCATGCTTAGACATTTGCATGTTATTTACAAAAACATTCTACTAAACTCCATAAAAAGAGTAAGAGAAAGAGGTTAGTATCTGTTTCTGAATAGGTACGTCTTTGCCATCGGCGAGTATGAGAGAGATAAAATAATACTCTTGTTTACTCAATATAATAGGAAAAAATATTCATTGTTCACAAATCTCTGTCCATCAAGCCGCGTGACACGGTATCGCCAAGATCTGACTTGACAAATGATAGCTTTGTGACAACCAGTTTATTCTGAGCCCCTATTCAACTTACCGTGGTTTCCCAGAGCAATAACCAGTTTCATGGCAAGGGTCGGCGTATAGTGGTCATGTAAATCCGACTTAAAACAAGGGACTTTTGATAAACGCTCGTGTCCTGCTTTAGAATGTTTGCTCCTTTGATATTGTGAGTGAGCTTATCAAAATAATTGCTACATAATTATCTCTATAGTAAATGGGGTGCAAAATAATTTATTTTATACAGGCATTATAGTCACTGCAAAAATGTGAAATTTTGCGTCCGCACCAGTGCATTCATGTGAATAGTCATTTTAGTGAAGAATGCTCCGGCCTGTAGCGCAGCCAGAATATTTTATATGCAATAATAAAATAAGTAGACTGATTAATACGCGCAGCATGAATCGCTACTGCCAACTGTCCACCTACTCAGTATGGCCGGCGTGTTCTATTTCTGAAATGTGCTGTAACGGTTTTATATACGTGATCGTGTTACAATTCAAATTTAAAGTTCGGAGAAATTCGGCCGCGTTCTCGGCCAATAGAGGCACGATACACTGAATTTGCATCGTTTCTCTTTTTAAATTTGAATTGATAAACACGCATTTCGCCATATTTCGCGGTACCCACTTCTGTGGCTGGGTGTCGAATTCTCACTTTTGAATTTTTAGTTCTTCATAATGAAACTAGATGGCGCTACTGGAAAAGATAGCAGGCGCTATCGATGCGTTTCCAGTTTAGATCCGCCTCTGTACGCAGTGATGTCTATGTTAACTTTGCGCAGAGGCAATATCGTAACCAATGAGGTTTATCCGAGGTGCGATTATTGCTAGTTGAAAACTTTACCAATACCCCGCCAAGTGGACGTGAAATACCGTCCGCTACGGCAATTTTTGAACAGCCGTCAAGGCTAAAAAACTCATCTCATATTAGCGAATCGCACTATGCTTGCTTAGGTAAGGACTTAAGAATTGAATCACTGACATAATATTGTAATATTTACATTGATTGTGACACAGTATGGTTAAATACAATTATTAAGTGAACTTTGGTCATTATACTTTGTACATTTTCACACCTACACAATCGAATCGAACCATTTGGACGTGCCGTCCAGAGTCGATCTCGGTGCTTGTAAGAGCTACAAATCTAATATTTGGGCTAGTATTAACTCTTTGGTTTTGGCTGAGTGTGAACTATTTATTGGTATCTTATTACCATTATACGAATTGAATACATATTTTCTAAGAGATTGATTTGGTTCTGACACATATTTAATCTGTTTCTATGCATTTCTAAAATAAATGTTGTATTACAAAAAGAAAATTATTGCAGTGATGTTATGACACTTTGCATCTGCGTGTCGAGGTCGAATGAAAAACGATGCAGTGAAAATTAAGTTCCGCCGGTGAAAAATGGTTTTCGCCGTGGACATCGTTTAGGGGACAGTAAACAGGGTAAGGTTAGATAAGACATGTTGAAGGGTAGAAAGTCAACCAAACATAGGCAATGAAGACTGAAAAGTTTTTCTACAAAGTTTTAGTTATTGACTTAGATATTTTTGATGCGATTTTTCGCATTAACTTTGTCAGCTCACTTGCACAGACAAAAATGAGGTCTACGATGGGGCGAGCCTAGCCAGAGAGAACTGGCTCATCCATGCTCCAACGAAATTCGAAATGCTTGGTGCTGGACTTCGGCAGAAGGGTGGTCGCTGGCTAGACAGGCCTTTGCAGGTCTACCACCAGTGTTGTGATCATTCAACCACAGAACTTCATCGGGAAAATGCCCACGATTTCGTTAATCCCAGATAATCCTAATAATCCAATCATGATCCCAGGGAAGATCACACCTTCCCAAAAGTTATGATACGATATGATGATATAAGAAGTACGTCACCGAGTAGCGTCTCAACCCGGCGAGGAGGCGTCGCGGCAGAGAGCTTGACCAGTTCCCTGAGAACTGGAGAATTGCAGCTCAGGATAGGACGGTCTGGAGGGAGTGGGGAGGCCTTTGCTCAGCAGTGGGACACTTAAGGCTAATAATCATAGAACAAGCCTCATAGCTCAGTTGGTAGTAACTATGCCTTCAGTGCTGTAAATTGTTGGTTCCATTCCCACCCAGGACAAACATTTGTGTGATGAATATAGGTTTGGTCTGTGTTTGGGTGTTGTATTGCATGATAAGTATGTATTTACAAAAATAGTATTTAAGTATCCTATCCGTAATCTAGTTCCCTAATACAAGGTATGCTTAGTTTGGGTCTAGATGGCGCTTTGTGAAATTAATGTCCTGTAATATTTATTAATAATAATAATCATTTATTTCAAGTAACACAGACTCATAATCCAATGTCAAATTAAAAACAATACAATTATTCACCATACAAATTACAATTGCACATACATGTCAATGTCTACCTTTTAATGTTTATCTATGTATATACTTATAATGTGCTGTAATAATATTTATAATGATTATATACGTACAATCTTCACACATAAATTACACCTTATCTTTTCTATAAAAATTGTCACATGCAAACAAATCAAAGTTTATGACATAGCGCCTGCAAAAAATGCATATCGCGATCTTCCTTTGTAAAACTATTAATAAACTAAAATGGTGACTTATGCAACAGACGCTCAGGTACCAGGCTCGGAGATTTGAACCTCCAGATATTATCTGAAAGCAATTTGCGGTAATATATGACTCAATCCAAAATGTTTCGGGACGAAAGTAAAGCTTTACGTTCCCAAAATGGTAGTAAATCATAACGCTAATGGCCGATTCCCGTTAATACGCCAATTTGTACGATTTTATACTTTTATCCTTTTGTTATTAATTACCGTTGTTTTGACTTGTGAAGTGAGAAGCAATAAAATGTAATTTATTGGGTTATACGGTTTTATCATAGGAATTTGGACACCTTGCTCACAGACATCCGAATCCTTGGCGCAGAACTGTTCATAAAAGTGTAATATCAGCCGCCAAACAGCATTGCTGTGGTCCGGTTTGAATGGGACCTATGGTTTCCGGTGAAATTACGGGCACGCAAGTCTAACACCTCATGCCCCAAATTGACGGGCGCAATGCCACGTAAGGTCATGCTCTTGTGGATAATGAGGCAAGTCTGGGTCGCGATTCCACTAAACCAATCGCTTCACAAACGACAAAGTATCGACGAATAATTGACACTATAGGTCTATTACCGCTATATATACACTAATAGGTCACTATAGGTATAAGTATAGTACCTTTTGGTATTCTGCGATGATACCATTACCATTTTAAAGCCATTGGTTTAGTATAATCGCGCCCCAGCAAGCAGCACGCCTGGTTTTTCCGTCAACAAGTTGCATAAAAAAATATGATGGTAAAATATATTTATTTTCCTATCTGTCTTTTATATATAACAAAGACAATGCTAGTTCATTATATTGGAGTTCAAAAAACATAGACAAATTACCAAATTACAAAAATAGTCAAATATTTAAGTCTAGCTATAAGCTATATTCACCAAACCATTCAATAACTCAAAAGAAAAACTGTTTGTGTTCCAATTTACTTCCTTTCCGTTTTTTTTTTGGGTAGGTACTACAAAGTAACTATAGTAAGAAGTAAGATAAAAGTAAGGAAAGGTATTTAACTTTACTTACAATCTTTTTTAAAATCTTAAACCTCATCATCCAAATCAAATCTGACTTTTAATGCTGTTAAACAAAAACAGGCGCAAAAACAAATAAATTGTGAATACAAAGAACACGCGATTAAGCTATAAAACGCTACTGTTTTTTAACACATCTCTTTCTAGGAAGATATAACATATAAAACCACCCCTACAACACCAACGATTTGTTTATATCGCATTAACAAGAAAACGCATCCTTAATAAAGTAATAAAAACCCGAGAAAGGATGGCTTGGATATATAATTTTGCTATTAATATTCAATTTTTACCCTCAAACTTTGCTACTTCAAAGAAAAGTCAGAGATGAAAATCTAAGAGTATCTACTTACGAGACTTCCAAGTAGGTGTCGCCATTTGAGGGGTTAAATTGAGATGAGATAGTGTGTGCGTGAATTCTGTCGGTGTGCGTGGTATAATTGCGCACGTGTTAACACGTTCAGCGCTCATGTCATTTATTTTTTGGCTTTGATTTAAGCATTCATCTAATAATTTCGTTTTTTATTATTCTTGAAATATTAAGTATCTACTATTCTTTCATTGTAGGTATACTGATTTGTTCACACTTTTTTATGTTATTTATATTGCTTCCTATACGTGAAAACCTCTTATTGGCCTAATGTTGTTATTTCTGTGTTTCATTTAAGTTGTATGTGCTGTTGGTTTTCCTAGAAAATAAATAAATAAATAACAAGGTTTTGGTCAGCTGCTAAATGTATTATGTCAGCAAAACAAAGTTCATTAAAAAGCAGGGTGTTTCTAGTTGCAACAAACGTGTGACCAATGACGTACAACCGACCAACTAAATGGACAGCCTGGTCGGTCGGTTAGTAATAGACGACTCACCGCCACATTATTGTGCTGTCATGCCAAAATAACTTTTTAGCAGATATTCTTGACGACGTTACAAAAAAAGAAATTAGTTAAGTACACATGCCTTAATTTATTTAATTACTTTCAAATGCACCAAACTTCGTTCTCGTCGTCCGTGGGAAATTCCCAAAATCATTTCTTATTGCATTGAGAAAGGAGTATTACAGTAAGAGCATGTAACCTCCCACAATAGACACGTTTTTATCTATCTAAAAAAAATCTAGTATATTGGATTTCATGGGGTTTATTTTTGTGCGTAATGTATTTTTTCAATTATAATATCAGCCATCTGTAAAAGTTTTGCCAAAATATGTCCAACATTTTCGGAGATTAGCCGGAACAAACAAACCGACAGACTAAAAAATGGAATTGTTTCTGTTGGCATAAACTTTCACATACATTGAGTAAAAAGCTGTTATTTTGACATTACAAACAGACACCTCAATTTTATTGATTTATATACAGGCAGATTAGGCGTTTTACTCTACTAAATCAGTATTATTACGTTTACCTACTGTGCATTAATTAATGAAAATACTTTATTGCACATCTTAAAAATAAAACTAGATAACATAAAAAAAGTATATACAATGGGCGGTCTTATCGCTAAGAAGCGATTTCTTCGCTTATCATTTTCTTCACAACGTGAAGTAGGTACCTACCTAATTTAATAGAAGGTGGGTTTGTAGTGGAGTTGTGTAGGCTTAAATGTGTTCCGATTCAGTGGAAGATAGTAGTCCTTCCAAAACAAGTGTAGGAGTCATCATTACCTACAGCGTGCGTAGGTATTCAATTGGTCGTTTGATTTTATCATTCGGTTGAGTTTCGTCACAATTAGCTTACTAGTAAGGTACCTACAGGTAAGCATGTTTCTACGGTTATTACCAACTTACCAAGATTCTGTAGTAGGAATTTCGATAAATGAAAAAATCATTTCCAATGCCAAAAATAATTGCAACCAAATCAAGCACAAATGTGTACCCCTTTGTGATCGAACCCGGGCTTATGTTCAAGAGTAGAGCCTTTTGTGAAAGGGCTTATCCGGGGAAGTACTACCACCATACCTATTTCAGCCGCCAAGCAGCATTACTGTGTTCCGATTTGAAGGGTATGGTTGCCTGTGAAATTACGGGTACGCGAGGCCTAACACCTTTATACCTCAAGTTGAAGGGCGCAATGCAGTGATATGTGGCTATGTTATTTGTGCATGTGACCTACGCATTAAGGTATTGTTATAGGTAAGAGACTCAACATCACGTGCACCTGATGCCCATGGGCTATAAGCTTGTTCCGTCTCCTATTTGTATACTTTCTCCTATTTGACTTCCTTACGATACATTTAAAAGCAAATTAATTTTTTTTTCTGGAAACTTCGGAATTTATTAACTGTTCATTGACTTATTTGCATATGGAGTAGGTAAGGTAAAATTTAGACAAAGTGTGTAGTTAGTTATAATCTGTATTATTCTAATTAGGTATAAATAACATGAATAAGCTTATAACTTTTGAAACGAACATAGACCTAAGAATATAAATGTAAATTACTGACTTGCCTGTGTTATGAATGTAACGTTATGGTTAAATAAACACAAAACAATATAAAAAAAACATAGTGGATGTATGAATTGATGATGATCTTTATACTACTAAGGATTATTACTATTAATTTTAAAACAGTGGCTTGTAATACTAAGAAATTCAGGCGCTCCTTGTACCCTCGGCTCTTCCAGTAACCGCCTTACCTTCCACACCTGTGTGTTGTGACAGATGATCATGTGATATCATAACGCGCGGAGATTTACAGCGTCGTAAAAGCGGCGCCCGCGCACCACAATGGTTTGTTGACAAAATGGGCACCATTCAGCCTTTGTTGTGCTGTTGGAACTGTAGATACGACTCGATATCTTTATTTTTTGTATTTATTTATGAATATTAAAGTAATACATTATTTGAATGAATGAATGAATGAATGAAAAATACTTTATTGCACACCTTAAAATAAAAACTGGATAACTTAAAAATAAATGTACAATGGGCGGTCTTATCGCTAAGAAGCGATTTCTTCCAGACAACCTTTGGATGGAGAGGATTTCATGGCTAAAGAGGTGGTTGGTGGTGCACATATTAATTAGGGTCTAGCTAAATTAACTATACGTAAATCATACATTATTATTTATTTATTATTATTTAGTTTTATGTAAAACTTGTGTAGGTACGTTTGGATACTTATACTCACGTTAGTATTTCTGTAATAATAATAGTATAGTACCTACATAGAAATGGCGAATATTGCATCAAGTCAAACGCAATATTAATTTATTGCGTAAGAATCATAAGATAATTTTCAAATGTACCGTCTGTACGGAATCGCGACCAGCACACGAGGAGAAGGGCAAGTAGGTACCCTATTTTTGCAACAAACTAGAACAAACGTAGTAGATTTGATATGATCAATCAACATATTAACTAGTGGTTCTGAAAGAACAGTAGACCTCGAGAGCCCTTATAACCAAGCAATAACCGATGCTTTCCTCTTTCACTTTTCCTTTTAGACTTTTGAGCAAAAAGAGCTTTAGTGATTACTCGTGTTCCCCTGGTCCTAAGAGATCTAATCTTATGTATATGAGTTCATCTCGCAAAGGCGGAGAGGACTGCGTGATCTGATTGGTATACCTACGTAGGTATAAATTTTCCGAAAAAAATAACAAAAAAATTATTCCTACAGCAAACATCTCCCATTTTCTCCCTCCTCTACCCCTTTTTGTTTATTTTTTTTACAACATCTTGTGTATAATTAAATCCTTAGTGTGTCTTTTAAATTTAATCCAAATCTGTTGATAAATAACGCTACAGCAAATTTCCCCATTTTTCATCCAAAGTCAAAGTCAAAGTCAAATATGTTTATTCAGTAAGATTTTTTAGGATCACTTTGAAACGTCAAATCTACCGCCTGTTCGGAATCGCGACCAGCACACAAGGAGAAAGGCAAGAACCTCGGGCTAGTTTTTTTTTTCATGATCCATTACAATAGCTTAAAATTATCTAATACTAATTACAATTTATTCACTGGAGCAAATTCATTTTTTTTAATGCCAGGCTTTCTTATCTTCTAGGTAATCTGAAATATTATAATAAGCTTTCCTGGATAGCTTTTGTTTTACAAAATTTTTGAATTTATTCCTATATAATATAATATATCCCTATTTTACCCCAGATCAAAAATCGCAATCGACTAAAAAAAAATATTAAATCAAGGAACATGTGTGCCAATTTTCATCAAAATCGTTTAAAAAATGTGACCTGTAGACGAGAACAAACCGACAGCCGACAGACAGCGGACAAAAGCATTATTGGCCAGTCTCAAAACATTGACGCTTCGCTCGCTCGGTTAATAAATAAATCATAAATAGGTATATATAACATTGTTATATCATCATGATCATTATCCTACAACTTTTATCAGCCTATCCCACTGCTGGTAAAGTCCCCCAAATACAAATAAAACAATATGTCTGTCAGGTACGATTTATAAAACAAATTATATAGGTACTTATTATAAAATTCACCTTACAAAACATATATTTTTTATTTCCTTAAAATTTTCATCCGTTTTTAAACTGTTTCTAAATTAAATCTCTATGGGTGTAATATGGCATTATTTTTAACAATTGAAATTGAAATTAAGATATTCAGACAAAGATATCTTGTTAGTATCTTGTTTAGTAGGTCAGAATAAATAGCATCTAGTTTTAGTAAAAATTTAAAAAGTAATGATATGATATGAATGTATCAATATCTTTATCATATTGTATCGCTTTTAGTTAACCGAATAAATATATATAAAAATAAAATGAGAATCATGTCCACACTATGCTTTCCCCAGCACCACTAAACCAGCCAAATCATAAAGTGTTCACAACTGTGTGGTTCAACAAAAAACTATCCTATCGATATTACACTCATATTTTTGACATTTTACGACCTTTGCCCATGAGAACGGTAGCCATTTCATAGAACTTTTGATCGGTTATTATGGAACTCATAATTATAAAGAATTTAGATTTTTTCGAATAGCCCATTGGCTAATGGCTAATGGCCATAGTGCGTTTTTAGAAGGTTGTTTTGAAGTCATCGAAAAGTAAGCTTAAAAACGTCAAATCTGGTCCTTAATTGCTGTATTCTAAACAGTGATATGCAGAGGTCCCAGGTTCGATTCCCAGGGGAGTACAATATTGTGCTTGGTATGGTTGGTGGTATGACTATGTTTCAGTCCGCCTGGCTAGCTACCGTCTTACCTAATTCTGTCACCATAACAACAATTCTTAAATTATTGTGTACCGGCATTTAGAGGATTTCCGGTTGAGGATTCTGGCTGAAGTGCGACTCCACCTTCGGCCTTAGCTTAACTTGTAACCAGGTGAGATGAAGGCCAAGCGCTTTCCCGTAGTACAATAAAAAAAATAAAAAAAAAACAGACACACAGAGAACCAAACCTGATTAGAGTTGACTGACCAACCATTCGGACCAAGCGATTCAAATCCACCTTCCTAATATGAACAGCCAAGGTGCGGAACTCTTTGCCGTCATCAGTATTTCCTGCTACGTAGGTACCTACGTATTACATGGGTCTTTTAAGACAAGAGTGAATAGGTTTCTTCTAATCTAAACCATAGTACTACTGGGTGTTGTATCATATAGTACGTATGTATTTACAAAAAAGTATTTAAGTATTTTATCCGTAATCTAGTTCCCATATTACAAGCTATGCTTAGTTTGGGGCTAGATGGCGCTGTGTAAAATGAATGTCCTGTAATATTTACATCGTCGATCACATCGTTACTTAATATCAGATGAGTTTGTGGTCTACCGATGGTCTCAAAATCGTAAAAAAAAGTCAGTATCTTCGTATCTATCGTGTCGTATGTCAGTAGAAACGGTAAAATTACCCCAGTTTTTATAAAAAGTTCTATATAATAAACTGAGTTGACATATATAATTCCTCTTTGTGTGTGTTTGTCACTGAAATCTGTCTGTCGAATGAATAAATTACTGAATGACGGCTGGACTGATTTTGATGAATGTTTTGTGTGTATTTGAGTGAAAGGGTTCCTCGGTGGATTTGATTCACAATGAGACAAGATAGCGGTTGCAAGGACAATGTTGAGTATGAAAGTGGAAGGCTATAGGAGAACGAGGAAGTCAAAAAAGAGATGGATAGATTGCGTCAAAGAGGACATGTGTGTGAAAGGAGCGACGAGCTGTTTTCGAAAAAGTTTTTGGATTTGGAAAAATATTGACTTTTATATAATTTAATTTTATATTTAATAATGTCATAGTTGAAACTATGACATCAAAACCATGACTGGTTAAGATGCTTGTACCTATAACTTATTTAAAAACTGGGAAAAATAAGACGTTTAAAATAGGTTGACGTTTGAGATGCGTTGATTACATTAAAAAATAATCACCAAATCGGAATAGTCCGTTTTCGGTGATTATTATTTCAAGCAATAATTAAAAAATGAAATGAATTTATTGTTTGTAGATCTCGGTAAGTAACATTAGTTGGTCTTTAAGATATCTTGGCCCTCTAGTCTGCCGTGTCAGGCTTACAAACATATTATTAACTCTAAAATAAAAAACACAGACAGTCAAAAAAATATAATATGGTGATGCCTAACTATTTAAAAAAGGTCAAATAATAATACTTAGTAATAACAATGTCCGAGATCAAAATCAAGTACTACCTACTCATTCCAAATGTCAAATAATTCAATTTAGGCACCTCACTAAATTCAAAATAAAAAATACAAAATACAAATAATAAAGTTGATGTCACACATTAAAAATTGTCATTGAGGAACTCATTAATTGAATAGTATGCCTTTGCTTCTAAAAATTTCGAGAGAATATTTTTAAATGCACTCAAATTATCAACGTTACGTATCGAGGGGGGAATATGATTGTATATGATTGGTGCCATACATAACACACTATTAGAATTATTTAGGTAGAAAAGAGCTATTTATATTTGTTTGGACAGGTACGCGGTATTATGATCTTCTTAATTTAAACCTTCTTGGTAGGCTCGCTCCATCGTAGATCTCATCCTTGCCTTTTTTTTTATTTTTTATTGTACGACGGGGAAGCGTTTGGCCTTCATCTCACCTGGTAACAAGTTAAGATAAGGCCGAAGGTGGAGGCGCACTTCACCCGGAATCCTCAACAAACTGAGGAACTGGCTATCTTACCTCTGAATGCCGGAACACAACAATTTTAGAATTGTTATTATGGCGACAGAATTAGGTAAGATGGTGGTTGCTAGCCAGGCGGACTTCATCAAAGTCCTACCACCAACCAAACCAAGCACAATATATTGTACTCCCCATGGGGATCGAACCCGGGACCTCTGGATCTGAAATCGGTGGGTTGAAACACTAGACCACAGAGGCGGTTATAAATGATCCTTGCATGGACACAAAAAAATAAAAGAACATGTTTAGCCATTTCCATCTATTCCTTTATCCCAATCCAGCCAACCCTGGCTGAAATGAGGTGGCGCTCCTTGCTGTGGCTGCTTCACGGGATCACGGGGATGGAGTCTTGGTCGTTCCACTAGTTCAAAAAAATAGGATTCTAAAAGTCAGCCCTAAATTGCCAAGTGAATTAAAAATGCAAAAATGTGCCATAATAAACGAAACAGGACAGATGATTAATGTGCAAAGAAATTAAAACGGACGCGATAATGTGTTATCTCGCTCTGATATTTATGGCAGAGCGGGACATCCTGACAAAGACTAAGTTGCTAATGATATTAAACGCCTCTATGGTGAGTGGCTCGCCCACAGGTGTCAAATCCAGAGGTCCCGGGTTCGATCTCCAGGGAGGTAAGTAGGACTTTGTTAAAGTCCGCTTGGGTAGCTATCACCATATCTTATCTAAGTCTGTCGTCATAATAGCAATTCTAAATTGTTGTGTTCCGGCATTTAGAGGTAAAGATACGACTAGCTAGTGCCGCAGATTCTTTTGCTTTGTACTTAAAATGAAAAATATACCTAAATCAGTATCTAGGTATGGTTAGGTACCATAAAAAAAACCTGAAAGAGATCGCTTTTAGCGATAAGACCGCCTTTTGAAATTAGTTGTTTTTTTTTTTTTATAATATATTTTTAAGAAATATTTATTTCTTATTCACAAAAACATGGATCCTTAATTAGCTAAGAATTTAAATAAAAGCCTCAGATGTCTAAACTATGCTGTACGATAGACAGTTTGAGTAGGTATTGTTTTGTGCTTGTTTGCTTGCTTTAGTGTACAATAAAGAGTTTATCTATCTATCTTTTAAACACAGTATCACCAAAACTAAAGACGTTCCAAACATCACGTAGACTTGCGGTCGAAACTCACGTATACCAATCATCTCAACAGCGCCCGTGACCATACGCCCGCCTCTTTCACACTCGCAACATCCCCTATTGCTACCCCGCTCGCACTCCAGGAATCCATCGGGAAATCTGAATGGCTGAATTAGGTGCTTTGACAGTGCTAGTACGTTTTGATGGATTTTCTTTGATCTTACGCGCTCGGGATCGGGAGACTTGTGAAAGGGTCTTTGAGATAGTGCCAATATACATTTAAGCGTCATATTGTATTAGTCTTATATTCTGCCTGTAAAACTCAAGTAGGTAAATAGGTATTCAATTCTATATTGTGGGATATGAAACTGGTAGGTATGTAAGCACCCAAATAGGTACTCAACTTACTAAAAATCAAGGCAAGTATTCAGCTTTCTTAAAGAATCCCTGTGTTTTTTACAGTTTCTATATGGCTATAGGTACCTGCTTATTAAACTAAGTATTGAATAATCAGATCAAGATCCGTGTTAGTTGGTTGGTGGTTTTTAAGCTCAGCCATTCCATACTAGTACATTGCCACACTGAATGGCAATGCTAATCGCTGATCTAAATAAGAGCAAGCCTAATCAAAAGCCCATTTTTATAAAAAAAAAAAAAACTTTAAGTACATATAAGTAGAGGAGAAGGTGGTTACGTGGCCCCTGCTGATATATTGGCCCCCCTTGATATTAAATGTATAGAAAAACGCCATCTTGTAAAACTTTGTGGCAACGGACATCACGAGTGACCTGTCTTATTTAATTATCAATCCATACACCTGGAGGCATCTCAATCTTTTGTTTTTCGAACAAGAAGTAAACACGTGACGGTAAAGTTTTTGTCAGTGCGCTTCATTTAATAGTTTTTTTTTTAATATGGACATTTAGCTTTGGTGATTTACACGTTGTGTTTGATATATATTTTCCCACAGAATTTCAAAGGTAAATTGATAAAACATTTGTATTTTAGTATCTTTGGTTGTTTTTAGATTGTGTAGTATTTGTAATTTGCCCCCCCTCGTATTGCCTTCTGTATGGCCCCGGGGGCCATATAAAATGTATGAGTAATATTTCTTTACTAAAATATGGTTTTTAATCGTTTGAGATGCCTCGGTTAAGTGTACTTTTCCCATCTGCGAAGAATAGTAAAACTATAAAAAGGCTATAAAGAGGCAGTAAAATCATTTTATGCAATACCACTGACCCTGACCAAAGTGCCCATTTAATCGTTACGTGTAGTTTTACCACAATACATCCAGCCGATTCCTGGCCCTAAAACTAAAACTTCCAATCGAGGATGAAAGGCACCCAAGGTAAAAGTGATCACAAGTTCAGACCAGCACTGACACCTGACACCTCAGATACACCCTGTTTATTCTGTGAAACGAATGATTTTAGAGATGAACTAGGAGAATAGTGGATTCAGTGCCTGAGCTGCAATTTATGGGTTTACACCTGTAATTTCTGTCGATCAGTTCAATACATTTATATGGCCCCCGGGGGCTATATAACCCTCACTTCATGTCATGATGCCAATTTTGCATTTTTGAAGAAAACATAGATTTTTGATTAATTTATTGTACATTCATTTATTTCACATTTTAATATGTGTAGGCAGATGAATAAGGAAAGCCATGAGATATTAATTTGATTTCGCAAGTATTATTTTTTGAAGAGGTCAAAAACAAAGTGGGGGGCCACGTTACCACCTTCTCCTCTATATATTTTATGAAACTCAGTATTATTTTACCATTGCGATCAGTTGAATAACTCTTAATGAAATCATTCATTCACAAAGAAAAAGTCCATTGCGTCACGTCACTTTCAAGACCATCCCTATGCCACAGAATATCCAATAGTCATTATGCGCCACGAACGCAGAATAATCAACAGTTACTTCGTCATCTAACGTATAGATTATGTAACAGTTATTACTCCACTAGACTCCGTTAGAGCACGCACGAGTGGCGCTTCGTGATAGAATCCGTACTTTGTCTCTTTCTAACTCGAGCAAAAAGAACGGGACTGATTGAGATGAACGATTTACGGTTTACCATTTTGGTGACACGGTGGAAGTGGGATACGAAAACCGCCAAAAAGTATTTTCTGAAGTTAGCGTGAAGCGTCTCTGACAGTTCTTGGGTAGGTAACAATAATGCGACAAGTCGATAACTATATTCTTACCTATTTCTAGTAGAGTAGTGTTTTTTCAAGCCTCACAGCTCATTTGGTAGTCGCTCTGCCTTCTGCTTCTGCGGCTTTGGGTTCGATTCCCACCAGTGACAAACAGTTGTGTGATGAACATAGATAGTATGTTTGTTCTGTGTTTGGTTGTATAGATTGTATGATAAGTATGATGTGACAAAAAAAGGTAAGATATAAGTATATACATATCCGTAATTTATTTCCCATATTCCATCCACCCATCCAAGCTTTGCTTATTTTGATGGCGCTGTGTGAAGTTAATGTCCTGTAATCGAATTAAAAGAAGTACTTTTATGTTATACTTATATATTATCATGTAGGTGCTAATATTCATGACAGATATGATCTAACCTGTAATAGTTAAAATATATATATATCCCTCTTACTACCTTTTTATAATTTTACTTTAAAATACGAAAGTGAGTGAAAAGCTCACTCACACATACGCCATATTTTCTGGTCAAATGCACTCAAAACCTTGCTGGCCTTAGGTAGGTACCTACCATCGCCTCCATCACCGATCTATCAACGATGGTCGCGCGCTGAATTCCAAATTCAAAATCACCAATCACGGTCTCCATTTCAAATGGACTTATAGTATCAGCGTTCGAAAATTGAAATTCGAACGAGTGAGTTCTGCTTTACAGGCGTCTTTCGTATTTTCTAATACTGACAAGCTTTTCATACAAATATGAACTAAGTGTCTTTCGGGATAAGGTGCAAATTGGTTTAAATGAGATTGGTGTAAAACATAAAAACTGTTTATTGCAATTGTTTTACGCATATAAAACTATTTCCTGCTAAAGTCTTTCGCCCATTGTTCGAATCGGTTTCTCTCTGAAGTGAGGATGATGTCATACTTTATTGCTTTCAAGAGAATCGCATTATTATATATAAAAATAAATGTTTTTATGGTCATTCCACTAAGTTAATAACTTGATTCATACGCGGAAGCTGGTATTTTATTGTAATTTTATTTTATTGTCTAATTTGGTATTCCACGTCCAACTCAACATTACGTATTATTTGCTAAAAAATCAAACAGACGAAAGAGTTGAGACTTTAAAAGTGGGTTTGACCGACGAACCAGCAAACTTTAAAACCTTGATTAATTTCAGTTAGTAATAATATTGTTTTCCATATTTCGGCAATATCTTAATAAAAAGCCTAGATATTTATGGTATAATATGTAAATATCTGGAAATTGTATAATTTATTTCACTGATGTGTAATTATTTCACACGTAAAGCGACGAGAAGTAAAGTAAATAAAAGCAAACCATTGCTAGCTCTTTATATCTCAATGGAGAACATTGTCAAGGGAGAACTTAACAACTTACATGAAAATATATAACTTCTGTAAAAAAATATAACTCTAGTGAGAAAAACAAAATAGTTGATAAAAAAAAACAAATCGAAGAATAATGTTTGTTAGGAATGTGCATGTCTCCAGCTTGCACAGAACGAATCTGTAAATTCTAAATACGTCAATATTTGGTGCAAATTTGGTTCAATCTGAATCCAGTTTAAAATTTTGGTTCCAATCAAATTTCGTAGATACAAGCTTAAGTAATTAACATGAGACATGCACATTTGTTAGACAAGTAAATATATTTAGGAAGAATATTTAACATAACAAAATCCATATTATATCAAAAAATGTCAAAAATAAAGGGCGACGTTTTTGATGCAAAAACAGTATATCGCGTTTTTTTCGCGATTTTGGTTTTGTTAGTTATTTAACTTTACAACTACGACAGAATAACATTTCAGAAAGCTAGTCGTTATCAAAGCTCTGCATTGCAGTATAAAACGATAAATTTCCCTAACAACCCTTCACTGCAGGTGGGTAAAATAATTTATTCAAATAAATCTTGTGAATTTTCTTGGCTGGTGTACCGGACCCCTGGGTGTCGTTTCGGATTCTTTTAACGCTGAGAGGAGTTTTTGTCGCGATTTTAATGAAAATGCTAATATTAAGTGGGTGGGAATGTTTTTGATTTGTTATTTTGTAAGTGAGAAATTTTTCTCTTATCTAGTTATTTTCTCTGAAAAGCCCCTTATTTTAAGAAGGCTTTGTTTTGCAAATTTGTTGCAATTAAGATACAAGTATGGAAATAAGTTCTCAAACGTCGAAAACCTCAAGGTTAGCTTAATTTTACATACTAACTTATTCAACTTTATCTTCATGATAATGATGATGATGATGAAGATATACTTGAATAAGTTGGTGTACTTATTCAATTTAATCTTCATGATAATGATGATTATGTTAAGGATAAACTTGAATATGTTGATTTACTGTATACCCAAAATAAAATCTAGTACCTAACTCACCAACAGCTGTTCCTTACATTGTATACAATGCCCTTTTAGTTAGGTGAGTAGGAAATTATTTGAAGACCTATTATTAGAACTACTAATAGGTAGTTAGATACCATTAGCCCCGATTACTGTCAGTCTGTGTGGTGTCAGTCACGTCACCTCTGCCCGTCAGTCACATAGGCATCTTGCTGCTCACATCAACAGCCCATTAGTGTCCACTGTTGGACAGAGACTCCTCCAAAGATGGCTTGGAGGGAGAGCCACCCTTGGCAGGTGGGTTGGTGATCGCAGTTTAGGTAGTTAATACACAGAAGAAAGCTGCTGTCCTTCTGGTGAGATCCCTTAATCGGCTTTTACGATAGCCATGGGCTGAGTTGGAGGGGTCGATTCGACCGCCACGACAAATTTCATGTGTAGGGTAAAAACCACACAACGGGACCGTATTGCTAAACGTCTGTTTTTTGTGTGTCAGCGGACTGTACCTGAACCCTAATATGTAGACAGTTGAAATTTTCACAGAGTATGTAACTATTTCTAATACCGCTAGAAAAGTAAAAATAAAAAAAACAAAAAAGGTTTCTTTGCCTCAAAATATGGGCCGGATCGGTTTGTGCCACTTTTAACCGGTTTAATTGGCCGTGAATTATTGAAAATGAATTATCAAATTAGTGTGCGGAGTGGGCAAGTGACCGTCATAGAATCTATAATTTTTATTAATTAGTCGATTATAATTCGATCAAGTATACTTTGTATCTGTCTATTTGATATATCTCATTATATGATATATCTTTTAACCGCCTCCGTGGTCTCGTGGTTCAACCTAGCGATTTCAGATCCAGAGGTCCCGGGTTCGATCCCAGGGGGAGCAATATTGTGCTTGGTTTGGTTGGTGGTAGGATTTTGTTTGAGTCCGCCTGGCTAGCTACCACCATCTTACCTAATTCTGTCGCCTAACTACAATTCTTAAACAAATGTTGTGTTCCGTCATTCAGAGGTAAGATAGCCAGTTCCTCAGTTTGTTGATGATTCCGGGTGAAGTGCGCGTCCTAACAATAAAAAATAATCTAAATCAATAATCGTTTATTCTCTACGCTTGGCAGGCAACTGCCAATCATGCGATTGAATTCATTGCGTGCAAATGCTGGCGGTAATGCAAAAGTCATGTTTAAAACAGAAATAAGTTATTTTTTATTTCGAGTCACCCACAAGATTGTTCTTGTTGAGCTGAGGGGTGGGTGATGTAGAGCTAGGAAACATACAGACATGATTGACTAAGATACCAACTTCAACATAAAAATATGATCCTTTAAATCTTACCTGAAGTACGAAATTAAATCATACACATACCTACGTTAGCAATTAGTTGAAGTACGTAGTATATTCTTAATTATTTTTTACGATGGCTTGTCTAGCTCTTGGGCAGAGCAGCTGTGAGGTCTACGGTGGAGCGAGATAGTCAAGAAAGTACTGGCTCTCTCACGCACCAACGGAGAACGCTGCGTTACAAAGATTATCCCGGAATCCTCAACGATCTGATGAACTGGCTATCTTACCTTTTTTTTATGTATGTTCCCCGATTACACGAAGAAGCCTGGACCGATTTCGAAAATATTTTTTTGAAATCTTCACAGGTAATCCTGAAGAAACCGAGGGGACTCTTCAAATTGTATATGCACACTTGAAGTGATTTGGGTATTTTTAGTGTCGGTATACTTCCCAGGTAATCCCTCCCATCGTCATCAGGTCAGGATCTGATGATGGGATTCTGACCTCTTTCTATCTTTCCGTCCATCTGTCATCAAATTAATTGGAAAAAATAATTATAAAAATATAATTAATCTAGGTCAACGAAATTGTATCATATTCTTAATTGAAGTAGGTTTTATTTTTAGTTTTTATAACCTAATTATTTAGTAATATTGTTATGGCGACAGACAGATAAGTCCTACCACTAACCAAACCACAAATTGTACCCCCATGGGGATCGAACGCGGGACCTCTGGATCTGATATCGGTGGGCAAACCACTAGACCAGTAGGCGGTAGCTTGTAAAATATAATTAAATTAAAAATAAACAAGCCTCACAGCTCAGTTGGTAGTAGCTCTGCGCCTTAAGCTGCCTGCGCGTAATGAGTTCGATTCCCACCCAGGACAGATATTTTTGTGATCAATATCAATGTTTGTTCTGTGTTTGGTTGTTGTATTGTATAATAAAAAAAATATTTTTTACAAAAAAAATATGCTAAATATTTTATTCGTAATCTAATTTCCAGCTTTGCTTAATTTGGGACTAAATAGCGCATGTGAAATAAATGTCCTGTAATACTGATTTATTTATTTCATTCGCAATACATTGCAAGTCGTATTCTCCTGTGCCACTTCTGCGATTTCACACTCTACATCCCAAAGTCATAGAAGCGTGCATTCGTGGGTAGGTCGCATTTTTGCCGGCTGTCAACACGTCATCGACATTCGTCCTTTTTTCTTGACAATTGTAAAATGGTTCTAAAATCGTCAACTAAAATTACAAATGCTTGTAAGTACTCACTTTTTTGTTAGGATTTGTTCAGCGAAAACATGCCACCCTCAAATTGACATAAAAAGCGCTGATGAAAGCCTTACGCCGGATACGGTCGCAATCAAACTAAATCTAATACAGACAAGCCTAATAGCTCAGTTGGTACTTGGTAGTAACTCTGCCTTCTGCGCTGTAGGTTGTAGACTCGATTCCCACCCAGGACAAACATTTGTGTGATGCATATAGATGTTTGTGCTGTGTTTGGGTGTTGTATTGTAAGTATGTATTTACAAAAAAAAGTATTCGTATTCTATCCGTAATCTTGTTTCCATATTACAAGCTATGCTTAGTTAGGGGCTAGATGGCGTTGTGTGCAATTATTATAGTCCATACTAGGATTATAAATTTGTCTTACCGCCTTTGTGGTGTAGTGGTTTGCCCACCGGTTTCAGATCCAGAGGTCCCGGGTTCAATCCCCATGGAGTACAATATTGTGCTTGGCTTGGTTGGTGGCAGGACCTTGTTTAAGTCCGCCTGGCTAGCTACCACCATCTTACCTAATTCTGTCGCCTTAACAATAAGTCTAAATTGTTGTGTTCCTATATTTTGAGCACAAGTAAGATAGCCTGTTCCTCACGACTGTTGAGGATTCTGGGTGAAGTGCGCTTCCACCTTCCCCGTCGTATACAATCAATTTAAAAATAAACACTTATTCGCCTATTTTTTTTTATTTATGCCATTTTAGATTCTGACATATTCTATGTATCTTGACCTCCATACATAAATGTATACCGCGGCTTAAAAACCTACTCCTACGTCCTACGACCTACGATCTCTAACTCAGGTCGTGGACGTCGTAAAATCCGAGTGAGATGAACCAGATAAAGGTTAATTTCTGTGTTATGTTGGTGGTTATGACAAACCGTCCAATTTTGTAGGAGGCCCAATCCAATTGCTGACTATTATAGGCTGTTGAAGACATTCTGTGACAGATTAGGTACTAAACCTAATTTCAGATCAGAACACAGCAAAAGTGTGTAAGAAAAACAGTAACATATCTTAGTGCAAACTGTCCACGGAAAAAGTATTGCACAAAAGAAAAATTGTATGCTAATCGCAGAAAACTGAGCGGTATAATGCAATAAGTTGCCAAGAATTAATTGATGAATGAATGAATGCATGAATGATGAATTAATGACAATTCTTAAATGTGCACACTCATATAACAAAAAAAAGCTTGAGAGTAATATCTTTAAGACAACAGTTAATTTTAGTAAAATGCCTGCTTAAATCGATCTGAGCACTTACAATGGATTAATATCAAGATCACCATAAACATTGGCTAATCTCACAAAATAGTGATATTGTATTGTGTAATAATCTTAATATATACCCGTTTGAATGCTAAAGGCTATGGTAATCAAATATTTATATTTTTGCGCTGACTTACCAAGACTGCTAGTTTATTAGACTACAAGAGATAAATACAACTTATGTCTTAATAAAAAAACAACGTTCTAGTGAAAATGTCTCCAATTCCAGAGTAAATAGGTTCCATTTAGGCAATCGTGCTCCATCTTAGGTCACATCTTTACTTGTTTTACATAAGCTGGTGGTCAAACCAATAAAAAAATGTTAATTAATCAATGTGTATAGGTAGGTACTAGTCTTAGTAGTTAGGGCCAATACTACTTCTTTAACCCCCGGAAAGGAACTTCAAAACATATAAAATGATAACTCTGTCAAAATTGTAGTGAACTGTGAAATTGTGTTTATCTGGAGGAGGTAACTCGGAGGTCTAGTTATCTCCTCCGATAAACTTGACTGGACATTAATGGGCCGTTGAAGTTGTTGTCAAAGATTTGCAGAGTATGGACATAAACTTGTAATTTTGCTATTATATTAACAGAGCGCTAGACATAGGAATTGAGAATGTGACTTTTGAGTCATTATAATTTTATTTCTCATATTAATTACCTCATTGACATCTATTATTTGGGTAACATTCCAGTCCAACTGTGACCATTATTATTATTTTATTATTAATTTTCAAGTGAATAAATTTCGTCCTGATTATGTATATAACATATAATAAATAATCATTGTATATAGTGTGCTACATTTTTATAATTGTTATGTGGCATAACACCATTCAAAGGTGTCTACCAACTCTAACACGGGCAATTGAAAAATCACCTCGAGTTATTAGGTTTCGGAACGTTAAAAAAATCCACTTACTCCCTTATTATTGGGAGCCGGGTAAAAAAGAAAAATGCAGCTCCGGCCACAGTCTACACAAAAACGGCTGTATCTTTCGTAATTTAAAATCATTATCACATCATACGAGATCATTGCTGCGTTACAAACTTATTTTTATTCAATTTAAAAATTTACAAGCCTCGTAGCTCGGATGGTAGTAACTCTGCCTTCTGCGCTGTATGTTGTGGGTTCGATTCCCACCCAGGACAAACATTTGTGTGATAAATATAGATGTTTGTTCTGTGTTTGGGTGTTGTATCATATAGTACGTATGTATTTACAAAGTATTTAAGTATTCTATCCGTAATCTAGTTCCCATATTACAAGCTATGCTTAGTTTAGGGCTAGATGGCGCTGTGTAAAATAAATGTCCTGTAATATTTATAAATAAAAAATCCCTAGCACCCTAGATTCATGTAGGCTTTAAGAATAAACCAAATACATTTTTAGTTACTGGTATCGATAGTAGTTTTTGAATCACATACTTATGTATTGATGTTTGTTTTATAAAATCTTCAATCAGATTGAGAGCTGAGAGTCTAAATATACGAAGTATTGATCAAACATTAAACGTTAACCATTAGACGTATTCCAAAACCACATGACTTAGCAGTTGTCACCGCTAAAATAAGAGCATATGCTCGTTTCTTACCCACACCTCCCAGAAGCGGTTGAGGTGTACAAGACCAATGATGATGACGAATTCCAACTTACACGATTGTTTTGGGATACATTACTTAAACAACATATGCGTGGTTACAATAGCCCCTTTCTAAGAATAGTTTGTGATAATGTTTGAGCCACCTCAAAAAACTAAAAATTCGTTGTGTTCCAGTATTAAGAGGTATGATAGCCAGCCTGACCGACGCGGAGCACCTAGGGTTTGTCTCTCTTTCTCGTTGTTTAAATTGTCTAACTTACTTTTTAAATATTTTATGTGCTGCCTACCTAGGTGTCAAATAAATATATATCCCCTTCTTTCTTTATGTCTTTCTTTTCTTAATGTCTCCACTCCCGAGACTTGGAAACAAAGACTATTGAACCACAAAACATATGAAAATGAACCAACTTATTCGAAATTGAGCTGTGTCAAGTCGGTGGAGCGAGAAAAATGTTAAAGAAGGGGAGGTGTTAATGTAATCTGCTTTAAAGTGGCAGCCGGCAATTTGAGAGAATTAGTAAAATGTCTTTGCAGTTTAATGTTTCTGCAGTTTGGTTTCTTTTAGAAATAAGGGACAAGTAAGTAAGGGAACAGAGGTGAATTGTCTATGGAAAAGTCTCTAAGACTGAAATTAATTCTTATTGAATTTAAGATTGAGATGGTAATACGTGGCATATACAGGTGATATAAGACAAAAAAAATCATATTAAAATCTAGGTAAAAGATATATATCGAAATATCTTTATGAAAAGAAAAAAAATGCCTAAACTTTTTATTAAAAAATAAATGTGGTATCTACTTAGTATTATTAGTATTGCGTTGATAGTTAACAGTTTAGGTTGATTTATTTATTGTGCTGCATTGAATAAGTACCTATACGGTTTGTGTTTATGTTATTTGCTAGCCACCGGTGTCTCGATTAAAGGTTATCGTAGATATTTCTGTCTGTCTGTCCTAGGAATTTAAATAAACGTAAGCCACGTGCAAGACATTGGTATTCAACAAATACTGCGATGAACACTAAAATCCTAATTAAAATGTTAAACGTTTGCCGTAAAAATCTTAACAGTGTCCTGGTGCGATTCCAATGATAATTGATGAATCGTATCTACCTGCTGGGCTGATATGAGTGTATATATCTGGTTGCAGTTGCTGTTTCAATGTTACCGAAAAAATGGCGTCATCAACGCCGCCATTTTTAATTTGTATTTAAAAAATAAGATGGGATTTTAATTAAAATGGCGGCTATTCTTCTGCAATTGCTAGGTATAGTTTGTTTATACCACTAAGGTGGTAAACAGGGTTGCTTAACTAACCTGATGGTAAATAGTTATCATAGCCTAAGGACGCTCGCAACACCCATCACTCGCGAATTGCCTACCCTGTTAAAATTTGGAAGCGCACTCAAAAAAAAACCCTAACATTGTTTTCGGGCTGAGAAAAAGCGTCCATTTTTATTGGACCCAAATGAAACGGAGTTCGGTAAATTTCCCTGATATAACGACTGCAACCAAGTACAGAAGGTACATTGTAGTGTTCACAAACACATCTGTCAAAACCAAGGAAGCAGATTTTCAACGATACTGAAGTATTTTTTAGTTTGAGTTTGTCTATGCAAAGAACATCAATATCTGTCGCCAAAAACTGCATACAAAGTTTCAAGGGACATCTTTACAAAAATGCGGCAACAGAGTGAAGCCTCGTAGATCAATCAACGTGCCCCCCCCAGCCTACCCCCTACCGCGACGCACGCGAGCCGCATGCTGATTCGCGAGCTCATATCCGGAGGCGGGTTGTTGTGTTTTGACAGCGGTGAATCGAGCAAACTGTGCTATTTGGTGGTAGGACTTTGTTTAAGTCCGCTGATAGCTAGCCAGCTGCCTCCATCTTACCTAGCACTGTCGCCATAATTCTGAACTGTTGTGTTCCGGTATTTAAAGGTAAGAAGCCCGTTCCTCAGACTGTTGAGGATTCCGTGTGAAATGCGCTTACCTTCGGCCTTATCGAAATTTGAAACCAGATGCAATGAAGGCCAATTGCTAGCCCGTTGCACAATAAAAAAAAAGAATGACATTTTGTGAAAGAGCTGTAAAACCTTAAGAAACATAGAAAACTCCTTCCTTGAATGCTGTGAGAACTTTTCTACCATTTTCAACCAATTTCTACCATTGATGCAATAAAAGTCTTTTCATGTCATGTATTTTAATTCTCGCGCCGGACTTCGGCGTAGGGGTGATTTTTAGCCAGGTGAATGGTGGATCTTTACATACCTGGCAAAAGCCAACGATTCTATTGCCCTGGATAGACTAGCTAGTAGGTAGATCCTCCCCTAAAATCTCAATAATGTTACTATGATTTGTAAACACTTTCCGAGACAACTTGAAAAATAATTTCCATCCCTCAAAGACCCCCAGAGATTATTATCGCTAAACAGAAAGGGTTAAGCGCCGTATCAGTACGTTTAAATCTTAACCCTTGCAAGGGGTGGTTTTATTAATTTATTTACAAGTATATCAGCGTTATAACTTCTGTAATTGCCCTCATATGTAAAGTTTACTGGCAACTTTGATGTTATCGGGAGTATTCAGTCCTAACTTCTGAGGTATTCCAGGTATTTAGTAGTTAACGACAAGACTTATTAAAATGAAATGAGTTTATTGTTTCTATGGGTATGGGTGAAATTTAAACGAAAATGTCGGTCTTAAAATGATCTCTTATATCTCTGTCTGCCTTGTTATGCTCACAAACATGCAATTTATGTAACCTGGTGTCAAAAATATACAAGAAAAAAAAACACAATAATGTAGTTTTTCTATTACAAGAAAAATTAAACCGAATAAACAAAAAAACTAAATTAATGATTAATAGGTAAAATAAATACAAATTTAGGAACTGATTGAATATTTAGGATACTTACAAATATACTTTTTTCACTTTTGTTTTATCCTTCTTTTCTTCTTTAACAGCCCACAACTGGAAAGCGCATCCTCCAAAATTGGAAGGTATTTTCATAATCACAACGCATGCTAGGATTGGTGATCGCAGTAAATGTGTTTAGATAATACAGAAGGAAGCTGTCCTCTTCTGGTGGGATCCCTAAGTCGGCCTTAACGAAATCCGCTATTTAAATTGTAGGAGTCGATTCCGGTAATAACAATAGAAACTTCATAAAAACACAGTGCTACAGAAAAAATAATAGTGTCTTTTACGTTAAATTCAGGGTAATGCATAGGTACTGAAGTATACATACATAAATAAATAATGTAATTGGCCATGTGAAACAGTTACTGTGACTGAGCAAAATAAAACAAAGCGTTTTTCTGCACACTGGCAACATCTAGGGAGGAACAATTAGAATTAGAATATCTTAATTCATATCAAAGTATCAGGGCTGCCATCTTAATGTGTGTACTACCCTAATTCTGGGGTAAGTGGGGTAAAGATAACCCCTGTGCCACATGGACATGTTTATTTGTGCTAAAGTGAATGTTATGGTGTAATGGGTATGCCATATAAAGCTAAAAGCATACGTGTTTTATGTTTTTGGACGGTCTGTAGTAATTCAAAAATATAAAGTTATTGGATATTTTTGGGAAGAATTACTCTATCGAAGAACACATCCTTTCCCAGGCAAGCCGTGAGGCCTATCGCATCGTAGATCTGAATCTTGCCCAGGCAAGCCTCAAGGTCAAACCTTGACCCATCACACCGTAGACCGAAATCTTGCCTAAACAAGCCCAGGCTGACACATCGTTAGTTATATTTTTATAGTGGCCATATCAACAGATAACATTTCGATTTAAATTATTTGTTGATTATTCTTTGTGCCTTCTTTGTTCTAGTTTTCTTTTCTTTTATGTAAATTATATATTTATAAACTCTCTTTTCTATCTTTTCATTTTCTTTGTTATCTTACTTTCCATGATGTGTGTAACAAATAAATTAATCATCTTTATCTTCACATCTCTTTAATTTGCAGTACTAAATGCGACATTGCCCTTCGGAACTACGATGAAGGAGCCCTTACTTCGGATGTAGGGCAGTTGATCGATCCTGTTTAATATTCATCATTTGGCGCAGGGTTACGAATACAACACGACTTGCCGGTTCCGTACATCTAATTAATGTTGTGCTGACATTGACGGTGGTGGATTCCTTTAAAAACAAGCCTCAGCTCAGTTGGTAGTAACTCCTTCTGCGCTGTAGGTCGTGGGTTCTATTCCCACCCAGGAAAAACTTTTGTGTGATGAATATAGATGTTTGTTCTGTGTTTGGGTGTGGTATTATATGATACGGAATCTAGTTCCCATATTAGAAGCTATGCTTAGTTTAGGGCTAGATATACAGGTAGGTCAGTACCTTATTATTGTAGGTTCAAAAAAGTTAGATCTTAGGTAACCTATTAAAACACTAAATAAACATTAAGTAAGTTAGAATCAGGTTAGTATGAAGATCAGTAAATACATAATTTCGACAATGCGATTTCTTTCGCCTGCCAAAAGTAATGCAAAACCCGATCAGTACAAGCACAATCGAATTACTGAACAGTATCTACTCACCGCCATTTCAGCAATCGATTTAACGCCTGTATATAATCGATTGTGAAATAATCGAGTTCAGGTCACTGAACTATTGGCAAAACAATAGTTCCAATGTCATCATGTCATGTGTCCTATCATCCTCAGACGTATCTCTGGAGGAACAAACGAGCGAACGAACGAGCAAACAAATTAATGAATGAACACTGTTTTGTACTTTTTGTTGTTAGATAGCACAGTGTATAATTACAATGGGCGGGCTTATCGTTATACAAGTGACCGGAGGGTTTTGTTTGCCGAAATCTACAGCCGCAGCACAACAGGTGGATTTAGTATCGTAGAAACATTAAAAACACAGCGGAGTAAGTTAGTCAATCGATCAAAAAAAACAGTTTTATTGTAGGTACGTATTTTGAATCGTCAACTGGTTGTTTGGAATCGCGACCACACAATGGTTCAGTGTTTTTTTCAACATCAGGATTACAGTCTACTAAACATATATCACGTTGGAGTTTAATTAATTTATCATGCCAAATTTAGTACTAATTCTATTCACTAGAGGCGTATAAGTTTTCACACATTTTGACCACCTCTGTGGTCCAATGGTTCGCCCACCATCCAAGGGTTCGATTCGATCCCCAGGGGAGTATCTACAATATTGTGCTTTGTTTGGTTGGTGGTAGGATATTGTTTGAGTTCGCCTGGCTAGCTATCACCATCTTACCTAATTCTGTCGCCAATACAACAATTCTTAAATTGTTGTGTTCTTGCATTTTAGTGGTAGAAAAATAGCCAGTTCCTCAGTGTGTTGAGTATTCTGGGTGAAGTGCGCTTCCACCTTTGGCCTTATTCATAACTTGAAAATCAGATGACATGAAGGTAAAGACCTCCATGTTAAACATTCGTTCAATTCAAGTTTTAAAAAATCCTGTAGGGACCTCGCTAGTGTGTTGGCATAAGCCTGTGGAAGAGGCACAACCCATGGATAGAGTATATAGGTACGCCATGGAGAAATAAGTACATTACATAGATTAAAACTTAGGTATCCATATACATTCGAAAGTGTTTGTTTGTTTGTTTATTTGTTACGTTTTCACGGCTAAACGAATCGTGAAGATATTTGACATGGATATCTGGAGAAGGACAAGCTACTATCCAGGTACACGCTGGCGAAGCCTGATTGACGTTACTCTCACGTACACGCATCGTAAACGTAGAATTATAGGAAAAAGCAGATCAATTGATATAAATTGAATTAAATTAATCGATTTATGTTGTGTGCGGCAGGTCCGTCAATAATTCATAGAATGATTGAGAATTTACAGTGAATTATAAATGAAGAGAAGCGTTTTTATTTTTATCGTACGACGGGGGGCGCTTGGCTTTCATCTCACCTGGTATCAAGTTATGATAAGGCTGAAGGTGGAAATTCACCCGGAATCCTCAAATGACTGAGGAAAAAATTTAGAATTGTTATTATGGCAACAGATTTAGTTAGGATGGTGGTAACTAAACAGGACAAATTACTATCACCAACCAAATCAAGCATTGTACTCTCCTGTGGATCGAACCTTTGGATCTGACACCGGTGGGCGAACCACTAGATACGGTAAAAGGTCACTTCTAGGAGCTCTCATTTTTGACGATTAAGCATTGAATTCTATAAACCCTACTGAGTAGGTATGGTAAACTTGGCTCATTTATAAAGTATTATACTATATTATTAATTATACCTAAGTATTACTTTTATAATATTTTTCTTTCGCCTAAACCTTCCTAATAATTATCTGCGCAATCGAAAACAGACTTTTCTCTGCGCCTTTAGTCGTACAGTTGCTCGTGCCAATTCTCCACTGCCTCGAACCCTCGCCTCTCAAAAGACTTCTTGATCAGAATCCGGACTCTGATATCTTTGCCGATGAGTGGAAGAAGATTATGTTGGTATGCCTGAGGTTTTGTGAGAATTACGAATGAAAGGGCTATTACTATCATAATATATTTTTTTATTTTATTGTAATTATTTTTAAGTTTTATTTTTTTTCTTTATTGGAAGTATTTATTCGGTCCTATATTTAATTAGGGTAATTGGGTAATTTTAATTGTGCTAATTGATAAATAAAAATAAAAATAAATAACAATCTATTGTGACGGTTTTGCGGTATTTTCATCACAAGTTCTTACTTATACTTAGTGTTATAAAATGAGGCCACTAATTTAGTAAGACGATTTATACAGATTTTTGATTTCATGTAAGTAATTATTTTTATTTTTTAACAGAATTATGAAATTAAGAACACTGTTTTGTTGAACTCTGTAGTTCCGCTGATTTATGCTCGTCAGTAAAAACGTAGTATGTTATATAAATGGCACATCTGGATTAATATTAAATTGTAGGTAGACATAAATACTGTTAAAATATATTTTGGAAAAGAGTACCTTCCTACATGTATGGGAAAAATCTTTTCCATATATTTTGGTTTGTTATTATTTCAAAATAAAATCTGAAAACAGATTTTTTTTTTTATTTTTTTTTCTTAAAAGTAGGTACCGCACCATAGACACAGGATATCAGGTACACAATCGTACCTGTAAAGTTTTATTTGAATTGGACGTGCCATTTCAAAATAAACGACAAACTTCGTTTGTATGGGAAAGTGACTCTCAATGGCTTCTCAAGCCTTGCTACGCACGTTGAGGTGGTGACATGGGTGCTCGGAAACTTCCTAGGTTCATCGATCTTTTCATTTGGTACGTCAATGTCAAGTCCATTTGACAGGTTCAAGCACCTGCCACTGGTGAAAAAAATTGAAATCACGAATTATCCAATAAGAAGTTTTCTGTTGAAACACGGACGTGATTTGCTGAGCCAGGTGTGGGCCGAGTGATAAGAGGTAAACGGGCAATTGAGCTAAGAAAAAACTCAGTTCAAAATTAAAAACCAAACTCGGTATTCCTCGCCTATATATATAAGCAAAATATACTTCTATTATTTTTTCAATATGTAGGTATGATTTGTTCTAAATCTCCATGATATACAATTTCGCACCTTACAGTACAGTATCTGTATCTGTAAATAAGGAGAGAAATAAATGTAGAAAGATCGAAATACATGAAATATTTGATAAACAACAATTCAGAGCATTACATCAATTTACGAGCCGGTCACAATCAGAATCACAAGAAGTATATAACATAAATAGGTACAAATATAACAATTAGGATATGCTCTGTGCGGAGTACCTACGTCAAATGGGTCCTGCCCTACGAATAATGACTATAATGATTTGTACTACACATAAAGGTGCCTGCCGCCGTTAATACCATTGCCTCAAACAAATTTGCATATAATGCTTGAGAAATTATTCAGAAAGAATCGAAACCACCTCTGTGGGTGGTTCAACCCACCGATTATAGATCCAGAGGTCCCGGGTTCGATCCCCGGGGGGTACAATATTGTGCTCGGTTTGGTTGGTTGTATCCCTTTGTTTAAGTCCGCTAGCTACCACCACCTTACCTATTCTGTCGCCAAAAAACAATTCTAAAATTGTTGTGTTCCGCTAGAGGTGAGATAGCCAGTTCCTCAGTTAGTTGAGGATTCCAAGTGAAGAGCAAATTCACCTTCGGCCTTATCATAACTTGAAAATCAGGTGAGATGAAGGCTAAGCACTACCACATCAATACAATGATAAAAAAAACCGGTAGGCTTGTTACTCACTCCCGCTTCCGCTCATGTCACTACACCCGCCCCCTGCGTACCAACGCGTCTCGCTACTCTCGTGACCGTGTCTAGAACGATCTCTTTATTGATTATCGACACAATTTAACTACAGTTTACCGTAATACCAAAACAATCATTAAATAAATAACTATTTACAACCCTAGCACTAGATGATAGAGACCGTTTTGCAATGGCGGAAAACTCGAAATGCTCGTTAGTCAAGGTGCACACAAATTTGGATTTTTTTTACGAAGTGTTATGAGCTACTTTGATTTGACAGATCTGGAGATGCAAAGGGTTATGTGATGGTTGTGAAAAAGGCTGTGATGACTTCATTACCCAAGAAAACTCTAAATTGGTGCCTAAAAGTTGATAGCTTATCCATGCATAGCAAGTAATTTTTTAAACTTTTACTTTTCCTATGTACCTATTCCGTTTCTCCTCTCGTTTGGCATAGGTAGTTTCACGAAGTATTAGGTCCTTACATATGAAATTGGCGTTTAGTATGGGAGGAACATAAAGGCAATTTTTTCATATTAAAATATATTTTATTAATCAAAGTATGTACCATTGCTATCTATACACTTTTGCCATCTTATAGGTAGTTCATTGATCCCTTTACTAAAAAAACCATTCGGACGGGAATCAATGAAATCTTTGAAAGCGGTTTGGACTGCCTCATCGGATTTGAATTTTTTTCCTTGCAAGAAGTTATCCAAATTTCGGAAAAAATGGTAATCTGTTGGAGCAAGGTCCGGAGAGTACGGTGGATGTCTTAGACATTCCAATTGAAGCTCTTCTAATTTGGTAGTCGTCTGTTGGGCCGTGTGTGGTCTAGCGTTGTCTTGAAGCAGCAGTGGCGTAGAGCGATTGAAAAGTCTCGGTTGTTTAACAGCGAGCTTTTCCATCATGGTTTGCAGTTGCTGACAATAGACATCAGCCGTAATCGTCTGACCAGATTTAAGAAAGCTATAGTGTACGACACCGGCACTAGTCCACCAAACGCTTACAAGTAACTTTTTTTGAGTCAATTTTCGCTTGGGGCAAGATTTTGCTGGTTCACCAGGGTTCAGCCATTGCGATGAGCGTTTACGATTATCGTACAGGATCCACTTTTCATCACATGTAATGATCCGATTTAAAATTCCTTCATTATTGTGCCGGTTGAGTAATGTAACGCAGCAGTCGACGCGCGTTTGTCGGTTTGCTTCACTCAATTCATGAGGTACCCACCTTTCAAGCTTTTTCACCTTCCCAATTTGCTTCAAGTGGATTAAAACGGTTTTGTCACTAACACCGCAGCCTGCAGCTAACTGTGATGTGGTTTGCGATGGATCTGCTTCCACAATAGCCTTCAATTCATCATTATCGACCTTGGTCTCCGGCCGTCCACGGGGCTTGTTCTGCAGGTCGAAATTTCCAGAACGAAAGCGTTGAAACCAAAAACGCACCGTGTTTTCTTTTGCGACACCACCACCATACACATCATTAATCCTTCGAGCCGTTTCTGCAGCACTGGTGCCACGGTGGAACTCGTACTCGTAAATAATGCGATATTTTAAGTTTTCCATTTTGTGAAATAAGTGACGCAGAAAAAAAAAGCAAAAGAGAAAAAAACAAATGAATTACGGTTTTCGAAACACAAATGCATGAGTAAATAGCTGTTTAAATTTGAATTTGGAATTCCTAACCAAAGAGGAGATATTTAAGATCAAAGTGGCCAGTACGACAAAACGCCAATTTCATATGTAAGGACCTAATATTATGTTACCTACAACCTTTATTTTCTCATGTAATTAATGTTTGTTGCATACATTTTTCATAGTATTATAAAAAAAGTATATAAATTCCAGGACATTAATTTCACACAGCGCCATCTAGCCCCAAACTAAGCATAGCTTTGTAATATAGGAACTAGATTACGAATAGAATAGGTACTCAAATACTTTTGTGAATATACGAGTATACAGGTACGTATTATAATGATACAACACCTAAACACAGAATAAAGATATTCATCACACAAATGTTTGTCCTGGATGGGAATCGAACCCACAACCTGCAGCGCAGAAGGCAGAGCTACTACCAACTGAGATATGAGGCTTGTTAGTTGTGGGCATGTGCCAAACGTAAGTTTGGACGTGCCTCTTACTACACCCTAGTAGGTAATCCAGATCCACGCTCAGAGGTGAATTCTCGAAGAGAAAGTCGTAAGTCTGTTTCATTTTTATTAGTTTCACTTCAATGATGCTGAGCCGAAATCACACCCTGTAATACCCACAAAGCCTCCTTACCGCAATACTGCCAACATTAGCACACAAATCGTCCTAAGCGGTGACCGGAAGCCACAACTGTGGCTATTTCCGGTGGCTCAGCGTTAGGTGTACAATTGTCATGATGCGTGCTATTTTCTACACAGGGCGGATTCGATTAGCTTTGTGCAAAATGCTATTTTGCACAAAGCTAGTTAGTGATCTGCTGTAGGTTGTGGATTCGATTTCCACCCAGGACAAATGGTGTGATGGATATCATGTTAGTTGCGTTTTACATAAGAGGATATAAGTAGATGCCTAATATAATAAATTAATACATTTTACTGGAATTTTACACTTTTCAATCAGCGCCATCTAGCCCCAAACTAAGCATTACTTGTAATATGGGAACTAGATTACGGATAGACGTAAAAGAGTAAATACATGCATACTATACGATACCAGCGGTAACAATACCAACCAATTCTAACCGATTTTGTATTTATACGCCAACTACAGAAACAGATAAGATAGTGGTAGCTGGCTACTTATCACCATCTTTGGTTTTGGATTTGGTTGGTGGTAGTAGTACGAATATATCTATCTAGTACCCATGTTATACTTATACAGGTAACTAATTATAGCATGTAACTAGGTAGGTATATACCTTTATCAAACGAAAATTTGGTCATCCACACAATTTTGTTTCATATTTAGCAAAGCTCAAAATTAGTAATAACAATTTTAAGATGTCACTACTGGTCTGGATTACGTTCTAAAGCTCTTTTGTAACTATTCATAAAGGTGGCGGCCAGGTCACTTAACCATTACAGACAGTCTATAGGTACCGAAAGCAACTGATCTAGACCAGACGGGGTCAAAATCAAAATCAAAGTAAGTAATCTTTTTGTCATATTTTTTTTGATGATTTTGAAACGTCAAATCTACCGCCTGTTCGGAATTGCGACCAGCACACAAGGAGAAAGGCAAGAACCTCGGGCTAGTTAATTTCGATAGAACCATTCAATAGGTTGTGTTAAATAATTGTAAGAAACGGAAGCGTTACACTAGCTGCATTACCACGAATAAATTTACTGATTTATTTTCTAAGATTTTATTTTTATTTTTTTTATTGTACGACGGGGAAGCGCTTGGCCTTCATCTCACCTGATAACAAGTTAAGATAAGGCCGAAGATGGAGGCGCACTTCACCCGGAATCCTCAACAAACTGAGGAACTGGCTATCTTACCTCTGAATGCCGGAACACAACAATTTTTAGAATTGTTATTATGGCGACAGAATTAGATAAGATGGTGGTAGCTAGCCAGGCGGACTTCAACAAAGTCCCACCACCAACCAAACCAAGCACAATATATTGTACTCCCCTTGGGGATCGAACCCGGGACCTCTGGATCTGAAATCGGTGGGTTGAACCACTAGACCACAGAGGCGGTTGAAAAAGATTAAAAAGGAGCAATGCAACCATAACAAAAATCAGCTGTCGGCAGAGCCTACTGGGCAGCCATTAGAGGCTCGCAGGGCGGCATACTAACTGCCTAGACGTGATCGAACTTGAACTCCATGTATCGATTGCTGTTCGAGTGCCTTGAACCTTGGGCTTTTACATCCTCGGGAAGCTTATCCATTATTTTCGAGTCTTTAAGTAATTCTTTATTGTACACATAAATATGTTTTAACATATCATAGGAAAACATTAATTTACAGAGGCGAGCTAACCCTTATAGAGACTTTTCTACCAGCAAACCTTTGTGGGAGAGAGAGGTGATACACTGAAATGGTAGAAAAGTGTACTTGAATTATAATAAAATTTCGAGTCGATGTTTTTTTCATTTTATTGTTTTTGATTCGGAGAACAAACAGTTTATAAGCAAAATTCATAATAAACGGATAAAACTAATAACCATTAATACGTTATCCTTTTGCATGATAAAAGGATAACGTTTAAATGGTTATTAGTATATAGATAGATAGAAGGTTAACCTAATTGTTTGAACAATGTACCTAGGTGTACCTTTACGTAATATTCACGAATAAGCTTTAAACATGTGAGAAGAAGATAATAACAGTTAGTTATTATCTTCTTCTCACTTAATATAATATTATCTGGGTATCTAACCTCTAAATTTTAGAATTGCTGTTATGGCAACAGAATTAGGTATGCTGGTGGTAGCTAGCCAGGCAGACTAAAACAAATTCCTACCAACAACCAAACAAACCACAATATTGTACTCCCCTGGGGATCAAACCCGGGACCTCTGGGTCTGAAATCGGTGGGTTGGACCACTAGACCACAGAAGGCGGATTTACAAAAATGAAGAGGGTAACAAGCTGAATGGTGGTATGTAGGTACCTCAAATGGCTTAGCATCAGCGATCATATCTTCCACATTTACTTATAGTTCAGCTTGCTAGAACGAAAAAATGGTCTCTAATTTGTACCAAAAGTGATCGCCCTTCAATAAACACGCCCAATCAGGCTTTGAAATAAGTAAATAAACACAGTACACAGCAAATGCTGTGCGTTTTACATTATCAAAAATCATATTTTACCGTAAAAAATATAGCGTAGAAATTCGCGCGTAGTTCTGTCATTTGCTGGTCATAAGCGTGGATCAGCGCACAGCTATGTCACCTTGTTTGACCGAGCGAGCAAAGCGTCTCAGTTTCGAGATTGGCCAAAAATGCTTTTATCCGCTGTCTGTCGGCTGTCGGTTTGTTTCGTCTACAGGTCGCATTTTTCAACCGTTTTTGATGAAAATTGGCACACATGTTGCTTGATTTGATAAAATTTTCTAGTCGATCGTGGTTTTTTTAATGGGGGGGATTTCCCCCCCATTAAGGGGGGGAAAGGGGGAAAGTTTGTTGTAGCATTATTTATCAATGGATTTCAATTAAATTTGAAAGACACACTAAAAATGTAACTCTACACAATATGTGAAAAACAAAACAAAAAGGGGGAGTGTAGGGGGAAAATGGGAGAAGTTTACTGTAGTATATCAATTTTTTTTTTTCGGAAAATTTATACCTACGTTTATACTAATCAGACACTGAGTCCCGTCCGCCTTTGCAAGACAAATTCGTTGACACCAGGTCCGATCTCCTCAAACAAAGCGACGCGAGATCTACTGTTTTTACGGAACCTAGTTATAACTGTATTAGTTTGAAACTAGAGTAAAGTTGCTTCGAGTTGCCAATCTGAGGTAGTATCAGCCCAATTAATTTATTTGGGAATGAACACTGGGTAATGGAGTAGGGGGTAGAGGCAGGGGGTAAGGGGTAACCCCTTAGTAGGTTGGATCTACGTGGTCTATCCCGGATATCTGAATCGCTGGCTTTTGCTTGCATGAGGTAGGTACGGGTGAATGATCACGACTTCACAATATTAGTTCATGCGCCTCCCTCCTGCCGAAGTCCGGAGCCAAACAGTTGCTGGTTAGTGACCCAGTGCTTCCTAGGAAAGCTCGCTTAATCGTAGACCCAAAAAAAATGTTTCGACTTAGTTTTACCTTCACTAAGTGTTTTAATCATATCTGTCTTAGGACTATTATAAATTAACATGTTAGTCAAGCACTAACTTATCTGAAGATAGGGCAAAAAAGCATAAAAGAAAGAAGTGTATAGTAAAAAAGTAAATATATAAAACTGTAGAAATTAAAATTATTTCTGATTCTGATTCTGAAGGCAGATTATTTACAAGGACCGTTTGTAACGGTCCTTAGGTAGTAACCTGACTGTTCCCTTATTAACACACATAGGTACGCACATCAACAACCAATCAGACATAGCCAAAGCTGGAGGGTTCTGCTGCAATCACCGCGCTTGGCAAGCGGATTGGCAATCGTAGTAAAGGTGTAGATAATACACAGAAGGAAGCTCCTGCTTACCTTGTACCTAACATAGGTAGTTAATTTATCGTTCATAAGTATTATTTTTAATTCTTTGTAAATAGAAAAACATGTTAAAAAAGTCATAAGAATCTTATGAGCGTAAAGTATAAAATATCATGATTAATGTACCTAGCTATTAGTAAGGTAGTACGTAGGTACGTATAAATAATTAAATGGTTATTACTAAAATTATCGGCGGGTAAAAGCTACCCATGATCCGCGTTGCCGCTAATAACAACAACTAACCTAAAAAACAAATTTCCAAACGGCTGTCCCTAGTTTTCCCAATATTAAAACAATACCTACTCTTAAATTTGCGACAAATATTATTTATGTCATATAGTCGTAATTTTTTTGCATTTATTATTTTAGTTGGTAGTTCAGGTATAGTGGAATTCAGCATTTTAGATCTTCGAATTTCATGACCATCTTTTGTTTCGGTTTCCTATACAGAAGTTCCATGTTTTGATAACTGACATGGTTCTATTCCATGGTTAAAAGGTTTTTTTATGGACATAACATATTGTTAGGTACCTTGGAGTGTTCGATTTTTTGTGCTGTTTTTATTTAATGTGACTTTTTTTTATTACCTACCTGTATGGACAATTGCCACGCTTCCCGGGGTTAACCTTTTTTATTTTTTATAAAAAAAAGGTAAACCCCGGGAAGCGTGGCAAGCAATGCTTTACTTATGTAAATCGTGCGCCTACTGTTAGATAGGCACATAGATACCAGAAAGACCAAATTTTAGTCGCCTTCGTCTATCGACTCCCCGTGACAAATTAAAAGATTTTGTATAGGTTTTACTACGGTGCCCAATGGTTTAAAAGAAGACCGATGAGACCGAAAGAAAATCGATACCTAAAGGTGTCGAGCACCGCCCACGTGCGTTCATTCACCGACAGCTTCAATGAGGGGCTAAGCACGCAACATTAACCAGGTGTAATAATTAAAAAGCATCGCGCGAATCGGGATCGGAACCGCAACACGCAGCTTCAACTGGCGCACATCCAACCTACAACTTACTTATTATATTCTATGAGCGCGGCTATAAACGTATTCCTGAACATATCACGTAGACGACTACCAGCAATTTCAACCAATCAGGCCGCGACAATTCAGCTTAATAGGTTAGGCCACGCCCTATCACGTAACCGCCTATTACGGCCCGTGTAACGACGCAGGCTTTTAACTCCGCGATGACGTCCGATCGATCGCATCCTTTTCGCGTGTATAGCTCCATCTTTGTCTAATAGCCGAGCGGGTCGGCGTCTAGCCTGGGTGTGATAGAGTCGCGTTTGGCGCGCGTGCTTGCGCTCAGTTGCACGTCCGAGGCCGTAGGAGGGGGACGCATGCAACTGTTTTCGATAATCGGCCGCGCGTTCCGTACGTGAAAATCGGACAGTACCCCGCCGGTCACGTCCGCGTAAAAACGGATATATGCCCGGAATATTTATTAAGTGGGTGGCTGTGCGTGACTTTTCCCCTGTGAATAGCTAGCCCTGTAAATGATCGCTTACGAAAATAGAACGGGTGCTTGTTTGATAACTGAAAGGGTACGACTTGTGAGAACTCTGTGGCTTCACCATCGAAAGCAAACATTTTTCGGACTGTGAAAGCTGAATTATCATAATAACATGAAACATCTGATGGGACAATAACTGCGTTCGATTAGTTTTGATACTTGACAACAAAATGCGTGCGGCAGTGCGGGTATTTTCGCGCGTTTCGGGCGAATCGGACTAGTATTTACAAAGACTCAAGTGTTGTGATAATGTTGCCGTACCAAGCGGTGGCAGCAATGGACTACGCGGTGGCTTCCGCTGGGTTCCACCATCACCAGCGGCCCGGCGGGCTGCCCGGGGTGATGGGCCTGCCGGGCCCCGGGTCGGGGCTCAACCCTGGCCTCAACCCGGCCTTCACGCATTCCTGGTTCGTACAGACAAGCCCGGATATCTGTCGGCAGCAACAAGCATCCAACCAATCGCATCTTGAACCTGGGCACGTTTCTTTTTTATATTTTTTTAATTTTACGTTCTTTATTTTTATTCAGATTTAACCCCTTGCTGACACTTGGGTCTTATCAGCAGGTGTTAAATCTATTGATACTGATTGCATTTTTTTAAATTAGATTTGTTTATTTTAGCGCTTGATTACAAGTTTAGTGCTTTGAATATTACATAAATGTTACTCAATCCGCCGGTTGACATTGAAATACTTTTGGCAGTTTTATAAGTAAGAAGTTGCGTGTTTTATTGCGGTACGAATAACAAAACATGACGATAAAAAATTAAATGTCCACGCGTCGACGCGAAATTACAGTCGAATATTTCCTGATCCGTATCTCTGGGTCATTGTCATACAGGTTTCTTAGGTATTTTGACATGTCGCCGAGCTTAGATGCTCATAGCAGCAAGCAATCGTTTTGACTACATATTACATATTACGTATGTGTATCAAAATGAATCTATAAATATATTAAAGCATCTCTCCTGCCTCAAGAATATTTTTCCACATACCACATTATTCCATCATTATAAAAGTAGTTGAGTAAAACTATTATTGTACCGGAGGTACCCAGTTAGCTTCGGTGCAATTTAAACAAATTACATTTGAAGTATTAAGATTTAATCTAGTCATGACATTGGGCTTTATTCCGAGGTTGGTTTCCCAACCAAAGAAGAACTATAATAGAATAGACTACTAAGACTACTTGTAACTTTTTAAACTGAATAAAGTCAAAAAGTATGAAACGTTTCAGGCACAATACTTAAAAAAAACGGACAAAACACATCATACTTTACCTTACATCTCAAATGACCTCACTTATCTCACCTTAAAACCATATTCATCTCAACTAGATCCTAAAACTAGACCTTTATCGTTAGTTTAATTAGTTTTTCCAACAAATATGTAATTAATTACAAATCATCAAATACCAATTTCCTTTTCACAGTTAAAATTTTGTTTGTCATCTAAAATAAATTGTGCTTCGTTTTGTCAAAAAAAAACAACTAAAAACCAACTAATCTAAACATTACAGCAGAGCCAACATTATCATAACATCAAGTTCACCTTGGTAATTCATTTTTCTCGGAAAGAGGTTGGCGTAATGAGATCTTAGTTATCTAAGTTAACCGTTGCCAAGCCGTTTTGAGCTAGCGTAATTGTTTATTTGTTTACGGATTTCTTTTTATAATTCGCGGTTCTCCCACGACAATTTGAAAACGTACGAAAAGGTCCTAATTGGAACTTGTTATTGTAAATCTGTTGCTGTAAATCTGATTCTAGAAAAAAAAGTACACTTACTACGAAAATAAAGATGCACATGCTTAAATCTTTAAAATGTGTATCAGAACAAAGATATACATATTTACAATTTTGTTGTTTTGAGTGAATAAATTAGGTAACATCAATTTGCTCTAAATATAAAGCGATAGTAATATATGGCGTTGAAAACCAAGCAAGTTTACATGGATCTGTAACATAGTCCGGTTTCATTGAGCGAACCAGCCACATTACGAGTGGTAAGTGGTGATAAACTCAAATACGCAACGGCCACAAGTTGAACCTTGAATGGTGAACGTTTTTGTTCGCCACACGCTTTCGTTACTTTCAAATATAACCAGCATGTCTGTCATTGCTCTACATTTCTAAATAGTTCTGTTTGATACTGATACATAATCTATTGTTGTAAAATCGTAAACGTGGGTAGGAAGTAACTATGACGTTTGAAAATCAACTAACACATAGAATAGTTACATATCTTCTTAGTAGAAGCTGGTTGCGAAACTCGAGTGAGATGGCGGAAAAACTATTTTTAGCTAGAATTTGGTAGCGTTATATGGAAAATCATTATTCTATCACAACTACTTGTCAAAAAGATAAGCTTCTATTTCACAATTGGTTGCGAAACTTAGTTGAAATGGCGGTCGAAGGGATTTTGCTAGCATTATTGTGCTTTTACAAAAAAAATGCAGAAAAATATATTATTTTCTACAAAACAATGCCAATGAGTAATTCCAAATGCATCATTAATTAAGTAGATATTATAGCTAGGGTAGTTTTTATTATAGTGGCGCAATTGTACAATTTTTTAATGATTTTTATTTCTTTTTGGAACAGTGGCGAACTGGCAGACGGCCCATTCGAAGGGTAAGCGGCTAAACATTTTTTATTATTATTAACTTTAAAATAATAGCACAGAGCACATCCCAACTCTCAAATAAGTATGAAAAACAAACAATTAAGCTTTCGATAATGTTCAATGTATATACACTTTTTTTTTGAGCAAAAAAAAATTATTTGGATAGGAAATATTTAAGAATAAAATTGAACTAATGATTCTATCTAATGATAATAAGCCGTTTTTTCCTTACTAACTTATTTAAAAAGTAATTCTTCTACCTGCATAAAATAACAAAAACAATGTTTGATACCGAGACAATCTTAAACCTTTCACACTTCATCAAAACTTCTAAAGGGTACAAAAAATATAAAAGTTCCAAAACAAAAACTCACATCCGCATAGGAAAATATTTTGATTGAAAAATAAAGAGCGTAACTAAATGATGTAACACGCTTGTATGAAAGCTGTTTACTGGAGAAACAACAACTGTTGAGATGAAACAATCATAAAAAAATACTTTAAATTCCTCAATTTTATAACAATTTTTATTCTAAAAACTAACTACTAATGTAACTGTACTTACGTACTATATACATATTACTATAATTTCATAGATTTTAAAACCAATGTCAATATTTTTAGTATCAAATCACCTGAGCATTCTTTATCAAAATATATGTTATTATAATCACAACGGAGACATCACTGACCGAAATAGCCCCATTTAAACAGTAGAATCCCACATTTACGACTATAAAAGTCATAAAACCAATTCACTGCACCTGATCACATAAAAAGTTACGTTCCGATCTGATCGCAAAAAAAACTTACGAAAGAAACCACAATTAGAGGAGCACGCTACTTTTGCGTTGTAGCGGAACAAGTATCAAGACCTTATTTCTTTTTTTTTTTGCTTATTGTGTATTGCATGTACTTATTTGTTATTATTTATTCCACATACAATATTGGAATGACTGTATCAAGATGTATTTATTGTAGATTTTTGGATTTTCAGATAATTTTCATTATATTGCTTTAGTACCTACCTTAGGTGAAATACCACCTCCTCTAGCTTTTTTTTCTGGCAATGAGTTCCATTCCTTACCCGTATTTATGATAAATAGGAAGTGGTAAAACGATGAGTTCGGCACAATGGAACATTTACAGGTACAGGCCTGCCGTACGTCTGCTAGTCCTGTGGTGGAAAGGGGGTGGAGGGATTAGGTCAAAGATATAGGAATTCGAGAACACAGACAGACAGCCTGGCAACCCGCCGTCTATGTTCCAGGCTCTGCAAATTATCTTATCTTAAAATCGTTTTGTATTTTTTAATTTGTGATGAAGAGTTCGTGGTGGTAGGGCGTGTGACTCTCAACCCGGAGGTCCTGGGTTCGTTTCCCGAGAGAGTCACTCTGTGAGGTATATTCCCTAGAGTCGTCTCGTCCGTATGGATATAGCAATGGCGGGCTTCAATCACCCGATCGTCCGTAAACAATAAAAAATAATTAAGCATGTAAGATAATTCAGTGCCTTACAGAACTTTCTGTTGGTCCAGGGTAGGTACATGGCGGCGCGCTCTTAAAGCCTAAAGGCCCTACTATGAAAAATTAACGTCATCTGACTATTGAAAACGTGCATTCGTCGTCGGATCCGTCATGTTTCGTTTTTCGTAGTAGACCTCCTGACACCAAAGGGTTGTATCACAGTCCACAGAAAAAAAACCTATCAATAAAATGAAATAATGAAATACCATCTTAGTTTTTACAGTCCATTCCATCAAAAGGATGTCTGGTAGAGATCGCGTTTTGAGCGATAAGACTGCCTATTGTTACACTATTTTGGTTATTCTCTTCATTTGATTCTTGTGTTTGGTTATTGGTGATCAATAAATATTTTTCTACCATTCATATATCTAAACATGATAATTACTTACCTCCCTAACTGAATACCCATAGTCAAACCTTAAAACATGAGCTTTACCGCTGTTTAGAGAATTAAAATAATTATAAAATGAGATTAACCCAAGCCGGTCCTTTGGTTGTATGGATCTATTACGCATCGTCTTTTGTTATTTTTGTCTGAGCATACACAGGATGATGTTTTAGTCAATTCTATGAAGATTCTAGTCATCATCATCATAATCATTGAATCATTCTAGCCAAAACATGTACACTCACGCACAATAGAATAATTAAGAGTCTCAGTGCGGAAACGGGAGTCTTTTACATTTACATTTACACACGTCCACTGCTGAACTTATATGCATCCCCCAATCCTCAGTCTGTTGAGGATTCCGGGTGAAGTCCACTTCCACCTTCGACCTTATCTTAACTTGAAACCAGGTGAGATGATGGCCAAGCGCTTCTCCGTCTCTCTTTCGCCGTAATATATTTGCTTAGTTTGATGCTAAAAGGCATTGTGTAAAATGTGTAGTAAAATTTATTTATCTAGACGCCTACGGTAGCGGCGCGCGGCAGCTCGTAAAGGCTCTAGGCCACACAAAGTAGATAAAAAAATTACACAACCGATTTATTCCAACTTTCCAAACGGCGCAGCTTGTGGCATGAATGTAACACCCTGTATAGAACAGAAGCCAGCCTCAATCAAGCAAGTGCTGATTCACGTCAATTCGTCGCGCCCTCCCTCCACAAATGGTAGTTTTTACTGACAGACAGACAGACTGGAGCTATAACGGCTTCGAAAGAGACCTCATAAACTTATAAATAAATATCGAACGCTTTTAGGATTGACTTTCTCCAGTCACTGTCATAGATGGATTTTATTCGGGCGAACATGCTTGCTGAAAAAAAAACACTCCTAAACTGGCGCTTAAAGTCTCTGAGACCAAACCAGTGTGTCAAACAAAGTGCACTAAACCAACATTTCGATATTTGAATTTAAAATTGGTGCTATTTTTGTGAATACCTTGTTATAACCGTCGTGGTCAAAGGTAGACTGAAGAACCTACTAATAATACCCGTTTTAACTACTTAATACATACATAGACTCACGCCTGTTTCCCAAAGGGGTAGGCAGAGACAACGGATTTCGATTTACTACGCTCCTTGCACACTCTTTTGTCTCATTCACTCTGATCGCGGTCTTCATGCATGCTCGTCGGTTACATCTGACCTGTCCTCTCTCAAGAACATCTCCAATTTGGTTAAAGAACGTCCGTGAAGGTTTTTCTTCTCCAAAACAATGGAACACACTGGGAATAGTTTATATATTAGCAACCATTTCCAAACCGAGCACCAAACCAACGTGTCGACAGGTGCTCTTCATGGAAATAGTTTAGGTACTATTTTTAGGAATACCTCGTTACAACGATCTTCACGGGTAGACTGAAGTACCTCGCGAAAAATACCCGTTTTCATTATTTAATACTATGCTATAATTTGAAAATGCTAGTCAAGGTAGGTTAGGTCTAAATAATTGTATTCTTCAAAATGTCCACTTTCCAAAGCCGGTCCAAACGAAACATCAATAAACAGACGAAACCGCAGACGCAAATCGATCTGTGTTTTTGAAAAATCGATTTTTAACATCAATTCGATTATAATGACGGATAATGGCACCGTGCACCGGACGCGATCCGAATAAATTCATATCGATTATGGTTTCATGGTGACGAAAGTGCGATTTTAATGTGATTTTTTACTAAAAGCCCTTTGACTTTGCCGTAGTCGGGTTATAAACAAGCAGATGCGTTTAGATTTACTGTAATCTGTTAGTGTGTGTAGATGGCCTCTCAGCCAAAGATAATGGCGGTGGTCCAAAAAGAAAGAAACTCAGAATTGGTTTGGATTCCGGATGAAGTGCGCTTCCACCTTCGGTCATATCATAAGTTGATACTAGATGAGATTAAGGCCCGATAAAAAAGTTCGAAAAGTTGTGAAGGTATATGCAGTTATGTACCTATGTCTATGCAGTTCAATAAACTACATAGTACATAATAATACATTATTATTATTATTATGATTATTATTAGCCTTAAGTGTCCCACTGCTGCGCAAATGCCTCTCCCCACTCCTTCCAGACCGTCCTATCCTGAGCTGCGATTCTTCCGTTCTCATAGTTCTAATAATTCCGTTTTAATAGTACATGATACATTCATTTCACACAGCGCCATCTAGCCCTAAACTAAGCATCTTATAATATGGGGACTAGAAAACGGATAGAAACTCAAATAAGTACTTTTTTTGTTTGTAAATACATACATAATATGTATAAAACAATATATGTAGTTGAAGTCTATGCAGTTCAATACTTTCACTCATCACTTCAACTCTATGTTGAAATTATGATTTTTGTAATTGCAGGTTTGATTCCTCCGCTAGGAATCTGCCTAACAAAGGAATCAAATTTGCAATTGATAGGCAAATTACCCGACATGTCACAAAATCTTTCTAAAATAGTTATTCTTGCAAACCCTGGGCATGTCGTGCCGATAGCCAGCGCCATGTTTGGACGTGCCTCTGACTAGAGGTACTCCTCAAAAAAACACGTTTTTTTTTTCTCTAGTAGCTAACAGACGAATACCGACCAAACCTTTTTTATATTTGAAATTAGTAAGCTCTTGAACTCTTGACTCGTCTGGGCATTACCTGGGCGAGAATGAGGTCTACGATGTAGCGAGCTTTCCCAGCAGGCACTGTTCCACACACATGGAACATTTCAACATGTAACAAGAACAGCGATTAAAGGTCAATGATTTCATTGCCCGGGGTTTACCCCGGGCAATGAAATCATTGACCTTTAATCGCTGATAGGTGATATGATAGGTGATACGATGATAGGTGGATTTGAACTCCTAGTGGTTTACCACTAGGAGTTCAAATCCACCTATCATCCCTTTCGTCAAGACTTTTCTGTATTTCCAGCTGTACCTCTTAATATAAAAAAATAAATATATATAAAAGGCTTGGATCAAAAGATTACAGGAAACGCATTTCTCTGCTTACTTTTCTAGCCCGAAAATATGCAATGTGTTGTCTATTTCCACGTTGAAATATAAAGAAATAAAATTAAATAAAATCTAAGGCGAAATAGATGAACCATGGAATCCAAATTCCATGAACATTCCAGCCAACATCGATCACTCATGGTCACTCCCAAATCCCCGAGACTTAAATCCTTTCTCTTTCCGATTATGGGACAAGTGTCCCGAAAATGATCCATTATGTACTCCCCTTCACCTCATTAACGTTTTGCACCCTTCTATAACTTGGGTTGATTGACCACTAAGGGTATTGATTAGGTATCGGTAGTGTTTGAGATATCTTCGATGTAGGATCCACATTACCCAGTAAAGGACGTAGGTGTTCCAGTATTTAGACTGTAGGTAACAGAACTGTGTCTCGCAATGTGTGCCAAAATCTAGAAATACTGGTCATCGTCTTTTTATTTTTTATTGTACTACGGGGAAGTGTTCATCAAGAAGCCTTCATCTCATCAGATTTTTTTCAAGTTACAATAAGGAAGATGGAAGCGCACTTCATACGGAATCCTCAACAATCTGAGGGTGTGTGCTGTTATTATGGCGACAGAATTAGGTAAGACGGTAGCTAGCCAGGCGGCAACCAAACCAAACACAATATTGGTACTCCCACTGGTGATCGAACCCGGGAGCCCTGGATCTGATAATTGTAGGCGAACCAAGACCACGGAGGCAGTTGATATGTAGTCTGACATTTATAAGGGAGGTCACACGGCAGATCCCCAGATGGTCTGACCAGCTAAAAGATTAGGATACATTTTACGATGTGGCGCTAATGGTAACGAATCGGAAAGACAGGTCGTACATGCCTATTAAACGAGTCCCGGATGACCACGATCTTCAGTTATGAAGTACCGACCACAAAGAAGAAGCTGTGTGTCATACACATGGCGCCGTTTTTACAAGCTGGCAATCGATCCCATAAGTCAAAATCCATCAAGCTATCTTCTAGGCTGTAGTGTTAAAATGAAATACACATTCTGGAGGTACATAGGTACATACATAATCTCGAAAAACATTACTCTCCTTCTGAGACAGTCAGGTAAATAGCATTAAACAAACTTTATTAACATTAAATAACATTCCAAATGGATATAATAATATTTGTTGGGGATCTGGGACATCCCGGTACTCAGTTATTTTTTTGTAAGCTTCAAATGAATTTAAGACTTCTTAAGAATCTTATTATCATTAAATAACGAGGAATATTCATTCCCTTTCGTCCCATTGATGGGAGAAAATAACGGGACCGACAGGAAACACCCTGTCTAAACATCTACATTTTCCACAATAATCTTTCAAGAGAAAAGCGCAACTACTGCCGAAATTAGCAATACAAAGACTGCAATGGCTGCCAATTGGAAGGCGGATAGGAAATGATAGTTATTTGCAATAATCGACTAAGGGACGGCTGATTGCGCCCGGGGCGGCTCGCATTTTTGTCTAGCTTCTATTTTGGTCCTGCTCGGTGCCGGGGCCTTTATGTTGTGCTATAATTTGTTGCTAGTTCAAGTCTCGGCAGATATAAAGTGGGATTTGGCTTTGAATGGCAACAAGCCTCACAGCTCAGTTGGTAGCAGCTCTGCCTTTTGCGCCGTAGGCTGCGGGTTCGATTCCTACAAGGGACAAACGTTTGTGTGATATATACTGATGAAAGATCTGTGTTTGGGTGTTGTTACATTTTTTTAAGTTAACTAGTTAACTAACTTAAAAAATATCCTATGATAAGGATATTATAAAGTTTCCGTGCAATGGCTAAGGAATATTAGACAATTGACGTCTGCAGAAAAAATCCTGCACCAGTTTACAGAAAAAGTATATAAACGTATAGCGATGCAACCCTAGATTATCTATATAAAACTCTACCTACCTGCTAAATGTCTATTGGATCGGACATGCGGTTTTGAAATGAACAACACACTACGTTTGTACTGTAGTGCAAGAATCAGCGGTACTCCGGGGCTCTTTAAAATAAGTGTACTAGAGAAAAACAACTTTATTTTTCTGTTTCATAAGATTTTATTTATTGCCTCAGCCGAGTTATCCACAAACAAAAACATTTGTAAAACATTTCCATAACCCCTCACATGGGGACGGTAAATCCCCGAATCACCATTTTATTCATCAGAATCTGCCTAAATCCCGGTAAAATCCTATGATATAATTTTTCCAGTTTCACAGCAATTTCGGATACGATTTGTTAACTGACAGCCAACTATTAGTCATACCCGTATCGACGGGAGAGGCATATTGGTCATTTTTTTTGGGGTATCGTAGAGTGTCCACGTTACCCCAGGGTCGAGATTGGGGTGATAACATCTATTGCGCTATTTTTCTCCGTGTTAAGACGTAGTTTGCGTCCTTTGTGAGGAATTATATGAATTATGTTAATCTTTATTGTAATATTTTAACCTGTTGTGACCCCACTGCCAAAAACGGTCAAACCCGTTCTCAATCGAACTACTTTTTAAAAACAATCCTAATCAAAATCTCTTAAACTAGATCCAGAGGTCTCGTGTTGGATCCTCAGGGGGTTTGTTTAAGTCCGCCTGGCTAGTTACCATCATCTTACCTGAGTCTGTCGCCATAACAACAATTCCAAATTATTTTGTTCTGGCATTAAAAAGGTAAGAATATCCAGATCCTCAGTTTTTTGAACCTTTCCCAGTCGTACATTAAAAAAAAACTGCTGGGCAAAGGCCCTATTTCATCCCTACAGTGATTTTGTTTTTGTTCTTCATTTATGTCTTCTTTTTTCTTTCTTCTTTTCTTCTTCTTCCCTTCCTCTCCCACTTTTTTTGACGCGCGAGCGGAGTGATCTTCGTTTAGCCCAAGGTTGACCCAAGCGAGTCTAGGAGGTAATGAATGAAGGGTTAGCTTTTGACCTTTAGAGCAAAGATGAGCTTTCGCAGGAGGCACTCCCGCCCACCGACGGAACACGGCAAGCCATTGACGCCGGATATCAGTAGAAGGGTGGTCACCAGGTGAACATTTATAGGTTCTACCACCACATAGTCATATTATCACCATTTTTCGAGGAAAAGGTTCATAAACCGTGTTTCGAGTTTATTTATAAACCAGTATGCAAACTACCCGCATTCTTGCCATTGTTTACAATTAACATCTTCAATGGCGTCGACAGTTTACTCATAGCCGTGCAAATTAATTTACAATAGGTACATTCAGCCCACTGTCCAGTACATTCGATCAACGCACATTAGTATTCCTCAAACGTAAGGGAAAATTGGATATGACGTGATTATTACAGGTTCGCTAAAGAGAGCAATTTGGTCTGTGCTGCAAATCGCTCGGCCCATAGGGACAGGGGCTTTATTTATTTTTGTCCGGCATTCGGAGCGGGATCACTGTGCATGGGGGATCAGGAGTACAATGAAAATAATTCAAAGACAGTCACTTTCGTTGGAAACTTTTGGTAGAGCTTGACCGGTCTTCCAGAGTAAAAGGGTATGTGAGTTAGGACCAGATGGAGAACCTGGATGGAGCACGGACTCGGACCCTAATAATCATAGTTTATTTGTTATTATAGGACATTCATTTCACACAGCGCCATCTAGTCCCAAACTAAGCAAAGCTTGTTATATGGGAAGTAGATTACGGATATAATACTTACTATAACTTTTTTTCATTTTTTGTAAACACATACGTATCATACAATATAATACCCTATATATATATCACCTTAGTAATAGTAATACTCATAACACCAACATCAATATCATCTTCTGAGTGCCTATTACCTACTTACTCATCACAGGTCACAGAACATTCAATGAATGACAGTTGATACTTTAAGATTAAAAAAAGAAAAAATATATTTATGAGTCTTTACTCTTAAATATTTTTTTTCTTTTTTTACTGTTGTTTTTTGTTATTGTTTTGTACGTAGTAGGTACTTACTATTCGTTATTCTGTGGTATAGGTTCCTTTTCTTGTGTTAGGGTTCACTAAGAAAATATTTCAGAACTTTATTATACACATTTTCACAGAGTTTATATATACACATTTTCACAGAGTTTAGTCTTGTAATAACCGTTGCCGGATAAAATTTCTGAATCTATTATTCGGAAAACTCTTCTACAAAAATCCGACAGTGAAAACGATGAACTAAAACACTTTTAAGCCGAGAAGCTAATGTAAATTCGAACATATCCTTAAGGGTTGCAACTGCACATCCTGAATCGCCAAGTACCCTCTAACTCCATTTTAAAAATACTTGTCACCCACGCTAATAGCTTCCGACCCTATCATGCAATTCCAGACTTTATCACAAGGTATTTAAGTTCACAGGTTGAGTCTGTCTTGCGGAAATTTGCCGAGTCATATTGGCCTCATCCCGTGACTGCCCTTGTGATTATTTCTGTAATGGTCTAAGGTAGTTTGATACTTGTTGTATTTTCCGCTTTCTGGTTAATCCTCCTTGCGTCGGTATAGCCTCACTGCTGAGGGCCGCGACCTTGGAAAGGACAATGCGTCTCCATCAGGATCTGTCTTCAGTGGCGCGAATGGTGAAAATAGATGTAGAAAAAAGTTGTGCTAAGTAGGCACCTTTAATTTACCGATCCACCTACCAAGCGTAGAGTTCATACCTGCAGTTTTGAGGAAGGTCCATGTCCAACACGGTGATGTTGCAACTGCACATCCTGAATGTTGTTTTATTGATGATGATGATGATTATGATGTTGACATTGATAGCGTACCTTTGGTAAGGCTTTTTATGAGAAATAATATCTGCTCATCTTTCATCACATTTGGCAATGGCATGTAATGATAATAGCTAAAAATGTTATAGTTATTGTGTTTTTTTGTTTTTTTTACTATACGTGCAAGCGCTACGTGCAAGTTATGATTAGGCCGAAGATGGAATTGCACTTCACCTGGAAGCCTCAGCAGTCTGAGTTATAGGACATTAATTTTTACACAGCGCCATCTAGCCCCAAACTAGTTACTGGCTATCTTACCTCTAAATGCCGGAACGAACTAAACCAAGCACAATATTGTAATCCCCCTGGGGAACGAACACAGGTCATCTGGACGTGATACCAGCACAGTTCGATCTTATGGCGGTCGAACTATATAGTACGTCAGTAGGATGTTAGGCTTTTTGACAAAAACCAGAAACACTTTGCTTTTTGAATTTACTTTGTTTGCTGACAACCGCTTGCCGCAAGTTAAAATTATGAGCTTTACATCCAAGTATCAAAACTATATCCTTCTTCTATATTAAACACCTTTGACACGAGGATTCTTAGCGTGACCTTTGCTTGGACACGCGTTACCCAGCGTTCTATATCGTGTCGCTTCCAGTAGTTTTGGAAAAAAACAGTCCTTTCGTTTTATAATCAGGAGTAAAATTAAGTATATTGTTTGTGATGATCCTTGGCACACGGTATGTAATGTACAGACTGTAGAATTAAGTAATATTTAAAGACAGATAACCGCATTATTTCCAAATTTAAACGATTGTCTTTTCAATGATCAAGCAAAATACCACTTGATGGCCCTTCGGGTTTTCAAAAATCTTGCGGGCGTTTGATTGAGGCGACACATGATCGAAGGGCTGGCTCTTTTTAGACCAGCGAATTAGAATTTAGCGTGGCAATGCAGCCGGTGTCATGGGCATGCTTCCATCTACTAAGTCAAAAGCTATACCTAGTTTAGAGGCTATAATCTACAAAACAAATTTTCAAAGAGGCTTCAAAACAAGCTTCTGCCAAGCTAGCTACCTACAACAGCCACTTGAGTATTCACTTCCACACTTTTCACAAGCATTTCCACAAAAGTATTTGAATTTCCAGTGACCGTGGCTAAAGACCCCTGGGAGCGCCGGTTGACTACATTCCGAGGGTTCCGTGGGGTCGAATGTCCTTTAAAAGGAACTCCAAGGGTGTGAATATCTTTGAATCAACTCTTTGAGCGTTACGTGATGGAGCGGACGGTAACCAGTCGTGGAGAAACTAAAAGTTACAATGGACAACGATAGCAAGGAACTCGAAAACTTGAATAGTTACCAATTATACCTATAACTAGGTACACTATAGTGTACCTATTAACAAGACTCAGTTGCTAGTAGCTCTGCCTTCTGAGCTGTAGGTTCTGGGTTCGATCTCCGCCCAGGACAAACATGTGTGTGATGAATATTGTTGTTTGTTCTGTGTGTGGGTGTTGTATCATATAATAAGCATATACCTATTTACGAAATTACATACCTATGTATCTTATCCGTAAGTTCCCATATTACAAGATTTGCTTAGTTTGAGGCTGATGGCGCTGAAGTGAAATCAATGTTCTGTAATAAAATGTATATATTTTATCATAGAATATACTTTGATAATTGATAGGTACTTACTTAATTGTTTATAATTTAAATACGCTATCAGTTTAGGTACTTTTTGGTTTTATTATTTATGTTTGTATTTGCTATTTTTACTTATTTCGATATCAGTTTAGGTACTTTTTGGTTTTATTATTTATGTTTGTATTTGCTATTTTTATTTAAATTTATAAGTTAAGGAATTAGTAGTTGTCTCCTAATTTGTGCGCCATCTGTAATGTTACTTCTATCTGTCTCTTTCTACATTTCTCCTCCTTGTAAAGCTTTAACTATGTCAAATTTCACAACTTCCGTACGCGCGTTTTTCCTAAAAATGTACAATAAAAATCTGTTCTTATCAAAAAAATACATTTATTGAGAAAAAGGGTATGCACAGTATTTACAAAATACATTATACACTAAGACCAATGATTGTACCTATACCCTATTTTTACGAAGAGATTCTATCCTATTCCATTGGCTTATTCAGCTTCTACGAAGCATGGAAAAGTTAAACATTTCAAATAGTTGTCAAACCTTTTCTGTATCACATTCTTATTATATTGATATTTAATAAACAAACGACCCACCTAAAGTTCGACACGTTGTCTCTTATATAGGTACAGACTAAGTTTTAATAAGCAGGTACTAAGTTTTTAATAGAACGGAAATCTGTAGAAAAACATCTTCGACACTAGAAATCTTAAGGATAGCTTTTTATACAAAGAAAGGATTTTTGGAAATTCCCATGGGATTCCGGGAACGACGTCCCGGGCACTACACTAGTATACATTTTGTCCATAAATTAGCGACGGTAAACGCTCTAATGATGCTAGGGAATGAAATGAATACAATAGAGGGGTGACGCCATTCAATATTTGACATCGGAAATGAAAATGTCATCGGCTTATTACGCCCAAGGATTATTGATATTGTGTGTGTGATATTAGATTGAGATGTAGGTGTAAGATTAGCTTGGATTAATGTATGAATATCACAATCTCACTGATGTATTATATTATACCTACTTAGATTATGTAAAAGAAAACACTGCTAAACCATTTTCAATATCTAAGCGAAAAAATGCTAAACCTTTAATAACTAACTAAACAAATTATAGATATGAAAATGGATCTTGATTTTCGCCCTCCTGTACCATCGAAGTTTGTGGTTCATATCAAAATACCTGGTGAGTATGTCCGATTCATTATAGGTAAATTTTGCAGGTATAATAGGATAGAAATAATCTCGGTTCGCATCGCTTAACTTTTTCTAAAAACACAATTAATATCAAAATATTATGCAAAAGATTGCTTGTATTGGAAAATAATTTTGCCTCAATTATACCTAAAATTTCATTTGAGGGAAAAACTTTTTAGCGTTTGTATGAGACTACTAGGCTAGGCCTTATTTATGAACACGTCAAATGAAAGTGTAACCTCAATTTTAAGCAACACATATCATAACGACTTAATAAAACTTAAAAGCAGTCCCTTTCAAAGCAACAATAAGGCAAGTCTTATCCAACCAAGTACTTCAAAATCTTCAGAGATATAAAAATATAATAACCCTATACTATTGAAAGATATAACCCACAATCATTCAGGCACTTGAGGTTGACAATGAAATGTGTCATATTTAGTACACAGCAGGGGTGCTTTCTTGAAGTAGCTTAAACATGATATTTATAATGTAAAATATAAAATTGTCCCACGGGTCTGTGAGCTGTTTGCAGTTTTTTTATGAGTTGAAGTTCAGTCTTTGACCTAGAAATGCATACATAAAATTGTGGGCTAAGATATCTACCCAAAAGTTAATATTCATTTACTTTTTGAAGACATTAGGGTAAAGACAGCGAAAACAAAGATGCAAGTTGATTCCAAGTTTTTGTAATGCGCTTAGAAAAAGATTTAATAAATGATACATTAACCAGGTTACCACCGTATAGTAGGTACAACCATAGCAATATTTTGGTGGCGATGGCTCAACATTTTCATGTAAGTATTATGTTCAACTGTTATAATGATTTTTATTTTTTGATACCACATTCACTTCTTGAAGTCATTAGGATCGAAAGCGAACGATTTTGCTATGCCCAAATGCAAAATAAAATGCTACCTAATGTTTATAAATAATATAATCATGATTTCACTCATGTATGATACTATTGTGACTATCTGTCGTTAAATTTCCGGAAGAATGAAAATGAAATGGTGATTTGCGCACCAGTTTTTTATTGCCTGATTTGCACCAATAAACCATCAATTAACCCCTAAAGATTAACCAACACCTTTCTGCAGCCGGTACATTATCACACCTTACTTAACCTCGTACAGGGGTTAACTCTATGGACTCCTTTAGTACCTACAATAGCTTTCGACATTGTAGATTACGTCTTTCTTTTGAAACCGCGATTGATTCATGGGAATCGGGAATTTATAAGTATTTTCTCGTTGAATGGCTGCCAGTCCAAACATTCTGCGGTGTATGAACTAACGGTTCTGTCAATGCTTCCTTATTGTGTTCGGTTGAGGTGTAAATTCATTGTTTGGACCGTTTTGTGCGAGGGATTTGTCTGCGTGAGTTGGAAGCTTGATATAAATTGATCTTTGATATTATTTTGTTATTCATTACTCACGAGTTCTTTACTTACTTCGAGGATTCAACTCTGATCATTGATCACGCTCAGAGCGTGGATCTAATGAGCATCACCTACTAGGAGATAGTCAGAGGCATGTCTAAACTTTAGTTATGCATTTGCCCACGGTTCGCTAGTAGCTAATATTTATTACTATTCAATTCGTGACAGGTTGCAAGCCCATCGCCGCTTGGCGGAATACTAGTGACACATGCATTCGGATTTTTGGTCCTAGGGACATGGTTTCCTCACGATGTTACCTTCACTGTCAGAGCATGGGCATGTGTCAAATGTATTCATGAATAATTATGATCAAAAATAAATTAAGGTAAATCAACATTTACCCCATTGGTTAAATTACTAATCGCAATTCCATACTTCCATACCAATATTATTTGAAAGTAACGGTAAGATGTTTTAGTTACCTTTTCACGACTAAACGACTAAGTCGATTTCAATGAAATTTGCCATGGCTATAGTTTATGCCATTAGAAACAACATGGAAAACATATTTATGTGATCGAAGCCGTGGATAAAAGCTAGTGGGTATTATTAAGTTTCGTTTTGTCTTATCGTTATCAGGCAGATGCCTGATAAAGATAAGACAAGAAAGCTTAATCTAATAGTTTCCTCGTTATATGCTTGCTATACTTAAGCAAATTTATAGATATAGTATTCAATGAAGCTTTGCGAACTGTAGATACATAATTTATCTCAGCATTGTCTAATCAAATCTATCAGATGAGCTACAGTGTGCTCAGTCCCGTAGTCCCTAGGGAGGTCTAATTTTCCTTCTCCTGGTACAACTCAATTTGTCCGGAACACATTAACGATAACTATGCGACACGGTTGCGTACTAGGCGCGTTTTTATGACTTCACTTGGGTTCGATTCCTACTTTCCTTTGAGTTTCTACTATTTCAATTTGCAAGGAAATTCTTTTTATCCCATGCAAAGTACTCGATTCTGAATTCTATTTGTGTTAAGCAAGGTTTATTTTGGTTTGAGACGCTTTGGATCTACGGCATTTTGGGTGCGAAAGTAACCAATCATCACTGACCACCGTTGTATGGTGCAGATCAGATCGAAAACCACCTTTATTTGGAAGTGTTGAAGGTTGGTTTTCGGGCTGGTGGTGCGATGATAGTTTATACAGAGGGTCAAGGCGTTAGTGCAGTATTGCGGGTTCGATTCCCAGGTGTGCAGGGTGTCGGGACACGTAGGACACTTAAAGACGGCCACTTCTAAAACGAAGGGAGGTTCGTCATAAAAATTGGACAGGACAGAGTGGTATTGAGAGATGTGAGGGTAATTTTTGGAATTGTTAAGCTTCAAGAGATCGCATTTAGTGTAATTCACCGGCAACCATACCCTTCAAACCTGAACACAGCATGCTGCTTGACGGCTGAAATAAGTATGGTGGTATAGTACTTCTCCGGACGAGCCCCTCAAGGGTTCTACTACTCTTGCTGGAGCTGGAGGATTTGCCACAATCACCATGGATTGGTGGTCGCGATAAAAGTGAAGGTGATACAGAAAGAAGCTGCTGCCCTTCTTCTGGCAAGGTCCTTTAGTTGGCTGGGGGCCGACCACCACGGCTATTCCACTAATGTTAAGCAATGATACGGCCTACGTTGGAGCATTATTAGTCGGAAAATATTACCAGGACTTGAAGGCTCCCATGTTGGAACACTCGGGAAATATAGACAATAGGTACAAATAATACCTTGAGGCATTTTACGGGGCCTATAATACGTTCATTCCTTTAGCTTCATATTTAGTTTCTTATCTCTAGTTTAAAGACATTACAGTAATCGAGTCGGTCACTTAGCCCAGGGGTGCTCAACCCTAACTTTAAAGTTATTTTAACAATGTTCCCCAACTGACCAACCCTTACATTAAATCAACTACTGTTTTATATTTTCGCAATTTTGGGGCGTTTATCTCGAAATCAAATCTATGGAAGGGTTTTCGGACTTTCTTTATATTTTTTAATGTTATTAGACCCTTGGGTGCAGTACAGATTTGAGATCGGATTTCATGGTTGTAAGACTATTTTGATTTTACTTGTTGTATTTTTAAGCGTATATATTCGCTATAAGCTATCGAAAGTTAAATCAAAAAGAGCTTTTGGGATTCAGCGAACAACCCGTTTTTATTTCATGATTTTTTTCCACTTTTCGATTACCTAACCATTTTTATTTAGAAAATTATTCTTGATAAAAAATGCATCATAAAATAAAATTTGAATTAGAGAGGTAATACTATATCAGCTATTATTTAATAAACCAGCCAAGTGCGAACACGCACACCGAGGATTTTGGCACTTCAAGACAAAAAATCACGTTTCTTTTATATAGATATTTTGAACAAACTAGATCTTTAGTATTTGATAATGTTTTACTATGAAAACTAAATATTTATTTAAAGCTTGTTTTATGACCTACTCGTTTAATTGAAATACATACTCGGTGTAAATTTCATCTGTCTATCTATTAGGTACGGATCAAAAGATAAACACACTGAGAGACAGACGTATGGACAGCGGAGGATTAGTCATACAGTCCCATTGGCACCCTTAAGTAGGGCACTCTAAATAATTGAAATAAAATATAACAGGCTAATGAAGGTCGGAAAATTTCACATTTATTCATTTCCACGGCTTTTCATTAATTATTATTCCCCGTTCGTGGAAATGTCGATGAAACACAATGTCAAATAAATAACTAAAAAAAAACTACGAATTTACCGATTATAGGTTTAGGTTTAAAGACATTTACTTCTCATACAAAGTTATTCATACCATGAGATATAATAAAATTACATACATAGTTTAAACATTCATTAGTAACCTCTGGACCTAGTGTTTGGTACCTGGGTACCTATTTATATTTGTTTTAATTAACTATAACTACTTGTTATTTCTATGCTATTAGTACGTTAGTATTTTATTATCTGTGCTATTAGTATCCTGTGGTATAACTATTATTTATATAATTGAAAAATAAGAGTAGCTACCTATTACAATAATTGAACTTGTATTTTTAGCTTATTTTTATATGTATTTATGTGATGACTCACTTTTATATCTTTTATATTGTCCTTTTAGAGAGGTCACCAAAAGCGTGAATTTCAAGCTACCTTTGGTTTTAAGGTGCCTTGTTCGAATGGCCTTACTCAGGTGACAATAAAGTTTCATCCTAGAAGCAAGTTATCGGGAGCGATCGTAAAGCGGCCACCTCGGGAGTGCTAGCGGTGCACGGTTTAGCACCCCTGGTTGTAACATTTTCGCTGATGTGTACCGTGCTTAATGTTTGCTGAAGGACTAAAGGTCGCTCCACGCTTTTGGTTCTTTTTCTCTTATTTCTATCTACATCCACATAAGCCTGTAAGGTTTGTTGGAATAGTATTAGGTTCAAGAAATAAAAACATCAGCATCCTATAAGATCAGCTTTCTTTTATAAATGGTTGGTTAGCCAGAGCAAGAATGAGGTCTACGATGGAGCGAGCTTTCCTACATGGTACTGGCTTTCTCGCGCACCGCCTCTCAGGTTTAGTGGTCCATCCACCGGTGTCAGATCCAGAAGCCCCGGTTCGGTCCCCAGGGGAAGCACACAGCCAATTATCATCCCCAGCTGTTTGATATCCCACGTATAAGAACTAAACGCTTTCAAGAAAATTTTATTGTGCGCATTGCAAGAACTTGGAGTAAGCCAGCGTTGTTTGTCCGCTGTGTCACGACCCTAATGTGTTCAAGAAGAGAGTTGATAGGCACTTTCTGTGTAGGCTCGCTCCATCGTAGATCTCATTCTTGCCTGTGTAATTATCGTGGTCAAGAGCCGAGCCATCGTAAATAAAAAATAAAAAAAAGAGTACAATATTGTGCTTCGTTTGGTTGGTGGTAGGACTTTGTTTATGTCCGACTGACTGGCTCCCACATTATTGTCCCACGCCCATTCGCCCCAAACCTAGAGTGCTTCTGGACGCCGATTATCGGACCTAATCTAAAAAATAGTTAATGAGAAAACCAGCCTCATAGCTCAGTTGGTAGTAGCTCTGCCTTCTGCGCTGTAGGCAGTGGGTTCGATTCCCACCCAGGACAAACATTTGTGTGATGAATATAGATCTTTGTTCTGCGTTTGGGTGTTGTATTATATAGTACGTATGTATTTTCAAAAAGTATTTAAGTATTCTATACGTAATCTAGTTCCCATATTACAAGTTATGCTTAGTTTGGGGCTAGATGGCGCTTTGTAAAATTAATGTCCAAATGAATCGCAACTGGACCTCACCAAAGTACACTAAGAGACGTACTTGAAATGGAGTGTTACTGCTATCAAATGAATAACTTCATTCATAGCAACATTTTGTTAAACTTAGATGAATCGTACAGCTTTGTTTACCTAAATATAATAACCTGAACAACATTATAACTATACCGCATAGTGTATGCGTTACTATAACTGCACCACAACCAAACCAGGGCTCCGATACTACCAAAAAAAATTTTAAAATGTTTGTAGCCTCAGAACACCGTCATTTCTCAACCGATTTGGAAATTATTTTTTTTGTTTGAGAGAATATGGTTCCAGATTTCAGAAGGCTTAAAAGTTGCTCTTTTAAATAAAAAAACACGATAATGGGAACAAAAAATTCTTCCCATTATCCTGACATTAGTGCACCATAGTATGAAACGATTCTTAACATTTGTGTAGGTCATCTGTATTTATTTTAGTTCCCATCATTGCGTAGATATCCTCAACCTATCCAGGGCCCCGATTTTACCAAACTCATCGCTTCACTATGGCAATGGTATCGCCAATGGTCGCACAATTCCCACTATAACAATTCTACCTATCACCTATATTAGATGCCTTTTGGTAATCTTGTGGCCATTCTGATGATACCATCGTTATAGTGAAGCGATTGGCTCAGTAGAATCGGAGCCCAGATACGCTTATCGCTCTTTAGAAGTAAGATGCGGTCCATACCTATTTATAGCTGAATGTAAATAGCGTTAAAACCGGCATAAGGCAGGGCTCATTAGTGTGGGAGTGGCAGGGGAGGGGCGGGGGATGTTCGACACACCTACCTTAAGGATAAAACAGCGACAAATAATAAAAGAGAGATATTTTCCTCGGAACGGGTACTTAATAAGTTACAAGAGAAACCTTACCATATATTTTTCATAGGACTATTCTGATAGAAAAAAAAATGTCTAGTAAAACGCCCAAAACTGCGTTGCATAGTTGACATAATGAAAGCTAAGCGTGATCTCTTAGTGCGCCCCTACTCTACAAAGGGAAGGTAGGAAAAGGACACGAATGTGCTGTTGATGATGATGATGATAGATATAAATCTCTTAATTGTTCACCACTTAAGTACAAAAAACGTAACAAAATACAGATATAATTAAACTTAATCTAAGCGACACTGATAAAACAATGAGCGGCCTTATCGTAATCTATTCCATGCAACTGGTGATAAGATGATGATGCACTTGCTAAACATTCCATCAATCCACAGCATCCTCGAACTGCGGAAAGAGAAGAGCCGAGACGCGGCGCGCTCTCGCCGCGGAAAGGAGAACTACGAGTTCTACGAGCTGGCCAAGATGCTGCCGCTCCCCGCAGCCATCACCAGCCAGCTGGACAAGGCCTCCATCATCAGACTGACCATCAGCTACCTGAAGCTGCGCGACTTCTCGGGCCACGGGGACCCGCCGTGGAGCCGCGACGCTCCACCGTCAAGTAAGGCTTTGAAAGGTGACGTGTCTCTTTCAATTTATATTCGATTTATATTCATATTATATTTCAATTTATTTATTATTTCGTCGCAAGGTTGCGTGTTTGTCGGTGTTTTACAGATCTTCGGTGAGTTTGCTCAGGAGCTTCACGACCTTATACCGCCTTCACCGTTCTTCAATAGAGATTTCAGACGCACAGCCTATTATCATCCCGAGCTTGATATCCCACGCATAAGAACTAAACGCTTTCAAGAATCTTTTATTGTGCGCACTGCAAGAACTAGGAATAGGCTCCCAGCGTCTGTTTGTCCGCTGTGTTACGACCCTAATGTCTTCTAGAAGAGCGTTAATAGGCACTTTCTGGGTAGGCTCGCTACATCGTAGATCTCATTATTGCCTTGGTAAGTTTCGTGGTAAAGAGCTGACCCATCGTAAATAAAAAATAAAAAAAAAACTTTTTCCACCAGTGATACCGCCTCTGTAGCCTACTGGTTCGCACAAAAATATCAGATCCGGAGGTACTCCTCGGATTCGATCTCCAGAACAATATTGTGCTTGGTTTGGTTGGTGGTTAGACTTTGCAACAACTAAAAATTGTTCTGTTCTGACATTAAGATTCCTCAAGCCAGTTCCTCAGTCTGTTGAGGATTCCGGGTGAACTTGATACCGGGTGAGATGAAGGCCAAGCACTTCCTCGATATGCAATTAAAAAAAATGCCTTGTGAGCGTTGAGTTGAGCGTTGCGTTGCATTTTTAAGGTTTCGTATCGTGTGCCAAAAGGATCCGATTACTGAGACTTCGTTGTCCGTCTGTCCGATCTTTAGATACCTATATCATTTGAACCGTACCTGATATCCTCGTACATCGTAGTAGGTATAGTTAACTGTAAAAGTCCATCTAGCTAGCGAATCTACCGAGTCCGCCACTATCCTGCCGAAGTCAGGCGTCAAACGATTTGCCGTTTCCGTCAGTGCGCGAAAGAGTCAGTGCCTTTTGGTCTCCACAGTGTCTTGTGTACCTAGTATCTATTGTAGGTAACTAATTCGTGGTGGACAAGACTATAAAGTATTTTATAGTTAAATAGGATTAAAATTAAGTTTATTTAAGGATACCAACCCCTGTACTATGTAAAATGTCTGCTTGTCGGTTTAAAATAACTGAGGAGGGTTGGCAAATCAGATTTGCCTTCGTCAAGTCATTGTGCGCGCTAACACAGTTACCGCTCCCCTGTACTGATAGCAGAACAGTTGTTCGAGTGTATGGTCAGAAAAATAATATGTTATTTTATTCTAAGACGGGACAGCGATTCTAAGATTCATCTCACCTGGTGGCAAGTTATGAAAGCCGAAGGTGAAAGCGCTTCACCTGGAATCATCAGCAAAGTGAGGATCTGGTTATTTTACCTCTAAAAGTCGAAACAACAATTAGAATTATTGCTATGGCGACACATTTAGTTAAGATAGTGGTAGCTAGCCAGGCAGGCTTAAATGAAGTCCTACCACCAACCAAAGCAAGCATAAATATGTACCCCGAGGGAATCGAACCCGAGACCTTTGGATCTAATTCCGGCCGTAATTACAATATGTAAGATTGTAATGGTAATCAATAATAATACATTACATATTTAATTTTTACCCAGCGCCATCTAGCCCCAACTAAGCATAGCTTGAAATATGGGAACTAGATTACAGATAGATTACCAAAATACTTTTGTAAATACAAATGTACTATATGAATCAACACCCAAACACAAAACAAACATCTGTATTCATCACACAAACGTTTGTTCTGAATGGGAATCGAACCCACAGCCTACAGTGCAGAAGGTAGAGTTACTACCAACTGTAATATGAGGCTTCTTAAACAATGTATTGTGAGTTCATCGAAATCGAAATATGTTACCCTGAGTAGGTAACATATTTCGTATGCTACCTACTCAGTTCGATTCGTAGATTTTCAAATATATTTTCAAGCATTTCGGCCACACAACGCAATATTATTTTTAATGTATTATTTGAGAAACATACGGAATTCAAATATTTATACTGTACGTTTTAACTTCCAATTTAAAATACCTATACAAACATAAAAGAAATGAATAAATAAATTAATTAAAATTGTTGGTCAATTTTCACAATAACGGTTACAGGTACTAATTTTCCAATATTTAAATGAATAACAAACGTTTAATTATAAAAATTAAATTAAAAAAAAATACAAATAAACTAGCTATGTTCAAGGGAAGTAGACGGGTTACATAAGGACCGTTACAAACGGTCTATCGGTAACCCGGACTGGTACCAGACGGAACGTACCCAAGACACTGGCTGCATTGCCACGCTGAATAACTATGCTAATTCACTGGCCCAAATAAGATCCAGCTAAGTCACGTGTCGCCTCAAATTATGAGTCGAGGCATTCACGCAAAAAATACTCTTCAGGGACACTGATACTTACGTGATACTTATAGTTGGAATTCAGTTATGCGGCGGTTTGTTTAAATATATTCTTTTTTATTCTGTTCAAAATAATAATACTGTTTGTTTTCATTGCCAGTTGTGTATCAACATTTTCGAAGACGTACGTTCCAAAGCGCGCTGCGGATAAATCACACAAATTGTGAATCGAGGCATGCACGCAAATAAATGCTCTTCGGGGACACCGGTTCAAACCTCGAAATAAATAAATATCCCGTAAGCAGCGCTCACAAATGCGCCGGTTTGTTTATCGAGTCAATATCACACATGCGACTGATTGTCTTTCTAATGTTTTATGCGGATTTATTTTGGGGTTTTTATGTTGGCATTTCGTTGAGGGTGCGCTTTTATTTACCTTATTGTATTTCATTCAATGTAGGTATATTTTTTTATTGTACGACGGTAAGCGTTTGGCCTTCATCTCACCTGTTGTCAAGATAAAGCCGAAGGTGAAGCCTCATTTGACCCGGAATCCTCAACTGACTTGAACAAAGTCCTACCACTAACCAAATCAAGCACAAATTTGTACCCAATTGGGGACCGAATCCGGGACCAATGGGTCTGATACCTCTGGGCGAAACATTACACCACGGAGGCGGTTGCAAAATAAGGCACGTTGGTAGCTACTTCCTTGCAGGCTACCGAAGGCTCAGCAAGTCACTGGCCATACTTGCTTATCATCTAAATATATAAAGTCGTCAAGTAAATGAATGACTGACATTCAACGCACAGCCCATACCAGAGGTCTACTAAAGACTAGTAATTTTCAGGGTAGCTTGCCTTTGTAGTGTAGGGGTGCACTAAGAAAATATTTTAAGCAATTCCCACTGGATGATGAGAACAAAGAGAAACATCTGCGGTGTTTACTAGAAAATAAAATAGATAAGTGTGTACCTAAGTTCTTTTATGCAAGTACTTGATGTGCCTGTAAGCCAACAGGAAGAAGTACACGATCATCATCATCATCTTCCTACCCTTATCTGTCAGTCGACAAAGCAACGGTCACGACAATTGAATAACAAGACGACAAACCTAAATCTCCCACTGAATAGGTACTAATAAATGACACGCGCCTGAGAAACCATAAATTCGTGATCCATTTAAATGACTCCTATTTCTCTTCCCCCGTACGCCCAGACTTGACAAAGAGCTTTTTTAACTCGCACTGTTCTTAAATTCGTAACAAGTGTACCAATAAACCGCCCCTGCAAATCCAATTTTGGCCCCTAATGCCTCTAATACGACCACGGGGCGAATCACTACGTATGCCACTGTCATTTTAACTCAATTTTCATACTGGCAACCCACCTACATTCAAATAAAAATATTCGGCACAATAAAACATACCGTTTAGGGTGTCAAAATTGTCTTGCAATTGGGGAATTTTGAGTTTCGAATACAGTCGCGTAGGCAATAAAGATTTAGTGGGAAACTTAGGAGAATGTAGGCACTGCGATATATTGTGAAATTGGCATTTGAATTTGCAGCTGTGCATGACTGGAATAGCGGGTGTCTTGTCTAAACAAAGCACGGAAGGAAGAAGTTTCAACTTGCGCTGAACTACTATTACTTACTTACGTCAAACCGCAAGTGTATGAGAAGCATAAGTACCTATTTATTTCTCGACCAGTGTCCACTAATATAATAGGGAACATTAAAATACAGGGTGGAGAGGAGATAGCTTCCATCGTTTTAAAAACTTTTACCTACCAAGTTGGAAGCGTCAGTTTGACGCAATCAATTTTGTTGCGTGCTGGTGACACCATTATCTTGTTTAGGGTACAATCTACCTCCTAGGGTCTACTGCGGGCAACGGAAATGCTGGCAATTCCTAGCGGCTACGACTGAATGATTACAACACTGGTGTAGGATCACTGTAAGGTCCACTTTCCACCTGGCTGGCGCCAATAAGGAGCTGTGTTATGTAGGTGCGAGACAGCCAGTGCCTGCTGGGAGAGCTTGCTACATAGTAGACATCATCCTTACTTTGGCCTGAGCTATTGAAGCCTAGAGCTCAAGAGCCATCCATCATCATAAATAATACGTTTAAAAAACTAAAAGAAAACCGACTTCAATGAAGAATATGACATAATTTCGTTTACCTGGATGACGAATTTTTTCCAATTGTTTTGATGACCAGATGGACGGACAAACAGACAGATAGACAGAAGCGTGATCCTTATGGGGTCCGTTTTTACCTTAATTTTGAGGTAATACACCCAAATCGAATTCAAGTGTGCCTATAATATTATAAGAGTACCCTCGATTTTTCCAGGATCCCATCATTAGCTCCTGACCTGATGACAATGGGACTACCTGTGTAAGAATTACTTGATTTAAAATTATTAAAAATAAGAATATTCCAAATCAGCCCAGGCGTCTTCGAGTAATCGGGGAACATACATAAAAAAATAAAAAAATATGTACCGATGAATTGAGAACCGAATAATTGTATACGCGAGTGAGTCCACATAAATGCTCCATATTTAAACAGATAACAAAGAAAAGAGGTTAGGTAACCAACATTGCAGCTGTCAACAAACAAATTGCAAAAGATACTGGCCATTAAAAAAACTAATTCATTCACCGCCGACTCCCGTTGTAACAATACTCCGCTGAATTTGGCCAAATTTTTAATCTAATCAATTAACAATCACTGCAAGCGATACACCGCTTGTTAGCGCTGCTTATTTGGAGAACGTGACTCGGGTATTCAAATTGTGGGGTTCGTTTGATTCGTCTGGACGATTTAATTGGTGTTGCCAGTGTGCGTTCTGTCAAATTAGTTACAAATATGCGAGCAGAATCTGTTGACAGTCCATGGGCCATCGTCTTCCCGTCCTGGATTTTTCTCTTACATTCACATCTCAACTTTGATAGCCAATGGATTAAATGCTTAAATATCAGCCAGTTTACGTTTATTCTATAAAAATAAAATTAGGTAGGTATACCTGGAAATATCAGATACATGATTCCTTAAATGACCACGTTATGTTATTTCAAACTATAAGTAAATACATCGATAAGTTTAAGAAGGATAGGCACATAGAGTAAGTACCTTATTTGGGTACTTGTTTATTAATCGTACAAAGAGACGGATACAATTAATCGACTTAAGTCTGTAATTAAATCGATTAATTATATCCGTCTCTTTTTCTGCCGACAGACTAGAGCTGACAATGTTTATAAAATATTTAGAGCGAAGACAATTGAAAATAAGCTTTCACTGTTTTTAATTTGTGAAGCTTGGTTAACTTATTAAAGTGATGTAACCTTCGTAAGTACCTGTAGCTACAATTGATTGCAGAAATATACTTACGCAGGTAACCAAGTTAAGTTGTTTCAATTTGGAATAAAACCAGCCAAGTAGGTAATGCCACGCACACCAAGGGTTCAAGTGTCAAGTCAAAATATCAAGTCTCTCGCATTACAAGAATCGCTTTTCTTTGATTTTGTTACAGCAGGAATAGAAATACACATTCTGTGAAAATTTCAACGGTCTACCTTTTACGGGTAATGACTACAGCTCGCTGGGTAACCATATGGGTCCCATATGCACCCTTTGGGACCCTATCACTAACTACTACTGTCACTAACTAAACCTTAAACACAAGCTAAAGCCTTATTAAACTGTACACCATTACATAATCATCAACCTATTTCCTACACTAGCTGAAAGGTCGTTATCAATACAACAAAATGTTCTACTATCTTCCCTATCAAACGTTTAACAGCACTTATGCACTTATTTGTCTTGCCACCTTTATCATCTCATATCAATTCATAATACAGTAAATAATGCACAATGAGCGGTCTTATCGCTAAAAGCTTTACAGATCCATAGGAGGATATATATATAGGAAAATATGTTAAGATGATTCCACGACAGTTGTTAAAACTTTCTTAGATACATCATTAATTCATCATACGATATATATATATGACCAGATCTGACCCAGGAGTTATCAAATTTGAACTAAATGTTTGAACCTCAAATCCATTAAAAAATGGATTTGAAACTTATGCTATGCATAACAATGCTTGAAAGTACCCTAGAGCCAAGCCATCATATGCTGATCATCAGACCCTAGGGCATTGACTCCAGGTCATCAGAGATGATAAATATCATCACAGGATGGACACTCCTGCACTATTCCATCAAAAAAAACTAAGAACATGAAGCGCATCAGAGATATATATTATGATCAAAGATGTGCCAATAAATAATAATATTACTATCATGTATTTTTATTTTTAACACCTATAGGTAATTATTATATTCATGATTATTAAATCAATCAGCTTTCTTATGAAAATGCGTAGGAAACGGGGCTCCAGTATCCGAGCTACGAAGCCACAAGCATACAGACACACAAACGTATAACCTCAAACCTATAACACCGCTCTTTTTAGACGGAGGTTAAAATTAATTACTACTAAAGCATGAATAGTTGGCAGAGTCCAGTGAGTTGTCAAATTAGCGTTTGTGCAGCGTCATAGCGTGTAATAGGGGGCTAATCAAATGATACTAATCTACCGTTGACAGGTCGGTAAATGCCGTGGAGAGGTGACAATTATTGGGTGCCATGCCAAATTAGGTAACGTTTCAGGATCTATTTGAGGTTTTTACACCTCATTTTGGGTAGGGAGCCGGTTAATCCATTCCAACTTATTTCAGTCAACTTATTTTGAGTCATATAAGTCGTACAGTGCAACATCAGATGGTGCACCAGAATGCACTAAAACAATTGGAAAGGCCAAGGGGGGAAGCGCTTGGAATCCTCAACAGTCAGCAGCGCAACTGGCTATCATACCTCATGTTACTGTCATGTCTGTTGTTTATTTTTTACTGTATGTGTGTTTTGTGTTTGTGTGAATAAACGTTATATCTATCTATCTATCTCTAAATGCAACGGAACACAATCATTTACAATTGTTGTTATGACGATAGACTTAGATAAGATGGTGGTAGCTAGCCAGGCGGATTTGAATCAAGTCCTACCACCAACCAAACCAAGCACAATAATGTACTCCTGGGGATCAAACCTGGGACCTCTGGATCTGACATCGGTGGGCGATCCCCTAGACCACAGAGGCGGTTATAAAACGTTGTAACTCGCGCCCAAAGCTATTTTTAACCCCAGACTAACCGTAAACACAAATAAATAGACAAGAAGTTCCGGGATCCAATATATCGCGTTAACCCGCGCCGCGCGCCGCCGGTCCAGTGTGCCCTTTATTTATTGTTATTTTTCTATTTCGTCGGCAGATGTGCTCTATGATTTACGGGTCACCGTATTAGGAACGTGAATTATAACTGTTTCCTTGGACAGGGATACGTTTCGCTGGGTGCAGCTAGTTTCTAAATAATGGATATCTGGATAAGATTATTTCATGTTGGTGGCCCATGGCAAATTGCTGTGAGATTATATTATAAATCGCGTACAGAACCTTCTACTCAGGGACTCTTTACAATTGTCTTACGCCTCATCGGCAATTAATTATTTTTGGAGAGTCGTAGAGTCCCTTGTGAAAGGTCACTTCCAGCGAAGTAGGTACTACCTATTTCTGTGTTCCCGTGTGAAGGGTATGGTTGCCGGTGAAATATGGACAAGCACCTTTATGCCTCAAGTTGACGGTGGATGTGACCTACACAGTAAGGCTTTGTTACTGTCAAGAGTTGCATTAAAGAGCAGATAGGCTTGCCTATTCACTCTCGATACTGCAAAAAAAAATAGATATAAGTAGGTACATAGATATTACAGAGCATAGAATATTACTCTTATAATGACGTATCTAAGTGACGAATAGTAAACTTAATGGACTGGCGAATGTAGTGATTAATAATAATAATATTAGCATAATATAATTTCAGTTTTATTTGTTATTCTCGTTTATTCAAATAAGTAATTACTGTATTTAATATTTCTTTGCCTGTGGGCGGAACATGGCCGAATAAACCTAAACCTGTGTTTCGGACAAATGAAGTATTTGTATTTGAATACCTACCTTATGAACTTCCCGTTGTGTTCCCGTTATCCCGAGGCTATTATCAAAAGTCCTTTTTTAGTGTACATCTACGCTATAAAGGGAAGCAACCCTGAAAATCTATAGTCTCTAGGATATACGGCTTGGACTGTGCGTTGATATTCAGTTATAAAATTAGCTACACGATGATTTTATATTATTTACTTATCTACAGCTGTTTATGTTGAAATAAAATATCTACGAGAACAACAGTAAAAAAGAATGTATAGAACATAGCTTTCCATTACATTGCGCTTGAGAAGATTAATAATATACAGTTTCCAAAGGAGTCGTAAGAATCATCATACAAAAGCCATTAAAAATTCGCATGAAATATTTACACGTCCGCTCGCCGCGGTGTTTCGCGCCCTTCTGCCATAAATCACTCGTGCTGCCGCCAAACGGCAATATGTGGAAACATGTGTTTACGTAGGAGTTAATTTGTCGAATTTATCTGCTTGTCTTGGGCGGGATTGAGAAATATTGCGATTCTTGAGTTATGTTACTTCGCTTGTTTATAAGGAAAATAATGTCCGCGTTTGGATGTAAACGTAATCTTGATCACATAGATCTACCACCCATAAAGCAATCTCTCAGTTTTAGTACATCCTTTAATGCGATAAGGCACTAATATTATACACACAGTTAATACAGTCTTAGGAATAAGTAAGTACTACGGTAAAATATATATTTATACTTACAGCTTTCAGTTCAAGAAAGTGTGCCAATCTACTGACCTAATATAATGAACACTACCTACCTTAGTATAGAGGTGAATTATCATGCTTAACGCAGGCAATTATCTAAACAATTGTTTGTCATAGTGAAAATGCGTAACAAATGAGTACGTAGGTACAAAGGAACGTACTCATGATTTTTTGCCAGCTTAAAAAGCAATCCTAGAAACCTATACAAAACTCAAAAGTTCACAACACATCTGTACCAATGATGTTTGTGTCAGCTTAGAAAGTAATCCAAGAAACTGAACAAAACTCAAAAGTTCACGATACATCTCACCGCAGAACTCTTCTATCCTTTAATACTCTCCCTGAATTCCTGCAATAAACTAACCCTTCTAATCCCGGCTATAATGAACTGGGATAGAGGGGTATTAGCTTCCCGCTTTCTTTGCCCTCTCAACATGTGAATAAAAGTTCTTTCATTGAGACACCCATCTCCGTTGGACTTGTTTCGATATTATGTATATAAGTAGGTATATTTATCGGGTATTGTAAGATATCTTTTACTTATTCAAAATGATATAAAATTAAAGATTCATCAGTAATCATAGTTTGCAAAAACTGTTTGATTTACTGTATAGATATTAGTGAGTATTTTTAACTCTTGCTTACTAGACCAAATCGCTTTCTGTGACAGAGGTAGGTGCAATCCGATGTAGGTTGGTAAGGTAGGTAGGTATTTGCTATTGCGGTCGCGGTTTAACCGTGGCGGTCCCTACAGCTCATCATCATGGATGTCGTAAATGGCGACTAACGGATCTCACCAGAAGAAGGGCAGCAGCTACCTTCTGTGTATTATCTTCACCTTTACTGTGATCAAAAATCCGCCTGCCAAGCGTGGTGATTATGGCAAAACCATCCACTTAAAGGAGGCTCTGTCCAGCAGTGGACAGTAATGGGCTGTTCATGTGAGGTAAGGTACTTAATAAAGTAGAACATTATAATGTACATTAAAATATCTGGCTATCTGGTATCCAGCCAGACATTAATAAGCTAGCTATAGTACCTTGAAACAATTTAATTTTGCTCTGGCTCGTTGAAACAGTGAATTGACAAAGCAACAGATTGTTCTAAAAACACAACAAATAACTTCAAGTAAAATCACGCTCGGATTTAGGATGGCTGTTGCTATGCTACTATCCGAACAAACGGACGAAAAAAAACGAAAAAAAAATGAGGAGCGTCTTTTTTCCAAAGATTCGCAAAAACTAGTGAAATTCAGCTTCCGATTGTATCGCATTGCTTATTTTCAATCCGTCCGTGCCATTTTTGTCCGGTCGAATTGTCCGGTGCATCACAATAATCGCCCCATGCTTCTATATTGTCACTACGTGTGCGGAATGTTGGATCATTTTCCGGGATTTCGTATTTTTATTCGGTATCGATTTTCGACGGGTCTCTCCGGCCCCACCCGCGATTGAAGGGTTGGTCGCCCGTGTAATTGGTCAGTTACAATTCATTATGTCGCTTCATCGTGATTTTCAACGTTTTTGCGAAATAATACGTCTTAATTTCTCTGGTTCGTTTTCAAATATTTCATGAATTTTAAGTTGAGTCTTAGTAGAAACTGTTTTAATAGGAATCATCTATTAAAACTTAAAATTTCAAAAAACTTAAGAAGTTACTACATAACTTAATTTTATTTATAAATTGTGACTAAAAAGATCCTATTAGAGACATTTTCATCGAAACAAGAACTCTGAGAATTTTTTTTTTTGTTCAACTCCTTTGCCCAATATCTTCCTCTTGACAAGATCGTTCGCAATAAAGCCTTAAACTTCACAAACTTTACCGAAGACAACTTCCAACCCCCCAAAGAATAACACCCGTTGATTGGCATCCCCAGAGGGCGCCACTTGACCGGAACTGCAGCGTCTAATGAAGAATTACCGCCCCCGACCTTTGGGGCTATCACTTGTTTAAATATTCGACGCTTGTTGGGCAGTTCTTTTGAGACAAGCTTTTGAAGTACGGATTTTTGTTTTTTTTTCGTGAATTTAAAAACACACTATTTACACAATTATTACTTAGATTGCAAGGACATTTAAGCATCCTTTATCGATTTTGTAATATACCTACATACTTGTCGAACCTCTTACCGTTCTAGATATCTACTTATCCGATAGTTAGTTAGTTTTTTTTTTCAAATGGGTGATCAGAAGGTGCCTCTTGAAGACATCAGGGTCGTAAGACCTAACAGATACTGGAAGCTGATTTCAAGTTTAATTAGTTTAGTTTCTAAGCTAGAGGTAGCCTCGGTAGAAAACCTCTGCTAAATTCAAAATGTCTATTAAGAAAATGTACACAGGGATACCATCATGTGTTTGTCTTCTCCTTCGCTTCTTCATCGATGGGTCAGCTTTATAGCGAGGCTTCCCTGGACGAGAAGTCTGCAATTGGGCGAGCCTTTTTAATTAATTTCACACACTGCCGTTAGTACCTACTTACTTAATGTTTTCGACGTGCGCGGTCGATCAATTTATCTACCTGTACCTAGTTATATCTTTATCATGTTATTGATGAATGTGTTGTATGCTCGCAAATAGGTACATATCTATGTACCTATTTATTAAAAGACAATGAGAACCTAATGTTTAGTTAAACCTTAAAAACCACTACTATATGTACAACATTTAAAGTTAATGAATATATCTATTGATATCTATCTAGCCTCAAAGTAAGCAATGTTTCGTTTGGAGAATGATGAAGGTTACCTGAATTCTTAGCTTACTTTTTTGCAAGTTTCTGCGGTCACGTCTATCTCAACTCACCCCCTCTATTAGGCAAGTATTATTTAATTTCGCCTTGTGAAAACAGCATCCCTCCACAAATGTTAGCTTTGGTCGACACCGACATGTGAAATGGACAAATACGAGCAAATTATTGCTTTTCTCGATATAAATAGCCGGGAATTTTGGTTTAGGGCTGCATTTACACAGTAAAGTAATCAAACAGTAATAATGTCACAAATTTACTATTTTATAATCGCAATAGACATTTATGAAGGTAACTTAATGGACTTAGCTCAGAATTTCGGCGACAGAATTAGCTCCTTACTTACCTAAGTAAGGAGCTAATCCTTATTGACAGAATTATGGACAGAATTAGCTCCTTACTTACCTAAGTAAGCTAATTCTGTAAAAGCTGTAAAAGCCAAGCAGCTTTCCGTCTTAAACATAAAAAGGACAGCTCTTTTCGGTGTAACACCAGCCAATAGTTGGTTCGCGTCAAATCGATCGTCTGCGGGTGTTCGTTTAGCGGTCACTAGTGGGGTGCTTGATTAAATTTGCCCATCTCGACTTTAAAGGGGACGTAATGATGCTATTCTTTCGACCAGGAAGAAACATTTTATATTACGATGCATCTAAGTTACCGTACCCAAAGGTTGCCATCGGGACCCTTATAGGTACAAGTGACAATACTGGTTCCTATACATTGTCTTATGATTATATATCTTGACGTCCGCCTGGCTAGCTACCACCATTTAAACTGAGTCTGACGTCATAACAACAATTCTATACTGTTGTGTTTCGAGCATTTCGAGGTTAGATAGCGAGTTTCTCAGACTGTTGATGATTCCATGTGAACTGCGCACTTTTGGCTTATCATAACTTGAATTCAGGCGACATGAAGGCCAAGCGTTTCCTCGTTGAACAATAAAAAAAAATAGGACTCATACAAGTGAAGTTTCGTCTTGAAATGTGGATCGGATCAGAACCATGTATGTGTGCGTGCTTACGCTTTTGCATGTTTAGGCATCGTATACGCTAGAGCGAAATTTCCCAGTAAATGCCTTTAAATTGACTTTATTTTTATCTAGAAATATCACCTATTCTTCCTAGCACCTAGTTTCCTAGCTCCAAGTAAATATCTACCCATTCCGCTTCATCAGCCGCAACAAATTTTTATTAAGCCCGCTAAGTCTCCGTATAATTTTCTCATTTCGGTAATGTTGGCATCCCTGATGTTGCTGTAATTGGTGTTAGCTGAACTTAATGAAGTCCCGCTTGATGGCGATGGAGATGTTATGAAAGAATTAATGGACGGATATTAAAAAGTTTCGAGCCGTAAAGGATCAAATCCCAAATAGATAATGAGAGACATTTCTAGAATTTGAAGGATGATAGTTCACTCTCACAAGATGTTTATTTTTTGTATGTGGGTTTAGCTTTGGACTAGCGTTTTTTATATATTCATAGAAATCTATATCTATTGCACTAATAAATAAAAGAACGTGGGCGAACTTCATGCTACTAAACATTTTCTTCCAAATAACCTATACCGGTAAAATTCTATGTATCTAGTTTTATCAAAAGTGCAGGGTCGAGGTATAAAAACGAGTTGACATGGCGTTTCTATATTCTTTGGCTTGCCCAAAGAGTTTGAAAGACAAGTACCAGCTAAATGTCAAAGATTCCACTCCCAACTTGCCAAGCCACTACAAGATGCCCTCTGCCCAATAACTTGACACCAGTTTAAAAGCTGAAGTCATCTTCTCTTTCAACTTTCAATTCGTGTACCTATACTGCTAGACAAAGAATCCTCCGAAATTGGAATAATATAAACATATAATATATAAAATCGTGTAGTGATATATGTGATATGAATAGTGACTGAATGGCAGTTTCAGGACCTCACATTTGATGGGTTGACCATCAAATCAGAGGTCCTGAAACTGTACCTGTAGCTTCCGTAGTGTAGGGGTTCAGAAAGGATTTTAGGAAATTCCCACGGGATGAAAAGAACGAAGTCCGAGGCGTTTGCTAGTTATTACAATAAAACGGAAGGTCAAGGCACTGCGACAGTTCAAAGAATAAGTCGACTTGGCGTTCACTTCAGATGCTCCTCAGCTTTAGGTACGCGAAATATGGTTATTGGTAAATACAGCTTTAAAACACATTTTGGATTCAAAGCTGTGAAATTCTCCGCAACGTACACGGCTATTGTGTTATGTTACTAGGTAAGTAATTGCAATATATTTTTGATTTCGTTTTTAGTGTTCGATTAGGAACCAATATTTGTAAGTTGAGCGAAGTGTTGGTACTTACTCGTAAAGATTCAGGGGGGACCAAGCCAATATGGAAAATATTAACATTCAATTTCAAAAATATTAGGTATTTGTTATTACAAGATAAATAAAACATGTAAAGTTACATGTTGGTAATAATTAATGCGTATAGGTAATATTTACCAATACCAACTGACAAACCAGGACGGTTAGTTTATTTTCTTCTTAACCGTCAACCTGATTTTCATAAAAAACCCGTTCCATGCGTACTTAACTCAGAAGAACCACCTTAAGCCATATCCTGCGAGATGTCCAGATAGCCCTCCTCGTGCTTTATTACGATTTAATTCAACAAAGCAGAGAGGGACCCGCTTTGATATGCCGACTTGCATGTTCTGTCGGGTGCGTATGAGTTAGGATTACGTGAGACAGTCCGGCAAAATATAATGTAAGAAACCACAATTTTTACATCTTCGCCAGACATATCCTACCAGACCATACATCTAGAAATTTAAACATTTATTCAAGCACAAGTAAGTACAAAAATAGGTTAAGCAAAAATAGAACAAAATAAAAGACAAAGATATCAATAGATACCCTTCGCGCTATACCTATACCCAACAGGGTAGGTATGAACAAACCACCACTACAGTGTTCATATAATCTACTCGTTGGTAAATCACCAGGCTACCGTCGCGTCGCGACAAAAGGTCCCTCAGCATAATGCTTATCACTAGTTTAAATTCAATATCCAACCACCTTGTACCTATACCTATACCTACATAGTTTACTGTAACGCCTTCTCGCTGGGACTTGCCCTTTTGTGTGAATCTTACTCGTAGTTATTTTAGGCCTCATTTCATCCTTGCCTACGTAAGTTGCGATGTCAAGAGGCTAGGGTATCCATCGCCTCATTTTCAAAGAGCGATCTACGGTTTCGATGATATGCATCTATGATTTACTAAAAGTCATTTGGCTGAAGTTATTCATATCACAGTATTTATGCTCCAATTATAGTCGGTGAGTCTCAACTTAGTATACAAATTCGATAGCGCGATATGACACCAGTGAAAATGTTGAGATGCGGCTGAGGTCCAGTTTCGATTCATCTTATAATTTTTAAGGCGATTGCCACCCTGACTCATTAAATATAAAAAAACCTTGCATACAAGTACAACCGCTCTTATTTGTAAACGATGATATATATCTATATATATATCATCGTTTACAAATGCTTGTAGCTAGCTACAAGCTACAAGTCTTGTTAGGATAATCAATAGCAAGAAATTCAAATAGGACTTTGCCATAAAGGTATCTGAGAGTTTAACATTAGTTGCATTAAGAAGGTTACCTGAATAAACATTCACAAAATCAGTTTTTTAAATGTATTTATTTAAATGTTATCTTAGAAGTTTTTACTAACAAGTTGTTACCCCGAAAACGAATGGCCAATAGCCTACTTACAACTAACATAGCGACGTGCAACCTTCCCCACGACAGCGAAACCTGCATTCAAAACTGTTGAAAGGCCCTTCTAGCCTTTCACAGTAAAACCAAAAGTCTCAGCAGTTGTCACCACTGAAGTTGAAGCCAGGAACAAGAGCATAGGCTTGTTTCTTATCTAAACCTCCCAAAAGCGGTTGAGGTGTAAAACGATCGATGACGATGATGATGACCCCCTAAATCAAAATGACATTGAGCACAAACAAAATAAAAAAGATGAAAAATACTTAAGGTAATAATTATCCTAGTATTTATCAGAAGTTTTCTCAAAGAAATAATCATAAAATTCAAAATGATGGAAGCACTACACGCTCTCGGATAAAGTCATAGCAGAAACATTTTGTACTATTTTGAAGCAAACATACAAAATTACGATCATCTGGATGCAACAGAGATATTTTTACTCTTGTTTCTTGTCGCTGGCAATTCTAACCTAGTTTTGATAATATTTTGCGTGAAAATGTTATAACGATGCTTTCAAATCACAGGTCGTTAAAATTATATTTATTTACATTTGTCGGTTTAATATAATTGAATAATTTACGCAAATACCTATTGAATATCCCCTTATAAGGCAATCTGCCTCCAAGTGACTTGTTGATCTCAATTCGGACCATTATTGTTTTCATATGTGTATAGGTACACATTAGCTATGGCTAGGCGTTGTACTCGTATAGGATAGTGCACAGGTATTTTTTGTCTGTTGTAGCTTTTGATATTCTTGTACTTATCTAATTTGTCAGGGCTACAAATTAGATCTCTAACTAGTGTGTAACCAATCCTTACTATCCTATTTCTGACTCTTTTGTGTATATCTTGCTTGTGTCGTGCTCAAATAAATGTTTCTATTTCTATTTCTATTAATGGAAGTCCAGCAACGTTAATACCAACACATAGAGCCATCTAATATCACCGTCGACTTGCGATTGTGAAGTTTCACTGTTCCGTCTCCAACATTGGCGTCGTGTCTGTCTGTCTGTCCTCGCCGCTCACGACCATCCGTCACGATCGTGTCCTTGTGTTCAACATTGTCATCACTTTCTTCTACGTATAGGTTCGGGTACTTTCGTTCTAGGTACCTACCTATCATGTCTCTTGCTCTTGTATACACGTAGATAAAGGCTCAATATAGCTAGTGCCTGTCACTTTATGCGCGTTATCTCACAGGCAATGTGTATTGTTAAAAAAAAACAGGTAAATTGTAGAATTAAAGAAACGATGCCAGATGCAGAAGTAAGGCTAAATGGAAAAATAAACATACATTTTTTTTTTATTGATCGACGGGGAAGCGCTTGGCCTTCATTTCACCTAATAACAAGTTGAGATAAGGCCGAAGGTGGAGGCGCACCTCACCTGGAATCCTCAACAAACTGAGGAACTGGCTATCTTACCTCTTAAATTCCGGAACACAACAATTTTAGAATTGTTGTTATGGGGACAGAATTAGGTAAGATGGTGGTTGCTAGCCAGGCGGACCCAAACAAAGTCCTATCACCAACCACAATATATTGTACTTCCCATGGGGATCGAACCCGGGACCTCTGCATCTGAAATCGGTTGGTTGAACCACTAGACCACAAAGGCGGTTAAAATTTTATATTTGACCTAGATGCAAGATGAATACAAGGCGGAAGAAATAAAATGGAAAATAAGCATGGCTACAAATAAAATATATTGCTGATGAAATACCATAAAAAATACCTCAGCTATGCGTTTTACAGTTTTTGGTAAATTTTGGCTCAAAACACTTTAATTTTTTTTTTAAATCGCTACTACTAACTAGTTTAATTGTACTTTTTGTTTAATAAATACTACAAATAACATAAAACAATAATGTTTTTGAAAATAAAAATAAAAAGAACCAATATGGAAAATATAAAACATTAAGCTTTATATTTTCCATAGTGGTTCCCTAAAACGAACTTTGATCATAGAGATTCTGTCAGTTAGGGCACCAATATGTAAAAACAAAATTTTATACTTACACCAATAAATGTTGTTGTAAGATAGATGAGACCTATGTAAAAAGTAAAATTCGCCACTACTTATTTATTTTAAAGGAAATCCAACAGCACATCATAACATATAGAAACATAATTAGAATACAGAAGGCCAATAAGAGATTTTCACGATTAGATATCATAAAAAGTGCCTTTTTTCCATCTATCCACAATGTACTATTTTGAAGCAAAAATTTACCAAAATCCACTGATACGGAGCTACAAAAAAAAAACTGATACAAAGACAACATTCAACTGTTTTAAGCTTCATGTGCCTGTAATGTAATGTTACTATAGCAAAACAAACAAAACAAACAAAGCAAGGGTAGCGCTGCATGCAACCTGACACCATGAGATGCCATCGTGACGGAGCGGCTTGGCCGACGGTAGCTCTTCATCTGAGTTATGTCTCATTCGATGCGCATGCGCAGCTACCCAACTTTACATTGAGATTTACGAACGCAACATTTGTAACTGTACAGCTAAATTTGTTAGAATAATCAAAGATATTAAAGCGAAAATATCTTTTTACTTGTTTAACCAAACATACTCTGGACTGCTGCTATAACAATTCTAATTGTTTTGTTTCGACGTTTTACATACTAGATAGTCAGTTCAGACTTTTGAGGATTCCGTGGGAAGTAACCAAGCGATACTCCGTCATGGATACAGTCCATTTGAAAGCTTCATAGAATTTAAAGAGATTTGCATAACGCAAACATTCATTTTTGTGTTGCCATCTTGTCTCTATATTTCGTTGTTGCAAAAGTAGAGAAAAGTTTCGATCGACCTATTTGGTAAATTATCTATAAAACTCAAAGTTGTTTATGTATTGTTGCAGGAGGTCAAAGCAGAAGAACGCCATTAGGCCTCGCCATGGAACTCTTTGAACAGCACCAAGGCACACACATACTCCAGGTAATTAATAAAATAACACCTAAAAAAAATATACTTTTTCCAGCCCTACAGATAATGGCGGGGCCGGTACAGCACCTTCTCCTTGTCCACCCTCTCCTGGACTTGTCAAGTAATTTACACCAAAATTTTAAAACTAAACAAGGAACCAAGTTCCTTCATTTATTTCCATTTTGGGGCAAGATGCCAACAAAATATCACATTTGGTAGATGAGAAATTGCGTCAATCAATTATGAGATCGACGAGCATAATAGAAGAACCATATTATTAAAAATATAAGCGTTAAAAGAAACTAAGATGACTAAACAGAAGAGAGTCAGCTTACGAAGTAATGCAAAACATAAGGGCACAGTTATTTAGGTCAAAGAAACTCACAATTACAATGCAATGCCAAATTATTGAGACGTGTGCCTCGCTGCTTAAGTGACTAATCAATGTACCTAGTGATACCAATGTACTAATCAGACTTTCAATATAGAAAATACCTATGATACATAGGACATTTATTTTCACATAAGTGTCACATAACCCCAAACCATACTAATCAATATACTTAGCTAATCTCTATTATTTCGAATGAATCCTGAGTGTTAGTGTCCCAACCCCAAAATAGTTTAAACAATTATATTGATAGCCCAACAACAGCTGACCAACGTGGGTATTTCAATTCACAGTAAAAAAACTATTGAAGATTAAAGACTGTATTGGACAAAAGCAATCCAAGAGCACGAGCTATGTCCCAATATAAAGTATATTACCGTTCTGAAAGAGAGGCAGACAAGATGTTTCAGAACGGTAATATACTTCATATTGCGACATAGCTCGTGCTCTTGGAATGCTTTTGTCCAATGCAGTCTTCTTCATCTTGTCCTTATCCTAAACTTATGCGGATTGGCACTGCAAGTCCTTTCAGATTTTACTTTCACTCTTCCCTGTAACCCGACAATTTAGCATCCAATCCTCTCACATACATATCGTCACTCTTACAATCCATCCATCTGTTTCCTGGTCTAACCCTATGAACACCTTAAATCATAGCATTATGACAGCCAATGTTTGGTTACTGTAGAAGTTTTTGTATCGTGTCCCTGATGATTATGACCAAACCTACGCAAAAGCAACCGTCTTGAGGGTTTCAACTTTCAACCACTAGTAACAAAATTAATTACCAGTTGAAATTCGTCATTCGTGAGTACAAAGGCGACTCGCAACCAGTTTTACTTTCGACATCAAACAGTTGAGTGTCACTCGTTCTTTCAATCACCATTCTTGACCGACTTCACGCTTTTTGCGAACAAAACACACAATGATACCGGTGTATGATGGATTTACGAAACCCTAATTTAATATTTCGCAGATTTCACTAAATTTCAAAACTAAATTAAAAGACACACGTTTTCTAGGACACTGTGGGGTTGAGAAAAAATCTATTATCTATTGTGTATTATAATGATTCTGCAATCGATTCTGTGTCGTTATGTGGGTGCTGCGGTCTGAGGTTCTACGTGATTCCTTGGTTCTATTTATTTTTTGTAGAATGCTTTTGCGGGACTGGTTGTAAGAATTGTAAAAAGTTGAGCATGCACGGATGATTGCGACATGATAGTTTAGTTTAATCTGACCATGATCGCTTATGAACTGTAGGAACTGAAGGACTACCCGACTATAGGTAAATATATATATATATATGAAGGTTATGCCATAGACAAGCATGGACAAGCAAGTTCTAATTATAAGATTGAGGAACACAAGCGATAAGGTAAAAAGTCAAGTCAAGATATTCAAGCTCAGTTTTAGCAACAAGAAACCAACGCAAGAAATAAGCAATACAACACATAGGCACCTACCTAACTGTTATTATCAGTAGAGAAAGTGAACAACATAGAAGACTCGGTTAATCATGTTCGGCTTAATCTTCGAATAGATAAAACAAATAAAACTACATAATAGCAACAAGACGCAAGTGTTCAAAACACAGCACAAAAAACTTATCAAACCAAGTAGCCGAGTACCTTCACAACATAAACTAGAAACACGTCTTTACAATAAAACCGAGAATGCAAATCAACTATTACGGTCATAATCTACTTATTTGGAATATCATCGCGGGGCGTTTAGACGCAGATTTGTAACAAAAACTCATCAAGATGGATGTATTTTGTCAACCGTGCATCTCATTAAAGTATAGATGAGGTTGGAGAGTTATCTTACTAGAAGAACCATTTGACTCGTTACCTTTTTAGAGGAACAAGGAACGTTTCGTTATTGGGAAATTAAGCTTCTATGAAGACAAAATGCAAGAATGAATCTTTTCAACGGAGTATGAATGAATGTAATGAATGGAAATACTTTATTGTACACTTTATAAATAAAATTGGATAATCTAAAAAATATAGAATGGGCGATCTTATTGCTCAGAAGCGAGAAGTTTCATCAATTATGAGAAATATTCCTGCTTTTGTTATGGCTCACAAATAGCTTTGACGATAACATCGTTATTTGTTTCTATTTTAAATTTCTCCAATATTATCGAAACCCCAGTTTGTTTGTAGTAAAAAAATAAGAGTTAGGTACCTTTAAATAAGTCCTCTACATTTTACGTGGATGAGCAAGCTCTACTAAAAGATCATTTTGACATTACAAAAGTAGGTACCGACCGACGCGACCTAGATACCGTCCCAATTGTGTACTCTTACGAGACACACAGATCTACTTAATTGTTATCGTATCGTATCTTTGAAATTATCTTTCCTTCCCCTTTCCACCACCGGACTAACAGACATGCTACAATACGTAGGTACCTTGTAGATGTTCTACTGTGTCGATTATTTTGATATTTGAACGATTCATCTCTCCCTTTATCGTTGAGTACTAAATAAATGTAGTTCCATACCCTAGTTGGTTTTTTCACAACAATTCAATCTTGGAGTCTTCAAGACCAGAGTGAATAAGTCCTTTTAGACAATCGAGCTCCATCCTAAGCTATATTTTTACTTGTTATTTCAAGTATTGGGCAACTCTTGGCAAACCTATAAAAAGCAACGAAGCGCGATTCGTACTGTCTTTCTAACAATAATACAGTCGTTATCACAAGTTTCCATCTTAGCCTGAATGTCAACAAGAAAGTCTTATTGCGATTCAAATAGACCACATCAATTAGTATTCCAGTCTCTTCCAGCATCTCCGTATCTCGATGTAAATGATTTGGCCCGTGTTGTTGGTTTTTCATCAATTTCATCACCATTCGTTTGTTTACGTTTTTTGTCGAAGATTGTTCGATATCTATTCGTTCCGCGTTAGTTTTGTATGAATGAGCTTATTATAAACCGAGATGGAAAATTTTATAGAATGTAGGTAGGAACCTATATAACGAACTTTTAAGAGCTTTTTTAATTTGTCATAAAGATAATGATGACTAGCCTCGCTTCTCAGTTGGTAGTAGCTCTGCAGGGTCTCCAGGTTGAATTTTATTTTCTCTATTTCGAGGGAAATAAAAAATACTGCGAATTTTCGGAGAAGCCATAAACTTGGGAAAAGTAAAAAACTCTGAAATCAGTATCATATTGGAAAGGAAAAGTGAAAAGTTTTTTTATGGTACTACGGGTATGTGCTTGGCCTTCACCTCACCTCAACTCAACGCCATCTACGTTGTGTAAAAAATACCTGTAATATATTTAACTCCAGATAGGTACTTACAAGATATTCAAGGATCAAATCATACAAAACAACAATGATGCAATAATCTTATTAGAAAAGCGTTGTGCCTGAGATTAAAACAGGGGCCTTACTCTTGTATACAGTCACAATTATAATCTGAATCAGGCTTCAATTTCAATAAACGCAATAGACACTCTTAATAAACTCGAGATTAAAATTGAAACAGTGTAAACGATCGGTCATTATTGTCAAAATTGTATCGCATACCAATCCAAAAAAAAGTCCAATCACAGTCCATGAACGTCAAAACCGCGACAAGAGTACCGAATTCACGATGAGAACAAGCGGTAGACGACTTTACTTCGTTCCACTAAATCCCACTACAACTCGATTCCAATCTTGCGCTGGTGCCATATTCGAGAGTGCCAAATACCACGATTTTGGCATAAAATACGAATCGCGATTCCATTCGTAGGTATGTCCAGAGTAAGGCCCCAGGTCAGCCGAAGTAATGTGCGTTGCCTAATGATTGTACTGTACTATGTAATTGTGTGTACAAGAGCGTTCTTCTATTCTATTCTAAGTAAAGAGAAAGCATGATGCATAGCGTGGTACTTATTAACTAATTGACATTAGCCTAATGCTCCATCATCTCTCGCTTTTAATGGGGAATGTGGAGTCGGTTCTGATCCTCCATTCTCCTCTGTCAGCCGTCATCTCACTCAATCATTTAATGCCTCTACACATACAACAATTAATCCATCTATTCATCATTCTCATCTTTATGTTGCTTCTTATACCTAGACCAAAATATTACAATGCAATTGTTTATCTCATTTTTATAAATGGTGGGTTAGCCTTGACCTCTAGGCTTGTCTTGCCCAGAGGCTTTTAGAGCAAAGATCTACGATAGAGCGATCTTTCTCAGAAGGCACTGCCTTCTTCTTTGTCTTATCTCTGAGACTTATTAAGATGTTAATAACACAAAAAATCAAAACCCGTGACGGGACTTAAACCCTCAAGCCGGAAAATCAGCGCATAGCTGAAACGAATAAGGCGCAAATCGCGTCGATACCCTCGTGGCTCAATTTGATGAGAGCGTTTCCAGCTTGAGGAAGATATGCGGGTTCGAATCCTGTCACGGGTTGTGATTTTTTTGTGTAATTTTACCAATGTTGCAAGCCCTTGTAATACAATACAAATAAATATATATATATATAATATATATATATAGAGAGAAGCTACGTAGGGTTAAAACTTAGAGACCGAGTTAGAAATACTAAAATTAGAAAAATAACTAAAGCAAAAGACGTGGCTAAAAGAATACTGGGTTTAAAATGGAGATGGGCTGGCCACCTACAGAGGATAAACCCAAATAGATGGTCACAAATCACGACGAATTGGTTTCCCAGAGACAAGAAGAGACGAAGAGGACGACCTCACAAAAGGTGGAGTGATGAAATCGTAGGTGTGGCCGGGAATCTCTGGACAAGAGTCGCAGCGGACAGAGAAAAATGGAAAAGTTTGGAGGAGGCTTTCACCGCCACAGGCGGTCCCATACACAATATAATAGGTTACATTTTAATATATAAATACTAATACGCAAACATAACAGGAACAAGAAAACAATCATAATATAGATAGATTAAGTTAATTTTAAGTACCTACTGTTAGTTTTTTTTTTTTTAATAACTTACTTTATTAGTCTTATAATATTGTTATTAATTTGTTTAGTGTATAGGAAAATAAAGCTCTTTTTATTTTTATTTTATTTTTATTTTATTTTATTTTTTATTTTATTTATTTATTTATATATATATATATATATGTATCTTTATTAATATGATGTTTTTTTGTTTGTTTCAGTCATTGGATGGGTTCGCGTTATCCGTGGCCGCTGATGGGAGGTTCCTGTACATATCTGAAACTGTATCAATATATTTAGGTTTATCACAAGTAAGTTATTTTCCTAGCGTACCTAGACTATCTGTAATTCACATCTAAAGACTTATCAAATTTATTAGATAAGTCTCATAGCTCAGTTGGTAGTAGCTCTGCCTTTAGCGTCGTAGGTTGTGGGCTCGATTTCTACCCGGTACGAATACAAATGTTTGTTCTGTATTTGGGTGTTGTAATTTATAAGAGTATATATAATAGAAGTAGAGCTCCTTGTGAAAGGGCTCGTCCGGGGAAGTACTACCACCATACCTATTTGGCCGCCAAGCAGCATTGCTGTTTCATTTTTAAGGGTATGGTTGCCGGTGAAACTACGAGCACGTGAGGCTTAGCACCTTTAATATGCCTCAACTTGATGGGCGCAATGCAGTGCCGCGTTGGTCAAGTTTTTTTTTTTTTTGTTAGTGACCTACGCATTAAGGCTATATTATAGGCAAGCAACGCACACAGTGGGCTGCTTTGCAGTAGTTCCCATAATAATCGCCATAGACAAACGCTTAGTTTGGAACTAGATTGCGTAAAATTAATGTCCTATGACATTTATAATGTTTGCTCATTATACATGCATGATGAAAGTTTACCTACTAATCTGGTTGACTACATATCTTACTTAAATTAAATAGTGTGTATCTACCTCTCTATTAAACATTCTGCTGTCCATTTTACTTTATAATATCTACTATTCTGTTACCTATATTCATGTTTTGCCTTTCATCCATTTTCAATCTCGTACACCATCTATCTACGCACACATGTAAAGGTACAGTCGGCAGATAAAATCTGAAAATTCGTCGAGACATCCGGTGGGAAAATGCATTTGATATCAGATAAATCGTACACGTGTTACGTTATGACGTGCACGTGGGCCTATTTTTTAGGCCCATTTGGGTCTATGATTCTGTGAAGGCTTTTTTGTGAACGTTTTGAGGAACTGCAAGTTCTTTGAGAAACCTGACACTCGCAGAGGCATAAAACATTGTAATCAATAAAAAACAAAGTAATTTATAATGTTGCAGGTTTTCTTAACTAACTAAATAGAAGCTCTGTGTAAGCTTTTAAGAAACAGACAACAAAGAGAAAAATGAAACGAACAATAATCTGATGCTAATGCCAGAACTAATAAATTTTGTTGGCACCCAACAAATTAAATTCTCTGAGTAACGACACATTTTAATCGTGTCGTACGGACGGAAAAAATATAAAATTAAATAAAGTTACAAAAATTAAAAGAATCCAAAAACAGGGAAACTCGAGCCAACATGGCTTCGGGGGTGGTGCGAGGGAGATAGGGATATAGGGGGAAAGGGACGCTGCGATATGCCGGTCACGTTTCGGGCAAGGCAGGCGCGTGCTTCTCATTCTAATGCTGATGCGAACCTTACCGCACACACACCCCCGAAACACGCACACTTATAACGACACAACACCTTTCACACAAAGACAACTTAGGGTTGTCCGATCAAATGGGTTCAAAAGCCTTTCTTTATCAGCTGACTTTTATCCTTGTTAGTAGTACCTACTAGTTACCTGGTATACCTACAAAAAACTTAACCTTCTATGTGCAGAATTTAACAGAACGATTAACAGCTCGGCTATATATTTTATAAATATGATGGGTTAGCTCTTGACCCCTAGTCTTGTCTAAATCTAGGCCAGAGCAAGGTTTATAACTATGATGCAGCAAGCTTCGAGCTCATCGACAGAAAACGGCAAACCGTTTCACACCGGACTTCGGCTGGAGACACGTTATCTAGGTGGCTGGAGGGACGCTAGCCATGTGGACCTATACAGGTCCTTCAACCAGTGTTGAGATAATTCAGCCGTATGAGCTATAAAGCTAGTAAAACCGATTTCGAAGCCTGGATCGGTCCACCAGGAAATAGATCACACCTACCCCACGAACGTCAACTTGTTTACGATAATCTACTTACGAGCCTTGTATCACAATCATGATGCAATTTATTTGTAGCATAAGCCTTTAGTTTAACACAAAACTTCTTTGACAATACTCAAGACATTGCCAACCCTATCCCAAGTCCATACATCTAAGTACCAATTTGTAGGTAGATACAAAACATATAAACTTCCTGGTAAATAAGCGTATACTTTCTTGTACTCAGCTACTCATATTAAATTCTGTGTTTATCAGCTAAGGGCTGATGATAGTGTTGACAATAGGAAATCAACTCTTGATAAGGGAAATCGGTATTATGTGCTGTATTAGTATATTTTTTTCATATCCTAACAAGTTTATACGCGATACCTCTCTTTCCTAGTATATGTTTTCCCGCTACGTCACGTTCCCGCTGCGACTCTTTCTTGCTATGTCGCTCCTGTTTTGTGCTGTTTGTAAGCTTTTGTACCCGAGAGTAAGTATTATTCTACTAGAAACGTTTACGTAATTACTGCATTTAGTACGTATGCTGATTGGGTCTTCAGACAACTTAGGTCGGGGGTAAAAGGAATTATGTTATGTGGGGTAATTTGAAAGCTAATATACTGGTAAGCGGTAAGGTGGAACTAAGGTACTATTCAAACTTGTATTAAAATTTTATATATTTGGGAATTCATGGTATTTGTAGAAGAGATTTGAAAAAAAACTTACGGGATGACCGCACTCCATGCATTAGTTTATCGTTTGCAAGTAGATTAGGTAGATATATATACTAGGCATGTTCGACCCATAATTTTTACCATCAGTACAGCTCGACAGTCTAAGCCATCGTCGCGAGGTGGAGTTTTTTTACAAAATGTTCTTCGGCCTGTGTCCAGGATCTTCACGACCTCATTCCAAGACACACAGCTAATTACGAGTATCATCCTTTTTAGTAGGATTAAACGCTTTCAAATGTGTTTTAGAAACTTAGATCATCCCATAATCTATACTATTTTACAAGAAATGCTCCAAGATCTAAGTTGAGCAATTCTTGAGATTGAAGATTTCGATGAACCGGTCAAAAACGCAGGTCATGGCCACGTGACAAAGCTTAGGATCGAGGTAAACGGTCAAGAGATACAATAATGTCAGTGAGTAGGCTCTGGGCCAGATAGCTAATAGCTTCGAAAACAGACACGACATATAAATCGATCGTCGTAACGACGACGCCTGGAAGAGCTTCTAGTCTATGACCTTCCACACATACGCGCAAACTCATTGACATGTGCATCCTACCAGTTCTTACCCACGGCGCGGCGCTCAGACTTGGTCACTGACTGAGTTCCAGAAATCCTAGCTCAAGATCTGTCAGAGCGTAATAGAACGTAGACTCCTTGGACTAAAACGCAACAGAGTAGGTACAGAATACGGTGATAGGTTCCCTTACTGATATTGCAAATGTAGGCCCAAAGACCGCAAGTGTGATTGCTGTCAAGTGGGATTGGCCATGTAAGCCGAATTTCTACAGACAAATGGGCAAAGGCTGCAACTCTTTGAACACCTCAGGATGGACGGCAACGTCAGGGTCGGCCGCGCAAGCGTTGGTGGGATGAGATCAATCATTTCGATAAGGAATGGTGGATGTTCGCAAAAAACCTTTGCCCAGGATTAGTATTTTATTATCTTTGCCCATGGTGACCTTTACCCAGCAGAGGGAAAATATTAGTTACATAAAATACATCTAATAAACCAATTCAAAGTCAAAGTCAAAGTCAAATATTTTTATTCAGTAAGATTTTTTAGGATCACTTTGAAACGTCAAATCTACCGCCTGTTCGGAATCGCGACCAGCACACAAGGAGAAAGGCAAGAACCTCGGGCTAGTTTTTTTTTTTTTTTCATGATCCATTACAATAGCTTAAAATTATCTAATACTAATTACAATTTATTCACTGGAGCAAATTCATTTTTTTAATGCCAGGCTTTCTTATCTTCTAGGTAATCTGAAATTTTATAATAAGCTTTCCTGGATAGCTTTTGTTTTACAAAATTTTTGAATTTATTATTTGACAAGCTTAGCACATCACTTGGCAATTTATTATAAAAGCGTACAGTTTGCCCTATGAACGATTTATTAACCTTATGGAGCCTAGTTGTGGGAACAGCGAGTTTATTCTTATTTCTAGTATTATAATTATGTTTATCACAGTTTTTGTCAAATAAGCTTATGTTTTTACGCGCATACATAATATTTTCATAAATATATTGGCAGGGCATAGTCAATATATTTATTTCTTTGAACTTGTCTCTTAATGAATCTCTGGGACCCATTTTGTAAACAGCGCGAACAGCCCTCTTCTGCAAAACGAATATGGTGTCTATATCTGCAGCACTTCCCCACAGTATTATGCCATATGACATAATACTGTGAAAGTAACTGAAGTAAACTAGTCTTGCTGTAGCAACGTCTGTGAGAAGACGTATCTTCTTTACAGCATATGCTGCAGAACTAAGTCTCTTCGCCAGTTTATCTATGTGTGGGCCCCATTGAAGTTTATTATCTAAAGTTAATCCCAAAAATACAGTGGTTTTGACTAATTCTATGTTTTCCTCTTTAACTTTTACATTAGCTTTAACTTCAGTTACATTTGGTAAAATAAATCGAATACATTTGGTCTTTTTCTGATTGAGTACTAAGTTATTTACATTAAACCAGTTAACAATTTTTGAGATTGCATTGTTTACGTTGTCAAAGTTAGTCATTTGTCGCTTCAATCTAAATAGAAGTGACGTATCATCTGCAAACAGAACAATCTCATGGTCATCTTTAATTATTTGGGGCAGATCATTAATATATACTAAAAACAAGAAAGGCCCCAATATAGAACCCTGCGGCACACCCATGGTAACCAAAGATCCTGAAGAACGCTGGCCGTTCACGTCGACATGCTGTATGCGATCACTTAGGTAAGACGTGAGTAAGTCTAGTGCAACACCCTTGATACCATAGTGGTCTAATTTCATAATCAGTGTTTCATGGTGCACGCAGTCAAAAGCCTTAGACAAATCACAAAAGACTCCCAACGCATCATGTGATTTCTCCCAGGCCTCGAAAATATGCGATACTAAACTAATACCGGCATCAGCAGTTGAGCGACCTCTTGTAAATCCAAATTGTTTATCATGAAATAGGGCGTTAGCATAAAAATGACTATGTAACTGTGTAAGAATAATCTTCTCAAAGATTTTACTAAATGTCGGTAGTACTGATATCGGCCTAAAGTTTGTTGGATCAGAACTGTTACCAGATTTAAAAAGAGGAGTTATTTTACTATATTTCATTAAATTAGGGAATACGCCGCAGTCGATGCATTCGTTGAAAATAAAAGCTAATTCAGGCGCTATAACGCCTATTATAGGTTTAACAATGCTTACAGAGATGCCCCAGAGGTCAGAGGTCTTCTTTTCATTTATAAGTTTAAATGCTTTAATAATATCGTTATTATTAACATATTTGAAATAAAATGGTTTATTACATGATGGTACATTGTTTTTCAGTATTGACTCTGCCATAATATTTGAAGAGTTCAATGATTTTGTGGTAGAAACAGGTATATCAGTAAAAAACGTTTCAAAAGCTGTTGCAACATCAATATTTTGGGATATGTTAAGATTTCCTATTTTTAAATTAAATTCGTTAGTGTTGCTGCTTTTCCCTTTTCCAGTCTCACTATTAATAATTTTCCAAGTAGCTTTAATTTTATCTTTACTATTTACAATCTGTTTTCTCAAGTATTGGGATTTAGCGGCCACACAAACTTCCTTAAAGATTTTAGAATATTTTTTTACTTTATCATTAAACTCTTCACTAAAGTTGTACTGTTTTTCACCATAAAGTTCATACAATTTTCTTCTACTTTTATGTATTCCCGCTGTTGCCCACTCACTAAATGTTGCATTATCAGAGACTGTGATTGTTTTGGATGTATATATTGAGTTAAATATGTTGCTAAATTTAGTAAAAAATGTATTATATAAACAATCAGGATAGTTGCCATTATATGAAACAGGTAATTTAGACATTAGTGCTGATTTTAATTTTTCCACTCTATCAGCTGTCAGTGGTACAAAATTAATTTTCCTTTTTATATTAGTTTTACATTGTGTTTCGATTTTAATCATTTCTCCTAGATGGTCAGATTTTATTTTACTTATTACACTCTTCCATATAATGTTGGCATCTGTAAATATATTATCTATACATTTAGCTGAGGTTTCAGTTATTCTAGTAGGCTCCATAAACATAGGTTTTAGATTAAAGGAGTTAAACAGGTTAGTAATTTTTTTGCTATATGTGTCTTTGGTCAATAGATCAATATTAAAATCTCCACAAGCTATCAATTGTTTTTTTGATTGTGACACTTTAAACAATATTTGTTCCATAACATTTTCAAAAATTGAATATTTGGCACAAGGTGGGCTGTATACACTTATGATAATGAATTGCTCCAGCTCTACACAAGCTATTTCAATTTCCTTTTCAACTGAATGATTAACAATGTCAGTCCGATCTTTAAATTTTATTTGTTTGTTTAACAATATTATTGAGCCACCTCGGATGTGATTCACTCTGCAGAAAGAACTGCCAATCTGGTGATTACTGAAATTAAACATGAGCTCATGTTGTTTAAGCCAATGTTCAGTTATGCAAATGATGTCAATATGATCAGAGTTCATGAATAATTCCAGTTCAAGCACCTTGTTTTCTAAGCCTTCAATGTTCTGACTTAACAATTTGATATAATTTTTGGGTTTAGGGCATATTTTCTTAGTATTATTTACCAGTATAGTACACCTATTTGACTTATTTGATTTGGGCAAATTATTTAAACACATTTTTGACTTCCTTACTAAGCTATGTTTGCTATGTGACATATTTGGTGGCTCATTTATGCTAGAGGCTTCCTCTATTGTCTTATGAACTAATTTAAATTACTTGGAATATTTTCCAATACATTAATATCTTGTCTGTGCTCAATAAAAGCAGTCTGATTAGCCAAATTCTTGGCTGTTATACTAAAAAAATAAGATAGCGACACAGCTACCTGTCGTTTGTAAAAGTTTGGTAGGTAGTAACTACCTCGGGTCAAATAAACATTATTACTAACACAATTGTTAGAATCAATCAGATGGATTAAATTATTATTATGTGACATTGTATACAATGTCTTGTTTAATTTATATCTAAAATCATTTTCAGCTTGTGGCAAGCAATTACTATAAGGAAATGTAAACAATACAATTTTGTTTACATTCAGAGAGCTTATAGTCTCAAAGTATTTAATAAGGTCCCATTTGTTGACATCACCCCTATTTCCATACATGATGATTAAATTTGATTCCGGTGTCAGATTGGATTTTGATAACAATTTCATTACATCATGAAGACTAGAATTCGGTAAACAATTATTTATTACTGAGTGTCCCATCTTATTTAATATTATGCCTAAATCTTTTCCAATTTCATCGCAGAATATAACAGTTTTGTTTGTGATGGTTTTTTTAGTCGATGAAATCTTGGATCCAATACATACTTTAGGGCTCATGGGTGAGACTGGCCTCTCTGGCTGTGAATGCAAAGAGCGTTGGCAGTCACACAAATGATTGGCCACCAAAGAGTCATAGCGTTCCTGATTACTTTGTGACAGTTGAAGCAGTTCATCCATGGCCAGAGAGTATTCCCTAATAGCCTTTTGAGATTTTTCATAACGTGCAGTAATTGATCTCAAGCAGCCGTTAACACTGGCAAGTTCAGACTCAAGAAGTTGCATGTCATTTTCATATTTTGTTTTATTATTTTCTAGTTCTACTGTACACAGTTTGAATTTTTCTAATATTTCTAATTTACTCTTATTATTTATGCTCTTATTGTGTTTTTTTTGAGATTTTAACAATTTTGATGTTTTTGAGATCTGTTTTTTAATCTTTACATATCTTTTTGATGCGTTTTTGCTGCATGTTGTACCAGTGCCCACCACTGAGTCTTCATGAGTCAAATCAATCACTGTATTGGGCACATCACTACTTGCAACAGAAACTTGGCCGAGTACACTATCCACTGACAGTAATTCATTAAATAAATTTTGAGTTTTTTGTGCTGCAGAGCAATGAGATTCCTCTTCCAATTGTGTGATTCGTTGGTGGGCATCACGCAGCTCTAGCTCTAGGGCCGATGTTCTCTTCAAGGCAATCTCATACTCGGTACTGCACTGATCAAAACCATGAATTATCATTTCTAACCTATTTTGTTCCTCAAGTACACTCTCATATTGACAGTGTAATGAAGATAACTCACTTTTTAGTTTTGTGTTATTTCCTAATGCTTCTAACAATATACTTTCATTGTCCTCCCTTTCACAAGTCAACTGGCTGCACAACTCCCTGGCCAGTTTCAGCTCATGTAAAGCCAGTTGAAGTTGGGATTCTTCCTGGCGAGCTTTGCGGGTTTGCATACGGTTGGCCATTACAGAAAGTGTTATAATTTCAACAAACTTCTAGCCAGGATAATTGACGGCCAGATGAGGTTATGCCGGCTAAACCAAATTCGAAGCTCTATAATACTTACGTGTAATTATTGGATTGAAATTACATTCGAGATGTAATGTTTACGCTTAGAATACACTGTAAGTTAGATCAAACCACTCCGAACCGAGAGAACAATGACGAAAATTAACCGTGAGACAAATGGCCACTTTGCATCAGATACACATCACTTTTACAAAGTATTTATATACGTACACGTATGTTATCGATTATTCTAGTAATTTATGTCAATATTGTAACCAAAACACACTAAAATCAAATAAAATTACAATTTTATCATGGGACAAATCTCAGTCAGCTGTTAACCTTAGTGTTGCCACAAGCCAAAAAAAAAAATTCACCATTTCACAATCTGATTATGTGCCGGTATAAACTTCATTCGTAAAATTGACTGGTTTACTCGTCTTGTCGACTATCCATTGGCTAACTCTGGTGGCAGGCTGTAAACACCACCATTACATAAATACCAAGGCTATTTGACCAATCGACAAATACCCATAAAATCGTTAGGTACGTTCTGAGAACCGACCACCATATCGTCACCATTGTCTTAAAGAATTCATATGCAGAAGCATACTGCGGATACACGGCTCCTGAATGAATAATAGGATCCCACAATTATATTTGATAAATATATTTAGATATTTGCATTTTGTGAAAGGGTTGGGAAAGTCCAGCGGACTTGAGTATATGAATGAAATCATTTACATTATTTGCTTTGCAATTCTCAGACTGTAAGACATCAATCATCTGTCATTCATTTACCACCGCCAGAGTTTTTTGAACATATTGGTGTTCACTGGATCTTTGGATGGTTGATCTTTGCTGTAGATTATAGAGTTATAAGATGTACAGCAAATAATTGAATCCTCGCTTGACTTGACAGATAAATTAAATTACTTCACTTATCTCTTAACAGGCCAAGTATACATACCCACATAAAATAAACTCACGACATTTTCCCCTTCGAGGATTCACCTCTGATCACAGCTCAGATCGTGGATCTTATGAGGATTACGTTCGGCATATGCCCACGATTTGCAAGTAGGGGATTCGATACATGACAGGTTGCAAGCCATCGCCGCTTCGCGGAATACATTGCCACACATATCAAACAAATTTGTTGACCTAGGAACATGCCGGTTTCCCCATGATGTGACCTTCGCCGTCAAAGAATGTGCATGAGTAAAATAGGCACATAAACACCAACTAGGCCATTCAGCTCTTAAAGTTCTCATGTCAAAAATAAACTAAAGCATCTATTTTCTTCAATAACTTTCAAACTATGCATGTTAAAATTATAAAAATAGATTTGATCCTCTCATGAAGATAACCATTCATGTGATACACAATGTCGTTTGCAAAAAATAAATTTGTTGCACTTGAACGTTATTTATGCCTCGTGCCTGATAGCGTAACAAAATTATATGAACGTACCGAATTTGAACTTTTTCTGTCAGGAAGTTGTAGAGAAAATAGGGTGTGACAGACAGACATACAGATACGCGAGTGAACTTATTCATTTAGATTTTTCCATCGGGGTAACCCCTAAAAAGACACAAAATTCATGTAGATAAATCAAAACATATCTCTTTTAACCTCATCATCACTTGATCAAAAAGGTAAGTACCTTACCTTATCACCTATCGCTTCATCGTCTTCCATATATTCTCCTTCATCATTGTCATCAGCTCATACATCCTCGTTACTATGGCCACCTGCTGCGATGAGTGATAACAGCTGGTTCATTCATAAAGCCGGTACGTGACCATTCAAGCTTCCAACTGGTTTGACTTCTTCAATGTTTATGGTTGTAATTAGACTTGGGATTATGGGAGTGGCTCTAAACTTGAGTCATGAGAGATATTACTTTACTAAAAATGGTAGGGCCGTTTACATTCAAACGTATTTCGTGAAATGGTGTACAAAACAATTCCGCATATTTTACGGACTAATCGTATCACATAGATACTTTAAGCTGCAAACTTTTTGTAATTTGTTTCGTAATTTTGGGTACTGTAAAACACTCATGGTGTGTTCTTCGTAAAACAGCTAATACCTGAGCACTAGGTATTTGGGTCTATTGGGTGCTGACACACAATAGACCCGAACCGGATTTTTATTTATTAGATGATCGAACAGCGTAAATATACGATGAGGTTATAACCCAAAGTATCCCTACTATTTCTTATTAGACAAACCACAAGATCGTTTAAAACACGTGCTTTTTCTTACAGGTAGAGATGACAGGTAGCAGTATATTCGACTACATCCACCAACAAGACCACGCGGAGGTAGCGGAGCACCTCGGTCTGTCACTGGCGGGGAGAGGAGGTGCGGGATTGAACAGTCCAGCATCAGGGAGCGAAGAAGGCAGCCAGCATGGAACGAATAACCCTGATGGTAAGTCCGAGACAGCTTTACACCTGGCAAGATTATTACATTATTTCGTTGAAGAGTTGCACCGCCTAGGTCTAGTGGTTCATCCCTGGTGTGATCTCCAGGGCAGTACAATATTGTACTTGGTTTGGTTGGTGGTAGTACTTTGTTTCAGTCTTCCTGTCTAGCTACCACTATTTTACCTTAATCTGTCGCTATAACAACCATTCTAAATTATTATGTTCCGGCGTTTAGAGGCCAGTTCGTTATCATAACTTGAAACCAGGTGAGATGAAGGCCCAGGGCTTCCCCATCATAATAAACAATCATTATCAACAATGTCATTTTGCAAGTGTCTTGGAAGATAGTTTCAAATAGGCATACATTTTTTGTCAGACCGTAAACTGATCATGAAAAAACGATGCCAAAACCTTAGGTAAATACTCCTCTATTCGTTCGTCTCCAAAACAGGTAAAATCGAAAACGATGAATCAAAGCAAAGGCTCTGAAAAACGTGTACCTACTTACAGAATTCAATTTAACTTATACCCGAGGTCGTTGCACTGGGCGACGATACTGACATTTTCTCCGATTCTCCCATTTTACAATAACTATTAAATTGAATTAGATTAGGAGTCTTCACGGCGCGTTTGAGTTTTATGAATCGGTCAATCGGGAACCAGTGGGTATCTTTGTGCCATAAATTAATATTTCGGTTCTATGGGAACTTCAACATATCTAATTCAAGCGCCACTGTGCATCTAATATCTGATGCAACCTTCAGAACCCTTCATAGTTCGTTAAATGTATTATTAGATCCAATTTCACAATTAAGCGACTAAATTAGCAAAAAAGTCGGTGCTACAATAATAGTTGTATCAAATAAGCTACTCGCTTCACTGATCTCGGTGTTTTTATCATTATTGTGGTTATATCTTTATATGATAAAAAATATACGTTTAAATATAAACTTATAAAGTATGTATCGGTCGGAAACGATTTGATGACTTTTTCATAGTGATCAAAACCTAGGCAATAGAAATATGACTGCGGATTCTTGACATACATTTTATAGCGAAACCCACCAAGTTTTTACCGAAGTGTTTGTATCTTGTTATTCATATTTCTGTCTGATGAAACAGACTTCATTACACGTCCAATCAAACCATGACGGGACATACACTCGACCCCATTTTTTCTCATCCTAACGGATATACCGATTTCAATTTAGTCCACATTTAAGGGCTTAGAATCAATTTCAATTTAGATTCCGCCACAAAAACGTGTTGTAAAAAATCTATCAGGATCGCACTTGACAGAGAAGCTTTGTTGGATGACGGCCGTGGTGAAATGGAGTCAGAAAACAGAGGCTGTGAAGAAAGTTGATCATTGTCATCTGATGACCATGGAACTGAGGTTGAAATTCGTGCGATGGTGTCAGAACTATGATTGATAGGGGCAAGTGGTTCTAAAGTTGCTAACATACTTTACTCTACAAAACATTGGCCATGCAACAGGCAACTTCTAGAAAATTAAAAAAAAACCGATGAGTAAATTCTACATATTTGAGAAGGCAGCAATTTTGCAACAAGAAATAACTTAGACGTTGCTTCTAACAACAAAGGCGTCAAGGCTATCTACTATGAGTAGATTCTGCACTGAGTCAGTCTAGTTACGTATTTGGCACATCGGTGATTCAAATCTAGCTACACATTGTAAGTACACTTTGGGTTCTATGATTTGATCGCACTTTGCCTACTGTCGCACTTAGTTGGCTTTTCATTATTTTCATGATATCAGTAGCTCAAAGCCAACCTTTTTTGCGTACACCCGCGGTAAATTGAACGCACAACCTAAAATATGAGGCATAGATCATAGTAGATATGAGTAGATTCTGCACTGAGTCAGTCTAGTTACGTATTTGGCACATCGGTGATTCAAATCTAGCTACACATTGTAAGTACACTTTGGGTTCTATGATTTGATCGCACTTTGCCTACTGTCGCACTTAGTTGGCTTTTCATTATTTTCATGATATCAGTAGCTCAAAGCCAACCTTTTTTGCGTACACCCGCGGTAAATTGAACGCACAACCTAAAATATGAGGCATAGATCCTTGAAATTTTTAGTGTTTTGAATTGTACCTAGTCTAAAACTGGAATAAGAAATACTTTTTTGAAAACTTAACGCGGGATGATAGGCACATAGTCCCGAACAATCGCCACTTGAAGATTATTTTCAAAAACATACCTTCTGTTTTGCAGTAAATTAATTAACTCCAACAAGAATAAGGGATATCTCGAAAACTTTTAGAACCACAAACGCAAGAATGCAAGGAAATCCACCGAAATCAATTAAGCCACGGTCTCGATCCGATCCCAACGGTCCTCCGTGAATCTTTTAATTACCACTCGCTTCCCAATCGCGCTCTTAAAGGCTGAGGATTGCTTTCTTTGTTCAGACAAATTGAGATCTTTACGTACCATCATTGTTATTGAAAACATCATTAACATTTTTTATTACTTCCCCTTATGTCTCAGAATAAAGTTTTATGTGTGTGATGGTATCGTTCACGGTCACAGCGTCATTCATAAAAGTTATCGTAATGTGAATCTCTCTGTCAACAGTATCATCGTCGATGACGCTAGCGGCTAGTGGGTCGTTGTACAAAGGGATGGACCGAGCGTTCTGTGTGAGGATGAAAAGTACGCTGACGAAGCGAGGATGTCACTTCAAATCATCGGGATATCGGGTAAGGATACTGCTTAATACCACCCTATCTTTGAATCAAGTTGAAATTCAGTAGTGAAGCCCACCAAGCAGATATCATAGATTTCTGATATCGGTTGCCACATACTCAATTTAATTAGAATTTTATAATTCGATATAAAATATTTTTCTATTTGTGTTTATTATGGTGAGTCCATCCAGTGACTTAATTTCACGTAATAAATTAAATCTTTTTCAAAACGCTATCACAAAATGTTAACTTCCGAGTGAGATTTTTCATTTGGCTCTTTGCGGAAAGTCTTATCGAATGATTTATTCACTACCCAGTCATTAGCCACGAGAAACGAATAAGAATTTACGCTCGTTATGATTTTTATCTAGTGCATGCGCCAAATAACTTTGCTGCTACGAATAAATTGTGTGGAGGCATTGCAGTGTGTCCCTTGTTTGGCTGTTTAAAGTTCCACGAGGCAGCTTGACGATGTGGAGAATGTTTTAGTCGTTATGATGACGGTGATAATAAAGTATCAATGAAAGATGTTCCCAAAACTATAGAGAAAATACTTTATAAAAGCGTTTTCAAACAGCAGTACAGCTGCAAAGTTTCCTAGAGGACTGGACGATGTAGTGTAGATTGTTTTTAATAAGAAAACGGATGTTGAAATTTCATTTTCAATCTAGGTCGGAAGAGGAGAGGGTGAGCCGTCGAGATATGCGGAGGGTGGTAGCTGGCGGGTGGGTATCTTATAGCGAGATGATTTGTTATTATAATTATAGGAAAACCTATAGAAATTATGAGACAATAATCATTTTTCTGTGGGATACTATTTGGCCAAAAATAATCTAACCAGGACATAAGCATGGCATTTGAGAGTGTTTGATTGTTACCCTACAGCCTCAGAAGGAGATGCATGTATGTATGACTATTTCATTGGCACGCTATACGGCCTAAGCGGCTTGATTTATTTTGATGTATAAGGTGTCATTTGGTTTGTCGTTTGTAGGAGATTAATAGGTGGGAGGATACAAAAATATTGGGATTTTGTAGTTTTTTTTATATCAAATGAAAGAATGATTTTTCTGGTTCTTAATATAGGATAGATTGTACTTTTTAAGACTCCGTAAAACCATTCTGCAGTTGGATTTTAGATTATTCAACATTCAAGGAAGTTATTGTTTTTCAACTGGTACTAATATATAACCAAGGGCAGTCATTCTTCTTTAGCCGTAATAAATGGTGTCGCACGTCCTCTTTATCCGTCTTAGATCGCAAATATTATTGGTTAGAGTTATTGTTCAGAGTGGGGTGCCTCAAGGCACAGTTATACGGCCCCATAATTTTTGCCTTAACTCGGTGTTAGGTCATAAAATGTGATTATATCTCAAGCGACTTGCGAATACCGGCTAGGTACGTAAAATTGCCCGTAGATTGTTTTCGGGGTATAAATTTTGCTTTTATTTTACCACTTCGCGGACATTTTATATTTACGGGGTCGATTATTTCTTTATCCTTTCATGAATAAATGCTACATTTATTTGAGTACTAAAGGGATTTTTAGAGTTATGTTTATTTTGTATCTGTGATCTAAACGACGTAATGCAAGTTAAAGGATCGGAGCAATTAGTAAAGATCGTTTATTAACATTTGGAGCAAGGGTAGGGCCTGGGGCGGAGGTTTTATTGGCAAAATTGCAAATTAGTTAATCCATTCTGATCTTCTTATTCGATTAGCAGGTAATGTATGGAGTACGTGGTTCCAATAAGTTTTCGTTTCAAGGAAAGTTTATTATTGTAAGCCGGCTTTGTTTGTGAAACTTTGGTATGTAGCTTAAAATGAAGAACGCGAAGTTATGATGAGGTTTTTACGATTGTCTCGTTGATGAGATTTTCGTATTGTTTTGAAATAAGGGTGTTGTTGCATTTATTATTAACTCGACGACATTTTTGTCTCGTTTTTGTCAAGATGCTAACCATCTGGACCATTAGTGTCTACTTAACTACATATATAAAATCCTTTGCACTTAATATTGTTCTGATTAGAGTCGTGAATGCTTACTTTTATAATAGTAAATTAATAAACAAGTTCATGTTCTTTTTCTCCATTTTTCCAGGTAGTCCTGATGCTGTGCAGACTACGACCACAGTATTCCTTCTCGCACAGTCGGAAGTCACCCACTGTTCTTCTTGGAATGGTGGCACTGGCCATCGCGTTACCACCTCCATCGGTTCACGAAATTAGACTAGAATCTGACATGTTCGTCACGAGGATCAACTTTGACTTTAGGATAGCGCACTGCGAGCCCAGGTTTGTATTTCATTTCAAAAATCACATCAAAATGTGATTTTTTAATTTGTTTTCCTTGCAACGGTTTCAGAGACCCATTTTCATGTATAAAATTGCAAGCAAGTTTCTACTCATATTTTCTTTGTATGCGAAATCTTGAATATTTTGTGCCCTACGTTATTATTTTACTTGACCAGTTTCTTTTTACTGTCGAACGAAAACATTCGTTTGAAACGATTTTTAGTGTGAAATATTTTTTCAGCAGGGTATCGGAACTACTCGGATATTCAGCGGAGGAACTAACGGGGAAGAACCTGTACGCTCTCTGCCACGGCGAAGATGCTAACAAACTTAGAAAATGCCATGTAGATTGTAAGTATCTTTCAATTAAACAAAATTGTCTGCCATGATTGATGCTCTCCCCATCCAAATATTTCTATGAACGGCCTCCACACCTCGACCCAACCCATCTGACTGGAAGACCTCCACGATTGACAAGCCTCATAACTCAGTTGGTAGTAACTCTGCCTTCTGCGCTGTAGGTTGTGGGTTTGATTTGATTGTCGTTTTGACAAACATTTGTGTGATGAATATAGATGTTTGTTCTGTGTCGTGTTGTATGATAAGTATTTACATACAAAAAAAAATATTTAAGTATTCTATCCGTAATCTAGTTCCCATATTACAAGCTATGCTTAGTTAGGAGCTAGATGGCGCTGTGTGAAATTAATGTCCTGTAATATATATTTTGTCCTATAATAATATTAGTGTGGCGGGTATCTGAGAGAGACAACACTATATTGGGCTAAAAGCAAAGCTGCTGCTACACCAATGACACAAGCAAGATGTGTTTTACAAAATCAAGAGTTAACGCTTCCTATAATTGGATTAGAGGATACTTGGTAGGTTGACTAGGTACAAGACCCACTCACGTCACCAAGAGAAAGCTCTGTTGTCTAAATTGGCTGTTTATTCGTAATTCTTCGAACCATTGCTTCAATACCTGCATGCAACTTCTGCGAAATCGAATTTCACTTACATCTGCATTTAAACAGCTCTAGCAGTTTTATTGTTGGAGAAAACGAGGAAAATCTCGATGAGGTTTTCCATTTCTGTAAATGCTATTTCAGTTTAGTTCATACCGATTTAAGTGTTATGTTGATATAAACGAAATGCCTACCTACAGGTCTTTTTCACGATGGAAATATAATATGCTCATAATATTGAGTGCTGCATAAGCTGTTTCCGTATAAACCAATCGTAAAATCAGCTTCCTGTGCCTGTAAATCATTTTCTATTGCACTTCCTTCAGCAATCAGTCCATGCTTAGACATAGACACATTTATGTCACCTTCGTCTTCGTTTTAATTATCCTTGCTTACTATGTCTGTCTGGTCATCCATGACCCAATAATGTGGTGAAATCCATGTTGTAACGTTCGATTTGTATTCAGTCGGTGGTGTATAGAAATCCATGTCAAGTGGACTGGCAGTCCAAGGCGCGATTCGAGGAAAATTTACGACTCTTGTCAATCGATTTGTTGGAATTTGGTTCATTCGGATTGTTTACTTTGTTTCTCTTATAATTCAAGAAGAATCGTTTTATATCGTTTTCAGAAGCTTCTTCTATAAATATTTCCCATAGCAACAACAATACCATTTTTTGTTTAAATGTTGTGGTTGCGAGTAAAATACTATGTTCTTTTTCATAGCCAACTTTATCTTTTTCCTTTAAAACTTTTAGTATTTCATCAGTCCTCACAGAGATTCCCATTCCATGAGTAATATACGCTTACAAATACGAATACATACGATATTCCTTTCCTACATCCGTCAGTGGAATACAATTTAGGCCTGTGCTATGCCCGCCGCCGCGAGTTGTGATTTGAATAATAATTTTTCTACCATCATTTTAGTTTCCTTTCCCCTGAGCTGACGATACGTGGGAAATATCTGGTAATGTCCTTTGAGATGGCTGTATGTATTTCTGCCTACTATTTTATGGACGAGTATTATGGAACTTTAAGGATTGAGCATTGGGATTATTATGCTTTATGCTCATACTGCTCATCGCGCATCAGCTCCCACGACCTCAGTGTTAAAGCTTACCTCTTGTACTCTTAAATATGTATCAGTTTTTGTTATCGCGGCATTCATGAGATTTATATCATCGTTCACTATTAGAATCCGTTATGTAACCCGTTAGCACTTAACATGCAGGTACTGGCTGATTCCAAAGTACTGATTACCAATGCGATGATGTCACCATTCCTTTATTTGTTTGTCTGTCTTATTTATAGCAAGGTTTTAGTACCATCAATAAATTTTGGGTTTGGCAACTTTCAACCTTTCTATCAAGCTGATACTTGTGCTATTGCCAGAATGTTGGATATATGAATGGCTTCATAATCCTGCCATAATGATGTCTCAACCAATCAAACAGCGTGTGTACTTACAAGATGGCCGATCCGAATGCCAATCACGGCTAGGCGTTAGCGTCACATGGTCTTACCCCTTACCATTTGATAGCTTTACGAGACCATGAATTTGAATTTAAAATCAACATCTATGTAGATGCCGGTCAAATGTGGCCAAGCCTGTTGCTGAATAGCAATTGTTTTATTTACATAAAAGTCCGGGTGTTTGTTAGAAAGCGGGTGATTTGGTTATACTGCGCATGTTTGGGTTACCTGATGAAAACATAGACGTTATTTTGTGCATACGACGATAAAATACCAAGATTATGTTTGACATTTCCGACATTGACTGAATCCTGGATGGTCGTAAAAAACAGATTTAAAAACCGATAAAGAAAATTAAGCAGTTAACAATCAAATTGCTTGAGTATTTATTATATACTAATGTGGATAAATTAAACAATTCGTATGAAGTTACCTTCAATGTAGACGCTATATGAATTGAAAATGTCCATACAATGACGAAATGTCAAATTATCCTTATCCAACATCCTATTGGTTTAAATTATTAAAAGAAGGATATTAACGAGCTTGGGGAAAACCTATACCTAGGCTCTAGAATGAGCACCCACTGAATCCGTAAAACAACCTACTAATAAAGTTTATCCCAGTACCTAAAGATTTTGATCATCTTTTATTAGTTTAACTTGTAAAAATAAGTACTAGATTCATGTAGATGTATGAATCTAGTGTTTTTAAAGTTTGCAAGATTTTTTTCTGGCATTTGATTCAATCACGAAGTCAATGATAATATTACACGTCATGATACGTGGCCATGCATCTAATGATTCATCATTGAGTAGGCACGAATTTTGTTTTCTGATCATGTATTGGATGCGGTTTGAATAACGAACCTTTTTGACGATTGCAACATTGAGTTTATGCAAAAATCAAAATTCTACTGTTTCGGGTGTCGAAACCAGTTGTTGAAAGGTGTCACTTAATACACCTCCATAACCTTATTATTATTTTCGTTATCAAAGACACTTTGTATCATATTGCAGTGTTTGTTTTTCCTGTACAGTTCAGTACCATAGTTAAAATTGACAGATCAGCTGTGTCATCTTTACATATTCTTATCAGCATCATCACTATCTACCTTATTTTTCCTTTTGTATATTCCATCAGATGATCGAAGTAGATTCTTACTGTCGTCGTGGATTACTTTATTTTGTATTAAGTCAGATCGTTGCTCCAATAATGTTTAATAATTGCTTTTATTTTCATCAAATTTTATTTTTTCTTCTTCTAATTGAGCTTCAACAAAGAACTGTAACATTCTACATAACAATGTCTTAATGTGTTTAAACTATCGTTATCTTTAATAGTATCTCGTCGGAGTTGACAACAGCTTTAAAACCATAGCTGTCTACATGATGCCTTCATATTTCTTGCCTCGTAGTAAAGCTGCGCGGTGCCTAATAATGGCTCACATCCAACATCGATTATAATCACATGCCAATAACAATACACAAACCAAAAACTTTGCTAATGAATCACGTATAGAGAACACGTGTTTGTTGCGCGTCTTTTGTTTTAACAATGACTTCTATGTGTTACGGCGTATGTGTGAAACTAGGTGATTTTAACATTCACTAGTTATTCTAATTAATAAATCTGACCAACAGATTAGATGACGAACTTTGTTGGAAAACATGCTATGAAAACTTTTTTGCTTTCCTATTAATTATATGATATATAGCATCTTATGAGATGTGAATAAGGTAGATGACATGTCTTATGTGACACGGTAATCTAGTCAGTCGACGTTGCTTGATGGATGAATGATGGTGGAATTCGATCAGCAACTGTAGCAAAATAATTGATTGTATTTGTTCAGATACCTTTTGAGGTAGGTTCCACATGCGCAATGTTATATTCATCATTGTTATCAGGCCATTGTTCAATAAAAAACGATGATCAAGATTCAAGGTCGATTCCACTATGTTTGTTGGTTGACGGTATTGGATTATGACCGCCTCTGTGGTCTAGTGGTTCAACCCACTGATTTCAGATCCAGAGGTCCCGGGTTCGATCCCCAAGGGGAGTACAATATATTGGTGCTTGGTTTGGTTGGAGGACTTTGTTTGAGTCCGGCTGGCTAGCTACCATCATCTTACCTAATTCTGTCGCCATATTACATATATTTACAATTATAAAATTGTTGTGTTCCGGCATTTAGAGGTAAGATAGCCAGTTCCTTAGTTTGTTGAGGATTCCTTCCTTTCACCTTCGGCCTTATCTCAACTTGTTACCAGGTGAGATGAAGGCCAAGCGCTTACCCGTCGTAGTATAAAAAAAAATGACGGGGGTTTGTCTAACTATCCATCCAATATCCTTCCAAACTTTCAGTGAACGTTCAGAGATGTGTAAAACTAGATTCATGATAATTTAGGACCGTGGATTTAGAGTTCAGTGTACTATAGTTACAAGAACTATTATAGATAATCACTGACACAATCAACTCCAAAGTCTCCAAGATCATTTGATCGATGCGGAATAAGAAGTCAAATCTGTTAAATCCGACGATATTCATTCTATTCGTTATGTTTATATATGTGTCATAGAAGTATCTATGTCTATGTCTATTGATAACTTAGCTAACTATTTGGACGTTAACATACCTGAATGGGAAATCGACAATATTACGACCTCTTCTTTAGAGAATACTATAAAATGATCATCTTGCGCTTTTCACAACATTATCACTACGAAAAGAGTACCAATTAACATATTTCACGTTTCCTTTTCAGTAATGAACAAAGGTCAAGTTCTGACCCACTACTACAGGATAATGAACAAGCTCGGTGGCTACACCTGGATGCAGACCTGTGCCACTGTCATCTGCAACTCCAAGAATGCCGAGGAACAGAATATCATATGCGTCAATTACGTTATCAGGTAAGAATCTACTAATTCTGTAAAGCTAATATTTAGCTTAACTTTATTTTATTTGTGGAAAAGGTCAGAAAGACCCTCACTGAGGCTCTTAAATTGGTAGAGTAGAGATTAAAATGTCAGTTAAACAGAGAGCTTTCCTTGAGCGGTATCCTGAAAATATATGCGAATCATAATTGCATGTAATGAAGATTTAATTCAACACAGTGCAGTGGAATTCTGGAGAGAGATTGTGATGACTTTTTTTTTACGATGAGGAGTTGCTGTGCCTTCATATCACCTGATTTTCAAGATAAGATAAGGCCGAAGGTGGAAGCGCACTTCACCCGGAATCCTCAATAAACTGATGATCTGGCGATCTTACTGTTAAATGCCGGGACACAGCAATAATAGAATTGTTGTTAGGCGAACTTAAACAAAGTCCTACCACCAACCAAACCATGCACAATACTCCCCATGTACTACCAATACCCCCTGGGGATCGAGGTTAAACACTATTTTACCATGTTTTTTTACATTCTGTTGCGGTTCTTTGGCCATTGGCCTTTTTGTTTGGATTCCTTACGCTCATTATACAATGTTAGCTACTTTGTCTGTTTCCCGATACTGTTTCGTTTTTTCAATGATCTACAATAACATTTCGTGTTTCTTGTTCCAGCGGTCGCGAATACCCTAACACAGTAATGGACTGCTGCCAACTAGAAGATAATGTCCAGGGGGTCAAACGGGAAGAGAGTACGGGAGACCCTGAGAACGGCCCTCCCGATACTGACAGCTCCGGAGGCCCGCCACCCCCAAACCGGCATCCGGAGCGAACTGAACCTCCTAGCAACACCGACTCAACATCCTCCGCCCCTGTCCCCACAACAGACGTCTCTCATCTAACCAGACTCAGTGACACCCAACCGTTACCGCCACACACAACACCAGAAAGAACTTCACCGATGCCGGCGCGAAGACTAAAGAAGCGGAAACACACGGATTGCGAAGACGAGGACAGAGAAGACGAGAGACGGAAATCCAACTCAAACCCTGCAGCGATTTCGCCAGCAGAACGAGACCTTTCCAAAACGAACCTGACCATCCCTGAAGGAACAACAGACGCGACATCGGTAAGAGACTTGGAAAACGCGATGTCGAAGCATCTCCCAGCGTTGGACGGAAAAGAAATCGCACACAGACCTACAGATTTCTCAACGGACGCGCTACTAAAGCAGCAGCAACAAAAATCTACCATCCAATGGATAGGAACTCAAAACCACCACCTGAACCATTTGAATCGACAGCTACCGGGAAACCACACGACCCCAGCCAGTGCGTTACTACGACAACTATACGCTAACCGAGAGAGTGTGATCAGGAGTAATTTCTTAGGAGATGGCAGATCTGGAGGGTACTACTCTAGTGATGGTCAATCAGGGCCATTACCCACGCCTCCTGGTAGTGAAGGGTCTAGTTACGGCGAGCAATTAGGGCACAAAGGGAGTGACATAGGCGCTCTAGCATACGGGGGGTATGCGGACTACCATTCAGCCATGACACCACCTGGATCGGTATCTCCGAGGGACAAGCAGCAGTACGCGTTGCCGTACGATAACAGTGCTTATTCCGAGGCACTAAGGCACTCGTATCTCGCCGAGCCGATACCGTTGAAGCCTCAAGCGTACTCTTCGGTACCAGGGACGTTGGACTACGCGTCTCCGCTCGACCAATCGCAGTTCTTCCATCCGCCGTCATCGTTCCATCTCTATCACCCTCAGGCGCATGCCTCTCACTCGCACGTTGACAAATCCGCTCCCCCTAATACGAATTGGTACTCGTCCGGGTCATAGCCTTAAGAGCTCATTTGGAAGCTTTGTCATTTGTTAAGTTTTTGTTGTTGCTGGTTTTATTGTTTTTCAGCTCAAATAGTAATAAACAAAACAAGAACGAGGGTTAGTCAGAAGGCCACAATACCTCTCAAACCATGCCTAACGCATGCCGTAACTTTGAAGAGTTATTGTGTCTTAGTCCTCTGTCTACGCCTTATAGGAAACTGGGCGCGAGTTTAAGAATGGCATGGAAAGCTTTGCTGCTCGACTTTTGAAAGCCCTAAGGAATGTATACGGCCAAGACTTTTCAAAATACTCAGACGAAATGAAGATGACACTTTTTACTTTTAATTCATTGTTACTTCATAAAATCGCGACATGCATTTAGTTAATTTGAATTGTATTTCACTTAACTTTAAGGTCTATTTTTGCATACCATGTCAAAGTTAGGGTTAGGCCCGAGACTAAGTCCTGTCTTTTTCTAACACTATTTCAAAAAGTGAGTCCAGGAAAAGATGTCACCACCAATGATGTACTCAAATCGGTAGAAACATCGATATTTGTAAAGAATTAGTTAAACCAATAACTCGGCTATTCAATTAGCTTATTGCATATCATTTTAACGTAAGCTTTTTGTAAATTATTGTATATTAGTTAAGTTATCTACACGACTGTACTTAGACTAGTTAATCTGGTGTAAATTGTAGTTAAGTGTAAATTAATTTAATTTGGGAAATAAGATTTCATTGTACATATTCCCACATTCCATAGTATAAAAATAATATTCAAACTCGATGTTACAAAAAAAACCTACCTTGATATACGAAAGGCACACTGATAACACTACAACCTCTATTTTAGAAAACATACCTAAGTACATTCTTGACTATTCTTGACTCGGACCATCCTGTCACATTGGGTAATACACATTACCATGCTTATTTTTATATATATCATCACATCACTTAATTAAGAAGGCCAAGTAGTGCCATTCTGCTATACAAACGTAGTTTATCGTTTATTTATAATAACGTCCAATTCCAATCAAATTTGCAGGTCTCTCGAACTCTGTTTTCCAAATATGTTGATTTTACCTAATGGTGTTTTTTTATAAAAAGAAACGCACACAGATGATCTCTATCCGATGATACCTGTAACATTTCATTTGAATCAGACGTGTCATTTCAAAATGAAATGAAGGCCATGCGCTTCCCCGGCGTACAATAAAAAAAATTAACGACAAACTGCGTTTTTACTGGGGAGTGAATCTGTGAATTCCAAGGCCTTCTAAAGTTCAAATTTCATGACAAATTGACCTCACATTACATGACAGGCAAAATACTCAAAATTAACATTCCATCACTTTCAAGCCAAAAACGATTTTATTTATAGAGTTATATTTTGTTATAAGTTCTATTATTAGTGTTACAATTATTGCTATTTATATAAAATTTTCTGTGCAATAAAATGAAAAATTGGAACATCATTAGTTTCGATTCTATACGGCTTCGTTTGATGTATCGTATTGTAAGAATTATTATCATTATAAATTGTAAAGATGTAATAATAATTATGGGATAGGCTTGTATGCAATCTGTTGTTTTTATTCTTACTTGAAAATTTGCAATGTATTTTTTAAATTTATTATGAACGAAAAAGTAAACGTTATTATTTCTCCGAATAAATAATTAAGAATTTTCAATATTACATTGTTTTATTTCAAAATATTATAAACATTTTTAAAATTTTAAAATCTTTGCGTTTTAATACTATTCAAACGCCACGCATATTCTTGTAGAAGTAAAAATTAATAAAACTAATTACCTACCTACTTTCCTGAGCACGTGTTACATTTCATTTACTTTACTTGCAACTTTCGGATCACGAAGGAACACTTAGGTACCTATAGTCAAAATAATAAGTTTATTTAGGTACTTACCAATTACTTTGATGTCGTGTCGATAGACGTAGGTATAAAACCTAGTCTTGTAGGTACTGGAACATTATTTGTTTTATTTAAATTTCCCACCATGTCGTTTTAGGTGCCATAATCTTTCACACAACCACTCCTCGTCAAGCATTCCATAATATAGAACAATTCAAATCAGGCACAGAAAAAACATATTTAACAAACATACTTACTAGGCCGAGTCTCGAGTATTATTTGGTACTGAGAGAACACGTGCATTAGAAACAGTAAATCAGAAAACACATACAAATATTATGTCTTTTGAAAGTGTCTGTTTGTTTACTTGTTTGTAATTATGACTAAACAATTAAATGTAATCTTAGGAACTAAGGAAATAGCTATGTAGCTTTTTTTTGTATATACTTACTTATCATACAATTCAACACCCAAACACAGAACAAACATCTATGTTCATCACACATATGTTTGTCCTGGGTGGGAATCGAACCCACAGCCTACAGCGCAGGAGGCAGAGTTACTACCAACTGAGCTATGAGGCTTGTCATAATATATAATATAATAGGTATCATATAGTACGTATGTATTTACAAAAAGTATTTAAGTATTTTATCCGTAATCTAGTTCCCATATTACAAGCTATGCTTAGTTTGGGGCTAGATGGCGCTGTGTAAAATTAATGTCCTGTAATAAAAACAAAAATATATATATATATTATTATATTATATTTTGCAAAACCTTGTCCTATTTAGCACAACGTATTTTCACCCATCATCAATATACCGGAGTTTTCAATACCTATTCTATATTCTGGTAGGTATATTAAGGTAAGTACCTACCTACATACTTTGATGACATAAACTAGTTAAGTCAATACCAGAGTTTTCAATATTCTATTTCTTTAGTCTATAGGTAGGTAAGTACCTACCTGTCTGAAATAAAAATCATTATTACTTAGACGATAAGCGCCACCTAGTTAAACAACGATGCGTTACTTAGACTTTACGTTCGTTTATTTAGCGTGTCATTACACTCTATCTATTAGCAGGCTCGTAAAATGTGGTATATTACCGCTGTGAAACAAAATCGATAAAACTACACTGTGAACAAAATTTAGTATTCTAAAAAAAAAAAAAAAAAAATATCGTAGAATTTTACCATACAAATAATTGAAAATATATTCGTTTTAGATGTTGTTTGGAATACTCCCATGCTACAAGACAGCGCCATCTAGCAATAATACCGGATTTTGATCTACAAAATGTTCTATGGGATTGGCTGTTTAAAGTATTTATTCGTCCATGTACTAATCTACGTACTTTCTGAATTTTACACCGCCAAAGTTTCTTCATTTCATAACTAGATGGCACTACTAAAATGTGACCGTCGCTGGATCGCGCAATCGTTGTGTTTTACAATATTCGTCTGTAGAATAGAATCCATGCAAACTATTAAATATAATTAATTCATTGAAGTTTTTGTAGAGCGACTAGTTGAGTCGTCTCATTTCAGTCAGTCAGTCAGTCTCAAATCTCATTCTCATCTCAAGTATTTATTCGTCCATGTACTAATCTACGTACTTTCTGAATTTTACACCGCCAAAGTTTCTTCATTTCATAACTAGATGGCACTACTAAAATGTGACCGTCGCTGGATCGCGCAATCTTTGTGTTTTACAATATTCGTCTGTAGAATAGAATCCATGCAAACTATTAAATATAATTTATTCATTGAAGTTTTTGTAGAGCGACTAGTTGAGTCGTCTCATTTCAGTCAGTCAGTCAGTCTCAAATCTCATTCTCATCAGATGTTTCACAGGACACATGTCAAGGTCAAGCGCGAGTTAATATATATACTTGTTTATGTTCAACAATTATTATCTGACTATTCTACGTACAGTAAAAGAATATATAAACTCAGTCACTCCCACTCGGTTAATAAAATCAAGATAACTGTCTGTTCAAGTTGAATTTTTCATAGTGTGTAAGTAGGTATTGTATAACTAAAAATAAAGTATACTAAGTGTCTTTTTTGCCTTGAATTGTGGGTCGAAGCCCTCGGAATCATTTGTGTGCGTGTCCGCACTTGGCCAGTTTATTTATTAAATGTGTGTGACACAATGTTATTATGTTAATGTGTCCCAGGTCAGCTGTCACGATTTGTATTCTTATTTTACTTGATAAGTCTTAGGCATAAAATAACCTACAAAGAGGTAGGTAAACTATAAAATTAATAATATTAGGTCCTTACATATGAAATTGGCGTTTTGTATGGGAGGAACATAAAGGCAATTTTTTCATATTAAAATATATTTTATTAATCAAAGTAAGTATGTACCATTGCTATCTATACACTTTTGCCATCTTATAGGTAGTTCATTGATCCCTTTACTAAAAAAACCATTCGGACGGGAATCAATGAAATCTTTGAAAGCGGTTTGGACTGCCTCATCGGAATTGAATTTTTTTCCTTGCAAGAAGTTATCCAAATTTCGAAAAAAATGGTAATCTGTTGGAGCAAGGTCCGGAGAGTACGGTGGATGTCTAAGACATTCCAATTGAATCTCCTCTAATTTGGTAGTCGTCTGTTGGGCCGTGTGTGGTCTAGCGTTGTCTTGAAGCAGCAGTGGCGTAGAGCGATTGAAAAGTCTCGGTTGTTTAACAGCGAGCTTTTCCATCATGGTTTGCAGTTGCTGACAATAGACATCAGCCGTAATCGTCTGACCAGATTTAAGAAAGCAATAGTGTACGACACCGGCACTAGTCCACCAAACGCTTACAAGTAACTTTTTTTGAGTCAATTTTCGCTTGGGGCAAGATTTTGCTGGTTCACCAGGGTTCAGCCATTGCGATGAGCGTTTACGATTATCGTACAGGATCCACTTTTCATCACATGTAATGATCCGATTTAAAATTCCTTCATTATTGTGCCGGTTGAGTAATGTAACGCAGCAGTCGACGCGCGTTTGTCGGTTTGCTTCACTCAATTCATGAGGTACCCACCTTTCAAGCTTTTTCACCTTCCCAATTTGCTTCAAGTGGATTAAAACGCTTTTGTCACTAACACCGCAGCCTGCAGCTAACTGTGATGTGGTTTGCGATGGATCTGCTTCCACAATAGCCTTCAATTCATCATTATCGACCTTGATCTCCGGCCGTCCACGGGGCTTGTTCTGCAGGTCGAAATTTCCAGAACGAAAGCGTTGAAACCAAAAACGCACCGTGTTTTCTTTTGCGACACCACCACCATACACATCTTTAATCCTTCGAGCCGTTTCTGCAGCACTGGTGCCACGGTGGAACTCGTACTCGTAAATAATGCGATATTTTAAGTTTTCCATTTTGTGAAATGAGTGACGCAGAAAAAAAAAGCAAAAGAGAAAAAAACAAATGAATTACGGTTTTCGAAACACAAATGCATGAGTAAATAGCTGTTTAAATTTGAATTTGGAATTCCTAACCAAAGAGGAGATATTTAAGATCAAAGTGGCCAGTACGACAAAACGCCAATTTCATATGTAAGGACCTAATAATATACCTATCTATTTACTTTTTATTGTACGAAATGAGATCCGAGTGTTGGGCTGCATTTGAACATAGATTTTAGACCAGTCTAGGATTTTTTGATAGTATTTCGCGGCGATAAATAATAAATAATCAATAAATATAACACGACATAATTTGACGCAGCGCCATCTAGTTCTCATATTACAAGCTATTTTACACAGCGCCATCTAGCCCCAAACTAAGCATAGCTTGTAATATGGGAGCTAGATTACGGATGTAGTACAGATATAGGTATATACTTTTTTTATATATAGGCACATACTTGTGCCACAGTCGCTTATGACTGTGCTACAAGTTGTATTTTGAGAGCACTAGACTACTAGTGCTCCGAAATTCAACAAACAGAAATTAGGCAGGTAATTTAAAACTGATGGTCAGATATATCATCGTTTACCTACCAGAAATAATTTTAACATAAAGTTTCGTTTTCTAAATCTATTCCAGTAAAGAGTTTCATACAAACTTTTTCTGCCAACTGTGTATGAAATTAAATGAAAGAATATATTATTCTTTAAATGTTTTTATTAATTAAATCTTATTTTCATGTGAGATTTCTTAAGCTTATCTACTAATAAAGTTTAAGTGGACGGAAGATGGTTAATTTGTACTTATAAACTACTTTCACAAAATATATATTTTACAAAAAGAAGTAAAAAATATCTACAGCTAAAAGGCACTAATTTCAAACATTCAGTGAATTTATCACTTTTAAAATTTGCGTGAGACCGTACTATACGTTGTCAAATTCTGTGAATTAATATCAGGAATACACATTAAGAATACACAAAAAACATAATATCACGACTTTTTACATCAGAGGTGAAAATCCTCAGGCAATTGGGTAGTTAACAAATTGCTTAAAAACATTGCTGATGATCACAAATTCACAACATTGGTGGTAGGACCTGGCTAGCGACCACCCTCGTGCGGAAGTCTGGTGCCAAGCGGTTCACCGTGATCCATTGATGGTAGGACCTGGCTAGCGACCACCCTCGTGCGGAAGTCTGGTGCCAAGCGGTTCACCGTGATCCATTGGTGGTAGGACCTGGCTAGCGACCACCCTCGTGCGGAAGTCTGGTGCCAAGCGGTTCACCGTGATCCATTGGTGGTAGGACCTGGCTAGCGACCACCCTCGTGCGGAAGTCTGGTGCCAAGCGGTTCACCGTGATCCATTGGTGGTAGGACCTGGCTAGCGACCACCGTCATGCGGAAGTCTGGTGCCAAGCGGTTCACCGTGATCCATTGGTGGTAGGACCTGGCTAGCGACCACCGTCATGCGGAAGTCTGGTGCCAAGCGGTTCACCGTGATCCATTGGTGGTAGGACCTGGCTAGCGACCACCGTCATGCGGAAGTCTGGTGCCAAGCGGTTCACCGTGATCCATTGGTGGTAGGACCTGGCTAGCGACCACCCTCGTGCGGAAGTCTGGTGCCAAGCGGTTCACCGTGATCCATTGGTGGTAGGACCTGGCTAGCGACCACCGTCATGCGGAAGTCTGGTGCCAAGCGGTTCACCGTGATCCATTGGTGGTAGGACCTGGCTAGCGACCACCCTCGTGCGGAAGTCTGGTGCCAAGCGGTTCACCGTGATCCATTGGTGGTAGGACCTGGCTAGCGACCACCGTCATGCGGAAGTCTGGTGCCAAGCGGTTCACCGTGATCCATTGGTGGTAGGACCTGGCTAGCGACCACCGTCATGCGGAAGTCTGGTGCCAAGCGGTTCACCGTGATCCATTGGTGGTAGGACCTGGCTAGCGACCACCCTCGTGCGGAAGTCTGGTGCCAAGCGGTTCACCGTGATCCATTGGTGGTAGGACCTGGCTAGCGACCACCGTCATGCGGAAGTCTGGTGCCAAGCGGTTCACCGTGATCCATTGGTGGTAGGACCTGGCTAGCGACCACCCTCGTGCGGAAGTCTGGTGCCAAGCGGTTCACCGTGATCCATTGGTGGTAGGACCTGGCTAGCGACCACCCTCGTGCGGAAGTCTGGTGCCAAGCGGTTCACCGTGATCCATTGGTGGTAGGACCTGGCTAGCGACCACCCTCGTGCGGAAGTCTGGTGCCAAGCGGTTCAACGTGATCCATTGGTGGTAGGACCTGGCTAGCGACCACCCTCGTGCGGAAGTCTGGTGCCAAGCGGTTCACCGTGATCCATTGGTGGTAGGACCTGGCTAGCGACCACCCTCGTGCGGAAGTCTGGTGCCAAGCGGTTCACCGTGATCCATTGGTGGTAGGACCTGGCTAGCGACCACCCTCGTGCGGAAGTCTGGTGCCAAGCGGTTCACCGTGATCCATTGGTGGTAGGACCTGGCTAGCGACCACCATCGTGCGGAAGTCTGGTGCCAAGCGGTTCACCGTGATCCATTGGTGGTAGGACCTGGCTAGCGACCACACTCGTGCGGAAGTCTGGTGCCAAGCGGTTCACCGTGATCCATTGGTGGTAGGACCTGGCTAGCGACCACCGTCATGCGGAAGTCTGGTGCCAAGCGGTTCACCGTGATCCATTGGTGGTAGGACCTGGCTAGCGACCACCCTCGTGCGGAAGTCTGGTGCCAAGCGGTTCACCGTGATCCATTGGTGGTAGGACCTGGCTAGCGACCACCCTCGTGCGGAAGTCTGGTGCCAAGCGGTTCACCGTGATCCATTGGTGGTAGGACCTGGCTAGCGACCACCCTCGTGCGGAAGTCTGGTGCCAAGCGGTTCACCGTGATCCATTGGTGGTAGGACCTGGCTAGCGACCACCCTCGTGCGGAAGTCTGGTGCCAAGCGGTTCACCGTGATCCATTCGTGGTAGGACCTGGCTAGCGACCACCCTCGTGCGGAAGTCTGGTGCCAAGCGGTTCACCGTGATCCATTGGTGGTAGGACCTGGCTAGCGACCACCCTCGTGCGGAAGTCTGGTGCCAAGCGGTTCACCGTGATCCATTGGTGGTAGGACCTGGCTAGCGACCACCGTCATGCGGAAGTCTGGTGCCAAGCGGTTCACCGTGATCCATTGGTGGTAGGACCTGGCTAGCGATCACCCTCGTGCGGAAGTCTGGTGCCAAGCGGTTCACCGTGATCCATTGGTGGTAGGACCTGGCTAGCGACCACCCTCGTGCGGAAGTCTGGTGCCAAGCGGTTCACCGTGATCCATTGGTGCTTCTTCCGGTAAAGCTCGTCCCATCGCCCTGGCTTTTGAGTTAGCTCTTGACCTTGAGGTCTTGACCTTAGTGTCTTGACCTTAGTGTCTCGACCTCTAGATATTGATTGGTCTCGATTAGGTCAAGAGCTCACCAAAAGGTGAGAACCACATTAAATGTTGAATTTTTGCTGTTACAAAATATTTCTGTTATTTTTGCTGCATAGCGCATAGATTAGTTGTACCGATTTAGTAAGATAAATCGTGAAATAAGTTGCACAAATAAATTCATCTCGACATAACCAAAGGAAATGATCTCAATTTGGAGTTAATATAAAATCTATGCCACCAATATAATTTGGGCATACCATATGACTAACACAATTTTACAGACACAGCCGGTGTTTTCAACTCATTTACTTAATATTTTGTGTGATTTGTCTGCAATAGATTTATAAATAAGCTTTCGAAACTATTTTGTTTATAAGAAACCAAAAATGTTTCTCTGCAGTATAAACGTAATTTTATAGTTAATTTTAAAATGGCATTTGTGATTCCAATGAAATTTCGCCGGTATTATCGGATGACCTGTGTCTGTGGTACGTTTTATATGAAAAAAAGTTTTCCCATACAAGCACACATTTACAAATATTCACAAAAAAAAGTACACAAGTATTATATCCGTTACCAAGTTCCCATTATTATATATGAGTAGTAGAGTTCCTTCCGGGGAAGTACTACCACCAAAACTATTTCGGCCGCCAAGCAGCATTACTGTGTTCCAGTTAGAATGGTTTGGTTGCACAAGCCAGGTTTAACACCTTTATGCCTCAAGTTGACGCAGTGCCGCGTAGGTCATGTTGTGTGGATGTGACCTACGCAGTAAACAAAGCCCTACTACCTTACAGGCAAGAGTTTCATATAACAGGTAAACTGCTTGCTTGTCAAAAAAAAAATATGAACGATAAACTACGTTTGTATGGGATAGAGGTACAACTGGGCCTCATCATTCTTAGATTTACAGTGATTAATAAACATTACAGGACATTAATTTCACACAGCGCCATCTAGTCCCAAACTAAGCAAAGCTTGTAATATGGGAACCAGATTACGGATATCATACTTACATACCTATCATACAAAACATTGCAAACATTTCGGACTTACTAAGCACAGGTTAGTAAACTTTCTTATTAAGTAGATGTTAGTAATCATACAATATCTCTATATTCGGCGACTGCATCTCGAGGATTATTTGGTACTGGGAGAACACACAAAGCCAGCAGTAAATCTGAAAACACATACAAATATTATGTATTCGAAGGTCTGTTTGTTTACTTGTTGTTAATTACGACTTAACAATTACATGTAATCTGGGAACTAAGGAAATAATTACGTACGCTTTTTTTTAGTAAATACGTATTTATCATACAACCACAGAACAAACAACTGAGCGGAGGCTTGTTAACACAGCCGATGCATTCTCCCGAAACTCAGATCCAGAGGTCCCGGGTTCAATCCCAGGGGGTGTACAATAATGTGGTTGGTTTGGTTGGTGGTAGGATTTTGTCCGCCTGCAAGCATCTTACTTAATTCCGTCGCCATAACAGCAATTCTTAGTTGTGTTCCGGCATTTAGAGGTAAGATAGCCAGTTCTTTTGTTTGTATAGGTTGGGTGAAATTTCCACCTTCCGCTTTATGGTACTTGAGAATCAGGTGAGATGAAGGCCAAGCACCTCCCGACGTACCATAAAAAACTCCTACTTTTCCTACCTCGTACAAGAATGTTAGGTATGAATGTAGATAGACATCGTCTACGTCAAAACCTGACATTATTTTAGTCACGTGACTTTCTTCTCTCCGCAAGTCATGTCTATACTCCATAGGTCCATAGCACACTAACATTACTTCCATCTACCTTCAGACTTCCCCTGATGTGCTCATTCCTTATCTTATCACACATCCACAGTATCATTCGCAACTTTATTGTGAACGATGATGAAGCCAAATCATGTACTAAAATATAATCGACAGTAATACGATAAAGTTCTTACATTGTAAGCCATCCAAAGAAAGTTGATGAGGGCCGCGAATGTGGCGTCCAACTGAAATCATAAAACATAGGTATTAAATTAAATATCACAGGAAATTAATTTTACACAGCTCCATCTAGTCCCAAACTAAGCAAAGTTGTATAGAACTAGATTACGGATATAAAACTTGCACATTTTTTTTTGTGGATACATACTTATCACGCAATACAACACCCAAACACAGAACAAAAATCAATATTCATCACACAAATGTTTGTCCTGGGTGGGAGTCGAACCCACAATCTAATTAAATAATAAATAACATAATAATCATTAACCAAGACCAAGACCCTCCAACTTGGGCCGTAGATGATTTTGATGAAATTTCAACTGTACCTATTATGGCTTATTTTTTATTTATGAGATACAGCCCCCTGACTAATAGATGGACGATGTATACGGAGGCTAAGTGTTTTATTCCCATTTTAATCTCAAGGAAATATTATGTTAAGCATTTGCATGCCTGATCGGTAGGACATAATGGACATATTGTAATTACTACCAACTTATCACATGTTCTGGCAAATAAACAATCTTATCTTATCTTGGTACTCTTTGAGTATGGAACCCTTAAAGGTTATTTTTTAACCGACAGGGCAATTTCAAAATATTATTGCTTTGTAAGTTTTAACAGAATTACATGAGCTAGTGATAGACGTTTGGATTGTGGAAGGTTTTAAGGAGATGGGCTGTACAGATTATAATATGTCCACTGCGATCCAACCTAGACGGGTTAAGAAGGCTTTGGTTTCATTTGAATTGGGTGTGCCATTTAGACATGAACAACCGAGCTCATTTGGATGGGAGTTTATTATTTATACAACTTGGAGACAGAACAGACAAGCAGCTTACCTGATGTTAACTGCATCTATTGCCTATAACAAAGCTTTACTGCGTAGGTCACAGCCACAAAGAACGTAACCTATGGCTGAAATAGGAATGATGGTAGTACTTCTCCGGACAAGCCCTTCCACAAGGAGCTCTACTACTCTGAAATGCGGGAGTGCATATGACTGGGTCAATTTTAAGCCGAATGTCTTCCATAACCGCCTGTGTGGTCTAGTGGTACACCCACCGGTGTCAGATCCAGAGTTTGATTGTTTGGAAGTACAATATTATGCTTGTTTTTGTTTAAGTCCGCATGGCCAGCTACCACCATCTTACTAAATTCTGTTGCCATTACAGCAATTCTTAAATTGTTGTGTTGTTAGAGGCATTTGGAGGTAAGATCAGTTCCTCAGCCTGTTGAGGCTCCGGGTGAAGTGCACTTCCACCTTCAGCTTTATCATAACTTGAAAATCAGGTGAGATGATTGTGATGAAGGCTAAGAATCTACCCATCATACAATAAAAAATAAAAAATAAAAAATAACAATTATAACATGAACCTACATAGGTAGTGTAGTATACATACATAGATATAGTATCCTCCAATAAGCCAGAGTCCAAAGATCAGTTGGAACGCAATAAGAAGTCCCACAGTGATGAGCCAGGGAAGCATCAGTCCTCGCATCCAAATATTAATCCCGACCACCTGAAATGATCCGACAATTTTTTTTAATTTAATTTCTTAAACTCTATTTAAGTAAGGGGGTAATGATCAGCTGGGACGTTAGAAACGAACTAAGGTGTATTGTGAACTGTCCCCTCCTACTCCGAACCCAACCGGCCCAACTCATTAAAATACAGGAGAAGGTAACTGGGATACTGACACATTATTTCCACTTGTTCCACAGCGTTGGTCGGCTTTAAGCCATTTCACATTAGGTTCCCCTGAATGCCTGACAATGCTTTAATATACACCTCAAGTTGTAGTAACTGGAAAAGTTACAATGATATATGAACAATGTTATAGCTCCACCATTTCAACCATTGGATCCTTACGATTCTAGGGCTTAAGAGGTTGGTAGTGCACAAATAAATAGCCCTTATTCTTATCTACCTTATCTATAGATCCAAGAGTCTTAATCCCAATCTTAATTTAGTGAAACAGGATCTGTAAATTGACCATTTTCTTGCTAGCTGATTTTTTTTTTAAATCTGTGAATGTAGATCATAATATTTTCAAAAATTATGGATAGGCTATCCTGTAGTATCCCTATTTAGGGACGTTGTCCTATAGCTTTTAACCGGCTCTGTGGTCTAGTGGTTCAACTCACCGATTTCAGATCCAGGAGGTCCCGGGTTCGATCCCCAGGGGAGCAATACTGTGCTTGGTTTGGTTGGTGGTAGGAAGTCCGCCTGGCTAGCTACCACCATCTAAACTAATTCTGTCGCCATAATAACAATTCTTAAAAAAAAATGTTGTGTTCCGGCATTAAGAGGTAAGATAGCCAGTTCCTCAGTTTGTTGGGGATTCCGGGTGAAGTGCGTGAAAAACGTTATGCATGTGGAAATATAATGCAAGACTTTATGTTTCAGGGGTGAAAGTCTGTGCCGCAGGACAGTGGTTGTATTAAACAATTTAAAAGTGAAGCCTACCATCAATATGGAGAATCCTATGATCAGTAGAAATATGACAATGAAGATGCCTCCAAACACTTGCAGAGCTGAAAACGAATGATTTCAATATTAAACACAAACAAAATACACAGGTAAGTGACAAAGCAAGGCAACACAATAATCACAAAGATTAATGTATACATACAATCTCATAGCATATGGAAGATTGACCATGGTAGCTTAAGAATCAACCCCTTCATCTCAGCACATGGATGTAGTAAAAGCCGGCTGAGAGATTTCACCTGAAGTAAGGCAGCAGCTTCCTTCTGTGTTTTATCTACACCTTTACTGTCAATCACCAATCTGCCTGCCGTGTGTGGTGATTATGGCAAAACCCTGCTCTGGCTCTGTCCAGCAGTAGACACTAATGGGCTGTTGATGTGATAGAATATTGATATCCCATCATCATCATAAAATAGCACCTGAACATAACAGAAAACCCGGAAGAAATTGTTGATGTTTAGATTAGACAATGGTTACAGATGAATGATAACAGAGATTAGGGTCAGCTTGGCTTGTGAACATTCTCCTGCCGAAGTCCAACCCAAAGCAGTTGACTGTTGTCTGTCATAAGCTTTGGGCAAAGCTTACGCAATCATAGGCCTCATGAAATTTTCAGTCGACAATACCTTACCCATTATAAAATAAAAAACGTCCCATGTATATCTATGTTCTAGTAGACCACCAGTTTAATGTTTAGACTCAATTGTTTGTTTCGATGGCGAATAAGCAGCCTACTTGAGTGAACATCATCTTAGACTCATACTCCACTCTAAGACTTAGAGGGGATATATTTGTAGTTATATGCAGACTTCAGAATGCTATTATATCTATCGCTTCAATTATAAATCACATGGAATATGACTATCACTGCTTTGCATACAAGTTGCTAAAAGTATTTTACAACACAGTAACAGGGTCCTGACTACATAATGAATGAAATAAACTTACAAAGACGGACATCGGCTTCAAAGAGTGGATTCCACAATTGAGTAGAGTCTCCTCCAGCCATCTGATAGGATATAAAAGTGATCATAACCACGCTCATAGCAGCCGTGTAAACGGCTACTGCCCGACTTCCGCTCTTCACAGTGGAAGACCAGATGCATGGCGACCAACACGATTCCAATACAACCATTATTATGGCTGTTCCAATCCAACACTTCTACTTGAATTGAAATTGGAGGCGGTATAGAGCGGTTCAACTGTCCTGAAATTTTGTATAGAGCATTATTTTATAAATTCGCTTAAATTGTTTTGAAACGGTAAAGCCACACCTAAAAATATTTTCGATGTTAACTTGTTGGAATGTGAAAGAATGAGCAATACTAATTCTTTCAAATGAATAAACGAAATTAAAAACGCAAGGACTTTTACTATTTACCTTCGTAGTTCGTAATGTCTGACAGAAATCAGGAGAAATTGCTCAGAAAACAAACTTTAAATTCTCAAATTTGTCAACCAAACAAACAACACAACACACACGTATGTATAGACAAGCGTTAGTTTCTCAATAGTCTGTGGTACAGACAGAACACTGACTATCATAACGGACGTAACGTAATAGGTACTGTTTAAACTACCGAACTAGTCTGTCACTGTCAGTCAGGTCAGTCAGTCGCAACCGCAACTTTAAACAAAAATACGATGTATGAAGCTAGGCACTCAATTCCATAGTGTTTCTCGTTCTGTCATGTCACAGAGTTATTCTATTACTCTTTGTCATGTCAGTTTCCCTCTCACGGTAATGCTGATTATTATGAACTAAAATATTATGCCCATAGTTTTATAATTAAATATTACAAAAAAATAGTTACAAAAAAAATGATTCTGTAACATAACCAGGCGCAGGTGTCTGTCATTGTTACTTCTGAATTGGTAAAAGTACAATACAATACAATACACAGGTAGGTAAGCAGACCATTAGTAACAGATCCTTATGCAAGTATATTTTTCATCCAAAATATATAATTCACAACCAATGTTGGGATACGCAATGAAAATTTAAAGATATCGAAATCGATACTTTTAATTTAGGGTATCAAATGGTTTAATATATTTTCTAGTCTTTCTAAATTATTAAAATATTGTACACACTGTATTTCTTTATCAATGAAGGTTGCATAAATTTTATGCTTACAAAACCTATCTTATGGTTTTATTTAGGTATAAACATTTTAGTAAACAGAACCTTGCACCATTTATTTTGTTGGTGCCAAAACAAAACTAGTGGCACACACAAGGCTCTGTTTATTGTATACCAACTGCACAATAATATTATAATTATTTCCTGTTGTAGCAGTTGTATGGAAACTATATCGAAAGATTTTATTTAAATATTGCACATCACTTAATGTTCCATAGTTTTGGTAGAATTTATTGTCGTCACTACCGATATAGCGTCTAGATGAAAAGACTAGATAGTAACTTAATTTTACTATGGCGTCCCGTCTCTTCTTACGAAGTTTTGTATTCTCTGATTATTACTCTTTACATTGCACACCAATAATTGCTGTATAATTAATAAATAAATTAAAAAAATAAATATTAAATAAATTGCTGTGAATGCACAGCAACAGTAACTTTATTTGGGGTTATTTATTGAAACCAGACGACACAATCGAGGAATTTGATACATACTTCTTCCATGGATACAATACATTACAAACAACCCTTGTGATTTAATATATTATACTCTTAGAATTTAAACCATCAACGTTTGAATTTTTTTTTCGTTTTATATGAATCGTGTTCTAATTCCTTAAAGACCAGATTTAACGGCTTATAATACTACCTCAGATTAGCAACTCAACGCAACTTTACTCTAGTTTCGAACTGAGATTAAGTAATAATAAAGGTGACATTGCTGTGCGCTCAACCACGGCGGTAATGATAATAAATGACCACGAACAGACGACTGAAATAAGCGCGAATTTCTACGTTTTTTTTTATGGAATAATAGTTGATAATCCTTTTTTCCTTACGCTGTGTTTATTTACGTGTCAAGTGTCAAGGCCTAATAGGGCGTATTTATTGAATGGCGAACATTTTTGATTCAAATTAGAGTCAACTATGTTTTTTTTCTATATGTAGAGAAAAAATTATGTAATCGTTTTTTCGCAACGTTCTAGTATCAATCCTGAACAATAACTATATATATATTAATACTAAATATCTTTTAAAACAAACTATATATAAATTTCAAAGTAAATGCAAAATATAATAATAATGATAAAAAGTATCGTGGAAGATATGATCGCTGAAGCTAAGCCATTTAAATTATCATTGAGTCTTTACGGGTAGCTTTACAGCTCCCGGTATTACAGATTATTATAACCTAAAATATTATACTCATAGTTTTTTTAATTAAATTATACAAATAACTAGTTACAAACAAAAATGTTTCTGTATCATAACCAGGCGCAGGTGTCTGTTATTGTTACTTCTGAATACCGGTTAATGTGAGTACCTACGAGTGAGTAAATACGAAGTGCAGAAATTATGAGGATTGTGACTGTGTATTAATCTATGGTAAAACTTTTTTAACATAAATACTTACTTACAGTTTTACCATCATAAAACTCCTGCTAATTTAATAGGTATAAAATGACATGTATCGTTATTGGCAGTGCACAATATGTCCAAAAATTGTTATTGATGTACTTTCGATACCTACTGTGATAAAGTATAACTGATAGGAAGGTGCAAGCAACCAGTAGGTAGATACCTACTCTATCGTTTAAACGAACAGTCTACCTACCTATCAACTAAACTAGTTTAGGCAGGTTGGTAGGTACTTCTAACTAACGACAAATAGGTAAATAGAGAAGACAGAGTGCACACACGTGCACGTGGTTGTCGTCAGCCTCCGTTTCACTTGCAGTCGAGCACCTGAAAAGATTATTTATTATTATTCCTAAAATAACTAAATATAAATACTTTCAAAATTCAAAATTCAAAAAATTCAAAAATATTTATTGGGAACTATAAATTTTAAGGTACATACTTACGTTGTATTTGGAACGATGACACTGCAAAAGTTTAATACAAAACTGAGTAGCAGAGTCAGCGCCCTCCTCCGAAAACAAATCAAATCAAAAAGTTCCATAATGAACTATGATACATAAGAAGATACGAGTATAATAGAAATAATATTAAATCTAAGAAATCAAACTAAATACTACGTTTTAAAAACGAAAAACCGACTTCAATGAAGAATATGATACAAATTATTAACAAACACACTATGAGTTCCGTTTACTATATTGCATTTTTCGGGATTTTTTAAGCTTTTAAATCGACCCCACCATGATGAGATCTTTAACAGAAATGACATGTTGCATAATCTTACCAGTAATTAGATAGTTTTCTTTATGAATTGGTTATAATCAGTTAAAGGTTGTGGCTTTGATTCCCACCTGGGACAAACCCAGATGGGCACATCTTTGTGATGTGTGTTCCCAGTTTGGTTATGACATAGCCGATGAAGATGATGAAGATGTTAGTAGTCGTTAATGAGCCATGTTGGACGCCTATAGCGGCGGAATGTAACTCAAAGTCTAATACCAGAACTGTTACCTGTCCACACGGAGAAAGAAAGAAAAAAAACTACATATAAAAAAAAAGAGTTTGTTTTACGTATCATTACCGCGATCACTAACACGCCTGCTAAGCGTGGTGATTATGGCAAAACCTGATAATGGTGATGCTGATACTGGAAGGTTAGCAGTTCAATAGGACTACTCTAGTGACCGTAAACACCACAGGAAAGCAGAATACGGAATTTCGTTTACTGGGATGAAAATAGAGCTGAATTGAGAACCTCCTCTTTTTTTGAAGTCGGTTAAAAAGTAGGTACCTGATGGTGATTTAAAACATGCATTTATTTACCATGCTGAAAACTACACTATTTCACCGAATACCTACTCTACACTAGTCTTCCGATAGCACAAAGAAGCCGCGCCTTGTCGGCTTGTCGACACTTGCCTTTGAGTATAGTGTCAAGGCGTACTACCAGAACCCTGCCAGGAGCGCTTGCAATAATGCAATTCGGCGGCACGATTGACGCGCACGCGCACTATCACATTTACATTAGCATTTTTATTTTGTATGCCTCTTGCCTATGCCATAAAATATAATTCTGCTATGTTGCAATACTTTAGAAATAAACAATAAAACAAATAAAGCTACCTATTTACAAATTTTTAGCATAATATCCATTATCGTTAGGTACTCCACACATCCATCTCACTCAATTCAACTCAACATTCTCATCTCTGCCGCGTGGACTCAGTCACTCACTTTAGTAGTCGAGAGCCTTTTTTTACGGGGGAAATCTGTTCGAAGACACCCTAACGCACTGAGGGATGCGAAAGGGTAGTGTGAGGATGATGGACTCGTCGACTCACTAAAATCAACCTGGTGGCCGGCCTCGATCCATGTCGAGGGGCTCCGACAACTCTTAATAGAACACTTCGGTGCCCCTCTCGCCTCTCGCCTGTGTTACCAATATGAGTTAAATAATTTTAATTAGTTTCGGGATGTTGGTGAACAACACATACATTGTTAGTAGTATTGTTCCACTAATAACATCATCAAAAACGCGTTTGTGGCGACATCTTTATATTTATGTAGGTAAGTAAGTATATGTAACATAGTATAAAAATATTAATAGCTTGCCAATGAACACTAAGAAAGTTTTAACACCACTCAAAATCATAAACTATATGTCTGTGATCCCAACCGATAGCTCATTTTAGCTACCACCACCTTCATTTTAGCTTACACCAAAATATGGCGGAAAAGAAACGATTCCACTTGGTAACGAAGTTGCCAAACAAAAATTTATGTCGCCACCTATAAGAAAACAAGCACATTCACAGCTAATTTCAATGACCAGGATAAACAAACGCGATGAAAAAGAATAAATTAACGGTTTTTTTTTCTTTTCATCCCTTAAATTACATTCACCTCATTTTACGTCACCTCTACTGTACTGGTTGGTACTGTAATTAACTTGGCATCCCTTGAGAGTTTTTTTTAAATTTAGAAGCCTAAGCGCGTGTCCGACTCTTGACCAGTATTTTTCATATTTGTTCAAGCAATCATCAGATTAGGTAGGTAATCACAAAACACAGTGGCTGCCCTTAGCTGCGCCAAATCGGCCTTATCAACATCATCATCAAAGAACCTATCTTTACGACTCAATATCAATGACCGACAACCGTTGATAATAATAATCTTGAAATCACCGATATAGGTACTTACCTCTACCGCAAATATGATTCTCGCGAATTTAAACCAGATTCCGTTTACTTTTAACCGCCTCTATGCTCTGGTAGTGGTTCGCCGGTCGGTATCAGATCCAGAGGTTCGATCCCCAGGGTACAATATTTGTGCTTAGCTTAGTTGGTGATAGGACTATGTTAAAATGGTGTTAGCTAGACCACTATCTTACATAAGTCTGTGTCATAACAACAATTTGTAATTGTTGTGTTCCGACGAGATTCTGGCATTTAAAAGGTAAGATAGACAGTTCCCCAGTATGTTGTAGATTCCGGGAATTCCGGGGCGCTTCTACCTTCGGCCTTATCATAACTTGGAACCTGAGATGAAGGCTAAGCGCATCCCCGTCCTACTTACTACCTACTTACCTACCACATAACATCCACACAACATCATCATTTCAGCCCATTTGACATCCTAAATCCCTTGGCCACCTCCCACGACATACACGAGTTACGTTGATAAAAAAAACTCTATACTTAACTATCTAACTAGAAACCAATGGTATAAAACACTAACAATACTATTATAAAATACTTTCTTACGCATGGGTAGGACTATGTAGGACCTAGGAACAATTTCTACCAATCTAACATAGGGAGATAGGTATATACTAGGTACCTATTCCTACCTACTTATTATTAGCTAACCTACCTGGGAAGGTTACAGATTGGGGAACTTAGGGCAAAGTAATCGTATAAACTTAGTTGGTGGTAGGTACATAAGGTTCAAAATTCTCCAGGATCAAGACGCAAATGAACTTTGCTTCATCTCGATAGACGCTCAGCAAAAAGAATGCAAACTCAGCTCCACAACAATGCGCCTGATATAAATACATAGGTAGGTAGGCATACTTACCTATCTAGGTATAGTAACTATAGCCCTGAAGTTTGTCTTTACGGCTGATCTGGTCCGGTCACGATCGCGCGTACTTCGTACCGGTTGGTTCAGTTTTCAGTGCTGCCAGTTCGGGTATTTTCACCCGATTTCGAGTAATTTAAACATCTAGGGGGTAGTTTCGGGTATCATTTTCTGCCGGGTAATATCGGGTAATTTTGTAAATAACAAAAAAATATATTGTTTACTTATAATATGATAATACTTATTTTTATAGGTTTTATTATTTTTTACTTGCCCAGCTAAGTGGCAATATTGTGTCATAGCTTATTTTTCATTTATACTTCCTTGATTTATAAAATTGGGCATAAGGCTTCTACAATTTCATATCTCATAGCTCAGGTTAGGTAGGTACTCAACAGAGAGGCTAAAGTCATCTGGGTAGATATGTAATGTTCAGTGTGGGAAGGAAGGAAAGGAAGTACCTAGTCAATCAAGTAGGTAGATGAATACTGACAATTGCAACTGGCAACTCTGTCAGTCAGTCTATGTCGGGCAGTGGTTGCGTACGCGCATCTCATCTCATTAAATCGATACCGGCTTTGATTTCCTACACCGAAAACTATAAAGTGGAGTCAGTGTTTGTTGTTATAAATTAAAGTCGCTTTTGTGGTTATGCGGGGCTGTTTTGTGTGAGTGAGGTTTCTGTGAAGTTTTGTTTTTCAACCTTTTGGATCAAGTCAATCGTGATTCGTACTGTAGTAAGTTGAACTTTCTTGTTTCTACTCCTACAGTTACCAAGATAGATACCTAGGTGCTTGATCGAAGCTGTACTGTAACCTCAGTTTGTTAGTTTTGATCTTATGATTTATCAGAAGCTATAGCGACTAAGTACCTTAGTAGGTAACAATTTGTTTTGTTTCGATTTTCGATGCAACTTACCTTCACGCGGCAGCGTTTTTAAACATTTCTTTTGTGTATGTAATGTATTTATATATGTATCTACCTACATCACTGACTGGTTTTCGGTCCTGTCCTGTTTCTTGGTTTTCGATGCACGCGTACCCTTTATTGAGGTACATACATACGTAACAATTGTGTTACGTTGTGTACACACACACTCTAAGTAGGTAGGTAGTAGGTATGTGTACCTATGTAGTCCATCTGACTTGACGGACTGAACAGGATGGACTGTATCTTCTAAAACTACATCACCTTTCCTCTACCCATGGACTTGAGTAGGTAGGTACCTTAAGTAAATCTTCTCTAAATGTTGCAGCGTATATAGGTTTATATATTGTATTAATATAATAATATTGTACTTATGTACCTACCTAGATAATAAAAGTCATCCCTAAGCCAAAAGCCGGTGTAGCTTGGTCTTTTTTTAAATCAATGATGGGTTAGAACTTCTAAGCCTAGAGTTCTCTTGGACTCTAGGTATATATCTAGCTCTAGGCCAGAGCACAGACGTGGAATTGTGGACACAGATAGCCAGTTCCTCTGTTGAGGATTCCGGTTGAAGTGCGCTCCCACCTTCGGCCTTACCATAACTTGAAACCAGGTGAGATGAAGGTCAATCGTTACCCCGTCGCTCAAAAAAAATGAGGTCTACGATAAAGCTTTGTCTCGCGCACCGAGAGAACACGATATCCTAGGTACCGACCTACCATTTACCTACCTTACCGACCTTTAGGAAGATCCTAACACCAGTGTTGGGATCAACACGTGTCTGCTCCAGCGATTACGTAGCAGGGTGAGACCACTTGGAGGGCAGCACACAATTTTTTTTTATACGTGAGGAAATTCTTCATGGATACCCGAGAACCCTTTCGAGTGCAGGGTTATGCCGGACTTATACCGGCTAAAACCTCACGGGAGAGCCTCTTTTGCCGTCTCCCTCCCGGGGATGGGGAATTCCACATCTTCACTTGTTTTTGAAGTGAGCTGGTCGTCAAATGCATGGCTATCACCATAGAGTGGCACGCCACTGGGTTCGTTATGTACCTACGTAAGATAACAGGTGGACCCAGAAACCAATTGGAAAGGTTTTCCTGGTAGACGAAAGAGGATGTAGACCAGCAGAGAGATGGGAAGATGAAGTACTAAACGTTGTAAGAAAGAAGCGAAAGATAGACATAATGGCAAATGGAGGAAGCAATAGGTACCTAAAAACCAATTGGAAAGGTCTTGCTGGTAGGAGAAAGATAATGTAGACCAGCAGAGAGATGGGAAGATGAAGTAGGTAGTAAAAAAAAGCTGTAAGAAAGAAGCGAAAGATAGACTCAATGGAGGAAGCAATATCTACCCGTCGAAAGGATTCGTATAAACTATAAACGTAAAACTGGGTTAGGATAGGTGAGGTACTCTACCTAGAGTACCTAGGTAGGTACTATGCCATAGGTATAGGCTTCGATTATGTGACGTCATCACGTGTTTAGCGCTACTACGCCAATATCGAGTGCTCGTTATTTTTATTTTTTTAACTGTACGACGAGGAAGCGCTTGGCCTTCATCTCACCTGGTATCAAGTTGAGATAAGCCGAAGATGGAGGCGCACTTAACTCGGAATCCTCAACAAAGTGAGGAACTGGCTATCTTACCTCTGAATGCCGGAACACAATTTTTTTTTAAGAATTGTTATTTTGGCGATAGAATTAGGTAAGATGGTGGTAACTAGCCAGGCGGACTTAAACAAAATCCTACCACCAACCAAACCAAGCACTTTATATTGTATTCCCCATGGGGATCGAACCCGGGACCTCTGGATCTGAAATCGGTGGGTTGAACCACTAGACCACAGAGGCGGTTAAAATTATTCCAGCCTGTAATTGCAAAGACATTGTTTTATACCAGGAATAGGTGAGTCTACTTTTTACTCGACTGCCTCAGAAAGACGGTAAAGGTACCTAACCTTATGCCCCTGATGTTGGGTTTTGGCCATTACTTGGCATCTCGGTCATCACCTCATACCGGGAGGTCAGTTTCGCGGAGGCACTTACAGGGCATTTGGCTTTGGGTACAGATAGGTACTACGTTGTTGAATGGCCGTCGATACCAACCACGCGCTCGCGCAAATATTCCCAAAAATATCCTATAAAAGAAGTAGGTAATTGATAATCGATAAAATTAAGAAGGTGATCGACCTGGTGCCTGTGCTCCCTAGTATCCTGCATCCATGGACTTTGGCTGACCAGACCCTGGACTGAGGTACGTGCCGAGTTGACAGGCTAATTTGGTATTTCAAAATGCACAATAGCACTTCTCGAGAACAAGGAAAAAAAATCCCTAAATCCAGAGGTTGCCCAACCCATAATTAATTTCGATCTCGACTCGACGCCACAAATTACCGAGTAGCAGTGAAAGTCCGAAAGAAAGGGTAATCTGATTAAATGCCAGTATCGCTGTACCATCTGCTATTTAATCTGTGTCCAAGTGGGCCGTTACCGGGACATTGTTAAAGTGTCAACTTTAATGCACTTCGTTCGTGCTCACGGCCAGTTACGTTAAAAAAAACAGTGGCACTCCGGGAGTGCCGACAGAAGTGGAAACTTTAAGTTTGTGGTCTATAGGTTGAGGCAGTCTTCGAAAGGTTCTTAGTAAGGACGTTACGTAGGGATACGGGTAAGGAGTCCTCTTCGGATCGTAAAGATAACGTGACAGTGTGTTTTAATTCAAATGTGTCAAAAGTGGTGTCGTCCGTAAGGTGTATGGTGTCACAAGTGCAATGGGTTTTTCAGATCTCAAAATATGCCCAACGCGTCTAAAGAAGTTATCACTTAAAAAAAGCTATATCACAGGACATTTATATCAAACAGCGCCATCTATCCACAAAATATGCACAGCTTAGTTAATAATATTGTAGCTCATAATCAATTTCATGCTAGTTAAATTCACGAAAAATTGTTTCAAAAAAAGAGTAGGTACTACACTCTTTGTGTGTTCTGTTCATGTAATTCTATATAATTATCCTAGCCTATACAGGTCGATCTATAGCGGTCAGACATGTTTTTAATTATGTATATTTAAAAATAGACGAATAAAAATATATCTTAGGTATCAAACTCAAAGACCGAATAAAAAATATAGAGATGAGAAAACAAACGAAAGTAAAAGATGTGGTTAAAAGGATATTGGGCTTGAAGTGGAAATGGGCAGGCCATACAACGAATTAAACCTAATAGTTGGCCACATGTCACTACGAACTGGATACCCCGAGATAAAAAGAGGAAGGCCAGTAACAAGGTGGATCGACAAAGTGGCTGAAAAGCTGTGGCCACAAAAAGCCAGACAGAGATCACAATATTGGGCAGCCACTCCCGAACCTCTGGATCGGACACCGGTGGGCGAGCCACTAGCCCGCAGAAGGTAAATTGGCCTCAACAAGCTAATCATGACCTTTGAATGAGCCTAGCATCGCGTGCTCAAGAATCGATCTGGTACTTGACGGAGCCATCCCTGAGATGGCAGCAGTACTTCATACAAGATTGAACCTTAGCTTTGTACAAACTTTCAAAAAAACCAAACCTACAGTCCGACCACGATTATAATGAATGTAGATAGTGCGCGGTTGTGTTTTCGTCAAACTGCAAAAATGACGTTTCTTGCCGTGACTGTACGTTAGTTCCATTTTTTGCCACGCTCATCGGTGGTCGCACGCACTGCATGACTGACGACACACCAATGCCAAAGACCCCCTGGGTACAGCCAGCCCTGTCAAAATAATTACCACAAATAATCCGATACTGACAGCTGGATTTTTAAATACAATCTACAATAACATAGACCTACGAAGATAGGATATAGACATGGCCTTCAGTTTTCAATTGCACAACATATTTTTGCACCAAGGTTCCGTACCCAAAGGGTGCCTACTGGACCCTATTGCTTGCCTATTACGCTGTTCGTCTATCCTCCTGTCCATATGCCTGTCAGCGGATTGAATCACATGACCATATAAGTAAACAATATAGTGAATGCGAAAAGACGTCCTTTTTTAGCTTTATCTCATCAGATAATGATGAGAATGCCCGGTAGGTACATGTGTGGTCAGCACAACATTATTGTCTTCCTCAATTAATGTACCTTCTATTTATGTATTTATGTTCTTCTATATATTTGAATATTTGTGTAGTATATATTTATCATATGATTGATATTGGATATGTTGTGTGCTCGCTCGTAAGATATATTACGAGTATGATAGTAACTGACAATGAGAACAATGTACCTATTTAAGGTAGATTATCCTAGTGTTTAGTCAAACCTTATACAGGCTTATAAAAACTAATGGATAATTATTTGTTAAAACTTTATATTCTACTCTTCTAGCGTTTGGCCTTTTAATTGCAAAAACTGAAGAAAGAAAGTCTAGGAATGTTACGGAACAAAATATGAATGCTAATTGATAAAAGTGGCTAATTAATGACGAACGTGACATTCGGACACTGGTGGGTATTACGTTTCACATTCTAAAAGATAATTTCTCTTTCTACATATTAATTGACCTACATTTTTATATTTTGAATCAAAACCCAATCCAATTTGTGTTGGAAACTGAACAGAATTTGAAACTTCAGATGAAGAATTGAGAACAAGCGAAAGGTAAGCCCTCGTAATCTACTATGAATGTATTAAAATTGCAACCAACCTCCAACCTTCTTCCTGCCAACATTTGGTGGGGTCGGCACACAATAAACTGCAAACAAAAAAATTCTGGAAAGTTTTCATTTGAAAGAGATTATCTGAAAACCTCCATATTGTTTTTTCTGGCCGTGTCTGTCTACTTGTTACTCTGCGAAACTTTTCGATCAATGTACCTAGATTAAATTTTACAAGTTGCGTTGTGTCGAACAAAAACACTCATTACTTGTAGACGTACTAAAAACAACGCGATCACTTTTTGTGTTGACTCTACCAAAGAATAAATTACGAGCTATTACGATCATTTAAGATAGTAATCTTGAATATTGATAAGGCAAAAATATCGCCAGATAAATATGAAAATACCTATCATTAACTTGATTATTAATCGCGGGCAATAATATTTTATTGAGGACACTTCCTTTTATGCAGAATGTGGAAAATAAATACATAAAGACATTAATAGCAAACATTGACGTCAGGGCTTAGGGATACGATTGCAGTGAAATTCAACCAACCTATTCACTCCAGACTTCAACTCGAATAGTTGGAGTCTGGAGTTAAAAGGTTGGTCCCTTTTTATTCAAGCGTGCCACATTCTTCACATGTCTGTAAGGGCCGATACTAACTCAGATTAACAACTGGACGCAACTTTACTCTAGTTTCAAACTAACATGAAGTTACCCACAATAAAGATGGCATTGCTGTGCGCTCAGCCACGGCGCCTATGACCGCTGATGAAAGAAGTAATTGCGAATTTCTACGTTTTTTTTTGTAAACCCAAAACGCAGAGGATCTACTATATACTGTGTTTGTTTACTATACAAAGTATCAAGGCCTAATTGGGCGTACTTATTGAAGGGCGAATCTTTGGTACAAATACAGTCAACTTTTGTATAGGTTATCGTGTTTTCGCCACAATCCTGCACTATGACATGTACGAATCTCAAAGTAAGTGCTTCAGTATTGTGGAAGATATTATGATCGTTGAAGCTATTCTAAGTAAGCGTAAGACTGAGAAGATATCAACAAGCATCACTGCTCAGTCCGTAGTAGCTCCGCCTTCTGCGCTGAAGGTGTGAGTTCGATTCCCACCAAGGACAAACATTTGTGTGATGAACATTGAAGCTTGTTCCGTGTTTGGGTTTTGTATTGGATTGTTAGTTCGAAACTAGACTAAAGTTGCGTCGAATTAGTCTAGTCCTTCAACCCACGGATTTCAGATCCAGAGGTCCCGGGTTCGATCCCCAGGAGGATTACAATATTGTGCTTGGTTTTGTTTAGAGTCAGCTTGGCTAACTACCACCATCTTACCCAATTCTGTCGCCATAATAACAACGAAACAAATAATGTGTTCCGGCATTTAGGGGTAAGATAGCCAGTTACTCAGTCTGTTGAGGATTCCGGGTAAATGCGCCTATACCTTGTCACTTCACTTGTAAACAGATGAGATGAAGGCAAAGCGCTTTCCCGTCTTACAATAAAAAAATATGTACCCTGGAACTTAAGTGTAGGTAGAGTAAGAGATCACCGGTCAAACACGCACAACGTTTATGGACATGTAAAATACCAAACGCATGAAAACATAAACCCAAGCAAACACACGTCTAGACTACAATGTGAATGTATGATTACGATACCGAACACATTTATTGAGAACTTTAACGTGCTTGTTATAGAGTTCAAACCCCGTTAGCTCTTCACTTTCCGTGGGTGTATGTGAGTACTCCTAGATATTTGCGAAATTTGTCGCCGTTTTAAACGTAATATTGTGAATTATCGGTTCCATGAATAAGAATGATGTAAGTACAGACGCCAGCACCACTTCTTAAATAAAAATAAAAAAAACTATTAGGTACTTTTATATATGTATAGTTATGATACATTACGGCTTGTAAATTCTGTCATGGCTTTTGTATTCAAGCCTGACATATAGCCACACTTCAATGGATTTAATTTAATTTGATTGGCTGCCTCTGGTCTCGCCCACTGGTCTCAGATCCAGAGGTCCCAGGTTCAATCCCAGCGGAAAAAATATTGTGCGTGGTTTGTTTTTTTTTTTTTTTTGTTTGGTTAGTGGTATGACTTTGTTTAAGTCCGCCTGGCTACCAACATCTTACCTAAGTCTGTTGCCATAGCCACAATTCTAAATTGTTGTGTTCCGGCATTAAGAGGTAAGATAGCCAGTTCCTCAGACGGTTGAGGATTCCGGATGAAATGCGCTTCCACATCCGGCCTTATCATAACTTGAAACCGTGAGATGAAGGGCGAGTAATACTTCTCCTTCGTACAAAAAAATGTGAGTGAGAAAAAGTATTCATTTTCGTGCAGGCGACTGTACATATTTCTCCTACGCACTGTAAATATGTGCGACAGTAATAATGACACGTCGTCTATAATAAATTTCGTTTGTTTGACAATTACTAAAGGATTTTGTCAATATAGTTATATTGGTGATCCTATGACGCCAAAGAAATGGTTTAACTGGTTCCTTACAACATTACGACGGGGAAGCGCTTGGGCCTTCATCTCACTGGTAGCAAGTTAAAAAGCGCTCTTCTCCCGAAATTCTCAACGGACTGAGGAACTGGCTATCTTACCTCTAAAGCCTCTACACCACAAGTTATTAAGAATTGTTGTTATGGCTTTGATACGTAAGATGGTAGTAGCTAGCCAGGCGGACTTATATTAAGTCCATCCAAACCAACCTCAAAATTATACCCCTCAGAGGATTGGACAGGAGACCTCTGAGTCTGATACCGGTGTATCAATCCATACCATTACCAATAGACTAGTTAGTTGTTTTCAGGTATGAAGTTTTTTTTGGTACAGAAGAAAAAATAAATTATATCAGAGGCTTGCATGAAAAACTACATCTAAATATGTCATTACTTGTTTAAGTATTTGTATCATCTGGTTTATTTCTAATTATTCCTTTTTTTATTCAGTTAAAATGTATTTAGGTATGGCTTATTATTTTTGCTATAATGGCTTCCTCATAAACGGTACTTAGCCAAATCTCACAATATCTTTATCTTTATAAATGATAGCCTTGTATTTATGTACCTACTGTGAAGTTTAATCAAAATCCGTTCTGTGGTTTTTATAATCTATATTTACTTACTTACATAAATTTTCACATTTCATGTGAAAGTTTGTTAGGATGTCAAGATGTTTCTAAGGAAGATAAGATACGCGTTTCAGAGAGATCAAGAAGCTAATGTAAAAGAACTCTATTCTCCCCACGCAGCGCTTTTATCCCCGCCCCCTCAGCACGGGGCGGGGATAAAATTTTTGTCCTCTGTTTTTATCCACCATCGGGAGACAAAATGCTCTGACAAGGTGGATAAAAACAGAGGACAAAAAATGTATCTCCTCCCCGTGCTGAGAATAGAATAGAATAGAAGAATAGAATGAGGGGGCAGGTGTAGGTGATGATGATGATGTAGCCTGCATGGAATGCGGCCAGACAAAGGAAACATCAGCCTGCACTCTGATAAGATGTGTTTGGATCGGCATTAGTTAGTTGACTGATATCTGATAACAAGGTTAAACTAAACATACCTACCTATATGGTGTTGTGATAGCAAGGTTTTGCGTCGTAGACTTCAGGGCCTTGACACTGACACTGCCACATCCCCGCGAAACCTCATCATCATCGGTCTTCAACACCTCTAGCGTTTCTGGGAAGTGCGGGTAAGAAGCAAACTTTGACTCTTATTTAGCGACGACTTCAGCAGTAACTGCTGAGTCATTTGGTTTGTCAAGTTTTGTAAACCTTTCAGCGGCTTACAATGTCCTTGGCTTACAGTTGCGTTTCAACTGCCGGTATCTTCTTGGCTTGCGGTATGCATGTCAATGTCAATGACACCGAAACCTGCATTCAAAGCCTCTGAAAAGCCAACTCCTAGCCTTTCACAATAATACCACATGACTCAGCAGTTGTCACCGCTGAAGTTGAAGCCAGGAATAAGCGCATATGCTCGTTTCTTACCCACATCTAGAAGTGGTAGAGGTGTTGAAGGCCGATGATGAGCGGTGGCTCGTGCATCATAAGCGTAAAAACGCGGAGGATTTTTTTTGTTTGTATGACATCTAACAAGACAGTCCTGCTCGACAAAAGTATATTTTGCATGGGACCAAGGTTATTCAATAAATTACCGAATGCTATTAAAGAAGTGGTCAATTTAAACTTATTTAAGAATTAAGTAACCTAATTATTGTTAAACAAAGCTTATTATAAAATTCAGGAATATCCGACAGACGAATTGTAAAATGAATTGACTGGTGGCGGTAGTGATAAGCAACATTTTTATTTTTATTTCTGATATTTATGCATGCAAATAGTATTGCAAGTACCTACCTACTTAATTGATTGTTCAGATAAATAAATATTTGTATGCCTGGTCAAAGGCGGAACATGGCCGAGCAAACTAGAAAAATATAAGAACTTTCTGTACACCTGTGTTTCGGACAAATAATGTATTTGTATCTGAATATCTACCCCCCGAACGGAAGTTGATAGATTTTGTGAAATCAAGTGTCGAAGTTGCTGGTGCTGTCATCAGGCCGGGAGTCATCCCATCGGTAGGGCTGGTGTCTTCAGGAGGAAAATGAACGTCGCGTCGGCACCCTTTGGGTACTTACGAACAGAATACCTATATACCTACTTTACTTGTAAATATATCATATCATTAAATACAAAACAAACATTGTAGATGTTTGTTTTGTGGTTGTGTTGCATTGTTCATCACACGTGGGAATCGAAGTATAGCTCAGAAGGCAGAGAGAGAGAGGTAGAGAGGCTACCAACTGAGCTGTGAGGCTTCTCTAAACTGAGATAACCATCATCATATCAGCCCACACACGTCCACTGCTGAACATATGCCTCCCCCAATCGACGACACAAAAAGCGAGCCTCCTTCATCCATCGACTCCCAGAGACTTTTTTTTTTTTTTTAGAGGCCGCCACTATGGACCGGCGACATTGTGTCTTCCCACATTCCGTTTCGCGTTTAATCGCGGTCGCCATGCAAGAACCTTTATTCCCCAGCGGTTATCGGTTCTGCGAGCTATGTGACCTGCCCACTGGCACTTCAGCTTGCTAATTCCAAGAGCTATGTCAGTGAGTTTGGTTCTTCTACGGCTGCCCACATTTCGGATTTTATCACGTGGTACATCATCAATCCGTAGTTCGCTGTGCGACTTTGAACTTATTAACGAGGCCTACAGTTAGCGACCACGTCTCAGATCCATAGGTAACTGGCAACACACCATCTTTGCTTTTATTTAGCTTTGTTTCGGTTATGAGATAACCATCGTAAAGCTAAACAATTCGTCTCCATCAGTTCTCAGTAAAAGTGTAATTACTTACATTATAATGATTGTCTCGAATGTGTCATATCCATAATGTTGTGTACTTTACACGCGTTATATTTACAACTACTTGGCAACCGTTCGCAACCGCATTCCACACGCAAAATTAAGCATGTTCATACATTAATCTACGAATCTGTAGACCTAGATTTTTATACAAAGCCAAGTTTTTGGTATGCGAGAATAACTTTTTCTTTTTTAGTGTACGACGGGGAAGCGCTTGGCCTTCATCTCACCTGGTTGCAAGTTTATAAGGCCGAAGGTGGGGGCGCACTTCACCCGGAATCCTCAACTGAGGAGCTGGCTATCTTACCTCTAAAAGCCGGAACACATTTTTTTTTTAAGAATTGTTATTATGGCGACAGAATTAGGTAAGATGGTGGTAGCTAGCCAGGCGGACTTAAGCTAAGTCTTACCACCAACCAAACCAAGCACAATATTGCTCCCCCTGGGGGCGAACCCGGGACCTTATATAATTATTGCTTATATGATTATTGTTTTGTGAATTGTTTAGACCGAAATTCATCTTTTGTAACGATAATGTCGTTGTCTGTCTGTTTCTAGGTTCTGTCACTGACATTCTAAATTCAAAATACCTATATCTATATCTACTTATCTTTCCCATCCCACGGGAACTATGCCCTTATTCACTATGACCAAAATCATCAAAATCTAAAGCTTAGGAGGAATTGACATTGACAAAGAGTAGTAAAGTTCTGAGTGTAGAGCCCCCTGTGAAAGGGCTCGCCCGAGGAAGTACTATCACTATACCTAGTCCCTGTGAAAGGGGTCGTCCGAAAAATACTACCATACCTATTTCGCCGTCAAACAGCATTGCTGTGTTTCGGTTTGAAGGGTATGGTTGCCGGTGAAATTACGGGCATGCGAAGTTTAACACAGTTATGCGTGTTGACGGGCGCAATACGGTGCCGTGTAGGATATTATTCTTTGTGGATGTGAGCTACGCAGTAAGGCATTGTTATATTCATTTAACATCTACTTGCTTGTTCCGTCTCATAGTTTTATAAAAAAAAAACACGCAATTTTGATGTATGTACACCAAAATTATGTCAGGTTTTCGTTTCGTTTGAATTTCGAACACATCATGGCTTCTACTAATACCTAATCTCTCAAAACGGTCAAATTTGACGGATCGTAGTACATTAAGCTTTTATGTAAAACATGTTATACCTCGTAAGTCCACTTAGTTTGGACATTTTGATATATTCCCCGTTTATTGATTCAAACGTCGTTTATTGGTCATGCCCATGCGGCACCCACCGCCTGTTGATTTAAGAGTTTTGGACGTGCGCAATAACATTACACGATGTTTTCTCAAGCCAGTGTCAATAAAAATAATACACGGCCAAGGTCTACGTTCAAGTTACGCGTTCGAAGAAAAGGGCCTGGCATTATAAAAATAACTTTGTCCAGGGAATAAATTAATATCAGATCATTTTTTTTTATTGTACGACGGGGAAGCGCTTTAAGCTATTGCAATGGATCATAAAAAACAAACTAGGTCAAGGTTCTTGCCCTTATCCTTGGGTGTCGCGATTCCGAAAAGGTGGTAGATCTGACGTTCCAAAGTGATCCTAAATCTTACTGCTTTAAGAATATTGACTTTGACGCTGTTTTTGAAGAGTGGGCTTACATATAACGCATGTTTGTGTTGCACCAACGGTTTCAATTTAACAGGTGAATCGTCATCAGGGTGAGTGTTACTCGCCGGTCGCTCTCATTCAATTTCGCGTTTCACACAGAAAAACCCGTGTTATAAAATGCACAGTACGACTCACTCAAGTTTTAAAGTTACACAGTAAAATATAAAAAAACTTCTTATCTTACAAAATATATCGAGTTTTTATGTTTTATGATTTTGACCTCTTGTCTAGGCTTGTGTGGATAAGGTATATGAAAGAGCGAGCTTTTACAGAAAGCACTAGTTCTCCCGCGAACCATTAGTTAATTTAGCAGTGCTTTACCTTGCTCTGCCTACACTGCAGTAACGTTTGTTATAGCATTGAACCAGAAAACAATAAAGGAAGCGAACACGATTCGAATACAATATAAATCGTACTCAATCGATTAATCATTCGATATAAATAACGCACCGTCGAATCGATTCAAACCGGTTCCGATATCGTGACTTTACCGATTTTTTCACTGAAGAAATTGTCGGCACTATTGCTGTTTATTATTCTATTAGATGTATAATAATGTCATTAACATATCATTAGTGTAATCTGGTCATAAATGCTATAAACGATTTGTTTGGGTTTCATTGCGTTAGGTATGTTTTTATGTAGGTACCTTATTTAACTGCAATTATTTATTATTATCCGATCTGGACCCGAAACTGTGGGATCGAAGACTAACTAATACAAAAATCTTACCTTTTTATATATGTACTTACATATAAATATATATTATATATTGTATTTCAAGTGATTGCGCTCGTCACAACTATCTACAAATATTATAATGACACAAGCATAAATAGCTCGCGATGGTACTTTTTTTTACTGTACGACGGGGAAGCGCTTTGCGTTCCTCTCACCTGGGTTAAGATAAGGCCGAAGGCGGAGGTGCACTTCACCTGGAATCCTCAACGCTCTGAGGAACTGGCTATCTTACCTCTAAATGCCGGAACACAACAATTTAAGAATTGTTGTTATGGCAACGGAATTAGGTAAATCTTAACTAATTTTGGCGAACTTGAACAAAGTCCTACCAAAATCACAAAAACCTGCGTCAGGACCGCCGTTGCTTTAGCTGGTTAGATCGTTTCCAGCTTTAGGAAAGGATTTCGAGCGGGTTCGAGTCCCGTCGCGGGTTGTGATTTTTTGGGTCATTATAACATTTTTTAATCGTCAATGTGTAAGGGTGGGTGGTAAGATATCAACATCCTAGTGGTAGTGGGGTAGAGTAGACCCACGCAATAGAACTGTTGACCTTTAGCGAAAATTACGGCTAAATGATCCCATCGCTCATGGTACCACCCCCATGCCGAAGTGTCACGCCAAGCAGCGCTGTATTCATCAGTGCGCGAGAGTGTCAGCGCAAAGGCGAAGTAAATACTGAGCAGTTATATCTTGAGTATGCGTTATCATGCCTTTCTAGCGAGGCCATATAATGGGCATTTTCAATAATTAATAAATAAAATAAATATTACAGGACATTCACAACGCCATCTAGCCCCAAACTAAGCATATAATATGGGATCTAGATTACGGATAGAATACTTAACACTTTATTGTAAATACATACGTACTATATGATACAACATCCAAACACAGAACAATCTATATTCATCACATAAATGTTTGTCCTGAGTGGGAATCGAACCCACAGCATACAGCGCAGAAGTCAGAGTTACTACCAACTGAGCTATGAGGCTTGTTGATAATGCGCACCGCCAAGGAATGGAACGCTTTGCCCGAGTCTGTGTTTCCTGAACACTATAACATGGGAGTCAACAAGTCAACAGTGACTATGTGACTATGTCCTAGTGACTATTGCCCGAAATATAAGTGAATAAATATGTCAACAATTTCTGAAATGCTTATCTTATAATATCATTCTATTATATGCTATATTTTGAATATAGCTAAAAATCTGACCTGTAATTTAGTGTTATTAATAAATTATTGTATTTTATTGTATGTAAGCTTCTTAACAAGCGAGCTCAATCGTAGGCTGCATATTGCTTAACATCAGGCGAGATAGCAGACAAACGCAAGCCATTAAAAAAAACAAACATTAAAAAAAACGAACGCAGATTAGAGACAGAACTAGAGTTTCAGATAAATCAAAAAAAATCTACACTAAACCGCATTAATCTATTTATTGATTCATGTTATTGATAGCTATACCTAATTTTCACACGTTGATTATAAATCAATCGAATATAATTGGTAACCCGTTTTGAAACCATAAACGTCAAACTAGATCTGTTGTGCTCATATCTTGAGGAATTATGGCCTCTTAGCTAGGTCGTATTTATTGAGCTAGGCCATATTGACCTCCGCGCTAGGCGAAATGATAAGCACTGGTTGTTTTATGTTGTGGCATATTAATAATACTGCGATCTTCAATCTAAGCCAAGCATGGATTTGATGACGCAAACAATTTTAAATTATTGCCCCCGTCAACTATAAAACTACCTACTAGCTTAAAAGCAGGTAAGGTGTAACTTTATGCAGTAAAATCTTTGTTAGCCAGTAGTAACAGCATTGCGATTAGATTTTGAATAGTTAGTTATTACAAACAGACATTATATTAAAACAAATAAATAGAAAAAAAAATACTTCCTATCAAGCAAAACAGTTACTTCAGCACTCAATAAAGTAAGTAACAAATTATATGCCTCAAGATTTCTTCGATCTCAAAGGTCAAGTTGAGGTCGTTTAACTTTAGAGGCCGAACGATTTGTGAGTTCGAATGCAAAAATACTCTTCAACAAATTAAACAAGCTAAATTCAACCTTATCACCTTGGTAATTAGTCACATAAACAAATCCACAGAAACCGCATAACTTTGCTGAGAAAATCATGAACTAGTCCCCGCATGCGAAATAAGCTTCTATCTCCTGAGCATTAAAGTCGTATGAATTAAATAGATGGTTGCATACATGAATATAATGTTAAACAGTTAAATGTTCAAGTGAAAAGTGATCATAAATAACGTTCTGATGGATGTTGATAATGTTATCGCTGACAGAACAGCTACTGGTGAAATATGCGCACGCGCAAATAGAAAAATTATCCATGGGTTCGAGACGGGTCAGACGTCATACTGATCTTTGAAAGTATATAAAAACTATACTTAGCTATGTTTACATTATTGGCAAATAACAATCAATCATTGAGGATATTGGAGTCTGCTACTCTGTTCCTAAATTCGTATGTTCGAATTATGCCTCCGAAAGTTGCGAGTTCGTAGTCAAAATCAAAACCACTAGGTCTCTTTTAGTCCCTTACTGAGAATAAAACAACAAACTCAAGACTTAAAACTTACTGAGAGATTAGACTGCAATAGCAATTAAATTGAAAAGCTTATGATGCCCAGACACATAAAGAACAGAGAATATAAGATTTCCTTGTTCTGTGTTCCCAGCAGAAGGAATAAACAATAAAAAAAAAGTTGTGTTTAAAATGTCACACGATAGCAGTGTACCTATTTTTGTATTAGGTACAGGGAAACATTTCATTTATCTCCCGACACGGTGCCTCACCACTTTTCATCACATAAGCGGATCAAAACCTTCATAAGTGAAACCTTTTACGGGATGGTATATTATTCTATTCAAATAATAATATGTACATATAATTAAACCAATCATTTACAATATCAAGGGAAGTAGACAGGTTACAGTTCAATAGAAAATTGATTTTAGAATCAAAGACGTTATAGGTACAATTTTTTTTCGGGTAGTTCAGCTATTACCTTTGGAACTTGCACATGCAAGGATAAGGTCTACGGTGGAGCGAGGGTACCCTGCAGGTGCCTTACGCTCTCTTCTTGTCTTCAAGAATAAATTACAAGCGGACGTGCTGAAATGCTGAGATGAGATGCTGGAAGCTGATTTCACAACAAGTGGAATATCAACCGGGTTATCATTTTATCAATCAATCAATTAGTAAGTGGCTTATAAATATAATGACGTCCAAAATTAATGTTTCGATCATATAATTACACAAGAAAACCAAATAATTACCATAATCCGTGAAATATATCTCCGATTTACCTAAAATGGTCGATAAATAGAGGGAATGCTAAATTATTGACGACCTCCCACCGTTATATAGAAGATTTGCATAACTAATGAAGACATAACAAGAGTTTATGATAAATCTCCTATAATCCACGCAATAATCGATTTATTGATACAAGATATCGATAGCTATAATTTTCACACATACATTGTGAATCAATCGAATATAATTGCTAACCCGTTTTGTGACCATAAAAGTCAAACTAGATCTGTTTTTATGATTGCGAAAATGGCCAATAATTTAAAATGTTACTGTTACTATTGGAATTAGTAATCGATGTTTTTATTTACTTGACAAGCAAACAAGGGTTAGGTATCTTAAATATTATTATCTCTATACTTGAGTTGGTTCAAATGAGACCATAAACGGATATTTTACTGATATTTACTTACTGAGGAATTTATTTGAATGGTCCATAGTATCCATTCGTTCATTCATAGTATACATTGTTATCGAAACATTTATAATCTCTTATTTATAATCTTTCTTTTTTGTCAGCAAATAACAATAATACAACAATGTACTTATATGTATAATATACGCAGCATATTAATATGTATAATATACGCAGCATATTACCTACAGCAATAGCTATCACATAATGACAAAGTAAAATCAATTTCAATTTTTAAATTCACTGTATTTATAAAAAATCTTGTCAATAAGCCAGCAATTCAGGCTATTTTCGAAGACGGTGCAGTTAAGGGCATTTTTTAAGGACTATTATACACGACTGAGCCCATAATGAGAGTTAAACACAGATTGAGTTGCTACTTATCGCAACTCAATGTGAGTTGAGATGAATTCTCCAAATTCGGAAATCGCCTGGGTCTAGTGGTTCAACCCACCGATTTCAGATCCAGAGGTCCCGGGTTCGATCCCCATGTGGAGTACAATATATTGTGCTTGGTTTGGTTGGTGGTTGGACTTTGTTTGGGTCCGCCTGGCTAGCTACCACCATCTTACTTAATTCTGTCGCCGTAATAACAATTCTAAAAATGGTTGTGTTCCTTGTGTTCCGGCATTTAGAGGTAAGATAGCCAGTTCCTCAGTTTCTTGAGGGTTCCGGGTGAAGTGCGCCTCCACCTTAGGCCTTATCTCAACTTGTAACCAGGTGAAATGAAGGCCAAGCGCTTCCCCATCGTACAATAAAAAAAAACTCATGAAGTCCTGGAGTCAGAAACACCTGACTCCATTATCAAATCAGCTCGACTTCGAGGCTCACCTTGTCATTACCTGGGTGAATGAGGTCTCAGATGGAATGAGCTTTCCCAGGAGCTGCTTATTGAAAGCACTGGAATTCCCGAACACAGCGAACTACTTGGTGAAGACAGCAGGAGGCTGGTTCCTTGCCCAGCCAAGCCAAGATCAAGTCAAGGTCTACCGTTCTCTTAATCTACCGTTTTTACGGTGTTTTCCGTACGCATCGTAAAGTAATAAATCGCTCGATGTAGACCAGATCAAGTGTAAAACTAATTTAAATGATGCCATGTAAAACAAGGTTTTATGGCTTCGCCGATTCGTGGGCGTTGAGGAGTTATTGATGGTGTTAGGTTTTTATTGAATACGGTAACTTAGGATAATAAAGTTGAATGTAATGTTTTATAATAAAACTCGATTATACAGATAATCTATTTATTAATACGCTAAGAGAAAACTTCGGATCCTTTTTAAAGATTTTTGCGCGAATATTTTCTCGCCACTGATCATGAGCCGCCTCTAACCACCAAATCCACGTGTCCGCTGGTCACAACTAAGCGTCTGACAAAAATGGAAAAATAGTTTTGGCTTCAGTATCGATAATAGTTTTTCCTATAATTGAAGTTTTTAAAATTTATTTCATGTCTACTACATATTTTCACACGTTAAAGTGTTATTATAGGTATCATCTATACTTATAATAAAACTTTAACGATAGATATGGAGGAGTGCAGTAAGCTATATAGGTAGGTACTTTTTTTTTTATGTTTTTTGCGTTCGAATTTCGATCACTCTCAAGTCTTCAAGTATCAATTCGTGTGTTCTTGAATTTTCGTGGTGGCAATCCTGGTATCAGATTGGTGGTTCCTGGTTCAGAGGAGACTGGTGAAAAGCCCACCCAATATGAAATAAGTACTAAAAACACCGATAATGCTCTGTCTTAGTGATGGAGGCTTTTTTGGTTAGGTTGGTAGGTAAGGTGCATGCAGACATGAAACCGCCTCTGTGGCCTAGTGGTTCAACCCACCGATTTCAGATCCAGAGGTATCTTGAGGTACTCTAGGTATCTTGCCCTGAAGCCTAGTTTCACCAAGTTTGGTTGTTGTTTGTCTGTCAGTCAGATCAGACGTAAGTGTCATGATTTACGGGGAAAGTATAAAAATCATCAACTTTTAAAGTAGACTCAAAACCTATATTTAGAGCTTCTTACTGAAACACATAATTTCAGTTAAAAGTAACGAGTAGGTACATCAATTTTGTAGGTCGACGACGGATTTCCACGGCGTTCTTCCGAATTAATCCTTATGCTAGTAGCTGTAGGGTTGAATGTGGCGTGTTGTGAATGAATTTCTTTTTTTATTCGAGTTTAAAAAGCAATGCATCGTCGCCCACTACTGTGTACACAGAATAATGTAATAGTGTTGCTAAAGGCTGTTCACTTCCTCGATTTTAGCTGCGATATTCTTCGATGAGAATAGAGTTGCAAATGAGTTTATAAGAATATCATCGATACCCAGGACTTCGTTCCCGTCATCCCTTGGGAATTTCCCAGAATTAAGGCATTCATGCTGAGTCGAGGTCTTTATTGCTGTTGTGACACACAATTGTATTTACCTACCTATTTATTTTCGTATTTTTATTTTTCTACTGCTTTGTTTATTTTTGTAATGGTTTCTTTTTAAGATGTTATGTTTATTGGTTGTTTAGGTTTTTCTTTTGTGTATATTTCGTGTTTTATAAATATTGTGTGCCTTAATCTCTAATCTGATTCTGATTCTGAAATTATTTATTATTGTTCCACTATACACAAAAGGAAGCTACATACTCTATATAAATCTTGTGTATTTTGGATTTCATGGGTTTTAATTATATCGCGCGGAACTCTTATTTTTAAAATATTTGAAGCCTAAGGTAAGCGACTCCCTAAAGCATCAGTTATCTAGCAGTGCAAGGTCCATCAAAATTGGTCAAGCCATTTAGTTGATATACAAATAGATAAACAATTTATTTTTTATTTTTTTGTTGTAAGTTTGTTTCCATTACCAACCGTAAAAACTTTCATATACAGAAAGTAAAATGCTGATATTCTTACATTAAAAAATACATTTACACCCGAAAATCATTATCATTTGTTTATTATAACATTCATACTTTGAATGCAGTAGCTTATCGCACTATCCAATCTCATTTTCAAAATAGCAAAATAAAAATTGTGTATTTTGTGTATGGAAGATATTCGTTTATTCGGTTTGGCAAAAATACATTGTGTCCCTACACACAGGTTGTCCTAGTTTGGATGCCAATGTCAATCATCATCATCATCATCATCATCATCATTATCATCATCATCATCACTTTATCATCATCATCATCGTAGACCTGTCTCATCCCACAGGCATAGGCTTCTCTTCGCGTGTGAGAACCTTCTCGATCCTGCGCCAGTCTTACCCATTAACGACCTGCACATTTGACTGTCATGACCCATCTTGCTGTGAGACTCTTCTTTCGCCTTCTCGAGGCCATCATCCAGTAAGAACTCAGTTCCACCTGTAATCACTCCACCTGACCACGTGATCTGCTCAACTCTATTTGGCCCAATATTCACTCAGGTACTCAGGTAACTTATATCCTGCACCTGTGCTTGCGAATTGGGTTGAATTGCGTATTGGGTACTATCGAGAAGCGTGATGAGCATGGCGTGCTCCATGGCTAGAGGGCCTTGAAAAAAGACGAGAAAAAGAATATCCTTTTGGTATTCTTTACGGCCCACAATCATGTGATCTGTGTGAGCGTCCATATCTCAGTGTAACTCTTTTTCAAAAGAGTAAACCTTTTCCAGATTCTCGCTTCCAATGCAAGAACTTCGAATATGAATGTTGAAAACATTCCAGTGTTTGAAAACGATAAAAGTTTAATCCCCACCTAGTTGATGTGGCTTAATTTTTTTTTTGTGCGACGTTAAAGCTCTTGGCCCTTATCTCACCTGGTAACAAGTTGAGATAAGGCCTAAGGTGGAGGCGCACTTCACCCGGAACCCTCAAGAAACTGATGAACTGGCTATCTTACTTCTAAATGCCAGAACACAACAATTTTTAGAGTTGTTATTATGGCGACAGAATTAGGTAAGATGGTGGTAGCTAGCCAAAGACTACCACCAACCAAACCAGGCACAATATATTGTACTACTTACCCATGGGGATCGAACCCGGGACCTCTGGATCTGAAATCGGTGGGTTGAACCACTAGACCACAGAGGCGGTTAAATATAAAAACATGGTCAATGGTCCCCGAAACACTAAAATTCATTTTTACTAGTTTTTAACTTTATATGTGCGAACGTAAAGAGTAATTTAACGAGTAGTAGAGCTCTTTGTGAAAGGGCTTGTCCGGGGAAGTACTACCACGTTACCTATTTCAGCCGCCAAGCAGCATTGACGCAATGCTGCTTCGGGCACATTGGTACAATTTCATAGTGAAGCGATTGGTTCAGCAGAATCAAGACCCAGGTAATCCACGTAATTCACAATATATAATTAGCACCACCGAATGGAGAGTGAGATCTCGGAGTGACGCAGACTTGGTCTGAGTCCAATATTAGTGCTGTGGGTTGTTTTACTACACTCAAAAATAAAACGGCTAAGTGTTCAAAACGAAAATGGTTTTTACACGTGGCAATAGGTGGGTATAGGCTCATAAAAACTATTTGAAACCCTACTGAATAGGTTGTGATCAACATTTTATTATGATACTCACATTTGCCCGGCTTCGTCTGCGTGGTAGGTTAGGTACATATACAATACAATAACGTAAGTAAGTTATAAGGCACAGTTGCATGCCTGCATTATGTAAGTGTAGGTAACTTACTAATTAATCAAAATGACTTTGAATCGACGTCTGTGTGTATGTATAATATACAATGCAAATATCTATTTGTATTGGTATTGATTTGGTATTCATGTTTACCAGACGTCAATATAAACGTACCTACTAGCTTTATTTTGAAAATTACTGTACACTCATAATTATTATTATCGCGACATTGTTGGTACATTTCATATTCATTTTATGAATGTAAGTTACCTATTATTTTATTCAATAAAAAGTACAATTAAACTAACTATGTACAAAGAAATCAGTAAGATTACCTAAGGACAAACGGCCTATAGGTAACTCAACTGTTCCAGACCAGTACCAGACGGAAGCGTGCCCAAGACACTGGCTGAATTGCCGCACTGAATAGCTATGCTAATTCGTTGGCCTAAATAAGAGCCGGCCCTTGGGTCACGTGTCGCCTCAATCAAAAGCCCCGCAAGATTTTTGAGAACCCGGAGGGCACCGGCTCCCCACGGACCCAAGGTCTCCACCCCAAAAGGCTCAAATAGGTAAGCTCTGTTGAGACCACTATATTTGCGCCTTTTGTGATCCTCGGCCGAATCAGCCGCCACACCAGCCCTAACTGATGTCCCAGGCAGATGAAATGGCGCTAGGGTGTCGACGCAGGTAGCGTCCCACACCAAAGGCCTACCCATTTCCCAAGGGACAAGAGTCATACCATCTTACCATCATCACGTAACAGACCATTCGGTTGAAGAACGGCTGGAACATTGACACTGGTAAAAGCTCGACGGATAATGTCATTAAGGCTTGCGTGGCGCGAAATCCTGCCGGCAGACCTTGTGCACGAAAGTCCGTGAAAACCAAGTTGATCAACAGCCGCACCGCACCGGCACTGGTGAGAGGCGCAGCATCTTGCACCCAATCGAAGACAAGTGGCAATACGGAAAGTTACAGGATCCATAAGTGTACCGGTATTGTAAGATGGATGTGCTTGCAGCCAAAGACCTGATTCCCATATAATTATATTCCCATATCTTTATTTTTTTAATTTTTAGATAACTGATAGCTCGTAAAACTCCTCGATTGAGATTGAGAAGACTACACTAGAATGTGTCAAGAAGTCTTTTCTGTCGTTTATTTTAAAGATTCATAGTGGAAGTTACATTTCTGCTAATCGTTAACAATCAAAATATATTTTTGATGAAATTTGTTCATTAACCAGTAAATTGGTAGGTAAAATCTTCAAATATGGAAATCTCTTCTTGATAAATTGATGCTTTCAAGAATAGTTCGAGATCCCATCGATCAAGAAAACACTTTTAAAAATACAAATATCGCCATATTTCACTGTTAATTATGCAAAATCGTGATTAATGTACGGCTGATGTTTTTGATCATATTAAAATGTATGTTTAAACCCTTTACCATCCATTATTTGTGGGTACACTTTTAATATTTAGGGTTCTATACCTAAAAGGAAAAATGGAACCCTTTGTTAAACAAAAAGGTTATAACTCTGCTTGGAATCGAACATTGTAGTATTCCACCTCCACGTACGTCGTACTTTCATTACTGAGGATCGTGAATCCTTCATTGCAGTCTAAAGTCTACCCCATCGTTCTGTCTTGTGTGTCATGAAAAGCCATGCATAAAATTAATGGCGGCCATACAAGAAATGTGTGTCGGAATCGGAACCCTTGGTGCGCGTGTCCGCACTTGGCCTTTTATTATCTCTGACGGTGCTCCACAGTAATGCTACGGCTATTCGTAGGAAATAAGACACCTTCTCGCTAAGATCGGCTTTTATTACGATACGAGTTTTAAATAAATCGATTAGTACGTTCGTTTGGTGTCTCCACATCATATTCTGAGAAGGCTTAGCAAATACTTAATAAATGTAGTCAGCTAATAGCGAGACGTTTCCTGGGTTGTTTTCCTAGGAATCTCATTAGTACGTAAGTTTGGTAGGTAATAGAATAACATACGAAGAAATAAACCGGTGGGTGCCGTAGAACCGTGGGTGTAGAGGGAGTGGCAGTGCCTTGCCCAGGCAAGCTTCGAGGTCAAGAGCTTTTTTTTTTATTTTATTTATTGTACGACGAGGAAGCGCTTTGGCCTTCATTTCACCTGGTAACAAGTTGAGATACTTGCACTCCACCCGGAATCCTCAACGAACTGACCTCTGAATGCCGGAACACAACATTTTTTTAAAGAATTGTTATTATGGCGACAGAATTAGGTAAGATGGTGGTAGCCAGCCAGGCGGACTTAAACAAAGTCCTACCACCAACCAAACCAAGCACAATATATTGTACTCCCCGTGGGACTCGTACCCGGGACCTCTGGATCTAAAATCGGTGGGTTGAACCACTAGACCACGGAGGCGGTTAGCGGCGGAAGCTAACTTATTTCAAATAAAACCGTATATTTACCGACCTATACACCTATCTTTTTGTGGGTTTCGTATTAAAAGCGAGTTACCGCAACAAGACTCTTTTAAGCCTACTTTTACTGTCTGCCCAGCCTATAAAAAGCTTTACATATGGAGCCGTTTGGTGATAGGCGGTCTTAATTTTTATACCGCGAGTAACCGAATATATGATCAAAAAATGGTAGGTACAAAATATTTTAAGTCAGGCGGTCCCAATTCCTACACGACAAACGTTGTTTCTATCTACTCGAATAAGTACTAGAAACGTCAAACTTGCTAGATTTTTTGAGCAAACCCGAAAGTATTACATCAAATAACAAATGATCAAGAGTTACACTTGCAATAATAACATATCTGTGGTAGTACGGAACTCTCGGTGCGCAAGTCTGACTCCCACTTATCCAAGGTGAGCTGCTATTCCAGCCAAAGGTTCCCTCCAATTTATTGAATGAATTGGACAATCGCAATCTCAACTAATTCGAGGTAAAGCTCTAGACAAACTAGGCCATGTTTGATAATAACGTAAATGGAAGCTGGGATCCATTTACCATCATCAAAGGTTGTTAGTTTAACCTGAGTTCAAAGGACACCATAAACCATTTCGGAAGTCGCTCTCATGTGGCGCAAACGAGTCGCGTTTGTCTATTTTTGGTTCAGTAGACACAATTCCGCGGAATAGAATCATTGTTAAACAAGTGCGGTTTTATTTTATTTATTTTTCGTCTTTTACTTAGTCGTAGTTTATCTCTGAAATGATATCCTAAGATGTACTAAGTATCTTCTAAAATACGTTGATACATATTCTAATAAGGAAAGTAGAATTCGGGCCTAAATATATACACATTTTACAAGTGGACCACTGATCCCGTTCATGAAATCTGTTGCAGTTGCAGGCAAATCTTATACCATAGGCGTTTTTAAAAAGTGGACATATCGCCCGCAGCCCAGATGTTGAGAGGACGAGATGTCTCCTAACATGAGATGTGTGATCGACACACATGCACACAGAATCTTTATTTCATTAATATTTTCACTATCATAATGTCATCACATCAAATCGACAGCCCATTAGTGTCAACTACTGGACAGAGCCTGAGCCGGGTTTTGCCATAATGACCACGCTTGGCAGGCGGATCCGTGATCACAGTACATGTGTAGATATCACTGGAAGAAGCTGCTGTCCCTATACTGGTGAGATCCCTTAGTCGGCTTATGCGACATCTGGCTGAGTGGGAGGGGTTGATTCTTAAGTCACGAATGACATGGCAAAATGTCATCACTTCTCTACAATTGTTAATTTTTGCTGACTTCTTCCATTCAAACCACTGAATAAGGAACCGCGTAAAACTAATACGATCTTAATCGTCGAATTTATACAAATATGTCGTAATTTTTATCGGATTTTGAAACGAGCGCGGAACTGCAACGAATATCGTATAAATCACGAGCTTGTAACATTTTAGAAGAATCCGGGAATGTCATGTTAGTTTGTATTTGTAGTGACTTGTGGCGACGCTTTAGTAGCTACTAAGTAGCCGCGGAACTCTAAAAATATACCGTCTCGATATTTTAGAATGGATATTTTGAACGAATTAGATTTAATAGAAATCTGTGTGGCCAAGTGCCTTTCGAACCGTAGGTTGAGACTCGAACCAAAAATATTCGTACCAAATTGTGTGAGTTGGAAATCACAAAATAATAATATTTCCATTCTTCAATTCGTACCACTTTAGATTTTGTATTGATGTTCATGAATCCAGGAACCTGTACATCTACCTTAAAAAAAGGGAACAAATTAGAGGCTGTACTTTATAAAATAGGGCTTAAACACACCGTTAATTCTCGGGCTTGTAGTAGCTACAGGAGATGAAGGCCAAGTGCTTTCCCGTCGTACCGTCTCTGTAGTCTAGTGGTTCGCCCACAGGTGTCAGATCCAGAGGTCCAGGGTTCTATCCCCAGGGGAGTACAATATTGTGCTCTTTGGTTGATGGTAAGACTGGCTAATATCATCTTACCTAATTCTGTCACCATAACAACAATTCTGAATTGTTGTGTTCCGGCATTTAGAGGTAAGATAGCCAGTTCCTCAGTCTGTTGAGGATTATGGGTGAAGTGCGCTTCCACCTTCGGTCTTAACATAATTTGAAACCAGGTGGGATGAAAGCGTAGCTTCCCCGCCGTATAATAAAAAAAAACTATTGTAAATCTAGATTTAAAAATGGTGTTTCCTTCTTTGAATGATGCGATACTTTTGAGTAGTTTTGGTTAATTTGGTAGGCTGTTATGTGTATCTTGATTATTTTTGGATATTCGATACCATCTTTAGTTATCACGTAATTTACAAACGTTATGTTTTTATATTGAAGTCCCGCTCGTGCGTTTCACTTACGTACGTAAGTGACTTTTGACTTTGACTTTGACGTGCGAGTATGTATGGCGCCCTCCCTCTTATTGCGTACCTGGGCTACCCTACTTGTGCTATTATATTCTGTGCCCTAGGTAATATATAAACCATAATCATAAATCCAATAACCAGCAAAGCCTCATGCAACTGGAGAAGTTTGTCCTTGTACATCAAATTACGCCACATATTCGCGGTTATCAAGTGATACGTGCTCTAATTTATAATTACCTCAAATTGTAACCAGATGAGATGCACAGCTGGATAGACTCCTTCAAAGCTGGAGAGTTTTCCATAATCACCACGCTTGTTGGCGGATTGGTGATCGCAGTTAATGAAGTTGTAGAAGGATTCTTCCTTAGGGTACGCACTTGGGTATACTTGGTATTCATTCTAGGCGGCATCTATTGAAAAACAGTAAAACTAAGTTTAAATGCGTTCCGCCCGCCTTCTGGCTGCCTCGGTGAGAAATTGTGTTCTGTGTGCATGAAGCCCGCCCGCCCTTAAAGCGTAGTTCAGTAAAAAGCCCATAGATGTCTCTATCGTACTATTAAATTGACGGTCTTAAGGTTTTCTCTGTCCTGTTCCAAGTCCTGAGGGTCATCACAAGACTTAAAGACTGTTTTTCATACATTTTGAATGCTTTTGTTCGTCATTTTCGCTTTCTGACTGCATTATAACTGCCAAGTTATGGACAGAATGCCATACAAAAATCATGGTATGGGTATATAATGGGTATTGGGATATTATGCAACTTGGCTATGACCATGCTATGACGTAGTTAATAATAGAGGTTTACATACTTAAACATAAGTAACACAGTCGCTGTAGGTAGACTAAATTGGTTAGTACATCATCTTCATTTTAGCAATGGTATCAAATGGTTAGGTAATTACCTTTAAGGGACCCTTAGTGACGCTTATGACATTTGAAAGGCAGGGGCTCATTTTTTTCTGCCGGGGCAGCCATGGCTGTTTCTTCTACGGAACTTTCATTTGTTTTTATGTTTGTTTCATAGTATAAGTATCTTATCTTCTAATTAACCTTATATAAATCTAAATATATATAACTCAAAGGTGACTGACTGACTGACATAGTGATCTATCAACGCACAGCCCAAACCACTTAACGGATCGGGCTGAAATTTAGCATGCAGGTAGATGTTATGATTAATGTTATGTTTGATGTTATACGTAGGCATCCGCTAAGAAAGAATTTTGATTAATTCTACCCCCAAAGGGGATAAAATAGGGGATGAATGTTTGCATGAAACTTTGTCAATTTTAAACCGATCGGGCGAGACTTTGCATGCATAAAGCTACTATGACGTAGGCATCCCCTAAGAAAGGATTTTGAGATTTTCGGTTAGACTTTTTTAAAATGGCTAAAGAAAATCTGAACGTTAATGGAGAAGTTGAAGAATGTACTGTCGTTTTTGAGTTTTGTAGGCCCTAATTTTTTACACACGCTAAACAAAAGTAAAGCCACAAAAACTATACCTAATTACTAATGATACTTCTTAACGTGAGCGAAGCCGCGAGCAAAAGCTAGTACTAATATAAAATGCTAGCTGACTCACTGATAACAACGCACAGCCTAAACGGCTAATCTTGTTAATTAAAAGTCTTGATGCGAAAATGAGTTCTAAGTATCGGATTTTGAAAATTCGTAACCAAAGGGGTTCAATAAGGGTTTGAAAGTTTTCATTAAAATAATGCCCGAACTCTGAAACCGTGCATGATAAAAGGTTAAAATTATCGATATAGATTCCTCATATGAAATAGATAAGAACATGATTCATGGTTCTTTGTTTTTTTAATAATTGAAGGGCAGGGGGTCCTTTTATTAGAAAAAAAAATCAATAAACATTGTTATTTAACAGAAAAAACGCGATGTACACGTGGTTTTTATAATAAACTGGTGTATTTTGAGTGCTATTTATGCAATGGATGAATGTCAAAACTACCAAGGTCTGATGATGGAGTGGAATCATTATAAAGGGGGTTTTCAGTAAATAAAAGTAATACATATTAAGAGCGTTGCGCATTTAAAATGATTGTATGTGTGATACTCTTCTACGAACCATGTAAACCAGGGTCTTACGATAATGACAGCGGAACTCCTGAATAATGCATGGTATAGTAGTCGTGCTTATACTTTTTGAAATCGGTATAACGAGGCATTCAACGACAATTAATATTTTTTTTAGTTTAACCGGCCGTAGCAGTCGCGGCTTGCGAATCGACCCCCTCCAACTCAGCCCGCAGATGTCGTAAAAGCCGATTTAAGGGATCTCACCAGAGGAAGCGGTAGCTTCCTGCTGTATGTTGCATAACACCTTTTCTGTGATCACCTACCCGCCTGCCAAGTGTAGTGATTATGGCAAAACCCTCCCGTTTTTGGAGGAGGCTCTATCCAATAACCAATTAACCACAACATAAATGGGCTGTTGACGTGACTGTATTTACGACACTTGACTAATGTAATTTGACTACTAGATACACAGATCTTCTAATGCATAAAAGGACAAGTCCTGAGTGACTGACTGACTGATTCAACTAGATACAACGCACAGCCTAAGCCGCTGGGCGTACAGACTTGAAATTTCAAGGACATGTTTGTCTTGAAGTGTAAACGCCTGCTAAGAAAGAAATTTTGAAAATTCGCACCGGGTTCAAAATGGGGTTCAAAGTTCGGAGTAAAATGTTGCATATCCCTGAAACCTCAAATGATAGGCACTTGAAAATTAGTATGTTGTTTGGGTGGGGTGTCCAATATTCAGTCCTGACTAATAATAAACAAAAAAAAATAGGGGGTTCCCATACATGAAACGTTTTTAAAAATTGTTATTTTTGATCTGTATATTAACAAAGTGGTTGTGAGTATATAGTGCTTACTTTGTGGTAAATAAATAAATGGAAAATAAAATCTGGCCAAACGTGAGTCGGACCGGCACTAAGACTTCAAAAGCCTGCATTTTTGTCTGGGAATGTGGGTCAGAACTCTCGGTGTGCGTGTCTGCACACCATGTAGGAGCTAATCGGTCAAATTCATCCAGATATCCAACAAATATATATATTTATAATATAATACTTACACCTATTTAAAAAAACCAATACGCGGACGAAGTCGCGTGTAAAAGCTAGTATAGTATAAGTACCTACCCACCTATTTTTAAGTACTAACCTAACTGAACTTTAAAAATGAGTAGGTAAATAAAGTAAGTTATTTTTTCTCTTACATTAGATACCTGTCTGGTAAGAAAGATTGGGCATTTGATTCATAATGAAAGGATTGGGCGATGTCGTTAGACGCCTGTGTTGTAGTCTTGCAATTGTATTTGTTATAAATAAAAATATTATGATTACTTATATTTGTTGCAGATGAGCGCACGAAGCATGCGCGGTATCACGTGACCAATGGCGTCTGAAGCGCGCCCCAGATCGCCGCAAGATGGCGCGAGAAGGCGGCGCGACTACACCAGGTTCACTGTACTGCTATTTTCTATTGTATATCATGGTTGTTGGGTGCCTGCGCCTTTTCGTAACGCTTAGGGCTATAAGAGTACCGAATAAAACTTTTTGCGACTGATCAAGATCTTTACAGAGTTTCCTTAGAAGAAAGCTTATTTAAATATTAATACAGTCTATTCATTCCTAACATATCCTTGATAAGCTATGTCACTGTTTGTTATTTTCGTTTGTAGATAACACACAAAAATAACAAACGATTTTCAGTGAATCCATTAGATCGCCCACTTCAAAGTATATTCAGATTTACTGAGTCAGAAACTACTGAAATGGTTGTCAGTGTTTCTTATTTTAGAAAGTAAACATTGATAGATGTAGCAAAACGAAAGATTCGTAAGAATAGATAGGTGCAAAAAAAATTTGATGAACAATAAGCATCCGATTGAGATGAGTAAAGTCGGTATGTAAACAAAACGTTTGCACCTGTTAGAGCATGCAACCAACACCGAGGCACGCCTTCGCGTCTCCTCTAATTAATTAGAATTTATCTGCTCGGCCAATAACTAAGTATGAAAATTGTAAACATCACTACGAGGTCACCGTGTCGCCAAATCGCCAACGTCCAACTATTTTTAGCGGACGCGTCTTCCGTCCGTCTGTCCCACACCTGCCGGCCGCGCAGACTCGTGCGCGCGCGCACACCGCTCCGGCGCATCGCCGATATAACTCCCGAACCGCGGAGTGGGTCGCGGGGAATCCTCCCGGAATCCATGATCCACAGCCACAAGCTCGCCCGCTCTAAATCGGTCTCACTCGCCGATGAGCTGTTAGGCGAGCGCGCGCGCCGCCGCTCCACAGTAATAACATACGCGTGCGCAGGTCTCCGTACGTGACGCTGGGCGCAGTGCGGTACTGCGTTCGCCGCGCCCCGCCGCCTCGCGCCTGCCCCTGCCGCTGCTGCTCCGAAGAGGCGGTCGCGGCGTGCCTCGGCCGCGCGCGGCCCGACCGACGCACCCTGGACCGCATCCAGCGGCGCCTGGGCCGCGGCGCACGGGACGAGCGGCCCTCGCCCTCCTCGCGCCACCAGCGCCTCGCCTCGCTCACCGAGCGCCTGCTGCAGCGCACCACGCCACCTCCGCCGCCGCCGCCACCGCCACCACCGCCGCCCCCGCACTCCGCGCCCGTTCTCCCGCCGGTTCCTCCGCCCCGCCTGCGGCACCGGCACAGCCCTCCGCGAGGCGTCTCCGTCGACCGCTTCGACGACTTCGACGCCGACAGCATCAGGCTGTTCCGCGTCGAGCCGCGCTCGATCGTCGGCTCCTACGCGCAGAAGACCATCCCTTACAGAAGTGCCTCCTTTTCCCAGGGAGATTTTGCGCAGAACAAGCACTATCGCGATCCAAAGCGGCAGCAGTCGATCTTCGACTTTGGAAAAAAAGCCGTAAAGGCGCATGCGGATCGAGCCGGTGTTTTCCGGCGGGATGCTGAAGGCTCTTCGACGACTGACGAGACCGTGACCGAGGGCGGGTCGGTGGCGTCGGTAGACTCCGCGGTGGGCTCCGACGAGGGCCTCCTGACGCACGCGTCGCTTGCACCGCACTCGCCGCCCCCCGACCCGCCTCACAAACAGCTTGGTGCTCGCTCGCTGACGCACCCGCTGCCGCGTCGCATCCCGCCAGTGCGGGAGGTGGGTCCCCCCAGTACCGGCGGGAGCCTACCGGCCCTGATGGCTCCGCGAGTGTTACATGAACTGCGAGAGGAAAGTGATGGCTCCCAAGCTGACAGTGCGCAAGCTCATAGTGAAGGAACCTCTCCCCTCGAACCCACGCAACCCTTCGCGTTCCCTCCCCTCCCTGAACCCCCTGTACCGGTGTGTGCCAACGTTGACTGTGATTGTTCCCAATTCCCCGTGACGCTAGACGAACCCGATATCTGCGACGATATCGATAGTATGATCCCTGTGCCCGTGTATGAGTGTATAGTGAAACAGTGGTCGCAGGAGCTACCGCCGGAGGAACCGAGCAAGTCGGACGCCGCGTCCGATGGTTCGCTAGACCGAGATAAGGAGGACGAGACGATTACGAGTGAGCAGGTGGCAAGCCTACTTGCAGCCGTGCAGAACCCCTGCACGCCGGCCCCGATCGGAGCCAGGGAGCGACGCCGGCCGCCGGACAAAACGAAACGAAGAAAAGGCATTTACATCACGACGCCTAGTGATGATGGAGGAGAAGAAGACCCTCCATCGGTGAATGGCTGCAAGCGAGAAAGCAGTGACGTTTCTCTACAAGATATGCGGCTATCTGCTGAAACGCGGACCTCGTCATTGCTCGGTGACAAATCGGATGATTCGTGTACAAACGGTCCTCCGAGCCCCGTAGAAGCGATGGCGCCAAGCTGGCCCAAGTCCGAAGAATTGAGAGCGAGACGAGCCAGGTTCTACCAACAAAGCTCCGACGAGAGAGACGACGACTCGTTTCGAACGAGACAAAAGTTCCGAGACTCTCCTTCAGAGGCGGATAGTGATACCTGTTCTAGAGATAGAACAGCCTCTCCTTCCCCCGTCAGTCCTTCAGACACGTCCGATGTGGAAGCGCGACGGCAGCAGTTCCGAGGGCCTTTCGGAAAGAATTTGGAGACTCCGAAGTGTAGATCAGTGGAAGTGGGTAGGAGGAGTTTTTCGGATGCGACTGTGCCAAGCCGCAAAACAAGTGTTGGGGCGATGACTGGGAGCGGTAGAGGTCGCGGGCCGACTCATGTGCGGGCGACGTCGTCACCTTCGAAGCTGGCCGAGGTCAAGCCTGGCGCTGATTTACTGGCGGAGCTGCTTCGAGGCAGTTCCGAGGCCCTCTCGAACACTTCCACCTTCGACAACGTGGTCTTCACTCTGCACCAGCATAATGTAAGTACCTTTGAAACCATAATTGTTTTTAATTTGCCTGATGTTATGGTTGTCTAGCGAAATTCCTAGGTGGACATTTTTCCATGAGATAAAATTTGACACTACTCAGTAGGTATTTAATGTGTGTTAGGTTGAGATATTAACGATAATATTGGGCATGTAACTATCGTGTCATACGCTCCCATAGATAAAAGGACGACTGATTTATTGTCTTTCTTACTTATGCATTCTTCCCCTGATGAAATATTACGTTGGCACTCCATTCGCTATTTCGCTAAATCTAATGTAAGCACATTGGAATCGACTTCCTTACTACGCGATCACATCCGGAAAAAGCAACAGTGTAACAAAATGGGTACTGGTCCTACTGAACTCTGGTCATGATGTTTATCTCAGCAGAAATAGAAGAACAACGCTCTTGTTATTGCTAAAGTTAATTTAAATGTAATTTACTATGCAGTACTGTGGAGCTAAAAAAGCGGCTTAATAATATGAGTAGGAGAAATATAAGTAAGAAGTGGCAGTGGGCAGGCCACATATCTTGCAGAACCGATAACCGCTTGGGACTTAAGGTTCGCGCACGGCGACGAAACAGTGTTGATATGGATCCACGACATCGTTGCGGTCGCGGGGCATCGATGCATGGAGGCGGCACAAGTCGCGTCGCAAAAGTCAATGTTCAGCAGTGAGCTGAAATTAAAGTGAATAAGATACCAAATCATGATTCCTGTGTAGCCATATAAAACCAGCTGTGTTTTTTTTATAGTTAAGGAGTTGCGATAAGTGATTTTGTTTCGATCATATTCAGGGTCGTATGATTTAAATATACGAGTATTCGTGTTTGCCGAAATTTCTCGGGCCAATGTCAAATGACTCACCAACAGCTGTTCTTGGTACATTAAAAATGTTAAGGGCAATCGAGTTTATTTCGAATCTGTCTCTTAATTTGTGAGATACATACAAAGGATATTAATATCCAAATTAGGTAACTCCGATAAGCTATCACAATATTAAATTCTTGTGTGATAAAATCAATGCGTAAAATTTTACAGTAGTCCTGTAAATGTCAAGGTGTTCCATTCAGCAATTATTGCAGTTTTATATTATCAGTGTTTTTTGTTTGGTTCTCAAAACTAGTCATTTTATCTTTACCTCATCCTTTATGGGATCAGGATCGGAATAAGATAAAATGATATAATGACTAGATTACAATATAAAGATGATACGAAAGTTTGTTTGAATGTTGAGATGGATGTTTCTCCCTTGTTCCCGCCAAAACTGAACGTATTCAGATTAAACTACACATAATGATGCTCTACACCGGGAATGACACATAGGTTACTTTCATCCCATTAATCAGCTCCCGTGGGATGGGAGTGGGATGTTTAACATCGGAATACAAAACTGATTCGTTTGCTGCTCCTTCAAACTAAAACTACTGACTATATTGAGCTTTATCTGCGTAGTTCCGGATCCACTTATTTAAGAACATTTACAGTCTATATTTACGGTTCTTTGTGCTATCAGACAACTAGGGCAGTGCTTTGTTCTTTTTTTACTGTGCATCGGGAAAGCGCCTGGCCTTTATCTCAGTTATGATAAGGCAGAAGGTAAGCGCACTTCACCCGAAATCCTCAACAGACTAAGAATCTATCCTCTTAATACCTTAACACAACAATTTAAAATAGTTATGGCGAGAGACTTAGGTAAGATGGTGGTAGCTAACCTGGCAGACCCAAAGTCCTACCACCAGCCAAACCAAGCTTAATATTGTACCTCCTTGATAATCGAACCCGGCGTGGGCAAACCACTAGGCCACAAAGGCGGTTGTTCGGTGAAATAGTGTATGCTTGGTAAATTGGTTAAATACCTTAATGTGGTCTGCTACATCAAAAATATCCGCACGTTTTTAAAAATCAGGTTGTGTTTTAAAAAATATTTGTTACCTGTAGTTATATTAACTACAGTAAGCTCATGGCTATTAATATGCAATACGTTTAGTTATAAATAACATAAGTTCTTAATCGCCTCAAGGAACGCGGGAGACTTTGCCAAGTACAATTAAAATACAACGTTCAGGACCAAATAATTATGGCATAGGTATTCCAGTTTATTTGTATACTTAGGTTTAATTCTGATTTCATGACTTTCAGTACGAAGATTGTAGCTCTTAAATACATCGTGTCCTTACTAGTTGGGGAATGGATTTCTAAATCTTATTCTGAGTGGTGTAGGGTTTGACCAAGGCCTGAACTGACGTCCGGCTGTGGGGTGTATTGTAAGCAGCCCCGGCACAGAGCGCTGTTTGTGACTCCAGTTTTGAACAGTGTAGTTCAGGTCGCAGTGTCCTGTGATGATGCATACCATCAGTAGAAGAAACCTCTTTATATCAAAAGAAAAAAAGTCATTTTTAAACGCTTCTGTGGTCTAGTGGTTCGCCTTCCTAACTAATTCTGTCGCCATAGCAACAATTCTAAATTGTTGTGTTCCGGCGTTTAGAGGTAAGATTGCCAGTTCCTCAGTTTGTTGAGGATTCCGGGGGAAGTGCGTTTCCACCTTCGGCCTTATCATAACTTGTAACTAGGTGAGATGAAGGCCAAGCGCTTCCCCGTCGCGCGTCGCATTTAGTTTTTTGTATTGTAAAAAAAAAACTAAATGCAATGAAGATACTCTCTGTCATAAGGGTCAATACTTACAGATTTTAAAATAATATTAACAACATTATATACACCTACCTAAATACTTTATTACTATACCTAATGGGTAGTTTGCTTATATATTGTGAAATAGCCATTTAGCTGCCAACTAGTATAACAACACCGGGCCACGCATTGTACCGTTTATCTAGTCACTTTTTTGTGGTAGGCTCTTTCAATTATACAATTCTTAAAATGCATTTTGAATTTACCAGCGGTAAGTTTGGTAACGCTTTGAGGAAGCTTATTACTGAATCGTACACAGTTCTTGAGAATGAATGATTTACTTTCCCTACCAAAGTAATTAACTGATACTAATCTTTAGTCCTCTATTTACGTCTTGGTCAGAGAATACTTCGGGGTCCATTTTGGGATTATTAATGCGGCAAAAAAAAAGTGCATTCAAAAGTACAAAAAGTGTTTTTTTGCCTCGAAAAGTGGGTCCAACCAAACAAAGCACAATATTGAATTCCCCTGGGCATCGAACCCGGGGCCTCTGGATCTGACACTGGTAGGCGAACCATTAAACCACAGAGGCGGGTAAAAATAGCTCATTATTTTACCATCATTTTCATCGCTGCCTTTTCTTTTCGCTGGCAAGCTGATTGCTTTGGCACTCAAAATAAAGAAAAGGCAAGAACCAACTACTGGTACGAATTATGTTAGGCCTATCATACTCGCTTCAAATACAACACCCGTATCTGTAGTCTGTACTTAGCAGACTCAAAGCGAACAGTTAGGTTCTAAGCCGTTCACCTGGTGACTCAGCGATCGATATCTCACCAACTGATTTATAGTGTTTGTAAAAACTAATCGGATTCATTGTATGGTGACGATAAGATCAGACGTGTTCATCATCATCTTCAGAATTAAGTAGGTGGGTCACTTTAGACAATCCACCTACTTGGAAATACTTGGAATCAGCTGCCTGCGTCCGTTTTTCAACTCACAGAAATACTTTTTAAACTGACACTTTTATGGGAGAGTTTTGAAATTGTGAACCGCAATCTTTTTGTGTGACGAGAAGTGGTAGAGCAATGTGTCGGGTAGCGTGGGAGATTTTTTTTCCCCTGTAATACAAAAGCTTCACTTCTATCGGATGTCTTTACACCCTTTTTCTTCATAAATCTATATAAATATCCTAGCCCCGGCCAATAATATGAACTCAACGGAGCAAGTACTAGGCATATCAATACCTACATTACCTACTATATGTATTTCACCGATACTGCGATCACGAACTCGCCTGCCAAGCGTGGCCGTTGTGAGAAAGCTTACTATTTGAGTGGTACTAAGATACTAAGTGGTACTAAGATATAAAACAGCTCCCGCTACCCATCGCCTTTTACGACATCCACGGATAGATAGTCCATTATGTTTTTGCCTACTCCTCTGGGAAACAGGCGTCTTTGTATGTATGTGTGTGTAGTTTTTACTTTTAAAATAGCGCAAGGATCTGAAAAAAAAGCTCGCTCATTCATGTCGGTGCCGTCTCTTACGTAGGTAGTTTACGTCTGCTTTTGACGTCAAAGCATTCCCTCTGGGAAAACGACCTTGCGGAATAGGGAATGGAAAATAATTTAAATGCATTTTCTACTGCTAATAACTACATTTATTTTTAAATCGACAATTATTTGACGTTGATAGTGGTGATTGTATTGAATTTATTGAAAATATATTCTGAAATTCTCCATTGAGGCGCGATAAGAATGTTACAGGACATTATTTTTTACACAGCGCCAACTAGCCCCAACTAAGCATAGCTTTTAATATGGGAATTAGATTACGGATAGCATACTTAAATACTTTCGTAAATACATACGTACTATATAACACCCAAACACAGATCAAACATCTATATTCATCACACAAATGTTTGTCCTGGGTGGGTATCGAACCCACAGCCTGCAGCGCAAAAGGCAGAGTTACTACCAACTGAGCTATGATGCTTGTTATATTGGTAGGTTGAGTATTGTATCATATAGTATTGTATTTACTAAAGTATTATATCCGTAAACTAGTTCCCATATTAAAAGCTATGCTTAGTTTGGGGTTAAACGCTGTGTAAAATTAATGTCATGTAATATGTATTTATTTATATAAAAAACATAAATCTGATGGTATAAATGCGAATGTTTTTTCAATTGTACGTAGGGGTTTACCTTATCTCACCAGGTTTACAAGTTATTTAAAGGTCGAAGGTGGAAGTAAGCTATACCCGGAATCCTCAACAGTCTGAGGAACTGGCTATCTTACCTCTCAATGCCGAAATACAATTTAGAATTGTTGTTATGGCGACAGGATTAGGAAAGATGGTGGCAGCTAGCCAAAGGACCTACAATAAGTCCTACCACCAACCAAACAAAGCACAATACTGTTCTCCCCTGGAGATCGAACCTGGGACCTCTGGATTTGACACTGGTGGGCGAACCACTAGACTACTAGACACTAGGTCTCGGATGTTAAACCTAAACTATTTCAACAAAATACAAAATAATTTGATTATGAATCCGTTTCCGTCTGCTACTGGTCTGGAAAAGTTGAGTTCCCTATAGACCGTTTGTCCATTATTAACCCGACTGCTTTCTTGAAAGTGTAGTGTGCCGTAGGATGACCAAAGATTCTTATATTATTATGTTTGTCACTCAATTACAATCAAACTCTCAACAACTCTACTCAAACTAAAAAAAAAAAAAGAAACGTATGCACTTATTTTTATCTAGGAACCACGAGCAGAAGCTAGTTATTCATAATAATAATAATAAAAAAAAAAAAAACGAACAGATGATCTGATATTTGGCACATATGTTGTTCCATAACAGCCCCCTCAGCACGGGGAGGAGATAAAATTTTTGTCCTGTTTTTATCCACCTTGTCAGAGCATTTTATCTCCCGATGGTGGATAAAAACAGGGGACAAAAATTTTATCCCCGCCCCGTGCTGAGGGGGCAGGAATATTATTATATCTATAGGCTACTTTATCCGAGTATCACGTGAGCGAAGCCGCGTGCAGAAGCTGGTTAATAGTATAGTATAGTATAGAGAATACACGAAAAAAACATCATAGCGTCACCTAGCGTGGGATGAACGGAGCTGATGATGATGATAAATCGCTTGGTGTAAAAGCAAAGAATATTTATCAGAGCTAAGATGTGTATTGATTGAGCGTTCGATTTTCGAGATCCGGCTTTTTAACCAACTGTCTCAGAAGGAGGATTATGTTTATTCAAAATTCTTAATTATTAATAGTTCCTTTAAAATGTTTTTTTTAGGTTCATAACGATTTTTTTTACGACGGAGAGGTGTTTGACCTTCGTCTCACCTGATTTTCAAGTCATGATAAGGCCGAAGGTGGAAGCGCACTTCACCCGGAATCACAAACATACTGAGGAACTGGCTATCTTACCTCCAACGAAACCAAGAACATTTTTTTTATTGCATGTGGATCAAATTTGGGATCCTCATCTCCTCTGGATCTGAAACCTACCTAATTACTTACCTTCCTAAGTCTTTCGCCATGACAACAATTCTAAAATTGTCGTGTTCCGGCATTTAGAGATAAGACAGCCACTTCCTCAGACCGTTGAGGATTCCGTAAATGGACCCGTCCTTCACGGTCGTATATCAAAACTACAACAAACCGGTATGTGAACCATTAGACCACAGAGGCCATTATAATAAAAAATAGTACCTTCAAACGACTTCCTTACAGCATCTAAAATGCATGCCATGCCGACTGTGGCATAGTTATTCTCCAAAACAAAACTCCAAAGTATCGTAAACCCACATGTTATGGTAGCGAGAAATAACCCGCTGCGATCACCAATTTGACAGAATCACAATCCTCCGATGAATCACGTTATATGGGTCAGTAGCGCTGTAAGGCAGGCACTACTGCAGCTAGATCACTTTTTCAACATTTTTCTCGGAGTATTCAAATCCAGAATGAATTAATTTTATTTAGATACTCTCTCTCCATCTAAGGCCAAATTTTACTGGTTTTTCAAGTGCTGGTCGTCAAACGCTTGGCTATATAAAAAACAAATTAAATTACAAAATTGTAGGACATTGTAGGAATTGTAGGACACACGGGGCTTACGCACGTTTCACTTTAACAGGTAAATCATCATACGGGTGAGTGTGAATCGTTCGTAAGGTTGTGTTGCGATCCCCACGCGCGCAGACCTCTCATTCTTTGTCGCGTCACACTACTACTCTCATCATCATCATCATCATCAGCATAATTTCAGCCCACACACGTCGTCTGCTGAATATAGGCCTCCGCCAATTTACGCTACAACCTGAGCCTTCTTCATCCACCGACATGCGTCTGGCCTGTCGCCGACACTTCTAATACTGTAAACCCGTGTTTTTGAATGTAAAATACTACTCACGCAAGTTTTGAAATTGGTAGATAATAGTTAATTCATTACACAGAGCCATCTAGCCTCAAACTCAGCATAATGAAAACTAGATTACGGATATATTACTTACTAAACTGCTGTTACCTATACATTACCACATTTATGTTAAAGCCATTTATGTGTAAAGGCTGTAAGAACACCCTTCACAGGGTTAAGCTTGCTTATACAAGTCTTATGGCCTATGCTGTCTGTCTCTCTTACTTTAAAAGTTTTTATCATTTGCTTCGTATTGGGATTGCAAAGCATGAAACCCCTTGAAATGTGGGTTTGAATTTCTTGGATTTTTTTTATTTTTATAAAACATTGTGTGTTGACCGACCGTACAGCGTTCGATTGCTCAACTGAGTTAGCTGTTCTTGTAAAAGCTGGGCAACTAGTGTTTTGAATCCCCGTTTGTTTCTAGGTTATTCTATTACTACAATCCTTTCGGTTATATAACACAACACAAGCTTTATTACAAGCAGGATAAAGTTCAAAATATTGGTGTTCCATTGCAAATGATTTTCTAGAAAATACATAACCTGAGCTACTTTATTACGCGACTGCCTCAGAAGGAGTATTATGCTTATATATTTTATTGGCAAGTTCTTCAGCCTAAACGGCAAAAAAGTAAAGGGGTGGGGAGGATTTAAAATGTTTTTCAACGAGAATACGGGTATCAAATGAATGGTATTATATATTAACCGCCTCTGTGGTCTAGTGGTTCACTCACCGGTGTCAGATGTAGAGGTCCCGGGTTCGATCCCAAGGGGAGAGTTTCCCAACAATTCTTGAATTGTGTTCTGGCATAGAGGTAAGATAACCAGTTCCTCATTTGTGGAGGATTCCGGGTGAATTGCGCCTGCTGAAAATCTGGTTAGGTGAAGGCCAAGCATCTCCCCGCCGTAAAAAAAGTATAATACGTACAAACGTATTATCAAAGATTGTAAATCTACTCACATGCGTTAAATTCCTTGGTTTATGTTACCCACAAATTTACATTGTTCATATATGTAATGCTCCAGAAAGGTTTATTTATGAGAATGAGAAACAAGCCCTACTTTCTGTTTTTCTAGTAGTTCTGGAAGCACTTCTTGCTTTGAATGCGAAATGATCTATCGTGAGCTTAGAGAAGATTTTGCTGTGTAGTTAAACGCATTTTGACCCAAATTCGTCATATGAATGCTATTGCTCTAAATATATAAATTCATCGTGTAGCTGACTGATAAATAACAGTAAACCAAAGGTCGTAAAGACTTCCTTTTGTAGTGTCCCGTACTCTAAGAAAACTGCCCTAAGAAATTATCTTGAAAAATTCTCACAGCATAACGGGAATTAAGTTTCGGACGTTTTAGTTTGATATATTAGTGAATGGTTGAAAATGTACTCATTGCTGCCAAAGTAGACCGCGATGGCGGCCCCGACAAAGAATTAATGGAAATTGTTTATTGCACACAAAAATAATACAGAACCATTGGAAAATTGAAGTCGAAAGCCTAAAGTAAAATTTGCGGTCTCATAGCTGGAGAGCGATCTCTTTCAGACAACCGTAATACCCGGATAGGTATTACGGGTCAATATTATTAATGTTATATGGATATATAACATTAATAATATTGACCCATCGGTATCGTCCGTTTCTACCGAGAATGTTGAAAGAGGCATCAACTCGCCTGCCATGCGTGATGAATATGGCGAACTCCCTAAAAACACTTTGCACATCACTAAAAACTCCGTGGTATTGTTTTTTTGTGTCTCTCTCGTCCCGTTGAAGGACAAAAGCCTTCCTCCGCTGTGCAAGTCTATTGTGCTATAATGTGGACCAGTCATTCGTAGAACTTCTGTTCGTCTCTTCATTTGATTGTTTGTGATGTAATTGGACGTTTTTCCATTGACCTGCGTGACACTGTAACGATGCCGGCACGATAACGACATCGGCACGGCGGCGGAGCCGGTCCCACTATGTTGAATTGGAAGCAAACACGGGCTAGTGAGTCGTTCCACAACTCGTACCTGTGCAATTACATTCATAACATTCACTCTTACCCACGCCTCGAATTCAAGCTTAAGCTAAAGACACCAATATAGTGGCCTTGTTTATTTTACAGAGCTTACTTATTTGAGCCTTTTGCGGTCGAGACCTTGGTAAACAGTGCCCTCCGGGTATTCAATCCTTCCTTGCGGGGGTTTTCGATTGAGGCGTCACGTGACCCAGGGGCTTACTTAGGCTAATTTGAGTAAGAGTTTAAGATGATGACTTAGATAAAAAAGACAAAGGATTTCGCACCATCCGCCCGAACCTGCCACCTTATACTCCACCAAAACGCTACGGAGCAGCAGTTTGCATTCGGTTACTCAAGTCAAGGTCGTAACGGAAAGAAGCCTACTTTGCCCTGAGTTTTCAAGCTAGTGTTGCTATTTGTTTGAAAAGCAGTAATTATTTATGTAGCTATCATTTACTAGCATCGCATGACAAAATATGCCACTTTTATCACAGTGCATATAGTAAGGCTTGCAATATCTTTTGTTTTTCTTTTTATCTAAGATTGTAGGTAATAATAACAAATTAATTTCATTCATATCTGACGTGTGATTACTAGGGTACGTGAAGTACTTGCGTCATTGTTTTGATATTTCCTGGTCGCGGATGTGTTTGATCTATTTTAGCTTTTAATAGATAATGCAAGGTTAAGACGTGCATCCGGCGTCATTTTATATGATTTAAATTGTTTTAAAAATACGTTTAATAGCCGCAACGTCTTCCGTCCACCGCCATTGATAAATAGCTTTTCTGAGGTTATCTGTTTATTTTGAATAATACCCGCTTTTTGTCAAAATATATTTATCGCTATAATAATGGTTTAATGGGTCTTACATACAAATACATATTGGTCCGAAACTAATACAGAAAGTTCTTATATTTTGTTAGTTTGCTCGGCCATGTTCCACCCTTCAACAGGCATACAAATATGAATTCATTAATCTAGAACTGACCATAACAATATTTGCAATAATTTGTATAAATATCAGAATATTTAAGATAAAGATAAAAAAATGTTACTTATCACTACCGCTACGAGTCAATTCAATTTACAATTTGTCTGGCAGATTTTCCTAAATTATATAAAAGGCTTTGTTCAACGATAATTGGGTTCTTAAATGTGTTTAAATTGCCAATTCTATATTAGTATTCGGTAATATATTGTATGACCTTGGTTCTATGCAAAATATACTTCTGTCGAGCAGGACTGTCTTGTGAGATCCCATACAAACTTTATGCACAAGCTAACTCTGAAGAATACCAAATAGTTCAATATTTTTCCTAACAAATACGGCGGATTCTAGTATCTTATTACTAGCATCAGTATCACATCTTTAAATCCAAGCTTTTCGGATTCAAACCGAAAAGGCTGTTATTCCTTGCTAACCGAATAAAAAAAATACCATTTTATGCATGCCATTTTTTGAAATAATAATTTGACTTCCTCCATATGCTTATAGAAGTAGTATTGTAGATGGTACGCGGTACGTACTCATGGTACCTACGTCCTACTAACTACGCATATTTACAGTAATTGACGTGCGCTATTACCTACCTTACGGGATCCACTCCTCTGTAATAAAATTACCGAAGCCGCTTCATGCTATTTCCCCCATATAAGGCTTGGAGCAACACCTCCATACTGCACGAGTAAATTAATATACAGAATGTAAGCTGTATAATTTTTTCAATCGTCGAATGCTGTCTAAGTATCTAGTGTACGAGTATATTCGATTGTAAGACCAAGGTGTAGAAAAAGCATTATCGAAGCAAACATTGCGGATAGAGCTTTTAAGCTTTCAGTTCTATAAGATGTGTGCTGTAACCAAGTGGGTTGTGGGTTCAAATCCAGTTGAAAACCAATGAACTATTCGTTTTTTTTTATGATTGCACATGTATGCTTTGAAGGTCGCATCTTGAGAAAACCACATCTCCCTAGGACCAAAAATCCGAATGGCATGTGTCACTGGCTTGTATTCCGCTAAGTGGTGATGCGCTTGCAACCTGTCACGTGTTGAATACAGGCTACTTGCAAGCCGTGGGTATGTGCCGAATACAAGTCATTTGCAAACCGTATGTACGAGTATGTGCCGAACGTAAGTTTTGACGTGCCCCTGACTAGTAGATCTCTGCCCCATTTATATGAAATTTTTCAATACGATTTCGAACCAATTTAAATGGGAACTTATGTAGGCAGGTTAGGTTTGCTTGCGTAAAAATAGCCTACCTTTTGATTTTTTAAGAAAATCCCAGTGGGTTAAAGAATAAATATGTTATGTGTATTAAAGTTTTCGATTTTGAGTGTGATTTGGTTTAATTCGATACAATATCCTTTAGAGCTGTCGTTCTGCTTGTTACATACCCTCGTGTGCCTCGATGCTCTACAATTTATGGCGCAATTTGTCTTGGCATTGGCAACTTTCGTGCAATTAAGTGGAAACTGCATGTGTTAATTAATGTATCGCACTGGGAGCTGGTTCTTTGCGGAAATGTGACATGCTCTTAGCGATAACACCTATTGCATAATTTTTTTTTAGTTATCCAGCTTTATTAGCCTCATATCTCAGTTGGACTCTGCCTCTGTCGGTGGGAATCGAACCCACAGCCGCAGATGGCAGAGTTACTACGAACTGAGCTATGAGCCTTGTTGATATGTGACACTCCCACAATTTACACAAACCAAGCGTCCCGTCAAAGTCCAATTACCCTCCATCTTAGGTGTCAGGTAATAAAAAAACTAAGGTCTGTGGAAAATGTATTAATAGTTAAACGAATAATCGAAATAGAAAAGATAATATTGACACCGGCTTCCGTAGCAACATCCAAATGTATAAATATCTATAAAACGATACTCCTGAAAGTATCGCAAATGTGTCACCGAGTGCCAACGAAGATTAACATAAATATATCTTTAAACCTATTCAATGTCTGTCTGTCGTACCGTGCAGTTAAATTAAACCTCAAATGCGGGCGTCGCTACGTAAGCTGCCTATTAGAATGATACACTCTCGAATTAAATCGGCAATCAGGAATCCAAAGATATCCCTATTCGTGTTTCGAAGATTTCAATATGAAATGTTTTCCCCGAAAATTTTTGAGATGGTTTTCTAAAATATGTTTGGATTTTCATCTCGGCATTTTTTTTTTATTGTACTGTACGACGCACTTCATCCGGAATCCAGCACAAACTGAGGAACTGGCTATCTTACCTCTGTAAGTGTAGTGTAATTGTTGTTACGGCCACAGAATTAGGTAAGATGGTGGTAGCTAGCCAGGCGGACTTAAACAAAATCCTACCACCAACCAAACCAAGCACAATATTGCACCCGGGACCTCTGGATATAAAATCGGTGGGTTAAACAACTAGACCACAAACGCGGTTAAAACGGAGGCGACATTTAGCCAGGATGAGGTCTGATCGGATCTTCGCACACCATTTTACACGTTATTAGTGGTTGGTGATAGGACTTTGTTAGCTTTGTTAGACTTTGTTAAGTCCGCTAGCTAGCTACCACCATCTTACCTAAGTCTGTCGCCATAATAATAATTCTTAAAAAATGATGTGTTCCGGCATTTTTAAGATAGCCAGTTCCTCAGTTGGTTGAGAATTCCGGGTGAAGTGTGCTTCCACCTTCGGTCTTATCTTAACTTACAAACTTATAAAATCAGGTGAGATGAAGGTCATGCACCTCCCTGTCGTGTATATATATATGTTACATGTACATTTTCTATGATAAAGGCGACCGTCATTAAACATCGACAGATCTCGCTGTTGTGGATCATCTTGTGGGTACATCACCGCAGTTTGGACGGAAGCGGTTCTGGCGGGCTGCCAGACCGTATCATCCGCTTTTTGCTACAGTTTATACAGATCGTGGCATCGCATACCTGATGGAATAGGGCCGATGATGGCTCACTGTTGACTCATCTGTTCTGGAGAGCTGGATGGGACTTAACGTGGTTCCACTAGGTTATATACGAGCGATTTGGATTTGTTGAATTATTGCTTGTAAACACATCTCACCTGGTAACTAGTTAAGAAATGGCCGAAGGTGGAGGCGCACTTCACCCGGAATCCTCAACGATCTGAGGAACTGGCTACCTTTGAATGCCGGAACTCAACAATTTAAGAATTGTTATTATGGCTACAGAATTAGCTAAGATGGTGGTAGCTAGCCAGGACTTAAACAGAGTCCGACCACCAACCAAACCGAGCACAATATTGTACTCGCCCTGGGGATCGAACCCGGGACCTCTAAATCTGAAATCGGTTGAATAAGTCACTAGACCACATAGTCGGTTATATATTATATGTTTAATGGGGGTGTATACATTTTATTACACCTCTACCGAACAGTATAGGTACCTACTATAGGGAGTACGAAGTCGGTGAAGACTGCACAATGTAAGGCACTGGTAAGCACACTGATGGACAAGCCAGACTCACTGGATAAAGCCACTCGGGGTTCATTCTGAACTAATAATAGTATAATAAAACATGTATACGTTTCACAAGCCTAACGTAGCAGGGCTAAAATGTCATTTTAATCCCTACGGCAAAAAACATTTTTTGTCTTTTATTAAAGTGTCAAAAAGTAACAAGAATGATTCGGCGTTTCTTCATTAAAAAAGACTTACTAATCTTTGAAGAAAATTAGAATTTTTGAAAATGGAATTGATACGCTATGTATCGTTTCTTGGCGATCATTGGATGTAACGAGAAAGGTGATGTCTTCCGTCCACGGATGTTTGCGTGCGTTTATCTTCTGATAATTTTAACATAAAAGTTGATGTTTGTGCGATATCTCTAATAATTTTACTTTTGTATTGTTTCATTTTCTCGCATTCAAAGTGGAAAGTAGTGTTTACCTCGGGATAAAAACACCCATTAATACTCTGTTTCATTATCCTATAGTAACTACCTCGTTATTGATGGGTCGTTTAGCCCCTTGGGCAACAAAGTTCTTATGGGTATTTTATTATTATTTTATTGAATTGGGATAAAAACAGTCATACGTTGTTTTTACTTATTGGTTGGTAGTTGGCCTTGTTTTAAGTCCACCGGGCTAGCTACTACCAAGTCTGAGGCTATAACAGCAATTCTATTTTTTATGATCCGGCATTTAGAGGTACTGTGGAACTGGCTATTGTACCTTCCGGGTAAAGTATTCCACCTTCGGCCTTATCACAACTAGGCAGCATCCCCGTCAGAGAATAAAAAAACAGGGTGTGTCGTAAAGACACGATAGAAGTGTTTATTTTTATTACAGAGAAGCACTACCCGACACAGTGCCCCGCTACTTATCGTCACAAAAAGGTAGCGGATCAGAATTTCAAAATCCTCCCATAAAATTTGTAGACTTAAAAAAAACTTAGTTGACATATATTTTAGCGATACATAAAAGCAGCAAACCCACACAACATGAAGTATTTGGGAAAGATATCTCAATAACTTTGCTCTTTGTTTACCATCCATGTTCCTTACTCCTACTTATCCAAATAACGCATGCACACTCTATTATATACACACACACACATACCCACACATATATACACACACACACACACACACACCCCTCTCACTGTCATACTCAGTAATTCCTTTTTTTTTTATTTAATTTGGTTTTGCCCTGTTAGTAGCACAAGTCTTTTGGTAATTCTTTAAGAAGACTCCCGCGGCACAGGCTAGCCCTAGTGTGGGGTCCTCTAGTAATTGTTTAATTAATTTAAACTGCAATAAATGAATTAGAATTTTTAATTTTTGAATTTGAAGATTATGTTTTGAATTTCAAATCTCTCAAGAACAGTCACATTAAGATGAGCGGTGAAGGGCGATAGCGGCTTCTGCAGTTTAAGGTACAGTCACCTACATTTATATGTATACATTTCTTGATTATGAAAATGAAGGTATTACTTATGTTCACGTCTGGTTTATTCTGTCATTACTTTTTTAATCAAGCCTGATTCACACTTGAATACCAAATTAATAACATAAATACCAGATGTGTTTAAAAAAAGCTGAAGTGTATAAATATTAGTGCCGACTGTACCTGAAACCTGAATAGTACTTACACCATGGCCCGAGCTCTCTCTCTCTCTCTCTCTCTCTCTCTCTCTCTCTCTCTCTCTCTCTCTAATAGGTCATGAAGATGGTGGAGCCTATTGTAGCTGATCTTGCTTCCCAGCTCAGTTTGTATAGGTCATTTAATTTCCTTGCCCGTGGCGGTCGCAGCTTTAGAATCGACCTCTCAAACTAAACCATGAATAACGTAAAAGCCGACTAAGGGGTCTCCTCAGAAGGGCAGGAGCTTCCTTCAGTGTATTATCTACACCATTACTGCAATCCCCGATCCGTCAGCCAAGCCTTTGCTTTGTAGGAGGCTCTGTCCATCAGTGGACACGAATGGGCTGTTGATAATAAATAAATAAATATTACAGGACATTAATTTTACACAGCGCCATCTAGCCCCAAACTAAGCATAGCTTGTAGTATGGGAACTAGATTACGGATAAAATACTCACGTACTACTACGTACTATATGATACAATACCGAAACACAGAACAAACATCTATATTCATCACACAAATGTTTGTCCTGGGTGGGAATCGAACCCACAGCCTACAGCGCCGAAGGCAGAGTTGCTACCAATTGAGCTATGAGGCTTGTATGGAAACTACATTTAGTAATTATGAAAACGGGTATTATTCGCGCGAACCTTTTAAACATAAGCTTTGCCTAGTATGAGTCTAGATGGCGTTATGCAAAAATGTCTTGTAATATTTATTTGACGTTTCAGAACAAGATATCTCCAGAATCAAAACCTTTACTATAAAAGTAACCGTAACAGTAACCCCTTATCAAAAGGAGCATGAGTTAATGAAAATACTTTATTTTACACCTTGTTAATAAATAAATATTACAGGACATTTATTTTACACAGCGCCATCTAGCCCCAAACTAAGCACTGCTTGTAATATGGGAACTAGATTACGGATAGAATACTTAAATACTTTTTGTAAATATATACGTACTATTATGATGCGACACACAAACACAATACAAGCAAAATATTCTATCCGTAATCCAGTTCCAAAATTAATGTCCTGTAATATTTATTTATTTATTTATAGAGTGCGTAAAAATCAAAAATTAAAAAGAAGCTAAAAATATTAAAAATGTTTTCCTAAAATAGGTGAAGCTTACAGTGTCAGTAATCGCTGTGTTAATAGGTACTTATACTTTTATAGTACTCCTTTATTCAATAATATGTACAAATAAACTAACTATGTACAAAGGAATCAGTCAGATTACCTAAGTACCGTTACAAACGGCCTATATGTAACTCAACTGTTCCAGACCAGTACCAGACGGAAGCGTGCCCAACACTCTGGCTGCATTGCCCTGAATAGCTATGCTAATTCGCTGGCCTAAATAATAGTCAGCCCTTGGGTCACGTGTCGCCTCAATCAAAAGATTTTTGAAAACCCGGAGGGCATATAGTTATTTACTATTTATTTATATCCGAATAGTGATATTTTACGAATGAGTCGGCAATCAGAGAGTATCTCACCAGGTGGCCGACACGATGGGTCCGTCGGATGCATCATAAAAACCATGTGATTGGGCCTGACAAGACCCGTGTTCCTATTGTGTTGCGTCGATCACTATATCACAACTCAGCAATTATACTACTCACGGACCCCAAACACAGAATAACTAAAAGTACTACGTACAGAAGGATCACTCTCTAACATAAGCCATGTTTAGGTATAAAAATGTACCTACTCTTAGCATTTGCACGCGAAATTGAATTATATCGTGTGGCACTAGCGTTCATATTCTGCTTGGCACCGCTGACTTGGAACCGGTTTTGCGGTCGGAGCATAGAGTTCCCACTCACCGATATAAATATAGGTGAATTTATATTAAATTAAATAAATAAAGTTTAACTATGTGTATTTAGTCCATAAGTATCTGTCGAAATAAAAAAAAGTCCTGTAGATTCAGAGTTTTATCTTTTATTTAAATACCCGTATACGTCACAGTATCTTTCACACAAATTATTATGTTTAGAAGACATAATAATTGTTCGATCCATAAATCACAAGAATATCACACGTTGACGACGCGGTTAGCGTGCGACCCGAGACGAGAGCCGAGTGGCAACTTACAGGCGTCATCCTCGTAAGCTTCAGAGTGACACCCTCCTACCCCAAGTATATTTCGACGAGTTCTACGCATTGCCTATTATTTTATTTTATTTTATATGATTTCACTGACCAATTAATTTTGTTAATTCTGATATTTTATTATAAAAAAATATGATTCTTATTTAATATTGAATAGCTTTAGCTCACCTCTATTTTTGGTTTGACTTGTAACTTGGCGTTATAAATAAATAATTGTATGGTATGTTTCGTGGAACTCACTTACCATTCATACACACTTAGCACATGCATGTTATAATGTTTGGTAATTACAGCTCATCGTTTGTAATATTAATATTTCTACTTTAGCTGGTGTTTTTTTTATCTGGTAAGTATTCGTTTTAACGTTTCTTTTTATATAGTCGCTGAGGTTAAATAAGAGCCTGCTATGACTCGCTTATTACTGTAAACCCCTTGAAGACCAGCCATCCCAGTAGGGTAAATTTAAAGCCAACGCCTGCTTTTTGAACATAATTTAATAATATTCACAAAAGCTGTTTTTTTTACGTATTTTGCTGTATTTTATTTGTAAAACTCAACGGACCCCAACTTACCCAATGAGAGGTCTGTAACATAACACATTACGGAGAGCTGCTGAGGCGAATTGCTGGTATAAGGATTTTTTTTACGACCGGGAAGCGCCTTCATCTTACCTGGCGTCACATTATGATTAAGGCCGAAGGTTCACGCACTTTACCCGAAAACCGTAACACTGAAGAACTGACTATCTTACATCTAAATGCCTGAGCACAACATGCCGTATTGTTACGATGGCAATTTTTCTTTATTGATAGCCAAGCGTTTGACCACCAGCTCACTTATATATTATAGACATGACCCGAGATGGAGCACGCTAAAGTAACCTATTCTAGAAAAGTAGAGGCGAATCGTACTACCTACGTTAACCAACTTTTCTCATTTTAATAGGATTCCATATAAACGTAACGTTTTTAATGTCGACAGTACAGATCCGCACACAGCCTGTTACGGTTTCAGCAAATTGTAGCGGTAAGATCAAAACACATCGTGGATTGAAAATTATCACTATTTATAACACCACGTGACCAAAGTTTTTCCAGCAGTTTTACTTGTATTATGTCTGTATTCTACCTTTTAAATAGCCTTCCATGTTTCCTCTTTTAGTGGTAGGTATCCAGTTGGTAGTAGGCGGGGCATCTAATAGGATTAATTCGTAGTGTTGTGAGACCTGCCCATTTCCATTTTTATTAACCGACTTCAAAAAAAAGAGGGGGACTTTCTCAATTTATCGGAATGTTTTTTTTATGTCTGATGATTCCATCTGATGATGAGATCCTGGAGAAATTGAGGTCTTCAAATATTACAGGCAAACTTGAAGCGATTTGGGTATTTTTAAGGTATATGACCTCAAAAACAAGGAAAAACGGACCCCCTTATAGGATCACGCGTCTGACTGCCTGTCCGTTGATCCGTCATCAATATGATTGAAAAAATACTTCATCCAGGAAATTGTAGGTATCATATTCTTTATTAAAGTCTTTTAAAACGTAACTATCCCAATATCGGTTTTGTTACAACCTTTGTTTTTGTCCGTTTTTTTATTTTTTTATGTTTCATCGTTTGAAAGCTACAATTTTCGTAAAACCATATCGCGCGTACATAGCCCGGAACTACAGCCTACACACTTAAGTACCAACAAACACACGCAAATGGTCATGGACAAGTGAAAACAACATCTAATCAACACAACAAAAGATGATCAACGTCAGATGCGATCGGCCACACAAAAGAGTCTAAACATCATTAGGACATTAGCACTAAATAATAATTGTTTGACTATTCTATTAATTTACCGTTTTGTTGTACCGTTACTATTGTTTGGTATGAAGTGGGTGATATTGATGATTTAGTAATAAAGTACGTACTAACCTTATAGTAGGTACCTGTCCCCGTAATCTCCCCCCTTCCCCTCACTTCTTTCACCACTAAGCAGCACGTTGCGGAATGACGTGCCAAATAAATATTTTGTTTGTTATCATATGTATGTAAGGTCTAATAAAAGTCTAAATAAAACTTCAGGATCAACTATTTATAAGTTTTATAATTGATCGAGTGAGCGAAGCGAACGAGATCTCTCAGTTAAGTTGGGAAATCCGGCACTGTATGTATGTATGTATATATGTATGTATGTGGCAATGTTTGTGACGGCATAACTGTCCAACGGTTTATCCGATTTTGTTGAAATTTAAACTGTAAAGAGATAACATAAATAGAAATTGATTGTCGCGGAGGATTTTTGATAAGTGGGGTTGTTTATGAGATAGTGGGCTGAAAAGAAAATCAATTTTTCGTCCATATCTTTTTAATGATTGATTGGATCTCTCAAAAACAACCCCACTTTTTATATGCAGAGAATATATTAATACTCATCAATCGGTACGAGGATTTTTTAGGGTAGTTTTTGAGAAATAGGGGTGTTAAGTGTGACAAGAAGATTTTTAGCTTGTGGGGTGTCATTTAAAAGAGTAACGGGTGCATATTAAAAATTCATATTTAACTTTTTATAAGGGGTGATTTTTGTAACAAAGGGGAGCGTTTAGAGGGTAAAACGCTTGATATGTCTTGTAGGATATACTGCTAGAGGGGGTTGTCGTCACAATTACCTTTTTTAAATATGCTGAAGCCATCCCTGTATTGACATTAAGGGTTGCAAAAGGGGTAGAAAGGGGTAAATGAGATCAAAGCCTTGAAAAATGCTAAAAACGTGAAATATCATATAAAATGGGGGTTTAGACTGCAGATCTAAAAATTAGTTAATTTACTCTTTATTAGGGGTGTTTTTTGACCGAATCAAGATCAGGTCTTGTTCCGGTCAAGATAATAGATATTCGGAATCTCAATAAAACTGGTCTAATTATTTTTCGTTATTCAATTAATATGGTTGCCAAACCTAGGGTGTCGATAAAAATTGTTGGTCACATTTAAAGTTTTAAAAAAATTTGTTGCCTTTTTGGTGATACCCCTTGGTTGATTTAACGACATCCGTGAGCTGGAGGGGCAGATCTTTCAACCATGACTTCTAAGGCAACGGTTTTGAGAGCACATTTCACAAAAACATCAAAGGTCTTTCGTGTTCATGTTAATAAGGGGTGACGTATTCACTTATTGTATTCTGCCCATCTACTATGACATACGGTCGGTGCATTGCTCTCATTCTGAGAGAGCCTCTAACAACGTTATATACCTAAGACCATCACGAGATCTCAGTTCGGGGCGAACTACTAGTGTAATTATAACCTGAAATGAATGAATTTCATAAGAATCAGCGGAGCACAGCGGAAATATAGAAGCTGGAAGTTGATTCCAAGTTTTAGCTGAGCGCTTAGTAAAATACATAGAATAGAGTAGTTTATTTTAGGTCTTTAACTATATTTCAACGCAAAATAAATCTAAATCTTATTACAGACTAAATAAAGAATGCGAACATAGGTGGTGGAAGGGTTGCACAACAGTAGCAGATTAAACTTAGATGAGTACGCCTTAGTAAAACCGTACGTAGATAAGGCTTACAGGAGTTCCTCGCTCTAACTAAGTATAGACTTGTATGTAGATGCGAGGGCTCTAGCTCTGCCTGGCTCTGGCCACTTTTTTAATAAAGACTGCCTGCTTAGTGAAGTATAGGTATATCTATGCAGAACAAGTTGTTGAAAATTAAGTTTAAACTTACACATATACTAGATCTATAGTGGAAAGAGACAATGAATTAAAGACGGCATACTAAAACGCTCATCAAAATGCCAACCTTATGAGCAATGTTTTTATTCTAATTTTCTCGCAGAGCATTAAAATGTCAAATATGCCTTGAATTTCATCTCAAAAATAATTGGCTATAAAGTTTTAATTTTTTCGCCTGTCATCAAGTCAATTTCACTTTTATTACTTTAATATCAAAGGGTTGCCACATTATAATAATTTGGCATGCTGTTTATTGTTGTCATTAAAAGTGATTCTCATTATTAAAATTTCTATCAACACGCGGCTGCCAACGAAGTTGTCTAGACGGATTTCAGACGATTGAAAACATAGCTTCGTGATCTACTTTGGTATTTATATCTGCGTCAAAAGATCGATGAATAATGTATCAAATGCGTTGGCAATCAAAAAGTTCTTTAGATTCCGCGTTCTTTTCAACTGACTTCTCCCAGATTTGTCCACGTGTCAGCGTAATGTCAGAGCACACCATGTATATATTTATAAGGTTTTTATTTATCAATTGTTTATTACCTACCTAAAATTATTACATTCATCCCTGGTAAATTTGGAAATTATTTAAGTTTTAACCCTTTGGAAAATTTAACTGTTCAGTCTTGAGCAAAAACACATCATTGTATTTTAACTGCTGAGCTAACTATAACTTCTTTATAAAATGGCCTCCGCATTTAAAAAACTGTGTCAATAATACATTCATATTTTAGAGAGATTAAAGTAAGTACCTACTACCTACCTTACCTAGGTAGATCATCATCTTCCTGCCCTTATCAGCTCTGGGAAGGATTTGCACATATTATTAAAATTTTTATGACCTGACAAATTAACATTTACTTGTATGTTTATTTGTCAGGTCTTGGTAAATTCATGTTAGGGTTTGGCTTATAGTTTTAAGACTGACTGACGTCAACTCTCATTGAAAATACTAGTTTTAGTGGGGGGAAGGGATGAGAATATGGTTAAGGAGAGGGATAAGAAGGAGCAAGAATACTATACTGATATATAGCTTGTTCCTCATTCGGTTGAGGATTCTGGGTGTGCGCTTCCTTCGGCTTTATCATAACTTGTTAACCAGGTGATATGAAGGCCAAGCGCTTCAACGTCGTACAATAAAAAATAAAAAACTGACCGAAATCTATTTTTCCGTATTAACCGATTGTCATTGCCAAGGAATTTTGAAATTACGCAAGCCTTCAGTTTACGTAATTGACTGGGCTTAAACAAGTTTGTTGTTGTCTTCGGTTAAAATTGAGTCATGTCTCGCATCTTTCTTCACAAAATACTTTTAGCGGGTTTGAGTGAGTACGAGTAGGTGTTTAGTGCGTGAAGCGTGAAAATTGTGTAGGATTGGTGTAAACCCGATAATTAGTAGTAAATATAATTTTTAAATAGTTTTCATTTTTGTAAATTATTGTTTTTGATAATTTACAAACATTAATCGAAAGCCTCGCAAGATTAAAAAAAACCCAGAGCGCACCGGCTCCCCACGGACCCAAAGTCTCGACCCCAAAAGGCTTAAATAGGTCAATAAAATTTAGTTTCAAAATATCTTTATTAATTATAACTAAGTAAGGTGGTCTTCTTCAGTGTAAATTTAATCTAAAAGGTATCCTAAAAAATTACACATTTACTCTGACCAGTGACAGTGACCGAAGGCCTACCCATTTTTATATGATGTTTACAGCTCTTTCACGCTAAAACTATTGAACTGATTTTGATGATGGCATATTATTATGAGCTTCTTTCGTGACATGACATCACCATGATTATTATGAATCATGACATCATTATGTTTCTTTAACTATTCATCACACTATCATCACGCGTAGCTTGTCTCCTCCGTTGTGCCAACCTTCTGGAACCTGCGCCAGTACAGCCAGTAAGACAGATCGACGTCGTTTAAGGGTAAAAGCCTTGCTGACTGGCAACCAACACTTCTATCTCTTTAACTATTACGGCACGTTTTTTGGTACAATTAACACGCATCTCATCGACAATATCCAGTTGTAATAAGTATCGATTAGTGTGTTGAAAAGAGCGGTGTGAGCGGGTATGGGATTCGGAGGTTTTGGGTTCAAATCCAGCCGTGCACCAATGGACTTTTTTTCGGAAGATTATGTGCGCATGCGCTGACGGTGAAGGTTACATCGTAAGGAAACCGGTGTGTCCCAAGGACCAAAAAGTCCGAATGACAATGGCTATGGCTATTATTCCACTAAGCGGTGATGGGCTTGCAAGCTGTCACGTATTGATTATAGCAACTTGCAAACCGTGGGCATGTGCCGAACGTAAGTTTGGACGTGCCTCTGACTAACCCAAAGTACAAGATCCTCATAAGATCCCCGGTGAATCTTCGAAAGGGAAAAAGTCGTGAGACTTTTACATTCAGGGGTTCCACGGCTTGGGGCATACACCTGGAATCCTCCACTATTGGAGGAACTGGCTATCTGCCGCCTCTTTTTTTAATTTACAATTGTTGTTATGGCGACATATTTCGGTTTGATGGTACTTAAACAAAGTCCTACCACCAACAAACCAAGCACAATATTGTACTCTTCTGGGGATCCACCTCGGGACTCTGGATCTGATACCGGTTGGCAAACCACTAGACCACAGGGGGTTAAATTCAACCATAATCTAAACAAGCTTCATAGCTCAGTTGGTAGTAGCTCTGCCTTCTGCACTTTAGGTTGTGGGAATGATTCCTACACAGGACAAACATTTGTGTGATGAATATAGATGTTTGTTCTGTGTTTGAGTGTTATATTGTATGATAAGTCTGTATTAAAAAAAAAGTATCTGAGTATTCTATCCGTAATCTAGTTCCCATATTAAAAGCTATGCTTAGTTTGGGGCTAGATAGCGCTGTGTGAAATTAAAGTCCTGTAATATTTATTTATTATAATATCACATCAACGTCGGATCATTTGCGACATAAAAACAAGCAGTTGATTTAATCCTCGTAATCCACAGAGTCTCGTATAACTTTTAGTCATTTAACCGCGTGGTCGTGACCTAAAATCTTTGGCTGTTACTCAAACATCCAACACGACCAACCGACAGTGTAAACATTGAGTGATATTGGCTTGTAAGCATTCTCGGGTTCATTCATTTCACGGTAATGCGAAACAGGCTGAGAAACAGTGAGAACACACAGCTCAAATCACATCAACAGCCACGTGTCCACTGCTGGACAGAGCCTCGTACAAATCTGGAGAGATTTTGCCATAATCGCCACGCTCGGCTGGCATTAAAGTGATCGCAGTAAAGGTGGAGATAATACACAGAAGTAAATATCTAAAGTATATCTAACATCTATAAATATGCGTAAATAGGTTCCTTTTAGGTAACCATCTCAGGCCACATCTTTACTTGTTTTACATGTATGCTATTGGTCAAACGCTTGACTATCACCAATAAAAAAAAAGATAGCTGCTGCCCTATTGGTGAGATCCCTTGAGTTTGTTGAGTTGAGTTGGCTTTTACGACCTCCATAGGTCGAGTTGGAGGGATCTATTCTTAAGCAGTGACCACCACGGCACTTATAAAAAACATACCTAAGCATATATAATGGGTAAATACATTATATAGTGAAGTGTGTAAAGCAGAAGACCAGTTCTTACTGAGGATTGAACTGTTGGATTGGGATCCCGCCGGAATGATATAAAGTCGTCTGTGTTGCGTGTCCCAACTGAACATCAATCGGTCATTACTAAAGTAGGACTATGAACGAAAGGTGATGTGATTATTTTACACAGACAAGTGAGTCACGAAGTAGCGATCTTTATCTTAAATTCTTCAAATCTTTTCATATTATTTTCTCACTTTCCCTCAAGATTATTGTTGACAGTCCATGAAATTAGGGCACTTCATAAAGCGCCAAGCGTGCCAAGAAGCAATTTATGATTATATGTAAACAATGGCATAGGGAACTGCCTTTGGTCTCGTGGTTCGCCCACCGGTGTCAGATTCACAGGTCCCAGGTTCGATCCCAATGCGGGTACAATATTATGCTTGCTGGTTTGGTTGGTGGTAGGAACATTATTGACGTACAATTGATTTGACTTCAAAATTGATTACTTACCTACTGTATTATTATTGATTATTATGGACATTATTTTTCATTGTTTTTCATTTTTAACATTTTTATTGTAATTATTATGTTATTTTGACATTATTTTAAGTATTTCTGTGTGGACTTCATTTAGTGATTTTTATTTAATTTGACGTAAATTCTTTTAGATAGGTAAATAGGTAAGAACTGATATGATATTGACATTTTAAATTCTAATTTTATGACATTTATTTGCTGATAAAACTGTAATATTGCATGCGACATACGCTGATAATGGCTGAACTAAGTAATTACTAACACCATCTACTAACCCATTATCGCAATAAATAAATTATGAATTAGGTCTTTGTTTTAGTCCGAATAACTATCTTCCACCATCTTACAATCACAATAATGTATCCCCTGGGGATGGAACCCGGGAGCTCTGGATCTGACACCAGTAAGCAAACTTAGACCACAGAGGCGGTTGTAAGCGATCGCCACAGATGCTACTGCGTAATTCAGTGTCCAGTCTTCGCTGTGATGAAGTATTGTTAACGCTGGGAGTATTATTAACTAAACGTGAGTGGAATTCACACGATGATATTACAGGGCTTAAGATTGTTCCTCGGCTTTAGGTACGCGTTATATTGTTTTCCATAAAATGTAGCTTCAAAACACATCAAGAATTAACTCTACACTACATATAGGTAGTACACTTTTTATATCGTATTACGGGAAAAATAATGTGCAAATATTACCATGCCAAAAAACACAACTGAAAAGTGAGTCATAACAATAACAAAAAATACAATAAAATCTAACTGTCTTTATGGTTTAGTGGTTCGCCCACTGGTATTAGATCCAGAGGTCCATTGTGCTTGGTTTGTTTGGTGGTAAGACTATGTTTTAGTCCGCCTGGCTAGCTACCACCATCTTACTTAAGTCTGTTGCCATAACAACAATTCTATATTGTTGTATTTCGGCATTTAGAAGTAAGATAGCCAGTTCCTCGGTCTGTTAGGGATTCCGGATGAAGTGCGCTGTCTTCGGCCTTATAACTTGAAACCAGGTGAGATGAAGGCCAAGAGCTTCCCCGTTGTACCATAAAAAATACAGTAAATTATTACAGTCAGAATACTAATTGCAACTTTAACTAGTACCTTACCTTTATTTAAGGTAATAAATACGTAAACGTATGCCGTAGTATTACTGCGGCACAATTTTCTTGTTCTACATGTGAGTGGGTATTGATGACATTCCATTCAGAATGATTCTGGAACATACCGAAAATATTGGCAATTCCACAACACATGGGACCTTCGCTACAGAACGGAGGGAGGTTAGAGGAAATTTCCTGATTTGCTCCAATCCAACTTGCTGTACGGCACTGTGCGATCGAGTTATTGTAACGTTTCCATAGATCATCAAAACACTAACTATTTTTTAAGTTATCGCGATTGTTATACATAATTTATAACAATTAATAATAAACTGTCGGGAATATAAAAAGGTACGCGATACAGACCCGTTTTTTTTTTTTTTTGTTATTAAAACTAACTAGCTTGAGGTTTTTGCCGATCTCCTTGTCTGCTGGTCGCGAAACCGAATAGGCGGTGGATTTGACGTTTCAAAAATATCTTACAAAACGTACAAATAACAAAATAAAATTGTCTTTGACTTCGAACGCTCGCAAATGGGAAACATAGGTTTTATTAGGTCTTTACCTATGCAGTTGCCGTTTTGCTATTATTTACGATGTACAACATCAATCTCATCATCTGGTTTCCATTTATGATAAAGCCAAAGGTGGAAACGCACTTCACCCGGAATCCTCAACTGGCTCAGGTACTAGCTATCTTACCTCCAAATGCCGGAACGCAACAATTCAGAATTGTTACCTTAAAACTAAGTTAATATAATAGAAATCATAGACCAAATACATTTTCGATCAGATCAAAACCTCCCGAACTGACTAATCTCTTTTATGAATTAATGACCGTTTGAATGATTGCCATATTAAATGTAAGATAAATTCGTGTACAAGGTACATAATTGTATCACAACAAACCTATCTGAAAAAAGTCGCGAATAGCGCGATGTTTTTTTGACTTGAGTCTCTTAATTGCGTCTTCACTCAATAATCTGTCTGATAAAGCTACAAGTTTACGAGTAAGTTCCCCCAATGTTGATTTGTATCTGTCAAAACTTGTCGCTGTATTCGAAAATGGATGTACCGATTTAGATTTAGTTCTTCGCCAAAATAGCTGTTTTAAACAAGGTTACTGTCGGGATCTTTGAAAGACAAGGCATTTGCTAATTACCTGTTAGTAATTGAAATGAAACATGTGGATATGGGCTGATGCAAAGCTTTTAGCGTGCAGTTTGATCACGGTCATAATGAGTGAGGGCGCTAGTGTCTTCGCCAAACTGCTTTCACTTTAACAGTCTGGCAGACATCAGCAGCGCCATCTTGTCTTGGTTGTACAGAGACATAATTGTCTCCAACCCAACGAACTTCATAATATGCTCAAAAAAAAAACCTGTTGTGTCCTATACTGCTGGCAATGGTCTCCCCCAAGTCCAAACCGGTTTCCCTGGCAGTATCCCACCACTTTTTATCGAACTGTAGACTGTTATTTTTTTCCACAGAGTGTGTATTTTTTAATGTCAAGCCGGCTAAGCTGCATAGTTACATACGTACACAATGTAAAATTCACTCATTAATCGCTTACATAGGATAATAAACAATTAAGTGACAGAAATTATCTTCCAGAGGCCAGATCGTATGTCACACACAACATATATTTTAACTGTTGTGCACAGCGCGTGAATGAGATTTGTATTTGTACTTTTACGGCATAGATGAGCTTAACCTTGAAAAGTATTATCTTCCAGCAAACGGAGATATTTTAACTTTTAAAATTTTTATATTCCGGTAAATTTATCATTACATGAATAATAATATTTAAATATAATTAATGAATATAAATTTTATTTAAAATATTTATTACATTTATTTCGGCTTGGTTGTTATTTATTTGTATATTTCTAAGATTTCTATATGGATGATGTTATTGATTGTTGACTTGTTTAATAGACAAAACTGAAAAATGTATTTTTTTGTTAGTTTTAACCTGTTAAGTTATTAAGAGTTGTGGATTTTGTAAAACAAATAAATACTCTTGAAAAACATCACCCTTCCTATTCCCCTCCCCTAGCCAATGCAGTATACGTACAAATTAAATGGTCCTCTTTAGAACTGGATATACAGAATCCTTTGAAGAAATAGACTGAAAAACTCGTCATTTTAAGAAATGGTCACCATACGACCAAACGGTTTAAATCGCGTAAGTTTAAAAAAAAATATATAGCAGGACATGCATTTCACATAGCGTCATCTAGCCCCAAATTAAGCATAGCTTGTAATATAGAATAGTACGATAGAATATGTACTTAAATACTTTTTGTTTTGTACATACGTAGGTACTATATGAAAATACACCCAAAGCACAGAACAAACCTCTATATTCATCACACAATTTTTTGTCCTGGGAATCGAAACCACAACCTACAGCGCAGAAGGCAGTTTGCAAGAGACCAAAGAGTATTTTATAGACAAGAATCGATAGTAAGTACACACCAATATTAAAGGGCTGGTTATAAATAGGCCGACCCACTTCTGACCTGTCGAGACGAATCGAGGATATCGCGACGCATTTCATTATTGTCACATCACTCGCTTCACTTCACACTCTATTTACTCTGAACTTGTCATCATCATCAGTTCACATTATCATAACAGCCTGTAACCGTCCACTGTTGGACATGAGCCTCCTCTAAGACTGGAGGTTTTGTGCCTTAATCACCACGCTTGGCAGGCCGATTGGTGATCGCAATATTAGATGGATTGATTGATATAATAACTCTTTATTGTTCACCGCCTCTGTGGTCATCGGTGGGTTGAACCACTAGTGGTTCAACCCACCGATTTCAGATCCAGAGGTCCCGGATTCGATCCCCAAGGGGAATACAATATATTGTGCAAACATCTATATTTATCGCACAAATGTTTGTCCTGGGAATAGAATGGAATGAATGTTGCTTTCAAATCGTGGGCAATTGGGCATGTGCAGAACGTTAAAAGGTGTCTCTGACAATCCCCTGGTTATAATTAATTATAATTTATTGATCTTCAAGGTGGATCCATTGAAGATCACCACACTCGGAGTAGTATTCAGAGGGTAATCTTGGAATGGGATAATATAGAGATTGATAACTTTACTTCTTCAACAGCCCATTTTTGTCTACTGCTGGATTAGACAGACTCTCCTCCAAAATATAATGGTATGACAAAATCACCACGCGTGGTAGGGGGATTGGTGTTCGCAATACAGGTGTTTGATAAGACACAAAAATAAGCAACCCTTCTTTAGGCGAGATCCCTTAGTCGGATTTTACGACACCGCGGGCTGAGTTGGACAGGTCAAGATTTTAAGCCGCGACTGCCATACAATTTTTGTATCAGCCTAAAAATGTACGTTCACAGCGTTCACGCTCACGTGCGAATAAAGACAGACGCAATACACATAATTATGCTTTGTCATTGGTTGTTAGTTACCAATCAGTTATAAATTGTTTCCACTACTGGGACAGGGACATTGGAAGGGGTATAAATGTGGAATCGGACTAGTTTAATTGGCTGAATTATGCCCAGTCGCTAATCAAGAGCCCACTGTCCCAGTTGTGGGAACAGTTGCAAAAACTCACTAACGTCATATTATTACCACAGGACAACCAGGTCACGATGAAACGAACAAATTGAAGGATAAATCAATACCAAGGTTATTAATAGCGGCTTCATACAGTTGTTATGAAATTATTTCCTTCGTTTACATGGAAACGAAACGAAAGACTATCCACAAGGTTATTTGGTATCTGTACCGTACATAACATGAAGAATGATACATATAATTATACCTATAGGTAAATCAAAATCAAAAATCTATAGGTTCAATAGGTAAACCAAACTGGAACAGTTGGTAACCCGTAACGACCGTTTATAACGATCCTAAGATAACCCGACTGCTTCACTTGTATACTTGTATAGAGTTAGTTTAATTGGACTTCATTTTTTTTTTGTGAATGGACTTAATTACATCTCAATGTGTTTTTCATAATACCTCCGTGGTCTGGCTAGGGCGTGTGGGTCCTCATAGCTCAGTTGGTAGTAGCTATGCCGTCTGCGCAATAGGTTGTGGGTTCGATTACCACCCAGGACAAACATTTGTGTCATGAATGATGTTTGTTCTGTGTTTGGGTGCTGTATCATATAGTACGTATGTATTTACAAAAGTTCGGTCGGGAAATGAAAGGAAAACACCCTCCTTTCTTATACAGATATAGTTGTATAATGTTATATATTACCTATATTTGTTAATAAATCTAGCAGATTAATGTCCATGCAAACTATAGTAGGTAGCTGTGACAGTACGGCGGTTCGTAGTCTGACCTTGGTGGTCAGACTTTAGGACGAAGGAATAAAATTATGCTTTTCATGCGCGACGGATGCAATAGGAACCTATATTATTTACTTATTGACGTGACATAAAGTTTATTGGAAAAGGAATTTTGAAAACCTACCTATAGCAATTAAGAATCAAACATTTGGTCAAGCTTTTGAACGTCTCCATCTTTGTTAGACAACGTTCAATTTAGGTGGTATTTATTATCCTTAAATGTTCCTATTTTTCTGTAATTCCTGGATAAATAATAAATCGGGCGAACTGAAAGCTTACTGGCGACTTAAATAATGAGATTCTGTAATACCGACTTGAACGATATTAAATTAAGTTACTGAAACTATATTAATTATTTTAACAACTTGAATTAACAGACATTCGTTTAATTACTAAACTATAGCCATTCCTGAGTATCTATATCTTCCTTCCTTGAATTTTCAAATCTGTTATTAACACGAATTTGTATCAATACCGAATCAAGGAAGCTTTCTATAGCTTAACCATTTACCTAATATATTATAATAACCTTACCTATTTATATCTTGCGGGGCTTTTGATTGAAGCGACACGTGACCCAAGGGCTGGCTCTTATTTAGGCCAGCGAATTAGCATAGCTATTCAGCGTGGCAATGCAGCCAGTGTCTTGGGCACACTTCCGTCTGGTACTGGTCTGGAACAGTTGAGTCCTACGGTAATCTGACTGATTCCTTTATACATAGTTAATTTAATTGTACTTTTTATTGAATAAACAAGTTTATGAAATAAGTATATAAATATTAAATATTTATTGATTTATTTATGTAATAACTTATCATTAATTCATTCGTTTATTGAAATAAATAAAAAGGTTAGACATTTTCCTGTAAAAAACAATGTATGAAATGATCAAAATTAAATGTTTGTATCAACCGTGCATTTAGCTTTAGGCGACGTGAAGTTTTGCCAATTTTCAGTAATCGCAATTTCAATGAATTAAACTGTATATACTGGTTGTACGTATGGGAAGTTGGGGACTATCTGTCGGTTTTTACTGCTTATTTGAGCTTCCACCTCTAAACAAAGCTTATGTTTGGCTTTAAGGTTAGTATAGTATGTACTTTGAAACGTTGAAAACTAGGTTACCCAGTTTGCCATTGCCACTTCCACAGACTTATGCCAACTAGTCGCTGGCGAGGACAGAGTTCACACAGAAATTGTATGAAAACATATACAGCGCCTCTATGGAATCGAATAGGTGCTAAATTTGATAGTAGAAAGTCAGTTAGTAAACCGAACGTCACGTAAATGCTGTTATGATGTAGTAGGCACATAGTTCTTAAATCACGATCGACACTAGAAGACCCGGTAAGAATCTCTTAACCACCCACCGCTGTATGAAAAAAATAGAAAATTATCAAAAAAATCTCCCCTTATCCGGGGCTCCATTTCCTACACCAGTGTGACAGAGCAGTGTGAAGGAGAGGGCGCGATTATAATGACTGCAGATTTCCTCGATAAAGATTCTCCCAATTAAACAGCCTAAGACATTATGAAGTAATTATATATCCAAATGAAATGATTACACCGCCCTTAATGTAACGGAATCCACTCAAATGAGCGGAACAAGCCAAGCACGCTCGAACAAAAGGGACATCCTGATACGTATCCGAGTTTTCCTCAGCGAATTTGAGCCTTATCCCCGCGGGATAAGATGGCTGAAAATGTGGAAAAGGGAGTATTCCTGTTGCCTATACGATTTTCAGTCAGTGCCGTGAGCGGCGCCACTGTAGTCGGGCGTCGCGTGCTCGCTAACCCCGCGTTTTCCGGCCGAAAATTAAAAAATATATTCAAAAATCGAACAACAAATAGTGTCGCCCCATCGGTAAATGCAGGAATATCGATAGTACGGCCACACCGATCGTACGGTTGACAAATACCATACAAAAATAGTGTTAAACTGTGTTTTACAGCGTGGTGGTCCTGATATCTGAATAATACGGTTCCGACTGTAATTTTGCGTACGGCGGCGTAAGATTGCGTTGTTTTTCGGGAGATATTTTCCATAATTGGATTTCGAAAGGAGTTACACTCTTGTGTCTTCTTACATTAGTATACAGAGTATGTTAAATGTGATAACTTGGTAAAAGGCTTTGAAGGGCAATGTTTCAAGTGTAAAGGTAGGTAAGGAAACACATTTGACTGAATATTTCGCATCTATAACTACTGTAGGCGGTTTATTTATAGAAATATGGATGTGATCGTTAAGCGCTAGCGGATTTCACTAATTGCTTTGGCTAATTATGCTGTAATCGCGAAAGATGTTAATTTCTGTGTTGGTACATTCTTATGTACCAATAAAGACCTATGTTTATATAGAATTTAGATTTACGTAAACTAAGATTAAAAAGAACCCTTTTTCAGGGAAAGGTTATTGTATGACACAGATCTTCTCAATACCTCTTCAGCGACCGCAGCACTAAACCACGTCAAATAAATAATTTGATAAGCAAGGAAAGGTAGGTCAAGTGGAATTAGATGCTTTCATAATTTTCCATTCCAGTCAAAACAAACATTCAGAAGCGCATGCTACTGATTCACTTTTTAATGTTTATTTCGAGGCCATTTATTATAAACATAATAGGGAAACTTTATTAAGCAAATTACACTCACAGAATTTCATTATGAGTTTGTACGAGTTATTTTTAGGTAGATATTTACAAAATATGTGATTGAGTTTTATCATTTTAACTTTAACGTGTTTTCATGTTTTCCAGTTTTATCTATTAGCTATATAATAGAGTATTTTCATCATCATCGTCAGCAGTATCATAGCAATTGGAACAAACCCCACTGCAGACATAGGTCTCCCTAAAATGTCATAAATAAAATACATGTTATAGTTCATACATATATATTTTTTTTTATACTACTAGGAGACGGGACAAGCAAATAGCGCACCTGGTGTTAAGTGTACTCTTGCCTATGACAAAGCCTTACTGCATAGGTCACATCCACAAAGAACATAGCCTACACGGCACTGCTTTGTGACCGTCAACTTGATTCATAAAGGTGTTAAGCCTCACGTACCCGTAATTTCACCGGCAACCATACCCTTCAAACCGAAACACAGCAATGCTGCTTGGCGGCTGAAATAAGTATGGTGGTATTCTCCGGACGAGCCCTTTCACTAGGGGCTTCTACTACTCTTAAAACAAAATAAAATTCTTAAAAAATACAACTATGAATATGGAGTGAAACAAGGTAATTCGCCATGATCTCCTAGCTTGGCTTGCTGACTGGTTATCGCAGTAGGACCTAAGTCCTTCGGTGGGTAGTTACTGCGATTTTTTATTGTACGCCGGGTAGGTGCTTGGCCGTCATCTCACCTGATTTTCAAGTTATGATAAGACCGAAGCTGGAAGCGCACTTCATCCGGAATCCTCATAAAACTGAGTAACTGGCTATCTTATCCCGGCCTCTAAATACCGGAACACAACCATTTAAGAATATGGCGACTAAAACTGGTAAGATGGTGGTGGCAGACTTAAACAAAGTCCTACCACCAACCAAACAAGCACAATATTGTACACCCCCTGGGGATCAAACTACTAGACCACTAGACAGACGGTTAAAAAAAAATCTTTATATTTAATTATCCCTATGTCGCTTTTTACAATTTTAACGGGGGATGGAGGGTTCTATTATAAACAAAGCTATCGATAATTTGTTAATTTACGTACGAAATCTAAATATAAAAGATCATCGTGTGGCTGACTGACTGACAATGCACATCCCAAGCGAGAGGTCCTAGAAACTTGAACTTTTCAGGATAGCTTCCTTTCGTAGGCGCGCACTGTATTAAGGTAGTATTCTATTCCCACGGAATGGTGGGAACGCAGTCCCGTTTTGCTTTTTGAGGAATAAAATCTGATTAAAATTGACCTTATTGAGCACAGGTATAGCCAAAGCTCAACATTCTCAAAGCATACCTCCCGTCATCTCTAGATGATATAAACATACAAACGCGGAGGTTTTGTCTGTTTGTGTTATTGAGAATACGCTCTTTGATTTTGGAGATCTCTTTGGAACTCGTTTACTTGTGCAGTTTTACGTTCCATTTGCGAAAACATGTTAACCTATTCAAACTACGCATTTTTGTAGATCTGGGTTACTATTTACCTAATTTATCTGCAAAACGTAAAAAAGCCAATTTCTCTGACTGTTACATAAATAAATATGGATCATATTATTTTTACATAGCGCCATCTAGCCCCAAGCTTGTACTAATTATGGGAACTTGATTAGGTACCTTATTATAATTTAAACCAGATGAGATTAAGGCCAAGCGCTTCTCAAACGTACAATAGAAAAAAACTACATAACACATTTGTTTTGGGGTTCCGTTCCTAAAGGATGCCGATTAGGATCCGATTAGGACATCTGAGACTTAGTAATACTCAGTCTCCGATGTCCATCTGTCTGTCTGTCACTGAAATTTCTCTCCATAACATTACAGGACACTAATTTTACACAGCGCCATCTAGTCCCAAACTAAGCATAGCTTGTAATATGGGAACTAGATAGAATACATAGATATTTTTTTTTTCTTTTCTGTAAATACATACTTATCATACAATACAACACCCAAACACCGAACAAACATCTATATTCATCACACAAATGTTTGTCCTGGGTGGGAATCGAACCCATAACCTACAGCGCAGAAGGCAGAGCTACTACCAACTGAGCTGTGAGGCTTGTTGAACAAATATTAAAACAAAATTACTTAAATATTAAAGGGGCAAGAGGGCTAAAATCATAATTTTTGCCTTGATATGTAGATCGGAACCTTCGGTGTGCGTGTCCGCACTTGGCCGATTTATTATTCATAGATTTGGGTATTCTTGGAAACAGGGACAGTTAAAGATAAAAATTTAATAAAAAAAAAATACACATAATACCATACTAGTTATCTAATTTCCATATTACGAACTATGCTTAGTTTGTGGTTAGCGCTGTGTGAAACTAATGTCCTGCAATATTAATTATTATTATTATTGTACTATCTTTATTTTGTTCCCTAATGTTTTCAAGAAAAATGTTAATTACACTATGAAGGATTGCTTCATCCTCGAGCACCTCCTTATGTGCACGTTTCGAGGTAAAGAGCTGACACATTTCAAATAAAAATAAACACAAATATTACCGGACATTAATTTCAGCGCCATCTAGCTTAGCTGAACTAGATTACGGATAGAAAGATACGATAAAACGTTTATTTGGAACACAATTTTAATATTCACTTATTTACAACTAGGTACAAAATTTTGGTAATAAGTAGAATAGCACGTACTTAGTAGCATATAGGGTACATTATCTCCGTGCTAGTTTAAAAAACTGTGTTACGACAGAGAAAGGAGTAGTCGATTTCTTAGGAAAAGGATAGAATACTTACATATTTTTTTCTGTTGGATTGATATTAATAGAGGATTCATTACCGGGCCAAAAAATAAAATGCCTGTAGATTAAAAAGCCTCATAACTCAGTTGGTAGAAACTCTGGCTTCTGCGCTGTAGGTTGTGGGTTCGATTCCCACCCGGTACCAACATTTGTGTGATGAATATAAATGTTTGTTCAGTGTTCGGGTGTAATATTGAATCATAGGTATGCATATTCATCTCCACTATGTATACACATAATAAATTTGAAAATGGTTTTGTATCCACATGATATTTTGTTTATGAATTGTCTTTTATTCACAAAAAGTAAACATAATAATGTACAATTCCACTAACTATGTATATACAAAGGAATCAGTCGGGATAGGACCGTTGCAAACGGTCTATGGGTAATTCATCTGTTCCATACCTGTACCAGCGTGCCCAAGATTTATAATTTGGTATGGTTTAGTTGGAATTGCAGACAAATGTAATGTCAGAATTGACCAGACATGTGTATTCAAATGAAAATAATATTTACAAACCCTATTTACAAAAAAAAATGGAAGTTTTTTTTTGTACGACGGGGAAGCGCATTCCCTTCATCTCACTTGGTTACAAGTTAAGATGAGGCCGAAGGCGGAGGCGCACTTCACCCGGAATCCTCAACAAACTGAGGAACTGGCTATCTTACCTCTAAATGCCGGAACACAACAATTATAGATTTGTTAATATGGCGACAGAATTAGGTAGATAGTAGCTAGCCAGACGGACTTAAACAAAGTCCTACCACCAACCAAACCATAGTGGGTTGAACCACTGGACCACAGAGACGGCCACAAGAAGTATTTTTACTCTCCGTAATCTAGTTTCCATTCACAAGCTTTGCGTAGTTTGGTGCTAGATGGCGTTGGGTAAAATGTCTAGTAATATTTAGGCATTTAGTAGAAGAGCTTGATTAAGTACGAGTAGGAATGTAGAAATCTGAATCTTCTTGAAGGTCGTTAAAACGTGTGCCTGCTTATGCAATAGCTATCTTCTAATACCGTCTTACTGCACCTTGCAAATGTTATTGCCACGCTGAATGTAGGTACAGTCGCCTGCGCTAATGTGTGCACAAAGTGGTGTTGTATGTGATTTGGTATTCTTCAGTTGGAATTGAAGATAAAATGTCATGTCAGTATTAACTAGACATTAATAAAATTACAATAGATTTTAAAAATAATCAATAACAGATAAAAAAAATACATATAATATATATATATATATATATATATATATATATATATATATATATATATATATATATATATATAAATTTATATCATCACAAAATTTACATCAAATAATATTGTTTTTTTTTTATTTTTAACATCGAATAATTTAGACAACCATTTACATTAAAATAATAAAAATAGGAAAAGGAAAAGGCCACACTTTCTTATAAAATGTTAACAGTATTCGTACCATGTGGTGTAAAGCCGACAGTTACAATATTCTTCGCTTGTAGTAGAGTTCCTTGGGAAAGGGTTCGTCAGAGGTAGTACTACCACCATACCTATTTTGACCGCCAAGTAGTTTTGGCAAGAGTTGCACTTAGCATCAGGTGGGCAGCTTTCTTGTTCCGTGTTCATGTTTTATTTAAAAATACCTTGCGAAATCAATGGGGTTTTTTAATTATATACATATTAGTGCTTGCGACTGTACATACAGGTAAGCGAAACATTCGCTGGCGTAACTTTCATCATTCAGAAATAAATGTTTGTGGCGTAAATAGCTCTATTGTGTTTTGTTGACCAGCTGGCCTCAATAAAAACATTATCATAAAAGAAAAACACAAAAAAGTGACTGAAGTGTATGAGCTGTGCGTGGAATATGGCTTAGATTTCATTGCAAAAATTATTGAGAATTGAATTATCATCATTATCTGATAGTGATCTATCATATCACATCAGCCTATTCAGTCTGTTCAGTGTGGGCTGACACCATATACGTCCGCTGATGAACATAGGCTTCCCCGAATCTACACCACAATAGTAATTCTGAGCCTCCTACATCGACTCCCCTTACCGCCACAATGACGTCGGTCCAACGAGTGGACAATCCGATTCGCGTGTCATCGTGGACGCTATGCGAAGACCTTTACTTCCCATTGGCTATCGGTTCTGCGAGTCCGCTACCACTGTCCACTACCATTCCAGCTTGCTAGTTCTGAGAATGTGTCTATCCTTATTCGGATGTCAACAGTTATTTTATCACTGCGTGAAACTCCAAGCATAGCTCTCTCCGTTGCTCGCTGTGCGACTTTGAATTTATTCACGTGGCGTGAATAAGCCAGTTCTGAAGGGGACAAAATTCGACGGTACAAATAGGAAGCACCCTCCACTGGGCTACCGGTGTCAGATCCAGAACTTGAATAACAGAGGAGATGAAATGAATTTATTCACGTGTGGAGTGAATGAGCCAGTTCTGAAGGGGACAAAATTCGACGGTACAAATAGGAAGCACCCTCCACTGGGCTACCGGTGTCAGATCCAGAACTTGAATATCAGAGGAGATGAAAGCCAAGCAATTCCCGCCGTAAAAGAAAAAAAGAGTTGAAAAATGAATATTAGTTACAAAGAGAAATACAGACTCGTAAAATAAAATACAAAACGAATGATTCGCAACGCAAACAATAAAACGCAATTGGCAATCGTGCGCTCGGCTCGCATTACAATCTGTCCCTGTTTGCCGATACTAATTGCAATTGTATTGATCTAGCTGGTTGCTTGGACTGAGGGTAGAGTTGATTGAAACTGTACTGGTGGTTTCATTACACGACTACCTCAGAGGGCTATGTTATCCGAGAAACGATATGTACAGTCGCCTGCACTAATATGTACTCGTATACACGTCATAATTCATGATAATAAATACATCATGATAATAATTATATGTAAAAAGTACAATTTAATTAAATAATTATATGTATATATATAAATAATAAATATTACAGGACATTAATTTCACACAGCGCCATCTAGTCCCAAACTAAGCATAGCTTGTAATATGGGAACTAGATTACGGATAGAATACATAAATACTTTTTTTTGTAAATACCCACAACCTACAGCGCAGAAGGCAGAGCTACTACCAACTGAGCTGTGAGGCTTGTTATATATACATATACATATAAGAGTTTTTATGTTTTATTGTACTACTGGGAATCACTTGGCCTTCATCTCACCTGGATACAAGTTAAGATAAGGTGGAGGCGCACTTCACCCGGAATCCTCAACTAGCTGAGCTGGCTTTCTTACCTCTAAATGAACACAACAATTTTTTAAGAATTGTGTAGTAGAGCTCCTTTTAAAAAGACTCGCCTGTGGAAGTATTACCATCATTTTTTTTATTGTACGTCGGGGAGTTGCTTCTCCTTAATCTTACCTGGTTTTCATGTGATAATGCTGAAGGTGGAAATCATCGTATTACCAAAATCAATTATTGATGCCCCAAATGACCTAATTTACAATTCTAAATTAAAACTACGAGCAACCTACGCTTTCGATATGTTTAGCTGCCGAAAGCAGGTAGATGCGATTCCACCACCAAGCAGCATTGCTGTGTTTCGGTTTGAAGGGTATGGTTACCGGTGAAATTAGGGACACGCGAGGCTTGACACCTTTATGCCTCAAGTTGACGGGCGCAATGCAGTGCAGCGTAGCGTAGGTCATGTTCTTTGTAGATGTGACCTACGCAGTAAAGCTTTGTTATTCACTTTACATAAGGTAGGCTGCTTGTTCCATCTACATGCCGTAAAACATTATCTACCTGTATCATTATTTAACATTGCCTCACAGCTCAGTCAGTTCCGCGATGGGTTCGGTTCCCATCCTGGACAATCATTTGTGGGATGTTTGATCCGTGTTTGAGTGTTTTCATGTATTAAAAAAAGTATATTAATATTTTCATCCGTAATCGAGTTCCCAGATTACAAGCTATGTTTAATTTCGGGTTTGATGGCGCTGAGTAATTTTATCATGAATATTATCAACTGACTTCAAAAAGGAGGAGATTCACAATTCGGCTGTATGTTTATTAATTAAACTTTAAATGTTCGTTTTTTAAAAAAAATAAACCCACATGCTACCCATATACAGACATACCGGTAAAAATCCTAACCCTCCCTTTTGCCTCGTAGTCGGGTAAAATGGATGGTGGTTAACAGCTTATAACCTGTCAGCTATGCTATAGCTAAACCAACGTTATAAATAAACGGTACATGCTAATGACAAACACCAGCTGTTTTCGAATGCTTCCGCTTGACAATATTTCCTGGCACATGCCTTCTCCAACCTTGAACTCCATTAGCGAAAATAGACAGCACTAGAATATATCTTGTGTTCGTCGAGCCCAATCTAGACTTTACATAGCCTTGTTTATGGTACAAGTACTGAATCAATTTCAATAAAACTTTCTCGAATTTTTATAATTTTTTATCTTTACTCATCAGGAGGGGTCGATTCTTAAGCCGCGACCTCTACGGCATATAAAAAAAAGACGACACTTGGTACAAAAATATTTTTCTGCTTTGACCTAAACATAAATTTTCATGCCAAGGGGTTGTACCCACCCAATATTTTGATGTAGGTAGTCCGAATTGTCGCTAAAATAATTGAAATTAAAAAAGTGTCATTTCGGTCTGAGTGTAAGAAATATCAGAAAGCCTATTTATCTATAGTTTCTATTTACGGTTACCAACGGGACCCTATAACTTAACCTTCGCTGTTCGTACGTTCGACCGTTCGTACAAAAAACGGAAACATATTCCGTTTTGCGATTTTGACTTTAGCCACCAGGTCCGCAAACATACACACAAAACAAAATCCCCTCGGGGCTTGTCGACAAGCACTGGTGCGTACTATACTCGGCATAAAGCTGGTAGACCACGTAAGAAATTACGAATACACCATTACAGACACAAATAGCAGACTCAAAAAACAAAACACACAACACAAACTCAGAAAGCCGCTAAATCTAAATGGTGTGTGCTGTATCTCAGATGAACTGTGGGCGCCACATGAGACTGGGTGCCCGACGGCCACGTGGAAAGGTCAAGTGGAGGTGGAGAGATGAGCTTGACTCCTACATAAAGACATGGGCTCAATTACTCCCGATTATTCTGTATTAACAGTAGATGATAGAAAATGTTTTCTTCATTTTAATCAAACTAAATACAGATTGGATTCCAATTTACTTATCACTAATCAATACCCACGGTTTGGTGGTCGAGCGTGTGTCTCTTGATCCTGGGTTTGAATACCGGATTGGGTGCATCTCTTTCTGAGGCTGGTTCTCAGTTTGGGTATGATGCCTATAACATCTTTCTTTATGAAGATGTGTGAGGGTCGTAATGAAAACAGACGCTGGCAGCTGACGTAGCTCTCAGACTAGCTGGACAGGGCCCCGATTCACTGAACCAATCGCTTTATTATGAATGGCATCTTCGCAGAATTGTCACTGTTGGTGCCTTTTGGAATTCATCATGACAATGGCATCATGGCATCATTCTGCCATGATGCCATTGTCATAGTGAAGCGATTGGCTTAGTAGAACCGGGGCCCAGGTCTCATAGCTCGCAGAACCGATAAACGCTGGAGGGGAAAGGTTCTCGCTTAGCGACCACGATTAAACGCGAAACGGAGAGTTAGCACAACGAGTGGGAAGACCAGCCACTAGATGGACCGATGATATTTTTACGCAGGTAGTCGATGGAAGAACAAGCCTCAGCTCAGTTGCTAGTAACTATGCCTTCTGCGCTGTAGGTTGTGGATTCGATTCCCACCCAGGACAAACATTTTTTTGATGAATATAGATGTTTGTTCTATGTTTGGGTGTTGTATTGTATGAAATGTATATATGTACAAAAAATTGGTATTTAAGTATTCTATCCGTAATCTAGTTCCCATATTACAAGCTATGCTTAGTTTGGGGCTAGATGGCGCTGTGTGAAATTAATGTCCTGTAATATTTATATTGATATATATATTTTATGTAATTAGATCAAGATTTATTTTAGTGGCTTCAATTATGATGATTAATATTTTTGCTCATTAGCCTCGTGTAATTAAAAATTATACCTTGTAAACTAAAGCATCTTGAACCTTCGTAGAAATTCAAGGAGTGCTTCGCTTTAAGGCTGCAAACTAGGTCAGTGGATTTTATCTCGCGCTGACGCTGACTTTAGAAAACTTAAATTTCAAGATCTAAAGTGCCGAAGTTCGACAAAGGGTTATTATAAGTCTGAACGGTTTAGCTGAGAGTGACAGCCTTGTTGGTAACCCTTGGATGGTGAACCGATTCAAAAGGATTCAGAATAAATAGTGTCATTTGAGAATTTTCGTTTTTTTTTAATTGGTAAGAGTCTGACCTCAAAGCTTATCTGGGCATTAACTGGGCGAGGACTTTACTACGATAGCGAAGCGAACTGCTGGGCACCAGACTTTGGAAGGTCGGTCGCAAACCTGGCGGACTTCGCAGATCCTATCTGTGATTGTGAAGCAACAATCACTAGAATCATTCAAGCGTTGGATAATTAAAGTCACTCAAAATGATATCGCTTAAAAGTAATTTTCAATACAAGATAGGCTTTCGCTGACCTTTTACATAGCGTTTCTTGCCATGGTATGTAATCTTAATATATTGAATCGTCGTGAAGCTGTCTGAGATCATTCCTTTTGAGTATATATAGGTATCTACTTTTTGTTTATTCTAATGTTTTGTCTCATTGAATTCGATACATGCCCACGCTTCGTACACCTACGTACCTACGTACACCTATAAAGGGTCAGCTGGGTAGAAAGGTCAGGCGATAAGTAGATACAATTCACACACCTTAAAGAATACACAGAATAAATTACATTACCATTTCCGGAAGGAAGGACGTAGCCTTACACCACTTCAGTTTCCAAGGCTCGGTAACGCTTTTGTCCCTGTGAGAACCGGCTTTATTACAAGGACGTAGCTAGGTAAGAGAAAGTTCATAATCGAGAAAATACAGTCCACATGTCCACTGCTGGACAGAGACCTCTCCAATATTTAACGGCCTATAGTACCTCAGATTAGCAACTCAACGCAACTTTACTCTAGTTTCGAACTAAGATTACCTAGTAATAATAGAGGTGACATTGCTGTGCACTCAACCACGGCGCTTATGACCACCAGATGACAGAAATATGCGCGTATTTCTACGTTTTGGTTTTGTACTTGTACTGCATCAATCCTGAACTATAACATTATATTAATTTCAAAGTAAATGCTACAGTATTGTGGAAGATATGATCGCTGAAGCTAAGCCATTTCACGTATCATGGACTCGTAAGGGTGGATCTTAAATGTATTGGATTTACATAGAAGTAAGCTGCTGAACTTATTTTGAGGATCCTTGTCGGTTTCTGGGAAAGCTCGTCCAAATGCAAGATAGTATAATTATCATAAACATAACAATTAACAAGATGTTTTATTAAGAATAGTACCTATACATATAAGTAGGAGTTAGTACACCTCTTATAGAAACTTAATTTGTTACTCATTTTGAAAGGTTTTAAATGGTTTTAAATGTTCCATTGTGCCAAACACGTCGTTTCACTTCTACATGTTAAGGAATGGAACATCTTGCCCTCATTTTTTTTTTGCACGAGTACAATTTTGGAGTCTTCAATTCCCGAGTGCGTAGGTTCCTTTTCCACATCTTTACTAGTGTTTCAAGTAAGCTGATGTTCAAACGCTTGGATATCATAAATAAAAAAAAAAGGAAAATCGTTTTCCAAATATTTTGATTTTAATTGTGTTATTATAAAAAGGATCACAGCACAAACCATAGACTTTAAATTTTTTTTTTGATTCGGACTTGTCATTTCGTAATGAGCGACAAACTACGTTTGTATCGAAGGATAGTGTTTCGCAGATAACCCCGACTATGTTGAAAATAGTTTAACTGTATACCGTGAACTTTATGTATTTAGTCGTTGTTTGCTTTAGTTCCCTTTCCGTATCGTACTAGTTACTGCTGTGACCTAGGGCGGCGTAGTTTATTGATTTACGGGAACCAGGTACAAACTGACTGCGGTATCTTGCGCAGGCTTCATGACCTACGATCCTATTGGATGTTGCTAGGTTTCAGTTGGTTCGTTTGATTTGAGTGTCTGTTTGTATAGAGTACCCAGGTATACTTTGTTAGTTAATATGTTTGTTGACAGTCAGTAACTAGTAGTGAATAATAAATAAATCAATATTACAGTACATTATTTTTAGCTTGTGTTATAGTGGAACTTGATTACGGATATAATACTTACATTATATATATTTTTTGTAATATATGCTAATCATACAATACAAGACCCTTTGTAGTTTTTACATCCAAAGGGTTGATGACGTCTGCTATCTAAATTTACAAAATCGTAGATGACTGATTGACTGACAATTAAAGCACAGCAGAAACCAAAGTAAAAATAAGCAGGTTATATTATATTGAGACGACACGTGAACCTAGAGCCATCTCTTAATTAGGCAAGCGAATTTGCATAACTATTCAGCGTGGCAATGCAGCCAATGTCTTGGGCACGCTTCCGTCTGGTACTGAACTCGAACAGTTGAGTTACCTGAAGACCGTTTGTAACGGTCCTTAGGTAATCCGACTGCTTAACTTGCACGTTTCATTGTAAGTATATGTTATTTTATTGTTTGTGAATAAATATATTTGCACATAACCACTGATATCAGAATACGACATAACGAAGCACAGTAAAAGACCTAAAGACTAGACTAAAATCTAATTTCAAGAAGAATTTTCTTGCAGTAAGGAGTTAAGAGCCCTCCCGCGTTGAACAGTCAAGTATATTTTCAAAGCGAGGAATGACTTTTGTCTCCAGCGACGTTAATACGTTTTGGAACATTTAAAAATGCCTGCCAGGCTCCCTTGGCCTAAAATGTATTTATTTATTTTAATTCGGAAACCTACAGCTGATAATGTCTCTCAAAAACATAATAGAAATAGATAGCCAATTACAGGTCTTCACAAATAGCAATAGTATAGATTCAAAAATGTAAACACTGAGCTTAAAAAAAAAAATATGCTACAAAGACGCTAGCGAAAATATTAAACAGATCAAATTTTGAGCGGGTTTAGTAGAAAAACTAAAAGAATTACTACATCTGGACCACCATGTATAAAACACTCCAAAGCACTTATCCCGTAAAAACATGTTACCAAAATTGCCACAAAATTGAACAGCGTCAGAAACGCGAAACCAATAAACCAGTAGTGTAACGAAACATTCCCAAAGATAAAACCAAAGATGCAGTAGCGAAGATGCGTCGAGACTGCCTCAAGTTGAGGCTGAGCGACCCGAGCCCGGGGAGCCTGTCGTTCCACGCCTCGGACTCCGAAGACGACAGTTCTGATCGAGGCAGCAGGAGCTGCAGGGGAGAGGATGTACTTACGATGGATAAGCTCCCAGCAGCCGTGCTTGCTATGGAGGTAAGGAGGGTTTGACTCGATACGAATACAATAAAAAGAAAGAAAGACTTATTTTTATCCCACATCAAGTAGGTAGGTAAGTAGATACAGTTACCGTAGGTACCTAATAGATACTTATTTAATGAACACATACACAGTATCTAAACATAAAACATACAAATACTTGTAATTACCTAACATGATTGCACAGAAAGTCATATAAAAATTATACGCGTAACAATCTATGTGTGGGCTATAAAGGTCGCTCAGCTGAGAAGCATTCAAATGCAATACATAGGTATATAAATGTTTATATCTTTAACTTATTCTAATATAGTAGGATGTCTCACTCTTCCATTACAATGTTTTCTAAAATCTAGTATTATTTATACTTAATTGCACACACACACAGAAACAAAAGTACAAGCTACCTTAAAATTAAAAAGTATGGCAAAGGTTATGTGGTCTAGTGGTTCAATCCACCGATTTCAGATCCAAAGGCCCCGGGTTCGATCCCCAAGGGGAGCAATATTGTGCTTGGTTTGGTTGGTGGTAGGAATTTGTTTAAGTCAACCTGGCTAGCTACCATCTTAGCTAATTCTGTCGCCATAATAACAATTCTTAAAAAAAATGTTGTGTTCCGGCATTTAGAAAGACATGTAATAAGAATTTCTTCTTTGTGTGCACGGGTGTGTGCGTTATGCTGGTAAGTAGGTACTATTCGATGGGTGCTGTAAAACACTCGCGGTGTGTTTACATAGAGAGCGAGATTCGCAGCACCAACGAGTTTAGAGGATAATGGGATAATATGAACTGAAATTTAGTGACTATGAACTGAGCAGTGATGCCAGGTCTTTATGTAAGTGCAGTCTTCTGTACCAAATCAACAGCACATTGGTGTCCAATGCTGGACAGAGCCAACTCAAAAGCTAGAAGGCTCGCCTGCCAAGCGTGGTAATTCTAATTCTATCTGGGGGGGAAAATGTTCTCTAAAATAAACTTGATATACCTAGGTATCGCTTAGGAAAAGTAAATAATTCATTCTTAGGAAACTGTGTGAGATTCTATAATAAGCTTTCTCAAAGCGCCACCAAACTCTCTGCTCGTAAATTCAAATTGTATATAAAGAATAATTTTATTAAAAGTGCCTACTACTAAATTAGTGATTATATCAACGATAAGAACGCGTGGCCCGATGTTGTTCAGTTAACACCAAAATGGTGATTTCTAAATGTTAACAAACTGCCCATTAGGTAGATAGGTAATAACTAATGTTTTAAGATAAAGTATATAGGTTTATGATGTATCTACTTTGAATATAATTACAAATTGTGTATCTAAATGTTGAATGGATCATCAAAAAATTAACCAGCCCGAGGTTCTTGCCTTTCTCCTTGTGTGCTGGTCGCGGTTCCGAACAGGCGGTAGATTTGACGTTTCTAAATGATCCTAAAAAATCTTAATGAATAAAGAAATGTTGACTTTGACTTTGACTTCCGCACTGACGTCCTGCACTGTGGTTTATTGTGCATTGCCCCCCTGCTATCCTGAACCCAGCCAGCCCAACTCCTTGAAGTAACGGAGAAGGGTCCTGGGATGACAGCATTGCTCCAGAGTGCTCGATGTGGCCGCTTGTTCCCCAGCAGGTGGGTCAAGTAGCTTTTGTAGACCAGATTTCACTCTGGCTTCCTTTGTGGCGGCGCAGAGATTGACCACGTGCTACACCGTTAATTCCAAGCTCCTTTTTTCTGCCAAGCGTGGTAGCTTGGCAGGCGGATTGGTGATCGCAGTAAAGGTGTAGATATTACACAGAAGGAAGCTGCTGCCCTTCTGTGGTGAGATCCCTTAGTCGGCTTTTACGACATCCATGGGCTGAGTTGGAGGGGTCAATTTTTACCGACCGCCACGGTATACTACTCTATGTAAACACACCGTGTGTGTACTATGCCTACTGTATCATGTCTCTAGCTGCGTATTAAATAGATCGATTACACCCATGACATGACAATATGCGGAGCGTATCAAACTATCGGTAGCTAGGTATATACGAGTATATACCTTTGACGTAAACTCAATTACGTTTGCCGATATGTTGAGGGAGCTCTCGCCCTCTCGGGAGAAAATTGCATTTTCGATCAAATTGAAACAAAATACAAATATTACAGGACATTAATTTCACAGAGCGCCATCTAGTCCCAAACTAAGCAAAGCTTGTTTATGGGAACTAGATTCCGGTTATACTATATATTATTTTGTAAATACATATTTAATCATACAACACAACCACCAAACACAGAAAAAACATACACAAAAATGTTGGTGCTGGGTGGGAATCGAACCCACAACCTACAGTGCAGAATTTTATACTTCAACTATTGTGACCTACCTTTTAATCGTTAAAGGTGATATGAGGATTTCATGTCACCTATTTTTTTGATTGTACGACGGGAAAGCGCTTGGCCTTCATCTCACCTATAGTTTAACAAGTTAAGATAAGGCCGAAGGTGGAGACGCACTTCACCTGAAATCCTCAACAGTTAGAGCAACTGGCTATCTTACCTCCTAATGCCGGACCGTAACAATTTATAATTGTTGTAATGGAGCCAAACTTAGATAAGATGGTCGTAGCTAGGCGGAGTCAAACAAAGTCCTACCACCAACCAAACCAAGCACAATATTGTATTCCCTTGGGGATCGAACCCGGGACTTCTGGATCTGGCACCGGTAGGTGAACCACTAGACTACAGAGGCGGTTAAGTGCGAGCAAGAGTTCTTTAATTTCAATAAGTTGAGGTCTACATTAGATTTAAAATTATCGGAGGTAGCTAAGTAGGAAGCCCAAAGAGGGTCTTACCACAACATGTTTGAGCATTCTCGTTTTGATATTTCATTACTTTTGTCTCGCTTTTTCTACACTGGACAGATAGTGACACAAGTAAAGTAATATCAAAACAAGAACGCGTGGCGGTGGTCACCGCCCAGCAGAACACACCTTTCCCTATAACTTATGACACATCATAATCTTCCAATTACTGGCAAACGTCCAATCATGATAAGCCCATCTTTTGGCCATCATTGCGATCACCCAAATAATGATAGCAATCTTCATTGACCTGAAATCGTTCAACGTATTGTCCTTGGACAAAGTTCTGGTTAAAAGTTTGCTTAGAAATTTCTTTTGATTTCTACGTGTAGTTTAGATTAGTATGATTTCAACTAGTTGCCTGCACAAAACAATAAATATATTTTTCTAGACGTTTATCACATCGCCATTTGCCCCAAACCGTAGTACTATTAGTTATTCTGTGCCCAAACTAAAAGCCTTTAATATGGGAACAATATCTATATTAACCTTTAATACCCTCTATTTCATTTAACCACATGATCTAGTGGTTTAACCCACCGATTTCAGATCCAGAGGTCCCGAGTCCTATCCCCATGGGAAGTACAATATACTGTGCTTGGTTTGGATGGTGGTAGGACTTTGTTTAAGTCCGCCTGGCTAGCTACCACCATCTTACCTAATTCTGTCGCCTTAACAGCAATTCTAAAAATTGTTGTGTTCCGGCATTAAGGGGTATTATAGCCAGTTCCTCAGTTATTTGAGGATTCCGGGTGATGTGCGCCTCCACCTTCTTTCCCGACGTACAATAAAAAATAAAAACTTATGTACTTAAAAAAATATAAATACTTACTTATGATACAAACACACGGGTGTGAATAGTACACACAACACAACCTACAGAGTGAAGACAAAGCTACTACGAACAAACGTGAGGCCAGTTCGATTAAATCTTGGATACTGTAAATAATACAATAATACAAAAAAAAAATCTCCTTCAGTATTACTGTCTGAGAGTAAATAGGTTTAGGTTTAATACGTTTATTTATGAAAAGACAAATACATGTATGTCACTTACATAATGACATACTGTTCACTTAGGTAGCAATATACAGTATGTACTAGGTAGGTATGTCGTCGACTAAACATATCTAACGCAATTATTTCATAAGTAAAGATTTAAATGCGTTAAATAAGTGTACATCATTATTATTAGACGGTAGATTTATATTATAGCATTTCTAGCTTGGTATGGCAGATCTTTAGCTACATTTAGCTTTTGCTTGTAGTTCATTGTAGCCTAGCTGTAAGTTTTCTTAAAAATTGTTAAATAAAAAAATAAAGTAAAAACACCAAGCTATTAATAATACGGAACGAAACCCTGACACCGCTACAACGCGACTGTCTATCGATTCACTGTAGTGTTCGGAAATTGGCTATTAGGGCATCGTTCTGAGAAATAGGAATATTACATTCAGACATGGCTGATCCACTATGTACTTCTGCAGGTATCGGGAAATGAACTGAAAAAAAAACTGAACTCCAAGGTTCAGTTTTTTTTTTATTAATTATTACAGGACATTAATTTTACACAGCGCCATTTAGCCCCATACTAAGCACAGCTTGTGATATGGGAACTTGATTACGGATAGAATACTTAAATACTTTTTGTAAATACATACGTACTATGTGATGCAACACCCAAACACAGAACAAACATTTAAATTTATCACACAAATGTTTGTCCTGGGTGGGGATCGAACCCACAGCCTACAGCGGAGAAGGCAGAGTTATGAGCTATGAGACTTGTTAACTTAGTTTGAGACTGAAGTTTTTTATGTATTGTACGACGGGGAAGCGCTTTTCCTTCATCTTACATGGTTTCATGTAACGATGAGGCCGAAGGTGGACGCGCACTTCACCCGGAATCCTCAACAGTCTGAGGAACTGGCTATTTTACATCTAAATGCCGACAACAAACACAACAGTCAATAATTTTTGTTATGGCGACAAACTTAGGTGAGATGGTCATATTTTTATTGAAAAAAAAATGAATCTATTTACTAGGGTTACCCGAATTGTCGTGTTAATATTGAACACATTGATATACATATGGGAGACATATTGGTGCGGTCTATTAAAGCCCTTTTGAGTTCTACAATATTTCTGTAAAAAGCATTTAAATATCTGCGTTAAAGTCGAAGTAAAAAAAAATATTCAGACTTTTTAGATAATTTTTGAAACGTCAAATCCACCGTATGTTCAGTGTCGCGCCCACCTCACAAGAAGAAAGGCAAGGAACTACAACTAGTCTAGTTATTTTTTTGGTGATCCATTCAACAGTTACAGAGTTAAAAATAATGTATACTTATAACATTTATCTGAAAATTGTATACAACCTAAATAATTATTATAATATTATTATTTGCTTACATTGGAAATCACCACTTAGCTGCCAACTGAGCCCTTATTCTTTATGACTAATAGTGTCTTAGCGCGCTCGCGTTACGATATCTGCATGGAATCATCGTATTGACATAATAATATCGTAACGCGGGCGCGTTAAAACACGATTGGTCATATAGAATAAGGGCCCTGCATGGAATCATCGTATTGACATATCGTAACGCGGGCGCGTTAAGACACGATTGGTCATACAAAATTGTATTGTATTGTATACATTTTATTTCAGTTTCCTTACAACCATAAAACACAATAATAATCATAATCACATAATAATAAAATAATGAAAAGACATATTGGTACACTCATAATAAATTTAGAATTAAATAGATTAAATTAAATTACATTAGATTTATCAAATTACTTATTTATTTTATTTCGCAGCACGTGACGAGGGGAACACATGTAATTTTGACATGTGTCTCATCATGGGTCCTATCCCTCTATCTCCCACACTCCTAAGGATGCTGTTGGTGCTGTCACTCACCCGGCGTGTTAGCGAGGCTATTCTCTTGCGCGTGATGGCATGGAAGTCATCCATATGCGCCTCTACGAACATGCCTGATGCACTGCATTCTGAACGCGTTATTATATTGCATGCGTAGGGCGTTGTAGGATTTTAGAGTAAAGTTGATCCTAAAAAATAAGGGTGCTGATATAGCAACTTTGGGCCACACGTTTAAGCGTTCATACCGTTGATAAAGTCACTTGTGTTGTAATCGGCTCTTTAAGTTTATACACAATTCTGTATTACGTTTTATATTCACGAGCAGAAAGTTTGGTGGCGCTTTGAGGAAGCTTATTGTAGAATCGTACTCAGTTACCCAAAAATTTGTGTTAGGACTGTTTGCCGCAGGATTTAGCTGCTAAATTGGTCTTGAAAGTCCATCATCAGCGGACGAATATTTTCGAAGATTACCTCCCATCCCACGTTCAAACTTTCAACGTAACCTCTTTATAATATAAGTGTTGATAATAGTATAATGCAAAAAAATATTATAATCTTTTACATTTCAGGCAACAATAGAAAAGTTACAGATCTTATTCTTACTTAGTCTACGGCCTATATAGGTACCTTTATAATCTGACATTCATAATTAACTACACTATAACTATTTATTGATGAACAAAGGGGTGTAATAATATTACACTACTATCTGTCTTTGGCATGCGATTCAAGATAAGTTTTAACTTAAAACAAAGGAAAAGCACTGGCATTTGTGTGGGTCACTTGTTTTGTAGTCGGCTTTTAATTTACCAAAGAGATTCAAGACCCTATCCCACCTTTACCGTTCTTTATTAAGAATTTCAGACGCATAGCTAATTATCATCCCTACCTTTGATATTACGTTTACGAAATTGTTTTATTAAGCACTGCAAAAACTAGGAATCAGCTTCCGAATTTAATCTTCGAGCTTCGTACTTCCGCTGTGTGACAACCCCAAATATCTTAATATATTTAAATATAAGAAATTGATACAATTTCGTTTATATATCCAGTTATTTTGATGACAGAAGGTTGGACATATAGACAGACGCGTAATACAACCTAAAAATACCCAAATCGCTTCAAGTGTGTATAATATTTGAGGAGTTCCCTCGATTACTGCAGGATTTCATCATCAGATCCTGAGCTGATGACAGGGGTCCGTTCCTCCTTTTTTAGAAGTCGGTTAAAAAATACAACTTTATGTTTTAAGGTTTTTTAACTTTAACTAACTTTTGACTATAAAAGATTAAATGAATTGGGGCAATGAGTATTCTAAATATGAAGTTGGAAGTCTTCCTCATGTGAAAAATCATTCATGCGATATTATCCGTGTTTTCCAGTTGTACCGTTTTCCGGATATGTTTTTGTGCTCGTTTATCTTCCTAGGTGGCTCTATTTTGTGTTGATTGATTTATGCTCACTTCTTTTGAAATACACGAAAATGTGAACCAGTAGTTTTTTCTTTATTCCGTTTCAGTGTTCAGGTAGGCAGCAAATTGTTTTTGTTGCGTCTATATTCATACTACATCAGAAATCAAACCAAAAATCATGTTTTAAGTAAAATTGTATATCTGATGTCCCCAAGAAAAGAGTTAAATATGCACCTTCTGAGTAGGCATAAATCTCATGACACATAAAAAAAAATGTTTTTTTGTATTATTTTAAAACGTGAATACTACCGCCTGTTTGAAATTGCGACCCAGGACACAAAGAGAGCAGCAAGAACCACGGAATAGTATCTTTTTATTTTACCTATGATAAGAAACCCAGAAAATTAAAGGCAAACTAATAATGATAAACGAATCCACTATTGCATTAAAGTATGGGAAAACCTTAGATTTAGAATATACTTACGTTAGATTGGCAAAAGAGTGAAATTTTAGTGATAAGAACGCGTGTAATGAGATTGTATGCGAGGCAAATAGTGCTGTACCATGCACCACCTGATACTTCGTTTATCTAGAATATCTGATTTGACGCAGATGTTCCTTCAAGTGATTAATAATATTTATGTAGGAAAAAATCCACTTTGGTCAGTGTGCGCACGATATCTTTGACCTAATCCCTCCACCCCTTTCCGTCACCGGACCAGTAGACGTACGGCTGGCTACAACCCGTTCATAGTAAATCTTCCATTGTGCCGAACTCATCGTTTCGCCTCTACCTTTATCATTAGCACTGGTATGGAATGGAACTCTTTGTCCTCGTCTGTTTTTCCGCACGAGTATAATCTTGGAGTCTTCAAGTCCAGAGTGAATAGGTTCCTGTTAGACAAGAGTGCTCCATCTTAAGCCACATCGATTCATGTTTTTCAAGTAAGCTGGTGTTCAAACGCTTGGCTATCAAAAATAAGAAAAAAAAGGAAATAAAACAATAAAATACAATTACTTTAGATTTCTAGCAACAATGTATTACTTATTCTCTTTCAGGTTTGACATTAAAAGATTTTGGTTTTGCCATTCATCCCGTAATATCTTAGATTGGAAATCAATGTTTCGTAATTTACGCAGTCGCTTGCCTTGAAAAGATCACAGAAGATACCATTAGCATACATGCTAAACAAACATGTTGGATTATTATTTTCCTCCAAAGAGAACTAATTTATTAAAAAATGTCGCAAGCTTTCCTTAGAAGTATTTTGCACTTTAGTTGTAAAAATAAAAATCTAAGAATATAACGAAGTTGCAAGCTGTATATGTACATATATGCAGGTGGAGTCGATAATCCTAAGCCCGAAACACAATGTCAGCATTTGACATTCATATTCGAGACTCCCACAGAAGCTTTTCATATTTTTGAATAGAGTTGAAATTTGTCATATTCTAAGTCGTATTCGACGAGTCGATACGAGTCGTATTCATTAAAAGTGATGTTTATGACCCCGAAACGGTGTTTGAGAATAGCTACACTGAATTTGACTTTTTAGACATAGACCAAATTTATATCCACACAAAAAGTATTTATTTCTCTCTTTCCAGATGTGATGATAATTCTACACCATGATTATACTTGTTGAAATGCTACATTATAATGGATGCTAGTTTTTAATATACCAGCGTATTTTTCCAAATGTTTTATTATGCCTATGTGTGCATGTTAACATCTGCCTGGTTCTGTCCATGGAAAGGTTGTCTGGAAGAGATCTCTTTAGCGATAAGACCGCCCATTGTGCATTATTTACTGTTATTTCAAACATTCGCTCATCATTTATTTCCTTTTGGTGTTCAATAAAGAATATTGTATTGTATGAAAATAATGTCTTATTAATTATTTTATGATTTAGCTATGAATATGTGCCAACAAAATTTTCATATAAATAGTATATGCGAGTAGTAGGTATATTATAATACAGGTATGTAGAGTACATATTTCGTAAAACCACCTAATCAAGAATGCGGGGACTCAAAACATTTGAAACATGGCATGGCGCGTATGCTAAGCTCAGAAGCGTATTAAAATTGTAATAAACGTTAACCCTCGGTTTGTGTGGGTTTTGTCGGCTGCTTTATTTATTATCAAAGCTACTAGGTAAATAATGTCATGCAAAGGTAACGGTTAGTTTAGTGTACTTAAAATAAATATACCCTTTATTTAGTCACTCTAATACAATAAATATAGTATTTTTTAAACATTCGCGATTGGAACACATTATTTTGATTCGAAAAAACGAGTACATATCGCGTATTTTACCTATATGTTTCTCATATAGGTAAACGATACGATTATGAGTACTATTTTTGGGTTAAATATTATTCCGTATCGGTGGGGTTGCACCAGCCGTGGTCACGGCAGATTGTTTTAATGAGCAACCTGAACAAAAACTCCCTCTCTGAACCAAATTACTGTAAAAAATATCAATATTGGTAAAATGTGCGATAAATACCCGTTTTTTCGAAACAGTATAAACAGTAAACGTACTTAAAGACTAACTTTCACAATACTTAGCTTTGGCTGTCTTGTGACATAGGCCACCTCTAGTACCCTCTATTTGTCTAGTGTAGGTTTTTTGCATGTCTTCTTCATCACCTCTAGTACCCTCTATTGGTCTAGTGTAGGTCTTTTGCATGTCTTCTTCATTATCTCTAGTACCCTCTATTTGTCTAGTGTAGGTCTTTTGCATGTCTTCTTCATTATCTCTAGTACCCTCTATTTGTCTAGTGTAGGTCTTTTGCATGTCTTCTTCATTATCTCTAGTACCCTCTATTTGTCTAGTGTAGGTCTTTTGCATGTCTTCTTCATTATCTCTAGTACCCTCTATTTGTCTTGTGTAGGTCTTTTGCATGTCTTCTTCATCACCTCTAGTACCCTCTATTTGTCTAGTGTAGGTCTTTTGCATGTCTTCTTCATTACCTCTAGTACACTCTAGTGTAGGTCTTTTGCATGTCTTCTTCATCCATTTGGCTGGTTATTCTCCAACCGTAGGTATTTTTCTGTCTTTTTAATATCTCCGGTACTATGCCTGTGGTGGGCACAGAAAAAGGTAAAGTAAAATCATCAACATTCATAACATTATTCATGTAATAAATCCTTGACATCATGGTTGTCTGAAAAAAGTATAGTGTGTAAAATTTTTTTGTATTTAAGATATATAAAGTATTGTCATTCGCTCATTCATTTATCCAACCAAAACTAAATTGAACCGCCTCTGTGCTAGACCACAGACCCGGTACTACTAGATTGGTCGCCCATCAGTGTCAGATCAAGAGGTCCTGGGTTCTATCCCCAGGGGGGTACAATATTGTGTTAGTTTGGTGGTAGGACTTTGTTGAAGTCCGCCTGGCTAGCTTCCACCATCTTATCTTAGTCAATTAACAACAAATCAGATAGCCAGTTCCTCAGACTGTTCAGGATGTCGGGTGAAGTGCGATACCACCTTCAGCTTTATAATAACTTGAAGCCAAGAGATGAAGGCCAAGCGTTTCCCCGTCGTATATAAAAAAAAAACATTCTGTCGCCATCCAGTTTTACCCAGCCTTCAAGTGTGTTAAAGAACATTGAATGGTTCATCTATTTCAGGAAGACAAGATGTCTTCCGGTAAAGATGCATGTCTTACCTTTTCCAATGAGTGCAATAGGTCACAGTCTCCCGTGGTAGTTTCTCCAAGGATGTAGATGTGGTTGAACGTGACAGCTCAATTGCTGGAGCTGTCAATGAGTTTTCTTAATGTATTTAGAAATCTTGCTGCGAAAGCCCAGCAATATTGACGGTAAAAATTGTCAAGCCTTCCTTCGATTATAATGATGTTATTATTGTATTAATCAAAGAATTTCGAAGAGGTGAGTAGATGGATGGAGGCGGTTCAGTCGCTATTATAAATAAACAAATATTACAGGATATTAATTAAGCAAAGCTTGTAAATGGTAACTAGATTGCGGATATAATACTCACATACTTTTTATTAAATACATATTTATCAGGTAAATAACAAAAGTGGTGGTTATACAATAAAATCACGATGATCCGTTTTCACTCAGCTACATGCTCGTACATATAGCGTCTCTCTCATTTTGGGCACTCAGGGTAGCCTCTAACATCTTACGCCCTCGATTATTTTGCGTACTTTCATTGTAATGATCAAAAAAGTAAAAGCTTCTACTTCCAGTGTCTATTAAAGTTTTTCTATTACATCTTCGCTGTGTTACGACCCTCATGTCTTCAAACACCTTCTAGTAGGTTCGCTTCACCGTAAACCTCATCTTGCTTGTGCCAGTTTCGTAAGAGGTGACCTATTTTAAATAAAAAAAAACATGCGAGGCAATCTTTAGGGTCTGCCGATAGAAGTGAAAACTAAGTAACGAATTGTATCGTTGAGCTATTAGATTATTATTTTTGAATTATTCTTAGATTGTAAAGAAGTGTTAATGACTGAAAATAATTCGAATACAATAATCTAATAGCTCGACGATACAATTCACAAGAGCGTGCGGTGACGATGACGCAAGTTGCATGATATATGTTCACCCAAAAAGTGCTCAACTAAAGCCTGAAGAAGTTTTCACTTCATAAAATTAATATCCTACCAATAAAGAAGATGGTAATATCCTTCCACGACCACCGAACCACATAACAAAATGTTTCGCTCTAAATTAGAGTCTAGATTCTAGAGAATTCTGTGTCCCTTTGAGTACCTCGAGCTTGCGTTGATAGTTTAATGCAGCTATCAAGCAAACATTGTCATACTTCAACCTCGAACGCGATAGGTAGAGTTGATTTTCGCGTAAACTGGAATATCTGACTGTGCAGATTTAAAGCCACCAAAGTATGAACCATATCAGAGAGATTTAGAGCTTAATTTGGAGTGTGGAGAGGATTGTATAGTGCAATAAGGAAAACCCAAATGAAGTAAGGTAATCCCTTGTGTGAAGGTAAAGCTTTCAACGCTTTGGCACAGAGTAAATAATTGTATTTTGGCAAAGCGTGGTAAGACTACATACATCATACATAATATCATAGCAGTGCCTATTAAAGTCCACTGCAGAACTTATACTCTTCAAATGTATCTCAGCATTCAATTGGCCTGTCAGCTCTGCTTTCTGCGCTGTAGGTTGCGGATTCGATTCCCACCCGGCACAAGCATTTTTGTGATGACAAAAATGTTTCTATGTTTGAGTGTTTTATTTTATCATGTATGTAAATGAACCATATCGAAAACTGAAATAGATTCGAGGTTAGGCGGATTGGTTGGATGTGTTGACGGCAGGTTTGGGTTGTTGTCTGGGTAACCGGTTTGGTTGTACCCTTGGTACGGCGGACGCTGGTTGCCATAACCTTCTTGACCCTGGGTTGGACAGCATTATCGGCATAGGGTGTTTCAGTCTCAGGCGCAATGTAATTAAATATTACAGGACATTAATTTCACACAGCGCCATCTAGCCCCAAACTAAGCATAGCTTGTAATATGGGATAATACGGATATAATACTTAAATACATTTTTTTTTAATTTGTAAATACATACTTATCATACAATACACACCCAAACACAGAACAAACATCTATATTCATCACACAAATGTTTGTCCTGGGTGGGAATCCTGTCCTGTAATTTGTTTTTAAGATTCTGTGATCTCTGTACACCAGCTCATCATGGCTTGCCAGGGCACGATTAAGGTCTACGATGGATTGAGCTTTCCCAGAAAATGTCTATAATCTCTTTTTTTGAAGGTATTATCATCGTAATCAAGTCAGATGAGATCTGAAGCAGGCAGCCGATTCAAAGACAGCAGTACGTGAAGATTTACACTGATATCTAAATCGTGATTATAATTATCATAATTATCCCAGGATCAATCCCCAAACGAATACAATATTGTGCTTGGTTTGGTTGGTGGTAGGACTTTGCTTATGTGCCTGGTTAGCTACCACCATCTTACCCAAATCTGTAGCTATTACAACAATTCTAAATTGTTTTCCGGTATTAAGAGATAAGATAGCCAGCTCCTCACTGTTGGGGATACCGGGTGAAGTGCGCCTGCGCCTTATCAAATCTTGAAACCAATCCTAAATTATTGAGTTCCAGCATTTGGAACTCAACAGTCCTATCTTAGGACTGTTGAGGATTCTGGGTGAAGTGCGCTTCCACCGCCTCATCATAACTTGAAAACCCAGGTGAGATGAAGGCGCTTCACCTTCGTACAAAAAAAAAACAATCATAATTTAATTCCTGTTAACGGCTGGCAGTAACTTTTATAGCAAGTAATTAAATTAATTGCGAAAACGTTATTTTGACAACATAATCCGAACTTATGACGGAGTTAATCAGTAAGTCGTTAGGTGTTTAGTATTTTTTTTTTATTTAATATTTAATAATATAATATTACAGGACATTCATGTTACACAGCGCCATCTAGCCCCAAACTAAGCATAGCTTATAATATGGGAACTAGATTACGGATAGAATACTTAAATACATTTTTTTTTAAATTTGTAAATACATACTTATCATACAATACACACCCAAACACAGAACAAACATCTATATTCATCACACAAATGTTTGTCCTGGGTGGGAATCGAACCCACAACCTACAGCGCAGAAGGCAGAGTTACTACCAACTGAGCTATGAGGCTTGTTAATTAGGTGGTTACTGTTAATTGTTGTCCTCCGGTTCTATAGTCTTGCGGCGGGGGTTGGTTGTATGGGTTCTGAGAGTTATTGTAGTAACCTGCCTTGGCCATAGTCCTCAGTTTGTTGAGGATTCCTGGTAAAATGCGCCTCCACCTTCGGCCTTCTCTTAACTTGTTACCAGGTGAGATGAAAGCCAAGCGCTTCCCCGTCGCACAAAAAAAAAATTGTAATTATTCAAAAATTTCCAGACTCACGACATTTTCTCTCAGGATTCGCCTCTGATCGCTACTCAGAGCGTGGATTAGGGGATCACCTTCTAGGTAGTCAGAGGCACGTCCAAACTTACGCTCGGCACATGCCCATGGTTTGCAGCTAGTATTCAATACGTGATAGGCTGATACAGGCTTGCTTTAAATTAAGGGAAACTGCTTTTCCTTTGACGTCGGTTTCAATGGATGGAGACTAAATTAAAAGGGACTTTCCGAGATCTGTTATTTGCATGTTTATGTAAGATATGAATAAAGCTGATAGACATACACACAACTGGGAATTTCCACTATACAATGTAACTTTCGATGGATTTGAGTGAAATATGAGTGAGTGACCTAGATTCGCTGGCAATGTATGAGATAGTGACCTAGTGATGATGTGTTGCTAGCCTTGCAAACAAGCCTCATAGCTCAGATTGTAGTAACTCTGCCTTCTGCGCTGTAGGCTATGGGTTCGATTCCCATCCAGGACAAACATTTGCGTGATGAATATAGATGTTTGTTCTGTGTTTGGGTGTTGTATCATATAGTACGTATGTATTTCCAAAAGTATTTAAGTATTCTATCCGTAATCTAGTTCCCGTATTACAAGCTATGCTTAGTTTGGGGCTAGATGGCGCTGTGTAAAAAATAATTTCCTGTCCTGTAATTTGTTTTTAAGATTCTGTGATCTCTATACACCAGCTCATCATGGCTTGCCAGGGCACGATTAAGGTCTACGATGGATCGAGCTTTCCCAGAAAATGTCTATTATCTCTTTTTTTGAAGTTATTATCATCGTAATCAAGTCAGATGAGAACTGAAGCAGGCAGCCGATTCAAAGACAGCAGTACGTGAAGATTTACACTGATATCTAAATCGTGATTATAATTATCATAATTATCCCAGGATCAATCCCCAAGGAAAATATTGTGCTTGGTTTGGTTGGTGGTAGGGCTTTGCTTATGTGCGCTTGGTTAGCTACCACCATCTTATTTGTTTTTCTTATTTATCATTAATTGTTTTCCGGTATTAAGAGATAAGATAGCCAGTTCCTCACTGTTGGGGATTCCGGGTGAAGTGCGCCTACGCCTTATCAAATCTTGAAACCAATTCTTAAATTATTGAGTTCCAGCATTTGGAACTCGTCAGTCCTATCTTAGGACTGTTGAGGATTCTGGGTGAAGTGCGCTTCCACCGCCTCATCATAACTTGAAAACCCAGGTGAGATGAAGGCGCTTCACCTTCGTACAAAAAAAAAACAATCATAATTTAATTCCTGTTAACGGCTGGCAGTAACTTTTATAGCAAGTAATTAAATTAATTGCGAAAACGTTATTTTGACAACATAATCCGAACTTATGACGGAGTTATCAGTATATCAGTAAGTCGTTAGGTGTTTAGTATTTTTTTTTATTTACTTTGCTCGGTGACAAGATACATATTGAAGCTGACCAAAACCTCTTAATTAATTTTCTGTTTATTCAATTGTTAGTTGACTTTAGTGTTTATTTAATTAGTTAAGCGAAACCAAACAAAACCCCTACGACAAATGTAATGAAAAAAAAAAGTGATATAAAAACGATTGGCTAGGTACTTTTCAACGTGTCTGTGGCAACGTGTTCCATTCATAAAGTGTCTTCTCACATTTTCACTCTATTAGGCCTTGCTTTACACTACTCGTAACAACCTTGATACCTTACAATAAACCAATGATTCCTGAACCACGATTAATTAAGGGCCCCCGCCTGAGGCGTTAATTAGTTGATTAAGTTAACCCGTAGAAACCTGATAAACGCTGGCTAATTTAATAACGTGGATTACTCGTAAACTACCTTAACGAAAGTTACGGCCACGGTAACGACACAGTTTCAATAAATCGAACTTAGTCTGAATTTATATTGAAATAATAACCTCACAATTAAAAGAAAGAGGGCTCTGTCTCTCTTCACATTAACACCCCATTAGTGTCCACTGCTGGACAGAGCCTCCTCTAAAACTGGATGGATTTGCCATAATCACCACGCTTGGCAGCGGATCGCAGTAATGGTGTAGATACACAGAAGGAAACTGCTGCCCGCTCTGGTGAGATCCCATAGTAGGCTTTTACGACATCTATGCTGAGTTGGAGGGGTCGATTCTTAAATCGCGACCGCAAAGGTACTATTAACAACGGGTATGAGAATATATTTGGCCAATCAACACAATGCAACCAGTATTTTGGATCCTTCCCGCTAAAACTAAATATTATATTGTATTATTAGTATTACTATGTTGTAGGTAATATTAGTAGTACTCTAATGAGTAATAGTAATAAGTTATTTAATAAGACGTCTAGTAAGACGAGGTCGTCAGACATACTATCTTCTTTTAATCTTTTTTTTTTACGACGGGGAAGCGCTTGGCCTTCATCTCACCTGGCTTTATGTTATGATAAGGCCGACGGTGGAAGCGTACTGCACCCGGAATCCTCAACAGTCCTATCCTACCTCTAATTGCTGGAACTCAATTTTTTTTTTATTGTACGACGAGGAAGCGCTTGGCCTTCAACTCACCTGGTAACAAGTTGAGATAAGGCCGAAGATGGAGGCGCACTTCACCCGGAATCCTCAACAAAACTGAGGAACTGGCTATCTTACCTCTGAATGCCGGAACACAACATTTCTTTTAAGAATTGTTATTATAGCTACATAATTAGGTAAGATGGTGGTAGCTAGCCAGGCGGATATAAACAAAATCCTACCACCAACCAAACCAAGCACAATATATTGTACTCCCCATGGGAATCGCACCCGGGACCTCTGGATCTGAAATCGGTGGGTTGAACCACTAGACCACAGAGGCGGTTTGTTGTTATTGGAATTGGTGTTATAGCGACATAATTAGGTAAGATGGTGGTAGCTAGGCGGACAAAGTTTTACCACCAACCAAACCAAGCACATTAATGTACCCCCGCCCGGGATCGAACCCGGGACCTTTGGATCTGACATTGAACCACTAAACCACAGGCGGTTAAATCATCGTCATTCTGACCCAGCATAAAAAAACTTGTAGCCTGGTAAAACTACGCAGTCCGTTACGTGTACCATGCGTATACCTACACAATGTTTCACCGACGCAGCTATGTGCCAGTAAATACCTGGAATGCCTATGTATCTGTACTATTTAGGTATTCTGAAACTTCAGCGGGAAAATCCGATCATGTGTGTTGGCGTGAGTCAGTGTTGTGCATTGTTAGGGCTGTGAAACTTTGACAGGTGTGGAACGTGGATGGAACCGATAGTAATGGCTTTCAACCATCACACAATGGGACATCAATGGGTACGAACCCATATTTAGACCACCCGTTTTTAGACCAATGTACTCAATATATGAATATTAATAAATAAGCCCTGAGGCCTAACCATAACGTCTGATAGCGTTCTTGTTTTGATATTACATTACTTTTGTCTCGTTTTGTCTACACCGGATTGATAGTGACAAAAGTAATGTTTGTTACATGTATGTTAAGTTTATTTTAGAATAAGGACTGTTGATTTAGTAAAAAAGTAATGTCAAAACAAGAGTGCTTTAAGAGGTTGTGGGGGTCCATGATGTAGTTTTTTTAGGCTTCCGTACCCAAAAGGTGCCAACGGAACCCTATTACTAAGCCACCGCTGTCCGTCTGTCATCCGTCCGTTTGTCTGAATTATTCCCAATAATAGCACCAATTTCAATAGTACCAATCAAATAACACCTAACCTATTCCCACTAAAAGCACCTATCGACATTTTGGTTTGATGCCAGTGGGTTGATCCGTAATAGGTAGACAGTTGAAATGTGTGCTATAAAAATAAATTTATTTAAACGGGGCCCTCATACAAGAAACGTTTTTTTTTGCCTTGAAATGTATTCGAAACCCTCGGCACATTATTTTTACGATTAGAACACTTAGCATAGTTCTTAGTATATTTATAAAAATAAGAAAAAATCATTACGGTTTGAAACCATAATTATTATAAGCTATCATTGAAACCATAGACAGCCATAAGCTTTGGGTAAATCGATAATGTTGTAAATTAGGATTAGGTTCCTCCGTACAATAAAGGTACAACGGTTTCCTTCGTTTTCCATCTGTCTTTTCTTAAGTTTGTATTATCTTTTAAACCAAACTAACCGAAGTAGTTCGGAACATTTCCAGAAAATATGAAAAACAGTTATGAAAATGGACCAAAGGGTTATATTCGCTTCGGCCGTGTACGAAACCGGAGCTTCGTAACCAGTTGCGATCGAATACTATTACGTCCTTGTACGAAACCAATTGCGATCGAAGACAGTCATATTATGACAGCTGACTATCTCATTAATAAAAATATTTTAAAAACGAAGTTCTCATTCCTAAGCAATCAATCCCGACCCGAATCCAAGCAGCATTTGGTATTGTTTCTATTGTCTTCTTACATTATTGTGAATGTTATGTGCATTTTGGAGAAAGTGCTAACATCACCAGTAATTCCTTTCAAAGCAATCTGGCTCAGAGCAGCCCTAAGCTCTATTTAAACGGCGCTCCTCGGATCACCGCAGTTGTTATTTCAAAACACACTTGTATTTATATTCGTTTCGAACGCGTTCCTGAAATTATGATGATTTATTACTGCATTTATAAATTGTAATGATGGATGAAGTATTAGTAGCTTTGAGCCGTGTCGCACGACCGTTGAGTTGTGCGGTGCGTTGGGGTTATTCGATGAAAAACGCATTTCTGACTCAAAACAAAACGAAGGCTAAGACTAAACTAAGGCTTTTAACTCGGAAGGAAAATTTGGAACGATGAATTCACAGCTAATTTCAATGTTTTTAGATTGGTACCCAAGATTCCATTACCCCCTGTTAATTCATCAACATTATTCACAATCTCAATATCGCGTCTATAAATATCGAAGGTGGCAAAATTTGGTCATTGGAAGCCAAAATCAATATGTTACAATATTCCCGCTGAAAATAGAAAATGGCGGATAAAGCTGCGGTCGCGGATATGCCGTGCATATTATTTTTTGCCAATAATTTGACATCTAGCTTGATTATGGATAGAATACATATACATATATACTTTTTCGTTGGAAATACATAATTGCCTTTTTTTTCCGACTGAGAAGTGCTTGGCCTTCATCTCACCTGATTTTCAAGTTATGATAAGGCGAAGGTGAAGGCGCATTTCACGCGGAATCCTCAACAATCAGAGGAACTGGCTATCTCCTAAAATACAACAAACTCAGAACAGCCTAGATATACATCACATAGATGTTTGTCCTGGGTGAAAATCGAACCCACAACCTACGGCACGAACTAACAACTGAGCTGTGGTTGTTGCATGATGGGTATTCCATAGGAGCTAACTATTTTGTGATTAGTGCTCTCTGATTGGTAATGGTAGGTATAAGGCACCATATAGCAACCAAAATAAGTAAATAGGTAGGTACTTATTATATAGTTTGTCAGATCACTGCCACTAGGCAGATCAGGGGTACCATGCGGTACACGATTTATGTAATTTTTATTACATTTATCTGAAATGCGTAAGCTCTTGGCCTTAAGACTTGCATGGCGAGAATGAGGTCTACTATGGAGCGAGCTTTCCCAGAAGCTGTCTATTAAAACACTGGCACTCCCGAACACTGACTTCAGGAGAGTGGTTGCAAGCCAGGCGGACCTTTACAGGTCTTACCAGCGAAACCCCACCAGCCTGATTAAGGCGAGAGTGAAAAGGTGCCTTCTAAAACTAAGAGCTACATAGGCCACATCCTAGCAGCTCCATTTAACCCCTGTAAATATTGTAATGGCCGCCGCCTTTCCAGGTGCCGGATAGCAACGAATTTTCTGTGCGTGTGTGTGTGCGTGAAAATGTGTGTGTGTATGTAAGAACCAGTTGAAATGAGTACTATGACAACTTTCTGCAACTGAAAATCGGACGAATCGATTGAAAGGCGAACCTACGTATAGCAGTACACATTTCACGGAATCCAATTGGAAGCGCACTAGAAACGAATTGGAAATGTTTCCGATACGAACATTACATTCTATCTATATTCCGAAATGGGATCGAATTTTGTTCCGGGACAAAATTATAATTGGCAATTGTTACATAATAATATCATTTCGTTGATACTTTTTTCTTTGTTAAGTAATTTAGTGTTTCATTTTCGTTTTTATATACTACTTGGAGACGGAACATGCAAGCAGCCCATACTGAGTAGGTCATATCACAAAGAACATGACCTACGCGGCACTGCATTGCGCCCTTCAACTTGAGGCATAATGGTGTTAAGCCTCGCGTGCCCGTGCAATGCTACTTGGCAGCGGAAATAGGTGTGGTGGTATGGTAGTACTTCCCCAGACGAGCCCTTTCACAAGAATCTCTACTATAAAAACCTAAAGCTCTACTCTTAAAAGAGTGTAAATGACAATGTAAATCGACATTTACTAAAAAAAAAAACTAGTCAAAAGTCATTGGTTTCCGAATGGAAACAACCTAATTAATGTATCGGTAGGTACTCAATCAAAAAAACAAGCAAATAGGACCTCAATTGGCGGAGATATCTATGATTTGTTGTCTGTTGAGGAGTTTTGATCCCAAAATATCTTCTTCCAAATTTCACCAAAGTAAAATAGGACCAAATTCAGACCTAACCGATTTGCGAAATGATTTTGATGATCGATAGAAGTATATCGATCATGAAAATAATTTCGTAAATCGGTTAGAACTCGCAGTAAAATCAGTGGACGTACATAGAAAAACAGTCCAAATTGAGAACCTCCTCCGTTTTTGGGAAGTCTGTTAAAAATGAGAATACTAATATCAGGATACATACGTAACAAAAATATTTCTGAAACGAAATGTTTTCCATTGTCACCAACACAACAGCCCATCAAGCCACTTCTTCATTGCCCACTGCTGGACAGTTTTTCCATACAGGTTCTCGACTGAATCTTTACGAGGGAAGTTCGCTCAGTTATCTACATAGAATATAAAAAATATCTTGTTATTAGTTACATGTTACCTGTTACCTGTTATTAGTTGTAATCCACGACGTGTTTTAACCTACTATGTACCTGAAACGGTATTTTGCGCTGAGGAACAACCTTAGTCATTTTAGTCTTCAATAGTGGACGCTCCACACGCTGAAATGACCCTAGTGGTCCTACAAATTCAAAGAGAAAGGTTTTAGAATCCCACGTACCCTAACGTGAGCCAACAGAAGCAGACGGTAGCACTCAATTACAACGATCGATGGAGTCGAGGCCGCACGATATCGCGCATTATTTAGATATACCAATCTGTAGGTACCTATAAATATACCTTTATCGTGTGTTGGTAAATAATGTAAACAATCCGTTGAATATCGAGTAGGAACTTTTTGGAGAGAATGTTTTGTGTAAGTAGGTCAAGGTTGCGTGTGTGGATGATTTTAAGGGTTATGGTCTAAATACACCAGAATGTCAGTGTCGTTTTCTGAAATTGTTATAATTAGCTGACGAAAATGTACTTTTTGTGTAATTGGAGCCGTGGTGCTTTGTTTTTTTTTAAATCTGTAGGCGTTTTAAAATATGTAGATTTAAGCATGGACAAATATACTAGTTACTTTTATGATGAAATATGTAGGTACTTACCCTAAAAGGGATTCGGTTTTCACAATAACTCAAATAGTCACGTGGATGATACCAAATAGGTACTCTTTGACGAGTTAGTATTTAAAATAATTAATCAATATACTGATTCTTTCGCGTAAAAAAAAATACTGTTATATTCTAAAATGTGATAATAAACCCCGAAATGAATCCCCTGGGAAGTCCCTTAATCGTCTCAAAGGTTTTCGACTAATTATGGAGCTGATTATTAATAGATATGGCTTCAAGTTTTAACTCCAAGATGACGAACACATTTTTATTTTTTTAGGTAGGTATCATGTCTTGTGTATCGTAGAGATGTTGTTTGAAACGTTTTTTTCTAATGTTACATTCTTTTTCAGGACACAAGAACACACGTCGTCGTGGAAATGTACGAGACTGAGAAATCGTATGTGGAAGCTTTGGAGATATTAGTCAAGGTAAGCTCTTACCATTTTTCATTACTTTACTTATTTTTTTTATTTGCAAACAATTGTGTAGGAATGTCACATAATATGGTACATTACCTATGTTCCTTTACAATACACTAGTTCAAAGTTGAAAAAACTAACACCCGCCTGCAAAAAAAAATTCTAAACAACTATACCCTAATCCTACTTATCCTTTCCATCTCACGGAAACTGATTTATGTGATAAAATGTATGCTATGTTCTAGTATTACTAGTCGAGTAGTTTTGGCGTGAAGTACTAAACATCCATGTAAAGATACAACAAACAAACTTTCGCCGTTACATATATTATTATGATATAACGTATAATAACATACGACATACGATCTCTCAAAAAAACATAACCCTGCTTCTAAGGCAGTGGGTAAACATCAAATCTTAAAACTCATGACTTTTTCCCCTCTGCGAATTCACCTCTGATCCCTACTCAGAGCTTGCATCTTTCGAGGATTACCCTCTAAGTAAGAAGCACGTCCAAACAAATGTTCGGCCCATTCCCACGGTATGCAAGTATTAGGGGTATACTCTGCTTAGGGGTACTACGTTTTTACCGCCTTTGTGGTCTAGTGATTTACCCACCGGTGTCACATCCAGAGGTCCCGGGTTCGATCCCCAGGGAGAGTACATTATTGTGCTTGGTTTGGTTGATGGTAGGACTTTGTTTAAGTCCGCCTGGCTAGCACATCTTACCTAATTCTGTCGCTAACAACAATTCTATAAAAAAAAAAGAAAGTTTTGACACCTAGTTTTTGACAGATAATTCCCATGGATGACGGGAACAAAGTCCCGGGCGTTTCACTAGTTGTTTATAAGTACGAGAGTCATGATTCACTCAGTATATTAGGATTACTTCGCCTCGGAAACTCGTGGCCTTATCATTTTATTTCAACTGCTCTTCCATTACTGCTTGAGTAGGGTACCTAACTGTCAAAGTTTGAGATGCTTCCATGTTGAAGGCTTGGCTTGTGTTCACGAGCGGAGCGGGCAAATACAAAAGTTTAATTTTTTATCTTTAATCTTTTTTTCAACCAAGCACATTATTATACTCTCCTGGGGATCGATCCTGGGGCCTATAGATCTGACACCGAAAAGCGGACCACTAGACCACAGAGGCGGTAATACCAGCTCAAAGCGTGCCGTATCATAGCTTGAAACCACGTGAGAAAAATGGCTAAAGGCCAAGTGCATCCCCGTCGAGCAATAAATAAAAAGTCTGATGATCAGTTGAGTTATATTATAGACCGTTTGTAATGGTCCTTTGGTAGGTAACCCAAATGCTTTCCTTGGAAATAGTTAGTTTAATTGTTTATGGATTAATTAACAAGCCTCGTAGCTCAGTTGTTAGCTACTCTGCCTTCTGCGGTAGGCTGTGCGTTGTATCATATAGTACGTAACGTATGTATTTATAAAAGTATTTAAGTATTCTATCCGTAAGCTTGTTCCCATATTACAAGCTTTGCTTAGTTTGGGGTAAGATGGCGCTGTGTGAAATGAATATCCTGTTAAATATAAAAAAAAACTGAAAATGTAAATATCAATTGTATGGGAATCGCTTCCGCTCGTAGCATACCCGCTGACGCTCGCAGCCCAGTCTCGTGGCAGAGCACTTGGAACTTAGTCGTATGACGGGATATTACGGGAGCGAGGATTTTCCAAGGAATTCCGTATGAAACATGCTTTGAGATATTGCACTCGAATTTTAGAATTTACTATCTCAAAAGGAACCTTTCAGAGAAAGTTACACGTTTGTTCTGCACGGCGTACGTACGTACATACCTACTGCACGCTGCAATACTCAAGAGGGGTGGATGGGATTGATTTTTTTTTGGAGTTTGGTGGGTAACCCCACTTTGGGTCAGAGTCATGGGGTCCGTTGGTAAATAACTATTTATTTATATATCCTCCCTTGCTGGCGGTCGGGCGTATAACAACCTTATATATAATGGGTCAGTTTAGTCCCTTGTGTAACAATCTTATGCTAATGTTAGGGTAGATTTATCCGCTTCTGTGGTCTAGTGGTTCAGCCACGGGTGTCAGATCCAGAGGTCCCGGATTCGATCCCCAAGGGGAAGGGAGTAACCTGTGCTTGGTTTTGTTGGTGGCAGGACTATGTTTAAGTCCGCCTGGCCTACCACCATCTTAACTAATTCTGTCGCAATAACAACAATTGTTAGATTTACAAATGTTATAATGACACAAAAAATCACAACCCGCGTCTCGACTCAGTCATGACCAAGTGCAATCACATGAAATACAAAAAAATAATCTTTTAATCGTTTTGTTCCGGCATTTAGCGGCAAGATAGGCATCTAGTTTTTTTGAGTTTGTTGAGTATTCCGGGTGAAGTGTAATGAAGGCCAAGCATCTTCCCGTCGTACAATAAAAAAACGCTCTGACATTCACTATAATATGTACAAAATTTTGTGTTGTTTATTAATAATAATAAAATTAATTAAATAAAAAGTACCATTAAACTAACTACGTACAAAGGAATCAGTCAGATTACCTAAGGACCGTTACCAACGGCCTAAAGGTAACTCAACTGTTCCAGACCAGTACCAGACGGAAGCGTGCCCAAGACACTGGCTGCATTGCCACGCTGAATAGCTATGCTAATTCGCTGGCCTAAATAAGAGCCAGCCCTTGGGTCACGTGTCGCCTCAATCAAAAGCCCCGCAATATTTTTGTAAACCCGTTTTTGTACTAAATACCTACATTAAAATATATTGCTTGTAAGTTGTTTATTTAGTTGACACTGATATAAAAATGTGCGATATTTATATTAGGTACTTTTGTATTTCAAATGATTGCAAGAAGTCACAGCATTTTCACATGTTACACCCTCGTTGCTCAATTGGTTAGAGCGTTTCCGGTTTAAGGAAATGATGCGTGTTCGAGTTCCGTCGCGGGTTGTGAATTTTTGTGTCACTAAGTATATCATTTGTTAATATGTTTGTACATAACAATTTCAGATTTTCGCGCGTAATTTTTCCAGTCGGGTTTTATTTTTTGAACTTACTTTTTATTTTATCACACAAAGACTAAGCAAAGAAAAATCACTGAAGATTTCATTTCACTGTGTTACATTTGGCATCTTGAGTGTTAAACGTAGATCCCTCATGCAGAAATACCTCCAACCCCTGAAGAGTCCAGAGAACGCTGGTCTCCTTGACACCTTCCTGGTCGACGAGATATTTTTCCAAGTACCTGGCATCCTGAACGTTCATCAAGGGTTTCTGGAGCAGCTGAGGCGAAGGCTGGAGCTCTGGGACCTGCAGCAGAAAGTCGGCGATGTATTTTTGGATGTGGTAAGCTTTAGGCTATAGTGGCTTAGTTGGTAATCCCTTTACTATCTTCTCATCAAATAGTCAATTATTATCCATTGCTAGACAGAGCCTCCAAAGTTTGCGAGTCTTGACATTATCACCACGCATGGCTGGCGGATTTGTGTCCGCACCAGAAGTCTTGGGCCATCATACATCAACAGCCCATTAGTGTCCACTGCTGGACAGAGCCTCCTCCAAAGCTGGAGGGATTTGCCATAATCAACACGCTTGGCAGACGGATCGGTGAACGCAGTTAAGGTGTAAATAATACACAGAAGGAAGCTGCCCTTCTTCTGGTGAAATCCCTGAGTCGGCTTTTACGACATGGGCTGAGCAAAAAAAAAACTTGGTTTGGGTACATTGATGTCGTATTCATTTTGATAGAGCATGTCTGATTTAAAACATTATTTATATAGCCTCGTGGCAGTCCACGAGTTCATCAGTATGAATAGACTTGATGTGCTTTTGCAGTTTACCAAACCCACCGTGATGGATACCTACATGTCCTTCATAAGTAACCTGAAGAAAGCCAAGGAGACGATAAAGACAGCGTCCGCCTCGCGTCCCGCCTTCGCCAAGTTCCTGGATGCGATGGCAAGGGATCACAAGGGGAAGCTGTCCCTGGACAACCTTCTCATCAAACCTGTTCAGAAGTTCCCGAGCTACAAGCTGTTGATACAGAGGCTGATCAAACATACAGGTTAGATAACCATACAGGTTTTAACCGTCTCTGTGGTCTAGTGGTTCAAGCCACCTATTTCAGATCCAGAGGTCCCGGGTTCGATCCCCATGGGGAGTACAATATATTGTGCTTGGTTTGGTTGGTGGTAGGACTTTGTTTAAGTCCGCCTGGCTAGCTACCACCATCTTACCTAATTCTGTCGCCATAATAACAATTCTAAAATTGATGTGTTCCGGCATTCAGAGGTAAGATAGCCAGTTCCTCAGTTTGTTGAGGATTCCGGGTGAAGTGCGCCTCCACCTTCGGCCTTATTTCAACTTGTTACCAGGTGAGATGAAGGCCAAGTGCTTACCCGTCGTACAATTAAAAAAAATAACAAACATTTTACATATTATGTATTATGTTTATATATTATGTGTATATTATACATTACTTGTATAATATACACATACATAAAAGAACGATTGATATTAACAAACAGAAAAACACGAATACAAAGGGGTATAGTTTGTGCTGTGAGAAAATTTTACATTTGTACAAATGTACAAATGGTCACAACTCAGCATTATGCCTCACTGCAACACAGGTCATACTGATATTCTTTTGTGACCCAGGCTGGGTCACCCAGTTCATCGACCTCGCGAAGCGATAGAAAATGTATAATAATAAAATCATAGCAATATATGAGAGGCAAATCAATAAAATAAAAAATAATACTCACATATTAAAATATTACAAAGAAATTCTCTACCCCTATATCCATCCACAGAAATATCAACTCTTCAAGTAAATTAAATTTTAGCATGTAAACTAAATCTATACTCAGTCAGAAACTCATTTCCCTTGCCTTAGCCTGAGGACGGGGAAACCGAATAAGTTTTCAATTTCCGTCGAGTTTACAAGCTAGGTAACTTGCTTCGCAGTGCAATTTATTTGTGAGTCCTACGCTACTTGGTTTCTTGATGTAAAATGGCGTGTTTTTATTATTTTTACTGTATTTTTACGCTGGTAAGAACAGGTATAATATTTGCCTGCCTTTACGTACTTATTACATACTAGTGTAGCACTCGGGGCTTCGTTCCCTCATCGCTTGGGTTTTTTCAAAAAGTACGACGTGGATGTGTGAAGACCATCTTCACCTCACCTGTTTACAAGTTATAATAAGACCGAAGGTGGAAGCGCACTTGACTCGGAATCCTCAACAAACTGAGGAACTGGCTATCTTACCTCTAAATGCCGGAACACAACAATTTTAAGAATTTTTATTATGGCGACAGAATTAGGTAAGATCGTGGTAGATTGCCAGGCGGACTTAAACAATATCCTACCACCAACCAAACCAAGCTCAATATTGCTCCCTCTGGTAATCGAACCCGGGACCTCTGGATCTGACACCAATGGGCGAGCTAGTAGACTACAGTGACGGTTAAAATTTCCATCTATCTTATTCCATCCCAATACCAAATAATGCTACTTAAAAATATATCTATCTAATAAAGATGGGGTTTAATTGGTTTGCGCTGATTCTTAAAGTAAAAGTAGCCTGACTTCCCCGTAATAACTTTACATTTCCGTTGGGGCTTTATAAAAAAAGCGCAATGGGCGGTCTTATCGCTTTAAGCGTACAAAGGTTGTCTCTTCCAGATTAACTGGTTACAGAACCAGGAAATGTAAAAGAGAACATTAAAGGCGCATAACAATATAATTTGAAAAATACATCGTTTCTTAACCCTGCATTATATTCCAGAACAGTCGCATCCCGACCACAAACTACTCTTGGAAGCTCAAAAAGAAATCCACGAACTTCTGGAACTGATCAACTGCACTGAACGCGAAAGCCTGGAGATAGAACAGCAGCAGCAGACTCTCAGGGAGCTGGAGCAGATGATCGAGGGTCTGTCTCACCTGGTGACGGGAGACAGGATGTTCCTAAGACATGAGACGGTGTCGATGCCTTCAGCGCAGGGGGCCATCAAAGATAGAGCCCTGTTCCTGTTCAATGATACGCTGCTGATCACCAGTGTGAAGAGAAGGACCGGCACAATAAAGAAGCCTACTCCGTGAGTATACTGTAGATCTGCCATTGATTCAGAGTCTGATTCAGATTCAGATTCAGATTCTTTATTAGTAACACAAGTTACAGGTCATTATGCATTTGAAAATAATAAAAAAGTACTTAGTACCAATTAGTTAATTAAATTATAAAACAAGAAAAGAAATAAAATTGTACATCACAAATATAAATTACGACTTAAATATAAATTATCATTCTAAGAATCATCAAAATGAGATTGATTATATAAAATAAATTATCGTCAAGTAAATAATATAAATTGAATAATATAGTAAATAAGATATAGGTAACACCTACACCGTAAAATCGTTATCGTTAAAGAATTCGTCAACTTTATAGAAGGCTTGCTCGATAAGCCAGTTCTTCAGGTTGTTTTTTAAATTTTGTACCGAACACATCGATTTGCCTCTACATTTATAATTAATTTATTTTTACTGGTAAGTGTAACGAGTCAGAATATTCGATTCGTACTGTTCACAATTAAATATGTCTATTGAGTAAACATTAGCCATTTCTCCAAAACAACAAAACAAAAATAAATACTTTTTGCGTGTTTCGGTCTTTAGAAAACATTTGAAAACTACTTTTGGAATTAAACATAAATGTGTGCAAGAGAGAACAAACTTTATTTAAAAGGAGGATAACTAGAAATAGGAAGTCAATTGACGTTTTAAACGAATCAAAAGAGTATTTGAGCTAAAATAATATCTCTCTTAGGATTAGGGCAGTAAGGTTCAAATTAGAATATTGAAAGGAAAGTGGCGCTTTTCCTAAATATTAGACCGATTGGAGCGAAAAGGATTGGAGCGAAAAAAAGGCTATAAAAAAGTAGTTAGCCTTTAGTAGGTAGGAGATGTATGTTTAAAAGGGGGGATGTTGTTAGGGAGAGGGAATAGGAAGACATAAGGAATGGAACTCCTTGCCTTCGTCTGTTTTTCCGCACGAGTACAATCTGGGAGTCCACAGTAAACTGGTTCCTTTTAGACTAGCGTGCTCCACTTGGGCCACATCTGTACTTGTTTTTCAATTAAGTTGATTATAAGCTAGTTATTATTAGTATGTATATATGTTAGTATTAGTTATGTTGCTTAGTTTTATTATTAATAGGTAGGTATGTTAGCACGCCAACCTCTGTTTTTTTTTTCTTACAATCTTGGTTTGGTTGGCAGTAAGAAAATGCCATCGGCATTATGCCCACCCATTGTACACTAAGTAGTTATTTTGTGCAATAACGTGTTAAAATAAATAAATAAGCTTGGCTATCATCAATATAAAAAAAAAGTATACCCTTGCCACATTATCCCTATGGAATGAACAGCTTCCAACGCTTATTCCAGCTATCTTGTAACCCTCTTGAGGGAGTTCAGATTACCTTCTGGGTAGGGATCAGCTTCCAACGTTTTTTCCCGCTGACTTTTAACCCTAATGTCTTAAGGGAATTCAGACACCTTCTGGGTAGGTTGGCTCCATCATAGCTCCATCCTTGCCTGCAAGTTTCAAATTCAAGATCTGACCCATTTCATATATCATCTAATTAGCCTTTTAGCTCAGTTGGTAGTAACTCTTCCTTCTGCGCTGTAGGCTGTGGGATCGATCCCCACCCACGACAAATATTTGTGTGATGAATTTTGATGTTTGTTGTGGTTGGTCATTGGTGATGGGTCATAGGGTACATAATATCATATAGTACGTATGTATAAAAAAAAGAGTATTCTATCCGTAATCTAGATCGCATAATATAAGCTTTGCTTAGTTTAGGGCTAGATGACGCTATGTGAAATTAATGTTCTGTAATATTTATTATTATAGAAATTAATTGATGTCCATGCTAAAGAATTCCCTGGCGACTAAACTCTGTGGTCTTTCAAATAAAACGTGATGTAAAGTGACAGTCTAACATCATATTACAAATACATAATCATATTACAAATACATATAATATTCCCAGCGCTCTCCGTTTTCTTCGAATCTGATTAGTAGAACATAAAGGTCATACCTACCAATCAAACCAAACATTTGATTCATATTCAAACAAGCCTCATAGCTCAGTTGGTAGTAACTCTGCCTTCTGCACTGTAGGCTGTGGGTTCGATTCCCACCCAGAGCAAACATTTGTGTGATGAATATATAGATGTTTGTTCTGTGTTTGGGTGTTGTATCATATAGTAAGTATGTATTTACAAAACGTATTTAAGCATTCTATCCGTAATCTAGTTCCCGTATTACAAGCTATGCTTAGTTTGGGGCTAGATGGGGTCTGTGTAAAATTAATGTCCTGTAATATTTATTTATTTATTATTCATCTCAGAACTCATCGCTTTTGCTGGTTCCTTTCTGTCTTTTAAGATTGTGAAGATCTGTGCTTGGAATCCTTGCACCGCTAGAATACGCGAATACCTTGTTTCAAGAAAAAAATGCATATACCTACTTTAAATGTAATGTAAACCTAGCCCCAAACTAATTCAAATAAAAAAAATATTTCTAGGCCCATTTTTTATCGTCAAATTTACCGCCTGTTCGGAATCGCGACCAGCACACAGGGAGATGAAATCGGGATAGTTACTCTACTAGCTACTAAGCAAAGCTTGTAATAGGGATCTAGCATACGGAGAATACGGATACTTTTTTTTTTAAATGCGTAGATACTAATGCAATGTAACACTCAAACACAAAACCAGCATCTATATTCATCACATTGGATGAAACACGAATCCATTACCTACAGCGCAGAAGGCAGAGTTACTACCAACTGAGGTATAACTGAGAATGCTGAAAATATCAAACTGTGCAGACACTAGACCGAGAATCCAATATGAAACCTTTGAACTTTCCTAGTTTACAGAACTACAGTTGAAATTGTAAATAGACCTGGAGGAACTCCGCATTCAGACGTATTTCTCGGAAGTTTTGTGTTTGATTGCGATCCTTCGAAGCGAATGCCGCTGTGAAGTCAGCGAATCGTGCTACATCTGGTAGCACGATTCTAGAACTTCAGATGCATTTTACTGCATCAAATTGGATTGCAATCGATTCATTTGAAGCTATGCCGCACTTGCGTTGTATTGTAATGAATAAATAAAAACATATTACGTGACATTAATTTCACACAGCGCCATCTAGTCCTTAACTAAGCAAAGCTTGTAATATGGGAACTAGACTACAGAAATAGTATTTTTTTTGTTGTTGTACATACTTATCATAGAGTACAACACCCAAACACAGAACAAACATCTGTATTCATCACACAAATGTTTGTCCTGGTTGGGAATTAAACACGCAACCTGCAGCGCCGAAGGCAGAGCTACTACCAACTGAGCTGTGAGGCTTGATGAATGAATGAAATAATGAGTACCAATACAACAAATGAGCTTTAGTGTGTATATGTCAGCGTTAGATTATGATGGGATTAGGCCAGGCCAGAGCAAGGATGAAGTCTACGCTGTAGCGAGCTTTCCGGTGGTACCGTTTGGCTTCGTCAGGAGGGTCGCTAGTCAGGTGGACCACCTAGGTGGGTCATACCACCAATTTTTTTCCAATTGTACGACGGCGAAGGGCTTAACCTTCATCTCACCTGGTTACTAGTTAAGATAAGGTCGATGGAGGCGCACTTCACCCGGAATCCTCATCAAACTGAGGAACTGGATATCTTACCTCTAAATGGCGGATCACAACAATTTGAGAATGGTTGTTATTGCGATGAGAATTAAGTAAGATGAGACCGATCTTATCATAGCTTGAACAAATTCCAGTGAGATGAAGGCCATGCACATCCCCGTGGATAATAAAAAGAAATGAAAACATCCACTCCTTTCACACGCATGTCCTCTTTACTCCATCCATCTCTGTCTTCCTCTTCTTCTATAGTCTTCTAGACATGATTCTTACAAACTGTGGCATGGCGTTTTGGGGATGCTATTTGACGCGATTTCATTTTTCAGCACATACCAGACGAGCATAGCAAGTCAGATGGAAGGCAACAAGTACAAACTCCTGATGAGGATGTCGCTGGCAGATCTCGATATTATTAAAGGTGAGGTTTTTATACAATATCATCATATACATTTTCTTCAAAACTTGCCTGGGCAGAGACGAGGCTTACGAAGGATCGAGCCTTTCTAGGAAATGTCTGTTAACTGTATAATGACTCAAAAATTCACCACCCGCGACGGGACTCGACCCCGCATCTTTTCCTTAAGTCGGAAACGCTCTAACCAACTGAGCCACAAGAGTCCTGACGATTTTTTTGTGTCATGTTGATACTCAGCTTGAGCGTTGATTCATTTGAGTGATGCATTTGAGTCATTATATCATTCGAAAGGGGTGAAATTCCGGCGATTCAAGAGTCGCCTGTCGCGAGATCACCGAAACACGTCGGCGACATCACGTGTGCCTTAGTTTAACTTCTATTTTGTATGTATTTTAGTTTTAAGGTATATATTAATATGGGTCATAGAATTAGTATTTAAACATCCTGTATTAATCTTACGTTACCTGAAATAAACTTATATTATTATTATTTGTAAATGTTATGACCGAGTGCAATCACTTGAAATAAAAAAAAATATAAACATTTGTCTATTACATTTCTTGGAGGCGTCTATAATTGATTTTGATTTTCACTAAGTACTTTTTAAACCTCACAGCCTACATGTAAAATGTTTTTATTTAATTTGGAATTATATTTCAACTTTATACGAGGGTTGTTTGTGGGATTCAATCAAATTAGTGTGAAAGCGTGTTCCAACTTAGGCCACATCTTTATTTGTTTTTCAAGTAAGCTTTCAAGTGTTGATAAAACGCCTATGATGAAAAAACCCACAGAACATCAAAGTGATGAACTATTATCATGTTTGGTCTTCTAGGCTTACTGACTGGCTGATTGTCTATAGCCAAAATAAATAACCCAAGGTTCCTTTTGTAGCATACAAGCTTAGAAAGGATTTTGGGGAATTCCCACGGGATGACAGTATCAATGTATTGCCGTGGCGTCTTAAGAATCGACCCCTCCAACTCAGCCCATGGATGTCGTAAAAGCCGAATAAGGGATCACAGTAAAAGAAGATCAGCAGCTTCCTTCTGTGTATTTGTGTGTTCTTCTTTACTGTGATCGCCAATCCGCTGGCAAGCGTGGTGATTATGGCAAAACCAGCAGTGGACATGTGCTGTAGATGTGATAGTATCTAAGGTCATTACAATTTAAAACAAAAGAGCGATTGTTGATATTTCATGTTTTACTGTGACTCGATATTTATTGTTGTTTCTATCGCCGTGTTTTCATTGTATTCTTCAATGATGTTTCTTTTGTTTTTCCGGCAAACGTGCTACAGAACGTAAGTATACTGACCTAGTAATAGAAACCTTGTTGAAAGGCTCGTCCGGGGAAGTACTACCACCATACCCCTAGATCGGTATTGTCGGTATTTTCGGAACCACCGGTTTTTCAGAGAATTCTAGTTACTGACAATCTTATATAAATTCTGTTAAAAGTATTCATCTTAATTCGCAAAATTCCTAGTTACCTAGTAAGGTAAACAAACCGCCCGCGCCATCCTAATTAGGTATCCGAGTAATTTCGTTGGAAACTAGGTCAGAGCCGGGACGTTATGAGATTTTATGATGAACTCCGATAGGTTCTGTTTTGAAATAAGGTCGGGAAAGTGTAATGGTATTTACTTTATGAAATGTGTATACTCTGATTCGAAATGATCCTTGTGATTTTGACGAGTAAAATTATTTTGAGTCGGAGTTAGATAAGAAAGTACAAATGGCGGCTTGGAATACCACGTATTATGCAAAAAAATAACAAAAACACACAACAGTCGAAGAAACAGAATAATAACTAATTCATTTACTATTATTATTACACACAATATATAAAGAACACATTCGAAATATATACAAAAGAAAAGCTTTCAAGCCTCATAGCTCAGTTGGTAGTAACTCTGCCTTCTGCGCTGTAGGCTGTGGGTTTGATTCCCACCCAGGACAAACATTTGTGTAATGAATTCAGATGTTTGTTCCGTGTTTGGGTGTTGTATCATATAGTACGTATGTATTTACAAAAGTATTTAAGTATTCTATCCGTAATCTAGTTCCCTTATTACAAGCTATGCTTAGTTTGGGGCTAGATGGCGCTAAGTAAAAAATGTCCTGTAATATTTATAATTATTATTATTTCATAATCATTGTTTTTTTTAATACAACATGGAGGTAACAAGCAAGCAGCTCAGCTGATGTAAAGTCACTAACAAAGCTTTACTGTGTAAGTCGTATCCACAAAGAACCTGACCTACGCTGCACAGCATTGCGCCCATCAACTTAAGGCATAAAGGTGTTAAGCACCGTGTGCCCTATTTCACCGGCAACCATACGCTTCAAACAGAACTAACAATGCTGTTTGGCGGCCGAGATAGGTATGGTGTTTAGTATTTCCCTGGACGAGCCATTTCAACTCCACTATAAACTCTACTGCTCTTCTTATACACAAGTTGGTTATAAGTTATAGATTTGTGTGCTGCAATAGCAAAAAAAACCCCGTCTCAGCATTAATGCCTTACCTTAGGATGTACCCAGAGAACCAAAGTTACTGTCATTGTTCTCATAATAAGCATGTGGAAGTGGCAGTGGGGAGGCCACACTCGATGGACCTTCATTGTAGCGGTTGCAGGGAGTCGCTGGATGGAGACGGCTCAAGGTCGCTCTTGTGGCGTCGATTGGGGGAGGCTTTATATTCAGCAGTGGGCGCATGTGGGCTGAAATGATGAAATGTGTAACTAGGAACCGTCTCTGTAGTCTTCAGATCCAGAGGTCCCGGGTTCGATACCCAGGGTGAGCAATATTGTGCTTGGTTTGGTTGGTGGTAGGATTTTGTTTAAGTCCGCCTGGCTAGCTACCACCATCTTACCTAATTCTGTCGCCATAATAACAATTCTTAAAAAAAAAATGTGTTCCGGCATTTAGAGGTAAGATAGCCAGTCCCTCAGTTTGTTGAGGATTCCGGGTGAAGTGCGCCTCCACGGAGGCCGAGCGCTTCCCCGTCGTACAATAAAAAAAAATATTACTGAGCTAGGCGCTCGGATTCTGCCACTGTACATTCTTTCCCATTTCCATCAAACTTACCAGAATGTACCCCGGTTTCCAGCCAAAGACGAGAACCTCAGACGGATAATGCACGAAGTGGAAACCCTCACGGAAGACGTCAACACACTCACTCAGATCTCCGAGCACGTGGCAGCTCTCCACACTCAGCACTCACAGCTCGAGGAGATTGTAAGAGAGATGCTCCACTCACTGAACAAACAGCTGAATGAGCGACAGAACAGCGATAGTCAGCTGTGCTATATGGAGGTCGCTTTGAACACTTCGTGAGTATTTTACAGGACTTACTTAGGTTTGGTTGGTTGTTCAAGTCCGCCTGGCTAGCTACCACCATCTTACCTAAGTCTGACGCCAGAATAATATATTTTTTATTTTACGACGGGCAAGCGCTTGGCCTTAAACCTCCAAGTTAAGATAAGGCAAAGGAGGCGCACTCCATCGGAATCCTCAACAAACTGAGGAACTGGCTATTTAACAAGCCTCATAGCTCAGTTGGTAGTAACTCTGCCTTCTGCGCTGTAGGTTGTGTCGATTCCCACCCAGGACAAACATTTGTGTGATGAATATAGATGTTTGTTCTGTGTTTGGGTGTTGTATTGTATGATAAGTATGTATTTACAAAAAAAAAATGTATTTAAGTATTCTGTCCGTAATCTAGTTCCCATATTACAAGCTATGCTCAGTTTGGGGCTAGATGGCGTTGTGTAAAATGAATGTGCTGTAATATTTATTATTATTATTAATCTTACCTCGAAATGCTGGAACACAACAATCTGGCATTGTTATTCTGAAGTCAGACTTAGGTAAGATGGTGGTAGCTAGCTAGGCAGACTCAAAGTCCTACCAACCACTAAGCACAAATGTGTACCCTTGGAGATTGAATCCGAGACCTCTGGGTCTGAAACCGGTGCTCGAACCACTAGACCACAGAGGCGGTTATACAGGTTTCCCCCTCACCCTAGGATGCCCTGTTAAGAGAGGCTAGTCTCTTCCAAGTATGAGTTTGCAAAGAGAAACATCAATCTGCTAAAGAGATTCAATTGATAATTTCAGAAGTGGACCAGAAAACCTGACGATAATATTCCCAAAGACAGACAAACGGAACAGTTGGGAGGAGCTGATAAGCGAAACTAAACATAAACTTTGTAAGTAGCTGTTTGTGAAAGGATATTGTTTTATTATCCTAGGGCCTATTTTTTATACAACTTAAGAAGCTGTCTCCTTGATGTTAAGTGCATCTCTGAAGCCATACTGCGTAGGTCACAACCACAGAACATGACCTACGCGGTATTCATTGCGCCCATCAACTTGAGGCATAAAGCTGTTAAGCCTCGCGTGCCTATAATTTCACCGGCAACCACTTTAAACCGGAACACAGCAAAACTGCTTGGCGGTCGAAATTGGAATATTTTTTTCCCGGACGATAACTTCCACAAAGAGCTCTACTACTCTTCTAATCATTATGTTTATGAGCTGAGGCCTCTAGCTATAATCTCCATGCTTGGTGGGTATTGGATCTCAGTCTGCGGCTCAAGTTTTGGGGTTCTGGGACTATAGCTTTGTCAGTTTGGTATTCATGTTTTCCATAAGGATAGGTACAGACGATTGACACGTGGTTACAATCCTTGAGCACGTATTTTGCTTTATTGACTTTCTTGTGATACGGAGCTGGTAAATCGCTTTACTATTCTTATTTATTTTTCGCACCGATTTTTTTTTATCATTAATGCACCACGGAAAAGTTCTTATAAATAGCCTCTGTCACCACCATAATTTAGAGGAAATAGCTTATGTCACTACCATAATTTTGAGGAACTAACCTATGTCACTACCACAATTTAGAGGAACTAACTTATGTCACTACCATAACTTTGAGGAACTAGCCTTTGTCACTATCATAAAATAGAGGAACTTACCTTTGTCACTACCATAATTTTGAGGAACTAGCCTTTGTCACTATCATAAAATAGAGGTACTTACCTTTGTCACTACCAAAATTTAGAGGAACTAGTTTATGTTACTACCATAGTTTAGAGGAACTAACCTGTCTCTACCATAGTTTAGAGGAACTAGCCAATGTCTCTACCATAATTTAGAGGAACTTACTTATGTCACTACCATAGTTTAGAGGAACTAACCTATGTCACTACCATAATTTAGAGGAACTAGCCAATGTCTATACCACAATTTAGAGGAACTAGCCAATGTCTCTACCACAATTTAGGGGAACTAGCCAATGTCTCTACCACAATTTAGAGGAACTAGCCAATGTCTCTACCACAATTTAGGGGAACTAGCCAATATCTCTACCACAATTTAGAGGAACTAGCCAATGTCTCTACCACAATTTAGAGGAACTAACCAATGTCTCTACCATAATTTAGAGGAACTAGCCAATGTCTCTACCACAATTTAGAGGAACTAGTTTATGTCTCTACTACAATTTAGAGGAACTAGCCAATGTCTCTACCACAATTTAGAGACACGACACCACATGTAGGAACATCTTCCCAATTAAATACACACGATACAAACTCGTAACTTTGTACTGTAACCAATCCATGTTTGTTTTGGATTTAGAAGAGCGGGGTCTTCTGACACAAGTATTGTTAACTGGTAATGGTATTCCTTAATATTTATATTTAAAGTTATTTTTGTACCGTATTAAAATTTTTGCTTTTCTTTTCAGTTCATTCATATTTTCTATAAATTGTAATTAATCTGTTTTTTTTAACCTATGCTCGACTAACATCGAAGCTCGAGCTTTTTTTTTGGGGTAGTCTGAAAACCAGCCCTGCGTAGACCTTAACTTACGCAGGATAGTGCTGATGGCTACCCCCTTTGCTGATTGCTTAATTCTTGTTGTATGTTCCTTGTATTTATTAAGCAATAAATTATTTTGTATTGTATCGTATTGTTAACTTAAATGAAGACCCCAACCTTTTACTTAAATATTGTCAAATTGGTTACTGCGATAAAAATCATTTTTTTTTTCAAATTCGAATTTGATGCCTATTTAGATTTTTGAGGTTTGTATGTGTCTTTCCAGGTGTGTATGGTCAAGAGAGGCCAGCGCCGGAGTTCCTGTCTCCGGTGCCGATCCGGAAGACGCGCGCGGGGTTACAGTTCACTTGCGCCGCGCCCACGCTGCCGCCGAAAGGGCAGTCGCCTGACGTTTGGGTACGAACATCATTGTCTAGAAACGTCAAATCTACCGCAATAAGTATTTATTATATTACAGGACATTATTTTTTACACAGCGCAATCTAGCCCCAAACTAAGCATAGCTTGTAATATGGGAACTAGATTACGGATGCACTACTTAAATACTTTTTTTTTTGTAAATACATACTTATATGCAATACAACACCCAATCACAGAGCAAACGTCTATATTCTATATACGAAGCATCATTTAATTAACCGCCTCTGTGGTCTAGCTGTTCAACCCACCGATTTCAAATCCAGAGGTCCCGGGTTCGATCCCCATGGGAGTACAATATATTGTGCTTGGTTTGGTTGGTGGTAGGACTTTGTTGAAGTCCGCCTGGCTAGCTACCACCATCTTACCTAATTCTGTCGCCATAATAACAATTGTAAAATTGTTGTGTTCCGGCATTCAGAGGTAAGATAGCCAGTTCCTCAGTTTGTTGAGGATTCCGCGTGAAGTGCGCCTCCACCTTCGGCCTTATCTCAACTTGTTACCGATGAGATGAAGGCCAAGCGCTTGGCAAGGCCCCGTTTTACAATAAAAAAAAAATGATCCCAAAAAAAAAACCTTAATGAGTATTTGTTTTTTGACTTGAACAGTGGTTTAATTTGGGTATGAATCCACTGTCAAAGTCATAAGTCAAAAAGCAAAAAAATATTTGTTCAGAAAGGCTTTTGATCAAAATTTAATGATGCTACGAATATTTATTGTAGATTGCGGTAGATTTGACTTTTCAAAAACCGTACATTAGCATTTGTCAATGCTGTGACCAAATGCAATGACTTGATACAAATAAAATATTTAAAAAAAAATGTGTTCATATAGAAATGGATCTCCGTAAAGTGACGCCTGATTTTTTTTTATTATACGACGGGGAGGTCCTTGGACTTCATCATGATAAGGCCGAAGGTAATCGAAGCGTACTTCTCCCGGAATCCTCAACCAACAGAGGATCTGGCTATCACCTCAAAATGCAACACAAGAATTGTTGTTATGGCGACAGAATTAGGTAATATGGTATGCCAGGCGGACTTAAACCAAGTCCTCAAACCAAACCAAGCACAGTTATTGTCCTCCCTGGGTATCGAACCCACCTTTGGCGTACCACTACACCACAGAGGCGTTAACCAGCTATCCCATATTCCAGGTGTGTAACAGCGATGGCTACGTGGGGCAGGTGTGCGTGTTGACCCTGACCCCGAAGCCGCAGGTGACCTCTTGCAACGGGGTCTGCAACGCTCGGATCCTGTGCGTGGCGTGCGTCCCGCCGGCGCCCGTTCTCACCAGACAACTTACTGTGGACATTCCGTAAGTTTCATGTAAATTTAACTATATGTTTTTTATACCTTTACATTTTTTATTAATATATATTTCTTTCATATATTTAAAAAAAAACTTTTGTAAAAAAAGATTAAAATAATTAAAAAAAAAACATCAACAAATAAAAAATGAAAGTCCACCCCCACAAAAAAAACTAGTTTAATTATAAAATATGGTATCATGACGAATGACGACGGAAATTAAATTGGCTATAAAAAATCTAACAAAAAGAAATACAAAAAAAGGCAGTCATGGGGAAGTGAAAACTTAAAACTGAAACGGAATAATTCTTCTTCGGGAAGAATCGAGGATCTAGACATTATTATTATATATTATAGTATTCATTAATTATCAATTATTTAAAAATTAATATTGGATATTAATAACAATACCTTTTTGTAAGGTTGTAATGGTGAAATTTAATAATGTAAGATTATAAATAATCATTATGAAAAAAATATAAAAACACGCAGGTACTTAAAATTAAATTGAATTTTGAGACTTTAATGGTTTTTACAACTTTACCACGCTAGTTTGACGCAACATAACAAGCATGTCGGTGACGCAAACCTATATGTTTTACCCCTGCCAAAAATCTCTAAACACGGCCAAAGTAGTTTTCACTTCAAAAATTTACAACTCGCGACAGGACTTGAACCCGAATCTTTTCCTCTAGAACCGGAATGTCTCTGCCTTGGGCTACGAGAGTCTTGACGTGACTTGAAAATTCCTTTTTTTTTAGATCCAGATTTAACGCCATCTAGTAGTATCACACTAAACTATGTAAACTTGCCTAAGAATTTGAACTTAGTTCAAATCACTACCGAGAGATGCCGTTGGTTGGTGGTAGGACTTTGTTTGAGTCCACCTGGCTAGATACCGCTATCTTACCTAAGTATGTCGCCATAACACAAATTGCATTACAAAGAAACTCTTAGCCATTTTGTATTCTTATTTTTGTAACCATTTACCCAAATATTTTAACCGCCTCTGTGGTCTAGTTGTTCAACCCACCGATCTCAGATCCAGAGGTCCCGGGTTCGATTCCCATGGGGAGTACATTATATTGTGCTTGGTTTGGTTGGTGGTAGGACTTTGTTGAAGTCCGCCTGGCTAGCTACCACCATCTTACCTAATTCTGTCGTCATAATAACAATTCTCAAATTGTTGTGTTCCGGCATTCAGAGGTAAGATAGCCAGTTCCTAAGTTTGTTGAGGATTCCGGGTGACCAAGTTGTTACCAAGTGAGATGAAGGCATACTTTACCTATACAAAATGTGATAATAATTTCTTATCTACGTTCTTCACAGAGCAGAAAAAAAATATTTTTTGTTCTGTGACGTAATGCGTCAACTGATACAGATACTGAATACTGAAGACCACGAATATCCAGATACTTCTGCAAGTATTTATCTGCTCATTCATTCATCCAACAAAAAGCCGCTTTAATTTCAAATATTTCGTGTTAATAGTAAAGAACAATGGTTATTTCGTGTTAATGGTAAAGAACAATGGTTATTTCGTGTTAATGGTAAATAACAATGGTTATTTCGTGTTAATGGTAAAGAACAATGGTTATTTCGGTTTCCAGGAGTACAAGTTCCCTGGGCGGCGCATGTTCAGTGAAACCTGGCATCAGCGTCTCGGACCCTGACGACAGCTGCAAGAACATACGCCTTGACAGGTGAGTCAGCAAGACGTGGTTGGAGGTGGGAGGTGGATTTTAATTCAATCTCAATGTTCACCTAGGCGATCCTATAGTGAATGATATTTATTTTTTTACGAGCGAAATTTATTTTGATCTTGTATAATAATGTTGAGATAAGTTATGATGAACTCATTACATCAGTGACTACCAGATAATGTTATTTTGTAATATAAGATATCTGAAAGCGAAAAATATAATCTGCCTATATAGTCTGATAGAATTATCGCAATTGAATACCAAATTAAAAAGGAAACGTCATAACTTTCCTTTTTGAGTATTTTTTTTATCAAGACGCTTATTTTATTTTAATTTTTAAAGGCGCATTAAGGTATTTAGCCTCAAACTAAGCAAAGGGTAACTTAGGGATTTCATGACGGAGGGTTCTCTCAGAGACTATTAATTGTTTTTTTTTTCAATTTCCAGTTCATCATCAAGCGATGAGGAAGATGAAGGGTCTTCCAGCGAGAACCAGGATGCTCAGTCAGAGCGCAGTCAGGAGTCTGCTACCATCCGCCTACAAACCAGGTAAATATCATAACTCTTTGGAACGCGCATTTAAATTATCCTCTAGCTTCCTTCTATCCTCTATATTTTATCTGCCTCCGTGTTCTACTGGTACGCCCACCTCCATCATACCGAGAGGTACCGGGTTTGATTCCCAGGGGTACACATTTGTACCTTGTTTGTTTGGTAGTACTGGCTGAAGAAGTTGTGAAAATATCCCTAAGTCTTTTGCCATAACAAACATTCTTAAATGTATGATAGCCAGTTGCTCAGTCTGTTGATTCAGGGTGAAGTGCGTTCCACCTTTAGCCTTACCATAACTTGTAAACCAGGTGAAATGAAGGCTACGCTTCCCCGTCGTACAATAAAAAAATAAAAAAATCTTAGGCCCCCATCTGTTCCTATTATGTGCGTGTACTTGGCTGTTTCCAATATCAAAAACCTGTGTTTCATCTACTACTTTTATTTCGAATTTCTTACTATCACCTCTATGACGTATTACTAACATGCTATAAGTTCAGTGATACAAGATGGCGTTGCTTATTCCTCAACAGCATGACTTCGTCAGTAAACAGTCGCAGCACCCTGACTCCCAGCCACAACAAGAGTCTCAGCACCCCGCACACGGGACAGAACATCCAGGTGAATCCAGTAATGAAGAGCAGCTCAAACCCGGCCGTGGACAAGCAGGCTATGGGGATTACTTCTGGTCAGTCCAAGTTATCGTTGATCTTCCTCTATAACTATATACCATTTTTATGTACATGCATTCTATTCTGTGTAAGTATATAATTTCCATTCATAATTGTTTGTGTACCTAGTAAGCATTTGGTATATATATGTTCTGCATTTTATATTTTTTGTTAGTGATTAGAGGTGGTGGTTGGATGTAGGACTTTGTTTAAGTCCGCCTGGCACCTATCATACCATCTGTACTCCGTAGTCTCTAGAACAAAACAACTATTCTAAATTATTGTGTTCTAAATTTAGTGCTAAGATAGCCAGTTCCTCAGTCTGTTGAGGATTCCTGGTGAATTGCGCTTCCACCTTCGACCTTCCCCGTCGTACAATAAAATGAAAAAAGTAGACGTAGATCTCGGTTCTTCTTTTTTAATTTCTATCTTCCGTTATCTGTCTCTTTCTCTGTATTTAGTTCTACCTGTGTATCTAACATTGTACTTTCTTCCATTGTTACATTAGCCACTGGACGTGCTTTGTTGGGTAATGTAGTTCATTCCTTTCTGCATGATTTTAGTATCATTTTCCTGATTTGTAGTGTAATATTGCAATATTATGCCATGCCTCAAATGTGTCGCATTATTTCTATGTGCGCTGTTGTAATTTTATAACAACGCTTCTCCAGTGAAATTTATAAACCACCCAATTGCGAATCGGCCAAGAATGCGGGTTAGTTCTGATGCTATCGTGAGGGTCTGACTCATTTTTGGCCAGTTTTTTTTTTTTTTATACTTGATAATACATAAATCATAAATAAAAACATGTAACAGGACATTAATTTCAGAGAGCGCCATCTAGCCTCTTACGGATAGAATACTTAATTAATTATATATATATCTTTTTTTGTAAATACATAGATACTATATTATACAACACCCAAACACAAAACAAAAATCTATATTCATCACAAAAAAAATTGTCCTGGGTGGGAGTCGAACCCACAACCTAAAGAGCAAAAGGCAGAGTTACTACCAACTGACGGTATTACCATTTTTACTATAGAGCTAAAAAAACATGTGCTCCACTCATCAAGACGTTACGTGGCCAACGTGTATTGACCACGGCCTTTGACCATACATACTAAAGAGCACAGGCATACACTGTATTTTATATCATTCTCTTGTAGGCCTATCAATGCATTTTTGTCTCATTTAGTGTCGCTTTTTCGTTTTATTGAATTTATAAATCACAACGATGCTAAAGAGGTTTCACTTCAAAAAAGCTGTAAAAGAACGTTTCTTGTATGAGGTACTAATAACCTTTAAAGGGCTGTCTCTATCTTTTACAACTGTGTAGTAGGGTCTTGTAGGCATCCTGCGGATACCCTTAAAACGTTATGCTCTGGCGTTTCTCTAGATAATAAAAACCAAACGCTCGTGTTGTATGACTTAATTTTCAGCTGTTTTTTTCTATCTACTCACGTTTGACTTCACCTAATGGTATGCGACAAAATATAAATACACGATTATAACGTTGCGTCTAGCGCCGTTACCAAAAACTAAATAATACGGAACCTCAAAAAATAAGAGTTTAAAGTAAAGGGTTGAAAAGTAAAGCTGTGCGACCATCGTAGCGGTGCGGAACGCCAGCTCAAACCGGCCTCGGTGTACCACGTGACACTAGCATAAATATATCTATAGTAGATACTTCCGTAAATAGTTTTACAAGTGTCTCATCTGACAGCAGGCACACTGTCATCTCCGGCCAGCCGCCAGTCCTCGGAAGACAGCGCGACCACCGCCAACCAGCCGACCATGTGGCTGGGGACCGAAGACGGGTGCATTCACGTGTATAACTGTCTCGACAACATACGGATCAAGAAGAATAAGGTCAAGCTGCAACACACTTCCGGTGTGCATTCTATTGTGTAAGTACTTAGCTCTTGACCTCTAGACTTGTAGCTCTTGACCTCTAGACTTATAGCTCTTGACCTCTAGACTTGTAGCTCTTGACCTCTAGACTTGTAGCTCTTGACCTCTAGACTTGTAGCTCGTGACCTTGAGCCGTAGTACGGATTTCTGTCAGCTAGCTGAAACTGTTTTCGTATCAGGTGGCTTATTTCAATACAATTGGTTTGCGGACATTGAAATGAACTACAATTGCTTTACTATTCCGCTAGGGGCGCTTTGTTATAATGTATGGAATATCTACCAAATCATACTAAGCGTACATAGCGCGGATGAGGTCTTCGATGGAGCGAGCTTATCCAGAGGGCACTGGCTCTCCCGCACATCTACGGAACCCAGCTGCTGGGTGCTAGACTTCGGCAGGGTGGTGTTGTGTTCATTCAGCCTACACTAAAAGCCAGCGATTCCGTTCCCTGGAATAGACTAGGAGTAAAATCACACCCACCCCATTTCTGAATGTATTGTATCGGTATATTAGTGTTTGATGAATGCAGACGGCTGAATTTAAACGGGTTACGTTTAAATTTAGCTTCAGCAATATATATGGACCCCTCGTTAGTAGTAGACAGGTAAGGTCTGCCTTTACCTGGTAGATCACACATGCCGATTATGGAAAATCCACCTTTGCCTTTAGAACTTTTTTTTCGGAAGGCTTCTGTCTTGCAGGGATTTTTTTTCGAGCTGTAGCGATGATAATGAGTAGACCCTGTAATAATGTAAATGTAATGCCAAATGTGAAGAGTACGGGTACGGACTGTTGTGTCGATGTTATGACGCTGAAAGCTTGGTTTATAAAATCTGATTCATAATTTTTTCACTGATTTCAGATTCATGGAGGGAAAAGTGTTCGTGGCGCTTGGCAACGGCGATCTTGTCGTTTACTGCCGAGACATAGGTAACTAATATATCTTATAACAATATTGCACATTGCAACATAATCTCATAAATAATCTAAGTCTTATTTAAAATGTATAGTTAAACTCGCACAAGTTTTGATGTCCACTGCTGGACATAACCTCCTTCAAAATTTGAGGGATTTGTGATGTTCACCACGCTTCGCAGAATAATTGGTGATTGTAGTTAAATAATACACCAAAGTAAGCTGCTGCCCTTGTTCGGGTGAGGACCTGTCGGCTTTTACGTCATCCGTGGGTTGAGTTAGAGGGGTCGATTTCTCAGCCGTGCCCATCACGGCAAATAGGACTACTTATTCAAAACCATATTTTGTGATTCACAGATGGTTCCTGGACCGAGAAGTCTACGATTCCAGTCGGAACCGGCAGCTCTCCCGTGGGGAGCATGCTCCTCTCAGGAGGCAAGCTGTGGTGCGCCACGCACGCTTCTATCAAAATCATCAACCCGCATACTTTGCAGGTAGCGTTATTGTGAACAATGTACAGCAGAGGTAAAAGTGTACCACCCTGAGGTACACTTCTTTAGTGCTTACACTAAATACCTTCTGCAAATGAGAAATATAGATGCAAATTGTGTATATTTAATTTTGCGGAAATTTGTCTGTTTAAGCAATAATGGATCTTATAATTGTTTTTATCGATTTTTATTGTAAAAAGGTATCAAGACATACATGTGAAAACTTAATTAAATGCTAATGAGTGATCAAAAACAATAAAACTACCAAATAAAACAGTCGCAAAGGGATTAAGTATATTACAGTCACACGATGATGTACACTAGACTTAGTATAAATTTCGGCAGTACGTAGTGTCTAAACACGCAAAGTTTTTATTGTAACGTTGATTGGCAGTTGCAACTTGTTGTCGCAACAGTGTTTGCAAACTTTTGTTGCAAGCTTTCTGTATCGTCTTTTTGTCCTAAACTAAATACCGTTCCTGTACGTTTCAATCTTTTGCAAGCGAGTTTAAGTGTTTGCAATTTTGGATTACTCACCAGCGTTTGATATAGATTTCATAGGAACTTGACACTTTACAGATATCCTATCATTTATTAGATGGTTATGTAGTGCCCTTTTTACTCAGGTGGATGAAACATTCCAAATAAGTTCAGAAACGAAGCCGATCAGCCACATGGCGGTGGCTGGCGGCGCGATATGGCTCTCCTTGCACAACGCCGCTCAGTTGAGGTGTTACAATGCGACTACGAGGGAGCAGTTGGCTGAGATCAACATCACTCCGCATGTCACTAAGATGCTGCATGGTGAGTTCTTTATTTCTTCTCGACCAGCAGCAGTTTGAGGTCTCTCAAACCCTCCAACATGTGTCTTTAGAATTTTTTTTTATTGTACGAGGTGGAAGCCCTTGGCCTTCATCTCACATGGTTTCAAGTTATGATAAGGCCGAAAGTGGAAGCGCACCTCTCCTGGAATCCTCAACAGTCTGAAGATCTGGCTTCTAATTAGCTTAATTAATAAATCTTGGCTTTAGAATTGTTGCTATGACGACAGACTCAGGTGTGATGGCGGTAGAACTGCCTATGTGTTCGAGTCGTGTCAGAACCAGTCCCGGGTTCGATCCCTACGGTAAGACAATATTGTGCTTGGTTTAGTTTGTGGTAGGAATTCCGGGTAAGCGCTTGTCTTTTATCTCATCTGGTATCATCTGGTATCATCTGGTATCTGTTGCGCATTTACTCGGAATCCTCAACAGTCCGTCATTTGTCTTCGACCCCCTGGCGATGGATGTGGATCTGTCACCGGTGTGCGAGCGCCTAGACCACAGGTGTTATGTATGTGTTTGTGTTTGTAGGCAGCGATCACATAATCCGTCAGCACAAGGCGGCCTGCCTGCGAGTGACGGCGCTCCTCGCTCACCGAGACACGCTGTGGGTCGGTACCAGTGCTGGCGTGCTACTCACCGCGCCGCTGCACCACTCACCCAACTCACGGACTGGCGCGTTCACTGTCCCCTTACTCACTGGTGAGAGATACGATCTGTCCCATTTTCAGATCAGTAGACACGTTCAGTAAAAAATCGAACACGAACTCGAATTCACTCAAGTGACTGAGCTCACTTCGAAAGCAAACCCACTTCACCATGGAATGGTATTCTGTTTGTGTTTCGGAGCACAAGTGAAGTGAAGTGAGTAGCGAAATGAGATAGGGATTGAACCTATGCGTTACAACAATAGATATATGTTTACAGAATGGCTCTGCTGTACTCAGATTGCGAAATTACATACACACATCGAACCTAATTAGGATAAAAGTGAGGTTGTTTTACTTTACTTGAAATACATACCTATTTTAATGTATTTATTTCAACAAGTGATTTGTAATCACTACAAATCAACACTCCTGGAAGTACCTAGCCGCCCGCGACACAAAGTATCCTAGTGTATAAAATATAAAATAATACAATGTATCATCATCATCATCATCATCAGTATCACCACCGACACCATCTGCTTAGCCGTTTCGGCGTATAGGAGCGACAAACATACACACATACATCACACACACTCAAATTTTCACCTTTTTAATATTAGTGTCATGTCATATACAAACACTCTTCCATATACTTAGATTTTAATTTCCTAATTCAATGATAGCTGCAAAATTTAATTTGAATCGGTCGTGCCAAAATGAACCGCAAACTGCGTTTGTACCGCTCGCAAAAATCAGCAGCACAGATGATAAATGAAGCCTTTCTTCCAGGGGTAGGATACGGACACACAGGCCACGTGCGATTCCTCACAGTCGTGGAGCACCCCGCAGCCCCAAAGCCCCCGACCAAGGCCCCCACACTCAAATCGAAGGCCCTGAGCCGCCGCTCGACCAACGCCGACAAACTACAAAAGCAGGCTGAGAGCACTCACAGCAGCAAGGAGACCCTCGTGATTTCCGGAGGAGATGGTTATGAGGACTTCAGAAGCTCTTCTACCACAGAGGATGCGGGACGCGAGGACTCCACCAACCATCTTCTGCTCTGGCGAGTATGAAACGAGACCCCCACCTAACAGGGACCTAGTGAACCCGCTAATGGCGGATTTAACGTCCGATGTTGTGAACTGTACTAGACACTAGTTTTCTTTTCACGCACAACGGGCTGCAAGTGTTCAAAGTGCGGAGACAGGACGACATGAGTTTTATTTATTTCAACCGACTGTGAGAAGGTCGTTGGATTTTCAGTGGTATTTTGTGGACATTAAATGTCGCCGCCATACGCATCGCAGTATTGTACCGTTATCGACGTTTTAGGCCCATATTCCAGAAAGCCGCTCAAGTCGATCTGCTTAAGAGATCTCTCAGATGATCTCTGCAACGGATGCAACGGAACTTTTTCTAGTGTGGGCCTTCAACTTTTGGACGATAGTTTTACGGTGATTTAGAGATGTTTACAACACCCATATCAATGTGTACGTAACGGGTTAGACCGATGAATTTAGTAGACACAATTCTATAGTACATTCTATAGTAGATAACAGTTTCTAGTGCTTACTTACGGATTTTGTGTTCCGTGGTAGATAGCTCGCTTTATGCTGAATTAATGTTTAGAATTTCGTCAATCTTACCAAATGCAACGATATAAACTTCTGAATATAGTTTTCGACAGCAAACATGTTTGTGAAGTGATGACCTTTGACCTTTATAAGTCACCTGATGTTTCTAAAGTCAAAATGTCATCCCACACAATTGTATCATCCGAAACTATTCACAAGTTTCTATAGCTGCAGTTTAGTAGTATCCTAGCCGGCCTATTACCTCACTCAATTCCATTTTGTTTCAATAAAAATGATGGCTTTTTTTCGGAACATTATCTATTAAGCCGCAATTTTTATTGAATCAAAGTAACCCTGGTCTTTTAAAACGACTTACCTAGACGTCTTCTCTTGGATTCCTGTTTCACCGGTTTAAACACGGAATTTTGTCAGTATTTACATGAACAGGTAAGTGGATTTATTTGACCAATCTGTGTGTATTTAGCGAAAATAGTTTAAGATCAGACAGTCGTAGGTCAATGGATTTAAATCGAATGTTTGTAATACATATTATGTAGTACCTGAGTAAGTACTATTTCTTACACTTAGTGTCATTCTTGATGTCGTTTCTGGAGCGAGTAAGCACAGTTACATCATTTTCTCTCGAAAGTTACTGATATTCAATTATTGATGTCTAGATATATGCCTAAAGTCTAACCGAATCGATGTAAGTGAAAGTTATCTTAAACGAAATTGATTTTCTATATTTTGTGATTGCTCAAAATATGTGTTACCTTCGAAGAGCAAGAAAATTTGATGTTTGGATGCATGTATCCTGTATTTATAATATTGAAGAGTAATAAAGGAGCCGCACTTGAATGTTTTTAGTTTAATTTTGCGGCCATTTCCGAAGGTGCGGTTTTGGTTAATCATATATTATTTAGCTACAGTGACGATTGATTCAGGCGTTATTTTGCGGAAATCCATTCTTCAAAATAAATAATCTGAAAAACAGAAAGATATTTAGTAACAAATCCTTTAAATTCGTTTGAAAAATTCCAAATCGACACGTGTTTCATCTCTGCACGCTACAGTACATCTAGCTACCGTACCACATGATATTAGAAGTTCATTGTATATTTAGTTATTCAGGAAAACTTACAGCTAGGTAAAAGAAATACAGATGAAGAAATAGACGATACCTGGTTAGACAGAGCATGCTCGTTGACCGCTAATTACAAGTTTCCGCTGAAAAGTTATGCTTGATACAAATAAAGTTGCAGACTTATTGAAAGTAATCTAAACTGATGTAATGATTATGTAGGTCAGTTTACTTAGCGTCATTGACTTTGTTCTGTCAAATTCAGTACCTATTCTATACGCTAGAGGCGCCGCTGTGTAAGTTTACATACATTTTTCCGACTTACCAAATGAGGTTCTCAATTCGGACGGTTCTTTATTGTGTTTTTACCGCGAGTAGAGACTTATTCGCGAAATAATTTTTGATCGATAGGTAGGTCTGAAATTAGTCTCATTTTCATTTGACTGGGCACCAAAACTCCTCAACGAACTAAAGCATGTTATAGATATATCCGCCAATTGAGGTCCGATTTTCATGATTGTTTGTTTGTAGTGAAAACTTTTTTGAAATGTGAAAAAACCAGTGAACTCACGACACCTTACCGACACCAGTTTTGACACATCTGACTTCAACATATTGTCACATTATCTTTATGATTCTAAGAGGTACGGGTAAGGGCCGTTCGAATAATGTTTCTACCTATAGGCGACAAACTTCAAGTTTTCACTTCTGTTGGCTCTCCCGGAGCGCCACTGTTTTTTTTTTATTTGATTGGGTACCTACAAATAAATAGTCATTTTAATTGAATTTGGTTGTCATGGGCTCGATTCCGGCTGGACACCAAAGCTTTTTTCTTTCCAAATCGTGACTTAGTAGGTAGATACCTAAAATCGTGTTTAAGTTAAATAACTTACCTAATGATTTTGGTAAAAATCCGATGAAGATAATGGGGATCAAAACTTCTCAACAGACAACTTGTCAAAAATCGGTTGAAGGTCCGATTTGCAGGATTTTTTTTATTTGATTGGGTACCTATAGATAAACAGGGGCTTAATTAAATTTATTGGTCATTGGTTCGATTCCAACCAACCACAAAAAAATGGAGCCAACTTTACTACAGACTTGAAAATAATTTTGTGGGTAAGTTCCTATGTTTTGGAAGGCGTTGATTATCCTTATGTAATGAGATTACCTTATGACAGCTATCCTGGTGGCCTACCACCACTTAATTAGACGCCACTCATTTTCGATGCAGTTCAGTGTAGGTTCCTGGGTCGCTCAATTTGGTACCATGATAGACATCAGCTGGTAAGCGATTGAATCGTTAAATGAACTAAATGTTGTCTCTGGTATGTTCTGAAATTAAATCCGCAGTTTTTTCGGAACGTTGCGGTTACTTATTTATATTATATATATATTTTAAGTAAAAGCTCAGCTGAGTCGCTCGTTTAGAACTGAACCTACACTGACACGCTTATGCTTTGAAATAGCAATTCAGCTCAGTTTAGGTCGTCAATTCAATCGCAATAAGACTTCATGGTACGGCCCCTGTTCTTTGGTTTGGCACATTGGCACCTCCAACTTCAAGTATATATGAACTTACCCACAGAATTATTTTCAAGTTTTTAGTGAAAGCTACTGTCCTAGTAAGCAGCTGTAGTTGGCATAAATTTGTGGTAGCCTACACGTTACTGAAAACATTTATTTTTAAAGAAACTAATTAAATATAGCGTGACCGAAACACGGGGGTTCACAACATCTGATCAGCTATACTAAAACGTCATTGTTTTTTATTTAAAAGCTAGATATTTTTTGTGAAACTTTTAATAATGTAGATCTTTCTTGACCACATTATATTGTGCCCTTGGTCATTTTTCCATATTTCCAATTCAATTAGTTTGAAATGTCTGACAGTAGAGAAAATATATATGATTTTTGTCTAAGCACCTATATTCATATATATGTTTTTCCTTTCCTTTCCTTCATTCCTGTCAGTTATTAGAGTCTATTTATTTTGATGTGGGGAAACGACTATAACCAGACTTATTTGTTTGAAAACGATATATACCTACATCTTATCAAATGAAATGCATTTCAAGAAATTACACGTTATATATTCAGGTCACAGATAATTTTACAATTGAACGAAAGTTCCTACTTACAAATGACACATCTTTGTGATTATGTACTGCTAAACTAGACTATTTAGTAACATTTTTCAGCGATATCATTGATGAACTCTCGTAGAATTTCTTTTTTCGCTTTGTTGTCTTTTTTTCCTCTGCTGACGAAATAAGGGTCGTTTTGTAATTGAGCTGTCAACTTCTTCAAAATCGTTCTCCTGTCTCTGTCTGTATCAATCTCTCTCTTCACTTTCCCATCCTTTGGTTCTACCAAATCAACTGCAGAGCAAACGAGCTCTCTTACTTTTGATAGTTCTCTATTCGTAGACGTAGTATTTGCAGCGTCGTCTTTCTTACCTCTGGCGATGTAGTACGGATCGTTTCGTACCGATTTCACTATTTCTTCCAAAGCACCGCGCCTGTCTCTTGCAGCTTTAAACAGGTTGTAATTGAAGAAGTATTTCTTACCTCTGGTTATGAAGAAAGGGTCTTCTGCTACTTCGCTGGACGATCGGCTGCTTCTTTCTACTAGAATATAATTAGGCTGGTCCGCGTATATTCTGCTATTAGTAAGGGTTCTTGCATTGGGGTTCTTCAAATAGGACTCGTATACGCGCCCCGCTGCTTGTGGTTCAATCATACTTCTAGTGCCACTAAATAGAGCTTTCAGTTTGCTGTCTCGACCCCTATTCGACCAAAAAGGTGTTTGACTTTTCTTGAGTCGAGAAAGATGTTCAATATCGTTCTCTACGTCATTGATTGTACTCATAATCGATTCTTTTAAATCTTCCTTTCGTCTGCCGCGAGCTCCCCAAAATTGATTTTCTTCATTACGTCTTCCTCGGTTACCCCAAAAGGGTTCATCGTCCCTTCGCCCTCTATTACCCCAAAATGGTTCGTCATTCCTTCGTCCTCTATTTCCCCAGTATGGCTCTGAGTCTTGCCTTCGACCACGGTTACCCCAGAACGGTTCATTTTCATCTCGTCGGCCCCTGTTTCCCCAGAACGGTTCATCTTCGCGTCTTCCTCGAGTGCCCCAGAAAGTATCATCTTTCCTGCGACCTCTATTACCCCAAAACGGCTCATCTTCTTGTCTTCTTCCCCTATTGCCCCAAAAAGGTTCTGAAGAATCAGCAACAGTATCAGAATCTCGTCGACCTCTGACTCCCCAAAATGGTTCTAAGTCGTCGTCTTTGGAACTCTTCAAATTAAATTCTTTATTACTAAATCTTCGAACCGTTCCGTAGCAATTCTTACAGTTTGTATGATCGACTGATCCTGGATATTCACCGTCGTAATTTTCAGCGCTGTCTCGCCGGCCTCTTGTCCCCCAAAACGGTTCATCTTCCCTTTCTTTTAACAGTTTTGGGAGTTTATCATTTTTATTATCATTTCTATGATAGTATTTAGGATTTTCATCAACTTGTTTCTTTCCACGATTTGCCCAGAAAGGTTTTTCATCTTCTTCGTCGATTGATCTCTTATGACGTTCAATGTTTAACTTATCTTTGATATGTCTCTGGTTTCCATTGGCTTTGTGGCTTTTTGAGTTTTTAGAATCTTTGCCAAATGCGATCTCTGATGAAACGATTAGGAAGATTAAGAAAGCATATAGTTTTTTACGCATCGTGCCAAGATCTGAAACAAATATTAAGGTGTTATTAATTATCATATATTCTAAATCGTCATATATGTGGAACCTGTATAAAAACCGTTTTTTTGCACAAAAGTTATATAATTTTTTTACGAAATATACGTTCACATTTGTGATTAAGCTTTTGTAGATTTAAAAACAATTTGTAGATAAACGTGTTGCTTACCTACCTTAATTTCCAATAGTTGACCATTACTGTCTTCAAGCTACCAGGGCTGGCGAAGCAATGGGAACCACCAACCACCAGTGCAGCTTTTATAAGGAAAAGTCGAGTAGGTGGCTCCCTAGGGGTGTCGCATTGAATTACATTTGTTTTTTTTTCGTTTTCTACTGGGGCTGTGACCGTTATTAAATTAAACAACGTTTGTGTTATTGCTTTGGACTTTAGCTGCGACCTGTCAAGTTAAGGGGTGGCTTTCTTGAACTGTATTTCAGTATGTTTTCTTCATTAAGAGAACGTAGGCAATAAAAAGTTTGTTTTTGATACGTTTGTTTTCAATTAATGAATTATTTTTCTTCAAGGTGTCTTTTCTGATCTTGTAATTTTCCAGCCAGATGGAGCTCACCTGCCGAGAAGGTTCATGCACTCGTTCATTCATTCAGTCTTAAAGACTCCCAGGTTGTAATTATCTAGAACACAGAGCTATGCATGGATGGATTTCCGATGACTGCCAACCCTGGACTCTTCTGGTAACGGCTAAAACAAGTTCAAAGGATTCTATGAATATGTTATTTGTTTATTTCTATATAGATTATTGAAATCATTCGCATCAGCTTTGCCCTGATATCAAGGCTGACCTTCGCCTTGGGTCTTGAATCGAACCGAATCGACCGAATTCTTTGACTAGAGTGAATATTTTGTAGGGTTCCGATTGTACATGAAGGGTACCAACGGTACCCTATTATTAAAAGCCTCCGCTGTCTGTCCGACCGTTTGTCTGTCAGCGGGCTACATGACCGTTGTAGACTGTAGAAATTTTTGTGTGTAGGTATTTCTTTTGCCGCTTGTTACTTTTTACTATAGGGATATGTACCTATATACCACATACAAGAAAAGTTATTTTTTTGTCTTGAAATGTGGGTTGCCTTGGTGTGCGAGTCTGCACTTGGTATATTTAAACTTTTACGATATTTAACCGTCTCTGTGGTCTAGTGGTTCAACCCACAGATTTCAGATCAAGAGGTTCCGGGTTGGGATTGAACCCGGGACCTGGGAGGGGAGAGGGAGCAATACTATGCTTGACTTGCTTGGTGGCAGGATGTTGTTTAAATACGCCTGGCTAGCTACCACCATCTTACCTAATTCTGTCGCCATAATAACAATTCTTAACAAATTATTGTGTTCCGTTCATTTAGAGGTATGAGGCCTTAGGTTTAAAGAACTTTATTTGAAATTCGGTTTAAAGTAACCAGGTGAAATGAAGGCCAAGTGCTTACTCGTCCACCAAAAAAAAAAAAAAATTGATACGTGGTACGTATAGCCTGAAATGCATAAGCGAAGCTATTAAATCCTCTTTTTCTGTTCGTGTAAACTTTAAAAAATCGGAACGTCTTCTAAAAGCTTAGTATCGCTGAATGCGAAGATACTTTAGCGTTTGAAAACAGTCTTGGATTTGGACTTCATCACACCTGGTTTAGATTTTATGATAATAGAATTGTTGTTATGGCGACAAAACTAGGTAAGATGGTGGTAGCTAGCTAGGCGGACTCAAACAAAGTCCTACCACCAATCAATTCAGAATTCTTGCCTATCTGCAACTGTACGGTGGGTACCAGAATATACAAAATGTTGTTTTGGTGTCTGTGTCTTGTCATCAGCTGTGTTACCACGAAAAGCGAACGTTTTTAATCTGATATAAATTATATTTAAGCTCACCACGAACAGAAAATACAGCGAAAGAGGATTTAATAGCTTCGTTTACGCATAGTCTGAACGTACAACAAGTTGAATGTATAGATTTTCTCTATTTAAATTGTTCAAACTTTTGGCATCATACGTTTTTTTTTATTATCAAACAAAGAACTCAAAAATGTTTTTTTCAAAACACTCTTTTCCGGGAATCTATAACAAAAATACACTTTTAATGCAGAACTTACATTTTTTTAAATAGAGCACACAATTCCGGCCATCACTTTTTGATAACTCATTCACATAAGGTTTCCAATTCGCCTCAATGGCCCTGGAAAAAACTATTATTGTTTTTTTTTAAATCGAGCACGCAATTCCTGCCGTCACTTTTCGATAACTCTCACGGTTTCGAATTCACCTCAGTGACCCTGGAAAAAAACTATGTTACCAACATACCTAATTAAATTCTTAAAATATAATATAATACATACCTTTATTACTAATACGATACATATACATTATATACTAAAAATATATGGAGAGGGAGTGCTCTTTGACTTTGCTCTTGAAGATAGCTAGCGAGGGATAGCGCGGATATTGTGGGGTAGAGAGTTCCACAGCCTGACTGAGCTCACAGTAAATGAACCACCAGCAGCTAGAAGTGATACATCTTTGTCGGTTCAGGGTAAGTAAGACCTACCCTCGAGAACATCAGGTAAAGTTAGTTTTGTCAGAAACGTTGGCAGATGTGTTCCTATCCATACAGCATCTACACTATCTAACGTCTACGTATCTATAACCCGGCCAGTGTCTGACACGTACGCCAAGGCAAAACATGCTGGTGTTTATGCTATTCGCTTTGGATAAAGTTTTTAAAAGTACATCATGGTAAAGACTATTATCACAGTTTCAACTAAATAGGAAATAACACTTTAGTTATAGAGCTGAAATAAAAAATCTTAAAAAAAATATTATGGCATTACTTGAGTCCCCTTATTTTTTTATCGTTTGTCAGGTAGTTAATGGCGGATTATTTCTAATTCTCTGAAAATTTAAACCAGCACCTACCTATTACGATTCAAAAGATATGAGATATGATAAGAGAAACAGCCCTTTAAAGGTAGGACGTACTGCTAAGGCTTACTAAGCCCAGTATCTCTCCCAGGATCCCGTTGTCGGCTCCTTCGCAAAAAACCAAGGCACTTCACCAAGCTAGGTAGCCATCAACATAATTTATGTCTCATCAATGTCGAGCCCCTAGATTAATCACAACCATTTCAGGCGGGCCCTTTATAAATCAGGCTCCGACATGAGAAAGGACAGAATGAGGTAATTTTTCCAATTGATTCTTAACGTTTTTGGTACTGAAAAGGGCGATTTAGTGATTTAACCTTTCTTCTGTGATGGGTCAGTTCTGAAACTTCACGTGTGTTGGAGCGAGCTGTGATTGTCATAGAAACGTATCGTAGAATAATACTGCTTGCAAATTAATTTCGAAAATAAATGTAGATATCAACCTGCTTCAAAAATAGTATGTAATGCTTACAAGAAGATTTTTTTTTTGTTGTTATGTCCCACTTCTGGCCTTTTCATATTGTACCTACGTCTTAGCGCTGTGCTTCATCTCAATTCAAGTTATGATAAAGCTGAAGGTGGCATCGCACTTCACCCGGAATCCTCCACAAAGAAACTTGAAAAACAAGGCCACGTTTGTCTTAAAGGAACCTATTCACTCTAGACTTGAAGACTCCAAGATAGTATTCGTTAGCTAGTGTGAATGATGCAGTCTATTGCATCATGCTTAAAACTGATTTTTCTGGCTTACCTAGGTTATGAGTTCTTACCCTGAACTGACGAGCATGTATGAAGAATGTGATGCGAGTAAGACAAAATAGGAGTGCTCTGACTACCTATATGGGAAACAGGCACAAGTCTGTGTAAGTATAAAGACGCTAGTGAGTAGATAGCTACAGGAGAAGTATAGCGATATGAGCGTGGTTTGACATGCGGGTAGAGGAAGGCCGAAGATGAGATAGATGGATTGTGTGAAAGAGGACATGGGTATGTAAGGCGTGCATATATATGGACATTGGGTTGTGATCTAATTCCAAGTGGATTCGCTGGCTTTTGCTAGTGGTTACGCCTGAATGATCATAACACTAGTGGCTCAACACCTGTAAAGGTCCACTTGACTCCTGAGCTACGATCACCCTCCTGTGTCCTTCCGAAGTCCGGTGCCAAACTGCTTGGTTTGTTCCATCGATGGGTGGGAAAGCCAATGCCTTCTGGGAAAGCTCGCTTCATCGTAGACCTCATCCTTGCTCTGGCCTAGAGCTGGACAAGCCTAGAAGTCAATAACTAATCCATAATTTATAAAAAAACACCAATGAACAACAAATATAAACAAAACAAAACATAACCCTCTGAGGCAATCGCGTAAAAACAAAACTAACATATTATGTAACAGTTGGCGGTCTTATCGCTAAAGCGACCTACGGTAAATAGTAAATTGGTCGTGACTGTAATGTAGGTAGGTACCTGTCTAAACGTAAATTGTAGGTCGGTACTAATGTAGAAAAGATAATGTGAAACAGAGCCCCTTAACACACGTTAGCCCCAGAAGTCACAAGATGTTTGCCTTGTTTCCCGTGATTACAGCCGAGCAGCTGGGCAGAGGAGAGCGGGCAAATTGAAACCAGAGTTACTAAATATGTTTTCACTTATTATTTTGATCATCTATTCTGTACTATATAGTGTTAATGGGTGCGTTTTCATTTATATTCGTATGGCATTATCTTATAATTATATAGTTGAGTGAAAAATAAAACTGCTGTTCCTTTTAACTGTGAAAACGTGTATATTAAGTATTTTAATTAAAACCAAACGAACAAATATAAATTAACATAACGTGAAGACCAGTATTAAATATTATACTGAACATTATAAAACTCAAAAAGGAATAAAGCGGAGGCCCTGAATGAACCTTTCACAAAGAAGCTACCGCCGTTACCGCACACTGCGGCGTATAGGGGAAACTTACTTAGTATTTACTTACCTAATATTGGATGATAATAAGGAAGAGCTAAACTAGAATCATGTGTTTTAGGTAATCTTCAGCTTCAGATAAAAAATAAATAAGACTGTAGTTTCATATTTCTAAAGCAAACCCAAGCAGTGAAAATAGCACATTAGCATCGTGTCCATATATGCCCGACCTCCCCAAACATACTCCTACGTGCTTCCAAGTAATAACGTAATAAGTTTGCGGCTGCCGTCTATTTGTCTGCTTTCTTCTAGATATGGTATAAAAGCGAACTATTTGTACTGAAAAATATTATTGTATTCTGTACCGCCTGAGGCAGCACACGTTACTATCAACATTCGAGATTATTGTGTATATTTTTGTATTATTTTATTGAATTACTACATCATCTTCCTTCCCTTTGTCCTACACTAAATAAGTTATCCACTGTACTCTATCGGACATCATCTCATTCTCTCCTTCTTTGCCCATATCATCTATCGTGAGATAGATGATGATTTATGGATATGAATATTATGACCATATCATCTAATGTGAGATAGATGATATGGTCATAATATTCATATCCACCTCTTCTTTAGCCTATTTAATTTAATAATTTTATTCGATTTAATCGCGTTCCTGGTCGTTTTTTTGTTGCAGATGTCAACAAAACAGGATGTCGTGCGGCGAATATGTTGCAGTCACTAAAACTAAATGCAATTATTTACGTGGTCAAATTCAATGAAGAACTTGGTACCAGCATCCTCTAATCCACCTGCCAAGCGTGATGATAATGGACAAACCATCCAGAATTCGTTGTGGCGGCCGGGCTGAGATAGTGAGAAGCTGTTGACACAACAAAATATCAGTATCTAAATCTACACTAGACCCGATTGAGATTGGGACTGGGACTCGGTCTTGATCAGCCTTTCTCTGTGACAGATTTTTTCCTAGATATGTAACAGATCCTTTTTTTTCTTTGCGTAGCTTTAACTTCTTGTTTGTTACCTAAGTGTTTTTTGAATTTCACTATTCAGATTTTCGCGATGTTGCACATATTTTTTTCCGAACATTGTGAAAGCTATTTATAAATCATCATCAATTTGCTTTATATTATGCCCTAAATCTTCCGATCAGATTCCGTTGTCCAGATAATAAGTAACATTTACAAATAAATAAATTTTACAGTACATTAATTTCGCACAGCGCTATCTAGCCCCAAACTAAGCGTAGCTATGTATACGGGAACTAGATTACGGATAGAATACTCAAATACTTTTTTGTTTTACATACTTATAACAAAATATAGCACCCAAAACAGAACAAACATGCATATCTATTCACCATACAATCATTAGTCCTGGGTGGGAATCGAATCCACAGCCTATAACGCAGAAGGCGCAGAAGAGGTTACTACCAAGTGAGCTATGAGGCTAGTTATTTATTTTGTTCGTACAATTTATTTCGTAGTGACGTGTTTCGGAACTTCCAGGGCACTTCAAACTCCACCCGTGTAACTAATAGATATCAAAAATATTTACAAGTGGCCGGCGTTTATTAATAAAATCAGCCTTCAACTGAAATATACTAGCAATGTTTATTCTATTCCCATGTTAGAAATTTATGACATGTGGGAGTTTGATGTATTTTTTAATATGGGCTCTTCGTATGACTGAGGGTTTTTAAGAGGAAATCGCGGCCTACAACTCAGCCTGCGGATGTTTTAAAGTCGACCTAGGGTATACTACACTATATATGGTAAGTGGTATGACTTTGTTTAAGCCCGCTTAATAGCTACCATCTTATCTTATTAAGCCGACATAAAAACAAAAAAAATGTGTTCCGCCATTTAGAGGTAAGACAGTTCCTCAGATTGTTGAGGATTCCGGGTGAAGTGCGCTTCCACCTTCGGCCTTATAATAACTTGAAAAATCAGTTGAGATGAAGGCCAAGCACTTCCCCGACGCACGATGAAAAAAATCTGCGTTGCGTGAAATTAATGTCCTGTATTTTTTTTCTCTACTGCGATCACCAATGCTCTAGCCAAGCGTGATGTTAATTATAAATAATAATAACAAATATTACAGGACATTAATTTTACACAGCGCCATCTAGCCCCAAACTAAGCATAGCTTGTAATATGGGAACTAGATTACGGATAGAATACTTAAATACTTTTTGTAAATACATACGTACTATATGATACAACACCCAAACACAGAACAAACATTGAACACAGAAAAAACATATATTCATCACACAAATGTTTGTCCTGCGTGGGAATCGAACCCACAGCCTACAGCGCAGAAGGCAGAGTTACTACCAACTGAGCTATAAGGCGTGTTATTGTGCTATGAGGCTTGTTCAAATTCAAACCCGTCTTTTGGCTTTGGGTAGTGATAGTAAAAGAAAATTAACTGGCCTTACTCTGAAATATTTTTTTTATATCTGAAACTATAGATGTACCTAGCTTAAGATGGAGCATGCATGTCTAAAAGGAACCTTCTTGTTTCGTGATTGTATCACGTACCAAAGAGAGGCGGTTCCTTTTCACACTCGAGCTAGTCGAAAGTATGCAGTTTTTTTTTATAGTACGACGGAAATCGTACGATGGTGCTTGGTCTTCATCTCTCCTGATTTGCAAGTTATGATAAGGCTGCAGGTGGGAACTCACCCCACCCGGAATCCTCAACTTTTTGAGGAACTGGCTTACCTCTAAATGCCAGAACACAACAATTTAAGAATTGTTGTTATGGCGAGAGAATTAGGTAAGATGGTGGTAGCTAGGCGGACTTAAACAAAATCCTATCCACCAACCAAACCAAGCACAATATTGTACTCCCGCTGGGGATCGAACCCGGGTCCTCTGGATCTGACCACTAGACCACGGAGGCAGTTGTTTTAGTCCATCACTAGAACATTACAATGAAGTCCCACCCAAGATTTAAAACTGGAACCTCCGCATAACCAACCGACGACACGTAGGTGTCGTTAGTTGGTTTAATTATTATTTGAAAGTATGTTTTTTAATTTTTCTACACCGATTTTACGTAAAACGCGCATAAGATATTCTCAAAAAAATTAAACTTTTGACAATGTATGTAATGTAATGTACCAAAAAGTAGGCACAATCAAATGAAGAACTAATGAGTGAACGCATTGATTAACACAAAACATTTAATCGAACACAATGGGCGGCTTTATCGCAAAAATCTATTTATTCCAGGCAACCTTGGAAGAATCTGAAATTATGATAATGATGATGTAATATATTGTAAGTACGTACACAATATATTTTGAAAATATATTAATTTATGGTAGGCAGGTACCAAAATAATATCCAACACCACCTACACAGAAATATCGTAGACATTAATATTTTAAAAACCTATTGTAAAAGAGCAGATCAAATAAACATACAATAAATTAATTTAACATAAACCTTGCGAATTCTTTAATGTCCGCATAACTATCTATTTTGCGCTTCACACGCTGCAAGGAAAATCGGGAAACCGCAGCCATCTCCATCTGTTCCGTGGAAAAGCTATATAGATGTCTCCTTCTAGCGTTGTAGCGGGAAATTGTAAGGCAATGCGGTCAGACCTGTAGATTCCCGCGCGAAGGGAGGTCGGATTTTCGCATTATTTCAGGCGGAAATGCGCGCGAATCAAACTTTTCCATTTTAATTTGTTTTCGGTGTGTGTGTACTGTGTTTTGTGAGTGTTGTGTGATTTTGTTCGATATAGTGCTATTTGCAGGTTGAAAGACGTGAAAGTGAGGTATGTATTAAATGAGTCTTTATTATCTTATTTATGTCTGAAAAGGATATTTATTTAAGATTCGTTTAACATATCGAAGCAGACCAAAAAAGCGGGGGCGCGCTGAGCATGATCATCACCACAAAAACTGGGAAGATCTAACAACCGAGAGGAAAAAATGTGTTGGGGGAGGCTTGCAAAGCAGTGGAATAGGTAGGATAACTTTTTTTTAAAATGATAAAGGACTCATTATTTAATCTAGCTTTTGATTATTTTCTGTATTATATGAGTTTTCATAAAAAAAATGCTGTTTTTTGACCCATTGAACTTTATTTATTTGTACAGATAAATCTAATAAGAACTCGATGTCATTTTTTCCTGCTTATCTACTCAACTATAATAGGGATGCATAGAAGTAAAATTTCAATTTATCCCATAGTAGCGAAAAGTGGAAAAAATGTCCGATCTTCCCCACTAGTAGGGATATACTAGTACGATATTTGAGACAGACCTGATTCAATAGCTAGTGGGTAATTCAAATCAACATTATTACTTTTACACGGTCACTTTTTTACACCTACTTCCAAAATGTATGTAAATCGTTGTTTGGCTAACTGGCTCACTGACATACATACAACGCACTGCATAAAAACCAGCTAAGCAGTCGAAGTATTAATGATTATTCGAACAGGCCTGCGTCTACTCATAGACGAATGGTCTGCTCTGAAAATTTAAAGCGAGTGAGATTTTTACATACCATTTACAAATTGTTTCGAAAAAAGAAATGCTGCCATCCATACAGTTTTAATGTTCTGAAACACGATTTATTCCATTTCGTCATCCCAAACGCGTATTTAAGAAGGCCAATTAGACTCACTTTTCGTCTGAAAGCAAGTCTGATTTAAAAGATTTTTTCCAGGTATAATCGGATACAGATAATTTGTATCTGTGGTGCGTTACTTTTTCTAAACTAAAACGAATACAAACCAAATATGTGACCCATGACAATTTAAGCCAGCGAAATAGTTGAGTTACCTATAGACTGTTTGCAACAGTCCTTGGGTACCCAGATTAAATAATAATTCCTTTTTGGGTTATGTATGAATGACTTTGGGCTCTTTATTATCCCCTGATGCGCGCAATCCGCTTCCATAAGGTCGGGGTTTTATGTGATGTTGCCACTATATTGCTGCAAAAAATATTATCACAAAGAGCATGAGCTTCGAAGCTTTTTGGAATAAATACAGCGGGATTATCATAATAGGTATTGGATGATGCCGTGGCTGTCGCCTTTCCGCGGATATAATAAAAACAGAACTTGCTTTTGTGTTCGATTCACGCTTTTTCTGTGATCGCCAATTCGCCTGTCAAATTTGGTGATTAAGGCAAACCCGTTTTGAGGAGGTTCAGCTGTGGTCAAGTCCATGATAACAATATTTAAGTTAGAGTCAGTTTTGGCTCTGTCCACACAAAAGTTGTTTGGAAGTGTTAAAATATAAAGCGATAAAATATAGCACGATAAAACCGTGGATATATTAATTCGTTCATAATTTATTTACTTTTCCATAAAGAATATTGTATTGTATTGTATCGTACCCGTTGCTGATCAAAGGTCTCCGCAATACGATGGTTTACATTAAAGCGTGATCTGGTGCCGCTTCCATCAGCCGACTCCCTACAATAGCTACCACCATTTTACTTAAGTCTATCACCATAACAACTAATGTAAGTTGTTGTGTTCCGGCATTTAGAGAGAAGAAAGTCAGTTCCTCAGACTGTTGAGGAGTTATACTCAACCTGACTTATAACTAGGAGTTATCAATAAACAATCTGTGTCTGTTATAGATCTGTTGTGTTAGATAAAGTATTGCTTTAGATAAAGTAGGTATTTAAAACAAAATAAGTAAGTATGCTCAAGTAATTACAGGTTTGAATGTTATTTACTGATATTAAACAATATTTATTTTATTGTTTCAGATAAGAGTATCGCTGTGACGGAAGCTTCAGCTCATCATTATCGTGTTTAAAATTGACTGATTAAAAAATATGTTTTAAAGTGATCTAAGGCTGAAAATGAAATCTCCAATTGAAAATCGATCTAAAATGAAATTAAAATAACAAGCTAAGAAAAATAATACCTACCACTGGCCGTATATAAAAACAGTAAAGTCTTCGAAATTAATTTCAAAATTCGAATCAAATCGAAACACTGGCTGAATGTAAAACAACCTACCTTTTCGTAATCTCTTTTCAAATTAAGTAAGCGTTGCAAAAACAAAATGGAGGCTTCATCAACGGAATCCAAAGAGCCATCGCCGCCGCCGGAGAGAGCCCACGGTCACGGCGGCCCCAGCAAGATGGAGCGAAGAATGTCCCACTTCAAGGAGTATAAGTTCTTCCGCTCCTTCAGCGCAAAGGTCGAGAACTGGCCTATGCGGAAGGCGGAGCAGCTATGGAGGAAGATGAGGGAACGGAAAATTGCAGGTCAGTAACGCAAAAAAAACATTTGAAGCGGTAGGAAACGAATTTTATTTCATACCACCATTTATAATCGGTAGCCAGTCAAATAAAAATATTCATGAAAATCGGACCTCAATTGACGGGAATATCTGTGATTGGATGCAGTCCGTAGTGGAGTTTTTGTCCCCAGGTCCTAAGATTTCAGAACTCTATCGGTCAAAAATATTTTTGCAAAACGGGCAAACACTCGCGGAGACATACATAGAAAAAAACCACCCGAATGGAGGACCTCCTCCTTTTTTGGGAAGTCGGTTAAAAATCAGCGACAGCTGAAAATCTGTTACCACGCCGCGCCGGCCGCTAGTCTGGCGCAACACGTTACGTTGCGCCAACATGTCGGTGAAAGATAGAAAAAAAATATTTATTTAGCCAAAATACAGCAAGAACTTTGTTTTGGGCTCTGTATCTTTCTTGTTTGATATAAATAAATATTACAGGACATTGATTTAACACAGCGCCATCTAGCCCCAAACTAAGCATATAGTTTGTAATATGGGAATTAGTTACGGATAGTTTTTTTTTTTGTAAATACATACAAATCATACAATACAACTCCCTAACACAGAACAAACATCTATATTAATTACACAAATGTTAGTCCTGGGCGGGAATCGAACCCACAACCTACAATGTAGTAGGCAGATTAACTACCAACTGAGCTATGAGGCTAGTTGTCGGCTCAATTGGATAAGATAGAGAGAGCAAAGCGTCCGACGCATCCTACCGAAAAGCACTTTAATATTTTCGGCCAGACCAAACAATTGTCAAACAATACTGCGCGATATTCCGATGTGTTTAATGGCTTTCCTGTCCTTTGAACCAGAATAGAATCTGATACAGTTCACTGCTGAAATTCGGCAGTGTTTTCACAAAGTATATTTTGTGAGCTTTCGTTCACAATGCCTTTAGAGAGGAAAAGAAAGTATTAAGGTATTGTTATTATTTAACTATAATCAACAAGACTCATAGCTCTGTTGGTTGGTAGTAGCTCTGCCTTCTGCGCTGTAGGCTGTGGGTTCGATTCCCAATTAGGACAAACATTTGTGTGATGAATATAGATGTTTGTTCTGTTGTGTTGTGTTTGGGTGTTGTATCATATAGTATGTATGTATTTACAAAAAGTATATAATCTAGTTCCCATATTAAAAGCTATGCTTAGTTTGGGGCTAGATGGCGCTGTGTAAAATTAATGTTCTGTAATATTCACAGAGTTTCTAAAGCCTCCTAAATGGGCAACGCGCGAGGGATCCAAGGCCTTATACCTACCATCTCTTTGGCGGGGCCGGCGCAACACGGTCTCTTCATCAACTCTACCCTGTCACCCGTCAACTCAGCATCCACTTCTCTCACATGCATATCGTCAATATCACAATCTAAATCTTCCACGGTCTACCCCTTTCTTACGTCTGTCTTCTTATACATCTCCCTCCTATTAACTGCCTCTGTGGTCTACTATTTCAGGTCTATAGGTCCCGGGTTCGATACCCATTGGGGATGATAGGTGGTAGGACTTTGATTAAGTCCGTCTGGCTAGCCCCATCTTTCCTAATTCTGTGGCCATAACAACAATTCTAAAAGTGTTGTGTTCCAGCATTTAGAGGTAAGATAGCCAGTTCCTCTGTTATTTGAGGATCCCGGGTGAAGTGCGCCTCCACCTTCGGCCTTTTCTTAACTTTTAAACAGGAGAGATGAAGATAAAGTGCTTCCCCGTCGTACTATAAAAAATACCTACATTATTTTTTTTACGTGGCTTTCTTCCCTCCGCATGATATGTCCATACCTCAATAACCTTTTAAACCTCATTCTTTCCATCACAGGCGCTACTTTCAGACATCCCCTTCCCCATCTTATCCATCCTTGTCACACAACACATCCGTCTTAAATTCGCGTCTCATACTGCGGGAGGTTAATCAACACAGGCATTTCGCCAAAGCCGGCACATGGCCGATAGCCAATACGGATCAACCGGATGTTTGATTGTACTTGAAATACGTCGAGACTATTATAATCCGGCTAATTGCGAAAAAGCTGCGGTCATCGCCAAATTATTTTACTTTATTAGCTGGCTTTAAGGTTCTGTCACCTGTCACTCAATTCATCATCGATCCAATGTTTTCAGAGCTCCGAACTCGAAGTATGATGTCGTAGGAAAAGGGTCCCCATAGTGTGCCAACGGAACCCTTATTACTAAGACTTCGCTGTCCATCTGTCTGTCCGACCTCTTAAATCGAAATTAAACTCATACGACCTAAGCATTATCACAATATTGATGCCTGGACCACCAATCAGATTCAAATAGAGATCATATCTGACTTGTTTTTTTTATAAATAATGGGTTTTTGACCTCTCGGCTTGTCTAGCTCTAGGCCAGAGTAAGGATGAGGTCTACGATGGAACAAGCTTTCCCTGAATACTGTGGCACACCTGCGCACCGATTGAACACAGAAAACCGTTTGGCACTGGTTTTTTAAATTCATTTTGAGAAGAAATGTAAGCAGCGCACTTGACGTTAAGTGCATCTCTTGCCAATAACAATACGTAGGTCCAGAAAAACATGACCTATACGGCACATTGCGCCCGTCAACAAGAGGATAAAGGTTAACCTCACGTGCCCGTAATTTCACCGGCAACCATATCCTTCAAACCGGAATACGGCAATGCTGCTTGGCGGCCGAAATAGGTATGGTAGTCTTCCCCAGACGAGCCATTTCACAAAGCTCTACTACTCTTTAGTAGTAGTTACGAAAGTTACAGTAATCCACCACCTGCGTCGTATTCTCATTACTGAGGATCGTGAATCCTTGGTTGTAGTCTATCCACGGCCTGCCTCCATCTTTCTGTCTTGTGTCTCATGAAGAGGCACGCATAAAATTAATGGCGGCCAGACTGTGTGTGTCGGAGTTTAAAGATATCAGTTTTTTTTTCTAGAACGCCGTGGGGCTTGATCTTCATCTCACCTGATTTTCATGTCATGATAAGGCCGAAGGTGGAAGCGCACTTCACCCGGAGGCCTCAACCGCAAGAATACATTTTATTAAGAATTGTTGTTATGGCGTCAGACTTAGGTAAGATGGTGGCAGCTAGCCAGGTGGATTTAAACAAAATCCTACCACCAACCAAACCAAGCACAATATTTCTCCCCACGGGGATCGAACCCGGGACCTTTGGTTCTGACACCGGTGGTCGAGCCACTAGACTACAGAGGCGGTTAGTAGGAGGGTGGATACTAGCTAGATGGACCCTTACAATAGATCCTATAGCTTCTACCTATTCGACCTATAGTCAAGAGCCCCATGAGACTTTACGCATCCATTTTATGAGTTAGTTTATACTGACTAGATAAGATCCGCTGAGACACTTGGAATGCTATCGTAAAATCTAGCTAGTGATGTAGGTACTTACTTAATATGTTTGCTACAGTTTGTTTTCTTTATGATATTCAACTGGCAAGCGCCAAGCCTTCATCTCACCTGGTGTTAAGTTATGATAAGGCCGAAGGTGGCAGCGCTTTACCCGGAATTCTCAACAGTCTAAACTGGCGATCTCTCCTTCTAAATTCCGGATCGCAACAAAATAGAATTGTTGTTTTTTCTGTGTTTGGGTACCACCACCATAGTAGTTATGATCAGTAATGTATTTACAAAAAAATACGTATATCAGTATTATATCCGATATCCAGTTCCCATATTTACTAGCTTTGCTAAATTTGGGACTAGATGGCACTGTGTGACATTATATTTATGTTTACTTATTATTAGCCTTAAGTGTCCCATTGCTGGGCAAAAGACTCTCCCCACTCCTTCCAGACCGTCTTATCCTGAGCTACAATTCTCCAGTTCTCGAGTTCTGACTGGTCTAACTGGTCAAGAAATTATTATGAAATAAATGTCCTGTAATTTGTATTTATTTGTTGACTTGCTATGACGACAGACTTAGGTAAGATTGTGTTTTGCCATGCCCAAATTCCCACGGGATGAGTATCTACATTAAAATACCCGAGGCTCTGTCCCCGTTGGAAGAAGTAGATAGCTTATGTTTTAGGTAGTAACTTTATTTTCGAAAAAGAAACAGGGCTTCGCACAAAAAAATATAAAACCCATTATATCCAATTCGTATTCTATCGTATCCTGTTATGACAGGAAATTGATTTTTGGGAATTCCCACGGGATTTCTGGAACGAAATCCCGGACATTTAAGTAAGATAAGTGGGATGTTTGGAAGTCAGTGTAGCATCCCTAGTGGCAATAGATAAAGAGGACATAAAACGTTTCTGTCAAGATGAGTGGATTGTAAAAGCAAATTGTAATTGGGATCTTTGAGCTGATAGGCGACTTATTATGCTGCCTAGACATATTTCAGGTAGGTGTTTTAGGTATATTTTTGTATAAAACCTTCCAGTTAGACTTACTTACCGCATCTCTGTGTCCACCTCTCAATCTTCTTGATTTTGGTGTTTTAATCAATATTTGTAACAAGTTTCATCTTTAACCTTTTCTTAGCAGTGGGCATAAAATATTTGGCAGTGGGCATAAAATATTTGGCTGCTTCAAAAAGCCCTCTCCGTTATTGAGGGTTTTTCCATAATAATCACGCTCGGCAGGTTTGATGAATATGTTATACAATTGAAAGCCGACAAACAACAACAGTTACACAAAAGCTTCCTTAAAACGCCTGGCGTGAATTGCTTTTTTAAAAATAGGTTTTTTCACAAAAAAATGTTACTCGTCAATCGCAGACGGGTGGAAATTATGGTAAGGGTAAGTTAAACTAACAAAAACCAGTGATACATTTTTCAAGATATTTTCACAATGCCCCAAACTAAGCAAAGCTTAGAAGTAATAAGTACCTATATATCTTAAATTAGGCTACGGAGGATTTTTTTTTTTTTTTACTTTCTAATTTGTTACGAAAAGCGGTCAGACTGACCACCAGTACGCCAGAAACCACGGCTGGTACAACCGAATCGTTGGAAAAAAAATACGTAAAATACGCGATAAATAACCGTATCAAAACTAAGAGTAGGTATTATATGCATTCATTATCTCCGTAACCTAATTTGGGAACTAGGTATTTATATTACCTGGAGAAATCGAGGGAACTCTTCAAATATTTCACACTTGAAATGATTTGGGTATTTTTAGGGTTGGTATACTTTACAGGTGATCCCATCGTCATCAGGTCAGGATCTGATGGTGGGATCCTGGAAAAATCGAGGGAACTCTTTAAATATTATAGGGACACCTGAAGCGACTTGGGTGAATTATCTGAAAAGTAAAGAAAAAACGGACCCCATATAGGATCACACGTCTGCCTGTCTGTCTGTCTGTCCGTCCATCTGTCATCAAAATAATTGGATAAAAATACGTCATCCCGGTAAACGAAATTGTCTCATATTCTTCATTGAAGTCGATTTTCTTTTTAGTTTTAAAAACGTATTATTATTGTATATTATTGGATCCATGTTTTGATGATAAAATTTATCAGAAACCACATTGAATTGAAAAAAAATGTATGTTTTTGGAGATTTTTTCAGAAAAACTAAAAGCGAAACCGTTGACCGGAGGTCGCAAAACATTTTCTAAAGAATTTTCTCGTATAAAAGGTCTATCTTGTTATTCATGAAAAGGGTCCCAAACCTCAATACAGACTTGTCTGTAATCAATCAGATCTGGGGCCCTACCGCCGACGGCGAAGCCGATCTCCATTGGCTTAAAATTAGCTTCATGAGAACTAGAAACGATTTTTACTACCGGGTATGTGTCATATCCAAAATGGCGTTTCCCATCTTAAAAGTGTACACATGTTATGAAACCTATCCGTTCAGTACATTTGACGGTAAAAATCGTTTCTAGTTCTAATGAAGCTAATTTTAAGCCGATGGAGATCGGCTTCGCCGTCGGCGGTAGGGCCCCTGGTTCGCCGATCGGCATGTGGGCATGCCGAGATTAGGTCAAATCTAATGAAGTCCGGCCTTGGTTTTTCACAGTTCTCACGTTCTTCCAATGTTTTTCTTTACTCTGGAAGTTTTTATTTATTTCTTCATTTTCTATACTAGCCATGGGGTTTAACCCGGTGCAATGGGACTTTCGGAGACTACCGAGGCTAGGTAAGCAACTTCTACTAATAACTATTCAATTCAGAGCGTGATCTAAAAATATTAAAACTGTAGGTTAAATTCAAAGAGTTTTTCTTTATTCCAGAAATAGTAACTGCTTTTATAAAAAAAAAATTTTTTTTTTCATTGTACGACGGGGTAGCGCTTGGCCTTCATCTCACCTGATTACGTTGAGATAATGCCGAAGGTGGAATGAACCTGCGATAAGGTACGCACCTACTAATCACGGCAAACCGTTTGGCGACGTCGTCGGCAGGCAGGTGGTCGCAAGCCAGGTGTCATGCCATCTGTGTTGTAATCACTAATCCGAAACTGCTTGCAAAAGCTAGCGATACCATTTCCCGGGATCACCATCTCACCTAATTCTGTCGCCAACACAACAATTCTAAAATTGTTGTGTTCCGGCTTTTAGAGGTAAGCTAGTATATGAGCATAGCCGAGCATAGCCAGTTCCTTAGTTTGTTGAGGATTCCGGGTGAAGTGCGCCTCCACCTTCGGCCTTATCTTAACTTGTAACCAGGTGAGATAAAGGCCGCAAGCGCTTACCCGTCGTACAATAAAAAAAAAAAAAACACAAGGAGGAAGTTCACACGTGGGGTAGGCTTCTTTGTATTTATTTAGGTATAAGTATTGTTTTAGGTAGGTACATCTTATACCTACGGGTACACTCAACCCGCGAGCAAAAGCTTAGTGTAAACGCCTTGTTACTTTTCCATTGAGTAAATTGCGAAATGTAATGAGATTTCAAACAGACGCAAAACATCAAACAGCGGCGATGCATAAAAAGCTAAACCGTTATCATCATGGGATATGGTGAAGAAACGTTGGGCACTCGCCAAATCTACCAACACTCTGATCAAAGGGCGCGGGAGGTGGAAAGTATTGATTGGAACTCTGTATGCACGGTTCAACCTAGTGTGACACCAAAGAGGCAAGGACAAAATAGGTCAATGCAAAATATCCCTGTAGCCTCAGCACTAACGCGAGAAAAAAAATACTGGTGTGTTTTTTTCGGATGAGGATTTTCACCAACGGTATTATATCCGAAACATTATGTACAATAAAACTAACTATTTTCAATGGTAGCAGTTGGGCTGCGCAAGGACCGTAACAAACGGTCTATAGTTAGCTCAACTGATCCAGACTAGTACCAGAAGAAAGCGTGCCCAAGACACTGGCTGCATTGCCACGCTTGAATAGAAATGCTAATTTCCTGCCCGAATATGAGCCAGCTTTTGGGTCACGCGTCGCAGTAAAAAGCCCCGCAAGATTTTCATGAACCCGAAGGGCACCGGCATTCCACGAAAAAAAAACCACTGAGTATCCTACGGATGATGTGTCCTGGCTTTCTATAGCTAACAATGATATAGGTAGCTGTAGAAAGACAGTAGACAAGTCTTTGAAAATCTTCAAGACCAATTTAATCTACTAACATAGTTTAGCTCGTAGTTTTAGCTGTTTTTCTTATCAACCAACATATAATTTTTCTATCCAATTTAAGTACCTATACTATTACCGGAAAAGTAGAAGACAAAAGACCTCGTGTCCCCAAGCGGTGGTCTACGGCGGTCTGTCCAGACAGTCTAGGTTTCAGACAACCTTGAGATGCCAATCAGGATAATGGCTCTCCATAAGGCACAAGACAGAAACCGATGGAGATAAGCCGTAAATAGACTGCATCAAAGGATTGATTTATAATAATAATATGTTTATTTATTTTATCCATGATGAAGGAACGACGAAGATGGAGGAAAAGTCACATATACCTGAAAAGGTATTTGTGCATGAATTGCTCACCGATGCATAATTCATACATGTCATGTTACATGCACGAGATACAGAGATGAGAGTTAAAAAGTTCGTTAAACAAAATTCGGTTCAAAAGTTTCAAAACCCATCAGCCCGAATCTATGCATCGACAGCTTTTTGTCTGTGAGCGTTTTTCGGGAAATAACAATTGTTGGTTCAATGAAATGTTATTGAAAACGAGTGAAACGACTGCTTCATTCACGTCACCGAGGTTTTCCCAAAACATCGTAAATGCAATTGGAGACTTGGCGTTATTAAAACACTTTACAGGCAGGTTGGTAATTTTATTTGTAGTTTCTTTTTGTATAATTTTTTGTTAATTAATTAGTTATGTTTAACATTCGCATACAATTCTCAATTGTTTGTGAATAAATAAAATGAAATATTGTTGAAAATACCTAGAAAGTCCTTTAGAACTGCCTGACTATATCTGAAATATATCTCAGTAGAAACCGTGACTGGTGACGTGCAAAGTAAGTCCAAGACCGCCGTACCGCCGTATGTATCGATAGGCGAAGGAAGCAGGTTCCGTTGAATTTCATAACCACTCAACTGGAGTTTACCTCCTCATTTAGTCGCTTTTTTCATGGTAAATAGACCACAGCGACGGTAATTCATAACAAAGTAGTTTTTATGTCGACTTAGTGCCAAACATTAATGTGCCCAACATAGAATAATCCAGTATCCAGTCAAAGCATTCCTTAGATTTCAATATCACGGATTGAGCTGAAATTTTTCACAGGTACGGGTACTGTTCCAGACGGGGACGAACATATAAGTTGGCTACTTTTTAGGGTTATGTACGCAAAGGTTATCAGCAGGACCCCAGTTCTAAGAGCGTCCTTCCGTCTGTACATCTGTCTGTCAGCGGGCTGCATCTCATGAACCGTAATAGGTAGACAGTTAACATCATTTATACAGAGTATGTATTTCTATTGCTGCTATGACAGTAAAAATATGGTGAGGATTCCGGTTGAAGTGCGCCTATTCTTTTGGCCCAATCATATCTTGAAATCAAGTGAGACGAAGGCCAAGCGCTTCCCCGTGGAGTAAAGTTCACATATTTTGGAAGGCGGTGCTTATCGTTTTGTCATGAGATATATCATACTTTATGACAACCAACCTGTTGTTGGCTTGGAAAAAAAATGAAGGTTTGATTGAGTTGGTTCCATTTTTGTTGAAATTGCCTATTTTACTGTTTATTTATAAACTATGTAATTCAAACCAATTTCATCACTTGAACTAGTCACGATTTAGGTACCACCAAAAAGTCATTGGTTCAGCTGAAATCGAACTTACGATCACCTATTAAAGCATTTATTTGAAACCACCATTATTAATACACCAATAAAATAAAAAAACATGCAATTTGGACTTGTTTTTTCTGAGATGATGGGTCCGATTTCCAGACCATCGATCGACCAAAACACGGAGAAATAGGTGGACATAGAAACAAAAAATATCGTCCAGATTGAAGACTTTTTATATTTTATTTTTTGAGCAGTCCTCGAACAAGGAAATCGGGTTTAGATGGAAGAGGATTTTAATACAAGAAACGTGATGTTTTACCTTGAAATGTGGATTGGAACCTTCGGTGCTCACTTGGCCTGTTCGGCGCAAAAGCTGTATTTTATGCATATATTTACATGGAATTTATCAATTTGAATCGTGAAGTACCTACTAACAAGATTGTCTGCTCGCTAGCGCCTGAAAGAAAACTATATTGGGAATTAGCCGCGTGCTCGATTAAATAGATCAGGCGCTCCAGAGTTCATTGAAGAGCTTTCAATCGAGCTTTTTAGTATTTTATTTAACCTTCTTTGCATGATACATTTTATTTCTTTATTTATTGTTAATAATACTTTGTTTTGTCGGTTTGTACCAAGCGTCCAAGGTTTTTATCTAATAGTAATAGGTATTACTCACTTAGTAGGTACATTACCTGGTTCATCACATCCCGAATATGTTCAAAACAGGACAAGAGGTTCCTAAGTCCCTAAGATAGATCTAAATACTAACTCAATACTACGTATGTGAGAGCGGTATAGGTAGGTAGGTACTATTGGGTCTTCTTGCGTTCTAAATTCAAATTCTAATTCAATTATCGTATATCCAGTAAGACGTGATTGTATCTATGTTTTTTAAAATAATTTATTAAAAAAAAAATGTACATAGCTTTTTAGACAAGGAAAGTGATTGGTGGTAGTGGAGTCAGCTATCATTAGCCAGATTAAAATTAGCATGCAGTTTGTACAACAGATGTGTTGTAAGATTCGCGCTATGCTGGTGGTCTGGCGGATGTAAGATCGCAGATAGCTGAATGTAACAGGGGATTGCTGCTAGCATTTCAATTGACACCTTGTATTTGTCAATTTAAATGTCTAGTAGTCAATGTCTAGTGATCCTTGTGAAGGTTTCGGTAGAATACCAGTGCGAGATTTCCCAGAAGGCACAGGCTCTCCCGCGACATGGGCAGGAGGGTGGTTGCTACCCAGATTGGTCTTTACAGGTCCTACCATCAGTACTGTGATCATACAGGCATAGGGATACTACTTATACCTATGCCTGTATGTATATGTAAACATGTATATGTTGCTATACCAGTTTTTTTTATACAACTTGGAGACCGAACAAGCAAGTAGGCCATCTGATGTTAAGTGCACTCTTGCCTATAGCAATGGCTTACTGCATAGGTCAAATCCACAAGGAACATAGCCTACACGGCACTGCATTGCGCCTGTCAACTTGAGGCATAAAGGTGATAAGCATTGCGTGCCCGTAATTTCACCGGCGACCATACCCTTCAAACCAGAACACAGCAATGCTGCTTGGCGGCTGAAATAGGTATGTTGGTAGTACTTCTCCGGACGAGCGCTTTCACAAGGGGCTCTACTACTTTTAAAAGTTAACAGCTAAATGGTGATTTCTCAATGTTAACAAACTGCCCATTTGGTAGTGAGGTAGTAATAAATGATTGAATATAGGTTTATGATGTATATATAAACTATTTATAAATTTATTAAAATTATTCAAAACTCTGTATACCTAAACGTTGAATGGATCGTCAAAACTAGCCCGAGGTTTTTGCCTTTCTCCTTGATGGTCGCGATTCCGAAACGGTAGATTAGACGTTTCAAAATGATCCGCATTTTGACTTTGCAAGTAAAAGCCAGCGATTCTGTACCCTAAAATGTGGAACCCTGGGCAATTTTCCACCATTTGCAGAATTAGTGTTAGTGGTGGATGCTGTCGCGAATCCTTTAATAATAATAATAAATATTACAGGACATTCATTTTACACAGCGCCATCTAGCCCCAAACTAAGCATAGCTTGTAATATGGGAACTAGATTACGGATAAAATACTTAAATACTTTTTGTAAATACATACGTACTATATGATACAACACCCAAACACAGAACAAACATCTATATTCATCACACAAATGTTTGTCCTGGGTGGGAATCGAACCCACAGCCTACAGCGCCGAAGGCAGAGTTACTACCGACTGAGCTATGAGGCTTGTCAAATATCTTAAATATCTTAATATGTCTTTGATGTAGGAAATCACTCAGTCAGCCCTTACGACCCTCGATGGGGAGGACCCTATATTCATAGCCCGGGCTGCCGATAACGTCCCCCAACCCCTTCCTTTTTCAACAGTTCACTCGCATTTTTTTATTTGTTACCATACTTTTATTTTATTGTATAACGGGGAAGCGCTTGGCCTTCATCTCATCTGCAGGCCTATTACGTAACTCTGTTTCATTGGGGTTTCAATCGGTTTCAATCAGAAATGCAGGCATTTTAATTGAAACCCAAATGAAACAGAGTTACGTAATAGGCCTGCTGGTTTTATGTTATGCTAAGGCCAAAGTGGAAAAGGACTTCACCCGGAATTCTCAACAGTCTGACTAGCTGGCTATCTTGATGATGCTTGTTGAAACGATAATTTTCCCGCATGGAAACACACATGACCCGCGTATTTACCGATTTAACCCTAAAACAATAGACACATAGTTTCGTTGATTGGTGGCAGGGGCAAGGAAGCGGACAGACAGATGGGTAAACACTGGGAGGGGTGATCGACCTATGCGTCGCACTTCGATGTGGTTACCATCAATTCGGAGGATATCTGGAGGTCCCGAAGTATAGATGATTTTCATTCTATTTTTACTATACGACGGGAAGCGCTTGGCCTTCATTTCACCAGGTTTCAAGTTATCATAAGGCAGAAAGGGGAAGCGCACTTGACCTGGAATCCTCAACAGTCTTAAGAACTGACTATCCTACCTTTATGCCGGAACACAACAATTTAGAATTGTTGTTATGGCGATTGCCAGCAGACTTACCTTGGGATAAAACCAGGGAACTTGGATCTGACATCAGTGGGCGAATTCTATAGCGTAGTTTGCCTTTTATTGCCGACATGTCCGATCCAAAAGAAATAAGCAGGTCCATTGGGAATGGAATAATCTATGTTTGCAGCAATTTTATCTACTGCCTGTCCCTATACCGCTCTATCCAGGGTCGGCATAACATGTTCTTCTCTTCCATTCACTCCTGTCAGCCGTCAGCTGTGGTCACACACATGTCCTCTTTAACGCAATCCATCCATTACATCTCTGTTTCGGCCTTCTTATACGCCTAGCCTTCCACATTCATACTCAACATTTCCCTCGCACGTGACTTTCGTCCCTCCGCATAACGTGTCCATACCATGTTTGCCTGTTCCTGTCTGTCTTTTCAGTCACTGCTACTTTCAAGCTTCCTCGTATATATTCATTCTTCCTCTTATAAATCAGCGGTTTACTTTTTCTGAGGACTCAAAAAATCTTATATGCAAGAGAGTGTCGGCATGAGACAATTCTTTGTTTTGCAATCCCAGATTACCTGTATCTACTTATACCTGCAATTTTTTTTTGCCATGCCTTTTCGAAATGTACAACAAACTACGGTTGAATGGATGAACGAATGAACGAATGAAAACTCTTTATTGCACACCAAAAACATATAGGTCAATTATCAATTCTAAACTAAAGTCAATAGTATAGGCAATAGGTAATAGGTATAGGCGGTCTTATTTTAGAACTTTTTACTTAAACTACGGTCGTATGAGAGTGCGGTACGCTACGTTGTGGTTTCTCGGGATATTTGGACGTGACACGATTGGTCACCCCACAATCCCGTCCAATGCACATGCGCACGCGTTCATTGTATGCTAATCGCGCGCGAGGGCTCACCGATCGTCACTGCATTACTTGAGGAAGTAACGAGTGAAGCGCCTGCGCAGCTGATCCCTTGAATAACGCATAAGTTTTGTAGAAAGCTTTGTGTCTTCTGCACACGACGTGCTGGGTAGTTTCATGCTACTTAGCTCTATCAATCCATCAATTTAACTGGTGCACAGTGCACACGCTCATACGGCCTTCCGTGCAAACTTTGTATGTTTTCCAGTAATGTTTTCGCTGTGCGTGGTCACTCAATTTATGCATGTCTCTATCATAGTATTGATGAATTGATGAATGATAGAATAGGTTGCATGCTCCCTTTTAACTATTTTGAAAAACTGGTAGTTATCGCGTATTTTGTCTATATTAACCCTGGTAAATCGGCGGGGATGCACTAGCCGTGGTCGCGGGCAGAAGTGGTCCTCTTAATTAACTGACTCCAGATTGAGAGAGTGGCAGATTCTACACAAATCAAAAATATTTGTTGATCCTACGTAAAAAAAATTGGATTGTTTTTCGTAGTAGAGCTACAGATATGGCCTACAATGGAGCAAGATTACCTGAACTTATTTACTCCTTTCTTGCAGCTGTTTTCTCGGTAAAATTAATTTATCCTTAATATTTTTACCGGGTAAAACAAAACACGTTAGCATATCGCATTTCAACAAGCCTCGAAGCTCAGTTGGTAGTAACTGTACCTTCTGCGATGTAGGCTGTGGGTTCGATTCCCACCCAGGACAAACATTGGTGTGATGAATATAGATGTTTGTTATGTGTTTGGGTGTTGTATTATATAGTACGTATGTATTTACAAATAGTATTTAAGTATTCTATTCGTACTCTAGTTCCCATATTACAAGCTATGCTTAGTTTGGGGCTAGATGGCGCTGTGTAAAAATTAATGTCCTGTAATATTTATTTATATTTTATAGACGTTGGATGAATCGATTTGGTCCAAACCTAAGATCAAGTCTGGGTCACCGCCACACCACATGATTGCTGTGATCTTTGCTTAGAGACGTTGATAGTAATATCACTTATCTAGACATGCCTAGACCAGTGCGCGTCGTGATAGGTCTAAAATAATATTCTAGTTACGAAATCATAATCTGTCCGTTTCACAAATACAGCCACTCCGTGATATAGTGAGTTCAAGCCCCATAATCACTAGGTTAGTTTTACAAGCGCTAGTTTAATAGGCCGAAGGTGGATGCGCACTTCACCCGGAATCCTCAACAATTTGAGGAACTGGCTATCTTACCTCTAAATGTCGGAACACAACAATTTATAATTGTTGTTAACGACAGACTCAGGTAAGATAAAATAAATAAAAAAAATAAAAATAAATATTACAGGACATTTATTTTACACAGCGCCATCTAGCCCCAAACTAAGCATAGCTTGTAATATGGGAACTAGATTACGGATAAAATACTTAAATACTTTTTGTAAATACCTACGTACTATATGATACAACACCCAAACACAGAACAAACATCTATATTTATCACACAAATGTTTGTCCTGGGTGGGAATCGAACCCACAGCCTACAGCGCCGAAGGCAGAGTTAATACCAACTGAGCTATGAGGCTTGTCAAATGACCAAGATGGTGGTAGCTAGCCAGAAGGACTTAAACCAAGTCCTACCACCAACCGAATCAAGTACAATATTGTACTCTCCTTGGGACCGAGCCCGGGACCTCTGGATGTGACACCGGTGTTCGAACCACTAGCCCACAAAAATACTTTAGTCTAATGAGCCACCTGTCTAACGAGTCCCCGAATAAAATATCAAGGGTCTAATAGTTACTCGAGCACCCGTTATTACGAGCCCCCTTTCTGGGTGAATGAACAGAACAAGATCAAGTTTCCGTTTTACTGGTTTCAACATATGAAAAAGGCTCCTTCAACAAAGTGGCTTGGCAAATAATTTGGGGATCACAGTGCTAATGTTCCGAAGAGCATACTGGTACGCCTCTATCTGGTGACTTGCCTTGATCGCTGTAGGGTAGATTTGAGGGGTCTAAGCGATATGGCATTTTATATCAAAATGCAACAAACTCTTTTCAAAATAAAGGCAACATTTGTTGTGAGTTAATAACATGGCTAAATGATAGAATGAAATGCTGTTGGTAAAATAATCGCTTTCAAATGTTATCCAATACCACAACGCAAATCATTTTATTGATCAAGTAATATGGGAGGCATTCAAGGTCTTGTGAGGGTGATAACAAGATTGAGATGGTTGAAAAAATAAATTTGAACATTCGCCGTGTTTGTCACAAAAGAATATAAATTTACAAAGAATATATTGGTAAAGAGCCTATTAGACACAATAATTTTAATAAAATTATTATGAAAGAAATACCTGTCTTATTCGTAAATTATCAAACGACAAACCAGGCCACCTTAGTTGGACAGCCAGGTTTGTCCAACTACACAAATATTTTTTTGATATTGTTTTTTATCTTTACCGACAACCAAGTCGATTAAGAGAAAAAAACTACCAACAAACTGATGTACACCGCCCTAAGTTCCGTCTTTTACCAACCAACTAGGTGTTCGGTTAGTATTAAAAAAAATGCGCTCGTCCAATCATACAAACGAACTGGATAGGTTGGCTAAGAATAAAATATAATAACCGTTCAACTAGGTAAATGGTCTTTTTAATTAACCCCCAAAAAGGATAAAGGTTGTGTACGCATCACACGATAGCATGTTGGTAAATTGTAACTTTATCACACATCGTGCATTCCAATGAGTAAAATTTAATGTTTACATTTTCCATATTTGTTCCCTCACTGAGTGAATCTTTACGAGCGAAATTAGCTTAGTTCGAAAACCAATATGGAATATCTAAACATAGTTGGTAGTTGAAAAGTATTGCCGTTAATAGCCCATTAGAGATTTCGCCCCTACTTCGCTCTTTTGAATACATAATGTGTGCCAAAGCTACGATTTACCAAATATTACAGGGCATTACAGGACATTAATTTCACACAGCGCCATCTAGCCCCAAACTAAGCATAGCTTATATATGGGTAGATTACAGATAGAATACTTAAATATTTTTTTTTGTAAATACAATTTATCATACAATACAACACCCAAACTCAGAACAAACATTCATCACACAAATGTTTGTCCTGGGTGGGTTTCGAACCCATTACCTACAGCGCAGAAAGAATGAAAAATCATTTATTTGACACTTACACAAGAAGGCAGCACATAAAAACATAATAATAAGATATATATTTAAAAGTAAGAAAAAGTACAAAGGTAGGGTATGTGAGAAAACACAAACAATAGAAAAAAATATACAAAAATACAATAAAAACCTACCTACTGTTCATGTGTGAACAGAAGGCAGAGTTACTACCAACTGAACTATAAGGCTTGTTAACACCAAAATCTAAAGCGCGCGTAGATAGTCCACAAGAAACCCCTTAATACACCTCTGCTATCACGCCCCTTAAAACAATATTAATTACCATTAGGAAACGCCAAAGCACATAAATAACAATTTAATTCTACGGTCGGTAATTTAGCAACTTTCTATATTGACCACTGACCGCCACTGAGAGTGACATTTAATAAATAAGGTCCGCTTAGATTAATTTTACAATTTATTAAAACTAATGCCTGGTTTAAAGGCTTGCTTGCCTTTGTGAGATTTGTTTTAAGGCTATTGCACACCAGAGATAAGTCGCCAGCAACTAAGATGACGCGGCGACGACTGGTGTTTTGTTGGATGCGTGTAAGCAATTAGTTGCCAGTGGTATTGCAAGTTTGCAACTTTATTTTCAAATCAATGGAGTCTGTCAAAAATACTCCGTTTTTTATTAAACTTGTTTGCAGTATTTTTCGTCCCACAATTGTCAATTTATGCTAATTTACAATAGTACACCCCAAAACACCGCGGGAGAGTAGCGGGTAAAATCTCGTACGTGTTATGGTCAATAAAACCATTAATCTCTTAGATACTATTATATGGAAGGGGATATATTATTTTATAAGTAAGCTTTAATACCTATCAATTAGGAATCAAGCTGCTACACTTTCTTTAGGGTTTTGTGTTATTATTTCACGTCAAATATACCTAGTTCAATATTTCAAATGATTATTGTCTCTCATGCCCTTTTTTATTTTTTTGTAAATACAATTACACGGCAATCAATACACGGCAGATGAATTTTCTTACCATGATCTTCTATATCTCTCCTATAAAGTCCATCCTACAAAACCAAAACCCAAGATTCTGCTGCAGCGTAATTGGTCGTGGATCCAGGAGCGAGCTTGGCTGAAGGGTAGAGGGATGATTGGCTCAGGACCTGCTGGTTGCATTTCAGAGCCCCTCCTTGCCAGTACGTCAGCCTTGTCATTACCTCTGAATCCACTATGTCCTTTAATCCATTGGAGAGTGAGCCTGTTGTTTTTACTTACCTCTTCCAATAGATAGTGACATTGTATTGATAGTCCGGAGTTGTACTCACTTTTGTTCAGAGCCTGTAGAACTGCAGCACTGTCTGAGAGGATTCTGATGTTGTGGTCAAACACTATGGATGATAAGGTTTCCTTATTTAATAATACACTGATGCAACTTTTTAACGTTCATGCTCCATTGCGATCAATAAAGATCAAACATCTGCCAGCTCCGTGGTTGACAGATGACATTAAAATGCTTATGCGCAAAAAGGCTATCAGGAAAACCAAATATAAATTACATCAGGCTCAGAATCGCTCGAGAAGTGTGTAGAGATGCATAGCGATGCCACATTCAATCTTCCGTTTCCAATAATGATCCAGCCAAGGTCTGGAAGTTTCTAAACACTTTAGGAGTTTTACCAACTCCTAAAGTTTTTAGAAACTTCTCGTCATGATCCAGTCGCTAACGATATAGATTTTGATTCTCTCAACCGTCATTTCCCCTCATCATTCAGCATGGATCTGAATGATAAAAATAATACTTTGGTCATATCTTTCATCTTTACTGATTCAAAATCATCCATCCTTCTTTTTTAATCAATTGTGCACGTGATGTTAAAAAGGGCATATTTTCTATATCCTCTGATGCAATGGGCGGCGACTGTATTGGCCGTAGCATGCTTATTCCTATCCTGGATGTAATCCTTCCAATCCTTAGCCATTTACTTAACTTCTCCATTGACTCCTGTGTCGTTTCTTCTGTCTGGAAAGATGCTGACGTCATTCCTCTTCCCAAAAAACCTAAGCCTTCTTTCTTTTCAGACTTTCGTCTTATCTCTATACTCCCCCTCCTATCCAAAGTCCTTGAGCGTCTCGTCCACAACCAGCTCAGCCACTACCTAATCCATCAAAAGCTGTTATCAAAAGTTGTTAGTTACAGCTCTCGTCAAAATTACTGACGACATAAGAATGGGGATGGAACTTAGCCAACTTACTGTTCTTACTCTCCTTGACCTTAGCAATGCCTTCGACACGGTCAACTTTAATATCCTCCTCGGCTTGCTGCGCTCTATTAACATATCTCCATCAGTAGTTGACTTGTTCCGCAGTTATCTGCTAGGGCGCCGGCAACGAATCCACATAGACGAATCGATTTCGTCGTTGTGTTCTCTATCTGCTGGTGTTCCTCAAGGTGGTGTCTTGTCTCCTTTTCTCTTCGCACTCTTCATTAACTCTCGTTTTTGTCGTGGTGTTCTCTATCTGCTGGTGTTCCTCAAGGTTGTGTCTTGTCTCCTCTTCTCTTTGCACTCTTCATTAATTCTATTTCACATCAACTTTCTTCATCCTACCATCTCTATGCAGACGATCTCCAAATCTATACCCAATCTCCGCTTGACAATCTGAATGGTGCAATTGCCCGTACGAATTCTGACCATAACTGCATTCGTGAGTGGAGCAAGGCATACGGTCTCAACATCAACCCGTCCTGCCAAGGATGAGACAGAATCTGGGGAGGATATTCTACAGAGAATAAGATCTGCAGTCAATGCCAAAGAGGGGGGAGTAGCTCACGTACCATCTCTAATATTGATTGGACAACACTTCCTCCTGTTATCAGTCAAGGATTTGGGTATTTTCATCGACAGTGGCATGTCCTGGGGTACACAACTTGTTTCCGTCAGTCGGAAGCTTTTTGCAGCTAGTGCCTCTCTGAGGAGACTGCGCAATTTTCTTCCGACTGCCACTAAAATTAAGCTTGCTCTATCTCTTCTCCTGCCTATACTTAATTATGCTGACGTCTGCTATCTTGATATCACGGAGGAGCAGCTTAATAAACTTGAGCGAATTCATAATGTTTGTATCAGGTTTATTTTCGGTCTCCGAAAATATGACCATGTTTCTGTATTTCGCTTTAAGCTCAAGTGGCTCCCAATTCTTCGCCGGAACTCTCACATTCTTTCTCTGTTATTTAATATCCTCCAAAATCCTTTGACCCCCAATTACTTAAGGGAACGATTTGAATTCCTGCACCTCTCGCATTCCCGCTCTCTCCAATCGTCTGAAACTCTTGTTCTTAAATTCCCTGCACACAAAACTAGTTTTTACAATGATTCATTTTCTGTGGAGGCTGTACGCTTATGAAACGCGTTGCCGCTTTCAATAAGGCAATCACCTTCTCTGGCTGTTTTAATATTTTTACTTAAACGAACCTGTTTAAAAAGTCTATCTCATCCCCACAAGTATTTGCTGTTTTTCTGTTCCGTTTTATATGTTTTATGATGGTACTTCTTAATTATAAATAAATATGTATATAAATCTATGTATTTTATTTTTATTTTTATTGTATTTGTATAGTATGTAGGTACATAGTGTATAATATGTAGGTATTTATATTTTATATGTTGTATGAATATTTGAAGCATAGTTTTACATAATGTGTTAGATATAGTCAATTTAGTTAGACCCCTATTAATATGTGCACCACCAATCACCTCTTTAGCCATAAAATCCTCTCCATCCAAAGGTTGTCTGAAAGAAATCGCTTTTAAGCGATAAGACCGCAAATTGTATATACATAATTTAAGTTATCCAGTTTTATTTTTAAGGTGCGCAATAAAGTATTTTTCATTCATTCATTCATTCAATCTTACCCACAACCTACAGCGCATAAGGCAGAGCTACCTACTAACAACTTAGCTGTGAGACTGGACAGTTACTTAGTATTTTAGTTTGTATATCTTTTCACGAAAATTCTAAATACGATTTTACCGAAACGTAAACGTCACAAATAATAGAAACTATCAAACAAACCGCAATTATGCAAATCAAAGTAAAAATTAATTTCCTGTCCGAATCTACCATCTCCGCGATTAACTAATCGATTTGTCTCTGCCAAATTATTTATAATTAAATGAATCTATTAAGGCGTGTAATCGAATGATATGTTATACAACCAGAGATCAGGTCAATACATTAATTTCTTTAATGAATAGGAGACAGTGGGCACAGCTCAAAGGCGACACGGCTGGGTCACGCAATTCGAAAGAGATATCATCATCGTTTTTAAGGCTCTTTGAAGCTAATTTGCAGAGCCTTGAACCCATCGTACCTCAATGATGTTCCATTGTGCCGAACACAACGATTTGCCTCCACCTACACCATGAATACTGGTATGAAATGGATCCTAGTTTGTTTTTCCGCACCAATACAATCTTGGAGTCTTGAAGTCTGTTGGAATTGGTCCAGAGAGAAAAGGTTCCTTTTATAGCGTGCTCCATCTTAGGCCACATCTTTATTTGTGAGTGAGTTGGTGGACAAACGCTTGGCTATCATCAAGGATAGCAGACGCACGGAGTATTACCATCCCAACCTTGCTAGCGTTCCGCCCATCTGCACTAATCGCTTTAGTGCCACTTTCAACACACAAACGGCTTAGGAGTGGAATACAATGCCTGCGTTTGTTTTCTCTGAAACAATGTTAATTTATTTAATTAATGTAACGTCAATAATAAAAAAAATATTGATTGATTTATTATTTCTCCACTAAATTATTGATCGCTTTTGTTGCTCACAGTACAAAAAATGGTACCTATTAATACGAGTAAAATAAATAATGGATTGTGGTGAGTCGTCCCAAATGGGCCGAAGGACTGTATCCCGAACACTACAACTTGGGAGTCTTCAAGTCAAGAGTGAATAGGTACCTTCTAGGCAAGCGTGCTTCATCGTAAGCTGCATCATTGCTTAACATCAGGCGAGATAGCAGTCAAACTCAAGCCTATCACATTTAAAAAAAAAAGGTAATTTACTCAAATGAATGAATTAAAACTTTTTGCACTCAAAAATTACAATGGCTTTATCGCCAAAAGCGATTTCTTCCAGGCAAACTTGGAGAAACAAAAAGTTATTAAATACGAACCATAGCGCACAACTTATATTCATAAAAAAATAAAAATAAAGTAAAGTAGCTTGTTCTTATTTATCATTCAATTGAACTAGCTGTTTTTTCACAGCTGTGCCAGTGAAATGAGGAACACAGATTGTTTTTATTTGAGTGCGCAAGTAAGGTGGATTTCCCCGAGACCTGTTTCTTGACATATAGTGCATGTTTACATTTTACTTTCTCATGTACTATCCTCCATAACCCACTTTAGCACATAAAAAAAAATAGCGTACAAGGTCCAACCTATCTAGAAACGTTTATTTATGGCATAGGAAATTATAAGACACCCTGTAAGCTTAGCGGGATATGGCCATGCAGACCCGGAGATCAATATCGGCAATAATCGACTTTTTGTTTCCAATGTAATGGGTAGGTACTATTTAAGAGGGCCCTGTAGTACCGCTAATTTTTGCTCTCCGGTACAAACGTAGTTCCTTTTTGATTTCAAAGTGGTTAATCCGATTTACATAAATATTGCAGGTATATTTGAAAATACATAATCTGTGTGGACTACTTTTTCTTAAAACGCAATAACAATGAATATATATGTAAAAGACTGTTTGTATGGAAAAACTCTGTTCCATATATTTTGGTTTGTTTTTGTTTTTTAGAAAAAGTAGCGCACCACAGACACAGATTATTCCTATCCGATTATACCTGCAAAAATCTTTTGAATCAGACTTGCTATTTCGAAATGAAAATGGAACTACGTTTGTATGGGAAAGTGAGGCTACTGGGCCTTCTTAAGTGCTTTTTATTAGTAGTTATTCAAATGTATGAAGGATATCCAGTCCATTCATATTAATCCAAGCATGGTCAAATATTTATTTATCGTAGAAACAAAAATAATATGAATAAATTAATATTTTAATTTTTGATGTCAGTCCTTATCTATAAGATTCACAAACGTTGGCAATGTTTTCTCCGTCTAATAAATCATGGAGCTTATTATAACAGCCCACATTCGTCCACTGCTGAACATAGGCTTCCCTAAATGGATACCACAAATAACGAACTAAGCCGCCTCCATCGACCGACTTACCGCAAACGCCACAAGACGTCGGTTCATCGAGTGGGGTCTTACGAATGTGACAACATGAACAAATAAAAATAACAGATTTAATTATTTCATATAAAACTCAGTAGATTTCCATTAACTGATCCAGTTGTGCTGCTTTTCTAAAACCATGGAATTGCTTGGGTATTTTTTAAATATTCGGTCAACCAAAAAGTTATTTTGCAGCATAAATATAATCCGACCTTATGACGGAGAAGTGGGAAGTTTGATATTTTTCTGAAGATCTGACTAAAATCTCTCTAATCAGCTGACCGTTTATTTAATTAGCTGAACGTTTAATTGTTAGCCATAAATACTGCCTAACTTACAAGTACAAAATAATCACAACCACAGCCTTGAGTATACACATCCGAAAGGTCTTTAATCTTTGCACAGAGCACTTTTATTTTCAAGATGAGTCACGACCGGCGAAGGTCGCAAGCTTTATTTTGTTTTTTAATTTATTTACACTGGTAATTAGATACAAAGAGGTCCTTGTATGTTGAACAGGGAAAAATGGGGACTCCTTTTTGCTCGTAGTAACTTGTACCATTATGGTCCGACCTTGGCAGCGTGTAACGAGTACCTACCTCTGTAGCTGAACCCGTTCTTTTGAGACGAAATGCTATGGTATTTTGCACATGTATTATTTTTACTCAACCTTTGAAATCTAAATATATATAACTCAAAGGTGACTGACTGACTGACATAGTGATCTATCAACGCACAGCCTAAATCACTTGACGGATCGGGCTGAAATTTGGCATGCAGGTAGATGTTATGACGTTGGCATCCGTTAAGAAAGGATTTTGATTAATTCTACCCCCAAGGGGATAAAATAGAGGATTAAAGTTTGTCAATTTTAAACCGATCGGGCTGAGACTTTGCATGCATAAAGCTACTATGACGTAGGCATCCCCTAAGAAGGATTTTAAAATTTTGCATTTGTTTTGTTTCAGTTTAGTAATAACTCAAAGGTGACTGACTGACTGACTGGCATAGTGATCTATCAACGCACAGCCCAAACCACTGGACGGATCGGGCTGAAATTTTGAAATTTGGCATGCAGGCAGATGTTATGAAGTAGGCATCCGCTAAGGAAGTATAGGTTTTGTCGGTTAGACTTTTTCAAAATGGCTAAAGAAAATCTGAACGTTAATGGAAATAAATTGAAGAATGTACTGTCGTTTTTATGTTTTGTAAGCCCTCATTTTTTACACACGCTAAACAAAAGTGAAGCCGCAAAAACGATACTTAATTAATAATGGGCTTCTTAACGCGAGCGAAGCCGCGAGCAAAAGCTAGTTAATGATAATTTAACAAGGTGTACCTATAGTTAATAAGCTTCATCGTTGTTTGCTTGGATGTTTGGATTGTACTTACATTTGTATGTTAAATATAATATGTTTGTCTTGGTGATTGTTGCTGTTGGATTGTATGATATGTTTTTACAAAATATGTAGGTAAATTAAATAATATACTGTGTAAAATTAAGGGTTATTTTATAATAGTTATAAATTCCGACTTCAAATGCTTAGTATCACCACATCCCGGGGCTTGTATCTTTAAGCTTGGTTGCAGAAAATATTAGTTTTATTCAGGGGTATGCTGCTGTTCATCTCCTCAACATCTACTCAAATAACCACCACGCTTGGCAGGCGGATTGTTGATCGCAGTCCTTCTTTTGATGAGTTGGAGAAAGAGGACTTTTTCTTTTACGACATCCGGGGGCTGAGTTGGAAGGATTGATTTTTTATCCGCATAATATGTACCTACCATATGAAAGCTTGATGGTCATCACAATTCTACAGTCAGGTTTCTCCAGCTCGCTCTATCGTAGCCTCATTTTGGGGTGGGCTGTGACCCATTTCTTAAATTATAATAAGTTGAATGCTGAATAACTAAAACCTGAATGGAAAATTTGGAACTTCGTTGTTGTACACGGTTCTATAACGTTTATATATGTTAATATATAGAATGGGCATTATAATAAATATAATGTTAACTAAAACAAACTCGGGTTTTCAAAAATATTGCGGGGCTTTTGATTGAGGCGACACGTGACCCAAGGGCTGGCTCTTATTTAGGCCAGCGAATTAGCATAGCTATTCAGCGTGGCAATGCAGCCAGTGTCTTGGGCACGCTTCCGTCTGGTACTGGTCTGGAACAGTTGAGTTACCTATAGGCCGTTTGTAACGGTCCTTAGGTAATCTGACTGATTCCTTTGTACTTAGTTAGTTTAATTGTACTTTTTATTGAATAAATAAGTTTAAGTTAAAAAAAAATATATATAATATTATTAATATAATGATAAAACAATTTGCTGTATCCTCCCTCCCTCCTCATACTTATTTGCACCCTCATATTAAAATTTTATAGCGTATGAAACTCCTTCAATTTAGATAAAACAAACGATACCTCACATATCCAAATCCATTTAATCGTTACAATTAAATACACATACATACATACTCTCCAATCACATTACCCTCCTTCTGAGGCAGTCTGGTAAAAAAATACATTTTCTTTTCAATTTATTACGTGTCTCGAAGCAGATAAAAATCTTTGTCCAATAAATGTCGGCAGGCATCTCCACAGCTCTCGCTTTTCATTTCCTCTTCCCACCCCCACCCCGCCTATCAGTATTAAATATCCTTGCAAAAAGTCGCAAGTGAAGTCCTATGTGGACCAGATGTCATGATGTGATCCATCATCATCATCGCTCAACAACCACACATTTAATTTGCTATATTTCACAGCCACGTATCCACAATTAGCTTTTACCCGCAGTTTCGTCCGCGTGGTAGATACCTATACCTACTTTCCTACCTTAACAAGCCTCATAGCTCAGTTGGTAGTAACTCTGCCTTCCGCGCTGTAGGCTGTGGGTTCGATTCCCACCCAGGACAAACATTTGTGTGGTGAATATAGATGTTTGTTCTGTGTTTGGGTGTTGTATCATATAATAAGTATGTATTTAAAAAAAAGTATTTAAGTATTCTATCCGTAATCTAGTTCCCATATTGCAAGCTATGCTTAGTTTGGGGCTAGATGGCGCCGTGTAAAAATTAATGTCCTATAATATTTATTTAATGTCCTATAATATTTATTAACAATAAGTCTATGTCCTACTCTAGGATATTCCATCTCCTTGCTGATTTAATTTTGTTCAACAAGCAAACAGACATACCCTTTTTACCTTTCGATTTATTAGTAATACAAGTCAATGTACCCAATGGGGTTCCCCAAAATGGGATTCCCCTGTAAAATCTCTTACGTAAACCTTTACTACGATCAACAATCTGCCTGCCAAGTGTGGTGTAAAACTCTACAGCTTCGTAGGAGGCTCCTTTCAGCAGTGGACACAAATAGGCTGTTGATTTGACGTGATGTGAAAATCTCAATATCATCCCGACTTCTTAAATTCCTACCAACTTTCGACTCTTGTTTTACCAGAACCTCTGATATAGCTTCAAATTTAAATATATTACTTATTATATTTTAACCGCCTCTGTTGATTAGTGGTTCAATCCACCGATTTCAGATCCAGAGGTACCGCGTTTGATCCCCAGCGGGAGTTCAATATTGTGCTTGGTTTGGTTGGTGGTAGGACTTTGTTTAAGTCCGTCTGGCTAGCTACCACCGTCGCCATAACATCAATTCTAAAATTGTTTTATTTCGGCATTTAGAGGTAAGATAGCCAGTTCCTCAGTTAGTTGAGGATTCCGGATGATGTGCGCCTCAACCTTCGGTCTTCGGCGAGACGAATGCCAAACGCTGCCATCGTACAATAAAAAATAAAAATAAAAAAAGGGCTTGCAAGATTTTTCACACTTATTCTTTCCAAATACAAAAGCCAGCTGCGTTTGTTTTAATTATCATAAGCCAACAAACGGACGCGCACTACTAATAAGGAAAGGCATCCGCTATCAAAAGCTTACAAAACTTGGTTCAAAGATCTTTGTAGTTAGGGCTCTTATCCACCTACGCCGAGAAAGGTTTATAGTATCCTTAGAAATACTCTTAAAACATAATTGCATGAAATGAACACAGAAAAAACATTAAATCAGCAGAATTATTTTTCAAATCTATTAAAAAAGATTATAAAATGATGCCATTTAATATTTTAAATGGCATCATTCTCTAAAATTGTAATAAAAATTTAAAAATTATAAAAAAAAAAATATTAAAAAAAATCCTAAATGATTTTTATTCATTCACACTCACCTAGTTGAATTCCGACCGTCTTTCTAATCTCCTTTTGAACCTTTTGAAGACTGAATAATAAGCTTTTTTTTATTTAGTACGAGTCAGCACTTAGCCTCAAAACTTGCACATGCAAAGATGAAGTCTATTGGATGGAGCGGGCCTACCCAGAAGGTATCTATTAACTATCTAGAACGTAATTTATAGAAATATTCTTTTTAACATGAAAAGCCTCACAGCTTCGTTGGTAGCTGTGCCTGTGATGAATATTATTATAGATGTTTAATATGTGTTTGGGTGTTACATTGGGTGTATGTATGTATGTACAAAAAAAAAGTGTTTAGGCTCTTTCCGGAATCTAGTTCCCATATAACAAGCGATGCTTAATTTGGGGTTATATGTGAATGTAAGCAACATCAACGGTGATTACATCACTCACCATCAATTTGCTACAACATAGTCATAATGGAGATTACAGACCTCAATATTGTATCCAGACAGGTTGTACTTGAAATTAACATGGGAAAGACGAATATCAAACGCCTATGTCACACTCATGCCTGCCCATATTGGTACCTAACGTTGGTATCGAAGGTAGAATCAGATGGTCCAACTAGCTGATTACAAATATTTTGATAAAGAGGTCAATCAACGAACGCAACTCGGATGGGCGACGTTCAGAAAGCTTCGGAAAGCTTCGGAAGTCTTCAATCAGTGTATGTTCCCAGTGATGATCTATGGACCTGAGACGTGGTCGCTGACTATAGGCCTCGTGAGCTATGGATGCTATGCTTGGAGTTTCACTACGTGACAAAATCGTGAAGATCAAAAGTTATAGGCCTCATAGCTTGTAGAACCGATAACTGCTGGGGAGTAAGTGTGACCACGATTAAACGCGAAACGGAGTGTGCGCGAACAGAGAAGACCACTCGGTGGACCGATGACATTGTGGCGATTGCATTGGTCGATGGATGAAGGTGGCTCAGGATCGCTATTTATGACGTCGATGACGTGTATGAATATAAAAAAAACACACTCCGGAGGATGCTGACATCCGTTGCCTGGTGAGATCCTTGAATTGCCTTTTACGACATTTTGAAATTGTGTCAGTTCATTTTTAAGCCTTACTAAGCGGAGTTCATTCCACTAAACGTAACGTAACGGTAGACGCAGCTATCACCATATTTAGCGTAGCGTCGCATCGCTTTGATGTGATGTGCTCTTTATCTATTGATTTATTAAAAGAACAGGATGAAAGATATTATAGGTTTGTCTCTGAATTAAAATAAATTCCTATCGGATTTCGTGGAACAGAAGTAGATTTAAAAATCTTAGAAAGTCACCAAGCCGAAACTCAAAACCACGATGCGACATAATGTACGTAGGTAGTATTTTCTGTGATGTAAAGCTCTGTGAAACTATGTAAAAAAAATAAGAAATTTGTAACTCATTTTGTAGTCGTTGAAGAACAGACACTGGAAGTTGATTCCAAATTTTGCAGAGCGCATTATAAATGATATGCCTCTGTGCTCTAGTGATTTGCCCACCGGTATTAGACCCTGAGATCCCGGGTTCCATCCCCAGGGAGTACTACAAATTTGTGCTTTGTTTGGTTGGTGATATGAATAAATAAATAAATATTTCAGGACATTAATTTCACACAGCGCCATCTAACCCCAAACTAAGCATAGCTTGTATTATGTATTATGTTATCCTTAAATACAAACTATTATAATACAACAAATGTTTGTCCTGGGTGGGAATCGAACCCACAACCGCAGAAGGCAGAGCTACTACCAACTGAGTTATGAGGCTTGTTTGTATAGGACTTGTTTTCGGTCCGCCTGGCTATCTACCACCATCTTACCTAAGACACATAATCGCCGCCATAATCACATTTCTATATGATCATAACTTGATACCAGGTGAGACTAAAAGGCTGAGCGCTTACCCGTCATGAAATTTAAAAAAAATCTTGAAAGCGTTCTAAAATCAAAATCGTTATCAGATATCATAGTGACACACATATTGTTTATTTAGTATACATTTTTGAGATCATTTTGAAACGTTAAATCTATCGCTTGTCCAAATTATTACAGGACATAAATAGGGCATAAACTTAAAATAGGGCATAAACTTCACACAGCCCCTTCCACGCCCAAATATAGCAAAGCATGTAGTAGGGTATAATAGTATACTATATTATGAAAAAAACTTGTATCCATTTTTTTTTTGTAAATACATAGGTACTTATCATACAATACAACACCTAAAAATGGGACAAACATCAATATTCATCACAAAAATGTTTGTCCTTAGTGGGAATCGACCACAACCTCAGCGCAGAAGGCAGAGCTTACTACCAACTGAGCTGTGAGGCAAGAGCCTCGGGCTAATAAATGGTATATTGGACAGAATGATGATGAAAACTAGCAGCGCGTCTGAGCAGGCAAACTGCAAACTTATAATCCAGAAATTCCAAGCACAAATAGATAGTCCTTTCGCGGCGTGGTTGTGTCCGTAACGAACTTGATAGCGACTGTAACATGTAACGAAACGACTATAATAGGCTGCGTGGGCTCATCTCAACACTTCTTTCTTTGTGAATCTGCTGCTATTCAGAGAAATACATTTAAAGTAAAGCGACAAAGCTTGTTGAGGTGTGGCTTAAGCTCTTGGAAAGGTTTACCATCCATCCAATCTTACCTCTGTGTAGTCACCTCTGTGGTCTAGAGGTTCAACCCACCGATTTCAGATCCAGGGGTCCCGGGTTCGATCCCCATGGGGAGTACAATATATTGTGCTTGATTTGGTTTGTGGTAGGACATTGTTGAATTCCGCCTGGCTAGCTACCACCATCTTACCTAATTATATCGCCATAATAACAATTCTAAAATTGTTGTGTTCCGGGATTCAGGGGTAAGATAGCCAGTTCCTCAGTTTGTTGAGGATTCTGGGTGAAGTGCGCCTCCACCTTCGGCCTTATCTCAACTTGTTACCAGGTGAGATGAAGGCCAAGCGCTTCCCCGTCGTTCAATAAAAAAAAAACCTAAGTAACTAAGTTGCCATAACAACGATTCTAATTTGTTATGTTCAGGCATATAGAGAGGTATGGTAGAAAGTTTCTTAGTTTGTTGAGGATTTCAAGCGAAATGAGCTTCCAACTCCGGCCTTATATGAAAGCCTAGTACTTCCCCGTCATACAATAAAAACAAACTATTCTTAACAGCGCTTTAAAATCAAAATCACTTATCATTTACAAATGTTATAGTGACACACTCATTGATTATTTAATAAAAAAAAAAAAAATTAAGTCATCTCATGGGTTTTTTTTTATCCATTTTCAGTGAACTACAAAAGGGATCTTTAAACATTCAGGTCTCGTGTCTACCTCTGGTTTAGGCTGTGCGTCGATAGTCAGTCAGATATACGACAGTGAATATACATAAGATTATTGACTGATAAATCTTTCAAATATATTGCCAGGACTTCAATTCCGTGGGTATGTTATTCAATTTTTATTTTAGTAAAGATGTGACATAAAATGGAGCACGCTTGTTTTAAATGGAACCTATTCACTCTGATTTAGATATATAAGTAATATAATAAGAAGACCCCTCTGTCCCAGATAGGCAAATTATTCTTCCAAGATAATCAACTCAACTCATCACAGGACTTTGGGAGATTCTAAGCATTTATTATTTTTTTAAAGTACAAAAGGAAAAGTAAATATCAGATTTTATTTTATTCATCAAAATCAAAACATCAAAACTCAACAATACAAACGTAAGTAGTTTTTTATTAATTTCAAAAACGTCGAAAACATTAAATTTTCCAAGAATAATTGAATAAAGATAAATGTGTCTGCTGTGGACACAGTTCTGATTTTGTTTTTACAACTTAGCTTATCCTTATCCAAAAGTTACACTTTTTTTTGAATTGTTCATTTCATTATAATAGTGCTACTACTAGGCCTTCTACAAATATCGGATACGTGTGTACATCTAAATATGGACAGAGATTCCTCTCAAGCTGAAGTTGTTTTTAAATTGTATACTGAATAATTCAAGACCACTGCTACACGAAATATCTTAGGACCATTTATATAATCAATAAATTTAACTTTGATCAGCAGGTACTGCAGGTTAAGCCTTTAAGGTTTCACTAAACACTAAGCCAGTATCAACTACAAAAATGCCACTGCTATATTGTTAACCGGAAGAGAAAAAGATTACACACAATTTATCGAGTGGAAGACGTAACAGATATAAAACTCAAACAAAGCCATCAAAGCTGGCTCAATTAATTCGCAAGTGAGTGTATTCAGATTATTCACCTCGTAATTACACTTCCGTGCAAATTAATTGGCGGTTATGACTGTTACATGCTGTATCACCACGGTAATATAATTATACTATCTGAAGGAATGTAATAGTTGGAGGAGGAAAATTACTTTGTGAATTCTTAGAGTTCTGCACACAAAAAGTATAAAGGGACACTGTTTTTTTTATTGTGCGACGGGTGAAGCGCTTAGCCTTCATCTCTCCTGGTTTCAAGTTATAAGGCCGAAGATGGAAGCGCTTCACCCGGAATCCTCAACGGTCTGGGGAACTGGCTATCTTATCTCTGAACGTCGGAACACAACAATTTAGAATTGTTGTTATGGCGACAGAATTAGGTAAGATGGTGGTAGCTAGCCAGACGGACTTCGGACAAAGTCATACCACCAACCAGATCAAGCACAATATTACCTTAGGCTTCGTTGTCCTACAGATCTTCAGAAAGCTATATCTTTTGAAACGTAATAGGTCGTCTCTGCCCCCGTCGACATCACAGAGGATGTAGAGTTTAGTAGGTATGTACCTCTATATATCTATTCAACAAGGTTAGTTGCATAAAATATACCTACTTTAATATTACTTACTATAATAAGTCCAACACGTTGTGTTGCACTTTACCGTCGATTGTAAACTCGTCCAGTTAGTGATGTCACTGTGATCTGTTGTGATGTGTCACTGTGATTTGTTTTCTTGTTGTGACAGATTATGTTTTGACTCACTTATTATAATCTCTCTTATGTTCCATTTTTTATATACAACTAGGAGACGGAACAAGCAAGTAACCCACCACTAGTAGTAGTTAAGTGCACTCTTGCCTGTAACAATGCTTTACTGCGTAGGTCAAATCCACAAGGAACATAGCATTCACGGCACTGCATTGCGCCCGTCAACTTGAGGCATAAAGGTGTTAAGCCTCGCGTGCCCTTAATTTCATCGACGACCATACCCTTCAAACCGGAACACAGCAATGCTGCTTGGCGGCTGAAATAGATCTGGTGGTAGTACTTCTCCGGACGAGCCCTTTCACAAGGGGCTCTACTACTCTTATACTGACGGCTGATCAACTGTACGTGTAAACCTCTGATAAAAAACGTACGAATATAAAGTCCTGAATTATTTTCTTAACGACCCCTAAAACATTTCACATTGCATAATACTTAATAGATACATACGACAATAACAAACATACACAATGATTTATAATATATTGCATTAAATATTCATTAGGTAATTTTCTGGATAGGCTCGCTCCATCGTAGATTCTAACAAGTTTTGAGGACACAAGCCGACTCATACTTAAAAAAAAGCAGAATTCCGTTACTAGAGGAGAAATCATGCTCTTTAACCATGGTTTTTAAAATCAGCAGTGTTTTATCGTGCCTGATAGGTACACACGATACAGACCCAGATTCAGCTAGACCAATCGCTTCACTATGACAATGGGATCGTCGCCGAATTGCCTCAAACGGTCATAGCAAAGCGATTGGTTTAGTAGAATCGCGGGCGCGGAAGGGGTAAACAGAATCTAGTCCAGCTGAAACAGAATATACGAATTCCGACGAAGCCGTATATACTACTTACGCTTCCTGCGGAGCTCCGACACATGTTCATACTAGCAAGCCAAATAATTATATTTAATTATATATTACGTAGACCGAACTACAGGCGTTCTAGTTGGTTTACTACGAAAAATGAAACATGACGTTTTTTAGTACAAAAATGACAGAAGTTCATTCGGATCCGACGACGTTTGATTTGCATAGTAGGGCCCCAGGTTATCGGAACTTCTGGGGGCTAAATGGCTGTATTCCATGCAGACGAGTCGTGGAGTCTCAGGGTAGCCAGTTGAAGATTTAATTGAATGGGTGTGACTTTATAAGCTTTCACGATTCATCATCTTTCTGCCCGTAATCCTACGTGGGATCGGCACATGTCTTGTTGCCATGTTGTAAAAGTTTTGGCTGAAATTTTAAGATTGGCTACCTGACTAAACTCCTTGGGAATTCTCGGTTGTGTGGGATTAGAGGAAAACTAGTAAATTAAGTGGATAAGGAGGGATATGGATATTAGTATATGGAAAAAGGGTATGTTGTGTAATAAAATATATCTCATGCAATTGTTTTATTTTAATTTAGCTCTATCGTAAAATACGCTATCATAAAAAACAAAACCTAGCACGTGATAAAACAGTTAAATCTGAGTTAAAGCTGTGCATAGCCTAATGTCGAAAACAATAAAACAAAAACTAAAGACTACAAAATTAAAGCTCATCCTTTGCAAATACTAAGCCAGTCTTAGTACTTTACTTACTAAGCCGAATGTCAGAAATATTATTGGTGCATTGCCGGGATTAGAACCTCGACCTCCGGATCAGAACTAACACATCTACCCACTTGGCCACCAAGTTACCTATTACATGAAGCATGACGTAATATTTTTATCACCATCCCAATTTGGTGGCATCATACCACTATCTCGTGAGATAACGTTATTTGAGCTGGTCGAGATAATACCGGTTACTCATACTTAATTTCAATTTACACTGGGCGTTTACTTCTGTACCTTGAATCTTTTTGTTAACGGTTACAAAGCCAAAACTCGGATAACCCAAAACAAAAATCTAGATTTCTAGTATTTATTGTTATAATGCACATGACACAATATTATATTTATATTGTTTCGTATAGTTGAGAGTTGAAAAAAGTAAAAGCCAGTTCTTCTGTTGAAGATTCCGAGTGGAGGGCACTTCACTCTTCGGCCCTAACTTAGCTTGTAACCAAGTTAGATGAAGGCCAAGGAATTCCACGTCGTGCAATAAAAAAAAACAATCAAACGGGATACAAAACAAAGTACCTACGGGAGCCATTGTAAATTGCCTTGGTGAATTACAATTCAAGCACATCAATTGTAGCCTCAAAAGACATAATTATATTTTGATACAAAAAAACAGATGTTTATCCATATTTTTAGGCGTGGTTAAATATGAAAAAGAAACAATCATTATAAATGAAATTTTGGAAAAATACGCGCAAAATACCCGTTTCTTCGTATCAAATTATTGGTTCTAATCGCAAAAGTTTCAAAAAGACGATTTTACCTGTATATAATCTTAAAATGGTCTAACAACCAACCTAAGATATCGTATCCATTGTTTGTAAGATCAATGTTTTCTAGTTATAGACACATTTTGTAAAGACACGATGTACTTTAATAAGAACAGTAAAATATAGAAGAGGCAAAATAATAGCTTTTTTACAAACATAACAGGAACAGAAGGAAAGATAGAAGGCAAGAGAGAGAGAGGAAGGCCTAGAATGTCGAACAAGGAAATTAAACAATGCCTTTGACTAGTGGGAGAAGATACATTGATTTCCCCAAAAAGAGCCTAGTTTTTAACCCATTGTTTTCCATGTGTCCCGCATATGGGACTCCCAGAGTATCACACCAAATGGTCAGAACTTCAAAAATATATTGTTTTGAACTAACTACTACCTCTGAAGGTTCCAAAAACTGCAGGAAATTATCCATCAAATATTTTTATTATCTAACAAGAATTCTAAAAACTGATTTTTTATGCTCAACTGAGTTTTTTAAGCAGGTAGCATCAATTTTTTTTGAAAACATTAAAGGAACAGACCCAGCTTTTCTACGATTTTATTATAAGTATAGATTATTACATACATGTTTATATGATTATTACGTATATACATATTATTATTTTATGTGTAATGGATATTTTGAAGTGTTTATTGATATTTTCAATCTCATGAGCACCTATAAACCGTGGACCTGAACTTTAGTTGAAGAAACTTGTCTCCATGTTGATAAGCGGTTATCTCGTGGTTAAATTGGAGCCGGAACTGCGGTCGTTAGTTCGATAAAACTTACGGGTTTTTACTGTTAGGCTTAGTTCTACTGACTCGTTCGTTTCCCATAGTTAACCTTATTGTGAGTAAAGTGTAGTGGAGGGCCGGACGGCTGAATGAATGGCAATTCTTTATTGTACATCACTCGTCTTCTACCTCTCATTTGGATCAATATATTGGTATCGGTTTACCGCATATAATATTTACTTTTTAGGTTAGGTTAGGTACAGTAAGAACTTTTTCGTCGTTTTTTCGTCGATTCTTTTTTTGATTGAGGTTTGACTTAACAATTGAATTAAATTGATAATCAATGGATGTTATAAAACACCCTGGTTACATAAGGCATGTTATAAAAATTATATTTATCCACAAAAAAAAAAAAAACTTTAGTACACCTTTTTTCAATGCCGATGAACTTATACAGTAAATAAGCGTGAAAAATAACAATTTTAAACGAAACAATTTAGTTTACCTCACATTTACGACCTTCGTTTTCGACGCGAGGTAGCGATTTTAGTGCTGTGATTTGTCGATAATCGCGCGGAAGGTTATCGATAACGTGCCGTTTTTAGGACGTGTCTTAGCCCCCCGCTGGGAGCACCGGCTGGTCTGTTTACGCGACCAGTCAGTTAGCTTCGCTCACGCGCAGCGCATGCCCGCCAGCCGCCTGCGCGCACGTGCGTTCGAGACCCGAAACGATCGAAAATCAGCTGTCAAACTTTGACGTTTCGTAATTCACGAACTATTTCACGCGTGAACGCGTACCCGATACCAATTCCAATGGTGACAAGTGACGAAGAAGTTTTTTCTCGTGTTTTACCGTACCATGAAGCCGGAATGCTTTTTTTGAATGAATAATTCAAGCCGCGTAGTGTTTTGTCGCGAGTGCTAGTGATGTGATTACCTGGATCGATCTATCCGTGACGGTTTTCGTGTGGCGGTAGCATGTCGCATTGATGTCTTTCGACGCTGATATGTCTGCTTTGCTGAGCGACCTGCGATGGGTGTACGAAGGCGATTTGTTTACGCTGTCATTGCAAAACGGTGAGTGGAGTGTACATACCTACAGCTTAGCTGTGACCTCTCGGACTTGGCCATTATGATGAGTGCCTACTTACTCGGTTCCAATGTTGACTTTACTACGTAAAGAGCTGGATGCTAACTTGAAAGCCTCGCATAAAGTGACGTGAATATGTGAACATATATGTTTATGTTTACCTTACTAATAACGTAAAAAATTAACATTTTTAGTTGTAAGCTTTCTTATGTAATTTTTTTTTAGATTTAAACGCACTAACGCAGGTACAAAACAGCCAACTAAAGAAGAAAAAACTAGAACTTAAATTTTACAGAAGACGCCATAAAACCAGGATTTGTTTATTTGTACGTCAAATAACGATGGCGTGTCGCTAACAAGCTTCTTCCTTCAAATTACTTCGTGTCGATATATTGAGAGCAAACATTACACTTCCGAATTCCTCTAAAAGTGGATATCTACGTAATGTGTGTCAGGTGTTTGACCAAATGTGGAAGAAGATCTCTAAAATGTCTCGTTAAAAATAACATTTTAGACATTTGAGAAAATACATACATATTACGTAATTCATACATTCCGAAGGTACCATAATATGAAACCTTCAGAAAACCTCCAGGATTTTTTTGAAACATTGACGCGCTCTCTTTTAAAGTTGCTAGAAATGAGTTACAATGTTTTCCCTTGCAGATGTCGATATTATTATTGCACTTAAAGTACCAACTTACTTGAATAAAATATGTGTGAAAAATACCACACATAAACATAAAAAAACAAACTCATTGTTAGGTATACTCAAGGTTCCGAGAAAATAGTACACGAGAAACAATGTTTAACAATTAGGTGTTATATATATCTCAAACATTTGTTTTATCAAATTGCTTGTTGGCAATTGCTTATTATAATGTTGTCAATTGGCCAACAAGTCGATTGTTATGTTATATAATCAAAACAACATCCCTCGGTAGCTTATCTGTCAAAGTGACAGCGAACGTCACTATTTCAAGTTTAAAAATTACTTAGCGGCACGCACTGGACATTGGACAAGTACAAGTAGGAAATAAAGGCTGTCGTCCAAGGTGAGCTAGCTAGCCTGTTAGCGAAGAACAACTTAATAAACTGTGGCAAAATCCACAGTTGCTTACATGCAGAAAGCTAGCTACTTCACACTTACTAGGTAATTACTGATACCAATTAGTCCCTGCCTTGACATGATCTGTCCTGCATTTCATTCCTTACGGAGTGTCACTCACTAATAACTACATTATTTTCTTCTCATTTATTCATCTCTGAGATATACTTTACAAAGAGATTTGTCTACATTTGACAGGACCTTGACATAGTTCGTCTCACAGCATTTATCTCTTACATAGTGACTGTCATAATTACTATCAGTACATTATTTTCTGCTCGTTCATTCTTCTCTGCGAGTTTTGCCTACTTTTGACAGAACCTGCAATGCTCAACATGATCTGTCTTACTGCACTTATTTCTTACGATGCGTCACTTTCACTACATTATTTCTTCTTGTTCTTTCTTCTCTGAGACATACTTTGCCAAGATATTTGTCTACGTTTGAAAGTACTTACCATCCTTGATATGATTCGTCTCAATTTACTTATCCCTTACGTAGTGCCTCTATTACTACATTATTTTCTTATCGTTAATTCTTCTCTACGAGTTTTGGCTACTTTTGGCTGGGCCTGCAATGTTGAAACGACTTGACATGAACCTACTGCTACTGCTACCCATATATCAATATATGTCATTTCTTATCTATTATCTATATTTCATATCTATTATAATGAAAATTAAATTTTCATTGAACAGCTTCAAATCCGAAGAGGACCAGGACGATTTTTTTCGTTACTCTACTTTCATAGCAATTTAACTATTGTTGATAGCTGATTTTATGACTTTGATCCCAATATCCTGTGGCAAATTTTTGAAATCCTGACTTAGTGCACCCCTACACTGTAAATAAATCACGTCTACAGGTTTGAATTGTGCGTTGATTGTCTTGTCAATCAATCGGCAACACGACGATTAAATATATATAAAGTTTCAGTTATTCAGTTTAGTGCTTTACCACTTTCGCACTCTTGTTGTACCTGCGCGTTGTCTTACTGTATTTATATGTACTGTGGAAATCGTGTTCTTCATTACTGTACGTTATTTGACCGGTCCGCTAAACGGTGCATTTTATGTTTTGTTGTGAAAAACTGTATAATGCGTAGCAAGCGCTGGGTGGTTATGCAAATCGCGACTCGCGCTTGCTCACTAGGTTTGCTAGTAGCTTAGAACCTTAGAAGGAGGGTTATGTTTTTTGAGAGTAGGTACGGTAGGTGATATAGCTTCAAAACTTGCGTGAGTCGGATGAAACATTTTAAAACACAGATTTTACTCATGTAAGTTTATGATTTTAGGCAAGGTATAAATAGTAGACGTGCATTTTTATTCCATTCCACCAATGATATCTCGATCTTTTATAATGTATATTTTTTAATATCATGCCTAGTCCCAGATCTTGAGTATATATTACTAATACGTATTGCATGTTAGACTAAAGTGAAACATGAGAAAATAATGATTATTTACCACCATACCATGTCTGTAGCAATAAAGATATTTTAATTTGAATTTGTAATATGTGAACTAGATAACGGGAGATTAAGGTACCTATGTATACTTATTTTTGTAAACAATTACTTATCATACAATACAACATCTTAACACAGAGCAAACATATATATTCATCATACAGATATTTTGTCTGTGGTAAGAATTGAACCTACAACCTACAGCGCAAAAGGCTAACCTATCCAAAATGTTGTATCAATGAAGTGCCCTTTTGGCTTTTTGTAATAAAAAAATATCGGTACTGTCGGCTCGCAAATTCTGTCATCATCATAGATTAAATCTATATAACTCTATAATTACGGGCATTTATAATAAATACTCCAAAGGCGGATGTAACACTTACACAAAATACTGACTAGAACATCCTACAACATTTTCTTAGTAATGATAATGACTGAACCATTTACGAGAATGTTTGATCTATTTCTACAAGATGGCTGATGGACTCAGCTTGACGAGTAAAAGAGTCACAGTATGTTTTGTAACTAACGCGAAAAAATAAAGTCAAAACATTTTTTTACATTTTTTTTCAAGGCCTATCAAATAAACTAATAATAAAGAAACAAAATAAAAACTAGGGAGAGTGATTTAAAAAAATCTTACGTACATTTGTTTAACTTCTAAACACCAATAATGGCCACTGCTGGACAGGTCTTCCTCCAGAATTAGTCTGTCTTGCCATAATCACCATAATTGTCAGGCGGATTGTTGATTGAGGTTTTATGTACATATTTTGTATATTTACAAATGTTATAATGACACAAACAAAATGTGTCATTATAACATTTGTAAAATAATGCTGTGATGTTTTTAGATAATACACAGAAGTAGGTGAGCTGCAAGCTAGAACCCTTCTTCTGGGGAGAACTTAGTTTGGGGCTAGATGGCGCTGTGTGAAATTAATGTCCTGTATTTTTTTTTATATATATATTTATCCCTTAGTCGGTTTCAACGACACCTATATAGATAATAAAAAAAGCTATCAAAAAGCGCGGTATGTTTGTGGTTGTACTGAGTGTCGCAGTGACATCATGCATCATACATACGTTTTATTCATCATACATGAATAAAACGCACACATGAAAGACACACATGCCACGTTCGTTACACCGACGACCACATTTTCAAACAACTGGTAAGCTGAAGGTTAAACCAATAGGTAAGTTAGACAGTCATTATCATCATAAAAACATACATGATATCATTATGTAGGTATACACGTACATTATCGTATCGTTGTGGAATTAGGGGTCCTACATTTTACAAAGTTTTGTGTCTGTTGAATTCAATTAAAATCTTTATTAGTGCGTCACATCAAAAGCACACGGTCCACTGTTGGACAGAGCCTCATCGAAAGCTATAGGGTTCGCCACCCTTGATCGCAGTAAAGGTAGGTGCTGCCCTTCTTCTAGTGAGATCCCTTAGTCTGCTTTTACGATATCCATGGGCTGAGTTTGATGTGTCAATTCTGCTAGCAGTGAATTTGTGTAGTGAATTCGATTCTAACGTATTTGAAAATGATGATGCTATAAATAACCTCTTTTGTAATTCAGACAATTTAGTTTGTCTGAAAGATATTGCTCTTCTGCTTGTAATTTTATTTGCCAAGCATGTTAATTGAACACTATTTTTCCGGCTCCATTAAAGTTCAGTCAATTTCATTCAGGTTGTCTGAAATTGATTGCTTTGATCTATAAAACCACCTTCTGTATTGCGATTATTTAGGCTTATAATTTTGTTCGTGTCACCACAATTGGCAATTAAATTTATGATTTGTTTGGTTGTGGTTTTTATCCCACCTCTACTTTGGCCTTTACGGCGATACACATTCCGCCTGCCAAGTGTGGAGATTATGGCTAAACCTTCGCATTTTTGGCTCTGTCCAGCTTGGTGTAAAAAACTCAGTATCAACCTATCATATATTTGAAATAACCACAGTTTTATTTTTCACACATTTTTAACTACAGATATTCTTGGCTTCCTCAGTAGGACAAATTTTCAGTGTCACAATTGTTTCTTCACTTCACATTAGACTTTCCTGAAACATAAATTCTTGAACATAATGTTTTTGGTACACGTGCACCAGCAAAGGCATACATTAATAATTTACTGGCTTAATTTAAACCGTTGTATATCTACAGAGCCAAAACTTTCTTTATTTAAATTTTAATTAGTTAATTAAAATTACAAAAAACAAGTTTTTCCTCGTTTTTTGTTATTTTGTAACATTTATCTCTTTCCAACGTGAAAACGTAAGCGTCCTTCACCACGTGGGTAGCTTAATCTGCCTAATTAAAATGTCACAGCCAACACAATGCCATGACAAAAGACCTACTTTATAATCCGCAGCGCGAATATTTGTGAAAATGGAAATTTTTGAAAAATACCTGTGTATAGGTAGTGCGCGATTGTCTGTTTGACCTGCGCCCTTATTCTGTATGACCTATCGTGTCTTAACGCGCCCGCGTTACGATATCTACGTGGAATCATCGTATTGACATATCGTAACGCGGGCGCGATAAGACACAATGGTCATACAGAATAAGGGGGCTGGAGTCAAGCAGGGACGCTACCGCCGACGGCGAAGCCGATCTCCATTGATGGCTTTAAATTAGCTTCATGAGAACTAGAAACGATTTTTACCGTCAAATGTACTGAACGGATAGGTTTCATAACATGTGTACACTTTTGAGATGGGAAACGCCATTTCGGATATGACACATACCTAAATCGGTAAAAATCGTTTCTAGTTCTCATGGAGCTAATTTAAAGCCATCAATGGAGATCGGCTTCGCCGTCGGCGGTAGCGTCCCTGTAAGGCCGAAGGTGGGAAGCGTATTCCTCCTACATATAATAAATATCAGTCTGACAGATCTGGACCTGCCTTTCCACCTTATCATAACATGACACCTCGAGCAAGGCCAAATGCTTTCTGACAAAAAAAAAAATGTAGGACTAGCTTTTACATTGTTTTACTCAGATAAAATAGTCTATGTTGAATTCCATGGCCACGTTCGATATCAGAATACCTACTATTCTGATATCTGAGCCCATAGCATTCACTATATCTAGCGTTTTTAGCCGTTTAATCGTGCAAGGTAACAAACAAACAAATAGACCAATTAACACAGCGCCCCTTTCAAATTTATAAAGTTGGTGTGTATGGTTACACTAACATTAAATTTACAAAATGCATATAGTACCTATATCAGGTATACAAAACATATTTTCGTTACTAATGTCTTATAAAAGCATCGGCCAATATAAAGCGTCGATATTAAAACATCGTCCTTAACTTTGACGAATTAAATAGTAATTAAAAAAACAGATCTATGTACTTAATAGCTATAAAGTGCACAGCCATGCACCGATCATAAATATTATATCTATGAGGAAAGCATTACCACAACAAAGTAAAAACACAATACAGAAGCGCAACTTAAAATGTAACCCCTATTATTATTGACACGCAGTCCTAACCCTACACAAGGATTTCCGGTAAAAACCACAGTAAGGGTAAGGGCGGCACACCCCTAGCCATTATGTCAATCTAAAGGTAAAGCGTTATAAATGGTATAGATGTGTCATAAAACTAATTAGTAATTCCTACTAAATAGTAATTCAATTTATATTTCGTTTACTTTTATAGCTTACTTACATTTTCTGAGCTTAGAACTGAATAAATAGAACGTTTATATCTTATGTTTACAGTATGAAGCACAACCTTTTCTTCTTTACTTAGGTACCTTCTAAAAATATTATTAAACCCATGTTCTCTATAAGCGATTTTTTGTAAATTTTTTAGAATAAATGTCCGTTTGATGTTTAGGTACCTTCTGACCCTTTACGCAACTCAATGTACTTATGTACTCGAAGCCAGTGTAGTTTCAATCTAGACGTGATACTTCTTTTAAGTTACACTGTGGCTTATTTTATGACGGATCCTAAGAGTCTGGAACTGGTCTAGTAATTAAGCATACCCGTAGGCAAATAGGAGAAATAAACTTCAATTGCCTTGAGTATGTAATTACTTTGACTGCTGAAGTACCCAAACGACTAAAGGAAACATAAATTGAGCAAATAATACATTGAGTGATAACAAAATAATACAGGTACTTTTAATACTATGCAAATTTCATTTTCTCAAAATCGGAAAAGGTAGTTCAAATGTTATATGAGAGTAATATTTTAAATACTAACTGGAGTCACTAAGATAAGATGACGCAAACGTAAATAGCATGAACAGATCCACCAAAGCGTCGATTTCACAACATTGCTTCTAAAACTGTGACCTCATGATCATAAAAACTGGAATTCTTAATCATTACGTCACTTACTTAGTGGTTCCGTGCAAATTCAAACAGGCGGGGATAATCAATGGCATCGATTAATGAGTATAGCCGGGTATAATCGTTCAAACGCCCGTTTATATCATGATACTAATCCAATGATGTGCATATTCCAATGTCTCATCAAAATTAAACATTATTTACCTGCTAGAAATTTTAAAGTGTTGTGGAATTATATTAAAAAAACTCACGTGGTGGTGGTGTGGTGTGATTTCATTGGTGGTATTTGGACAAAAAATCGGTCTCCTTTTGCTAGTATCTAATATCGTCTGACGCTTTTATATCTGATTGATTTTTATGGCTGATTGATACTATGGCTAATATATTTGAGGCTTCGATAATCCTTTGTCATCTGTTGAATGAATTATAACAGAGGTGCTAGTTACACTGAGAAATATAGCAATGTAGTAGGTATTTTCTGTTCTAGCTGTACGAAAGTTCAAAAACAAGGTGATCACAATAAAATACAAATGTTTAATAAATTGCCTACAAATATTAGTAACATAGAACATCTGACACTTTTCAAACAAAAAATCAAATATTACCTGGAGAGAAATGCATTCTATAGCTTGAATGAGTTTATGAACGCAAAGATACACGAATCCTCATTTTGTATGACAATGAATATGACTAATTATATATAAATAATAGTGACATTACGCATATGGTAGAAAGTGTAACTTAACTTAATTTATTTTCTTGTTTGACATTTTTGTGCTATTTAAAAATCTGTTTTATAATGGTTATTTTCTGAAATTGACATATTTTTTAAATTTTTTTACTCATTATTTTGACATTTTATTATTTCTTATTGTGATGTTGTTTGTTTGTTTGATTATCTAATGACCATTCTAAGATTTTATATAATAAATACTATAATTTTGTATTGTATCTAATGACTTGCCTTGTATGACATCTATGTTATAATATGGCCAATAAATAAATCTGAATCTGAATCTGAAAACTTCTTACTAAAGATATTTGTGGCAGCAGTTATGTGTTATAGGCTTTTTTGTGTGTTAACCTTTCTATGGAGAGGATTATAAAAGATAACTCCCATTGCATATTTGTTTTATGAGTTGCAGTTTTATTAATTACGTGTACCTACGGTAAAATATGTTAATTCATTCATTCGTTCATTCAAAACAGGAACAAAGTTATTAATAGATTAGCGAGTAAACAGCAGAACAGAACAACAATCGTGTCCGTGATTAAATACTTCTAGAAATACATTAAAGTGTGTAGAAAATACAAATTATATATCGCGTATGATGGATATACCTAGCTTGTAATTACGCTGAACATGGCCCCAGTATAGTAATCATCTAGGATCACCGTCTAGAAGCAAAGTTTGTGGCGTTTGCATTCATTCATTCAACAACATAAACCAAGCCTCATAGCTCAGTTGGTAGTAGCTCTGCCTTCTGCGCTGTAGGCTGTGGGTTCGATTCCCACCCAGGACAAACATTTGTGTGATGAATATAGATGTTTGTTCTGTGTTTGGGTGTTGTTTCATATAGTACGTATGTGTTTACAAAAAGTATTTAAGTATTCTATTCCATATTAATTCTTAATACATATTATATAGTTCCCATATTACAAGCTATGCTTAGTTTGGGGCTAGATGGCGCTGTGTAAAATTAATATCCTGTAATATTTACTCATATTTATTTATTTATTTATTTATTCATTCATTCATTCACCTTTCGGTCTCTGATAACGGCCCCGTGTGTAAAGTCAGCAACCGGCCTTTCTAGGAAGCGATCGTCGTAAACCCAGCATTCCACGCAGTGACAATACTAGAGTCAATAAACGCACAATACAAAGTGACCTACTATATCTCCGATCTAATAGTTATGATCGGGGTCGGGGGTCAAATGGATCGTCAGACGGTCAGCATTCTTTCCGAAACTGTTTTAACTCGAGCAATAAAAGTATATAGAGCCTTGGACGAAATAAATATGATATTGGGGATCAAGGAGGAAAATTCACTTTTATTTTTGTCACTGTGGTCTGTGACTCACCGCTATCAGACCAAGAAGTCCCGGGTTAAATTCCCAGGGTGTACAAGTTAGGGCTTGGTTTCGTTTTGGTAGGTTTTTTTTCCAATTGGCTAGCTACTACCATCTAACTTAAGTCTGTTGCCATAACAACAATTCTACATTGTGATTCGTTATTTAAAAGTAAGATAGCCAGTTTCCCAGCTTGTTGAGGCTTTCGGGTGAGGTGCAAACAATTTAAAAAAACAGCCTCCAGGGGGAGGGTTATGTTTTTCGAGAGGAGTTGTATGTTATGTCATCAACATCATCATCATATCAGCCTACACACGTCCAACGCTGAACATAGGCCTCTCCTAATCATATGTTACGTAGGTATGGGTATTTCATAGATACGCTATAAACAGCCTTTTGGAAGTATCAAATGCTAGCTAGTAGTCAAATGAAAGATAGTACCTACTTACGATGGAGCGAGCTTTCACAGAAGCTGCCTATAAAAGGCAAAAAGGGTCAGTCTTCCACGCACCGACACAGCAAACCGTTTGGCACCGTACTTTGGCAGGAGGGTAGGCGCTAACCAAGTGGACTTTATCGGCCCTACCACCAGTATGGTGATCATTCAGCCGCAACCGCTAGCCAAAGCCACAGATTCCGTTGCCCGTGATAGACCACTGTATATTACAGGACATTCATTTCACACAGCGCCAACTTATCCCAAACTAAGCAACGATTGTAATATGGGAACTAGATTACGGATATAATACTAAAATACTTTTTTTTAAATACATACAATACAACACCCGAACACAGAACAAACATCTATATTCATCACACAAATGTTAGACCTCGGTGATAAATCCTGGGTGGGAATCGAACCCACAACAAACAGCGCAGAAGGCAGAGCTACTAACAACTGAGCTATGAGGCTTGTTAACACTAGAGCACTAGGTGGTAGATCACACAGTACTATGAACAGTTAGAAGTTATTAGTAAATTTGACGGTTCATATTCGATGGCTCTCTATATTATCATTACTTGAAAGGTTTTGTTTCAACTTTGTTTACGCAACCATTGCCGAATGGCAAGACAGGCACTAGCCAGTACTGACTCGACAGAAATAGTAAATCACGCAATGTAATGTCAGCGTTACCTATAATTAATGATTTTGATTCGTCTGTAATTTTATCTATAGTTTTGCAATTGGTGTTGTCAATGTTATTGTGATAAATGATCGTTTCGTTTGATAAGTGAGGTACGTACCTCACTTATACTATTACTGAGGCTTATTAAATCATCGTAACTTCTACGTAGAAGTTACGATGATTTAATAAGCCTCAGTAGTACCGCTCTGCCATACAAACTAAGTTTGACATACATTTTGAAATATATTTATCCCGTTTGAATTAAATATTGCAGGTATAATATAGGTTAATCTAAGTTTGCATCGCATTTACTTTTTCTATTAACACAATCATAATAAAAAGGGGAAATTATTTAAACTTACCAGCACTCTTTTGCATATACTTTGATCTTAGCTGTACAAATTTATGATGTTTGGTTGGTGGTTGGACTTATTTTAAGTTCGGCAAGTTACCACCATCTAACCTGTATGACGCCATAATATCAATTCAAATGATTGTGTCCAGCATTTAGATGTAAGATAGTCAGTTCCTCAGTTTGCTGAGGATTCCGCGTGAAGTGCGCTTCCACCTTTGGCCTTTTCATTGCTTGACATCAGGTGGAAGAATAAGCGCTTCCCCGGAGAATAAAAAAAAATATGAAAGAACCAACTATATAAACATTTAGACCTTTTTTTTCTTTTTGAATCAAATGACTGAAACTGAAACTGTGACAGAAACTGGATTTATTATCGTATTTTTTTATGTAACGCGCAATTTTTTGTTAAATATATTAACATGACCCTAGTATATGTTTAGATAAAAAAAAAGGATTTAACACCATTAACATTTTTAACCGCATCTGTGGTCTAGTGGTTTAACCCACTGATTTCAGATCCAGAGGTCCCGGGTTCGATCTCTATGGGGAATACAATATATTGTGCTTGGTTTGGTTGATGGTAAGACTTTGTTTGGGTCCGCCTGCCTAGCTAAAATGGTGGTACATTTAAGCTAATTCTGTCGCCATAACAACAATTCTAAAATTGTTGTGTTCCGATATTTAGAGGTAAGATAGCCAGTTCCTCAGTTAGTTGAGGTTTCCGGGTGAAGTGCGCCTCCACCTTCGGCCTTATATCAACTTGTAACCAGGTGAGATGAAGGCCAAACGATTCCCCGTCGTACAATAAAAAAAGAAAAAAAAACATCCGCCTGAATGTGTCTCACCTAAAAATCACCGGAGCAACAGTTTTCATTCAATTTGGTAGGAACTCGTTGTCTGTCATGGTCATAACGAACAGTAGCTTACTTTGCATTTTAAGCGCTAACACATTACACTAGAGTTGTTATTTGTTTGAAAAGCAGTTATTTACTGCTAACATTTACATGCTCCGCATGATAAAATATGCCACAATTTTCGCAGTAAGGCAAGCAATATCCCTTGTTTTTTTTTTATCTAATCGGTATATGGGTAATCCTTACTGCCGCAAAAAATAAAGATAAAAATAAGTCAATGAACTGAGTAAGTATTTACATACTTTACTTAGTCATGAGTAGAAGAAATGGATATTATTTTCCACTAGCTGCGTCCCGCGGCTTAGCCCGCGTGGATATTTATGTAGCATATGTAGAACAATTATGGTAAACTTGCCCCTGTACTGTAAACGTAGATGAAAATACCCCTAGGAAGAGTGCAATATGATGTATATATTTATACATGTTTCATCATTTCGTCTATCGTTAATTCAGTATACCGGCGAACCAACGAAAATTTTTATCCCGTACAAATTTCTGAAATTTATTGCACACTTCCTAGAGGTTGTTTTCTAAAAATAAAGAACCTTCTTTTGATCGTTATCTTTATAGTTAAAACCGACTTTTGAGTGAATCGAACCGAGGTTTTATTTTTCCATAGAAACTTTACCTATATAACCCCCTCAGGGCATGATTTTCAAATATTAGAATATGTGTTATTTTAGAACCTAAACGATCTATGTACCAAATTTCATCTAAATCGGTTAAGAAGTTACGGAGAATAATAGTAACAAGCATTCACACAAACTTTCGCATTTATAATATTAGTGAGATGAGTTTCATACAACACGAAATAATGTCTTCTGCGCTGAAGGTTGTGGGTTCCATTCCCATCCAGGACGAAAATTTGTATGATGAATATAGATGTTTATTCTGTTTAGTGTTACATTGCATTATTAGTATTTATTTAAAAAATTACATGAGTATGCCATTCTTAATCTAGTCCCATATTAGAAGCTTTCCTTAGTTTGTGTCTAGATGGCGCTTTGTGTACTCAATGTTCTGTTATATTTATTTATATCAGACAATAATAATCAAAGTATGAATGGACCAACACTTACACAACGTATAATTTTCGAACTTATCTTGTTAGTGGTAAAGCTCAAAGTCCCCTACATTCAAGTATATAAACACATAGTCATTACATAAGTGTTATCAATCAAGCTCTGGAATGTTCCGATAAGAGATGCATCTGCTTGCTCCATTTAAAGTTCACGCCGCGACTTAGATACAGAAGAAGTTAAATTATTAAGTTATTGAGGTAGGTACATAATATAATTCCTGGTAATGATACAAAATTCGAACTTAACCACTTTATTTATTTGAATAGTAAATAAACTAACTATAGGTACTAACTTACAAGTAGTTGTAACAAGTAGTGAAATATACAAATATGAAATGGATTATCAATAAAATGAATATTTTATAGATAACCCAGTAGATCAAGTGCTAACCTATTAACCAATTTGGTAATGAAAAATTAATGAAAATACTTTATAAAAATGTATAACTTAAAAATAACAAACATTGGGCTGTCTTATCGCTTGGAAGCGATTTCTTCCAGATAACCGTTGCATGGAAACCGGTATATTAAAAAATAATAGGACCACTATGTATTTTGGTTAGTTGTGAAGTGCGGGTTGTCCGCTAGCAAGATGGGTTAACGAGTTAGTAAAATGTGTAATTGATCATATACATTTTACTAACTCGTTAACCCATTGAAGGTAAATACACAAGCAAAGAGCAGACGGATAAGGCCAGCTACACGTGATGATGATGATGATGTTAAGTTCCCATGAAGTTAAGGAACTTAGGGGTCAGTACGCATGAAATGGTTTATTGGCACATCGTAGCTTAGCGTTAGAAAACGTGAAATTCAGCACTACTGGCTTCATTAAATTTACTACAACAATATTTTAGATATTCAATGTTAAGATTTCCTATTTCGGTTACCTAACTGACTGAATATTTACGAGTAAAGTGAGCAAACTTTTCCTGAAAAGGAAAAAGGAAGAAGAAAAAATCCTGCCTGTGTCGATTATGTCACATAAGAACATTTAAGAGTAGTAGAAGCCGTGGTGAAAGGGCTCGTTCGGAGAATTACTACCACCATACTTATTTCAGCCGCCAAGCAGCATTGCTGTGTTTCGGTTGAAGGGTATGGTTGCCGGTGAAATTACGGGTACGTGAGGCTTAACACCTTTATGCATCAACTTGACGGTGTAGGCTATGTTCTTTGTGGCAAGAGTACACTTGTCCCGTCTCCTAGTAGTAAAAAAAGTAGGAAAAAAAAATGGTCAAATGCTTGACTATCACCAAAACAAGAAGTGTGTAACAACCACTTTTTATTTTTATACACAATGTGTTTCAGCTCTATTATTTGCCAAAAACCATGTATCGCGTACCTTAAGCTCAAGAGCAACCCATTACTAAACTGATATCTGAACTGAACTACTAAACTAAACTACATTATTTTATCAAATCGCCATCTTCCTCGAGACGTCAGTTTCTTGTACGCCTTTAAGTGGAACTTAAAAATACCTAGCCAGGAATGAACATCCTTTGGAATCAAGTAAATTAAGCACACTGTATTCTGTATAAAAACGCACATCAGATCAAGAATCAACTTTATCAATGGAGGGATAAGGTTACGTTTTAAATGATCCTTGGGTAGTTCAATTGTTTACAATAAAAAAGTAATTATCTCTTACAATTAAGCAGCTATTCGTTTATCTAATTAAAAAGAGGACATTGAACTGAATACTTGAAACAATTCACATTCAAAGAAGTAGATAACATTTCAATTTTATTAGGAAAGGTAATAAAATGATTAGATTATGGAGGTAAAAGTGTTATTTACTCACTTTTACCTCCATAATCATATCCTTTATAAATATATCCTCATAATCTATAAATTTATTTTCTGAAATATTAAATATCAAATAATAAATAGTAACATTACACTTTCTAATGTGGGGATGGTCAATTAGAGTAGGATACTTTTTACCTGTTTCCCTCAATGGTTTTCTGGTAAAAAAAACCTCTGTTCAGGGTTAAGCTCGCCTATGTAGAGGTAAATAACTTTTCCTATAACATTTCTTTATATAACGTATATTTACAATTAATAATTACATCAAAGATTACCAGAACTCATCTTTAGTTTACACATATAATTCTTCTGACGTGTGTTTTTCACTGAACTCGACCAAGACGGCTGGCCTGATTTTGATTAAGTTTTGTGTGTTTGGGTCCCTTGATTGCTTAGTTATAATAGGATCCGGTAGGTGGCGCTACGGAATCATGGGAACAAAGTACCGTGCGGTCATTGGACCGTAATACCGTGGCATACGTTCTTTAATTTGGCAAACGATGCGTTAGTTTCGTCAAAATACGCTGGAGTAATTTATAGACAAAAGATTAATTAGAAATTCAGTTGTCAACTATACAATATACTTAATATACAAACTTATTTAGGACGCTACACTGTTTGTATGTTAAATAGTTTGTCTATTGTTATAAAGAACAAAACTTAGTTCAACGAACTTTCCTGATTTTATGTATTTTTAGTAGTACCTATGTTACACAATATTTCGATGGATGACTTAGATTAAATTGTTTACTATTGTGTAACGGAGAGCTTGGCCTTCACCTCCTGGTTTCAAGTTATGATAAGGCCGAAGGTGGAAACGCACTTCACCCGGAATCCTCAACATTCTGAGAAACTGGCTATATTCTTCTAAATGCCGGTACACTACAATTTAGATAGTTGTTATGGCGTTTATTCATACTTTAGATAAACAATATCCTAGAATAATGGAAGTTTCTTCTTCCTGGCCTTATACAACTCCTAGGCGGGGTCGGCATTCGTCAATTTATCCATTTCTTCGTTCTACCCCCTACCTACGTCCATCTACATTCATACCTAACATTATTTTAGTTACATGACTTTATTATTTCCGCGTGACATGTACATACTATGCTAACCTACTACTCCAAAGTGTATACATCTAGAATAACTTTATTTATATAAATCCTCATTTTTTCCGTCACTGCCGCTACTTACAGACATCCCCAAACGTAGGTACTCTTTGCTTTTCTTATCCATCCTTGTCACACGACACAATAATGGATGCTACGAAACTGGTTCGAATGTTATTAATATGAATAACATTTTTATTAGTGAAGTAGGTTTTTACAAAAAAGTACGTATCGAACAATTTTTTTTTTTTTTTATAGAAAAACCTAGCTTCTTTCCAATTCAACAAAAAATAAATCAACAATTGCCCAATCGCTGGTGAAAAAGTTTAGCTGATCGTAAGATTATTATTATGAAAGTTTTTTAACAAAAATAACACAAGTAATTGAAATACAGCCCGATCGTTTTTTGTAGGTACCTAAACTTTGTAATATGGAATTCTTTTGTGTTCTTAAATTGGATAAAATATATGTAGCCTTCGCGGCAACTTCGCGTTATTATTTTTTGTGTTGTTGAAATTCCTTTGTCTATCAGAGCCAGAGTATACCTTCCCATTATTGTATACACAAGGGGCGTCAAAGGAAATCTATAATTAATTACTTGGTTGTCCGTTCGTTTGTCTGTCCATATGTATGTTCTAAATACATTATGATTATGAAAGTAGCTTTCAACAATTTTCCAATAGCGACAATATCAGAGCCGCAGTAACTATTCCTCCGATCCAAAAGAAGCCTATTCAACGGTCAAAATGGCTACCATAACTGTATTACATTTAAGGGAGATCATAATCGCAAACGTCAGAAATCTGAAATAGTATTTTATTTTACCAATATCGTTTATTGCCAAGGATTTGTTAATTAAGATATACAGGGTGAGTTTTTTAAATCGAGCACGTAACTCAAAAATGACTTTTCGATAACTCTCACGGTTTCAGACTTGGCCTCAGTGGCCCTGGAAAAAAACTCACCCTGTATATTTTTTTATTGATAATCGATGATAGAATATTATTATGATAGATAATAATTTGTTTATTTATTATCATTTATATTAGTGTAAATAATTAGGTAGGTACATATATTTATATACTGATGTATATTATGTTAGTAAGTGGGTACATATTCTATCATATTCAAATAATTACAATTGTAAATATAAATATTTACTAATTCTCTTCTATTATGTACTCCCTCCTACCAGCAACAGTTTTTGTACATCCTCTCCATCCTAATATTATCTGGAAGAGATCGGTTTTAAGCGATAAGCCCGCCCATTGAACTGTTTAATTTATTTGTTTTAAAATTGTCCATTGTTCTATTATGTTTTTGGTTTACAATAAAGAATTTGCATCAATTAATTCATTCATTCATCAGTTAGGCTTGTTTAGTTCTAGGTAAGCAAGAACTTTCCCAAACCTTTTACCTAAACGAGATAAAAAGTAGCATTTGATATCTAATAATAGGAAAGTGTTAACGTATTTTTAAGAATTTATTTCTCCAACTCACCCTGCGGATGTCATAAAAGATGACTAAGGTACTCAGTAGAAGTATACTTCGATCAGTAATCTACCTGCCAAGTGCGGTAGTGTGGTGATTATAGCCTCTGCTCCAATTTTTGAGGAGGCTCTATTGAACAGTGGTGGGGGCTTAGCAGTAAAAGAAATTCAAATATTTTTGTAACTTACCTATAACTGTGCAATTATCTAAGATCTGTGACGAATGCCTGTAAGGCTGCAACCTAATTTAAGTTAAGGTTTGTTTACAGACGCGCCTTACATAGGCGTAGTTGAGTCAGAATCATTAAATAGCGTCGATTTCTGTGTCTATTTATTTGTCAGGTGAATTTTTCGATATTAATACATATTTGTTTATTATTGGGCTACGAAAAAATGTTAAAAGGAATCATGCGGCAGAGATGGATGTGTGGAGTAAATGGATAAGATACGGAACGAATATTATAAGAGGACTTGACACCATCGTTCTTAGCGACCGCATTATTTGACATTTAGAAACGTCTAAATTCTTAAAATTGATTTTTTCAACCGTTGCGTGTACGATGCTTACCTTATCGATCTGTAGACAAAATTTAAATGTTTGTTTTGTGATTGGGTGTTGTATTGTATCAAAATAAATATTTAAAAAAAAGTGAGCAGATGTAAGTTTTATATTCGTAATCTAGTTCCCATATAACAAGCTTTGCTGAATTTGGAGCTAGATGTCGCTGTATGAAATACTATCATACTTTTTTATAACATCCGTAAATGTGATCGTAATATTGTCCTATAATTACTTATTTATTTTTGTGTAACACAAACAGGTCTCGGTGATAAGGAACCGCTTGGAGCTCTTTTGAGTAAAAAAATATTGAGCAATTACTTTTTTGTGATAGGTTTTGTTGCAAAACAAAATTCGTTTATCCCTATATAAAAAGACAACTCATTTATATCCGCTTATAATAACGTTTTGTACCTGGTTATTTGAATCTTTTTCGGCACGTTTTTACTGACTGATTTGTCTGACCTTCATCAGCTATCAAGTCTTGATTAAATCACAAATTAATATAACAATGTAAGTTTTTAAGGTCCCGTACCCTAAGGGTACCAACGATACTAAGCGTCCGCTGTCCTTCCATCCGTCTGACAGCGGGCTGTATCTCATGAACCGTAATAGGAACATTGTTGAAATTTTTACAGGGTCTTTCTCAATTTTTGAAAAAAACATAAAAGTGGCGTGATTTTTTTGCCTTGAAATGTGTGTTGGAGCCCTGAAGCGTACCTACGTGTCCGCATTTGCACGGTTTATTTTGCAGTGTTGTTGGTTTTATAGTTTTAAATTCTATGATAACTTGAATACTTCTTTCTCTAAAGAAGTATTCAGGTCTTGTGGTTTCTCACTGATGTCAGATCTAGAGGTCCCGGGTTCGATCCCTAGAGCGCTTCCGCGTCGTACATTAAAAACAAACTTCTATGAAGCTAGATTCTCCTTCACAAACTTCAAATGAGTATTTCCTACGTTTTGATCTATAGCTCGAAATCAACTACGAATGTCGTTCATTGTCGCCTTAGAATAGCCATTGTTCACATAAAGCTGAACAACTGTGACAATATTTGAAACAGGTCTACGTGTTTAGGTATTATTGCCGACTTTGTCAAAGGTCGACAAACAACATTCTCTAGAACAGGTTTTGCTTGTTCCATGCTTATGAATTCATAATCGCAATGGTAATATAGGTAAGTGCTGGCAAAATTACGTACATACGCATTGTGCCGCTGCACAATAAAAAAAAAATAGTGCCGACAGAAGTGAAAACTTGAAGTTAGTCGATCTTTGCCAAAGATAACAGCTGAGATTGTTGGTACTTGAATGTCAAGTACCAACAATCTCACTCTCAACAATCTGTTGTCGCGATGATCGCGATATTTATAAATGAGGGTTGTTTTTGCAACACAACTGACACGATGACTTCGTAGAACTGACGTTGATAGGTACCTGTCACGGCTGTCGACCGTCTGTCTATAGGTAGAAACAGTTTTCGAACGGTCCTTACCTGTAATAATATCAAATGTGTCAAAAGTGGTGTCGGTAAGGTATATGGTGTCCCGAATTCAATGGTTTTTTCCCATCTCAAAAAATGCCCAACGACCGTAAAAAACAAAATCACTTAAAAAAAATCGTCTTATCAAAATCGTACGTCCGATTCATATGAAATCAAATGAAAATGTAATAAGTAGGTATACTAATCGAACCTTTTAAAAATGTCTTCTTTTGTTTAAATTTGTGTGTTTTGCTTGCCTAAGCATGATTATGACCAATACTGTTACATTTTATAATGCGTACCTATGCTGAACCTTCTTTGTGAAAATACTAGGTAGGTATCGATCAGTGATATGTGACAGGTATGTTTTTTGAAGGAATAAAGGGTTTTTTAACTATAAACATTACCTGAATAATTTGTAAGTATTTACAAAAAGTATTTAAGTATTCTATCCGTAATCTAGTTCCCATATTAGAAGCTATGCTTATTTTGGGGCTAGATGGCGCTGTGTAAAATTAATGTCCTGTAATGTTCTGTAATCCAAGGAAGCATGCAGATAAGTAAACTGTGATAAGTAATTAAAAAGGTAGTATTATTTTAAGGATACTGCTAATCAAGAAAATCTGCTAAAATGTTATTTTGCCAGAAAGTAACGTCTGTAGGTTTATAGGTTTTTTTTAGCAAAGAAATTAGAAATACCTTGCTTTTTTAATTCACTTTGTTTGCTGATAAATCACAATTCGGTGCTGATCAAATTAGCTGACCGTTTAAATGACAGCCGATAACTGTTACGTGATACTTGTCACCTTTCCCACAAAAGTACATCTATCTACTTAAAGGCGTTAAACAAAGAAAATGAAAATCTTCCACACGTTCAAATAATTTCTCTGCTGTGTTCAAGCACTTTGCGTGTTTGCCGAAAGTCAGACTGAGTTTAATTTGATAATTCCCACGGTATTGGAAAGTCAGTTTTTGCTCGATCATCTGTTAAGTACGCGTGGGTGTTTGTTCAAGAAGTTTTTTCAATTGACAAACAAGGAATTATTTCGCTTCATATAAGCTAGAAGTTGGAACTAATCTCGCTATTTCTGTTCGTGTTAGGTATTTTAACATGGAGATTATCTCGCAAAAAATAAGTTAATAGTAATAAAACTTCGATAAAATGTACTTAATTTGACCCTTACATTTTTTTTGGTTATATTTCGTTTCTCAATATATCTATATTCACCTAGCATTATTTGTAGGTATACTCTACTGAATTATAGATTCCCGTTTACATGGTATCTACCCTATCCCTAGAAACTAGAAATTCAATGAAAAAGTCAAAACTTTTAACCCAAATACACTGTCAACTGAAAGTTTTGTAAACTATTTTCTAACTTTTTGTATTGATCGGATTAGCCTTTCACAGTTAGGGGCAAAAATGTTAATCCTTTCCACCACAATATCTCAAAAACTACCCCACTTATCAAAAATCCCCCGTAACAATCAATTTCTATTTATGTTATCTAATGAAATAATTTTATAAATTGGATAACCCGTAGTTATACAGTCACAAACGATTGTCATGTAGGTACATAATATCATATTCAGTGGGGATCACCCAACTTCACTCTGCGATCTTGATCGCTTCGCTCGCTCGATCAAATAATATGGTTTCCATAATTTATCTAACTGCAAAAAGTCTTTCTGTCATCGAAAATATGATTTGACTGTTCATTTTATAGTCGTTGAAGAACAATAAGGGTTTATTTTATAAGAGCTGTGTGAACAAGTGGGTATGGGCCCGCTTTCCGATCCGGAGGTTGTGGGTTCAAATCCAGTCGTGCACCAATAAACTTTTCGGTCATATTGTGAGGAAACCGGTGCGGCATGTCCACAGGACTAAAAGTCCGAATGACATGTGTCAATGGTTATTATTCCGCTATGTGGCGATGGACCTGTCACGTATTGAATACTAGCTCTTGCAAACCGTGGGGAGTGCCGATCAAAAGCTTAGACGTGCCTCTGGCTACCCCCTGGGTGATCCTCATGAGATCCACGCTCTGAGTCGTGAGTCCTCTTACTTATTATTATTTATTGATATGAGCTTTTGTTTCTGGAAGTCGGATATGCTTGATTGAAATATATTCGAAATGACTCAACAGCAAAACCACCATCGTCATTTCAAACTGAATACGAAGAATGACATTAAATCTTCTTTGACAATGGTGACCAAAGATTATGCAAATCAGAAGCGCAACACGGATGAATTAGTGTCAAACTGAATATTATTAACCATCAAGACTGTCAAAGTATAAAAGACAAATTGAATTTCACCGTTTTTGTAAAATGACCTGATCTCTATCACTTTAAAAATAAGATTGATTATGAAACGGATATGTCAATTACAATTACATTACAGCTTGGTGCGCTCCAATCACGACAAGTGATTGTTTGCGGATATCTCGATTGTTTTTTGCTCGTTAATATCAACCCTCTTCTCTATCTCAATGAATAGAGTTCAAAATAATGCAACATATCAATGGAAAGATACAGGAGTCTTTGATGAGGCCGTACCAATCCTTTTAGTGGCAAGAAGTCTTTGTTCCTTTTTTTGGCTAACGAGGTGGTAATAATGAAGCACCACAAAAAATGATTACGGTACTAGAAGATCTTGTCGGTTTTGGCTGGAATTCATTGTGTTCGATTGTTTATCATCAATCATTTAAGGCATTCGCCATTCGTTCATATCACTAATTCATTTCAGAAATATATATATATATCGCACATTTTTTTTTGTTTTATTGTTAAGCTCTTAACTGACGTCAAGGCTCATCCGGGCTTATCCAAGTTACCCGGCGAGGATGGGTTCAACAGTTGAGCAAGTCTTCATAGAAAATTTACAGGACAGGACATTCATTTCGCACAGCGCCATCTAGCCCAAGACTAAGCATAGCTTGTAATATGGCAACTAGATTTCTGATAGAATACATAAATCTTTTTTTTTGTAAATACATACTTAACACAAAACAACACCCAAACCCAGAACAAACATCAATATTCATCACACAAATGTTTGTCCTGGGTGGGAATCGAACCCAAAACCTACAGCGCAGAAGGCAGTAACTACCAACTGAGCTATGAAGCTTGTTAACTCTGTATTTGAAGGTGTTCAGGTGTTATGAAAAACGTATGTTGCCACAAAATTATATAAAACAAGGAAAAAGCCGCCTCGCATGGGTGCCTGATGATAGACAACGAAGTCAAAGGTCAGGCTTAGAAAGCATTGGCGTGATAACCTGGACCTGGACGGGGGAGACGAGGGGTGACTTCAAGTCCTGGAAGGATATGGAGGAGACCGTATGCTCTGCGGGTATAGTACAGGTTAAAAAAAAATACTAAGACTAACTGATTTTATAAAGTTTAAGCTTGATCTTATAAACAAGGATTTTTATGCGGTTTTCCTCAGTTTCTGAGAAAACACATGGTCAAAGTTCCCTTGACTCATGCCTTACTAATATAACAAATGGTAGTAATAATAAATTATGACCAAGCTAGTGATGTGGACGGTGGTTTATATTTGTTTATCGGTTTATTTTATTTTCTGAGTAAGCATTGAGAACAAATTACAATTAAAGCGGCGTAATCTTGAAGGAGGATAGCGTTCGTCCAAGGAAAAAAAAATACAAAATAATTTTTGAGACTTATAATTTGGACATAAATTGCAAATTAATTATGTGCAATTTGTTTCTTGAATAATTTGGATTTTTTTTATGAATTCAGAAAAGGGTAATTTGGTAATATTCTGATTGCAGATGGCCACTGTTGGGCATCGTCTGTCTATTCCGAATAAAAACAAACGCGATCAAAACGCGACAAAAGCGGTGACAGACCACATGGAAAACGATCATAACATTACCAATGGCTTAGATTTATTATCCCATTCTAAACAACAATTCATTTATTCTTGATAAGTAAAAAATGATAATTCATTAGAAAAAAATATGACAGTGTGGCCTTATCTCCTTGTGATCTACTCCAGGCAATGGAAGCGCTGCTTTTTTTCTAGTTACGGCTTAATGATCACAAAACTAGTAGTATCGGGTCTGTAAAGGACAACACCAAACGTCCGACACCAAACGGTTTGCCATGTTCCGTCGATGCGTGGGAGAGCCAGTGCCTTCTGGGAATGCTCACTCCATCGTAGACCTCATCCTTGCTCTGGCATAGAGATAGACAAGCCTAGAGGTCCAGAGCTAATCCATCATTAAGGCGATAAGGCTGCCCATTGTTTTTCAAGTGACGCTTAGATTAAGTTTCCACTATCTGTATTTTGTTATGTTACTTATAAATGGTGAACAATAAAGAGTTATCTATCTATCTATCTATTATTTATATAAATATGTGTATAAAAACAAATATATGCAAAGGCAGCTTAAATTTGAAACGGCATTATAATTTTTCATTTCGTTTCAAACAAATGATGTGGGTACTTTTTAAGATGTGCACGCAAAATGATGTATCAGCAATTATTGACTTTAATCATCATTAAATTTAAAATCTTAATGTTCATGTGGGTCAAAATGATTGAATGATTGTTTATTCTTTGTCATAATAATAAAGATATCATTCTGTTACTAACAAAAGAGAGAATAAAGTAAGCTAAAAGCTTTTAAGTATACAAACAACAAGTAAAAGTAATAAAGACATAACAAACGCCAACGTAAGAACAATGAAGTGACTATGAGGTAACGTGTAAATAGCATTGATAGAGATTTTCACTTTGGATTAGCATATTTTCACTTATGATGTAAAGTAAACATTGATTTAGGTGGGGAAGATGTAAATAAGGCTACTTAGAAACATTGGGCTCGGCTTAGTTCAATCATGAAAAATGTGACCGACCTTGGATCGATTATATTAATTTATATTTTTGAAGTGAAAACTTTTTCAGGTGCGTTGGGCATTTTTTGACATGGGAAAGAAACATTGCACTCGCGACACCATACGTTACCGACACCACTTTTGACACATTTGACTTTAGAAATGTTGTCACTTTATCTTTACGATTCTAAAAGGTATGGGTAAGGCCCGTTCAAAGACTGACTTTACCTGTAGAAGACAAACTTCAAGTTTTCACTTCTGTCGGCACTCCCGGAGTGCCGCTGTTTGTTTATTTTATTCGTATGAAATCTTGACCTCGAAACATACTCATGCAAGAGGTCTATGATTGAGTGAGTAACTCTATTCTTAAAATGATTAGGGTCACAATCGAAGTACAGCGGAAATACAGACCATGGAAGCTTATTCCAAGATTTTGTGATAAAATCGATTTGTGCTAGTCCCAATACATGTATATTCAACCAGATAATGTAGCTGTGCACCAGAATTTCCGATTACAGAACGTCGTGAAGCTATTTGAAAAACTGACAAACATGTAGGTACCCAGCGACGATAGCTCAAGGAAGTCTAGCATTGCTTGACCAATACTAAATACAAATACCATCCATACAAATACGGTACATAACCTAATATACGCAAGTCATCGATGATTTGGTTCAGATCACTGCTGAAGAGACCGGGTATCAAATCAAGGATTGCCAACAAAGATCTCTGACCTTTTCACAAGTACACGTAACACAATCACAATAAAGAAGCAGTTTGTCCCAAAGTCATTGACCTGGAAATACCTATACATAAATACAAAAGGGTATTCGCAAATGACAGGATTCCTGAGAGTTGCTCAAGCAGTAATTACGATGTTATTCTCATTTGTGAGGCGCAGTTCGAGAGAAGCAGAATGACAAATGATATGGCTTTTAAAACAGGGCTGTTCCCATCATGGAAGTAATTCGTACCAGCTAAGCTGATGGGCAAGCTATTATTCTCGTGTCAGAGGCTTTTAAGTGACTCAGTTGCCGGACTGAGTGCTTAGTTTCATTTTCCTTTTAATAGATTCTAATCCCTTATTAAATTATTCATGATTATAATTATGACAGATATATAAATAGTCAAAGAAAAATTGGGTAGTAGCGACAGCAACAAGCTTTGATTTGTGTTCACATGAACATTTTGATATCTTACAGTTTGTATATATAGTTAATACAGTATATATAGTATAGTTTGTATATATAGGTATCAACTTTAAGTGATTCATTTTTTTTATTGCACGCCTAAAGAGCTGTCTATCTTACTAAATGCCGGAATACAACAATATAGAATTGCTGTTATTCTAACATATTTAAGTGAGGAGCTACCATAAGCCAGGCGGACGCAAACAAAGTTCTACCACCAACCAAACCAAGCAAATAGTTATCCCCCTGGGGATTAACCCCGGGGTCTCTGGGTTAAATTTTGAGGCATTTAGAATTTCGGGGTTTGTTAAGTTCTAAGGAATAAAAAACTGTTTCTACTGATTTTTTCTTCGGTTTTATTGAAAAGTGAAAGAAAAGCCGCCTTATATTGCAACCAAAATGAAACAGAGGTTATTACCACCGGCCATTACAGCCGCCATGATCTGTATTTACTGTCGCAATAGAGATGTAACTCATTGCATTCCACAATAAGAACTCCACTTGCTTGATGTTTCCAACCCATTATGATTCTTATTAAAACATGACCTACTGCTGTATCTGTACGGTGGCACACTACCGTAACATGAGTCAGTGAGTGCGGGACCTGCCACATTGTAAAGCGGACTTTAGAGCTAAATTAGTTCCTTAAACCAATAACTCACATAAGAAGGGATTGAAAACACATCGATGTACTACTTCAAATATCTTACAACGAAATGTATTTACTTATTCTTATGTACCTTATCTGTATCTATTAAAAAAAACTGTATGTGTTTTTCATAGTTTCCATTATATACGAGTAGTTCCCACATAGCAAACTTTGCTTAGTTTAATAGATAGTACCTATTAGATGACGTTTTTTTAATATATTTTTTTCGAAAACATCATCTAGTAGGTTTAAAACATTTTTTTTATATTTTTGTAATTCAATATTGAAGTTTAACCAAAGCTGTATCTCGCGTACTCAATTCAGCCTAAGTCCTAAACCAACTTCCCATTCGCATCTTCGTTAGAGTTTATGACTCTTTGTGTGGGTCCGTCTAATGGGTGGCTATTTGTCTGTGTCTTGCTAATTGGCAAGCTACTTGGTGCCAAGAAATCACAAGTCTCTCTTACCTAGAAAAAAGCGGTTCCGTATGGCTTTAAAAAAAAGTTGAACAATATCTGAAAAGAGGTAGGTATTCATTAAATTGTGAAGATGTTGGTAATAATGTTGTGACAAAATTAAAAAAAAAATGGAAGTAATGACAATGCTGACAGTGGTAAATGAACTTGGTGCACCCCCAACCTAAGCACGGGAAAAGAGCAGGAAAAACACATAGACAGCGCATTATCAAACTAGATCCTCTGATTCATAAATGCTGACAGGAAAACTTTAGAACACAGTTCTCACGGTACAAATACAATCCTTGAAACGTTTCTCGACATCGAACAATAAGGACCATTGATGATCCACACCGTTATACATTTGCAACCTTACCTCACGAGATTTATGGCTCATTATTGCCCGATAAGGTTTATTACTTCTCTCGATTGGCCTTAAATCAATCAATAGCCATATTCACGAAGAAACAAAGTCTATTTCGGCTTGATTTTGATGTTGCGGCAATATCCTGTAGCTGAAGTGCTTTGAAATTAACTTAATGTGGGTAGAAGTCTTCGAAGTGCGCAATTTAGTTAGACACCTACGCTGGTAAGGAGTTCCTGGGAATAAGGTGACTTGAGGTGTAGGTATTTTGGATAGGGAAGTCCATAGGACATTATCTTACAGCCCGCGCACTAAGGAAGCGGACAATTTAACGGAAACCAGCTTCAATAAAATATACATTTTGATATACCTACCTACCAATATTAAAACTTTAAAACATATAGGTATCCGTAATGTAGTTACAATATTACAAGCTATGCTTAGTTTGGGGCTGTGTGAAATTAATAGCCTGTAATATTTATTATTATTACTATTTAAATTTGTAAAAATAAAAAAAACACAGGAGGGTTATTTCAATAATCAAGTCTGGATGAGATCGATAAAGCTTAGACCTACGATGACAAAACCTTAATGTTTGCTGTAAAACACTCAAAGTGTTTTCATTGAGAGAGCGACACTCAGCACCCAACGGGCCAACATTTTGACTAAACACGGAATATGCAGCATGGCCTCACGTCACGGGTAGCACCTAATATTCTGTTACTGTTTCATTCAATATTTCTATTACTCATTCATTCATCTGCTCCGTGCTAAAACTTTAGAGTAAAGTCGTCTAATATCCCTTAATTTTGAACTCACTTTGCAGACATTGCAATATTTTAAACAAATGTTGCCAAATGAAGTAGTCCATTACATTGAAAACTGAAACATAGTATTCGACTTGAAATATAGGCGGTAATGAAAACCGTGGGTGGACGCAGATGAGCTTACAGTTTGCATATCGACAGAGTAATGAACAGTTTGTACGTTACAGCGGAGGTCCAGATACAGATATGAAACAGTTGGTGTGGTAATGCGGAGGTTAAGGCAATAACACCCACTTAGCTTTTAGCTCGCGGCTCGGTCCATGGATATCGGTACGGCATTAATTCGATAGAAATTCAATGTATCCATGAAGATACACTCTTAATCTTTTTCGTCAATGCTATTTTTTATTGAACGAAGGGAAAGCACTTGGTCTTCATCTCACCTGGTGTCAAGTTATGACAATGCCGAAGGTGGAAGTGAATTTCACGCGGAATCCTAAACAGAGGAACTGGCTACCTATATTGAATTGTTGTTATGGCAACAGTCTTAGGTAAGATGGAAATGGCCAGCTACGCGATCTTAAAAATAGTCCTGCCACTAACCAAATCAAGCACGTATATGTACCCTCTGGGGGATCGAACCCGGGATCTCTGGGTCTGATATCCACGTTACGTTTGCCCTAAGCGAATTATTGCCCTATAGTTGTTTGCAAAGGCAAATTGTATAAAAAAATAATAAATTGGGAGCTCGACTAATCGATATACTGAAAAAAGAGATGAATTCATGTAAAAAGGCAAGGAATACTGAGAACCAGGATAATACAGTCCTGCTTTCTTACTTCCTTCTAACGGAGCTTAAATAATTGAGCATTTTGGGTCCGGGGTGCTATGCTGGCCTTTAACAAACTATTTAATTTGGGTTTCGATCGGTTTCAATAAAAATGACGGCTTTTCTTTCACTTTCAATGAAGCTCCAAGAGATCCAAGGCTCTATATGCACCAAATTAGTATTGCTATTCAGTGTGGCAACGCAGCCAATGTAAAGCAAGGCAAGCTTAAGGTAAGCTCCCGTCTAATTCTGGTCTGGGTCAGTTGAGTTACATATTGTTTGTGTATTAGGTTGTACTTTCTGTTCTGCACTCAGAAATCCGGATTACGACCCACACAAATGCATAACATAGGCCATAACATGTATCGTTTAGGTTTTTATTGAACGTACGAACTAAAATACACGTGTCCTTTAAGTGCATTTACACATTAGCATTAAAGGGATCTTATTTCAAGCATTTACATGCAACAAAAATACTTTTACTGCTGGCGTAGACCGTAAAGACTGCAAGTATTTTACATTAATTCTGATTATGTATAGTAAAATAAGGTGTTACAGAAAACTAACATTACGCACTTGAGCATTTCATAAATAGTAGATCGAAATAGACATCTTTAACAGTTACGTAATTTTCGAAATATATAACTAGGTATTTATTTGGCACACATTAAAAAGTAAGAGCATATAAAAGGAACAATTCAAAACGAAGTCAAGATTTTGTTAGCTTAAGTTTGTTGTTAGCTTTTTTTTTCTTTGGTATCCTTTATACCAAAGAAAAAAAAAGCTAACAACAAACTAGCTGATCTAAAATTAATTATTATATGCGTAATTATATGAATTTGTGCCAAAAAGGGTCAGTCTTATTCAGCTTAATGCCAATCCACAATTGGAAGTGCAACGCTGGTTTTCAAACTTAAAACACCTTTACATGCCTTAGGTTGACGTGCGCAATGCAGTGCCGCGTAGGTCATGTTCTTTGTCGAAGTGACCTACGCAATAAAGCTTTGTTATAGGCAAGAGATGCACTTAACAGGGCTTTTCTTGATTGTTCCGTCTCCAAGTTGTTTAAAAAAAAATACGTATGTCCAACGACAGTCGCGACATAAAGGTTCTTTTAAACCTTTTCAAGGTTCGGAACCCCTAAAAACATCAAGAAACGAAATGAAAAATGACTGAATTAGTTAGCATTCTAACAATGCTGCTCCCACTCCATAAAAATAATCGTCTCACGACCCAAATACTCAATTGACACTCGAGCCCATAAAATATATTCAACAATGCCGACGAGGCCACTATTAATAATTATTGTCTAATTAACTGAACAGAAGATAAATGGTATTTTAGCCTTAGAGAAGCTAAAATACCCCTTTCGTGTATTTATACTCAGCATTTACTAATCTATCTCGAAGATAATTGCAAATTAAATCTTTATCAACACTTGCTTCTAATAAAATCAAAAATCAAAAGCATAATCATCCCCTTATCCCACCATCGTCTTCTTCCTTCTTTTACCTCCATCGGACGTCATTTAACCCTTTTCTTGCCCATATCCTCCCTTACACAATCCATCTATTTCTTCTTCGGTCTGTATCCATCCATCATACACACTAATATCAACAGTCAAAGCATAATCAATTTATAAAAAGTTTTCTGTTTCGACCTGGAGGAAAAACAGGACATTTCATAATTTCTTATTCTTATCCATTAAATCAGTTATTATGTGATTCGAACGTTTATTTTTTAAGACAGAAAAAAAGAAAAGTTTAATCTTTATAACTCTTAGTATTCGGCCTTCAAACGAATTGTTAAGCAAGTTATCTTTGATGCGCATGCGTCGGTTCTCAAAAGTGCGTGTGTACTATCGCGCGTGTACTGCACCACATTTTATGATATTGTTGTTTATGGAATCAGTTTGAGTTTCACTTTATAATATATCAATAAAATAAACAATGTTATACACATTTTATATATGATCAACATATCATCAACAGCCCTTTGTGTCCACTGCTGCACAGAACCTCTAAACTGGAGGGTTTTACCATAATCACCACGCTTGACTTGCGGATTGGTGATCGCAGTGAAGGTGTAGATAACACATAAGGAAGCTACTGTCCTTCTTCTGGTGATATACGTTAGTCGACTTTTACGACATCCATGGGCCGAGTTGGAGGAGTTGATTCTTAAGCCGCATAAGAACAGCTTAATTCATATCCACTGCTGGGCAAAGGCGGAAAATAGGTTAAGTTAGGCACATAATTGTTATTCATTAGGTCGGTGGTAGGACTTTGTAGAAGCCCGCATGGTTAGCTACCATCTTACCTACGCCATTACAACAATTCTGAATTATTGTGATTCAAGTTCATATAGCCTTATCACTTGAAACCAGGTGAGAAGAAGGCCAAGCGTTTAACGTTTTTTAATAAAAAAATAAATACATTAAATATATTTACTAAATATAGACGATAGAAAATATCCTTATAACATGAAAACTTAATCCAGAATTTATAAGGAATATCAAGAGTGACCTGCTTTAATCTATGGCTTATGACTAAAGATCTCGAGATGTTCAGTTAAGTCAAAACTGTCTTTGGCAAATTAACTAAGGATAATACTGCAGTCTCAGCAAAAGGTCACCTTGGGCTTGCAGCTTATAATGCAATTAAGCCGAATGTTAAATTACACCAATTACCAGCTTTTAACCTTGTGTAACATTATTTAGGGAGACATGATATTTGGGTTGGATCTATAATTTAATTTGAAATTAGTCGAAACAAACATCTGCCAGCAGTTATTACGTGAATTTACAGCAATTACTGTGCTTTCAATTTATAAATTGATTAGTACCTAGTAAAAAAATGAAGTTAAATTAAGATGTTCTAACAATATTCGCTAATAATTCATTATTTTTGCGAGAAATATGGTCGAAATCATCATCAGCGATCTCGAATAACGTCATCATCTGCCGAAAAATTCCCAAACAATATAAAAAACAAATTTCTACCCATAAATGAAGTCGCTTCTCGATATAGTGCGCCATAGCTATTTAGCACTACGATATAATCTGTCACATAACGGTCTCTTAGGTAATACCTGTTTGTGCGGCGTGCGAGGTGAGTGATTGAGTTCATCATGGTCTACCGGCTCTCCCAAAGCCCAAAGCAATTAATTTCATTAGGTACTAGTGACTTCGATTATCACATGGCACTGTGATACAGAATAATCGAAGTCACTAGTACCATCTTACAAGTCGGTCGCCATATCAACAATATTACGCATATTGTTGTTTTCCGGCATTTAGAGGTTTAGCCAGTTCCTCAGTCTGTTGAGGATTCCGGGTGAAGTGTGCTTCCACCTTCGCCCTTATCATAACTTGGGACCAGGTGAGATGAAGGACAAGACTTTCCCGTCTGACAGTACAATATTTTCTTAATGCTAGGCAAAGGTCTACTGATAGTAATGCTAACAAGTGATTAAAATTGTGATCATAAAAATAGGCCATTTGTAACGGTCCTTAGGTAATCTAACTGATTCCTTTTTATATGGTTAGTTCAATTGAACTTTTTATTGAATAAAGATATTATACTAGCATGTTCATAAAAAACGAGTAACTATTTTTAAAACTAATTTTAAGAGCTTGGCCTTCATCTCACCCGGTTACAAGTTGAGATAAGGCCGAAGGTGGCGCACTTCACGCGGAATCCTCAACGAACTGAGGAACTGGCTATCTTACCTCTAAATGCCGGAACCCAACTTTTGTTTCAGAATTGTTATTATGGTGACATAATTAGGTAAGATGGTGGTAGCTAGCCAGACGGACTTAAACAAAATCCTAAAACTAACCAAACCAAGCACAATATTGTGTCCACTGGTGATCGAACCCGGGACCTCTGGATCTGAAATCGGTGGGTTGAACCGCAGGACCATATAGGCTGTTAAAATAAAGAGGCCTTATTGTTTAAACCACCTTGAATGATTGTGATGTAATCAAATTACATGGTGTATAGGTAGCCTACACCAAGACACTCGCTACTGAATCCAAATCATCCAAACATCCAATCATGGAAATCTTGACCCACTTGTTCCATGACTCATGACATCTTCGCCACCCTCCATCTCACTCGCACAATCTAAATACATTACAATACATCTCTTTCTAATGTTTGCTATTTCAACTAATGTCTCGAACATGTGTTTCATGATTATTCAAAGACCTTCGAATCGCCCATTGTGAGGTAACAACTGAGCTAACATGGTTTGACTCCATGATTTGGCTATAATGATTCTATAGTTATATAGAATTATGTTGCTTGGTTCAGTAAATTACGAACGCCACACCCTCGCCGCTGTGTAAGTCGAATTGAAGTTTGAATTACACAGCGAATTGAGTACCTACATGAAAAACCCATTGAAAGATTCATAGAATCATAGTGAAAACAGAAAAATATTGAGTAACAAATTCCCTAAATCCCTTTGCTAAATCTCAAATCGACACGTGTTTCGCCTCGACACGAGACATCCGCGATTTAACCGGCTCTGTGGTCTAGTGGTTCAACCCACCGACTTCAGATCCAGAGGTCCCGGGTTCGATCCTCAGGGGGAGTAAAATATTGTGCTTGGTTTGGTTGGTCTACCACCATCTTACCTTATTCTGGTCGCCATAACAACAATTCAAAAACTTGTGTTCCGGCATTTAAAGGTAAGATAGCCAGTTCCTCAGTTTGTTGAGGATTCCAGGTGAAGTACGCCTCCACCTTCGGCCTTAAACAACTTGTAACCAGATGAGATGAAGGCCAAGCGCTTACCCATCTTACAATAAAAAAAAACATCCTCAGGAAATATATTATTCTTGCTGCTAAGCTGATGAGTTCCCGGCCAGCGTGTTGATTTATTACTCATTAATGTCCAATGTGTAACAGAGCCTTTTTCTTACACCATTACTGAGCTGGAGAGTTTTGCCATGATCACCACGTTTGGCAAGTGGATTGGCGACCACAGTAATGGTGTTAGAAAGCATAAAGAAGTAAGTTGATTTCCTTGTTCTGCTGAGTCGACTTTTACGACTTCCGTTGGCTGAGTTGGAGGGCTTATACATATTTGAACCAAACCTTTAATGCCAAACACATGTCGGTCCATTTTCAGGCCGGATGGGAGCCGGAACACTTAATGGATGATCTCTCGTTTATAATTAGAGCATAAGCATTTAGCGCTGTAAGATTGCGCAAGAACACGCCGACATTTTGGGTTCCTTGTGTTTGTAAAGTGCAATATTTAATGGCTTAAAAATACTAGCAGGGAAGTGGTGGAAGTGCGTGAGGTAATTAAAGTAAGCGTAACAGGATATGTTTAAACTTTTCATACACGTTTGCAGATAACGAGCATTTATTATATTATTCAAATAGGGTTAAGTATATATATTTGAATGTATTTTGATTTTTATTTTGTTTTTAGAAAGAATGCGGTTATAGCATATTTATTTCACATTATACCTGTAAATTTCTATTGAAATCGGACATGCTGCTTAGAATTGGATGACAAACATTCTGCTAAGTTGCAGTTTTTAGAAATAAACAAGTAAATAAACTTTGTACCCGGGTTTTTCTAGTCACAAAGCTTCGTATCCATATGGCCAGATCATTCATCTGTCTATGGTGTTACAGTCATTTACCACGACCACAACGCTCAATGTCCCTTTTTGTCTGATAAATGGGCACAAGATACAAATTAATTTTCCGTCACAAAAAGCCATTGTTTGCCAAACAATGAATTACTCAAAGTGGGCTTACAAAGAAAAATTGGGTAAACGAGCAACGGCTGTCCAAATCTGTGCTGTTGCAATTCGGGTTTAGTGTGGGATTAGTGTGCTTTATCGATTGTTGATAGGGAAATGACAAGAACATTTTTATTGAAAACTGTTTTTAAATTGGTTTCATTGGTACCGGAACATCTTTTTTTTGTCAATTAATCCGCCGAAATGACACGTATTTCTTAAAAAGATTGATTAGACAAGTTTGATTTCTGTTATTTGAATAATATTCGAATAGTGCCAGTATGTAAATTAATATTCGAATACCAAAATTTACGAATATTTGCAAGCCCTAGTTCAGGTTACCTACTCTTTCATATCAAATCATAAGACACACCGTGCGCCCGGGGCCTTAAGTTTTCACTAAATCTAATAACCATCGATAGGCTGTGTTTATATGAACTTAGTACCATAATAATAAAATATTAATTGATTGAAGTTTGTAATGAAGATAAGCTGCTTACAACTTTCGATTTTTTTGAAACATGTGATTGTAATTTAATAATTTATACCTGCAATACTAAAAGAATCTCTATTTATTATGCTTGTAACAGAGAGACAATAACATCTTTCTAATACCATGTTTACCTTTGTTCACAGGTAATGAGATACGAGATACAGTACAACATCACAACATTGATATATTTTTGAGAAACTTGGTAAGAGAATGTTTTGATGTGAACAGGTACCAATTGTATTGAACCTAAATATTTTTTTCTGGGATTCCATCAAATGCAACAATCTTAATTACCACCGTGTGAGAAATAAAGTTCAAGTTACTTTATTAATAACATCAGAAACACGCCAATAAGCTAAATGGTAGGTGTCCTATTCTTGTTTTTCCAATAACAAAACACGTACCTATTCAAAATATAAGTTCACAACGTTTTTCTTTGTTTCTTAATAGAAACAGCACTATTCGTTCTCGTGAGTAATGCGATTATCGGGAACTTTTGGCATAAACTTCAAAATATAGGTACCTATCTCTGAAATGGCGCTAAACTTTTTTGTTAAATAGGTAGTTATTTTATGTATCAACACTTGAGTTTTAGAATTTTCTAAACCTATTTGTCACGTAAATAATATAATTCGGATATAGTATTTTTGCAATGTCCGGCCTTTACATTTTACTCTTTTTTATTGATAGATGGGAAAGCGCTTATACAACGTTACAAAATAGCTCAAAGTGTCGCACTTCACCCTGAGTCCTAAACAGCCTGAGGAACTGTCTTTTTTACCTCTGTGCCGAATTACATCTACATTGTAGAATTGTTTTAATGGCGACAGACTAGGGTAGCTGGCCAGAACAAAGTCCAACCAAAATATACTATACGAGTCCCTCTAAATTTGTGCACTTTAGGGTAGCCCCTCTCTTAAAAGATCAGTATGTGAAGGGAAGCGACGTGAGACTCGGCTTTGAAGATAGGTCCGCGCAAAGCTATCGCCCGGTTCAGGGCAGGCCAGCGGCTTGTCCATTCGAAAAAAAAACGTCCGTGAGAAAAAAATACGAGTAGGTAGAGATAGTTCGACTATTCGGTTGATTGACAAGTGTTCTTCTTGATCCATTCGCATATTATCATTTTCCCAATTATAATTGTATCCACATAATTTTCTAAAGAGTTATTAACAATTTTTAGGTCTATTGCTTCATTGATAACGCGGTACCTGTTTAATATTTACGTTTACAAACGAATATAGTTTAACAGGAAATATTGTCGAACAAGTTCAAAGCTCACTGTACTGTACTTTTTTTATCAGAAATGGGTAAGCTATGTAAGTATGAAATCTATTATGGAGTGAGTTTACCCAGAAGGTACCTATTATCTCTTCAACGAATCTCAATTTAATTTACCATGCAAGTTGCTACAAAAAGAGCACACAACAACAAAAAATGAAAAAAGAGTTTTATTCAATTTTCGATCGCGTCATCGACATTAGCAGGCCCCATCACTAGTGATCAGCGACCCATATCGTAAAACACGCTTCCTCGTTGAATCACAGTCGGCCTTCTGTTGTCGTACGCGCCGTACAGTGCAGCGGTATTCAGGGCGACAACATCAGTGCGGTAACGGACCTACCATAATCTCCGCCAATAGGTCTGGTATGACGAAACTGCGATGTTACCTACAAAGTACCAACCAGGGCCCCGACTCTACTAAACCAATCGCTACTACTAAGCCAAGCGATTTATCCACAATTTGATGTCTTCTGTAGCTATCCGAGCTCTTTCGAAACGAATATTCGTGCGCTCTTGATGTACATATGTAAAGGTTGGAAACTAACACAGAAGAAAGAGAACAGCTTCTGGTAACGGAGAGAAAGGTGCTGTAGCTTGAGACTTAGTCCGGCGTAAAGATGAATCTTGCTGCGTTCAGGCATACCTGGGAGTGCCCAAATACCAGTGGGATGAGGTGATAAAGGATCTCCGCACCCTTCAAGTTCCAGACTGGCATGAGGCGGCGCAGGAGTGAGACCGGTGGCGTTCTATTATGTCAGAGGTGATGATCCACCTCGGGGTTTATCCAACAGGATAATAAAAGAAGAATACTAATGCCCGTATTCTAAAAGTCCCCTCGAGCTCGAGCAGAATATCTGTCTCTGATTGGTTGAAATCTCTACTGAAGCAGGGATCTGCCCTTGAACGGCTTTCTACTATACTATGATACAAATACAACACGCCAACACACAGCAGAAACATTCAATGTAGAAACGGAAAATGAAACTCAGTTGAAATACAGGTAACAAACTCAAATTATCACATTGTGCTAAGTTTAAAAAAAAAATCGTCGTTTCGTCGGCACGAGACACTCATGTATCAATTATCTATACAATGAATATCTATTCACATATATGTGTTAACAAGAAAGTGTGATGCAATAGGATTTGGTGCAAGGTTTGATACCATGATATTATATTTTATTGTTTGACGGGGAAAGACTTGGCCTTCATCTCACCTTCCGAAGGTGGAGGCGCATTTCACAAATCCTCAACAAACTGAGGAATCTTACCTCTAAATGGCGGAACACAAAAATTAGAATTGTTGTTTTGGCGACAGAATTAGGCAAGATAGTAGTAGCTATCCAAGCGGGCTTAAAAAAGTCCTACCACCACCAAACCAAGCACATATTGCATTCCCCCTGGGAATCGAACCCGGGACCTCTGGATCACCGGAAGGCGAACCACTAGACCACAGAGGCGGTTATAAAGGGCTTTGCAAATGTTTTATGCAATGTATTACACAATAGGTTCCTCAATTTCACGTAGGGCATGACAGCCGTGATAGACGCTAGGCAGGCGAAGGGCAACAGATAACACTGACTGATCATCTGCTTGTTCAGCTTAAAATATCAAGCGAGACATTTGAATCGTTAAAATAACCCTACGCAGTATCAAAAGAAAATGCCGTAGTTTACTGTGTGCCATAAGAGCCTAGCTTCAGTTAGACCATTCGCTCAAAAATGCAAATCATCAGAAGATCGTTGAACTTTTTCATAATAATTTATATTAAGAAAGTAGACCTTATATTTATAAGTTAGTACTTTGATATCTGTGCCCAAGCTTAGAGGTATTTCGATACGTCTAGTGGCAGACTTTGCAAGCACTATAGGTGCCATAAGTGGAACCCAGGTTAAAAAAAAAAATATCTACTTACTAAAATAAAAATATATACTCTATGAGTTATATTATACTATTACATAAATAATGATTATATAATAATGATTATATATATATATAATCATTATTTATGTAATACATACATAATTAAATACATAAATAATGATTATATATATATAATCATTATTTATGTAATAGTATATATTTATACTATTAGTATATATTTTTATTTTAGTAAGTAGATAATTTTTTTTTTTTTTTTATGCTATAATTATTATTACGTTCTTATTTAAATTCGAGAAACGGATATTTTTCACGTATTTTACCTATAATTATCGCGGGCAGACTCAGCAGAGAGCAGAGTCTGCACGCGACCACGGCTGGTGCAACCCCGCCGAAGCGTCGGAATAAATATAGGTAAAATACGCCATAAATACCCGTTTCTCGAATTAAAATAATAACGTACTTATTAAACTAGGTATGTCATTTTCATTTATTTTGTGCAGCCTCCTACCATTAACCGTACTTTTACTAACCTCTCCATACTCCATAAGGTTGTCTGGAAGAGATCGCTTTTAAGTGATAAGACCGCCCATTGTACTGTTTACTTTAGCTTTAAAATTTTAAATTGTTCTATATGTTTTTGGTGTACCATAAAGAATTTTCATGAATTCATTCATATTTATAAATGACTATGCTGATAGTGCCCAAGCTTAGAGGTAAATAGCCTTTAATATTAAAAGATAGATAACAAAAAAAGATGGAGAGAGAGGCATCAAAATCGCTGATATTCTGTTACTTAGATCTAACACGACTTTGCATAAATTACCTGGAGGCGTCCTCACCTCACGATGGAAGTGTTAAAATGCTTACGATGAAATTGCCATGACCGTAATTTCGCTGATTTAAATGTATGAATAGCGTATATACGAGTATAATACATAGCACTTCCAGTGTGTTGTAGTTATTAAGTTAAGTATTATAATTATCTAATCATTGACGCATATGGTTTTCTCATGGCATACAAGGTACGGCATTATTTACATACATTATATATAATAAGTAGGTAAATGTATTCTTTATATACCTATACTATTTAACTTGTCTCGGGTTAGTAGAGCTCCCTCTCTCCTCTATCTGTGCTTCTACGATTTTTTATAAGAAATAGGTCAGCTTTTGATCTCGTGCTTTTTTTTCCCAGTAAATCAGTTACATAAGCATAGGTCACACGTAGGAAACTAGACGTAGTGGTGACTTGAGACGATTATCAATGACCCAATTTAATTTGTATCCTTATCCTCTTTTATTCCTTTAAATGTAACCTTGTAGGTCATACTATCAGACGAGTACCTAAACCTACCTACGAAGTTATGTCAATATTGTGTTGACTTGACAAGCCTCACGGCTTAATTGGTAGTAGTTCTGCCTTGTGCGTTGTAGGTTTTGGGTTCGATTTCCACCCGGGACAAGCATAAGTATCATGAATGTATGGATATAATCTTGTAAGTATAAAAAAATTGCATGTAAGTATAAGTATTGATATCCGGAATCTAGCCCCCATATATCAAGCTTTTATAATTTTCAGCCTTTTTTAGCTTTTGAAATCTTCCTTTGTAAATATTATGCTACGAGCTTCTTGGAATTGCTAGAACATCTGCCTACAGTACTAGTATAGCATAAAAGGATAATATCGGTATTTAATATTCCGCTTGAGTCCCTTGGTATTGTTATTATTCCGAGATAGGGTGTCATAGGGTGCGCTTGTTATTATTCTCTTAGCTTACGATGTTTTTGGTGTCAGAGTGAAGATATAAATCGCTGTAGGCTATATAGGCTTTCATCGAACGAATAAATTTTAAGCAGAATTCACAGAATTCACACACATTGTTTTTTTTTCATTTCAGCGTACGTTTTTTTGACACCTTTAATAATGCTAATTACCTAAACATTTTCTGAGTAGCCTCGCTCCATTGACCTCACCTTTGCCCAGGAAAGCTTCGAGGTAAAGAGCAGATTGATTGTCTACTATACAAAACATTGTTTACATTGTTTTCATAAAACCCAACGACATTGTATTTGCTGTATCATCTTTTTAATTTAATGTTGCGTTGACAACGCCTAAATACAAAGGTAGTGTTCTAAGTGATTTCTTTTACGACGCACGTAACCGCGTTCTCGGCGGGCCATTTGGGTGGTTAACGACTCACTTTTGGGAAAAGTAAAATTTAACCGACCTCAAAGTCTTAAAGCTGATAATTTGCCCACATTACGATCGTTCGGGTAATTTAATGGGAAGTTGATCAGCATGACGAAGATTGACACTATTAGCAACGAGACCTTTTAGGATGGTTCCTCCGTTTAAGGAACGCGCGAGATGGTTTTTGGTTAATTGTTAAAACACTTCTTGGATTCATAAAAACGGAAGTAAATTATATACATTAGTCAAATAGACAACAAAAAATATACAGATATGAAGATCCCAAATAACTAGAATGACAATTATCTAAAGAGATATGAACAGCCTAGTATTAATAGAAGAATATGCATACAAACGGGATGAGTGGCGCCACAGTATAAAACAGTAAATGGCGAGGACGAAGAAGTAGCACATATGATATTTTTAGATTTCCTATAATGTTTTTATACGAGAAAAAGGGGTCTCGTGGACGCCTTCGCCGTTTTTCAATAGAAATTTCAGACGCACAGCCTATTATCATCCTCACCTGGTTGATATCCCACGCATAAGAACTAAACGCTTTCAAGAATATTTTATTGTGCGCACTGCAAGAACTTGGAATAAGCTCCCAGCGTCTGTTTTTCCGCTGTGCTACGACCCTAATGTCTTCAAGAAGAGAGTTAATAGGTCAAAGTCAAAGTCAAAGTCAAAGTCAAAATTGCAGTGAACGTGATTAAACCCCATTTTTTCGAATCAAAATAATGTGTTTTAATCGCGAATGTTTAAAAAAAATTTTTCCTATATCGGTTACAAGTGAAGTAAAATTTTCTCAGAAACATGTTGTAAATTCAGGAAATTAGTTTACTTTTACCAAAAAAGATATCGCGCGTGCCCAAGCTTGATGATTCACCTTAGGTTAACAATTTGGACGCCGATGCTGTTAGCACTTAAATACAAATGAGTTTATAAAATTTGTCTTAACTACAATTACGACTATCCGACCCAACCTTCCGAATGTTCAGTAAAAAGGCTAATCTAAAGAGACATCTGTTACTAAACATCTTCATCTGCGCTTTGGCTTCACTTTCATCATGCGAAGGGCTATGGAAAGGAATACGTTGCCTGCGTCGCTGTTTTCCAGTTACAATAGTTCCAAATTACAATATGGGCCTCCCGAAGGAAAGAGTGGCGAATAGGCGTGTTACATTATAGGCCACTTCATCGCTTCCTCAGGCGAGATTGTGGCCAATCGTAGGTCTATCTAATTAAAAAAGTGTGTCCTTTCCACCGTTGATATTATGAAAACTACTACATAGGGGAAGGCCACTCAGCAGCTGGCTTTCACAGGCTGTAGTAATGAATGAAATATCAGTAGTTATCAATGTATCTCTCTTCATCATCATATTCCTGCAGTTTATGCACACTAGGTGGGGTCAGCGTCTTCTCTCTTTCTCCATTCTCTATCAGACGTCATGAGTCATCACTTTTTTTCTTACTCGTAACTCGTATTTCGGGTTTATTTTCTTTCATCTTCGTTACATATCTTTCACATGCATTACTGACTTGTAGTTTGGAACGAAAAACGGTTATGAGGCATTATGTAATGTATGTTTGTTGTATCAGGTCCCATATCAGTGGTTTCTTAGTTGTCTCGTTGACAAGGTAATTTTTATCAATTTATCAAATTATTGCGTTGGTTTTTGTCTCATGAGCACACTGAGTGATAAATCTCGTCTGTTAGCCGACTTTAGACGTAGAAGGAAAGGTTTTATGTAATTCTCACCTTGATGAAGGTGCAGAATGGCATAGTCACTCGTCATTTATATCCACATCATCATCATTGTTCTGCATATTGAATTACAGTATTGAATACATCCCCTAATCTTTTTCAATCTACTCAATTCCGAGTTTTACACCTCAAGTGTACCCATATGTTATGTATTTTATTTACATTATTCCTTTATTGACCTGTTCCTGACACTGTATATAAGCATTTTGTTAAAAGGTCTGTATTTTCGTTGTGGTATGCCCTTCAAGAAGAAAGTAAAAAGGCACCTTCTAGATAGGCTTCCTCTATCGTAGACATCATCGTCGCATTTGCAAGTTTCGAAATCAAGTGTACAACATCGAAAATCGAGTGAAGTGAAACGAAATCAAGTGTACAACCCATACAACAAAATATATATGAAAGATATTGTAAAACGGATAAAAAACTTACCTGAGTGGTACCTTACACCATTTCCTTACACCCGCCTCTCAATCTCAGTAATACAAAATCTAATGATCTCTTTGGAGTAGGTCCATTAGCATAGTTGTTTTTTTTTGCGCCCTTCATCTTGAGGGCTATAGGTAGCTTTGAAAGAAATAGTACTTCGCCGGACGAATCCTTTTACAAGGAACTCTGTCCTATGAAGAGATTTTGTTTTCGTGTCTGGTTATTGCTGTGGTGATTATGATGGTGAGTGGCAGGGTGGGTAGGATCTACCACCTAGTGGTCTACTCCAGGCAAGTAAACGGCTGAATGATCAAATCGCTGTCAGTAAGACCTGTATAGGCCCACCTGGCGACCATCATTCTGCAAGCCAAGTAACACCTGTGGTTTCTTGGTGTGCGGGAGTACAAGTGCCTTTAAAAGGCAACTTCTGGAAAAGCTGCGCGGTGGAGCGAAATGTGTGGAGCGAGCTTTTCCAGAAGTTGCCTTCTGCCTTTAGGCAAAACTACTGAACTACTTTTTAGAATCTAAAATCAAAACTACTGAAGACTAAACATTTTGATATTTTGAACTGTAACATGGCGTAATAAAGGTCGTTTTACACTCGACGTGGTGTTAAAGTGACCACTCACCTGCTATGGGCTACAAAAACCTACCGCCAGGTAAATTATTGGTGCGCTGGTTGTTTTCTCTCGTTTATGGAGTCATATTATTCACTTGTGTATGTAAAATTGCTCGCTGATGGTGCAGTCACAGACAAAAGTTAAAACTAGAGGTATGATTTATCGCTTTGGAAAAATATGTTCTTTGTTAAAAATCCGTAGTGACTGCATAGATTGACATTTGATTGACAATATTTTTTGCTATTAAGTACCTACATAGTAATTAAATAAAAAAAAGTATATTTAATAATAGGTCATCTTTATGAAATACATGCAACTAGATGTGCTTTTAATACCTGGTATTTTTTTTTAGTTTCACTTTTTTTTACACAACGCGATCTAGCCCCTAATTACCCAATTAGTCGGGAAGTAAAACTGCGCGGGCCATAAGTTTAATGTATGCACAAGAATATACTTATCCTTAAAGTCCTATTGTTAAGGGTACATAATAAACCATAATATATTTAGCACATAATAATCCTTCTGCTCCATCCAGAAGGAGAACCCAGTAGGAGCATGAGGACATGTTCGAATAGCTTAGGGCCTTAAGTTTCTTGACGGCTTATATATTTAAACTAGCAAACGACCCAGACTTTGTTCCCAATCTTTGTGCATCAATACACCACAAAAAGAAGTTTCACTAATAAAAATAAAAATTAAATAGATTTAGATATTCTATGACTGAGTTTAATGGTTTTTCCGTGGAAATCTCTATCTAAAATAAAAGTAGCCTAAGTTACTCCCTCTAAGACCTCCTCCCCTCTTATTTTCCTCCCTGTCCTTCAGCTATCTGCCAGTGAAAGTTTCATCAAAATCAGTCCAGCTGATACGGAGATTCGACAGACCAAACAGACAGACATACACATTAATCATTGTTTTTTTTATTATAAATGCCGTTTTATAATTTTGTATGCATATATGAGGCTGTTATTTTGACTTAACACACAGACACTTTGTTTTTTTTCGTGATGTATACCTAGATATAGATTTCACACTCGAAATCCAAGGGTATTTATTTATTATCTAAGCTCGCATTGGCATTGGCAATTTAGATAAAGGAATATATAGAATGTAGATGTTTATACATACTTGTCATTTGTATGATAAATTTTACAAGTAATAGAAATTACATGTATATTATCCGTAATCTAGTTCCCATTATAATAAATTTTGCTAAATTTGGGGCTAGATAATGATGTGTGAAATTTATGTCCTGAAAAATATTAATTAATTAACTATGTATCTACCTCGTAAAAACTTATTTCTGTGCAGTAGGGTACAAAAGTATTTCACTGTAATATTTACATTTCTGTTGCTGAATGTACCTGGACCTACCTACCAAGTCTGTGACTCGAGTAATTTGGCAGTTTGCTTGCGAAAGTTGACACTTGAAATGCGCACGCGTCGGTTTGTTGAGCAGTTGTGTGACTTCATAACTGTATGAAAGGGAAATGGTATGATTATGTTGACAGTTTAATCGTCATAATATGAAATCAAGCAACTAAATGCATCCCAAAAGATAAATTTACACATGTATATTTTATAAATAGCCTATCATTTATTCGAAATATCTGTACAATAAAACTAATAATTTGTTAATTTTATTGAATATTTTCGAATATCCAAAGATATCCAAAGTCTATAGTCATAGCCAAGAGAATTATCAGACTGAAGTGGCAGTGGGCTGGCCATATTTGCTGAAGAACCGACAATCGCTGGATTTAGCGAGTTCTGGAGTGGAACCGCGTCTCGCCAAACGTAGTGCTGGAGCGAGGACTTGCGGCGTGCACTAACTGGAAGGGAAGAGCCGAAGTCTCAGTGGTGAAGCTTGGAAGAGACCTATGTCCAGCAGTGGACAGCAAGAGGTTGCTGATCATGATATTGAGTATGATGACTTTAAGGGAAGCAGTCGGATTACCTATGTAGGTAGCTCAACTGTTCCAGGTTACCAGACATTTTATTAGTTAATAAATTAGTAAATGAATTAATTAAAAAAATAATTTCACACAGCCCCAAACTAAGCAAAGCATGGGAACTACCTCTGGATTGCGGATAGAATACGGACTTTTTTTATGAATACGTACATTCTTAGCAGCCCTAATATACATATTCATTATGATGAATATGTCATTAGACATATTAGGTCCTTACATATGAAATTGGCGTTTTGTCGTACTGGCCACTTTGATCTTAAATATCTCCTCTTTGGTTAGGAATTCCAAATTCAAATTTAAACAGCTATTTACTCATGCATTTGTGTTTCGAAAACCGTAATTCATTTGTTTTTTTCTCTCTTGCTTTTTTTTTCTGCGTCACTCATTTCACAAAATGGAAAACTTAAAATATCGCATTATTTACGAGTACGAGTTCCACCGTGGCACCAGTGCTGCAGAAACGGCTCGAAGGATTAATGATGTGTATGGTGGTGGTGTCGCAAAAGAAAACACGGTGCGTTTTTGGTTTCAACGCTTTCGTTCTGGAAATTTCGACCTGCAGAACAAGCCCCGTGGACGGCCGGAGACCAAGGTCGATAATGATGAATTGAAGGCTATTGTGGAAGCAGATCCATTGCAAACCACATCACAGTTAGCTGCAGGCTGCGGTGTTAGTGACAAAACCGTTTTAATCCACTTGAAGCAAATTGGGAAGGTGAAAAAGCTTGAAAGGTGGGTACCTCATGAATTGAGTGAAGCAAACCGACAATCGCGCGTCGAATGCTGCGTTACATTACTCAACCGGCACAATAATGAAGGAATTTTAAATCGGATCATTACATGTGATGAAAAGTGGATCCTGTACGATAATCGTAAACGCTCATCGCAATGGCTGAACCCTGGTGAACCAGCAAAATCTTGCCCCAAGCGAAAATTGACTCAAAAAAAGTTACTTGTAAGGTTTGGTGGACTAGTGCCGGTGTCGTACACTATAGTTTTCTTAAATCTGGTCAGACGATTACGGCTGATGTCTATTGTCAGCAACTGCAAACCATGATGGAAAAGCTCGCTGTTAAACAACCGAGACTTTTCAATCGCTCTACGCCACTGCTGCTTTAAGACAACGCTAGACCACACACGGCCCAACAGACGACTACCAAATTAGAGGAGCTTCAATTGGAATGTCTAAGACATCCACCGTACTCTCCGGACCTTGCTCCAACAGATTACCATTTTTTTCTAAATTTGGATAACTTCTTGCAAGGAAAAAAATTCAATTCCGATGAGGCAGTCCAAACCGCTTTCAAAGATTTTATTGATTCCCGTCCGAATGGTTTTTTTAGTAAAGGGATCAATGAACTACCTATAAGATGGCAAAAGTGTATAGATAGCAATGGTACATACTTTGATTAATCAAATATATTTTAATATGAAAAAATTGCCTTTATGTTCCTCCCATACAAAACGCCAATTTCATATGTAAGGACCTAATATGTTATGATGTTTGATTTGATTTGAATTTTGAGGGAGTCGAACCTAAACCCTACAGCGCAAAAGGCAAAGCTGCTACCAGCTAGGCTAGTAAGATAAATATAAAAGATAAAAATACATATATGGCCCTACGACCCTAAATAACTCAAAAGATACGCTCATGAAAATAAACAAACAAGTAGGTAAGTATCATCTACTGTATACATTTGTATCAAAGGATCTAATACAAATAGAAATGTGCTATTCAAATGTTTACAAAAATAATAAGGATACAAATATGTCTGAGGCCCTTTTCAATAAAGTGCTACGGGACAAAAATCATAAAATTACAACCAATATACCAGGCAATAAATTCTTTGAAGTATAATTTTACGACTACCGCACACAAATTTGTTTATTGCCTACTGTTAGCTTAGAAGCTGGGCCACTTAGAGTCAGCAAGGCCGTTGCGCCGCAAAATCAACGTTAAAACTTGTCGACTTGTCTGCATACCTGACCTGAAACCAGTTTTAAACTGCAAGTTTTTCAGAGCCGAAATAAAACGTTACATTTTTCTTCTCCTTTCTTTTCCGAATTCCGTGAATATCAATTTTTTTTTTGGATAGGACTTTGTCGCTAAGACCAAGATGCAATCTTGAGCACCAAAATAAAATCTGAAAACAGAAAAAATATTTAGTAATAAGTCCGCTAAATCTCTCTGAAAAGCTGCAAGCGCAGAGCTCGGAGCGACAACACGTCCACAGAGGGCTAGTCAGTGAGCAGCAAGACTATATTTCCTGAGGATGCCTCGTGTGGAGGCGAAACACGCGATTTGATTTTTTCTGAGAGATTTAGCGGATTTATTACTAAATATTTTTTCTGTTTTCAGATTTTATTTTGAAATATGGATTTCCGCAAAATAACGCCTGAATCAATTAGCTATCTTGAGCACCATCAAATCTTCTAGCTCTGTGGTTTTTTGTAGGCTTCATTTTGGAGGCAAGATTGTGGTCAAACGTAGGTTTAAAAAAAATAATGCTATAAAATGCCTGCAAATAAGATTAATGTGATAGACAAGCACGTATACATTTTTTGGCAATAACTCAATTTCAAATTCCAAGCCACAGGGATTTAGCAACGATGCATTGTCTATATAAATTCAGGCACAAATCAGTCATGGTTAATGAAAAAATGTTGCCAACAGGGTTTAGACAGCTTAAGCTTTGTCATGCAAATCATATGGGAGCCATAAAACACGAGTTTTTTTTTCTACTCTTACTTAAAACCTTTGGGGTTTTAATCGTTTCTATAGAATTGTCGCCCTAAAAAGGATGAAGATATAGACGGTTTATTATGTGATTATAATATTAATCTTTGTTTAAGGGTTCCGTAAACAAATGGTGCCGATGGGACCCTATTAATAATAAATTAATGATTATATATTTTTTAACCGCCTCTGTGGTCTAGTGGTTCGCCCACCGGTATTAATATTGTGCTTGGTTTTATTGGTGGTAGGACTTTGTTTAAGTCCGCCTGGCTAGCTACCACCGTCTTACATAAGTCTGTTGCCATAACAACTATTTTAAATTGCCGTCTTCCGGAATTAAGAGGTAAGATAGCCATTTTGTCTGTTGGTTGATTTGATTAATTTATTTTTCTATTTATTGAGATTACAACGAATAATAAAATCTACAATAACGAACCTCATTTTTGTTTCTGTACTTACCTATGCCTATAATCACTATACCATAAATATTGCACTTTTTTTCCATTTCAATGAAGTTGTTCTACTCTGTTCCACTATTGAATTACAATTGCAAAACTAAAATATAGTCCTTCACGATAGGCTGAAGTGAAATTCACGAAACTAAGTGGGGTCTTTTTAGGCCTGCAGAATCTTTTTTTTATTGTACCCATTCTCACCAAGCCGTGGCATTATTCAATTACGTTTTATGATCAACAGGCAGCATGAGGTTTGCGGCGATTTATCACTGGCTTTATTATAGCAACTACCGTTAAGGTCACTGGTGGAATTATCATGTTATCGCTCTGTCATATTGTCTGTTTTGCTCATTGACTGAGAGAGTTGTTTGCACTTGTACAGTCAGTCACCTGGCATAATATGTAGATACTTCATAATTTTCAAAATGGTGTTGTATCTTCCTCTGTGGCTTACCCGCGCACCGACGGAGCACGGCAAACCATATGCAGCGATTTCGTTGCCGAATAGGTTACTAAGAGGTACCTAGTGATCATCTAACCCATCCCAAACTAAAACTATAATAAATGTACGTTTGAAAGGTCAATTTAAAAGGTTGGCAGCCATCACATGTGCTTGACAGCGTTGTTATAACATTTTGAGAGGTTTTTTGTGAAAAACTGGCCGGGAATGTTTTTGCCTGGTTCGAACGTATGGTCTTTGTTCTCTTCCATATGCATGCAAATTTTGCGGGATTACGAACGAGCCAGCTTTTGGTTTAATCTGTTTGTATATTGGCTTTACCTGAGAGATTAAACTAGGTCCAGTCGCCTGCACTTTTAGGTATGTATGTACCTATTTCATAATTTTTATTCGGTTTTGTGTCTTCATGTAGAATTAGGATGTGAATATAAAAGTTATGTCTTCGTTTTGGAAATTATGAATAGGATTTCGGGGGATCTGTCTCATTTTTTTGCTAGACATTTACTATTTTTTGACTATTCTATATTTTTGTATATTTTGTGTATACAAAAATATACAATAGAATAGAAATAAAACCAAAAGTTTTAGTTTTAGCGTTTCTATTGCCGAATATTTATTGTTGATCGCGTATTGTATGTAGGTACATACGCTTATGAATTATTTTATACTTATTTGTAACTTTATTTAACGTCTCAGGAAATAATTCTATTTTATTTTATTCAGTGAGAAATAAACACAAACATGTAGTGTATATTAGTGCAGACGACTGTACAAAGTAATACTTTTTTTCATTCGTTTTTTTATTGTACGACGGGGAAGCCCTTTGCCTTAAAATGTTAATTATATAATCTTGTAATTGACTAGTTCTGTTATCGACTTGTTACTACCAATCGAACCAGAATGAGGAAACATGGCTTCTACGATTCCGTTTATTTTCAAGAATGTTAAGAATGCTTCATGGTCTAAACAGATTGTGCAGACAGCATGTATAATGGTGTCATTGAAGGACCACATGTGGGGACCAAACGCGACGCCTACACGTCGGCGTCCTGCCTCCTTTAGATCCTCTTGTCTCGTCTTTTTATGTAATTAGATGGTTGTGTTTGTCTGGGATTGTATGTGATGATAGTTTTTTGAAGATTTATCTTTTATGTTGCTTTTGTTCACTTTTGTTACGAAATAAATTAGTAGTTCGCCCAGAACTGAAATCTCGTGATGTCTGTTTGTGTTGGGTATTAACCACGGACATTATTTGCAACCCTATTGAGTGCATTACAAAAAATAAATAGACCAGTTTCAATGAGATTTCGAATACCCTCTCTTATCTTACAAGACCTTATGATCATCCTTTGCTCCTTCATCTTTAAAAACCACCCCTAATAAGGGAAAGTAAACTAATAAAATAAGTTTTTAAATCTGCAGTCTCAACTCCCTTTACAAATGATATTTCTTAAATCTTAGTCACACCTTTTTGAACCCTTAATGTAAATAAAGGTAAAAATAAGTTTCAGCATATATAAAACAAGTTAATTGTGAAGTCAACCCCCTTTAACAGTATATCCTATAAGACATACCAAGCGATTTACCCTCTTTGCTACAAAAACAACCACTTTAAAATTTTTGAAGCTTATTTAAATGCTTTCAAAAAGTATACATTTAGTAAGTTTAATGGCAACATTTTTGAAGCTTAAACAAGCCTAAAATTAAATAAGCCATTTTTTTTAATAGGGGTTGTTTTTGTTATCACAATCAATAAAACTTTATGGCAATTTACAATTAAAAATGACATGTCTGATTAAACTAACAATGTTCGTATCTAGCTAGTTTAATTTGACCTTCTCTTGTGGAAAGCAGTCGCATTGCCTGAGACCGTTTTAAACGGTCAACTTACAGGTAACTTAATTGTTCAAATGAAATTAAATAAAAATATTTTTACAATTAGATATGCATTATGATCTCAATAATGTAATGTGGACCGCCTTCATGACGTCAAAGCCTCCAGCTATTTGTGGCCAAAGTTTTCGCTTCATGCCACCTTTTAAATAGCCTTCCTCGTTTTTAAAATATTAAATAAACAGGTTTAAAAAGCTTTCAACTCACGCTTTACATTTTCACTGCTCCCCTAAATAGCTACTGTTTCTATTCAAGGGGATGTGATGACGTCATAGCGGCCATTTTGCGTGCGTCATTCTACGTCACAGTGTGTAGTATGCTTGTACCTACTGTACCCAGTTTCTATGCTATGAAATCATCATGAAGCTGAATGACTGACAATCTGACAATGACTGACAATCACTCACTCTTCCCAAACATAAGCTCCTAGAAACTGAACATTTCTCATTATAAAAACAATAAGATAGGAAAACTATCGAATATCTACCGACAAAGTATCTTATTACTCATAAATTTACGTATGTAACGTGCCTAGTCATAGTGGTTACAAACAAAGAAAGAAGAGTGAGCATAAACAGATCTCTTAATACGACTAAGTTGACCGTGCCACGCCTACAGTGTGCCCTTTAAATCGTTTCAATCTACCGCTAAGGATAATCTGGCCATCAGAATACCATGTGGCGCCAACGACTAATCAGGGCTATTTTCACTTTCTACTTTTAAGCCAGTAATGACACTTTCTGTTATTTGCAATATGACGCTGTTGTTACTTCTAATTTAAACTTCATTTGGCATTGACCTTATACCAGGTTTTATACCACTTGTATATGAGTAGAAGTACTTGTAATCAAGTTTGTTAATAACAGACGCACATATGAATCGTACTAAATAATATTGACGTGTCCATATTTGAAACACAAATTTGTAATAATCGTACGATACTTGTACCGAATGTTTTGTGTTCCGGCATTTTGGGGTAAGAATAGATCAGCTAGTTCCTTAGACTTTAAAGGATTCCGGGTGAAGTGCGCTCCCAACTTTGGCCTTATCATAAATTCACACCAAGTGAGGTGAAGGCCAAGCGCTTCCCCGACGTATAATAATTATGATAATGTATCACAAAAAAAAAAACTTTCTATCTTTTTTGATTGATCGAACCCACGACCACTGGGTCTGACACCGGTAGGCGAACCACTAAACCACAGAAGCGGTTAGTTACAATGACTATAGATATTTTAATTTTATAGTTAGATGTTAAATGTGTGTGAGGCGAATCACCCATTTTCAAATCCCTGTGTGTTTTGAATTTTATTTAAGTAGGTACTTATATGATTATGATTTATGAATACCTATATGAATATTATGAATATGATTTACCAAAATCTATATCACACGTACATTAAATAAGTATGTCAAATGGATAAGAGAATAATATTAATGTTCTTCTATTTAAAAAATCAAGTACCTATACCAAAATATTATGTAGCTTACAGTTTCAAAGTAGCATCAAAGTTCACAGTCCAAGCAGTTCTCACTTTCAAAGGCACTACAAACGTAACGAAATGGGTTAAAAAACAAAAAAGAAACAACAAAAGAAACGTGCGTGCGATGTGTGGCATCGCCTCATGATTTATGCATTATTAAACCTCCATATTACCCACAATCGGGTAAGATCCTCCGACAAAGTACAGCGCGACCACTATGGCCTGTTGAACGTGGCAGAAAATGGAACTAACGAACGGCAACGGATAGAAACGTCTTTTGTGCAGTTCGGCGTAGACACAGGCGCCCTCACTGACGTTCATTATCATCGTGGGTGGACTATACGGAATGCGTGCGCGATCTGACTGTCAAATGGAAGGCTTTGATGGGTAAGACGAAGTCTACAAGGCGGCTTCTTAGACGAAACTTCTTGGTAATGAGGCAATAAAATCTGTGATTTACTGACATTGTGTGTATAGAGAGGTATTTTTTTGCTTTGTGCGGGTTTAAGTTTGACATAATGTTGGATTTAGACAGTTTTGATTTTTCACGATTAGTACTTACTAGTAGCAATAATCTCAGTCGTTTAGGTAATTTGAATCGTTGGGTATCTCACAAAGTGGTAGGTACTAAATAATGATTACTCCGTTTTCCAGTAATTTTAGATAGAATTCTAGATTTAATGACAGTAATACCCATTTTAAATAAAAAAATAAATTGCGAGCATAATCGACCGATAGTGGGTTTGACAAATCAAAAAACTTCCAATAATCCTATGTCTGTGGGGATTCTAGGAAACACCAGTCTTCTTTTTTTGGCAACTGCGCAAGTGTAACAGCACAAGGTCCGCGTGTCACTGAAATTATAAACGGCTAGACAGATTAAAAAAAATCTTTAGTGTGTTTGAGTAGGTCTCTTGAGGGTTCAGATTCACAATTACACCAGGTAGGTGGCGCTGTGATCGCCACGGGATAACAGGAATGAAATCCCGGTCGTTCCACTATAGTGTATAATACATCTATGACCTTATGCAATTAAAAAGCCTGATAGCAGGTTTTTTAATTTTGGTAGCTATAATTAGCAGTCTAAATAATTAGTGTTTCCTTTATACATTTTGCAGGAAAAGAAACGAAGTATAAGATTACGAACGATATCAAATGAGAACATAATGATTGTGTTCAACGCTCTACCGCTTTCTGCTTTCCCAATTCCAATTCCATTTCCGTGATAACTCGTTCAGAAACCATTCTGTATGAAAGCAATACAGTTATCCAGCTATCATTTCTGTACGCCGCGCTGTCTCGACATATTTAGCTTTGACCACAGCGCGCTGATAGCGGCTGGGTCATTATGATAATGGAGATAGCGAAAGCTGCGAGTCAAAGGGGACTAGATTCTAGTCCTTTTTTGTTTGAGCGCCTTTGCAATATACAGCGTGATATCAGACGCCATTTTTAAATTATAAATGATTGTTTATCTCTTGACTTCTAAGCTTGTCTAGCTCTAGGTCTACGATACAGCAAGTTACTACGGCTTATAATCACACACATCAACAATGTCTAGGATATATTTTGAACCAAGTATCTTGAATTTCTAAAATTCATTTTTAACGTATATTTTTATGATAGCTGAATATTGAACTGAATCTTTTTATATTTTGTCATCGTTTTTTTTTATTTGCAAAAAGCTCTATGCTTACTTTACAACAATGACACTTAATTAGGAACCAAGAAAATCAGAGTCGAAATGAATGAAACAAAAACTTGTTATCAATAATGTAATGCGTTATTAAATTTGTCTCAAGAACTAACTTTAGGAACATCTCAATTGAATAGTGGTGAGGGCATTCATTCAATATTCCTAGTCCTTGTTGATGTGTAAATTATTATAATTTATTTCAGAGATAGTGATATTCCAAATGATGATAGATAAATATTTTCTAAAAAGAAAATGTTTACACCACGCGCTGCCTAAGCGTAGGTACATTTATAACTATGCGAGGGGGGCACCGAAATGTTCTATAGAGAGTTGTCGGAGCCCCTCGACACGCATCGAGGCCGTCCACCGGGGTGGTTTTAGTGAGTCGACGAGTCCGTCATCCTCACACTACCCTTTCGCATCCCTCGGTGCGTTAGGGTGTCTGCAAACAGATTTCCCCCCGTTAAAAAAAAAAAAAGGTACATTTATAACACAAAACCATTAATAAAAACGAAGTGATAAAAAATCTTACCACCAGTATAATCTCGGAGTACAAGTCCAGAGTGCATATTCACTCTGCATTAATTTTAGTAAGCAAAATGACAAAAAGCAAGATGTTCTCTCTATCTTAGGCAACGTACATCTTTAACTGTTTTCGAGAACTGGTGGTCAAACCAATAATATATGAAGTGTCCTAGCTGCGTTTTTTGCTGTAGCGAAGTCGTAAGGTCACGGTCACAATAGTGGCTAGATATGGGCAGATAAGCGCTACAATCCAAGCAAATATTTACTTGCATCGAACCCATTTATGGTAAAGGGGCCAAACCTCTGCAAGAGACAAGTAAAAGCGTTACTTTGGTCGGCTTAGATCCCTATAGATTATTATATCTAGATTTGGTTATTTGGAATCAACTTTCAGCGTCTGATTTTATTTTATCATACGACTTCAAGACTTTCAAAATATGGTTATGCTTATGCTTTCTGTTAAGGCTCCCTCCATCATAGACCTCATTTTTGTCCAGACAAGCCTCGAAGGTACAAGAGCCAAACCATAACAAAAACAAAATAGAAAAAATATGCTACTGTACGTTTTGTGGTTTGGACTATAGGATAAAAGGGTATTAGGTTTGGATAAGTCTTAATATGTATTGTCATATAAGTACCATAAATGACACATATTAAATAGGAATTCAACTTTCTGATCCTAAAGGAATATTTTAAGTACTGACCTCCTGACAATCAATCTGGATTGAAGTTGCTTGTCTGTTACTCAGACATAACAAAATGTATTTAGTGAGATTCAAAATGTTTAACAACTCAGTGGGTCCTTTGAGGATCACCTAAGTCCGCCTGACCATCTTTCCTAATTCTCTCCCATGACAACAACCCTAAAAATTGTTGAGTTCCGGCATTTAAAGGTAAGATAGCCAGTTCCTCAGTTACTTGAGGATTCCGCCTCCGCCTTATCTCAACTTATAACCAGGTGAGATGAAAGACAAGCGGTTTGCAAGTAGCTGAGTTGCTTTAAGTTTTGAACGAAGTAATAAGAATCGTATTTAAGCATACACAAAACATCGTACATCGTACCAAATGTGCTTAACTTAACTTCGCTAAGTTATTAGTGATTGTATGTTTGTAAAAAGCATATCGCCTTGGCTTTTGCCACGGAGCAATAAATCTTTTGTATGTATAAATGTATTTGCTCTTTACTGCAACCTTGATTATGTACGTGACGATCAATCATTATGTTATTAGAATGTAAATAAAAAATAATAGTTTTCGTAGCATTTAAAAAAATATTTATGTGTCAATTGAGTTGACTATGGAATTTTCCGTGTTTCAGAGGGCAAGTTAAGCCAGTGGCACCAGGTATCAATTAATGAACCATTGAATTAATGAATTAATTTATTTCTTTTCATCTATTCCTGCTGGTAGCGACTGCTACTAGATGATTATTAAAAAAAACGTGAAGTCATGTCACATTTTAGCGACGCATTTTGGCATGGCGGCGAATCTGACAATCTGGCACCAGGGTAAGCCCATACGAAAAAGAAGATGGAAATATTTGGCCGATTACCTTTCAAATAATACTTGCTGAAAGGCGAATATGCCAAGTTGACAGTTAGGAACTTTATTGTTTGAAGAGGCTATGGTTGGCCCTGGTTTAAGGTCAGCAAGTTGACATTCATTTTTCAAGTAACTGTCCACGTCAACTGCATTGTGACCGCAGTGGCCTATTGCCCAATCAGCTTAGTCAGAGCAGTCTTGGAGACAGTGGTCATTTGTTTACAGAATTAAAATTTATCAAGCTCTAGAAATTTAGAAGCTGACTGTTTCAATTTCAATAAGCCTCTCTATAAGTATTTTTAAACTTACGCGATTAGAACACTTTCTTTTGATTCGAAGAATGGTTTTTAATAATGGAATTTATCGCGTATTTTACCTATATTTATCCCGACGTTTCGGCGGGGTTACACCAGCCGTGGTCGCAGGTCTCTCTAGTTTCTCTATTATCTAGTTCCGTCATAATCATAACAGATTTAAAACATTGACATTGATAAGTATGTTACAAACTTACTTAAGTTTTAAACAAATCTTAAAAAAGTCTATGGCCACACTTTGGTTTTATAAGTTACTTTTTATGAAGTTCATTATAAGTCTGTTAAGTTAGGTATCTTTGCTAATTTATTATAATAAACAAGATATAATTGACCGCAACTACATACCTAACAACTTTCAATAGTTAAAAAACTAACGAATCAAAAAAAAAAACTATTCCTCACATAATTACATAAAAATATTATTATTATCTTATTGACAAACCTCAAACTAACAATATCCGGCACAGTTATATACATTTTTGGTACTAGTTGTCTCTAGTTAGTAATTTTAGACTAGCTTAAAATTTAGGTAGTCACTGTTGATGCAAAACATTATATTAAATATGCTAGTCAAAATAAACAGAAGTTCAATTTGCTCCAGTACCTTCTTATTATTGTAGGTAGTAGGTATTGTAGGTCTAGTTTCATAAATCAAGGCTTTAAATAGATTATTGTAATAACTTGTAAAAAAACGCGAGTCCCAGTGGAGGTAGTTTTTTGTCAGCTGTTACATAGCTTGAGCTGAACGTAAGCAATACATCCTTAGCTCTCCACCTAACATGATTCAGAGCTGCGGGTCGCGGCGATTTGTTTGTCCATTGTGTGAGCAGCTTTACAATTTCAATTGAATGGTTTCATGAACTGAAGTGATAGAAAGTATATAGGTATAGTATAAATAGTTTATTTGCTCAAAACGGTAATACAAATCGGGTACATTATGTACGATAATGGTAGCTACTTAAAAGATAAGAAGATCGTTGAGCTATATTCCATTGAGCCTGTTTAGCAGAGTCACAGGATCCCCTCGGCCTCTGTCGCTCGTAACTATCTATGTAAGATTTAAAAAAAAGTTTAAACAGACCAAAAATTTGAAGGAAAACATACCATCATCAGAGAATGTGAGAATAGTTCACATAAAGCTAATTTGTAATGTATGCGTTTTAAGTCTAAGTGTCTTAGTGTCATATCGTATAAAATAAATAATAAATAAAGAAAAGTATGGTGGGTGATGGCATCTAATCCAAAAGACCAGTAGGTAAGTAATTTTATTGTGAACTCTCTGTGAAACCATGACAGTTTTATCTACTAATATTCAGAATGAATATAATATACTTTGCATATAGAAACTTATGCCCAGTAGCGGGTTACCAAAGGGCTGTTGTTGATGATGATGATAGCTCCATAGGAACCCTAACTTTGCCAAATCTCACATTTCCTCGTGCGCGCAATATGTTACAAAATGATCCAATGTTTTATCTATAGACCTTTGCATACAGAGCTTTTGATCGTCTTCGTCTGCGTTGTATCCGAAAGTAGCTCTGTCAGAGAATACAATCTCCAAATGATATTTAGCGGTCCTGAAGAGGTAATAAACGAACTAAAAGAGATTACTTCCGAAGGTATAATACCAATACCAATTGGTATTGGGGTATGAATGAATTTAAGCTACAGCCAAGAGTAATAGTAACTGGAATAATCCCAGCCAAATCATTATCATTACTGGGTCTCAGACGAGTATATTATTCATAAATTATTAAAATTGTAATGGTTTAAAAACAAACCCCTATCTATGCGTAATATACGCGCAAATAGGATGAAGTTTTTTTTAAATAATCAATTCAAGAGGGTTTTATTTCTCCAGCTTTGGAGGTGGCTCTGTCCAGCAGTGGAGTGGGCTTTCTATGCGATGATGATTTGAAAAAGCGGAATAACAAAACCCAAATAACGAGACCCAAGACAAATGTGGGAGTCTTTGAACTCCCCGAGCCAGATATCATCAAAACAAAGGCGATGTACAACAAAGGCGATGTAAAAACCAATAGCGAAATGTTGCGCAACGGTTACCGTTGTCTGAATAGCTGTGAACTTGATGTTAGAGGTGTTTATAGATGAGATGCGTATCGATGTTAGTTTATTGAACTTATATCGATGATGCAACTCTACCTAGATACATAGCTATATTACTATAAGCTAGTTTCAGAACCAATAGGGCTGTTTAAAATTAGTATAATCTTGTTCCAGAACCAATAACGCTGTTTGAAATGTAAAATAAAAAATGTGGTATGCGCGTTGGTACGAGATTTAGATAAGACAGACAGTATAACTACACAGGAACTATAAGGGAGGTCTAAATGGTGGATTATTTTTGTTGTTCTTTAATTTGTTTTTACGGCTGCGAAAGGCATGTTACTAAGACTTCGTTGAACGTCCGTTTGCGTCCGTCTGACTGTCTGTCTCCGAACTTTAAGATGATCTTTTGATTAGATAAATGAAGCCCGATTAACTTTACTGATATTATGTGTAAAAAAATTATTAGGGATTCTCGTACAATAAACGTGTTTTTATTATTTTTTATTATAGCTCTTACGTACAGTCGGTTATACCTAGAGATCAAATTATGTGTGATTGTTTGCCCTATAACAATGAATGCTAAGCCAGACCAACCACGAGTCAGACCCGCATATGAAAGCATTAGATCGATATGTAAAAAAAATAGCATTTTTTGGCTTGTATCGTCCATGTATATGTAGAACATAGTTATAAGTAGCTAACACTAAAAGGCTACCTAAAATTGTATCCAACATCTTAGCATCTTAGCATCATCTTAGCGCAATCGTTCAAATCACACAATAAAGATCATAAGGTCCACTCTAGTGTTTGTACCTTAATAAGCCCAGTTGCGCTGTCCTAACACATCAAAATAATGGGTTGATTGTACCATTGTTTCACAATATGGCTTGTTTTTACTTTCTAAGAACTAAAACGAAAATAGGTCACACAACCAAACAGTACTATCCTAAACAGGCAAAGAACCCATTCTCGGTACGTGTAGGCGACATCATATAGGAGTGTAGTTTATACAAGGTCAGGGCATTTAATGTGTAATCCTACCTTTATAACTGGTACTTTGGTATATTGCTACTATTAACCTTATGGGTCACGTCATACGCGATACTTGGACCATAAACGATCAGCGATTTGTTTCATGCGATTTGTTTCATGGTCCTATACTGCGTCGAATGAGTGTGTAATCAAAAAAATAATGTGGCTGACAGGCTTACGCTCCGCCTGATAGGGGTCCACCCATGAACACTCCACCATTGGACCATTTAATCATTTGGAAAACGCCCTTGTAGAAAAACCTAATTCTGTAGCTTATTTTTTATCAATCATCGGCAGTATATTCCATGCCAGTATACCAGTTCTAGGAAGTGTTTCTAAGTCTTCTTCTGAGCGTGTTGGTTCTCACTTTTGGCCAGTAATTGTATCTTGTTGGGTTGCTATTTTAAATGAAATTGGTAAGCTCTTGACCTTAAAACTTGCAAAGGCAAGGATGAGGTGATGGAGCGAACCAATACCCAGAAGGTGCCTGTTAACTTAAGTTGTCCTATAAAACTAAGAGAAGGCACATTATCCTACGTCGACGTGGTACTTAAGTATATTGAGAGAAGGTTAGAGTTTCATAGCACTACTCCTTATAAAGTGGTAATCTCCATTAACTTGATTGCACTTTGTTTCACTTTTAAGGATTGTGTACGACTGCTACAGATAAACATATGGTTTTAGGATTGCATTGGATTTGTTACGTTAAAACTTACCCAACATCCATTGTTGGCTTATAGTTGCTTATGCCACAGACATTTAACGCAGTTTAAAAACACGCCCATCTCAGGATCACCACTTACTCATAGCGAGGATCTATTGAAATCATCTCTCATCTTTAATGAACATCAACAGCCTATTAACGTCCTCTATTGGACAGAGCCTCTTTCAAAACACGAGGGTTTTGCCATAATCACCACGTTGGCGGGTGGATTGGCGATCGCTGTAATAGATGCTAGGTAATACACAGAAGGAAGCTGACCTTCTTCTGGTGAAATCCCTTAGTCGTGGTTTGAGTGGTTGATTTGTAAGCTACGATCGCAACGGCACTGCAATCTTTAACCGTCACCGGAACAGGTTTTTATGAATGATGGTTTAGTTCTTGATTCCAGCCTTTTCAGGCTCTAGATAAGGATGAGATCTATTATGGGGCGAGCTTTTCTCGAAGGCACTGGTTCTCCCGCACCTCTTCAGCAAGAGGGTGGTTGCTAGCCATGTTGAAGCTTTAAAGTTTCTACCCCCAGTTTTGCGATCATTTAACCGTAAATGCTGGCAAAAGATAAAGATAAAGACATCATCATCGAAGTTTCTAAATCCCTCCTAAGTACTCACAATATTACTCTCGTTCCGCTTCTAATAATCCATCGCTTTTACTCAATGGGGCGTCAGTCACTTAGTAAGCCAATAAGTGCAATGTACTGTTTTATTGTGAAGCCATAGCTAGTGAAATCTTTATCCTTTTATTGTACTTTGCTGGAAGGACCTGTAAAGGCCGCCTGGCTTGCGATCATCCTAGTGCTACAGTATTTTTTTTTATACTACTAGGAGACGGGACAAGCAAGTAGCGCACCTGGTGTTAAGTGTACTCTTGCCTATGACAAAGCCTTACTGCATAGGTCACATCCACAAAGAACATACACACGGCACTGCATTGCGCCTGTCAACTTGAGGCAAAGAGGTGTTAAGCCTCACGTACCCGGCAACCATACCCTTCAAACCGAAACACAGCAATGCTGCTTGGCGGTTGAAATAAGTATGGTGGTAGTAATTCTCCGGACGAGCCCTTTCACTAGGGGCTTCTACTACTCTTTGTCTGCCACCAAGCAGCTCTCTGTGTCCTGTGGGTGCGCGGGAAGCCAGTGCTCCTAATAAACAGCTACTGCTCGCTCCATCGTAGACCTCATCCTCACTCAGGCATGTTAAATGGGCGCCTTCAAATTTGCTGCGAAATGCCACAGCGCGTCCGCAGCGCTGCCGACGCTAGGTTTGAGAATGGTAGTGTTGTAAATTGAGTTTGACGGTGGAATCTGACGAAGACACACTGCTTCTAGTGTTACTATTAAAAAGAAAAAAGATTTTAGACAAAAAACAATAAAATAAGCCTAAGAAAACGTCTTGTTTGTCAAATTCTCAATAAATTCATTGCATATTTGCCTTCATCTCACCTGGTTACACAAGTTGATATAAGGCCGAAAGTGGAGGCGCACTTCACCCGGAATTCACAACAACTGAGGAACTGGCTATCTTACCTCTCAATGCCGGGAATCGATTCCCACCCAGGACAACTATTTGTGTGATGAATATAGATGTTTGTTCTGTGTTTGGGTGTTGTATTGTATGATAAGATGTATTTGCAAAAAAAAAAGTGTTCTATCCGTAATATAGTTTCCATATTACAAGCTACGTTTAGTTTGGGGCTAGATGGCGTTGTGTGAAATTAATGTCATGTAATCTTTATTTATTTATTATTATAAGGCCAGCATATTATATTTATATCATTTTCAAAACTTGTTTGAGTCACAGATTAACTAAATAGTACTTGGGTTGATCTTTACCTTCATTATAAACACGGCGCTAACTCGCCCATACTTTTATCTTGATGTGGGTACCAACAGTTTCAATTTAACAGGTGAATCATCATCAGGGTCGAGTGGGAATCCCTGCTGATGATCTGTATAAATGATTAAATATGTATATTATAATTTATTATTGTGTGTAACTTCCTTAACAAGCAAGGCAAACCTTGCTTGTTGAGGAAGTTGAGGAATATAACACTTGGGATAAACAGGTGGGCCACCAAAAGCTAAGTATAATCTTTGTCTCAGAATATATCTGAGTATTAGCCTACGTAGTTTACCTATTCCTTGAAACCGTCCTAGAAAAATAATAGTCTAGAAAAAAATTGTAAGCATCAAAACTCTTACTACAAGTAAGGTTATGATTATATGATTACCCATTCATCTAAAGTATTAGTATACTTAGTTATACTTGTTGATTAAGTCTGTAAGTTACAACAAAATAACCTTAAATTTTCGATTTAATATTTACAATACAAACAAATTACATTAATTTCACTGAATCGTTTTCCGAGTGAATTCTTACGGACTTAATTTCATCCATTTCTAAAACGGATTAGCTGTTTACTAGCCACTGTGCCCAGAATAACTTGCGTGAAATAATGCCTACACACATGGATATATTGTTAATTTAATGTATGAAATTGAACATTAATTTTGTGGCATTACAGCTTTGATGGTAATGCTATAATTTAGACATGATTAAATCATTCAAAATAAGATTGAGGATAAGAAAGATTGGATTACAAATTAATGTAAGTATTAACTACAGTTTTTAGGTAATTAAATTATTTAATTACTTCAATTTAAATTTATTAAAAAATCACTGTAAAGTATGACGAAAAGTAAAGATATTATTAGCTAATTCTGGAAAGTAGTCATCAGAGACATGACTAATCGACTTGTTTTTAAACGTTATTAGAAAAATAGCGACCTCGATACCTATTTGGGCATAGTAACGTCTTATTATCATAAAATGTTACGAAATAGCGAGTTAGCGAGCTGTTCACTCTTCAACGGCTGGCTCGATAATGTCCTGCGTTTTTTTTATGAAAGGACAATACGCTGGACTGGTTCTGAACCTGGAGGGCGACAGCTTTGCGCGGACCTGGCTGGCGCTGATGGCGCGAGCCCAAGAATTGATTTTTGAGGCAACAAGCGCAAGGGCACCACTTAGGGACGGACTCGGCTTGGGCTGTTGCCAATTGATGGGGGAAGATAGGAATGGACGAAGGCGATACCGAGGGTAACGCTTTGAGGCGGAAAGGTTCATCGACTCCGCCGGCGGAGTCGGTGTATCTGTATAGTGTTTTCTCTGTGTGACGAGATAGTTAATGAATGGATGCCGTCACCTCCGGGTTTGCGGTGGCGGGTGAGTCATCCGGGTCTCCAAGAACGTGTCTTGGCCTACGGAGGGAATGTCCTGCGCCAAGAGAGCGCACTGTTTTTATAGACTTAGTGACGTCACGCAAGTTGTTTACTAGTCGATGCCTTGCACCTCAATTTACACGTACATATACTTTTCATACATTTATTGATTGTAGTGCCTTGGAAAATGTGCCTTTAGTGTGGAACGCTAACTGCGTCGACACCCTTGCGCCATCTCATCTGCCTGGGATCTCAGTTAGGGCTGGTGCAGCGGCTGATTCGGCCGAGGATCACAAAAGGCGCAAATAAAATGGGCTCGATTATTGATCTTATTTGAGCCTTTTAGGGTTGAGATCATTGGTACGTGGGGAGTCGGTGCCCTCTGGTTATTTTAATAATCTAAAGACCTTTAGTCAAACGGTTGCAAATGAATGATACTATAGCTGGTGGTGGGACAAGTAAAGGTCAGCCTGGCTTGTGACCACCTGCCTGCCAAGCATCGGGCAGTTCGTTGTGCTCCCTCGGTACGCTGGAGTACCAGTGCCTTTAAAAAGCAGCTTATAGAAATGCTCGCAGCATCATAGACCTCATCCTTGTCTACATAATGACCAGATGAGCATCGAAGACAAGAGGTTATCCATGAAAAAAATATTGTCTGATTACCTTCAACGAAATGTTGTAATGAGATGTAAGTGTTCTGACGAAGTACGTATCCGTCACGTCACGTAAGATCCACGGGGCGTATCCGCCACGCGTGTGGTCGGTGGAATTAGAAACACTCCGTTGCGTCACGGATGATGGTCTAGTAGCGACGAGATGATGTTTCACTCCCATTGATAGAACCCCGCGGTCTGGCTAAGTGTTCTCTTATCTTCACTTGTCTTCAAGAGTTGTTGGTCAAACTATTGGCTTGACTATCGGTTGCCATTAAAAAATAGAGAGGTGCCGTTTCTATGGATTTCGGATTCCATCTCATCACGAAGATATATGAAGCCTGGATCTGGAATTTAAGGGTACTAAGAAAAACATTTTTTACCACATGGAGACGGAACAAACAAGCAGCAGTGTGCCCGTAATTTTACTGGCAACCGTACCCTTCAAAACACAGAAATGCTGCTTGGCAGCTACAGCTGTAGAACCACATCAAAGCTCACAGTGAAAAAGGGAACTACTACGAACCACAGAATAACCAACAGTGGTGATGTAAATCGGCTAAATGTGGACGTATTTACAATGTACTTAAAAACGGATTGATGTCATTTTATGTTTATTTATTTTCGGAAATCGGTGCTTTGGGGACCTCCCCTGTTTCTGGTACTGATGTATTTATAGTTGGGCGTTTTTGGATAATGCTTGTGACACAATCTATTGTTATGTTAATCTCATTTTGTCACAGTAACATATTGTATGAACTGATTTTGTTATATTGACCTCGAGGCGTGTCTAGGCTAGAGCAAGGATGAGGTCTACTTTGGAGCTTTCCTAGACCTGGTTCTCCTGCGCTGGACTTCTCCCGGAAAAACAGACGAGGACAATGAGTTCCATTCTTTACCATTACTTATGTTAGAGGTAGAGGCGCATTGATGTGTTCGGCACAATGGAAAATCTGAAAGGTACGGCTTGAAGCCTGCCGTGCGTCTGCTTGTCCACTAAAAAACGGAAAGATTTTAGCATTGGACATCGCAGTATTGGTGCTATGTTATCGGATGCCAACAGGAACCTTAAACCCGAAGTTACTAAGCCTCCACTTTTCGTGCTTACGTCCGACCGTCTGTCAGCGAATCCCATGAACGCCTATTCCACTAAGTTTCCGTAAGTGAAACGATTACATACTCGTATCATAAGTAAAATCAAAATATAAAATTATCCTTGAAATACCGAATATTAAAATATATATTTTTTGAAATATGTAATGCTATAACTATAGGTAACAAGAGCTGTGATTTTTGTCTTGAAACGGGGTCGGAACCCTAGGCGTGTCTGCTCTTCGACGGATTATTTGATTATCAATTGCTTATCTAAGCAAAGGGTGCCGTCAGCAACCTTAAAGTACGGTACTAAGTTACGGTAAAAACTAAGCTATGGGCGGTCATATCGATTTGGAGGGATATCTACCACCACAACCTTAGGATAAATACGATACAACTTTAGTTGGTGGTAGACTATGCGCATTATGCCGTTTATTTTTATTATTAATGGTCCTTAACCTAGGGTAATCTGACTGATTCCTTTGTTTATAGTTAGTTTAATTGTACATTTGATTGAATAAAGATTTTTATTATTTATATATTTTTGATAATAATTTTATTAAAAATCAAGATAAGTACACACTTTGTGTGAAGTTTTGGGATTGACTTTAAAACCACTAATCAATTTTTTTTTGTTACAGGTAAGCACCATCGCCATTTTGCCGCCTGACCCACATAACTCGATTTCAAGGTAAAAAGCCGACCTTAAGGTAAAAAGTCGTCCTTGGATAAAAAACCAAACCTCAATCTGAAATCTCAACTTTTTGCCATCCCTATCTCAACCAGGTTTTATATTCTCAGCTCTACTGTTTCAGTTTTATGGTTGATTTTAGAATGGTTGTTGTGCTTAATGAAAACGGCTAGAGTAATTTAGACCTTACCGACATAATTTTAAGGTGTTTTTTCTGTGTTTTCGATAAGGTTGTATGGAATGAAAGCGCCAGGCACGTGTGCTACCATCTGCCCTCCCAATTAGGGTGTTCTTTGTAATATGAAGCGGTTTGCTTTCTTTTTTTGGCCAGGGCTGGATATCGGTGTCGAATAAGCAAATTGAATAGTTTATAGTGGGGATCGAACTATCGATACATCGATGGTGAGTCTGACTTATCGATTACTTAGTTCTCAATCGTATAACTTTAGCGACAAGCCTGTTCAGAACAAATTAGTAACAAAGGTTTTTAATAATAAATCTCAATCATAATGCTGCAACGCCAATTTGATGTTTTTCCATATCCATCCATCATAACTAATATTTTTATTTAAACGTATAAATAAAATTGGAGAGTCTTTTTGTAATGTCAAAGATTTTTACTCAATGCATTATAAAAGTATGTAAAGTACGTATTACAAAAATCATTTTTTTAATGTCTGTCTGATTGATCCAGGTAATTTTTGAAACGGGTAAACCGATTTTCAAGGGACTTTCACTGGCAGATAGATAATGTTATCAGAAGTATCTTAGAAATAATTTGAGCCCCAACGAGGTACAAATTTGTGCCCGATTTAGTAAGTAGTAGTGCTTGTTTGAAGTCCGATTGGCAAGCTACTACATCTTATCTTAGTATGATGCCAGAACAACAATTCTAATTGAGTGTTCCAGAATTAAGATATAACGGATTTTTCAACAGTTTACAGTTCCTCAGTCTGTTGAAAATTCCGGCTGAAGTGCGCTTCTATCTACATCCTTACCAAACCTTTAACCGTTGTAGAAAATAAAACATGTTATAAATTTGAATTTGAATCATATCAAACTGCTTTCTTCAACAACCTATCGATATTCAAAATATCGATAAATGTTCCCTTCACTTCCGTCAATGGGGAATGCTCATTCATAGATAAGAATCCGACTGTCTACAATGTGGGCGAACTGCAGATGCCTGGTTTTTTTTTAGAAAATTTGCAATAAGTATTTAATCGGTTGTACTGTCACGATGGATCTAAGACTAACAGCTGTACGTATCATGCATCTGCTTTGACGAGGTAATAATAATGCGGCGATACTTCAACTTCGTGTGGTCAATAAATAGTTTAGAATATATGAATAAATGTTATGGACATTTTACACAACGCCATCTAGCCACAAACTTCTATACTAAATTGTAAGACGATAAAGCGCTTGGTCTGCTGAGATGCAGACCAAGCGCTTTCTCGTCCTGGTGTCAAGTTATGATAAGGCCGAAGGCGGAAGCGCGCTTCACCCGGAATCCTTTACAGACTGAGGAACTGGCTATAATTTTTCCGGCAATTTAGAATCGTTGTTATGGCGACAAGCTAGCCAGGCAGACTTAAATAAAGTCCTACCACCATCCAAACCAAACACAAATTTGTACCTCCTCTGAGGTTCGAACCCGGGACCTCTGGCTCTATACCGGTGGGCGAACCACAAGACCACAGAGGCGGAAAAAAAACGAATTACGTGTTTTTACAGCCGACATATTACTCAGGTACATAACTAAAATAAAATAACAATAATTCGTCCATTGACCGCCTTGAAATAATACAAATGTATGAATTAGGTACATTATTCAAGGCTCATTACGATGAACATGTAGATAGTGATTACAATTTGAATACCTATTGTTTTTGGAACATGCTGAAGGATTGTTAAGGCGTGTCCTCGAACGATGTATTCAATAAAAGTTTGTATGATCGTGGTTGTAATTAGCGTTGTGTGGGTGGGACAGCAAAAAAATAGTGATGGGTTCGAAATATCGATGTTTTGTTTTGATTACAGACACTCCATCACGATTTGTTATTATTAAACATCCAAATCGATTCTAAATCATAAATAATTTGGTTTGAGATGTTAATACAACATCAAGTTATTGATGCAATAGTTGCTTAAGACCTTGTCAAAATTACTTGGTTCATCCATATCCATAATCTATAAATTATATGTGTTTTTTTTATTTTGAAACTTTTTACGACTAAACGCCGGACTTATGCACATATGTGGTGTATGTCATGGTAAACGTGGGAAACGCATATTCTGCGTTTTAAGTATATGAATGAAGTAAAATCAATGTGAAAAACCGTAGCTACTCGCATATAGTTATCATTATCGTTTGACGAATATTTTATCTTTTATAGAAATGAACGTAAAATTCAAACGTATTTACACATTTTTACAAATAAGCTACAATACAATTGGACGGTAAGTACATTTGGACACTATTTGCTTATTATTTGGTATGTACCATCATTAAACTTTCCGGCTTGACACCAGAAGTACGATTTTTCCTACTTACCAAATAATAAACAAATAGTGTCCAAATTGAGAACATCCTCTTTTTTCGGGAATTCGAATGAAAATGGACACACAGCATAAACAATGAACATATATGGGTAACATAATATGTTAGTAAGTACCTATGTTATAAAACAACATGAGAAACAACAACAAAATATCACGCAGACTAAACAATACTTATACTCTTAGACAAAAGCAATGAGTGTGAAGTTTATGGCGAAGATTTTCACGGCGATAACATTTTTTGTAAAAGAAGTGAATAATTAAATGTGTCGAAACGCCGAAACTTTTTTTTTATGTTCAAGAATGAGAAGTGTGTCGAAACTGCAAAACATTGCCGATCGACATAAAGATAAATGCCTCAGTACTGGTAATAAGGTGGAACCTTTCGGACATTCCGATCTCCGTAGTAGGAGACCGTTGAAACTCGATACTGGTGGAATGTTTAATTCGGAAACTGTTGCTTACTAGTGCCTCTTCCTTGGCTTTCGCTTCTTCCGAGACAAAAGTAACATATATATTTTTTTCGTTTACTTTCACATCTGTTTCTTCATTTTCTTAATTGCGAAATCTTGTGTTGCTCCTAAAAGCCACATCTTTCTGTTTTCACACTGTTTCAAAGCTGTAAAAAAAAAATGTTTTTTTCAACAACAGTTTTTATTTTTATTGAAATGGGTAATCTTTCCTGATTTTAAGGCTTGCCTAATAAGGTCAAAACTGCAGAGAGCTTTCCCAGAAGCTGCCTATAAAGGCTCCAGCGCTCTCGCGCAAGGACGGAGCACAGCAATCTTCTTCGGCAGAAGGGTGCTTGTAAGTCAGGTCGACCTTTCGATAAAATATAAATTACTAGCAATGTTAATTGAATCTTGGTTAAAGTAAAGTGTTTGGCTTGATAAAATAAACGCACCGACACAAAGACAACCACAAAAATTCTATGCGATGTGTTGAATTCCATTGATAAGATACGAAACGATGTCTACAGTGTTTCACTTGACCGATCGAGAATTTGCTTGTTTATTGGCTTTGATAAAAGAAAAATGTATTTTTTCTTGAAACGAATAACAATTTCTCACCTCCAGTAAAAACCAACTGTTGGCTGTACTTACTCCTACAGATACTACACTTAAAAATGCTAGTACAAAAACAGCTACATTTTATAATAGTATTTTTAACTCCGATCAGTTTTGTATGTATTTTATGAATACTTAGGAACTTTGATTGATAATTAAAAGAAAATATTATTTATTTTGTCTCATAATATTCCAGAGAAATTCCTGGGAACTTAAGACAGTACATCCATTTACGTTGAGTCAATCACCAGCCAAAGTAACAACATGAAAATAAAACGATACCCACATCATAACACGATGAAACATGATACATTCAAGATGACCGAAGGATCAGTAAAGCCGGAGATTTGAATGTTATTGACCAAAAAAGCCGGATATCACTCAATCATAGTTGAAAGTCTCGCGTCATTTGTCTTCACTCCTTGCAGTTTACTCTTGAATATACGACGCTCGATTCGGTGGATTTCGGCCGCCAATAGTCAATTTTATTTCTTATTTTTTTATTCTAAAAGTTCCATCACCAATGAAACGGCTGTAATATGATATTTTTTTCTACATGGTGATTATATATAGTCTTAGTATGTACAATGTTACTTACTGTCCCGTTGATTGTGACTCACAACTCAATATAGACTGTTTGGGTTTATCGTAGAGACGTCTACAAGTAGTTAATTACAATGAGACTGCAAACTAGCGTTTTTGGGGTGGATTCAAAATAGTCGTAGTAAAAAGGCCGGATGTGTGTCCTAACTCTTAAGCCTTAGGGCGTCGACACACAAGATAGTTTATGCTCAATAAACACAAAGCTACTCCACCCCACGCGGCTTTATAGTTTATATCGTACGCGTACCGCCTTAACGTGATATCCTGCCGTTAGAAAGCTTTGATGTCTTTGAGAGTATTTATCGATATCGATAATTGGTTGTGAGCTTCCCTATTCATTAACACAGACTTCAGTTGAAAAAAATAGTCTCTATATTGTTTGCATGTTTATTTGGTATCTTACATTATAGTACGGCGTCTGACAAAGCTCTTTATTTGACCAATACTTTACGGTATCTGATAAATATGTATGCAGTTTTTAATGTAGACTTAACCGTAGAGAGTATTGAATGGAAATAAGGGAATGCCAATTAATTCTACTGATATAACTTCAGGAAACCCTGAATTGCTGCCTGTATGTGCTCCGAACATAAATTAAGCATTTATTTTGTGTTAGAACACGTATTTATTAGCTCATTTTTAATTATGTTTGTGTAATAAGAAGAAACGCCCATATCTCCCTTCAAAAAGAGAGATAATAGACTTTTTCTGAGATGTTCCTTTATCACACTTCAAAAAGAGAGATAATATGCATTTTCTGAGAAGGCTCGCTCCATCGCAGACCTCATCTTTGCCTGGGCAAGCTAATAAATGCATGTTCAATCCGACTTAATACTCATTTATGTTCGTACTGTTGTATGTAATGTTGTATTGCTTCGAGGTCAAGAGCTGATCCAACGTTTATTAAAAAATACTGCAATCGATTCAAAACGTATTTACCGGTCGCTAGAAGCTAGAAACTTATAGGCTTAGAGCTTGATGACAATGTAATATTTTTATATTCTCTTTCTGGTCTGTCTTAAAATTTGTTAGTATCATATCACAATTCTTACCACGTCATAAAAAAAGCTAAGATTTTCGAGGCTTAAATCGCCTGGAAGACATCATCATGAAGGGTGGGAGAAAGCTTTTGTGATCTAGTCGCCCAGAGATTCGGGCTTATCTTTGTTTGCTTGAAGATAGATGAAGGCCAAGCGCTTTCCCGTCGTATATACCTATATGCTATTCCTGGTCCAAAACAATATCTGTGCAAAATTTTAGCTCAGAAGAAGAACAAACATGAAACAAAACATCCAAACAGACTTTTGCTTGTATAATTTATTGTATCGTATACAGTTTTGAACGTAGTGATGCATATCATAAACTGTATATATTGTATAAACTGTATACGACATTATATTTTATATAGATATGATACGTAATGATATACATCATTACGTTCTAAACTGTATACTATATAATTTATGAATTTCTCACAGTCAACCTTGCATCTGTCGTAACGATGGTGTCGTTGTCTGTCTGTTCCAAGGTTCTGTCTGTTCTGTCTGCCACTGACAATCTACAAACTTCTAAATATCTATACCTGTGTCTACTTATCTTTCCCATCCCACTAGAACTGATTTATAGAGTAAAATTTATCCGTAATTATATTCCTGGTTTAGAGCAATAGCTGTGCAAAATTTCATCTCAATCCGTCCAGTAGTTTTGGCGTGAAGAAGTACCGTACATCCAAACGATGTGTGATGTGATGTTGTGTAGTGTGCTATATTAAGTGAATAAATGTTATCTATCTATCTATCTATCTATCAAACAAATGTTCATGTATAATGATGATGATAATGTGGCGCACCGTTAAATGTCATGTCAATCGATAACGGAATTTGAAGTTTCCGAAGCCGCTTTATCATCTGGTTGGCCTATAGGTAAAGGTATTCGAGCTATTAAGGAATTTGTCTTGTGCAAACAGCAGTCTAGGAATGCAATAAATATTTCCAATATCGCCTTAATAACCGGACTACTTCCACGGCTATCCTCTGAACCATACCATCAATATGTAATAAATACATAAGAATACATAACGTGCAAGCTGTTTATTTAATAAATGATAAATATTGAATTATTTGACATTTCATAATTTCAGATCTTCATATTTCATACTTTCATTAGTCGGGTTTTAGTTCCTACCCTTACTTTAAATTTGCATTTATCAGCTCAAATGCGAGTAAAGAAGCAAAATATATGGAACAAATGTAAGTCCGCTGTCTCTACCTACTCCTTCCGAGAATCAAGCGTGAGCCTGTCTCATAATGTTGCCATTAACACTTTCCTAGTAATTCTGGGATGACTGAAGCTGGCTAGTGTATTTTTGGCTAAATTTCATCGCCTTACGATTAATTCTGGCATTAATAATAACTCAAACAAAGAATTAATTGATCTACAAGAGTTCTAGGGTAAGATCATGAGAATCACAAGAGAGTATTGACTTGGCTCACATGAAAAACAAGTAAAGATAATTAATGTTCTAAGTGTTACAGGACTTTTTTCACACAGCACTATCTATAGATGAGGCCTAAAATGCAGCACGCTTTTCTCACTTGGCTTCAAGTCAAGTGAGAAAAGCGACTCCAAGATTGCACTAGTGCGGTAAAACAGAAAAGGGCAAGGAGTTCCATTCCTTACGAGTACTTATGATAAAGGTAGAGGCAAATCGATGTATTCGCCACATTTGAACATCTACAAAGTATGGCTTATAACCTGCCTTACGTCTGCTAGTCTAGTGATGGCAATTAGAAGGAGATTTCAGGTCAAAAATATCGTCTTAAAAGTAAGAAAGTCTTAAAAGTTCTTCTTGTGCTTAGACTAGGACCCTTCTATAATTACTCAGCCTTGTCTTGCCTTGTTATTTCGACATCCTCGATGTCTAAGATGTCTACTTGATGTAACGACAAGGCGGAATACATCTCTTTGTCCAACTGGTATGGCATACGGGCTTAGTCAGGTGGTACAATATCCACGGGCTAAGTTGGAGGGGTCAATTATTAAGCCTATGCAATAACCATGCAATAATAATAGCTCCATAGTTTAATTTTGGCGGTGACCACAGTGCATTTAGTATGCACTGTCACTGCCCTGAATGTAATTACTCCGGCGGTTCATTAGAATAGCTGTGGTCCAATCAAAATTTCACTTTTTTGAAGACTACCGGTATAATCTTGGAGTCTTCAAGTCCAGAGTGAATAGGTACCTTTTAGACAAGCGTGCTGCAACTTGGCCACAACTTGACTTGATTTTCGATTAAACTACTGGCTTGGCAAACCAATTCAAAAGTGGTTTCATGAAAGTATCGGCTGATTTCGAGTATGATTCAAATTCATTTTCAACGTCCTTACGCATGCTGACTCTCCGGCGGAGAGTCAACCATCAGAGAGAGAAAAGCGGAGTTTCCGCTGCGTATAAATGTACTGTGTGTTAAATTCTGCAACCGCTCAAAACGCTCTGTTTACATCAATATCCGCACTTGGATTATTAACAAATAATCTAAGGTCGCGCCTTGAACTTGTTTTGTGGTTAAGACTGGCATAAAGTCATACTATAACGCTTTTAAACGTTTTTACTTGTGACTTAATCGGTCCGCAACGGAAGTTTAAACGATCCATTGCTTATAAATTACCTAAATTCAATACTAAATCAACTCGGGACTCGAATTCAACTAAATAATAATGACCAGTCAATGTTCTATCAAATATATTGTAATTTCTCATATTTTTTCGTTCAAGTCTCGATCGGTACTAAGTTTGATTACGAGTGTAGATCGTAATAGTACACGTCTTCTTGAGGAGAAGCTGTTTATAAATTTGCTTCAAGGTTTTTTTGGTGTCCTTTTTTATGTGTGTCCATCTATGTTTAAAAGTGAGTTTACTGCGTGTGTATTTGTGTATTTTATGAAAATGTCAAAATGACAAATTTATTTAATTCAATTATTTAATCATGCCCACGTTTTGACTGTTTTGCACCAACCGTGATCGCAGACTGACTAAAGCTCAGGAGCTATCGTCAAGAAGTGAAGACAGTTATAGAACTACTCTCAGCTTGGTATGTATAATCAGAATAGTTGATATTCACAGTATTTTGACACACAACTCTGATTGAATCGATACACTTAGAAACAGGAACACAAATTTAAATAAAACACATCTAATAATATCGCAATCTTTGACGTCATTAGTTTAACTGCTGTATATTTTAACTCCATGAAAAAGTTTTCGTAGTTTGTCGATACGTTTTGTGTTATAGTAAAGCTTGACTACGCCAACAATTAAGCGAATTTCTACAAGACAATAGGTTTGGTTTGAAGTGTTGTCTGAAGAATTCAAAAGCTCTTCAAAACGAAGAAACTTTACCGTTACAGAACAGTCTTAAAGCTGAGTCCAGAATGTTATATTGCAAAAGTAAACTATTACTAGCACGAAGTTTTTCTTATTAAATCTGGTAACAGAAGTTAGTGACGTAGGGTCGGGTTGACTAAGACGCATAGTTAAGTAGTATTTTATATAAACCATTGTGGTGGTAAACAGGAATTCGGGCCAGTCTTATTAATTGTATGCGGTTAGACGCTCGCAGTACCAGAAGACCAAAACAATGTTAACCACCAAAATATCTCAGCATCCATTCTTCATCAGATTTTAAATAGATATCGGCAGGAAGTTCTCCTTTAGCCTTAGCCTTACTGTTTGCAAAAGTATAGTCTCCAATGTGTAAGGATGTATTCTTTGTAGGTCTTTATAGAAGATTTTTTTTTGCGAACGGCCACGAATTCCTTTTGGGGGAATCCTGCGGTGGATTTATGATAACGATTTTGCTAATTTTTGTTAATTGGAGAGTTATTTTTTTCAAGTTTCATTCAGGGGCCCTACCGCCGACGGCGAAGCCGATCTCCATTGGCTTAAAATTAGCTTCATGAGAACTAGAAACGATTTTTACTACCGGGTATGTGTCATATCCAAAATGGCGTTTCCCATCTTAAAAGTGTACACATGTTATGAAACCTATCCGTTCAGTACATTTGACGGTAAAAATCGTTTCTAGTTCTCATGAAGCTAATTTTAAGCCAATGGAGATCGGCTTCGCCGTCGGCGGTAGGGCCCCTGGTCATTTTGGTCGAATTGGGATCGGTAAGTTGATAAATAATATCATCATACTCATCACAGCTAGTAAAAACGCGCTCCAAGAAATGGGTCTCAACCTTTCTACTCCTTTTATATATATTCTATTTGTAATTTAGTTTCCATCTTACAAGTTATGTTTAGTTTACGGCTACATGGCACTTTGTGATATTAATGTCTAATAATATTTATTATTTATATTATTTATTTATTGTATACAGATTTTTTTCTGCTGAATGATCTTAAGTTGACCCCTAAATAATGTTAGGATAATTCATTTATTCAAATACACTATATTTATTTTATACTACGTACGTGTTTTCTGCTGAATTTTCTTAAATGTAGTTCACCCCTTAGTTAGTAAACTTTGAGAAACTTAGTCCCTCGCGTAGCTTGTTATTTGTTTTTAATTAAACGTTTGGTGTTTTTGTGGGAGTCACTTTGTTCAAACTTTTACTTAGCTTTGGTACGTTGGGAAATAAGGTTTTCTTATTTGTAATTTTTCTCAGCGGAGGATGAACCGCAGGATCCTTGTGCAGTACCTTTGCTGCTGTTAAACGTCAGCTGCTTTATATTCAAGACCCTTGCAGCTTTGTCTAACTGTCTAACGTTAGCTATGGCAAATAAACTTAAAACAGTTGGCGTAAACAATAGACGTCTTTTACAATTATTGACTAATGGTAGAATGTTGTTTAAATCCACCTGTACAGCTACTACCATCTTAACTAATCTATCGCCACAACAACAATTCTAAATTGTTGTGTTCCGTCATCTAGAGGTAAAAGTGCCAGTTCCTCGGTTTGTTGAGAATTCCGGATAAAGTGATTGCATTTTCGGTCTTATCATAACTCGAAACCATATGAGATGAAGGTAAAGCGCTTTCCCGTCGTGTATAGGTATATAGTTGTAAGCTATGCTAAGATTGGTAATGGTTTGTTGTAATATGGCTCTGATTCCCGCAAAAGGTCTCGAAAGAGCCAGTGCTATGGGCTTGCAGCTACTTATCCCGGAACTTACCAGACGGAAGATATACTTGTAATAACATGTAAGTGTTATTACATTAGATAGATAACTCTTTATTGTTCACCATTTACAAATAACATAACACAGATAGCGGAAACTAAATCTAAGCGTCACTGGTAAAACAATGGGCGGCCTTATCGCTGAAAGCGATATCATCTCTTCCAGGCAACCGTTGTTTGAATAGAGAAGATAACGGCTTTCAAGGATTTTGCATTGGGCTGTTTGAGATTTTAAGTAAATTATAACTTAAATTAAAACTTTAATTGACTATAAAATATAATTTAAGTCGAAATGCAATTCAGAATATCACAATCCTATCTCGCTTGCTGTCTTTATAAGCAGAGTCAAAGAGCTTTACCTCCACATAGTTTTGATATATATTTATGTAATTATGAATGGAAGTACTAATTGTAATAGGTATGTATGATATTAATGTTTAATAAGATATGTAAGTATGTACAGTAAAAATATATTTATTGTTTGTTACAGGTTTTCGTATTATTCGAAGGTTAGTTATGTTTATAATTTATGTACACTTTTCCTACAGATATATTCTTGTTTCTCTCTCAACCTAGGTTAGATTAAACATAACTATATTTAGGGTTAAGCTCGCTTTTGCCCTACTTTTCAATTTTTAATGTAATTAAAATAAATTAAATATATATTTTTATGTGTGTGCAAAATGGTATTAATCTAAGGTATAAAGAATTTCAATCGCATTTCTACTCGTTCTTACTCAGTCGCCATTATTTCATAATCCTTATCAGAAATCTTCGTACGGTAGCACCAGGGTAATAAACTCTAACCTCTGGCATTCGGCCAAGATTGTGCCACTGCCAATCGAGAGACAATGCAAAATACGCTCTATTACCATTGATTCAAGTGTCATTCGCTTTGTTATCACGATCAACTAGTGTAAAATGTATGGCTGGTACGTGAATAAAGTATCGATACGATTGGCCAATGTTGGCCGAAAGCATGCAAACGACTTGCTCGCCTTGACCAATAAGTAGATCTGATAGCTATACAGCTTCAATGCTATTGATTTGATTTTAAATTTATTAGTTTTCATAATATTATGCAGACGTCCACCGCTAGGCTTATTCTAAAATATGTCTGATAACGTTTTCCAATTATATTTTTTTGATAATTCCTGGATTAGCTCTCGAGTCTATCTCTAGGACTGACCAAAGATGAAGTTGATAATAAATGTGCTGACCTAGAAGGTGGCAGGACGCGAGTGGTCGCTAGCTTGACTTATAAATAAATAAATTACAGGACATTCAAACAGGAGCCCCAAACTGAGCATAGCTTGTGATATGGGAACTAATTGAGGATAGAATACTTTTTTTTTTTAATTATTTTTGAGAACTGTCCTTTAAGTCCAGTGTTATATTGATAGCTGTAATGATTGATTGAGCCGGCTGAATGAGTAGGGGAAATAACAGTGGCAAAAGCCACTCCTTACCATGTAGCTTATATGTCGTTAGTTATTCGTTCCAGCTGCCCCATTTATTTTACGTTCGCGGTAGAGCGGCCTGTCATCAGTGTGTCATTAGTGCCAGTTTTTGTGCTAGTGGTAGTATATTTTTGAAGTGGTCAACTGGCACTAGTGCGAGGTACCATTATATACAATATACATATACGGATAAACGTACCAGTTGACACCTACGCCCATGCTGTAAGTCTATCGAGTGCAGGATATTCATGCTGTCGTCATCCGGGACACTTTACTCCCTAGTGGCTTAAGGTTGTCTGCGAAGTGAGGTTTGACCCACATTATCCAATGCTCGAACTTAATTTAGCATTCATTACGGGGAAGTTCATTAGCTGCGAGTCGGTGGTGGGGACAGGGCACTAGATTGATGGATGGTTTGGATTTGGTATTGGAAATAAACCATCTGATTTAGCACGATTTAAGGACTACCTGTGATATACCTACTCCTTGACTTATTTCATATATACTCTTTTTTTTTATTAGTGATAGTCAAGCGTTTGACCACCAGCATACTTGAAAAACTAGAAAAGATGTGGCCTAAGATGGAGCACGCTAGTCTAAAAGGAACCTATTCACTATGGACTTTAATACTCCAAGATTGTAATCGTGCGGAAAAACAGACGAGGGCAAGGAGTTCCACTCCTTACCAGTATTAATGGTAAAGGTAGAGGTGAAACGATGAGTTCAGTTCACAATGGAACAGTTAGCCTGCCGTACGTCCACTAGTCCGGTGATGGAAGGGGGCTGGAGGGATTAGGTCAAAGATATCGTGCGCACACTTTGGCGAGTGAGAACTCTTAACTTGTTCAGGATTCCGGGTGAAGCGCACTTCCACCTGCGACCTTTTCATAACATGACAATAGCTGACCTATTACTTTACTCTATATCATTTGGGTCTCAGTCGGCTTTTCTTTGACATTACAATGAAACCGTAAAATTGTTTCGAAGGAAGCCGTTTTTATTGAAACCAAGCTGAAGCAGGCCAGCGCTTTCAAAGTCAAAGTCAACATTTCTTTATTTAGTATGATTTTTAAGGATTATTTTGTAACGTAACATAAATCTAACGCCTATTTGAAATCGCTGTCGTAAAAATAAAATGTACAATAGGAAATTACCAAAAAAAAAACATGATCAAGAAATTTTTAATTCAATTAAAGTCAGCAGCGAAGTGCCTTCAAACGGCGCAAGTATGTCCTGAATATACCCCTTGTATATAATACAAGTCATTTGGGGTAGAAACTCTAGATCCCTAGAGAACAAGGGCACATACAATTTAAAGGCATTTAGCCGAAAGGCTAAAGTACATGTGACCAGAATACTGGCCAGTATTTTGCTCAGCGGGTGAGTTTTTTCATCCAACGTGGTAATGCTGCCAGTATTCTAGCCACGTTACCATCTGGTGGCAACGATCGCCTAGATTATCTGATAAATATATTATTTTATTCTTTATATAGAAAATTCATTTGATATTTTTCTTTCCAACTACCTATTAGTCCACAAATTAGTATAGTTAGTCTATGTTAATTTATTTAAATAATTCTTGGAAAATGTTAATGGCTTATGAATAAAAAAACAATTATCCTCATAATTAATAATAGCAAGTAATTGATTTGTATTTTTTTATAATAGTTAAAAAAAAAAACAGCTAAGTAATAAATTATTTTGACAGCATCTAATTCGAACTTATGGAATACGTCAATATTATTGTAATCAATATATTATTTTGCGCTCAGAAGACCCAAGGTTTTAGATCCAATTTACTCGCTGACAATAGATATTTTGCGGCTGACCAAAACCTTTTTAATTAATTAGCTGACTGTTCAAACCATAGCCAAATAAAAAAACATTGAAAAAAATATCTTCCATTACAATTACACGATATTAATATTACATTATAATTGAATATTCAATAAAAAATAAATTCAATAGCGTTGACCCGATACGATAAAATTGATGGATAATTTTAGCACAGGGCAAAACATCGATAAAGAATCGACACTAATAAGCGTACAGTAGTTACCGATGAACGATTTAGATAAATCGTGAATTCGTTGCGTAACGACGAATGAAATGGTTAATGTTGATATTATCTGTTACAACATTATTTTACACTGGGTCTAAATATAATTGGTGTTAAGAAACCATGTCCCTTTTTATTGGTTATGAAGTACCTAGAAATACACGTAAAACAGCCTAAGATGAATCACGCTTGTCTTAAAGGTCCTGCCAGCTCTGCTACCCTCCTGTTAAGCTCCAGCCTCCAACGGTAAGTTTGCTCCAAAGTAGACCTCATCCATGCCTGTGCAAGTTTTGAGGTCAAGGGCTCACCCATACAATATTAAAAAAGAAGGCCGAAAGTAAATTATTGGATTGTATGTGTGTAAGAGAGACCGGACACCTCCTATAGTTACCAACTGACAAAATTCAATATTTTGACGAATAGCATCAAAATTAATTACAGGCTTTGTCACATTTAAACGCTTAATTTTAAGATGTCCATCGGCACTAAGTACGCGTTTTAGTTGTAGCTTCATAATACATTGTGGATAAAATATGATATTCTCCACTTTGGCTACATGAAACAAATAACATGAATATTTTCGAAATTCAATGCTACAATCTTTCATATTGGTTTTCAAACTGAGTGAACTTTCCTAAATAATTGTCATACTTATTCGAACCTTTCAAAAATAGTTGGAGGATATCGGTGAAATCTATCTTTATATATAAAAAGCGATGTTTCCGATCCAAAAACTGTTAATGTCAAGGTGTCATGCTACGATAATGCCGAAGGTGGAAGCGCACTTCACCCGAAGTCCACAGCAGACTGAGGAAATGTATATTGCGCGTACATAACCCTGAGGAACCATCTTAAATTGCCTTAAATACACGAAAGTACGAAACACCAGAATTAACTTGTCATGTCCACAAAAGCGCCGTTCCTCCTGGGTATTAGGTAATTGACAAAATAAATACTCAATCAATGTTAATTTCGGTGACATTCATGTTACATGTTTATTTTGTGTAACTGGCAATTTATTATTTTTTCGCTATGTTGGTCAAGCACAAAGTAATTAAATAAGAATATACTGCGTTCTCGGTGTTTTTTCAAAGATAGGTGATATTATGCTCTCGAGAACAAGTTATACTATTAAGTACACTTACCTATTTCTTCTGCCAGCTTTATTCTGGTTTGTAGGTCAAAGAAGCCTTTGAAAATATGAATAACAATTACAAGACATTAATTTCATACAGCGCTATCTAGTCCCAAACTAAGCAAAGCTTGTAATATGGGAACTAGATTACGGATATAATACCAACTTAGATACTTATATTTTTCGTAAAAACATTCTTATCATACAATAGAACACCCAAACTCAGATCAAACATCAATATTAATAATACAATTTTTTGTCCTGGGTGGGGATCTAACCCACAACCTACAGCGCAGAGGCGGAGCTACTACCAACTGAGCTGTGTGGCTTGTTTTAAGCCCGGGATTTCATTTTGTGGGGATGGCTTAGAATGTTTTCTTAGTGCACCCCTAGACAAACACTTCCCGACACAAAAATAAGCTTCTCTGATAATGGTAAATATCTCTACGCTTTATCTTTAGGCCAGAGCAAGGATGAGGTCTTTGATGGAGCGAGTTTTCCCAGAAGGTTGGTTCTTACATTCCATTCCTCCAAACCGTGTTCCGCAATTCCATCAAACCTCATTCTTTTCGCGAAAGCATGTAATTTGTATCATTATCACTGGAGTCTCATTTTAATGTGACGGCTTTATTCACATGATTATTACTAAATTGCTGTGAAGTACTGAGAATTGCTATAGTGCTTTTTATAAAAAAAACTGTTGGTACCATTTTGACCTTAAATGCCTATTGCTTTTATCCAACTGCCTCAGGACGGAGGATTATGTTCATGAAGATTATGTATATGTACTTACGTGTGTCTTTTTCGTGTTACGTGTGTCATGAAATGAAATTAATTCCTTTTATGCTAATTAATTTATCAGTCTTGTTTGCTATATTTCAGTTTCTATGGTCCATAACCATAGATTATGAGAAGAAGGGATTCTAGTTGGCTGTTGACTAATGTTAATGAAAAAGATATGATAGTCTCTGACCCATAGACCAATTCTCCGAACCCTCTCTTCTAAAGACAAAATTCTCTTAAGACTACTCGGAACGTGTATATTTTGCTAATCCCTCGCAGAATCTACAGGAGTACCTAGTACTAGGAATCTTCAGAGGCACGTCCAAACATACGGCACCACGCCTGCGGTTTGCAAGTAACGCTCATTACGTGACAGGGCGACAGGTTGCAAGCTAGCCGCATGCCTTCAGTGACACATGACATACGGGGTTTGTCCTTGAGACATGCTGGTTTCCTCGATGTTGGGCTTGTAACGCGCAAATAAGCTTTCCAAAAATAAAAAAGTCCGGTGCTCGTCTGTTTTTTAATCCACAACATCTATATCGGATGGAGTGCGTAAGTCAACTTGGGAGCTTTTATAACGATAAAAATAATAATAAGATTAACTAATCTCAGATTTCCACGTCCATTTCCAGCTTCCCTTCAGCTCTGTCAGAACTGCGCTTAAAACATTATAATAAAATTCGAAATGAGAAATTTCTTGTAAAAAGTTTTAAAAGTTGTAAAAATATGAACAAAAATCTTACCCAGGGATTTCATTAGGTGGAATAAGGGTACCAACGGGTATTACGTGACCTCATGATGCTGTGGAATCACGTTTTAATATTATTTTCCCTTTTATCGCGAACACGTAGGGTTGTTTTATTAGGTTTAAGGTACCTACTAGTTCAAAGCTGAACGTTTCATCTGTTGTTTACCTTTGATCATGATCAATGTACCGTATCATAATACGGTACAATAAAGGCTAGGAGTAGCTAACATAGGAAAGCCATCTTGAGTTCCGTTGATTGTCGCTCTCCCATAAAAACAAAATATCGTTTATTTCGAATTATCATACGTCCGATCCATTTGCAGGTATCATTGGATACAAATAATCTAGGATGATAGCGCTTTATTCTACAAACAAAATTTGAATCGAATACATGCAAAAGAATTGTTGTATGGGAAAATTCTATTGCTATATGAATTGAATTGGAAATTCATTGTCGAAATAACGAAAATCTACGTATGAGTAGAGTATGAGTGATACAACTGGGCCTATTTATTTATTGCATTTTATTCTCTTTTTAGGTCATACTTTCAACTATCAACTTTGCTCGAAAACATTCATGTCTTACATTTTTAAACACGGGTTTTACTCACGTATACGTTGATGTAGGTACCAACTTCAAACTATCATGCGGGTTATTGGGAAAACCCTCAATCAATAAAAAGTAACTACTCAAATTACTTCTGCCCAGAAAGTAGCTATTTTAATAGCCTGATCGGTTGCCTGGATCAGGTCCCTCTGCCTTCGTGTTTCGTATTAATAAAATAACGTTGACATGTCCTCAATTTCTTGCTCATTTTACGCCTTTTTATTTTTAGCACAATTTGGGACAAAGCTACCAAAAACCACTTTTCCTTTCCCGCTGTCGCCTTCTGGCGGACTATAAACTAACTATTTTTATTACCAAGAGGTCAAAAGCCGAGACAAAAACAAACACCTATCCTAAATCACTTGCCGAGAGAAAGTCTTGCCCTCAGGTACGATTCTGCATGACTTTATAATCACCAATGTCTTTTTATCGAGACGAAAATTGCTGGATTGGTTTTAACAAGGATTGATTTTAGGGAGTTACACGTTTGCTTTGGGAAGTATAGCTTTGTATTTTTCATTATCTTATTAGGGTATTCAGGAACATATTTTTTATATAAGATATTGTCAAAGATTTTGACAGGGTGATCGCTAACTAGGTAGACTTGTACATGTCCAACCATCAATGGTGGAATCATTCAACCGTAACCGCTATCGTAGAAAACTCTGCTAATACCTCTATATTAGGTACATCGTTTTCTGTTTTGATTGATTCAATTTCGATTTATTTGTGAGCAAAATAATTACTAAACAGTCAGAGATTTAATTGCCGACTCACCAAGAACATAAAAATGTAGAAACGAACATAAAACTGTAAATCGTTGTCGAATTGAATACTTCTACTTTTCTTTCCAAAATATGGATATGTCCGTTGATTATAACCAGAACGTGGCGTATAGAAGTGGAGACGAGTAGACCAGATTCTCAGATTACAGATCCAGAGGTCCCAGGTTCGATCCTCAGGGGGAGTCCAATATTGTGCTTGGTTTGGTTGGTGGTAGGACCGTGTTATGTTCCGGCATTTAGGGAAAGATAGCCAATTTCTCAGACTGTTGAGGGTTTCGGGGTAATAGTGCTTCCTTTTTACCTTTTGCCTAATCATAACTTAAAAACCAGATGAGATCAAGGCCAACCGCTTTCCCGTCGTACAAAAAAATAAAAACGCGCCTTAAGAAGTTATCACTTCAAAAATGCGTGATTTTGAGCTTGAATATATATACATGCAGTGCGGATTTGTCTCAACATAAATATTCTTGCCAGTACCTTCAGTAAAGTATGATCACAATATTTCTTAAAATAAATAAAAGTACACTTGCAAATTCCAGCATAATTTTATGGCACATTATGAATTAAGAGATACGATCTCGCGGGTGCTGTAGGTATTTCCGGATGTATCTTGTTCATCTTTGTCTGAACCGTAATTTTCTTTAATTCGTCATCTTGTGACCCACTTTTGCTGGATGGAATTTTGGTTATTTTTTGCTGCAATATTTACACAGACTCGTTTTAATATAATTTGAAATATTATGCTCATAAAAGATTAAGCAACCATTTATTGGCAAATAATAAAAAAAAGAGTAATTATATCGGTAGGATACACAAAATATGTGAACAGCCGCCGGGCTGAAGTACGCGTTCCACACCGCGTTGTTAGACTTACTAACGGGTTCCATTTAAAAGCCCGCCATGCAATTTTTTTTACCGTGTATGTTGCGGTTTTAGAATCGACCCTTCGTACTCAGCCCCAGGATGTCGTAAAAATATATAACTAAGGGAACTTAACAGAAAAGGGTAGCAACTTCCTTCTGTACATCATTTAACGATTTCACTGCAATCTACAACTCACCTGCTAAGCGTGATGATTATTCGAATACTCTCCAATTTTAAAATATATTCCCAGATAATTTTAACTGACGCTGTAAGCCATTGAGTATGCTTGGCTGAGAATGACTCAACCAGTTACAATTAGTTAATCCTAATGTAGGATAGACAGGCGGACGGACACGTCTGGTGATAGGATCCCTTTGCGAAACTATGGAACTCTAAAAAGTACGTTCGAATTTAAACCAACGTTCCGAAAACAAATCGGTATTAATTAAACGGAGCTGTCAAGCGGCAGTTTGAATTCGAATTTGGAAGTCCAATGAAACAGTTCGGTAATGAATTGCCGATTTGTTAACATTGATATCGGTTGCTGCGGTAGATTTTGAGCTGTACACATTATCCATGTTAACTTGCGTAATTATTGTGGTATAGCTCTGGAAAATAAATTAATTCATCAATCACTGGAAAGTTATCATCATCATCATGAGTTTGTTTGTTGCTTGGTTTGGTTGGTGGTAGGACTCATTTAAAGTCCATCTGGCTACCACCATCTTACCTTGGCCTGTCATCATATAAACAGTCGCGGGGGATTTTGATAAGTTTTTGAGATATTGGGGTAAAAATAAATAAAAATTTTCGTCCATATCTTTTGAATGGCTGATCCGATCAATTCAAAATTTTGAACATGCAGATTATATTTTATTACTCATTAAGTATGTGGATTTTTTTGACACCAGGGTCGTTTTTGAGAAATAGATGTTAAGTGAGACAAGATGATTTTTGGCTTGTGGGTTCATTTGAAAGATTCATTTTACTTTGAAAAAATGGGTGGTTTTTGTATCAAAGGTGTGCATTAAGGCGTTAAAACGCTTGGTATGTCTTGTAGGATAGACTGTTAAAGGTTGTTAACTTCACAATTATCATATTTCAAAATAAGTTTATTTTTGCCCTTATAAGGGGTGGTTTTTAAGATGAAGGGAGCAAAGGATGATTGTCAGGTCTTCTAAGATAAGAGAGGGTATTCGGAATCTCATTAAAACTAGTCTATTTATTTTTTGTTATTCACTCAATCGGGAAGGGTGTCGATAAAATCCAAGAATTACTTTTGGGGTATCATGCGAAAGTTTTTACTGGGCATATTCCATATCAACAGTAAAATAATGTCGACCAAATATGAAAAGAACTTCTTCTATAACTGTAAGGTTTCGCCGTAATCATCCCGCTTGGCAGACAGATTGGTCCTCTCAGTTAAAGTTTATTTAAACACACAGAAAGAAGCTGCTGCCTGTTTGGTTGAATTTACGACATCAGTAGGCTGGAGGGGTAGATTTTTAAACCACGACTACTAAGGCAACGGTTTTGAGAGCTCTTATCAAAACGTCATCAACCATTGTATCATGTTAGTAAGGATATTATATTAAGTTAACAACAAGAGAGAGCCTAGAACACTCAGGGCTGATGAATAAAGAGAGTTCGAGAAAAAATAATGTATTAAAAGCATACTTTTATCGTTTGTTAATTACGTTCTATTTGAGAAATAATCAGATCGGGGCGAGCTACTAGTACTCTAGGTATTTTATTTACGCATTTGTATAGCTCTGTTATCCAAACTCTCAGAATTTGACAGCTTATTTGAAGTTTAAGCGGGGTTTAGATTTCGATTGTGATGCTAATACCTTAAGCTTACTTGTTTCGAAGTTCCAAGGCCTATACAAAGTTTCAGGAATAACTAGCCCAAGCTTCTCGCCTTCGACTGTACTGGTCGCAATTTCAAATAGGTTAGATTTGACAGTTCAAAATTATCAAAAAAATAATAATGACTTTGAATTTTGGTTATTGTACGACGGAGAAGTGCTTGGCTTTCATCTCACCTGGCTACAAGTTGAGGTAAGGCCGAAGGTGGAGGCGCACTTCACCCGGAATCCTCAAAAAAACTGAGGAACCGGCTATATGACTTTGACTTTTAATAAATACTCTGTGATCATTACTTTGACCTACATTTTATTTGAAAGAATAGCCTTCACTGTAATACACTTGTAGATCATGCTTTTGTTCGTTTATTCTTTAGTGTAAGTCGGGGAAGCACTCGGCTTTTTGAGTTTTTTTTATTGTACGACGGGGAAACCCTTGGCCTTCATCTCACCTGGTTTCCAGTACACATAAGGCTGATAAAGAGGAAGCGCATTTCACCCGTAATCATTCACAGATAGAGGAATCTATCCAAATATCCAACTTCTAAATGTCAGAACAACAATTTTGAATTGTTGTCATGGTGACAGACTCATGAAGGATAGTGGTAGCTAGCCAGGTGGACTTAAACAAAGTCCTACCACCAACCAAACCAAGCACAACATTGTAAACTTGTATCCAGTGGGCGAACCACTAGATCACAGAGTCGGTTAACGGTTTTTCTCGCTGTTTTCGACTTGAATGTTTTCCTTTCAATTGATAATACAAAACCTCATTCAGGCTCTTTGTTTTTCCAACATTAAATAATGATGATGAACCAAAAGCATAAAAAAAAACGAAAGTTAACACGACCATTTATTTGTGAGGTAGCTTTCTTTTATCGTGTAAATTATTGACACCTACTTGAAAAAATCTTTCTACGGAATGTCGGGAAATACGCGAGAATTCTGTTCTACAACCTTTAAATAACAAACTTTCCTACATACCCATGAAAAATATCGTCTTCCTCTGGCATTAGCGATATACTAATCGATTTGACACCGATATATTATTGCAGTATAACTTGTATTAAGTAGGTAAACTCACATACTCAGGAGGTACTTATTAAGAGTCCTAACACACCGTTTACCTTGCCTTCCATTCGTGCGTTCTAATAATTTATCGATTTTACACTGTAATTGCGGTATTCAGGTAAGGGAACGGGTTTTTATGATCGGCGCGATTAGCGGTAAGCGGTTTTCTCTCAGGGAAAAAATACCTGAAAGTCCAACACAAAATTTTACAGAGACAGAGGTAGCTAAAAGATTAATGGCCGTAAGAAGCAAAATCTGAAGTAACTCGCTATACAAAAATTCTGTTGCCGTGTTTTTAACACACAGTCACAGCTCAGCGGCTAGTAAAGCTCTGCTTTCTGTGCTGTAGGTTATATGTTTGATTCTTACCCAGGTTAAATATTTGTATGATGAATATAGACAGATGTATGTTCTATGCTTGGGATATTGTCATAAAAAGTTATCATATTCTCCGTTATCTAGTCCCCATAAAACAAGCGTTGCTTAGCGCTTATTATATATAATACGTAGACTTAGCCCTTTGCCTAAAAGCTCGACGCTGCTAGCGAGCTGGCTATTCGCTAGTAAAACTAGCGTGTTTCGCGATCGCTACCGCTTTCGCTCCTCTCATGTTTGTGGTAAAGCCTCACCTTTACCAATGCCGACGTGGATTGAGCCTCTATTAATTCTAACGCAAGTGCGATTGGCAAGTGTCGCGGATTGAAATCTGGGTGACTGGCTGGGTTAGAATTGGAATCAGAATGTTACGTTGATTACTGGTTAGTACTCTATAATGAATTCAAAGATTCACTATGAATATGGTATTCTGATTCGGTTCCATGAGTTTGCTTAACAATTAAATTTAGTACTCATCATTGGCAATGAGCCTCCTCCAATACTAGAGGATTTTGCGAGTTGGAAATCAAAAATCTGCAAATGACTTAGGAACTTAATTACTCCTTTGACTCAGCTTCCACTTCGCTGCTTCTCTCGCTGCTTTCACCCCGATGGTATGCTCTGATAAGCTTTCTTGACAGCACGATATTTGTCCATTCTGTCCACTTGTCTCAGCCAACGCAACCGGAAGGACTTACATTCACCATCTGAATATTAGCTCAGCCGAATCAAGATTATAGACCTCTTGATTTTTCCGGGAAAGCTATCGCCACGACGATGTCTTGAAGGACTCCTCAAGAGATGGTGCTATTCTCCTTCTGTATACACTCGGATTCAATCAGGGCTTAAAGCCAAAATATATCCGTTGACTCCTTTGGGGTTCAAGATTCGGGGTCGAAGCGGATCGCCCAGAGCGCTAGTCATTACTAAAATAAGCCTGCAGTTTTTGCTGGCATTGATTACCAAAGACCTCCAATAAAGCTCTCATTTGCATTGCTTAATAACTTAATATCTGTCCGACCCCCAAAATCGGCCACACACGGAGCGAAACATTTTCTTTTTGTCTTGCTCCTTATTAGGACACGAATTAATTCTGGGGTTATCCAACCGTGAAAGCGAAAGTGAGTACCCATTGCATTGTTTTAAAGAAAGGCTATCTTTTAAACGGTCAGCTAAACATATAAACGTTCAGCGGTTTAATTATGTCCCTGTTGATTTCGGATCCATGTGTAATTGTGTTAATTGTACTACCAATAGTGTATTGTAAATTATACAATTATAACTCTATTGTTGTTATTTGTATTAAGTTATGGTTTTAAATTTTATATAGTTATTTGTTATTTTAAGTAAATATCTTCCCCTTTTCTTTGCGCACAAATGTGCAATACGACCTTTGATGTTTTTACTTTCTGTTTATCCCACTTAGGTTGCCTAGAAGGATGTCGCTTTTAGCGATATGACCGCATCAACTTATACACTAAGTTACTAACGTTTGTATAATTCGATGGCAGTTTATGTACAAATAAGCTTATTCAATTCGCCTCTGTTAATAAAATATACCTAGGATGACCGGTTTTAGTATGTGATGGTTCAGCTCTTAATCTCGAGGCTTGCCTAGGCAAAGATGAAGTCTAAGATGTAGAGGTGAGAAGAGCTTACGACCCCCTGTATTACCTAATACAGGGGGGTCGTGATGGTTGAAGAAATATGCCTTCATAAAGGGAAAGAAAATGTTAATGGCAAATTTCTAAGATATCTCATAATAAAATGAGAGTAGCTTTTTTTTTGAGTAGCTCATTTTATTATGCCAAACTTTTATTTCCAAAGATCATTAGAGATAGAATAGAATATAAATTATAATTTTATTTGTGAACGTCACAAACAATATAGTTATATATTCAATATTGAAATAATATCGAAATTTATTTATTTTATCCGTCTCTGTGGTCTAATGATTCGCCCACCGGTGTCAGTTCTAGAAGTCCCGGGTTCGATCTTCAGAGGAGTACAATATTTTGATTTTTCATGTTGGTAGCGGGACTTTGTTTAAATCCGCCTGGCTACCACCACCTTAGCTACTAAAGCTGTCGCCATTACAACGATTCTTTAAAAAAGTTGTTCCGGCATTTAAAAGTAAGATAGCCAGTTCCTCAGACTAAGAGAGTGCTTCGGCCTTATCAATAACTTGAAACCAGGAGGAAAATTAAGGCCAAGCGCTTCCTCGGCGTACGATAATAAAAAAAATGTGTTTTACAGTAGGTAAGTGTTTTTATTCATTCACTTGTTCATTTGTTTACTTAAGATCTAAAGAAATTCGTCTCTCAAATGAGAAATAAGTGTAATTTCACACCTACCGCACTTGAGTACCTACTTGTCCTAATGGAATGCTGAATCATTTATGTGCCATGAAAATGTGGCTCTTTAGAGAAAGAATGTAGGTTGCCAAGTCTCAAGGGATGGTATTCATTGATGGTTGTGAGTTTCCTACCCATCTTTCATGATAATTTTGCTTCTAATGGTTACCGCGAACCGTCTTTCAAATTATTATTTTTATGAGCAAAGCCATTTCAACACATCCTGTGGGTGCCGTAGAAGGCAACTAAGGGAAATTAAGACGATGGGTGGGATTTGGGAGTATCCTTCTGCTTTTTTTTATAAAACGACGGGGAGATGCTTGACCTTCTTCACACCTGATTTCTTTTCAAGTTATGACAAGCCCGAAGGTGGAAGAGCACTTCACCCGGAATCCTCAACCAACTGAGGAACTAGCTATCTTACCTCTAAATGCCGGAACACAACATTTGTTTCCAGTTGTTCATTCTTTATTATTTATTGTACACTTAAATATGATTTAAATATGTCAAAGGAAAACATATGTACAGAGGCGAGCTTAACCATTGAAGAGCCTACCAGCAAACTTTTGAGAGAGAGAGAGGTGATACCTAAACTGAAAAGGTAGATGAGTGTTATTGAATTAAAATAAAATTTCATTGTTGTTATGGCGAGAAAATGAGGTAAGATGGTTGTAGCTAGCCACGTGGACTTAAAAAAAGTCCTACCATCATCCAAACCAAGCACAATATTGTACTTCCCATGAGGATCGAACCTGGGACCTCTGGATCTGACAGCGATGGTCGAACCACGGATAAATAAAATACATTTAATGTTTGTTGTTTGTCTCTATTTCATCTCTTTCCCGCCACAACAATGCATCGGATGGACATGTTTTTATAGAGACAGTTTATTTATAATAATTACAGGACAGGACATTACAGGTCATTAATTTTACACAGCGCCATCTAGCCCCAAATTAAGCATAGCTTGTAATATGGAAACTAGATTACGGAAAGAGTACTTAAATATTTTTTGTAAATACATGCATACTATATGATACAACACCCAAACACAGAACAAACATCTATATTCATCACACAAATGTTTATCCTAGGTGGAAATTGAACCCACAGCCTACAGCGCAGAAGGCAGAGCTACTACCAACTGAGCTATGAGGCTTCGCAATGAGCTATGGGCGGTCACAAGTAAACTTGGCCTTTCTGTCACCCTGAACTTGAATCGCTCACGACAATGCTACTTATCAGCTGGAAGATCGACGAAATCATTTTCACGTCCAAACACCGATAGAACGATAGCCTTGTCTAGTATAACAAACAGACCCTATTACGTGAGCTGATGCATCAATCTAAAAGCAATTAGCAAGTGTTTAAATTTTACTGAATTATTATTGTTTACTGAATTCGATTGATTCATTTATTGTATGCCTGTTGAAGAGCGAAAAATGGCCGAGCAAACTAACAAATATCAGAATTTTCTGTATTACCTGTGTTTTAGACAATGAAAGTATTTTCATTATCTTAAAGTAATGGATGGAAACTCTTGTCTAGCTCCTAGCTAGAGCGAAGAGCCAAGTAGAAGGCTCTAGCTCACTTTCTGGCGCCCATCTTCGGCAGAAGGAGAGTGGCTCCAGGTGTACCAGTGGTATATTCAAAAGCCAGCGATTCCGTTGCCCGGGGTAAACCACTGGGAAGTAGATTACATCTAAAAGAGCATTCAAGTGCAAAGTGAATAGGTTTCTTTTCTATAAACGTGCACTTTTTATACCACACGTTTACTTGTTTTTCAAATGAGCTGTAATCAAACGCTTGGTTATCATCAAATGATATTGAAAAAATCGTTCCAAGGTTTTATCGAAATATTAATCGAATAGTCGCACATTGTCTGCCAATCAACAGCACACCCAAACTTGAGGTCCTAGATACTTCAAATCCTTAAGGAAGCTTTCTTATGTAGTGTACACAGATGTATACATTGCCTGTCCAATGAGGGAAAGGCTCATATCTCTTTACAAGGTATAAAAATAACCAGCTCTCATTATTCCTAAGGGTTTTTTTCAGCAATTTACTTTCACCTGTTGCTATTTTATAAACATTTGCTAGTTGCCGGTTGCTATCATAGCTACGTAATAGCACCGCAAGACAGCTTACGTCTACAATTTCCCATCTCTATCTTAATCTTCCAATTTCTATTTCATAATAAACACAATATCGAGAGATTTATTGTGTTGCATAACTATCTGAGACCACAGGTCAGAGGCAACGGCTGGGTTCCTTCAGATGTCAAGCTACCTTCTTCCACTTACAGTATCATGAAATGCATTGCATGCATGCATGAATTATGTTACAAATCACGACATTGTTGAATGAATGTTACTCTAGTTACGGAAGACAATGAAGTAGTTACTTTATACGGTTTTAGGGATTTTTAGATAGTTTTAGTTATGAGTTTGTAAAGATAATTGCCCTTTTGCATGACTTATAAGGATGTAAGCTACATATCTGAAAATTCAAGACAATTAACTCCTGATTTAAGTCAGTTTGGCTTCGATATATATATTTTTTATAGTTGTATGCGGACCGCATCGATTTACGAAAATGAAAAACAATGATATTTCGTCACCTATTTTTGTTACAATAACAAAGTGGTCTAGCTAACATCTTATGCGCAGAGGGCGACAATGGGTGTCGGCTTATTGCATTGAAAAATATATCAAATAGTAAAATAATATAGCATTCTATTGTGAATATCGGCATTGTGAGGGCAAACGCATAAATAGAGGAATATTGCTTGCGGTGTCAGTCTCATACTCAAGTCATAAGAGGTGCGATAAGACCATGATGATAAAATATAAATTACTTAGCTAAAAGTAAAAACGAAATAAAATGTGAAACTGTTATTCGGTTTCACGCACGTTTACGTGGTTCCAGAATGTCTTTAAGGTTTCCTCAGCTTTAAGCACGCGATAGATGGTTTTTGGCAAATTGTAGCTTCTAAATATATTGTTGCTTGTAAAACTGAGAGATGAGAAAACCTTAAATACTTTCTAAGGACCTCGCAAAAAATATTAAATGTGGGTCAAAATGTAATGTTAGGGCGTGTGGTTCTCGATTCAGGGTTCTCATTTACAAGCCTTATAGTCTTCGCAAAGAGTTTCCAGATTGTCTCAGACATCTCAGGTTTGAATGATCTGATAAGTAAGATTTTCCATAGGTACCTATTTCGCATGGTATGTTAGGCCATCGGTCACATACAGGGCCTAACGACTACTACAGATGGATCTGTAGTATCCATCTGTAGTAGTCGTTAAAGAGGCATACTAGACGCTAGTAGTAGCAGCTACTACAATCCTCTCCTTAGGGCTACTAAACAAACTACTAGAAGAAGACCACGTAACATAACTAAATGTTTGTTCACCTAACGGATTTCAGTGGTGATGGAACCAGTACCTAAAGGTCCACCTGTCTAGTGACTATCCTTGTCTGGTGGCAGTCGGTTTGCCGTGAACAGTCGGTGCGTGGGAGAGAGCTTGACAAGCCTGGAGGTCAATGTCCATAATTTAGGTATATGAAAAAAATGTCTCTGCACGTTCTGTATTTTCTGAGGAAGGACCAAATACGCTTTTAGGCTGCGAGAGTTGATTGTCGCCTGAATTTATTATGCAAGAAAAATCAAGGAAAAATCCCGCTAAATCGCCGCATTTGAATACCTAACATTTTAGATTATTTTTCTTCGCTATGTCTGCTCAAGGGTGATTTGAATACCAAATTGTAATTTTATTTTGACAGCAATTTAATGTAATCTTGACGAAGATCGATTTATGTCCTGTAAATTAAGCTACGCTTTAGAGCCATTAAACAGTTATCGTGAGAATGTATTTAACTTTTTTAACATTGTTGTACACATATTCCTTGTCACAAAGTTCTATGAGTAGGTGTAAATATATCCACTTATAGTCCTATCATCATTATAGCCCACATACGGCCACTGCTAAACATAGGCCTAGAGGTTTGACATAATCATCACGCCTAAGCAGGTGGATCGGTGGTCCCATAATATTCAGAAGGACGCTGCTGCGGTTTGGAGCAAGCATTGTCATCCACCACATAATAGTTGTCACGAATTCAGGCGCTTAATAAGTGTCACCAACAACCTAGCCAAGCTCTGGTACTTCATGGAGCTGGACTGGCTGGGGTAGGGGGGGATACCCTCAGAATAAGAAAAAATAAGACGCTGCTAACCATCCCCTGCAAAGCGTGTATCGTTGTTGTCGCGCCAGATCCTTGGCCGTTGGCTAACAGGTACGGTGTGCTTGAGTCTCGGAAGTTGGAAGATTATTTGAAGGCTGGCTCGTCTTATAAATCAATTCGTTTTGAATAATGACAAGAGCACTTAGCCGTTTAATTTGATCAGCGACTGAATTACAAAGCTTGCTAAATACAAATTAAAGGAAACATCTACGAAGTTCCACCAAGTAATTAACATTGTCTTTTATTATGAAACTGGCTTTAAGAATCTCTTAAGGCTCATCTGTTAACACATTTATACCAAACGAAAAACTGCATAATAAATTATAAACATTCACCAAATATGGCAATCAATTTACGATAGCAACACTTTTACAGCAGCTTGACCTTGACTTGCCTGGGCAGGGATAAGGTCTACGATTCCCTCAAAGAGGTAGATTAGGTAGAATAGACCTCATAGTTATAAAGTTCATTTCATGCTTATTGATGATATAGGTATGTAATAATTTTATTGAACACAATTCGTTATTTTTTATTTTTACCAAGGTATTTACATATTTTATACATCACAAGCTATTAAACGCGAAATGGGTAATCTGGGTCCTGTGCTGAAATTAATTTCAGATAATTTAAAGTACCCGCATAAAATATCTCAAAACAGACAAATAAATGAAATGGCGGTAACATTATTTTTATTTCATTTATTTTTAAAGTTTAGTAGTATTTTTTTATCAAGCCTGACCTTGATTAGCGCTGTGGTGTGGTTTGGATGCAAATTTGTCATTTTAAATTTGGGTGGAAAAACTACTTCGGGATATAATAAGAATTAATCTTAGGTCATTTTGAATTGATATAGTCTTGTAACGAGGACAGAGAGAGGAGGGAGTTGTATATGAAAGTGGATGGATATAAGAGTAGAGGTAAACCGAAGAAAAGATGGATGGATTGTGGGATTCCCTTCAATCATCAATCCATCATTTTTTCCTTCATTTGGATGGGGAAGGAGTGGTTGAAGAGATAGTCAATAGAGAAGAGTGGCAAAGAAGACATGTACCACCACTTGTGTGGGAAGGGAGAGGGTGATGATGATGATGGTAAAAAAAATAGGAGTTATAATATATTTGCTAAATTGAGCTTAAACTGTTGGTGTTGTTTTTTTTAAATATATGAAGATTTTTAAAAAGTGAAATTCGTGATTTAAAATGTATAATTATGATAGTTGCCTGTTCAAAAAAAGCTGGTTTTAAAGAGATTTCTTCTGATAAAGTTGCCTCTGATTGTGGCTTTGTAGCAAATAGATAATTAGTTTGCTTCTTTTACGGCGTGAAATAAAACTATTTTCATTAATTAATTAATTCGATTACAGTGCACTTTCGAGTGCGATCACTCAGACCTTATGACTTGAGTCACACAATCTGACTCACGGGTATTCGGTGTCCCTCCTTGAGTTACCTTTGGCACTTCCTATTTCACAGAAGTCAATAAACTGGTATTGCGTATGATTTCAATATGAAGTGTTTGTTTAGCTCTGCCGGAGAGTAAATAATTGTACACGCTCGACCTTTCATCATCATCATACGTTTTCTACGCCATCCTGTTTTTTGGTATTCCGCATTGAGTTTCTACTGATTAGAGGTGCGGGTGCGAAAATGAGCATAAACTCTTATAGTGTCAACTTCAGCTGTCATAATAATGCCAGGCTCGTCACATTGTGCCGTCGTCACGAGGTTGGGTGTCTGTCGGTTCTTTGGGTGTGCTTTGGTGAGTGTGCGCAGGAGATTCACGACCTTCAGACGCACTGTAAGCTATACACCGGCGGTTGATATTCCATTCGCACAGAAAAAAAATGTAAACAGCTTCGAGTGTCTGTATTTTTGTTATCTGGCTTCCCTAATGTATACAAAAAGAGTTAATAGGTACCTTCCGGTTAAATCTCCATCGTATCCTAGCCTATACTGGTTTCGAGGTCAATAGTGAGGTCAATAACCCATTTATCATAAAAAAAGCACTGCTGAGCCATTTCGTTTGCCAAGGCTTTTGGTAATCAACAATTTGGTTTTTTACCTCACAGCTCAGTTGGTTGTAGCCCGCCTTCTGAGCTGTAGCAGTATTAACTGTGTAGGTTGTGGGTTCGATTTTCACCCAGGACAAACATTTGTGTGATTAATGTTGATGTTTGTTCTGTATTTGGGTGTTGTATTGTATGATAAGTATGTATTATTTGCGTAATCTAGTTCCCATATTACATTAGCTTTACTTAGTTTGGGTTGGGATGGCGCTGTGTGAAATTAATGTCATGTAGTTGTGCCGATAAAAGTCAAACTATTAAATTAAATAAGAAGAGAATATTTATTCTTCAGCGGAATTAATATGGCCCGTGAGACTTACTACACTGTACCACAATATTATTGTATTTGTTTCTCTGACTTTCCGTGCCGTAGCGTACCGTTACCGGAGCCAAAACGTCTAGTGGAAAAACCTCACATCCGTGTTGACAAATTTATGTTTATGGTCACAAATTAAGCCGCCACGAACGTTTATTATATCAAAACTAAGCCGAGAACTTGAATTTTCTCGTTTGACTTTCGATTTCGATTACGTTATGACTCCGAATTATGTTTTACGATCTCCGTTTCCGTTAATGAAGTCGAGAAAACAAATTTAGTTTTTCGTGTTGCAGTCGAAGTTTGAATAACGGTTAATCTTTACTGTCACTTAAATGTGAATATGAATCTTAAGTATTTTTATGATAGCAAAGGTCTATGAAGAAATGTACCTTTATGACGAAAAAACTGTATGGTAGACAGAAGTGTAGTAAAGCCCCTTGTGAAAGTATTCGTCCGGGGAAGTACTACCACCCTACCATATACAATATTATATTTCAGCCGCCAAGCAGCATTGCTATAATCCGGTTTGAAGGGTCGACGGTGAAATTACGGACACGCGAGGCTTAACAGCATTATGCTTCAAGTTGACGGGCGCAATACAGTGCCGCGTAGGCTATGTTCTTTGTGGATGTGACCTACGCAGTGAGGCATTGTTATAGGCAAGAGATGCACTTAACATCAGTTGGGCAACTTGCTTGTTGCGTACTAGGGTACGCAACTAACTACTGTTTAAAAAAAACAGCACCTACCTAAAAAAACGATTCATGATAAAATCCAGCTCAATAAAAATGCCAACATGATGATGTTTTCATCAGTCTTGTGCTTGTTGGTCCTCCATATTCAGATTCTCCGCTTATATAAAGCATTAAAAAAAAAACAGTTCTATAGAACCAACTCGAAGATTTTATAAACAGAAAAATAAGCTCACTGTTGTGTTTGTAGGATGTCTGGTAGAGATCGCTCATATATGTATAATATATTATATCATATAATATATATATATATATATATAATTATTTTATTAATTCTAATATATTTCTTGTTATCTGTATTTGTTTCTTCTATTTAGATTTTCAATAAAGTCTACTATTATGTATTGTATTATTGTCTCAGTGACAGCACTTTTCTTGATAAATAGGAATTGCTGGTTTTAAACATTAACAGTATCATTTTTCGTACTAGTTCTAAAGATCCTACTCGATTATTTATGTTATTCTTAATTGCATTGCGGTTATCCGGTTTCGGCGAAGGGCTTTGTGTCGCAACTTTTATATTTTCTCGATTAATAACTGATTACTGATTAGAAACTTGATTAATTCGTGCTGAGATTAATTATGTTGAAGTTTGATAGAATATCATTATCATCATAAGCTTTGCAAAGGTCTTCTCAATTTACCACTCCGCTCTAGGTACCCTAGGTAGAAGTACCTTGTCCTATTGTGAGCGTAATTAGACCAAAACCGATATTTTTTTTACGTCTTAAATTAACTTACTTTACTTACAAATAAAAATCTTTACAAATAATTTTAACCGCTAATAAAAAACAAAATTTGAATCAAAATACATCCCTCAACCAAAATAACAATCCGTAGGCTTCCTTAATGACCTTGAATTTTAATGAAACATAGTTATAGAAAAAGTTAAAATAAAATCAGAGCTCAAAAGTTTAGAATTTTATTTTTAATGACCACCATACCTTCCTCGCGCACTAAGCTGTTTTCTTCCTCATTTATAATGCGCACCGCCAAGGAATGGAACGCTTTTCCTGAGTCTGTTTCCCGAACACTACAACATGGGAGTCTTCAAAGTCAAAGTCAAAGTCATTTATTCGCCTTTTCGTTACATTGCATAACATAGGTAAGTCATAAAAATATACAAATAATAATAATTCTAGGAAATTAGTTGAGTCAATTTGAAAATAGTAGGTATTACAAAATAAGATTCCAAAAATGAACATCTTAAACCATAAAAGAACAGCTCAAAAATTCACTGACAGTGTAGAAGGGGTTGCACTGAAAAAATATTTTTAATTTGTGCTTAAATTGGCTTAAAGGTAGCTGTGTTATGTCAAGAGGCAATTTATTGTACATTGCTAACTTTATGCATCGTCCTTGCTTGTATGTTTTTACTAACCTAGTTCTTGGTATATCTAGCTTTTCTTTATTTCTTGTATTGTAATTATGAATTTGCATTCTGGTTTGAAAATCAATTTTATTCTCGTGGACTTCTAAAATATAATTCATAATAAACAGCGAAATTACTGTTAGTATTTCAGCTTTTTTAAAGTCTTCAAGTCAACAATTAATAGGTACCTTCTAGGCTAGCGTGCTCCATCGTAGACTGCATCATTGCTTAACACTAGACGAGTGAGTAATTAGTTACTATCTATATTATACTACTATATTATACTATATTACTATATACTATATTACTATATTATATTACTATATATTATATATATATTACTATATTAGTTAATATCTATCAATTAACTAAGTAGCGACTAACGCAATTGTAACACATAAAAAAAAAATGAATTAATGTTCGGACAGGTATACTCAAGAAAAATCTACATACGTAAAATGAGAAACCAATTGTCGGATCAAAAGACCCGTATTGATTACTAGAGATTTATGCTCGATCAAGTTATTTTTGGATCAAAGTTGCTTGTTCTAAATTTACGGCTCAAGAGGTTTATGTGTCCGATTTTGTGTCAAGTGCTCTCTATCTATCGAGTTTGCATCTGCACGTTTTATTACAGTTTTATGTATAGATACTATTCAATTTATTGCTATCATGCAACAATCTGTGTTCTGCTTTGATAATAATATAATTGTTATGAAGTAGAATAGACCGCCTTTGTGCTCTAATAGTTCATCCACCGTACGACTCGACCCAGACGTCTCAGCTGTGATCCTCAGAGGGTACTTTGGTTGGTGGTAGGTCTTTGTTTGACTCTGCCTGGCTAGTTGCGACCATCTTGCCTAAGTTTGACAACAATCATTGTAAAATCAAATGTAAAAGTACATCTCAACTTTATTGTCACTGGCGCCACTTTCACACATCCTCTAATAACAGTAGTATTGTCAAACATCTATTTCTGAGGCCAAAATGTTTGAAGAATGTTGTGAATTTATTTCGACCGTAACAGGACGGTGTCGAGTGTCAATGCGTGGAGACACTTGATTGACAGCTAAGGCCTATTTTATTGTGTAAATGAGTTTGTTTACCTACAGAACAATTGGCGGTATGCAAGGCCTTCATTTTGATCACAGATTGATTTTAATGTACGGTTGTAACACCATAGCTTTTTAATTATTTCCAGCCAGGACTTCATACGTCATGTTAGTATGACCAAGAAGTCTGTATTTCAGATGCGATGTATTTAAAAAGTTTTCGAACAGAGTAAGTTTCGAGTCTTCCTAGCCAAGTGTGCTCGATCTTAAAACACATATTTACTTGTCTGCGAGAAGTAAAGTATTTCACTCTCAAGCTAACTATTAAAAATATTTTCCGCCGCTGCATTGTCATAACTTGAAACACGCAGACGTGTATTTTACAAGACTGTCTGTCTGTGATGATAAAGATGTTTTTCAAGAATATGTTTTACCAATATTAATATGTCTATTTCAAGCTTGGTGTATTTTGACATATTCTTTGAATACATACTTTTCAAATGTATGGCGCGAAAATAAAAGAGGGATACGAAAATATATGTTACTACTGAAATATAGGATTCAAACGAAAGAAGTATATCAGTGATTTTAAAAACATAAATTGTAATATTTTTGCAGAGCATGCTTTGGTAAAACCTTTTATTTTTTTGTGGTCGGTTTTTACGTTCATTAAGTTTACTGTCACCTCTCTTAGAAGCACTATAAGGTTGATCATACTACCCCAGTATCCGTTTTTCACATTACCTACTAGTAGTATCTAGATAGTGAAACATTACAGAGTTCCAAATCTTTTCGGATATTATCAGGAAAATACAGTCAGACAGGCAAACAAAAAAATGTTTTTGTTACAACTACCATATTAATATCTTCCATCTGTATTTGGTAAAGAGATACTTTAACTTTAATTATTTGTGTAGTTAAATCTTGTAATAACTCGATTTATTTTATTTCATGTAAGTTCTTCACTATAGTAAGATATGTATCGCGAAAAGTGATACAAAAATCTGATCTTCAGACAGTCAGTTAAGAGCTAATAAATGAGTTTATCTGGAATAGGTAAACTATTCACTCTATTACCATGAACCCATGCTAATTTCTTTCATTATTGTGATCCCGAGACCCTACCGAGTTTCCTTCGAATTTATAACATTGGTAGAAATGGTCGATGTAACCCGTCGAAATACAATTACACGTATTAGCATTTAAACTAGGTCGGGTTATCCATTGAAATAAACAATACGAGTTATGTAGGTACAATCGATAAAAATGTTTCACCTTCTCGAACATGCGATAACCCGCTATCGCAAAAATGGCGCTCACATTGGTTTGTAATTAACAACAGGAACTTTGGCGCCATATTTGATCTTTGACATTTCTCTAATAAATGGAGCGCGCGACGCGACCCGAATGATCCAAATCAATGTGGGCCGATTTCCTGGCACCTACGAGTAGCACTGTACTCAACAGGGTTCCGTACTCAAAGGATGCCAACGGGACACTATTAAGACCCTACTAAGCCTTCAATGTCCGTCCGACTATCTGTCATCGGGCTACCTCATGAACCGTAATAGGTAGACAGTTGAAATGTTCATAGAGTGTTTATTTATATTACCGCTATAGCAACAAATCAAATCGAATCACATCAGCAGCCCATTAGTGTCCTGCTTTGGTGATCACAGTAAATGTGTCAATAATACACGGAAGGAAGCTACTGCCTTTTTCTGGTGAGATCCCATAGTCGGTCGATTCTTAAGCAGCGTGGTGGTCACCACGGCAGCAACGAACAAGAAATCATATTCTAAAATAAAACTAAAAATGAAAGGGGTTGATACAAAAAGCGTGATTTCTTGCCTTATAATGTTGGTCGGAACTTTCGGCGTGTATATTTACACTTGGCCGGTATAATCTGTTCTGACAGTCAACTAGTTGAACGTTGAAAAAACGAAAACTCGACCGACAAATTAAAAACTTCATGGATTCAAAATACGACCTTTAAAAGTAGCACAATCTTTATTAGAGGTATTTACAATCTTTATGTTACTAGGTACTTTCATTTGATATTGCACAGATTGAAATTCTAAGTATTGATTCCTAACTTCAATTTTTAAAGAATCTTTATGTTACTAGGTACTTTCATTTGATATCGTACATATTGATATTCTAAGTATTGATTCAAAACTTCAATTTTTAAAATACATAGGTTATTTTAATATATAAATATTACAGGACATTAACTTTACACAGCGCCATCTAATCCCAAACTAAGAAAAGCTTGTAATATGGGAACTAGTTTACAGATATATCATACAATACAACATCCAAACACAGAACAAACATCAATAATCATCACACAAATGTTTGTCCTGGGTGGGAATCGAGCCCACAACCTACAGTGCAGAAAGCAGAGCTACTACCAACTGAGCTATGAGGCTTGTCATTCATGGGATATGTCACTCATAATTTATAAACTATTAAAAAATCGGACAACGAATTATTTTAATCAGTAGGCTAGTTTTAGTTCATGTGTAGCCAGTGCTAGAGCTGATAAATTAATATATGTGGGAGCTTTGACCACTAGAATACCACTAATATGCTGCTAGTTAACAGAAATGGACGGTTATATTGGCTAAATTATTACTCTATCAAGCCAACATAGTATGTACATGTGTTTTTTGGTATTTCACTCTGATTAGTGGCAAGCGGCGTTGTGCTTGCAAATTTCAAGTTTATTAGTTCCGTTCTAACCGTGGGTAGTGTGCACCTACCACCTCGAGGTGATCCTCATAAGATCGTCTGAGTAGTGATCAGAGGTGAATCCTCAAAGGGGAAAAAGTCGTGAGTCTCTCACTTTACTGAGCACGATTAAGATTACGTGGCAGTTGTAAAAGCCGACTGAGGGTTTTCGTCAGAAGGTTAGCATACTTCTGTATATCGATAACCGCCTTCTGTGGTGATTATGGCAAGACCCTCGAATTTCAGATGCTGTCCAGCAGTGGGTATAAATGGACTTTTATGTTGTTTTTTTTTTAATAACACCAACTTCTTTCACACGAGTATTCTATAACTCTAGAAGTCTACTTTATTCAGATTTAGATATTATAGACATTGTGAAATAAGTGTTTAGTAAGGTAACTATAGTATGAGTAGACAGGAGTAGGCTTTATACTAAGCCAGATCATCATTGTGATACATTATTGACCAATCCAAAAATCTTGCAACATTGATTTAACATTAACCTATCGAATTTTGTACCTCAGTAAATTGAATCGGATTGGTTCGGAGTTCGACAGACTTTATAATGAAGAAATGAATTAAACATGGCGTTGACAGACCACTCACCTGTCAATCATTGCTTCTGGGCCCAAGTGGGCTGAAGTATTATACAGGATGCTTGAAATGTAGCTTTGTTGGGTTTCTGGCAGTAATCAGTAACTTGTGACTCTGAGAAACTTCTGTAACGAGAACAGCACATCCAAATTTAGGAACTGTCATCATGCAATAAAATTAATATATTAAAATCACAGAAAATTTGTCACACAGCGCTATCTTGCCCCTAACTAAGCAATTGTAAAAAACTGTTTAAAAAAACAGACTAATAACTTTTACCCCTTTGAGCTTTCACTTCTGATCACTACTCAGAGCGTTGATTTTATGAGGATCACCTACTAGGGGGTAGTCAGTGGCACGTCCAAACTTACGTTTGGCTTAGCTTGCAAACCGTGGGTATGTACCCACGGTTTGCAAGTAGCATTTAATACGTGACAGGTTACAAGCCCATCGCTGGTTAGTGAAATGTTAGGACATGTGTCACGTACCATTCAACTACACTCAACAGGCTAGTAACACAATGCCATTCGAATTTTGGTATTTAGATCTGCCGGTTTCCCACAGATTTTCCATTCACATAGATGTGTATATGGAACTACTCGTAGGCTATCTCCCAGTCCTTCGAAGACAGCTCTTGCATGGATTCTTGTGCTAGTAATGAATTGGAACACCCTGTATGATTATTATAAATGGGTTCACAATTTACATGAGAGCCCAGAATGGGTGCGTTCACACGACTTTAACCCATAAAAAAGTTGTCAGTTTAACGATTTGGAGGGAACTCTAAGGGATATATAGGACTTTTTTTGTTATAATCGATTTATAGCTCAATCAAAATTATACTCTACTTAGGGATTATAAAGCGTAAAAAAACACGGAAAATGGAAATAAAATGGATCCCTTAAACATTGAAGCTCGCTGAGGGTCTGATGCAAGCTTGGGTGATGAGACCCGTCTAGAACTCCTACCAGCCTAGAACTGGTAGGACATTGGACTGCAATGATGATGACAACAACTGACCAGCTCCTCCCCACAGCTTCGCATGCATGGTTTCTAGACAGAGACCACTAAATAACACTTTCATATTTCATATTACCAAAAAATTTACTCAACAATTTGACACATTTATAAAACCTTTGCAGGGTTGACCAAGATACACAATAATAGATACATATTATGATGAATTGCATCGAAGGGTCTCTTCATTCCGCCAATTCACCAAAGAAGGCTTAGCGTACATAAAACAATCATCTCTTACGTAGATTCTAAGCACGTTACGAGCAAAAACAACACGAGAAAACGTGAGAACTGAATTAAAATCCAATTACAATGCATCTTAATTTAATTTCGCAGGTCGCTTAGCCCTAGGCTAGGCGGTCAACAATAAACCCCCATCACCGTTCACCCATCAAAATGAAACTCGGCCGCCTCGAGCTATGTTAATAATTATCTAGTACTCTACATTGTCTAGACGGTGAGGTAACGTAGGCTTGCAAAAAGGAATACTAGTGATGAATTGATTTCATGTTCCACCGTGGTTTTTTCTCTCTTGTTATGTATGTTTAGTGTTCATAATAGAATCATAATAGAAGAGAGATGAGATGACGTTCGATACGAGGACAATGGAGGAAGAAGACATGTTGTTGCGAACCCACATTGAAGACGTGTTGAGGACGGCAATTGGCCTTTCAGTTCCTTTCTTCTTTGCAGATGCTTGATTATGTTTGTTCTGTATTTTCATATATCCATCTACGGTTTTCAAAAATCTTGCGGGGCTTTTGTTAAGGGCGTCAGCGTGGCAATACAGCCAGTGTCTTGGGCATGCTTCCGTCTTTTACTGGTCTGGAACAGTTGAGTTACCTATAGACCGTCTGTAATGGTCCTTAGAAATCCGACTGCTTCCTTCGTACATACTTAGTTTAATTGTACGGATTATATTTATTTGTTGATTATAAACTTAGCAAACACGTATTATATCATAAGTTTTAATTTTGATGTTGCTTGTAATATGTATCCCGAAATGACACGGTCAGTTTCCAATTACCCGGCAACGAAAAACAGTTTTACTTTTTAATAAAATAAGCTGTTAAATCTCTCATTGTGAACTAAAAAATACTTTTAAATCAAAGCGCAGCCGGTCTATTTAGATTAAAGATTTCGATTAGATAATTTGTCAACAATAGGAGTGAAAGGCACAATGGGTGCTGACGTGTGAGGGTCGATGTGCATATTGTGAGGTAATTAATTTGTCATATTGATAAGGTACCTACATTATGTAGGAAGATAAGCAAGACAATGGAACGTATGCAAATCTCTCAGGCGAGTTAAACTGATACCGGGGTAGACTTAAAATATGATAAACTTTTTTGAAAAAAAATGGAACCGACTTCACCACTAAAAACTTGAAAATAAGGGTAAGTTCATATAATTTGAAGGCGGTGCAATACAATAAATGTGTTGTTGTGCTTGGCAATTCGCAAGCTTATTTTCGTTGTGAAACCTACGACACCACAACGTCTCCGACAACCTATTTAAAAGTCGCGTGAGGGTGCAATAATACGGGATTCTGGAAAATATCTTCGCAATGATGGGAACGAAGATAACTACAGATTACCTAAACAAATGTTAAAAATCGGTTCCTACTTTGCGTAGTGTAGGGGTGCACTATGTCAGGATAATGGGAACGATCTTTCCCACTATCCTGTGTTCCTGTATTTTGTTTTTAAAGCCGTGGACCTTTATGGGCTGTAATGATGATGATAATGATGATGATGATACATGAATACAGCATTTATAGCCAAAATGCATCATAAGACAATTCCACTAACCCCAAACAACGCTAGGTTAAATTGTTACGGAGTTTCGGTGAATATCGTCATCATTGTCAACTGATGATGAAGCCAAATGCCTACCCAAGACCTACCGGAAGGCAGGCAGTTCAGTAGGAATACTACGTATCTAGAACCAAACTAGCCTCACAGCTCAGTTAGTCGCTGCCTTCTGCGCTGTAGGTTGTGGGTTCGATTCCCACCCAGGACAAACGTTTATGTAATGAATATTATTGTTTGTTCTGTTGTTGGGTGTTGTATGATAAAGATGGATTTATAAAAAAAATTATACATGTATTATATCCGTTGTCAAGTTCCTATATTACAAGCTTTGCTTAGTTTAGGAATAGATGGCGTTGTGTAAAATCAATGTCCTGTAATATTTATTTTATTTAAGCTAAGCAAAGCTTAAATAATATGGGATCTAGATGGCGGAATATCTAATACTTACATACATTATATATTTTTCATATTTTACCTATTTGAATTCCTATAGAAAAGATGATGTTGATCAGACCCTAAAAAAATTATATACTTTTAGTTTTTTTTTAAACATACTGTTATTTACCTGTCCGTTGGTTCCAAGGAGATTATAATCGTCAGAAGCCCAGCCATACTTGAAATTCTCTCGTGTAGAGTTGGTTTACTAAAAGCGTTGCTATTAGATTAACCTAGATAGAGCTGACCTTACTGAAGTATTTCGTTTGGAGTCGAGCTTGATTGGGCGCAAAAAATCTAATATCTATTTACATAAAAAGTAGATCGTATTTACTATGGTAGGTGATGTACGGTGTGGAACGCTAGCTCCGTCGGCATCCTTGCGCCATCACATCTGCCTGGGACATCAGGTAGGGCTGGTGCGGCAGCTGATTTGCTCGAGCACCACAAAAGGCGCAAATATAGTGGTCTCGACAGAGCTTACTTATTTGAGCCTTTTGGGGTGGAGACCTTGAACCGTGGGGAGCCGGTGCCCTCCGGGTTTTCAAAAATCTTGCGGGGCTTTTGATTGAGGCGACACGTGACCCAAGGGCTGGCTCTTATTTAGGCCAGCGAATTAGCATAGCTATTCAGCGTGGCAATGCAGCCAGTGTCTTGGGCACGCTTCCGTCTGTTACTGGTCTGGAACAGTTGAGTTACCTATATTCCGTTTGTAACGGTCCTTAGGTAATCTGACTGATTCCTTTGTACATAGTTAGTTTAATTCTACTTTTTATTGAATAAATATTAACTTCTATACATATGAATTTGAATTGTTTGTGAATATACTATAACAGGTAACACTGAACACAAATTTACATCTGCAAATTGCTTTGCAACATTTTTTCATGATTATCATTTTGTGCAAATAAGAATGAAAGCAAGTGATGTAGGTAGATACATATAAATATATTATTTACCACATTAATTATGGAATTCCGATAAGAGCATACCAACATTTATTTATGTTTATGCCAAGTCCCGTTATCACAGAACGAAGTACCTCGTGTTAGGTAACAATGAATTATTCAGCAATGATACAAACACGCAGTGAAATCGAATCTTCTAACAGTAAATTCCAGTTTCGTAATCAATGTTATTATATTGTTTCAGGTAAATGTTCCAGACAGATCAACGGAAGATTATTGAGGAAGAGGGTAAAAATTTGCACTGCACTTCGATTGTTCGATCTTCGATTGGTTTATATTACCATATATATTAGACCAAGTTTCAGATTACAGGTTGGTTTGGTTTGGTGGTAGGACCTTGTTTAAGTCCGCCTGGCTAGCTACCACCATCTAACCTAACTCTGTCGCCATAACAAAAAATCTAAAATTGTTGTGTTCCTCATTTTGTTGAGCATTCCAGGTGAAGTGCGCCTCCACCCGTGAGATGAAGGCCAAGCGCTTCTCCATCGTAAAAAAAATTATATATGAATGAATGAATGAATGAATGAATGAATAAAATGAAACACTGATGTTATTTCTCAAACATAACGTAATTAACAATAATAAAAGATTGCTTCTAAAAAAAGGTTCTTTAGTATATGTATATTTCATATACCTATATAAGAGGTAATATATTGGTCCCTAGTATAATTGTGGTACTAGGCTCTTCTTGTACAGCAAAATTGTTAATGTAAAATTTACTTCAGTCGGTGGTATCAGAACGATTCCAAAGTTTTTTCAAACTTCTGTCGGCAGTCCATTACAGCCATTTTTTATAATTTATTTTTTTAGCGGTGATACTAATTTATGAACGGTAATTACACACCATGTGAAAATTTCAACGGCCGACCTCTACCGGCTTATGTGATACAACCCGCTGAATCTTAAAAATAAAGCGAGAATTTTCAATATCGCTAAATAAGTTTTGTTCTAAAATAAGTGACGCTTTTAAAATAATGGCGTACAACATGCATTATAGAGATATAGTTATTGTTGCAATCTTCTATCTGGTTAAGCGATAGCGATCTGGGGTGTGGATGATTTGTGGGGGCTTCCGTTGTCCCCTTACTGCTGAATGGCTTTCTAAAGGTCGTAAGGATTATCTGATTGGGCTCTATGCAGTTGCAAGCTTAGATAGCATGAGCATTTTAGCTCCCTTTTAACATTACCTGTGACATATTGCTCAGCTATTGCTAAGCTCTTGCTCAGAGGAAAAAGACATAAAGGGTCAACAATAAACTTTTACTAAAACTTTTAAATATATCATACCCAACTTATTAAACTCATTGCCTCAGTCACTCAAACATAATAATAACTCCAACATTTTCCGGACTTTCCAGCTCCATCTTTTCTGCGTATCGGCCCCAGAATAATATATAAAATATTAATACTACCTATTAAAATATTATAAATGTAGCTATAGATAGATTATTTGCTACGTATTTGTAAAATAATTACCTATGTGCGTAGATTAATGCTTAGTTTAATGTTAGTTTTTTAAGTGCTTAGTTAATTTAGTTACCTATTAGATAAGCTAGTGTGAGCGCCAACACAAACCAGTAATGATTTTTACGGTGCAATACTTAATGAAAATGTACTTTTACTTTCAAATAAATAATTCATTACTTCATTCATTCATTAAAATATTAATTTGAATGAATGAATTTTTGGACCACTTTTATGGATTTAAGAAACACATAAAATATTTGACGGTATCTTAGTGCTTTTGTTTCTAAAACAAATTACGAAGATATTTATTTCTCTCAAGCTTCTTTCTTCAAGGCAAGCTCTTGAATCCGAAACTTGCAAAGGCAAGGTTGAAGTTGGAGCAGGAGTGAGCCTATACCATAAATTCTCTTTTTGAACACACTGAGGTCGTAACACAGCAGAAATACAGGCACTGCATGTTTATTTCATGTTTTTGATATATGATAAATTATTTTTGAATGTGCTCATTAACATGGAATAGAAACCAGGTGATCATCCGATTTAAATGTGGCTCGCGATCTGGAAGTCCTAGTTTAGATTCTCCGGCATATCACTCTTTGCGAGGTCTGTTCCATTTTCGGTTACTGGACATTGTAGGCTTTGATCTACTGGTTTTTCAGGTAAGTGAGCCAACGCGCAAAAGAAAGCTCGATCTACATTCGCTTGAGATGAAAATCAGTGTTTTAAAATGATTTGCAACAGCTTTAATATATCAACATAAACGTTTTGAATCAAACATTACACAAACGCCAACTCCAGAATTTGAGATGAAAATCTATACGCGAAACAATTTCATACCTCGCAAGTCAAATATCGATTGTAAAGATAACCAGTCCCAGTATATCGATATTGTTGACAGCACTACGTGTCTGGGCGTGTTCTTAAGCCCCCTTTTGATCCCCGTGACCCTAATAACTAATTATATTTTGTGAGTTTTATCACATACTAGAAAACATTGTGAAGGTTCGTGTAAAGCTATCCAAATTATGGTTTACGCACAAATGATAGTTACTTCAGTATTATGTGTATTGTATCATTGTCTCTATCAAAACGATTTTGTCACCTTGTAAAAACATCCTTGACATAAATTATAAATCTAATGTAATAAAGGGACCTATAGGTATAATATAGGATTTTTCTCACAAAGTAACTATGACATTCTCGTAGCGTACATAGAGACACGTGTAAAAGCACACAAAAAAGTAGATACCTAATAACTGAGTCACTTGTTGCAAACGTCGAACCCTATTTGTTTCTCACTGATAGTTCCTAGTAGCAGCTGTAAGATAATATTGGTTTGTCAGTATATTATATTTTTACAAGTCTCTTTATGAAAGAGGTCAACGTTTGGTCTGTATTATAATTACATTAAATATGGTATATATAAATGCTATGTACCTACATATACATATTACACACTGAACATTGTTATTAACTAAATTGTTCATTGTTATTATATGTATGTACAGTTTCTCAATTTGTATTAGAATGATAATATTCTTGCCTTGACTGTCTATTTATAAAATTATATTTCTATAAAATGTAAATCTATTATTGGCCTTAAGAAAAACATGTATGTTAAGTTTATTTTAGAATAAGGACTGTTGATTTTAGTAAATAAATAAATAAATAAACAGTGGCTATGACCAGATCAATCTGACAAACTGATCTGACAACGGATACCTAACTATATTGTAGAGCACTTGGGAATTCACCCCTGTCAAAGCTAGTGCGGTGAAAACAGATGGTACGATAGATTGTAGCTAGAATGCGGACATGTTCAAACGTGAATCGTGTGACAATGGGGAAAAGCTAATGATAAGCTATAAGAAACTGGGATTGCAAACGAATAACCACCTCTGTGGCCTAATGGTTCAACCCACTGATTTCAGATCCAGAGGTCCCGGGTACCATCCCCAGCGGGACTACTATATTGTGCTTGGTTTGGTTGGCGTTTTATTATAAATTTAGAGGTAAAATTACCAGTTCCTTAGTTTGTTGAGGATTATGGGTGAAGTGTGCTTCCACCTTCGGCCTTATCATAACTTGTAGCCCAGGTGAGATGAAGGCCAAGCGATTTCAACCGTACTATAAAATAACAAAAAAAAAAGAATAGCTTATGAACGCGGTGTTGCCATCAGCATGGTGGGTTACCGAATATTAAGTTGTCCATGACCTTTCTTAATTTTGTACTTATTTATTTAATTATCAAGAGCTGTTTTACAAAAGGCCTTTTTTCATAAGTAAAAACGATAATCATGCAAAGCACCTATGCAAATTATGCGCAAAAACACTTAAGCCTGGTGAAGTACGAATACATGAAAAGTAGCATTCTTTGTGTTAAAATGTGCCTTTGCAGTGTCTAGTCTCTCTATACCTAATAAGAAATATGAAGAACCTTCGTTACATAAAAAAAAACTTTTCAGCGACAATAACGTAGCAGCTGTTACAAATAACAAACCTGATTATAACTTTTTAACAAGTCCAAGGAGTTTTGCTCACGTATTGAGAACTACCTCTCGATAAAGTTTTCAATGTCAATACGATACGTGACAGTTGAGCGCCATTTTTGTAAAACTTACGTTACAAATAGAGAGACAGATTTATTCACTTAAAATTTTATCAAATATTAATTTATGTCGTGGAGTAGCACGGCTACGGCGGCCAAACTCAGTGCTACGCGGACATCTCGACATGAAACTTGTCATGGTGGTTTATCGTAGGATGATGAGAGATATAAAAACATCCCTTACCTACCTGTTTCTAGGTTTCTTGTAACATTCATAAAATCCCATAACACAAATAATACAAAACTTTGTTCGGATGTTTGTTCCGTCTTAACGCCAAAACTACTGAACGGATTGAGTTGAAACTTAGCTTATTTGTTGCGTTAGGAAAATATGGGCTACGGATACCACGCGTACAAAACCGCGAGCAGACGCTAGTTATTCATAATTTACGGTTAGTACGTTTGCACTCGTAGTACATAAAATATTCAACCCGAATGAACCAAGCATTGTTGGTGGGAACCGTAGCTAGTTGTTTGTAAAATACTAGTGAAATATTTTTAGGAACATTTTGAAACGTCAAATCAAAAAACGCCTGTTCGGGATCGCGACCAGCACATAAGGGGAGACAAGATCAGCCTAATATGACATATGACGTTGCCTAATATGAATTCAATCGACCTATTTATGATATTTATCAATCATCAGGTCAGCTTAATATCGATATAATTGCATTATAATACTAGGTACCTATGCAATCCCACAGTAGTCTTAATATGAACAAATAAAAGGTTAGCGAACCAAGTTCACTATAAAAAAAATGTGGGGTTGTCTATGGTGGTATATGTCTACGGCAGACTATCTAAGGCCTTCATAGATCAGATAATCGGAATCATCGTTTCCTTTTTTGTTTTCAAACACTGTAATCTCCAAGCAGCCTGCCAAGCAGCTTCATTATGATCACATTTAGTAAATGTCCACTGCAAAACAAATATTTTACAAAAATATAAATTTTGTAAAAAAAGTGACTTAACCACATCACCACGACATTTTTTTACTTTTTCAAAAAAGACGTTTACTAGGTACTAGTGGCACACCCGGGATTTCGTTCCCGTTATTCTTTGTTTTTTTTTCGGATTTCACGAGTTTTATTTTTGCGCGAAATCTTACTAATTTTTCTGCAATAAAAGTTACATGACGTTATTTATACACAAAATACAATAAAATTTGTAAAGGCGGGTAATCCCAAAAAGGTTCCAACTCAGCATTAACTGCATTAATGTTTTTTCAAAATTTACTGTGAGGCCTGCGCTGGTCTTCCGTTGGGGCCTTTGAGAACCCGTTTGGACGTGTTTAGAGACATTAATTTATACACTAATTTTATTTTTATTTATTTCTCTGTGTGATCAATTGAGAAGTAAATTAAAAGAAAATAATAATAATAAACAAAAATATGTAGCAACAATGCTTATTTTTTATACCTACATCACACAAGAACAAACAAAGAAATGAAATGATTTGACAAACTTGCTTGCCCTCCTCTAGCCTTAAACGAACCTAATCACTCTGAAAACTATTTTTCATGTCATTTAAACCCCTGGAACCTCATCCTATTTTATCAAGGAAAATGTAGATGTCATAAGAAATTTTTTAAGCTGAGATTATAAAATGTCTGTCTGCCGAGGTAAATCTCCTTAATTAATCTCCTAGCAAGATTGAATCGGAAAATGGACGTTGAGATCTGTTTTTCCTTTATAGCTAAGCGGTTTTTGTTATGTTTTTTTTTTTTTTTTTACAATTAGCCATTTTACTCTTGACATCGAACTCAAACTCAAACTCAAACTCGTTTATTAATAATGTAAACTACAGGTCAAACAAAAGATAATATTTTTTACAATTAGATACATAACAAAAATACGTCACGGTACATCAATAGGTTCGTAATTATCGAACTTGAAGAGCTCAATCAAATATACCAAATATATTATTTTTTAACAGAAACATTTACTGAAACATATAGTGAGAAACTTTGAGGGCTGCATTAGATAAGAAACTGTGTCGCAGATATCAACGCCCTTCTTAATTTTTGTGGAAAAAAATGAAGGTCCACCTGCTGAGGAGCCGAAGGGCAAGGATAAGATCTACGATGGATCGAGTCCACATGCCTATTATCTCTCTTTTGTGGTGATGTTGAAGGTGATGGGGTCGTAAGTAGCTGGAAGACGCACGTTGCATATCTCATACTCCAAATTGTTTGCAGTGCGCATTATAAATTATTTTTGCAGTGCGTATTTTAAATTATTTTTGATATCACCATTGACTCCCCTTATTCCTTAAACGAACTTTTATAACATGTCCTCGGCTTAGTTTCAGGAAAATATATGCATTTCAGAAATGAAATGAAAATGTTTATTATCAAAGTAAGGGTTGCACTGCATTGAACAAAAAATGAGAGACGCGCGCAGAGCGAACTGTGGTTCAAATGGATTCGTAGGTCATTTAATAACTATAATAAGAAGTTATCCGACAGTGACTTATTCTTTCTATCGCTTAACTGTTTTAAAAGCGACCACCACAATTCTGGTGTGAATTTAATTTTAATGTAATTTTTGTAGGTTGTTTTACATTCAGTCTTCATAGTTTCATATTTTGTTTGTTATTTTGCATTTAGTCAATTTATTTATGTTGAATATATATTTTGTTGAAACATTTTTACTGCCGTTTATATTGACGAGTAAAGTTAGTACCTCCCTAACTTTACTTTGATTGTTTACCTCATATAAAGCGATATTTCCTAAGCTACTGTTGCTGGATGGAACTAAATCAGCAAAGCTACCTAGCTGATTATTTTCTACTGCAAGTGATCATCAAAAGGTTTCATAGAATCAGGACGAAACCCTTTTCGATCTTATTCTTGCTCCACAGTCATGATTTGTCGATAGAGACATAACATTTTTATCGATAACTATTTACTGAATGTCACAACTCTATTTGCAGACCAGTTGCAAAAACCGCAAGAACTTCGCGTCATGCAGTCTGCGAACTGTGTCGGCTTGCTATTTAAATAAAAAATAAGCTCATACAACAAGCCTTGCTAAAAACCACCTTATACTATAGGTAATAGATGTCAATGCAGACACACAGTTTATAGGTAGTACGGTATTTTGATGCTGTACTGGACATAATGTGAAAGTGAATTACCTGCGCTAAGCTTGTTGAATATGGTCGATATTGAGATGCAGTAGTGCAGTAGCTGGATTAAGCTCAGCAAACGTTAGCTGAGTTCCCGCATGGGATGGCCCCGGCAAGAACTGCATACTTCAATCGGTGGAAGTTCTTTATGACTTATGGTGGCAGCTGATATGGTTTTAAGTTATGAAAAGGCTGAAGGTGGAAGCAAACTTCACCCGGAATCCTCAACAGTCTGAGGAACTGGATATCTTATCTGTAGATGCCGGAGCGCAACAATATCGAGTTGTTGTTTTGGTGAGAGACTTAGGTAAGATGATAGTAGCTAGCCTAGCGCGGACTTATAGTCCTACCTCCAACCAAACCAAGCCCAGAATTGTATCTCCCCTAGGGATCCTGCCCGGGACCTCTGGATCTGAAACTGGTGGCTGAACCACTAGACCAAAGAGGCGGTAAAATCTTGCGAGCTTTTACATTTCTCATAAAAACTCATTCTTAAGTACGGGTACATCATGTGCTTGTAATAAGACAAAACACCAGACGCATCAATTTATTATGGAACTGATAAATGATTGATTATTTACTGATGTTGTGATGTAAAAACATTAATATCAAGCAACCGCATAATTTATAGCAACATCACGATAAAACAATGTTAGCACGAGCACTTTTACTTTCAAATGACAATTAGAATATCGATATAGATTGCACGCACAACACTAAACAGTCAATCAAAATGATCGTATCGCGGCAACAATAGTACTGGGCTTACTATGAGGGACAAAAAAGTGTAGACATTTTTATGAAAATGGCGGGTTTAACAAGCTTCACGGCTCAGTTATTAGAAGCTCTGCCTTCTGCGCTTAGGTTTTGTATTGTATGATAAGTATGTATTAGCGTAAAATAGACTGTGATATAAGTATTGTTTCTGTAATCATATAATAGTTCCCATACAAGCTTTGCTAAGAATGAGACTAGATAGCGCTGGGTGAAATTAATGTATTGCAATATTTGGAATAATAATAAACTAATACGTAGGAATACCTACATTATTTAAGTATCACTAGTGCTCGGATCATAACAAAATACTAAATTACAGAAAAACAATGTGTACATAAATAAATATAAAATCATTGTGTTGTATTGTATTGCCTGAGTCCCGAATCTACTGAACCTATCACCTATCACCGCAGAACGGCCGTTAGAATACCAAAATGGACCGATAGGGGGCATTCTGCGACGATACCGTTCTCATAGTGAAGCGATTGGTTTTGAAGAATCGGAGCCTGACTAACTGTCTAGTAATCCAACTTCAGCCTACACCTAGGGAAGGTTCTAGAAAACTGAAATTTTCAGGATAGGTAGCTTTTTTATAGTGTAGAGGTTCTAAAGGATGTTGAAAGAGAGTACTTTTGGAAATTTTCCACAGGATCGCGGAAAATAAGTTTCGATAAAGTAATATACAGTTGTGCCAAAATTATTGAATATATTCCCGGGACTTCATATTGTAAAATTATATGTACATTATAATTAATATTATCAGACTGCTTCATGCATAGGACGCAGACGGATTACCTAAGGTCCGTTACAAACGATCTATAGGTAGCTCAACTGTACCAGACCAATACCAGACGGATTTCGATTGTATAATTGAAATCCGCCTTGACTTAAATTAAGGCTAGATTTAGCATCGCCAAGGTAAAATAAAAAAAAGCCTGTAATGACGTTATTCTATAGAGAATAAAAAAATGTCTTTCAGCAGTTCGAGCTATAAAAAAATAGCGCTAGTATTGCTACACCTTTTCGCGTTGCACAGATTGTATCAAAGTGACAGCCGTATTCGAGAGCGATAACATCAGCTTCCGAAACGAGATCGCAATCTAGAAGACGCTCGTGCGAACATGTCATTTGAAAGTTGGAATGGAGATGTGTAATTTCTGTTCAATTTCTATTCAGTTCTGGAAGATACAGAATTTATTGAAATTCATTTCCTTTTTATATTTATGATGGGCAAGCTCAAGACCTCGAGGCTTGCCTGAGCAAAGATGTCATCTTTATACGATGGAAAGAGCCTTCTCAGAAATCTATAAACTCTTTTTTAAGATGTTGGGGCCGTGTAAAAGTGGACGCCAGCAGCTGATTGCAAATTTTTGTTGTGCGCATCATAAATTATTTTCGGTAACGATAACCAGGTGAATCATAATGGACCCAATTAAATGGGAAAATAAAAATATCATCGAAATGTGGTTGACAATTCATGTGCGACTGAAATGTTTATTATGGCACGGTGACGGGAAAATAACGTCATGAAGCTCCTGAGCACTCTCCGAAGTATAACCTGTAGAATACCGATAAACACGCAACCTCACGATGGCGGTGGTGGCTCAAGCTATCGAGCCTTGGTTTTTAACCCCTTGACCTGCGTGAAAGATTCGATGAAAAATTATCGTTGACTTTTTCATAGACTAAAGTTTTTTTACATGAAAAAAAAAGTATATATTAATAATAATTGAAGAATTGTGAATTAGCATTCACGAAAGGCCAAATAATATACAGTTAAACGGCAAACCAATCAATGTCCAAACATGAATGATGGTTCAAACGCAACTCGTCATTGTCAAAAGGTCACCGACCTCGCTACTGTACTACCAAATTGTGTAACAGTATTCTCAAATATTGTATCTAATTCAGTTATTATGGAAGTACTCGGATAAAAACTGCGTCAATTTGTTCCGGTAGGTACAGGCATCTTATTGTAAGCAGTCACGCTACGCAGGCTTGTCGAAAGACTGTTGCGTCAATTTTCTGATACTGTGCTTTATTATATGCCAACAGAAGCCACTATCAAGATGCCATAGATTACGTAAGGGAAAATGACGTATATGTCATAATCTTTGACCCTGTTGGGCAGAGCTAGTGTGTTTATTTTATTGTTAAGATATCACTAAAAGCTTACTTACATAAATATATATACACAATTAGAATACCTGTGACCGTAGATTAAAAAAAAACAAAGGATATTGCACGCCTTACTGCATAAAATACACTGGGTAAAATAGTGGCATATTTTGTCATGCGATTCTATTAAAAGATAGCAACATATATAAAGATAAAACCAATTTCATTAAGTTAAAGTTGCTATTTTTTTTTAATTCAATTGTAATGTAAGCTATTTTCGTTACGACCTTGACAGCTAACATGTAACTTAATAAAAACTACTGCTCCAGTGCGTTTGCTCAAAAACTTTTTGCCTCTCCAGTAACATATTAAATTTGCAGACTTATTCATTCGAACAACGATATGTAATGCTACATTTTTTGCAGCTACACCTATTTATTTGTGGCATGTTTTCATACAAATACTACAATTTATATCCATTATTTTCGTTGAGTATTACAATTTATTTTTGTAGATATTTTATGTCTACATCGTTTCTTGATCATAATACCTAAGTCTGTCGGCATAATAACAATTCAAAAAATTATTGTGTTCCGACATTTAGATGTAAGATAGCCAGTTCCTCAGTTTGTTGAGGATTCCGGGTGAAGAGCGCCTCCACTTTCGGCCTTATCTCAACTTGTAACCAGGTGAAATGAAGGGCAAGTTGTGCTTACCCGTCGTACTATTAAAAAAAATATATATATTTGACCATTATTATCTCCAGTCCTTCAGAAATCTTCATCTAGGAGGTTTATGTTTTCCCAGTCACCTTATGATATGAAAAAAAAGCAACATAAGAACTATAGAATAACATAGCTACAACAATTTTCAAGTTATTCATCCACAGTGAAATGTTAATGTGTAAGACATCGGAATAGTAATTTGGTTTTTCGATTCTGAGTAACTAATTGAGCATAAAAGTGCTGTGCGTGTATCGATAATCAACAGTAGCGATTAAAATCGATTATAGGCCGGGATTACAGCTATTAATGGAATATTTACGGTGAAATTGATTTCATTCGAATACGCCATCAGCAAGAAAGTGATCAGAGCGGTATTCTACGATTTCACGTGGCACCTGCTTATTATCGGACGAGCTAGCCGGTTCAAGACGTGTGGATTGAGGAATGTCTTCTACAGGAAGAGATGATGTCTCATCTCCTTATAAAGTTTTATCGCTTCTGGTCATGTATTCTCATTCGTGCAAATAGACAAATGCAACTGGCTTGATGATTCAATACAAGTAATAGCGGAGTGCCGACTTTAGGAAATGGTGTGGGAAATATCTATGCGAGTAATCGCATATCGACAACTTTTTATACCTTTTTATTTTTATGGCCATTTAATAGGAGCATTATATAGGAGAATATTCATCGCTTCCCTGCATATAACATGGTAGACAAACTCATCTAGGGAGGTAAAAATTTTAAATTTTGCCAAGTGTGATGGAGTGTGTGAGTTTGGGCGGTCCTTTGTAGATTTAATTATCTGACCTTTACCTGTGTTTAATTTCACTGTGTAATTGTACAATTCTCAAAGCTCAGTCGGTAGTAGCTTTACCTTCTTCGCTGTAGGTTGTCGGTTCAATTCCCACTCAGGACAAACATTTGTGTGATAAATTTAGATGTGAGTTTTTTCTGTGTTTGGGTGTTAAGGTGTTAGGTTACAATAAATGTTCGTATATGGGTATTCTGTTCGTAATATTGTTCCCATTTAACAAGCGTTGCTAGATTGGAGCTAGATCGCGCTGTGTGAAATTATTGCCCTTTAATTCATTTGTTGATATTTTTTTTTGTTTGTGGTCTCAGATCTTTACGAAAAGTTTACTTGAAAAAAACGGGATGTGTCGTAAAGACACACGATAGAAGTGACACTTTTGTGTTACAGGAAAACATTTAAATTATCTCCCACTCTACCCGACATAGTGCTCCACTTTTCGTCAGACAAAAAGGTTGCGGATCAGAATTTTAACAACCTATAAAAAAAGTTTCAATTTAGAAAAAATACCACCCTTGTGAATTGTATGGGATAGCTGTGGTATGGTACACAAGCCTTACACGTTCATACACGTTAGGCTCAATGTCTATGATGATGCAGTGCGTTGGGAATGGGTCCGGCGGCGCGGCGGTGCAAATCGATGTCTTGCATCGCCCACATTGTGAAATATCTCCTGGATGGGTGTCACTTTTATTTATGAATACCATGAGCATGTAATGTTACTAGCTAAACTATTTTTATATGAAAGATGGGTCAGTTCTTATCTAGGATACTTTCCCAAACAAACCACTTTTCGAAACAAACAATGCATTGGAAACAAGCAAACGCCAATAACTTTGTTTACAACTCTGTTTCATCACGGAATTTACAAAAATCCTAAGCTAGTGCACTTCTACATAACAAAAGGAAGCTCATTACTATATTATGGAATAAGTCTGTTTTTCCACTGACTGCTTTAACTAACAATTGTTAAAAATCTGGGGAAGCAAGCTCCACAATCCTTGCCCAGGCAAGCCTGGAAGTCAAGGGCGGATCCATTTTAATAAAAAACGCTGTATGAGTCTCTAACATGAAATTTATTGTTTGGGATTTGCGTTGAATGGCAGATGGTCAGTGAGTCAATCAGCTACCTAACTCACGGAATAATTGATTTTTATATGTTATTACTCTGATCAATAATTTATTATTTAGTATATATTTACAAAAACAGTATGTAAAACACTATCCGTAAACTAGTTCCTGTAATACAAGCTTCATTTATTTTGGGGCTAGATGGCGTTGCGGGAAATTAATGTTCTGTAAAAAAACTTATTTATGACCGGGTCTAAATCATAAAATGACCTGGCAACAGTGAAAAGTTCCCGCAGAAATTGTTCAAGTATCAACAAAACAAAACAACTAGGCCGAATACCAGCTAATTGGACACTAATAGACCCTTCGCTACTCTACCGGTTAGCGAAATGCCCTGAAGATTACCCAATCATCTGTTATTTAACTATCAAAGGGCTACCTTCTCAATATATCAATCGCTAAACTATACATAAGCTAAATTGCAAAGTCAGTTGCGACGGTTTTTTTATAGTACTACGGTCACAAGTTGAGATAAGGCCGAAGGTGGAGATGCACTACCCGGAAACCTCAACAGTCTTAGGAACTGGCTATCTTACATCTGAATGCCGGAACACAACAATATAAAATTATTGCTATGGCGAATGACTTAGGTATGATCACAATGATGGTGGTAGCGACCAAACCGAGCGCAATAATGTACCCCAAACCTCTGGATCTGATTCCGGTGGGTGAACCACAAGACCACAGAGGCGTACAATAGTAAAGCTCTTGTAATTATTGTAATTATTAATTGTACACATATATATGATTTAAACATGTCATAGGAAAACCTATGTATACAATACGTATATTTAGATGAAAACATCAAAATGGCAATCTTAAATCAATGGAACAAAAAGTTGTGAAGTAAAATCACAAACAATTTTGAAAATGAATATAATTTTGTGAACCCACATTTTCTTTAGCTTATTATTTTAATTAACGTTACACGGTTCCCTAACGTTACACGGTTCCCTGAATTCACGTAGAAGTGGAAGAAATTCCGCCGAAACATAGCAAGTCTCATTTACATCGACTTCTTATGTTTTTGTTATGAGAAATCGTGGAAACCACGTAAACATTACAAATTTATGGTGTTTTTGCTTGACAAGAACATTTTTGATAGTTCTTCAAAGGCAAAGCTAGTTAGCGAATATTCAGTAAGCTTTTAGAACAATTTTAAATCATCCAATCTATCGCTTGTTCCTAATCGCGACTTGTGTGCTACAATGAGAAGTACAAGAACCTCTGGCTAGTTATTTTCTTCATGATAGTTACATAAATCAAAACAATGTCACACACCATACCTTTGTAAAGAAAATGTGGTGCTTCTATAACGTCACAATTCTACATGTAAGATGCAAAAACACGATAACTTTCTAGTTATCCTCACCCTAACTCAGCTCGACACCAGCCAGCACGCAAAATAGATTTGCAGTAGACAATTTATTAACAACGTCGTTTCCCATACAATCGTGCGGCGGGAAACCACTGATTGAATTTCAATCCGCGATATTCAAATTGGCTACATGCATGGGTATTCACGTACAAGTGAATTATTTGAATGGATTTATCGATTGAAAGCGTTGAATCGAGGAGTTATTGACTGTTTCAGTTGTCTGCGATTGTCAGGCAGGTGGAATGTGTGATAGCCTGATAGGACGGTAATTTGTAAGGACTGAGTACGAATGTACGACTCCTATTGAAGTTTATAGCGGAACCACATCTATAATAACCTAGTGAAACGGCAAGCTAATATCGTCAATGGTGAGTAAACTATGTAATTTTTCATAACTTTTGTAACCTATGTACGCCCGTAAGAAGTTGTACTACCAGCGTAACCAAACAAAATTAACCTAATAATAATTATTTATATTGTAAACGGTACACCTCAAATCTATATACTGACCCATCTACATTTAAAAAAAAAACGCTTTCCTCACATTCTAACAATAAATTATAATTCACTACTACATAATTTCACAGATACACATATATTTTTAAGTATGACTATATTTTTTATCTCCACTGATATAAAACATGTATTGTAGATTCGTATGTACTTCACTATTTTTATACTTATTGAACTTCCTTGAATATAGTAGTTGAACTAACTGAATAACTAGAGAGACAATTACAAATCAACTTCATAGTGTCGCTTTTAGGTGTCGGAGTGAACGCGCATCGTAAAAAAAATATCAACTTTTTTCCCAAACGCGCCAAAAGAAGTAAGTATAATTTCAAAAAAACACTCTAAACAGCTGTTTGCCCCACATTAGAGTGCAATAACGAAGTACAGATGCAAATTAGCACATTTTTCCAGATGTGCTGTTCGTTCAGCCAACATAAATTATAAATTAACAAACAAAAACACACAGTATCATCTTTGCAACTGACACATCATGTTAATAATAGAAAAGGGCGAGCGGAGGAAAGTAAATTAGGAAGCGCTCACTTATAATGTGGGTCTACTCATTAATTTTAATCTAACTTCATGATGCTAATTCATAGAGGGCGGTTGTTCACTTAACTTTGTTGTTTAGCTTTCACTTCGTGTATGGACAATATGGACATGGTTATTGCAATTACGGTTATGGTTCTTGTATCGCCTTTCTACTTGTATGTTTTGGTGTATTACTAAAACAATAATTTCTAAGCTGTCTCGTGATCGTATCAGAATATGTCCTTAGTCTAAATATTAATTAACCATGTTATCGGTAGGTAGGTAGTATTTTTTTATTTTAAGAAAATGCTTTTTTTAGCGCAGCTGGAAACTCTGGAATCAATGTAGTTAATTGATTCAGACGTAACTTTGCGGGCATTAATTCCATGAGAACAAAAATGTTTGGCAACAAATCCGTAGTTTCTATGAAATAAAATAATTGACACGTTTCGCCTCTACACGAGGCAGATACTGAAAATTTAGTCTGGATGCCAAGCTGCCTTGATAATATTTCGTTGCTTTATCGAATGCATTTTGGAAAGTGTGTCGTGGAACTGCATAATTCGATTCCATCATCCCCATTTCACAATCGGACAGACGCTCGGCGTTGCGCCATCGCTTTACAGTGGATGTACCTTCATCACGCACTATGGTTTTCTTCTACTTTCATAATGTGCACTGCGAAAGAGTGGAACGCTTTGCCCGAGTTTTTGTTTCCCGATAATTACAACCTGGGAGTCTATGAGATACGAGTGACTAGCTCTTTTAGTCAGGCGTTAGAGCACGCTCGAGTAGAAAAGCTATTCATTCTTTGGTTTCATCATTTATTTAATTTTATTCAGAAAACCTACAGCTGATTTATAATGTTTCTAATGAACATAACATAAATAGATAGCCAATTACCTGTAAGTAGCCTGTAATTTGTGACCTGTCACAAATAGCAACAGTCTAGATTCAAAAATGTGAACACTTTAACTAATCTACGCGTACATTCAACACAGAGCTTAAATAATAATATGAATGCTGCAAAGACGCACTGGCTATTCAATATAATTTAAAATAACCTACGCACTAAAAAGCCTTAGCTTGCCTTGCATCGCCGGGTTTATTGCAGTTAAACAGCGCTTATCTTATTCTTTTCTCTTACTATTTTAACCGCCTCTGTGGTCTAGTGGTTCAACCCATCGATTTCAGATCCAGAGGTGCCGGGTTCGATCCGTATGGGGAGTACAATATATTGTGCTTGGTTGGTTGGTGGTAGGACTTTGTTTAAGTCCACCTAGCCTTCCACCATCTTACCTAATTCTGTCGCCATAATAACAATTCTAAAATTGTTTTGTTCCGGCATTTAGAGGTAAGATAGCCAGTTCCTCAGTTTGTTGAGGATTCCGGGTGAAGTGCGCCTCCACCTTCGGCCTTATCTCAACTTGTAACCAGGTGAGATGAAGGCCAAGTGATTACCCGTCGACATTTAAAATATATATATATATATATCAAACCTATCAAATTAAAAAATAAAACTGGCCTAGTGCGCAATCCAAGGGTATTGCCCAAAATTTCAAAATTTGAAATAAAATGTTAATTTTATTATATGTTTAGAAGTTGTTGAAATATAAACATACAACTGTCAGCTTCGATACTCTACGAGAGCTTGTGTCTAACTAACACTTGTGAATAACTACACACTGGTCTGTGGTTTCATAGTCTGTCTCCGTCTTCCGTTAAAAGGTGCTTGTGCGAAATAATAAACCGGTTTCTGCAATTCGTAAATATCTTATCAATTTATAAAGTAAAGTGTCATTCAGGCTTTTATTTCAACAGAAATACACACTCTGTGAAAATTTCGCAATTGTAGGTAATTTCTTACTTTTACTTTGTTTTGCTCTTCCGCGTTTAACCCATGATTTAACTAAATGACCTACCTACGTATTACGATTATTGAGGTACAGCCCACTGTAAGACAGAAGGATGGACAGTAAAACATTTTTTTTGTAGAATGGTATATAGTTTAGATAAGTTAGATATTTAACAATGTAAGCCGATAATAAACATCGGTTACTTAGCCCCCATCTTGAACTTCTATTTGTAAATATTGGCCTCTGTTATTCTGTTCCGTTTATTAAGTATCAACATCTCCACGTGCAAATATTGTAAATAGCACGGATATAGCACACTCGAAGCCAAATATAGTTGTGAAAGCCTCTGGCTACAGTTTTTTTTCTTAGTTTATGACTTCATTTTCGTTTTGGTTGTTACTGTAAAGGCAATGTTGTATTCAATAATTAATTTAAAAAAAAGACAAGCTACGACAACCTACACAAACATTGAAATCAGTAGCATCCTCATAAGCACGTTACAATACCACAATTGCGATCACATGAGAACTTAGAAGACTGATGCTAAAGAAAAAGATAAGATAAAAAAAGAACTAGCCCAGATTTGTGAGGTTGGATATATTCCTCGTTAAGCTTGTATATAACCAAGCTATTACACAAAGCGTCCATATATGATATGTGGCGATCAAGTAAAAATAGACCAAGTAACACGCTCAGACCGCATATGGCGATATTGTGTTTAGTGATGTGATTGTAAAAGTAGGTATCGATTCAATAGATAAAAAAAAACGCTACTTAGTAGGTACTTACCGCTACTTACTTTTAAGAGTAGTAGAGCAAACCATACCCTATGGTTGCCGGAGAATTTACGTGCACACGGGCACAACTTTATGCTTTATTCAAGTAGACGGGTGCAATGCAGTGCAGCGTAGGTTATGTCCTGTGTGGAAATGACCTACGCAATAAGTCTTTGTTATAGGCATGAGGTCTTATTTGTTCCATCTCCAATTTGTATAAAAAAAAATAGAGCAATGACCTCCGTACAGTGGCAGGAAGAGAGTAGATGCAATTAGCCTAAGATCAGGCTCAGTGGCGCGGAGAGAGAGACAAGACAGTTAATAATTAAAAACTATAGCAGTCTTATTTTATCGTTAAAAGCAGTTTTTAGTGATTGGCTATGCAGTAAGGCTTTGTTATAGGCAAGATACCACAAAACATCAGGTTGCTTGCTTGTTCCATCTGTTCTGTGTTTGGGTGTTAAATGGTATGATAAGATTTAAAAAAAGTAGCAGTAGGTAAGTATTATATATCCGTAATCAAGATCCCGTATTACAAAATAGCTGGCACTAGATGGCGCTGTATCTTAACGAAATATGTTTTGTGATATCGATAAACTCCCATGACTATCCCATCCCTGCAACTAAGCACAGTGGGAATCGAGTGCACAACGTAAATAAAAGCCCGCGATAAAATTGTGAAATAATTGTTGGTACGTTCCGCACTGAATGTATGAAACGTGCGCTTCGAACCATTACCGTGGGCACTAATCAGCGGGCATAGACATAGAGGGCATTATTACTCACGGGGTAGGGGTGTGCAGCGATTTTGGACTGAGTTCCGTACAGTCATAGTCTTAAAAAAAAGTTATAGTTTGATTTCTTTGCTTTTTTGCTTATTTTCGTTTCTTGGTGTACAATAAAGAGTTTGCCTATATTTTTCAGTGGGCATAGACATAGAGGGCGTTATTACTCACCGGGTAGGGGTAAGTAGCGATTTTGGACGGAAAAACTCACAGAAATAGTGTTGAAAACATTTAATTCTTAAAATTATATCTCTTTGCTTGTTTGTTTATTTGTGTTTCTAGGTATACAATAAAGAGTCTATCTATCTATCTAAAGGTTATTTTCAGACCTTTTATATAACCTTCTTCGATTTATTAAGATTCTTGAGATTGAAAATTTGTCAGTGCAAGTTTCAATAAAATCATCAGCTTCAAAAAGATGCCTATGTTGGTCGGAGTCAGACGCTAGCAGCTTATTCCGATTTTTTTATGCGACGGGGTACCTCTATTCCTTCATCCCCCTGGTTTAAAGTTGTGATAAGGCTGAAGATGGAAACGCACTTCACCCGGAATCCTCAACAGACTAAGGAAATGGCTATCTCACCTCTACCTGCGAACAAGCGAACTCCTACACATACGAAAGTCCTACTACCAACCAAACCAAGAAAACTATTGTACCCCCCAGGGAATTAAACCCGGAACATCTGGATCTGATACCGTTAGGTGAACTACTGGACCACAGAGACGTTTAATGTTTGAACGCACTCAGTTATATATTAAGCCCCATTCATGGTAATATATATATATATATATAAACAGATGCAGACAATAAGTCTGCGTCCAAACACCTATTGAAGAACTGTGATGGGTTTATAGGGTCATATAGCTGCTTTACTCATTACCGAAAATACTTGCTCCGGTATTTACCTACATCCATTTATCATCCAAAGTGTTCTACATATCTATTTACGCCTTTATTCTTCCGTTGAACTAATCTACTAAATAACTTTTCCCATTAATATACGCTCCTGCTATGCTTTTATCGGTTCACTTTAAAAGAATTGGCACTATAAAAGCCATTTGAAAGCTCAACGAGAGCCGAGTATTACGAGGAGGCACTAAAATAAAAGCATTAAAGTTGCAATATACGATGGACCGTTTAATTCTCCTACTTTTTGCTGCGGATCCCTGACACGAGCAAAAAAACAGGCGTTTACTCAAACTATTAGAAGCATGCACAAGCGCACAGAGGGCCTTATAATTAGTAGGCAAAGCCGCAAGCTGAGAGCAAAAATATTACAGGACTTATATGGGTATGAACAATTTATAATTTTTTTTTTTAACATTTATACAATAAAAAGTACAATTAAACTAACTATGTACAAAGGAATCAGTCAGATTACTATTTATAAATTAATTTATTCATGATTGATATATTTTTATCGTAAATAGTTGAAACTACTGGCTTTAGTTTTTTAAGACTTTAAAATATATATTTCAACTGCAAAATTTAAAATTTTTAGTTATACGATGACCTTCAAAAAGTATTACAATATGTGTTTTAGTAACACAAATACCGGGCATTAATGTACAATAAAAAATGGGCATGTAACATGCTCATTTTAACCTTTCATCGGATACCCGTATTATAATGTCAAAATATACGCAACCTCTATAAATTCTTCTTCTGAGACAATCGGCTTAAAACAACTGTTTTCTCTGGTAATTACCAGGTACTTAGTTATGTAAAAGGAAATACGAGTACCGTGTGCCATGATAGAACAGTAAAAAAACATATTAGTCCTCGGAATTATTGAAGAATCATCATCGTTCTGCCCAAGAACGCATAGTGTGTGATATCCCACATAGCGTGGGATAGATCCCATACTAGTTGAGGTCGGCACAACATGATCTGATTCCTCTATTAGATTACATTCTAATCACTCACTTACCAAGACTCAAACGGTATGTTTTTTGCAGAAACATTGCAGAAACAGAGAAATTCTGTAAAAGTGAGATAGAAATGAGCAGAAAATCGACGCTTAAATATATAGCTTGATTTATTATTCCGTAGTTTCTTAATTACAAACCGGCGCGAAGTAAAGAGCTTAATTAATTTGTAAATGCTGGGTTCTGTAAAATAGGACATATGGGCGAAGTACACATACATACACTGCACGTTGTCGCGTCTCGTGTCGTATCGTGCTTTATTATGCGACATCCGTTCACGACACGATTGTGTAAAACTGCCGTAAGTATGCCGTGGCGATCTCAGTTTAGGTTTTTACCCCTCCAACTGTTGAAAAACTAAAACCCTACTGTAAAATTTCAAACTTTGCGGTATTACGAGAACATGGCATTAAAAACTATGACAATAGTATTTAGAATCTTCGGCTATATCTAGGCTTATGTCTATTTTATTAATATTGTACCCATATTGTATTATTGGGCACGCTTTGATCTGGTACTAGTCTGGAACAGTTGAGTTACCTATAGGCCGTGTAACGGTCCATAAGTAATCTGACTGATTCCTTTTTACATAGTTTTTTTTTAATTAATATTGTAGTTATATAATATTTATTGTATCCATATCCATTTATTTTTATTCGCACCCTCCATATTTAAATTATACTCACATTTAGGAGGATCCAAACCATACCTCACATGATAATCCATCAAACCTTCTAGATCTTCTTCTGGAGGCAGTTGGATAAAAAGTGAAATTCGTCTGTCGCACGTGGTGTTGTCGCCAAACCCGCGTACCGTGTTTGTGTGCGGCCTTTACTTATGTCTTTCAAAACAAAATTAAATTAAATTACTATGGAATTACTTAATAGATTTTCAACGATATGACTCTTTGATTTCGAATAAAGTGTTTTAAATGTAGGTTAATTGAAGACCCGGGCTTAGTTTTTAGGTCAAGTTGTCTGACTTGTTACATTAAACTTTTCTGTAGTGCTGTCTTAGGCAGTTTCAAATCCAATCTATTTCACATCTAAAGAGGCAGTAATCTTACAGATTGAGTCTGCCGCGACCACGGCTAGTGCGACCCCGCCGAAACGACGGGATAAACATTGGTAAAATACCTGATAAATACCCGTTTCTCGAATCAAAATGATGTGTGAACTATGAATATATGAATATATATATGAATATATATTGACAAGCCTCACAGCTCAGTTGGTAGTAGCTCTGCCTTCTGCGCTGTAGGTTGTGGGTTCGATTCCCACCCAGGACAAACATTTATGTGATGAATATAGATGTTTGTTCTGTGTTTGGGTGTTGTATAGTATGATAAGTATGTATTTAAAAAAAAAAAAAAAAAGTATCTATGTATTCTATCCGTGATCTAGTTCCCATGTTACAAGCTATGCTTAGTTTGGGACTAGATGGCGCTGTGTGAAATTAGTGTCCTGTAATATATATATATTTTTTTTATATAGAATAAATGATCGCGAATGTTTAAAAAAGACTAGAATCTGACAATTGAGTAATTCTAGCAGAAATACCTTACCGCCATTCGATTCGTTAATGTCAAATGGTGAAAAATTGGGCTGGATCGGGTGTAGTAGTCTATAGGTACCCCGGTCAAAGTTGACAAAAGGTCAACGATTCCGTAATGAGTAAGGTTACGACTGAATGATCATATCGCTGATGTAGAACCTACAAAGGTGCGTCTGCTTTGTATCCTGTTAACACCCTGGAGGACCACCAAATATGCGGTCGACCTGTCATCTCCACTCCATACACCTCAATGTCAAAAACTCCAGAAGGCTTTTTACCGACTCTGTGGTCTAGTGGTTCGCCCACCGATATCAGACCCAGAGGTCCCGGGTTCGATTCCTATGGCTTACAATATTGTTTTTGGTTTGGTTGGTAATAGGACTTTGAAGTCCGCTTGGCTAGCTACCACCATCTTATCTAATCTGTTGCCATAACAACAATTTAAAATTCTTGTGCTCCGGCATTTAGAGGTAACATAGCCAGTTATTGTTGAAGATTCCAGGTGAAGAGCGCCTCCATCTTCGGCACTATTTTAACTTGTAACCAGGTGACATGAAGGTCTTACCCGTCTTACAATAAAAGACTCTCACATAAAAGAAAGCTAGAGAATTAATATCCTTTCTAACATCGTATGAGCACACCTCAAAAACAATGGTCGAGAATCATTGTAATTTCATTATATCCGATTACATAAAGATAACGTAACACATCTATTTGTTTCTACATCAATGATAAAATATCTATTAAACGATACCACATTGTGTTTGGATGATATTAGTTACGGTGAGATGAAAGCTTGTTTGGTAAAAGTGCCAAGAGATGTAAGACTATTGAAGGACTGAGGTTTTGCTGTCGTCCAAGCCGGCCAAGAAAGAAAGAAGAAACTAGCCAAGAGTTGACACGCACACCGAGGGTTCCATGGCAAAATAACACGTTTAGTAACATAATTGTTTGTCAAAACCGAGCGTTTGCCCATCAGCTCACTTAAAAAACAAGTAATGATGTGGTTTTTTTTTTTTTTGCGACGGGGAAGAGCTTGGCCTTCATCTCACCAGATTACAAGTTAAGATACGGCCATAGGTGGAAGTGAATTTCACTCGGAATCCTCAACAAACTGAGGAACTGGCTATCTTACCTCTAAAATGTTTGAACACAACAATTTTAGAATTGTTGTGATGGCGGAAAACCTATGCAAAAATGCGGCAGTTGCGAAGAGTAAATAAATAAATAAATATTACAGGACACTAATTTCACACAGCGCTATCTAGTCCCAAACTAAGCATAGCTTGTAATATGGGAACTAGATTACGGATAGAATACATAGATACTTTTTTTTTTGTTGTAAATACATACTTATCATACAATCCAACACCCAAACACAGAACAAACATCTATATTCATCACATAAATGTAAAAAAAAATTCAAATTGTTGTGTTCCGGCATTCAGAGGTAAGATAGCCAGTTCCTCAGTTTGTTGAGGATTCCGGGTGAAGTACGCCTCCATCTTCGGCCTTATCTCAACTTGTTACCAGATGAGATGAAGGCCAAGCGCTTCCTCGTCGTACAATAAAAAAAAAATGTTTGTCCTGGTGGGAATCGAACCCACAACCTACAGCGCAGAAGGCAGAGCTACTACCAACGAGCTGTGAGGCTTGTTATCTATATATTATTGTTATCTTGTTAGAGTCGATGGATAGAGGCGGCTCACTATTCTTGGCGTCGTCGTTTTGTCGATTGAGGGCTCACAAAAACTGAAATTATAAACGAAAATACTTAAAAAATTCTGTAACACTGATGTCTAAAATGTTGTATTGATTGCTTAGTCAGTCAGACAATCATAGACAGGTTTAATACACATAACTTGAGATAGATGATTGAACAGATGTAAAGGAAGACTAATGTAGACTCCAATTAGTCTATGACAAATCGTGTATAGACAGATTACCGTTTTTTATGCAGACATGTTAGGCTTTTTATATCTAGGCATAGAAAGTAGATGATTTACAGTCAAATTTGTTTCCATGTTAAATCGTGTAGCGGATTATCTGACAACAGGCTATGCTCAGTTGAAAGCTCTGCATTCTGCGCTGTAGACTGTGGGTTGAATGTATATTTGGTTGGTGGTAGGACTTTGTTTAAGTCCGTCTGGCTAGCTACCACCATCTTACCTAATTCTGTCGCTATAAAAACAATTCTAAAAATTGCTGTGTTCCAGCATTTAGAGGTAAGTTCCTCAGTTTGTTGAGGATTCCGGGTGAAGTACGCCTCCACCTTCGACCTTATCTCAACTTATAGCCTGGTAAGATGATGGCCATGCACTTCCCCGTCATACCATAAAACAAAAAAAAACTGCTCAGTTGAAATCTCTGCATTCTGCGCTGTAGGTTGTGCGTTCGATGAAGATTTTTATTCTAGTCTGATATTGTAATTACACAAAAAATATATATCCATCATACAAATCTTTATCCCAGGTGGGACTCGATGTTTTTTATATACGACATGGAGAAGAAACAAGCAAGCAGCACACCTGTGCCCTTATTCACTATAGCTAAGCGTGTCTACGTCCCGCGTTACGATATCTGCATGGAATCATCGCATTGAAATATCGTAACGCAGGCGCGTTGAGACACGATTTGTCATAGTGAATACGGGCCCTGATGTGGTACTCTCGCCCAAAACAAATTCTTACTGAGTAGGTCATATCCACAAAGAACATGACCTACGCTGCACTGCATAGCGCCCGTCAACTTGAGGTATACATGTGTTAAGCCCCGTGTGCTTGAAGTTTCACCGGCAACCATACCCTTCAAACGGATACACAGCAATGCTGCTTGGCGGCTGGATTAGGTATGGTGGCGGTACTTCGCCCTTTCACAAGGAACTCTACTACCTGCTCTAATACTTTACTTATTTTTCTTAATTAAAATTATGTATTCTTAGTATATAATGTATTCTATCCGTAATCGAGATCACATATACGCTTTGCTTTAGCTAGATTTTTTTTACCTTTTTCGAAAATTACATATGTATTGAACTTCTCGTTACATCTTTCATGCATTTTTTATGAAGCGATCTTACGAAGAAATGCTAAATATAATTAAACTATGAAGAAATATCTACAGAACCTTTTCATATGTGATTTTTTTCATGACAAGAAAATATCCAGTGACACAGGCTAGTTAATTAAAATAATGAATCTAAAATCGTTAAAAAAATGGTTTGAAAACAGTCAAAAATGTACTAAGATTACTTCGCAAGTTGCGTTTATTCATTTGTAATAGCTCCATAACCAAAGGCGTGTTATCTTTTCACCATAATTGACTTTCTTATAGAATACATCAATATGAATATTGAATCAATCAAAATATCATTACGTTGGTGGATGGTACAAGTCAAGAAAATTATGATATATAAGAATATATTATCAGCATTTATTTTCTCACAGCTGTATTAGGTGGCTTAGTCGCTGTGATTAGCTATAACGGCTTTGAGAAAGAAAATAAAATACTGCAAGAGAAAACTTCTGACCACTTTTTCACGGTAACAGGACACGCTTAAATTTATGCCAACACTCTAACAACATGTCAGAAGACTTGTTGTGCCGACTCTTCCTAATGTAGCATAGAGAGTAGAAAGATGATGATGACGATTTTTACATACCGATTAATACGCAATATGAGTATATAGCTTTAAAGAGGATCAACGTAACCAGTAACTACCTATACCTATCAAACGGTAAATATATTATCAACTTTTAGATGAATCTGTGCACAGTATGACATTTAAAAATATAAATAAATATTACAGGACATTCATTTTACATAGCGCCATCTAGCCCCAAACTAAGCATAGCTTGTAATATAGGAACTATATTACGGATAGAATACTTAAATACTTTTTTTAAATATATACGTACTATATGATACAACACCTAAACACAGAACAAGCATCTATATTCATCACACAAATGTTTGTCCTGGGTGGGAATCGAACCCACAGTACAGCGCAGAAGGCAGAGTTACTACCAACTGAGCTATAAGGCTTGTTAAAACGTATTAAACTGCAATTTATTTAACTGCAGCCTCCATGCACTTATCTGACTAGCGCAAGAAAAACTCTTAAATCGGTTTTATATGAAAGTTTTTTCTGTCGTTTTCTGGCCGAGCAAGTTCACATATTAGGTTATAACAATTACGAATTTCTTAATAGAGAACTAGTAATTAGTCCTCGCTCGATGCTTATATCTTACACCACATTATGTTGGCGTAGATTGCTGGCTTACAATGGGGCGCCTCCTTCCACCGATCAGCTGTTGCATTACTTTGACCATGCGCACCTATAACTACCTATGTATTATATTTTGTACCTATACAAAATACAAAGTTTTGTTGTTCAAAGGCGACTGAGAATTTTTCATTTGACATTTTGACACAAGTTGACATTCAAATGCGAAATTACGTAGGTAGGTACTCGTTTCTACATTACCGTATCTATCATGGTTATCATGAGAAACCGTTCTTTCGAGCACTTTTTTTTTGTTGTACGACGGGGAAGCGCTTTCCCTTAAGATCAACTGCCTTCCGATTCCAGTCATGCATGTACTTTTCGGGTTTTTGGAAGTTCATGTGCGCATTTGAGACATGCGCATGCTCTTATGGTGAATGTCATCGTGGAAAAACCGCTATACAAAAAATCGAATGGCATGTGTCACTGGCTATTATTCTAAGCGGCGAAGGGCTTACAACCTGTCCCGTATTGAATATTAACTACTTGCAAGTGGGCTTGTGCCCAACGTAAGATTGGACGTACCCCCGACTACGCTATCCCTATAAGATCCACGTTCTGAGAAGTTAATAGAGGTGAATCCTCAAAAGACATGAGTATGTTACTTTTTTAAAATGTATTTTTACTATGGTCCAAAAATGCGTAGCCACGTGTTTTGATATGAACATCACTCCTTCTAAACAAGTTATCAAAGTAAACTTGTAGATATCAAAATAAAAAAAAAAACTGTTTCCTGTCTGAGTGCGGCCATTCGGTTTGCTTAATCGAGTTTGAAACTAAAACAGATGTTTTGTTTTAATAGAAAGGAAATGAAAGGCTGAGCTTGAATGGATCAGATTGAACGCAAAGAGTACTCACGCATTGATGGAGAGTGATGAATGGGGCGAACGGATTGTTGTTTTTGTGCAACTCGATGGCAGATAGTAAATGACCTGCGTGGTGGGAAGTCACAATAAATAAAGGCTATCATTTCAACGGTCAGCTAATTAAAGACGGTTCGGACACCAAAATGTACTTTGTCAGTAAAGAAAACTAATTAAAAAACCTAAGGTATTCTGAGTGTTTTTTAATATATATTACGGTACATTCATTTCACACAGCGCCATCTAGGTTCAAACTAAGCAAAGCTAATAATATGGAAACTAGATTTCAGAAATAATACTTGTTCATATTTTTTTGTCAAAAGATATTTATCATACAAAACCTACATATAAAAAAATCACAAGCAATTGAAAATAACATGTAATTAAACTAACTTTTTACAAAGGAAGCAGTCGGCCTAAATACCGTTACAAACGGTCTATAGGTAACTCATCACACATTCACACAAATGTCTATTCTGGATGGGAATCAAACCCACAACCTACAGCGCAGAAGGCAAAGCCACTACCAACTGAGCTATGAGGCTTTATGGATGATGGGTTAGCTTTTGACTTCTTTACCAGAGCATGGATGAGGTCTACGATGGAGCGAGCGAAACAGAAGGCACTGACTCTCCCGCGCACCGATAGAACACGGCAAACCGCTTAGCGCCGGGCTTCGGCGCTAGCCAGATGAACCTGTTCAGGTCCTACCACCAGTGTCGTGATCATTCAACCGTAACCACTGGCGAAAACCAGCCATTCCGTTACCCGGGTCTACCACTAGGAAGCAGATCACACCAGCCACACCACTACCTAGCCACTACCACGAAATGACGAACTAAGTACCTATTACCTTAGTTCTCATTTCGTGGTTGACATTCATCGCATGATAATACACTTAACCGCCTCTGTGGTCGGTTTTGAACTGGTGTCAGATCCAAAGGCCTATTGTCGATTGATTGTAGGTGGTAGGACTTTGTACAAGTCCGCTTGACTTGCTACCATCATCTTACTAAGTCTGTCGCCATATCAACAATTATAAATTACTGTGTTCCGGCATTAAGATGGAAGTCAGTTCCTCAGACTGTTGAGGATTTTGGGTGAAGCGCTTCACCCGATCGTTCTACCTTCGCCCTTATTGGCTTGGAAACCAGAGAGAGATAAAGGCCAAGCGCTTCCCCGTCGTACTATAATAAAAAAAATAAAAATGCTCACGATCCTATTCCATTTATAATTACAGCCAAAACAATCTAAAATTCCGTGTAAACAAGCACATTCTAACCAAAACCAACAGACTGCAAACAATGCCAAAGCGTGCATAACAGCAGACTGTTAGGGTCGCATCAGACTAGGACAGTTTACGTGACTTCTATGTTTAGTAACTGTCTGTTTTGGATATTATTGTTCTGCAAATCAAAAGTTATTTTTGAGCGATTGCCAGCATCGTAATTTGACTATCATCATATCATATCAGCCCATACAAGTCCACTGAGGTTAGATACTTTCCTCAGTCTGTTTAGGACTCCGTAAATACAACAACTACCGTTGTACCTAATACATACATTCTATCATTTTGTGGCCCATTTTTTACAATGGTCAGTTCATGGCGTCGTGGCTTGCGTGTAAGAACTCCTTGGGAATATCGTTTATGACACTAGTTATTTTCGTCAGACACTGAATTGATTTTGAATCTTGTCTGGCCATCATAAACCTGGTTCAAACGTACTGTCCCGTTTAAACTGACCCTCAAAACCTCCCTAATACTGTCGACATGGTTAGGACGCGTGCATAATCGCCCGTTAACCGTGTAATTACGGTGTTCTGCCGCCAAATGGACAACGGCGGCGCGTCAATTGTGAGCACTCGACCTTATTGAGGGAAACTGGGAACGATAATAGTCTATCCCATTTAGAGGGAAACGATTTGATGTGTTTTGAAACTCTGGATGGAAATTCTACCCGATAATTATATCACATTTTTGTTTAGACTAGATTTTTATATTATTGTATGACGAAGAAATATAACAAGCCTCATAGCTCTCTGCCTTCTGCGCTGTAGGTTATGGGTTTGATTTCCACTCAGGACAAACATTTGTGTGTTCAATATAGATTTTGTTCAGTTGTGTTGTATAAAATGTATATGTATTTACAAAAAAAAAGTATTTAAGTATTCTATCCGTAATTTAGTTCCCATATTACGAGTACAAGCTATGTTTAGCCTAGAAGCTTAGTTCGGGCCTATGTAGATGGCGCTGTGTGAAATTAAAACCGTTGAGGATTCCGGATGAAGAGCGCTTCCACCCTCAGGCTTATCGTAACCTGTAAACCAAGTGACATGACAGCCAAGCGCTCTCCCGTCGTACAATAAAAAAAAGAACAAAACTTTTTCAAATTGAAACCAGGTGACATGAGGGATTAGCGCTTCCCTGTCTTACAATAAAAAAAAGTGACCCCTCAGTTTTACCTTCTGCGAGTATGTACAGATGAATATCAAACTCATCGAGCGCGTCAGAGACCGTTATTGCACGTGTTCATTGCAATTCCAATCGCGTGTTATATTGTTTGTTACGAGGTCGGTGGAACTGGGCAGTTTCATCGGGTATGTTTTACTGTATCGGTCTGTGTGTCCACTCCTGGATCACAAAGTCACATAATTACAACAGCCTCATTTTAACCGCCTCTGTGGTCTAGTGGTTCAACCCGCCGATCAGATCCAGAGGTCCCGCGTTCGATCCCCAGATGGAGTACAATATTGTGCTTGGTTTGGTAGGTGGTAGGACTTTGTTTCAGTCCGCCTGGTTAACTACCACCTTCCTACCTAATTCTATCGCCATAACAGCAATTCTAAAAAAATATATATTGTGTGTCGGCATTTTGAGGTTAGAAAGCCAGTCCCCTAGACCGGTGAGGATACCACTTCCAACCTTCGGCCTTTTCACAACTTGTAAACCAGGTGAGGTGAAGGCCAAACGCTTTCTTGTCGTACAATAAAATGAAAAATAACAACCTGTGGCGCTGCCCAGAGAACTTGTAGGTTTTCCTGGAATCAAATAAGCATTGTTTTTTTACCAATAGTCAACAACTTTATAAAATTAACTAGTCTGAGGTTCTAGCCACCTCTTGTGCTGATTTTGAACATACAGTAGATTTGACGTTTAAAACGATCATATAATTACTCTTTGACATTGACCTATGCAAACCTAGATTGTTATTATGCAATTCAATCTGCAAAATTATATGTAATAAGACGTGGCATTTTGAAACGAACAACAACCTTTGTAAAGAAGAATTGAAGATTAATGGTACATACTCGGGGGCCCTATTAAACTAACCATATAATGCAGTAATCATTTTTAATCTTAATGTACTGTTAACAATGTCTAATAAATAAATTTTTATCGATTATTTTACCTTCTGTATCAACCTACCAATCTTAGATTTTTTTTTTGTTTCAGGTAATTATCACCATTATTACGCCAGCTTAAGACGCGAGGGTTCACAACTCTATGCTCTCGAAAGAGAACCCAAGCGTCAGATATTTTGGTAAGATATAACTTGCGGTAAGAATTACCAATACTTTGACTGTTAGTAGGTTTATACTGGGTCAATTTTTAGCTGGACCCATCATCACAGCCCGCTAAAGTGGCCTTTTCCATCCTTTCTAAGCAATCCTTTCAAAGCGGGATTATGGATTTATTTCTATCCTCTTGCCCGCCGGAGCTGAAATTTAGAGTAAATTGGTATGCGTCGGCAGTTGTGGAGCTTAACACCCAGTCTTTGAACACTCCATTCCAGCTTTCTATTTATCCCTACTGCGTTAAGTACTCATAAGTTGAAAACCCTTAATGCTGCTAAATTCAATTTGGAACTACCTGTGAGTTTTCTATCTCCATGCTTGGTAGGTGGACTGGTAACCTAACCTTGTAAAATTTTGTACCGCGGCATTTCATTGCGCACATATTCACAATAGAATTTACCTCTAGAATTTAAACAGAAAAACGAACAAACGGACAGAGTGAGAGTAGTAACAGTACTTATTAGCTGTTTATAAATACTTACCAATACCTACTAAACTTATTTATTCAAGATACGTAATAAATAATAGGAAACTGAGATGCGACACTGAAAGTCATACTTCTCACGTATCAGAAGCGAAAGCAAATCTGTTTGATTGTTTATTATATTTTCCAGTCCATGGTCACAGCGTAACTTTCAGTTATTATGACATTGCCACAGATTACCCGATACCTTGTGTTTTAAATTGTACAGATTAGGCAATAGTCGGTAAGGAACCGCGTTGTAGATTAAGTAGTAGTCGTTATGGTGTCGTGATACGTAAATAAATTACCGTTTGGTAACTGAGACGAATCGCTCTGTAGGTGAAATGGTTAACTTTTGTGAGTGAAATGCAGGCTTTGATTGTGTCAAGCTCTGGTTGTAGCGTGGATTTGATAGTAAACAGTTTCATTCAGAGGAGACGACATATAAATAAGCGTAGTGTAGGACGCCCTCCGGCTAGATGGAGTGACGACCGCCGTACAGTGGCAGGTAGAAACCGGATGAAGCTAAAAGTCTGACTACGTGCGACCTTGGGAGAGACCTACGTCCATCTGGACACTGGTTTAATGGTGATGATGACACACACACGTGTGTGTGTCATGTTCACGTGAATCCTCAACATACTGAGGCGTTGGGTATCTATAGAGGTCTAAATGCCGGAACACATCAGTTAAGTATTTTTGGTATGACTATAAACATAGGTAAGTTATGTATAGTATGTTGGTAGCCAGGCATACTTAAACAAAGTCCTACCACCAACAAAACCAAGCACAAATTAGTGTTCCACGTAGGGATCGAACCCGGGACCTCTGTGTCTGATACCGGTGGGCGAACCACTAGAACGCTGGTTGAATAAAATAATCTTACGAGAATAATTTCCAAATAACATTTTTGTGGGTATTATTAGCCGTGTCATAGGAGATTTACATGTTTCTATGTATGAAATATCTACAGAGTAAACATTTATCAAGCCGATTTATCTATAAATCTACAAGTCCATCTTTTCTCACTCTCTTCAAACCCTCACATTTTAAGCCCCATCAGATAATAAGCACGCGCTGCAAGTTAAGACATTATTACTTGATGAGGAGAAAATAAGGTGGCTGACCTTACTATCTCGGTAATCACATTCTCATAGCTACTAAGATAATATCTGAGGCTATACACATTTTAGGTTAGTATTCAACATCCTACAAGCTTTCAGTTATTATTCTGTAAAGTAGACGCCGTATAGTTAGTTGGGGGAATGATAAACCTATATGGTTATTGGGACTTTCGAAAGAACGACAAACATATTCTGTAAAAGATCGACCTTGATTGCAGAATATCCTTATCCTTTACTATGTCAAAACTAGCCCGTATATTAAATTAATACTATTAGCCCCAAATAGTTCACTTTAGAGTAACAAATATAGCGTAATATGATATGTTGTGTACACAATCATGATCATGAAAAAGTGGATATTTGCGTTCCGCTGGTACCTCCAAATGACGCTGATATTGTTTTTTGACATCATTGGTACGTGTAATGTATTCTTGCCTGTAATTCTGCCATCAGATAATGAGAACCTTCTGCACAAGTTCGCTCCACCATAGACATAACCATGCCTGTGTACGTTTCGAGGTCAAGAGACTTATTAACCCACAAAAAAAAACACCTTATCGTGATTAACACAAAATATTGCATTACATTATTATTGGCAAATTTTTGCATTGGTTTAAAAATGGATAAAAATTCTGAGACACAGAATACAGTAACCTATTCGATCTCATCCTCCTTCTTTTCTAAGGACAAATCTTCAATATATTAAATAAAAATAAATAGACTCTTTCCCCCTCGATGATTCACCTATAATATCCCACCGAATTGAGTGTAACTAGGGCCTGTTTCGATGTTAATAAAGGCTAGAGGTATACCTATATAATATATAATAGAGAAAATATATACACACCTATAGGTGTGTATATATTTTCTCCACTTATCCATACTGCGTTAAGAAGTAGGTTACTCTCACCTAGAACTCATACTGCATCCGCAGTTCGTCAAAATCTGAAGTAGGATGGTATTCGCTTGCAGACAGTGTATTCGAGCTTCGTGTATGAAATATACATGAGGAGTAAGGAAACGGACATGAAGCTACTGCACAGTCTCGGTAAGACAGCTGGTATGATCACCTCACTAGGGTATTTCCAGAGTCCGTCGATAAACACTATAGAAATCATCATCATCATCATTTCTGGCCGCATACGTCCACTGCTGAACATAGACCTCCCCCAATCGACGCTACAAATAGCGATCCTAAGCCGCCTCCATCCATCGACTCCCCGCAACAGCCACAATGTCATCGGTCCATCGAGTAGGGGGTCTTCCCACACTCCGTTTCGCGTTTAATCGTGGTCGCCATGCGAGAACGTTTGCTCCCCAGCCTTTGCTATGTGGCCTGTCCACTGCCACTTCACCTTGCTAATTCTGATATCCACATTCCTGATTCTATCACGTAGTGAAATTTCAAGTGTAGAAATACCTAGTACATTAGTATTTACTTAACTTATTAACCGATATGAGTGGGGAAACCCCTAGGTTTCCTTTAAAATAGGGAAACCCCCTAGTTTTGCTATTTGAGTGTAAATATATGGAAGTATGTGAGTTACGTTTTCGATGATATGATTATAATTAGATGTTTAGGTATTGGGTACTTCTTCTACTTCACCACTTGGTTTCAAGTTTAGATATAGCTGAAGGTGAAAGCGCACTTCATCCGGAATCCTCAACAGTCTGAGGAACTGGCTATCTTACCCTTAAATGCCGGAACACAATAATTTTGAATTGTTGTAATGGTGACAAACTTAGGTAAGGTGGTGGTAGATAGCCAGGCGGACTGCTCTTTCGGATCCGACGAGAATGTTCGATTTTTGTAGTTAAGCCTCAGCTTGGATTCAGTTTCAGTGTCTGAGTTAACTAGCCGTTCTGTATAACCTATGATCTATAGAATACCCATCAATCAGCCATCAATGTGCGGAAATGCGTGATGCTATCTGATATCGATCATGCCTTTTAAGTGGTCATTCAATGGATGGACGCATTTTTATTGCGTTCGTTCGGACGTTTCAATGGCCAATATTGGATTAAAAGGCTTATTAAAAGTATAAATCTTCATTTTGTATAACGGCTGAATTTATAGTATGGCTGATGAGCGAAACCAAAGATTTATGTGACTTGATTGGAACTTGCCATCATCATCATTAACAGCTCATCGATGTCCAATGAAGGGCCTTCTCCAAAGAAACTGATATGTTCCCAACGTCCCCATTAGACGATCATTCGCTTGCCGTTACAATCACGCTTGGTATATGATTTGGTGATCACAAGAAAGGTAAGTAATAAAAGGAAGCTGCTAGCATTCTGCTTGTAAATGTTCCCTTCGCCTTTTACGACATCCGTAGGCTGGATTGAAACACGATTGAGAGTTTAATAAATTACGTCATAGAATTGTCCGTTTTTTTTTCGCCACGGTGGTTTTCAGATAGCTTTTCGTCCTAACTTTTCCTTTCAACCTTGAATAGAGTACGCTCATAATGATTACCAAGTGGTCTGTATTTTTTTTTCTTTTGAATAATATATCGTTTTCCTCTTACATTCGTGCCGGCATAAGCGGATTAAGGGCTTAAAGGACTACGATAAGACAGTAAACCCTCAACTTTGGGTAAACCAGAGTGATTCTTAAGTCCTTGTTATCTCACTTTCTATTCGAAAGTATTTAAATTAATCCAAATTTCTTGTCTTGATCTTTTCTCTAGATCTCTTTATCTTGATATATTTGACTGTTAAACACTTTACTTCAACCGGTAAAAAAACATAAATAAAGACGACTTCCGTAACGTGATTTTTGCGAATACGATCCAAATACCAAAAACTTCAGAAAGTCCTTATTTTTTTTTTTAATTGTTATTTTTATTGAATAAAAATTATATTTTAATTAGCAAGCCTTTTTCCAGCTTAGTAATAAATGGATGAAGTTGACACGTCCAAGAAAGATCAGAGAAACATCAGAGTCGTGTGATGTTTTTTTTTTAACTCTTTTTGTACGTGATTGCGGTAGAAATATACCTACCTACCAAGTTTTATGTGTGCAAGAAATAATGAAATCTGTATTGTACTCAAAATATAAAATACTAAACAATCGGTAATTAAAACTATTGCTATAAGTATAATGGACAGACGAATCAAAGAAATATGAAAACGATCTCTTCCAGACAACCTCGGGAATCCCCGTTATGATCTGAAGGACCAGTCGGAAACTTACTAAGAAGTATGTTTTCATGAAAAAAATATTGCAAATTCATGTTTTTGTAACATCTATTGACTTAACCCACTCGTCAAGATGTCAGCAAGTGCTATCAAATCAACTGATTTTACTGACCTTCCCATAAAAGGATAATCCTTTCGAACAATCAGCAGATAGAATACCCACTCAACATGTTCATTTCGACATAAAACGGCAAAGGAAACCGCGGTCGTAAATTAGTTACAACACCAACATCATAAGTGTAGAGCAACATAGATCGTGACCTCAAGGCCGCCCACGGGTTATTGTTTCACGCTTGGGGTGCGTCGGACGCGACTTTTGGTCGCAACAGAATAAATAAAGAGAGAAAACTCTTTCTAGCGCGCCTTTAAACATACTTCAGTTATATTTTTATTTATACTTTAGAGGTCGCTAAGTGGGAGAAGATGAAAAATATTTGCATAATATTTTAAAAACATGACTGGAGTAATTGCAAGAAATGAGGGGAAGCCTTTGCTCAACAATGCATGACTAGGGCTGATATTAACAATTATAATACTCAATTCAATTTAAGACCCAATAATGACATATTCTATGACTAAGGTTCACTGGCTATAAACCGTCGCCAACTAGTTTAACAAAATGCAAAGCGCGACAAACACAGCCATGAAACTCGCCCTGGTTCTAACGATCCAACATAATGCAATAACCGTTGGTGTTAACGAATAAACGCGAAACTAAGTAATAAGAATACTATTGTATTGATATATTTTGTGTACATATACATTTTTCATTTGCCTATTTAGTTATATGCTCTTGGCTTTAGAACGCACACCTCAATATCTATATATCTGTAACCTGCGTAGCACTAAGCTTAAGCAGCCGACGCAGGACATAACAAAGATGTTCGAGGGCGGTGCACGTCATAAGATTATGATAGTCGCGTCCGAAAATATCCGGTTTCACTACTAACGCGAAACGAATGCCTATATCTACGGCGAGTTCATTCATAAATATCGCAACAAGATAGCTCGATTTATTGTTTACCTACTAATTAAGATTGCGTATAGCTTTGATAGATGAATCATTTCAACTTTTAAGATACAGCGTAATGCATTCTAGATCTAACTTGATACCGAATGTGATATGTATAACTATGATTGAATAAGTGCTATTTTCAAAAGCTCTTCTGCTCATCTTTGAGTTGTGCTATTTTCGCTGCTGGTAGATTTTCATGTTTCATGTTTTTTTACTTTTGCGGAAAAAAGTCGGCCTCAGCTCCGAAATAATTATTTTATTTGATATGATCAATTCAAGTGTCTTTCATCCTTTGTAACGTTTTAACGGCAATACGGCTGAAAGGATTATGTTTCTTTTTTTTTTTCGCTTTTATATCATTTATTGAACACAAATGGTAACTACTAAGTTATGTAAAAGTGTAGTGCAGACCCACTGCCCGCCTCGCTGAATATTGATTATAGGTAAGTTTGGCAACGAAATATATTTAATGCTACCATTGGATACATGACGTGGATACAGGATATGTGACCGAAAGGTTGAAGCCGCGGGCAAAAGCTAAAATAAAGCTGGTGAACTTTACTGAAGTCAAAAGGGTCGCGAGTTTGTTATTTTTGTCGTCGACAAGCATGGTTTGGCTACTTTTTTGGGCTTATGCTTTGTTTGTTTTGTAATAACAACTCATGTTTGAGTCACCACGTATATTTTTCTTTGTTTTTATTTAAGCCGTTGTTTGTTTCAATATCCCAGTATGCCATACGTGCCCAGCGGGTGGCTCTCTCAGATATTTGACCGGAATAATTACGGGTACGCAACCTTGGACTACTCTAGCTTCTTGTGTCACACTCACCATTCTCCCGTGGCATTAGTATCCTTATCACCTTATCCTTCTTGATTAAATACTCCTTAATATCCGTGGAGAGTTTACATCAAGCAGGCGTTTCAGCCAAAGTCACTAATATTTTACAGGAAAACCTTCAAACTTCGTAGGTTTTAACATTGTTGTCTTAATTCAAACCATTTTTTAAGAACGCTTGCCCTAGTACGTATGTGTAAAGAGCCGTACGGATATACAAGGGAGGCAAGTTCAAAACGCGGGCGGCCGTTTTATTATTAGCTCAGCTTAGTTTGAGACTAGATGGCGCTGTGTAAATATTATATGTCGCGAATGTATTTATTTACGTAAGTATAGAGGTAAGTTTCTGTCTGGATTCCTTTAGCAGTAGGACGAGAAATTCAATATTGAGATTATTCGTAGACTTGTTTTAACAGCGGTGTCCGACGCAATTGCCAGATACATGAAACAGCAAATAACTCTATTAATTCCACGCTTTATTGGCGCCATAGCAAAATTAAATGAAATCGTCAAGAAAATACCCAATTCAAAACACGATTCTAAGTTGATAACTCCTTGTTATTCAAATTACGGTCTTACAACAACTGAATATATTAGTTTGCTAAACACGTACATTTTTTTTTAATTAGCTTCTTAGATTTTGACCTTGTTACTTACCTACCGCGGATCACTGTCGGACTTCAGCAGAAAGATGGTCACAAGCCTGCGGTAGAGCTTTACATGTACCTATCTCTGGCCTACTAGCCATGTGTTGACCAGCTGCTTTCTTGTAGCCAAAGTTTTATGGCGCTTGACTTAACGATCTTCTAGATTGTACTGGTGCAGAGACAGAGGATCAAGAAGTCCTTTTATATGCCCTATTAGGCTTTCCTACTCACTATTTGGGCAGCCCAAATAGTACTATAACTATTATCGTGCTGTATTCTTGCGGTGAGTAATTTCGCCAGAGCTCCTTTATAAGTGTCGGTAACGCATCACGAGTGTGCTTCTGGTGTTGCAAGCGTCCATAGGCGACGGTAGTGGCACCTTAATAATACCTATAAAAAAAACGAGAACAAATCAATGAATGTTGCCTATCTCCTGGTGTCCCATAATCAACTATCACGACATCTCTTAAATCTCTATTTTCATACCTATTCAATAGATCAATTATATTCATTGCTGGACAGAACCTCCTCCAAAACTGGAGGGTTTTACCATAATAATCACGTCTAGTAGGCGATTTGGATTAGAGTAATAGGCAATAAGTGTAACTACTCAATCTGACAGCTCTCTAGGCACACTTCGAAAGTTCACTGTCCAAGGCATCTCTAGCTCGCTTAGTATTTTGTTTGCTAACTTGAAGTAGGACGACGTATATTTGCTATACTAATCGATTCGTCGCCCGGAGCATCCATTGAATAGAAATCGAGATATTTCCAGCTGGTTCCAGCGTTTTGTCCCATCAATGGGACGACGAGAACACTATGTAGTCTATATCGTTTGCTTGACTTTGTAATTTTTTTTGTAGTTTTTGTATGTTTGTTTTTAATCAAATTTTATGCAACAAAAATATTATAAAACGAGGTAAAGGGTATACAGAACATAAAAAAAAATAGAGACACAACACCATCGGGCCCGAGCAAAGCTTCTAATATGGAAACTAAATTACGCAGTGTATGAAAAAAGGGTTCTCAATGGCTAGTACCAAAGTTACCCTGTATGACAGGATTTTTTTGGTACAATATTGTATTAATACATTTAGATAAGACGATGATAAATGAATAATGGTTTGTACTAGCGTCTTCAGTGCCACTGTGACACTTTTCCTAACATAAAAAATGTATTTCATTCATATTATAAATATTCCATTATTAATTTAATCGCTTCTAATATTGTATATTACCAACTTAATAACAATAACATTTGAACACCTACTATATATTTAGTTAATTTTGTAAAAGCTATTGTTCCATTGATAGGACAATTTACTGGACTACTCTACCAACAAGAACTACCCAGAAAACACATCATTGAAGATGGGCGGCGCATGTTCGCGTCAAGAGGTGATCTGTCATTTGTGATTGACAGCTGCCGATGGGCGTCTACGTTTTTTGTCTGGAGTGTATGGAAGGCTTGGCCGGGTCAAACTTGCTATTTTAGCATTCCTTTGGCTTCATTCAGGTTTTCCATTAGACTTATGAACGTATGGCCCAACAGATGAGTAGTAAATATGTAAAAAAAACTCAGATCGCGATCTACATAGTGTCAGTTAAAAGGCAATTTTACAGAAATTAGTAGTCTTGCTTCAGATATACCTACTTCTCTTTTTATCTTAAGCCTGATTGACAATATGATGTTGATGCAGCCTACAATAGAGCCTGCTTGCCTTAAAGAAACATATTCACTTGTGTCTTAAAGTGGTTATAATAAAACACAATACTACTATACTATACTCAATTATTAAAAATATATATATTAACATAGTACATATTTTTTATTATTCTTTTAACCATTTATGTATCCATTATATAACCCAATCCCATATCAACCGTCGACATAGCACTCCTATTTCCATCAAGTTATAATCCAGTACATATACAAGTCAGATAGAAATTTTAAAAAGCACTGCATCTCTTCGCACTTGCCATAAACCCAATTTATAGCCACTTAATCAAGCTGAATATCGCTGATCGGCTGATTAGACCGGCAGATCGTAAATATGAAACTTCTCATCGTAAAGATTAAATTCTTAGAGAAATTGCTACTAATTTCAAGGTCGTTGTGATCGTGCATTTGCTTGAAGCTTTGCCCTCCACCTTGGAGGCTCTGTCCATCAGTGGACATTAGTGGGCTGTTAGAAGTGAATGGAACATATGTTTTTTTTTTTATATGACGGAAAGGCGCTCGACCTGTTATATGTTGTACCGGCCCTGCACAGAATGAGAAATGACAGGATGATGATGAGGCTCGGGACATAGTTTACATAATTCTTTGAGAATTATTGTGATTTTGCTATCTCTCTACTCTCTGCTAGAGGATCGTAGAAGGTTTACTCAGACGTTCTTGTATTTGAAGGTCAAAAAAAACGAATCGTAACCGTCTGCCTCCTCAAACGACCGCCACGCGGAGGCAGACGGTAACACTTACGGGCTATCTGCCCCCACGTATGAACAATGGTGGCAGATAGGAATACAAACGATATTGTGTACAATAACGCGTACGATTTTTGTTGTCTCAGAACTTTGAGAACTGTTTTTTGTTCATGAACGTAAAATCCGAGACGAAAACCAAACAACACAAAATACATTTGAGGCCAATAGTAAAACTTATTTTTTGAAATACATTTTGCATCTTTTATAAGTTATAATTATTTTTTTTTGGATGTTTGTTATTCAATCACGCTGAATGTTGAAATCGAGCTGAAATATTGCACAGATTCGTCCTGGTACCACGTGAAATTTGTGTAAGTTTTTTTGGTATAAAACAATATCTGTGCAAAATTTCAACTCAATCCGTATACGTTCGCCTTTCACATCGGTTTATTATACAAGCAGAAGGATTATAACGTTTGCTGTAATGATACTTAGTGAAGTGAGGTTCCGAGGCGCCTAATGACACGAGGGTAACTAATTTCCACCTCTATTGTCGACCGGAAGCCAATTCCGTTGGTAATTACACCGGACATCGTCATCAATCATGTTTCTATGATAATGCTGACTCAGCGTAACACGGCCCTTAGGCCCTTAATACACTATAGGAATAACGATTTATCATAAAAACATGAATATAAATTGAATTAGCCGGGACGAACAAGACCAGGATCAAAATCGCTGGGACGAAACAAGACCAGGACCAATATCAACGGGACAGAACAGGAAGAATCCAAGTATTTTTTTTGTAAATAACTTTTCTATTCGTTATTTATTCATTGTATATTTATTCACATATTACAAGCTTTACTATGTTCGGGGCTAGATTACGCTGAAAATTATGTTATTTATTTTACACCACATAGCAAAAATTTGCCGGTATCTAAAAAACTGTTTATTAACCAGGTAGGTATCAACTCCTCTAACATAATCAATTAATCGTTGGTAAGACAAGTTGTCGTTTACACAAGACCGTTAACCTACTGGTCATCTCGCACCTGTTCCTCGAGACATGATTAATCCATGAGCTGCTTGTTTGTCAGAATATAACATTTGAATGATGAAGTCAACTTTTTTTTTCAACTTCTTGTAGATATGAATCGATGTGTTTGGTATGCTGAACACCCTTGTAGATGTTCCATTAGGTATACATTTGTTGTTAATTGTTTATTGTTATCATTAGCACTCAGCGGTCCTAGGATCGCAGCTCGAGTGGCGAACATCTTTTTCTCCCAGTTTGGTAAGGACATTGGCAGGAAATAACCTGGTTGTCTGATAAGTAAGATGATGCGTCGAAGAGTACGTTCAGCCGTCGCTCTTGGCTACTGCATATACCTATAGTATTGAATAGTGTTCGTAAAAAGCCATGTTAGAAGCCTGTGGCGGCGGCTCCTAAAGTTTGACACCAGGGATGGTACGCAGCCCACATTAAAAAAGAAATACCTTTCTTATACTAAAGTTTGTTTTTGGACAAGGAAAATGCTTACAATGGAACAAGCTTTTTTAGAACATGCCTGTTTACTCTCTTTTGTAGGCAAGGGTGATACGCGATGGCAATACTTGATTTATTGATAAATAATTACTGGAAGCGCTTATATTATCGTACGTTTTATTTGTTATGTTTTTATTTTATTTAGGCTTTTTATTCAGATTTTGTGTTGCTTTGTTATTTTATTTATAATTGTTTTTCCTTTTTTTTTCTTTGTTTATGTTATCATTGTCGTTTTGGTTATTACTGTAAAGAAAATGTAAATGTATCAGATAAATAAATAAATCGTCATCAATCTTGGCATGCAGTAAAACATCTACATACAGAACAAGCATCTATTTTCATGACACTTACAAATATTTGACAACCACGCAACGCAAGGCAGAGCTACTACCTACTAATCTCTGAAGCTAGTGTGCATTGATTAATATTTTAAATCAACAATCACATTTGCCTAGACCTCCGCATCGCAAGCATTGCTAGTGATATCACTCTAAACTAAATCCCAATCTAATTTGATCCCTATCTTGTAAACGGAGGGTAGTAAATAGAATTACCGGAAGTTACATGCCCTTAATTCCCCCTTGAGGCCCTTTGATGCGGCGTGGTCGCTCACAGAGGCTTTATTGCGTTACATCAGGTTGAGTAGGTATCGGTGTTTTGGGTGATGGAGTTACTTGATTTTGCTACTCGTGTCGCTTTTTTCTGCCAAATACATAGCTTTCAATTTAAACACAACCATATAATGACATACGAAATGATATGGTCTATGTATGATATAAATAAGTTATATTCTTGTTTTATTTTATAAAATATATATTTTATATAAAGGTTGAAATAATAAAAATGATAAAAACAAGCCCGCCAAGTGCAGACACGCACACAGAGGGTACAAATCTAAATAAAAAAAAATCACGTTTCTTTTATAGCCTCCTTCCTTATTTGTGGCTATAGGGGTGTTCTGCTAAAGATTCGACTGTCTACCTATAACCGGTTTACCTATTTGTTATACGCACATCAAGAACTTGAAATCAACTACCAGCGTCCATTTCAGCTGTGTTATGAATCCCAATGTCTTCAAGAAGAGAGTTAATAGGCACCTTCAGGCTTACTCCATCTTGGACCTCATCCTTGCATGTACAAGCTTTACTTGTAATTATGTAGATAGTAACTGTTCATAACAGATCTTATTATAGTACGCCATTTATTCCTCCCATCTCGTCCAGCGTTCCATAACTAACCCCAACTCCATAGAAAATTATAACTTTGCGGAAACTTTTAACTAATGCAAATTTCGGCTCCATTAGAGAAAATGAAAATGTTGGCGTCATACCGTTAAAAATAAAGCCTTGCTTTTTTTGGCTACAAAAACGAAAAATGACGAATTGCACGTTTATCAATGCATAAAATGGCACCGAAAAATTTGGCTTTACTTAGATAAGTTATGTAGCCTTACTACTCAAATACGTTCTTTTCGAACATACTCATGTAATTAGAACCCATGCAGCCTATTGCTACCATCTTATTTCTTCCTCTTTTTTATATATTTTGCTTGTGTGAAATATATGTTTATGTATCTGTTTATATCATCCTACTACAGTCCACTGCTGAACAATGATCTCTTTCTAAGTCCAAGAACTCCTTTACTCCAGCAATTGACCAGCCCACACTTCTGCCTACAAACCCTCATACATCCTCAACATAGCCCATTTTTGATTTTTGTTTACAATTAGATTGATGTGTGAAAATCCGCTTTGAATATGTACACAATCCAGCCTTTGTAGGTTAATGAGTCATTTATGCTAACCTAGTTTTATAAAAAGCCTGATGAATGATGGTAAGCGGTTACCATAGCCTATGGGTTTTCGCAACACCGAGACGCATCATTCGCGCGTTACCGACCCTGACAATGTTTCAAATATAAAATGTAATTTTCCAAAGTAATTCAGACATCAAGGTGAATAAAAAAACACACACCTTCATTGAAAATAGTTACACACGTGTAAATATTATCAATTAGTCTGAATATACAAATTCGCGATCAGGTTAAGCGGTTCAACGGATTTGCATGGCTTACACTATATCCAAGTCAAATCTCATGAAGATCCATTCAGTCATTCAGTAGTAAAAGGTGCGAATGTTTAAAAACGGAGATGTTTTTTTTTCGAATGTAATAAGTTTGGTATGCGTTCAAGCGTTAATGTTCATAATACGTCCTATTAAGAAAATTGACGCTTGAAGTGTCTCGTTATAAGTTTATGAAAACCAAAAAATGTGTTTAACATTTTTTGTTTTTTATAAATTTGTAATTCGCTTGAACCACAAAACGAAGCTTCAAAGCCAAATAAATGACTGAAAACTTTAGCTTTCTGTTTGACCTACTTATGCGTAAATTTTCAGTCAGTGTTTAATGAAAAGCTAGACTAGTTTGGAAATTTGAACATAGAATTTATTTTGTGTATCTACTCGTATATCAAGTGAGCATATTTAGTTAGTTCTCACTTTTTTTCAGCAAATCAACAAAAACGATCGACTAAATATCGATTTACGCTTGATCATCGTTCAATACGTGTCTAATTTTCCACCTTGTTGAAGGCTTATGTAGCTTTGTCTGAGTTTACAGCGTTTTGCATGTAAATGGAAATTAATTTTAAGCGTTACGTTAAACCTATTTGATGAATATAAATTAGGTAGCATGTTAACCAAGTCACTGATAGGTATATATTTATTCACAAAAAATATAAACCATTTTTATTTTATTTCATAATTAACATACATCTTAATTTCAGGATTACAAGTCACTGATTACAGCGGCTGATTTAACCCCAACTCCCCAATTCGTCCAATGTGTAGGTGTGCACTATAGAGTACATATATATATATATATATATATATACTAAGGATAAACGTCTCATCGAATGATGTTTTCGATTACGTTTTGTCACTCACATCTTGTCCTATTGTAATTTATCGATGAAATAATAAGGCAATTAAAAAATCACGTCCAATGACGCAAAGGCTCGATCAGATTCTCGTTAAACCACCTTAATGGTCTAGTGGTTCGCCCACCGGTATCAGATCCACAGGTCCAGGTTTCAGTTAGGGTGTACAAATTTGTGCTCATTTCCGCGACAATCTTCCCTACTTATGTCACCATAAAGTGCCTCAGTCTTTTGAGGATTTCGGATGAATTGCGATTCCACCTTCGACCTTATCATAACCTGATGATAGTGAGATGAAAGCCAAGCGCTGCTCCGTCGTAGAATAAAAAAATAATCAATAAAGTGTCCACATCTTGTCAAATTAAATATTCATAAAATAAATCAAAGTATGTTTCTACACACGTAATGATTACTAAGTATATTGATTTGTATTAACACCTGCCCACGCCTTCAATGTTCATGTACTAAGAGTTTACCAATATCTAATTAAAAAGATTACAAATAAAAGATCATACCGTGGGAATGAGATATCGGCCATTCGATCCTATTAACACAGCTTAAAATTGTAACAGCTGTTGCACTGAGACTCAGCTTACACAGTGTTCATCTAGATGGCGCTGTGTGAAATTAATGTCCTGAAATATTTATCTATTTATTTATTAAGTTCAGATTTACCTACTCAATATTATGGCTTAACTCGTACTCGCACTGGTAAAGAAGATAAGATATAGCTGTCTGTCAGGATGTCTCTAGGAGAAGGTCGCAATGCTATACCGTAAAGGCCATTTTCCTGGTTAACGAACAGCTACGATATGATGCCCTGGGGCAACGTCAACTTTTAGGTGATGGTCAGCTTGCATGCTGGATTGTTTCCATTTTCATCGAGTCTATTTGCTATATTCATAATGCATACTTTTAGTTTGGAAATTACGAAAACTTTTACATGCATCGCTTAAGAAAATGTAACATTATTGATACTAAATTTGTTTGGTTTATTTTATGTATTGTAGAGACAAAATGTGAGGTAGAACTTATAATAAAATGGTTAAAACGAAATTTAAGACTGAATGGATAAATAAAATCAAATACCGAGGTTCTTGTTGGACCTTGTGTGCTGGTCAAGATTCCATACAGGCTATAGATTGTGGTAGCAAATTTATCCCAAAAACCTAACCGGAATAAACGATTTTGATAAAAAAAATTGTAACTTTTGGACTTTAAATTCTCTTCTGAAGTTGCCGGCCTATACTTTTTAAAAGGTGCAAGACTAGGTAATTTTTTTGTGTGATGAATATAGACGTTCGTTTTGAGTTTGTGTTGTATTGTATGATAAGAATGTATTTATAAAAAAAGAATATAATGTTATATGTATTATGTATTTTGGGTTTTATATCCGTAATCTAGTTCCCATATAGCTTTGCTTCGTTTGGGGCAAGATAACGCTGTGTGAAATGAATGTTTTGTAATGTTTGTTACTATTTTACTAAGTGAACGCGCTTCATCCCTTATGGGCTGTGATTGCTCTCACATCGGACAATAATTATAAATTGTCAAGACAAGAGAAATGCCCCGTTGTAATTGACACCTGAGTTTTTATTTGCTTTTGTGAAATCTCAACTAGTTCTTGCCCGTGGCTTTATTCCAGTTAAAATTCCATGTTGAGCGATCAATCATCTTGGAAAAAGTCACCGCGGATCTTATTAAACTATACAGTTCCTAGCTGTAACTGGTTTATATCATTATGTAGTGATTATTTCATGAGATTTATATACCTTTACAATATGTAACTAACTATTCACAAGGGAATCAGGCGGGTTACGTATGGACCGTTACAAACTGTCTGTAAATTCAACTGACGTACCTGTATCAGATTGAAGCGTGCCCAAGACATTGGTTACATTACTACGCTGAATAGCAATGCTAATTCGCTGGCCTAAACAAGAGCCAGCCATTATCCAATTGAACACAACTTATCAGGAACTTCTTTCTCACCACTGGCTGGAATCACAAATGAATGTTTAATATTTAGGAAGCTTGTTGTAAAAAAAACACAGAGATTTACATCATTTTTAAAACAACCTACGAAAATGCGAATTGTGTTCATAAATAACAAATAACATAAAATCAATATTATTTACATAATATACAAAGTGGTGTTTTAAAATGTGGATAAATTTAGCAAATTTATATTAAAAAAAAATGATTTACCCATAAACATTGATAAACCAACTGAATGATCACAGCACTGCACTTCTCATTCAGTACTCAAAGTAAATCTATATATAATAAAATAGTCCATCACATTCACTGCTAGACAATGGATCAAATGTTGCCATAAAAAGCGTTTCTTTTTTTTTTCGTATGGTGAATAAATACCTCGTCGTCTGACTCTACGAGCCGCTGCCATAGGCATCTGACAAGGCTCTTTAACGACCAATATACAGCTCTACTATTAGTACCGTGGAGGTCGTGGCTTAAGAATCGACCCCTCTGAGTTGGAGAATGTTGTAAAAGCCGACTAAGAGACTTCACCAGAAGAGAAGCAGCTTATTTCTGTGTATTATAACATAAGCCTCATAGCTCAGTTGTTAGTAACTCAGACTTCTGCGCAGAGACGTAACCAAACAAACAAACATTACAATTTTATGTTAAACATACATAAATGTAATGTAATACCTATTTAAAAATACAGCAGGAGCTAGATTACGGATACAATATATAAAATATACTTTTTTTTTTGTAAATACATTCTTATATTACAACTGAACAAAATCTATATTGATCACACAAATGTTTGTCCTGGGTGGGAATGGAACCCACAGCCTACAGTGCAGTAGCTCTTTGACACTGTTGTTAAAGATAACGAGCACTGTACTATTACTTTACTATTATGTTATTGCACTGTATTTTCAGTAAACAAATGTAATTTCCGATATATCGTCTGAATTGTCTCGTAATTGCCGACAATTATATGAGTGTGAATTACTCATTATCTCTACCCAGTAAAATGAATTATATAAGTAGGTTAACTCCCGATCTTCGTTCCCAAAGAAAGCTCACAATAAACCATTTATTAATCTTAAACGAAAGTACTTCAATTAGAGATAAGGTTATTTATGTATTCGACTCATATAATCCCAGAGTTTAGTAAAATGTGCAAAAATAGCCTTTATATCATGGAGGTTAAGGCTTATGGTGGATTTAAGGGGTATGCGAATCACTTGTTCATTCGTCGGCGTTCTTCTTAAAAATCGGTATCTCGATTGGCCTAAATACAGCGCCTTAAATGGTCACGACGTGTGGGTTGTCTCAGGGGTTGCCTGGGTGGCGGGCTCTATCAATATCATCAACAAGATTGTCCAACAGTGAACAGCTCTTTTATTTCACTCGCTCCATAGACCTCACCTTCGCTAAGAAGAGCCTCGAGGTCAAGACCCGATTAAAAACAGTTTTTTTTTTGTTTACAACAGGCAGGTGCTTGTTCTTCATCTCACCTGATTTATCACTTAAGACTTATTGTCATGGCGACAGAATAAGGGAAGATGGTGGTAGCCGACTTAAACAAAGTCCTACCAAGACCAACCAAACCAAGCACAATATTGTACTCCCGCTGGGGATCTAACCCGGGACCTCTGGATGTGATACCGGTAGGCGTAATACTAGACCATAAAGGTGGTTAGCCAGAGACTTGGACTGCCTCCGTATACCTATGGTCCGGCACTGATGACATTATTGTTCTTCACGAAACACGTGAACGAAACAAGTGGTTATTATATCTTGTTAGCAATAGTCTTTTTTAAACTTTCGCGATTAGAACACATAATTTTAATTCGAGAAACGGGTATTTATCGCGTATTTTACCTCTATATTTATCGCGACGTTTCGGCAGGGTTGCACCAGCCGTGGTCGCGGGCAGACTGGAACTTTGGAGCCACCGTCGAGAAGTGAAGGCGTTTTTAACAACTACCCTCAGCTTGGTCTTGATTATTAGAATAGGCCACATTTACACTAGCACGACAAACAACACTGACAGTATCAACATAATTTTTCTTAGGATCACACCTAGTGCACCGTGCTACCACTGGATTCCAAGAGGCAGGGAGTCTGAAACCGTCTTCGCGATTAAAATTAGGATATTTTTTAATCTCAATCGCTTCCCGAACCACCCTCTTATAGTAATGCCGTTCATTGGAAATCACTTTCGGGCTATGCAGCTCTATCCAGTGATTAGGACCTGAGTCCACTAAGTGCTCCGCAATAGCTGACTTGTTGACATGGCGATTTTTCAAGGTACATCAAATCATTTATTTACGAATTTTTATTAATGTATGCATACAAAAAATATGGACCGAGCCTTGTTCAATATGGTTTAATTAAATGTTCTTCAAATAGAAGTCGAAAGGATACAAAACCCACAAGCTTCAAAAAACACATTATGATGTTCCAACAAAACCCGGGGCTAAAATAGCTCGGGCAAAAAATAGATTGAAAAGGTGAAAATAAAATTAAACAGATGAATAGACGATACACAATGGACACATCCGTCTGTTTGTATCACAATCAACAATAAGGCTATTAGGGTTTTTTATCTTCGGAGGTCGAAGGTAACGAGTCATCTGTATATTTTAGATTCATTGTAATATCTGCCTGAAAAGTAAAGGATGGACCAGAAAGAGTTCGAAGACGCACACCGAGGCTTCCAACCAATATTTCACGGCAAAAAATACGTTTCTTGTATGTATGTGGCAATGTTTGTGACAGCATAACTTCCATCCTCAAGCTAGCAAGCTACAACCAGTAGTACCATTGTGACGAAATCGTCAATTCACCTTAACCTTTATCACTATTACTGGTAAGGAATAGAACTCCTTGCCCTCATCTGTTTTTCCGCACCAGTACAATCTTGTAGTCTTTTTAAACAAGCGTGCTCTGTCTTACGCCATATCTTTAGGTAGGTACTTGTTTTTCAAGTAGGTAAGCTTGTGAAACGCTTGGCTATAACCAATAAAAAAACATAAAAACTTCAGATCGGGTAATCCGATTTAAATTTAATTTAAACTACAAAGGAATACATTGATGTTAAATTATTGTCGTGGAGGTTAAGATAGCTGGAGTGATAACTGTCTGCTCGTTGATGGATAGTTGGACAGACGAACGGACGGAAATATTATAATACAATAGAGTCCCTTTGGCACACTTTACGTACATAATCGATAAAATCTAGAAGTAAGCTCACTCACTTAGTTTGGGGCTAGATAGCGTTGTGAAATTAATGTCCTGTAATATTTATTATTTATTAACTGTCATCTTTTCCTTAGGACATAAGGGATTTAGGAAAAGGATTAGTTTCAACAGTGGACGTTCCAATAGGCACAGGCTGAAATACATTTGGGGTAGGTGGGAATTCCTTGTGGTCTAACTTGGGCAACGAAATCGCTTGTTTTTGATAGTGGTTGTTTTATCTAGGAGGTGCTTGGCCTTCGTCTCATCTGATTTTCAAGTTATGATGAGGTCGGAAGTGGAAGAGCACTTCAACTGGAATTCTGATCAAACTAAGGAAAACTGGCTATCTTACCTCTAAATGCCGGAACATAACAAAATAAGGATTGTTGTTATGGCGATATATTTAGATATAGGTAGGGACCTAATTAACGTTTTGCAAACTAAAAAGAAACCGACTTCAATGGAGAATACGACACAATTTCGTTTACGTTGACGTATTTTTTCCAATTAGTTTGATGACAGATGGATGGACAGACAGATAGACGCGTGATCCTATAAAGTTTTTCGTCACTTTTGAGGTAATACCCTATAAAGTTTTTCGTCACTTTTGAGGTAATACGCCCTAAATATACCCAAACCGCTTCAAGTGTGCTTCTAATATTTGAAAAGTTCCCTCGATTTCTCCAAGAGTCCATCATATGATCCTGACCTTATGACGATAGACCACCTGTGAAGTATTATACCCTTTCAAACAAGAAAATAGTTTTCCAAAACGGTCCAGGCGTCTTCGAGTAATCGGGGAAAATGCATAAAAAAAAAGAAGGTTCTATCGAATTGAGAACTTCCTCCTTTTTATTAAGTCAGTTAAAAATGGTGGTAGCAATCCAGGGCTACTTAAACGAAGTCCTACCACCAACCAAACGAAAAATCTAAACCTCTAGATTTGAAATAAGTGGGCGAACCCCTAGACCACAGAGAAGGTCACGGCTGCATGATCCCATCACTGGTGGGAGGATCTTTATACGTTCACCTTCCTGCCAAAGTCTGGCGTCGGAGTCAGTGCCTTCTGGAAAAGCATGCACCATCGTAAACCTACATTACATCGTAAGAGTATTAGAGCCCCTTGTGATAGGGCTCGTCCGGGAAGTATATCCACCATACCTATTTCGGTCGCCAAGCATCATTGCTGTGTTCCGGTTTGAAGCGTATGGTTGCCGGTGAAATTACGGGCACGCGAGGCTTAACATATTTATGCCTCGAGTTGACGGGCGCAGCAGTGCGCTATGTTCTTTGTGGATGTGACCTACGCAGTAAGGCATTGTTATAGGCAAGAGTGCACTTTACATCAGGCTACTTGCTTGTTCCATCTCCTTATTGTATAAAATAAAAACCCCATACCTATCCTCACTCTTGCCTAGGCAAGCTAATATCAAGAGCTAACCCATCGAATAAAAAAAAAAACTGATTCTTCAATATGATGCTATGATGTATAAAAAATTACTTACCTTACATATTGTTATTAAAACGAAGTCAGAAAGGGATTTAAATGGTAGCGTCCTAAACAAACAATGTTTTTTAAAGATAATATCGTTGTAATGGGATAGCTTCGTAATTGTAAAGCTGATTAAATGTATCTTTGTTGGTTTGAGATTTAAGGCAGGGTTCTGATCATGATTCGGTAGATCTCATCCAACTCGCGAGTTCAAATCCGGCCGTGCACTAATGGACTATCCGGTTTTTTGGAAAGTCAGTTTTCCTGACTCTTTTTCTTTTTCCGCAAGCCTTCCTTTCTAATAATGTGGTCGAACTCATAGGTACTTTGGCGAATTTCATTTTCATTTAATTTGTTTATTAACAACAATTACAATAAATCGTATCTGAATTTTCTGAAACTAAACTTATCATATAATTATTATATTATCAAAATAGCATTAACCTTTTAAGCTAGTATATATATATAAACTCAGGAGTTTTACGTTAATATTTCTACTTCACCGCTCTGTAATAGAAACTTCAGGTGCAAGTATCATCCTCAATATCAATCTGATTATCCATTTATTAGGCCTAAGTGGTTTCAAAAACTCCAGCGTCTTTATTTCCGCATCTTACGACCCTACGTCTCACACCAGGAACGATCTGGGTAGGCGCCCTCCATTGTAGACTTTATACTTGCTTGTGTAGGTTTAGAAGTCAAGATGGCCCATTCAAAATAAATATTAGAATGGTGCATAATTTTGACGTTAGATGACAAACAATTAAATATAACAGAACATTAATTTCACACAGCGCCATCTAGTCTTACTTTCTTAGCAACTTACTAGACATAATCCCTTAAAATTAAGTGTTTTGTTTTTAGATGAGGCCAAATTTTTAAAGCCTTTTTAATGCTCATTGTGGTCGACTGCAGACAGACTTGTCCTTAAGCGTAAAAATATGGTGGAGTTTTATAGCCGCTTCCTCTGTGATGGATTTATAGTGTAACACTTGATTTATTGTGGATTTATTGTAGACCCAGGTATCTTTATAAATATAAACTGTTGAGTTGACTGACTGATGCACATTTTTGGGCTACTTAGTATATTTTATAAAATGGATCGCCCAGCTGTGGGAAAATACATACTTAGGTACCTACTTAAAATACCGGCCAAGTGCGCCGGAGAGAAACACACCTTTCAAGGAAATTTAAAGACAAAATAACACGTTTTTTAAATGATGTCCCTTTTTATTTTATTATATTTTATTATATATATTTATTTAGGCCAGCGAATTAGCATAGCTATTCAGCGTGGCAATGCAGCCAGTGTCTTGGGCACGCTTTCGTCTGGTACTGGTCTGGAACAGTTGAGTTACCTATAGGCCGTTTGTAACGGTCCTTAGGTAATCTGACTGATTCCTTTGTACATAGTTAGTTTATATCGGAATAGATAGATCGTTTGAGCTGTAAAAAAAATAAAAATATTATGTGTTGTTATAGTGGCAAGAAAAAAATATATATAGGTATACTCTCAAAAATCGAACTGACTACCTATTGCGGTTATTGGGATACAGCCCGTATACAGACGGATGGACAGCGGAGGCTAAGTAAAAGGGTCCTGTTGGCGCACTTCGGATATGGAACCCTGAAAAAATATGATTATATAGCGTTCCGTATTGGCCAATGTTTTATGCTTGTAGATTTTTTAATCTTATGTCTTATGCGCTTATTTCTTGTTTCAGGTATGTATTATTTTATCTTTCTTCGTGAGGTCTATGTGTCAGCCATGTTTCTAAGCGGCTTTAATGACCACCTTTAATACAGTACCCGGGACCGACGCCAAAGCATGAAATGGTATGTGCTATTGAAAATAGTTAATAGTTATAATGACTGAATGTGTTTTTGATTGCTCAAAATAATATGTGTCGTATTGATTCACTTTTTTTTATATAACTAACAGAAAATGTATTTTACACAGCGTCATAATAACCCCAAACTAAGTTTAGCTTTTAATAATGATACAACACCCAAACACAGAACAAGGAATTATTTATTATTCGCAAAAATGTTTGGCTGGCAGAGCTACTACCAACTAAGCTGTGAGGCTTGTGTATACTTTACGAAGACCCATTACAATAAGAAAACAGAAAGATATTTGGTATTTAATAATAGATCCACTCAATTCCTTTTTATTTACCTTTTTAAATCGCCGGCCCGGCTTGTCAACTTAGCAGCAAGACATTCATGAAGATGCCTCGATTTATTTTTTCCACGGATTTTTTGCAAATATATTTCTGTTTTCATATTTATCACGAAACCGGCACGCCCCTAGGAACAAAAGTCCGAATGACATGCTAGTATTCCGCTAAAAAGGTATGACATACCATCTTTACCACGCTTGTTTTATTTGCATTTATTTGCAGTTGTATTTGGTCACTCTGCCAGACTAGGAGGTATAGATGTTTGTTCTGTGATTACGTGTTGTTTTGTATTAACAAAAAAAAGATGTCAACTCGTATTATATCCATAATCTAAAGCTAAGCAAAGTTTGTATGCGAAACAAGCTTTGCTCAACATATTCACGGTGTGTTACAATGAACCTAAAACCATTTCATGCGTCTAAACCCTGAGGAACTTGGAACTTAGAAATGAGGAACTTAGGAATGTTGGTGTCAAATAAAGTAAAACTTTGAAAGCGACTAATGTATCATAGATTCCATTAAAACACGCCGCCTCAGTGTGATAACATTTTATGTTATTTTACATGCTCTAATCAAATACTTGGAAATCGTTACAAATTGTAATTCCGTTGTTTGAACTTCCAACTGATCTAATGGAAGATAATTAATTATAAACTTCGTTACAAAGCTAACCAACCATTGGGTATGTACCGTCAACAAAAATATAGCCTTATGAAATCTAAACATATAAAACAGTCGAAAAGCTGACTGAATATCATCGCCCAGCCCTAAACAGAGGTCTTAGAGACTTGACATTTTTAAGTGATGTCCAGTAGAAAGGATTTTAAGATATTCTTTCTTTAGGACGGGAACGAAGCCCTAGGCGTTTTACTAGTTAATTATATATTAGGAATATTTTATTACCTGTTTTCTCATTAAAAATTTATGATTTTTCTCCGAGAACGTTTTTTCAATTAATTAAGGTTAATCAGCTTTGATATCGTACCTTACGTTTTCTTATTAAATTATTAAATACTAACGCCTACTTGCGGCTTTGTCCACGTGGTGTCTGATAAAAGAAGCCTATATCTTGTATATAATAAATAAATAAATAAATATTACAGGACATTAATTTTACACAGCGCCATCTAGCCCCAAACTAAGCATAGCTTGTAATATGGGAACTAGATTACGGATAGAATACTTAAATACTTTTTGTAAATACATTCAATATCTATATAATCTTGGTCTTGAACCACATCTGATAGAATAAGCAAGTGTACGATAGGGTTTGGGTTACTTCATTTAAACGGGACTTTCACTTCTGAAAAAAAAAAGTTAAGATTCCGTGCAAAAAAAAAAAAATCCTTGAAATCCAATTAATAATGACGGGATCGAAATCGTGAGTGTTCCTCTAGATATATCTCAAGACCATGTAAAAACTCGGTAAGAAAAAAATAAATGCCTTATTTATTCTTATATCTATTCAGCGTGGCAATGCAGCCAGTGTCTTGGGCACGCTTTCGTCTGATACTGGTCTGGAACTGTTAAGCTTTTTTTTTATTGTTTGACGAAGAGGTGCTTGGCCTTCATCTCACCTGATTTTCAGGACATGAAGGTCGATGGCGAGCCGGGAAGCGCACTTCACCCGGAATCCTCAACAGACTGAGGAACTATCTTACCTCTAAATGCTGGAACACAACAATTTTAGAATGGTTGTTATGGCGACAGAATTAGGTAAGATTATGGTAGCTATCCAGGCGGACTTAAACAAAGTCCTACCACCAACCACACCAAACACAATATTCTACTCCCCATGGGATCGAACCAGGGACGTTTGGATCTGACACCGATAAGCGAACCTCTAGACCATAGAAACGGTTAAAGGCGGCTTTGTTCATAGATATGTTAAAATTGTACATATTATTTATTATGTTTGTGAATAAATTTATAATAATAAATAAAAATAAAATAAAATATTACAGGACACTAATTTCACACAGCGCCATCTAGTCCCAAACTAAGCATAACTTGTAATATGGGAACTAGATTACGGATAGAATACATAAATACTTTTTTTTTGTAAATACATACTTATCATACAATACAACACCCAAACACAGAACAAACATCTATATTCATCACATAAATGTTTGTCCTGGGTGGGAATCGAACCCACAACCTACAGCGCAGAAGGCTAATAGAAGATAATAGGTGGTGAGTGGATGAATAAGGTGACTGACTGACTGACATAGTGATCTATCAACGCACAGCCCAAACCACTAGACGGATCGGGCTGAAATTTGGCATGCAGGTAGATGTTATGACGTAGGCATCCGCTAAGAAAGGATTTTGATTAATTCTACCCTCAAGGGGATAAAATAGGGGATGAAAGTTTGCATGAAACTTTGACAATTTTAAACCGATCGGGCTGAGACTTTACATGCATAAAGCTACTATGACGTAGGCATCCCCTAAGAAAAGATTTTGAGATTTTTGGTTAGACTTTTTTAAAATGGCTAAAGAAAATCTGAGCGTTAATGGAGAAATTGAAGAATGTACTGTCGTTTTTAAGTTTTGTAGGCCCTATTTGTTTACACACGCTAAACAAAAGTAAAGCCGCAAAAACTATATCTAATTAATAATAATATTTCTTTACGCGAGTGAAGCCGCGGGCAAAAGATGGTTACTTATATAATATAATTTAACTAAAAACAAAAGCCAAACTCACCCTTTCACTGGAAGTGACACAGCGTCGCAACAGTCACCGTGTAGTCTTCAGACCGGCTGAGGATTTGAATACATTATTGTAAAACGTAAGCTCCTTACAAGACATCGGATCAGGAGTCGGGTTTATGGCTGCAAGGAGGCTGGTAAAGGGTGTACCTATTTTGGCTAACTGGCTACTGGATTGTATCTTACAGTATGAATGATATCTTAACATTGAAATGTTTGTGCGTAAATGTCCCGTATTATTATTTATTTATATGTTTATCTTTACTGCTGCCTCTTGTTATACATTTTTAAAGTTTTGCAAGCCAAATGTCTCTCAAGTTGATAAAAAAAAGTGTTTTATTTTTGTTGATCAAGTGAGAGAGCGAGTAAATTGATTGATTGATTGAGCAAAGTGAGTAAGATCTCCGAGTTAAGTTGGTAAATCCGTCACTGTACGTATGTATGTTTGTGTGTGGCAATGTTTGTGGCAGCATAACTCTCGCACAGGTTATTCTATTTTAATGGATATATTAGAATTATCTCGCACAGGTTAATCTATTTTCATGGATATATTTGAATTATTAGAAATAACAATGTGAAATGTTTAGTTTTGAACAAACTCTTTATTTTTGTTTTGTTTAAGTCCGTCTGGCTAGCTACCACTATCTTATTTAATAACAATATTTAATAACAATAATTCTTAAATTGTTGTGTTCCGGCATTTAGAAGTAAGATAGCCAGTTCCTCAGTTGTATGAGGATTCCGGGTGAATTGCGCCCATGAAGGCCAAGCGCCTACCCGTCGTACAAAAAAAAACCCTTCAAATAAATAATAAAAAAAAGTTGACTTGGAAAAAAACATCAATTGAGAGTAATTCTGATATTTGACGTAGAAGCAAAAACTACACTGATTGTTTTACCATTTTTCAACAGAAAAAACAAATTTGGTCATCATAAATATATTATTACTAAACTTCGTTTTCGACGCGTTCATGATTGGTTTAATATTTTCCGACAATTTCGATTTGTTAATAACCGAACCGGCTGTATAAGTCAATGTGGTATTTCGGACCCATTTTTATGGGGCTTAAAAGGGTTTTGATGAACCACTTCGGTAGCCAGTTTATGAAAGCTATTTGTCGGCAAGTAGTCATCTATTGTGGGATCTAATCCCATAGAATTACAATGAAATATTACCGGATAAAAGTAAGCTGATTTAAAAATATGGTTGTGGTAAAATATTTCTAGGGCTTCGTTGTTTAGGTACATTTAAACACAACTTATAATAATTTACTTACTAAAGCTATCAAAGTAATAAGCTTTGGAAAGACAGTGAATGTATCATAAAAAACTAACTATCCCGAGGTTTTTTGCCTTTCTCCTTGTGTGCTGGTCGCGATTTCGAACAGGCGGCAGATTTAATGTTATAAATATCTTTAAAATCTTACTGAAAAATCATTGTTGATTGATTGATGATTGCTGGTGATAACCTTTACAAATAAGAATATTAACCAATTAATCGGCTAATCACGAGTCGGACACGCATACTTTTTATTTATTTCAGGACGCAAGTCCGACCTACACTTTATTTTTGTTATTTACATTAAGATAAGCAATAATCACCTAGAGTTTGAAGCTCATAGGTTTTTGTCTTAACTATAGAACTTAACTCGTTGGGTGCTGCGCGTCCCGTTCTCTATTTGAGCAATCACCGTGAGTGATTTACAGCACCCATCGAGTTAAGAGTCTATGATACCGGAAATGGCTTAGCTTCAGCGATCATATCTTCCACAATACTGTAGCATTTATATTGAAATAAATAACTGAACTATCAGGATTGATGCTAGAACGTGATGAACTAGTGTTGCAAAAATATGATTACAAAAAAAATCTCCATAGAAAAAAAAACAAAGTTGACTCTAATTTGTACCAAAAATGTTCGCCATTCAATAAATACGCCCAATTAGGCCTTGAAAATTAGTCCAGTAAATAATTCTCATTAATTAGCCTCATTAATTTAATAGCAGCATATTGTTTTCTTGTAACAAAATAACTGTCCATTTTTGGTGTATGTAAATAACGACATTCTATTCTGCAATAAATATGGTAGCAGTGCCAGAACCTGGTTTTATTTATATGTCTTGTTTAGGTAGTAGTAAGTTGTTCTGGCAACTAGACAATTTGCAGTATAGACAGCATTACAAATATAGGCAATGACATAATCATACTACTCGAAATATTATATTGGCAGTACATTGTTTTATACTTATTGAAATGTAATGCTTAGGTGTTTTTTTTATTGTACGATGGTGGGAAACGCTTGACTTTCATCTTACTTGATGAATATTTTTTTGTCTGAATTATTAATTGTGCGTGTTGGTTGCGGTACTCCAGAGAACACCGATCTCTAAAGAGTCGGGCAACTGCAGACCAACGTAAATAGAAAAAGATGGGAGAGTGAGTAATGGTGTATGATTGTATAATTGTTGATAAATAAATAAATATGTCTACAGAATAAAAAAAGAGGTATCTGATGGGAATAGCCTTATAATAATGATTGTTTAGTTTTATTTTTCAGTTTTAAAAGTTACTTCAAATACTTTAACATTCCGATCAAGTAATAAAGCTTTATATTTTGTTTAAAAGATTTACAGTTTTTTTTCTTAGAGGTGGTGGAATGTTATTCCATATCTTTGATGCACTATACTTAAAATAACCTTTAAAACCCGCGGTCTTATGTTTTGGTATTGACAAAGCAAGCTGGTTCCTCAGGCGGGAGTGGATATCCTTTACCTATGTCAACTTTTCAAAGAGGTATTCAGGTCGTTTGTTCCATAGTACCTTCTGATCAGTCCAAGCTAGGTGAAGTTCCCGCCGAGACTTTATTTAATATTTTAAGAGATTAAGAATACCAATCATTATATGTCAGTTCACGTTACGCGACCAAGACTACAAAAAACCACAACCTGGTTTGTCAAGATTTGGTGATTCATGGCACTCCATTCAGACAAAAAGCTTTTATAAACCCTTTATTTTATTAAAAAAATATGGATGGCAAAAATTGGAATTTTAAAACATACATCAGCACTGGGTTCCCAACACAGAATATCTAGGTATACCGTAGCTGCTTACCATTTTAGGCGCTAGGCACGTAGAACTCCCGACGAAAACAATTATTTCAATGTCGCCAGCGAAAAAAACGTTCAGAGTTGCGTACAAAAGCCAATTGAATTTAAAACAAAACGTATAATGGTATTTTAATGCATTATTCAGACACAGACGCGGCTGGAATCGAAGTGGAAATTCAATGAACGTATGACTTGAGACTTTTTGTGGATTTTGTCAGATGAATGCGGTCAGAGATAAATTTATTTACCTACTTATTCACCTTTTTTGTATTTGTTATGGGTTAGCGCGTGACCTATAGGCTTGTCTAGCTCTCGGACAGAACATGAATGGACCATGGAGCGATATTTCCCAGCACTGATTATCCTGCGCACCAACGGAACGGAAAACCGTTTGGCAACGGATTTCAGCTGGAGGGTGGTCGCAAGTGGTAGGACCTAGATTCTAGATTTCCCTTGAAATACAAAAACTTTATAGGTCCTTAATATATATACCTCCTAAATATTCACAACAATACAACAGTAATACTGACACAACAATTCACAACCCGCTACAGGACCCGCCATCTTTTCCTAAAGCCGGAAACGCTCTAACCATGAGCTACGAGGGTTTTGATGCTTGAGCGCTTATCATTTATCATATTTGTTTTGTGCCTGTGTCAATTAAATGATTTTCTTTCTTTCTTCTTTCTTGTCACGCCATCTGAAAATCCTTTCATCTTTCATTTTTTTCACCTTTCATCAGAAAATCGCTCAAACTGAGGATTCGGAATCTGCGTCAGGACCCTCGTAGCTCATGCTTAGAGCGTTTCCGGCTTTAGGAAAAGATGCGGGTTCGAGTCCTGTCGCAGGTTGTGAATTTTTGTGTCAGTATAACATTTGTAAATGTTGGACCTATTAAGGTTCACTTTATAGGTGTTGGTCCTACCACCACGGTGATCACTCAGCCAAAGCCGGTAGCAAATGCCAGTGATTCCTTTGCCCATTCCATTGTAAAAATAAATAAACTGATACACTTTCTTCAATGTTTGACGTCCAAATCCCATCCCACAGGAACTGATTTATGGGATTAATGAACTTGTGTTTTTTTCCCTGTAGAACGATTATAAAGTGTAAAGTTTCAGCTCAATGTGTTTGTTTGGGGTGATGATACAAACATCCAAACAAACTGTCGCTTTTATAATGTCAGTGTGATTTCGTTTTAGCTATTTACTTAAACATACTTTTTAGTCTGCATTATTTGCTTAACATTCGTGGATTTCAGACTTTCTGAATCCCGTTTGGGTAAAAAGATAATGTGACAACATTTCGACTTTGGACGTGACTTTGGATAATGTTTAATGTATTTTCATTCATTGCCGATTTAAAGAGCTAACGGGTTAAATCCGTACTTTTTGGAAGTTCATTCAATACTTGTCTTCTCAATTCAAGTACATTTTTTTGTGAGTCGTGGATACCCTTTAAGAACGTCCGCATTTTTACGCATTCAGTTAGGTACGGACAGAAAAAAAAAGAAAACGATTGAAGTAATTTTTGCGACTTTTTCCTATATTTGTATAAGGCGAGCATAAAATGTGATAATATTAATTGCCTCCGTTTCAGCTTGGGTAAAAATGCTTTCGAATGTCTGTCCGGCGGATGTCTTATAGAATTGTTTTCTCGATTCAGTTTTTTGGATTTTTTTTTAAATGGCGGAGAAAATATGGGGGATGAAAATCTAAAAACAAAATCATTTTACTCATTCCAAAAATGTTCAGAATCGTTCCAAAACGTTATCTTGAGATGCAACTTTTTTGTCTATACATTGTTTTTATCCAATTAACTTACAGGATATAAAAATGAGAGAGGGAAGAAAAAAATAACGCTAATTTTCACATCAAATCTTATATATTACACGCCATTCATTTCACACAGCGCCATCTAGCCACAAACTAAGCTTATTTACATTGATAGTTAAATTATAGGTTTATAGACGCTTTATTCTCAAAAAGAATTAGAAAATTCACTTACATGAGAACTTAAACATAGTAACATAATTATCATAGTTTTACGTACAGTGCATAACATTTTAAATCTAATAAAATATGTGGGTAGTTTTGTTTAATTTGATACAAGACAAGACCATTGTATTTACAAGGATTAGGTTGAGAATGGATGTGGCTGTTTGGAAGTTGAGTTCGTTTAGTATCTAGCTAGCCATCTTTTTCAACATAAGTTGTTTAAAGATTTTTTTTTTTTTTGTGATAAAGATATTAGTTTATTTTAGAGATAGATAGATAGTACGCCTTATAGCTCAGTAGGTAGCAACTCCGCCGTCCGCGCCGTAGGCTGTGGGTTCGACTCCCACCCAGGACAATCACTTGTGTGATGAGTATAGATGTTTGTTCTGTGTTGGGTGCTGCATCATAATAATATAGTACGTATGTATTTACAAAAAGTATTTAAGTACCTATTCTATCCGTAATCCATCTGTGGTGGTGGCAATGTGTAAAATGAATGTCCTGTATAGAATAAAGATATTTTGTATTTATTTCAAATTTCAGTTTGTTATATGAAATTTAAGTATTTTTTTAAATAGTGACATAGAACTAGTCTCTTTGATATTTTTGGGTAATTTATTGTATAATTGTGCACCTTCGAAGACAATACTCTTTTTTCCATAATTGGTTCTGTGACAACGCAGTACTAAGTTGTTTGAGTTCCGTAACATTCTTTTTTGTATTTGGTGTTTTTTTGTAAATGATAGCTGTGTATGTATATCTTTATTGAGTATTTTGCGTACAAGTACACAAGTTAGGTAAATATATGTTTGTTTTATGTTCATTATTTTTGTATCTTTATATATTTTGTCTGTGGAGGTTAAGAAATTATAGTTAAAAAGTGTTTTTATTAGTTTATTTTGAGCTGTTTGTATTTTATCTAAGTTAGTTTTTGCTGCAGACCCCCATATCTCTATTAAGTAGTCGATATGTGGTTTGACAAGACAATTGTATATATTGTATTTGACTTTCCTGGGAAGACATCGGACAATGCTACGAAGAGCTCCAGTGACTGACCTTAGTTTAGTTTGAATTTTTTCAAAATGTGGTTTCCATGTAAGTTTGTCATCGAGAATCAGACCGAGGTACTTATCATTCGATTTTTTATTAATGATTTGGTTGTTTATCGATGGTTGGGTGAAATCATTAATTTTCTTGTTTTTTGCAGAAAATATCACAAAATTGGTTTTTGCTATATTTATGGTCAATAAGTTACATTGAAACCAGTCATTTAGTAATTCTAGGTCATGTTGTACTTCAGACACAATGTTGTCAATTTTAGTGCCATAGTAAAAGAGGCTTGTATCATCGGCATAAAGTGTCAGTTCTCCCTTAAGTCCAATGTCTTCTATATTGTTAATATATATAAGAAAGAGAAGGGGACCCAGAATTGATCCTTGCGGTACACCGCAGGTGATGAGTCTGGGACCGCTTTGGTGGTTATCGATTTTTACCACTTGGTAACGATTTGTTAGGTATGACTTTAGTAAGTCGTATGCTACACCTGTGATACCCAATGCAAACAGTTTCTTCAAAAGTATTTCGTGACTTATTGTGTCGAAAGCCTTTCTAAGATCAATGAAAACACCTAGCACAATATGCTTTTGGTCGATTTTTAGTTTTATTTGTGTGACTAGATCAGCCGTCGCTGCTAGGGTGTTTGATTTTGTTCGAAAGCCATATTGTTTTTTTGAAAGGAAATTATTTAATGATAGGAAAACGTCGAGGCGCGTGTGAATGATTTTTTCAAATATCTTTGAAATAATAGGAAGGACAGAGATAGGTCGGTAATTACCGGGATCGGTTTTATTACCAGTTTTATGGATTGGTGTGATTTTAGCAATTTTCAAGCTATCGGGAAAGAAACCTTGTTCAATGCAGTTGTTGATACAGTTTGTAAGTTCTTGAGCTATTATATATTTTACGCATTTTATTGATTTAGTAGTGATACCATCAAGTCCAGAGCTAGTATTGGCTTTTAAATTATTGATGATTTTTATTATTTCCTCAGTAGTAGCTGGCTCGAACTGTTTAAGCATATTGGTACTATTTATTTGAATTGTATTGGAGGTTTGGTTTTGGTTATTTGTTTTGGGAATTTTGCTAGCTAAAGTTGGTCCAATCATAGAGAAGTAAATGTTGAAGTGTTCGCATACTTCTTTGGGATCTGTAACAGCAACTGCATTTATTAGCAAAGTAGGAATTTGAGTAGTATCTTTTACTCGGTTATTGGAAAGGTTGTTGATTAGTTGCCACATCCTTTTGGGTTGCTTCATACATTTCTCAAACGATTTTAAATAGTATGATTTCTTTGTTTTTTGTATAAATTCTGATACATATTTCTTTTCGTAATTAAGTTCTTGTTGTATATTCTTGTCTGTGCTGTTAGTTTTGTGAGCTTGCCATAGTGTATTTCTTTTATTTATTGCTTGTATGATTTCTTTATTAATCCAATCTTGCCTCGGGGAGTTCATTATCTTGAATTTAGTAATTTTACTGGCAGATATATAGTTACTTAATTTGTTCTCGAATTTCTCAAAAATGTGATTTTCGGAATTATCAATTTCAGCTGCGATGTTTTTTTGTAGCTTCTCATAGTCTATAGCTTGGTATTTTATCCGTTTCTTAGGTGGTGGTTCGTATTTCTTAACTTCTAGGTATATTTGCTTGTGGTCAGCCATTTTTGAGTCAATGAGAGCAAAATGGAAGTTGGTTTCCTTAAGGTTAGAGCACACATGATCCAGTATCGACGCTGTCTTTGTTGTTTTTCGCGTACAGAAGTTTCGGTCAATCTTGTTTAGAATTTTAGTGTCATTCTCTATCAACGTTTGTTTGTAATCTTTAGTGGTTTTCTCACGCTTCAACAGATCGTAGTTGAAATCTCCAAATATAAGGGTTCTGTTTCTTTTTTGTAATTGTTGGCCATATTCTTCTAGAAAGTCCTTTGAGTTTGTGCGTCCAGGTTTATAAATAGTTCCTATGTCCAAGGAAAACTTCTCTATGTGGATCCAAATAAAATGATTGTCATTCGAATGATACTCTTCCAATAAATTATGTTTTAAGTTATTATGCACAAAAATTGATATTCCTCCTCCTCTGGTTATGGATCTGTGGTTGTAGTAATGTGTGTAACCTGGAAGTCGGAATCTATTAGCTTCATCTTCAGTTTTTAACCATGTTTCAGTTAGTGCAATGATTTGTATAGTAGTTTGAAAAGAATCCAGAATACATCTCAGCTCATCAAATTTACCTGGCTTAACGATGCTTCTGACGTTGGCATAGAAGCATTTAAGTGATTTTTTATCTGTTTTTATTTCATCGTAGGTACTAGCAATTTGGTATGATATATTTCCCTTAGTTGTGCTCATTTTTTCTTTGCCAGTGACTTTGTTGTGTTTTGTATGGAGTTTTTTGGAATAGTTTCCAGAATTTTTGGTACACCTTTTACATATTTTATAATAAGATTAGTTTCTCCTTTTGCGGTTCGCTTTTCAAGTTCTAATTTCATATTTTTCATTAAATCTTGTTGGTACGGTGTTTGGTCAGAGTATATCTTCACAGTGCTAAAGTGACTTCTGTTTTTGTTGCGCAGAATCAGTTTCGCAGTTTCCTCCGATGCGAAACATGCTTTGATGGGGCGGGTCTTATCAGGTTGGTATTTTCCAAGACGGATAGCTTGTTTCGGTTCCGGACAATCGATCCCGATCTCTGTAATCAGTTTTATTATTTCTTGTTTATCCAATTTTATCCTTTCAGCAGGATTTTCAGCTGTGGGTTCTGGAATTCCAGCTATTATGATGTTTTTAGCCCGCAGGTTGCGTTCTCGGCACTCAGCAATCACGTCCTCGTAGGAAGTTGACGTAGACGATGTAGGCTTCCCAGAGGATAATTTAAGTTTCTCTACATCTGTTTCCAATAGTTCGACTTTTTTCTCAGTAACACAAGCTAGCGTCACTAAGTTTGACATCTCCGATTTTAGATTTTCTTGTTCCTGACTCATGATATCAATGTTACTGCATATATTGTTAACTTGGTGTTTAATAGAGGTAACGTCTTCACGAATTGTGTTTATATTTTCTGTTTGGGTGTTACTGACCGTTGTTATAAGTGACATCATTTCTGTCATCTGTTTTCTCATTTCAGCCAATTCGTTAAAAATTTGACTGTTGTCATCAGAAAGTTTTCTCTTATTACGAAAAGTTACTTTTAAGTTGTCAGTGTCGGACTTCGTAGATAAGTTTGGTTGCGATCCGCTGAGCCCACTGCAAATGCCACCTCCATTTGGCGAGCGCATAACGTTCATTATAGCTCCTTGTTACTGTCTTGCTTTTCGTGCAGTTATTTTTATTTCGCGAGCGCAAGCAGTGCAGAAAATACTATGATGAAAATGAAATTATGAGTAAGTAATTATTAGATTTGAGGCTTTTGTTTACATTAAACAATTATTAAAAGTGAGTACCTAATAATTGTTTAATTTAAAATGACCTCTAGGCATTACTTCAAACAATAAAGTAGTGGACTCGGCCTGAAACAGACCGTGGATATCGTTTTTTGTCGGCCCGAAATTTTCACTTTTTATCCTTGTGTGAGGTAGGTACACCTTTAAACGCGGGAATCTAATTTTGTACCTTCTTCATCAACCAACATGAGTAAAACCAGAAAAGACCCGAACAAATGTGCAGTCTGTACACCCAAACAGTTTTTCCACAGCCATGTCGTCTCCTCCATTCAGTACGCGATGAGATTTAAAACTTTGAATCAAAAGACAATGCGCTTTTTTTGTTTTATTAACATTGACTTCGGACAGTTTTCAAGTACAGGGTCTTGCGTCGTTTTGGTTTAATGTTTCGATTTTTATCCGCATTTCTGATGAGTCCTCCCTATTGTTGTTAAAGTAAAAGACTGCTACTTATTTTAAATTTCTCGTTCATGGCAACTGTTCCGAACAGGCGGTAGATTTGACAAGAAATGGGCGAAAAAAATAAATGTTCTCTAGGGTTCATTTTTATGGTTACCCGTAACATATTTACAAAAATACAGTAAAATGAAGCACCTCCTCTTTTAAATCTCATATAAAAATATCGTCTTAAAATATTGAGAGTATGAACGAAACAGTAAAATTATATATTGCCTTTAATGTTTAAGCTAGATTGAATACCTAAAATTGGCCAACTCTTTTCACTTACACCAAGCAAAAGGTTTATCCACAAAGTGACATTGCGACCAAACGCTATAAAAACAACACTGCAGGACCATTGACAGTCCACGTTTGACATTTATAAAACCGGTTCATCTTTTTTTTTTTGCAAAATAACGGGCAGTTATAGTGTTTAAAATTCTTAACACGACCTAATTGCCCGTCGTGAACAAAACTTTTTTCTTGTATCAAATTCGATAAATTTCAAAGTAATTAAATTCAGGTTTTTGTTTCGGAAACGACTGCATTATTGAATAGTTTTATAATAATTTCAAGGGGCAAGTTCTGGACAAGTTTTTACAGTTGCACGTTGATAACCCTCTAATAGCTATAGCAAATTGTCAAGTGAGTTTACAATGAGCGTCTCCAATCGGTATCCCAAAGACATAACCCGGGCTCAATCCTCAGGAAGTGCAAATGTGTGCTTAGTTTGATTAGTAGGACTTCTTTCAAGTTTGCCTGGCTAGCTACCACCATCTTACCTTAGTCTATCGCTATAACAGCAATTTTAAATTGTTGTCTTCCGGCAACTAGAGGAAAGATAGCCAGCACTACAGTCTGTTGAAGATTCCGGGGGAAGTGCGCTTCCTCCTTCGGCCTTACCATAACTACACACAAGCACACCCCGACACTCAATAAAAAAATCTACGGCAGTGGGTACTGTTGATGAAGCCTATTTCTTTTAAAAGTCAATAGATAGGATTGTCCAAGAACATTTAGTTACCTCTACCTCTGTATGTAAGTTGTAAAGGCAGTAAATAATAGGTCCCTTTCTATGTAATTTAAAAGTAATAAACCTCTCTCAAAGTTACACAATTTCCCATACAAAACCGCGACTAATTTTCCATCAAGGCACTTTCTTGCATCACGTCTAAGGTGCGCCCACTAGTCTTAGCACCAGGGTTTGTCTGCGAAAGCACGTAATTGGCGAAAGCTTGCCATGAAATTTGAATACAATGGGACACGCATACAATTTTGCCATGAATAATACATCGAGCTATTGATCTGAATGTTTTTATGCAATGGTTGTATAGGTTTAGTAATAATTGTGTTTCGTTTAATGTGCGTGGGTGATGATTTCTAGCGCTTCGGTTTTGAAACTACTTAATTGCATATAAGTAGGTAGGTAGGTACGGTACAGCCTCTGTGGTCCAGTGGTGCAACCTATCGATTTCAGAACCAGAGGTCCCGGGTTCGAGCCCCAGGGGGAGTACAATATTGTGCTCGGTTTGGTTGGTGGTAGGACTTTGTTTAAGGCCGCCTGGCTAGCTACCACCATCTTACCTAATTCTGTTGCCATAACAACTATACTAAATTGCTGTGTTCCGGCATTAAGAGGTAAGATAGCCAGTTCCTCAGTTTGTTTAGGATGCCGTGAGAAATGCGCCTCCACCTTCGGCCTTATCTTAACTTGTTACCAGGTGAGATGAAGGCCAAGCGCTTCCCCGTCGTACAGTACCTGCAATAAAAAATAAATAAAAAAAACAGTATTTTTTTTACGTTTTCAACATAAGATATTTCGTGACGACTAATACATCTTATTTTATGAAATGGGTACCTTATATCTATCGTAGAGGTATAATTGAAAAACAATATCTAACTGACCCATTTTATAATCACTATGCTTGGCTGTTGAATTGGTAATCGCAATAAACGTGATAGATCATTTAAATAAATATTTGATAATTTTAGTCCGGGTAAGTAGGTACTACACTATATAATTGACAACCAAGCAGCATTGCTGTGTTCCGGTTTGAAGGGTATGTGAAATTACAGGCACGCTAGGTTTAACATCTTCATGCGTCAAATTGATGGGCGCAATGCAGTGCCACGTATGTCATATTTTTTGTGGATGTGACCTACGTACTTAGACTTTGTTATAAAAAAATTAATTCAAAAAATTGTTATAAAAATCAGGTGGGCTACTTGCTTGTAACATCTCCAAGTTGTATAAAAAAACACAGAAGTAAAACCCCATCGGCTTATACGATAATCTCGATTTTAAAGTCGCGTCCACACCACTGAAATAAAAATTATGCATATGAGTAAATGTTTTTCTAAAATGAATCCATTAGTCTGAGGCTTTTCTTAAAAGAGAATATAAAAATATTCAATAAAATATTACACATTTCTTTCGCATCAATCAATCTTCGCTTAACCCATAATAAATTCGAAATGGATTGGGGTTCTGATTAAATTTATAAATACCCTCACAAATAAGCTACGAGTTGAAAGGGTCGCAAATAAGCTACTATTTTTACGTCAAAATATTTTTTTTTGTAAATTTGATTTTAAAATTGCAAAAAATTGGTTTACATCGCCGTCGCATCGTACCTGCAGATAAAAAACGAATCAATAAACCAATTTTTCATTTTTAATGGCTATAACATAATTATCAACTAGTGAGATGCAAAATAAAAAATAAATAAATATGTGAAGTATATAAACATATTTTTGCAGGCGACTGTTACTTAACTTACCTATTTACGATTTATAATCACGAATGTTTTGAGAATGTATCATCGTGAAATCGTTCTTAAAAGCTTATTAAACAACCAGGCTTCACAACTATATTAGTCATAGGTACTGCCTTCAGCGCTGCAAGTTGTGTGTTCGAATAATATACATACAAACCTACATAGTACCGTATCGCGCTTATCTTTTAAGTACTCATTTTAAGCTACTTATACGATTACGATAAAACTTTGTGTCATGTTAATCATTATACTTTACGCCTTCCCGGACATAATTACCGGTGAGGTTTTCAGCAAAAATAATAAATATTTATATTATCAGGCACAACAATATATTGAATACAGGTATATTATATTATGATTATTGATCATAGCTGTCCTTGTCTGTAAGATAACAATTAAGTTTTACATTTATTCATTTTTTTCTACGTGTACTCCCGACGTCCCCATTAAACGAGTCCCGTAAACGGGGACAATGGGATTTTAATAAAATAATTAGAGTTCTCCATTGTCAAAATACTGAGTTATTAGATAGTTGTCATGTTCGGTTTTAGTCATGTTCTGATTTAGTCAAGAATTTGTCAAGTTCTCGATTTGTCATATTCTGTTAATGGGGACAGTGACAGTTAATTAAAATAATTAAATGTATTCCCGTTATCCCCATTATCTGTGCAAGAGAGTAAAACAAGCTTATCGAAACGCCACATTAAACTGACCCATATTGTCAAAATGTTTGACTAGTGAGAAAAGTATGTTTGTTCTCTGTAAATGAAATGGCATAAAAAAATCTTTAAAAATGTAGAATCTCTTATGCATATTTTTTTGTTGGTAAATACACCGTTCTCAAGCCCGGTGGTCACTTGTCCGGATAATCTGGCAGTATTTGACAAATCACGTACAAACCTGACAGAAGTTGACAAATTACGTACAAAGCTGACAAATTGCGGCGAGTGTTCGTTTGTCAGCGGACTATTGTCTTGTTGGTATCCGATGTCGAGATTACCTTTGTTAATATTTTTGGGTGAGAGATTCGAGTCGCGAGTATAATTGCTATTGCTATAGACTTTCTAATATTCCGTTTCAAATAAATTCATTATAAAAATAAGTCATGTAGCTTTTTGATAATGTTTAGCCAAAAATAAACTCACGACCTCTATTTTTATGCATATGTATAAAGTTGAATATATATATTTTTTAATTTTGAAAGTGTTCCAACAACTTTGAGCTCATAGTCATTTCAATTTTTTTTTATTATAATACCAGTAACTCAAAGAAGCAAAAAAATTTTTTTGCAAAAACTCACTTTTCCAGGAAAACTAGGTAGCTACCACCATCTAACCTAAACTTGTGGCCATAACAATAATACTTAACGGTTTTGTTCCGGTGTTTTGAAGGAAACTATTCAGTTCTTTAGTCTGTTGAGGATTCCGGGTTAAGTTCGCTTCCACCATCGAATATATCATGTCTTGACACCAGGTGAGATGAGAGCCAAGCGCTTCCCCGTCGAAATCCTGGAAGGCAAAAGAGTCGTAAGTTACTTACTCTAATGGGCAAATAGTTAGTCCTATTTCGATATAAATTTAAGCCATATAAATTTTCCTTGGTTAATTAATATTACCTATCGACTATGTAACATAATACTCTACCCATCTTTTACAAATATTACTTTTAATTACTTTGAACCATTTCTTTTTTTTTTATTTATATAGGTATCTTACTTTAATGGGCAGATAGTTAGTCCTATTTTGACAAATATTTAAGCGATATAAATTGGTTCATATAACCTATTAATTATGTGACATAGACTATGTCCATCTTTATAATATTGTTTTTAATTGCTTTGAACAATTTCTTTTATTTATATATATATAGGTGGCATGATGAGCGAGCTTTCCTGAAAGATATATTTTTCTTCTCAGCAGCCCGAACTCACATTTACAATGTTCCAATGGTAGGGTCCGTTGACGACACTATCCATTACTCCACTTCCGTGAGCAGTTACACAATGGTGGGAATAAAAATAATTATCTTCTCCTCCATATAATTGCCGTAATCTAACTGCGATAGACAATCATTCATTTGTTCATTCCTCTCGAGCTTGGTCTCGCATATCGGGTACCGTTCAATACGGTAGCTTTAGGCACCATTGTTTTTATCGTGATAAGGTTATTGTTTTCATGATTAATCATTCCGATGTCAGGGTCTTGGGAGAAAGGCTTTGCAGCTGCACACATATTCTACTTTCCCAATAGAAAGAAAATAAATTAGGCTTATGATCAGCCTACTTGTCAGTGTTGCGCTTTACTTAATTTTTTTACAGGACATTGATTTCACACATCGCCATTTAGCCCCAAAAACTAAGCATAGCGTATAATATGAGAATTAGATTACGGATAGAATACTTAAATACTTTTTTTTTAAATACATACTATGTTAACTCGATGTACATACCATATTAATTTTATAATTACTAATTAGATTTTTTTTTTACCTCAGGTCATCTTTCTGTTAGGCACTATTCTAATAAAAATGTATGTAAATATATGGAAACTGTATTATGGTTTTTAGATTTAATATTTTCAAACACGATTTCTAAATTGTTCTAGAAATAAATAAGTACTGAAATACTAGTACTAGGACACTGTTTAGCTTGCTACTTGGTTCGCAGGCGAATAACCTTATATCTCATTTTTTAAAAAGGCGTGGATCTTTAAACGCCAAGAAATAAACTAAAATGATTTACGATACTCAAATATCCAGGGATAGCCTAGAGCGATACATGGACCTATGTAAATTTAATAGGTAGGTAGTATTTATTATTTAGTTGGTTTCTTATCCGCAAACACATGCAGTGTTAAAAATTAGAAATACCCGTTGCAAAAATTGCCCTCGCCGGTGACACCCAATTCCCATCCTGTCCGAACATAGTTCCTTCCTTCCTTCCTACCTTCCCAAGCCATACATCCAGTGTAGGCACCGTCGACCATAACTAACTTTAGATTAAATTGTTATTAATTATTTGAAAAACACATTATAATTATGTAAAGACTTGACTTTACATATTATAATGTGTTTTGCCGAAAGCATATCATTAATACAAACTATGTAATGATTTGTGAATGATTATACCTCAGACAATGATGATTATACGAATACTAGTTTTTTTGTAGTGCTGAGTTTGACTTTCAAGTTGTATTTGTTTATAAAAGACAAAAAAAATAAGTTGGACCAAAAATATTTTTTAACTTTGACCTAAACATTAACGTTCCATAAAGAGAAGAATATAGAAGAAAAGAAAATATACCTGCTAACATTTAAATTAATAAGGCTTAACCGTTTCTATAAAATTGAATGAGAAAATAAACGAAAGCCATTTCACGCCATACGACTATGATTTGAATGTAACAGCAAGATTAAACCAATTGAAAACTAGCAAAACTCCTAAAAAAAAAATTTTAACCAAAACACAATTCAAGAGCCCTGAACGCCTCATTTGAGCATAGTTTTGAGATTTAGGTTATTCTAGACTTAAGAGATGGTTATGTAGTAGGAAATAATAATTGATACTGAAGTTTAAAACTTGTACCTCGTAGTGGGATCGCCGCCTTATACCTTGAGTTATCTCAAGATGAGAAAAATGCGAAACGTAAACATAGATTCGCTGTCGTAATATGGCACGTATCTAAACGTAATATTTGAGTTTCGTTATTAGAACTCATGTTATAGGAGGTAGCGGACTTTACTGGAAATAAAAAAAAAATAACTACTAAGTACCACAGAAAAAAATGTGGCTACTACACAACGCCAGCTAGTCCCAAACTAAGCAAAACATGTTATAAGGGAACAGCAATGTAATACATTATTTTGTTACGAAAAAACGGGTAGTTATCGCGTCTTTTACCGATTAATTATATTTACGATTGATTCCGATGTTTCAGCGGGGTGGCACCAGCCAACGTATATCAAATTATCTATCTTGATTAGTTTATTGCATCGACTGAAGGGAGCAAAGATGAAAATATGAATAATAAAAGCAAAGGTACCCTATGAATTGTTTAATAAAAAACTTAAAAAACTTCACAGTTTTTGAAACGATCTACCTTTTAACACACATCCGTTTTCATCGCGGTGTTCAAAGCATCTATGATATTTTTTATACCATCTCAAGTAGTAAGCAAGAGATGATGTCACACTTGAGTGTTTGTGTAAGGTTTATTGTTTGGTAAAGTGGCATTAACAACTCTAGATACGCGTAGGAGCTGTTACAAAATCTGCAAGTTGTATTGATTAAGGTGCAGCTTTTGTAATGACTTGACTCTTAGTAGCCAACGTTAGGAAAACATAATGTATCACATTATGTTTTCCTAACATCGGCAAATTACATGAAACATCGACAAATATAATATATATCGGCAAAGCATATGAAATTATATTGCAAATTATATTGCACACATTTTGTTTTATTTTTTTATTGTTCGACGGGGAAGCGCTTGGCCTTCATCTCACCTGATAACAAGTTGAGATAAGGCCGAAGATTTAGGCGCACTTCACCCGGAATCCTCAACAAACTGAGGAAAATCTTACCTCTAAATGCTGGAACACAACAATTTTTAGAATTGCTGTTATAGTGACAGAATTAGGTAAGATTGTGGTGGCTAGCCAGGCGGACTTAAGCGAACTCCCACCAACCAAACCAGGCACAATATATTGTACTCCCCATGGGGATCGAACCCGGGACCTTTAGATCTGATATTGGTGGGTTGAACCACTAGACCATAGAGGCGGTTTAAAACAATACACGTACTACACTTTATACGTAGATGTCGTATTAAGTGACAAAAGGTTTACTTAAGAAGACCCAGAAGTGCGATTAAAATGATTATTTTTCAGGTAAAAATGGAAAGGGAGATTCTAGGTTTCAAGCGCTTCACCTTTCATAAAACACTTCTCATATTTTGAATGAATGAATGAATGGATAAATGAATGAATATAGTTTGATTTCCATATCTTTTGAATCGGACATCCCATTTCGTATGATTCACAAGCCACGTATAGGACAGCGAAAATCAACGGTTCTCTGGGGCCTTCTTAGCACTAAGACTGCGGTCCCATTAGTAATTGGTTAACGGCTAGCTGACGTCACACGCGTACGCTGCATCACAAGTAATGTCTGCACGTGCGTACATATCCACAGTTGTACAAACGACTTGGGATTTGCACACATACAACTCGCGCAACGCGAGCAATGGCGGCCGTCCCCAGAAATCTAGCTAAATCCGACAAGCTTACTCATGTCATGGGTCCGACGGTGTACAAACTATTACCAAAAACAATTATTGATGCTCCGAGCGACCTCATTTTTGAGTCAAAATTAAAACGCTGGCTCGTCGAGCAGGCCTTCTACTCTTTCGATGAGTTGAGCAGCCGAAATTAGATGCGCCTACCGTATGACCGAACTTCCTACATTGTTAATGTAGCATTTACATGTATATTTATGAATACTTTAAGACTCAAACAGACAAAATTGTGTACCTACCATATAATGTGATACATAATTTTACTTTTGTATTTGTTGAAGTGTACAATTAAGTATTCATAAATGAGTTTATGAGTTTATGAGTCGCGAACTTTTAGCGTTAATATTCATAGACATCATTTTATTTACTTCTATATCACACATACCTACACAAACATAACAGAACGAAATTTACTACCAGAAAAACACGAATACAATGTGAATAAAGGCTACAGTTTGTGCTGTGTGAAAGAGACCTAAGTGTGTCCTCAAGATTGCTCGGTGAATGATATCAAAAGAGCAGCTGGACCAGAATGTATGCAAAGGGCACAAGACAAAGATACATAAAAGATTTTGGGCCTTAGACAAAAAAAAAATTACCTACAGTATGCTATTTTGTAATGTTAGTTTAGTCAAGGAATATGAAAAGGCTTTATTATTATTATTACTGCAACAGCAAAAGGGCCATAGCTGCAACACAGCGTAATGGGACCGTAGATACTAATACTGGGATGGGTTCGGATCTATCTTATCTTCCTAAGCAGTTCGCACGCACACCGAATATAGGAAGGCCAGCCTTTAGGCAACATCAAGGAAAGCTAGATCGTAGACCGCCTTGCCCAGGTTACATCCAGGCAAAACTCGCGTGAAGAGCTTACTCATTTATCAAAGGCGGCCCCCAACCCGCCTACCAAGCTTTAAATGGGCTATTACATACTTGTGATAATAGTTTGAATATGGGTTAATACTTTGCCATGTAATTAAATCTCTCCAATTCAAGAACTATCACTAAATGAAATTATTTCGAATTAAGGGAATAGAATAATATTGAATTGTTGATCCATAAACAGTTAAATTCTCAATTTACACCTTATATCCAATCGTAAATACTGTTAACGAGATAATTATCTGTTGCTTAGACTTCATTTGAATATTCGCCATGGCTTGTTAAAGCATACTGTACACTAAGCCTTGTGTCAATCTCAAACACAGTACAGTATACAGATAACCTACATTCTCAAAAGCGATTCTCAAACATATGGAAAGTCTTCGGATCGGTGACATCACTTTTTGTCGGATTCGACTCAGAATCCGAAAGATTTCAAACCATTTCTGAAATCTTCTGTGGAAGTCTCGAAAAATAATATCGAAATTTTTCGATATAAGGAAGCTATTCCTGAATTCCCGGAATCTACATCGGAAGTTTCCGAACTCGTTCCTTCGACTTCCCGAATATTTGAGAAAGCTATGCTGGTCAACCTACAAGTTGAGGAAATTTTAATTTAGATATTCTTCAGCATAGCAGCCGTGTCTTGGGCACGCTTTCGTCTGGTAGTAGGGATAGAAAAATTCATACCCATTGATATTTATTCATTTTACTTAGTTTGGATGCTCGAAATAAGATGGCTGAATATGAATTACAGGTAACTTGAAAATGCATTGGTGTTTTCTACTGGTTTAGTGGACACTTCGACCTTATTTCAAAATTCTCCTTGACACGTAAATCCTACCTTTCAATATTATAATTTGAAGTTAGTCATCGCAAATTCATGAATTATTTAAGGGAAGGCAACAACGCGCTCAAATGCATTTAAAATTTTTAAGGCATTGATTGTGTGGCAGAGACACGAGACTTAAATATAAATGACATTCCTGTTTGAAATCAAAATCATAAAGACATTTATTTGCAACTCTAACACAATTTTTTTTTTTATTGTACGACGGGTAAGCATTTGGCCTTCATCTCACCTGGTTACAAGATGAGATAAGGCCGAAAGTGGAAGCGCTCTTCAACCGGAATCCTCAACTAACTGAGGAACTGGCTATCTTACCTCTATTTGCCGGAACACAACAATTTTTAAAATTGTTATAATGGCGACAGAATTAGGTAAGATGGTGGTAGGTCCAGGCGGACTTAAATAAAGTCCTACCACCAACCAAACCAAGCACAATATATACTCCCCATGGGAATCGAACCCGGGTCCTCTGGATCTGAAATCGGTGGGTCGAACCACTAGACTACGAGGCGGCTAAATATAAATATAAACAAAAATTAAAAAGATAAAATTGCAAAAAGGTCTCAACTCAGCATTAATGCAGGTTCAGGGAACCTGCGCTGATCTTACGTTAAACCCTATAGGAATCGGTACAAACAAAGAAAAGGTCGATTTGACGTGAACACCAAAATAAACAAGTGTAGACAGAGATTTGGACAAAAGATATAAAAATAGGTACCTACATCAAACTATCATCATACATCAACTATCAAAACAAAATGCTCGACAAGTATATGAAGAGTACCTACAACACGAAAGTTATTTTATGTTATAATATTTACATAATACAAATTTTCATTTACAACATTTTCATTTAAACGTTCATTTAAATAGCATTATCGTGAAAAAGAAGTACTTGCTCCTTTTGCCAGACTAATACGACAAATATATTTTTTTAAGTTGGTATATTTATTACATTAAATCATACTTATAAATTAAAACTAAAAAGATACCCTTTTTAGTTTTAATTTATAAGTATGCATTCCTTGAAGGTTCCTTATCAACAAATTTAAAACATACCACATTAAAAAAATATACTTATCGTCACTATAATTTAAAAGTTTGCATAATACGGTTTGCGAAATTCCGATGTTTTGGTCAAACTGAATTAAAAGGTGTTTCGAAGTTAAAAAAAAATATTTCAACCTACTTTTTTTCAAGATATTTTATTTTTATAGTGTTTATGGATGCGATATGAAAAAGTACGGAATTCACCTATAGACCGTTCTATAGACCGTTTGTAACGGTTCTTAGGAAACCCGACTGGTTCCCTTGTTTAAAAGTCTAACAACTTAGTGTAGATGCTGTAGTCCTAACCCCCTGTGTATCAAGCCATCGCTATAAATTTACAGCTTGTACTAATTTTAAATTGTTAACTGTGTGTAGTTTAAGTGCTTGAAAATGAAATAAATAAATTTATTATTAAATTTATTATTATATTATTAAATTGTACATATTTTTTGAATAAATGTTTCTCTTAGGTTTATTAAGTAGTCTCGAATGTGTAATTTCAAGTGATTATATCAGTGTTAATATAATTTATATAAAGCTACGCTAAGCTATAAAGAATACGAGGATTTCTAAAGAAGAAGAGCCTCCTTCAAAACAATGGAAATACCTACTTCAGTTGATTAAGTAAATAAAACTGTTATGAGATGTTGTGCTTTCTCTAAAAACCTTTCGTGAAATTGAGTATCTTCGAAAACATGTGAAATTTTATACTTTTAGATACCTACTTCATTAAAAATATTTAATTAACCTAATAGCTTGAAATGCCTACTAATTAGTCTTGATAGAGACATTATTAACAAAATTCGTATTTTAATCAAAACTTTAAATTGCATCAAAACCGTAATCTCATTTAAATGAAAGCCTAATCCCCAGATGCGTGGGTAACGTTCATGTGAATTTTAATTAGGATTGGAGTTGTCTACATAGATAGAAAACTCTGATGACAACCGAGACAATTTACGACGTCTCTGTAAAACAAACTAATGAAATGTATTCTATCCTATTTAACCGCCTCTGTGGCCTATAGTGGTTCACCCACCGGTCTCAGATCTAGAGATACCGGGTTCGAACCAAGGGGAAGTACAATATTATGCTTGGTTTGGTTGGTGGTAGGTCTTTGTTTATGTTCGTCTGGCTAGCTACCACCATCATACCTAATTTTGTCATCATACCAACAATTCTAAATTGTTGTGTTCCGGTATTTAGAAGTAAAGATAGCTTACCATACTTATTTCGGCCGTTACCGGTGAAATTACGGGTACGTGAGGCTTAACACCTTTATGCCTCAAGTTGACGGGCGCAATGCAGTGCCGTGTGGGCTATGTTCGTTGTGGATGTGACCTATGCAGTAAGGCTTTGTCATAGGCTGTGTTTCGGTTTGAAGGGTATGGTTACCGGTGAAATTACGGATACGTGAGGCTTAACACCTTTATGCTTCAAGTTGACGGGCGCAATGCAGTGCCGTGTGGGCTATGTTCGTTGTGGATGTGACCTATGCAGTAAAGGCGTCATAGGCAAGAGATGCACTTAACACCAGGTGGGTCTTTGCTTGTGCCGTCTCCTGTAGTATAAAAAAAAGCTATTTACTTACATTGTTGAGGATTCCGGGTAAAGTACGCTTTCACCTTCAGCCTTATATTAACTATGCTTATACTTTTGGCTCTGAATACATAGGTACCTATTAAAATTGCATTGTATGTTTGCTCGGAACACTCGGGGCGTGAGTCTGATGGGCACTTGGTTGATTCATGTGCAACAAACCGCAGTCTGTTTGCATAACGCAGGAGGCTGTATATCACATCAATCCGTTGTATCCATGGCAATATGATTACATACATACATTTATAATTGTTGCCACTTAAAATGCAGTGAAACATGAACCTCAAAGACACGCGCGTGTGAAAAAACGCATTACGAAATTGATGCCGGCAATTAACTCATTTAATCAATTAATAATGGCCAGATTTGGGTGGCACGGTCAAATTTTTTGCTGATGTTGGCTGGTCCGATCTCGCCAATATGGTGTTGGTCCCATTCGGCCATTATTGGCAACGAATTGGGCCAACAACGTAGGGAACGTATTAACTTTCGCTTCTGAGAAATAAATTATGCATTTCCAAAATGTAAAATGGATGTCTGGAATGCATTTATTTAAGAATGTTTTCGGAATTATAAATCCTTTTTGAATTTTAGGTTGATTTATGTTTTCTTCGTAAAGGCGAATTGAAAAATGGTGCGGTTTCTTCCATACAAATAACATAAACTTTACGCTTGTATAAATTTTAACAAATTTAAATAAATTAGTTGTTTTTTTACATTGTCACTTAAAACAACAATAAATGTGAGACAATGCTTCCAATAGGATTTCTAGCAATTTATTTGTTTTTTTTTTTATTGTACGACACTTTTCCAGTGACTAAACATACAGAGCCGTTTTTTTGAAGATATGTCGGTTTAAAGAACTTTATTACTCTTAAGAACTATGGTTCACTTAACTTATATAGGTATTTATTATTTATAACTTATATGTTAGCTCTTGACCACTAAATTAGCCTGGGTAAGGAAGAAGTCTAATACGATGTTACTTTTTACCGCCTCTGTGGTCTAGTGGTTCAACCCACCGATTGCATCCGCAGAGGTCCCGGGTTCGATCCCCATGGGGAGTACAATATATTGTGCTTGGTTTAGTTGGTGGTAGGACTTTGTTTAAGATCGCCTGGCTAGCTACCACCATCTTACCTAATTCTGTCGTCATAATAACAATTTTAAAATTGTTGTGTTCCGGCATTTAGAGTTAAGATAGCCTCTTTCCTTTTCTTTCTCCTCCTATTCCTCAGTTTGTTTAGGATTCCGGGTGAAGTGCGCTTCCACCTTCGGGCTTATCTCAACTGGTTACCAGGTGAGATGAAGGCCAAGTGCTTACCCGTCGTACAATGAAAATAAATAACAAAATGTAAGCTATATGAATGCTGCAGTTTTTAAACGCAATGCCTAATTTGGGACTTATCTAACCTACTTTGGGAGACACAAGCTACGAGTCACATCTTCGTAGCAGTACGTATGCTTCACTTCTTCACTTCAGTAACTTAAAAACCCACTACTGGTCAGAGTTGCCTCCAAAATTGGAGGGTTTTGCCGTAATCACCACACTTGGCAGGCGGATTTGTACTACTTGTCTTTTCTATTAAGATCCCTTTATCGGCTCTTACGACATCCGCGGGTTGAGTGGGAGGGGTCGATCGAGTCGATCAAAAGGATAATGTTTTTTTAAACCATCAAAAAGGTTACCACAACACCTATAGTTTGAAATTGAATTTCAAGCCTTATAAGCCTTAAATTTGAGAGGCGCTCAGGGGGAGTATTAAAATACCCAACGGAGGCATTAGTTTTGTATCGTATATCTAGTTTCTAGTAGCTTTTGAAGCGATATAACTAACTAAGCCCCGCTGCAAACGTTAGGTTTTTATCTGGTTGTAACCCGAGTGCCTCTAATGAAGGGTTATGTTTTTCCAGAGTATATATGTGTCTATTTATTGACATGTAAGGTATCGGTTTTTCTAAATTGTAGAAGTGACAGAGGCTATAATATAGGTTATATTATATTAAATGAAAGGTAAAGGTATAAGGTGTCAAAAAAAAGTTGGTTTTCGAGAGAGGCCTGGCAGATATGAAACAATATGAAACGACACGAAAGGATGGTTTTTGAAAGGTAATAAAATGTGACATAATCAAAAACAAAATTTGTATTTGTCAGCCATTGTCAGTGTGGAACTGAAGCATTTTGACTTCATAGCTACACCTGCGTGATACTAATCCTGATTTATATTTTGAAAGTTTCATAAAAAAAAAAATGATATTTTATAACCAACTGCAATGAAAGTTAACCTCACTGACAATAATTATCACTTAAAACTTCTAACGACTAAAAACTATTTTCCCATTTCGGAATGTTACTTAGGGTAGACGCACGCTTGATACTTTTGGCATCAATATGGTGTTTCGCAACTTAGTTTTTTAAGTCTTTTGTAAAAATTCGTATTACTCGTAAAATTATTTATGCAAAATTTTATTTAACATTTCGTTATGACACTAAAAAAACTCGCCAAGTTGCAATGCCTTCGTCTGTTTTACCACGCCAATATAATTTTGGAGTCTTTCAGAGTAAGAAAGAAAAGTGAGAAAAGGACAGTCCTTTTCTCATTTTTCTTCTTCGCGTCAGTCAAACGCTTGGCCATCACCAATAAATAATAAAGCTTATTATAAGTGTATTTTTTCTCCAGTGCCCTCTTTTATCGCTTTGCTCATGTCCATGACATCCGCCAATGGTCAAAATAATAAAAGTGTGCGCTTGATCTAATCTCTAGCAAGCAAGTCTCCCATCGTTAAACAGCTGACCACAGACCATCTTCTGTGGAATTGCCCATAAAATGGCGAGACGCTGTCACTTTCTTCGAATTCGAAATCGAGTTTATAGACCAGGAGACCGGGCAAGTTTGTATGCTAATATCGTTGGCGGATATTGTTTCAGAACGTTTTGGATCGGAAAATCTAGTCGTTTAGTTTTGTGTTTATGATCCTGTTTATAAGACAGCTTAAGCTATTGTATCCTTAAGATTCAATACATTTGTTTTACATATAGTGTTTTTATAATCGGCACTCAACACAATAAAGTTAGTTGATGAAATGTGTGTCTAAAATGTATTTTCATTAGCAAAATATTTTATTTAACTTCCCTAGAATTTAAAGTACTTACTTTTTTCGTGTTGAAATAACAATAACATGAGTTTGAATAATAGGACTGCTGATTCTTACGTTAAAAGTAAGATTTGAACGTATGGAATACTGTCATTATATAGTCTGGTTATCTATATGGTAGTAATGAATAAATTAGGTACCTATTGGTTTTACCATACAAAAAACTAGTAAAGTCGCAAATAATAAAAATTTGAGGCTTAAATAAATAAAGAAACTTTGGTCCAAAACTGGAAGTGCCATACAAATGATATACAAACTGTTGTTTAACTGTACTTAATTTACCTGTCAGTATTGGAACTGCTAGTGTTAGTACTCGATGTACATATTATTTCTTATTATGTGTATAGAGCTACACCGCCGCGCCGCTGCGCTTTAACAAGAAGTCATAAAGTTAACTGATTCACCTCGGGCTCTTGCACTGCATTGTGTATGTTTTGTTGATTTTGTCTCTGCAAAACATTTTAGATAGAACAATTATACGCCTACAAGGAGAATTGTATAATTATCATATTAAGGGAAAGTCTACTAAATCGAAGGTTATTGCTTCATTATCAAGCTTTCCCTGCGGTAAATTGTTTATAGTATATTATATTAGGTAGATCATATAAGGTACGTACAGAAATGACGTAATAATATGATTTATTGCATGTATTGTATCTAACTGAATTTGAAATGTTTCATTTGTCACAAGCTCCTATGCTTTCCTGTGCTTGTGAAAAATGAGTCTTTCATTTCTTTCGATAAAAAGACGTCCGCCTGGCTTACGACCACTCCTGCCAAAGTCCGGCACCAAGCAGTTTACTATGTTCTGACGGTACGCGGGAGTGCCAGTGCCTATAATATCATCATAAGCTTATCCTTGCCCAGGTTATGACCAGGTGAGCCTCGAGGCCAAGAGCCCCATTTCATATACAAAAAAAAGTTAACCAGTAAAATTGAAAATCAAGAAAGAAAGCAGACCACTCTGCTTAACAAATTTAAAGCCCATTACAACTTACTGCCTAGAGACTTTACCACAGGTAATAAATATATAGCCAACTCTTCAGCCACTAAACATTTCATCTCCCGAGAATTCCAAACACCATAAAATATAGTTGACTAGTGCCCAACTAGTAGCTATATCATGAGTTTATTGAAAATTGTTCTCGATCGTCTACAGATAAAATATGTATAAATATTACAGGACATTAAATAAATATTACAGGACATTAATTTCACACAGCGCCATCTAGTCCCAAACTAAGCATAGCTTGTAATATGGGAACTAGATTACGGATAGAATACATAAATACTTTTTTTTTTGTAAATACATACTTATCATACAATACAACACCCAAACACAGAACAAACATCTATATTCATCACACAAATGTTTGTCCTGGGTGGGAATCGAACCCACAGCCTACAGCGCAGAAGGCAGAGCTACTACCAACTGAGCTGTGAGGCTTGTTAAAAATGATGTACTCGCTAATTTCATGTGTCCACGCACCTCCAACCACCTCTTTAGCCATACAATCATCTCCTCTTTATCTTAAATCTTTAAGTGATACAATTTTATTTATTGGGTGATAAAGTATTTTCATTCCTTTACTATTTAGAACATTTTACACCGTGCCATCTAACTCCTAACTATTGTAATGGGAACTAGTTAATGGATAGAATACTCATATACCTATTTTTTTTTGTAAAATTAAATGATTGATTGTATAGAACCTAATTGTTAGGAAGGTACTATACAAAACAATATACATACGAATGTTGATGAAATTGTGTATCGTAATTGTATTGTTATTACTTGTTTAGTGGATTAGGTTAACAACCTACATTATTTTTATTTTGTGTTGATATTGTTTAAATTCTTTGTGTTTTTTTCCAAGTGAACTGTAATGTATCTGAATCTCAACACCCAAAACCTAAACAAGGATTGATATTCATCACACAAATGTTTGTCCTGGGTGAGAATCGAACAACAATCGCAGACGGTAGACGAACCGGTAACTTGACCGTATTCTACGCAAACTACTATAGTCACGACAGACATTATCCTTACCCCTGGTAAGGCCACTGTCGTCAGTGCATCGTAAAAATGTCGTAGGCTCCATGGTTTATAACCTAACCCCCTATGGGGTGCTATGAATTTGTATGAGTCGGGATGGGACACAGTTAAATTATCGGATACAATGACAACATGCGGGATAAATTGCGGATGTAGTGAAAACGTTTATCAAATTGTTCGGAATTTGTAATCTTTATTTGGGCTGATATTAGCACGAAAGGTTTTGTTCTTGTTATAATCCGTTCACAGCCTTGTAACTGGTATCACAAAAGGTGCAAAAACTGGTCAAGTGCGGGTAGGACACGCACACTAAGGGTTTCTGCACATTTCGCACATTCTGGTTTTTGCTTTTCGTTCTGTAGTACTTTTTATTTTTATTGTGCGATGGGTATGAGCTTGACCTTCATCTCACTGGTTACAAGTAAAGGCTAAAGATGGAAGCGCACTTCACACGGAATCCTCATCAAACTGGCTATCTCACCCACCAGTTGAACCACTAGACCACAGAGGTGGTTAAAATATTGAAACATATTACTCATGTGGATTCGACTCACGCTTGGCTGGTCTCGAGTATTTGTTATACTTTTTTTTTTAATGTAATAGGCTTGCGTTTGACTGCTATCTCGCCTGATGTTAAGCAATGATGCAGCTTACGATGGAGCCCAGAAGGTACCTATTCACTCTTGACTTGAAGACTCCCACTTATCAAGGTCAGAACTATTATTACCCACACCAAGTTTGAACTATGTAGATATTACCGTTTATTCAATAGAGCTCATAAAAATAAACGTTTAAAAATACGTTTTGTATGGGGGCTTCTTTATTTATAATATATTCCGCCATAAAAAACTCATATTCTCTGAAAATTTCAACCTACCTGACCTACCTACGAATTAAAATATGATAAACAAATCGATATATCATTTAAACTGTAGGTAGCTAATTGCCATTACATTGCGAATATTAATTTCAATTAGAAAATATAAAATATTTAGATTTTTTTTAAAGGACCTTAGCTGATTTTTACATAATCATTTTTCAGTTTTTATATTATACGTACCTAGCTCGTAGAGAGACAAAATGTTTTATAATGACGGCAAACCTAATAAATAAAAAAAATAAGAGAATATCTATTAATGAAACGATTTTTTTTACTTTTTATATTAGAGCTTTATAGGTACGACAGACAGCGTAAAGGTAGTAAAGATCCCATCGGCCGCTTTGGATACTCAAACCTAAAAATACCTACAGCCAAAGCGTTACAATAATATGAGATGCTGAATATATTGTTGGATTTTTTAAAAAGAAGCATACTTGTCTTCTGTTGGGTCAGAGACACCAGTTATGGAAGCAAACTCGAAAATATTACCAAAAAATCCGGATCGTTTTTAATTAATTGTTGTTATAGTAATTTTCATTTTTTTTTATCGTACGACGGGTAAGCGCTTTGCTTTCATCTCACCTGGTTACAAGTTAAGATAAGGCAGAAAGTGGAGGCGCACTTCAACTGGAGTCCAAACGGAAGCACTGCCTATCTTACATTTAAATGCCGGAACACAACATTTTTTTAAGAATTGTTAACATGGCGACAGAATTAGGTGAAATGGTGGTAGCTAGCCAGGCGGACTTTAACAAAATCCTACCACCAACCAAACCAAGCACAATATTAAAATAAAAATAAAAATAAAAATAAAATATTGCTCCCCTAGGGATCGAACCCGGGACCTCTGGATCTCAAATCGGTGGGTTGAACCATTAGACCACAGAGGCGTTTAATAGATGTTTATTGTTGCATTGTGTTTATTTAAGGTCCATTATGACCATTACATGAATTTTGTGTCTAAAATAAATAAATTGAATAGTATTATAGGTACCTACTTACTGCAAAGTAGTCTGTACCAGTATTGTTTGCGAAATTGCACAACACTAAACAACAAGCAAGTTATTCCTTCGATATGACAGCGCATGCAATGTGTGTTCAGGACAGCCGGAGGAAATTGAATTCCGAGTTTCCATTCATAAAACAAACGCAAACCTACCTACTATAATTGGTTCTTTTCAAAGCTATACAATGTGAAAGAGCAATTTGCGATTATAATACCCGTCGTTCTATGTACGTAGTACCAGTAGCTAGTAGCAGTAAGCCAAGTATCAGCTCAAAGCCCTGGACTCGGCGTGACTCGTCGTGCTACTAGGTGATTACAGGTACTTATAGGTGATTATTCGTTGAGGCCAGTTTGCAGAGCCTAGATCACAGACGACGGGTTGCCAGGTTGTCTGTTATATATATACCACTTTGGCGAGTGTGCGCTTGATATCTTCGACCTAATCCCTCCTTCCCCTTTCCATCGCCGGAGTAGCAGACGTACGGCAGGCTACAACCCGTACCTTGTAGGTGTTCCATTATGTCGAACGCATCGATTTGCCTCTACCTTTATTATTAATACTGGAAATATATGGAATAAGGACTGAAACTCCTTGCCCTCGTCTGTTTTTCCGCACCAATACAATCTTGGAGTCTTCAAGTCCAGAGTGAAAGGTTCCTTTTAGACAAGCGTGCTCTATCTTAGACCACATCTTTACTTGTTTTTCAAGTGAGTTGGTTGTCAAACGCTTGGCTATCATCAAAAAAAAAGAATAAAAAACCACCGGTAAGAACTCTTAACAACGACGTGTACCGAAAGTTATATAACCGACTTACCCGTTTTTATTCTACGACGGGGAAGCTCTTGGCTTTCATCTCACCTGGTGTCAAGTAATGATAAAAAAAAGGACAAAGGTGAAAATGGCCTTGACCTGGTATACTCAACTGACTTCCTTAGTTTGTATCCTGGCAAGGCATAAGAAAACAAACGTGGGGAATCAAAGCTTTTGAATTCCCTTTGAACTACTGTTTAATATTTTTTAGCTATAATTGACTCTGCCATCTGTATTTTTTTTCCAAGGAGAAACAAAAACGGCAAGCTACAACCCGTACCTTGTAGATGTTCATTGTGCCGAAAACATCTATTCGCCTCTACCTATAAATGAATACTGGTAATTAAACTTGTTGCCCTCGTCTGCTTTTCCACATCAATACAAACTTGGAGATTTCAAGTCCAGAGTGAACAGATTCCTTTTAAACAAGCGTGCATCATCTTAGGCCACATCTTAACTTGTATTTCAAATGAGTGGCTAAATTGGACATCAATAAAAAAAAGCCTTGAAGAATTTACCGCTAAGGCCACATGGTTGGTGGTAGGACTTTGTTCGAGTCCGCCTGGCTAGCTACCACCATCTTAACTAATTCTGTCACCATAATAACAATTTGTAAAAATTGTTGTGTTGCGGCAATTAGAGGTAAGAGAGTCAGTTCCTCAGTTTGTTGAGGATTCCGGGTGAAGTGCGCCTCCACCTTCGGCCTTATCTCAACTTGTAACCAGGTGAGATGAAGGCCAAGTGCTTACCCGTCGTACAATAAAAAAAAAACCTTTTTGTCCTTATACATTGTGTCGTCTAGTGTTTGTTTGTTTAGTATTTTTTTTACATTGTATCATTCAAAGTTATTTTTGTTATATTTGTGTACAATATAGTTTTCGATAGTTAATTAATTAAATCAATTATTGAAGTTATTATTGGGACATTATGGCCTTACTGAGTCATATAACTCGGATGAATCTGTTTATGCTGTGAGCTGCGATTACCTGGGTTCAAATGGATGGAGGCAGCTCAGGTTACTATTTGTGACGTCGATCGAGGGAGGCCGGTGCACATCAGTGGTCGTTTGTGATATGAAATGATGACACAATTCTTATAGCCTCTTCTGGCGCAGTCAGGTGACCATTCACCAAACAGATTACGTCAGTTTAGCTGGAAATCGGGGGATTATCATATAAACGGTTTAATAACCCGCTGATGCCTTGTAAGTCTCGTTACAGCGGGCGACGTTAATGTTTATGTCATCGGCTTATCTCGGCCCCACACGAGACGATGGTTTGAATGAACTGCGTTCATACTTGCACCTATTGCTCGTTGGTACTTTGGCATTGTAAAGGTAGGTGTAATGAACTCAGTGGCAGGCATAGACATAGACATAAATAATCAATAAATAAATAAATGTTACAGGACATTAACTTCACACAACGCCATCTAGCCCCAAACTAAGCATAGCTTGTATTATAGGAACTAGATTACGGATAGAATACTTGTATACTTTTTTTTTTGTAAATACATACTTATCATACAATACAACACCCATACACAGAACAAATATATATATATATATTCATCACACAAATGTTTGTCCTGGGTGGGAATCGAACCCACAACCTCCAGCGCAGAAGGCAGAGTTACTACCAACTGAGCTATGAGGCTTGTTTTCATAGACATGGACAGTCATTTTTTAACTTGTATAACAGATCTAAATTGACATACAAAAAACTAGAATACAATGTAAATAAGGGGTATAGTTTGTGCCGTGTACTACAGCAGCAAATGGGCCACAACTCATTTACTCCCATTATGCTTCACTGCAACACAGGTCAGTGCTGCTATTTTGTGGTGAGCCAAGCCAGTCACTTATCCTCATGAAGCGACATAATACTTTCTGTAAGTTTTTTAACCGCCTCTGTGGTCTAGGGGTTCAACCCACCGATTTCAGATCCAAAGATCCCGGGTCCAATCTCCACGGGGAGTACGTTGGTGGTATGACTTTATTTAAGTCCGCCTGGCTAGCTACCACCATTTTATCTATTTCTGTCGCTTTAATAACAATTCTAAAATTGTTGTGCTCCGGCATTTAGAGGTAAGATAGCCAGTTCCTCAGTTTGTTGAGGATTCCGGGTGAAGTGCGCCTCCACCTTCGGCCTTATCTCAACTTGTAACCAGGTGAGATGAAGGTCAAGCGCTTATCCTTCGTACAATAAAAAAAAGGTCAAGCCAAACAGTTTGCGAGTTTACCTTGTTACGTCGGTATGCAGGGCCTTCTGGGCAAGCTCGGTCCAATGTAGACCTTACTCTTGTTCTGTTCTTAAACTAGACCAGCCAAGGTCAAGAGCTAACCCATCATAAAAGGGTTTCAACCATTGGTGTCGAATGCCACCAGCGTACTTGAAAAAACAAGAAAGATGAGGACTCGATTAAAGCCGAAAGCTAAGAACGTTGTGTATAAGGTAAAACTGTTTCCTCAAGGTCAAGTTTCAGCAGTAGTTTAGAGTAGGCTATCAAACTAAGATAAATATTACTGACCCATTCAACAATTCATATTGTCATATTTTTAATTTAATTATTTTTTTATTTTACGACGGGTAAGCACTTGGCCTTCATCTCACCTGGTTACACAAGTTGAGATAAAGCCGAAGGTGGAGGCGCACTTCACCCGGAATCCTCAACAAACTGAGGAACTGGCTATCTTACCTCTTAAATGCCGGAACATAACAATTTTAGAATTGTCATTATGGCGACAGAAGTAGGTAAGACGGTGGTCTAGCTACCACCGTCGACTTAACTAAGTCTTACTACCAACCAAACCAAGAAAATATATTGTACTCCCCATTGGGATCGAACCCGGGACCTCTGGATCTGAAATCGGTGGGTTGAACCACTAGACCACAGAGGCGATTAAAACTTGGTTTTATCGTTATTATACATGATTTAGAATGATTTGAACTGCCTGGTTCTTATATTTTCTTTTCAATAGGTAAATGTGTACACAGCTTTAGGTACCAATCAAAACGAATGTGTAAATAATTTTATGAAATTATCCGTCGATTTGCAATCAGCTTATAAGCAAATTGCTTTGGGTCTTTTCGGGCCAAATGCTTTTTTTTGTAAGTATATTGAGTAGTGACGTAACATTGGTATTTGATTACTCACAAGATTAGTTTCACACAGCGCCATCTAGCGCCAAACTAAGCAAAGCTTGATAAGGGAACTACAATATGTACCTATAGAATACTAATTGTATAAGTAAATAGTACGAATTATTGTGTAGGACCTCATATTAGGGTAGGCACGATTAGCATGAAATTTTCATGCGTAGAAGCATGAAATTAGACACATGAGTTCTTTGTAAAGTGAAAGTGAGTACTAAGAAAAGAGTCAAAAATTCATCCCCTAAGTGGGTGAAATATGGTTAAGCGTGTGTATGTAGACTCGACTTTTGAAGTTATAATTTTTTATTAAATTAGTCAATTAAAGTTAATGGAAATAGATATTTTTGCATGGACGTTCAATTTCGCGATAAAGTAGGTACTTTCAGTCATTCATTCATATCAGTTTTACCCTCTCTACCAAAATATTTTTTAAGAGCCCTTTAAATCCGCAAACTACATACAACCAACAATACAAAAATAAATACATGAGTGGCCAAGTCGGAAATGGGCCCGCCTTCAAATACGACGGTTGTGGGTTCAAATACAGTCGTGTCAATGGACTTTACGGATTTTAGAATGTTTTTTTTTTATCGTACGACGGGGAAGCGCTTAATGTTTACTAAACTAAACTTTCGTGAGAAAAATGGCATATTCGTAGTTATTAAAGGACTATAAATTCAAATGGCATAATATGTCATATATAGCTTTTATTTCGCTAAGCGGCGACTGGCTTGCAACCTGATGCAATCATATTGAATACAAGCTATTTACAAGCCGTGGGCATGTGCCGAACGTAAGTTTGGACGTGCCTCTGACTACCTCTTATAGGCGATCTTCGTAAGAACTTCGCTCTAAGTTAGAGGTGAATCCTCGAAGGGTAAAAGTTGTGAGTCTGTTACCTACTTTTTTTCGATATACATAATGTATGACCTAGTTATGAATATGATCAATTTCAGATTAACATCTGGATACTCGTGTAGCCACACTTCTGTTTCGTGGCGGCTTTTCTCTTTATTATCCCGATAAAACGACCGCTAAGATCGATGAAAAGGATATTTATGGGTATGGTGACCGTGATGTAGAAATATGACGGATTTTTTGCCATACTTTAGATATAACACTTACATTTTTTTTTATATAATTACTATACAAAGGCCTGGCAAAATAAGTGTGGGTCGTAAGCCGGCGAGATGGGTCGACGCCATAGTCATATATGTGGGTCATTTATGGGTTATACTGGCGCAGGATCGAGAAGGTTGGCACAAGCGAAAGGAAGCCTGTGCCCAACAGTGGGATGAAATATGCTGCACGCAATGATGTTGCATTACTATGGAGCTACAACTGAATTTACCCCTTTTGTCTATATTTTTCAAGAAACGTATTTTACCATTGTTATATTACCTAGCGATTTTTAGACAATAGATAACTTTTTATCTCTAACCTTTATTGATATCATTAAAACTAGGTAACAATTTCATTTTACAATCTGCATTATTGGTGTTAGCAGCATACGAACAAATTGTGATATTAATCGATTACCTAGTTAGATAACGTAAATAATAGTAGGTATTAAAATACTAAAAAGAAAAAGATAATTTAGTTGTAAGGTAAACATTATGTGCTTAATCGGCTTCGAGAAGGTCAACAAGCGAAGAGACGCCTATGCCCAGCAGAGGGATGAGACAGGCCGCACGTGATGATGATGATGATGATTATGATCGACTTCTTGATTGGAATGGTCGGTACGTATTAGGTAGTTTTGTCTCCCATAGATAGATAGATAGATAACTCTTTATTGTTCACTATTTACAAATAACATAACAAAATACAGATAGTGGAAACTTAATCTAAGCGTCACTGGTAAAACAATGGGCGGCCTTATCGCTGAAAGCAATCTCTTCCAGGCAACCGCTGGTTGGACAGATAAGACAACGACTTTCAAGGATGGCAGACTATACGAATAACGAATATAAAACAAAATATAAAATATCAATAATAATCATGATAATAATAATAATGAAGGATAAAAAATATAGTTGAGGAAAAACTGATAGACAATACTGATAAACTTTCAATTTAAAAGTGTGTTGCGATGTCGACTTTTTAATATTATCAGGTAATGCGTTCCACAGCCTAACAGCTGATGATGCCCATGAGATGGACAGACCAAATCAAGGCAGCACTGAATGGTTTCCTTCTACACGACCGTGCAGGACCAAGTCAATCAGGGTAAAAATATGGCGCTGGGTTGTCAAACACGCTAAAATCCCCAACACATGGCAACCATGACCACTCTGGTATCAATGTAGCGACCAAAATGTACTTCCTTATCCTCTGACGGGGAAGCACTTGGTCCTGAAGCGCACTTCACCTGGAATCCTCAATGGACTGACGAACTGTATATTTTACCTCTTAATGCCAGAATACAACAATCTACAATTGCTATGGCAACATACTTAAGATGGTGGTAGGAGTTGTCCTACCACCATCTTTATTCTGTACAGGTAGACTTAAAACAAGCCCTACCAGTCCCACCAACCAAATCGAGTTAAAATCTGTACCTCCCTGGTATAGACCACAGATATATCCTACCTGATACTGGTATAGATCTAGATAGACCACAATTACGGTCAAACCATGTGTGTGTGTGGAGTCTGTTTTCTACTGCTCAGCTACTGGACCATATTTTTCCATATCACTTAACTAGGTTGACATTGAGAAACTCTGCTCATAATTTCTCAATGCCATAATCATGTTACAATGAATCATCGCTAATATCACCATAACATGTTAAAACCAAGCCAAGAATAGCATGACACATGTAGGTACCCAATTCCCATCGAATAGGAAGTATAAAGGAAAGTATTGTATCTATTCCTCACTTCGATTTCCCAGTAAGTAAACATAGATGACTAAACGGATACGATCACCTAACAGGTGAGTCAGCGAGTACCTGGTATCGAGTTTATCGAGTTTACTACTGAATTATCTCAAATTGCTTACGCTTGAATTGAGGTAAACATATTGTTTTGCGAAGGCCGTCGAGATAAAGATTGATTGCATCTTACAGCTATCTGTCATACATATGTACGTATTACGCTATAAATATTTGATATAGTAAGATGATAAGACTGTCGTCGAGTCGGCACCTGCCTGAAAAATGATGTAATAGCATAGTATTAAAATGTAAAAGTTTTTTCAGTCAATCTTTTCACATATATATGTTAAAAGACAGATTTTTGCACTAGAGATATGAAAAGTTTATTTGAGTCCGCCTAGCTACTCTCATCTCACCTAAGTTCGTAATCCTAACAAGAAACTAACTTCTAACTTGTGTCCCAACATTTGAGGTAAAATAGCCAGTTCCTTTGTCTGTTGAGGATTCCGGGTACGCAGCGCTGTGACAGCCTGATTGGTCAGTTGGTAATAGACGTTCATCTTTGGCTTTAGCTTGACACTAGGTGAGATGAAGACTAAGAGCTTCTCCGTTAAACAATAAAAAAGACAACCAATATTCATATAAATATTGAATGTTACAAACATTATGTTAAAAAATGTCCACTAATATTAATATCATCGTCACACTATAAATGTAAGTGCTCCCGGTAAAACAGCGCGAAATTATTATTGGAAAGACAAGTTCTTACATTAAATGCTCATGTAGATGCTTGCTTATGTAATATATTACTTATGTAAATAGCCATGTTTATATCTACCGAACGCTTGCATTTATGTATGAAGGGATTATGAGCGACTTTCACTGCTTTTAGAGGAATATTATGATTGCGTGAATAATATTAACTAGCAGCTGAGTTTTTTAGTAAAATAATACCTATAGTATTAGGGTACATTGAAATGCGTCAGTAGAAGGTTTTCAAGTAAGTACGACTATCAACCAATACATTATTGATTCCTATAGAAACGTTTCTATCAGAAAACGCACCGACGTAATCTTATGTTTTCGTTTAGGTACCTGCTATAATTTTGACAACATAATAAAATAAGATAAGCCCAAGATATAGACGTCTAAAAATATTCACACAACAACGTACGCAACGTACTCGCTGTTAACTTGGTGAATGACAGCTAAGATAAGCGTAGTTCTAAATATTTTTGTTAATTTTTAAAGTCATTCGTCTTGCTCTGTAAAACATTGAGCTACGAAATCAACCGAAAAAAAACAGTTTTTGTCGTAACTACCTACACCTCTGAACACTCAAAAGGTTATCTTAGATTCAAGTTCACAATTAACACAAAGAAACATGCCAAGTTATAACCTAGCACTTAGTACTTGTACTGAACTGTTAATTAGGTTAGTTATATAATTTATTCGGAGCCGTATATTATTTGGTAATTTGATTGCTTACTTACATCAGATTCCATTAATTGTAAGGAAATATGCTTTAAATATTATTTTTTTAACTTTTAACTCAATAAAAATGAATGTTTTCCTACAAGACAGGTTTTATGGGGCTTCATTCTGACATCATATTTTTATATTACATCTGACATTCAGTTCAAGAAATCCCACATTTGCTGTGATCTCATGCAATTTGCATAAATCTCATGCTTTTTGTTTTAAAATGCAAATTACGCAGACAAAGAAGCAGAAGAAGTGCAGTAGGTACCTACCTACGTGTGCATCTGGTCTTCGCCTTTTGCTTAAAATTAATACGGCCCAATTTATAACTTCCTCCTGTTTGGGGAAGTCGATACTGATACTTTACTGATGAAATTAGCTACATAACAGACCGATCGCGTTGTGGTTGCTGTCGTTGTTTTACGTAATGCAGCGGACTTAAAAGCAAGATATACTGAAGGTGACATTGAAGAACTACCTTATCCAAGCTTCTTCAATCACAGCCAACGCTATCGGTGACGTGTCCAACGATTAAAGGACGCAGTAACGACCACCGATAACCACTGATAACTAATCTTGTTCTCGGACGCGAGCGCACTTGTTTGTTTCTTACATCCGTGCGCGGTGTTCGATGTTTGAAAAAAATAAAAATGTATCGCGCGTGAAGAAAGTGTTCTCTATTCACAAAAAGTTTCATGACTCTTTGGTGCTGCGTTCGATTTATAAGTCGTATTAAAACTATTTTGTGTGAATGGAAACGTTTCGTGCCTTTGTGGACCTCTGTTCGATTTATAAAATATACCTATTAAATCAATTTTGAAAGGAATTAATTCGTTTTCACGGTGTTCTGAATTTAAAAAAGAAACTAAAAGATTCAAGAATATACCTAACCTATCTTGAGACCAAATGAACTGACAACAATGATAGTCAAACTATGATTATGATTATTATTTAATTATGGTATCTATATAATTATAGTTATCTCATACCTTTAAAATGTATTCTTTGTGAAAGTTATGTGCACGGATATTTAAAAAAGGTTATCGATATTTTACAACGTAACATCTGTTTACCGTTAGCTTAACATTTTCATCGAGCATCTACTTATGCATAATATAACAAGTGTTAAACTAGTAAAATGGAAGCGGTTTTTGTATAACTAGTTATTGCGTAACTGGTTCGGAAAACTGTTATTTAAGCAACATGTTAATTCAAAAGTCGAGGTTAATGGAGTTGATCGAATTTTCGTGAATTGAATGAATCAGTGATTGTTATGATGCGCGCGCGCCTGCTAGTCTCGCGATTGTGAATTTTGTGTTTTAATGATTTCAAAGATCGTGGATTTCTCCTTAAAATGAATATGTAGTCGTGATTGCTTTGTTCTGTGATAATGAGTGTACCAAATTTGAGTGCGGACCAAATTACAGGTAATTTTTTAATGAAGTAACCATTATATTTTTATCCGTTTAAATTGATGGCGTGTGACCTCATTTATGTCGCATATGCACTCGTGACCTTTCACTGCCGCTTAATAAAACATCACGTACAAAAATGCAAGATCGCCGATATGCTTTGCATCTGAGCTAGATTATTATCATTTGGTAAGTATAACCTACTTTATGCAGAACGCTAATGTTTAGACTGGGTCGTGTTGTACCTGAAAATCTTAACTAAGTCTCAAAAACGAATAATCATTATCTATACCTATTAATTTTCCTCTGTGTCTGATACCGCGCCGCCGGTATCAAACACTGAGGTCCCGGGTCCCACATGTTCCCCATGAGGACATGGGGATGAACATTTGTGGGGGTTTACTTGGTGGTAGGGCTTGATTTCAGTCCGCTTGGCTAACTACCACTATTACAAGCCTCATAGCTCAGTTGGTAGTAGCTCTGCCTCCTGCGCTGTAGGCTGTGGGTTCGATTCCCACCCAGGACAAACTTTTGTGTGATGAATAAAGATGTTTGTTCTGTGTTTGGGTGTTGTATCATATAGTACGTATGTATTTACAAAAGTATTTAAGTATTATATCCGTAATCTAGTTCCTATATTACAAGCTGTGTAAAATTAATGTCCTGTAATATTAATGTCCTGTAATATTTATCTCACCTGAGTGTACCGTAAAAACAACTCTCAGTCTAAAGAGTATTCCGGGTAACATGATTATGTCATATTTTGTTTTTGTGTTTTCTACTAGAGTTGTGAATATTTTAAATGATGATTTAATTATTGTTCCAGCCCTTCATCATAAATTAGTAATTTTTATAATCATACCAATAATATAAACTGGCTGAACGGAATCTAATGAAATTCCGTTCAGCCAGTTTTTATATTATACTTTTATATCTTAAATTGTTTAACTTTTTAAAAAGTACGACAGTAAGAAACGACGGTTTCAACCGCTCGTCTATCTAACGTTCTGGGTTGCATTGTTTGTCGAACTGTAATCACTGTCGGCCATTACACTGACAGATAACTAAATATGCCATTAGGTGGACACAGAATATTATACAGAACGTAAATAGGTATGCACTGTGCCTGTTTGTTTACGATAATACCGTTGAATTGAAACTTTCGTGGCAAATTTATTAAAAACTCGCTTTTATATTCGATAGTGTTTTGTAGTGCCGCGAGCTACATGTAGCCCGCGGAGGTGGACCTTCAACTTGTATTGAGTGCTTAGTTTTTTTTTTTTTTAATATATTTACAAAATTTTTGAAAAAAATAATACATAAGAAAAAGAAATGTGACAAAAAATATATAATAAGTACAATCTGAAGCAGATAAATTTCTTGATCAAATTTCGAACGTGTTTGTTCGCTTTTAAAAGCATTAATTTGTCTCTTGAAGCTAGAACTTTGTTATAATGTTGGTATGACTCAAACTGTTTCCAAGCTGTGCAAATAATTATGTTGGTATTATGAGTAATCATAGTCTGCCTTTATGCTTATGCCTGGTGAAGTAGTAAATTTTTCAATACTAATTGATCTTCACATTTTAACACCTTGTGAAACAACTAACTCGGCTCTTCGTTACGTAGTGCGTCGCATGATTAACACCTTTTATAATTTTTTTAGACAATGTGTTTTTTTTTGCGTGGTCTTTATTTAATTTAAGAAACTTGAAGCTTCTGTTTTAACCTCATTTGATTTCTGATATTGAATTGTATCATTTACCTACTAGCATTTTGTTTCCTTGTAGAGGTTTTATCACTCTATTTATCTTCTTTCATAATTGTATCTATTCATTAATTAATAAATAAAATAAAAAATAAAAAAATCGGAAAACTTAATCCATATACATGGTTAGTACACACATAAGCTTATAATACTAAGTTAGTAGGCACACAATAAAATAAAATAAAAATAAAGACAATAGTAGATGACCAACCTATGTTGGTTTGATCACCCTTAGAACAAAGCATTTCGGGACTGGTGAACCTATCCGATATGACTCTCAGGATGCTGTTTAGACTAACCCGCACTCTGCGAATCAGGGAAGCAGTTTTTTTGCGGAGAATGGCTTCGAAACTATCTGTTTAGTACTCCGTTCTCCATCTCCGATGCACTGCAGAAGCGGGGCAGCCCTAACATCATCCTATTTATGTTATTTCTTCAGTAATTTATTTTTTCTACTATAATTACCGATCTAGTTGCACTCTGTAACTGATTAATTATGTGGTCATCGCTGAGGGCCACCATATTTCCATCTTTATATGTAATTACTTCTATATATTTAACATTTATATTGTGGCTGTTTAATGTTGCTCATCAACTAAATATTGACTATTTTTTTTTTGGGACAATGTTTTATTTTTATTAAATCATTAGTTAGATTTTAACCTCTTCTCTAGCTAAAAATTATTTAAAGTACAAGCAACCAATACTAATTACCAGTTATTATCAATGTTTAGACAATTATAAGAAAATGTATGTCTTGGGATCAAAAGTCATATGTAATCGACATTATGTCGCAAGGTTTATCAGTAAAATGACTCAATGTTAGACAAATTACTGAAATCCGTGTTGCATTTAAAAACACTATAAATGCACCATACATCATGGTTAAGCTAAGTGGTAAAGGCTACTTTCCACTAAAGTAGAAACTAATATATTTTCACATGATACTGCAAAATGATTTTGGTTATTTGTTATGAAGTATTATGTTATGCCGTGACGGTCACGGCTTATGAATCGACCTCTCCAACTCAGTCCATGGATGTCGTAAAAGCTGAGTAAAGGATCTCAACAAAAAAGGGGAGCAGCTTCCTTCTGTGTACCTTTACTGTGATCATCAATTCGCCTGCCAAGTGCGGTGATTATGACAAAGCCTTCAATTTTGGGTGAGGCAGTGGCTGCTGAAGCAAGTCGGGAGTAATTCCGAATTAAAAAGTAGGTAGCCAATACTGTTCCTCGAAACATTGGTACACTGTATTCATGCTTATTTTATAAAGATTAACAAAGTAAACAAATTAATAAACAAACATCTGAGACGCTTTCAAATTTTTATTATTAGATCACCGATCCACTCGCCAAGCGTGCTGTAAGAGGCAAAACCCTAAATTTGTTGTGGCGGCTCTGTCTAGCAGTGGACATTAATAGCTAAGGTAGTAGTAGTAGTAGTAGTAGGATGAACTAAAAAAACTACGGATACTAGCTCAGCGAACAACAGCCTTTACGGGCACTTAAATCAAACATTTACGTGGCTACTCTAAGTTAAGTACCTACAATGGAAGCGGTTTTCGATAGAATTGTAGCTTCAAAACACATTGTGGATTTAAAAATGTTTAATATTGCCACTACATATTTACTTTTATTAACCGTAACAACGACATTTTTAAAATGTTGCTAGCTACCACAATCTTACTTATATCTGTCGCCATAATAGCAATTGTAAATTGCTGTGTAAGATAGGCAGTTCCTAAGACTTTTGAGGGTTCTGGGTGAAGTGCGTTTCCACCTTCGGCATCATAACTCGAAACCGCAAGAAATGAAGGCCATACCCTTCCCCGTCGTACAATAAAAAAACCCTCACTAACTGAATCTTTACCTGCCAAATCAGCCCGGAAATATATAAAATATTGTAATAAATAGCTTGTAAATAGGGCTATATACTGTAACAGAATATGTGTACTATGCCGAAACGGGGTTATCCGACCCGACTCGGGGAACAACGTTTGTTTTACGACTTTTTGAATTTTGGTTCAAAGTTTTTGGTAAAACAGGATCAAAGTTCTGATATCAACAGCTGGTTTTTTGAGTTGAGACTACCCTAAAATCAGCTGTTTCTTAACTCGCGACAATGACCTCAGCTCTAGACAGATGAGGCAACATAGCAGAAGGTCACAATCACAAAGAACGAAAAGCGCTTTCACTAACAGAGGAAAATCGTCGACAAGCCTGGGCTGCTAATGAGACAATCCATTACTAGAAGGTTTAGTTTGTCAAATCAATAAGAATTTTATCTATCTGTTAGCTAAAATACAAAATAATCGTTCCTATAATGTACTTTTTTTCGTCCAATATCGCATTTATCGTTCTTTTTGTAACTAACTGTAGGTGCCTATGTCATTTATCAATGTGTATGTTCTATCTAATAACCTACTTTCACGAGATGACTCCAAGTTCTCACTAAAATTGGTTCATCTGTCCTTAATACTCTTTGACACAGACAATTGCAACAACCGATACCTACCTACCTACATGCAAAGTGCGGTAAAGGAATAGGGTCGTCACTATTTATTGTCATTGAGAAAATGAAAAAAATTGTATGGGAAACTGAAAATGGGAATTCACTGTTATCTCCCCACCACAATAAATACTTTTCCTGGTCCGAAAAGCCCCCCCACTGCTTAGTACATATATTATGTTTCACCTTGTATAGTCTTAGGCTATGTTACTATTTGCTATATTTATGTAGGCAAATTTCACATTTCTGAAACTACGGTTTACCAATAACCGTATGTTTGTACCTAACGCTGAGAGACCACCCTAACCCGTACACACCATTTCGGACATTCACACGCTCACAGCCTCTTGGTAAGCCCTTACAAAACAACCCTAACTGATAAAGGGCTGCCGTTTTAATTGTCTGATTGTAAAGTTCGCGAGAGTTTTCATTTTGATTATTTCAGACGTTGGTGTACCTCAATTTTCTTTGAATTTTTCTGCGACGTGAATGCGATTAGCCTTCATTTGTCCTGGTGTCAAGCTATGATAAAGCCGGAGGAAGCACACTTCACCTGGAATCATAAACTGTCTAAGGAACTCGCTATCTTACCTCTATATGTTGGTACACAACAATTTAGAGTTCTTGTTACGGCGACAGACTCAGGTAAGATGGTGGTAGCTAGCCAGGCGGACTTAAAGAAAGTCCTACCACCAACCAAACTAAGCATAATATTGTACTCCCCTGGTGATAGAACATGGGACTTCTGGATCTTACACCGATAAGCGAACCACTATACCACAGAAGCGGTAAATAGACATCATCCGGAATCCTCAACATACTGAGGAACTGTCTATCTAACTTGTTAATACAAGATGGCGTCATGTTTAAGGATGGTTCGTTCGATCTTAGCTCCAAGTAAATACTTGGAGCTAAGATCGAACGAACCATCCTTAAACATGACGCCATACACTTAATTCACCTGAGTTAATTACTATGAGTTCTATTAGATTATCATGGTAACTCGTAAATTCTCCCGCGGTACTGAATCCAGCTCAATAACTCTGCTGATTCGTATTACTCTCTTCAAGGTTAGGTCATACTGTTCTAGCTATTTAACTGTAAAACAGCACATACAATTTTCAATTTTCTTGGTTTTACCAACACGTTCAACAACTGCCTATATTTACAAATGTTATTATGACACTAAAATTCACAACCCACGACGGGACGCGAACCCGCGTCTAACAAAGTCTAATATAGCTGAGATATATGACACAAAAGTTAGGAATCTACGTCGATACTCCCCTAGCTCAGTTGGTTAGAGCGTTTCCGGCTAAAGGTAAAGACGCGGGTTCGAGTCCCGTCGAGGGTTGTGATTTTTTGTGTCATAATAACAATTGTAAATGTTGTGACCAAGTGCAATCACTTGAAATAAGAGTAGCAGAAGCCCCCAGTGAAAGGGCTCGTCCGGAGAATTACTACCACCGTACTTATTTCAGCCGCCAAGCAGCATCGCTGTGTTTCGGTTTGAAGGGTACGGTTGACGGTGAAATTACGAGTAAGTGAGGCAAAGTCGAAGTCAAAGTCAAAATTTCTTTATTCATTAAGATTTTTTAGGATCATTTTGAAACGTCAAATCTACCTTCTGATCGGAAAGGCTTAACACCTTTATGCCTCAAGCTGACGGGCGCAGTACAGTGCCGTGTAGGCTATGTTCTTTGTGGATGTGACTTAACTCACTTAACACCAGGTGCGATACTTGCTTGTCCCGTCTCACTAGTAGTATCAAAAAAAAACTTTTATTAAACTGCCTATATTATATCATCCATAATTATTTTATGCAAAGTAGCGAGTCGATATTGATAATTTTTATATTAACCTATATCATTTGAAAGTTTATTCTTGTCGATTAGGTCGCTTACATAAGTTTTTTTATGTAATTTGAATAAATATGAACTTCGATTTGGTCCCCTGCTGGGAAAGCCTCTGTTCCACGTGGTTTACGTCTATCATTTAATGATACTAGCATGGGAAAGCTTAGCTTCCATTCGCCAAGCATCCCATGGTTTTCTGTAAAGATCTATGTATCGTGTTCCGGTAATTTATCTATTGGACACATATTTAATAAGTAGCTCGTAAAGAAAACATGTTAAATTCAAATGGAGTAACAACGAATTTCGTTTGATCCAATATTAAAACTTTTGTGGATAATTTTAACTCTGGGGAAGTCTGAAATTAGCGCCAATGAAAGAAAGAGTAAGATGTTATAGGTTTGCATATAGCATGGACATGTCATGCGAAGAACAAAAGTCACGTACTAAAAGAAGGTTAATAATGAATGTGGACGGACGTAGGAGTAGGGTAGACCGAGGAATATAGATGGATGGATGTGTGAGTAGCGATAAGCATATGAGAAGTGTGGAAGCTGAGTTGACTGGAAATTTTAGAAGAGGAGAACGAGTTATGCCGCCTTTGTGTGTGAAAAGGACAGCAAAAAGAAGAATTGCTACAAGTATTTCAATTCAGTGAATCTTTATAAATTTTGATCAATCGGTATCAGCTTCAGTATTTGCACACTGAATATATTTAAGCATTGTTTCGTTGCTAAATTTCCCATTCACCACACGCAATTATTTCAGATGAAACGTTCAAAACGTTCGCGCAATTTTCGTTCGTCCAATTTTCATAATTCAGTAGGATATCACTTTTCTCGGTACTATCTCAATAAGTCATAAGTTATAACTATTATATCATAAGGTATCTTAAATAAAAATTTGAATAAAACTAATAATAAAAATAATATTAAGTCATAAATATATTAATTAACATTGCTCCTGGGAAAAAGTTTGAATTCATTTTATTTTGAAACTATAAATACATCAAACGTAAAGAATACTTGCGAGATAAGCCATTGTTTCTAATTTAAGTTGCTGGACTTCGAACGCATTTTATTCAGCCTTAAGTTTAACTTCTACCTACTGCTGGGCAGAGCCTCCTCCGAAGTTGGAGGGTATTTATTATTCATGTTGTATCTAATTAGACTGTAATACTTATTAACAATTGTATTTTTTTGTTGCAGAGATCGAAGCAGCAGAGGCCTGCAAATGGCTAAGAGCTGCCGGCTTCCCCCAATATGCACAGATGTACGAAGGTAAGTCCGGTCTCTTCTTCCTCATTGTAAGGGCACTTTTGACAGAGATTTTGGACAAAGGCATAAAAGTAAGATAAATAGTTGACGGCTGATGCAAGTTTAAAATCATCATTAGATGAAGTAAGTCTATAATATTTTTCCTAATTCAAAAACAGAACGAGGTCTTAACTTTGTGACCTGGGCAAGCATGTGGATGAGTCTATGATGGTGGTGAGGTCTTACACACATCAATCCTATACAACAAGCCTCATAGCTCAGTTGGTATTAGCTCTGCCTTCTGCACTGTGGGTTCGATTCCCATCCAGTACAAAAATTTGTGTGATGAATATTGATGTTTGTTCTGTGTTTGGGTGCTGTATCATATAGTACGTCTGCATTTACAAAAAGTATTTAAGTATTATATCCGTAATCTAGCTCCCATATTACAAGCTATGCTTTGTTTGGGGCTAGATGGCGCTGTGTAAAATTAATGTCCTGTAATATTTATTTATTTAACTATTCAATTGGATATATATTTAGGATATCATATTTCAAATAAAATGTTATTGTTTTATAAATTTCGACTCTATTAATTGATGTAATGTACGTAAGAGCTGGAGATTTATGCAAATAAAAAAAACAAGCGCTTTTTTTTATTAAATGTGCAGGGCATAAAACAAACTTTTGTGAAATATTTTTTCTACCAGTAATCAAATGTTCTGATTTTTTTCTAAAATTCAAGTTATTTCAAAATATCCCTAGACATCGATGATGTGTGTGTGTGTGTGAGTATATCTTACGATTGTATTGATATCACGGAACCCTCTAACTTGATAACTGTTATAATAGGTTGGCACCTACAATAGGAACCCGGAACATTCCCGACCTGTCCCAACAATCGATTTATCATACTTACGGACTGTTCCACATTCGGGACAGGGTGTTTAAAGTGATATATGATCGCGTCGGAGTTTGTTGTGAAATGGGATTAGGATCTTTGGGCTTTGGGTGTTATTTTAACATTGTTTACATGTTAAACCCGGTGGGTTTTTGACGTACAGCTACAATGATAATTACCTTTTCACATCATTATGTTTTTTAAAAAATATCATCACATTAGTGTCCACTGTTGGATGGAACCTCAGAAGCTGGAGGTTTCGAAATTATCACCAAGCTGGCAGGCGGATTGGTAATCGCGGTAAAGCCAAAGTACAATTTACATTTATTCAATAAAAAGTACAATTAAACTATGTACAAAGGAATCAGTCAGATTACCTAAGGACCGTTACAAACGGCCTATAGGTAACTCAACTGTTCCAGACCAGTACCAGACGGTAGCGTGTCCAAGACACTGGCTGCATTGCCACGCTGAATAGCTATGCTAATTCGCTGGCCTAAATAAGAGCCAGCCCTTGGGTCACGTGTCGCCTCAATCAAAAGCCTCGCAAGATTTTTGAAAATAGTACATGTATACACTAAGTTCTAAGCTATTTATACATAATACGGGACATTTAATTTTACTGTTATATTAACTTACATAAAAACAGGTAGGTACGTTAAAAGTACCAACAACAAAATATCTACCAAGATTTGATGTGATTAAAGATTTAACGAAAACGCTCGAATACACTTAAATAACTACACAGTGAATTCCAAAAATGTTTATGTTGAATTTTAAGATGTGGAAATTGAATGAACTAATGAGTTTATTCGTATACTGAGGATAGGTTTTAAAAATAATTCTAAATCAACGTTGCACCCTGTACTTCGGAGGTAAACGAAGCTCAGCTGCCGCCCGATCCTCTCAATTGACCACTATTCAAGCGAATAAATGAAATGTTGATATGGATATGATTTCAAATTATAATAATGTTTTGTTTCTGTTTAAATTTTCTGGACGCCATTATTTCAAACGACTTATAAGATGACTTATAGCCCAAGGCCGTTATCTCACCTAGCGAATTAGCATTGCTAATAAGCGTATCAATGCAGCCAGTGTCATGGGCACGCTTCCATCTGATACTTTACTGGATCGATATACCTTTAGACCATTTGTAACGGTTCTAGGTCCGTCCTAGGTCCTACTTCTATCTATATTTATATTTATATATATTGTAAATAGTTAGTAATGTTGTACATATTGTTTGTGTAACAAATTACTTTTATATATAGAAGTTATTGCTACAGAAATTTTGCTCAGGTACCTACGACATTTAAGTTTGGTTTTTAAATGGGCTAGCTATGAAATAGCACAAATGAAAACTATCAGGTTAAGGGATGATTTTCGAAATATAGGGGTAATATTTGTCTTTGTTTTTTCTGAAAACACAATAAGAATGACAAAGGGGTTCGTATAGGAAAACACTTTTCCATGTTTTATTTGATTTATAATAATTTTCTATAAATATTAAATCACCATAGACACAGATTATTGATATCCGATTATAGCTTCTGCAAATATTTTTATGGTACCTAACCTATGTGCCATTTTGAAACACGTCTAACTACGTTTGTATGACATAGTGGTACTACTGGGTTTTATTAAGTCTTAAGTTTGTCTTTCCTAAAAAAATTAACAAACTTATCCACAGTCACCTTTCCTTCTCTGTTGACAATATAAACGAAATGATCCTTTAATAACATCTTACGGAAATACACACGCACTCATACCAACTGTACTAATAATCTGTGATGTCGTCATACAAACTGTGGCGATACGCTGTGTCTTCTTAGAACCAACTATTATTTTAACTGTGAGTCTTCGGCATTCCTTTCTATCATCAGATCTATTGGAGATGATTGAATGTCCCGGTATTTTGAATAAATACTGTGACTATAAATAACTTATATTTTATGATGTAGTGTAGGTTTATTATGTACAGGTATATCATTTATTTGTAAGAAAAGGAGGTAGACTTTAATGATTGGAAAAATGCGTATACCGGTATACGGTTGCATATCAAAATATTTTCGACATGACTGAATCATGCAGACTGATGTAATAAACGAGAATGTTTAGAGTTAAAATATCTCGTTTTTATATGAAGTTATTTAAGTTTTATCGTCTTTTGATAAAACACTGTAGACATAGACACAGGCTGGCGTTGATGAAAAACTTGAGACTTAGATAAAGCCATAGATAAAACCGAGACGAGTAAACTTTGTTAATAAGAAAAATCTTATAAATTTTACCGGTGTCGACGACGGAGGCGACATTGTACCGAGAACTAAGACATTATGTTTATATGGACTATGATTTCACCGTCTCTCAATGACTACACCTAATAAATTTGTTTGTACAATGAATGACTGGGTGAGAGACAACGCCAGACTAAACGCATGAAATTTGGCACTGAAAAACAGTATGTATCAGTATTCATAATTTCAGCTTACATACGTCCACTGCTGAACATAGACCTCCCCCAATCGACGCCACAAATTGTGTGGCTCAGCCACTTCCATCCGTCGATGCATCAGTTTAAAAAACTATACTGTTTGTAGAAATTTGAGACTAAGGGATGTATACCTAAGATTTTGCCGATGGTGAAATGAGTAGATGTCCCCTAACCTAACCTATAATATCTATTTATATACTTTAGCGCCACTATATTTTTATGTACCTACCTGTTACGTAATTGTTTTTTGTAATGCGAATGTAAATAACACCTTTATAGTAATATTGCATTTCCAAAAATCCAAATTTATCGAAATCAATAAAAACAACTTTGCGTTTCTGTTTTAATCGACGATTATCATATGGGTTTATTACTAATCGTTAAATTGATAAGTTATCGAAATATTGGAACGAGTAAAAGTGCAATTTTATGAGGTCTTTGAGACTGAACACACATTGTGCAATCTGCGTGGGATTTGTCGTTAGTAATAGGTCAAGGAGAATTACGTATAATGGTTAACTTATCGATTAACACGATTTATTTGTCAAACAATATTAAATGGAGTATGCTGCACAAGGAGATCCTTAGGTGCAGGTTTAATTCTCTCTCTGAGCTTCGTTTCCTCAGGGTTGAGGGTCGCGAGTTCAGATCTCTTTCCATAATATTTTCTCAGGGGCTTTTGATTAAGGTGACAGTGACCTGGGCTGGCTCTTATTTACTGGCACGCTTCCGTCTGGAACAGTTGAGTTACTTATAGGCCGTTCGTAATGGCTCTTAGGTAATCCGACTGCATCGTTTAACATACTAATTTTATTGATTGTGAATAAATATATTGCACATTTTCTCTAATAATACTTTCCACTTAGCACGATCGTTGGTGTTTAGAAATGTTCATTGTGTCAAGTGTTCATTACGGTGCAGATTGGATCCGTCCATTGAATAGGACTGCGACATCTGGGCCTCTTTCCTTCGATTTTTCTAGTGACGGTTAGCTTTTCAAGGTTGTCAGGATTCATTCGTACCATGTGCCTGAAGTATTCTAGTTTCAATATTTTCTAGGTTTGATTATGTATTCTTATAATAATGCCACAGCCTGTATTATTTAAAACAAATAAAAAAATATTTATTTGCAACTCTGACAACATAATTAAGTATTTTCTTACAAACAAACGAAGTAGACATAAATACATATACAATAAAAATAAGCATAAAAATACGTTGCCGAGAAATAAGAAGGTTTTAACTCAGCATATGCTATGCAGGCTCTGAGAACCTGCGCTGATCTTATGTTAAAAACCTTTTGAACCGTTTTATTTATGAGACTAATGTTATGAATCAATAAAATCAAAAAGCGTTGGTCAGGCCAACGCTTTTTGATTTTATTGAGCTACAGGACAACACATGCGTTTTGATCCAGTGGTTGGGAATCAGTCCATCCACCATGACCTGGAAGGAGATTTGGTTTGATTCTAAAAGAGAGAGAATATTATTCAAGGCTGCGATTTAAAAATTGGAACGTGTATTTGTGCCTAGGTAGAGGTGTACTTATAGTGTTATACTAGATATCGTACACTCGGTATTTTACAATTAAATTATTATTATCCGCACATATATATTTAACAGGTATGTAAAGACAATAGTTTCGACAGTACGCGGGAGACCCAGTGCCTTCTAAGAAAGCTCTCTCAGACGTCATCTTTGCTCTGGCCTAGAGCTCAACAATCCAATAGGTCAAGATCTTACCCATAATTTATTTTAGAAACCAAGTGACATAAGACTTGGAAAGGTTGAAAAGAACCCGTGTCCTGAAAAAAATATGTGATTACTCAGGGAGAACCGACATAAGAGTATATCTTACACGCCATCTATAGCTATATCTGCTATGCATCTATATCATCTATGCATCTGTTGGGGTACCAACCAATAAGAACAAAAAAAAACCATCATACTATAATGATGAATGATGACTAACTTTATTACAATTTATTAACATAATTGCAAACTAAACCTCGTTTCTGTAACGGATTCTAAGTTTTTATGACTATGTAAAAACCACTCGCTTTCAATTCAACAAAGAACAACTCAATAAGCGTCTTAAATTATTTTTATAGGTTTCCAATGACATAATCCATGGTTTTTTGCTGAAATTTATATTTTAAAAATGGTTTTTAGTGAAAGTGTCCGCCTACTTTTAAATCGTAAACCAATAGAGATCAGCTAAAATAAGTAGAGCCAGTGAACTCCATGTTCTGAGTACTTTTAGTTAGTTTCTGACCTGACAAATTATTTTTTTGCATTTTTAACTGGATTTTAACGGGTTCGATCCCCAGGGGGAGTACATAATGTTGTACTTGGTTTAGTTGGAGGGAGGACTTTGTCTAAGTCTGCTTAGCTAGCTACCACCATCTTGCCCAATTCTGTCGCATAATCATTTCAGCCCACATACGTCTGAACATAGGCCTCCCCAATCGACGCCATAGATAGTGAACCTAAGCCGCCTCCATCCATCGACTCCTCGCAACAGCCACAATGTCGTCGGTCCATCGAGTGGGGGGTCTTCCCACAATCCGTTTCGCGTTTAATCGCATAATAACAATTCTAAAATTATTGTTGTGTTCCGTGATTTAGAGGAAAGATAGCCAGTACCTCAGTTAGTTGAGAATTTCGGGTGAAGTGCACCTCCACCTTCGGCTTTATCTCAACGTGTAACCAGGTGAGATTGTTTTATTATTGTACGCTTCCACGTCGTACAAAAAAAGGTACCTTAATTTTTTGTAAAACTTGATTAATCAGCATTAGCATTTTTAACAATTCGTGGAGTTGTCCAGCTATATTCTTTAGGCTGTGTGCACTCAAATGCTTTACGTCATCCCAGAGCCAAACAAAACATTAACCGATTAGCGTTATCTACCAGGTAAACATTTCTTTTGAATGACTAAATTTTTGAAAAATCACGCCAAAATCAACCCAGCACCCTTGTGATAAGTGCTTAAACTTCTTATCTTGTTTGTGGTGTGTCGACGTGATAGACATAGAAGAAACCTACAAATAGCTTCGTTTCAAAATATTGAACTCAATGACAATGCAGGTAAGATTAAAATTAGGCTGATCAAAATAATTGCTATTTAAAAATACTTAAGGGTAGCAGTAGGGGGTCGGCACTCTGTCAGAATAAGGTATAACTGTCAAAATACCTTTTCGGTGATTAGCTCAGGTATATTTTGATCTGTCATTCTGTGACAGCTCGTTGTGGAGTGAGGACCTATTTTGTGGCTAGTGTGTTTAGCTGTGTGCAAAAACTGTGTGTGTTTATTATGTTATAATTATTAAGTAGGTACTGGTGATTACGGTAAGCGATTGTATTAAATCACCTTAAATCTGATTCAATTAATCTCGTAGGAATGAAATCAGCGCATTGATAATGTGTTCGAGATAAGGTATGTTATTATTTAAGATTTTAAATTACCTAGTTCCTATTTCTGTACCTACTGTTCACAACTACCTTCTGTTTATTAACGTCACTAAATGTTTATAAACGTTTATTACATTAATCGACTTGCGTTATTATAGCATTTGTATAATACACGGTATTTAAAAGCTTCTGCTATCTGTAGTAATTATTAATAAAATTATAATTTGAAGACCGCTGCTATGTAAGCCTTATCTCAACTCATTCATAACGTAAATTCGTCAGTGGGCGTCTGAGAGCTCTATTTAAAGCAATCAGTCTGCTCTAATGAATATTCAAGTATCAAGCCCTAAGTAAATCTCCGAAGGTATAATGAACATGATGGGCAAGGTATGAACGACCCCCTATGATACTGATGAATATAATTATTAGAATCGAAAGCCAGGTCATCAGCCGGTTGCCAGTTGTCAAACGATTGGGCATGCAACATTTTTATGGCCCAATTGATGAGTAGTGCTTCATCAATTCCTGGGTCTGTATCTGTTTGTACGTCGATGAAACGTTTGGTCTTCATCTCATCTGGTTCCAAGCTATGATAAGGACGAAGGTCTCGATTCCGGGTGAAGCGTACTTCACCCAGAGTCCTCAACAGTCTGAAGAACTGGCTAAAATAGCCAGTTCATGGCTTTCTCTCAATGCTAGAACACAACAATTTAGAATTTTATAGCAACAAATTTAGGTAAGGTGGACTTTAAAATAGTCCTACCAAAAATCAAACCAAGCTTAATATTGTACGTCGACGAGTCCAGTACGATCGAACTTGGGACGTCTGGATCTATGATTTTGATCTTGGTGGATTGGGCACAGCCAAGTGTTCCTTCAGACACCATCTCTCGATCCACACCTTTCATGACCATAACATCCTTAACACAATATTCAATCGACACATGGACTCATCAAGGACTTTCTAAAATAATCAACCTTTTTTATTGTACGACGAGGAAGTGCTTGGCCTTCATCTCACCTGGTAACAAGTTAAGATAAGGCCGAAGGTGGAGGCGCACTTCACTCGGAATCCTCAACAAACTGAGGAACCTTTAAATACCGGAACACAACATTTTTTTTAAGAATTGTTATTATGGCGACAGAATTGGGTCACTGGATGGTGGTAACTAGCCAGGCAGACTTAAACTAAGTCCTACCACCAACCAAACCGAGCACAATATTGTACTCCCCTTGGGGATCGAACCCGGGACCTCTGGATCTATAATCGGTGGGTTGAACCACTAGACCACAGAAGCGGTTACCTCATCGTGATACCGTTTCCGTCCTAGTAGTTTTGAGTTTTTCCTCCTTTTAACAGATTACTCAAACGTCAGACCTCATAACTACACAGTAGCTCTTTGTTTTGAATACTTATGAAGATTAATTGAATTGAATTGATGCTTTCGTTAAATAATTCCATACCGTCTGAAAGGGCAGCGATAGACAACGTGGTATATTATTTTCTTATTTAGCTCGATCAATCAACAATTCAGTGTTTGTATAGTCTATAGGGCACGAGTGAGAATTGACCTTGACCGTTTCGCATGAAAACTTATGATGCGTGGTCTATAATAACAGAGGCAGCGTGAGAAGTTGGAAGGTCTGTTGTCCACGTTTGCATAATTTGTTCAAGTTTGTTGGCGGAATTTGGCCTAAAACAACAGGTTTGCTAAAGCAAACAGCATCAATGCGTGCACCAGTGTGTTTTTGCACGTAGTAGTTTGACGAAATTCGCCTAAAAGTTAGGCTTGCTAAAGCAAACAGTTCGCGATAGTTTGCTCACGTTTGCGTAAATAAACGAGTTTTCGCTGAAGGCTACAAATACATGTACACTCAACAAATGCGGGCAGTAAAAAAGCTCAGCCAGACTACTTAACTACCTACTACCTACTACCTACTTATATCCTGACTGCAAAATTATAAATATCATGAGTTTTCGCGTAATGTTTATAATTTTTTTTTCATACTTTGAATCCTCCAGCCTTTGATGACGGTTGTCAAGATTCGCACCCATTTAAACTTACCAAACGACTTCTCGATCGTCATGGCGCTCCAATTAAATATACTTTGAACGAATGTATGAATTTAGAATGAAATTGAATTTCGTTTTGTCAATTAAATAGACATACATACCCTCGAAAAACATGACCTGAGGCAGTCGGGCAAAAAGCACGGCGCAGTGCATCATCATCATCTTCCTGTACTTGTTCCGCTCTAGGCAGGGCCATCACAGCATGTTCTTATCTTTTATTTACTTCTATCAGCCGTCACCTGATCATCCACTCCTTTCACACACATGCACTCTTTTACGCAGTTCACCTCTCATCATCACGCCATCTCGCAGCACTCAAATAAAACTGGCCAAGTGCGGACACGCCTACCAAGGGTTCCGAACCACATTTCAAGTTTCAAGACAATAAACACGTTTTATAATACCCGCATTGTTTTTTTCTTTTATTGAAGTGAGAGATTTTTGGTAGGCAAAACTTAAGGGTTCACGTCACTGACATGCGACGATAATGTGACGTGTTGCGCAAGACTGGCATGGCGGCTGACGTGATTAGTGAGATTTCTAGTTTCCGCGGATTATAAAATGAAATCCATAATTTTGTTAAATAATCAATTTCAATTTCACCATTAGAACCAGGGAAAAAGAAATGTATTGCAAAATATTTAATGTTTCTAAAATGTATTTTTTTTTATATATGAATAGATTTTCGAATAAAAGTTAAAAAAATACTGCAGACGGTTTAAAATAATGTTAAAGTTTCAAGTTTTCACTTCGTTAAACACTCCCTATGACTGCCTATTTTTTATTATTTTGTTGTTGTAGTGGGAATAAAATTACAAACTCTGTAAACATTTCAACTGTCTACCTATTACGTTTCAAGAGTACAGCCCGCTGTCCTGTTGGCATTTATGACCTTGTTGGTAGCACCCTTTTAGAACAGAACCCTAAAAAGTGTTGCATCCTCAGCAAAAAACACAGCAATTATTATCTCTTACCTCGGACCAAACCCTTTAATTCTAATGCAGCTGTACCGACGCACAGCCTCAACATCTGCATTCAATTGAATGGCATGACTGCAGGACTACAATGAACTTATTAATGTTTATTGTACTGTGCATAATCCACTACATCATGAAGGTCACAGTCCATAGTGCCTCATGGAAAATACCGTAGTATATGTACCATAACGTTTACTATGAAGGCTCTCTACGATGTTTTTTTCAATATTTAGTATTCCTCGGGAGAGAGACGGGCGAAATGCTTTTGGTTTGGCATGCAGTTGCATCAGCCAGCTATGTACAACATTCATATTACATTGCACTTGTGTTGTTTCTGCACGCGTCTCGTTTTTGTCACAATGAATGCCAGTGGTATTGAATATTAACATGGTATTATCAAACACCATTTTAAACACACTGTATTTAAACACACATTTTGCACTGTATAATATTGAACACGTTCTGACTTTATAGTTTGTAAGAACGGCGATGGACTAGGCCTAGATACCGTGCATATTCTTTTTCAAAATTTATCTTCTAGAAAACCGTCGAAAGTGTGACTTCTTGACAATATTATCAAGTCACTGTAGATTGGCATTTACTAGCAATATGTATCTTAATAGGCGTGTCAAAACGAACTAAATAAGCTGTTTAATTTCCCGATTAATTTCGGTTAACAGGAGCTTTACTAACCTGTCAATACAAGCACAAATAACATTATTAGTTATCATGTTCAAACTTAACCGCTAACCACAACATACTTAGCCTATGTGTATTGGTTGATACAATATTGAGAGTATGATCAGTACCTGGATCTTACGTTGCAGACAGGTTATTTTCCATTTGACACTTTGTGCCCGCCATTTTTATTGTTTTACATCGACTGCAACTAAAATAGGTAAAAGACGTAATTTTCTCATTAATACAACGACTGCAACAAATTAAGTAAAAGCCGCCATTTTATTGGCCTCATTAATACAACGACTGCAACAAAAATACGCAAAAGCCGCCATTTTATTGGATTCATTAATACAACGACTGCAACAAATTAAGTAAAAGCCGCCATTTGTATTTGTGTCTTCGAAACAATAACTGCAACAAAGATATGTAAATCTTATAGCAGAAGAAGAGTGTATCCAGAAACAGTACCGTCGTAGATTTCGGGGCGCTCTTATCATACAAGCGCCTTTTAATCCTGGCAATCGAATTGGTTCCCGTTTTGGCCACAACGGTTTTGAACAGACTCTAGGAGAGTTCATTGTGAAAAAGTTAAATTCTGGGCCAGTGGGTACATTTACCTATTTTTCCTGTACGTGACACTCGCATTTCTTATATTTTGATCCTTATCTCTGAAACCTAAAGCACTTCTTTTTTTATTGTACGACAGGCTTGTGTTTGGCCTTCATCTCACATGATTTTTCAAGTTTTGGTAAGGCCGAAGGTGGAAACGCACTTCACCCGGAATCCTCAATAAACTGAAGGCTTTTTTTTTTTTTTTTTTATATATAAACTAAGAACTATATGAACAAGCTTTTTCTAGTTAGAAACTAGAAAAAGCTTGTTAATTTACTTCTTATTTTATGTGAAAACATATTACTGGTCAATAGTTTCGTATATTGTAATTTTATAAGTAACTTTGTACTGTTTGTTTTCCGTTTAAATAAATAAACATATATCATAAAGCATTTTATCTCACATCTGACAAGATATGAGATGAGATGCAATATGATATATGCGCAGACGATTTACTTGACTAGCTAGACAGCTATCCAATAAATTGTCTGATTTTGACAATCAATCTGATTTATAGTTCGCCCTCTCTCAGAGATTGTTAACACACCACAATGTTTTAGCAAACATTAAAAATAATATTTACAATAAACCGAACCTATGTACCATAAAACTTTGTACAAAGTAAGCAGTTAACCGTGAAAATGGTGCAAAATAAATCATTTCTGATATGAATCATGTCAAAAGAATAAAACATTCGATTGTCTTCTTATCGGAGTGGTATCCTATACCATTGTGCGAGAAGTCACAGATATCTGCATTCTTACATTACTAATGGTCTAGTTACTCTTTGATATTTCACTATGGTAGTTGTTGGAAGTGCAAGCACAGAATATATAATTGTAGGTACAACTTACAAAAATGACGTCATATACTTGTCGTCTATAAAATAGACTCCAATCGTGCTCTTGAATGTAGTTATAAACATATGTATTTCTACATAATTATTCCCCGTCGTTTACAAAGTTTTACTACCAACCCTAAGCAAAAAAAAAGTCTTACGACTTTTTTCCCCTTTGAGGATTCACCTATGATCTCCAGCAAACAAAATGCAACCTAAAGATTTCTGTAAGTAACAGACAACGAGATAGTTTCGCTATGTGGCTATAGTAAAAACCAGTGTGTGCTAATAATTAAATAATCAAAATAAATTAAGATTAAACAATAAAGGGATCATGTTTTTTTGAAATTTGGTTTGAAACTCTTGCGGACAAAGCACTTGGCTGGATTTATTGAATTTTATAAAATGTGAGCGGGACCTGTGAGTCAGCAAGCGGTATCCAGCCTCTTATTTGAACCGTAAATCTCTACTTCAACTCCTTTCCCGATCAATCAATCAGCAACAAACATGTCACTGGCCACTCAAAACAGTTTCAGATCGGTTTTGCAAGTCGCCACTAAAATAGAAATTCAAATAAAAACCATACAAATAGGTAGCTCGAAGATTGAAAACGTAAATAGACATTCCCGATATTGTTATGGCATCAAAACTGAAAGTGCTTGTATGCTTGTGTACTAAAATAGCAAAAAAGGGAGCTTGAATGCCCGTTTGTAGCACAAAGTGTTGGGCCACGGTAGATATTAGGACAATCGAACTCCGAAAACATGATTTTAAAAGATTTATAAGTACCAGTCGTGTTGATATTTGATTCATGTTTTGTTTAATACGTCTCATAGCCAGTTGACTCTGTATTTTGTGCCGTAGACTGTATTCGATGCTTGTCAAGGATTCATACCCTTAACAAACATGTATGTGATGAAGAATATTATGTCTGTTCTGTATTTGTATTATCGTGTACAACCATAAAATTTAAAAAAAAAACGTTTTAATTCTAATAATCCAGCCATCAAATCCTATCCTTCATCCATCCTAAAATCTTACTGAATAAAATAATTTGAACTTGACTGACTTTGAAAAAAACATTTTTGAGTAGGCTAGTTTTACATGTTTACGCTAATTTCATAATGAACTAGTGAGTACCGATTGGGACCTAACTACATTATATGTTGGCATTGATTTAATGCCCATATTGCGTGTATCCACTATAACCGCCAACCGTTCCGATAAAACTTTTCCGAAAATCACAGACATAAATGCTACATAATGTATTTTCAAATTGTTATTTCGCTTTTAAAATAAATCCTAGATATCCACCATATAAATATCGTAAAACAAATCCACAAGAGAGCAAGAAAAAAATGTAAAACACCCTTTTGAATTTCAATATTTGATATTAATTTCACTTTCAAATCTTGTGTGAGTAATAAATATTATACAGTTTGATGAGTGAAACGCGAACGGGAAGATTTTACACTGCGACCGCGTTCTTATCTGGGAATCACTCTCACCTAGAAGATGGTTCCCTAGGAGAACTGAAACAAAGTTTGTGCCGTTATCAACTATCGTATACGTGAGTAAAATCCGTGTTAAGAAACATAATTGATTTTGAAAAATAATTTTTAATGGTAGTTTCGGAGTCCGAAATTTTTCAGACTCGAAGTTCAATGGAGCATCACTAGCTACAACTCAGCAGAGTTAATCGAATGCACGGCTGAGTGGCCACATGCCTTTGTTGCTTTAATTCGCAAAGGCCTACCAGTATATTGGCCGATAAAAATGGTAACTTTGTTATTGAGCACTCAGGGCTGTTCAGACTTTTATTGGATGCTGCCAGCATGTGAATAGATCTAACTAATGTTAGCAAGCTTAAATACAATAGCAATGACAGAATTTACTACTCAACTTTACTTTGAATTCACCCTTGTTTCCTAGAAGAAAAGGCGGAGACGGATTACTTACTCTTGTTAGATGCTGCTACCAATCTCCTGATTTACTTATTTCGCCCCTTACAACATCGTCGACGATTAGCACGCCTGTCTTCTCTCCCTGCATCAGAGTTTATAAAAGCCCAAATTAGTTGGAAACATTTAAAATTTATTAATTCTAAATGTTTCCAACTGATCTGGGCTTACTAATTTGGGCTGCTTTGGGCAACTAATTTGATGTTATTGAAGTGCCTACCTATTGGTAGGCACTTCAATAACATCAAAAACGAACATTTAATCAAAGAAATACCAAATGAGGCAACAATTCAAGCAAAGCCAAACATTTCTTACAACTTATTTATTTTACAAATCAAACGATGTCTTATGTTTTAATGGTCTTCTTAATTTTTCGCTCCAGTTTGTTTGAATATACATAATAGGTACTAACGCCCTGTTTTACCAAATTTTTGAAGTATGAAAGCGAATTTTCTTAAAATACTGCAGTGTTTCCCACAATCCGAATGCTTGGTTGATATTTGATACTGGTGATGATCGCCATGCGTTTAACCACCAGCTTACTTGCCCATATCTGATATCTAGTAGGTACCAAGAGGGCCTGGTACCAGAGATTTCAGTGTCAGTATCTCAAACATCTATCTCTAAGACACAAACATCTCTTAATAAAAGATGGTGTTGTATTCTCGTACCTGACACGACACGGCGATAGTATGGCGCATATCCTCATAAGTGGTTATTTGCATTCAAAGCCGGGCAGGACGCATGTTCAATAATTCCATTAGAACCTGTGCCGGGCGGTACAGAATTAGCTCGGCTCCAGTGGCCCGTGGCTCACGCTCCAATGCACCCGCTTTTATCCAAAACCGGTGAGCCCTGGCGTATGCCTGTGTGGTACCTTTCTAATACGTTTTACATCATTGATTTTTACTGGGTTATTTCTTTGGTTGTACATCATATCACATTTACAAGCACTGTAAATGTTTTGACAGCCGAAACGACAGAGCAACAATACACCGACGACGGAACACGGTAAACCGTTTGGCGCCGGTTTTTGTTTTAATTATTATTCTACGACGGGGAAGCGCTTAGCCTTCATCTCTCCTGGTATCAAGTTACGATAAGGCTGAAAGTACAAGTTACCTCTAAATGCCTGAATACAACAATTTGAGACTGTCGTAATGGCGACAGATTTAGGTAAGACGGTGGTAGCTAACCAGGCGGACTAAAACAAAGTCCTACCAAACCAAGCACAATGTACTCTCCTAGGGATCAAACCCGGGACCTGTGGATCTGACACCTAATTACGGCAGGAGGGTGTCTACAAATCCTATAACAGTGTTATGATCATACAGCCGTAACCGCTCTAGCTAAAGCCAGCAATTTCGGTTCCTGAAGTAAATAATTAGGAGGTAGATCAAACCTAGTGACCTACCCGAATACTGTTTTGATAATGCAATGGTATTTCAAGTATGTAAGCTATTATCGCTTACATACATACTTCGTTAATTTAATAGTATCGTTTTTCACATACGTCTTTGTAACCTTGTTATGATTCATTTCCATTGCCGAGTTAGTGTCGTTGCCAAGTTAGTTTCGTTGCCGCCGTAGCACTTTCGGTTTTAGCATTGCTCTAGATCTGGGACATAAATTCGAGTTGAAATGTCGGGAAAACTGAATTTTAGTTCGAGAGCGCCTCGGTCACATTTTGTTGGTAGTTCCAAAACTATGCCAACTAACGTTAATTGGAACAGCTATGCAATACAAGGCTGGTTTATAATTCTCTGCTAATTAAAGAAGTTCTGAACAATAACAGTTTGCTATTAGATATCTCGTACCTATAGTTGGTAAATACCTATTTACCAACTAAAGGTACGAGATATGTATGATATGATATCTATAAGATATCGAGACAATGGGTTAGCAGATTCGCGGCCTTGTAGGTACAAGGCCGCGATTCTGCTAACCCATTGTCATATAGGGAAACGATTGGTTTAGTAGAATCGGGGCCCAGGTACGTTGTTCAGATATTTTATTTCGATATTATTTCGATCCCGAGGTTCTTGCCTTTCTCCTTGTTTGCTGGTCGCGATTCCAAACAGGCGGTAGATTTGACGTTTCAAAGTGATCCTAAAAAATCTTACTGAATAAATATATTTGACTTTGACTTTGACTTTGATTGTCCTGTTTTTCCATCCAATCTCAAAGCATATTTATGTGTATGGCGTGTATATGCAGGTACACCTTCTTTACATGTAACCGCGTTACCGTTGGTGCTGACCTACTTATTAGCGCACTCTGGAATTCTTAGCAATTTCTAGTAAAACGCAAAAATCTAAAATATTACGGAACCTAAGCTTAAAATTAAAGCCGGGAAACTTCAAAGATTCACCCTGAATGAAAAGTCTCGTTTCCATATGTGTTGTATCAGCGTGTTCTTCTACACTAGAGAAGTGCTAAGATGTGAAGCTCGCAAAACAGGACCTCATACTTCCGAGTGAAGTGCGCTTCCAGTTTCGGCCTTATAGGCCGAAACTGGAAGCATAATTTTTGTTTCGCTTTTTTCTTAGACCACGTTTTAAATTATGTCGACAGAGTTCCGTGAATGTCGTGGACCAAGAGATGGGTAGCAGTATTTTTCAACTCTCCTGGGCAATGCGCAAATCGCAATGAAGTCATTAGTTAGTACCCAACGAATGACTTCATTGCGATAAACAATCCGCGGTCACCATGGAAAAATCCAAGAGGGTCTTGAAACAGGTCATCATGATCCTGGATTTTATTTTTATATTAACGGATCGTAAGCGAATACCGTCGCCTATGGACGCTCACCACCTCTGTAGTCTAGTGGTGAACCCACCGGTGTCAGATCAAGAGGTATCGGGTTCGATCCCCAGGGGAGTACATATTGTACTTGGTTTGGTTGGTGGTAGGACTTTGTTTAAGTCCGCCTGGCTAGCTACCACCATCTTACCGAATTCTGTCGCCATAACAACAATTCTTAAATTTTTGTATTCCGGCATTCAGAGGTAAAAGTAGGTAGCTCTAGCGACCCAACCTAACAAAAACACAGCAATATGTAGATAAAGAGTCAAAGTCAAAGTCAAAGTTTATTTATTTGCTAGAAATATGGTTGATACAGGTTCTTGTTCATAGTTAATGATGTTTCACATATTTTGACCATATTGGCATGCAAAATTTAGGTCTTAAATTCTAAATATATCTAAATGTCTTTAAAACAGAAAAAAATACAGAATGAATAAATTAAAATTAATTAACATTTATGACAATAATAATTATTTTAACACTTATGTAACTCCTAACACAACATAACACAAACTAAATAAAATCAATAACACAGAAATAACTAAAATAACACATAAGATAGTGATATTTGGTTGCGATATTGTGCAAGGCAGAGTGTCCCCAGACGGGCTGCTCAAATAGAGAATTGGAAATCCCACTAATGCCCTACCTCTGTAAAAGTCTTGAAAAAAACTCGTGGCACTGAAAAGACGTGGTCTAAGACGGAGCACGCGTCTAATAAAAACCTTCTCTATACTTGAAAACTACAATATTGTTCTGGTGGGGTAAACTAGGCAACGAGTCTTTTTTCGGCTTTCGTCCGAGCACGAAACACGCATATTCGGAAACTCTGAGACACATCTCTAGTACAGTACTCCACCTAGACGAATACCTATCGTACTCCATTTCGTTTTGTTTCGAACTCATGAAACGTGAGCTTGTGCGGAGTGAAAAAGGTTTTTGCTTTTAATGATAAAGGTTGGTATAAAATACTGAAAGGCAAATGACTGGGATATTATTCTAAAAAGCTTGCCGGGATTATTACTACACCGTTTTTAGGGTTCGGTATACAAAGGGTGCTGACGGGACTCAATTACTAAGCCAACGCAATAGGTTGAAATTTTCACCGAATAAATTATTTATGGCGGACTACTTGACAAATGTTTTTTTTTATTTAAAGTGGTACCGTTTTTTAACTATATTTATTTTAGCTCTATAATAACCTTTAAAGTTCAAACTTCGACTCGCACTTGACTGGTTTAATATAAGTACTTATTTTTTTTTTATTGTACGAAAGGGAAGTGCTTGGCCTTCATTTCACCTGGTGTCAAGCTATGATAAGGCCATGGAAGCGCACTTCATCAGGAATCCTCAATATTACGAGGAACGGCTATCTTACCTCTAAATGTCGGAACATAACAATTTAGAACTGTTTTCATATCGACTGACTTGAGATATGGTAAGTGTAAGATGGTGGTAGCTAGCCAGGCGGACTTGAACGTAGTCCTACCACAGACCAAACCACAATAATAAATAATAATAATAAATAAATAAATATACATGGGAACTAGATTACGGATAGAATACTTAAATACTATTTTTTTTTGTAAATACATACTTATCATACAATACAACACCCAAACACAGAACAAACATCTATATTCATCACACAAATTGTCCTGGGTGGGAATCGAACCCACAACCTACAGCGCAGAAGGCAGAGTTACTACCAATTGAATTATGAGGCTTGTTAATAACAATAATGTAAGTACTGGGGATCTTGAGTTTGGTACAGTATAATTAATATAATCGCCGTGGGCTCTACATTTTGAAGAGTCAACATATAAATATTGACTCTAATTAATGTCACATTCCTAATAAATGTCACATTACATACTACACAACTACCACTATATATGCACCCTAAGTAATGAAGGGTATCTCGAGAAGATGAAAGGACTATGAATGTATTTGACTTTTTAGGTTTGTTTTATATACTTGACACGTACCGGAGTGTACCATTTAATGTTGTTAAGAGTTTTTTCAATCTGTTGATAGCTGAAAGGTATTGTACATCCCGCATCACAAAGGCGTAGGTTCACAATAGCCTGTCACTCTGTCACTGATGTTAGAGGAAACGCCTGAGTAGGGGTGTCACTGTCTCATAACGTTGGACGATTGGGACACCTTGTTACAATGTGAAATGGGCATTAAAGGACAGTAGGTGATTCGGTTCATGAAGAAATTTGAGTATTTAATGTCAAAAAATATATAAGTCATGCCGACCCCACTTAGCTTGGGATAAGGGCGGGGGATGGTGTCAGAGTATCATTCCGAATTATAAATTTAAAAACAAGTCTATTCAAATTCGCTACATATAGATTTGGTATTAAACTGGAAGTGACAATATCGCAATTCGTATGAAAATTTGCCTACATTTTTGATAAAAGTGTCGCATCCATACATACCTGAATGGATGCGGTGTGTCGTGGTACGAGTAGGTACTAAAAATCTTAAACTTAGTTGGTTTACATTTTACTCGTGTAACTATCTAGAACTCAACATTTTTAAATAATAATATAAGAAATATAAACCTGTTACCACAGCTAAAATTACAAATTTTATAGAAATAACTGGAAGAATATTAAATATAAGTAATTAAGCGTCAAATCTACTGCCTGTTTGGTTGTGAGTATCTACTCCTCAGCGGTTATCGGTTCTGCAAGCTGTATACCTGGCCTGCCCACTGCCACTTTCGATAATTAATTCTGAGAGCTAATGAGCTAAGTTCTCTGACGGATATCCACGTTCCACGGATATTATCACGTCATAGTTTAACTCCAAACACAGCTCCCTCCATAGCTCGCTGCGTAAATATGTTCACAAGAAATATGTATTTATTTGTCATAAACAATATGAAGACTTTAATAAATAAAATGTACAATTAAAAATTTCGCAAATTGGTCAAGAACACGCAGAGAAATCGATGGACATACACAAAAAATACCTACCTACCGGACGCAGCCGTGTTATCACTAAGTTTTTTTATGTACCATTTGTTTATTTTTGTTTTATTATCAATGTACATTGCGACCATATTGTGATACAGAACAATAAAGAAATGCTAAGGTGAACGTAATTACATTGACAAATTAAATTGAATTTTCTTCTCCCTTCGTTATTATTAAAAGCTGTAAGTACTGACTTAACCATAATTCCCATTCAATTATCTTCAACCGCAAGCCCTTTTATTTCTCTATTCAATAAACCAAGAACAGCACCGCAGTGAAAGCTTTAGGGGATAATGTAAATATGATGGTTCTTGTTTGTGTGAAAAGCGGTCGCTACGACAGCTCCAATAATGAATAGGAACCCCTCTTTATCCTCCTGTACATGACGTAAGAGGCGGCTAAGGGATTACACTGGGATATGGACAGCAGCATCCACCTACCAAGTGTGGTGTTTCACCGAATCTGTTGTCAAGTGGTTCACCCACCGGTATCAGATCCTGAGGTCACTAGTTCGATCCTCACGTACAAAATTGTACTTGGTTTGTTTGGACTTTGATTAAGTGTTGGTAGGACTATAAACTACCATCTTACCTGAGTCTATCAAAGTCCAAGATTAAATGCATTTATAAGGATAATTTTGAAACTTCAAATCTACCATCACCGTAACAACAATTCAAAACAATTTCTATAGTACATAGGATATATACATGTGCCCCCTTATCATTTGTACAACGCCAACCAGTCTGATATTAGTCGCCTTATACGACACCCGTATATGGGACCTTAATAAGTTTTTGTAACGTTACAAATTCTGGTAAATATTGTGGAGGATTTAAGATTGACACTTTGGAAATAAATTTCTTATTATTCGTTTTTTTTAATAACAAACTTTCATTTATTCAATAAAAAGTACAATTAAGCTAACTATGTACAAAGGAATCAGCCAGATTACCTAAGGACCGTTACAAACGGCCTATAGGTAACTCAACTGTTCCAGACCAGTACCAGAAGTACGGAAACGTGCCCATTATTAAATAACTTAATAAAATTCTTATTACTATTATTTTTTGAGCTCGCATTGGACGACTGCATGCATATATAAAATGTGTTCAAATTCGCCACAGTTCTATCAAGTAGACGACACAACAAATTATATTAAATCTTATAAAACTTGAAACATCTCGATAATAACCGTCAAGTGCGTCCTACATATTCGACAGTCGCCGCACGACTACGCCGGAAACATCCCGCCACATCCGCCCCTGACAGGAACCGGAAGTAGGCTGCCGTCAACTGCCGTCCTAGTTTTTCAGCCGCGATAACTTGAATTGTTAGGTTTTATGACGTCTGTAATTTCATGTCCTTTTTATTGTTTTGTGGTTTATGTCGGTACTGTTTTACGGATTTTGTTGAAGTTGGAATGGTACAATTTATTATAATTATTAATAATCATCATCCACCGCCCAATTTCTCCTTCCAGTACCCATAGAGGTACCTTTACTTCTTTTGAAAAAAATACTTTAAAGTAATGGTATATTGTGAGAATATTTGTTTCCGTCAGCCTATTCTTCTCTCCATATCGTATGTTTGTAATATCTAACTGCCAAGCACAGTCGACATACAAATCTTGCTTGAATAATTGTGTTTATTCATTATTTCTATTCCTACATAGCACAAGGTTGCCAGTGAGTAACCCTTTAGCAAGGTTACTCACTTGAGATTTTCTGTCGAATTTATTTATAACATAAAAATATCGTCAATATTTCGTAATTTTGAATCCGCGCTATGTTATAAAGCAACACTTTACCAAAATCAATTTATTTTATGCAACTTGGAGACGGAGCAAGCCCATATCATTGTTTTACCAGTGACGCTTAGATTAAGTTTCCACTATCTGTATTTTGTTATGTTATTTGTAAATGGTGAACAATAAAGAGTTATATATCTATCTATCTATATATCTATAATCTAAAGCTGAGGAACAACCTAAACTCTTGACTCAGAGGCTTGTTTGCAAGTATAAATCGATGGATCGAGCTGAGCTTCGTTTACTTTTTAATCATCTTTCTTATTCTTCATAATAACAATAAAAAAAAATGTTCGACGGGAAGCGCTTGGCCTTCATCTCACCTGGTTTCAATTCATAAGGATGAAGGTGGATGCGCACTTCAGCCGGAGTCTTCATCATTCTGAGGAGCAGACTCTCTTACCTCGAAATAAATAAATAAATATTACAGGACATTAATTTCACACAGCGCCACCTAGCCCCAAACTAAGCATAGCTTGTAATATGGGAACTAGATTACGGATATAATACTTAAACACATTTTTTTTTTTATTTGTTAATACATACTTATCATACAATACACAGCCAAACACAGAACAAACATCTATATTCACCACACAAATGTTTGTCCTGGGTGGGAATCGAACCCACAACCTACAGCGCAGAAGGCAGAGTTACTACCAACTGAGCTATGAGGCTTGTTAAAAGAAAATGCCGGAACACACCAATTTAGAATTGTTGTTATGGCGACAGACTTAAGATAAGGTTCTATCACCAACTAAACCAAGCACCATATTGTGCTCCCCTGGTGTCAACCAATGGCATTGATTTTTGGCATTGAATGGCAATTTAACAGGCCTCACAGCTCAGTTGGTAGTAGCTCTGCCTTCTGCGCTGTAGGTTGGGGGTTCGATTCCCACCCAGGACAAACATTTATGTGATGAATGTAGATGTTTATTCTGTGTTTGGGTGTTGTATTATATGATAAGTATGTATTTACAAAAAAAAAAAAATGTATTTATGTATTCTATCCGTAATCTAGTTCCCATATTACAAGCTATGCTTAGTTTGGGACTAGATGGCGCTGTGTGAAATTAATGTCCTGTAATGTCCTGTCCTGTCCTGTAATGGGCGAACTACTACACCACAGGTGGTTAAAAAAATTAACTAGGTACATAAAATTTGGTTATGAAATCACATAATCAAAAAATATAGCAATTATTATCAACCACGGGCTGGCTCTTATCTTGGCCTATCTTTCAGCGTGGCAATGTAGCTAGTGTCTTGGGAACGTTTTTGTCTGGAACAGTCGAGTTACCTTTAGACCGTTTACAACGGTCCATAGTAACCCGACTGCTTCCCTTGTAATAGTCATTATAATTGTTGCTACATATTGTATGAGTAAATATATAAAGATTCAAAGGTTAATAACACATTGAACGAACTTGTAACTGTGGGCTGTGATTTTCAATTGAAGTCGAATGCTACATTGTTCTAAAAGCATTTCAGCATAGTCAATGCATTCGTCGCTTTTTCATTTCCACGGCCTAAGGGACTCTTATTTGAATGTGTAATTATTACTTTTTAATAATTTCCACGGCCTTGGGGGAGATTTTTTAACATTTCGATTTGATTTCTCTTTACTTTGAAAGAAAATAGAGAAAAAATGTTCTTCTACAACTACAGAGGCGGTTAAATGCACACAAGACAAGTCATTTTTTACTTAGGTTAATAATTCACACCTACTCAGTTTTCACATAAAAGCTAAAATGGTAGTTACGTCACTTATGACTTCATATTCACGTCATAAATAAATATTACCACATTTTATGCTCACGATCCACCAACACAATTGCTGATATATATATATTAGTTGATAAACACATTGAAGAGCATATTGCATATTCCGTGCCTTCTGCGATTACTCGGGGTCTGTCCTACTCAGGCGCAACAATTATCAAAATAATGATTCAACTATTATCAAACATCCAATAAACTTTACTAACATGATGTTTATGGTAATTTTTGTTTAATGCAGACAAAGTTAAACCAAATAGGAGCTCTATTTGGTCTAGCTCCATTAGACCGCATTATGAAATATCAAGAAAATTACCATATTTTTTAGTTATAAATGAGTCAGCTTGTGTTGTTGACTCATTTATAAAAAATCTCCACCGTACAACATGCAAACGGTTTTTTCTTGAAAATATTGTAGGTATAAGGGCACAAAAATTTACAACCCCCGACGGGACTCAATCCGGCATCTTTTCCATAAGCCGGAAACGCTCTAACATTTTAATAATAAACATCCTTGTTTTTCTTTTATATACGTTTCACATATTTTAAATTGGTAGGAACAACACTTTTTAACAATCTATTAAAAAAAGTGTGCATCTGGCATGCAAGATGCACCTTTTTTTTTTATTTATCTGATATTCTCACAATCTCTCCGCTTCGCAGAGGATTGCGTTCCTAACAAAGTGGGTAGATAATATCTCTAAATGTAGGTTGATGGGATGTTGGCATGTGTCACGTGTTTCCTCAGATATTCTTGCACGCAGTTTGTTCAAGCTTAGCTGCTTCCTCGATCGAAACAATACTATGTCAGCCACTTATGTCTTATGAAGCTTTCTAGCCACGATAGTAATATTAGATGAGCTTTAGCAAGAGGTGTATCATGCCTTAAAAAAACTAATAGAACGCATGGTACTTTCTTCCCAACATCCCGTGGCGATTGTAGCGCCAGGTACTGGGGTATTAATGTGGATCTAAAACATTTAAGGATTAAAAACGTACAAAACAATCGGTCTAGCCGCTTAGGAGAGTTCAGTAATAAGCACACATACATAATTAAGACGTATATAATTAATAATATATACATAATATGTTATATCCGTAATCTAGTTCCCATATAACAAGCTACGCTTATTTTGGGACTAGATGGCGCTGTGTGAAATGAATGTACATTAATATTTATTGTTATTATTATTAATAACGTAGTTATTGACCCATTAAATTATTGAATTCAAAAAAATATTCATGCATTTTAAGCATATTGAATTAGTTGCCAGAGTCTGTGTTTCTAGATCTAGGTTGCTTGGGCTAAAACCCCCATAAACTATCTGCCCTTGTTCCCCTACCTCATTCAAATATTCTGTCAGCACAGTATCCACTCCTCTCGCTGTATACCTCTACTTCTACGTCTATCCTTGTTTTTATCTAATGCGTGATGTCCAAAGTTATTTAAAAATGTCTTCGTGGTAAACCAATAAGACTTCATTCTAACCCACGCCAAGCCAGCTGACATAACATATCTAACTTATGTAATTTTTTTTTCAATATACACTACCTACAATTAAACGAACTATGTATAAAGAAATCAGTCAGATTATCTAAGGAAACCAAACGGCCTATAGCTCAACTCTTCCAAACCAGTGTCAGACGGAAGCGTGCCCAAGACACGGGCTGCATTGCCACGCTGGATAGCTATGCTTATTCGCTGGCCTAAATAATAGCCAGACCTTGGGTCACGATTATCTAACATATTGTTTTTGTTCCAGATCTTCAGTTCCCTATCGACGTGTCAGGCGTCCAAAACGACCACCCGTTCCTAGACGCCGACTCGCTGCAGTCACTGTTCAGGAGATTGACTGCTTTGAACCGATGCGCCAACATGAAGCTAGAGCACCATAATCATCAGAAAAGATCGGTAAGCTCAAATTACATGATTGTTCATTTTTGATTGCTCATTGTTCTTTTTCAACGATGACTGAATCGCCTTTTTTGTGGAATCCTCGCATTCCTCTGTTTTCTAATCAATTTCTAAACGAAATATGAAGTTTTATACTAATTTGTCATAGTACCTCTGTACCATGCGCGATGCCCATATTATGTGACTATGTTGAGAAAGCCACATGGCCACTGGGGCTCTTGCTGTCTGTCAACGAAAAAATTTACAAAAATAATTATGAATATATTCTGTCATAGTCTACCAATAGATAATCGTCATAATCACCCTGCCCGTTGTCACACACTAGGTGGGGTCGGTGCTTCTCCAATCTCCACTCTCCACTCTCCTCCATCCGCCATCTCCTAAAATAATATCTACGCCTAAAATTTCGTTTTCGTGAAAGCAACATTTTAGACAAACAATTATTGGGCGATGTCCCCTTGGTATTTGAAATAGGTAAACTCTTGACTTCTTGTATTGCCTGGAAAAAAGGTCTACGATAGATGAAGCGCCTTTTTTGATGTTTTATTGTACGACGGGGAATAGCTTGGCCTTCATCTCACCTGGTTACAAGTTAAGATAAGGCTGAAAGTAAAAACGCACTTCATCCGGAATCGTCAACAAACTGAGGAACTGGCTATCTTACCTCTTAAATTATGGTGTACTAACAACTAAGTAATATTGCTCTAACGGCGACAGACTTAGGCAACATAACCCTCCTTCAGTGGCAGTTGGGTAATTAATGGTTTTCGATTTGCATTCTCGAGGTTAATTAATACTAATTAGCAACAATCTATAGCGCTTAAATGTATTCAATTCAAACGATTTACGATTCCAAATTGTGATTTATTTTGCATCGATAATTTGCGAAATTTAAATTTTGCTCGAAGTATTAATTAAAATTTTTAAAAAGGTGTTGGAAATTGATTTGGCGGTGAAAGTGAAATTTTATTATGATTGAATTTGCAATTTAAACATCTGCACAACTTTTTTGATGGATCCCTAAAGTTGAACCGCAATTTTGGCAAGAAAGCAATTAAAACTAAATTGCCAAAATTGTTTGATACTGTTAAGAAACTGTTTATTTTTAGAAAATTCTCCAACGATATTTGGTGCTATAGCAATCATCATCATCATTAGCACCGGCCTTATGACGTCTATTTGCATATAATTGAGTCGGCGTCAAGTAAGATTACTATTTTAGCTAGCACGTTCGTTCGTGGCTAAACAGATCTAGACATAGACATAAACATTCATTCATTTATTTACTTTTATAACACACATACTAACATAACTGAATGAAATTGACAAACAGAGAAACACGAGTACTATGAGAATATCCACAGTAGTTGACCTGTACGGGAGTGGCAACCAAAGCAAAACATTTAAACAGATAGAACACCCTGTTATTGGTTGATCGACATTTAAACAGATAGAACAACCTGTTATTGGTTGATCGTTCTACTCATACGCAGCAACCACGTCTGTAACAACACAGCTACAAAACCATATTTTGAAGGAATCCTACCTCCTACTGATCTACCCCGGGCAATGGAATCATTTAATCATCTTTTGAGGGCTGAATTATCAGATCAGGACATAACAGGACATGACATTTATTTCACACAGTGCCATCTAGCCTCAAACTAAGCATAGCTTGTAATATACTAAAACTAGATATATATATATATATATATATACGGATAGAATACTTAAATACTTTGTAAATTTAGACGTACTATATGATACAACATCCAAACACAGAAAAAACATCTATATTAATTACACAAATGTTTGTCCTGGGTGGGAATCGAACCAACAACCCACAGCGCAGAAGGCAGAGTTACTACCAACTGAGCTATGTGGCTTGTTATATCGATGGTGGTAGGAGCTTTAAAGGTCCGCAGTCTTGCATCTACTCCCCTACCGAAGTCCGACAAGCAGTTTGCGGTGTTCCGTCGGCGCGTGAATGAGCTAGCACCTTTAATAGGAAGCTTCTATTTCCATGGGCATTACCCATGCGAGAATGTGGTCTCGCATTCCGTGCCAGAATGTGTAGACATTCTCGCACGGGTAATGCCCAGGCAAACCCAGATAATAAAACCCATTTCCAAAAAAAAATAGTGCTAAAATCTTTCTAGATACTGTAGATACAGTTACAAGAAAACACTCCATTATTTTTTTCTTTATTCATTCAATTCGATGTAGTTTAGCAGCATCGGAAGCAAGACGTTTCCGCGCTTTGTATATTTAGGGTGGTTTTTGAAACACTTCCAAACAAGAAATACTGTTTGTGTATTCAAATATTATTCAAATGAATTGAGTTAAACTTGTATTATTTTCGCTTGCGGTAAAAGCGTGTGGAATTGTATTTTCCAATATGTATGGTATGCATAAACATATTGTAATTTTCTTTGTGTAACATGTACTACATTTGGTATGAATTTGGTAATTACTTTTGAACAGTGATTGTCTTCTGATATCGTTGAAGCAAATGAAAATAGGTAACTATAGACCTATTTTAATTTAAATCAATAATAATTCACATATCATTTTCTGTTTATCGATAGATTTTGTGTTATTTTATTCAGGAAACATACAGATCAAATATATAAAAAGGTACATTAAAAATAGTTACCTATGGGTGTAATTTTATTTGTCTTGTTGTCTTCGGCCGAAATATCAGGACGTGTCAGCCTGGTATGTCATATTTATACTGAGGGGTCGTGAAGGAATGGTGAACAGTATTTCAGTGAGTGCTTACTTACTACCCTTTACTGTGTACTAACCCACCACTGGATATCAAAATAATCTCATGTCCAAATAAGCGATGGTGGGTTACATATAACAAGCCTCACAGCTCAGATGGTTCGGAGCTTGGATATTTGGATGTATGATAAGTATGTATTTAAAAAAAAAAAGTATTTTTTTCGTAATATTGTTCCCATATTACAAGCTTTGCTTAGTATTAGACTAGATGTCGCTGTGTAAAATGTGAAATAAATAAATATTACAGGACGTTAATTTCACACAGTGCCCTCTAACCCCAAATTAAGCAAAGCTTGTAATGCGGGAACAATATAACTAGATTACTGATGGAATATTTAAATACTTTTGTAGTACATACGTTCTATACGACACAATACCCAAACACAGAACAAACATCTATTTTCATCACATATTTTTTTGTCCTGGGTGGAAATCGAACCCACAACCTACAGCGCAGAAGGCAGAGTTACTACCAACTGAGCTATGAGGCTTGTTAATGTCCTGTCCTGTCCTGTAATGTCATCAAATTTGAACAACTTTACAACTTTTTAGCGTTCTGTACCGAAATGTTATCACTAAGCCTCCGCTGTCCATCCGTTTGTTTGTCTGTCATCGGTATGTATACAAAAACGTGATTTTTTTACCTTGAAATGTAAGTCGGAACCCTCGGAGTGCGTATCCGCACTAGACTGGTTAATTCAATGTTCACTGCGCTCTGTTGCAAATCTGGGACATAGACAACCCAAAGAGGTTATTATGTTCAGTGTGGTGTAAGATTGAACGACGGGCGCGCGATTGTATGGGCTACAGGATGAGGCATAGTAGGTACATGTAAAGCAGAAGAGCAACTTATGATAGTTTTTGCAAAGTATCCGAGATCTTCTGGCAGAAACAAATTGCCGTAGTGGTCGCAGCTTAGGAATAGACCCCTTCATTTCAGTGTATCACCCTACACCGATGATTATCCACCTGCTAAGCGTGGTGGTTGTGAAAAATCCCTTAAGTCGTTGAAGGAGGCCAATAAATCAGCCGATTAATATCTAATAGTGGGCATTAATGGGATGTCGATACTGAAAGAAAATAAATGCTGCTCAAAATATTGATTACACGAACATAGACAGCACGTTCGTGTAATATTAAAATAAACTTTAATCCTTGCGGCGGATTTGTCGTTTCATAATCTTATAATAGATATTGTATTTTATTGCTAAAGCAATTTATTTGATCGAAATCGTTAAATTTGAATGCATTACATTTTGCCAACTTATATTATTAGACGACTGTATGGAATTTATTTTATAGATTATAGCAAAGCGTTGGACTATAGCTCACTTGAAAAAAAAATACAAGTAAAGATTAGAACTTAAATAGAGCACGCTTGTCAAAAAAGAACTTATTCACTCTATAGACTTAAAGACTCAAAGGTCGTAATGGTGCGGAAAAACAGACGAAAGCGTCTAGTTCCGTTCCTTATAATTATATGCACACAATTGGAATATAGGCTTTTAAGTTTCAGTTGAAGAATTTGCGGTCAACTGCATTTCGAAGGATCTACACAACGCACGAAAGGAAAAAGTTAGTCAACTGTTCAGCCTATACTGTGCTCCATACTCGAGTGTAGTATGAAGCACTCGTGCCTGAAATTGGATGGTTTATTGACGATGTTGATGAGCTTGTTGTCTTTGGATAATATTGTTCCAATTAGTGTATCATAAATTGTTATTCGTTTGTTGGATCGTGATTAAGAGGAATTTGTAAAATGAAAATTAAAAGCTGTAAAGAATTACTATATTACAAGTGTCAGGTATTTAGTTTGGGAATATACCAAGAAAGAGATGGATGGATTGTGTGAGTGACGATATGCATGTGAGACGAGTGGATGATGAGTTGACAAGTGACAAGGGAGAGTGGAAAACGTGCTGCGCTGACCTCTTTCTTTTTATATATTTTTTTACGACGGGAACGAACGACCCCCACGTGGGGGCAGACGGTAACACTTATGGCTATCTGCCCCCACATATGAACCAATGAGAAATGGGGGCACACGGTAATAATGTGTTACCGTGTGCCCCCATTTCTCATTCGTGGGGTCGATCATACGTGGGGGCAGTTTTTTTTATACCACTAATGTGGCAAACAGGCATTTGGTCCACCTGATGGAAAGCGGTTACCGTCGCCTATGGACGCTTGCAACACCAGAAGCATTACTCGCGCATTGCCGACCCTTTAAAAATTTCAAATGCCTTTTGAAAATCCCATGCTGTAGCTAGTAGGTAAAACCTCAGCAGGGAGATCGTTCCACAATTTAATAGTTCGCGGGAGGAAGTTCCTCTTAAACCTTACGGAGCGCAACGGCATTGTGTTCAAAGTGTGTGGATGGAATCTCTGTAGATAGCCATAAGTGTTACCGTCTGCCCCACGTGGGGGTTGTTCGTGAGGGCAGACGATAACAATTAGAAGCGCTTGTCCATCATTTCATCTCTAAATACCTGAAAACAACATTTTTCATTTATTTTTTATTGTACGACGGGGAAACGGTTGGCCTTCATCTCACCTGGTAACAAATTGAGATAAGGCCGAAGGTGGAGGTCACCCAGAATCCTCAACAAACTGAGGATCTGGCTATCTTAACATTTTTTTAAGAATTGTTATTATGGCGAGAAAATTAGGTAAGATAATGGTAGCTAGCCAGGCGGACTTTAACAAAGTCCTACCACCAACCAAACCAAGCTCAATAATTGTTCTCCCACTGGGGATGGAACCTAGATACAATAGATACAATATACGACTACTTATGTCACAATCTCAATCACAAGTAGGTTAGGTAACTAGTTTTAAAAACATAAATAGGTACAAGTATAACATAACATAATAATATATAGGATCTACCCCTTGCAGGACAGCGCTGATTTTCAGGCAGAGCCTTACGAAGGATGACGTCACTATGGGGACAAATCCTTATACATAAATAATATACACAAAACTAGTTCAGGAAACCTATAACAAAGTAGACAGAGCATACATCTAAACGAATAAAGAAATAAATAAGTAAATTAATAAATAAGCAAATCCATCCCGTTTCTAGTTTTTGTTTCACTCATATCCATCAATGGAGCTTGCCGGACTAGGGCAGGTAGAAGAAAAATATCAATTTGGGGCTAGATGATGTGGTTTAAATGTACCAATAGTAATATTTATTTATAGCTTTTTCTATTAGCTAGCTTAGTCTACGTGGTACCCGAATATAGTGTAAGCCTATGTTGTGTCATTTTCACATTTCACTACGATCCACTCAGCCGTTATCAAATAAACAAGCAAAGTCACTTTCGAAATAAAAAATGTTTGGCGTCCCATTTAAAGGACAAAAACTAACTTACTAAAATGTGAATACTTACATTTTAGTTAGTTAGTTTTTAGAGCAAATATGTGCAAAGTTTCAGTTTAATCCGTTCTAGATAGGTTTGGCGTTAAACATCGAAACAATGTTATAAAATTGACGCCTTCGTGAAAGCTGTTGCCTGTTATTAAGTGGTACCTTCTGTGCCGCAGAGATTCATGTAAATATCCTGTTAGTAATCCGCCTACGAGCTGTATTGTTTGTTGTTAGTTTATGCAAGTTTGATTAGTTTACGGGTTGAAGAGTCAAACTCTGTGCCCTCTGGTTAAGATGCCCTACAATAGAGCCGTAAATCTAGATACGTAAATCGTCGTTGATCTGAGTGAGATAATGATTGACTGACAAAGAACAATATTAACTTTATAACCAGACAACTTACGATTACGTACAAATGTTATCTAACCTATATCTACGGTCCATGTACAAACCTTAAAAGTAACAAACACATTAAAAATAAAATATTTGATTTATCGGAATATGAAATGTATCGGTATATAGAATGTCGGATCCGACAAAAAAGATGATTCCGATCCGAAAACTTCCTATATGTGTTTGAGAATCAGTAGTTTGAACTGTGTGTGAGTTAGTCAGTCAGTGAACCACTAGATGTTGATATATATTGAGATATGGTATAAGATCGTGCACGTGTGAACAAGGTCGAATCATTATCAGCGCCTTGTAATTGCGTGTAATTGGTCCGACCTCCAACCTCTGAGATCACGGCTTTTTCACCTAACACGTTGTTTATTCTCATATATATATTTTTATACATATATTATTCATATATATATATATATATTTTTAACCGACTTCCAAAAGAGGAGGAGGTTCTCAGTTCCTCGGAATCATTTTTTCTCTCTTTTTTTTTGGTTTATTTAAGTATCTTACCCGATTTTGTTAGAAAGGGACACCTCGGAAGTTCTGACCTGAATGGGACCACCTGGTCCCATCGCCATCAGGTCAGAATCTGATGATCGGATCCTGGAGAAATCGAGAGAACTCTTCAAATAATATAGACACACTCAAAGCGATTTTTAGGGTGTGTTATCTCAGAAGTATGGTAAAACCGGGCCTGTCTGATGACTGGGGCCCGGTTTTTCCAGGCAGGATCTGATGATGGGATCCTGGAGAAATCGAGGGAACTCTTCCAATATTATTTTATGTTTATTACCTTCTAGAACTAAGCCTTTCATCAATCGATATTTTTTAATTGAAAAAAATAGGTATGTACTCTTAAATTGGTCCCATAGAAATTTCATCAGAATCAGTTCAGTATTTTGGTTTTCTCAAAATAATAGGAAAATATATGTCATCTACGTAAACGAAATTGTATCATATTCTTCATTGAAGTCGGTTTTCTTTTTAGTTGTTAAAACGATATACTATTATGGAAAGTACCTACTGGTATTTTAAGATAAGTCATTCTGATTCTTATGTAAATATTTAACCCATCCAGGAATCAAACCCACATCGAGAGCCAAACACAGATACTACTAGATCATTTCATATGACCATCTTCCTCATGGTATCAGCTATGTTAGATACTTTTACTAGACGGAGGCTTACACAATTATATAAATAATATATAAATTATACAAATAATACGGTCTCGTTATACACTTAATTATTTTTCGTTTATGTTTATGCCTATTACTTTTGGCATTTCATTATAGGTATTTCATTTCTAACATTTAACCTGTTCGTCGTCACACCTACCCGTCGTCAATATCAAAAGACCTGTCAATAAAACTTTAACAGACGAATGGGTGTCAAATTGAATGAAAACGAGAATCACTTGTGCTAACGAGAGTCCAAGCATTTGATATATGATCGGTGCGTTTCATCGCATCATGCCTACAAATTGGTACTCCATGTTTCATTAAGCTATTATAGTTCTTATTTCCGAAATGATAATGTTTCAAAGTTTTAACTTTGAAACCTTTAGGAAAGATTTTTTATATATCAGGGTTTTTGTGTTTGAATCAATGAATTGTGTTATAATTTGTTTTATTTAGGCAACCAGATACAATATTTACAAATGAGACTTGAACCCACATATTTTCCGTCTGAAAAGCTCTTATTCAATTGAGCCACGAGAGACTGTTGCGATTTGCGAATTTTTATGTCACATTAGATTAGCTAAGTGCTTATTAACGCCATCTAGCAATGATTCACTAAACTATGTGAACCTGCCCTAGTATCTGAAAAGACACTTCGAAAATAAACATCTAAATCACTAGCTATGATGGCGTTTAGCTATAACCTTTTCACATATTTTTTATCTTTTGTTTTCACTAATCGGTTAAAAAATTACAAACCATTAAACTAATTCACAACTCGCGCCGGGATTCGAACCCGCATCTTGTCCTAATCAATATATTGTAGTATACTATCTGAATCAATATATTGTATAGGGTGTAGCGGCAATAATATATGTCTGTAGTGCGCTATTTTTTCTTAAAACAATAAAAATCCAAATATTTGGAAAAGACTGTAAGTATGGCACAACGATATTTTTTTGACCTAATTACTCGCAATTCCAGAGTAGGCTGGCTATCGGAAAACACATCGGTAGGACGGGGATACGAAAACTACGTTTGTGTAGGAAAGCGGTACTGGGTATAATTATGATATATTTTTTTAAAACTACAACATTGCGGAATTCCAGATACATGTTAAAACAGGCGCTCGTTGAATTCTCGAGAGAACCAATTTCAAAATACAACAAGGCTAAATTGAATTCCATCACAGATGAATGGTTTTGATTAAATTGTCTATGTACCTATCCGTTTTCCACTCCTAGTTTAAAAAATAACACCCCCGTGATAGTGGCAGGGCGTGTGGTTATAGATTCGGATATCTTGGGTTCAAAGCCCGGGTAGGGCACAACTTTGTGATGTTTATCTTCAGTTTATTAAAACATTGCAGGCTTGAATTACCTGATCAGCTTCCAGTCTCAAGCACTGTTTATAGTAGTAGTCTAAAATTCGTATAGTAAGATACTAGGGCTGTTACCAGCCCAGAGAATAGCTGATTATAACCTATAATCCGCTCTGACACAGAACCTTGTTATAAACGATTACCACTCTACATCTTAAGAGGATGACAGGACGTGGCTTCTTAAGGCCCTTATCTGGAGAGGACTGATCCTTACCCGTTCTTTGATGAAAAGGCATTCCAATTAGAAACCGTCAGGCCTCAAACAAATCCAACTTAACTCGCTTTGAACTTACTCCGTTAAGCCACGGTTTGTATGATAGCAAACCAAGGAATATCAAATTATTAAGAAGCAACGTCCAACTGCCGATAATTCAATCAAAATAAGATTCATAACGTAAAAATAAAGAGATGAAAATAATGTATAAAATGTATACATTTTATTCAAACTCAAACACACATCAAGCTTAGCCTTACCATACAACCTTGGGATTCATGATGACATATTTACCCGTATAAAACTTGTTTTTTTTTCCTTTTATAGCTAGAATCATCTTTATTTCAGATATACTGAATTTTTTTCAGTAACCAAAAGAAAAAACTGGCAAAATCAGTAATTTATGCAGAGCTTGTAGCTTCTCGTAGCACCCGCAAAAAACGTAGCGCTTTGCGTAGCATTTTGCTACGAATTTTGCTACGACGTTACTCGGTAATATTTTTATTTGCCATCATTCTTCTACCTCTAATTATGTATGTACGTGATTTTTTTTGTTGTACGACGGGGAATTTCTCGGCCTTCATCTCACCTGATTTTTTTTAAAGTTATAATAAGGCCGAAGGTGGAAGCACACTTCAACCGGAATCCTCCGGAGAGACTGAGGAACTGGCTATCTTACATCTAAATAATGTAACACAACAATTTAATCATTGTTGTTTGGCAACAGAATCAGGTAAACTGATTGTAGCTAGCTAGGCGGACTTAAACAAAGTCCTATCACCCACCAAACCATGCACAATACCTCTGGATCTGACACCGTTAGACGAATCACTAGACCACAAAGGTGGTTAAAATTTTAAACTATTTTATCTAGGATCGCATCTATTAAATCACCATATTTTGAATGTAATGCATTCATCGTTTCGTCGATGGAACGGGGGCTTAATTCGAGGCCCGTGTCTCAATTGAAGTAGAATTGGAGTTTTATTGTTAATGGGTTTGAAGAAAAGTTAATTTGTGGAGTGCTCATCATCATCATCATTAAACTACTAACATCTATCTGCTATTGACATATTGTAACTGAACAACAAAGTACTGGATAACAGTTTCAAGACTATATTTAAATAATAAGTTCTTCTTGAATAAGTATTTGCATTAGGAATGATTTTTTTCAATAGGGTAGAGATTACTTCTTGAAAGTTGAGGGTGGTTGTATACGGCTAGTTGCACTCATTTTTGTAACTCAGCATTCAATTGGTCAATTCAATTGAGATATCTCTAGTGGTGGCTTGTAAAGTATGACACCACCTATTACCAGTTCACATGAAAAGGATGAAGGAGAATTCAGTTGTTAAAAACCGCGTAGGATATTACCTAGCAATGTTTAGCCTAAGCGTATACGGAGATGCAATACGCGTAGGTGACATAGTTCAGCACAGTTTTTTGTAAACATAGAAGAGCCTAACAGTGTGTTCACACTGTAAACGCTGATAAATGTATTTTTTTACGAACAAATAAAAACAACTTGTCATTTATTATTAATAAATACTTTTGACTTTATTTAATTTTGATACTTTTTTTTGTAAATAATTATGCATTATAAGAATACTTTCTATTTCAAAATCTGATTCGGAGGCAGAACGCATGTTGCTTGGCATGCTTTGCTATAGACTGATCACGCGCGGGCTACGCGAACTTCGTATACTCGGTGTAGACATTTGCTGTTTCACACAGTTTCTATGCTGCGCTACTTTGTGTTGTGCTATGGCCTGCGCCTCCGTATACGCCTAGGCTTAAACTCAATATAATGTCGTGAGTGAGGTAAGCGCTTTAAACGTCGTAAAATATGTATTTTATTATCTTGTTCATACTATTTGCAGCACTTACATGATTACTTCATTCAACGAGATGAAAACGGGGTCCGCGAGGACCCAGCGCAATTTTTCTACTGGCGCTTAAGCTTTTTATTATCTTTGCTCCATGTAAACGTGTTTTAAGAAATAATAAATGTAAATATTTTTTTTTTCATCCCATTACTGGGAAAAAGCCAAATCCCTCCAACCGCTAGCTAGCGGTACCATTGCCTGGAGTTGATCACTAGGAAGTAGATCACACTTACCAACAATGGAAACAATGTTTAAAAAAAATACTTGTTCATAGAACGACTCAGATGACGACCAGTGCGCTCTCAGCGATAAGTGGCAATACGAGAGGAAGTCGAGAAGATGGTCGAGGGTCGTAGAGATCACACCACAGGCGCAAAGAAGGCTTCAGGTAACTTCGCCTCATTTATTTCACGGGAAACAAAAGTCCCTAAAGACGAGAGTTGATTGAGTGGTACCAGATATACAATTCAATCTTAAAAATCTAACAGCTTTCAAGAATAATTTATTAGTAACAATTGAGTCATAATATTGATCTAACGCCTGTGAGCTGGTGGCCAATGCAGCTAGAATAACCAAAACTATTCTTCAGGTGATAGCAGCGCGAGCAATAGCGGAACGGGAAGCGAGAGAGTTGAGGGGGGAGGTGGAAGATGATGAAGACGAGACGCTGCCCACCATCAGAGTGGGGCTGGTGGACGCCGATGGACATTACACAGACGTCGAGCCTGACCTGTAAGTATTCTTCTGTTCCTTCGTTTTTTGTGGACTTTTTTTTTTATTGTACGACGGGTAAGCACTTGGCCTTCATCTCACCTGGTTACACAACTTGAGATAAGGTGGAGGCGTACTTCACCCGTATTCCTCGACAAACTGAGGAACTGGCTATCTTACCTCTAAATGTCGGAACACAACAATTTTAGAATCGTTATTATGGCGACAGAATTAGGTAAGATGATGGTAGCTAGCCAGGCGGACTTAAACAAAGTCCTACCACCAACCAAACCAAGCACAATATATTGTACTCCCCATGGGGATCGAACCCGGGACCTCTGGAAATCGGTGGGTTGAACCACTAAACCACAGAGGCGGTTAAATGATGATGTCAGACTTGATGAGCCACCGAATAGTATAAGCGGTTCTTTAATAGATCTTTAATTACAGACGCAACGCTAATTATCATCCCCATCGGGTTGATTTTCCCATCTGGATGAATATTAATATAATGTATAATAATTATATTGATATATCATCAAGAGATAAAACATCATTAAAAAAAATGACTTGCTAACCCCTCGTACTATGGATACCTAGACTGGAAATGAGATAATTATTGTTTTATTTAGAAGTATTGAGTCAAACTACTCATACTACCCCGAACTGACATCTCGTGATGTCTGGTTTATGTTAGGTATTTTACCACGGAGATTATTTTTCAATAAGGAAGTTTTTACTAAAACTACTTAAAATAAAAAAATAAACTACTTAAAGTTATTACACTACGTTAAAAATTCTTCATCTGAGTGTTCAAGGCTCTCTCTCGTTGCTATCTCTTATTCTTTTCAAAGCGAGATTAAGAACAAAACACTAAAACATTTCAGATAAATGAAAAAGTCACCCGCCACTAATTTGAAAAGGTTTTAAATCTAAGATTTTAAAAGTGCTCTCAAGCCGTTGCCTCATGGAACAGTCATGGATTAAAAATCTAATCTCTTTTGCAAAAAATAAGTCTAGACCTGATGATCATCCTTTGCAACCAAACATTTAACCGCCGCCCATTATACATTTATTTTTAAGTTATCCAGTTTTTATTTTTAAGGTGGGCAATAAAGTATTTTTCATTCATTTTCATTCTTAACTTGAAAAAATACCTAGACAAAATAAACCAATTTTGAAATCGACTGTCTTAACCTTGTCATGTGACATTTCAAAAGACCTTATTTAACCCATTTGCTACCGTTAATATTAAGTAACTTAATACTTATTTTTTTCTTAATACTTAATTTATTTACTGAAACCACCTCTGGTTTCAGTAAATAAATAAACAAAATAATGACTTGTAAAAAAGGCAAGCCCTTTGAACATTGTATCCTACCTACTAGACCATTTCACAAAAGCCACCCCTATTAATAAGTATAATAAATTTCTTTGAAATGTGCAGTCGATACGATTTGAAATGACTCATTTAGATCTAAGGTTTACAGATCTTCATGTATTATGATCTTAACACCCCTATTTCTACTACTTTAGTTTACAAAAAACCTTTTGCTAATTTATACATTGCTGGATTTCGCAACATACTCGTACCTATTAATCTAACAGTAATTTTCATTTATTTACTTATACGCTTTGCCTATTGTCTAGAGTAATTCACGTCAAAACATAATATAATAACTGCTAAAAGATTCCAAAAAGTAATTAGTAAGATGCCTTTCAACATATCTCTTGAGACTCGATGAGGCCTCTTGAAGGTCGCAAGGGTCTTGAGTGGCTCGCTTGTCAGACATCTACAAAATGGAGAATTCATTTGATTGAGCCCATTTTCATAATATAAAATTTTAGATAAAGATTAGCTAACAATTTAGGTGAAGAGTAATGTGCATTAACATTTTAAATAAACGATAATACAAATAAAATAATATCGTAATAAATAATCTAATTTAGGTTTAATAGGTATAATCGATAGGTTAATAATGCGAGAAATACCAGAGGTTTTATATATTTACAAATAAAGATTTTTATATTTTGTTTAGACTCACGACATTTTCCCTTCGAAGTTTCACCTCTGAAAATTTAGAGCGTGGGGTAGCCAGCGGCAAGTCCAAACTTACGTTTGACATATGCCCACGGTTTGCAAGTAGCTTCTATTTATTTATTTATTTTTTATTTTATTTATTTTCTAGGAAAACCAACAGCACATACAACTTAAATGAAACACAGAAATAACAACATTAGGCCAATAAGAGGTTTTCACGTATAGGAAGCAATATAAATAACATAACTTAATACGTGACAGGTTGCAAGCCCATCGCCGCCATTTAGTAGGTACTTTTCACTTTAGCAAAAGGCATAGCAATTGAATTGTATAAACGTTTCTGACCAGACAGATGTATGTACCTACTTTAAGTGCTGTATGTAACGATGTCAAGGATTAAGATAAGTACGAATAAATGATTTATAACACTCTAATTTATCATCCTTATCTAAAAGCCTTTATGTAGCTATTATGTGGAATGGACGCATAAATAAGATATAGCACAATACCCATACATTTGTAATCTATTCTATCTTAGACCCATTACGCAAACCGACAATAAATACACAGCTGACCTACAGTCAACACAACTGTCAGTTCATTTGGTTGTTTATCCATAGATTGAACAGTTTGATCGCTCGTCTCGCTAAGTCCATTAAATATGATAGACGTTAACTGCATTACAATACGAAATACCAATGCCAAATAAGGTGAGCGGTGTCGGTAACCCATTAGGCGTTAGTTGAGACGAAAAATTAATTATTATTATTAGGAACACGTACGTAAAGTTGGGCACATACAGATTAGGGCCGGGACACAACTAAAGGTCTGCAGACATTTTTGTTGCAGACTGTTCCTTTGTTTTTTTTCAAATTTTATTTTTCGAGATTATGTTTTCTATTGGTTTGTTAACCAACTTCAAAAAAAAGAGGAGGTTCTCAATTCGTCTGTTTCTTAGTTTTTATTTATGATTACTCGAAGACGCCTGAACCGATTTAGTTTTTTTTTAATTTACCCTCTCAAACAAGAAAATATTTTTCTAAATCGTTTCTGATGACGTTTCTGATGTCTGGTTCAGGTCGTCATCGTCCGTGATGGGAAGCTAGTATGTACTAATATAATGATACAAGGTTATTTTTAAAATATACCTATTCATTATAGAAAGGTAGGTATGTTGTTTGAATAAGGTTTTATTTAGTAATATATATTAAAGTTTCTCTTTAGAAATATGTTCCGCTTTTGAATTGTTTCGTCAATCATACAATTGGTTGTGAACAGCCCTACTACGCAATAGAAAGTCAATTATTTCCCTTAGAACCTTGTGATCGGTTTCCTCACTCGGCTACTTGATGGCTTGACTTGACTTGACACCGTGACCACAGCTGAGCTGAGGATATCCAAGTCACTTGGATATTCTCAAATATATATAACTCTGAAATTCAATTCGAAAATTAAATACCAAAATCATATTAATAGATAAATATTACTAGACGTTTTTTACAACGCCATCTAGCCCCAAACTATATGTACATAGGTATAGGACTCAATTATGGATAAAATATTTATATTTTTGAAAATAATTATACATAATATAAAACTGATACAATACAACATCTAGACAACATCTATATTGATCACACAGATGTTTGTGCTGGATCTGGGAATCAAACCCACAACCTTACAGCGCAAAAGTCAGAACTATCAGTAGCTGAGCTGTGAGGTTAGTTTATAAGAAAATTGCAAATATCGTTTCATTTCGCCACTACAAGCAGGCTGATATATAATTATTATGACACAAGTATGCTACCGTACTATATATACCTTTTTTTAATGTATTAATTGTCGATCAAGCGCTTAAACACAAGCAATTAGAATTCAAAGGTCTGAAAGTCATTTGCTGACATCGAGTTTGAAATGAGTTTTGAGTGATCCAGTGAAGTCCTCCTCAGCTGTGACCACAACACCAGCTTATTAATTTCTTTGTTCGATTGATTGATAGGAGTTTTAAGAGTATTGATTCCAATCTGATTGTTTGTACCGAAGGCGTCAGATGAGGTATAGATGGAATTAAACCTTTTGTTTAATTGTTGGGCTTGTTAGTAGCTGATTCAGTTGGCTCGGCGATTGGTTTTAAAGTATCGCTTGTCTTGGTTTTAATGAGGATGATTAATGATGATTCCAGGTACCTATTTTTTAGGGGATCTGGCTTTTACAATCGACTGAGCCAACGGCAAAAGATTGTAGGAGTACAGATACATTGATAGAAATATTGGTATCTAGTATTTCCAGCATTTTTATGGTTCCATAATCAACGGGTGCCAGCCTCTATTGTACGTCCGTCTGTCTGTCATCGGGTCGTATCTCTTGAACCGTAATAGTTAGGTATAGGTAAACAGGCGAAATTTTCAGAGTGGGTATTTCTATTGCCCTACAAATAATAAAAATAAAACATAAATCAAACGATTTATTTCTTCTTACCAACTGTGTACATACGTACAAGAGTTGATAGGTATTTTCCTGGAATATCTTGTTACATCGTCAACCTAATTCAACAGGCTGTCGGGACGGTGCGAAAAGTTTCGTGGTCAGCTTTCTTTACATACAGCTTTTTTTGATTTAATGGATTAAATATCAATCCTTAAAAAAAACCCAAAAACAAATGAATACATAATTTGAATCGAGAAACTCCTCGTTGCACTCTATGTTTAACCAATATAAATTCATTTTTAACTTTAAAGCGTAGGTTTAGTTAGTTAGGTAAGATTACGTAGGTACTTTAAAAATTATCGGCGGTCGCCCCATAGATACCATTTTTGATATGCCTACATAATTAAATAAACCGGCCAAGTGCGAGTAAACAAGCCGCTCATCTTGCCGGACAAACATCGAAAGGTAACTGTACTGTTTGATGTTCCAAAACTGAGCATGGTATCAGTTTATCTCGTTAGTTTCTTTGCTGGTAGGTAATATTATATACTTTAAAAAAAAAATCGTATTTCAACACTGAATTTAGCCCAACTTCAGGCGTAAATAAATGGTTTTCTCTCCCTGAATATCCTCAACCGGGTCCGAACCTAAGTATGTCACTGCAGATCGTACATGACCAGATGAAGACAGATCCATTTCTAAGTCATTGAGTCTGTGGAGCACCAACTCCGGACATGCCGCACCTCCTCTCACGTCGGATAGTGACTGTTAGAGGGGTAGAGGTGGCGACCTATTAGACTAATATATAAATCCAGCTGTTGTTAAACATTGTCACGAATTAAGAACAATTTATATACGGAGAATTCAAACTACAAAATGCTTCCGCTACAGCAATAGTATATTATTCTAAAACTCAAATGTATTTATTTGGAAAAGATACCTTCAGTAGTTTTTTTCATAATAACCATTTGATTTATTATATTGAATATAAAACATCGCCAAATACCAAAGACATCAACCAGTCTTTGGTGAAATATTCACACAAACAGAATGCGGGAATGCACCGAGGCAATACAACCTACAAAGAAGCATGGTATAAACATGTAAGTGCTTTTGTGGCTCACAACTGCAATTAATCTTGAACTAAAAGCTTTCTGCTCTAAAAAACCTATCGCCCTTTCTTTGGGCGATCGAGGCCAAAGCAATGCATTTGGTAGGCGGTGGTGCTAGCTCTGGCGATTTCAGACATTGATTTTGCTCGAACAAACCTTGAATCTTTCATCAGTTCGCTACTGCACGATTCATATCAATATCAATTAGCTGTAAAGATATTTCATTGTCAATAAGGACGCTGGTTTTACCAAATTTTAACTTCTCGTTTGAATTGGTGTAGTGCAGGGCCGAGGGTGAGAGTATCTTGCCAAAACAAGGCTCGATCTTGATCATCGCGAGGTGGCGCGTTAGTCGGTTTATTTATAAAATGTACTTCAGTGAGTGTGTCCAGAAGCTTAACGATTTTATTCCATTTCACCGTTCTTATAGGAAATTCGGAAATTTAGGAAACGTACAGCTAATTATCACCCCCATATGGTTTTAGAATCAGCTTCAGATGTGTTACGGCCCTAATGTCTTCAAGAATAATAGGCACCTTCTGGTTAGGTTCGGTCTAAGTTTGGGGGTTAAGAGCTTATCCATATAAAAAAAAATGTTTTATCGCTCGCCGAAATCATTGATTGATTTATAACCAATAACACGTCATAGTGTCGCTATGACATAGGTTCTATTTACGCCTATTTACGCCTTTATTTGTAGGTAGACCTCATTTTGAAATTATTGCGGTATTTTATTTTTATTTATTTTTATTTTTACAATTTTTGGAAAACTTACAGCTAGGTTTGTACGATAGATTATTGAATAACTATGCAACCAAATGTTGCATAATAGGAAGGCCAATTAAAAGTTTCCATTATGGTAGGTGGCATTAGTGGACAACCCCAGCTATCGGATGGCTAAATTATCCTATTGCTGGTAGAAGGAGCAGTATGGGTCCGCCTGGCTTTTGAGCTGCCGAAATCCAACGCCAAATAGCTCGCTGTGTTTCGTCGATGCGGGAAGTGTCAGTGAATTTTAGGCAGCTTCTGGTAAAGCTCGCTCTATCGAAGAACTAATCTTAGCTCAGGTAATGACCAGGCAATCCAGAAACAATACCATTGCAATCGGAAAAAAAAATATGGACACTGCTGCAGGACATGGGTTACCCCAAACCATTCCAAAGAGTATACACAGCGGGCTAACTAGCCCGAGGTTCTTGCTTTTCTCCTTGTGTGCTGGTCGTTAATACGAACAGGCGGTAGATTTGACGTTTCAAATTGATCCTAAAAGAATGTTACCGAGAAAAGGATGATTGAAACTGAATTTGAATTTGGATTGCCTGTATGTTTAGGGGGCTTTCTCGCTCGCCGCTTACACTACGCCCGGCCCGACAAGCTATCATTACGGTTTGGCAATCCATCGTGATAGGTGAAGGGCTAAGTACCGAATAGTAAGTAGAACATGCACAACAACATAATTATAGTCATTGTTGTGGCCTTAGTGATGTTATTGTGTGTCATTGTTTACTTTTACAGGGTCATGGTACTTTTAATTTCTTTTTTAAGTCATATGGACAGTGACTAAAAATTGTAACGAATGTATAAATGACCTTTAGGCTTATCAAGCTCTATGATACAAGGGAACGAGCACCGTTGAAACACGGCAAAGTATTTGGTGCCGTACTTTGGCACTAGGGTGGTTGCTAGCCAAAGTACGGCACTAGGCACAGGGCACCTAGGTGTAGTGAGGTGTAAACATTCAAGCGCTTTTTTTATTAGGCCAGCGAATCAGCAATCTTGGCCACGCTTCCATCTGATACTGGTCTGGAACAGTTGAGTTACCTATAGGCTTTAGATGGGTCCCTTAAGGTCCTTAGGTAATCCGACTGATTTCTTTGTACATATCGTTATTTTAGTTGTAAATATTATTTAATAATGTTTTTATTTCTAACTAGATAAATATCTATATGTAAATTAGAAAAACGGAAAAATTGCTATATCATATGCACAATATAGCAGATATACGATATCGTAAACCAGTTATTTGTATAGGTGACTTGTGGATTTGTAAATACAGGAACTATAATACATTACTCCGGCATATTTTTTGTGAACTGAATCGATTGGGAAAAATAGTATAGGCAACTCGTTTTACTACCGCTGATGTCGTTAGTGACTACGAGTCCTCCAGAAGATGCTATACTCGCCATGCTGGGCAAATGGGCTCTGTTGAACTACTGCCCAGTTCAACAGAGCCCACTTGCCCAGCATGGTGTGTATGGCACATCCATTGCACTTCATTTTTGGTGAGTTTTATGACAATGTACCTACTTTTACAGGTTGTGAAAGAAGAAGAATATAACGGTCTTAAACTATACACAAAGTAGTTTAGTTAGATATTTATCACTCCACGAACCCGGCAAAGTGGGTGTAAATATATTTTCTAACTCCTATAGAACATTCACAAACATTAACGACTGAGATAAGCTAATCTTACTTTTAAATTGGGGAAACCTTAATTAATTGTGGCTTTCTTTATTCAAATGGAAGCACAATTTATGTAGGTACTGTGGTACTCTTTAGGCAGACAATGCTACCGGATGTGTTAGTTTGTGTTAAAACCTTCTTTGAATTGCACACACACCACAAGCAAAGAGTAAGGTCGATTGCGGCAGAAATCGAATGTTTATGTTAATAATAAGGTCTACTGCTTTCAAAATATTCTACGACGGATGCTGGTTCGATTCCCGAGGAAATATTTTTTTTAAGTGTAGTTATTTTCTACAGGGCTTAGGCTACTTTGATAGACAGATAGATATTTGACTTTTGAATGTAGGTAAGTATATTAATAATTCATTCGCTTGAAAAATCTCAGAAAAACAAGCAACTACACTAATATCCATTCATTATTAAAATGATTCTGTATTAAAGCGTGAAACTTTGCAAAGATTCCACGAAAAATATAAAACTTCCTCAATGTTGTCGCCGCTTCGCGAAAGTTTTAAGTACTTATACACTTTGTCTTCCCCAAAAGTTGTTACGAGAAAACGGACGTTAATTTACCGGCGCTAATTTTGTTACGGACACTTTGTCTGTGTTTAGAGAACTGTTTGTATCAACGACAAATTTAGAACCACATTTACAAAGGGAACTTACTATGGAAATTTTACCTCGTATGATCCGGAAAGACCTTTAGTGTTTCAAAGTATTCATATTCATTTCACATATTCCTGGCTTGTCTCAGAAACAGAGGTACAGGGTTCGATCAGGGAGGTACAAATTTGTCCTTATTTTGGTTGGTCGTAGGACTTTTTTTTAGCCTAGCTACCACCATCTTACTTAAGTCTGTTGCCAAAACAACAATTATAAAGTGATAGAGCCAGTTCTGCCAAGAATTTGTTTAGTAATGATTTACCGCTCCAAATGTATCAAAATTGCTAAATGATGTTTGTGATGATCCAAATCCTGGTGATAAAATCTGCAAAGGTTTCCTTCTGTGTTGACCATCACTTGCCGAAGTCCAGATCCAAGCAGTTTGCGAGTCACAAAGCTCTGAAGAAGTATTAAAATGAGCGTGTTTTATGCAAATACGGATAAACAACCTTGGAGACGTATTATAACTTTAACACAGTTATAAAACGCTTTGTCTTAAACCATTAACGTCTTAGTAATCGCAATAATATTTGCTGAGTGCTTTGTTTAATTAATTCCCATTGCGTTGTGCTTTCTCATTTTTAATGAGACAAAGACGTGCTAAACCCTCAAAGTGTTCTCTTACAGCGAATTATGCCATCACATCACTGAAGGCACTAGCATAAACCCAATTAAAACAGCATTTAGATTGTATGAGAAAGAAAAAACTACCATGAAATACACATGACGTATGTAAATAATTATATGTAGGTATATACTCAACCTACAAGCGAAATTTAGGAATATATGGATGGTATGCACATAACCATGATAGATATTCATAAATACAAGTATTGATATATAAAAATACGAAAATGTAATGTTCTCTTTCCTGAATCACCAAATCTCACTCCTCCATGCACGCATTAAGCTTAATAAAAAGAGATAAAAATTTAATTATTTCATAAAAATGTAGTTAATAATTAAGGTAACTTCTTACAATCTGAAGTCTGTACTATGATATTTTTGTGTAGTGTACCTTGGCTGAGCTCTGTCTCTCGCACTAGGTCTCGTAAGAGCCTATGTGTAGCAAGGTTACAACGATCTGCTTTGGACTCTCACTATGAATATAATATAGATGTGTTAAGAGTTTAATAAAAGTTACGATTTTGTATGTCTGGTTATATATAGCGTGTTCTAGGATGTTTGTGACCTTCTTCATACTCTTCTTCATACACATCTTCTTCAGAGGAGCTTCTCTGAGTTGTCGCATGACGTTTGAAGTAAGCGTTCTTTTATTTTCACTCAGAGTATTAATATCTAGCTACTCCTTCCTTGTTCTAGATTAACAATCCCAGGGCAGCCAATGATCCATTTACCAAGCGACCAAGAAGATGAAGAGAACACTGGCTCTCGTTTTCGAAGAACCGGCTCAGAGAGACTTCGAGATGGAGCGAAGGCATTACTCAGACGAGTGGAGTCCCTCAAAACGAGAAGAAGAAAACGACAGAATAGAACCGAAGTTATTGTCTCCTCCCCTCACTTCCTAGACGTATCTCAAGACAAATACCCAGAGCTAAGCTTCATAGACATGACACCAACTACTCCTACAGCGTTTCCTTTCGAATTCAACTCCCCAGCCCACGCCATAGGCATCAGGACACAACCTCCATCACCAATGACCATCTTACCCCCTTCTCCTATCGCTCCTTTGGAACCTTCCTTCAACCTGAACCCTCCGTTTGGAGACGATAGCTCAAGCTACGCCTCTGATGGAAGCATGGGGTCGAGTAATAAGAGTTCGAAGTCGAAACTTGGGAGGGCAAAGCGAATGTTTCATAGAGGAGTGAAGAATGACGATTCGACGGCACTGAGTGACTCGGAATGCCAGCCAGCCAGTTGGAGGCATAATTACTACAGGGATAGTACTCATAATCATAATACAGAGGTAAGAGTCAATTCTTTTAAACTGCTTTCGTTAACGAGAAGTCAGTGTGTCAGTGTATAACTCAGTCATATTAAGGGTTTTACCATCTTCAAGAGCACTACCGTGGCATAGAGAGTTCCATATCCTGATAGAGTTCAGTTCATTTATAGTTTATAACACCTTACCACATTTATTTCAAGCAATAAATGTTTACTTTACTTTACTTTACTTTACTTCACAGTAGCCACCACAGCAGCTAGAAAAGACATAACTGTTCTTCAGGGTTTACCATGTGGGACAAGTTTATAATTAATTGCATGTAGATTGGATATGGTCACGAATTTTATCAACATATTTGACATCTCAATCAATATAATTTACCCGGTGATTTAAAGTTAGAGATATCATTTCTTTTGAATACTAATAGCGCCAAGCAGTTCGCTGGGAGAGTGAGTCCTGTAGAAGCTCGCTATATGGTAGACCTCAACCTGTGCTAGTGCCTATTCAAGTTTTCAGGCCAAGAACTTACCCATGTAAAAAAACTACAAAATCCTGATTCAAATGCATCAAGATCTGCGGCTAAAATACTGATAGCAATTATATCTTACACAGCTGAACCGTAGGTCATGTTTGCATCAATAACAGCGCTATTAATACTTTACGATGCAGTAAACGTTATCACTGATGTGTGTGGTCCAGGTTATATATTACTATTACCACGATCATAATCAACGTGGCATAAAAAGGAACTAACATAAGACCAAGGCTGGAAACGTCACTTTTGCAGCTTTACGTAGATACAGGCGCCCTCACGTAGTTCATTTAGTAATCGTAATAAGTACCTATTGTGTGGTCCAGGTGTACGTAGAGCCCCCTTCGCCTGTGGACCTCAAACCGGATCCGAAGGTCCTCAGTGAGGTGCAGAAGTCTCCAGGTCATACGGTGCACCGGAGACAGGCTATCAGGACCAGCTCGTTAAACCTCGGCAAGGACGGACAAAAGTAAGTTTTTTTATGAAAGGATATTTATGATTATTTTTCGCGGACCTGTGCCCTTATTGTGTAAGTTAACTGGTAATAAACATCGACTTCATTTTTGACATATGAAACCGAGACTTCAACTGTCACTTTATTTTTGACAAATTCTGACTGTGTTTGACCACTGGTCTGAACTGGACTTGAAGTTTACTGGTCCATTACCAAAAATCAAGTTTCGCAACAACGCAATTAGACTACTGGTTTCAAAAGTACGTGTTGAATTCTCTGTTCTAGGCTTTTATTGAAAAATAAAAAACTAACCCACAATATATAGCGCAGGAGGCAGTACCAGAACAGACAAAAATCTGAGCTGTACAGCCTGTTTCTTTTGGCTTTTGTGCACTAGTTTATTACTAATTATAGGATTTTTAATAATGCTACACGATACAATTATGTTTGTATCGTATAGCCTTATCAAAAATCATCAATCAAAAACATTTTGAATAGGTATTGCACCCGACCCCGTAACTGCTTAGTGTCAAAGTCCTGTTAATACTTACGCACAATAACCGTTTAAAAAAACCCCGGAGTACCGCTGATTCCCGCTTCCTATCCCTCCCGATTATACCTGCAAAATTTCTTTTGGAACGAACATATTTTGAAATAAACGACAAATACGTACAGGAGAACGGTACTGGGCCTTCTAAATGTTCTAAAGCATGACGGCTTCCTCACAAAAATGTGGTTCAACACAGCCTCAACTTAGAATGACCTATTCATAAGAGACTGGACAAAGAATAGCCACTATCAATAACCTATTGTCATCCGGTCCCTCATTAACATGTGACTAATCGGCAAACCGGCTTCCATTAGGCTTAATGATTATTCCGTGATAATTATGGATTTGCATGTCAATACTGAAGTGGCAGTGAACTGGTGGTGTGAGCACAAGTGGCATTTTCTGTTGTGTTATAAAGTCATAGCTCAAGACCCCTACTCTACTAAACCAATCGCTTCATTATGTCAATCTCAGAATCGCCACTAGAATACCAATAGGCAAATATAGTGGCAATTCTGCGATGGTATCATGGTATAGTGAAACGATTGGTTTAGTAGAATCGGGGCCCTGGTTGTTGAGAATGCCCCGAATTATCACTCATTTTCACTCTCCAGTTTTGTGCTTACGTAGTTAGTGGTTCGTTTAGAAATGTCATATCCCATTCAAAAGCAATTTGCACGTATCATCAGAATAAGGATAATCTGTGTTACTATAAAAATAATAAAATGTTTTACCTGCAAAATTTAATTTGAATCAAACGTGTAATTTCGAAATAAACTACGTTCGTATGACGGGGCGGTAATACTGGGCCTTCTTTCCTTTAGTAGCAGAAAAAAGATGGATTGTGTGATAAAAGTGTGGGAGAAAGAGAAGTAGCTTCGAGAGTGAGTGAACCACTGAGTGTGCAGTGTATTTAAAGTGCGATTGAAAGTGAGTAGATTAAGAAGAAGGTCGTCTAGAGATAAGAGCACGAGTGTATGCACTGTGGGCGAACGTTGGTTTTCAATCAAAGGTACACAAGAGTAATTTATGGGACATATTTAGAGGTAAGATACCCAGATCCTCAGTTTGTTGAGGATTACGGGTGAAGTGCGCCTCGACCTTCGGCCTTATCTCATCTTGTAACCAGGCTATATGAAGGCCAAGCGCTTCCTCGTCATACAATAAAAAAATTACACAGCGCCATGTAGCCCCAAACTAAGCAGAGACTTAGGCAGGCGCTGTTGTATAGGGGTTTGATTTCCACCCAGACAATCATTTGTTACAATTTATATGTTTGTGTGTTTGGGTTTTGTAAAGTATCATTCGTTAGTATTATTTACAGAAAATGTTGCTTTCATATTACAAACTACTTAGTTTAGGGCTAATAAATAAATAATACTTATTGTAATATACCTATTTTTTTTTCTAGATTTCGTGACAGAAGCCTCAAGAGAGACAAGTCAGCATCACGGAGTTCAGAACTGGACAGCAGCAACAGCCCCAACTCGGCCGGCTCCAGGTCGCACGACGGAGACCACGATGATGATGATGACAGCATCGATATAAAGACTAAGAAGTAAGTTACCTCACTAATGTTATTAAAACTAAAGTTTTTTTTGTTTGTTCCGTCTTAACGACATAACGAATGAACTGATTGAGCTGAAACTTTTTCTCATGAAAAATCACTAGAATCCTTTGAAATATTAAAAAAAAATATCCACAAGGTGCCTCTGACTACCCCCTAGTAGGTGATCTTCATAAGATCCTCGCTCTAAGTAGTGATCAGAAGTGAATCCTCGAAGGGGAAAAAGTCGTGAGTCTGTTTTTTTTAATATTTTGGAATCCAGTATTATTTATAATACTTACTGATAATACTTTATTGTACGTTTATAAAGTATTATCATTCCTTCAGGACTGATTTAACACGCTGCACTTGATCCCTTAAACATGCTAGCAATGGATCGAGCGTCATATTAAATTCACACAACCACAGCTTTGTTGAATACCAATGAGTAAAGGGACCAACTTCAAATGTCTATCCATGTCTACCTAGCTTCTGCTCGCGGCATTATACACGTATACACAGTTATGTAGGTTATACCTACATAGCTTTACTATACTTACTTTACATATTATTCATGGCTTGATATACTTACATGTTAAACCTAGGTTTTTTTTTATAGTACGACTGGTTGGTGCTTGACCTTCATCTCGCCTGTTTTTATGATAAGGCAACTGAGGAACTGGCTATCTTACCTCTAAATGCCGGAACACAACAATTTTTAAGAATTGTTGTTATGGCAACATACTTAGGTAAGATGGTGGTAGCTAGCCAGGCGGATTTAAACAAAGTCCTACCACCAACCAAACCATGCACAATATTGTACTCCCCGGGACCTCTGGATCTAATACCGGTAGAACCTCAGACCACGGAGGCGGTAATTCAGTCAGAGAGTGGTGAAGTGCCGGTCGCGACTTCAGAATCAACCCTTCCAATCAGCCCGTGGATATTGTAGAAGCTGGCTAAGGGGTCTCACCAGAAGTAGGGCTGCAGCATACTTATGGATACTGTGTAGCACCATTACTCCAGCTTTGAAGAGGCTCTGTCCATCAATGGACATTTATAGTCTGTTAATGTATTTATAGCTCTAGGTGGTAGCTCTAAGTGGCAGCGTGGACAGGCGTAATATATAGTGTAATCGTCTAAACGCGAAACGGATCGTAGGAAGAACCCCCATTCGATGAACAGACGACATTGCAGTCTCCGGAAGTTGCTTGATGGAGGCGCTACAGATTCTATTGGCGTTGATTGGGAGGCCTATTTTTTACTGAACGATGGGGAAGTGCTTGGCCTTTATTTACCTGATTTCAGAGTTATGATAAGGCCGAAGGTGGAAGCGTCCTATGCTTGGCAGTGGACGTGGGCTTAAGTGGGAATGATGATGTGTTATACAAGAGTTTCCAAACATCAATTGCGTATGCAATCTCAATCCACTCCGCAATACTACAATACTAGTCCTAAGTAAATATTCCAACAGCAATAACCTTCGGGGATATGATTGCTAATATCCCAAACAAACATCTGTACGTAAACAAACACAATTAGATAAACGTGTGTGGTTGTCTGTCAGAAATCAGCTTTCAAACGTGTATTTGTACAACATTGGTATAGAAACTAACTAATTGGTAACATATTACAATACAATACAATGCAAATATTTTATTTCATTTTATTTATCATTTTATTTAATAGGCCTCATAGCTCAGTTGGTAGTAACTCTGCCTTCTGCGCTGTAGGTTGTGGGTTCGATTCCCACGCAGGACAAACATTTGTGTGATGAATGTAGATGTTTGTTCTGTGTTTGGGTGTTGTAATGTATGATAAGTATGTATTAAAAAAAAAAAGTATTTAAGTATTCTATCCGTAATCTAGTTCCCATATTACAAGCTATTCTTAGTTTGGGGCTAGATGGCGTTGTGTAAAATTTATGTCCTGTAATATTTTATTTAAATTTTATTGTATCCGGAGAACAAACAGTTTTACACACTTTATAAATAAACTTACACCAATAACTTATAACCATTTAAGTGTCCTCGCATATAAAAAGCTAAGAAAAACTGCTCGCTTGCAGAGAAGTGTGGATACAGGTTCTATCTTGTTGCTAGGTACAAATAAATAAACAAAGAACTACTAACAATTAATAAGACAAATGAATTGACTAACAATTAACAAAAATAAATCAAGAAAGGAACTGATAGATGAGGAGAAAAATCTCTGCGTAGTGATCAGAGGTGAAACCTCGAAGTTGAAATAATTGCGAGTTTGTTACTAATAGTCATTGCAAGGATAATAAAGCACAATTTCAAAAATACTGATGAGAATGTTAAGCTCAATAATGTATTATAATAACCTTATTGAAGAAAATCATACTCAAGACTTCCCACTCCCTGTTTGGTCGATTTTATTATATTTCCATACGAATTTTATATATGTCTGCTCTGTTGGTTCATTGGCCTGTTTCCTTTTTATCACAAAACGGTTTATCTGTTTTATCGCCTCTGTGGTCTAGTGGTTCGGCCACCGGTATCAGACCCAGAGATCCCGGGTTCGAACGGGGGTACAAATTTCTGCTTGGTTTGGGTGGATGGTAAGACATTATTTAAGTCCGCTTGACTAGCTACGGCCATCTTATTTAAATGTTTCGCCATAACAACAATTCAAATAGTTGTGTTCAGGCACAGTTAAAAAAACGGATCAGAGGAAAATTTGGCACGGATATAGTATAAGCATACATACGCTACTTTTTATCCGGGTACCACGCGAGCGAAGCTGCGGGCAAAAGTTAGTAATCACGTAAGATTCGAAATAATAAAGCTTTAAGTATAAAAGCTGGCAGATGAACACTTGTAGCACGCCAATAATACTCACCGAAGGTTAAAAACAATATTTGAAGCACATTAAAACAGAACACCTTTGTATTTTCAGAAACAACATCCAAAGATGGTACTCGTTCAGGACGACGACGCTCAACGGAGGTCCCAAAGCAAACAACACGCTACAACCTACGCCTGGAGAGAAGGACCCTGACTCTTATAGTAAGTACCTGTGTGCGGTGATACTGCGGGTTATTTAACCGACTGCCTCAGAAGAAATAAAATAAAATATTACAGGACACTAATTTCACACAGCGCCATCTAGTCCCAAACTAAGCATAACTTGTAATATGGGAACTAGATTACGGATAGAATACATAAATACTTTTTTTTTGTAAATACATACTTATCATACAATACAACACCCAAACACAGAACAAACATCTATATTCATCACATAAATGTTTGTCCTGTGTGGGAATCGAACCCACAACCTACAGCGCAGAAGGCAGAGCTACTACCAACTGAGCTGTGAGGCTTGTTATACAGAAATACAGATTTATTTATAACACCATTGTTACAAGTCAGAAAAATAGTAATAATAATTATTATAATATATCGTATAGAAGTAGGTACATGGTGTCATTATATAAGCGGTAGTGAATAAAATTCATTAGTATTATAAAAAACTTGATCAGTAATCCATTTTCGAAGCATCTCTCTCTTACTCTTAAATATAGGTATGGAAGCTGCTTCCCGAATCCTCTCTGGCAGTCTGTTGTATACGGAGGGGCCCATTATGTAAACCGACCTTCCTGATTTAGCTAACTTGTGGGTTGGCATAGCAAGTCGGTAATGATATTGAACAATTCCAAGTTGTTGTGGGTGAATATTACAACCTGATATATGAGTTCCCCAGGAAGCGTCATCATGTTGAGTTCCTTGAACAGCTCCCTACAGGAAGGAGGGTAATGTTTTTCGAGAGTATGTACGTCTATTCAATAATTACGCCCTGCATCCTAGATAGTGTAAAAGAGTTTGTAGTGTGCGAATAAAAAATGAATAGGGGGAAATTACAACTAAATGTTTTATCACAACAATATGGGTAATAAATAAAAGGTAATAATAACATGCCGATAATAAATACATAGAGATTCTAATATACTTTTATGGCCGTTTTCTAGTTAAGTCATCTAACAAATTGTCTCTCTCAAAGTTTATTTTTTTACCGCAGGGTTTTAGTTTTACAACGTTCAAATTGTTTAATTATTTGAAATATTATGTTAGCTGTTGACGATCATCATCAAGATCAGACATACTATATACAGGACATTAATTTCACACAGCGCCATCTACCCCCAAACCAAGAATAGCTTGTAATATGGGAATTAGATAGAATAAATAGAATAATAGAATAAAGAATATTTATTTCAATAGAAATACCTACTACCAATATAATATTACATAGTACATTTAGTTCTTGATACGGTATTTACACGAGGTATAATGCGATTTTCATCGAGACCCAAACTAGGCGTGTGATGCCTGTGTCTTGGGGCTCTGGAATTCGATTTTGTTACTGATGATTTGTATTATACTCATTTACAGAGGCAGATAATTTTACATATAATATTTATACAAAAAGGTAGTTAAGTAAGTTAACTAAGATGTGATCCTAATTATTGTTAAACTGTTACTTATTTTAGAAAATTTAAGATAAAAACAAAGAGCTTAAACATTAACAGTATTAACAGTATTTACGGATATAATACTTAAATACTATGAAGTCGTATCTTAGATGGTATGGACATGTAGGTACGTGTAACATAAAGAGTAGCATGTTGTTCTACCAGAGAAAAAAGTATACAGATATATTATTAAAGCCCTAAAGAAAGCCCAGTTGCCTGAACCAACTAAACAGGATGTATTATCATCGGCGCGGAATTGTAAGATCTGCTAGCTAAGTCGGTTTCATTTTGATTTCAATCAAAATCGCGGCTACTCTTAAAAAAAAATACAGTTTCATTGAGAATACACTGAAAAACCGCCATTTCTATTAAAACCCAAATGAAACAGAAATATATAATCGGCCAGCTGTTATTGTAACGCCTATACGCTTGCAAACATATTTTTAAAGGAATTTAGAAACGTTTAAGTGGGTGTAAATAATTAGCAATGCGCCTGAAACGTAGTTTCAGAGTCATAATATAGATGGTTATTTCTCCAACCCCAGTGGCTCGACCAATGGCCTCGCTTTCCTGTGGACAGCTCCACATCCTCAGGAAGCTCGCGCTCCTCAGGCTGACGGCGTGCATGGAGCGGTACTGCCCTTCACACAAATCAGGTTGGAACTGGGAACTTCCCAAGCTGATACGGAAGATCAAAACTCCGGATTACAAAGGTACCTATAGATCTTTGATAGGTAACTTGTATATTGTTTTTTTTATACAACTAGGAGACGGGACAAGCAAGTAGTCCACCTGATGTTTAGTCATCTCTTGCCTATAACAATGCCTTAATGCGTAGGTCACATTCACAAAAGTCAACTTGAAGCATAAAGGTGTTAAGCCTCGCGTGCCCGTAATTTCACCGGCAACCATGCCCCGTCAAACCGGAGCACAGCAATGCTGCTTGGCGGCTAGGTGGTAGTATTTCCCCGGAAGAGCCCTTTCACAAGGAGCTCTACTGCTCTTGTAAAAGCCCTGTCCATCTGGATTCTGTAAGAAGTAAGTAGGTACTGTAAATATCTAACCGCCTTTTTTGTCTTGTGGTTCGCACATCAGTATTAAACGCAGAGGTCCAGGGTTCGATCCCCGGGGGGTTTAAATTTTTCTTGATTTGGTTGGTGGTTTAAACCCGCCTATAACAACAATTCTAAATTGTTGTGTTCTGGCTCTGTCGAGGAAACCTTCGGACTTATCATAACTAGACACCAGGTGAGATAAAGTCCAAGCGATTCCTCGTAATACAATGAAAAAAGTAGTTTGGAAGAGATTTTTTCATAGCTAAAGGCCATCCTTTAAACTAAGTTTTAAGTTCGCTTTTGGCATGCTTGAATGAACGCAAAATATTAATAGGTAAAAATTAAGTAAATAAGTAAAAAGATAAATCCTTTGAAAGTTAACAAATCTGAAAAAGGCAATACAAAGTTTTAAAGTAATAAGGCAAAGGATAAAAGACAAGGACTGATATTACTTGAGGATGATTTATCAGACTAAAGTTATACAATGTTCTTGAGAGATTCCCAAAAGGGACCTTTTTCTTAGCCGAAGTTTTCCAGCTAGGAGAAAGCGAAAAAAACTTTTTTGACTGTTTCAATAACTAGGTCCATTGGGTGACACAGTGTATCCGTACAGTGGACGGCCTTATTGCTAAAAGCGATTTATTTCAGTCCACCTTTGAAAACAAATTAATAGCGCAAATAATAGAAAAATGTTTGGCACATTTTTAAGAATAGAATAAAAGATTACGATTTATTGGTAACAAGATTACCTACATCAAATGATAAAAACAATACACTGTGGAAACACAGTGTACCTACAATTACAATGGGTTGTTTCAGGGTAGATTCCTGTTGTAATATGTATAGGGGTTCGTTTAGAAAGGATTTGAGCGTTTCACTAGTTAAAGGACAAAATTGTCGTATCTACAAGTATAAAAATGTATGTAATTACAGGATATACATTTCACATTGTGTCAACTAGTAACAAACTAAGCAAAGCTTTTAGAATGTAATTATATTATGTTTTCAGACAAAACCGTGTTCGGGGTGCCCCTGACGATAACTCTGCAGAGAACTGGCCACGCGCTACCAAAGCCTATTCAATGCGCTCTGAACTGGCTGAAGAAGAACGCTTTGGATCAGGTATGGATTCTTCATAGACCACAGAAATGTCTTATTACTAAACAAATTCAATATCTAATGGAGAGATACATTTATTCCTGATAGTTTACTTATAACATCAAAAACTGGTAGGGTTAAGAGACCTATTGACAGTCCCACAAAATCTATTATAAGGAAGATAAATTGACATACTCCGTTTTCAACTCATATTTCCAACTCAAAATTAAAAAGTAGGTAATAATAAAACTTGGAATTTCGCATTTCGCATTCAACAAACAGAACAAAGATTACTTAAGTATATTAAAATAGAGCAAAGAAAAAAAAAAGATAAATTTTAAACGTGGATATCTTAATCATCGAAAGATGGAAGATGGAAGTGATTAAGGATTAATATTGATATGATAACAAATGATTAGCATAATAACAATTCTAAAATTGTTGTGTTCCGGCATTTAGAGATAAAATAGCCAGTTCCTCAGTTTGCTGAGGATTCTGGGTAAAGTGCGCCTCCACTTTCGGCCTTATCTCAACTTGTGTAACCAGGTGAGATGAAAGCCAAGTGGATATTGTACCCGTCGTACAATAAAATAAAAAAAGCATCCGTTTCCCGTAGCGAGAGAGGAGTAGCAGAGAGGAAATAGGCTAAAAATGCCCGCATAGGACCCAGACTCTATGTTCTTTGCTACTTCATCTTCAGCAGTCAATTCCACCCAAAGGATATCTCATTGAGTTTTCTCCTTGTTTCTTTATGTGTTACATTGATAAACAATAAATACTCAACAAACAAACAGACACATTAAAATTTACAATATATGGATAAAGACGTACATATATTTGTGTAGGTATACTTTTGATATCTGTATGTATATTTAATTTGTCTATTAACATTTTATTTTAATTCAAGTACACTTCTCTACCTTTTCAGTGTAGCAACTCTCACTCCCTCAAAGGTTTGCTGGTAGAAAACTCTTTAAGGGTTAAGCTCGCCTCTGTACATATGTTTAATATGACATGTTATTATCATATTTATGTGTACAATAGAGAATTACAAGACGTCTAGACTCAAATGTCGGGATTTCCAGATGGGAATCTTTCGTAAAGCCGGGGTGAAGTCCCGCATAGCGAAACTCCGCACGGTGGTGGAGTCCGCCGGCGTCGCGACGGGAACGTTCGCGGTGGAGAACCTGAACACGAGTGACGCGGCGCCGTGCAGCCTCAGCTTCGACGGCGCGCAGGCGCACGACGTCGCCGATATGGTCAAACAGTACTTCCGCGAGCTGCCGGACGCGCTGCTGACCAACAAGCTCAGCGAGACGTTCATTGCTATCTTCCAGCGTGAGTACACATGTTTTGTTTTGGAATTAACAGAATAATCCCGCTGAGAGTTGACTGGATATTTCGGTCATTATTTCTGCTTCCGTTAAACCATAGACTACGTACATAAGTGACACAGGTAACAAAGGATATCATTTTTTCGAAAGGTCGGCAGGGTCATAGAAATTTGGTACCTGCAGTTACTAGTGGCGGTCAAGTGGTTAGAGGTTAGATAGCCAGTTCCTCAGTTTGTTGAGGATTCCGGGTGAAGTGAGCTTCCACCTGCAGCCTTATTATAACTTGAAAATTAGGTGAGGTGAAGGCCAAGGTGTCGTACGATAAAAATTAACGAAAATTACGAATATATATAAGAATAATTATCCAAGATATATTTTGTAGCGTACAAACGATATTCAATTTCTTCTCTATTTTCACTTCCTTACTTTTCCCATTCTATATAATTATATCTTCCTCTCCTTCTTTTCGCTTTCTCATTTCTTCTTTCCTTCTATCCTATATCTCTAAGGGAAAAGAAAGGAAGTGAACTTCCTTTCTTTTCCCTTTCTTTAATCGATTCCCACGCAGGACATACATTTGTGTGATGAATATAGATGTTTGTTCTGTGTTTGGGTGTTGTATTGTATGATAAGTATGTATTAAAAAAAAATATTTCATCCGTAATCTAGTTCCCATATTACAAGCTATGCTTAGTTTGGGGCTAGCTGGCGTTGTGTAAAATTAATGTCCTGTTTTTTTTTTTTTTATCTTCCTCTCGTTTTTGCTTTCTCATTCCTTCTTTCCTTCTATCTTTGTCTTATTCCCTTTAACCGTTTGTTTGAATCGTGTTCCATGATTTCAGATGTTCCTGAACCCTTGAGACCAGATGCAGTACAGTGCGCTCTTCTCCTGTTACCAGAAGAACACCTTGAAGCTTTACATTCCTTACTTATATTCTTGTTTGAGGTACGTTCTCCTGGCATGACATTATAACGTGAAACTGTCTGGCGTCTGTCTGTCTATCTGTCACCAGCAAGATATATGATATAGCTGTCTGGCGTATGTCTGTCTATCTGTCACCAACAACATATGATATAGCCTAATCCTTGGATGAGACTGGCGCAAGACCGTTCGGTGTATCATATACACAGAGATGCATTATTCCCAGCAGTGGATGAAAATTGTCTGCGGATGATTATGATAACGTGAAACTAAATCTTAAAACATTATTAAAGTTTGCTAGAAGATATCAATTATATCTTTTTTTTATCGGTTCACTTGAAAGACAAGTAGCTAAAGATGTGGTCTTAAATCCAGCACGCTCAAAGTAACCTGGACTTAATAAATCCATTCCTCCCATTCTTTATTATTAGTAAAGCTAATGATAAAGGTAGAGGCGAGCTGGAAATCTACAGGGTTGTAGCCTGTTCGTCTGTTAGTCCGGTGGTGGAAAGTGGCAGGATGGATAAGGTCAAAGTCAAAAGATCTACCAGTGTACCTTCACAAATTACCTGTTACGGAGTTATATATAAGAATCCTATCAGTTTATTACTTAAGGTTTTTTGACGATAATCAGTGAAATTGATTCGTTTAATTCTCAGTTTTCTTTTGTTCTAAACAGAAGTCTAAAATAGCCTGCTTAAATAGTTCATTTTGAATTCCAGGTGTCCGAACATTCTGGTGTGAATCAGATGACGGCTTCAAACCTGGCTGTGTGTTTGGCTCCCACATTACTGAGGCTCCATCACGCGCCGCCTACCACTGGGAGTACCAAAGAGGGAAACTCTAATCGGTATGTTTCTTTACTTAGATCTGTGATTTTGTTAGCAGGCGCTCTTACATAGGTATTTTAGATCATATTTCTCAAATCGTAGTCCTTTTTACTGAGGGAGTAATACAAATTTATCACTACTTTGTGGAATTAATACTTTTGGACTATGTTCTGCGCTAGATATGTCCATAGCTCAGTTGCTAGTAACTCGGCCTTCTGCGCTGTAGGATGTGAGTTCGATTCCCACACAGGACAAGCATTTGTGTGATGAGTATAGATGTTTGTTCTGTGTTTGGGTGTTGTATTGTATGATAAGTATGTATTAACAAAATAAACAAAAAGGTATTTTTGGTATGCAATCCGTAATGTAGTTCCCATATTACAAGCTATGCTTAGTTCGGAGCTGGATGACGCTGTGTGAAATTAATGTTCTGTAATTATTTATTATTACTATTAATTTTGGATCCAAGGTCGCATAGATCTGGGTATTCTATGTGGTAGTGCTAAGCATTTTTGTAGTTACTATCATAAACTATAGCAAAATTTAGGATTCTCATACTATTGTGGTATAACCCAGTGATTGATAAAATCCTTAACGTTTCATTTAGTTCAATTACTAAGTTAGAATTAGAAGCTTGAATTGGTAAGTGAACTAGGTAAATGAAACATTTTAAATTCTAGGCTTGACTTTGTTTATTGCCAGGTCAGTCAGTCAATCAATAAGTAATTTCACGAAACTGATGTTGGTGGTAGGATGGTGTCTGGATAGCTACCACCATCCTACCTAATACTGTCGCCAAAACAACAATTCTGAAATTGTTGTGTTCCAGCATTTAGAGGTAAGATAGCCGGTTACTCAGTTTGTTGAGGATTCCGGGTGAAGTGCGCCTCCACCTTCGGCCTTATCTCAACTTGCAACCAGGAAATGAAGGCCAAGCGTTTCCCCGTCGTACAAAAAAAGTTCCTCGTTTCGTTGATGACGCTTCCTCGTCGTACAAAAAAGGAAAGCTTGGCATAGTTACTCTTTCATTTTAGAATGGTAATAGAAAGCGTAGCCGACCAGCGTCAGATCAGCGAGAGCCGCGCGGCGCACGCCTGTCTGCTGCTGCTCATACAGAAGCACGCGGCGCTGTTCCTCGCGCCCGCCGACATGCTGGCCAGGTGCAAGTTCAACTACTTCGAGGAAAGCGTTCCCGTAAGTATGGCGAAACCAGCTAAAGTGATCCTTCGAACGAGTCTACGATATGTCAAGCTTAGCTTCAGCGATCATATCTTCCACAATACTGTTGTTACTATGAAATTAATATATGTTATAGGTCAGGATAGATGCTAGAACGCTTGTGTTTCGGAAACACGATTACATAAAATTTTCTCTATAGAAAAAAAAACAAAGTTGACTCTAATTTGTACCAAAAATTTTCGCCATTCAAAATATACGTCCAATTAGGGCTTGAAACTTTGTACAGTAAATAAACACAGTATTATAGCAGACGGTCTGTGTTTTCGATTTTCAAATTTCATATTTGTTTTACCGTAAAAAAACGAAAATGGAAATACGCGCATATTTCTGTCATCTGGTGGTCATAAGCGCCGTGGTTGAGCGCACAGCAATGTCACCTTTATTATTACCATATCTTAGTTCGAAATTAGAATAAAGTTGCGTTGAGTTGCTAATCTGAGATACTATAGCCCGTTAATGAGTAGGTACTTAGATAAGATAAGATAAGATGAGATTTATTTATTGAAAAAGATGACAACAGTTAACATTTTTATAGAAAATTTAATGTGACATCAGTGTCTCGTCAACTTATTCTCTTTAACTTATAAGCAGGGCGAATGGCCTGGTGACAAACAGGTATTATTACAAAACCCTTTAGCATTATAGTTACTTGTTTATTTCATTTAATTTCACATAGGTAATTTTTCACGACTTGGAAAGTCATTGGGACTTACGGCTTAGACTGTACATTTGTTTCGGTCAGTTAGTTGAGCAGTTTGTGTAGGTTAGTGAGTAGGTTGAGCTGTAGTTATATCAAACATCATTCCAAAATATCTGCTTAATGCTGATATTCTAAACGATCCTAACAACATCTTTTTCTATGAATGTAAAAATAAATTTAAATAATAACAATTTTATTTTTCAAAAGTCATAAATATACAAAGATATTCAATTAAATAATCATGAAATATGTAAATAATTAAAATTGTTGAAATATTTGAATATTTAAATTAGTATTAATCTCCTAAGTCATAATTGTGTGGCTGTAACATTATCCCTATGATTTTATGTCGTCTACGTTTAGGGTTGTTTTATGTTTTTTTATTTGATGTATGTTTGTATCTGCTTTTTAGGTGGCACTTGAAGAGTTAGGCGCTGACTTCAACCAAGACTGGAAAGGCTTCCAGCAAGCCTGTATAAAAGCTTTACTGAAAGAAGCCAAAGAAAAGTGAGTTTTATTTGCTTCATCATAACGACCATGACTCTTATCTGTAGATAGAATCTGACTTTATACCCTCATTGTTCTATCCTTTGATAAGCAAACTATAGATCCATAGTTAGATAAGATAAGATAAACGTTTATTTGGAACAACATTTTGAGGTGTTCTTACATACGAGTATTTTACTGAATTTGCGCGAAAGAGACATATTTTGGGTCAATAACCTATTTCTCTTTGTATACTTACTAATATGGCATCAATAGTTTGCTTGTCAAGTAGGTACTTTGAGAATCTCTTTAACCTGTATCTCTGTATAGTCTAACTGATTTCGTGCTTTTTTAGAGTCAGTGGCCGATCGGGAAAGAGGTGAGACATGGGTGTTAGAGGTCGAATCACGTCATTGTCGTTATAATTTCTGTTTATCAGAGAGAGAAGGCCGCGGAGTATCGCTGATTCTCTTCTCTCTTCTCTACGCTCTCACATCTTAGATTAATAAAAGAAAAGAGATTTTTCTTATTGATCTGATTCTCACAGGTACAAAACATTAAACATTGTTCATTTTAAAATGACGTGTTCGAATAATTTGTATACGTATATTTAGATTTTAATTGTGTTTTTAGACGAGGTTATTGATAAGGTATTTGACGATGGGGAAGCGCTCGACTTTTATCTGATTATGGTTTCATTTTAAAAATTAAGAAGTGTATACACATTTGTGCGGGCAATTTTACGTCGAGTCTGATAAGGCTTGGCCTACTTATATGTTCTTCATTAATACTACTATAGTATCTTAGCATTGACCCCCTAAAATGCTCTCTGACATTCAGTAACCCAGCTAAAGAATTTATAAAAGACAATTGACAAAAGACTCGCGACTTCGCCAGCAAGGTGCATACCCGGATAAAAAGTTACCAAAGTTGTTCACCATGGCATATACTAGGTATATCTCTATGCCACATAAAGTTAAGATTCGTACAGCCGTTTCGTTGTGAAAAGTACAAACATTATTAATTTTATCGTCATGATATAAAATTTTATTCATATTATGAATAGGTACTATGTAAAAAGTTCACGATGAATTTGAATATTAACATAATATATGGATGGATCAACTTCGGTGAACACATTTGAGGTCAAGGTCAAGGTTAATGGTAATGGCTAGCATGGAGGTAGGTATAAGTACGCCCGAAACTTGAGATAAACAGAAATTATAACAATCGCCTTTCAGCTTTTACTTTCCTCACTTCATGTTCATTGTAGTGTTGTGATCACTAGATGTCTCTGTGATTTTCTGTTTACTTTCTAACACGGATTGCAATATTATGTTTCATGACTAGATCTTATGTTTGATAGAAGACAGATTTAATTATTTCAAATTTGCCTGAGATTATGTTTGCAAGAAGACTTCACACACAACCGGCACAATCACTGTTTTACATATAATAATACACTGAGAAGGAGATATTGTTTTTTTTTATTAATCGTGAATCGTCAATTTGACAACTTGTGTTGTCACATGACAAATTATGAAAAACAAATTAAGACATGCTAATTATGCAGACATTATCAACTGACAGTGGATTACATTGCGTATTAGTCTGAATAGTAATCTGTAACAAATCTTATCAAATAATGCTAAGTCTGTGGACGTTGTAATTGGGTGTTCAATAGGTAGGTACATGGTTTGAGAATAACGAAAATGTTATATTTTAACATACAAAGGATTTGTTGATGAAGCGTACCTACTAAAATATAACTATGAACTTAAAATATTTTAAATACCCAAGATTTTTCCCATTAAACATATTTTTAAATTTAATTAACGACCAGCTAATTATAGAGATTTTGATTAGCTCCAAAATGTCACCAAACAAAGGGAGTTAAAAAAGCAAGAGCCTACTAACCTACTGACGTGGTTCGTGATTTTTCTTACCGACCGAATATAAAAAAAATGCCAGTGCGTACGTTTTTAATGTTTTAAAATGAATGTTTACAGAACGCGAGGATGGATGTCTGTATCGGGTGCCGCTCCTCATGTGGAGCTGTGCTGCAAGAAGGTTGGAGACGGACATCCGCTGAGGCTGTGGCGAGCTACCACGGACGTGGAGGCTCCACCTCAGGAGGTTATGCAAAGGTAAACCCGCGATGACTACATTTTGTTTTAGTGACGAGGCCGAAGGTGGAAGCGATTTTCGAATTTCACCCGGAATTTGCAACAAACTGAGGAACTGGCTATCTTACCTTATAAATTCCGGAACACAACAATTTAAGAATTGTTGTCATGGCAAAATTAGGTAAGATGACGGTAACTAGCCAGGCGGACTTAAACAAAGTACTACCACCAACCAAAACAACGGTCGCAATGCAATGCCGTGTAGGCTATGTTCTTTGTGGATGTGAGTTACGCAGTAAGACATTGTTATAAGCAAGAGACGCACTTGACACCAGGTGCGCTACTTGCTTGTCCCGTTTCCTAGTTGTATAAAAAAAAAACAAGCTCATATATTGTACCCTATCGATTGAAACTGGGACCTTTGGATCTGACACCGGAGGGCGGACCACTAGACAACGGAGGCGGTTATTGGGTCACTTTAGGTCTCTATTGGTTCGAACTTCTGAATACAGTCACAACTTATCCGATTCTTAATCTGGGGCCTCATTCACTATACACGATGGATTTAGGCCAATCGTGTTTTTTGCACTCTCGAATACGATACTAAAGCGCTATCGGAATCGAATTATATCGGGATTTTCTGGAATAAAACTTGCGTAGTTATTCATGATGATTGCAAGCAAGTCGACTACGACTTCACTTAGTTACACAAAATTTTATAACAATTCTATTACAATCGTGCACTAGTATCGTTTTTAAAAAAGTGCCAATACCAAATAGCATAATTTCAGCTCAATCCAAAATTATTTTAGTTTTGTTGAATGTGTATAGTGTCGGTAGAAGTGACGAGAGAGAAGTTCCAGCGCTAAAGCGTTACTTTAACGTTTGTCTCAGATAATGTACCTTTTCATACACACATGTTTTTAGAAGATACCGATAACCGAATAATATGAGAAGTTAGCGGTTTAGAATTTTAGTTTTAGTTTAGAAGGTAAGCAAGTGATTTTGTGAGTACAAAAATGGACTTTTCTCGTGATAAAAAATAGCACAGACATAAACGAATTAAAGATAAATATTTTAAAGTGTTTGAGAATGTATCAAAGAAGCAGACAATGCATTCCACAGGTAGAACCTGAATAGTAACAGGAGCTAGGCTAGGACTACGAAAAGAAGGCTTTGAAATTAAAGATGCACTAAAGTCACAATCAAGTCACAATCATAATTTCACAGATCTAGGAATTCCATTTGAGTCAAATTCGGCTTAGCCTTTGACTAAGAAAAGAAGGCTTTTATGTTAAAGATGCACTAAAGTCACAATCAAGTCACAATCATAATTTCACAGATCTAGGAATTTCATTTGAGTCAAATTCGGCTTAGCCTTTGACTAAGAAAAGAAGGCTTTTAAGTTAAAGATGCACTAAAGTCACAATCAAGTCACAATCATAATTTCACAGATCTAGGTATTCCATTTGAGTCAAATTCGGCTTAGCCTTTGACTAAGAAAAGAAGGCTTTGAAATTAAAGATGCACTAAAGTCACAATCAAGTCACAATCATAATTTCACAGATCTAGGTATTCCGTTTGAGTCAAATTCGGCTTAGCCTTTGACTAAGAAAAGAAGGCTTTGAAATTAAAGATGCACTCAAGTCACAATCACAATTTCACAGATCTAGGTATGCCATTTGAGTCAAATTCGGCTTAGCCGCTTTTGGCTCTGAAAATGCAGAAAAGTGTAACGTATAATTTCATATTATTTTGTTAAAACTCAAGTTCTGATTTGATTTTGACAGGATACTCCGAGAGCGGAATATTTGGGACGATTCGCTGGTGAAGTGGCGAGTCGTTGAGAAACTTGGCTCAAACGCCGAGGTTTTCCAGTACCTCACAGCTTCAAGCTTCAATCTGCCTACTAGAGATTATTGTGTTTTACGGTAAGACTTTATTTTAAACTAAAGAAAAAAACTGGATGCGTACCTATTATTAAATTGGGTCTTTTAATGTACCATGATGTGTATGCTTAAACAAAAAAATATAGAGTTGTGTATGTAATTTTGTTACCAAATTACAACCTTGGCTTAGATTGGGGCTCTGTTAAAATTAAATGTCTCGTTTTTTTTATGATGGCACCTGTAAAGTTATATATTATATACCTATAAGAATGTATTTAGTTATCATCATCATCGCCAGCCTGTATCTATCATCATCATCCGCAGCACCAACTGCTGGGCATAGCTCTCCTCAAACCATCGACCCATCGACAAGTCACGTGACCACCTCACGTGACTCAACATTCCTTCGCACTTCCTTCAGACACCAATCGAGGAGATATATGACTATAACAGCTTTAATTTTGACTGAACATCTTTGACAAACTTGATAAACTAATTGTACAATAGAAGAGTCACTGATTATTGATGTAATCATTGCGATGTTATTTGGATGACAGGTCGTGGCAGCAAGGTGGTGGCGGCGGCGGCTGGTGCGCGGTCGCTGAGACGTCGGTCGCGCACTCGTCCGCGCCGTCGGAGGGCGCCCGCGGGGTCGTGCTCGCGTCTCGGTATCTGGCGCAGCCGTCGGGCAAGGGCCGGAGTCGACTGGTGCATCTCGCGCGTGTTGATACTATGTACGTTATATAATACTAGGACACAAAATTCACTTTACTTTTGCATTGGGGTGTTTTTTCTTCGTTGTGATGTAACACACGCCACAAATCCCTAACTTGTTGCACACCCGTGTCGTTCAAGCGTGCATGTTGCCTCACGCTTGAGTTTTGGTATTTGGCGCAGCCGGCGCGCATATGCAGTTGACTGATCCATCTTGTTTGTTTTGTTACTATGTGCGTTATTCTACTTACTAGTTTTCCAGTAGGATTGATAAACTTCACTTTTTCACCTAGGCAATATTATATACGTAATAGAGATTTATGGCGCACTCATCCGCGCCGTCCGAGCGTACCTGTGGCCTCACGATTGCCCTTCGTTAACTGGCGCAGCCAGCAGGCCGGTTAAAAAAAAGTGCTCCAATACTCAAACCCTCAATGATTTTACAAATTTTGTATGACTATAAATGTTATCATATATAGAGAACATTTGTAAAATCACTTGAAATACAAAATTATGACTTAATGCTTTGTTAAAATGTGGATTGTTTATGAAATTAGCTTTTTTTGGTGAACATTATGGATATGACGGTGATTATATTTTCAGGGGCCGTACACCGGAATGGTACAACAAATGCTACGGCCACATTTGCGCGCTCTACCTCGCTCGCATCCGGGCGTCGTTCAAACACAACACAGAAGGTCCCGAGTCGAACGTATGATCCAAGCATTCCACTTAGGACGGCGCCGTATCGGGGCCGGCTTAAGTCGACGTGTCGCACGTCAGTGGCAATGCTACTTATTGCAGACTTGATTCGTATTCAGTGCCGGTGTTATAGCAATCACGTTTGCTAGTGTGTTTGATAATCACTCTTCGATGGAAAAAACACATGATTAGGGAGGTTGCACTAATCAAACTGAGCAGTATTTTGTAAGTTTGTTGGAATATGTCTATCATAATATTGACTTTCTTGTTGTTATCGCCGTTATCGATTTTAATATTACTTAATTGATATTTGATCAAAACTGTAGGTAAAGGTTTAAAATTGACTTGGTCGTATTTTGTAGGGTTAAGAAAGGTTTGGAGAGTAAGTATATGTGATCGGAGACAGCCGTATGAATTTAAGCCTTAGAATGTCTGACTGAGATATTTAAATGTACACATTGAATATTGTAGGAGTGTTTGTAAGAAAACATTTCCGTGTTGCTAATAGCTATTACAGAAATACTAACTCACCATACTTGAAATCGACACTATCTTTTAGATTGCATTGTATTCCGATGAATATACTAGTGAAAGTGTGAATAAAAGTAAAGAAAATATGTTATTCTGAATAATACATTTCTTAATAATTAATACTTAGTAATAAGATTTATTAAACCGGCATTTGTTAAACATAATTAAAAATGCATATTATGCATGATTATTATAATTATATATAACGTAATTGTTTATTTTTAAGTAATAATTATTGACCAAAATACCTTATATATTTTATGTATTCTTGAAATATATATCAAGAATATAAATTATATTCTTGATCTGATATTACTGATAGGTAAATAACGGCTAAGTGCCTAATTTGAATTTAAAAATCGCTACCTTACCTACCTCCATAAAATATTAATATTTTCACCCTCGTTATCACCCGTTGTGGGATTTACCAAAAAGCCTGACATAAAGCGTTAAATTATCATTAGAAACGTAAAATCTCCCTTTGGTGCGTTGTATAAAATGTAATTGCTCCCAATTATTGCAATAAATATGTGCATAATTTTTATTAAAATATTGATTAGTTATTTACAATTAATTATCAGATAATATTTTATTACTAGGAGTCAAATTAGATGCAAAATAGGTATAGCCTACTGGCGTTGTAAATAATTAAGGAGATTGTAACGTATTAAAAAATGTTTTAAGATAAAAATAATTGTAGTAAAACAAGTTGTATGTTAAGTTATTCTTAAATGTGTGTAATATGTTTACCGTACCCTATGTAAAGTTATCGTTACATATCACTAGTCACTGTATCAATAATTAAAGTAGCTACATAAATAATAAAAAAAAACAAAATGTACTTCATATTAAAATAGCTGTACCTGTCCTGTGTTCAGGAATATATTTAAAATTAATTTAGTTGAGTATTTATGAGATCAGCGTGTATAAATAATAATTTCAAAATTTATTACAAGCGCTAAACAATGTATTTAAATTAAAAATAGATTGACAATCTTATGGCACTATACAAAATCTTATAATGAAATAAATTATCAGGTTGAATTCTAGTATTTAGAATTCAAATAGCACAGTAAAGAGATATCAAATTTATTTAAATGTCTTTATAAATTTTAGGAATATATGGTGTATGTAGGCACATAAAATGTAAAAAGTCTGAATGGTATAGTTTTAACAATTATACTGACCATCACAAAATCACAAATAAATAATATATATAGCTGATGCAAAACATTGAAGCGATTAACGTTTTTAAAATATTTCAAAGAAATAAAAATAGCTTAAATAATATCAGCAATTTAATGCAATAAGTCACATATGAACATATTTGTACAGCTCTTTAAAATTCTTCTTGTGATTGTTAATCCTTTTTGTAGTAAAAACATTGAAACCAAATATCAATAATATTTAAATAAAATTGAAAATGTAAATAAATCGAATAAAAAGTAATCTCAATAATTTTAAGTTACCAAATTATCACAATGTTGGTGCATACGTATAATCTTTTTTTTTTTTTGGTGCTCACAATATTTATTTTATTTACCAATTTGTACCTTATTCTGACAAATAATAGTAGTACAAAATAAAAAAAATATTTATAAAACACGTAAAAGGTTTAGCAAATTATAAACGAAAAGACTTTAGTCTTCACAACTTTTGGCCAGTTCAACTATGTAGGTAAGAATATAAGAACCCTCCAATGTTGATGCTTAATTGGGTTTGGTTTTACCGCCACTATTAAGCTTGCCATTCGCAGCTTGAACACAAAAGTATTCGGTAAATGCTGTTTTTTACTCTATAGATATTGTTGTTTGAATACATTCCAGCTAATCTTTAAATAAATTAAATTACTCTGTTGTAATTTGTATTTTGAAAATCACAAAAACTAGTTTGGTTTTTATTTCAACAAAACCAAGTAGGTATAATGTTTTAAAATACATAATTGACTTCATTGTGCACTTTTAATTTAAATTTTATCAAAAATGTAGTAAAATAATAATTGTTATATAAACTTATTACCTATATAAAAGGTATAAAGTGTTTGAAATTTGGTATAAATAAATACTCTACGTAAAATTATTGTATAAAAATCTAAACTTAATGCATTGTGATTTTATTCTCTATGAAAATATACCTATGGACCATTAACATTTAATAGTTTTATTTCTTGGGACCCTATAGATAGCTACATAGTTCTTATGGAGGATAAGAACTATCGAAGAGAACGAGGATGAAATAAATAAATATTACAGGACATTAATTGCCGTCTAGTCCCAAACTAAGCAAACCTTGTAATTTGGGAGCTTGAGTACGGATATAATACTTAGACACTTTTTTTTTTAAATAGGTACAATCTTATCAGACAATGCAAAACCAATTGCGACTCTTTAGTTGCAATCTTTTCACGGCCTGATGAATTTAGTAAAAGAAGGGATGCACACATCGCGTGGTGTCAGGTATTGGCGGTTCGTTGGCCGCCTGACGCGAGACACCGGGGATCACATGTCGAGTCGACATTACGTGCGCTTTCTTAAACTCGCTTACTTTATATGTTTTTTAATTTAAGGTATATATATCTATGGGTCTTAGCATTAGTGAAATTACCATTCTGTATTATTCAGGTTACCTGAATTAAATGTTATTATTATTATTATTATTGTTAATGCAAGAATGTTTTCAGACTAGTTGACATCTAAATGCTGATTTCTCAATGTTAATACTCTGCCCATTAGGTTTTTAGGTAGTACCTAATCAATGTTTGAAGATAGTATTAAGTATTTTGGTGCATGATGTATCTAGGTACTAATGTTTTAAATTATTTTAAGCTTTGTATAGCTAGGTATCTAAATATTAAATAGATCTTAAAAAAATAGCAAGTCCGAGGTTCTTGCCGTTCTCCTAGTGTGCTGGTCGCGATTCCGAACAGGCGGTAGATTTGACGTTTCAAAATGATCCCAGCCTTTTGACTTTTGACTATCTCTATTGGTTGTTTTGCTATATTGTTATGCAATTCTACTAGCATTAGTTAGCATCTCCAGGTTGTCTAAAACCTGTTCAGTCCAGCGCTTTTTGAGCAGCTTCGTCGTAGTTTCTGATTTTTGATGTTCATATACTTCGTTTACCTATGTTTGATGATAAAATTTTATTTGATTATAATGTCGCCTGATTCACCACCACGTGAAAACCACGGAAAGTTATACGATTTGGTAAATGTAGAAGGTACCCAAGGCTTACCCATATTTGACTAGAATGGAATGGAATGTACCTAACGCTTCCAATGTCAGGATCTGCACATAGCGGGCGATCCCAAGCATTGTTGGCGCGTCGAATGTATGACCGCGCCGACAACTGCCGCCACACCCAACTCAATTCACTCGCTCCAATAAACACGCGACCACCGGATTATCGGGGACCCTGGCGCCCCTGCCTCACGAATACTGATCCGCCGTCTATAGGATAGGCTGCAACCAGGACGGATCCCCCCTCAATGAAGTCTTCTTAATGCTACGGATGGACCACCTCCACATGAAGGCACCAAAGCAATGCCCCGCGACCTCGTGGTTGTAGCCACAAGAGTTGATGCTAGGGTAGATAGCGCCAGTTAGAGGCCCTTACCCGCAGCAAGACAAACAAAAGCTACAGACGACCCGATTTAACGCCTCCGAAACAGAACTCAATATGTCAATGTCGTTGTCAAAGTCAAGAGCACATTGATCCCGCCCATTTTCGTCTCGCCCGCTCGATGCGCGACTAGGTAGAAATAATCTTTCTATCGTCAGTATACAATCGTGCAGCGCAATGGGAGGTTATCAATTTTTTTACAGTTTTCGTTTAGTAATCTTAGTTTAATTATATGTGTAAAAACGTGTAGCAAAATTTTCGCCATGAAACACAAGTTAAATAACAAGCAATAGGGTTTAAATGTGAGAATTCCGACCAGCATCTGACCGTGGAGAGCCAGGATTCAAAACCACAATAAATAATTACCGACTTTCTTTATTTGTACATAGAATTCAGCTGATGTTCACAAAAAAACACTTAATAAAAAATAGTAAACTAGGAAGTGCACTGTGTTGAATGAGCTAATCTATCATGGAGCATATTGACGAAGTAAATAAACCAAATGAGGACGCAACTGAAAGAAAACATTCCTTTTGGGTTTTCGGCTACGGATCTCTTTGCTGGAATCCAGGATTTGAGTACCAGAAATCCATCTGCGGTTTCGTGAAAGGCTTTTCCAGAAGATTTTGGCAAGGCAACACAACACATCGCGGGACTGATTCGAAGGTAAGCTAAAACTGCTAAGTATTATCTTTATTAAAACAAATTAATGTTTACGAATTGTGATTCTATTTTTTTGTCTACTTAAAGTAGGTAATAATCTACTTTTGTAATATAATCTCGTACAGACAAGTGCACTCTGTTTGTCCACAAACGTGCCTGATGCAACAATTCACCTTTCTTTCATACCATGTCACTGCCATTCGGCTTGGCCATAAAAATGAGGGTCATCATTTTGATGTCTGCTTATTTGTTAAAATAGTGTACCTACAAAATACAAAAGTGATGTAGGTACCTAGGTACCTACCTATAATTTTATACAAGTAAAATATATGTGATAGATAAAATTTTATTTTCTAATATAATATTGAAACAGACCTAAGTACATTAATATGTGTTAGATAGCCATTAGGTATTTAGGTATTTTTGTCAAGGATATTAACAGGTAGGCAGTGTTGGTACATATAGATAGTGACAATAATAATCATTAAAGTGCCTTTTACAGATAATGTAGAATTTAAATTCAATAGGTATAGTTCCATGAAAATAAGTTTAAATAATAAAATATTACAAGGATAAGTTGGTACAATAAACTTTTCAGTAAATTTGTGCTTGTAGTGTAGCAGTATTTATATCAATAAATAGGGTCATAATGTGAAGCAAACACGAGCAAAGAGATAACTGTGAACCGTGACTAACCAACGCAGATTTAGTTTATCAAAATGTAGTTAGGTACATATACCTATGTCAGATAGGTACAATTGTTGAACCATTGTTGTCAAAAAACAAGTTACGAAAATTTCAGATAATAACATAAGTGCAAACTATATTATTGTTAAATAATTCATTTTTAGTTAGGTAAATGTAAGTAGGGTAGACCGAGGCGATTCGGATCACAGGGCGAATCGGATCAAAATAAGGAATTTGAAAATATTTCAAATTACGCGCGTTGCCGAACGCAACCATAGCTGCACATCTCTTCCTCCTTCCCCCCCGCGTCTATTGCTATCGGAAATATTTCATTCTCATTAGTAGTTTAGCGCTGGCGACGCTCGCCAGGAAAGTGGACGTGAGGCGATATCGGTTTGGCGCCAAAATCTAAGGTACGTAATTATGTTTCCTTGTAATTTTATTTCAAGCTTTCGATGAATTGTTTTGGTTTTTGTTTTATTATATTAAGTATGAATGTAATAATCTAAATTCAATTGATTTTTAATGATTATGTAACAGATATTTTGACAAAACGTAATTTTTAACGGCTAGTGATATGGGGCAAATCGGATCATGTCTTTCGGGGCGATTCGGATCAGTACCTATTTGCTTAAAATTCATTTTTTTTACTGTTTTAGATGGTCCGAACCTGTGTTAGAAAAACTGACCAAGGTCAGTAGTACTGTGGACAACCTTGACTCAGTTGAAGCTAATAGCCTAGTTCCTTCCACGAGTACACAACCAGCTCGTTCCACGAGTACTCAATAAGCTACCATTCCACAAGAGGCAGAACAACAACAAAACCAGATCGAGAATTCCATGAAAGAAATAATTCCTTCTCCACTGAAGAGCCCTGTAGTAACCAAAAAAAACACGCCAGGTTACTAAACCAAACCATTTTACATTTAACTTCACCACAAAGCATGGACATTCTTCGTCTAAAAGACTCCAAGAAAAAAGCTGAAACAGAAAAGAAGAAATCTAAAGTAGAAGGAAAAGCAAAAGGCAAAGAGAATACGACAGTTAAGAAGAAGAATATAAAGGTACACCTGGACTGAAAGTAAAGAGCATTTTTTGCTCAGAAAAAATTGTACACCCGCCAACAGAAGACTGGATTCAGTGCAGTGCTTGTGAAGAATGGTGCCATGAGAACTGTGCTGATAGAGGAGGTGCCAAAGGACCATACACTTGTGATTTGTGTGCCAATAATTATTACTGATCTCAGAATTAAGATACTCATTGTTTTTATGTACGTTATTTTGTAATTGATATCGTTTTTATTTAATTTTATGGTACATATCTGTTTGATCCGATTAGCCCCCGAATTTGGGGCGAATCGGATATTTCTCAAGTTTTTATTTTTTGCATGTGAAAGAAAATATTTAAGTTTTTTTATACAAGATTATTACGTGTAGGTATCTACAATAAATACTGATTGTTGTCTAATGAATAAATGTATCTAAATTTAAACAGAAGTTGCTTTTTTTTAACCTTAAAGTCAAAATGATCCGATTCGCCTCGGTCTACCCTACCTCCCTATCTCAACATCGTTTTTATAACCTGTACATTACTGAGGAAGCAATTACTGTGGTAGAAAGGTTATACAATAGGTATATATAATAGGTGTAATACTAGTTAATGATTCGAATTATGTGCAATAAATTATTACAGAATCCACTTTTGTGCTTCTGTCAACATTAAAATCTATACTACAGAGATTATCACTTTAGTGTAAATAAACAGAAAATAAATAAAAAGAGCCTGATAAACATTATTATTTAGATGTATAGGTTATCTTAGAACCCAAATAATAACACAAAAATACCCCTTATACCAGTAGGTACTCTTAAATTTTTTAAAGTTCTTCTGAGTTATAATAGTTTAAGTTAGGCTGAGCAACCAAATGGCCCACAGATCAGACTAGTACACTTCCTAATCTCTCTGTAATCGGCTCGAGACAGGATTTCCATTGGATAAAGAGACATGATTTCACGACTAAACAGCGTGATCCACATGATATCGCGAATCGTTCACAAATCGTTGGAACGCGTAGCTATCATATCGAAATAGAAGAGGCACACAAAATTAACGAACAAAAATATGCGCACGTAAGGTTGGCATACATAAATAGGTATGCCAATGTGTAGATCTCTAGAGAAAAAGTGCGAATATCTAGATAGATAGTATATAGATATGAAAGGGACAAATATTTGGAAATACTGCAGACTACGAATATAGTTATTATAATATGGTTTTCGTACCTATCAGCACAATTAAAAAAACAGAAAAATATACCTACTTAAAACGAGAACAATCACAGAACCATACAAATAGTTTAGCCTATCTAAGTAATCAGACGTCTCAGATAAAAATAACAAAGAATAAAACTCCACCAAAAGCCACCAAAGTAGCAGTTTTAATTTAGTTACTCGTTGTCTGTCAAGATCGTAATGCTTCTTTGCATTTTAAGCCCTATATTTATTTGAAAAATTATATGGGATATTTTGTACTAGCACCGTAAGACAACATATGCTACTATTTTCACGCAGTAGGTATGGCGTGCGATATCCTTTGTTTCTTTTTATCTGAGGAATAAATACAGAGTTTAATTCAATTGAATTATTGAATTAAACTCTGTATTTATTTTTATTGGCTTTGCCTGACAATGGGATGACCAGGGTAGGAACAGGCATAGTTTCTAAGCAGTTTTTTAATTTCCTTAACCACTTAAACCTCCCAAAGCATACATTCTCCTTTAAAACTCTAGTCTTCTTCGTTCTAATCATACAAGTTGAGATTGATTCCACTGAGAACTTAGGTAAGTAAGTGGTTTTTTCATCCAGTTATTGATTAAAAACGATTGAAATATAAAAGGTTTAAGCCTTTTTTTATATATATGAGAATAAAGTGTAAAGAAATTTAATATACTAAATATAAGAAGGCACACGATTCCATACTACAAACGTATTCGCACCTATGTCATATTTTTAGATAGCTATCTTAAGAGGTACCTATGTAAAGTGTTCGAGGGTGTGCTATATATCTATAACAAGCCTCATAGCTCAGTTGGTAGTAGCTCTGCCTTCTGCGCTGTAGGCTGTGGGTTCGATTCCCACCCAGAACAAACATTTGTGTGATGAATATAGATGTTTGTTCTGTGTTTGGGTGTAGTATCTTATAGTACGTATGTATTTACAAAAAGTATTTAAGTATTCTATCCGTAATCTAGTACCCATATTACAAGCTATGCTTAGTTTGGGGCTAGATGGCGCTGTGTGAAATTAATGTCCTGTAATGTCCTGTAATAATATCTAGCAAAATTACATGGGTAGACTGTACTCCTTTTACAAAGTCTTGAATGTTTGACCCACATAGTACAAGCATAGTACATAGTACTAGTCAAACAAGCTGTTTATTTATTATGAAAACTAAACGTAAATTGTATATAGAAACAAAAAAACAGGTTTCTAATATTGTTCTTGCGATAAGTATAGAGCACTTGCTGCATTATTGGTATGGTCCTAAAGTCTCAAATACAAAAAGCAGCAATTGGTGGGGTTTACCCATTGAAAATAAAAGTAAACATGAACCAATACGATTGTTTTCTGGTGCACAAACTCATACAAAGGACCTAATCTTTGTAAATATTTCAGTACCTACTAACATAATTTTGAGCTTGGTATAGGTATCATCTCGTTAAATATTTAGATTTTGATTTGATTTGAATTGTTGTATGTAATTCACTGTAGGTACCTATATTTTTGATTATAATTTACGAAACTTTTGTCATGCAATTTTACATGCAAATGAATGCCATGTTCATTACAAACTGATTTATTGCTTTGTACTGCTTTGGCTCTAAGATTTGGCAATATGAGTTTCTTAAGATTTTTATCTATTTTACTTTTCAGCCCGGACGAGTTGCGACGCTCATAGAAGACAAGGAAGTGAGTGTTTTTGAACTATTTTTAACTCCCAATAACGTGTTAGTATCTACTAACACGTATATATATATACACGTTATTTTGATAATGGTAACTAAAAATGTGCCAAACAAAATCCACGATAAAATGTCTAGGAATACGCGCTACAAAATAATCTTATTGGAAGCATCTGTATTTTTGCCACTATAGGTACCTCTACCATACACTATAATTATCTGTTCTTTGAATATTTGAAACGTTACCAAAATCATCAAAAAAATTAATTTTTGTTCCTATCAGTAAAAGGAATACATTTTTTTATGGGTTAGCGACCCATATAGATATTAGTTTACTATATTTTGACCTTCAATTCCAATATGTACTAAAATGAATATTCTGCCGAATATTCAAAAAAATATATTTTGTGATTATAGTTTTTATCTTATTACAATGCTTATTACAATGTCATGCAAATTATTCTGCATCATGACACGAGATCAGATCACTTGAAATGAAAAACATTGCACGATAGGTAATTAATCATTCATTACCTATCGCGCATTTGGTTTCTTAGGTGCCAAAGTAATTTAATTGCTTCATGTCTCTGTCTGGCTAGTATTTCGCTTAGCGGCAATGGGCTTGCAACCTGTCATGTATTGAATGCTACATGCTATATGGAATGAACTGTTAGATTTATGATGGAGTAACAATGGTGCTAACAATCCTATAAATCACATATTATGAATGTTAGTAGTTACTGAATGAACTGTTAAGTAGGTACATACAAATAATAATCTACTCAAAGTTGGCTACATAAACTAACGAGAATTAGGTATACCTACTGCTATTTTTACTTTCTATACGACCTTGTTTCTATTAAAGAATAACCTTTCCATTTTAAAATACGTTAGCTAAGTATTATTTTAGAAACGTAGCCCATTTTGTAAATTTTCCATAACCAATGGGTTGTTGATTGCTTGTTTCACAACCATTACGATTGAATTCGCGGTTGTCTTTGTTTCATTAGGTTCGATTAGTGAAAATTTGGTTAGCGCGATTGGTTAATTCCGACTTGGTCTAATTCCGACAACCTTCTGTTGATTGAAAATCATTTACTTTGGCAATGTTATATCGTTGTGTATTCGCGTATACAGGACCAATTACAGGACATTTCATGAAGTACCGTCCAGCTCCAACCAAACAAAGCAAAGCTTGTATTACGGGAACAAGATTATGAATATAATACTTCCAAATAAATAATTTGAAAACAGAAAGATATTTAGTAACGAATTCGATAAGTTCGTGTGGAAAATTGCCGATTTGAAATTTAATTTTGGACAATTGATTTTTGCAAAATAACACCTGGATTCAATTAGCTACTGATAGAACACTTTTAAACTTTTCATTCTAAATACATACTTATCATACAAGTCAACACCCACAGAACAAACATTAATATTCATCACACAAACGTTTTACCTAGTCGAGAAAAATATATAATTATGGCTATAGGTATAAGCTTCAGCAGCATTTAGTATCTATTTTTGGCGTGAGGAGTAAAAACTAGTTTTGTGTGTCGTTTTTTGACTTCCCATTAGTATTCCCAGTTGCCGAGATGGTTCCGGCTAACGAATTTCCCTCCATAACTGCTGAGGACGTCGTAAAAGACGACTAACTGAATAAAATACACCATGATGGCCTGCAGCATCCGCCTGAGTACGTAACACATATCGCCGATCACCAATCCGCCTGCCAAGCGTGGTTATTATGGCCTTCAGTCTTGGAGGAGGCTCATGTCAAACAGTGGGCGTTTACTGGCTTTTATACATGATAAGTATTCCACGTAAACAGATTTATGGATAATATTATCAACATAATATTATGTGCAAAGTTTCAGCGCAATCGATTCAGTTGTTTTGAGGGTGGGACAAACATCCAAAACCTAAATTCACTTCTATAATATTAGCAAAATATGTTGTATCATAATCTAAGTGCCACTTGTTACTGTCGCTATGAATACTTACGCAGTTCAAACTCGATAAACGACGTCATTTACAATATACCTAACTATGTAAAGTAAGCAGCATTTTGTACAATATAACAATAATACAGATGTTATTGCAAAATAAGTATAAATTTTGTTATATACAGTGAGCTGAAGCTAGTAGTAGTAGGTTCATTATAAATTCAAAAGTGTATTTATTTTTTAACTGTACGACGGGGAAGCGCTTGGCTTTGATCACCTTATTGAACACTTTAAAAACTGGATAACTTAAAAAAAAAATATAGGTACATAATATGTACTTACCTATATATTATTACCTACTTGCTATATTATCAGTGCCAGTGAACTTTCTATGTAACTTGTTGAACAATCTAAATTCGCAAAACATGCCACTTACGTGCTTTGAAACACTTTGTTTGCATATTCTTATGTCCCTTTTCACTTTTAAAGACGATCGTTTCACTATGTGTTTGTTGTATGTATTGAACATCAAAATAAGAAAGTAGGTACCGAATACCTAAACTATCATTTATCTAGTCCATGTGCGTTGAAAATCGACAGAACATTTTAATGGTAGGTTACCTAAGTATTCTCTCATTCTCAATGCTTGTAAAAGCTACAGATCTAAATGATGGGTACCTAAAACTTTGATCAGTGTGTGAAGATCTTTGATCTTCAATTTGTGTTTTAAGAAACATGATCAGTGAAAATTTTCACGTTAGAAAGAAATCTGAAATGGTGTTTTGCACACATGGTGTGATATTTTTGATTAGTTTTTGACAGGCTATTTTATTTTGATTCTGGGTTTTTATTAACAAAATTGTGTTACTTATAGCAATTAAATCCTGCTTATCCGTTTAACACAGCTACGTGCAAGTAGGTATGTATAGCGCCGTCCCTCTCATTTTGCATGAACTCCAGATTAAGTTTCATCCTAGTTTTAGATTTATAATTATAGTAATAACTAATTTCTGGTCACTTATCCACATTATAAATATCCTGTACTATTCGTTAAATAACTTGTAGGTACTAATATACTCTGCGCTATTTTTATATTTCGTATCATCCTCCAAAATAACACTCATGAATTCCTAAGCTCCACGTGTCTGACAAAGTTCAAGGTCTCACGTATTTACTACCTACTATTTGCGCTGTTCAATTGATATTTCAAGGTCATTATTATACTTCCAGTCAATTTCACTTCAAGGTACTTAATCTCTTGTAGTGATCCTGCGCAGTAACTTTGCATTGTAACACATCGGCACGTGGATTTTGCAACACGTGCACACTTGGCCGTCTACGTAGCTAATATTGTTATCGTGAACAATACCTACGATTTCAATATTCTTGTCTATAGTGCATTAGTCTAGAGTTCTGTACCCAAAGAATGCCAACGGGACCCGATTACTGAGCCTCCGCTGTTCATCCTTTTAACCGCCTCTGTGGTCGAGTGGTCAACCTACTTGTGGTAGGATTTTCTTTAAATCCGCCTGGCTAGCTACCACCATCTTACCTAATTCTGTCGCCATAGTAAAATTCTTAAAAATAATTATTGTATTCCGTTATTAGGTAGGAGGTAAGATAGCCAGTTCCTCAGTTTGTTGAGGATTCCGAGTGAAGTGCGCCTCCACCTTCGGCCTTATCTCAACTTGTTATCAGGTGAGATGAAGGCCAAGCGCTTCCTCGTCGAACAATAAAAAAAAAACCGTCTGTCAGCCATCGGGCTGTATATTGTCAATCGTAATAGGTAGACTTATAGGGAGGGTCGCAGTTTTGAAAAGTCATATGAATTGTGTACTTAATTCACTTTTAATAGTTGATAATAATCGATACACGTTAACATCATAAATTTGGACTGCCCGAGCGCACTAAAGTCTACGACCAACCTCGAAGCGGGCACGACGCGAACTGTCCCACCCCAGTCGCCTAGAGTGAATGGGAGCAAGGCATATCTGCCTTTCTTTCAGTGCGCTCGAGTAGCCGAGCAGACCGCCGAACAGTGGCGAGTGGTTTCGTACAGTAATTCTCGCATGCTATAGACTGTTGAATTTTTTACAGAGTGTGTTGGGTGGGTAAAAATTTAAACTGCCAACAAATGAAATTGTATCTAGTCAACGCTATTTTGAAGAGATGATATTTGTATCTATTGGCTATGCTTAAAAGTTACTGGACCGATACAAACCATTAATTCACCAATAAAATGTTATAGTACCTATCTCTGAGCAAAATAATCAATTTTTTTTTCAGGTTTTAAGGCATCCTTACGAAAACTCTATTAATGTAACCCAATGTGAAGGAAAATGACCGATAAAATTCCTTGCATCGTGTGCGCTGCGTAAACTATTGATGATAAAAGAAAGTAATGTCCAACAGCTTCAGAAAATACAAAACTTACAATAAATAAACAATAATATATACATATAAACACTTTTAAATGTTTATAAAGTTATAAACGCCTTTAGAAACTATTCCTCGATATTTTCCCGTGGTATTAATCCTTATCTAAATAAATCACTACATAGTCAAGGCTGTTTCAGAAACTGTAGATAACTTTTCAATAATATTAATCGAAAATTCCATTTAAAAGATATCGTGAATACAAAAACATTATCAAACATATCCACTTAATTATTTAAATAAACGAAACTTTACATAATTATTGCTGATATCATCAACTAGGCTAGGATTTAAACTTTTTATAAATGAATACAAAAAAAAAAGTCTAATTAAGTAATGAAGCATGTGTTTCACGGGCTTATGATAATCATCATTGTTTTAAAGACTTAAAGAAACCAATCTATGATAACCAACGTAATATGAGCTCTCTAAACGAAGGGTCTTACTTAAATGCTCTTTCTATGCATTCAATTAAATTAAGATATTATCACACTTAGGTGTGTGATAAGTGGTAATAGTGAATCAGACACACAAGAATTAAATGCAAAATCTTGACATGAGGATCGGATCACTCGGATGTGCGTTTCCGACTTACACTTGACCGGTTTGTTATATTTAAATTTCGTTGACGTGTGTCACTTGAGCACCAATTTTCACGAAATTCTTTCTATAACCTTCACTGTAAATATTTTCGGTGAAGGTTATTTCATCGTCTTTAGTTTTGCAAATTTTAAAATATTCTGGAAAAACTACGGGGACGATCACTTGAGTGCAAAAAAAAACTAAAGCGGTTGTTTACAACAAATTTGCTTGAATATATTAGTATCTAAATTTGTCTAATACTAAACAAAATAGCACTAAAGCGGACGTTGACAACAAATTTGCTTAAATAGTTAGTCTACCTATAGCACATTAGTTGTCAAAGATCGCTTAGTGCTTTTTTGTTTTCTCACAGTTACTTGGTTTCATGCCAGAAAGAAATCTCAAGTTGTTCTAAAAATAAATGTAAGCCAATGTCTTTGTGATAAAATGTAAAGAACAAAAAGGCTACGCAGTATTTAGCACGATAACAAAGACTGTACAAAGACGCAAAGCAAGTTTCTGAATACAGTTGTTAGTCAAACCGTCAAACAAGGCCTTTTCATCTCTTTTTAAAATCATTCTGGGGCATACTTTTATTTTTTTATTTCATAATATACAATAAGTACCTATAGGTAATAATTTAAAACGAAAACATGGGTATTTATATTTGTCGCGCGATTACCGTATAAATTAAATACACGTGTTCAGATAAAAAAGATACTACTATTAACTGCGTTAAAACAAATACATATGTAAAGGTGCATTACATACTTACGGTAGGCATAGGTACACAACAACATACGGTGATGAAAAGAGGAAGGAGGATTTGATCAAAGGTATCGTGCGCACACTCGCTAAAGTGGAATTTATAGATCACAGACAGTCGATAATATGTAATACTAACTAACGCCTGGGGTTTCGTTCCCGTCATCCCGTGGAAATTTCCCAAAATCCCTTCTTATTGCACCCCTATATCACGAAAATAAGCTACTCTCATTAATTCTAGTATAAGCTCATGGGAACATTGGATTTCACGGGTTTTTTACGAGGAACCCTAATTCAGTTCTATTTTTTTTTTGTACGACGGGGAAGCGCTAGGCCTTCATCTCACCTGGTTACAAGTTGAGATAAGGCATGTAATTCTATTTGGGGGGAAATGTTCTGCACTGACGTCCCGCACTGGGTTGTATTGTGCATTGCCCCCCTAATTATTTTTCTGAAATAAAAGTACCTTTAGTTACTCCCTAAATCATCAGCAATCTTCCAGTGAAACACCCGTCAAATCGGTTAAGCAGTTTTCACTTCAATCAACACTTCAAATTTATTTATTTGTAAAGAATAAATTACCTACATACCTTTCAAAACTTGTGTTAGTGGTACTGGGTTGTATTGTGCATTGCCCCCCTAATTATTTTTCTGAAATAAAAGTACCTTTAGTTACTCCCTAAATCATCAGCAATCTTCTTATTATACATTTTTATTATACATACCTACATCAACATAATCGTAACGTGAGTAATACCCATGTTTTAAAATGTTTAGTATATATACCATCTGTCCACCTCCATTTTCATCTGACCACCCTTTATATACGTGAAAAATAAAAAATGAATATTACAAATATTTTATTACTGTAAAACAATATAAACAGTTGAAATGGTAGTACAAAAAATACCTATTATGTAACTTATTTACAGACCACGGTGAACAAATGGGTAAATATCTGTCAGCTTCCTCACAAGGCATAGCCTGTATCGAGGGAACTTTGATACGATAGGGTTCGGACGATTTTAAAGCTAGGTCTATCGTACATAAACTACTGATTGTTCAGAAAAAAAAATGTAATCAAATAAAAAAAATAAAAAATGACATAAAATAAATAACAACATGGAGTTTAATTTTCAATATGCTTACTCAAAGGTACTTTATTTTTGAAATAAGAATTGCATTCATGAAATTTGAAATGTCACTTGCCAGACCCGGGAATCGCACCCGCCAAGTGGAGAAAATGACTTTCCTGTTTTTTTATAATACTGTGCGACTAACGTCAGGGGTGGCATTGGTTTGTTTCATCCTGCAGATATAGATACCGTTACCCTATTCACCTTAAATGAACCAGTTGACGACCATACAACAACATCTTGTGATCGGCATACGTCACCAGTGGAATTACATCCGCCAATTTATGAATTGGCAGTGATTCCACACTGCTTCCAACCACGTGACTTCTCCCATTTGAAGGTGATTCTATACAAATTTATATAAAAAAAAGAAATGTAATTTCGACTTTGATGGTGTATTTTATTTTGTTCCGGGTTGTATTCATATTCTGTATAAAACTATAGTTAATCTGTTAGGGTGTTGTGGGGTCACGTATTGAATAGAGAGTGTTTTTTTACAAGCGCGCACACCGACAACTAAAAGCGACACCATGAAGTTGGTTGGTAATTGTTTCTCTCGTTCTTCTCTTTGTTCTTGGTCTTGTTCTGATAACTGCTAACTATATTCAAGGTAGTTCAAAGATTATAACAGTAATGAGGTAGTTATTAAAATACACATAAATTTGAATCTACATACGTGTTTTATATCAGCGGAGATTAAAAATATATGTTCATACATGTGTATTTAGGTTATTAGATGGTTGTCATTATATGATAAACTTTTCTAAGTGTGTTTATAGATTTGAGGTAAACTGTTGGTATGTATTTATTTGTTTGTCATTTAAAATTTAACATTTAAAATATTGTAATAGCATTATTATCTATTTTGTTATTTTTGCTTTGTTACGCTAAAGAAGTACAACTTCTTTCGTGCGTACATAAGTACCTAAAGACACACGGTTTTTTCATTCTGTATATTTGTTGATACATTTTCGAACATATTTTATCTGACCTACGTCTGGTTGTGGATATAAGTTCCATCTCATTTTTTATTTGTTTGCAAAGTAAAATACCTGATTATTTTGATAACTCGAGTACATTAGTAGGTATACCTTATCACAAGCTTGTGTGAGTCTTGTCTGTCCTGATCAATAGGTGATGTATAGGTTCTTGACACTTTTTCAGTTCACTTCACGTGAGAAAAATATTATGTCGATGTTTTATCAAACAATTTATATATACAAGCATGAGACATCACTGATTGGCAATACATGTATGTAGATCTGTGGGTATAAAAATACTTCATGCTATTATTACGTTTGTCTCATTGAGGTATCTATAATAATAATTATCTTTGCATATAGTCTATTATCAGTGTGAGTGAATTTAAATATCGATGTTGGCAAATTTTACATAATGAAGCTAATAAGATAACATAGATAACTTAATCAGCTCTTATACAATACTGCGAGTAATATAATATAAGAAAATAAAATGGTTAGGTACCTAATTGTCGTTCAAGTTTTGCAACCATTACCGCTAAGCATAAATGTGATCTTGAGCCATCATTCTAATTCCTGTACATTTTTGCTGTTGTTAAAAAAATCGCTATTAATTATTCAATGACGGTCATGCATTATATTGTCATTCGGGTTATGTAGGTATTGGCGTATGCATACTACGTTGCACATTACAATATAATGTATTCTGAATCACTTCTGAATTCCCGGAGAGCTTTGGAATTCCCCCTTCGACCTCGTATCAGAATCCCCTTCTAACCTTGTCCCTTGTTATGAAAAATCTGTTGTTTGGCACGTTTATGTGCAATTTTTCTTTTTAAATTACAAAATAATGGTTTTTGAAAATGTATAACATATAGTATTCATATTTGATAAAAAGAATGAACAGTATTCATCGCTAATAACATTATTGTAATTAAATTGCATGCTATTACCGACGATCACACCAGGCGCAGATATAGTTGATATTGACAGAGCTTACAAATGCCTTCTGGGGCTGAGACCTTGACCCTCTGAGTTTTCAAAAATCTTACAGGGGTATAGATTTTGGCTACGCGTGAACCATGAGCTGCATTGCCCCACTGAATAGCAGTTAGTATCTTGGGCACGTTTCCGTCTGGCATTGGTCTGGGTCAGTTGAGTTCCCTATAGGCTGTTTGTTAACGGCCCTAAGGTATCGACTGCTTCTCTTGTAAATAGTTTGTTTCATTTTACATATTGTTGTGTATCAGTTAATAAAGATAATATAACATTTCATGAAGGCCGCTGTTGATATTTGCTTTGTCATTATTATCAATCTCTTTTCATTGACCCTCAAATACGGCTTTCACGTGCTCTAATCTTTTAATCTTACCATTAGCAGTGTGTAGTGCACTTTGTTTGTTAAAGATTATTGTTATGAGATTGGCTTTCTGTTTGTATAACCGAACTGATTGGCTATTTAATGTACTTTATACTCACATAGCTATATATATTATATCACGCCTGTTTCCCGGACGGGTAGATAGAGATAGGTTTCCACTTACTACGCTCCTGGCTTGGCTATTGACTGAGGTCTTCCACTATACTGCTACAAGTTTTTTTTTATTGAAAGGTCTACTAAGGTCCCACAGGATAACGGGAACGAATTCCCGGGCGTTGTGATCAAACATTGATGAGTTTTATTTTATTTTATAATAAAACAATAGGTATAAAAAGTGTACGATATCGCACTGATATGTGATAGGCAAGGGGGAGATCTGCGGTAAAGTGCACCAACCAAACAGACAACAGGCGCTCGACTTCGGCAGGAAGGTTCTGAATTGAGATCAGTTGGGATCATTCAGCTGTAGCCGCTAGCCAGTTTCCACCGATCCTATCTCTTGCATTTGCTTGAGGACTCTCAGTGCTTGATTGATGTTAGAATCTCTAACTATCACACACCCAATGACAGATGATGACATGTCTACGTAGTTGTGATATATAAGAATGACATAAAATAATCCTCTTGACAGTGTAGATGCTTGAATGATGACAGAATCTGAACTTTGTGCTAAAACAAGAAGCTTTATTGCCAGGTATCGACTATCCTAGTCACTTCTCCTATCGTAATGCACATATTCACCCGTGGTTATCTCTGTAGTTTATTCAACTATTTTTACAAAAACATTGGCTTATCACCGTAATAACCCTGGGATGTACGATGTAGTAGGTATGTATTTTGTAAGGTTAATGCTCCTATCCTATTTATCCTTGTGTGCGATTTCAAACAGGGTAGGCGATTTAAAATGATTTTGAAAAAGCTTACTGAATAAACGAACACCATAACAACAATTCTAAATTGTTGTGATCCAGCACAGTGATCTTACCTCAAGTAAGATAAAGTAGGATTCCGGGTGAAGTGCGCTTCTACCTTCAGCCTTTTCATAACTTGAAATCAGGTGAGATGAAGATCAAGCGGTTCCCCGTCGAACAATAAAAAAAACTACTATCGAATCAAAAATATTTTGATTATCTTGTCTAATGTTGTACTATTCAGCATTTTTTCCGGCGACATTAAGACTGATACGAATAAACTGATATTGACTCGTTTAAAGTTGGGCGTCTCAATTTTCGATTGGCAAACAAGCTGCAAAATAGTAAGGTTAATGTAGATTGGTTATTGGGGTGATCCTATGAGCATCATAATGACTTCACAGGTCACGTAATATTTCCTGTTAGATCGTGTTATTATAAGCACACAAACAGACACCATTGTCTGTACAACAGATGACCTATGACCATCCAATGAGCAGTCAATGAGATAAACCCATAACAAGAGCAAAACATATAAACAAGACCATTCAGCTAACTTCAATTGTTATGGGAAGTTGATATTTGGACGTAGGTACCTATACGTAACCGATACATTATATTGATGTTCTGCTCCTTTTAACCCTTTTTTTTAACAGTTCTAAAGTGTAGATTCTATGATAGTTTTTCTATTTTATTCCGTTTAGGCTTGGTATTTTATCCTGAATTATTTATTTCTTCGTTTTCATGGATTAATTTAACACATTTGTTTCTCTTTCTCTTAATTCGATACTTTACTTCTGATAATATGTCTGAAAGATTGTCTCGTTCATATTAAACTTTGTATGAATATAACAGATTTTGTGTGTGGAAGATGATTTACAAGAGCTATATGCGTTCCACGTATTATCCACATTCTGCCTTGACTTATTTTACCGAGCTCTATGATACTTACTCGTGTTTTTGTAATATGAATAAGTACAGTCACCAGCATTTATATACACTTTATAATTTTCGAAATAGTTTTGCATCGGTGAATATGTTATAATATTGTTATTAACCGGAAAATATTCATTGTAACTATGTCAACGGGGCTTTGACATGTGCTACATGTGCACGATTGCTTAACGCCAAAATTGGATATATCAGTCATCTTAGAGTTCACCCAGACCTTTCCTAGCAGGAGTAAGGTCGCCATCGAAATCGGTATTGATGATGATGAAATGCCTATGTTATCAATTTGGTATTCAAGTATGAGAACTATCAGGCTGGAATACAAAATTAACGGAATTCTGGTTGATTCCGAAGTACCTAATGGCTTCATTTTGAAAATTATTATCATATAGTGCAGGCGACTGTAGAACGCGGTTCAATTTGAAAATCCAACATTTTGCATAGTTCTTATCAATTTTCGTGAACTTGACCCATTTGGAGGACATCGTCGCGATAAACGCAGTAAAATATTTTAACCATATTATTTTATTAATTTATTGTGATTTCCTCTTGGTCACGTGCGCTTGAAATAAAAATAATAAGTTCGCGAGTAGGTAAGAGACCCCATTTACCCTACCTCATTAATACTACTTATAGTTTATTTATTTTGATCATAAAATTAAACTTTGTTTTCTTGCAACAACTGCGTAGGTACATGATGAAAACAAATAATAATAAACATAACATTTGTGAATTGGTCATGTTACGTTTATCATATATATTATTGTTCAAACGATATTTTATAACGTCAACAAAATATGTTTTGGTTTTTAGCTTATATTTTTGAGTTAACCAACCAACGGTACCAACGGGACCCTATTACTTAGCCTCCGCTGTCCGTCCGTCTGTCTGTCTGTCAGCGGCTGGCCGATTACGGTTCATGACAGCCCGCTGACTACACAGTGTGTATTTAAAAATATATAAAAATGTAAACATTTAAAGGGGCCATAAGAAACTTTATGTATGGTCTTGCAATGTGGGTCGGATTCCTGGGTGTGGTGTGTCCGCACTTAGCAGTTTTTTTTAGACAAACGACCGACGCACACTTAGCAAGGTTAGATCTAAATGCTTGTACTACAGCCAGACAGTCAACAAAGATAGTCATGTATCAAACAACGTGTACTTCTAAAAGTGGAGGAAAATTTGTATTATGTTGGCTTTACCAACTAATGATATTTTACTCTTGTTATAAATAGGTCAAGTTATTAGGTTAAAAAAAAACTGCAATACCAAATGATTTCGGTCGTTAACTCTTAATGTATTTCCTTGATTCACTTGACTTTGAAATACCTAACAATTTCTAAATAACACGTGCTTGCCAAATGTTTGATGTCTCAAGGTTGCTGCCACAATTGGTTGATTGGATGATTATGGTAATTAGGGAAATACACCGAACGCAAAAACTTCGTACTTATATGATAGTATGTGCTACGCAAACGAAACGTCTTTCTAAACGTAACTTTTTTTTGTTTCAGGGCATTACTTGGGGCAAAGCATTTCTGATCTCAGCGGACAACAACGCAGCACTTCCCTACCTCACGAACCGAGAGTGCCAACTTGGAGGCTACAGAACCTACACTGTAAACTTTCATCCACGACCTTCCTTCCAAGATAGCTCCTTTCCTTCATCCAAACTCATATGCCTGGTCTCCACTAACTTACCTTCCACCAGCCTGCCTTCCACGAGTCAGGCACTCCCAACTGACGAGAAAAAGGATGCATTACTTTACATAGCAGTACCAGAAAACAGGCATTGGCTGGGATCAGCACCATTGCCAGAAATCGCGAAGCAGATCCTCGAATGCGAAGGTTCTTCTGGTTCCAATGCTGAATATTTGCTACGGTTGGCTGATTTCATGAGAGAAGAGATTCCGGAAGCTTTAGACGACCATCTGTTCTCATTAGAAAGATTAGTTAGGAAGTTCGCAGCAGAAATGAAGGTCTGTCTGAATAGTTTGATGGGCGAGAGGAGAGAAGAGAAGGAAGCCAAAGCCGTGGTCTCCAGCTATGCCTTCGCGTCACGTATTCCTGAAAAGAAACTGCGCTGTGTCAATATGTGATTTCATTATCACCGTGATAAAAATAGAGTTGATGAGATGCCGATGTCTTTTTAACACCGTTATGCTAAGCATTCAATTGAAAATAACTGTTTTCTTGACCAATTTGCAAATAGTCCAGTGAATACAACAAAGAAGCTACAATTTTTACTGACGTTGATTGTCTATAACAATCAAGAAAAAAACCTTGTTGAATGCGTTATTTAAGACGAAAAATAAGTTGTAAATTGACTTATTAAATACCTATCTGGAAATATAAATAAAATTAGTGTTGGAAGACTTTGGTGATGAACTAAGTAGGGATGGACCGAGAGAGTTGGCCTATGATCTAAAGGATCTCGGTGTGTTTGTCTCTTGTGTTTTATGATAGAAGGCATTTATTTAATTAAGATAAATCATGAAATTCCTTTCTTTTTAATCATGGATACAATTTAACGTTTTTATTTGATCATCAAGCTGAAATTTTGGGGGGGCTTAGCCCCCCAGAGGTCAAAGCACATTTTTGTTTAATAATAAGCTTGTTTATTGAAACCCTACAATTATTTCATTTCTTAAGGTAGCTATAACAAAGATATGGAACGTGTGACCAAATCGTCACTATCATTGAGCTACCTTCTGTTGAAAAAGGAGAAAAAAAATACCTACTTCACCTATCCTTGAATTTGAATAATATATATTATATGTTTATACCTATTGTGACAAGCACTAAGCTAAATTCACGTTTTCGACAGGTGTTCGTAGATACAATAATGTTTATGCTATTTCCAAATAAGTTTGAACAAATTACTACGGTTTTCGTAGTATCAACAACTGCACGTGACATTTTAATGTGATAATAGATGTTATTTTACAGGAAAACCATTTTGATAGTAACAATGTTGTAGCAGATGTTTATTTTGTGCACCTATACGTGTTTTTGACATAGGTACATACTCAAAATGAAATTATTATTTTACTGTACCTAATACTAAACTGAAATAAACGTAATCAAAATAGTGGGTAATCAAATAATATAGTAAACTAGACTTTTGCATAAAAATGCAGCTAATAATATTAAAATATTTGTAGAAAACTCGCTTTTGCAAATTAATATTGTAAGTAAGTATAATTGTTTTAAGTAAGTATTATCTGATCGAATCTTATTTAGTTTTGTTTTGTGATTTATGATTACAGTACCATTTATTTTAAGAATATATTTTTATGAGTAATAATAACTTCGATTAATAATAATAGTTTTAATGAAACAAAGTTGACAAATTGATCCATAATTTTATTGTTATTTTTGTTATTGTACACTTTTATATATTCATGAATAAGATTTAAGCATTCGTAGCATCGAAAGACCCCATATTTCTAGCTATTTTTAGCTTCTAGTTATTTGTAGCGAGTATCGTCGTTATCGTGTCTATGATAATCACCAATGTTTAGCTTTGTGTAATTTTATATAAGAATTTGTAGCTATTTAATAAGGCCAAGCCATAATATTAACAAGTTTATTAAATATTCATACTATATTGTTTGTTCTTTTTTCTCGCATATGTTAACATACCCTTACCCATACCGGTGCCCCATTATTCTGACATCACAACACTAGAGATGTTGCTGTGCTAATGGCACTGCTTATGCGACGAAAATGATTTAGAGCAAAAGAATGCTCATGATAAAATTAAAACAAGTTACTGGATTTAACATAAAGGATGATATTATGAGGGCATTGGTTGTTAAAACTCATAGGTACAGGAGGATTAGTGGTGGGCAATAATTAATCTCTGATATAGACCGATAAAGAACCTGTTATCAGTAATTGGATTCACCTCTACCTTAAGTTACCACCTTACTTCCATATTATGTTATCCAGGGGTAGGAAGTATGGGGTGTCCACGGTAATTTACAATATCTACCGCTCTGACAATATGACGTCGTGTGAAATTGTTTACTGAACTAAATTTAATAGCAACCGCATAGGTTTGCTTGCTGGCAAACAGCAGGCGTGAAGAATGGGTAGGTACATCCGAGCCGCAGTGTGTGATGTGAAGTGTGTGAAGTGTGCGTACGTTCTTGATTTAGGATATTTTATGGATTGGAAAACCAACAGCTAAAAATAATTTATAAAAATGAACAATGAGCTGTAGGTATGCCTACCGATATGGAGGTTGGTTCAAATCCAGCCGTGCACCAATTAACTTTTCGGATGAAGGTCATATCGTGAGGAAACCGGCATGTACCTACCTAGGACCAAATATCGGAATGAGGTTTTTTTTTTACTATTGTACGACGGGGTGTTGCTTGGCCTTCATATCACCTGATTTTCAAGTTATAATAAGGCCGAAGATGGAAGCGCACTTCACCCGGAATCCTCAATAAACTGAGGAACTGAACTGGCTATCTTACCTCTACAATTTAATAATTGTTATTATGTCGGCAGAATTATAGGTAAGACGGTGGTAGCTAACCAAGCGAACTTAAACCAAAACCTACCATCAACCATACCACGCACAATAATGTTAAGGGGGATCTGGGGATCGAACCTGGGACCTCTGGATTTGACACCGGTGGAACAACCACTAGACCACAGAGGCGGTTATGAAACATATATCAATGGCTAGTACCTATTCTGCTAAGCGGCGAAGGGCAACCTGTCACGTATTGCATGCTAGCGACTTGCAAACCGTGCGTACCTAATAAGGATAACCCTTATAAGATCCACGCTCTTAGGTCAATCCTCAAAGAGGAAAAGTTGTGTGTCAATTTATTTTTAAGATTACAGTGAGCTCAATAGGTTTCACGAGTAGGTAATGACATAACTAGTACAAGCAATGCATGTGAAATATGAATCTATCTAGTTTACAATATTATTTTTGTATAGTGGTAACATGACATTCAACCAACTTATTACTTATTACTCACTCTCGTCGAAGAATTATGAGTTCAGCCGAACTGATTTGATTTGTTGCTGAACTAGTGCTCGTGCAGAATAAGTCGAGTTCAATTAGTTAGCTTATTATATTTGTCACTTGCTCGCCACATAAAAGTATTTTTCCGGTAATTAGTACTAGCTAGTTGTAATTACCGGAAAAATACATTTATATACAAAAATACATTTATTAGCTACCGCTAGTACAAATTTCGTGAACAGAAGGAACAAATAATGTTATATTGGAGCAGAATAGATAAGTCAGCGATTTCATAATAAGAGATTAGGAGTTCCTAATAGTCGCTTACAATCGCCTACTCCGTACCCAAAGGGCTTTTACTAAGCCTCCGCTGTCCATCCATCCATCCATCTCTTCAAATATCATCTTTCAATGAGCGATGCTCCGAACCGTGATAGGTAGACAGTTGAAGTTATAAAAAATTCAGTCATATGCCGCTACACAAACGAATTAAATGTGGGTAGAACTCCTCGCGGTGTGTATGAACTCGGCCGGTTTATTTGAGCTCGATTTTAGTGTAGAACCGTCCAATAAGAGGTACAAGACGGAAGCCTGCCCAAGACACTGGCTGCATTGCCAAACTGTGCTTATTCGCTGGCCTAAATAAGAGCTAGCCTTTGGGCAACGTGTCGCATCAATCACAAGCCCCGCAAGGTTTTTCAAAGAAAAAAGTTGTACTTCATCATTTTTTTTAATTAAAAGCGAAAGAAAATAATACTATACATTCAATTTATTACTTGACACAAACAGAACAGTTCATTTAAAAGCCATCATATATACAAACAATACAACACTGACTAACATACCGACAAGACCATAAAAAGTAAATTTGAAACTTATTATAACATAACAAACTCGCATAACATGACAAAGTTTTGACAATATCTACATTCTTAAAGTAATAGATAATGTAAGTTATAGAAGTTAATCGTATTTTATAACAATATGAACGTAGCATATACTTAATAGGTAGTACCTTATTCAGAAGTAAATTTCAAAACATTTTGCCTGACTGCCATTTTAACCTCCACTACCAGTAAAAAAAAATAACGACGTCACAGTACTTATTAATTAATGTGTCAATTTGTGTCAATCCTTAAAAACAACGATTACCAACTATACAAATTGTAAATGCACTGTTGATATTCTTCCTTGAAGTTTGTTTATTTTATTTTGTTTTGGTGAATTTAGAAGTGGGGAAAAAGTCGCGAATCTGTCACTTTTTTTCCTCAACTAATAGACTTATACTTCAACTAATAGAGTAAATAATAACAAAATAAGTAAAACATTGTATTTGAAGATTTGATATCCCGACGAAAATGAACAGAAGAAAAGATAGTGTGTTTATATCAGTCGGTACCGAAGTGCCAAACATATTATTTTAACCTCCGATGGTTGACCAAGAAAGATTATCTAAAGATTTCCATAAATATTATTATTTATATTTACAATAGTAATCTCATAAAAGAACTTAAGTCAATATTTCTAATATTTTGTCTACTAATGAGAAACCGACACTTTTCAAGAGTGTAAGATATAATTAGACAAAAATACTTCTAGTTAAGTACAAAAATAAATTGGTGGTAAAATGCACTTTCTTTACAGAAAATTATATACTTACTTAATTATATGAAACATAAAAACTTAAGCTAGATGCTATTTCCTTACGTTAGGTATAAAAATAATAATTTATTTCTATGCTACAGTCATGGATAACATCTCTTAGTATAAAATCAAAATAATACTTTAATTATACACAATGTAACCTTTGGTACTAACATTATTATTTACATAGGTTCTAAAACACAAAAAAACATGTTTAAATGTATATAAATTATTATGCAAAATCGTGTTGTTCTCTGATACAACCAAATATATTGAACATTTCAGAAGCCGAAGGTATATTGTTCTAAATAAATTATAATTCATTTTTTATCTACTAACAAAAACTGATGGGAATTTGAAGATCTAATTCACAATTTTCCTTCAGATATCTTACCTAATTAAATTAAAAAGGCCGATTCATTTATATTTCCATCTATTGTAAGCTTAAACTTTTCTCAGATTTAGATCTTCCCGGTTAAAACTTTTCACTATTATATGAAACTAATACCTTCAGCAAGCCAGTAAATAATTGGTATCATGGTGGTTAGGTACATTATAAAAAGAAAAGTTTGATAGAGAGATTTACAAATGTTATAATGACCCAAAAATCCACAACCCGCGACGGAACTCGAAGCTGAGTATATTATGACAAAAAAAACGGAATCTGCGTCATGACCCTCGTTGCTCAATTGGTTAGAGCGTTTCCGGCTTTAGGAAAGATGCGGGTTCGAGTCCCGTCGCGGGTTGTGAATTTTTGTGTCATCGTAACATTTGTAAATGTTGTGACCGAGTGCAAACACTTGAAATACAAAAATATGTAGATAGAGATATATTTAGCCGTCACAAATAGAACTTCTTAGTCCTGCGACACACTGAGAGTTGACTTCAAAGAAACAATCAATTTGATGCAAATGTCCGACCATTTCCAGAAGAAGATTCCAATTTTAAAATCCAAATTCGTTCCAGAATTCGATTATTTTATAAAAGGGAACTCGCAATCGCTCTCGTCTCCTGACCCGTCGTAGCTTGACGGGGGAGTGTCCAATTGCGGTAGACCTAGGTCCAGGTACTCCTGGTTGGCGGTCACCGTAAGGATCTTGTCCAGGTCTTCGACGAGCTCCGTGAAGGAAGGTCGGTCGCCGGGGGAGAACGACCAGCATTCTCGCATTAACATGTAGCTGGGGAAGATGCAATTAAATACGTGGTAAGTGTTACGTGTGTAGGGGATAGATGGGATACTTGGATCACTTTATATAAAAGGGGACAACGGAACGTCACGGTATCAAGCATCAGTATCCATCTGAGGACCAATAGGTACCTACTGCAATTACATCGGTTCAGCGAACCGAAACATCATTGAGCATACAAAATCCCTGAACTTAAAAAATAAATATTAAAAATTTTGGACTGTTCATGATACTTACATTTCTAGACTGCAGCATGGCGGCTTCTCCATCCGGTGGCCAGCGCTGAGGTGCTGGTACATGTACTGCCCCGGCACCGTGGGGTATGGAGTCCCACCCAGGGTCATAATCTCCCAGAGAAGCACGCCAAACGACCAGCTGTCGAAGATAATTAGTACGTCAATCGTCAGTCTGTCCATCCACTGATTCAACTGCATGTTCTTTGATCTCATTTTCCAGGTTTGGAAAATTGGAAAAAAAGGCCTTGGAACCTTATATCGATATGATAATCAATAATAATCTCATTAGGTATACCCAATGGGATATACTCACCCCAATGCGTTTATATTCATTTAATTAAACCGTAGATGTCGTAGCGTCGACTTGGGAATCGGAGCGCGGAGGTGCCAGTGCCTTTGTGCAACTTCTGGTAAAGCTCGCTTTATTGTAGACCTTATCCTAGCCCTGGTAATGCATAGACAAGCTTCTAGGTGAAGAGCTTATCAGTTCCAAATAAAACAACTCACACATCAGTCTGTGTCGTAAACACTTTGTGGTACAGGCTCTCTGGCGCCATCCACCGCACTGGCAATCTGCCTTCAGTCTTCTTCCTATAGTAGTCGTTGCTTTGAACGTCTTTCGCCAGGCCGAAGTCGGCTATCTTGAGGACGCAGTCGTCTGTGACTAGGACATTTCGCGCAGCCAAGTCTCGGTGGATACACTGGAAATAAAACAAGATTGCATGAAAACTGTGTTTCATAAGTTTGTATGGTTTTTTAGGGGACTGAGTCGCGCTTCGTTGAGTGCTGCACGTCCCGCTTTCTATGTAAAGTGAGTGTTTTACAGCACCAGTACGAGTTAAAACTAGTTACACCGGGATAGTTCATAGCTGAAATCTGTCAAAGAAAGTTTGTACTTTAAGCTATGAAATTTGCTACAGGAGTGCAAATAAACTTCGGGGAACTACGGGTAGTAGGACACTTAGAAGTTTTTACTTATTTTCTTCTTGTTGTAGCCTTGTTCAGTGAAAGTTTGGAGTATTGCTATAAAATTTTCTACAGGAGTGCATTTGACTTCGGGGAACTAGAAGGGCACTTAGAAGTTTCTACTCACTCTTCTCGATGCTAAATACTCCATCCCTCTCGCTATTTGATATGAGAAGGATACGAGGTCCTTCTGTGTTAGTGTTTTCTTCTCTTTGAAGTCATCGTTTGGTGATTCATATCTGAAAACGGATAACGCCAATTAGGTTATTGTCTGCGTAAGGGTATTGACTTTTTTGGATCACCGAAAATCAGATAAGATAGACAGTAGAATTTTCTGTACCTACTGTATTTTCGACTGCAATCTTTGAATCGTCTACGATGATACGGCAAAATCCCAATCTTCGAAGTAGGCTAATAGGTGTTCTCTTTTCAAAGTGGTAGAGCGCTCGGCTAATAGATCCAAGGATCCTTTGTTCGTCAAGCCTTTATTCTTATAATAAAATAACTGGAGTCACTGACTCTAGTTGCTCAAGAGCCATGAAAGAATGACCTACCTATTCCCCGGCCGATGGTTCCTCAGGAACTCCCTGAGGTTTCCATTGGGCGCGTACTCCACGATCACGTACAGCGGCCCGTCCTGCGTGCAGCACCCGAGCAGGTTGATTATGTTCACGTGTTTGCCGATCATCTTCATCATTTCCATCTCAGACACCAGCGCCATCATCTCGGCGTCTGTATGGCCCTCTGGAACAATTAAACAAAAGAACTTGACTTTATGAATCATGTTGTTTTTTATTTTTATTCATTAAAAAAAAACCCGTGACCATCTGGGGTGTATCCTCAAACGGATCATATCCACTATCTAGTATCCATTGAGCGACCAATAAAGGATCCATTAGGTGCTGTCTACCTATTACGGTTCATGAAATACAGCCCGCCGACAGACAAATAGACGGAAAGACAGTGGAGGCTTAGTAACAAAATTCTTTGGCAACATTTGGGTTTGAAACCCTATAAAGTGACTCACCTTTCAACATTTTAACCGCCGTGACGGACTGTAGCCCCGGCTTCAGAATCCCGATGCATTCAGCTTTCACTACCTTCCCAAACTCCCCCTCTCCTAACACCTTCCCTATGCAAAGTGACTCCCTCGGGACCTCCCAGTCTATGTCCATGGGTAGTTCGTACTCTGACATCATCATCGAATCGCTTGTGTTGCTGTTCGCTTGGACCTGGGATAGCTTCTGTTTCTCGATTTTCACTACCGGCATTAGCTGGAAATTAAAAATAAGCATATTTAGTAATTTTTTGTGAACTGCCTCTTTGGCTGTTTTGCCCACCGTTATCTAATATAATAAGTCTGTCTGATTGTAAATTGTTGTGTTCCGGCGGTATGCTAGTTTCTCAGCTTGTTGTGAAGGGGTGAAGTAAGCTTCCAACCTTCCGCATTATCATAACTTGACCAGGAGGGATCAAGGACGAGACGCTTTTCCGTCGTCGAACAAATAAAACTGTTCAATTGACTAAATCTCGCTCACAAGTGATTAATATTGCTTAACATTCATGCACAACCATGATCATTGACTATGTACCTACTAAGTTTGTGAACTAATTTCATCCGAGCTTATTTTGCTGATTGCTATATATATTGCAACAGGAGACAACATATTGTTAAGGTAGCATCGATAAAATTTCGTTTTTGTGCTGTGGGAATGTTTAAATTCTGGAAGTACTCTCAATTAGTTAAAGTTTCCACCACGAGACTCAATTCAGAGTTGTATAATGTCTTTGTCCATGCAGGTTCAATCACAGTTCTTTAATTTGTATCGTAGGTTATATTATCATATTTTTATAGAACTGAGAAGGTTATATATATATATATCATATAGGGTGTTGTATTGTATGATAAGTATGTATTAACAAAAAAAAATAGTATTTAAGTATTCTATTCGTAATCTAGTTCCCATATTACAAGCTATGCTTAGTTTGGTGCTAGATGGCGTTGTGTAAAATGAATGTCCAGTAATATTTATTTATTTATATCCAATAATTGATTTAGTAATAAGATTTTTTTGTTGTTATTTTAGCAGCTACAAACAGCTCAAATATTTTTAGGTAATTCCTAAGGTCCTCACCAATCCATCCCCCGTAGTGGTTGGTGATCCGTTCATAGCCGGCTTCTCAACCACCACCTTCTTCGTCCAATGCGTGACTATCACCGCCCTCGCAGTCTCTATAGCCAGTTGCTTCTTTATCTTCTCTCGCTTCAACTTCTTGAAAATCATGACGACTATGATGGCGGCTACGAAGAACATCGCTCCTAGTACAGCTGTCAGGATATTGATGAGAAGTGTGTGCTTCCCGTGGTCTACTGGTACCTCGGTTACTGGGAAAGCTGGAAATAGATACAGCAATTTGATGCAAGGGAAATAGACAAACATAGTAAAGGGTTTTTTTGGGCAATAACATATTGGTATTAATGGAACACAACCAAAATCCTATAGCATAGTTATGTCTGACCAATATTAATGCTATGCTCAATTGTATAAAAAAACAATAAAAACAATGGGGCATGATACCGATGTCATTTTTATTCAAGTGTGGTTCCCTCAAAAATATCAACCTCCTAGGTGTGATCTACCTTCTAGAGGTAGACCTTGGGCAAATAAATTGCGGTTACGACTGAATGATCACAACAGCTATAGTAGGACCAGTAAAATCCACCTGACTAGCAACATTCCTCCTGCCGAAGTCCTGCGCCAAGCGGATCGCCGTGTCCTATCGGTGTGCGAGAGAGCCTATGCATCGCTTCATCGAGTCATCTTTGACCTCTCTTCATCTTTGTTCTGGCTTAGAGCTAATGTCAAGAAGCCCATCATTTATTAAATAAAAACTCGTTTTTTTCTATAATTAGCAGCATCAGAACCAGTGCCAGAAACTATCTATAAGTGCAACAGTGATAAATCTACGTCCATACAATTCAGACACGAACATGTCAGACCAGTAAGCTCCATTCCTTTACACCGATACTGCATAGAGCTAATTGGTATTATCTTTGTCTGTCCGGATTATCCACACGCAATACAAATGGTATATTAATTGCTAGGGCTCGCATAAATCTCTGATAGTATCTGGAATGTGAACTGTCCTCGGAGGCAGTATCAATTAGCGTTCCAAAAATGGAAATCTCCAAGAGCCTGATAGGACTTGGGGACTGAAAAGGCCACATAAGAGAAATCAATTACATCACGTTCTAATTAAAATGAGTCGGTGTGTTGAATTCCAAATTTGAATTTATTTGAATTTATATATTATTATGATCTCCTTGTTTCTGCTAGCAGGTCTCTGTCCGTCGATAGAATACTCACAATCCAAAACAGTTAGGTATCCCTTAGCAGTTGTGTTGCCCAGAGAATTGAGAGCCACACACACGTACCACCCCTCATCATCTTTGGTCACGTTGTATATCGTTAGTTGCTCCGGCTTGTCACTTGGGTTCTCACTCTGTAAGTTATTTTTTTTAGGTATGTGTTCTTAAATGTACTAATAAGGAAACATTAAATAAATTTAAATCAATCGACATATTAAAAATATGTCCTAAAATGTTATTCTATAAGGATACATTCAAAATAGTTTACTCAATTCACAAACAGTTCTTCGTTTGACATGTTAATGGCTGAAAATCACACACAATCAAATTTTTGTAACAATAACAATGCAATACCTCCGATTATTGTTAAAGTTAAAAAGCATAAACCGCAGATAATCTGGAATACTCTGACAAAACAACAACAACTTACCTCCGAAGAAAACTTTATTAGTTCTGCTATTTCTAAAGGGAAATAAATATACCATGATCATTATGCATAAGCAGTGCAACATAAAACGCCATACAAAAGCACTAATAGAGACGGCCTAGAATATCGCAACACAGCACACACGGAATCCCATGCATTAGTGACAATCCCTCACCGTTATAATAGTATTCTTATCATAGTTGATAATTGACTCTCTATTATCATCAACCCGGGTGTTGTACTCCACCTCTTCTTTGGTGAAGTACATCCAGGTAATGGCGTGCTGCATGTCAGACAGGAATTCGCAGCTGAACTCAGCAGTCTGACCAACCAGTCTAGTGAGATTCACTACGCCTTGAGTTAGCACTGGTTTCGCATAGAGGCGCTCTACAAAATAATTTACATCGCTCTAAGAAACATATACACAAACAGACTTATGGATATGAGTACTTAGTGGAACATATAGACTAGGGGTACCAACACCTGTATTACGATAGAGCTTATGGAGAATAAAGCTGAAGTTAACCAGAACCTTACATCAGATTATTTATATATTTGCAACCACCAAAATTAAATTAATATTTATGTTAATAACCCCAGCTTTTACTATTAAACATAATCTTTAAGTTGTGATATTTTGTGGAAAAAATCTCCAGTGGAAAATAAGTAAGCACGAAGGAATTAAAGCAACCACCAGAGAAATTCCTAGACAATTATAAAAAAAATAAAGGAAAGATCTGAGAAAGTAAACGCACAAACAGATACATCAGGGAGTTTAAAATTTTACAGTTCGCTCAAAAAAATACATAAAAGATCTGAAGAAATATATTTAAAATTGCATCTCTTAATTAACTCTTATAATATTTTACGAGTAAGAAGTTAATGATGTTTTTATATCTATGCAAACATAGTGAAAATAATTAGCACAGCCGTTATCTTTTTTAGTATTTACTAAAAAAGATAACGGCTGTGCTAATTATTTTAATGTACCTAAACTATTTGCCTAAATAAAACAGATAAAAGAGAAGCCTAGACCAATAAGACAGTCCCTCAACCGAAGAACCTTCACCATAGTAAAACGATCAAAGACCTCTATCGTATATCCAACTGGAATCGGCATGTCGCTCGGACCAACTTCGGCATCTTTCAACGAATAGTTCGAAGGCCTTATCCAGGAAATATAAGGCTCTAGGTCGGATACCGGAGGGCAAGACAGTTGCACTGTGTCGTTGGTCAGAACAGTGATGTTTCCAGGGTATCCTTCCTTTATGTACGGCTTCGATGGGTAGCGTTCTAATAATAATACCCATCATTTACTATGTGGAAATATTAGAAACTTATAATAGAGTAATTGTATAAAATAATAGGTTGATTCCTCGGTAAGATTGTAAAGTTGACATGAATATTTTTTTATTAAATTCTTAATAATTAGGAAGATCTAAATATGTACACACACTTTTAAAATTTTGAATTATATTAGCTACATGGCATTGGCATAATATCAAATTCGTAGATATTCATTTTAAAAAACCTCTTTTCCTTAGTCAATCTTAGCAATTTAATTATAGCCAGTGACATTGTTATTATTATTCCTGTCATTTATAAAGAAGATTTTTAACCGTTATATTTACCTACTCACTTCAATTGTTTATTCAATCTAAATGTAATATTGTGCTAAATCTTGCCTTGCTTGCCTCTCCCACTTCTTGCATGCCTGGTCAAGATTCTACCGGTTGGTAGAACATCATGACATAATGTAATATCTACCAACTAATCACATGTTCTGACAATCTTATCTTATCTAACACAGTATTCTCTTATCCTTTTCCACAAAGAAAAATCATGACACTATTAAAACATGAATTGCACAATAGCTTGACCTGCTCCATTATTCACTGACCAATCGTGTCTTAAGCGCCCGCGTTACGACGATTCCATGCAGATATCGTAACGCGGGCGCGTTGAGACACGATTTGTCATAGTGAATACGGGCCCAGAAGTTTAGAAGTATGAATCGTAATGTTACCTTGCACAAGAAGCGCGACAGTGTGTTCAATGCACCCCAGCTCATTGCAAACTTCACACGTATAATTTCCATTATCAGCCTTTGTGAGCTCCTCCAGTGATAACGACCATTTTCCATAAGAAGGCTGGAAGTAACTCCTCGTGATGGGTGTGCTTTTATTTTTGGACCACGTTATGTTCGGTGTTGGATTCCCTGCAAAAGTTTATAGGGTCGTAAAACGTATTTTTGTTGCGCGACCATAACATAGGTGAGGTTTGTATTAAGTTTCCACTGGTTTGTGAATTGTTACAATGTTACAATTTTTGGTACACTATATACATTTATGTTTTTTATCAATTCTCATTCTGTCACCTACTCTTTGATTTAGAGTTTAGGTTAAAAGCCTAGGTTTACTGCTCAGTCATTATCATTGCTAGCTGTAAAATTATTCACTGTTTCCAATTTTATGATCAAGGTACAGCAAGGACGTAAAGCATTTATTACCTTCTGCAGCGCATCGGAGTCTTATGGAACTACCGGCTGGTTTCATGTCCATATTGAACATTTTAGTTGGATGCTTGAACTTTGGAAGTGTTTTAGTCTTGGTGTCATCAACATGGCCGTAGTTTGGATGGTCTTTCTCGCTTTTATCGTCTATGTCATCTTCTTTGATGTCTTCTGGTTTTGCGTTTTCTTCTTTTATCTTTACGCTCTTGGGATATCGTTTGGCTGTATCTTCTTCAATCGTGTTGTTTTCGACTGCTTGAAGCTGGGATAGAGCAGGCAGCTCTTGTGTCTTGTCGATGTCGCTATCTGCTTGGTATCCTGTTATCAATATATAATATATTAAAATATGATAACATTTTAATAGCATAATCAAATTTATACAACCATGGATGGATAATCTATTTAATTTGTTCCATGAAGCATGTTTGTCCGTGCATTTTCTGTCAACGCTATTATAGATCAATAGATATACAATGTAGATATTTACAATACAATCTAACAGTTTAAATTACGTATGTGTGCAGCAGCTCATAATCAAGTTATTTTTTAACTCCCTACCACATAATTTTACTCAATTTTTAAATATATTTTCTTAAGACAGGATGTCACTTCCCTGCGAATCATTTTTAAAAACACGAATTAAGGTTTATTATTATACTTTTATTCAAACAAGATGGACTAACCCTGGAATCCAACGGACTTGGCAGTTTGTTTACACATGTGGATGGACGGTGAGATGATAATAAAATATTGTATGAAAATAGCAGCACAGCACACAAACTGAGGCTTATTGAGTAAAATGATTTGGTACGATTTGATCCAAACTAACTACTAAAAGCTAGGTAAACTTAACAACGTAGGTAACACAACAAAGTAACTCACAATTATCACGATTAAAACGCATGTCTCAGCTAGTAGTAGCTTCCATAAAATCGTTAAGTCTCAATTCTCTAGGACTTCTGGCTTGGGCTAAAATCGTCATGTAGCTGACGACAACCAATGCTCAGCTTAGGCTAGAGCCAGAAGTACTAAATACTTGACAATTTAAAGCCTAACACTTAACAAACTGACTGACACTACACTAATTTCACAAAGGATGAGAAGAAGTCCCAAAAAATTAGTATCAACTGCCTTTTTTGCGAGATTTCATTACCTGAAGTATCTTGGTCATGCAGTTCCTTATGTTTGATGGTGACGCTCATTTCTCTACCCTTCTCTTCTTCATTCTGGCAAGTATACACGCCGGCGTCTTTTCGACGAAAACCCTTTATCCTTAACCTGTAAAAACCGTAGGTACAGTCCCCTGAATATGTTTATATTTTCAAAATGAAGCCATTTAATATACTACCAGATGTGGAAACGTAACCATTTTGTAAATTATGATATGTATACATATAAGTACAGTTGACTGTACATTAACTCAATCTTTGTTTTTAATTTAAAGAAAATCCAGTATTATAATGTCCCATTTATCTCAAAGCACAATAAACTCTTTTCATGAAAATAATTCTTAATTTAATTATTTCGTTGCGTATCGTACCTACAGCATCCTTTCAAATCCCTTTCACTCCATCTGCTCGTTCCGATTTAAGAATAGCTTATTTTCAACATTAAATACCTACTGTATTATGTAGAAATCAAATGGTTTATTCCAGTATACATACATAGGTAACCTACTCTATATAGGTACCTATCGATACCTATTTGAATTATATATTTTTTTAATTTGTATGAACAGTCGTCAATTTATCTGAATTACGATTTAATACAGCATCAACATAAACTTTCAACGATACAGTAGCTATATGATATATTCATGAAAACTAAATCAAATATCAATAGGTCCTACCTATACCTACCTATTTCTTCACCATCTGATTCTAGAGCCCAGTTATTCAAGTCTGCAATCATGCCCCACTATTTCTTATTATAGCCTACTTGCGTATATTTAATTCATAAATCAGGCATTATATCGTCCAATACGATATTCAAATAGCGATATATTATTCCATGCATTGGAATGGCTACGATTCTCAGGGTAATATGAGTTATAGCCATACCATCCCGGTATAGACCAGCATAAATATTGAACTGAGTTGTCTGTCTCTATTTCTGTTGTAGTTCGCGGTATTATTGTTGGAATTGTGATGTTATTATTGTAATAAGCCCCGTAGTTATCTCGAGATTTGCTCCCATGATCTTAAAAACGGGTAAGGAGGTATGGCCCTACCTAAAAATAGGTTTTTCAAGTGAGCTTTTTATGGGAGGATTTTGAAATTCTGATCCGCAACCTTTTTGCGCTCGTGTTTGTCTTTCTGTGAGCGCGATGTATGATTAATTGTGAGTTTTTATGCAAATGGAGTTTTATTATTATGTATGTATTTGATTTTAATGTTTGAATAATTTTCTATGTTCATTTGTTGTTTGATTAATGTAATTAAAGTTAAAGTCAAAGTTAAATAAATCAAATCAAAAAGACATTATTGCATATTTGCAACTCTTATACTAAAATCAACATAGGGATAATAATAAATGAAATGTAAATTAAATAAGTAGTTTTTTTTTTACCAAAATAAACTTAAATAATAAACATGGTTGTAAACATAGCTTTAAAAAACCAAGGACGTTTGTCCTAAAACTAGGGCACTGTGTCAGGTAGAGTGGGAGATAATTAAAATGTTTTTTTTGTAATACAAAAGTTTTATTTCTATCGATTTAACGACACAGCCTGTTTTTTTTATTCTACAACGGGGAACGCCTGGCCTTCATCTCAACTGGTGCTAAATTAAATTAAGGCCGAATGTAGAAGCGCACTTCGCGTAAAAAATATATGACGATGATAATACTTATCATCAGCTGTTAATCCTGTAAAATTGCAAATCTATATTATATTTGAGATACTTGGTATACGATCACATGGTACGGACATACGCTGCTATATTAACTTTTATTTATGGTAGGAATGCATAGTATCTTCTAGCATTAACCTGTGTAATTAGTATTATGTTTCTTGCAATATTTGTAATGCCATAACGAAGTGCTATAAGAAATTCAAGAAACACGGTTGTTGTAGTAGGTATGCAGTAAATGTCACCCATACTGCCTATATTGGATTAAGTTTCAACTGGTGATGTCTAGAAATATAATATTAAATATAAGAGCAACCAGCTCAGTTTTACCTTAACCCTTGCTTGAACGCACAACGGTAGGTATTCTACTTTTGTTCAGATAAGCTATGCATTACATATTTAGGAAAATAGTCCATTGTTCGGAACTCAGACCGACTAAGTTTTAATTATTTAATTACAAACCGACTACGTTACCTACATTTATTCCTATGCTTGTAAATGAGTACCTATTTACTTATATTTATAACGGCATTCCTTCCTTTTTAACCGACATTCAAAAATTATGATGGAATCCTGGAAAAATCGGGGGAACTCTTCAAATATTATACATAAAGTGATTTGGGTATTTTCAGTCTGTGTATCTGTCTGTGTATCTGTCTGTCTGTCTGTCGGTTCGTCCATCTGTCATCAAAATAATTGGAAAAAATACGTCATCCAGGTACCTATACGAAATTGTATCATATTCTACATTGAAGTCGGTTTTCATTTTATTTTTTAAAACGTAATTATAACTTTATTTAATTTACATGAAACCCTAGTTCTTTTTTAAATTTTGTATCTATCATGGTCATGAAAACTATGTCTATTATTAACGGGATATTATCAATGATTTGTTCGTTCATTTATCCGATATTTTGACGCAGTTGCATGCACCATGATCACGGATACAGTTTCCTAGTTCTTATGTTCTCTGTAAGGGTTTTTTTTATTCTTATGAGAATAATTGTGTTAAACGGCAACCGTAAACCGTCACATTAACCTAGCTTACGTACCTCTATATAAACTACTACACTTTATATACCTACCTATTATACTTATAAGTTTTCTAGTTTGAAGTTTCAAGTAAGATATTATATTTAAAATTCATTCATTCATTCATCATCATTCATATTTACAAACAAGAATCTTTATTGCATGTTCCCATCCATTGCCTAGTGGATCGCCTACCGGTAACAGACCCAGAGATCTCGAGTTCAATCCCAAGAGTACACATTTTTGGTTGGTTTGGTTGGTGGTAAGACTTTATAAGCTACCACCATTTTGCGTCAAAACAACAATTCTAAATTGTTGTGTTTAGGCATTTAGAGCAGATAGCCAGTTCCTCAGTCTGTTGAGGATTGCGGGTGAAGTGCAAAATTCTCATCATCCAACCGTCGTCTACCGTTGGATATGAGATTTCTTCAAAACATGCCACAACCAACCCACCAGAACTGTTGTATCGATTGACCCAAGAGTCCAATAAGACGTGAAACTGACAGCTTGATCACAATATCTGAATCACTCACCACTGTCGCTGCTGTGAGACTCTTCTAGACAGTGCATCTACCTCGTGGCCGTCTTTGAACCACTGCACTGTTGGGTTCTGACTCCTCGGCATCAGACCGCAGACCAGGCGCAGTCGCTCGTTGGCAAACGCTTCTACCACCGTGTACGTGTCATCTGAAACAATCAACATTTAGGTTATAACTAGTAGACTGGATTAGGACAGAAGGCGTTTCATTGGGTTTTTTATACCACATTGCGCCCGTCCATAAAGTTGGCATAAAGCCTGTAATTTCAGGTATAATATAAATCTAGCGAAATATCTGGGACATCTTTCCCGTCATCTAGTGAGAATTTCTTAAAAGCTTCCATAGTATGCCTCTACACTAAAAAACGAACGCTACCCTGAAATTTTCAAGCGTTGGTAGCTTTGCCTTCTGCGCTGCAGATTGTGGGTTCGATTCCCACCCAGGACAAACATTTGTGTGATGGATATTGATGTTTGTTCTGTGTTCGGATGTTGTATCATATATAGTACGTATTAATATTCACAAAAAAATTTACCTACCTATATAAGTATTCTAGTTCCCATATTACAAGCTATGAAATCAATGTCCTATAATATCCTGTTATATTTATAATTCATAATTTTAACACAATCAATTACTAGTTTACTAGTCTAAATATATATAATGACCACATACTTAAGCCTATAAACATGACACCAATTACTTATCATAATTTCTGGTATGTTCCTCAAATGGAAAGTTAAACATAAAATACTTAAAAGTATATTTAATACAAAATTCTACGAAAAACAAGAAATCCGCGATGCAAGGATCTATAAAACAATCAGACGAAATGCCCATTCATCTCTGTAACTCTGCGTTCTCAGGTCATAAACATAATGCTGAGTGCATCGCATGAATACGAATTACCTGCACTTAGTTTTAAAAGCCATGTATTTTAAAAAACTCTGGTGTGAATGAATGGACAATAATGAAGAAATTATGATTATTGCACGCTTTGAATGAAAATCAACTTGTAAGTTACTATAAGTGCCTGAAGTAAGTTTTTTTACATAAATGATGGGTAAGTATGGATAGCGAAAGAAAGGTCTATGATAGGAGAACCAATTCTTTCCCAGAAAGCTCGGGTTCTCCCGCGCAACGACGGAACTTCGGCAGGAGGGTGGTCTCAAGCCAGGTGGATCAGCCAGGTCTTGCTACCGAGTCCCAGTCACCCAGTCGTAACCGCCAGTAAAATCCAGCAATCCGTTGCGAAAATGACTAACGAAAATTAATGGACCCAGGTCCATTAATCCAATAATCCATGACTGGATTGAGGTGTGACCGCCTCTAGTGGTCTACCACTAGGAGGTAGATCCCACCTTCCTCAGGTCATTTTCAACCTATAGAAAGATTCTACATTTTTCCTGTCAAAAAAAATTACAATATATCTTATATATACGCTAAAATAGCAATGCTTTTTATGAATTGATACAAATAAAAATAAATATGTGTATGAATATGAAAAGTATATGAAATAAATATATTACAGGAAATTTCACACAGCGCTATCTAATCCCAAACTGAGCATAGCTTGTGATATGGGAACTAAGATTACGGAATACTTTAACACTTTTTTTAATACATACCTAATTATCATACAATACAACACAAAAACATCTGTCGAATGCTGGTGCAGCTTAGACCAATTCGGAGTAGTTTTCGAGAAAGGCGAGGTCCTAAGTCCTACCTACCGAATAAGCGAATGAGGCAAAAGAGATGTCTACCCCTCTGGGAAACGGCGTGAGTCAATGTATGTATGTAAGAGAAAAAAAATGCTGCAAAAATTTATCGAAAGCACGCTTTGCAACGCTTTTTTACACAATTTATTTTAGTCAGCAAAAGTTATGGCAACACTCCCCCCAAGAAGCTAAAATAAGTAACCATTGCAAACTCATTAAAATCACGTTTCAGACAAAAATAGGGCCACTCCACTTCGCCAGGGACACCTGAATACCATAAATCTGCATGTAACTAATAAAGCTATGCTCAAGTCAGCTGAATTTTACGAGACTAAGGACAAGCTTTCATAACCATGTGTTTCAGACAATCCTCGTGTATGAAATTATACAATATTCAGTACGAAACTAAACAGAAAACTTTCATACAAAGAAAAAAGTCGAAGTAACTGAGGGTAAAACTGCTATAAGGAATAAGTATTTATGAGATTTAGTTTTTTTACTACACTGCACATTTTGAATTATTTCTGTTTTTTTTTCAACACTTAGGAACACAGCTCTGATTCTGAAAAATGGCGCTATGACTTACCTACTGACTAACCTACCATAAACAATAAAGTTTTGGTAGCGCTCTTTTTATTATTAATCTAGTACATGTTAAAACTGATTTGATAAACTGATTGTACAATACAGCTTCAATATTGTGATTGGCTATCTACCACAATCTTACCTAATTCTGTCGCCATAACAACAATATAATTATTCTAAAAATGTTTCTCAGTTAGTTGAAGATTCCGGGTGAAGTGTGCTTCCTCCTTCGGCCTTATCTCAACTAGTAACCAGGTGAAATAATGTGCTTGGCCTTCATCTCATCTAATTTTCAAATTATGATAAGGCCGAAGGTATGGACACATACAAGTCCTATATACCAGTGCTGTGACCATTCAGCCATTAAGCTAGGAAATAGCGATTTCCTTGCCCGGGGTAGACCACAAGAACAGACTTTGATGTATTTTTGATGTATTTTTTTGGTTTTTACCCAGCTTGATGCACGTAAGTAACATAAATCCAAAATTGCAAATTCATATCACGGAAAGAAACAATGTGTCCAAAATATTGTACGCTCATAATTATGCACTTAAAGTGAACATGAGCAAAATAAGCGTATTGTTATTTGGCTGGGACAAGCGGGACAATGTTACAATGCTTTGTTTCAAGTGTTTAATGGCAGCTGAGATTTGTGGCCTGTAAATTATGGTGCTAGTGAAGAGCCACTGCCTCCATTAAATGTCGATGACTGGGGTTACTTATGGACTTGACAATTACCATACTTCCTAACCAAGCACATAATAGAAGTTCAAATCGATGTTTCACTTCATTACTTTTCAGAAATAAGAATAATTATGTAAATATAATAAATTTGATAAGACTATTTGTGCACCACAAACCACTTCTTTAGCTCTAAAATCCTCTCCACAGGTTGTTTGAAAGAAAGCTTCTTCTAGGTGATAAGAGCACCTTTTTTAAAAAATAACTATAGAAAAAGGTGCTCTTATCATCACCCCAGTGTTATTTACATATATGGTGTAAGTACAACAATGTATTTTAATAATTTAATTCATTCATTCAATCTTTACGGATCTATAACCGAGTTTATGGACCAAGAATTCCGAAGTACCTTCTATGTAGTTGACTAGGACTTGATAGTTGCAAATACCTTAAGATTTTGTTGGAGGTAGTTATAGGATTAGGTATTTAAGTAAAACGTGCAAGGTTATGATTTGACAGCAAGAGGCAAAAAAAGTTTTGTTATTTTTTTTTATTATTAATCTCAATGACCAGAATGCGATGATTATAATCATCGTTATCATCAACCAATTGCAGTCCACTATTGGACGTAGATCTGTCCCAAAATGGGGCACTGAGTCTGGTCATCGCCCTTTCTCATCCCCTGCATTCGCCACTGTAGGTACGCATTATTCGTAGCTCCATCTAGCCAAAGGGCGTCCTACTTTACGTGGTCTCCAATAAAAGACGTCTTGACCCATCAGTTCTTGGTTATCCTAAAATTATGGCCAGCCCATTGCCACTTCTGTTCCTTTGAGCTATGTCGACCACCTTGGTTATCTATGTCGAATATTCTCATTTCTGATTTCACGATGATCAACCATCGATAATCTGTCACAGCTCATCACTATTGTTTTTGCCAACTCTTCAAACCGTGGATTTAGCGGTTGCATGTGTTGAGCAGATGCAAGCTCCTTTGGGTCCCAAAATAAAAAATGTCATTAGTCTCAATCGGCACAGTTTTTAAAACAATAGGCTTTTGCAAAGGTTCGTGAGAAACAGTTTCTTTCGAGTATTATTTCGCATGAAAATATTTTGTTCCATCGCTTACATTAGGTTCTAGTGAAATGTCTAGGATTTTGTTCCCGTAATCACCTGGGAATATCTTCAAATTATTTCCTATTGCTTATACTTACAAAAGAAAGTATTTCTATTTAAATTAATACTACCTTTAAAACATTTATTACTACCTAATGGGAAATTTGCTTACATTGTGAAATCACCATTTAGCTGTCAACTGGGTATATAGCAGCATCGTCCTAAAAAATCAGCCAGATAACAGAGATCATTAAGCCAGTGTTTTCTGGGAATTCTCGCTCTATCGTAAACCTCATCCTCATGAGGTCTACGGAGCAAGCAAGGGCTTAGGGTTAGACAAACCTAGATATTGATAGGTCAAACTAAGTCCCTACGACCTCTAGATTAGCCTGTGCGTTGATTACCAGCTAGTCAGTTAGCCTCATAACAATTTTAAACACATAGATTTTTTTTTAAATAAACATGATGTGTCGTAAAGACACGATAGAAGTGAAACTGTTATATAACAAGGAATAAATTTAATTATCTCCCACTCTACCCGACACAGTGCCCACCACTTTTCGTCACACAGTAAGGTTTCACTTTATAATGTCGCGAGTCTGTTACTTTATTGTTACTTTTACATTTAGCAAGCCGGAATAGTAAACATCACTTGGACTCCTATTTTTGTAATGGTCGCATGCACTTCTTGTTTGCTGTTGCTTATAATTTAAATTAACATAAAATTCAACGACGAGGACCACCACAGTGGATGGTTATTAGATTTAGCCCCCATTGTCTGTTCAATACCATCCATTAAGGGGCAGATTAGTACATTCAGCTTGATGATTACCTGGATCAATTATGTTCATGTTATTGTTGTGGACACCTTTAATGGGATGAATGAAACACTTTCTTTAAGCTTTCCTTATCCGTTTAGACTCAATTGTTTTAAGTTTGTCGTACTACCCCATTTAGAACTAGGTTTGCTCAGAACTTCTTCTGCTTCCTAGGCCCCTTTATTTACAACATGCTCAATGCCTCTCTCTCAATATATTCTCTTCCAAAATACAAATGTAAAAAGTCGATAAGTGATTGGCTAAAATCACTAAATTATGACGAAACAGAAGCTGTAATGTTACCTTCCTCCTGAGTAATAACTAACACTTGTTTACACTCCTTAGACCACTACAACAACTGTCCTCTAGTGTGGCTTGAATGAAGTCACTAAGTGAAGCCTATTATATTGCACTCTCCCCAACTACCCTCAAACGAGATCCTTTTCCCCATTCACACACTCACTACTAACATAATTCATGAATTTACACTCACCTACATTTACATTTCCATCCACTAAACTACACAAACTACTCTCCACATACCAATACACTCGTACCTCACCCACACATACACCTATCCATCCACATCCACCACTGTATACATTTTCAACTAGTTGTAGTTATATGGTCACGAGCCCAAATCATATTGTTCTAATAAGTTGAAATTATGTCGTCAAGCTCAATCAGCGGAGTGCGGGCACTGGTGACCTGTATTACAGGTTTGTTTCAAACCTACCATAGGCACCAGTCTCACACAAAACAGGTTATTCTAATCTATAATTTTAGCTAAACCTACTATGTTACTGACCTTTTTGTATGAGAAAATAAATAAATAGATTATCCTAGTTGATAAATAAATAAATATTCCAAGACATTTTTACATAACGCCATCTGCCAAACTTAAAGCATGTTGGGTTTTAGATCACGGTATGAATACTATACTAGTATTTTTCTTCTAAATATATACTTATGATATCTATTTTCATAAAACAAATATTTGTATTGGGTGGGAATCGAACCTACAACGGTGTTGTGAGGCTAGTTGATGATCTTAGTTTTCCTCCTCCTTGCATCTTTATCTCCACATACATTATGTAAACTTTCGAATTAGCTCATATAAAATAACAATATGGCTTTTTACATTTAGAAAAATACCGCCAGATAATGCACAATTACTCTATGTCATTTCCACATTTGGTTCCACATAGGAATCCTATCCTCGATTATAGCGCATCATCAAACTCTATCTGTTTCAGTAATATGGCTAGACAATTTTTGAATTACCTATAGCTCATAAAAAAAAATGGCTTTATAAGTTTAGAAAAAACTGCCAAGCAATCCACAATACTCATGTTATTTCCACTTATGGTTAGTATTCCGTTCGTTACGTAGTGCCAAAAATCATGTATAATGCGCACTTTTTTTTTAAGTCGTAAATATAAAAAATGTGTAGTATCAATGTCTGGGTTTTTAACGTAACCAATTCTAATTTTAAACGTTTAAAAACCGCCTTATTATCTAAGTTAACTGCCACAATCCGCTACTGAGCTTTCAAAGTTTGTTTGAAAGCCTAGCCGCAAAGAAAGCAATATTTTTTCTGTTTCTCTTTGTTGGCTTTTGAAGGTAATTTAGAGCCAAACAATCAGTGATCTATGCTTTGAGTTTTACTGACTCATTTCATATACTATTTTCAATCAAAAGGATGATTGGCTTTCTTTCATCTTCGGTTGCTTACATTTCTTCAAATAACAGTCTAAATTATTCAAACAATACGTATGCTATATGTACTTATTGTCTATATGACAGTGTTTTGGCACGTAACCATCTGGTCTGGAAATTAAACTAACCATTTTCATTTTCAAGGTAGGTCATATTAGTAGGTATTTTTAATTTCAAATTTAATGTTTCAAATTTCAAAAGCATTGGTTTGGTTATGGTATCATAAAATGTGTATGCTAGACTAAAAGCGCGTGTTAAATTGATCTGTTTCATCACAACATTTAATTTCGACACAGGCTTCTGGCATTTTTGAATGCACACTAATCAATGATTCATTAATAAAATAAAATAAGTTAAATAAAATAAAATAAATTAATCATACTTGTACATAATATAGGTACCTACCTACATTTATTCATAATAATAATCATGTAATGCGAACATGGGTAACAGAGATGACAAATATTGTAGGTTATCATGAGTGTACCTATAGTACACTCATGATAAATTAGCATGAAAAATTAAATGATGTGGCGATGTGTGTCTGTAATCATGAAAGATTTTTTTTTACCTACTGCCTTTTACTTAGTAAGAAGAATAACAGACATATTCGCTCGACAAGATTTTGTATTCGTTTTTGATTGTTTGGCGCAATTCCAAAAATAAGACTGTCTGGGTTGTAATTTTTAAAATGCGTCTAGACTGACGCTGTCCAACCTTTTATGCTAAATGTACCACTCCATACACAGATAGTTGAAGCAGATTATGTTGAACTGTGCAGGGTTCATAGTTTTAAACTTTACTCATCTGTAACATAATATTTTGAAGGTAAACATATAAAATAGGCCGCATGTTTCATCTTCTTTTTTTATATTGTACGGGGAAGCGCGGGAAGATAGCCAGTTCCTTACACCATTGAGGATGAAGTGCGCTGCCACCTTCGGCCTTATCGTAACTTGAAAAAACCAAGTGAGATGAAGGCCAAGCGCTTCCCCGTCGTAGAATAAAAAAATAAAATAAAGATTTGTTGTAATGGCGACAGAATTAGATAAGATGGTGGTAGCTAGCCAGGCGGACTGTGAGACAATAATTACGATAGGATCTGACGTCGGTGAACGAACCACTAGACCCATAGGAGGTTTTATTAACACTTAGTAAGGTAGTATGTTAGTACCACTCTTCATACGTTTTTTTTAAAAGGATTTTTTTTTCAATTGTACCAAATAAAACATTTTTTCGGTATAATTCAATTGATAATAAATTTTAGGTTTCATAAACCACAATCAAAATGGAAAAATCAATATTGAAAAATCTTTTTCGATTTCGATTCTTTGTAAAATCATTTTCCGATACAAATACAAACACTATTTTGCATAAGTACCTACCTATAAAATTGATTTTCATTATGTTTTTAGAAAAATTAGAGCGATGCAAGCCCAAATTATACCATATTCAATCGAATCTTACATGCCATTTAAATGAACAAAAAATTCCGTTTGTACTGGAGAACGAGATTCAGTGGTACTTTAGATTTATTGTCGAAAAAAAATCTTCGGAAAATTTAAAGATGTCAACCATTTTCAATGTCAATTATAAAAAAAAGAGTATTCAGATATAATTTATTATCGAAATCCGTAATCGAGCCATCATTTCAGTCAGCAGCAATTTTTTTTCTCAAGCAGGACACAAAACACATTAAATATCGCGGCCACACTTCCGTGACACATTTGAAGAGGCAGGCCGCGGGATATTCTTATGCCGTGTATTCTTGTAACCACTAAATCATGATTTAAAGAAATTATGCATTCTGCAAGCGAAAAAATTGTGATTGATTTATTGCGAGCGGTTGTGAAGGGATTTTGTACGCAGGTAGGTAATGAAAATTACTTGTGTTAAGCATATTTTGATCATTAGTACCTTTTTTATCAAGTTTGTCTGAAAAAGCTACTATTAGCGATAAGGCCCATTGTACTTTAACACTGTTAAGATATAAAAGCTTTTATTTTTTCTCACATGGTCATGGCTCACATATCTATTTACTTAATTCTAAATAACATAAATTAAACCTAATGCCTATTCAATACCTATACCTAACTATTTGTATCTAGGTATTATGGTTATGCGGCTAAAGCCTCCTTCAGCTCATTCCAGCTCATTCAGTCTTTAGCGGCTCTGCTCCAGGTTTTTCCCGCTGTCTTTACTAGGTCATCGTCCAATCTTTTATATGGTCTTCGTTTCTTCCGTGTTTTATACACTGTTACACATACTTTATGTAACAAACATTTGGTAACACAGTTGTGCGATGTAATTTATGTGTAGGTACAATAAAGTGTTCTTTAAATCATCTGTCTCCGATATTCTACATAAATGTCCAAAATCAGGAGAAAGCTCATAGGCATCATGCATCCACTATAACTATAGAAGAGCCGTTTGCCCCGGGGTTTTAAAAAAATACGGGGCTATTGATTGAGTTGACGACGCTGACCCAAGAGCTGGCTTTTATTAAGGCCAGCGAATTAGCATAGCTAGCGAGGCAATGTAACCAGTGTCATGGGTAAACTTCCATCTGGTACTGGTTCGAATCGGATAATACCTTTTGTAACGGTTCTTAGGTAGCCCGACTGCTTTTCTTGTAGGTATATAGTAAGTTTAATTGTGCAAAGATATTCATTGAAGTTTATTCCAAATAACATAAAAATGCTAAGGAGACCCAATTATGCATAAAGTTTGCATTAAATTCGACCACCGTAACCAAAAATGATTCCAACAGAAACATCCAATCCAACAGAAACTCAATCAGTATTTCTGCAAACACATAAAAACATCATAAAACAATACCGCGCTCATTAAAAATCCGCCTAAAAAACTGTTGTAAAAATATCCCAGTAAAAAACTGCACGTGAAATAAGGCGTCAAGTATCAATGACGGTTCCAAAACGATACCAAATACCCTAGAAAATTGTTTTACAGCTGTCAAACGGACGATCACTCAATTTTGAATTTTATTGCTGTACTCACAAAGTCCACGTGGGTTGAGGTGCTAGCAATTATGGAGTGTTTTGAATGTATCGTGTGACAGACGTCATATTGCGTTTGACGTTTAGAAATAGCACAGCTTCCTGCAGTGAACGTAGGATTTTCTGGTATGGTAATTGGAATATAAACTGTATTGATTTGAGGGTATCAAATTCACGTAGATGTAAAATTTATAAATACAAGGACTGGAGGCGCCGAAGCAAGCGTAGGACTTATGTCCGGTGCCTCATGCGTTCCTGACAATCAGGGGGGCTAGTTTTGATCCCGAAAATAAGAACTTTGCGGCGGCCTATCGACGTGTTCAGGCTAACTACCCCAAGGCAGAGTAAGAGGGTTCACTAACCTGACAAGTCCAGCAATCCTTAATTCCAGAGGGCTTTCAGGAGACACTGCACTCCAACACTTGGCGTGAACTATGGGTTTTTCTTGATGCGATGATAAAGCGCGGTCGGTATGGTTATATGCCGGTAGGTAGTGACGACGGACTTTTGGATTCCAGTCGACACGCGCGCGCTCTGGTGTGAGTCTTAGGGTGGATCACACGCTTCTCCTTTGACCGTGCGTACGGGAGGTCTCTGCTCGACGCCTTTTGACATCAAGCTCCCATAGAGGTCGCTTCGGTCGGTAATCAAACCAGTTGGTTTTGATGTGGCGCGAAGATTTGAAACTCCGCGCGAGCCCGTGTTTGGATTACGCGAAATTACCAGGAAAGTAAACCAACTTTGATCTACCCAATTGATAGTTAGCCTTGCAACGTCCAATACAATAATAATAATAATAAAATTACGCGGAACTTGCTGTTGGCGTAACCATTTTCCCCGGCTTGAAAGATCCTACTTTCAACACACAAAGAAAGCGAAATAAAACAATTGCATATCATCACGAAATGACTACCTAAGCGATGCAAATTAAACTTACCTTCTGCACTACAATATATACAAACACGGAATACTTAACCTAACTTAAGAAACAGTATTGCAAGCGTTACTGTGTTGGGAGAGGACACAGCTTAACGGCTGGCCTCTGGAAAACCCCACCTTTAGTCCTAACAGTTGCGACTCTACAAACCCCTTTACTGTCCGGAAAGATTTCTGTTATTAAACCTAACGGCCAATGCAAAGGCATAACATTGTCCTGCATGGAGACTACAACCATACCAACACGTAAAGGATTGGATGGTGTGTTCCATTTTTCTCGAGATTGGAGGGTGTGCAAGTATTCGTTGCGCCACCGCTTCCAAAATGATTGAACAAGTTGATCAGTCAGTTCATGTCGTGAAATAAGGTGTAAACGCGTTTCCGTTACTTCGCGAGCGGGAAGAAATGCGAGTGGTTTAGTATTGAGGAAATGTGCAGGAGTTAATGCGGTAGGTTCTGACGGATCTGAGCTAAGCGCGTAGAGTGGTCGCGAGTTTAACAGAGCTTCAACCTGAGCTAACACAGTGTTGAGCTCATCGTAGGTAAGAATTTGCTGACCAACTACTTTGAGAAGGTGCGTTTTGACACTTTTAACCTCACTTTCCCAACAGCCTCCGAAATGAGGTGCTCTACAAGGAATGGTCTTGATAGAGACTCTACATTCCGCCAGTACTTGTTCCCAATAGGGGCGATACTCATGCGATAAGAATTGGTAGAGATCGCGAAGATACGAACGAGCACCAATGAAATTGGTGGCGTTGTCTGTATAAAGACACTCGATTGGACCGCGACGAGAGAGAAAACGTTTGAGTGCTGACAAGAAGCTGGCGGTGCTGAGATCTGAGGCAACTTCCAGATGAACGGCACGCGTTGTCAAGCACGTAAAAAGGCATAGGTACGCCTTGCTACTCTTTTGGCCTCTACCGCGAACCGAAGTAATCATAAGCGGGCCAGCGTAATCACACCCAGTGTGGGAGAACGCTTTAGGGGCCGTTTCAACACGAGAGTTTGGCAGGTCCGCCATGATCGGGAACACAGGTCGCGGTTTGGCTCGAAAGCAAACGTTACAATTAAATGTAATCTGACGCGCAATACGTCGTGCGGACAAAATCCAGTAGCGTTGTCTTAAGAGAGACAAAGCAAGTTTGGACCTGTGTGAAAATTAGAAACGTGGTAGGAGGAAACAAGAAGTTCCACTACGTGGTCCTGTCGAGGAAGAAGGATTTGGTGACGCGAGTCAAAGTCTAACTCTGAGTTGGCTAAGCGTCCACCAACGCGAATAAGTCCATTATGCAGAAACGGACTCAGTTTCTGTATTGGCTTAGAACATAACTTGTTGAGGGATAATCGATCTAGATCGGATGCAAAATGGGTTCGTTGAACAGCTCGCCACACAATTAATTCAGCGAAATCCAAATCAGATGCGGTTACTGGGCCTCTAGGAAGCCGCTTTGCAAACTTGTAGACAAAACAAATTGTTTTCAAGTATTTTTTCCACGAGGAAAACCTGCTAGAGAGGTCGTACAGAATGTTTTCGGCAGGAGAACTTGCACTAAACAGTTCTGACGATAAAGCAGGAAGAGCTACAGGCTTCATTTCGGGAAGCTCTTGCGAAGTACCTGACATGAATGGTTTTACAGGCCATTCGCTGCGGGGCAATTTAAGCCATGGTGGTCCATTCAACCATAATGGATGATGGACTAGCTGGGCAGGCGTTAAGCCGCGGGAGAGGCAATCACTGGGATTTTCTGATCCTTTAACGTGAAAGAAATGATCAGGCGGTAGATTCTCCTGAATCTTGGCTATGCGATTGGCAACATAAGTGTGCCAGCGATGTGGCGATGAGTGAATCCAACTCAAAGTCACAGTTGAATCAGAAAAAGCTAAGACAGCCTCAATGGCATATCGAGCAGAGTAGAGATCCACAACTCGTTTTATCAAAGTCGATAAGAGGAGAGCGGCGCAGAGCTCGAGGCGAGCTAATGAAATAACCTTAAGTGGCGCGACTTTAGACTTTGCACATACCAGTGAGACGGCGATGTCACCGCTGGGCTTGACTACGTGGGCATAGACAGCCCCACCGTATGCCCTCTCGCTGGCATCTGCGAAACCCACAAGTGTAACTCTGCAGTTCACGACTACACCAATATGGCGAGCGAATTTAAGTTGCGATATATACGGCAGTTCAGCTTGGAATTGTTCCCACAAGCGAACAATGCGGTTTGGGGGGATATCATCCCATCCAAGTTTTACAAGCCAAAGATCCTTGATCAGTAGCTTGGCGTACAAGATTATGGGCGCGACTAAACCCAAAACATCGAAGAGGCGCGCAATAGATGACAGAATATTTCTCTTCGTGCAGGGGCGGTGGTCAGGATTGACCTGGAATGCGAAATAGTCTTCGTCAGGAAACCAACGAAGGCCAAGTACCTTCAGAGTCGAATCCTTACTTAGATCGACACTGTGCGAGAGTCGCAATGACTCGGGAATAGCCTGAATAACCTCAGGGCTATTACTTGACCATTTGGTCAACTCAAAATCACCAAGTGAAAATAACTTGATCAGTTGGTGAGCGGCGTCTGTTGCTAGCGCAGTGCTATGAACAGAACTAGCGATATCATCCATGTAGATGTCCCTACCCAGTATTTCACTGGCAAGGGGAAAACATTGACCTTCATCCTTACACAATTGTTGAATTGTGCGGATGGCAACAAAAGGCGAGCACTTAAGCCCAAACGGAAGAACTGAAAATTGTAGGACTTGCAGCTCTTCTTCTTCGTGAAAGCGATATAGTATTCGCTGAAGAGAACAATCTTCAGGTCGTACGGATATTCTGAGGTACATAGCTTTAACGTCAGCCGTTATCGCTACAGCAAAGAATCTTAAATTCAGAAGAATGTTAAAAAGGTCAGATTGTAGAACTGGACCTGCGTGTAGAATATCATTCAGAGATCTTCCATTGGCTGTCTTAGCGCTGGCATCTAGAACCACACGTAACTTGGTAGTTGTCTTGTCCTCGCGAATGACAGCATGGTGCGGTATGTAGTAAGAAATCTCGCCAGGAACAATACCTTCTACTAGGGAAATGTAGTTATTTTTTAAGTAGTCCTTTATGACGTCATCGTAAAGCAACTTGACATTAGGATGCGATTTTAGTTTACGTTCGAGGCTGAGAAACCTACGACGTGCGATTTCAAAAGAATTTCCTAAAGCTTTTGCGTCAGTCTTCAGTGGCAAAGCAACTACGTATTTACCAGACTGGGTGCGAGTAGTAGTGGAACAATAAAACTGTTCGCAGTGTTTATCGTCCACACTAGTGATAGATGGAGCTTGAACTTCTTCTATTTCCCAGAATTTGCGCATGTCGTAGCTTTCCAGCGAAGACGTAGCGAAAAACGACGAAGTGGCAGTAGGTTGTTCTAAGACAGGCGCGTCTCCCATGAGTATATAACCAAGCACTGTCTCTAATGCGTCAGGACACCCAACTGAAGAAATAACCTGGCCCGGTTGCAGTAACTTGGCAAACAGTTTAACTCCTAAGAGGATGTCAATATTCCCCGGCGTAGCCCAAGTATCGTCAGCAAGTAGCTTCGAATCAATGTGATTGAGGTAAGCGCCATCTATTGAGCACAACGGGAGCTGACCGGTTATCTCGTCTAGCACCAGTGCGTCTATGGTGTACTTGGGTTGGGCACGGAAGCGCGAACTAAAGGTGAGGTCGACAGAACCTCTAACGGGTTGAGAGGTACCACCAATACCTTTGACAGTGACCACCGCATCCTCGCGGATGGGTAACCCGAGCTTTCGACAACATCGAGTGGTAACATAATTCTTTTGGGAGCCCGGATCCAGGATACAGCGAAGAACAGCATCCCTACCCTTCCTATTTACCACTAACACTTTCGCGGTAGCGAGCACTTCAGTAGTGCGAGTTGTACCTTGAACCGTGGCCGAATGAGTGCACAAAGAGACCCGGTCTTGTGCTCGCACAGGTTCTACAGTACTTGCTACCGGCGCTGGCGCGGCGCTGACCGAAGCAGCTGATCGATGTGGCGTGGGCGAATGACCGAAGTGTAAAAGGGAGTGGTGTTTCCCATTATGGCATTTTTTACAGGTGGTGGAAGACTGGCATTTGGATACGGTGTGCTGTCCACTAAGGCAGTTTACACACATGTTATTTTCCTTTATAAATTTAAATCTGTCACTCGAGTTCAATTTTAAAAATGTACTACACTTAAACATGTGAGTATGCGTCGAATGACAGAGCGTACATTTAGATGAAGTAGATACATACACCTGCGATACCCTGGAGGGTGCAGCGGACGCCGTACTGGCGCCGCCGCCGGCGCGGCCGGCAGACGTCTTATCAGGGCGCTGCGGCGCGGTGCGATGCAAGATCTTAACTTGTTCACGAACAAACTTTACGAAGTAATCATAGTCTACGCTATGAGGATCTTTCAAATTGCGAAGCGACATTTCATAATGTGTTGCGATGTCAGAGTCTAATAACTTAAGACCCGCGTACGTAAATATGAAATCATCCATATTGTCTATTTTTAATTGCTTGAGTCCTGCCACAATAGCGGTGAATCTATCAAATACCTTTTCAACATTAGCGGGCGAAGAGCCAGCTGGTTTTAAAGAAAACAGCTGATTTAGATAATTTACGGCTAATGCGCGCGAGTCTTTATACTTTGCGATAAGCGCGTCCCAGATTACGTGATAGTTCTCTGCAGCAGGCACAATACCGGCGGCGACGCTTTGCGCTTTGCCTTTGAGGTGACTAAGCAAGTAATGAATCCGATCCGAATCCGACAAATCGGAGTTGGTATGTATAACCCGTTTGAAAGTCTCATAAAAGAACGGAAAGCTCTGGATATCACCATCAAAGGTAGGTAGTTCGATTCTAGGTATTTTGATATGACACGACCTTGACTCCGACTTACTATCACCACTCGTCGAGCTATTCGTAGCATAATCCTTACTTGGGTTCAGTGAACTCAATACATTCTTAATTTCGCAAGCAAGATCGTCAAAGGCAGACAATGTGCTGTAATTAACCACATAATCAGGGTTAATTTTCATTGACAGAATATTTATGTGATCAATCGTAGTTACGAACTCGTTACGAATTTCATCAACTGATTTGGCATGCGCAATAAAAGTATTTCTCGATTTCTCTTCATTGAGATTTGAAATGGAGTCATAAATCTTTTGTAGCCGACCGAAATATGCAGCGCGCTTGCCTTCATAAAGCCTGAGTTTGTTGTTCAAGTCCTCCATTATAAACAACAACAGAAACTATAAAATACAACAATTTACAAAAAACAGGTATGGAACCACTTATCCGAACCTGCGGAACCCTAGCGCAAGCTGGTGCTAAAGGGCGTAAAGTACAATATTACAATTATATTTGAAAAGAAAAATAAGTAGGTGCGGAACCAATTTTCCGAACCTATGGAACCCTAATGCTCAAGTATAAAGGGGTGCGAAAACAAAGATTAATTTTCTAAAGAAATCAAAATATAGGTACGGAACCACTTATCCGAACCTGCGGAACCCTAGCGTATGTTCGTACGCAAGGGGCGAAAATAAAAAAAAAACACAAGTTAGAAATATACAAAATATTGTATAGGTACGGAACCACTTATCCGAACCTGCGGAACCCTAGCGTATGTTCGTACGCAAGGGGCGAAAATAAAAGACACAAGTTAGAAATATACAAAATATTGTATAGGTACGGAACCACTTATCCGAACCTGCGGAACCCTAGCGTATGTTCGTACGCAAGGGGCGAAAATAAAAGACACAAGTTAGAAATATACAAAATATTGTACAGGTACGGAACCACTTATCCTAACCTGCGGAACCCTAATACAAACAAATTCTTATGCTACCTAAATCTATTTAATATCAACACAAAATTTACCTAATTATTAAATTATAATAAGTCTAAAAGAACGAGGTCTTTTGAACGGCCTAGTGTAAGCTGATACCTACGTTAGGTGCGATGCGATGTGAAGTAGATACGTACTACGTACCTATTACTAATACGGAACTAATTTTCCAAATAACGTACGGAACGTTAGAGTGCGATGCGAGAGCAAAACCTATAAAAGTTTTACTAGGTAAGAACCGAACGGTACCTACCTAACACTAACGTAGGTGCGAATCGGTAAAAACCAATAACAAATCAAATAAAAATTCGAAATGCAAAAACTATACGAATGGTAATAACTTAACCAGTCGTACAAACCTAGCGTAAATGTTACGGTGTAGGTACCTACTATACTTGGGTGAACAATTTACCCGAGTACCTCAGTTCTTCGGTCATTCAATCTTTGCAGAATGGAATGCGTGCGATTATGTACCTAAATGCAATTAAATTGTACTAATTCAATAACTTGCGGTGTGGACTGTATTGCGATGAAATATAACTCGTATAACTTACTTATTATGACGAGGCGAATAAAAAACAAAACCTAACTACTTAACTCAATGTTAATTACCTAGTAGGCTATAGAGAAAAAACCACAAGATCATAAAAGCGATAGGTAACCTTGAACTCTTTGTTCGAGTATCAAGTGTGGGGCGCGGCCGCTGAGTAAACCTACACTTCGCGAAACTACCCGCAATAACTTCTAATAATGAAAAATTAAGCGTAATTATTAATATATCACGTAAAACTTATTCCACAGCTTAAATCAATATAGATCAAATTAACTTATACATCCCTACATGTGAATCAGTACTGCAAAGTGAATAATTATAAAGATATTTCGATAGTTTTATAACGGGAATTCGTATGAAGTGCGGACACAAATAGACCTTTACGTAACGCAATAAGAACGAGTTTCGTATGATGATATGCAATTGTACGTAATAAAATTTTATTTTCTAGGATTCTATCTAGGCTCGCTAGGACCAAAATGGAGGCGCCGAAGCAAGCGTAGGACTTATGTCCGGTGCCTCATGCGTTCCTGACAATCAGGGGGGCTAGTTTTGATCCCGAAAATAAGAACTTTGCGGCGGCCTATCGACGTGTTCAGGCTAACTACCCCAAGGCAGAGTAAGAGGGTTCACTAACCTGACAAGTCCAGCAATCCTTAATTCCAGAGGGCTTTCAGGAGACACTGCACTCCAACACTTGGCGTGAACTATGGGTTTTTCTTGATGCGATGATAAAGCGCGGTCGGTATGGTTATATGCCGGTAGGTAGTGACGACGGACTTTTGGATTCCAGTCGACACGCGCGCGCTCTGGTGTGAGTCTTAGGGTGGATCACACGCTTCTCCTTTGACCGTGCGTACGGGAGGTCTCTGCTCGACGCCTTTTGACATCAAGCTCCCATAGAGGTCGCTTCGGTCGGTAATCAAACCAGTTGGTTTTGATGTGGCGCGAAGATTTGAAACTCCGCGCGAGCCCGTGTTTGGATTACGCGAAATTACCAGGAAAGTAAACCAACTTTGATCTACCCAATTGATAGTTAGCCTTGCAACGTCCAATACAATAATAATAATAATAAAATTACGCGGAACTTGCTGTTGGCGTAACCAAGGACATTAACTGCACTCAGCGCCATCTCACCCCAAACGAAGCATAACTTGTAATATGGGAACGACATTACGGATTGGTTACTCATATACTAGTTTTTGTAAACAAACAATACCACAGTTAAACACAAAACAAACATCTATATCTTTTATTAACCGACTTCAAGAAATGGAGGAGGTTCTCAATTCGGGTGTATGTTTTTTTTGTTTGTTGATTTCTCCGCCAATTCAAAATAGATTTTGATGATTCTTATTACGTTTGGTAGGCCATACTCGCGAGGTGGTCCATAAAATAGAAATTTTATCAAAATCGGTTCAGTAGTTTGGTTTTTATATCAAAATAACTGGAAAATTTATGTCATCCAAGTAAAAGATATTGCGTATTCTGCTTTACTGTGGTGTTTACGGTCACTAGAGTAGACCTTTTGAACCGCTTACCTTCCAGTATCATCATCATCATCAGGGTTTTGCCATAATAACCACGCTTGGCAGGCGTGTTGGTGATCGATGACTCTTTAACGACTACTACTGCATTACCTCAGAACTCCGTTATTACTCAACCGATTAGGAAATTTATTTTCATACAAAAAATAACGTATTATTGCACCCTCACACGACTCTTAAATAGTGGAGACGTCGTGGTATCGTAGGTTTTACAACGAAAAAAAGCTAAAGATAAACTCTTTTTGGAAAAAAGTGGAACCGACTTCACCACTTAAAACTCTTAGTGTAAGTTCATATAATTTGAAGGCGGTGCCATGCAATAAACATGTTGTTGTGCTTGGCAATTCGGCACCAGCTTCAAATTATATGAACTTACCCTAAGAGTTATTTGTAAGTTTTTAGTGGTGAAGTCGGTTCCATTTTTTTCCAAAAAGAGTTTACCACTCATATGTTTGTCCTGGGTGGGAATCGAACCCACAGAAGTGCAGAACGCACCGTAGGCTGTGGGTAGTTGCAGTTGGTAGTCCAACTGAGCTGTAAGGCTTGTTAAATGTAATACCTACTCGTATATGTAACGAAAAATGGTCCGGTATATTATAATGTAACGAAATATACAGATTTGAAACTCTGTTCTCAAGGCTTATTTGGAGGACAGGCAAGTAGTCAGCTGCGACGTAGTTTTTTAGGTACCATTCTGCATCAGGCATCGTTATTTTTGAAATATTCGAGTTTTTGAAAGAGACAAAAAGAAAAATGAAAGAAAATGCAACAGTTTAAAAATAATTTCCAATCGTCCTTATTTGACATTAACATTTTTATCAAATGTCAAATTAGAACTTGACGCTATTTTTAATTATAATGGTTAAAAATGTTGAAAAATATGAGACTAAATATTTCTATGGGTGAGAAAGTGTCTGATTTCTATATAGCAATAAGTCAAGTCTCAATAATATTGACCCAAATAAAGAAAGATCAAACAAAACTTTGAGAGCTAGAAAGCTATTACAGATTACCAAGAGTCGCGGTTGTGAGATGAAAAGAAAAACTTTATTTTTAATCCTGAACGCTCAGCCAGCGCCGCGGGAATGTAAAGAAATATTAAAAAGACAACCGGGACATCCGTTTCCTCTTTGAAATTCAAATCTTGCGTCCAAATCTATGCTTTTCTAATTAAATACCATGACCGTAGGCGGAAGCTCACTCACAAAATTAAATCGTGTTGTTTCCGGTAACACAACGACAGTTGCAAAATTCAAACGCTCTGCTGAATATTGTCGACAGGTGATCGGAAATGTTCCTTGCTAAATTATCCACAGCATTTTAACCGAATGAAACGATAAAGAGACCTTTACTACACCAATACAACCAATCCGCCAGACAAGTTTGGTGAGAATGGCAAAAACCTTTTGGAAGGGGCCTCTTCCAAAAGGTCCAATCTCCAACAGTGGAGATGAATAAGTTGTTTATGTGTGTGATAAATAGTTTGTGTTTAAAGTTTGCTGCGTACTATACTAAAATATACTTAGATTATTTTTCAAGTTTTTTTTTATTTTTTATTACAGGACATTAATTTTAAACAGCGCCATCTAGCCCCAAACTAAGCATAGCTTGTAATATGGGAACTAGATTACGGATAAAATAATTAAATACTTTTTGTAAATACATACGTACTATATGATACAACACCCAAACACAGAACAAACATATATATTCATCACACAAATGTTTGTCCTGGGTGGGAATCGAACCCACAGCCTACAGCGCCGAAGGCAGAGTTACTACCAACTGAGCTATGAGGCTTGTCAATTGTCAATTGTCAAGGCTTGACTATTATTCAAGTTAATTAGAACATTTGCAAACCTTTCAGCCTTGGAAAGGCCTAGGTAGTTGATATGATGTGACTTTTTTGGAAGAATATTGTTTGGTAGGTTCCCTTGTTTTGTATTTGTGAGTTTGAATGGCACTGAGTAAAATGTCCTGGGTTATTTATTTTTATTTTTTATCTTTTGCAATAGGCTTAACCTAGAAGTCGCCCAATACAAATTCAAAAAATACATAATTCAAAGGTAAAAAGGTTATAAGAAATTAAAGCTTTCTGTACTCCTATAATCTGTAATATATAATCCGTACAATCTTAAACTACACTTAAAAATATCACTCTTCTCCATGTGCGTATTATACTCATGAAAGATTTCGAAGATTCTTCTTACCTTAATAGTACCTATATATAGATTCTAAAGATAAAATACACTAGAGTGAGATCGTGAAATTCGCAGACCGCGCGGTAGTTGATCTAACGCGACACTCCAATTACTACTCGGTTGTTTACGATACAACCAGAATAGTTTTATTAGTAAAAATACGGACTCGGCAGATTGGTACGGGTTACAGAATCTTATCTATTTAGATTTTGAAGTTGACAGTCTAGTGTACTTATGATTTTTGACAGTTCGGTTGTTATTTTTCGTACAGCTCAGAGGTTTAAGATAGAAATGTACTGGATAGCTTTTTTTAATCATTATATTATTTTGAGAAATACGGGATTACAGGAAAGTAGTAGTAGTTAGTTAGTATAGAGATAAATTTAAAATATTCCAGATAGATTTAGGTGGTTGAGTAGGAACTTCAATAAATAAATCTTAAAGAAAAAAATGTACTAACTTAGTATTCACGTGGTAGTTTCAGCAACACTACCAGTAGTAGTGTTGCTGACTACTTTCAACAGCTTAAAATATCTGAAGTCCCGTAAAATCGATTCCCCACAAATCAAACTAATTGAAAAGAAGGCGCACGCGTAACCTATAAATAAAAACAATATGGCGGTCGACCCTTCGTTTACTGGGACAAAAAATATTGAGCCAATCACAAAAAGTATTCAGATGCTTAGCAGATATGTGGCTAATTAGGTTCTGCGATGGTTATTCTAAAGTTCAAGAAAATTCCGAGTAGTTACGATAGAGAAAAATGTTAATGGTATGAAGAAGTAGGTAATTATGTTTAAATGGAGAATTACATAGATTCATTTTAATTAGTCAAGCTACTAACATAGCTGCGAAACAGCGTATGATCTCAATGGCAATGACATTTTAGAAACGTCACATGACTCCTTTAGCTCAATTATTGGCTGTGCCGTTCTGGCCTAAGCAAACTAATGCTGGTTCAAGTCTAGCCGCGTGCTTAGTTCTTTTTATTAATTAACATTTATAAAAGTTATCAATGTACCCGGACGATCTCGTTTACGTTTTTCATAATAAAACTTAATTACATGGCATTATTGGAAGCCGCGTAGCTTCCAAAACCGTACCAATATTAGCTCACAGAGATTTGTGACGTCCGCATAGGAAGTAGCCGTAACTAATGCCTTCCTATGACTTTGTTTGGATAACGCACCGGTGACAGCTAAATTAGGTGCTTAGCTGACGGGTAAATTCTGTTGCGTTTGAGAAGCTGAAATGTAATCCAACAGATACGTTGGACTAGACTTTCAAGTCGTTTAGGAAATCATCTTCATAGCTCTTCGGTCAGTATATACCTCTTTATTCTTTCCATCTTCCACCTTTAAATTCACAGTAGCTTAAACCGCCTATGTTGTCTAGTGGTTCGCTCACCGACGCAGATCCAGAGGTCCCAGGCTCGATCCCCAGTGGGAGTATAAATATTGTGCTTGGTTGGTGGTAGGACTTTGTTTAAGTCCGCCTGGCTAGCTACTAGCATCTTCTGTCGCATTTCATTCGGCGCTGTAGGCTGTGTGTTCGATTCCCACCCAGGACAAACATTTGTGTGATGAATATAGATGTTTGTTCTGTGTTTGGGTATTGTATCATATAGTACGTATGAATTTAGAAAAAGTATCTAAGTATTTTATCCGTAATCTAGTTCCCATAGATAAGATAGTCAGTAACTGGATTGTTGAGGGAGAAACTGGGCAAAGTGCGCTTCCACCTTCGACCTTATCGTAACTTGAAAACCTGATGAGATAAAGGCCAAGCGCAAAAACAAAAATATTATAGGTCGTTAATTTCACACAGCGCCATCTAACCCCAAACTAAGCATAGCATATAGGAACTAGATAACGGGTAGAATACTTATATATCTACTTTTTTTGTAAATACATAGGTACGTACTGTATGATACAACATCCAAACACAGAACAAACATCTATATTCATCATACAAATGTTTGTCTTGGGTGGGAATCGAACCCACAACCTACAGCGCAGAAGGTAGAGCTACCAACTGAGCTATGAGGCTTGTTAAAATATAACGTAGGTATAACAGTTTTTTTATTTATACACCCATGTAGCTATAACAGAAAAAGTAGCAGACACACGACCTTTTCTCTATCGAGTATTTACCTCTGATCACTACTCACTGGCTAATTATAGGGATTGCAAAAACCAGATAGACTTTTCATCGCCGCCGTTTTTAAAGGAAAATGTTTACCTTTCATGATTGTTCTACTTTATTTTCAGTTTTACAAACAAACGGGTTACCACCGACATTTTTATAGTTTGCATGAAAAGTGAACCACGAAGGTAAATTAAGAAGATGTGAAACGACATTAACCACTAACATAATAACACGTGACCTGCAGCTGCTGTGATTGTGTGCGTGCACGTGGCCGGCCCTAGGCCCTAATTTAGGCCAGTGAATTATAATTTATATACAGCGTGGCAATGCAGCCAGTGGCTTAGGCACGCTTTCGTATGTCACTTGTCTGGATCAGGTGAGTAAGTTGATTTACATTCACATTATTCCAGTTTCGCAATATAACTATTCATAATAATAATACTTGTCGAATTAGCATTGCTATACAGCGTTGCAATGCAGCCTGTGTCTTGGGCATGCTTTTTTTTTCACACAACTTGAAGAAGGAATAAGCAAGCAGACCATCTGCTGTTAAATGTAACCCTTGCCTATAATTAAGCCTTACTGCGTCTCGTCCAAAAAAACATGACCTTCTGTTATTAATTTATATCAGTTGAGTTTCATTAATTACATGAATAAGCTTGTATTGTATTAATTGTGAATGACCATTTCCTATATTAATGAGCTATAACTACTCTTTTTTGAATGTTATATATATTTTTTGATGTAAGATTGGTCAATCTTACATTTACTAAAATGTATTTTTAAAATATTTTAAATATATTTGTTTGATGTAAGATTGGTCAATCTTACATTTACTAAAATGTATTTTTAATTAGAATCTCTCAAAATTTTCTGTCGTCTACTTTTAACTGTTTTAATTACATATTTAATCAAACATTATGACATGTGGAATCTTTTAGCAGGCCTTCAAAACAATGTGTACTTTTTGATATTGACTAATTGTATATCTATTTAAGGACCTTACTGTAAGTGTCCAAATGATAGATTTAAAATAAAATAAATTTTGGCATGCAATTATCATTTAAAAAAAACTTCTCTCATCAAAACGTTATCGAAGCGCGCTCCGCAGGGCACACATTGCATGGATCTAATAGTAGCCATCAAATTCATAGATAAAACTTGAGCCTCATTGTTGATCGCCGCGTATCCTTCCCGCCTTTCACCTTTACAGTCAGTTTGACGCACCGCGCTTGCGCACGTTTCTCACTACCGACGAGCGATGAAGCGATGACTGACCAACAATGTGTTTATTAATTCAAAATCAGCACCTTCATTCATTACCTCATTCTCAACCTTAGCTGCGTTGTTATATAGTCTAAGATTAGAAAGCATCGCCCGTTACATTGTTTGCTTTTAATCACTGTTTCAGTTTGTTTTTGAAACTAGAGCGCGAGTAAATTAACGAAAATTTGTACCAAAATGTGTGTATTGAACGAAAATAGTTGGTTCATGAGAATGAAGCTTATTCACCATCGCGCTGCCCAATGATTAGTTGAAAATGGGGCTAGCTTTCATAATTCTTGCTCCAATCAGACAAGACCATCATGATCTGCCAAATACGTAACAATCGTATTGTATAACTGTACCGAAGCCAATAAACAAATCATAATGACATTTTTGTATGCGTTGTATCACGCCTGTACCTATTTAGGCCCTCTGTGTTGGAATAGAGCTGATTGTCGAAACGTGTTATTTATAATCACATTACTTTTGTTCAGTTCATTGTCACTGGCAACTTGCGAAGGTAATTTAGAACATCACACATTTTAGTGTTAAGTAACATAGGTACAGTAAAAACAATAATTTGAACCAACTTAAAAAGGAAGAGGTTCTCAATTTGGCCGTATATTTATATAAACTGAATTCATTGCGAGTTGTAAACCGACTTGCGTAATTATTTTTTGATTGATAGAGGTAGATCTGAATTTAGTGAAAATCTGATATCTTCGGACCTGGGGACCAATACTGCTCAACGGATAAGATACAAAGATGCCTCCACCGCTCGATATGCATGGTTAGGTTAGGTTAGACAGATGCATTTAAGTTTCAAATTAGTTTTATGGTCATGGGTTCGATTCTGACATTAGTGACTTTTTGTAAAGAGTTGTACCTACTCTACAATCGTGTTTAAATTTTGTCAATTATCACTAAAGATGAATTTACTGATCAGATTTATACAGTGCTACCATAACAATTGCTAGCTTATTTATAGTTGAAGAAAATCAAGACTAATATATTTCTGTAAAGAATTCATACACTGTCAAAGATCTTAAGTAAAAAATGGGAAGTCGTTTAAGATAAATGGCGTTGAGATAAACGCAATGGCAACATCAAAAGATGCTAAGTCAATACCGACCGGGATGCCATTATTACCAAAATGAATGAAGATTCCGTCTGAGTAGACGAAGTCCCACACGTGGCTAGTAAGTGCGAACCCGCGATACATTAATGCAAAGATTAGGTATTTCCGTTTGTACTCCTGCGCATCTGGGCATGATGTCTATGACTCATTAAAATACTTGAAATAAGTAGACACTTCCAGTTCAATAGTAGTGAACAATGTTCCTTAGATCCGGTCACTGAAACTATTCAGTGTGAATAAAACCAGATTATATTAAAATGGAATGAAAATGGACTCCAAATATTACCTTGCGAGACGCCAAAAAAATTAAAAGATAAATTTTAAACCTTACAGATTTTATGTATAGTAAATGCATTTATCGTAAACTGAAATCCTTTTAATGATAAAAGCAAAATCATAATACAATGAACTGCAAGAATGAATTACAGTGACATCAACAGACTCTAAAGCTTTTTAAAGATCCATTAAACTCCTTATGTTAATAAAATTGAGCTTGAAACGTTTAAAAACCGATTTCTTATTACAAGAAGTCTTTGTAATACAGCTTTAAGTGACAACTTCACTTAAAATCAGCATAACTATAAGTGAATCACTTGACCTTCTTGAGACAGACGCCAGCGAGACGAGAAACCAGACAGGGAGCAACAAAAACTGGGTTACTCATGTATCATCTGTGGATGACATGGTTTCTATACTAGTCATTGCAAATGGCTCCGTCTGAGAAATAGTATTATGCACAAAACTGTACCTACCTACTATCATTATGATTAGTACCTAACAATGTTGTAATTGTAATAATGTGCGATCAATAAAATAATAATAATAGGTATCTATCTAGTTTAGTAGACATTTTGTCATCAAAATTACCTAGCCCAAGCTTCTTGCCTCTCTTTGTGTGCAAGTCGCGATTCTAAACAGGCGGTTGACGATTTCTAAGAATTAAAAAAAAAAATTGTTTGAGTTAATTGGTATCTTCTTGAAAGGCGGTTCTCTTCATCATAGACCTCATCCTTGTTCAGGTAAGTCTCAAAGGCTAACACGTAAAAACAATGTTCGCAAATGGAAATTATTCAAATATTCACTTAGGTGCTATTTAAAATAGCATTAACCATAACACCCGCTAGCAAAGTAGGCAAACATCGTATGATTCTTCATACTAAAGTGCACGGTAAATATCATTACAATCTTGTTAAGGTAGTGTCACCGGTGTGCCTACCACAGGATCTTGGTAGTTTACTAAACGTGACGTAGAACTGTTTACTGCACTATCTTGGTTCTGTATTAGTTTTCACACACTCTACAGTCTTCGCTAGCGACTGTAGTGGACATGAAACTGTGCTACTCTGGATTATTTTATTTTATGTGTAAAAACCGTTTGTAAAACTTTCACTGCCGTTAATCGGTGTTTAAAATGTCTATAAGAATAAGGAAAAAGTATCAATATCGCACGACTTTTTATATCGTGTGTTTGCAGTAGTAATTGAAGTTATGTGTTATTTTGAGTCATTTTGTCTCATTATTTACTTACAACAGTTTGTGTTATTTAATATATTCCTAACGCATCAAAATCCAATGGTGTATCTATCTCGTGTTCTCTAGCAAGTTTATTTAATGCGTTATCGTCAAACGATAGGAAACTTGCGGTTCCTCTGTAAAAGCATAAAGTGCAGTGTCACCTTTCACAATAAGGTTAAAGACAATAATTCACAAGCCGTAATTGAATATCGGGGAAGAAATATGAAGCGTAATTTCATAGCTTTATTGGAGAAAGCTGTAATTTTGAACAAATTGCCGTGTAGCGATGCAAGTGTTACTTACTGTTGATAACCGACATTCATAAATGGAAAAAATGGAAAGATTTCCTTATTTTGATAAATTATTTGTTTTGAACCACAAAATTGTGGTTCATGTGGTTCCTGGGGGTTATCTGCGTGAAATATTTCGGTAAATTTCAGCTTCAAATCACATCGTGGGTTAAAAAACTACGAAATTCGTAAATATCTTCAGGCTACATGTTAGTAATAACAAGAATATTTTTGAAATTCAACGCTCGGATTTCTCATATTGGTTCCCTGGCAGTGAACTTTGCTCAAAAAGATTCAGTTGGTTATGCAACGAATATGGAAAATGTCTACATTATATTACAAATAATGGCGTTATGTGTTTATTGTAGGCTCCATATTTAAGCTACAATTTACTCAAAACCGTATGATGCGTGCCTAAAGTGAAGGAACAATCAAGTTATTCAGACTAAAGCTTAAACAGATTATCAGGAAGCCAAATCCTAAAACCCACAAAAACTGCAACTTCTTCGACTTCAATTGCAGACAGACAAAAAGTCCAGACGCTGAAAAAGTATCTTGATAGTTAGATCACATGATAATGCATAAGTGCGGTTAAGCATTTTTTATAGAGTGTAACCGCGAAAATTGCGAATAGTCATCATTTAGTACTAAATCTCATTATTCAAGACAGTATTTTTGTAACTCATTCTGGTTCGAGTCTGAATCGATGGGCATACAAAATTTCTTCACAACTTACAAACGTCTCTGAACTAGCATAACACAAATACCTCCAGGGAATATAGGTATATGTTTTACTATGGTATTAGTCCAGGCTCTACGTTAGAATTTCTTGTATATTGATACAGGAATAGGGGAAATACGCAAAACATTAAACTAAAGTTTTTTCAAACATCAGGGTCTACAGTTTTACTTGCGACTGTTTTAGATACAAATATATTTATTTATCTACGATCGGATTAAATTTAAACATATTGATTAATTTACATAGATCCGTCTTAAATTAGCAGTGACCACCTCAAGTGTGAACAAATTCACAATCTAGCGCAGATGATTGTGCATTTTAATGGTATACTCATTTGATTGACGTGGGAATATAAAAACCGATGTAAACCACCAGTTCTTTTTGGCACAGCTTTGGAATTATTTTTATATGATTGATGTATGATGGATTCATTTCCGGTTGTGTAGTGGTTCACAGATTTCAGCGCCCACATGCCAAAAACCAATTAATTGTTTTATGAAAACTTTTGTGATATGAAAGCACTAGCAATCGACACATGATGTGACATTCAATGTTAGGACCATTGTTTTCAGTAAAGTCGTTATTATTAGCATTATCTCAACTATGTGGTCTAGTGGTTAAACCCACCGATTTCAGATCCAGAGGTTCCGGGTTCGATCCCCAGGAGTACAATATTGTGCTCGGTTTGGTTGGTGGTAGAACTTAGTTTAAGTCCGCCTACCACCATCCTACCTAATTCTGTCGCCATAACAACAATTCTAAAGTTGTTGTGTTCCGGCATTTAGAGGTAAGATAGCCAGTTCCTCAGCTTGTTGAGGATTCCGGGTGAAGAGCGCCGCCACCTTCGGCCTTATCTTAACTTGTAACTAGATGAGATGAAGGCCAAGGGCTTACCCAACGTACAATACAAATAAAATTAAAACATCCTCAGTGACATTATTTACTGCTTTAGCAGTTTTATGAACGTTGACAAATGAACGTACTTACGCATGCAAAATTATGACAAACACCTTGTGTGACTAAAAATATGTCTCCAGTTTTAAGCACTTGCAATTATTTCTCTTGTAAATTAGTAAGAGTCATGCAGTTATTTCCAACTTTAACGCACCCTACCTTACCATTGGAGGTTCAAGGCCTCCTGAACGATTCGTACAAATATTTACTGTGAGAGTAAACGGTGCGAGTGCAGAGCTACTAATAGATATTGTGGGATTCGTTGGATTCTCAATGCCGGTGTTTGTTTATTCAAGGTAGAGTTGTAGTTCTCCAAAACGTTTGGAATTCTTATCCAGTGTGAACATGCATCACATTTTGAAGCTTTTAACCGCCTCTGTGGTCTAGTGGTCCAAACAATCGATTTCAGATCCAGAGGTCCCGGGTTCGATCCTCAGGTAGCAATATTGTGCTTGATTTGGTTGGTGGTAGGATTTCATTTAAGTCCGACTAGCTTGCTACCACCATCTCACCTAATTCTGTCGCCATAATAACAATTCATAAAAAAAAATGTGTTCCGGCATTTAGGGGTAAGATAGCCAGTTCCTCAATTTGTTGAGGACTCCGAGTGAAGTGCGCCTGCACTTTCGGCCTTATCTCAACTTGTAACCAGGTGAGATGAAGACCAAGCGCTTCCCCGCCGTACGATAAAATCTTCTTCTAGTCGGAACACAACAATTTAGAATTGTATAATGGCCACAGACTCAGGTCAGACGGTGGTAGATAGCCAGGCGGACTCACTACCACCTACCAAACCAGGCACAGTATTTGTACCCCTCAGGAATCAAACTCGGCCGACTACGTTTCCGTCTTATTTTTTTATAAGTGAACAAGTACACGTAGCAAAGATTCTAACTACAACGGTCTAAAAAGGACTGCATACAAGGTTTTGCTTTACTTTTCGGAGAATTCCTCGCAATTGTAACACAGTAGGAAACAGAAGCCCTTATTTACATAGTAAAGCGAAACTAAAAGTGACACAGAGCTCTTGTTTTAAATGAAAACAACGTTTATGCTTCCAACTATCGGACTTTGAGATTTTACAAGTCGGTAACTTACAACTATTCAATAATTTTTGTTACTTTTATTTATTTCTGTAGTAATATTTACCCTCTCCGGTTTTGGAGAGTGTAAAAAACTAAAATAGAATTTGATTGAGGGCATTACACGCGATATACTGAGCATAACAAGCCTCCACAGCTTACTTGATAGTAGCTATACTCTCTGCGCGGTAGGTCGTGTGTTCGATTCCCGTCTAGGACAAACGTTTGTGTGATGAAGATTGATGTTTGTTTTATGTTTACGTGTTCAATTGCATGATAAGTATGTTATAATTTCCGTAATCTAGTTCCCAAACTACAAGCTTTTACTAGATGGCGCTGTGTGATATTAATATCCTGTAAAATTTATAGCTGTACTAAAAGTGTAAACGAAGCAAATAAGTACCAATTAAATATAGTTAAGCGATACAAATCAGTAAACCATAATGAACTTTATGTACTGGTATGTACCTATGTATGAGCGGTCGTTAAACTTATTGACACACATTTACTGAAACCATGTAAAAACCTCTACAGAAAGCAACGGCTAAAACGATGATGATGTTTTTGTGCAACTTGACACGAAGTCGATAAACGAATGGAGCAAAAAGTAAACCTTCTATAAATCTGCAGTTTGGATGACTAAAACTGTGGAGACTTATTCGGACTAAAATTCAAACAATTTTAATCTTCAATTCAAGTTAATAATAATAATAAAAAGGGTCAGAGAATGACATTTCGAGATTCAGGGACTTGCTCTTATTTAAGCCAGTGTAATGGGCACGCTGCCGACTGGTCTGGATCAGTTGAGTTGTCAATAGACTCCTTCCAATAGATCCTTAGGTAACCCAACCTGATATATTCATAGTTATAAATTTAAATTTACTTATTGTTTCTATATAAGCCTAAGCATATTTTAATTGACCGATAACTAAGAAACAATAATTTGTATTATTGTCTATTAAAGACAGCAAAAAACTTTAAAATTAAGAATCTAATAAAGCCGTTATATGTACGGCTTTATATAATAATGTACACAAGACAATATACACGTTTTTAGGACTATGCTCGCCTTTGCCATACTTTTTAATTCAATGTTTGTATGCTTAATGTGTGTGTACAATAAAATATATTATGAATTATCCTTTGAATGGAATTAACTGAGAAGATGTAAACACAGAGGTATAGGCACAACGAAATATTTGGAAAGCAAGAAAGAATGTTTTAGGCATTATTAGGCATATCGAGCTACGTAAATAATTATTGGTAAAAATGAAATAATTAATATCTCCTCAGCAGGGATAGCCGGTAAGGAGTTTCGAAGATTCGTTGGGTAGAAAATAATTAAGAACAAGAAAATTGATGAGTAACCGGAAATCCAACGCTAACGAATCGCCAATACAAATGATATACCCCTAGACCTCATTGGCATTGCCTAGCTAACAAATTAACAACATAAATAAAGCTTTACTTTCTCTACGCCACTGCACGCTGTTCTGCATATGTTCGTGAGAAAATTCTTGATAAACAAACATACCCCTAGAACAGCTTTGGGATGCCGCAGATTGCAAAATCAGTATGATATGGCTGAAAATAATGCCAAGTAAATCAATCGGATTTTTTATTATCAAGCAGCATAGAAAATTTGCCATAAAGTTATTGTCAATTCGTACTTATGGCGTCAGTATACACATAAGTGCGTCAGTAGGTATTTAATTTTTATTTGCGTAGAGTTAGAAAGACCTTGCTTTTTGATTTCAGTTTGTTTGCTGACAGATTATATTTTGGAACTGACCAAAATCTCTTTAATTGGCTGGCCGTTTTTTATTGCAATGAGCTTTGCAGTAAAAAAAACTATTTCACGATCAATGCCTTTGTGCAGTTTTTCAAAATATTTTAAAGGTGCCTATTAAGTATTTTTGTTGCAGTCGTTGTTTTAATGAAACCGAGAAAAATGGAGGCTTAATGAACATTTATCATCTGCAAAAACAAGAATAATGTTAACGTTTATAACTAGGTTGTATTATATTACTAATAGGCACTGATATAGAGGTCGTTCTGTAACAGACAATGTGGCAAGTACATGAAATCAGTAATAGCTAATCTGTAATTCTATAGCTCCCATATTGGTCGTCCTAACATACTGACACAAAGAATCTGAGCTGAATTAATTAACAATTAGTCAGAACACCATAATTGGGATCAAGTTCACAAACAAACAATCAAAAAGGATAAAACCAGCCAATAAATCCAGACAGCTGCAACTGAATCAAATAAGACAAATCAGAGCGTAGTCGCAAATATACTCATATGAGTAGTATATCGCGTATCCCTTTCTGATATTTCAGCAAAAGGAAGAGACTTCGACATCTGGGCACCTGAAGCTGAAATACTCTGAGATATGGACGAATATTATTCCTAGAATAGAATCAGACTGTAAAATGAACATGGTGTCTACATATGCATTCAAAAACTTGCCAAGACAATTTTATGACGGCACTAAAACCACCGTTGAATATTCACTTTGAACTTTAACCCATCGTAATAACGACTAAGAGGGTTGGGTTTTGAAGATCTCTGCGAAGAGTCAGGCATGGTTTAGTTAGTGAATAATTTGTCATATTCTTTGGTCAGTGTTGACATGCCGTCTTGCTTTGCTAATACTCATTTTGGGAGGTTGATGGCAACTGTTTAAGTGGAAAAAGTATTTAGAACCCACCCTCATGCTTGCTTTGATGTGATACATTAAGATTTCTTGAAACCACCATCATAATTGGATATCATTATCCATACCAATTTTGTAAATACAAAAGTATGTCTGGTTGTTACGTTTTTACGCCAAAATGGCCGAATGGATCATATATTTTTTTCGCATACCATGAAAATCAATTAAGGCTACTTTTTATCCGGGTTACCACATGAGCGAAACAGCATGCAAAAGCAACACTACCTACACACATTTTCCATGCCAAATTTTAGCTACTTCGAATTTATTTCATTATTGCATGCATGACTGAACATTGCTTTATCACAATATTTGTATAATATTCAGTAAAGACAAATATATGATGTATGAACACAATGTGATATATTTCCAAAAACAGAAGCAAAACTCTGTATAGTTCGCTTCATTTACTAGCATAGGTCGTTCCATTTACTAGCATAGCTAGTTAATGGTGCAGTTTCCCCTGTTATAGCAAATATAGATCTGAGAGCTCAATGAACTGAACCTGAATATAGTCATAGATGAAGACAAAGTCACTAAGTCCCATGCATATTGCTTCTGCAACACCACAGATTATTATATTTCACAGATCAGATTATATATTTATATTTTAGGTACTATGGCTACAGATAAAAAGAAGGAGGCATTGCATAATCTAAAAACAAAATATAAAAAAAATACACAATAATCTATTATGAATCTTAAATATCAGTATTTAAAACCCTTTTTGTAAATCAAACTGATACGAAGTACCAGTTTGCTCGCTTGCAGACTCTACCTCTACAGCATAGATGCACAAATATTTACAGAGGACAGCTGCGTATGCGCAGATCGACGCGTGCTGTAAATTTATCAATGACAGACTATACTGGACGTTGTGTGTAATGGAAAAGTCTTGAGAGATTTTAATGACATATGAATGATAATGGTAGCAATAGAAGTAAGTAGCAATATAATGGTACCTTTGCGATATTAAAAGTAAGCACAGATTTTTATTTATTTACTCAAACACACGGGGTATGTTCATATATTTACATATAAAGCATAATGGTGCATATAATTATTTGTATAGTTATTTGGCCTACCAACTATTTCAATTTAAACGTTTGAAAAATTATGTGTTTTAAATAATATCATTAATTTGCAATAAAATTCAGTGATACTTTGCTTACTCATGACTTTGCGCATAATTTGATGACGTGTTGGTAAGTTTGGCACAGAAATAGAAAGTGTCATAGATCAAGACCTAGCTGCTACGTCAGAGTACGAGATTTATCGGTTCTCAGGATAGAATCGCCAACTGCGCGTGCTTATGAAGAAGTATCCAAACCATGACGTTTCTGACGTGTGAGAAATAATAAACAAGCTACATACACACATCGGCAATAATGTAATGTAGCATACTACCCACACGTGCATACACTACTACTACTGGTTAAATAATAAACCTACTCGTATACTGCAGGTAGGTATCGATATTAAAGGAAAGCTGTGAAAACGTGTGATTACTATAACGTAAAAATAAAGATTGTTGACGCTCTTTGTTATCTTTCAATATCTTTGATGAAATACTTACAAGCATAATTAAAAAAAATATATAGTATCAATAATAAATAATAAAAATATATATATAAAAGAAGATTAAATGTCGTATTATCTGCACCGCTTTTGAGTTGACAAGACATACTTAATTTCATCGTGTCTTTCAGATGCTTTTTGTTCATATTTAAGATATAATTTTAGATATAAAATTAAACCAGAAAAAATATTGTTCATATTTTTTCCGGTTTAAGACATTAAGAATCATTGATTCGATGTGCACTTGCTATAAACTTTATTCTCTCAAATTTGCCATTAATTTTAACATTAATTCTATACAATATGTGCTCATAATTGTTAATGTACATGTTTATGAGGTATTGACAGCAGAAAAATTAAATTAGCACCTGTATATGAAGTATTTGTAACCTTTAAGCTTTTGTTCGTATGCGTTATTTAATGGCTCGCGTTCTTTATTGCAGGTGTAATGATTATTTGTATTTAATGGACAGTTTCTTCTGTTATGGTTGTTGTTGTTTTTATATGCTGTTAATTAATTATTTAAACATAATTTCTACCTTAATGATAAACCTTTCGCACATCTAACTGCGAAACAAATTATAGTCTTGAAACATCTTATATCATGTTTGTTTCAAAAAGTCATATTTTCAGATAGCACTAAGTTTCTTTTTCTCAAATCTTAATTTCAAAATTATAAAATAGGATCATTTACAACGCCTTATCTTATTCAACCTTTAGCACTAAAATGCAAAGGCATAGTAATATATTCCGTAAAGCCCCTATTAATAATACGTTTCAAGAAGAGCATGACATTAATTTATGATGAAATAGTATGGACTTTACGCATAAAATTTGACAAATGGAAAATACCAAACATGCAGAAAAAAATATGCCAAAATTTTGTCATCACAAAAAAACACAAAATAAATTATATTCTTGTGGAAAAAATATTACTATCTATTTATTATGATTTATTAATATGTTAAATATGATTTTAAATAATGCAACTGTTATGCGCTTGACTACCATACAGAACAAACGATCAGCCATACATATTGTCTTAACATAATTTTGTGAGGTCAGTGTAATATTAAGACCACGTTTTCACTAAAGTGAGAAACAAGCAAGGCCTGTAACATAAAAAACTGCGTTATCGTAGCGTACTTATCAACATTTATTAAATAGGTGTATAATTGTCTGTCCCTCACTCAATACAAACTACTACAACTTCATAGGTTGTATACTAAAATAGATGAAAATCTCAGGAGATGGTAATAGTCACAGAACTAATCTATGGTCTGTGGTAAAAGTAGTAAATTATCACGGTCTTGTGATGGCCACGGCTATAATCCTCATAAGGTAGGTGGGCCGAGATTCAGCTTATTTGGCGTGCAAATATATTAGGGGTGTCGGATTATTTCGAGATTGCGAATGCTTCGTTTGGTTTAAGGAGCCTATTTTAATGGAACATGTGTAAACAAGAGGAAGACAAACTGACATGTGGCCCATTAGATTCTAATAGATTGTTAGTTTCTTCATTAGTAAGTACAGAATAATGAACAAATATTTTCCAGCCAATGTATACTCTATTTACGTTGCATGAAGTAAGATTGTTTATTCTGTGATTAGGTAAGTGGTGATGTCCTATTTCACCCATTTGAAGATCGTGTTTGATCCATTATCATTATTTCATACTTTGGTTTAGGAAAATGTTCTGTATTCTCCTATGGTCCAGATATTTAGTACTTTTTTTATGTTGTATACATTTTTATTGTACTACTCAAGTTAAATTCAGTGGAAAACGATTTATTAATAATTAATTAATAATATAACATTCTCACCTCATATGTTTAATGTTTATAACTTAAATCAGGTTTTAATCAAATGTTTTATTTTTTAGGGTTCTTTCAAAAAGTCTAGAGATTGAAATTGAAAAAAAAAATGTTATGATATTTTAATTATAATTAGATTTTTTTGTCTCTAAAAACAAAACCAAGTGAAAAAATACTTACATAGAGAGTTAGGAACTAATAAGCTAGATAGGTAACTAAAACAAGGAAAGAAAATAGAACAATAATAAAAATACATGAAGAAATTTCAAGTATGACCTAATGACAAAAATGTTAGCTTTGTAGCTAAGTTAGGTTAGTAGCTAAGTTAGGTTAGTAGCTAAGTTAGGTTAGTAGCTAAGTTAGGTTGGGGTACTGGGTCGGATAACCTCCTCGTGGTGTACCCTGGGTGCCGTCGATCACTTCCCACTTGTGGGAAGTGATCGACGGCAGCGAATAATCCGACGCGAGGGTGTCCTCCGCGTGTCCCTATGAAGTTATCATAGGGCACAGTGGATGGACAGGCGGTCTTCCGCGGGGCGGGGAGTCCCAGTGAGGGACTCAGCGGACCTTCGGGTCGTGGGATGGCCGGCCTTCAAGGCTGGCGGCGCGGCAGGGAGGGTCAATTCGGCCACCCTGTCGGGCATAATGCGTCTCCGAATCCCGTTGTTCGGTGCCTGCACATGGGATGCATGACCGGGGGGAACCCGGTAGCAAGGGCACCAAAGGGGAGCTCACCCCTCAAAAAAGCAAAAAAAAAAACCATGAAAGAAGCGAATTGTGAAAAACGACCCCAGGCGGGTACCGGCGTCTCCGACGCCGGAGAATCCCGCGGTGCTACGGCATCCAGCCCCTCGTATTCTGGGGGGGGCAACAATCGCTTCGAGGGCTCCGGGAGCTCTCGTCAGAAGGAGGTAGTGGTCTCGGCGAAAAAGAAATTCGCGAGACCGGCGACGCCAGGGTGCTGTATGGCGAGTGATGTGGGAGAGGAGTCGGACTGCTCTATTGCGTCCTTCTCTTCCCTTGCGTCGACAGCATCGGACGTTTCCCGCGTTCTGCGGAAGAGGGGGCGAAAGCCCGAGACGGATGGTGGGGATGGCGCGCTGGACCCAAATGGGTCTAAGCGCCCCATGTTCGTCAAAGATAGGGGGGAGGGTGACGAGGACGAGGTCTTCGACCCCAAAGTCGCGCCGGAGAATAAGAGGGCAAAGGCAGGTCTGCCTAAGCCCGAGGACCTGGCTAAAGAGATGCAGGTGCTTCGCTCTCAAGAGCTTGAGGCCCGCATGACGGTTGAGCTGCAGACCATTGAGAAGATTGCCGACAAGTCTAAGAACTTGAAGGGCAATTTTATCAAGGGTCTGCGGACTTCCGTAAGGAGGGCGGCAGCGATCTCGTCAGAGCTCCTGCTTCGCGTTGCGGTGGACGCTAATGTGAAGCGGCTCGAGGACGAGAACGCCGAGTTGCGCACGCAGATGGCTGCCTTATCCGCCAAGGTGGAGGAGTTGGTCAGCTCCCAAGCCGTCGTTGGTGACAGCGCGGCTAAACCGGCGGTGGTGTCACCACCAGCCACCGGGGGAGACTGGGAAGGCCGGTTCATGGAGCGTATCGGCGCTCTAATGGACAAGAAGTTGGCAGTGGCTATGGGTGCCATACCATCTTCGGTCCAGCGGGGTGCCGCTGCTCCGGCAGCGCAAAAAGGGCCGACTGGCAAAGGGAAGGTGAACGCCCGACCCGCGCCACCAACTCCCCTGCCACCTGTACAGTTGCAGACTACGGAGACGCCAGCGCCACAGGGGGCTGAATCTTCGTGGGCGATAGTAACAGGGAGGAAAAGGGCGGCCAAAAAGAAGGTCCCAGCGCCAGTTCCAGAGCCAGCGCAGCCTGGCCCGAGAGTAGGCTCCAAACCTGGTCCTAAAACTGGCCCAAAGGCCAGCCCCAAGGCTGACCAAAAGACCAGCTCAAAGGCTGGCCTAAAGGCCGGCGAGAAGGCTAGGAAGAAGGCTGGAAAGGCGAAGCCAACGCGGCTACCAACTTCTGCGGCGATTACGGTGACAGTACCGGAGGGTTCCGAAGTCACCCTCGCTGCAGTCATGGCGACCGCTAAGGCTCGCATAAAACTGGCTGAACTTGGGATCGACAACGTTCGTTCCAGGAAGGCCATCACTGGAGGACTTATTTTGGAGGTGTCAGGACCCGACTGCACCTCCAAAGCAGACACCCTGGCCGAACGCATGCGCGTGGCCCTCGCGGATTTGGGTGTGCGTGTTGCGCGCCCAATGAAAACGGGGGAGTTGCGGCTGAAAGACCTCGACGACAGCATCACACCTCAAGAGGTGCAGACTGCCGTTGCCGAGGCCGGAGGCTGCTCGGTCCTCGACGTGCGGGTGGGCGACATACGTCGCTCATTCGATGCCCAGGGCACGGTATGGGTCCGTTGTCCACTAGCTTCCGTGCGGAAGCTAGCAGTGGCAAAGCATGTCGTTGTAGGGTGGGTCTCGTCTCGGGTCGATTATTTGACCTCGAGGCCTCTCCAGTGCTTCCGGTGCTTGGAGTACGGGCACGTACGCAGTAAGTGTCCGAGTACAGTGGATCGCAGCCACTTGTGCTACGCGTGCGGCGAGCCCGACCATCGGGCGAGCCAATGCACGAATCCGCGCAAGTGTCCACTGTGCTCGGACAAGGGCTGTAAGGCTGACCACAGGATGGGGAGCAAGAATTGCACCCCTCCTAAGGGAACGAGGAAGTCTCCTCGCTCAGCCCCAGCACCGGAAGGCAAAGCTGCCCCAACAAAGGGGGCCGCTCAGTCGGGTCAAAACCCGCCGCCTCAGGAAGGCATGGAGGATTCGTAATGGATCACACCATTCGAATCCTCCAGTGCAATCTGAACCACTGTCGAGGTGCGCAGGATCTGTTCCTGCAAAACCTCGCGCAGTGGTCGATTGCACTTGCCGTAGTCGCGGAGCCCTACCGTGTCCCGGACCATATGGCTTGGTTCGGGGACGACCTGGACTCCGTCGCTATCTACTGGGGTCGCGGTCATGGTGATCCCCACTGTGCCCTTATTGAAAAGGGCCAGGGTTTCGTGGCCACAGAGTGGGGTCATCTAGCCGTTGTGGGCTGCTACATCTCTCCTAACTGTACCCTCGTTGAATACGAGGCGTACCTGGACGCGGTGGGAAACTGCATTCGCAGGTGCCTCCCGCGTCCCATGCTCGTCTTGGGTGACTTCAACGCACACTCACGTGAGTGGGGGAGTCCCCAAGACGACCGCAGGGGAGAGACGATCGTAGATTGGGCGGCGGGTATGGACCTCCGATTACTTAATCAGGGGTCTGTAAGCACATGTGTTCGGTGGCAGGGGGAGTCGATCGTGGATCTTTCATGGGCGACTCCTTCTGCCACACACTTGGTGTCGGGATGGAGAGTTGCGGAGGAAATGGTCACACTATCTGACCATCGCTACATCGTTTTCGATGTAGCCCTTCGCACCTCCGGACGTGCGTCCCGCCGCGATGGCAGCCCGCCGCGACGATGGGCCCTCAAGCGGCTCGACAGAGATCTGCTCGAGGCCGCCGCCATCGTCGCGGCCTGGTCGGAAGGCCTAGCCGGAGAGGATCTGCCCGATCCTGTTAGAGAGGCGGCCTGGTTCCGCACAACGATGACGTCGATTTGCGACTTATCGATGCCCAGAGCCAGGCCAACCAAGCGCAGGTCAGTGTACTGGTGGTCGGAGGAAATAGCGCGGTTACGTGAGACGTGCCTGCGGTCCCGACGCCTGTACACCAATACCCGGAGAAGACGGCGAGCCCCTGCCGCTGAGGTGGATAGAGCCTACGAGGTATACCGAGGCGCTACAATGGCGCTTCAACACGCCATTGCCGACGCTAAGGCTCGGTCCTGGAGTGAACTCCTGGAGGGAATGAACAGGGACCCATGGGGGCGCCCGTACAAGATGGTACTGGGCAAGCTCAAACCGTGGGCCCCTCCGTTGACGGAAACCCTGGATCCTACGCTTGTGGGAGGCGTGGTCGACACGCTCTTCCCTAGGGTCCAGGACAGTTCCTCTTCACCCCCCGTGTTACCATCGAGCCCGATTACCTGGGACGATGAACTGGGGGTGACCGTACAGGAGTTGGACCGAGCCGTGAAGCGCCTTAGGGCTCGTAACACGGCGCCAGGCCCGGATGGGATTCCGGGTCGGGCTTGGGTGCTGGCTTTATCCGCCGGGTTGGGGGACCGTCTGAGGCGGCTGTTTGACGGCTGTCTCCGTAATGGCGTGTTCCCCATGGAGTGGAAGGAGGCGAAATTGGTCCTCTTGAAGAAGGATGGAAGGTCCGCGGAATCTCCCTCTGCGTATCGTCCCATTTGCTTGCTGGACGAGGCCGGCAAATTGTTCGAAAGAATAATTGCCGGTCGTCTGTGCGCGCATCTCGGGCAGGTAGGCCCCGACCTGTCGGATGACCAGTTTGGTTTCCGGCGGGCCCGTTCGACGGTGGACGCGATTCTTAGAGTCCGTCTACTGTCGGACCAGGTAGTGTCCCGAGGCGGGAGGATGTTGGCGGTGTCTTTGGACATCGTCAACGCGTTCAACTCCTTGCCATGGAGGACGATAAGGGAGGCTCTCGTTTTTCACGGGGTCCCCCCCTACCTGCAGCGGATTGTTGGAGCCTACCTGCGCGACAGATGTGTCCAGTATGTGGGCAGGGATGGTACATTACACCAGAGGGAGGTGTGCTGTGGGGTTCCGCAGGGGTCCGTTTTGGGCCCGCTCTTGTGGAACCTTGCGTACGACGCGGTCCTGCGTGTCGATCTCCCCGTCGGCCTACACGTCGTCTGCTATGCGGATGACACTTTAGTGTTAGCCGGCGGAGACAACTTCGAGGGGACCAAGGGGCTCGCCGAGCTTGGGGTGGCTTGTGTCGTGGATAAGATCCACGAGCTGGGTCTGCGGACAGCGCCTCTCAAGACTGAGGCGCTGTGGTTCCATAAATTCCCGAGGGGAAGGGAACCACCTAGCTTGTCGGTTCGTGTCGGTGACGTTGACGTCCAGGTGGGGCGGTACCTCAAGTACCTGGGCCTTACCTTGGACAGTCGCTGGGACTTCGGGGAGCACTTCAGCCGCACCGTCCCCCGGATTCAGAAGGTAGTGGGTGCTCTGCATAGACTGCTACCAAATCTCGGGGGACCTAGGGAGGGAGTTCGCCGTCTCTACGGGGGAGTCGTGCGATCGATGGCACTCTACGGAGCGCCCGTTTGGTCTGGGAGACTGACGGGTGTTAGGCGCTATAGACTACTGTTTAATAGTCTACAGCGTACTATGGCCATTCGCATCGCACGAGGGTATCGTACGATATCTTTTGAGGCGGCAACGATCTTGGCGCGGTTTCCGCCCCTTGACATCTTAGCGGAGATGGATGCACGTGTGTATTTTCGTCTCCGCAGTGATGATGGGAGTGGAACCGCGCCCGCTGAAGTGCGTGTGCAGGAGCGCCGACGTGCGCTCGTGGAGTGGCACGAGCGGTTTGATGAACCGCGAAGCTCGCGCCAACGCGTCGTCGGCGCCATTGCGCCTAACTTCGAAGCCTGGCTGGGAAGGAGGCATGGGCACGTCACCTATCGCCTTACTCAGGTGCTTACCGGACATGGCTGCTTCGGGGAGTACCTGAGTAGGATTGGACGCGAACCGACACCACAATGCCACCATTGTGGGTGTGACCGGGACTCCGCGCAGCACACGCTTGAGCAGTGCTCAGCGTGGAGCGTGGAGCGCGGAATCCTGGTCAACAGGATCGGGCAGAACCTCTCTCTGCCAAGCGTAGTGGAAGCTATGGTGGCAGATGAGACGGCTTGGAAGGCCGTGGCCTCTTTCTGTGAGACCGTATTGGTTCGGAAAGAGGCCGCCGAGCGAGATCGGGAGAGGGCCGATCCCGCTCGGAGGAGGCGGCGGCGGGGCGCTGGCAACGGCCGCCCCGCACTGCCTGCCCCATGAGGGGCTTGGGCGGTACCCCCTGCCGAACAGGGGGCCTTTCGGGACTGCGTGAGCGGTTGGAGCGAGGGCTCCGGCTGGTCAGTAGCGGACCCCGGGAGGGCGGCTGACACATTGTGGCATGTGCAGCCGTAGCACCACGAGTGCTGGGGGCGACTGTGGGTGTCGTTCCCGGGACGTGCTTTAAAGGCGATATGCGAGGGGGGCACCGAAATGTTCTATAGAGAGTTGTCGGAGCCCCTCGACACGCATCGAGGCCGGCCACCGGGGTGGTTTTAGTGAGTCGACGAGTCCGTCATCCTCACACTACCCTTTCGCATCCCTCGGTGCGTTAGGGTGTCTGCAAACAGATTTCCCCCCGTTAAAAAAAAAAAAAAAAAAAAAAAAAGTAGCTAAGTTAGGTTAGTAGCTAAGTTAGGTTAGTAGCTATGTTAGGTTAGTAGCTAAGTTAGTTTGAAGCTAGTATAAGGAACACCTGCCCTTGTATATCACTCTTCGTTATTGCTTGGCTCCCTGAAGATTAACAGCAATCCTATTGCTTCCATTTCTTGGAGCCCATTGAGTGCGGTAGGTGAATGGGTACTAACAATTTGACACTATTTTTATGTTCACGTTTATTGACGAAAACAAGTGGTTTTATAGCTTTTTCATTAGTTGAGGAGTGATTTTCGGAGATGGGATTTAAACGAGCTAATGAGGCCTTGTATCCTGAATGAGATATACAGCTAATCCTATAATGATAGCCGCGAAGAAAGATTGTGACAACACAGTAAAAAAACCATCTGAATAACAATGACAATCGGACAATGTATAAAGATTGTTCTTTCTACCCTTCTCTCAGCATTTAAATAAAAACTGATTGCTATATAAGATCTCACTAGTCAAAAACAATTCTCTTGAACACTATCGTAACGATCTTTTCATGCAAATATATCAAACCTATTGTAATGCAATTGAAATTCCAAGTGCAGAGAAAGTTCTCATAATAATAATATTAATACCATACATTTATTGATATTGCGTACAAATGTCGTGATTGTAGAGTAATAAAACGGTTATAGCGCGCAAACATTAACTATGTGCACGTTTATGACAAAATGTTCTATAGACTTTATTTGCAATAGGCAGGCCCAACCATAGCATTAATGAACAAGAATTAATTAATTTTATTTTATTTCTTATAACACTAGGGTATATAAATGGACTGTAGTTACGTAGGTAAATGTTATGTGTATAAATTTGTATGTCAGGTGCCCTGAGTTCCGGACAAGAGATTATGTTTCCCGGCTCTTTGTGTCCTCAGGTCCGTTGGTATGGTAACTCTTAATTTACTTCACGAAGTCAAATTGCAATAAATGTATAAAAACAGTTAAGTTATTTAGAAATGTCTTCTACAAACCTTTGTTGAAGTGAAGGATCTTTATATGCAAAAATCTTGTATATGAAAATCAATGTCTAATATTTGTGTACAAATAAAAAAAAACACACACAGCGCCCTCTAGCCCCAATCTAAGCATAGCTTGTATTATGGGAACTAGATTACGGATGGAATATATCATTTTTTTTTGTTGTAAATACATCATATATGAATGAATTCATGAAAATTATTTATTAAACACGAAACACATATTTGTCAATTTTAAAACTAAAGTAAACAGTACGATGGGCGGTCTCTTCCTGACAACCTTTGGATGGATACAATTTTTTATGGGATTATTTGGATGGGATAGTATAAATAAGGTTGATGGTAAAAGGTACCTATTAAAAGATAACGTACTACAAGATACAACACCCAAACAGAACAAACATCTATATTAATCCCACGGATGTTTTTCCTGTGTCGGAATAGAAACCACAACCTACAGCGCAGAAGGACGAGCTATGAGGTGCTATGAGACTTGTTATCAAGATGTTTTCTTCAATCGGGGAGACAGGTAAGTGAATTTGAGGACTATTCGTGAGCTCTATAGTTATAAATTCATTGTTACTCAGTTCGTGACTATTCACAACCTTGTAGTAGTGGATCTCAATCAGTATGCGGTACACCTAATGCTGTTTTACATCCAAGAAAAGCGTTTCTCTGTTTTATCCGTAAAGTGAATATTTATTACTTACTACAAACAGTGTGTTGGCATGGAATGAAATGAGATACTATCACTACATTCTTAACCTCTTTTACGTGAAATATTAAAGGATAATGTTAAAATATCAAGGACTTTTTTAAGGTAAGTTTATAGTAAAATCATGAATGAATGAATGTTAACAATATTATGTAAATATAATTGTATTATTTATATTTTTAAGAGTACAAGACATCCTTGAAAGAAAGCCGAGGGATTATTTCATTTATATGCTTAGTTTGGGGCTATTTGGCGCTGTGTAAAATTAATGTCCTGTAATATTTATTTAATTATATTATGTCCATTGGTCCCGTTATACATATTTTTCCCGTGTTATTAAATGATACATGAATTGATTTGAAGATAAAAAAAACATTTAAAAATGCATCAAACTGGCAAAAATACAGACAATCTTGACTTCAAGAGAGGACCATAATTACAATTCTATAAGCAAATTGTCTATATTGGAAATGTTCCAATCGTATCGTAGTCTGTACCCCATAGATAGCCCGTAGTATAAATTCAATAAATGGCAACACTGGAGCAAAGAGGCCGACTTCCTGCGCGCGCTCACGGCTACTTGGCATTCAGGGATGCAGCGAGATCGTAATCTTACGTGGGACTTTTTATTGGAGAATTAGTATGTATGGGGCTGTTGGGAGCTGAGATATCTTCATCAAAAATGTTGATGCTCCTCGGAACTTGGCAAGGAACATGCAATACTAAACCGAAATCTTAAAGTACCCTCTGGGTAAGCTCGCTCCATTGTAGACCTCAATCTTGCCTGTGCGATTTTTGAGGTCAAGAGATTAGATACTCAATTTATTTTAAAAATCTAATTTCATTAGGTATTATAGCCCAAAAATATCTGCTTGGACCTACACCTTAAGCCATTCAGAAAACAATGAGGAAATCACCACGCTTGACAGGCGGGTGGTGATCGCAGATTGGTATATTATTAACTCGGTAAATTCTGCTGCCCATCTCGAGTGTAAACTCAAATATGAAACAGTAATGGTATGTCTTATAAAAATATATAAATAGCTACTTACCTAGCTTCTACATTTGCACATAATTATCATCTATCCGTACTAACGAACTGTCAAGATAGAATCATAAAGTTCTGAGATACAGAAATAAAAATCACACCGGAAAGTATAACAGCTTCATGGGGACAAATCGATTGTCCCAACCCGCTCATTTGGTGCTCATTAGATGCACCGGATGCATCATTTTAATGACCAGACAATTGTGAACCTTCGTATTCTTCCTATTGCGCTATAACAGAACTGCAATGCTACGGGAAAATAAAAGAGAGATCAGATTAAGCTGGTCGTTATGAATGATTAAATTCAATGTCCTCGGTACTGCTGCTGTACTGGTACTAATTTGATTAGGGGATGGTAAATTGGATAATTTTTGAAGGGATGTGATGGATTTATTTTAATAGTTCTGTTAAGTTGTTAGTTCTTCCGGAATTTTGAAATTTGTATCTGATATTAAGTATGAACGTCTTTTGCGCTTGACTGTCCATATGATATGTTGTTTGTAAAAAGCTGTCCATATTTTGAAGCATCTTCTAACAGATAGTCCAATTATTTACTCTTCTTTCCATAAACCCACTCATGTCCGAAACGCCATTCTCAGAACCACTTCAGTCCGAATCCTAAGCAAACAGATCTCAATGGTTTTCGATAAAGAGGTTCATAATTCTATCGGTGTACCTGCGTGATAAACTGCGCAGTTATTGTGATGTATCCATGTTTGATAAGATTTTGATGACTTCAGCAGATTGATTCGCAGCTCAAGAGCTTTGTGATGATAAGTTTTGAGATATTATGTAGCGGCTACGTGAAAATAGTTATGAACAAATCAAGTTTTTGGCTTTTTGGTAAAAGCGGCTTTTTATTGTAACATTTAATACCTTTTAAATATAATCTAAGCAAAAAAAAAAGGTCCAAAAACTATAAAAAAAACAGTGATAACAATCCAGTGTATTAAAAAGTATGTGTAGTCTGATAAACTAGAGTGTTCTTATATTTTAGAAACCTTCTATCTCCAGTGAAATATTAAGTAAGGTTTGTCTGAAAAACTAGAGTGTTCTTACACTTTAAAAACCTTACATTTCCAACTACGGACTCTTTGGTGTCCTCCTAGTTTCAAGTCACACACGATGTCCTGCGACAGTTAATTGTGATACCGTACGACCCGATAACGGATACCACACTGGGTGGTCTAATAAAACAGAACATAAAGCCCGTAAGCGCAAGACTACAAGTTTGATATTTGAAGTAATGCCCGATGCGTGTTGAATATTGAAATGGAACCGTTTCCGATTGCCAAAACTGGCGACATGATTGTGTATAAGTAGCCAGTGTAGTGAACTTTACGGGCTGTATTTATAAACCAAAAATTATATTAGGCTGGATAGACATTAACAAATTGTTCAAAAACGTCTAAGAACTGTTAGTTTTGACTCATTTCCTATTGATATTTGGACAGATATTGTATAGAAAGAAAAAATAACAGATATTGATGAATTCCAGATATCAGACTGGGCACATAAAAAAATGAAATGTAGATAATATTTAGCCATCACTATATTTCGCTCGTACGGCAGCACTAGATAAATCATGTCATCCAATTTAGATGCATCAGCACGTACAACTTAAAATTTTAAATTCTCTAGATTTTGGCTAATACGAATGCATTGAATACAAATACACATTAACGTCTACCTAATATAAATTCTTAGGTATTCTTGAGCCATGTCCATTGTTACGTGGATTTAGTTTGTGCTAAATTTAAAGCTAGCTGAATTCAATTCAACGAGCTTTAAATTCAATTCTACTAGGTTTAAATTTAGCTCAAACTATCAAGGAAAATGCAATAAATAAAGATGTAAAGCGAGAAGGAGAACTTCCTTGAAATTGGTGCAACCAAAATGAATGATGAATGTGCATTAAGATTATTGATCAACAAAATGAGAGCGGATACGATGAAGTCGATGTTATTCACAACTTCCGGGAAAAGTTTAACAGAAACTTTATTTGGTATTCGAAATGTTACCTGTTAAAGAAGAAAGAAATGTTCAATTCAGAGAACATGAGAAAAAAAAAATCTTAAATTAAAATACTTACATAAAATAAAAAGTTTACTCACCCAAAACGATGTCTCGGGCTGAAACGACGCATGCCATCATTGCCAAGATACTGACAGTGACAGCGATTGGCATTTCGCGCCAAAACGCAATGGCGGCGAAGCTCATGTTTCACCGAGAATCTCAACTCTTATTCGGATCCATTAGTATCTGGAACAATGGAGCAATAGAAAGTTAATTTGGTTTTCCTATTTCTGTTAGAATGGCATAGTTTGAATAGCTTTGTTGACTGGCAACATTCAGTTCAGATATTCAATAAAATAACAATAGTAATATTATAGCTTCATAACAAATAATTAATAACACAAAATTACACACACAAATACCTATAGGTAAGTTTAATTTTGCCGTCGCTGTTGTGGATTAAGAATTGACCTTTTCATCTCAGCCCTCGGATGTCGTAAAAACCGATTACGGAATTTTACCACATTTCTATGATCACCAATCCACCAGGCAAGCGAGGTGATTATGGCGAATCCCTCCAATTTTAGAGGAGACTCGGTCCAGCGACAGATATTAATGAGCCTTTTAAGAAGTTAAAAAGGAGGTATTATATAATTTTTGCCGAATAATTTACCTATGCTTTTACCAATTGGCGTCGATGTTTAATATCTACGATACAAAGAGTGCTTGTATAAGTTGTATTTGAAATATGAGTCCTACTAGTGAGGATACTTTTTTGATAACAGAACGCTAATGTCATTGACTCTGAAAATGAAGGTGTTTCTTTGGTTTTTCAGCCATTGACCCCACTAATGATGCGAGTATTTTCCAATGCCAATCTTTAATTGCGTCGCAATTTTAAATTAAAAGTGACTCAATTCGATTGGACAAGAAGAAATGCGTTTAACCTGCACTCTGTCGTGTGATTTTAAAAATAATTTCAGTTGCCGGTCGTTGCCTCTGTATATAATTAAACATTAAAATAAACAACCATATAAAATAAGTCGGGTTTTGATTCACTGTTCTGTCTGGTTCGTTTCACGAAAGTTTATATTTGTCCTTGTCACATGTGGCTGAAAGGTATCTCTCTTTTTATTTTTATAGAGTCAATAAAATATTGTCCTTTTTTCTAATAATTTTACAACATAATACTTTCTCAACTTAAACAAATGTCAATTGTTCCACATCATTTGTCATGAAACAGTTAAAGTACCTTTCGCATTGTTTGATTTGAACCATAAAATACTTAATCAATGGCATTATTAGTTGAAAATTCTATTTTTAGATAACCGTTAAGTTATTTTCCAATACACCACATAAACAGTTACGATTTAACGGCGTATCATAAAACTAAATAGCAGAGTTTCATATAAAAGGGCTTAGCTAGATTTTTTTCAAGATAAATTCTGGTTAATGTTATTTTTCATTGGACCGTATAACACGTGCCTTGGATCATGTAAGAGGGTTACCATTATTTAAAAATGGATACATTTTAGGGTTAGATTACTTTTTCATAGGGTTGGTTTATAAATACCACTGTCAACAATGTGGTAAATGTTTTATTTATTTTCGTGCTGAAGGGTGTGACGATAATTCAGTTGGAATAAAATACCCCTTTCAATTTGACACACTAACACCCTGATCAAAACTGTCAAGGGACTGACAATGCATTAATTGGTGAGTTCTTGTTTTTTTTTACGGGTACAGAGTCATGTTTTTTCTGTTGTTTTATTTTAATTACGGGTAGGTATAGTCAGTATGCGTCCACGGTTGGGATTAATAAAAATTGAATAACAACGTAAAACCATTTATTATTATGTGTTTTTGTAGCTAACATCAAAAAGAAAAAAACATTACAGTTGTAGGTAGGTATTAAAGAAAAGAATATGATGTCATTTATTTTTGTATTTTATTTTTGAAAATAAAAAACAACTCAAGGGATTTTTCGGAATAAATGAAACCGGTACTTAGGTACTCTTTTAAGTGGCAGACTATGCTCAGGCTTGCAAATGAAAATGAAAGCCCAATGTATGTCAGTAGGTATTCCAATACTTTTTAAGCTTGAGCATTGATAGATCTGGATTAGTTCTGATCCTTGCATTTCAGAAAACTCCGCTATCTGACATGCGCTTGAGTCTTGATTCGTTCGATGCATATGGTGGATGCTGCTCATCCCATCGTAGAAACCCTTTGTCGACTCGAAAAGCTGTTAGATACTTTTACAATTAAAGACCCTCTAAACAGTTTTTATATATTTTGATATATAGATACTTTGGTACCAACTGCAGGTACTTACGATAATTATGCACAGAATGATGATATTATAATAGCGCAGTGGCTGTCGCGGTTTGAGAGTCGAACCCTCCAATTTAGGCCATGGGCGTCGTAAAAGCTTACTATGGGATCAGACCAGAAGCAGAGCAGAAGCTTCTTTTTGTGAATTATCTATCACTGTCACTGATATCCGCCGCTAAGCGTGGTGATTGTGACATGATTAGGAAGAGGCTCTATCCAACAGTGGTCATTAATGGGCTGCACATTTTTATCAACCTTTCAAATCAAAATTATTTGTAAATGGTAAATTCGAAATTTCAGAACATCTAACAACTGCAGAAAAATCTCCATAAAATCGTGGTCTATCAATAAAATCTACAGCAAAGAAAAAAATATCACAGGTAGAAATAGAACAACTTAATTTTTATTTTTATGAGTTCAAAACAAACACTGAATGAGATGCGTTTTAAACAAACGATCATATAACACAGCCCCGACGCCAGATGTCGTAGTTTTTTCACGAATATTAGTAAACAAGCCTTTCATGGCTATGGAATACTGCTATACGGGCTGGTGTTTTAAATTTAAACAATAAAAAAAAAAAACCTTAGATGTATAAATTTAAAATTGAAATGTACACGAAATTCATTTTTATGGCGGCATTTAGCCCCAAATTAACTTTTAACCGCCTCTATGGTCTAGTGGTTCTCCTACCAGTGTCAGATCCAGAGGTCCAGAGGTATGGATATCAATAATTAAAAAATGACCTCTTAAATAGACATGGCAGATTATGGTCGCGATTTCAGCTTGTAGGCCTAGGTCTCCAGTCTGATGAAGAACCGCCGCGACAAGGATCAATCTTGTCAAGTCGTCCGCGTAGCACGCGTAGCACGCGTAGCCGCTGGCGCCACGCCGCGGCGTAGCAGTGCTACGCCAAGGTCAGTTGCCTTGGCAACTTGTTTCGAGAGTGAGAGAGAGGGAGATTTCTCGCGGTGATCACCATAAGCCAGCTGGTGCTGCGTATGAGGTGAAATAGACACGATTGATTTGGATCATTCAGCGCTAGTGAAATAGTCTTGAATCACGCATTGCACGTAGGTATGAGCTAATTTAGCTATTCTAATATCTTAAATACAGAGAGGACTTTTATTATTAATTTTCATTTGTGATAACCAAGCGCTTGATCGCTAGCTTACTTTAAAAACAAGTTAAGATGTGGCCTAAGATGGAGTATGCTTCTATGCTTATCTAAAAGGAACTGCGCTCTGGACTTGATGACTCCAAGATTGTACTGTCGCGGAGAAACATACGAGTGAAATAAGTTCCATAATTTTTATTTTCGTATTTTCTTTTAACTGTTAAATTCACAAGAACTGGACTAATTATAAGGCAATAAAGCATTAACGTTGGAGGAAATCAACAGATTTCATTACAAACCAATCACAGGAATTGTACAGTCAGCGAACTTTATACAAAATGTTTCAAAATTAAACAGAATTCTCGGTTTTAAATATACGCAAAAGTGTAAATATCTAAAATTCACTAAGAAGTTAACGTTTTTTTATATTGATTCGAATCGGAACTTAAATATTTGTTATAAATGACTCTGCTTTTTTATTCAACAACTAAAGTTCACTGTCAATTTATGATAAGGCTGAGGGTGAAGGCGCCCTTTCACCTGGAATCCTTAACAGACTGAGGAACTGGCTATCTTAGCTCTAAATTTATGAATACAACAATTAGAATTGCTGATAAAACGCCAGACTTCAGATAAGCCCTACCTACCAAACTGAGCATACATTATTACCCCCCGGGATCGAACCCGGAACCTCCGGGCCTGATAAAATATGATTGATAGACCAACGGTTGACCATAATATCACCTGACGTTAAGTGACGACGTGGCCGCCGATAGTCGAAGACCGATGAGTAGCAGTGAGAACGTGGATTTTCACATTTCATTTGTTTTATTAATCAGTGCCCGATCTAAGGACTTGAGATGATAAAAAACTAAATTTACATGTGACAGGAATGCAATATGTTAAACCTTTTAATTTGGAGTATATTACATAGCATAAATCAATTGAGGCGTTTATTGTCATAGATACCCCCCTCCACAAGCTCAACATACTCATTTGTGGTGGTGGTGGGGAAGCAAAGATACACAGAAAAACACACTTCTGTGTTCTAATGGTCACGAATGTGTACGGTGTATTCGAACAGCTTTCTTCTCCGTTTGTAATACAAGTTCGAGTTTCACAAGTAGACAGTACATGCATTATTTTGACACGTACAGTCGACCACAGTTCACAATCAGCGAATCGTTTGTTTGCATCGTCTCACATTAGCCGAAACAATAAACAATTGGTGGCGGAACGACCGCAAACAGAGACAGCTCGTTAAAGCTTGTGTTATCGTGTATTTATTGGTTTCAAATTGTATAAATATTGTCTACATTCTGGTATACTTCTCATCGGCGCATCTGTAGCGCTAGCGAGATATGTATTCATTCTTCATCTCGTTTCCTCGTTCTTTCGCGCTGCTCATGCTAGCACTACTATTAATACTACAATTATTATAATTTACATAGTCCTTGCGACACTATATGGTTCACAAGCCACTACAAAGATTATAACTCGTAATTATTATTTATTATTCTCTTCAAATCTATACCAACATTGCAACGAACTAACAATAGCTAAGCCTATTTAAAGCTGAAACCAAGATGTTGTACGCCTAGCGCTAGCTAAATCAAAGCACACAATCGCAATCTAAAATCACAGCCACCATTTCGTACACGTTCGTTTTAAAACATCCTGTGCAAGGAAGCGGCGGCGGCGCACGTGCGGGTAAACTTCCTGCGCGCGCGCACCGCTGGACGAACGGAGAAATGGACGTTGGCTTTTGAATTATGTTATTACAAAATCGTGGCAAAGCTTGCCTAGTTGGCCTAGGCCATAATGTTATCCGGCCTCCATTGCACAGACCCTCATCCCCGCCGAACAGCCTGGCGACCCAGCTGTTCCCGCCATCCCCCCAGTCACACTGGGGGGGCTGTGGGGCCCCTGTAAAGGGGCAATCGCTGGTGGTGTTGTGGCGGTAAAGGCTTTAGCCGGATTCCCACGACAACGGCGATAGCGGGTCACTGCGGAGTTTAGTGGGTATTGCCTGTCGCTAGGACGGGTTGAGTCCCACACACGGCCTCGTCCCCGACGAGGCTATGGTGCCTAAACGCATTCTCCGCATAAAAAAAGGCCATAATGTTATGACTTTCTCAATCAATTAATGTTGATTACACCGAACCACATATATTATGACGTCTAGTGGTTCAACCCACCGATTTCAGATCCAGAGTTCAATCCCCATGGGGAGTTCAATATTGTGCTTGGTTTGGTTGGTGGTAGGACTTTGTAGACTAAACAAAGTCCTACCACCAAACACTTACCTAATTCTATCGCCATAATAAAAAATCTCAAATTGTTGTGTTCCGGCGTTTAGAGGGAAGATAGCCAGTTCCTCAGTCCACCTTCGGCCTTATTTTAACTGGTTACCAAGTGAGATGAAGGCCAAGCGCTTACCCGACGTACAATAAAATAAAACACACTCCACAGACCGCTGCCAGCGTTATAATTTCCGTTCTGTTACGATCCTAATATCTTCTGGGATGACTTCATCATCGCCAGCGCAAGTTAAGAGATTAAAAAAATTGAGTAACACAAGAAGCTTGGAGCTGATTTTTTTTTTTTATACTATAGGCTAGGTCTTGACCACAAAACTTACAAAGGCAAGAATGAGATCTGCAATGGAGCAAGCCTACTCAGAAAGTGCCTATTAACTCTCTTCTTGAAGACATTAGGGTCGTAACACAGCGGACAAACAGACGCTGGGAGCTTATACCAAGTTCTTGCAGTGCGCACAATAATAGATTATTGAAAGCGTTTAGTTCTTATTCGTGGGATATCAACCAGGTGGGGATGATAGTAGGCTCTGCATCTGAAATTTCTATTGCAGATTCTTTATGATTTATTCTGTAAACTTTCATTTTCGCTATTAAAGAATTAAAATGTTTGCTATTATTCAACAAAGTAAAAAAATGAGGCTCCAGGTCCAGACAAGTCTCCTTCAGTGGTTAGTGTTACAAAGCATTGACCGAATGAAAAACGTCATTACTATAATCTCGTAAGATAGTGGTAGCTAGCCAGGCGGACTTAAACAAAGTCCTACCACCGACCGAACCAAGCACCTCTGGGTCTGATACCCATGGACGAACCACTAGACCACAAGGCGGTTCAAATCCACCCTACAAATTAGAATGCATTGTTCAACATGCATGTCAATGATACAGAGCATCCAAGAGTATCCTCGACGTGCATTATTGGTTCGTTCGGGGGACGTTTGGGGTATTTTTAGACATGCATTAACCAGGTAATGCACCCTTGCTTGGGCTTTTATTGGGGCCGGTTTATTTGGGTAAATCTTAGAAGAATTCGTAAATAATACCTTAGGTATAGTAAACAACGTTCAAGGAATACTGAATAAGGGGAATGCCTCTGAAATGAAGGTTACGTTTACTATCTTTGACACATACTTATATTTTTACGAAGACTTTTTGAAATTTAGGCAGGAGTACGTGTTTTACAGAGTAATAGAACGGAAAAGAATGGTCACACATGTTGTACACAAAAAAAATGTTGGTGGCGCTTTGTTTTAGTCCGCCTGGCTAGCTACCACCATCCTACCTAATTCTGTCGCCACAGTAACAATCCTAAAAATTGTTGTGATCCGGCATTTAAAGGTAAGATAGCCCGTTCCTCAGTTAGATGAAGATTCCGGGTGAAGTGCGATTCCACCTTCGGCCGTATCTCAACTTGTAACGTGGTAGGTGAGATGAAGGCCTAGCCCGTCGTACAATAAAAACACAAAAAAACACGATTTAACATTGTACCTACAAGTACACGGTATTTTTTTTAGAGAGGGTCAAATACGAAATCGATGTTTAATACGTTTCATCATTCTCATTTCATATTCCACGTCAGGTGAGGTTGAAACAACGTTTTCTGTTACACTTACTCCTATCAGCAATTCTGCATTCACTCCTTTCATACGCTCCTCTTTCACACTGTGAGACGTTTATGCCATGTTTTTACAAACGACAGACTACTACAGTGTATAAAGCGAAGAATAGGTAGGTACTGAATTCGGAATGTAATGTCAGTAAAGAGACTGTTGATTGAAAGCTACAAGATCCAGTGGTAGGTCTGGTTACTGTTTTTTAATACAACGATAAAAAGTTTTGCGAATCCGAAAAGGTTTGCCGTGTTCCATCGTAGCGTGGAAGAGCCAGTACTTTCTGGAAAAGCTGGAAAGGAATGTTTCATTTTTGTAGGCAGAAAAAAGCTTACAGCGTTGTTTCTACTGATCTTCAGCTACTGAAGCACTTGTGAGGAAGCTCCAAAACAAGAAATGATTGGGTATATCAGGATACTTGAAACCCTTCTATGAGCATGCCTGCTTTGTCCCTTAAAATAGACGTTAAGTACAGCGATCGTTAAAAAGCACTTAAGATTTTTACTGTTAGGTTAGGTTATGGTTTATTCCGTCTTGAGTCGATCTCTATTACTACTATCCCTACCTTTTAAGTATACAACAATACCTACGCATAAAACTAAATAGGTTTAAAATTATCAACTGGTACTTTTATAGGCAAACAGTAAAGATCAGCTGACAGCTTTTTCTGTAGCTTTTCAATTAAATCGATAGAACAAAATGAAACAGAGCCAAGCCAGCTTGAAACGAAGCGAGAAGAGAAGGGTTTAATACTGATCGCCGTGGTCTACCTTCTTTTTTTGGTGAAGATAAGCAAATTGGACGAGCAATGAGGTTTTTTATGAGGTTATTTGTTAATATTATTCATATTATGATAAAAATAAAAATCCTTAAATAATTTCATACTATAGCAGATATTTTCAGTTAATTATACCTACGTGGGACCTGAAGGACTATAAACTTCCAAATAGTTTTCAATAGCAACCAATTGGTGACCATAGAAAAGTCACGTGATTATTCTGAGAATATCATATCCCATACATTTTTTCTGAGGGAAACTGAAGTTGAAGTTTCTATCGTAGCATTTAGCTAAGGGTTCAGTAGTTATTGAGTAAACTGAACTTTCCTAAAACCATTTGTTTGTGATGTCTAAAAATCAGACCAAAGGTTAATTCTCGAACGGGAAAAAAGCTGTAAGTCAGTTGCTTTCACTTAAAATTATCAGAAAGTCCCAATTCATGATCATCATCATTTCAGCCCACATACTTCCACCGCTGAACATTGGCCTCCCCCAATCGACGTAACAAATGACGATCCATCGACGATCTTCCCTTTGCTCCTAAGCGGTCATCTACTTACTCCTATTGTTTCTCTCATTTCCGGGGTTTCATAAGCCATGAGCTAGAATTAGGTGGATTCAGAGAGTATCTATAAGAAGTTCGTTCATTAAACCCGGCGAACTGGCGGATAATGTAAACAGCACCACAGCACTGGTTACTGTCCGTCTGCAAGCTCCGCGAAATTTGGAGTTATGATCCAGATACTCCTCAGATTAAATTAGGTGTAGTGACCTGGGAAGTGAGAGGTTTGTTTATGGGTTTACTCAGAAGCCACTTTTATCCGTAAATAGGAGTTACTTTACAAACGTGAAACGCGTTTTTATATAGGTTTTTCATCTTTTTAGTACTTTTGTCGTTAGATAATCTTCTAAGGAGTCCCGAATTGTAGCTAATAATTCATACTTTTTCATCATCCGATTAGTGTTTTTTGTATCGGAGGGGTCATTATGATATAAACGACAAACTATGTTAGCAGATACTTGAGCAAAAATCGACTTTTTTTTCTATTAAACAATACATTTGTATTTTTATTTATTTTGTTTGAATAAAATGTCAGAATAACACCAAATAAAGACAACGTAACATAATTTTGAGGTCTGTCTTTTCAAGCTTTTAAAGGTTTCTGTGGTTTTGACCAATAAGGGACAGGGTAAGGTTTTATTCGATCGTATTCTCACAAACACTGTCAGAGTTAACCTTTGAAGTGGAAAATGATTCAAATTCTATTCAATAATTGGTTGACAAAGCTCAAACTCTTAGCTTACTATACTCATTTGTGTGTGTGTGAGGGTGTGTATTTGATACAATAGCAGTTTTTTTTAATACTAAAACTTTATAAATGTAAAATGAATTCGGCGCGCCCCTATACATTTTTACCCTAAAATCCCACATTTATACAGACGCCATAAAAACACAAAAGACCCATAATGCCCTATTCAATATTCTGTAAGCAAACCAAACTTCCGCATTTAGTTAAATTGTGATTAAAGTATCGAGTGTCGTTTTTGACCTTGAATAAACCAGGTTTGTCTCCCCTATGACACAGTATATACAAATAGTAGTTTTTTTTTTATTATAAAAAAAAAAAATGTATTATAATGTAAAATATGTCACCTAGGTACTGTGAAATTGATCCGACATAGCTGTCGTTGGTTTGACAAGAAAAGGATCTGAAGGGCTCGATATAAACTTCCGTACAGTTTTGATAACATACAATGAATGTATAAATAAATAAAAGTAAATATTACAGGACATTTCTGACAGCGCCTCTAGCCTCAAACTAAGCCTAGCTTGTAATTTGGGAACTAGATTACGGATAGTATACTTAAATACTTTTTAAATACATACTATATGATACAACACAGTAAACACAGAACAAAAATCTATATTCATCGCACAAATGTTTGTCCTGGGTGGGAATTGAACCCACAGCCTACAGCACAGAAGGCAGGGTTACTACCAACTGAACTAAGTGGCCTGTTGTATGCGATGATATTTTGACCTAAGACATGTTACATGGTTATTTAAGGTCAACTTCTGCAGTTGCATGATCATCATTCCAGAAGACTTCTTTACAACAATACTCTGTTTGCCATTTGAGTGAATGCAAATTCTCTCATTTACCCACCACAGTATGCTTACTAGGATTTCGGCATGAAGTATTTACGCATATGCATGAGGTGTGCAACTTCCTTGTGCAAACCTATATTTCTGAACTGGCTGGACTAAAGACCGAATCTGGCTATAGTTCGCTTTCTGGTTATACTGTGGTGTGGATCTCAATGTCTAGCTCCCTCCCCTATTCGAAGATTGGGCTATTGAAACGACGTAGCAATTTATAAATCATTGATAAGACGTCTGAGATTTGATAGTGGTGGGGTTGGCCTGGGAATGGCGCTATCGATGTTTGATTTTCCGTGCTAGCTTAATGTAGTACCTAGTATGTTTTTTTTTCGCTATTTTGATTTTTAAGATTGCATTGTATGTTGTGCTAATTTTTAGTTTAAATTGAAAGTGAATACAGTCTAACATTTTATGACCAAAGCTTTATGCATGAAATTTGATTTAGTTTAGTAATCTATATTCAATTTAGATTATTTTAGATTACTATGATTCAAATCAATGGGGCAGGATATGGGTATTCTGTCCGTTTCGATGACAGAGATTTCAGTTTCTACCTAATAGAAAAGGTTTATGATACACGCAGTCGACTTTTCAATACTGGAGGGTTTTGCCACTATCGCCGCGTTTGGCGTACCTATTGGTGATCGCGGTTACGGTGTTTAGATAATACACAGAAAGAATCTGCTGCCTTTCTTCTCAAACCTGTATTTGATTGTTTTTGCTTAGGACCTTTGTAGGCTGAGTTGGAGGGGTAGATTCTTAAGCCGCGACCACTAGATTCCGCAACCCTACAGACACTAAAGACATTATATAATGGGAGACTACATTCCTTCTATATGACACAGTCAGGCAAGCTACGAAGTTAACGAATGATAATTGATATATCCCGGAAAAAGTTTTGTTAAATAAATACTAAACGAAACAGAGCTTGTTATATGGAAACTTGATTACGGATAGAATACTTGCATATTATTTTTTTTGTAGAAACACACCCAAACACAACACAAATATTTATATTCATCACACAAATGTTTTTCCCGGGTGGGAATCGAACCCACAACCTATAGTGCAGAAGGCAGAGCTACTAACTAACTCACCAACTTAGGTGTTGTCAATACCTCACACACTGTCATCTTTTTGAAGAAAGGGTTGGACGCTAGCTGGAAAAACGAACGCCTTTAGCAAGCAATCTATCGACATGATTGCGTCCATCCCTAAAGGGTCTACGAAGTTGCGCCCGCGCACAAAATCGTTATTCAATTGAGCGCTCAGGCCGTTAGCTACAAATCTGGGACGTGCATTGAATGGCGCGATTCGCAGATTACTTGTTTTTTCGGTTGTTTTATGATTCGCGAATATTAATTTGTATCTATATTGAAACGTCGTAAATTAAATAAAGCTATCGTTGATCTTGCTGTGGGTTGCTACGAGCATAAATAAGTTATTCAATTGATGCATGCAAATTATGCATTTTTGGCCGGGTTGTTATGGGTATACATATTGCTATACATATAGGTATACATATACATACATATTGCAATTAACGTAGGTACAAAATGTAGGTATTGTTGCTTTTGCCAAATACGTATTACCTACAACGCCATCTAGCCCGAAACTGGCACAGCTATGGAATATGGATAAGTAGTAATATACCTACTAATAGGTTGCTGATGGGTTGTTATACATATAGTACTTCTAGCACCCATATTTCATAGCTCTGTTAGCTTCCATATAGCACAATGGGAAACAGATTACGATGCAAATAAATAAAAAAAATACTTAGATACCTAGGTTAAATTTTATTTATAAATGCATCCAAGGGATCCCGTCCTTATATTTAATGCACCCTTATATTAGAAAAAGAACTCTGAAAATGTCAAGTTTCAGACTCTAGTTTGGTCTGTGTATTGATAATCAATCAGTGAGTCAACTTCACGATTTTACATACTTATTTTGATTGTTATGTAAAACTTTGTAGTTATATATGTAATAAATTAATTTAAAAAACAGTGGCACTCCGTGATTGCCGACAGAAGTGAAAACTTGAAGTTTGTAGTTGATAGGTAGAGGCAGTTTTCGAACGGTCCTTACCCGTACCTCTTAGGGTCCTAAAGATAGCGTATCAATGTGTTTAAAGTCAAATGTGTCAAAAGTGGTGTCGGTAAGGTGTATGGTGTCGCGAGTTCAATGGTTTTTTCCCATCTAAAAAAATGACGAATGGTCCTTACCCGTACCTCTTAGGGTCCTAAAGATAATGTAACAATGTGCTTAAAGTCCAATGTGTCAAAAATGGTGTCGGTAAGATGTATGGTGTCGCAAATTTAATGGTTTTTTTTCTCAAAAAATGCCCAATGCGCGTAAAGAAGTTTTCACTTCAAAAAACAAGAAGATTCCACTTACTGGCGCGGAAAAACAGACGAGGGCAACGAGTCCCATTCTCAGTAATACAACCGATTGATCTGTAGTATTTTGTGGCAACAACGTAATAAGTTCACAGAGAATCAAGAAGGTAATCTTTTGGCAAAGATAAAGTGGAACACGTGGATATAAAACCGTTTCTTGGCATGGCGCACGCTCTGTCCCTCACACTAACATCATGTAGGTAGGTACTCTGTAACGCACGATTTATCAAAATCAACTTTACAAAATGGAATTGTGTAAAATTGTCTTTTTGTATTACCATTTTGTAACAATAGAGTTTTATTTGTTGCGACAATACATTTTCATTTCCTATATTTTTAACCAGAAGAAATCAAATGTGAAGTTCACTTATGTATATAACATTTAAAAATACCACTGAATTTATGTGTACTTTTTTATGCTATGCGAAAACTTTACCTACCATTCCATGCCTCAAGGTGTGTGCATAGACAAAAATGTCAAGCAAAACTTTTCTCCGCGGGAGCGTTTATAACAAGCTTCATAGTAAGAAGTCCATAGCTTGTGGGTTCGATTCCCACACAGGACAAACAATTGTGTACACTAACTCGCGACACCTTCGAGGATATACCTCTGGTCACTCTCGGAGCGTGGAACATAGGCGCATCGTCGTGCCTATGCATCGTCATATTAATAATTATGGGAATGTTTGTAAATACTTGTAAACATGTAAGTTATATAAATTAGTATCCTATCCGCAATCCAGTTCTCATATAGCTTCAGTCAGTTCGGAGCTAGATGGCGCTATTAAACTAATTTTCTGTAATGTCCCAACGTGTGTTTTGATTCAAGATTACAACAGAAGGAACAACACAAATACTTGTCTATTTAATTCGCTAAAAGACGTTAGTTATTTATGCAATGGGCTGGTGAAGTTTTCACGGCACTCTATTATTTATTGGCGCTATTTCTGTCGCTGCTCGGTGCGCGGTGATACATGTTGTTTTAATTCTGTTTCAAGATATGAAATCGTGTTCATGAGCCCACGCATTCAGGCCGGAAAAAAATGTCCGCCTTTTTGTCCACTCGAGCGCTCATGAATGTGTGGTTTTGACCCGACTGCCTCGAAGGCCTGTTGTTTTTCAATGAATAATTAAGTTAAATATTACAGGACATTAATTTCACACAGCGCCATCTAGCCCCAAACTAAGCATAGCTTGTAATATAGAAACTAGATTACGGATAGAATACTTAAATACTTTTATTTTGTAAATAAATACCTACGTACATACTATACGATACAACACCCAAACACAGAACAAACATCTATATTCATCACACAAATGTTTGTCTTGGGTGGAAATCGAACCCACAACCTACAGCGCAGAAGGCAGAGCTACTACCAACTGAGCTATGGGGCTTGTTGTCAATGTAATGTGATGACGTACGGAGTCTTAGACGGGTCCCGTTTGCACCCTCTCGGTACGAAACCCAGTGCAAAATTTTAGTCGAGCTGTCATCTCCATACACCTCAATAGCATGTAAAGGCTTATTTGGTCCGTTGTGGGTGAATGTACCAGAAGATTATGTCACATATCTTAATAAAACAAATTGCATAGATTCGCTACTCCTACAAGATTTCCTACTGTCTGATGTCATACAATGAAATGATTTCCGTCATTCACATGCCTTTGGGGCCTGCCTCAATGTGCCTTTAATTACTACACTGGGTCAAAGGATCTCATTGTTCCACGGAGTGTGTTTTGACGAGCATAAAAAGTCTATGGTCTGCAAAAAAACCCACTCAGTACAGTTTATGGGCTTAGTCACTGAATGGGGCTTAGGGAAACGCTTGGATCATCTCTAAGCTTGAGAGGTTTCATCATCATTTCAGCCGACATAGGTACGTCCATTGCTGAACATGGGCCTCCTCCAACCGACGACGAAACAGCGACTGAGCCGCCATCATCTACCAAAACCCCGTAACGTCAATTTCGAAGGAGATCCGCTATGTAAGAACCTCTACTCCCCAGTTGGGTATAAAGGCCTCTGTAGTGCCAGGCCGAACAGTTAAGAGCTATTCATTCATAAAATATCATATATTTTACTTGGGATAAAGGGACGAAAATAAACTTTAATAAATATTGAACACCTTAACCTTAACCTTAAACTTAAGTAAATAAAAATTATATAGGTACCATTCATAATTTTCCGGTCACAACTATTATTATTCTCAACTGGTTGTGCCGTGGGTACTTTTGATTCCCTTCTACACAACTGAGGTACCAACGACGCTACCCGGACCGACGGCTTTGTATCTGCATTTGTTCGTAAGCTAGTAGGTACTTCATCTTAAATACGTACAAAGATGACAGAGACTACCTAACGTGAATATGAGTAATTTTCATTTGTTTAATTTTGTAAATTATGAATTATCGCATGCAATAATAATGTATAGGTACAACATATCATTTTGATAAAAACAGGTAAAAACGCGATAAAGCCGAAGGTAAGATAGCCAGTTCCTCAGTTTGTTGAGGATCTTACCTCTAATCTAAATGCCGCAACACAACAATTTTAGAATTGTTGTTATGGTGACAGAATTAGGTAAGATGGTGGTAGCTAGCCAGGCGGCCTTAAAAAGGGCCCAACCACGGACCAAACCAAGCACAATATTATACAACCACTGGGGATCGAACCCGGGACCTCTGGATCTGAAATCGGTGGGTTGAACCGCTAGACCACATTGGCCGTATTTAAAATAATGTGTTTTAATCGCGAACGATTCCAAAAGAGTAGGTACAACATGTAATTGCAACATATATGTACTGACATGTACGTAAATACTTACGAAGATACCTACGCGTGTCTGATGAACACCCTGCCTAGGTCAATACACGACTTTTGGCGCATACCCAATTGTCACAATGGGAAATCGTTTCTAAAGTGATTATGTACTCACGAGCAGTGCAGGAGTTGTTGCAGTGGTTTAGGCCTAAAAATAGGCACCCTCTTATTCAGCCCGTGGATATCGTAAAAGTCGGAATATTACACTGAGAATTATATACTTATAACTACACTGCGATCTCTAACCCGATTGCAAAGCGTGTCCCTCTAATTTTGGATGAGGCTCGTTTGTCTGTGGACTACTGTCTGATGACGTGTGATTCCCATTGACTTACTTGCCGAGCCTAGAGCACAGATGGCGGATTACCTATGTTTGTGTTTTATAAATCCAATTTTGACGAGTGTATTTACGGATGCGCACAATATCCTCGATCTAATCCCTCCTTCCCCTTTCCACCACCGGACTAGCAGACGTACGGCAGGTTACAATTTACTACCCGTAACTACTAGATGTGCCACTGTGCCGAACACTTGGATTCTCCTCTATCTTAGGCCTCTGGATTTGTCTTTTAGGTGAGCTGGTGGTCAAACGCGATCATATCACTAATTAAACACACAGACGTGAATCTAGTTCCGATGTTGCATGATGAGCTTTGTTTAGTCTTGAAACATTAATTTTACACAGCGCCATCTAGCCCCAAACTAAGCATAGCTTGTAATAGCGACTAGATTACGGATATAATACTTAAATACTTAAAAAAAATACATACGTACTATACGATACAACACCCAAACACAGAACAAACATCTATATTCATCGCACAAAAGTTTGTCCTTGGTGGGAATCGAATCCACAGCCAATAGCGCAGAAGGCAGAGTTACTACCAACTGAGCTAGGCTTGTTTTAGACAATTTATATAAGCTAATTTATCTTTGTAGTTCAACCTAACCGAAAATAAGTAAAACAGTCTTCAAATAGCGCTTTAGTGTTTCAGCTCCTTCCTTTATCAGACAAGCTGCCAAACTTCGATTGTAAACATTTCAAACTTGTGTCAACTCCGACCTACACAAATCGCACATCGCCCAAATACATTATGTGTGATATGATGCCTTGTCTTCGAGATTTCCAGGTTAATATTGATTAATAGGGTGTTACGAAAATATGGCATAGGTTGCGCAATAGTAAAAATGGGTTTTAAAACTTTTGAAAGGGTCAGCGGCGCGTGAGTTGTAATATTACTATCATCAAATAGTTTTCCAACTTTATTTTAATAAAATAATGTATCAAAAAAGTTTTTTTTTTTTTTTGGGCTGTCTTTGACGAGTCTATTAGTACCGTAAAACGGGGTGTAATGGGATCCAGGGGCGAATAGGGATAAAATCCGCCTCGTTTTACGGAACTTTCTGAGCAAATGTGATTACGATTACGATGATTGCAAAATAACTGGACGATATACGGATAAATAAACTACTGCCCTCTCAGCACGGGGAGGGGATACAAATTTTATCCTCTGTTTTTATCCACCATCGGGAGACAAAATACTATCGAAAGTGGATAAAAACAGAGGACAACATTTTTATCCCCTCCGAGGAGGAATTGATGCATCAAAGTTAAAAATCGATACCACATTCTCAAATAACACTATTTAAACGATTGCAACTGCATAAAAAGTAATTTCCAAACCAAAAATAAACATCTAAGAGATAGAAACGATCCCCGAAGGCGCAGATAAAGGAATAGTTAGTATCGTTTGTGCATCAGATGCGTGTATACACAGGACTAGCAATCGGTAAAACGTAATAATGATGGAAAAAAATAACTTTACTTATATTTTTGTCATTAATATTAATAGACAATTACATTTATTCAATAAATAGTACAATTAAACTAACTTTGTACAAAGGAATCAGTCAGATTACCTAAGGACCGTTACAAACGGCCTATAGGTAACTCAACTGTTCCAGACCAGTACCAGACGGAAGCGTGCCCAAGACACTGGCTGCATTGCCACGCATTAATATTAATTATTTCCAACGAATAGTTGGGTCTTCTAATTTTCCGTAAGATTCATTGTTAAGAAGGTAGTAGAATCTCTTTATCTCTTTCCTCCTCAGCATTGACTATTTCCAATATTAATTATTTTTCGGAGCTTGTGCCCCCCGGGTTTTCAAAAACCTTGCGGGGCTTGCGTCACGTGACCCAAGGGTTGGCTCCTATTTAGACCAGCGAATTAGCATAGCTATTCAGCGTGGCAATGTAGCCAGTTTCTATGGCCGCTTCCGTCTGGAGCAGTTGACTTACATATAGACCGCTTGTAACGGTCCTTGGGTAATCTGACTGCTTCCTTTGTACATAGTTAGTTTAATGATAAATATTATTTTTAATAGTTTGTGAACAAATATATTTTATGTACCTGGTCCAACCAAGTGAAATTTAACTTACACATAAGAAATACACCCTGTATGGCCCCTGGGCCCACATCACAGGAAAGTAATATCCACGTAACCGCATACGTTGCGTAACGTTAATGTAGCGATAAAACCGTAGCAAAGGAAATGTGGACGTAGTATTTCCTTCCAGACAAGTCAAAACTGTTTAATTTTTACCTTGTAAAAAACTTTTTGCATTTATCCTGTTAATTATTTATTTGAAAACCTTGAAAGAAATGTAGGTACGTAATGTTGGTAGGTATCAGAATTAATGGAAGAATGAAACTGGATAAGTAAAAAAATGTAATGTGCGGTTTTATCGCTTAGAAGAGACTTCTTCCAGGCAACATTCGGATTGAGCGGATTGTAATTGAATATCCAATACTTTATTAATATAATACTTAATAATACATTTTTGTCGGACAATCAAAAGCTCGCATTGTAGCAAAAATTTGCAAGAGTTTGTTGTTATTCCGGATGTTGCGATAAATATCAGCCAAAAATAAAATTATAAACATTGACTCAGAAATCACAACACGGATATCCCTTACCTCAAATTGGGCCATTTTTATACAAACCAGACATCGTATATAGGTCACGAATGAAGCAGGAAAGTGGTTAGAACAATGGGTCTTTGTGTGCTGGCTGTGGAATGGATTAGTAAAGGAGACAGGAGTCAGGATAGAATGGGTCTATATAGGCGTACGACTTATGATTGAGCTAAGCCTGGTGAAATCAGATCATATTGTAGCACTGTGAGCGTTGAGAGTGAAATTGATAACTACTATACAAATGTCACGATGCAGAGAACGAGATAACCACTAGTGGTAAAGGTTCTTGCATGGCAACCACGAATAAACCCGAAACGGAGTGTGGTACGACCTCACTCGATAGACCGATTTTTTGGCATTGTGACGTTTGCGGTGAGTCAAATGATGGAAGCGGCTCATAATCGCTATTTGTTTTTGGCATTTAGAGGTAAGATTGCCAGTTCCTCAGACAGTTGAGGATTCCGGGTGAAGTGCGCTACGGTTTTATCAAAACCTGAAACTAGGTGAGATGAAGGCAAACCCTTCCACGTCATACGATAGAAAAAAATGTGGTGTCTTTTAGCCTCTGTGTTAAAGTGAACGGAAAACTTAGCTAAAATTTAGTGCTCGACAATCTTTCAGTGTCTCCCAAAATATCGATGCTTGTTTTCGGACTTGAAATAACAGTTCTCTAAATACTTCGACAGAGTCGTAGTCTAGTCCTACAGTTTTCATCCTCTGATTTCGTCCCATAGACCCCTTTCACACGAGGTACTCGCGGGTCAAGTCAGAAAGGGTTTCACATTATTATTCTGTCGCGACAAAACGATCTTGTCACGACACCAACTTGGAATTCGACATTCAAAATGCTAATGGTGTTGTCAGAAATCGTGCGAGTAGGACAAGTCGCCTAACTACAGAATTGGGTCGCGCATTTAAATTTTGTGAGCTGATTGATAAGCGTTGTTGTTGTTTACTTTTGGGATATGGGTCAGCGAATTAGAATGTGCATCGCATCCGCAAGGAGAGGATCGCAACCTCTTTGCATGATCTTTACTCGTATGTTCTTCTTCCACTTAGTTCGATCTTTGTTGAGTGTCTAGTGTGGATTTGATGTGTCCAAATAGGACAGCGACCTCTGGGCCTCTTTCTTCCAATTTTCCCAGGGAAGGTTAACTTTTCAAGACATTTTTTGAATTACCAAAGAATAAAATGATAGTACCACATGTTCCATTCAAATTTAAATTCACATTGAGCATATTTATTGTACTCTGTTTTAAAATTTTAAAATGCTAGTACTTTGTATGTGTAACACAGTTAAATCGTTAGCTGACACAGGGACGCTACCGCCGACGGCGAAGCCGATCTCCATTGATGGCTTAAAATTAGCTTCATGAGAACTAGAAACGATTTTTACCGTCAAATGTACTGAACGGATAGGTTTCATAACATGTGTACACTTTTGAGATGGGAAACGCCATTTTGGATATGACACATACCCGGAAGGTAAAAATCGTTTCTAGTTCAAATGAAGCTAATTTTAAGCCATCAATGGAGATCGGCTTCGCCGTCGGCGGTAGCGTCCCAGAAGTGCTTGAATTGTTGTGTTCCGGCATTCAGAGGTAAGATAGCTAATTCCTCAGTTTGTTGAGGATTCCGGGTGAAGTGCGTCTCCACCTTCGGCCTTATCTCATCTTGTTACCAGGTGAGATGAAGGCCTAGCGCTTCCCCATCGTACAATAAAAAAAAAGTATAACTCTTATAATCAACATTCTGTCACTTGGAACTCTGTACTGAAAACATTTAATATTTGATACTCTATTTTCATGTGAGACAGGCAGGTATTAATTGCTATTCAGTTTTGTGTCATCAGATTTCAACTCGAGGTGTGAACTGTGAACAACGCCATCTATTGTCCCGACAAACCAGATGGTATCTCGTTCATTGTAATTCTTCTCGCCCGCACGTTCTCGAAGGATGTGAGAGGAATTCAGAATAGGCCGCGGTTCTTCGAAGCACTTTTTAATGAAAAAGATGTCAAAACCCGCACTGACCTCGAAACAAGTATCGCATTCACTAGTGCTATTGTATACTGAAATAGATCCGGAGCTTCCAAGGTACCAAATAAACAGAAATAAAAATAAACTATTTTAATTTGAATATTATTTTAATTTATCTTTGGTTCTGGTTCATCCACTTCAATTCCTAGGGGGGTACAAAGCTGTGTTTGGACTTGGTTTGGTTAGTGGTAGAGCTTGTTAAGTCTGCCTGGCTTTCTACCACCATCTTACCTATTGTGTGACGCCATAACAACTAATATATTTGTTGCGTTCCGGCATTTAATTACCATTAAATGCCGGAATACCCAGTTCCTCAGTGTGTTGAGGATTCCGGGTGAAGTGCGGTCTTATCATAACTTAAAACCAGGTGAAACGAAGTTCAAGCGCTTTCCCGGCTTAAAATAAAGGGGAAAAAACATCTTTCCATCTTTCGCTCATACACACATTATCTTCGCTTATGATGCTTTTTCACATGAGCAAAATGTAGCGAATACTTTAGATCTTATATTTAGGAAGATGAAACTTTGGCGTAGAAAGTACACCAAAGTTTCATTGGGTTTTCAAAAACCCGATGATTAAAAATTTGCTTAGATTTTTTGAAAAAGCTATGTTTTTTTCTTTCCCAAATTTATCTCTGAAATGGCGCGATATGTTTGAGTAGTTTTTAGTTAAATAGGTACCTATCTAATAAGCTATTAAGTATACCTGGTTCTAGATTTTTTAATTTCCGACACCATTTTAGATAGCACGTAATCTACAAAATGTAAAAATATTTATTACCAAAGAAGAATATTTAGGTTACAATATAACACAAATGAAAATAGAAATTACTATTGTACTAGAGGAATTCCAATGAGACCCAAATGCAAAAATATTTTGCAAAAAGCTGTGTTTTTGCAAAATATTTGTCAATGTTTATCGAATACAGCATATCATTGGAACGAGTACTTGCTACAACAACCGTTTGCTTAAGGGGTAGAAGTATTTATTTTAAACAATGAATGCATTATCTACTTAAGGTCGCATTATCATAATGCATAAGATGAAGTGCGCAGGCGCATATGGAATATCTCTTGACGTAATATTGCACTTGATATAGCTACTGTGCCAAGATTAGGAGTACAAGGCAAAAGACGTCGACATACAATGCTAATAAATAAATATTACTAGACATTATTTTCATACAGCGCCATCTAGCCCCAAACTTAGCAAAGCTTGTACCTAATACGGGAGCTAGGTTACGGAAATAATACCTTCTTACCTTATTACATCTTTTGTTTTACCTATCATACAATACAATACCCAAACACAAAACAAACATCTATATTTATATCCACTAATGTTTGGTCTGGGTGGGAATCGAGCCTCGAAAATAAATTTAGACCAATCGGATCGCCGATTGGTCTAAATTTATTTTCGAGACCAATCATATCTAAATTTATTTTTATATTTGTCGCGTATATTACCTGTATTTGTTTCCTAGATTTTATATACATTTTCATGTCAAATTAATGTGTTCTAATCTCGAAAGTTTAAAATAAACTATTATAAATTTAGGTAAGAAGTCATAAAATAATAGGTTCACTTTTTTATTTTTATTGTGTTACGAGGAGCTGCTCTCACTGCAAATTATAATTATACGTAATTCACTTTCATGACCAAACCTCAAGGATCTTCAAATAAGTAGATTAACAACAGGGAGACAGAAAACTCGTAGGCATATTGCTTCACTGAGACCAGTCCTTATTTTATGTAAACAAACCAGGAGACGCCACCTCTCTTAGTATTCGAAGCTTGCTTGGATCTCTATCTGAGAATGTCCTTGTCTAGGTAAGAATGGTGACATTATAGTTAATATAGACATTTATTCAATAAAAAGTACAATTAAACTAACTATGTACAAAGGAATCAGTCAGATTACCTAAGGACCGTTACAAACGGCCTATAGGTAACTCAACTGTTCCAGACCAGTACCAGACGGAAGCGTGCCCAAGACACTGGCTGCATTGCCACGCTGAATAGCTATGCTAATTATAGTTAATACATTTGAATTATTTTTGCACTTTAAGTCTTAGGAGTAGCAATTATTTCTATAGCTAGCGTAAAAAAAATGAAGAAAAAAAAAGTTTTCCCCGATTCTAATAATCTATAAGCTAATAAAGTTTTAAACTTTATTAGCTTATACTTAATATAAGGTAGGTAAATAGCATTGGAGTGTACATTTTTATCGCAACATATATCAATATTAATACATGGTTATCTGAATTATGTAAAGAAATAGAAAAAGTTGGGGGATTATCGCGTGAGACAATTATTTTTCGTTTCACACAGCGCCATCATGTACATTTACATACATACTACATAGGTACATAATTATACAGTTTTGGGTAGGTGTGGTAGGATGTAGAACCTCCAAGTGGTCCCGTGCTACGGAATCGTTTATCGTCGGAATCGTCGGTGCAAGTTTTAATGTAAAGAGCTAAAAGAAATAAAAAAAAGTTTTGTGCTTATTATGCATTTTCTAAAATAGAAGGTTCTAGATGTTCTGCCATAATAGTCGGTTTGAATGACACCCTTGTATGGTAGGGGTTGGTGCTATTCCGGATATTGACAGTTGTTTACCAGATTAAAATTATCGAAGCAAGTATGCGAATAGCATACCTACTCCCAGGTATGCGGTAGAGACCAAGTTGGTAAACAATTATTATTTCCGACACGTATACTGGGCGTACGGTACTGACACCTGCTTCTAATAGTTGGATCGACGCTTTGTGGTCAAATTAATTGTGGTTTGCGGTGAAACGCCTGGGAATTGGTTCCCATCATCCCGTGGGAATTTCATAAAATCATCTCCTTTCTTAGTGCAGGTGCACTAAGAAAGGTTTACAATGCAAAAGTAAGATCTCATAAAAAATTAAAAGCAGTCTGCGAGTCAGCTATATATAAGTATATTTTTTTAATTGAGTACCTCTATATTATAGATAATCTTGATCCCAAATAAGTAAGACTTCGAAAATTGAAAAAAAGCCAACAATAAACTGAACCAAAGTTATCTTACTTAAGTACCTATAGCCGTTGACGTATTCACATTGATAAGACCTAGAAAGGTATCACGACAAATTTCCGCTAGCGGTCTTGTCTCAAAGGTCATAAGAACGAGGATAATTGAGATCGTCCACTTACGTCGACTGGGGTTTCGATTGGGGGAACCAACTGAGACGAAGACAAGACACCACAGCCATCTCAGAAATGAATAGAGACTTGCTTTTATAATGTCTGTCAGTAAAAATCACGAGTCACATAGTATATACTACTAAAAATAATCTAAAAATATGTAGCAGCGTATTGTAGTTCGTAATTTTGACACTATTTCCAGGCCGTTAGAAATAACGGCCTAGAAGGAGGCTCACGAAATGATTACCTATTGGCTAATGATGACGATGATCCTACAGATTAAAGTTCAAAGTAGATAAACTACTACATGATGAAGGCCAAGCGCTTCTTCATCAATAAAGAAACAATAATAGAGCATTTGCAGGTCATCCTGCCTGAGGTACAGCTGGAGCAAAGAGGGAAACCTGGGGAAACTGGACTGAAGTGGCCATAGACCGGGAAACCTGGCTCTCTGCTGTCAGAGGCCAAGATCTACTTTGGGTTGCTGCGCCGTAGCCAATAAGTACCTTAAGTGAGTAAGATAATAAAACAAACATTACAAGGTAAAGCAGTAAAAACTTACTTCAGCGGGACGCGGGGAAATCGAACGATCACAACAATATTGACTTTGACAGGAAATCTACAACAGCCTCTATTCATAGAAAACATATTTTGGTATATTATTAATTGACCTGATTAAAAATAAATGCCCAGACAAGCATCTTACTAAGGCTTAAACAAATAAAAAAAACAAATTAAAAAACGTTGGAAGGCTCTCAGCATTTATCGAGTTATTCTTCAAACACGACCAGACAAACACAGCAGTAAGAACATGTTATATATTTTCATAAAATCTATAGACAGACGTCTCTAAAGATCTCTGTTACTCCAATCCCGGCAAGGAGGTAGTATATCAAAACGTAAAGATACCAATAAAGTAATGGCATTGTACGGAACACATACCTACTGGAGCCAGACGGACACTTGTCGCTAAGTGCAGTTTCGACTGCGTTGGTTCTGACTTGAACAATGTGCTGTCTATAGTCTATAGCTAGACTACTCTACTTGGTAAATAACGCTACCATCATCATTGTCTATCGGTCTTCATTTAAATAGAACTATGAACTTTGGCTTAAATGATGAAAACAAAGTCAAAGGATTCAAAATCGCATCACCCGCCCAAATGCGTCTTATTAAGTCCGCCCAAACTGACCGGAGCAGTAGCTGCAGTTTGCATTCAGTTATTCAGATATTTGATTTAGATTTTGTTACTAAGCCTACGCTATCTTTCAGTCCTATATTGTATCTTTTGATTTGTAAGGTGGCTAATTTTAAAAGATCATAATTCTGGTGTTACGGCGGATTACCTGCCCAAAGATACAAATTATAGAAAAAATGGGTCCCATACAGTAAAACATATTTTTATCGTTTTTAATTTTAACTCTTTCGTTAAAACGGTAACCTACAAAATTCAAACGTGTTATATCAGTCTTTACTCTGATGTATATTTTTTTTTAACAACGAATTATTTTTTTTACAACGGATAAGCGCTTGGCTTCACCTGGAAACAAGTTAAGATAAGGCCGAAGGTGGTGACGCATTTTACCCGGCATCCTCAACAATATGAGGAACTGGCGATCTTACCTCTAAATGCCGGAACACAAAAATTTTTGAATTTTTGTTATGGCGACAGAATTAGGTAAGATGGTGGTAGCTAACCAGACGGACTCAACAAAGTCCTACCACCAACCAAACCAAGCACAATATTGTGCTCACCTTGGGGATCGAACCCGGGACCTCTGGATCTGAAATCGGTGGGTTGAACCACTAGACCACAGAGCCGGTTACATGTGGGTCAGAACTCTCAGTGTGCGAGTCAGACACGCATCTGAGACGCAAGTAGCAAGGCAAAAAGTTCAACAGCTTTGTTTTGAAGCTAGAAATATCGATTAGTGCGAGAATTCAATACTATTCTTTAAAATAACAGTTTATGAGCCAAAATTAATCTCTTTGATCACTTCGATCGATCAACCGAATCACTTTCGGCAGATATGGTATGTGCATCGCAAACACTGAAGTAGTATGAGCTTTTTCATCACCTCCACTACTTAAACCAATTTCGTTTACCATAAACATTTCAAAATTAAGGTGAGTACGTACCTAGATGGTAATACTTTGATAGCCTCTCCAAACTCAAGTCAATGACTTTCCAACCGGAAGTTTAGATAATATCCAACCACCACGAATATAGATGATTGACTGCAACATACATCCTTCTCGCTCTTACCTACCTGAAAGACATAGGATAGAGCTAGAGAGGATATATCGAAATGATCCTCACGTTCAAGGAAGTGGGAATGATTTCTGATGCCCAAGAAATATTAATCAAGTGTGTATTGAATCAAAAGTGTTATGTAAAATCGGTAATGTACATACTAGTGGTGAGATAATACTGTCTAAAAATAGCTGTTACTATCTTAGTATTAGTAGCCAATAATAGGTTTCTACTAAGCAGGTAACATATGGCTGCCGCGTATACTTATTGCTCTCAAACGTAGATCATTACATTACGAATGAAAAAAACAGGCAGAATAATTGGGATATTGTAGGTTTAAGTAGATGCTTTACTATTTCTGAAAACACAATAGAAACTTGGAGCTGGCAGACTGGAGGATCTCTCCTTCGTGTATTTTTGAACAGAAAACTATAAGAAGATACGTATCTATGGAACAGCGTCGCCTATTTAGTCTTTGGCGTCCTTTGCATTATTGCCTTGCATATTTTCAAAGTGCCATATTTTAAGATCACTCATTATTTACGAAGACACATAAGCGCTATTAAAAATTCTTTATTCATGAATGTCTTCCAAGTTTATGACCATAAGTTGCAGCTTTCCTTGAATTGAAGTCAGGATCACGTCTTATAAATATTATTCAATGACTTTTATCGACATGTTAATAAGGGTTATTATGGCTCATATCCGTACCGTGTCGCTTTATAACTCAGTAAGAATAGGAAAATTATCCACTTTAGGTACTATCCATAATAATTCAGCGTGTCCTTTTTTGTTTACAATATATCTTTTTTCTTGCTAAACCAACATGCAACTTGCTAAATCATTAAAGGTAAGTAGTTGAATAACTGTATTAAATACGGTGAAATGTTTCAGGGATTCGTATTTTAGAAAATAAGATCAAATGCGCTTTTTTATCTTTCCAAGAAACCACGACACATTTAGTTTAAACTTACCACGCCACATTTAAATTTAGAACGAATCCAATCACGAAAAAAACGTCTAGCCAAATCTCTGAGACAATTGTCATAAGCTGCCGACAGGTCTAATTGAAATATATTGCATCTCGTCTACTATGAAACGTAATCGATGCGCCGCCCTACGCTATTTTAAACCCAAAATCCTTCCAACAGAGCTGAGTTTTGCTTGGTATGCTATGATTTACGTTCCGTTCCATGGTACCATCTTTATATTATAGTGGTCAGCCATCGAAGATAATGCCTGCACTCGTGTGATTTGAGACAATCACAGGCCTTTGTTTTATTGGATCAAGTCGACTCTAGATGGATTAAATGGATCAAATTGAAGTAGTATGGAGTAAATAAATCTTTGTATCTCGCGACCACTTGTACGTAATTGAGGGGTTTCCTCTTCAAATTTAGAACATGTCGTGAAGCTGTTTGCAGAAAAATGTGTTGTTCTCTTTTCATAATTTTTGTTGGATGCCAAAAATGAATCTTTGTCTTCAGTGTCAAAAGTAATGCATTAATATTTTATTACAGTACAATAATTTTGCGCCATAATTTTCTAAATCAATTCAAGCAAATAAATACAAGTAGTTATGAACTCTAATACTGCGTTTTCGTCAGAATAGAATACATTACTAAGTAATAATGCTATCTAATATGTTATGTTACGTTAGGTATAACATAATTTTCCGACTTTCACTTAGAGCGTTGTGGATTAAGGAACGTACTCATAAAGTACTTATTTGAAATTTCCCTTAGCTAATTCTTAAATTTGAGTACATACAATAATGTGCCTTAGGTACTCTTTATAAAAAAATAGTTTAATAAACCTGATTTCTGTTTAGAATAGAGGTATGTGACGCAAAACACATGTGTAAAATGAACAATTTGGCATTTGCAGATTCGGCCAGGAAAAAAAACAGATTTTTTTTCCGATTTTTTTAAGGATCATCATCATAAAAATATGATATACTGACAATTGGATCTAATCAAAATTGGCGCTGCCGGTTGGTTGTGATACAGCTTAACCTTCTAGTAGATCTACTTCTAGGCTGTACTAATTGTATTTTGTCAGATAGGGGGAAGGGATGTATACATATAGGCACTTAGTTGCGTGGCAGTGATGACAAACCGCATTGGTCGTCTTTGAAAAAAATATATCGTTTAAGCCGTACTGCGTTTGAATAGTATCATAACCATCAAAAACATTACAACAGTTTCTAAAAAAACTTTTTAAAATGTTAGACTCTTATAAAATTGACCATTATTTTTATAATAGCCTTGTTTGTAATTAGAAACAACGATGTTTATCTACTTATATTGAATAAAACATGGCCATTAATACTACTTTAACCCCCATTAAGGATACGTACAAAGAATGACATAAGTGCAGTTAATGCGTGGTCGCATTACTGTCCCGTATTATCGTGAATTGTGGCTCCTTTATAGTTGCATTTGAGAATTTCTTTAAGATTGTGGTTGTGGTATTTTTAAATGAGTATTGAGTGTACATTTTATTTTCTCACAGTATTCCTCGCATCGTCCTCTTCCCTTTTTTAAATGTAGTAAGAAATACTGAAATATTTTACTAATTTTATTTCGATTTTTATTGTGCGACGGAAAAACGTCTGGTTTCAAGTTATGATGAGGCCGAAGGTCAACTATTTTACCTCTAAATGCCGGAACACAAAATGTTATGGAGATATAATTGGGTAAAATGATGGTAGCTAGCCAGGTAGGCTTAAACAAAGTCCTACCACCAACCAAACCAAGCACAACATTATACTCCCCTGCGGATACAACTCGACACCTCTGGATAACACCGGTGAGCAAACCACTACACCACAGAGGCGATCACTTTTAAGAGGTCCGTACTGAAAGGTTTTTTTTGTACGACGGCGATCTCACCTGGATTCAAGTTATGGAAGAAAGGTGGAAACGCACTTTAACCGGAATCCTTTAAACATGGAACAACATAGTCATAGTTCCAACTCATTATTTTTTTCTCTACGTATTCCTTTATCGAAAAATTGATACAGACCCACCTGGTGCGGCTGCATGGTAAAGTTTCAGTTCACGGTCAAATAGCGAATCCCATATAGAATACATAAATGAATAAAAATCGCTAGAGCAACGCATCGATACAAAGGAATTCTGAATAAATTCATGACCGCATTAAAAGTTCCATAGCTACCAGCGGAATGGCAATGTGATCGGCTTTATTTTTAAAATATTTGATCTGACGGAATACTTGACTTGTGAATAAAAACATACAGTGCAAGGAAATTATGCCAGAATCATGCATCGAGCATACTAAAGGTTAAAGCAGTAGAGCCCCATACATGAGTGATGATATCACAGGCCTGAAAGTAATATAAGATGGTGATATTTTTTTTTATTCTACTACAGGATGTGCTTGACCTTCATCTCACCTGATTTTCAAGTTATGATAAAGCTGAAAGTGGAAGCGCACTTCACCCGGAATCCTCAACAAACTAAGGAACTGGCTATCTTACCTCTAAATGCCGAAACACAACATTATTTTTAAGAATTGTTGTTATGGCGACTGAGTTGGATAAGATGGTGGTAGCTAGCCAGGTGGACTTGAACAAAGTCCTACCAACGAAACCAAGCACAATATTGTACTCCCCCTGATGATAGAACCCGGGACCTCTGGATCTGACATTGGTGGGCGAACGACTAGACCACAGAGGCGGTTAAATCTACCGTCTTGTGGTCTACCCGGGGTATATGTAATCACTGACTGGTGGTAGAACCTGTAGAAGTCCACCTGGCACCTGGCTAGCCACCTTCCAACCGAAGTGCCAAACAATTGCCGTGTTCCATAGAGGCGCAGGAGAGTCAGTGCATTCTAAGAAAGCTCGATCCATCGTTGACCTTCAAGAGATGGGTCAAGAGTCAAGGGTCAAGGTCAGAGGTCAAAGGGCAACTCTACATTTATAACAAAAAAGCAGCTATGATATGATGGAGAATGTATTCACATAAAATTATAATTCAAAAAAACTACTTAGGTCATTCTTAGTTATAGCTTTTACCTTATCATACCTACATGTCAATACGACATTCACTTGATCAATGCAATTTCACCGCGTTCCACGACTATCTAGCCAATAGGTCACAAGACAGCTCATATCGCGATTTCCGGCTGTACATCATTGCTTCCTTGTGCAGACGATGCGCGAATGATAATGCATAGACAAGACTAGACACAGAATATGACAGTAGGACACAGTTCATATACACGGTGGCAGAACATACATAGAAGATAACAGTTATTATGAGGATATACCTACCACGTTTTGATTGACATATTTGGCGCGGTATTAAATAGAAGGTAAGTACTAATGTAATTCAGCTTAAAAATGATGTGGCCGTAGACATAAATGGTTTTGATAAAATATTACAGGACATTCATTTCACACAGCGCCATCTAGCTCCAGACTAAGTAAAGCACGTAATATGGGAACTAGATTACAAATATAAACATATAAATAGAATATCCAAACACAAATGTTTTTCTTGATGTTGATGTTGGGAATTGAACCCACAACCTACAGCGCATAAGACTGATCTACTACCAACTGAGCTGCGAGGCTTGTTATACATTGTAATAAAAATAGAAATATTCCTTAGTTTTAAACTAACCCATGGGTTTTTATCGTGAAATAGTATTATATTCCTGTTGAGTAAAAAAATCACATGGATAAATAAATGGTGTTGTTAATGATGATAATAATGGGGAAATAATTCTAGATCATTTAATTAAACCAGTATCGTGTACAGGAAAAACTAATAAAGTGTTATTTTAATTCTATGTCGGTCATTTTTTATGGGCGCGCGGTCGCCAATTCAAATGAACTCTAATAATATCTTTAACTTTTTTTAAAATATTTAACCGCTTCTATGCTTCCCCACCGATTTCAGATCCAGAGATCCCGGGTTCGATACCCAGGGGGAGTATAATATATTGTGCTTCGTTTAGTTGGTGGTAGGACTTTGTTTGGGTCCACCTGGCTGCTACCACCATCTTACTTAGGTAATCCTGTCGCCATAACAACTCTAAAATTGTTGTGTTGTACTGTGTGTAAGATAGCCAGTTCCTCAGTTTGTTGAGGATTCCGGGTGAAGTGCGCCTTATCTCAACTTGTAACCAGGTTATATGAAGGCAAAGCGCTTCCCCGTCGTACAAAAAAAAAACAAAAGATAGATGAAATCTATGGTTAAGTCACTTGTCACTGGTCTCATGAATAATAGAAAGGTTAAGTTTTTTATAAAGAAGCTTAGCATACTTACCAAATTTGAAATTAAGTCAGAAGTGCAATCTAACGTTTGACATCAGAATAAGAACAAAATAATAGCACACAAACAAATTAAATACTTACTATTCCAGAAAATAAATAAAAAAATATTACAGGACATTAATTTTACACAGCGCCATCTAGCCCCAAACTAAGTATAGCCTGTAATATAGGAACTAGATTACGGATAGAATACTTAAATACTTTTTGTATATACATACGTACTATATGATACAACACCCAAACACAGAACAAACATCTATATTCATCACACACATGTTTGTCCTGGGTGGGAATCGAACCCACAGCCTACAGCGCAGAAGAACAAAAGCATCCTGAATCTATTATTGGTTCATTGACATTATGGTCTTAGACCAATAAGGAACCCGACAATTTAGTACGACATTTACATACGGCTTCAAAATGACCATAAAATCTATTTGTCATTCAACGAATGTTCGAAAACCTATTGTCGGGATAAAATTATTTATTTTATGCTGTTCATACTTACTAGGACTAAGATTTGACCAACCCAGGTCCTCTTTATTTGGAACTGGTACTCCCAAAATGTCATGTGTTGGTAGAGCCTAGCCTTCCTCGCTGTATGTTGTAGGTTCGATTCCCATCCAGGACAAACATTTGTTTGACCAATATCGAATATTTTGACTTAAAGTATCATTAGAAAGTATGTTTAAAGAAAACAATCGTAAGTAGGTATATAAGTATTCCATCCGTAAAATTGTTCATTTATTACAAGCTATGCTTTGTGTGATAGATGACGCTGTGTGAAATGTCTACTTATCTTACTAAAGTTTAGTAGTTATACGATCAATAGTTTTTTTTTATTTAGTTACCTACTACATTACAACTACCAACTATTGAACTAGAAAGGGAGACACACTATTTTATCCATAGGTTAAAAACAAGATCAATAAATGTAATTTACATTAGTGTGTGTGAATAACTGTTTTAATTGATGATGTAAACATTTAACATAAAACATTTTCGTTTTATTGACATTTTTATCGTTTTATTTAGGTATATCTCTCCCAACGACAAACGACAAACATTATTATGTTCGAGTACAGCAAAGAGCGACGGAATCGGAACACTGGCCGCATAGAATACCCTTGCAGTTCCAAAATAGAACATTGACAATGAAAAGAGAACTAAGTAAATCGAAGAATTCAAAATCGGAATTCTACTCACACGTTTGTTTTGCAATGAAAAGTGTTGCAACTCGGAATTAAAAAGGATATTTTGAATAAGTACGAATATTCAATTACAAGAACATTCAATCACAGTTGACACCTAATTTGTTTTGAAAAATGCAGGCTCTTAATTTATCATGCAATGCACTAAATGACTAATGGCATTGCCATTTGCATTTAAACTGACTAAAGAACACAAACATGGCTATCCTAAGAACTGCTTGGCTATAAACAATGATTCAAACACTTTGCTTCTTACTATTGAACAGAGAAGCTAATAGGAAATTCTATCATGAATTGATGGCTATTTAAGGTCAACAACCAATTATTATAGTTTTTAATGTCGATTCACTTAACGTATATATAGTATTGCCTTATTTCTGCGGCAATCGCGGCTAAAGAATCGACCCCTCCAACTAAGTCCATGGATGTTGTAAAAGCCGACTAAGTAATCTCACCAGCGGTGTCCTTCAGTGTACACATTTACTGCGACCTCCAATCCACCTGCCAAGCGTGGTGATAATGTCACAACCCTTTAGCTGTGAAAGAGACTCTGTCCAACCGTGGACACTAATGGGCTGTTCATGTGATCCATAGCATTGTTATCCGTCAGTCAAAGATTTAATATATTTGCCATCAACGATGATAATTAACGCATAACCCAAGATAAAGATTCTAGAAACTTTTTGGGTTTCTTCCTTTTGTAATGTGGAGGAGCGTCTAAGAAAGGATTTTAAGAGATTCCCATGGAAGGACGGGAACGAAGTCCCATGTGACTCACTTGTATTTATTTTATTTAATATCTCTTATCTCTTAAAACCCTCGAAACTTCATCGTGCAAGGAAGTTTACGATGGAACAAGCAATCTATCTTACAGTGGTACAATATTATATCTTAGCTCAGTAGGTAGTATCTCTGCCTTCTGCACTGTAGGTTGTGGGTTCGATTCCTACCCAGGACAATCATTTGTGTGATGAATATAGATGATTCTTCTGTGTTTGGGTGTTGTATCATTTAGTAGACGTATGCATTTACAAAAAAAAAACGTATGTTAGTATTCGATCCGTAATCTAGTTCCCAAATTACAAGCTATGCTTAGTTTGCTGCTAGGTAGTAGGCGCTGTGTGAAATGAACGTCCTGTAATATTATTTATTTGTTTATGTGCCTCCGATCAAACTAAATTGCAGTTTTCCGAGCCAAACAGAGCGAATAAAGAACTGTTGTATGTTACTGCGTACTTCCTAGAAATAATTTTAGTGTTCGCTCAGATAGCTATTGGCGGTTTGGCAAGGTTTGAAATGTAAACTTTCCTTGAAAACCGAGCGATTACATTTCGGATTCTATATCGAGAATGTTTTGCACATTTACAAATCGCTCTTGAATTTATAACAATGTACGAAATGTAGGAACCTAAGTATTATAATATATACCTTACATAATGAAATTTGCATTTTATATTAAAAAAGCATAACAAATCAATAATTACATTATACCTCTATTTAAATTAATCAAAGTAGGTTCATTTGTCATCCATGCACTTTCGCCATATTATATAGTTCATTGATACCTTAAGTATTTGTGAAAAAATTGTGGGAACGAGAATCAATAAAATCTCTGACTCATCGGTTTTCTTTTCGCGTTCTTGCCACGGTGGAACTTTTATATTCATAAATAACGGGATATTTTCAGTTTTCCAAATCATGAACTTCTGTTCATATCAAAGAAAAATCTAATACGGCGAATGCAAAGAAATCACTATTCGAAAAACAAATACACAATCCTAAATGTGAAATAATTTTGAATTTGGAATTTCTAACCAAACGGCAGATTTAAGACTGACATTAGAGGGTTAATGTGTTATCTTAAATGAGTTATGTTATCTTGTATTTATTTTGATAAAAAAATAAAAAAAGAGATCAAAGTGGCCAGTTCGACAAAATGCCAATATAATGTCTGGTGAAATTGGCGTATTGGTGATGGGTTTTCTAACTATTATGATTGAATCAAAAATGTGTAATGAGTAACTGGACTCAAAACTAGTGACTCAGTGTACCTATTGTTTTGTTGTTCAAGCAGAATGATGGAGGCATGACCCAGGTCATCGATTGTTTAAAAATAAAACTTGCCAAACCGCCTCCGCCTACGAAAATCGCATCACTACCTACTTGCAGTTGCTCGTTTACGTTTTATGTTGAAACCTTTTGCATATTTGATCGGAAGTTGGCAAAATAATAAAACTCATCTAACCTCCTTGATTTAATCTAGGACCATTTAAAAAACACAGATCAATAAGGAGGTTCTAACATTATTTATCGAGAAACGGGTATTTATCGCGTATTTTACCAATATTTATCCCGACGTTTCGACGGGGTTGAGGTTCTAACGGTCATACGGAGGGTACGGAATTATAAACAGTAGTTCTTTGGTATATACTATATATAATACGATAAACACATAAAAGTGTCCTTGCCAAGATTGCTTCAAAACACTCATTAAATTAAAGTCAACGAACCTAATTACACTACTATCGTCCATATGCCTAAACATATGCGCGTGAAACGTCGATCTGTCACCAGCTCGTAAATCAGCACACAAATCGTTCGTATGAATTTATTTTGGCAAGAGCATGACCTAAATAGTTTGTTTTGAAAACATTTTCTACAACTCGGAAAAGCTAGCTTGGATTGACGCGAAAATATAACCGAGTCAAAAATGTGGCGAGAAAGAAAAATACCATTGCAAAACTTATTTAATTGGATACAAAAAACAATACTACAAATCCAAACGCTTCGCCAACGTACAATAAAAAAAAAGTGTTTTGAGCCCTAAAGTTTCAAGAGAAACATTTCCTCCCTGTGTACTTCCGCTTGTAAAATGGGTTGTGTTCTAATGAATTAATATGTAGCTAGCCATCGGCAGATATTTTCTAACCGCCTCTGTGGTCTAGTGGTCCGCCCACCGGTATCAGATCCAGAAACCCCCAGTTCGATCCCCAACTTAAGGACTTTGTTTAATTCCACCTGGCTAGCTACTTCCAACATACCTAACTCAGTCGCCATAACAACAATTCTTTAAAATAATGTTGTGTTCCGGCATTCAAAGGTAAGTCAGCCAGTTCCTCAGTTTGTTGAGGATTCCGGGTGTGATGCGCTTCCACCTTCGGCTTAATCATTGTTTAAAAACAGGTCAGATGAAGGAAAAATCTCCTCGTAAAGAGAAAAAAATATTCCATCTTTTACTTTATTTGATCACCCTTTACCGTTAGGCTCAAGATGAACTTCCTTCCGTGGACCATTACATTGTGGAAACGTCTCCTTGTCGAGGTTTACTAACCAAATTAATGCAAATGATGCAGCACCCAATACAGAACAAACATCTATACTCATCACACAAGTGATTGTCCTGGGTGGGAGTCGAACCCACAGCCTACGGCGCGGACGGCGGAGTTGCTACCTACTGAGCTATAAGGCGTACTATCTATCTATCTCTAAAATAAACTAATATCTTTATCACAAAAAAAAAAAAAAAAACTTTAAACAACTTATGTTGAAAAAGATGGCTAGCTAGATACTAAACGAACTCAACTTCCAAACAGCCACATCCATTCTCAACCTAATCCTTGTAAATACTATGGTCTTGTCTTGTATCAAATTAAACAAAACTACCCACATATTTTATTAGATTTAAAATGTTATGCACTGTACGTAAAACTATGATAATTATGTTACTATGTTTAAGTTCTCATGTAAGTGAATTTTCTAATTCTTTTTGAGAATAAAGCGTATATAAACCTAAATAATTAATAACCTTATCCAAATTGTCGTTAAACATTAAATGGTTAATACAACAATCATGGCCCCATAATCATTTAGTGTAATTTAGTTCATAACGGTCACTCAAAGGCGCGACCTTCTTCATCAAACATCATTTTTTGGGCTATCAAATTCGAATCATCATCAGTAGTAGACTTAGCACTATTAGCAGCGGGTCGTGGAGTAGTGTTTACAGTTTTTTTATAGTTTTTACCGACTATGTCCATGTATTATTGGTTTTTGCAGAGTTTTAGGTTAGGCTAGCTTACATAGCTTTAATTTAAAAAGCCACAAAGCTCAGTAGTTAGGCTCTGCCTTCTGCGTTGTAGCTTGAGGATCGATTCACACACAGGACAAAAATGTGTGATAGATGTTTGAACACATCAAACATTCTGGTACCTACCTATGCCTGTATCTAGGCATAAGGTAAGCTCCCATTAAATAGATTCCAGCTCATTTTTATTTTTATTTTGGTACCAACTCATCCTCGCCATCTCTAGGCCAGAGCCTAGAGCTATACAAGCCTTGAGATTAGAACTTAACCTACAATTTATAAAAAAGCCTTAATTAATAAAAATAATTTTAATAAATAAATATTTTAGAACATTAATTTCGCACAGCGCCATCAATTCCCAAGATAAGCAAAGCTTGTAATATGGGAACTAGATTACGGATAAAATACTTGTATATATATTTCTAAATACATACTTATCATACAACATAACACACAAACACAGAACATACATCTATATTTATCAAACAAAAGTTTGTCCTGGGTGGGAATCAAACCCACAACCTACAGCGCAGCTACAGATAATACTGTAAAAGGAATATACATTGTTGATAGTTGATGGTCTTGAATTTGCATTCAGCAGGGAGTTTGGAGCATTAGGGGTCTTTGTTTTTTTTCGCCACGACGTACCTACCACGTGCACGGCACACGTTGGATTCTACCGGAAAGGACAACGCATTTTGGCAATAGTGGAGTAGCTATTGTAATGATAAATTTTGGACGTAAAAACAATAAAAATACTATAAATAATTATAACAGGTAATTTCCATTTATTCCCTTAGGAATAGATATCTGTGCTAGTCTCTAGATATCTGTGCAATAATGCCCGAATAAATACGTTAACGCAACTCCAGACTTTAGCTTTAACAGTTTAACATTCTAGAAATATGACATTTTGATTTGACAATTTAGGGGGCAGTTTAAATGAGCGATATAAACTGCAACAAAGATTATATTGTTATTATATTAGATGTATATATTTTTATAAAAAATCATATGTTTTTACTTTTAACGATTGGAATTAAAACACATTAAATAATTTCGCTTTATAAATGGCCATCTAAGTTTTGATTAATATCAATTTCTCCAATCATTCAAACATTTAATGCTGATATAGGAGTCACCATTGAGTTAAAGCTATTTGAACTTAGTGTTTACTTGCAATTAGTTACTAGATACTTTAGCCTGTAAATATGTGTTCAGTTAATTGCCTACTCAACACAACGCCTTTTGTTGTATTTCAGTGCGTATAGGAACCTAGAAACTATTGCTTGATTTATCCTTATATTGCAATGTTAATGGAAACGTTAGCGAATTCAAATTATTTTTGAATTATAAATGAGTAATACAACTTTTCATCTGCAACTGAGAAATAAGAAAATTGAGCCCCAACAACAAAATATTTTTAAGGTTTGTGTAAAACGACTTATTTACACTCTCACTCTGTCCAAGTTTTCTAAAAAATGCATATTAAAGATAGTTTACATGTACTATGTCACACAAAAAATTAACCATACTTTACTGTTTTACCCCTTCCAAAGCTGCGGTACTTTTTTATTTATGATAGTCAAGCGTTTGATCACCAGCTCACTTTGTTCACATGTGTAAATTATACATAAGTCGCATACTATGTAATACTATTTATCAAGCATACTATTTAACAAGCCTCATAGCTCAGTTGGTAGTAGCTCTGCCTTCTGCGCTGTAGGCTGTGGGTTCGATTCCCACCCAGAACAAACATTTGTGTGATGAATATAGATGTTTGTTCTGTGTTTGGGTGTAGTATCATATAGTACGTATGTATTTACAAAAAAGTATTTAAGTATTCTATCCGTAATCTAGTACCCATATTACAAGCTATGCTTAGTTTGGGCCTAGATGGCGCTTTGTGAAATTAACTATGACAGATAGACTATGATCCATGGTCAGATTAGATATCACATTCCTAAAATAAGGCCATAATGACATAATGTCATTTTACCGCCTCTCTGGTCTAGTGGTTCACCCACCGATTTCAGATCCAGAGGTCCCGGGTTCGATCCCCAGGGGGAGCAATATTGTGCTTGGTTTGGTTGGTGGTAGGATTTTATTTAAGTCCGCCTGCCTAGCTACCACCATCTTACCTAATTCTGTCGCCATAATAACAATTATTTAAAAAAAATGTTGTGTTCCGGTATTTAAAGGTAAGATGGCCAGTTCCACAGTTTGTTGAGGATTCCGGGTGAAGTGCGCCTTCACCTTAGGCCTTATCTCAACTTGTAACCAGGTGAGATGAGGACCAAGCGCTTCCCCGTAGTACAATAAAAAAGGTATATAAAAAGGTACTATATTATCAAAACAAATAAACGCAACTCGTTGGAAGCTGAAAATTCACCCGGTGAGTTTGACGTACGAAGCCAATAGTTCAGCACCCAACGAGTTAAATTTGGTCAAACAAACTCAATTCATTCACAAGAAATCCCTTGTAAACAAACCATGAAGTCTCCATACCATCCTTTGTTCAGCAAGCAACAAAAACACATTGTTTGCCACGTGTTACGCGTTATGACTGCCTGACGATGGGACCTGGGTTCGAATCCGGACAGTGCTAAATAAGGATAAAGGGCGTATTTAATGGACAATGTCTTACCCACCACCCATACCCGATTCGTATTATTGTAGGCTTGACAGACTATACGTAATAATACGAAGAGAGAAACAAGTATTGGATCCTCGGCTTCGTTGTTTCAGCGTAATTGAACTTGTACTGCTGTTGATTTATGTTAACTGGGCAACGGATTCGCTGTTTTTGGGCGGCTGAATGAAGACAACACAGGTGGTAGGACGAGCTAAAGTCCGACAGCCCTTCTGCCAAAGTCCCGCGCCAAACGGTTAGCGATTTTCCATCATGTCAGTGCGCTGGAGAGCCATGCTTGTCTAGTGTCTAGGAAAGCTTGATCGGAATTGTTGAAAGGCCTAGCTTACCAAAACCTCAAAAGCTGACTATGTATCTATATATTCTATGCTTATGTGGGAATGCGGCTACCATTCAGTTTGTTTATCTAACTACATAAATACCTTACAAAAATAATCTTTTGAAATGCAACCATTACCTTACATATGTATGTGAATCATTATTACAAAAATCAAAGATTAAACAAGGTACTTCAATAGGTACTTCATAGTAATTTGCGCGGGAACCGATTTTACAGAAAAAACTGCCGGCACTTCACTAGATAATTGTACTCTAATAAACGAATTACCACTATTGCTCACTATTTATTATTAAATAATTAAATTTACATGTGTTCTTCAATGTTTACATTATTTTATACCAAGAGACTTTTATCGTTTTCAAAAGGTAAACAATGACTTACCTAAATCTATCATCATAAAAACACTATTCGATAGCCCGGGAATTCGTTCTCGTCATCACAGCTCCACCTATCGGGTTCAGTCGTGAATCTAAACTATCAAGGGACACAAACACACACACAAAATTTCATCAAAATCGGTCCAGCCGTTTAAGAAGAGCTCAGTGACAAACACGTAAAGAAGAAATTTATATGTAAAGTTGAGTCTATTTAATTATAAACAATACCAAGAACAGTGACTCAACCCGAAAATATAAAACTAATTACGTTTTCATATAAACGCAGACGTTCTATATTTAATTGTAACTCAAAATACTTACAGGTTTCCAGGAAGAATTCACCGGTTCGCACTTCAAATGCAATCGAAGAAAGAAACACGACAACAGTTTCGATGTTCACAGATACACGCACGATCACTGGGAGGAATCCTAGTACGAAAAATCCTTTCAACGGAATGCTCGAAAGGACGACTGCATCGACCGAGCTTAGCTTTACCACTGAAGGTATCAGCGCAGCGTGAGCTTTTCAGCGGTGCGCTTGCGACTGTAAATACAAACGCCGTTGCGTACGGCCATCTCTCTCTGTCTCGCTAATTCCTGAGCTGCTTGTTCCATTGCTATCTCTCTCGCCCTCTCTGTCACCGATGGAAATGAGGAAAAACGCGCGTAAACACAAACGATTCTTACATAAGACTATTATGATTTATTTAGCTCGTTGATTAATTATTTTTCTTGTTTTCGTTTTGCTGTTGTTAATTTTGGCGCCCGTTCAATGATAACACGCGTGGAAATGGAATTCGGCGTCTTTGATGGTCTCTTTTGATGTTTTATAAGTAGTTTTATGAAAAACTCAGTTATTATGTTGATGGTTAACTTTATTACCAATCGTTATGGTGTTAAGAAATAAGTTTATTTCTATTGGCATACATTCATGTGTCAATCTTGAACCTACTTTTTGTTTACAATAGGCATACGGTAAGCGGTTAACGTCGCTTATGAACACTTATAACACTAATAGCATCACTCGCGCGTCGCCGACCCTTTAAAAACATTAAAAAGCAATTTTGAAGTGAAAACTTCTTTAGGCGCGTTGGGCATTTTTGGAGATGGGAAACAACCATTCAACTCACGACACCATACACCTTGCCAGCATCACTTATGACACATTTGAATATGCAGACACGAGCAATTGGACACTTGTACGAGCTAATTACAAAGATCCGTGCCGAGAACACTTCAAAACCCTTCAAATATTAACGTCAGTATCACAATATAAATGTCAGCGTTAGATTGTAAGCCCTCTGAAGAGAGCCGAGGACGGTAATCATCAATACACACGTGTATCATACGACGTTTTTCACGAACTTGTGAATAAAATAACAATAAAAACTATAATATATTTCAACAGTGAAAACGAGTTGTGAAAAATGATTCGCTATGGCGGGCCACAGACTAAAGGGATGAGGTTTTTTTTATTTTCCGCGCATAAGGTTTGCGCCTATTCTGCCACGTACAAAATGGGGAATTTAAGGTTATTTTTTAATATAGAGAAAACAAAAGTTATATTTGAGTGAAAGTTTTATTTATTAAACACGTACGAGTAAAAATTATCTATTTAAATAAGAAGTTGCTTGAAATGAGCAAGCAATAGGGACATTAATTTATTTGTTCTATTGAACACGATCTTTTTTTTGATTGAAAACTTTTTTAAGAACAAAGAAAATCAACCAATATTTTTTTTTGAATCTATAACTCACTAGTGAGTTGTACATTTTTTTAATGAAAAGTCACAGTTTGACTATGGGTGTCATTCTGTGCCTAATTGCGGTGACCACATAGAGCCACTTTATGAGCAAGTGTGTTGAAAATAATTATATTCTACTCTTTTGACACGTTTGACTTTAAACACATTGTCACGTTATATTTACGATACTTAGAAGTAAGGGTAAGGACCTGGAAGACTGACTCTACCTATAGACTCCTCATGCCATTCTTTATTTTTTTTGATCCCTGTACTGTAGATATACATGGAAAAACCTCAGCAGACCATGCACAATTATATGGTTCCCGGGAGGAAGTCCTTTTGTACCTATCGGTCATTTCACGCAATTCGTAGGGTTTTTTCATTGTACGACGGGTTAGTACTTGGTCTACATCACACTCGAATTGTCGTCTTCGCTGTTGTGAAGACGACACAGAAACGGCAGGAATTAAGAATTACTTTCACACAATGAGTGTGTAATTAGGCCTTAGAATGCTTTACTACCTACTCGGGCACAAATTTCTTACTAGCATCAAATCCAATACGGAAGAACAATATTAAAATGGGCGTGTATTATTAAGAATATAATACAAGGAAGCTAGTTTCCTTCGCTCCGAAGATAATGTTTTCTAGGATCTGCTGTCAGCTCGTCCGGTTTTCTTGCGAGGAAATTAGTCCCGATTTCTAACGTCTGGGTGGTATTTTGATACACGATCCATCCATTTATTGTTCATACAAATGTGGTGGTCTCGGCCTAAGAATAGGACTCCTCATACTCAGCTGTAGATATTGTAAAAGGCGACTAAGTGTTCCTAGTTGATTGTTGGTATATAGTAGTAAAATCTCATGATAGACCTACTTTTTAAATTACTAACTTTATTTCGACTTTTCAATTGTATTAATATCTATTCTTTTTCGTATGTTGTTTTTCATTATTTGTTTATACTTATCGCTTCCAATAAAGCTTTGAACATTTCTCTCCATGCGACGGTTGCCTGGAAGATATCGCTTTTAGCGATAAGGCCGCCCGTTGGTGTTTCCAATCAATCGAGTGTTACTTATTTACTTTTACTTTCACTGCCATGTGAAGATTAAATAATATGAAGATAAAATCATACAACATCCAACAGTGGTTGGTAACAGGCTATTTTGCTTATACCCAACAAGCCTCCACTGAATTCAACTTCAATTTAAAAAATATGTAAACTCTTCCGTTTCCTAATTTAATCTTAATCAGTCTTTAACCCTTATTTGTCCTTATTTAACAGTTTCATGAATATCTACATCACATTGTAACGCTGTTGGATCACTGGTTCAATAAAATATATGACAATTAATAAATAAATAACTAATGTTTTTAATTTAAAAGCTAGCCCCAAACTAGGCATAGCTTTTTTTTAATCAATACATACTTACAGTTCTGTGTTTGGGTGTCAGAACAAACTTATAGTGGAAACTTTATTTCATTATAAACTAGGTTCTTCCGACGTGGTGTCAATAAAATGTAGCCGATATATACCTCTGCAATGTATGTTAAAAATGTTAGTTCAACCCGTTTAGTAGCCTTGGCATAAAGAAGCTAATAGATCGAATCATTTTTTTATGGCGATATGTGACTTCTCGTTCCCATCCTTCGAGAACTGATTTATGGGATAAGAAGTGGCTTATGTCCTTTTCCCGGTCTAGGTTTCAGATGATCCCGTTTAGTTTAGGAGTCAAGGGGAACTTTATTTTTTTTGTACTATTGAACGACGAGGAAGCGCCTTCACCTCACCTGATTACACTTTAAGATAAGGCCGAAGGTGGAGGCGCACTTCACCCGGAATCCTCAACAAACTGAGGAACTGGCTATCTTACCTCTAATTGCCGGAACAATTTTTTTTTAATAGTTGGTATGGCGAAAGAATTATGTGAGATGGCGGTAGCTAGCCAGGACTTGCAAAAAGTTCTACCACCAACAAACCAAGCACAATTTTGAACTCGCCCTGGCGATCGAACCTGGGAACTCTCGATTTGACACGGAAGGCGAACAACCAGACCACATATCAAACTATCCCTTTTATTGGTAAGCTCTGTGTGGCTTGTTCATGTTTGAAGTATCATTTATAAATGTACCTAGTTAATTAATTAGTTAATTACCATTAACAAATTACCATTCAACAAGCCTCACTGCTCAGTTGGTAGTAGCTCAGACTTCTGATCTGTAGGTTTTAGGCTCAATTCCCACCAAGGACTAATATTTGTGTGATGAATATTGATGTTTGTTCTATTTGGGTGTTATATTGTATGGTAAATAAGAATTTACAAAAAAATATGTTCAAGAATCATTTCCGTTGAAGTTCCCATATCACAAGCTTTTCTTAGTTTGGGACTAGATGGTGCTGTGTAAATTGAATGTCCTATTATCATATAAGTAATATTTATTCTATCATTTATTTAGAAAGAGGCCCTTCAAGTGGCGACTTTTAAATTCAGACTGTAAATATTTACTTCGCAGGGGCATCCGCCAAGTTGCTTTAGAAAGTGGCTATTTCAGAATAAATCTTAAAGGATATCCCTAACTGTCCACTTCCGCATTCTACAATCGGAACACCTCTCTCAAAAGAAATCGGAAGTCACCTCCAAAATAGCTTCATTTCATTCCATCTCGTTCTATCCTGCATTCCTGTACATTTCTTTCAATAAGTTAGTAGTACTTCTTTGTCCCTCATCTCAGACCGTCAATCAATCAGTGAGGTTGAGGGTCGCGCCACAAATTAGTTGGTAAATCTACGAGTGCCACAAGTATCCGCTTCCGGTGATGTACGTGTCTATGTATAATCTAGTCAGGTATGTGTGGGTGTGTTTGTGTGCGTGCCACGTGCCATACATTGAAGCCACAAGACATGTGCTTTGATTTTGATAGAAGCTTAAGTTAAGGTGAGTGCTTAGCAACTTTGTGATAACAGAAAATGTAAAAAAAATATGAACTAGAATTACGTAAGGGCACCAGTCTTTCAAATCTTTATTGAAGTAGCTGAGACATGGGCCCTTAAACTGAGTGAGAAAAAGAGGATAGATGCTCTTGAAATGTGTTGCTGGAGGAGAATGCTAAAGATAACATGCATGGAATTACAAACGAACAAATCCATTCTTCGATAGCTGGGTGTCAAGTAGCTACTCTTCTCCATTGTGCAAGCTCGATTTATGACCTTCTTTGGGAACGTGTCACGGCGAGGTGACGCCTTAATAGAGAGCCTTGTAGTTTAGGGCTAAATCAAAGGCACAGGACAGATCGCCATCACGCTTTACTAACCTGATAAAATCTGGACTTGATGGTTTCCTAAGCCAGTAATATGAAGCAGCAATAAGAAATGAATGGCGGCAGATTGTAAAGCATGCCACTAATCTCAAAATGTTAAAATGATGACCACGACCATTCTGCCAAGAGTAATAACGACTAATAAGAACTGCAAAGAAAGTTCATAAGTTATTATACGGCCTAGGATCCAGTATGTTAGGCGGCTTCTGGGAAAGTTTGCTCCATCGAAAGCCACATCATAGCGGACAAAAGCTTGCACATTTCAAACAAAAAAAAATTGCAGACATAATTCTAATCTGATCAGGAATAAATAGCAAGTAGTAGTATCGTCATCATCATCAAACGCTCTTTCACTACTAAATCCTGTGGGCTATTTTTATCTCACTCTGTCAAGGCCTTACTCCTGCCATCCCCAAATCTTGCCCGATGTTCTTCCCAGCTCTATTTGAGTTTGGTAATACGGTCACCTACCTTCATCCAACGCCGGATTTTCGTACTATGCACTCGGTCTGTGAAATAAATACCTAAAGTATGCTTCTTATGCGGGTACCTCGCAAGCGAAACCGCAAGCAGCAGTCTTATAGCCTGCATCGGCAACATAATAATAAATCCGTCTAGTTAGCTGGCTGGGATTTGCAAATATAGTCGTTTCGCATTTAAATCGAGTCATTTACGAGTGCCGCCTCTACGGTGTAATCGATTAATTCTACATTTTATTGATAAGAATGTTTAGGTACATTAACATAACTCGGTTTAGTTGGTGTATACACCCAGCAATGGTGATTGACCCCTCCAACTCAGCAGAGGAAGAAATCAGAATCAGAAGAAAGGCAGCTGCTTACTTCCGTTTACTTTTATCAGTAATCCGCCTACATAAATAGATAAAGGCAAAACCCTACAATTTTGACGAAGACTGGTAAAGACGAAGAATAAGATGCTTTTATCGAACTATTTTTTAAAAAACATTGTTTAACCGCTCCTGACGCCATCGCAGCCAAAGATCGCACCCGGTTGCGGTAGCGGATTCAATAGATACTCTTTATACGGTGGCGATGAATATTTTTTTTTTTCTGTTCGTTGTACAAGACTTCTAATGGTTCGTTGAAATAAGTTTTGGAGTAATTGAAAGTGGGCCATCAGATCAATCAGAATAAGACATTTTTAAGTAACTGTTTCTATAATCTAAACAAGAGCTAGTTTATATCGAAAATATAGGTCATCATTTTCGCCATTTGGGACGATGGGACAGACAGAACCTCGAGGTTTTCCTGGGCAAGGGTAAGGTCTACGATATTATATGTTATATAAAAGGACATTAATTTTACACAGCGCCATTTTGCCCCAAACTAAGCATAGCTTGTCATATGGGAAGTAGATTACGGATATAGAATACTTCAATACTTTTGTAAATACATACGTAGGTATACAACAACGATGGAGTGAGATTTCTCAGAAATTACCTAATAACACTATTTTAGAAGGTGTTGAGGTCTTATGTAAAAGGAGAAAAGCTTGCTGGCAGCTGACAATTTGAAAATCCGTTCACTGTTGGTTGCCGATCAAAGTCGAAAGTGTTCCCATTTCGGACAGTGAACGGATTTACATTATTTTATAATTGAAAACAAAAATATGACCGACATCCTAAACCGAAAGAGAAACGCGGCCCTTTTTTTTAGTTAACCAAATTCGCGGGACCAATCGCATATTACTTGTCACATATTATTAAAATTGTTGGGCCTAAAACAAAAGATCTATCGTTACAGTTTCATTAATTTGTTCCATTTTTTCAATTCGGTAGGACTAACATACCTAAAAAGTTTGTGCACTGACTTTCCAGGGCAAGATGGTTAGAAGTACGAAGTCCAGTAGGTACCTAGTTATAAACATAGACGAAATTCTAAGTGGTCTTGTTGTACAGATATTAGGCTAACGCGAGGCTAAATCCGTCGCTTCCTGAGACTAGAAATAAGTCTCGAATGCACTAATTGCTACATTCATTACTAAATTGTGAGAATATTATATTAGTTCACCGAATGGGTCTTATAATATTGGAATATTTGTTACTGTAGCTGACGCTTACTTTTCAGTACGCCAATGCAACTCGTTACTGATGATTTAAATTGAAACATGTGAAATGATTCTTGCCGTGCTTGACTCGGTGGAGGCCAAGGCCACAGACCAAGGCTGAGCGGCATAAAGACACCATCTTGCAAAATCAAGGATCAGTTTGACCTGTCATCAACAACAACAAGCTTATTAATGGATTCTATACAATATACTACGATTAGATTTTGTTTGTCAGGTATAATGGGTGTCTTTCCTTAGCTCTTAGCGGTATAACTATTAGTTTCTATATTTATTTATGTTTAAATATTTTTCACTGACCATTTACACAAACTTACACAAAGCAGCATAAAGCCAGTATTTTATACGTTATTGAAATGTTATTTTGAACCCATCATTACACAGTAAGGTATCATCTCCTTTAGGTTGGTGGTAATAAAATGCGTTTTGATATGCTGATTTTGATAATTCCAGAAAACCAAGAAGTGTTAACGGCAATAATCGGGACCTCAATTTTCCTTAGTGTCTGACCTGTGCCTAAAATATCATAGCAATGAAGGATTTGCGTCCAATTAGCCCAATATTACCTTGCGCATCAAAAATACTCGAACGGATAGTATGTAGTCAATTACCTGATTTCCTTGAGCCTTGTTGACGCACTGTTGCCTGAAGTCCATTCAGGTTCTACTGCCCTGTTGGATGTCACTGACAATATTCTCGGTGCTCAAGATTTGTCTTCCATGAACTACTTGACTTCTCGCGAGCATTTGGTGTAATTAACAATAAATTCCTTATTACTTATCCAAGCTTTATTATTATGGATTTGGTGCTAGTGCAGTTATATGTTTTTTTATATAAGTTTTCGCTATCAGCATCTCAAATTAGCAAATTCGAATGGAACTTTTATATTTTCAATTTTCGAACGATGCCCTATACATAAGATCGCGATGTTCCTCAGGGTTCTAACTATACTTCAAATCTTGCTCACTTTTTATACAACCCAAATATATGCAGATGACGTTCAGTTATTTATCTCTTTTAAACCTGAAGGTGTTTTTCCAGCTATCCTAAGACTTATTGAGAATCTCAATAAGCCTTAGGATAGCTACTTGAGATCTACCTAGAATTTTTGATCACAAACTGCATTTACCTATTATAGACGTGTCACTAATGGGAGTGCCTATTGAGTGAGTATTTGAGGCGCGCAACTTAGAACTAAACGATTATGCTAGTATATAAGGTTTGAAAAACATGTAAACATGTAACGGTTAGCACTTGACATTCATCTCACCTGCTTACAAGTTGAGATAAGGCCGATGGCAGAGGCGCACTTCACCCGAAATCCTCAACAAACTGAAGAACTGGCTATCTTACCTCTAAATGCCGGAACACAACAATTTGTATAATTGTTATTATGGCGACAGACTTAGGTAAGATGGTGGTAGCTAGCCAGGCGGACTTAAATAAAGTCCTACCACCAACCAAACCAAGCACAATATATTGTACTCCCCATGGGGATCGAACCCGGGACCTCAGGATCCGAAATCGGTGGGTTGAACCACTAGACCACAGAGGCGGTTACAGGATAAAAACTTTCAAATTTTCAATCAGAAACATTACGAAGTTCTCAAATACAATTCATCAATCACATAAGTAGCCCTTCATTTTATTTTCTCGATTGTTTTGTATGTTGTTAAGGTTACCTGCGGCCTCGTCCCCAACGAGGCTATGGTGCCTAAACGCATTCTCCGCATTAAAAAAAAAACTTTTTTTACTTGGGGTAATGGGTCGGATAAGGGGTACTGGGTTGGATAACCTCCTCGTGGTGTACCCTGGGTGCCGTCGATCACTTCCCACTTGTGGGGACTTATCGACGGCAGCGAATAATCCGACGTGAGGGTGTCCTCCGCGTGTCCCTATGAAGTTAGCATAGGGCACAGTGGATGGACAGGCGGACTTCCACGGTGCGGGGAGTCCCAGTGAGGGACTCAGCGGACCTTCGGGTCGTGGGATGGCCGGCCTTCAAGGCTGGCGGCGCGGCAGGGAGGGTCAATTCGGCCACCCTGTCGGGCAGTGGGATCAGATGGGGGGCCGGGAACGTAGGGGCGTTCTACCGGCCTCCATTGCACAGACCCTCATCCCCGAACGAACGAACGGCGGGAACAGCCTGGCGACCCAGCTGTTCCCGCCATCCCCCCCAGTCACACTGGGCTGTGGGGCCCCTGTAAAGGGGCAATCGCTGGTGGTGTTGTGGCGGTAAAGGCTTTAGCCGGATACCCACGACAACGGCGATAGCGGGTCACTGCGGAGTTTAGTGGGTATTGCCTGTCGCTAGGACGGGTTGAGTCCCACACACGGCCTCGTCCCTAACGAGGCTATGGTGCATAAACGCATTCTCCGCATAAAAAAAAAGGTATACTTACTCTTTTTATAGATGCTACAAGTTTTTTCTATTCCTATTTCATGGCTCGACAGTGTGACCCATCGACGCGAAGTGGCGTGTTTGTCGGTTTAAACAGAATGTAGTTCGTTCAAAAGTTCGTTCGTTTAGAATGCTAATTATCATTAAAACCTGGTTGATATTTTATTTGTGCATGAACACGCGTTCAAAAACTTGAAATCGGCTTCCAGCATCTGTATTTCCGCTGTGTTACGACCCTAATGTCTAGTTATGTGCAAGCTCGCACCATCGCATCGTAGACCTGCTCCTTGCCCATGCAAGTTTCAAGGAGTTTCAATTCGGAAGCAATCGTTGAAATATGAAGGATTCTTAGAAGAATAATGGCTATAATTAAAAGTCTGGGAATAAAATATTATTTGTGTACAATATAAATTTCATTTATTAGACAGGCATCTTGACTGTTCATATATACACCTATGTTCGGTAGCCTTCAACTCAAAATACTAAATGCAGGCGTTACGATGTTACGAAAGCTTTTCTTAGCTTTCTAAGCTTCGTGGTAGATGGTAACGTCCTTGAACGCGAGGTTCTTCACGCCGCTGATTTGCCAAGCGTACAGCGGGCGGTTAGTGGGGTAACCCAAGGGAGAGTCGGTGAGGAAGCGAGCTCCAGAGCCGAGGCCGAGAGACGTGGTGGCATCGAAGCCTGTTCCAAAGGGGATCATAGGAGCACGGTATTCTTGCAGCCAGACGAGGAGCTGGAATTCCATGCCGTTGATGGTACCTTGGAATGACAAAAAAATTGTATCGTCAACTGTATGGACCATATCAGAGGTAAAAGTAACTATTTAATTATGCTCGAGGAAGGTCGTGATACAAATCCTAATAAATAATAGTCAACATAATTATACTAACAAAATTACTAGATGTTTTGTGAGCTCAAAAACTTTGCTGCGGTTTCCTTATGGACACTCAATCAGATCTGTCATTATAACCGTGCTGATATAATTAAGTCGTAGGCGACTATTTATATTAATTTGGAAGTAACATGTCCAATTCAATAAAAAACTTTGCAGATATATTAGAAAAGGTATTATATTTGGAATATGTTTAAAAAAATGCAGCAATTTTTCTAGGCCTTCTACCTACGTACAACTGAATACAACGTAGACAAGTTCAAATAACAAACGACTTTTCAGGTTGGCTATTTGATTCTGGTGTCTGTGTTAGTTCCCTGGTTCTTTGATTAATTTTCAACACGATGCTTATAGCGAGATTGACTCAACCGCGACGAGGGTCGATCGAGTAACAGGGTGCACCATAATATTAAGAGCGAGAATGGCTCAAGAGCAGCGATTTAACCGCCTCTGTGGTCTAGTATTTCGCCTACAGGTGTCAGATCCAGAGGCCCCGGGTTCGATCCCCAGGGGAAGTATACTATTGTGCTTGATTTGGTTGTAGTCCGCCTGGCTACCACCATCTTACCTAATTCAATCGCCATAACAACAATTCCTAAATTGTTGTGTTTCCTCAGTTAATTGAGGATTCCGGATGAAGTGCGCTTATACCTTAGAACAATAAAAAAGGTTCGACTGGCATCATGTGCACCAAAATAGGTAATTTTGTAAATAAGAGCTACCTTTCGTGCTTATTTTGTTTTGTAATCAAATGCAAATGCTAACCTTTAGGCAACAGCAGGTTGTGAGGGAATTTGTTGATGAGCTGCGATGCTTCTGGCACCCACTCTCCTTTAACGACCTTTGAATAGAGCTCAGGGCCGCTCAGCCAGTCCTTGACTGTCCATTCGTTTGCGGTGGACTCCCGGATGATGAAGTTTTCTCCGGTTTTCACTGAAATAAGAAATTGGGAGGTGTTAAAAAGCCAACAAAGCTTCTACTTGGGTTTGGTGTTAACAACCATGTTATTCTGTTGCCATTTATTATCGAGAGTATTGATTTACTTTGCTTATTCGATTCACAACCAAAATAATGCGCTAACGTGTGCGTGTTTTGTTAGCATTAGAATAAACTTGCATCTGTTCACATGTTTGCAATAAATAAGCTTTATATAGGCAAGGGCTGTAGGTACTTCAGGTGAGCTTTTAACTTTTTCTGACTCCGCGTCAAATTAAAAAAAACATTCCTAGTCAACTTACGGTCATAAGTGAACTCATCAAATTGGAAGTAGTTCTCAGTGTTGTGACGGACATTGATCTTGAAACCCTTGCTATCGTATTTGGGTGCCAGGAAGAACTTGACGAGGACGGTCTTGGCGACTTCGCTCTTGACGTCCACTGTCACGTTGAAAGCCTTGTGGTTCAGGCGGGTGTACTCAGCAACGATGGCTTTATCATCAAACTCGTTTTCGCCTGTAAGTTCACAAGGAGGTTTACAATCTTCACTTTCAATGTCATCATCACATTTTTAATCTGCTTTGAATGTATTGTTTATATCACATTAATAAATTTGTGTAAGCTTTACTCAATGTTATAAGTAGTTGAGACTGCTGAGTTGAGAATAACGAGACTGTAGACTGTTGGATGAGCCTTTACTAAGACTTGAAACTTTACCGCCACGCTTGGGCCGCAGGCGTTCCCCTTTCCACCACCGTACTAGCAGATGGTTGGCAGGTTACAACCCGTGCCTTGTAGATGTTCCATAATGATTCGCCTCTACCTCTAAAGGTACTGGTGAGGAATGTAACTCATTACCCTCGTCTGGTTATCCGCATGAGTACGAATATTAGGGTGTTAATGTCACAGGTTTGGGTTGCTTCAATACAAGCATCTAAAGCCACATATTTGATGTTTTTTTAGTGAGCTGGTAGTGAATTGCTTGGTTTGGCTATCATGAGTACAAAAGGCTTAAAATTGCAAAGGAAATTCCTACGCAGGTCTAGGTATGGGTATGTCTTGTTTGAACCGCAATAAGCGGTTGTTGGTGAGATTATACTCTACCGGACACTACATCATCACAGTTGCTGCTACTCAATTCTTTGGTAAAACAGATAAACTTACGTTCAATAGCGTTCAAAGGAAGGCCGAAGGTAAGGTTCAGGTACGTATTCTCCATGAAGGTGACAAGCTTATCTGTCTCCACCTTCGTGATCTGGACGCCTGGAGCTGTCAGCTCCTCTGGGGTGTAGTACTTCATGATCTTGTTCCAGTGGCTGAACAGGTTCAGGACTCGCTTGAGGACGATGTAGTAGGCAGGGTCACGGAGAGCGGTCTGGTAGTTTTCGATAGCGGAAGGAGCAACCAAGGGAGCGAATCTAGAATCATAAAGAAAAGAGGCTTAGCATTAGAATTGTACATAAAAGTATTGGTAAGTATTCCTCTATGCGTTGTAAATATTTGATTTGTCTTACCCATCAGCAAGCTCGACAGAAGTGTGCGCGGTGTTTCCAACAATAGACGCGTATAGCCGCATGAAATCCTTGTAGAAGTAGCTGTTAGGAGAATCAGCATTGGCTTGGATCAGAAGTCCGAGGACATTTGCGCTTTCTTCGGTCTTTAAGCTGACTTGCTCTCCAGAGGGCTGTGAATGAAATAACAACAATACAGGACATTACAGGACATTACAGGACATTATTTTTTTACACAGCGCAATCTAGCCCCAAACTAAGCATAGCTTGTAATATGGGAACTAGATTACGGATACACTACTTATTTTTTTTTGTAAATACATACTTATATACAATACAACACCCAAACACAGAACAAACATCTATATTCATCACACAAATGTTTGTCCTGGGTGGGAATCGAACCCACAGCCTACAGCGCAGAAGGCAGAGCTACTACCAACAGAGCTATGAGGCTTGTTAATATATATTATATTATTATCAATAAATAATGACTAAGTTTTTCAAATGTAGAGAAAAACCTTTGCATTTGGGTATGCTTACCATGTAGAAGTAGCCCTTTTCAATAGCCTCCCAGATGCGACGCTCAAACTCCTTAGCTTCTTCGAGTTTGTCAGCGAACTTGTTCTGGTTGAGACGGTAGTTGTCAGGCCTGGACGGGAAGGGCACACCATTTCCGTACAACAGACCGGGAGCATAACCCTCAGCAATCTCCTCGGAAAGAGCGGGGATTTCACCAAGACCGTTGGAAAGTCTTTCCATGTAGTAGCGAGCGACGATTTGTTTAAGATTGAACCACCACAATTCTCCACGTCTGTCTTTGTTGATACCAGCCACAACACTGTTACTCAGCCAAGTTGGGTACATAAGAGTAGAGTAGTAGTAATAAGCGTTTAGGGAGTGGTCGTTTGTGAAATAGCTGATATCAGTATTCTTGTTCTTGACATAGGCCCAGAAGGAAGCATTTCCTTTGATAACGACATTGTTGTCCTTAATGTAAGTTGAGGGATATTTGTCAACAAGGTCGTAACCTTGAGCGTTGATCCTGTTGCCTGAGATCATAATATCGGCATTGTTGAAGAAGTGAGGGAAGATTTCGTAGATTGGTGGGATGGTAAGCCCCTGAGTGTCAGGGCGGTATAGGATAGCGACGCTGAGGGCGTAGACGTAGAGACCTTCGTTGATGATCTCTCTAAGGTAGACGGCAGTCTTGTAGAAAGCGTCGTAAGTCTTAGCAGAGTAGAGGACGTTGAACGCGGTGATGGTCTCGATGTTGTGAGCCGGCTCGTACACTGCGTAGGGCACGTTGCGACGCATGATCCACTTGTGTTTAATCATGGTGGCGTATTGGGACGCGGCAGTCACATTCTGAAATAAGAAACAGGATACGTTACATATTTTTGTGGATACAATTATAAATGATAATCGTTTCAAGAGTTCTAAATAAAGTATGCTTTTATGATTTATTTAGGAGAAAACAGGATCTGTATGACTGGTACCTGTTCTATGTAAGGTAGAGCATGCTTGTGACACTGAGGTTTTAAAGATAAAGACACTTACGTTGAACTGGTTCAAGTTGCCTGCGATGTTCCATGTTGATGCAATGTGCTGATTTTTCTTGATATATTGCGGTTCTTCGACGTGAGCAAACAGATTCAATAGGTTCTGCTGACGCTCACGTAGAATTTCAACTAAAATCAACAAAATAGTATGAATTAGTACAACAGTTAGAAAGGTGACAAAGATACCAGTCAAATTGCTGGTGAGTGTCCATAAGTGGAGTTGAATAATACAATATCCGGGATCATTCTACAATAATCCATCCATAACATCCAAAATATGGGTAAGCGCTTGACCTCAAGGCTTCCCTAAATGAGATCAACAATGCACTGAGCTTTTATTTTATTGTACGAAGGGGAAGCGCTTTGCCGTCATCTCACCTTGTGTCAGTTATGATAAAGTAAAATAAAGCTGAAAGTGCAAGCGTACACCCGGAACCCTCATCAGACTAAGGAACTGGCTATGTTACCTCTTAATGTCGTAACACAATAATCAGCTAGTCAGGCGGACAAACATAGTTTACACAGCTCTGTTGCGCACCGACGGAACAAAATGTTTTCACAACAATGATGAAATTTACCATGGATATAGTGTATGCTCTGAGGGCATAAGCTACTTTTTATCCTGGTAAGACGCGGGCGAAGTAGCCGAAAAAGTTAAACAACAAGAAGGAACTTACTCTTGTCAAGTTTGTTAATAGGATCAGCGTTGGCGCCCACCGCGCAAAGCGCCACTACACACAACGCCCAAGAAACCATGATTGTGTGTGGCATGTTCCAGACCCAATCTCCATTTATAGTCAGTCAGTTCGCACCACTTATCATATAGCCGTAACTTAACAGCATCAGCTAATCTTAATAGGTTTGTTATTATTGCCGATGTTTTCACAAAAATGATTAGCTGATTTTAGTTACTTTCTGTAGGTATTACATTTTGGAACTTATTATATCGCTATGCTGGTATGCTGGTATATAAAGGTATGCTGTTTCGCACCACAGGTTCTCACTACAAATTATTTTTTACCGTTTCATGCCAAAAAATGTCAGCGTTTCAACCCACATCAAAATAAATAATATTTTGTCAGCGTGTCTACCCGAAATTCAATTCTGTTCTAACCACATGAGGTTTTGTAAAGTCAGGTGACCCGATGCCAATGGGATCACCTGTGAAGTATATCCTTTTAATCAAAAAAAATCATTTTCCAAATTGGTCTAGGCGTCTTCGAGTAATCGGGGAACAAACATAAAAAATTAACCTCCTCCTTTTTTGAAAGTCGGTTAAAAATAAAATAAATCTGGCGGGTCTTGGATACAGAACACATACCTACATATCTGGTTGTGGGTTCGATTCCCACCCAGGACAAACATTTGTGTGATGAATATAGATGTTTGCACTGTGTTTGGATGTCGTATTGTATGATAAGAACGTATTTTAAAAAAAAAAGTATTTAAGTATTATATCCGTAATCTAGTTCCCATATTACAAGCTATGCTTCGTTTGGGGTTCTTTATTTAGCTGGCGCTGCGTGAAATTAGTGTCCTGTAATATTTACTATTATTATTTTTATTATTATTATTATTTATGTTTAATACCTAATAGGCAGAAACCTTAGTAAACACAAACAAAATGTCATTCGACCCAATGCAGGTATTACTTGGCCTAGGTTCGATAAAAATGGTTATTCACGAAAGTCAAGCATTAAAAGCCATACCTACCTATTGAATTACAGATCATTTACCTCGCTCATTGTAGTACAATGTATCTACAAATTTTGATTGATTATAACATTTGTAAATGTTGTGACCAAACATGAAACACAAAACGTTTATTAAACAAGCATAAACGCCATTTCTCGCTAGTGATTTTAAGCGTAAATTCAAACACTAGGGTAGATCACAGTTCGGTGAATCTTCTGCTAGATGGCGGTATCAGCGCTCAAGCTGAGTATCAATATGACTCAAAAATTCTGAATCTGCGTCAAGACCCTCGTGGCTCAGTTGGTTAGAGCGTTTCCGGCTTTAGGAAAAGATGCGGGTTCGAGTACCTACCGTCGCAGTTTGAGAAATTTTGAGTCATAACATTTGTAAACTTTACACATATTATTCAATATGCATCTATATTATAGTAAAAAAAATACATACACAGATAATATTTACAAATAGGGAATACTTACATAGGTATATAATTTGAGAAATACTAACAAAATAGAACTAAGAAACAATTTACGAAAATCTTTGTATTAAGTTTGAGGGAGCACAATTATTTATTAACTTACCTGAACATATTAAAATCGCTTCTTAACCAGGACGCATCAACAAATATCAATGGTTTTTAGGTACCATTTAATAAACCAGGAAAAACAACTGCAGAGATGTCATGGTAAAAATTTAAAACTTATATATTAATCTCCAAAGAGAGCTAATAAGAACTGGGCAGTTTTATACAATATTTTCACATAAATACGTGTTTACCTTCGCATACTGTGTTTACCGTAATAGCTAAATCCGCTGCATACTTTATAGGGAAAATTATATTAAATTGTGTCTTTTATAGTCCTCTATACGTCTTTCTTATTATTTTGTATTCAAATAAATTAATTTTCCATCTATGAGAAAAAATAGGCAGGCGAAAACGCACCAAAATTTCTCCATACATTTTTCAAAGGAAATCTCCTTTATATAGGTAGACTCGATTACGTTTCGGCTCACCATTCCGCGCTCAGACGCGGCATTGGAAGCACGGGTGTTTCGCATTTTTAATATAGTATAGGGTTACCAACTATACAGTAATTATACTGTTTTTCACTACGTTATACTTTTTACTGTTGAACAAAAATAAAGTTGACATAATACTGTTTTCAACGCATCACTGGTATACACATAAACCTGTTCAAAAAGTAAACGTTAATGGTGTGCGTGCGTAAAAAAAGGTTTTAATAGAACTGTCAATAACTTTATACTTTTCATTGATATAGCTAATTAATATCGAAAGAAATGGTAAAGCAAAGTAATATTTATTGCATGAATAATAGAGATTCTAACAATGTCAGAATGTGCATCAATAAACTCTACCGTATAACGGTGTACAATATTTTGTGATTTATGAACAATCAAAAAATCATAGTTAATAGATTAAAATAAATGTCAAAGTTAAAATTAGAAAAAATAAAATGTTCAATATCAATCAAGGAATATAAATTAAATCAGAATAAAATTATGCATCAGAATTATCAATAAAATGTCTATCATTCATGAATTGTGCGATTTTATAATAACATATTATTTATTATGTGACCTTTATCTTTTGCTGAAACAGTGGGGTTGGTAGCGCCCTAATGTTTTTGGCAGATTAATATAAATATTCTCTTGCGCATCGTTGCGGTCTGTGATTAATGTACACATGTCTTACTTTGGTATCTTCTATTATATATTACGATATCTGAGGGTCGACGAAACTAATCAGGATTACTTTTGACAAACATCGCCGTTTCAAAAATGTACAGACAGGTCACTGTTAGGATGTTTGATTCGATATCAATCAGTCTAATTGGCTTTCTCTGATCAGCTGTTTGTCCTTAAAGTCTTTGGTCGCATTAGATAATTTTGAAAATATAATAGATAATCTAATGTATGCAACCTTAAAAATAAAAAACTTAAATTTTCTAAATTACTGTTGGTTTTCCTCCACTTCATAAAAAATGTTGCAACCCTATACTGTGGCTGTTTATAGTTGATACCTTTTAGACCGAAAGAGAAGTAATGTTCGCTATGTAGATACATACCCACTATAAGTGCTTATTACCACAGAATTGAATTTGGAAAAGTACTATGGTAAGTCCATCACGATCGATTCATTGATGAAAATATTACGAATATGATACACGGATTAAGAATGGCGAATGTCACTTTTTCAAGAAATATCAATATTGTATTCGTTTTTGGGGTTTTTGAGGGTAACGTTATTATATATAGTTTTTTTTTTAATAACCGCAAAGAGAAGGACTGGGATTTAAAAATCTAGAACATTTCAAGTCTAGGACCTTCCAGCCTACAGAGGCTGTCTTTTAATTGTCAGAACAACCAAGTGCGAGTCAGACACGCACACTGAAGGTTCCGATCCCCATTTATAAGGATATTTTTTTCAGTCCAGATTTTATAATTGATTGGTATACCTTTAAAGTACTTAAGCGCTATATTCAAATTAAGTTAAAAAAATATCGATATTACCATTAGCTAACGACAGAGCTAAAATGACAATTTATAAATACGTTTCTGGTATGTGAATCCCCTTTATACATTTTTTTCATGTTATTTCGTGTAATAATACGTTTTCTCTGAAAATTTCATCCTGCTACCTGTTACAGTTCAAAAGATATACCCTTTTAAAGGTTGTTTCCTTAAATATTTGAACCCCTACCCTTAAATTTTGCATTGCTTATTATATGGTCATTCTACATAGGTACAAATTTTCAAACTATCATATACGGTTTCGAAAATATGCAAAATTTCACTCCGAACTTTGAGCCCCAATTTGAACCCCTTGGGGTGAAAATTGACAAAATTACTTTTTTAGTGTTTGCACACCAAGATAAACATACCCTCCAAATTTCATGTCTCTAGGACCAGTGGTTTAGGCTGTGCGTTGATAATATATACCAGTCAGTCAGGACTTTAAATTTTATAAACATAGATATAGATATAGGTATAGAATAGAAAGAAGAAGAAAATAAATACTCGTGTAGCACCACATGCTATTGCAAAATTTTAACACCTAATATATTAGTTTTATTAGATTTAAGTTTTATTTTCTTACTAACCCATATGGATTTTTACTATTTATAATAATACATTTTTATTATTTATTTTTTTATCACTATGTACCATACTTAACCTTCAAGCATCAAGATAAGTTTGTTTCTGCATTAAATCGGGCGTCAAGCAGTTTCGATGTGTGCGTGGGCTCTTTGCTGGTAGTGTGAGCGCCTAAATTCGAGCGCGTCAAAAATGTAATTCCGTCCTTAAGAAGCGGTTTACACAATGTGAAGTCCGGCCAGACGGACTATGGGAAATTAGTCTTTTAACCTGTGACTCAATAACTTTATTCAAATATAAACTAAAAGAATATACCTATAGGTGTCTTATTGATAAAATATTAAAAAACTCTGGAGCAATTACATACATACTTATACATAACTTAATTTTAAATAGTTATAGGCAATTTTAAGAGAACTCTGTTATTTTTGAGTAAGTATTCAATTTATTTAAACCGCATGTTTGTGTTAGTACTTAAATAGATGCTGTTACAAACTAGTATAGTGGGGAATTCCACTATCACCACGCTTGACAGGTGAGTTGGTGATCACAGTAAAGACGTCAAGTAGGTACTTAGATGGATGGAAGCTGCTCCCCGCCCATCGCCTGGTAAAATCCCTTAGTCGAATCGAATCTATCGACATCCACGGGCTGTAGCAGATGAACTTTTCATTTTTAATTTGATTCCATTGTTATTATTGGTTGCTATAGCGGCTATAGTACTCTGTGAACGTTTCAACTGATTTCCTATTACGTTACATGAGATAAAGACTGCTAACAAACAAACGAACGTACAGAGAAGGCTTAGTAATAGTGTCTCTTTGGGCTAGGAACCTTAAAAACAAATATCTTCTTCTTCTAAATATATATAACTCAAAGGTGACTGACTGACTGACATAGTGATCTATCAACGCACAGCCCAAACCACTGGACGGATCGGGCTGAAATTTGGCATGCAGGTAGATGTTATGACGTAGGCATCCGCTAAGAAAGTATTTTGATTAATTCTACCCTCAAGGGGATAAAATAGGGGATGAAAGTTTGTATGAAACTTTGTCAATTTTAAACCGATCGGGCTGAGACTTTGCATGCATAAAGCTACTATGACGTAGACATCCCCTAAGAAAGGATTTTGAGATTTTGCATTTGTTTTGTTTCGTAGTAGTTTTGGTTATAGACTCTGCTTTGTATTTGTTTGTATTTGTGTATATTGGTATTTGTTTTGTTTTCGTTTGGTTTAAGTATAGGTTTTGTCGGTTAGACTTTTTTTAAATGGCTAAAGAAAACCTGAACGTTAATGAAGAATGAACTGTCGTTTTTAAGTTTTGTAGGCCCTAATTTTTTACACACGCTAAATAAAAGTAAAGCCGCAAAAACTATACCTAATTAAAAATAATACTTCTTAACGCGAGCGAAGCCGCGAGCAAAAGCTGGTAATATATATATATATCGAATTGTTTTACGATAAATGTATTAACTGCCTCTGTGGTCTAGTGGTTCAAGCCACCGATTTCAGATCCAGAGGTCCCTGGTTCGATCCCCATGGGGAGTACAATATATTGTGCTCGGTTTGGTTGGTGGTAGGACTTTTTTTAAGTCCGCCTGGCTAGATACCACCATCTTACCTAATTCTGTCGCCATAATAACAATTCTAAAATTGTTGTGTTCCGGCATTCAGAGGTAAGATAGCCAGTTCCTCAGTATGTTGAGGATTCTGGGTGAACTGCGCCTCCACCTTCGGCCTTATCTCAACTTGCTGCCAGGTGAGATGAAGGATAAGAGCTTACCCGTCGTACAATAAAAATAAAAATAAATTGTCCCGTTAATCATCGAATAATCTTTGAAATTCCAGCACCTCCGCCATTCTATAAAAATCCTACGAGCAAACAATGCAGCAGATAATTGGCAGCTTGCGAGATACCAGCGTCACGATCCTCCGGCATGGATTTTTATACCTTCCGACACGAGATTTGTTTTTAAATTAATTTCACTCAGCGCCATATATCCCCAATCTAAGCATAGCTTGTTATTTGGTAACTAGCTTGCGGATAGATTCAAATTCATATTATTTATTATGCGATATATGGGTATATATGGTCTTAAACTAATTATAATATTGTGTCACCATTTACAGCGTTTCAAGCATGCAATAATTTTAAATTTTAATCTAAAAAAAATGAATACTACTAATATACTAATCACTTTTTTGTAAATACATAAGGTTATACATGAATGCCTACTTATCATACATTACAACACCAAACGTCGAAGAAACATCTATATTCATCACACAAATGTTTGTCCTGGGTGGAAAGCGAACCCAAAACCTTCAGCTCAGAAGGTAGAGCTACTACCAACTGAGCTGTGAGACTTGTTTCCCTTGTTTATTTTACCTTCAATCTATGCTAAACTATTTATTTACAAGGGCTTTTTTTCGGCTTTACCTAAGCACCGTTACAAACGGTCTAAAGATAACTCAACTGTTCCAGACCATCAGTACCAGACGGAAGCATGCCCAAGACACTTTTTATGATACATTTAATAAAATTATAAATGCTACGAAGGCATTATTAAATAATACACAGGGCTTCAGGGATGTGTAGGAAGCGCGCTATCTTCCCATGGATTTCGTAAGAGTCGACTAAGGGAATACACCAGCATCCACTTGAGTACATCACACCGCTGTACCAATGCGCCTGCCAAGTAGCAAACGGATTGATGATTTTGCTAAATATTTTAAAACGCCAAGACAGCCTGTGTGGAATTGCGACCAGCAGACAAGAAGAAAGGCAAGAACTTCTGGCAAGTTATTTTTTTATGATCCATTCAGAGTATACAGGTATGTACACAGTGTTAATACTAGAAATAAAAATAAACTTGACATACCTAGGTATCGCTCAGGAAAAGTAAATCATTCATTCTTAGGAAACTGTGTACGATTCTATAATAAGCTTCCTCAAAGCGCCACCACACTCTCTGCTCGTAAATTCAAATTGTATATAAAGAATAATTTAATTAAAAGAGCCTACTACAAAATAAGTGACTATATCGACGATAAGAACGCGTGGCCCGATGTTGCTATACCAGTTGACAGTTAAATGGTGATTTCTCAATGTTAAGAAACTGCCCATTAGGTAGTTATGTAATAATCAATGTTTTAAGATAATATTAAATTTTAGTTTTATGATGTAGGTAACACTTGTAATGTTATTAAATTATTATAAACACTGTGCCTAAATGTTAAATGGATCATCAAAAAATTAATCAGCCCGAGGTTCTTGCCTTTCTCCTTGTGTGCTGGTCGCGATTCCGAACAGGCGGTAGATTTGACGTTTCAAAATGATCCTAAAAATCTTAATGTATAAAAATATTTGACTTTGACTTTGACTTTGAGTTCAAGATATTCTAAATTATAAATTGCCTTTGATTTTCCTGTGTCGGCATCAAATCAAAATCGTGTCGGATGGTTTAAAGATCTCAATCATAATGGATGGTGAAAAGAGACGCAGTCCCGCAGTAGACCGCAATCAGGCGCCTGAGAGCTAATTAGAAGCACCGTCGTATCTCATTTTGTGTTAGTTGATTTTGCTTGGTAATTCATTAGTAAGAATAACACTTGCTGCTTAAATCATTGCGTTTAAACTTATTTAAACTAGTGGTCACCACGATACCAATTGGCCGTACTGTCAAAATACACATAAAACAAAGATGTTTTAGCCTTCTGCACTCCTTCTCCATACAAACCTAACCAACTCAAGCCTTTGGAAAGATTCATCCGTCCACGCTATCTTAAAAAGGGATCCGATGTTACATGACATCCATATCATGAAATATGTATTAAACCTCCACTAAAAAACATTTTGTTAAAAAAATCGAGTAACAAAGGTTTGCCTATTCAAAAAAGTTCTCAGTATCTCAGCTCTTGCCTTCTTACCTCATCAATACAAGTGTTTGTGTTTTTAGGTTTTAGTCTAAGGTTTTCTTGTCTTGTCATTAGTTTATTTATTTTTCTACTCTTTTTTGCATTAAAAAAATATGTACAGTAATAAAAAAAAATACTTTCGGACACTCAATGCTCTGTATTCTATATAAGACGCTAAGACTAATAATGCAGCAAATGTTTGTGCACTGCTGGTTGGAACATCCTACAATATCGGAGGGCCTTGCCATAATCACCGCGGTTGGCAGGCAGATTGGTGAAAGCAGAAAAGGTGTGATATTAATAACGAAGAAAACTGATAATGCATCCGATTTTGCAGTTAAAAATATTGACAAAACACTTTTTTTGGAGAAGGCCCAATCCAATAATGGACATTCAAGATCTAATGATTATGATAATGATGCAGTTCAAAATGTTCAAACGCAACCATTTGAGATTCGAAGTTATTGAGTGTGTGAGAAAAATGTTTTACCGATAGTCAATCATAATATATAGTACAAACTTCAATAGAGAAAATAGTGGGCAGAACACAAGCTCTTCCGGTACCTTAGAAACAATGAAATATGAACACTGTGTGACCTCCGACCTTTTGATCTCCATTGTTGGTTTTGTGTTAGAAAACGGAACGTTCGAAATCTATTAAGCAGCTATCATACATATTACTTAGTAGGTATATGGAGATGACAGCTCGACTAAAGTTTGCGCTTCTTACCCGACTGGCCTCAGAAGGAGGATGGTACCTATGTATTAAAGTGTCTATGTATCTATCATTTATCTGCAGCCTAATCGGCTTGAAGGGACGTGTAAGGTGTCATGGTTTCTAATGAGCTACGAGAGAGATATAGGTGAACTACGAGACTACTAGAGAGTGATAGTGGCACCTATCAAGGTGCCCAAGGTGCGCCACTGAGCCCGATCTTTGGCCTTTCTCATGCGCTCTCTGCCCATCATTGTTCGGAGGTCTTCAGTCCATCTAGCCGGAGGGCGTTCAACACTACGTTTGCAACACTACGTGGTCTCCACAGAAGGACTCGTTGACCCCACCGATTGTTGGTCCTTCGACAAATATATCCACAGCTACTTCAGCCTGCCTACTGTTTGAGCTTTGTCGACTGCCTTAGTTCTCTGTCGGAGAACCTCATTAATGATTTGATCCTTCAGAGAAACGCCAAGCAAAGCTCTTTCCACGCACGCTGAGTGACTTTCGATTTGTGGACTAGCCATATAGTCAGTGTTCTCATTTCAGCAAAGTAGGTCATCACAGGTAGGACGCACTGGTTTGAAGACTTTAGTTTTTATTAGAAAGAGTTATAAAACCTCTAGTCTTAAATCCTAGATGGATTACGGGTTTTACGATTTGTGTTTTTGTCATCTAATTGTGATATCTTAGTGGAAACTCGGTCTATGGTCGAATAAAAATACTTTTTCAAAATCAAGACTTACTAGTATCTACCTACCGACATCCAGCAGCTAACATCAATAGGTTGCCAAAGATAGTGAGCAATTAATTATCTGCAGTAAGCTGCGGTTGCTCTGAGTAAAATATGTTCAGCCGAGTTGATTTATATCTAAAGTACCTACGCTACCAAAATCATGTTTCGCCCTGTGACAATGATCTGAATAGAACAGACGAAGTGCCGCTATTGTAGGCCACAATACGGCTCTCAATTGAGTAACGATTGTAATAGCTTACAGGGGTCCGAACTAGTGATGTGGGTATCGATTTTAAATGATGTGCAAGAGCACTGCTACTTTTCTAGCGTGTGAATAGTTATATAATGAATCAACTCTTTTGCAAAAAAAAACACTTATTCGTACTATTTTTTTTATTGTACGACGGGGTAGCATTGGCTTTCATCTCACCTGGTTTTCAAATTACGATAAGGGCGACTGCGACGAAACTATCTATCTTGCCTCTAACGCATATAGAGGCAAGTTAGAAACGCAACAATTATAGAATTGTTGTTATGGCGATAGAATTAGGTAAGATGGTGGTAGCTAACCAGGTGGACTGAAAACAAAGTCCTACCTCCAACAAAACCATGCTCAATATTATATTCCCCCTGGGGATCGAATCCGGGACCTCTGTATCTGACGCCGCTAGTCTGACCACTAGCGATTAAATATTTATTTGATAACCTTGGTTTAATCAGCTCTTCATTTTGTATTGGACAATGCACTCGCTTTTATCAGCTTTAAGCTGGGTGGGCTTTATTATAAGTAAATAAAAGTATTAAGAAAAAAAAATGTCGATTGAATATTCGTGAACTTGTTGCTAACGCTCAAGCTTAGAGCGAGGATAATATGGAACAAAAATCCCAACCCATCATCACTAGGTTTGAATTGGGATTTTTGTTAAACCTATATATAACCATTTTACATCTTTTTCACGAATGTATTTCAGGGGCCTACATTATTGCGAGGGGCCTAGATGATTTTACCAGGCCCTACTATATTATATAGGCTATTATATAGGCGCTTTTCCCATCACTAAACCACAAATCAGCGCAAGAGCCCTCTAGTGATACGGGACGCATAGTGTAATCAACAACTCCTTGGAACAAAGTGGCCATTAGCCAATGACCATCAACTGCGTAGTTACCATCGCTTGACAGCGAGTAGGGCACAGTGGGTCACCTATAGGTCACTTTACCTCTATGAAAGCAGCACTGCTGATCTCTTAGGTATTCATTAAATATCCTGTTAGGCACTAGATACATTTCTTTGTTTCATTAAGAGACTAGCTGTACCAGTGTAGCTTCACTTGCACATAACATGGGACGCTTTAAATATATGAACCATATAAACTTGGATCTTTCCTGCCCACCCCACAGAAAAACGTAGTGAAATTTTACATCACTGACATTAATTAAATATCAAATGCAAAGTTTCTAGTTCGTGGCGGCAGCAACACGGTAAAGACTATTATATAAGTCCCTAGCAGAGGGACTTATAGAACCGCCCGTGGATGTCATTAGATTTGACTAAGGGGTTTTAGCAGGCGATGGTTTGGAAGCGGCTTCCATCCATCTAAGAACCACCTGTCAAGCGTGGTGATAGTGGCAAATCCCCCCATTACTCTTGTTGGGAGATGGGCAACATACTCCTTAATGCTAAACTCAAATATTCAAGCGTGGTGGTTATGGCAAATCGCCCAGTCACACTCGTTGACACTTGAAAGTTAAAAGATAAGTGGCGACATACGCTCAAGTAGGTAGGTTATCTAGGTAGGTTCACTCCATCGTAGACATCCTTTCCTTGTCTGTGAGGTCAAAAGCATGGTACATTCAAAAAACTGCCTCCCCTGGTTGTCCATGTTCTGTTGTAATACTTATTGAGTGATGATGATGATGATAATCAATATAAATATTACAGGACTTTCATTTCACACAGCGCCATCTAGCCCAAAACTAAGCATAGCTTGTTATATGGGAACAAGATTACGAATAGAATACTTAATACCTGTTTTTGTACATACATACATATCATACAATACAACACCCAAACACAGAGCAAACATCTATATTCATCACACAAATGTTTGTCCTGGGTGGGAATCGAACCCACAACCTACAGCGCAGAAGGCAGAGTTCCTACCAACTGAGCTAAGAGGCGTGTTTCAAATGATGATGTTTCAAATTTCCAAAAACGATGCCAGAATATCAATTGTCATTGATATTTATAGACTTCTTTTAAAGTTTGTACGTATACGCGCAATGGCATCGCCCTATACGTCCACATGCAAGGAATAAAATATATCTTAAATTTGAAAAAAAAAATGTTTTATGACAACCGATTGAGAACCTCTACCTGTGTTTGAAGTCGGTTAAAAACCAGCCAAGTGCGAGTCGGACAAGCACACCGAGGGTTCCGTACAAACCTGTAGGTAGGTATACCTGAGTAAAAGTAATGGTATTATGGTATATTTCATTGCAAAATCAAATCCACAGCATTACAATATGAAAAGCTGGAGGAGCATATATTTAAGACAAAGTTTTATCGTTTATAATGATTTAAGAAAAAATCATTATGTGATGTTAGTTTTTTAGCTACAGTACGACTGAAACTTACTGCATTTTATAGCATTTTATTTGAACAGAAAAATAATAAGTACAGCTGCGCTACTGCCGCTATATTATGTATTTAGTGATAGAGACTCATAGTAAAAGTCATTGAAATATAAGAGGTATATTTGGTGGCAAGTCGATGGATTAGGCGGCCACGTAATGGATGTATGTAAGCTTTATTATTGTTTTTTTTATACAACTATCAGTAGAAACAAGTAAGTAGCCCATCTGATGTTAAGTGCATCTCTTGCCTATAACAATGCCTTACTGCGTAGGTCACATGCACAATGAACATAGCCTACACGGCACTGCATTGCGCCCGTCAACTTGAGACAAGGTGTTAAGCCTCGCGTGCCCGTAATTTCACGATAGAGTAGTGATGACCAAATCAAATCAAATCAAATAATATTTTGCCTGATTACTTACATGACCATGATTTCTACATAGATTAGAGTGTACTTACAATACAGCTTTTGCTGAAGTTCCATTTCGATAAACCCCTCTCGATTGGATGGTTTTTTTTTTATTGAACGACGGGTAAGCGCTTGGCCTTCATCAGAGACCAAGATGGAGGCGCACTTCACCAGGAATCCTCAACAAACTGAGGAACTGGCTATCTTACCTCTGAATTCCGGAACACGTTTTTTTTTTTTTTTTATTGTTATTATGGCGACAGAATTAGGTAAGAATTAGGTATTGCCAGTGTCTTGGGTACGCTTCCGTCTGGTACTGGTCTGGAACAGTTGAGTTATCTATAGGCCGTTTGTAACGGTCCTTAGGTAATCTGACTGATTCCTTTGTACTTAGTTAGTTTTATTGTACTTTTTATTGAATAAATGTTTGTATAGTCCCATTAGGTAAGATATCGAGAGTTTAGTTATAAGCTATTATGATTCGATTGATTCGAATCAGTAGGGCACATTGCTAACAGTCTTGTGCATCTGACGTCTAGTAGTACTAAAAAGTCTTGTGACTTGACTGAATTAGTTGTCTTCGATGACCATTATTATTACTATACGAATAAAAAAAATGCGTTTTTTCACAGTTTTTTTCGTTTTCGTTTCATAGTAAGCAACCATAGTAGGTAACCATAGATTATTTTTTTCCGGTGAAATAAATCTTATTTGGGCTATTTTTAATACATGCTCTGCGGTGGGACACCATTACCTTATCACAATAAATAAAGTTATCCCTATATCTATACTTACTTGCAATAAAACTGTAACAGGCAAAATTTTTACACTAAATATACTTATATTGAAAATTTAAATGGAGGTACCTAACACTATCATTGATTCTGAAGCCAAAACAATAGATTTTTCTTTTTTTGTATGTCTGTCTGGCTCTTTCGTGAATGCATATAAAGCGGAAACTACAAGATGGATTTGAATAAAACTATGTATAACTATCACTCATATCATTGGCAAGGATCATATTATAAATAAGTAGTTTTATTTTTGGTTATTGTCAAGCGTAAGACCAACTCGACTACATGTAAAACAAGTAGATTCGACCTAAGATGGAGCATGCTTGCCTAAAAAGAAGCTATTTACTCTGGACTTGAAAACTCCAAGATTGTACTCGTGCGGAAAAACAGACGAAGGCATGGAATTCCATTCGTATTAATGATAAGGGTAGAGGCGAAGATGTGTTCGGTACAATGGAACATGTACAAGGTACGGGTTGTAGCCTGTCGTACGTCTGCTAGCCCGGTGTTGGAAAGGGGATAGAGGGGTTAGGTCAAGGACAATAAATAAAATAAAAAAAATGGTAGTTATAAATAGGTACCTACCTACTTATTTATATGCGTACCGGATCTTGAGTCATATTATTAAATAGTAACAGTTATCAACGTAAAATGATGGGAGTTATCAACAAAGTTTCAGGTTCAAATTCTGGTATATAAGATAAGTGGTATATATCTGGTCTTTAAGATAAGGACAATAATTGGCTAGTAAAAAAGTATATAGAAACGTCAATCTTAAAAGATAAAAAGAAAAAAGACTGCCGCTTGATTAACATATTTTTTTTATGGCAAAGCACGTATCGCATTTTGCAGTGCTACAAAAAAGTTGCATATCCGCCAAACTCTTTGTCCAGTAAGTAGGTAACTCATTTTTTTGTAGATTCTGTTTCCGAACGAACATTTTTACGACCTATCTCGTTCGATCTAGGTATTTCCCGTGTAATGGTGTATCGGTTGAATACTAATGAGGATCACAATGGGGAATAATGTTTTTATTTGGGACAGGACTATTTCTGACAATAAAATGTAGTGAGTATTGTTGCTAAAATTGGATAAAGATAAGATAAAAATAATTTTATTTCCTAAGCCATGTGTATACATTTATGATGGTATAAGTATTCTAATAGTGGGTACGTGTGTCACAACATTCATTACCGATATACTGTGAATCAGTGTTTCCTTTTATTACTTATTTTTATTTTATTTTAATTGTGTCTTACTAACTCCCTTTTCTTTCTTTGTTTTTTATTTATAATATGCGCTACTAACCTCTATGGATCTAAGTTGTCCGAAATAAACAGTTTTGAATTTGAATTTGAATTTGATATCGACTATGAACAAATTGAGAGATTATTAAACATTTTCCATCCGATATAATATATAAAAATACATTTACTAACAGTTATGCATAATCTTAATTTAATTTATACGTCATTAAAATAATATCATAATCAAATAAGCATTAAAGATGTCATTATTAATAATATACAAAACTAATTAAAATATATTAGGTATTTAAGAATTCATCATTTCTGTAGCCCTTTTTCTGTTACGTTTTATTTTTATTTCATTCTTTTGGTATTTTATTAAAGATTTTGGGAGCCATGCAGACTACACTTTGGTTCAACAACTCTGTATTTGCGGGATTTTAAAGAATTAACGACCTGCAGCGGATAATATATATCTCTATATTGTTTGAGGAGTGAGAATCACAGAATCTAAGTATCTCCGAATAAGTGAAAACGGTACAACTAAGCTTAACTCCTTTGCACGGTTTAAGTTGGTAGCGATAATTTAAGCACAACGCTACTTTTAGCATCGGCGATCTGCGATTATGCGACTGTAAAGATGTTTAGTCGCTGCATTTAGCTGCTAAAAAGTGGCAAAGTCTGCAATCGCCGATGCTGTGCGTGTGTGCTTTGGGCCTTACTTGTATCATAGACAAGCGAACCCCGCGCACTTGCGCCAAGATTCCAAGTTCATCAGTTCACCATCTATTCAGCGCCCACTGCTGAACAAAGCATTTTTTTCTGGAAATCGCTCCATTGTAGACCTCATTCTTGCCTGAGCAAGCCTCTAAATCCAGGAATCCAGATCCCTATCTCCAACCCCTATACACAGACCTCGCCAATGATCATGAGCCGCCTCTATCCATACTCCACGTGACCGCCGGTTACAACACAGTCCCCAGTGAGATCGCGGTCCATTTGTCTACTGTGGTGTTTGTAACATTACCTATATAGGTGCACATCCAACCAAATCAATACCGGATAACTCATTCAACAACAAATCATGGTAAATATGCCGTTAATAATAGTCATAGTTGTGATACCCTTTTTTTTGCTGGGAAAATGCATTACGCATGAACTCCCATCGGGGTGGGAGGGTTATTATAATAATAACTGTAAAAATTATAGATCTTATTATAACTTAGTAGTAACATATACCTTAAAAACGAACATACATAAGTAACTATAACTATTTATTAGCACGAAAAGTCTGTATATGACTTACTAGTGTTGTGTAATAATCCTCCGCGATACCTTTTAAACACGACACCTTTCGGCCAAGGTTATGTGGGACTCCTTGTTTGCCCGGTATACTGTGTGAAGAGAGGACTGGGAAACCGGCAGAGCCTTAACATCCAGGCCTCCCGACGAGCGCCCGCCTTTATAACGGGACCGTCATGCGCCAGGCGGATCGTTGTTTTATCTAGCTCAAGCCTCACCCATTTAAAAAAAAAATGTTTTCATGCCTCGACCACTGAATCTTTGGTTAGTTACACTTGTATATAGTAAATGTTCTTTTCGAGAACATCTGTGACTTGATCAAAGAAACTCCTCTGTGGTCTAATGGCTCAACCCACCGATTTCAGATCCAGAGGTCCCGGGTTCGATCCTCAGGGCAAGTGCATTATTGTGCTCGGTTTGATTGGTGGTAGGACTTTGTTTAGTCTGCCTAGCAACCACTATCATACCTAAATCGGTCGCTATAACAACAATTTTAAAAATTGTTGTGTTCCGGTATTTAGAGGTAAGATAGCCAGTTCCACAGCTAGTTATGGATTCCGGGTGAGGTGCGCCTCCACCTTCGGCCTCATCTCAACTTGTTACCAGGTGAGATGAAGGCCAAGCGCTTCCCCGTCGTACAATAAAAAAAACTCTTCTCCCTAGATAGTCTTCCCCTACCACCTGTCCCATTGACACTGTTTCGTCAACCTGCTTTCTTCCATTCTCTCTACATGCCCAACTTGTCCTCTACTACTACGTCCTCTTCCACACTCCACTGCTATCTCACCACCTGGGAATTACAATAAGATAAGATTTATACTCACATATCGGTTTCTTACTCTATATTACAAGCCTTACAGCTCAATTGTTTGAGTCCACCTTCGGCGCTGTAGGTGGTGGGTTCAAGACCCTCCGTTGTCAAACATTTGTGTCATAAACACAAACGTTTGTTCTGTTTGGATGTTGTATTGAATGAATCAATGAAAATTCGTTATTGTATACCGAAAACATACAAAACAATTGTCAATTTAAAACTAAAGTAACAATGGGCGGTCTGGTATTGTACGATATCATCAGTATGTTTTTCCTCAAAGTTGAGCGTAAAAATTAAATATCCCGCATAAATTTATTTATTTATAGAGTTCAATGGAGGTCAATGGAGAAGGCTTTTGTCGAAAGTTTTATTTTAGGAATTGAGTTTTATGTATATTTTAAAGTAGGTACTTTAATTATGTGCACATAACGTTATTTGTAGTTTATTTAGCTACAGGCAAACATGTTTGCCGTCACCATTACAGTGGAAATAGGAGGATTGAAGCGTTACCCTGCCGTATTTTAAAATTTATACTGTGGGTGTTTGATGTTTGATGTTACCCTGATAAACGAAATTTAAATTAAAATTAAAATTTACGGCAGGTTATATAAATACCTAAATAAAATAAACCTACTAAAAAATACCTATATAAAATTGTACAACCGCCATTCATATTTAGTTAAGTTTAGTTGCGAAGCGATATTGACCATGTAACTTGGGCAAAAAATATCTTTATCTTATCCTATCTTTAAAAGCCGCAGAAAAAGTTTTATCTTAGTTTACTTTTTTTTATCTAAATATGTAACATTCAATTTTAGTTGTAAGAAACATTGTGAATTAGTTTATGTTTTTAGAACAAATGGCTCTATGATTATTATTAATTTATTTATCTATAGCAGTAACGTCACACAGTTTCATCTCCACTGTATTGTTTTATTTTGACTCTCCTTATATTTATTGCTATATGGTCTGTTATAAATCGATAACGAATATAACCGCCTCTGTGGTCTAGTGGTTCTACCCACCGATTTCAGATCCAGAGGTCCCGGGTTCGTTCCCCATGGGGAGTACAATATATTGTGCTTGGTTTGGTGGGTGGTAGGACTTTGTTTAATTCCGCCTGGCTAACTACCACCATCTTACCTAATTATGTCGCCATAATAACAATTCTAAAATTTTTGTGTTCCGGTATTCAGAGGTAAGATAGCCAGTTGCTCCGTTTTTTGAGGATTCCAGGTGAAGTGCGCCTCCACCTTCGACCTTATCTTAACTTGTTACCAGGTGAGATGAAGGCCAAGCGCTTCCCCGTCGTACAATAAAAAAAAACGACTAAGTAAGTTACTTTGATAACTTTGAGCCAGATCGATATGTGAGTTGTTCCTACGTTCATCTTGGTGATGGTGGTAGCCAAGTGGACTTTAAAAAATTCCTACCACCAACCACTATATTGTACTCCTCTGGCGATCGAATTCGGGACCTCCGGATCTGACAACGGTGAGGAAGCCGCTACACCACAGAGGCGGCGGTTAAAATGGGCTATTCCCGCTCGTCCCTACATCTATTTTCATGGGGACCAACAGAAAGTTTTATTCCCGTTGGTATCCATGCAAGTATATGTGGGGACGAACGGGAATAAAATTTCTCGTTCGTCCCCACTAAAATATCATTATTTCTTTCAAAGACTCAGTAGACAGTTTATTGTTTCGTCGTTATTTATAATTTTGTTGCAGGTGGATAGAGATTTTCTGTGTCTGTAGTGAGTAACATCTGAAACATCAATATTCATCACACAAATGTTTGTCCTGGATGGGAATCGAACCCACAACCTACAGCGCCTAAGGGAGAGCTACACCAACTGAGCTGTCTACTTGGTTGTGATGGATGAGGGGATTAAGTAAATTTAAGTAGTGGATACGAAAAGGGGGGGGAACGAATGCCACGAGGGAATGGTGATGGTGACACTATCAGATGACTCCGGGGTAATCAGACTCCTTGGTATATAGATCCAGATATCGGATGGATATATGGAAAGTATACTCTGGACAATTTTTTACAGGTTTTAAAAAACAAAATCGAAATTATATCGATAAAAGTTTGTGTAAAATAATAAAATATTATTTTTAATCTAATCCATTTAAATATTCTATTTTTAACCGACTTCAAAGGGTCAATACTTAATATTTTTTCTCAATTCGTCGAAATCTTTTTTTTTTTATGTAATGCTCCCAATTACTCGACGCCTAAATCGATTTGAAAAAATATTTTTTTGTTTGCAAGGTTATTATTTCACAGGTGGTCCCATTGTAATCAGGTCAGGATCTGATGATGGAATCCTGGAGAAATCTAGGGTTTAGGGTATTTTAAAGGGTTTAAGGTAAATGTATAAAAAAAGTATAAGGATAAAAACGGAGTCAGTTTTCTTTTAGTTTTTGAAATGTAATTATGTATTATTATTATAGAAAAAGTAACTCACAACAGAGACAGATTATCTCTATGCGTTTGCAAAAAAACATTTGTATTGAACGTGTCATTTCGAAATAACCAACTAAACTACGATTGTATAGGAGACCGGTACTACTGGGTCTATTGATACAAAAAAATACATTGACCATAAATTATCAAAATCGATAGGTCTCAACGCATGCGCATCTAAACAAATATATTTATCAAAGATCTACCTGAGTAAAAGGGAAACTTGAATTATTGGATCTTTCAAATCTAATCTAATCTTTCTCCAAATTTTTTTTTAGATACCATAACCATGATAGTATTTTGTTATTATAATAACAAGAACGACTACTCTAGTTCCATACAAATGTAATTTATCGTTATTTCATAAATGCAAATAGTTTTCTTAGTATTTTTTTATTGGAATTTTGTAGTTAAAAAATATTTTTAATAATAATTTTCTATCTACAACTGTACGGTGGGTACGACAATATTCAAAATGTTCAGCCATTAGGGTGTCCGTGTCTTGTCATCAGCTGCGTTACCACAAAAAGCGAACGTTTTTTAATCCGATGACGATTCAATTTAAGCTCATCACGAACAGAAAATACAGCAAAAGAGGATTTAATAGCTTAGCTTACGCATAGTCTGAACCTACAAACTTTACTAAATGCATTAAGATGAATTTATACATTTTCAAGTTTGAAAGTGTTCCAACAACTTAGGGAACATAGTCTTCTTACATATTTTTTTTTATTATCAAACAAAGAACTCATAAATGCAAAAAAATATTTTTTTCAAAAACTCACTTGTCCAGAAAAAACTATAAAAAAAATTGATTTTCTTGAATGCAGAACTTGTTATTTCTTTAATCGAGCACGTAACTCCTAACATGACTTTTCGATAACTCTCACGGTTTCAGACTTGGCCTCAGTGGCCCTGGAAAAAAACTCACCCTGTATATCATATTTCATTATTTGTGTATCCTCCTGCACTTTTTGGCTATGATTTTTATTAATTACAGTGCGTCAAATAAAACGCATTGCGCTTCTATTTATTTTGCGTCGTAAAGTCCTATGTATAGACGTATCTGGGCTGAAATTATGATGATAATTTAAAGCAGGCCTAGCAACGATGACCTGAATAACCCACCTCGTGGCCATTTCTACGTGTATGTTGACCTCTGCAGGTGGTGTGTGAAACCGCCTCTGTGGTCAATAGTGGTTCAACCCACCGATTTCAGATTAAGAGGTCCCGGGATCAATCCACCTTTTTTTATCTTAACTTGTTACCAGGTGAGATGAAGGCCAAGCGCTGCCCCGTCGTACAATAAAAAAAAATTTATGTGAATTACTATTCCTTTTAGACTTTTAAGCAAATAGGGATATAAGTTTTAGCGATTACTCGATCGAGATCGAACCTGGTGTCTACGGATTTGTCTTGCAAACGTTTAGTAAACGTTTGTATAAATTTTCCGAACAATATGAAAAATTGTAATCCTACTGTTAACTTCTCCCCTTTTCCCCCTCCACTCACCCTTCTTTTCACATCTTGTGTATAATTAAATCCATAGTGTGTCTTATACATTTTATTGAAACCTGTTGATAAATAACGCTACAGCAAACTTCCCCCCTTTGCCCCCCTATTTTCCCCCAATCAAAAATCGCGATCGACTAAAAAATTGTAATAAATCAAGGAACATGATGTGTTGGCACACATTTTCATCAAGATCGGTTGGAAAATGTGACCTTTTAGGCGAGTACGAACCGACAGTCAGACAGATCGCTCGGTCAGTATGGGCTAGCTTGACCTATAGGCTTGATAGCTCTAGGACAGAGCAATGATGAGATATATTGATGAAGCGAGTTTTTCCAGAAGGCACTGGCTCACCGACGGCACGGCAACGACACGGCAACGACAGCACGGCATTCCGGACTTCAGAAGTAGGGTAGTTAATCTAGGTAAACCTTTACAGGAGTTGTGCCATCACAGTTGTGATCATTAAGCCGTAACCGCTAGCAAAAGCCAGCGATTCCGTTTTCCAGGTTAGACCCACGTAGGATCACGCGTAGTGCATGGTTCTACAATTTTCAAATGTTATCATTGTCATGTGAAACTGCAAACATGCACCATTGAACTTTATCAATTGGTTTTTAATCGTCTTAATAGAATGCAATTGGCTTGACCTTGCTTCGCAGAAACGCATCACCACGTGCTATCATCATTATCATCATTAGCGCTTGTAATAGGTGACACCTTTCGTCATTTAACAAGCCTCATAGCTCAGTTGGTAGTAACTCTGCCTTCTGCGCTGTAGGCTGTGGGTTCGATTCCCACCCAGGACAAACATTTGTGTGATGAATATAGATGTTTGTTCTGTGTTTGGGTGTTGTATCATATAGTAAGTATGTATTTAAAAAAAAAAAAAAAGTATTTAAGTATTCTATCCGTAATCTAGTTCCCATATTACAAGCTATGCTTAGTTTGGGGCTAGATGGCGCTGTGTAAAAATGAATGTCCTATAATATTTATTTATTTATTTATTTATTTATTTAAAAAAAAAAAAAAAAAAAAGTTACTTGTTTGATTAAGTGGTCAAACCACGTCAAACCAATAAACAAAATGTCTATCATTTGGCATAACTTCAGTTATCAAAATACAATATTTCTGTAAGGGATTCCTTATTGGTATTGGCTTATGATCATGGACAGTTATTTATTGACGTCAATTTACAATTGAACGCTTCCATCAACATATTTTTGTTGATTTAAGGAAAAACCTTTTCATTTCATTTAATTTCATTAATTCAAAAACTATTTACAATTGTGTCTGAAATTGGATTAATTCTATACATTAAGACTATTGACTTCATAACACGAGAGGTAGTTTTTTTTTTATTGTACGACGGGGAAGCGCTTGGCCTTCATCTCACCTGATAACGAGTTAAGATAAGGCCGAAGATGGAGGCGCAATTTATTTGAGATTTGTTATTTTTTTTGTTTGAGGTGACCATGGTGTGAGACCATGTGTTTGGGGTGTTACTATACCCCCATTGCTTTTGTTCGCTACTTAACTTGCATTCGATCGCTAATTAATTTAGGTACCTAAAGGTACCTACCTTACTTTACCATGTAATTAAAGACCATGCAAATCGATGACCAATGGCGAAACGCTTGGCCTTCATCACAATATCTGGTGTCAAGGTACAATAAGGCAAAAGGTGGAAGCTTGCTTCGCCCGGAATCCTCAACAGACTGAGGAACTGGCTATCTCTCTATAATGCCGGAACACAGCAATTTAGAATTGTTGTTACGGCGACATGGTGGTATCTAGCCAGACTTTAAAAAGTCCTACCACCAACCGAACCAAGCACAAATTTGTACTCCCCTGGAGATCGAAGCCGCGACCTCTGGGTTGTTCAAAGATAGTTTAAACATCTTATTTGGTTTTAAATATAAAAGTAGGTATGGTCTTACCTCAGACTAAGTAGATACACCATCCCAGCGAAAACTTTGACAGTATCTGAACATAGGTACTTCATTATCACAGGTCGCCTAGGTCAGCACTTTTTTTGTAACACGTTGATTACCCTATTACTGTTATACTCTTTGACCTGTGTTGCGATTCTCAAACACACGGAAAGTTTTGGGATCGGAAATATAACTTTTTGTTAGATTTGGCTTAGAATCCGATAGATTTCAACACTATTCTTTTGAGAATAGCGTTATCAGTAAAAGCATAGATAATAAAAGCAAATTATGGTCTGTATGGCTACTTCCGGTGATTTCGGTAACAAAAATCTAAAAATTTTACATTATATCGTATCTAAAACTTGCACAAAATTTTCTGAAATGGCATACCATTTGAAAATAAAAAATTAAGTAAAACTGTAAAGCTTTCCGAATGTAGGTATGAGAATAGCCATACATACCATACTTTTATTTTATTATCTATGCTTTTACTGATAACGCTAACTACACTCACAGACTACTAGTAGGTTAGTTACTTTACACAGATATTCATTATCTACCTCTAACCACAGATCAATAACTATTCCATTCCATAACCAAACCTGTTCATAATCTAACAAACATGAAAAAAATATCATTCTAAACATTGTTTTTCTAGAGAAGAATATACTAGGTAGGTACTTATAGAGATGCTGACGCATCTAGATGAGTAGAAAGAAATAAAGCTCATACCAATACCTATAGTTACTCTTTTTGCACACTCTTCGGCCAGACCAAAGAGGTCGTTTATCTTATATTAATTAGTGGCCTGTGGTGTGGCGCATGGCGGCGGCGGCGCGCGGTAATGTCGCTTTCGCGGTATACTGGAATGAGGGGTTGCATTTGTTGCCATATTGGTTTTCATGTGCCACGGACAAGGCCTATAATTTCCCAACCATCGAAACCTAGAAGAATAAATCCGTTCCGTACTCTATTCTATTCTTAGGGTGCCTAACGGCAAGTTAATTTATTGTCCTGAGATAACTAGGTAAGTAGGTACCTAGAAAGATGAATGAGCACCGCGCATTAGAATCAGTTTGCACAATGCGCAATAAAACTAAAAGCCACTCAGCTGCTTCATTATGGAGTTTGTCACCGCGTTGCGAGTTTATAGGGTTGTTGCCTACTAGGTATCTATGGTAGGGTACAGATTTTTTTTTTATTGTATGACGGGGAAGCGCTTGGCCTTCATCTCACCTGGTAACAAGTTAAGATAAGGCCGAAGGTGGAGGCGCACTTCACCCGGAATCCTCAACAAACTGAGGAACTGGCTACCTTACCTCTGAATGCCGGAACACAACAATTTTAGAATTGTTATTATGGCGACAGAATTAGGTAAGATGGTGGTAGCTAGCCAGGTGGACTAAACAAAGTCCTACCACCAACCAAACCAAGCACAATATATTGTACTCCCCCTGGGGGTCGAACCCGGGGCCTCTGGATCTGAAATCGGTGGGTTGAACCACTAGACCACAGAGGCGGTTACTTCATGTTTTTTTTAATTAAAAGGAGCTTATCCGATACAACCTCGGCATTATCATAGCCGATATGCCGATAATGAACGATAATGCATTTAAAAAGTACTTGCAAACCATGGGCATGTGCAGAATGTAAACCATTCATAATATTAATTGTAACAAGCACGTTAATATTCTGCATTTCTGTTTAAACCTTTGATGATGAGAAAATATTATTTTTTATATCGGTGATCTCTTGAACTTGAACATTGGCCACAGGGCTGTGTTGTGACCAGCGGTGACAGAGACGGCTCATGATTATATACGTAGGGCCAGCCCTGGATAGCGAGGCTTGTCTGAGCAAGAATGGGGTAAACAATAGAGTGAGCCTTACAAGAAAATGCTTCATTAAGCAGCCTAGACCCTTGGCACAAGTGTAACTATGCGGAGTCAACGAATGTCTTTACATTTCAAATTACATTAAAATAGGATATCCCATTCAAAAGGTATGCTGTCACCAACATTTACACATACATACACAGGTACATATAGGACCTGAATTTCACACAGCGCCATCTAGCCCCAAACTAAGCATAGTTTGTTATATGGGAGGGAACTAGATTACATAAAGAATACTTAAATACTTTTTTTTTGTAAATACATACGTACTCTATGATACAACACCCAAACACAGAACAAGCAATCTATATTCAGCACACAAATGTTTGTCCTGAGTTCGAATCGTATAATATAAACGTATAATCGTATAACCTATAATATTTTAAGAGTTCCCTCGATTTTTCCAGGATCCCATCATCAGATCCTGTCCTCGTGACGATGGGATCACCTGGGAAGTATACCAACCCTAAAAATACCAAAATCACTTCAAGTGCGCCTATAATATTTGAAGAGTTCCCTCGATTTCTCCAGGATTCCATCATCAGATCCTGACCTGATGAAAGGACCACCTGTGAAAGTGGTCACCGTCATTGTCATCGGTCTAGGCGTCTTCGAGTAATCGAAGGAACTTACAAAAAAAAAAGTATTTCCCACGGAATTATGGCAGCATATTCCCGGGCTTTTCACTAGGTTATCTATAGTAGGTAGGTAGTAGGTACTTCAAAAGAATCACAGAGCCTAAGTAGTACCAGCTACGTTGGTAAATCGCATTTTGTCGAGCCATCCCTAAGCCGTTAGTTCTAGTCCCGTAACCTGGTTAGTCCTTCCTCATAGCCTACGGAAATAACTGCGGGCGTTTAGAAGATGACGTGTTTATTCATACGATACCTTGGCGAAACTTCTAAATCCTATTACATAACAATGACTTACTTTGTGTTATTGTCCTAAAACCTATAGGGTTTATAGGTAGGGTATATAGGTGGGGCAGTAGGCGTCCATAGCAGACCGCAATTGAAGGAAACTTTATTGAGGTACGAAGAATTGAGGTATGAAGAGTTTCCATTATTACATGGGGAGCCGGTGCCCTCCGGGTTTTCAAAAATCTTGCGGGGCTTTTGATTGAGGCGACACGTGACCCAAGGGCTGAGCTATTCAGCGTGGCAATGCAGCCAATGTCTCGGGCATGCTTCCGTCTGGTACTGGTCTGGAACAGTTGAGTTACCATAGGCCGTTTGTAACGGTCCTTAGGTAATTTGACTGATTCCTTTGTACATAGGTAGTTAGTTAATTTGATTTTTTTATTGAATAAATGTATTATTTAATAATAATAATAAGTTCATTTATTTACCTAGAAACATTTAAAAAAAAAAATGTTAGCAACGGCCCCACACTAGGGGCAAGGCCCATGCGTGGGTACAAGACACGTACAAGTCCGAGGGTAGCCGGAAAAATGTTAAAAAAAAAAAAAACACAAATAAATTTTAGATAAGCAGAAAAGGGAAGGTCGTGGTCTGAAAACTGTATATGTGAGGAAGTTGGTAGGTATACACATAGATACAGGTAGATACAGTAGGTAGGCTCGCAGAACCGATAACCACTGGGGAGCATAGGTTATTAAACGTGAAACGGAGTGTGCGAAGACCCGCCACTCGATGGACCGACGACATTGTTGCTGTTGCGGGGAGTCGATGGATGGAGGCGGCTCAGAATCGCTATCTGTGGCGTCGATTGGGGCTATGTTCAGCAGTGGACGTATGTGGGCTGAAATGATGAAAATGAATGATGATGGTAGGTATATGAGTTTGTCAGTTTGTATTTGAGTTCCTACCTGCCTATATTCTGTATTTTATTGTCTAAGTACATTGTTTTTATTTATTTTTTTTACCTTATTCTACTCTTTTTTTTTCAAGAGATGTATACATTGTGTATTTAATTGTACTTACTGTTTTTTTTGTCGTTTTATATGTTGTGTAGTGTGCTATTTCGGGTAAATAAACTATTCTATTCTTTTTTTCTATTCTATGGGTGAACGTGTAAGAGTGAAATATGATCATCGGGACAAAAAAATGCTTGAATTGCGGGTCGAATTTGGAGAGGGATAAATGGATTTGATGTGAGGGCTGAGAGGATTTCCTCTGTATCCTCGTATGATTTTGATTTTAACGAAGTAAGAACCGCAATGCCTTAGTCCTAGATGTAGAAAGCAACTTCGTGTCGCACTCCCTGCTGAAAAAAAATGTTCCGTTTTGAGATCCACGCTTGATTTCGCTCCAGGTCTTCTCAATGTCGATGAATTCTGCCAGAGTCGAGCGTCTTCAGGTCTGTTTCGGCCGGCCACGGCGCAAGGGCCTACCCATTTCTCAAGGGAGAAGAGTCATACCTTCGGGCCGCTTACCATCATCACGTAACCGGTCATTCGGGTCGAGAACGGCTGGAACATTAAAACTGGTAAAAGCACGACGGACATGTCTACATTACATTATAAAGTAAGTATCTAATACTACTTAGTTTAATTCTTCAGCAGTGAAGTGCCCTTCGACCTTCGGCTTTACCATAGCTTGAAAATCAGGTGGGATAAAAAACCAAGCTCATTCTCGTCGTGCAACAAAAAAATAAAAATGGTTTTAAGAAAATTTTGGCAGTGAAGACTTTATGCCCGAAGTAAAGACAGTCGCAATGTAGTGCAGCATAGGTCATGTTCTTGGTGGATATAATAAATACATATAATAAATATTACAGGACATTCATTTTACACAGCGCCATCTAGCCCCAAACTAAGCATAGCTATATATATATACATAGTCAGGTCATAAGTATTGTCACACAGTAAAAACTTTTCTTTTAGAATGCTGGCCACAAAAAAGTTTATTGAATTCGAATTTCGAATTGATCATAAAAATAAAAATGTATACTATTTAGAATTTTACTCATTTTTAAATATAGAGTGGACGCTCAAAGAAGACCGTGTTGCAGTTATTGCGTTGCATCGTTGCGGTTACGCGCCAATTCAAATTTTTGACATACTGAAAAATTTGAATATAACCAAAAGATTAGTTTATCGTACCATCAAACGATACAATGAAGACTCTAGTGTAGATGACAGGTCAAGAAGTGGTCGCCCTCGGTCTGTTAGGACTCCAGCAGTGATAAAAGCTGTGAAGGCGCGAATTTAAAGAAATCCCAAACGTAAGCAAAAACTGTTGGCCCTTCAGATGGGGTTAAGCAGAACCACGGTGAAAAGGGTGTTAAATGAAGACTTAGGGCTTCGGGCATATCGAAGAAAAACAGGACATCGTTTAAATGCTCGTCTAATGGACCTGAGACTGAAGAGATGCCGCGCTTTGTTGAAGCGGTACGCGGGAAAAAAAAATCGGGAAATTCTTTTTTCGGATGAAAAAATTTTTACCGTAGAAGAGAGCTACAACAAACAAAATGATAAAGTGTAAGCACACAGTAGTGAAGAAGCGAGCAACCGTATTCCGCGTGTCCAACGAGGTCATTTTCCATTCTCGCTCATGGTATGGTTGGGAGTTTCTTATTGGGGCTTAACAGAGGTACATTTTTGTGAGAAAGGTGTAAAAACGAATGCAGTTGTGTATCAAAAAAAATACAGTCCTGACGAACCTCGTGGAACCTGTTTCTCATACCATGTTCAATAACAGGCACTGGGTATTCCAACAAGATTCGGCGCCAGCTCATAAAGCGAAGAGCACACAAGACTGGCTGGCGGCGCGTGAAATCGACTTCATCCGGCACGAAGACTGGCCCTCCTCCAGTCCAGATTTGAGTCCGTTAGATTACAAGATATGGCAACACTTGGAGGAAAAGGCGTGCTCAAAGCCTCATCCCAATTTGGAGTCACTCAAGACATCCTTGATTAAGGCAGCCGCCGATATTGAAATGGACCTCGTTCGTGCTGCGATAGACGACTGGCCGCGCAGATTGAAGGCCTGTATTCAAAATCACGGATGTCATTTTGAATAAACTTTATTGTCATAGGAATCTATGTTTCGTAAAGTTCATTTTGGTATATAAATGGTTACATAATGAATAAACTTGTTTCAATTATTTTATATTAAACTTGTGACAGAATTTATGACCTGACTGTGTATATATGGGAACTAGATTACGGATAAAATACTTAAATACTTTTTGTAAATACATACGTACTATATGATACAACACCCAAACACAGAACAAACATTTCATTCATCACACAAATGTTTGTTCTGGGTGGGAATCGAACCCACAGCCTACAGCGCCGAAGGCAGAGTTACTACCAACTGAGCTATGAGGCTTGTCACCTACAGACCTACGCAGTAAGGCTTTGTTATAGAAGTCTCCATGCAGGATAAAAAAATCAACTGGACATTTCGTAAGTTCAGTATCTAAATCAACATTTCCCGCCATCTGTGTCATCGGAAGCGCGTCAGGGAAACGATTAATTGTTAAAAAGTTATGTTTTAAATAGGGGAGACACGCATCCGTTCCGTTACAGTTTTCTAAATCTAAAGCCGATTTTAGACCACCTTTTTTAGGTGGCTAGCGATAGGTCCGATGGTAATGATGTCCTCCTTGTTAGGTTAGAGTGGAGAGAGCTTTTTAGTTGAGCTAGATTTGTACATTTTTTTTTTATTGTACGACGGCGAAGTGCTTGGCTTTCATCTCATTTACAAGTTATGATACGATATGAGGCGCACTTCACCCGGAATTCTCAATAAAACTTTAATATCCTACTTACTTCTAAATGCGGGAACACAATAATTGTTTTATGGCGACAGAATCAGGTAAGAAGGTGGTAGCTAGATAGGCGGATTATGTTTAAGTATGTGCTTATATGGGAACAGTTTAATTATATTTACTGTATGACTGATGTAGTTAATTTATTAATGTTATACACTTTTACCATATATTTTATATCTTGTTTCTCTCTACTAGCAAACCTAGGGGTTTGATGAAAGAGAACTCATATTCATATTTATTTATTGCATTCCATAAACATGTTCAAAAAGTTACAGTATGAACCCTGTTGGGCACAGCTATTTGTGTATCATTAAAATAATATTTTACATTATCATAACATTGAGATATAAATAGTTGTTTAATTTGTGCTGTAAATTGATTTTAATTTTTTTATCTTATTAGGGTTGACTTTGCCATAGTTTTTAATTTAAGTCAGCTTGTGTTTTTATTGCGTGCAATTAATTACTAATATTTATAATAGTTTCCTGGAGGCTTTTTAGCACTTATTAAGTACTTAATTTAGTACGTATAGTACGTAAGTATTTACAAAAGTATTTAAGTATTCTATCCGTAATCTAGTTCCCATATTACAAGCTATGCATAGTTTGGGTCTAGATAGCGCTGTAAGAAATTAACGTCCTGTAATACTTTCTGGAGAAAATAAGTGCTAAGAAGCCTATGCCACACTTACCAACCCTCGTCACAGGCGGCACTGCAGTTGTGACAGACAGTCAGTCGCGTGCGCAGTAGGAAGTCATTAGTTACGTCACAGATCATTAATAGTCACTACTGTCGACAATCCAACTATTTATAACAATTGATTTTGGACTAACGATGCGATCTTTCAAAAAATAAGTGTTTCGATATATCCAAAGCTGGAATTAGACAAGAACACTAACAAAAAAAAAACTAAAAACTCACGACTTTTTACCCCTTCGAGGATTCACCTCTGATTACTACTGAGCGTGGATCTTATGAGGATCACACTAGGGTGTAGTCAGAGGCACACAATGGAAGAAAAAATACACTAACGTAAACCATTGAGGTCTAGGTGCACCAGATGCTTAATTGATTTACACCTCCGTGGTCTAGTGAGTAGTTGCTTAAGAATCGTCCCCGCTAACTCAGCCTATCGATGTCGTAAATGCCGACTAAGGGAAGAAGGGCAGCAGCTTTCTTCTGTGTATTGTCTATACCTTTACTGCGAGCGATCACCAATCCACAACAAAGGCATAAATGGCATATATGTGTACATGTCATAAATCAGGCAAAACCTGATTTATGCCATAAGCTTTGGAGGAGGCTCTGTCCAGCAGTGAACACTGATGGGCTGTTGATGTGCCTAGTGGTAGGCTTTGTATCTCTCTATTAGAAGATCTTGGGTTCTAATCCCGTGGATTAAAACAACTTTGTGATGTTGGTTTCCAGTTTGATTAGGAACTGCAGATTTGAATCACTGGATTGCTCAATAAATAGGATGATTACTATTCAGAGCTTCCCGGGTACTACATCTTTATGTCGATAAGGAGCCATGAGACGCCTGAAGCGGCGCCTCGTAAAGTCTGACACCTCTGTGTTTAGTAAGAGTTTTCTATTTGCTCCATTCCATACCTACTCGAATGCTTTTACCACGATTCGTATGAAAAATAATAGGTCATCATGCACTGTGAGCAAACGCGACTCGAGTGCATTTCGATTGCAACTCCCACTATAGGCTGTAGCTCAACTCACACGAAAAAAGCGATTCATAATATCAACATTTTCCAAAAAGGAATTGGTGATTGTAGCTCAGTAGGACTCGGAGTCCGCTGAGTTATATCTCCTACTGGAAAATATACCTGCAACATTTAATTTGAATCGGATGTTTGAAATGAACGACAACGTTTGTATGAGAACTGTACTGGGCTTTTTGAAACTGAATTCTAGCAAGATTATTTCTAAATGAATTACAGTGCAGCCTACACAAAGTTATAACATTGTCAGATCGCGACATTTCAACACGACAGCGATTTCTTATCAAACCACGGAGTTCGGCCGTTTCTCATTTCTGGGACCGGTAGCTGAGTCAGGGAAGGAGCTAAGGCAAATTCTATTTCAATTATCCATTTCACTAAAAAACTTAGGGCAATGTTCAATTATCCATTTCACTAAAAAACGTTGGGCAATGTTCAATCCTCTTTGCTTTTGGCTAGAACTAACAACTGTCTATCTTGTATATATCTATGTCATCTATCATATACTCGTATAACAAGCGTCACAGCTCAGTTGGTGTATCTCTTCTATCTGAGCTGTAGGTTGTAGCTTCGATTACCACCCAGGACAAACATTTGTGTAATTAATGTTTGTTCTGTGTTTGGGTGTTCTATTGTATGATTAGTATATTAGTATTATTTCCGTACTCTAGTGCACATATTACAAGCTTTGCTTAGTTTGGGACTAGATGGCGCTGAGTGAAATTAATGTTCAGTCCTTTAATATCAACGGTTGATGATCCTGGCCATCCTTAAAACTTTCGAGATGATCTTCAAAATAACAAAACCAGAAAAAATGGCTTCAATAATCATGGAAAGGGGTTGGGGGGGATTATTGTGTTTTCAGTTGATTTTACGTGGTGAAAATGGTGTTGAAATGGGAGAACTTGTCGGCAAGCCTTTTTTATATTTTATCCAATGATTTTGACCACTGCATGGCTTCAAGTAGGTATCAATAAATCTATGCAGGAATCAAAAGCCTGTCTCCCTCCCTGCTCCACTCCAAGACTATAATTTATGCAAATTCGCCCGATAGACCGATACAAACCATTATTTCGGTATGTTTACTTTCCGCTGACAGTCTGGGTTTATCAGACCATACATCTTTTCTCTTTGTTATTGTTATTCATCGAACAAATTTCACTAAAGAAAATGCATGGACCTATACTAAAACTGGACTGCGCACTGTTGTCTTAAAAACAAGCCGAACGAGAGGTTTGAGAATAGTAGGTAATTCATCTCGTTCTAATAGGGTGTCCACTCCGCCCACTTCAATGAATGAAAATACGAATTAGTAGATATATTTATTTTCTTAGTATTGTAACAATAATAGGTTACTAGTATTTTTATTGAATTCGGTTTTTCTAAATAGGTAATTGTGCCTTTTATTAAGCCGAAACCACTAAGGGTTATGTTTTTTGTATACTATTAAGAATATAAAAAAGACGGCAGGCAAAAAAGTCCATCCTTAAACTATAATTATATTATTAGGTGTCTCAAAGACATAGTCCCGTAAAGGTGTTTATATGTCTGTCTATGATGGTCGAGGAGTGAGATTCCCATACCGCTAATTTGCAAACTCAAAAAAATATGAACAAAAAGTTTTTAAAGGATAAATACTGAAAAGTAATTAGAAAATATATAAGAATTAAGAATTGTAATAAGAATAAAATGTAGGTAACTACCTAGCAACCTACCTTTTTTTTTATCTGGGAAAAATGCATCACGCATGCCTTCCCATCGGGGGTGGGAGGGTTATGTGGGACTCCCCGGATGCCCGGTATACCCACTAAACAACCCAGCGGCACTCCCGCGTTGTCTGGTTGAGGGAGGACTGGGAAACCGGCAGAGTCTTTACATCCAGTCCCCCCCGACGACCGCCCGCCTTACATTGGGGCCTGCACTCCTCCCCGTAGGAAGAGGAAGAACGGGAATGACTGCGAGTGCTCAGCCACTCCCGCCCGACAAGTGGGGGGGTGAATAGTGCAATGCGAGCGAAGGCGCCCCGCGCCTTTCACACGCTATTCACCACCAGGAGGGAGAAAACGACCTTCATATAATCGCCATCAAGTTCCCCTTCTTTGCCTACGGAGCGGTGCTGCGAGGGGATCCACCTCCCGTGCACGCTCCGCCACCTCCTTCTGGGACATTACGTCCTCGCAAAAGGAGGCAACCGCAGCCCAGGCCTCCCCTCACTTACCAGCATGGTGTTGACCACGCCGGGAAGCGAAAGGACCTCCAAGCTACCTACGTCAACACACTGGTACTGTGACAACCCAGGTATCTTATCTACCCACCTAGAGATGTATGAGTTGCCTTTGCTTTGTACAAATTTTAATCACTAAGAATTCTTTTGTTTCCAAGAATATTTTTATTCTCAAATAATTTAATTTACCAAGAATTTTATGATTTTTATATTTTACCTACAGACTCCGAATATTGACGCTTAAATTGACGTAGTACCTATGTCCTACCGAGCTATTTATTGGTTAGTTCGTCATGATCTACATTGGCACGTGAAACATCTTGTGATATAAGGACTCTACGTTGTGTATGTAGTAAACCTGATTCTTTGAAGGTATTACGAGATATCTGGAGATCCTAGATTCCATCTAAACACTAAATAACCGTAATGATTTTACCTATTTACTGTAAAAGTTAAAATAGTATTTGATAAAATAAAATCTGAAATGTTAATAATAATAATATACCTATTGCTAATGCGCAGCTATGGTTAGGGACCCCATCCAATCGTCCCTAACAGTGAATATCTGCCATCCCTTAGGACTTGAACAATTCTCCTCTGCGGTTATTGGGTAGAATATGACATCTTTATTCTCATTCATTTAAGAAGAGAAATCCCCCCATTACTGAATCTAGATTTTGTTATTGTAAATCATAGTTCTGTACCCATACATAAGACGAAGATAAAATAAAACCCTTCGATTATTTTATGTTGTATCTACCTATATTCGTAACATGAGGGTTTATGGCCTAAGTATGTATATCGAACAAACAAACGTTCGTTCTTTCATAGGTCATCTAGGTGGGTTCTCTGCGGGACTCAATTCTACTAAATGAATAGGACGGAAGAGACCCTATTATTTCTATTTTTCCGGAGGTTTCCGTTCCGTAACGGTTTTAGAGAGTAATCTCTACCACCTACCTACCTTGATAATATTACCTAACCCTAGTTCTATACAAAACCAAACTACTGTTTTTTATAAATTTAGAAATGGAAGAACCTACTATGTTTATTTTATTATTTTGACCTAACATTTTACTATAATATATAACTATTACTAGTACTTTCCTACCATTTTGTTCATAAATGAAACTAACTATACATAATTTATTAAATTAATATTGAACCGATAATTTACATTATTTTAGTGGATTACCTACCTAACATGTTACCGCGTGAGATTGAGTACATTTTAGCAAGACTCGATAACCTAATGTTCAGTCAGAAGGAAAGTTGATTCATTGAATCCTCTCTGAATGAACGAAAAACTTGTATATTACCATGTCCTAGATAGAACTCCCTAGAATTATGCTACCTAAGGTGCCTGTTGCAACGTGATATAAAATATCGGAAGGACAGGAATCCCACAAACACACTCATGCTGGCCGACAGACTCATCAGACCATTTAAGACAGAGGTGTCGCGTCACCGAGAGAATTGAGGCTCATCCTGCCTTTGATGAGTACCTTACCTACGCCCTAGTTAAATTACAAATTCGCAAGGAAAAAAACTAGGAAGCAAGCTTCCACATTTAAGTCTAACTGTGTAACACAGGACAGCAAAGTGCAATGCCATCCTTCTAAGCTTCAGAGGGGAACGAGATGGTAAATCTCGATTTGGCCTATCCTACAACAGATTGTCCCAGCTCAACGACGAAACGACCAGGAACCGGGACCTTAGCAGACATATAAAAAGGGAATAAATACATAAATAAATAAACCTTGTCAAACAGATCAGATCACCATATCTACATAATAAACGGACCTTATAGGTACTCGTATAACACCGCTAGGTTTCAAGGCCTTATCGAAGGTAATATCTAGAATCCACTTTGCTTTGGTATAAGTAATAACTTAATATCTTAGCTCTCTAGATATCAACTTCAATTTACACGCGAAAATATGATTTGAATTCTTATTTAAGTTTACTTGATCTCACAACAAGCACCAAAACATTATATCGCTATTTTAGTATAATCACTTTTTACTCAGTAGGTAAGCTATTGTCTCTTCAAAACATGCTATCCGAGCCTGTGTTTTTAGCAGTTTAGTCGAGACCGCAGTCTCGATCTATAACTGAGGGCGTTTACGAAAACACACAGCGCACTTTCCTGGAGTAAGCCTTCAGTAGCCCAGTTCTTAACAGATAGTCGACCACATTAAAGGGTTCCTGTTCCAAACCGGGACCATAAAGGCAAATTCCCGAAACTACACGGCAAATTTCTAGCGATGCAATGAATTAGAACTGTCAAAAATATCTACGTGAACTCACTGAAGACTCCGTACCAACTGCCTCCGCTCTCGAGCCCGTCTGATGTCTTTTGTTTAGTTTGAATTCATTTTTCAAATAAACTGTTTTAATCAACTTGCCAGCTACATTCTACTGGTTTCAAGTACTTCCTCTTTACAAATTCTTTTGACCTGCTTGTTCAACTTTGGTTGCGTCTCTATCTATTTGCTGGTTGAACTATTGTAATATTTGATGATATTTCCATTATATTAATATTTGTGACTTATACGAACCCTGTTTCGTTACAGTACTAAATCAAAAATGAAGCGCAAAGTTATTGCAATGCAAAATAAAACTCTTATCTGTCTATTTTTACTTGAAAGTTGCAAGGTCTCATGCAGAAAGCAGCGATGATATTGTCATACCAGTAGCTCACATGCCGCCGACACGTGAATCAGCTGTCGCAAAACAAGACAGGTCAAAGCGTCGTTTTTTACAGACTCTACTTACTTTTGATAATACGTTTGCAACGATTTAAAGTCGTGTTGAATTAAAAAAAAAAGCTGATCCCACAACTTCATAATAACCTTACATAGGTACCGGGATGTGTTGTAAATGGCCACGTCATTATAAAGTGGCCCGCTTTCTCATGGCTATTATTATACGGTCAGCTAATTAATGAGGTTTTCGTCAGCTACAAATTGGGTTACGTCTGTAAACAAATTATGTTAAAGTAGCAAGGTTTTCTGGGTACAAAAAAATCCTAGCACTGACTATTTGTTCGAATTGTAAATACAAAATAGCGTTTTAGCAGTTTTTTTTGGTCACTAACCAAACCAAGGGATCGAACCTGGGACCTCTGATTCTGATACCGGTGGGCGAACCACAACACCGCAGAGGCGGTTAATATTAAAAAATATAAGTAAGTCCGCCTGGCTACTACCTACCAACATCTTACCTAATAATTCAATAATAATTAAATATTCGCCATAACAAAAATTCTAAAAAAAATTTTTTGTTCCGGCATTTAGGGGGTAAGGTAGACAGTTCCTCAGTTTGTTGGGGATACCGGGGGAAGTGCGCCGCCTTGTGCGACTTGTAACCATGAGATACCTACAGCCCGCTGGCAGACTGAAAGACGTACGGACAGCGGAGGCTAAGTAATAGGGTCCCGTTGGCACCCTTTGGATACGGAACCTTAAAAATTCCTCGATTACTTCCGCTCTTATGGATAGGCCAGTCTTAGAAGTTGTAGCAAAATGAATGGCTGATATCGACTCGAAAACGAATATGCACAATATCTACGCGAACATCATCGTCATCCGCTTAGATTATGTGGGCCTTACCCTTACATGGGTCATGCATACCTAATTTGTATTTTTATTTTCCGCGCAAAGCTGTCGCCCTCCAGGTTCAGAACCAGGCCAGCGTATTGTCCTTACATAATAAAAAAAAAAACATGTATATTTCATGAGAACGGAATAGTGTTCCGTCTAGAATTGGCAGACAACGCCATCTAGCCCCCAAACTAAGTACTACTTTTAACTTTTAATATGGGAGCTAGATTACGGATCACCTATATGAACACTAATATAGTTACCTACTTTATTTATTTATTACGTTTTATGTTGTTAATTTTATGCTGGTTTTTGTTTTATACCTGAAAGTTGCAAATAAATGTCTTTTTGATAAGTAGGTACCTTCTTTTACGTAAGTAAATACTTATGTTTGTCCCGGGTTGAAATCGAACGCACGTTCAAGCGCAAAAAGCATAGCTACTCCTAACAACTGGGTTGTGAGACCAGTCTATAAGAAACTTTTGTAATATTTATTTATTTTAAAAATAATTAGCCGTAACACAGCGAAAGTAACACAGACGCTAGAAGCTGGTTGGTTCCAAGTTTTCAGAGCACATTACAAAAGTTTTTTATAAAGGAGTGTCCAACCAATCCTTGTGTAAAGATACAACAATGGTTATTTATCGCTAATAACATAAATAGACTTGTATCCGGGTCAAATGTACGTCTCAAGTATGAATGTTGTTTGGCACGCTTTTGAATTTTGGACAATAATCTTCAAGAATCACAAATCATTCATTTATGTATCACATTTTTTTTTTTGTACGACGTGTAAGCACTTGACCTTCATCTCTCCTGGTAACAAGTTGAGATAAGGCCGAAGCTGGAGGCGCACTTCACCCGGAATCCTCAACAAACTGAGGAACTGGCTATCTTACCTCTGAATGCCGGAACACAACAATTTTAGAACTGTTATTATGGCGACAGAATTAGGTAAGATGGTGGTAGCTAGCCAGGCGGACTTAAACAAAGTCCTACCACCAACCAAACCAAGCACAATATATTGTACTCCTCATGGGGATCGAACCCGGGACCTTAGGATCTGAAATCGGTGGCTTGAACCACTAGACCGCAGAGGCGGTATAACACGGTATAACAAGCATGAAATTCACAAATTCGCCATAAATATATAATTTGACACGTTGTTCATTCATTAAGAAGGTAGGTGTACATACCTAAACATTTCTTCAGCGCCATATTTTATCAAAGTTTTGTCTTAGCTAACAAGCATGTTTTGAAACAGATATGCTTGCACAAAAAAAATATTAAACTTGCGTAATTGTCTCCGTGCCGACTATCTACTATTTTTTGTGAAAGTGACCCAAGATACATTTTTTATAATAGAATAAACAATATTTATCTCGTTTCTGAGCTATAAAAGGGGGCTTTCGGCTCAGAGATTTAGCAGAGGCAATCATGGTTTCTTGGGTGTTCTGTATTGTGGCGCTTTGCGCTACAGGCGCTCTTGCTGACCCTAGCAACAAGGTCGACAAATGTAAGTAGAACAATATCCACATCTCCCACTCATCATCCTGCCAGGACCATGTCTTGGGGCAGTAAAGTTTGTAGGACCCTACGCACTTCCCATAGTGACAAATGGTCATGCACACACCCATGGAAATTTCCGTAATACCTTGAGAGTTTTCCCACGAGCCCTGAATAAGTTGATCCTGAGCCATCTCCTGATGTCACATCAACAGTACTCGATACCGGCTAACATGATCCTGTTGCCAATTTCACTGTTGGTAGTTGGCAGGCGGATTGATTATGATAGGTAATTATCGGGTTGCTGCCGTCCATGTCTTCTACATCATCATTATTAACATATTGCAGTCCACTAGTCTCTCCCAAGTTTTGTACTCTGGTCTCCGGCTCTCCCCATCCAGTTTATGCGAGTCATCGCTCTATCATGGACGATACACCTTTAACGATATATTGGTTAGTAGACCTGCTTGGTGATCACAAAAAAAATGTTTTAGTTGGAACCTACGTTGGAGGATACTGCTGTCTATCCCTAGGATAATTTTAGGACATCTAGGTGCCTACGTGTTAAGTTGGAGGGATACATATATTGGTCAATGAAACCTGCAAACTATGAATTATGATATTTATTATATAAATAGGAATATCTTCAACTTCGCAACCAGGGGTTCTAAAAAGGTAACGAGATAAATATGTAAATAAAGAGATGTTTCTGTTCCAGTGGACATCAAAGTCCTTCAAGAGCGTCAGCTGGAGATCCTGCAGCTGTTCTCTCACGTCCAGGAGCCTAATTACTTGAAGGAGTTCCAGACCATCGCCTCCTCATGGACCATTGAGCAGAACCTCGACCAGTACCGTGTATGTATTCATTTAAGTACATTTCTGGAGTAAAAATAACTTTTTGGCTATTTTAAGTAGTACTACAATGTGTGCATTTTATTCCAACCATTGATATTATAATGAATCTTTTTACAGAATGTGACCGCAGCTTCCCAATACGCTATCATGATCAGAAACAAGTGGATCATGCGTCGCAACGTGCCCTACGCAGTGTACGAGCCGGCTCACAACATCGAGACCATCACCGCCTTCAACGTCCTCTACTCCGCTAAGACTTACGAAGCATTCTTCAAGACTGCCGTCTACCTAAGAGAGTTCATCAACGAAGGCCTCTTTGTCTACGCCACCAGCGTTGCCATCCTCCACCGTCCCGACACCCAGGGGCTCACCATTCCCCCGATTTACGAAACCTTCCCCAATTTCTTTGTCAGCCCCGATGTATTGGTCTCCGGATTGAAGATCAACGCTCTAGGCAAGGAGTTCATCACCAAATACGAAAGCTACAAAGACATTACCTACGTCAAGGACGATGTCGTCTACATCAAGGGAGATGCCTCTCTCTGGGCTTACAGCGAAAACAAACTGAACGATATCAGCTACTTCACCCACGATCATTCCCTCAACGCTCTTCACTACTACAACTCTCTGGAGTACCCTACCTGGCTTAGCCACAGCGTCGTTCCTGGTTTAAACAAGGACAAGCGTGGAGAGATCTGGTGGTTCAACCTGAAGCAGATTGTTGCTCGCTACTACTTGGAGAGACTGTCCAACGGTCTTGGTGAAATCCCCGCTCTTTCTGACGAGATAACTGAAGGTTACACCCCTGATCTGCTGTACGGAAACGGAGTCCCCTTCCCGTCTAGGCCTGACAACTTCCGTCTTGACCAGAACAAGTTCGCTACCAAGCTGGAGGCTGCTAAGGAGTTCGAGCGTCGCATCTGGGAGGCTATTGACAAAGGTTTCTTCTATTCTGTAAGTAAACTTTTTCATACATTTACAATCGAACAACTCAATTTACTTGGGTGTCGCGCATTATTTCGATGCTTACCTACTATGTCAATCTGTTTCAGACCTCTGGTGAGCAAATCAGCCTGAGGAACGAAGATGGAGCTGATGTTCTCGGCCGTCTGATCCAGGCTAACGCTGACTCTCCCAACAGCTACTTCTACAAGGACTTCCTTCGGCTATACGCCTCCATTGTAGGCAACACTGCTTACGACTCAATCGAGCTTGCTGACGAGTAAGTTGTCTAATCAATATCGTGTTATTATTTGAATACACCGAAAAAGTATTCATTTTATATCTCCAGTATTATTTTTCAGAAAAAGCATGTGATTTTTTTTTGTTTTAAATCTCTTACTCAACCTCCTCTGTAGGTAATATTATTGCTTATCCCAATATTTACTACAAAAGCTCTTTGGAGTAAATATTGCTCTTTGCTCATGGAACTTTTTATAATTATTTTGTTTTATTTTCGCTAGATTCGCTCCTCTTGTTGTTCCCTCTGTGATCGAAAACTACCAGACCTCTCTCCGCGACCCTGCCTACTACATCGTCATCAAGCGTATCCTGAACCTGTTCACCCACTGGAACAAGATCATGAAATACTACACCCCTGAGGAGTTGAGCGTCTGTGGCGTCAAGATCGAGAAGGTCGAGACCGACAAGCTGGTTACATTCATGGAGAAGACCTACGTGAACCTTACCAACGCCCTGCCCATGACCGCCATCGAGCGTATGTACCAGTTTTGGATTGACTTAAAAATAAATTTTATTCCACAAAAAAACTGTTACAAACTTTTCGGCTTATGATCAAGTTGTTAACGATTTACAAAGGGTGAACGCGTAAAATGACCTACAAGTTCATTAGAATAGCTATAGCCATCAGTATTATTTACAGCTTACTATATTTTCTTAACTTGAGGCCCTATAATCATCAGCCCATGCTCAAGGATCTATTATCAACAGGCAAGCAGGGATACGACAACGTTTACGTCGCAGCGGAATACACCCGCCTGAACCACAAGGCCTTCAGCGTGAAGGTGAACGCCAAGAGCGAAGTCGCCAAGACCGTGCTCGTCAAGTTCTTCCTGGCACCCAAATACGATAGCAAGGGCTTCAAGATCGATGTCCGTCACAACACTGATAACTACTTCCAATTTGATGAGTTCACCTTCGAACGTAAGTTGCGTCCTATTAGTATTTTCCACCTTCTTTTGCATTTCTACTTTCTTGATACTTTTTTAATTCTTCTATACCGAAAATTATCATCCTTAAAATCGCAAACCTAGCAACTAGTCTTGTTAATTGCGTATTAAATTTCATTGTTCTCCAAAATAATAGAGGTAGTTTGTTTAGCAAAAGTTTTTGTCTAGCCTATTTTGCCGCCGAAGCGCAAACATTATTAACTAAGTATTTTATGTTTATTCTAGTGAAATCTGGAGAGAACATTATAACCCGTAACTCCAACGACAACGAATGGACCACCAAGGACTGGTTCAACGGCGCCGAGCTTTACGAGAAGGTTGCCAGCGGCAAGTGGGCGCCTGAACTATCCCAGAAAATCGACAGGTTCCCCCAGAACTTGCTGCTTCCTAAAGGTAAAATTCTTAATTACATAGAATGAGTTATTGGCCACCAATGAAATATGGCCATTAGGTATTGAATCCTTGAAAGTTTTTTGTTTTAAAATTACATTGTTCACAAGTTAATTAACTGGCTAGCGCATGTGTATTAGCTCTAACTTATTGGATGAAATCACAAAGCCTGTAGGGTGTAATATTATTTTGGATAAGATGTACAAAAAAGTACATATAATTAGTATTCTATCCATTAGATAGTTTCAATATAACAAGCTATACCTACCTACATATTCTAGAGCTAGATGGCGCTTTGTAAAATGTCTAGTCATTTATTACTCGGCAATAAGCTGTTCCTGTAGGTATTTGCGTGACCATCCTGGTCTAACCTGTTTTGTTTTTCACCAGGTAACGTCAACGGCATGACCTTCCAACTCATGGTCTTCATTGATGACTACACCCCTCTTGAGGACAAAACTACCTTCGATCGCGCTTTGTCCCTTGGCCTGGGTACTGGAGCTCGCTACCTCTCTGACAAGCCCTATGGCTACCCCACCAACCGTCCGATGTACTTGTGGCAACTCATGAACGTTAAGAACATCTTCTTCCAGGATGTCGTCATCTACCATGAGCCTACTAAAGTTTAAATAAGTAATAACTACAAAATGTTAAGAGTATGTATGACAAAAGTAGATATGTATATAGAAGCTATGTGGAAAGGTTGAAATATCTAAGCAGAGTGTGCCATGTTAGCTGTGACAAAGTATGTGATGTCTTTTTATTGTTTTAAAAGAATCGAATATATAACATGTTTATTAAGAAAACTCTTTCCTTAGTAATTATTATACAATACCCTTCTAGGTTTACCCATTAAGCATAGAAAGACAACTTAATCTTAATTGTTAATTAGACAAAAGATAACAAAAAATATATACAAATGCTAGTGGGGAGCTTAAGGGAAAAAGGCCATCTTTAACCGCCTCTGTGGTCTAGTGGTTCGACCAACGGTGTCAGATAGGGAGGTCCCGGGTTCGATCCCCATTGGGAAGTACAATATTGGGCTTGGTTTGGTTGGTGGCAGGAATTTCAGTAAGTCCGCCTGGCTAGCAACCACCATCTTACCTAATTCTGTCGGCATAACGAACAATTCTAAAATTGTTGTATTCCGGCATTTAGTGGTAAGATAGCCAGTTTCTCAGTTTGTTGAGGATTTCGGGTGAAGTGCGCTTCCACCTTCGGCCTTATCATATCCTGAAAATCAGGTGAGATGAAGGCCAAGCACATCCCCATCGTTCTATAAAAAGCCAGTTCCTCAGACTATGAATGATACCGGGCACCTCCACCTTATCTGAAACCAGCAGGTTTCAAGCCGAAGGTTGAGGCGTGGAGGTGGTGGACGCCTATCACGTAATTTTTAGTGCAGATCTTATTCTACGGCGCGGCGCGGCGGCGTCCATAGCAAGATATTAGATACCTTAAAACTAATAAACATACATATTTTGCTAAGTCCATTTTAACTCAATACTAAAATTATTTCAATAAAACTTTAACATAAACGCTTAAAATATTATGAATGAGGTTTACAACTTACAGATAAGCGTAGATTTTGATTATGACTTGTCCCCTTATCAAATATTATTGAAATATGTACGTACCTTCCTAACAAATATACCTTAGGTAGGTACCTTCCTAAACACTAGTTTAATAATCAAGACTTTAGACATTACAAGGTAGAGTCCTTAAACTTATCACTAGATGTTCACGTGCCAAATGTAGAGCATGACAAAGTAATGCGTCGATATTTGGAAACTGTCGATATCAAATAATATGATTGATGGTAAAACGACATTTAGGCATATCAAAGGATAAATAACTCATACTTACATATTTCAAAAGGACGGATAGTTAGGATGGTTCAGTGGTGGGTGGGGGTTAGAGGGGTTGTTACAGTACTCAGTTACCTAGTACAGGTAGGCTAGGTAAGGTATCGTAGCATGTAAAACAAACAGCAAGATGACCACACAAACGGCCGGACAGACGTTTGATTTTTACTTATTAGTATTGATTAGTTAAACAACCCCATGGCAACTAAACGATGGCAATTGCGAGGCATCCGGTACTAATCACTCACTAATCAGAAATTCACGACTGTGTAGTGTAGGTACAAGTCTATACTAAATATCTACAGTAAGATCTTACTGTGCTGGTCAGCAACGCAGGTATGGTTAAATGTTTACCCCAACTGCCTCAGGAGGGTTCTGTTTATCTATTTAATTAGCACATTATGGGTTTCGACGTGTGAGTTGAGAGTTTAGACTACTTAATTGTGGAAGTGGCCTAGAACATCATATTTTTAAGGTTTATCATATATGGTAAGAATGTACCTACCATAAATTATTTAATTTTAATATGGGGAGTTTGAATCAAAATAAGATTTATTGCTATAATGATTTCATAGCAATATTTTGACTTACCTCATATGGCAGGTACTGTAGGTACTTGCACTGCAGGATCGAGTGAGGGCGCAAGGTCAAATGTCTTCTGCAAACTGCAAAACTGTCGGGATAACAGAGGTATGCGCAATACATACCCGTGTCAAATAAATGATTAGGTAGTAACTACCAAGGTAGGTACCTATTTATTGACGATTATTATTTTTTATTTTATGGTGCCTACCTATTTCTAACTGACATAATGATAGCCTGCTTATAATTTTAAGATAATAAATCACGTAGTACGTACCAACCAAGCCAAGGCATGCCAAATGGCAGCGTTCAAATTGAAAAGCGTTGCGAACAAAACATCCTGCAAACGAGGAAATAGCAAGCGTGCTGCGTACACTTCCTGTGTTCGATCGATACATGTTATGCTGTTCCTATAACCCAGTCTCCGTAATATCCGTATCGATCCCATTTCGATGAATATTTCAAGTGTGCGTGGTAGGTCATAGGGAATAGCGAAAAATGCTCAAAAGAGTCTTGGGGCCGACTTTAGCCAAGCTATTAAACAAAGTCCTACCACTAACCAAACCAAGCACAATATTGCAATCCATTGGGGGTCGAGCCCGGAACCTCTGGTCTGGATCTGTCTGTTGCATGTTGGGCGAAACACTTGTTTGGACGTTCTTGTAATTTTTTTGCGATATTTTGTTGTCTGTGTCTATCTGTGGTGTGCCCATCCTTATTCTCCTCTGCTACAGGAGACGAGTACCTACGTAACGGAGTAGGTACACGATACGTAGATACGCATCAGTGTGCTAAGTATGGGTTATAAGCGAAGATCACTCGATGAGCGTTTGCTCACCGCGAATGGTGACTAAGGTTAACCAACCAAATTTAGAATGACATTTACCACTATCTGGTCGCGTTGTACCTGGTTGTTTATTTTATCAGAACTTAGTAGGTACTATCTACTCACAAAACAAAATATAAATACATTGAATCAATATTTTATTATAATTATAATTTAATTGGTGCTTATTTTCGTACAAACTTACTCTACTCTCATTGTGAAAATCCAAGCGATGGGAAGTGATAGCTTTACGAACGCGTAAAGTAAAGTTTACGCCAAAATGATCGTGCTTGGTTGAAACAACCAATATGAGCGATTGCGTCCCCACTGTCGTCCGATAGTCGATGCTCGCTAGGTTTGCCGTACAAATCTTGCACCCGCGAATTGTGTTTCGTATTAATTAGACTAGATGGCGATGTGCTAATTTCATACAAATCATGGCAAACGCTAACGCGATCGAGTAGGTACGGAGCAATATTACAACTGACACTCGCCACTCTGGGTGGCCAACCGTACAATTACAAAATAAACATTTTAATGGCAACTTAAAAAAAAACGATGTCAGTAAGGTTATTCCTGTTATTGTATTTTAAGATAAGATACTGAGAAGTCACGTGCTGCTAAACAAATTTTGTTTTATTTTTTTATTTTACGAAGGTTGGTAATTAACAATTTTTTTATGAAATGTTCATAACTACCTAATAAGTTATCATTTATTCAATAAAAAGTACAATTAAACTAACTCATATAAGTAATGTTTTATGGTGTAGCAAGCTTGCAAAAATAATATCACTTTTAAAACGTCTGAAATAAAGTACTTTATTTGGATGTTTAATGAATGTACGAGGTTTGAATTTGAAAGCCAAAATGCGAGAATTTATCTTCTTCAGTACGAGGAATAAAAAATTAAGGTTGGCAATGGCAGCCCTGGTACCTGATAGTCCTGAGGCTATGTATGGAAATAAACGAAAACTAAAATAGTTTCAGTTTGTTAGCAGAAACTCATACTAAGGCCTCTGTCCTACGATGATACTGACTGTGATCTGTCACTGTCACTGCTATTTATTTATTCTCTTTGACTTACGTCGAAAGAAATATTTTGTGCATTCCTTTCCTTTGTAAAACCTAATGATTTAGTTAATTATTCTAGTTCTAAGCAATGTACTAAACCGGTTCCCTTGTTTCAAAACTTGTGCAACATCAAACTTGGATTTTACGCGTTGGAACTAGTATTTTTTATCAGTAAAAGAGTGAAGGTAAGTTTCCAATTTGCTTCTTTTGTGATCAACAACAACGTAGGTACATTACAGTTTGTATTGTAGGTAATGATTCATCATTGTATCATAACATAACAAGAGGATTCACCGAGATTTACTAATTGAGATTTAGAGCAACTTCCGAACCGAAACTGAATCTTTTCAGTTTTAGGAATATAGCATTTAGATTCCTAAAACTTTTGCAATCCATTGCATTACAATACAATTTACCGACCATAATCAGTCTGTAGCTAGGTATCTATTTATTTAATTTAAATTGTATTTCACTGTCATTTCAGGATCCCAATAATAATTTTTGAATTCCTTCCTAAAAAAAACTGCAGTCCTTTTGAAACCACCATAATATGGTCAGTTTCAGTATCTTTTACATCTTTATCATCACATGGAGCCTGTCTCATTCCACTGCCGGTCAAGGGCCGCTCTTCTTTTTATTTGAAATGGGTACGCCTTCTTGGCCTTGAGGTTCTCCTGGTCATTACTATGAGGTCTATTGTCAAGGGAGCTTTTCCAGAAATTGCCTATTGAAGGTACACTTGGCACACTGATGGTACACAGCAAACTGCTTGGTGCCAGACTACGGAACAATGATGTTCACAAGCCAGGGTGACCTGACTTGTATATGACATGTATGTCACTGTCCTGTTTTTTCAGATCAACAATGACAGAACGTGACAGTATCAGTGGACCTAGCCAAGATTATGGAGCGACAGCCAGCATTCCAACTGTGGGGTTTGCAGATTTCAGTCCAACAGAGCTGTACAACCTTAGCGATAGCATTGCTGACAATATATTCAAAATTAACAGCGGATTAAAGGCATTGGAGAAGATGATGAAACAGCTAGGAGGGCCTAACGATAGTGTTGAGCTGAGGGATAAAATGTAAGTCAACTTGCCCTATATAACTTAGAGAAACTTTAGGTCAGCTCAACTGGGGGCAATGCACAGCAGACTGCGATGGAGAGTCACCATTTAAAGTAAAGTGCACTACTTCACCCTACTTCCCACCCTCTACTCTAAAAATTATAATAAGAATTACAATACTTAAGCCTTTTCATTAGATGAAACTAGAAACAAAAAAACATATCCTGAGTGAAAAGGTTCCTTTTAGAAAAGCAAAATTATACTGACCATTGTGATCATTTCAAAGAATTATATGGAAAAGTCCTTAGCATTCTGGTGGGCTCCTTGACTATCCTGTCACAGATCTCCAAGTTGGGAAATCGGGCATGTTATGTTATGTGGCAATGATTGTTATGGCATATGTCTCAAAAGGGGTTATCTGATTGAAATTTAAACAATAAATACATTATGTAATATAGAAATTCTAATTAATTAATTACTACATTAAATAATTAATTATCTTTTGAATGGTTGATCCGATCAATTCAAAAATTGTAACATGCCGAGATTACATGAACTCATTCTTCACATTGTAAAAGAAATAATGTTTTTTAAACTAGGGTAGTTTTTGAGAAATTGATGTACCTATTAAGTGAGACAAAGATCTTTGTGGGGTGACATTTTAATGTACGGTCGGTGATAAGGTGATTTGCTCTAATTCTAGCTTTGCATAGAATGAAAGTAGCAACAAGAGACAGCCTAGAACACTCAGATGAATAAAGAAAGATTGTATTATAAAATAAATGTATTAATACTATGATAAAAATGTGCTTTTATTACCTTGTGAGTTATGTTTTATCATTTTATTATTGAGACATTATCACCATTGTTGGACACAAACCTGACATCATGAGATCTCGGTTCAGGGAGAACTACTGGTGTATACACAATGGACCATATAAATATAAAAGGGAACAAGTAATTTACATAGAGCATAAAGTAAAAAGGTATTCATTGACACAGGAACAGGTCATTTACACAAGACAATTTTCAGACATGATTCGCAACAGAAAGTGAACAGTTCTGTGTCAGCAGTAGCCCGGGACATCCAGCGACTCGGGGCCGTTGTGAGGAGAGGTGACAAGCCACAGAAACTTCAAGTGGAAAGACTGACTCAGGAGTTCAAAGATGCACTAGCTTACTATGAAGCTACTCAGCGGGTATGCAATTATCTACTGTTGTGTGTACAAGCGCCGTTGTATGAAAAGAGCACTTTACTTTACTTCCATTTTAATGATGAATAGTGGTATCACAAAGATAGAGTAAACATGTATTAATTCCAGGCGGTTTCATACAAAATGGCGGCTCACTTGCCGCGCACAAAGCGCAACCGCGTCGACCTCGAGGAGCTGGAACAACAGGCGATAGCGGATGGGGACGAAGCCGCGCTATTGGCTAACCAGCAAGCTCAGGTATTCAGACCTTTTTATATTATTGTCATTGTAATACTTTGCAAAATTTATTTTATTTTAACCGCCTCTGTGGTCTAGTGGTTCAACCCACCGATTTCAGATCCAGAGGTCCCGGGTTCGATCCCCATCGTACTATAAAAAAAAACTCCGTTTCGTGTTTAATCGTGGTAAAAACGTTATAAGCGATTGTTTTTTTTTTATTGTACGACGGGTAAGCACTTGGCCTTCATCTCACCTGGTTTACAAGTTATAATAAGGCCGCTGGTGACAGCACACTTCATCCGGAATCCTCAACCAACTGAGAAACAACCAAGCTATATTGTAAATGAAAATGAAATGAATGAAATGAAATGAAATGAAATGAAATACATTTATTGTACTCCCCTGGGGATCGAACCCGAGACCTCTGGATTTGACACTGGTGAATGAACCACAGAGGCAGTTAGACGGAGTGTGGGAAGAAACAAAATGGTGGACACCATTTTATTTCTGAAAATAAAGAGCCAACAGGCAAACGCAAAGAATTTAATTTAAATAACCGCTAAAACATATAATTTTCTATATTCCAGTCTCGCCTGGTGGAATTCGAAATCAACATGGCCGCTGACAAAGAGGCGTACATGAATAAAATAGAAGCAGACGTTTTGGATGTCAGTCAAATCATACAGGAGCTTGCGGTGATGGTCAACCAACAGGGGAAAACCGTTGGTAAGTTGACTTTAAAACAGCAACCTTATCTTTCATATTGATAAGTGAGATATACTACATTCAGTGTGAGATTGCCATTTTTTAGGGGTACCTACAAAATTGCGATTTAATAGACTACCTAAACTGAGCTGAATTGCTATTTCGTACCTCGACGTCGGATAAGATAGATAGATAGATAAACTCTTTATTGTACACCAAAAAACAAAAATAAACACTTAAACTAGGTACAATGGGCGGCCTTATCGCTAAAAGCGATCTCTTCCAGGCAACCTTTGGAAAGGATAGCAAAGAGCAGACAAAGCGGTGTACTAAAATAATTATATAGCTACATATTAATAATAACAAAACATACAATACATTACAAAATGTCCAATCATTACTAAATGTATATATATATATATAAATAAATAGAAACTAAACAGCAGTAGCGAACGAGACAATTATAAGTTGGTCAAGGTAATGACAGCGTAAATTATTTTTAAAAATGTAAATTGTTTCGGAGGACCTGACCGTAACGGGTAGTAAGTTACTGACATAAGCGTGTCAGTGTGGGTTCAGTTTTAAACGAGCGACTCAGCTGAGAGTTGATTCGCAAACAATGATTTCATTCCTACATTGCTGGTTTAATTTCAGAACGTAGTCTTCAAAAACGTAAACAGACCAGAGACAAACTGTAGTTGATTCAACGATTCAAACGCTAACCGCTATATTAGACGTCATGGTACCAAATTGAGCGATCCAGTTTAGGACCCTACATTGTACTGCATCGGAAATTAATGGCGTCTAATTATGTGATGGTAGTAGAGATGACGAATATAACTATCAACCAATAAATTTAACTAATATTTAAAATCAACCATTATATTCAATAATCAGAAATTAACATTATCGAATAAAAATATCATATCAACTTCAGCCTGAGTTAGAACTAACATAATTGAATGCATTGAAATTTGAAATTTAATAGGCTATAAATAAGAAAAAAAACACAGAGTTTTCAACTATGTATTAGGTTGACTTCATTCAATTGTATGCTTTAGACTCCTCACTATAGAGATTAAATACCCATTAAGACGAATTAGCGGTTACTTTTATTTTATCAATAGAATTAAATATTCAACTGCATTAACATCAATCGATAACCAAATCGTTTAGGTATAAAACAAGTACAAAAAATGTTAACTAATATTTTCAACCAATAAAAATATCGATATATTTTTTTATCAATTAACAGTTAACTAATATTTAATATTAACCATTATTGGCATCTTTAGATGGTAGGCCACTAGTTCTATAACTATTTATGTAGGTACAGTTCTTCTAACAAAAGTAAATAGGACTGACTCCTGTGTAGGGGATTTATGTGATATTGTATTGTTTGCAGACGATACTTCATTAATATTTAGAGTTGATAGGGCTAAAGATAATTATGATTGTGTAAATGCTTCTCTAGCTAGAGTTCTTGATTGGTTTACGGTAAATAACCTCTTATTAAATGAGAAAAAAACGAAATGCATTAGATTCACCTTGCCTAACGTTCAAGTCAGCAATGCTAACATTATCTTAAATGGGGAAATACTTAACTTTATGGAAGCAACTACTTTCTTGGGTTTAAATATCGATGCAAAGTTGCAATGGGGTATTCATATTAATACATTAGCTAGCCGGCTAAGCTCGGCAGCTTACGCAGTACGTACCATAAGGCATCTTACTGATGAAACCACGGCGAGGTTAGTTTATTTTAGTTACTTTCACAGCGTTATGTCCTATGGCATATTTTTATGGGGAAATGCAGCAGATATTGAAAGCATTTTTATCCTGCAAAAGAGAGCTGTACGGGCAATTTATAAATTGAAAACTCGTGACTCTCTCAGGGAACGTTTTAAAGAGATTGGTATTATGACAGTCAGCTCCCAATATATTTATGAAAACCTAATGCACGCACACAGGAACATTGATGAGTTTGTTAAAAGAAGTGATGTACACAGTGTTAATACTAGAAATAAAAATAAACTTGACATACCTAGGTATCGCTTAGGAAAAGTAAATAATTCATTCTTAGGAAACTGTGTACGATTCTATAATAAGCTTCCTCAAAGCGCCACCAAACTCTCTGCTCGTAAATTCAAATTGTATATAAAGAATAATTTAATTAAAAGAGCCTACTACAAAATAAGTGACTATATCGACGATAAGAACGCGTGGCCCGATGTTGCTGTACCAGTTGACAGTTAAATGGTGATTTCTCAATGTCAAGAAACTGCCCATTAGATAGTTATGTAGTAATCAATGTTTTAAGATAATATTAAGTTTTTAGTTTTATGATGTAGGTAACACTTGTAATGTTATTAAATTATTATAAACAATGTACCTAAATGTTAAATGGATCATCAAAAAATTAATCAGCCCGAGGTTCTTGCCTTTCTCCTTGTGTGCTGGTCGCGATTCCGAACAGGCGGTAGATTTGACGTTTCAAAATGATCCTAAAAATCTTAATGAATAAAAATATTTGACTTTGACTTTGACTTTGACTGGAATGGAACTCGACAAACCCTCCTTTTTTCCCACACCAGAAAAATAGAAGAAGTCTTCAAGTCCATCTTATGTCTGGGCAAGTCTAGCTCTAAGCCAGCAAAGATGGGGTCTACGATGAAGCGAGCCTTCCCAGAGGGCACTGGCTCTCCTGCACGCCGACGAAACACGGTAACAATTTGGCGTCGGACTTCGGCAGGAGGTTCCTACCACCAGAGAGATCACCCATATCTACCCAAGCATCACTATTTCAATCGATGCAAATTTTTAACCGACTTTCAAAAAAAAGAGTAGGTTCTCAATTCGTCGGAATCTTGTTCCCCGATTACTCGAAGACGCCTAAGCCGATTTGGTAAATTATTTTTTTGTTTAAAATGGTATACTTCACAGGTGATCCCATCGTCATCAGGTCAGGATCTGATGATGGGATCCTGAAAAAATCGAAAGAACTCTTCAAATATAATTATAGGCACACTTGAAGAAGCGATTTAGGTGTATTACCTCAAAAGTAAGGAAAAAACCGACCCCATATAGGATCACGCGTCTGTATGACACAGACGGACGTCTGTCTGTCCATCCATATCAAAATAATTGGAAAAAATACGTCACCCAGGTACACGAAATTGTATCATATTCTTCATTGAAGTCGGTTTTCTTTTTAGTTTTTAAAACGTAATTATACTAAACAGTGTTTCGTTTGATTTTCTGCAGAATCAGTGGAAAGCCACATAGAGTCGGTAACAACGAACGTTGAAGCCGGAGCCGACGAACTGGCGAAAGCAGCTGAACACCAGCGCAGGTACCGACGGAAGATGTTCATACTCAGCCTCATTGGCCTCGTCATACTTGCACTGGTTATTGTGTGGATAGTCAAGGCGTTCAAGTAGATTGTTACTCTGATACTTGTGAAGTCCCCGATGTTCTGTTTCCATAACCTTAAAACGACTTGTATAACAAACCGTTGCTGTTCAATTTTTAAAGATGTTAATGCGCCAACATCTTTAAAAAGTTTATTTTCTGGTTAGAGAAGGCAAGCCGTGACGTTAAGAGCTGACGCATGAAACATAATTTCCTAAGACGTTAGGTCTTAGACTAGATAACACTTTGTTTTTTTTTATCTCAAGGTAAAAATGAGCATAATAAAACAATATTGAAGCATTTGCATTATGCTCTGTCAAAAGAGGTCTGCAAAAAAGAGAAGATGACATAGTCTGAGGAACTCTAATGTAGACATTTCCAGCCCGCGCATGATGGCAATAGTTAATCCAGAGAGTAAGATTGGACTGATAGAAAATTTTTATTGCGATTCTGGCAACATTTTATTCAGTAATAAGAAAGAGGACTGCTTTCAATTCGTTCAGACATTTCATTAAACTATCAAAAAATGAATTAATGTACAAGATATAGTATGTACTTTTAAGAAAGCCCAGGAACACCGATCATCCATACAAACGTAGTTTGTCGTTCATTTCGAAATAACACATACAATTATAATAAAAAAAATCTTTTTTTTTTAATTTTACAACTCAAAATAATATATGGAACAATTTTCTATGCAAGCTACTCTTATCAATACATTTTGTTATTAGAAAAATTAACCATAGACAGATCATCTCCATCATATTATATGGCAAAAATTTAATTTAAATCTGACAAGCCATTTGGAAATGAAAGTTGAACTACGTTTGTATGCGAAAGCGGTACTACTTGGCCTTCTTATGAAGTTTATATGTACAGATAAAGTAATCTATTTAACTGTGATTAGGGCAGATTTAGACCAAGGCCTTGGTTTTGCTATATCGCATGTTATTTTTGTCTAAACCTGCCTTGTTTTTCGTTAAGTTTAATTTTGATTGGTATTGCTAAACTGAGCATGTATAAATTAAGTTTTGCTTTTAGGCAGTTCAATAATGATATATTTTTACGTTATTTATTACACGAAATATTTATTACCCTCGTTTGTAAAAAATAATAAAGACCAATTATATTACCTGAAAGCGTCTGCCTAACGGTATTAGTAAGTCTAGCATTAAACACGAGTTTTACTCACGTATACGATACGTTTCGGTTCTCCCGGGGAACCATAATCGGAGTGATTCATTACATCGCGGTCGCGGCGCGTACAGTATTCCCGTTCGACGTTTCACTCCTGAGTAAAAGCCTTGTATATGTGAATAAATGTATAAGTGTACAAATGAATGTATAACTCTAGCCTTACTAATTTAGTCGCGCGGTATCAAATGAATTATTATTATAATTAGGATATTATGTTCACTTGTTGATTATATTTGTTAGGTTGTTTTCAAAGTATTACGCTACGGTCACTGTAGTTTTCTTTAATTTGTTTGTAAAAGGTATATATAAAGGTATAAATAAGGTGTAGCAATATTGAGGTGGAGATGAAAGCTCGGGATTTCTTTACTGGCATCCAATTTTTACCCAAACGCTTTCTGCATCCCTACACTACAAAGTTATGTACATGAAGTTGAGATGATAATTTGTTTCCTTTATGCAAATGTACCCCAAGATGTATATTTTTACCTACAAGCTGTTTATTGTGTTATATGACGTAGACGATATAATTAATTATTGTAGATAGGTTTTATAGTGATATAAAATTATTATCTGATTTCAAATCTCAAAAATGTGTCTTATTCTCACTCGTGTATATTTGATACAAATACCTTCATATATATAATTTAACGTGTTTTTTTTTCTAAATTATTATATAGAACATAGTAATGACAACTCAATAGAATAAAAACCGTGTTGCTCTTTCTGCTATTGACTTTCAGGCGTTACCGAAAATATGAAAGTACTGTTCAAAACCTAAAGGTATAAAAGTAATAAAAAAGACGCTGTGCTGTAAATTTCAAGTATCTATTTTAGTACAAAAATGAGGAACATTTCGGTAAATGATAGTAACATTTCTTTGAAACAATACAAACATCTTTGACAGATATAAATCAATACATACATAATATCAGTTCTGTTGAGCTCCGGGAGGTTCTAGCATAAAAATGTATACACGACTTGAAGTGATAATAATTTGAATACAGTAAGGTTAATGGAAAACAAAAAATGGATATACAATTAATTTTTAATCATAATCCTAATCATTCAATCATATTTTTCGGAACCCAAAATTTGGTCACAGATAACTAACCCAAGTACACTCATGGTACTTGAAAAACAAGTAAAGATATGGCCTAAGATGGGGCACACTTGTCTAAAAGAAACCTTTCACTCCTTTGAAGACTCCAAGATTGTACCGGTGAGGAAATATAGACGACGGCATCTAGTTCCATTCTTTACCAGAACTAATCTCGAGCATGTAAGCAAAGTACAACACAAGTTATTGATTATTGATACAGATAAAAATAGCTGCCCCTGGTACACAATCTACCTGCCCATAATCCCACACTAGGCAGGCTCGGTACAACATATCTTCTTTTACTCCATCGGATGACATTTCATCAATCTCCATTCATGCCTCATACCATCCATCCCTTCGACCTACCCCTACCCTTACATCCATCCACTCATATTCAACACTTCGCATTACATGACTTTCATTCCTCATCACATGACCATACCTATGACCATGCTAGTCTATTACTTCTCAACTTATCTTTTTTTTTATTGTACGACGGGAGGTGCTTTTCCTTCATCTCACCTGATTTTCAAGTTATGATAAGGCCGTAGGAGGCGCACTTAACACGGAATCCTCAACATACTAAGGAACTGGCTATCATGGCGCCACTTGCACGCTTTTTCTAATGTCCTCATACGCACTTACCCTACCGATATGCAGGGATGGTAGATTTCTTGTTAATGAAAATTATGCTTGTTATTTTGTATGATGATAACAAACTTCGTTCAGTAAATTGGTTGCATGGCGGTTATCACGTGACCTGTTGAACACACTTGTGCCGTTGTCCACACATTCATCTGAGTATTGTAATCTGTGCCGCGTGAACATTCCTTCTATAAGTCACTTTCGTAGCCCAACACTCATCCATACATCACGACAGGTCTCACGATGGTATTACAGATTTCCCCCCTTTAATTTAAGGGGCATTCGGGGGTCGCAACACCGGTACGTCATACTGTTAATAAATTATTTATATTCGATAGTTTAAAGTCTGAACAAATCAGACAGATATTGACAATATAACATATTGCTTTAATTTTTAAAACTAACCATTTAACCTAAAACAAACATAATTCTAAACCTAAAAAAAATACTTTACTCGCGTGTCTGTGTAGCAGAAGGTACTTTAGCGATTAGAACATACATTTTGCAAAATATTCGTTTTTGCCATTATGAAATCGACATTTTGGCATAAAACATGTTATGCCAAAATGTCAAATATTTAATCTGTAAAATTTCCATTTCTAATACATTTTGCTACATAGACTTAACGTGAATAAAGCACCAAACCAATATGGTAACAATAAATTTGGACTTTCAGCTTATAACTATGCGATTTATTGTCGCCGTTTCAATGAAATCTAACACATTGATTTAGAACACATTTTCACTCTGGAGTATTGACACGTTCCATTATTTTGAACCGCTATAATATTAACTTATGAAAAACCCTTGAAGCATCGCAACACCCGACAGAAGCAAAGCTTTTTTTCTTACGCTTAGTAGGAAAGCAACATTAATAGTTTCTCTAGATAATAGTTATTTATTAATACTTGCTCTGAATGTGTCTGTTTTTTTTATTACAAGGCAGAAATAATAAAATGTCATTACTGTTGTACTAATATGCTAAACAGTATGAGACTTTTCGCCATAAAACAAAATGTTTTTATCACTAAGTCGGCCAATTAAAACAGGCCACTTGCTTTTAGTGAACATAAAAAAAAGAATAACGAAAAATCTTGCAAACTGAATAACAACCACTTCTTTACATCAGATTGATTTTTGCTTACACCTTTAGTTCTGGTGACGATACAATACTCAATATCGTAATACGTACTTTCAAAATGGCCGTCGCCACAAAATGGCAGATATGTATTTTTGTAATAAAGGGTATCCATATGGGTATCAAATGAAAAGGCTCGAAGAGTAGAAACGATAAAATTATGTGACATCACATTAAATTCAACAAGAAATAATTAAAAGCTTGTTTAAAAAAAAATACTTTTAATTTGTAGTCAGGTCCTCTCATTCACACGTTTTTGTAAAGTAGCTTTGCTTCGATAATTTTCATATTGGCATGACAAAAGTTGGCTTACAAAACGTGAAACTTAATTAGGAGTTTCATTTGGTTCACAGAAATGCATTTTCGTTTTTACTATCAGCTAAATGATATTCGGTATTCACAGTTATTTATAATCTTACAAATAGTACCTACAGCTCTTCACCGCTTAAAAACAGTTGTTATTTTATATTACAGTATTTTGCAACATAATTAGTTACCTGGTCTAATTATATAAATATAATAAGTATATATATTTGTCTCTATGTTTCAGCAAAATTCAATATACTTAGATACAATGCTGACAGCTTTTAAGATATAGATCAATCAGAGTAGTCTCATCGACAATCGGAATATCTACCACGAATTGATTGTCAATGAATTCTCCGATATTTCAAAGCAGTTGCCTTTTTTAATTTAGAATGGGTTGGGTGGCTCTTTGACTTGAAACTTGCACAGGCAAGTATGAGGTCTTCGATTCGGTCTACCCAGAAGCTATTAACTGTATTGAAGAAACAGCGGAAATACAGACGCTGGAAGCCAATTCCAAGTACACTCCGACTTATATCGAAGGAACGCTTAATCGATCGAAAAAAGCGTTTGGAATATGTACGAAATTTTCTTATCACTATGATTTTCACACTGGCTTTATAGGTACTCCAAAATTTTGAACTTGAAAAAGGAATTACTTAAAACGCCGTTATTTACCTGTTACAATATTATAATTTACCCATACAAAAAAATCTTGGTCCGAATGCGGAGCCGAAAAGTAAGACGAAATAAGATTTTTTCATATGAGCCGAATTACCTTGGGACGAATATGACCTAAATCATAATTTTACTTTGTTATTATACATACATAGACTCGCGCCTGTTTCCCAAAGGGGTAGGCATAATATGACATTTGTATTTAATATCCTGATTTTGTGTCTTTTTTGTTGCGTTCCTCTAATGAGTGTATTCCATGTGTGAATAATTAACGATCTTTCAAAGCGCTGAGTCCTAATAAGTGAAATATCACAAATCTTAATTTAATCATGACAAATACTATCTAGATTTTGCTTAGTGTCCATGACTATCAACCATCGAGCTTCAAGAGAGCCAGTGCTTTCTGAGAATTCTCGCTCGAAGACCTCATCCTTGCTTTGGCCTGGAGCTAGCACAAAAATAATCAATACTGGTTACTACTTCAGGTTTACTCGAATACTATAATATGATTATAACATTTATGCCAGTAGTTGATTTATCAGAGGTGTATCGTGGTACCAGAATGCGCAGGACTTCACTAGTACGGAAGTGTCGTACGGTGTTCGAGGTGGGCTGGCCCCCGACCCCCCGGATACTACCTCATCTTGGCCTGCCTCTGATGCCAGACCGCGTATTTGGCGCAGGCGGTGTCGATCATTTGGTTCAGATGTTTCGTGAGGGTAGTCGCTAGCGGAGTTAGGTCGCGGAGCATTTTTTCCTGCAACAAACTTGGCCCATCAGATCATGCGCTAAGTGGACTCCGATTAAAAAAAAAAAAGTTGGTAGTAACTCTGCCTTCAGCGCTGTAGCTGTAGGTTGTGGGTTCGATTCCCACTCGGGACAAACGTTTGTGTGATGAATATGGATGTTTGTTCTGATGTATGATAAGTATGTATTTACAAAAATAAAAAAGTATTCTATCCTATATCTAGTTCCCATATTACAAGCTATGCTTAGTTTGGGGCTAGATTAATTATGGTCCCGGTTTTCGTGTCTGAACGGGTGAATAGCGACGAGCCAACACCTCAAATGGATTAATAAACTAGCATTTGGATTAAGGGTAAGATGCAGAAGGCTGTACACCTGGCATCAGCCGCTTGGACCTTACAGTAAAAAAAAATATTAAGAAATGTTTTTAAATATGATGTGCATGAATACATTTATTTCACGCTTCCGCCTGGTACTGGTCTGGAACAGTCGAGTTACCTATAGGCCGTTTGTAACGGTCCTTAGGTAAAAAAAAAATTATACAATGATAAGATTGTTTACCTCGAAAGGCCTCAGCTTGGCGGTGCGGAACCTCAGCAGAGCTTGGTAGAAGTATGTGAGCGCGGCTATCTCCTCCTCGGCCGCGCCCGGCTGCGGGAACCGCTTCCACACCTCACGGACCAACTCCCCGCAAGACAAGTACAGGCGGACGAGCTCCGCCTTCACGTCTTGAGGTATCAGCTCTGCAAAGGGTGGAAATCCTTGAAACTTGCACAGGCAAGTGTGTGGCCTTCGATCTGGCTTACCATTGAACACGATTCCGATCGATCTGTATTGAATTTGTGACATTTCTTACTCTTGAACACTCTTGAATGCGAACCTAGCGCCAAATTGATTTCATATTGTGCGGATATTGAATGAACTAATAGCGATTGGAATTGAATTGTCCAATCCATCTATGCCCTAAGCAACGGGCATCCATGCCGCCATAAATAATACAATTTTGTCAAAACAACGATTTGTATATTTTATTTGTTTGAAAATATGTTTAGATTGATGTTTTAAACTATTTGTGATCACCGTGTACTGATAAAAAGCCCAAATTTTGAAATGTATTAACACAATCATAATCCAATATTAGCGCGATTCCGATCTCAATCCAATTCTAACAAATAGTTTTTCAAGAGGCAAATAGTCAATAATGTTAGAGTATTAGATTGCGATGTTGAATTGGAATTGTTATTGGGTTCGAGGGTAAGCCTGCTTTTCTACCCAGAAGCTATTAACTGCTTTGTAGAAACATCGGAAATACAGACGCTGGAAGCCAATTCCAAGTACACTCCGACATATTTCAAAGAAACGCTTTATCGATCGAAAAAACGTTTGTAATATGTATTTTTTTTTTATCGTTTGACGGGGTAGCGCTTGGCTTTCATCTTACCTGGTTCCAGGTTATGGCCGAAGAAGCGCATACGGAATCCTCAACTGTCCGAGGAGCTGATAAACTCTCCGGTTTGGCCATAACCACCACGCTTGTCAGACACATTGGTGATCACAGTTGAAGGTATGTTTAAACAGAAAAAAGCGGCTGCCTTTTTGGTGAAGCCCCTTGGTTGACTTTACGACATCCGTGGGCTGGAGGGGTAGATTTTTGAACCAAGACTTCTAAGGAAACGGTTTTAAGAGCATTTTTCAAAGAGAACTTTTTCCTGTTCGTAAGGGGTGACTTATTCACTTAGTGTATTCTACCCAACTATGACGTATGATCGACGAAAAATATTGCTAAAGTAAGGTAAGTAAGGTGTATTGAAAGCATACCTTTATCGTTTGTTTATTACATTATTTTTGAGAAAAAAAAAATCCATGTTTAAATTCCTAATAGAACCAGATATCGCGAGATTTCAGTTCGGGGTGAACTACCAGTTACTAGTTACAAGGAGAATACTCACGCGCCATGCTCGCGGCGCGATGCGTCCTCATGAGCGCGCCCCCCGGGGACAGCTCCCCCAGCGCCCCCACCGCCGCCCCCGCGCCCACCCGCACGGGCCGTGCGCATTGCTGCCCGACCGACCACGCCTGGCAACATTACAAAAACATTCTCCATCGTGAAACAATTGTGGGCAGTCCCGATAGGATTCTCGGGGTTCTTGCAGGCAGGTGGGACAGTGCACTTGCAAGGTTCATGGTTCAGCCCTGATCAATCCATTTGCTCAACAAATATTTTATATAAATCAATTAATTTGTCATTTTTAAGATGTGTTTGATTAAGATATGTTATTTTTACAGTTATATTTATTATTTTTATTGACATTAATTACGATTGATGAACTATTTTTAAACTATTTAATTTGATTTTGATTGATTATGATTATATAACTATTTAAATTATGTAACCCATGTTGTCTGAATACAGAAATAAATGATTATAATTATCATTATTAAACCTTTCACAGCCTTGAAGCTGGCGATTTGCAACTGCACCGCCCTTTGAACTCGCTCGCAAATTGCTTGCATAAAAACTGAGCCTAGCTTGCAATAAGGTATCTAGATAACGGATAGAATACATATGAACGTTTTTTGTTTGTAAACAATGTTTATATATTTATGATAACCATTTATGACCAGTACAATCTTGGGAGTCATAAGTCCAAAGACAGGTTTCTAAAACAAGCGTGCCCCATCTTAGGCCAAATTTACTTGTTTTTCAAGTCAAACGCTTGGCTATTGTCAATGAATAAAAAATAAAATATTGCACCCAAACATTAGAACATGTTTGGGTGCAATATTATACTTTCTTTCTACAAAAATATATATATTCAGCATACACAATTCCCTCACATACAAGAAAAACCGCGGGTGTTAATATTTCTACGTTCTCCGTAGCAGAACCAAGGTTAACGACAAATTTCTCAGAATGAGCTAGTTAAAGTGGCATTGGTAAAACCACGTCTTGCATGGCGACCACGATTAAATGTGAAACAAGAGTGGGCGGAGGTCGCGGAGAATCGGTGGATGGAGGCGAGTCGGGTCGCTATTTGTGAGGTTTTCCTTGAAGGTTGTTTGAAGACTTCCATCGGAGAGTAAATTTATTTCTAGTTTTGCAAATTAACCAAAGAGTTGCCGCACCCGGAGATCGAACCCGGGACCACCGGATCGATAGCCAAACAACTTCACCACGTACTCGTTGTGTAGCAATAGCAAAATTAAACGGTAGGATATCAAAATAAATAATAGCTTACTTGACATATCGACGCCAGCGCCGAAAGCGGCGGCGGGTGACTCGCCTGTGAACTAGATTGGTGCATTTGAGATGATGACGGCCCTAATAAATATCGTTCTACCTGGAAACAATGGACGAAAAACATTTTTAAACAATTGTTTGGTTTGCAGTTCCTCTAGAAAAACTTCATATAACAAATAATCCGCTATAATGAACTAATAGCAGGTTGTGTCACAGATTCGTAGATCAATTGGCTGAGCTTTTTCGAATGTCCACTAGTCAACGAACTACGAACAATAATATTTTTCCCGCGTTAAGTGCATACTTTTTTCTTTTTTTATAAAACAGCTTTCTATTCACAAGCCAGTTCGAAATTTAAATGAGACCTTAACATTAACCTTAGATAAGCTACCTACCTCCTTGGTTGCCATGATTTGGAGTAAAAGTTCGTTCCATTTTTAAATTACACGACATGTATAAGTTTACTATGTATTTTATGTGGCCACTAGAACACGACAGAAATGGATTTTCACACAAGTTTTGCCGGCCGCTGCTCGCATGTATATGGCCAGTATGTATATATATGTATGTATATATATACCTACAGCAATTTCGATTTATCTCGAAGGTTGTCAAAATAATGCTCAAATTTCCAAGCATGTTTGAGAAAAATACCTTCGGCCTTCGCACAACCTTTTCAACCTTTTTAACCGCCTCTGTGGTCAAGTCAGTCAGAGGTCCCGGGTTCGATCCCCAGGGGAAGTACAACATTATGCTTGGTTTGGTTGGTGGTAGGACTTTGTTTAAGTCCGCCTGGCTAGCTACCACCATCTTACCTAATTCTGGTGCCATAACCACAATTCTAAAATTGTTGTGTTCCGGCATTGAGAGGTAAGATAGCCAGTTCCTCAGATAGTTGAGGATTCCAGGTGAAGTGCGCCTCCACCTTCGGCCTTATCTCAACTTGTAACCGGATAAGATGAAGGCAGAGATTCCACGTAGTACAATAAAAAAAAATGAAGTACCTTAGATAATTTCAACTCGTGGTTCTCAATACCCTCACTGACGCCCTCCAGATCCTCATAGTGTAAATTGTCTAATATCCTCCGTTTCTTGTCCGGCGGTTCGCCTTCAGATTTGATTCCGTTCGACGTCGACTCTTGCTCCTTCACGCCGTTTTCAGGCTTTTTACTACTGTCCTCTGCGGGTTTATGACTAGCTTTTAGCACCTGAAATAAAGCAAATTCATTTTATACGAGGAAACGTTGGCAGGACGATATCTATTCCTGCCACAGGGTTGGAAGGGTTTGGGGAAGGCATTTTGACCAGCAGTGGGTCGAAATAGGCAAAACTCTGTAATTATTGTATGGTATCTTTCAATTTGTGGGCTGACCCTCATGATGCCACATATTAAAGGACAGTAGCTATTCTCTCTCTTAATCTAAACTCTAAACTAAGCAACATTCGAATGCATTTTAGTTCCTAACTATCCGCTAGAGGCGCTGCACAAGATTTCATACATTTGTTTTTAGCGTAGACGCGCCGTGTCATCGATCCAGAGGCACTGGGTTCAAATCTCTGGAAGGGCATATCTTTTTTTTTTATGTTTTTTTTTCTTAGATTGATATTAGACATTGCAGACTTGAATCACCTGATCGTCTAATAAGTATGATGATTCAGTGCTTCGGCGGGCTAGTTAAGCAGACGGCCCACAGCTAACTAATGCAGTATAGTTAGTGGTCGTTAGAGAACCATGTCAGATGCATATTACAGAAACTCGTAAAGTCCGACACAAGGAGTAAAAGAACTGCAGACGCAGTTTGCAAAAACTATAATAAACTCGATTTGAATCACAATACGTAAGTTTTAGGGATCTGTACGCAAAGGGTGCCGTCCGCCTGTCTGTCAGCTGTATATCATAAGCCGTAAAAGGTATAAAATTGAATATTTCAACTGTCTACCTTTTACGATACGTCTATTGCCGCTATAACAAAAAAAAAGAAGCGTGTTTCTTAGACTTGATATGTGGGTGTTACACGAGTGTTAGTTGAACCGTTTGATCATATTTTATACCGTTATTGAGTGTTGGTTGAACCGTTTGATCATATTTTATACCATTATTGAGCGTTCATTGAACCGTTTGATCATATTTTATACCATTATTGAGTGTTGGTTGAACCGTTTGATCATATTTTTGTGTATGGATGTGCTGTCGCCTTTTTTTTTAACCGGTGGGGCGTCGTCTTCTGCAGTCGGAAGCAGGGGCACCAGTTCCGTGAATTGGGGTATATCCACCTGGAAAAAAACATAGGTCGATATTTTTTTTTTTTAATTGTACTTTTGCTACTTTCAAAAACACATGAACAAAGTGAATAAACCTAAAGAAATCTAATTAGAAAGGTGCCGATGGGAAAATTCGTTATCGCAACACAATGTTTTCGAATAATTTCGAAATAAAAGACAAGTAAACGACTAAGTTTGTATCGAAAGGCTGTGCTACTGGACCTTCTTATGAGAAATAAATGTACATATTTAATGAGAAGTATAATAATGTAAAATTATTGATAGATGGTTACTAAAAAAAAATGTTTTGTACCGTAAGATCCAATGTGGTATGTTTCATAGCATCTGCTATGGCTCTGTCATCTAACTTGGCACATTCTCCGAATAAATCCTTACTTGACGAGGACGCTATGCGATCCCTGGAAATAATAAAATATGTGAGCACGCAAACTTAAATATGAGAAGCAAAAACCATGCACGTCGATCTAAGGCGCTGTGTGAAATTAATGTCCTGGGATAAAACACTACCTCTTACAACATTATTAAATAAATAAATAAATATTATAGGACATTCATTTTTACACAGCGCCATCTAGCCCCAAACTAAGCATAGCTTGTAATATGGGAACTAGATTACGGATAGAATACTTAAATACTTTTTTTTTTTAATACATACTTACTATATGATACAACACCCAAACACAGAACAAACATCTATATTCATCACACAAATGTTTGTCCTGGGTGGGAATCGAACCCACAGCCTACAGCGCAGAAGGCAGAGTTACTACCAACTGAGCTATGAGGCTTGTTATTGTTTTGATATTACTTTACTTTTGTCACTATCTATCCCAGTGTAGAAAAAAACGAGATAAAAGTAATGTATTTTACTGATGAAGCTACGGCGAGGTTAGTTTATTTAAGTTACTTTCACAGTATTATGTCTTATGGCATATTTTTATGGGGAAGTGCAGCTGATATTGAAAGCATTTTTATTCTACAGAAGAGAGCTGTACGGGCAATTTATAAAATGAAAACTCGTGACACTCTCAGGGAACGTTTTAAGAGCGCGCCCAATGCCAGGAAAAAATCATATTTCACCCGCGCGTCTTGCACCGCCCGCTCTAGTGCATAAAGCTACCACAGCGCGCCACGATCGCTCGAGGTTGTAGCGCACAGTAAATGCGTTACACTCAGATAAATCATATAGGTACTATTACTTTACGAATGGGTTCACGATTATTCATTAGAAAAATAATACTGCGAAAGGATTTTAATGTAATTTGGAATGAAGATTTCTGCGACAGCCGTCAGTGGATAGTCAGAATAGGCACTTAAAGTATGTACCTACTACCTATACCTACATAAGCCAAGAAAGTTAGTAGTCGGTAGGTAGGTAAGTAGGTAGTTATATTTTGTTAACAATTGCAATATCTCCAGAACCATACACGAATTTAATTTTATCACAAAAATTTACATGGCGTCAGACTCAAATTTTTGGTGTTTATTTTTTTTTAAGTTCATTTAAGAAAATCCGCTGGTAGGACGTTCTTCTGGCGGAAACTGTTATTCCAAGATCTAAAAAATAAAAACGGCTATCTACACATAGGAGATTATCCTAATCTACCAATTGCCGGTCAGTAAAATACAATTTTGCTTGAGATGGAAAAAAAAACAATGAACTAGCGACACCTTACCAACACCACTTTTGACACATTTGACACATCGTTACAATCCTTGTAAATCCGATTTTTAGTAATTTTAATTCATTACTAAGTATCCGCCAATTAGTTTGAAAAACTAAACAACACACAAATCAAGGTCTATTCGTGGTATTATTTTCAAATTGGAGCATCCAGCTGTTTTCGAGATATGGCAATCTGCGAAACGTTACCACAACAAAATCTTGAATTTCAAACCTTCCGGCACACAAATTTCAAAATTGCGGTCACTATTGATCCGCTTAAAGACTTAGCTATCTATTGGTGTATTTGGTTCCCGTATATGACACAATATTTTGCTGGAGTAATGTTTCAGACACACCCCATACCCCGCGAAATCTGTTTATCGTAAAATATCTCCGAAAGTGTAAGACGCACAAATCCTATTTTTGGCGCATAATTACAACTCAGAACACTCTAATTTTATATCGTTATCTCAGAGCACAACATTTTGCTGGGGCACACCAAAAGTGGATCGCACAAGTTTGCCACCATAGTAAAAAAATTTACTAGACGTGGTTTGCCGCAAGAAACATGTGTTTTTTTGCTGGCCGGCACTTTTTTCTGTGGGTATTTTTTTTTCGATACGTGAATAATCTCATGTAAAAGTATCACATCTACACAGTATTACAATCTAATTATTCTAGAAAGTCAAATCATGAAATTCGACACTTTTTCGCCAGGACAACGATTTTTTTGAGGTAACTGTAACCGAACAAAATTCGTTATAACAAAAACCAGTACTGGATTTGGCTACATAATTACTAATTGTAATATTCAACATTCATTTATGTAGGTAGTACAGGTATGCCGAGTATATAAATATTACAGGACATTAATTTCACACAGCGCCATCTAGCCCCAAACTAAGCATAGCTTGTAATATGGGATCTAGATTACGGATAGAATACTTAAATACTTTTTTTTTGTAAATACATATATTGCAAATAAATACATACTTATCATACAATACAAACATCCAAACACAGAACAAACATCTATATTCATCACACAAATGTTTGTCCTGGGTGGGAATCGAACCCACAGCCTACAGCGCAGACGGCAGAGTTACTACCAACCAAGCTGTTAGGTTTGTTATTATTAATTCTTGCACCTTCGGGTGTCTATCAGAAAAACATCTAAGCATAGGTTATTATCCATCTGATTGACATTCCACTCATTTGGACTAAGCACTTTCAACAATCTTTTTTTATACAAAAACTTGTGATCAAGAGCCAACCCATACTTTATATATAAAAGGAGGTTGTGGGTTCTATTGCCACCAGAGATTATTATATGAATTTAAGATAAGTGTTTATGAATAAATTTTAATGTTTAGGTGTTATATTGTATCAATAAGTTTGAAATTGAAAAATAAAAACAATAATTTTAACATGTATATTCTCAGATCTAATTCCCATAGTTCGGTGGGGCGTAATAAAGCGTATTACAGCTGTGGGTCCCGCCTACCAATCCGGAGGTTGTGGGTTTAAATACAGTTGTGCACCAATGGACATTTAGTCTCTTTTGAAGTTTATGTGCGCATTTATTTATATAATAAAATGAAAGTGCCAACAAAAGGTGGCAGCGTTGGGATCTCACCTGTGAAAATAATGTGACTGAAAGAACTTTGTCCAGAATTCGGCTTCTGTCATCTTGTTCGGTACATAGTCCACGTGTTTCTTCCTAACCGCAGGGTAGGTTTTGAATATGGCGTCTATAATGTCCTGCGTGAGGTTGTATTTGAGGCCGTTGCAGCCGTCGGTTTGCGGCTGGATATCCGCTAGGAATGCACCGGATACACCTGGAAATGTATAAAGGTATAAATAGTATTTTATGAGAAGTATAAACAGTCCTTTGGGGGAAGCCGCCTCTGTGGTCTAGTGGTTCAACCCACCGATTTCAGATCCAGAGGTTCGATCCCCAGGGGGAGCAATACTGTGCTTGGTTTGGTTGGTGGTAGGATTTTGTTTAAGTCCGCCTGGCTAGCTACCACCATCTTATCTAATTATGTCGCCATAATAACAATTTATTGAAATAATGTTGTGTTCCGGCATTCAGAGGTAAGATAGCCAGTTCCTCAGTTCGTTGAGGATTCCGGGTGAAGTGCGCGCCCGCCTTTGGCCTTATCTTAATTTGTAAACTCATGGTAACAAGTAACATAGGCTCATGTCCTGCAGCGGACTTTCAGGCTATGGTGATGGTGGTATCTGGCTTTCTAAATAAATATACTGTACAGTGTACAAAGTAGATAATATAAAGCAACCAGCCATATATATAAGTCAGCAGACAATTAATGTGTAAATAAATATTACAGGACATTAATTTCCGCAATAGTTTACCGGATCATTCATTAGGGATCTTTACTTGAGCGGTTTTCTGGAGTCTTGGACTCTTTATGTGGTCACACTTGAATTCTTCTGTTCGCGGAGTTGGCCGCCTGCGAGTGCTTTACGTTTTCGATTCTGTGCATTTTACTTCCGAAGTATTCACTAGAGGCACTTTATTAGCATTTTACGGTGCTAGAAAGTTCGTTTTGGAAAAACTCGTAGTAGACCCACTAAATGGTCCCAAAATTGATGCTGCAATGTATTAGATTCAAGTGTATTTTTAAATATCTACTGTTATTATAATTCTTACCAGCCTCCTGCTTTATACTATTTGACTCCGTGTAGTGTTTCAGTGTGGGTGTGTTCCAATATTCTTCGGCATTTATCACTTTAGATATAACCAAATCTTCATATAAATTTTTCAGGGTTGGATGTAGGGTTAGCAATCTGAAAAGCAGTACTCATAAAACACCAAGGATAAGGGTTTATAACAAGTATTCCGCATTCCTCTCTGTTTCTCTTGTGAAAACTAGACAAAGTAGAATATCCAGATAGACATTATGTCTATCGCTACTAATTCAAGATAGGGGAAAAGCCATTTTGCCTTTATAACTGACAAAGGTACTGGAAATCCACTGGCATTCATCTTATTGCAGTATTGAGTTAGACTAAAGATTATGTTTAAAGTTTGGTATGGGTCGATGACAGCCATGTAATATGTCTGTAATGTAAATGCCTGTTGTGAAAAGCACTGAACTTCAATTTAAAATGAAATGACTATAGTGGCTCAGTGAAAATAAAATCAGCATTATGCCCTAAACTTATCCACTTTAAGACATGAACCATCACCAACAATAAGGGTATTTGTTCAAGGATCCATGAACCAAATTGAAGGTTGTATTAGAATAAAACCTTAAATTTGGTCTGTGGATCCTTATTACAAGATTTTTTATGTTTGGTGCTAGATGGCGCTGTTTGAAATTAAAGTAATGTAACAGACGGCTAAGTCAAAAGATTTATAAAATTTAATACTTTACTCACTTTGATTTCATTTCAAGCTCTCCATTTATCTGCGGTTTGAACTTTGGCAACAGATTTTGCAGCATCATTTTCACTTGATCTCTGTCTTTTGCCTAGAAATATTAAAATAATGTAGCAATAGGGTAATTCACATTTACAAAAAGATGTGTGTAGTGTCTACACACCAAAAAGGTCAAGTATACATTCAACAATGTATAGGAATCAGTATTGGCATTTAAGCCGGAAGGATGCCTCTTAGTAGGTACATCCATGCATGAAAAAATGGTAATATAGTAACGGCTATATTTTTCAGAGGATGGGGAGGACACTGAAATTGTCTGTACAATTTAATTAAGAGAAAACAATGAAGGTTCCTCACTGTCCTTTTGTGGTGTTTTTTTAATTAGTTTGTATAGATTTAAAGCTTTCAGCAAAGTATTAGGGTTGAATCAGATGTTCGTAAAATAGTGATATCCAATTTTAATTATAAATGGTGGATAAATGTTGTGCATTGACCTATCCTGTTCCCAGATCCCAGCCAGCCCGAATCGTTGGGGATTTAAATATTAGACTTGTGTCTGCAGCCACCTCATGTTTTACTTATCAAGTTGATATAACAAACTTGTATAATAATGGGTTGTTTTAGATCCTTGTTTGACAATCTACTATTTTAATGGTTTATGTACCTATGTATCAAATAAATCATTTTTCTTTTCAAGAAATATATCCATGATGATGATAATTAGCTGTGCATCCAAGTTTATATTATCGAATGGTGGTACACACCAACCCAAGAACCTACTCTGCTAATTTGCCGAGTTTGCCTAGCTGGGGTCAGGTTAGCTCAACTAAAGGCAATGCACAATACACCCCAATGCGAGATGTCAGCCGACAGTCACTACACTCCTACATGTTAGAATTAGAACTGTGAAATTATTATTGAACCAACATAGAAAGTACCTATTCTAATATCCCTCATAATGCAACACATCATTATCCATACCTGTGCTTCCGCCCCAGCTGGGTTGACAAAGTGGAATGTGGAACATTCTCCATTGTGTAGTACCACTTGGAGCTGAACTTTGGGTTTTCCTGCTGGCGATATCTTTTGTGCTGAAAGTATTTAAAATTACATGAAACATTTGCCTTTAAGGAGTAGATAAATACACCTATAACTCATCAAGAGTGATCTCCGAGTTAAGTTGGACAATCCAGCACTGTATGTATGTATACTGCAAAACTGTTAAAATGGTGTATCCAACTATCATCAAAACCTCAGTGGAGTGCATTATTGTGCATGGTTTGGTTGGTGGTAGGACTTTGTTCCACCTCTACCTAAGCCTTACATAAAATTCTTCTAAATTGTTGGGTTCCAACAATTACAGGCAAGAAAGTGAGTTCCTCGGAATGTTGAGGATTCTGGCTTGAGTCCGTTCCACCTTCAGCTTTATCATAACTTGATAGTGACCTGGTGAGAAAGCCAAGTGCTCCCCTGTCTTACAAAAAATATATACTTGAAATAAATATTATATTTTAGGAATGTCCAGGGCTTCTTTTTCTTCATATCACGATTGCAGTGACTCCTACCGGGTCCAATTGTGAATCTAAGCCATCAAGATCATGGGTCTCGCTCAAACACACATTTTTTTTTAATAGGTCCAGCATTTAAGTTGACTGAGTAAGAAGAGTTCCATGACATAAACACATGCATAAGAATTATACATGAAACCAGCAAACTCCAGAAACTTTCTTCCCTGTGCAGATACACTTGTGTCAAGGTACTTCACTATTATTTACACTGCTGCATTTGCTGGGAATGTTCACTCCATCCTAGACCTCATTCCTGCCCAGGCAAGTGTTCAAATCCAGGGCTGACCCTATGTATATAGCGTTGGTGGATAGGCTGATTCCATGTGACTGCTGGTCACAACACAGTCCCCGCTGATCTAGTGCCCAATCTGTCTGGTGCGATGTTTACGGCGAATGTTATACCCAGTTCAAGAGCTCAATAATATAATAATGAAAAATATTCTTAGCCATAATGTATTTACTAGCAAAGGATACAATAAACTAAGATTATATTATTTTTGATAGTTCTTTTTGCCTGTAAGTGAATTTTGCCAGCAGTATGATTATGGACACATGGTACTTACTCTTGATTTCGGCATATTTGTGTGTGATTCCAAATTTGTTTCTATTGTCCAACATCCATCCTAAGCGCTGCTCCATCAGAAGCAATGTGCCATCGCCTTTCTTGAACCGCACGTGGCTCACACTCAGCAAAACATCCTCCGAAGAAGTGGTCATGTTAACACTTCGCCAAGGACAACAGAAATGTACAGGTCTACTACAAAAAAGTTCATGAAAACTGTTTGAACTTGAGATTTCGACTCGGTATCAAGGTAGACGGGTAGACGCGTTTTAGAAGGTAAGCCTTTATGAGGTTTTTCACCGCGGTTCAAAAGAAAATCAGCGTGGATGAATATACAGAAACCTTTTTCAGTCTTTCATGAGATTTACGAGATTTCTAACAATTATTTTAACAAAAAGCGCATTACACATTCCAACAACCAATAACGGATTTGACAAACTGAAAAATTGCGTCGAGACTGTTTTGAAGACGTATGCGTTGCGAGTCATTAAACGTAAATAAAATCAGCTGATACTGGTTTGTTATTGTTATTCTGAAGACATATCAGTAGGTGGCGTACAATTGCAATTAGTATGGCTTGCCCCGCCAAGTCCTCCACGCCGCCGCCGCCACAACGAGATTCCAAAAAAAACCATTAGAAGTTACGGAAAAAAAAGAAATCCGAGCCGAAATATTGGCGGAGCACCCGGAACTAGCATCCATTGCATTAGTCGAGCAAACAGTCAATTACTTTCTATTAAGACCAATCCCTACTCTTCCAGATGAAAACTTTATCTCCCCAGCTGAAGTTTGGAAGACCACGCTCCGTTTACCCAAGGGAAAAGTGCCAAACTGTGATGTACTTCCCAACCCTGCGCATTTACACCTTCCACTCAGCGGTGTAACCGCTCTAACTCTTCTCTTTAAATGTAAATTTTTATCTTTATCTTTAACTTATTTAGGTGAGAGCAAAGAGTTAAGAACTCTAATAGAACCGGAATTTGCAAAATAAATCGCTAAGTTCATTCGGTATAGGCCACTTCAGTTGCTCACCTGGACGTGGCAGCGGCGGAGGCAGCGAGACCCGTCAGTGCACGTGTCGCGCCTGGCGCTGGGCGAGGTGAACGCGGTGCTGATGAAGCTCAAGCCGAAGAAATCCGCGGGACCGAACTGGATCCTGGTCTATATTATGAGAGACTGTTGGATGCCTCTGGCTGAGCCGCTCACCTATATATATAATCGTTGCCTAGAGGAGTCTCATTTTCCAGAACGTTGGAAGATAAAATGAGTAATTCCTATACCTGAGGGGCTCCGGTTCAAATGTGACCGCCATTCTCACCTGAGTCACCTGTGCAGCGCAGCATGCAGACGCAGTACGGTCCGACCGGCTCCTAGCACATCTAGTAACCTTCTTAACTCAATGAACGTCATGCTGTGTACGGCTTCAACGGGACTTGAACAGAGTGGTGGAGTGGACTCGTATAATAAGCTACAGTTTAACGTCAGTAAATGCTCTATTATAACGTTCAGTAGAGCAAAGTCATCGCTACACCACAATTACTAGTTGAAGGGAGTAGATTCAGTGAGAGATTTAGTGGTTCGTCTCAACAACAAACTGCATTTCCGTCAAAGTCAACAATTTTTTATTCTCTAAGATTTTTTTACGATTATTTTGAAACTTCAAATCTACCGCCTGTTCAGAATCACGAACAGCACACAAGGAGAAAGGCAAGAAACTCGGGCTGGCAGGCTGGTGGGTGGTAATGTCTAAATGTTTCATAGATCATCAAAAAACTAATTTGATGATCCATTCAACATTTAGACATTCAGTTTTAAATTACATTGTATCATACGTCAAACCTAAATACTTAATACTATAATAAAACATTTGTTATTACCTACTTATCTACATATTGGGCAGTTTGTTAACATTGAGAAATCACCATTTAGCTGTCAACTGGTATAGTAACATCAGGCCACACTTTTTTATCGTCGATGTAGTCACTAATTTTGTAGTAGGCACTTTAAATTTAATTATTTTTAATACACAATTTGAATTTACGAGCAGAGAGTTTGGTGGCGCTTTGAGGAAGCTTATTAACTGCCTCTGTCGTATAGTGGTTCAACCCACCGATTCAGATCCAGAGGTCCCGGGTTCGATCCCCATGGGGAGTACAATATATTGTGCTTGGTTGAGGATTCCGGGTGAAGCGCGCCTCCACCTTCAGCCTTATATGTCTTTGTACTTGTAACCAATTGAGATGAAGGCCAAGTGCTTACCTGTCGTACAATAACATTATTAAAGAATCTTACACAGTTTCTTGTAAATGAATGATTTACTTTTCCTAAGCTATACCGAGGTAGATATGTCAAGTTTATTTTTATTTCTAGTATTATCCCTTTTACTAAACTCATCAATGTTTCTGTGAGCGTGCATTAGATTTACATGTGGTTAAAGTATGCAAGAAGAATTCAAGACCCAGGATTTGTACTCCGTCAGACGAACAACTTCACAAATTTGAATGCACTCTTTAGGACGCATGGGTGACAAGCCATCTAGAGTTGAATGCTGCTGCGGTATGGGCACCACAGGAGGCCAAGTACAGTCAAATAGTAGAGCGCATTCAAAACAAATTCACCAGATTTCTTGAAGATCTACGGTGTCTATCCTTTCTTCCCGTTGATGTACGGGAAGGTCTTCTAACGGCATGGTTAGATACAACAAACTGGAGGTAAGGCGAGATGCTGCGCTTGCTCTATATTTGGTCAAAATGGGACGCGGGGTGATCGCCAACCCAGACATTTTAGAGGAAATGCAGTTGAATGTGCCCGATAGGTTTGTTGTACAGACGGAGGTGGCCCACACCATTTATAGCTGTACCAAGAGAAAGTACCAACCTCCTATGGCACCTATCACGCGCTGCATCCGCACGCTCAATCTAGTAGCGGAGAGTCGATCTTTCTTACTGCTCTCTAAGTGAATGTTTTGTTTATTCTATGCTATTGTAATGATAATTGATTTTGTAAAATTTTGATTCCTGAATTTATATAGTAGTTGAAGTTTAATGTAATAATTATGATTTTATGAGATAATGTATAATTATAATGAAGTGACATGTTTATTGTAGGTGTTTTTTTCTAGTATAGTATATATTAAATGTGACTAAAGTAGGTTACTATTGCATTAGGTACAATAATAGTATGTAATAAGAGTGTTCTTTGTTATGAATAAATAAACCATTCTGTTTAATGGCATCCACAGAACTGGGCACTTTCCTGCCTCTTGGAAAATGGAGAAGGTCATAATGTTCCCTAAGCGTGGTAAAGACCGACATCTGCATGCCAGTTATCGGCTTATTACGCTGCTTTCTAGGACAGCCAAGTTTTTGAGCGCCTGCTGCTGCGAAGACTCGTTGTACACATCCAGCCCCGCTCCGAGCAATTCGGCTTTCGCAGTTAGTTTTCCACTACGCTCCGACTTGTAAGAGTTTTTCTTCATCTAGCCCATGAAGTAAATAGCGGCCGTTCCATGGTTGGAGTCTTCCTAGACGTGGAAAAGGCCATGATGAAGGACCGTGCTTGGCACGCGGCATTAGGCTTAAAACTAATTGGATCCAGTGCGCCACTAATGCTCATACAAATGATTGTCAGGGTTCTACGGGATCACCAGTTTTTTGAATCAGTGGAGCATGACAGCTCATTGCCTCGCCAAATAACCGCCGGCTTACCTCAAGGGAGTTGCTTCTGCCCACATTGTACGCGAGAGGAGGATGTCACCCTGGCGCTCTTTGTGGACGACAGTGCCTTTTTCTCGTTCTCCTTGAGTGCAGTTCTTGCACTTAGACAGATGCAACGCCTGGTGTTGACAATGACAATGGCCACGAGGTAGGCACTGTAGATAGGTATCTTATGGTAAAATCAACACCCAACCATTGCCAAGATCAAGTCTATAAAAAAAAGTGTCATACCCTATTGGCGTTAGCGCTATGACGAGATTTTTAGGTAGGCAGTGCACCCTCTGATGCGATATCTCTATAATTTGTGTTTTTTTTTATTACCAATGTGTGACGTCATTCTCTTCATATAACCTCTATTCTATAAGTTGAGGTTCAGTCATTTCAACAACACAACTTTTCAAAAAGAACTCATTTCCAAGAGGTTGGTACTTTCAGTCAACAGTGTGCGTGTGACAAGAAAGGAAGGAGAACGCATCAGCTGTGAACTTAACCGACAGTGTCGTGTTAAGTAGGTTATATCTAGTCTGTGACTCGGGACATTGTGTTCAGAGGAGATAATTTAAGGTAATATAATTGTAAGGCTCACTGGTTTTTTTTTATTGATAGGTTTATTAAAAGCTCAGACCTTATTATGATAAACTCGTTAAGCAAATGTTTCATAATTTACTTTGCAAAGTATTTTTATATAAAAAGATTACATCCTAACCAATGATATCAGCAAAAAAAATCAATTTCGTTCAAATCCATGTGAATTACTTTATTGTTTGGTAATATATTAAATTCACTGTATCATTATAGTGGAATGTCCGATTAAATTAATTCAAAAAGTTACCTACAGGTAACACAAACCCCTATAATTTAAAGTTGCTGCCGAATTGCCAAGCAAAACAACATGTTTAATATGTGGCACTGCCTTCTAATTATATGAACTTACCCCTGAAGTAATTTTTAAGTTTTTTTTCGAAAATAATTAGCATATTTTGTTTTTAACCTACGACACCACGACGTCTACGACAACCTATTTAAGTCTAACCACTAATCGGATAAAATTTCTATGGAACTAATCTGAAATCATATTCCTTGAAACAAAAAAATATTTTTCAAATCGGGTGAGAAATGACGGAGATCAGGTAACAAGCATAAAAAAAAATACAACCAAACCGAGAACCTCCACCTTTTTGGATGTTGGCTAAAAATAATATAATCGTCTTGGTAAAAAAATTATGAGTTTTTTTTTAATATATAAAAATGGCTTGATCGTCTATGTTGTAACTTGGCCTAAATTCTAACGAAAGACAACTTTAGTTTTAATTATTGAACGCAGTTTTACAAAACCGCCATTTTATTTATTTTTATTTGCAACACCGGACATTGACAACCCAAAATGCAATCATGGCGCACGGGGTACTGTGTTTCTAAAATGCTGAGAAGTTTTTACGTAAACACTTCGTTGTTTTGCATCGTAATCAATCTAAGTGTTTTTATAAATTATCCTTGGCCATTTATGTCCGTATTAAACCATACATGTGTGTAGCAGTTTTGAAAATTTCACCAGAACGGAGTCACGTCTCTGAACCACTGGACACTTGCAGGTATAAAACCGTGATATTTGCTGTTTCAGGGCTCTCACGCCTTGTAATATGATTCTGGTTCAGCGTCAGCACGAAGAACGGACTCAGGTGTATGGTTGATAAGAATTTCACACTAAATGGTTGTTAAATCTATGTTTTTTTCGTTCGTTCCAGATAACTTTGTTGGTGTTATAATGTCAGAGGCGTACGCCCGTGAGATACTGCGAAGGAATGTTGCGCAAATATGCCAGACTATAGGATGGAACGGTATAAACTCCATGCCGCTGGACATCCTGGTTCATGTGTTGGAGAAGTACATCAAGTCCCTTGCATCTCAAGCTAACAGACACGCCGAACAATTTAATAGGACTGAACCAAATTTACATGACTTAGCTTTAGTATTCAGTGATCTGCATATTGAGCTGCCTGAGTTGTCAGACTATGTTCACAGTGTACCTCCCATACCGCCACCCATCAAGGAGAAGTTCCCCAAACCTAAAGAATCTAATTTGAACTTCCTCAAACCAGGCAGTCATGAAGTCGTCACTAGGCCAATGCATGTCCATGAACACCTTCCTCCCATGTACCCTGAGAAGGAACGAGACACACCTGCTGTGGCAAGCACGGTTGAAATTCAACAAAATGGAATTGACAATGGTGATACAGGCACAGCAACATGTACAAGTCCAGACATCTCAGTCACAGATAGTCCGGAGAAACCTAAAGATATATTCAAGAGACCTATAGACCCTATTTCAGTACCAAACAATAAAAGACCAAGGTTACGCTTGGATGAAGAAGAAAGAACCAGAGAAATTAGCAGTGTTATTATGACCATGTCAGGTTTTCTGTCTCCAGCGAGAGAGGGAAAATTACCTGAAGCCCGTCCTCCTACTATGGTATCCGATAAACACTACGACAAACATAAAGCAAACTCTCATCATTCAGGAATTATGAAACCACCAATGTTAGATAAGAGTGATAAGAAATCTAAGAAGAGTAAGTTATTAAATGGTAAAGTAATGAAGAGTAAGCGAAGAGATAAGAGTCATAAGGGTGAAAGTAGTAAATCTAAAGATAGTAGCAAATTAAATAAGTATCCTCCAGGCTATCCAATGAAGAGTAAAGATGTGCATCCAATGCATCATAATCATGTTACAATGCCAGCGCCCACGCCTGCCCTTCGTCCGTCAATACCGCTGTCGCCGACTCCACGGCCGGTTAGACCCCCACCAACTGTGGCCACAGTACCTGCACCAATCCCTGAACTCATCAGCTCCATCAAACAGGAACCTGTAGACCCACCAACACCAATGCCTAAAACCAGGGAAGATGCAATACCTGTGCCTAGAAGAATACCTATCTCAAAATCTCCACTCATCACCCCAACGCCTTTACATAAAATGCCTTTATCAACTAACTCTTTTATGCCTGACATTCAGATTAAAAAGGAGGTGGTGGAAGAGGAAAAGTTAGCATCCCAACCTGACAGATCAAAAATTAATATATTTAAACGGATATCGAACAAATCTAAAGAAGACAAAACCACTCCTGAGGTTGTGCCTGATAAATCACATTCTGACTTGATCTCTAGGTTACAAAACTCTCATGATGAGAGCCGGACCCATGATAATTTTAAAGTTAAGAACGAGGACCTTATTGTGAATAATAATGATAATAGTGCTGTAGATATGTTTAACGTTATAGATTTGAGAACTAATGAAGTGATTAGCGTGGATGATGATTCCTTAGACATGAGTCCATTGCCTTCTAGACACCTGATGGATGAACTGCGTCCTAGTTTATCCATCAGGCAGTCCCTGCAAGTACCATTTCCCAAAGATGTAGCTAGTGTCAGTCCCAAACTTAAAAAGGATAAAAAACACAAGGAAAAGAAAGATAAACTAGCAAAACATGAAGCAAAATTGTTGAAAAGGCAACAGCAACAACTGGCCATGGAAATGGCACAAGCGGAAACACAGAAACAGAATTTAATGAGAATGAGTGGTATGAAGTCACCTAAATCTAGCAGGCCAAAGAACGATAGAATGCTTGGGATGTCTCCAGGATTCTCCTTCTTTCCTCAGATGCCTACAGGCAGACACATGATGCCAGGCCCTGGACTCATACCCAACCCTGGATTGATTCCTGGGGGTGATATCCTCGCCGGCTTAACCAATAATCCCGCTCTAAGAGGAATGGCACCATCTAACCTCTTGACAAATCCATTTGCATTAGGCTTCGGAGGCCCTGGCTTATTACCTCCCAGTTTCTTACATGGGGCCATGAACCCTGGTCTTCGTAATCCCCTAAACTACCCTCAGCCATCCAGACCTTCCACGAAAATACCTCCTATGCTGCGTCGTCCAAGCTTAGAGGTCATCCCCGTAGACAATGACGACGACCGAGGCAGCCAAAAGCCCATGTCGCGCGATAAAGAGCGGAACGATAAGCACAAGGCTCAGACCATTCCAAATATTTTACAGAAGAATAAAAAGCCTCATAAAGATAGCAAGGTGAACTTGTACAAAATGCCACCAATACATCCAGACATAACTATAGAACTGAACCCTCCAAGGGAGACAGTGAGACTGGTGCCTGTAAGGCAGGAGCCTAAGAGAGTATCGCCGGCGCCTCCGCGGCTGCCTACGCCACCGCCCGAGCCCGAAACCCAGCTCGAACCCACACCAGCCACGGAACCGGCCCCTGCTAGGGCACCAACACCAGAACACCTGGATAATGAGACGGACAATTCCGATAAGAAGAAAGATAAACACAAGAAAGATAAAAAGGACAAAGATGTAAAGATCAAGAAAAAAAAGGACAAGAAAGATAAAAACAAGGATAAAGATAAGTCTGAGAAGAGTAAAGATAAGGAGGAAAGGAAAGAGCTTAAAGATATCGAGAAAAGAATAAAGAAAGAGAAGAAGGAAAAGAAGAAAGAGAAACCCGCGGACGGCGTGGTTCCCAAACTGACGCTGAAGCTCAGCTCCTCGAACTCGAATTCGCCCATGCCGCCAAGTTCGCCCGACGTATTCAAACTCAACATAAAGCCTATCGTCAAAAAGGAGGATGAGGAACCTCCAAAAGAAGAGCCAATATCCAGAGAGCACAGTCGATCACCGGAGCTGGCTCAGATATCGGCTTTAGTGACGAGGCCGCCGAAGCCGAAACACTCAAAGCACAACCATGTGTCTGAAGAGGCCAACTCCTCATCACCACCGTCGGTTAGCTCGCCGACACGGAAAAACAGGCCTCCGTCCAGCCATTCCAAGTACAAGCGGTTATTGATCAAACCTATGTCTAAAAAAGGCGCCGTGGAGGACTTCGACGAAGAGGTGGAATCGGAGGAGGCTGTTCCGACAGCGACAACCGACAAGCCCACGGGTCCGTTGCCGACGCCGTACTACGTGGACGACCACGGCAACAAGATCTGGGTGTGTCCGGCTTGCGGCCGACCGGACAACGGTTCGCCTATGATAGGGTGTGACGGTTGTGACGGCTGGTACCACTGGGTGTGTGTGGGCATCACCGAGGAGCCAGGAGCTACAGAAGACTGGTTTTGCAAGTCGTGTATCGCCAAGCGCGCAGCCATGGCACTCGCTGGCGTGCCATCCACAAAGAAGAGAGGACGGAAGCCCAAAGGGGAAAAAACCAGAGACTGTAATTGATACGGATTGTTGTTACTGAGATTAGCTTATAATTTTTCTTTTTCCGTTTCGAATGTGGAATGATTGTTATTGGATTAATTGTTGAATGATATCATGAAAAATGTTTTCATCATTTGTAATGTTTATCATAGGCTTGAAATTAAGTATAGTTAGTAATAATAAAATATTGACATAAAATGTTGAACATGAAATATAGTGTAGTTACTTGTAATAATTACCATAATTTTTAATTATTTTGTTACGATGGCTCTTATTTGTCGCTCGCTCGTAAGATCAAGATTTTAATACGAAGGCGGGCGTGTTACACATCTCTCGTGTATGCATACTTATTATATAAGATTCTTTTTATATTGTACAAAAACTGAATTTACTTAAGAAATTGGTGATGTATAAAGTATATGTAGTGACTATTTAAACAGAAGAAGGCTGGATGTTTTTCAGCCGATATTTGAATATTTTCATATTATAATTTTAATATAACCCTGTTTTTTTTGTTGATTATAATTATGTTCCTTCAATTTTTGTACAGGACTATCACCTGTGCACGGACGCTTAAGTTTTCTTTTATAATAATGAACTTAAGTTGTCGTGTTAATGTGATAGTCAACATATTCGACTTATTTGGAGGGAGGCAAATGTACATTTTTAATTTCAGCCAGTGGCCAATTAAATTTATTGGTACTTGAAAATGTCGTACATTATTTTAAAATCCCTAGTTAACTTCATAACAATTTTGAAAATCGGTAACAGTTTGAAATAAGGAGGTACTCGGCACAAGTAGGTAACCTAGCTAACGGAGTGTCTCCGCGAGGTATAGCTACCGAAATGCTGATGAACACTGGCTCAAAGGACCAAATCGTTGGAGCTATGGTGTAACTCTGCGAGGTGAGAAACACCCAATCACTGATAGTCCTTTCATTTTAGGTCTACCTACTATCTGAATAGGTACCTACCTGTACGTTGTACAAAGCCATGCCGGTATAGGTAGGTACTTATTTAATGTTTAAGTATGTATATAAATAACTACTTGGTCCAGATGGGTATGTCACGTGAACTATCCATACTGATATTATAAATTCAAATACTAATATTCTTACAACTAATCGTGGTATAGGTAGATACCTACTCTGTGCCATGGCACAATTACCTAGTTTCTTCCCATGGGAAGAACTAATAGTAATTGGCTATTTTTATATTACTAAAAATAAATATAACAGGACATTAATTTCACACCAGCCCTAAACTAAGCATAGCTTGTAATATGGGAACTAGATTACGGATAGAATATTTATTTAAATACATATATTATACTTACCATGTGACACAACACCCAAACACAGAACAAACATATTTAGCCTGGGTGGGAATCGAACCCACATCACAGCGCAAAAGAGCTACTAGGTACCAACTGAGCTATGAGGTTTGTTATATTTTGTTTATCCAGGTACCTATACCTACCATATATTACCAAACGTGCGATGCCGCGGAGAAAGCTAGTCACTTTAGACCTAAATACAGTAGGTAAGGTAAACATTATTGGTTTACCCATGGACGAAGAAATACAATTGTATTTCTTCGTCCATGGGTAAACCAATAATGTAGGTACATACCTACATTATGGGTTTGAGTTTAATTATAACATACATATCAGTAAGTAGGTAGGTATTTACAATGTTTCAAATACACCATGTCTATTAGGGTGTTGCAAATTATCGTATAAAACCTAACATGTAAGTAGGTAGGTACCTCCTGATTTTAGACTAGGCACTAGTGGGATCCTACGTCATTAAATGTCCTACCTACCTACTTTCAATCTTATCATCAACATCAACAACAACCCGTCCAACCCTGACATAATCACCAGGCAGGCTAAAACATAGAATACTATTACTCAAAAGGGCTAAAATCGTATCTATGTCAGTCAGAATGCAAACGCTGCTGCAGCACTGAGCTTGGTATTCCCATTTGGAGGGGCACCCCACAGTGCTACCCGCTATTAATATGTTGACAAGCCACGATGGGAAAAAGCGTTTTTGTTTGCTAGACACAAAAAAATTGGTATCAAAAATATAGAAAAAAATACAGAACTTCTGTTGTTGTGCGGAGACATGGTTTGAAACTAAAGGAGAAAGCAAGGCCATTACGGTGGAAAAGCTTTCTTATCTTGTTGTGAATGAGTTACGTTTTTCATACAAAAAAGAAAACCGACTATGAAGAATATGATATAATTTCGTTCACCTGGATGACGTATTTGATCGACGTGTTAATTTGAAAACCAAACTAAACCGATTTTCATGAAATTTTCATGTGATCAATTTAATGGTACCTATCTATCTAGTAGGTAGGTACTTAACTGCATACATTATATTATTTAATTAATAAAATATTTACGGTTGATAAATAACGGAGTTCTAAGGTAAGAAATAAACACAAAAAAATACAACAAAGGGATTGCGAACATCATCCATTTCTTTTTGATCGGTTCATTAACAAATTACGACGCTACCCGACGTAACCTGTAGAGTCTGTGGCCAAAAGAGAGACGGTATTGATACCTATCACTTTCCAGTTCAAACGCTTGTCTCGGGTTATCAAGAGTCAGACACTGAGTCAGAAATATATCGACTGCAGTAGGTAGGTACGTGCGTCCTGTAGCACACCGTTGTGTGCTACAGGACGCACGTACCTACACCTTCTCGGGACGTTGTTCTCTGTGTAAATGTCGAGGTTTCTGGTTCTCAATAAACGCGAGCATCCGACGTAGGGTGAATGACGTCCATGTGAAAAGCAGGGGGTACCCAGATTAATACCTGCCACTTTCAGCGTTTGATTTTGGCTTTAATTGATCGTGATCGAGTTGGCCACTTTCAACGGGAACTGCAAGCGTTTGGACTGGAATTGCAAGTTTGTTGGTACCTACCAACAAATACGAAAATAAAGTAAAGGGACGGTATTGATACCAAGAGTAATTCTTGGTATCAATACCGTCCCTCTTTTGGCCTCGCCCGCGCCGGTAAGGAGTAAGGATGGTAGCTTGCGTGATACTTTTTCTCAGCTCTCTGATGCGTAACCTAGTGCACAATCTTGGTGCATCCAGGTTACGCTTCAGTACACATAAGTACCAGTGAAGTAGTGACAGGCACCAAACCTTCAGCTCTGTGGGACGGTAACATGTGGGTCAGAAATTATACAGGGCGGGTACCTACCCGCCCTGTGATACCATGTGATTGCATCGTCACTTTTCATTGCCGTGTAGGTAGTCACTTCACCTGGTAGGTATCTACTTGAACAATCATTTTGTTATTTAAATTTCCCACCAAATCGGTTTTAGGCGCTATAATCGCACTTTGCATAGACCTCGTATCGTAACTCATGCTTAGTATGTTTGTTACTCCTCACGCTTAAACGGCTGAATTTTGAGGTTTTGATGAAATTTATTATGATACCTTCATAACTCATCGTACATAAACAATATCACATCAACTGTTCATCTCCGCTCATGTCCTGGTTTAACACATAGTCTACTTATCTCGAAAAAGTAAAGCAGGTATTCACGTTTGATGTCAAACGTAACTCATAGTATGATTGTAACTTCACGCTCAAACGGCTGAACGGATTTTGATGAAATTTGTTACGAAGGTAGCTCATACTCTGGATTAACACATTGTCTACTTATTATCCCGAAAAAGTAAAGTATTCCCGTGGGATGTCAAACATAACTCATAGTATGCTTGTAACTCCTTCACGCTCAAACGGCTGAACGGGTTTTGATGAAATTTGTTAAGAAGGTAGCTCATACTCTGGATTAACACATAGTCTACTTATTATCCCGAAAAAGTAAAGTATATCCGTGTGATGGCAACAAACACACTATGAGTTACGTTTGATAAAAAGTAGCTTAGTGTTAATATAGGTATTATATAATTATATTATAATATCTTTGAAGACGCTATGACGTCCTCTAACTAGAAAAACAAACTGTTTTAAGACATTATATTATATTATATTATATTATAACACTTTGGTGTATGTACAATTAAGAATTTTTATTCATTCATATCATTCACTCTACACCGATACTGCGGAAGTGAAACACACAGCTAACTGGAATTTGTTTATTTTATAAAACAAAGCGATATCGAAGCTACTGATAGTATAATACAACACATACTGAAATGCAAACAGTCTTGCTAAAATCTCTTTCATTGACCTCTATAATTCTATAACACACAAGTCATGTAACAACAAAAGCCCTTTTCAACTTAAAGGTACGTAATTAAAATATCTTCACATATTGAACTAACTGCCTCAGTTTTTTTTACTAGACGGCGCTTTATCCGGTATGCTGGCGTCTTCGCTCTTCTCTTTCGGCTTCTCTTTATTCCAATCCTTCAATCCTTCAGGCAGCGTGGTATCTTCTTCCAAAGAGCCGGTCCCTTCGACGAATTCTTCGTACGTGCTCTTCTCTGGGAACGGTCGGGCCCCCAGAAGCTCAATCATATCGTCTCGACTCAGAATCTCCTGTTTGAGCAATCTCTCCGCGACTTTGGTGATGTTCTCCTTATGCGTGACCAGCAGTTCCGTTGTGAACTTGTGCGCGGAATCGATCAAACCCCTGACTTCTGTGTCGATCAGCTCCGCTGTTTTCTCCGAGTAAGGTTTGTCGACGACCATTTCCCCGGGCTGTGGCATTTCGAAGGACACGTTACCGACTTTTTCGTTCATGCCGTAGTGGACTATTTGGGCGTAGGCGCTTTGCGTGATCTTCTTGAGGTCGTCTTGGGCGCCGGTGGTGATCCTCTTGAAGAATATTTCCTCGCTGACGCGCCCGCCCAGCGTCATGCACATCCGGTCGAACAGCTGCTCCTTACTGTACAGGTACTGCTCTTTGGGGAGGTACTGCGCGTACCCCAGACCTTTGCCGCGGGGGATGATGGATACTTTGAGGAGAGGATCCGCGTGCTGTGAACGGAAAGTACTTCATTATCGTCACTATATATAATTGAGCTGTGGCCGAGGGTATGGGCCCGCCGTCGTCTCCGGAGGTTGTGGGTTCAAATCCAGTCGTGCACCTGGACTTTTCGGGTTTTCGGAAGTTTATGGGCGCATTTGACACACGCACGTGCTCTGACGGTGAAGGTCACATGTATGTCCTCAGGACCAAAAGTCCGAATGGCATGACATCACTGGCTAGTACTCCGCTAAGCGGCGATGGGTTTGCAGTCTGTGAATACTAGCTACTTGCAAAACGTGGGCATGTATGTGCCGAACTAAAGTTTGGACGTGCCTCTGACTACCCCCTAGTAGGTGATCCTCATAAGATCCACACTCTGAGTAGTGATCACAATCCTCGAAGGCAATCCTCGAAGGGAAAAAAGTCGTGGGTCTTTTTTTTTTTTTAAATGTGTATTCTTAGTGGTGGTCGACTATATAGGCCTTTGACGTCTCAGCCTGTTCATGAAACGGCTATGAAAATTGGGTTTTTTTTTATTGTCTCGATAAACCTTTGCGCACCCCGAGATTCAAGACGAACTTCCTAGTTGGAATGATCTCCCTACTGAGGTTTTCACTAGACAGTGAAACAGGCATTTTTGAAATAGCTAAAGTGTTGGGAGCGTCTAAAGGGAAATAGTTTACCATAAGGTGGGCTGTACGCTTGTTGCCACGTTTTTTTTACTTGATATGAATCAGCTCTTGGGACTTCAAAACATGCTCAGGCAAGGATCAGCATTTATCTTACGATAGCCGTTCCTCAGACTATTGAGGATTCCCGATGACCTTCGGCCTTATTTGAACATCAGGTGAATGAAGGCCATGGCTTCCCCGTTGCACAATAAAAAAAATCTTAATCTCAAAATCTACCCCATTTACCAAAAATCGCCTACGACTATAAATTTTTATTTATGTTATCTCTGTATCGTTAGAATTTAATTAAAATTAAGATAACCCGAGAGTTATGCCATCACAAACATACATACATACAGTGTCGGATTTACAAACTTATCTCGGAGATTCACGCTTCGCTCGTTCGATCAATGTAGTATGTTATCTCTCTATAGTTTATATCTAATTAAAATTAGGACAACCCGTTCGAGAGTTATGCCGTCACAAACATTTCCACGAACATAAATACAGTGCCGGATGTTCAAACTAGCAGATTCGCTTCGCTCGCTCAATCAATAAAAATACAATGGCACAGTACCTGTAAGAACCAGCCAGCGACCGCGTGGCCAGCTTCGTGGTACGCGACGATCTTCCTCTCCTCCGGCTGCAGCACGTTGGATTTCTTCTCCATCCCGGCGACGACCCGCTCTATCGCTTGCTCGAAGTTCTTCATGTTGATGTCCTTCGCCAACTCGCGGGCAGCGATGAGAGCCGCCTCGTTGCACACATTGGCGATGTCCGCGCCGGTGAAACCTGCGATTCATGGTTCAAGTGGTGACTGGAAATCGTTCAGTGACACAGTAATATCTTGTTTACAACTAAAACAATAAAGTCACAGATTACGCAACAGTTGGCGTCGCGATGTCCGCGCCGGTGAAACCTGCGATTCATGGTTCAAGTGGTGACTGGAAGTCATTCAGTAACACAGTAATATCTTGTTTACAACAAAAACAATAAAGTCACAAATTACGCAACAGTTGGCGTCGCGATGTCCGCGCCGGTGAAACCTGCGATTTATGGTTCAAGTGGTGACTGGAAGTCATTCAGTGACACAGTAATATCTTGTTTACAACAAAAACAATAAAGTCACAGATTACGCAACAGTTGGCGTCGCGATGTCCGCGCCGGTGAAACCTGCGATTTATGGTTCAAGTGGTGACTGGAAGTCATTCAGTGACACAGTAATATCTTGTTTACAACTAAAACAATAAAGTCACAGATTACGCAACAGTTGGCGTCGCGATTCGTCTCGCACCTAGAATGTTCCATAAGAGTTGGATATTAAAATGTATGTCGCGCTATTCAGAAGCTACACAGTATTGAATTACGAAATTATTATGGTATTTGAGTGCCAAAACAGGGTTTAGTGTTTAAAGTAATTAGTTAAGTCCTGAATAAACGTGTCTTTTTGAGTAGCTATCGGTTACTTTTAATTTTACCGAAACCCAGTTCATACTTATATAACCGCTGATGTATGGAGATAAGTGCGGCGGCGCCGGGACGGGCAGACACTTTTAGAAGGTTCAAACAATTCCTGCTCTAATACAACTTATGTAATGTATTGACGAATTATCACGGAACTTGGGAAATATACTCTATATCTTCTAAATATATATAACTCAAAGGTGACTGACTAACTGACATAGTGATCTATCAACGCACAGCCCAAACCACTGGACGGATCGGACTGAAATTTGGCATGCATGTAGATGTTACGACGTAGGCATCCGCTAAGAAAGGATTTTGATTAATTCTACCCCCAAGGGGATACAATAGGGGATGAAAGTTTGTTTGAAACTTTGTCAATTTTAAACCGATCGGGCTGAGACTTTACATGCATAAAGCTACTATGACGTAGCATCCCTTAAAAAAGGATTTTGAGATTTTGCATTTGTTTTGTTTCGGTTTAGTAGTTTTGGTTATAGACTCTGCTTTGTATTTGGCATTTGTTTTGTTTTCGTTTGGTTTAAGTATAGGTTTTGTCGGTTAGACTTTTTTAAAATGGCTAAAGAAAATCTGAACGTTAATGGAGAAGTTGAAGAATGTACTGTCGTTTTTAAGTTTTGTAGGCCCTAATTTTTTACACACGCTAAACAAAAGTAAAGCCGCAAAAACTATACCTAATTAATAATTATACTTCTTATCGCGAGCGAAGCCGCGAGCAAAAGCTAGTATATATATAAAAGCATCTTCCCAAAATCTGTAGTGTAAAAAGTGTCAGTAAGTGAAGTAGCACACTTCGAAGAACGCAATAACAAAGATTCTCCTTTAGATAGAAAGTCAGAAACGTGACATATTGGACACATTCTGTAAAATAACTTCTATCATAATACTAAGATGGGTCAACATCCTCACTACATGGCTGCCTGAAGATGGAAGGCGGCGCGGCCGGCGGCGTCGGCCGAGGAAACGTTGGCGGGATGTCGATTCCTTCAATGGAGTGGTGGGAGACATTTGCGAGATTTTTGTAGGGAATTGGGGGAGGCCATTGCCCAGCAGTGGGACGAAATAGGTTAAAAACATATAGGTACGAAGATAGCACAAAATAATTCATTAGCCTCCTCCTCCGGTTACCGTTGCAGATGGATCGTCGCAACACCCTGTAGCATCACAAGCGCGTTGCCGACCCTTTTACAATTCCAAAACGCCTATAACCCTAAACCCTATACTGTAGCTAGTAGGGAAACCCTCGGTAGGGAGTTCATTCCACAATTGTATGGTTTGCTAGGGGAAGTTGCTCTTGAACCTTTTAAGATAGCCAGTTCCTCAGTTTGTTGAGAATTCCGGGTGTAGTGATTTTCAAGTTATGATAAGGCCGAAGGAAGTGCACTTCACCCGGAATCCTCAACAAACTGAGGAATTGGCTATCTTACCTCTAAATACCGTAAAACATTTTAGAATTATATTTCTGCCTAATTCTGGCAAGAACTAAACGATGCACAATATTGTACTCCCCTTGGGAGCGAACCCGAGATCTTTGGATCTGAAATCGGTGGGTTGAACCACTAGACCACAGAGGCAGTTGAAAATGATCCTAAGAATCTTAATGAATGAATGCATTTTGACTTTAATTTTGATCCAAATTGTGGCAACAATTGTGTCGGTATAAATCTTTTTATTCCCAGTCGTTTTGTTCAGTAGTTCATCATTCAAAATAAGATAAACGCATTTGAGTAGCTAACCCAGTTTGATCACGGAACTGTCAGTGATCAGTGTCATCTTTGGGTCAGGTAAGAGGCCATAGTCCACCTAGGTGAACTTTTTAGGTGGACTGCAGGTCTTTGAGAATCTGTTGGCCTATTACCTAACCCTGTTTAATTTGGGATCCAATCGATTTTAAATAAAAATTAATGATTTTCTTCTGAATCACTTTCATAGTGAGTTTCATGGAGAAGTCAAAGAAAAGCCGCCACTTTTTTGAAACCAAAACAAAACAGAGTTAGGTAATAGGGCAGCTGAACATGTACAATCAACGTGAAATGACAATAATTGTCTCATGAAGCAGACTACATTCGGTCAGCATTGAAATTAGTTACAATTTTGGAGATACCAATTGCTTCTAGCCTTGTTGACTCTTGGCGCCGCCTACAATCAGTTACGCTCATGACAATTTGGACAGACAAAATAATCTTACTGAATAAAAGAATACTCGAGTACATTGATGCAAAATTTTGGTGAGCCTAACCTAGTAGGTATAAGTAACTTCCATAATCACCATGGCAGGCTTTTTGGTGATCACAGTAATGGTTTTAGAAAATACATAGAAGGAATCTGCTGCCCTTCATGTGGTTACCCATTAGTCGACTTTTACGACATCTGCATGCCTAATTAAAAGGTATTATTCTCAAGCCAGGTCTCAAAACTTGAGCTTGATAAGTACCTACTCAGACACACACAGTATAATACAAATACTTTGTGGCAGCTACATGAAAAAGGTCTTACCTGGTGTAAGTGCAGCCATTTTTCTTGCTAAATTATCCTTATTCAATGTGGTTTTCAATGGAGACAAATGTACTTTAAAGATAGAAGCTCTACCTTTGATATCAGGTGCTGAAACAAAGATCTGTCGGTCGAAACGACCAGGTCTGAGCAGGGCCTTGTCTAAAATGTCTACTCGATTGGTTGCTGCTAGGACTACTACATTCGTAGTTGTGTTGAAACCATCCATTTCTACTAGCAGTTGGTTTAGAGTGTTTTCTTGTTCAGAATGCCCTCCGAAGCTTCGTCCACCTCTCTTTCGGCCAACTGCATCTATCTCATCAATGAATAAGATACATGGAGCATGTTTACGAGCCATTGAGAACATGTCTCTCACTCGTGATGGACCTACACCAACAAACATTTCTAAAAACTCTGACCCAGAGACTGTCAGGAATGGCACATTGGCTTCACCAGCTGTTGCTTTAGCCAGCAATGTTTTACCCGTACCTGGGGGACCTGTGAGTAATGCTCCTTTAGGGATTTTAGCTCCTAGGTCTATGTATTGTTGTGGGTTCTTTAGGAAATTCACAAACTCCATAATTTCTATTTTGGCCTCTTCACAGCCTGCTACATCCTGGAATTTTACTCCAATGTCAGTTGGGTTTATTAGTTTAGCTGTTGACTCCATCACACCACCAAACAGGCCACCACCTTTACGTCCACCACCACCCATCATATTGGCTGATCGTCTCATCATATAAATTAGGAAACCAATGATAAGTATGGTTGGCAACATGCCTGTCAAACTAGATGCTTCTACTTCGGTTTTATATATAACTGGCACAAAATTTGGTGGCTCAATACTCATTTCAACTTGGGAATTCTCTAAATTCCTCTCAAAGGAATCTACACTGCCGATTGCAAACCAAATTATCTTTCCTTCTAAAGCAGAGCCTTGTAATCTTACTCTGACCCATTTTTTGTTTATGACTTCTAATTTTTCAACTAGACCTTTGTTGAGATATAGGTTGACGAAATCTTTCCAGCTGATTTCTCTGTATCTGAGTTCAAAGTAGGCTATAGATGCCAGCAGCGTAACTACACCAAAGGCTCCAAACATCATCCATCTCTCTCGATCTTGACCCTCGTATGGGCCGCGGCTGCCTCCACCTCCGGTAGAATTATTTGAAAACAAATTATTCCATTTATCCTGCCCCGGGGAAGATTTTGGAGGCGACGATTTCGACGGCGCTGGTGTTCCATCTTTATCAGGCGTTTTCGATTGTTTTGGTGCACCACCAGGCTGAAAATACTTTTCGAAGCCTTTGGGCGGCTTTTTACAAAACTCGTACCATTGATTTAGCACAGAATCAAGAGCAGGAACACCTATTGGCTGAATTCTGGAACCATTGAAATGGAGCTTTGATAACTGCGACTGTGTCAACCTCAGGCCTTTCCACATGCTGCAGAATTTTTAAAATGTCTCAGTAAATAGCGTTTACATCAAAATTGCACAATTTGTTCGAAAATTATATCACAAAAAATTATCGAGAAATCATGACAAACATGGTTAGAAAATCTGTCATAATCAAATCGAAACATTTATTGATTTTGACATTTCTTTCTGGATATATTTTTTTGGTTCTCTTACAGAGATAAAAGATATTTAGTTATGGATGCAAAGTGAAGAAGTCACTTTAAACTGGGTTTTGGCATTTCGACGTATTCCCGAGGTGATATTATTTGCGATAATTTTAACCCCATATTTTTTATGAAAAAGTGGACCATCTTTGAGCTATCATGTTTTTTAGCTTTTTTCAAAATAAGTAAATAAAAACGATTAAACACTGGTTAAATATAAATATAAAAAAAATCGATGCAAATTTAAAAATGTGAGACATAAAACGATGTTATTTCAATTTGGGTTTTCCACTAAAATGCCTTAAAATAAAAAAAAAGTTATGAAACATAACCGTTTTTTTAGCTCTCCAACAATGGTAATGCATTAAGCAAATTAGGAACTTATCTAAAAAAACACATATTTAAAATAAAATTTAATCCGATAACAGTTTAGTAGTAATAACAATTAATAATTAATAACAAGTAACAATTAAGACATTTTGTAATTTAACCTAACTTACCTAAAGTTCATAATCTAAGTGACTTCCCCTATTGCGTACGTTTTCGTTTTTTCAAAGTCACATTGTTTTTCAGAGTTGTGACTTAACTACGTAGAAAAGTAGTCAAATGATTCCGCAGCGCATTTGCCGCAAAGAAATCAACCGGAATATATGGCTATCGAGCCATTGCCTAACATTGACACCAAAATGTGCAGGACATCCGTCTTGCTGTTATATCATGTTTTGCCCTGTAGCCAAAAAAGGCACGTCTTCGAGGTCAAACATTTCATTTGTCAAAATAATTTCGTAAGCTGCAGCATTCAGATTGCTTTGTAAAAAATGCGGTCCAATTTAACCGTCGCCAATTATTCCCATCCTGTCATTGAACGAAAAGTGGCGTTGCGACCCTTTTGGCCTCTTTTAATTAGGCTTTTTGTGCACTTTCTCACTCCAATAATGTGATTCATGTTTGATGCGGCTTTTAAATCCGCATCTAACATGAATCTACAGAAAACAACTCTCCTTTCAAGGTCCTCTTCGTGAATACCTTGCTCAGGAGTATAATGGTGAGGGTAGCATCCTTCATTAGGGGAAGGGTGGGACACTTGATCACTCGGGACACTTGATCCCTGGGTATTATTTCGGAAACTCTAGGGTTTTTTTAAATTTTTTTTACTGATGAAACTGTTCTTTGCCGTCAACCAGAGTCACCAAATGTAATTTTGGCAGTTATAAGAAGACAACTTCAGAGCAGTGGTGTGTTGTTGTTTTGAGTGCGTTGCAATAATTGTTTTTAGTATTTTGTTCGAATTTTAGTGCTATGGATACTTACTAATTTTTCATCACAAGTAAATCTGTTGATTATTGGTCGACTTAAGATAAATATGAGGGGATTACTTTTCGATAAAATAATATTATTTTCACGTAAATTAGACTATATTAGAAAAATGAGACCAAAGTAGTCTTGTTCCCCGAAAAATAGGGTAGTATCCCAGGATCAAGTCACCCCCAATGCTTTCATATAAAATTACTTACTATTATTGTTCTTGTTGTAGATAATGTCAAGGGTCTATTAAACAAAAAACTTAGTAAAAAAGCGAAAACCTGTTAACAAAAAAAAAACTCAAAGAAGTGGTACGGCATATCCTAAAAGGCAATAATATAAAAGGAAAATCTGAAGCTTGATAAAAATAGAGTTATGTAAGTCCTAAGCTACACTTGCACTAACTAATTTTGAGTGAGAATAAAAAAAGATCTTGTTATATTACTGTTTCTAATAGGTACAATACGCACCCGTCGTGGGTGCCCGAAAAAGATCACTTTCAGCGATAAGGCCACCCATTTGATACCAATAGCTTTAATTTAGCTTATTTAGTAGTTACTTGTCTGTTTTGTTTTTTGTGGTAATCAATAAAGTGGTATTTACTTATTTAATAAGCAGATCAGCGCTCTAATGTTGATTAAGACTGTATAAAATTAAAATAATGTGATTTTATTACTTCACTTTACATACAGTATGGTACATTTGATTCACCGGATCAAGTCTACCCTATACCAGGATCAAGTCTCCCTCAATAGGAGACACTTGTTCCTTTTGGAGCATTTAAAAAAAAATGCCTAAAATGATATTTATTTCATTTTTTTTCTGAATAAAATGATGCAATGTGATGTAAATGTGTGTGTAATATAAATTGTTTATACAGTGACGAAAAAAACATATAAAAATATCTATATTTTATATATATATTCTTTTTAAACATAACTATAGGTACTATACACAAATGTATAGTTTAGTTATGTTTCAAAGTTAATTTAACCTGCCAGTTTGCTTTCTGCATTAGCTTAGGTACGCATTAAATCTATTTACAAGATATTCAAACAGTGATTGTAAGCTTAGTTCGAATACGAATTTCCGCCTGCTTCCTTTGTGATAATTTTTTTTAGTTTCTTGAAGATAAGTTCCTAATTGTTATGCATTGTTGGAGAGCTAAGAAAACGGTTATGTTTTTAAAATAATCTGCAAGCCAAGTTTCATACATTTTATTCTATGGCATTTTAGTGAAAAAAAAATCTCATTTTTTTTTATTGAAATTACATCGGTTTTCGTCTCGCATTTTCAAATTTGAACCGATTATTGTGGTTTTAATATTAATAAATAAACAGTGTTTAATTTTTATTATAAATCTGAAAAAAAATGAGAATTAAATTGATACATTTTTTAACATTAATTTTTGATGTTGCATTTTTAACTTAGATAAAAAAAAGTTAATAAACATGATAACTCAAAAATGGTTCACCTTTGCATTAAAATATAGAGTTTAAATTATAGCAAATAGTCACCTCTATCACCTCCTAATGGGAATAACATTCTAAGTTGCGTTATAATCTAAGTTCGCGGTAACCGCCTCTGTGGTTTAGTGGATCCCAAGTTCGACTCCCAGGGGGAGTACAATATCGTGCTTGGTTTGGTTGGTGGTAGGACTTTTGTTTAAGTTCGCCTGGCTAGCTACTACCATCTTACCCAATTTGTCATTACAACAATATTTAAATTGTTGTTGTTCTGGTATTGAGAGGTAAAATAGTCAGTTCCTTAGTTTATTGAGAATTCCGAGTGAAGTGCGCTTTCGCCTTCGGCCTTATCATAACTTAAATGCCAGATGAGATGAAGGCCAAGCATCTCCCCGTCGAACACTAAAAAAATCAAAAATATAATGCGCGTCTACTAATGTGAAATAATAAATATATAATATAATTTAAAAATATAATACACAATTTAATAATATGGGACATTAATTTCACACGGCGCCATCGTACCTACATAAAGTTACAGTTTTTATTTGATGGTTTGAATACATATATAGTTTTAAAAACTAAAAAGAAAACCGACTTCAATGAAGAACAAGATACAATTTCGGTTACCTGATGACGTATTTTTCCAATGAGTTTGATGATAGATGGACGAACCAACAGACAGACGCGTGATCCTATAAGGGGTCCGTTTTTTCTTTACTTTAGAGGTAGCACTGTACACCCTAAAAATACCCAAATCGCTTAAAGTGTGCCTCTAATATTTGAAGAGTTCCCTTGATTTCTCCAGGATCCCATAATCAGATCCTGACCTGATGTCAATGGAGTATGAAGTATATCTTACTTATGAAGTATGGGTATACTTCACAGGTTCAGTCCCATTAACATCAGGTTCAAACAAAAATGTTTTTTTCAAATCTGTCTAGCGTTCAACGGGAAAAATTATTAGGCTACTATGGTCGCCTAGACGCGTCAGTGGCTAGGTAGGCGTCTTCGAGTAATCGGGGAGCATACCTACATAAAAAAAAGGCAGACGAATTGAGGACCGCGCGATCAAACTGAACTCAGCCCTTGCGTATAACTTCGTCGTTCTCGTCTCGTCTAGTCTATCTTCACAAACTTTATTGTCATGTTATTGTATGTCTTGTCATTCTGTCATGTCATAGACTTTTCGTTTCGTCTTCTGTCTGTGTCTGTCTGTCTTGAGTGTCTTGTCCGCAACAAATTGCAATGGCAAGTAAATAAAATTAAAAAAGACAGGAAATTCACGTATTTACCATCTTGCCTTGCGAATGACAAATCTATTCCACAATTCGAAAATAGTACGATAAGCTATAGCAAATTAAGAATATTTTCCTCGCGAGAGGCTGTTGTAAGTTTGCAACGTAATGGATCAAGAAAAACCTGAAAGTAGTACGAATCATGGAAAGAGGACACGACCTTTGCTTCTGCAACCGAGTCCGAAGATCGCTAGAATCGCTCAAGCCACTCCTAGCTCTAGTGGTGCCCAGAAGACTGTAAAAAGACCGCAATCACCAAGAAAAACTAAACTACCATACAATAAAAATGATGTCCCTGCCACAGGCACTGTAGTACCAGACAAAATTGTAAGGAAGGCAGGCCCATATTTACTAGGGCCAAAACTAGGCCCTAGTCCAGTTAAGAGTATTGTGCAATGCTTGGCCCGGAAGGAAAAGACAGATGACTTTTATCAGGTACAGTTTGGATAGTATACATAATATTCCTTGCAAAGCAAAAGCATTGCAACTGAAATATGTTTGTATCTGATATTTAGTAAGTAAACATGAGGACTATTTGTAAATATCATTACTATATTTTATTAGAAAAAAGGAACACACCTATAATAATTATTCCCATCCCTGGAAATTGATTTATGAAACAAAAAGTAGCCTATATCAAAGCAACATAAGTATAAAGTTGCAGTTCAATAAATTAGTTATTTTTTGTGAAGGAACAAATCAGTTTTTTACAATGATCCTGACATTCCATTCCCACCTAGGGGAACTGATTTATGGGATGAAAAATAGCCTATATGTCTTAGTTGTGTAAGACCAATAAATGTGCAACCTTTGGTTTTTTAACAATCTTCAAAAAAAGGAGGTGGTTCTCAATTTGTTTATGTTTGTTACATCAGAACTCAGTCATTTCTCAACTGATTTTTTCTTAAAAAGGATATATGATTCCAGATTAGTCCCATAGAAATTTCATCAAAATCGGTCTAGTTCTAGTAGTTATGCTATTCAATAAAAAAACAGGATAAGGGTATGAAAATGTTTTCCCATTATCCTGACATAGTGCACCAGTACCTACACAGCACCATACTAGGAACCAATTCTTGACATTTGTATAGAACATCTGTCTTTGTTTTCATTCCCATCATTGCATAGATATTTCCCAAAATCCCGCATTATTGCACCAATACATGGCTTTTACATAGGGTGTCTTTGTATGTCATAGGTTTTACCATAAAAAAAGATACAAAATAAGCTATTTTTGACATTTTCAAACTATATTAACTTGCCCTTATAGTTATTTTTAAGTTTTTAGTGGTTCACCACTAAAAACTTCCATCAGTCATTTCCATTTTTTTTTTCAAAAATAACTTATTATAATCTTTATTTACTCCTCTAATTGTATTGGTGTAAATTTACATCACATTGATATAATATTAATGTAATGTGAAGTAGGATTATAACAACAAAGGCAGCCAGGTTATAATACTGAAGACCTAAATACTGATTATCTATTTTTCAGGTAAAAATTCTTACTTTAAAAAGTGAAGGACAAACAGAAACTCAAGATGACAGGCAAGGAAAGATGCTGCTTCATACTGAGTACTCTTTGCTGTCACTTCTTAAGGATCAAGATGGGGTCATTCATCATCATGGCTTGTTCAAAGTAAGATAAACTTTATTATATATTAACTATAAACAATTTATTAGGAGAGCTTGGCCTCTCCTAATAAATTGTTTATAGTTAATCTGAAACTCGATTGAAAAAAAAACAAGTTCTGCATTTTAGAAAATCTATATTTATTTATAGTTTTTCTGGAAAAGTGAGTTTTTGATAAAAAAAATTTTTTGCATATTTGAGTTCTTTGTTTGATAATAAAATAAAACATGTATGATGACTGTGTGCCCAAAGTTTTTGGAACACTTTCAAAATTGAAAATTTATGAATTTAACTTTATGAATTTAGTGAATACATACATGTATAGTCTGAAATGTGTAAGCAAAGCTATTGGTGGCCCTGAAAAAAAGCCCTGTATAATTACATCAAAAATATTTAAATTTGGAAATGGTCAGTTTCACACAGGCAATTCTTTCTTTAATCCTCATTATCACCTGCTTGTTGAAAATTCAGGATTTATGATATTAATCTACATTTAAAAAGCATATAATGATTATGCTTTCTGAATGGCAGTTTCAGAAGGCCTTGGAGTTCCTTGGATTTTCAAAGTCCAATGCAATTTGTTGTACATTTAAAAATGGCATGCTTGATCCAAAATATTTTTTTTAAACTAAATTGGTTTTGAGGAGTGTTACTGCTGGTCATAGATAGCCAGTTCAAAAAAAGATAGCCAGTTCCTCAGTTTGTTGAAGATTCCGGGTGTAGCGCGCCTCAAGCTTCAGCCTTAGTGAGATGAAGGCCAAGCGCTTCCCCGTAATACAATATAAAATATAAAAAAGTTTCCATGTTACAAGTTTTGCTGGGTCAAGGGCTAGATGGCGTTTTTTGTGTGAAATTCTAGGTATTTTATTTAAGCATTTATTTTTTGTTCAGGTAAAATATTAATTCAACATAATTATTTGGAATATGATCACACATTAATATTTCAGGATCATGCATTAGAAGAAGTAATAAATCCATACAGCCCAGGCTCTGTCTACACTGGCAGAGTTCGCCAACGGCTATTCCTGGTCTTAGACTGTATGTCATCTCACCAATTCAGCGAGAAAGGGTCCGAGTTGATCAACCTGCAGCAATATGTTACAAAGGTCAAAAAGGTGCCGGAAAAGGAGGCTGTACTTATATTTTATGATATTGTGAGGGTGGTCGCTAATCTGCATAAGGTGAGTTTGTTTTAACATAAAACACAAAGCTTAGTAACACACATCTTGGTGTATCTCAAAATAGGTTACAGAATAATTGTGTGTAGCATATTGCATACAAATCTATCTACTACACGTTTACACTGTGCTGATGATTAGACAATTATAATCTTGCCAGGAGATTATTTACAGTAGGTTGTGAGTGCCTTTTGTGTTTAAAGAGCTGATTTTCGTAAACAACAGGCAAATAGTATATGTGTACTAAAATAAAAAAAAAAAGTAAAAATGTTCAGTTAGAGAACTGTCTTGAGTAGAAAAAAAATAAAATTCAAGAATGCAATTGGGTTTTCATGGTGCTTGTCTGATAAGATCATCAAACAAATCAAGGAGAATTCTCATTCTGAATTCTGTATTCAGATTCTAAACACAATAAAAAAAAAAAAACTTGTGTCATGCATCTATTTTAAATAATATTATTTTAATCCTTGCATATGTGTGTTGGGTCATTATGATGATGATAACAGTCTTGCATTGCGTTCACATAAACCGACTTGTAAATTGTGATACCAAGCGGCCAATGTCGTCATAACAGTTCCTAAATATTGCTGCTTAACGCAACTAGATGGCGCCAGTAGAAAAATTAGCACACGCTTTCGTTGCGTTTTGGCAAAACGTACGCCCTGTTACTAAGCTTCAGTGGCGGTTAACTTTGCGCAGAGGCAATATCGTAACCAATGAGGTTTATCCGAGGTGCGATTATTGCTAGTTGAAAACTTTACCAATACCCCGCCAAGTGGACGTGAAATACCGTCCGCTACGGCAATTTTTGAACGGCCGTTGAGGCCTAAATAAGTATATCATCATACGTATCTAAATGGAAACTGCTGCTCCACTACAGTGAGTTCTTTGTTTTAATAACCGACTTTAAAATAAAGAGGTTCGTTACTTTATATATGACGTGACGTATGTACTAAAGATGGCAATAATGGTTAAAATTAAATATTAGTTAACTGTTAATTGATAAAAAAATATATCGATATTTTTATTGGTTGAAAATATTAGTTAATTTTATTTGTTGAGTACCTACACGATTTGGTTATTGGTTGATGTTTATGCGGTTGAATATTTTATTCTATTGATTAAATAAAAGTAACCGCTAATTCGTCTCTATCATAGTAGCACTATGGGTATTTGTTTAAAATATCACATCACTTTGTATTGAATAAAAATATCATATACAGCAAATCAGAAATTTAATCTCTATAGTGAGGAGTCGAAAGCATACAATTGAATGAAGTAAACCTAATACATAGATGAAAACTCTGATAGCAGCAACATACGAAAATGTTTCTTATTTATAGGATGTTAAAGTTAAAATTTCAATGCATTCAATTATGTTAGTTCTAACTCAGGCTGAAATTGATATGATATTTTTATTCGATAATGTTAATTCTGATTATTGAATATAATGGTTGATTTTAAATATTAGTTAAATTTATTGGTTGATAGTTATATTCGTCATCTCTATATGTACCCCGATTACTCGAAGACGCCTCGACCGTTTTGTAAAAATATTTATTTGTTTGAAAGGGTTATACTACACAGGTGGTTATCAGTCATCAGGCTAGGATCTGATGATGGGATCCTGGAGAAATCGAGGGAACTCTTCAAATGTTATAGGCACACGACATAATATTATAGTACATGAAGCGATTTGGGTATTTTTAGGGTGTATTACCTCAAAATTAAGGAAAAACGGACACCTTAAAGAATCACGCGTCTGACTGTCTGTCTGTCAGTCCGTCCATCTGTCATCAAAATAATTGGAAAATATACGTCATCCAGGTAAACGAAATTGTATCATATTCTTCATTGAAGTCGGTTTTTAAAACTTATTATTATATTGATACCTGGTTTATTCATTCCATGCAATAAATTTCACTTGATAACCCTACCCAAGGCTTCAAATAGCAAGTCGTTTGGAACATTCTATGTATGTATTAAATTGATTATTTATTCTTTATATACTTATAACACACACAAAATACATCTTATATTATAAACAATCTTAAAAAAATAATGAGTGTGGCAAAGGCGAGATTAACCCTGAAAAGATTTCTCTTCCAGCAAACCTTATGAGAGAGTGATTTTTTTTAATAATAGTGGGTACGTGCAAATAACTGAAACAATATAGTAAATTATAATTTATTAAACAAAATAGAAAAGATGCGGGCAGATGACAAATTACAAGCATACATATATTACAATTGACATGACATTTCCATGACAACTGTGTGTCAAAAATAACACCCACCAAACCAAACAACCAAATTCTTTACATTTAGAGAGTAACAGATGGGGTAGTTAGCGTACAATTGAGGAGGAGGGGAGAATTCATAAACCTTATTTATACATATTACATATTATGTATATTACATATAGGGAGAACCACAAATGATAGCCTGAGATATCACAGGGATAATAAGAAGAACAAAGGCCCACGCATAAATATACTTGAGATCGGCATTTATCTGGTCGATACCAAAAGTAATCTCATCAGCTTTGTAATGGCAATAAATTTTTGACAGGATAAAACTTACCTCTAAAATATATCGACCTATTACCTAGATAATATCTAGGTAATCAGATTTTTTTGTGATTACATAGATATAATCAGCTTTCCTGGATAGCTTAATATTTTTGAATTAATTATTTGATTAGCTTAGCACATCACTTGGTTATTTATTATAAAAGCATACATTTTGCCCTATGAACGATTTATATACTTTATAGAGTTGTCGGAACAGCGAGTTTATTCTTATTTCTAGTCTGTGTACTTATGTATTAAAATTCATGGATTTTTTTTTATAAAATAAGTGATAGCTTTTTTATTATTTGTTTTTTATTTATTTGTTTAAATATATAATTGCTTACATACAAAATTATTGGTCAGTGTTTCACAGACCAACACACTTTATAGCAGGGAGTACCTACTGAAAAACTTTGTGTAAAAGCCTAGCTTGCAATGTGACATTGGCTAATTTAGTAGCTCAACCCCACCTGCCACAAATCAATTAATTATAAATATGGAATATAAATATGTTACAGATATAATAATATTACAGGACATGAATTTCACCCAGCGCCATCTTGTCACAAACTAAGCAAAGCTTGTTATATGGGAACTAGATTATGGATGTTTAATACTAATCCTTTTTGTTTTTGTAAATACATGCTTATATGTTAAACATCAATATTCATCACACAAATGTTTGTCCTGGGTGGGAATCGAACCCATAACCTACAGCGCGGAAGAGCTATAAATAAATAAATTGTGAAATTTTCAGAGAAACATAGTGCACAGGGATTTAAAGCTTGGCAATATTGTGCTCAACCAGAGAACTGGACGCGTTATTATAACCAACTTCTGTCTCGGCACGCACCTTGGCAGCGAAAGGGACCTTTTGAAAGACCAGAGAGGTAATATCTACTTTAAAATTATAACTTTCAGATCATGTACAGCCGGAACTGGTGGATGGAGATACATTCAATGATTCTATTTCACTATGGAATCAAGGTCTTAGTAGTTAAAGTACTTTACGTACCTTACATTTAATTTAATTTCATGTATTCCAAAAAAAACTAAATATATTTTTTGTGTGGAGTTCATACAAATACATTTAAACATAAGTTAAATGTTATAATTAAAAAAAAAATGAAACACCATCTAAGATTTGTTGGTTACAAGTTAAGATAAGGCGCACTTCTCCCGGAATCTTTAACAAACTGAGGAACTGGGAACACAACAATTTCAGAATTGTTGTTATTGCAACAGAATTAGGTAAGAAGAAACAGAGGCGGTTTAATATACTGAGGAGTTCCTCAGTATATTAAACCGCCTCATTAAGAGGTGAGATAGCCAGTTGGCTATCTCACCTCTTAATGCCAGAATAAAACTATTAAGAATTGTTGTTACGGCGACATACTTAGGTACGAATGTAGGAGCTAGCTAAGAGGACTGAAACAGGTTAATCCAGAGGTCTTGTTCGGTTCTGACACTGTGGGCGAATCACCAGACCACAGAGGCGATAAAACAACTTTACTATGATAAAAACACAAGTGATTTTTTTCGCATTGTTTGAATGTTTGTGTGTGTTTGAGTGAGCCATTGTTTTTGTGCATATTTTTTGGTACCAATTCATAAAAGAGGCGGACATTAGGTTTGTTCCCCATTTGCATGATATTAATTTAAAATTTTGTAGTTTTTTTTTTCAATGATATGTATTTGTATTTCCAGGGTCACCGGCCTACATTTCCCCTGACGTGTTGATGTGCAAGCCATACCTCGGCAAGCCGTCAGACATGTGGGCGTTGGGCGTTGTTTTGTATACGATGTTGTATGGACAGTTTCCTTTCTGCGACACTAGCTTAGCGCAACTGTTTAGTAGGATCCAGGCCGCCAATTACAATATACCTCCGTAAGTACCTTGTTTATGTTCGACTGTTGACCTCGTGGCTCCCCTGTGTTGACCCTGACATGTACCATAAAAACTAGAACGCTCAGAGGATGTGGATAGGCCCCTGATCATCAGGGGCCTATCCACATCCTCTAAGCGTTCTAGTTTTGATGTTTCATTACTTTTGTCTCGTTTTTTCTACACCAGACAGATAGTGACAAAAGTAAAGTAATATGAAAACAAGAATGCAAGAACAGGTCGTGGTCAACAGGGCGAGGGCGAGGGTGACGTCAGCGAACTGCTTGGCGCCGGACTTCAGCAGGAGAGTTGATACCACCAGCGATAGTTGCCCAGTGTAGATCACTTGGAGGTAGATTATATACCACCTACGTACTATGTTCGATTTGAAATTATAAAGAACTAGCTGTTTTTTTTTCTGGCTTCGCGAAGTGTGCATTGACATATTTTTTTAATTTATATTACAGGACACTAATTTCACACAGCGCCGTCTAGTCCCAAACTAAGCATAACTTGTAATATGGGAACTAGATAACGGATAGAATACATAAATACTTTTTTTTTTGTAAATACATACTTATCATACAATACAACACCCAAACACAGAACAAACATCTATATTCATCACATAAATGTTTGTCCTTGGTGGGAATCGAACCCACAACCTACAGCGCAGAAGGCAGAGCTACTACCAACCGAGCTGTGAGGCTTGTTAAATTAACTAGCTGTTACCCGCGGCTCCGTCCGTGCTGATAATCCTTATTTAGAATGGTATAATTGTATACCGGCGGAACGTAATAACATCACGTGCGGAACGACAAACGGTGAAAAACCGCGTTTGTAGTCTTAGACGTTCTCGGTGTCGGATCCAGAGGTTCGATCCCCATGGGGAGTACAATATTGTGCTTGGTTTGGTTGGTGGTAGGACTTTGTTTAAGTCCGCCTGGCTAGCTACCACCATCTTACCTAATTCTGTCCACAACACAGTTCTTAAATCGTTGTGTTCCGGCATTCAGAGGTAAGATAGCCAGTTCCTCAGTTTGTTGAGGATTCCGGGTGAAGTGCGCCTCCACCTTCGGCCTTATCTTAACTTGAAAATTTGGTGAGATGACGGCCATCATACAAAAAAAAATAATATAAAAATAAGTTAAGTAATTGGCCATTTAGCCAATTACAGGAACTTATTTTTATATTCAGTTTTTATCTTCCTCTATTTCAGTTTTTAAGTACATTTTATTACAGCTGGCTAGGTTTCCGTTATTGTAATTTTAATTATTTATTTATATAAATAGATAAAAATAAATTGTAGTTAATCGAATCGCTTGTCTGCTTTCAGGGACGGTATTTAGCCAATTACAGGAACTTATTTTTATATTCAGTTTTTATCTTCCTCTATTTCAGTTTTTAAGTACATTTTATTACAGCTGGCTAGTTTTCCGTTATTGTAATTTTAATTATTCATTTATATAAATAGATAAAAATAAATTGTAGTTAATCGAATCGCTTGTCTGCTTTCAGGGACGGTATTTAGCCAATTACAGGAACTTATTTTTATATTCAGTTTTTATCTTCCTCTATTTCAGTTTTTAAGTACATTTTATTACAGCTGCTAGGTTTCCGTTATTGTAATTTTAATTATTTATTTATATAAATAGATAAAAATAAATTGTAGTTAATCGAATCGCTTGTCTGCTTTCAGGGACGGTATTTAGCCAATTACAGGAACTTATTTTTATATTCAGTTTTTATCTTCCTCTATTTCAGTTTTTAAGTACATTTTATTACAGCTGGCTAGGTTTCCGTTATTGTAATTTTAATTATTTATTTATATAAATAGATAAAAATAAATTGTAGTTAATCGAATCGCTTGTCTGCTTTCAGGGACGGTATTTAGCCAATTACAGGAACTTATTTTTATATTCAGTTTTCGTCTTCCTCTATTTCAGTTTTTAAGTACATTTTATTACAGCTGCTAGGTTTCCGTTATTGTAATTTTAATTATTTATTTATATAAATAGATAAAAATAAATTGTAGTTAGTGTATCGCTTGTCTGCTTTCAGGGACGGAAATTCAGTGCAAGTGTCAGACAACACCGTGTTTTTAATACAAAGGCTGCTAGTCAAAGATCCGAAACATAGACTGCTCGCTGACGAGGTAAATAACAGTTAACAAATTTACAGTCATAATCATTTATACTATTTAATATTTGCCGTGGCGGTCGCGGCCTACAACTCCCATGGCTGTCGTACAAGCTGACTAAGGGATTTCACCAGAAGTTGGCAGCAGCTTTCTTCTGTGTATTATCTACGCCATTGCTGCGAGAACCAATCCGCCTACCAAGCGTGGTGATTATAACAAAACCCTACCGCTATGGAGGTGGCTCTGTCCAGCAGTGGACGCCAATGGGCTGTTGATGTGAACAAAACTCACAGCTCAGTTGGTAGTAGCTCTGCCTTCTGCGCTGTAGGTTGTGGGTTCGATTCCCACCCAGGACAAACATTTGTGTGACGAATACTAATGCTTGTTCTGTGTTTGGGTGTTGTATTGTATTATAAGTATGTATTTACAAAAAAAAAGTATACATATTATCTGTAATCTAGTTCCCATATTACATCCTGTAATATTTTATTTTAAGTTTCCAACTTGGTTTAGAGGTCATGTATCTTCAATATTTTATTATTAGAGTTGAATACATTACCTACCTCAATTATTATTGGTCAAAAAAAGTTGTGCAGCCTTAACCTAATGGTTAAGGCTGCACAACTTTTTTTGACCAATAAACTGGTACTGATCTGGAACAGTTGAGTTACCTATAGGCCGTTTGTAACGGTCTTTAGGTAATTTGACTGATTCCTTTGTACATAGTTAGTTAGTTTAATTGTACATTTGATTGAATAAAGACTTACATAAACGTTATTATGATTATTATTATTATTATTTATAACACTCAACATCTTGTAATGACCTACCAGCGTCTGCTTTCTCAGTTACGTACGAGTACGACCCCAACAACTTCTAAAAGTGGGTTGATAGGCTTTTTCTGGGAAGGTTCGTCCCATTGTAGACCACACCCTGGCAAGCCTTGAGAATATGGGTAAAACCATCGATTATAAAAAAAAAATATCCAGTTTTTTTTTGGGTTCCGTACCCAAAGGGTGCCGACTGGACCTTATAATTAAGCCTCAGCTTTGAGAGTGTGTTTTTTGGTCGCTATAACAACAAATTAATAAACGGGACCCTCATACAAGGAATATGATTTTTGTCGAAACAAAGGTGGTTTTGTAAAATACGAGTAGAAGAATATAGGTGTCATCATCATCATCACGTGCTGTCTCATCCCACTGTTGGGCATAGGACACTCTTCGCTTGTGCCAGCCTTCTACTGCTACTACTACTACTACTACTACTACTACTACTACCCACATAATGTTGTGTTATCTAGTTACCATATTACGCTTTTGTATATATATTTGTATATAAGCTTTGCTAAGTTTGGGGCTAGATGACGCTGTGTGAAATTAATGGCCTGTATATATTCTTAATTATATATTCTTATTCTAATTTAAGTCAATGTAATCTGTACTTGGAATTTTATTTGCATTGAATCTATATGTGAATGACCTTTAAAAGCAACGAAAATTTTAATTGACGAAATTTTCGTCCATGCTATTATTATATATGACACAGACAGTAAAACTACGTTTTATGCAGGCTTTTTTTTCTGTTCATTTATATGACCTGTATATCAAACAGAAGATAAAAGTTGTAAAAAGGTCACATAAATAAAATCTAACCGCACTCGGTATTTCGTTATCGCGCGATTTGCGTGCGATCAACAAATAGTTAAATTTGTCAATCAATAACATTTGCAGGTAGCCGACCAATTATCGAGCATAATGGCCAGCTACGTGATAATACCGAACCCATCGGAGGAGTTGCAAGTGGTTCCGGATATATCACTGGAAGAGGAACCTGATAAGACGCAGACCGCGGACCGGAGCCCTATCGTGGGGCCCGAACGGGAGAACGGCAATGTGAGACCCGCTTTTTATTTCGCACGACAGTGATGCCTTTGGCCTTCATTTCACGTGGTTACAAGTTAAGATAAGGCCGAAGGTGGAGACGCACTTCACCCGGAATCCCCAACTAACTGCGGAACTGGCTATCTTACCTCTAAATGCCGGAACACAATAATTTTAGAATTGTTATTATGGCGACATAATTAGGTAAGATGGTGGTAGTTAGCCAGTTTAAGACGACCAGTAGTAATGCACTTCTATATTTCCTCAGTTAGTCCACCTTCGGCTGTATCATAGCTTGTCATTAAGTGCAAGCCAAGCGCTTCCCCGACGTTCACAAAAAAAAAATGTAAATGAAATGTTGCTATATATAATCGGGTAGGAATTATCAAGATCTGTAAATCTATGTGTTTGAAAGGTACTATTAAAAATCTCCGTATCGCGCGTACGTAACCTTGACTCTGCCTCTGTGTTTTTTCAACATGTTTTTCCATCGGATATTTTTTAATTTATTTATTTATTTATTAAAAACAATACATCTATCATTCCAGGATGCTCCTAATACAATATTGTAGGTAATTGTTATCCTTAGAAATAATTACAAATTAAATTAAATTAAATAACTAAAAATTAAAATTAATTATTGAAATTCATTATCAGTAGTCATTATCATTATTAGTAATTCACATATGTCAAAAATATCAATATATAAAAATAAATATTTTATAAATTAATATTTTAGTGCAACGGGTAAACCCTTGGCCTTCATCTCACCTGTTTTCAAGTATAGTATATGAATATAGTGATCTCTACAGAGCTTACCTTTTGGGGTCGAGACCTTGAGTCCGTGGGGCCCTCCGGGTTTTCAAAATTCTTGCGGGGCTTTTGATTGAGATGACACGTGACCCAAGGGCTGGATCTTATGTAGGCCAGCGAATTAGCATAGCTTGGCAATGCAGCCAGTGTCTTGGGCAAGATTCCGTTAGGTACTGGTCTGGAACAGTTGAGTTACCTATAGGCCGTTTGTAACGGTCCTTAGGTAATCTGACTGATTCCTTTGTACATAGTTTAATTGCACACATATTTTATAAACATAAGTAGTTATAAGTTATTATTTTAATCTTAAATTTCGGTCGAATGAGTGTGCCCGCACAAACCAACGTTGGTTTTTAGGGTTCATAAAAATTGAATTTGTATGTATTTTTAAGTAATTTGAAATGAAAAAAATAATAATATAATAATCGTATAAAATATAAATTATAATTAGTAAGTATTTTTCTCTGCAGGATGAGGTAGGAGTGTTTTGCGTGCCGTTGCCAGATTTCCTGGCGCTGAACTTCCCGTCGCCGACGCGGGCGCAGAACAACAGCATTTTAGTGCACCCCACCGTCGAGCCCAACGGGAACCAACGGCAGATCGCCGTGCAGAGGATCGGCAGGGACGCGCGTCCGTTGATGCCATGCGAGATCGCCAGGTATCTTTATACGTGGATTTTAAAAATGGGACATTCATTAATGAATTAATAGCGCGCCCAATGCCAGGAAAAAAACATATTTCACCCGCGCGTCTTGCACCGCCCGCTCTAGTGCATAAAGCTACCACAGCGCGCCACGATCGCTCGAGGTTGTGACGTTGAGCACAGTAAATGCGTTACACTCAGATAAATCATATAGATACTATTACTTTACGATTGGGTTCACGATTATTTATTAGAGAAATATTACTGCGAATGGATTTTAATGTAATTTGGAATGAAGATTTATACGACAGCCGTCAGTGGATAGTCAGAATAGGTACTTGAAGTATGTACCTACTGCCTATACCTACATAACCCAAGAAAGTCAGTAGTCGGTAGGTAGTATCTTATTAACAATTGCAATATCTCCAGAACCATACACGAATTTAATTTAATGACAAACATTTACACGGCGTCATACTCAAATTATTGGTGTTTATTTTTTTCTTACAAGTTCTTTTAAGAAACTGTTATTCCAAATATCTAAAAAATAAAAACGGCTATCTACACATAGGAGATTATTCTAACCGTACCGAAAAATTCAAGTGACGGCCAGTAAAAAAAAACTTTTGACGCATTTTACTTTAATCACATTGTTACGATGCTTGTAAATCCGATTTTTAATAATTTTAAAAACTAATTAATTACTATGTATCCGCCAATTAAATTAAAATAATAAATAACACACAAATATACGCAAATCAAAGTCTATTCGTGGTATTATTTTTAAATTGGAGCATCCAGCGGTTTACGAGGTATGGAAATCTGCGAAACGTTACACAACAACATTAAAAGTATCACATCTACACGGTATCATAATCTAATTATTCTAGAAATTCAAATCATGAAATCAAAGAAAACAGCTGAGATTGTTGGTACTTGAATCCTAATGTGTTTAAAGTCAAAAGTGGTGTCGGTTAGCGTAACAGTGTCGCGCATAATAATCTAATAGCTCGACGATACAATTCACAAGAGCGTGCGGTGACGATGACGCGATATCCATGATTTTTATTCGTGCTCAACCCGTCTGAAGAAGTTTTCTACATAAGTACTGGATTTGGCTACATTTACATTACAATTACTAATTATAATAATCAACATTAATTTATGTAGGTAGTACAAGTATACCGAGTATACATATATAAAAATTACAAATAAATATTACAGGACATTAATTTCACACAGCGCTATCTAGCCCCAAACTAAGCATAGTATTCTATCCGTAATCTAGTTCCCATATTACAAGATATGGGAACAAGATTACGGATAGAATACTTAAATACTTTTTTTTTGTAAATACATACTTATCATACAATACAAACACCCAAACACAGAACAAACATCTATATTCATCACATAAATGTTTGTCCTGGGTGGGAATCGAACCCACAGCCTACAGCGCAGAAGGCAGAGTTACAACCAACTGAGCTTCATAGCTCCTCATATCCTCCTTAGTATATGATTTATCTGAAAATCTTGCCTATACTGTCACGATTACGTAGAAATGATCAGTGCAGCGGCAAACGCGCGGCCCGGCCGGGTTTGAACGCTAGCCCATCAAATTTAGACTCAATTTGTATGAGAATAAGGTGCTACCATTATCAACTCTTTGCGTTGATTTGAAAATATTATATTAGAAATCCGTACTCAATTAATTTTATTATGCATAGGTAGGTATCTAATTTATAAAAATAAATAATTACCAGTAGATATTCAAAACATAATTCAAATTACGCGCTGGATTACGAAACAAAGCGGCCGGGAACAACCTTCCACGTCGAGCGCCGCCCGACAACTGACCAAGAAGCCATGATCTATTTTGTATCCAAACGGCAAAACATAAAGTCGAAAATTGCATGGTTCAGTTGATAATGAAATGGCCTTTAGGTCCAGAGTATAATTCCCGTTAGAGTTTTATTTAATTATTCAAAATGTAAACGTGAAATTAAAAAAACTAGCCGATCATTCGACTAAAACATTAGTCTAGCTATTTTATTCATAAATAAAAAAATGGGGCTGTCGCTGATAATTTCGAGCATTTGAATTAAAAGCGTTTTTTTAGTGTAGTATCTATTTATTTTTTTAAAAAGAACTCAGATTTTTTTTCAAAATTCTGTTCGATTATTGTACTTCAACAAGATTTTTCCCAGCTTTCAGTATTTTTTTTTATTGGAATAACTACTTTTGTTACTGTGCAAGAGGCTGTTTGAAAATGCCCCTGTTGCGTAATTTTGGCATTGGGCGCGCTCTTAACGAATGACCTAATGATTGAATGAACAAATGAATGAATGAACGAATGAATTAATCAATGAATGGAAATTGTTTATTGTAAGTACATTAAAAAATATAAATAAATAAATAAATAATAAATAAATTAATGTCAAACTAAGCATAGCTTGTAATATGGGAACTAGATTACGGATAGAATACTTAAATACTTTTTGTAAATACATACTTGTCATACAATACAACACCCAAACACAAAACAAACATCTCTATGCATCACACAAATGTTTGTTATGGGTGGGAATCGAACCCAAAGCCAACAGCGCAGAAGGCAGAGTTACTACCAACTGAGCTATGAGGCTTGTTAATATAGAACAACGGTAATGTATCTTATCTAATTCTGTCGCCATAACAACAATTCTAATTTGTTGTGTTCCGGCGTTTAGAGGTAAGATAGCCAGTTCAGACAGTAGAAGATTCCGGGTGAAGTGAAACTCCCCGTCGTAAAAAAAAACACAGCGGAAACATAGATACTGGAAGCTGATTCCAAGTTCTTGCAGTGCGCAATATAACATATTTTTACGCTACAACTTTTGTATCCATTCATTCATAACAATACCGCTTTGCAGATACCAACACATGTTTTCATCGAACTCCAACCAGAGAGAAGCGAGGCGACCGGATGTACCTACCGTGGTACCTGAAAACAGACCGGAGCGAACTGAGAACACAAGACTCAGAATACTGGCCCAACGGATCCCGAGGTAACTTCCAGATTAGTACTCGTTTTAACCGCCTCTGTGGTCTGGTGGTTCAACCAATTCAAATCCAGAGTACAATATTGTGCTTGGTTTCGTTGGTGGTAGGACTAGCTACCACCATCTTACCTAATTCTGTCGCCATAACAGCAATTCTAAAATTGTTGTGTTCCGGCATTTAGAGGTAGGATGGCCAGTTGCTCCGTTTGATGAGGATTCCGGGTGAAGTGCGACTCCACCTTCGGCCTCATCGTAACTTGTAACCAGGTGAGATGAAGACCAAGAGTTACCCCGTCGTTTAATAAAAAAAAATACATGTACCAGTCTAAAACTTCTCGACCCTCCATTGCGGTTACAGTATCATGCAAAGAAGGTTTATAGACGCAATACACATAAATATGCTTTGTTATTGGATGTTCAGTCACCTATGGTGAATAACAACCAATGACAAAGACCATCAGTTCGGCCGGCGACTGAACAACCAATGTCAAAGCATAATTATGTGTATCATAACCGTTTGAAGGGGCGTTAATTTTGAGAGTGGTTTGTCTATGCATACATATTATAATTTACGCTATTGTCAGTATATGATGTGTAAACCTTGCTTTTAAACCTCATTAAAACGTTTATGAAGCTTTTGTTGTGGGCGATGAGTTACATGTAATTAAAAATATAATTTAATTTATTGTTCTATACAAATATAGATAAGTGTACAAAAGTGCTACACACTAACTGGGTCACATAATTAATTATAGTACAGTGTTAGAATAAGATATTCCATTGTTAAGACTATGTGATTATGTGTGCATGAAATAAATGAATATGAATATGAATATATTTAAATAAAATCTTTTTATTTTCAGAATAAACGCAGTGCGAATTGGCACCGAATTCAGAACCAGCCGTACGGAGAATAGAACGAATGCGACGGAACCTAGGCCTAACCCGGCAGAGTTTAGAAGCAATGCAACGGAATTGAGGCCGAACGCAATGGAATTGAGGCCCAATGTAATGGAATCACGGCCGAGTGTAGCAGAATTGAGGCCAAGCGCAACGGAATTGAGACCAAGCGCAACGGAATTGAGACCAAGCGCAACGGAATTGAGACCAAGCGCAACGGAATTGAGACCAAGCGCAACGGAATTGAGACCAAGCGCAACGGAATTAAGGCCGAGTGCAGCTGAAAGCCGAAGTAACGCGCCGGAAAGTGCAAACTCAGTCGATTTCAGAAACAACCCAAATGACACCAATCCAATTGATTATAGAACTAACGCGGAAAGAATTAGCTCCGTACCGAATATCACAACGGATTTGAGAACCAACGGAACGGAAAGAAGACCAGACCCAATCGAATCCAGACGCACCCAAGAAATTGGTAACATAAACTACGCTAGACTGGTTCAAAACGTCAATGTTTTGCTCAATGCTGGATTGGAATTATCCGATACCAATCCAGAAAGTAATGCTAATGCTAATATCCCAAGCGGGATAGACAGGCTTTATTTAGACTACAGAGCCTCAGACTCTAGGAACCTAAACCCAGCGCCGATTATAGACTTCAGAACTATACCGACCACTGCCCATTTGGACTTGGAAGTGACCCCGAGGTCAACTCAAGAGCGATTTGGTCCCGGGGTCACTCCTAGGAATCGTGAAGCACATAATCAGGATTCCGAGGATTCTAACTAGACTGCAAAGGTGAAGGTTATATTAGTCGGGTATGCTTAAGTTTTTTTGGCACGTTTTATCTTACGTATGTCTCGAGATAATAATAATCTTCCAGAGTCTCTGCCTCGGCTGTGGAGACATTTAAAAACACAAACAATACCAGAAATTATTCCTCTTCTGCAAGAAATATACAGGAAACAATATATTTTTAAAAACTCAAAAGAAAACTGACTTCTGTGATGAGTATGATACAATTTCGTTTCCCTGGATGACGTGTTTTTTCCAATTACTTTGATGACAGATGCACGGACAGACAGACAGACGCGTGATCCTACCAGTGGTCCGGCTGTTTTTCCTTACTTTTTAAGTTATACACCCAAAACATAACCAAATTGCTTCAAGTGTGCCTATAATATTTGAAGAGTTCTTTCGATTTCTCTTGGAAGCCATAATCAGATCCTGTTCTGATGACGATGGGACCACCTGTGTAGTATAACCCTTTCAAACAGTAAAATAATTTTACAAATCGGTCCAGGCGCCTTCGAGTAATCGGGGAAAATACATAAAAAAAAATCCGACGAAATGAGAACCTTCTGCTTTTTTGAAATCGGTTAATAAAAATAGGTTAGATTTCAACTTCCGGCGGCCATTTTCTGTAACTTACAGATTAGTGACAGTTCAGATTAGATTCAGAACAAGTGTTTTTTTTTAAACTCGATATCTTTGCCTCGTACTACTATTCCTCAGTCAGTTGGTACCGGGTGATGTGCGCTTCGGCCTTAAAATAACTTCCTTACAGTTGGTAGTAGCTTAGTGGGTTCGATTCCCACCCAGGACAAACATTTGTGTGATGAATATTGATGTTTGTTCTGTGTTTGGGTGTTGTATTGTATGATAAGAATGTATGTAGAAAAATGTATATAAGTATTATTTCCGTAATCTAGATCCAATATTAGAAGCTTTCTTTGCTTAGTTTGGGACCAGATGGCGCTGTTTCACATCAACCAGATGCGTTTTGATGAGATGTTTGTTAGGCTCAAACTATATATTATATAGATTAGACTCTAAACTATGACTGGCTTTTTAAAAATCAAGTTTTCCAAATGAATATTACTAATTATTAGATAATGAAATCACAGAAGATAATTTTCAATCCATCCTGATTCTTCTGATATTTTGAACTCTCTCAATATCACAGAAAAACAATGAAATCCTCAGAAAATTAAAAAATACAATAAATGCTGACTTATAACAAAAAAAATATACAATATATTTTTGTGTCTATGTAATTTTAACTATTTAAATAATTATTGCTCAAGATCCAAGAATGTCTCATCCAAGATTTTTTTATCTCATTGAAATAAATGCAATAAATGTAAAGTTTTCTACATATTAAACTAAGAGTAAGAAATGTATGTGGCCAAATAATAATATAAGTAAATTGTCGGACGAAGGCGGTTCAATAACGATATGGTAAGTTTTGTCGTATGTTTCTGTAGAAACGGTTCGACTTTGGTTCCTATAATCCCGTGGAAATATCATCCCAATTTATAAACGCACACATATTGTATTAGTTCAAGTTCTAGCCAATTTGAACTTTTCGTTCTGAAACGTACACTACTAAAAGCGAAATATATAATCAATATTTTGTATTATGTATACATACAGAACTAGACAATGACGATAAGAAGAATCGCACCGAATTTAGTCCTAAAATCCCGTAGGAATTTCCCAAAGTACTTTCCCTTAAAAAGTTATCTTCCCGCATTTAGGACTTCCGGTTTTAGTAAAATTGGTCAGAAAGTCGGTCAACGATTTTGACCGACTTTTCGAATAATGATTGTGTCTTGACTTACCAAACTCCTAAGTCTGAATAAGTATTGTAAACGTAGAATCAGTGGGATTCTGTATTTACTAGTTATTTCCGATCGGTTGCTTAAGCATCGATTGTCAGCTTAAAAGCCTTTCAAATGGTATGTTTGTGAATAATGCCCAAGGGAAATACAACAGCGTCCATTTTTTTCTTAAACAGGGAAGAGCTTGAGAAATCAAATGTCAAAAGCTCAGGAGCTAGAGGCCAAAAAGAAACCTATCATTTTTATTTAACATTTGAATAAAATTTATAATAATAAAAAACGAAATTAACAAAAGAAAATGGTTCACAATCCAATCCTCAATATCTACAAATTGAGCCTGTATCAAATGGACAAAGTTATCTAACAAACAAATTGTTTGCTTCAGCACCCGGTCATAGTATTTAAGTCTAGGTATTGGGTATTATGTTGTTATTAGGTTAAGTTGTTACAATTATTTAGGTTTCAATCTACAATGAATTCCAGATTGCCAACTTGTATTATGTATCAATCATTATTGTGTTTGTCTGTTTGTCCTATACATTTTAAAACACGGGTTTTACTCACGTATACAATTATACGCGTTTTAAAATGTATAGTAATACTCACGCAAGTTTTGAAAGAGTTTTCCTATTCAAAGGAAAAATGTTACTAACATTTTACTTGACTCCGTTTGTCAGTAAAAAAATCAATGCAATTTTTATCTTATTTTAAGTTAACTATTACTTAATTATGATACGAATTTATTTTATATACGATTTGGTAAACGTAATTTTTTTCGTTTTCACCTTCCGGCATTTAGAGGTAAGATAGCCAGTTCCTCAGTTTGTTGAGGATTCCGGGTGAAGTGCACCTCCACCTTCGGCCTTATCTCAACTTGTTACCAGGTGAGATGAAGGTCGAGCGCTTCCGCGTCGTACAAAAATAATAATAATAATAATAATGAGTTATTTTATTAGTCCATGTTAGTTAGGTACGGAAATTAAATGTAGGTGTTAGTATAACTTACACAGTTTACTTAGAAAGCTACGCATGTTCACTTTTAAATCACAAGCTTAGTGGTAGTAGCTCTGCTTTCTGCGCTGTAGGTTGTGGGTTCATTCCCACCCAGGACATTCTTGTGTGATGAATATAGGTTTTCGTTCTGTGTTTGGGTGTGGTATCATATGATTAGTATGTATTTACATAAGAAAGTATGTCCGTATTTTATGCGTAATTTAGTTCCCTTTGTATCTTTGTTTGGGGCTCGATAAAAGATTAAATTCAAATAATAGCTAAGTTTTTTTTAAAGGTTTTTAGGTTTATTTGAATCTTTGGAATCTACCGCCTGTGCGGAATCGCGACCAGCGCACAAAGAGTAAGACAAGATCCTCCGGCTAGATACGTGACTCATAGATGGCGCTGTCACATAACATTTTTTGAAGTGAAAACTTCTTTAGGCGCATTGGGCATTTTTTGAAATGGGAGAACCCATTGAACTCGCGACACCATACACCTTACCGACACCACTTTTGACACATTTGACTTTAAGCATATTGTCATTGTCACGTTATCTTTACAAACCTAATCGATCTTATTACAAAAAATGACTTAAACCCAGGTTTAAACCTGAACTACTTAGTCTAGGTTTACACAAAGTTGGTACCAGGTCTAAACGGTGATCTTATTACAAAACATGGTTAAACGAAGGTTTACTTAGTACCAGCGATAGACCATGGTTTGAATAAAATCCATAGATTATATGAAAATATTTGGTACAAATAATTTATTCATTCGTTCATTTCGATCGTCACTGGAAATATCTAGCACAATTTTATGTCAATGTCAGTTAGTTTCATATCGCGCGAAATTAGAAAAAAGTTTCATAAAAATTCTCAATCTTCTACTTTTAAAAAAAAATGGATAAACCTAAGCATAAACGAGCTGGATATTTTTTCTAGATTTAATGAGCTAACTGGAAAACCCCGAAATGAGGTACAAATGAAACTGGTGTAGAAAATAATGAAATTGACTGCAAAGTCAAATATATTCAGCCATCGCAGAGAGAAATTACAGACAAGTGGTAGTGAAAAGCCATACCTTCCCTCACCCCGAGGATTTGGCGATAATAACTATGATAGTGATGCACTGGTCATACTTGCTTTAATATTTTATACCGAGTATAAAAATGCCTACTTATTTGTATAAATATCTCATTCTAAATACTAACTTTATTCCAACACCAAACTCCACAGCTACGGCAGCAACTCATCCACTTTCTGGCCCAAGCATTGGGTTTAGGTACTGACCTTATCAAGGAACCTATTGTTGTAGAGCCTTTTTTTTTTTTAATAAAAATTATCATTACCATTTAATTGATTCGTTTGTTAACCTAAAGATATAGGATATAGGATGCTTTTTATTCGGGTACCACATGGGCGAAGCCGTGGGCATAAGCTAGAATAAAATGAGAAGAAACACAAACATTCATTTTGTTTTTTGGAATCCAGCAATCAACCTGTTGATAGAAGACCAGTGCAGTTTTGCTGACTACCGGAGACACCATGCAAATCAGCAGTATCATCTTGAATCTACGAATGAAGTAACAAAACGTATTAGTAAATTAGATATTTTACATTATAAAGTACCTAGTATAATCAGCATAGTAGGTAGATAGCACTTACTTCGTTGCGAGCCCTGTTGCGTAACGCGCAAACTAACTTGAACTTCTGGACTAAGAGGGCTTCCTCGAGGATCATGACTGTGACAATAATCCTTGCGCAATCGGTCCACGATTCTTGCACAAAGCGTTTGTTAAACCTATACTTGTATCGGAATTCTTCATCACTCATTTCAAAGGGGTTAACTGGATGACGAGTGTTGGGTCGTCTCTTGCATATTGAGATCTTAGAAATCCATCAGGTCAATGGTTTATGTCAATTTTAATTCGTAAGACATTTCATTTCAAAAATATTCGCAACGAAACTCGATAACTTGATTGACGTTTGTTTGTTGATATTCATTTTGAGGTAAACTCGGAGACCAACGATAAACTAGGGGTCTAGTAGGTTTATCTTCAGACCGTAGACGAACCATGGTTTAGTGCTAAAACTTCGTTTTGTTATAACGTTTATCTTAGACCATGGTTTAGTACCAGGTTTAAACCTAGACTAACTTTAAACTTTGTTTTGTAATAAGGCCGAAAAGGTTTAAAAAGAGTAAAGGTAAGGACTACCTCTTCCTACAGCCTAGGCAGGTATCTGTCAACGTCAGTTCTAAGAAGTCATCATGTCAGTTGTGTTGCAAAACAACCCTCATTAATAAATATCGCGACCAACGCGACTACATTCTCAGCATTTTCTTCGACAAACTTCAAGTTTTCACTTCTGCCGGCACTTGGAGTGCCTAGTAGTAGTTTTTTCTTTGCTTCTAGTCGCTGCTACAGTCGCGATGATTAGCAAAAAGTAGCCTATTGGTTCCTGAACTAGAATAATATCTGTGCAAAGTTTCAGCTCATTTTTAATATTTTTTTTGTGCAAGAAAAACTTATGATAATTCCTGTTTTACAGTAACATTGTGAGAAATTCGATATATACCATAGACATATAAATTGTGATTATAAAAGTTACATGTGTAGGTTTTCTAAATAGACTGTATTAAACTTAGGTAGTATAATAATATAAGAACCTATACCATCTGGTAATAATTATACTTAGTATAGTAATAACTAGTGAACCCGAGCTCCGTTCTCGCTATCGCTATCAACCCGTGGCAATTCCCGAAACCCTTAGTGCACCCCTACTTTGGAAATACCTTGAAACTGTCAAGTATGTAGGAACTCTTGTTTGGGCTGTGCGTTGATTGTCAGTCAGTCAGTTATTCAGTTACACGAAGATTTTGATATATTTTGATGATAAAAGTTATCAATTTTAAATTAGTAGGTCAATTTTTGTTATTTATTAGATGAATGTTGTAAGTCAGCTAATAAAATGAATACCTATATACAATATTTCGTTTTTTATTTAACATTATTACATTTTATTTTACATTATGTGGCTTTAATTTCGGAATGCTTTTTTTTATTTTTATATTGTACGACGGGGAAGCGCTTGGCCTTCATCTCACCTGGTAACAAGTTGAGATAAGGCCGAAGGTGGAGGCGCACTTCACCCGGATCCTCAACAAACTGAGGAACTGGCTCTTACTTTTGAATGCCGGAACACAACAATTTTACAATTGTTATTATGGCGACAGAATTAGGTAAGATGGCGGTAGCTAGCCAGGCAGACTTAAACAAAGTCCTACCACCAATCAAACGAAGCACAATATTGTACTCCCCTTGGGGATCGAACCCGAGGCCTCTGGATCTGAAATCGGTGGTTTGAATCACTAGACCACAGAGGCGGTTAGGTTTTAAGGTAGGTACTTGGGTCGATATAAGGTACCTATAGCTAGTGTGTATAGCCCCCATCTCGATGGGTCAACGATATTGTGTCGGTCGCGGGGAGTCGATAGACGGAGGCGGCTCAGATCGCTTTTTGTTGCATCGGTTGGCCTATGTTCATTAGTGGATATGTGGGATGAAATGATGATGAGGTATATCTACGGTTTACACGGTTAAAAGCATAGTTCAGTCATTAGAATGTTGTACCTCCTACCGAAGTCCTGCGCCAAACGGTTTGATCGCTTCGTAAACCTCATCCTTGCCTAGAAACCTAGAAGAGGTCAAAACTGACCCCATCATTTATAAATCAAAATAATTTTAAAATTATTGTTCTATCGTCGAATCCTTTTCTTTCACAGGGAGATTTTAAAGTAATATTTAACCTTTGTTGAGGAGTTGTACACAAACTAATGCTCAAATTTAAATCATTATTCATAGAAACGAAAATGGAAGCGCTAAGCTTTTGCATTATCTCTACGTCGAAACCGGGGCGGCACGTTAAAGATGAAGACTAATTTCATTTTTATTTAATGTTTCATAAAACATAAATTTAACACAGATGGTCTGTGTCTACTCAAGTCCCAAGCTAAGCAAAGCTTGTAATATGGGTACTAGATTACGGATAATATATGTACTTTTTTTTGTAAATACATGCTTATCATACAATACAAACACCCAAACACCGAGCAACCATCAATATTAATCACACAAATATTTGTCCTAGGTGGGAATCGAACCCACAACCTGCAGCGCAGAAGGCAGAGCTACTATCAACTGAATTGTGAGGCTTTCTAAATGATAAATTATTAATTTGTCTGTGGCTATCACGGTAGGTATGAAGGTCTTATAGTAGAATGTTTCACAAGAGATTAAAACGACCCAGACGAGGCTTTACTTAGGATAAAGAAACCGTAATAAGGGTGTTTATGACCCGAATTAAACACGACATTTCACTTCGATTGCGAGAAATTAAACAATTTTAATTCTCGTTTCATCAACACAACGTCAAATAGGTCCTATAACTACTACTGAATATTAGGTATTGGACCATATATTGTGGAAACCCCTGACTTAGGTAGGTAGGTACAGCTATTCATATATTTCCATACCTACTATAAAAACGATTACCCCTATTCAAATTTACGCAGGTTGGTATTTTCCTATAAATTCCACACTAAAACAATCATAAAAGCTCGATTAAAGTATTGAGCGTCGTAAATTTTTAAAATAAACCGTATTGATGCATTCTATTCTATTGGCTGGGTTATGTTTATGGGGTTGGAGGATGGCGTTGTTTATTTTATGGGATATGACGTCACATGAGGTATTATACGCATGAAATAGTTTCAGGTACAATCGGACCTCCGTGGTCAGGTGACTCGTATTTGTAACCAGATTGGTCAGGGGCCTGACCACAACGTCTTATAGCATTCACGTTTTGATCTTACATTCATTTTGTCTCTTTTTTTCTACACTGGTTAGTTAGTGACAAAAGTCAAGTAATATTTAAACATGAATGCTTTAAGGGATCGTTGTACCCCCAGGACATTATTATTCTCATAAGAATTGCAAAAAAACGCTTACAGAAAACAGAAGAACTTGGGTTCATTATTTTTTGTAAGTAAAGAAGGAGTGCCATTATAAATATGGGCTAGTAAGTACATTTATAAGCTTTTGAATAGGGTATAGGTGTATATATATATATATTATTATAACAATTTGTGAAATGTCGCAAATTAAGGTAGGTATTGTTATAAATTTTCATAGCAGACTTGAATCGCCTGATTGTCCCATATGTAAGATAAATACGTGCTTCGGAGGGCACGTTAAGCCGTCAATCCCGAATACAGCATAGTGCATATATTAGTGGTTGTTAAGATCCTTTTCATGGCGGCGGCTCGTAAAGTACACATATGGTAATTCAACTTCATCCGGAATCCTCAACAAACTGAGAAACTGGCTGTCTGACCTCTAACTGCCGAAACCTGATGTTAAGTGGAACTCTTGCCTAAAACAGCCTTTCTACATTGGATATTGATTGCATTGCGCCCGTCAATTTGAGGCATAAAGTTATTTCATACAACTTGGACCCAGTACAAGCCAGCAGCCCACATGATGTTAATAAATAAATAAATAAATAATAAATAAATAAGTAAATATTACAGGACATTCATTTTACACAGCGCCATCTAGCCCCAAACTAAGCATAGCTTGTAATATGGGAACTAGATTACGGATAAAATACTTAAATACTTTTTGTAAATACATACGTACTATATGATATAACACCCAAACACAGAACAAACATCTATATTCATCACACAAATGTTTGTCCTGGGTGGGAATCGAACCCACAGCCTACAGCGCCGAAGGCAAAGTTACTACCAACTGAGCTATGAGGCTTGTCAAAGTAATAGTGATAGAGATCCACCTCTTGCCTATAATAATGCCTTACTACGTAGGTCATATCCACAAATGACATACACGGTACTGCATTGCGCCCGACAACTTGAGGCATTAAGGTGTTAAGCCTCGCGTGCCCGTAATTTCACCGGCAACCTGAACATAGCAATGCTGTTTGGCGGCTGAAATAGCTATAGTGGTAGTACTTCCCCAGACGAGCCCTTTCACAAGGGGCTCTACTACTCTTGTTGAGCCCCGTTGATGATATCTTCAAGAAACATCGTCAATAATCTCTCTCGTTTCCATAGCACCTACCTACCCCTGGATTGCGTAGCTACCTGCTTATTATTTGGAGCATTAGCATATTAGGTGGCGCCGGCGGCGACATCCGCTTTCACTCGCTGCTTTTGTCAGCAAAATCGCAACCTATTTCTGATATAGGGGATGTTGGAATGTATTTCTTGTTTATATATTTTATTGAATTAGAAATGTGATATGTTTAATAATATGAATCAATGTACGGAAAAAGACTTGCCTTGTATCTAGGTACTTTTTGTCGAATCGTTACAAATATAATTAGGTTACGACAACAGAATTATTGCTACTCGTAAAAAAAAAATATGGTATACCTATGGAGTTGTTACCAAGACGTACCTAGTCAATGTAGGAAATATAAAACGATGTTGATCGCATAACAAGCCTCATAGTTTTTTTCACATTCAGGATAAAAAAATGTACTATGAATATTGATGTTTATTCTGTGTTTGGGTGTTGTATTGTATGATAAGTATGAATTAAAAAAAAAAGTATAATAAGCAATATTTCTGTAATATAAAAGCGAGGAATCCCGAATCGGGATGTTCTATCCTTTCTTTAAACCTACATAGCACTTTTCAACCACAGACTGTAAATGATTATCCGACCAATGTAATGTGTAGGTTTACTAGTTTACTTGTTGCAAACTTGCCGTATTTATAGGCATGGCAACACATCATCATCATGATCAAGGGCTAACAACACCACGACACTCCTGCTCCACGCCTTCAGAGTTATCCCATGGCTCAAGCAGGAGTTGAATTACGTTGAAGCTCTAGCTTTTAGAACAGGACAACTCTTTGACTTTAGAAGCTCCAAAGTGTTTCCATCTTCGCCAGGGGCCTTTCCATTTGTCGGACATCTGTCCGTCCATCTGATCAGACAGACGCTGATCCTATATGGGATCCGTGTTTTCTTTACTTTTGAGGTAATAAACTCAAATCGCTTCGAGTGTGCCTATAATAATTGAAGAGTTCCCTCGATTTATCCAGGATCCCTTCATCAGATCCTGACCTGACATGATGTCAATGGGACCACCTGTGAAGTATATCCTTTCAAACAAAAAAGTAATTTTTTACCTGATTGGTCTAGGCGTCTTCGAGTAATCGGGGAACATACTCGTACATAAAAAAAAAAGATTCCGACGCATTGAGAACCTCCTTTTTTTGAAAGTCGGTTAAATTAAACATACAATAAAACCGTATACCTAGCTTGTTCGCAATCTCGTAGAGCTACGTCGTAGCACTAGCTACGAGAAGCGTAGAGCGCCCGTAGCTCTTTCGTAGTAGAAGCCACTTTGTTTATTTTTTTGATTAAAACCATTTATTATTTGGTAAAACTAGAATAAAAGAACATCCTTTATAGGTAGGTATGTTCCATCGTGAAAAATTTCAAGCTTTCCAAGCGAAGAGCGAATATATCATACGCTGTCATTAAGTCATAAATTATGTATGGATTTACATGTGCGTCTTTCACCTTTGTTATGTTGATTTGCTACATTCAGTTATTCTCTTTATTGTGTTGACATTATTAAAGTTAATCTACACGCGCACTGAGGGATCCGAATCAAGGCGTCCAATACAAGGCAGAAATAATGCGGGTAGTTATTTTTAATTTCTTAGCGCGAGTCTGACTCACACTTAACCAGTTTATAGTATTTGTTGTTGTAGTTTAGCGTAAGCACTATAATCGCACTTATTTTTACACGTAACTTCTTTCTTCTTTCTCGCTCGGTGTTACCGATTTTACTATGAAACTGAAAGAAGTTACAAAATGTACCTACGTTTCTTATATGGAGAGGATTTTTTGGAAAATTTAAACATCTGCTCTTGTTCGGTTTCAGTTCACTTGGAGCTACCAAATAAAATCTGAGAATGTCGACCAATGCCCACAAATCACGTAAATATCCCATTCGCGTCACAACATAATGATAACACTATTATTTCGGGGTTCAGCAATAAAAATACACATTATATTGACTTATTGAATTACCTATAAATCGAGGGTCGAGGCTTTTGACCTGTTTCGAAGATTTGTGAACATCTCAGAAAATTTTAACCGCCTCTGTGGTCTAGTGGTTCAACCCACCGATTTCAGATCCAGAGCTTCCGGGTTCGATCCCCATGGGGAGTACAATTTATTGTGCTTGGTTTGGTTTGTGGTAGGATTTTGTTTAAGTCCGCCTGGCTAGCTACCACCATCTTACCTAATTCTATCGCCATAATAACAATTCTAAAGTTGTTGTGTACCGGCATTCAGAGGTAAGGTAGCTAGTTCCTCAGTTTGTTGAGGATTCCGGGTGAAGTGCGCCTCCTCTTCGGCCTTATCTCAACTTGTTACCAGGTGAGATGAAGGCCAAGCGCTTCCTCGTAGTACAATAAAAAAATAAATAAATAATAAACAGCATCTCGTAACAGTAACACAAGTTTAATCAATCAATAATTTTATTTATTTCGCAAAATATTTTTGTACATGCGTATGTAATTAACTAGCTTTTAAAATAAAATACAATTTAACTTATATATGCATGCAAAACATTTTACATTCATCTATAAATGTTATAATGACACAATGGGTATTCCAAATTTTTGTGTCATATCTAAACTCAGCTTAAGCGCTGATCAATCGGTTAGAGCGTTTCCGGGTTGAGGAAAAGATGCAGGTTCAAGTCCCGTCGCGGGTTGTGAATTTTTGTGTCATTATAACATTTGCAACAAAAACAAAGAGTAATAGAAGCCCCTAGTGAAAGGGCTCGTTCGGAGAATACCACCATACTTATTTCAGCCGCCAAGCAGCATTGCTGTGTTTCGGTTTGAAGGGTATGGTTGCTGGTGAAATTACGGGTACGTGAGGCTTAACACCTTTATGCCTCAAGTTGACGGGCGCAATGCAGTGCCGTGTAGGCTATGTTCTTTGTGGATGTGACCTATGCAGTAAGGCTTTGTCATAGGCCAGAGTACACTTAACACCAGGTGCGTTACTTGCTTGTCCCGTCTCCTGGTAGTATAACAAAAAAAGTTGCAAATATAGTGACCAAGTACAGTCACTTGAAAGACAAAAATATGATTATATATCATGTTCATTGAATAGAAATGAAATTAGGACATTCGATAATATTGATGATGGGCCCGGCAATTTGCCCCCTTCATTTTATGAGAATTTCCTACAATCCATTCTTAATGCACCCCATCACTGCAAAAGGAAACTCTAAAAATCATGACTCTAGGACATATGCCTGATATGGTTTGGATTATGAATTGAGTGTTAGTCAGTCGGCTAAAAGACAATCTTCTATTATATAAAATCGATTTACCACTGACGTGATAGGTAGGTAGGTTGGTATGTATAATCACGCTAGCGCCGATACTGTACGACCTACAGACTTGAAATTTTGATTTTTTGAAATTCCTCCCCTAAGGGGGTGAAATGGGGTGAAATAGTTTGAATGCAAAATCTTTTTTTATGATCCGATTGAGTTGAAATTTAGTACGAGTATTTGTAATTACTTAGAGATGCTAATTATGAAAAAAAACTTGAGATTCTTCCTTTATAAGATCTTTATATTTGATCCGATCGCGTTAAAAAAATGTGTTAATTATAGCTTTAAAACGTGTATTAATAAAAAAATTAGAGAAATCTTACTATTAATGGGGCAAAACAGTTTGTATGCAATATCTTTAATTATGATCCGATTTTTGTTTCAAATTTGAACATGTATTTATAATAACATTCGAATGCTAATAATTTAAATTTCTTCATTCATTCTTCAACTTCCTCTGAAAGGTGAAATGAGGCAATTCTTTTTGTAATTGATTTTTTTTGTGTGAAAAAAGTTGAAATTGTGTACGTGTATTGGTAAAAGCTTAAAAATGGGTATTTAGAAAAAAAAAAAATTAGGTACTTATTTGAAAATACTTTTTGGAAATTTCTCCACGGGGCATAGCGGGCAGGAAAGTAGGTAGGCCATTTCCTATACGGGAGCTCCACCCTCGCAATGTGCGCTCGAGGATTCTCCTTTGCCTCACCTGGATAGATTTTTACTGCAGCGGCGAACTTGAGTCCGTATTCGTTTCAGTTATTTCACTGCAGATCACGTCTAGGGGGCAGGTGTCCAGCGGAAAAATTAACGGGACGGGTCAAAAAACTAAGGAAACCTATTGTTCATTACCCCTGTATTATTGCAAGGTATCTAGAGCCACTCTGTTTTTCTTATTTTACCGTAGCGTAGCACGGGCACTTTCAGCTAGTTTAATATAAAAATTCATGGTATTATGTCTTTCGCCAGTTACTATGACTATTCTAACCGCATCTGTGGTCTAGTGATCTAGGGGTCCTGGGTTCAATCGTTAAGGGAGGACAATATTGTGCTTGGTTTGGTTGGTGGTAGGACTTTAAATCCGCCCATACGTCCTACCACCATCTTACATAACAACAATTCTTAAATTGTTGTGTTCCGGCTTTTAGAGGTAAGATAGCCAGTTCTTCAGTTTATTGAGGATTCCGTGTGAAGTGCGCTTTCGACTTCGGCCTTATCATAACTTTAAAATCAGGTGAAATGAAGTCTAAGCACCTCACCGTCGTACAATAAAAAAATATATATGTCGCGAGCTTAGTATTATTTAATTTTACTGAAAAATAGTGACACCTAGGTTATGAATATTAAGGTATGACTGCAATAAAACACAGGAGAGATTACCTTCAGAGAACAACGCAACGAAATTGAAATTGCGAAAATATAATAAAGACGAGACAAATATGATATAGGGTGATGATCGTAGTCGATGCAAATAAATAATATAGCAGATACACGAATGATATATGTGATGCTATTTGTTTAGTACAAATAGGGAATGTGTTCTGTGTGTAAGGTTGGATGCGGCAACTGTTTAGGTCTTCATACAATCGTATTTTCACTCACAGAGTATCTTTGAAAAATATTTGGTTGGTGATAGGACTTTATTTAAGTCCATCTGGTTAGCTACCACCATCTTACTTAATTCTGTCGCCATGCGCTATAACAACAATTCTTAAATTGTTGTGTTCCGGAATTTAGAGATTAGATAGCCAGTTACTCAAATTTTTGAGGATTCTGGGCGAACTGCGGCTCCAAAAAATAGCTTGAAAAACCAGATAAGATTGTTACGAGCTGGGGTTCGTAAGAAATCAAAGCAACCGGTTATTACTACACGTGTATTAAGACACGTTTATTCAGCACCAAACTAATTACCTACTCTCAATCACAGTACACGACTACTTTGTTATACTACCGATTCACTAAACACTGTTGTCGCGCTCAAATATCACTTAATGTTAACTCGCTGTATCGTAATCGAATACTGACTTACTTCCGAATCGCGCGTCAATTTATATCCAACTCTATCGAAAGTTCTAGTAAGCACGTGAATGGTCGCGCCACTAACTGTTGCTTAATCTGGCACGGCGGTCATAAATCATCCTTTTGTGTTAGTGATAAACAAGTTGTTATTGTCTTATTTTCTTGGAACTATGCGAAGGCTCGCGAATATTCTTGACGTTTTTGACTGACGTAACAAGATAAAGGCCGAGCGCTTCCACGTCGTACAAAAAAAGGAAGAAATTAAAATTTGCTACCATATAAACAGCCAGGGAATGCAGAGTCAGCTTCAAAATTTATTCTTTCAACGATAAAGTAAGTTAAACTAGCTAGTGGCTTCTGGAGCAAACAGTACAACCTATTGTACCCTATTGAGACTATATATCATGTTGTAGATCCTATAACCTACTGAGGTTAGATGAGATGAAGGCCAAGTAGGTTCGTCAGTACGAACCTACTTGGCCTTCATCTCATCTAGTGTTAAGTCATCATAAACAACTCCCGGAATAAACACAGACTGAGGGACTGGCTGTTTTACTTCTACATGGCATAACGCAACGATTACAATCGTTATTATGGCGACGTACTCAGGTAAGATGTTGGAGCTAGCCAGTCGGATTATAAATAAGCTCTATTTAACCAACCCGTAGTAAAAATCGATAAAATAATGATTTTTTTTTTATGATTTACATGATATAATTTATAACAAAAGGTTAATAATATTTTAAAGCAATTTGAAAAAAAAATGCGCTTAATTGAAATATTTTGAATTGTCTCTTTTTTTATTGTGCTACGGCAAGGTGCTTGAGCTTCATCTCACCTCATTTACAAGTTTTGATAAGGCCGAAGGTGAAAGCGCACTTCACCCGGAATCCTCAACTGTTGTGAGTAACTGGCTATCCTACCTCTAAAGCCGGAACATAACAATTTAAGAACCGTTGTTTTAGAGCGAGTTGAAATGATATATTATGTTGGTATCTTTTACTACTATCTCATGACAAAATATCCCATTATTTTTGCAGTGCATATGTAAAGATGTCGATTTTCTTTGTTTTTTAACCAAAAAAATTGCACTCTGTGCGACTGTGTGTGGTCTACACACGTCAAAGGCATGACATGAAAGAGGCTTTAAGCCCATAGGGTTGAAAATGGCGAAAAAGAAGAAAAGAGACGAGTTATCAAATATCTCGACGACCAAAGCACCTCATCTGCAAAGTACCAGGGTTTCATAGCTCGTTGTAAAGCTATATTGGACGTGTGCAAATGTGATGAGCGCACATTAGGCCTTCATTCCGTATCCGTGCCCGTGGATTGATGCGATCATTTGTAACTTGAATAGGTAATGCGATTGAGACAACTCTGTTTGTTACTGCGTCTCGATTGAATCGAGTTGATTATGTCATTTCATTTCATTTGATCCCAAGCATTTATTTTATTTACCTTTCTTATATGAGTCAGTTACTTATATCTGAAAATACAGTTCCATCATGTTTCAAAACCAGTAGTTCTGTGATTGGGTGTGCTTTTGCAACAGAACTACCAACTGAACCAAATGTCGGTCGGGTGAGGATCGCAGTGTCAGTAGTTTGTAGGTACGTAGTACCTACTGAAGAATACGTTGCTGCTGGTTTCAAGGTCGAAGGTGGAAGCGCACTTCACTCGGAATCCTCAACACACTGAGGAATTGGCTATCTTACCTCTAAATGCCAGAACACAACAATTTATACTTAATCGTTGTTTTGGCGACAGACTTATGTAAGATGGTAGCTAGCCAGGCGGACTTAAACAAAGTCCTACCCGCAACCAAACAAGTACAATATTGTACTCCCCTGGGGATCGAATCTATCATATTTTATGTTTTAAAAGCTAGTAAGTAGTACACAGAATTATCTTTTTAGTGTATATTTTAGGTTTCTACTTATTTGACATGCGTGATAAAGACCCGTGTATAGTAAATAACCATAATAATAGTTTATAAATATAGGTTTTCTAGTTGGATCCCCCGAGGCCCGAGGATTAATTTGGTATTTATTACCTACCAAGAACAGAGACACCGCAAGTTGGCTCTAAGGTAAAGTTTCACTATCCTTGTTCAAGCCGTTTTGCTCGGTCGGTAATCAAATAGAGTGGAAAGTCGCCTCGGGCCACAATTTGCCTAATGCTGAACTAAATTGGGCAAAACGTATCTTGTTTCATTGGTTACGTAAAGGTTGGTTTAGGTTACGTGTAAATAGACAGCTGTAACTGGTGGCGAGCACGTAGATATAAGTATTTGAAAGTTTATTTACGCGTATAACGTAAAACTAACTGAAGATAATTATTTTTAAAATTGGTCTGGGTCATTATAGACAGATAATAGGCACCTAAGTACTTAAATTTAATTATATTTCTTTAAGTTATTGTCTTTTTTGAAAAAGAAAAGGTTTTATAACGGTAAATACATCATGCATAGGGATAAAATCATGGGGACATCGGGTAGGGTCTTAGCTGGATGGTTTTTGTCATAAATTCTATTAAAATTTAAATAAATAATAAATAAATTAAATAAATATTACAGGCATTAATTTTACACAGCGCCCAAGCTAAGCAAAGCTTGTAATATGGGAACTAGATTATGGATAGAATACTTAAATACTTTTTTTTTGTTAATGCATACATGCTTAATAATAATTAAGTAATGGAATTTATAGTCATATTATAGTTAATAGTAATATTTATAACATTTAGTCATACATATCTTTCACAATGCACGCATGACATTGCCTATGTAAGGATCATTAAAAAAATATGTACCCCGAGGTCTTACCGCTCTCCTCGTGTGCTGGTCGCGATTACAAAGAGGCGGTAGATATGAATCTTAATATGATTGATCTAAAATATCGATTAATAATAATTAAGTTTCAAAAACTAAAAGAAAACTAACTTTAATGAAAAATATGATACAATTTTGATGCATATGGACGGACAGATAGACAGACGCTGATCCAACCTGGGATCCGTGTTTTCTTTATTTTTGAGGTAATACACCCAAATTGCTTCAAGTGTGGCTATAATATTTGACGAGTTCCCTCGATTTTTCCAGGATCCCATAATCAGATAATGACCTGATGACGATGGGATCACCTGGGAAGTATACCGACCCTAAATATACACAAATCACTTCATATATATATAATGTGTGTATATAATATTGGAAGAGTTTCCTCGATTTATCCAGGACTCCATGATCAGATCCTGACTTGATGACCTGTGAAGTAAACCCTTCCAAAACCAAAAAAGAATTTTTGGAATCGGTCCAGACTTCAAAAAAAAGATCCGACGAATTGAGAATCTCCTACTTTTTTTTTAAGTCGGTTTAAAATACTGACTTTCCTTTCCTGAGTAATAGGTATATTTTGTCCATGGTAATACTTAGTCAGCCTCAAACAAAAGCCCCGCGCGATATTTTGAAACCGTTGCGTGTGGCACATATTCACCCATATTTACTCTCACTTTATTTACCCACTCATGATCAAACCGCATAATCCCGACTACTAGCAACCTAAGTACACTATTCTGCCAATTAATGCACCTTACTGAACCATAGCTCCAGGCGAGGGTGTCAAATTAACTAATGGATCGCATATTTCAAATATTAAGGTTAATTTGGATTATGTTAGTGGTAGGTATTTATAGTCAGTTGCAGAGTTTGTTCGAAAGGTATAATTATCATCATTTTTAATAAAAATAAAATATGAAAACAGAAAAAATATTTAATAATAAATCCGCCAAATCTCTCTGAAAAAATCAAATCGACACGTGTTTCGCCTCTACACGAGGCATCCTCAGATCAGTGATCTTTGATTTGATTTTTTCAGAGAGATTTGGCGGATTTATTACTAATTTTTTTTTCTGTTTTCAGATTTTATTTTGAAATATGGATCTCCGCAAAACGCCTGAATCAATTAGCTATCATTTTTAATTACTCAGGTGCATGCTGCTTCCCATGCCCTGGTGTTATGGTGTTAATCACCTCTTACGACATCCACGGGTAGATAAGGAAGGGCCTATATTCTTTATCGGGGCCGAAATTTACCTAATCAACTATTCTGCATTATGCTATTTATTCTGCCATTCCTCCTGAAATTTTGCAAAATTCTTGCAGTCTGTATAAGTATTTAAGTAAGTAATCATTTTATTTCGTTCGTTCCTGTAGAAACGGAACATTTTAAAAAGAACAAAAGGAAACCATATAGCATGTATTACAAAATTCTACTTCCTCACTCAAAGACCTGCACCTGTGTCCGCCATTTTGAATTTTTCCTCCATTTTGTTTTGACGGCCCGCCTGACGGATTACAGCGAGGATTTTAATTTCAGAATAATAAAATATTTCCGTCTAAGCCTCAGAGTAAATTTAATGAAGATCGCGTAATATGATATGTGGTATGAACTCTTGAACATGACCGATGAACGTAACGTCGTCGTAGCGTTAGTATTTTATTATCTGTGTCGTAGCTCTATCCTTCGTTCAAGTATACCTAAGTAGGTATAAGTAGAAAGGTACATACATACTTAGTAAGTACTTACTTAGTTAATACATACTTACTTATTGTAGGTACGTAGTTTTCAATATTGATAATCTATGAACGTACGTAACATTTACCATCATCTATGCCAGTAAAACACGTTGATATAACAGCCTTTACAGCTCATTTGGTATTAGCGGTGCTGGCTGCTCTGTAGGTTGTGATTTCTATAACCACCCGGGACAAACATTAGTGTGCCGAATATTGACGCTTGTATGTGTTTGAGTGTTGTATTGAATAATAATTATATATTTACAAAAAAAATTTACAAGTTCAAATATTTTTCTAAAAAACAAGCTTTGTTTAGCTTGGGGCTAGATGGTGTTGAGTAAAATGTCTCATAATATTCATTTATTCAGTTCACGAAAGATGCACTCACTAAATTATTTGTACAACATTCTCTACATCTTAAAATATTACTCCGGGATTTGAAATGAGCAATTATTATAAAAAGTAGAGTTATTAGTTAATGGATGCAATTAGAAAGAGGCTGGATTAAGTCTAATTAGCAGGGTCTTGTTCCTCTTTGGAGAGAAAATAAATTTATTTTTCAAAAATCATCGAAGCAATGTTTTCGAAATGAACAGTTGTTTTTGTTATCGTCATTACAGCCTTAAAGAATAAATGAATTAATTAATGAAAAAACTTTATTGTACACTTTGTACATAAAATTGAATGGATAGGTACATGAATGAATTAATAGTTATTTGTTATACAAGAGTGCAAAGTTGCTTTTTAACCGCGTGTTCAATTTTGATGACCGAGCAAGCGAAGGATTCAAAATTAGAATCCTGAGCGTTAGCGAGGGAATCAAAAGAGCACGAGGTGAAAAATCTTTGCACTCGAGTGCAACACGTAACTTTTCATTCCACCTCAGCGAGGAAACGACTTTAGAAAAATGAATTTAGAACATCGTGTGCACTAAGTTTGTGAATTCAAAACATCAATAAACCTATTTACTTCTACCTCCATCGTGCCGAATTCATCATACAACCTTTTCTAATTTGTTAAAAACTCGAAATCGGAACCTTCTTGGTGTATTACTTGTAAAGGCATCGTAGGAGCCATTACACTGAAAGAGCCTCAGTCAGATCCTTGGACTGGCCCTTCTACATCAAAAATGAGCCATTACTAAACACCTAACCATCGCCCTCTCATGCCAACATTTACGCCAAGGGAATCCGATGAATCAGTACAACTATTAAGTATGACAGATAGTTTACCGAAAAACAGTACACAAGTGACTAACATCAATATTACAGTACCAAACAAAAATATTACACTCAATTTAATTAACTGTAGCAACGTTACTTTCAAATTTTCTTAATTATACCTTAGTATTATTTTGTTATAATTTAAAGATTATTCTGAAATACTTACCTGTCATAATGTAGTAGTTAATACCTAAACTGAAATAAAAGTACCTATCTTCTGATTGTAAACGTTTTTTTTTGCATTTAGTCATTTCCTCGCTGAGGTGGAATGAAAAGTTACGTGTTGCACTCGAGTGCAAATATTTTTCACCTCGTGCTCTTTTGATTCCCTCGCTAACGCTCAGGATTCTAATTTTGATCAATATTCATCAAAATTGAACACGCGGTTAAAAAGCAACTATTGTACAAATAACTATTGTACACTTTGTAAATACAACTGAATAGCTTAATTATATATATATATATATATATATATACATATAAACAATGGGCTTATATCGCTTAGAATCGAATTCTTCCATACCATAGAATGGAAAGGATTTTATAACTAAAAAGGTGGTTGGTGATACACAAATGAATAGCAAACTAGTTAATTTCCTAAATGTGAAATACAATTTGGTCTCGAGTAAAATTGAGAACCACATTAGTGAATGTGGACATCCATGACATGTGGATGGCGGTCGCGACCCAACCAGCCCGTGGATGTCGTAAAAGTCGACTGAGATCTCACCAGAAGAAAGGCAGCATAGCTTCCTTTTGTAGACTAACTAGAAAAATATTGCGATTACTAATTCGCCTACCAAATCGAGGTGACTATAGCAAAACCCTCTAGCTTTGGAAAAAGGCACTTGTAACACAATAAGTAGAATTGTTGTTATGACTTCATACTCAAGGGGTCGACTCTTTGAGCCCTGACCACGGCTTTATCAAACGAGGTAGGCATCCCGTAGATGTTGTGTAGTTATAATATCTCAAAAATAGCTCAATATTCGCCGTCACTATCTTACCTACGTCTCTCGTCATAACAACAATTCTTAATTGTTGTGTTCCGGCATTTAGAGTTAAGAAAGCCAGTTCCGCAATATGTTGAGAATTCCGGGTGTAGTGAGCTACCACCTTCGGCTTTATCGTAACTTGACACCAGGTGAGATGAAGGGATGTGAAAATACAAAAACTTATGATCTGAAATAGCAAAGGATATTGTGTCGGCCTGGACGCTGCTTTAATCTGAAATCGCATTAAACTTGATACTTTGTTTCAAATTGCATTTCAGTTCACTTTATAAAAAGTAATACATAATGCATGCTCGCTGCAACTGGCTTTAGGGCACCCTTACCATTGTCTGGGATGCCGTATATTTTTTAATTCGATATAGATTTGATGGGATTCGATTCACATAACCTTAAATTAAATCAGTAGCATTTAATCTATTACATACATATATTTCTAAGCATTAAAACTATTTAACCTTTGTCACTATCTGTCCGGTGCTGTTAACCGCCTCTATGGTCTAGTGTTTCGCCTACCCGTGTCAGATCCAGAGGTCCCGGGTTCAATTCCCAAGGAGAAAATACAATGTTGTGCTTGGTTTAGCTGGTGGTAGGTTTGTTTAAGTCCACCTGGCTAGTTACCATCATATTACATAATACTGTCGACGTAACAAAAAATCTTAAATTGTTATGTTCCGGCATTTAGAGGTAAGATAGCCAGTTCCTCAGTTTCGTGAAGTGCGCCTATCACCTTCGGACTTATCATAACTTGAAAACCAGGTGAGATTAAGGACAAGCATTTCCCTGTCGTACACAAAAAACCGAGTCAAATGTAATATTAAAACAGGTCTTGACTTCGAAGTATATATCCATAAAATGTTGATCATGATGATGATGATGAGGTAACCTCCCACCAACTAACCAATCGATCAATTAAAATCAAATCAATCAAAGGTTACTTTTGTTACCTTTTTGTTACAATCATCATATTAACGGTTAACAAACCTCAAAGCTCAGTTGGTAGTAACTCTGCCTTCTGTACTGTAGGTTGTGGGTTCGATTCCTACCCAGGACAAACATTTGTGTGATGAATGTAAATGTTTGTTCTGTGTTTGGCTGTTGTATTGTATGATAAGTAGGTATGTATTAACAAAAAAAAGTATTTAAGTATTCTATCCGTAATCTATCGTGAATATCCCATATTACACACTAGACTTAGTATGGGGCTAGATGGCGCGGTGTGAAATTAATGTCCTGTTATATTTATCTTATTTATTATATCTAGATTATGAGTAGGTACAAAACAGTCTTCCTCTTACCTTACAAACCTACCTTTCTACTAAGAAAATAGTTGCGAGTTCTTCAAGGCGGCACTACCTCGTCTGCTGTAATACAGTAAAAACTGTAATGTTTAATGAAATGGGAAAATTACTCGGTTCGGATTACTAATGTTTGATAATCGCGATAATGTTTCCTATAACATTTTTATCTTCGATTCTAGTTTTAGTGGTAGCTCTCTAAGGTAAGGTATAAGATAAGAAAGCGTTGGTTTCACAGCGCTCAGCTGAAATGTAGTTGACTTATCGGAGGGAAGCGCTTCTCAATTCTACAACGCCTGAAGGTGCTCAAAATGATATGAAACTCGAGTGCCTTGTATAAATATGAAGGAGATACTTTCGCAGCATAAAGCAACATTGTTTTATAGCTCTGGCTTCAGCTCAAAGCTTCACCCGTAGGGTTTTTTATTGTACGAAGGAAAAGCACTTGGCCTTCATCTCACGTGATGTCAAGTAATGATAAGGCCAAACGTTGAAGCGCACTTCACCCGAAATCTACAACAGACTGAGGAACTGATTATCTTACCTCATAATGCCGGAACTCAACAATTTAGAATTTATGTTTTTAAAAGAACTTCTTCATCAATCTTACAATTACAAGCTATGGGAGCTCGGGTATGTTGCAAAACCTGCATAAGAAAAGTCTTATTGTTACGGAAACAGACTAAGGTAAAATGGTCGCAGACAGGCGGACATAATAAAAGTCCTGCCATGTTTTTTCGAAAAAGTAACACAGACACAGACTACTATCCGATTAAAACAAACTACGTTTGTATGGCAGAGATTATTTTGCGGTACTTGCAATTTTTGCGAGTTCTTAGCTTAAGCATAGGTACTCGTTCTATTATAGAGATCATTTTTACTCCTCCCTTTCTCTAAGAAAACAAGGTGCCAATCAATACATTTTTCATTTACGATTTCACTGACCAACTAGAACGGAAGTTGTTGTGAAAGTATCATGACAAGATAGATCAATCTACTATATAGTCATATAGTACTTACACACATTTTTGACAAAGATTTTGAACTACACAAACAAATAGGTTTAAGTGGTTTTAAGTTGTGTTAACCACAATATAAGTTAGATGAAAGATCTATCTACTATCAGATGAATGTTTGCTGAACATTTTAAGCTAAACAAACAAGTAGGTTCAAGCGGTCTTAATTTTTGATACTCACTAAATTACATTTATAAAAGAACATTATTCTTGATTGAAGATTTAAAATTAATCTACTATAGGATGTTAGCCGAACATTTTAAGCTACACAAACCAGAAGATTTAAGCAGTTTAAATTTGTGATACTCGTAGTCACTAGATTAAATAGATAAGATATCCATCTACTTTTGTATGAAAATGATTGCCAAAGATTTTGAGCTACACAAACATTTTTCGCACATTAATGAATTAATACAATATTTGTGAAGCAAACATGTCTGAGTAAACAGCTACCAAACTCAAATTTGTTTTTACATTCTACTGATTAGTTGGCTTGTTAATTAAGACTTATTTTAATTTTTAGGTAGGGTACTAACCTAATTAAACACATCGAGCTAGAGTAATTAAATATTTATTTTTTAACTATTATAAACTCTGATATACTCTATATATACTCTTAAATTATCATATAAATTATATTACCCAGATATAACCAGCATTGGTAATATAAGTCTCGCTCGGATTGTGATGAAGATTATGATGAAATAAAAACCGTCAAAAATGTAATCTACAATTTTTCAAATATACTTAGCTGTAATTATGATTGAAATTACGTGTTCTTATAGTTTCTTTTACATCGTTATCTTTTTGAACACGCTTTATTAACATGAATGTCCAATATTGGACAGAACCTCCATCAAAACTGAAGAGTTTTACCATGATCAGGAATAGAAAACAGCCGCTCTATTTGTAGTAGTAGTAGTAGGTACCAAGACTTTATTTACTGCATAAATCTAATAATTACCATATCAAATGATACAAACAAACTGAGTGCTCTTATAGAAAAAGCGGCGGTGCTAAACAAATAGATATAAGTAGATAGGTACAAGGAAATTCGAGGTAACTGGTGATGACGGGAAAGCACTGGGCCTTCATCTCACCTGATTGTACCAATCATTAACACAACAGTCCGGCAATCTTATTTCTAAATGCCGGAACACAACAATACATAATTATTGTGTATTAATAATTCCAAGTCATAGTGGTCGAATATTAATTAAGCAACTATAACGAACGGACAGACGGACGCCACATCACCGCAAGGCATAATTACACGGGTAACGGATGCCAACTGTCCAGATTATTGGAATTGGTACAAACTGGGACAGTTTAGTGCCTACCTACGTCTAGTTTATTGTTTCTGTGGACCATTTGGGATATTAACCTCGGGATATCATGGTATATATAATGAAGGTTGTAATTTCTCGTAATTGTAGGTACTGTATTGCATATACACTTGGGTACAGTTGGAGATATAATTCTTTACATCCATCGAACTATATCTCGTTATTGTGGAATTTTGTAATGTAAAAGCCTCTGTGGTCTAGTGGTTCAACCCACCGATTTCTGGTCCAGAGGACCCGAGTTCGATTCCCAGGAGGAGTACAATATTGTGCTTGGTTTGGTTGGTGATAGGACTTTGTTTAAGTCTGCCTGGCTAGCTTCCACCATCTTAGATAATTCTGTCGCCATAATAACAATTTTAAAATTGTGGTGTTCCGGCATTCAGAGGTAAGATAGCCAGTTCCACAGACTGTTGAGAATTTTAACAAAACAAATAACAAACAAAAAAAAAATTATTGCTCCAGAAACAGAAAGATGTGGGTTCGATCCAGTCGTGCACTAATGGACTTTTCGGTTTCTCGGAAGTTTATGCGCGCATTTGTCACATGAAAATGAAGGTGAAGGTCGTAAGGAAACCGGCATGAATGAATGAATGAATGAATGAAAATACTTAATACTTTAAAAATAAATCTGGATTACCTGAAAAAATACAATGGGCGGTCTTATCGTTAAGAAACATTTGGAATTCCAGGTGAAATGCGCTTGCACCTTCAGCCTTATCGTAACTTGAAAGAAGATGAGATGAATACCAAGCGCTATATTCTATAATAAAAAAACATAGGTATTTATCCTTAGTTCTACTCCCAAAACTATTTTCAACCAGCCTAATCCTAAAATAAGTGCCGTTTCCAATCTCACAATGTAACTAAATAGCGTTGAATCCCACTCAATGCCCCGTAATTACGCGTCAAACAAAGGGACATGTGCAAATATACGGGATATTACGTGGACGGACGTATGCGAAAATTATACGGTGGTATCGGACGGGAAGTCGCGTTTATGTCATCGGATTAGCTCTTCTTGTAGCAATACAGAACAGTGGGTTAGGGGAGACCAGCCAAAACGGGTAAGCTAAGGATGGAAGTAAAAATATCCAGGTTCTTTAATTTTTAGCAAATTTTTATTCAACTATAACGTTGTTCTTTATTTATCTGACTTCTATCAAACTGTCTGATACTTAAAATAAATCTTCATTTAGAACATAAAAGTAACTAAAAACAAAACTCTTCGAAAAACCCGTTTTGCCCGGATGGGTGCCTAAAGCGGGTAGGCCTAATGGGTAAAACGGGTAGTGATAAAAATAATGCGATCATTTAGGTTTAGGAACTAAATTATCACAAAACAGAATTATAGTGATAACTATGTATGTGTTTTTGTTTTGGGTTAATGCTTTGCGCAATCTAATGATCAGTCTATTAATTGTAAAATTTTAAAAATCACATCTTTTCGAGAAGCTTGATTTAATTTATGTTAAATCAAGCTTCTCGCTCCATGATGCGCTAGTGGTTTATTGACCATCTACAAAATTAACAAGAAATGAAATGGAATAAATATAAAAAAACACCTGATTTGGTGCATTACATTACTTATTCTCTGTGCTACCTACTTAGCCGATTTGCCCCTACCCGATTTGCCCATAGGGAAACTTTGTTTTTGCACACTCATAGCCTCGAAACTTTCATAACAGGCGACAAACCACCGCACAGATAAGGTCCACCATAGCCAAATAATTATTACTTAAGTAGTAGGCACACATCACAAACCATAATCGACGAATCACCAGTCAAAAAATTCTAATTATTTTATCAAAACCAGCAAAATTATTTTTTTACATATTGTCTTGCAATGGCTTGATCCGTTGATGCGAAGAGACTGACTCTGATTCAAACGTTAGTTAGATTAACATTAGTTAATCAATCCACAGTAGATATAAAAAAAGGCAATAATTTTGAAAACCAATCCAGTTTTGAAAACCATTGTCAGTACCAAACAAACGCACATCAACGAGAGTTACGTCCACAGTCTGGTCATTAAACACGGATTTGAAGGGTAGAGTGGAGCGAAATAAAGTTAGCCCCATAGAATAGAGGCGGTCTATAGACGGCAGGTAATCAAACTAACTGTACAGCTTTGGGTAATAAAGCGATTCAAGATCTAGTCAGTTACGAATGATGGCCGCGCAAGCTTAGTGAGACTTGGTACTTTTGAAATTACATTAGCGTCTGTGCTGCATAGGTTCGGCTGTGCCGTGGTATGATTTTGCAAGTAAGTTGATGATGATTCAGGCAAATGCTAAAATATCTGCGTGGCGAATTGACACTTTTATTCCTTTGATATATAAAACATAATTATACAAAATGGTCCTCAGCGTTCCAAACTTCGTGGTCTATGGTGTGGCCTATGTTTTCTCGACAGCATAAACTGGTTACTTCTATATACGACAGGTTTTGCCTGCGTGGTACTAAGCAGTAGCCTGGTCAAACGCTTGACTATCGCCTCTGTGTCTCTCTATTGCGTCTTTTATCCATTCCATTCATTTAGATATGTTTAGCCGTTTAGTAATAAAAACAGACTTACTTTCGGGTTTAAACTAAGGTATAGGAATAGTAAGGATGTGGCTAGATGGGTGTCCGGAAAGCGGCCCCGGCAAATAATATGAGCCACTCCCTATCATACTGTGGATGTTGTACAAGGCGACGAGGGATTAACTACGCCAGGAGATGGATACCAGCGTAACAATAATTCTAAATCAATGTGTTCCAGCATTCATAGGTAAAATAGCCACTTACTCAGTCCATTGAGCATTCCGGGTGAAGTGCGCTACCAACTTTGGCCTTTTCATAACATGAAACAAGATGAAATAAAGGGCAAGCGCTTCCCCGTAGTATAATAAAAAAAAACACCAATGCGACTGCCAAGTATTGTGATGATGGCGTAATAGAGGTATGCAACCACCATCACAAGATGATTCTGTGGTGCTTTTATGTTCTTTTGGGAACTTTTTGCGAGAAATTTTATTACTCAATACTCAATACTCAATACTCAATACATTTATTGCTACATGTACTTAGTTACATAGTTCTTAATAATATTACATAGTACTGTACATGTACCCTGTTAGGGTATTACTTACCTAGGTACATGCATTTATTTGAACTCGCAAGCTTCACATTTCAAATCATATAGCAATAATATAATGTTGTAGTATTTGAATTTGCCGCCTTCTTGTCATAACCTACATAGAGTATACTATAGACGTAGAACTCGTTTGCTTCACGCACTGTCAAAACGAGTTGCTAGGTTATGTCAACGTCAGTGTCATACTTGACACAAGACATCCTGTTTCCTGTTATCCTGTCACTTACTTGCCGATGGCTCTCGTAATAACCATATCAATACACGTATTTACAACTAAATCAGCTTTTATTCATACAATCCAACATATGACAAATGAGGAAAATATGTAAAAGTAAGGATAGGCAACATCGTTTCAATTAGATAAGTACAAGAAATGCAGCAATAAATACCCAGAACAACTAGAACTCATTTCCTCTCGTTGGCCAAACTGCGAGCTGTGATGATGATGATAGTAAGTGATTTCAAGAGGTTGATACCTCTGCAGATGCAGACTTAAATATGGATGGGATAATAATATATTCCTGTTTCACCATAAAATCAAGTCACCAGCAGCCATAGAATTATAATTTACGAGACTGTTTCCAGATGATAGCACACCTAACCTAACTTTAGTGCATAGTAAAAGCGTAAAGGTATAATAGTGGGTTAGTTTAAGCCCGTTTTAGTGGGTCACAGTTTAGTGGGGGGTGAAACGACCTTTAGTGGGTAATGGATCTGAACTCGAAATAAAGTAAAACTCAAACTCACCACAAAACTCAACTGATAAAAATCCAAAGTGTATACTTTGGGTACCATATAGGTACCCATACTCTTCTCTAAATATAAACTAAATATTGATATTTTAAAACCTAGGTATAGTACTACCACCACTCTACATATACTGCATACTGCACACGGGTTATCTGGAAGACAATGTTTCGCTCTTGTACTTCTCAAATTATATTGTTATGGAGGCCAAGACCACTTCGGAGTTGATGCACCAGTAAGTCCTAAGATACCTAAGTCTGTCATATCAACAATAAAAAAATGTTGTTCCGGCTTTTATAGGTATATCTGGTTATTACCAGTTCCTCAGCCTGTTGACGCCATCAAGGCGTCATTTTGCTAAGAATGGAATTATACTTAGTCATAAATCCGCTAAATCCATTTGAAAAATCAGATCGAAACGTGTTGCGCCTCACGAGGCATTCTCAGGAAATGTTCCTGAGGTCTTGCTGCTAAGTTGATTCCTAACGTAAACCAACTCCTTAGCAGTTTGCACGATGAAAGTGGAACCAAAGTGGTATGTCTGATCTAGGTAGGCAGCTTTCTTTGTCATGCAAGGCCTCCTTTTTCCTTTTATGTGGTGCACTCTCAGAAAAATCGTTGGATCTGAGTCTGCTTAAATTACTCGCCATTTCCTCGTGACATACTAATTAGTCTTATCAGCAGGTATGACAAAGGAGAAGCGGCGAATGTCCATTTACATTTTTTTTTGAGAGTTGTTTTGAAAACGAGGCTTTAAATCGTATAAAGGGAATAAAACCCCTATAAGTAATACTGGTTATGCCAAAATTACGTAATATATATTTTATTGCGTAATTTTGACAACAGTAGGTGAATGTATGCATCTCCGTAAGCACCGAAGCACCTACCCATAAAAATTGAAACTGACCGAGTCAGCAAATCTACCCCTAAACTACCTTTACGGGCTATAGATCACGCACAACCCTTCATAACATACATAAAACGCGATCAACATTTTTGGGGTCTATACGTTGGGTGCTGAGCCACTAACTTTCTATGAACAATATAACCTACAGGTTTTTGTTCCAATTAAAATGGCGTCTCTTTGACATCTCAATGAAACGAAAAACTGTTGTAACTGTTGTAACAGAAGAAACGCGCGCGAAATTTTAAGCGTCTCAAAGCTTACAAGGTTTGAAAATTACTAAGCTTGTAAGATTTTCTCAGTAACGATGAAACAGTTTCAGTGTTTTATGATTTCGTGGACACAGCCGCCGGCGAAATTGACCCCAAGAGTAATGACAATTTAGCGGTCAGCCCCACAATTTCAAAGGTTTCACGGTATGTGATTTTTTCCCTCCGCTTGCCCGAAGGCAATTAGTGCTGGAGACAAGTCGATGATGCGGCTAATTAGCTGTCAGTGTGCATTCCTTTGTGACATTGTGACTGTGGATAGCGATATTGTGTACCGTACTGTCTCCCTGCTGAGGCTTTATCTAGAAGCTACTATGTTAACAAGCACATGGATTAAGACCCACATCTCAAAGCAAAAGTTTTCCATAAGCACTCTGAAATTTTGAAATTGATTTTATTTTATTTATTTATTGTTATAGCGGCCATAGAAATTTCAATGTTCGTATTACGGTTCATGAGATACAACCCACTGAAAGATGTACGGTCGGATGAGGGTCATATTAGCACCCTTCGGATTCAACATCAACCACATCAAGTATAATAGCAAAGTCCAAAAATATCAACTACAGAGTGCCTAGTGCGAGTTGCAATCGAGGTTCATTTGATTCGCGCTCACTGCGAATAGTGAATAGATATTAGTTTTCATACAAATCGTAGAAAACTCGCGTTTTTGCCATAACCATCGCATAACTATATTAACTCAAGAACTGAATCACCGATACATCTGGCAAGCGTGGTAATTGTGAAGCTGAAGGACTAACAAATCGGATGAATGCTGTTGCCCATTTCATTGTATCAATCACATCCCGTGTGTAAAAGTTTGGTGATATTCTACGCCAAATCTCTAATCAATGTCAATATATCAATAAAATATCTAATTCTGTCTTTGGGTGTTGCATCATATAGTAGGTACCTACGTATAGGTATGTTCACGAAAAAAATAAAGTATATGATAAGCAGCCAGTGTCTTGGGCACGCTTCCGTCTGGTACTGGTCTGGAACAGTTGAGTTACCTATAGGCCGTTTGTAACGGTCCTTAGGTAATCTGACTGATTCCTTTGTACATAGTTAGTTTGTACTTTTTATTGAATAAATGTTTTTAATACTCTTAAAAAAAAAAAAAAAGATAAGTTAATAAATAATTATAATAATTAACAAGCCTCATAGCTCAGTTGGTAGTAACTCTGCCTTAGGTTGTGGGTTCGATTCCCAACCAGGACAAACATTTGTGTAATGAATATAGATGTTTGTTCTGTGTTTGGGTGTTGTATTGTAAGTATGATAAGTATGTATTTACAAAAAAAATATAGTATTTAAGTATTCTTGCGTAATCTAGTTCCCATATTACAAGCTATGCTTAGTTTGGGGCTAGAGAGCGTTATGTAAAATTAATGTCCTGTAAGTATTCTATCCGTGATCTAGTTCTCATATAACAAGCTATGCCTATATTTTATTTTTCTATTTCACGTTTGCACTTGGCCACAACATTAACAAACGTCACAATGACACAAAAATTCACAACCCGCGATGGGACTCGAACCCGCATCTTTACCTGAAGCCGGAAACAAATAGCTATGCTTAGTTTAGGGCTGAATGGCGCTGTGTGTAATAAATGTAGCCGTATCATTGATTAAAAACAGACTAAATAAAAGACGAACAAAATACCGAGGTTCTTTGACTAGTGGTTCACCTACCGGTCTCAGATCCTTATGTCCCGGATACAATCCCCAGGAAGTATAATATTGTGCTTGGTTTGGTTGGTGGTAGGACTTTGTTTAAGTCCGCCTGGTTAGCTACCACCACCTTACCCAATTCTTTCGCCATAACAACAATTTTTAAATTGTTGTGTTCCAGAGGTAATATAGCCAGTTCCTCAGTTTATTAAGGATTCCAGGTGAAGGGCGCTTCCACATTCGGCCTTATCATAGCTTGAAAATCAGATGAGATGAAGGCGAAGCAACTCCCTGTCGTACAATGAAAAAAAAAGATCGACTGAGATCGTAAATCTCGATAGAGCGAAGGAAAATCAACAAAAACTGAAAATTAATTAATTTCTATTGTATCGCGCCAACAAAGAGTTTCTAGGGTTCATTAATTTAAAACCTTAACAATACAGAAAGGGTTCCGTAGTTGGTGAATAGGAAGATACTCTTCTGAGATAGTGCACATTAATCATTTAGTTAACGAAAATACTAAGATAATGTACCTATCTATAATGGAGTTTATTTCACTCGAAGAGTGAGGATCGTGTCGTTTTGATGAATCGAAACCGTTTTAAATATAATATAATAATAATTCAGTTCACATTTAAATCTCTAACACACACACACATACATACCATTACATCCACACTCTCACACATATTGTAGCCAATGGTATTCTTTAATATTTATATTTGAAGCTATTTTTGTACCGTATTAAAATTATTGCTTTTCTTTTCAGTTTATTCATATTTTCTAAAAATTGTAATTGATCGGTTTTTTTTAATTTTATTTTTTTAACACGCTACTATCTCTTGCGGCTATGCTCGACTAACATCGAAGCTCGAGATTTTTATTTGGGGTAGTCTGAAAACCAGCCCTGCGTAGACCTTAACTTACGTAGAATAGTGCTGATGGCTACCCCCTTTGCTTATTGTTTAATTCTTGTTGTATGTTCTTTGTATTTATTAAGCAATAAATTATTTTGTATTGTATTGTATTGTTTTACTTTGATAATATTATCCGCTTCGATTCCGTTGACAATATATGTTTCGCAACCAGTTGTGAAAAAGTTTTTAAACGCAACGACTTGCCAAGAAATAAGATAATAGTAGATTGTTTTACAAGGGACTAAACCATCCCATTATATACGAGGTTGTTATACTCCCGAGCTTAGCGAGGGAGGATGACAAGACCGAGTTGTATGTGTATCCGAGTAATGGATGGTTTTGGCCCGAGTAAAATACTCTACTTTTCACTTCGATTGCGAGAAAATAAAACAATTCAAAATTTAAACAATTTTCAGTATTTTTTATTAAAAATTAAATGTGCAGCTAGAGCAATTTTGAATGTTGAGTGATATGTTTTTCCCGGGAAATTTTATTTCGGTTCTCTGTGATTGGGATGTGATAATATTTTGAGTTGATTGTTGTGGAGTAAAAGTTGGAGATACTCGACTCATGCTTGAGTTTCCTGCATTATTAAGATCTGAGTGCGGCTTCAGCTGAGTTGACATATTCATCCAATCCCGCGATGTAGATGCTTGGGGTTCTGTAATGTTTGGTAGAATATTGATTCCTTCCGTAATCCGCTGCGTGACGTGATACTTGTTTTGTATAGAGTCCTCTATATAACCTTCAGCCACTTGATCGGACCTCCATCCACCGTGCCGTTTTAATGTCGTTATATTCGCACCAGAGTCCGCCAACAGAGTCGCGGATGTTCTGCGGAAACAATGGCCCGTGTTTGTTCCGGATTTGGTAAATTTAGATAAGTGGATCTTTAGGCATGTTACCAAATTTATTTTTGCCTATGACTTGCCTTGTGCATTTACCATTTTGATAATTTAGAAAAAATCTTCTCGTTGAAACATTAGTGGGACGTAACTCCTGATAGGCTTTAACTATATTAAGGTATTCTCCACTGATGACAAATTTACGCTCTTTGTTTGTTTTCGTGTTCGGCAGACTCACAGCTTGTAGGTTTGTATCCGTTTCTACGTCTTCTAGCGTTATATTAGCAAGCTCTATTCCTCTGCATGCACCGCTGATTTAATTAATTAAAGCAACCTGTTGAACAAAAAATAAGTGTGTTAATAATCGTAATAACCTAGGTACCTATTTTAGGTATGTAGGTAGGTATCTATTTATTTAGTTTGAGTAGAGTAGATAAGTAGGTTACCTTTGTTGCCAAGTATTGTTTATTTGGAGCGTTATTTAAAAATGTTTCCATTTCTTGTGTCGTCAAGACTTTAGATTTTTTTGCCTTGTATCCAGTGGACAATTTCTTCAGTAAAGTCGTCAAATTTACATATTTTTTAATATCGACGTCGTGTCTCGTTTATAAGGTCATTCTTAACATTGAATATGTGCTCCAAAGAGTCGACGATTTGATTTTTTTCGATAATTCATCAAAATAAGTGAGAAAACCCCTTCAGTAAAAGAATCCACACGTTTCTCATCTCTCCATTTTATAAAATTTTCGTAACTCTTTAAATATATTCCACGTGATTTTGTCGGCAACAGATTCATAATTATTTCTTTGCCCTTTTCTTCCATTTGCATATTAGCATCTTCACTATCACTTGATGACATTTTTCACGTTCACAATTTGGAAGTAAAAGTCGGGAAGTTATACGTAAAAAGTTTGTGATTTGGAATGAAGAAAATTCTAGAGATTTAGCGCCAATTCCATCTTTTTTTTTTTAAATCTCTATCTAACCCGCAACGAAACAGTTCGCATTCTACCGTGAAGGGAAGAATCAACCTTCATAAAACATCACCAAGAAGGTTCTATTTAAAAAAAAAAAAGATTGACGGAGCACCAAGAAGTCGAGTTTTTATGTAAGAGACCGAATGCTTTGTACGGGCTGATGATTTTTTTTCTTATTATGCTACCAGTTTAACAAAGTTAACATAGTTTAACAAGCCTCATAGCTCAGTTGGTAGTAACTCTGCCTTCTGCACCGTAGGTAGAGGGTTCGATTCCCACCCAGACCAAACATTTGTATGATGAATATAGATGTTAGTTCTGTGTTGTATATTATAGAAAGTATACAGGGTATGTTTTTTTCAAGGGCGACTGAGGCGAAGTCTGAAACCATGATTTATCGAAAAGTCATGTGAGGAGTTACGTGCTCAATTAAAAAAAAAATTGTTCCGCATTTAAGAAAATCTATTTTTTGTGATATGTATGTTATATGAAAAGTGAGTTTTTGAAAGTATTCTATCTGTAATCTAGTTCCCATATAACAAGCTATGCTTAGTTTGGGGCTAGATGGTGCTGTGTAAAGTTAAATGCCCTGGGAATATTATTCAAATAAACTTGTTTTTTAATATGTATCGGTAGAAGTAATTTTATTACTTACTGATATGTACACAGGTGGGAGGTTCTTTGTTATTCTATTCTTTGACTTTGCCAATTGTTTGGATAACCGCGATAAAATCAATCTAAAAACTATGATTTATCAAAAGCAGTGCACACGACCTTCATTGATAGGAAATGTACCTATACCTACAAGAACCTTATCTAAAATGACTTGCGTATCTATGTGTAGATTCGTTGAGACATTGACCTATATCATTATACGGAAGTTGATGTACAGTCGCTAACAATAATATCACTGCATGAAACTTCTTAATTTTAAAAATATGCGCATCTAATAATATATTATTACGTTATTTTAATAATATGTTAGGTACTCCGGCTGCTATCTTTGTACATAGTTAGTTTAATTAATTGTCCACATTATTAACATTTTTAACCGCTTCTGTGGTCTAGTGGTTCAACCCACTGATTTCAGATCCAGAGGTCTAGGGTTCGATCCCCATGGGGAGTACAATAAATTGTGCTTGGTTTGGTTGGTGATAGAACTTTGTTTAAGTCCGCCTGGCTAGCTACCACCATCTTACCCAATTCTGTCGCCATAATACAATTTCTAAAATTGTTGTGTCAGATCCTCAGTTTGTTGAGGATTCCGGGTGAAGTGCGCCTCCACCTTCGGCCTTATTTCAACTTGTAACTAGGTGAGATGAAGGCCAAGTACTTACCCGTCGTAAAATATATATATATATATATATATATAAACTTATATTTATTATTATATATAACTTGAAATATAGCTATATCACACTTGAATACCAAATTAATAATATACACGTAATATATATATATATATCCAAGTTTGAAGTGGTAATGAATTTATCACACGCGAAAATGTATAAATTTTTTTTTTGAAAGCCAAACAAAAAAAAACGAAAAAAATAAAGAAAAAGTTTCGAACGTTTTTTTTACTTTTATTGTACGACGGGGAAGCGCCCTTCATCTCATCTGGCTTACAAGTCATGATAAGGCGATGGAAGTGCACTTCACCCAGAATCCTCAACGGGCTTAGGAACTGGCTATTTTATGCCGAAACACCTAATGCCGGAATACAACAGTTTTGGTATTGTTGTTGTGGCGACAGAATGACTGGCGGGTGAATTAAGATTACAGTAAGCTAATAATAGTTTTTCACGAGTCAAAACATGGTAGCTACATTCTTCATCGTGCATGTCATTGCTACTAAGCAATGCATGTGAATTTTAAATCTATCCAGTTTATTGTAGCAGTTTTTTACTATATTAAAGTGCTAAATAGTAAATTTGAAAATTGTCATGTGTATCTATTGAAGGTAACTGTACATAAACATTTCAATCAGTTCTCATTCTCACCACGTTTGTACTTAGTGTTACACGGAAGCGTAAGCGACGATGTCGTGTGTGATTCTTCTGGTGATTCTCGCCAGCTGGCTCCCTCATCATGACTGTGCAAAGATACTGGCATTCTTCCCAACGCCCAGCATCTCCCACCAAGTACCATTCCGGCCGATCACCCAAGAACTAGCAAGCCGCGGTCACCAAGTAACCGTTGTCACCACAGACCCCGCGTTCCCTAAAGGCGAAGCGCCAGCAAACCTCACGGAAATCGACATCCATGACATCTCTTACGTTTTCAAAGACTACATATTCTCTATATCCGGTTCCCCGACGGACGATCAGATAGAGATGATCTACTTTATGCTGCATGAAATTATCGACGCCCAATTGAAGGATGAAAGCGTTAAGGCGGCTATAGATCCGGAGAACAAGTACGATTTGTTGATTATCGAAGTGTGCTTTAGGAACGCCCTGGCCTTGACTCATGTGTTCAAAGTCCCCGTGATCTTAATCAGCTCATTCGGATCGCTGGCGCAGGTGAATACTGTGGTGGGATCGGCGGAACATCCTATTCTATACCCTATGTCGTTGCACCAAAAACTAGTCCACGGGCACAGTATTTGGGAGAAATTACAGGCGTATTACCACGAGTATGTTGCTCAGAGAATCGTCAGCAAGTACGAGGATATCGGCAACAAGATGTTGAAGGAACATTTCGGGCAAGACTTACCGAGTCTGAAGGAATTGAGTGATAACGTTGACATGGTGTTCTTGAATGTTCATCCAATCTGGGAGAACAATCGACCGGTGCCTCCGAACGTGATATACTTGGGCGGTCTTCCACAGAAGCCTACTATGGAACTGCCGAAGGTGAGAGTTTCTTGCTGAAGGTGAGATTTCAACCGCCTCTGTGGTCTAGTGATTCTCCCAACAGTATCAGATCCAGAGTTTCCGGGTTCGATCCGCAGGGGGAGTCAATATTGTGCTTCGTTTGGTTGGTGGTAGGACTTTGTTTGCGTCCGCCTGGCTAGCTACCACCATCTTACCTAATTCTGTCGTCATAACAACAATTCAATAATTGTGTTCCAGCATTTAGAGGTAAGATAACTAGTTACTCAGATTGTCGAGGATTCCGGGAAAAGTGCGCTTCCACGCCTTATCATAACTTGAAACAGTATTTATAATCAGGTCTGAACAGGCGGTAGATTTGACGTTTCAAAATGATCTAAGAAATTTTAATGATTTTTTTTTTACTTTTTTGACCTTCATCTCACCTCAAAGTCAGGTGAGATGAAGGTCAAGTCACTTTCTCGTCGTACAAGAAAAAAAAAAGATTGCACAAGTCAATGTTAGCTTAGTCTTGGTGCTCCAATTTATCTCAATTCATAATTCATCTGTCTATCTAGATTCAAGATAGATAGATGAATAAATATAAGATAAAGAAATATATTATGTATAAAACGTATATATTTTTGTTATGATCATTTGGGGCCATCGTGACTTATTAGCGTGACCGAGTGTGCTGGAATTTATTATATTAATTTTGGCCTTTTATTTTTTTGGCCTTTTGGCCTTTTGGCCTTTTGACCTTTAGGCCTTTTGACCTTTTTTTCGTTTGGCCTTTTGGCCTTTTGGCCCTACACGCAGCTAAAAAATTCTAGATTATCTAGATAAATAATTTCCATCAATTCGTTCATTCATGCACTTTTGCAATTTGTTTTTGACCGTGTTCATCTATGATAAAAAGTTGAACAGATATGGGTATGAACCTGCGTAACCTCATATATACGCATGATAATAACTTATCTGCCAGTAAACAGCTTTGTCCGTACTTACAGACTACAAACAGACGCTATGTGATGGAGTGATGATCTGATGACGTATGCATATGATAAGTTAATTGCCATGATGTAATGGAATGCCTTTGGGCCTCATTATTAGTTTCACTGTCTTCTGAAATCGGTTGCTAAGTCTTATTATCTCTATCACAAGTCATGTCAACTGCCTACACGTGTCCCTAATTATCCACAACATAATTTTTTATGAGATATAGATAAGATAAGATAAGATTTATTTATTGAAAGAGATGACAACAGTTAACATTTGTATGAAAAAGTTCATATGACATCAGTGTCTACAGTACAGTTACAGTAGTGTAACATTGAAAATATATCTTACTAGCATAGCTATTAAGCGTCGCCATGCAGCCAGTGTCTTGGGCACGCTTCCGTCTGGTGAGGTCTGGAACAGTTGAGTTACCTAGACCGTTTCTTTTTAGGTAATCCGACTGCTTCTGTTGTACATAGTTTGTTTAATTGTACATATTATTATTAATGGTTTCTGAAATTTTAACATACCTTTAACATTTTAAACTAGCGAAGTCTTTATCTGAAATAGGTCAACTTATAACCTCGAAACTTCCGTATTCAAGCATGAGATTTAATGGAACAAGTTCATAAATGAGTGTCTGTAACAAGGGCATAACATTAGGCATATTATAAGACCAGTTTAACTCTGTAAAGAGTTTATTTCCAGCTAATCTCTGATATGAGTGGGGCGATTTACCCTTACCTTGACTTATATCAGTAAAGATCCGTCAAAATTGTTTCAGGACTTGAAATCGTATCTTGACTCGTCTAAAAATGGTGTAATCTACATCAGTTTCGGAACCAACGTCAGCCCTTCGCTGCTTCCTCGAGAGAGGATCCAGGTCATCCAGAACGTGCTGTCTCAACTTCCCTACGATGTTTTGTGGAAGTGGGACAGGGACGAGATGGAGGGGATGCCCACGAACGTGAGGATATCCAAGTGGTTTCCACAGTCAGATTTACTTAGTAAGTGTTTCGCCTACTGGGCCTTATTCAGGAGTCTGAAGAATTTGTAGATGTTGTGACCAAGTCCAATCACTTGAAATACAAAAAAATAATTTTAGAATTGTTGCTATGGCGACAGAATTAGGTAAGATGGTGGTAGCAAACCAGGCGGACTTAAACAAAGTCCTACCACCAACCAAACCTAGCACAATATTGCACTCCCTCTGGGGATCGAACCCGGGACCTCTGGATCTAACACCGGTGTCAAAAGCCACTAGACCACAGAGGCGGTAATAATAATGATTAAATCATGATTGGAATTAGATACTGTATTCAGTCAGATTATCTTATAAACGTGCGCTCTGGTCAATTTATTTGGATCGCCAAAGTATAGAAGAAAACAGTGCTGTTATAGTGCCTGTTGGGTGCTGAGCCCATGGCAGAATAACATAAAAAACAGGGTTGTACAGCACCCAACGAGGTAAAACCATTTTGATATGATTGCGTTTCCGATTCTGAGTTTGTATTACAGAGCATCCAAAGATAAAACTCTTCATCACGCAAGGAGGTCTGCAGTCTACCGATGAAGCCATGGCTGGTGGGGTGCCACTGCTCGCCATCCCTATGCTGGGTGACCAATGGTTCAATGCAGACTTGTATGTCAAGCATAAACTTGGGAAAAAACTCAACTTGGAACATATTGATGAGGAAACTTTAAAAGCGACTATCAATTCTGTTATTGAGGACCCAAGGTCAGTAAATGAAAAAAAAAAAGAAAAAAAAACTACAAGACATTAATTTCACTGCAACTTCTAGGCTAAACTAAACATAGCTGCATACATATGAGAACTAGATTACGGATAGAATACATAAGCTTTTTGTTGTAAGTACTTATGTACAATTTAATGTACAAATTAATTAACTATGAACAACTCGAATTACATAAGGACCATTACACATGGTCTATATAGTTATACATATAAAACAACATAGACGCAAAAGTTGTCTGTGGTGTTGCAATCTAATCACAGAAGAAACATGTATGTTCATCATCCAAATGTTTGTCCTGGGTGGGAATCGAACCCACAACCTACAACGCTGAAGACAGAGCTACTAAGCTGTGACCTGTTGAAGCTACGATATACTTCAAATATCCTTGCTCGTAGTGTAGGTACCTGCCATAAGCAACTCATGAAACTTTGAACAATTAATAAATAAATCATAATTAAGAAATAGTTTGATCAATCATGGTACAAAAAAAATATAAATATGTTGATTTTGATCCTCTGCTTTTACTTTTATGAGCTAGTTTATGATGGCTTAGCTTTTAGTAATCTGGATAAAGATATTACTATTGGATAACGATTTTAAATTATGATAAGTACCTACCTACTATATCTATTGTCTCTTCACAGCTACCGAAAAAGTGTACAGAACCTTCATTCCATGATGTACGACCAGCCCCAAACACCTCTAGAGCGCGCCATCTTTTGGACAGAATTCGTGCTAAATCATGGAGGTGCCAAGAAACTGCGGGCAGAGGGCGCTAACCTAACCTGGCGTGAATACTATGAATTGGATATATTGGCTGTTACTTTTGTTCTGGCCATAGTACTGGTATTTTTAATAATTTTAGTACTTTTAAAATTTATTGAGGTGGCAAAAGGTAAAAAACTGAAAATGCACTGATAATACAAAATCAAGCTCAAATATAAATGAGACGACCCACCTCGATAAGCCCAAGAGCCAAAATTTTGGTACAAAATTTTCCCATATGTTTTAAAGTTTTATTATTTGTAAATGATATAATTTTTAGGAGATTAAAATTATGATACTAAATTTGTTTTTGTTACTGATACTGTCTTTAAGTCTTCGATGGCAATTGGTTTCGTACAAGGGCGAAAGTGTTCGATCGCAACTGGTTACGAAGCTCCGGTTTCGTACACAGCTGCCCCCTCAGCACGGGGAGGGGATAAAAATTTTGTCCTCTGTTTTTATCCACCATCGGGAGTCAAAATTTTCTCGAAGGTGGATAAAAACTGAAGGGGTACAGAGACCGTAGCAGTGAGTCCCCAGACTCAGAGAGTAATCAATCCTTCGAAGCCTTTTTTCGTGGATGAATTTCCAACAGGACATCCGACTATCCTACCACGTTAAGGGTGCTATGAGGTTATTGAGGTAGTCGGGACTCCAACGACTCACTAAACCCTTCGGTGGACGGCCTCGATGCTTAGGTCTATGGGATGGTTGTTGAAACTTCTTCCAGTGCCCCCCCGCATAAAATCCTACTATGCCCTACCACTCTAAAAAAAAACGCCTATAAAAAAAGTTGGTTCCACATTTCGGTGAAAGCGACCCACCGAAATGTGGATCCAGCTTTATTCAACTAGCGATTCTGTCAAATGAAAAAGGTCCACAGGCTCAGTGCATAATCAATAAAAGCTAACGTAGGCTTTTAGCGGGGAATGTTTAAAAATGAATATTTATTGGACGGCCTGAATAACTGGTAGCCGTCCCACTCCGCGCACAATGGTCCATTTGACTTTAGCACCCACTCTTGCGTTTGGGCCACGTTGTAAGCCTATTGCTGTTTATTCATAACTAATATTTGTCTGGAAGAGATCGCTTTCAGCGATAAGACCGCCCATTGTGCAGTATTTTTTTTGTAAGATGAATTAGTTCACAATTTTATTTACATTTGGTGTTCAATAAAGAATATTGTATTGTATTTTATTGTGTAACATAATTGTTCCTTTTCATAGGGCTCGTCCGGAGAATTACTACCACCACAGGGTGGTAGTACTTGGCGGTTTCACACTTAACACCTTTATGCCTCCAGTTGACGGGCGCAATGCAGTGCCGTGTAGGCTATGTTCTTTGTGGATGTGACCTACGCGGTAAAGCATTGTTATAGGCAAGAGATGCATTAAACACCAGTTGCTTGTCCCCAGTTGTATGAAAAAAAAAACATTGCTTAGAAATAATATGTACAATATTTTATTAATATTAAATAAATATTTTTAAATTTAAATTAATATTTGTATCTAAAAATATATCAATAATAATAATAATAAATATCAAAGGACATTATTTTTTTTACAGAGAGCCACCTAGCCCCTAACTAAGCATAGCTTGTAATTTAGGAACTAGATTACGGAAAGAATACTTAAATACTTTTTGTAAATACATACTTGTCATACCATACAACACCCAAACACAAAACAAACATGCATCACACAAATGTTTGTTATGGGTGGGAATCGAACCCACAACCTACAGCGCAGAACGCAGAGTTACTACCAACTTAGCTATGTGGCTTGTTACTATGTACAAAGGAAGCAGTTGTATTAACTATGGACCGTTACAAAAGGCCTATAGGCCATAACTCAACATTAATATTTATTAGTGTCACCGTATTATCTACTTTAATTTCATTGATATTTCTAAATTTATTAATAATATTATTTATGTCATAGCATTTTATTATCTGTGGAAGTATTAAAAGTTTAGTACATAATAATATATTTATATAGCTACCTTTGAATGTATACATATATACATAATCATGTTTAAATGATTCAAACGTATTTACTTAGATATGTTTTTTGGTGTTGTTTGTTAATTGAAATTTATAATTGTTTGTACTCTTTCATTATGTGCAATCAACCGAACATATTACTATCCTCTCCATCCTAAGGTTGCCTGGAAGATATCTTTTTTAGTTAATGATTATAAAGTCAATAATCAAATATGTTTTTGAGGTACATACCTTAGGGGATTTTATTCTCCGTTATCTTCTTTGTAGCCCGATCCGCGTTGGTATTTAATGCCACTTAGACCAAACACAACAACAGTACATTTCACCGACGCACGCATTGAGAGTGTTAGATACATCACAGGTCCAGATCCAGTCTGGACTCAAACTGTTAGAGCCGACTCATATACAAGCATGCTGCAGCAACGCAAGAGTAGTAGTAGAGCCCCTTGTAAAAGTGCTCGTCCGAGGAAGTACTACCACCATACCTATTTTGAATGATAAGCAGCATTACAGTGTTCAGGTTTGAAGGGTATGGTTGCTGGTGAAATTACGGGCACGCGAGACTTTACACCTTTATTTTATGCCTCAAGTTGACGGGCGCAATGCATTGCAAGGCTTCATTATAAGCAAGAGACAATAGGTTGGCTGCTTGCTTGTTCCGTCTCCAAGTTGTATAAAAAAAACGCAGCCAAAACAAATCCCTGAAACAAAAATCCGTTTGTTTAGTTATAGTACTTTGTTTAGTCAGCCTGGCTAGCTACCACCATTTTACTTATGCCTGTCGTTGTAAATCAAATCTAAATTGTTATATTACATTTAAAGGTAGGTAATATCGCCAGTTTCTCAGCTTTTCGAGGATCCCGGGTGAAGTGCTCTCTTGTCATAACTTAAAAATGATGAAGGCTCTACTCCGGTGTGCAAAAAAACAAAAAACTTATTTCCATCGCTTAACTACTTACATTTTTGTACCAACAAGCGAAGACCCTTGTCTCACGAATAACTCACCAAAGATGAAGTGACTCGAGTTTTTTTTTTTAATGATGGGCTTGACATCTAGGTTTCTTACTAAGGACTCGATTTTGAGCTAGGCTAACATGCACACATGCCTATCCTAGGCCTTTTATTATCTTTATTTAATTACTGCTGGACAGAGAAGGATCGGTGATCACAGTAAATACGCTAGACAGCGCACTTGTCTGCTGATTGCAATTCCGAATAAGTAATCGGTCGATGACTTTTTGAATTGATCCTAATATCTTACTGAATAAATGATTTCTTGTAATTATTGAAATGTATTTCATTGTATGGATATTTAAATTCTCAAAGTTTTTATATATTAGTAAGCAATTATGACAAAACACGCGAAACACTGTCTAGTCCTGTTGCGTATCTATGGGGACTACAAAAACTAAACCACGCTATGGTATATAGTTCAACCCCCTATTGCAAATGCTTCTATTGGTTTATTCGCAAGCTCTATTGCTTTGCTGAAAAATGTAACGCCATTGAATTCCTTTTTAACTGTAACGCACATACTTTCCTGCTATTACAATGGAAACTTATTAATTCAACATATTTACAATGAGGTTATTAACAAGTAGCGAAATCTTACACTCCTTCGTATGCGCTAAGGGGTCTGATAATAATCATTTATTTGCAAACATGGGTTTAACATATATAGATGACAAATTGTAATTAGTTTGTACAGCCATGATCAACTTAACAGCATGCAAATATTAAAATGATTACAATGTCAAAGTGTAAAAATTGTTAAATTAAAATTGAAATTGGATCAAACTCGTATAATATATTAATTAAGAAATAGTATAGAATATAAATTAAAATGCACAGTCATGTTAATAAATACTAAAACGACTATATTATGTTACTGGTTTATAATTTGTCGTTCAAATAATCAGTTATACTATAGTAGGCTTTTTGCGTAATAAACCTTTTTAATCTAATTTTAAATAACATAATGGAGGATAGCTCCAGTATGCTGGTGGGTAGACGGTTATAGATCCTCGTGGAGGCTCGCGGGTGTCAGTTCCGCGTGTACAAGGTAGTTCCTAAGGACACTGACCTGCTCGGAATGGTGCTCGGCTTCATCGTCAGCGTTCACGAGCAAAGGCTAGAAGTCTATGTAGAATAAGTCTTAGAAACACAGATAATTCTCGGGGTTCGAAAATGCTACAAATAACATTTTTAGGTTGAACCACTAGACCATAGAGGCGGTTAAAAATATTCTTCCCAGGGTTACATGGTGCCTTATACAAGGAAATTGAAAGGAAATTTATCTAATTAAAATGTTAACCAAATTTGTTACAGTTGTTAAAACTTTTTACTTGTCTTTTTTTTTAGATAGATAGACATATTATAATAAAAAAAAAATGCATTGTATAAGGTTTCATATGTATATGACTCAAAAAATAAATAAACAGGACGTAATTTTTTTACACGGATTTTCATAGACTTTTTTGCCGGCTCAGCGCGTTTCAATTTTCCCGCTTGCATGTTAATGCTACAGCAAAGACGTGCATTCTCCCTTAAAAAAATAATAGAGCATTTTCCTGGTAGTCAAAAATATGATTTATTTACTTTCCTTTTGTATCTTTTGAATGTTTTGGTTGGCCACTGTATTTTTTTATCTTGCGTTAGATTACTCAATAGTACTGACTTATAATTAAATATGAATAGTTCATTAAATGCGATGAAAATAACTTCACGTTCACTTACACTGAAAGTGCACAATATATTCATAAAACCGGTATAATTATTAATTATGTATAATAATCGCGATAGTTAAAAAAAACGCTATAATTATTATTGACACGTTTTAGATATACTTCGTGTGACTTTGTAGTCAAAATCGCAAAAAATGTTGTACACGGCTTATTTACAAATAATTACAAAACGCAATCCTGATTTCACTTTTGTTTTAATTGATATTTTATAGTCTTGTCAAAGAATCACTTGATCCAAATATGTCGCTGGGATTCTTTAGAGCAGGTTCATGTCCTGGAGTGGACTCTTTCGGGATGTAATGATGATGATAATGTACATCTATTGGCTTATGTTGATAAATGGCGCGGTGTCTGCTGTCAATACTACTAGCCAATGCTAATATACGGCTTCTGCTATGATTTATGATCAACACTTCATTAGCTTCAATAGTACAGTCGGCAATAAACAATATAGTTTTAATTTTATTTTCAAGGAAAGTCTACAGCTTTGTTTTTATACAGAAAAATATAGGTTAAGAATAGAAACATTAAGCCAAAGTGAGAGACAGTATATATAAGAAAGTAAATAAAAAACATTTTAATTAAAAGATAAACGAATAGTGATCACATTGATCACACACAAACGAATCTTCAAACAAAAATAATCCTAGTTATTAAAGAGCTACCTGAGCATGCGCCTAACTTTCCAAAAGTATTAAGAGTGTATGATATGTGAAATGGCTTAGCTTCAGCGATCATATCTTCCACAATACTGTAGCATTTACTTTGTAGTTAATGTATGTTATAGTTCAGGATAGATGCTAGAACGCTTGTGTTTCGAAAAGACGATTACATAAAATTTTCTCTTAAAAAAAAAACAAAGTTGGCTCTAATTTGTACCAAAAAAGTTTCGCCATTCAATAAATACGCCCAATTAGGCCTTGACATTTTGTACAGCAAATAAACACAGTAAACAGCAGAAGGCTTGTGTTTTCGATTTTCAAAATAATGTTTGTTTTACCGTTAAAAAATAAAACGTTGAAATTCGCGCGTATTTCTGTCATTTGATGGTCATAAGCGCCGTGGTTGAGCGCACAGCAATGTCACCTTTATTATTACTACGTCTTAGTTCGAAACTAGAGTGAAGTTGCGTTGTGTTGCTAATATTTTAAATAAATAAACAGATCACACTCAATCTATTTATATAGCTTTTATAGTGTTATTGATATTATAATCCAATAGAACCCTCACAGCTCAGTAGGTAGTAACTCTCCCTTTTACTCTGTAGGTTGTGGGTTCTAATACCACCCAGGACAAATATTTGTGTGATCAACACAAATATTTGTTCATTGTGTAGGTGTTGTATTTATTGTATCTTATTATATCGAAGTTTGAAATGACAAAAAATAAAGAAAAAATGAAAACTGGAGGGTTTGCAATAGTCACTGCTTGCCAGGCGGATTGGTGATCGCTGGAAAGGTTTACGACAAAACGCAGTAGGTAGGCGCTGCCTTGTACAGTGATATCCCTACGTCGACTTTTACGACGTTCTCAGACAGAGTTGGAGGGATCGAACGATTGCTTATAAATTTGAAATTCAATGCAATAACTCAACTAATATTAGACCATTGTACCTCAACATAATTAATGCAATAAATTACTATAACTATGAACAATATTGATCGTTAGATTGTCCGGCGTGCTCCATCGAACGTAGGGCACATCATCGCATCAGATTGTCATTCCAGATTGTGGTCAAACATAAGTCTATCCTACCTTTAAAAGCTAATAACAATATTTTTGATATTTAAGGTTAGATTTCTTTAATGTCACCTACTGCCTAGTTAAGACAATAGATACCATTATACTGTGGGTACCTATACAGTCCTGTCATTGCTCGTACAACTCGCTTTTGTTGCATAAGTTAGTAGTAATATTTAAAATGTACGGTTACTAAACGTTTACTTAATGTACGCAGCACCTAGGCCTTGTTATAAATATAAGGCGAGGCATTTTTTTCGTACTTCGTAGATCCTAGAAGGTATGACTCATAAATATGAATCGTCTTTTTGAATCTAAATTTTTTTTTATAATACAGCTTAAATATTTTTTTGAATAGTCATTATTGACGACACCTGTACCCATACAAAGCTAGTATAAACGAACAGTATCTTGTAATAAGTCTAGCCGGAAATAAACTTATCAAACTTATATTGGAAATTATATTATTTTTATTGATATATAATATTATGTCCAGTTTTAGAGTAGGAACACTAGGAATTGTTACTATTTCTATTTCTTAATAGAAATGTAATTCAATATAATTTGAAGATATGAAGGCTTTATTGTAAGTAAAAGTAAAAAAAAACTATTTTGTTCAAAACTATTTTCCAGCAAATATTTTGTATTTTTTCATCTTTTATTTATTCATTTTCTTTCTTATTTCATTTAAATCACATGGCTTTCACTATTATTGTAATTTTTTTGTCTAATTGTCCCAATATCTACGTGTAAACTGTAGAAACACAATAAACTGGTGAAGGCTCAGTAAACATAATAAAGAACACCATTTCCTCAGTTTTTATTACAGAGTTGGATGGTCGAGCATGGTCGCAGGCCTCTGCCTGTTCGTATGGCTTAGGCATACGCAAAATGTCTAATGCGTGAGTTCTTGTCTTCCGTCTATAAACCACGTTCAATGCTTGAGAAAATGTTAACTTCATCTATTTCGGTTGTTCCTGGCAACACACTCCAAATTACTTATCTTGACGAGGCTCGAAATGGCCGGTCCTCTCCGACCAATACCGGTCTTCTAATGGACATGGTTGGGTGCAAGGTGTTGCGCCTCTCACCAGTGCCATTGCGGTGCGGCTGTAGATTAACTTGATATACACGACTTTTCATGCACTAGGCCTGCCGGCAAGATTTTGCGCCACGCAAGCTTTAATGACATTATCCGTCGAGCTTTTACCAGTATCAATGTTCCAAACGTTCGAGCCGAATTGTCTGTTACGTGATGATCCCGAAGCGGCCCGACGATATGACTCTTGTCCCTTGGTAAATGGGTAGGCCCTTGGTGTGTGACGCTACGTGCGTTGACACCTTTCACCATCTCATCTGCCTTGCACATCAGTTACGGCTGGTGCGTCGGCTGATTCGGTCGAGGATCTTACTTATTTGAGTCTTTAGCCTTTAGCGGTCTAGACCTTGGGTCCGTGAGAAGCCGGTCACTTTATATTACAGGATAATGACATTATCCGTCGAGCTTTTACCAGTATCAATGTTCCAAAAGTTCGAGCCGAATTGTCTGTTACGTGATGATCCCGAAGCGGCCCGACGATATGACTCTTGTCCCTTGGTAAATGGGTAGGCCCTTGGTGTGTGACGCTACGTGCGTTGACACCTTTCACCATCTCATCTGCCTTGAACATCAGTTAGGGCTGGTGCGTCGGCTGATTCGGTCGAGGATCTTACTTATTTGAGTCTTTAGCCTTTAGCGGTCTAGACCTTGGGTCCGTTATTACAGGATACAAATTTCACACAGCGCCATCTAGCCCCAAACTAAGCGTTCATGAAATAGTCAGACAGACAAAAATGGAAACAACTACTGTTTGGGCTTCAGAATCGATAATAGTGTTAACTCCAGTAAACAAGTTCTGAAAATGTTTTATGTACAGGATTTTACAAACAGTTATTTCTAACACTTCAATATCACAAATATAAAATGGGCAGTAAATGCGCTCAGAGAAGATGTCCACCTCACAATTATAATTACATAATTGTGCATAATTTCTAGTAGAACCTATGTGATGATTTAAGGTCAGGTTCATGGTCAGCTTCTGGGAAAGCTTGCATCACAGTCCTCATCCTTACCTGACTAAAGCCCAGATGAGTCTAGAGATCAAGCGATTACCTATTTAAAATAAAATAAAATAACAGTAAATAAATGTTGGTTACTTTGGTAAAGCAGGTTATTTATTGCTTTTCAAATACACAATCACACACAAAATGTATTAGTATTAATTACATAGTTAGTGCTAAAAAAAAACTATAAACCACTCTAAAATTGCACAACTTGAACAACCAATGACAAAGCATAGTTATTTGTATCGCGTCTATAGCAACCTACCTACACCTTTGCATGTAAGCGTAACCGCTGTGGAGGGGCATTCACATTTAGAGTGGTTTATCTAAGACAAAGTGGAATGCCTAGCTTTACACATACACATACAGACTACTCAGTGCTAGTGGGGTTTGTGAACTGTATGATGACGATGAGGTAGGTGGCGCAGAAGCCGAGTACCATCCCGAGCAGGTCAGCGTCCAGCGGAACTACCTTGTACACGCGGAACTGACACCCGCGAGCCTCCACGTACCGGATGAAGTGGACCAACTCTTGGATTCTTACTGGATCTGCAACATCGGAAAGGGTTTGGAAACTGTATTGTATATTGTCGAAACATAAATTAAATCAGCGATGCTTCAACCCATTAGCAGCCCATGAGACAATTAGTCCGTTAACGCACTATAGGATATTTTGATTTTCAGATAAACCATTGTATCCTCATAGCTCAGTTGGTAGTAACTCTGCCTTCTGCGCTGTAGGCTGTGGGTTCGAATCCCACCCAGGACAAACATTTGTGTGATGAATATAGATGTTATATTTGTATACTCGGCATACTTGTACTTAATACCTACATAAATGAATGTTACAGAAATGTAATTAAGTATGTAGCCAAATCCAGTACTTATGTAGAAAACTTCTTCAGACGGGTTGAGCACGAACAAAAATCATGGAACACGCGTCATCGTCACCGAATGCTTTCCATGAGCTATAATGTTTACTGTGTATATACATATGTGCTTTTTTGGTGAACAAAAAGCGAGTAACTCGCGTCATCGTCATCGCACGCTCTTGTCAATTGTATCGTCGAGCTATTAGATAATTATGCACGACACTGTTACGCTAACTGACTCCACTTTTGACTTTAAACACATTGGGATTCAAATACCAACAATCTCAGCTGTTTTATTAGGCAATGATAAACGAAATTCAAGTTTTCACTTCCGTCGGCACTCCCAGAGTGCCACTGTTTTTGTTATTAGCCACTGTTTTAGATATCACAAAATTTCAGTTACAGTTACCTCAAAAAATTCGTTGTTCTGGCGAAAAAGTGTTCGAATTTCATGATTTGACTTTCTAGAATAATGAGATTATGATACCGTGTAGAGATGTGATACTTTTAAATGAGATTATTCACGTATCGAAAAAAAATTACCCACAGAAAAAAGTACCGGCCAGCAAAAAAACACATGTTTCTTGCGACAAACCACGCCTAGTACATTTTTTACTATGGTGGCAAACTTGTGCGATCAACTTTTGGTGTGCGCCAGCAAAATGTTGTGCTCTGAGATAATGATATAAAATTAAAGTGTTCTGAGTTGTAATTATGCGCCAAAAATAGGATTTGTGCGCCTTATACTTTCGGAGATATTTTACGATAAACGGATTTTGTGGGGTATGTCTGAAACAGTACTCCAGCAAAATATTGTGTCCGATACGGGAACCAAATACATCAATAGATAGCTAGGTCTTTACGCGGGTCAATCGTGCCTTGAAATTTGTTTGCCAGAAGGTTTTGGAGAAATCCAAGATTTTGTTGTGGTGACGTTTTGCAAATTTCCATATCTCGAAAACAGCTGGATGCTCCAATTTAAAAATAATACCACGAATAGACCTTGATTTGTGTGTTGTTTAGTATCTCAAACTAATTGGCGGATACATAGTAATTTAATAGTTTTTAAAATTATTAAAAATCGGATTTACAAGGATCGTAACAATGTGAATAAAGTAAAATGTGTCAAAAGTGGTGTTGTAAGGTGTCACTAGTTCAATGTTTTTTTTTCCATCAAGCAAGAGATTATTTTTTTTACTGGCCGTCACTTGCATTTTATGGTAAGATTAGAATAATCTCCTATGTGTAGATAGCCGTTTTTATTTTTAGATATTTAGAATAACAGTTTCCGCCAGAAGAACGTCCTACCAGCGGATTTTCTTAAATGACCTGGTAAGAACAAAATAAACACCAATAATTTGAGTATGACGCCGTGTAAATGTTTGTGATAAAATTAAATTCGTGATTGGTTCTGGAGATATTGCAATTGTTAACAAAATACAACTACCTACTACCTACCAGTAGGTACATACTTCAAGTACCTATTTTGACTATCAACAGACGGCTGTCCTATAAATCTTCATTCCAAATTACATAAAATTTACAAGGCAAATTACATTAAAATCCGTTCGCAGTAATATTTTTCAAATGAATAATCGTGAACCCAATTGTAAAGTAATAGTACCTAGTAATAGTATCGATATTCTTCGACTTAAGAGCGCGCCCAATGCCAGGAAAAAAACATATTTCACCCGCGCGTCTAGCGCGGCCCGATCTAGTTCATCTAGTTCATAAAGCTACCACAGCCGCAGCGCGCCACGATCGCTCGAGGTTGTGACGTTGAGCACAGTTGGTTGGTGCTAGGATTTTGTTTAAGTCCGTCTGGCTAGCTACCACCATCTTACCTAATTCTGTCGCCATAATAACAATTCTTAAAAAAAAAATGTGTTCCGGCATTCAGAGGTAAGATAGCCAGTTCCTCAGTTTATTGAGGATTCCGGGTGAAGTGCGCCTCCACCTTCGGCCTTATCTCAACTTGTTACCAGGTGAGATGAAGGCCAAGCGCTTCCTCATCGTACAATAAAAAAAAAAAAAGTAAATGCGTTACACTCAGATAAATCATGTAGGTACTACTTACACAATATAATTATAATTATAAATAATTATATATGTCATAGTCTATATATTTCCTCACCACGTTCTTCCAGTATTTTGTCATGAAGCAGCAGTTGAATGTGTTCGACTGTGGTGGAGACCGTACTGGCGGACAGTGCTGGCGCAACTGCCATTGATAGTGCTATAAATGCTGTAATGTAATCCAAGTACATATTTGGGTCATTTGCCTGAAAAATATAATTTGTTATATAGATACGGGTACAATATGTTCAAAGTTATCAAACTGTTTACCAGGGAACATTCGGGTTATCTAAGGAACGTTACAAACAGTCATAAAGAAGCTCAAGTTGTCCAGAATAGTACCAGACGAAAGCGTAAACATAATATGAATTTATGACTTTAACAAAAAAAGATTTAACAACCAAAAAAAGTGTAACAATCTTAATACATTTTCAATTGGCATTTAATTACTATGTTACCACTCATTATTATTGTTTACATAATGGTATATTTCAAAATGTTAATTATAATTTATAATGCCCTGCAGCGTATATTTTAACCGCCCGTCCATGTGGTCTAGTGGCTCGCCTTCCGATGTCAGATCCAGAGGTCCAGGGTTCGATTCCCAGGGGAAGTACAATATTGGCGGGTTTTAGGTTTTACGGGTTTTGTCTTTGTTTAAATCCGCCTGGTTAGGTACCACCATCTATCTAATTCTGTCGCCATGACAATAATTAAAAATGTTGTGTTCCGGAGTTTAGAGGTTCATTAGCCAGGTTTTCAGTTTGTTGAGGATTCCGGGTGAAGTGCGCCTCCACCTTCGGCTTTATCTTAACTTGTAACCAGGTGAGATTGAGGCCAAGCAGTTCCCCGTCGTACAAAAAAAAAACTGTTGATAAACAAGCCTCATAGCTCAGTTGGTAGTAACTTTGCCTTCTGAGCTGTAGGCTGTGGGTTCGATTCCCACCCAGTACAAGCATTTGTGTGATGAATATAGATGTTTGTTCTGTGTTTTTGTGTTGTATCATATAGTACGTATGTATTTACAAAAAGTATTTATGTATATCCGTAATCCAGTTCCCATATTATAAGCTATGCTTAGTTTGGGGCTAGATGGCGTTGTGTTAAACTAATGTCCTGTATTTATGACTGTCGTTCAGAGGCAATTAATATATAAGATACGCACCGACAAATGATGGTACAGAATTCCTTTAACTACTATATATATTAAAATCATCACTTCCGGTAACGTGAAGCATAAAACGAGTACGAGCTGAAATAAACAATAAATATATCCACAGGAACGTAGTTTTGACCACCTTTTACTAAAGTTTTTTTATATGGCGTAGGTACACTTTATTTATGACAAATTAAATTATTATATTGTAGTATTTATTTGTTTATTAATAAATATGATTAAAGATTACGATATAGGTCATCTGGAGGAAACCGGCATGCATAGGCCATAGGACCATCCATATAGGATCAAAAGTCCGAATGACATGTTTCACAGGCTAGCATTCCGCTAAGCGGCGTTGGGCTTGCAACGTATCACGTATTGAATACTAGCTTCTTGCAAACCCTGGGTATGTGCCGAACGTAAGTTTGGAAAAGCCTCTGACTATACCCCTTAGAAGGTGATCCTCATAAGACCAAGCTCTGAGTATTGATCAAAGGTGAATTCCAAGGGGAAAAGGTCGTGGGTCTATATTTGTATATAAATATTACCAATTGCAGCAATTAAATTAATGCAATATAACACAAGCACTAAAAACCGCCTCAGTGGTATAGTGGTTCAGCCCACCGATTTCAGATCCAGGAGGGTTCGATATCCAGGTGGAGTCAATATTGTGCTTGGTTTGCGTGGTGTTAGGACTTTGTTTTAAGCCCGCCTGGCTAGCTACCACCATCTTGATTCGCAACCGTTCTCCGATGACCGATTCCCTAATTCGGTCGCCGTAACAAAAATTCTAATAAAATGTTGTGTTCCGGCATTTAAAGGAAAGATAGCCAGTTCCTCAGTTTGTTGAGGATTCCGGGTGAGGTGTGCCTTCACCTTCAGCCTTATCTCAACTTGTCACCAGGTGAGATGAAGGACAAACGCTTCCCAGTCGTACAATAAAAAAATAGAATGTTTTGTGAAAAGGTCAGAAAACAAGAACCTAATCAACGAAATACATTTTTATTAACAATATTTGTATAGATGTACACCAAACAATGCATGGCACTAAATAATGGTAATGGCGATACACTGACACTTGGTTCATCCATTCTGCTGCATACAGATATAACCACACTGCCTAAGATATTTATGTAGCAACTTATGTAACACAAAATACTTACCAGTGGATCCAAAGATTTCTTATATATTTCAAGTAAGTCAACATAATATTTATACATATGCTGGTGTGTGATATAACCAGACTTAGCCATTGTCAAGACTTTTACTAAATGTTTCAGTCGACAATTGACCGAGCAGAAAATGAAAGCGTACGATATAAGTAAAACATCGATACCTAGTAAAGCAACACTGTATGCATATGTCACTAAGGTAGTTGGCAAACTAAATTCAAATAGACAGTACAATATCATCAATAAAATCCTTATAGCTATAGAAATAAGGCAGGTACGCAATAACTTGACTTCGGTACTGAAAGACGATGTCACAATGCCGAATTTGGAATCCGTTGAACGTAAGCGACAATAAAAATTATAAAACGAATTGTCCGGCTTAGTAATAGCTAAGAATAATGCGTATGCAATGTATTTGGTGATGAAAACTAAATTCCATGCGTCATATCCCATATCGTCTTTGAAATTTAACGACTTTACCGTAATTGTATAAACGGTAGCGTAAATAACTAGTGATAACAATTTGACAAAAACTTTTGATGTTTTAGATCTGGAATAAAAGAATCCAAAGTCGAACCCAGTGACCACTTGACATACTTGGAAAAATGTTATCATACATTTGAGGGCTTTAGTTTTCTTGTGATGTTCCACGAAAAAACACATTTTTGAACGGTCGTCGGTCAGACAAGACTCCAATATACTGACGTGGTATGGAAGCGAATGAGTAAATATAATAACCACGTAATTAATCATCAGGGTAATATAACGTAATGATATCATCAGGGTAATATAATTAAATGGGTTAGTGTTGGTTGTTTTTCAGATAACCCCTCACTCCGTAAATAAATTAGTTTTATTTGTATTAAGTAAGATCTAAGAATATATTTTGTAGAATTGAAACTTGTGTGGCTATGCAACATGATTAACTAAATGTTTGCGCCGCGCGATCGACGAACGTGCACGCGGGCGAAGCTCGTGAAGAAGGGGTCTCTAAATGATCTCGAAACGTCAGCAAATCGACGTAAAAATTTTGTGGTAATAACCGTTTCTTTTAGTTAATATATTTTGTTTAAGTAATTGTGTATACGATTGCCAAAGTATTAGAAAAATCCTAAAAATACCATTTTTTTTATTGTTATTGTACGACGGGAAGCACTTGGCCTTCATCTCACCTGGTTTCAAGTTATGATAAGACCGAAGATGGCAGCGCACTTCACTTGGAATCCTTAGCAAACTGAGGAACTTGCTGACCTCTAAATGCTGAAATACATTTTAGAATTGTTGCAAAAGACTTAGGTAAGATGGTGTTACCCAGCCAGGAGGACTAAAAAAAGCCAACCTCCAACCAAACCAAGCTCAATATTGTTCTCCTCTGGGATCGAACCCGGGACCTCTCGATCTGACACCACATTTGACACCCCTTAACCACAGAGGCGGTAAAACAACACATTGATGAATATTGAAAACGAAGTCGTGATTTGATAACTCTGAATATGGAATTGTATCTTTACCTCAAATTTTAGTGATTTTTAGGAATACAACTAACCTTCTATTTTGTAATTTGTGTGGTGTTAAATGTTACTATAATCCATACATGTAATAAAATTGAGGCTAAAAATTCTGTTTTCAAATTTTGTCCGTATGTCCGCTTGTCAGTTTGTTTGTGCACGTGTGAGGTTATGGTACAAAGAGTATTTACAAATAAATAAATATTTTTAATAATAATTACAAGTTTTATTCTTGAGCAAGAATTATAAACTATGTAATAATGTATGTTGTACATTACAAAGCTATGTTTGTGACCACTGTTTGAGATTTAAGTGACTCTATACTAAAGTAAGTAGATATTATTTGACATTAACCTAATAATATATAATTGTTGATTGAAACATGTGTTATTTGTGTCTAAAGCTCTTATTACAATACTAAGCAAGGTTTTATATATAATTATTGTTCTAAGGTAATGTTATAAAATCAATGGTACCGGGAAAGTAGTAAAGCTACCTACCTAAGGTAGGTTTTGAAAGGTGGGGCGGGGTATGCCAGGTAGATGGTAGAAACATTACTGGCTAGCCCCGACAATATGGCTTGGCACTTTACTGAGAGAGGCCTGAGAGTGAACACGCGGTAAGTTGGTTGATACCTTGCTAATTCCCCGCAATACCTACCGTCATTTTATAATGTTTGGAGCATCTGTAATTGTTTAATTATTTTAAATATATCTGAGTAAATATGTCATATAGAGAAGGGAGTAAGTTAAATATGTCTGAATACAGTTTTCCTGATTGATTACCTTGTATCTATTAATTGAGATATAATGACTATGCCCTCCAATATATTTATGAAAATATTATGTACGCGCGTAAAAAAACATAAGCTTGTTTGACAAAAACTGTGATAAACATAATTATAATACTAGAAATAAGAATAAACTCGCTGTTCCCACAACGAGGCTCCATTAGGTTAATAAATCGTTCATAGGGCAAACTGTACGCTTTTATAATAAATTGCCAAGTGATGTGCTGAGCTTGTCAAATAATAAATTCAAAAATTTTGTAAAACAAAAGCTATCCAGGAAAGCTTATTATAAAATTTCAGATTACCTAGAAGATAAGAAAGCCTGGCATTAAAAAAAAAATGAATTTGCTCCAGTGAATAAATTGTAATTAGTATTAGATAATTTTAAGCTATTGTAATGGATCATGAAAAAAAAACTAGCCCGAGGTTCTTGCCTTTCTCCTTGTGTGCTGGTCGCGATTCCGAACAGGCGGTAGATTTGACGTTTCAAAGTGATCCTAAAAAATCTTACTGAATAAATATATTTGACTTTGACTTTGAAGATTAATAAAAGTACACTATGAATTAAATTATGTTTAATTTTATACTCAATTAGGTAACGCCCCCTCCATTTTCTAACACACGCGTATCTCCGGATGCGCTAAATCTATTTACCTATTAAAATAATTAAAGATTTAACGCCCTTTTTTACTATATGTTGACAAAACGGCAATATTTATACACACTCTGTGAAAATTTAAACTGTCTACCTATGACCTAGAGCCTCCAAACGAAAAGATGGACGTACAATGGATCCATAGTAATAGGGTACCGGGTATACGTACACATTGGGTAAGGAGCCCTAAAGAAGCATTAGCTCATATCTAGCAAAGTTAATGGCTATGCGTGAACTGTATGATGACGATGAGGTAGGTGGCGCAGAAGCCGAGCACCATCCCGAGCAGGTCAGCGTCCAGCGGAACCACCTTGTACACGTGGAACTGGCACCCGCGAGCCTCCACGTACCGGATGAACCGCTCTATCTCGCAGGCTTCAGATTCATCTGAAAACAAAAACCAGACCTGCTCATTATCAGATTGGCACATTTTACGTAATCATTTTGCGACCTGCACATTCTGCTGTATCACATTTTGGACATGCTTTTTTAAGGTCTCATTCCCACTGCATGTATTCTCTTTTCATTCTTCGTGTCTCACCTAAATGCACTTTCCATACGTACATTCAATTCAATTCAATGACTTAAACTAAGCACCAAACTTAGAACTAAAGATTTTGATTGGAAGTAAGCATATGACATGACTTACAAGGAAAACCTTTAGTTCCTTTAGTTTAAGTTTTGGCAGTGTAATAACGAACCTAAGATTCAGTGACGAGTTGTGAACACACATTTATTTTCATTTGAAATGTATGAGCTCTTTGTGGATAAAGGTGGCTCATGATTATATGTATACCTTTGTAGAGTCAGAGCCTTCCGAGCAAATGCTTTGTTCAACATTGATGTTAATTGGTGATTAACTTAGAACCTTGGCATAAGCGTAACTGCGTAGGGTCGTCTAGTTATTTAAACTTTTCATCAAAACTGTGTTGTACGCGTGACTGAACATTTGTATATAATTTTGTCAGCAATAATCAAAAGCTCACGTATATATTTACCACGCTGCTGAAGAAGTTTGTGATGCAGCATTACTTTCAATGTGCTAGTCTGTGCAGTCAGCATTCCGGCGCATATTGCGGGAGCGAAGATCAGCAGGTGTGCCACAACAACAGTAGCGTAGTTGCACCAAAACTCGAAAGAGTTCAACTGAAAACAAAACAGAGGCACTCGAGGAATGCCGACAGAAGTTAAAACTTGAACTTAGTCGATCTTTGCCAATGAAAGATACAATGACAAAAGATATGCTTAAAGACGATAAAGTCAAATGTATCAAAAGTGGTGTCGGTACGGTGTAGCGAGTTCAATGGTTTTTCCCCATCTCGAAAATGCCCAATGCGCTTAAAGCAGTTTTCACTTCAAAAACGTTATTACGCTATAAGGTAAGGTAAGGAAAGGAATGGAATTCGTTGCCATGAGTAATCCCGGGAACGAATTCTTCATTTCCATAGTTTTCTACTAAGATCTATGACATCTATAAGCGTATGTGTTTTAGTATACTCTAATTTGAATTGCCTTGAACACAGACGGCAACTTTGGCAAATTTGCGAATTGTATTTTTTACTCATTCCCTCCTTCCCCTTTCCTAGACAAATTGCAAGTGAATGATTCTTGCTATATATGCTAATGAATCTAATATTAGAGATACATTCCTTACCAGTAGGTTACTGTGCGTGTTGTATGCTAATGGCGAGTAAATAGATGCCATTACTTCAGGCACATTAAATAGCAAAGCTGCAAGGAACTGAAAGCAAATATTTAGACCAAAATTATAAAACATTTCAGTGAATAATTTTCATAGAAATTATTATTTAACTTTTTGCTTGTTGCTTTTGGGCTTGACTCATGTATACGATAGGTGATGAAGGTACAAACTTTGTTTCACTTCTCCCAGAGACCTATCATCAGGGCGAGTGTGATTGCTAGATAAGATCGTGGTCGCAGTATGAAACGAGACATGTAATTTTATAAGTTTTAATTTTTATTTAAAAAAAAAAAAACATTGTTATGTAATTAGTGTAAGTGGCACTGGCCGTTCTAGTTATTAATAAATAAATAAATGTAAGAACCTATAGAAAAAAGTTGGTGCCTTTATAAACTACATTATACGTGAATAAAACCAGTGTTCAAAAATGCATTCTGTAGTGCAAGGAGTTTCATCGCATTTGGGCTTCGTGGTTTGCCCACCGGTATCAGTATAGTATCGGTCTTGATCCTGGTCAAGGGTTGGTGATAGAGCTTTGTTAATGTCTGTCTGTCGCCATAACAACAATTCGAAATTGTTGTGTTCTGGAATTTAGGGATAAGATAGCCAGGTACTTAGCCTGGTAAAGATCTTCTTGAAATGGTGACATGAAGGCCAAGCTTTTTCATGTCGTATAAAAACCAGCAAGAAAGATTCTGAGTGCATTTTTAAGACTAAAACACTTACCACTGAATCAAAAGCAGATTTATATTTCTCAACTAAATCAACAAACGATTTGTAAATGTGTTGCATAGTAACGATGTCAATCATATCCATATCTAGTACCGATAAGAATATTCCCATTCGACAGTACGCAGAATAGAAGACAAAAGTGTACGTCAGCAGAACTACATCTGAACAGTGCATGATGACTATAAAAAATATTCTATTGATCATAGACAAAACACAAGTCTTTGTAAAAAAGCAAAACGTATACACCAAAACTGTTCTGTATACGATGCTCAAAAAAGTTGCGGCCAATATCTTCGCTTCCAAATTGTACGTCGTCTTAACTTTCAGGCATAAATCTATTATATCCATATCTTTGAGATGTTCAAAGAACGTGCTATCACTCTTGAAAACTGATAGCAGTAACGTATTAACCACGTAATGTAATAGAAGGATGATGTACCAGAACAGTACAACATCACTGAAAACTAGAACGTCTTTTAAACAAATAGAAAAAATAACCAAAGCTCGGAAAATTGATAACACTTTGACGATCATTTGGGTTCTAGGTGATTTAAATTTACAAAACCCAAAGTCTATACCTAAGAGACCGTAATAAGATTTGTAAACAAATGTAAAGACTTTGACAACCACCCTCTCATCTTGTTTGAAGAGAGAATTTGATATAAGCTTTACTGGAATAGCTGCCATAATTGAAATAACCTATTGTTGATAAGTTGTACGTCCATTCCAAGTTGGTATTCTCGAGAATGTTGTGTGCTACATAAAAAAATCAATGTCTATAGATACTTTTGTAAGGAAAATACAAGTTTAACATAACTTTTAACACACAAACAACAAGTACAGAGTTATACACAACTCATTTGAGTTGTGTATAACTCTGTACTTGTTGTTTGTTTAAAAAATCACATAAAATATCCATCATCACTAAACATTATCAGAGCAATAAATCAATTAATACACATTAGGTACCTACATTTTACTAAAACCCACATTTTACGGTTTTGTCTAGCTTTCTCTATTTTTTTCTTCCCACAATTCATCCCCCGCCCCTGTCGTTATTAGCCTTTTCGATGCTTAAAAACCCCTGGCAAGATCAGAAAACTTTGAGAGTCAGTAAACTTTGCAAACGCCTAACTCACCATTGGGGCCCATTCTAGCAGCCACCATGCACTCATCCTCTACAATACCTGAATCCTTAACTTTTTAGCCTTGTATTCATCCTCAACTTGAGGAAAAATTACTGCCTGAACTGAGCTGTCTAACAATATGGACAGGTATTTTTTTTTACAGGACTTTTATTTCACACATCGCCATCTAGCCCCAAACTAAGCGTAGCTTGTGATATGGGAACTGGATTACGGACAGAATACTTCAATACTTTTTTTGTAAATATGTACTTATTAAACAAAACATAGCTCAGTTGGTAGTAACTCGGCCTTCTGCGCTGTAGGTTGTGGGTTCGATTCCCACCCAGGACAAACATTTGTGTGACAAATGAAAATGTTTGTTCTGTGTTTGGGTGTGGTATCATATCATATAGTACGTATGTATTTACAAAAGTATTCAAGTATTCTATCCGTAATCTAGTTCCCATATTACAAGCTATGCTTAGTTTGGGGCTAGATGGCGCTGTGTGAAATTAACGTCCTGTAATATTTATTTATATTTATTTAATATTTAAAACAACAACCAAACACAGAACAAACATCTATATTCATCATACAAATGTTTCTCCTGGGTGGGAATCGAATGCTCAGCCTACAGCGCAAAAGGCAGAGTTCCTACCAATTGAGCTATGAGGCTGGTTAAGTTTGATTGCTCCCACGATCCCAATGCAATGCCTCGACTGATCTCTTTGGGAAATGTTGCCGAAAATAACCCTCCCCTTGATCTCTACGCCTCTTTGGAAACCCGCCTTGCTAACTATATACGGCGTTCTTTCCGACTTGCTTTTCGTAACATAAGCCTGCCCTTTTTTGTTAAACTTGGAAGCATGCTCATGCAAAGATAAGCTTTCATGACCATTGGATCGCGAGGGTTAAGAAAAAAGGGGGGGAGCTGGTCTCCTAGACCCCTGAGGTTATATCCATTTCAACCCACTGATTCTCATTAGCATTTAGTGTCACATTACAAACCTCTTCGAACAATGATAAAACCCATTAAAATTTGGGCCGATTTATGAGCTCTAGAATCCATTTCGGCTACCAGTTTTACGATCAATTTTTGAATGGACGTTTGGGTGGTATCATCATTTGTGGTTAGTGTCTTACCAATTAAAGTTTTCAGTGCTTTGGACTACGTCTAAGCTTTGCTTATCTTATCATTTAAAATTGCTTTTACACTAAAAATGGGCTGGACATCCTCATTTGCTCTCCAGTGCTCTCCTATACCGATTATATCTGTTGACTAAAGCATGATTTCTTTCGGTGACTAACTCCCAATCTTGCTCTTGTTTAGGTAGGTTCTATTAACCAGAGGGAATGAAAATTTACCTACATTCCTCAAGACCAAATTGCGACCTATAGACAAGAACAGACAGATAGATTGACACACGGACAAAAACATTTTTTGGCCAATCTTGAAACTGAGATGCTCCGCTCGCTCGATCAATGAAAAGGTTGATGTCGTAGTTAAATCCATTGCGTGTTAGTCGTGGCTTAAAAATCTACCTCGCCGGCCCACGAATGTCATACAAGTTTACCAAGGGAATCAAACAGAAACCAGCGTCCATGTGCATGTGCGTGTTTCCTAACAATGCGATACGATAAGTAAAACTGCAATTGTTAACACCAATCTGTCTGTTTACAATGTAGTAAATAATAGTGAAATTCAATAACACTTTATTGAACACACACATTACATAGTAAAATACAAACGTTAGGTTTGCCAAACACAGTGTAAAACTACCACAGTGCGAAACTTTCTCCCTACTGCTACTAAGATCTCGCTTGCACAGTCTCTCTTGCTCTCCGTGCTTGACTACGCCAATGCTTGTTATCTGGACCTCACTGCGGATCAGCTCAACAAGCTCGAGCGTCTCCAAAATTTTTGTACTAGGTTTATTTTCGGCCTTCGTAAATGTGATCATGTGTCACCTTTCCGCGCCAGATTTAAATGGCTTCCTATTCGGCAGAACCGGAATTTGCATATTCTTTCTCTTCTTTATTCAATACTTTTCAATCCCTTTTCACCTTCCTATCTTAAGGACAGTTTCGAGTTTCTGTATTCTTCCCACAACTTTTCTCTTAGGTCATCAGACACCCTATTAAAAAACCCCGACTCAAAGAACTTCTTTTTATAGTGGTTCGTTTACACCTGTAGCTCACCTGCATTACCTGATAGTAGGTATTAAAAAGACGACATAGCAACACACGTTTAAGTTGAAAGTTTATCAGTATTATCTATCAGTTTATTCTTAAATTAACATTTTATCCTTCATTATTATTATTATTATTATTTATGTAATTTTATGTAAGTGTATTTAATGTTTTATATTTGTTATTCGTATAGTCCGCCATCCTTGAAAGCCGTTATCTTCTCTGTCCATCCAGCGGTTGCCTGGAAGAGGTCGCTTTCAGCGATAAGGTCGCCCATTGTTTTACCAGTGACGCTTAGATTAAGTTTTCACTATCTGTAGTTTGTTATGTTATTTTTATATGGTGAACAATAAAGAGTTACCTATCTATCTATCTATCTGGTGTATCGGGTGGCCTAGCGTGGGTCTAACGTCAATAATCAGTTGTCAAACCTTACAGTTTTGGACGAAGTTGTTTTTTCTGTGGGTTGGGCATGAAGCGCAATCAGCGCTTAACCCGAGTTGAATATGGCACAAATTTCAGAATCTGCGTCGGGACTATCGTCACTCAGTTGGTTAGAGCTTTTCCGGTATGAAGAAAAGATTCGGGTCAAGTCCCGTAGCGGGTTATGAATTTTTGTAACATACCTAATAACATTTGTGTGTAACAATTATTCTTTTTTCAATTTGATTGGTGGCGAGAAGATCGATATCTAAGAAGCTGAATTTATAATGATTCATTATTTCTGATCCGTGAACTGTATGATGACGATGAGGTAGGTGGCGCAGAAGCCGAGCACCATCCCGAGCAGGTCAGCATCCAGCGGAACCACCTTGTACACGTGGAACTGGCACCCGCGAGCCTCCACGTACCAGATGAATCGTTTCAAATCTCTGACTTCGTTTTTATCTGAAAATGTAAGTCAAATAAATTGATAATGCCTATAATAGTCAGTTCCTCAGGCTGTTGAGGATTTCGGGAGAAGTGCGCATCCACCATCGGCCGTATCCATAACTTGAGGTGTTGAAGATGTGATGAAGGCAAAGCGCTTCTCCATCGTATAAAAAAAAGCTTCTGGGAGGTGCTTGGCCTTCATCTCACCTGATTTTTCAAGTTGTGATAAGGCCGAGGTGGAAGCGTACTTCTCTCGGAATCATCAAAAAACAGAGCTATGCCGGAACACACCAATTTTAGAATTGTTATTGTGGCGACAGATTTAGGTAATATGGTGGTAGCTCTGATCTGCATCCAGCAGCTCTGATACTGGAAGGGGGAACCACTAGATCAAAGAGATCGCTCGATCCTCATTTTTTTCAAGGTCAGTCTTGTAACTAATGTCATAAAAAAGAGATTTAATAGCTTCTGGGTAGGCTCGCTCCATCATCCTTCCATGAGCGAGATTCTAGCAGACCCATACAAAATGGAAAAAGGTAAATACCCAGACAAGCTTCGAGGTATAAGAGAGTTAAATTAAATTAAAAAAATCTTGATTACAAATATCTGCGCTCAGGTGAATTGAATATGACATTTGAATTTGCAAATCACATCAGGATTGGCTTAGAGCGTTTCTGGTTTGAGGAAAAAATGTGGATTCGAGTACCGTCGCGGGTTGTGAATTTTTGTGACATTATAATTTGTACTTGATTTAAAAGTTCAATAGATACTCGTACCTTGCTGTTGTAGTACTTTGTCGTGTAGAAGGACTTTCAATCTGCCCGCCTGTCATGTCATGCGCATGTCAGATATAGAGCTGCTACAACTATGGCGTAGTCTGCCCACAACGCTATCGACAAACTCTAAAATTATCCGCTGCCATGTATATATTTGCAAATAAATACTTAACATATGAAAGTTATTGGTTAAAAATATGAAAAGGATACCCATTTCTTCGTGCGCATTACTTCCAATATTGTGAAATATATCGGTGCCATGGTTAGAGGCACGTTGAAAAGCAATGCTGCTAGGTACTGCAATGAAAACATGTCAGTAAGAGTATTAAGAGGGTATCTTAATTTAAAAAAAGGAAGTAAGTAAAGCACTTGGCTTTCACCTCACTTCATCCGGAATCCTCAACAGACTGAGGATTTGACTATCTTACATCTAAATGCCGGAACAAAACCATTTGGAATTGTTCTTATAGTGACATACTTTGGAAGATGGTGGTAGCCAGGTGGACTTAAACAAAGTCCTACCACCAACCAAACCAAGTACAATTTGTACCGTCATGGGGACTGAACTCGAGTCCCCTAGACTACTTCAATATCCCATTAATATTCACTGGACAGAGCCACTTCCAATGTTTTTGAAAAATTTAATTATAAATTCGCGATAACCATAAATCTGTTTTATATCGCCAACACGTCATTAGCATGTCGGTGACGCGAATACATAAATGTTGACCCTACCATAAATCTCTCAATGCGGCTAAAGAAGTTTTATTCTTCAAAAAATTGTATCTCACTTCTGTGTTGTCATAGAAGTTATCTATAAAAGTGTTAGTTACTTACCAGTCGTTCAAACGCCAATTTGTATTTTTCAGCAACATCAACAATCAATTTGTAAATATGTTGCATTGACAGAAAGTGGCAATCTATTGTTTCACAGAGCGATATCAACTCTTTCAATCGACAGGACACAGAATAGAATATAAAAGCTTGGGTGATGAGCGCTGCATCAGCAGCATGAAGCATCAAAATGTAAAGAAAAATACAGAAATAGGTGAGCCTACATGAACCAGTATAAGAACAGTAAGTCACTGTAACCAGGAATCTATACAAAAAACTAAAAGAAAGAGCCACCAACAATATAAATTGCAATCGAAAGAACCGGTTCGATTTTAATGTTTTATCAATTACATCGAGATCCAAGAGAAAATTAGAAAAGTTGGTACCGCGCTTGAAAACTAACAATAACGACACGTAAGTCGCGTATTGGAAGAGGAATATTGTAAACCAGAAGAATACGTAAATATTTCCAAATAATTTCACATCTCGTGAGCACAGGTAGCAAAACAATAAACATTGGGCCAGAGCAAAAACTTTGCCAACAATTGTGACTTTGAACGATTTGAATTGTATAAACCCAAAATCAAGACCCATGAGTACATGGTACACTTTGTAAACATTTACGAGATATTTGGTTGATTTCTCGCTACTTTCATCGAACATAAGGTTTATTTTAGGCTTGATGAATGATGCCATAGTCACTATAAATACAAATACGATTCAGCTATCGACTTACATCGATAGGTGGCACAACAGAAAGGATAGGTTTTAAAATAGAATTCATTTTCGAAATCGACTAATGTCGACCATGAAATGTTAAAAGCATTGTTATTGTGCAAGCAATTATTCATTCTTCGATAAACAATCACCACAAAGTATTATCGCTACCGTAAATCTGATGTAATCTATTTATGAAAGTATAATGTTTTGTTTATTATTCGATGTTATTTTGTGTATGCCAAAACAAAGCGTTATTGAGTTCAATTCAATTTAGTGAGCCGGCCCTCGTTTCAAGATCTATAGTTTATTGCTACACTTGGCCTTCATCTAACCGGGAGTCAAGGTATAATAAGGCCGATGGTGGATGCTCACTTTACCCGGAATCCTCAACAGTCTAGGAACTGGCTATCTTACTTACTCTATTATGCTGAAACACAACAATTATTTTTTTTTGTTGACGTCGCTTCCGTAGTCTAGTGGTTTGCCCACCAGTGTCAGATCCAGAGTTCCCGGGCTAGATCCCCAGGGGAGTACAATCATATGCTTGGTTTGGTTGGTGGCAGGACTCTGTTAAAGCCCGCCTGGCTAGCTGCCACCATCTTACCTAATTCTGTCACCATAATAACAATTCTTAAATTTTGTGTTCCGGCATATCGAGATAAGATAGCCAGTTCATCAGTTTGTTATTATTTTACTTACCCTGATCCGTATTTGATCAATATCCACCATGGTAAGCATTCAAGGCCATAAGTAACATTAAAATTGAAAATAATTTAATAATGGAAATAGGTGATTCCTAATCCGGCATAATATGAAGGTCGTTATTTTCTGATATAGATTTGATGCGTTCATTTCCGGCTAGCGTTATTAAATTATGTAAAAAATATATGTAGCTACGTTTATACATAGCTTTGAACGGGTTATACAAACAGTCATGTAGCGACACGTACGCTACTATATTTTTTTTAAGATAGAAAGAGACGACTGGTATTTTAGAGTCATACCTTCTAGGATCTACGGAGTACATCATTCAAAAATATCTATTTCCATACGTTTTTGTTTATGCATGGAGATCGAACAAGTAAGCAGCCCAGTGCCTTGCCTATAACAACCCTTACTGCGTAGGCAAACGTTTTAAATTGTACCTACCTAAGAGACCAAGTGTGGTACGAGCAATGGGAGGAGGTATATAGGTATATAGATACCCAAAGTATAATGGTACCTACTGTCTTATGTTTATATGAGGCAGTGGGTGAAATTAATGAAGTCTATTTTATTTAGTTATTAGCTCAATACTTATAATAAAGTAATACGTTTTTTAGGTAGGGTAGACTTATGTTTGACCACAATCTGGAATGACAATCTGATGCGATGATGTGGCCTAAGTTCGATGGAGCACGCCGGACAATCTAACGATCAATATTGTTCATGGTTATAGTAATTTATTGCATTAATTATGTTGAGGTACAATGGTTTTATATGAGACATCATCATTATCATACATCAACAGCTCATTAGTGTCCAATGCTGGACACTAATGAGACAATAAGAGTTATCTATCTATCTACTACTTCAAGATTACATTCCTAGATTGTACTCAATACAAATAAAACTAAGTGTGTTATTATTTTACGAAGTGAGGGGTTATCTAAAAAACAATCATCACAAACACATTGAATTATATTACCCTAATGATAATGAAGCGGTAACGTGGTTGGTTGATTTACTCATTCGCTTCCATACCTCGTCAGTTCACTGGAGACTTGTCTGATCGACCGTTCAAAAATGTGTTTATTCGTGAAATATCACAAGAAAACTAAAGCCCTTATATGTATGACTCTATTTTTTCAAGTATTTCAAGTGATCACTGGGTTCGACTTTGGATTCTTTTATTCCAGATATAAAACATCAAAAATTTTAGTAAAATCGTTATCACTTACTATTTACGCTACCATTTCTACGATTATGTTACAGACGTTCAGTTTCAATGCCAAAATGGGATTGTATATCTGGTATTTCATTATAATCGCCAGATATATCACAAACGCATTATTCTTAGCTATTACTAAACCGGATGCATCGTTTTACAATTTTCATTGCAATTTACGTTCAATTGATTCTAAATTCGGCACATTTAGTTCGTCTTTCAGTACTGAAGTCAAGTTGTTGTGTACATGCCTTATATCTATAGCTTTAAGGTTTTTATTATTTACATTGTACTGCCTGTATGAATTTTGTATGCCAACTATTATATTGACATATGTATACAGTGTTGCCATAGTAGGTATGGACGTTTTAGTTGCATCATACGCTTTCATTTTTTTCTCTGTCAACTGTCGACTGAAAAGTCTGTTAAATGTCTTAAAAAAGACTAAGTCTCATTATATCATACAACAGCTTATGTATAAATATTATGTTGACCTGCTTGAAAAACAAAAGAGTACTTTGGATCCACTGGTAAGTAATTTGTGTTACTCATCATTGGCAGTGTGGGTAAATCCGTATGCATTAGAATGGTCATGTATCAAGTGTCAGAGTGTCGCCAATATTTAGTACCTATTTGAGACTTTGTTATAACAAACATACACATATACGTTTGGTGGAACATCCATATAAACATTGTAATTATGAGTGTCTTTGGTTAAAAAATATTGTTCTTACCTTTTCACGACAACTTTCTTTTTGCCTTTTATCAACTGAACGGATCTTATTGCCCTTTTTAATAGCTATTCGAAAATCACGAATAAAAGACATAGCATGCCTTTTTATTCGTGATTCATTTGACATTTTGATACTTTAATGCTCGGTGGTAAATAATAAGGCCATATGAACATTAAAAAACACAGTTTATGCCCACAGTGACACGGGAGACAAATTACAAAATAAAATCATTTACAACAGTTGCATTAAAATCACACATACGGGCTCTAACTAACTTTACATGGCCGACCTCACCCGGTTCCCTGTATCGCAACACCACGGCACAAAAGCGCGCCATCACAGTTTCACCAAATGCCGCGATTGGTCGACGCGATATGACAGCGTCGCGTTCGATCCAATCACGTAGATCTTTTCAGGCTCGGATACGGAGTCTTATCGATGTTCCGTTCCGAAACTTTAATACGTTCAAAAATGTATAAAATAGGGCTATAAAATATATACACGAACCCTTACAATACTTTAATGGTTTTTTCATAAAATAAATATTTTATTAAACAAAATAGGTACGTAGGACATAATATTTGCTCCTTGTTTGCCGCGAATCACGCGAGCAATGTCATACACATAAATAAGTTTGCATAACTGTTCATAAGTAAGTTTGACAAATATATGAACGCAGCGCGCACTGCAACGCTTCTGTGGGTAGCTTCATTGTTTATTGTAGTTTAGGACTAGAAGGCGTTGTGTGAAATTGAAGTTCTGACATACTTATTTATGTATTTATTTCAGCTCGTACTGACTTTATGCTCCACGATACCGGAAGTGATGATTTTAATATATAACGTTGTTGAAGGAATTCTGAGCCATAAAATATCGGTGCGTATCTGATTAACTGCCTGACTGCCTCAGAGGGAGGGTAATATTTTTGTATGTATCTAGGCTGCAGAGCGTTACAACTATTTCATAATAACGCTGTGCAGCTTAGACGTCATGCTTGCTTGGAATTTGAAAAGTAAGGTTTCATTTTTTCATTAAATTGTGGAAATGTTGTAAACAATTTTAATGTGAGGGTATGAATAACAAATAATTAAAAATAATTATTTAGAACACAATGGGTATCAAAAGAATGGTAATTAGTATGGTAATATATTTATATATATATTTATGTATATATATATATAAATTCTCATAAAACAAAGGTATACACGTATACTCGTACGTAATAAAAGTATGAAAATTAACAGTCGGTTTTTTGATCCATCTCCTGAGACCACCTGGCTGAATTGTGGAATGTTCGTTTGATGTTTTTTAACCGACTTCAAAAAATGGAGGAGGTTCTCAATTCGGGTGTATGTTTTTTTTTGTTTGTTTGTTTGTTACTTGATTTTTCCACCAATTCGAAATAGATTTTGATGATTCTTGTTATGTAGGTAGGCCATACTTGCGAAGTGGTCCCATAGAAATTTTATCAAAATCGGTTTAGCAGTTTGGTTTTTATATCAAAATAACTGGAAAATATATGTCATCCAAGTAAACGATATTGCGTATTCTGCTTTCCTGTGGTGTTTACGGTCACTAGAGTAGACCTTTTGAACCGCTTCCTTCCAGTATCATCATCATCATCAGCATCATCAGGGTTTTGCCATAATCACCACGCTTGGCATGTTGTTGATCGCAGTAAGTGTAGTGAGTGTAATACGTAGTAGTATTACACTCACGCATTCTGGCTATTAATGCTGTATACATGTATCATCATCATCATTACAGCACATAAAAGTCAACTGTATAGGACATGGGCCTCCCCCAATGCTAAAGAAAGCAATGGAGGGTTTTGCCATAATACTCACGCTTGGCAGGCGGGTTGGTGATCGATGACTCTTTAACGACTACTACTGCATTACCTCAGAACTCCGTTATAACTCAACCGATTCGGAATATATTTTCATACAAAAAATAACGTATTATTGCACCCTCACACGACTCTGAAATAGTGCCTCGGAGACGACATGGTGTCGTAGGTTTTTCAATGAAAAAAAGCTAAAGAATAACTCTTTTTGGAAAAAAATGGAACCGAATTCACCACTAAAAACTTACAAATAACTCTTAGGGTAAGTTCATATAATTTGAAGGTGCCATACAATAAACATGTTGTTGTGCTTGGCAATTCGGCTCCAACTTCATATTATATGAACTTACCCTAAGAGTTATTTGTAAGTTTTTAGTTTTGAAGTCGGTTCCTTTTTTTTCCCAAAAAGAGTTTATTTATTGTTAGTTTTATTGTCATAACGCAATGGATTTAGTGGTGGGTTCCTGTGGATTATGTACGCGCTTATATTTTTGGTAAATTGTGCTTGTGTAAAACGTAAAATTCACCACCTTTCAGGCTACGTATAACAACAATACTATCTGTTATTTAGCTATAGGTACCTGTATCAGGGGTGTGTCACTCCGAAGTATAGGTACGTTTAGCCAGAGATCCTCCCGGGGAGAATGACGGCAGTAGGTTGCCACTCGGCTCTCGTCTCGGGTCGCACGCTAACCGTGTCGTCACCGTGCGTTATTCTTGTGATTTTTATTTTATTTTATTTTATTATTATGACTTCTAAGCATAGTAATTCTTTTAAAAGATACTGTAACGTATACGGGTACTATGAATATACGGTAACATTTTTTTACACTTCGACAGATACTTATTAAATGGTAGGTAAGCCATTATATATTCAAACCATCACATAAAAACCTACATACTCTGTAACTTTATCTAGTTAGTACCTAAATGCATAATAAGAAAGAGATTGATACAGACCTACATAGCCATTTTAGGATGTCTAAAAGAACCTACCTAGTTTCCCTACGAACGAAATATGAAAATCTACATAAATACCTAGGTATTTATGTAGATTTTCATATTTCGTTCGTTCACAAATAAAATTCGATTGATAATGTAATAGATAAGTACCTGCCTACACCTACCACCGTTTCATTCGCCTTCTCAAACCGCGCAGATCAACTGAACAGGTGGATACATGTTTCGCGCACTGCCGTACCTAATAGTCCCTAATACCCAGTAATAGTTGCGTATGTTTGTAGTTATCTAGCCAGCGAAAAATCTATATTTGGTGAGAAACTTAAGTAGGAACAGACAGACATGATTTGCCAATAAAAAATCCGTAGTAGGTACCTACCATGTATGTTAAAGGGTTATCATTACACTTTCTTATTAAAGGTAGTTTGTTGACTAAATAGACATAGTTTACTTTACTGATTTATTTTAACATAAATTTACCAATATTTATATCGGCGAGTGGGAACCCTATGCTCTGACCGCAAAACCGGTTCTAAGTCAGCGGTACCAAACAGAATATGAACGCTAGTGTCACACAATGAGATTCAATTTCTCGTGCAAGTGGTAACAGTAGCTACATTTTTATACCTAAACATGGCTTTTGTTAGAGGGTGATCCTTCTATTCGTAGTACTATTAGTTATTCTATGCCTACGCGTTTGACAGTTCATGGTAAATTGTAACTTCAAAATACTTAACGGTATATAGTACCTCAGATTAGCAACTCAACGCAAATTTATTCTAGACATTGCTGTGCGCTCAACCACGGCGCATTATATTTTCAGGTATATGACCCAAGTACATACTTGGATAACATTGGAGCATTATTAACACTATCAGTGACGGTCGCGCCAGCACTGTGCGCCAGTACGGTCTCCACCACAGTCAAACACATTCAACTGCTGCTTCATGACAAAATACTGGAAGAACGTGGTGAGGAAATATATAGACAGTTTTTTTCTGTTGTACAGTCACTCCTACTTCCGGTTCTTGATTACGCTGATGCTTCCTACCTAGACTTGCAACCGAAAGGCAATTAAATAAGCTTGAGCGACTGCAAAACGGCGGTATGCGATTCGTATTTGGTTAGCGCAAGCATGTCCATGTTTCAGAGTTCCGCAGGAAGCTTATGTTACCTTTACGGCTTTGTCGAAATTCTTGTGTTCTGTTCTTGCTTTGTTATATTTTGTTTGCTCCTATCTTGCCCCTTTATCTCACGTAACGTAACGTTACACTTTTCGACATTTTTCTTACCCTCGACCATTTCACTCTTTTCAAACTCTTCTGAGTTGAGAACTGAAGATGCCTGAGCATTCCTCCTCAGACTACGGCAGTTATTTTACTGTCCAGGCTGAACACCTGTTGAATGCGTTGCCTTTTTCCACCAGACAGGCTTAAACACTGCTGATTTCTTAAACCCTGGTAAGGGAACATTATTTGTCCTCTTGCGACTGAATTCTGGTTGGAACCAATGAACTTGAACTTGAAGGATTTTTGCGTAACGCTCCGAAACGAAATTATGTTTGTCTGTTGCGGTACGGGAACTATTTGGTCGTATCCCTAACCCCATACCGCACCGAACGAACGCTTAATTTGCCGCAGCACGCAAAATTAAATAATCACGTATAATGCTAAATATGAGTCATGCAATAATGAGAGCAGAAAACAATATTACTCAGTGTAGTGGTTCAGGTATGACTAGTAAAAACCCAATACTATAGTTCAACAGAAAAAAAACATGTATTTACAACGTAACATTTAATAAAAACACATACACCACATCACTTTTCCTATATATATATATATATATATATATATATATATATTATACTACTAGGAGACGGGACAAGCAAATAGTGCACCTGGTGTTAAGTGTTCTCTTGCCTATGAAAAAGCCTTACTACATAGGTCACATCCACAAAGAACATAGCATACACGGCTGCGTTGCGCCCGTCAAATTGAGGTATAAAGGTGTGAAGCCTCACATACCCGTAATTTCACCGGCAACCATACCCTTCAAACCGAAACACAGCAATGCTGCTTGGCGGCTGAAATAAGTATGGTGGTAGTAATTCTCCGGACGAGCCCTTTCACTAGGGGCTTCTACTACTCTTATATTTAATGAGAACTCTTATCCTTTGCCATACGTTTTAATTTGAATGTAGCTTGTGTTATTATGTACCTATTCATATATGTAACAATACAAGGAATGTAAGCTATGTATGTTTGTGTGTGTGCTATAAAGTATAAAAACATATATGACCTTTGCAAACTACAATGAACAAAATAAGCGACAATCACGAACATCAATATAAGCAGAATAATTAAAAACATTTAATTTTTTGAGAAAGAGTTTAACAGCCGTGATATTAACATATATAATTGATATACAAAGGTTAAAAAAGTGTGTAAGTTTAATTAGGAATGTCAAAAACCTATGTGCTTAGTGTGCTACAGTAAAGTGCATGACCAGTAAAATAAGTAATTTCAACAAGGTAATATTATTTCTATCCTAATCTAAGTCGATCATTATGCATCAATTTCATAATTTCATTCATTGATCGCATCGATTTCACATGCCTATTAATCCTGTTATTAGTTCTTATAATTTTGATACATATAATTTGTAATCTATGTTACTTTTTTATTTTTTATACTAGTATATCCCATCCCTTGTACTATTAACGTTTCATGCGGCACGAGAAGCAATTTCCTGTAAAATCACCGAATTTGAAAAATGCCTATAACTTTTGAAATATCACATAGAACACCGGGCGACTGTAGGTATGTATAAACAAAAATTTAACCTATTGATTAGCTTAAATATTTTGTGCAAGAAAAGAGTTTCCATGCCTTTACGGACCTTCAAAGTCAGGACCTGATACGAGAAAACAGAGGTCGTAACGCATAGCTGGTATTATTGACATTGGTAGTATATGACACGTATCGCGCTGGAAGTAAGTATTCTTCTATCACTAACGCTCTGAATGTGTTAATAGCTTCGCTTACGCATATCAGACTATACGTACAACCTTCACTAAATTCATCAAGTTGAATTTATAAATTTTCAAATAGAAAGTGTTCCAACAACTTTAAGCACATAGTTGTCATACATTATTTATTTTATTATCAAACAAAGAACTCGAATATGCAAAAAATTTTTTCAAAACCTCACTTTTCCAGTAAAACTATAAAAATATATAGATTTTCTTAGACTTATATACATTTATTCAATAAAAAGTACAATTAAACTAACTATGTACAAAGGAATCAGTCAGATTACCTAAGGACCGTTACAAACGGCCTATAGGTAACTCAACTGTTCCAGACCAGTACCAGACGGAAGCGTGCCCAAGACACTGGCTGCATTGCCACGCTGAATAGCTATGCTAATTCGCTGGCCTAAATAAGAGCCAGCCCTTGGGTCACGTGTCGCCTCAATCAAAAGCCCCGCAATATTTTTGAAAATAGATTTTCTTTGATACAGAACTTATTTTTTTTGAAATCTTGCACGTAAATCTTAACATGACTTTTCGATAACTATCACGGTTTCAGACTTGGCCTCAGTGGCCCTGGAAAAAAACTCAATCTAGGCTATAATTTGACAGGTTAAAATTAACTTCTATGATTTTATTTCGTCGTTCACAAGTGATTTTATTTATTTTTTATCTTCGTGTAGAATGTCCTATAGCTTAACAACCTTGGTCTTAAAGCTTCAAATAGGCTTCATAATAATTGCTAGTAATAAGGTGAAGGAATGATACAAAGAACTTTTGGAAAACTTTTAGTTTTTTAATCCGATTGCAAAATTTACGTTTCGTCAGTAGGTACACATTACAGTTTCCAAACCCTTTCCAATATTGCAGATCCAGTAAGAATCCAAGAGTTGGTACACTTCGTCCGGTACGTGGAGGCTCGCGGGTGTCAGTTCCGCGTGTACAAGGTGGTTCCGCTGGACGTTGACCTGCTCGGGATGGTGCTCGGCTTCTGCGCCACCTACCTCATCGTCATCATACAGTTCACAAACCCCACTAGCACTGAGTAGTCTGTATGTATGTGTATTGCTAGACATTCCACTTAGTTATAGATAAACCACTCTAAAAATGAACGCCCTTCCACAGCAGTTAGGCTGATCGGCCATCGGTCACCGGCCAAATAGACATAATGGTCTTAGTCACTGGTTTTTAGTCACCTTTGGTGAATGGCGTTTGTTTACATTTTTTTCTAGCACTAATAAACATTAAGATTTTGTATGTGGCAATGTCTGCAACCCTCGAAGGCGTTATCCGTTTTTAATGAAATTTACTCTGTGTAGAGATATTGTAAAAAGAAATTGATTGTCGCTGAGGAATTTTGAAAACTGAGGTAGTTTTTGATATATTTGGACGGAAATATATACACTTTTCGGCCAATTCTTTTTAATTTCATTATTAATATTATTCTTTAACAATTATTTTATATTTTTTTTGTAAGTGAAGCATAATTAAGAGTTATCTATCTATCTATTACTTCAAGATTACATTCCTAGATTGTACTCAATACAAATAAAACTAAGTGTGTTATTATTTTACGAAGTGAGGGGTTATCTGAAAAACAATCATTACTTACCCATTGAATTATATTACCCTAATGATAATGAAGCGGTTACGTGGTTGGTTGATTTACTCATTCGCTTCCATACCTCGTCAGTTTACTAGAGACTTGTCTGATCGTCCGTTCAAAAATGTGTTTATTCGTGAAATATCACAAGAAAACTAAAGCCCTTATATGTATGACTTTATTTTTTCAAGTATTTCAAGTTGTCACTGGGCTTGACTTTGGATTCTTTAATTTCAGATTTAAAACATCAAAAATTTTAGTCAAATTGTTATCACTTACTATTTACGCTACCATTTCTACAATTATGTTACAGACGTTCAGTTTGAATGCCGCTATGGGATTTTATGTCTGGTATTTCGTTTTAATCACCAGATATATCACAAACGCATTATTCTTAGCTGTTGCTAAATCGGATACATCGTTTTACAATTTTCATTGCAATTTACGTTCAATGGATTCCAAATTCGGCATATATAGTTCGTCCTTCAGTATTTAAGTCAAGTTGTTGTGTACCTGCCTTATATCTATAGCTTATAGGTTTTTATTAATAACATTGTTCTGCCTGTCTAAATTTTGTTTGCCAACTATTACATTGGCATATGTATACAGTGTTGCCTTAATAGGTATGGACGTTTTACTAATATCGTACACTTTTATTTTCTTCTCTGTCAACTGTCGACTGAAAAATCTAGTACATGTCTTGAAAAAGACTAAGTCTCGTTATATTACACCACAGCTTATGTATAAACATTATGTTGACTTACTTGAAAAACAAAAGAATGCTTTGGATCCATTGGTTAGTAATTTGTGTTACTTATTTATCTTTGGCAGTGAGGGAAAAAAACAACGTTTAAATTAAGTAATAAGTTGCAAATTATAGCAGTATTAATTGGGCTATTTAAAGATTAATGCGTTATTTTTATTCGTTCTTATAACTAAATAATATATGTAAGTTAATTTGAAATAATGTACGTCAAACAAAAATATAAATCTACTTGTTTTCCGCGAATCGACCGCGAATTTCGCGTTGGAAATAATTGGTTTAAAAATATATAATTATGTATGTGAGACTGTAAGGTATTTATGATATTTGATGTAAGTTTTATTTACTGGTCTCAAATAAACGTGTATTATTATTATAAGTATGTTTATCAAAATTATGAACGCAGCGCGCACTGCAACGCTTCTGTGGGTAATTTAATTGTTTATTTCAGCTCGTACTGACTTTATGCTTCATGATACCGGAAATTATGCTTTCAATATATTACGCTGTTGAAGGAATTCTGTCCCATCAAATGCGGTGCGTATCTGAATTACTGCCTGACTGCCTCAGGAGCAGAATAATATTTTTAGTATCTAGGAGTATTTAGGCTGCAGAGCGTTTGTTTTTCATTGTTACGCTGTGCAAGTAGAACGCTTAAAGGAATAATAATTAGAAATGAGTTGAGTCATTTTGTTATTATTCCGGGTGTGTGTTTCGTGAGATCTTAATTTTACCGGCCAACACAGTTCTTGGTAAGTTATAGCTTAAAAATACATCTTGGGTTCAAAAATTTCAAAAAGTCAAAATTCCTTAATTCATTAAACTTTTTAGAATCACTTTAAAACGCCAACGACCAACACACAAGGCAAGTACCTCGCGCTAATTAATTTTCTCATGATCCATTCAACATTCAGGTATTATTAAGTATTATTTAGAGTTTAAATATAATTCAACAAAAAAAAAACATATTATTGATTTTCTGAACAAAAGGTAGCCTCCACAGACTCATTTACCTTTTTTGTATCCCAGATGTTGTTCTAAAGATTCAATATACCAAAATGCATATGCAAATGCAATGCTTAGGTATACATAACCTACATGAACCACTATAACTGAGAGAATTTAGCTTGTCAAGATTTGTAAACATATTCCACGCACGGAATCAGTATACCTGAACTATCAAAAAGAATAAAAATACCACATGTATTTTTATTAGTGTACAAAAAACGAACATAATAATGTTTACGCTTCCGTCTGATACCGTTCTAGATAATTTGAGCTACTTCAGAAATCTTTTGTAGCGTTTTTGACATTACCCGATGGTTCCAAGTAAGATATTGTTCCTGTAATTTTTTTTTTTTTTTATTGTACGACGGGTAAGCACTTGGCCTTCATCTCACCTGGTAACAAGTTGAGATAAGGACGAAGGTGGAGGCAATCTATAATCAATTTTGTTTTAGAAATATATTTTTTTGTAAAAACTAACATAATAATATTTAAATACGCTTCCGTCTGATACTGTTCTGGATAATTTGAGCTACTTTAGAAATTGTTTGTAACGTTTTTGAGATAACCCGACGGATCCTGGTAACATGTTGTACCTGTATCTATAACACATTTTATTTTTATAAAAATACCGCATTATTGATGTAAAAAAAAAACAAGCATAATAATGATTACGCTTCCGTCTGATACTGTACTATAAATTGAGCTCCTTCAGAAGTCGTTAGTAACGTTTTTAAGGTAACCCGACGGTTTCTGGTAACATATTTTTCCTGTTAATAGATGATAATTATTTTTGATTTTCAGGCAAGTGACCCAAATACATACTTGAATTACATTGCAGCGTTTATAACACTGGCAATGTGTGTCGCACCAGGACTGTGCGCTAGTACGGTCTCCACCACAGTCGAACACATTAAACTGCTTCTTCATGACAAAATACTGGAAGAACGAGGTGAGGAAATACAGAGACACTGACATTATAACTACAAAGATAAATTATTTAATAAAGATAATAGGTCTACACCTGGATGGAGTGGCCGTTTTGAGTACTGGTCAATTCGAATAAAAACAATTTCTGAATGTCTATGAATTCTAATTTCAAATTATTTTATTTTTAAAACATGACATTCTATTTTCAAAAGGAGTCTTTTGTTTACTGATTAGCGTTATGTTTACATCCCATTACATCCCACGAGAGAACACTACAAACGAACGCACAACCCATTATTGGTTTATCCACTTCCGTGCTGGAAAATTTGACCTGAAAAATGCACTCCGTGGTCGTCCGGAAACTTTGGTCGACAATGACGAATCAAAGGCGATTGTGGAAGCTGATGATACTTAGTCAATTGTCGAATTAGCAGCAGCTTTCAAAAGTTGGCATCAAAACAATCTTGATCCATTTGCGTTAAATTGGCAAGGTAAAAAAGCTTGACAAATGGGTGCCCCACGAACTTTATGACTGCCAGCGCGAGGTAAGCGTTGATGCCGTTCTTGCGCTGCTCAACAGGCACAGAAACGAAAATTACACCTAAAAAAGTGATGGTATGTGATTCATCACAGCTTACCAAACGGGAAGAGCATTACTGCAGATATGTACTGTGAAAATCTGAACACAATGATGGAGAAACTTGCACAACGAAGCTTTGGTGAATCGATCATGCCCGTTACTGCTGCACGACAACGCGCGACCTCATTACGCACGATAAACCGTTTCCACGCTACAAGAGCTGGGGCTGGAAGCTCTCCTTGATCCGCCGTACTCACCAGACCTTGCGCCTACCGACTTCTACTCATTTCCAGAATTTACTTTTTTAATACCCGGGAGGTAATACAAAATGCATTCGAAGAATTTGTTGCTCTGTTGTCATTAATTTCCACTGCGCTGGCAAAAAGATGCGTCGACTGCATTTCTTTGATTGACGGAAAGAACTAAGATCGAAAAAAAATTACTTGCATTGATTTCATATAAAACGGCAATTTCATAGGTAAAGACCTAATATATAATAAAGATTTTGTCATTTCAAAATGACACTGTCATCTTACTTTGTAACCAAACTAAAACTCTGAATGTTTTACTACTTATTAATTGAAATAGGTACCTATTTCAAACAAAAAACGGACAAACATTTATGTGATGAATGTAGATGTTTGTTCTGTGTTTGGGTGTTGTATTATATGATAAGTATGTATTTACAAAAAAAAAAAGTATTTATGTATTATATCCGTAATCTAGTTCCCATATTACAAGCTATGCTTAGTTTGGGACTAGATGGCGCTGTGTGAAATTACTGTCCTGTAAAATTTATTTATTATTTACTGTCCTGTAAAATTTATTTATTCTGTAAATTTATTACATCTTTGTTACAAAAACCTTACCCTCCGTGCTGGTTTTTACTGTGTTACGGCAGGGTAACGCTTCAAACCTCTTATTTTCGGTTGGTTGACTGTTTGTCAATGTTTCTTAAAAATAAACTATTCTAGTGAATTTATCTAAAGTTCGCATTGCACTGAGATCTTATGATGTATTGGTTGGTTTTGGTATTTTATTACGGAATTCTTTCTCAAAATGAAAGAAGTTAGCAAACGTTAAAAGTGTGCTTTTAACGTTTGTACTTACCATGTGGTGAGTACTCATTTTCTCAATATATATTTATACACCTGAGGGTTCGAGGCTGTCTCTTGTTGCTAGCTATTATTCTATGCAAAGCCAGAATGAGAGCAACATACCATAAAACACCGACTGTACGTCATAGTAGATGGACAGAAACAAGAAGTGAATACGTCACCCCTTAGTAATATGAAAAACTGGATTTTTGTTAAGTATTTAAAGTTATCATAGCTGGAGTACCACAGGGAAGCGTATTAAGTACGGTTTTGTACTTACTTTACATTTGTGATATTCAAGAACATAACACGATTGCGACCTTTGCAGACGATACTGCACTGATGGCCAATGGGGAAACCCATGCTAAAGCAGCAGAAAAGGTACAAGCAGCTGTGAATAAAGTCTGAACAAAAAAAACAACCCTATTGTCAAGTAAACTGTTTATTTTATGAATGCTCATCTTTCAAACGACACCCCACATGCTAACAATCTTCATGTTCACTTCACTTCACACCCCAATTTCTCAAAAACTAACCTAGAGTCAAAAAAATCTTCCGATCGCAGAGTATCAATAAAGTTTGCATATTCCAAATTTTGAATTGATCAGATCAACCATATGAAATATATGGATAAATTGTGTTTATTTTCACCCCAACATCTAAAAACGAACACTTTTCAAAAATAGCCCGCGTAATTTATATCAATTCATATTTTATTTTATCACTGTAGATTTTCAACCTCATCAATATCGGATAAACCGTTCGAGAGTTATACCGTCACAAGCATTGCCACATACAAACACATACATACAGTGCCGGATGTCCTAATTCTGCTCAGAGATCTCGTTCGCTTGGTTCACTCGATTAATTAGGTAGTTTATAAAAAAGTAAAACGTTTTTCGCACTATTTCGTCGTTATAAAACGTCAAACTTCTATTGGGCTCGTCAAAACAAATTATTACCGCCTCCTACTGGTTCAACTCACCGATTTCAGATTCAGAGATCTCAGGTTAGATCCCCAGGGGAAATACAATATTGTGCTTGGTTTGGTTGGTGGTAGGACTTTGTTTAAGTCCGCCTGGCTACCATACCACCATCTTGCCTAATTCTGTCACCATGGAAACAATTTGAAAAATTGTTGTATTCTGGCATTTAGAGGTAATATAGCCAGTTCCTCAGTTAGCTGAGGATTCCGGGTGAAGGGCGCCTTCATCTTCAGCCTTATCTCAACTTGAAACCAGATAAGATAAAGGTCAAGTGTTTTCCCGTCGTACAATAAAAAAAATGAGACCTACTCGATTGTCTATTAGAGTTGTAACATGACAACCATGTCATGTTCGGTTTTAGTCATGTTCTGCTTTCATCATGTTCTGATTTAGTCATGAATTAGTCAAGTTCTCTTTTTGACATGTTTTGCCTTTGTCATATTCCGCTTTTGTTTATATTTTTGCGTCATATTCTGCGTTCGTCATTTTCCGCTTTTGTCATATCGCGATTAAGACATGTTATGCTTTAGACAATTTTAATGTTTACTTCCATCATACAGTCGGTTGAGAAAAAGTATAGGTACAAGGTTAGACTATTCAAATATATCTTATAATTCCTAGATTACGGGGCAATGTTCTAGAAAATGGAGGTGAGAGAATTTTTTTTGAGGCGATCTTCAAACGTTGAATTTCTAAATACGATAAATATCACGAAAACTAATAGTTATTGAACCTCCTTTCATTTCCGTTTCCTCGGTACATAATACAGTTTACAAATCTTTTCCGATGTTGCAGATCCAGTAAAAATCCAAGAGTTGGTCCACTTCGTCCGGTACGTGGACGGTCGCGGTTGTCAGTTCCGCGTGTACAAGGTGGTTCCGCTGGACGCTGACCTGCTCGGGATGGTGCTCGGCTTCTGTGCCACCTACCTCATCGTCATCATACAGTTCACAAACCCCCACTAGCACTGAGAAGCCTATATGTAATGTGTATATCTCACTGGGCAGCGGTCTCCGACCAAACAGCCGATGGTCTTTGTCACTGGTTGTTAGTAACCATTGGTGACTGAACAACCAATGACAAAGCGTTTTTTGTGTATTTCGTCTATACACCTTTGAATGTGGAAGGGCGTTTAACTTTAAGGTGGTTAATCTTTTTTTCTTGCACTAATAGACATTAATAGCTTGTGTGTGAAATTGTGTTTTTGAAATGCAATAAATTACCTGCATACCAAAAGCTACCTTTATTTATTTTTTTACATTTTATTTTAATTGGGCTAGCTCTTGACATTGAGGCTTGCCTGGGCATTACCTGGGCTTCATGTGAACCGCCACCAAGGAGTGAACTCATATTGCCTGAGTTCGTGTTGCCGGGTTGTAGCATTGGAGTCAAGGGTAAATAGGTTTCTTCTAGACTAGCGTGCTCTTTGCTAACCATGAAAAGAGCAGTCAAACGAAAGTATTAAAAAAAAAACTAATAGCTTTTAGGAGGGAGAAAATCTTTTGGTCAAACAGCCAAGCAATCAAAACATATAAAAACTGCTCGCAATCAATAAAAACAAGATGAATTGAAAGTGGGGGCTGGCGTTCGTTTGGCCCCATTCTGCCTCCTAGATTTGTTATGAGATTGTGAATAAATTGTTATATATACCTAGTAAGTGTTAGAAAATGCACCTACTTAAAATTCTGTTAAATTATTTGATTTAGTGATTATTCCCAATCGCAAAATGTCACTCCTTGGGCCTATTTAAAGAAAAACGAACACTCGAGTCGCGCACAAATAAAAAATTAAAAAAAGAGATTCTATTATTAACAAAAAAAACTTCTATTGGGTACGTATAGTCAATTGCTATGCTGACAGTTGTATATTAATATCTAATTTCCATTACAAACCTTATCAGTAGGTACGGCATTGTAAAGATAGGAAAAGGCACCAATCCAAAATAAAATCCAACTCTAATAGGGTTCTCAATATTGATTATTTACACTGTCGATTCAAGGGTAGTAGATTTCCGTGTATAAGGGCGAGTGTAAAACGCTATGGTTACCATAAGAGAAACTTACAATTAAAACCCAAATTTAAAACTGAGCTTTCTAGATAATAAAATATTTTTTCGAATAATAAATATCATTGTTTTTACTGTGTCAAAGGGGTAAGATAATCTCTGAAAAGATATTCTCAAGGTTTATACCTTTTATTGTGCCCTTAATATAGCTTCATTTAATAACGCACATAAAGTAGGATTATACTCTACTTTATGATAAATATTATTTTTTAACCGCCTCTATGATCCAGTGGTTCAAGCCACCGATTTCAGATCCAGAGGTCCCGGGTTCGATCCCCATTGGGAGTACAATATATTGTGCTTGGTTTGGTTGGTAGTAGGACTTTATTTAAGGCCACCTGGATAGCTAACACCATCTTACCTAATTCTGTCGCCATAATGACAATTCTAAAAATTGTTGTGTTCCGTTATTTAGAGGTAAGATAGACAGTTCCTCAGTTTGTTGAGGATTCCGGGTGAAGTGCGCCTCCACCTTCGGCCTTATCAACTTGTAACCAGGTGAGATGAAGGCAAAGTGCTTACCCGTAATATAATAAAAAAAAAAACAATAATTTACAAAATGTAAAAATATTTTTTATTAATTACAAATAAACCCAGATTATAATGATGGAGTACATTATTATATATATTATTATTATCTATAAGACATGGTTGATAAATGGGGCCTACAATGAACACCGCGATACTCTTTCGATGTAGAGCGTAGCGCTGTTACGTCGGCTACGCTGACGACATGACATAATACTTGCTGCGGTGGTTCATCATAAGCTTCCAGGTGCCTGAGAAGTAATTTTCAAAGGGGATTTCTATCAACCTCATTACTCATTAGCGTTGCCAACGTTTCGTCGTTTTCGTGAGGACGCAGCTCAAAGCAGTAAACGCACGTCGTATGGAGCAAGAGAAAACAAGCACTAAACACACTCCCGAGTCCCGTTGTGGGTTGTGATTTTTTGTGTCATATTAACATTTGTAAACAGTATTACAACATAACTTGGTTTAGTTAAATTCAACTTTACATACCTATTTTTATAATAATTTATGTTTTGTTTTATTAAAAAAACATATTAACCCGGAATAAAGGTTAAAAAGAGGTTCACCAACCTTTTTAGCCTTTCAATACTATGTAATATTATTAAGAACTATGTAACTAAGTACATGTAGCAATAAATGTATTGAATACTACGATACTACCCTGATGCTTGTTATTTGGACCACTCTGGGGATCAGCTCAACCAGCTCGAGAATCTCCTAAATCATCATTATCTTCTGATGATGATGCTAGAAGGTAGGCAATTCCATAATCACCGCGCTTGACAGGCGTGTTGGTGATAGCGATGCGTACCCATACCCGAGCCGCAGCCATAGGCGTCTAGCATGGCTCATTAACGACTAGTAGTCGACTAGCATCTTACTTATCGGGCAATCAGGTGATTCGAGCTTGCATTGTCGTAACCAAACTCACACCACAAAGATGTGCCCCACCTTGGTTTGTCCCGATAGGGAATCGAGCCCACAGCCTTTAACTGATTATACATCAAAACTTATTCTTAAAGAAAACTATCTAGTTGTTGTTTTACCTATATTAAAGACAGATTTGAGATCCTGTACTCTTTTCACAACTTTTTCCTCAGGTCATCAAACACCCCATTGTTCATATGGCTGTGGGCCTGCTACTATTAAAAAGGTGACATCGCAACACACTTTTAAGTTGAAAGATGAATAACACTATTGTTATCATATTTTATTCCTTAATATGAAACAATTGATCGAATGAGCGAAGCGAACGAGATCTCCGAGTAAAGTTAGGAAATCCGGCACTGTTGTATGAATGTGTATATGTATGTATGTGGCAACGTTTGCAACCCTCGATGGCTTTTTCCTATTTTAATGAAATTTACACTGTGAAGAGATATTGGACATAGAAATTGATTGTTTCTGAGGAATTTTGAAAACTGAGGTAGTTTTTGAGATATTTGGATGGAAATAAATACACTTTTCGGCCATGTCTTTTGAATTTCGTTAATCAAATTATTCTTAAACATTTATTGTATAACTGTTTTGTAAGTGGAGAATAATTAAGAGTTATCTATCTACCTATCTATCTAGTACTCAAGATTACTTTCCTAGATTACACTGAATACAAATAAAACTAAGTGTGTTAATATTTTACGAAGTGAGGGGTTATCTGAAAAACAATCATCACTAACCCATTGAATTATATTACCCTAATGATAATGAAGCGGTTAAGTGATTGGTTGATTTACTCATTCGCTTCCATACCTCGTCAGTTTACTTAGACTTTAGTTAGACATGTCTGATCGACCGTTCAAAAATGTGTTTATTCGTGAAATATCACAAGAAAACTAAAGCCCTTATATGTATGACTTTATTTTTTCAAGTATTTCAAGTGGTCACTGGGTTTGACTTTGGATTCTTTTATTCCAGATATAAAGTATCAAACATTTTCGTCAAATTGTTATCACTTACTATTTGCGCTACCATTTCTACAATTATGTTACAGACGTTTAGTTTCCATGACGAAATGAGATCTTATGTCTGGTGTTTCATTATAATCACCAGATATATCACAAACGCATTTTTCTTAGCTATTACTAAACCGGATACATCGTTTTACCATTTTAATTGCAATTTACGTTCAATTGATTCCAAATTCGGCATATTTAGTTCGTCTTTCAGTACCGAAGTCAAGTTGTTGTGTACCTTCCTTATATCTATAGCTTTAAGGTTTTTTTTATTGACATTGTACTGCCTGTATGAATTTTGTTTTCAATATATTATATTGGCATATGTATACAGTGTTGCTGTAGTAGGTATGGACGTTTTACTTGTATCATACGCTTTCATTTTCTTCTCTGTCAACTGTCGACTGAAAAGTCTGGTAAATGTCTTGAAAAAGACTAAGTCTCATTATATCACACAACAGCTTATGTATAAATATTATGTTGACTTACTTGAAAAACAAAAGAATGCTTTGGATCCACTGGTAAGTAAATTGTGTTACTCATCTTTGGCAGTGTGGGTAAATCCGTATGCATCATAATGGATGAACCAAGTGTCATAGGGTCGCCAATGTTTAGTACTGGGGCTTTGTTTTGTTTGGTGGAACGTCCATAGAAATGTTGTAATTATGAAAGTTTCTTTGGTTAAAAAAACTCTTTCTTACCTTTTCACGACAACTTTCTTTTTACCTTTTATCAACTGAACGGATCTTATTGTCTTTTTTAAGAGCTATTCGAAGATCACGAATAAAAGGCAAAACATGCCTTTTTATTCGTGATTTATTTGACATTTTGATACTTTAATGGTTTTTTTATAAAATTAATATAGTATTAAAGTAAATAGGTACGTATGACATAGAAAAAATTGTTGGTTCTTGTTGCCGGGAATCACGCGAGCAATGTCATACACATAAATAAGTTTACATAACTGTACATGAGTAAGTTTGGCAAAAATATGAACGCAGCGCGCACTGCAACGCTTCTAAGGGAACTTCATTGTTTATTTTAGTTTAGGAATAGATGGCGTTGTGTGAAATTAATGTCCTGTCATACTTATTTATGTATTTATTTCAGCTCGTACTGACTTTATGCTTCTCGATACCGGAAGTGATGATTTTAATATATAACGTTGTTGAAGGAATTCTGAGCCATAAAATATCGGTGTGTATCTGATTAACTGCCTGACTGCCTCAGAGGGAGGGTATTTTTTTGTATGTATCTAGGCTGCAGAGCGTTACAACTATTTCATAATAACGCTGTGCAGCTTCGACGTCTTGCTTGCTTGGAATTTGAAAAGTAAGGTGTCATTTTTTTCATTAAATTGTGGAGATGTTGTTAACAATTTTAATGATGAGGGTAAGAATAACAAATAAATAAAAATATTTATTGAGGGTAACAAAAGAAAGGTTAACAAGCCTCACAGCTCAGTTGGTAGTAGCTCTGCCTTCTGCGCTGGAGGTTGTGGGTTCGATTCCCACCCAGGACAAACATTTATGTGATGAATATAGATGTTTGTTCTGTGTTTGGGTGTTGTATTGTATGATAAATGTGTATTTACAAAAAAGAAAAAAAAAGTATCTATGTATCCTATCCGTAATCTAGTTCCCATATTACAAGCTATGCTTAGTTTGGGACTAGATGGCGCTGTGTGAAATTAGTGTCTTGTAATATTTGATTTATATATTTTTATTTAGGTATGGTAATTACATATACAAAGGTTTTAATACTTTTATCGCTGTTTTCTCGTAAAACCATGAAGTATGAAAATTTACAGTCGGTGTTTTGATTTCCAACTTTTAATAGGGAGGAGGTTCTCAATTCGGGTGTTTTGGATTTTGTTTCAATCGAGAAAATTTAATGTAATCTTGTTTTCTCAATTCGGGTGTGTTTTTTTTTGTTACTTCATTTTTCTGCCAATTCGAAATAGATTTTGATGATTCTTGTTACGTTTGGTAGGCCATACTTGCGAGGTGGTCCCATAGAAATTTTATCAAAATCGGTTCAGTAGTTTTTATATCAAAATAACTGGAAAATATATGTCATCCAAGTAAGCGATATTGCGTATTCTGCTTTCCTGTGGTGTTTACGGTCACTAGAGTAGACCTTTTGAACCGCTTACCTTCCAGTATCATCATCATCATCAGGGTTTTGCCATAATCACCACGCTTGGCATGTTGTTGATCGCAGTAATGATGATACGCAGTAGTAAGTGGAATTGACTTTGACGCATTCTGGCTATAAATGCTGTATACATGTATCATCATCACCATTACAGCACATAAAAGTCAACTGTATAGGACATGGGCCTCCCCCAATGCTAAAGAAAGCAATGGAAGGTTTTGCCATAATACTCACGCTTGGTAGGCGGGTTGGTGATCGATGACTCTTTAACGACTACTACTGCATTACCTCAGAACTCCGTTATAACTCAACCGATTCGGAATATATTTTCATATAAAAAATAACGTATTATTGCACCCTCACACGATTCTGAAATAGTGTGTTTGAGACGTCGTGGTGTCGTAGGTTTTACAATGAAAAAAAGCTAAGGAATAACTCTTTTTGGAAAAAAATGGAACCGAATTCACCACTAAAAACTTACAAATAACTCTTAGGGTAAGTTCATATAATATGAAGGCGGTGCCATACAATAAACATGTTGTTGTGTCTGGCAATTCGGCACCAACTTCAAATTATATGAACTTACCCTAAGAGTTATTTGTAAGTTTTTAGTGGTGAAGTCGGTTTTTTTTTTTCCAAAATGAGTTTATTTATTGTATGTTTTATTGTCATATATGAAATACCAAAAATATAAGCGCGTAGTTGTGTTAGGGTAAGTTCATATAATTTGAAGTTGGTGCCGAATTGCCAAGCACAACAACATGTTTATTGTATGAAATAATACTTTCAAAGTAAATACTACAGTATTGTGGAAGATATGATTGCTGAAGCTAAGCCATTTTACATATCATAGACTCTTAATAAATAATAGGTACCTACCCACGTGAAATTATTTTTGAATCCGAGGGGTTCACAATTTTTGAAATGTCAAATCTACCGCCTGTTTGGGATCGCGAGGTTCTTCCCTTTCTCCTTGGGTGCTGTTACACATGGAGAACGACAAGAATCTCGTTATAGTAAAATTTTGATGATCCATTCAACAATAAAAAAACTAAAACATGGTTTTTAATAATAAAATCAAGCTTGTTTTATTTTTGTATTGGTGTAAAGGTCAAAAACTAACTTAGCTTTACGCTTCCGTCTGGTACTGTTCTGGATAACTTGTGCTACTTAGAGACCACTTGTAACGTTCGTTAGAAAACCCGTATGCTCCCTGGTAAAAAGTTAGTTAATATTTAACATATTGTATATTTTTTTTGTATTGTACTACGGGGAAGCACTTGGCCTTCATCTCACCTCGTTACAAGTTAAGATAAGGCCGAAGTTGGAGGCGCACTTCACCCGGAATTCTTAACAAACACGATATAGCCTCCTATTTTACCTCTAAATGACATATTTTAGAATTGTTGTTTAGGTAAAATGGTTTTTGATAGACAGGCGGACTTAAACAAAGTCCTACTACCAACCAAACTAAGCACAATATTGTACCCCCCGACTTTTGCATCTGACGCCGGAAGGCGAACCACTAGACCATAGCGGTGGTTACTAGACCACAGAGGTGCATACCGGTATCTATGCAATAAATTATATTTTTCAGAAATATGACCCAAATACATACTTGGATAACATTGGAGCGTTATTAACACTATCATTGGCGGTCGCGCCAGCACTGTGCGCTAGTACGGTCTCCACCACAGTCGATCACATTCAACTGCTGCTTCATGACAAAATACTGGAAGAACGTGGTGAGAAAATATATAGACACTGACATAAGTTTTTTTCTGTTGTACAGTCACTCCTACTTCCGGTTCTTGATTACGCTGATGCTTCCTACCTAGACTTGCAACCGAGTGGCAATTAAATAAACTTGAGCGACTGCAAGACGGCGGTATGCGTTTCGTATTTGGTTAGCGCAAACATGTCCATGCTTCAGAGTTCCGCAGGAGGCTTATGTTACCTTAACGGCTTTGTCGAAATTCTTATGTTCTGTTCTTGCTTTGTAATATTTTGTTTGCTCCTATCTTGCTCATTTATCTCACGTAACGTAACGTTACACTTTTCTACATTTTTCTTACCCTCGACCATTTCACTATTTTCAAACTCTTCTGAGTTGAGAACTGAAGATGCCTGAGCATTCCTCCTCAGACTACGGCAGTTATTTTACTGTCCAGGCTGAACACCTGTTGAATGCGTTGCCTTTTTCCACCAGACAGGCTTAAACACTGCTGATTTCTTAAACCCTGGTAAGGGAACATTATTTGTCCTCTTGCGACTGAATTCTGGTTGGAACATATTGAATGTTGTATATCAAAGTCAAAGTCAAGTCAAATATATTTATTCAGTATGATTTTTTAGGATCACTTTGAAACGTCAAATCTACCGCCTGTTCGGAATCGCGACCAGCACACAAGGAGAAAGGCAAGAACCTCGGGCTAGTTTTTTATTTTTTCATGATCCATTACAATAGCTTAAAATTATCTAATACTAATTACAATTTATTCACTGGAGCAAATTCATTTTTTTATTTGCCAGGCTTTCTTATCTTCTAGGTAATGTGAAATTTTATAATAAGCTTGCCTGGATAGCTTTTGTTTTACAACATTTTTGAATTTATTATTTGACAAGCTTAGCACATCACTTGGCAATTTATTATAAAAGCTTACAGTTTGCCCTGCCCTATGAACGATTTATTAACCTTATGGAGCCTAGTTGTGGTACAAGCGAGTTTATTCTTATTTCTAGTATTATATTTATGTTTATCACAGTTTTTGTCAAATAAGCTTATGTTTTTACGCGCGTACATAATATTTTCATAAATATATTGGCAGGGCATAGTCAATATATATATTTCTTTAAACTTGTCTCTTAATGAATCTCTGGGACCCATTTTGTAAACAGCGCGAACAGCCCTCTTCTGCAAAACGAATGTGGTGTCTATATCTGCAGCGCTTCCCCACAGTATTATGCCATATGACATAATACCGTGAAAGTAACTGAAGTAAACTAGTCTTGCTGTAGCAACGTCTGTGAGAAGACGTATCTTCTTTACAGCATATGCTGCAGAACTAAGTCTCTTCACCAGTTTATCTATGTGTGGGCCCCATTGAAGTTTATTATCTTAAGTTAATCCCAAAAATACAGTGGTTTTGACTAATTCTATGTTTTCCTCTTTAACTTTTACATTAGCTTCAACTTCAGTTACATTTGGTAAAATAAATCGAATACATTTGGTATTTTTCTGATTGAATACTAAGTTATTTACATTAAACCAGCTAACAATTTTTGAGATTGCATTGTTTACGTTGTCGCTTCAATCTAAATAGAAGTGATCATTAATATATACTAAAAACAAGAAAGGCCAATATTGAACCCTGCGGCACACCCATGGTAACCAAAGATCCTGAAGAACGCTGGCCGTTCACGTTGACATACTGTATGCGATCACTTAGGTAAGACGTGAATAAGTCTAGTGCAACAGCCTTGATACCATAGTGGTCTAATTTCATAATCAGTGTTTCATGGTGCACGCAGTCAAAAGCCTTAGACAAATCACAGAAGCCTCCCTACGCATCATGTGATTTCTATCACATGACATATATATATTTTGTTATGTGTTAGTATAGTATGTATATATTTTTATTATGAATTCAGTTTAGGTCAGTTTATTTTATTTTATAAACTTTTTGCCCCATATTATTTCTAACAGTCCATCCCATCCTAAGGTTTAAATTAAATTGTTACACTCTTGATTGTTCTCCTTGTTTGTTTTTTTGTGTTATATTGGTGACCAATAAAAAAAAACTACTTATCCTTAAATAAACCTAAACCGTTGTCATTTTTTGTTGTTTGACATTTGTAAATGATTTATGCCATATTCGTCCCGAGATTTCGGTCCGCGCCTTTAAAAAGTTTTTATTCGTCCCGCACGATTACATTTGTCCATGTTCGTCCCGCATGTCTAAATGTTTGTTATATTTGTTTATGATTTAATGTTTAATTGCGTGTATAAAGTAAATGTTAAATATCAAAATAAACATGCATCTACTATATACTATACAGGGTGAGTTTTTTTCCAGGGCCACTGAGGCCAAGTCTGAAACTGACAGAATTATCGAAAAGTCATGTTAGGAGTTACGTGCTCGATTAAAAAAAAAAATTAGTTCTGTATTAAAGAAAATGACTATTTTTTATAGTTTTACTGGAAAAGTTTTTTTTTTTTTTATAATATTTGAAAATGAATTTAGTGAAGGTTGTACGTATAGTCTGAAATGCGTAAGCGAAGCTATTAACACATTCAGAGCGTTAGTGCTAGAAGAATAATTCAAAAGTTATAGGCATTTTTCAAATTCGATGATTTTACAGGAATTCTCGTGCCGCATAAAACGTTAATAGTATGGGATATACTAGTAAAATAAATAAATAAGTAACATAGATTACAAATTATATGCATAAAAATAATAAGAACTAGTAATAGGATTAATAGGCATATAAAATTGATGCAATCAACGAATGAATTTTATATATTTTATTTTATATATTATCTAACCTGTAATTTGACAAGCTAAAATTAACTTCTATGATTTTATTTCGTCGTTCACAAGTGAAGCTTAGCAAAGCGTGGTAAGGAGCATTTATTTTCTATCTTCGTGTAGGCTGTCCAATAGCATAACAGCCATGGTCTTAAAGCTTAAAATAAGGTGAAGGAATGATACAAAGAACTATTAGAAAACTTTTAGTTTTTTAATCCGATTGCAAAATTTACGTTTCGTCAGTAGGTATATATTACAGTTTCCAAACCCTTTCCGATATTGCAGATCCAGTAAGAATCCAAGAGTTGGTACACTTCGTCCGGTACGTGGAGGCTCGCGGGTGTCAGTTCCGCGTGTACAAGGTGGTTCCGCTGGACGCTGACCTGCTCGGGATGGTGCTCGGCTTCTGCGCCACCTACCTCATCGTCATCATACAGTTCACAAACCCCACTAGCACTGAGTAGTCTGTATGTATGTGTATTGCTAGACATTCCACTTAGTTATAGAGAAACCACTATAAAAATGAACGCCCTTCCACAGCAGTTAGGCTGACCGGCCATCGGTCACCGGCCAAATAGACATAATGTTCTTAGTCACTGGTTTTTAGTCACCTTTGGTGAATGGCGTTTGTTTATATTTTTTTCTAGCACTAATAAACATTAAGATTTTGTGTGAATAATTGTGTACTCGAAAAGCAATAAATAGCCTGCATACCAAAGTTACTTTTATTTATTTACTCTTCATCATTATCCCCATGCAATAACCTTTATTCCCCAGTAGTTATCGGTTCTGCGAGCTATGTGGCCTGTCCTCTTCCACGAAAGCTTGTAAAAATGTTATTTCACAACACACATTAGTGATTTCGAGTGTAATTTCAAACACTAGGGCAGATCACAGTTCAGTGAATTTCTGCTAGATGACTTTATCAGTGCTTTAGCTGAGAGATATGAAACAAAAATTCGAAATCTGCGTCGGTACTCGTCGGTAGCTCAGTTAGTTAGAGCGATTCCGGCTACAGGAAAAGACGCGGGTTCGAGTCCCGTCGTGGTTGTGAATGTTTGTGTCATAAACATTTACCTCGTAATGTCGGAACACAACAATATTTTAAGCATTGTTATTATGGCGACAGAATTAGGTAAGATGGTGGTAGCTAGCCAGGCGGACTTAAACAAAATCTTACCACTAACCAAACCAAGCACAGTATTGCTCCCCCTGGGGATCGAACCGAAGATCGAATCGAATCGATCGAAGTTTAACCTTCTTCGTAGAACAGGTGTCAGCTGTTTTTTTTATTGGTAATAGGTAAGCGTTTGACCACCAACTTACATATAAAACAAGTAAAGGTGTGGCCTGCAATGGAGCACGCTTGCCTAAATGGAACCTATTTACTCTGGACTTGAAGGCTCCCAACTGTACTCGTGTGGAAAAACAGACGCAGGCAAGGAATTCCATTCTTTACCAGTATTGATGATAAAGGTAGAGGCGAAACGATGTGTTCGGCGCAATGGAACATTTACAAGGTACGGATTGTTTCCAAATTTATTTTTGTCTATGACTTGCCTTGTGCATTTACCATTTTGATAATTTAGAAAAAAAACTTCTCGTTGAAACATTAGTGGGACGTAACTCCTGATAGGCTTTAACTATATTAAGGTATTCTCCACTGATGACAAATTTACGCTCTTTGTTTGTTTTCGTGTTCGGCAGACTCACAGCTTGTAGGTTTGTATCCGTTTCTACGTCTTCTAGCGTTATATTAGCAAGCTCTATTCCTCTGCATGCACAGCTGATTCCATAAATTAAAGCAACCTGTTGAACAAAAAAATAAGTGTGTTAATAATCGTAATAACCTAGGTACCTATCTTAGGTATGTAGGTAGGTATCTATTTATTTAGTTTGAGTAGAGTAGATAAGTTGGTTACCCTTGGTTGCCAAGTATTGTTTATTTGGAGCGTTATTTAAAAATGTTTCGATTTCTTGTGTCGTCAAGACTTTAGATTTTTTTGCCTTGTATCCAGTGGACAATTTCTTCAGTAAAGCCGTCAAATTTACATATTTTTAATATCGACGTCGTGTCTCGTTTGTAAGGTCATTCTTAACATTGAATATGTGCTCCAAAGAGTCGACGATTTGAATTTTTTCGATAATTCATCAAAATAAGTGAGAAAAACCCCTTCAGTAAAAGAATCCACACGTTTCTCATCTCTCCATTTTATAAAATTTTCGTAACTCTTTAAATATATTCCACGTGATTTTGTCGGCAACAGATTCATAATTATTTCTTTGCCCTTTTCTTCCATTTGCATATTAGCATCTTCACTATCACTTGATGACATTTTTCACGTTCACAATCTGGAAGTAAAAGTCGGGAAGTTATACGTAAAAGCTTCTGATTTGGAATGAAGAAAATTCTAGAGATTTAGCGCCAATTCCATCTTTTTTTTTAAATCTCTATCTAACTTGCAACGAAACAGTTCGCATTCTACCGTGAAGGGAAGAATCAACCTTCATAAAACAACACCAAGAAGGTTCTATTTAAAAAAAAAAGATTGACGGAGCACCAAGAAGTCGAGTTTTTATGTAAGAGACCGAATGCTTTGTCAGGGCTGATGATTTTAGACAAAAAATAAAAAGACTGAGCGGTATCAGATCGTCGGGAACCTCCACTAACATAGGTGTACCACAAGGATCGATCTTAGGGTCTTTTCTGTTTCTAGTCTACGTCAATGATCTACCATCGTAGGGGACCTATGTGACATTGAATTGTTTGCTGACGATACTTCATTAATATTAAGAGTCGATAGGGCTAAAGATAACTATGATTGTGTAAATGCTTCTCAAGCTAAAGTTCTTGATTGGTTTACAGTAAATAACCTCCTTCTAAATAAGAAAAAAACAAAATGCATCCGATTCACCTTGCCTAATGTTCAAGTCAGCAATGCTAACATTATCTTAAATGGGGAAATACTTAACTTTATTGAAGCAACTACTTTATTAGGTTTAAATATTGATGCAAAGTTGCAATGGGGTATTCATATTGAGTCATTAGCTAGCAGATTTAGCTCGGCTGCATGCGCTGTACGTACAATAAGGCATCTTATTGATGAAGCTACGGCGAGGTTAGTTTATTTTAGTTACTTTCACAGTATTATGTCTTATGGTATATTTTTATGGGGAAGTGCAGCTGATATTGAAAGCATTTTTATTCTACAGAAGAGAGCTGTACGGGCAATTTATAAATTGAAAACTCGTGTCTCTCTTAGGGAACGTTTTAAAGAGATTGGTATTCTTACAGTCAGCTCCCAATACATTTATGAAAACTTAATGCACGCTCACAGAAACATTGATGAGTTTAGTAAAAGAAGTGATGTACACAGTGTTAATACTAGAAATAAAAATAAACTTGACATACCTAGGTATCGCTCAGGAAAAGTAAACAATTCATTCTTAGAAAACTGTGTGAGAAGCTTATTATAGAATAATAAGCTTCCTCAAAGCGCCACCAAACTCTCTGCTCGTAAATTCAGATTGTAAATAAAGAATATTTTAATTATAAGTGCCTACTACAAAATTAGTGATTATATCGACGATAAGAACGTGTGGCCCGATGTTGCTATACCAGTTGACAGCAAAATGGTGATTTCTCAATGTTAACAAATTGCCCATTAGGTAGATAGGTAATAACAAATGTTTTAAGATTAAGTATTTAGGTTTTTGATGTATCTACTTAGAATATAGTAACAAATTGTGTATCTAAATGTTGAATGGATCATCAAAAAAATTAACCAGCCCGAGGTTCTTGCCTTTCTCCTTGTGTGCTGGTCGCGATTCCGAACAGGCGGTAAATTTGACGTTTCAAAATGATCCTAAGAAATCCTAATGAATAAAGAAATTTTGACTTTGACTTTAAGATTAAATACTTTTTAGCCCTAGGTATTAAACTCGAGTTTAAGGCCCGCTAAGCTACACTATTCAGATACACTTTTTGAGCAAGAGAAGTGAAAATACACTTTTCGGCCATGTCATTTGAATTTCATTAATCAAATTATTCTTAAACATTTATTTTATATATTTTTTGTAAGTGAAGAATAATTAAGAGTTATCTATCTACCTATATATTTATTACTTTAAGATTACATTCCTAGATTGTACTCAATACAAATAAAACTAAGTGTGTTATTATTTTACGAATGAGGGGTTATCTGAAAAACAATAATTACTAACCCATTACCATAATGATAATGAAGTGGTTACGTGGTTGGTTGATTTACTCATTCGCTTCCATACCTCGTCAGTTTACTAGAGATTTGTCTGATCGACCGTTTGAAAATGTGTTTATTCGTGAAATATCACAAGAAAAATAAAGCCCTTATATGTATGACATTATTTTTTCAAGTATTTCAAGTTGTCACTGGGCTTGACTTTGGATTCTTTAATTTCAGATTTAAAACAACAAAAATTTTAGTCAAATTGTTATTACTTGCTATTTGCACTACCGTTTATACGATTCTGTTACAGACGTTCAGTTTGAATGCGACTATGGGATTTTATGTCTGGTATTTCGTTTTAATCACCAGATATATCACAAACGCATTATTCTTAGCTGTTGCTAAATCGGATACATCGTTTTACAATTTTCATTGCAATTTACGTTCAATTGATTCCAAATTCGGCATATATAGTTCGTCCTTCAGTATTGAAGTCAAGTTGTTGTGTACCTGCCTTATATCTATCGCTTTAAGGTTTTTATTAATAAAATTGTTCTGCCTGTCTGAATTTTGTTTGCCAACTATTATATTGGCATATGTATACAGTGTTGCCTTAATAGGTATGGACGTTTTACTAATATCGTACAATTTTATTTTCTTCTCTGTCAACTGTCGACTGAAAAATCTAGTACACGTCTTGAAAAACACTAAGTCTCGTTATATTACACCACAGCTTATGTATAAACATTATGTTGACTTACTTGAAAAACAAAAGAATGCTTTGGATCCATTGGTTAGTAATTTGTGTTACTTATTTATCTTTGACAGTGAGGAAAAATTGAAACAACGTTTTAATTGATTAATAATTTTCAAATTATTCGTTCGTTATTTTTATTCGTTCTTATAACTAAATAATATATGTAAGTTAATTTGAAATAATGTGCGTCTGACAAAAATATAAATCTACTTGTTATCCGCGAATCACGTGAGTAATGTCGCTTTGGAAATAATTGGTTTAAAAATATATAATTATGTATGTTAGACCGTAATGTATTTATGATATATGATGTAAGTTTTATTTACTGGTCTCAAATAAACGTGTATTATTATTATACGTATGTTTATCAAAATTATGAACGCAGCGCGCACTGCAACGCTTCTGTGGGTAATTACATTGTTTATTTCAGCTCGTACTGACTTTATGCTTCACGATACCGGAAATTATGCTTGCGATATATTACGTTGTTGAAGGAATGCTGGCCCATCAAATATCGGTGCGTATCTGAATTACTGCCTGACTGCCTCAGGAGCAGAGTAATTTTTTTTAGTATCTTGGAGTATTTAAGCTGCAGAGCGTTACATTTTTCATTGTTACGCTGTGAAAATGCAATGCTGATACATAACCTACATGAACCACTATAACTGAGAGAATTTAGTTTGTCAAGATTTGTAAACAAATTCCACACACGGAATCAGTATACCTGAACTATCAAAAATAATAAAAATACCACATGTATTTTTAATAGTGTCAAAAAACGACCATAATTATGTTTACGCTTCCGTCTGATACCGTTCTGGATAAATTGAGCTCCTTCAGAAGTCGTTAGTAACGTTTTTAAGGTAACCCGACGGTTTCTGGTAACATATTTTACCTGTTAATAGATGATAATTATTTATGTTTTTCAGGCAAGTGACCCAAATACATACTTGAATTACATTGCAGCGTTTATAACACTGGCAATGTGTGTCGCACCAGGACTGTGCGCTAGTACGGTCTCCACCACAGTCGAACACATTCAACTGCTGCTTCATGACAAAATACTGGAAGAACGAGGTGAGGAAATACAGAGACACTGACATTATAACTACAAAGATAAATTATTTAATAAAGATAATAGGTCTAACTAGACTACCTATGAAAATGCCGTTTTGAGTACTGGTCAATTCGAATAAAAACAATTTCTGAATGTCTATGAATTCTAATTTCAAATTATTTTATTTTTAAAACATGACATTCTTTTTTCAAAATGAGTCTTTTGTTTACTGATTAGCGTTATGTTTACATTTCATTACATCCCACGTGAGAACACTACAAACGAACGAACAACCCGTTATTGGTTTATTCACTTCCGTGCTGGAAAATTCGACCTGAAAAATGCACTCCGTGGTCGTCCGGAAACTTTGGTCGACAATGACGAATCAAAGGCGATTGTGGAAGCTGATGATACTTAGTCAATTGTCGAATTAGCAGCAGCTTTCAAAAGTTAGCATCAAAACAATCTTGATCCATTTGCGTTAAATTGGCAAGGTAAAAAAGCTTGACAAATGGGTGCCCACGAACTTTCTGACCGCCAGCGCGAGGTGCGCGTTGATGCCGTTCTTGCGCTGCTCAACAGGCACTGAAACGAAAGAATTATGAATCCCATTGTTACCTGCGATGAAAAATGGATTCTTTTCGACAATCGTAGGCGCTCATATAGTTAGTTAGATCCTAAAATATGCTTTAAACTAAAAATTACACCTAAAAAAGTGATGGTCACTGTTTGGGGGTCTAGCACCGATGTGATTCATCACAGCTTCTTACCAAACGGGAAGAGCATTACTGCAGATATGTACTGTGAAAAACTGAACACAATGATGGAGAAACTTGCACAACGAAGCTTTGGTGAATCGATCATGCCCGTTACTGCTGCACGACAACGCGCGACCTCATTACGCACAATAGACCGTTTCCACGCTACAAGAGCTGGGGCTGGAAGCTCTCCGTCATCCGCCGTACTCACCAGACCTTGCGCCTACCGACTTCTAATTTTTTCCAGAATTTACTTTTTGAATACCCGGGAGGCACTACAAAATGCATTTGAAGAATTTGTTGCTCTGTTGTCATTAATTTCCACTGCGCTGGCAAAAACATGCGTCGACTGCATGGGCGATTACTTTGATTGACGGAAATGATTATTATCGAAAAAAAATGAGTGGCATTGATTTCATATAAAACGGCAATTTCATAGGTAAAGACACAATATATAATAAAGATAATTTATTTTAAAATGACACTGTCATCTTACTTTGTAACCAAACTAAAACTCTGAATGTTTTACTACTTATTAATTGAAATAGGTACCTATTACATCTTTGTTACAAAAACCTTACCCTCCGTGCTGGTTTTTACTGTGTTACGGCAGGGTAACGCTTCAAACCTCTTATTTTCGGTTGGTTGACTGGTTGTCAATGTTTCTTAAAAATAAACTATTCTAGTGAATTTATCTAAAGTTCGCACTGAACTGAGATCTTGTGATGTATTGGTTGGTTTTGGTATTTAACCACGGAATTCTTTCTCAAAACGAAAGAAGTTAGCAAACGTTAAAAGTGTGCTTTTAACGTTTGTACTTACCATAGGGTGACTACTCATTTTCTCAATATATATTTATACACCTGAGGGTTCGAGGCTGTCTCTTGTTGCTAGCTATCATTCTATGCAAAGCCAGAATGAGAGCAACATACCATAAAACACCGATTGTACGTCATAGTAGGTGGACAGAAACAATAAGTTAATACGTCACCCCTTACTAATATGAAAAACTGGATTTTTTATATTTAAAGTTATCAAAGCTGGAGTACCACAGGGAAGCGTATTAAGTACGGGTATGTACTTACTTTACACCTGTGATATTTCAGAACATAACACGATTGCGACATTTGCAGACGATACTGCACTGATGGCCAATGGGGAAACCCATGCTAAAGCAATAGAAAAGGTCCAAGCAGCTGTGAATACAGTCTTAACAAAAAAAACACCCCTATTGTAAAGTAAACTGTTTATTTTATGAATGCCCATATTCTTTCAAACGACACCTCCACATGCTAACAATCTTCATGTCTTACTTCACACCTCTAATTCTCAAAAACTAACCTAGTGTCAAAGAAATTTCAAAGAATAAAGTTTGCATGTTCCAAATTTTGAATTGATCAGATCAACCATATGAAATATATGGATAAATTGTGTAAAAAACTAACACTTTTCAAAAATAGCCTGCATCATGCAATTTATATTTTATTGTATCGCTGTAGATTTTCAACCTCATCAATATCGGATAAACCGTTCGAGAGTTATACCGTAACAAGCATTGCCATATCCAAACACATACATACAGTACCGGATTAATTCGGTCTTAATTCTGCTCAGAGATCTCGTTCGCTTGGTTGACTCGATCAATAAATTAGTTTAAAAAAGTTCGCACTATTTCGTCGTTATAAAACGTGAAACTCCTATTGGGCTCGTCAAAACAAACCACCTATACGGTCTACTGGTTCAACTCACCGATTTCAGATCCAGAGATCTCAGGTTAGATTCCCAGGGGAAATATAATATTGTGCTTGGTTTGGTTGGTGGTAGGACTTTGTTTAAGTCCGCCTGGTCACCATACCACCATCTTACCTAATTCTGTCGCCATAGAAACAATTTTCAAAATTGTTGTATTCCGGCATTTAGAGGTAATATAGCCAGTTCCTCAGTCAGCTGAGAATTCCGGGTGAAGGGCGCCTCCACCTTCGTAACTTCTACTATCTCAACTTGTAACCAGATGAGATAAAGGTCAACACAAAAGGGAAAACACTTTTTCCCGTGGTACAATAAAAAAAAGAGACCTACTCGATTGTCTATTGGATGGTTGTCATGCTCGGTTTTAGTCATTGCCTGCTTTCATCATGTTCTGATTTAGTCATGAATTAGTCAAGTTCCCTTTTTGTCATGTTTTGCCTTTGTCATATTCCGCTTTTGTCATATTGCGATAAAGACATGTTATGCTTAAGACAAATTTTATGTTAACTTCCATCATACAGTCGGTTGAGAAAAATTATAGGTACAAGGTTAGACCATTCAAATATATTTTCCTAGATTACGGGGCAAAGTTCAAGAAAATTTAGTTGAGAGAATTTTTTTTGAGGCGATGTTCAAACGTTGAATTTCTAAATACGATAAATATTACGAAAACGAATAGTTGTTGAACCTCCTTTCATTTCCGTTTCCTCGGTACATAATACAATTTCCAAATCCTTTCCGTTGTTGCAGATCCAGTAAAAATCCAAGAGTTGGTCCACTTCGTCCGGTACGTGGAGGCTCGCGGGTGTCAGTTCCGCGTGTACAAGGTGGTTCCGCTGGACGCTGACCTGCTCGGGATGGTGCTTGGCTTCTGCGCCACCTACCTCATCGTCATGATACAGTTCACAAACCCCCACTAGCCTATATGTAATGTGTATATCTCACTGGGCTGCGGTCTCCGACCAAACAGCCGATGGTCTTTGTCACTGGTTGGTAGTAACCATTGGTGACTGAACAACCAATGACAAAGCGTTTTTTTGTGTATTTCGTCTATACACCTTTGAATGTCAGCGCTGCCGCTATGGAAGGGCGTTTAATTTTAAAGTGGTTAATCTTTTTTTCTTGCACTAATAGACATTAATAGTTTGTGTGTGAAATTGTGTTTTTGAAATGCAATAAATTACCTGCATACCAAAAGCTACCTTTATTTATTTTTTTACATTTTATTTTAATTGGGTAAGCTCTTGATATTGAGGCTTGCCTGGGCATTACCTGGGCTTCATGTGAACCGCCACCAAGGAGTGAACTCATATTGCCTGAGTTCGTGTTGCCGGGTTGTAGCATTGGAGTCAAGGGTAAATAGGTTTCTTCTAGGCTAGCGTGCTCTTTGCTAACCACGAGAAGAGCAGTCAAACAAAAGTATTAAAAAAAAAAAAACTAATAGCTTTTAGGAGGGAGAAAATCTTTTGATCTTGGGAGGTCAAACGGCCAAGCAATCAAAACATATAAAAACTGCTCGAAATCAATCAAAACAAGAGGAATTTAAAGGTATAGTTGGCGTTCGTTTGGCCCCATTCTGCCTCCTTATCAGTAGGTTTGGCATTGTAAAGATAGGAAAAGGCACCAATCCAAAATAAAATCCAACTCTAATAGGGTTCTCAATATTGATTATTTACACTGTCGATTCAAGGATAGTAGATTTCCGTGTATAAGGGCGTGTGTAAAACTCTATGGTCACCATAATATAAACTTATAATTAAATACCAAACTTAAAATTGAGCTCCTAAATAATAAAATATTTTTTCGAATAATAAATATCCTTGTTTTTACTGTGTCCAAGGCGTAAGATAATCTCTGAGAAGATATTCTTAAGGTTTATACCTTTTATAGTGCCCTTAAAATAGCTTCATTTGATAACGCACATAAAGTAGGATTATACTTAGAAGAGATAAAATATTTTAACGGTGCCAGGGAATTTTATTTGTTTAAGTAACCCTTAGATTTCATTGTTAATTCATTTTTAGGGATATTTTTACTGTACGCCGGGTAAGCACTTGACCTTCATCTCACCTGGTAACAAGTTGAGATAAGGCCGAAGGTGGAGGCGCACTTCACCCGGAATTCTCAACAAACTGAGGAACTGGCTATCTTACCTCTGAATGCCGGAACACAACAATTTTAGAATTGTTATTTTGGCGACAGAATTAGGTTAGATGGTTGTAGCTAGCCAGGCGGACTTAAACAAAGTCCTACCACCAACCAAACCAAGCACAATATATTGTGCTCCCCATGGGGATCAAACCCGGGACCTCTGAATCTAAAATCGGTGGCTTGAACCACTGGACCACAGAGGCGGTTAAAAAATAATATAGGATAGGAAAGGATATTATAAGATCCAACTTACGTGCATTATAAGTAAGCACTTATCATTGCTGAATTTATAGGATATTCAATTATTTATCATTAATTATTGTTTTAGAATTGTACTTCCTGTAATACATAAAATATTTACTATTGAACTAATTATTTACAAGGGACTATAGTGAATTATTAGTGCTCAATACTTTAAGAATTTTCACAATTTTTGAATAGATGTATGGCTTTTCCCCCTCTAGGATTCAGATTACTACGACTAGCGTAGATCGATTGTGGGTTATCTTTGAAGAGGTAGGTACCTACTTACTAACTTACGTTCTTTATTGTGTTGCTGTAGTCAATGGACATAATCATAAATTTTTCTGGTGGTAGGACTTTATTTAAGTCCGCCTGGATAGCTACCACCACCTTACCTAATTCTGTCGCCATAATGACAATTAAAAAAAAAATTGAGTTCCGTCATTTAGAGGTAAGATAGCCAGTTCCTCAGTTTGTTGAGGATTCCGGGTGAAGTGCGCCTCCACCTTCGGCCTTATCAACTTGTTACCAGGTGAGATGAAGGCAAAGTGCTTACCCGTAGTATAATAATAAAAAAAAAAAATAATTACAAAATGTAAAAATATTTTTTATTAATTACAAATAAACCCAGATTATAATGATGGAGTACATTATCATAATGTATTATTATTATCTATAGGACATGGTAGATAAATGGGGCCTACAATGAACACCGTGATACTCTTTCGATGTAGAGCGTAGCGCTGTTACGTCGGCTACGTTGACGACATGACATAATACTTGCTGCGGTGTGCCTGAGAAGTAATTTTCAAAGGGGATTTCTATCAACCTCATTACTCATTAGCGTTGCCAACGTTTCGTCGTTTTCGTGAGGACGTAGCTCAAAATAGTAAACGCAAACTCGTTCGAACACGTCGTATGGAGCAAGAGAAAACTCGCACTAAACACACTGAATCTTCGGAAAAAGCCGTATTGACCTTCAGTTTTTAAGAAAAGAACGCTATTGAATTGTAGACATTATGAAATTCAGTCGTATTGATTAGCTTCTGTGATTAAGTTGTAATGGACCGGAGACAAATTATCAATCAAATTATGTACTACCAGTCTCTCTATGATATTCGAGGGTTATCTGTCATACAGGAAAACAGATATTATTTGCATTTTTTATAAATAAAATGATCAAAACAAATACGAAATGAGCTATCTTATTCGTTCGAATCATGTGACATAATACAGACACGCATCAGAGATCTATAATTTTTTTATTAATAAATGTACTAAGTATTCTCTACAAAACAATAATTAAATGACCTTTTTAATCAAACGAGGTTTTCTTGATAGCAGGTCTACGTTATTTAGTTATGTTGAAACATTTCACAAAATCGACTCTTTGGATGGAACTGCATACTAGTAGAGAAGAGAAGAATGAGGTCAAGTAAAGTTGGTTAATGTGTGAATGCATCATCAATAATCCTATGATTAGAAACAAGACAGATTTAAAATGAGTTTGGTGTTTGGGGATTTCGGGGATGGAAATGATACGTTTTTTTTGAGCCATTTTGTGGCTTAAAACTCGCGTCTACAGAATATTCTTGAGGACGATTTTTTTTTCTGATGCCTCATTATGGATTGTATTTGTTTAGTATGTAGGTACATAGTGTATAATATGTACGTATTTATATGATATAAGTAGTGTGTATATTTGTACTTAGTAGGTATAGCTTTACTTAATGTATTATATATAGTAAATTTAGCTAGACCCCTATTCATATGTGCACCAGCAACCACTACTTTAGCCATAAAATCCTCTCCATCCAAAGGATGTCTGGAAGAAATCGCTTCTAAGCGATAAGACCGCCCATTGGATATACATTTTTTTAAAAAGTAATCCAGTTTTATTTTTCAGATGCAATTAAGTATTTTCATTCATTCATTAAAAAATCTATATTCATCACTCAAATGTTTGCCTTGGATGGGAATCGCACCCACAACTTACAGCGTAGAAGGGAGAACTTTTACCAACTGTACTGTGCGGCTTGTAAATTATTAATCCTGAGCACAAAAGTAGGTAGGTTATTGCTTGCTTAAGTTATCAGTGGCGCCCTCTAGAAATTTATAACTCAGAAGCAAGTTTAGAAACTTAGCTTATTCTCAGTAGGTACCATTAAAACAAGCTGGATCAGAATCTCAACCATTCGCGCGGATGGTTTTATAACTCGAATACATAATTTATAGCTACTGCACCGAAATAACAAAATATAGGATGAGGTAAAATAAATTCAAACAATTTTGACTATTTATGCCATTTTGGTTGAGATGCTATCTCATTTCATTTCATTTATTCCAAAAAAACAAAATACATTTTGTGTGTGGAGTTCATACAAATACATTTGAAACATAGACATAAGTTCAATTAGGTAAGTATTTAAAATTATATGCCCAACAGCTGCTAAATAAATATCCTATTAGCGACCACTCTTCATTGCGAGCAAAGAAAATAACTTGATTAACATAAATTACCTTCACATCTATTTGTATTACTTACAGTAAAATTCTACATAAGTATATATTTTTTCAATTCCTCCAACACGTCCAAAAACGATCGCCGAGAAACGCTAGAGCTCTGCAGTGTGAGTCGCTTTCTGTTCCATTTTTAAATCAAATTCAACTGCAAAATCATGTCATGGCTCTTTATATATATTTAAAAAACATCGAAAGACGTGCCTCTTAAAATTATTAATTAGACATTAATTTTGAAGAAAGATCACGAATAAAATAAAAAAAAAACTTTCGTCATTAAAGACTCGAATACATAATTTATAGCTACTGCACCGAAATAACAAAATATAGGATGAGGTAAAATAAATTCAAACAATTTTGACTATTTATGCCATTTTGGTTGAGATGCTATCTCATTTCATTTCATTTATTCCAAAAAAACAAAATACATTTTGTGTGTGGAGTTCATACAAATACATTTGAAACATAGACATAAGTTCAATTAGGTAAGTATTTAAAATTATATGCCCAACAGCTGCTAAATAAATATCCTATTAGCGACTTACAGTAAAAATTCTACATAAGTATATATTTTTTTCAACTCCTCCAACACTTAGCTCCAACACGTCCAAAAACGATCGCCGAGAAACGCTAGAGCTCTGCAGTGAGAGTCGCTTTCTGTTCCATTTTTAAATCAAATTCAAATACAAAATCATGTCATGGCTCTTTATATATATTTAAAAAACATCGAAAGACGTGCCTCTTAAAATAATTAATTAGACATTTTTTTGAAGAAAGACCTGAATAAAATTAAAAAAAAACTTTCGTCATTAAAGACAATACATTTTACTCTTTCTGAAGAGTTATACTTCTAGCTACAGGTATTTCATTCGTCTTGGAAAATAGTTGGTAGTTAAATAAATGAAACGGTTATTACCACAAAATTTATACGTCGATTTGCTGACGTTTCGAGATCATTTTGAGACCCCTTCTTCACGAGCTTCGCCCGCGCGCACGTTCGTCGGTCGCGCGGCGCAAACTGTTTGTGTTCAGTTAAATTTTGTGGTAATAACCGTTTCATTTATTTAATTATGTTGCATAGCCACACAAGTTTCAATTCTACAATAGTTGGTAGGTATATTTGACTTAGTGTGTTGCCGCATCATTCACGCCCCGACTCCATGTCTTGGTGCTTTCTACATAAAACTATCCTGGATTTGGCAAATGCACTCCGTGGAACTGAATACGCTAGCAGCAATAAACTGGCTTCCTTTTCCCTGTTTTTATTGCGATTCTTGAACGAGAAGTTTTAGATTTAGGTACCTACTTGTTGATCCTGGTCTTAAAGTTATATTGATAATATATTTGGATAATAATGTTTATCACTGTCATTTTATCTGTAGGTTCAAGGACACGATCATAAAAAACAATCAAATTCATACTTACTGGTGTATAAGATGATCTGTGCATTAACGTAGATTTTTTTTATAAATATTGACCTCTGTACTGTTCTGGCTCTAGGCCTTGCTGAGGTAAGATATACCTATCTTTAGTTCGGACACCAAACTACTGACACTAGACCAGAAGCCTAATTGCATAACTTGAAATCCATTTAGGGAACTTCAAGTCGATTACCAGTGGTCATACCCAGCCAGAACTTGTCGAAATAAAGATGGAAGTGACAGTTTCAAGGCTAGGTTTCAAATGTCAAAAATGAAGTCGAGGTTGACTACACAATTAGGATCCTTTCGGAGGCCGGTCGGCCCTTGCTTGTGTCGAGAGGTTAAAGTAGTGTTTATTGCAGTGTGGGATTGATCTTATAAAAAAAAACACAGCGACATTTTTACAGATTTATTGATAAACTTCACTATTGGACTGTCATCATAGTGAGAGATATGAAAGTGAACCATTGAAGTGAAGCACAGAAGCCTTATGACCTAATGCACTAGGTTCAATTAAAGGTCACACATCTCTAGTTTAAATTTATTTTATTTATTTACTTTTTTTATTTATTCAATTTCATGCCCGCGTGCATTTATATTTCTAATTATATTCAAACTTGATTGAACATTGTTAATCTAGTTCTTAGTGAACTGTATGATGACGATGAGGTAGGTGGCGCAGAAGCCGAGCACCATCCCGAGCAGGTCAGCGTCCAGCGGGACCAGCTTGTACACGTGGAACTGACACCCGCGAGCCTCCACGTACCGGATAAACCGCTCTATCTCATACGTTTTCGCCATATCTTAAACATAAAAAATCACCTTCCAGTCTGTTATTCCTACTAGATAAGGTGGGCGTAGGCGGCCCAGCAAAATCCTGCCAACTGTCATCTGACTTCTCGAGTTTGGGCTGAAATTTTAAGACCAGCCGCCGGACGTCAACCGTCCCTAGGAATACTCGGATAATGTAGTTTAAGGATTCTAATGTCCCAGGATAATGGAAAGTATGACACTAGCAAATATATCAGTCCGGCGTTGCGTACCTGTAATGATTCCGGCCATATCGGACAGATATCTGGGAACCATCCTCTAGACTGAAAACATAACACGAAAAAAAAAGCACCTTCCTGTCCGCTACACAAGATGGGGTCAAATCAAACCAAGAACCGTTTATTCTGAGAGATCTTTAAAGATCATTTTAAAATGCACATCACTTCATTCTCTTGTATCGGACGTCTTCTCATCGTGAGGGATTATTCGAGTCTTCCCTTTCGAGTAAGCCCATGCCCATGTCATCCCACAAACAATCTTTAATACATCATACATACCATTCTCGTCAATTAATTTGTCATGCAACACTGTTTTCAACCGATCAGTTTGCGAAGCAAGGCTTGATGCGCATATGCATGGGGCGAATATCATTACAAATGCCTCGGTAGCCATTGAATATTCTGCGGTCAGTGCAATTATCTGAAAGTTAATTTACTTGAGCCATTTCTTAATTTAATACTAAGCGCACTTCACCTGGAATCCTTAACTATCATACCTCTAAATGCCGGAACACAACAATTTAAGAATTGAGTTTATAGCGACAAATTTGGGTAAGAAGGCAGTTAGGCCGGTGGACTTAAACTCAGTTCTACCACCAACCAAACCAAGCATAACATTGGACTCCTCCAGGGATCGATCCCGAGAGAGACCTCTAGATCTGACACCGACAGACGAACCACAGAAGCGGTTTAATATTAAAAAAATTATATTTCCACTATATTTATGCGACTCCTTAGCTTGCTAATAATAAATAAATAAATAAATAAATAATAAAATAAATATTACCTGACATTAATTTTACACAGCGCCATCTAGCGCCAAACTAAGCATATTTTGTAATATGGGAACGAGATTACGGGACCTTTTATAAATACGTATGTACTGTATAATACAACTCCCAAACACAGAACAAACATTATGTGATGAATATATTCATCACATAGTGTTTGTCCTGGGTGGTAATCGAACCCACAGCCTACAGCGCAGAAGGCAGAGCTACTGAGCTATGAGGCTTGTCAATGCTAATGTCATGTGCTTGCTAATGTCACTTACCGGTGCATTCCAATCTCGCTTCAACGACATATATATTGTTATCATTATTTCCGGAATAGCAAAGCACAACGAAGCTAGAAACTGTAAATAAATAAGCAAATATTATGATTTTGATAGATTAGCAGGTACAGGTTGTTAATTTATTGAATTTTGACTATCGTATAGAATTCGTGTTTAGACAAAAAATGAAAATTATTTTTAATTGGAGGCTCAGTATATTAAGAGGTCTCCGGAGTACCTCTGATTTACAATCTCCATATCCAATAACAATTTACAGGAACCATTAAATACGATGTTTTGTGTTAAGTTATTGTAAGCAAATACACGAACAAGCGGCAACATTGGAAAAGCTGTGTTTAATTTCGTCCAACAGTTCAAATCGATCTGTATTATTTTTGCTATTTTTCAAATTCGAATTCAGTCACAGATTATAACTATGTATATATATTCTATGTATTATAACGCCTGAACCAAATAGTTTTGTTTTGATGTTGTTTGTGATTTTAGTTAAAGTCACCACAGACAAAGATTCATTCTTATCCAATAATACATTCAACATTTCATTTGAATCAGACATGCCATCTTAGATTGATCAACAAACTACGTTTGTTTGAGAACATAATACTCTGTATTCTTACTACTTAAACATTGCGGCGCAGAGGAATTTAGCACTATGTCTTTCCCCGTGTGGAGTTATAGTATACATTTTAACAGTAGTTCAACTTGCTGTAAGACTCAACAAAAAAAAATGGATAAGAATGACTACTAACCATTGGATCAAAAGCCTTCTTATATTTATCCAGCACATCAATATACATTTTGTACGTATACTGGTGTAAAGCATAGTTCTCGCGAGACTCTTCCAAAATATTTACTAGTTTCTGTATTCGACAGCTCGTAGAATAGAAGATTGACGTGTAAGAGACTAGAATTACATCTATACAAATCAAACAGTAGATGTAAAACGTGTAATAATACATCATGCTGTATATGTTATATTCAGCATAACTCCAATAGGAGAAACTAACAATCACTCGAAAAACCGCACAAAAAAGAATGAGCCACAGTATTTTTAGTTCAACGCGACATGTTGTGAAATCGACTCCAAATTTCAAGTCAACCGACTTTAAATGATCAAAACAGCTTTTAAACGACGTGTTCGAATTCAACAAAAAGCAAAGAAAATAAGTGGAATATTTCGTCAAAAAAATAATATACCACAGATAACGATTCGAATTTACAACGTCGTACACACAAAATATACATATGGTTGAAAAAGTAGCAAGCGATAGAAACTTTGACACTCTAATTTGAATTAAAGAAATATCAAAATCGAAGCCGCAGGTGATTTGTATTATTTTGTAAGCCGCTGATAAGATCTTTTCCGACTTAGAATTGCCATCTTCGAAAAATGAGTTGATTTTTGTCAAGGGAGCCAAATTCATCGTAGGTTTTTTTAGAACTGAAAATATCAACGGTTATATTTGAAATTGTGTACAATATTTTAATATGTATTAATTCACTATCGGCGACATCTATCAGAAGACAAGAATAGGTACACAATATTGGTACAGTAAGAGACATAAATTGTCTTTACACTCAGCAAACATCATCCATTATTTCTATAAAACATTTTGACTAAGTCTACGTTGTCCGTGCCTGGATGAAGGTAGTCTGTCTGTTAGCAGGCAGTATCTGATAAACAGTTATAAGTAGGCAGTTGAAATTTTGTATATTACTCTAATATAACTAAAAAAATATATATTAAAAATTTAGGTTGGCCCTCGTAAAATGAACGTTTTTCTTTGAAATGCATGGGTCAGAACCCTCAGTGTGCGTATCCGCACTTGCCCAGTTTTTCCGAGTTTTTCAGAGTTCCGTAAATTTGATGACAAAACGGAACCTTAGAAGATCACTCGCGTGTTTCTCTGTCACATTCCATGTAGCCAGAAGTGTTTCACCTAATTGAATTCAGACAGAAACAAAAACTTTGCACAATATTATCGTGTAGCATATCAAATGAAAGGTCTTGTCATGAGAGAATAAAAAATATTATTTAAACATTTTAGCATGCATGTATAGTTTGAATGTTATTAAAGAGCAGCATTACATACCAAGATTTGTTTAGGAGGCCATTGAGATTACCAAACACAGGTTTCATCGTCAGGATGGTTTTCAACAATCTGGAGCCTCTGCAGCAACAATCTGGGGGTCCTGTTGTGACAAAATGCAAAAGCCAAAAAAGTGCAAGACCGACCGTGGGTGTGATAATGTTAGTGTGTTTTGCCGTGATCGGACTGCGTTAGAGACTAAAAACAGTGGTAGGCAGTCGCAGTAAGAAACTGAGGAAGAGGGTAGATCGTTTAGGCGATGAATAACTACCATTCTATTCGCAAAGACTCAGTCAATGTATCCTTGATCGTGGCGCATGCAACTACGTCCAAATATCGGATAACTCATAAAACAACAAATCATGGCAAATATCCCGTTATTATAGGTTAAAATTCAATGAAAAGTACAATTAAACTAACTATGTACAAAGGAATCAGTCAGGTTACCTAAACACCGTTGACAACGGCCTATAGGTAACTCAACTGTTCCAATAAAATAGCTATGCTAATTCTCTGGCCTAAATAAGAGCCAGCTCTTGGATCACGTGCTGCCTCAAACGAAAGCCCCCCAAGTTTTTTGAAAAACCGGAGGGCACCGGCTCCCAACGGACTCAAGGTCTCCACCCCAAAAGGCTCAAATAGGTAAGCTCACTATATTTGGGCCTTTTGTGATCCTCGGCCGAATCAGCCGCCGCACCAGCCCTAACTGATGTCCCAGGCAGATGAGATGGCGTGGTAGTTAGGGTGTCGACGCAAGTTGCGTCACCCTAACTACCCCACACCAAAGGCCTACCCATTTCCCAAGGGACAAGAGTCACACCGTCGGGCCGCTTACCATCATCACGTAACAGACCATTCGGTTCAAGAACGGCTGGAACATTGACACTTGTAAAAGCTCGACGGATAATATCATTAAGGCTTGCGTGGCGCGAATTCCTGCCGGCAGACCTTGTTGCCAATAGTCCGTAAAAACCAAAACAAAATTGAATGTTACTGTAGAAAATAGACGAAATTATTCCATTACATAGTCGAAAATTCTGTGCCTACAATTTGGAACCGAATATCACAAATGTCTCTTGTGTGTCAAGCCAATAGTCTCTGACTGTACATCAATATGGTTGATTGGTTTTATTAATCCTTTACGAGTATGTGGTGTTGTTACTGTGTTCTACGGCTACTGTAATAAGTTTATTCTGCTGATTACATATTTATAGAAACGTAACAACATGCTTATTCTCTATTAACTTAATTGATATCATCGAAAACTTGCTGACCCCGCGCATTTAAACTTGTGCCAAGGATCTAAATTCATCACTATCATTTCGGGCCAAATCTGATGTTTATATCTATGTTTATATATTCAATACGCGGCTTCGCTCGCGTTAAGAAGTATTATTATTAATTAGGTATAGTTTTTGCGGCTTTACTTTTGTTTAGCGTGTTTAAAAAATTAGGGCCTACAAAACTTAAAAACGACAGTACATTCTTCAACTTCTCTATTAACGTTCAGATTTTCTTTAGCCATTTAAAAAAAGTCTAACCGAAAATCGCAAAATCCTTCTTAGGGGATGTCATAGTAGCTTTATGCATGCAAAGTTTCAGCCCGATCGGTTTAAAATTGACAAAGTTTCATACAAACTTTCATCCCCTATTTTATCCCCTTGGGGGTAGAATTAATCAAAATTCTTTCTTAACGGATGCCTACGTCATTACATCTACCTGCATGCCCAATTTCAGCCCGATCCGTCCAGTGGTTTGGGCTGTGCGTTAATAGATCACTATGGCCGAAGGTGGAGGCGTACTTCAACCGGAATCCTCAACAAACTGAGGAGCTATCTTACCTCTAAATGCTGGAACACAACATTTTTTCAGAATTGTTATTATGGTATCCATGCGGATTTAAACAAAGTCGTACAACCAACCAAACCGAGCTCAATATTGCTCCCCTAGGGATCGAACCCATAACCTCTGAATCTAAAATCGGTGGGTTGAACCACTAGACCCAAAGGCGGTTAAATAAAATCTGTAGAAGAAAACATATTGTTTAATTTCTCAAGTATTTATTATCATAAAACAATTCAAAATGCTTTCTTAAACACAGCTTTCGGTAGTAACAGATTGATATAAGATAAACTATGTGTAATCTACCGCCTGGTGGTCTACTCCAGGTAACGGACTTATGGCAAGACCTGTGAGGTTAACCTGGCTAATGACCATCCAGTCAAAATCTATCCCTAAGGTTTGAGGTGCTTCATCAGTGCGTGGGAGAGTCAGTGCCTTCTGTGAAATCTCACTCCATCATCTCTCCTCATTCTTGTTCTGGCTTAGAGAACAAACTTGGAGGTCAAGTCATTATTGGCTTAGTATTCGGGTGCCATCGGTACCTTTGTTTACCGATTTAATGAAACAGCAACAGAGATGATTTCTTCTTTCCCGGCAACACGTACTTCCCCCTCTCTAACCATGGACTCATACTGATATTTGTGGACTTGATCGCATCCCAGAGCGTCTTCACCGTTATACCCACGAGAAAGATCATCAGCACTATGATTAGCCTGTCAATCATCGCGATATACTTTTCGATCCACTTCGCTATTCCATATAAAAACGTGTTGTGTTTCTTCAGTCCTTCGCACGGGGAGTCTAAAGCTACGAACGGTATTGTCAAGCAGACCAGGAGACTTATCACAGAGAGTAAGATGGAGACGCAGAGGTTCATGGTCCTGTTCATCCGGAGCCGAGTCTTGTAGGTTTCCTTGCGTTGGCGGTGGAGCAGCATGAGTCGGTATTCATTTTCTTTGAAGATGTCATCCAAGTGCAGATATTCTATTATTCTGTGGAGAGAACACCTCTTTAGTCATAAAATCAAGGAAAAAAACCGCCTGTTGTATGTATATATATTTTAAAGTTATCTATACAAAATGAATAATAAGGTATTTGCATTCATTTTAGTGTGAGTATACTCCTTTACAATTTTAATTGTTTCAGTCCTCATACGTCACTAAACATAGGCCTCCCCAAATCAACCCCACAGATAGCGATCTGAACCGCTTCCATCCATCGACACCTCCACCTAGTCGTCGATCATGGATTGAAAATTACAATAGAATTGACATTATGGAAATGTTCAAGCTACGACAACAATTTTAACGAAGGACTTTAAAGGATTTTCTTTTACAATTAGACTTTTTTTATGACGGAAGTGCTTGATCTGATTTCACCTGGTTTCAAGCTATGATAAGACCGAAGGTGGAAGCGCACTTCAACTAGAATCCTCAACAGCCTGAGGAACTGGCTATCTTTCTTTTAAATGCCGGAACACAACAATTTATAATTGTTGTTATGGCGACAGACTTGGATAAGATGGTGCTACATGCAAAACGCGGGCATGTGCCAAACGTTTGGACGTGCCTCTGACTACTTCCTAGTAGGTGATCCTAATAAGATCCACGCTCTGAGTAGTGATCAGAGGTGAATCCTCGAATGGGACAAAGTCGTGAGTCTATTTATTTATTTTATTTATTCCAGCAACCATATCAAGCACATTATCGTACTTCCCTGGGGATCAAGCCTTGGCCACCCCCTAGAGACCACAGAGATGGCTCAAATTGTGTCCTAAATATAAAAAGTTGAAAAGTAAATAGAGTAAGTCAAGTAAAATAAAACAATACCTTTCAAGGGCAAGCCTGTAGAAAATCATCTTGCTTTCTTTTTCACTGTTGTAACAAATGTGTATTATATATGTAAAATATTTAAATATCACTGCTCTCTTCTGTGCGTGCTTAGAAACTGTCCGTTTCGAACGATATCGAATGTTCAAAGTAAATTATAGAAGTCATTATCATTACCTAAAGACAAATCTAATTAGTGCACCAATTATCGATTATTTTCTTTGTAATATAATATTCTACGCAACTATGACTGATTGTAAGTGAGTAATATATGCACGCATAATTAGGTAATGAGGACCTTTTTGGGGTTAAGAATCTAACAAAAAACGCCTTTCTTTGTCCAAACGTATCGTCAAAATGCTGAAACTCTTAATGCTTCAAAAATTCGGTTAAATCAGCCTCTTATCAAATGAAAGTTTAAAGATATAAAAAGGAATAAATTATGATCAGTGTGACCCACTATGAAATATGGTAGGCTTACCCACAAGGATATATACAGATAGGATTAAGATGGCATAGAGCCATGGAGCACGCCATGCTCAGCATCAACCTTGTCAAATATGTTGGAAATCGCATAACATAACTTAAGTAGAGCTGGGCGGGACACCTGGTAAGATCGAAGGATGAGAGATATAACCGTGCGATGATAGAATTGCTTCCAAGGAACGGGTATCGCGAGGTATCAAGAGTCCAGGGAGTATAATATTGTGCTTGGTTTGGTTGGTGGTAGGACTTGGTTTTGGCTAACTACCACCAGCTTACCTAATTCTTTCGCCATAACAACAATTCTAAAAATTGTAGTGTTCCGGCATTTAGAGGTAAAATAGCCAGTTTTTCAGTTTGTTGAGGATTCCGGGTGAAGTGTGCTTCCACCTTCGGCCTTATCAAAACTTGTATTCAGGTGAAATTAAGGCCAAGCACTTCGCCGTCGAACAATCATGTGAGAGTAATGATGAGAGTGGCACAAGACCGTTTGGAGTCGCACATACACCACAGCACATTTTAACCGCCTCTATGGTCTAGTGGTTCAACCCACCGATTTCAGATCCAGTGGTCCCGGGTTCGATCCCCATGGGGAGTACAATATATTGTGCTTGGTTTGGTTGGTGGTAGGACTTTGTTGAAGTCCGCCTGGCTAGCTACCACCATCTTACCTAAATATGTCGCCATAATAACAATTCTAAAATTGTTGTGTTCCGGCATTCAGAGGTAAGATAGCCAGTTCCTCAGTTTGTTGAGGATTCCGGGTGAAGTGCGCCTCCACCTTCGGCCTTATCTTAACTTGTTACCAGGTGAGATGAAGGCCAAGCGCTTCATCGTCGTACAATAAAAAAAAAACAGGGGCCTATACCCAGCCGTGCGAAAACTATTAGCTGCGGATAATTATTATATTTTTTTTATCACTGATTTTTTTAACATTTGATCGGCAGATTGTTCGTTGCTCGCGGTAGGTACCACTGGCAGGTTGTCGTGGAGGGGAATCGAATCTGAAAACAAAAACTGGCGCTAGCTAGTACAACGAAAAATTGTTCATTCATAGCCTATCTGAAATTATATACGTTATCCCAATATAAATGCATTTCTCTAATTGCTAAGAACTCATCAACACAGTGCTAACAGCATCTGCATCTAAACTTATCTTCGACATAACAATAAAACGCGGTTTCTCTAACTCAAGTCTAAATATTCAAAAGGTCTCAACTTGCTCTCTCCACAGACAAATTCATACAGCTGGTAACCATTACATGCGAATTATTTTTAAGGTGATTCGTTTGCTTGTGATAGGCTGCACAGCTGTGACTGTTGATTGGGTCAAGCTAAATCAATGGTTACATAGATTTTGCGAATATTAGTAATTTAGAAAAAGTGCATATTTTACTAGATTTGGTTATTTGTACTTACAAAACATTATGTTTTCACACGTAAGTACTGAATGCTTAATTTATGAAAATATGCGGATTCGAGTCCTGTCGCGAGTTGTAAATAGTTGTGTCACTATAACAATAATATTTATTTCGCCGTGGCGGTCGCAGCTTACCGACCCCTCCATCTCAGCAGGATGTCGTACAAGCCGACTAAGGGATCTCACCGAAAAAGAACAGCAGCTTCCTTCTATGTATTATCTACACCTTTACTGCGATCATAAACCCTCCAGCTCTGGTGGAGGCTCTGTCCAGTAGTGGAAACTAATGAGCAGTTGATGTGATGTGATGCGACTAATCCAGCTGTTCCTGCCTTCCCGAGCTTTGAACCCGCTCCGGCTAACGATATCACAGTTTGCGCGACTCAATTCAACGGAACTGGGGGCAATTTGCACAAATTGGAACTACGTACGAGTTATCAGACGACTTCGAAACTCCTAATGCTTTATGTGGTCCTGGTAATGTGCTGCTGTAGAATGGAGTTCGTAAGTGACTTACATATATGCAAAGTATTTTCTAAAATAATGCCAATAATATGAACAGTGTTTTGAGTTGTTTGAATTAGAAATGATTTAAAAATGAATTTGTATCAATAAACATCATTAAGAGTCGGAAAGTACAATTTTAAACATCAAAATAAGAAAGAAACTAAATCTTTCAAAGAGAAGTTCGGCTAAGTGGATATGAGCCCATCTTCCGATCCGGAGGTTCTTGGCTCAATCCATGGATGGGCAGCGTTCGGTAAGCTTCGAAATATCTTCTCGTCAAAGATACCGCAGTCCCTCAAGACGAAAGTCTTTAATCAGTGTGTGTTACCAGTGATGACATACGGATCCGAGACGCGGTCGCTAACTATAGGCTTATGAATAAATTAAAAGTCGCACATCGAGCTATGGAGAGGGCTATGCTTGGAATTACACGTGATACTTACTACGTGATAGAATCCGGAATGTGGGTATTCGTAGTTGAACCAAAGTTGCTGACATAGATCTCAGAATTAGCAAGCTGAAGTGGCAGAGGACAGGCCACATAGCTCACAGAACCGATAACCGCTGGGGAGCAAAGGTTCTTGCATGGCGACCACGATTAAACGCGAAACGAAGCGTGGGAAGACCCCCACTCGATGGACCGACGACATTGTGGCTGTTGCGGGGAGTCGATGGATGGAGGCTGAGATCGCTATCTGTGGCGTCATTTGACATATGCACATGCTCTGACGGTGAAGGTCACATCGTGAGGAAACGGGCATGTCCCTAGGACCAAAAGTCCGAATGACATGTGTCTCTGGCTAGTATTCCGCTAAGCGACAATGGGCTTGCAACCTGACACGTATTGAATACTAGCTACTTGCAAACCGTGGATTGTGCCAAACGTAAGTTTGGACGTGCCTCTAACTACCCTCTAGTAGGTGATCCTCATTAGATCCACGCTCTGGTTAGTGATCAGAAACTTATCCTCGAATATGAAAAAACAGTGAGTCTGTTACTTTAAACTAATCTATTTAATCCGACAATAGTTACACATGTACGTATAGATATTTGCTGCAGATTGAATAAACATTATGACAATGCCGTTGTCCTTCCTATCCACCGATGATGCGATCTGGCACGCATGAGCGGTGCATTACTGGCTAATGTGTTGTTGATTTATATAGTATTCGGTTCAGTGACTCACAGCGGGCTTATGATTTACATTTGGATGACTTACTTGGCTCCCAAGTTGCTTGCTAGGCATATGAAGAGCATTACCTTGGAAATAGCTACCGACATAATAGTAAATATATATTAAATCGCCGTGAAATTGACTGACTGAGAGGTCTTGAGATTTTCAGGTCACATGAGGCTCTTTTCCTGGTAAAGGGGTGGCAGTAAGAAATTATTTTGGGAGTTCAGTCTCGTCATTCATCATCGATATATAAACCTTCTCTTACCGCTACTTTAAGCTTGTAGTTTTTTTTCTATTTGATAGATAAGATTGGCGTTTGTTCAGTATATCTAGAATACAGCAGTATTCTATCATAATAAGTTTTTAGGCGGACTTAAACAAAGTCCTACCACCAACGAAACAAAAACCCATATACAATTATATAATCTAAAGCGATGCCCTTACTTACCTACTTAACAGCATTACATTTTTATTTTGAAAGATCGTCAGCTTATATCGACCTGTTCCCAGTACTTGCCATTAGATAGTACCGTAATCACATAAGTGCCCGAGTCTTATCACCCCTTTTATCACGAAGGGGTAGTTTCAAGAGATTTTTCTCAGTGAAAAGCGTGGCTATGAATAATTGGTGCCACCCTCCGGTTCGTTCACCTTGCAGCCCTATGTTTGCAGTGCTGTAGGTATGTCAGTATGTCACTGACATCTATGTAATCTGCCTGTTTGCTTGGGGGTGCATTTCTTTGTGGGGAGAGTCTAGGTTTAATTTCTGAGACCCTTTAGATATCACATAGAGCATGGTTTATGCTTCTAATGTATTACTGTGTGCGTTACGTTTTAATCTCTGCCTGTCCATTTCTGGTCCATATAAGTAATAGTTCTACCAAATGTGTACTGTGAAATATACGTGATTGTATATAGCTTATTTATTGTTGTATTGTATTAGTGTATGGTTTTTTATAATGTATACATATATTTTTTATATTTTTTACATCTTTATTCAATACAATGTACAATACATACAATACATATATAAATGTACAAACCCTACCTACCTACCCTACCTAAGGACAGTTACAAACGGCCTATAGGTAACTCAACTGTTCCAGACCAGTACCAAACGGAAGCGTGCCCATGACACTGGCTGCATTGCCACGCTGAATAGCTATGCTAATTCGCTTGCCTAAATAAGAGCCAGCCCTTGGGTCACGTGTCGCCTCAATTAAAGGCCCCGAAAGATTTTTGAAAACCCGGATTTCCCCGGCTCCCCACGGACCCAAGGTCTCCACCCCAAATGGCTCAAACAGGTAAGCTCTAATATTTGTTATATTATTTTAGTCGAAAAATCTTTTTCACAGATGTGTGCGCTACCAACTGTATTTTTTTCCTTACTCTTTCCCTTTTGCCTGGAAGAAATTTTTTTTAGCGATAAGACCACCCATTTTGATTATTCACTGTTTATTTGATTATCACCGTATGCTTCCTCAGACCGTCGAAGAATCCGGATGAAGTCACCTTTGACCTTATCATGTATCGTGTATGATATAATGAGAGATAGAACACTCCATACAATTTTATATCCGTCCACTCCATGGATTTTCTTTTGCTGTTGTATTGTTTGTGGTATTGTATGCGTTGCGGAGGTTTTAGTAAACCGATATTGTATTTGTGTCTAAATTAATAAAACAAACAACAGAATATATTGAGACAAACACAGGTTTGTCTCAGTATAGTTAGAATTTAACTTGTGTTATCTTCCAGTCGAGAACCTAAATGCAGTATATATAAAATGCTCGTATGGCGTATTGAGTTAATGCCATAGGCTAAACCTCTTAAATGTAAAATTATATTGTTATCCGTGAAACCCATCCCGTCTCTCTGAGTTCAAATGCCCTAAAGCGGAAAAATATTCTCAAAAATACCATAGATTTTTTGTTGTTTACGTTTCCTTGAAAAAACAACATACGATGATACCGTACCTTTAAAATACTACACAAATCAACGATTACAAACAATTTGAACTCTACCCATGACGAGCTAAAGTTCAATACAAGCGAAAATATATTACCTTAGGTGGATTCTGTAAGCAAAATGCTCATAGCAATTTTGAATTCTACCGTACTTATGGTTAAGGTACTTTTTCGCTGCTGAGTAAAAGCAAGTGGTGTTTGGATATGGTACCTGGAGGCAGGTAATTAGAATATTCAACATATTCCCGGTTGGTTTCGAATGTTTAGGAATAAAAAGAGTCATCTCTTGCATGGCTTTATGCCTCGTTTGGTTTGTTAGGCTCAGTTTTATTTTGGGTCCAATAAAACCATAAACACGGCAGCTGGCGTGGGTTGGTGTTCCGTAGTTGATATCGGGTATGCGAGCCGAAATAAAGACATAATTATGTTCAGTTATCTGTCGATTCGCATAAAATATAATGTCATTATTCAATGTGGCATAATTTTATAAAAAAAGTTCAAGCGTCACGTGACCCAAGGCCTTGCTCTTATTTAGGCCAGCAAATTAGTATAGCTTCAGCGTACTTGTTGAGCACGCTTCCGTCTGATACTGGTTTGGAACAGTTGAGTTACCTATAGACCGTTTGTAAAGGTCCTTAGGTAATCCGACTGATTTCTTTATACATAACGCATAAATGCTGAGTCATAATTGTGGTTACTATATCTAAAGTTAGCCTCGTGATAAACAAGCGTAATGTCCGTCAAACAAAGATAATGTTCGTGGGTTAAAGGTGGTCCAAAGACCACCCCACCGCACCTTAACCTACTGTCATTGTGTAGTAGGTATCTAAATTATATTGAATCATTAGATTTATACCAAATAACTATAACTTTTCTACAACTCTATACTAGTCCAAAATTATAAAGCCCAAAAGATCATTATGCTTACCTTACAGTAGGTATGCCAATTACTGTAGTAAAATTTATATGATGTCACAATTAAAGTTATGCCTAACTTATTTTGCTAAAGTGAATTGGAATTAAAAAAGTATTGCGAAACAAAGGGATACCATTATACACATCACCAACCAGTACTGTCCTATACTGGACAACCATGATGGTTTCTTTCTAAGTCGACCCTCCAACGATGTTACCAAAAGAAGTGCAGCTTTCTTCTATGTCTATTAACTAACATCTTCACTGCCATCACCAATCCGCCTGTCAAGCGCGGTGATTATGGCTGAACATCGAACATTTCATTTCACTTATTTCATTCACAAACAATTTATATTGTGTCGAAATCTCTTTAGCTTATTCTTAAACTAACATTGAGAGGTACCTACGATAATAAGCAAAAAAAAAAAAAAGTGTTAACATTCAAATAATAAATAGGTTTTATAGTATTATAGTAAGTAACAATGCAATGTCCAAGTGTAAAAGATTCATCGATTTAATTTAAATCAGTGAATTATGAAAATAGTTACGAATGTAAAAAAAAACAATAATAAATCTTATCTGATTTATGTCAAATGTTATTCACAATAATTACAGGGGTTGATACCTACCTAATCTCTATTTATTATTATTTTCATTGATAAATTCGTCAGTAGAATAGTAGCACTTTTTTAAAACTGTTTCAGTTGGTTTTTAAATTTGTATGGACTATTATATTGTTTTAAACATGTTAGGCAACTTATTAAAGATCTTTGTAGCTTGATAGCTAGCACAGTGCTCAGGTATCCTTAACCTAGGTGAGAAGACATTGATAAGATCCTTCCTCCTAGTTTTTTCCCTAATTGCTCTTTTCTCTACGTTTTCAAAAGCGTCCGAATATTAGACCAAATCCGTAAGAAGAATCGAAGATCGCTTGGTGGTCAGTGGTATTTTTGTAATAAAATACAAACCCAGATAGCCTGAACTACCCAAGACCAATGACACCCAACAGTGGTGATCCCGACGTGACATATTATAGCAGCATTGCTGTGTTCCATTATGAAGGGTATGTTAAAATTACGGGCTTGCGGGCGCAATACGGTATGGTAGGTACGCGTAGGTTATGTTCTTTGCGGATGTGACCTACGCAGTAAGGTTTGTTTAGGCAAAAGATGCACGTAGCATCAGGTGGGCTGCTTGCTTGTTTCCAAATTGTGTAAAGATCGGTCTAGGTAAAACGAATCATCTCTTTCGTCTCCAGAAACTGTTGTGGACTGTGCTTTGTATATTGGTCAGGGTTGTCTGCTAAACTAATCGCTTCACTATGACAATGGTACTGTCGCAAAATTGCCACTATGCATATGATTACTCTACCTTACATTTTACCTACCTACCTACCTACCTATTTATTTGAATAGAACAGCCAGAACACAACAATTTTGGAGTTGGTATTATGGCGACAGAATTAGGTAAGATGGTGGTAGCTAGCCAGGCGGACTTAAACAAAAACCTACCACCAACCAAACCAATACAACAAACCTTTCTTTCATTTTGGTTTTCTAGTGGATATTCAGCGTTGATACCACTGTCATAGTGAAGCGAGTAGCTTAGTAGGACCCAGTTTCTCAGGTACTCGACATATTCATCGACATCCTGTATATAAAAAAAGTTATAAACAACTATAAACAACGCAATCCTTTAATCAGCAATCGGTATTCACAAACCGGCCCCAAAGCCTTATAAAGACCGCACACGAGAAGAGCAGTGGACAAAATAACAGGAAGCCTAACTCAATAAACACTCCATCATACGCGGTCATGGAATTATAGTTTCTAGATCGACCGTGAATTTTAAGCAATTCCCAAAAATATATGTTCCGTATTACTTACTATGTAGTGAATAAAAAAAATAAATGAATAAAACATCTTTATTCAATAAAATGAACAATTAAACTAACCATGTACAAAGGAATCAGTCAGATTACCTAGGGACCGTTACAAACGGCCTATAGGTAACAGTTGAGTTACCTATAGGCCGTTTGTTCTAGAAACTGTTCTACCAGGTACTGACCAGACGGACTTTGGAAAAGAAGGTTTAAAAGAAAAAGTCATAACTGAATACTGTTTTTTTATGATTTATTAAGTTCTATGCTTACAAATCGCATACTTTCTGTTCCGTATTACCTATGTCCTAATTTTTAACTATGTTTCTGGAATTTATGTGAGGCAAAGCGCTTCCCAGTCGTAAAAAAAATTTGTTGAAACCACCAAAGTACCTGTATTTATACGAATATTTTCCGTTATCTAGTTCCCATTTGTGCCAAAGCTTTACTTAGTTTGGGACTAGATGGCGTTGTGTACAATGTTTTACACAACGCCTTCCAAATATTGTAGGCACTATTAGATTACTTAATTAATGAATAAAAACTAAACCAAAGGCCATGGAAACCATTCCGTGCTCTTTACATCTCCTATGAATATGCGAGGTTACATTTTCCATTTAAATGAATAAGCTATCACTTTGATCAGCCCTCGCCAACCTTCGGCGCATTGAAAATTTAAATCGAGCCAAAGGTTTGTGATCGCTGGCGCTTGATCGCGATAGGTAATTGAGCGTGTGTGAAAGAGAATTTCGGCTTTGATGTTACGGTGATGTGTTTATTGATGTTACCATCCATTGACTTGTGATTCAATGTTGATCATTTCTGACTCATCAAGGGTACAAACCCGAGTGATGTAAACAAAACTATCTCTAATCATTGCATACAGACTGAAAGTGATAAATGTATCTCTGTATATATATGAATGCGCCTTCTGGGAAAGCCACCGCTTCGGTGGTCTTGTGGTTTACCCACCGGTGTCAGAGCCAGAAGTCCCAGGTTCGATACCCAGGGAGAGAACAATATTGTGCTTGGTTTAGTTGGTGTCCGTCTGGCTAGCTACCATCATCTTGCTAAAGCCTGTCGTCATAATAATAATTCTAAACTGATGTGTTCCGGCATTTAGAGGTAAAATAGCCGTATAAATAAGTGTTTTGATGGTTTGAAGGGTATGCCGGTGAAATAACTAGCACGCGAGGCTTAACACCTTTATGCCTCAAGTTGACGGGCGCAATGCAGTGCCGTGTAGGCTATGTTCTTCTATGTACAAATTCCACGGGCCAGTATGCCAAGTATCACGGGTCCAAGTTATTACTATGCAGGTCGGTCTTATGCGTTCCAGACAACCTGAGTATTGACGCATTATACATTAAATCATGTGACACACCTTTAGAATAACAAAGTAAAAAGCTATGGACCTAATTCCATATTTCTGATTTGTGATGGGCAAGAGCCTCAAACCTTGCTAAGGTAAGAATACAGTCAAAAATAAAAGTTGTAAAAAAGAAAAGATGATAAAGAAAGAACGTTTAATATTTTCAAGAAAATGTTATCGCACAAATAAAGCTCTGTGTGCTATCTCGTAGCTATCTCTACGAAACCAGCTACGCTGTAGCCGCTCGTAGCATCTTGAAGTAGATCGTTGCAAAATCAAGAGCCGAGAGAATGCTCGTGGATTGAGAACTTATCAACATAATACATATTTTACTGATTTCCTTCAACATATATAAATATTTATTGTACTAAGAGGAACCGCTTACCTTCATCTCACCTGGTTACAAGCTAAGATAAGGCCGAAGGTGGATGCGCACTTCACGCGAAAACTTTAAGGAACTGGCTATCTTATCTCTTACTGCCGCACCACAACAATTTAGAATTGTTGACATGCCGACAGACTTACGTAAGATGGTGGTAGCTAGGAAGATCTAAACAAAATCCTACCAGCTACCAAATCAAGCACAATATTGTAATGTGGCTCGTACATACAATTATCAGGAACACTGAAGACTTCATTCCATCCTGCTGCTTTTTAGCACAACCCTACACAACTAGTATCTACGCTGAACATTTCAAGTCATAAAGACTTCTGGTTTGGACACATTGATTCTGTTTCTTAGTCAATTATATAAATGTTGATTTATTTTTTATATACAAAATCCACAAATACATGTACATTTGGATTGGATACTGCCTTGTTTTTTACCTCAGCTGACTAATCGGCTGCACGGATCATAATGAAATTGAACAAGTATGGTGTGTATGCCATGAAAAACAACAAAGACTTCTTTGTTCAACAAAGCTCAGTTGTTAGTAGCTCTGCCTTCTGGGCTGTAGGCTGAGGGTTCGATTCCCACCCAGGACAAACATTTGTGTGATGAATATAGATGTTTGTTATGAGTTTGGGTGTTGAATTATATTGTACATATGTATTAAAAAAAAAAACAGTATTATATCCGTAGTTCCCATATTACAAGCTATGACTTGTTTGGGGCTAGATGGCGCTAAGTGAAATTAACGTCCTGTAACATATATATTTATATACATAATGTATATTATTCTTTGTATTCGGGTACATATCAGATGGCTGGTATTTTTAAAAAGGTAAAACCTAATTTACGAAAGCAATTTTCGTTTCTTTTATTACAACATCAATGGAGGTTTCGTTGCCGCAGATCGTTTTCATAATAACATTACAAAGCAATCCTGCGTCGATTAATATTTAAATGGAGTGTACAGACAGACACACGGTCGACAAAGGAAGCATGTTAATGGTTTTATTTTATTTTTTCACCATCAATTACATCGTATATTACAAGAACATGTTTTAAGTAACTTATTATGCTACATAATAAACTAATAAGAGGTGAACACAACATGGATTAAATCAAACCCCATGAGTTATTACTCATGTAATTTATTATTAATAAGCCTCATAGCTCAGTTGGTAGTAACTCTGCCTTCTGCGCTGTAGGCTGTGGATTCGATTCCCACCCTGGACAAACATTTGTGTGATGAATATAGATGTTTGTTCTGTGTTTGGGTGTTGTATCATATAGTAAGTATGTATTTAAAAAAGTATTTAAGTATTCTATCCGTAATCTAGTTCCCATATTACAAGCTATGCTTAGTTTGGGGCTAGATGGCGCTGTGTAAAAATTAATGTCCTATAATATTTATTTAATACTTATTTTATTTATTTAAATTACACACAAATTTAGTCTCTAAATTTGTGGGTCCACGAGTCCAAAAACACTTAAGACTCGTTGGTAACAGATTGTAGAAAACATAGTTCTGATATTACGCTGATCGAGAATTTATATGTTAATACGTTCTGCCATCCATGGTATGCGCAACATTCTCTTTCAACACCAGATCCCTTGTAGGTATACCTACTTATAAAGTATATGTATCTACCTACGGTTCAAGACATTTATTCTCATAAAATTACAAAAAATCGTATGGAGGAAAAGGATGTGCTATTGTAAACATAAATATAGATATAGGCAAGTAATTACATTTGTAAGCTTATGGTTTGAATATATAGAAAGGTAAAATTGTCTTTAGGTAGGTATATATATTACCTATTACTATTATTGTAGAGGTTGTTAATTAGGTACTTTTTAGGTAGGTAGGTGAATATGATATATTGAACCTAGTACATTGTACCATTTAGTTTATTTAATGTTTTTTTTTTCTAAATCTATTCGTAAAAACCTTTGATTTTAGCCTTTTGCCTTACATTGTTTCTATCTGTTATATATGTTATTGGTTTTTTTTATATCAAACATATCTCAAAAAACCCATATTTGCATTTATATTACCAAATCCATGCATAAAATAGATTGAAGTCAAAACACAAAAGCCAGAGTTCCTTGGTAATAAAACGGAAGCTATTTCTTATCAATAACCTGTCACAATCATCTCTCGCAAAACGCTGACTCGGAACCGCAAAACTACTTTTCACCCTTTTCACATTTTCAACTTTATCTTGCTACTGTTAAGACTGAATATTCCTTGGGTGTTTAAAAATAGATCACCTAAGGGCCTCTCAGCAAGGGATGAAAGCGGTTTGATTGTAGATAACGCTCAGTTGGTCTTTTGACGTGTTCAGTTATTCATGGAAAACCATAGAAGGGTTATCTAGATGTATTTGTACTCAGTTTTGATGATAGATATTGAATTTTAAAGTGTTTGGAAATGTTCCTCTATAAAATGGGAGAACCATATTTTGTGATGAATCATCATTCAAACATAAGTTATCTTTTCCCTTTTTTCATTAAATGTTGATAATTATTAGAGAAAGTTACTAATAAAAATGTAACGCTTTTGCATTGTTCTTATTTAAAAGACTAATAAACTCTTAACGAGTCACTTAATTACCTTAAAGTATACTAACAATATGTCCAATAAGCCTCTTTGCTCAGTTGGTTTATCTCTGCCTTCTACGCTGTAGGCTGTGGGTTCGATTCCCACCCAGGACAAATATTTGTGTGATGAACATGATGTCTGTTCTGTTTTGGGTATTAAATATACAACATGAGTTTCTAGTGGAACGCCCGAAATTTCGTTCCCGCTATCCCGTGACGATTGCAGCGCTACCTACCGGCTCCAATTGTGAATCTTATCCATCAAGAGTCATCACTCAAAGACACACAAAAAAAAAGTCGTCATCAAAGTCGGTCCAGTCATTTAGTAGTAGTTCAGAGACACGTATAGAACTTATAAAATAGGATTTAAAATTTGTAAATATCGTTTATTATCGATATTCCTATGTCTCTCTTTAATTTGTGTCGACGCTAAATGCGTATCAGGAAACCCATTTGAAAATGATCACCAACTCGTAAAAGGTTAAAGTCATCAGTTTCGTGTTTCCAAATACAATGTAGTACTCAGAATCCATTAATGAAAGCAGACATGATGGTTTCGCAAATATGCACCTGGTAGCCTGGAAGTGCATGCTTATTTACACACTGTTATTTGTATGCAAAGCCCACACAAAAAACCTTTTTTGTTGTGATGTTTTGAATGTGGAAACCACATATTTTTGCTGTCGAGTTTTGAATGTAAAAATAATCTAGTATACGTGTTTTAATTTTATTAAAACTATCATTATTTAAAAATAAAGATCGTTGTCTTAGTTGCTTAGTGCTGCTTAGCGACCATATGGTACCATAAAATCTAACAACAAAAACTAACAAACATTTTTTTTATTGTACGACGGGTAAACACTTGGCCTTCATCTCACCTAGTTACACAAGTTGAGATAAGGCCGAAGGTGGAGGCGCACTTTACTCGAAATCTTCGACAAACTGAGAAACTGATTAAATTAAACTGAAAACAACAATGAGAACAATGTATATTCTTAATTTATCTAAAACCTACTATGGCCAATTCACATAGGATCCCCGCCTAGTTGTGACCGTTAAATATAATAGCGATAAATAACCATGATATCAACATTGTCTTCTTCGTCATAAGTGCCTGGAGATATCCAGATGCTTCGACACCACTCTATTAAAAACCACTACACTTTTCAAACTGGCATTATGTGGTATCACATCACATAAACATTCCATTAGTCTCCACTGCTGGAAAGTACCTCAATCCTACCAAAGCTGTTTTGGCATAAGTGGAGGGTTTTGCCATAATCACCATGCTTGACAGGCAGATTGGTGATCGCAGTTAAAGTGTAGACAGACACAGAAGGAAGCTACTGCCCTTCTTCTGGTGAGATCCATTAGGATTCTTAAGCCGTGACAGCTACGGCATATAAACTTATACTAGTTGGATAGTTATGTACTTATCAGCAATATCACAGAGAACAATAAAACAAAAACAGACGACGTAAATTTGAATTCTAATCATGTTTATTTTAAACATGATTAGAAATAACAAATTGTAAAATGCTGTTGTTTATAAAATGTACTTTCGCATTCGGGATTCTGTAGACGTAGAGCCCTTACTTATCTCAATAATAGGAATAAATTATCTTTCTACGTTGGTAATTGCATCTCTTCTAAAGCGGGGTCTAATTATCCTCTTAAACATAGCGCTTGATCTTACTATTTTTATCAGAGAGACAAGATCAGCTAAATATAGAACACAACGAGCGGTATGAAAGTTATACTTTCATCGATCCTTCATTCGTAACACGGCATTTATAATCATAACAACACAATAACCTTCTGCGGTGTAGGTTGTGGGTTCGATTCCCACCCAGTACAAACTTTTTGTGTGAATATAGTTGCTTGTTCTGTTTGGGTGCTGTATCAGATATAGTAGGCATGTATTTACAAAAAAAAAACTATTTTAGTATTATATCCGTAATCTAATATCCATATTACAAACTAAGCTTAGTTTGGGGCTAAATGGCGCTGAGTGAAATCAACGACCTGTAATATTTATTGATTTATCATCAGCAGCACTTAGGTAACCCAATGCTGGGCAAAAGCCTCCTCACCTAAACGCCACTCTTACCTGTCATGCCCCTTTGCATCTTACCCTATGCAATGATTTCAGTCTACCTGGCTGGTGGTCTGCTACGGTCTCTACTAAATCCTCTGAGCCACAATTCACACTAACCTTGCCAGGAGTCCGTCCCAGCCTAATTTGTGTCGGTAATACGGTCACATGCGTCTATCTTCGTCCTACGCCAGATGTCTTAAGATAAAGAATGTAATGAGTCAAAGGATAGATCAAACGTGCTCACACTAGTGTTTTTTTTATATTCGTTGCTTTTTGTTTCCGAACGTTAGATTTATTTTGAAGATTCATTTTTTTTTCGGATACATTTACAGATGACAAAAAGTACAGATCCATTATAATCAGCTCAATGGCATGCAAAATACAAATTTAAACGCACATAAAAAACTCAAAACCCATGCGCTCTGCTGAAATATAATTACTCTGCGAACTGAATATTTCCCTGTTTTGCTCTTTTTAATACCCTCCGTTGTTTCCGAGATAAATGCATGCTTTTAAACCGGATGAATAGCAATCTACGCGCTTGTTTATGTATCTTTTGTTACCGGTACCTTATCATAGCTCGCACTGCAAAGGTCTAAATTAAGTAGATTTGGACTGCAGTTTTTTAATTTCTTTGAGAACGTTGGATCCCTTTTTTAGATTATTGCGTGCATGAAGATGTGTGAAATTTGTCACTGTTAAGGTTTATACGGAAGAAGAGGGCAGAGAGCTAAAAACAATATTTTTCCTTACTATTTCTCATGCAAGTGACATAATGTAGTTGAATGGGAAATAAAGTTACTTTAAACTGAAGTTCTTTACACAGGTTAAAATGGAATATTTTTTTTTTATTTTACGACAGGAATACTTGGCATTCATCTCACCTGGTTACAAGTTGAGATAAGGCCGTAGGTACACCTCACCCGGAATCCTCAACTAACTGAGGAACTGGCTATCTTACCACTAAACGCCGGAACACAACCATTTTTAGAATTGTTGTTATGGCAACAGACTTAGGTAAGATGGTGGTAGCTAGCCAGGCGGACTTAACCAAAGTCGTACCACCAACCAAACCAAGCACAATATTGTACTCCCTCTGGGGATCGAACCCGGGACCTCTGGATCTGAAATCGACCACTAGACCACAGAGGCAGTTTTATTTAGTTTTTTTTGTTTGTTTCAGTGTTCCCCATTACTAAGCTATAAGACAAGCTCATGAATCCGAACTGTATTTAGAATAGAACCAGCATTTACAGAAATGATTCACAAAATAATTATTTGATTCTATGCAACAGCAATATTTATTTGAAACTCACTTAGTTTAATTAGAACACAGTCCAAACGTATCACACACACGGTATTAACAAGCCTCATAGCTCAGTTGGTAGTAACTCTGGCATCTGCGCTGTAGGTTGTGGGTTCGATTTCCACCCAGGATAAACATTTGTGCTATGAATATAGACGTTTGTTCTATGTTTGGATGTTGTATCATATAGCACGTATGTATTCACAAAAAAAAAAGTATTTATGTATTCTATCCGTAATATAGTTCCCATATATTACAAGCTATGCTTAGTTTGGGGCCAGATGGCGTTGTATGAAATTAATGTAAAAAAAGAACAGGAATCTATCAGAAATAATTTTAACCGAAATGAATGCATTAAAGAAACCCTGATAGTAGGGGCCAGTGGCACAGTTAGTATGGTATGGTCATGTAATGAGGAGTGAACGTTCAATTTAACGATGAGTTATTAAAAAAAAATAACCTACTTAATTTAAAAACATTTTTATTTGTTACCAAAAAAATATATTAAAAAGCCGACTTCACTAAAAACTTGAAAATAATTCTATGGATAAGTTCATTATCATTACATGACGATAAGCACCGCTTTCCTAAATAGGTATATAGAATAAATATATAATTAACGGGCAGAAAGATGATGATGATAATAAATACGTTTGATCAAAGTTCAAACGTTATGAGTAAACGTGCACTAATATTTAATACTCAAATCAAACACGCATTTTCTTATTTGTTTTGTTCAAGAACAGTCCATTATTGTCAACTGCCGGACATTTCCTTTTTTGAATGTAGGTCTATGTAAATCTAGATGACGCGCGTGAACTGTATGATGACGATGAGGTAGGTGGCGCAGAAGCCGAGTACCATCCCGAGCAGGTCAGCGTCCAGCGGAACTACCTTGTACACGCGGAACTGACACCCGCGAGCCTCCACGTACCGGATGAACCGCTCTATATCACAGGCTTCTGGTCAAAGTCAAAGTCAAAGTCAAATATTTTTATTCATTAAGATTTTTAGGATCATTTTGAAACGTCAAATCTACCGCCTGTTCGGAATCGCGACCAGCACACAAGGAGAAAGGCAAGAACCTCGGGCTGATTAATTTTTTTGAAAATCCATTTAACATTTAGGTACATTGTTTAGAATAATTTAATAACATTACAAGTGTTACCTACATCATAAAACTAAAAACTTAATATTATCTTAAAACATTGATTACTACATAACTATCTAATGGGCAGTTTCTTGACATTGAAAAACACCATTTAACTGTCAACTGGTATAGCAACATCGGGCCACGCGTTCTTATCGTCGATATAGTCACTTATTTTGTAGTAGGCTCTTTTAATTAAATTATTCTTTATATACAATTTGAATTTACGAGCAGAGAGTTTGGTGGCGCTTTGAGGAAGCTTATTATAGAATCGTACACAGTTTCCTAAGAATGAATTATTTACTTTTCCTAAGCGATACCTAGGTATGTCAAGTTTATTTTTATTTCTAGTATTAACACTGTGTACATCACTTCTTTTAACAAACTCATCAATGTTCCTGTGTGCGTGCATTAGGTTTTCATAAATATATTGGGAGCTGACTGTCATAATACCAATCTCTTTAAAACGTTCCCTGAGAGAGTCACGAGTTTTCAATTTATAAATTGCCCGTACAGCTCTCTTTTGCAGGATAAAAATGCTTTCAATATCTGCTGCATTTCCCCATAAAAATATGCCATAGGACATAACGCTGTGAAAGTAACTAAAATAAACTAACCTCGCCGTGGTTTCATCAGTAAGATGCCTTATGGTACGTACTGCGTAAGCTGCCGAGCTTAGCCGGCTAGCTAATGTATTAATATGAATACCCCATTGCAACTTTGCATCGATATTTAAACCCAAGAAAGTAGTTGCTTCCATAAAGTTAAGTATTTCCCCATTTAAGATAATGTTAGCATTGCTGACTTGAACGTTAGGCAAGGTGAATCTAATGCATTTCGTTTTTTTCTCATTTAATAAGAGGTTATTTACCGTAAACCAATCAAGAACTCTAGCTAGAGAAGCATTTACACAATCATAATTATCTTTAGCTCTATCAACTCTAAATATTAATGAAGTATCGTCTGCAAACAATACAATATCACATAAATCCCCTACACAGGAAGGCAGATCATTGACATAGACTAGAAACAAGAAAGGCCCCAAGATTGACCCTTGTGGTACACCGATGTTAGTGGATGTTCCCGAAGATTTGCTACCGTTAATGTCTACTTTTTGAATGCGATTCGATAGGTAGCTACGCATGAGGCTTATTGCCTGATTCTGAATGCCATAGTGTTTTAGCTTTGAGATTAAGGTGTCATGATCTACGCAATCGAAAGCCTTAGATAAATCACAGAATACTCCTATGGCATCCTGTTTTCCTTCCCAGGCTTTAAAAACGTACTTCAACAGCATGGCACCAGCGTCAGTGGTTGAACGACCTTTAGTAAACCCAAATTGTTTTTCATGAAGTAGCCTGTTACAGTTAAAATGTGACAACAACTGGTTAAGAATAAGTTTTTCAAATATTTTACTACATGCTGGCAGAATTGAGATTGGTCGATAATTTCCTGGATCCTTTTCATTTCCAGATTTGAATAAAGGAATCAACTTGCTATATTTCATAAGATCTGGAAAGATTCCTTCGTCGATGCTTCTATTAAATATATATGCTAGACATGGTGCTATTTCAAAAACAATCGTGCTTAAGATCTTTACGGACATCCCCCAGAGATCTTCAGTATTTTTAATATTTATTGACTTAAAAGTTTTTAGAATACAATCAGCATTGACGTGTCTGAAGCTAAAAGAAGCATTACACCTTTCAACACTTGTTTCAAGAAAGGCTAAAGCACAATCAACAGAGGAGTTTAATGGTCGAGTAACAATTTTTGGTACACAAGAGAAGAAACGGTTAAATTCATTAGCAACTTCATAGTTATCAGTCAAAATTCTATCGTCAACTTTTAAGTTTATCTGCTTTTTCAAATGTTTTGCTTTACCTGTTTGATTATTTATCATTTTCCAGGTAGCCTTTATTTTATTTGATGACTGCTCAATTTTCCTTTTTATTTGCAATGATTTCGCAGCATGGTCCATCTAGAATGTAAATCAATATTCAACATTATTTAATTCACTCACACCCAATAGCGTTCCGCGCCAAAAGGGGCCAACAATAACGTAGTTCCAAAGACATATATTTTTTAAAACACTTCTTTTACATCAGGAATTTGAATAGAAGTTAGTGAAATCAACAGTCCATTAGTATCCACTGCTAGAAAAACTGTTTCGTACGCGCAATATGGCCAAAGTAGGAAGCGAAGTATTATCCTAGAGCAAAGTAGTACCTTGTTGTGCGATTAGTTTTTCAAGTAATATCGATTTGATCTTAGAAGCTTGTATAGCCATCATCCCAGCACAGAGGGGAGTACCAAATATCAAGCCGAGGATTAAAATGACGACTGTCAGGTGTGAAAGCATATCCAGCGAAAATACCTAGAACAAAAAATCATATATAGTAAAGTTAAAAGTCAAAGTCAAAGAAAAAAAAACACCCCAGAGATGGAAGCAGTACTCCATTCAAGATCGGACCTGAGCTTTGAACAAGCTAAAAGCTGCCACGATGTGAAGTACTGTCGAACCATAGCTAGGATATCCAGCTTATTAGCAGCAAATTTATATTGCTATAATTAACACGCTTCGCAGATGGTTTGGTGAGTGCAGTAAAGGCTGCGGATGCTGCTATAGGCGCGGCGCATTACAGCACCTATTCCAACATTTGGAGGGGCAGATTCATAGGATGCGACAACCATGGCTAAAAAGAACTATTAAAAAAGCTAATATTAGAAAAGCTGTGTGGTCAACTAAGTGGGTATGGGCCCGCCATCCGATCCGGAGGTAGTGGGTTCAAATCCAGTCGTGCACCAATGGACTTTTTGGTTTCGGTTTTCGGAAGTTTACGAGCGCAATTGACACATGCACGAGCGCATGTTCTGATGGTGAAGATCATACCGTGAGTAAACCGGCATGTCTCCAAGACCAAAAACCGAATGGCATGTGTCACTGATGGGCTAGTATTCTGCTAAGCGGCGATGGGCTTGCAACCTGTCACGGATTGCATGCTAGTAGCTACTTGCAAGTCGTGGGCATGTGCCGAACATAAGTTTGAACCTCATGTTACTCGTACATTTTTTTAAATAAATAAATTAAACACAATACTCAAGAACCTCCTTGGTTTTGCACAAGGAACAGCGACTTCATTGAACAAAACCGAATAATGTAGGAAGAATTATTTACATCCTTGTTCAAATGTATAAATAACGAAAATTTCTTAGTTCATTACCCGGTTTGTGAGGAGAATATTTTTTCTTTGTAAATAGCTGTTAATGTAACATGGTAATGTACGAGTAACAACGCGCTTGGACGTGCCTCTGGCTACATGCCAGTTGATGATCCTCTTATGATCCACGCTAAGAAGTGATCAGAGGTGAACCCTCGAAGGGAAAAGTCTTGAATCTGTTTTTTGTATTTTCTTTTTACTTTTTTAACAACACACTCCTGTGTGTTTAGTGCGAGTTTTCGACTTGCTCCATATGTGCCGAAATGTTATTCACCATTCACGATGGGTAAACGCAAATTGAGAGAATTTCAATAACAACTCGCACTAGGCACTCTGAGCACCATGACAAGGTTCATGCGCACAAACAATCCCATCCGTTTCCGGTATCATTTTATTTATTTACTCTGACATTTTAATTATTATTTATTTTAATTGTGTTGATTGTTATTATTACCATGTTTGAAATTATGAGTTAAATAATTGATTCATTTTCGTAAGTAATACTAACCCTAAATAATTAAGCAGTGTTTTACTAAACCTCTAATATGATGAAAACTGAATTTTGAAAAACAACTTTAAATTTTTAATTTACTCTTAATTTAATCATACCAAGTTTATTCAATACCATCTTAAACATACCGATATTTTGTGGTCCATTAAATTCGTTGCTACTGCGTGAACCAAGAACATTGCCTGCATAACAACGTAGATCAACGTAGTGAGAAACTGTAAAAAATAAAACATTTAACACTATAAAGACATTTATAAACACGTTATACACGAAAACCAATAAAACCCAAGGTTAAAAGCTTCATGGTTTTACAAAAATACTGAATTTTCAACTCTGTTACCCGTCATTTGATACCCATATTGTTACAAGAATATGAAATGATTAATGTATCGCTTCTCTTCTTAGTCTTCTTCTAAGCTAAGCTGTTTTTTTATTAACGGGAAATATTAACCTACATCTCATCTGGTTTCAAGTTATGATAAAACCGAAGGTGGAAGCGCACTTCACCCAGAATCCACTAGACTGAGGAACTGGCTACCTTACATCTAAATGGCGTAACACAATAACTTTGGATTGTTGCTATGGCAAAAGACTTCGTGGCAGCTAGCCAGGAGAACAAAGTCCAATACCACAAACCCAACCCAGGATATATTGTACTCCATTAGGGATCGAACCCGGGACCTCTGGATTTGACACCAGTGGGCGAACCACTACATAAGTCCATACTTGCGGATAATCTTCCTTTGCGGCTTTTGGCCAATGTGATTGAAACCATCCACTCTCTCTCCCCCGAAGAGAACTACCATCCATAACATAACCTAGATATTGTAAGCAGTAAGTTTGCAAATGTCAAGCATGTAAATAACATGGAATCAAAACCTTAGCTTGCCAGTTAGTTGAAATATACATTTGTATGACTTTAGAGTTAATGAGAAAAAATTCTCGTTCGATCTCCCAAAAGACATTTAAGTGGATGGAGCGGGATTTAGTTCAACTAAATTAGAAGTACTAAATAATATTATGTATAAGTAAGCGTGAAACTGAGACTGGGTAGACCCCACACTCGCTGGACCGATTGTGGCGGTTACGAAGAGTCGATGGATGAAGGCGGCTTAGTATATATCACACTTGAATACTGAATAAATAACATATTATTGCAGGCGACTGTACATACAACATACATAAAAATGTATGTATGTTGTTTACGTACATACAAATGTACATACATTCTTATTACCTATTGTTAGTACATCAACTTACCACAAAATCAAACGACGACTTATATTTTTCAACGATATCAACAATGGATTTATATGTTATTTGTATCGATTGAAAGTCAGAATTAGTCGAGCTCAAAATGCATGCTAATTCTTCCATACGACACAAAGCGGCGTAATAAAAAAACGTGTTGGTCATACTAACAGTATCAAGGCAGAAATATGTAGAAGCTCTCAAAAAATTATATAATAAACTACAAGTTGGTTCCGGATGAAATGATACTAACAAAATAATATCGCGAGCAAAAAATATAACAATGAAAACCAATATTTTTATTTTTAGATAGTGTTCGCCTGGATCCACACCTAGATTTGTATCGACTGCTTTAAGATCACAAATGTATTTGTAATAAGTTATGTCATCGCTATGAAATGAAAGACGCAAAACATAGGTTAAATACTGAATAATATACAAGGATTGCCAAAACAAAATGATAGATTCATGCTCATTGACGCCGACATGTAGTAGATAAATACCGATCACAACACTTTTAATTATCGATAAAGCTTTAAAAAACGATTTAAATTTAGAATCTTTGAATTCTATGAACCCGAAATCCAACGAGTAAATAATATGTAACAGCTTGTATATAATTGAGATAAACTGGGACATTTTTGTGTAGCCATTTTGAGAGAAAAATAAAGTGACGTTTTCAAATAGCGAGCTCGCCATGACGGATATAGCAACACTACCACAGAAGTCGCACAACAATAAATTATGTGACACAGAGTTAATTTATCCATTTGTAAAATAGGCCACTTATCTTAACATCAGACAAGATTACGAGTCAAGATAGGTTGTAACAAAGTGTATTAAAATTAAAATGTAGCTTAGTACTATGCATTCAAGTTTGTATATCACGCAGCGCCATCTACCTCCAAACTAAGCATAGCTTTAAATTGGAAATTAGGTAACGCATTTTTTTCGTAAATACTTAATAAATACCTAATAATACAGTACCACACTCAATCACAGAACGAGTATCTTTATTCATCGTGCCGCTTGGGAATCGAACCCACACCCTACAGTGTAGAAGGCACAGCTACAGCTATGAGGTCAGCATATATTTCATCTATATCCCATCTCTAACACATAGCTAACATTCGCCGAAAAAATATTTCATAGAATTTTGGATCTCTGCTGCTCTTCACAAACGTGTTTCGTAATTTTTCACCGCCAACATCATATTAGGGAACCTACCCATCTAATACAAAGTTTCTAATAAGCGGAGGCGGATCATAATTATGTGTCCCTCTGCTAACGACTTTTTTATGTACGACGGGTAAGCGCTTGGCCTTCATCTCACCTGGTTACAAGTTGAGAAAAGGCTGAATCTGGAGGCGCACATCACCCGGAATCCTCAACAAGCTGAGGAACTGGCTTCTTATATATTAATCTTATATTATTGGATCTTACCTCTAAAATGCCGGAACACAACAATTTTAGAATTGTTATTCTGGCGACAGAATTAGGTAAGATCGTGGTAGCTAGCCAGGTAGACTTAAGCAAAGTCCTACCACCAACCAAACAACCAAAATATTCTACAGTCTCTGTGGTCTAGTGGTCCGCTCACCGGTGTCCAAAATCCAAAAGTCCCGGGTTCGATCCCCATGGACTTGTGCTAGGTTTGGTAGGTGGCAGGACTTTGTTTAAGTCCGCCTGGCTAGCTACCACCATCTTACTTAACACTGTCGCCGTAAAAAAAATCCTAAATTGTTGTGTTCCGGCATTCAGAGGCATCCAGTTCCTCAGTTTGTAGAGGATCCCGGGTGAAGGACGCTTTTACCTTTGGCCTTATCATAACTTTTAAAAATTTGATGAGATGAAGGCCCCCTCGTCGTACAATAAAAAAATATATACCTATTTATTTCTTATCTTATCCATTATTGTCCCACCACACTTCCATATCAATATTCGCATCTCAGTAGCATGATCATTTTTTTCATCCTTCCCTTTTGCCTCCATAGAATACAATACCAATTCCAACTCAACATCAATCGCAATCCAATACTCTAACAATATTGACTAATAGCCTCTTGAAAAACAATTTTAAGGCATTGGATTGAAATCGGAATTGCGCTAATATTGGATTATGATTGTGTTAATACACTTCAAAATTTGGGCTTTTTATCAGTACACGGTGATTACAAATAGTTTAAAACATCAATCTAAACATATTTTCAAACAAATTCAGTATAAATATCGTTGTTTTGTCAAAATTGTATTATTTATGGCGGCATAGATGCCCGTTGCTTAGGACATAGATGGATTGGGCAAATCAATTCCAATCGCTAAGTATAAGTTCATTCAATATCCACACAATATGAAATCAATTTGGCGCTAGGTTCGCATTCAAGAGTCTTCAAGAGTAAGAAATGACACAAATTCAATACCGATCGATCGGAATCGTGTTCAAGGGTAAGCCATCAGGTCTGATGACCGACTTGTAGATTTTCCCCATTAGTTTGAAGGCATTCGTCGGTCGTGTTATTCTCGAGATCTGTCACCACTTCATAAACCGCATTCATTCTCATAATTACATCTCGGACAATGTTGCCGTCATTCTGAAAATCGGAGCAGACTGGTAGGAATAAACTGTGAGAATTTTTAAGCACACAACTTGTGTCGCGGTATCTCAGTTCGGGGGGTACTACTAAAGTGTTTATAAATAACATTGCCTAATTAAAAGGAACGTCGATTAAGACCCAATTCGTACTAATATGGAAAAAAAGATGTATAATGTATATAAATAAAGATGGATGCTACGCTAAAACGCATTCGAGCACTACAAATTCTACCTGGCTGTCACCGTGCTGCCATGCTGCAATATTCCCCCAAACAGGGGGAGTCGACAAAGCAGCGGTGAGTAATTACAGAAAAATGGGGATGGAACTAGGTCACTGAGGGTGTAGGATTATGAAGGATTGATGGTATGTGTACCTGTAGCTAGTTCTTTACCTCGGGAATTAAAAGTATGCAGGTAGGATGTATATGTAAAAAACTATCGGGAACTTTTCAAGTCATCATGGCAATAAACAGTAAGCAATATCACCGGGATAAAAATCTCATCACCTTTTGTTTGGTGCTAGGTGTTTTACTATTATGATATGTATGTATTCACTATAAAAATGTATTTAGTATTCATGTACTACTAATAATCCAGTAATGTACAATTAACAAGCCTCACAGCTCAGTTGGTAGTAGCTCTGCCTTCTGTAGGTTGTGGGTTCGAGTCCCACCCAGGACAAACATTTATATGATGAATGTAGATGTTTGTTCTGTGTTTGGGTGTTGTATTGTATGATAAGTATGTATTTACAAAAAAAAAAGTATTTAAGTATTCTATCCGTAATCTAGTTCCCATATTACAAGCTATGCTTAGTTTGGGACTAGATGGCGTTGTGTGAAATTAATGTCCTGTAATATTTATTTATGTAAACCCAAAACAAATGTGAAAACACATCGGGGGTACCCATATTTCAAGGCAAATAATCGCGTTTCTTGTTACCTTAAAGTTTTATAATAATTTTGTTTTTGGTTGGTGGTAGGACTTTATTTAAGCCCGCCGGATAGCTCTCACCTTAGTTTGTCGCCATAGAATCAATTCTAAATTGTTGTGTTTAACCGGAATTCGGAAGTAAGATAGCCAGTTCCTAACCAAGCACAATATTGTACTCCCTCTGGGGATCGAACCCGATACCTCAGGGACGCTACCGCCGACGGCGAAGCCGATCTCCATTGGCTTAAAATTAGCTTCACGAGAACTAGAAACGATTTTTACCGTCAAATGTACTGAACGGATAGGTTTCATAACATGTGTACACTTTTGAGATGGGAAACGCCATTTTGGATATGACACATACCCGGTAGTAAAAATCGTTTCTAGTTCTCATGAAGCTAATTTTAAGCCAATGGAGATCGGCTTCGCCGTCGGCGGTAGCGTCCCTGGATCTGACATCTATATGCGTACCAGTAGGCCACAGAGGCGATTAAAAGCAGTTCAAAAGTAGCAGAGAAGCAATTAAAGGTAGTTGAGGGGTTAATTCCGAATTGCGCTTCCACTTTTATCATAATTTGAACCTAGATGATATGAAGCAGTTCCTCGTCGTACAATAAATAAAAAAAATACGACAACAGAGATCAAAAGTTTATTACGAAATTTACCGATGGTGCCAGAAAAAGTATTGATTTGATAGGCCTATTCCCATAAACGAATGAACTAACTTTATGAGTGTTCTCCTCTCTCTTTAATTTAATTTATAATAACTATTTCTAAAAGTAAGCGGTGAAACAGTTGCATTTTTTTTTTATTCTACGACGGGTAAGCACTTGGCCTTCATCTCACCTGGCTACAAATTGAGATAAGGCCGAAGGTTTAGGCGCACTTAACCCGGGATCCTCAACAAACTGAGATCTGATCTGATCTGGCTATCTTACCAGTAAGTGCCGGAACACAACAATTCTAGAATTGTTATTATGGCGACAGAATTAGGTAAGATGGTGGTAGCTAGCCAGGCGGACTTAAACAAAGTCCTACCACCAACCAAACCAAGCACAATATATTGTACTCCCAATGGGGATCCCGGGACCTCTGGATCTGAAATTGGTGGGTTGAACACACAGGCGGAGGGAAACAAACAAAGTCACGGAGATCGCTCTCACTGTAATACACAATACCGACAACACCTATCGCCCCCTGTCATTGCTATGTGGAATGACGTCATCTAACACCGTGATGAATTCCGACTATAATTCCAGAACACAACACTCCTACCACAAATCCAACCATACATGCTAAATACACAACCATCGCTGGTTTTTATTAGAAATCATTTTCAAGCGAGCTCCAAACAAGCAATGGACGATCTACACTGGGGTATTTCAGGGACTGTGGTGAAAGTAATTGGTAAATGACGTGTGCCATTTAGGGGCTGATGGACAGACATTAGGACGTCTGAGGCCGGTTCCCATTTGTTGGGGCTCCACGCAATTTTGTAAATGCAACTGACGGGTTAAAAATGTGACAGAGTGTCAAATGGCACTTTTAATTTCGTCTGGGCGTTGCGGTCTGATGGATCAAAGTGCTTTGGGAAGGTTTGGCTCTGTCCTGTTTGTACGTTTGTTCTCAATGGGAAGGGTTAAATGTATATGAAGGAAAAAATTGTTTGCTATATTTTTTTGCTGGTCTGTGATAGCTAAGCGTTTGGCCACTAGCTCACTTAAAAACAAGTAAAGACGTGGCCTTAGATGGACCACGCTTGTCTTAAAGGAACCTATATTCATTTGTATTCCTATTCTATGCATTAAATGATAAGTAGATATTATTATGTTTTTACAAAAAAAAAAAATAAGTAAAAAAGTATAGTATCCGTTATATAGACGGCTTATATGCTTAGTTTAGGGCTAGATAGCGCTATGTGTAAAATGTCGTGAAATAATTTTTAATTTATTATATTCACTCTGGACTTTTCTAACTCCAAGATTTTACTGGTTTTAATATTTTATTTATGACCAAGGCCGAAGGTGGAAGCGCACTTCACCCGGAATCCTCGATAAACTGAGGGACTGGCTTCTGATCTATCTAACCTCTAAATGCCGGAACACAACTTGAATTGAAGAATTGTTGTTTTGGCGACATAATTAGGTAGCTTAGCCAGGCGGAATTAAACAAAGTCCTACCACCAACCAAACCAAGCACAATATTATACTCCCCTGGGGATCGAACCCGGGACTTCTGGATTTGACACCGGTAGGCGAACCACTAGACCACAGAAGTGGTTTTCGTTCTAGGTTTAGAACAATAGCATTGAATTGACACAGTTTCTCAATTCCAATTGCTCTATAAAATAAACTAACACAGAGCAGCACTCCCACGCGGAATGACTCCAGCTCAACGGGTAGCCAATAGAACTTCCCTGTCGTAATAGACAAGTTATTTTCCTTACATTTTCCAGAGATTGCTGCTTATCCTTTGTAGACTATCCTTGAACTAAGAATGAATATCTAAGGCCTTGCCCTTGCCCTTGTGAATGCTAGGTGCATCCCAACTGGAATTTTCGAAACGCATTTCATTTTCCAAGTCCAAGTGCCAAGTGGGTTTTAAGCACACAATATATATTAACTCGTTAGGTGCTGTAAAGCACTGCTATACTAGAACACAGCGTGTGCGTTTCTCAGTACCCAACGAGATTTTTTAATCTATTTTGTCTCTTTCTACACGTTAATATATCGTTTCCTCACGAGGTGCGACAAAAGTCATTTATGAACATGATTTTGCCAATTACATGCACAATATTTTTTTTGTTGCTATCCAAAGTTTGGGTACAAGTCAAGAGTGAATAGGTTCCTTCTTTGATAGCGTGCTCCATCATAGGCTGCATCATTGCTTAACATCAGGTAAGATATAAGTCGAACGCAAGCCGATCCCATAAACAAAAATTGGTTGTAGAAATGTTAGCATAGCTTCTGGCGAGTTAGGACATCACCGGTTCACAAGTAATGCGCTATCGTCTCCTTGACATTCATTCAAGGTCCAGAACAAAGGTCCGCCCGCCCACACAGCCACGTGTAAGCTTAGCATTGAAACTTTATATACGTCACAGCAGAGTTCAAGATCGCAAAGAATAATTCATTTCTTATTAAAATTTATGTTCGGCGAGATAAGAATCCTTTATCTACCAGGTATAATGAAGGAAATGGGTTTACTTAGTTGATTATAGTTTTTTAGTCTTTGTAACGTACAAAATTATATACGTGTCATACATTTAAATAAATGGATAATTAAAGAGTAGTCAGCTTAAAAATGTATTTTGTGCGCAAACAAAGCGAATTAGACAAGCGAGGTGTTTCTGGGTGCAAAAAGCTTTAACCGCCTCTCTGTGGTCTAGTGGCTTGCCCACCTGTGTTAGATCGCAGGTTCATGAGGTTCAATGAGGTTCTAACCATCTCTGTGGTCTAGTGGTTCAACCCACCGATTTCAGATCCAGAGGTCCCAGGTTCGATCCCCAGGGGAGTACAATATTGTGTTTGGTTTGGTTGGTGGTAGGACTTTGTTTAAGTCCGCCTGGCTAGCTACCACCATGTTGTGTTCCGGAATTTAGAGGTAAGATAGCCGGTTAATCAGTTTGTTGAGGATTCCGGGTGAAGTGCGACTCCACCTTCTGCCTTATCTCAACTTGTAACCTGAGATGAAGAGATGAAGGTCAAGCGATTCCCCGTCGTACAATAAAAAAATTGAAAAAAAATCCCCAGGAGTACACATTTTGTGCTCGATTTGATTGGTGGTAGGACTTGTTTAAGTCCGCCTTGCAAGCTACTACCATCTAACAGACTTAGCTGTCACCATTGCAAATCTGAACTGTTCAACATATAGAGGCAAAATAGCCAGCTCGTCAGTCTGCTGAGGATTTCGGGTGAAGTGCGCTTCCACCTTCGGCTTCTTTCTATCATAACTTGAAGCCAAGTGAGATGACGGTAAAGTGTTACCCGTCGGAAAAAAAACCTAATAACCTACTGAAATACCGCCTTAAGTTAGAATTATTTGCTGACAAAAAAACTTTTGCTGTTTTTTTTTTCTAGTATACACATGAGATTCCATAAAAAATACTTTATTAAATAAAATATCAGTAAGTATAAAAACTCATCTTAAATCTATAATCATCGTTTATCTAATTGACTGACAATCAATGCACACCCCAAACCAGAGGTCTTAGAGACCTGAAATTATATAGTTGTGTTCAAGTCTCAATTATTTGCATAACAATTGTCCTTGTATTGCAAAAATATAATTGCAGGCGTCATTTACATCTTAAGCATGGATTCGAGTAAATCTGTTATTAATTGAAGTTGAATTGTTGAAACCAGTCGTCTCAAAGCCTCACGACTTTCTCCGAGGTCTGATCTCTACTCAGAGCATAGATTGTATGTGGATTTATTTTATAACGTTTTACATTTCAATTGATTTGTTTTTAGCTCACTTTGTTTTACAACTTCTGACTGCAGTAATCGGTTCTGCAGTATTCCCATACGCAGAATAAAAATATAATATTCATCCACATAAGCGTATCCTGTCCTCACTCTGTAGCTGAAGTACACTTTGAATAATTGAAAGAACTACCAAGAGTAGGGTACAGTGGGGTAGGCCTTTGTGGGTCAGTAGGCAGGTAGTAGTGTAGGGGTGGCTGGAGGTGTTTAAAATGCAGGGTATATTTGAAATAACTCTAGGTAAGTAAAAGACACGCTGTAGCGTGCGAGTAACGCTTGACAGTTACTGTAGTGCACTCGCACTGTGAGAATATAAAGAGCTATAAGTGTCATTGTTTTAAAAAAAAGTATTCCATCCTAAATCTACCTACAGTTTTGTCTTTGTCTAGTTTTTTAACTTTCTGTGGTCTAGTGGTTCGCCTACCGGTATCAGATCCAAAGGTCCCGGGTTCGATCCCCACGGGAAGTAACAATGTTGTGCTTGGCTTGGTTAGTGGAAGGACTTTGTTAAAGTACCTGGCATTCTACTACCATCTCCCATCTACCAACAATTCTTAAACTGTTGTATTCCGACATTCACAGGCAAGATAGCCAGTTCCTCAATTTATTGCGGATTCCGGGTGAAGTGTGCTTCCACCTTCGGCCTTATCATGACTTCAATCAAGAGAGATGAAGGCCAAGCACCTCACCGCCGCACAAAAAAGTTTTCGTATCACAAGCTCTGCTTAGTTCGGGGCTAGATTGCGATGTATGAAATGTACCGAAATATTAATATTTCCTTATTGTCATTTGCGAGTCGGTCTGTAGTTCATGGTATCCCGGTTATGGCTGGTAGACACAGTGCAAGCTAGCGTGCGAGTTAAGTAGCTGCAGTGCAGTAGCTCGCACTGTGTGGACGCATCATACGTGTTCCTCGCACTTGCAAGTTGGCAAGCATCGGAGTAATTACAACATTTTTTGTTTAAATACTCGCCACCCGCTCGGAATTCGAACTCGGACTCGCGACTCGGAATGCAACTCGCATGATTTAGTGAATAGGCAGAATTTTGACGTATGTTGAACGACGCACAACATTGCGCGAGAAATAACACAAGAGATGTCCAACGAAAGATGACAGACAGTTACGCAGGTCCTTTGTCACGCTAGCTAGCAGCTCGCCCGGTAACACAACCGGGTGATAACGGGATAACCGGAGAGAGTATACAGTACTGTCTACTGTCAAGTCAGTAGCTCGCTCTGTGTAACCTGCGTGTACCACGAGTGTTAGTGAAAGCTCATGCTGAATGCAACATCGTACCTATTTGCTAGAAGCCATCATACCAAGGTTTATAGGTATGTTGTGTTGATGTGGGGCAGTGGAAGAATACATGCCTCTGAATCATAAGGTACGCATTGATGTGGTACCTCTTGGGTTATGTTATTGTTGCTATAGCGTCATACTTAGATAAGATGGTGGTCCCTGCCCACACTTAACAAAAATGTATAACCGCCTGGGGATAGAACCCGGGTCCTTTGTGTCTGATTTTCCTGAGAATTTTACAAGCACATTATTATTATTCGTATGTTTAATCGAGTCTGTGGTCTAGTGGTTCACCCGGTGTCAGATCTAGAGGTCCCGGGTTTGATCTCCAGGGGAGATAATATTGTTCTTAGTTTGGTTGGTGGTAGGACTTTGTTCACATTCGCTTGGCTAGTTACCGTGCGCTTGGTACCTTTGGCCTTACTATAACTTGATATCAAGTAAGATGAAGCGCTTTTCAGTCGTACAATAAAAAAAAAGTTGAATGGATTATTTATTACATCATTCATGCCATTACATTTGATTACGGCAAAACCGTCCAGTTTTGGAGGAGACTCAGTCCAACCGTGGACATCATTGAGCTGTTGATCTGTGATAATTTGTACTCGTCAATTTCCTAAAGCGTCGTCATTTCAAAAATGGACATTAATAATCGCTGGTCATCGTTCTAATGTCAGTGAAAACGACCGGTCATTTTGTATGCTGACATTTTTGAGGGGTTATAATCGTTTTTAATATTCGCATGGAGTGTCTGCTATTGGGTGTTTATGGAAATTCCTATTTTAGAGTTCAATTTTAAATTTACAAAGGTGTGAAACACTTGTTTGTTAGTTGTTTTGCATGATCTGATAAACCTAAAATACACAACGAAGAAAGCTGCTTTCAAAATTTATAAGTTATTAGAGTTTTATCATAGATTACCTATATATTATATATAGATTAGTTATGCTTGTAGACCTTTTTGCCATAGACAGCATCACGTGACAACGAGTTTAGTGAATGACGCGCCTGTCAATGTCATGTACTTACGTCATTATCTGCCTTATCAAACACCAGCAAGAAACCTTTTTTTATTGTGTTTATTCTTCACGCACCTTATATAGCATTGTTTTGATGGAAAACAGTATTATTATCATCAATCAATCGGATCATCATTGAGCTGTTCTTTTGTGGTTTAAGATGTTCATTTTTGGAATCTTATTTTGTAATACCTACTATATTCAAATTGACTCAACTAATTTCCTAGAATTATAATTATTTGTATATTTTTATGACTGACCTATGTTATGCAATGTAACGAAAAGGCGAATAAATGACTTTGACTTTGACTTTTGATCATCTGCAGCTATAAAAATCCAGCAGCGGGTAAGGCCCTTAGCGTCTACTAGCGAGGCGCCTACCTCAAGCTCGTAAGGTTTTGCGTAGGAGCATTGCTCTTGAGTCTTTTTTGCTGCTTTTAGGTGCCCAAGATTGTGCGGGTCAGAGGCTAAAGGCTCTCGGTTGGGTGGCCGTGAGTGCAGTTGGGCAAATGCATTGAGATGGGTAAGACTGCAGTTGCCAGCACGGGCAAACATTCGAAACGCCAACTATGACTATAACGTATAAAGTTATGAAGTATTAAGTTAACAGGCCTCATAGCTCAGTTGGTAGTAACTCTGCCTTCCGCGCTGTAGGCTGTGGGTTCGATTCCCACCCAGGACAAACATTTGTGTGATGCATATAGATTTTGATCTGTGTTTGGGTGTTGTATCATACAGCACGTATGTATTTACAAAAAGTATTTAAGTATTCTATACGTAGTCTAGTTCCCATATCACAAGCTATGCTTAGTTTAGGATTAGATGGCGCTGTGTAAAATGAATGTCCTGTAATATTTATTTTATTTAGTTTCTTTCGAAAATCCTTTGGCAATAAGGCTAAACATTCCAATGATAAAATTATTATTTTGAGGCGATAGTAAACTTTAATATGTGTATGGTACACATAGTTATTTGATTCGCAACAGAACCACGGCATTTTTAAATGTCGCGGGCAAAGCTCGGCTTTTTCTGCTAAACTGCTGCATTTGCATATATTTTGAGGCCTCGTTTTAGCTGCTTAATGATACGTATGAGACATAAATATTGTCTCTCGTTTTTATTTAATGCCTCTTTTGCATAACCGCCCTCAGGGCTGATTATGTTAATCATTCTTTTGTAGGATCTGTTTGGAGGAACTCTTATTTTTAATCGTTTCAAATGTTTTTTGAATTAAACGTGGCATAATTAATTTAAGTAGATTTCGTGAGCTTCCCTTTGGAAGTTCAAAGGGACTGTTTTATTATTTTACAATTTATAAAAGGCCTCACATCTCAGTTGGTAGTAGCTCTGCTTTTTGCGATTTGTGGGTTCGATTTCTACCAGGGACAAACATTTATGTGATTAATATAGACGTTTATTTTGTGTTTGAATGTTTTATTGAATCGTATACAAAAAAAGTCACAACATTTTTCTTATTATTTTAATATATTAGGTACTTATCATGGCTTTTTTAGACCCTGTTTGCTTAATTAATCCCAAAGTGCCAGTATATGAATACGTAAACTATTTGCCATATTACAAGATTTGCTAAATTTGAGGCTAGATGGTGTGGTGTAAAATATATATCTAGTAAAATTTATAAACTCAAGTATTATTTATTTACTATAGGGAACCCATTGTCAGACTAATTTACGTTTTTTGGTGACTAGATTTACTCTCAATCATTATTATTCTTAGTAGTAACAACTCGCGAAAAAGTCTTGTTCAAAATTATAGTGGACACATTCTAATATTATATAACTCCCAATTACAGTATAATAACTTTTTGTTATAAGTGTGCGTTGTTTAGGTAGATTCTATTATAATAAAATGTAATGCGTGTCTGTCTTTGTGCGAAGACATTGAAAGCAATTAACCAGAGTGCGCCTACTGGTTTTATTGTTAAGCCTATTAGCGATAGAGACATCTTTTGTCTTCTTAATTCAACGGCCCAAGGCTTAAGCGATAGGGATTGATACCATCAAAGTTATCTACCAACCTCATTATTGTAAGTTGCCTATCATACAGGGTAATAACAATCCGAGTGTAGGGCTACCTGAGTAATTACAGTTTTATTTCAGTGTTATTACTGCTTAGTAAAACTGTAATTACCTGTAATTTTATCTGTATACTTACATAATGTCTTAATTATAATTATTGTTAAAACCAACAAATATACTTCTATTCTTTTTCTGTTAAAGCAAGTCATGTATCGTGCACCTTTTTGCTTGTTATTCTTATTTTCATCTCTCAATTTATCTTCCTCTTTCATGATTTTATCAATTCATACACATAAATACTTACAACAGTAATAATTTTTCTCTTTTATTATTACCGATTTAGTTGCACTCTTTGTGATAATCGTCATCGCTGTGGGTCAAAGTATTACCAACTTTGTGTGTGTTGTATGTAACTGTGTATGTTTAAGTGTGTTGTATGTCTTATGTCTTGAACCAATAGACCACAGGGTCTAGTGGTTCAACCCACCGATATCAGACCCAGAAGTCGTCAGACTCAGGTTCGATCCCCAGGGAGAATACAATATTGTGCTCGGTTTGGTTGGTGGTAGTATTTTGTTTAAGTCCACCTGGTTAGCTACCACCATCTTACCCAATTCTGTCGCCATGATGACAATTCTCAAGTCCTTATGACAATCATTTTTTTGTGCAGTAGTTCCGGGGGTAAATTGCGTTCGCCTATGACTTGGTGAGACCAAGTCCTTGTTAGCCTGACGACTATTTATCAACGCCCGTCTGCCGGCAACCATCCGATTACTCCGTGACATCCTTATCCCCCGCCCGATTCAGATTCACTTATAATTCGCTTCTTGATCGAGATACAGCCCTTGTTATTAATCCTGTGCATCATTAATTATACGCAATTCGTTCGGATCCTGTTATTTTGTATATAAATTGGATTTTTTTTTGGTAATGAATAGGTCTTCTCTTCTTGTCTTTTATGTTTACTTCCCTTGAATGATATTTTCAACTTTTTAATAAATTTTTGTGACTTATAATTTTGTTGATTTCATGTTTTGCTAAATTTATGGTTTTTGAAAAGAATCGGCCGCCAAACAAAACCATAACAAGTGTTATTGCAAGATAAGTATGTATTTACATAAAAATAAATCGTAAACAAGTAGTTTATCCGTAAACTAGGTCTCTTATTACAAGCTTCGCTTAGTTTGGGGCTAGATGGCGCTATTTGAAAATGATGTCCTGAAATATTTATTTAGATACGAATCAACATTTTCTTCGTTTTAAATAATTAATTGAAAACGAAAGTATTTTATTTCACCACACATCACTAATACGTAATAATATCACACAGCAAAAATGTACATAGTAAAAACAAAACCAAAGTGTTATGGCTGGGCATATTTAAGAAGCTTGAATTGTTACTAAATTTGACTCTACGATCATTCTACGATCATTCTACGAATTATCCTAACGCTAAGAACTGAGATGACCGTAGCGGCTCTTGCAATATAGATTTCTACCTATCCACGCATTGTAAGAGGCAACCAAGGGTGTGCCCTTGGTCGACTCTTATAATGCAGGCATCAGCATCAGCTGAGATCTTAACACTCATACTGTGATCATTAACTTGCCTGCGAATCGTGTCGAAAATCCCTTTACACTATTTGGGGCAGGCCAATATCCTGCATCAGTAGATATATGTGAAGAAAGATAGAAAAGCATTAGTTTGTAAACTATCATCAGCAACACAGCAGTACAATACCAACGCTCGTCAGCTTCCAAGCATCATCTTCCATGTTACTCATCTTTCAAACCACTCATTTAACGCATACAGCCGTTCCTCAAGATTACGTGGCCCGCGGTGGCTCATAAAATAGCATTGCTGTTTTACTATTCTCAGCCATTCCGAATACACGGCAATGCACTTTTAGATAAAGCTTATAATATACCTACGGGACCACAAAGCGGGATTATGTCACGAGGTTGATAACCCTTTGTATTTCTATTTATTTTAATCACAAAATATTACATCGGGGCGTAAACCAGTCAGCCGCCCCAGGTACTGCTGGATTGACACAGTGGAAGCCAATCTGCGAGAGCAGCATGTATGAGACTGTGAAAAACCGAGACTCTTATAAAAATATTGTATCGGAGGCCAAGATCCATTGAGGAGTAATAGTAGAACGATAATATTAGGGGGGTTGAGGGGGATCTACCTCCGGGCAAAGGAATGTGGTACTTCAGCCAACGTTGATGGCTGAATGATCCATTACTCGCTCCATTGTAGACCTTATTCTTGGTAAGCCCTTACTTGGCTAATCCCAAGGTTAAGCGCTTACCCATTTTTTTATGTGATCAATGATCGGGAAATATCCAGCGTTGCTCTGGATTATCCTTGGGCAACATTATACTGAGGCACAACCACAATCTTCTATGTAATATAGTATTATTTATTTGGTTTCCTAAGTTTATATTTTGCTTTTTGTGTACCTAATTGTGTGGGCTTAATAAAACTATATTCTTTCTTTCTATGATTTAGCACTCCCCCGTTCAGGTCGTGCAGGTTAGACCAATCCTAAACTAAAACGGTATGGTCGATAAAATCTGTCGAACCGATTGAGTCGTCAATACGCCGTTTTCAATAGTTTATTGTTTGAGATCGTGCAAATCGTTAAATAAATGATGTGGAATATATTTTTACTGTTCAATCTTCAACTGGAATAGTTTGGGCGTAAATGGCATTGTTTATATCCTGGATTTGGCTAGACAGAATTAATGAGTAGCAAGCACATATAAATAAATAATAAATAAATAAATATTACATACATACTTTTTTTTTGTAAATACATACTTATCATACAATACAACACCCAAACACAGAACAAACATCTATATTCATCACACAAATGTTTGTCCTGGGTGGGAATCGAACCCACAACCTACAGCGCAGAAGGCAGAGCTACTACCAATTGAGCTGTGAGACTTGTTAAATATGTATAAGCTATCAGTCCATAATTAACTAACTATTGGCATTTATAGGTAAGATAGCCAGTTCCTCAGAACGTTCATTTCGGATTCCGGGTGAAGTGCGCTTCCAACTTCGTTATCATAACTGGAAACTAAGTGAGATGAAGGCCAAACACTACCCAGTAGTACAATAAAAAAAAAAAAATTACCAGGATGTATCAATCTAATCTCCTTGCTAAATATCACGATAATTTTAGCCGTTTATCCCTTAACATGTAACAAAGAAACAGAGGCACTATCGATTTAATGTATTTAGTGGGCACGAATTAAATTAGAACCATCTTTAGTCCAGCCAGTACGATCTCGGAATCTTGAAAAGTGAATAGGTTCCTTTATGATAAGCGTGCTATATCTAAAGCCACAAAACACCCAAAGGAACCTATTACTAAGCCTCCGCAGTCCGTCTGTCGGTCCGTCGATCTGTCAGCGAGCTGTATCTTATGAACCGTAATAGGAAGACATTTGTAATTTTGAGTGTTATAAAAAACTTTTGCTGCAAAAACAAAAATTAAGGAGACCCCATACGAGAAACACAACGAGCTGTAGAATTAGGGGAAGGTTTAGCCTAAAATTGTTATATTTATCTGCATTTAGCCAGCTTATTAAGTGAGCTGGTACGGTGAAACGCTTGTCTTTTAACATAATAGCTATAATAATATATTTAAAATATATTATGTTTATTTTAATGTTAAAATCCAAGCGTAATATATAATATTACAATATATACATTACAGGACATGAATTTCACACATCGCCATCTAGCCCCAATCTAAGCATAGCTTGTAATATGGGAACTAGATTACGGATATTAGTTTACGGATATATACTTGATTATTATTTTTTTGTAAATACATACTTATCATACAATACAACACCCAAACAACAAACAACTATATTCATCACACCAATGTTTGTTCTGCGGGTGGGAATCGAACCCACAATCTACAGCGCAGAAGGCAGAGTTACTACCAACTGAGCTATGAGGCTTGTTTAAAATAAGATTCTCCAGTGAAAATATGGTAGAGAACCCTATGTTAGAACACGATCGTCTGATTCTCATAACCTCACAGAGAACTCAGGAAATCCAATTTGAAAAACACTCCCGATATTATTCATCTCATTACAGAGCTAAGTGCGCAAGTGAGCAGATGCAGGTGTAATTTGCATGCTGTTTCCGAGAACCTTTCAAGAAACACCTGGTGGCTTTTATACTGTGAAGTAGGTAATCTAGAATGGAAGTTTCGAGTGATAATCATACTGAGCTAAGACTGGAATCGATTATTTTTGAGATAACATTATACGATAGCTATTTTTTCGTGAAAAACCGGAGAGGTATTTTTAATATATTTTTTTACTCCTAATTTCGAAAAAAAATGAGAGAAATCTGAACCTGCAAGCGTGTAAAGAAAAGAAAGAGAATTAATTATTTTTGACAAAATATATCGTTATAAAAATAAAAGAAAATCACAAAACAATTGACAGAACATTATATTACAGAACATTATATTACAGAACATTAATTTTACACAGCGCCATCTAGCCCCAAACTAAGCATAACTTGTAATAACTAGATTACGGATAAAATACTTAAATACTTTTTGTAAATACATACGTACTATATGATACAACACCCAAACACAGAACAAACAAAGCTAATGCTAGGGTATTCCAAAACGTGGTCTTCCGTGGTACCCTGATCAAGTTGGTAGGTTTAATTGAAATTAAAGTACTGCTCGGTTTAACTTATTATAAATAAAAGATTTGAAATTAACTGTCTAAAAAATTTAATTAATTTTGTGTATTTAATCTATTCAAATGCCACGTAGCACATTTCACATATATAACAGAAACATCCCACCAAAGACAGACACAAGGAACGGCTGCCTGTTTCTAATGATTTGCGCGATTCCAGTAAAATCTTATTTAACTTATAAACGTAGTGAGAATAAAAGAGACAAGAGATTGTATGTAAGGTTTTTTTATTACATGTAATGGCTAAGTACAAAGCTTGCACAGGCAAGGATGTGAGGATTATATTTGTAGTGAGACTGTTGGAGACTTTCTGCCAACCAGCTGGTTGGCAGAAAGTCTCCAGAGGCGGTTAAAAAACTGTTTCCAAAGCTTTGGAAACAGTTTTTTAACCGCCTCTGTGGTCTAGTGATAGGACTTTGTTTAAGTCCGCCTTGCTACCACCATCTAACTTAATTCTGTCGCCATAATAACGTTGTGTTCCGGCATTTAGAGGTAAGATAGGCTTTTCCTCAGCTTTTTTGAGGATTCCGGGTGATGTTTATTACCCTGCGTCCGTATTCCTTTCCATCCTGTTTGTAAGCCTGTCTTCGAGATTGAGTTTGAGATTGAGAGAGAGTTTGGTGTATTCTGGGTAAACTTGCTCCATTGTAGACCTTGTCCTTGCCCATGCAAGGTTTTAGATCTAGTTCTGACTCATTTCTAATATAAAATGGAGCACAGTAATAAACAATGAAGGTATCTTTTTATAATGACCTCGAAACTAGCTTAGTTCTGTATCATGACTAAGTAATATCTTGTGGGTATTTTCTTATACCTGTGTAAGTAAAAGCAAACCTTGGTAATGTTACTTTTTGCTTATTAAGAATTCAAAACACTAGACAGATTAAAATACTACGAACCGTAATAGAGCCTGATGTATACAGAAACCTGTAATTTTATTCTAATGAAGTCATCACTAATAGTACAGTATGCGGCACTTAACCTGGCACTCGAGGTCCTAATGTCCCTACATTAGGACCTCGAGTGTTAGGTTAAGTACCGCATAATCATATTTTTTATTTTTTATTTTTGATAGTTACCTCCTCAACTATCAATAAAATATGATTATGTTAGTGCTTGATTATTCTAAACAAATATTTAAATATAATATTCCGTTAAAAAAATTTAAATTGGGAACTGAATGAAGTTATGATAATACTGAAGGTGGAAGCGCACTTCACCCAGAATCCTCAACTGTCTAAGGAACACACTATCTCACCCCTAAACGCAGGAACACATCAATATTACAATTCTTGTCATGGCGACAGAATTAGGTAAGATAGTGGTAGTAGAGGTCAGGCGGACTTAAACAAAGAACCACCAATCAAAGTTGACTCGAAATAGACGCTGTTGCTCCATACCTTGGTATGTTATAATCCTCTTCTATAATGAGATAAACGTCTTTAATACGATCTGAGAGCTGTTGAATTTGAAGCTGCCAACACGAGTGCGTAGTCAAATGACGCGCACTGTAGCGAGTACTAATGCATGTCCTGCAAATGTGTACAAATTACAGACCGCCGAACAGATGGTTCGAAATACCAATTAAATTGATATTAGTATAAAAGTGAATAGGGGATCGAGTTTATTGGTAGCTATCAATCAAATTTGATGACTTTTTCTTTGAATTGCGATAAAGACGCGTTTGTACAAATTAGTTTTCACTAGCAAGTTAGCAATAGCTAGCAAGTCAAGCTGTCATCCATAAAATAAAAAAAAAAACAACAAAAAAAATATCTGCAAGAGACCTTAGAAGAGAGAAGACGAAAGTCTATTTCATCTATCCCCTTAGGCTACCTATACCAACCACTGGGGAATGCCATAACCCAAAATATCTGCCAACCCTATGAAAAAATTCGAAACGTAATCCAGAGGTCCCGGGTTCGATCCCCAGAGGAACAAAATATTGTTCTTGTCTTGGTTTATGGTACTTAAGGCTTTGTTTAAGTCCACCTGGCTAAACCACCATCATACCTTACTCTGTCGCCACAACAATAATTTTTAATTGCTGTATTACGGAGTTCAGAGGTAAGACAGCGGTTCCTCAGACTTTTGAGGATTCCAGGTGAAGTGCGCTTCCACTTTAGGCCTTATCAAAACCTGAAACCAGTTGAGATAAAGGCGAAGCGCTTTTACATCAGACTTAAAAAATAATATCTGCAAGAAATCAAATGGATCCGCTTACCTAAGCGTCGAGGTTTTTGGATTAATATACTTTAGTAAGCTGGTCTAAGCCATTTGAGTCATTCTTCAAACATCATACACTTATGCAATACAGTTGACTTTATCTTCAACACCTTAAACCAAGAAAAGCACTTAATTCGAATGTTAAGGCCGGGTCTAGACGAGAGAGTCAAGTTACACCACACTGTCACGTCTAATCCCGCCGCACATTAACAGTCCGTCTGTACATGACGGCACTGCCTTGAGTTTTGAAGAAAGGATCGGCGCACACTGGCTTGACTGGCTGACTCTACAATTAATTCTTCTACAAAGTCAAAATAATACAAATACAAATATTTATTCCCAAAAACAGTGCCTCTTTCTTATCATGAAATAATGAGTTTTATATTCTCTTAACTTAATATGTTGGTACTTTGTGATTGTCATATTAATTTTAATATGTATATAAATTAAATAAATGTAATAATTTGATATAAATTAGTTTACAAAATTATTATTTTTTCTTTTAAGTATGGTGATAATAGTAAATAATATTATTATTATCACCAAACTTAGTAGGTGGATTGATGATCGCATTAAATGTTTTAGGTAATAAGTGAGCTGCTACTCATTAATGGTAAGATTCTTTGGTCGGGTATTATGATATCCACGGATTGAGTTGGAGGGGCCAACAATTAATAAGTTTTCAAAAATCTTGCGGGGCTTTTGATTGAGGCGACACGTGACCCAAGGGCTGGCTCTTATTTAGGCCAGCGATAAGCATAGCTATTCAGCGTGACAATGCAGCCAGTGTCTTGGGCACGCTTCCGTCTGGTACTGGTCTGGAACAGTTGAGATACCTATAGACCGTTTGTAACGGTCCTCAGGTAATCTGACTGATTCCTTTCTACATAGTTAGTTTAATTGTACTTTTTATTGAATAAATGAAAGTATTAATAAGTACATACAAATATAGTTCTTCCTGCCACTTACCTTACATACCAGACCAGATATTTATTCTTTCAACAATTTCACGTAAACACTCATCCCTAGTTTTTAACCCCAATTTAAAGACCAACAAACAAAGTTCAGACATTGTTTGATAAATCCAACCGCGAAAAACTGCCATTGCGGCGAGACACTTTCATTATCTCAGTAGCACCCTGTACAATAAAGTCAACCAATTACTAAACATTTACTCACTAACCAGATTTAAATGTAAAATTACGTGTACCAACTGGCTTCTATGACTTACGTATGAAGACACTGAATACATATTAAAAACTCCAGTTTGACCCAGTACGTACGCCCTTTCTCCTTTCTCTCAATTACTAGTCTTAAATTGACATGCTTAGATAACACATCTACACACCCCCAACCCCTCACACACGTTTACTCCACATATCAACAACTTTCTGTTACCCGACTCTTACGAGGCCAGTGCTATCAGATTCACACTTACCACTTCACCTACATCAATATTCTAACCATAATTGTCTCTTTTAAAATGTTTTGTTGTTTATAGTATGTCTCGTTTTAAGGTATTCATTTAATCTAGTTGAACCATACAATAATATATCGGTGAGGCAGTGGTACTGCAAAACAGTTTTGAATAACTTTAGCAGTCATCACTGTTTCTCATGTACCCTATCCATTACACTTTAAGTTCAGTAAACGATTAAACCTAATGGCAATCATCATGAATTTATTCTAAGCACTTAACACATTTTTTTCCCCTTCCTCGCCTCACTACCTGACCTCAAAAAACTACTAGAAATATTAATGAGATATAAGTCTCAAACTTATGTGTCGGTGTTTCAACATAGGTTTTGAGCTATGCCAAATGTATCAAAGGTGGAATCAGTTTTGTAATAATAAAACATCGTAACGACCACAAATTGAGTTTGATTATATTCTAAATAACTTAATTTTTTATACCATAATTTAGTAGGTTCTCGCGGCGGATCTGACAATATTATAGGAAGCTGTCATTTATTTTGAACCAAATAAATCGCAAGTGTGCGTTGAGCTTATTATAACAAAGTTGCTAAGACCAGCGTCTTGTTCTAGTTAATATTAAATTAAACTTAGACCCAAGTCATTAAGAGACGTCGAATGCATGCCTCCCATACGTTGTGGTCATTATATGAAATTGCTAAGGGTTTTAGTGGTTAAGGGCTTCTGGAGGTTTTCGTATTGTTATTAAAATGTCTCTAATATTGATAATAAAGTTATCGTGTAGCTGTCTGACTGGCAATCAACGCACAGCCCAAACCAGTATAGCTATTCTCAAACATTCGAAAAGCCTTATTGGATCGGATTTGGAAGCTACCGAAAGAGATTCCGTTAAAGCGGCGAAATAAAAAAAGGTTGACATTAGTATTCAAAACTTCCCACAGATGACGCCGCAGAGAAGAGTTTTTAACCGCCTCTGTGGTCTAGTGGTTCAACCCACCGATTTCAGATCTAGAGGTCCCGGGTTCGATCCGCATGGGGAGTACAATATTATTGTGCTTGGTTTGGTTGGTGGTAAGACTTTGTTTGGGTCCGCCTGGCTAGCTACCACCATCTTACCTAATTCTGTCGCCATAATAACAATTCTAAAATTGTTGTGTTCCGGCATTTAGAGGTAAGATAGCCATTTCATCAGTTTGTTGAGGATTCCGGGTGAATTGCGCCTCCACCTTTGGCCTTATCTCAACTTGTAACCAGGTGAGATGAAGGCCAAGCGCTTCCCGTCATACAAACAACCTTTTTTGAGAATTGACATTATGGGCACAGAATTAGGTAAGATGGTGGTAGCTAGCCAGGCAGACTTAAACAAAATCCTACCACAAACCAAAATCATATAGTACGTATGTATCTACAAAAGTATTTAAGTATTCTATCTGTAATCTAGTTCCCATATTACAAGCTATGCTTAGTTTAGGGCTAGATGGCGCTGGGTAAAAATGAAATGTCCTGAAATATATTTACATTTATTTATTTATTTATATAGTAAAATCCGATATTCCTATATCGGATTCTCATTAGAAGAAAAACAGTGGTTTACTTATATCATAGAGAAATCTAGATTAATATCTAGCTTGTTTTTATTGGTAGAGGACAGATTCGTAGTACTTCATATTCGCTACTAGACAAATTTGTGAATTGACTACAATCTTGGTTTTGACAGATACGGCAGAAGAATGAAGTGTACATACAGGTGTTAATAAAATTGGAAGTGGAACCAAAATTCAGAGGAACAATACTGAGCAGGATTATTACCTATAAGCACCTTTATTGCGTATTGATCCACCTGACAAGCAAGGTAATGACGGTAAAACCCTCAAATTTTGGTTCAGCAGTGTACAATTACTTTTGAAGTAAGTATCAAGCAGTAATAGATCACCTGTTAGTATGTGAAATACAAAAAAACTGTTTTACCATAAATCAATTAGTATAGTTTAGTAGGAACTAATTTCTGAGTAAACTAAAAACTTAAAACATAGAAATCTTGTATATAAAGTAAGGAGTCAAGAGCATTAGCCCCATTCCCGCGTTGAAGATCAAAGTCCTTTTTTTTTCTTAAAACTATAAATAATTTACTCTCAAAAATAGAAGGTCTAATGACCCAACCAAACACAACAAACCTACTAGTGATTTTGCGCGAAAATGTACATCACAGCTATATCACCTCACTATCATTTTATTATAATGCAACATTGTATTATTAAAATTTAACGATGCACATTTGCAACACCAAACCAACGCATAAACTTAATACCCGCTAATTAAATTAAAATCGTTAAATGGGCACCATCTGCGAAAGGGTTCATCTGGTCAGCTCCCCAAGAAGAGAGCTGTGTAGGTAACGAAGTTACATCATAATTGGATTAGGAATCGAGTGAACTGGCACAGAATTTATTTGAATGACGTGTCGTTTAACCCTTTCCTAGGATTAAGAGGGTTCTTAATTTTAGTTTTAATTGAATAATGACTTAGTCTTTATCGTCAAATTTGTGATCGTTATACCGAATTTGAGAAGAAATGATACAAAAAAAACAAATTGTGCAATTAATTTATTATATTTTTGTTTTTGACACCTAGTTTCTTTTAGTTTTTATACAAAAATAAAAAGTATGAAACAAGAAAATGTTTCGGTCTAAAATTGTTATGTACGAACAAGACAATATTAATCGTCTGATAAGTAAACTCCTAACATTATATACTTATATATTAACGTACTCAATACATTTTTATTGTGATGTTCGGAGGATAGATATTTTTTTTTTACTATTCGTTTGTTTTAAAACTAACGAACATGCGTACGTGTTGTGTAATACGTATGATCACTTACATTATCACAACGATACGTAAGTGATCATAAGCTTTAGAGTTATTTGTACGTTTAAAATCATAACCCTCCTTTTTGCGTTTTACCTTAGTTGGGTAGAAATAGCTTATTTTTTTGTATTTAATCCGCGTCATTTATTTCAAAATATCATTAATTAAAATATTCGGTTAGCCACCCGGATACCCGCCTATGTAAGAAAGCCTTTTTATAATATAGGCTAACGCTTACGTTTGATTGAAGTCAATTGCAATCTCCTTTATGTAACAATAATGCAAGCTACAATGAATCACGCTTTTTTAGAACCTATTCACTCTTGCCTTAGACTCTCAGGCTGTAATAAAATAAAGCAGTTGTACGGCACAAACAATCAATTGAAGTGTTGTCGGTGCGCGGTAGAGCTAGTGCTTTCAGGGTTTTGGGTAAGCTCGCTCCACCGTCAACCTTGCACTGCCTAGCTTGACAAGCCTAGAGCGAGGAGCTAGAGAGCTAGAGAGTTGTCCATGATTTATTCTTAATTATTTCATCCCTGATCGATACAAAAAAATCATAAATGAAAATAATAATTAAAGAAGTAGGTCTAAAAACTTTCACCTATATATAAAAAATCGTCAAGTGAGTTGTTGACCTAAAGCTTTCCGCAGTCGTATAATAATGAAAAGAAAAAAAGAAGTCGACCAAAAGAAGATTAGGGTTCGACAGTACCTATAAAAATTTTGACTGGTCTACGACGAATAGTATTTTTTAATTTTTATTGTTCAACGGGGAAACGCTTGGTTAAGATAATACAGCTGTTTAAAGTATTAAAATTATCAAACCACGTCGTGGTGTACCCTAATACGTAAGCAAATTTTCGCTCGATTCGTTCAGTAGTTTTGACTTGAAGGAGTAACAATCATGAAAAATATTAGTCGGATCTGGGATAAAGGTTATATGTCCAAAACATGAGCATAACCAACGGTTATCATACACAAACAAAACCGCTGAGTCAACAACACTCCCCCAGCTAAATTGCGATTCATTTCCTTAAAATAAACATGTATGAACACACAGAATTGCAAATCGACCTGTTAATCTAATACGGGAGACCACCAGTGGCACAGAATTCATCGATACTCGCAGAAGATGTACTCGTTCTTTATATGTAGCTTTAACCGCCTGTGAAGTCTAGTGGCTCGATTTCCGGTGTCAGATCCAGAGGTCGCGGGTTAGATCACCAGGGGGAGTACAATATTGTGCTTGGTTTCGTTGATAGGACTTTGTTTAAGTCCGCCTGGCTAACTACCACCATCTTATCTAGTTCTGTCGCCATAACAACAATTTTAAAAATTGTTTTGTTCCGGAATTTAGAGGTAAGATAGCCAGTTCCTCAGTTTCCTCGGGGAGATAAAGGTCAAAAAGGTCACTTACCCGTCGTACAATCTTTGTAAGTTGAGTTACCCAAAGACGGTTTGTAACGGTCTAAATGTAACCCAACTGCTTCCCTTGTAAATATTTAGTTACTTATACATTTCAATTAAATATACATATCAATATCTAATTTAAACCTCTTTAAATAATCGCGTGAATCAGCAAACGATTTGTGTTAAAAATCAAATGCTTCCCCTTTGTACAAAAAAATATTTAGTTACAAATCTAAAAGAGCGGATAATGTTTTGATGGTTTCTTAAAAGTGTTACTACTGCTTGTAATGCCTCTTTTAATTCTGTGCAGTGTCGTCACGGTTCATTTGATAAAAAAATGTCACAGAATTCTTTTTTCGTGGGGATGTGACGTTGACAAATATAAAAGCATTTCCTGTGTTTTATTTAAACAGATATTGCAGATTGGATGGTTCGAAATATTTAAATTGTGGAGTGGTTGTTGTCACATTACGAATTCTGTTACATTATATTTATTTGATCATGAACAATCGCTGGTTACACAGGGATGGGCAGCAGCATCCTCGTGAATATTTTAACATCAGTACTGAAATCACCAACCCGGTGACCAGGCGTGGAGAAATGGCATATTTATGCACTCTTTCGGGGACCTAATAATGTCTCTCACAGAGTACTTCACGACCTAGAGGAAATTTATAACAGAAATAAAATAGATCTAGGTATGCAGATGGCCTATTATATGTTTAATTTTTATTTCGATAAAGCTGCGGCTTTTCTTTGACTTTTCTTTGTATTACATAAAAATAAATAATATTACAGAACATTTAAACTAAGCAAAGCTTGGGAACTAGATTACGGATATAATACTGTTTTTTTGTAATTACATACCTACTTATCATATTCAACAACACCCAAACACAGAACGAATATTTATCACAATAATAAAAATAACATTAGTTATTTGTTATACAAGAGTGCAAAGTTGCTTTTTAACCGCGTGTTCAATTTTGATGACCGAGCAAGCGAAGGATTCTAAAATTGAATCACGAGCGCAGCGAGTGATTCAAAATTAGAATCCTGAGCGTTAGCGAGGGTATCAAAAGAGCACGAGGTAAAAAATCTTTGCACTCGAGTGCAACACGTAACTTTTCATTCCACCTCAGCGAGGAAATGACTAATTGCAAAAAAAAACGTTTACAATCACAAGATAGGTACTTTTATTTCAGTTTAGGTATTAACTACTACATTATGACAGGTAAGTATTACAGAATAATCTTTAAATTATAACAAAATAATACTAAGGTATAATTAAGAAAATTTGAAAGTAACGTTGCTACAGTTATTTAAATTGAGTGTAATATTTTTGTTTGGTACTGTAATATTGGTGTTAGTCACTTGTGTACTGTTTTTCGGTAAACTATCTGTCATACTTAATAGTTGTACCGATTCATCGGATTCCCTTGGCGTAAATGTTGGCATGAGAGGGCGATGGTTAGGTGTTTAGTAATGGCTCATTTTTGATGTAGAAGGGCCAGTCCAAGGATCTGTCTGAGGCTCTTTCAGTGTAATGGCTCCTACGATGCCTTTACAAGTAATACACCAAGAAGGTTCCGATTTCGAGTTTTTAACAAATTAGAAAAGGTTGTATGATGAATTCGGCACCATGGAGGTAGAAGTAAATAGGTTTATTGATGTTTTGAATTCACAAACTTAGTGCACACGATGTTCTAAATTCAATTTAACTTTAACCTCTAGCGGATAAAAACGGCTTTTGCACTCAGATATCGAATAGTAAAAATACTCTTTCCGAGATGGTGGGATGAAAAAATATTTATTTATCACACATAGGTATGTTTGGTCTGGGTGGGAATCGAACCCACAACCTACAGCGCATAAAGCAAGGCTACTACCAACTGAGCTGTAAGGCTTGTCAAAAATTGAAATTTTAATAAAACAGAGTTAGGCTAGCATGACTATAGTATTGTTATTTCAATAAATATTGCACAAAATGATTCATAAACATTACCAATATCTAAACAGCAGGGGTCGTCACGTGTCCTTTTGATTAGTTCTACGTCCATTGGAATTGAGAATATTTGCTTCGACCGAAACCATATAAATTGAGACCTTAATACCACGTGTTTAGTCTTAAAACCATTTGGCTAGATTTAAAAATTTCTTACACATTTCTTTCAGTGCTGCTGCTGTAAAAAGTTCAGTAAAACAAGAGCAGTAAAGCTGAATTTTGCTTGGTTTGTACGGTGAAGGGTTTGTAATCCAATGTTCACTATCGAATTAGTGACCGCCCGCAGTTTTTGCTACTCAACACAATAGATTTCTTGAATGGACAGACGAACTAAATTAACCTATGCTTTTTATAAAATAAGTTAATGCGGTTTTTACTTGGAAAGGAATGAACAATTTTCTGTAAAAGGACACCAATTTACTAGGGAACTTTATTTTCATGATGCTTGGTTTCTTAGAACTTATCTGGTACCTACTCTGAGGAGTTTCCACTGTTTATCTATTGTAACCTTATAAAACAGGTAAGTAGGATTGGTAGTTTTGATTTACTAAAAGATTTGTATATAATAAGTATCTATATTACTACATAGTATAAAACCATGCGGTTTTTTTAATATATAGAGAGATTCAAGAGAAAGGTTTATTACGTATAATACATACGCAGAGAAATAATTTTTAAGGGTTATAATTGTGATGTCGTAAATAAACACTTTTTTTTCGCTTACATTGCAAAAGTTGGCTGATTTCTACGAGATGTACTACAGTAATGTGAAAAAAATCCACGATGGTTTATCTCTTAGGGATAACCCACCATAACTATTTTTATCCTTTACTTTTACGAGAAATAATGGCTTATTCACTAGGCAATTTTAGGCAATACATCATGAATCCTTATCCAATTAAGTACCTTAAATACGTTGTGCATTTATTGTAGAAAAAAAATATCAAAAAGAGTTATCTACAAAATGTGTGTGTATGCTGACGATTCATAATTCAATTATACGTGTCTCAGCGTTTTTGATAATTCTACTGTCAAAGGGGCGAAAATGGGGTTGAAGTTTTATATACTTACCCCTTCCGTGGTCTAGTCGGTCGCCTACCGGTATCAGATCCAGAGGTCCCGGGTTCAATCCCCAGAGTGGTACAAGCATTCATGTACATGGTGGTAGGAATTTGTTTAATTCCGCCTGGCTAACTATCACCATCTAACCAAAGTCTGTCGCCATATTAACAATTCTAATTGTTGTGTTCGGGTATTTAGACGTAAGATAGCCAGTTCCTCATACTGTTGAGAATTCCAGGTTAATTGCGCTTCCACCTTCAGCTTTTATTATAACTCGACACCAGATGAGATACGATTTAGATTTTTTGTTTTGTTTCGCTCAAGAATTATACCTAACTTCTTACGTGCGTACAGTTTGTTTTATTTTTTAATACTACTTGGCAACTGAACAAGCAAGCAGACCATCATCTGCTGATAATCAACTCTTGCCTACATAACAAAACCTTACTGAATAGGTCACATCCACATAGAAAACAGCCTACGTGGAGCCTACGCGGCACTACGTTGCGCCCGTAGACTTGAATGCGCGTGCCCAATTACACCGGCATACCCTCCAATGTAAAACACAGCAATCGTGCTTGGTAGCCGAAATAGATAATGGTGGTAGGACTTCCCCGAACGAGCCCTTTCACAAGGAGCTGTACTACTTTTTAATCTGAAAACGCTGCGGGCACTAGTCTTATATAAAGTAAATAGATCTGCCAATCGTAACCGTAAAAGGCAAACTTATTGTTTAATTATCGTATATCACATTTTTACTACAAAGCTTGGTGGGGGAACAATATAACTACCAAGTATAAACCTCGATCCAAATTGTACCTCTATAGTATAACAGTAAATGTAGTTTCAGTCGATTCGTATCGCGTGTGGTATGTCTGTAGATAGCCTTCCGCACATCTAGAAGAGAAAGTAAAATCTTAAATTTTCAGCATTTTTCGTTAAACAATCTTCAATTCGGGTATTTTTGTTTCATATTTTATCATTTTTCGGTGTTTTTTTTTTAGTTTTTTACACGTTCGGCGCCTGACTTTGTGGCTGCTATGTCTCCGATGCGTGATATCAGTTGTACCTGAAACAAAAAACCGCACCGAAGCGTGATTCAATCTAAGCAAACTTGGCATAAACGAAATCGTAATCTAATTTATGTATCCACAGAATCCTCCAGAGTCAATGACAAAATACAGCTCCCGTATAATTTTATACCTCCTAAACTAAAGAGATTGAATCAACGCTCTAAGCCTATAATCTGATTGTTGCCGCAGGTTCCGCCTGCGTTTTATGCGAATAGCAATATCTGTCAAAACCTAATACTATAAAATGCGAGTTGAAATGCGGTGATGAGACGCATTGGGGTAAGGATTGCGATGTAACAAAAGCTATAATATTATAGCATATAACTCAGTTTGATATGTGCCCTAAAACTTTTTATTTATAATTGTTATTTATGTAAGTTTTATTGATACTCTGTAAGTAAGTGGCATTATCTATATATTAAGTAGCCTGTTATTTTTGAACGATACGAAAGCGTTCAATATCAAATGGTCTTAACCGAAATCAAATCAATCAGCCACCATTTTATGATATAACTTAAGAATAGCTTTACCGATTCTTATAATACTAAATGTATTGGATTTGTCTTAGCCCTCGATAACTATTAAAACATCGGAAAATTACACGAAAATAATTAACAATGAAACGGCTTTTTAAATTTGTTGGATTGTCTTAGCACCGAGAAGTTTCCTCGCGCATTAGAAAGGTAATAAAATAAGCTCAAGCAACATTTATTATCCTCGAAATTCATACGGTAAGAATTTCGCAGAGTCAGCAAGTTTATATAGCTATGATGTATGAAATCTGAAGAATCTACGAATAAAGAAGAATGGCTTATCACTTTTCTGCCGAAGTCTTGATGTACAACAGGCGGTAGATTTAAAGTTTCAAAATTATAAAAAAAAAATACTAAACGAAATAAATACACAAATTAAATGTATAGCTAGGTGTATAGTCGCCCTAAAACTGGGTGAAATGGACCTCATCTGCTCCGAAGGGTTAAACTGTTATGTGGCCATTGCAAATAATGAGAAGTGTTTAAAAGAAATTTACAGCCGCGGGGGTGTTGTCAGGACCCTTTGGGTTAAGAAATGTTCATCTTGTGAAAAAGTTAATGCTTGGAAAAAATTACGTAATTTCGTATTGTTTTTTTTTGAGGGTAAAAATAATAACGGACAAATTTTTACAAAAAAAATTAGATGTTTAATTTTTTTTTTAATTTAAACATCTAATTTAATCTAAAGTGACAAGCGTTATCTTAACAAACATCACAAAGGAATGCTGCATCTAGGTATCGAGCCCAGGGCCTTTGGTTCAACAGGCCAATAGTCCCTTCAAGACCATGGAGTCATGGTCTTGAAGGGACTATTGGCCTATTGATGCAATATCGATAAAATCGAACGCCATATTCGCCACTCTTATCAGGCGGGCGGATTGTAATAAACGTATTTGTTTATATACAAAAGTAAGTTTACGAGAAGGCTCACAAAAATCAAATTCAAAATCAGTAACCGTATACTTAGTACGATTTTTCAGAATCGTTTTGAAACGACAGGCATGCACACAGGCAAGCCTCGGGTTTGTAAGTTCAAATTTTGATTATCCTTTAGTCTGCTGTTACGACATCCACGAGCTGAGTATGAGGGGTGAATCTTCACGGTAACCAACAACCCAAACTAGCGTAATAGCCATCCCACACATTATTATGGAATCCCTTATTATTGCTCGTAAACTGTTATAGTTACAAGCGAGTTATGTTGAACTATTGTATCCTTGGTTTATTAGTTAGAGGCAATTATGTAAGGTTTTGGAGGCTTATGTTTTATGGGTGTGTGGGGTAGACTTAATTTGACGGATTTCATTAAATGTCGTAATCGGATATTCGATTAATAATTTTTCATATCGTGCTGCGTTGCCCTTGTGTTGTAAAACAAAACAATCTTCATTTCTTAATAGATTATTAGGCTTGAACAAAATATATGATACTAGCTTTTGCTCGCGGCTTCGCTCGCGTAAAGAAGTATTATTATTTGCGGCTTTACTTTTGTTTGGCGTGTGTAAAAAATTAGGACCTACAAAACTTAAAAACGACATTACATTATTCAACTTCTCCATTAACGTTCAGATTTTCTTTAGCCATTTTAAAAAAGTCTAACCCACAAAACCTATACTTTCTTAGCGGATGCCTACGTCATAACATCTACCTGCATGCCAAATTTCAGCCCGATCCGTCCAGTGGTTTGGGCTGTGGTTTGGTCTACCTTTGAGTTATTACTAAACCGAAACAAAACAAATGCAAAATCTCAAAATCCTTTCTTAGGAGATGCCTACTGCTTTATGCATGCAAAGTCTCAGCCCGATCGGTTTAATATTGACAAAGTTTCATACTAACTTTCATCCTCTATTTTATCCCCTTGGGGGTAGAATTAATCAATATTCTTTCTTAGCGGATGCCTACGTCATAACATCTACCTGCATGCCAAATTTCAGCCCGATTCGTCCAGTGGTTTGGGCTGTGCGTTGATAGATCACTATGTCAGTCAGTCAGTCACCTTTGAGTTATATATATTTAGAAGATTATATTTAATTGACTACATTTATTCAATAAATTAAACTAACTAAGTACAAAGGAATCAGTCAGATTACCTAAGGACCGTTACAAACGGCCTATAGGTAACTCAACTGTTCCAGACCAGTACCAGACGGATTTAATACAATATCCTTTTCTTTTTCAATGTTATGGTTCGCCATCTAAATTAATTTACAAGAACCAAACTATTTCGTCTGCAGTTGGCTGTCAGCAAGGTGACCCTCTAGGCCCGGCCATTTTTAGCCTTGCCATTCACCCAATTATTCAACGCCTGAAATCTAAATTGAATGTTTGGTATCTCGATGACGGAACCCTGGGTGGCGATGTGGACTCAGTATTTGGCGATCTAAAAATTATTATAGATGAATTTCGGCAAATTGGCTTAGAACTAAATTTTTCGAAATGTGAAATATACATTTCAGATACATGTTTGGATAGAAATTCAATTATTCAAAAGTTTGAGACTTTGGCTTCCAATATTACTGTTGTAGATAAGAGTTCACTCCACCTACTAGGTTCACCAATTCTTGATGAATCTTTTCCGGGTTTCGTTGACGACAAAATTCAAAATTTTATGAAGGTTTCGGACAGACTTTCAAAAATTAACTCACATATGGCTTTCACCATTATAAAATTTTGCCTTTTTGTCCCAAAATTTACTTATGCTTTACGATGTTGTCAACTGTGGAAACACAGTGAGCTGGTGGAAGGCTTAGACAACATAATAAAGAACACCCTTTCCACGGTTTTGAATATTGAGTTGGATGACAGAGCATGGTCGCAGGCCTCATTGCCTATTCGATTGGGCGGCTTAGGTATACGCAAAATTTCTAGTGTTGCTTTGCCAGCGTTCTTGTCTTCCGTCTATAGTACACATTCTTTGGTTGAGAAAATTCTAACACCATCAATTTCGGCTGTTCCAGGCAATATACTCCAAATTTCTTATCTTGACGAGGCTCGAAATGCTTGGCATAGTGCTTGCCCTAATACCGATCCCCCAAAACACCTTTCGGCACAACGGCAGTGGGACGGGCCTCTGTGCGAGTTGACACGGAATTATCTATTACATACGTGCTCAACCTCCACAGATCGTGCTCGTCTCTTAGCTGTTTCAAAATGGGAATCAGGTCTTTGGCTGCAAGCACATCCATCCTACAATACCGGTACACTTATGGATCCTGTAACTTTCCGTATTGCCACTTGTCTTCGGTTGGGTGCAAGATGCTGCGCCTCTCACCAGTGCCGGTGCGGTGCGGCCGTAGATCAATTTGGTTTTCACGGACTTTCGTGCGCAAGGTCTGCGGGCAGGATTTCGCGCCACGCTAGTCTTAATGACATTATCCGTCGAGCGTTTACCAGTGTCAATGTGCCAGCCGTTCTTGAACCGAATGGTCTGTTACGTGATGATGGTAAGCGGCCCGACGGTATGACTCTTGTCCCTTGGGAAATGGGTAGGCCTTTGGTGTGGGACGCTACCTGCGTCGATAGCGCCATCTCATCTGCCTGGGACATCAGTTAGGGCTGGTGCGGCGGCTGATTCGGCCGAGGATCACAAAAGGCGCAAATATAGTGGTCTCGACAGAGCTTACCTATTTGAGCCTTTTGGGGTGGAGACCTTGGGTCCGTGGGGAGCCGGTGCCCTCCGGGTTTTCAAAAATATTGCGGGGCTTTTGATTGAGGCGACACGTGACCCAAGGGCTGGCTCTTATTTAGGCCAGCGAATTAGCATAGCTATTCAGCGTGGCAATGCAGCCAGTGTCTTGGGCACGCTTCCGTCTGGTACTGGTCTGGAACAGTTGAGTTACCTATAGGCCGTTTGTAACGGTCCTTAGGTAATCTGACTGATTCCTTTGTACTTAGTTAGTTTAATTTATTGAATAAATGTATTTTATTAATTAGGAAAAAAATAACCTATAATAGTAACAATAATTGTTTCAGTATGTACATCTTGTATTTTTTTTAATCTATTTGTTTTACTTATATCTACATTTTTTTGTTAGTTTTACTTATATATATTTGTTTAAGTTATATTAAGCGCAAAATAGGTTTACTTCTTTAATCAAGTTGTGTTTACATGTTTTTGGAGCGCGATCTACACCATAATATTTGTATTTCCTAGTTTTATCATGTAGGTATCGATTTTGTTTTGTTTTGTGTGCCAATTGCATAAAAAAAATTAGGCACACAATCTGCATGCGGTATTGACAATGTAAATAGTGTGTAGTCAAAATAGTCTGAAAACGTCGCCAGCAGATTACTTGGCATTGTTTCATAAAAAAACTACCGACATTTACCCTTCGAGGTTTCGCCACTGATATGAATACTGATTATACCTATTTTTTATTTATTTTTAGCTATATATTATATGTATACTAACTTCAGTCAGTATAATACAGGTATATAAATAGCTTGATATCAACAATCGTGCAATGTATCTAAACAATTTTATTGATAGCTACCCCACCTTGCAAAAAATATAGTTACGATATTTATCCATTATATGAATTGCTTTCGAAAAAGCCATAAATCAGCGCCGGGAGTGACATCCGAGTAGTGACAAATGTTCCGCCGAAACAAGTGACGCGGTGGAAATGATGTGTGACTTGGAACATAAGCAAAAATACCAAAATCATCAAGCTGAAATATAATGCAACACTCTTGATACATATTTACCTCAGGTTGGACAAACCTGACCTGGTCTAGAGGTCAGGTTCTCAGAGCGTAGATTTTTAAGGATACACAGGGCATAGTCGAAACGCATGTTACATTACTTCGGAATATACTCACAATTGCAAATGAAAATAAACGAACCCCAAAAAAACTACTGCACCAGCAGTAGATTAATTATGTACTAGAATGCACAATGTGTGGCCTAATAGCGATCTCTTCCAAAGCTTCCAAACCTTCTTCCTAACCGTTGTTAGAAGCATCCTTTTTTTACAACTGGAATTTAAAAACCGACGACAGATACGCAAGTACTAAGAAACTAGCAACTTTATACTATTACACTTTTAAGACCTTACTTCTAGAGACAAGTATTTTCTAGAATTATAGATCACAGTTTAAACAATATACTATAAAAAACTCTGGATGGGGCAGCCATGACTTACTACTAAGTTATACACCTAGATACATGCAATATACACATATATATACACTAAATCTATAACAACTTGAAAAAGCCTCATAGCTGAGTTGGTAGTAGCTCTACCTTCTGCACTTTAGGCTGTGGGTTCGACTCCCATACAGAACAAACATTCGTGTGATGATTATAGATGTTTGTTCTGTGTTTGGGTGTTGTAGTATTTACAACACCCGAATTGTACGTATGTATTTACAAAAAATATTTGATTTTGTAATCTAGTTCCCATATTACAAGCTATGCTTAGTTTGGGACTGGATGGCGCTGTGTAATATTAATGTCCTGTAATATTTATTATTATATTTATTATATGGAAAGGTGTTCTTTGACTCTGCTTTTGAAGATAACTAGCGAGAGACTAGCGAGAATATTGTGGAAACAAAATTACTCATAAGCCTACGCAGGCTAGATCGTATTATAGTTTTAGGCGTTATACTAACTGTCTTAAGGTTAAAAAAAATACTAGGGCCTACGTACTGGAGGTTTAAGAGTCAAAAACGGAGGTTCTATAGATGACTACAGAGGCTTAAGAGACGGTGTACCGATAAGACACCCTTGTAGTCGCCTTTTACGATACTCATTAGTACCAGATACTACACAACTACATCTAAGAATAAAATATTTCCTTGTTAAAGGGTTCGTGCGGGGAAGTATTTACTATTTCGGCAACCAAGTAGCGATGCTGTTTTTCAGCTTCAAAGGCACGGTTGCCGGTGAAATAACACATTTGATCAGATTGACTGCTTTCTTGTTCCTACTCCATGACGTTTTAAAAAAAACGTAAATTTGATAGATAATTATCGATAAATTTCAGTACAATTACGGGTAAGCTTACAATACTGACATACATCGAGTACAATATTAATGTAGGTATGTAACATAATTAGATGTTCAGCAAATAAGATCAATCCCATCAAACTAATTACATGTACAATAATCCGCAGGTAATGAAGTCCAGCTTTGGCAAAGTGCAGCCTAAAACGCTGGATCACTTTTACGTCACTTTACACATACAAATATTATCTTCCATAAATTGAATTATTATTGTGCTTTTAAAAAGTAACGCACCACAGGCTGACTATACAACAGATTTTACCCATCCAATTTAACTTGCAAAATTTTATTTAAATCGAACGTTCCATTTTGTTTGTAGGGATGCACTAAAAATATTTTAAAAAAATCCTGCGGGATTGCGGGAACGAAGACCCAAGCGTTTCACTTGACTTGAATCGTAAGGTAGATTGACTTCACAAAAATATATACGCTAGAATTAGCACCTCACAAACATCATGGAATTGGTTCGTATTTAGCTAAAAAATACCACAAAGTTTCAAATAACGATTAACAGTAGATTAAACTTTTCAAAATGATCATAAAGAATATGATGTACTGATTAAAAGATAATTGATTTTGAGCTCACTATGGCATGTAGTATCTATAAGCTTTGTTCCTTGATCAGACAACGTAGGGAATTGACATTGCGTGGTATTATCCAACCCTTAATGATGACGTTGAAGGCTGTCAGTCAGCAAATAGATGCTTAGTTATTGCTCTCAATGTAACTAAAAAATGCATCCATAATTATCACATTCATCACGTATGAACGTGATAATTATGGATGCATTTTTTCCAACAAAGTAAAATTGACTGTGTATAAGGTAATTTGCTCTGGAAATGTTTTAAGCTTACCTAGCAAGGGATGAGGTGAACGATTGACTTTACATAAACATACCGATTAGCCTTCTAATTCAAATGTTATTTTACTAAAAAACAATTGGGGTGATCAGATCACCCCAATTGTTTGGACAAAACAACTACTAGGAAATATAGTCTAGTTGGGTAACGGAATTTTATTGCTGGCTTGTAAAGCGGCTGAATGATCGTTACACTAGTGGTAGGACCTGTCAAGCTCTATCAGGCTAGTGACCGCCAAACGGCTAGCCGCTCTCCGTTGCTGGTGAACCGCTGTTTTTTGGGAAAGATCGCTTTACCGTTGACCTCATCCATGCTCTGGCCTAGACCTAGACAAGCCTAGAGGTCAAGAGCTAACATCTTTGACATAAAAAACTTTACCTTGAATGATTATAAAATTAAATCCTGTTGACTGTTTGTAATCCTCTTAAACCATACAATACTGGTAGTAACCCAATTCCCGGTGATGTCCAATTACTAGATTTCAGTAACACCCCATTTATTATTCATCAGTCACCCGGATGACAATCGGAGGTGTTCAACAATGGTCTGGTTACTCTGAGTGCAAATGTACTATAGAGAATACAAATCTGTTCATACCTTATTCAATAAAAAATATGACTGCGGCATAGAAAGGTGATCGTAGTAATGGTGCAGATAATACACAGAAAGATTCTGCTGCCCTTCTTCTGGTGAGATCCCTTAGTCGGCTTTTACGACATCCATGGGCTGAGTTGGAGGGGTCGATTCTCAAACTCATAGATGAAATACCGCTTAGCTGTCGGTCCTGGGTGCAGATTATAGTAGTGGTCCATAAAGCGTCATATCTGTCGCCTATGACGGCGGCTCATAAAGTCTGACTAAGGCTAGCCACATTAAGAAAGAAAACTTAGATAGATAGACAATCCTGTGAAAAAAAAGTTTTCATTTCTATTTTTGTTCATAAATCACATGCAAATGTAATTTCAAGCTCATACAAATAGACTCTGTTTAATATTTCCATTCCCCGCCGAAACCCTATTGTCCGGTTACAAAACACAGTTAAGTTAACATTAAGTATGCAGATTGGATTCAATTTTAAGTTCTAAGCAAACAAGTAACGGTCATTGTAACTTAATAGATTAACTGGACACTATTATGTATGGAGATTGACTCAAATAGATTTAGAACTGAATTTAAAGTGTTTTTTTAATGCAATAACTTTATTTCGCGACTGTATAAATAATTCATTAGAAAGGAACTATGATTTGTTCCAATACTACTTTGTTAGTTGATAACACTTATAAGTTACAACAATCCTTACAGTTAAATTGGCCCTTTGCTCTAAAGATTGTGGGTTTGATTCTCACCCAAGAAAAATATTTGTGACGAATATAAATGTTTGTTCAGCGTTTGGGCGTTATATCGCATGATAAATATATGACAAAAAGTACATAAAAGTATTATATCCGTTATCTAGCCCCCGAATTACAAGCTTTGCTTAGTTTGGGGCTAGATGGCGCTTAGTGAAATAAACTCAAAAATTAACACAAAAACAAATACCTATTAAGTTAATTTCCACATTAGTTTTTTTGAATAGTGCAAAGTTGTAACTTATAAGTTGTAGTCTCAGTTTTTTTCAAGCTCTGAATTTTGTTAGCTTCTCTAATTTTGTAGGCTGTAAGTTCAAATCCCACCTAGAAAACTTTTGTGTAATGAATATTAGATGTTTGTTTGGGTATTGTATCATACAGTATGTTAATATTTACAAAAAAAAACGATTCGTAATCTAGTTCCTATATTACAAGCTATGCTTAGTCTGGGGCTAGATGTCCATGTGTGAAATAAATGTCCTGTAATATTTATTTATTTAGTAGTTATAAGTTCGAATAAGTTATATGTCTGACTTAGGCGAAGAATATGTTTGTGTGACATATAACACAACGCTTTTCTATTTATTCTTTCTTTTCAGTCAGCCTCTATTATGAAAGTACCCTGAACCAGGCAGAACTTGAGCCCTTGCAACTCCATATAAGTCATACTCGTAATACTTTTAAGAGCGAACTCCTTGTAATGAATGTCTATGTTAGACTACTTGGATATGCAAGACTTTAGTTAATATACTTCTGTTTTAATGTTAAATTATAAGACTGCAGTATACTAGTCAATTCCATTCAAATTATAAGGTACCTACCTACGGAAGGCTATGGAAAAATCTCAGCAAAACTACCATATTACGATACGGCTCTTCCATCATAACGTTTAGGTATTTTATAAAGATTATAGTTTCATCGGTCACTTAATTAAATAAACGTTCGTCTAATTATAGGGGCATTGGTCAGCATCAAAATGTATTTTGTCAGCTAAAAAAGTGTTTTTTTTTTTAACAAACCTACCTAAAGAAGGTACTCCAACATAATTTAGAATTACAAGGTGTCAAAATAACTTTTTTATAGATCAAGGTACGAATCAAACGCAAAAGCATTTTTGCAAACAGTTTCCGTTATTGTGTGCGGCATTTCTCCAGTCAACCTAACCCTTGAATAGCGTGACGGGCTTGACGCGGCTTTATTGCTCGGAAAATGGATAAAAAGACCATGAGACCAAAAGCCGCGCTTCGTCGCTACCGTCTAATTCATAAGCGCACTGACCGTAAAAAGTGATTGTACGGGGTTTATACTTTTTATATCAGAAGAGGGTATGCCCGTATACACTTGACCTTGAGATTTGTCTGGGCATTACCTGCGCGAAGTTTGAACAAGTTTTTTTCGATATTGCTTCATCACAGAGCTTGTAATATGGGAACTAGATTACGGATAGAATACATAGGTACTTTTTTTTTATAAATACATACTTATCATACAATACAACACCCAAACACAGAACAAACATTTATTCATTATATATTCATCACATAAATGTTTGTCCTGGGTGGTAATCGAACCCACAACCTACAGCGCAGAAGGCAGGGCTACTACCAACTGAGCTGTGAGGCTTGTTCATAAGCATCAATATTTTCTTGACTTATTACTAGTTACGTAGTTTTGCGGGTTGATTTTTAATGATTTACACAATTATTTATTTTTGATGGGGAGGTGCTTAAGGCCTTCATTTCACCTGGTTTCTAGTTATGTTAAGGTCGGCCTGATATGAAGTCTGGGTTGGTTGGTACCGATGCCCCTTTTACTTGTTAGTTTATACTTTTTTTTGTTTTTTTTGTAACATAGATTTAGACAAAAATAATACTAACCCCAAATAATCATATATTTTTATAAATGGCATAAATCTTACTATTATAAGTAATCGATATTTATCCATTTTATGATTAAATAATGTATGTATGTAAATAGTAAATAGCATTATTTTTATTTGAATACATATATAAAATCTTTTTATTATATTTCGCCACGAATTTTCTTATATTTCAGTATGTTTAATATCATATTTTTTTATTTATCAAATGTATAACTTTAGCATTTAATTATGTAGTATGCTTATGTATGTAATTTTACAAATATATTCATTTTATTTCCATAGTACATTTTAAGTTCTCACAGGGTCTTAGGACCGTTTTGAGTCCAGGCTGAAAAACAGCGCCCTCTGTGTTAAGCGGGCATTAATGCTGAGCCGAGACTTTTTTGCTACTGTAGCACACACACACCTGTTACTGTTATGTGTTTCATTTATTTTTTAAGTACCTACCTACCTTCTTAATTTTCTTCTTAGTTTTTTACCATAAAATTATGTTTGTACTTACCTACTATGTTTTTATCGTTTTGCGATGTTGTGTAGTGTGCTATATTAAGTGAATAAATGTTATCTATCTATCTATCTATCTATCTATCTATATAGGTGGATGCGCACTATACCCGAAATCATCAACTGAGGAACTGGTTATCACTTGACTATTTACTTTATTTATTTATACTTTATTGCACACATAAACATAATAACAAAGAAAAACTTAAAAATTTATTTATATATATATTAATTAAAAATTTCATGTATTTTAGTAACTCTTTTTAGGGTTACCTAAAAAGAGTTTTCTTCCAGCAAACCAGTGATGTGGAGAGAGAAAAGATAGTTAAAAATTGGGAAATAGTGTACATAACAATTTGATAAAGTTTAATAAGTAACATATAACTAAGACACATAAATTATACTAAATTTATCGATAATACTTAATTTACTTACTAAGAATAAGAGTTAAATATAATATATATGCAAATATAATCATATACATAGCATAGGTATATAGATATACATAACATATATAGATATACATAACATATACATATTATACATATATACATATTATTATATTATGAATCTATAAGGAGAGGTAGTGCTCTTTGACTTTACGCTTGAAGATTACAAGCGAGGGGCTAGCGCGAATGTCATGGGGAAGTGAGTTCCACAGCCTAACTGACTTCACAGTAAACGAGCCACCATAACAGCTAGAGGAGTGTTGGGGAGTAGCAAGAAGTAGAGATTTAGCTGTTCTGCAAGGCTTACCACGGTGAACCAGAAATTGAAACCGCTCACGGAGATAAGGTGGAGAGAGAGGATTGTTGAGAATATTATAGAGAAGAGAAAGCACATGTGAATCACGGCGTCGACGAATAGGAAGCCATTTTAACTGGGCTCTGTAAAAGGAAACATGATCAAACTTACGCAATCCATATATAAAACGAATGCACAAGTTTTGAAGACGTTCCAATTTATTGCAAATTTCCTCCGTAGCATCAAGAAAACAGGAGGCTGCATAATCCAGAAGTGGTAAGAGGAGAGTTTGAGCTAGAGAGACCTTTGTCTCAAAAGGTAGAAACTTCTGGAGTCGCTTAAGGGAATGAAAAGAGAAGTTAATGCGCTTACTAATTCCATTGACATGGTTCATCCAAGATAATTTGTGATCAAAAATAACACCCAGCTTTTTCGCGACAGTAGCATAACAAATGGGGACACCTGCATAGAGTAGTGGAGGCAGTGAGTTTTGTTGTGCCTTATTAAGCATATACGATTTACTTAGAACACCGCTGTCTTATAGTTCCTCTTTATACATTTATTATTAAACACTACCTTTAACCTGTTCCTTGACCCGCCTCACACCCGGATGAAAAGTAATCTTAAACTAAATCAAGATCGAAGAAGAAAAGGTAAACAAATGAGTTTTACCTTCGGATTCATAATGCAGGGTATGGATGACTTTATTTCAGTTTAAATATGCAGCACAAAAAAATTATAAAAAACAAATTTCATAAATCAGCAAGAGCATAATGATGAAAATGATAGTAACATTGTCAGTTAAATCCTTCGTCCACAGATGTTTTACCATCAGTATACTCCGTTGTTATCATCAGTTCTTGACTTAACCCACAAAAAAGCCCGCCCTACAATTCGCAAAGAAGTCCTCACGAAGAAAATACAAAGGCGTTAAAAATAGCGCTGTCCGCCGCAGAGGTCTCAATGACCGGTTTTTGCATTGTTTGGGTTCCGTACCCAGAGGATGTCAATGGGATCCTATTTTAAGCCTCAGCCGTCCGTCCGTCTGTCTGTCAGCGGACGGACACAGTGAAATTTTCACACAGTGAGAGTATTTATATTTTCACTTTAACATAAATAAAATTAAAAACAAAGGAACACGTTACAAAATAACAATACGTAGTTTTTTAACAAGCCTCATAGCTCAGTTGGTAGTAACTCAGACTTCTGCGCTGTAGGCTGTGGGTTCGATTCCCACACGGGACAAACATTTTTGTGATGAATGTAGATGTTTTTCTGTGTTTGGGTGTTGAATCATATAGTACATATGTATTTACAAAAAGTATTTAGGTGTTCTATCCGTAATCTAGTTCCCAAATTACAAGCTTTGCTTAGTTTGGGGCTAGATGGCGCTGTGTAAAATGTACCCGAGAGGACCGACTGCCTGTAACCTTGAAATGCCAGCATGTTTTGCTATGAACTTTGGAACCCTCGGTGTGTGAGGCTGACTCGCATTTGGCTGGTTCATTTTTTATTTTTCCGAGGGGTCTCTTCGACCCCTTTCTTTGTCCATTGAATAATATCTGATATTATGGTAATAGGTTGACCCCTTCCGCTGTGTATTATTTATTGTGGAATCGCATCGATTTATTGCCGTTTAAGGTACATTAGCTTTTTTGCTTTTCCCTAAAATGGGTTCGTAAATAATAAATTCCTGTGTGATGTTTTGATAAAAAATACATAATACGTAATCTTGCATTTAGGAATTATTTTAAGGGTGAACAATAAATTGTATATCTAGTAAACTTCATATTCTTATTCATCTCGGCTAGTGTATGATAAGACTGATATGTTTAAGTTGGAAGCGCACTTCACCAGGAATCCTCAACAGACTCTTCTCTAGTACAGATGATTTTTATTCTGTGTGAAGTTGCTAAATTGTGTAATTAGTAGTAAACATTATTTATGTCTTCATATTCTTAGTAATCCTGTACCCAAATTGCTTTGTTAAGGGCCAGATGGCGTTGCATTAAATATGTAGTAATATTTTTTTATATATTTTATTTTATTATTCTTTAAAATGTTAAATTCTTATTCATTGAATGCTGAATAAGTGTTTTGTCACGTCTCTTATAACGCACACATGGTAAGTTAACTTACCATAAGTTAAATAGGTATCTATTTTTACACAACTGTTTTTTTGTTTATTCGAAATGGGTAATCTCTTAACATCGAAGCTGGTCATTACTGTGTGAAATTGATGTCCTGTGATATTTGTTATTATTATTATTATTACTTGGTCAGCTTTTAGGAGCTGTCACTCTGCGCACCGATGAAATACAGTGTATTGCTTGGCGCCGGACTTCGGTAGGAGGGTGGTCGCAAGCCAGTTGGACTTTTACAGTTACCACGAGCAATAGTATCATATAACCGTAACTGTAGGGTAGGAAAGTAGATCTCACCCACCCCAAAAAAGTTCCTTTACTGTCTTGTTGCTGTGGAATATGAAAAAAAACTAATTCAAGTAGCTGTAAAGAAGAATAAATCCTCGTGACTTTTCTTCTTCGAGGGTTTATATGTGAATAAAACATTATACATTATTTATACGTAGATTGTTTGAAAATCACCTGCTAAAGGATAGGCAAAAGCGCGTCCAAGCTTACAGTGGGAACTATAAAATACTGGATGGGGTGTAATTAATTGTCTTTGAATTGGAATTTGACCACTGCAGTTAGTTGCTAGGGCAGGAATGAGGCTGGTACGTTGATGGTCAGTCAACCAAACAGGTGCCTATTTCAGATGCGATTCATTTGCGCATCTTAGGTATTCAAAAATAACCCTACCTTACCTATAATCTGTCTAATCTAACAAACAACTGGTATCACAGCTTACTAGCTGTGATTACTACGATACTATTATGTAGACAAACTTTATTATAAGCAGAAAGAATACTAATTTCCATCATAAAAGACACGTTTTTACTCTCACATAAATCATCTTGCCGACGTGCATTTAACTAAAGGAGGTAATTAATACGTTGCTCGCAACTTCGCTACTCACTAGTCTGAAACATGCCACAGTAGATCTTTTGTCTCGTTTTCGCATAAACTTATTTTATAAAATCTATGTACCCTTGCATTTCCTTTTTTCTTAAAAATACGGGCACCATTTTTTTTAGTAATTTCAATTGTTTTATACTAAACAAGCAGTGCTTTGTAATCATTCGGTAAACGATTCCTTTTCCCGAGGAAGTTAAGTTAGAGGAATTTCTTGGTGGTTGATTGCACCCACCTCAAAAATTAAAAAGACCTTTGAACGTATGTAGATCACTTTCTAGCTACAATTTATACCTAATTATTATTATTATTATTCATTGTACGGCGGGGAAACGCTTGGCCTTCATCTTACCTGGTTACAAGTTAAATTCGATAGGGAGGCGCACTTCACCCGGAATCCTCAACAGTCTGAGGAACTGGCTGCCTTACTCTAAATGCCGGAACACAACAATAACTTGTTGTTATGGTGACAGACTTAAGTAACATGGTGGCAAGGCGGACTTAAACAAAGTCTTATATATAGGAACCCTCTAGGGATCTCTGGATCTGATACCGGTGGGTGAACCTCTACACCAAAGAGGCGGTTAAAGTTTTTTGTTATTAGTTTATGTGAGTTGGATTAGAAGTTTTAGAAAATCAAGATAAAATTACGACTCAATTACGCACACGCTAAGGACACCTATAACACTTAAGAACCCACCCGTGCTCGCTTAAAATTTGCACAACAAAGCCTAGCCATTCAAACCCCCAATAGTAAAACGAAACCTGGTCCCATTTGCAAATACCCGTCAACCCTTAATCTGCGTGCGTTTTACGAGACCTACAGCTATATCTGTCAATGTCCTTATCAATAAATTTGGGACGTTTATGCCCATTGACGTCGTTTGAGCGCTCGAGGCTGAGTTGGTAATCCGCAGACCCCATCTGCGTTGTAAGGGTTAAGTCGCGACAAATAGACCATTTGCAAATAATAAGACGCAATGAAAGAATAAATTAAGAGTTTGGAGAGGGGAGAGTTTGGAAGGTGCTAAAATGCAAGAAAAGGAAATCTGATGGAGGCATTTTTTTAACAAGTAGGTACCTAATAAGATGCCGAGGGCTTTTTGTAAAAATAACATTTTTACAAAAAGCCTCGGCATCTTCTGGTTTAAAAAACAGTGCGCTTCTTAACCGTGGTCCGGTTGTGTAGTCCGGCCATCCGGACTGTAACACAATTCTGATGTACGCACGTAAGAACTTATACATATTTAAGCGTAACAAAATAAAAATAAGCAGGTAAATAGTAATCATGTGTAATGTAAACTAATAAAAATAATACATACTGACAGTCAACCCCAAATCTATAAATTCACTTTATAAATTATATAATACAAACACAATTTTAACACGAATAATCACAATAAATTATCATTCACTACCATATTTCTATATTTCAAAATCACACACATTCATCCTCTATATTTATAAATTAATATTTTTTTTACAGATGAAACACGCATTACAGATTCATATAAATTTGTATAACATTTTTCACATTTAAAACGCAACCAACTTCATGGTGTCACTTTTAGGTGTCTTTGTGCGCGCGCATCTAAAGAAATCACTCATTTTTTTCCCAAAAGTACCAAAAGAAGTATAATTTCAAAAATGTATAGTGTGATTGAAAGAAATTGGTACATCTAGGTATAAATTTAAATACTTATAAGAGTTGAGACGTGTACTCTCCAACGACATGAACCAAACAGAAGGAAATCATTCACTCACATAATATGGGTGGATACATATTAAAAAAAAACGAATTAAACACAACGGTTTCACTCTCGCTCCCCGCGCGTTGAAGACTCGTATTTCAACCGAAACCTCTTCTTCAGGTAATAATGGAACAATCTTGTCATGGCTTCGCCGAACGATGCCATTTGCTGTTCTTATGTCAGCGACCCGACAAATGCCATCACCAGGGTGGACCGCTACTATCCTACTATCCGCGTCCAAGCTTCCACTTTAGCGGTGGAAGGCCATCTTCCTTCAACAGCACCATTTGGCACGCTGCTGGATTTCAGCAACATACTCCTTACTCCATCGAGTCCAGAAATGCTGACGTATCTGCTCAATGCGCTGGAAGCGTATAAGTCTAGTGGCGGGGCAGTCCTCGTAGCTTCGGTACGGGAGGGCGGTGAGAGGTCGGCCGATGAGAAAATGGCCAAGGTAATGGTAAGGGCAAATGGTAAGGGGGGTCAAATCTGCTGGGTCCGATGATAACGGAGAGACCAACGTCGTAGTAAGCTCCACGAACGTTAAATTACAAGTCCCAGCACTCTATCTAATGATGTTTACTCAGACGAACACAAATTTCCCACAATCCTTTTTAAGAATTAATCATAAGTAAGTTTTCGCTGGGGAATAAAGGTTGTTGCATGGCGACCGCGATTAAACGCGAAACGGAGTGTGGGAAGACTCGATGGACCGACGACATTGTGACGGTCGCTTTTTGTGGCGTCGATTGGGGGAGGCCTATGTTTAGCAGTGGACGTGTGTGGGCTGATATGATGATGAAGTTTAGACTCATTTTGTGACCTAGTGAAGGCAAGAGAAGTGTGGGTCGTCCGCCTGCAAGATACATAGATACATAGTTATCGAGAAGGTTGACACAAGCGAAGGGAGGCCTATGCCCAGCAGTGGGATGAGACCGGCTGCACGTGATGATGATGATGAAGCTTAGACTCGCTCACTCGTGTCACAATAACCCAGGTTAGACAGCATATCGATAGCACTAGCACAAGCTTCCAGATTTTGTGACTTTCGGAGATTAATCAAGCTAGGGATAGCCCCTGCCTGGATCATCGCGAGTGTATGATCCAAGTGATATCCCATTAATCGTATTAACGGCTTCCACAACAACTTCTTCGTAAGGTGACTCCAGTAGTTTTGTCAGTACAGGCATCACCCCAGCTTGGAGCATCTTGTTTTTTAACGCGTTAGTTCTATTAGCAATAGAACTTATCGTTTTAACAGCTTGTAAGCATATGCTTTCGTTGGAGGACTCTAGAAGTTGAATAAGTACTGGTATCACTCCCACTTGATTCACATCAATTGTCTCGTAAGCGATGTAGCTGAGCGCTTTGGCAGCTTGCCAGCAAACTTCGCCATGTAGGGACTCGAGGAGTCTGATAAGGCTGGGTATTGCTGCCATTATCATGGATGAGTTCTTCTGCATGACGGTTAATACAGCGATCTTGCCGAACAATTCGGAAGCTTCTAAGCAGACGTGTTTCTCAGGAGATTCGAAGAGTGTTGTTAGATTGACAACGGCTTCAGCATGGATCACCGCATTCATCAGTTCTGTACATTGCAATGCCTTGTCGAGTGCAGTCATTGCTTGCCTGCATATATCCATATCAGGGTATTTGAGATTCTGTATGACTGCTGGTATAGCTTCCGCTTGAAGTAATTTACGTTTCTGCTCAATCGTACCTTCGAATAATTTACTGCAAGCCAAAAGAGCGCCCATACGTATATCTTTGTTAGGGGATTTGAGTAATTTTACTAAGACGGGAATTGCTCCAGAGCTCATAGCGTCATCGAAGAAATCAGGGGATAAGTAAGCTAATGTGCAGGCGGCCTGATTGTAAAGTCTGATATTTTGATCGTTTGCAAGGCACTGGACTAAGAGAGGCAGGATCCTGGTTGCAATGATGTCGTCACTGAGTACATGTTTTTCGAAGGCTAAACGATGACACTGCTGAATGGCTGTGAGCAGAGACTGAGGCTCACAGGCCTGTACAGCGTCTTCTACTAGTTTCTTCATGTTTTCTTGTAACATATCTGAATTGAAGACCTGAAAAAGAACATTTTTTAATTTAAAAAAAAAACATGCATTTTGCAAGGTCTTATGACGCCCTTTACAAGTCCATGAAAGGGTAAAAATTATCTCATGTTATTTGCAGGCCCACCACGGCTATTATTGATGTAAGATATATAGGGTGAGTTTTTTTTCAGGGCCACTGAGACCAAGTCTGAAACCGTGAGAGTTATCGAAAAGTCGTGATATGAGATACGTGCTCGATTAAACAAAAATAAGTTCTGCATTACAGAGAATCAATTTTTTTATATAGTTTTTCTGGTAAGTATACATTTTTGAATTTATATTTTTTTTCACTTTAGAGTTCTTAATTGATGTTGTACACTTTAAAAATTTAAAATTTATGAATTCAACTTAATAAATCTGGTAAAGGTTATAGGTACGTTCAGAATATACGTAAGTTAAGCTATTAAAATCTATTTTCCAGTATTTTCTGTTCGTGATGAGTTTATATTTAATCATAATTGGACAAACATAAGTTTTTCGTGGTAATGCTGCTGATGACAAGGCACGGATATCCTAATGGCTGAGCACCGAGATTTCCACATTTTAAGACAAAAAATCACGTTTCGTTTTTGACCTTATTTTTATTTTATTTTTAACATATTATTGCGGCAACTGTATCAATTTCAACTGTTTACCTATCACGGATCATGACATGCAGACAGACAGAAAGAGAAAGCTTAGTAATAGGGTCCCGTCTGCAATCTTTGGGGACGGAACTCTAAAAACAATGCTATGCTTTAATTATGTAGGTATATTAATGGGTATTTCCGCTGTAAATATTTTTTTAATTTATAACTTATTTATATAAATCGTATTCATAGAAACGAAAGTGTTTTTTTAATGTTGTATAATGTATAAGTGTATATAGGTTTATTGAATAAAATAAAATTTATAGATACGTCTACTTACGTGAGCATGTGATCCTTTGTAATTAGTAATTACATTAAATTCGTTTGCACCGTGTACTAAAATCTCGTCTGTCGTGTGTACCATGCTGAAGTCAGTGGACAAATAATGGCGATTGCACCATTTGACCTTGACGAATTTATTTGTTTTAACAGTGCCACAAACCGCTTGCGGTTAATTTAGAGATTCGTTAGTCATATATGTTTTCCTACTACATGTCCAGAGTGTATTTTATTTCCCCAAGAGTCATTTAGTCTCATTTAACGTTTATAATATATTTTTGAAATACATACATATTATAATGCGATGTAATAAAACATCCAAGCAAAGAAATAGATATCTACATTTACTACACAAGTTATTATATCATCATAGAATCAAAATTAATCACATCCTTTAAATCATTTATTTCATTAATATTTATGTTATGATGTTAATTTGTTTTTGAAATTAGACATATTTGATCACCATAAAATGCTGACGAGTAGTTGGTATATAATTTATTTAATAGAATTACTGTGTATTTAGTAAAAGTAAATTAAATTCAAAATTCAAAAAATATTGGAATCAATAGGAAACCAGAACAAGATTTGCGATATTTTTTTACTTACCGTCATAAATTTACGCATTTACAAGACACAATTAATATCCTTAGTAAAAAAACTTTTGGATTTGAATTCGAGACCTTCATTCATTCATTCAGAGGAAAGTAAGTCCCTACTATGCCACGCCAGCCATTGACATCAATAGAATATTGGGATCAACTTCTTAGCATGATACATGATTGTACATTAAAGCAATAAAATCTAAGGCGTGAAGCAATAAGAAAGACAATATTAATTACTGACTACCCACAACTTTCATCATAATTTCTGCACTCTATTGCTCAACACACAAGGTTGTTTCTCAAACACATGTTCCATAGAATGACTATGAGATAAAATACAGAATACCTATAGAACTGTAATGAGCTGAAAATAAAGGTCAATATTCCAATGTAAGTTAATGGGTATGATATTGGACGGAAGAATTCGTAATATATGGTGTTTTAGGTAATTAAATGTCACATAGATCAGAGATTAATGATGTGTTACGTATGGGGGACTGATGGTGTGTCTGCCCTGTTTCCGGTCGCCGAAGTTTCAATTCCTTATATTGAGGTTTATAAGAAAAATAAATAAATACAATAGTTCTCTATACAAATAAACAGGTATCTCTATGGTATAACATTATAATTTTATACCAAGAATGTTTGTTAATGAATTTAATATTTCGATATTTCACTTTAATTTGTTTAAGCTCAAATTCGATCTTGTATGGAGTATTGCAACCACCATTGGGATAGAATAAATATAATTTTACCGGGCTTGACTCGGAAACTGTAGAGCCACAGAGGGTAATGGTAAAAAAAGCGTATCTTCGCAAAGCAAGGCTCGACAGCCTGACGCATCGTCGCGAGGTGTGTATTCTTTTACAAAATGTACTTCGGTGATGCGTCCAGAAGTTTCAACACCTTATTTCAACTTTACCGTTATTTAATAGGAATTTCAGGCGGTTCTACTATTCTTAAATAGTATTAATAATAATTAAATAATATTTTAAACGTATCGCCGCCGTAATACGACACTAATGTCTTCAATAAGAGAGTTAATAGCGAACTTCTAGGTAGGCACGCTCCACCCTAGAGACTGCATATGCAAGTTTTGAAATCAAGAACAAAATACAAATACAAATACAAAATTATTTATTGGGAACAAAGAAATTCGGAACAAAACATATATAGCAAACGATGGTAACAGCAATAGTTATAGAAAACTGTGACGCAGTCACCAACGCCCACCTCCAAGAACAAGTAAATTAGTTTATGTCCCTATATACAATATTTAAAATTTTACTATTAATCTACTTTAAAATAAACATATACACACTGATGAGAAAAAGAAAATAAAAATAAAAGAATTTATATTATTGAGTGACAAAAACAAATGTCCAACAATATACTTTTGGAATGGATGGTGGTGGGAATTTAATAAAGTAAACGGCTCGGAACGGTGAGTGTGTGGGATGTTGTGAGTAGTGAATGGTAGTGTAGTATGTGTGTAATGTGTGTGTGCGTGTGAGGGAATGTTTGTAAGAGTGAGTTATGATTGTGTTAGTTAAAATTATGTATTTATTTATTTATTTATTTATGCACTATGTGTAGAACTGACACATAGTGAATAAATAAATAAACTTTAAACGCTTTGGCGTAGCTTCTAATGAAAAACTTTTAACTAGATGGATGCTACGTTGCATCTTTGGGTGAACGATGCTACGACCATCTACAAAATAGCTCCAACAATGACACGAAAAAAACAAAGATAACGCGAATCTCCGTAGTAGCTACGAGGCAACGGTAGTGCTACAGCGGAGCTATGAGCAATCTACAATATTGCTACGAAGCTGCTAAAGTGCTACGAAAATGCTACAAAAATACACATAGGTGATAGCAGGCGGTAGATTTGACGATTCAAAATGATCCTTAGATATCTTACTGAATCAACGATATTTTACCTACAGTATCTATATACTACCGCCTGTTCGGAATTGTGACTAGCACATATAAAGAAAGGCAAGAATGTCGGACTACTTATTTTTTTTAATGATCCTTCATAAATAACATTTATAAGTGTACATCATAAACTTAAATACTTAAACTATTTTAAAAATATTTTTTTATTTCCTACTTAGTGGGCAGTTTGTAAGTATTGAGAAATCACATTTTTTTTAAACATATCATTTAATTTTTCAGGATCACACAGTGCATTTACTTAGCATAACTAACATCGTAGTTGTAGACCTTCATAACTTTTATAAACGGTATTCATAATTTACCGTAGACCTTCGTTAGTTTTGGAGCATTGCACTTTCCAAGCTTTGTGGCATTTTTGTATTCTGTGGCAGCACTACCGTGTTATAGCAAAAAGAGCCTACTACAGAATAAGTGCCTTTATCAATGTTAAGTTCATCAGTTGTTAAGCTTCGAAGCAATAGGTATCAAACCCAATGATCAAAACTGCAATAGCTATCATTTACGAGCAACTCATAAAACTTCTGGTTATTATGGCAATGAAAGCTATGACGTAGATATCTCGGTAATAACTAGAAACGTTTAATTACTGTAGACATGAGGGCTTTAATCAGAAGTATGACTAGCCTTAAGACAGGAAATTAAGTAAAATGAATAACAAAAATGGGTCTTCATCGCGTACCAAATTTCGCGTAGGAAATTAGGTGTAAATACATATTAAAAAGTCTTATTTATATCGTTTTTAAGTTGGACAAATTGTTTAATGAAGTTTTAGTATGTCGATTGGTGGTAGAACTTTTTTTTAGTTCGCGTAACTACCATCTTACCTTAGTCTGTCGCCATTTTAAATGATTGTCAGTTCCTCAGTCTGTTTAGGATTTTGGGTGCTTCTAACTTTGGCCTTATCATAACTTGACACCAGGTGAGATGAAGGCCAAGTATCCCCCCGACATACAATACCTAATAAAAAAAATCTACGATATATTCATCGAGAATTACGATAAACAGAAGAATTTATTGAAATAATCTTGAAATATTGTAACGGTACTTAGGTAACCCGACTGCAATATGTATAAAATATGATATATAATTAATAATAAAAAGAGGAAATTAATAATAATTTTCTCTTCTAAATGTGTGATAGTCTGAATTCTAATTCTGTTCCAAACCAATACCAGATGGAAGCGTGCCTAAGACACTGGCTGCATTGCCACGCTGAATAGCTATGCCAATTCGCTGGCCTAAACATGAGTCAGCCCATCGTTTCACTTCAATCGAAAGCCTCTCAAGAATTTTGAAATCCCGGAGAGGAGTTAATCTGCTTGACAGAAATTAATCACTGACTTACAACTTAACAGATATAAGATCAAAACATAATCTTGAGATTAATAAACTTTCCAAGCAATTAAATTCATTCGAACAAGAAATTTTAAGCATAATTCATTAATCTGGACGCCCCGTCGGGACGTCTTAAGTCGTTTTCCGTCTTCTAGATGGCAATTAATAATTATTGCACCTAGTTCCGGTGCGGCCCCTGTAGGTACTTCCGGAATAGTACTTCCGGTGGCAAACAATGGTGATAAATATTAAGTGTTGACGGAAATATGATGAGGAAACACAGGGTTGTTGATTTTTATGTTTACCATACTACTTCTTAGAAAATTATTGTGGTCATCATCATAGCATGGAAATGAAATTTGACCGCCTCTGTATCCGCCTCTCCGGGACCTCTGTATCACACCACTAGACCACAGGGTCTAGTGGTGTGATACAGATATCCCGGGTTCGATCCCCAGGGGTAGTAGAATATTGTGTAAAGAAAACTCTTAAATGTAAGGAGCGTAAAGATATTGTGAAACGCACCATTGAAAAAGTTATAGAGCTGTCATATGTTGAACTGGAGCAGAACATAGTGGTATGTGTATTGTCCTCCCCACGCAAATTACGCGCTATTTGAGTCAACTATGGAAAATGTACTAAGGAAAGTATTCAGAAAAAAACATTAACTTATTTAAATGTTTCAACCTTAGTCACCAATTCAATAAACCAACTAGGGTAACTCTAACAACTGCCACTTGCATAGATAATGTATATTGTGGTAATATTCCTCTTGAAAAAAAACGTGTTTAAAAAAAAATATTCAGACCATTATGGTCCATTCGATTTATTTGATTGTAATTTACAACAAAAATAAATGATTATAATTATATATAATAATAAATATTTAATATATAATACTTAAAAATCACATACACACCAATTACCGAAGCTCCTGTTCTAAATGTGTAATAAAGTGATTTCATAATGTTAAAACACTGCCCATTAGGTAGTTATGTAATAATATAATCAATGTTTTAAGAGAATATGAAGTGAATATGATGTAGGTAACACTTTTAATGTTATTAAATTATTATACTGTATACCAAAATGTTGAATGGATCATAAAAAAATTAACCAGCCCGGGGTTTTTGCCTTTCTCCTTGTGTGCTGGTCGCGACTCCGAACATGCGGTAGATTTGACGTTTCAAAATGGATTTGTTTAAATCAGCATGGCTAGCTACCACCACCTTACCTGTCTGTCGTCATAACAACAATTATAAATTGTTGTGTTCCGGCATTTAGAGGTAACATAGCCAGTCAACTCATACTGTTGAGAATTCCGGTTGAAATGCGCTACCACTAACCACCTTCAGCCTTATCATAAATTAAAACCAGTATAGCGATTTTCAAACTCACGGAAAGTTTTCGGATCGGAAACTTCACTATTAGTCAGACATAGAATCCGATAGAAGTCAACGCTATTCTCACACCATTTCTGAAAATCTTCTGTAGGAAGCATCGAATTTTAATGTCAAAATATTTAGATTTCGGTGTTAAGAATAGCGTTCTCGGAATCTCCATCGGAAGCTTCCGAATTAGATCCGATAAGGCATTCCGAATATTTGAAAATAGCCAACGTCCCATAAATTAAACTGCATTTAAAATTGTCGTACACATGTAGACAGCAACGATTATTTTCAGCTACAAGCCATTATTTTTGAAGCTTATCGCAACATATATACATTTTAGGAATGCAATCCACTCGCTAAATAACAATGGTGTGGAGTGTTTGACAAATACTAGTGCATTTCACAGTCTGGCGATCACCTTTCCCGCGATAAAAGCATGCACAATAGAGAATACCAGTCTATGACTACATCGAATAATGGTATGGCATTTGTGTGAGGCTATGGTGTCATTAATATGGCTAGCTTAGGGCAATATCACCGAAAATGATTTAAATTAGTTTGTAATACTACTACTTACCCTCTTGCCTCGGAATGAGGGTTATGTTTTTATGAGCTGCTCTAACTTCGGTTTATAGACATTTATTTTCATTAAGACATCAGCTTGATTGATTTTTATAAAACTACCAAGCCCTCATCTCAACTGGTCTCAAGTTATGTTAAGGCCGACGGGGGAAGCGCACTTGGGATCGTTCGGTGGTCCCGGGTTCAATTCCCGGGCGTACAATATTGCCTGGCTAATAGCTACCATCATCTAATATATTAAGACTGCCACCATAAAAATTCTTTGTTGATGTGTTCGGGCATTTATTAGATATAATAGTCAGATCCTCAGAGAGTTGAGGATTCCGGGTGAAGTGCGACCCCACCTTCAGCCTTATCCTGACTTGAAACGAGATGATATAAAAAATCGTACGATTTAAATACTGGTAGTTATGTAGGAAGGATCATGTAGGACAGAAAGAAGGCAAAATTCTATCTACTATCATAAATTAAGGTATCATCATTCAGGTAAATCTTTATAACATCTGCTGACTAATCTATTATGCAGTCAACCTCATTATTTACATGACATGAGTAAGCTTGCAGGACTTACCACCCTCTGGTAGCCAGGCGGGGCTTTGCACGACTTACCACCAGAGTGTGATAACCAGGTTGTTCTTTGCAGGACTTACCACCAGAGTGTGGTAGCCAGGTGGGCCTTTGAAGGACTTACCACCAGAACTGGGATCATTCAGTCATAACTGCTAGCAAGCCAGCATACCGTTTCCCGGGGTAGACCATAGTCTAACGGTAGTAAACGGTAGGTCTAAACTCCTAACCAGATCTTATAACAATAGTACAATGTGGGTATGAAAAATGTGGGTAAAAATGTAATATTATGGACGTCCACGTTCCTTAATTCTTTATTGTTAATAAAAGTAAGCGAGCCCAACCCTTGGAGAGTTTAATTGCTACAAATAAATAAATAAAATAAATAAATATTACAGGACATAATTTTTTACACAGCGCAATCTAGCCCCAACTTAAGCATAGCTTGTAATATGGAAACTAGATTACGGATAAAATACTTAAATACTTTTGTAAATACATACATACTATATGATACAACACCCAAACACAGAACAAACATCTATATTCATGAAATGAACTCAAAGATAAAAATCTTACAACACCAAAGAGAGAAAAATAAAATTACCAGCGAAAATATAAGGATAGATAAAAGATAATATACCCAAAAATATGTTTGACATACCACACCGACGCTAAGTTCAATATTGGAATTGTAATATTTCTTTGATAAAGTTCCACCAAGAATAACCTATTTATACCATCTAAACTAAAAAGCAAACCTGTACAATAGTCCAAGAGCCAAAATATCCAAAATCGTTGTCTAAAGCATTTTTATACGAACAACAACAAGACGACCGTGAAAATCACATACAAAAATATATATAAATATTACAGGACATTGATTTCACACAGCGCCATCTAGCCCCAAACTAAGCATAGCTTGTAATATGGGAACTAGATTACGGATAGAATACTTAAATACTTTTGTAAATACATACGTACGATGATACAACACCCAAACACAGAACAAACATCTATATTCATCACACAAATATTTGTCCTGGATGGGAATCGAACCCTCAACCTGCAGCGCAGAAGGCAGTGTTACTACCAACTGAGCTATGAGGCTTGTTAACATGACATTTGCGTGTAAGATTCACTCTGGCTGGTTCCATGAGCACACTTCCTGCACGAGGTTATGAGTAGACTTGAGAGAGATAGTCTTTGAGACCGTGACTCGTGGTCAGCTCCTAGACTACTTCTACTCAAACTTTAGAATATTCATAAAGAAAAATTCCACAGTGAACTCTGATCTGTAGATAAAGTTCTACCTGGAAATGGCTTTGCTTCGAAATATGCTAATGTGACAGGCAACGTGTCGACTGCACAGGGCAAAGAGTGGCAAGACACATAAATCATATTTTGCATACGAAAATATACTCTGCAGTTCATCGGTTCGATTTCAGACATGTTATAAGGAGCTAGAAGTAACACGGAGTTGCGAAAATAGGAACAAAATGAATGCCGCATTGTGACATTACAAACCATTTAGTGGTTTATATCTGGGTTCTGCATCCAAAATCCATGGCGGTTTCCAAGTCCAAGTCCAAGTCCAAAGGTCCATGCGTCCGTCCATCCATCTGTCTATCAGTAGGCTGATTCTCATGAACCAGCATAGATATACAGTTGAAATGTATACAGTATGTTATGTTTTTTTTATTTTGTGAGCTACTATATTAACAAATAGAGAAGAAACGCAGCTGCTTCCTTCTGTGTATTATCTTCACATTTATTGCGATCACTAATCCGCCTTGGCACGTGATGATTATGGCAAAACCCTCCAGCTTTGGAAGAGCTCTGTCCAGCAGTGGACACTAATGGGCGTTGTTGATGATGATGATGATGAAATCAAAGTAAAAATTAAACCACATTAAATAAATCTTGAAAATCCCCAATCTTTTTTTGTTGAAAACAGTGAAAATAAAATAGAAAACTCACAATGTTATTTCTCCTCTTGAGGCTATTGTTACATTTCTGTTCACTTGCGACTGACATTGTTTTACCACCTCCATTCATTCTTAAGCCTCCAAATACGAGCGAAACGAACTTATGACTAATACCACGAATAGCACTGCGAAAACTTGCACAATTTAATAGTGTTTACGACGCCTTTGCTTTACACCCGTGTTTATTCAGAGCTTCCAAGTTACTGGTAATGCACGTTTCTAATAAAGTTACCTGCGTTATGGTGCGGAGTGCACTTTTGAGTTATATTCACATTTATTTTGCGACTTATTTTTATTTCAGTGCTAAAGGTAGTTATGCAAATTCAATTTTGATATATGATAAGGAATGACGGCAGTATTTATTTTTTGTAATAATCAAAATAAAGATTGTAAGATAGGAGGCCAGAGGTGACCTACCCATAATATAATACCCAGGTGGGTATTTTCTGCAATATCGTAATCGGAAAGTTATAGACATGAAAACCTCTTGTTGGCCTAATTGCTATTTCTGTTTTTCATTTATGTTGTGTGTGCTGTTGGTTTTCCTAGAAAATAAATAAATAAATATTCTTTTGATAGGGACAAATCAAATTCAAATTTAAAATTTATTTATTTGTATAAGATAAGTAAAAAAACCAATTGGCCATTTACAGCAAGTCTTAAAACTAAGTAAAGATTAAATGAGATTTCAGAAGGTGCCTTCTCATGAGGAGTGAATGGAGTCAATCCTTGGATGAGCAAGATCCAAGGTCATGAGCACCAGCACCGTATTGTGGGACATAGGTACATCCGTCTATCCGACATATATGGTGGATATAGAGTTGAAACAAATGATACTAGTAGTTCGAACCGAACTGGGATCTCGTGATGTCTGGTTTATGTTATGTATTTAACTACGGTAATTATATATTACAAATAAATTAACTAACAAATAATATTCAACACCAATCCCCCGCGGCAATCAATTTCTATTAACAATATCTTTTTGCAGTTTAAATTTCATGAAAATCGGATAAAGCGTTCGAGAGTTATGCCGTTACAAACATTGCCACATACATACATACATACAGCGCCGAAATTCCCAACATAACATCTCGCTCTCAAAATTTGGGCCACGGGTGAGATGCACACTTGGAAAATGCCAGTGGAAAGTCGACTGCAACAGATTTCTTGAGCGGTCACTGGTCCACATTACATAATTACGGGAATCGTTTCTGCCAAAATTTGTAGTTTGATCTGGTTTAGGAGAGATCTGCCGCCTAGTGGTTTATCCCGGGCCATGTTTCCTCAATCTGTTGAGAATTCCGGGTGAAGTGCACTTCCTTCGGCCTTATCATAACTTGAAATAAGCTCAGTTGGTAGGAACTCTGCCTTCCGCGCTGTAGGCTGTGGGTTCGATTCCCACCAGGGCAAACATTTGTGTGATAAATATACATATTTGTTTTGTGTTAAGGTGTTGTATCATATTGTACGTTTGTATTCACAAAAAGTATTTAATTATTCTATCCGTAATCTAGTTCCCATATTACAAGCTATACATCGATTGAGGCTAGGTGGCGCCATGTACAATCGATGTCCTATGTCCTCTCCTGTTCAGACGAAGAAAACTAATGGATTCACTGGCTTGCTAGCGTATACAGTTACTATTTTATCAACCTGGCTAACCTGGCTGACCATCCTCCTAACGAAGTCCGTCACCAAACGGCATGTTTTGTCGGCGCGAGAAAGCCTTGGTATCTTGGTAAAGCTCGCTCCATCGCTGACCTCATCATTGCTCTGGCCTAGAGCTACACAACAATAAAAAAAGGAGTTGTAGAGCGTATTGTGAAAGGGCTCGTCCGGGGTACGGTCTACCAGCATACCTATTTCAGCCTGCAAGTAGCATTTGCTGTGTTCCCTGTTTGTAGGGTATGGTCGCTGGTCAAATTACAGGCACGTGAGGTTACCTATAGAGGTAACCCTCAACTTAATTGACGGTCGCAATGCAGTGCCGTAAAGGCTATGTTCTATGTGGATGTGAGGTAAAATATTGATAACGGCAAGGTGCACTTAACATCAGGTAGACTACTTGCTTGTTCAGGCTCCTAGTTAAATAACAAAAACACAGACCTAAAGGTCAACTATAAGTGATATATAAAATAATTTTAATCATATTTCACACATATTTCAGTAAGTTAAACTATCATCAAAAACCAATTTCGTATAAACCATAAATCTAAAACAGTGGTATCGCAAACATTGAAAAATGTCTCGAACGGACATTTATTTGAGATCTACCGACCGTTCGAGATTAATGTCTTGTAAGCGCGTACGCGACAGAGATTTACTATTCTGTGAATTTGACACTTTACCGTGTTTTCATTGAGAGCGACGATATGAGAACCTTTAAATCTGCTAATTTATAAAATCCTGAGTGTCTAGTGCGAGTGTTTTACATGCTCAATACCTGCTCGAACGCGTTTGCGTTTACGATAATTTGTATAAAATTAATATATATTCACCATTCAAGGTGAGCAAACGCGTATCGATTGCAACTCGCACTAGGCTCTGAAAAATATGGTTTGTACGTTTATACTCTTATTTAAGAATTCATCTTGCAATCGATTTTTAACTAACTTCCTGAGCTAGATGCTTGAAAGTTCATATTTTGCATCTGTTCTATGCATCGATAGCATGCAATGCATGATTTAACCGCCTTCGCGGTCGATTGGTTCACCCACCGGTGTAAGATCCAGAGGTAGCGGGTTCGATCCCCAGGGGAGTACATAATTACAATTATGTACTAGCTACCACCATCTTACCTTTAGTCTTTCGCCATAACAACAATTTGAAATGGATGTGTTCCGGCGTTTAGAGGTAAGGTAATAAGGTAAGGAGGTATAGATAGTTAGATAGCCAGTTACTAGAAGATAAGAAACCCTGGCATTAAGAAAGTGAATTTGCTCCAGTGAATAAATTGTAATTAGTATTAGATTTAAGCTATAGTAATGGATCATAAAAAATAACTAGCCCGAGTTTTTCGCCTTCCTCCTTATTTATATATATTTAGTAAACCTAAAAATCTTACTGAAGTAAACCTAAAAATCTTACTGAAGAATAATATTTGACTTTGACTTTGACTTTGTATTCCTCAGACTGGTTGAGGATTCCGGGTGAAGTTTGCTTTCACCTTTGGCCTTATCGCTTTATCGCTACTAACACTGCGATCATTTGATACGTTTGAATACTTTGTATTTGCTTTGGGTACTTATATAAGCTCTTGACTTCTATATTTTGTTATTATATGTTAATAATGAATGTTAAAAATATTTAACATTCTTTTGAAACCATACATTAAAAAACATACGTTAAAAAGCTGCTATCGATGGTTTTCAATCACAGAGATTTATACGACTTAAAAAATACCCGAGACTATGCTATATTGTAATAATACTATTGCAAATAATCGTGTATCATCCTAATCGATCAACGTATCTAATGTATTATTCAGTTCGATAAATAAGTTTACTTTCGGACAAAACGTTCCCAAGTGACATAGATACAACTGTTTTACCATTATCTTTGTATACAATTTCTCATGAACGAGAACCTTGAAGTAAGGTGATAAGGTTGAAAATTGCCCCACAGTTTATTTTTCATAGTTAATGTTGTTGTGGTTATTGTATTCTTCGTAAGGGAAACGGGCAATCCGTCAAAGTCCGTTTTATTTATCGTTTTACTTGAATTTTATCGGACTAATAGGTTCGGAGATAAATTTACGATTGGCAAGAAATGTACGGAAGTTACGGAAAGGGTTGTTTTGTATTCTACCGTACGTTCATTAAATATTGAGGGGATGTTCTTTTTCAAAGCTTTCTTTTACTGGTGTATAAACATGTGGAATTGTTTTAAACAAAAATGTTTGTTGTTTGTTTATGTGCAAACCAGGTTTACACCTTTTTATTTAATAGTAAAGGCTTGCGTTTAGCCGTGGCAGCGCTAGCAATGAATATGGGCCCCTCCATATCCTCCAGTGTATGTCGCACTAGGCGAATATGACACCAGGAGATGGGTAGCAGCATCCTCTTGCATTTTTGACAACATACTGTGATCATCAATCTGTCTGCCAAGCGTTGTTAATACATACTTTTTTCAGAAGATTCGTCCATAGACGGTTTAATGTTTGGTTTCAAATAAATAAAAAAAAATTAAATATTATTAAAGTGTCGAACGTCAAACGAAGACTGTACGCACTAGGTCTGCAATCACATCCGGGAATCACTCTCACCCCGATGATGGGTCCCTGGGAGAGCCGAAACAAAGTTGGTGCCATCAACAACCATATACGCAGGAACAGCCTGCGTATATGGTTGTTGTCTAAAATGTCTAAAACCCATACAACACTCACGCAAGAAAGTGAGATTTATAAAGGTATCTATGTTTCAAAGTCATGTTTAACGGCTCAAATAAATGTATCATCTAAAGAAACGATTCACGATGTTTTCTGATATGATAGCATCGTCAAATATCGTGACCACGATAAAATCAAAAGTTTACTTTAACCGACGATTAAACGTATTCACGTGCACCAACCACGCATAAAACGATAACGTGTTAAATAGTTATTGCGCATAAAGCAGTTATCCGCAACGTTACGGCCACTAAACGTTTACTGTTAGAGTTTTAACGGTGATACGTGAACGTTTTTTAATATTTCCGAGTTACACACCTTCGCTTTGTGGCTCTCTGCCGGCTATCCGCTAGATCGATTGTTCTAAAATTGTTTAATGGAACTAGCTATGTTAAAGGATGGTAAAGGAAACTAGGATAAGTTCTATAATTTTTTTTTTGTATAAAATGAAAAAAAAACATAATGTGTCGTAGGACCTTGTATTTTTTAATTTAAAGAATATTGAAGTGAACTTTTTTTTTGAAAGGCCAATACGCTGGCCTGGTTCTAAGCCGGGAGAGCGACAGCTTTGCGCGGACCTGGCTGGCGCTGAAGGCGCGAGCCCAAAAAGTGACAAAAAGTTACAGGGAATCTTTAAATTACCTACCTCCCAATTTACCCGATATTTACCCACCACTTTCCGTCACACAAAAAGGTTGCGGATTAGAACAAACCCTCGCATAAAAAGTTTCACTTCCAAAACGAAATCCTTTAATCATGTCATCTTGTAGTAGGCATACAGGTACCAATTAAAGATAACCTATTTCTCTATCACTCAGAGCTTCTTAGCGGTTAGACTAAAAGCCTTCGACATTTAGCTGTCCGTTAACCTCTGAATCATGTTTACATTTCTATTCATATTTGCAATGTTCCATGCATTTGATGGTGTTTGTTCATGAATTAGCAATGATAAACCATAACCAGATCTTCAACGCATTCAATCCAAGGGAATTTCGACTTTATGACAGTAGTAATAAGGGATGTGGGGTATGAAAATGCGAGATTCCCTTTGAGTATTCACGTTTGTTGATAGTAAGTTGTAACTTGTATCTGATGATAGGATCTACTTAAATAATTGTAACTATAACTATCATTTTACACAAAGCCATTTCGCCAAAAAGCCCCGAAATAATCAAAGCTTTGGTAACTCAATTACGGAAAATATTAATTACTGGTGTGTTTTTTTTTTGTAAATACTTACTTGTGATACAATGTAACACCAACTCAACAACTACCTATATTCATTTCACAAAATTGTACCAGGAAAACACTTGGCCTTCATCTCACCTGGTAACAAGTTGAGATAAGGCCGAAGGTGGAGGCGCACTTCACCTTAATCCTCAACAAACTGAGGAACTGGCTATCTTACCTCTGAATGCCGGAACACAACAATTTTAGAATTGTTATTATGGCGACAGAATTAGGTAAGATGGTGGTAGCTAGGCGGACTTAAACAAAGTCCTACCACCAACCAAACCAAGCACAATATATTGTACTCCCCATGAAATCGGTGGCTTGAACCACTAGACCACAGAGGCGGTTAAATAGGCCTATTGTGACGAGGACACAAATAATAGCCCGTGTTTACGACGGGTGAGGTACTGGCCATTTCAAATCGATCCTCCTGTTCGACGCTGGCGTCTTCGCCCTATCGTCGGAGCCACCGCTCGGAGTCGTGTTAGAAGCCTTATTAGCGTTGCTACGGGCAACACTTCTCACACGTTGGATTCGTCATTTCTAACAAACACCGTGTCATCTTTAGTGCAGGACAAGGAAAGTGGTTTTCTGTTTACTTTTGCTACAATCATCTGATCAATGTGCCGCTTCACGTTGCTACGAGCTGTAGGTACATTTACACAAAATGAAGCGGGCCCCCACTGCACCTTGACCTTTGTTTTTACCGTAGTCACGAACGTAAAACTGCGCCTGGCGTACGCACACGCTCCGCTACACCGCCGCCGCGCCGCCGTCCGGTCGCAGCGCGTCGAGCCGACCGCGCAACCGACGCCCTCATAGAGCTACCGCAGGTGCCACATTAGCGGTCACCTGCAGTTTCTAATACTGGAACAGTATCTTACTAATGGCTTGGACCACGTCAACTCCTTCATTATATGCTTTTTTAATGCAGTTTTTAACCGTGTTTTCTGCAGCTTTACCCTTAGGCCTGTACACTATACTATTATTAGCTAGGTAGTCCTTAATTAAACTCTTGAGATGAAAAAGGTGGACCGTTATCTGTAACTAACTGATGCGGAGGTCCGAGCAAACATCTCCCTAAACTTATCAATGCCAAATTTAGCAGCAGTACTATTCATTTGAAACACTTATATCCATTTACTGTGCGCATCGACCACCACAAGATAGTGTTTACCCATATATTCCGCAAAATCGGCGTGCAAGCGTTGCCACGGGCGCGACGGAAACTTCCAGGGCGTAAGCGACGCGTGCGGCGGCGCGTCACGCTGCTGCAAGCAAGCGGCACACGTGCGACATTGTGACTCGATTTACGCGTCTAACCCCGGCCAGTATACGTAATTTCGCGCTATATTTTTCATTTTAACTTCACCTAGGTGCCCTTCATGCAGCTCACGTAAGATGTACTCCCTATATTTAGGCGGTACAACAATACGGTAGTTATATACGATGCACCCTTGTTCTACGAACAAGTTGTCTTTCCTATTAAAGCAGCCCCTTTTTTGTTCTACATCTGTACAATCCGGCCATCCAAACAGAATATTTTTATAAATAACACACAAGACAGGATCACCTTTTGTAGCATCTGCGATTTCTTTATGGCTAATCGGAAACTCGTTCTCTATCAACATTAGATACGAGACGGCAGTGTCCTCGCGCACCGATGACGCACCGTGAATCGCGTTCGGCTCCCGGCCCAACGGTAATCGCGATAAGCAGTCCGCTGCTGTATTGCGCGCCGAACTAATCAATTCAATAGAAAAGTCATACGCTGCTTATCGCGCCGCATATCGCTGTGCTAGCCGCCGTTTGAAGGATACCTATTTTTTCTCAGAAAATGTACGATAAAGGTGATGATTCTTCACAACACCGAAAAATATAGCTAACGCAACTTTGTCTAGTTGACTAAATGACTTTTCCGCAGCGTTCAGCGTTCGCGAGGCGCAACAGATAGGCCTCTCCTCGCCCCCCGGGTACCGGTACGGCACCCAGCCCGTACGCACTGCTGTCCACTCTGAGGACCAGCGACAGCCACGGGTAGTGAGCCACGCTACGCTATTTTTGGGAATATGGTTTGGATCCTTTGGAAGGAAGTTTGGCAGGCACTCTGGTGTAAAAAGTTGCCTCATACAACATTCAAAGGAGGATTGGGAGGGGCATGATAAAATAAGTAATTGCCTTTGTTCATAACAATATTGGCTATCCTCAGAAGTCTATCAGCTCAGAAACCAAACACAGTTATGCTTCCTCAAACAACTGCACGCTGTTATTGAGGCATATGTCTACTATAGCGGAGGAGGTTCAGTCAACAATCATACAGACGTACAACTCACCATGAATTCACGATGAAGACTGTTATTTGTTTACCCTGTAAATCGTTGCTAGTTTGTGTCGCTTGCACTTGACAGAAATATATATCGCTCATATGAATAAAAACCTATCAAATTCTTTAACACTGTGATGATATACGTATCGCAATTTTCAAGTAGGATGGAGGTGAAACTCTTGTCAATAAAAAAATGCAAGAAACTCAGCAAAGCCATATGAGAAATATGGGATTTAAATTTCATTTTCAACTTATGATACATTTTTATAGTAAATACATACCTTTAATATATTACACAAACACAGACATCAAAATTCATCACATATATCACACATAACCGCCTCTGTGGTCTAGTGGTACAACCCACCGATTTCAGATCCAGTGGTCCCGTCCCGGGTTCAATCCCGAGGGGAGCACAATATTGTGCTCGGTTTGGTTGTTGGACTTTGTTTAAGTCTGCCTGGCTAGCTACCACCATTTTACCTAGTTCTGTCGCCATAATAACGATTCTAAAATTGATGTGTTCCGGCATTTAGAGGTAAGGTAGCCAGTTCCTCAATTTGTTCAGGATTCCGGGTTAAGTGCGCCTCAACCTTCGGACTTATCTTAACTTATTACCAGATGAGATGAAAGCCAAGCACTTCCCCATCGCACAATAAAAAATAAACTATAATGTTTGTCCTGGGTCAGCAGCAAACCCCCAACTTCTGACGCTGAGTAGCTTCTTTATTATTTTGAGTTTTAGATCACAGTAGGTGTATTCGTTTATTTCTTTATCCATTCTTTAGTGGACACGCAGCTTAACAGTATGACACAGATCACCAACAGTTAGTATCTGCCTGAGGGCGTAATCTACTAAGTGCCGTCTTGTCTGAATTAATTCGGTGATAAACACGATACCTGTGTACAAGCTTATGGGAGGAATACTAAAACGATAGCCCGTGGCTATTTATGGAGCTTTGACAAATCGCTCGAAGAATACCTACCAATGGTATTCATCATCAGTTTAGCCAACACACGTCCACAGCTGTATATAGGCCTCCCCCAACCGACAACGCCACGAATATCTGAGCTGCCTTCATCCATAGAATCCCTACGACTGCTATAATATACATAGAAATAGAATTGTCAATTTGAACACGACACAAGCAGGATAAACATGAAAGAGGAAAAAATATTACATATATATTATTATTATTATAGTATAAGGATGTCAGCATTGTTATTTAAGCAAATGATGTATTAGAACAAAAAGCCAATACAGCAATAAATACCTACACTGCGTACCATACCTACCTTAACACCCAACCACACAGAGTACCTTTTCATCTGTTGGTTATCACTAGACTTACGTCACGGCAAAAAGGTCCCAACTCAGGATATTGCTGAAGGATTTCCTGCTGGTATTCTGTTGGAGCCTGAAGGTCAATCAAATAAAATGTCCATCTTCCTCTACTTAATTTCATTAATCGAGTGAATTATTGTTTTTTACATTGATTTCATAACTACAACAGATTTAATAACGAAAAATGTATGATCATGTAGAATTACATTACAAAAGTTTTCTTCAATCCAATGAGATTCTAACGAACTGATAGCACCTCCATTGAATAAAATCCTCAGAATGGTCTTTAATAGCATTTGAATCGCATCTACTAAAGCTAGTAAGCCATTAAGTTCTATAAATAGCCGGATAATAGCTGCTGTTCACTCTTAGATTGAAATTGGAGAAGTTTTCTTCAAATTACCTTTGAAGTTTCAGTATACTTCAGATACTATCCACAAGATCAAAGTGACTTAGAACATGGTAATTTACTATAGTAATTTAGTCTATAAAGGAAAGAAAATGAAGATGACAGAACATGATTACAGTAATATCTAAATGATTTCTTGTATAATTCTGATTTTATGCTCAGTTGGGGCCTTATTGCGATTATTCTTTTTGATACTAAAAAACAGGTATTTTAAGCGTTGTACGCGTATTTTCGCGGAGTTGAGTCCGACCGTGACCACGGGTGATGCTACCCCGCCGAAATGTTAGTATAAATGTAGGTAAAATACGCGAGTAAATACACGTAGATGTTCAAATAATTCTAAAAGGTCCCAAATTAGCATAAACGCAAGTATTATATAAACAAGAATTTTAAAAATGCTTGTAATAAACCAGCATTATAAATATTATACTATACATAAATACACGATAATAGTCTTTTTCAAACTTTGGCGATTAGTACACAAAATGTGTTCTAATCTTTGATTCGAAATACAGGTATTTATTACAGGGTTACACGGCTGCTGTATTAATGATGATCTGGATGCCGGCTGGTCATGTATTGTTTGAATTTCAATAAATGTAGTCAATTGTTTCCTAATTAATAAAATTATAGGTTATTATATTTTAAGGTATTCTATTATATCTAAGTTATTATTATTATACACATAAACCTCAAAAATTGTCTTGAATCTTCTTTTTTAATATTTCACGATAAGAATAAACAAACCGAAAAATGATGAACAGTTAAACATAAGTCGTGTTATTTGTATGTTACTCGTTCGTATATTTAGGATTTCTCTGAGATTGAAATCTACGAGTAGCTCCTATCTAAGTTTTATAAAGCGGCTTATTTTTATAGGGGTAATTGGCCAAGCGTTTAACCACCAGCTTACTTAAAAAGCTTATAAATAAGTTTATAAGCTTTGCCACCCTGTTTACAGCCCTCACGAATTTGGATTACACCGAATCGAGTCGAACCATCAATCATTACGTAATGATACGATGCAAATTCGCCTACGTTGAATTTTTTCTCATTTATTTGAGTGTGTGTTATGATTAAGTTGGTTCTGGATCATTTGTATGACTAATAGATGTCAGCTTTTAGTCTATTTATTATCTTAGATTTTTTTCAAATAATTCTACTTCATGGCATAAAGGTGGAGGATTGTACTGTTACTTGAGTTTTTTTTTATTGTAATGACACTTTATTCTTACACCAACCCCAACATATGGCTACACAGGTAAGACAGTAGAGAAATGTATGAACATATACAGCGATTCTAGCGTACAAAATGATTACTACATTTGGCAGTACAAAGTGAGTGAAGTATTCTGTCACTCTTGCTTATAACAAAGCCTCACCGCGTAGGTAGGTCACATCCACAGAGAAATGACCTTCGCTGTGCCCGTAATTTTATCGGCAACCATACCCTTCAAACAGCAACACAGCAATACTGCTTGGCGGCTGAAATTGGTTTTATGGCAGTAATTCCACGGACGAGCCCTTTCTCAAGGGGCTGTATGACTCTTAAATAATAATATAATTATATCGCGTACCTATGTACTGCAAAGGTTTTGCTTCCATTTTTATCATCAAAACAACCCTACAAAACAAGATCTTATCCCTAGAGCATCAATAGAACCACTAAAACATAACTCTATGTCCATATCTGCATACAAAGTTCTATGCACTCATAAATTTATTGACATGTACCTGAACGATGATCGTGAAAAATATGTTATTTTCCCCGCAGGACTATTATTTATTCCGTTTTTAGGTGTCCAACTAACCGTACCTTGCTAACTCTAGTTCCTTATTTCCCCACTTCTCCATTTAATTTTACGAACCTCCGCCATAAACCGGCCATTCTACAACCTTTATCTCATTACAGCGTCTTAAAAGTTTCCAGTCACGCATACCTCGCATTTACAAACAGTTGACTACCCCTGAGATCGGTTACCGTTCTTCTACCATGAGTTTTCACAAACTGGTACTGGTCTGGACCAGTTGAGTTACCTATAGGCCGTTCGTAACGGTCCTTAGGTAATCTGACTGATTCCTTTGTACATAGTTAGTTTAATTGTACTTTTTATTGAATAAATGGATTAATAATAAATTAAATTGCAATAACATACACATACATATAAAAAAATAATTAATACATGCAATCTTGGAACGTCTTCCAACGTTTTTCGAAAAGGAACCTGTTTTCTCTTAGACCACATCTTTACTTATTTTTCAAGTAATCTGGAGGTCAAACGCTTGACTCTTTCTGCAAATGAAAGAGAGAAGAGAGAAATTAACTCAAATGTTCGACTTCTGTTAATGTCATAAAAGGCGACACAGGAAGATGGACAGCATATAGCACTATCCACTTGAGTGAGACTAATACTGCGATAATCCACCTGTCTGTCAAGTGCGCTGATTATTGACAAAACTCCCGTATCACTCATTTTATAACGGGATGATTTGGGGAAGGCCTATACCCAGCAGCTTTTACAGACTAACAAATCATGAATTATTATAATTAGCCAGTGTATAGTTAGTGCCATATTCTTTGGCAAACAGCTGTATTCCCACCATAATTACAGCTACAGCAACCCATGGTAGGACTACCGGTGAGTTAGAAACAGTTGGCCACTACCTTATTGCACGGTTAACTAAGAATTTATTTTTTCTTTTGCTATTAGGTCGTGGAATTGTTTTTCCCGCTGCGTGATAAGTTTTTGTCTTTATTCGCACACACACGCATTTCAACTCCTATTAATTCATACCTACGTTATAACTATTCATTAACAATTATTTCGATTGAGTTTCACAATAAGAACCGACTTCACTACTAAAACCTTAAAAATAACTCTTAGGTGAAGCCATTTCCATTTAAAAAAAAAACTTATTTTTAGCTTTTTCGTTGTAAAACATACGAAACCACGACGACTACAACACCCTATTCAAGAGTCGTGTGAGGGTGCAATAATACGGGATTCTGGGAAATATCTACGCAATGATGGGAACTAAAATAAATACAGATGACCTACACCTACACAAATATTAAGAATCGGTTCATACTACGGTGCACTATGTCAGGATAAAGGGAACAATTTTTCGTTTTCATTATCCTGTTTTTTTATTTCATTGAAACTACAGAACCGATTTTGATAAAATTTCTATAAGACACATTTGGAATCATATTCTTTCAAACAAAATAATTATCCAAATCGGTTGAGAAATGATGGGGTTCTGAGGTAACAAACATTAAAAAAAAACATACAACCGAATTGAGAACTTCCTCCTTTTTTTGAAGTCGGTTAAAAAGAAAAACCCACTCAAATATTTTTAAGTAAAACTTAAAATGTTTAGATTATTATCATCTTTGGTTAATCAAAAAGTGCCATAAAGGTTCCATAAAAGTAGCAGCCATAGCTAAGACTAGGTTCAGATTTCGGATTCGATAGCAATAGTTGCAGTCGTGAATCATGTGTTCTCAATATCTCTAATTGACAGTTCAAGTGGCGACCCCTAGCGCCGAGACATGCCAACTCATCTTAGATAAACTGCCTAATACATGGTGTAGCTTTTTAGAAAAGTATACTCAAACATCGTAGCCTCCAAAATGTTCATCAGCGTTATTGTGATCAATAAGATCTATAGATTCAGATTCAGATTCAGATTTATTTATTGGCAATATTATAACATAGACGTCATACAAGGCAAGTCATTAGATACAATACAAAATTATAGTATTTATTATATAAAATCTTATAATGGTCATTAGATAATCAAACAAACAAACAACATCACAATAAGAAATAATAAAATGTCAAAATAATGAGTAAAAAAATTTTAAAAATATGTCAATTTCAGAAAATAACCATTATAAAACAGATTTTTAAATAGCACAAAAATGTCAAACAAGAAAATAAATTAAGTTAAGTTATAAACTTACTCTTTTAAATTCAAGATAAGGTTCTGGTCTAACATAAGTCAGACCAAAGAAGGTATTTTCTTTAGGTAATCAAATAGTATGTCATTATAGTCAGATGTTAGGATCAAAATCATTATCTACAAAGTAAAAAGAAATTCTACGGTATCCAAATTAAAACTACAAAAAATTCAATAGACAAGTATAAACCACGGCATGTTCCACAACAGCTTAAAGCTTGAATAAACGGATTAAGCTCCCGCTGAACCGTTATGAAACTCATGAAATTTTCATACCCTATTTATTCTTGTCCAATATCCCGCACCCTGTATACAAGCTTCACCTCTCGCCTGTCATCGCCAGGAACTCGTTAATCATCCTGTATAGCAGTCTAGGTATCAAATGTAACGCCTAAGTTAAGACCTAGGTAGCGAGGCGTTAGGCGTGATTAATGGGTAAGCTGAAACATACGATAACGAACGGATATTTCCTTAATGGGAAACGTGATTAGAAATATTTGGTAAGATATGGCAACACTAAATGGTAGCAGAAGTGGCAAAGTAAAATATTCAAAAACATTGGTCCAGTCGCTGAGGATGAGTTTAATGAAAAATATACGTACCTACTGAATAATTATATATGTAAAGATGTGTTTTTTTCCCGCCATCCCACGTCAATCGCATCGCCATATATCGGATCCAATTGTATATCAAAAACATCCAGGTATAAAAAACACATAGTTTGATATAAATCGGTCCATTTGATTAGGAAGAGTTAATTATATATGTACAGAAGATAACTTTGTAACCGCCATCCTGTGGTAAACGCAGGGCCAGAAATCGAGTCCCATTGTAAAAAAAAACATCAAGGGATAAAAACACAAACAGTTTCATCAAAATCGGTCCATTTCTTTAGGAGGAGCGACAAACACCCATACAGATGAATTTAATATGTAAAGATGACGTTTTTTTCTTTATTCCCGAAATCAGCCTGCGTTGACTGACGACATAGGTTAATCATAAGTATACCAGAAACATTTATTACACATAATATCATCAAGCCCTAAGCTAAGCAAATCTCGTTATATCGGAAATTGATAACGAATAGAATACATATTTTTTGTACAAACATATTCCATCATCATCATCATCGTCCGCCCATTCATTTCCACCGTTGGACAGATAGGGTGTTAGACCAACCTTGAATAAAACTGAAGTGTTTGCCATAATCACCAATGAATAGTGATGATATGTTTTTTATTATTTATTGCGAATGCAATTTTTTCAAATACCTTTGATTGAATTGAGATATACATGGAATTTGCGATATAGCTATCGTAAATTCCATTTCAAATCGTTCCTGCTATAATTGCTTGTAAATCATAATTCTTTACCTCCCATAAATCGCCACCTAATTTGGAAGCCGCAATGGTCCGCTTCCAATCGGTACAAATCGGTCATAAAACGATAAATAACAATTGTGCAGATATACGGTTGCAAACCGATGATTAACAGATCGGAGGTTAATCGCTCATACACGTTAGGGCTGTCACACACGACAGATAAACTTCCCTTAGAAAAAAAAATGTTGTTCTAACTTAATCAAAGATCTTAGGATTCGTTGAGAAACTAGACGTTTATTATATCACTTTTTTACTCTAAGCTTGCACAGACAAGAATAAGGTCAACGCAGGAGTGAGCCGACCCAGAAGGTGACAACAACTCTCTTTACTACATGAGGAAGGTTACGTTAACTCCTTGAAATCTGGTTAAAGCGATAATATTTAAGATGATATTTTTTCTTTCTAACTCAATTATGTGTTTTTTTTTTTTTTTTTTTATTTACGATGGGTCGGTGTAATCTCAAACCCTCTGTGGTCTAATGGTTTGCCAACTGGTACCAGGACCAGACGATTAGGTTTAATCCCTAAGGTAATACAATATTGTTTTGGCTGGTGGTAGGATTTTTTTCAGTCTGCCTAGCTACTATCATTTAACCTTTTAATAACTTTATCGCCATAACAACAATACTCAACAAAATGTTGTGATCCGGAATTCCGGATCAACAAGCCTCATAGCTCAGTTGGTAGTAACTCTGCCTTCTGCGCTGTGGGTTCGATTCCCACCCAGAGCAAACATTTGTGTGATGATTATAGATGTTTGTTCTGTGTTTGGGTGTTGTAGCATATAGTACGTATGTATTTACAAAAAGTATTTAAGTATTCTATCCGTAATCTAGTTCCCATATTACAAGCTATGCTTAGTTTGGGGCTAGATGGCGCTGTGTCAAATTAATGTCCTGTAATATTTATTTATTATTTATTTATTTATAATTTAGAGGTGAGACAGCCAATTCCTCAGACTGTTGAGGATTTCAGGTAAAGTGTGTTTCCAGCTCCTTGCTGTGAAACCAGCAATAAATAAGCTAATCCTTATTGTCTCCACAGTACGACACATTATCGTGTGACATATTTTTAGCACAGTTGTTGTATTTTCAGGTTATTGATATTACCAAAAGAAACATTGTTTAAAAATCGCAAAATACGATGTGTATGAACAGCCCATTAATGCATTCGATCATTCGAATACCTAGGCCACTAGGTCACTGCGGATATATCAGATGATGTTGGTGTAGATAGTAGGGCATTGTCAGTTAGGTGTATGGTAGCTCGCAGATTCGCACGTTGTATTTTGTTGCGCCGATTAAATTATCACTCTTCAAGGCGTATTGATTTTTTGCTCGTTTATAAGGAGGCATCCTTATAAACGTGCAGTCTATGGTCAGATATACACAAAAGGCTTACAATGCCCAACGTATCCAGTATAACAATGGGATCAGGATTTTGTTGGGCCTGCCACGAGATTTGCATATTTGCAGAAGCAAAAATGTATGATTATATGCTATAATTACCACAATTGGCAGGCTGACAACATCATTTCTGAAAAAAAAAGTTCACATTATTTATCTTACATTAATTTTATATAGCGCCATCAAGCCCTAAATAAATAAATATTATATACTGTTGATATCTACAAAGACTTGCCAGCTATTTATGCTAGTTAATAGCTATATCTTTTCTTTGGTTAGTGACAACCCTAGAACTAAAATCAAATTGTAGCTTTATGGCAGCAGAGGCGTTTAATCACGTTCCAACATCGACGCGTATAGTAATGTAAAATACAAACAAATTGTGACATGTAGTTAGACATACCTTTTATATAGGGTTGCCAATGAAATATCTACGGGACCTCGTTCCTAAATATAATGAAGCAAACAATCCTTTAAAATCATAAAAAAATCATTTCTCTAATATATGTGTATATCTGATAATTTCCACAGAAACGTCTTTTTTAATGTGGACCAAATAGCTTATAACTTACCATTTGTATGCTAGTTTTAAGCCAACGATAAGAATCCAAAGATTTAGATTTAGCCTAACTATGCTTATGCTTAGTTACATGGCTTTGTGTATAAAATAAATGTCGCGTGCATTTAATGTTTTAATATTTTTTTATGTAGAAAGATTTTTTGCCCGCTAAACTAGCACAGGAAAGGGTCAACAATGGAACATACAGATAGCGCCTATTAACTGTCTTTATAAGGACACGTAACTTAGCTGATTCATTACCGCTGGAAGTTGATTCCAAGTTTTAGCAGTGCGCATAATACAATTTTTGAAAGCGCTTATTTTATATGGAATATCAACCAGGTGGGGATGACAATTAGTTGTGCCTCTCTTGCCTCTCATGGCGCAGGGTGCGTTTCAAATCTTATTGAAGAGTTTTAATAAAACAGTGAAAAGGAATTTTCACTGAAAGGAAATTAAAAACTGTCAATAACAAGTACTCTAAAAGACGAATTCAATAGATCAACTTCACTTTTATAAACATCAAAGAATATTTTCATGTCAAAGAAAAAAATCTTTGAAACCTGCTGTTGATTAATGCCGGCGCCAAAGGGGTTAAGTTCTTAACCCTTTCAATCGGGGGTGGTATATACCCTTGAGCCATTTTTACGCACTCGTAATTCTTTTAAGTTATTGTTTATTTTCAAAATGGCGACTGAGAAATATTGCTATTATTAGTGTTTGATGTTTTTCGTTCGCGACAGCCATAGCCATTTTTTTTACTGGTAAAGAACAAAATTGTTAATTCGTTTTTATTTTTTAACTGATCTCGCTGTGTTTCGCTATGGTTAAATGAAATCAATAAAATATTTCACTATAAACTGTTTCTGAAACTCAGTTTTAGTCAAAGGACGGCATCGTCCTGACAATCACATACAGAATGTTATTAACATTTTCAGTTTCTTGTTCATATTATGTGTAAACTTAATCGATCTTTATTCATTCATTCAAGTCCACTGCTGAACATTATACTTTCCCAAAGGACAGCACTAGTAGCTTATTAAATAAAATATAAGTAATTATATGAATATGTTCATTCATTGACTCTCTGTCTCTGCAAACCCTACAATATTATATAGTAGCACAGTCTGAAATGTTTGTACAAAAATCACAAAGCAAGCTCTGAAAGGTCCATCATAAGCTGCTTAAAAATACCTCCTTCATAACTCCAAATAAACCTTCAATATCATAACAAATCGGCTCAAATCCCTGGATAATATGAAACCTTTATGATCATTCAAAATTCGTATTTTCAACTTTATTCGACTGATAATACAGATGGATTTTGAGTAGATATCCGGAATTAAATATTATTTTTTGATACGTATTTGTCAACATGTCAAAATAGCCCTTTGATTCGTCTGTCCCTTTTATAAGGGATAGGTAAATAGAAAAAGGGTATAGGGAAAATATCAATTTCGTTAAAACGATTGCTGTGTGAAATCATGTGAACTCGACTAAGTTTACTACTTCCGCAACCGTAAAGTAAATTCTACTTAACTTTTTTTTTTTTTAGCTTATCACATCAACACATAACATCAGCAACCTATTATTGTACACTGATAGACAGAGCCTTTTCCGAAGCAGGAGGGTTTTGCCATAATCACCACACTTCGCATATAGGCGATCGCAGTCTCTCTAGTACTTTTCGGCATGCTTTGCAGAGGCTCATATCCTACTGCAAACTGCGGGGCGATAATGATGAGTTTGTTCAACCCGTGCCTACTACATAACCGTAATAATTTTCGGTTAATTGTCGTGTCGTGGATACCATAAAAGCCGACTAAGGGATCTCAAAAGGTGTTGCCTTCTTGTGGTGAAATTGTGGTTGTTAAATTCCGTGTAACTTTACTGACAACCAATTCACCTGCCAAGCGTGGTGGAGAAAATAGCCCCAATTTAAAAGAAGGCTCTGCCTAGCAGTGGATATAAGGGCTATTAAGAGAAGAGATCATACAACGATCACATGACTCCGTTGTTAAAGAAGTATTTCAATTCAACGTTTCAATATTAAACTCATTATCTTTGAAGAATACAACTGTCAAATTTCTGCAAAGCTAAGAGATAAAGAGATTTTAAAATAATAGGAACAACCGCAAGACAACACAAACCCATAAAGACAGTCACACAAAAAACTCATTTCTGTTTTTGTTGTTTTAAATTCGCCTCGCAGACACGACGCGACCATTGCATTCTATTTACGAAAGGAAATGCAGTTGACAGAAAACACTTCTTTGTCCCACGTTCCATTTTCAGAGAAGTTGGGCACGTAGCTGTTTTAATCCCGACTGTACGTGGGCTAGATTAATTTATTAGCTTGATTATATCAGCAAATATCTAGTAGATTTAATAAAAAGCCTTAATTTGTCAGATCACTAAATCACTCCCGGTTACCGGTTACCGGTCCCGGTTAAGTCCAACTAAGAATATTTTCCTACAACAAATTCAAAGTTTTTGTAAATTGTGTATTATCTTTTCTAATATTGGTGCGAGTGCTTGATCATCCATTCACTTGAAAATGAAAACTCATTAATCTGTGAAAATGTCAAAATGCTACTTACTTCGAATCAATAGATACAATACTCTTACGTAGGACAGACAAAGAGACGGATATGCAGCTTAGGCTTCGTTATTTGGTACAGCCCTTTGGGTTTCGGAACCCTAAAAACAAGTTAAGATGTGGCCTATAGTGGAGCAAGCTTGTCTAAAAGAACCTATTTGTATGGACGTACCTACATACAAGTAGTGAGGTTCAGTTTTTTTTATTTGTTTATTAATTTTGATTTGCCCGAATAAAACTTGATATAGCCTAGGTATTTAGGTATTTAACTTTGGCAATAACTTTAATATGCTATTAAACAAACATAACGGTATTGATTTGTTCTGATCTAGTGTAGAAACCGTGAGGCGGCGGCGCTGTGGAGACTTCTTCTCTGCGTGGCAACAATATTAGAGGCTACTGAATTATTTAGATCTGTTATTTTGCTTATTTTTTCTTTTTATTTATTGTGTTATATTGTATCCTGTCCAGTTAAAACTCTTTATGTATCTATACTCTTTATCTAAAAATCTCTTTATCTATACGTGAAAACCTTTAATTGGCCTTCTGTGTTATATTGTTGTGTATTGTGTAAATAAAATAAATAAATTTAAATTCTACGTTTCTATGTAGGATATTAACATGGAATTATCAATGAATGGGATAGCTATTATTAGCTATTCCACTCATTAATAGTCTCTCAGCACGCTTTGACAACGATTCTGAGATGAGCAGAAACGTGGCGAAAGAACTACGTAAGCTTAACAAAACACATCTATGTAATACTCGTATAATGTAACTATGCTAAAGGAAAGCCTGAATCAATCATGTTGATAAAATAAAACGATTTTCGATGCAACCCCGTGTTCTCTAATGTTTAAAACATTCGCTACCCGCGGTAGCCTTTTTAGGGTTCAGTTATATAAAACGTTATAGAAATGGTTAACAATGTTCATTCCGAAAATTCGATATATTGTGTTGTATTTTAAAATTATGTTACACAAAAATTATGTATGTTTTAGAAACATGCCTAGTATGGTACCATGGTAGGTACTTAATTATATTAAAAAAACCGGCAAAGTGCGGATACGCACACTGAAGGTTCCGATCAACATTTTAAGGGAAAACTATTTTCTATTAATTGTATGGGGGCTCCCTTTAATATTATAACTTGTTGTTTTATCGGCTACAGATGATACACACTCTATGAAAATTTCAACTGTAACTAATAACGTCCATAAGACCGTATTAGGTAGACATCCGCTCAGGGATATACATACGGACCAATACTGTCCTGTTGGCACTCTTAGGGTAGGGAACCTTCAAAAGTACTAATTATGTGTGAGACATACAAAACACAAACTTCAAGAAAACCTGGCAAAACAGCATATAAACATACGTACAAGTAGCATTTCGATTGATTATTATAACGACACAATATACCTAATATCCACTTCGATATTTTAAAGTTCTGAAATAAAGATCGTTAAGTATATCAGGTACAAAATTGTATAACTAGGTTTATAACCAATTCGGTTTTACATAATACAATTTGTTAAGACTTGGGAGTAGGTCTCATGTGAACCAAATGAAATAGTGTACAGAACCCACAATACAAAATCCCCGAATGTTTCGTTATAAAGAACACCAATATTTTCCCCTAGCTACCACAATAACTTGAGGTGTTTTTTGACGGGTGACTGAGTGAACGCTTGTATTGATATCGGAGCACCCACCCGTGACTGGATGTGTATTTTGGCAAATATATGAGATATTGTATTCGGTATTGTTTGATATATAAAACACGCTGTTTTGTTATAGTTAGTTAAATCCTATATATTTTAATTCTAGTTCGTGTGGCATGTTTGTCTTAATTTTACACAGATCATCTCGTCCCGCACTAAGAAAAGCTTGTGATATGGGAACTATATAACGTATACAATACTTTCAAACTTTTTTTTTGTAAATACATACTTATCATACAATACAAAACCCAAACACAGAACAAACATAAATATTCATCACACAAATGTTTGTCCTGGGTGGAAATCGAAACCAAACCTACATCGCAGAAGGCAGAGCTACTATCAACAGAGCTTATTCAAGTAGTAGTAGGTAAATAAGATAGTTGGCCCTATAGAGCGCATCATTATTGTAAAATGAATGAAGAACCATAGATTGTTACACTCTACCTACCAATTAAGCCACGTGCATAATCTATGGAAATAAAAGCTTCATTTTAATCTTTATTGTATCATAACAGGGTAGGAGATGCCTTCTGTATTTTATCTAACACCGTTACTGAAATTTCTAATACACCTGCCAAGTATCGCGATTATCGCGAACCCTTCAGTTTTGTAAGTGGCTCTTTTCTATTCAAATTCTTTGTAAAATACAATCCTTCCGGTCAGGCGTGAAAATGATGATTACCGTGACGCATCCATACGTTAGTAATTAGGTGTTTGGTAGCACTACCAGTAGTGCCATGCAGTTTTGAAAATAGCTAGCTCTAGGATAAACCATTTTCATGTCATTTTATTTTTATTCATAACATTCTCATTTGGGTCTAGTTATGATAAGGCCGAAGGTAGGAGTGCAGTTCACCCGGAATACTCAACAGTCTGAGGAAATGGCTATCTCTCCTCTAAATGCTAGAACACAACAATTTAAAATTGTTGCCATGGCTCCAGATTTAGGTAAGATGGTGGTAGTACGGTGGTAGTACGGTGGACTTGAGCCTAAGTCCAAGCACCAACCAAACCAAGCAAAACTAGACCACAGAAACGGTGAATATTGGATTTATTAATAAGGTAAAATGAATAATTTTAATTCATTCCTTATTTTTTTTCATTCATTCTATTATTCGTTCAATCATTCGTTTGGGTTACTTCCACACATAATCTATCACATTCTGCGACAAACATCACACATCATTGTAATACGTGTGATTATTTACAAAAGTCATTATCCGTGAAAGCCGCCCTCTCAGTTCAGCGGTGGCATTGACTAATGAACGCTTAAGAAATCATTATGAGTGTTGTGTGAACAAGAAATCACATTCAGTGAGCTTTTGAACGACATAAATATGATTTCCGAAATTAAATGAAACCCAGGAGTCTTTACGTTTCAAGAAGTTTTTCTTGATAATTTTAACCTGTAGATTTTAGTTTGTGGTAAGACAAAGTCCAAGTCCGCCCGGGTAGCTATCATCATCTTACCTAAGTCTGTCGCTGTAACAATAATTCTTAATTGGTGTTCCGGTATTAAGAGGTTAAATAGCCAGTTCCTTACACGGTTGAGGATTCCGGGTGAAGTGCGGTTCCACCTTCAGCCTTACATCATTTCTTGAAACCAGGTGAGATGAAGGCAAAGCGCTTACCCGTCGTACAAGAAAAAAAATGGATTACTAAAAAAAATGTGATAACATTTAATCTCAATGTGATAGGTACTGTTTTGTCTACAAAGTATACATGTATACAAACAGCCTTCGATGTTTCTATTGGTCAGGCCTCACAGCTTAGTTGCTGCGGGTTATGGGTTTGAATCATCCGGAACAAACATTTACTTGATTCTGGTGTTTGTTCTCTGTTTAAGCGTTTAAGCGTTTGTATGATAAGTGTGTATTTACAAAAGTTGCGAAATAAATGAAGGTATACTATCTGTCATCCAGTTCCCATAATACAAGCTTTTATTAGTTTGGGGCTGATGACGCTGATTGAAATTATATTTTTTGAATTTATTGCTAACCTTTTTCCAGAAAATAAATAAGCGGAGTGCTTAATACCAACGGTATGTATTAGGTATGCTATCTGCTGACGACTAACTCACAGTCAAAACAAGAAGATGGTTTTCTAAAGAGTATTTATATTTTTGAAAGTCGATTTGTAAAAAAGCCTTATCCGTATAGCAGGGCTTCATTTGAAAGCTTATAAAATATTACGGGGATTCTAATTGTTGCTACACGTGACTAAGGGCTGGCTCTTATTAGATATATCTTCTAAGCCGGCAAATTAGTCATCGCTATTCAGCGTGGCAAAACAGCCAGGGTTTTGAGCATGCCGCTGTCTGGTACTGGTCTGGATACCTTTTTTTATGACGGGATAGCACTTAGTCTTTATCTCACCTGATTACAAGTTAAGATCAGGCCGAAGGTTGTGACGCACTTCACCCAGAATCTTCTGACGAACTGGTTATCTTACCACTAAATGCCAAAAAAAACAATTTTAGAATTGTTATTATGGCGACAGAATATGACAAGATGGTGGTAGCTAGCCAGGTGGACTTAAATAAAATCCTACCACCAACCAAACCAAGCAAAATATTAGTACTCCCCTGGGGATTGAACCCGGGACTTCCGGACCTAACGTCGGTGGGGGAACCACTAGACCACAGAAGCAGTTAAAACCTATAGGTTGTCCGTTTGTAACGTTCTTCAAGTAATTCGACTGCTTCCCTTCAATAAAGTTAGTCCACATAACATGTAGTTTCTGTATTAATATTTAAAGGTAATCAAATTCAATTTAAAAACAAAAACAGATGGGAAACGTACCGTAGACAACAACTAATGAAATTCAAAATCAAGGCATCTCGAAACAATTTGTACGTCGCAACGATTCTATTCCAATCGACAGAAGAAGGACGGAAAACATCGCTGAATACAGATGAATCTGGCGAGACACACGGTACTGAAGAACAATTTAGGTATTTTTTATTATTACTAAATTTAATAGTTTTTACTCATGAATTGAACTTAATGGATAAAAATATTCCTTATTTTTCAACTTTCACAAAGTAGTTTCAAGATTGAAATAATTGGAAGAAAAAAACAATTAGTTCAGCTAGTTGAACTAAGTGGAATATGGACTTTCTCGTAATCAAAGATCATTCAAAATAACGCAAAAGTCGATACATTGCTCTACTAGTCTCTATTTCATCAGTTTATTATTTTTAGCAAACAATTCTTTAGATGCAATATATTGCCAACCATCCCTTATATTATTCATTTGCAGTAACGGCAGAACACAGTAGTACAAATAAATGATACGCCTTCCAAAGCATCGCTTTGGTTATGATAACCAATATAAATAAATAAAATAATAAATACGGGACATATTATTTTTACAGCGCCATCTAGCCCCAAACTATGCAGAGCTTGTAATATGTGAACTTTAACGGATCGAATACTTACATGATATTTTTTTAGTTAATACATGAATACATATAGCATCATCGGAGCAAGTAATCGGACTACTGATAGCAGGCCAGCTCTACTGCCGCTGTGGCGAACGCGGCTTTAGCATCGACTCCTAAGCCTAGCTCGTTGATATCGTAAAAGCCGACTGAGGGATCTCACCAGAAGATAGGCATTTTCTTTCTGTGCATTATCTGACACCGTTACTACCACCATTTATCCGCCTGCCAAAGGCGGTGATTATGCCAAAACTTTAAAGTTTTGGAGGAATCTCTGTCTAACAGTATTAGCAACATATTAATTGGCTGCTGACGAATATAATGTTTACTGCTGATCTAACGAAGAAAAATCAATTAACTCTTGTTATAAAATAATATGTCGTTGAGTTATTATTTATACCAGTAATAACAGATTTCTTTGCTTATATTTTAGTTACATATAGAAAAAAAGGTTTCATGCTATGAACGGAAAAGTTTAAAATGTTTAGGATTTCAATATTATTATATTTTAATATGAATAGGCGCTCTGTGAAAAAACTAAACATAAAAATTCTAAAATACTATCGTTACACACACTGTTTTCAATAACGCATTAGACATTTTTGAATCCACAGTGTATTTGAAGCAACAATTTACCAAAAACATTCTAACACGTACCTAAAGTCGAGGATCGTCCTTAAGCCCATTCGACGCAGAGCTTAAGAGTAATGAAAAAGTGAAAAATAATTCTCCGTGAGTCAAATTCCAATCCTCTGCCAAAAGCAAACAGAACTGACTCAATTGTAGTCGCGTCGTTTACATACTGTTTACAGAAACACAAGCAAAAATGCTACATTCAATTGCCATACTCTATTGTGGAGGGAAAGGGGGGTTTTTCTCTCTTTGCTAACCTGTCTTGCGTTGGAAACCGGTAATTATGAGAAGGGTTGCCGTAATTAAACAGTGGTACCTATTTTTTATATTATGGTGGCGGTAAATATCTCGTAACGTGTGTTCCAGCTATTTTGCTTTGCCTGCCACACAGACATAAACAAACAATTAGTCAGTTAGGTACAGTTATAGTTATATGTATATAAAGTTATCCAAACAAACTGGTCATCCGTATGATGCAATCAGACAGCTACAGCATTATGCAAGTTGGTAATTATTGCGGTAATAGATTTCTCGCCATATCATTAGTAGATGATTATGTATTGATCTATTTGAACGGATAAAGTAATAGTTGACCACGTGACGTCTTCAACTCTGCCCGCAGATTAGATATCGTAAGGGATCTCATTATAAGGACAGCTTACTTCCACTTTTATTGCGATTATCAATCCGCCTGCCAAGCGTAGTGATAACGGCAAGACACTTAAGTTTTTAGAAGGCTTTGTCCAGCGGTGGATATAAATGGGCTGTCACTTAGTCGGATTTTACGACATCCGTGAGTTACTGGGGTCGATTTTTTGTATGAAGGTGAAACACTTGGCCTTAATCTCACCCGGTTTCAGGTTATAATAAGGCCGAAGGTGAATGCGCACTTCACCCGGAATTATTAACAGTTTGAGGAACTGACTTTCTAACCTCTTATTACGGGAACACAATTATTCAGAATTGATGTTATGGCGATTCTTATCCCAGGGCCACCACGGCATTAACAGTTGGCAATGCATATAAAATTAACAAAGGAGTATCTACCTGAATGCAAGTATTACGTAGAAGCTTTCAGAAATATTGCCGTACTTTACATGAGTTCTCTAGAGGACTTAAGTCAAACAGTTCGTTCGGCATTATTGAGATTTTATTGAACAAATGCTTCGAGTTATTTAGATGTTGGCCCCTACTACGGGACGAAACCTCGAGTTGCGCAATATACCACTTTTTTCTCCTTAAATAATGTTAGACACAAATCATCATCACCACACACTGCCACAGCTGAACATCATCATGATTTCAGCTCACATACGTCCACTGCTGAACATAGGCCTCCTCCAACCGACCGATCCTGAGCCGCCTCTACTTAACTCCGCAACGTTATCAGTTCTACGACCATTTTAGGTTCTACAATCGTGTTCAACGTGGTTTGGTTTGGGTGGAATCTACCCCTTAGGGTGAACCACTGGCAACAGAATCGTCCACTTTTAGTCACCACTTCTGAGTTATGACCTGTTGAAACCGCCTGTCTTGCGTTCCTTTTTTTTCATTCAACTTGGAGATGGATCGAGTATGCAGTTCACCTGATGATAAGTGCTTGCGTATAACTAAGTCAACATGCATAGCGCCCTTCAACTCAAGACCTACGTTTTAAGCCATCTAAGCTAAGCTTGTAATATCAGAACCGGATACCAGAAAATAATACTTTAATACTTTTCTTTTGTAAATACAAATTTATCATACAATACAACACCCTAACAAAACAAACATAAATATTCATCACGCAAATATTTGTCCTGGGTGGGAATAGGACCCACAACCTACAGTGCAGAAGACAGCTTTTGAGAAAGCTCGGTCCGTCGAACCTGACCTACGCCCAGGTAATGCTGGGATAAGCTTCGAGGTTGAATGCTTACCAATTTCGAATTAAAAAAATATTATTTTGTAAGCAGACAAATAGTAGAACCCTTTCAATATACGAGGAGTACTTTCCAAACTCCGAACTTCTCAATATTTCAATAGAGTTACCTGCATTAAGTGATTAGTTCCATTTGCGCTTGGCACAGCATTGTTTTAAGTCTCAGCGTTTCTGTTCGGTGTAGTTAGAGACAGGCCAGACGTGTCAGACAGGAGTTTGTGAGTTATTGTACGAATTATTTAAGGGAATTAGGTACTAAAGCCCACCTACCTCCTGGTTCTTGCATGTGCACTGACTAGATTTCCTGGACAACATCTTTCCTCTCGCTTTTCTGCAATCTGTGAGAGTGATTTCGTAAAATGGGATGGAAGTGTGTACAGTGTGTACAGGAAGCTGGGGAAGCGCGCGCTATTTGAATTGACCAATGAGCGCGCGTGGTGGTAGAGTTGGCCGTCAGATAGTACCAGCCCATTTTCCGAGAGGTTGGTACTGTCAGCCAACAGTGTATGCATGTGTGTGACGAGAAATAGGGAAATAGAGAGAGCGAACGCATCATCTTTGCGCTTAACCAACAGTGTAGTTTTCATACGCCACCCGGTCCGTGGCGAGCTCAGTAACTTTAAGTCTGTGGCTATAAAATGCTAATGTTGCTTATTAACAGGTGAGATAGGATTTTACACATCATATGCATATGACTACTGGTAAGGCTATTTTATCATCGAGACCGCTTAAAGGACATCGGCTGAGCCCACAAGAGGCCTAATTGCAGAAACGGGTCTGCGCACTAAGTATCTCCATCTATAATAAAAAAAGTTCATCGCCATATTTTACTATCTGCAATGGGTTGATGATGACGACTTAACATTTTGTCCAGTGTTATCTGGTCCTAAATTAAGCATAGTATTATTCTAACAATTCTACAGATATAATATAATACATGTATACTTGATGAGAATCGAACCCACAACCTACAACGCAGAAGGCAGACCTACTGGACTGTGAGGTCTGTATTTCAAGATCGACTCCTCCAAAATTTGGTCTTAAAGAAACTGATAGCAGTAAGCACTGTAGGTAGCTAACAAACTTGAAGTAAAATCATGAAAATTAAACAACTTTACTTGACCACCAACTGAGTTACCTTTCATCATAACAATACTTTATAGTCCCTCCGTGCGTGGCCGCCATTGAGCTCAGATCTATGACAATTCAATTTGTGCCCAATATCAGATTACATTGGACAAAGAAATCCTGGTCGTGAAACAACTGGATGAACGTTCAGATTACGGATCAAAATTATACGAAACAATAAATCATGGCATGCACGAGAGAAGCACCAGTCAGTAAAGGCTGGTTCGGCGACTGATTCATCCGAGGATTTTTAACCGCCTTTGTGGTCTAGTGGTTCAACCCACCGATTTCAGATCCAGAGGTCGCGGGTTCGATCCCCGTGGGGAGTACAATATATTGTGATTGGTTTGGTCGGTGGTAGGACATTATTTGGGTCCGCCTGGCTAGCTACCACCATCTTATCTAATTATGTTGCTATAACAACAATTCTAGAATTGTTGTGTTCCGGCATTTAGAGGTAAGATAGTGAGTTCCTCAGTTTGTTGAGGATTCCGGGTGAAGTGCGCAACCACCTTCAGCCTTATCTCAACTTGATACCAGGGGAGGTGAAGGCCAAGAGATTACCCGTCCTACAATATAAAAAAAAGGATCACAAAAGGTGCAAATACAGTGGTCTCGACAAAGCTTACTTATTGAGCCTATTGGGGTCGAGACCTTGGCTTCTTGGGAAGCCGTTGCCCTCCGGGTTTTCAAACCTCATGCGTGGCTTCTGATTGACGTGACATGTTACCCAAGAGCTGGCTTCGGAGCTGAGTGCCGACTTTCGCACTTGGCCGACTTTTGCAGTATTCAATACACGTATAGTGGAGTGCCGACAATAGGAAATGCATATCTATTCAGCGTGCCAATGCAGCCAGTGTCTTGGTCACGCTTCTAACTGGATCAGTTGAGTTTTTTTATTTATTTTTCAATTTTTTAAGAAAACTTACAGCTAGGCTTATACAATTTGGTGTGTGTTTTAGATATAGTGCATAAAGTATACATGTTATGCTGCTGAAGGCCAATTAATAGTTTCCACTTATAGCTATTTGGTAGAAAATCGGATGTGAAAGGAGGTAGACGACAGAAAAAGTAATAAGAAAAATAAGTAGGTACTTGATTTAGGATTTAGTTTACCTATAGAATTAAAAAGATATTTTTTAAGTGACATGCTAATTACATAAGTGAACATTTATGTAGATAATCTGCTTATTAAAACTAAAAAAAATAACATAAACAAGTTCTTTAGGAAAGTTAGGAATGAAAGTTATCAATAGACTGCCCGTAACGGTACTTAGGTAGCTCTATTGCTTGTCTTATAGAAAATTCAGATAGTAAAAAATGAGCTTTATTTGAGATGGTTTCTCTGGGTTATGTACGCATGATACGTATTTTGTGAATTGTATTTTCAAAACGCGATGGATCGAGCTTACCCAGAAAATGCTTATATTAACTCTTTTATTAAATATGGCTATGGTGCTTTACCAAAAATTGTTTGAAATAATGTTCAAACCAAAGCAACACAAAGCAACATAGCGGTTAAGCGACATAGTAGGTCCACAGTTATCCATCATTCCTTTCGGTAACCTCAGCGCTTGCAAGCTTTGACGTCATGGAAAAAAACCTCAAAGTGTATTATTTTTATGTTCGTTAAAAACAGTAAAAGTGTCGTACTCTGAACGCAGCCTTGAAACCCACAGTATCAGGTACATGCGGCGCATCAAAGCATAAACTAGGGGCAGTGGATTGCCGGACGAATTATGTTTTTTTTCCTCTTCTATCACTGTCGAGCACGAAGGTTAAAGATACATCCATATACGAGTACATAGTCGCACGCCCATAAAGACTACTGTCAGTTTCTCAGATAGGTAGGTAGATTGGAGATATCATAAACAAAAATAAAAAATTGTGTATAAGTTTGGATCTATATGTGCAAGAGTTTTAACTCTACTAACTAAATAATTGAGATTTCAGTTAAAGCCAAGTACTATTATGGGGTTGCTCCGACATTGTTTAGTTTTATTTATTTTTAAGGACACATAACACACACTTAGTATCGTGTTAATAACACCATAAAGCATAGTACATTTTATAAAAAAACCTTTTTACTACGTCTATATGCTTGTTTTTAAAAACTTCCTCCAAAACTACTTTACTCAGCCAAAATCTGCACGATGCGATGAAAATTACAGTATTGTATTAACGTAATGAAAAACGAGTCCTCTTTAAGTTTTCGAACAGTTTAACATTTTAGTTTTTGATAGGTCAACTGTTGACCTCGAGGTTTCTTTAGGAAATATAGAGGTCTAAGATAGATTGAGTTTTTCCATAAAATGCTTGTTAACTCTATTTTTGAAGGTCAAAGATTTTTTTTTGAGGGTCAAAGTCAAAGTCAATGTCAAGAAACGGAAAAGATTTTTTTTACATTGACTTTGACACTTTTGACCCGCTATCTATAGGTTCATAAATTTGTGGGGAAAACGGACGCTTGCAGCCTCCATTTTTTTTGTTGTGCGGTGATAAATGCTTTTTGCGGAATATCATATCAAATAGGGTGCATGATAATCATCTAAAATTGCTATGAAATAATAGCAACAACGGAATAACGTTATGAAGATAGTTCCTCATTACAAGGAACCCATTAAAATCACCGACACATATACGTTTATGAGACAACCATAAACTAGGTACAACTACACATAAAGTAGGTATAACAAAATCCATTCCATTCCCAATTAAGCAGATTGAACGGAGTTAACGACTGTAGTACTAAACTGCGTTTAAATACGTGAATCGGACAGTTTATTGCCTTGGCTTTGAGATGGTCGTTTGTTTGAGTAGGTCTTTGTGGCTTTCGTTACAGTTGGGATAGCGTTTTAGATGGGTTTTGAAAGTGATGTGTCGTGATTACTCTCTCTGTTGCTCTTTTCCTAGCTACTTATCCCATATTCCATCCATTCCACAAGCTAAATAGCTTAGTTGGTAATAGCTATGCCTTCAGCATTGTATAGGCTGTGGGATCAATTACCAAGGACAAACTTTTGTGTGATGAATGTTTGTTCTGTGTTTGGGTGTTGTATCTCAATAGTGTCCACTGATGGACAAAGCCTCCTCCAAAGCTTAGAGGGTTTTGCCATAATCACCATTTGGCATGCGGATTGGCTAAAGAAATATATTATATTTTATCAATTTTATACAGATTATATAGATATCGATTTAAATTGACACAATTTTACGTGTAATTTGAAGCTTAATATATACAAGGTTTTTTAAGGGCCGCACCGGTACAAGTCATAATAACAAGGTGCTTTGAAGAATGAAGGTAGAAATAGCGATTAAAGCAAAGATAGTAAATAAAGCATAAATCTTTGCTACGCTCACCTTGTTCCTGGCAGCCCTGCGAGTGTATAAGCATAATACCTTGAACTGTTATGTATCGCGGACTCTACGTAATATTTCTCTCAGTTTTCTTGAAAATCCACAACATGTGATTCATGCACCGAATCTAATCACGGCACACGTGCTTCGCTGCTCGCTGCAGATTCGTAGGGTTGCCTCATATGTACTCATTGATATTGGCAAGTAATGAAATTGTATTTTTTGTATATTCGTTCAGAAAAATCTGCTAAATAGTCATTTTAACAGCAAACTTGTTGCGGATATCGTCGGTTTGATTGATTTTTTGTCAAAAAATCAATTTGGAGCTAACCTATATCTCTTTTTTTTTATTTTTATTGTACGACGGGGAAGCGCTTGGCCTTCATCTCACCTGGTAACAAGTTGAGATAAGGCCGAAAGTGGAGGCGCACTTTACACAGAATCCTCAAAAAACTGAGGAACTGCCTATCTTACCTCTAAATGCCGGAACACAACAATATTTTTAAAAGTATCGTTATTAAGGCTACATAATTAGGTAAGATGGTGGTAGCTAGTCAGGCGGACTTAAACAAAATCCTCCCACCAACCAAACCAAGCATAATATTGCTCCCCCTGGGGATCGAACCCGGGACCTCTGGATCTGAATTCGGTGGGTTGAACCACTAGACCACAGAGGCGGTTAAATCGGTTAGAAGGTCTCTCTCAATAGCTAATCGTTCATCTAATTATATGACCGTTTCAATCTAAGCTTTTTTTTATAAAAAAAAATGAATAAAGCTTCTTACGTGGTTTTAGATACCGCCAAGACTGTCCGGTATTTGAGTCTTACATTTTTATTTTTCTTTTAGTGTGGGGTTGAATGGATCATAAACTCTGACTCCTGGTAACTGGCTTTCTTCTTGTGCTGGACGTGATACTATACCGATAAAAGATTTGATGTTTTAAAACGCTGATACTTCCATTCATTATTTATAATATGCACAGAAAAACCTTGGAATTAAAAGCTAGCTGCGTGTATTTTCTTTGTCTTACAACTCTAATGTAAGAGTAAATAGGCACCTTTTTGTGTAAATTTGGCTCGTAGACCTCTTCTTTGCTTAAGTCAATATTGAAGTCAAATTCAAATTCAACTCAAATTCAAATTCATTTATTGCCAATAAGTTTAAATCAATTATAAAATTACAAGAGGATCCCACACTAGGGCTAGCCTGTGCCGCGGGAGTCTATTTAAAGAATTACCAAAAGATTTGTGCTACTAACACAAGTCAAGAACTACACAAACATAGGACACTCTAAATAATATTTTTTAGGCATAGCACGCGTAGCAGCGTAGCAATCGTAGCAAACTGTGTAGAGCCTCGTAGGAAAATCGTAGCACTTTTAGCAATACCGCAGCTTTCCAAGGTTAAATAGCAGGCAAGCTACATCACTCTTACTACGAACACTGGGGACCAACATGATCCACTGCAAGTCATAAGCCTTTTTATGGTCTATCCAGATTACATATAATCAAATTACTTTGTACTTCGCTGTAATCCGCGATGTAACCCGCTTGTTTGAGGTTTTTTTACATGATGGCAGGCCTATGTTATCTATTGATCTCTGTGGCTTGTCTGGGCAGGGATGGGCACTATCTGATATAAATATTATAGAGCTTCCTTTGTATACGTTTGTATTCTAGAATAACGTAAAATGCAGTTAGCACTTCTGCCAGCCCTAGTAACGAGTTATGACAAATGGCATCCCACAGCTCATGGATCATAACCTTCTTTTTGCGATGTCGGGTATATGATTTATGTGCGATAATGCCTGGATGCGATTATTGGTGTGTGAATTTGATACAGTTACTAAGAAATGGACTCTGTCGTAGTACTTAATTTTACTTTAAGTAATTCAAACATTTGTTTTTTTGTATGTATGTATTTATTAAATTAAAAATCTAACAGACAATAACAATAATGTAGACATTAAAAAAACAATATTGGTTAAATTGAAAAGTAATACAGAAAATGAGACATGGTATTAAATATTACAGGACATACATTTCACACAGCGCCATCTAGATGCAATTACAAGATTTGCAAGCTTTGCATATCAAAGCTTTTAATATGGGAACTAGATTAAGGTACTTAGATACTTTATTTTGTAAATACATAGTTCGTTCGATTCCCTATTAAAAAACATTTGAATTTTAAATGGAAATGTTTGTTCTGTGATTAGATGTTGTATTAGATTATAAGTTTTATTTTACAAAAAAGGGCTATATTTACGAACTCGAAACTAGAGTATTCTATCAATAATCTAGTTTATACAAGTTATTCTCTGTTTGCGTTTACATGGCGTTGTGTGAAACTATCAACAAATATTTACAAAAAAGGGCTATATTTACAAACTTGAAACTAGAGTATTCTATCAATAATCTAGTTTCTACAAGTTATTCTCTGTTTGGGTTTACATGGCGTTGTGTGAAACTATCAACAAATATTTACAAAAAAGGGCTATATTTACAAACTTGAAACTAGAGTATTCTATCAATAATTTAGTTTATACAAGTAATTCTCTGTTTGGGTTTATATGGCGTTGTGTGAAACCGCTAATTTTATTTATAATAATTAATTAATTTAGTTAGGTATTTGCTAATTCTTGTGAGTTACTCGTGTTTCTTATTAACATCAAAATAGAAGATAAACAGAGTAGACTGTTTACGATAATTTAAAGCTTTTACTAACCGACTCATAATGAGAAAAGCTCTATCATTGCGTTTGTCACCGCTATTAAAACGCAACTTAAACGCTAACAAAACGCAAGTAAAACAAGCCGAGTTTATAGGCCATCTCGCCATCTATCTGTAATTACTCGTCAGCCGACAGATGAAAATTTAATCTCTACCAGCACTCATTAACTGAATGCCCCTCTATTCACTAACATGTCATTACTGATTCTGTATACCTTGAGGGATAAATATACAGAGAAACGATTTTTTTATCATTAGAACCATTGGCGATCTGCAAATTGTTACATAATAATATTTTACTTGGAACCACCAATATATCCCTTATCAGACCTTAATTTTCCGCACTCCTTTGAAACTTTATTTTTTTGTAGTCGGTAGTTCTATATTGAAGATCGTGTTCACCTAAAACTCGTTATACAGATATGGACTACCTGTCTCCAGATACTCTAATTTGTAGCTATCTGTACCATGCTGTAAGAAAAAATACACATTTTTTTTTAACAAATCTTACACTCATGGTCTGATGTTTTTTCTTAATGCGAGTAATATGATGAAATGGTGCTCCAAAGGTAGTCTACCCTCCATTGTTATACAAACTTAAGGCGAGGCAAGGCGCTTCACTGCGCATTTGTGAATATGGGTGTTCCTCATCAACAAACTGTAGATTTATAAGGATGAGTTGTAAGCTTAAGACGTGTTTTATCTAGTAAGTTTTAATGGGGATCATTACTAGGCTTTTTAGTTGATGAGTGTGCTGTTCGGTATCTGATGTTTGGGTAGTGATTTGCGAAAATGTCTAAATGTTTATGATGTTTGGTATAAATGATAAAGGGTTAGGGGTTGTGATGAAATAGTAGACTGCTTATGGTAGAAAAGTAAGTAGGTAGGAAAAAAGGCAGCAGCTTACTTGTGTGTATCATCTTACACCTTAATGCGTTTGCTTATCCGTCTGACAAGTTTCGTTGTTATGGAATAACTGTTCATATTGTATAAGATTGAAATAAATAAATAAATATCACAGGACATTAGTTTTACACAGCTTCATCTAGCTTCATCATCAAGATATATAATAGAATAAACTATTCCATTCTATTGTATTCTATAAATCTCTAATTTTGAAGAAGTAGCAGAATAAAAAATAAATGTGAAGTATAAAAAGATGGGCTTTACTGCAATAGGTTATAGTTTATACAACAAAACCCTTCAATTTCGAAGGAGGCTCTGAACAGTTAGTAATGGACTGTGGGAGTAAGGTTCGTCAAAAGGCAAATTTTAACTTGACTAAACGTAATACAAAGAAGGCCTACACATTACAAATTAATTGATTGCACGTGAGATTAATTTTGACTAGTTTAAAAAATAAATAGGATAAGAGCTATGCGCTTTCTAATCCGGGGGTGGTGGGTTCAAATCCAGCCGTGCACTAATGAACTTTTCAGTTATTTTTCAAGTTTATGTCCGCATTTGATACATGCACATGCTCTAGCTGTAAAGTAATAACCTTTGTAAGTCTGTTACGTTAGTTTAAATTATAATACTTATTCTAAAACCTCAAACGTGGGTTCACTAATTCATTTTTAATCATGCAAAATCTCTACTAACTCGCGTTAGCAGATTCTGCCGATTTGTTGATGGTTCGTTTAAGTGCTCGTGGAAATCCGGGTTGTTTCATAAAATATATAAGTAATATTCATTTAAACATAATATATATTGTTATATTGCTGAATATCTGTCAATTGATATACAGCCCAAATCATAGGTCCTAGACTTTAGGACCTCGAAACTTACATTTTTCACAATAGCTTCCTTTTGTAATGTAAGGATGCACTTAGAAGATTTTCGGAAATGGTATCGGCGTTTCACCTGATTAAATCATAAAACTACTCCATAGTACATATTACAACAAAGCCATTGACAAAATAGTTGATAAGATAAACCCACAGCATAATCCACAGTTAGTACAATAAAGCTGCGTATCTCAAAACGCGGATTATCGCAAGGTTTACGCGGCCGTAATTGTTAATGGCAAAGTGAAGTGCTAATGAGAATGTTGCGACTCGACTGCCATCAAATAACCCGGTTAGATGTGGTGGCAGTTATTCTTTGAATCTACATTTTGAGGGTGGCCCCTTAAATGTTAAGGTGCGCCATATAAATTATGTGCGAGGTTGAGATCCTTAAGGATGTGTTTTTGTTTTGTTTTATTTTAATTAAGTTGGTTACCTTCACATTGACGCTTGGTTTGGGATTATTAATAAAGCCAAGCAAGACTGAGAGTGATTTCCCAGTAAAAGCCTTTATTAAGGAGGCCTCAATGGACACTAAACTAAATTCTATCTATATTCTCTTAATACTGGAACACAAACATTTTGAATCATGACGACAGACTTAGGTAAGATGATGGTAGCTAGCCAGGCGAACTTAAGCAAAGTCCAACTAAACCATGCACAATTTTGTACTACCCTGGGAATCGAACCCGGGATCTCTAGATATTACGCCAATGGACCAATGGGCGTAAAACTAGACCACAGAGGTGGCATTTTTTTTTTTAATATGGCATACTATTTCGAAATTAACGACAAACGATGTTTGTTAAATTTTTTTGTAAATAGCGGACATTATACTAGGAATAAGAAATATATTTTTTAGTGCTGGTAGTGGTAAAAGGAAATCGTCAAACTAATAAATTTTGTTTTTCAATATTTTTCCGCACTAGTTCAAATTTGGAGTCTTCGATCCAAAGTCAATTATGTTCCTTTTAAACAAGTGTGCGATTTTTCACAGTGTACTGTGATGTGCGTTCGGAAACGGACGCGTCTTGCGCAAGCAAAGCGGTGAATTTATAATTCGCGATACGAATCCCGTACGATGACGTGTCACGATCCGTTGACTGCCAAACAGCTCATTGTCAACGTGCTGTTGGCATTCATACAGAATGCCATCGACACAATGGACGAGATCAGCATCCTCCAGATCTGTAAGTCCAATTACAAGGAGGAAGAGATCTGCAGTGGGAAGGCGCTGATCTTCCAGACGTTGGGCAAAACCGCCACGATGCCGTCCCGACGTCGGGATGGAGGGGAACGCAGTCTCCAGGACGACCCAGACGACGTGCCGGATTTCGTCGCGAAGGAGCTGCACAAGCTCCCGCCGGTGGGGTTCGACCACGTCGATGTGACTAGGCTCCTTAATGACATCACGTTCCTGAAGACGAGCCTAACCGAAGTCCACGCAAAGTTAGAAGCCTCAGATAATACCTTCTCTGGTGGCCTCTAACAATGTCAACACACGTCGCGGCGCGCAAAATGCTTCGAGCTGCATTTTCGAGTCAGCGGAATTTGCAGAATTGGACGAGTCACCGGCCACTGTTTCGAGTGTGGCGAAGCCGACCCCGCGCGCCACCGCCACCGCCGCCCGCGCACTCGCGCCCCCCAACGTCCGCGCGGTTGCGCCCCCCGCGGTCAAGCCGACACCGGTCACGTTGCCCGCTCCTCGACAACGTGATTATGCAGCTGCAGCGGTCAGCACCCCTGCAGCCCCTCACACAAAGGGGAGGAAGCAGAGCTGTGGACCTGTTTGTAGCACTGCACCCGCTAGAGCTCCGCTGAAGGATGCAGAGGGCTACACGACGATAGTAAGGAAGCGGAAGCCTTCTAGAAATATATGCGGTACAGCAATAGTTAGCAATGAGGCTATCTTAGGCAACTTACGCGTTGCCGTGCCTATGACGCTGCTGTACGTGTCCCGACTTCACCACTCCGTGAAGGCTGAAGATGTAGTGGAGATGTGACGCAGAAGACGAAGTTTTTACTGAGGATCGAGCATTTGGAATCTCGCCACAATGATTTTAAATCGTTTGTGTTGCGAGTCCCAACTAAACATCTATCGATCTTCACTAAAGAAGAGCTTTGGCCGAAAGGTGTTGTGTTTAGAAGGTATCACGGTTATTAAACACAACACTAGTAAGTCACGTCCAGACTTTACGTGCCATTAAATAGTTAGAGTAGATATAGTTATGTCATATACTTATGCATGTTAGTTTTTAAGGTATATATTACTATGAGCCGTAGACTAAGTTAGAATGAGATCTGTAATTTATCTATTGTTGCCTGAAATAAAATTTTATTATTATTATTATCATTATTTATTATTTTCACCCTCGACATACATTTGTGTGAAGAATATAGAATACTCTATGCTTGGGTGTTGTGTTGATGAATAATGGGTATTAACAAAAAAAAACGTATTCTATCCGTATTATAAACCATACAAGCTTTTCATATATTGGGGCTACATTTTTTTTTATACGACATGGAGACGGAACAAGCAAGCTACCCACCTGATGTTAAGTGAAACTCTTGCCTATAACAAAGACTTACTGCGTAGGTCATAGCTACACAGAACATAACCAACGCTAAATTGCATTGCACCAGTCGACTTGTGGCATAAAGTTGTTAAGCTCCGTGTGGCTGTAAAATCATTTCAACAGAAACAAGGCAATGCTGCTTGGCGGCTGAAATAGGTATGGTTTTAGTACTTCTCCGGACGAGCCCTTTCACAAGGAAATCTATTACTCTTAGATGAGGCTGTGTGAAATAAATTATGTCTTATAATTATTATTTAATTTATAATCTTTTTTTATTATAAAGTAAACACACAAATAAAACGTCATGAAAACAACATTACAGACGTGAATCTAATTTTCTCAATAAAACTAATACGCCCTCAAAATATTTCCGCAGATGAAGGTTTCCCTTATTACGTACGATGAAAGCAATGCCATAACAATACGAATATAAAACACATGTAACACGATATTTGAAGCAAGTTTGAACTTAAACATATCATAAAGGTTCCGTACATCAAAGTATAAAAGGAACATGTGTAAAAATACATGTACTGACCACTTAGTGTGGGATAATATACAGGAAGATGGATCTAAAAGTGTAGATTAGCTTTTTTATATACGTTTGAGGTGCCTTTACCAGATTTTTCACGTTATGATAAACAAATAAATAAATATAGACATTCATTTTATATAGCGCCATTTAGCCCCAAACTAAGCATAGCTTATAATATGGGAACTAGATTACGGATAGAATACTAAAATACTTTTTGTAAATACATACGTACTATATGATAGAACACCCAAACACAAACATCTATATTTATCACACAAATATTTGACCTGGGTGGGAATCGAACCCACAGCCTATAGCGCAAAAGGCAGAGTTACTACCCACTGAGCTATGAGGCTTGTTAAAAGGCGGCTTGAACAAGGCCGAAGGTGGAAGCGAACTTCACCCGGAATCCTCAACAAACTATCTATCTAACCTCTAAAATGCCAGAACGCAACAATTTGAGAATTATTATTATGGCGACAGACTTAGGTGAGATGTTGGTAGGCGGATTTAAGTCAAACTAAGTCCTACCACCAACCAAACCGAGTACAAAATCGTACTTGCCCTGGGCATCGAACCCGGGACCTCTAGATCTGAAATCGGTGGGTGGGAAACCACTAGACCACAGAGACGGTTGAAAACCACGCGGCGGTAACACAATGTATGACTGTTTTATGTTCAAAATAAATAAATTAAAATTACGTAAAAGGTTTTCAAAATCTGGAATATAGTGTTTTCATAACATGATTGATAGCAAAACAATAACAGTAAACAGTATTTATATGGTTCAATATTTCAGTTGTAAATAAAGAACCCTAAAATTGGACATGTGAAGACCTTTAAAACGTTCCCCAAAGGAAACCCAATTTAATTTTCGGAGGACAGTCTATTGAGTGAAATCCAAAACATATTGGACGAAAAATAAAATAAAAAGCTTTGATGTAATACAATCCCTCTATTATTCGTCCCTTTTCAAAATATTATTAGCTTTATTTTCGGACTTCCTGTTGGCATTTTAAAATGGGTATCGCATTTTACGTGACTTGCCTTGTGAAGGCAGTAACAAAATACAAGTAGGTACATTAAACGTAATAGATATTAAACTACAACATTATATACCTAAAATACGATATATCACATAAAATATATATTAGTTTTGAAGCGTTTGAACTGTAGTTCGATTAAATGTATGTAATCTATTAGCATTTTGTAGCAAAAGCAAAAAGTAGATTTAATTTTTGATTTCATAAGGAATATAAACAAAGTTTAAAATCACAATTCAGTCTAGAACAAGCTTGAAAAACAAGCTCAATTGATGACAATAAATACTTTCCAATTTATCTTCCCTCTTTGATTGCTCGAAACTCTCATTCTAAACATGAATCCAACATGAAAGTTCATCTCATTTGACAAAGAGAAAGGAAATTATTAAATTTTAATAGGCGCGACATCGCGCGCTGACGCGTGACCGTTTCAAAGCGGAATTTCCTTTTGACCAAACGCGTTTTATTTTTCATTTCAGCGCGTGTGGGCTATGCTTCACAATGCGTTAATTACTTTAAATTATTGGAGTATGCACATTTCTGGATAATTGCAATATTTTAATTATTGTTTTCACTAATTACTTAAATGATACCTGCATGGCGTTATAGCCATGGGCGTTTGACCAGCGTGCTCTTTCTATATAAATAGCAATATGCTTGGAGTTTCTTTAAAGGTTAAAGTAATAGGAAAATTATTTCAATTCAATTAATTTATAATTAATGAACCAAAAACCAATATATATTAACAGGGTGTGTTTTTGTTCAGGGCCGCTGAGGCGAAGTCTGAAACCGTACGGGTTATCGAACAGTCTGGTTAGGAGTAACATGCTCGATTTAAAAATAATCAGTTATGCAGTTTTTTTTTAAATCTTAAAATTAGATTTAAAAAAAACTGCATAACTGAGTTTTTTAGGGAAATTTAGTATTTGAAAATAAAATTGTTGTCCTCGTTTGACGATTGAAAAAATAACGTATGATGACTTGAAATGCAAAAATATTTTAATTCCAAAAATTCGCTTTTTCTTTAATGCAGAACAATTTGCAGAAGGTAGCAGGCTTCACAAAAACTCATTGTTTCAAAAACCCATCATATCCATGTTAAAATAAAAAACAAAAGATATCGCACGTCTTACTTTGCAACATGTATACTGCAAAAATTATGGTGGCATATTATGATGTGCGATGCTAGTAAATACCGCTTTTCAAACAAATATCATCTCTAACTTTAGAACTTCAGGCTTAGAATTCAAAGTAAGTGCAGGTCGTACCTGAGTATAGTCGGCACGAGAATCTTCTTAATATCATTGATCAGGTTTGTATTAATACCTACCTGGGTGTTTAAATTAACTCAAACGCAAATAATTTGTTGAAGTGTACTAATTGAAAAACCCAGGCCAAATTCTAAACAAATATGTTGTCACTGGGCATAAACCTTCACAATTCACTACCAATTCGTTGAATGCATGTGAAATGAACAATACTCGTATTTTGGGACACTTCCAATACAAACACAGATGCATTCAATATGATTTCTAGTAGACCGTGCTTCTATTGACTCTGTATTCAAAATCGTTTGAACATCTTTATTGCAACAGAATAACCCTTCTACACCAAAACCACGATAACAATTCACTCGCAAACGACAGCTATATCACCTATTGTGTGAGCGGTAAAGTAGTAAATTGCTTGTTCATATATTAATAACAGCATATAATTTCAGTATTTTGACAATTAATCCAAAGGCTCTGCAAATGGATTGGATTGCCTCGAAGCGAAATGGAAATGTTCTCAGAATGTTCTTGTTTAGACAATAGATAATTGCGATTACGTACTTTCCTACCTGAATATTTTAAGGTAATGTGACTTTAGGATTTACATAAACACAAGACTCAAGATGCTGAGGAAATTTCTAATGGGTTAGTTCTGCTAAGCTCGATTTCCGCTATGCTCCAAGTACAGCGGGAATTGTGAAATTCCCGCTTTCCTCGGGCTGTCGAAAGAAAAATTCTTATGTTAAAATATCACTTCTAAAATAAACTACACTCATTGTGTTGCTGCTTCTTGAATCTAGCTTAAACAGTATACTTTAGAAACACTTTACTATAGAATTATAACTTCAACTGCTTAAAGAAGAATTGAGAAATTAGTAGCATAGTATATTATATTATAGTATATTACTTTTTGTTAGGTATTTTAAAACCCGACCATATCGGGAATCAAGCATAGCGAAACTAACATTTCTAATGAAGTTCGTGTATTAACTCCTATAACTTCACCTAAACTATTTTAGAGATTCGTACCCAAAGGGTGCCAACGTGTCCCTGTTAATATGCCTCCGCTGACAGTTGAAGTTGTCATTTTTAGTTTATTGCATTACCACTATAATAAAAAATGATGTTACCACTTTACAAGAAACGTGACTTTTCAACGATTTTTATTTTAGATCCTTATAAGTAATAATGGCTAAATAATGTGGTTCAAACTTGGTGTAATACTATGTAATTCTTACAATGTATAACAACAACTACTAAAAAACGGGCAAGCGTGATTTAGGCCCGCTCGAATGCTACGGACATTTAATTTTGATTAATTGATGAAAAAATGACTTTTGACTGAACGAAAACGAAAAAAACGGAATGCAAAAACCAGCCAAATTTTGCCTTGAAATGTGGGTGTGTCCTCGGAGATCGTGTTCGACTCACACTTGGCCGGTTTAATTGTAGATCTTTTAACACTTTACTGTAAAACCGTTATATAATAACAATGTCACATCTGTGAAAATAAACAAACAAATACTTAGGTGTAATAATAGAGACAGTTTTCTATAAATTTCTCACGAACTTCACCACTATTTTCAGTCACATTTCTCCATAAAAGCCACTTAAAGATCTAATCTAACCTTATAGAGCTGGTGTTTCCAGCTCACAAGAAAAACAATGGCAAAATCCAACGAAAACTTCGGCAAAAGAAAGAGATAAGAATAGTTATAATGAAATGAATGGAATGAAGTTTCGCGTAGTACCGGATATTGCAGAGTCCATGGCTCTTATTGTGAGATAAAAGTGGAATATCACGGCATGGTATGGTTGCGAACGAATATAACTGGAGCTACGAAAGTAAAATCGTATATGCTTGCGTTTTTTTGTTGATATTGTGATATATCTAAACAAAATTAAACATTCAAATTAATATGTACAATCAAACTAACAATTTTTATTGTACAACGGGGAATCGTTTGGCCTTCATCTCACCTGGATACAAGTTGAGATAAAGCCGAAGGTGGAGGCGCACTTCGTCCGGAATCCTCAACAAACTGAGGAACTGGCTATCTTACCTCTAACTTACTATTTTTTTTTATTGTACGATGGGTAAGCGCTTGGCCTTCATCTTACCTTGTTACAAGTTAAGACTAGGTTGAACTTTTGATAATTATGACTCCTCGTTGTGACTGCCCAAAATGGCCTAGTTCAGCCTCTTTGCGAAAGAAGATATATTTATAAAAACTTTTTTTATAAAATTATGTAAATTTATGCACCTAAGACATTTTATACACAATTGTACTGATAAGCTTGCGAAGCGATGTTTTGTAAGGGTTGATCTGTATAAGCCACTTGCCTGTTTTTTAAGCTAAACGTAGATTATAAATACATATTTATGAAGTCAACACACACATCAACAGCCCATTTGTTTCCACTGCTGGACAGAGCCTTTTACAAAGCTGGAGGATTGGTGATTGCAGTAAAAGTGTAGATTATAAAAAGAAAGAAAAAGCTGCCCTTCTTCTGGTGTGATCCTTTAGTCGGCTTTTTTGACATCCATGGGCTGAGTTCGAGGGTTGCTTCTTAAGCCGCGACCGCCATGGCAACAATAAAGACAACATTATATTCCAAAAAATATATTTATTTTTAAACAACCGTATCCAGTGAAGTATTCTACGTTCTAAGCATTATTTTTACTACATTAAACACTAGATAATAATTGCTGATTATGCTCAATTTTCCTTGTTATTTCAAGACTAGAGGTCGTTTGCATAATAAGATGTTACTTTGTCCATTGTTTAATGTTACCTTTCTCGATAAATATGTTGGAGTCGACCTTTTACGTTACTAAAATGTGGAAAAATTATATAAGATCGCATTTTATATCTACAGATTTATGTTTTAATCAAATACAAAGAAGATATACAATAGTATCAACACGTAGATTAAGTTATGGGTCATTTGTTTATATACTTAAGAAGTTCTAGACTAGTTTACCTTAACGAAATATGTCTTTTTTTTTGGAAAATAAAATTCAAAAGTATTTTATTATAACACTGTCAAAATTTGCGTGAATATGTACATACATTGAGTTCCATCTTACCAGTACTAAATGTATTTAAGGCTTAAGGTAGAGGCAAAATCATTGAAACTGACTTTGATTTCGCTAAATGCAAAGTACAAAATAAGCTGTATCACGATACGTATAGCAATTTGCTGAATACATTATTTAGTCTAGACTGATAGTTTCAGATGCTATTAATCATGGGTTTTTGTTACATTGCTGCCGGCACTTAGCATAATTACTGGTGCTGTAGGTACAGTGTTCTGCGATTCAAGTCAACAATATGTTAGTTACAAATACAAAATTGTCGTTGACTCTTAGAAAAAAAGAATCTATTTACCTTTATACGATTTCACTGGTCGCTAATAAATAATTGGGAATTTCAAAAAGACAAATAATTATATAGACAATCAAACAAACTTTGTAAAAGGAACAGTCGGGTGACCTCAGGACCGTTACAAACGGTCTATCGGTAGCTCAACTGTTCCAGACCAGTACCAGACGGAAGCTTGCCCAAAATGGCTGCATTGCCACTCTGAATAGCTATGCTTATTCACTGGCTTAAAGAACCCAAGGGCTGGCCTGGGGTTTTTTATAAAAAAAGGCACTGGCTCCCCATGGGCTCAAGGTCTTGACCATTAAAGATTCAAATAGGTAAGGTCTTTCTAATATATCACTATATTTGTGATCCTCGGCCGAATCAGCTGCCGCACCAGCCCTAACTGATTATATTTACTATAAATATTTGGTCAGCAAGAAATAACAGGTGATAAGTTTATTTGTCAGCATTAGAATATTTCACGTTGTCACGTACGTCAGACGGTCGTAAAGTTTTTTTGCACAGAGAAACCTCTTAATTAACTTTGTTTGCTGACAAAATACATTTTGGAGCTGACCAAAACATCTTTAACTGGCTCGTTTAAATGAATGCCTTTGATAAATGTCAGTGCCAAGTGGAAATATTATTTTGATACAAGCTTTTGTAAAGTGTTTTGTACGAAAGTCGAGCAATCCACTTAAATTTATAAATCGTTAAACCGATGTGCTTTCACTTCATCAAGTTTTGACTTCAAACATTCCTTTTGGTTTGAAAACGTATTACTTTGCAAACAAGAAAACACTTTCCCTTCACAAACTGATGAGACCAGTTATAAGAATACTAATAGCTATTCATCGTGACATTTTTTTTTCTTTTGTGTGTAATGCCATTATGTTCTTTTTTATATGTGTGTCTCATTGTGTGTCTTAACAGTAAATAAATAATTTCTGATTCTGATTCTGATTCTGATTCAATGCAGTATATACAGTACTGAGATTTGATTTCGGGCAATTCCCTCAGGACTATGGGAACGAAGTATCGGGCGTTCCACTTATCAATCGATATAATAATTTCCGAGTAACTAGGCCCTAGCTTATCCATAAAGATGAGTGAAATTGATAATAACGATGACGTAAGAAGTGCACAAGTTGATCAGCTCCAGTGGGAGTTCAGCCGTAATCGGAATGATTCGCCAAACCTTGTACCTGAACGACCTGAGCTCGGTGTAGTTGAGAAAAAGTTGTATATCTTCTTTTTTTTTCATATCTGCAAAATAATTATCATTATCACCATCAACATACACACAGAATAATCTTCTCACTCTCCGTTTCGCGTTTAATAGTGGTCGCCACGCGAGAACTATTGCTCCCCTACGGTTATCGGTTCTGCGAGCTATTTAGACTGCCCACTGCCACTTCATCTTGCTTACTCTTATAGCTATGTCATAACCATTGTTTGCAGAGTCCAAATTCCATATTAAAATTTGAAAAATAATCCAAAACTATATTCGAGATTGGACAGATTAATCAATATTATAAATCACGCTTTGCGAGTTACATCTCATTTCAAATTTTGAGTTTAGCTAGATTATTTAATAGTCCATTTTTATTATAAAATGCATGTTAGTCTTGTATTCTTGGTGCCCTCTGGGTTTTCAAAAATCTTGCGGGGCTTTTGATTGAGGCGACACGTGACCCAAGGGATGGCTCTTATTTACGCCAGCGAACTAGCATAGCTATTCAGCGTGGCAATGCAGCCAGGGTCTTGGGCACGCTTCCATCTGGTACTGGTCTGGAACAGTTGAATTACCTGTAGGCCGTTTGTAACGTTCATTAGGTTATTCAACTGATTCCTTTGCACATAGTTAGTTTAATTGTAAATTTCATTGAATAAAGTCTTATCAACACAAATATTAGAACTACGAGTACGTTTAACCACAAAGAAAACAGTACCTACAAATCTTCGAAAATTATGATTTTATCATATGTATTTACCAATATTATCAATGAGTTGGTGCATCAGAAACAGCCTGATCCTTTCCACTTCCACGGCATAAAGCTCCACAACTACGAAAGGAGAGAACAGCAGAACGCTGATCTGGACCAAGTTCATTATCAGGAAGGTTAGAGAGTCACGGGATTCCTGTCATAAAAAAACAGAACAATGTTATTTAATGGTACATAAGGAAAATATCTTAAATCATATTTTATAACAATCTAATATCATTAAGGTACAAATAAATCAACATTCTGGAAAATTTCCCAGAATGTTTTATATATTATATATAAATATTTTGGGATTTCAACATTATGAGAGTTCAACTTTCTGTTCCTAAAGGCTTTTTGATCTTGTAATTAACGTTGCAAACATTTTAGTAGTATTTATTTTGCTGTCTCTGTATACTTTAGTTCTATAAGTGGAGACTATTTAAGGCCCTTTTGATTGTACTTTGATACATTATAATAAAATGGAGCTATTACTTGAAGACGCAAGGAGAATTATGTTACTTCTTTTGTATTTCAAGCCACTCAATTGATTTGTATACCAAATACAATATCTACAGATGTGGGTACAAAACCATATATACATTAGTGCAGACGACTGTACCTACGATTCAGAATAATTAATAGTACAAACGAATTACACGTATTTGTTGATACGTTTTCAGAGAAGCTAAGAGACTCGCATTTGTAACAAAGCATTGTTCTTAGAAGTGCACTTGAAGCAATCAGCGTAAAGTACTAGATCCAGGTTAGGTTAAGGGGAGCTTGACCTGACCTAAATCGCTTAATGCAACCTTATAAAAGTTTTACTGAATTATTAAAAAGGAAAACAATGCACAAGGCTACAATCATTTTCGTAAGAAGTATTTTTAAGCTAATGAGATTTTTACTAAAAAGCAAGTTAAGTATTTGTCGAGTACTTATTTGTTTTGAAATTAGTAGCCTTACAATTTTGTTCTGATTAATATCGGTTCTTCTTTAATTTCAACAGCCAATTAAAATATCCACTGTTGGGCAGAGTCTCCTCCAAAACAGAGTAAAGGTGTTAGATAAAATACAGAAGCAAGCTGCTGCTGCTCTGGTTCTGGTGAGATAGCTTAGTCGACTTTTACGACATCCACGGATCGAGGTAGAGGGGTCAATTAATAAGCCACGCCTCGGCGATATATAGGGTAATGAATGGTGGATCAATGAATTGAATATCCATAGGAAGGATAATATGTAATATCCATGGACAGTTCTCATAATTATGGTACTCACAAGTCCTTCCAACACTGCAAGAATATGATAAGTATTGATGATTAACTTCGGCAGATTGCACGCCACACTCATAAAAAGCTGAAAATAACATCACCAATTACAGGACATTCATTTGAAATAGCGCCATCTAGCTCCAAGCTAATCAAAGCTTGTAATGAGAACTGCGATTTAGGATTTAACACTTTTGTTGTATTTATAATACTTATCATTAGTACAATAACCCGAACCAGAACGAATGTCTGTATTTATCACATAAATGTTTGTCTTCTGTGGGAATCAAATCCATAACCTCCAGAGCAGAAGGCAGAGCTACCAACCGAGTTGTGGTGCTTCAAAAAATTATTTACAACGATGCTCTTTTTGTTTCCTATCATATCTTTTCTTTAAAAATCAACACTGTAATATGAGTTGTGTACTTACAGACGCGTGTATTTCTGGTGATATCAGCTCCACCATATCCGCAATATTCCTGTATAGCTTTAAACAGAACCTGATTTTATCCTCCCTTACAGATTTGTTATCTTTTATGTACAAATAAAAGTCATCTTCAGGATTTTCTAGTAATCTAACCCTTAGAATTTTTAGCCTGTACCTTACCGTGTCGAACAAGATGCATCTCCAAACTCTGTTCAAATCTAAAGCCAGGGGAGAGAGCAAGCTTATAATGTACAGATTCAAGTCAGTGTAACATTCAAAGTATTTGCAGTACAGGTAAGTATAGTAGATCCTTACGAACCAAACAGAGAACGTGATAATGAAGATTTTATATCGATCCCATGAGTAATGCGTCTTTCTAATTCTAAGTAACACGTCCAGTTCGCTTAGCTTTTCAATAAATATGCGCATCTTACTTTTGAAGCAGAGAATGATAAGAACAGAGAAGGAGTATTCTAGGAGCGACCATAGTTGAGATAGTTCTTGCATTTTGCAAGACGCCACTGTAGTGTAAGCGACTACTACAACTAGGATCACACAGTAAATTTTTGAAGTTAATAGCAGTATAAAGTTTCTGTTGTAAAAATCGAAATTGTATCCAAATATAAGTAGAACTGCCAGCATGGGTTCGTAGAGATGGAAAATGCTTTTTCTGTTCACCGAGCAGATTTTTACTGTTTTAACGTTTTCCATAATTTTATTTTTTCGAAACATAACTGTTACTGTTGTTCAACGACTCAATATATACTGATGTTTGTTATGCTTTTCATTTTTGATCAAAGTAACTGATTTAAGAGAGGCAGACTCTCATCGATGACTCTTGATTGGATATTGATGCTTATGCAAACAAATGAAACTGTACGGTTTAAATTTATTTTTCTATAATTTTTATCTTAATATATTTATATTCGTGAAGCTGGGTGAGTGACTGACTGATTAACAATCAATGCATAACCTAAATTAAAAAAGGTTCTGGAGACATAAAACTTTCACGGTAGCCTTTCGTAGTGTAGGGGTTAGAAGGATTTAATGAAATTCCCACGGGTTGACGGGAAATCCTCTGACGAATAACTCTTGAGCTTGAAAAGGTCTATCACACGTGCATGCTTCACCACAGTTTTGCCGTCGTAAGTTGGCTTTTACACTGACCACTTTGAAATTCATGATCAAGCCACACTTGTACAAACACGGTGAACTCAAACGGCCTTGTTCTTTTTCAAATAAGCTGTCAGAAAATTCTGACAGAAGAGATTAATTTTCATTGGGAAATATTTTCTTCTCATCTGGGATTTTGGTTTAAATGTGGAACTGTACAAATATATTTGTACCGTGTGATAGACACGTCCGTTTTCAGTAACTTCATGTTATTTTTTTTTCGCAAGCATGAACGTGTGGAAGGCTTATTATGGTATCAAACATGCCAACCATAGTGGAACTGCGTACAAAACTGTCAAAGCTTATCGAGTTTCGGCGTGAAATGACGTTCAGACTCACAAAGGACTCATTTATTATTAGTGCACCGGCAATGTGGCTTGGCGACAAAGGGCCTATGGTTTTGATCGGGTTTGATATCAAACCTGTTTCGGTATGGGTAAAACCTGTTTCAATTACAGAGCTCTAGCTATGTTCCCCTATTTTATGTTAAACGCTACTTTTTTGTTCACTAGGTCTCGCAGGTTGCCGTGGAGGCTGAAGAAACACTGCTCCAACTCAGTCCGTACATAACGATTACTCTGGATCTCACCAGAAGAAAAACAGCTGTTTTCTTCTTCATACTGTGATGATAGTGACAAACCTTCCAGCTTTTGATTTTTTTTGAGGCACTATTGTACAGCGAACAATAATGGGCTTTTGATGATGAAACCTCATAAAGGGAACGACTTTATAATACCTATGTATTGAGTTGTGAGTATGCTTAGGAGTAAAATCTTCTATTGCAATTGATGGGTATAATATGCTATATCAAGATATTCCGTCTTCTTTAAACAAATCTGTGGTTTCTCTTAAGCTCCATTTCGCATAATTAAATTTTATGAATATAAATTACGGTCAGAATTGAAAACCTTCTATTGGGAATGTTGGTTTAAATAGCAAAACAACAGTCAATTTCGAAACAAAAACAAAAATAGAGGGAAACCCGGTGTAAAAAAGTAAAGTAAATTGTTTAAGACTGGGCATTAGTCGCGTCGACAATCAGCGTGCAAGCACTATTAAGTTGTTATAGCTTCGTGAATCTTCTGCCATAAAGCTTAGAAAGAGTGGACACGGTATATTCAAAATTTTGCATAGAGTACAGCATTCTTAGTCAAACTAGAGGCATATATTTATGCTGTATTTTTTAAAACTCAATAGGTGTGACCAACCTATGATCATCTGATTATCTGACTCAAGGAGCTGTGCTGGCTGAGGTTACTAAGGACATATAATACACCTGAGCAGGACGTCAGTGCAGTGCACCTACCTTTCATCAGAATTATAATTTGATGAGCTGACTCGTGCTTATCATGCATATAGCTTTGGCCATAAAACTCCACACTGGCCAATGTAAACTGGCTCAAGACTATTCCAAGAAGCACGTACTTAGAGAGGCCTAAGCCCAGCAGTGGATGAAATATGGCGGATAATGATGATGATGAATATATAGTAAATCCATCGATACTAATAGATATTAATACTGGTTAAGAATGGCACTCCTTGCCCTCGTCTGTTTTTTCGCAGTAATACATCTTGGAGTCTTCAAGTCCAGAGTAAACAGGTTCCTTTAAGACAAGCATGCTCCATCTTAGGCAACATCTGTACTTGTTTTTCAAGTGAACTCACCATAAAAATTACCTCATAGAGTAAAATGTAACTCTGCTTTTTTGTTACTTTGTTTGCTTGTTCGTGAGCTTTTCATAACTAAACTGGTTGAACGAATTTTAATGAAATTTGGCATGAATACAGTGTATGCTAAACAACATAACTTTTTATTTGCGAATACAGGCGAAGCCGCTGGATTGAGCTAGTTTTATATGATCAGTAATCATATCAGTCCACACATGGCTACTGCTAAATTAAGGCTTTCTAGGAGCCACCTCCAACGATCGACTACCTGAGACCACCATTATATCGTCGGGCCATCGAGTTTTTAATAAAAACCTGAAAAAAGTTGAGATATAGCTATTCCACGAGTAAAGTGGTTTTTCACCATATTTAGTATCCATTTGTCAGCAAGATGTAGAAAAGGCTTATTTATGTTTTAGGTTGTTTCTTTCGTAGCTCGGTGTTTTCTACCCCTCTTCTGGATTGTCGTTAAGTCGAATGATTGAGAACTTACGCTTTCAACTTCATTGCTTTCAATTTGTCTTGCCCACAGGATGTGTTGGAAATGCAACAGAAAACTTCTCTCGCACAAGGTAAATTAGAGTACAGTATAACAGAAAGAGAGTGTATAAAACCAATAGGTTTATAAGAATGACAGTTAGAAAGAAAATATATAACGCCACATCAATTCTTATTCATTTTTAAAGTGGTCAAACGCTTATTTGAAAAAAAATGTAACGTGATTATTATCTTCATTCGATTTTTTTTCAAGGTGGTCAAACGCTTGGCTATCAACGGACAATGAAAAACAAAGTATTGTACACGTGTCAATGCTTTGGTTTAAGAAACTTTAAATATTTATTTTCAGCTGTGTGTTTATGATAAGCTAATAATGATTACATAAATGCGCTACGCTTTCTAAAAGACCTATATTATAAAAATATAAGACTTGAAATATAAGCTAAAACACATATTCAGAACACTCTGTACGTATAAAAGGAAATTGTCGAACGAAAATCGCAGGTCGTATTGTTCAATGGAGTGGGCGCCGGCCCGCTCTAAATAATAATGTATTTCTTTATTACATTATTTAGATGTTAGTCATTTACTATATTTACTCACTCAACGTGTTGTCAGGAGTAGTTCACGTGAAGTAATTGGGCGGAAGAACGGGTCTTCAATCGGATGGATGTAGTCCAGATAAGAGTAAACATACTTTTTGTACTATGCTACGTGATGAAAAAGTTTAATTTTCCTTCAAGATAAAATAGATGAAATACAATTTTATTCAATAAAATGTACAATTATACGAACAATGTACAAAGGAATCAGTCAGATTACCTAAGGACTGTTGCAAACGGCCTATAGGTAACTCAACTGTTCCAGACCAGTATCAGACGGAAGCGTGCCCAAGACACTGGCTGCATTGCCACGCTGAATAGTTATGGTAAAACATAAAATGTTCAACTCTCTAAGTTCTATTTTACTCGTAAAGTTGAACAATAATGATGTAGGTACTTCATTGGGATATCAATACTACTTCTGTTCAAAAGTACAGTGTACATTGCAAAAACTGCCTCTATGGTGTAGTGGTTCAACCCACTGATTTCAGACTGATTTCAATCCCCATGGGGACTACAATATATTGTGCTTGGTTTGGTTGGTGGTAGGACTTTGTTTTCCGCCTGGCTAGATAAGACGGTGTTAGACATTTTACCTAATTCTGTCCGTCAAAACAACTATTATAAAATTGTTGTGTTCCATTGCATTTAGAGGTAAGATAGCCAGTTCTTCAGTTTGTTGTGGATTCTAGGTGAAGTGCGCTACCACCTTCGGCCTTATCTCAACTTGTAACCAGGTGAGATGAAGGCCAAGTGCTTACCCGTCGTACAGTAATAAAAAAAAGTGGAATTTTGTTCCCGCCGGTAATCAGCCGTCTTTTTCCATATTACATATGCTTAATTAATTTAAAATTTTAATTAAAAAATTAGTAAAGTCTGTGATATTTGACGTGAATTTTTACGCTTGACCACTTTCAACGGATTCTTTTCTATCGAAATGCCAATTACAGAGGCTTTGTAACTTGAATGCGTACTTCAAGTATCGACTGCGCATTACTGACGGTTGTATCTGTTGTATCACAATACAACCCGCAAGTGCTCTTCAAGATAATAGTGATCATTACGTCCGTCTGCCTTTTGTCCGTCTGTGTGTCCCTCTTAGTAGCCATGCCAACGGTTTCGGAAGATATCCGTCCATAATTGGGAATTTCAGGATCCGAAATCGAATCACTCTCGTAGGTAGATATTATCTAAGGCTCGTCGCTCACGTTACTTTTTGTAGCAAATCTGTCGCCGGCTGTGTACCTTCGCCCACGTAACCACGATTCTGTATCGCTAATATCGCGATACCGTCGCACTTCAGTCGCGATTCATCATCGATACAGAAATGCTTGTGGATGCTATAGTCGCAAGATGGAATCCGTCTCCTATCACCGTTATAACAGCAAATAAAAAAATACGTGGTACAAGAAACGTTATTTATGAAAATCGAGCTCAGTGGCGCAGCTTGGGAGAGACCTACGTCCATCAGTGGACAGTGATAGGTTAGTGATGATGATGAATAGGCTAAGACGCATAAGTATGAATCTGAATCTGATTCATACCCGATGGTTAAGATAGAACCCGATAGCAGCCTTTGGACAGATTTTTTTCTTAGCTGTTCAAGGCTAGTTTACAGTGATGTTTGCCCAAAAATGCTTTACACTTAGACCCAAACGTAAACGCGTTGCCAACTCTTAAAACTTCCTTTTTTTTCTTTCCTAATAGTCCACGAATGTTGGAGGGCTTATGCCAAAATTACCACGCTTGGCAGGTGGATAATACATATAATTAAGCTGCTGCGTATCTTCAGGTGAAATTATAAGGAGTCGATTCTTACGTTACCGCCACGGGTTAACCAACTGAAACAACACCAAAGTAGCGCATTACATGATCTGAAATTATCATAATCAAGTGCCTCTTGTTTTATTTAGTGCCGTTGTAGCGGCACAAAACGTAACGGACCGACAAACTCGTACAGCGGTTTTTTACAAAAGAACTATTCCGCCGTCCACTCGAGACAATCCCCACTCAAACCGACTAAAAACGGAGATACTCGTATACTCGCCAAACGAACGAGTACTACCAAATTACCGCGATAATGCTCAGTCGTAGTGCAACACAACTTGAAGCTATATTCTTGTGGTTCTACTATTTTAGTAGAGGCTATCCTCGTGGTTCTACTATTAGAGTAGGGGCTATTCTCGTGACTCTGCTATAATGGGGTGGCTGTGATGGGATCTACCTCCTAATGGTCTACTGGCGACGGAATCGTTGATCTTAGTCAACGGTAATTAGCTGAATGATCCATTCGCTGGTAATAAGACTGCAAGGGTCTGCCTGCCTTTTGACTTGTACCGAAAACCGACGCCAAGCCGTTTAAAAATATTTCCAATATGATCTATATCTACATCCAGATTTTCTAACTTGTTTGTTCTTGAAAATAATACTAGTTGTTTGTTTTATCTCGTCTCGTCTCCAACTCAGAATCTTCACCAACTATTCTTGAAAGGCCTCTCGAAATCTCATCGTCGTAATCCAGTATAGATACAATCAGGCCATAAGTTGTTCTTCCGAGACACTTTAATCACTACTTTCAATAGCAGAGAGATCATCTTCTAGAATACTGGCGATAATGTTGTCTCTATCTTCTTTTTCTTTGACATTCTCCTGAAATAACAAGTAACGCTTATGGGTAAAGGTACTATTAAGTTGATCTAACCGGGCAATGGTAAAAGTGTTACCACCAAGTTTACGACCATTTTCCTGGCACTGTTTAAAACGTACAGTAACATTTATATAAATAAGATATAAGTAAATAAGACCCCAATCTTATCGGTTGGTTAAAATGAAAGGGAAACCCAAATTTAAATATAAATAATCTTGCCCGTGTTTGACACTACCACTATCGTGTATCTAAATATTCTTACTTATGAGAAAATAATTCTTTCTGTGCATTAACTGTAAGTGATCTGTGTAAAATGAGACTGTCTTTCTCAATACAGTCCCACTTTACACATCGAAAGCCAAAAAGTAGGTATCTAGATGTAAAAATAAAAATAAAATATGCTGACCAAAATCTCCTAAATTAGCTGATTACTTTGAGTTATTTTATGTCTCAGAGAAAGAAGATTAAAATTATGATCGTTTAGATTCTTCTACTTGCTAGTTTTCAAAATTAAATTCATCATTCAAATACATGCCAAAAAAAAATCCTATTTAATAACTTTCCTTTCCTGAACACGTTGAGGTGCCTCTCAATGGTGTGTTACTACGTAATGCCTGGCTGTGCTCAGCAATGCTCGGTGCACACCTCTTATAGCTTTTCAGCGAATTTGATAGAAAAAATTGCAAACGGTCAAAGAACAAAGAAGTAAGCCGGAACAATTTTGCACTCGCGGAAAAGGGCTGGATTAGCCGTAGAGAAAGATAGGTATTTACGTTGTATTTTGAACATGAAAAAGCGGCTACATAGATATATTTTTTTTAATGTACAAAAGCGCTTGGTCTTCATCTTCATCTCACCTAGTCTTAAAAACAGTTCAACGGCAGGCGGAAGGTAGAAGTAAAAGTCAAAATCAAAATGCTTTTTTATTTTTTTTATTTATCATTATTTCCTAAAAAACATTGCAAAATTGGAACCCTGTTTGGAATCGCGAGCAGCATACAAGGAGAAAAAAAAGAAGGAAGCGCACATCACCCATAATCAGTCCTAAACTGTCTATCTTACCTCAAAACAGCAATTTACATTTGTTGTTATTGCAACAGGCTACAGTAAAATGGCGGTAGCTAGCCAGGCCACCACCATTTTATTCAAAATAATAACCACCAACCAAACCAAGCACAATATTGTACTCCCCTAGGTATCAAACCCAGGACTTCTGGTTCTCACTCCGTTGGGCGAATCACTAGACCACAGAAGTATTCGTGTATTTATATTATTCTTTTGCTTTGATATTGGCTGATGACTTTGTATTCACGGTGCGTAAGTACTCAGATTAATTTACTAATTCAAAATCTATTCCACATCAATGTCTGAGAAAATGTCATTAATTAGTTGCCTGTATTATTCATTTTAATTTGTTAATGTATAATTACTTCATTTATATTTGTACTAACCTGTTGACATTTTTTTTTATTGTACGACGGAGAAGCGCTTGGCCTTCATCTCACCTGGTAACAAGTTAAGATAAGGCCGAAGGTGGAGGCGCACTTCACCCGGAATCCTCAACAAACTGAGGAAACTGGCTATCTCACCTCGGAATGCCGGAACACAACAATTTTACAATTGTTATTATGGCGACAGAATTAGGTAAGATGGTGGTAGCTAGCCAGGCGGACTTCAACAAAGTCCTACCACCAACCAAACCAAGCACAATATATTGAACTCCCCATGGGGATCGAACCCGGGACCTCTGGATCTGAAATCGGTGGGTTGAACCACTAGACCACAGAGGCGGTTGATGACATTGTTCGCTACTAACATAAACGATAAATAAAACCGGAAATTTAACATGATTTGTTTAGGCGATCATAAACTACCTTCATTCCTTCTCACAAAAAAACTTCAGTGTATCCGTGATCATGGTAAATACAACTGCGTCGAGATATCGGATACCTAAAAAAATAACAAATCATGGTAAGTATCCCGTTAATGTAAGTTATAGTGTTCGTAAGCATAATAGTTTCGAATGTTATACTAACATATAGTAGATTTAAGTAATCTGAATAATCAATTTAATAATTCAATAATAATAATTATTGATTTCCATGCCTTTTTCCTTTTTCAATGCAAGTTTCGAGGTTGAGAGTCTTTCAAATGAATAACATAAATGAAGTATTTTTTATGTTCCTAATTTATTAATCTGACAAGCCTATTAATTTAACCTGAATTAATTAGTCATAGTTAAATACGCCTGTCCAGTCAAAATAGTCTCTGTGGCCGAAATCTGTTAGGACTTCATCATCATATAAAAAACATAGTTACTGCTCTGCCTTAAGCGCTGAAGGTTGTGGGTTTGATTTCCACCTAAGTTATTTTTTTTGCATAAGTATTTTGTGTTACATACAATAGTTATGACCATAACACAAGCTCTGCTTAATTTGGAGCTAGATGGCGCTGAGTGATAATAATATCCAGTAACGTAATATATTTTTTACAATTCTTTAATTTATAGAAGTTCTGTTCTGCTGAATGTCAGTGCAGGTAAAAGTTCCACCACAAAAGGCTCAATTATAAACAAAAAACAAAGAAGCTCTGTAATCTGTCTGTTACACGCAAAAGCTTCGTTTGAGTTTAGCGTTTTAGATTGTTCCGCTTTGAGGGTTTGATGAGGTTTTTTTGGAAAAAATTGGTGAGTTTTTCAACTAAAGCTCTCGTTGAAAATGGGATATTACAGATGTATTGTAAATAAACGAAGTTTCAAGATAAACATAATTAATCTTAACTGAAAAAGCAAAAATAATACAACAAACTAATAAGCAGTCGGATTACCAAAGGACCGTTACAACCGGTCTTTAGGTAACTCTTAAGGCCCTGTCATTAGAAGTTTCCTCTTTTTCCAATTGAAAATTATAGTACTTCTGAACAAGTCACTAGTCTATTTTTTATATATGTATTACTTCAGGTACCTATCTACATTAAAGGTAAGCTGAAAATATTATAGCAAAAAAAAATCTCGATAAAATATTTATTGAAAATGGCACGTTTCAAAATTTACAAGCGTAATATTTTGATACCTACAATGAATATTGACTTACGATTTATTTTAAATGATAGGTTACATGTTGATCTACATTAAAGGTAATCTAGTTTTTTGATACCAATTCAATTTTAATTTAAATCATGAATTATTTGAAAAACTACAGGCGCACCGCGCGCTCGCCTTTCAATCAGTAGCTCTGTGACCAATGTCGACGTCGGACGTGTGTTTGTCCTCGCAGCGGTCAGACAACACCTAGACTCTAAATATTAGGACGTATTTAAATAAGTTATCATATGTTCTGTGCCAGTAAAGGTGCCATCATATGGTCACATTACCTACTATACCAGCAACGCGATCTCAGATTAAGAATTATCAAAAGGTTTTATTTACGATACGCATGCGCCACCTACAGTTGCCGTTGTCAACTCTCATAATCGTTTCTACCGCAATTTTAGCTGCGTAGCGTGCCTTAAGCTATAGACCAGTACCAGACAGAAGCGTGCCCAAGACACTAGAGGTTCCGAGCCCAAAAGGCTTACTTAAGTAAGCTCTGTCGAGACCACTATTATTTGCGCCTTTTTGGTCCTAAAAATAAAATGATTCTTATTCTTTTTTCTAAGACTACTATCATCAAATCCATTAGCACCGACTCTCAATCGCCATCAGCATAAATTATTCTACCAAGAATACCCAGAAAATACCTTTTATCTAATAAAAGCTTACACGATCTCCATAAACCTCCCAAAACATTACTGTCACATTGTGAAGAACAATTTCGCCTCTTGAATTAGCCGATGTCTTGGGGCATTTTGCCGATACCGCGGTACTTTGCCGACATTTGGGGTACATTGACGAAATTCTGGGGTATTTTTCCTCGGCATTTTATTTCCTCAATCAAAAGTCCGAGTGGCTCAAGTGGTGGACGATCTAATGAATTCTCTTTAGCTTTCTTAGGCGGCAGAAGTACGTACGTGACTTTTTCATGTTTTTGGAAAGGAGAGGCTAATTATTGGGGTTTGTTTTGATACTGTCGTAGTCGAAAAAAAGGTAGACTTTTTGAAATAGCATTGTTGTCACTTGTCGCAGATTTGCGCGGATGCCAATCTAATTCAACAGACGATTAATGTCTACTATTGGACGGAGCCTCCTCCAAAATAGAAGAGTTTGCCACTTTCGTTACGTTTGGCTGGTGGATTGGCGATCACAATGGTATTTCATAATACACACAAAGTGTCCTGTCGTCGGCTTTTACGACATTCGCGGGTAAATTTAAGGGGTCATGCGTAAGCCGTGACCGCCTCGCAGATGCCGATATAATTACATTTTAGTATTTAATTCGTTGTTAATGTTTTGACTGATTTGATATTGTCGTTTTGATGAATACTTACGAGCTACCAACTGCAGATTCGTGGTACTTTGAGGTTAAACCTCAGTTTACGTACTCCTTTTCATCACAATAATCATCTTTTTAGCCAACATACATCCAATGCAGAAAATAGGCCTCCCCCAATTGATGTCACAAATAGCGTCCTAAGCCGCCTTCATCCATCGACATTCCGCGACCGCCACAATGTTGACGATCCTTCGAGTGAGTAGGAATAGGTTCTATAAGTAAACACACATAGCTCAAGCGTATTCCTTATAAGACAAAAATTATATGAAAACAGTTTTTGAGCATTGCCAAGTACTTCAAATGTCGTATAGGGCAATTACCACCTTATCCCTGTCACGCACTCGAGGGTGACTGTATTACAGCGTGAGGGTGCATTCCACAGATTATAGCAATGTCGCTGCTTGTGAGACGTTTGTCGGGCGTTGTATAAGGAATTAGAGAATATAGAAGAGGCATTTATATCCCTTTTTGATAACAAAGCAAGTGTCCAAGACGGGCTTCAGAAAATATGTTTCTTGATGTATAATTTGCAATATAATATATCGCATCATCATCATCATCATCAACAACAAAAACCTATTGTATATAATATATATACCTAAAAAATTCATTCAAAATAAAATAATCAAGGTGCATAAAAGTTTGACATAGTCCCTTCCACTTTCCATAGAGCTTTTAATCTTAGCAGTAACCAAAGCTGGGGTGTCTGCAATTTGGCAGAATAATGCGGGCTTCCAGCCACTTATCGAGACCTCGGCCCATTTGCTTGCATGATGCCATCTTAAAGCAAGTTTGTCACTCTAACAGCTGCATCGTGAAATGAGCCTTATTCATGCTATTTTAATAGAAGTATAATACAGATAGGTTGATAGATGTATCTTATTTACCATATAATGTTAAGCTCAAAGAGAGAAAAAGCTCATTGAGCGAACTTGAAATTGGTCCCAGGAAAACATACAGATGCCGAAATGTATGTTATGGCTCTAATGAAAACGATCACGACGCGTTGTGGCAATCACAGAAAGACCACATAGCTAAATTCGTGTAGTGGCTGACATGTTATTCGACCTCAACGCTATGTGGTAATGAAGAAAAGCCATGAGGCGTATGGAAACAACATACCACAACGCGTTGTGAGTTATGTTTTTCGCTCAGTGAGCGTTTTCGCTCTTTGAGCGTAACATATACACTCGTAAATATACAATTCAACCAAAACCAACTTATTTTCTGAAATTTGGCGGCTTTACCGTTAAGCGGCAATCTATATCAGGCAACATTCGACAAGTTGTCATCTGTTTGACTTACTAATACAGCAATCACCCTAAGCTAAAAGTCCTAGAGACTTGAAATTTTAGGTTAGACCAATTTACTGTGTGAAAAAAATATACGTTTAAGAATTTTGGCATACTACGGAGCGGGAGAAAATACTACAAATAAATTAGTTTATCCTCCGCAGACAGCAGTACAAAAAAACCTCCGATTTCAGCTTATCGTTTGTAAATATTCTGCATTTTTTTACAGTTAGTGACACAAGTAGGTACCTTCCTTCTATTTATTCTGTGACTTGAGTCTACTTACAGAAAATCTTAAGAAGCGATGACTCAAGTTTAAGCTGTTAATTTTGAATAGGCGGATAACGAGCAGAAAATTAATACTTCAGATTCTCTTGTAAGAAATTCAGACAAAAAGGTAAGGAGACAACGAAACCATTTGTTAAATAGTAAAGTATCATTATGTAGGTACCTCTATCGCAGTAATAAATATCCACTAAAGCAATTTGAAAGAACCGGAAAACTTAAAAAGGTGCTATTATTTTCAACACCGATCATTATTGCTCACGAAATAGAGTCATTATCATTACTAGTCAAATCTTATCAATTTCACAAAGCTATTGCTGTGGAATAAAGTTCAAATTTCAAAATCAGTGTAATAAGCACTCGTACCTACTTTCAACGATAGATTGACTAAAATAACACGGTAGTTTTATATTGCTTTTAGGGGTAATTGTAAAATTGATAAATAATTCCAGAGGAAAAACTTTAAATTGCCTTTAACATAACTCACATCAATAGATTTTTTTTTTTAAATTATTGAGATAATTGTGTCATCATTTTGTTATCAATATTTTATGCTTATCCATTTGCCCAATCCCCTTGCACATGAGCCGCCTCCATCTATAGACTCCCCGCGACCGCTACAATTTCGTCAATCCACCAAGTGGGGCGTCTCTCCACATTCAGCTTGAAATCTTTGACCGAGAATCTTTACTCCTAGCGGTGGTCAGTTCTGCGATGTATGTGGTCTGCCCACTGCCACTTCAGCTTGCTAACTCTGAAAGCTATGTCACTTTCCTTTCTTTTTTTTGTACTACGGGGAAGCGCTTGGCCTTCATCTCACCTGGTTACAAATTGAGATAAGGCCGAAGGTGGAGGCGCTCTTCACCCGGAATCCTCAACAAACTGAGGAACTGGCTATCTTACCTCTAAATGCACAACAATTTATGGAATTGTTGTTATGGCGACAAAATTAGGTAAGATGGTGGTAGCTAACCAGGCGGACTTAAACAAAGTCCTACCACCAACCAAACCAAGCACAATATATTGTACTCCATATGGCGATCGAACCCGGGACCTCAGGATCTGAAATCGGTGGGTGAAACCACTAGACCACAGAGGTGATTAAAATTAACTTATGTTCTAAGGATATCTACATACCAGATTTTATCACGCAGAGAAACCCTACCCCATAGCGTAAGTCCTCGCGCCGCTCAATGCTCTTTAGGACGATAGCCCGGATTTCGACTTGTTTGACTATAGATTATCTGAAATTTTACCGGTTTTTTTTTGTATTCCTAATTTCCTTTAATTGACTTATGTTTTTGTGATGTCCAACATTATGTATCATTTATAAATTTTTACAATTATAATTATTAATCGCTTGTTACTACAATTATTTGGAATTATTATTATGTGATTATATTTTATTTAATTGCCGTGTGAATTAAACTAAAAATAATAATGTGAATCGAAATAAATAAGTATCAGATCATCTTTAGGCCCAGACATGAAGTCGACAAAAATGAAAACAGACACGTTATTCCCATTCGAATATTCACCTCTGATCGCTACTCAGATTGTGGATCTTTTGATGATTCCTACTAGCGGGTAGTCAGAGGCACGTCTTAACATTACGTTGCACATGCCTACGGAACGCAAGGAGCTAACATTCAATATGTGACAGGTTGCAAGCCCATTGCCGTTTAGCCACATGCCATGTCATGCTATTCTGATGGCTAGGGACATGCCAGTTTCCTCACGATGTGGCTGTCACCTTCAGAGCACGTGCATGTCAAATGCGCACAATTGTTTATTAATAAAGCGTTTATTCAGATTCCTTAAATTTAAGCGAAAACTTTAAATCTAATGACATCAGCGCAAGCAATATATGATACTCGACTCCAGGTATAAAATAAAAATAAAATAAAATAAAATAAAAAGAGCTTTATTTTCCTATACACTAAACAAATTAATAACAATATTATAAGACTAATAAAGTAAGTTATTAAAAAAACTAACAGTAGGTACTTAAAATTAACTTAATCTATCTATATTATAATTGTTTTCTTGTTCCTGTTCTGTTTGCGTATTAGTATTTATATATTAAAATGTAACCTATTATATTGTGTATGGACCGCCTGTGGCGGTGAAAGCCTCCTCCAAACTTTTCTCGACTCCAGGTATACCTGGATAAAAAAGTGCATTGGTGTACAATTTGAACCCGCCAACTCCGAATAAAGATTGGCGCATACCTACTTCTCACATCTTTCTTTTGGTATATTACGTGTCCACATTTGAATACCACATACATAACTATGTCTTTTACATTTACAAGCCCAGACATGACTAAAGAGATTAATGTTCCCCCCTTAGGTTCCCCCCAGTCATCAGACAATCATCCCTTGATGACTATAGAACCCCAATGACGAAATAACTAGATTACCAACTACCCTATCTGCGCTAATTGAAAGTAGTGAAACTATTGAGTTAACTGGATTGCGAGGTATAACAAGTTTCTCAAAGTTCTACTCAGCCTTGATAATGTGTTGGATGCGGTTTTCAAACAAATTTATAAAACAAAGGAGGAACGAAACTGCCTTACCTCATTTTACGTAGGTTACTAAATTGACAGTAGCTATTTCAGACATATTCCATAGTATTGTATATTTCTGTTGTTGGTATCGAACTGAGTAGAAAAGCTTCAACTCACCTTCTATTTGTTAAAAACGTAGTAAGTACGTGGCCAGAATACTGGCGGCATTACCACGTTGGATGGCAATACTCATCCGGCATTCTGGAATATGGACTTGCCCGGATAGAATGCCCGGGACATTCTTATCATCCCGTGGTTATCGCAGCGCTACCTACCGGGTCGAATTATGAATTCAAACTATCAAAAGGCGGTCTTATCGCTAAGAAGCAACAACCTTTCCAGAAAACCTTTGGATGGAGAGGATTTATGATGTTGGAACAGGCTTTCGTTTTAATAATAATTGGGAAAAAGAGATCATTAAGTAATTAAAAACTATTAATAAATTAAATGTATTCGCTTTTTGGGTTCATTAAAACCAAAAGATACTATAGGTATACAATAATACTTATTTTTTATTTTACGACGGTGATACATTTGTCGTTCATCTCACTTGATTTTAAGTTTCATCATTTTGCTTCATAGTAACTAACGAAGGCAGCGCACTTTACCCAATTTTTGAAGTTAAACTTTTTTGTTTGACTTTACTTGAAACTCGGTGGAATGAAAAAGCGACACTTAAATGAGATAACCATAATACATATACAGGATTTTGTTTGCGAGAGAATGAAATAAAATAGATAAGGTATGTGTGCGCCTGTGTATTTTGAAGCCTTGGGAGAAGACCGTGGTGTATTAGTCGCGTGTATTGTCTTTGTGAATATTTTAAAAAATACAACTCGGGTCTTTTATATGGCAACAATTTACGAGAACATGAGCCATTTACACAATTTTTTGCAAAAATAAAAAATAAAAATAGATTTATTCTGAACAAAATAATCAGCCCAGTTTCACAAATCAAATTACATAGCTCAATAACTCAATTCAATTTTGACAACATACAAAAGTAATACTGTACAGAAAAACAGAATTGATAAAATCCAGCGCTGCAACGCTGTTCTGAAAATACTTGTAATATATATTAAGCGCCGTACAGAATTTACACATATATTTAGGGTTCCGTACCAAATGGGTGTTAATGAGACCCTATTACAAAGATGTCGATGTCCATCAGCCTATCCGACCTTTAAAACCGCATCTTATTTGGTATTGTAACCGGTTCAACTCACATTTATCAAATAAACTAAAAGCTAGCCAAATACAAGTCAGACTCGAACGAATGGCTGCTTGCTTGTTTCGTTTCCAAGTTGTATCAAAATAATCATAAAGACGAAAATTGAACTCACAATTTCATTGTTGTGGTAAAATGTAGGTATGAAAATGAATTAGTCTGACTTGCCTGTGTTTAGCCAGTCGCGTTGATATGTGGATCGGAACCCTCATATGCGAGTAGGACTCGCACTTGGCCGATTTTATGAAGCAGCGGGCGCTGATGAAATCTAATTAGCGCCGCGCGTTTAATTAAAGCGAATAGTTTGATCAGATCTGCGCAGTCATCACTTGCGCCATTACATTTTGCAGATAGGTAATGTTAGTTGCAATAATTGATTTAAATTTGCGTTGCGTATTTAGCAAACATTTTGTTACATATCAGTATCTTTATTACAGATTTATGCTTTTTATATAGTCGTTAGCAAGGATAGTAGATAAGATGTCTTTATGCTTTCGCGCCTCTACCGAATATATCACTAAGTTTGGTAGTAAAGTAATCTTTAATTACTTTAACCGCCTCTGTGGTCTAGTGATTCAACCCACCGATTTTAGATCCAGAGGTCCCGGGTTCGATCCATGGGGAGTACAATATATTGTGCTTGGTTTGGTTGGTGGTAGGACTTTGCTTAAGTCCGCCTGGCTAGCTACAACCATCTTACCTAATTCTGTCGCCATAACAACAATTCTAAAATTGTTGTGTTCCGGCATATAGAGGTAAAATAGCCAGTTCAGTTTGTGGAGGATTCCGGGTGAAGTGCGCCTCCACCTTCGGCTTTATCTCAACTTGTTACCAGGTGAGATGAAGGCTAAGTGCTTACCCTTCGTACAATAAAAAAAAAGTGGCACATAGAAAACTACTATGATCGATGTGGAAAGCACAAAATTCGTTTTCAAAATTAATAGAAAAAACATGTCTTTATGATTCCATGAAGAAAGTACGCTTTGAATTGGTGGTGAAATTTAATATCACCGTGGTCTATCGAAAGAGCGGTTGGCTCCTGACGTTCTGCCGTGCTACTCTACAAACCGATAGCGATATATTCGAAAAGTTACCATAGGTTAGTAGGTATCGATGATATAAATTTGGTGTAGTTTACTTGCGTGTGCGACATGGTGTAAAATAGGATCGATCGATTACGCGGAAGTACCTACGGGAAGGGTGACATGTTAAGATGAGCTGCACGTCAACACTTGATTATCAACGTTGGACGTCTTGCTAGATTTCCTTGACCCTGCATAGGGAAGTAGTAGGGATTCACCGGTTTTCGCCCACCAAAAAAAAAGAAAAGAAGAAAAAGTATATCGACCACGCTGAATCGATGTAGCGCATCCATTTTACGCTATTTCAACTCGTTTCGGAGATAGGAATTTATGTTTTAAGCGCCTAGTACCCCTAATTAGCTAATCAGGGATTAACTAATCACCACCAACCTCGCCACGATGCTAATCACCTTGTTGTGAAGGGAAGCAGCATAGCAATAACAACGAACTATTTTTATTATCCTTTATTTCAATTGAACAAGCATTTAAACATATAATATACCAATATATCATTATAAATACTATCGTTTTTGAATAATCCTAGAAATTCACGCAAGGATATACCCTTGAATTTGTGATATATATACATCAAGCAGTACTCGCCGCATACTGAGGTCCAATCATTTTGCAGTCGACATCTATTGTAATCCCATTTTCTTGCGTTTCTTTTTAAAAACCTTAGGTGATGGCCGGTAGGCGGTCTACCGTAAGAATCAAAGTATTCCCCGACGCTATTATCGTCAATGTGTATAGCAACCCAATGAGATCCAGGTTTTGAGTCAGGATCTAAATTGCTTATAAGGTATGTAGGGGCTTGTACGCGTATTGGCAATCTGTTAGCAGCATATACGTTGTATTGTAAGCGTGTATGAACATTATTTAAATGTTGTTGTATTTCTAAAATGTGTATAAATAATTATGTAAATACGGTAGTTTTAGTATTGTAAATTCATGTTGTAATATGTAATAAATGTTGAATGGTTTAATTAGTTTTATATAAATATGTTTAATGAGTGTAAATAAAAAATGATTTTTATCAGAGAATGTGTTATTTGTTACAATACCCTCATAGAATCTACACGTCAAACAGAGATAAAATGAATCAATTTCTTCATCCATTTACCGCAATTGTTGCTGGTCCAAGTGGTTGTGGAAAATCAAAATTTGTTACAAACTTTATAAAATATATTACAGAGATATGTGACAAGCAATTTAGTCAAATAACTTGGTGTTTTGATGAAATGCAACCTTTGTATAACTTACCAAATGTAAACTACGTTCACGGGATACCAGATTTAAGTATGTTTGATGGCAAGGATGCTAACCTGGTAATTATTGATGATCTTATGAGAGAATCTGATGGTAGAGTGGTTGATATATTTACCAAAGGAAGTCATCATAGAAACTTGAGTGTTTTTTACATCACGCAAAATTTGTTTCATCAAGGAAGGGGTCAACGAGATATTTCATTAAATTCAAGCTACATCATCTATTTTAAAAATCCACGTGATAAGACACAAATTCGATACCTAGCTCGTCAGGTATCACCAGAAAATACCAAATTTATTCAAGATGCTTATAAGGATGCAACCACAGAAGCACATGGATATATAATGATAGATCTTAAGCAAGGAACAGATGATATTTGTCGAATTAAAACTAAAATATTCCCTGAAGATGGTTATTGCATAGTGTACGTCCCAACAAAGGACTTTAAATATTCGAAGACTCAACAAATCCCGATCACTTTTAAATAATGACTCGTAGTCTCAAGACGCATCAGAATTTATTAAACGCACTAAATACACTTAAACCAAAATATCAACAAGTTATATTAAAGGTATGTGATGATGATGAAATAAATTGTATCTGTGAGTGTATTCACAACGTTCTTCAGGGAAAAGTTCCACTCGACAAAAAACAAAAGAGTAAATTGAATAAATTCAAATATTTACTGCGGAAATTGGTTAGAAAAGGATCAAAAAAAGAAAGAAAGAAAATTTTAATTCAAAAAGGTGGAGCTTTCCTCCCAATCATTTTAGGTTCTATTTTAAGTGGATTGATAAGTTCACTTGTTTAAAAATGGAACATGCCAAAAAAATGGTGCTCGTGGAACCCAGCTTGATTGATAAATTAAACCGAATTAACACTCAACATGGGGTTGACAATCCAAGAACACGATTGGACACAGAAATGCAGAATATTTTAAATAGTAATATAGATGATAGAAAGAAATGTATCCTGTACTTACAAATTTTGCAAAGATTTCTACATTTCACTGAAGAAGATCGTCGACCTGTTGAATTACCGATAATAACATCAAATCATTCACCTGTAATAAGTAAAGATTCAAATATAAATAATACCATAAAAAACGAGCACGTAGTTGACTCTCCGACTTCGAGCGAGGAAGGTAATCATCAAGAAAGTCTCCTCACCTCATTTGAGTCTCCCAACGAAAGCGTTCCATCCCCTTTGAAGACTCCATACTCAATAAAACAAATATTAAGTTTAATACCTAAAACTTATAACAAAAAGGGTGAGTTATTGTTAAGTTCGCTATCTCTGAGTAAAAATAGAAACAAAGTTCATTGGAGAAATGATGGCACAGTTGTGATTGATAATAAAGCAATTCCTGGAAGCAATATTATAGATCTAGTGAACGATATACTAAGACCATTAAAGAAATGTGATCCAATAGGCTGGAAAGAGTTCTCTCAAGGATTGAAAGATATAAAAATACCACTTACATACATTGGGAATCCTAAGAGGAGTCAGTACATCAGTGAACTGCGGCTTAAAGATAACAGTAACATTTCAAAAGTCGAGGAATCGTATTCAACACACACTAGTAATTATGCGAATAAACTACGCAAGAAGATCGATTGGGAAAAATGGACCCCTTATTAGAAATAAATAGAATATATTATGATCCTGCACATCCTGCTGGATATGGAAGCATTCATAAATTAACTAAAGCTATGAAAGGTAAAATGAGTATAAAAGAAATTAAAAAATGGTTACAGGACCAAGAGGCATACACACTCCACAAACCTGTTCATAAGAAATTTCCTCGTAATAAGTATATATTATCAAACCTAAATGAACTTTGGCAAGCGGATTTAAGTGATATGAGAACGTATTCTAAACTAAATGATGGTTTTAATTACATTTTGTGTGTGATCGATGTGTTTTCAAAATATGCGTTTGTTAGACATATGAAAAATAAAAACTCTGAAACAGTTAAACAATGTTTTGAAAGTATTTTTAATGAAGCTAAAATCACTCCAACACACATTCAATCAGATAAGGGAACAGAGTTTGTTTCAAAGGAGGTGCAAACATTTTTAAGAAATAAAAATATCAACTATTACACAACAAACAATCCCGATATTAAAGCTAGCATTGTTGAAAGGTTTCAAAGAACACTTAAGATGAAAATGTGGCGTTATTTTTCACATAAAAATACTCACAGATATGTAGATATTTTACAAGATTTAGTTTATGCATATAATCACAGCTATCATTCCAGCATAAAAATGTGTCCTTGTGATGTAAATTTTAACAACATAATGACTGTCTGGAATAACCTTTATGAAAGAAAAAATTATCAGTCAAGAATCTCAGATACCACCTTACCGAAATTTCATATTGGTGACCATGTACGAATAACTAAATATAAACATATATTTCAAAAAGGATATGAATCGAATTGGAGTGATGAAATTTTTATTATATCTTCGATCATAGAGAGGACACCATGGGTAGTATACACATTGAATGATTTGCAAAATGAACCAATAACAGGTACATTTTATGAAAAAGAACTACAGAAAGTAAATTACAACCCCACTGCAAGTTACAAAATAGATAAAATCATAAGCACGCGCTACTCTGGGAACAGAAAGCAATTGTTTGTGAAGTGGAAAGGTTATCCAAATAAATTTAACAGTTGGATTTTGGCTTCTAGCATAAAATAACTACAAAATGAAAGAAAGTTTTTATATTACTCTACTAAGCAACAGCTCTATGGAATACTTTCCACAAAATACTACATCTCTTTTTTCTACTAAACTACCAAAATCAATCATTTTGGAAGGATCATGGACCGTTGGTATTGTTGAATTTCAATATCCAAGCACAATGTTTACTGTTCAAGAACATGAAAACATAGTTTATGTAACAAAGTGGATGCTGATGCCTAACGAACAGAAACCATCAAAAGTGTACTACAAAACGCACATACCAGCCACCAACTATGATGATATCAATCATATCTTATCAGCATTAAACAACATAAAAGAACATGTCAAATTCCGTTATGATGAGTTATCAAAGTTCGTCTCCGTTTCTGTAATGGATGAATCAATAACATCAATAACGTTATCACCTAAGCTGTGTCTACAACTCGGGTTTGAACCTTCTAGAAACTTGGTAACTAAGGGCATAGGGAAATGTCCAGCGAATTTGCATTTAGGGCTACCATCTCAATTATTAGTTTACTGTGATGTAATTGATCCACAAATAGTTGGTGATGTGATGACACCTTTACTTAGAATCATACCATTAGACCCTTCAAAATATATTTATGGAGCTAATAAAATGCATGTATTCTCACCACCTCACTACCTACGTGTCATGCGTAGAGAGTTTGATACTATTGAAATAGATATAAGATCAAACACAGGTGAAAAAATACCATTCCAGTTTGGAACAGTCTGTGTTAAACTACATTTCAAAAAAATATAATGCAATCTTTACAAAATAAAATATCTTGTCCTTATGAAAACTATTACTCTCACCAAGCGGGTTCAGGTATTGGAGTAATCTACAGAGGTGCACCATATCAACGGGGGCATGGAATTGGTAGCTTTTTAGGAGGGCTGTTTCGATCAGTTTTACCTCTATTCTCCAGTGGAGCGCGAGTGATTGGTAAAGAGGCTTTAAATGCTGGTGTGGGGTTGCTGTCGGATTTAGTTAGCGCGCGACCTATGGAAGAATCAATTAAAAACCGGCTGAAAGAAGTTGGTGCAAATTTAAAGCGAAAAGCTGATGATAAAATTGATAGAATCAATATGAATGGATCAGGATATATAACTAAACGGAAACAACTAGCTTCGTTCATTCCACAATTAGCTGCTAAAGTAAAAGCTACAAATAAGAAAAAAAAATTGAATCGTAATAATATCAAAGATATATTTTCATAACAAAAATAATATTAAATTAAAAATGTCTTTCTTACATAGCCATTCGTGTGAGTGTATTAAATCAGAATTAGACTTATTTGCCTTACCCTCAACACAAACAAGTATAGAAAATGGATTGTGGATACATTACAAACCTATTTCATCTTTAGCTGACGATGGCCCCATCGAATTTCAAGTACCAGGAACTGGAGAGGATTATATTGATCTATCGCACACTTTGCTTCATATAAAAGCTAAAGTACTAAACCAGGACTCAACGAAACTTGCTTCTACAACAGTAGTAGCTCCTGTTAATAATTGGTTACATTCTCTGTTTTCCCAACTTGATGTTTACTTGAACCAAAAGCTTGTATCACCACCGAACAACACTTACCCTTATCGCGCATATTTGGAAACTCTATTGAACTATGGTTCAGCAGCTAAGAAATCTCATTTGACTTGTGGTCTTTGGTATGAAGATACCGCTGGAAAAATGAATGCTACAGATGACAAAAATGGAGGGTTCACTAAACGACAAGAATTTGCTTTTGAGAGTAAAGAAATAGAAATGATTGGACATTTACATGGTGATATTTATAATCAAGAAAAATTTTTAATCAACGGTGTTGAAATGTCTGTTAAACTAGTGCGTTCTAGAGAATCATTTAATTTGATGGCTTCCTCGAATGATATAAAGTTTAAAGCATGCATTACAGACGCCACACTTATTGTTCGCAAAGCACGAATCAATCCATCAGTTTTACTTGCACATCAGAAAGTGTTAGCCTCTACTACAGCTAAATACCCTATAACTAGAGCTGAAGTTAAAGTTTTAACGATTCCATCGGGGGTACAGGGAAAAACGTTGGATAACATATTTTTGGGACAAGTGCCTAAGAGAGTTATAGTTGGTTTTGTTAATAATACCGCATTCAATGGTAGCCTCACTAAAAATCCATTTAACTTTGAAAATTATGATATAAATACATTTTGTTTGTATATTGACGGACATCAAATACCTTCAAAAGCTTTACAACCATCATTTCAAAATAATGTTTATACTTCAGCTTATCACACGTTGTTCTCTGGAACAGGTATACATTTTCTTAATGAAGGTAATGGGATATCTAGAGAACACTATGCTAACGGTTTTTGCCTACTAGCGTTTGATCTTACATCTGATTTGTCAGCTCATTCTTCGACACATTGGAATCTTATTAAACATGGTAGCGTAAGACTAGAAGTTCGTTTTGAATCAGCACTTTCACAAACCATCAACTGTATTGTGTATGCAGAGTTTGATAATGTTATAGAAATTGATAAAAACCGTAATGTAAATGTAGATTACAGTAGTTAATAATGATTAGTTTTAAGATCGATTGTATCTAGCTAATAATTTCTTGTTAAAGATAAGACATTGAAATAAAGTTAAAAATTACAAAAAATGCATTTATAATTTACCTCTACGTTGATCAAACCCATCTTATCCTACTTTTAAAGAATGTAAGTATCAATATTTTGTCACTTGTATCTGACACTTGCAATCGATACGACATAAGATGGATACTTTGGAAATACAGCAACATTTAAATAATGTTCATCCATGCTTACAATACAACGTATATGCCGCAAACCGATTACCGATACGCATTGAACCCCCAATATACCTAATAAGTAATTTGGACCCTGATACAAAACCTGGATCTCACTGGATTGCTATACACGTAGACGTGAATGGTATTGGGGAATATTTTGATTCTTACGGTCAACCACCTACAGGTCATCACCTATGGTTTTTAAAAAGGAACTCAAAACAATGGTGTTACAATAGAAGGAGAGTACAAAATGATTGGACCTCAGTATGTGGCGAGTACTGCTTGATGTATATATATCACAAATTCAAGGGTATATCCTTGCGTGAATTTCTAGGATTATTCAAAAACGATAGTATTTATAATGATATATTGGTATATTATATGTTTAAATGCTTGTTCAATTGAAATAAAGGATAATAAAAATAGTTCGTTGTTATTGCTATGCTGCTTCCCTTCACAACAAGGTGATTAGCATCGTGGCGAGGTTGGTGGTGATTAGTTAATCCCTGATTAGCTAATTAGGGGTACTAGGCGCTTAAAACATAAATTCCTATCTCCGAAACGAGTTGAAATAGCGTAAAATGGATGCGCTACATCGATTCAGCGTGGTCGATATACTTTTTCTTCTTTTCTTTTTTTTTGGTGGGCGAAAACCGGTGAATCCCTACTACTTAGGGATCAAGCAAGGGATCTGCTAAGGGCATCTGGCCGCACTAGGGCAAGGAGGTTATTGCAAGATTTGCCACAACTTCTTAACTCCCTGATCAGCAGTACTATCCAGCAGTAGCAAAAAGTAGGTTGTATGTTACTTACCTATACTTACCGTCTACCTACCTACCTATGTAGTTTTCATATGATAGAAAACATTGGCTGCAACCAATTTAATTTACATTGTGGTTGGTTCAATAAACTCACCACCATTTTTAACTTTTCAAGTTGTATGTAACCCAAAGCAATGTAGGTAGGTACCTAAGTAGTTAACATAAACACCTAGGTACCTCTTACAGAAATAATTTGATTGGACTTTTAGATCGGATTGGAAGTGCTAAGCAACCCAAAGTTTATTAGGCAGGTACCTAAGTTGACATAAACATTGTAGGTATATATATTATACCTATTACTTAAGCAATTTGATTTAACTCTCTTCTTTCATGTTCTATATGTATAGGTACATTCTTGTTTTAGGTAGGTTTCAATCATCGTATCGTTTTTGGTGCTAGAGTACCATTTCGGCATCGATTGTCGAAAATAATGTCGGACGATCTATCGTTCAAACGATACTCAAAACGATGTCACTAAGAGTACCTTTTGCACGATAATTGTCCCGATATATCGTTTATCGGTTTGTAGGGTAAGGGCCCTGGGTTCGAATCGTGAGAAGGGCACATCTTTTTGATTAGGTCATGCAAGCTTAAGCCTGATTTTCCGTGCTTCTAAAATCGGTACCAGGTACTGCTCTTAGTTTTTGTCATTAAAGAGTCATCTCAGACTCCTAAGGCCGCGGCTCGTAAAGTATGACTTCTGAGCTGTTCACTAGATGAGGCAGTAAAACGGCCATGTCATGACTGCTATGAATATTATTGTGTATTAAACTGATGATTATAGTAAATTAAAATGCACTTACATTATCGTACCAGCATTAAATGATAGGATTTCCATATTGATCAGTCACAGAATTGATTGTTTTTCGTCCGCTGTAATAGTAGCCAGCGAGGGTCATTAGTGGAGGCTACATTGTTGTGAAGTGTGCACTGTACACTGTACTGTACAATGTACATTGTAGTGTACACAATGCTGGGCACTAATGGATTATCAGTGATTTGCATTTAGCTGGCTTTGCGGGACGTGGTTATGCAATGTTGAATAATTGTCAACATCTGTTAACATTATTAACTCGAAATAACTATAACTACAATTAAAAAGAAATGCCTTGTTTGTTGTCAGCACATTTAACAGCCTCCACCTATAAAATTGGAGAGTGTTGCCATAATCCTCACACTCAGCAGTGTATTGTGGAGTGTCACAGTAAAGGTGATTAGAAAAAAAAACCATTTTATTCTACCTTTGCTACATTTGTACAATATATATAATCTAGCTTATTAATTGAGGCGTTACTTTTTTTAAAATATAATTCAAGTGTGTATTAAGCATGTATTAAGTATAGTAATTGTAGATAATGGGCCCAGGTCTGATAGCTTTTTTAAAATTTACTTTTATTATGATAGTACCTATACAGAAGTAAGCTTCTGCCTTGCAGTACCTTTTTTCTGTATAGGTGTAATCTGTTTTTAAATGTACGACATGGAAACGCTTGGTTTGACACATCACGTTAGCCTGGTTTGACGACATTGACACGGCAAGATGCAAACTGTCAAACCCAGCAAAGCGTGCCATTGGCTCGATATCTATATGGCCTACCGGTCGGCTTGACCACGGAAGCAAGATCAGGGTTGCAAGCTTCGCTGGTGTCGTTGCCGTTGCAGAACACCATCCACAGCAGCAATGATGCGTTCTGACGGCCCCCTTCGGCCCAGCTGAAAATAATTGTCTTCCTGATAGGTCGGCGCAAACCAATTTCTGTGTGCCTACAACGATGATAATCGAAAATAGTGCTCTTGTAATTGAAACAAATAAGGCTTTTGGGGGAACGCAGTGGGATAGGTGATGCAAATCATTAGTTTTGGGTGTAAAAATAGGTATATTTTTTATTATGTACGGTGGAACAAGAGTAGAAATAAATCCTTTGATGGATATGAGTAGAACAACATGTAGAAACAGATCCACTGATGGATTTGTTAAATGGATCAGAGTGGGGTAAAGCATAATATTGTCGACGTTCAACGCAGTATAATGTTAAATATAACACTAATATTGCGATTAACAATCCACCCGCCGAAAATTGATTTAGGAAAATCTGCATTGCGCTTTTCTTGTCTAATTATTTATGTATTAAACATACCTACTTGAACTTACATCATCATCATATCAGCCCACACTCGCCCACCCCACACAGCTGAACATAGGTCTCCCCTAATCGATCTTAGCACCCTTTGCCCCGCCGCTACCAGGATTTGACTTTGGGGGGGATTTTCCATTAACACCATGCTTGGCGGGCGGTTTAGTGATCGCAGTGAGTGTATTCAATAGTACTCAAGAGGACGATGCTGGCCATCCCCTGATGGAATGTATATGGTTATTGCGCTAGGGCATCAGGGCCTTTTGTTATTTTGCAGAGGTACCGCACGTGCAGGTAAGGTTGGCTTGGGTCTCGAAGATATAACATTGTGCTTGAACATATATAAAAACATACAGTAATAAATGATGCAAATAATACAATCACACATGTTGGTGTCTACTTTGATTGCATACCAACAACCCACAACAACTATAACTTAAGAAATAAATCGTAGCCAACACAATTAAAACCATACTCATTAAATCTCAACAAAGCGCTGCTGACTAGACAGCTCCAAAATAAATCTATTCCGCAATCTAAGGACATTTTTAACGTCTAGAAACGTTTACTAACGTCCATTTACGTTCAGCAATGTCCAGTTAGGTGACTAAACCTTACTGTTCCACGCCATTACCGCGATACGACTGTTTGCGACACACTGGGTTTACGACCAGCAAAAATCTGATACTGGCCACCTTTGTGTACTCTAGCTACGGATAGTTGATTGAATACTTTAGATAAATCAAAGTATGCAACTAAGTTCTGAAGTGATAGTTGTTTAATAAGTGTTGATATCCAGTTATATTACATTATTTAACCTGTATCTGTAACTAATTTGATAGAATGTTTATTATTTACTTAATTGGGGTTTTTGTTGTATACAATCGATACTATTTGATGTTTTGTTTTGTTATGATCTCGTTTTTTGTTGTGCAACGGAGAAGCGCTCAGCCATTTTCAGCTTCTAAGGTGTTATATTACATTGTCTCTGTCTGACTTCATTATTATCAGCCACATCATTAATTTTGCGCGGTACAGTTTTGACTCCTATCAGATCCAATTTCACTTTTGCCCTCTTTATTTTCGTAATTCGTAATGTTTAATTGCTTAATACAAATGTACACACGACACGTGAAAATAGTAACCTGATTACTTCTAGGCGATCCACCTCTATTTGAGGATTCACCACTTGACGTTCGTCTTCGAATTGTTCAGATTCAGTATTGTGAGTGCTTTCAAAATCAACATCAGTCCTCCACGTGATCATCGAAAACATCGCGGTCATCATCAATTTCTAGTTTGAGGATTTCGTGTATTATCATCAAAGCCAAAACAGCCGCCAATAAGACATATTCGAGGTCTCTTTGGCGGCCTAGAAATAAAACTTTAAGCAACAGTGAGTCTTACCACTTCTTAGATGGCATTATCTTGTCACTGGGCATTTTGTAACATTTATTAAGACTATATAAGTAACCAATATCATGTCAATGAGGCACTATAAGCTAAACATTTATTTATAACAATTATAATTCCAGGCACCAGTAATGAATAATAAGGCAACCTAGTATCAAGTTGGATAAAAAAATAGCTTGTTTAAAATCAGTCCACACTAAATCAAAACATTGTCTAATATAAGCACGACTGTACAGTCGTGCTTTCCTTTTAGGTTCATACATAAAATAGCCTTAAAAAGATTAAATTCAAAAATGACCAGTAAATATAGCAGAATAAACACCGTACTTACGTCTATAGGTACGTGTGGTCGCTCTTGCCTCTAGTTTTGATTTTTAACAAAAAAAGACGTGCGTAGGCACGTCAGTGTTTGTTATAGAACAAGCAGTTGATATATGGCCAAATAATGAAATTTGAAATCTGCTCTAAAATCATGCTCTGAAAATCCCATCGTTTGAATCAATCCCCTCTTTGTGAAACAAACAATTTTTCTATATTTCGTGTTGGATTATATGCCAGCGGGCTTGTGAATATTTTCTCTCTTATTATTTACAAAATATTGTTTAAAATGTGATTCTGGCCAAAAAGAAGTAAAAACAGCAAGCTGTTAAGGTTACTGGTTTTAATATTGCATCCGTAAAAGCATAACATTGATATATTTTTTATTTATTTTGGAAATTTTGAAGTACCGCTGCATTCATAGTATCTGATATGGTATGTGGAGACATACTAGATGTGTATATTATAACCAATCCAATTGGACGAACTTGTGAAGTTTGCGGGGAATCGATGTCAGATGATAAAGGCGGCTCAGTTACAGCTTTGGACGAACGTAAGCTTAAATAATGATAATAATATTACGAGTATACCTATATCATTGATATTGTAGATTTATGGTTATATATATCTATAATATCAAAACAATCGTCATTACCAGGAATACCTTCCAGTTGTCTCCGCGCGGCGATTTAAGGAGACAAAGGGCAGTAAAATGGCTGATTGCTCACAACATCGCCGAGAGCGCGTTGCGGTACATGTACAATTATAGAACTACCCGCAAGCGGTCGTTAGTAATGACGTTCTTTAGAGTTTTTTTCTTGTACGTTGGGGAGGTGCTTGACCTTCATTTTACCTGATTTTCAAGTTAAGATAAGGCCGAAGGTGGAAGCGTACTTCACTTGGAACCGTCAACAAATTGAGCAACTGGCTATCTTACCTCTAAAATGCCGGAACACAACAGTTTAAGAATTATATCAATATAAACCATAGTTGTCTGGCATATTGTTGGTTATCCTTAAAATATTGATTATTGTATTGACAATTTGTAAAGTGAACAATTGAAGCGGAAACCTTCGGCAGAATGCTGGTGTTAAAGTCGTTCTCTGCATGGCGCCGGCTGACGGAACGCTGTTCCATTGATGCCATGCCATTGATGTGGATTGCCAGTGCCTTTAATAGGAAGCTTCTGAGAAAGTTTGAACATCATTTGGCCCAGGTAACACCCTGGCATGCCTCGATGCCAAGAGCTAACCAGTGTAAAAACAAAAAAAATTGGCCCTGAATTTTTTTTATCTAAGCTAGTGCTAGGTAACCTCATGATTTATTTTTCCAAGGTAGGTAAATATACCTAGGTATTATTAAAAACTGTTTGATATCCAGGATTGCAAGAATAAAGTAGGACACGTTTCCTCGATTAAAAGCGTTCCCCTCTACAGTTTCCAGCTCTACGCTCCATTTACAAGCTCTTCGCGAGAAAACTTATTAGTTTTTATAATGACTTTGTTTTACGGTAGTCATGAAAAACTTAAATTACTGAAGACATTCTTCACACTAACTTTAGTGCCACTGAATAAGTAAAAGTAAACTTTGAGCTGGAAGTAACAACGTTAGATGGCGTCCTTTGGGAATTTAGGGCATTAAACTAAATCGGATTTCGCGTTTTTGCAGTTCATCTTGTAAATCTCAAGTGATTTGTTTCAGAATTTGTTTGAAAATTGGATGCGAAAATAAGTGTATACTGGTAATTGTAGGAGTAATAAATCTCAATTATATTTATATAAAATAACCGTGAAGCTGACTGACTGACTGATAATCAACGCTCTAACCAAATGCTCTTGATACTTACATTTTTTGGCATAGCTTCTTGAAGGAATGTGGGAGAAAAGTCCCACGCGTTCCATAGTATATGTATATAAACAGCCCATTAGTGTACACTGCTGGACAGAGTTTCCTTAAAAGCTGGGTTTGCTATAATCACCATACTTGGCAGGCGGATTGGAGCGAGCCTTGCCAGTATGTATTAAATTAAATTAAATTAAATTAAAATTCATTTATTACTATTGTACAAAATACATAAAAATGTTGAGCCCTCGTCACCAAAATAAGCTAAGAAAGCTTGTTCTTTGGCAAAGAGTGCTTCCCATAATAATAATATACAAATAAACATTGGTACATTGTGCTCAAAAGTTAACAAATATCAATTATTGAGTAAGATTAATTATAAAGTTGAATGAAAATGAAATATTAAATGTACATAATACTTAATCATAAATTTATGTAAATGAATTAATTATTTAAAATGTAAAATGACTAATAGCTATATAATTATTGATATTAATATTAATAATAATAAAAAATAATACATAATAAATAATAAGGATGAGGATGGTAACCTGGAATGTAGGAACGATGACTGGAAGAGGAAGAGAGTTAGCGGATGTTTTAGAAAGAAGACGAATAAATATTGCTTGCTTACAAGAGACGAAATGGAAGGGGACGAAAGCTAGGGAAATTGGAGTGGGTTACAAGTTTTTCTACTGCGGAAGTGATGGCAAGAGGAATGGAGTGGGAGTGGTATTAGATAAGGAGCTGAAAAAATGTGTGATGGATGTTAAGAGAGTGAATGACCGTATTATAGTGGTTAAGGTTATGCTGGAAAATTTAATTTTAAACGTAATGAGCGTTTATGCGCCGCAGACTGGACAGGAAGATGCTGTGAAAAAGAAGTTCTGGGAGGACTTTGATGCGGTATTGATGGGTATTCCACAGGGCGAAGACATATATATAGGAGGGGATTTTAATTCACATGTGGGAAGAATGAACGGAGGGTATGAAAGAGTGCACGGTGGATGGGGCTTGGGAAACCGGAACCCAGAAGGTGAAACACTACTGCAGGCTGCCACCGTATTTGATCTAGCTATCGCAAATACCTACTTTCAAAAACAAGATCAGCATCTTATTACATATAAGAGTGGAAACCACAACACCCAAATTGATTACTTTTTACTTAGAAGAAGTAATATAAGCGCCACAAAAAACTGTAAAGTCATACCGGGTGAGCCACTAGTGACCCAACACCGACTGCTTCTGCTAGAGGTACGAATAAATTTAGAAACAGCTAAATAATAAACCTAAACCCCCCCCCAAAACTAAATGGTACATGTTGGAAAAAGAAGACTGTGCGGAAATTTTTCGAAAGAGAGTGGTTGATAAAATGATCGAGATGGACGATACAGTGAAAGAAAAATCTGCGAATGAGTGTTGGAATGAAATGGCTTCGTATATTAGGAGTGTGGCGAAGGATGTTTTTGGTGAATCAAAAGGCAAGGGAAAGATTGATAAAGAGACTTGGTGGTGGAATGAGGATGTGCAAAAAGTTCTGAAAGAAAAGAAAAATGCGTTTAAAGAATGGAAGAATTTGAATAACAGTAACCTTAGAATGAAAGAGGAGAAAAGATTGGCCTACGATGAAAGTAAAAAGAAAGCTAAGAGAGAGGTAGCGATCGCCAGAAGTCAAGTTCAAGATAAACTGTACAAAAATCTGGACAGCCCTCACGGTCAAAAACATCTGTACCGCTTAGCGAAAGCCAGAGAGAAGAATGCTAAGGATGTCATACACATCAAATGCATGAAAGATGTGAATGGAAGAATATTAACAGATGATAAAGAAATAAAAGATCGATGGAAGAGTTATTTTGAAAGATTAATGAACGAAGAGAATGATTGGAGTGGAGAGTTAGATGATGTACGTACCAACTTGGGTTTAGTAGAAGAGGTAAATGTGGATGAAGTACGAATGGCAGTCCATCGTATGAAAAATGGAAGAGCGGTTGGTCCAGATGAAATACCAGTTGAAGTATGGAAGTTTCTGAAAGTGGATGGATGGAAGTGGCTGACTTTGTTCTTCAACAAGTTGTTACATGAAGAGGCGATCCCTGACGAGTGGTGCAGCAGTTCACTGGTGCCCATATTTAAAAATAAGGGTGATGTACAAGAATGTAACAACTACCGAGGAATAAAGCTCATGTCACACAGTATGAAAGTCTGGGAGAAAGTAATAGATAAAAGAATAAGAGCAGAATGTGAGATAACCCAGAACCAGTTTGGTTTTATGCCGGGACGGGGAACAACGGATGCAATTTTCGCACTACGTCAACTCAGCGAAAAGTACCGCTATGCACACAAAAACCTGCACATGGTCTTTATAGACCTTGAGAAGGCTTACGACCGAGTTCCCAGGGAAGTTCTGTGGTGGGCTTTGAATGGAAAAAGAGTGCCAGGGAAGTATGTAAGGCTTGTGAAAGCAATGTATGCAGGAGCGCGCACGAACGTACGGTCTGAAGCGGGCGTCACTGACGAGTTTAATGTGGCAGTAGGTTTGCACCAGGGATCGGCTTTAAGCCCTTATTTGTTTCTCCTGGTAATGGATGCTCTGACATCAGACATACAGGAAGAGGCACCCTGGTGCATGCTGTTCGCCGATGACATTGTTCTTGTCGGCGAAGATGCAGCCGAGGTACAGAGCAGACTGGGAAAATGGCAGGAGAAATTGGAGAGAGTCGGCCTAAAAATCAGCCGCACTAAAACCGAACACCTGTTCTGCAACTTCGGTGGTTCCTCTCATTTCTCCCAAATTGCTTTAGATGGTGTAACCCTACCAACCTGCTCCAGTTTTAAGTACCTTGGCTCACTTCTACAAGACGACGGAAATATTGATAGAGATGTGAAAAATAGAATGAATGCGGGATGGATGAAGTGGCGACAGGTCTCGGGAACAACATGTGACCCACAAATGCCTCTTAAACTTAAGGGGAAAATTTACAAGACGGTCATCAGACCTGTCGCAATGCATGGATCAGAGGGTTGGGCTATGAAGAAGGCGGATGAGAGGAAAGTGCATGCGACTGAGATGCGAATGTTAAGATGGATGTGTGGGGTGACAAGGTTAGATAAGATCAGAAATGAGTTTATAAGGGGAAGTTTGAAAGTGGCACCAGTTGTAGAAAAGTTGAGGAGTGCTAGGTTGGCATGGTATGGGCATGTAATGAGGAGGGATAATAGTCATTTGACCAAAAGGGTTATGAATTTGAGCGTGGATGGACATGTGAGCAAGGGAAGGCCGAAAAAGAGATGGATGGATTGTGTGAAAGAGGACATGGGTATGAAAGGTGTAGATGCAGAGTTGACAGTTGATAGGAGTGAGTGGAAGAAGAGAACATGTTGTGCCGACCCCACCTAGCGTGGGATAAGGGCAGGAGAATGATGACATAATAAATAATAAGGCCCATTTGATAATGTGTGTTGTGTGGGTGAGTGAGTGAGTGAAGATGTATGTGTGTGGTGAGTAGTGGTAAGTAGATTTATGTAAATTATATGTTGGTGTATAGTAATTATCGAGATTATATGTAGATGGGTGCATTTAAGTGTTTGGTGTAGTATTATTAGAGTAGGTAGGCACAAACTAAGTTTTCATGACAAAACTGTAAAAAGTTCTTCAGTTTCATCGTAATTCAACGATGAAAGCCAGTTTATGAGAACCATCTTGCAATTATTATAGGGTAAGTGATAAATATTTAAAATTCTGTTGACCTTATTGTACAGTCGTGGGCCCAGGACTTGGTTATGTCGAGCAGCTAGGGCAAGTCGGTGTCGCATCGTTGGACAGATTTTGTGTCCTGAACGTTTATTTATATTTGCGCTAGGATAGAATGGGGTTTCAGAATGCTTCCTGAGTATGGTTTGCATGACAAAAAGCTGTCTGACGGTTAACAATGAGCAGTCTTGATAAAGTTTGGTAGTAGAATAAAGAAAAGGTTTATTTAGCATCACTTTCAGGATACATCTCTGTGCCCTCTCCAGTTGCAGCATGTGAGTTTTGAAAGTACCTCCCCAAACAGTTATGCAGTAGGACAGCAAAGACTGAGAGAGAGCAAAGTACACCATCCTAAGAGTAGCTGATGAAGCAACTGACCTCAGAGTTTTGAAAACGAAGATCAGTTTGCGGATGCGCGGAATAACTGTCTGAAGATGGAAGTCCCACTTAAGAGTGTCATCAAGACAAACACCTAGGTATTTTATGTTATTAGTCCGAGACACAGGTAAGCAGTTAGGATCTTGACAATTAGATGGGCTATTGCAAGTATGAGCTATAATTTTTAAGGAATGACCGGGTCGGGAGTGTGCGTTGGCAGAGAAAGCCATGAACTTGGTTTTTGTTAGGTTCAATGTAAGAATATTGCTTCTAAGCCACTTCATAGCGGACACAAGAACCTTTTCAGCGTTAAGACGAGCTTCCTCCCAGTCCTTTCCCTTTACAAGAATAGCTGTGTCATCAGCGTAGGTGAAAATCTTGCAACATGATGAAGTCATGCTACACAAGCTATTAATATAAATTAGGAAGAGCGTTGGTCCAAGTATACTCCCCTGGGGCACACCGTAGCTAATTGTTTCATCGCTACTGAAGTGATTCTGTATTTTAACACATTGTGTACGATTTGACAGGTAATCCTTGAATATGTCCAGGACAATTCCTCTGATACCCGTGTGTGTGTCTGTTGAGCTACACATCCTTCTGAATTTGAGAGGTCAATTTTAGATCACGACCGCACACAGAACAAACAAAAGAAATGTTCAAAATCAAAGATTAATCTACCCGCGATAGCAGCGACATCTGCAATTAGCACACTCTGATAAATACGTGTAGGGGTGGCAAAATAATTATACTTTAATCCACAGCCATAAATCAAGGATGCTACTTAGCACTCGATTAGCATTGAACAAGAGCGCGTAAATCATTGTGGCACTTCGTCCCACCCACTTCTGGAATGAGTTATAGGTGTGTCAAGCACCTACGTTTATGTTAATGATACAACATCCTGTAGATGAAAGAAAGTGAAAACGCTCCTGAGCGAAGTGGTAAGGCAAACGATTACCAGCCTACTTGAATACCGGCCAAATCTACGTGATATCGAAGAAGCGTCTGTTTTTGCACCAGTTTTATGGTTATTAGTATGTCTTGGAGTCAAGTCCAGGTTTCGCTTAGTCAACATGTAGGTGACTAGGCAACATCTTTTCTGATTTTCAAGTGAGTTGGATATCAAACGTTTGACTTGGTTTTCATTAAAATAAAGGCAATTTCTGCCACCAAGAAGCATGTTGTGTTCTTGGAGTATTTTGCCCGTGAAAATAAAATTAATTAATGGTAATTTTTTAGAGGAGACAAATTTACATAATCATCTGATATGTATAAGGAAGAAAGAAAGAAAGAAAATATATTTATTTACCCATCAAAAATAATAAAACTATATTTAGCGTAAACTAACTTATTCTGAGCTACACTATGACGAACACAAGTAAATTTGGGTAAAAAGGTACTGTGACAAGGTATAACGCATACACTTTTTGGGCAAGGCTCTGTCAAGCATCTGGAGCTTGACAGATCAGGGCTAGAAGTCAGATACTACTACCTGTTACTAGTTTTCTGACGTAAAACATGTATGGCATGACATTTAATTTTGTATGTTTGTGGGGTAGGGGCTATCTACATCCTATTGGTCTACCAATGGCAACTGACTTTTTGGCTTCTAATAGCGGTTACGGCTGAATAATCACAACACTGGTAGTTGGACCTGTGAAGGCAAAGTTTGAGGTTTTGTGAGATGAGTGAGTGAATAATTTTAATTATTATTAGATGTTATACTTATTTTATTTTAATATTTTATTATTATAATAATTTTTGACATATTATTTACCTAATTATTAATAACTAGCTTTTGCTCGCGGCTTCGCTCGCGTTAAGAAGTATTATTATTAATTATTTATAGTTTTTGCGGCTTTACTTTTGTTTAGCGTGTGTAAAAAATTAGGGCCTACAAAACTTAAAGACGACAGTACATTCTTCAACTTCTCCATTACCGTTCAGATTTTCTTTAGCCATTTTAAAAAAGTCTAACCGACTAAACCTATACTTAAATCAAACGAAAACAAAACAAATGCCAAATACAAAGAAGAGTCTATATATAACCAAAACTACTAAACCGAAACAAAACAAATGCAAAATCTCAAAATCCTTTCTTAGGGGATGCCTACGTCATAGTAGCTTTATGCATGCAAAGTCTCAGCCCGATCGGTTTAAAATTGACAAAGTTTCATACAAAATTTCATCCCCTATTTTATCCCCTTGGGGGTAGAATTAATCAAAATCCTTTCTCAGCGGATGCCTACGTCATAACATCTACCTACATGCCAAATTTCAACCCGATCAGTCCTGTGGTTTGGGCTGTGCGTTGATAGATCACTATGTCAGTCAGTCAGTCACCTTTGAGTTATATATATTTAGAGATAGATAGATGACAATATCTTTGTAACTCTAGTTTGTTAATAATTAGTAATTTGATTAAATAATTAATTTAAGTATTCAGGTACCTATCTATTATTGTATTCTGTGTTCATTCAATGTTGTGTTATGTATGTAATGTAATTTAATTAGTTAATTAATTGAAAGCCATACTAATTAAAGGAAAATAAAATAAATAAATAAATAAAGCCTTCTGAGAAAGCTAGCTCCATAATAAACCTCGTCTTTGTACAGGCCAAGAGAGCATTGAGGTTAAGATATAGCCAATCAGGAATAAAAATAAATATAAGAAAAACCACTCAGGTCAAAATGTCATCTCTACATTTGATGCAGTCGACAACTATCGCTGTTCCTATCGATGCAATCGGCTAGCTACAGGACTCTAGTCTCTAGTCTACAGTCGGCAGTTGGCAGTCGACAGTCGAATACGATAAAAACACAGACGTATATAAATTACATTTGCCATACATTTTGAAAAGTTTTAATCCATTTTTTACTGTATATTTTACACGGTGCTGCTTAATACATATAATATTTAATTCCTTATTTTATAATTATAAAAAGTAAAATTATATCCTTATGCGAGCTTAACCCTTGTAGAGTTTTCTTACAGCAAACCCTCGATCTTTATGCATCCGTCACGCAGACTATTCAGATAACACCATCCTAAATACTATTAGTAGGATGGTCCTTTATTTAGACATTGTACTCGAATACTGATGGCATAGATAAACAAGCCTCATAGCTAAGTTGGTACCAACTATGCCTTCTGCGCTGTAAGCTTCTTGTAGGTTCGATTCCCACCCAGGACAAACATTTGTGTGAAGAATATAGATGTTTCTTTAGTAGTTAGGTGTTGTATCAGTACGTATGCACTTACAAAAAGTATTGAAGTATATCCGCAATCTAGTTCCCATATTACAAGCTACGCTTAGTTTGGGGCTAGATGGCGCTATGTCCTGTAATATGTTATTACTTATTATAACTGTTCCGCCACTATTCGATGTACACTGTCATCAAATCTTTTTTAAGATATAATGAAATACATTATGATATCCAATTTAATTGAATAATGTTAGTTATTTTTCTAGCTTAAGTTTACTAAGATAAATATTGGAAGGAAACTTACAATTGGCCTTCTCATAATGTACCATATTATGACTAATAAGGAAATTTATTCAATAAAAAGTACAATTAAACTAACTGATTCCTTTGTACATACAAAGGAATCAGTCAGATTACCTAAGGACCGCTACAAACGGCCTATAGGTAACTCAACTGTTCCATACCAGTACCAGACGGAAGCGTGCCCAAGACACTGGTTGCATTGCCACGCTGAATAGCTATGCTAATTCGCTGGCCTAAATAAGAGCCAGCCCTTGGGTCACGTGTCGCCTCAATCAAAAGCCCCGCAATATTTTTGAAAACCCGGAGGGCACCGGCTCCCCACGGACCCAAGGTCTCCACACCAAAAGGCTCAAATAGGTAAGCTCTGTCGAGACCACTATATTTGCGCCTTTTGTGATCCTCGGCCGAATCAGCCGCCGCACCTAACTGATGTCCCAGGCAGATGAGGTGGCGCTAGGGTGTCGACGCAGGTAGCGTCCCACACCAAAGGCCTACCCATTTCCCAAGGGACAAGAGTCATACCGTCGGGTCATATTATTCATATTATACAAGTCATATTATGACTTGTTTATATCTCGGTTTCCGCTCAAAGAACTTTATTCGACGTACTATATATAGTTTGGAGTTTTCTTTAAATCGTAAAGATAAAATAACACAAATAATGTTAAATACTTGGTATTCTTTATTGCTGTCAATCTAGTCCTATATAGAACTAGTTAAGTTCTAATAATACATAAAAAAAGATTATAGGGCATTAATTTGACACAGAAAAACTCAAAAATGTAATTTAGTATGGATCACACATTTATTGTCTTTCTGAAAAACCCTTTGCTATTTACGGTTCGGTAAGTACTTGAGTGAAATATAGTTCTTCAACGTCGCAAGCCAAAACTCAGGTCAGCGCGGCTCATTTGCTTCCCCGGGTCATTACCCTCAAAGATTAGGCTATAGTTTCGTCCTCGTCTCGGTAGCTCCATCATTGTTTTACCGCTTTTGTTTCGTTATGAAATTGTTTGTGCTGAGTGAAAATTGTTGGAAATGATTGTCGGAGTTCAGACGGATATGAATTTTGAGGAAACGAGGTTCTGAAGCTTTATTAATATCAAATTGATACAATACAAAGTGCAATCCTGGTTTTATATGAATTAAAAATGAATGAATCTACGCACACTATTGGAGAAATAACAAGTCTTGAAGCGTTTATGGTTTACTACCAATGTAAAAATGTTATTAAATGAACAATGGATGTGTAAACAAAGATGGCGACCGATAATACGTCACCAGGAATTCTATGCTGCCATCAGAAAAATATACTAAATTTTAAATTATGTATGAATTTTAAATTTTGTTATTTTGTCGAGCATATTAATTGAAGTGTATTAAATTATAGTTTAAGGCCGACATTACCATGTATATAACTATATTATAAGGTTACAAAGATTTATAATAAATATGTACCTACATTAAAACTAACCATTGACAAGGGAAACAGTCGACAATGACCGTTTCAAACGGTCTACAAGTAACTCAACTGACCCAGACCAGTACCAGACGAAGCGTGCTCAAGACAGTGGCTGCATTGCCCCTGAATAGCAATGCTCATTTAGGGAATCAGCAGAGCCTCAATATGCTAGGAACCATACCTTGGGTCATCTGATTTATTACTCACTGGTAGTAATTATTTTATGGATTACCGCAAATGGCTATCATCCAAGTATTTTCGCATTATCACGCTGGCTTCTCCAAGATTGCCAAGATTGAAAATAAACTGCGATATCTTTTGACAAGCGTTTGATAAAAATAAATGAATACCTACCTAAGAAAAGATTCTGTTGACCCCTCGACAATGATGTATCACATTACGGACACTTAATACAACATTAGACCTTTATAGGGGCGCGTTCACATTGAACAGTGCAAATGAATCTCTTGGGAATGTGTGTTCACTGAGCGGTTTTTTTTTAATTTGATATATCCGCTGTATGCTATTTTATCCGCTTGATAGCTCAACCATTTTGCTCACGCTGTCCATTATCTAAACTTTGCAAAACTTACAAAATGCTGAAAATTCATGTATCCATCTGGTTTCCAGAACAAAAAATGTAGGACACGTGTGCCAAGATTGTTACATTATTTTTATTGAGTGAAAATGCTCGAATCAAAATGGTATTATTATATAGTTCATAAACTTACTCAAACTCTTACTGAAAACATGTATTAATATAAATTACTATTTTATATTTTATTTGAAAAAGTCAAAATAAATAAATAATAAGTTTTCGATTATAATTTAAATAGTTCCGCATAATGGCGACAGCTACGATTCGCGATGGATGTCTAGTCTTTATTTATCACTTACTTCAATTTAACAAACTGAGATGAATGTAATTGAGCGGACAAAATGATATCCGCTAAAATTACGTAAAGGTACGAGCACATAGCCATTCAGTGCAAGTGAAAAATGAATCTGTTACGGGTAGATCCTGCGCGATCTGGCACCATTTCCGCATCCGGCGGCATCCATCTTAGTCGGATGTTAGCCGACACCGTTTTAAGTTATCGTGGCGTAATGATGTCTTGTGCTGGTTTTGTACCATTGTAAACATTCTTATAATTGTGTTTTTTATTAATTTAGTAGCTGAAATCCTTTACTACTTCCTCAATAATTAAAAAAAAACTATGTTTCCTGACAAAATTCTATTTTACTTTATAATATATGGATATCTTTTTTTTTTTTTTTTAAATGTTAGGGACATTAATTTCACACAGCGCTATCTTGCCCCAAAATAAGTACCTATAGCTTATAATATGCAATACTATGCTATACATACACTAAAGAAATATAATAGCTAGATACTAAATCACATTATGTATGTACAAAGTGTGATTGAATACATGGTATGTCGACGACGTTTTCTGTGTGTTGAATGGAGGTAAGCCTGAAGTTGAGCTGCTAACTGAATACCTGAACTCCATACATCCAAAGATTAGATTTACGTACGAGTTAGAAGAAAACAGATCGTTAGCTTTTCTGGACATTAAAGTTATGGTTAGAGTGGATGGTACCTTGTCCCACACTGTATATAGGAAACCGACACATACGGTCAGATACCTTAACGCTGCATCACATCATCATCCGCGTCATTTGCAGTCAGTGGTGTCATCCCTCGTGAACAGAGCCTACGACCTTTGTGACCCTGAGCATTTGCAACTGGAGTTAAAACATGTTCAGGAGGTACTTAAACGTAATGGCTATGAACCGCGTAGGTGGAAAAATAACCCTGGACGCAAAAATAAACTGACTGAGGCTAGTAGGCAACCAGCGTTTTTTCCTTATGTGAAAGGGGTGACGGATAAAATTGGAAACATCGTAAAAAGATTTTCAATTAAGTCGGTGTACACCCCACTCACTAAGGTTGCTAAGCAGCTACGGACACCGAAGGATGTTATCCCCTTGCAAGTACCTGGTGTGTATAAGATCGATTGTAGCTGTGGTCGTTCTTATATAGGACACACGAAGCGTACTATAGCTGAACGCGTGAAGGAACACATAGCTGCTGTGAAAAATCGCCAGGTCAACAAGTCAGCTATCGCGGAGCACTTAGTGGATTCAGGTCCTAATCACTGGATAGAGCTGCATAACCCGAAAGTGATTTCCAATGAACGGCATTCCTATAACAGGATGGTTCGGGAAGCGATTGAGATTAAAAAATATCCTAATTTTAATCGCGAAGACGGTTTCAGACTCACTGCCTCTTGGAATCCAGTGGTAGCACGGTGCACTAGGTGTGATCCTAAGAAAAATTGTGTTGATACTGTCATTGTTGTTTGTCTGCTAGTGTGAATGTGGCCTATTCTAATAATCAAGACCAAGCTGAGGGTAGTTGTTAAAAACGCCTTCACTTCTCGACGGTGGCTCCAAAGTTCCAGTCTGCCCGCGACCACGGCTGGTGCAACCCTTCCGAAACGTCGGGATAAATATAGGTAAAATAAGCGATAAATATCCGTTTCTCGAATTAAAATTATGATTTAATACACTTATAAAACTATGTGTTACATACACATCACAATGTTTGATGATAGAAAAACTAGTATTTAAGTACGCCAACAACTATCAAATTTTTCTAATTAATTTTCCATTTACTAGCTTTATTCATGATATTGCAAGTACATTCGTACTGTTATAATGTGTAGTACGAAACATTTTTTTTAAGATTGAATTTTATCGGATACTAAATCGATTCATCGAAAAAAATGCACTTCGCTATGATGAGAAAATGCGAAATAAATTCATGCTTCCCGAGAGATCACGTGAGGACATAAAGAGGTATTGGCCGGGATCACCTGCTTTGAATAAACGATCAATTCCTCCAACACGACTCATAAAGTGCGAGGACGAGTAGGGATCACACTTTCGAATATACCTTATTTATCTAGATAAAATTCTAAAGGTTATATGGAAGACGTATTAAGTGTATTTGCTGAAGGCGTAGCGCGGCCAACAATCGCTATTGATTGTGTTTTTGTAATGGTTTACAATAAGTTGTAATCTATCCATCTTATAAATCATCTAATATATAATCAGCTTGCTAAATATTATAAGTTACTGTAAATATCAGTTTAACTAATTAAATTTACTAATTTAACTACCCTTAAGCTAGCTTACTACACCCTATGTCAATCGATCTTGACTTACTGCATTCCGGTCTGGGGAGGCAATGCCCTTATTAACCCTTGAACGAGCACAACGTGCAGTCCTTAAAACAATAGCCTATAAGCGTAAAGATTTTTCAACTGATCTCTTATATAATAGAGAATAACATGCTAACTGTCAGACAGCTTTTTATATTAAAAATAATAGCCCGCAAACACTTGACTGTTCCGTTTGACCCAATTTTGGCACTAAGACGTCGAGGTTTACTCATAAGTACTCTGCCAATATGACTCACTTGGCAGTTACTTGTAAAACAAGCTCAATAAAACCCTGACCTTCTACTAACTCTAGCAAGAAGTTCAACTAAAAATTAGAAACTGGTTGCAAAATATGGGCTTTGAAAACATCGAGCAGTTATTGATTAAAGTAATATATTATTTCCTACTCCATTTAGCACATCACTACATACACACTAATATCATACTCATACTCACATACGTCCGTAAACTTCAACTTTCAACTTCAACCACTACTAACCCAAGGATAAATAAATAGGATAGTCAAATTAAGTGTTAATCTCATACTAACCTATTGTCTAAATTGGTTTTAGTTTTAAGCTTTGTTATTCCTAAGGTCATCTCATACTAACCAATAGTCTAAATAAGTTTTCGTTTTAAGCTTCGTTATTCCTAAGGTCATCTCACATTTAGGTATATTCATTAATTATTTTTTATTTTCTTTATCCATTTTATCAATTATGTAGTAGAAAGTAAGTAGAGTAACGTACATATTACACATGTATGGTACATATTAAATGAAATTTGAATTAGTTCAGAAATCATGTCACGTTCAATCAGTAAAACAGAATATGTTAAGAGCTTGTCTCCTGAAATACAAGTGATTCACTTAGTTCAGGTATCAAAGTACCATCCACCTACCTTATTGTGCACAAAATAATATTATTCTATATCTTCAATATTTTATTTTGAGTGCTAAATACATTACTTACCTTTAGGTTTACCTATTAAGTAGTACTACTACTATTTAGTAGGCAGTACTACTTTTTTGAACAATAAACGTTATTATTATTATATTATAATTAGAGTAAGCAGTTACCTTAAGCGACCAGCATATATGAAGTTACTAATGAGAGTAATGAGAGTTTTCAACCGCCTCTGTGGTCTATAGTGGTTCAAACCACGGATTTCAGATCCAGAGGTCCCGGGTTCGGTCCCAAGGGAGTACAATATTGTCCTCGGTTTGGTTGGTGGTAAGACTTTGATGAGGTCTGGCTGAGCCCTTATTCTGTATTATAGGGCGCTTTAAGACACGATTGGTCATACAGAATAAGGGTGCTGGCTAGCTACCACCATCTTACCTAATTCTGTCACCATAATAACCATTGTAAAATTGTTGCATTCTAAGTTTGTTGAGGATTCCGGCTGAAGTGCGCCTCCACCTTCGGCCTTATTACCAGTAACCGAGTGAGATGAAGGCCAAGCGCTTTCCCGTCATATAAAAATAATTGTTGTCTCTCTATTTCTATATTAGAATATTGATAATGGGTTTGATCAAGGCTAGTAAATATTTACAATTAATTGGTGTGATGGTAGTCAGCCCTTAACGTTAACTAGGTAACAATCATCATCATTTATAATTTTAGCCCACATACGTCCACTGCTGAACATAGGCCTCTCCCAATCGACGCCACAGATAGCGATCTCAGCCTCCATCCATCGACTCCCCGCAACAGCCACAATGTTGTCGGTCCATCGAGTGGGGGGTCTTCCCACACTCCGTTTCGTGTTTATTCGTGGTCGCCATGCAAAAACCTTTGCTCCCCAGTGGTTATCGGTTCTGCGAGCAATGTGGCCTGTCCACTGCCACTTCAGCTTGCTAATTCTGAGAGCTATGTCAGCAATTTTAGTTCTCCTACGGATACCCACATTCCGGATTCTATCACGTAGTGTAATTCCAAGCATAGCCCTCTCCATAGCTCGTTGTGCGACTTTGAATTTATTTTTTTTATTTGTCTGTGCAAGTTTCGAGGTCTACAGCCGACCCGATTTTAGATGAAGAGGTCCTGGGTTCAATCCCCAGGGGGAGTACAATATTGTACTTGGTTTGGTTGGTGATAGGACTTTGTTTAAATCTGCCTGGCTAGCTACCACTATCTTACCTCATTCTGTCGCCATAACAAATAATTCTAAGATTGTTGTGTTCCGGCAATTACAGGTAATATAGCCAGTTCCTCAGTTTGTTGAGGATTCTCTCCTCCACTTTCGGCCATATCTTAACTTGTAACCAGGTGAGATGAAGGCCTAGCTTCCCCGTGTTTTTCGGACGACGCATCCTCGTCGTACTAAAAAAACCCGTTTTGAATAAGAAAGGTTATTTTATTAATAAAATTATTAAAATCACACAGTGCGACGACATCTTTTAGAATATTATATAACATAATTTTTTTCCACAACTTTATTCAATGAAATATATAATTACACTAACTATGTACAAAGGAATCAGTTAGACAAACGGCCTAAAAGTAACTCAACTGTTCCAGACCAGAATCTTAATTGTTTATGATAGATGTACCTAGATCATTCATATTATACTAACTGTATTTTTATTGCTAGATATTAATCAATACAAGTAACAGCCCTTTTTAGAAAATCAATATTATGCCTCTGGCATAATATTATTATTTATTTATAGTATTGTAAAATTATAAAGAAACTTGTTATCTCATTTTAAGCGATTTATGTTCTTATGAGAATTAATGTCTGTATGAACCTAAATATTATACGCTTGTGACTAGGGATTTTGTATTTGAGATTACATAAGATTCTATACCATCTTCAGTTATCTGTCCTCTCGCAAGACCCATAAATAGGGGTAGTTTCTATTCTGGTTGGGAACCCTGTGAAATCTCATCCTCGGATCAAATGCACGGAGATGTGAGGCTGTACACATAAAGATTTTACAGCGGATGTGACGTGTATCGTAAAATATTCAAGCACAATGGATTATGAGACAATGGGTAATGATTTTAAAGATCTTGGGACGTGGAATATTGAACTTTAAGGGTCACTGTCACGGCAAGAATTTAAAACTATTACTAAATAAAATATTAGTTGTCTCATCATTTGTGCTCGTTGTTAACAAATAATAGTCCGATGAAATTCATTATTCATTATTATCCTAAAAAAAAAATCAGTAATTATAAGATTTATTATGAGGTACGTACAAATTATTACTATAACTGAATAATATAAATTATAATTATAACTACTTATATTATAAATTTGATATAAGAAAGTTAGTTTTTTTTCTCTTCAGAAGAAAATACATATTTTTATTTCCAATCGCATATTATCGAAATCATTGATCAAAATTCATTGTCACGCAAATCAACTCAAACTTGACTGGCCGTCAAGAACACTTCTTCCATTCACTTGTCACTGTAAATTGTCCCTTAACCACAAACAAATAACGTTCAAATTTATCAGCAAACTATAAATGTGGATAAAGCTATCTGCGCAAAGAAAACGCAAGCTTATTTTCCTTGTAAAAGAGCTGGGATTCCAAATGGCTAGTGTAAGCGGACCCTTTTGCACGCAAAATTTGTTCGGAGACTCGTAAATAGTGACCTCGGTAAAGGGTTCTCAGCATTGTGGCCGCAAGGTCCATTTGAGTGGCCGCTCCGTTGGTCATGTTGTTTAGGTCTTGTTTGTGGTTGTGGCATGCATAATTCAAGGGACACTTGTTTCTTTGAAGGTATGTGCTTGGCATACGTTTATAAGAATTTGGGGAAAATAGCTGATATGGGTGTTGGGTTTTTTGTGAGGATTTATTTTATTGTATACACTCCAGTTTTTTAGGAGGCTCTGCCGGCAGTGGACATAAATAGGCTGTTGATGTGATGTGGTTTAGCTTTCACGTTATAGGCTTATCTTCGTTGACCAGAGCAAGGATAAAGTCTTATATGTTTCCAAAGGGCACTGACTCTGCCTCGCACCAATGGAAAACAGCAAACCGTTTGGCGCCAGACTTCGGCAGGAAAGTAATCGCCATGTGGATTTTTACTTTTCTCCCACTTTTCGTAAAAGCCAGCGAATCCATTGCCTGGCATAAATTATCTACAACTATTCTAGTAATCTAGAAGAGATGGAGATCACACCTACCCCAACGTATGATGTATCTCTTTTAAACATTTTCTAAATTGAGAAGGAAAGAATAATCAGCAGGAAGTACAAATTCAAATTCATATCATTTATTGCGATAAATGGGTAGGTAAATTATGTAGGTCCAATGACGAATCGGTCATAGGAGAAGGGTTGCGGAATCAGGTCCTAAACTAATAATAATATTGTGTCACCATTTTCAGCGTTACAAGCATGCAATGATATATAACACAGATAACAGGAATAAACATTGCAGAATATTAAATCCACCCAGCGCCATCAAGCCTCAAACTAAGCAAGGCAAAATGGGTACTAAATTACTGATATAATATTTTTTAATCATACATTTTTCTTATTACAAAACCCAGACACAAAAGAAGCATCCATTTTCATCACACAAATGTTTGACATGGCTGGGAATGTAACCTATCACCCTTGTTGCAGAAGGCACCACTGAAAAATGGTATAAAGGTGTTTCAGAAACAGAAACAAGAGCTTAACAAATGACAAGATACAATAGTTACCAAAACTGGTACTGAATAACAATTATTAATTCATATTAAAAATACCTAGTTCCCTGCTTCTGTGTTCTAGTGGTTCACCCACTGGTGTCAGATCCAGAGGTTCCGGGTTCGATCCCCAGGGGAGAACAATATTGTGCTTAGTATGGTTGATGGTAGGGCTTTGTTTTAAGTCTGTCGCCATAGTAAAAATCTAAATGTTTGTGTTCCGGCAATTAGAAGTAAGATAGCCATTTTCTCATACTGTTGGGGATTCCGGGTGAAGTGCGCTTCTACCTTAAGCCTTATAATAACTTGTTAACCAGGTGAATTGAAAGCCAAGCGTACAATAAAAAATAAAAAAATGAATCCAGTTACATCACCTTGCTACAAATACCAAATACCGATGTTCGTAGCACCTCTACGGCGTAGCACTAACTACGAGCCTCGTAGTCCCATCAAACCATCCAATCATGAGCTGCTTCGCTCCATAAAACGACAAATTTCCACCATTTTTCAATCCCAAAAAACAACAACTCACTTCCTAATCAAACGTAATGAGATCAAGAAAAAACCTGTCCCATTTGTACGTTTGCCCACATTTGTCTGTCTGTCAGTCCAATAAATAAGGCAAGAAAAACTGCCGGCCAATCCCGTCTGCGCCCTATCTAGTCTCATCACGGCGATCGATGGAGACAGCGGTGAAGACCTGAGAAGGTTGATTCTATAAAGCTGTGGATACCTTTTCAGGATGTGATCTTTAATGGTTACAATCAGTGAGATAGTAAAAAGACAATCCTTACGTCCCAGATAAATTTTTAATTATTTTACTACCCAAAATATATATAAAGAAAATATGTAAAATGAAATGGCTAGACTTCCAAGGATGACCTCCAAAGCAGTTTTTTCATGCATTTTTTTTGCTTCCGTCGATTTTCGGTTACCATTTCACATTGTCAGATGCGTAATTTCCATATAAATTTCTTCTCTAATATGGTAATAGCATCTCTGTATACCATATTCCTGAAGTGAAACATTCATTGGAGCTGTTCAGGATCATTACTCTCGGCCCTCATTGTCTTTATTTCACTTTATTTATTACACGGATGGCTTTCAGTGCTCGCCTCTGGGGCAACGTTTGGCAAGTGACGTCACTACGTGGAATTCGATTGCTGTTACAAAATGGAAATTCATACTTAACACTATTATAAATTCGAAAGCTATTCTATTTGTATGTTTGTCATTTCTTTTCTCGAATAAACGTCTGAATAGATGTTATCTAATTTGACATGGATATAAATGAAGTATACGAGCAATACTTTATTCAATAAAATGTATAATTAAACTAACTAACTATGTGCAAAGGAATCAGTCAAATGACCTAAGGAATTTTAAGAATTTACCTATAGGTAACTCGACTGTTCCAGACCAGAACAGACGTCACTAAGATCAAAAATCCGCGTTGCGGCAATGGGCTTGCAACTTGTCACGTAGGTATAGTATCTTACGTAACGTGGACATGGTACCAAACGTAAATTTGGACGTACCTTTAACTACCTTCTAGTAGGGTGAACCTCAAAGGAGTACCACGCTCCCACCCACGCTCTGAGTAATAATAAGGTGGATCCTCGAAGGGGAAAAATCGTGAGACTGTTACGTACCTACTGCACTTAAATATTATTATATAAAACTTATATGTATAAAATTAATAATTTTAAAAATCAGCAAATACTTTACTATTAGAGTCTGGTCAACTCTATTTGTATTTAAGCATAATATATGATAATAATAATAACAATAAATCGATTTATTTCAGATAACTTAGATCCATATAATGTTAGTATTCTTAAGTTCTAGGTGTTAGTTATTAAATTTAAAGAGGTATCACTAAATATATATATATTTATTAATTATATAATAAAAAAAGTATTTAAGTCTCGAAGAACATAATTTGACTATATAATAATCATTCATTCATTACATAATGTAAATATGTGTTTACAAAAACATTTTGAACATTACGAAGTGTATTACATATTATTAAAAGTAACGGTACGTCAGAACCGAAATCAATTGATAATCATGTAGGATTTTATTAATAACAACTAATGTCTTAAGCTATGTTCGTTGCGAAAAGTTTAATTATAAATTATATAACTGTTGTTTGCTGCCTTTTTGTTAATCCACAGTTTCCATTGGCTCGTGAAGGCCATAGGGATTAGACGTAATTATAGTCTGACAGCTCTTCGCTTGATTAATTATTTTATTTAAGTCTGTAGGTATTTGCATCAAAGTTAATAAGGAGTTTTTAATTTGTGAAAATTGGAGCTTGTTCGCAAGTTGTTATTTTAATTATCATTTAAAATGGAAAAGAATGACTATACAAACTCCTTTGGTAGATTAGGTATGCTTGATTTAGTAGAAAATAAAATGCAAGAGAAGACAGACAAAAACTTCGAATGAAATGAAATACTTGTACCACACAAAGCTTATTAAATGATAATCATACATATTTTGGTTTGGTTCCTAAATTAAAAAAGTTATGCTAAGTATATGCGCAACCCAATAGTTTTTTTTTATCTAATGAAGTAACCAAAACTAATCCAAAATCCGAACAAATATGAAATGTTAACATCCATGTAACCTATTGTGAAAGTTTTGTACCACAGCGGTTAGTTAGTAGGTTGTGGGTTTGATTCCCACCCGGAATAAACATTTGTGCGATGAATCTCGTTGCTTGTCTGTATGGGTAGTGTAATCTAGGATAATTTTAAGTACATATGTATTTCTAAAAAAAAAAAAGTAACCAGTTCCCATTTTACAAGCTTTGCTTAGTTTGAGGCTAGATGGCGCTGTGTGAAATGAATGTCCTGAATAATTTATATTTGCATTATAAACACTCGATTAAAATAAATCTCAACACTTATGATCTGAAATAAAGCGTTTCCTATCCTATTTGATGACAATCTCGTGACAAATATCCATCCATCTTCCAAAATTTAAAACCTCACAATAGGGAACTCAATTTGGAATTTAAATTGGGAAAGCTCTTCCAATTAAGCCGTTGTCGCGGATGACGGATGATGGAATCCCCCGGGACAAGTCACGGGACTAAGACGTTGTGTAACAAGACTGGCATCTACCTACAGTGGTTGCTCTGTGATAATACAGTGTTTCTTGATTCGCGAGGGCCTAATCTACCATGGTCATTGACCTTGGTAGATAAGTATACGCTATTTTCGGTAGAGTTTGTTCCATAGACCTATATTACTAACGTATGGATGCAACATGGGGTGGCAAAGTTTATTATTTTAACTCATAGGGTGCTGTAGGACACTCACGTAGTGTTTTTCATGGACAACTAAGGAGTTAAGCCATCCAACGAGTTAAAATAAATTAAATACTCTTAGATTTAAAATCACACCACCATCCTTCAAGTGGTTTTGGTACGTTTAGATACAGTTTAGTATTTTGAAATAATTACATTTTTTTCGGGACTTCTTGGTGCTTGATGAACTACTGTGAAATCACTGCAAAGAAGTATATCTGATCAACCTGTTATCTTCACCCACTTTGATGCACAGTTTCCGGCATCTCTTTTTTTAATCCTAAGAATATTCCAAATCCGTTTTTAGTGCGTCACAAAATTACAAGAAATCTGACCTGAAAGTCTCTGTTTGTGGGTTATTTTAGTTTATGGCTATGAGTTAATTATCATTCAGTCAATTTATCAACACAATATGTCAACACATCAATTTATTTTTATGTTTATATGTAATTAGTAAGTATTTAATTGTAAACACTCAAACAACCATGAGCATAAAAAGTTTTTTTCGACGAAGGTAACCGTAAACTCGATTAGGTACTCATTTTTTTGTATTGTATTGTATTGTACTTTACACTGTGATAACTAATGTTTGAATTGTTTGATGTAATATCTATGTACTTTAATTTATTTGTGTGTTTTTATATTGATTTAGCCACGAAACAAAAATATTATATTTATTTTTTTATTAAGATAACCGTTTGCGCCACCAATGAATCGTTCATTCATTATTTCATCGCACCAGTCAATGGAATAATAATACCTCGAGGGTAGACAAACTTTTTAACGCAATAATTATGTTCTTTTGATAGATAAACAAAAACTGAAAACAATAATCTTCACTAACAAAAGCGCGGGCATTTCTGCAGTTTAGAGCTGCACTCAAATATAAAACACGCGAGGAATTGTTAATTCCAGGAGCTGAGCATTTTTGATTATATCTTTATTACGGAGGCACAATGAGACCAAGGTAAGCTAAGGGTAAGGTAATTTTAAAATTTTCCTTTTTTTGCCTAATTAGTAGAATAAATTGGTGCCGATGTTATTTTTTTCTACCGTGTAAAACTAGTTCATAAAGTACCATCTTACCTAATTCTGTCGCCATAATAACAATTCTAAAATTATTATGTTCCGGCATTTAGAGGTAAGATAGCCAGTTCCTCAGTTTGTAGAAGCTTCCTGGTGAAATGCACGTCCACCTTCGACCTTATCTCAACTTTTAACCAGGTGCGTAGAAGGCCAAGTGCTTACCAGTCGTACAATAAAATTATTTGAGAGAGCTTGCTTGGAATTTTACTACTTGATAAAATACGGGATATGGATATCCGTAAGAGGACTGAAGTTGCTGACATAATCTCTCCAGTCCAGAATTAGCAAGCTGAAGTAGCAGTAGACAAGCCACATACCTGATGTGAGTGTGGAAAACGCGTTGTGTCGTTGTGTGAATCATGGCCGACTTCAAATTTACGTGCTACTTATAATTTGGGTATTTTTAAGTCAAAATTGAATAATTCTATCAAGACCATCGTAATACATCGTCGGTCATATCAGGTGAGATTGTGGTTAAATGATGGTATATCAATCAGAAAAAACCCAGTCCAGAGAGTAGATAACGATGTATGAAAACTTATTCAGCGCCTCTAGCGTATAGAATAGGTTACTAAATTCAGCTGAAGTGGTTTGAAAGACTGTAGAAATGCATAAAGTCCACACAATCCCTTGTGCGTTCACAACCTAACCGCAGTCCTTTGAATACAGCTCACATAAACCCGTAAAACCAACACAGATAAAACAGTATAAAATATTTTAATTATATTTTATCACCACTAAAAGGCGTGTAAATGAAAAACCGGTTTCTCTACTTTATGAAATCGTAAAAAACTTGTCTTTTCAGTCCATGAGAGATTTCCATGGTATCCGCGGTTTGCATTGTTGGAATTTTATTAAAATACTTTTTATGGTCGCCATTGTTCGAATGGACATCTTTATTTTATGGATTTCACATTCTGTTAATTATGAAGTTCATTTAATATATAACGACTAATTTATTTCAGAAGTTATTTAATAATATTAGTTGGTATATTTTAAACTTATGGATAATAACATCTTTATTTTTCAGATGAGCTCCATATAACACAGTCACTGCATGTGTCAATAAACTAAAAAACAAACATGACAACATTCAAATTATATACATATTTGTATCCAGAAGGTGGCTCTACCAGCATTAAATTTACTTAATCCTTATCTCATCCTAATAACCAAGTCTTTCTATTATAGGATGACTTTCTTAGGTTGCCAAACGAATAATACTGAATATTAGTTGATATTCTAAGTACTATTAAGTTATGTCGTAGAAAACCTTCAAAAACCTAGCTCCTAAAATAAAAAAAAACAATTTAAAAACTATAAGCAAGAAAACGTTTTTAATAACATACCTACAATTAGCGATCATAACAAAGCGATTTCTTCCAGCTTTGGAGTTAGATTACAATGCAGGTTCTATAGTTTATTAAAAAACAAATATATATAAGATAAAGATTCTTCCTAATTTTTCAAGGAATGTTTATATTTATAATTTAGATTAAAACTGAAAGGACTCCATATCACTTAGCTCAGTTACGTATAGTTTTTTTAAATTATCTATTGATCTATATTATTTTGGGGTAATTCTCATTCATCGATCCATACATTCTTCTATTTAATAATTCTTACGAATTGGATATGGTTGAGGCTACTGCCATTTATAAATTTTAGGTAGATTAGCAAACATATCAAACGATTGGAGACTATATATATATTTATATACTATTATATAATTTCTACACCAAAACATGGTTCATTTACCACATTAACCATTTAAAAACCCTGAAACCATCTTCAAAGGCACACGTACAAAGGAAGTACTTACTAAGTATTAATTGTAATTACGTGGCAGGCGCAGGCACTCAACTAATTTCTCACCTGACTACCCCTTTAAGGTAAAGGGTGGAGATAAAGCGAATTTTTAATCGCGTCTTCCACAGATTCGCGGTTAGTTGAATATCGAATTCGTTTGCAGTAACTGTGGCTGCTAGTTCATTTTTCGTGGTATATTTTTATCCGACTTCTAATAGAGGACGCTTTTGATTATAGAGCTTTTAATCTATAATTTGTATTTGACTGCTAGATAACAGTCGTCTTGCAATTGGTTGACATAACATGAAAAAAAACACAAAAAACCCAAAAAACTAATTCAATCATTGTTTAGTCGGTAATATTTTTTTGTAAAGTCAAATCTATCACAAGGAGACAAGGAGCAAGGAGGTACAAGAAAAAAGGCAAGAACCTCGGGCTAGCAATGAAAATGAAAATAACTATTTAATGACAGGTTTGATGACTGATGGTAACTAAAGACCCTGAAGAACGCTGGCCGTTCACGGCGACTCGCTGAATGCGATCACATTAAGTACCAAGTCTTACTCACTTGGTAGCGTGACACCCCTGATACCATAGTGGTCTATTTTAACGCATCATGTAATCTCACAGGCCTCAAAAATATGCGATACTCAACTATTACCGACATCAACAGTTCAGCGACCTCTTTTAAATTCAAATTGTTTAACATGAAGTAAGCGTTAGTATACTTTATGTGTAACTGATTATTTTAATTCAATATTAATAATTAAAATGACTATTTTCAAGGGAATCAGTCAGGTAATCTGAGGACTATTTAAACGCAAGTAAATATTTTATTTGCATAAAATAACTTAAACCTAATCTACATATCAATCTTAAGTTGTAGTCAATATTTTGTTACATTTGCAAGACGAGAATCAGCTTGACCCAATTTTTTTTTAAATCATAATGTTAAGAAATTTGGGGTGGGTGGGATTTAGTGGTCTACCCCGGGCAACGAAATCACTGAGTAATGCTATCGGTTACGGCTGAATGATCCCAACTTTGGTGGTACGACCTGTAAAAACCCGCCTGGCTAGTCCATACTACTGCTGAAGGCTGGTGCAAAACCGTTCGTCGGGTGAGCCAGCGATTTCTGGAAAATATTGCTCTACCGTAGATGGGCCTCTGCATGCCTAGAGGCTAAAAGAAAAAAAAAACTATTTTTTTACCATACATATTTTTTTCACGAAAGCCGAAAATAATCATCTAAAAACATGAGTAACATTTATGAAGGGGAACGCCCTATTACACAAAGCACACGACTTTAATAACATAACAAAGTGTCGGGCGTCGGCAACGAGTAATGCACCTATCAGTGCAACGTCATTCGTTCTCGCGCCATTTGCAAAACACGGGGACACAGCTCAACTAGAACAGTCAACTAATTTTTTTCTGTTTATTGATTGTTTGTGAACCCAATTATTGTAACATTGGTTTTAAATTCTAAACACTTCATTTTAGAAAGAACGTCAGGTAAAAAATACTTCTTCACAGAATAATAAAAATGATTCAATTAAACTAACAATACAATACAAATACAAATACAAATCGGTTATTTTCAATCAACTCAGGATCATTTGATTCACACACAGTTTCATACAAAATAGGTACATACTTATAAATCTAGCAGAAATTGGAAGGATAACGGGCATGTCACAAAATACAAATTTAAATTTAATGAATTACAAAATGTCAAAATAAAATATTAATAAAAGTCAAAAAACAAAATAATGATTTAAAAATGAATTGAATTGCAAAATGTCAAGATATTCATAAAAGCCACAACAAAGTAATTATTTAAAAATGTCAAGTCTGAATTTATTATTATTATTGAGAGCATGCATCTGGGCGCAGTGATACAAATAAATGCAGTCAAACCTATTTGCAAATACGTTGATAATGCTGTTGGAGCTGACCCGGACCCTGCGCATCAGAGATGTACCCCGCTTGCGCATGGTGCTGTAGAAACAGTCCACGCGCATCTCGGCGAACATCCCTGACGCACTACAGAACCGGGGCAGTCCCATCAGCACTCTGAACGCATTATTATATTGAACACGCAGAGCGCTGTACTGTTTTTGCGTATAGTTCACCCATAGGCTGCACGTGTAGAAACTCGAACAGTAAGCCTTAAAAAGTGTAGTTTTCACTTGTTTTGAGCAGCGTGCAAATCTACGAGCTATCATGTTCGCTCTTACAGACAGCGCCCTCCGTTCTCTCTCAATGTCAGCATCGTCTTTCAAATCAGAGGTCAGAAATGCACAAGGGAAACAGTCGGATTACCTAAGCCGATACAAACGGTCTATAGGTCAATAATATATATTTTTACCACCTCTGTGGTCTAGTGGTTTGCCAACCAGTGTAAAATCCAGAGATTCCGGGTTAGATCCCCCGTTGTAAAATATTGTGCTCGGTTTGGTTGGTGGTAGAACTATGTTTAAGTCCGCATGGCTTATTACTAACATCTTACTTGAGTCTACGCCTAAATTGTTGTTTCGGTTTTGGAGGTCAGTTCCTCAATATGTTGAGGATTCCGTGTAATGTGCGTTTCCACTTTCGGCATCTATCATATCTTGAAACCAGATGAGATGAATCCCAAACACTTTCCCGTCAACAAAATATATATATAATACATATAATATAGGTATAGATCTTTTATAACCGTAAATAGTAAATCACAATTAAAAAAACCTAGTCGTTCATGTACGACTGCACCTAATCATCATTTGACTTAATGATAACAAATAAAACCGTCTCCAAGCTTCATCTAATATACTTATATAAATAATACTTAAAATATGTAACAGTTATTATCACATTTTGGCCTGAAATAAAAGTAATTTTTCAAAATGCCTGGGCATTATGTTTAATCTCCAATTATTCATATGGTCCATAACATCAACATGTTTAAAAAATACTCATGATAGGTAGAAATCTAACTGCATTCTAGTTACTGGGTCAGGGTGCGGCGTACCTCAGGGAGCACGGATGTATTAGGCAAGACTACCTAGCCTCGATGTAGCGATTGCATTCATCACCTTGATCCAACTGTAGCCACAATTTTATTAAAAAATGCATACCAGCCAAAAAATACATAAGAAAAAACAGAAAAACGTTATAAAATCATCCTGAAAACCACAGCGGATTGTATGGTATACTCGCTGATGTGGGCTAGCTTGACACGTAAAAAGATTCCACGAAATATTCAGTATCCTAGTAACCGCACTATAAGCCACTAGATTATTTTCTTTTTCATTTCATTATGTATTTTTACTTCCTTTTTTGTTTTATTGTATGGTAACCGGTTAATTAAAAAAAATAAATTAATAAAAACCACTATAGCTCCAAAAATATACATTTTATTTTATTTTAAGAAGACGAACTAAGCACTACTGTCTATATGTTGTATGTAAAAAAATAATGCACATATGATTTATAATCCATTAGTAAGAACGAAGCACTACAACCTTAATAATCATTCACAATCCGCACTCCTAAAACTCGGAATCAGCTTCAAATAAACTTTTTATTGATGACCCTAATGTATTAAAAAATAGAGGTAATACACTTTTTTTGAGAAGGCCCACAATAATATAGACCTAATTATTGCTCAGGCAAGCTTCGAGGTAAAGAGCTGATTACTCGGAATTAAAAAAAATCATTACTTTAAGACAGTCAGGTCCCTTCGGCCACTTTTGAAACCAAAAGTTCGAAACCAGTTTCTAAAAATGAATATTTTTTCTTTGAGGAATCCTGGTTTCAATTGAAGAAAAATAATTATATTTTATAAACTGGTTTCCAATACAGATTATAGAATCTTCTTTTGAAACTCGATCGAAATATTTACAAATATTTTATAACAATGACAAGACGTTATCTCACTATCAATAGGTATATGATAGAAATGATAAATTTAACTGTAATGAGTTGTGTATCGTTAATGCTTATTGCGGACAGCGGTTGCTTTCACTAATTATTTCGTTTTAAAATTTCATCAACAAAAATTGGGTTCATTTCTACAAAAAGAGTAGATGTGGTAGAGTCGTGTGATGATTGAAAATATCACAGGAAAAATAAATATGTATCTGGTAATTTATTTTGATACAGTGATAAAGACTGTTGTTAGAAATAAAAATATTTTGAATGAGAAGAATATGATAGTCAAAGAAAACCCCTACGATATTCTCTGTGTCGCGAATATTACAAAAACTGAGTTTCTGAAAAATATGGATAATCTCAAAGACAAATAGTACCAATTTTAAGTCGGTCAAAAAGCAATATGATGATATGAAATGTCACATGGATGATTCAGAGATTTTTAGAGGTTATTAAATAATCTAACAAGATATTGAGAATGGTATCAGTAGTCTGTATTGTGAACGCAATTTTATTTTTATATTTTTACGACGGGGAAGCGCTTGGCCTTCATCTCACCTGGTAACAAGTTGAGATAAGGCCGAAGGTGGAGTCGCATTTCACCCGGAGTCCTCAACAAACTGAGGCACTGGCTATCTTACTTCTGAATGCCGGAACACAACATTTTTTTTAAGACTTGTTATTATGGCGACAGAATTAGGTAAGATGGTGGTAGCTAGCCAGGCGGACTTCAACAAATTCCTACCACCAACCAAACCAAGCACAATATATTGTACTTTCCATGGGGATCGAACCCGGGACCTCTGGATCTGAAATCGGTGGGTTGAACCACTAGACCAAAGAGGCGGTTAAAAGAAAAAAAGAAAAATAAGGTATTGGGTGCTATCACAGCCGTTGATCGCAATAAACATTAACAACACACAACTCATTTCAAATGCAATAATCAGCTCTTGAAATTAATCAGTTCTATCACAAGCCATACTGAGATGACGTTTTGTCAGTGTTATAAAATATTTGTAAGTGGCTCGGTAAATATTTCTGTTAATTTTAAATTTCTGCCTTCGATCAAAATAAAGAGAAATAGTTCCAGTATCAATGTAAAAATCTTCTAAAAAAGTTTTCTTACTTAATACCGGTTAATTCCCTTTTTGTCCCACACTTTCCATTTTCATATTCACCGTACATATGACGAGCGTAACCGTACGTCCACCTAATGCCTGTATATTATAACAAATGACGCTGCATTAAAGTGTTTTAAACGATTCGAAGGAGTGTTGGACACGCCTGAAGTTATGAAAATGCAGCTATGATATAAATTACTAACTATTCAGGATCATACAGAATGACCTACAACAAAGGCTATTGAGGATTTACCTTCTTGTACCTCAGACCACAAATGTCGTAAAAGAAGACAACGGGATACACCAGAAGAAGGGCAGCTTACTTCTGTGTAGCAACACATTTATTTCTCTGATCGCAATAAATTTGTCGCAAAACCCTACAGTTTTTCTTTTTTTCTAAAATATGCATTACAGATTTTTACATGAATGCCCGATTGTGTGATCACAAGATTACACTTCATTTTGTTTATTTCACTAAATTTGTAAAAAATCAATTGTGCCAAATTAAGTCCCAATTCTATACACTAGAGGCGCTGTATAAGTCTTCGCTAGCGGCTGTATTTTTTTTTCAAATGGTGATGGATATGCGTTTGACGAATTCATTAAAAACCAGTACAGATGCGGCCTAAGATGGAGCTTGCCTAAAAGAAACGCGTTCGCTTTGAAGACTCCAAAATTGTACTGTAGCGAAGAAACAGACAAGGGCAAGGAATACATTCCTAATTGGTATTAATTATAAAGGTACATAATTTGATTAACAAATCGATGTAATTGGCCCACTGAAATATTTACTAAGTACGGATTGTAATCTACGTTGTAGCTATATGCCTGTGGCAGCTGCACAGCTTACTCCAAATTAATGCTTTCAGATTTGACTCAATGACTCACAATTTGTTTGTCAAATAAAATTCGTTATTTTTATGGACAATGAAAACAGATTAAATTGAGAATCCCTTTCCAATGTTATTATTTTTCTGTGTAACAGTTTTAAAGACATGAAAAAAGAGGGTTAGTCATGATTTTTTAGGTAGATGCTCCATTGTAGACCACATATTTGCATGTGCATGTTTCGAGGTTTTGGCCTCGAACCTAACATACCAGATTAAGTAACCCGTACTAAATTGTAAATCTCATCTCTTTACTGTGTTTTACATATTGGACAATCGTGAATATCTTCATTCTTAATAGAGAGTGATTTCCATGGAAAACAGTCTAAAATCTTACTGGACCTCTAAACGGGAATCCGTTGTACATAACTAAGGTATCATGGTGATGTGATGAGGAGGGATGAAAGTCATGTAATAATAGCACAAGCCTCATTGGTAGTAACTCCTTCTGCGTTGTAGGACTCGATTCCCACCCATGACAAACATTCCTGTAATTAATAAAGATGTTTGTTCTGTGTTTGGGTGTTGTATCAATTAAAGTACGTGTATTTACAAAAAAAACAGTATCTTTTCTTAGTTTGGGACTAAATGGCGCTGTGTGAAATTAATGTCAAAGAGTTTTTAAAGAGTGTTGCAAATGAGTGTGCGTAGATGTAAGGTATGCACACTCATATAATCACATATTCACTCATATTCAGGTAGGTCTAAGAAGTGATGGACGGATTGTGCGAAGGGTGATGTGGCTAGAGTGGAGAGATTGATGAGATGACGACCGATAGAAGAGAGTGGAGGAAGAAGATGATTTCAATTATGGCTCTTTAGTCCACTGAGACCACTCGATGTACAAATTGCGGGTATTTCCAATCGATTCCTGTAGAAGCGAAGTGGATTCAATCAAGACACATGTAACATTGCCACTAAAAGCCCCTACACTATGCAATAGGCCGCCGGAAGCAGTCGTAAAACTTTACGAACTGACGCCCTCGGATATCTGTGACTATCATGATGTAGAGAAGTTTTGTTCAGAGACTGTTTTTATTATGATTTTCTAAGCGATTATCTGGTGAGATAAAGGCCAAGAACCTACCAGTAGTACAATAAAAAAAGAAATATATGATATGTTATTAGGTTATTAACATTTGATTTTACTAAGATTATTAAATGGTACACGTAAAATAAAATGGTGATTTATCATAACATTTCTGATACAATTCCTTGTTGATGTTAAATTTTCATTTCAAGATTTGTGCCGTATTTGAATGAATAGGTAAACAAACAAAAAAAAAAAAAAAACATTTATATTCCTGTGGAGTGGTTGTTAGTCCACCGTTATCAGATCTAGAGGGCCCGGGCTCGATGCCTGATGGGTACAAACTCATGCTCTGTTTGGTTGGTGGTAGGGCTTGTTTTATGTCTGCCTGCGGCTACCACCATCTTAACCACTGTTGTCATAGCTACGATTATCATTATTGCGATCCCGAATTTACAGGTAAGATAGCCAGTTCTTCAGCTATTGCCGATTATCATAGCTTGAAACTAGGTAAGATATAGGCTAAGCGCTTCCTTGCGTAGAGAAAAATAATTTCTGAATTTCGGAATTTAAAGGTAAGATAGCCAGCTCCTCAGCTATTCAGGATTATTATTACTAGACACTAAGTGAGCTAAAAGCTGAGCGCTTCCTTGTGTAAGATAAATTCAAATCTCTGAATAGATCACTACTCTGGCTCAAGAAGGCTGAGATTTCAATAAACGCCGTCGACTCCTGATTGCGTCGATCTGCACTCCACGTCTTCGTTAAATGTGACAGACAGGCATCCTACGTTTTATATGATTGCATGTCGATTAGGGATCCGTTGAGTTATACTGTTATATGGATTTAAGATATTACCATTCAAATCTTTGTTTAGATTTGATTTTATTTCTTGAACTTTGTTGTACACAAACACATAAATAGAAAATTCAAAAGAAAATTTAATAGTAGTACAAAGTAGGTATCTAAATCATTATTAAAATCAATTATTGTTTATTCAGAAACATTATTTTAGGATCACTTTGAAACGTCAAATCTGCCGCTCTACTTTGAATGTTCGGAATCGCGACCAGCGCACAAAGAGAAAAGCAAGATCATCCTCGGGCTAGGTTTTTTTATATAATATATAAAAAAACAATACATATTATATTTTTTCTTCCTATACGTAATATGTATAGGAAGAAGAAAGGTGAGTTTGACTCTTGTATAGATTTCTTACAAGAAACTTACAGAAAACGAAGAAGTTGATCGAGGAATTATTAATATAAGACCGTCAAAAACTCTTTAAATCTTGACTCGTACACATTTCTTAGTTGACACTTCGTGTAATATTTCTTTAAATAACAGGACAGATTCACTGGCATAAGCATTAGTATTAGTAACGCAAGGTTATTGGTAAGGTTTAACTGGGAAATGATAGCTGGAGTTCATATTACTAGTAATTAGTGCATACCTAGGATCAAACTGTATTTAAAAAAATATATATGTAATATTTAAAGGTCTGAAGGATATGAAAAAAAAATAACATATTTTATATAGATATATTGGTAGGTATTAAGTTTAAGGCATTTTGATCGAACGAAAATTTATTACAAATTACTTACATTATTATAAATGACAATTAGTCGGTAAGCGTCCACATAACTTGTTCATAACCAAGGCAGATTAATTAACTTTCTTTATGACTTTGATTGATGCAGATTATGTTGCTGAAATACTAATTTTAAAAGTCGTGGCATTTATTAAAAGTGACCTTCCATATTTTACGAATATTCAAGTTAATGAGGCTTAAACTTTAAATCCTTTTAGCATAAACCTACTATTTAATATTCTGTGGGCAGCCAACAACTCGTGAAAGGGTAAGATTAATTACTGGCATTTTTGGTGATGAAGTGTTCAGCTAATTTTTGCGACTACTTTTCTACTTTTGGTGTAGACTTTAAATATGAGAAACAGTATGATCAATTAATAAATGTATTTTTCATCAAAATAGACATAAAAAAGTACATCTGACATAATAAAAAAACATACGTGTATATTATAATGTATTATAAACAGTATATTATACGGTTACATCAGATAAGGGCAATCTTTTCCAGACTGTTTTAGGATGGCGAGGATAGCAGGTACATGTTTGGTTGATGGTAGCACATAATCAATTGTGTATATAGCTGACTGACTGACAATCAACGTACCTACAGCCATATCAGACAGACTTAAAATTCATAGGATATTTTGATTTTGTAGAGTAAGGATGCACTACACTACAACTCAGGACCGAAACTCTGAGCGTTTTGAAAAAAAAAAGTTTATGGATAGATTTTTGTTTATCTCATATTTTTTATGTTTGACCACCAGCTCGCACTTAAAAAACAAGTAAAGATATGGCTTAAGATTAAACACGCTTGCTTGAGACTTTGATTAATTATCTTATTACGAACTTATTTATATTGATATATTATTAAAAATTATAAACGTTGAGCCTATTTATGAACATTTAACCGCCTGAGAACGTTTCAATCGTAAAAAGCTTCTTTTCTATTGGCAGGAGAACAAATACATAATTTTCCCATTTATTACCGTTTCCATCCAACGCTAATAAACTGCGATTCGGGATTTATATTAAAATTCAAAGGGAACGAAGATTTTCATAGGATACATTAAAATCTGTTTCTACCGCTTCGTTTTCAGCTGCGGTACCGAGAGCAAGCTGAAGCGATTTATGTTTTTGATGGTTTGTATGTAACATTTTAAATGATTATATTTAGTCTCTGCTTTACGCCCATAATAATATTGAAAAATCGTTTTTTTTTTCTCTTAAATTATACGTATAGCATGAACATTGACTTATTTATTAGAAAATTTGAGACAAATTGTTGTTTCTCTGCCTTTAAAGACCACTTATGTGAGATATTATGATTTTATGAGATAATAGCCTCACAGCACGGTTAGTAGGTAGTAGCTCTGCCTTCTGCGCTGTAGTTTGTGGGTTCGATTCCCACCCAGAACAAACATTTGTGTGATGAATATAGATATTTGTTCTGTGCTTGGGTGTTGTATTGTATGATAGGCATGTATTTACAAAAAAAAGTATTTAAGTATTCTATCCGTAATCTAGTTCCCATATTACAAGCTATGCTTAGTTTGGGACTAGACAGCGCTGTGTGAAATTAATGCCCTGTAATATTTATTATTATTATTATACTACCAACAAGACTTTGGCTGAGTCACAAAAATGTGAAGCACAGCATGGCTATAGTAACCGACATTATCTTATCAGTCTACACGTCAGTTTCTTATAACTTGTACTACAATCCAGGTCCACTGGGACAGCAATAACAAGTCCATAAACCGCTTTTACTGCCTTTGTTCGCAAATCTATGTCGGTTTTGACTTTTTAAACAATGACCGTATTTTTGTATGGAAACCCGGATAATTCTCAAGACGCTCAGTGGACACTGGCTGGGTAATGGCTTCTTAAAAGTCGTAAAACTTTCAGAGAGACGATGTCTTGACCAGGACTTGAAATGTTCGTGGGTTAAAATAAATCAGATTTATTTATGTAACAGAGCTGTTTTTAACCGACTCAAAAAATCAAGGAGGTTCTCAAATCGACGGTTTTTTTATGTATGTTCCCCGATTACTCGAAGACGCCTAGACCGATTTGGAAAATTATTTTTTTGTTTAAAAGGGTATACTTCACAGGTGGACCATTGACATTAGGTCAGGATCTGATGATGGGTTCATGGAAAAATCGAGGAAACTCTTCAAATATTATAGGCTCTATATTTAGACAAGATACAAATAAGGTTCTTATGAATCTAGTACAGTAGAGGTTATTTCTGCTTCACCGAAAAGCAGCACTGATTTTCAATGTACCCTTCTCGGTAATATTTGATTGGTATCTCCTCAAATACTGAAAGGGTTTTTGATGAAATTTCTATGGGACTACTTCGAAAGTATGGCCTACCAAACATAACAAGATTCAACAAAATCTATTTTGAATTGGCCGAGAAATCTAGTAACAAATCAACAAACAAAAACACAGCCGAATTAATAGCCTCTTTCTTTTTTGAAGTCGGCTAAAAAACACATGAATTTCGTGCAACTAGATCTTAGAAAGACAAATCTAGCTCTGCAACGCGGTGCGACCAATTTGGGTCAAGTGGTTCCGCCTGTAGATCAACGTGAATTAAGAGACAGGTAGCATGTATCATGCAACATACTGACTGTGGGAAACTGAGAATTATCCTATTAGACCCTAAATTACCGAACTTGGATAGACCTACAAAGCTTTAGAATTGAATATTGCGATTTTTTTAGTTGTGGCTATACAATAACAACCATTATTAACAGCTTGTAACTACCCATAGATGGGCATGAGCCAACTCTTTCAATGTTTGCCAGGACTTATCGTTATCTTAATGCTTCAAAAAAATGCCTAAGCTTGCATCAAAATTACAAATAATTTATTGCTGATGTCCATTTTTGTTATGGAAGTTTTAGATAATCTGCCTCTTTGACTACTCCATTACATAGATTAAATGAACAACGCAAAGCTTGTAATTTGGACTAGATTATGGATTAAATACTTTTTTTTGGATTACATACATTATATATTATACTTGTTTTAATGCAACACCCAAACACAAAACAAACATATTTTTTCATCACAAAAAATATTGTTCCGGGTACGAATCGAATGCACAACAACAACACACAAGCGCAGAAACAAAACAGGGACCTATGTACCTGAACAAGACTCACAGTTTTGCATATCAAAAAACTACCAAGCTTAAGTGGCAGTGGGAAGACCACATATCTAGCAGAAATGATAACCGCTGGGGAGCAAATAATCTTGCATCACAACCACTATTAAACGCAAAAACTGAGTGTGGAAAGATTGTTGTACTGACTGGAGACTATTGATGGAGGATCATTATTTGTAGTGTCTATTGGGAGACGCCTATATTTAATGGTGGACTGGACTCATGAGTTAAAGAAATGTTGATTGGCCCGTGTCTGTTATATTTTGCCTCTATAAAATGACCTCCTAACCAACACCTGCTAAAATTTCATTCACAGCTCATTCAACCACCAAATCATGTCCCGTATACTCCTATTACTTGGCTGTGTCCTCACACTAGTGTACTCAAAGCATTTAAACAAAACCTGTGATGGGTTTCAATCGAGTTTCAACCTTAAAGAAGTACTGGGGAGTTGGCACGTAGTGGCCATAGTCCCGGAAAAACTCTTCCCGGAAAGGGATATTAACTGTTATAGAGTGGAGTTCAGTGAGACTGATGAGGTAAGTCCAATAAATGCAAGCGACAGTTTTCTTTTAAGAAGGCCGAGTAGTAGCACTCTCCCATACAAATAAAGCTTGTCGTTTATCTTGAAATGGCATGTCCGATACATAGTAGTGCGTTATTTTTGCTAACAACACAATAAAATTCCCGAAGAGATTCGAAGAGCAGGATCAAATGATCCTGCTCGGACACCAGGACAAAATTGTCCTGGTGTCCCTTTGAAAGGCCAAGCAGGATTATTTTGTCCTGGTGTCCATTTGAAGGGACAGATAGAAGTGATTTTGACAAACACGTAATCTCACGACGGTTGCTCATGCTGCCATAAGGTTGCGTAGGTATTTTAATTAGATGAAATCTTATTGAATATTAAACACCACTTTTTACTCTTTTAGAAAAACCTTATGCTTTATAAATATGTATTTTACCACACCTGCAGCCAGTTTGACGCAACACGGCACCACACGAAATAGCATGTCGGTGACACGGTCACATGATCATATCGGTGTCACAAACCCATTAGTTTTACCCCTACCGAAAATCAGTCAAAAGGATTTATCACTTCAAAATCTTTCACATCTCACATTATTTTCTATGCAGGGTGGTCTTCGCTGGCTGATGAATAAAATGAAGGGCATATCAAAAGAACAGCTCAATAACACTACAGCAAAACCCAAACGCATCGCAAGAGAAGCGAGCCACGGGGTCATAGTGAGGCTTCGTTACCATACGGAAAGCGCTTTCGACGTGTGGTCCAAATCGGTAGATGGATTCAACGGGTGCTTTATGCAGGTGCTGTCTTTAGATGTCGGGGCTAATGATACACGTAAGTCCACATCAATGTCATCATAAAGTCAAAGTCAAAGTCAAAGTTGTTTTACTAAAAAAATATTTTTTATTAATTTTTAAAAATATTTTTTTTAAATTATTTTGGCTTTGAGTAAACTCGATTTATAAAAAATATCTGTCTCTAGATAGATGATAGACCAATGTCTAGCTCTAGGCCAGATCAAGGATGACTGAGATGATGAGGAGGAAGGATGATGAGGTGATTAGGGAGCATTTTTTTCCAGAAAGCACTAGTTCTACGCGCACCGACGCAGAAACCGTTAGGCATCGATTTCAGGAGGATTTACATCTAAATAGATTACCAGCAATTCCAAGAAAATACTTAATAAATATTACAGGATATTTTTTTTCACAGCGCCATCTAGTCCCAAACTATGCGTAGCTTGTAATTATGGGAACTAGATTACGGATATATATATAAATACTTTTTGTAAATGCATACGCACTATATGATACAACACCCAAGTTTGTCCTGGGTGCGAATCGAGCCCACAGCCTACAACGCAGAAGGCAGAGCTACTACCAACGGAGCTATGAGGCTTGTTCCTTAGAAAATTAGAAACATGTATTTTTTTGTTCTAGAAAAAGCGAGAAACCACGACGCGATGATGCAACTTCATGTTATCCATTCTGACGATGGACCGTACTTGGTACAGATGCTGTGGGGAAAACTGATCTCTGCTGTAATCTACCGAAATAAACCGGTTCGATCAATATTTTTATTCTTGAATAATTCGAATTTATGGAATGCCTTTATGCACGAACGAATTATCGTTACCTTTTAGGAAAGTTCATACGCTGGAAGGTGATTTGATGCATATGCAGTAAATTTATACAGGATTTTCGAAAGCGCTTCGTCTTCACAAATGTAACATCAACGAGAAGAAAACACTGTAGATGATAATTAGATGTGCTATCTTTATAATAACCAACACTATAGTTTTTTATAATAACCTCTTTGTATCGCGCATCTTCATTCAATGCAGACCCAATAAAGCATTTTTTTTTGTCCGACGAGGATATGCTTGGCCTTCATCTCATCTGATTTTCAAGTTATGTAAGGCCGAAGGTGGAAGCGCACTTCACCCAATATCCTCAACAAACTGAGGATCTGGCTGTCTTACCTCTCAATGCCAGAACACAACAATTTAAGTATTGGTATTATGGCGACAGGATTAGGTAAGGTGGTGGTAGCTAGCCAGGCGGACTTCAACAAAATCCTACCACCAGCCAAACCAAGCACAATATTGTTTCCCCTGGGGATCGAACCCGGGACCTCTGGGTCTGAAATCGGTGGGCGAACAACATAAACCACAGAGGCGGTTAATCAGCTAAATCAGCACTATGGTAACTAACCTCACTCCATAGTGAAATCTGCAACGTGGCAAAGGTTTCAAACAGTGACATAGCGAGAAAGTGGATGGCCACTTATGTAACCTTTGCCATGTCGCTCCTGGCTCTTCATACATTAATGGTGTAATTGATCTAGTTTATTAATTAGTATAGCTTTGTAGGTATTGATAAATCTTAAGTACCATATAAATATAATATTGTATCAACGGATGTCATTCTTAAAGACCATTCTATAATTTTATCGGTGAGCAAATCTACTGACGTACTCTATACCATAAGATCGAATGACTCCTGTCAAAACAAAATTTTTTAGGAGATTTTTGCTGACCAAATATTAAACAAATAAAAATGTATCTCACACACACACACACACACACACACATACATAAATAAATAAAAGATAGGTGAGTTTGAGTTTTGTATCTAATTTAAATACTTTTCAGGGTGTAACACAAGATCATCTGAAGCCAGTGTTCAAGTTTATAGAGAAGCTACGAGGCCCGCAAAGACTTCCCAAGATCTGTGACAACCCTATGAGGGACCTTTTATTTTATAACTAATTCATGTTTAAGTATTTTTATGTGATGATGAAAATGAATGTTGAAAATGCTTGAGAAATTTCAAACTTCATGGTTTCAGAATTCAAACATTTATTTGAATAAACAAAAACAAATTTTGTTGTAAAAAAACATTTTTTATTCTCTCCTAAAAGGTTTTGATTTGCACCCCCCATTTCATATCACCATTATAATAATTTCTTATTTCTTCGAAATAAGTATATTCACAAAATAATATGACCCTGGGTCCGTGGGGATGACCCAAGGGAAAAATTATGCCAGCGAACTAGCATAGCTATTCAACGTGGCAATGTATCCAGTGTCTAGGTCACGCTTCCGTCTGGTACTGGTCTGGATCAGTTGACTTAGTTCGGTATAGACCGTTTGTAACGGTCCTTATGTCCTTAGGACCGCTTACATAAAGTTAGTTTAATTTTATATAGATATAATTTTATTTACCTTAGACTTTTATACCTAAAAACCATCGTTTTATTTTGAACAGCAAATCTATTACAGTCCAGTTTAAAAGCAATATATTAAAGTTTCAGGAACATTATTTGCGATCATTCGATGTCCAGCGGTAACAAACTGTTCGCTCTCACGCCATCATACAGGCAAGAAACGTTAATAAAGCAAAACGGTATCGCAATGATAAGCTGGTGGGCAGATGGGTCTTTTTAAATGGATGGATCCATATACCTGTCTAGCTCTGGGCCTTCTACCTCCGTCTTGTTACCCTTCACGCCAAAACTATGAAACGGATTAATCTGAAACTTTACACAAGTGTTGCCTTAGACCCGGAATGAGACATTGGCAGTTTATCATCACATAAACATAAATCAGTTCCCGTAGGATGGGACGATGGGACGTTTAAAATCGCAATCAGTTTTGATTCGTTGGAATTTACTTTTACACGCAAAAACTACTTGATGGGTAGAGAGAGATTGCTCTCAGCTGAGAATAGTGCATAAACTACTCTTTATTCCATAATCCAGTGCCCCTGGGCTGGGATATAGATTTCAAGAATAGCCATCTACATTTTCCCCTTAGATCAGCTCCTGTGAAATAGGAATTGTTACTAAACATTCCTTCTATTCTTGAAAGTATTTCTGTTCATAATATTGTTATCATATTACGATTATTAATGAAATTCGGCATGGATATAGTTTATGCCATGTGACATCACCCAGCTTACTTTTTTCTTTCACCCGGGCACCGCGCGAGCGATGGCGCTGGCAAAAGCTCATACACATATTTTCTGAAAACTAGCTATCTTTAAAATAAATATATAGCTATGAATCAAAAGATACAGCGTGTTTGAGGTAGGACATACAAACAGACCGACAAACAGACAGCGTTAGATAAGTCTTACTATGGTACCGTGGACACCATTTGGGTACGGAACGCATACTTAAATCGAAACCAACGATGAGGACTCGTTTGCCCTATCTGTAACTTACACATTTACCTAAAACAGTATAGTACCATTCGTGACGATTCTTATTAACTGCCTTCTTTATAGCCCTGTCGAATGATAACTCCACATTTGGTCAAACAAACGATATAACTGGATAATAGCTATCGAATTATGATCGCATGCACTAAAGCTGACAGGGAAATTTGTTTACAAAGTTGCACATAATGTAAACAGGGTAAATATTTTATCTACCTGTTTAACGCGAACGAGCATATTTTATATAAAATGTAAAAACTGTAGACTATCCAATACAGTTTATGTACATATCTTAGAGTCTTCAAGTCCATAGAAAATAGGTTCCTTAAAGATGCGTGCTAGTCGGATTTTAGTTAGAGGGTAGTCGCAGCCAGGCAGGCTTTACTCACAGGTCCTATCACCAGCGAAAGGATATTTCAGTAGTCTCAAAAAAACCTATATAATTTGGTACACAATGGAATGTTGTACAAATACAACAGAGTTGATCAAACATAGTAGTAAATAGACAGGGCATCAGGTGTTGTTGTGTGATTGATTCTATTTCCAACTCAGGGACATTGCCACCGGGGTAATTCAACAATGGACGCTTAACCTATAGGCTGTTTCAAGTCACTTTTTCTGATGTAGATATTAGTAGCAATCGCGGCAAGTTCTATAACATTTTATTGCATTGTCTTATTTATTTAAACAGAGGATAAAGTTGGGATCTCTTTACAAGTCTTATAGCTCAGATTTCAACTGAGCAACAGAGAAGGCTGAGCTGCATGTTGTGGGTTCGATTCTCACCACAAACATGTGATGAATATAGATGTTTGTTCTGTGGTGACTCTTTTGTTCTGTGGTGGGGAGTTGTATCATATGGTAAGTATGAATTATCAAACAAAAAATAACGGATTTAAGATGTCTTCCTTAATCTATTTCCAATATTACAAGTTATGCTTAGTTTGGGGCTAGCTGGTGCTGTGTGGAATGAATAACCTGTAATTTATAATTATCTTCGGATTACTTCAACTTTTTTTTTAAACTATTGGCTTTTAAAAAGGATATTAACCCTTTTAGTCAATATTCTTCAACCAAACCAAACAACAAAAAAAGTCCATTAATGTCCATCATAATATAATATGGATTAGTGGTAACAGTAAAGGCTTAAGATATTTAACCGAAACCAGCTGCTTCTTTTCTACTGATTTCGGTACCATGAATACAATTTCGGGTAATTCCCACATGTTTTTAGTAACGAAAAATTTTAAACCCTTTTCACTTCAAGCTTTTCAAGCCTTTAAAAGCTGGCTCACACCGGAAGAGCACATTTGAAGCCCCCTGTGCATAGACAGCCGTGACGCTGACGCGGCTGAATAGAGGGTGTTCCACTTCGCTCGTTTTATATCTATTGTTTATGCGAGGGACGGATTGATGGAATACCTAGATGTGATGTCAATATTGAGGTTGATGGTTGTTTGGTTTGTTTTGATTTATTTAAAACATGGTTATTTTGTGATAACTAGCTATTCACAAAAAAAAACTTATCAAAACTTTAACTGCTAAACTCGAATTTTAATGTGTCTTTACATTTTGAAGCGTAGCTTATATTGAGACCAATTAGTACCCAAGTAGGTATTACATCATTTTTGGAAGACTACTAAACATCACTCTAAGTTACCTCATGCCACAAGTTGAGGTTGGTCTTAATCTCATCTGGTTTTTGAGTTATGATAAGGCCGAAGATGAAAAGGAATCCTCAACAGTCTGAGGAGAATCTGGCTATCCTCCGGAACACAATAATTTTATCATTGTTGTTACGGCGACAGAATTAGGAAAGATGGTATTTGGGTATTCCATGATAGCGTTACATCAAAACCTACTCAAGTCAATGACCCAACTACTACATACACATAAATAAGTAATGTTACCTGAAATAAAAGGACAGTAAACGGCACCGAACGCATTAGTCGCGCGACCTAGCGACGAATGGCTTCATTTACGATTTTTATTTCCGGCTTTAGTGATGGGGTTAGTTATCGAGAAGATTTGCTCATTTAAAAAATGATTACGCACGTTTTTTTGGGTCAAGACCGGTAAAATTACTTTACTTGTTAGCAAGTTTGTAAGATGGTTTAGGTATACCTATATTTATTCTTCCTCTATTGACGTTTAAACGTACAAAAAAATATATATCATGTTAATAAAGCACGTTTTTTTGAGTCAAGACCGGTAAAATTACTTTACTTGTTAGCAAGTTTGTAAGATGGTTTAGGTATACCTATATTTATTATATTTATTCTTCCTCTATTTACGTTTAAACGTACAAAAAATATATATCATGTTAATAAAGCAAATACAGAATTTTAAATTTTCGTAAGCTTTCGCGAGTTTCCCTCACCAAATTAATAACAGTAAAAATATATATATTAAAACGACTCTCATTAAAACCTAATAATTAATAGAGAAAAACCGTTTTGGTTAATACTCCTGTAAAATAACCATCAATATATTCAACTTTTTTCTGGTTCATTTTACTATAGCTAACACTTATACTTCAACCGTTAATAAGTAAGCGGTTGCTTTCATTCGATAGATCTATTTATATATCATACACTTGGTTTGTTCCTAAATGCTTTCTGTTAAAAAATATATCGATTGATTCAGGTTTTTAAAGCTTCCCTTCACTAAAGCTAATAAGCGCTATCGTCGTATTGAGATTAACCTGTTTTTATAGCATCAGGTTAGTGTACATTAAATTTAACGGCACCCTCATTGGACCTCTGAATTGACTCGGACAAAGATGCCAAGTGCTGCTTTAACTATTTACGTTGGACGTTTTTGATGATGCCGTAAAATGGGTAAAAATAAAAGAAAATTAGATTAGTTTTTTTTTTGACCTGACCCGAGCAACGAAATTGTTGACTTTAAATCTTTAGTCAACGTTTAAAGTTGAATGATTTGATTTCCCTGGTTTGAGATCACCGAAGCAAACCAAGCAGTTTTGTGGCAGCTTTTGGGACAGACCTCATCCTCACATCGTAAAAGCCTCATAGTAAATAGTTTACCCATTTCAACAAATAAAGAAAATGCCTTTTTTTTTATTGGACATTTATTGGTTAAAGAAGACAAAAGTAGGCCAGGTACCTGGCCTTTTTGGTCTTCGATGGAGCACGCTTGTCTAAAATTAACCTATTAACTCTGGACTTAAATACTTCAAGATTGTACTCGTGCGGAAAAACAGACGAGGGCAAGTATAATATTATTGTATGATTTCTGTTAGATAGATAGATAACGCTTAATTGTTCACCACTTACATAAAAACATAACAAAATACTGATAAAAGAAAACTTATTCTAAGCGACACTGGTAAAACAATGGGCGGCCTTATAGCTGAAAGCGATCTATTTCAGGCAACCGTTGGATGGACAGAGAAGACAATGGCTTTTTAGGACGGCGGTGTACAAACTAATACAAGCAACATAATGTAGGTCTGCTTAACAATAATTTGAAAACAAAAAGGAAACTACAAATATACATAAAAATGCATTACAATATATCTAGTGAATTCGAGTTTGGATACTCAATATGTATCTTATAATTATTATATACTATTAATATAATTACTTACTATCAATATTAAGTACATAAATTACATAAGTACATAAAACACATTCATAATAATAGTAACATCTAACTAAGGGATGATCTAACTGTTGTGATGATGATGAGCAAATACACTCTCCACAAAGATCAAAATAATGTAGGGCTTCACCACACCAATCTGTATCCACACACCCAAATTATGAGAGCAATCAGCAGACCCCGCGACAATTAGTCGCCCGAGCGATTTTCAATCGGGCGGTCGCTCGGTCGCGGTAAATGAAAAATTGCCCGGAAACAAAATGGGCGCATCTGACCGAGACGGGCTTTGTCTAATTAGGAATATTTTGTAAGGATTTAAAATAAAATTAATAGGGCAAAGGTACACGTTGACAGGCCCAAGCCGGCCACACCGCACGCACGGCAGGTAACGGATTTGATTTGCTGACTATTGAACCTCCTCTGTGATCTAGTGGTTCGCCTACCAGTGTCAGATCCAGAGGTCCCGGGTTTGATCCCCAGGGGGAGTAAAATATTGTGCTTGAATTGTATGGTGGTAGGTCTTAGTTTAAGTCCGCCTGGTTAGCTACTACCATCTTACCTAATTCTGTCGCCATACAAAATAATTTTTTTTTGTGTTCCGGCATTTAGAGGTAAGATAGCCAGTGCCTCAGTTTGTTGAGGGTTCCGGGTGAATTGCACTTCCACCATTGGCCTTATCATAATTTGAAATTGAGGTGAGATGAAGGCCAAGCGACTCACTTTAACACAATACAAATAAAATAGGATTGTAGTAACTTGAATTTAGTAGTTACATGACCTAGCATTATGAATTAAGCACGGTGTAATAGCGCTTTAGTATAAATTCCTATAGCGCCCACACCGTCACATATATGAACTAAAAATATGAATCAAACATTAGGTTCTGAATTTTACCAAGTGCATGGGTCACCGCAGCACGTATTGTTTTGTTAATCAGTGAAACGAGAACCTAGTTTTATTGAAAATAATATAATCTTTGTCAATCTCCAAGCTCCTTTCTTTGAACAGCACCTAGCAAAAAACCATTCATACATAGTTACAAAATTTTGCAAAGGATAAAAATTTGAATGAAAGTAGTAAAAATCAAAGTAATTTTTATACGTCGGGTACGTATAAAGTACTCCCCTTTTCATTACGATTCCAGATTTTAGCGAGTTTAACATCACAGCTCTTCAAATAGTTGAACTGACAAGACCCAGATAAAATGACGCCATAAAACCAGATACCAACAGCTAATCAAACACTTTTGATTGATCAAACTTTACTGACCGAATCCCAACTTTTAATGGTCCAAAATCTCATCTTTACCTCCAGCTCCGTGACGAAATTACGTAAAGTCGTTTTGCAATAAAATGAACATAAAGACCATTTTATAATAGGATCGTAAAACTGACTATTTGATGGATAAGGGCACTCGCCCCTGGAGGCACTTTTTCTAATTTAACGACTTTCTGTATCGTTGCTCAAGCTGAATGAATTTTAATTTTTCAGTGCACCTGATGTCTTTGTTGAAAGGGTTTCGGGAGGAAATTCTTTAAACAGAATTAACTGAGGATTGTGAGGGGATTTAGTTATTTCCTGACTTTATTTTTACATTGTGTTTTCAATGGTTGGTTGTTGTAGCATAAAAATGAAACCAACCAAAAAATTCAATGACCTATCTAAAGGTAGATAGGTCAGTTTGAGCTGTGCCTAGTGTGTGGGGATCAGCAGACAATTAATACTTGTTACAACCCACACTGCATAAAAATCACATTGGTGTCTTACTTAGAATAATGTTGTTTTTTTCAATTCCACATTATAAGTAGTAATCAACATAATTTTTATTTGCATTTTCATCATAGGTACTTTTTATGATTTATCAAGTTAATAAATGTTACTCGTATATAGATAATCAAGTACACGTTTAACAAGCCTTTCTTAGTCTGTATCTCCTAACAAGATATTTATCACAACACATAAAGTAGGTAACAGTTTTCTGAGGACTTCTAAATTCAATTGGTCCTGATGGAAACCTTTCGTCCGGTTATTTCCGGACCATTACCTGGCCGCAAACCGGGTTACACCAATTTCGGACCACACCTTCTGTAATTTGATTTACTGCTCTGATTTACTGCGTGTATCAGAGAAAAAGTGAACACTTAATAGGTGAAATATTCTGGTAGTTTTCGCAAAAAGTGGAAACACATAAATATCTCTTCATGTAGCCAGAACTTTTGTTTGTATAGTGACGGAATAAGTAAGCATACCTACCTGAGGTTAAAATTTTATATAGATGTGACAAATAGCTAATAGGTTTCTAAAAGCCATCCCAATGAATACTTTTCTGTTATTTTATAGAAATTTCAGACGCATAGCTAATTATCATCCCCATCAGTAGACAAATTGCGTAACTTGATCACATTACCACTGAACTTCTAGCCCAATATCAATGGTCAAACTCAATCAGAATATGTCAAAAATAATGACAAAAGTGACAGTTGAAGTCTAGGCTAGGTTTCAAATGTCAAAAATGATATCGATGTTGATTACCAGTTGACTTACACTGTAAGTGCCTGGTTGATATTCCATTTATTAGGACCAAGCGCTTTCAAAAATATTATTTTATACGCACTTCAAAAACTTGAAATTTCGAGCGTCTGTGTTCCTCTGTGTGAATCTAATGTCTTCAAGAAGAGAGTTAATAAATACCCTTTGGGTAGGCTCGCTCCATCTTAAGCCTACTTCTTGCAAGTAAAGTTTCAATGAAGTCTGACGCACACTACATACATTTTTTTTACAAACTACTGTAAGCGATGTTCAAAACCTACTGAAAGAAGCTATAATAACACATTTGTGCACCACCAACCTCTTTAGCCTGAAAATCCTCTCCATCCAAAGGTTGCCTAGAAATTGCTTATACAAGCGATAAGACCACCCATTGCCTAATGCAGTTATCCAGTAGTAAAGTATTTTCATTTATTTTTGTATATTTAAATTAAAACTATGAAAATCAACAATAAATAAGGGGAGTCAGTTGGTCTAAAAATGTATACCTTTGATGTCTTATTGCGTCCCAAGACTTATAATTATTGAAATATTGATGACGAGAAAAATATATTCTTCAATATCAAATCACACACAAAAACGGGTTATTCGAAGAAAAACACAGCTAAACAAAAGACATCCGTGTAAAATATTCATGCGTGCGTCATTTGTCTTCCTCAAGGGCCTTCAAAACGTTATGCCGCATCATTTCCACCCTTCCTTCCATGTAATAAAATCAAAATGATTATTACTTGAACTGGGGAAGAATACAGACTTGACAAAAAGGCAAAATCAAGATCACATATAACATGAAAAAAGAAAAGTCGATCGGTTAAAAACTCTTTCCAAATCTCTTATGTAACTCTGTGCTTTGATAATTATATTAAAGAGCTTTAATCCGTATGGGGATGTTATAGCCTAAAAACTCCCTTACATTGTTTTTAGTTCATTAAAGGTACGGAAACTGCCGCCGCCGGATGCTGTCGGCTCCTTTGGCGGCGAGATCAATGGAGCCTACCCTCAGCGGTGATGTGATGGTTATGTGCATTTTGTGACGCTTCAGTGGATAGAAAGAGTTCCTACTTTTATGCTCAAAGCCAACTAAAGTGTATTTTAAAATTTTCGAACCATAATTTAACGTAGAAGCAATTAATTACAAATTAATGGAATGTTGGTAATAAAATGTAAGTCAAACTTTTCATTTATTTACAGTTTCTATATGCTATAAACACATTTAAAATGAGATTTGACATAAATTACATCTGTCGATTGCGATATTACGGAATATCTCTTTGTGTGTAGATTAATTTAGTTGTTATGCTTCATATGATGACTTTTTATTAAAATAATAGCGTCATAATAAAACAATACTAAGCTTTCTTTATTCAATAAAACGTACAATTAAACTAACTAACTATGTTCATACAAAGGAATCAGTCAGATTACCGTTACAAACGGCCTATAGGTAACTCAACTGTTCCAGACCAGTACCAGACGGAAGCGTGCCAAAGAAACTGGCTGCATTGCCACGCTAAATAGCTATGCTAATTTAGCTAATTAGCATAGCTGTTTAGCGCCTAAGCACAAGAGCCAGCCCTTGGGTTTGTTATTAAGCTTAATTGAATATTTTTCAAATAATTTCGTTTCAAATATATATCTATGTAATGTCACCAGATGATTAATAAGCTTTTATCATGTTTTTAATCCAGAAGACTAAAACAAATAATAAAAGATCTTTTCTCATGCAATCTTTGTCACAGGTAGGTAGGTCCCAAGGCACCGAGCCGTCAAAGTATATTAATGAGATGGTGCGTACTTTAATATCTTTGATGCTTTTTAGACTCATTTCCTGTGGAAAGGTACCATTGTGTTGTATTTTTGATGTTGTGCATTTTGCTTTGCGTTTCGTTTGAAATTTTAATAACAATGAAATCGTGTACAAAATACTCAAAGTAATTTGAGAATTTATGCTGCCGTATACATGCTTTTATACAGAAAGTAAATGTTCCTAATGGAAATGATTCTCAATCAAAAATCCAAAAAATCTCAAAGGCTGACAAATAACTTCAACCTGAACAATAAATGGAATTTATGACGCTGTACGCCTGCTTTCCGTTTAGGGGGTTGTGAGTTCAAATCCGGTCTAACACCAATGGATTTATACGTATAATGGATAACACCAATTTTGTTTGATAGAAAGTTTACACATGCGGTTAAGGATAGGACGTTTGTTTCTAGGACTAAACTGTCTCAGGCCAGTATTTGAAAGGCGTGCAACATGCTTTGTATTGAATGCTACTTGTGAACCGTGGTCCTGCGGGAGCGTTAGTTTAGACATACTTTTGTCTACACCCTAAAAGATGATACTCAGAAGATCCACCTTCTTATTGTAGTGACCAGAGGTGAATCCTTGACGGAGAAAGGTCGTGAGTCTGTTTTTACAAGAACAATACTATTTTTAATCTAAATTCTTGACCTCAAAACTTGCATGGGCAACAATGATGTTTGATGAAGCAAATTTATGCAAGGGGCACTGGCTCAGCCGTGAACCTACGGAATAAAGCAAACTGGTTGGCGCTGGTTGGACTCTGGATAGATAAATAATATTATTACACATTTACTTTGACATTAATTTTTACACAGCGCCATCTAGCCCCATACTAAGCATAGCTTGTAATATGGGAACTAGATTACGGATAGAATACTTAAATACTTTTTGAAAATACATACGTACTATATGATACAACACTCAAACACAGAACGAACATCTATATTCATCACACAAATGTTTGTCCTGCGTGGGAATCGAACCCACAGCCTATAGCGCAAAAGCAGAGTTACTACCAACTAAGCTATGAGGCTTGATACATAATATAACTCATTAACTGCTACCTATACTCGTCACTCTCCTTCGTGTGTAGGACAGCAATCAACCATTTTCTATGCTATTTCTTAAATTCGAATGTATTGTCTGTTGTAACCAATCTTGCAGGAAACAAGGCGTAGTAATTTGGAAAAAGTTATATAATTTCAAAAACAATTCGTACCAGTCACTTCATGGGGCACAATTTTCATCTGAACGCTCCGGTGGGCTCGTGACAAGATGCGAAAAAATTGTGTTAAGGGCTCAACTACTACACGGCCAAATAACGATCTTATAGCCTACGCATAAAGATCCAAATTGCTTTGAAAGATCAGTTTATAAAAGTTGGTAGCTCATCGCTTGAGTTACAACGGTTAGTGTCCACAAACTTTTCTCTGCAGTTAAGACGCACCGTACCGCGTTGATTTAAGACAGGTTTTAGAGTTATTGAAGTCGGAAAAAGGTTGGTACGAGGAAAAATCTTTTCGGATATTGAATGTTGAGGTGAGCAAGGACTTTATTTGCGGGTTCATAACGATTCACCTTGTTAACTATTGTGCCTTGAAAGGCATTCGGTTATTTATAAGAAAACTTGGAAAGTTCGAAATTGTGACGGTAAGTGATTTGTTAAAGGGCTTATATAAGACATTTTACCATAGATATATTTTGTTCGATGACGAATTTACAGCAAAGCATATACGTATATGTATATGGCTAAAAATTATTTTATTTTTAACCCAAATCAAAATACGCAAATTAAATCTTCAGGATAAGGTACTTATCAGTATTAAGGATTAGTAGAGCCCCTTGTGAAAAGGCTCGTCCGGGGAAGTACTACCACCATACCTATAACAGCCGCCAAGCAGCATTGCTGTGTTTCCGTTTGAAGTGTATGGTTGCCGGTGAAATTACGGGCACGCGAGGCTTAACACCATTATGCCTCAAGTTGACGGGCGCAATGCAGTGTCGTGTAGGCTATGTTCTTTGTGGATGTGACCTACGCAGTAAGGCATTGTTATAGGCAAGAGATCTACTTAACATCAGTTGGGCTGCTTGGTTGTTCCGTCTCCTAGTTGACTAAAAAATTATTAAAAAAAACGAATTATCTGCAAATATAGTTAGTTCTTTATTATCTGTGGTAGTAGTCATTTTATGCAAAGTGTATTTTCAGAAAACCTTATTCAATCAAGATCTAGGCTCAAATAAAATATAGTTTATATTAATTAAAGTAACAGACTCTCGACCTTCGCCTTCGAGAATTCACCTTTGAACATTACTCAGAACCTGGATTTTAAGAGGTTCACTCACCACCTAGAAACCTCCAAGTATACCTCAGGCAGGTGTCCACGGTTTGTAAGTATCTAGTATTCAATACATGACAGGCTGCAAGCCCATCACTGCTACACGGAATACTAGACACATGCCATTCGGACTGTTGGTCCTAGGGACATGGCAGTTTCCTGGACACATAGAGAATGTGCATGTGTCAAATACAAAATATATACAAAAACATCTGAAAAACCAAAAAGTTCATTGGTGCACGAGTGAATTTGAACGCGTAACCTCCGGATCGCAAGGCGAGCCCATACCCACTTTGCCACACAGCTCTATAGTAATTGTTATAATAATAGGGATTAGTTCAATAAGTCAAAGTCAAAGTCAAATATTTTTATTCATTAAGATTTTTAGGATCATTTTGAAACGTCAAATCTACCGCCTGTTCGGAATCGTGACCAGCACACAAGCAGAAAGGCAAGAACCTCGGGCTGATTAATTTTTTGATGATCCATTTAACATTTAGGTACAGTGTTTATAATAATTTAATAACATTACAAGTGTTACCTACATCATAAAACTAAAAACTTAATATTATCTTAAAACATTGATTACTACATAACTATCTAATGGGCAGTTTCTTGACATTGAGAAATCACCATTTAACTGTCAACTGGTATAGCAACATCGGGCCACGCGTTCTTATCGTCGATACATTCACTTATTTTGTAGTAGGCTCTTTTAATTAAATTATTCTTTATATACAATTTGAATTTACGAGCAGAGAGTTTGGTGGCACTTTGAGGAAGCTTATTATAGAATCGTACACAGTTTCCTAAGAATGAATTATTTACTTTTCCTAAGCGATACCTAGGTATGTCAAGTTTATTTTTATTTCTAGTATTAACACTGTGTACATCACTTCTTTTACCAAACTCATCAATGTTCCTGTGAGCGTGCATTAGGTTTTCATAAATATATTGGGAGCTGACTCATTTAATAAGAGGTTATTTACCGTAAACCAATCAAGAACTCTAGCTAGAGAAGCATTTACACAATCATTATTATCTTTAGCACTATCAACTCTAAATATTAATGAAGTATCGTCTGCAAACAATACAATATCACATAAATCCCCTACACAGGAAGGCAGATCATTGACATAGACTAGAAACAAAAAAGGCCCCAAGATTGACCCTTGTGGTACACCGATGTTAGTGGATGTTCCCGAAGATTTGCTACCGTTAATGTCTACTTTTTGAATGCGATTCGATAGGTAGCTACGCATGAGGCTTATTGCCTGATTCTGAATGCCATAGTGTTTTAGCTTTGAGATTAAGGTGTCATGATCTACGCAATCGAAAGCCTTAGATAAATCACAGAATACTCCTATGGCATCCTGTTTTCCTTCCCAGGCTTTAAAAACGTACTTCAACAGCATGGCACCAGCGTCAGTGGTTGAACGACCTTTAGTAAACCCAAATTGTTTTTCATGAAGTAGCCTGTTACAGTTAAAATGTGACAACAACTGGTTAAGAATAAGTTTTTCAAATATTTTACTACATGCTGGCAGAATTGAGATTGGTCGATAATTTCCTGGATCCTTTTCATTTCCAGATTTGAATAAAGGAATCAACTTGCTATTTTTAAATTGTCAAACATTTCGGGTTTATTACCACGGTAATATGTAATTTTACCTCTTTATTAAGGGCCTACAATCGTAAAAAGTGGTCGACTACGAGTTCGCGTGTGGACACAGTGAGTTTTGTGTGCCGTAACAAACGGGTGAGTGACAATGGTAGTGGTTCAAGAATTCGAAGAGAGGGTAGTCGTCGGATCCGAAAGAGGGTAGACAGATATGTCTGTCCTTAGGAGCTGCAAACAATCGCCGAACCAGTCTCTTTAGTTACTCGTGACCATGGAGCGTGAAACCGCTTCGAAATATCGAGGTAAAATTACATATTACCGTGGTAATAAACCCGAAATGTTTGACAATTTAAATGTAGTGAATAACCACGAAAACCTAAAAACTTATACAACTTGCTATATTTCATAAGATCTGGAAAGATTCCTTCGTCGATGCTTCTATTAAATATATATGCTAGACATGGTGCTATATCAAAAACAATCGTGCTTAAGATCTTTACGGACATCCCCCAGAGATCTTCAGTATTTTTAATATTTATTGACTTAAAAGTTTTTAGAATACAATCAGCATTGACGTGTCTGAAGCTAAAAGAAGCATTACACCTTTCAACACTTGTTTCAAGAAAGGCTAAAGCACAATCAACAGAGGAGTTTAATGGTCGAGTAACAATTTTTGGTACACCATAGATAATAAAAAGTAAAATTAAACTAACTATGTACAAAGGAATCAGTTAGATTACCTAAGGGTCGTTACAAACGGCCTATAGGTAACTCAACTGTTCCAGACCAGTACCAGACGGAAGCGTGCCCAAGACACTGGCTGCATTGCCACGCTGAAAAGCTATGCTAATTCGCTGGCCTAAATAAGAGCCAGCCCTTGGGTCACGTGTCGCCTCAATCAAAGCCCCGCAAGATTTTTGAAAACCCGGAGGGCACCGGCTCCCCACGGACCCAAGGTCTCCACCCCAAAAGGCTCAAATAGGTAAGCTCTGTCGAGACCACTATATTTGCGCCTTTTGTGGTATAGGGATTAGTAAATCATTATAGTCAAATTATATTTCAAAAGTGTGTTTCAAAAATAGAAGTGTGCTGTGAATCTTGCCCTCAAGATTGCCCATGGATGTTGTAAAAGCCGACTAAGGGATCTCATCAAAAGCAGCAGCTTACTCTGTGTAATCAAAAACATTTAGTGTGATTACCAATCCGCATACCAAGCGCGGTGATTAGGTCAAAACCCTTCAGCGTTGAACTAGTTCAACAGACAGAGCCTAGGCTCTGTCCAGCCCCGTACTTACAAAATAGGTTGAAGTTTTATGTAGGTATGTATATAGAAACATAGATAACAAGCTACGATCCCCACAAATCGCTGAAGTAGAAAGTTTGCTAAAGGAAATGTATAGGTGCTATAGCAACACCCAACAAACAATTCAAAATTAAAACGTTCCTTAAAACTCAAGAACAGATGCGACCAAATTATCCCATATCATTACAAGCAAAGACATTTCTGCAGCCAATTTACACAATACACAATCTTAGAAGACGGCAGTTTACTTATAAACGCACCTGAGACAGGTACCTAATAGGTTGAGAGAATTTAAATGCCATGTATTTTACAAAATAAAATGAGATTGGATTATGTTTTTGTTATCAATGTTGTGTCCGTAAAATCAGCTTTGAAACTAATTTATTACCACGAATTTAAAGGTTGTTTACCTGCCTGTGAAGGAGGTGGAGTGGTCATCAGCTTATGATTTGCGTTTGCCCACCCTCATGAGTGGCTCTCTATATTGCAGCCCTTACAACCATAATGTTGGCATGACCATTATTGACAAGCTTTGGGTACCTTTATAGGACTGAGACATTTCCTTGCTGACCTAAGTCGGTATCTATTAGATGATAATCACTGTAATCTGATGTAGCTATTTATCGACCACTACTATTCTTACGTAGTACTATTAGTTATTCTGTGCTATTGTGGGTATTATATACTCGGATACCCTGATACCCGGAACTGACGCCAAAGCGAGCACCTTTTTAAGCATGAAATCATCTCATCATCAAGTGATTCAAGTCTGTAATGTCCTAATCAATCAGGGAACAAACCTCTCAAATATACATAGCTGGATTGCCTCAACGATCATCAACAAGTTGTTGTTCATCATCGAGTCTTTTTTTGTGAGCTTATTTTTTAATAACTTCATTGATGAACTCGATGCGCAAGTCCAGGTGGAGGTCTGAAATGTCAAAACGTACCCCAGGATTTGTACCCAGGAATTCCTGATCTCTTCAACCACTAGACCACGGCGGTGTGTGAGGTATTTGCCCCTGATTCTGCGATTCAATCGACTTAATATAAGAAGTGCGTGTAAAATGTACAATTTAGCCCAGAGAATCGGCCCTAGCATTACTTTGCATAAAAAGTGCATAAACATTTTATGGTGTGCCATTATCGGATGAAATTCAGCGAATAAAAATCAACATGATCCTAGATTAACACGTCATTAGCCATCGCCCATGGGGCTGGAATCGAACCTTTTTCTGCTTTTCCATGTTAATTAAGCAGATTAAAGGCATGACCTACTTTTACCCCACATGAGGTATATGATCCTATGAGGGCTAACACAAGAGTAAATGACAAACAGCTTAGGAACTTATACGAAGTGAGATTTGCGAATAGGAGGCGACTTTAAAGTACGTATACGGTAGCTGCCAAAGACATTAGCTGGAAAACCCGTTGCTTTTTTTATTCTATGACAAGAAAGCGCTTTGCTTTCATCTTAACTGACGTGTTTTCAAAAATCTTGAATCATGTCATGCGCAAAAGAAAATGTTTAATCAGTTTCCAGCGTCACCAGTGTGCTGAAGGCCAAGCGTTTCCTCTTGGTACAATAAAACAAGGCTGTATTTTTCTCAGATACAATTAATTGGAGATAATTAATAGGCAACTTTTGGTTAGACTCACTCTATTGTAGATCTCTGCATTCTTAAGCAAGTTTTGAGCTCAAAAGCTGACCCATTCCGGATATCTGTCCCCATACTAAAAAAAGATGGAACCGCAGAAAACCCAACATTAGCAATATCACATTGGTTATTCTGTTTAAATCTATACCAGTGTGGTGTGTGCTATGGTGCCCCCTATGGGGTAACGTATGAATGATTTAAAAGAATAATGCTAATTAATTGGAGGAATATTGCTGGTTTAATTTGAAGTATTATTAATAGGAATCATGTTACGCATCAGTTAATATTTGCGAATCCCAGATTTATGTATTTAGGTAGGTATCATCACCCGCGTCAAGGGGTTAACATTCTTCTTCGAAGCTTCGCAATATTCTTGTCAAAGATACTCGTATTTCAAGACCGAAAGTATTTAATCCGTGAAGACCTATGGATCTGAGAAGTGGTCCCTGACTAAACCTAAGCGTACCTATTCACAAAGCCAACAATTGTTTGAGAGAGACCAAGTAATCTCTTGTTTTGGAAGTTAAATATCGCACAGAAAGCTATAGAGATTGGATTGGAGTTTCACTAGGTTATAAAATCCATAATGAGCATATTCGTAGGCGAACCAAAATTACTTACATAGGTCTCAGAATTTACTCGCAAGCTGAAAACGGCAGTGGGCAGGCAACAAATCTCACAGAGCGATAACGCTGGGGAGTAAAGGTTCTCGCATGGCGGAGGAGAGACTCCATGGACCGACGACATTGTGATGGTCGCTGGGATCGTTATTTGTGGTTTTGATTGGTGAAGGCCAATGTTTTTAGCCTTCAAGTGTCAAAGTGTCTTCTTGTGTCGAGTTATGATAAGGCCGAAGGTGGAAGTGCACTCCACCAGTAGGTATATCACCATATGTTCAGCAGTGGACGTAAGTGGGCTGAAAAATGATGAAGGAATGAATAAATACTTACATTTAATCATGAATCCTAGGTACCATTATAAGGTTTGTACGCATATATTATCGGCAATCACGCTTAAAATGGTATATTCCCAAAGCTTTTGAAATGCTAGAAATAATAATACAAAACCCTTCAGAAGTTATTGCGTTAAATAAACACAATAAGTAAACCCAATTTAAATGCAATCTGCAAACATTTGCTCGTACCTGCTTACAAAATAACTTTTAACAACCTCAAAACCTTACTACGTTTCATCCTTGTTAACCCTAAACCGAAATAGCGTAACAATAACAAAATTCAAATCTTCAAAGGGATTCTCGGATTCGCGACGCATGAGTGGTCACATGACAAATTGCCTGTCGGCGGAAGCTAGAGACAGATTTCGCAGGACGCGACTTTTGGTTGAAAACTTTTTGCTAACTTGAAAGCTGAAACATTCATTTTACTTTTTTTCACTTCAAAATAAGTCTGTTAGCCTCCGCTATTAAAACTATGATATCCAAGAATGCTGGTTCCTTATCACACGTGTGTCATCGGTCATTTTCTTTTGAATTTTTCGTGGCCACAATTGTTGGAGTGAGACATAAGCAGCAAAATCATTGTATTCATTTTAGCACAAAACATATTTTCTCAATCAATATTTTGGGGTAGGTGTGATGTTTAACAAAATTATATTATAATGAAATAAAAATACCCACGACGCGACGGGACTAGAACCAGCATCTTATCCTCGAGCCGGGAACGTTTTAGCCAACTGATTAACAAGAGTCCTGATCCTGACGCAGATTTAAAATTTTTGAGCCATATTCAGCATAAGTGCTGATTTTCAATCAATATTTGTAGATGTTACCATCAATGTTGTGGCAATCACTTGAAATACAAAACCCCTATATCCCTTTGTAGGACCTGAAAAGGCCAGCCTAGCTAGCAACCAGGCTTCCATCGAAGAGAGCCAAGCAGTGTTCGCATTCAGTATGTCTATGTGTTTTTGGTTGTAGGTTAAAAAAAATATACTCGAAAAATCGCGTCCGACGTAGGATTTTTCAGCTGAACCCTTGCAATCTCAGGTAATGTATGATTTATGGGTTGCAAATAGAAAAAAATGTTGTTAAAGCGGAATAAGCTAAATTGTGTTGAATGATATTCGAGAAAATAACTCATTTCCTAAATAATATTTTTAACATGAATTATTGCTACAATAGTTGCTTTTTCTTTGTTTGTCTTTTCTTTTTAACATCCGGCTACATCAGTGTAAATATTTCAAACAATAGGTACAATCAAACTAACTATTTTCATGGGATGCAGTCGGGTCACCTGAGGAGTTAAGTTAATTGGTTATATGGAGTGGTTGAGATGCATTATAATCAATGAAAGTACACTTCAATATTCTTAAAAAATGCATCAAAATATACAAACTCATCATTTACCAACTACAGCAAATAAAACGAAAGTGAATCTTATTCTGTTTTCTACGTCTCCATAATTCGATTACTCTCCCTTTCATATCAATTTACCCGAGATAGTTGTATTTAACCGCGTTTTGGGGAGAATTTTGGATTATGGCGGATTAGGGTGAATATTTTTGGGTAATTTCATTAACATAAAATGTGTGGCTGTAATGTTATGATCGGATTTTGAGACCTTAAGCGGTGGTGGTCATAAATACATTAATACATCTGTTTAATGGTACCAACCTTGAAGGGCTAATGCGATAGTCGGCAATAGCTGATACACTATACTTAATAATATACGAATTAAATAAGAATGTAATTCTTTATATAAATAAACTTACTTGTATTCATTTAGGATAAAATACACAGTAATTCAAATAAATAAAAAACAAAGAAGTTTACCGCCTTTGTGTTAAAAGTGGTACCCGGTGGAGGGTGAGGTGTGGTGGAGGTTACATCAGAGGAATTCAAATTTATGCTAGGTTTTGGTAGTGGTAGAGTTTATTATAAGTCGTGGCTACTACTAGATACAACTGTCAAACCTAAGTATGTGACCATAACTACAATTCTAATTGTTGTATTCTGGAATGCAGAGCTGAAATAGCCAGTTAATTAGTCTGTCGAGGATTCCGGGTGAAGTGTGTTTCCACTTACAACCTTATCATTTACACGTTACATAAGGTATATTGACGAGCAAGCGTCCTAGATACAATATATATTATTATTTATAACCATGAGGTATGAAAGCTAGTTCCTCAGTTTATTTAGAATACTGGGTGAAGTGCGCTTCCACCTTCGGCCTTAGCATAACTTGAATATCAGACGAGATGAAGGCCAAGCACCTTCTCGTAGTAATATAAAAAAAAGAAAACCTTTTTTTCAGTAGGTTATAGGACATTAGGACATTAACTATAGGACATTAATAGGACATTAATTTTTACACAGCGCCATCTAGCCCCAAACTAAGCATAGCTTGTAATATGGGAACTAGATTACGAATAGAATACTTAAATAATACGGTACCCAAGCATAGATTTGTATTGATACAAAAAATATGTTACGTTCAAAACTATTATTTTTGTCAGTTTCAAAACATTTATTATGTATATTTGGGAATTAATAGAAGCACAAAAGCTAGCAACATTTATTATGATACCCTACAACAACCACATAAGTTCGCATATGAAACTGCACTACATCATTTGATGCCACATTCACCGGAGTGGGATAATTTCAGCATGGCGCCAGCTGGCCTGCAATAATTCTTGTTAGGCTCAATAGAAACAATGATTCTGGGGAAAATATATATTCTGACAAAACTGGTAAAGGTATCCTGTAGAATCCACTTATAGCGGTGATACAGGTTGATGTTTTTGTTGAATGCTCTTTTCATTATTGTTGATAACCAAGCGTTTGACTACCAACTCGCTTGACAACAAATCAAAAATATGGCCTTAGATGGACAATTCCGGTTTATTAGAGATTTAAGTTTAATTACTTGAATCTCTAATAAACCGGAATTGTTTTTGCGATTGCCTATTGCTATAGGCAATCGCGTCTGTAAAAACTAATTCGTTAGTAAATTCACAGTGAATTTGTGTATACATATATAATTCGTAATTTTAGTAAGCACCTTAGCTTAACTTATGGCGGCCACTATCTTGCGCGTTTGACTAGTTTTTTTTTTTGTATGACGAGGAAGGGCTTGGCCTTCATCTTACCTGGTTGTTTTGATATGCTGAAGGTAAAAGAGCACTTCAACCGGAATTCTCAACGGAATTCTCTTCTGAGGAAGAGTATTCAGGTATTTGGAAGTAAGATACCAGATCTTACCTCCAAATACCTGAATTATAACACAATAATTTATAATTGTTGTTATGGCGAAAGACTAAGGTAAGATGGTGGTAGCTAGTCAGGCAGAATTCAACAAATTCCTAGCACCAACAAAGCTACGCACATTATTGTTAATTCCTAGGAATTGAACCCGGGATCTCTGGATCAAACACCGGTGGGTGAAGCCTCAGAGTCGATAAATAAGCACCTCTTCCACATACGGGTATTATGCAATACGTTAAATGACTGACGCTGAGGGCCATCAAAATATACCAACCAAAAACCAGATGGACATCAAAATGATCTGGTTAATATTTTTTCTAAATAAGATCTCTCCTGCAGGCCAAGCGAATAATAGAAAAAATCGTGTCCAACAGTAAACGGTAACGCACTCGGACCTTTTTCGACGTACGGACTCTTTACGATATCTGCGTAATGCGATGACGTCACATGTACGTTACAAGTCACTAGCCAATAGGCAAGAAATCTCCCGTTTCATAGCGGATAAGGGACCTGTTCAAGTTTGCTTAATATATCCGTGTATTTAGAGCACCCTGTGCCATATTCCCATGAATGTAACATGACGTCCCATATTTCCCCACAACTTTCGTATAAGACAGACCGCCTCACACTTGCGCCTGTTTTTTGGTTGACCCTCACAGACCCTCGGTAATTTGTTCGGTTTTATTATGAGGATATTATTAAATCTTGCGGGGGAACTGCGGGTAGTTTTATTATGATTTCGCGAAAAGATTTATTTATAAATATATAAAAATATTCCACATCTAACTGCTCAGAATCATTACGGGTGTCATCTCCTGCCAAGCGGGGAACATGATTTAAATGAATTTAATTAGCCTTCACATTAGTTTTGGTGGGCACATAGTTTATGATAAGTTTGATTTGGGCCAATATGAAGTTAGAGTTAAAATAATAAAAATAAACCTAAGTTAATCTGCATTTGTAGGTGCTCCAGTTTTGGAGGTGGCTTATGTCTCCTTTGTGTATTGACGGTTACAAGTTGTTCATATGTGTTGTGAAAGCCTGCGCTTAAGCTCTAACAAGATCCAATTATATTAACTAGTTGTCATTTTCTCAAGTCTCTTTCTTCAAGTCTCCTGTTTCTCAAATGAGAGACACGTAAACAAATATTTTTTCCAACTTTAGATGGATGGATAGTACAAGTAAAGGTGATGGAATGATGTACATCTGTTTCGTTTAGTTTTGTCTAAATCTGTTCAGCCGTTACAAACATCCACAATTTCGCATTTTAATTTATAAAGTATTGGTTAAGCGGTAAGAACATATCTATTAAATTACTCATATACATAATCTCTTCTTTTTGTACCATATTCAGTGGTTCTTATGGGTATCCCAAAGTTGCTTGACTCTCAAATATATACAAAGCAAACCTGACAATAATAGCCCCTTTCCGTTCATATTACACAAAATTACAGCATCTAGGTCTGTCAAAGGCATCACGGCATTCTCAGACAGACCTTTCTAGATCTCTGTCTCTGTCAAAGACATAGCATTGACAATACAATAACTAAAGCCTAGAAATCTTGGCTATTGTCTGATGGAGACTATTCACAAACCTAACAATTCATTTTCAACATAAAGCAATACCAAGTTCAAGAGATCATTCATATGGTAGATATGCCAATTTGCACATGGTCGTCGGTACCTATTTAATATGCTGTCATCCTGTTTTAAGGGAACATAGTAAAATCTTCAACTTATTCTGTAACCAAACTCCGTTTTGACTAGATATTTATGGTTAAAAAATATGAAACAGAAAGGCAGTTTGCTTCGCTACGACGGGTAAGCGTTTGGCCTTCATCACACCTGGTGTGAGAAAGCCTAAGGTGGAAGCGCACTTCACCCGGTATTCTCAATCCACTGATTTAAGATCTACAGGTCCCGGGTTCCATACTCAGGTGGAGTACAATATTGTGCTTGGTTTGGTTGGTGGTAGGACTTTATTGGTAGCTAGCCAACATCTTCTTCTTTATAATCATCACCTTATTCTGTCGCCATAACAACAATTCTAAAATTGTAGTGTTTTTTTCATTTAGAGGTAAGATAGCTAGTTCTTCAGTTTGTTAAGGATTCAGTTCTGAAGTAGATTTGTGCCTTGGCTCAGAATGGATGCCAAATGTACACGAGATATTCGAAACATTTCTATCTGATTCTTATTCCATGAAACCTCAAAGCATCCGCTTCCGGTGCCTTTTGTACAAAACCCTTTGACTCATAATCGGTGGAGTGTAAGATTGAAACGCATTTCAAAGAAAGTTTATTTAATGTTCATTGATATGAATAATTCAGTGTTTATGAAGACCGTCGAGGTTTTGATAAACTTTGCACTTACAAATGTACATGATAAACAATTATTCTGTTTATCAAGTCGTTTTTGTAATGTGGTATTATATATATTTGTAATACTGGCCAGTATTTTAAATAAATAAATATTATAGGACATTAATTTTTACACAGCGCCATCTAGCCCCAAACTAAGCATGGTTTGTAATATGGGAACTAGATTACGGATAGAATACTTAAATACTTTTTTTAAAATACATACTTACTATATGATACAACACCCAAACACAGAACAAACATCTATATTCATCACACAAATGTTTGTCCTGGGTGGGAATCGAACCCACAGCCTACAGCGCAGAAGGCAGAGTTACTACCAACTGAGCTATGAGGCTTGTTAAAGTATTGATGCGGTAGAACGGACCGAATGGCCCATACAATTTCATTTGTACATTTTTTGTGGTCACTTATCTGTATTTACAAATAAAAGTATATTTTTTCTGTTGAAACCGCTTCTCCGTCGCTCTAAATTATGTAGGCAGCTAATTGATAAGACAATTTTGCTTATCAATTAGCTGGGTCTTAATTACTTTCCAAAATATTTTATCTAAAATATATTATCTATCATAATTTTCATAATAAAACTGTCTGTTGTGGTTTTCGTATGTGAAATTAACGTTACAGGTAGTAAGTTCCATTTATACATGTACCTATATAGGTATGTATATTACATATTATTCGTATTATTATATATATAAAATATTGCAGATGTTACTTTCTTTTCTTAAGAATCTTGTTTCTTTTTACTGGAAAGGTTTCTCCAGTAAATATAGTAGTTACCGAAAGACACAAGAAAAAAAAACTCCCATAAGAGGTTAAGTTCGCATTTAACATACTTTTAACTTTATGTTTGTGTGCTATTTTTTATGTGTGTGAGCAATAAAGTGTGAATCTATTAACAGATAAATCATCAATCACATTTTATAATCTGTGCATGCAAAATCCAATTCAATCAATGACGAAGATTGAAAATAAATGTAATCCCCGTAAAGGAACGAACAGCACGCGCGATACTTTCAACATGCTAATGTTTATGCTAATCTGTTTAACGTCATACTATTGTTAAAAAGCACTAAATATAATGAATACCATAAAATCTCAAATAAACGTAACTTCTAAAAAAATAACAAAATAATAACCAGTAGAACTATCTGAAACGGTCATTCCCATTAGTTACGGTGATATTCAATCTTACATAAATAGTTATAGTAGTAGTAGTAGTATATAGTAGTTGCTAAAATGCCAAACAGTAAAACTGAACGGAACAGACCGAATTCTTATGTTTTGATGATATCGAAATTTTTAGTTGGTGTTCTAATTATGTGTGGATGAATAAATGAGTCGATGGAATAATGAGGTTTTGGATCGGTATTTGTGGCGTCGGTTGGGGGAGGGCTATGTGTACTGAAATCATGATGATGATATAAATAAATAATACGGGATATTTAACACAGCTATCCAGCCCAAAAAAAGAAGAAATTGTATGTGAACTAGGTTATAAATAAATAAATAAATAAATATTACAGGACGTTAATTTCTCACAGAGCCATCTAGCCCCAAACTAAGCAAAGCTAATGGGAACTAGATTACGGATAGAATACTTATATACTTTTTTTTAAAATACATACGTACTATATTATACAACATCCAAACACAGAACAAACATCTATATTCATCACACAAATGTTTGTCCTGCGTGGGAATCGAACCCACAACCTACAGCGCAGAAGGCAGAGTTACTACCAACTGAGCTATGAGGTTTGTTATGGATACATAAATAAGATATATAAACGTTATAGTGACGTATTTCCGAGTAATTGACTCATTTGTTTGACCTTGTTTATTTACAAACTGTCTCCATCACTTAATAATTTGTGCCTCAAACCAGGCCATAATGTAGTGAATTAAGAATACTTTACTAGTCTCATTCTGGACTGGAGTAAAACATAAAAAACAAAAGAGATGCCGAAACCAGGGATCGAACCAGGGACCTTTAGATCTTCAGTCTAACGCTCTCCCAACTGAGCTATTTCGGCGGTGACAGAGTATCTGAAAATATAGTACCTATTATAATTACTAGTAGTCCTTACCTTACTACTTAGTCGTCCTGCTAGTCTTACCATTTTCATCACGAAAGTCTTAGCAATTATTCGCGGGCCATAAAAAAAAAATTAAAGTTACTTGAGATTAATTGATCAAGCTACTACGGAATACCTCAAATTCCTATTATCAATACTGATGGCAGTAAATCACGTAATTTGAAATACTACTCAGCAAGAGGCCATCTGTCTTCATGACGCGTATAGATACAAGTGCTACAGACCACTTGAGTGCCCGAAGCCCCTCTTGAATATGGATTAGCGTTACAATGGATTTACACAAAGCTGCTACAAATTTTGAGAGCATATTTGGATCTTTGGGGTCGGATTGTGATGGATAGTTGAATTTTTATTGTAAGCGTTTGATGCGTATTAATTTGGTCGTACATTTTAATATTCACTTCATTATCATCATTATAAATGATTTTCACAGAGTCTTAGTATTCTTGGATCCTTAAAGATTATCAAATAAGTTCTTCAGATACCTACTTACTGACAAAAATAAGATACATGATATTTACAGGTAATCAACTGGGTCCAGACAGAAAAAAACGTGTCCCTATTTTACAAACCAAAAACTGGTTTCCTGTACAAAGCAGACGAAAATAATGAAGCCAAATGAGAATCAGATACGCAAAATAAAAACATCATACCATTAATTTAGAACCATACATTTCCCTCATTAAGCCGGCGTCGGGTTTCCAAATGGAACGTGGCATTTGAAACCGGTTTTAAAACAAGGGTTTCGTACTTTTTATGGTATAATTGCTAATTTGGATCATTTCGCCCTTCGGTCTCAGCTTAGCGGGAGCCTCTGTATGGGAAATCGAAAAAATACTTTCTAATTGGCGAAGAGGCGCAAACAGTATACCTCACCATCCAATTTTCGTATAGCTGGCAAGTATGATCTACCCCTAGCAACGAAATTTAATTACAGGACAGGACATTAATTTCATACAAGCAAATAAACTTATTGTATTGTATTGTACAGCGCCATCTAGCCCCAAACAAAGCATAGCTTGTAAAACTACCTAGATTACGGATAGAATACGTAAACTTTTTTTTTTGTGTGAATACATTACTTATAATTCAAAACAACACTCAAACACAGAACAAACATCTACATTCATCATACAAATGTTTGTCATGTTTGTCCTGGGGGGTACCACAATCTCTGAGAGCATTGTTGTTTTGATATTACTTTACTTTTGTCACTATCTATCCAGTGTAGAAAGAACGAGATAAAAGAAATATAATACCACAACGAAAACTCTATAAGACGTTGTGGTTAGGCCCCTGGGTGGGAAGTTACTATACCAACTGAGCTATGAGGTTCGTTGAAATCGCCTGCTTTTGCTCGTATAATGGTTGAATGATCGCAATACTGGTAGGTCTGTATAGGTCCACCTGGCAAGTGGCCTGCCAAAGTCTGCCTGTGCTAACTGGTAATGCTCTCTCGAAGATACTTATCCTTGTTCTGGCCTATTTCTAGATAAGCCGAAATGTCAAGAGATAACAACATTAAGATAAAAAAGGTCTTAGCTTTGAGAGCCCATCATTTCACCAGACCCTTCAAACCAGAGCACAGCTATTAATTATTTTCTTCTATGTAGGTATTATAGTAATCAGTCACGCGTGTTCATTTTCTACGTAACAGTGATCTGGCAAATCGATTCAAACTATTCGCTTTATTAGATTATAATGCATTCCATTCAGACACCTGTCGCCCTAAGGCTTCCTGAAGGCTAGCTGTTGAGCCTATTACTCCAAACGCCAGTATTCCCAGTCTGAAACCTAATCTTATCTCAAGTATGCTGCTCTGACAGATAGACACACTATCATAACTACAAATATAGTAGGTGTTAATACTTTCCATTTCACTGTGAATCAAATGGAAAGATTCACAGTGTCACATAAAATTATGAATATTTTTTTAAAAGACTAGCTTTTACATGCTTTGGTCGTAGGTATAGTAACTACCCGGATAAAATGTTGATCCCGCTGGCATAAAATGGTAAAAGTATAAAGAAAAACAGACAGTTTTTTCCGCCATCTTCGAATTAATATGAATACATGGATGGATGGATATAATGTCCAACCATGGACTTTATCGGGATATTATTATAATTGATTAAATTTATCAGTATTGCTGTTATTTTCCAACTTAAAATAATTTACTTGATTAAAATGTGATTGAACTGTATCCATCTCATCATTCAAACCAGGCTCGTGACGTTCACAGAAAGATCACCCCAAACCCAACCAAAATTGATACAAGTTCACATTCAAAAGTATCAATCCACAGACGGATACAACTCGACACTGATGTATCACTTATTCTGTCCGGTTTTTCGTAGGGATGGGATTGGATAATGTTAAGTTACGTATACGGAACTGTTAATCTACTGAGAAAAGGTTTTATTCCCAAGTCAATAGTATCTACATCACAAAATTCAAGTGAATTATTGTTGGTTGGTGTATTATCTACCATAATTCATTAGTGTGGTATATATACATACAATCTCAAATTTGTATACTTCGGAGAGTAGGTGCAGGAACTCTACGATCTTATTCCGCCATCAGTATTTACTCTGTCATCCGATTGTGCCAACGTTTTAAAACGTCATCGGTATTTATAATCTATATAATTCACTGCAGTTTCTTGAAACCAGCGTCAGTAGCTTTCCATTCAAATGCTTTTTATAAATAGTTTTGGAGTTTTTTTTAATGTTCGCTCCACTTCTTTTCTATTATCAGTTAAGAAACGAGAAATTTATCGCTCTTTTGAAGCTAAGATACTTATCAATCAAATAAAACCAAAATCCATCGTAGACCCCTCTGGACCTATTTCACCTCAAATGAACATAAACAATTTATTATACGAGTTATGATGTATCAAAAAATTATAGTTTAGCTAAAAGTTCCGTATCCGTATTTAAATCCGGTTTCCGTAGTCCTGCGTCATCTCTAGTTTGAAGAGCCAGTCCCTTTATTTCGCGCCCTCAGTGAACATAGTGAGGGGACAAGGACCACCGTAATCCGACGCCAGAATCTTCACAATTACTTGCCCTTACGTTCACACTCAATATTGCTTTGAACACAATAGAGGTTGTGCGAGAATAAAATGGAATGGAAGCGTCTACGATCCGATTTTTTAGCAACTATTTATGTAGGTGTCTATTTAAAATGTTTACTATATGCACATAGATGTTTTTTTTAACGCTTGGCAAATTTTTGGTTAGTCAAATTATGGTGTAAATGAGATTCAGTTCCGTCAAGAAGGTTAGTGGTAAGATTTTATTTAAGAATTGTTATTATGGCGACAGAAGCCAGGCGGGCTTCTGTCGCCATAATAACAATTCTTAAAAAAATATTATTGTATTCCGGCTTTTAGAGGTAGGATAGCCAGTTCCTCAGTTTGTTGAGGGTTCCGGGTGAAGTGCGCAAACACCTTCGGTCTTATCTCAACTTGTAACCAGGTGAGATGAAGGCCAAGCAAATGCTTCCCCTCGTACAATAAAAAATAAATACAAAAAAACTCGAACTACGTGAATACATGTATAACTGAGATTGAAATTAATTTTGTTTTTTCTGTAAGTACTAACTAAGTACATGTTTCGAGAAAAAATACTTAATTCCATACAAACTGTCACCTACAACTAGGGCATCCAATATCGGTACTCCGAGATCACAAAATACCGAGATCCCGCATCATTTTCCAATCCCGTAAGAAGCGGGATTACCTGTGCGGGAGCGGTATAAAAAGTGTATGTGGGAGTAAATATGTTTAACCGCCTCTGTGGTCTACTGGTTCAACCCACCGATTTCAGATCCAGAGGTCCAGGGTTTGATCCCCAGGGGAGGATAATATTGTGCGTAATTTGATTGGTCGAAGGACTTTGTTTAAGTCTGCCTGGCTAGCAACCACCATCTTACCTAATTTTGTCGTAATAACAACAATTCTATAAAAATGGTGTGTTCCGGCATTTTAGAGCTAAGATAGCCGTTTCTCAGTTTGTTGAGGATTCCGGGTGAAGTGCGCCTCCACCTTCGGCCTTATCATAAGTTGTTACCAGGTGAGATGAAGGCTAAACGCTTCCCCGTCGTGCAATAGAAATAAAAAAAGAAGTCTCCAACAAAAAAATATAAACTTCAAGAGTACGTTCAAACAGAGCTCGGTAAAAAATGCAGCTAGTTTAGTTGCAGATTGGAACACAATGGAACAGTTTAACCAACATGATACATTTAATAGACTCAAACTATGCATCGCTAAAGCTTTGATCGATCTTGGTCTTGGAACCAACACAGATTATCACTTTTCGGAAACACTTAAACCGGTGAAGATAGCTGTCGAGGTTATGTCGTCAAGACGCCAATCTTAATATAGCAGAAGCTACTTTGATATACACAACATCTAATAGGCAGTTCTAAAATTTTAACATTTGCGGGAACCCGCAAATTCCGAGATCCCGCGGGATCGTAAATCATCGATCCCGCAAATACCGAGATCACAAATGCGAGATTGGATGCCCTACCTACAACCTTGCTTTTACATCCAACTTGTTTTTGCTTTTTATTTATTTCTATGTTATGAAAATTACATAAGAAAGAATATCACTTCTAGAATACTGTGCATCTGCGTTCGTATTTCAAGCAAAAGTCCCTTCGGTATTGCGATTTATCGCGTGTTGATTCAATCATAGATTCCTTTAAAATTCCGTGTTTGGAAACCAATTCGGATTATGATGACAAACGCAATTCATTTAAGATAAATTCTATGATTGATGGGCCTCATTGCTGAGAGCTTTCAAAGAGATAAGGGTGGTTAGTTTCCAGTAAGTACACATTCAGTGCACTGCAGAAAATATGTGGAAAACTACTAGATTTTTTTTATAGTACGACGAGGAAACGCTTGGCCTTAATATCATCGGTTACAAGTTAAAATAAGGCCGAAGGTGGAGGCGCACTTCACCCGGAATCCTCAACAAAAGGTATGATAGTATCGTTGTTGGTAATAATGATAATCCGGATATTAATGCTTCTATGAAATACAATAAATGACACGATGAAAAATATCACAATTTTTTTTTTATTTACAAACATGGAAGCGTATGGCACAGCGTACCTTCTTGGTTCCGACAGAAAATCAGCGCGCAGCATCAACATGTAGGTTAGTTGTCTAAAGTTATATTTCTTGTGAGTATGTTATTATTGTATTATATCTATCTTTCTTGCAGTCTGTGTTGTCTAACCTGTGTTAAATAAAACATTTTCTTTCTCTCTTTCAGAAGTATTTTCGGATCATACGAAGTTCGATTTTCAAATTTACCACATTCAATACAGTTGTAAGAAGGTCGGATGATGAAATCTACAAAGTTCCGTGGCCACCATAGACTATAAATCAAGACAGGCACAGCAAGTGCATCAATTCGTATAAGCGTGCCACATTTTTTTTTTAATATTTATTATTACGTCACTAGAGTGATTAAGTGTTGGTACCAGCAGGGCTCTTATTGTCAACTGGTAATCAACATTGACTTCATTTTTGACATATAAAACTAACCTAAACTTCAACTGTCACTTTTGTCTTTATTTTGACAAATCCTGGCATAGTTTGACCACTGGTACTCTGGTACTCGCCTTGAAGTTCACTGGTACCTAATGGATTTCAAGTAATGAAATCAGGCTTCAGGTTCCCACATGTATTTTATTTATTTTATTTTATTTTGTTTATTTTACGATTTTAAGAAAACTTACAGCTAGGCTTATACATTTAGGTGTATGTTTTAGATATCATGCATCAAGTATACATGATATGCTGCTGAAGGCCAATTAAAAGTTTCCAGTAGGTATAGTATCTATCTTTCAACCAGTTGCAATAACTTTGGATTCTCTCTCTCAGTCCAGTTAGCATAACATTAGATAGTAGGCCTTGCTTGACAAAACACAGAAACTAATAAACAGCTACTGGGATCGACTCCCATTCATCAAAGGACTGACAAAGTACCGAGGACCTATCAAAATACAGCCTTTGCCTAAAACTGTCAAACATTTCATATGCTAATGCCTTTTGAATGTACTCAGTTGCTATAGTTTATTGTTATGGTAAGAGGATCTTAGCTTAGTAAGTTTACAAGATGTTGTAATACACACTGCTAATCAAGTAGTCAAATAAAAAAATATTAACCGTTTCAGTGGTCTAGTGGTTCACCCACCGGTATTAGACCCAGAGGTCCTAGGATAGATCCCCAGGGGGATACAACTGTACTCGGCTTAGTTGGTGGTAGGACTTGTTTTAAGTCACAATCAAAACGAGTACCACGATCGTTAACTAATTCTGACGCTATATCAACAATTCTAATGAATCTTATCTTATTTATCTTTATTTTTGTACTTCGGCATTTTCAAGCAAGAAAGGGTAGTTTCTCAGGTTGTAGAGGATTCCGGGTGAAGTGCGTTTCCTCCTCTTATGAAAGATGAAAACCTAGCAACAAAACATTTATTTATCAAATCGAATACTTAAAGGGTCTTACACTATTGCTTTTGTATTTTTAAGGCAAAATTTACTTATCTGATTCTCCGTGTGTATCATGTGAACCCAACCGTATCTAAGAGCTTTGGATACCGATTCCAAATGCTCCTGAAATTCAAAGCAGGCAGTTCGCAGTCAATAAGTGCCACGCAATTTATTGAAGTGTTCCGTAGGTTTTTAGTGCTGTTCACTTAAAATGTAAAATTAAATGTTTTGGGTGCTGAAGCTATAAAAGTTAATCTACCATTGATATAGGGATTCTTAAGTTCTTGAATAGAAACTTGGAGAACAAAGATTGCATAAAATAACATAAATATTTCAGGACATTAATTTGACACATCGCCATCTAGCCCCAAACTAAACAAAGCTTGTAATATGGGAACTAGATTACGGATATAATACTTAAATACTTTTTTTTAAATACATACTTACCGTATGTTACAACACCCAAACACTGAATAAACATCTAAATAATTCATCACACAAAATGTACGCAGAAGGCAGAGCTATTAGCACATTTATTATCCCAAATCATGAAAGCCGCAGGAAATGTATGGTTAGAGATTGCTGTATGAGACATTTTCACATGTCAACAGGCTGTAAGCCTTTGCTAACAGAAATAAGAATCCTCCAGAAAAAAGCAACATAGTTTCGATAAATCACCACGCTTGGCGGGCGGGTTGCTGTCAATCTCTTGTATCTAGAAAAAATAATATAAGAAGCGGTATATTCATTTTCTAGTTTACTGTGGTGCATGGATCGCAATGTAGGCTTCAGTAAAAGTACTTGCCCTAACAAACCATTACGGTCGACCCTCAGGGGTAAGTATGCGTGAGCGCTTATTGGTAATTATGGTATGGGAGCGGTAATTATAGCTTCAATATACATCTTGCATTCTTAAAAGTGGAATTCATAACTACCATCATACGGGTTACTTGTGTATTAGGTATTCATGTATAAATTTCCTATAGGTATTGGTTTTACTGATTGAATACTCACGAGCCAAGTTTGCTCAGTTTGGGAATCAATGTGGAAAATTTATGGGTGAAATAAATAAAAACTTAAGCCTATTTTTATCCGAAACAAGTGGCCGGTACCTATATAGTGTGTTTTGGAGCTAAAATGTATCAAAAACCATAACGCTTAAGTTAAGGCACCTCAAACTTCAAGAACCCAATCCATTCTTGTGCTCAAGCAAGAACTTTGAATTTGGCTTAGTCACAATGTAATGGTACTTTACAAACAGTTCCATTAGTCTAATTAATTATTTAGAGAACTTGTGCCTTTGACCATCTTACCACCTCGCGCTGACTTATTGCTAATCCTTGTAAGAGGTTTCGAGGTATTTTGTTGTAAGGATTTGGACCAATTCCGTGTGATAAGTGATTTAACCGGGTTCCCGGGTTCGATCCCCAGATCAGAGTACAATATTGTTGCTTGATTGGTTTGGTGGTAGGATTTTGTTTAAGTCTGCCTGGCTAGCTACCGCCATCTTATCTAGTTCTGAAATAATTAGGTGAGACAGCTATAATAAAATAACTTGAAAATCAGGTGAGATGAAGGTCAAGTAACTTCCCCGTCGGATAATAAAAATAAACGTTACGCAGGTATAGATGAGCCAGTCTAAAAATGAACGCCCTAAAAATAGCAGATATGTAGACCCTGAAAAATAGATGGGTTTGTAGTTTTAGTAAGTATTTTGTTATCGATACATTGCCTTGAATTCAGTAGGTACCCAGGTACCTATTTAGTACAAAGTTTTAAGTAACTTTTATGGTAAGGTATAATTGTGCCCAAATTAATGACGCGGGGTAACCTGTTTCTTACGTAAATTTGTCTCAAGAGGTTCTAAAGGTATTTGCACATATCTGTAAGGTAAAGTTTGATGGGTATAACCGGTGTGATTTAGGTGGATTCGGTGAATTATTGTGTTCGGAAGTTGGATAGGTAGGCATGACATATTAAACCCTCTTGTGAGAAAAAAAATTAAATAATTAAGTTGAATGTTTCTTCTAATCGTTATACAAAATTCAAAACAAAAGCGAGGTAATTAAAGAAATTAAAAAGCAAAAAGATATTCCGATACCGGGAATCGAACCCGAGCCTCCTGGGTGAGAGCCAGGTATCCTAGCCACTAGACCATATCGGATGATGTGAGGTTGACTGAATTTAGGGTACGTAATCAGATTATAAGAAGATCATAAACTATTTTTAGAAAGTTAAATGTTTGGCCGCCATCATCATTTGGCTGCCTGTGGTTCGACTAAAAATACTTACCGCAAAAATGTTTCATCAATATCAAAATGACAATAGCACAAACATGAAACTTCCTTTTTTCTCTAAGCTTTTTCAGTACCAGTATTGAGTGAGACATTCAAATACCTACCTCTAGCCTTTCTCTTACTTGCTTTCTCATAATCAACCATTTAAATGTACGTACCGAGGTATATCTAAAGTCACCACAACTCTCTCAGTAATCTCAAAATGCATTAGTAACCTGTCTGTTGCAAACAAGAGAATACATTAGTGGAAGTCAAACCAAAGGACAGCTTCGCTACAAATTAAACAATGGAGAATAATAGCGCCTTGAACTTTGAAGCTATTTTAATATTTGAAGATGTAAAATACATAGCTACAATGAATTTTCCTGTCGTTTCAAAAAATGGCAGTTTGGTCTCTTTCCATTCTTAGGCAGGTACTCTACTCTCCAATACCTACTCTCCAATACCTACTCTCCAATAACGATTCCTGGTTAACTGTCATTTTCATTGACACTTTACATCGAATCATCATCATTATCAATGGGTGGGTATAAAAGAAACTCCTACCTTCCTGCATAGGCCTTACCAGCTTACTCAAGTACCACCGAAGATTTCTTTTTTATTATAAAAGAAACTCCTTAAAACTTATCGGAGCAAAATATATATATGTGTGCTAACAGCTAGACAGTTGGCAATAGTTTTGAAAATTATAATTTGATATTCTCTACGGCACAGTAGCATAAAAACAAACGTAGTTTAACGTTAATTTCGGTGTATCTGACTATTTGAAAAAAACTGCAGGTTAGAATGAGACAAAATCTAGGTTTGCATTTTCAGTGCTATACTTTTTAAAAAACAATTAAACTTTTAATTATAAGTAGGTAAGTACTTATCCAAAAGTTTGATTGTTGATCTATTAAAATTATTTTACGTATGAAAAGATTTTCACAGGATTTTTTCATTTTCTTAATTGGACATGTAATTTTATTATGGTATAGTATATAAACGACTATTTGTATGATAAAGCGACAGTTTTTTAAATCTGACCTTTTTAAATCTGAGATGCTATCTATTGCGCCGGGACTTGCTACAAATTACAACGTTCATTTTAACACTGCACCAAAGGTTGTCTGGAAGAGATCCAAAGTCAAAGTGATCCATACCGATCCATAGTTCAAGGAAAAAAAGTCACGTTTTTACTAAAGGTTTTTTTTTTTTTGCGTAAATAATAGCACACACTCTGTGAAACATTCAACTGTCTATCTATAGGGTTTATGAGATACAGCCTGCTGACAGACAAACGGACGGACTGCAGACAGCGGCTTAGTAATAAGGTACCGTTGGCACCCTCACACCCCCTTTGGGTGAACACTAAAAAATACTTCTTTAATTACTTGCCTATGAATATTGCCATCGCTCTACCTTTCATCGGAAGTGATATATCACGTAGAAAGTCGCGTGCCCTCGATTCATCAAATGTAAGGAAATTCAATTTATATATTTGAATGATGGCCAGTGATCATATTACTGAATGCAGATTCAATTTGTAAGTACCAATTTTACTGAAATATATGTATTATTATGCATGTACCTCAATTTTTTGTGATAATTCATCGATAAAACATTTATTCAATAAAATGTACAATTAAACTAACTATACACAAAGGAATTAGTTAGATTAGGTACCTAAGGATCTTTACAAATGGCCTATAGGTAACTCAACTGTTCCAGACCAGCACCAGATGGAAGCCTATTATTAATTACCTACACATTACTTCAAATTATTAATATCTAGTTTCTGCCCGAGGCTAAAAAGTTTACCTATTATGTATTTGTGTTTGATTAAAATGTGTTGTTTATAAAATATAAATGAATTTTAAATTGAAGCTTCATCATCATATCTGTAGATGGTCCATACCAAGTAGCAAGGCAATTAAGTTATGAACTTTTTTTACTTGAATGGTTTAAACTCTTGACTTTGAGATTGCCCGGGTATAGCCTGGGCAAGGATGAGGTCTACGATGGAGTGAGCGTTCCTACGAGCCGCCACAGAAAGCACTAGGCTCCCGCACTAGGCTCCCGCACCGGATTTCTGTAGGATGGTTGCAAGACACGCAAACCCTAACAAAACATCAATAAGATCTTTCAGCCGTAATGGTAGACTTAAGATCTAAGCTTCCGTTAAGCCCGGGGTAGACTACTATAGGAGGTAGATCACATGCACATCACATTAGTAGGACTATAGATTAAAGGGCTTATTACACTTAGTACTGATAGAATATCTCAATTAATATTCTTTAGTTATATATATTCACAGCAGTGGACATATGTGGGCTGAAACGATGACGATGACGATCATATATTAACAAATACAATAAAATATTATGTACTATTAACCTTATTCACTAACTGTGAACAAGGGAAGCACTCGGGTTACTCAACTGGGCCAGACTAGTACCAGACGACACTGGCTACATTGCCACGCTGAATATCAAAAACCCCGCAAGATTTTTGTAAACTCGGCGGGCAGATCTCAATTAATTGATCTAAGCTTATATCCATTAAATAACTGCCACACCGAAATCCTCTCGAATACTCCACACAAGAGATTGGGGTAAAAACACCCATCCCGGCACTGTCACGTATACAACATTTAACTTTCCTATCTCGCTTGTCCGGGAATTAGTTGGGACTTTGATCGATTGCACGCGCCGACTGACCGGTGCTAATGTTAGTGTTTTATCGGACGCCAAATTGTTTTGTAGGTGGTCCGATATTGCCGCGTTTACCCTATTTTTGATTTGACAGTGTTGTGTTTGTTGACAGGTTTTGATTCATGATCCGACAGAGAATTGGATTGGTTGCAATTTTTAAACGGATCAATAAAATAATTTAAAATAGAGCGAAGGTATCAGTTGGTACAAAAATTGATAAATGCAGTGTTTGTTTTTACTTGAAAAAAATCAAATTGATAGCAAGTTTTTTTTTTATGCTACGACGGTAAACTCGGCTTTCATCTCACCTGCCCCTCAGCACGGGGAGGGGATAAACATTTTGTCCTCTGTTTTTATCCACCATCGGGAGGCAAAATACTCTCGAAGGTGGAACAGAGGACATTTTTATCCCCGCCCCGTGCTGAGGGGGCTGGTGTCAAATTGTAACTCCGAAGGTGGAAGCGCACTTTTTCTTCTTCTTATCGAGTCAATGATTATATTTACGCTATAGTAGCTAAGCACTAATAGTAGTACAGTATGTACAAAAAATATTATCATTTTCTGAGTGATCATATTAATTAGGCATAAAATAGTAAACTATAATAGTAAACTTGTTTACAAAAAAAAAACGGGGAGGTGCTTCAACTTCATATTACCTGATTTTCAAGTTATGATAAGGTGGAAGTGCACTTCACCCGGAATCCTCAACCAACTGAGAAACGTAAATCTCCAACGAACAAAGCACATATACCTAATTTAAATAACAAAATACAATTTCCACTCTTTTACCCAAGGCTGTCGCCGAAACAACAATTTTAAATTGTGGTGTTCCCGCATACAATGGCTAGATAGCCAGTCCATCAGAATGTTGAGGATTCCGGGTAAAGTGCGCAGGTCGAAGGTACTCGCCCTAATAATAACTTGAAACCAGGTGAGATGAAAGCCAAACGCTTCCCAAAAACTAAGTACCGCGGTTAAAATCTTATTTTGTAAAAAATATGTAATAAAACGTGAGAAAATGACTTCCCCACACTGACTTCTCAATCTCAATTATCCTCCTCCTAATCACAACAGTAGGTAACTAAGACAAGTCCCAATCCTTGCATAATGACGGCGAAAAGCCATCCGACGCCAAATCCTCGTCGAAGCGTATCGCCTCGCTTCGTATCGCATCGCATCGTATCGCAATTAGTGTAAAGCGCAGTCCAAAACAAAGCTTGCTTGATCCGAGTCCGCTTTGTGACAGGGAAATCCGATGGAGTCACATGGACCTAGAGATTTTAGATTAGCAGCCGTAACACAACAATTTTAGAATTATTATTGTTATGGAGACAGAATAGGAAAGATGGTAGTAGCTACCAGGCGGACTTCAACAAAGTCCTATCACCAACCAAACCAAGCACGTTATTGTCCCCTGGGGATCGAACCCGGGACCTCTGAATCTGACATATGTACTCGTATATATACCATAGGCGGTCAAACCACCTGATGTTAAGTGCAACTCTTGCCAATAGCAAAGCCTTACTGCGTAGGTCATAATTATCCATAAAGAACATGACCTACGCTGCACTGAATTGCGCCCATCAACTTGGGACATAAAGGTGCTAAGCCCCGAGTGCCTGTAATTTCACCGGCAACCATATCCTTCAAACAGAAACACAGCATTGCTGCTCGTATTGATGTTTTTCGGCAATGCAGTTGAATTAGGTATGGAGGTATTAGGTACCTGGAGGAGCCCTTTGAAAAGGAACTCTACTTCTTACTCTGAAATGAGTAAATAAGTACAGACTCACAATTGTTACCCTTCGAGGTTCTGATCACTACTCAGAGCGTGGATCTTATGAGGAGCCCTACTAGATATCCCCTACTAGGGGATAGTCAGAGGCACGTCCAAACTGACGTTCGGTACATGCTCACGGTATGCAAGTAGCTAGTACAGAACACGTGACAGGTTGCAAGCACATCGTCGCTTATCGGAATATTACAGCCAGTGACACATGCCATTGTGATTGGGCCTAGAGATGCCAATTTCCTCACGATGTGACCTTAATAAATATAATAATATTATAAATATTACAGTACATTACAGGACATTAATTTCACACAGCGCCATCTAGTCCCAAACTCAGCATAGCTTGTAATATGGGAACTAGATTACAATACAACACCCAAACACAGAACAAACATCTATATTCATCACATAAATGTTTATCCTGGGTGGGAATCGAACCCACAGCCTACAGCGCAGAAGGCACAGCTACTACCAACTGAGCTGCGAGGCTTGTTAATCATCAGACCATGTGGATTGTGCATGTGTCAAATACGCACATGAACTTCCGATAAACCGAAAAGTCCATTGGTGCACGACTGGATTTGAACCCACAATCTCCAGAAGCAAATACCTTATCACAAAAATGGGTCACAAATTTAGAGATCGAGTCTATATGTAAACTTAATTTCATTATTTTTCTAAGATACGAACAAATTACTGTTGCTTTTAAACTTTTGCTTGAAATATAGAAACGTTCAAAACATTATAACACAGCACAATAAAAAAAACAGTAAAATATCGGTCATATTCTATAAACTCAGTAACAATTTAATAAAATAATTTAAAAATACTATTAACCATTTTACACAACGCCATCTACCGCAAACTAAGCAAAGCTTGTAATATATGAAACTGAGAAATTTTGTTTTCAATACATACGTATAATACAATTTAAAACCCAAAAACAGACCAATCATCTATTATCAATCTCACAAATGTTTGTCCCGGATTGGAATCGAACCCTCAACCTTCAACGCAGAAGGCATAGCTACTCCGCCAATTGAGATCTACGGCCAGTTGGTACAAACAGTCAGTCAGCACTTGGTTGAATATGAACAAATAAATATCTAAAGTTATTGAGTAGCATTATGTAATTGTATAATATTACCATTTTGTAATGTTATATAATTTTATGAGGCAAATAATTTGTAAATCACTATAAAATAAACATTATAATTAATTTTTAAGTTGTTATGATAATAATAGAACTATGACGCTTCCAGGCTCTTTAACTCGACAACATTGTATTACGTAATTGTATTGTTTTCGCGCGCATCTATCAAAATTAGATTTTATGGGATTTTGAGCTTTAAGCCTTCTCGGCAAAGGATTGGATTGTAGGTTTGTTTCAGTTTCAGTAAACACTGTTTTTATTTGACAGACTTCGTACTCAATTAGTTACTTTTGAAATATGAAACGTTTGGTCATTTATTTTACTTACACATGGACATTTCGAAAATTAACTATAATAATGTGAAGCTGCTACGATGATAATAAATTTAATTTTAACTTAATTTATTGTCAAAAGATAGCCAAGCTTTTATATAACAAAATATAGAAAGGAAAAGTCTTATTACATAAAGAAATATAAACATTAATTAAACGAACTATGTACAAAGAAATCAGTCAGATTACCTAAGGACCGTTACAAACGGGCTATAGGTAACTCAACTGTTCCAGACCAGTACCAGACGGAAGCGTGCTCAAGAAACTGGCTGCATTGCCACGCTGAATATCTATGCTAATTCGCTGGCCTAAATAAGAGCCAGCCCTTGGGTCACGTGTCGCCTCAATCAAAAGCCCCGCAATATTTTTGAAAACCCGGATGGCACTGGCTCCCAACGGACCCAAGGTCTTAACTTAATTGATTTTCAGAAAGTTCGAGTCAAAAATATATCTTTCGATATTTGAATAACGAAAACTAAGATATCTCGTTTCAAATGATGATTCAGATGTTAATTTTTGACTTTTTTTTTCATTTGTGTTAAAAAACACATGCACTCTCTACAATAAAGATAAGGAGGTAGCTATGCATTTTAGTCTCACACTATAATTTATACACCAAATTTCACTTTGGAGTACGAGCACGCGTATTGATAATTTATGTTCATTTCCCATTTCTGTGATCCGATGCGTGATCAATTGACTGTTATGAAAACCATTACATCTTTGACAACACGCCCTTGAGTTTACTTTTTTAATTTGATTTAAATTACACCATCTTTTGACAAACAACTCTATTGCAAACCACTACGTTCTATATTTGAAAGATTCTATTTTCTATTGTATCGGCTGTGACTCTCTCACAAGTTCAAATGATCATCGACCTTTTGTTGATAACATAAAGGTTTATTGTTAAACAGTTTTGTTGAGATTTTTCTATCAAAGCTTGAAGTTGACACATGTAAATGATTTTATTCATCCATTTCGATTATAGATTTTATGTTTATAGGAATAAAGTTGAGATTAAAATAACTAATGGAGTTTAAAATAGTACACGATTCACACATGAGTGGATTAAAGTAGTTTGTCATATTTAATGTTAAGTTACTAGTAATTATTTGCTAATGCTATGGGCGTGAGAAAGTTTGGATTGGCCGAGTTTTTTCAGTACATTTAACTTAAATAATCGTTTTACTGATGGAGTCTTTCTAGAAGGATTTACTGTGAAAAGTTTGCACCTAACATTTCTTGTTTTCGATTTTAATATTATAATCTCACTAACAAGCCTAACCACTCAGTTGATAGTAGCTCTGTCTTCTACGCTGTTGGTTCCTGGTTTGATTCTCATCCAGGACAAACATCAGGACAAACATTTGTGTGTTAAATAAAAATAAAAAAAATCTAAGTACTCTGTCCATAATGTATCTTGTTCCCGTAGGGGACAACCTATGCTTAGTTTGGCGGTAGATGATGCTAAATTAAATGTGAATCTTAAAATTCCTTTTAAAATATATTTTTACAATTAAAAGCTGCTACAAGCAAAGGTATTCAACATGACAGGTATGCAAGACAATTCATACTGAGAATTCTAAGGGACATCAAAGGACACTCACTAATTGGATCAACCGAGAGCTATATTAGTTCGATATCTGGATACCGTGTCAAAGTACACTGACCCTTGCGCCTTAGGACAACCGACTTGCCCCTACTTATCCTATTCAATTGCTTAAGAAAATTTAACTTAGTGTCGTTTCTGATAAGATTGATAATGGAAACATTGACAATGTGGCTAAGAGATGTGATTTTGATCCTTATGTCGTTGGTATAAAGATGGTGATGATGATCCGATGTTGATGTGTGGGACTGGTGAGTGCAAATAATCAATAGGGCGCTTTTATTGACGTTAAATCATATCATAATTGTATATCGAATCAAAGTAGGTCCAAAGGGCCTCGAGGCCCAGAAAATTTTACTTTACTATATCTATTTATTTTTGTCGACTAGGTACTAAAATATAATAATTATTCCAAAGAAATTAAGAAAATTATTTCCAGTTGATAATGCCGCCGTTCCATCGATGTTTTCATAACTAATTCTAAGATTAAACTCATTTATCTAGAAGAACATTTCATTTATAGGAACTTTTGTGTCCCGATAGGTACTCGTACTCAAACTCAAGCTCCGCTCAAGAAAATGCCTCGACCATTGTTTTTTTTCCTAATTCACAAAGAACTCACGAAATCTACATTGAATTAGCTGGAGTGCTAAAAATCACACACGCTATGGTTTTTACAAAAAACATGTTCTGTATAATTGGTTATAAATAAAGTTGAAAGATCGCAGAGAAATAAGAGATCAAATGTTTCTATTTAAAATTATGAATATCTGTATTGACTCCTTTGACTTATTTATTAAACGAACTTTGAATTACATGTCCTAGGCTTAGTTCTAGGAAAAGAGATGTATTTCAGCCACGCGCAGCGCGAACTCACTACGGTTATGTATATTTATTCGTAGGTCATGCGATAACTATAATAAGAAGTTCTCCGATACAAGTCAATACATATAAAAGCGCCCTCCTGAATTCTGTTGTGAATTTAAATTAATTTTCTTGTAGGTGGTTTAAAATTTTGTATTTCTGGCTTCATATTTTGTTTTAGGTTTGTTATTTTGCATTTTGTCCACTTTCATTATTTTGTATTACTTAAAAGTGGAAACTTTGTTGGATTAGGAATTATTTTTTAATGTATTACCTTTTTATATGTTGGATCTGTACGTTTCCCGAATAAAATAAAACATATAAATAATTTGGGGTCGGTGAGGATTAGTGGTCTACCCCGGGCAACAAAAAGGCTTCAACGAGTAGCTATCAATAATATATGAAAATCAATACCGATAAACCCGATAAATAACGATTTTTTTTTAATGCAAATATTATAAGTACATCATCGTCACCATTTCTCACTGATCATACTATTAAACACGCATTACGTATTTCGACTCTTTGCTGAGGACCCTTCAGCTTGTCCCCTTCAATAGCCCCAGGCGTTCGCCATTGATGTAAGGGAGACACGTTTGTGCGGTCTCCTGTTTCATATATTGTAATCATTACAATTGTTTTTACAACATTAGATAAACCGATTTATTAAAAATATGTACTTTATCTACAATAGCATATTTTGATCTATGTGATAGATTACGACTTGAATCATCTGTTAAAAAGAGGCCTTAGAAAAGATCGGTTAATCGGAAAAAATCGGTTCATTTTTTTTAAGGCACGTCTTAAGAAATCTCATTTCGCGATGTTACTCTACATCTCAATCTTGCCCACGCAAGCTTCAGTGATCAACCTAGTCCATCTAAACTATCGAATGAAAATGCACTAGCTGATAGTAGGCCTGCCGCTGTCCTTGCATATTTAATAGCATATTTGACCTAAACATGTTTAACCAATATACACTGTACAAACTGGGGTTCGTACAACAAGGACTCGATTATAACTCAAATATAAGATGTTTATTCGGCAGTAAAAAATTACTCAAAATATTGTTTAAAAAATACAAAATAGTAGAATAGCGTCATCATACTCATAGTAAATAAGTTATTTTTGTTTATTTACGCGGAACGCAAATTTTAAAATCACAAGGCACTCTTTTGTGGGTGCTATTTTCGGGAATATTTTTAAATGAAAGCAAATATTCCCAAACTGAGCATCAAACCAAAATGTAGATCACTTAGTGTGAATAGGTTACCTAGGTGATATCCGTTTTGGGATATTCAAATTGTAGAGCTAGAGCTTTCTGTATTGTCATAAAAATACGAATAAAAAACCATTACCAGAGGACCATCAAACACATTCTAAAAAAAAAACAAATAAACAGGAATATATACAAACAAGTCCAACAATACATTATCATAATGGACATGCCTGTACTTTTCGCAGTGCATTAGACGCTTGACCAGCGATTTATCAACCAAATTTACATTCTGCAAGATTAATGGTCACTTGTCTGTGATTTTGGACAGTGTGTGTGTTATACAGGGTGTCCAAAAAACATCAAATCGTACTCAAGAAGAAACTATGAGTGTATGATTGGTAAACAGGATAATCTTTGTGAACTTATCCGTATCTGGTATCTTACTCGTATCGAGCATACTGCGTTACTAGTTCTCAGATGGTTTTTATTTTATTGTACGACTGGGAGTTAGGATAAGGCCGAAGGTGGAGGCGAACTGTACCTAAAATCCTCAACAAACTGAGGAGCTGGCTATCTTACCTCTAAATGCTGGAACACTAAAATTTTTAGTACCTATTGTTGTTATGGCAAGATTTGGTGAAGGCAGGTGGAGTAAGGCATTGACAGAGTGGTGGCTCAGAGGATTTAGTAGGGACCGTGGCAGACCACCAGCTAGGTAGACTGACGTCATTGCTACTACAGGGTAAAACCTGGATGCGAAGGGCTTATAACAGGTTAGAGTGGCGTTTGGGGGAGGAAGCTTATGCCCGGCAGTGAGTTACATAAAAGCTGTTGATGATTATGATTATTGTTATAGCGACAGAACAGGTAAGAAGGTGGTAGCTAGCCAGTCGCACATAAGCAAAGTCCTACCATCAACCAAACCAAGTACAATACTGTACTACCCCTGGGGATCGAACCCGGGACCTCTGGATCTAAAATCGGTGGGTTGAACCACTAGACCACAGAGGTTAAACTACTACTTGTCTAGGAAATGATGAGGTGTTCAGTGGAGCAAGCATTCATAAAAATCACTGAAAAATTGCGGGAACGCGAGACCTCTTTAATGGCTAACTTTTTCAATGGTACCTATGTTTCTTTGATAATTTACGTTAATTATTGAAAAATATATATAAACAAAGCGTAGTTTTTCGGACTTAAAATGAAATTGAAGAATTTGATGATATTATTTCGTAATCTAGGAACACCTTGTATACCCTTGGTCATACATACCGTCATCCGAAACATAAGTAATGAAAGGGTTGAACTTTCCACCGTGATCCATCAATCTTGGTTGACGTTTATTTTTATTGGGACTTTGCGAGGGGATGCTGTGGTACTATTTGTTTTCGATTTTGAGCTGTTTTGTGTCACACCATGATTTTTTTAAAGACTTAAAAAACTATATTTTCTTGGCGTTTCAAATGTTAATAATGTTAAAAAATTAGATGCTGCTTGGAAAACTTTATTTTAGGCTAGATTTTAAACATTATTGAGATGAAAATAACAATAGCATTTAAAAGATTTTCCATAGCAGATTAGCTAGAACGTTTTTCTATAGAAAGCTTTGATAGAGCGCCATGCTATCTGGGCTGATGTGCAAAACATTTTCCACAGTGGACATTGATAAAATTTTATTTATTAAAAATTAATACTCCTTATTGCTTGTAAAATATATTCTATATTGAAAAATCGCAAGGAAGTTCTTGTCCCCTAAACTAAGACTAAAGCCTGTATTTTAGGGTCACAAGAACTGCCATGGGTCCTTTTTACATTATTAGTTATACGTATATAAGCTAGTGATGGTGGCAGAGTTGTACCCTAGGTACACTGTTCCTCATAATAGGACAAAAATTGCCTGTATTATGAGGTCACAGATTTTTTGTTGCTCTTGCTTCTATTACCTATTTCTAATGATCTACTATTATAAATAATTCTAAAAACAATTAAAATATAGAGAATATAGATTTTGCCGATGTAGAGTGAGTGTTTGTGTGTTTTGTATTTGCGGTGAGTAGTGTTGAAGTGCTAAATGCGTAAGTTTGGGCAAGAGTGTGTGAATGTGTTGTATATTGAATGAAAGTTGTGTGTGTGTTAAAAGGGCTTGACCTCTAGGCTTGTCTAGCTCTAGGCCAGAGCCAAGATGAGGTCTACGATGGAGTAGGCTTTCGGAGAAGGTACTGCCTCTCCCGCGCACCAAAGGAACACGGCTTACCATTTGTGGTGGACGGCAGGAGGGTAGTCGCTAGCTCCTCTGTGGTCTAGTGGTTCAAGCCACCGATTTCAGATCCAGAGGTCCCGGGTTCGATCCCCATGGGGAGTACAATATATTGTGCTTGGTTTGGTTGGTGGTAGGACTTTGTTTAAGTCCGCCTGGCTAGCTAACACCATCTTACCTAATTTTGTTGCCATAATAACAATTCAAAAAAAAATGTTGTGTTCCGGCATTCAGAGGTAAGATAGGCAGTTCCTCAGTTTGTTGAGGATTCCGGGTAAAGTGCGCCTCCACCTTCGGCCTTATCTCAACTTGTTACCAGGTGACATGAAGGCCAAGTGATAACCCGTCGTACAATAAAAAAAAATAGCTACCACCAGTTATGTGATCATTCAGCCGTAACCACTAAAAATATCAGCGATTCCATTGACCGGGGTACACAACTAGCAATAAAACACACCTACCACATACGAAAACCTACCTTTCGTATTCCCTCGTCTGTTTTTCCGCACTTATACAATCTTAGAATCTTCAAGTCCAGAGTGAACAGATTCCCAGTGGCCAGTTTCAAGTGAGTCAAACGCTTGGATATCATCAATAAAAAAAACAACCGAGCTTAAAAATCGCACAAAACAGATACTGTCATTTTGTGTTTTCAAAGAATCGCTACTAATTACCCTAATAACCCCGAAATCCCGCTCACATTTCAATTTAATTGGGAGATTATACTGACATTTGACACGTTTTAAAGCTACGTACAGATAAGACGTAATTGCGATCGTTTTTTAACCTTTCTATCTGATTTTTCTTCGACTTTTGAAGCTGTGAAGCAATCTGACCAAGCAAAACACTCTCCAAGTGATTTTATACCTTAACGTGATTTGCATAAGATTTATATTTGTGTGGTCAGTTTCAAGCAAGTGGGCATCTATCAGGATGGACAACCGTTTTGTAGAATAGCGAATCGGGAGCGTTTTAAATCGCGACGATTTACGCGAAAATAATAGCTGGAAAGCAATTCCCTCGACGAATAGGTTTTTGTCGATTCCATTTGAAGTCGTTTGCTTTTATTTCCGCGGTTTTAGTCTGGAGAATGGAAATTGTTTCAACAGCTTGATTAAAAGACCACCATTTTTATGTATAGACTACCATTGTTTAGACCATTGTTTGACCACAATCTCATCTGATGGTCTTGAGACACCTATTCGCAAGTAAAACGACCCATTATAAGTAGCAACAAGGACCGAGGACGGCAAAGATTTCCACTTTGGCTGTTCCTATAATGAAGGTGGATTTGAACTGAACTTAGTCGGACCACTACGTTGGGAATGGTCGGGTACTTGGATGAGAAAGGCCAAAGATCGAATTCAGAAGAAAGAAAGAAAGAGAGAAAGAAAGAAAGAAATAAAGAGAGATAGAAAAGAGATTTATTTTTACAATAAATAAAAAATAATCAAACTATACTTAGCTACAACTAATATAAACTAAACTACACTAGGTATGACGAAAACTATTCAAATTTGGGTAAAAAAGGTACCTACCCTGACTCAGCTTTATTGCAGCATCGAGCATAATGCAACTATGATGCGCTGGTTTTCAGCCAGATCTTTATTAGTAAGAGAAGCCCACGTTCAGCAGTGGACCTCAGAGTTCTTCAGTTTGTTGAGGATTCCGGGTGAAGTGCGCCTCTAGCCTTATCTCAACTTGTAACGAGGTGAGATGAAGGCCAAGCGCTTCCCAGACAATAAAAAAATACCTTCATGATTACCTAAATCCAGGCTAAACATACCCACTCATGCATACTCCGGAAATGCTCACATACATAAGTGTTGTCGCTACATAAGTCAGGTTGTATAAATTATGTATGTTAGCACTTTGGGAGCAATTACCAGGCTTCCATTACATAACTCATCGATGCTCACTCAAGGTGGCTAGGCTAGTATGGATTTGGATTGCGACCGACTTTTGTAAGTTCTATAGAAACAAAGATAAACGGTAGATAAACTCACCAAAGCCTCATAGCTCAGTTGGTAGTAATTCTGCTTTCTGCCTTTCTGCGGCTGTGGGTTCGATTCCCACACGGGACAAACATTTTTGTGATGAATATACATGCTAGTTCTTTGTTAGGGTGTTGTATCATATTGTAGTACGTATCTATTAAAAAAATATATCCTTCATTCCATTGTAATTAATGTCCTGTAATATATACTTACTTACTTATTATTTATTTTATAATTCCATGGCTTGTTCCGTTTCCTAGTTGTACACAAAAAAAGACTAGCCTATGGGGCAAGAGCGAGCCCAATGTTTAATTATTTGGCAAGGGCATTAACAGGCACTCTACCAGTAGTGTCATTTACTTATCGACACAACCAAACGTATTTTGGAATAAAATTGTACCGTCAAGGCAATAAATATATATTTACTAAGGTAAATCATAAAGCTGAAACTAATCGAGCTTCTTTTGATTTTGCGGAAGGGGAAAGATAATTAGTATCAGGGTTTAATGTAGAATATAGAAAAAAAGGTGTGCTTTAATTTTTTTTGCTGTTTACCTAGAATTTTATTTATAAGAATTTTATTTGGATTATAATAATTTATTGTACACAACAATTTAAGAAAATTACAGGAAACTAACAGCTTAGAACACAAAACATGATCAACTAAAATAAAATTTCAATAAATTTACATAAACTTACGAAAAGGTACGAAATTACAAGTAAAAATATCAAATGGAATATCTACAAAATTAATATATTCTGGTTATTTTTTATAGGGGCTATGGTTATTTTATTTTTTGAATTAGTAACAGCTAATTTTTCATACATAAATGTAATCTTGGAAGCACACATAACATTTATTCATGCACACATCCGGTTAGTATATAATAAGTATTTTTTTGAGAACGTCCATGCCATACTAACCTAGCTCCACTGATCCTTGTCCACTCTAATAGCGGTCTCTGAATAATAATCAAACTCAAATAAAATTTCAATAATGGTGTCGCTAACTGCTTTCACATGCAAATGGAACTACATTGCTGAATGTTTCAAGTTTTAATTGTTTTGCTTCTGATTTAGAGAGTAAATTCTAAGTTACACATGTGCACCTTTTGCTTCTACATCAACAGTCCCTTCCCGTATTCTCTGAATAGGGAAGGTTGGTGGTAGGACTTTGCTTAAGTCCGCCTGGCTAGCTACCACCATCTTACCTAATTCTGTCGCCATAAAAACAATTCTAAAAATTGTTGTGTTCCGGCATTTAGAGGTAAGATAGCCAGTTGCTCAGTTTGTTGAGGATTCCGGGTGAAGCCTTATCTCAACTTGTAACCTGGTGAGATGAAGGCCAAGCGCTAGTCAGTCTCACAATAAAAAAGGGTATTGCCATAGTTATGCTTGGCAGGTGGATAGATGATTGCAGTAAAAGTCTAACATAGTAAACAGAAGTTAACAGCCTTTCTTCTGTTGATACCTCGGAGTCGGTTTCACGACATCCGTGAGCTAAGTAGTCGATTCAAAAGCCCGATAAAGACCTAAGAAGCCTTTGTACCTAAGAAATGCTGAAACGTATTTGTGTCGCGAAATAGCGATTATCAATTTTTATAAGCCATAATTCCAATAATAACATTGACTTGTTGGGGAAACAATAGTCGAATTGCGCGTATTGCGAAATTATTTGATCCAGTGTTTTCACAATCTACGCATATTTGGGATTCGTACTCAAAGAGTGCCAACGTGACCCTATTACTAAGCTGTCGGTCTGTCAGCGTCTGTCATACTAAATAAATAAATATAAATAATCTTACAGATATTAATTTCACAAAGCGCCATATAGCCCCAAACTAAACATAGCTTGTAATATATACTAGATAACGGATATAATACTTAATGGGTAGACAGGTTTTCACAAAGTGTGCCTATTACAACTATAAATAATAAATTAATTTTAAAATAAAAGCATACAAGAATTTCAATGCAAAAAATCACGTTGCCTTGAAATATGAGTCGGAATCGGAACCCTTTGAGAGCGTGTCTGCACTTGGCCGATTTTTAAACTTTAGGTTGGTACGAGTATTAAATGTACACTAAATATCCTTCTATTGAATTTCTATACTGGCAAACCTAATTAAAAAAAATGCATAAAAACTTTTGCTTTGGAAGTTAATTCCGCTCATAAATATATAGCAACAAGCATATCATCAGTAAATTTAAATAAGGGGTCTGAATGCTAAAATTACCTCAAGAATTTAAGGCACGTCCATACTTAATTAAACTATCTACAGAGACAAAACCCGACATAGATTGCATTCATCCATACTCATAATCCGTATTAATAAAGCATATTCGTCTGCACAAAACAAAGACGGCCTTTACTGGCCTCTAGCTTTACTCAAATTCAGCTGACCATTGTCCATTTACCTCCCGGCAGCACCAGTGAGGCTTGATCCATATCACTCCCAGTTCTCTATCAAGATTACTTGAAGCTGATAGGTCAGGTTAGGGTGGATGTAACTGGTTCAAACCTGATGTAAGGGGAATGATCCGGAATATTATACGGAATAGGAACAGAATGTGGTTTCCGTATAGATGGTGACATCTGATAGGTGGATTGTATAGGCGTGTACGCATTATCATTGGATAGAGATGGGACAAACGAATCAGAGTTATTTATATCGATATTCACGGGAGTTTCTATCAAAACCAAATATCTAGAATACTTGTTTTTTCGAACAATACCTACGTTAAAAGTAATATGGGTGAGCAATTAAATAAGTTATCACTATTTAATTGCACACAAGCCAGCATTTTTTTTCAAATATATATTTTTTTTTGCTTATTATGGTTTCGAAGTCTTAACAGTATTTTTATGTAATACTAGCTTTTGCTCGCGGCTTCGCTCGCGTTAAGAAGTATTATTATTGATTAGGTATAGTTTTTGCGGCTTTACTTTTGTTTAGCGTGTGCACAAAATTAGGGCCTACAAAACTTAAAAACGACAGTACATTCTTCAACTTCTCCATTAACGTTCAGATTTTCTTTAGCGGATGCCTACGTCATAACATCTACCTGCATGCCAAATTTCAGCCCGATACGGCCAGTGGTTTGGGCTGTGCGTTGATAGATCACTATGTCAGTCAGTCAGTCACCTTTGAGTTATATATATTTAGAAGAAGATAACTTTATTACATGATTTTTTATTGAAAATGTAACTGTGTAAAAACTTCTAAATGTAGCCTTACATACCGACTACGCCGTAGAGCCAACTATGCTACGGTGTAGCAGTGCTACATCACAAAATAGAATTAGAAAGCTTTAAAATAATGCTTTGGAGGGTCTGTCTGGCAGTTTCTCCTCAAATTGATATAGTGATCATGATATAAATTAATCATATTTTTAAGTGTTGCTTACCAGTTTTACATTATATTTCTGAGTGTGCTTTCACTAAAAACAATTTTAATATTTATCGATAGTAGACTACTACATCACTATTTGTTCTGCGTGCATTACCATGCAAAGATATTAAGCACCAAACGCATTCCCCTTGCAATCGACCTTTCATATCTAGTGTACTATACATAGATCCTGTACCTTTGTTCTATCTAATGTTGTCTCTCATTGCAAACTGTATCGGCTGATAATATTACCTCTAAAATCTAGTACTTATCAAGTTTCCAATAAGTGATTTTGATTTAGATAAATGTGTTGGTCTGAAAGATTAGGAAGAAAATATTTAGTGCATCATTAAAGAGTCCATTGTTTAATTAACTAAGCATGAACGTATACAATATAACTTAAATGTTCTTTCAGAGTTTAATTTTTAATACCACAATAGATGTTCTGCTAAAGATTGTTGGGATTGAAACGCTCAAAATAGCTGGTATTATAACAAAAAAATAAACAATATTACATAAATGTAAGTAATTATACTTCACTCGCAAGTTCACCCTTCAACGACCGCTGACTTAACCCTTCACAGGATGACGGATCAGTACCGAAAGCATGACGAATTCGGCCGAGATTTAACCCTTTCTATGCATGCTAATGAGTCTTGTGACCGATGGGCGTGAATCTCTTTTCCGTGATTAATCTTTGCCGTAATTGCAGGATTATAGATAAAGCAGTGCGCTTTCAGAAAAAATATCAGAATATTTATAACTCACGGACAGCTTTTTTGCGTGAAGTATTAAACAATAAAAAAAGTTGCGAAACTTATCGTGCACCTTGCCATTTTTCTATTTGATTTATCGTTATGGCTAACAGGCGAAGATGATTCTTTTTCTTCGTCTTCTTCATCTCTTTCAATGCAGTCTTTACAGATTTACAGGTTGTATCTAGTTGTTTTGTTTCGGGGTAGCTTGCCTCACGATTTCTCGCATTTTTCCCCCGTATCCATCCTGCATTGATGCAGGTTGTATCCAAATGTCCATTTTATTTGATCGGTCAAGCGCGTAGGCGATTTTTTCTCAGTCTAGTTTTCTCTTTTAGTCTCGGTGATTAAGAAGCAACACAGTATTTTATTAAATCAAGTATACAATAATTTCCGAAAATCTTGCGGGGCTTTTGATTGAAGTGACACCTGACCCAAGGTCTGGCTCTTATTTAGGCCAGCGAATTAGCATAGCTATTCAGCGTGGCAATGCAGCCAGTGTCTAGGGCACGCTTCTGTCTGGTACTGGTTTGGAGCAGTTGAGTTACCTATAGGCCGTTTAATTGTACTTTTTATTGAATAAATAAAAATATACGATATATTACTATTATTTTGTTCTTTGACTTTGATCAAATCGACTTATTTAAGTTGGAATAGCCTGGCGTTCACGGGGGTTTATTATTATAAGATTCCCGTAAGATGATTCTAGTGGATAGGAAAACGGGGTTGCACACTACTGCATTATTTCTTTTTTTCCCATACATCACACTTTCCGTCTCCACATAATTAATCCATAGAATCCTATAAAAGTAGATTAACAGACGGCCACTCGGACAAATTGTGTATTAATATTTTATGTAACTGTTCACACTATAGGCCCATGGTGGCTCGCGCCATAAAACTGTCATCGCGAGAGATATAGTGGCTGGCCTTCTTATGGGTGATTTAAGGGAGGATTAGGGGATCTGGATTATGGGACGGTGTTTATGGACTCCTGTTATTGTGTTCATTTACACGGTTTCTGGGAATAAAAAGACAGTAAGACAATTTTTATTGCACAGAATCGGCTGCAACCGTCCATTTTTCCAGTTATGTACCACGTTTAAAAACAATAGGCATTTATTAAGTAAGTTTTCTCCATCGTTGACCTCGTTCCTATATAGGCAAGCTTCGGGCTAGGAAGTTGACCTATTGCCATGGCAAAAATGACTCGAGAAAAAGGGAAAAAACGAAAACAAATTGGAATATAAAAGTATATTCCAATTTGTTTTCGATCGTACCTTCTTTTTATTTATTTCAGGTCTATAGATATAACGGTAACAGAGTTCCAGCTGAATTTAATTATAATAATTACTTTAATGAAAGGCAAAAAATACTATAATACGGCCAAGCGTGATTCGGACCCACACGAATTCTCCCCAACAAGATGTGAACAAGCCCGCATAAACTTTCTTTCATTCCATTGCCTTGAAACTCGGGACGTAGCCCTTGTTTTGCGTATCTGACTCGTAGGTACTTGGTCGATTTATTTTAACTTTGCCGGGTGTCGAACTTCATTTTAACTTTGGCGAAGGTCATTTGAGGCCGTAATCATTTCTTATATTCTTGTTTTCCGTGAGGACAGGCATGGTATTATCCTACAGGCTATCAATTTCAGTCGCCAATTTACCGAGGATAAAGCTAAATGCCACATTGAGCACGCAGATACTGGTAGACTGGTCCTGTGTAGATACAGTTGGACATTTAATTAGACCAATTGCCCGGGGCAGGCCTGTTACATTGATTGATTTGTAGCTATATATACCTATGTGTATATACCTAGATGGGATTTACCGCTACCGATCTACTATTACAAATTAAATAGAATGAGATAAATAGCTATTAACGTTTTTTATGACCGCTCGCTTCTGCTCGTGGTTTTACTTAAATAAATAGTAGATACTGAAATAAAATATACCTATAAGTTCCTGGACATATATCAATAAGTGAGTCAAATTTCAGCTCTGTGGTAAGGAGAAAAAACAAAGTAAAATTTACATTAAATATAATTCGGTTGATTTAATTAAGAATAGTTAAAAGTTTTTTTTATTTGAATTGGGCAAGTTTCTATAAACTCGCGGCTTGCCTGGGCAAGAAAGAGATGTAAAGCTGCAATTAGGTTAGTCATTCCCTCTTATCCGATAGATGTGTAGAATCTCAATTTGGAAAAGTATGCTCATAAATAAATAAAATAAATAAATATTACAGGACATATATTTTTACACATCGCCATCTAGTCCCAAACTAAGCAAAGCTTGTATATGGGAATAGATTACGAATATAATACTCACATACTTTTTTTATATTCATACATATCATAATTATAATACAACACCAAAACACAGAACAAACATCAATTTTCATCACACAAATGTTTGTCCTGGGTGGGAATCGAACCCGACCTACAGCGTAGAAGGCAGAGCTACTACCAACTGAGCTGCGAAGCTTGTTCTATAAAAAATAAGAAACGCAGAAATTTTATCTTCCGAATATTCACTAATAACTTTACACAGGGTAGTCAGAGGCACGTCTCAACTTACTGAAGTAGGTAAATACCTAATTCAATACGCGCATATTGGTGAATCTATCTTATGGACCCATCCAATACTAGCGCTGATAAATTAAGGTTCCTCATTAGCGACCGCGGGATAATGTGCAATAAGCTCGTTATGTCGAATTTGATGGCATATAACTATGTGCCTACATTCCTGTATTAAAGTTATATTACCTACAAAATATTACTGATACGTTTGACTTATACGTTGAAACAATAATGTCAACATTATCTGTGGTTTAAGGTTTCTTTACCAAGTTGCCTAGTTGTACTCAGACTAAGGAAAAAACAGTCTCATTAATATTCCCCCTTTGAAGATTCACCTACAGGGAGTAGTCAGAGGCACGTCCATACCTACGTTCGGCACATTATCACGCTTTGCAAGTAGCTAGTTCAGTTCTCGCTCGAGCGTCACTGTGTAAATACGCGCCGCTAGTGTTGATTAATTTGTTTATCGTATACCCTCATTATGGCGAAATGTCATAGTTGTAATAAGTTAATTAACAAGAAAACGTTTGTTTTGGAATGCAATCATTGTCAAAAAGTGGTGCATGCAACCGCTCTCTGCTCTGGATTGAGTGCCAAACAACTTTCTGCACTCAAAGCCGCTGAAAACCTGGAATGGACTTGTACCGATTGCAATCAAAACTCTTCTCGTAGGAAATCTTTTATAACGCTTGCCGATTGCGAAGACGAAGAAGATGATGAAAATAATGTCCGTGGAACTCATATCGATGTCCAAAAGTTACTTCACGAGCTCAGGAAAGAAGTGCGAAACATCATCACGCAAGAAATGCGAACAATTACCACTTCGCTTCAGTACTGCAGTGAAAAGGTGGATGAATTTGCGGAATCCATGGATGCATTAACGGGAAAAGTCAAGGAGATTGAGAAAAAGATTACACACCTAGACAATCAGAACCGGTCGTGTCTGCTCAAAATCGAATACCTCGAACAACGAAATGTGGAATTGGAGCAGCAGCTACTATGCGATCACGTAGAGATATCGGGTATTCCAGACTCAAGCGACCTGGATTTACCTAAACTTGTGGAAAGCGTAGTGGTGAAGCTTGGAGTACCAAAAGAGGATGTGCTTTCTGTCAAACGACTTCCGCATCGCCGGACTGGATCCGGAGCAGTTCATGTTCGAGTACGGCAGGAGTCTTCCCGTCAACTTCTGATGTCTTCAGCCAGGGAAACCACTATTACTGCTAAGGACCTTATGCCCACCCTATCTGGGTCACCCGCTGCAGAGAAGATCTACGTAAGAGAGGCGTTGACTTCATATCTCAAAAGCCTTCTGTGGATGGCTAAACAGGAGATGAAAAACGCTTACAAGTATATCTGGGTTCGAGATGGAAAAGTTTTAGTGCGCAAGAATGATAATGCAAAGGTATATAAAATTAGGTCCAAGAACGATATTCAAAATATTTTATCTAACTCTAATTAAATTTATATTCCCGTTTTTATCTTACCCCTAGAAGGGAGATAGGTACTTTCATCTGGAGGTACCTACTTACCCAACTAAGTTAATATTTTATTTAACCTTTTAGTATTACATGGATTTCATAGTAGATAATAATATCGTAGAACTATTTGATTGTCTAGATTATTCAAGGTATAAAAAGTTAGTGCCTAGTAAAATTCACAATCTAACCTTTTTACATGTCAATATTAGATCAGTAATTAAAAATTTCTCTAAAATTGAGCAGATAGTAACGGTCCCAGGATCATCTATTGATTGTATTATTCTTACCGAGGTTAATATTACTAATAGCGTCAAATCGCTGTTTAATTTACCGGGATATACAATGTATACAAAGTTACGAGTAAACCAGAGAGGTGGAGGAATAATTGTATACCTAAAACATACTTACAAGTTCACACAACGACAGATAGTTACAACAAAATGCGAATGTTTGATTGGTACAATAACGTCCTCTTATTACTCTGTAGCACTGTGTGCCGTGTATAGGCCGCCTAAAATGGATAAACAACAATTCATTGTAGAACTGGATCGTCTGCTTGATCGGTTTGCAAGTACCGATTTAATTGTTATAGGTGACATAAACATTAATTTGAAGATTGATAACCCTGTTAAAAAATCATACATGGACATCATGAGTGGGCACGGTCTAGCATGCGGTATCACTGATTACACTAGGATAGAAAAATTAAATGATTTAATAACAAAAAGCTGTATTGACCATATTTTTGTTCGATCGCGTATGAGCGATGTTTACACCGCCGCTCTTTGCACTGTACTGGCAGACCACAGGGTAACTGTAGCAACACTTATAAATAGTTCTTACGTACAGGATGCTCCTATTTATGAATCACGACTTAATAATAAAAAGGTGAGTAGCTTACTAGACAAAGTAGATTGGGACTGCACTCTAACCATGAATTGTCCAGAAAAGATATATCAATTTATTAATAAAAGCTTTAATAATTGCTATAATGAGTCTAAATATACTCAAAAAGTTAATAATTCAAAACGTAATATACATAAATGGGTAAATAAAAAAATTATAAATCTATCACAAACTAGAGACCAGCTATTTTTAGATTGGACCAGGGATACTAGTAATAAAAAACTCCGATTAAAATATAATAAATTAAGAAATAAAACGAATAAACTAATATACAAGTGTAAAAATAATTACATTCGATCAGAAATTAATAGATGTAAACATGATACTAAGAAGTTATGGAAAATAATAAATAATATATCAGGTAAAATAACAAACTCAATTGATAATTTAATAACTAAAGCGTTTAGTGATGAAAAATGTCAAAAAAACATTGCAAATAACTTTGCAAGGCAGTTTCAATATAATGTTAAATCAATAATTCCTAATTGCAGAACTAATTTACTAAATAAAGATGAATATTCGAGATATATAGATAAGTCAATATTTTTCCCTAAAGCTACAAACTCTGAAATACTTAAAATTTTAAAACACACTAATCCATATAAAGCGCCAGGTGTTGATGGCATTCGAGCAATTGATGTGGTAAATATGTCTGATAGAATAGTAGGAGCGATTTCGCGGTTCGTTAATATCAGCATTGCTACTGGATGCTATCCCAAACAACTGAAAACTGGTATAGTTCGACCAATTCACAAAGGAGGCAGTACGAAAGATTATGGTAAATATCGACCGATCACTATTTTACCAGTTCTGGATAAAGTTGTTGAAAAACATATTTGTGGTAGGATACAGAATTTCTTTTCAGATAATAGCATTTTGTCTTCACAGCAATATGGCTTTCAGCCAAATAAAAGTACAACGTCGCTGTTGTCTCGCTTTACAGATGAAGTTAACAGCCATTTAAACGCCAAGAAACATGTTGTATTAGTCTTTATAGACTACGGGAAGGCGTTTGATACGTTACGGCATGACCTGTTAATTGAACGGTTAGAGAGTAGTGGTGTGAGAGGTAATTTATTAGATTGGTGTAAAGACTACCTGAATAACCGCAGTTACCAGGTTAAAATAGGTAACATGTTTAGTGATAGCGTAAATGTTACTGAAGGAACAGCGCAAGGTTCAGTACTTGGACCTTTGCATTATCTTACATATGTAAATGACCTTAACAATATTATTAAATATTGCACAGTCTACCAATTTGCTGATGATACATGTTTACTATCAGCTGGTCATGATCCAACCATTGTGCAAAATATGTTACAAGCTGATTTCAACGCAATATGCAAGTGGTCGCATGACTCAGGACTGGTGCTCAATGCTGACAAAACTAAACTTATCCACGTCCGATCTAGTCACAATTATTATCCAGGTAAAGAAAATGTTAAAATAGTAGCTCATAGTCATGATTGCCTTCATTTGTCTTACCTGAAATGTCCGAACAGTTGTTTGGATATAGAGCAGGTCACCGAGCATACCTACCTTGGTCTGGTGATTGATAATAGATTCAACTGGGCAAAGCATATTGACAAGGTATGTAATAAACTTAGAGCAATTTTGGCAAAGTTTTATGTAATAAAATGTAAAGTACCTTATGACATACTCTTGACATTGTATAAAACCTTGGTAGAAAGTGTAGTATCGTATGGTCTAAGTAGCTATGGACGTACGTATAAATCATATTTAGACCAGATTTTTAATATTCAGTACAGACTTATCAAAATGGTGGTTCCACCAAAAATAATTAATAAATACTCGGAAGATCCCATAGGACTCTTTAAGCATTGTGGGATTATTCCGATTCATAAAAAAGTTAAATTTAATTTACTGCTCGAGCAATACTTTCGTACAGACATTCAAGTACCTATACGGCAACGAATAGTCACTAGAAATATAACAAATAAGAAATTACAAACTTCTAAGCATCAAAACGAATATGGAAAAAGGACATCTCAATACTTAGTTCCTCGACTCCTCAATAAAATACCAATAGAAATTAAAAATAAAATAACCCAAAAAAATCTAAAATATTTATTGAAAAAACATTTCCTTTTTTAGGTAACCTACATTATAAATTGTCAATAGCAGGTGTAAATGGGTGCATCCTGTATTTAATCAGTTTTTGCGAGTGTTAGTTTTGTGAGTGCACGCGCACTAATGGCTATATGTGCAGTAAGTATTTGTTTATTTGTTGCGCAGTCGCTCAATTCATGTATCTACCCATGTATACATATATTTCATAATATTAATAAATGTGTTGTATACTCGCTCGTAAGTTACATAATGTTGTTAACTGACAATGAGAACCTAGTGTTTAGTCAAACCTTAATAGGTTTAAAAACACTACTGACAATTATATGTTAAAATTTTAAGTGAATAAATCTATCTATCTATCTATCTATCTATCTAGTATTCAATACGTGTCAGGGTGTAGGCCTATCGCCGCTTAGCGGAATACCGGCCAAACTCATGCCATTGGGATTTTTGGTCATAGAAACATGTCGGTTTACCTCCACTGTCAGAGCATGAGCATGTGTCAAAAGTCCATCAATTGGAGCAAAACTGGAATGGAACCCACAACTTACAGATTGGAAGGCAGGTCCATACCTTTACACTCGGCCACACAGCTCACCAAGGACAAGCCTAGACAAGAAAACTTATTAAACTATTTTACTACGGATTCCACCCGCGTGGCAACTAATGTAACTTAAGTTCTTTCCCATAGCGTAAACTATGTCCATGCTAAGTTTCATTATAATATTGCGTAATTTATGGTGATTTAAATAAATTGTCCATTAGAATGAATCAGCTCTTGAACCCAAAACTTGCATGCATAGGCTAGGATGAAGTCTTTGACGGGACGAGTCTACCCATACACTACTTTTCCTCTCTTGTTGAATTAAGGTCGTAACACAGCTCAGAATTGTATAGTTCAAAGTTTTTTGTCAGTGGTTCAATATAATTGATCAGTGCCTACCCGTGGTACAACTGTTGAATTTACTGATGTTGCTACTGGTAGAACCACTGGTACTTCCCGGAATACTACCGACTATTTATCACTGATTTATACAACACCCGTGGTACCAAATAGCTTGTTCTTTATTTATTTACGAGTCCAAAAATCAGGAATGGATGGGGTAGCATCACTTTTCAGAAATATTGCTATAAGTACCTACTTATATTTTATTTACTTTAACGGTGGCAGGAAAGGGGCTGCTCTGGATACAGATATTTCACCTCAGTTTACTGTAATTTTCTGTTCCATTCATGCGTTTATCTGCAGACCTCGCTTCTGGCATTATTTGAACTAATTACACCTTTGGCTGTCAGTGATGCGTCGCACGTGTAATTAGACATGTGTCCGTGACGTCACCACATGGCATTCCGATCGAGCGGTCGAAGGGTTTCATTAGTGTAATCGGTATGGAGCATGCATTGTTTGAGGACTTTCAGTTACAGTGACAAGGTGTCTGTAATATTTATTCTTTATTCTTTATTGCACACACAAAATACATCTTATATTATAAACAACCTTAAAAAATAATGAGCATGGCGAAGGCGAGCTTAACCTTGAACAGAGCTCTCTTCCAGCAAACCTTATGAGATGAGTAATCGTTGGTTTCTCACTAGAAACTTACTTACTTTTTCTATCTCATCGAAATTTCTATGATTATTTCTGATCACAACCGTTAGCACAGAGGCACCGCCTCTATGGTCCAGTGGTTCGTCAGATCCAGAGATCCCGGGTTCAATCCCCAGGGGAGTACAATATTGTGCTTGGTTTGATGACTAGTAGTACTTTGTTTAGGTCCGCCTGGCTAGCTACCGCCATCTTAGTTTACCTTAACCTTATTAGGTTACCAAAACAACAAATAAAAAAAAGTTGTCTTCCGGCATTTAGAGGTAAGATAGCCAGTTCCTCAAATTTTTGAAGATTCCGAGTGAAATGCGTTTCCACCTTCAGCTTTATCATAACTTGAAAATCAGGTGAGATGAAAGCTAAGAACTTCCCCGTCGTACAATAAAAAAAGTACTATGATTTATTATGTTTTTTAACTTTTTGATCCCGAGATTAAGCTAGAACGACTTTAATTATACACTCACGCCTCAATGGAAGTTTCTTGAAAAAGTATTGTTCCTAGGACATTTGGATTTAGCTTATCAGTCAGTCAGTCAAATATGACAGCGACTTCAATTTGTAGGAGGTTGGTGTTATATAAATAACTTCTTGCACCTATTACCAGACATGTTGGCAACGACTTCTACTAGTTGACTATGGTCAAAAAAGAATACCTTACTGATGGTGCTACTAGTGGTACTACCAGTAGCACTATCATTACTACCTCGGAGATGAACTGAGCTGTTCAAAGCGTATATTTTTGTATTATACCTAAATGGTGGTCCTTTTAAATAATAAAAACGGACAAACCCTAAAACCTGCAGTAAATAACGAAAACCGTATTATCTCAAAACCGCTAATATCCAATCTACATTATCCCATTACAGTTAATTTCGGAAATGAAATCTGTTTACAGGTAAATTCAAATAATGCTAAGCGCTTCGCTCCCAACAACCATCGATTATTTGGCGTTTAACTGATATATACGATCGCTTAGCTCGATGGGAACATCTTACAATAAATTGTTATTTTTCGAGTCAATATATCTTTATTATGAGACATTTTACACAACGCCAAGCTTGTAAATGGGAACTAGATGACGGAGATAAAAAAAACCAACATCTTTTAATAAAACATTATTTATGATAGAATATAACAACTAACTTATTAAATTTCTGAATTTATATAGCAGATAATTATCTCAATTGGTCAATACATTGGAGACATTCAAATCTAAAGAGAATACGTTTCTGGTAGCCAGGCACGATCAATTACAAGCTACAACTTCACCTACTTTATAGTTTTTTTATCATCTCCTGGTTTCAAGTTGGATAAGGGCAAAGGTGGAAGCGTACTTCACCCGGAATCCTCAACAGTCTGAGTAACTAGTTATCTTACCTCTAAATGCTGGAACACAACAATTCAAGAATTAGATAAGATGGTGGCGTACATAAAGAAAGTATAACCACAAGATAGCCAGTTCCTCAGTTTTTTGTGGATTCCGGGTGAAGTACGCTTCCACTTTCGGCCTTATCTTAACTTGAAAATCAGGTGAGATGATGGTCAAGCACATTCGCAGCGCTATTCGGTTATCGAAACTAGGGGTTCAATAACTACTACAGCCTTAAGCCCTGCATCGTAATAAAATCAACGTCGCCACTTTCATGAAGGTATTATTTCAGTAAATCGCCACGTACCTAAACAAATCATAAAAGTTAAACAACCGAGGTAATGGTAAACTCACTTTGCGATCAAATGTTTATGCTAATGGGATCCTCAGTTTAAATGTTTATGTCGTTTCTGTTTATGTGGTGGATTTTAGTGGAATGCCGGCTAAATATTTCAAAATAATAGAATATTTTTAATATGTTTAGTGATAGAAGCGGTTTTACCTCGAAATTATATATCTGTTAGCGATCTTATGATTTCAACCATTAGAGGTGGACCGATTGTCAAGCATTTACATATAATTTTCGTCGTAGTAGTGCTATGGCGTAGTTTTTTTTTAGAATGCATAATAAAATGTATCCAAATTTTAGTTAGGCTACTGTGTCCATCGGCACTTTTTTTTACTGTTGTAGGCAAATTGTCGTAGCGCGTAGCATTTTCTCAAGTCTTGTAAATTATAAATAGGTTAAAAGCTTCAAATACATAAGGTATAAATTGTAAATAATCTGTTGGGCGTGGAAAACTTTGGTAAACTGTGTTGAAATTGCAAAAATATAATTATAACATAAAATAAAAAAAATTACAAGCTTAACCCTGAACAGAGTTCTCTTCCAGCAAACCTAGGTAGAGAGAAACAAGATTAAATAGAAGGGTAGTTAAAAATCGTTTCAAGAGCTACAGCAATTGAAGTTCGATTGTAAAAAAACAATTTTAAACTGTTAACTCCCCAAAAGGTACTTTAGAGAGTACATTAACACCTACACTCTCGCCGATGCTGCACGGTGTAGGCAGCGCGTGAATTTAGTACGCTTTTAGTCACACGCCACCGGTTGCCGATCGCATTCGGAGGAAATCTGTTGGTGAGGTTAGAAGTGTAGGTACGAATGTTTTTGGATGTGGCATTTTAATATAAGAAGTCAAACTACTTACAATTTTAGTTTCTTTAGACTGTTATCAATTCTATATCACATTTTCTTTTATATAGTACGACGGTTTTCGCGTTTAGTCTCGATCTCACCAGGCTTAAGTTATGATGAGATGGAAGCGCCACTTCATCCGGAATCATCAACTGTTTGAGGAACTGGCTATCTTACCTCTAAAGGCCGGAACACAACGATTTGGAATTGTTGCTATGACGATAGACTAAGGAAAGATGGTGGTAGCTAAACAAAGTCCTACCACCAACCAAACCAAGCATTTACTTGCTATGAACTCCTTGTGGGGATCGAATCCGGAACCTCTGGATCTGACACAAGTAGGCAAACCACTACACCACAAAGACAAATTACTAGAATTATGTTTTCGTAGTCTTATGTTGCACCTGTGGATCACGAAAGGGGCAAACAATTGCTTACCTGAATACCTTATACTGTGAATATGAGATTTACCTCCTAGTCCGTACTTTTGTGTTTCTTCGAGAGTGCCAGTGACTTTAATACGCAGCTTGTAATGGAAAAGCACGCTTTACTATGTCAATGGTATCATCGTAGAATGGCCGCTAGAATACCAAAAGCACCAATAGAGGCAATTTTGCAACGATTACATTGCCATAGGCTGAAAAACAGCGTCCACTGTTTACCAGCAGCGGGCATTTATACACGCACACCTATTTTGTATTTTAGTGTCTAAGTACATTGTTTTCATTTACTTTTTACATTATTCTATTCTTGTTTTTTTTTTCAAGAGATGTATATGTAATTGTTGTGTTTTTTTTATCGTTTTATATGTTGTGCAGTGTGCTATTTTGGGTAAATAAACGTTTTTATATTCTATTCTATTCCATAGTGAAGCGATTGGTTTAGTAGAATCGGGGCCCTGGTTAGCCTACAAATGTTATTATATAACAGCCAGCTGCATATATTCTATCATCTACGTAAGAGCTACGTATTGAGAGCAAAAGGGGAAGATGTAGATTTTCCTTACACCATTAACATGTATATGGCCTTTAATTTATTGTTGCCAGCTTTTGATAGCAACAGTTTTATTCGCAATTTGTTCGAAAGCTTAACAATATTTGAAAGAATTGCTAGAGAATGCGATTAAGTTGAGTTTATGTGAAAATGTTTATGCAAAGTGTCTTGGAAGTTAGAAATGTAAAATTGATTGTTGTTTTGTTGTTGTTACTTTCAAATACCATTTATACATTCGAAAGTGTCTGTCTATTTGTTTTTTACGTTTTTACGACTATAGAAAATAGCACAGGCAATTTTTGTCCAGTTGATATCTGGGCTAAGCCCCGGATAAAAACTGCTGAGGTCTGTGTTCTTACCGTAGGTTTTTCATAAATTTAGAGTTCCTTAAAACCATCGCACTTGTAAAATCGATTGCAAATAAAACTCCCAAGAGCATATTTTCAAGAAAATCTCGAATGCCACTTAGCGAAATGCATGAAATAACAATAAATTTTCTATTTTCGAGTGTCGAATAGGGTGAGATTACCGCGGTTCGCTCGGTATGGAAATTTGGTGAAACTTATCCTTTGGTTATAGCTTAGTGGGGCAAAATAGGTTGTAATGGTACATACCTAGATAGGTACTTCTGAAAATATAAATAAGCGAACACCTACCTACGAAAAAATATTTTGGAACAATTCACACCACCTTAGCCCAAAATTTCAATTCGCATCCTTTGCTGAAAATTGGCCTCCATAATCAACGCCACAAAAAGCTATCTTGAGCCGCCTCCCATCCCCCCATTAACCCTCCCTGGGCGCCATAAAGTCGTCGGACCATCGAGTAGGGTTCTTCACCCATTCCGTTGTTATTACTAGCCCATAGAAAAGCAAATCTTGGGAGCATGGTAACTTTCGTTTCTTCTACTTATCTACTTGTCTTGTCTACATGCCACAATGATTCAAACATGGTATTATTTCAGAGCAAAAAACGCAGTGCAAGCTATCAAATTAAATTATCTGCGAATAATTTTTCACGTCACATACCACAATCAATCTAGTTTTTAATTCGCACACGCCCGCGATTCGTCATCTCGACTTATCACGAACAAAGGCGCGACTTCTATTCGAATTTCGAAATGAATACAAATGACGCGACATCCGAGTTCGGCCGAACCGCAGCCGGAAACGGCCGAGGATTTGTCATTGTCACATTTGAATACGCGAGAGCGGATGCGGGAAAAACGATCGTCATCTGTTCCGTACGCGGAGGTAGAGGGTAGACCGAGAATCAGAAATCTACAAATTCAAACCGAAACCCTACTACCTACCACCTTATTGCTGCTATACCTTATCTCTATGTTATTATAGATAAATATTATAGAAAAATGTATTGCTCAGATAGCAATACATTTTTCTATAGGGGCTCTAGTTCTGTCATATCAGGGGTTTCACCTCCTTGTGGTCTTGTGGTTCGCTCACACCAATCTTTCCACAGTCTCACGCCCTAGCAACAATTTTTAATTAATGTGTTCCGGGATTTCTAGGTAAACTTGTATATATGTGATATGCCAATAACCTCCATTATGGAGGAGGCTCTGTTAAGCAGTAAAAATGATAATGGACATAAACAGAAATGGGTACATTTTAGTGCTTCGGCTCTTCAATAACATCATAGATCCATGTTTCACAGTCTTGCCGTATTTGTACATTTGCTTTTGATAAGGCTGACATAGCAGCTTCGAGTAAATCATAGCGTCGTCTGTGGCATCGGTTTTTACACTTCGCATAACAGAGACAAAACAACTCGGTCAATGTTTTTACACATTGTGTGACAGAGATACATAACGCTGTTTTTGCTTGTGCTATTTGACAAATCTAGGAATGGACGGTATGCAGTTGGAAAGCTATTTTTTATTGGAAATGGATAGCCGTTAACTTCGAGACCTTTATTTATAAGGCTTTGAGATGCAGTAAGATAATGAACTCAAGTTCTTTATTAGGTAGCTAAATATAAATAACGTGAAAATCAATGATTTGTTTTTTAACAAAAAAAATGTTGTTCCCACATAGCAAGCTTTGCTTAATTTACGGCTAGATGGCGCTGTGTGCTATTCAGTTCGCTGAGCGTTCCAAGTGAAGTGCGCTTCCACCTTCGGCGTTATAATAACTGGTTATCGGGTGACATTTAGGTCAAAGGCCGCCCGAACGTTCAATTAAAAAAACAATTAGAACAAAAAACTCATTGATAACAAAAAAAATGTGATGTATAAAATTTTTATTTGTTTCAGATATTCCATTTTCCTTTGTATACGGATTAACCATGTAAACAGGTAAATCTTTGTTAATGATGAACCGGTCCGGTTCCATAAAGCTGATTGAGTAGGGTTGCGCACAAAACAAACTCTCTTTCTATACGGGCCCTGTCAGCGGAACAAACGGACGGACACGTGAAAAATGAAATCAAGTGGACAGTGTTTTGTTAGTTCACTGAATAAGGTAGAGTTTGGACTTGAGACGTTTTAGGGAAGTAAACTAGTTTTCAGAATGAGGGCAAATTTTACACTTCTTAATAATAAGGGCGATTATATAATTATGATTTTACAGAATATTAAGTAATCACGTCTAGTGAAGAACACGCTACACTAGAAGTTTGCAAAGATTTAATAAAAATAAACTCCTATCTGTCTTTTTTACAATTTAAAAAAAGTACAATTAAACTAACTATGTACAAAGGAATCAGTCAGATTACTTAAGGACCGTTACAAACGACCTATAGGTAACTCAACTGTTCCAGACCAGTACCAGACGGTAGCGTGCCCAAGGCACTGGCTGCATTGCCACGATGAATAGCTATGCTAATTCGCTGGCCTAAATAAGAGCTAGCCCTTGGGTCACGTGTCGCCTCAATCAAAAACCCTACAAGATTTTTGAAAACTCGGAGGGCACCGGCTCCCGACGGACCCAAGGTCTCTACCCCAAAAGGCTGAAATAGGTAAACTCTGTCGAGACCACTATATTTGCACCTTTTATGATCCTCGGTTTGTTATTTTGTTTTTTTTTAACCGAGTTTTAAATCACAATGGTGCTATGGAAAAAAATTGCAAAGCTGTTGAAATATTTTCAAACCTATACCTGTTGTATTAATGTGCCCTTGAGAATTGATTATTTTAAAAAATCCGCTTTTTTTCATGCACTTTCATGCACACCTTCAAGGTTTGCCTTCATTTATTAAATTTTTTTTCATTAGTGTAGGTATTTTACTAAAAATTGTCTCAACTCCTAACTCACAGCAGCCTGGCCAGTCTTGACCGATCCATTAATCACTACCACTTACTAAATTTACATAAATCTACTGCATGATTAATGCTCACATGATACTCTACTGCCCATTGAGGATTACGTATCATCATCATCATTTTCATCTGTGCTATTGAGTGGGCAATGCTCGGAGTTTATTCGTCAGAGAACAGAGAAGCCTGCAAATATGGGCCAGCCATATTTGCTGAAGAACCGACAATCGCTGCAGTAAGCGACTTCTGGAGTGGAGACCGCGTAAACGACCTCGGAAAACTTAGAGCTAGAGGATCACCAGCACGATGGAGTGAGGACTTGCGCAAGGTGGCTACCAAAAACAGGAGGGGGAAAGCTAAAGACCGGGCTCAGTGGCATAGCTTGGGAGACTGCTATGTCCAGCAGTGGACTGTAATCTGTCATCGAATTAACGAATGAACACTTTATTGTACGCAGTTAATACATCAACAATACGAAGGTTAGGTGACACGCATTGTAATCACACAATTACAATGCGTGGTCTTATCGCGAAAATAATCTGATGATATCTACACCTTTAATGCGAACACCAATCTGCCTGCCAAGCGTGGTGGTTATGACTAAACCTGGAGGGTTTTTTGGAGGAGGCTCTGTCCACTATGCACTAATGTGTTGCAGATGTGATGTGTGCTTTTATACCACCGCCTCCGCCAAAATAAACAGTAGGTGCGTATGAAAAATAATGAACTCACTGGGTTGATCAGAAACCGGAACATCTTATTACATATTCCTGAGCTCCTTATATGACGGATAAGCTTTTAAGCCAGCTTATCCAGTATGACTTTGAATGGTAAAATACAAATGTATCGGAAAGCAAGCTTCTCTTTTTGATAATGTAAATGGAGACAAAAAACACCAATACATCTTGATTTGGTAGGCTTGAAAATTACTTAGGTATGTTTATGATAAGCTAAAGTTACTAATGCGATGTTTAAGTTTCCCGTATTTGCCTGCGGGTATTTTTTTTTTAGTATAGGTTAGCTCTTGACCTCTACCCTACACTAGCTCATGCAAGGTTTGGTCTACAATGAAGCGAGCCCAGATTAAAGTGTTTATTTACTCTCTTTTTAAAGACTCGTAACACAGCCTCTGTAGCCTAGTGGTCCGCCTACCGGTGTCAGATCCAGAGGTATCGGGTTCGATCCCCAGGGAAGAATAATAGTACCTATGCTTGGTTTGGTTGGTGGTTGGACTTTATTTAAATCTGCCTGGCTGTCTGTCGCCATAACAACCATTCTAAATTGTCGTGTTCGGGCATTTAGAGATCAGATAGCCAGTTCCTCAGATAGTTGACTTTTCGAGTTCTTGAGATTTCGGGTGTAGTGCGCTTCCACCTTTGCCTTATCATAACCTGAAACCAGGTGAGATGAAAGCCAAGCGCTTCCCCGTCATACAAAAAACAAAAAAGCAGACGCTGGAAGCTGATTCCAAGATTTAGCAGAGTTTTCAAAGCTCTTGGACCTTGTAAATGGTATGTGAACCAGATGGGGTTGTTAATTATGTATAGTGAGTATTAAATGTATATTTCGAAATGACTTAAATAATTTCTATACGTAATCATATCTTTATCACTTGAAGCTGCGACTGTAGTTTATTATCTGACGATCTTTTGTTTTCAAGAATGGAGTTAATAGGCACATTCACAAACGTCATCTACATTTCAGCCTGAAAACATTCACTGCAGGCCACCAGCCTCCAATAAAGCACCCCGAAGAATTAAATTAGGGATTTACCATGGTCACCACGCTTAGCATGCGGGTTAGTTGATGGTGACTACTTGTTCCCGAGGTCGAACCAGCCCGCAGAGGTTGTAAATCACCTAATAAAATAAAATTTATAAATACATCTGTGCCGGTATCACCAATCCGCCTGCCAAGCGTGGTGATTATGGCCAAACCCTCCAGTTTTTGTAGAATGCTTTGTCCAACTGTGGACATAAACGGGTGTCGATGCTGAAGTTTAATTTGAGGTAAGAACGAAATGAAAACGAGTTTACGTGCATAGATTTAGTAAACTATCTTAAAAATAACATAACAATACATAATATGGTATTTTATCATGTATTTCAAAGATTATTATTTTATAGGAATGAATGAAATGTGTAATAATTGTATAAGTAAGTCTTGTACTGTGAGATTACCACCAGCCACCTGGTTTTCACTGCATCGCCACAAAATAACCAGATTTATTAACTCTGATGTAAATGTAAGTAAGTAGGTACTGTTTTTTTTTTTTTTATATAAATTGTAATTGAACAAAATTATGAATAATGTAGTGCCCGGGTCTTAGTCTTTAGTTGCCTCTTAACACCTTCATGTTAAGATTTGGAGCGGCGGTGAACCTCCTAGTTTATCTTGTCAATACGTAGTAAAAACGTCAAAAGCACAAAGGGCGTTGCTATGATTAAAAATAAGGCTCTGCGTATTGGTATTTTATAATGGGCATAAATTGTGCTCTGGATAGAAAAAACGAGATCAATGGATTGTAAATTTATTGCTCATTTTAGACTTTTTTTATAGATATCAAAGCAAAAAGCCAACATCACGCGGTGTTCCCAGGCGGTCACCCATCCAAGTACTGACCGCGCCCGACGTTGCTTAACTTCGGTGATCGGACGAGAACCGGTGTTTTCAACGTGGTATGGACGTTGGCGATAAAATTACTGAAATGTAAGGCCACAATGCAATAATGACGTCACTCTTTCATTTATTTGAATCAAATAGGAAAAAGTCAACATCATAAAGTTTGTAATAATTCATTTCTGATTGTTATGATAATTTCGTTACTTTCATTGTTAGATTTTGCTTAAAGCTGTTAAAATCGAGATATGGACGTTGGCGGTTAGATATGTGTAATTTAGTAACATACCTTTCAGTTTTAATTTTTTTTTAATGTTTGACGTCAAAACTTATAATCCTTCTTGTGTTACCCTTTTGAATTCGTTTTCATAAGAAAATCTAGTTATACCAACCGAAAGTCGTTGTAATAAAGCTTGTGCAAGCTTTATGGTAGTGACAAAGTGGTATCAATAAGCGGGGAATATGATTGAGATGCGCGTAGCCAGACAGATTGGGTATATTTCTTGTGTATTACAACACATTTGTATTGGTCAGTTGATGTAGGGAACTATTACTTTGATATAGTTTAGGTTCCTGAGCACAAACAAGATGGTTAAATAGTGAATAGGCTTCCCTGTAAGGTTACATTTGTATACAATGTTGATAAAAGTACATCGAGCTTAAAATCAGTAACAATACATAAATACTTAAAAAGGTCGCCTGCACTAATACTTATTTACTAATTGACACTTCTTAATTATTTTTTTATGAAGCCTTCACATTTACTTATTATATACATATATAATATACATATACACGTCGGGTACCTGCCTACCTAGTTTCTGCCATCATTTTTGTATTCAAACCTGATAGATATTATCACACTTGAATACTAAATTAATAACATTTCTATAATTTGTATTTAATTCTATACATTTTAGTGCTGAGATCATGGACCTTTTTCATTTAACACACCGTGTGTGTGTTTCTAAGCAATTGACGACAGTAAAAATTTTGATTTTAAATATAACTGTACAGCTACTATCTAAAAGCATTAAAAAAATCTGATCATTAATCATTTATCATTATGCAATCCATCGCAGTCCTCTAATGGCCATAGAACATAGAACAAACTTTTATATTCATCACACAAATGTTTGTCCCGGGTGGGAATCGAACCAACAACCTACAGATCAGAAGGCGCAGCTACTATCGACTGAGTTGTAAGGCTTGTTAAATATATTGGGTACTACATTTCATATCGACGCTGGAAATTTGAAATGTCGTAAGGGACATTTTGTCGTAAGGGACATTTTTATACCATTCAACTGGAAATTTTGTCCTCTATCGATCTGTATATTTAAAATGTTGATATCTCTTCAAATAAAGAAGTATGAAGTCAAATTGTTTTGTCGTAAGTGAAATTATAGTAACATTTTTGTGTCGTATGGGTCAAGTTTTGTTTATGTAGCTTTTAACAACGTCGTAAATCTATGTAACTGTCTGTTTCATACGGTGTAACACGCATACACAAAATTACGAATCCGTTACAACATTTTGTTCAAAAACATATTTTTTTAAATATTGTCGTAAGTAGCAACAGTATTTCATTAATGTCTATTACGACATTTTGTTCAAGAAGATAAATGAAAAAATATGATAAATTTTGTCGCAAGTAGCAACAGTGTATGATTGATGTAGGTTACGACAATATAAGCACCAAAATAATTCAAAATTTTATGTAGTAAGTCATGACAAGTTTAACTGTAAGTACTCTTATTACATCATTTTTAGAATTACCAATGTGTCTCAATAATACTTACACATTAAAAATTATAACGATGTGAATCGATTTAGCGTAAATTTGTTTGTGTAACTACGTTCTTGTTTACTGGTCAATTGCAAAATTGCTTTGAATGGACTTTCTGGGTAGGCGAATGCAGGGAGCGGGGTAAGGGTAAATCTAAAAAGAAGAGGAAGAAAAAGAACAGCGATGAAAAAAGACTATAAATAGAAGAATATAAATTATACGAAATCTAAGAAAGATAATCTTAATAAATTGCGAAAGACGAAAAAAGATATAGGTGAAAATTACGAAATAATAAAAGGAAGAATAGTAGATGCTAAGTCAATGAAATTAAATCCTTGCTTAGCTGGAAAATGTATTAGATCTTGTAAAGATATATCAGAAGAAAGGCGAACAAGTCTTTTTAACTACTATTGGGGCTTAAGTGTACAAAGAAGGAAGGACTGGTTAGTGAGATGCGCTCAAAAAGTTGCAATTAAGAGAAAAAAGACTAAACTCGATGTTAGTCGTCGAAACGTGACATATCAATATTGTATCAACGATGGTGATGGACAAGTGTGTCAAAGTTTTTTGTTGAGCACGCTAGACATAACGTAGCGTCATTTATTGTACACACTATCGAATGAGGAAGAAAACATGGCTCAACTAGACAAAAGGCATTCTAACATACCCATAAAATACGATAAAGAGGTGATCAATTATGCAAAACAATACATCGAGTCACTAACAGCAGTACCATCTCATTACTGTCGCCACAACACCACAAGAGTGTACCTTCCACAAGAATTAAAAATTATCAGTAATTTATATCGACTTTATTTAAAAAAAACCGTGGAAGACTCAAAGCCGCAGAAACTGAGCGAAAAAATGTTCAATAAATTGTTCACAGAGGAATATAACATTAGGTTCCATTGTCCAAAAAAAGATAAGTGTATCCTAAGTACTAAAAATGAAAATATAGAAAAGGAAGCTACTGAGGAGGATCAACAAATTCCACTTTAGCGAGTGTGCGCACGATATATTTGACCTAATCCCTCCATCCCCTTTTCACCACCGGACTAGCAGACGTACGGCTGCAAGCCGCAGAAACTGAGCGAAAAAATGTTCAATAAATTGTTCACAGAGGAATATAACATTAGTTTCCATTGTCCAAAAAAAGATAAGTGTATCCTATGCACTAAATTTGAAAATATAGAAAATGAAGCTACTGAGGAGGATGAAGATGGAGGCGCATATAGAAGAGAAAAAGGCAAGTTACGCACGGTTTAAATTGCATCAAAACATTGGACTCTAAAACGCTTACTACAAGTTTCGATATGCAAAAGGTTTTAAACACACCACATGGAGAGAGCATGTTACTATACTACTCTAGAAAGTATGCAATGTATAACCTAACTTTCTACGAGAGTGGAACCCGGAATGTGGCTTGTTACCTTTGGGGAGAATCAGAAGGTAAACGCGGGAGTCAGGAAATATCCAGCTGTCTTTACTTGTACCTTAAAGATGTTGACAACAAGGGGATAAAAAATCTATTACTGTACTGCGATTCTTGCTGCGGGCAGAATCGTAATAAAGTAGTAATGAGTGCCCTTAATATTTTTTTAAAAACTTCGAAACATTTACAAGTTATTCAAATTAACTTTCTGATTCCGGGCCATACTTACATGCCGGTGGACTCGACTGAAGTGATTGAAAAAGAAGTTAAAAAATTGATCGTTTGGAGTCCATCACAATGGCCAACATTCATCGAAGCTGCTCGAAAACGGCCAAAACTCTACCAAGTATATTTAATGGAACACACAGATTTCTTGGATTTCCAAGAATTGACTGCGAAAGCTTTCACGCCACAGACAGCAAAAGCAGTTAAACTTCAGAAAGTAAGAATAGTTACTTTTAAAAAGGAGTGTCCGAATGAAATTATTGTTAAATATTCAATGAAAGAGGAAGCTGAAGCTCACAAGTTTCAACTACATCAAAAATCTTCAACAAATGGAAAAGCAAAGGACAAAAAGGGAAAAGGGAAGGGCAAGGGGAAAGGGAAGTCCAAAGTGAATATAGAGGAGTCATCATCGCAAAACCAGGATGGAACTGAAGAAATTGAGTTGAAAGCTTTATATAAACAACCACAACCCATTTCTGCAGCAAAGTACAAATTTTTGAAACGTTTATGCGACAATGGAACAATACCAAAACGGTTTCACGCAGAATACCTTAATCTTCCGTATAATTCTGGGGTGCCAGATGAATTAAACGATACAGACGAGGAAGATGAGCGTGAATTATGAAAATATGGCTATAAATAATATTGATTATAAGATGATTATGATTATTAGGAAGATGAGCATGAAACGATGCACAAAAAGATGATTATTAATTATAGTACCTAGGTAATTGTGGTTGTTAAGCATTTAAATGAAAAATTATTTTAAGGTTCCTGTCATCGTCAAATTAGCTGATGTCTTAAGATGATTTTGAGATCCCTTAATCGTGAGATTTGCCTCCTGCACGTGTATAGCTCAACTTTCATCTCGAAACGTCAGCTAATTTAAAAATAATAATATTAATAATTCAGTGGTAATAACTGTTTCATTTGTTGATTGTGTTCATTGTTATTATTTTGTCAGTAAAAGTACAACTAACCTATTAATATTTGTTTTTCTTGATCTACATCCTTAATCTAATTAGGTTTCGGTATTAGGCTTCATTATCGAAACTATTTCTAAAAAAATGCTGTCATTATTGTTTACGATCACTACATTTTCCTATACATTTCTTAACTTTACAACATAAAATGCTAGCATGAACAAGGCGGTTAGGGTAGTTACGACAAAATGATTTTCATTAGGTAAGGTTATAACAATTTTTTTAACGTCGTAATGGACACCTCTTCAAAAATATCCATGTGTAAGGGACATCTCTTCCTAAATGTCAAAGTGTAAGGGACATCATCTTTTAAACTATTGAGTTTAACGAGGTTAAATTTATGTTTAGCTATAAATCAATTAATTTTAAAACATTATGTCTAGAAAGCGTCATAATAGGAAAAAAAATGACAAAGTTGTGACGTTTTAATAGAACAAATTTTATTTTTTTGCTCTCCTGTAAAGCGTAGGTTTGTCCCTTACGACATTTCAAATTTCCAGCGTCGATATTCTTCTAAATCCTACTATAATTAATATTTCTCGTTATTCACTGCACCCTCTAAATATTGTGACACGTTTTAATTATTGAACTCGCGGTCGCCAATTAAATTTTTGGAACTAATCCGCTTACAGCAGCTTTCGTTGGAAATCTAAATTAGCGAAAAGTAAAATAGTGATGGCACACCGCATAATATTCCGAAATTGTTGCACACAATATAAAGATAGAGTGAGCTACTGGAAAAGTAGCGAGATCTGAAAGAAAGAAAGAAAGAAAGAAAGAAAGAAAGAAAGAAATACCGCCTTTGTGGTCTAGTGTTTCGCCCAGCAGTGTCAGATCCAGAAGTCGTAGGTCCAATCTACCACCTCTGTCTAGGTTCTCCCCAGGGAAGAACAATATTGTATGCTTGGTTTGGTTAAGGTAGAACTTGTTTAATTCCACCTGGCCGTAGCTAACGACCATCTAACTGTTGCAATAACAACAACTTTAAATTAAGGTGTAGCCAGTTCCTCAGAATTTCTAAGATTCCGGATAAAGTGCGCTTCCGCCTTCGTTAATGTCATAACTTAAACCCAGATGTGATGATGATGATTTAATTAGGCACATAAAAAATCTTTAAAACTGGTAATTTAATTTCACATTTTTTTTATTTTTCTTATTGTTCACGTTTATATTAATCTCGACGTGTCAAATAGTTTGCATACACCGTGGACGTAGGCTAACTGGTTGGTGCAACACAGGCAAAACTTCGGAAAAAATGGTAATAATTACCAGTAAAAAAACAAGAATTATCTAAATGGGGTCCAAACTGTATTAAGTATTTTCAATATAATTATCAAGTAAATCAAGATAACAACAGCTATTCGTAGCGCACGTCGTGGGTCTACACAAGAAATTTCGTAGACCCATAACGAAAAAAGTGTCTATCGCATAGTACAATAGATTTCAACGCGATTTATTTTAGTGTTACCATATACCCAAATGGTGCTAATACCAACTGGAACCTATTACTAAGTGGGAGAAGGCTACTGGAACATAGGCTGCTGGATGTTTAAACATTCATGTACCAGCAGGACGAAAGAAGTTGCAAACAGAAGCTAGTTCTCAATAAATATGGAGATACATTTACATCCAACGATAGCGACTAATCAATCTGTGCTCGGCACTTTCACCCAATATTAATAAGCGCCAAACATGTTTCGTCCCATCCCTATTCTAAAGCCTCGCGGTTGACAATAACAACAATTAACAGGCCCTAATCCCGCCGCGACAGGTTTCTTATTAACGCCATTTGTCAGCGACGATACCACCTAGCTCATTTGTTCGCGACTGTACTTACATTGACATTTGTTAACGACTGTACTGGATTAAGTTTTATCTTGCATCTTTGCACCCGGCAAGGTTATTAGTAGGTAATTTTAATTTTGATTGCGTATGGATAGATAAGGGGTAGAGGAAGGGTGATGAGTATTTATAAAAAAAGGTGATTATAATAATACTAGCATATCCACTTATTTCCTCTCACAAAAGTAACTAAAACATTATTATTGACCTAACACGCATACCCTAAGGGTTACAAACATATTTATGTTCCTACCAATATTTAATACAACTTGGGGACGGAACAAATATGCATCTCTAGCAAACAAATCCATACTGAATATGAATATGACCTACGCGGCACTGCATTGCGCTCATCAACTTAAGGCATAGAGGTGTTAAGTCTCGCATTCCCGTAAATTTACCGGCAACCATACCCTTCAAACCGGAACACAGCAATGATGCTTGGCGGCCGAAATAGATATGGTGGTAGTTCTTTCTAGACTAGTAGTGACTAGAGCAACTAGCTTTTGCTCGCAGCTTCGCTCGCGTGGTATCCGCGTGGTTGATTAATAGGAATGTATATCTATGTTTTCCTGGTTCAGATCAATATCTATAAGAAAATCAGCTTAATCTGTTCTGTAGTATTACGTGAAAGAGCAACAAAGGATCAATCCGTTATGTGAAGTTTAATATCTCGTTTTTAGCACATATGTACTGATTTTTGGAATAGAATGTATGTTTGTTATTATATAAAATTTTGCATGTATGAAGAAAGTAATGAAAGTGAATGAGGCAAAAGAGGTGTGCAAGGAGCGTAGTAAATGGAATTCCGTTGTCTCTGCCTAACCCTTTGGGAAACAGGCGTGAGTCTATATATGTATGTATATTAAATTTTATCCAAATACATCATGCCCTTGGAGTATTATTGAAAATATTTGAAGTTTAGGTCATCCCATGAGAACACTGTACTTTTCCGGGATAAATATTTAGCCTGAGTGTCAATATAGGGTATGAGCCACTGATACCAAATTACATCCAGATTCGTTAAGCTGTTAGAGCATAATTAAGTGACTATTTGAATTATTTAGCCATCCCACGGGAACACTGCACTTTTCCAGGATGAAAAGCAGCATTAGGTATGTGTTAATCATGGGTATAACCCATCTTCATACTAAATTCCACCGCCATCGCATTCCATTCGGTTCAACCCACCGATTTTAGATCCAGAGGTCCCAGGTTCGATCCCCATGGGCAGTACAATATATTGTGCTTGGTTTGGTTGGTGGGAGGACCTTGTTTGGGGCCGCCTGGCTGGCAACCATGCACCATCTTACCTAATTCTGTCGCCATATAACAACAATTCTAAAATTGTTGTATTCCGGCATTAAGAGGTAGGATAGCCAGTTCCTCAGTTAGTTAAGGATTCCGGGTGAAGTGCGCCTCCACCTTTGGCCTTATATCAACTTGTAACCAGGTGAGATGTGAGATGAAGGCCAAGCTCTTCCCCGTCGTACAATAAAATAAAATAAAAACCTAGATTTAAGCCGTTTTCACATGAAGGAGTAACAAAAAACACACAAACATAATTAAGTTTTACAATACTAGTGCAATTGCAACCGTAATCTAGTTTCCATATAATGTGCTATGCTAGGCTAGATAGCACTGCATTTAATGACAAAAAAAAATCTATTTACGTGTTTAGTTCTGACATTCAGTTCAAAAAAACCCTCGAAAAACATTCAAGAGACTTAGACTATGCATAAAATATGAGCAATTTTAATAATTATGGATAGGGTGTAAAAGATTACAACACCCCAACTAATCCTCAGTATTTAGCGAGATTGAAGTTTCACTCTGCTCCGCTATTAAGCTGAAACTTAGTTAAATTAATGGCTCCGAAGTGATAAAAGGGAACTTTGGTTACTTTAAACCAAAAAGACACAAATAAATTATCGGTCATAACTCTGATAATAATGCTAGAAATATGATTCTTAGCCGCAATGTTTGTTAGATAAATGTCAAATAATTACACCATCAAAAAGTAAAAAAACGCCAAAATGACAGTTTGGAGACTACTATTCAAAAATTTAAAATAAAAAAATATTTATTTACTATACATTTTAGGGTACATACGTTATAATTGGAACGATAACACTGCAAAAAACTGAGTAGCAGAGTCAGCGCCCTCATCCGAAAACAAATCAAAAAGTTCCTTATTGAACTATTGTACCAACGATATCTTTAGCATTCATTGATATTTCTATTGATCCTTGTGTGAGACCAGAATGACTGTCGAGTATGAGGAGGGAATCGATGGCAAGCGATGCGACAGCTAAATCTAAAACCTAATACTGCCGGAGGAGGCAGTTTTTCTCCATTTTCCCTCCAGTTTCCCTCATATCGCGATCGATAGTATTATTGACAGTGATCTGCAGACATTCATACTCACGAAACCCATAAATTAATGCGTACGATCGCACATCAAACGTTATTCCCCGACTTATGTCCCCTTCTCCCTATCCCCGTGTACAATAGCTGATAGCTCGTAATCCTTCTTGCAATCACTACTGTCTCATTACCCGGAGATATCGAATTTACTGCGATGGTATACTTATTATATTTGTATCGCTTTGAATCTGGAGTTGTTTTGTATCGTACCTACCTAACTAGAATAAAAGTGAGGAGATGGGTTGAAGGTTGTTTATCGTTTTTATTTCACGTGAAACTAATACCAATTTTTTTTTTTAACTCTCCTGGAAGTACCTATAGGTACTTATTCCGCGATACAGTATATAATCCAAGTGCAGTTACTGTACCACAAAATAATATATAATAATAACATTTCTTACTATTATGACTCATGCTATTTTGCTATGATGAACCAGGTAAATTGTTAACTATTCAGTAATAGTTGTATCTGCGTATGTTATTTTATTAATCATATAAAGAAAAAATCATGTCCTTAAAAGTGTAGACTGCCGAATTATATCTGCAAGAAAATTATTTTGAGAACATATAATTCGTGATAATTATTATAATTATAACTACGATAACTACGAATGTTCTGTTGTAAGAACTAATTATTATAATTTCTCACTATAAAGCATAGAGCACATACATAAACTTTATATCCCGTCTCCTAGTTGTATAAAAAAAAAGTCATTCTAGAGCAGTAGTGGTGTGAAAACTTAACTTTACATAAAATCTTTTTCATGGGCATAAATTCAAATGTGCTCTTCTTTACCTGCATTTCAGGATACTGAACCTCATGTGTCAGTAATTTCACAAGCTTGACTAGCGGTCTATCAAACCAAATTCCCCACTCAATCTGCCCAATCCTGCCCCTGTTAATGCTAGAAGATAAGATAGGGCTAATCCTCACATAACTTAGGATTAAGAACGTTTAACGCGGTCGAAATCCACTGACCATTGTCCTGCGTTTAATTTAAACCGGCCTCATAGCTAGCGTAATGATTTTACTATCCCCTACCAAATTATTTGCACTACTCCTACACAACATACATAGACCTTCATCAGATAAAGATAAGGGTGGATCTTGCTTGTGTTTGAAGTATCGAGGGGCTGGAAGCTTTGGTGGAGAGGTGTCGTAAGATTTTATGCGTGAACCTCTTTATGCAAACAGCTCCTAAGGGTCACGTTTTAGGTTTTTGAAGCTATTGAAACTTGACCCATCACATGAACGTAATAAGCGGAACACCATAATCATTGTTTATGGAATAGGAGGAAATTCCAATTATTCTAATGGGAAACAATAAACCAGATAAAAAAGCAAAAAGCCAACATCACGCGGTGTTCCCAGGCGGTCACCCATCAAAGTACTGACCGCGCCCGACGTTGCTTAACTTCGGTGATCGGACGAGAACCGGTGTTTTCAACGTGTTATGGACGTTGGCGACAGATTTATCGAAACGCAAGGCCACAATACAATAATGACGTCACTCTTTGATTTATCTGAATCAAAATGTAGCAAAAAGCCAACATCACGCGGTGTTCCCAGGCGGTCACCCATCCAAGTACTGACCGCGCCCGACGTTGCTTAACTTCGGTGATCGGACGAGAACCGGTGTTTTCAACGTGGTATGGACGTTGGCGTTTAAACTGATAAAACGTTAGATCACTAAACAACAATGACATCACTCTATTATTTTTATCGTTGCTTTGAACAATACATTAACACTTTATTATTTAGTTTTCCTACATTCCCCAAACTTCGTTGGCAGTATAAATATCATTATCTAATGATCTCATTTTGCACGATTGCAAAATATTATCTAACATTCACTAAATCATTCATCGCTATGCCGCCATACATCAGACCAAATTAAACGTCAGAACACAAAGCAGGACAATCAATTAAATTTTATATCTACGTCCCCTTCTGCACTGTTATTTACTCTGTGCCCTTACGCCTATTGTTTATGTTAACGACGGTCATTACTAAGTAAAACGGTTTACGGTAGTAATAACTTTTAGGTAGTAGGATGTGTTATTTTGGTATAATGTGATTTTGCTTCTATTTTATTCAGGTAATTTGTTTATATTATTTATCGTCATCAGAGAGATAAGCGAGTTCGTACCTAATCGTTATTGTTAGATTGTATGTAGGTACCTACATACCACGATAGGCATAAATGGAATTTATTTTTATACGTATAACAATAATTTAAATATTGTTGTAGTTACGCATAAATATTTTGATGTCAGGTCGCTTTTTCTTCAATGAGTTTATTTTATCATATGATCGCGATCACAAAAACTTTTTATAATTATTACTTGCTTGCTTGTTCCGTCACCATAATGTTTAGTAAAAAAAACAAAAGTATTGTTTATGCGGTCCGATTTAATTAATTGCAGAATTTATTTTATTAATACCTCTAATATTTTAAAAAGATACTCCGCCGCGACAGTGATATCACTGCCGTGACCAGGATTCGAACCTGGGTTACTACGGCCACAACGTAGGGTCCTAACCACTAGACGATCACGGCTACCGGAGCGATACTACACTTCGCGAAATTACGATACCGTTACTGCGGGTTTATGTAATGACGAAAGGCAAATTATTTCCCACGAGCTTGGGGAGTTAGTGGCCCGATTACATATATTTTTTATTGAGATTAATGTTTGAATCATAGATAGGTTCTCCTGAAAATAAAATTTAAAGCATGTTTAAAACAGCTTTTAGTGATAATGGTGGCCTTATTGCATTATCGATCATATCATTACTACTTAACCTTAGTAGTAGCAACAACAAGTTACAACATTACAGACGCACAATTTAGGGGAAAAAACATATTTTTTTTATTTTAAATTTATATCAACATAAAATATAAAATTATGAACTAATTCATCAAATATTAAGTAAGTACCTAATAAAATATTTAGGTATATATACACTACACTATTGGTTAAACAATTATTCGTATAAACATGGACCAGAAATACACGGACAGAATGTCATACTTAGATGCAATTTTGCCTATCCTACTTATTTGTTAATATTTTATTCATACATTTTAGTATTTTTATGTACATAGTTTAAATTAAATTTAAATTATATTAAAATATCATGGTAGCTATATATCCAGGCTCCATTTACCGTTTCCAAATAAACAATTTCAAAGAATAAAATACACCACAAAACAGTGGACCGCGTCAAACAAAACAAAAACGTCATTACGAATTAGAAACCAATTACTCAGTCGAGTGACCGCACTTTCGGTATTCTGAAATCGTCCAATTTGTGACACGTGTCTATTCATTGGAACGTGACGTGGCGACGAAAATAATACCGATTATGGTGCTTTTCCAAATATTTTTGTAGAGCTATACATTGTATGTATACAGCTTACTGAACACCGTCTTCCCATGATTGTGATATCATGAATATATCATGAAGGTAGGTAAAGTAAAAGGCTCACCACTTTAGTACAAAAAAAAAACAAAAAAAAAAGATGTAGTAACTCCCTTACCCACAAAGAAAACCGATACAAAATTGTATATATATTCTTAAATTTAAAAAAGGTTTAAAGCCAGCGTATATTTGAGTGCGTGAATTGTTGATCTGTAGCGATTTTATGAATGTACCTGAGCTTCTAACACCCCCAGATTTTTTATTAATTTAACAACTAACTGCTACAAAAATATGAAATATTATTGACTGACAATACGTTCGTGATTACACGAGATGTATGCCTGTATAGAGATAATACTAGTGGTACTGTAAGGATAGTAGACCTCGCGAACCATGCAACAACCGATGCTTTCCTCTTTCACTTTTCCTTTTAGACTTTTAGCAAATAGGGGTATAAGTTTTAGCGATTACTCGCGTTCCCTTGGTCTGAGGATAAAGAACCTGGTGTCTACGGATTTGTCTTGCAAAGGCGGAGTGCACTGCGTAGTCTGATTAGTCAACGTAGGTATAAATTGAAATCCTACAGAACACTTCACCTCTTTTTTACCAACATTTTGTGTAGAATTAAATCATAAGTATGTCTTTCATATTTAATTGAAATCAGTTGATAAATAACGCTACAACAAATTTCCCCATATTTTAACCCCGTTCGAAAATCGCGATTCATTAAAAAAAAAACAAGGAACGTGTGTTCCAATTTCCATCAAAATTGGTTAAAAATGCGACCCTGTAGGCGAGAACAAACCGACAGCCGACAGACAGCGGACAAAATCATTTTTGGCCAATCTCGAAACTAAGACGCTTCGCTCGCTTGGTCAATTACCAATTATCGCACTGATTGAAGATGAACTTATATGAGCGAACTTCATGCTATTAATAATTTCCTTCCATAGGAGGTACCTTCCTGAAAATAGACAAAACAATAGAGCACGTCATTTTTGGAGCCCCGGCTTGGAGCAAGCATCATGTCATTGACAACTTCAGTGTCATTTTCATCGTTGTCGCGAACTCAGGCGCTCAACAAAGTGCCACACAACAACCCAAAGTCCTGCTCCGGTATTAAAGGAGCTTGGCACTCAGAATAAGTTAAAAAATAGACAAAACATTTTGGACTTTCTTGTTAACAGTCTACCGTCCACTAATTATTACAAAGCCTATGATTATGGTCGCGTGTCACCAAAGACAATTTATTTAAACAAGCTTATTCATTAACGAAGAGCTTTCCTGTGTCCACGTCAATTGTCTATGGTAATTGACGTTTTGATTACAGTACGGAAGTGTCATAAAACTGACGAGGACGTAAGTAGGCTTCAATAAAATATTACAAGGATATTAGAAAAATAAAAAGGAAAGTTAGAAAACACACAGTTAGTAGTATGGCTAGCTTCTACGTGTAAAATTTCGACTTTATAATAATAATAATAATAACTCTTTATTTCAGACGAAGTCCATATTATAAAATACAAATTAAATTAACTTAAGTTAAAAGTTATATTACAAAATTATAAATTAAAAATAAACACAAACAATATAGTCAGACAGAAAACGAAAACGAAAAGTAAGTATTAAGAACTAGATTGTGGGTGACAAACACCCATTTCCTGTATGTTTCGGTTAACATAAGGCGGTCCGCTAAACTTATTATAATTGAGTATAAATAATAGGTACGTTCAATATGTTTTGCGTGAAGGAACAACAAAGAATGAATTAGTTTTGTATAACGATGTTTCAACTGTCATTGATATCTCACAGGATCTGATTTTTGGGATGAAACGTAAGCCTAGGTCTCAATCCCGGTCGAACGCAATATATTACGAATTATAGCTCAAACATTCAAACAAACTTTCGCTTTAATAACATTTGAGTAATAGTTAGATATGACAGACGTGGGCTTCATGACGTAAATCCGACGTCATCGTTTTTTAATGTAAATTACAGTCGCACAGCTAACAATTATTATTATCAGCTACATTTGGGTAATATTACACATACCTAAGAACTTTGCATTCGTTCACAAACTGGACACAAATTTACATAGTATTTTATTCATCCAAACCTACGTCTGTTTTTCCGGTAACGTACGAACTTACCCCAACCTTCAAAATGTGAGTTAATAGGTATGCATATTCCGTGAACGCATGCCTTTCCGTATAACTCATATTTTCTCTCTTGCTTACTCAAATAAAGGTTATATATTTAGTAGGTACATAAAGTTCCATGGTGGAACATTCATGGAACTTTCTGCAAGAAAAGAGCCTTGATCTGATTTTTAAAGAAAAAGTCACCCTCAATCATTTCGTTTCAAAACTAAAAAGAAAACCGACTTCAATGACGCATATGATACAATTTCGTTTACCAGGATGGCGTATTTTTTTCAATTATTTTGATGACAGAAGGACGGATCTTATATGGGGTTCGTTTTTTCCATACTTTTGAGGTAATACACCCAAATCGCTTCAACTGTGCCTGTAATGTTTGAAGAGTTCCCTCGATTTTTCCCATCATTAGATCGTGATCTGATGACGATATATTTCCAAATCGGTCCACGCGTCATCGAGTAATCGGGAAACATACATTAAAAAGAAAAAAAAAAAAGATTCTGACGAATTGAGAACCTCCTCCTTTTTTGTTTTGGTTAAAAATCACTCTCGAAAATGCCTTAGAAACAAGCATACTGACACATTATCGACAAGCAAAATTTAACAATGAAGGTAACGAAAAAGTTATAACAATCAGAAATGAATCATTACAAACTTTATGATGTTGACTTTTTCTACATTTTGATTCAGATAAATGATATAGTGACGTCATTATTGCATTGTGGCCTTACGTTTCAATTAATATAACGCCAACGTCCATACCACGTTGAAAACACCGGTTCTCGTCCGATCACCGAAGTTAAGCAACGTCGGGCGCGGTCAGTACTTGGATGGGTGACCGCCTGGGAACACCGCGTGATGTTGGCTTTTTGCTACATTTTGATTCAGATAAATCAAAGAGTGACGTCATTATTGTATTGTGGCCTTGCGTTTCGATAAATCTGTCGCCAACGTCCATACCACGTTGAAAACACCGGTTCTCGTCCGATCACCGAAGTTAAGCAACGTCGGGCGCGGTCAGTACTTGGATGGGTGACCGCCTGGGAACACCGCGTGATGTTGGCTTTTTGCTAAACGCGTTGTTTTGATGCCACCCGCAACTCGAAATATTGAAAGCAATTCCTCTTCAACACAGCGGGATGGCTATGAGCTGAAGTTGGAAGCCAAGAGAATCCAGCCATATTAACGTCAACTCTTACATAAAAGCACTAACCCTTATCACTAAGGAATAAAGTTAAAATTCCTATCGCTGTTTTGTTGGAGAGTGGTAAAGATGAATTGGTAAGGGAATAATGCTTGCAATTTATAACGTATTGTGTTTTGATTGGTCGTCAGAGGTGGATAGTTAGACGGATGATCCTTCTATGGCGGTCTATGGGACTAGGAAATGGGAATGGCAAGGCTTTGCGAGTTTGGATGGAAATGGCAGACGTTAGTTTGCTCCGTTTGATGCTGTTTATTGTTTTCGGGCTATTCAGCCGTGAAATACTGCCTTTTGCAGGATGTTGAAGATTTACATTATATGCTTCTGAACTTACGTATCTATCGTTTAGTAAACATAATGGATAGGTACTGAGTAAACTAGGTTAAATATTTTGAATATGTTACTCATTTTAAATTGTACGAGTTTTAATAATTTCCAAATTGGAAATGGGCATAATTAATAAAAACTCTTGACATTAAAACTTGCACAGGCAAGGGGTGAGGCCGGCGATGGAACAAGCCTACCCAAAACGTGCCTCTGTGGATATACAGATAGATATTGGAAGCTGATTCCAAGTTCCAAGTTACTGCGTGCGCTGATTAAATGTTTTTGAAAGCGCAATTCCATAAAAAAAAGTACAACTGTGGTTGTAGTTTTGATTGTTTATTGGTCATTAATATTTTTTTATAAAATTTGCACATAATTTTACTAGCTTGAAACCTACAATTTCAAATACCGAGATATAAAGAGCTTGAAAAATATATCTTCAACTGCAGAAACTTGCTTTTGTTATAATTTCTGCTCTTAATCCGTCTGTCCATGACAACAAGACACCCCTCCAAGTATCATTTTAGATCAAACACATGATAATAGCTGTAAGAGCGCCCCTATTATTCGATACAATAAAAGTGAAGTGCCGACATATTCCGCGTCCTATTGCAAATATCCCATCTCTACCAGACAAAAGCGGAGTCACAACAAAATACAATAACAAACCCTAGAACGAGGTGCATAAAGATGTTATTTGTGTGGAGAATGACGAGGCCAGTGAAATATTTAAGCGTGGAGATAGCGGGAAAGACCAGTAGGTACGCAGATACGTACTAATGGTGATTGAGAAAAATAAAGGCACATATCGAAACATAACTCGTGGTTATGTCTTCATGAATATTGAAGATCGGGGTGATAGGTTGATTGTAGGTGTTAATGCAGATCGTAAATAAAGAATAGACTGAAGAGTTTTATGTTAGAGAAGATATTGGAACTGTATATTCTGATACAAATGGTACATTAAGAATATAAATACTACAGGACATTAATTTGACACAGCGCCATCTGCTCCCAAACTAAGCAAAGCTTGTAATATGGGAACTAGATCACGGATTACTATATTACTATATTACTTGCATACTTTTTTTGTAAATATATGCTTATGATACTACTAGATTACTATACACATCCAAACACAGAACAAACATAAATATTCATCACTCAAATGTTTGTTCTGGGTGGGAATCGAACCCACGACCTACAGCGTAGCAGGAGAGCAGCAGGTACCAACTGAGCTGTGAGGCTTGTTTAGCATTGTATTAAAAAACGGATACCTATTTACAATCTGACTTTGTTATTAACTAAGCATCACACATTAAATAAAACGAAATGTGTACTGATTACCTTTGTAAATAATACTAAAGGATTGTTTTACATGAAATGGGTAAGATATCTCAAAACTGCACTGGATTTGGTCTACGATGGAGCAAACTTACCCACAGGTCACCTGGCTCTTCCGCGAACTTACGGAACACATCGAATTGCTTGGCACTGGACTTTGGTATGAGGGTTGGTGGTCGCTAGCCCAGCGAGCCTTGCTGTTCTTACCACCAGAAGTATGGGATTGTGGTTCCATTTCCCGGGGTATACCTACCTTTAGGATGCAGTTCCCACAATTAAATTAAATTAATAAATAATAAATTAAATTAATCAGCCCGAGGTTCTTGCCTTTCTCCTTGTGTGCGGTCGCGATTCCGAACAGGCGGTAGATTTGACGTTTCAAAATGATCCTTAAAAATCTTAATGAATAAAAATATATGACTTTGACTTTGACTTTGACCACATACGTATGAAATAACGGGATGTGAAGACAAGGTATTGAAGGAATATTTGAATTATCTCTACCTGATACAGTACCCCACCATTTTTTGTCACTCAAAATCAAAATGGTAGCATATCAGCAATTCAAAACTGAAAAAAGAAAAACAGCAGGACTATTACCTAACTCTGTTTCATTTGGGTTTCAATCGGTTTCAATCAGAAATGCAGGCAATTTAATTGAAACCCATTAAAACCCAAATGAAACAGAGTTAGGTAATAGGCCTGCAGTATACCAGTATACAATTTCATCCAATTACTATTTTTAAACTTATGTTAAATTATATTATTACATTTTAATAATACGTTAGTAAGGTAGTATTTTATTATCTGTGAAAAGTTACTTGTAAATATTAATCTTGAACATGTGTGAACTCAGAATGTGATGTCTGAGTTCACCTTTGTTCACAACAAATTATGATTATCTACGATAGCATTTTGAATTTCAATTCCATTTTCCGAACGAAATGCCTGTTATTAATTACCGTATCACTAACGCATTGCTGGTTTTGTCTCGATATTTATTCCACATACTCAAACATTTAATCTACATCTTCGTCTCTATTTACAAGACCCGAAGGACTTGTTTTCCCTAATTTTGTTGGAGAAAGTCTATGGAATTATTCACCCTTTCCTTGGTTAGTTGACTGAATATTAATAGGAAGGGTAATCCTCGATTAATGTTTAGTAACTTTACGGTGTTGATGTGTTTTGATTTATTATTTTGTAAGACTAGGAAGTTTGTAAAATATCTGTTTACTTTTAATTTTTTCATATTTAAAATGTATGCCCCTATGCCTATTCAATTTGTTTTTATGCTTGTGAACCACAAATGATAACTATAAACTAAGGTATTTACTGTGTTTACGTTCAAGTAAATTTAAATGTTAGGAAAATCTATCGACAGTCATACAACATTCAGGTTCATTTAAATTTTGCGATTAATTTCCCACATCAGCGAACAGGTTCAAATAAATACATTTTTTATCAAAACACCGGCTCATCTCAACACAATTCAATTAAACATCCCACTATTTCGGTGTAGCTCCAATCTGTCAGCTTACAATGCCTGGATGCATTGTATACGATTCACACATTCTCATTAAAGAACACGTCTCTTCATTTATACCGCCTATTCTCAATAAAGAACACGTCTCTACATTTAGAGACGTGTTCTTTATTGAGAATGGGAGGTTCAAAGAAATCTTACATGCAGTACCTACAGACAAAGATTATAAACACAGAATGTAGAGCTAACTCTATGAATTGAAACAAACTATATTTACCGTCTCTGTATAGTTTAGTGGTTGGCCCACCAGTATCAGACCCTGAGGCTCCAGGTTCAAAACGCCTTTATGGGCACAAATTTGTGCTCGGTTTGGTTGGTGGTAGGGTTTGTAATGATAGTAGATGGTGGTAGTTAACCAGGCTGACTTAATCAAAGTCCTACCACCAACCAAAAGTATGCCATCATAACAATAATTCTAAGCATTCTAAGCCCGACGTTGTTTGACTTTAACTTAGTATGAACGTAGGTGAATAAAATACTTCACAAATCCTAAAGCAACTGGTTATTTATATCAAATATTTTAGTTTTTTGGTTCGGTAACCAAAAGGCGCCAATTTTTTTTACTAGGTTTGTGTTCTATTACATAAAGTCACATCGGAAATTGCTAAAGCACAATAAATTAGTATAACTAAAAAAACTCTCCTTGGTGCTTTTCTTGCATGGCTCTTGACACATCCCACATCATTGATACATTGACACCCCTAACTCCTCAGTCTGACGTAGGGGTGAATACATTACGCTTCCAATTTCAAAATTGTCAGTCATATCGAAACACAATACAGTTAGCTGTTAGACTTGAAATGAAATTACCATCTGATTATTTCCAATTATCTCCAATTAGTTATTTGATAAACATTTTGACGGTTGAATTCAATTTGTATGTTTTGTGTATATTGAAACTACAAGTCATTCGGTGATTTATTTTCATTGTTAAGTGTGAAGACTTCACACAATCTTTTCTCTTGGAGGCGCACTTCACCCGAAATCTTCAACTAACTGAGGATCTGACTATCTTACCTCTAAATGCCGGAACACAAACGATTATAGAATTGTTGTTATGGCGACAGAATTATGTAAGATGGTGGTAGCTAGTCAGGCGGATTTAAAAAAAGTCCTACCACCAACCAAACCAAGCAAAATATATTGTACTCCCCATGGGGATCGAACCCGGGACCTCTGGATCTGAAATCGGTGGGTTGAACCACTAGAACACAGAGGCGGTTACATTTTTTTCTACAACGGGGAAGCAGTAAAAGTAGTAGAGTCCCTTGTGAAAGGGCTTGTCTGGGGAAGTACTACCACATGCCTATTTCAGCCGTCAAATAGCATTGCTGTGTTCCGGTTTGAAGGGTATGGTTGCCGGTGAAATTACGGGCACGCGAGGCTCAACAACTTTATGTCATGTTGACGGGCGCAATGAAATGCCGTGTAAGCTATGTTCTTTGTGCATGTGACTACGCAGTAAGGCGTTGTTATAGGCAAGAGATGCACTTAATATCAGTTGGACAACTTGTTTGTCCCGTCTCCTAGTTGTATAAAAAAACGCTTGGTTTTCATTCTTCTCTATTGTCAAGTTATGATAAGGCCGAAGGAAAGAGAAGAGAAGGAATGTACTTTACCCTGTATCCTTAAAGGATTGAGAAACTGGCTATCTTACCTATGCCGGAACACAAAAAATATAATTGAGTTGAGTTATGAAGTCATAAAAAGGTAAGATGGTGGTATCTTTACCACCATCTTACCAAAGTGTGATGACAGGCTTAAAACAAGTATTAGCACCAAACAAGCTGATCACAAATGAGTACTCCCCTGCGAATCGAATCCAGTACTTGGTGATCAAAGCAATACTGGTGGGAAAACTACCTATCACTTGTTTTGATTTTAACTAACACATCTTTAGATTGTCAATCTAATTACACTAATAGGTATGAGTTTTGGTCTGAAATTAATATTTTGTTTATTTATTTTATTTACTACGACCAAAACAACGTGTGCTTAACTCAGAGATCTCTCGTTCGCTTCGCTCACTCGCTCAACTTGCAATAACTCGATTGTATTACAATCAACATCACTACCATAATAATTATGTTATTTAGGTACCCACATTTATTAATCTAACGAGTGGCTCATCAATATACATTAAATTAAACACATAAACTGCTCTAAAACAAATAATCCATCTTATTGCAGTTATTTGGATGTTACATACGTGTTTTACAAGTAATATCAATTAAAATGTTAGAATAATTTAATTACAACATTGGAATAAATATGTAGGAATTTGAAATCGTAACACTCAGTTACGTTAAGCTGATGTAAGTTCAAATCTTGACACTGAAGTGTCAAGATAAGAGTGTCAATGTCTTTTGTTTGATATTTATTTGTGTAATGTTTGTATACCTACTAAGTAAGTAGGTAGGTATAATGCTACAATGAAAGCATTCGCAAGCAGTCATGACGTTATGTAACCTGTGATTAGTAATATGATTATCTCAAATGAGATACAATTAACAGCTAATTACACCTCCGATTCTAATCAGATAATTTAGTGACATATTATTACTGGCTAAATTGATACATTATTAGATTAGTCAAGAGCTAGGTTATGTGGTGATATCAAAAGTAATGGTTTCACGTATATATCAAAAGGGGTTTCCTTCAAGCTTTGCTTAGTTTGGGACTAGATCGCGCTGTGTAAAGTAATTGACCTGTAAAAGGTATTAAAGTTATCATATATCTTCACCTAAGAGTTCAGTCTCTAAAAGTTGGCTTGAAGATGAACCTATCTAAAACTAAGATTATGAGCAACATCCCAGAAGCAGCAAGCCGCCAAATGCCGGTTGAAGTTGTCGACCACTACATCTACCTGGGACACAAAATAACGCTTGGCATCGAAAACCAACAGCGGAGGTGGAACGTAGGATATCCCAAGCCTGGGCTGCGTTTGGAGCAAACAATAAAGTTATGTGTGGCAAGCTGCCCCGCAAGCTCAAGGCAAAAGTGTTCGAACAATGCATTATGCCGGTGTTCACGTACAAAGCTGAGACCATGTCACCTGGGGGTCGTTCGTGGGGGCAGACGGTATCAATTCACTCACAGAACGATCCGCCGAGAGATTTAGAGGCGCGCAACAAGCCATGGAGAGAGTTATGCTCGGAATTACGCTACGGGATCACAAGCGAAATGAGTGGATACGGCGGACAACGAAACTGAGAGATGTGGTCCTCGTGGTCGCTGAACGAAAGTGGAGTTGGGCGGGACGTGTAGCTAGACTGGATAGAAGTCGCTGGGCGAGAAAATTGAGTGAATGGAGACCTTGGGCGAACAGCAGACCCAGAGGACGTCCACCAAGAAAATGTATGGATGATAAGGGACATGCGGGATATCAGTGGATGGTTACAGCAACCGATCGTCGCGCATGGAAGGAGATGGGAGAGGTCTACGCTCATAAATTGAGTGGCTGAAGATGATGATGATTTATCTTCAAAAGAGGAGGAGGTTCTTAAACTCTTACCGTATTATTAAAAAATACAATGAGTCAGCTCTTAGGATCATACTGAGCTTCCAAACTAATTTTGGTTCTGTGTTTAGATGTTGTATTTTTATACATCTCAGAGATGGAACAAGCAAGCTGCCCATCTGTTGTCAAACTAAACTCTTGCCTATATCATGACTTACGCGGCATTGCATTGTGCCAATCAACTTCAGGCATATCAGTGCTAAACCTAGTGCGCCCGTAATTGCACCGGCAATGAATATACCACTACACCGGAACACAGCAGCACAGCAATTACGACCAAAAAGGTTAAGTTTGCATATAAAAAAATGGTTTGCATGTTTTATATCCATAATCTGGTCCCCAATTTACGAGTTTTGCTCAGATTTGGGATGGTTATGGCACTGTGAAACTACTGTAAAAAACAATATTCTGATAATTGATTAGGTTTTAATTAATTATCATCCTCGCTGGTAACCAGTCCCATGTTCTCTCTTCTATTCATGGCAATATGTATGTAATGTAACCTAATAATTGGCAAATAAAAATGATGACCACTATGGTATCAAGGGTGTTGCACTAGACTTACTCACGTCTTACCTAAGTGATCGCATACAGCATGTCGACGTGAACGGCCAGCGTTCTTCAGGATCTTTGGTTACCATGGGTGTGCCGCAGGGTTCTATATTGGGGCCTTTCTTGTTTTTAGTATATATTAATGATCTGCCCCAAATAATTAAAGATGACCATGAGATTGTTCTGTTTGCAGATGATACGTCACTTCTATTTAGATTGAAGCGACAAATGACTAACTTTGACAACGTAAACAATGCAATCTCAAAAATTGTTAACTGGTTTAATGTAAATAACTTAGTACTCAATCAGAAAAAGACCAAATGTATTCGATTTATTTTACCAAATGTAACTGAAGTTAAAGCTAATGTAAAAGTTAAAGAGGAAAACATAGAATTAGTCAAAACCACTGTATTTTTGGGATTAACTTTAGATAATAAACTTCAATGGGGCCCACACATAGATAAACTGGCGAAGAGACTTAGTTCTGCAGCATATGCTGTAAAGAAGATACGTCTTCTCACAGACGTTGCTACAGCAAGACTAGTTTACTTCAGTTACTTTCACAGTATTATGTCATATGGCATAATACTGTGGGGAAGTGCTGCAGATATAGACACCATATTCGTTTTGCAGAAGAGGGCTGTTCGCGCTGTTTACAAAATGGGTCCCAGAGATTCATTAAGAGACAAGTTTAAAGAAATAAATATATTGACTATGCCCTGCCAATATATTTATGAAAATATTATGTACGCGCGTAAAAACATAAGCTTATTTGACAAAAACTGTGATAAACATAATTATAATACTAGAAATAAGAATAAACTCGCTGTTCCCACAACTAGGCTCCATAAGGTTAATAAATCGTTCATAGGGCAAACTGTACGCTTTTATAATAAATTGCCAAGTGATGTGCTAAGCTTGTCAAATAATAAATTCAAAAATTTTGTAAAACAAAAGCTATCCAGGAAAGCTTATTATAAAATTTCAGATTACCTAGAAGATAAGAAAGCCTGGCATTAAAAAAATGAATTTGCTCCAGTGAATAAATTGTAATTAGTATTAGATAATTTTAAGCTATTGTAATGGATCATGAAAAAAAAAAACTAGCCCGAGGTTCTTGCCTTTCTCCTTGTGTGCTGGTCGCGATTCCGAACAGGCGGTAGATTTGACGTTTCAAAGTGATCCTAAAAAATCTTACTGAATAAAAATATTTGACTTTGACTTTGACTTTGACTTTGACTTTGATGAAACGCAAGGCCACAATGCAATAATGACGTCACTTTATCGTCTATCTGACTCAAAATGTAGCAAAAAGCCAACATCACGCGGTGTTCCAAGGCGGTCACCCATCCAAGTACTGACCGCGCCCGACGTTGCTTAACTTCGGTGATCGGACGAGAACCGGTGTTTTCAACGTGGTATGGACGTTGGCGATATAACGATTGAAACCTAAGGCCACAATGCAATAATGACGTCACTCTATCGTCTATCTGACTCAAAATGTAGCAAAAAGCCAACATCACGCGGTGTTCCCAGGCGGTCACCCATCCAAGTACTGACCGCGCCCGACGTTGCTTAACTTCGGTGATCGGACGAGAACCGGTGTTTTCAACGTGGTATGGACGTTGGCAACAAATTTATCGAAACGCAATGCCACAATGCAATAATGACGTCACTCTTTAATTTATCTGAATCAAAATGTAGCAAAAAGCCAACATCACGCGGTGTTCCCAGGCGGTCACCCATCCAAGTACTGACCGCGCCCGACGTTGCTTAACTTCGGTGATCGGACGAGAACCGGTGTTTTCAACGTGGTATGGACGTTGGTGACATAACAATTGATACCTAAGACCACAATGCAATATTGACGTCACTCTTTCATTTATCTGACTCAAAATGTAGCAAAAAGCCAACATCACGCGGTGTTCCCAGGCGGTCACCCATCCAAGAACTGACCGCGCCCGACGATGCTTTACTTCGGTGATCGGACGAGAACCGGTGTTTTCAACGTGATAAGGACGTTGGCGTAGGAAGGGCTCAAACTGAAGAACTGGCTATCTTACCTGTAAATGCCGGAACACAACAATTTTGGAATTGTAATTAAGGCGACAGAATTAGGTATTGTGGTGGGTGCTAGCCAGGCGGACTTAAACAAAGTCCTACCACCAACCAAACCAAGCACAATATTGTACTCCACCTGGGGATCGAGCCCGGGACCTCTGGATCTGAAATCGATGGGTTGAACCACAAGACCACAGAGGCGGTTCAAAAGGTTGTTTTGACGTGTATGATGGCAGTAAGAGTGTAGATTGACAGAAGCCGCTGCGCATACCTTAGTCGGCTTTGATGACTTCCGTGGGCTGAGTTGAAGCGCTACAACAGCCACGGCATCATATCTTTTAAATAAATATTACAGGACGTTAATTTCACACAGCGCCATCTAGCCGCAAACTAAGCAAAGCTTGTAATATGGGAACTAGATTACGGATAGAATACTTAAATACCTTTTATAGATACATACGTACCTACTATATGATACAACGCCCAAACACAGAACAAACATCTATATAAATATTGCAGGACATTCAGGACATTCATTTTACACAGCGCCATCTATATTCATCACACAAATGTTTGTTCTGGGTGGGAATCGAACCCACAACCTATAGCGCAGAAGGCAGAGTTACCACCAACTGAGCTATAGGCTTGTTGAATATCTACCTACTTCAAAAATGAATTTGCTATGGTTGGCTTGGCATGTAGGTACCAATATAATAGTAATTAAAACTTTCAAAAGCATTTAAATCCGGACTTAACCCTTTGACGACAACTGATTAATCGCAACACGTCACTGCTGATGGATCAAGATATTAATACCGAAAGCGTGGCGAATCTGACCAAAATCTAACCCTTTCTATGCATATTTAATATTAACGGGTCTTCATACCGATTGGCGTGGGTTTCTTTTCTGTTGAAATTAATCTGTGTCAGATTTAGTAGCAAGAGTATGAACATTGATAAGATATTTACGAGGCTTCATTCGGTTTGTCAATTTTGTAATATAATTTAAACATATTAAAACTTCTTGGTGGCCAATATTAGTAGGAATAATAAATGCTATATAAGTTTAGAATCTAGATTCATTGATGACTAGGTATTTTATAATATATTTTTTTTATTTCAAGTGATTGCACCTGGTCACAACATTTACTAATGTAATTATGACACAAAAATTCACAACCCACGACGGGATTCGAACCCGCGTCCTTTCCTATAGCCGGAAACGCTCTAACCAACTGAGCTACGGGAGTATCAACGCAAATTTAGATTTTTTGTGTCATATCTCTCAACTAAAGCGCTGATAACGTCATCTAGCACAAATTCACTGAACTGTGATCTGCCCTAGTGTTTGAAATTACACTCAAAATCACTTGCGAGAAAATAACGTCGGAATCTACGTCGGTACTTCCGTAGCTCAGTTGGTTAGAGCGTTTCCGGCTTTAGGAAAAGACGCGGGTTCGAGTCCCATCGTGGGTTGTGAGTTTTTGTGTCGTAATAACATTTTTAGACTAGGTATTTGTTACCACATTACATATTTTGGACTTTTTGTTAAGTACTATATGCGTGTTACGACATGACTCGTTGACGTCTCTTTGTTGCTGTAGGTAAGCATACTTTCCTAGTTTTTTTACCATTTGTTTATAGGACATTAATTTCACACAGAGCCATTTAGCTCCAAACCAAGCTTGTAAGTTGGGAACTAGATTACGGATTACTCAGATAAGTATCTGAGTATTCTATCCTGAGTAATACTTTTTTTTCATTATGACAACAACTTAGTTAAAACATTTATGAAGCTGCTTGAGTTATAAAATGGTTTACTTCATCATTACTTGCTTTAAGCATTTCTTATTAGACCACATTTTAAGTAACGCGTGATCCAACATTCTGATAAGTAATTAAACGTAAAAAAAAAAAAAATTTTTTTAGTGTATTCAAAAATATTGCGGGGCTTTTGATTGAGGCGACACGTGACCCAAGGGCTGGCTCTTATTTAGGCCAGCGAATAAGCATAGCTATTCAGCGTGGCAATGCAGCCAGTGTGGCACGCTTCCGTCTGGTACTGGTCTGGAACAGTTGAGTTACCTATAGGCCGTTTGTAACAGTCCTTAGGTAATCTGACTGATTCCTTTGTACATAGTTAGTTGAATTGTACTTTTTATTGAATAAAGAATGTTAAATTAAACGTAATAATCAACACGGATCAAAGAGTACCAACAAATGCAGATGAGCTAAATTAGCTTAACATGATGGATTACACGATCAAGAAGAGGGCACAATACGCCCGCATCATTATTATATTCGCTCGCTATTTGGTGTCCACTTAATGTTTTATGAGGCTGACATGAATTCACAAAGTAATTGTCAAAGCTATCAGCTATATAGCTCTAGGCAGTAGGCAAAGTTACAGGAAATACCGTGTACCAAAAAAAACAGTCTCACTACTTTATCCCCATCGAGGATAAAATCACCTCTGATAATAAGTAGTATAAAATATCCTTCCACCTGATCGTCAATAGGTACAACTATATAAATAAACAAACAGCGTTACTATCAAAATAATGTGGTATAGATGAAGTCTGTTCATTTAACAATATACAAACAACTGCACTGATCTGCCTGCCAAGCTTGGCGATCATGGCAAGACCCTCTATTTTCAATGAAGGCTTTGTTTACCAGTGGACATGTGACAATGGGCTGTTGTGAAAATGACAATTATAATCTAAGCTCACAACGATCTCATGAAACCCACCCACATAGATTAATGACATCAGAGCATTCAACAAAAGGTTCAGCCTCTTTTTTGTGGTACTTTTTCGATCAGCAATTAAAAACTTCGACAAAGGAAGGGTTAAGTTAATTTGAGCATAATTGGTTAGATTCGCTTGGAGCTTGGCTGGTTCCATTATTTTGATTTGATTTTGAGTGGTATCAAAAAGATTTTTGAAAGACAGAATAATCGATTTCATATATGTTGTCAATGATAACAAGACTGGGATCTAAAAAGTAACTTTGGTAAAAAATATTAAAATTAACTACAAAAGCAAAAACACTGATAGAGTAATGATTCATCCTTCGAGCTAGATTTGAACCAGCTATTTTTATATATCATAAAATCAAATGTATATGTACATAAATAGTAAATGGTGCTTTACCTATAAATCAATGCAATATCAGTCACTATCTACAATTTTTTATTTTTAAAAGGTTGGCTACGCGAGTGATTTTTCTACTGTTTTGTAAGGTATCTGCTTAACAACACAAGAGCCTGTGGGCCGTGTGTCTGTTTGTGTGTATGATATAAAAAGTACAATTTCTCTGTTGACGGGAATATAAGGAAAGGAAAACCCAGATAACGGAACCACAGGCGATCACCGTCACAATACTCGGCATATCTCATCGGGAGCGAACACTAAATTATCTAAATAGAGATCACTCCGCAATCAGGAAGTGGAAAACAGAATGGCATATATCTCCTGGAACTGACGGATATATTACAAGACTCTTTTTAACCGCCTCTGTGGTCTAGTGGTTCGCCTACCGGGGTCAAATCCTGGGTTCCCGGGTTCGATCCCTAGAGGGATTACAATATTGTGCATGGTTTGGTTGAAAGTAGGGCTTTGATTAAGTCTGCCTGGCTAGCTACCCCCGTCTTACCTAATTCTGTCGCCAGTCTTAAATTGTTATGTTCTGACATTTAGAGCTAAGATAGCCAGTTCCTCAGTTTATTGAGAATTCTGAATGAAGTGCGTTTCCACCTTTGCCTTACATAGCTTGAAAAATCAGAGCGATGAAGGCAAAGCACATCACCATCGTACAAAAAAAAGCGGGAAAAGCTTTTTTCTCCTTTCGGGATGTGAACAGACCTGGAGGCCTTTCCTTTCTGTTATATCTCTTGGCGAGAAACACCCCCCTCTAGTATCAGACTTTACAAGTTGCCCCCTAGGCGTGTGACCTTCTTTGTAGCACCTCATCGGAAAATCAGATGGTTCAAGCCTGCAATATCCTAATTTTTTAATTGGACTCAAGAACTACAGATCTTGGAGTATTTTAGTCTAGAGTGAATAGCTTCCTTTTAGACAAGCGTGCTGCATCTTAGCCATATTTACTTCAAAGTCAAAGTCAAAGTCAACGACGATATTGTATTGTTCGCGAGACTTGATAGATTGAGGTGACTCTAGCGGAGTTTTGGGGTCAGACTTTATACAGCAGTGAAAAGGCTGAAATAAAAATGATGTAGACAAGAGTGCAATAAAATCAGATCATGAATCAGATTTTATTGATAGATGTCATTTTAAAAATGATTTTGCAAGTGCCTCATAATCATCATCAACATACCTATAGCAGTTCAACACTGGACGTTGGTTTCTCCGAAGTGGCGCACTTCGTAAAAACCAACTGAGCCCGGTCGTCTGCCTTTCTCATACACTCACTGCCCTCTACTGGTACGGAGGCCGTCGCTAGTCGTGGTCTCACTGAAAGACTCGTTGAGCAAACATAGTGCCTGTCATTTTTATATGAGCAAAGTCACAGATCCTTTTGCGTGATAACTTTTGGATTTGTTTTTTAACACAAAAGATTTTGCGTTCTATTCTAATGCATAACTGACATTTGCAATTATTATCCACATTTTTTGTTCACAACTTTACTTATCTAAAAAATTTATCGTAAGTAACTAGTTATGTATCTGTGATACAGTACAGTATTCATACATGAAAGTAACAGACTACATTTTTGAACTCGTTATGTGCTTACACATTTTCTTACAAAAAACATGTTCTTAAGGATGTCATGAAAGCTTTTCCATTTTCTCTAAATCACCAGTACAAGAGAACCGTCTCGCAAAGATGGCGGGCGGAAACGCGTCGCGCCTCGTGCCAGACCGCCGGAAGTACCCTCGCAATTTGATAAATAGTTGTTCTTTAACAGTTTTTCTCATGCAAATGAGGGGTCGGATGACGAATGGCGCTTGTGACGATGTCCTGGTCGGATTTAATTTGAGATTCGCCCGAGTAATCTGGGATGCTGATTGTGCGAATATGCTTCGCAGGTTTTGTTCCGTATCTACCTATGTACCTTACCATGAGTTACTGTAGTAAGATTTGACTATAGTAGTTTGACGTAGAATACGGTAAAGTTACACAGGCCGATAGAAACGTGTGTCGGTTCACTGACTGATTGGTAGCACTTGAGTTCTTTCGCTTGCGTAATGAGCCGTATAACTAATAAAATATAATATTACAGGACATTAATTTTACACAGCGCCATCTAGCCCCAAACTAAGCAAGGCTGTAATATGGGAACTAGATTACGGATAGAATACTTAAATACTTTCTGTAAATACATACGTACTATATGATACAACACCCAAACACAGAACAAACATCTATATTCATCACACAAATGTTTGTCCTGGGTGGGAATCAAACCTACAGCCTACAGCGCAGAAGGCAGAGTTACTACCAACTGAGCTATTAGGCTTAAATAATAACTATGTCAGATGTATTGATTTTAGTTCTAGACTAATCGCTTGAGAAGCTGAACTAGTTTCACTTACTTACGTGTACTGCTGTGTGACCCAAAGTGGATATTGGCCTCCGATACCAGAGATTGTCAGGTTACGATGGCCGCTTGAGTCCAGTTGGCGGCAGCTTACAGTTCCCGCAGGTCCTTCATCTCGTCGCTCCAGCAGCATTGGACGCCCGACGGGCTTAAGGCTGCTAGAACGACCTGCATTTGCTCACCTAACTGCACGATCCTCACCCATTCGGACCACGTGCCCGAGCCATAGGAGTCTAGCGGCTTTTGTTTCACGTAATATTATCCAAGACTATTTGGTTTGAACTAGTTTTAGTACATAATTTTACCGAAGACACTATCGAGTTGCTGTTAGCGAAATCTCATGGTAATCTGTGATTAAATTTTGCGGGATAAAATTCATGATTCCGAGATGCGCGATTTTTATTGAATTTGTGTTTTTTTTTTCATAGATTGAACGTTGAAAATGCTGTCGTGGTAAAATCGTGCGATCTTTGTTATGTTGTGACTTGTTGTCTGATTTTACTGTAGGCAGCCCGAGCCATCGTCGGGAGGTGGCGTGTTTGTAATTTTGTCAAGGATGTGGGTACTACGTTTAAAATGCACAAGAGTACCTTAAACCGCCACCACCATTTTTATTAGTAATTTGTATTTCAAACGAACTGCTTATAATTACCAACGTGTATTTAATTTTCATTTTCTAACACTAAGAAATAGAACGCTTTCAAAAATAGGTTATAATGCACACTGTAAAAATTAGGAATCAGTTCCCAGCATCTGTCGTTTTCTTAGAGGTACAGAAGTTTTCCTTCCTACAATGTATAACTAGGAAACGTCTTAAATTTAATTCTACTCCTAGGGTATCGTAATGACATTGCATAACTGATCGCCTGTTTTACACAATTTTATTTCAATCAATACAAAAAAAAATATTGCAGGAAATTTATACATACAGTTTCCTCGTTTTTGCTTTCGTGTAATACGTACGACTTTTTGCGAACGACTGCAAGGTGTGGTCAATTGCTTATTATAACGGTTGCATAGTGATGGTCTATGGCTCATTGTAAAAAATTAAAGGTCAAACTGGCAGATGTCAGTTGAACGGTAATGTCAACTGTAGCGCACGTGCTCCGGTAATTGACATAGCTAATAGGTCGTGACAGTCAACTACTGGATTTTTCAAGTCTGAAGAGCTTTAACTATTAAATATTATATGAGTTTTATAACACAGCGCTATCTAGTCCCAAACTAAGCAAAGCTTGTATAAGGGAACTAGGTTATGGATGTAATACTTTTAAACTTTTTTTTTTGTAAATACTTACATAAATACAATACAACACAGAATGAACATTAATATTCATCATGCAAATGTTTGTCCTGGGTGGGAATCAACCCACAGCCTACAGCGCAGAAGGCAGAGATACTACCAACTGAGCTGAGTGGCTTGTCAAGCTTTGATATAGCTAGCTGCATTCGGGCTAGTACAGCGATTCACACGAAAAGTTTTCGGATCACTTTTTGTCGGATCCGACATAGAATCCGAAAGATTTCGACGCTATTCTCAAACCCTTTCTCAAAATATTCTGTAACTGTAACCTCCAATACTAACATGTTTTTTTTTAGATTAATTCCGAGTTAAGAATGTCATTTCCGGTAGCATCATCGAAAATTTCCGAATTCGATCCGATTAGGCTTTTCGAATGTTTGAGAATAGCTATACAGGTCACAGTTCCAGTAAGGTGAATGATCGGAAAGTGGAGCCCAGATACAGTAATCAACTGAGGAATCTCACCAAAAGAGGGGTAGCAACTTCCATGTAGTGTAATTTCATAATACATTTAATCCATGCGCTGGATATAATGAACTAGCGGAATTTTGTGGCTGGGCCGATGCGGTGACATAGGATACAAAGAAGTCCTTTATATCTGCGATCGGCAATCCGTCTGTCAAACGAAGCGAATGATTAATAACGATAATGGTAAAGAGTAACCCTCAAGTTTCGGCGGAGTCTTTGTCAAGTCAATAGACATTATTGGGCTGTTGAAACTTAAAGAGAAATCATGATTAAATATTTTTGACAAGAAAATAGTGGTTTACCTATTTTTACCGTGTTAAACAGTTATTATAGGTAACACACTAGAAGCCTATACTTTGACTTTCCATGCACCAGGTGCATAAGGTCAAGTAAAGCGTAAAAGGTCATCGGTAAGGCAGTGTCCACGCTTCACAAAAATCTTCGTCATGAGTCACGCGCCCTCATACCGTGACTGGCCAAGCATGAACACACCTGGGTCACTCAAGTCCTTCCTATTTTATACCTTATCTATATGAGAATACAGGCAACAATATTGTATCCGCATATATTTACGTTTTTTACGATGAATTGAAACGGTAAGGTGAAGACGATAGGGTTGAAAGTTCCGTTTTTTTGTTTAGAACACGGCAGATGTGAATGAAGTAATGTTAATAATTATGTTTACGTGTGGCTTTCTAACGTCTATTTCTTTTTGCGAATAGCTTAGAATGTTTTTTTTTTATTGTTCGACGGGGAATTTCTTGACTTACATCTCACCTGATTTTAGAATAATGATAAGGCTGAAGATGGAAGCGCACTCAATCCCCGAAATCTTCAATAATCTGAGGTCTAATTCTGTTTCATAATGATTTGCTGAAATGAGTAATTAGGTCATAAGAGAATTCGGTTAGTTGGTATCGCCATAAAATAAATAAAATAGCACACAACAAAACAGTTAAAAGTTCCCATACTTCTTTATCTCTGGTCAGCCAACAATCCACCCTCATAACTCATTGTCCGACCCATTAAAACTAAAACGTGATCTGAATAGACCCAAACAATCGGCCGTCTCACTCGCACACGGAAGCCATCAATTAAAATCTTGAAAATGAGATCAACAACAATACGTTTACACATTTGATCACACTTATCACAAGTAGGTACGACTCAAAATTGCCAAAACCTATTCTAGCCTGCGTTGTTTTGTTGCAAAAAAATACATGCGAATACCGAAGATCTTGATCATATAGCAATAAGATTCATAATAGCGTTAACAAATAAATTGGTAAAGCAAAAGTCCAGTGAATTTAAGGCTCGCTAAAGAGTCAATACGTTAATCTGCATAATAAAAGGAATATTTTAAAATATGCGAATGGACACGCGTCCCCTTAATTGTGGATGGTGGTGGCTATCAATTGCAAATAGGAAAAATTGTCCACTCCATTACGTTTTTCGAAAGAGTACGAGGAATTTTTCGTCTAAAACTCAGAGATCTCAATGTTTCTTTGAAGTGAAACTTTTTATGATAGGTTTTTCAAGCTATGATCCGCAACCCTTTTGTGTGACGAAAAGTGGTGGGGCACTGTGTCGGGTAGAGTGGTAGATAATTAAAATGTTTCCCTGTAATAGAAAAGTTTCACTTCAGATCTTTGCAAAGCTGTCACCCGTGGTTCAGAACCACGCCAGAGTATTGTCCTAAAAAAATGTTTTACTTCATGTGTCTTTGTTTTTTATGTTTCAATAATAGATTACTGATAACTTCGTTCTAATTTAAGTAAACAAGTTTTTAGAGTTTTTCTGTAATTTCCTTCATTTAATAAAATGTACAATTTAACTAAATATGTAAGAGCCAGCCTTTGGGTCACGTGTCGCCTTAATCAAAAGCCCCGCAAGATTTTTGAAAACCCGGAGGGCACCGGCTCCCCACGGACCCAAGGTCTCTACCCCAAGAGACTCAAATCTGATGTCCCAGGCAGATGAGATGGCGCTAGGGTGTCGACGCAGGTAGCGTCCCACACCAAAGGCCTACCCATTTCCCAAGGGACAAGAGTCATACCGTCGGGCCGCTTACCATCATCACGTAACAGACCATTCGGTTCAAGAACGGCTGGAACATTGTCACTGGTAAAAGCTCGACGGATAATGTCATTAAGACTTGCGTGGCTTAAAATCCTGCCGGCAGACCTAGTGCATGAAAGTTTTGTTGTCGTGAGTTTAAAATACGACTTTTACATTGAAAACTATTACTTATTTTACAATGAAAAAAAAACATATCACAATATTTATAAAAACACGTGAAGTATCAGGCGTGAGGTATAATAATATTTATACCTAGTATCAGATATTAAAAACGTTTTTAAAGTCAGTAAAATAAAATTACCACTCACATCAACTCTACACCACTTAAAACATGATGTCGGGAGCACAGTCCAGCTTTTGTCCAATACCGATGACCCCAAATAATCAGCTCTATTCACTCCATTTTCCCATACCAAAGATACGGGCACTGATTTTGAATATGATGATTTTGTTTAATTACTAATCGCCACTGGACGCTATCCTCAAATTAAGGGGTTGATAATAAGGGTTGATTTCGAGGTGAACGTAGCCGTAGGTGTTCTCTAATTAAATCGCGGTGAAAGGGTCAATGACGATGATGATGATGATAATAATTAGTTCATCAAAGTGTTATTGAGAAAGTGGGCATGTGGTTTTCATGTAATTACTTACATTCATATAACTGAATAGGGTGTAGGTAATTAATATTTCTGAGCGTTTGTATATTATGTGTGACAACATCACAGCCAGTATTTTGCTCCTACATGAATTAAATTATTGAACTGTAGTGTTCTAACTAACTAACTAAGTATTCTATCCGTAATCTAGTTCCCATATTTCCCATTTATTAACTAATGACAGTAACCAAAATATATAGGCTATTTTTTTTTTATGTAATTAAATTAAAATACAAACTAAAACAAAAAAAAGCTTACTTAGACAGGAACGCATTGAGATACCAATTATTTAAGTACCTATATCAGCTTATATATTTTTACATGCATTATTATGTACCCATTTATATAAATGTTTAATGATTTGAAAGATGATTTGATAGTCACTTTGCTTGCGTCGTAAAATTACAAAAATAATTAATCCAGAATTAATTTCGCTCATAATTATGATACTAATAATCCGGATCAGATATCTCACGCACACATGCAATCATTAATAAACCTAGGAAGCGATCGTAAACCTTTTACGAGCGGTGCACCGTGCATTCGTAAAAATTCGGAAACTGTGGAGCGTGACGTCATTATCATCTCGACGTTTATTGGTCGACATGTTCGTTTTGCGCGTTTATAGACGATTATTTATGCTATAAATGTGAATGGACTTATTTGAGTTTATTAGGCATTGTTTTAATTGAACTTAGCAAACTGATAACTATTTATCTATATTTAGAAAGTCTAAGAGCAGATTTTTGATCAGTGTAATACTAAGATAAATTTGAAGTTTTTTGATTGAAATTCGCGCGTATTTCTGTCATCTGGTGGTCATAATCGCCGTGGTTGAGCGCACAGCAATGTCACCTTTATTATAACTACATCTTAGTTCGAAACTAGAGTGAAGTTGCGTTGTGTTGCTAATCTGAGGTACTATAGGCCGTTAACTAGATTTTGCAGGTGGTTTCGCACTTCAACTCGCACAAAAAGCAACCTTCGTTGTTCGCCATGACATAGATAGATAAAAATAACAATATTGCACATTTTATCAAAAAAAGTACATGCAGCTATTATGGGATTGTGTAAATACTTTCTGAAATGGCATAAACGAAATACATGTCAAATTATCATTAAGATCCATTTTGCCATTATGTATAGAAGAAGTCGTGAAGGAGTTGCAAATAAATAAGAATTTACTTAAATCTTGTTATGAATAACAATTCACCAAAGAAAGCATTGTTTTGTTTGGAGTTGAGTTTGGGAAGAATACGTTCAGAAAATCGAAACAAACCTCACGCCTTTTATCCCCTTCGTAGATTTACCTCTTTTTGCTACTCTTAGATCTTGTGAGTATCACCTTGTAGGGGTTATTCAGTACATTGCGTTTATACCTACGGTTTGCAAGTACGTAGCGTGATACCACCATTACTAAAGAATAATAACACATTATCTTGACCATCTGCAAAAAGCTCCCAATCAGGATATTGCTCCCATATTTTCCGAACCACAAATTGCACATTTCAAAACTCATCCAACAATCCAGCAATTACAACCCCTGCCGATTTTTCCATCATAACATCTCAACGCGGGCAGCGCTCGTAAACGTCGGTCCACGCATTCGTCCGGCGTATTTACGGCCCGGGCGCCGGTTTATGATTATGTCCTGATGTTGATTGAATGGTCATGGTCACCCTACTTTTGTTTTCGAGATTAATCGGGTTTTGAAGTGTTTTGATGAAATTTCATCGATACATGTCGGAAGAGATCGACAATAGAGATGTACCGGTCTCAAAATGAACACTCCTCCACAAAACCTTATTTGTTTATATATTTATTTTATTTAGGTTTCGTATTTACCAGCAAGGAGTCAACGGAACCTATCACTAAGCCTACGACTGTCAGTCATCTCTATATGTCCGTCTGACAGAAGTTTCATTCCACACCTTACATTCTTACTTACATACATACTTACATACCTACCTATAAACAAGGGCAAAATTCTTTTATAAGTCTTTTTCAATTTTTTATCAGTACTCAAATATATTGATCATATGGATCTCTATTATTGTAAATAAAAAATAAAAAGTAAAGATGTAGTTATCAGTTGAGTTACCTATAGACCATTATTAACTGTCTTTAGGTAATCCGACTTGTAAATATTTTGTTTATTTAAATACTAAATATTACAGGAAATTAATTTCACACAGCGCCATCTAGTCCCCAACTAAGCATAGCTTGTAATATGGGAACTAGAAAACGGATAGAATACTTAAATTCTTTTTTTTTTGTAAATACATACTTATCATACAATACACACCCAAACACAGAACAAACATATATATTCATCACACAAATGTTTGCCCTTGGTGGGAATCGAACCCACAGCCTACAGCGCAGAAGTCGGAGCTACTACCAACTGAGTTATGAGGCTTCTTACTTAGGCTTGTTATTTGTACATTTTGTTGGAATAAATTATTATGTCGCCTGAATGGAGTTCGATGGGCGTAAAGACAATTATGTCTCTGAATATACGAAAACCAAATATTTCTCGTAACAAAGGAGCATAACCACTTAGGTCCTAAAACTTCCTCAGAGATGGGACAAACCAGCCAATTCCTTTATATTTCTGCATCTCAGCGTAATGTATGCGACGAAGAGAAAATACAACTATCGCTTAAACAAATGTGCTAAAAAGACAAACGTTTTGTTGGTACTGCTCGGGGACATATGATAATGGTGTTGCTTTGTTTGCCCCTACTCGCTTAACAAGAAGGGAACTCGCTCTTTAAAAGTTCAATATTTATGATAACTTATTTAAATCACTGGGATGACTTTGAATCGGCAAAAGCTAATGTTTCCAGTTCACAAATTGTGTTCAAGAACTAGATTTGTCAGAATAAGGTTTGGGAAAAAATAGGCAGGTTAAGTTGGTTCATGCGATGAAATAAAAGTTGTTGCCAATATGACTGATGTGAATGAAAAAAAAATTTTTTCTCTTTTTTTTTTATAATTATTTACTAGACACTCAGGATGATTAAAAGGTATGCGTGATACTTACATGAAGTAATTTGATTCACTAATAATAAGAAACCGAAGGATTTTTTTATTCTAAAATGACATGTACTTTCAATAAGTTTTGTGGTTTTCCCCTCAGAAACCAAATCATTTTTTAAAAATACCCTACCAGGTATAAATGGATTTATTTAAAATTATTCATAAAATATAGGTACATAATGGTTTATCCATCTTTGCGTATATAGGGATTGCAATCCGTGAATAAAGTTGTGGATCATATAATTTATCTACTTTCTTGACCAGTTTCCATAAATTCATGTATATCTGTTTTGTTCCAACTCAGTTCAGTTCAAAGAAACTTTATTTCCCATTTAACTACATTATGTCACTTACATGAGAAATAGTAAAGAAAAATAAGTAGGGTTAATACGCGTCCAGGTCGTTCAGTAGAACTAGGAGTGGGTTGCATGCACATAACAGGAAGTGGCTAGGTATAAGCAGAGAGATGTCTTCCATTATGTAGCTAAATAGTTTCGTTATAAATAAGCGGTATGATTTTGCAGACTTGATATCCGATTGTACATCTGTACTCCTTCAAAGGTTATGGCATTTTCCAAACTGAATGTAATAAAATAAGGAATAATATACTGTATAGTCTTGAGACTTAAAGACGATTTATTATAATAACATTTCATTTTGTACTTTCTCAAAACCAGTAGTAGGGTCGTCTCCACCTTAACATTCGCTCCAGGCGAGACTGTCTCTTAGGAATATTTAGAGAATAAACTTTATCATGCTAGTTTATGTAACGGAACGCGTTCCTGTTAGAACAACTTCCTTTATTTGTGAAACTCACAGAATCACATGCAAAAATATCTTGGGAATCATGAAATGGAGATCTTAGTACATGTTTTAAAATCTTACGGGATTTTTATTTAAATCATCGGTTAGATCTTGACTTCTAGGCTTGTCTAGGCATAAGTCAGAGCAAGAATGAGGTCTACAGGGTAGTCGCTGACTGGGTGGACCTTTACCCTACTACTCTAATCTACTATACTAATGAATGTTTTTTATTACCAAAAAAACTACGGTTACCTACCCTCCTGCAATACTTAGAGGTTATGGCAAGTCCATTATTCTTATTGGAATTATTTTGTGGAGGCCCATGCCATGTATTGAACTTTTGACTATCTACCAAGTTTCAAAAATATGCATGAAATGATTTATTGTTACAGTCGCCTGCAATAAATATGTAAAAATAATAGTAATAGACTAGCGATTTCCCCTTCGCCTCTTTTTTGCCTTCACCTCTGATGACTCAGAGCGTGGATCTTATGACCTACTTGAGGTAGTCAGAGGAATACTATAGCCATAATATATACATGCCATTCGGACTTTTGGTCCTAAGCATATGCCGTTTTTCTCACGATGTGTGACCTTTACCGGAGCATATGCATATGCAAGAGTAGTAGAAGCCCCTAGTGAAAGGGCTCGTCCGGAGAATTACTACCACCATACTTATTTCAGCCGCCAAGCAGCATTGCTGTGTTTCCGTTTCAAGGGTATGGTTGCCGGTGAAATTACGGGTACGTGAGGCTTAACACCTTTATGAAGTTGACGGGCGCAATGCAGTGCCGTGTAGGCTATGTTCTTTGTGGATGTGACCTATGCAGTAAGGCTTTGTCTTAGGCAAGAGGACACTTAACATCAGGTGCACTACTTGCTAGTCCCGCCTCCTAGTAGTATAAAAAAAATGTGAAATGCGCATATTATTATATACTTCCGATAAACCGAAAAATCCATTGGTGCACGACTTGATTTGAACCCACAACCTCCGGATCAAAAAAATAATGCAGACAGTACTTTTATATTGTATCACAATCAAACATATAATCATCTATATCATTACCATATCTACTAAATGAGCATTCAAAACCATTTTAAAAAGTACAAATCCATTCGAACGCAATTAGAAGCGATTAGCAGAAATCGGACCCAGGCTTAGCATAATCCTCTTTGGCTTGATACGAGTAATTAATTCCTAGTTAATTAAACAAAGTTTGTGCTAATACTACTTAACATTGTAAAGGGGTGAAGAGTATAAAGTCAATATACCAAAGAGATTTGTTTAATGTGTGGTTATTATCTTTAAAAAACCTTGTATTTTTCATTGACGCTAGGTTCTTATCTCGCCTGGTTTCAAGTTATGATATAGCTTTCACCCGGAATCCATAGCAGTCTGAGAAGCTGGCTATCTTACCACATAATACCGGAACACAAAAATTTGGAACTGTTGTTATGGTGATACTTAGGTAAGATGATGGAAGCTAGCCAGGCGGATCTAAGCAAAGTCCAATCTATACACCAACCAAACCAAGCACAATATTGCACTCTCCTGGGGATTGAACCTTGGTCCTCGGGATCTGACACCGGTGGGTGAATCACTAGACCACAGATGCGGTTAAAACTGCTTCTCCGATGCGTTTTGGAAGTGGTTTAGGTGAGACGCAATCGGGTGGATGGTGCGAAATAATAAAAAAATAAAAGGCAATCAAAAGTTCAAAACTTGCGTGAGTGTGATAGATACATTTGAAATACGAGGTATTTCTCACATTTGACCGAAAGAAAACTGGTGCCATCATCAGCTATGTACCTACTTATAGAGTTTAAAAAATTGCGACATACCTAGACTTTTTTAATTTTTTTATTTGTACTACCGAGATATGCTTGGCTTTCATCTCACCTGATTTTTCAAGCCGAATATATAGATATAGCCGAAGGTGGGAGAGGTCTTCACCCGGAATCCTCAATAAACTGAGGAACTGGCTAGGTATCTTACCTGTAAATGCCGGAACACAACAATTTAAGAATTGTTGTTATGGCGACAGAATTAGGTAAGATGGTGGTAGCTAGCCAGGCGGACTTAAACATATGCTACCACCAAACCAAGCATGATATTGTACTTCCCCTGGGGATCGAACCCGGGACCTCTGAGTCTGACACCGGTAGGTAGATGGTACTCCACATCCTCTGATGTACGTTCTTTGTCATCTCTTACGATAATATCCACGGTAGATTGGGAGATACTTTTTGCCGTGACCGCTTGCTAAGAAAGTTAATTGGAGGAGGCTTATGTCCATAGATAGACAGCTTTAATGTAAGATATAATGAACTACACAGGCTCTTTTTAATTGGCAGAAAGGGTCATAATCTCCATCTGGCTGTAATTATTTTGATAGGGTTTTCGTCCCAGGAGACAGTGTGACGTGTGCTTTAATTAGTTTTGGATTAGATGCCTGATTGATGGTCAGGATTTGATGTTATTTTGCGTACTAAGTCTACTAGTAGAACGCCCGGAATTTCGTGCTCTTCCTGAGAGAGTTCCCAAAAACCTTTCTTAGTACACTTTGACACTATAATTATTGGACTGTTCTATGAGTATTCAATACAGGACATTAATTTTTACACAGCACCAGCCCCAAACTATTCATAGCTTATTTTTTTTAAATATTTTTTTAATAAAGTTATTTTACTTATTATGGTATGGGTAGGTGCCGTCATAGTCATTCAGTGTATTATGAATTACGTATATTGTTAATGTACAAAGAATGAATGTTTCTTAGTCTACATTTCCCGGTTTTGTGAGAAGAATATTTTTCCTTGTACATTGCTGGTAATGTAACTCGGTAATGTACGAGTTACAAGAATAATATTACTTGTTACTGCATGCTTCTCTTGGTAGAATATAGCCGGACAAAGTGGCAACACTAAAATGATATATTTTTACTTTGTAGGTTATTTCATTAAATTAATTGATTTTTTTGATTGTACTTTATACGTTACATGCAATCTCGACAGTTGCAATATCATAATATCCATATCCTTGTATAATCCTCAGACTGTTGAAGATTGTTGAAGTTTTTTAACCGCCTCTGTGGTCTAGTGGTTCAACCCACCGATTTCAGATCCAGAGGTCCCGGGTTCGATCCCCATGGGGAGTACAATATATTGTGCTTGGTTTGGTTGGTGGTAGGACTTTGTTTGAGTCCGCCTGGCTAGCTACCACCATCTTACCTAATTCTGTCGCCATAACAACAATTCCAAAATTGTTGTGTTCCGACATTTAGAGGTAAGATAGCCAGTTCCTCAGTTTGTTGAGGATTCCGGGTGAAGTGCGCCTCCACCTTCGGCCTTATCTCAACTTGTAACCAGGTGAGATAAAGGCCAAGCACTTCCCAGTCGTACAATAAAAAAAAAAAAAAGATTCCCGGTGAAAAGCCTTTCCACCTTCGTCCTTATCATAACTTGAAACCAGATAAGATGAAAGCCAAACGCTGCCCCGTCATACAATACAAAAAAATAAATAAGTGGATGTCGTACTTTGTCATTCCATCCAAATCAGAGTTACCTTAGGAGTGTAATAGTAAGCGTCTTCCTTTTTACATGATTTCCTCAGAAAAAGGTTTATATTTTCAAGCCATAACTTCACTAATTAGTTGTAATGTAAAAAAACAACATTTGCACCAAAAACAGGCGTGTGGACTATTGAAACTCAATAGCTAAACAAACGGACATTTCAATTTGGCACAACTCGAAATGGCCTTTGTCCGAAAATGGGCAACCACACTTGACGGTAAAGGGCAGTGGCAAGAGATTGCTTTTGATGCTTCAACGCCCTGCAACCATGCTGATGCCTGATAAGGACAAAGAGACGTATCAAAGGACCTTTAGCATCAAAGAGTATGGTGGTGTTAGATGCGATATTTAATAAAATACCTAAAAAAAACCGGTTACCTCCACGTTCTTGAAGAACTTTAAAATTCATATGAATTAACTCGCATCGTTTTTTTTCCGTTGTGTTAAGACCCGAATGCCTTCATCAAGAAGAGAGATAATAAGCACCTGGGTATCGTAGATCTTTGCCTGAGTAAGTTTGAGGTCAAGAGCCGAGCCCATTCTAAAAAAAAAAGTTTTAAGTAGTCAGTTTACCTCCTCAAAGGAAAAAAAACATGAGTCTATTTTTGATAACTATGTTTCACTGGGAACTATTTATAGAATACAGACAATATTTATGAATGTAGATTCTGAGCTACATTTTATAAAATCTGGAATTTAATAAAAAAAAACTTATATAATTGATCACCAATATTTGTTTTTGGTTTAATAGTAATGATAGGTAAATATTTAGATTAACAATAGCAATGCTGTGTTAGAAGAAAATCAACATATATTTGGGAATGCTGTTGTGTTTTTGCACTGCAAGCATAATAAGAACGCTAAGGTAAATCTAATAAGTTCCCGTTTTGCTCACCCTGTTTGTTTTCTTTTTGCGTCTTATCGATTGATTTTTAAAATATAATCGAATATTACTGCGAGATAGATTGTCTGTGCACATCTAAATCATTGACCAAGTATTGAAAAGGTCAAACTGAACTCGACATGGGCGCGCTTTGTGAATCAATAATGTATGCAGAACCGCGTCGCATTGTTTTGAACGTGAATTGAGAGTGACAGTTCTGAGAACCTATGTATTGTATGTTAGGCCCAATAATAGGGTTCCGTATAATATAGAGTTCTTTTTTATGTATTAGCAAATTTTGTAATTGACGTCCCGCAAAACAAACATACGTTTCGTTATGAATTTGGTAAGTAACATTATGCGTTTGACCACCTAAATGTGTCATTATGAGTTTAATCCAAATTTATGTCATTCTTTCTTTTCAGTCTTTAGCAAATTGCCTTAATATTGAAAATACCTCATATCCAACAGTGCTACCTATATAAACCAAATACAAGACCTACAACGCATTAGGCTAACACATGGTCTTGTTAGAGACAATTGCTCTCTCACTTGGTACACTAGGCCACTACCTCACCCTATGCATGATCACGTTATATTCTAAATCGTGATCATGGGCCACATCGTTGCTTGGCCTAAAAAACGACTATTTACGAGTATATAATCATTTGAAGAGTAATATTCGATAAAAAAAAAGATGCCAGTATAACCACTCTGCATGTTAAGTATCTAACATATTATACATTTTGGTTTCAATTACATACTATACGTACCAACAATACATAATATGTATGTAGTCCAGGAACATGTAAATTCCCCTTTCACACAGTCAAGCCCTCAGAAGCGCGACCTAAATCACACATCCACTCGACACAAGTGCTATGGAAGTGACACTCTACATTTGCATACAATTTCAAGACGAAGACGTATGAGGGATAGTTCAACCACGAGTGAGGATATGAAGGTATGTGATTTATTGGATGAGGGCTACATATTGAGTCAATTGGATTTAATATTAGAGGACAATACTGCCTGTTCGGAGAAAGGCAAGAATCACGGGATGTTGAAATTTTTATTGCATTTTTTCTGCTCCCATAATGTCTTGACATGACATAAAGATAGTTGATAAGTAACTTAGCTTAAAACATCTAGTAAAATTCAAGGCACCGATTTGACTGTCTCGTAGATTTGGTCGATAGTTTTCAGTTAAGTCCTATTGGGAATCTGACTCTGAATTCAGTAAAGCATGTATATTGTTGAAAGACTTATGACAATCTTGAGGGCGATTCTCGAGTGTCATGTGATCTAAAAATTAGTAAGGCCCATCCAAGTCATTTCTACAGCCTCACAAAAACAACTCCATTGAAGACAGCTTTATTTGTTCAAACTTTAAGATACAATTATTATTAATAATCAGAAACATTATCGTGGATCCTATGATGTGGCCACTTTAATCTTTAAATTACCTGCCTATTATCCCACACCTGTTGACTGAATCAGGACATTCAATTATTATAGTTATTTCATAAGGTATAAAAACCCTCTTAAAAAGTTATATCAACTTAACCTCAAATTCACTCGATAAATATGCAAAATTATACACAACAAAAAGATCACTTGACCCGAGAACAGACGGCCCGCATCGGCCCTCAGGGGTTAGATAAGGGCCTGGCTCACAGTAGAAAGAGTTTAATGCATTACATCTTAGACTATGCAAATATCGAGAGATACTTCAGTTTTTATCGATGTATCAAGTGCTGAGGCAACAAGGTAACGTATAAGAGCTCAATCCTACAGCAAGAGTGGAAATCCACCGATTTATCCATGTTTTTTTTTTTTTTTTTTTTTTTTTTTTTTTTTTTTTTTTTTTTTTTTTTTTTTTTTTTTTTTTTTTTTTTTTTTTTTTTTTTTTTTTTTTTTTTTCAAATTCAAATTCAAATTATTTATTGCGATAAATGGGTAGGTACATTATGTAGGTCTTAAAATAATAATAATATTGTGTCACCATTTTCAGCGTTACAAGCATGCAATAACTCAAAAATAAAATTGTAATCTAAAAACAATGTAAATTCATCAATAATAATACCTGATTTACAGCATATATTACAATGTCAGAGTTATATATATATATCGTTATTTATGTCCCTATTACAATTAATTACAATGTCAAATAATTTTATACTTCATCAATTTCATATAGAGTCATGTTACATTAATTATAAATTATCATTCAAATAGTCACTAACACTATAATACACCTTTTCCGTTAGCAGTTTTTTTACCCTAAATTTAAACATGTTGTCAGAAGCTATTTCCAGTATAGACTTAGGCAAGTGACTATAAATCTTTGGTGCCATAACGAATACGCTGCTGCCAAATAGGCTCGTTTTGTGGGTAGGACAAGTAAGTTTGTGTTGGTGGCGTTTACGTTTAAAATGTGCATACAAATGTAGGTTGCTCCTTACAAACTGAATAACCTCAAATATATACACACATGGTAATGTCAAAAGATTCAAACCATAGAAATGAGGTTTGCAACTGTCAGTGGTTTTTAAGTTGCATATGGCCCTAATACATTTTTTCTGCGCTTTGAAAACGATTTCCTTATCTGTAGAGTTTCCCCAAAATATAACACCATACCTAAGAAGGGATGCAACGTACCCATGATATGCCGTCAATAGTGTTGGAGTACTTGCAGTTTTTGATAACTTGTAAAGGGCATACGAAAACCTGTTTAATCTAGTACACAAATTGTCTATATGCAATTTCCAATTTAGTGTTGAGTCGATAGTTACGCCTAAGAATTTTGTAACATCAATCTCATCAATTTTATGTCCTGAATAATTAATGTCAATGTTTGATATTCGAATTGCTCTATTTCTGAAAATCATTAGTTTAGTTTTCGTCAGGTTTGCCTTTAAATTATTTGATGTCAGCCAATTTATTAAATCATTAAGAGTATTATTAATGTCAATTTGAAGGGTCATTTTATCAGAGTCCGTAAAAAGAATAGTACTATCATCTGCAAAAAGTGTGATATGGCGTTTCATAATTTTGGGAAGATCGTTTATGTAAGCTATAAATAAAAGCGGCCCAAGTACACTTCCTTGAGGAACGCCAAATTTGACAGTCCTGAGTTCTGATCGAATTTTAATTTCCTTTTTTTGCTTAGGACATATTTTTACAATTTCAGTCGCTTGTTTCCTATTGTGAAGATAAGACCTGATTAAACTCCAGACATTTCCTCGGATACCATATCTTTCTAACTTACTCAGGAGTATTTCGTGATTAACACAGTCAAACGCTTTCGTCAGGTCCATGTACAAGGCACATGCAGGAATGCCTTGATCTATACTAGTCATTACTGTTTTAAGGAAACGGTATATTGCCATGTTTACAGTTTTTTCCTTTCTGAACCCCACTTGTTCCTCTGCTAGAATACATTTTTTTTCAAAAAATCCGTAGATACTATTATATATGACCTTTTCAAAAATTTTAGAAATTACCGGTATAAGTGCTACAGGTCGATAACAAGACATGTTGTATTTGTCACCTTTTTTAAATATCGGTTTAATTATGGTAATTTTAAGTTTCTCAGGAAAGACACCATTTAATATACATAGGTTTATAATATGACATAGTGGCTTAGAAATTTGTTGAGACACTGATTTTAGAATGTGTGTGGAAACGTCGTCGTATCCAGTGCTTTTTGTATGTTTTAGATTTTTTATTATTCTATCAATGTCACTGTCAATAGTAGGAGGCATGAATAAGGTCGGATAATTATCTATAGCTACATCATAACGTTTGTTACTGTTTAGTTCTGAGATTTGATCTATAAAAAAATCATTAAATGACTTGGCTATGTCTAATTGGTCTGATATCAAGTTTCCATTATGCGAAATATGTTGTATTTCGTTTTTATCTGAGCAGTTGTTTGTATCATTAATAATGTTCCACGTCGCCTTGCATTTGTTACTAGCTGTATTTATGTAATGATCATTCTGAGCTTTCTGTGTCAATTTGATTATTTTATTTAGTCTGTGCGACAGTGTCTTGAACTTATTTTTGTTGGCTTCTGTACGTTGTTTCCGGTATTGCCATAATAGCTGGCGCTTGCGCTTACAACATTTTTTTATGCCCGTTGTTATCCATTTTGGCTTATTGTGAGCAGAAATCTTGATCTGCACTACAGGAAAACACAAATAATAAAATAAAGTAAACAAGTCATAAAATATGTCAAACGCGGAATTGGGGTCATCACATTCAAATACCTCATTAAAACTCAATGATTCTAAGCAATTCACAAATTTATCTATATTATCTAAACCATAGTCACGTCTTTCGATCGTCCAATATTTAATAGAAAAGCTTGGTTTTACAGGGCATGTCAAAAGCTGTGCAGTATGATCAGATAAGGCAAACTCAAATACTGTGCCTTTGCTACCTCTAATATTGTGTAAAATATTGTCAATACATCTCCCACTTTTTAACCTTGTCGGCTCGTTAATACTTAATTTGAGATTAAAAGATTTTGATATTTGCACAAATTCATTTGCTTCTCTTGAGGATTTTAGCGTGTTGATGTTGAAATCCCCACAGATTATTATCTTTTTTTTCCCATAGCTATACTTTGATAACATGTTCGATAACACAACATAAAACTTATTAATGTCCTGTCTTTTTACTTTTGGTGGTCTATAGATACAAATTACATATATACCGTGCTCTAGAAGTTCAATGCCTGCGCATTCGATGATGTTCTCGTTACTTAGATTTTTAATTTCGTCAATTTCTTTAAACTCGTGTGTTTTTTTAACATAAATACATGCTCCACCGTGACGAGTTTTACGACAGAAGCTAGACCCAAGAGAGAAGTTATTCATTTGTATAATGTTAGCGTCGGATGAAATCATATTATGCTCGGTTATGCATAGTATATCTACTGGCTTTTTATCCTTATTTAATTTTTGTATAGCAAGTTCTAATAAATCCGACTTAGAGTTAAGACCATCAATGTTCTGGTGCAATATATTTATTTGTTTATACACGAAAAAACTTTTTTGTCGAATTAGTCGAGGAATTCATAGCGCCATCAGCGTCGCCATCTTGTCGGGAAAGCCCTCCAGTTTCAGGCTCGTAGTCGCAGGTGTAAGAGTCAGTTTGGACGCCTTTATCTGCGGTGACTAGGGCCCTTCCCTTCTTGGTTGTTGAAATAAAGTTGTTATATTTTATTTTGTAGCTTACTCTAAGAATTTGTTGCAAAAGTATTCGGCTTTTATATGACACCAAAGAAACACGTCCAGGTATGAATGAATAAATATTCATGTTGATGAAGCTAGTGTTCTCAAATTTAGAGCAAATTAACTTTAATTTATGGTTTAATTTGTCAACATTCAGGTAGCGATTGAAAGAGACATCTGATACTATAATATTAGTATTATTTATATTCATGATATAGTTTCGGATCCAAAACTGTAAATCTTCAGGATGCCTATCATTTGTACCTCCTAAAACTATTACAAAATCATTTTTATTAAGTTTGCTTACGTCCGTTCTACCACCTTCTAATACTTCTTTTAGAGATGCACCAGGTTTCCAGTAGCAGGAGACTGAGAATTCTTCACCTACTAGAGTTTGCAAAGTCTGTTGTATGTAACGGCCCTGATCGTCAGCAACTATTATGATCTGATTCTTGATTTTTGTCATTGTGTTTATATATTTTCTTGTGTCGTTTTCGTTCTTTATACCATTTTGATTATTTAGCTTAGTCGAATCAGCAGAGTTGGCTGTGACGGGTTTAGCAATTATTGGCTTAGTGGCTGGCTTAGTTTTTTGGAATCCTGCTCTTTGCTTATCTGTAGTCAGTTGTAGCGCTTCTTCCCCCTTACTCTGGTTTTCAGTTTCTACAAAGGTTGTGAGAACTTTCAATACAGATCTCATACGTTCGTCGTTGTCAGATTTTGAGAAGTCAGTTTGAGGAAATGGCGGTGCGTTTTTTGTTTGAGATGTTTTCAGTACTTTACTTGTGTTTGGTGGTGAATACTGGCTCTTATTTTGATAAGCCATTGTTTGAGGGGCCTTATCTGGCTGGGAAAGTTTATCTGGCTGAGTGCTTAAACTTGGTGTTGGTGTGGCTTGTCGAAATTGTGGAGAATTTTTACAGCTGTGACTCCTGTTCGTAGCATGTGGTGTGATATGCGGGCGCTCCTTGATTGAAGTGCCTGTTGTGCCGTTTACAATCTTTTTCTTTTTCCCAGATTGCGGTGTCAAGATTTGGCTGTCTTTTGAATTTAGTCTCTTATATGTATCAATTACTCTTACACATTTCTGCAGTTCAAGGTTGAGCCTAGTAACTTCACCGTTCAGATTTTCAATTTCTTGGTGAGCACTTGATAATTCCATGTTTAGCTTAGTCATTTTCTCACTAAGCTCGTCATTTTCGGTATCATTTATGGAGGTATTTGGCATGCTCATCATTGTAGAATCAAATAAAGAAGAATTTTCTGACACATCATTGAGTGATGCCGCTACACGTGAGGGCCGAAAAGTGATGTTGTCCGAACTTTCTGACATTGTGTTGAGAAATATGAGTGAAAATACAAAAATAGAATCGGAAAATGCAAAATGTTTGTACTCTTGAGTCGAGGCTTGAACACGCGCCTTACTAGCCGCGGCCACAGCCGATACCGCTGCGCTATCGGAACCGTAGACGATGTATCGAAAATAATCTTCGTATTAGCACGAGCACTTCATATTCGTGTTTACGCAGAGTAGCCGTTATGCATTCCTATGAGTCACTGGTAAGTTCACGGCACTCTGTTTATTTCTGTTGTGGGTAATTTTCGATTCACTTTAAATTTTAATATGTCGATTGCATTTTGAAACTTGTAAAAGCTTTTTTAGGATTATTGGGAATTGTTCAAAATCACTGATTATGTATTTGTTACCAGTTTATAATTTATGCAATCACAATACCTAGCATTCGCGAGCGTTTCCTTCTAGGTAGGTAGGTAGGTACTGGACGTTTTTTTACAAGTTAATTGTTAAATAAGCTGCTTATTGTGACTGCATTACACTTGCACGTAGTATTTGCACTATGTTTTACACTATTAGCACAATCCTATACAGTAATTAAACGGTTAACTATTTTTAATAAATAAATTAGGATGGAGCTGATTTATGCACGACTAACGGTCGCCTGCAACTCAACTGTATGTTATACCCGTCGTTCTTCATAGCTCGCAATTACAGGACATCAATATTACAGGACATTAATTTCACACAGTACATAGATTACACAGACATATTTAGTACATAGATTTCCATGATTTTTTTCGTATTTTTGCGTATGCCGGTGTAAAAAAACTCATGAAAATCAGTGCTAAATACCTATTTTCATAACGCTTCTCTCACATAACGATAACCTTCAGTATGTAAGTACTTACCTCTCTGTCAAGCTTTTGATTATGATAATATTGTTTTTCAAAGATTCGAGATCTGACTCTGAGTAATATTGTTATATTTTTCTAAGGCATGACAGGGTTTGCTCTTGATCTCTAGATTTTTCTATATGTACTAAATACCTATTTTCACAACGCTTCTCTGACATAATGATAACCTTCAGTGTGTCAGTACTTACCTCGCTGTCAAGCTTTTGATTATGACAATATTGTTCTTTGTTTCAACTTGAAGCATACTATACTCTAGGCTAATAAAGGTTTTTCGTATTTGTATTTCCAATAAGATATCGGTTCTGTTTACATATTTTCGTTTCATTCTTCGTGTTTGTGTCTCCAGTATCGAGTTGAGTGCTTCCATATTTTGTTAGCGAATTGGTTCACGAGAGGTCCTCGTTATGAAAATTGCGTAGACAAAAGCTTGTAAGAGTTTTCTAAACATTGCCAAGCTTTTAGTTAAATATTGGAAGACTGTTATCTGATCATTTGATTGACTTGATCGTATCACTGAGTACCTACAGCTACCTGAGTTGGATGAATTATTATATTGTAACAGTAAAACAATTTATTTCTAAAAAAAATGTCATGAAAAAAGTTTGAATGCCAGTTTTTTTTTTATTGTGAGCTAGGTATCTTGTTCAATATTTTTTTAAATCTACACGCTAAAAAATAAAAACGCATTATACTTATTCAATTTGTAACATAAAGCTAAGCGTAAAATTTGAAAGGGTTCGTAACATACCAAAATTTTCATTTAACCCTACAACGCCAACCCTATCGACATATTGTCAATACTTCATACAAAAGAATCGACATTAATTTGACATACCATTAAAATTATTGCTTTTAAAGTTGCTGGTAAGAATCCACGCGGAAGATATTGCTTCAAATGACATCTGACAATTCGAACTTTTTTATAATTTAAACTTTAGAACGCCATAGATACGATCGATAGGTACCCCTCATGAAAGAATTAGAAGTAAAATTATCATAATCAGACATTTTACTGATTGATCGATGTCGTAAACTTAATTCTAGTGACGTCATTTAATGAGCCGGTAATGTTGATAGATAATTAGCATATCACATTACCGGTTGAGGATGACACGCGAATTCATTGAAAATTATGCAAATAATTGTAAACATTAATTTGTAACGGTTGATTTGTTAATAAGCTGTTTTGCATAATCATACATCCTTTGTAGTTTCACTATAAAAAGCTGAGTTGTGCCTTAATGTTAAAGGGATGACGTTTACTAGTTTTGTGATCTATCGATCGTAAAATACTGAACGGTTTTTATTCAAAGTTATAAACGTTTCAAAGTGTTAATGACAACACATCTGCGGTTCTAAATTTGAATTCGAGTAATTATTATAATCGTTTGTAATAAAAATATTACAAAAGATCATTTATGTCTTAATTTCCCTACAATTTATATTATTTGTATTTTTAATACTTATGCATATTTTTTATACATATTTTTAGTACCTAATCTGAAACATTGCAATTCTCATAATATTCCCACGCTGCAGAATATTGTGCGAATCTTTGCAAAGGGTTATTTTTGAATGACAGTTTTAAAATCTTGTCAAATTTCGTCACGCTAGGTCCTTCAAAGGGCTAGTTGCGTAATTTTTGTTTGACAATTGATATCCGTAAAGAATTGAAACTCGTGCGAAAATTTTACAATTATCAGACTGTACGAAATAATTAATTTTGTTTGGTTCTGTTATGTTCAAATAATTTAACATAAAAACCAAAGAATGTCTATTTAAATTTACAGAAAACTTTTGTGAATACATTGAGGCATTCGTCTTAGCAAGTGACAACTTCTTTCCTGAATGTAGCGGGTTTTTTTATGCATGATAGGTTATTTTTAACCGACTTAAAAAAAAAGAGGAAGTTCCTAATTCGCCGGTATCTAGTCCTTTTGAGAGTCTTTTTTTTTCATATATGTTCCCCAATTACTCAAAGACGCCTAGACCGATTAAATTTTTTTTTTTTTTGAAAGGGTATTCTTCACATTGACATCCATTGACATCAGATCAGGATCTTTAAATGGATCTTGGAAAAATTGAGGGAGCTCTTCAAATATAATAGGCACACTAGAAGTGATTTGGGTGTATTACTTCAATAGTAAGGACGCGTCTGTCTGTCTGAAAAACGGATCTCAGATTGGATCACGCGTCTGTCTGTCTGTCTGTCATCAAAATAATTGGAAAATACACGTCATCCAGGTAATCAAAATTGTATCATATTCTTCATTGAAGTCGGTTTTCTTTTTAGTTTTTAAACGTTATTATTTATCTGTAGGTTTGTCGAGGGCAGAGCAAAGATGAGGTCAATGATGAATCGAGCATTTTTAGGAAGCACTGGGTCTTCCAAGCACCAACGGAACACATAAAAATGTCTGCTGGACTTCGGCAAGAGGGTGGTCACTAGTCAGAAGGTTCTTTATAGGTCCTACCACCAGTGTTGTGATCATTCTACTGTAACTGCTATGGCTAGCAAACTCAGCGATTCCGTTGCCCGGGGTAGAATACTATACTAGGTGGACACCATCTCTAAATTTTGTCTGACATTATTTTTGTGCATAATTTAACAAGCCTCATAGCTACCTTGTGCACTGTGGATTGTGGGTTCGAATCCCACCCAGGACAAACATTTGTGTGATGAATGTAGATGTTTGTTCTGTGTTTGGGTGTTGTATTGTATGTTAAATATGTATAAACCAAAAAAAAAAAACAGTATTACACATCTAGTTCCCATATAACAAGCTATGCTTAGTTTTGGAACTAGATGGCGCTGTGTGAAATTAATGTCCTGTATGTCCTGTAATCAAGTTTTCTTGTTAATTACATTAAATAAACAAAGTCGTGTAATTAGCACACCAACACTGCCACAGTAACCCAGCAAACAGTAATGAAACTTCATTACCGCCTGCGGTAACAATAAGTAAATACGAATTAGAACCAGATGCTGGCGCTGTGATCGTAACTCCCTTTTATTTTGTTTTACGGCGGGCCAGTGGGTGTCTCTACTGACTTACTGTTTGTTGGACTGTGGACATTCTGGTTTATAGTTTTCATTTGGTCTTCACGATTGTTTTTCAGCAAACAGTGGTAGGTAGTGGTACTTTACGTTAAATAGGGTTACAACAAACAAGTTTAATAAAACAGCTCTTTTTTTACAATTTCATTAATATAATATTTATTTTATCGTTGTCGTGTATTTATTACTTATTATTATGGTATAATTATAAGAGTTCCCTTCTGGATAGGCTCGCTTTGTAAGTATCATACTTGCATGTGTACGTTTCGAGGTCATCTCTTGACCTCAAACAGTCACATTCTAATAAAATAAAGTAGGACCTTTAAAATAACCTTTAAAACATCAGGTTGGTGACCACCGTCCTGATGAAGTCCGGTGCCAAACGGTTGGATGTGTTCCGTCGTTGCGCGGGTCCAGTCATCATCATCTAAGGCGCTACAGCCGCGGGTAGGCTTTTGCCTGGGCAAGTGTATTCCGCCGAATTCGGTTTCTGGCTTTTTCTCTCTAGCTTCTCACTCTTATTGCTCTCAGGTCCTGCTCCACTCCATCCAGCCATCTGATCTTTAGTCTTCCAGGGGGTCTGCGGTCGTCGGGTCTACCATGTAGGAGACGCTTTGGTGTTGTGGCATCCTCCTATTAGAGCTTATATCTTCTTATCAAAGAGGTCAAGAGCTAATTCAAAATTTATAAAAAAAAAAAACTTTATTTTTAATGTTCTTGCTTAAAACAAAGCGACACAAAGTTCGCCATATGGCCACAATGTTATCGCGCCCTGCTTCACCTGTGTGTCAGCGATTGTCGATTTGTCACGAAATTATCGCCTAATTATAGGGCTTTGCGTGATTTTTATAAATGGAGCAATTAACTGAATTGGTTAGGCGACTGCGATATTTTCATTTATAAACAGATATATAATAAACTTGCCGAGGTATCTAAATACCTTCAAGTTTTTAAGTTGAGTAGATTTGTCCCAACTTTCCAAAAAATATATATTTTTCATTGTTGTGATATATAAACTTTTTTTACTTTTTTGTATAAGTTTGATGAATGCAAGCTAACAATAAGCCTCACAGCTCAGTTGGTAGATATATATATATATGATATTCTATATATATGAATATAGATGTTTGTTCTTTTTTTGAGTGTTGTATTGTATGTAATAAAAAAAAAATGTATCTATATATAATTATATCCGCTCTAGTTCCATTTTAAAAGCTTTGCTCAGATTGGGCTAGATAGCGCTGTGCCCTCGTATTGTATTTTATATATTAATGTTCTGTAATATTTATTCATTTATTATATAATTATTAATTAATTAACAAGCCTCATAGCTCAGTTGGTAGTAACTCTGCCTTCGGCGCTGTAGGCTGTGGGTTCGATTCCCACTCAGGACAAACATTTGTGTGATGAATATAGATGTTTGTTCTGTGTTTGGGTGTTGTATCATATAGTGCGTGTGTATTTACAAAAAGTATTTAAGTATTTTATCCGTAATTTAGTTCCCATATTACAAGCTATGCTTAGTTTGGGGCTAGATGGCGCTGTGTAAAATGAATGTCCTGTAATTTTTTTTTTTTTTTTTTTATTTATTTTATTTATTCACGATATTGTTTTTGATTTATGTGGTTTGTCATTCATTTATTGTCAATTAGACTGTTTTAAATCATTAGTATTCGCAATAAATATACCAAAATACTGATTTTCAATCAGTAATTATAATCAAAAATCAAAATCATATTGATATTGTATATGTTTCCCTTCCCACAAAAGTATTTTATGTAAGAATCAAATGCTACAACAAAAGATTCCTCCAATTCACCATTTGTCGACAAATTGCTATAATTATCGTTTCCCTTCTGAAGCGATTGGACTAAAGATAATGGTTTCACGCAATTTTAGGGTTCCGTATCGTTTCAATCAAATACGTCGTGTCAATGTGTCACTTTTATGCCAAACGCGTAATTAATTGTATTACTTTTATCGTTTTTGGTCATCTTTTTGTTTGATAGAAAAGTATTCACAATTACTTTCAAAAAGTCATACAGGTTATAAAAAATACCCAACATTGAAAAATATAAAAATAATAAATATTACAGGACGTTCATTTCACACAGCGCTATCTAGCCCCAAACTAAGCTTTAGCTTGTAAATGGGAAATAGATTACGGATACAATACTTAAATACTTTTTTTTTGTAAATATATACTTACTATATGATACAGCACCCAAACACAGAACAAACATCTATATTCATCACACAAATGTTTGTCCTACGTGGGAATCGAACCCACAACATACAGCGCAGAAGGTAGAGATACTACCAACAGAGCTATGAGGCTTGTTAAACTTGTTAGTATACAAGCATATTTATTTTTACTACAAAAACTGCAAATGTATCCTGTAGTCAAAAATTGAACGTAGTAGAACTTATAACTTAGTATTAAATCTCTCCATATGATGTCATATTTTATAAGGAGGTAATATTTAATGGGAATAAAACCTTGAGATGCTTTTATTGATACACTCCATAACAACGTATTTAGTTCATCACTTTTTTTTTATTTCGTCTAAGTATAACTATAAATCCCAAACGGTTACTTTTCAGTTCTGCAAGCTATACACAGATTTTACCGCTTTTGCTGTCTAGTTGTTCGCCCACTGGTGTCAGATACGGAGGCCCGGGTTCGATTCCCAGGGGAGTACAATATGGTACAATATTTTACTCAGGGGAGTACAATATTGTACCATATTCCAATGCCATAACATGCCATTCCAAAACCATACCAGCCAAACGTTGGTGGTAGGATTTAAAGTCGGTCTGGCTAGCTCCACCATCTTACCTAAGTATATCGGCACCATAACTAAAATTCTATATGTTCCGGCATTTAGAGGTTAGGTAGCCAGATCATCAGTTCATCAGGATTAAAAAATAAATATATTGAATATTTCAAGAAATTAATTTCACACAGCGCGATCAAGCCCCAAACTATGCATAGCCTGTAATATGGGAACTAGATTACGGATAGAAAAAAATCTGGTTAAAGTACGCTTCCATCTTTGGCCTTATCATTACTTAAAACCAGATGAGCTGAAGGCAAAGTGCTTCCCAAACGTACAAAAAGAAACAAAAAAAAATTCAACAAAAACATTCAACTAGAAAGGTTCTCTACATTTTCCCCTTCCTTATTTTTATAACAACAGACAATCAGTAAATTAGAAGAAATAGCTACCGTAAAAATACTCGTGTCACGTTACACAGTTTCATTACATTGGTATTTTGCCGGGAATCTTTATTGCGGAACCCTAATTTGGCGGTGTTTGTTTACTTATCCTCCAATACTAATCCTAATAACGCTTAAATTAAAAGAAAGATCGTCTTCTTACATTATTTCCACAACTGGTCAAATTTAATAAAATCTAAGTTTTTACGTGTACCATAAAAAATATATTTTTAATATTTAATTATATTTAGTTTAAAGCTGGTATAATCCACCGAAAGAGTCCCCATTGCATAGCAACACACACTCACACCCACACACCCTCAACATACCCCATCTCTCTCAGACCTACCCACACACACCATTTCATACACACACACACACGCACACTAAAACACACACGCACACTAAAACACACACGCACACTAAAACACACACACACACACACATGCACTTTTAGATAGTCTAACACAGTATTCTTAATTCTAATAAATAATTTTGTATTGTATTTTGTAATCATCTTCCTGCCCTTTATTTTACACTAGTAGTAGTTCCCCTTTATTGGACGTCATCTTATTATTCACCATAACTCTGTACTAATGTCTCACATAATCTATCCACCTCTTCTTGGGTCTACTTCTACCAATATCCACTTACACTCATCATTCAAGGCAGTATACCTACGTGCTTCTAGCACAGGAAATATATTGTTTTTTTTTTATATAGATGTTTGTTCTGTGTTTGGGTGTTGTATTGTATGATAAGTATGTATTTACAAAAAAAAGTTAGTATACTTAGTTTTGGCACTGTGTGAAATTAATGTCAAAATATTTAATTATTTGATAATAATTTTAAATTTTAATATTTTTTGATATGGTTTAACATATCTACTTAATTACAAATTTGCCATAAATAAATGGCCACTTCCTTTAACGTGTTAAAATTACTTAAAGACGTCATTAATGCCAGCTTAAAAAAAAGGTTTTATTGTCAATGTTGTGACTTGTGACCAAATGAGAAAATATTTGTAAAAAAAATCTGTTGTGGAAGAAAATTCAAGTTCAAATTCAATTAGCGCTTATTCTGTATGATATTTAGGCTCACTTTAAAACGTAAAATTTACCGCCTGTTCGAAATCGCAAACTGGTCACAAGGAGAATAGCATATTTTTTAATTGTCCAATAGAAAAGCTTAACATTATCTGTTACTAATAACAGTATGTTTTCTGGACCAAATTCTTTTAAAAGTTTTTATCTTCTTGTTAATCTGAAGTTTTATAATGAGCATTCCAAGCTTTTGTCTTTGTTCATTTTGGCGCCTAGCCACTTAGTCAAAGCTGCAGGATTACTTACATAATGCCACACACAAAAGACAATGGCCAATCCAACTCACCATTAGCAAAACCAGCCGTCTACCCAAATGTTCCCATGCACATAGATTTCACGGCGAAATCGCACAATAATCTAATTATGTCACATTCGGCCGTCCTATAACGATAACTCACCATTCAATACTAGAGCTATACTAACTGCTGGGTATTCTGCGGTAGGTATGTAGGAACTGTTCCGTATTCTATGTCAGCTCAACCCATTAGAACATGGACTCTCACTTTGCGACACGGGGACGTCAAATTAGATTATTTGGCATGGACGTCGAAGGGTTATCTTGTATGGGAAATAGATACACATATTACGCTTAGCAGTAGTAAAAATAATCATTTTGTTTTTTTTCATAAGTTCAGAAAAATTTCAACCGAGGAAAAAATATCTTTTGAAAAACTTATTTTCTTTCCACCACAACCAACCCTTATAGTTTTTTATATTTATATTACTTCTGCGCTATACCTTGTGGGCTCGAATCCCATCCGAGACAATTTGTGTAATGAAAATACCAACATGTTTGTATTGTTTTTGGGTGTTGTATAGTATCAGGACAAACTTATAAAATTGTAAGTAAGTATTCTAAGCGTTTTCTTATATCGTAAGCTCTATTCGTTTGGGGATAAAATCGTAACTCGTGAAAATGTCATGTAATCATTTTTAAATTCACTTATACCACGTTGACGTAGCTTGCTGAGGCTCGGTATACATAACTTTTTACTCGTTTTTTTTTTAACGGATACACGTGCGAGATCCAACAAATATTATGACTATAGCTCTATTTAACAAGCAATAGCAAAATCCAGCACCATTATTTATAAATCTAAAATTTTCAGCATATTTTTGGTATAAAACCTAATTAATTGGTTCAAATTTATTTTGGTCTACTTTTTGGCTCTTACACGTCCTCTGCACGCCATTTGTGCAACAAAAAATGCGCAGATCTTAATTTAAATAATACGCCAGTTGATAAATTGAAGACTAAATTAAATGAACAATGGGAAAATTACGTGGGAATTCATTATTTCGATACTCGACTCAGCTATAAACTAGAAATAGTCATAAAATTGGGATATTCATTGCAGACACGCAAGCAAATGAATACGGCGAGTGAGACGACGATATTGGCGATAAACAATATAGCGCTTTTGTGCTCCGCGATCGCTTATCGATACTAGTAGTGTTGCTTGATTTATCGATATAATTACAGAAAATAACAAAATTATGATTGATGATGAATTAACTTTATTTATTATTTACTTAAAATATATGTTACATCTTTGTTTTCATTTTACTAACGAGAAACAAATATGATACCAAACCATGATATACATAGTATGATATTTAATTCAATGAAATGAAACTGGCCAAGTGCGGACCAACATGCCGAAGGTTCCAACCCACATTTTAAGTAAATGGGTTACGTTTCTTATATTATATTATTCTGTCGCCATTACAACAATTATAAATTGTTTAATGTTAAGGCCAAACTCTTTCCCAGCGTACAATAACCAAAAATATACCTATTTCATATTAAATATACCTAGTACCTGCTGCATATATTGCGAAAATCATCGATAAATACCCATCCCTACCCATCACCGAGAACAGCACTCATCAACTGGCATGTCGTCAATATTATTGTCCACGTCATAAACGTCATAAATAGGGTCTATCCCATCACTGGGCTCGTCCCTACAAAAGGTCCTATGCGTTCTACACGTGCGTGGAGCGTTATCGTAAAATTTTACGAGGAAGATCGCCAGTCGCGGTCGCTTCCGAACTGTTATTATTTTATTGTGTTTGTGAGTTATTTTGAAATTTGATTGTGTCCCGTCCCTACTCTACTTGAAGTTCATCGCTTCTGTATTGCATAAAATATTGCTATTTTAATTATTATAAATATTGTTGCAATTATTAAATATAAAATAATTGTATATCGTTTTTGTTGATTGTTTAAAATTAAAATAAGTCGTAAATTGTAAAATTAACAACTTATAACTAACTTTATACTTCAATTCCTACACTTAAACAAAAAATAGCATTATTTTTTAGAATATAAATATAAACACTCATTTATGTATCAAAATAATATGTAAATGTGTTATTGTGAAGAAATACTATTATTTTATGAATACCTACGTTTATACCTCCTTATGGATTTGGCCAAATCTTCAAATAAGATGACCCAAAAAGTACCACGAAAGGAAAAATAATCCTCCAGTAAATTGAGCGCGCTGACATTATCACAAAATATACTCTCCACCTATTTGTTCAATAACTAAAAAGGTTTCCCCCAAAAGCGGTACAAAAAGTGTGTTAACAAACAATAAGATTTATTCTCAAGTGGCAGATAAGTTCGTTCGCCGTTTCCGTGGAACGGAACGTTAGATAAATATGGTGAAAAACCAATAAAAGTATATTGCCTAATCTCTATCCAATATTTTCTTAGTGCTATGAAGGTTTTCCTTTAGTAAATCGACACGTAATCATAATATGGATAATATCATATAAATAAATACTATTATAACAAAATCTCACCCATGCATCATAATAAATGATTTAGTTTAACAATAAAATAAACTGGATTCTCATTATTTCTTTTATTTCCGAACAGGCGGTAGATTTGACGTTTCAAAGTGATCCTAAAAAATCTTACTGAATAAATATATTTGACTTTGACTTTGACTTTCTATGATTATATTAACTAAATGGTCTTTTAAATGGCATATATATTAATAGAACACAACTAGCAAAATATGGTTGCAAATATTTTGTAGTAAATAAAAACGTAAAATGTATCGAAAATATTTGTATCACAAGTTAAATGGCAAGTATCTCCAGCAACTATTGATAATAAAATTAAATTAAACAGTAGATTGATGATGAAAAGACACTTCAAAATATTAGTAATCTAAAAAAATTACAAATTTGACTTTTGTTTAAGGCGTATCCACACAATGACATCCACTTTCAACCCAAGACATTTCCACCTTATGCTTTTATCGCGTACGTTGGCAAGCGTTATTGTTAGCGATACCTCTGCTATCTCGAATTATTTAGGAGAACCCGATGAAATAAACACTCACTATTGAGGGGACAGGGAATCTTTTCCATTTTAATATTTGCTAGGCATGTCTGATAAAATTTGATTTTTATGTTCTGTGTTACGACTCAGATACCAACGGTTATGTGAAAATAGTTCAAAATCAAAAGCTAGTACGTGATTTATTGATTACATTTTAAGCAACGTTAGTAAATTGACTCTTAGATGTGTTAAAGTACCTACTAGTTATACCGCTATAAATATATATAAGTTTTTTATTTTATTCATATTTTTTTTTCACAATTGTTGTCTGAATTACGAAATGCTTTGGCCTAAAAACTCGAGCATCAACAAATCTAAAATCGTAACGATGTTATTTTTGATATATAGGTACAATCGATTGTTGGTTTAAACGCTAAAAAAGTCAAATCAATTGTAAAATATATCGACTGTTATGTATTCTTCACATGATTCACAGCTGTAATGAAGCTTGGGAAAATGTTAACTGTGTAAAATCCATGCGAAATTCTATTTAGTGAATCCAATAACACGAACATTCTCATGTCAGACTGGCCAGCGTTGACCAGTGGTCAGTAATCCGATTGGAGCGGTCACCGTGCTCTATCTGTTTAGTGAATTTTGTGAGAATTCGGATTATTGCTCAGTCTCATACCGAAATGTTAACCTCAATATTTCAAGCGTCGTTGAAATACTTTATGAAGTGGCAACACCTTTTAACCGATTAGAAAACATTATTTTAATTTGAAAAACGCCTATATTTATCCCGTACTTTTAATCGCTTCAGTGGTCGATCCTCAAGTACAACATTGTGTTGGTTTGGTAGGTGGTAGGACTTTGTTGAAGTCCGCCTGGCTATCTACCACCATCTTGCCTAATTCTGTCGCCATATCATCACAAATCAATTCTAAAAATTATTTAGTTCTGGAATTTAGAGGTACGATAGCCAGTTCCTCAGATTGTGGAGGATTCCGGGCGAAATGTCTTTCTACCTTCGGCCTCATCATAACTTGAAAACCAGATGAGAAGGCAATATTGCATACAGTCTTATTCATTATCAACATCATATCAGTCATACTTGATCACTGCTGAATCTTCCCCAATCGCCGCAATAGCCTCCACCATCCATCGAATCCCTGCGACCGCCAAAATGTTTTCGGTTCATAAAAATAACGAATTGGTTAAGCTCATATCCTAGATACCTTTGTCCTTATCAGTTCTAAGATACGTATGTTTGCTATGGCCGCAATGTAATCATATCATACTACTTGGTCACTGTCATTTTCTGACCTGTTAGCCTTGTAACATGAAATATGTATTTTCAGGAACATCTTCCCGGTACAACAAACATTTATTAATAAAAACCTGACAGTTCGTTTAATCCCCGCGCGGTCGTAAACGTTTACGATCACGACTAGTTGTGGTCCTGACGCCTAGTGACAACAAGGGTTAAGTTGTGATGCACTGAGATACAATATACAGGCATTTAGATAGGTATTGACTACTATCTATTACTAGTACTATCTAGATAGGTAGTAAGTACTATCTAGATAGGTAGTGAGTACTATCTAGTTACGTAGTGAGTACTATCTAGTTACGTAGTGAGTACTATCTAGATAGGCAGTGAGCTCTACCTTCCTGGGTTAATATTGGCAGTGTTTATTATCACTATCCATCTATGACGTGCCTAAGATTAATAAAAATTACTACGTAGCGCTTTCTACCTGTTAAGCAGATATATAGATATTTATATGAAGGTAGTTATGATTTTTGCTAGGAAGTATTTTAAAGTTTTCCTATTTATGTTAGTACGCCATTGCTTTTGTAATGTTTTCTGCAAAGTAAAAAGTAGTAACTGCTATTGCTGCTAATTTAATGCGGCCTTAAGCTCCAGTTCTAATATTCAAATTATCACAATTATATCTGTCATTGTCACTTTCTGTAAACGTCAGATATCACATGAAATAAATCCTACATCTAACAAATGTAATTTTTCTGTACGTGTCTGTTACTAAACTCCTAAATGTTTGAACTGATTTTGATGGCATTTTTTGTGCATGTTTGATTAAGTTTTTGATTGTTTAGATTTCCAATGAGACCTGGTAGGTGGCGCAGAAATTACCACGGGTTAATGGGAACAGATTCCCAGACGCTCCGCTTGTTTTTTTTTAAATAAATTGTAGAAAAACTGAAACCTCGTTACACCACAACTTTAGATGTACCACAGTCCAACTGTCTTCAATATCGCCACTTATTGTATTTTGTATTATTTACCCACTTTTACGATGCCTTCGTATTTTCGAGTGAGTCCAAACTACTTAAATTTTTATGTGCGCGTTTTCCACTCCAATAATGTGTGTGGATTTTATCGGCTGTAAAATATTTTCCTTGTGCTTTAATTGGACGAAGTGGATAGGTTTTTGGAGTATGGATCTTCTAGAAATAAAAATATATTTTTACTAAAATCGATAACATTTCCATATACTTTCAGTCATTTACCCTCACGAGTATACCTCGTGTGAACCTATAGGTACTACTCGTCATTTTGGAGGAAATTGGAAAATATGCCTTTGCTACAATATTGGGAACGTCTTAGATAAATAGAAAATAATGCCTTTGCTACAAAATTGGGAACGTATTAGATAAGTGGCAGATAATAACTACATGAGTATGAATGGGCAACATGGAATTTCTCTAGTAGCATTTCACTAGTAATTATGAAGAACTTCTTTTTATAGTGGTTCGTTTACAGCTGAAGCTGTTAGGCTGTGGAACGCATTACCTGATAATATTAAAAAGACAACATCGCAACACACTTTTAAATTGAAAGTTTATCAGTATTATCTATCAGTTTATTCTTAAATTATCATTTTTATCCTTCATTATTATTATTATCATGATTATTATTGGTGTAATTTTATGTATGTATATTTTTTTTTATATTCGTTATTCGTATAGCCCGCCATCCTTGAAAGTCGTTATCTTATCTGTCCATCTAGCGGTTGCCTGGAAGAGATCGCTTTCAGCGATAAGGCCGCCCATTGTTTTACCAGTGACGCTTAGATTAAGTTTCCACTATCTGTATTTTGTCATGTTATTTGTAAATGGTGAACAATAAAGAGTCATCTATCTATCTATCTATCTATCTATGAAATGTTATTGTAGTTGTAGGTATGTAAAACTCAAGGTACTTTATTTTCGACTAATGAAACTCCAAAAATATGCTATTAATTTGCTATGAGAATCCTGAAAAATCTTTAATCACACTATAAATCAAGTACACTCACAACATTAAGTGCAGTTTAAAGTCATTATCCGTGTATATGTTTTGACAGACCATTACGCATTGACACTTTACAAGTTGACAACCGGTATTGACTGGCATTGACAGATGTCGTTTTACAGATGATGTCATTTTTACAATACGGAATGAAGTTTAAATGGAGTTTCGATTTTAATAATGGTTTCAATTGACACAATAAAAGCTTTCGTCAAAATAATTATTACTTCGAATCAAAAACTTATCACTTTGTATATTGGCATCAATACTTTGATAATAATCATTTTTCCATCATCATCATCATAATCTTCTGGTAATCCACACTAGATGTGGTTGGCACAACATTCCTTTTTCATGTTATTCGAGTTTTGGGAATACTTAGTTGTGTGGGATGATTGAGTAAAGTTTAGTAAATTAGGCGGATAAGGACGGAAGTCACGGGAGAATGCTGAGTGTGACACAAGCAGCTATAGCAGTCTAGGGTTGCGATCCCGTAATGATTCTAGGCCAGATAACGGACAGATATCTGGAAAATATTTTACATTTATAATGATTAATGTGTGATTATCATTATTATTATTTTCTTGTTTTGATCCTAATTATATATGTTTGTTTTAAGACCAAATTTCAAATACGATTTTTAATTGTTTATGAAATAAATGAAATGAATGAATAAATGAATCACCCTCTGGATTTAAAATAATGTTTCCATAAACAAACTAATAAAAGTAATTAACAATTTTATCTCAATTCTCTTAACCCTATTCCTACCCACGTTTTACCGCATGCAATGATTAACTGTCAAATTAATGCTATTGTGATATTACAGTGGTTTTACATCAATTAAAATGATGCAAAGATAATTCAAATTAGAGCCCACATCACGTCAAATGTCATGTAACTGTCACTGGACTAGAAAATAGGACGATAGAATCATCGGTTAATTAATTAACGCAAATTAGTTTAACCCTTCTGCTACCGCTATCTGGCGTAGATAACAGCTCAGTTTATACAGCTAAGGTTAATTACATTCATAAAAAAAAATAATGATGACAGAGCTTACTTAGTTGAGCTATTTGGGATCAAATCCTTGTGTTAGTGGGGAGTCAACAATCTCGCTTATATAAGTTTTATAAATGTACGCCTTTGTAATCTTTTTTGAAAGTTTCATGAAAACATTTTTAAAATTTCACTGTTTAGACACGAGCAACAACAGGAGATCCAGTGGTCCCGTTCTTAATAATAATCATAGCCATTTAAAGTATCAGTTACTTATACTTCAAGAATACCCTATTAACTTAACCCCTAAATCGCCGCGTGAAATTCAAATTCTGTCTATTGTCCGAAATGGTCTAAACGACCACACGTGGTCAACAGATTTACATTGTAACGACATCTTGGTAATTCCGTGACGGAGTAAATTTAATGACGGCCAAAATTGAGGCCAGTTTGAAACATCTCACTATAGTCCGTTGACAATGTTGCATTTGTTGTTTATTAGTTCAATTTAGGCTAGGAAGGTCGTAAACAGAATATTGTTGTAGGTATGCATTGTTTTTGATATTTTCGCTTTAATTTATAGTAAATTTAAAGCGAATTGTAAAGAAAAAGTCAAGCTGATAAGCTCAACCATAACAACTTACGCTATCATACGTGACATAGCATCATCAATTGGCAAATATCAAAAAATCAAAAATTGCCTTCATAATATAAGTAAAGAAGAGTAAAAAAGCAACTAACGAAAGTGGAAATTGTTGCCATTGCCGTACTTGCCCGTTAATATATATGTCAGAAATATTTATAGAAAATAATGCCGCTACGGTTAACTTTTAAATCAGGCGTGACGGGTGCAAATGACCCTAAAGCTCATGGACAATGTATTTTTAACATTTCATCGGATTCAAGTGTAAATGTTATAAAATTCGTAACGCTACCCCGAATCAAGGGTCAGATTTGAAAATATTTGGCATTTTGCTTTGGCTACTCATATTTGATATATTTATGTGTTTTCGCTAACAAGCGTTCAGATATCAAACTCTTAAATTATTTTTATCTGTTTTCTATCAACGTTCAGTTTGATAAGAACAAATGCGTACTTAAGACTTAGTCAAAAGCTTACCCAGTATTTTTTTCTAACAGATAGAAGACAACTTTTTTTACAATAAGCAAACCCATTGTAAGAAAGTAATTCATAATACATAATCTAAGGGGTGTATACTTTTAATATTTTACCGGCATTCGAAACCATTAATTAAAAGAACTCAACCGAAATCTCACCACAAACAATCGATTAAGAAAACTATAGACACATTATCAATCACAGAAAAAAATAGCAATACACATCATGATTAATGGGTATTATATACCATTACAGCTACTGAAGGGTTCCTGTGAATGTGACAACTTTTTACGCTTCACTGAATAAAGAAAAGGGGTACATTTTTTTACGAAACTGTCTTTTTACAAAAGTATTATCAAAATTGGATTGACCGAGGGATAAATATTACTTTGTTAGAAGTGATTATTGAATTATAATAGATGAATGGGTTAAGACATTTTTTGTGTTATTTTGTTATTTAGGGTAAGGGGAACCGGTAAGCATAACACCTAATCAGATGGGCATTACCAATATTATAGAATAATATGGGGTAGGTGTGGAATACTTCCATTTATTATCAAATTAAAGTTTAGATTTCCAAAACTATTTTTAAATTATAAATGATTCAGCTCATGATCTCAAAATTTTGCAGCCAAAGATGAGGTCTACGATTTATCAACCCGACTCATAGGTGCCTAGTAGAAGAGAGCTACTGTCTTCTTGAAGATCGTAGTACAGCGGTAAAACAGATGTTGACTTTCGTTGATTCGAAGTTTTTGCAGTGCCCATGATAAAATATTTTTGTAGACTAAAGATAAAAGTGTCTTCTTGAAGATCGTAGCACAGCGGTAAAACAGATGTTGAATTTCGTTGATTCGAAGTTTTTGCAGTGCCCATTATTAAATATTTTTGTAGACTAAAGATAAAAGTGTACGTACGGTGAAGGTGAAATAAGGTCGTGAAGCTCCTAGGCGGGAGTAAATTTCGTAAAATCCTGTGTACTTTATTTGAATTTTGCCTTCGTCACTCTTCTATTTTTTGATAACTTGTATCAAATTTTACATGTGTACTCATAGAAATATTTATACACTTTCTTACCTTACAGTTTGTTGAGGATTCCGGGTGAAGTGCACCTCCACCTTCGGTCTTATCTTAACTTGAGAGAGAGATGAAGGTGAGGTGAGATGAAGGCCAAGCACTTCTCCGTCGTACAATAATATATATTATATAAAACTATTTGTCAATCCCAATATTCCTAAACAGCCTACCATTGCAAATCAGAGTGCGTAACAATTCACCGAGTTTAAACCTCATAAAGTTAAATGGAGCGCATGGACCCCGAACATGTGTACTTTGCTCCTAACTAATGGATTTAAAATTTATTGCGACCCACCCACTTTACACCTAAGAAAAAAATCTACCCTTATATTCAGAGCTATAAGGGCTATATTTTCGTATAGAGAGTCAGGCATTTTTTTGCAATTTATATTGGCAAAAATGTATTTGATTTTTTCTTAAGTGGTGCCACGTGCTATTTTGCCTATTAAGAAGTGAGATGGACTATTATTATTCAATAGTAAATATTATGTACATTTTTGGTTGTACATATTTCAGGTACCAACCAAGTATAATGTCTTCATAGTCTAGTGGTAGAGCGTGTGGCACTCGATTCAGAGGTCCTGGGTTCATAATTGGTGGGGTCTTTGTCATGTCTGGTTAGTTTGGTTGCTGGTAACTTTATTAAAGTCCGCCTGGCTAGGTACTACCATCTTACCTAAGTCTGTGCAACAATTCTATTTTTTAGTGTTCCAGCATAGAGGTAAGATAGCCAGTTCCTCAGATTGTTGCGGATTCCGGGTGCAGTGCGTCTCCACCTAAATTCAAATTCAAATTCAAATTATTTATTGCACTTATGTTGTTATTAGGTATACAGGTGTTGTGAGGATAAAAGTTTCAAACATAAACCCTGTTAGGGCACAGCAATATCACACTAGGAGGCGCATTAAACTTAATAGCTAAATAAAACTATACATAATACTAAATTCAATAATAAACTACTATTCTTATTCATTATACCTTTACTTTTCTTACATGCTAATTATTTAGTTTATGTATCACCCAGAAACTCATGCAAAGAGTAAAAGCATTTTTCTGTTAAGTAGGATTTTAAACACTTTTTAAATTTTTGGGGCGTTTGCTCATCTTTTATATTGTTAGGGATTTTATTGTATATTTTTACACACATTGCATATGGTCCAGAATGTATTATTTGTAATGTGGAGTTAGGTTGAGCTAGTCTGGTGCGTGGCCTAAGGTTTTGAGGTCGTGAGTATTGCGGAAAAAGTTTCATGTTATTTTTTACAAAATTAGAAATTTCAAATATATAAATGCAGGTTAGGGTTAAAATTTTATCTTTTTTAAAGTGTGGTCTACAACTTTCCATTACATGTAAGTTGTTGATTATTCTGATACATCTTTTTTGTAACAAAAATAGATTATTAAGATCTGTGCTATTGCCCCAAAGTACTATACCATAATGTAGCCAGGCATGTGCATAAGCGTAATATGCGCAGGTGGCGGTTTTTTTGTCTGTATTCTTTTTTAATTCATATAATGCATAAGTAAATCTTGATAGTTTGGATACAATTTTTTTTATGTGTTCTTTCCAGTTGACACTGCAATCTATATTTATTCCTAATAATGAGTAGTTATTTACAGATTCTATTTTTGTGTTTTGAAAAGTATAGTCAATATGCAAAGGCTGTTTTTGATAGGGCTTGAACTGCATTATTTTGGTTTTTTTAAAGTTTATTTCTAGATTATGGTCAAAAAGCCATTTAACAATTTTTGACATGTTATTATTGATATGTTCATTTAGGTTATTATTAATGCCTGTTTGAAATGGAATGACAACGGATATGTCGTCTTCAAAAAGGGTGCAATGACTATTTATAATACTAGGCAAATCATTTATATATATTAGAAATAATACACAACCAAGGACACTACCTTGTGGTATTGATTGGGTTATATCTATTTTTTGTGATCTTACTTTTAAAATGTCTCCAGTCGTATTATTAAAATGTTCGATTTCTACTTGTTGCACACGATTAGTTAGATAAGACACAAACCAATCATGAGCTAGACCTCGTATTCCTATACCATATAGCTTGTCTAATAAGATTTTATACGTGACTCTGTCATACGCTTTACTCATATCTAGCAATATGCCTACTGCATATTGTTTTTTATTTATTATGTTTAGAATTTCGGATATAAATTTATAGACAGCAAGTGATGTGGAGTGATTTTTTCGAAACCCATTCTGACAGTTGTTGAATATATTAAATTTCTCACAGAACCGATAGAGACGTTTAGACATTGCACTCTCAAATATTTTTGAAAATGTTGAAAGTAGAGCAATAGGTCGGTAATTATTTGTGTCTTTTTTATCTCCATTTTTGTAAAGGGGTTTTACTATTGATAATTTGAGTGCATTAGGGACCTTTCCTTCTGTAAATGACTGGTTTATGAGGAATGACAGAGGCGGAGACAACTCTTTTGCACATTTTTTTATTAGTGATGGTGGTAATTCATCGTATCCAAAACTTCGTTTATTTTTTAAATTTCGGATAATATCGAAAATCTCTTTTTGGTTTACTGGCTCCAAGAACGTCGAGTTTTCTGATAGATTTATTACAGGTTGACCGGCGGGGAGAGAAGTAGAGGTATCCACGCTGGCTGTTCCTTTTCCAACAGATGCAAAAAAATTATTAAATGAGTTTACTATATCCAAAGGTTCTTCCGTTATTTTATTGTTAATCAACATTTTTAAGTTCGTACCTTACGTTCGTTTAAGTACCTTCGGCATTATCTTACATAATTTAATTTATACATTTTAAATCATTTATTGTAACCAGATGAGATGGAAGCCAAGCGCTTCCTCGTCGTGAAAAAAAAATGTTTCTAGTTTGGTTTGGCATTTGGCATTACAAGCTTAAACCGCATGATTCCTTTATAGTAATGTAATTCCGTGCTTCGAAGGATACGTTAACTCATCAGTCCTTAGAACTGTAGGTATAGTTAATTGTCGATAAAGAGCATGTAGAACCTGTGAATTGAATTGAATTGAACGTAGAACCGAATGTCAGACGCCTATGGCGGCGGTTCGTAAAGTTAACCACTGGAGAGTAAGGTTTGGTTCTTACATAGCGACCACGATTAAACGCGAAACAAAGTGTGAGAAGACAACCTACGATGGACTGACGTTGTGGCGATGGTTGAGAGTCGATGGATGGAGGCGACTCCGGATTATTTTCGGCAGCGGGTGTGGGAGCCCTATGCATACACTTCACATATATTTACGGATATGTATATGAACTTTCCTATTAAGTATTATGTAAGGTTACCATAGTTTTTATTTTATATTTTAATTATTTATTGGTCATTTTGAATTCATATTGTAGGTACATAATTATTTATCTGGATAATTAGTTAATTTAATAATTATTTAAATGTAAGTAAGTGGGTTCTCGTTTGCGATGCACTCAACTGGTTTCGACGGAAGACCAGCATTGTGTTATAATACTATTTGTGGTCAGCATCGTTGCTATCAGTTTTTATGTGCACTTTGTATTTTATTCCGAATAAATTATTTTGAATTTGAATTTGTAGCGTGTGTAGGCTGTAGTGATGATAATGATCAGATATTAAATCAAATATTTGGTTGGTGGTAGGATTTTATTTAAGTCCGCCTGGCTAGCTGCCACCATCTTACCTAAATTCTGTCGCTAATATAACAATTCTTAAAAAAAATGTTGTGTTCCGGCATTCAGAGGTAAGATAGCCAGTTCCTCAGCTTGTTGAAGATTCCGGGTGAAATGCGCCTCCACCTTCGGCCTTATCTCAACTTGTTACCAGGTGAGATGAAGGCCAAGCGCTTCTCTGTCGTACAATAAAAAAAAATCTTAAAGGATTCCTGTTTACCACAATAAGTTATGTAATACGTCTATGAACGCAAGGATCTATCTTTACAGCGTCTACAATAGATTCAAGCTTCGATTCCGTAGATTAAATTGCACCAATCCATTTGCAAGCAATCTTGGACCGAATAATGCTCTTTTAGAAAGGACATTGATAAAATGAATATAAAGTACTACTTGATTCCCTTAGCAAATACGTTGGCTATGCTCAAAGTAGTCCTTTATCCGGAGAATATTACATTTATACACTTTTCTATGACTCTCACGGTTTAAATCAAGGCAAATAAAGGCTGATCTGTTATTTTTACTATTTTTTCCTCATTTCAAGGTTGTTGTCTTAAAGAAATCAGTCTTTTGTACGCCTATTGTACTTATAGATTGTGCTGTCTTATCGGTATTGTTATATAGGCCAGAGAATAAGCATTGCTATGCAGCGTTTGGCAATACAGCCCTTGAGCATGCTTCCGTAAGTTACATGATTGCTTCTCTTCACTAAAGTGGTAAACTGGCACACGGCCCATATGAAGGTAAGAAGTTACCGTGCCCTTATGACGCTCGCAATGCCAAAAACATTACTCGCGCGTTGCCCTTATCGATTTTAACCTACTTAGAACGCCATTTTTAAAAACCTCATAAAAAAAGAAAGCATCGTGTTTTTTTTATCATAGACCAGAGCAAGGATGTGGTCTACGATGGAGTGATCTTTCCCTGAAGGCACTGTCTGTTCCATCAGCGATTGAACACGGCAAACCGTTTGTCGCTGGATGCTGCTCGCAGGTGGTTGCAAGCCAGATTGACAGGTGTACCTACCGCCAGTGTTGTGATTATTCAGCCGTAACCGGTAACAAAAGCCAGTAATTCCGTTCATTCTACAACTCTAGAGGTAAGTTCATGATGGAAGTGCCTCTTGAATTTCTCGACGCGAGAAGATAACCACCATATTACCTAATTCCGTCGCAATAACAATAATTCTTGAATTGTTGTGATCCGGCATTCAGAGGTAAGATAGCCAGTTCCTCAGTAGTATGTTTCCGGGTGAAGTGCGCTTTCACCTTCATCATAACTTGAAAAATTAGGTGAGATGAAGGTTAGCACCTACCGTCATACAATAAAAAAAAAAGTTAAGGCACCTAAAGTATAGAAAGAAAGAAATACACATTTATTTATCCCACATAAATTAGAAACGATTAAAAAGGTAGGTAAGTATTGGTAGGTATATACAGTTAACGTACATTAGGTACCTATATCGGAGCTAATAGATATTTAATGAACACATACACAGTACCAAACTAAAAAGAAAATATACAATTACGAGCATACAAAGAAATGTACCTACATACCTACCTAACATGATATCACAAAGAAAGACCGATAAAAATTACGCGTAACAGCTATGTATAGGATAAAAAGGTCGCTGTCTCAGATTAGAATTCACCGTTAACGGGGTCAGCGCCATCTAGCCCCAAACTTAGCATGCTGCAATATGGGAACTAAATTATGGATAGAATACTTAAATACGTTTTTTTTATTTATTTGTAAATACATACTTATCACACAATACAACAACCAAACACAGAACAAACATCTATATTCATCACACAAATGTTTGTCCTGAGTGGGAGTCGAACCCACAACCTACAGCGCAAAAGGCAGAGTCTTCCATTGAGCTGTGATGCTTGTTAATATGTAAATAGATATAGGGACGGAATTCACAGAATCCATAAAATCATCAAGCACCAGCCATAAACTAGGATAGTCAAGTCATGTCGAGTAGAGAACCCTTTCGGAAGTCGATCGACGATATCGTAAAAGTTTACGAGTGACTTCCTTCAAATTAATGTCGTACCAGCGTATGCACTAGTGCCCGGATTTATGAGATGGCTATATCCTCAGGGAATATCCTGAGATTCGCGGAGCTTCCAGCTAGCAACTGCAATTTGACCCACGGTGGAGAGTCAAAAATTTTCTCTAACTTCGATTTACCAGCAAAAAATAATTGTTGCAATCAATATATATGACAATGGTAGAAATGTTTTGATAACTTTTCTAAGCAAAATACATTATTAATTTTACCGCCACTATGGTCTAGTGGTTCAATCTAACGATTTCAGATCCAGAGGTCCTGGGTTCGATCCCCATGGGGAGTACAATATTGTGCTTGGTTTGGTTGGTTCTACCACCATCTTACCTAATTCAGTCGCCATAACAACAATTCAAAATAAAGGTTGTTATCCGGCATTTATAGAGATAAGATAGCCAGTTCCTCAGTTGGTTGAGGATTCCGGGTTATGTGCGCTTCCACCTTAGGCCTTATCTTTACTTGTAACCAGGCGAGATGAAACCCAAGCATTTCTCCGTCGTAATAAAAAAAAATGCAGTGTTTTTGATGTAATTGAAAAATATAATACATAAAAAAGATTATACCTTCGTAATTTTGTCACAAAGTGTCAATTAGGTATCGTCAAAATTAGAATTGAATATAAATCAAATATGGCCGCTCGGATTTATTGACATCGCAATAAAAAATGTGTTCAACTGATAATAAAACTTGAAATTTCAGATCCTAAAAAAGCTCCCAAAAACCTTTTTTTTCGCATCTTTCATATGCCTCAGAAAAAAACTCATTATCGGCTTCAATATCTATACAATGTAACAAAACTGCGTGCGTCAAAACAATATCGTTCGCAGGTTCGTTAGAAACTGCATTAGTCGCGGTTATCGGTGCTGCAACGTGAGCTTAAACTGTTTAATAAATGTGGTTCTCAAACTGTAATGAAACAATTTGGTGAGAAACACTTATTAAGGTTAAATAATTTGTTTCCAATTTACGCGATTGAGATACAAGGTAAAAAGCTTAATCTCTCTATTTAATAACATTTTTAGGATCATTTCGAATCTTCAAAACTAACGCCTGTTAGAAATCATGGCCGCGATTTAGAGATTCTCGAATTAGCTTAGTACTTCATACAATTTTCAAGCCACTCTCACACGTAAAATGTTAGTCTATTATCACCGACTTCCCAAAATGGAGGAAGTTCTCAATTTGGACTGTTTTATTAGTTTAACGTTTACTTGTTTAAATAAATGTTTTTCATATAGCTTAGAATCGGCATATTATTACCTTATTTCACTTTCGCGATTGTAATAATAAGTTTTATGACTATACCCATATTGTAAAAATAACACATAAAAATAATACCCCCATATTAAAATCATGCAGCCCATGCCAACCACAATACAAAGGAACCAAATAACAGCTCACATGACAAAATATATCAGACCGAAAGAAGGTCTAACTCTCGGAATGAAATAGACGTAATAGTTATACACAGAGACATCATACTCCTCTTCTGAGGCAGTTGGGTAAAAAGAGAAACAAAATGTTGAGAACCGCAGCACACACCAAGCATCTCGGTAACAGCATCAACATGACAATAGGCCAGACGCGGAAGCAATCGCTGTTAACTTTTACAGCCTTATGTCAGAGGGGAGAGGGTTGAATGCAGCTATGTTCCGATATAGCGCACACTTTTAAAATGTGCTTTGAAATTTTTCATTTTTTTTCCTGTACTAAAACAGCATTAAATAGTCAAGATTCTTTGTATTTGCTAGTTACCCGCCTGGCTTGTTATCTACCGTCTTACCTAAGTCTTTTGCATAACAACAATTATATAATTGTTGTGTTCCGTCTTAAGAAGTAAGATAGCCAGTTCTTTTCACAGTTGAAGATTCCCAGTAAAGTGCGCTTCCACCTTCTATCACAACTTGAAATCTCAATAGATGAAGGACAGCTTCCTTTACTTAGATCACCAATCCATCTGCCATGCGTGGTGATTATGTCAAAACCCTCCAGCTTCGGAGGAGGCTCTGTCCAGCAGTGGACACTAATGTGCTGTTGATGTGATGATATGATGACACTGATATTCAACACTCATCTTACAAGACTTTCATCCTACCTCATCAAGTGACCTACTGCCACTTCCACACGTCTTTTAATATGGTTTATAACATAATGTTTAAAAATCTGCAGTCTATATTTACTCGCAGATGCAGTCATATTATCGTGCTAACAGATAAGCCAGTTATGCTTCTCCATCCAGTACTAAACCTACTACAAACCAAACGACCATACATTCTCATAACTATAAAACTAATCAAACCGCATATCAACGCGAATCCTACAAAGTTTTCATATTATTCGTCTCCAACATTAAGATAAAATACACAAACACGAATACATCACAAAGCCACATCCAATACGGATGATGGCGGAATAATCCTACGATATTAGAGATAACTTCACCCAGAAATTGACCCAGCTTCTAGTTTAAACGTAGAGTTAAAGTTACAAGATATGCTACGCCGTAGCACGACGTAGCATATCTTGTAGTAAGATTCGTAGATCTTTGTAGCAAGACGCGTAGCATGATGCTACGAGTTCGAGTAATTCACTAGTAGAGGTTGAGGTACTGCTAGATACTATAATTCATCATCAACGACAGTGTAGACATGAGCCTCCTCTGTAACTGCTAAAATAATTTTGTCGTAATCTCAGTTTTGGGGTTGGTGATCCAGACAGTCTGCCCGCGACCACGGTGCAACCCCGCCGAAACGTCGGGATAAATATAGGTTAAATACGCGATAAATACCCGTTTTTCGCATTAGAATCCTAATCAGCCTGAAGTACCGGAAATAAGATTGGTTAAACTATCTCTTCCTTCAAGAAAATTTTAAAAAAGCATGAATAGGTGAGTCTCTTCCATAATTTTGTATCAATAAAATTAGCATATGTCAGGCTCGGATTAGTATCTCGCAGGTAGGCGGCGCCGGAAGCTAATAAGAAGCAGTTTGTTTGTGCTGAGGTAAACGTATATATCAGAGTACTTTAATATGTTGATGATATAGAGCTATTCAACCCTTTGATAAATCTTTGGGGCTTATGTACCAACCTCTTTCAAAACATACATTTCAAGGGCTTCCCCGATGTACAATTATTATAACGTATTTATTTAGATATGTTTTGTGTTGTAAATATCAATATTTACTTATTCTCTTTTATTATGTAGGTACACAATCCTACCATTAACCGTATTTGTACTATCCATTCCATCCATTGTCTGGAAGAGTTAGCTTTTAAGCGATAAGACCGCCCATTGTACTGTTAACTTTAGTTTTAAATTGACATTTTTCATTCATTCATTCATACAATCATTGGAAAAAAACAAATAGACACCTATTTTTTGTATTATACGGCGGAGAATCACTTTGCCTTCAACTCAGTTAAAATAAGGCCAAAGGTTTACTAGTATAATTTTCTTGTCAGTCAGTGTGATCAAAGAAAAAGGTTTGAATTTTTCTACCAACTGTAATTGCTATTCAAAGTGAAAAAATGCTTGTCAATAAAGAAAAAAAACAATAAAAAGGTCAATAAATATATTATCTTCATTCACACCATTTAACACACCATTAGCCACGCAAATATCTTCAAATTCGACCCGTCTAAGTGTCTGAACATTCCCACAATCCTTAGCCACGTGTGTCCTTAACAAATATTGTTTCAGAGAGCCGAGTGTCTGTAGACCCGGTGTCTCTTAGACCCCTGGTGACAATGAATGCTCAATTGTGGACGAAATTCAATTAGTGCGGACGAATGTTTGATGTTTGAAGGTTGAAGTATGTGCTTTGACAGCCATCAATCGAAAGGGTTCAGTGGGTTATTCTGAACTATTCGCTGTAAATTATTTATACCTTCTAGAAGCTAAGGAACAGTCAAAATCCGACCTTAAAAATGTATATAGTATTTATAGTAATTTTAGCACTCTTTCTACGTAAGTAAACATCACACATCACATAATTAGCCCATGGATGCCCAGTGGATTCCAGGCGAAGTGCGCTTCCACCTTCGGCCTTATCATAACTTGAAAAATCAGGTGAGATTAAGGCCAAACACCTACCAGAAGAACAAAAGAAAAAGGTGAAGGAAGCTGCTGCACTTCTTCTGTTGAGCGTCCTTTGTCAGCTTTAACGACATCCATGGGCTGAGTTGGAGGGGTCAAATTTTATGCCGCGACCACAATGGCAAATACATCTCTAATATCATATAATTACAATCTAAAATCTTATTTGCCTCTATTTCTAATTCACAAAATATTAATTAACTTTTTCACTTCTACAAGACGACGGAAATATTGATGGAGATGTGAAAAATAGAATGAATGCTGGATGGATGAAGTGGCGACAGGTCTCGGGAACAACATGTGACCAAAAGGGTTATGAATTTGGGCGTGGATGGCCCTGTGAGCAAGGGAAGGCCGAAAAAGAGATGTGTTGTGATGGATTGTGTGAAAGAGGACATGGGTATGAAAGGTGTAGATGCAGAGTTGAAGGTTGATAGGAGTGAGTGGAAGAAGAGAACATGTTGTGCCGACCCCACCTACCGTGGGATAAGGGCAGGAGAATTATGATTAATTACCTTTAAGCCAATGTAAACCACACTTTATTAGATTATTTCTATTTTTATATTGTACGACCGAGAAGCGCTTGGCTTGCATCTCACTTGGTTACCATTAGGCCGAAGGTGGATAGCGCACTTCACCCGAAATTCTGAAACTGAGGAACTAGCTATCTTTAAATGCCTCTCTAAAATTCATAATTAATATGTTGCACCCGCACTCGGTGTATGATCTTATTTACCACGTTATACGGAGGGATGAAGGGCACGTTTTAATAAAATGTTGAGTAAAAAGAATAAAATGTAGAAAGTTTCAGGAGTGGAGCAAGACCAAAAAAGATATAGATGGATTGTGTAAAAGAATGGATTGTGTGAAAGAAATGAATTGAAGAGAAAAGCATGCTATGCTGTTCTTAGTAGGACAAAGACAAATGGTGATCAAAGTGTCAATAAGAATAACTGAAAGGAGTTTAACAGAAGTACACAACAAATTAATGTCCATTGTATATCATAGTTTCCGTAAAGTGTGGGATTACATCCGCCCCCAACGTGTTTCTCTTCTGTACCTTCAATTATCCATCCTTTCAAGTCAAAAGTACCCTCAGTCCCAAGGTACAATACATACTTACACGCCCTCAACGTCCGAATAAAATCTGGACAATACGATACCAATAATCTTGCTCCCTATTAATTATAATTGACATATTTCGTACTTACCATCGTCGGCAATTTGTATTGCGTTCACGTGACCTGGTGTTTGTTTTGATGTCCCGGGGTCTGAGAGACCGACCGAGCATTAGAGGGGTTGAGGGGTTTCAAGTTCTTGGGAATTATCGATGGTATAGTAATAGTTTTGTGATATTAATGATGGTTAGTTGACTCTTGTTCTTGTTGGTATCCGGTTTCACTTAAGTTATGTGTTTGGGTGTTGTAAATATGTATTTACAAAAAAAAGTATTTAAGTATATATATATTACCATATATATATATATATATAGTACCATATTACTAGCTATGCTTAGTTTGGGGACAGATCGCGCTTTGTGAAATTAGTATCCTGTTATATTTATTTTATTATGTACCGTCGTTTGCTTCTATATGCAATTCTTAATTCATATTAAATTCAGTTACTTAAAGTCTATATTCACGTCTGGTTTTTTTTTCTCGTAAAGTAAAGTAGAAGTAGTGTATAAATAGTGATATGAAGAGTGTAGATGAATAGACCTCGTCAATTTTCAGTCATTCCCTGACCAAGTTGTAGACTTGTCGTAGTTTTCGAGAAAGGCCAGCGCCCTTATTCATGTCAACATCGACTTATATTTGACTCTTGAAACCTAGTCTTGGCTTCAAATGTGACGTTCAAGCATGTTGGCTAGGGATTCTTCTGAATATTATGTCAATGAATGTGATGAAAATAAGGCCAAGAAGGCTCTGCTACCCTTCTGAGAAACAGGCTTGTGTATGTATGCAAATTCTTACTAAAATCTTAGCTCCAAATACCGGAACATAACAGCTCTAATTTCCTAAACGTGAGACTTAAAGGTAAGCTCTGGCTTAGAGCTAGACAAAGACGAGAGCGAATTGTAAGGAAAATATACTACAAGCTAATTAAATAATTACACAATTAAAAGCCAATGATTCCCACGTACAACCCCCAAACTCACACTCAACAAAACATGTTGAAAAACATTGTTTAACTATTACTAAACAGTTCTTCGAACAGGGCGCCACGCGAGCGCCGAAGGCGAAACTGTAACAATAACTTTTGTTATGAATAAAACATATGGATAATTTTATCAGAGGTTTTTGTTTTGCCTGTGATCACGCGTTGATTTAAATAGAATTGGCAAATAATAACATAAGCAAGATTATCACATACATGATTGTTCTAGAGAAAACAGCAAGGAAGAGAAGCAGCTAATAATCCCTGAGGGGCTTATTAGCTGCTTCTCTTCCTTTTAAACTATTTATCCAATTATCAAAGGTTGTCTTGTTATTTTTAACACTGCAATCTCAACTGTCTAACCTCAGGGCAATGAGTTCCAATCCTTACAAATGATAACGGTAGTGTTTGTTACAATGGAACAACTATAAGGTAAGGGTTCTAACCTTCCGTACGTCTGCTAGTCCGGTGGTGGAAAGATGGAGCAGGGATTAGGTCATTGATTTATTTATTTTGGTGTAGAGAGTGTCTATAGGCGACATATGTTTTAACCAGCCTGGGTTTATGCTTATGTGCTTCTAAAGCTACATAAAATACTTGCTGGTCTTTAAGTAGACCTATTTCTGATAACGCAGTAACGCAGTAGAAAACATATTAATTTTGAATTAAAAATTATATAGAAACACTACTGTAAATTTTGTTACCCGAATAATCTATCAATCAGCGTCACTTTTGCTTGGTTCTTCTTAAAAAAAAAACAATCATAGAAAACATTTCCTGAGGATACCTCTTGCAGATACAAAACACGTGTTTATTTTCGTATCCAAATTTGTTTTTATTTTGATCAAATATTCATTTGATTTGTAATTTTGTCTGATGACGACTATTTATTTGTTGATTCCTTTGTTTGCATATTTGCATGATCAATCGCTTACCTATTACTCACGGGAGAATTGTTATGTGGGATTTAACCCGAGGCGAGCTATTCGTTCGGAAGCAACAGTAACAATAAAATAATAAGGGCCCTTCCAGACGTATGAATTGCAAATAGGTATACAAGCACACGTCATAGCTCGCGGTCACACTAATGTTTTGTTGTTTACTTTTTTGCTCGAGTCAATTGCACTGCTCCAAAGTTTGAATGTTATTTATGCTAGTTTTGTTCTAAGTAGCTTCTGGTCGCAGCTTCACTTTTTCCTTGTCCAGAAAAATATCTGTGCAACATTTCAACTCAATTCGTTTTAGTAATTTTATATCACTCCAAATGTAAAAACAAACATCAAAACTTACTTTCGCATTTAGTATTAGATTGAGTAGAAAACTTATAAAATTAAAGTTTACAAGTATATGTCAGTTGTTAGTTCAAAAATCAACCAAGATTTCATTTGTACCGTACATCACAACATCTTCTTTTAGTGCTTGCACTTAGTATTACAAAATGGTTAAACACTAAAAACGATTTTAAAAACATTTTTATGACAAACAATTTAAATTGTATACCGACACCATTACAGGTTAACTTGTAGATTGTATAAAATTTTATTGGTTTGAAAATGGTAAAATTTTAGTGCAAATCCACGTGTAACTCAGGTTTTATTTGAGTTTTGTTCCATGCAAAGTACTTTTAGTGTACAAAATAATAGTAATGCTAGGTCAAAGACCCAATAAAATAACGTGTTAGCCATTTTATCTATATGGCCAGCTAAATTAAATAAACAGTCTGCTAATTAAAAATATAAAATAAAACTTCTTTAATTAGCCGACTCCAAAATGCTTTTTGTCAGTAAACAAAGTGAATGAAAAAGCAAGGAGTTTATGGGTGAAATAAAACCTAACAGCCTAGTCGTACTCCGCTATTAGTTCGATTTAGATATGAAATGCTGTTCAAAAACTTTTATGCCAATTATTCTTGCGGACTGGTAAAAAAATCGTATCATGTATATTATGTCCAGACCCAGAGGTCCCGGATTCGATCCCCAAGTGGAGTACAAAATTGTGCTCCAAAGTTGTTTGGTTGGTGATAGGACTTTGCTTTAGTCCGCCGGGCTAGCTACTATATTACCTACTTCTGTCGCCATAACAACAATTCAAAAAATAAATGTGTTCCGGTATTTAGAGGTAAGATAGCCAGTTCCTCAGTTTGTTGGGGATTCCGGGTGAAATGCACTTCCACCTTAGGCCTTATCATAACTTGTGACTGGGTGAGATGAAGGCCAAGCGCTTCACCATCGTACAATTAAAAAAACATTTTAAGCATTCCTCAAAAATATTGCTTGGTAATAATAGTTTAAAGTAGCCCAAGGGCGTGCGTTGTGCATGTAATTGCAGTCTACAATGTCAATAGTGGGACGTCCCGTGATCAAACACGCTACCGGTCTAATAGACCCAGCAGCGCCCGATTTAGGGTTAATTCCTATAAGCGATTCTATTCCACAACCAAAAATTTAATTAGTTTGTGTTGGGAACTTAGCTGAACAAAAATTAGAGATGTATACTTGTACATATATGTTAAAAGTTTTTTTTATATTTATTCAATAAAAAGTACAATTAAACTAACTATGTACAAAGGAATCAGTCAGATTACTTAAAGACCGTTACAAACGGCCTATAGGTAACTCAACTGTTCCAGACCAGTACCAGACGGAAGCGTGCCCAAGACACTGGCTGCATTGCCACGCTGAATAGCTATGCTAATTCGCTGGCCTAAATAAGAGCCTTAATTGGGAACTTAGCTGAACAAAAATTAGAGATGTATACTTGTACATATATGTTAAAAGTTTTTTTTATATTTATTCAATAAAAAGTACAATTAAACTAACTATGTACAAAGGAATCAGTCAGATTACTTAAAGACCGTTACAAACGGCCTATAGGTAACTCAACTGTTCCAGACCAGTACCAGACGGAAGCGTGCCCAAGACACTGGCTGCATTGCCACGCTGAATAGCTATGCTAATTCGCTGGCCTAAATAAGAGCCTTAATTGGGAACTTAGCTGAACAAAAATTAGAGATGTATACTTGTACATATATGTTAAAAGTTTTTTTTATATTTATTCAATAAAAAGTACAATTAAACTAACTATGTACAAAGGAATCAGTCAGATTACTTAAAGACCGTTACAAACGGCCTATAGGTAACTCAACTGTTCCAGACCAGTACCAGACGGAAGCGTGCCCAAGACACTGGCTGCATTGCCACGCTGAATAGCTATGCTAATTCGCTGGCCTAAATAAGAGCCAGCCCTTGGGTCACGTGTCGCCTCAATCAAAAGCCCCGCAATATTTTTGAAAACCCGGAGGGCACCGGCTCCCCACGGACCCAAGGTCTCCACTCCAAAAGGCTCAAATAGGTAAGCTCTGTCGAGACCACTATATTTGCGCCTTTTGTGATCCTCGGCCGAATCAGCCGCCGCACCAGCCCTAACTGATGTCCCAGGCAGATGAGATGGCGCTAGGGTGTCGACGCAGGTAGCGTCCCACACCAAAGGCCTACCCATTTCCCAAGGGACAAGAGTCATACCGTCGGGCCGCTTACCATCAACATGTAACAGACCATTCGGTTCAAGAACGGCTGGCACATTGACGTTGTTAAAAGAGGCTTTTGTTTTCATGCGAAGACCATGTTAGGGCATTTACGTCTTAAAATATTAGCAACAATAGCCTTTATTCGAGTTTCATCATTTGATGCCAAGAAGCACGCAGATCTGCGGAACAAACCTCTTCAGAACACTGGAATGGGAGAGTCATTATAAAAAGAACAGTCTTGTCAAGCGGGTTGGTGATCAAAATACTGGCCCATTGATATGTTTTTGTTGTTTTTATTTAGCATCTTTATTAAAAGACTCCTCTGAATCAGCCTGCGGGTGTCGTAAAAGCGAATAAGGAAAATGTACTAGGAGAAGGACAGCAGCTTGCTTTTGTACATTACCTATATCCTTAACTGCTATTGCAAATTTTCAACACATCCACCAATAATTACGGCATCCACAGGCGACTAAAAATGGCTTACACTTTGCCGGATCTACCACGGCTTAAATGTACTAACAAGCCTCACAGCTCAGTTGGTAGTAGCTCTGCCTTCTGCGCTGTAGGTTGTGGGTTCGATTTCCACCCAAGACAAACATTTATGTGATGAATGTAGATTTTTGTTCTGTGTTTGGGTGTTGTATTGTATGATAAGTATGTATTTACAAAAAAAAGTATTTATGTATTCTATCCGTAATCTAGTTCCCATATTACAAGCTATGCTTAGTTTGGGGCTAAATGGCGCTGTGTGAAATTAATGTCCTGTAATATTTATTTATATTATACTTAAACATTTCAGACAGAGGAATAACGTAATTTTCCTGGGCTCATTTTCCAAAGTTTTTAATCTTTCGCTATTATAATACATTATTTTGATTCGAAAAACGGGTATTTATCGTGTATTTTACCTATATTTATCAAACGAGAACTGAATGCACAATAAACATTTTTTTTTAATAACCAAGACCAAGCTGAGGGTTATTGTTAAAAATGCATTCACTTCTAGCTGGTGATTCCAAGTTCCAGTCTGAAGCCTGAGAGCCTGCCGAAACGTCGGAATAGATATAGTTGAAATACCAGATAAATACCTGTTTTTAACCAACTTAAAAAAAAGGAGTTTTTTTTAGTTACCTGAGAACTCCGTCATTTCGCAACCGTGTATAATATTTTTTTGTTTGAAAATATATTATTCCTGATTGGTCCCATATAAATTTAATCAAAAGTGGTCGAGTAGTTCCCATTATCCTGACAGTGCACCATAGTTTGAACCGATTCTTAACTTTTGTTTAGGTCATCTGTATTTATTTTAGTTCCACAACAAGCCTAGCGCAGTCGGTTGCAGCTCTGCCTTCTGCGCTGCAGGTTGTGGGTTCAATTCCCACCCAGGAAAAACATTTGTGTGATGCATATAGATGTTTGTTCTGTGTTTGGGTGTTGTATCATATATGTACGTATGTATTTAAAAAAATAAAAAAAGTATAAATAAGTATTCTATACGTAGTCTAGTTCCCATATTACAAGCTATGCTTAGTTTGGGGCTAGATAGCGTTGTATGAAATTAACGTCCTGTAATATTTATATTTATAACTCTCTAGGGGTAAGTTCATATAATTTGAAGGCGGTACAAAAACAATAAACATGGCTGTTTTGCTTGGCAATTCGGCACCAACTTCAAACTATATGAACCTACCCTCAGAGAGCTATTTTTAAGTTTTTAGCGGTGAAGTCGGTTCCATATTTTTTTTAAATAACCTATTTCAAAATTAAAATAGCATGTCGACAAATCCATTTAACTGATCAAATCCAAATCTTCCACATAAAAGCATGTACGTTCGTAGATCGTAGGTATCTCCGCCACAGTGAGCGTCCATCAGTTCAGAGTTAAGGGGTGAGCACACGCGGCGGGCCACACGTGACGGTCACGTGGCCGCGTGTGATGGCTGACGGAATTGATGTGCTGGATGTTTTACGTGGTGTGGAGTCGCCTTTATTTTGTTTGTTAAAAAATGAAGGTTTCTAGGATTGGTTCGATATTTTCTTATGTTTGCTTTTTTTGTTTACCATTATTCTAATAAGAATAACAGATTCTTATTAAAATTTTAGATAACGTTCTTTGAACGTAGAATAGGAAATTTCATAGAGATTCTGCTGCAGTTCTTGGCTTGCTATCCTTACTGACTGAGTATAAGAGAAAACAATTAATAATGTAGACCTGAAAAATACAAATAATAAAAAAATAAAAAAATTACAACGCTTTCTCATGAAATGAGAAATCAGTTGAAGTGAAAGTTATAAATGATGTAAAACATATATCGACTCTACTCGTTTCGCTTTTCGCACTTTTACATCTTCCATTTAGGTTCGTATGATTCGATCCTGATTTTGTCAAAGGCATCGTAAAACACTGTACGGGTCGCGATTGTTTTTATACAATCGACGCACACATTTATACACTTATACACTCATTTAGACATGGTGTGTGTCTACTTTTATTTGCTTTGATTTGCGAGTGACAGTTTGTTGTTTTCTTTATACGCGATGTTTTGTTGGGATTTGTCGTGTTATCTGTTTTTTTTTTGACACCAAAGCGTGTCGTAGTTTTGATAGACTGTCAAATTTACATTATAATGATGTGTCGGGATTTTGGTTTCGTGGGAATGCTTTTTTTGTAGTCTTAGATTGATTAAACAATAATAATTGTTTTATCTTAGGCGAACTGATATTGAAAAATCTGAGTTAGTCAAGAATATTACACGTCAATATAATAATAATTACCCAAACATATTGGATAGCTAAGCCTTTGACCAATTTACTAGAAAAACAAAAAAAAATCTACATGGTACGAATTGTAACTAGCCGTAAACTCATGAAAACAAATATGGATTCTATATGATGCATTCTACCTATTCGGTACCTACACACTTACAACTCTATCAATAAAATGACAAACTCCACAATATTATTTTTTTCTTTAAGTATTTTTGATAAAATTTCACTTACAAGCTACTAAAACAACTCTGATTATTAAAATGATTTGAACCTCAATGCTTCACACACGATCTCACAATTTTATTGAACCATCGAACTAAATTCATTAAACTTACCACGCTTGACTGTTTTAGCCTCCCCACCTAATAATTACATACGTTTTGACCGATACACCGCCCTAGCATTATTTGAATATGGGTTTATTTCGATCGACGTAACAGGAATTATATTTTTAAACTCACATTGAAATTTACACCCTGTATTGAAATGCCAGAGCTCAGTTTTAAAAATCGAACCAACGATATGCTTTTGTTTTACATCTGAGGACTTTTGAACTTTATTGTTTGGTGTTAAAGTTTAAAGTTGTATGTGTGGACTAAGATTTAAGGGTGCGTATTGTATAGTAAATTAATAAATTTGGTTCTTATAAAACGTAACTTTATTTGTCGTATTGTCACCGCCACTTAAAAGGCCACATGTCGCCTCGAGGGCTATTGATGTTTTTGTTTCTGCGATTTTAACTTCGGTTGTTGACTTGAGTTGATGGAAACACTTCTTTTGGTGCGTTGAACAGAAAATAAATCGGGTGTAAATATTATATTTATAGAAGCGATGGTAAACACTACCTTGTCTAAAAAATTCAGTCTGCTGAGTTTTTTTTTGTTTTAGGTGTGATCTACGTCTAAATGGTCTACCCGGTAATAAATACAGTTATCTATCTGAAAGACAGATCGAACAGTTGCAGAACGACTTTATAATAAGATAAGAGTACCAGACGTGGTATTTTAATAATTCCCAAAGGTATTGAACCCAAAAAACTCATCTCATCTGAAACCAATAAAACAGCAATTACTTTTAAAATTCTTCAGTCGGGTAAAGTGAGTTTGCTAATGGACATTCGGTAACCGCGAAATGTCCGGACACGGAACAAAACTTAAAATAATTGGTCCGCTATCCGCTTCGACGACTGACATTCAGCTGTGAGATGTTTTGATACTTTAGATTGAGAACCGATTTTCATGAATATGTTTAGACTCCGCTGGTTTAGACTTATGATTAGGCAAGACGATAACTATGCAGTATCCATAATAATAATAACAATTCTAAAATTGTTGTGTTCCGGCATTTAGAGGTAAGATAGCCAGTTTGTTGAGGATTTTAGGTGAAGTGCGCCTCCACCTTTGGCCTAATCTCAACTTGTAACCAGGTGAGATGAAGGCCAAGTGCTTACCCGTCGAACAATGAAAAAAAAAAACTAAATATACCCTCAATCAATCTGATATCAAAGGAATACCACGTGGTGGTCCAATGTTCGGAATTATGGAGCAAAACTTGACCAGCCAACGACAACCCCAGACATCAGTTCTGGGCTGTCTTGGCCCCGCATTAGGTACGAGGAGGCCCGAACCCAGATGAACTGGGGATGACAAAGATTATTTTAGCTAGGACGATACGCTCTGTTTTTTTTATCATGCGCACTGAAAAAACTTGGAATCAGCTTCCAGCACCTGTGATTTTGCTCTGTTACGACACTGCTTACAAGAAGAGTGTTAAAACTATGTTCGCTCTGTCTTAGACCTCATATTTCTAAAAAGGTTCGTAGTACAGAGCCGAGGCATTATGAATAAAGTAAAATAGTAATAAACTACTTAAAAATTTAAGTTACATGAAAAAACAATAATCTACATGCATCAGTTTAAGATAATTGAAAATCTATCTTTTTTTATATTATGTCATCATCAGCCCTTAGATATTTACATGACATTTAAAAAAAAAAAGGCATAATTCTATCGCTTTTTTTAAGTACGAAGGAGAACCGATTGGCCTTCATCTCACATGGTTACAAGATAAGATAAGGTCATCCTACCACTTTTGGCAGCAGCAGAATAGAATATTACCAAGTTTGGCTTTATTTTATTCTGCTGGGCACTGCACCAACCCAATGTCATGAACAGATATTATTTAAAGTATCAAAACGCAAGTAACGCTCACAAAAGAGTTATTTCGCCATTCCGACGCGTAAGTCATTAACTAATACAAATAAATTAGATTTACGACAAAAAATGGCGGATCTGAACGCGACGGTAATACGCCCGAGGGACAGTGATGTAGTGACCCGAAGTATACAGGATGTTTGTAAATGGATACAATATAAACGGTCGGCTAATTAACGATAATTTATGCAAACAAAAATAATTAAAAGAGCACAAAGTGCAGTATAAGTAAACAACTCCACCATAAGTTTGAACTAAGCATAAATGTTATGAAAATAACTTTCATTTTTATTGCTGAAAATAGTACAGAAAAAAAAACAAGTTTAAAAGCTATTTCAATTCTATGAAAATAATAACGAAAAAAAACAACATTAAAACCGCAGTTATCAAAAGTATTATAAAGATCAGATTTTAGTTATTTTGTTTGTTTATAATAAACTGATTCATATCCATATATAATGTCAGCCTACATCCACTGCTGATCATAAGTCTTCTCCAATCAACACCACAAATAACGACTGAGCCACATTGCTGTATCCTGTTACTAGCTTTTTAGTTAGCGGAACTAGCTGCTTGCTCGGATATTTTAAGAACGTCATGATAAACAGCTTTTTAATTAAATTATATCCTTAACACGCATGTAGGTACACATCCAATTTATTTAATGCTGAAAACATGAGAAAACTGAACATAAATGAACAAAATACGAACTAGAGTGGCATTTAATTAACCGGTTGGAACCGGTTGAAGTTAGAGAAGGGTTGTAGACGGATTTTCTATCCGTTGTTTTACTGTCCGTTGTTTTCCGTATTATTGTGATGGTAATTTTTACACTCAACTACATTAATGTTGCTGAACCAATGCTGCCCTTTTTATTTGAAATTGGTAAGCTTTTAATCTCAAGGTTGGCCTGAAATATGCCTGGTAATGCCACGGCGTTATACCAGATAAAATAATGGGAGCAAATTTCTTATTTGAAAGAAGAGAAACTAGTTTTTACACTTCCGTCTGGTAGTGGTCTGGAACAGTTGAGTTACCTATTATAGGCCGTTTGTAACGGTCCTTAGGTATTCTGGACTGATTCTTTTGTGCATAGATAGTTTAATTGTAAATTTTATTGAATAAATGTTATTTACTGGACGTTTTAGCAATAAACATTACAATATTCCGGCATCTTGTTTCTTAGTTCTTAAATAATTGTCAGAGCGAGCAAAGCGAGCGAAGCGTCACAATTTCGAGATTGGCCAAAAATGTTTTTGTCCGCTGTCTGCCGGCTGTCGGTTTGTTCTTGCCTGCAGGTCGCATTTTTCAACTGATTTCTTGATAAAAAAATTGTCGATCGAGGTTTTTGATAAGGGGTTAAATAGGGAGGAAGTTTGTTGTAGCGTTATTTATGAAAAATGAATTTCGATTCTTCTAAGAAAATTCTTCTAAGTTCAAGTGTCGTGTCGGATAGTAAAAATGTCTTATGCACTTGTTTACATGCGAAAGTTTCCGAAAATATATGAATGTGAGTCGGAAGCGGAATTTAGTTTCATGTTTATTTTAAAGATATTATTTTAATTTATTAGCCCTGTGTATGCTTAGTACATATCTAGTAAAAGTTTTTCATAAAAATAGATCTAAATTAACATAAAAATTATACATGAATTGTTTATTTGGCAATTTAGGAACACTCAATCTGATAACAATATGGTAGAATAGTGAATTATTTAGTTCATAATTTAAACAGTAAAAATAAATAATATATATGGGACGCTACCTGCGTCGACACCCTAGCGCCATCTCATATGCCTGATATTCGGGTTTTCAAAAATATTGCGGGGCTTTTGATTGAGGCGACACGTTACCCAAGGTCTGGCTCTTGTTTAGGCCAGTGAATAAACTTAGCTATTCTGCGTGGCAATGCAGCCAGTGTCTTGGGACACTTCCGTCTGGTACTGGTCTGGAACAGTTGAGTTACCTATTGGCCGTTTGTAACGGTCCTTAGGTAATCCAACTGATACCTTTGTACCTAAATAGTTAGTTTAATTGTAGGAACATTTTTTTTTTTTTAATTTAAATGAAAAAAATATTGTCAATAACATAAAATATGAGTCTTTTAAGCTACATTCAAATAAATACGTTATTAAACATTTGATTTTTGACCCCAGTTTGATCTATTGTCTCTTCCTCCAATTTTTTTAATCTTTTGAGATTTGGACCTTAATTTTGCTATATTTTTAAACCCAAACCAAACTCTTAAGACGTTTTGCACCAACCTGTATATGCTACGTTTATAACCACCGCACAATAGCGCAGTGCTAACCTTTCCGCAATCTAATTACTTTAAGTGCATTTCACTCTTCTCTTAAAACTATAAACATTAACTATGAGGGTTAAGTTATAAGAAATCAAGTCGTATAATAATAGTCCGTACAATACAAAATATATTTATACTTATTAAAACTCACTATATAAAAACACTTATGTTTGTTACCTAGTTAAATATTGTATATAATCTATTTAATGTATTATTGTAGTAATAAAATATATTTTACACAAATGTAATTTACACTTTTTGATCCATATATTATATTGGCCCACACATGTCTTCTCCCAATAGACGCCACAAATAGTTACCTGAGCCCTATTCATCCATCGACTACCACCACAGTATCGTAGTTCCACCGAGTCTTCCCACAATCTGTTGACCCTCTACTTTAACCTTAGTATACATCTTATCTGTGTGTTTAGTTTTAAACTAAATTATAATTATCAACAATATACAATATATCACGAGTACCTGTGGCAATCTCACAAACCTCTTCAGTTTTGGAATAGGATCTATCTCAAAATAGATATAAAGGAGGATGCTTCTGCCCTTCTTCTAGCGAGATCTCTAGTTCTCTATTTGCTCTCTACTTCCCTCTTACATGTTGATACTCATGGACGGGGTTAAGGGTAATCTCATTAATTTATTCGCAGTTCTAAAAGTTTATAGCTTGGACTTCAAGTGTATCCTGTTGATGGAAGATCATTATAAGTTGCAACCACTTTGACCAGTGCAAGGTTTAATTGATTAAGTGCAGAGTCACTCTTGCTTTGCTTGATTTAGTTTTAAACTTACTGAAAATTGTTAGTTTATTTTGGAACTTCTTCTTCTTCTTTAACAGCAATTAATGTCCACTTCTGGTCAGTGCCTCCGCATACATTTCCATTCTATGTCCACTGCAGGAGATGTACTGAAGAGCGCAATGTGAGGATTTGCCATCGTCACTTTGCTTGGCAAACAAACTGGTGATCGCGAAGTGTTTTAGAACATACTCAAGTCGATTTTGCTATCCTATTCCGCTGCCATCCGGTGTTCGTTTGCTTATGACATCTATGAGAGGATAAGGTGCTTTTATTATTTTGCATAGAACTGCTGCGTGCAAAATAATTACGCCACTATGGTTTTTACACTTATAAAAATATGTGACAATAAATTTGCATGTAGCTCGTTCTAGTCATAGATTTATGTCATCAAACAAGATACTTAGATAGATTACAGATAAAATATAGTATTCTACACTTTTTTAAAATACAGAAAACCACAGCTAGCTAAGGCAGCTAGCTCACACAAATATTAGTCCCGGGTGGGAATCGAACCCACAACCTGCAGCGCAAAAGACTAACTACTCCCAACTGAGCTGTGGGGCAAGTTAAACGCTAGGTGAGTCAGTTCTCAGTAACGTACCTAATGCTTACTCATCATAACCGATCATTAGTAAGTAGCTTTAGCTACCTACTTTTAAAATTAATAATACCGGTTCCCAATATCACTTACACAACTAATAACTTTCCAATATTACACATACCGGCACATTACACAGATGCGTAATTAAATAGTTGGTATCGCGTGACTGGACTGCCATATTTGCAAGTTGTAGAGCTACGGAGAGTAGCTGAGTAACGAGGGTGTGTCACGCGTGTTTTGTTTTTTTATTATACGACTGGGAAGCGCTTGGCCTTCATCTCACCGTTTTTTTTATTATGCGACGGGTAAATACTTCATGCCTTCATCTCACCTGGTTACAAGTTGAGATAAGGCCGAAGGTGGAGGCGCACTTCACCCGGAATCCTTAGGTAAGATGGTGGTAGCTAGTCAGACGGACTTAAATAAAGTCTTACCACCAACCAAACCAAGCACAATATTTTATACTCCCCATAGGGATCAAACCTGGGACCTCTGAATTTGAAATCGGGGTTGAAATACTAGACCGCAGAGGCGGTTAAGTCTGGTGTCAAGTTAAGGCGAAGGTGGAAACGCACTTCAAGCAGAAGACTTCACCTCAAGTCTGCGAGGAACTGGCTATCTTACCTCTAAATGCCGGAACAACAATTAAGAACTGTTGTTATGGCGACAGACAGTAAGATGGTGGTAAACGGTGGAATAATCAAGTCCTACTCACACTCTGGGTCTGATACCGGTGGTGAGCCACTAAACTACAGAGGCAGCTACGGCGGTCTTGCTTGGACAAGAAAGCGATCTGTGATGTAGCGAGCTTAAGAAAAGGTTGGTTTTATATTGATAGGTGAATTTAAATTGGAAATACAGACGCTGGCAAAAAATAAATAGATTTAGCTGTTTGCATTATAAATTATGTTTTGAGCGCATCGTGCGTTCGTGGCTTAAAATCGACAACTCCAACTCAGCCCAAATCAGTAGATGTCGTAAAAGCTGACGAAGTGGTCTAGAAAAATAAAGAACAAAAGAAAAAAAGACAGCAGTCTACTTCTATTTATTATCTAACACCTACAATTCTAACACTGCCAAGCGTTTTATGAGAAAGCCCTCCAATTTTGGTGGAGACTCTGTCCAGCTGTTGACATTAACGGAGACTTGACGAAGTGACGTTATACGGGTCATCATTCATTGGAAACACAGACGCTAGCATCTGAGATAACCTACATTTTTAAGTGAGCATTCTATTATTATTATTTTAAAGCTTTGTCCTCCAGTTTTTGTATATTAGCAGCAGACAAATAGTACAGCGTGTCAGTTAAAGTTTTGTAAAATTTGTTTCAATTCGCCTGGGACTAAGACAAATAATTTTGTACTCCCATAAGGAAAAACAAGTTACATTTAAAACAATCAGCTAATAAATTAATGACAAATTTCCCACCCTCACCTCAAAATGATTCCAAAATTAAATAAACTGCTTCAGTTTAAATTGAACCTTACCGTCTCACGTTACAGACGAGAGTAATTGAAACAAATGCTTTGACACTTGTCAAATTAATGCAGCATCTGTCATTCTGACATTTGTCACGTGATACCTCTAATTCGACGACATAACATCGAGCATGGAGGTGCAATTAGAGAATTAAAAACGAATTTATATAAAGAGTTTTATGATGGATATTAAATTGTCTTGTTTTGACGATTATTGTTGTAATTTGTTGTAATTGTTATTGTTTTGATTAACGAGATTACATTTGTCTTTGTTAACGTTAATTTGAAGCTATTTTAACTATAGGCCTACATTGAAATAATATGCCTTCTGACTTAATTTCTCTTACAAATTGATTTCTTAAAAAATAATAAATTGATCTATTGTTTGCGTATAGGTAATCGGATGATATTAATTTCACACAGCGCCTAAACCTAACCTAGCCCCAAACTAAGTAAGTTTTAATTTTTGGGAACCAGATTACTGTTTTTTTTAAATACTTGTATAGTTATAGATATATTTGTGTATACTGCATAGATACTGCATAGAAGAAGGCAGAGCAACCAACTGAGCTTTGAAGCTTGTTCATATTTCATTATTATTTTACTTGCTAATGACATAAACAACAAACACAAAATCAATACAAATACTTTGAGAATGGTAAGAACATTTTGAAATATAACTTTTGGTGAATTTATTAAATTCATAAAACCAGCGCCCAACCGCCTTACCAAATCATCTTAGCATTCAATAAAGCCACTTTCCTGAAAAAATATTATCCCGGTAAACCTTATTTCACATCGTTAGACAAAGATCACGACTGTTTACAGTGCAAACAAGCCGATCTGTTCGTGTGGACATGGCCTAATTGCATTTGTTTTACGTGTGGATGAAGCTGAAAATTGAATCAGAAAAATCTGAGAAAAGATAACATCTAAGATAAATAAAGATAACATGCGTAGGTATATTAGGATACGTCACCTAACCATTTAGGTCGTATTCATTTACATTTTCTTTTATTTAGTAACTTCTTAGATCGACCTATACTCATTATCATCATCATTATCAACCAACACTGAGCCTGGTCCTTGGTTCTCCCCCTCCAGGTTTTGGCAGCCACCTTGCGCAAGTCCTCACTCTATTGTGCCGGTGGTCATCCAGCACTACGTTTCGCGATCTCCATTCCAGAACTCGCTGACTCGAGCGGTCGGTTCTTCGGCAAATGCGTCCTACAGCCAGTTTAGCTTTCTCATTCTCTGGGCTATGTCAGAGAACCAAAGTTCTCTGACGAATATATTCGTTTCGGAACTTATCTCTTTGAGAAACTCCGAGCATAGCTCTCTCCATAGCTCGCTGAGCGACTTTAAATTTGAGGATCTATCCTACCGTTAGTGTCGTAGTGTGTATGTCATGGAACGATGCACTGTTTGAAGACTTTTTTCTATAAACATTGAAGGATCGGATGAAGAAGGCTTGATAGAGTTTGCCAAATACTGCCCAGTCCAGCTGAATTCTAATCTTCTTTTCGAATCTATACAAATCACACTAATATTCTAAAAGCAAAAGTTTTTTGGATGTTGGTTCCTGTCACGCCCAAACTACTGAAAGGATTGAGTTGGTTTGTTTTTTTTTGTTGATGGTAGGACTTTGTTTAGGTCCGCCTGACTAGCAATCTTAATCTGTCGCCATGATAACCATTCTAAATTGTTATGTGTCGGAATTTCGAGGTAAGATGGCCAGTTCCTCAGACTGTTGAGGATTTCGAGTGAAGTGCGCTTCCACCTTCGGCCTTAAAATAACTTGATACCAGGTGAGATGAAGTGCAAGCGCTTCGTTGTCGTACTATAACGAATATATGTACATAAGTGAGTAGGCTTGCCTACTTTTAATATGTTACATCGAAAGTTTTAATACTAATAAACGAGTTGAAACAATATTAAAAATGTGGCACAATTGGGTATTTTTTGTAACTTTTGTGCAATCAAACTAAAATGTATGATATACTCCACTGAAATTATATAATAGAAGCTCCCTATAGCAAATTATATTCGAAACACCATCCTAAATAGCCAAGCCAACAGATGCTCTGACGTATTACTAAAATTAATCCCAACTAAAAGTGATCCGAATCTCGTCACCAGAAACCACTCATGCGCACCGCGTACTGTACTAATCAGAAGTGGGATTTACATTAAAGCGGTTGCAGCGCTTTATTGAAATTTATCTATTAATGTAAATAATAACTTTTTTTTTTGTCCTTCATCTCACCTGATTTTCAAATTATAATATAGCCGAAGGTGCTAGCGCACTTTTCACTGAATCTAAAAGCCGGAACGCAAAGATAAGGCGACAGAATTAGGTAAGATGGTGGTAGCTAGCCAGGTGGACTTAAACAAAGTCCTATCACTAACCAAACCAAGCACAATATTGTACTCTCTCTTTACTGTACTTGAACGTTTCTTGGTAAAAAGTTTAAAAACAATATCAAAAAGAATTTATTCAATAAAATGCAAAATTAAACTAACTATGTACAAAAGATCAGTCAGATTAAAGACTAAGGATCGTTACAAACGGCCTATAGGTAACTCAACTGTTCCAGACCAGTACCAGACGGAAGCGTGCCCAAGACACTGGCTGCCTTGCTTATCAAAATGTCTTAAGATCTTTACGCAATAATCCGTCAAGTGCACTTGTTTAGTGCATAGAATTTAGTTACTACTACTTACTTTTTAGTAACCAGTTATAGGATATCCATGTCTTACAGAGAATTCGTATAGTTCTGGGCAATTTAGATGTTCATGTTATTAATTGTGGTCATCCAGCACTACGTTTCGCGATCTCCATTCCAGAACTCGCTGACTCGAGCGGTCGGTTCTTCGGCAAATGCGTCCTACAGCCAGTTTAGCTTTCTCATTCTCTGGGCTATGTCAGAGAACCAAAGTTCTCTGACGAATATATTCGTTTCGGAACTTATCTCTTTGAGAAACTCCGAGCATAGCTCTCTCCATAGCTCGCTGAGCGACTTTAAATTTGAGGATCTATCCTACCGTTAGTGTCGTAGTGTGTATGTCATGGAACGATGCACTGTTTGAAGACTTTTTTCTATAAACATTGAAGGATCGGATGAAGAAGGCTTGATAGAGTTTGCCAAATACTGCCCAGTCCAGCTGAATTCTAATCTTCTTTTCGAATCTATACAAATCACACTAATATTCTAAAAGCAAAAGTTTTTTGGATGTTGGTTCCTGTCACGCCCAAACTACTGAAAGGATTGAGTTGGTTTGTTTTTTTTTGTTGATGGTAGGACTTTGTTTAGGTCCGCCTGACTAGCAATCTTAATCTGTCGCCATGATAACCATTCTAAATTGTTATGTGTCGGAATTTCGAGGTAAGATGGCCAGTTCCTCAGACTGTTGAGGATTTCGAGTGAAGTGCGCTTCCACCTTCGGCCTTAAAATAACTTGATACCAGGTGAGATGAAGTGCAAGCGCTTCGTTGTCGTACTATAACGAATATATGTACATAAGTGAGTAGGCTTGCCTACTTTTAATATGTTACATCGAAAGTTTTAATACTAATAAACGAGTTGAAACAATATTAAAAATGTGGCACAATTGGGTATTTTTTGTAACTTTTGTGCAATCAAACTAAAATGTATGATATACTCCACTGAAATTATATAATAGAAGCTCCCTATAGCAAATTATATTCGAAACACCATCCTAAATAGCCAAGCCAACAGATGCTCTGACGTATTACTAAAATTAATCCCAACTAAAAGTGATCCGAATCTCGTCACCAGAAACCACTCATGCGCACCGCGTACTGTACTAATCAGAAGTGGGATTTACATTAAAGCGGTTGCAGCGCTTTATTGAAATTTATCTATTAATGTAAATAATAACTTTTTTTTTTGTCCTTCATCTCACCTGATTTTCAAATTATAATATAGCCGAAGGTGCTAGCGCACTTTTCACTGAATCTAAAAGCCGGAACGCAAAGATAAGGCGACAGAATTAGGTAAGATGGTGGTAGCTAGCCAGGTGGACTTAAACAAAGTCCTATCACTAACCAAACCAAGCACAATATTGTACTCTCTCTTTACTGTACTTGAACGTTTCTTGGTAAAAAGTTTAAAAACAATATCAAAAAGAATTTATTCAATAAAATGCAAAATTAAACTAACTATGTACAAAAGATCAGTCAGATTAAAGACTAAGGATCGTTACAAACGGCCTATAGGTAACTCAACTGTTCCAGACCAGTACCAGACGGAAGCGTGCCCAAGACACTGGCTGCCTTGCTTATCAAAATGTCTTAAGATCTTTACGCAATAATCCGTCAAGTGCACTTGTTTAGTGCATAGAATTTAGTTACTACTACTTACTTTTTAGTAACCAGTTATAGGATATCCATGTCTTACAGAGAATTCGTATAGTTCTGGGCAATTTAGATGTTCATGTTATTAAGTATGTGTCAACAAATCTCTAAACTTGCACAGGCAAGTCTACGATGGAGCAAGCTTACCCAGGAGGTGCTTCACTCTCTTCTTGGAGACATAATTGATTATGATTATCAAAAAAAATGCAACTTGCTGAAGGTACTCAACTAGATTCTATAGGTACTAATACTATACTAAATAATGTAGTAAGAAAAGTGTGTTATAAGTTTAACATATTTTGTATTCTTGCATTGCATTCTTGGACCAATTCCATCAGTCAGCGCTTCATAACTCCCAATTCAATTCTGTAAAGCGCTTAGCAACAAAACAAATAACTCAAACCGAATCGCATAGCAATAAACTATTTTTTCGCTTCAAAACACCACAATGGAGTGAGATTGACACTCAGCGCACTTGTGGCAAGTGTAAAAATTGTCACCAAATTGAAATGGGGGTGGTTTTCACTTGTCTGTTCGTCATTGGATACTTTAATAGGGTAGATTTGAAAAAAAAATCCTTTGTTGGTAACGTGTAAATAGATCTTACAAAGGAATAAAGAAACCTGGAATCTCGTTGATAAAGCTGGCAATCATGTTTTAAAAATATGTCACCAAAATTGTACAACAATATTGGCCTCATCTTAATCCTCGTCGATAACATTACAGGCGTTTAGAAATTAAGATGATGAGGAGAGAGACCGATATAGTTCACTCCAATACTACGATCTCCAACTCTCCATCCAAGGGTGGTAATTATAGCATGAGGTACGTATACATTGCGGTGGCCATAAATAAACTTTGTTATTATTTTCTTTAAAATGTGGCAACCTCATATATATTTTTAAATACTACATATAGATTGAACAAGCAAGCAGCCCACCTGATGCTGCCTGACCTACGTGGCACTGCATTGCATCCGCCAATTTGAGGCATAAAGCGTAAGACTCGCGTGTCTGTAATTTCACTGGAAACCATACCCTTCGACCGAAACACAGCAATGCCGTATGGCGGCCGAAATAGGTATGGTGGTAGTACTTCATCGGATGATTTCAACCGCCTCTGTGGTCTAGTGGTTCAACCCACCGATTTCAGATCCAGAGGTCCTGGGTTCGATCCCATGGGGAGTACAATATACTGTGCTTGGTTTGGTTTGTGGTAGGACTTTGTTTGGGTCCGCCTGGCTAGCTACCACCATCTTACCTAATTCTGCCGCCATAACAACAACTTCAAAATTGTTGTGTTCCGGCATTCAGAGGTAAGATAGCCAGTTCCTCAGTTTGTTAAGGATTCCGGGTGAAGTGCGCTACTACCTTTGGCCTTATCTCAACGTGTAACCAGGTGAGATGAAGGCCAAGCGCTTCCCCGTCGTACCATAAAAAAAAAGAATGAGCCCTTTCAAAAGGAGCTCTACTACTCTTAAAAAACAATTTGTAAATAACTCGTTGAGTGCTGAGCTTTAACGACCTCACGCATAAAGTCAATGAACTCAATGAGTTAAAAAAACTTGTTTTATATTAATAGAACTTACTGATTAAAACATTCCTTTTTATCCAACTTTCACAAAGAATTTACAAAGTTGAAATAATAGGAAAAAAATATCCAATGTTCAACGAGTTGACCTTTGAGTTGAACTTAATAGGGATAAGAGATCGGTTACTTAACATCTAAGGCTTTTTTAGCTCTAGGCCATAGCAAGGATGAGGTGTACGATGAAGCAAGCTTATCCAGAAGGTTCTGGCTCTCCCGTGCACCGACGGAACGGCAAACGTTTTGCGCTGGACTTCGGCAAGATGGTCGCTAGCCAGGTGTGATAAGTACCCGGGGTATTATACCACTAGCAATACAACTCGACAATTGTAGAATGTGATATCACTGCGGCCATTATGTTATAAACATTGTTTATTTGTCATTTGTGATCGGTTTCCGACGAATCCAAGATCTCATATCTTATGAGCAATTAACATAAGAACGAATGGTGCAAGACATTGAAGGAAGCGAGCGATGTTATTTTTTATCTAACTTACAGAACATTAATGTCGACTGTGGGGCAGGACCTCCAAAGTGCGAGGGGCTATTCTATCATCGACAAGCTTGGCGGGCGGATGGGTGATTACAGTTAAGGTGCTAGATAACATGTAAAGCATAGATGTATTATACCTTTTTCTTCTTTTTTAATTTTTACCCTTATCTTTTAATCTCCCTTAGTGAGCCTTTATGACATCAGTAGGCTGAGTTGAAGGGATCGGCAAGGGTTTTTCATGCAAGTACGAGTATTTTATAAGCCTTTATATGGGCAAACGGATGGCCTTATGCTGCTTTAGAGTATCCTTTTGACTTAGAGGCGTGGTCTCTTATGCTGAAGAAAAATGAGATTGTAATTGTTGAAAACCTGAGACTTTATTCTCGATATTCGATAGGGATTTTCCAATACTTTCTCAGTGCATCAACAAAACTTGCTCTCAAAGTCTAACAAACAGATATTACACAAAGCTCTTTGGCTGTTGTCGTAATGTAAAGTCATAGCAATAATTATCGCACCTAGATTTATAAAACTCATAACTTTCAAATTCAGAACATTCCAAAGCTTAACCGTAAAAGTGTTATCGACAGATAGGTTTCCCATCCCCGTGTTAAACATAAAAAAGAGAAAAACCATCCAATTTCAGAGCGGTTGCAGGCTATTAATTAAAAACAGCAATAATTTAATGTAATTAAGAAGATAGTTAATCGCCACCTTCTGGTATAATACTCGCTCTATCATTCTACCTTATTCTATAGTATATTGACAGTTTTGAGGTCTGACCACAGAGCCGACTCATATACCAAATAAAACAATGTCACATTAAGTTTTTACACAATCATGGGTAAAAACTTAATTTATAGTTATCCTCTTGATCTTGATCCACAATCACGCTCAAGACGACCGCATCGCAAACTTAACTGGAAACGATTCAGCGGGTTATGAGTCAACTGGGCGATATATGCTGTTACGAGAAATGGACAAAGATTAATTAAGTTTCAGAACGGACATTCGAAAGCAATGAAAATTATATTGTCGTAATATTCAATAACTGATTACTCGTATTTTTTAAATAGTTTTATTGGTTTAGTGGATAGCCAAACGTTTGACCACCGGCTTACTTAAAAAAACAAGTATGGATGTGGCCTAAGATGGAGCACGTTTGAAACTTGAAGACTCCAAGATTGGTTAATCTTGTATAAAAACAAGGAATTCCATTCCGTACCAGTAAAAATTATAAAGGTAGACCTATACTGCGCCTGGATCGGTGATCGCTTGGAGTTATGGAGGAAGCTCTGTCCAGTAGTGTAGCAACACTAATGGGCTCTCGTTGTAATTCCAATGAATTCAAATGTAGTCCTGTCTACACATACTGTTCTTTGCCATCAAAAGGAGTGAACTTATAATTGAATTTCTGTTAACTGCACCCCAAGGACTGTTAAGTCTTGGCCATAACTTGATCATACGTAATCCGACTCCTTTGTCCGGCAACATTGTATCAAGACTATTTGTTTCGGTGTTATTGCTACTGTCGTACAGTAAAAAAAAACAAATCAAAGCTTTTCAGAAACCTTGTAATTTAACTGAATATTTCCCATTATATAAAGCTTCATTTTTACTCTACAGGGAAGCACTTGGCCTTCATGTCACCTGATGCCAAGTTATGATTAGGCCGAAGGTGTAGCGCCAATTCCCCCGGAATCCTCCACAGCAGTCTGCGGATGTATGTGAATGTGTTTTGGCGGCATATTTAGATTAGATGCTTACGTTTATGCTAGACGGACTTTAAATTTTAATTAGAAGGGTACTTCTAGAGAAATAAAATAACATTAGAAATATTACGTGTCTAAATACAAATTTCCTATATTTTAGAGTTTATTTTTAGAATATTTACACTCTAAAATTGTTGTGTTGCGGCATTCAGAGGTAAGATAGCCAGTTCCTCAGTTTGTTGAGGATTCCGGGTGAAGTGCGCTTCCACCTTGCTTGCTTACCCTTCGTACAATAAAAAAAAAAACTGTAAAAATTATGATTTCCATACCAATATTCACCCATTATTTCACCCTCTTATTGAATGAAAAAAAAACCAAATAGATTCCCATATTCCTCATATTATGGGTTAGTCAACATTTATCATACAAGTTGTGCGTGACGTGTACAAGGTTACGAGGTAAACATATAATAAATAAATAAATAAATAAATATTACAGGACACCAATTTTACACAGCGCCATCTAGCTCGTATGTACTCGTATATCGCATGGTACTGGGGCGGCTCAAAAGATTTGCTTGGATTTATATTGGGTATAAAATGCGTTAATTGTAGTTCCTTATGTCGCTTGAAACACTTCTTATAAGTGTATAATTTCTTAACTCTACGTATCCATCATGAAGGCTAAACGATTCCCAGTCGTACACAATAATGTGTTTGGTTAATCAAAATATGTTTTAAATATCGAGGTCATAATTGATTTCACCGAAGACAAGACGTAATTAGTCATTTAAGGCTGCACTTGTTTTTTTCAAGTGGTCAAACAATTTAACAAGAAAAAAATGTTAATACTAGCTTTTTGTGGTACCCTGATAAAAATGAATCATGTTGTTTCCCATAGTATACATTATTGCCATTATTGTAGTTCATAATTGAACATATATTTAAATGAAACAAAAAAACAAAGTTGCTTTCGAAGTTTTCATTAATTAATTTAAATAATTCAATTAATGAAACTTTTTACCGAACTGAGAAATAGGTATTATTTTTAGGTAATATTTTTCAAGAGTAGGTATTATGTATTAATCAGCTTTTTGAAATACCTAGTTATAATAATTTATAGTATAACAAGTCATACCAACGTCTACATTAAGCTGCAAGGTAGCATCAATTATCCAGTTATCGTTCGAAACAGAATGCATAAATCAACTGCACGGAACCCCCGATCCAAATCTAAGCGATTCGGCTGACTCACACCTACCGTATTGGTATATTTCTAAAAACGTTTCCTAGCATTTTTATGAAAACCGTGACCGTAAAATTTGCTATGACACTGTCCTGATACATATTTTATCAATGATTTGCTAGCTTTTGACCTCTAGTCTGGTCGGACTCTAGGCTAGTGCTAGGATTTTGACGTAAGCTTTCACAGAAGGCACTGGCTCTCCCTCGCTCCGATAGAACACCTGATGGTAGAACTTTACATGTCCTACCACGTGTGTGTGATGAGCCGTTTTGAATTTTTTAAAGGGTCTGCAACGCGTGAGTATATAATGCTTCTGGTGTTGCGAGCGTCTATATAGGCGACAGTAACTGCTTTTTATTAGATGGGTCGTACTAATAATGTAATGTAAGTGGTAAAAAAAAACCGCTAACAACAGCCAGCAATTTCATTGCCCGGAGTAGTCCAAAAGGAAGTGAATCACACCTTCCTGAAAAGAACGTCCATTTTCAATTTAACATGAAAACAGAAAAATATTTATATACGTAATAAAGCCGCTAAATACGTTTGAAATTCAAAGTACCTACGTGCAGCACAGCACTCGGATCGGCAACTCGTCAGCAGAGGGCTGATCAGTTTAGCAGCAAAGCTATATTACTTGAGGATGCCTCGTTTAGAGGCGAAACATAAAATAACGCCTTAATCAATTGCTATATGACGTCCATTTTGGCGATACGAACATTTAGACAAAAGGTAAAACCGAATCAAACTGACTAGGATCGGCCAGATTCGCAATATCGGCACACTGCTCAGCATCAACATGTAAATCCCACCGCGGGGACTTAGGTGACGGGATTGCGTAGATGTATGGCAGCCAGGAGTTTAGGATGTCGAAGATATTGTGATTTATTACCTTCATCGAAAACATCGCGAAAAATCAGAAGCGTCATCATAATGTATGGAAATTACATTGAAAAAGCAATACCCAATCATAGCACGATTACATGTGGGATTTCATAGCAATTTCATTGGTTTTCGTATAAATAATTTATTGTTTCAACCGTCAAGGGAGAGGTGGCTCAAGATCGTTTGTGTCGTTGTACAGGCATACCCGAAGTTGCCTGAGCTATTTGCTCTCTTTCTGAAGACATTAAGAGGTTGATTCTGTGTTTTTATTATTATTAGACCAAGAACCTCCACGGATAATAAAAAAATAGTTCTAAAAGGTCGCAGAGATATCCTTCCTGTAGCTGAAATTCCGCGTTGCTGAGCCCATACATTTTCTCCAATTCAGTTTAATTCAATTGTATAGGTAGTTAAAACACACTTTACCATGGTCAGACAGTACTATTTACAAAAGCAAATATGGTTTGCCGTCGTTTCATACAACAATTATAATTATTATTGTTGTATGAAACGACGGTAAACCATTTTGCTTCTGTTTAGTGTCCCATTACCAAGTGATGCTGAGTGAATAAAAACCATTTTCTTTCATTATTCATTTCATAAACCCCTTGTGAAAGAAGTCACGGGTAAACGATAGTTTATAAAATGAGTTCCAATTTCAAAACCACGCACATTCCAATCAGAAACTTTTCCGATATATCTCAAACGAAATAAATCATATAGGATTATCTCGACAAATGTTCGAGGAATACGAAAACGTTCTTATCAGGAACCTTTGGTCCAACAGTCCATTACTTGTGTGTTTTATGCGGTCAGAGATATTATTGCTATTGTTTATTAGGGTTCTGTACCCAAAGGGTACTAACGGGACCTTATTACTAATCCTCCGCTGTCCATCCGTCAATCTGTCTATCAGTGGTAGTATCATAGGTAATTGTTGTGTTCCGGCATAAAGAGGTAAGAAAGCCAGTTCCTTAGACTTTTAGGATTTCAGTGAAGTGCGCTACCACCTACCACCTTCGGCTTTCGCTTTCATCCATCGAATTCCAGCAAATACCACAATGTCATTGGTTTAATTAGTGGGTATTCCCATACATCGTTTCGTGTTTAATCGTGACGGAAACTTTTTTTCTGATCGGTGCCGCGAGCTATGTGGCTTGTCCATTGTCTTTAACTTGAGTTAATATCACAGTTCGACTTTTTATTATGCACAAACGGCTGCGGTAGGTCTCAGTTTTCCTGCTTACTTGTGATTCAACTAAGAGATTTTGAAGTTTATATTATTTTGAATTGGTAAGCTTGTGCGACCTTAAAACTTGCACAAGCAATATTGAGGATAAATATGTAGCGAGCTCATCCAAAAAGTGACTATTAAATCTCTTGAAGGCATTAGAGTCATATTACAGCGAAAATACAGATGATTGAGAAGCTTATTACAAATTGAAGCAAGTTTTTTTTTATCTGACATCAAAAAAGGAGGAAGTTCTCGATTCGGTTGTGTATATTTTTTGCTATTTCAATGTTTGTTAACTCCATATTTTATTGTTTTTTTTTAATGTCCTGTAATATTTATAATTATTATTTATCTATTCTATACTTATAATAAAATCGCATAAAAGCTGGGTCTGTACATTTAACATAAAAAAATTGATGCTACCTACTTAAAACACGCAGCTGAGCATATATATATATTTTTTTAATTTCTGTCTATTTGTCTGTTTGTTTGTGCACGCGTATTACCGGAACGGCTTATCCGATTTGGATGTGGTTTTCGATGATGTGCTGTGTATGGTTCAGAGCAGGATCTGAAGATCGATTTTTTTGAAAAAAAAAAAAAAAACTTAAAAGTTGTATTGACTTTTATATAACATTTTGTTTTAATGCATGTATATCTATTTTATTTATGATTGGATTTTGATAAATTGAACAAATTTTGTTAACCCAAATATTACACAATCTACCATTGCAAATTTCATTAAAATCGATTCAGTACTTTCGGAGATGAGCGTGGTTAAAGAGACGTTTTCGGCGTAACGAGTGTAATGTAAACACACTTTTAACTTCTAAGTACCTATATGCGAAGGGTTGATAACGAGTGATGAGTTAAATACTCTTTGGAGATTTAAATTTTAACTTAGAATTTATTATTTGTAGTTGTAAAAGGTATGCAAAATAAAAGGTAGTTAATATCGAACATTAAAAATTTTGAGTTGCTGTGTATTGTTGTGTATACGCTTGGCTACTGAATATCACAGTACATTAAAAAAAAGAAGTTTTAACTTTGCAGTCCATAAATGTTAGTTTATCATCATCAACTGTTATTCTCCTGCAGAATAACAGTTGATCGTAACCGAAAAAAGTTTGTCTTAATCACCATGCCTGGCAGGCGGGTGGTTAGTCGTACTGATGTCGTAGTAGTATATATATCTAGGAACTTGATTCCTAGATATATATACTACTTCTCATCTCCTGGTCACCTTTTATAACATTTAAGATGGCATATCCCATACTCCTGCCATTATCTAATCTCATTTCATTACTTCTGCATCGCGTTTGCCTTATAAGTACCTAGGTGGTGCTGATGCTGTGGGCAAAGGCATGTAAAACTATTTTTTTTTACTAGACCATTTAGTGGCCTTGCTCTGAACATAACGACCGTTATTGCCACTACGATACGTAAACTAGAGATAGTATGAGCAATGTTTGTACTGGTGTCGTTTTTAGGTTTTTGTGTCATAATCATAGTGCAAAAAAGTACAACTGCATGACATGGGCCACGCTTGACAAGCGATTCGGTAATTGCAGTGTTGGTATATAATATAGTAGGTGATCCTCATAAGATCCACGCTCTGAGTATTGATCGGAGGTGAATCCTCGAAGGGGAAAAAGTGAGTCTATTCATTTGTAGATTAATGGATTATTAATAGATTAATAAATAAAATAAAATTAAATTGCCGCTATCCTTGGCAGGTAAATCAGTGATCACAGTGTCGGTGTTAGGTAGGTAGGTACTAAGATAGATGAAAGCTGCTGCCCATCTCCTGATGAAATCCATTGGTCGAATCTAATGACATCCAGGAGCGGTTATCAGAGGGACCCATATTAACTGGAAACCTTATACTCTAAGATAAAAAAAGCTGACTAAAGCTTGCGTTAGAAATTAACTATGTCAGTGGTGTAAAATCAAACTACGTAGGTAAGTCTTTCTGAAGGGCAAGCAGGATAGATCAAAGCTTATTTCTTGGCGTTTTATTTTATGAGCACGTGACACTAGCACGTGGCACAAGTACAGCTATTTTCTGGGCCATAGGTGCCATAATAGTTACTTTTTTTTAATCATATACTTTTGATTTCTTGCATGTGAACATGTAGGACGTTGCCATTGCGCGTATACCTACTAATTTTAATAGAAATTGTATGCAAACGGATATTCTGGCATCGTTTTAGGAAATTTGATACATCATCATCATCATTTCTCAAAAAGTATTGCTACAGAACATGGGTAGAGCGTAGCAAGCAAGTCAGTATTTGTGGTGTTGGTGTCTCTATGACAACCGTGAATGGCAGATTTGTTTATGTACCGCTTTGACCTCTAGATATGCACAGACAAGGATAAGATCTACGATGGAGTGAACCCTGATAACCTACCTATTTGAGTGTATGCTGCCACTTATCACTCAACTCTTAAGTCTCAATGAGTGTGACCAGAGGATTTACTATAACAACCACGCTTGAAAGGCGAGTTTATGGTTGCAGTACCTATTTGTGTTTAGCACTGAAGAGTATGTTGCCCATCTCCCAACAAGAGTAATGGGGGATTTGCCAATATCCCTACGCTTGACAGGTTAGTTGGTGATCACAGTATTGGTGTCAGGTAGGTTCTTAGATGGATGGAAGGTGCTGCTCATCCATTGTCAGCAAAAATCCCTTTGTTGAATCGAATGACTTCTACGGACGAGTCAATAAGTTCCTCTGCAAGCGATTTATAATAGTCTTTACCGCTTTGCTGCCGCCACGAACTAAAAACTTTGCATTAGATAGATAATATTTAGGTACCTAATGTCGGTGATGTAAAATTTCACTTCTTTTTTCTGTGGGGTAAGCAGAAAAGATCCATGTTATGTGCAAGTGAAACTGCACTGGTACAGCTAGTTATAAATAAATTTGGTGGTAGTGGCTATAGCTATATTCCGGCTACACAGTACTACAAATGTGTTGTGTTTAAATTAAATCATTAACACTAAAATGAGTAAAATTAGTAATTTACTTGTAGACTATACAAAAAACTTTAAAATTACAATATGGGGTATATATAGGGTAGTATATTTTGCTAGGCCAGGGATTTTAATACCTTCTAAATACATCACAACACATCAACAGCCCATTAGTGTCCACTGCTGGACAGAGCCTCCTCCAAAGCAGGAGGGTTTGCCATAATCACCACGCTTGGCAGGTGGATTGGTGATCGCAGTAAAGGTGTAGTAATATACAGAAGGATGCTGCTGCTGCTTTTCTGGTGAGATCTTTTAGTCAGCTTTTACGACATCTATGAGCTGAGATAGAGGGGTCGATTCTTAAACCGCGACCGCCACGACAACAAAATACATACTAGTACGTATTTTGTGTTCTACCTATTACGAATTGGCTAAACATTTCCGGATAAAACTCGTATATCACTCACTGACTACAATCTCTCGGTATTGTCGTATCAAGGTATCTGCTTGGTCCAATAGCTTTAATTAAAGTTCTGTCTATCTGCCACTTGGGGTTGCCTCTAATTGAAATACCTTACCGCAGTCATGCTGGCACTGTATTTATACGTGTCGTCGATCCTGTCCATGTTTTGACCTGGCAGTAGTAAAAGACAAAAATATTGCAAACTTTTTGGTGTACACCTTTGAGTGGGCAAACTCTTTTAAATTATCGAGGAAAAAAGGTTGCATTAAAATATTTCAGATTGGTAATTGTTCAGGATTCCTAGTGCGTGATTTTGCCCTGGCGGTCGTAACTTATGAATCGAACACTCCAACTCAGCTTGTGGATATCTTTTAAGTCGACTAATGGATCTTAACAGAAGAAGGGGAGCATTACTTACTTCTTCTTTATTCTTATCTAACATATTCTTTAAGGGTTAAGCTCGCCTCTGTACATATGTTTTCTTATGACATGTTATCATCATATTTATGTGTACAATAAAGAATTACAGAATTACACATTTACTGATTAGTTTATTATACGATTTGAACAACTAATGTCAATAAAAAAAAATGTCCGAAGCTAAAAGTAAAAATGGCCAGACCAAAACGTACCTTCCAAAAACATAAGTTCAAACTTGGTGGATTATAACGAGCAAAGATTTTATTACTTAGCTTATCCATCCGTCTGTAATATTAATGAAACCGCTTCTGCTAATGTATATTAAGTATTTAATATTCTCAAACATTATAAATGCCTATAGCCACTTAATGATCAGTTTGTTAACATTGAAAAATCACCATTTAGCTGTTGTTAACTGGTAGCAACATCGGGCCCCGCTTTATTATTGTCATTATAGTCACTTATTTTGTAGTAGGCACTTTAAATTTATTAATTCCTTATATACAATTTCAATTCACAAGCAGAGAGTTTTATGTATCTCATTGACTCATTTTTCTTTAGGCCTTAACCTTGTACCCTGGGCATGCCCAAGTCATGACGCGTTTTGTCTATATTTTGTCTATGGTGCGTGCTACATCCGGGATTATATTACTAACCCTGTTTTTAGGGTTCTCTACCCAAAGGGTGACGAATGGACCCTATTTCTAAGCCTTTGTTCCATCTGCCTTCCGTCCGTCGGTCTGTCAGAGGGCTGAATCTGAACCGTTATGGGTATCTGGTGGATTTTTCAGATGATATTACTGTTTTACAAATTGTACATACAAAATAAGTAAACATTAACTTTTAACCAGTATAATATAACCACATTTATGAGTTGTGAGTTTTGACTCATTGCTACCTCGTTAGATAATTATAGAATCTTATAGATAGACAGATAAACTCAAAAATAGTAATAACAGAAGAACTACTCATCTAGGTATCAACATTCAGAGGACAGATTCTAGTTTCTGTATTCTTCCCACAACTTTTCTGTTAGGTCATCAGACACCAGAAGAACTTCTTTTTATAGTGGTTCGTTTACAGCTGAAGCTGTTAGGCTGTGGAACGCATTACCTGATAATATTAAAAAGACGACATCGTAACACACTTTTAAATTGAAAGTTTATCAGTTTATTCTTAAATTATCATTTTTATCCTTCATTATTATTATTATCATGATTATTATTGATGTAATTTTATGTATGTATATTTTGTTTTGTATTCGTTATTCGTACAGTCCGCCATCCTTGAAATCCTTAATATCCATCCATCCAGCGGTTGCCTGGAAGAGATCGCTTTTAGCGATAAGGCCGCCCATTGTTTTACCAGTGACGCTTAGATTAAGTTTCCACTATCTGTATTTTGTTATGTTATTTGTAAATGGTGAACGATAAAGAGTTATCTATCTATCTATCTATCTTTCATTCCAATTCAAAATATTGATAAAATATCCAATTAGAGTCTCATTATTTTATCCATACTTATAATAAGAATCTGTTACATTCTTAAAAGAATAATGGTAAACAAAAAAATATCAGTACTTCCAACTAAGCGGTTAAGCTAACCCATAATTCATAAAAAAATCTAACTTGACAGAAACTGAAATAAAGAGTGCATAAACATTGCAACACCTGTTTTGTTTTATTTGCTAATAGGGTGCTTTTTAAAAAAACAGCTAGAATTAACATCAAGTGGTAAAATTACATGTTTTGCCGTAAAAATACACTTAGGTCTAAATCTGTCATTATATCTAGGGGACCAAGTAATCTAGTTAAGTGCTACTTAGCTCATTTCCTTGCCTTATTTGTGTAATGACATAATTGACACTGTCGTCGTAAGGGTTAACATGTTATTATGTGGTTTTTCCCTTTGAAACTTATTTAATGGAAAAAACCACAATTGTTTCTTAGATTACGTATGAATATTTAAAGACACAAAATACACATAGGTTAGAAATAGTTAAGTGGTACAAATTTCTAAATTAGCATAAAAAAGTATATTAGTATTGTATCCGTAATCTAGTTCCCATATTACAAGCTATGCTTAGTTTGTGGCTAGATGGCGCTGTGTGAAATAAATGTCCTTTAATATTTATAATCTTCAGGCGTAGTATACCGTAAATATACATTAATTATTTTATCTGCCTGAGACATCAGATAGGGCTGGTGCAGCGGCTGATTCGGTCAAAGATCACAAAAGGCCCAAAAATAGTGGTTTCGATAGAACTTACAATCTTAGGGGAGCCGGTTTTCAAAAATATTTGTGTGCAAACATCAGGTCACGTATCGTTCTCTCTTAATAGCCAGTGAAAAGCATATCAATGCAGATTGATAACAAGTGACGATGCAGCCTTATGCGTCTATCTAGACATCTATTAGATAGTAGAAAATACGCTTTTCTACTACTGTATGACTCTAAAACCTAAAACCTCCATTGGCATTTTCTGGTAAGGTTCGTTCCACCGTAGACTTTAATCATGCCCATACACGCCACGAAAGCAAGAGCTAGGTAACCAATCGCAAATAAAAAAAAGGTACTTAGCTAGTCCTTCTTAGTCTTTTTAAGTACAGAACGTGCTTAAAATTTAAAAACAATATAGCACATTAGTACTCAGAAGTAAAGCCAGGAAAATTTTGTACAAAACCATAAATCATTGATGATAGTCAGCAGCGCGGCGGTAAAGGGTGACCGTCATAGTGTCGCCGCGGTAATAGGGGGGGGGGGAGCTAGATGGTAGGGTTGTCGATACAACGTTGCGTGATGAAACTAAAACGTTATAATTGATTTTATCATTTTTAGTCAAGCTTTTTGTCGCAGTGTCGCCTGCACCTGGATAAAAATAAGCTTGAATTTGTTTTGCCTGGCACTGAATATGTGCAAAATTTCAGCTCAATAAAACCACGGAACGTGGTTTTGCCGTGGTGGAGATATAACCATCCAAACAAGCTTTCACAACAAATTTTTTTTGGAAGGTGTTTCTGGGCGCCAAAAAAACCTTACATCTGTTATCGCCTTCTGCCATAGGCTCAAAATATTTTTCACGCGATTATTACAAATTAAATACAGTTAAGGGCCGATACCACCTCAGATTAGAAACTCGACGCAACTTCACTCTAGTTTCGAACTAACAATAATATTATAAAGCTGACATTGCTGTGCACTCAGCCACGGCGCTAATGACCAGATGATTATTACAGGATATTTTTTTTTTACACAGTGCCATCTAGCCCCAAACTAAGCATAGCTTGTAATATGTGAACTAAATTACGGATAGAATACTTAATTACTTTGTAAATACATACGTACTATATGATACAACACCCAAACACAGAACAAACATCTGAATTCATCACACAAATGTTTGTCCTGGGTAGGAATCGAACCCTCAGCCTACAGCGCAGGAGGCTGGAGGAGGATGATTATTTACTTACCGTAAATAATAAAACGTAGAAATTCGCGCGTAGTTCTGTCACAAAACAAATATTAATTTTGAAAATCTAAAACGCAGGTATCTGCTATATGTTTATTAACTGAACAACGTTTTTGGGCGTATTTATTCAAAGGCATTAATTTTTGGAACAAATAGAGTCAACTTTGAATTTATTATCTGAGAAAATGTTAGTAAAAAGTTAGTAATCGTATTTTCGCCACACAATCGTTCTAGCATCAATTCTGAACTATAAAATTATATTAATCTCCGAGTAAATGCTTCTGTATTGTGGAAGATATGATCGCTGAAACTAAGCCATTTCAGGTATCTTCGACTCTTCATGACTTGTTTTCTTTAAATGTGTATTTTGTATTTTCTCTCTATTTTGATTTCTCGTTGCTATCAACCCTATTAAAAGGGGGGCCGGGAGACCAAGGGAGTGTGTCCACCGTACGATACATCAACGTTGAATATCAATGTAAAAGCATCTATCGTCTTGCTCGAGGCCCATCGCACATAATTCAGCAATTTCAATCTTATGACGTGATTATTAAGATGTATGGATTCATGCTCAGTGTAGACAGATGAATAAGAAGCTATTTTTCTCTGGAATTAGAGCGATCTGTAATCTGTATTACCCACGTATTACCTAAGTAGGTTGCGGGCTGCGGGTATAACTGAACAGATTTTGTGATTTTTTTTTACTTGTTTTAATGTTTGGTTTTACAAACGAAATCAAATCAACAAGGAAAAATGTTTTTTACCTATTTTAATGTATATTTTGTGCAAAACATTAAGCGTTTCTTCAAGGCTTTTTAGGTAGAATGTTTTGTTCCACGGTTAATGTAATAATTTAGTAGGTACCTACTAAATTGGAGGTAATGACGAAATATGTTTTTGGCAATTGTTATAATAATTGGTTTAACAAACGAAATCAAACCAGCAAGTAAAATAAAACTTTACCTATTTTAAGGTATTTTTTGTGCAAAACATAAACCATTTCTTCAAGGCTTTCTAGATGGAATGATTTGTTCTATAGTAAATGTAAATTTAGTAGGTACCTACAAAATCAAAGAGGAGATAATAATTAAATATATAATATTAAATATAGTTCATATTAACAATAAAGCAAAAGTGCTACCATTGTTAAAAAAATCGTTACAATTCAAGCATCAGTAGACTTTAAAACTTTATTATTTATATTATCAGTGCACCTGTGTTTAATCTTCTCATATAAATTCGGTAAATTTCGACGTAAATTGAATTAAGGTGCCTATCTGAGGTCAGTAGGTGATCGGATTGGTCTTGTCCGTTTATGTCAAGGGTCAAAATAGGGTTGATGATATATTTTTATGATTAATAGACCAGCAATTGACCACAATCTCACGATCTACACAATAATGTGGTATGATCGTGTTACAGACACATAACGTTAAAGATATACTTTTAAACATTTCGATTAAATGCTTAAGTTATCTAAAAGAAATATAATTAGAAACAATTTAACAATACACAAGCAAGATAAATACAAGAGGAAAATATATGATAGCAAAGATAGACAGCATGGTTGCAAATAAGGTAAATAAAATAATAACCCAAGCAAACAATAAAACATAATAAAATAAATAATAAATAATAATAAGACAAATACAGAAATGAATACCTTGCGTAGATTTGCGCCTAGTCCGCACAAAGCTGTCGCCTTTCCAGGTTCAGAACCTGGCCAGCGTCATATCATTTCTGAGTGCATCTAATGAGGTTCACCTACTATTGGTTAGTCAGAGGCACGTCATGCAAGCCCATTACCACTTAGCGGAATATTATTCAGTAACACATGCCAATCCGATTTTTGGTCCTAGGGACATTTGCTCACAAAACGGTGAAGGTCACACTCTGACGGTGAAGGTCATACTTCACCGTCAGAGTATGTGTATGTATCAAAGGCGCGCGCCTTATATATAAATATTCGAGTGACTGAAAAGTACATGACTAATAGTAAAAGGACATACCTGTACGACTGTATTTGAATCCACAACCTCCGGATCAGAAGGCAGGCCCATACTCACTTGAACATACACTTGCACATGGTGTATGTTAATTTCCGTTTTAAAGTCATAAAAAGTTTATAAGATGTATGTGAGTTATTGCGTGAGTAATGTTTAATACTTTTTATATCTACCAACATAAGTGTTATTCACATTTGTTAGCAAATTGCTTTGCAGTTTGTTAACAGTGCTGTCATCTTTGTTTCTTAGCTTGTAGAAATAAAAACAAGTATTTTCGACCCTTTCCTTATCATTGACCCCTTTGCCTTTTGTGAGGGTAAACTAAACATGTGTAATCTTTATTATTTATGGTCAATTATGTCCTGCGAACGGACTTACTCTATTGTGGAGAACTATTTAGAAGCATTACTTTTTGGATAATAGACATTTGGATTTAGTTGTCTATCATAGGAATTCTGTGGAGTTGATGCGTATATAACATTTAGAAAGCAAATTTTTTGATCAAATTTCATTGATAACCGAAAATATTGCATGTTTTTCCAACAACTTGATTTTAAACACTCAATTGAGAGTAAATTTATAAAATATAATAATCATGCAATCTAATCAGGAAGCCTCAAACCTTAAAAACCAGAAGTGTTTGTAGACTTAGGAGGATGTAAAAATATCAGAACTCAAAGAATATAATTTTACCTTCTTATGGAGATAATTTTGACAAATCTTTGGTCAAGATACTAATTATTTTTATAAGTCTAGGTAAAATTTAAAATGTTTATGAATTCTTAGCACTAAACGGAAAATAGCAACTAAGTATTAATTTATAGTAACTCCACAGCTTTTAAATGCACACCATGACCAATAACTTATCAAAAAATTTGTACCCGTAACTCAGCAACAATGTCTCAAAAGAAAAGGTAAAAGCGACCATGTCTCATTTTATAGGACTAGCTATAAATTTACCATTTTATGGTCTAGAATTAATGCAGGAGCTCATTACTGGCTATTCTTAGGGTATTTGTTTATGGGTCAAGACAGCAACGTGCGAAAGGGGTTACAATTTGAGGGGACTTTTTTGACTGGCAGTTTTGTTGTCTGAATTTATTATACAGGTGAGATTTGTATATTAATTCAAGTCTTTGGCATATTTATTATTAAATATAGTAATCGCTCAGAAAAAGTTTGGAGTAAATGCGCAATCGAATTGAAACACGAATATTAGAAAATTTAAAAGAAGAAACATTACTTAACGATACCTACATTTGTAAATTGGTGACTGATAAAGATTATGTTTTGTACAAACTTGGTGATACTACATAATATATTAGAAGACTTAAGTTATCAACATGTAAACGCAATCAAAAATGTACATCAAAAGGTCGCACAAAACAGGTTACAGTAACGGAACGTGACTACAGAAAGGAGCATGCTTATTACCTTGTTTAATAAACATTGCAACATTGTTGATTATTGCCAAAACCTGTTTCTAAGCCATTGAAACACCCTAAATAAGTCCCATTGAAACATATAAGCAACATAATATACGCAAAAAATAAAAGAACCAGAACTGCAGTTTAATATTCTTGTAGAACACTTGAATATTTGATGGTCGATAAAAGTAATGCCATTGAAGTGTTTGATGAGAAAGTTATTAATTTGGGCAAATTTGTTTGGTGTGAGAATTTTAGCAATAACATTTTTTAGAGCCTTGCTAATCTAGTTTGATTTGAGGATTGAATGAATTTATCTTGTTACAAACTAACGTACCACGTTCAAATTAATCAGGTTATATGAGAATAAATACGATAAAATTCAACGCAGATATTATTTTGTCTGGGTTTTATAATAGCGCTGTATGAAATTAACGTCCAGTATATATTTAAGTATAAATTAGGAAATATCAAAATTAATCTAGCATACCAAAACATTGAGGTAATAGAAAAGAAAGGTTTATTAAAAGATGCTCAAAAGAAAAGTAAAAAAATTTCATTGTCAATGATAAAGTTATGAATATCCCGGAACCAAATATTATAATGGGGTCAGCAAACAACAATGACGATCCGTTACACCCATTAAGTATCTTATTTCACACCTCTCCAAACATTTAACGATATTTTAACATACAAGAACAATGATAGCGCATCATTAATCCAGAAATGGTCAAATAATGACCATGAATAAATGATACACTCAGATAAAAGCCTATTGAAATACACCCTAGGTGAAGACACAGAATAATAAGTTTTAGAAACTTACAAAAAAAATGTAGTTACATTGATACAGATTTTTTTATTTGACGCAAGCTTCCGTCAAAGTTGAAATTTATATACATGGAAATATAGTTGAAGTTTGTTCGACAAACTAAGTGATAAGCGTTGGTATCTTTGGATTACCTTAAATCTTATGGGAATGTGATAAAAGCTGACGAGTTGATATACTTATGAGTGACACAGGCCAGGTGTGACACAAGGAGGTGAAGTTCGTACCACTATTATAATAATTATACGTGACGGAATTGTATCACAATATGTCAGCAGATTGATGTTGATCCATTGTGCATATGATTGTAACTGAAGATTTGAATGGATTTTTTAGAATGATATTTAGTTAAATGTTCCCTGACGTGAGAAATTAAGTAGCTATGAACATGGGAGTCATTTAGAACATGAATTCTAAGCTCTTATATTAGAAAGAGACGTTGAAAAGTGTTGTTCATTATGTTGATCGACTGCGTGATCTCCCTTTACCTACCCTTAGGATCAGAAAACTAGTTGAAAGGTTCAGGAACTACAACACAAGCCTCTTGAGACTTATTGTAGATTCTGGCATAACTCACAATGCCATGAATTCAATGTTAAAATTTTCATAATTACAGGTAATGCATATTTTTAATTGTGATATTAATTTATAATCTTATTTTACTTTGATCCAATGCATTGTGTAAGCATGTACATATTCTTATGAAATAAATGATTGATTGATTAACCGATCGATCGATCGAAGTAAAGCTACTTTACTGTACACTATCATCTGTTAAGTGATTTAGATTAGTATTCTAGTTTTTTTTTGTATACAGTCATTATTTTTTTATTAGACCATAATGACTGTTGGAGATAGCCTCAAAAAGCGAAATGGTTTTGCCCATGTTTTGCCATAATCACCACACATGAATGGTTGTATGGTGATCACAGTAATTGAACACAGAAGCAAGCTGCAATGAAGCATCTCTTATGATAAGCCTGACTCTCACAGGATATATTTACATAAGTACATTATGTACTTATTTATGTACTTCGTAATGATTTCATACATTATGTCAGCCTTTACAACTATTTCGTCTACATCAAGTCTTATCATTGTTTTCCATGAACTAGCAGTAAATACCGAAAGCTTTACAATTTTTAGACATTACCCGAATTGGAATGACTCACTAGCGTTCTGGCACTCTAATCCTCGAGGTTTCCGAACTGCACCACTATAATTTACACTGTGGCCGACAAAGAACAGACGACTCGGGTTCACAGGTCGTAATATATTCAGAAAATGCATTGTGTCTAGCATAAAGGGATTAGACAATGACATTCTGATATTATTTATACTATGGCGATGGTTATCAGACAAAAAGTTGGATGGACAATAATTTAGCTGTGGATCATTAAGCTTGATAAAATCGGTGTTGATGATTTTTTTGGCGTAATGAGAGATCAGGAATTACCATGTGAACATTCTGATGATTGTAATGCAAGTTTGTCTCAACCGTCGTTTTTGACGTCCTCATCATTTCTCATTCTGCGCTTATCCCGCACTAGGGAATTCAGCACACCATGTTAGTTACGTAATAGTATATAAATAAATATGTATTGTTAAACATAGATGCGACCCCAAACTAAGCAAAGCTTGATATATGAAAGCTAGGTTACGGAAAATTTAATACATACAACTATTTTTTATATAAGTACATACTTATGATACAATAAAATACCCATTTACTGAACAGATATCTATATTCATAAACACAAATACTTATACCGACTGGGAATGGAACCCATAATCTCCAGCGTTGAAGGCAAAACTATCAACTGAGCTGTGAAGCAATATACAATTGTATCACATATTGTGATACAATTTTTGCTTCGAGGACTCAAGGCCACGAATTTAGTTTAGTACGTCAGAAATTTTATCATTAACCTAGTAGTTAAATGTGCTAATGTGGTTTAATAATACCTATTTTAGTGATAAAATAAATAAAATGTGTACCATATGAAGAAGTACTTCAAAAACCACTCAGGTTCTTACCAACAAAGATCACTGGACAATAGCGGCCATCTAACGTTGGATTCGCGTATTTTACGGGACTCCTTACATGAAACTATTTGTTTCATTTTGTGGGAAGCGCAATAAGCTCCCTTGAAAGAATATTATTTACGAGTAGGGTGGAAAATGTAAGAATTTTCGGCTTTTTGTGTACCTACCGAATTAAGCAAATACAAGCAATAGAAAAACACGTACATTTTAGGATTTTTTTAACAAAATTGTTTATACTATATTAAATTATAAAACAAGCATACAAACAGAATAGATTGTTGCAAATAAAACTGACTTCCGTTTTATTTCTACCTTCAACGTGCACAAAACAGAGAAATTATAATAAGTCAAAGTCAAAGTCAAATATTTTTATTCATTAAGATTTTTAGGATCATTTTGAAACGTCAAATCTACCGCCTGTTCGGAATCGCGACCAGCACACAAGGAGAAAGGCAAGAACCTCGGGCTGATTAATTTTTTTGAAAATCCATTTAACATTTAGGTACATTGTTTATAATAATTTAATAACATTACAAGTGTTACCTACATCATAAAACTAAAAACTTAATATTATCTTAAAACATTGATTACTACATAACTATCTAATGGGCAGTTTCTTGACATTGAAAAACACCATTTAACTGTCAACTGGTATAGCAACATCGGGCCACGCGTTCTTATCGTCGATATAGTCACTTATTTTGTAGTAGGCTCTTTTAATTAAATTATTCTTTATATACAATTTGAATTTACGAGCAGAGAGTTTGGTGGCGCTTTGAGGAAGCTTATTATAGAATCGTACACAGTTTCCTAAGAATGAATTATTTACTTTTCCTAAGCGATACCTAGGTATGTCAAGTTTATTTTTATTTCTAGTATTAACACTGTGTACATCACTTCTTTTAACAAACTCATCAATGTTCCTGTGTGCGTGCATTAGGTTTTCATAAATATATTGGGAGCTGACTGTCATAATACCAATCTCTTTAAAACGTTCCCTGAGAGAGTCACGAGTTTTCAATTTATAAATTGCCCGTACAGCTCTCTTTTGCAGGATAAAAATGCTTTCAATATCTGCTGCATTTCCCCATAAAAATATGCCATAGGACATAACGCTGTGAAAGTAACTAAAATAAACTAACCTCGCCGTGGTTTCATCAGTAAGATGCCTTATGGTACGTACTGCGTAAGCTGCCGAGCTTAGCCGGCTAGCTAATGTATTAATATGAATACCCCATTGCAACTTTGCATCGATATTTAAACCCAAGAAAGTAGTTGCTTCCATAAAGTTAAGTATTTCCCCATTTAAGATAATGTTAGCATTGCTGACTTGAACGTTAGGCAAGGTGAATCTAATGCATTTCGTTTTTTTCTCATTTAATAAGAGGTTATTTACCGTAAACCAATCAAGAACTCTAGCTAGAGAAGCATTTACACAATCATAATTATCTTTAGCCCTATCAACTCTAAATATTAATGAAGTATCGTCTGCAAACAATACAATATCACATAAATCCCCTACACAGGAAGGCAGATCATTGACATAGACTAGAAACAAAAAAGGCCCCAAGATTGACCCTTGTGGTACACCGATGTTAGTGGATGTTCCCGAAGATTTGCTACCGTTAATGTCTACTTTTTGAATGCGATTCGATAGGTAGCTACGCATGAGGCTTATTGCCTGATTCTGAATGCCATAGTGTTTTAGCTTTGAGATTAAGGTGTCATGATCTACGCAATCGAAAGCCTTAGATAAATCACAGAATACTCCTATGGCATCCTGTTTTCCTTCCCAGGCTTTAAAAACGTACTTCAACAGCATGGCACCAGCGTCAGTGGTTGAACGACCTTTAGTAAACCCAAATTGTTTTTCATGAAGTAGCCTGTTACAGTTAAAATGTGACAACAACTGGTTAAGAATAAGTTTTTCAAATATTTTACTACATGCTGGCAGAATTGAGATTGGTCGATAATTTCCTGGATCCTTTTCATTTCCAGATTTGAATAAAGGAATCAACTTGCTATATTTCATAAGATCTGGAAAGATTCCTTCGTCGATGCTTCTATTAAATATATATGCTAGACATGGTGCTATTTCAAAAACAATCGTGCTTAAGATCTTTACGGACATCCCCCAGAGATCTTCAGTATTTTTAATATTTATTGACTTAAAAGTTTTTAGAATACAATCAGCATTGACGTGTCTGAAGCTAAAAGAAGCATTACACCTTTCAACACTTGTTTCAAGAAAGGCTAAAGCACAATCAACAGAGGAGTTTAATGGTCGAGTAACAATTTTTGGTACACAAGAGAAGAAACGGTTAAATTCATTAGCAACTTCATAGTTATCAGTCAAAATTCTATCGTCAACTTTTAAGTTTATCTGCTTTTTCAAATGTTTTGCTTTACCTGTTTGAATAGTTATAACATTTAGTTTTACACTGGTGGTAGGACCTTTCATATTGCACGTGGCTATCGACCACCGTCCTGCTAAAGTCCGGCGCCAAACGGGTTACCGTATTCCGTTGGTGCGCGAGAAACTCTCTTGAGCACGAACGGGACTAACGGAAAAAAGTAAGAAAGTCATCTTGAATATTTTCTACCATTATCATTAATTCAATGCATATTTAGCTTATCCCAACATGATCATTAAATAAACATTTCAAACACGGTTTAATCACGTAGGCATACGTGTTTCAAAGTGTTAAACTCTCAACCTAATTTTGAATGTCACTTAGTACTTGCAAGAAGCCGAAAAATTCGGTTTCTTGCTGCAACAAACACCTCTATTTCGCCAGTAGCACAAGAAATAAGGTAATATTTAGCGGAGTAAAAATTTGTACGTGCGCCGTCGAGACACTCATAAATTGTCTTTTGTAAAAGAGCTCTAATGGCATCCGGGATTTACAAAAGTAATGTTTTTCTCGATATTAAAGTACGCTATTGTGGATTAAAGAATCGAGGGACACTATTTGTGGAAAGTAGCGGCTACAAGCGAAACTTTTGTGAGACAACATATTTGGCGTTTGACAATTTAAGTGCTATATGCCATTTACCTTCACGATTACTTTCAATGGATACATAGCAGAATGTGCAGGTTGCAAAATAAGCACTACTGCAAGTCGCAAAACAATCATCAAGAGTGTTGTAATTTTTTTATTTGCATGGTGGTAAGATTTTGTTTAAGTCCGCCTGGCTAGCTACCACCATCTTACGTAATTCTATCGCCTTAATAACTATTTTTGAATTGTTGTGTTCCGGCGTTTAGAGGTAAGATAGCCAGTTCCTCAGTTATTTGATGATTCCGGGTTAAGTGCGCCTCCACCTTCGTCCTTATCTGTACTTGTAACTAGGTAAGATGAAGGCCACGCGCTTCCCCGTCGTACAATAAAAAAAAAGTAACTAGGACTCTTAGTGGCTACAACATAGTACGACGGCAGGTAGACAAATCGATTAATTTATAACTAGACATATTATTGACCAATATCTAATCGACACATAAAATTATAGGACACACCATAGTACCTAATACAAATAAAACGAATGGCAATAAGGCCGAAGGTGGAAGCGCACTTCACCCGTTCTTAACAAACTGTGGAACTGACTAGCTTACCTTTAAATATAAAGGTAAGCTTACCTTTAAATATAAAGGTAAGCTTACCTTTAAATATAAAGGTAAGCTAGTCAGTTCCACAGTTCATACCGGAACACAGCAGTTTTTAAGAATTGTTGTTATGGCAACAGACTTAGGTAAGGTGGTGGTATCTAGCCAGACGGACTTAAACAAAGTCCTTCCACCAACCAAACCAAGCATAATATTGTATGGTAAGCCTAACACCGGTAGGCGGACCACTAGACCACAGAGGCGGTTACTTTTGTTATACTTTCAGCACTGCAATTTCTCCATTAATGTCTCGCATAAAGGATTTCGCATAACGCCGCTCCTGGGAGAACTCACTCCAATGACCATAAAAACCTCATTGTCAATCCTCTCGTTGTCCAGACAAGCTAAAGAGCGTACCCATCTTATTTAGGAAAATACCCAGGTATGCTTTAATACAACACATTCCTTTTTTACATAGAGCTTCGAAGCAGTAGATGTGTAGGAAGCTAGGGAGCAAGGGATCTGGGTAATTGATTCAGGCGTTACTTTGCGGAAATTCAATATTTCTATATTAACCTGAATATGAATATATGAATAATTGGTTGATAGAGGAGAACAGACGTAGACAACATGTTGTGCCAAACACATCTTGTTTGGAACAAAATGCAGGGAGATGACGATGATTATCCTCGTTGCTAAAAACTACCGTTTCGTTAATAATACAGTCGCCGGCACTAATATGTACAAAACTTGTTAATTTTCTAAATTAAGCTACTACATTTACCTAGGTAACACATCTTTTTTTTTTAACTACTTGGAGACGGAACAAGCGAAAGCCCAAGCTTTAAGTGCATCTCTTGCCTATAACAAAGCCTTACTACATAGGTCACATAAAAAAATAACATGGCCTACGTGGCACTGCAATGCGCCCGTCAACTTAAGGCCTAAAGGTGTTAAGCCTCGCTATAGGTACTCTTTAAACCGAAATGCAGCAATGCAGCTTGGCAGCTGAAATAGGTATGGTGGTACTTTCCCGGTCAGGCCCTTTCACAAGAGGCTCTACTACTCTTAAAGCCTGATAGATATATTACACTTGAATACCAAATTAAGTAAATAAATCTTTCAGAATTGATTACAAAAGCATTTTGAGAATGATATAAATTATAAACATAACAAACGCAGGGGATTGTACGTATCAGTTGCAAATGATGATAATTTCCAAATACAACACAATGTTGCCATGCAGCCAAATTACCTGAAAGGCTTTGATTAAAAGCGGAGTAATAAAACCAGCGTTAACGTGCGAAACCACACATTTCGGATACGTCCACAGCAATGTCACGTTGCAGCGCAAAAATTAAATTAGCAGTGACACCGGGGTACGGAGAGCTAGAGAATCTAGAAATAGCATCATAATGTGGTACCATGATGTGGAAAAGCAGACGAGGGCAGCGAGCTTTATTCCTTTCCAGTACAATGAAGGGCGAATCTACGATTTCAGTGCATTGGAACACCTACGGGGTGACCTACATACATCTACTTATATGGTGGTGGAAAGGCGAAGGAAGGATAAGATCAGAGATATCGTGCGCATTTTCGTGATACACACCGCACAAAGTCGGTTTTCCACAAGACGTCTACTTTCTCTAAAGTGTGCAAACTTCCACCATACTTACACCGTACTGTAGTTGAGATTCCAAATTACATTTATTTAATGGTTTACACAGATAACAAAACGTACCTACAATAACTTAACCTACTTGGGCTTGCAGCATATGCGTTAAGGACCATGGACTAAAATATAATGAAAAGGTTTTCCTTTCAAACATCGTGACATAGAAGCCAAATGAAATCCATATCACTGGCACCTACAGTGTGTTGTGTTTGAACAACCAAAGAAGACACCAATACATCTTCCAGGTCGTGTTAAGGAGTCGGCAGCGTGCGAGTGATGAGGTTTCTTTTATCTTATAGGCTGCGATAACCACTTACTATCTGACACATAATACATAGTATATATAGTAGTAATAGTAGTAATAATTCATATTTTTTTAGTACAAAAATCAGGTAGACCTGTTTCCTATTTTAGCGGTGTACAAATTAATATGATTAATACATTATAATCAGTTGAAAGTTAATGAATGGTAACAGTTTGCTTTGTAGTTTTTTAATCAATGTTATGATACGGATCAATGTCGGTGCCATCATTTGCTTAGCCGTGGTTTTCGCAATAAACTGCATACGTAGCCTATAAAGTAAGTTTAACAAGTTCGAAGCCCTGTGCTATCGACAAATATTTTGTTTATGCCATTAGGTATCATGTCCTGTATTGGCAACATTGTTGCACTCGTAAATCTGGTGAAAAATGCCACTGCACCTTACATTTCGTAAGGTGGGTACCTACTTCAAACATCTTGGCAGTGTGAATAAAATGAGTATAGAGACTTTCGTCAACCATAGGAACACCCAGGTTTGTGCAAGGGGTCATTTTATAACATAGACCTTCAAAAGTAGATTATCTAACTACACTCTTAATTGGGATTAAGCTGAGAGCCCTGTGTACCGTGCTGTTTACACACAAATATTAATTTACTTTGCTGAACCAGAAAACCTTGTTTTGATTCTGGAAACTTTCTAGAATCAAATAATAAATAATTATTGAAACTTATATTCGTATATATTATTATGCATATTACATTATCTATATATTTATTATTATATACTTACTGTTATTCTTATATTAACAGATTAAATAAACAATAATTTCTGTGGACTTTTCGTATTTTAGTATTTATTCCCAAATCACGTAAAGTGATCTTACAGGTTTTGGCTATCTTCTATTCAGTTCCGTAACCCTAAATATTGCTATCTAGCTTATATAAAAAATCAAGTTTTAAACTGCAGTCTTGGATAAAATAGGACAGAATACATGAACCTCGAAAACTACTCCGGTTTTTCTAAGCTCTGGAGGTATCGATAGATATTAGTCTATTACTGTCTTTACTGGTTTGTTTGTGGTTTGGCATTTGGTTTTTCTACAGGAGGCAAGAAAGAAAAAAAAAGTCTGAAATACATCGCTCCTAACCATAAGTACATAATATCTTTAATAAATACCTATTTCCTAATGGTCATACTGATATGACGAATCAGTATGACCACCGGAAAACTGCGGTGAAAACGCACACTCTTGCATTGCTCTTCCGAGATAGCCATACACATACACACTATTATAAAATCAAAGTAACTGACCTGCCCCAACTTATCTCAGTAGCCCCATAGCGATATACTCAACTTTTAACGTCCCAGTAATAAAATAAGTTGAGTTATGTCGTTAATCCATTGTGCAGTTTAGCAGTGGGAGACATTGTGTCTACATTATTGTCGTGTCTTTTTAAAGTACTGCTACCATTTGCTTATAAAGAACAGTGCATGAATATATAAAATCATCGAATAGCTGACTATCAACGCACAGCCAAGTCCAAGTTCTAAAGATTTACATTTTCATGGTAGCTTTCTTAGGTTAGGTAAGGGTTGAACTAGGTACGATTTTTACAAAGTAGTATTTGCACCCCTTAAATCAATTAACTACTCTTTACAAGAAGTTTAAATAGGCGCAAAGCCTTCAGGAAGTGGTATGTTATATATTACAGTATTGGTTTTGTAAAGTTGTATGTTCGTTGTAGTAGTCAGTTTAGTCAGTTCTATTTGGTAAATGTGCGCTAGATATTTAGGACCTACCAATTAGGTACTTTTGCCTACCAACCAGAGTAGTACTATTGATGGTACTACTCTGATGTATGTCATGTGATGTCAGATGGCAACGATTTGTCCCGCTTGTACTACAGAAAATACAAGTGTTTTTCGGCTTTAGACGTAATTTCGAATAAATAAAAAAGAAACCAACTTTTTCATAAAATTTAATTTAACAATTCATTTTACTTTCTCCATATCGCCGAACAATATTACACAAGACCTCTACATTCTAAAACGTCCAAATAGAAAACCATAAGAATCGTGGTACTAATGAGAATTGATAGTAGTCCCTTCACAGCACCAAGATTTATCATCGCGAGTAATAAAGAAAAGATGGAAAATGTTTTCATTACGCTGCTCACAGGACATGACATCGGAGTTGACGTTTACAGAGCAGTTGGGGACTTTTTATTATCGCTTGTTACAATGTAACCAAGTCCCAATTGTGATACGAAAATGGACAGCTACACATTTTATATTTTTGCGGAGGACTTTATTTGCCTGAAATTGTTAACTATGTAAAGTAAGGTTTGAAAAAGACCGATAGTTTTTGGTGCGTGTTAGAGCCTTATTTTAATTCTCAAGTCTCAAATTTGGGGTTTCAGATAAGCGACTGGTGGAAATTTTCTCTATCAAAAAAAAAACTGGAAAAACTATGTTTTGTACACATTTCCAAATTGTACCCTTGTTCGCTAAGTGACAGCTACGATACAGAACTTCACTTTTGCAACGATCATCGTTTAGGTATTGAATGTTATATATCACCTTGAATCATGTTCTTAAATAAACTATTGTATTTCATTATTATTGCGATTTAAATACTCCTTTCTGGGCTCATCTCACACTCATGTACGGACCGTTTTACATATTGGCCGCTGGGCAATATAATGAACGATCAATTAGCTGTCTTAAGTCAAGTAAGTACGAAAATGGTATTTGATAACAAAATGGGACTGCGTTATCCAAAAATGTCGCATGTTTTGAGCTTTTGAGATGTCGCACAATTTAAAATCGGCATCATGATTTTAGTAGATAGGTACTGCTCTCTACACATCAAAGTTTAATGCGCGCAGTAGCTTGGAGTGGTACACGATTCATAATACCATTTTTAGAGTTCCGCACACTCAGGGCCAAATGATATAATAGATAGACAGTTGAAATTTTCACAGATAGTTTTCATTATTGCAGCAAATTATATAAAAAATTTGGGGTACAAAATATAAATACAAAATATAAAATACAATACCATATAAAAACGTGATATTTTGCCTTGAAATTTTGATTGGAACCATTGGTGTGTTGTCCGCACTTGACATTTTTACATTTATTTAACGAGGTAATTGATTTTATGATGGCTCTCAGTCCTAAGAACTCGGGTCGTAGAGACGCCCTATTCCACTCTAGTCCATTAAGCAAATCCATCATGGATCGCGGATCTGTTTCTATATTTTGCTCTACTCCAATCCATCAATGGATCAGTTTCTACATTTAGTTCCACTCATATGCAAGTTTTCTTGGAACAGGACATGCCATTTCGAAATAAACGGCGAACTACGTTTGTACTGGAGAGCAAAAATCAACAGTACGTATACATTCTTAAGCTGAACTTTTAGTTTATCAATTCTTAGGTTTGTAAAAAGTAGTTGCCATACGTTGTAGCTTTGCATTACAGGCATTTCTTTCTCTTTCCTCACCATATTTTTTATCCCATTTTTTTTCTTTCAAATATGATGATTTTGTTTTTCACTTCTAGGCTTGTCTGAGCAATGAAGAGTTAACAATGGCTAATGGATCGAGCTTTCTCAGGAGGCATTGCCTCTATCGCACACCGACTGTTCACCGTGAACCGTTCGGCGACGGACTTTGGCTGGAGGGTGGTCACTAGCCAGGTGGACTATTACAGGACAAAAGTTAGTGATTCCGTTGCCTATTGATAGAGGCGCTCTATGCAGCTAAAATCGCGGCAGAAACGATTATGAGAGTTGACAACGGCAAGCTGTAGGTGGCGCATGCGTATCGTAAACAAAACCTTTTGATAATTCTTATTCTGAGATCGCATTGCTGGTATGTAGGTAGGTAATGTGACCATATGATGGTACCTTTACTGGCACAGAACATATAACTTATTTACATTCGTCCTAATATTTATTTTGAGTCTAGGTGTTGTCAGACCCTGCGTCGAAGACAAGCACACGTCCGACGTCGACAGTGGTCACACACAGGTACTGATTGAAAGGATGATTAAAAATAAATTTGAATTGGTATCAAAAAACTAGCTTACCTTTAATGTAGATCAACATGTAACCTATCATTTAAAATAAATCGTAAATCAATGTTAATTGTGAAACGTACCATTTTCAATAAATATTTTTATCGAGAAAATTTTTAGCTATTATGTTTTCAGTTTACCTTTAATGCAGATAGGTACCTGAAGTAATACATCAAAAACTAGGCTTGTGATTTGTTCAAAAGTACTGTAATTTTCCATTGGAAAAACAGGAAACGTCTAATAACAGGGTCTTATTAAAATCGCAATGTTAGTTTATAAAATTAGTCACCATTAGTCTTTTTTAAGCTTTCACGATTAGAACACATTATTTTAATTCGAGAAACGGGTATTTATCGCGTATTTTGCTCGCGACCACGGCTGGTGCAACCCTGCCGAAACGTCGGGATAAATATAGGTAAAATAAGAGATAAATACCCGTTTCTCGGATTAAAATAATTAGTCACCATTCTCGTACTAACCATCCTTTCACGGCAATAAAGAATTATAACGATATTATGATTGATATTTCTGTGAATACATTTACCTCGCTAATTCTAACTTGTAATGGACGTTGCTAATATGAGGATGGCGTGGTATTGACTGTCTGTGGTGACGCCCACACCACACATCAAACTGAAAAACTCATCAGTATCGTTTAGATACATCGAAAGTCACGTTTTTTCTATTATTTTACTATCGCGGATGGGAATCAGCGCTCACCTAATGTGCAAATGAGTAGTTGTAAGCTTGCATGGTCTAGATAAAATCGCAACACAGCGCGAAAATTAAGGCATTGAGTTTTGAGCTAATAGTTGTTGTTTTGGTATTCCTATTTGTCCTACTATTATGTTCTATTAGAAGAAATGCTTGTGAAAGCATTGGTAGATAATATTTTAATGTCTGATAGGATTTTAATGATTAAGAAGATCATAATGTACCGACCCTGCCTAGAGCAGGATAAGAACAGGATTATTATGATTTTGTCCTACTAGTAAAGACATAATAATGTCTTTACTAGTTAAACTTAAAACTACAAAACTATATTTTATGATATTTATTACCCTAAATAAACTTATATTAGGTATTATGGTGCAATAAAGTCATCAGTAAATATCCAAACAAAAGGCCATAAACTAGATTAAGGCCTCTTTATAATTTAAAATACCTCTACGGTGCAATGGCCTATTTTATGTCACGAACTGCAACTTTTAACGAACACTTCTCGCTTTTTTCAGAACAAAATATATGTAGAGACTTATGAGTTACAGATTTTTAGCGATACACCTTACTAAATAATATTTTTAAAGTTATTTTAAATGTTTTTTTTTTGTAGTAGGTAGGTATTTCTAATATTAATAATTAAACCTGAAATAGAATTTCAGATTTTTTACTCAATATATTTCTAACGGACATAAGTATTTAAATAAAACATTATCGTTTGAATTAATATACAACATTGAAAGACCCAATTACTTAACTTCTTTGACATTTGGCATAGTTTTTACATTACGACATGGGCCACAACGCCAACAAGTCAATTAACTCTGTAGATAATACAAATGAAGATTCTAACATAAGCGTTTATAATTTGTAAATCATAAGCATTGAAACGTGGCACATAAAGAGTCGACTAGGTTCTAACTTTCAAATTTAAGTTTCTGTAGAAGGTCGGTTAAATGCGAAATAACAATATACCTATGAAAATGAAAAAAGTCGACAAAACAAACAAACTAAAAGCAGGAAAAACTAAATAATTGACTAACGCCAATCAGACCAATAATTTACAATAATAACAAGCCTCATAGCTCAGTTGGTAGTAACTCTGCCTTCTGCGCTGTAGGCTGTGGGTTCGATTCCCACCCAGAGCAAACATTTGTGTGATGAATATAGATGTTTGTTCTGTGTTTGGGTGTTGTATCATATAGTACGTATGTATTTACAAAAAGTATTTAAGTAATTCTATCCGTAATCTAGTTCCCATATTACAAGCTATGCTTAGTTTGGGGCTAGATGGCGCTGTGTAAAAATTAATGTCCTGTAATTTAAATTTAAATTTAGGTCACCTATTCCAGTAACATCACCCTTAGGTCTCCACTCCATGCTCTGTTCCTCGTAACTTCAGCGATGAGTCATAGCGTTGAGTCACGGCATTCCTAGTCAGGAGTCACACCTGATGAAACCATGGGTCGTCGACCACGGTCATGGTCTGAATGTTCACAAGTGGATCGCTTACGGAACTGGATTGTAAATTAATGAGTAATATTACTGGTTTAGCCAAATGATGGAAATGACACACATCACCATTTAGCTCCAGAAAATGAAAAATTTATTCACCTCAGTGACTTCACCAAACATTCATAAGTAGTACTTATACTATGTCCAGTTGCAAAAATGCCAAGAATATATTTTAACCCCCTCTGTGGTCTTGTGGTTTAACCCGCATATTACATATCCAGAGGTCCCGGGTTTGATCCCCAGGGGAGCAATATTGTGCTTGGTTTGGTAAGTGGTAGGATTTTGTCATTTTACCTTATTCGGTCGCCATAATAACAATTTTTTTGAGGATTCCGGGTGAAATGCGCCTCCACCGTCAGCCTTATCTCGACTTGTTACCAGGTGAAATGAAGGCCAAGCGCATCCCCGTCGTAAAATATTAAAAAAAAAAAACACATGCAAATCTATCCAGATGCTACGGTGGGATTTTATTAATTCTGTTACGAAGTCTTTTTACTAAGAACGGTGGCCACTCAGCTGTTGTCCTCGAAACTTGCATAGAAAAAGCTGGTGACCAGAAGTTGCACAACTCACATCTTGAAAATATTGGGGTCGTAACACAACGGAAATACAGACGTGGAAGCTGATTTCATGTTTTTGCAGTGCACTTAAAAAATGGGACTCATAAATGTTATTCAGTCTTTTTTTTTTTAGCTTGAAAAATAAGTAAAGATGTGGCCTAAAATGAAGAAAGCTTGTCTAAAATTCACTCTGGCCTCCAAGATTGTGCTGGTGCGAAAAAACAGACCAGTGTAAAAAGTTCCTTACCAGTAAATTGATGCTATTAAAATGAAATAATAAAGGTAGAGGCAATACGATGAGTTCGACACAATGGAACATTTACAAGCACGTGTTGCAACCTGCCGTGTGTCTGCAAGTCCGGTGGTGGAAAGGGGATAGAGGGATTAGGGCAAAAATATCGTGCGTCATTATGTTATAGTTTTCATTATGCCGTCTCGTTATCTTACATCGAACAAGACGTGTACCAATGCATCATACACCATTTACATACACGCCCATGGATTTCGAAAAAGCTGACTAAGCGATCTCACCAGAAGAATAGATAGTAGGTAGATACACAGAAGCATTTTCACCCATACCCATCCGCCTGCCAAGCGTGATGGTTATGGCAAAACCCTCCAGCTTCGTAGGTGGCTTTATCCAGAAGTGGACACCAATGGGCTGTTGATGTAATGTGTGATTTTGGGATACGGCGTGGTTGATAAGAGACAAAAGACAGAAGTTTGCTATAAAACTAACGGGAATATTTATTATATAAATTACATTTTACGGAGTTACAATTTACGTAGCTTGCATCATGGGGTTTTTCTGTAACAAACAAAAATTGGGTTAGTTTTTTTTTTATAATGCGATAGCTCTTTATCTCTAGTATTGTCTAGCTCTAGATCTGAACTAGGATTAAGTTAACGATCGAATGAGCTATCCCAGGAGGTACTAGCTCTCCTAATACGCAACAACGGAAGCAAACAGTTTGGCAGCGGACTTTACAGAAAGTATTTATACTTATATACGGCACTTCTTAGTATGTTAGCAATTTTTTTTTTTTTGATATATCAGCCTAATCAGAATGGTAAAAATATAAAATAAGTCAGCAGTAACAAAATGCTTCAAGTTCCTCAAAAAAATCGCAGTATAGTTCCTTCAAAGGATCACTCGAGAAACTATTGCGAAAAACCGAATCTTTCAACATGCAAGAAAAAAGAAACTTGCAGCCAATGCAAAAAAAATCATTCATCCTCTCAGTATATTTTAAATATCCAACTTCGCCCTCTGCAAGTAGTTCCCACGTGCAAAGGCCTGCTATAAATCCATCCAACCTGCTCATCTTTTGCAGTATCCCACCATTTCCTCAGCCGGCCCAACGCCGCAACCTTATTTACCATAAGCACATATCGGTAGAAAATAATTATAGCGTAATCCCACGTATTTTGTTCTTATTTAAAGCCGCACGCCTTTTATACTGCAACGTATTTATGTAGTAGCATTTTACTTTGACCTTTATCTCACATAATTTTTCAACAAAAATTCAACAACAAGTTATGAAAACGCCGAAAGTGGAAGCACATCTCACCCGGAATCCTTAACAAACTGAGGAACTGGCTATCTTACCTCTGAATGTTGGAACACAACAATTTAAGAATTGTTGTTATGGCGAAATAATGAGGTAAGACTTCAACAAAGTTCTACCACCAACCAAACCAAGCACAACACAGAAACGTATTACGAGCATATTTTGTGAAGCGTTTTTTTTAAAGGACAATACGCTGGCCTGATTTTGAATCAGGAAGGTGACAGCTTTGCGCGGACATATATAATTACTACTTTTCAAACAAATTGCAACTCTAACTTAAGAAATTAGAGCTAAAAATGCAAACACAGTGCCTAGTTTATGAATGAAACAGCAGTACTGGACTCCAAAATCCAGACAAATCTAATAGACAAACAATAATCAAACACAAAACCTGAGCCCGAGGACATATTGTCTTCCGATCCGCTTTCAATAACCAATCGGAAACAGACAAATGCAATCGGCGCGGGCTTTGGACAAACAGACGAAAATTGGACCAAAAAGAACGTAAGTACGTAAGTCCATGTGGTTTTGGTCAATGCGAATTCCGTGTAGTACTAGGGGTAGTCAGAGCCACGTCAAGCTTAATAGGTAGTAACCATTATTAGACCTCTTGCGGTTTAGGTTGTGGGTTTGGTTCTCTCCCAGGACAAACATTAGCTTGTTCTGTATTTGGGTATTTATCACATCATAAGTACATGCTCGTGATTCGATAAACACCCAAACATGTATTTACAGGAGGCTTAACACCTTTATGCCTCAAATTGACGGGCGCAATGCAGTGCCGTGTAGGCTATGTTCCTTGTGTATTTGGCCTACGCAGTAAGGCATTGTTATAGCCATAGATTGCATTTAACATCAGGTGGGCTACGTGCTCGTTCCGTTTCCTAGTTGTATAAAAAAAAAACATACATTCTTATTATACTCTCCGTCATTTAGAATGTGATAAAATGTCTATTATTATTTTTTTACATAATAACATAAGGATGCATCATTTATGACCTAGTTTTCAATTACTTGCAAACAACAACGAACCCTAAAAACCATAGAAATGCAATCGGCGACCACAAAGCCTTCATGACTCACAAACGATTGAAATGTACAAACAGAAAAAAACACCTTTACATACAACTATACCTTTTTAAAACCAATCTTGTACCAATCAGTTATGGTTTAAAATTGCTTGTGCAGAACAACTCCATAGGTGGCAACGGACGGGCGGTACGATTGCAAACAGAACCGATTTACGCAATAAAAGAAAGGAAGGCGGTGTCAAATCCCATACAAATAGCGAAAATACAGTAGAATAACAGAAACTGACCTTTTACTTACAAAGGGGCTTAAAGTCCCGCTGGGTTCGAAAATAGCTCGGAAGGAGCTAACGTCTTCACTGTTGACCGTGACAATTCTTATTGATCGTTTTTAGGGTTGCCAATTGTGAATTTGATGATGTTCTATTAATAGTGTGAGATTAATGATTCGAAACGTTGATTGGAGTGAACAAAGTCAATGCACCAATATCATGAAGAACGAACATGTTGAATTTATTGAAATATTTTGTCCTTTTAAGCAATGCCATCAGATTTCTTACAAAGAATTGAAGTCCCAAAATCCAAGCACCAATTGACCATAGGTCTACGCTGAGGTTGATAAAAGTCTGTCAGAAAATAATATAAATAATAATATGTTCATTCCATTTTTTTGTGTATGAGTCAGCTCTTAGCCTCAAAACTTGCACTAGTATGACGTCTAGAAGGTTCAAGAAAGTTTCAAGAAAGTTTAACAGCACGTACACTGTTGTTTTCATTCAGAAAATGAATCAGAAGACAGGAACTGCTCATGTATATATTTTAGCACCAAATCGCTATTAAACTCCTTCTATCCTAGAGACAAACCAAATTGAAAAATGACAAAAAATCGGACAACCCTATTTCTAAACAGCTTTGGCCAAACACTGATCACTTACAATGTATATTACAACTTTGGACAATACGTTGTAACAGCGCGGCGACCATTTTTATTTAAAACGACCGATTTAGTCACCCTTTTCAACTATTTATTGTCCTAATTAGTTCCTCTTCTTTGTGATTTTTTCAAAAATAAAGCAATGCGTATATATTTCTAAAAAGGAATGAAACTTCTGAACAATAAACGATGGAATTGTATTCGTTTGTGTCTGGAATAAGCGGTGACTTAAATGGTAGTTGGCAAAATAAAGTCATAATAGCATTTTAGTTAAAACATTGTTGCTTGAATCGTTGGGTTCAAAGAAGACCTAGTAAATTAGTTTCGCACTGTTTCAAGAAAGTTGTACTGTTTCGATACAATGACAATAATGTTCTGGAGGAGTGGAGTGGCAACACAATATCTGAAACCTTTGTAAAACTTCCACGTAGGTACATGCGGCTCTTTGCCAAATTATAAATTTGTTCAGCAAATAAAGATTTTCAATAAGGTGGGAATGAGTGGAAAGTATCTCCCCAGAAGTAAAACAGAAGGAAAATTTAAAAATCTTCCCCACCAGTGTAGTCAGACTGTAGGTTTATATGGAACAGACGAAAAAAAAAACAATTGTTTTTGGTAAAATCTATATGTAATTAATTTCTATTTGGGAAAAATCTCGCGAACGTAAAAGCTCTGCATTAGAACAGCGTAAACTATCATAAAACTGCAAGAAACTAACGATTTGGTATATGTTCACAATATTTTGTTTGTCTGGGAACAAGGGTTTACCAATTTACCAATTCAGATATTATTTTTTTTAGACAGACAGAAAAACAGACATACAAATGTTCACAATGATAAAGGCCTTAGAACCCTAAAAGCTGTCCTAAGTCCGGTTGGTACTAATCAGTTCGCTGGGTACAGTCAGAGCGCGGGTGTTGTTTCTGGAATGCTTCGTCTTAGACCTCATCCCGGCCTGGCAAGCATTGAAGTCAAGAGGTTATCCCAATTAAAAAAAACGTGTTTGTGTATTTAGGTACGCACGTAAGAAGTTATACCTACTTCTTTCGAGTAGCAAAACGAAAATAGATTAATAATAATGTTTATTCATACAACCGCCTCTGTAGTCTAGTAATAAATAAATGGGAGTACAATATTAAGTTTGGTCTGGTTGATGGTAGGACTTTATTGAAGTAACAGATAAGTCAAATCAATAAACCCACTTAAAAAGTTAATAATGTTAAAAACCTTTTATATCGCGAATAGGTACTTACAATAAGTTATCATTCACCACCATATATATATAATTTAAAATCACTCACAAGTACCTACAGATGTATGAATGTACATTTTTTAACTCGATTGATATTTATGTAAGTGTTTAAATACATACGAAGGTATATAGTTTAATAATTAGGTAAGTACCTCATTACTGTTACACTCTTTGAACTAGTTTGAATATAGTTATGTGACAATTATTACCGACCAACTTCATGTTGTCGGTTTTACGTGTCGGTGTGCGCGCATCGCATGTTTTTTTTCAAAACGTAACAAACTTCATGGTGTCCTCTTTTAGGTGTCGTGTCGGGCGCGCAACGTAAAAAAACACAAAAAATAAGTCCCTATAGCTTAAAAAAATAACTTTCTTTAGATTTTCCAAACGCACCAAAAGAAGTATAACTTTAAAAAGGACGCGATACTCACTTCAAAGTGCATAGTTTCGGGTCCATAGACAGCAGGTAGTTGTTCAGGCTGTTCTCGCAGTTCATGTACGCCATCCCGAAGCCGAGGCCCGAGCCGATGTACGTCGGCCACTTCCTGAACCCTCGGAAGAAGAAGCTGCCCATCATGCTGCCGATCACTAGACCCGTTACTGAAAAGGACATTTGCACATCAACGACACTCAAGCACCGGTGATGCACAATGCCGTGAATTGGACAAGAATTTAACCGCTTCCGTGGTGGTCCGCCTACCGGTGTCAGATCCAGAGGTCTCTCGGGTTTGATCCCCAGGGAGAGTACAATATTGTGGTTTGGTAGGTGGTAGGACTTTGTTTAAGTCCGCCTGGCTAGCTACCACAAGCTTACCTAATTCTGTCGTCATAACAACAATTCTTAATTGTTGTTTTCTGGCGTTGAGGTAAGATAGCCAGTTCCTCCGATTGCTGAGGATTCCGGATAAAGTGCGCTTGCGCTTTCGGACTTATCATTACTTAAAAAAATCTTCACTATAGCAATGGTATCGTTGCAGGATTACATTTTACGATTATACCATTGTGAAGCGATTGGTTCAATAGAATCAGGGTCTAGATCAACTGTTCGCAACACTGAGATTTTTCCTAAACTAGCTGAAGAAATAACGAGAAAGAGAGAGCTTCAACTACAGAGCTATTTCAGTAGCTTTGAATATCCACATTCTTTATTATATCATGAATTGAATATTCTAACAAAATGTTTTATAGTTACTCAGAACAAAGATAGCTCCTTCAGTGCTGAACAATCCTTCGTGCTACTACATACTGTAGTTAAAAACCACACAAACGTAATACATATGACTTACAGAGATCAAACCATGAAACATCGCACTTATTTTGACGTATTCAATGTATCCTTTATTGTTTCTATACCGACTGAAACCTTACGTGACCAGCGCAGTAAATAAAAATAAATAATAAAAGAGTACATCTACATACATACAAAGAAGGCAATATAAAATTTAAGGTTGTATCAACATAGAAAATGTAAACCAATTAGTATTTTCTTAAATCCATTTTTTGTTCACGACTTTAGGACTTAAGGACCTTGGTCTAAATAGTAAACAGTTTGCCTTGCTTAATTTCTTCTGAATCGGTAATTTCAAAATGAATATTAAATACGTTTGTATGGGAGTGCAAATATTAGGTACTCAGGGGCCTTCTTAGATAAACTATATCTTTACCTCCATATCTTTTCAAGACTTGCGGTCGATATATAATAAATTATATGCCTTGTAAATTTCAAGTTTGGGCTGTACGGTACTTGTCACGTAGGCAATTAGAAACACACCGTTTTCTTGCACAAAGTACACGTAATTCACATGATAATTCTAGAATTAATATCTACATAAAGAACTGATTTGGAACTAGGTCCTTACAAGTTTTCACCCCGAAATCAACGAAGCATGCAGCATATCTTTCTTCGAAGTCTCGTTTATCAGTTTTATTCATTTCTCAATGTACTATGTTACGAACGATAGCTTTCTACGAAAACACATTGCAGCTTCTGAGAAGTTCCTATTGAAAGTCCCTATTTTTGCTTGACTTTAATATTTTACACGAAATAAGAAAAATACAACACAAAACTATTTATTTTACACTTTGACATTCACAAAACATATTACTGTGACAGCTCATAGATTTTTCGTTGCAAAGAAGAAAGAGGTTTGAATACTCTGTAGTACCTACAGAAAGAAGGTTGAAATCGGAGAGTACAGAGTTTGAGTAGCACTTTCCCAGTTAATAGTAGTGTGGAATGTACAAAAGTAAATCTACATTTGTTGTTTATATCTAGATATGGCAGTGGATAAGTGGAGCGGCGCAGATCACCTATTTGTGGCGTTGATTGTGCCCAACGTTTAGACGTAATGTGGGTGAAATGATGATGGGTACGTGGGTAAGTGAAAAATAGCTCAGTGTAGGAATAAAATCCCCGACAACCTTGCATAACCTCATCGAGATCTCGATACGGTAGGATCTTGTTACAATAATGTAGAAAAAATCTAGCTCATTATAGATTTCTTATACATTCTGTTTTTTATGGTACATTGGGTGAGCACTTTGTTTACCATCAGCTCACCTATTGTCATGTTATGATAAGGTCAAAGATGGAAACGCACTTCACCCGGAATCCTCAACAGACTGAGAATCTGGCTATCTTTCCTAACGCACTTTAACCGGAATTACAACCAGACAGAGAAACTTACTGGGAAAAAAAATATTTTTTCTAGATGCCGAAACACAACAATTTAGAATTGTCGTTATGACGACAGACTTAGGTACAATGGTAGTGGGTCTGCTTGGCTAGGCGGACAAACCAAACTAATCCCAATTTTGTATTCCCAGCCATCAAATCCTAGGCAAACCACTAGACTACAGAGGCGATCTAGGATGAGGGGCCAGCTCTTCTCTTCCTAGAGGCTGTTTTTCTTCCAAGCGCTTTTTCTTGATGACATTGTGGCCATAAAACAACATAAACATAGACGCAGGTAACCGATTCCACGTCTTTGCTATGTGCATTATAAAATATGTTAGAAAGCGCTTACCTCATTAAGATGGGATATTAACAATTTGCAGTGCGTCTGAATTTCCTATTGACGAATGGTGACATCGAAATGAGGTCATGAAGCTCCTGTGCATACTCACCGTACTAATATCCTGTAAAATACCGACAAACACGCCACATCGTGAACATGGCTAAAGTTGTCGAGCCTTACTTGGCTTTACTTGATCGAGTAGAAGAATTGAAGGCAAGCTGGCAAGCTGGCACACGAGAGGACCTACAAAAATAATTTAATAATGCTAAATCCCCTCATTGCACGCTTTGGGATGCTTCAAGGAGGTTCAAGTCCCGTAGTTTCAAGTTTTTGATTTGTGATGTTCTCATTAAAAGCTTTCTCTCAGCATATCTGACTATCTTCTCAAAGTCAAACATCTGTCAATTATGAGGCTTCTGTCTTCGACTCAATCAGGGTTGTCAATTTCGTCAATTACCCGGAAACCGCTTTGATAAGACATGCAAATGCTGTTATATTCGGTGCCATCCCTAGCTACGATTAAGCTTGCAGGTTTGTGGAATAGCTTATTTAAAGATAGTTGGTTTAAAATCCTCAATATTATTTAACTGGCTCTGTAGTACTAGTTCACACTCTTTTGCCTTGCTTTTAATTGTATTTTCAGATGAAATTAAGCAGCACAAACCTGGATTATCATTGTCCGATTATACCAGCTATTAAGTACATTTATTTTGAATTCGACATATTATTTTAGAACTGATCGAAAAATTGCGTTTGTATGGAAGCAACATCAGAAATGGCCATGACCAACTATAGAGTAGCTGTAGTTTGCCGTGGCGATAGCGGCTTAAGAATTGACCCCTACAACTCAGCTTATGGATATCGTAAAAGCCGACTAAGGGATCTCAGAAGAAAGCCAGCAGCTTCCTGCTGGGTATTATGTTTACCTTTACCTGCGATCACTAATCCGCCTTCCAAGCGTGGTGATTATGGTAAAAACCATCCAGCTTTGGAGAAAGCTCTGTCTAGCGGTGGGCACTAATGGCCTGTTGATGATGTATGCATAACCAGCCAGAACACCGAGAGATTCGAACCAAGATTATTATAATACTAAATGCAAATGTAACAATTCCGAGAAGTATTTAATTGCAGACAGCGCCATCTAGCCCCATAACTTAGCAAAGCTTATAATAAGGAAAATTTACTACCCTACCTGATATAATTTCAGGAGCTTCTTACAGGATGGCAGTAAGGTTGAACACATCTCTCTGTCCTGCTAGCACTGTGTATATGATTAGGCTTGCAGGCTTGCAGCTTGTTTAGCGCTAAATCCTTTGTCTATTACTAGTTGGAACCGGTTTAGTCCAGTATATACCGGATCAATTATGTGTGATTTGGCTTGAATGAACGTGCCTTGTTTAGAAATGTTGCAATTGGCTAGTACTTTGTGAAGTAGAAAATTGAGTTCTGTGACTCGTTAACTAGTCAAATGTATTGTTTTATTCGACTTGTTTTATTAGATTGTTTAATTATATGTTTTATGTATTGCGGGTCTCTACTTGCATTTCATTAGCAATTAGATAACCTTTCGACACATAATCACATTTGTCCAAAAATTACATCCCATCACAGACATTTCTTTATAACTTCCTACCATAATGCTTGAAACTTAAAAGTATTTTTTTAATAACAATACTTTTTTCCTAATTGATCGTATCTAAATACAATATGATAGAAACGTTCAAATATTCGGGATTATACCAGTTATAATTAGTCTTTCGGAATTTTGATTTAAATGAATTTTGCAATTTGAATATAAAATATTTGGTGATGTTATACTCGGAATAGGTTTCGGGGTTTTGAGTACCTTCCAAGTAAAAATTGTTTTGGTTTGCTAAATTCGGATAGTTTAATTTCTAATAGTCTTCTGTATATTATAAATTAAACTATCTGAATGTAGCATAAGCAGTTATAGGTCATCGTGATCAATTTAGTCCACTTTACGTCCACTGCTGAACATAGGACACAATGTTGTCAATCTAATAAGCACCTAAGTATATTGCTTATTAAATGATAAATGATTATTGTTTTTTTGGTTGTTGACTACTAATGGTTCAGTGATTTGTGAACTGCAGGAATGCACTTTGAATCTTTCTATATCTATGTATTCATAATATTGTATGGTCAAATGATTTGCTAGCCAATTCGATGGAATTTTGCTAAAAAACATGTTCATGAAATGATCTTAATACTTAAATAAATACTTTGCAATGTTAAATGTTATGTTTATATAGTATGTAGGTTTGTATGGATATATATATAGGACCATTTTACATAATATGTCATCCAGCTGTTACTGGTAATTTATGTATCAATCAATACTCCAATACCTCAAGTAGGTACTTTCCACTTACCGGAAACAATTACACTAAATCAAGCAAATCAAATCAGCATTACGGATTGGGATTGAAATCATAATTGGGCATATTAATTGTCTATGGATTAGCTTCAGTAGAATCCTCTTGAGGGCTAGTAGTGCCGGAGCCAGGAAAAGAAAATCTTTCACGTTACATTTAGTAGAAATATCACTTTATACATGCTTTAAATTACATAGACTGACCTTAGATAATGTTTCGCGTAATGCCTTCCTCCGATAAAACAGTAGCCAAAATAATATATAAAGTTAGTGCTTACTTGAAGGGAACTACGAATTAATGAATGAATGAAAATACTTTATTGCATATCTTAAAAACAGAACTAGATAACTGAAAAAAATTATATTCCATGGGCGGTCTTATCGCTAAGAAGCGTTTTGTTCCAGACAACCTGCGGATGGAGAGGATTTCATGGCTAAAGAGGTGGTTGGTGGTGCACACATTAACTACTAAAGGACGACAGGGACTACATGAAAGGAAGTTTACCACTTTCCCTCAAGCTAATGGACGTATGCATCCTCCCCGTTCTAACATATGGTGCGCAGACCTGGTCTTAGGCCAACGCCCTCAAGTCCAAGCTTAAAGTTTGTCAACGTGCAATGGAACGCAGCATCTTGGGTGTTAACCGTACAGGATGTAGCGACGAGAGCTGCCATGCTAAAATGGAACTGAGCTGGCCATGTCTGTCGCATGTCAACTCATCGATGGACGAGGGTGGTCACCGAGTGACGCCCAGACCCGGCCAGGAGGCGTTGCGGCAGACCTAGGCGCAGATGGCGTGATGAGCTAGACGTATTTCTCGAAGACTGGAGGAATGATGCCCAAGATCGGGAAGTCTGGAGGGAGTGGGGGAGGCCTGTGCTCAGCAGTGGGACACTGACGGCTTTATATAATATTAGGTCCTTACATATGAAATTGGCGTTTTGTCGTACTGGCCACTTTGATCTTAAATATCTCCCCTTTGGTTAGGAATTCCAAATTCAAATTTAAACAGCTATTTACTCATGCATTTGTGTTTCGAAAACCGTAATTCATTTGTTTTTTTCTCTTTTGCTTTTTTTTTCTGCGTCACTCATTTCACAAAATGGAAAACTTAAAATATCGCATTATTTACGAGTACGAGTTCCACCGTGGCACCAGTGCTGCAGAAACGGCTCGAAGGATTAATGATGTGTATGGTGGTGGTGTCGCAAAAGAAAACACGGTGCGTTTTTGGTTTCAACGCTTTCGTTCTGGAAATTTCGACCTGCAGAACAAGCCCCGTGGACGGCCGGAGACCAAGGTCGATAATGATTAATTGAAGGCTATTGTGGAAGCAGATCCATCGCAAACCACATCACAGTTAGCTGCAGGCTGCGGTGTTAGTGACAAAACCGTTTTAATCCACTTGAAGCAAATTGGGAAGGTGAAAAAGCTTGAAAGGTGGGTACCTCATGAATTGAGTGAAGCAAACCGACAAACGCGCGTCGACTGCTGCGTCACATTACTCAACCGGCACAATAATGAAGGAATTTTAAATCGGATCATTACATGTGATGAAAAGTGGATCCTGTACGATAATCGTAAACGCTCATCGCAATGGCTGAACCCTGGTGAACCAGCAAAATCTTGCCCCAAGCGAAAATTGACTCAAAAAAAAGTTACTTGTAAGCGTTTGGTGGACTAGTGCCGGTGTCGTACACTATAGCATTCTTAAATCTGGTCAGACGATTACGGCTGATATCTATTGTCAGCAACTGCAAACCATGATGGAAAAGCTCGCTGTTAAACAACCGAGACTTTTCAATCGCTCTACGCCACTGCTGCTTCAAGACAACGCTAGACCACACACGGCCCAACAGACGACTACCAAATTAGAGGAGCTTCAATTGGAATGTCTAAGACATCCACCGTACTCTCCGAACCTTGCTCCAACAGATTGCCATTTTTTTCGAAATTAACTTCTTGCAAGGAAAAAAATTCAATTCCGATGAGGCAGTCCAAACCGCTTTCAAAGATTTCATTGATTCCCGTCCGAATGTTTTTTTTTAGTAAAGGGATCAATGAACTACCTATAAGATGGCAAAAGTGTATAGATAGCAATGGTACATACTTTGATTAATAAAATATATTTTTAATATGAAAAAATTGCCTTTATGTTCCTCCCATACAAAACGCCAATTTCATATGTAAGGACCTAATAATAAGTACTTACAATTTGTCGTGGCAGTCGCGGCTTAACAATGGACCTCTCCATCTCAGCCCATAGATGTCGTAAGGGATTTTACCAGAAGAAGGGTAGCAGTTTCCTTCTGTGTATTATCTACACATTTACTGCGATCACCAATCCGCAAGCCACGTGTGGTGATTAAGGCTAAACCCTTCAGCTTTCGAGGAGCCTCTGTCCAGTAGTTACTTACAATACAACCTAGTATGTGGAAGTAGGTATAATTGTTGAATATTTAGTGTGGAGTAGTATTTGTGTGTGTGTTTTTGTGCTATTGTGATAAGTTGATCTCTGTAAGAGTCTGAGCAACGGGACATTGTGTGTGATAATTTTATCTGATACCAAAGAACCGATCGCTCCCTGTCTCCTTGACTACTAAGGCTTATGTGGGTTGGTTCCTAGTACGGTATTCAGTGAGTTGAGTGTAGGAGCTCCGAAGCTCACCAATAGGGCTTAGCTTTCAAAGGCCTAGTGTCTAAAATAATGAACGTCAAATATTTAGTGGCACTGCTCAGTTAGGTATGCGATACAAAAAGCACAGACATCAATATTATAACGAGAGAACTATTATGAATATATGAACATTTACTTTTTGAAACGTTTGAAATGTTTTATCTTACAACAATAAAGTGAAAATATCTACCGCCTCTGTTGTCTAGTGGTTCAATCTACCGATTTTAGATCCATAGGTCCCGAGTTCGATCCCCCTTGGGGTACATTATTGTGCTTGGTTTGGTTGGTGGTAGGACTTGTTTCAATTCCGTCTGGCTAAGTCCTAAGTCTGTTACCATAACAAAAATTACAAAATGTCGTGTTTCGATAGGATAGCCAGTTCTTGAGACTTGAGGATTCCGCGTAAAGTGCGCTTCCACCTTCGGCCGCAGCGCCAAGCAGTTAGCTGTATGATATACAGCTCCTGGTAAAGTTTCCTCCATCGTAGACCACAGTTTTTTCCAAGTAGCGACCAGGTAAGTCTCGAGGCCAAACGCTTACCCATTTCCAATAAAATAAAAACTGTTTTATAATCTACTTATAATGGAGCGGATATGAGGTTAGTAGACTGGAGAAAGGAAAACATTATTCACTTTGGCCGTATCAAACCAGGTGGCCAGATCAAAACATCATCTTCTTCTGTGCCTCTTCCCATTATTCAGCATTTGTCAGCAAACACATCAATTAGGTACCTTCACTTGCCTCCACGTCCCTCTATTTCGCCACACAATCATTATATTCTCACACACTCACCCACGCGCAGCTCACCCATTTACACTGCACACACATACCCACCCACACTCTTACAATGAACACTCATACAAAAACACACATAGCAGGTGTGTATTTATTCTCAATTTTGTTCACTGTTGGTTTAGTTTTGATATATCTTTGATATATAAAAAAAACATAATTAAAAAAAATGTGTAATAAAAATATGTAAATCTTAAATACGTCTGTATCCTAAATAGTTCATGAGTATATTTTAGTAACTTCTGTGAGAGAAAATAAATAGATATATTATTAATTGTCCCTCGTTCTAACGAACTAAATGTTGAGTCAGCTTTTAAAAAATAGTGGCGCATATAAACAATTCTTTATAGCATTAGTATGAGGTTGCTCATACTAAACATGTTTTTTAGTTTGTCACGCTTTAACGGTAAATGGTTAAACGGACTCATGATTAAATTCAGCATGATGATAGAATGATCCCGAGAAAGACTTCAGACATAATAATATTCTTCTTTCGTAGGGTTTCGTACCCAAAAGGTGCCTATTACTTAGCCTCCGCTGTCTGTTTTGCTGTTAGCGGGCTGTATCTAAAAGTATAGCTGAAACAACAGATAATTACAATAATATTATTAAAAACGAACAGAAACATCCAAGAACAGGTGATTTTTAACGATTTTCTCTGTCATATAGTTAATTCTCAGTGCGATTATTGAAGAAGTCCTTACCTTGATGTATTAAAACGATAACTAAAATTCGGCCAAATTTGAGTCGGACCTACACGAATCCTCTTGAACGAAATGCAAAAAAGTAGCATATTTTTACTCGAATTGTGGGTTGAAAACCTCAGTTTACTTGCGTGTCAGAACCACACTTGGCTGGAGAAATTGTGGACAGAAGTGTTCTGTGTTTCAAAACCTCTCTCAAAGGATTAAGAGCTACATGACAGAAAGGTATTCCATATTGCCATTATCAAAACTTATTTCGCTTTGAAATACAGGTAGGATGTTCACCTATGTATAGTGCCTCTTTGAACGTTAGCCTCAAATAAAGGCTTTCATTAAAACCGTTCACACGTCGCCCACACAAAACTCCTAATTTAATAAAGCCACCTAAACGTAAACCTTTCCATTTGAATTCAATGCACACCCTTTTAATGTGGTGTCCGGGAATTTTTAATTTGTAATCCCAGGTTTATTACGGTCCTTTTCCGTTCAATTGCGAAAACTGAGAACTTATTTCGTAGAAGAAATTGTCTGATCTTGATGTTTAAATTTTATAGAAAATTTTCTCCTTGCATATATTTTCATGCAATAAGTAATAAATGTTAAGCCACAGTGTTAGCTTTGGATTCTTCTGACGACTGTACAATTACGTTGTGGTCCCAAATGCCTGAGAAAATGTTATTAAATTTATGAATCAGCCGATTGGCACCGTCGTCCTTTTTCACAGCGGTCCCAAACCTGTCTGTCAGTATAAATGTATTAAATTATTTTTCTGTACGTATTATAAATGTATAGTGCTTGTTATCTACCACCTATATGGTCTATTCTGTGCAATGGAGTCGCTGGTTTTTGTTTGTGGTTACGACTGAATGATCACAACACTCGTGGAAGGTCCAACTGACAAGCGAGATATCGGAACCAGCGTCAAACTTCAAACGTGTGTTCCGTCGCACGGGAGAGCTAGTGTCTTTAGGGAATGCTTTTTTTTCTTTTTTTTTAGCAATTGTTGTTTTGGCAACAGAATTAGGCAAGATGGTGGTAGCTAGCTAGGAGGACTTAAACAAGCCCTACCACCAACCAAACCAAGCACAATATTCTACTCCCCCTGGGGATCGATCTCGGAACCTCTGGATCTGACACCAGTAGGCAAACCACTAGAATTGTAACCACCTCCGTGGTCTATTGGTTCGTAGAGATCATCCGTGCTCTTTTCTTGAGCTAGACAAGCCGTAATATGTATAAAAAGAGTAAAAAGAAAAGGCAACACCGATAGTTAAACTCAAATCTATAAACCTACTTAAAAAAGTTTATTACATCAAAAATATTTTAATCACGAATACTCACAACTCATCACCATATTTAGTTTCAAATCACATAAAAGTACACAATGTATATAAATGTATTGTATATGTAAATATTTCTTCCATCGCCACTAATATATCACTATCATCATTTTTCCTAAACGTGCCAAATGAGCCACTCAGTTTGTTGAGGATTCCAGGTGAAGTGCGCCTCCACCTTCGGTCTTATCTTAACTTGTTACCAGATGAGATAAAGCTAAGCGCCCGTCATACAATTAAAAAAAAAGTTTTACTTAACAAAAATAAAGAACGAAAGATCAAAGAGCTCTAGAACTAATAAAATGACCCAGACTGTTGATAAACAGTACACCCTTAATTGGGGTGTGATTTCCATCCCCTATAAAAATATTGTCACAGCGAATTATGCAAATCTTTTGACTTGAAAGTATAATTCACTAATTGCTCAAATTGCTTCAGGGTATTTGCTGTATCTTAAAACGAATTAAATGATATTATGAGGACTTAAAGACCTTTGAAGGAATGAAGTTGCATCAGATGAATATTTAGGGGTATTAGATGCTTAATACAAGCCCTGAAGCGCTTCTACCGGTAAAGCTGTTTAGAAAATATTAAAATGTCTTATGTATTTATTTTCTACGAAGTCATCCACAAGTCCCAACATCATCGTTAAATCTCTCTTAATTATAGAGCCATCTTTTACCTAATTTAACCTTAATACCTTTAATATTCCTCGGTTCAAACGTTTAGGGTAGGTGTTCACGGCTATAGCCGTGAATATTTATATTTGTATATTTAGATACCGAGCCCGGTTACTATTTAGATACCGGGCTAGGTATCTAAATAGTAACTTAAATAGTACCCTCACAGCTCACAGCTCAGTAGCTCTGCCTTCTGCGCTGTATGTCGTGGGTTTAATTCCCACCCAGGACAAACATTTGTGTGATGAATATTGATGTGTGATCTGTGTTTGGGTGTTGTATTATAATGATAAGTATGTTTTATATGTACTTAATTGTTTTATATATAGCTGGCGCTGTGTGAAATTATTGTTCTGTTATATCAACTAACCATGGGAAAGAAATTTCTGACACCAACCATTATCTCTGAAATCACAACATGATACAAAATAAAACGTTTCAAAATGAAGTGAATGGGTGTTTCATCAAGATATATGTGAAATTTTAATTTGAAATGATACTAATTATTACCCTTGATGAGTTCTCATTCTCCAGACTCCGGTCTTCTTCAAGGCTGGTAGCTACTTGGGGATTTAGTCTAATTAATTTCTGTTTTTCATCGTATAGCTGAATGTCTAACATACAATCAACGCACAGCCCAAGAGAGCCCAGAGGTCCTAAAGTTTTTTTCAATTAATTGTAGCTTCTGTTTAAATAGCCTCATAGCTCAGTTGCCACTCAGGACCAAACATGTGTGATGAATATAGATGTTGGTTCAGTGTTTGAGTGCTGTATTGTATGATAAGTATGTATTTAGAAAAAAATAATTAAGTATTCTCTCCATAATGTAGTTCCCATATTACAAGCTCTGCTTAGCTTGGGACTAGATAGCGATGTGTGAAATTAAAGTCCTGTAACATTTATTTATTTATTTTTGTAGTGTAGTGGTAAGTACCTACACGAATTCCCACCCGATGATGAGAACGAAGTCCCGAACGTTTCATTAGTATTATAATATTCTGACGAACACTTAAAACTGTACTTCCTTGCTCCACCTAACCCTTAAGTCATCAGGATTCGTATCTGCTAATATCATCTACTTTCATCATTAAAACCCCGAAAACAAGGAAAATCTGTATGACGAATCGCTACAAATCCTCCATCCCTCTTTATGACAGGCTCTGCCAAATTACCAGCAAATTTGCAAGATTCATCTGCACAGATCTGCACCAGCTTACAAATGGTCTCATCCAGTTTACGGCTGGTTTGAGCTACGTTTTATAGTTGCAATTTTACGAGTCCTGATTACCTTGGTGATTGGGTTGGTTGAACTGGGAGATTGGGTTTATTGATTAAAAGTTAATTAAGGGCTCTAGCGGTCGTCAATCTGTTGCAATACAAGTCTTTTATATTCACTACTCACATCAATAATTTTAGCATCACCTCCACAATACAAAATGTCTACTATTAGGATATAGGTATCCTTTAAATCCTAGAAAAGCCAAACTAGTTTACATGGTATGGTATTTTGTTCATCAAACCAAAATGGCTGCCAACTGCAACCAATTGTGGGAAAAGCTAAACTAATTAGCGTAACTAGTCTGCAACCAACGAAATTCGATGTGATGTGACAATAAGTGTTAATCGCCGTACTAATACTACGATTAACAATGAACCATTGACCAAGTTAATAAATCACTTTGAATCTAAATATGTATACGTGACGCTCAATGACTGACATCAATGCACAGCCTGAGATCCTAGAGACTTGTCATTTTCAGGGTAGCTTTTGTAGTGCACTGCAAAAGGTTGTAGTAGAAATTCAACCGGATTTGCCAGCCGATTAAAAAAAAGGAATAAAACAAAGTGTTTTTTTATTTCAAAGCGCTCAAACAAACGAACCAATCAAACCGATCATAAATACACGTTCCATCCATGACGTCACTAAAACCGAAGCCGAGCGGAGTCGCGTCATAAACCCCCTTGATGAATTCTATGCAAATGCATCGTCTCCTGTCTAGTGGGCATTGTTCTGATGAGTCGTTAGTACGAACGATTCTGGTATCATTTCACCGGTTAAGTGGCAGCTCGTCATTTAGGGATGGGTTTATGATTTTGGCTGTTGATTATGTTTTGGCGCCCAACGTGGGGCATGTTTTAGTAACAGTAATAAAAATAATAGTATGGTCACTCCACTCACGAATGGTTTCCCTGGAACTTCCTGGAAATGATTCACTACTGATCACTATTCAGAACGTGGAAGCTTATGAGGATCAACTATTAGGGGGTAGTCAGAGACACGTCCAAACTTATTTTCGGCACATGCCTACTGTTTTCAAGGTCAATATTTGACAGACTGCAAGCCCAACACCGCTTAGCGGAATACTAGCCATTGACACGTGTTATTTCTTTACAAGTTGCGGTAAGGCCGAAGGCGGAAGTGTTCTTCACCCGGATTCCTCAAAAATCTAAGGAACTGGCTATCTTACCTGTAAATGCCGGAACAACAATTTTAGATTTTTATGGCGGTAAAATGGTGGTAGCTAGCCAGGCGGACTCAAACAAAGTCCTACCACCAACTAAATCAAGGACAATATTGAACTCCCCCTGAGATTGAACCCGTGACCTCTGGATTTCACACTGATAGGCAAACCACTAGACCACAGAGGCGGTTAACAACACTCTTAAGGATGACCAGTGATCTATATTGAACTTTTTGCTATGTTTCTGCTTTAGCACAAATCATTATCTATAATAATCTCGAAACGCCAGACAATCAAACAAATTTGCTGTTAGAACCGTTTTTCTCATATCAATATTCTGCCCGTTCACATGTTTTCGTGATCTATATACCGTCTGATTTATGAATCTGTATCGTAGTCTCGTCAATCTCCACTTTGATGAGAGACTACTCGGATTACAGCAGAGCAGAATGCAAGCAGTAAACTTTATGACTATGCAAATACGGGGGGTTGCGACGTTAAACCTAAACCCTCAATATGTAGGCGTGCGGATTGCTAAATTAAACAAGTTGACTTTTAAGACCTATCGAGTTGTTAACACAATTTATTGGGCTATGAATAGAGAATAAGATTTTTGTAAACATCTTAAGAATTTTTCTAATAATGAGTTTTATTTTGAATGTGCAACGGGAAAGCGCTTGGCATTCATCTCACCTTTGGTTACATGTTGCGATAAGGCCAAAGATGGAAGCTCACTTCACTCGGAATCGGAAGATGGTGATAGCCAAGCGGACTTAAACAATGTCCTACCAACAACCACTTGACATCGTTGATATTATTAAAAATAACAATACTGGTGTATCAGATACAAAAATAATATCGGATTATATCACCACCTCTCTTGATATGCTCAGTGATTTTGAAAAGCAGTCCGTGTACCGTTGTGAACTTTTTTTAAATTGGAAGCTAATGATAATAATTATTTTCGTCCTCTAAGTCTCGCAGTTCAACGCAATTAATGCCTCAGTGACTATGTGGTCCACCCACTGTTAGGTATCAGATCTAGAGGTCCTGAGCTGGATCCTTAGGATTTGTACACGGTTACGTTGGTGGTCGGGTTTGTTTCAAATCCGCCTGGCTAGCAACAACCATATTACCTATGTATGACATTACAACGATCTTTGTGTCCTGGCATTTAGAGGTAAGATCACCAGTTCCTAAGTCACACCATCGGCCTTATCACAGTTTGACACTGGGTGAAATAAGGGCTATGCGCTTGTAGAAAAACAGCTGTGATTAATTAGATGAAAAATACTCCATAAAGTTTATTGGTAAGTATATAATTATTATTTTTTATTCAGGGAAGGCGTGTAAATATAACAATTAAGGTTAAAGTTTATTGGTATATCGCTAATTTTACCATCAATCATGACTTAACAACCCAATGGTTAGCTTTGTCGAATAGGAAGCAGTATCCAACCCTGCAATTTAATTTGAAAAACCAACAACAAGGGGTACCTTTGAACTAGATTGCTATCTGACGCTTTTTGCTAATATACATCATGACGAATTGCTTATGAAAACGCTCTGTATCTGTTTGCCAAGCTTTGGTAACTAAATCATATAATGATTTAAAGTATGATATGTATATTTGATTCCGCTTTTGAAGTGTATCTTTGATAAAAAAATAAAAATAATGAATAAATACAGTGTTTTTTTATAGAATTGTTTTCAAATAGTTTATTATTTTATTCACGGATTTTTCTTTAGTTTAACGAGTTATAAATAGCCTGCTAGTTTTCTATTTTGCATGATTCAGAACAGTATATGTGAAAAAAAAACAGCTCAATACATTCAAAAGTTTTTGTGCGAAGAACGAATCATTTTATGTGGCGATGTTTGACATTATTATATCCCCATTCAACCGGACCTGATCTATGAGCCTGTCTCATCCCGGTCTAGAGCATCATATGTGCAAAATTTCAGTTCAATCTGTTATGTAGGTTGTGCTTGAAGAAGAAAACACCTACCAAACATCCAAATAAACTTTCGTCACATTTTAAAACACGGGTTTTGATACAATTACGCTGATAACCGTTGGTGCCTACATCAACATAATCATTTACTACGTGAGTAAAACCCATGTTTAAAAATATATATATATATAAAGTACCGACTCACGCAAGTTTTTAAAGTAGGTACAGTGTAAAGGTTATATCTAGAATTCGGCCTAAAAGCGCACAAACATACCAATCCAGACTAAACAACCCTAAACGAATTATGGTTTCAATTGATTTGTGACAACTGCCAATTACGGGTAACTGACAAGTTCTTTAAAGCTAAAATTGTTAAATTACCATTTTCAAAAAGTGGTTGACCATTCAAACATTGAAACCTGTTATTATTCTTCAAAGCCCCGTAAAATGACTGACAAACAAACAACGGATAATTAAATTTGATTAACAAATCATCCGAGACAAACCACGAACAAAATAAGCCCTTGCGATTATACATTTTAGACTGAAATTCAAATAACATAGAAATCCAAAACACTAGTTCATAGTGCGTGGGTACAAAATTACAAATGCGTTTGTCAACGCCAAATTTTAAAACAAATTGTTTAGTGAATTTGTAAATGTAATGCAATATTTTTGTTGTTTTGTATACAAAAGTATGGCTCAGGTGCATAGCACAGTAATTAATTCAAAAGCCCGCATTTGATTACACAAATCAAATGGTGTATTGTTGGGGTGAAATGAGAAATCGCTAAGAAATTCGGTTCGTCACGTTTGGAGGTCGTTTCCGGTGTACTCTAACGCCTCATTATAATCGTTCAGTGTTGCACGAAATTTAGAATTGTTGCTTGCTTTTGTATCTCCGTCTTATTTTTTGTGGTTGGTGACAAGATAAGTTCAGTTTTTTTATACTAGCCGGAGATCTTGCTTTTCTCCTTGTGTGTGTTGCGATTCCAAACAGGCGGTGAATTTGACGTTTCAAAATGATCCTAAAAAATATATCTGTATAAAAAGTACTCTAGTGATGTTATGAGTAAAAATCTTATTATATTTTCTTTCGAAATTCACCATAAATGATTATTTTTTTAATTGTTGTTGTAACTTAGTGCTACATTTTTACATTTTTATTTTAAAATTATTTAAATAAATAAATATCACAGGACATTCATTTCGTACAGCGCCATCTAGCCCCAAACTAACGCTTAACTGTACTTTGGTTAGGACATTTAATCACAGAACTGTCTGATTAGTACGATGATTTCGCCTATGAACACATTTTTTTAGTTACGGATGAGACAGCTTTTTACCCCTAAGCTTGTCATCAAAAATTAATATGAAAAGTAAGTTTTATATAGTATACAAAACTTTATATAGTATACATGTATATCGCTATTTCGTAAAGTCTATGTAAAATCTATAGATCCATGTCTATTTATTGATAACTTTTCGTAGCTCTATGCTTGAGTACCGAGCACCCCACACAGGTGTCGTAGCTTCACACGACTCGACGCCATTTTTATGATAACTCGTTTATTATTTTAGTTCGGTAATTGCTCGTTGGTCGCTCAGTGGGTGAGCGTGACCGCATCAAATGCGATATGGGAAACGACACCTTGAGATTCCTATAGAGCGAAAATCTACTCTCTAGACACCTTAGATAGCCAGTTCCTCAGTTTGTTGAGGATTCCGGGTGAAGTGCGCCTCCACCTTCGACCTTATCTCAACTTGTAACCAGGTGAGATGAAGGCCAAGTGCTTACCCATCGCACAATAAAAAAAATCGCATTGTCGTGTTTTGAAATCTTGAAATAAAGCTTGTTTGAGAATTGTGATCGTGTGTTTTTCCATTGGGATTTAAAAGTGGAGTAGTTTTCCATACAAACGTAGGTAGTGGTTCATTTTGAAAAGGCATGTCCGATTTCATGTGATCCGACAAACAAAAAAAACGAAAAAGAGTTTTTAGAGAAAAGAGCAGTACTCCAGAACTTAGAATTCAAAAATTCTCTAAAAATAAGTAAAAAATATTTTTTATTACACACAACTTTGTTGAATCAAACACGCTACTTATTTTAAATGTACCGATGAACTTTCGAAACAGAAATCGTGCACATCAATTTAATAATATCGTAATTTTCGATACCACAAACCGTTTTTCACCCCAAAACGTATTTTCTCACGTTTAGATAATTATGATGATTCACGATCAAAAGTAAATACCCCATAGATGGTAAGTATTTTTATAAATCACTCAAACTAAAGAGATATATTTTTTTTTATAAAAAAAAAACACTTTGAATCCATGAAAATGTTGCAGGCTTGCGAATCATATTCATAATTAGGTACACAGTAATTTACAAATATCAAAAACAGTAGCTAGCATTTTTTTAAAGATTTTACTTCCTAGATGGTAAAAATCGCTCAATTGGCCCTTTCCGCAGATTTTTCTTTATCGTTATAATTGTGTGTTTTTTTCAGATTTATATAGACCATTATGTTTGTCTTTCCGGGACATTACACTGACAAAAGCAACCTGCTCGAAAACGTAATAAATGATTACATCAAAAACAGCGCAGCTAGGAATTGCCCCGACATGGTTCTAATTAAATTAATTGAACGCGTTGCGATATAAATGACGAGCTATGAAATGAAAAAAGTAGATTTACAAAGATAAAAGTAATAATAAAACACTTCCCGTTTAGAGGGCAGCTCTCCTACGGCGAACTTAAAATAATTTTATATATTTCGTTCGAAATGAGTTAGCTCTTGAAACTCGAAACTGTATCGGCAAGAATGAGATCTACGTTGGATAGTTATTTGTACTCTTCAATCCCTTGAAGAGTGCAAATAATAGAAAAAAAACATTACAGGACTTTAATTTCCCACAGCGCCATCTAGCTCCAAACTAAGCATAGCTTGTAATACAGGAACTAGATTATTGTTATAATGTTATATAGAAATGGCCCTCGATATTTATAAAGGCAGTAGCGATGGCTTGTCATTCGCTCTCTTGCTTTCGCTGTGTTTGCCCTCTTTATTTTTATTAATAGTAATAGCTAGTATTTAACATCTATATGAAAAATACCATAAGTCAAAATAACAAATCATCACCAATAGAAACATAAATACAGCACAAACAAACTATAACCATCACCAAAGGTAACCGATTTTAAAAGCAACTGCTACCTTAAGATTAAGGAAAGCATATTTCGGTAAAGAAAATGTTATTTGCCATTGTAAAATTTTCGTAAACGCTTCACAAAGAGTACTTTAGTAGGAATAAAAATAGCATACGTAATACACGACATATATAATATACGTAGGAGACCCACGACCGACCCGCATGATCTGGACAATCATGCAATACATGCCGGACATTACGTGGCGATGATATTAATCACTTTGGAATATTATTTTACCGTTAGTTGGGTTTATTCACTTAGTTCTAGTCCTGTAATGGATTATCAAAATATTGTCGTTAGCAAACAGGCAGACTGAGGAAGGATTTCAATTTGTTTGAGTTATTTAAAAATAAAGTCACGGAAACAAAAATAGAAGATTACACTTAAAATATTAAATCTAAAATAGAGATGCGCAGAACATACCGTGAGAGGCAAAGACGGAGAAGAACCCTGATCAATTGGATCCTGAAATAATGTAAACGGAAACGTGGGAGACAGTTCAAGGTGGGAGAACGAGTTAAAGAATCTTGCTGGAAAAACACGGACTGGCAAAAGATAGAAATGAGTGAAAGAAGTTGGAGAAGCCTTTACTAAAAAGAGGTAAATAGATGTTGATGCTATGTAAATAACAAATTAAGTACCTACCATGTAATTCTTAAATAGGCAAATTCATTTTAAAGTGTGAACTTTTTATATGCTGAATTAAGCAGATATAAAAATATCTTTCAAGTTTCTAGTATTGAGGGCATAATATGAGGCCGTTGTTCTTCTTTAACAGCCCATAGAAGTCCAGTGCTGGAGCCACTTCCTTAATTAAAAAAGTAATCATCACACATAAAAATATCAAAATCTGTCATGCCGTTTAGGAGGAACAGTGACAAACAGAAATGTACAGAAAAAAATATGTAATGTAAAGAAAAGAAAAGAAAATTTAAATAATGATTTCCCTCAAGCAAACATTGTTAAGATGTCACCAGCAACGTTCAGACAAACAAACACATTATAAGATTACACAAGCCAGAGACAACCTGGTCAATATTTGAACAAGTCGTATTACGAATCCTAAAAAATCTAATTGCTTGTTATTTTGATTTCTTCTGATTTATAGGGTATAAAAATATATTAAAAAATATAAAATATGTCAGAGAATTATTGTTGTTTACGCATCTTAGCTGCAGTTAAACTCAAAATGTGTTAATTTACGTTGTAAGATTATTTAGGATAGAAACGTCAGTATTCAAAGTTGCAAGTTGACACGGAACTATCTGTTACATTTGTGCTCAACCTCCACAGACTCGTCTCTTAGCTGTTTAAAATGGGAATCAGGTATTTGGCTGCAAGCACATCCATCTTACAATACCGGTACTATTATGGATCCTGTAACTTTCCGTATTGCCACTTGTCTTCGGCAAGGTGCCCTCCAGGTTTTCAAAAATCTTGCAGGGCTTTTGATTGAAGCGACACGTGACCCAAGGGCTGGCTCTTATTTAGCCTAGCGAATTACCATAGCTATTCAGCGTGGCAATGCAGCCAGTATTTTGGGCACGCTTCCGTCTGGTTCTGGTCTGGTACAGTTGAGTTACCTTTAGGCCATTTGTAACGGTACTTAGGTAATCCGACTGAATTCCTTTGTACATAGTTAGTTTAATTGTACATTTTTCTTAAATTCGAACTAAACTCATATAAAATAAGGTATATATAGGAAAATTTAAGAAATAATATTACTTACTATTTAACCTAGTTGCCTAGCTACTAAGCAGTCAATACCATCTATGACATTATACATGTTAAAAAACTTTCTTAACACACACCCCAATAATCTACCATCATTGTTTAACAGAAGCTCTGTTTTTTCAAAGTGTATAATAATCGACACCCTAATTTACAACCAAAACAATTGCGAAACATTAAAGAAAGCGAGCTTTTGCCCCTTAAATAAATACTTCCTTGTGTCAATACTGACATGTCACCAGACAATACTCAGTTTTTTTTTACCGTGAGCAATTTAGAACCCTGAAGCCAACATAATAAGGTGGTCATTTGAATAACTCAGTGTTAGATACAGTAGCCATTTTCTATGTAGTTACAATACATTATTTTATTGAGAAGTTTGAAAATGCCTTAAACTGATGGAATAAGTCAATTTATGTTTGAATTGTGAAAAAACTCGGGGACTGTAAAGGTGTTTTACAGTCGTACATTAGCATTCTCATTGAAAATCATGTTTCTTTTATTGATGCCTTATTTTTTTTATTTGTATACTATAACATAATATTATATAGCAAGAATAGAAATATACACTCTGTAAGAGTCTCAACTGTCTAATTATTGCGGTTTTTTAAATACAGCTTTGTACTTTAACTTTGATCTTTTTAGAAGGATTACTACAAAAGGCGAGAAGAAGACAAGATTTGCTTTACTACGTTACTTACAATCTGATTAACTTATCCACCCCATCCCTATCAACGCGTAGACTTTCATTTTTGAAAGTGACGTTGCTAATCGTTTTAATTCCTAACGATACTTAAAAATGCTCGTGAATGACTTTACTGAGAATGATTACATATACCTGAGAAATTTCTGTATGAAAATCACACGCATCGCAAAACATCAAGGTAACAGTCTACTAACATTAACAAATAACTGAATGAGCGAATGATTTAAATGACTAATTAGGTTTCCTACTAATTACTACTAATTACGACTAATTAGGCTTATAATCTAACGAATATTAAATACAGTTGTCAATACATTATGCATAAAGCCGAAAGTGGAAGCGCACTTCACCTGGAACCCTCAAGATAAAAATCAAATTAATCAAAAGTAAGCTTTAGCAAAGCATACCTTTCCCATAACTCCAAAACTATGGTCAGGGTTGCAATTTGTTTCAAATTTTATCATAACTTGGTACAATGTACTCTTACATGGTATCTTATATACCGTAGTACATTATAACTCAATTGTGGAAACACAGTGAGCCGGTGGAAGGCTTAGACAACATAATAAAGAACACCCTTTCCACGGTTTTGAATATTGAGTTGGATGACAGAGCATGGTCGCAGGCTTCATTGCCTGTTCGATTGAGCGGCTTAGGTATACCCAAAATTTCTAGTGTTGCTTTGCCAGCGTTCTTGTCTTCCGTCTATAGTACACATTCTTTGGTTGAGAAAATTCTAACACCATCAATTTCGGCTGTTCCAGGCAATATACTCCAAATTTATTATCTTGACGAGGCTCGAAATGCTTGGCATAGTGCTTGCCCTAATACCGATCCCCAAAACACCTTTCGGCACAACGGCGGTGGGACGGGCCTCTGTGCGAGTTGACACGGAATTATCTATTACATACGTGCTCAACTTCCACAGATCGTGCTCGTCTCTTAGCTGTTTCAAAATGGGAATCAGGTCTTTGGCTGCAAGCACATCCATTTTACAATACCGGTACACTTATGTATTCTGTAAGTTTCCGTATTGCCAAGTATTTGCAACAAATTGTCACTTGTCTTCGGTTGGGTGCAAGATGCTGCGCCTCTTACCAGTGTCGGTGCGGTGCGGCTGTATATCATCTTGGTTCTCACGGACTTTCGTGCCTAAGGTCTGCCGGCAGGATTTCGCGCCACGCAAGCCATAATGACATTATCCGTCGAGCTTTTACCAGTGTCAATGTTCCAGCAGTTCTTGAACCGAATGGTCTGTTACGTGATGATGGTAAGCGGCCCGACGGTATGACTCTTGTCCCTTGGGAAATGGGTAGGCCTTTGGTGTGGGACGCTACCTGCGTCAACACCCTAGCGCCATCTCATCTGCCTGGGACATCAGTTAGGGCTGGTGTGGCGACTGATTCGGATCACAAAAGGCGCAAATATAGTTGTCTGAACAGAGTTTACCTATTTGAGCCTTTTTGAGGTTTTCGAAAATCTTGCGGGGCTTTTGATTGAGGAGACACGTGACCCAAGAGCTGACTCTTATTTAGGCCAGCGAATTAGCATAGCTATTCAGCGTGGCAATGCAGCCAGTGTCTTGGGCACGCTTCCGTCTGGTACTGGTCTGGAACAGTTGAGTTACCTATAGGCCGTTTGTAATGGTCCTTAGGTAATCTGACCGATTCCTTTGTACATAAATAGTTAGTTTAATTGTACATTTGATTAAAAAAAAAATATCCATACCACAATATATTATAATTATCTTCCTCATTCTAACTCATTATAATAAAATATATAAGTTATGATACAGTTAAGACAAGAGTTAGAAAATACTATTATTTTTTATAGTGATGATAACAAAATACATTTAATAGCTGCTGAGAATTTAAAAATAAAATTATCAAAGAAAATAGGTCGGTATTGTTTCAAACTCATTATCCAAACCTACCCCTTAAATATTGACACCCATTAAAACTAATAGCACCACTATTTCGAGACAAGAAAGGCATTCTTAACGACATAACAAACGGGTGCCGTCAACAGAATGAATGTAAAATGTCCTAATAGATGCTGCACACTTTTCGAGATAATTTTTGATGAATAACAACTCATTTTGCATTGTCGACGCCATGTGGTGTGAAGCTTTCCGATGTTGAAATGATTAATTTTACGAGAGTGGTGTTCTAAAATTAAACCAATTACCAGAGTACCCGAGTCAATAGACATCGATTCTATATATTATTGTGGAGGTAAAATAGCCAGTTCCTCAGTTTGTTGAGGATTCCGGATGAAGCGCTTCCATGTTTTGCTTCTCATAACTTGACACCAGGATATATGAAATCCAAGCACTTCCACGGCGAAAAAAAAAAAGAAAGTAAATAAAGACAATTCCATTTCCCACTGCTTAGAACATTATTACCTACCTACTTTTATGTGAAGTGACCACCAGGAATGCCGTTGGTACGATGATACCCCTGTGCCTCTCTGTGAACCGCCTTTGTGGTCTAGTGGTTCGCCTACCGGTGTTAGATCCAGAGGTCCCGGGTTCGATTCCCAGGGGCGTACAATATTGCGCTTGGTTTGGTTGGCGGTAAGATAATTCTGTCGCCATAACAACAAACATTTTTGTGTTTCGGCAATTAGAGGTAAGATTGCCTGTTCTTCAGTTTATTGAGGATTCCAGGTGAAGTGCGCCTCTACTTTCGGCCGTATCTTAACTTGTTACCAGGTAAGATGAAGGCCAAGCGCTACCCCGTCGTACAATAAAAGAAAAATATTGACTATTTTGAAAGTGTTTATAAGTCAGTTTAAGTTTTGATGGATTGATTGAGTTACGATATGCAAGTGACAGGAGGGGATGCTGAGTTGACGGAAGAGAGTGAAGGAGTAAATGTGTGATGCCGACCTCACTTAAGTATGGGATAAGGGCAGATTTCAGGTTTCATTTATTTGGCCTTATTAAAAGTATGCTCGTTATTATTCGGCACGTCATTTTACAGAAATAGTATTTTATAGAAATAGAATTAATCATAATAATAAATTAAGTAGGTAAGAGAAAGGAAAAATATCATGTCACATTTGTGATCAAAGTCATTATGAATGAATAGTAAGAAATAATGATAATGTCAGTAAATAAATTTATGTAAACATTATATCTAATAATACAGTATAGAAATTTGTAATTTGTTAAATCATTCATTTAGTTTAGTGCCGTGTCAAGCTTTATTAAATTGAGATTCAGAGAGTACCATGTATTCATTTAGGTTTTAAAATGCGTTGTCCATAAAAAAAATTATAGCATTCATTTAAACTCTGTAAAATGCTCAACTTTAGTTAGGTTATTTGGTAATTTATTGTACGTAGCTATTTTGTAAATTACCCCTTTGTTTTTTTTTTGGGCCGAAAGAAGAAGAAGATATTTCGTTAGTATGTCGAGTGTGAATGGTACAGTTGGGACGGGAAGACAGGGAAAAAAAACCTACTGAGCTATAGCTTTCTTACCACAACTCCGTTTTGTAAAAACGTAGGTATTTTTGTTGTTAATTCTTACGAGATAAGAAACCACTTTTTCACTAAAGAAAACGTACGAAACAAAAAAACGGCAAAACATTACTTGATTTCAAAGTTTAAATGTTCGAAACCTACATAGCGTTAACATTTAATCAAAAGCTCTAAGTGTAACACCTGATTTTACGATCAGAATAAAACAAATTGACCGTAAAAGGGCCAATGATGTGTCCATATATCAAAAACGCACTAACATCTGTTTGTTTGTAGTACAAGTGCGCAAGCGCTGATCCTTTGCCGATACATATATTTTGTAAAAAAGGTGAATAAAATTTGAATAATTTTGATATCTGATTTAGTTTTTTTTCTTTACTTATTCTGAGTGTGTGGCCAAGTGCTTTCCGAAAGTCGTGCACCAGTGGACGTATCGGTTTTTTGGAAGTTTATGTGCGCATGCCTGCTCTGACGGTGAAGGTCACATCATGATAAAACCCCAAAAACGCAAATGACATCATAATCCTCTCCTGGTCAACGTCGTCGGTAGGTTCTAATGCAATCTTTCCCGGAACCCATCACGGGCTTGTCTCTGACTAGTATTCTGTTAGGCAGCGATGGGTTTGCAACCTGTCACGTATTGAAACCGTGGGCAAATGTCGAACGTAAGTTCAAACGTGCATCTGACTACCCCCTAGGAAGTTATGCTCATAAGATCCACGCTTTGAATAGTGATCAGAGGTGAAGCAGGCATTGTAATAATTAATAAATATTACAGTACATAAGTTATACACAGCGCCATCTAGCCCCAAACTGAGCATATACTAAAAAAAAATATTTATTTAATACATAGTCAGTCTCACTGACATGGAATCACGTTTCTGCATTTTTTTTTTAATATACTACTAGAAGACGGGACAAGCAAGTAGCGCACCTGGTGTTTAGTGTACTCTTGCCTATGACAAAGCATTACTGCATAGGCCACATCCACAAAGAACATAGCCTACACTGCACTGCATTGCGCCCTTCAATTTGAGACATAACGGTCTCACGTACCCGTAATTTCACCGGCAACCATACCCTTCAAACCGAAACACAGTTGCTTGGCGGCTGAAATAAGTATGGTGGTAGTAATTCTCCGGACGAGCCCTTTCACTAGGGGCTTCTACTACTCTTAAAATTAATAACTGATGATTTGTTATTAATGCAATTGATTTTTGATTGCTACTGGATATAATTAATGACAGCTTTTTATACCTTCCTACTTTAAGTGTCTGTAGTTACATAACAATGGTTTATACATAATATAAACAATTACATCTTTATCCTATTTTTTTTTATAATGAATATTTTAGAACTAAATAAATACGGCTAGATTTGAATTCAGCCAAAGCCATACAAAAATATTATTCCCCTCTTTCCCCTAAGGTTTTTCAAATTGTCCTGTGACCGAACATCTGTTTCAGATAGTGTTTGAAAACGCGATATGCTAATGTACCGCTTTTATGCTAATTTCACACTCGGCACAAGTGTCAATGTTACCACAGTAAATTTTAATTAAAAATCCGATCCTGATTGAGAACCCCTTTTTTCGGGAAGAAGGTTAAAAACGACATTAGTAATCTTGTTTCAGGTTCAGATTAAAGGCAAGGGTCGTGTCTAAAAACAATAGCTCAAAAAATGTTGAGTGCGTAATCATGAATCATAATAGTCAAAATGTATTAATGAGTATTTTAATGTTGATTCATTAAATAAAACTAAAGTACAAGATTAAAGCTAATTGATTCAGGCGTTGTTTTGCTGATATCCATTGTTCAATATGAACAACCTGATAACTGAAAAGTATTTAGTAACAAATCAGCGTACAAGCGGCAACACGTCGACAGAGGAATCGTCAGCTTAGCAGTAAGACTTGAGTGAGTAAAGTAGAAGAATATTTCCTGAGGATGCCTCGTATAGAGGCGAAACACGTGTCGATTTGTTTTTTTTTAAACGAATTTAGCGGATTTTTACCAAATATTTTTCCATTTTCAGGTTATTTATATTGAACAACATTTTATTCTTATAGTTTTATTGTAGACAACTCTTCTAATTTTTTTTTAATAATGCGTACGTAAAACATTTTTCGAACATTTCATTAATTATTTCATTTCATAAAAGTCGAATATTTCAAATTTTCTTTTGAACATCTAATGTTGCTTCTATTATTTGATGCCTTTGTTTTGTCTTATCACCTACTCGTATTTTATTTATCGTGAGCGCACGACCTAATCTTAAGCACAAAGAAGCACCTACCTGAAATTCAGTAAATGTTGAATGAGTTGTAATTTTGTTTCATCTCACAGATATCAATTCAAAACTGTCATAATTTTAACAAAAATGCGGCATTTACAAACACCCGACAAAACATTGTAAGAGCAACCTATCAATATTGAAATTTACGACAACCATTGCCAATTATATTTACAAGTTTATTGACCAATCTTTGTCAACTTTGTCCAAACGTCGGACCGATTGCTGTGCCTGTGTGGTCTAAACGCGTGACTAATAAGGACTGACAGAAATTACAGTTTTTATTGATGTATTGTTTGAATTCTTTGAGTGGAGTCGGTGAATGATAAACTATTGTCTGAAAATGTGGGTGGTGCTGTTGGTTGGAAGCAACATATTTGATAAATAAATTCAAATCTATAAGTTCATAGATGTTTTGCTATTATCTTTGTTTGACAGAAGAATTGAAAAGTAACAATAAAGACGACTTTCAATGATGATAAATCAGGATAGTATATAAAAATTGATACCGCTAAGTGATCCGATTATTTCCATTCACTGAATCAACATGTCTACAAAAAACCTAGCATGTGCTCTATTTTAACCAACCACTTAACTGAAAGCCACCCCTATAAAGCGACTAAAAGAATTTTTAAATCTGCAAATAGTGCCCCTCATATTTCACCCTTCACCAAATCTGAGCGTCGAGTTAAAATGTTTGAACTCTCAAAAACTTTGCAAAATGGCATGTAATAGAGGCCTGGAACACACTGAGAATACCTTGACAATCAATTGAATAGGCTTAGTTAATTAACACGATACAAGCGTATCTTCGCTCGCATAATTGTCAGTCTTGAAGTCTAGAGTTAGGTCATGAACACATATTATGAAAATAATATGATTGTTCATGACTAGTCGGTCACCAATGTTTCTTTTTTTTACGACTGAGAGCTGCTTGGCATTCATCTCACATGAATTTCAAGTTATGATAAAGCCGAAGGTTGAAGCGCACTTCACCTGAAATCCTCAATAGACTGAGGAACTGTCTATCCTACCTCTAAATGCTGGAACACAATAATTCAAGAATTGGTGTTATGACGACAATATGACAATAACTTCAATGTGGCCAGTGTTTCTTATCAGGCCATCTAACTTTATTTAGTTCGATATTTAAAAAAAAACTTCAGACTATAAAAAATACTCGCAGGTCATTACATTGTTATTCAACCTGGCAATGCAGCTAGTGTCTTGGAAACTCTAATGTCTGGTACTGACAAACCAGAACCAGATAGACCGGTCTAAAGATAACTCATCTTCTTACCTTGTAAAAGTTTACATTGTACAAATGGTAAACAGATTTATTTTGTAATTCTCTCAGTGTGCCTCGAAGTAGAGGCTCTCCGCCTTAATACCGATGGATAGATACCAAATGTTATAGTTTGAGTCATGATGACTCTCATTCAGGGGTGCAAGACGAATGTATGGAATATTGATCATCATGGCTACATGGAGTCATGTGATGGATTGCGGGAGTGAGTCAGTTTACTGCTACTATTGATGTAGGTATGAGCCAGTTACGCGGTTTTTTGTGTGTAAAATGTGGCCTAAGATGGAGCACGCTTGAATAAAAGGAACCTATCTACTCTGGACATGAAGTTTGTGAAGTTGTGAAGATCTTACTCGTGCGGAAAGACAGACGAAGGCATGGAATTCCATTCCTTACCAGTATTAAAAGAGAGAAAAGGTAGAGGCGAAACGTGCTCGGCACAAGCCTATTCGTCCCACCCTGTGGTCCAACTGGTAAAGGTTTTTCTTTTGAATAAAATTGCATCCAAATTTTTGAATTTTATCATTGATGTATGTTTTTTTTTTGGTTTTACCCTGAACTTAATTATATTTGTTAGTAATGTGGCGTTCAAATAATTTTGAATCTACATCTAATTTAAGTTTTGGTTTTCAGGTGCTTATTAAATAATACATTACGTTACGGTAATACATCTGTGAAACGCCTGGGCTTTGTTCCCATCATCCCATGGGACTATCTTAAAATCATTTTATTAGTGCGTCCTACCAGAGGAATCTTATTAAATAATACATTACATTACGGTAATACATCTGTACTAACTGGTGAAACGCCTGGGCTTTGCTTCCATCATCCCATGGGACTATCTTAAAGTCCTTTTATTAGTGCGTCCTACCAGAGGAACTAAAAGTCTCTATGACCTCTGGTTTGGGCTGTGCGTTAATCGTCGGTCAACTACACGATGATTTGATTGATTTGATGACAAGCAAATAATTAGCGACCGACGATTGTAAGCTTAAATATCAAAACATTAATATATTAATGCAAAAAGCCTTCTCTAGATAAGTCAATTATCTTTAAGTAGGTATACAAAAAAATTGGGTAGCCGTGGCGGTCGTTGCTTCAAATGAAGACGAGGAATCGACCCCTCCAATTCAGCCCATGGATGTCGTAAAAGCCGACTAATGGATCTCACCAGAAAAAGGGTAGCTCTTCCTTCTGTGTATAATCTACATATTTAATGCGATCACCAGTCCACCTGCCAAGAGTGGTGATTATGACCCCTTTAACCTTGGAGGAGGCACTGTCCAACAGTGGATACTAATGGCCAGTTAATTAATTAGCAAACGACGATTAAGCTGAAAAAACAAAACATTAATGTATTAATCCAAAGAGCCCTCTCTAGATAAGTCAATTATCTTTAAGTGTACGTAAAAGTATCCAAGTCCATCGCTCATTGTAAAAAAAAAACAATGTCATGCCTCTTATTAATCTAACCGCATATTTTCCGATGCCTTAATTCCCTTATTCGATCAAAGAAAAGCATTAACTTACTGCAGAGTCAGTGCTCGAGTCATTTTTCTTTCCACTATTGGGGCCCCAAAAATTCACTTTTGCCGAATTAGTCCCTCATAATCTAGAGGCTTATTCATCAGGGGAGTGATGAAGCGAAATAAGTGGGTATAAAAATAACAAGTGAAACGCCTTTGTTGATATCATTCCGTAGTAATTTTCTAAAATCCTTTCTTAGTGCACCCCTACATTATTCATGCCGCTGGTTGTGACTGAGCATAGATTGTCAGTGAGTCAAGCAGTTCGCAGGGCTCCAGAGGGAATGTCAGTGCCTTTGAAAAGCAGCTTCTTAATGCTGGCTCTATCGTAGATCTCATTCTCACTATGGTAACGTGGCATTACCTTTTGAAGTCTAGAGCTCACCCATTTCAAATATTAAAAAACCTGCTAAAAATGCTGAAAAAAAAGGTTTTCGCTCAGCTCTTATACGCGTTTAATCGTTTTTTTTTTGGTAAATATAGCTTTAAAATACTTCATGGATCCAGCTCATAACAACACATTTTTGGATTTTAATGTATATATTTTCTATATTGCTTCACTGACAAGCGAGCTTTGCTCCTAAAGATTTAATTTTTTGAAGCAGAAATATACTAAAAAAAGCATGTATGTAAGTACCTACATAGCCTAGAGTAGCCACCTGCTCGATGAAGAACACACCGTGAGTGTTTTACAGCACTCAACGAGCTAAACTACTTTGCTTAGCTCTATATACCTATAGATAATAAGGAAAACTGACATTTGTGCAACAACCGTACAATTTTACTCCCCAACACGATTTGCGCAAAATTCACAGAACAAAAGATAGTAATCCTTTCGACCAACAGATGGCGCTGCTCGCAAATTACCGTGAGTAATCTATAATGAGCTCACCTGTACATTGAGTAATATTCAAAGGGTGGGGGTTAGTTGGTTGGTGATTTATGATGGATACAGTTTGACGTATGACTTGGGAGGTAATTATTACTCAAGTCACAGATGGTCTTGCCATAGAATAAAAGTTATGAGGTAACTGCTCATGCATAGCCCTTAAGTAACAGTTTAGATTGATTGTACCCAAGTACCTACTGATGATAGAAATACTAAGAGATACTACTGATACACAAAGATACTATTTTGTGGAACTTACTACCCGTTTCGGTCAGATCCTCTAAAGCAATCTATATTTTTAAAAATAATTTATGCTGTCATTACTTTTTCTCGACCAACTTATAATTGTCTCGTTCGGTACTGCTGTTTAGTTTCTATTTATATGTATTTTTTTTAGTAATGATTGGACAATTTGTAATGTATTGTATGTTTTGTTATTATTAATAAGTAGCTATATAAATTAATGTTTATTTTAGTACACCGCTTTGTCTGCTCTTTGATATACTTTCCATCCAAAGGTTGCCTGGAAGAGATCGCTTTTAGCGATAAGGCCGCCCCTTGTACCTAGTTTAAGTGTTTTTCTTGCTTGTCTGTTTATTTTTGTTTTTTGGTGTATAATAAAGAGTTCATCTATCTATCTATCCATCTATTTCTGATGTTGATAGATAAACAAATACCATAACTGACCTAACTGGACCTCCAACCTACGATTTCGATCTGTAGTGAGTGGAACACATCTCATTGTTAGGTTAGTCACCTTTACTGCAGTGGGACAGTAAAGGTAAAAAAAATATTTAAAATTGAATAAATATTCCAATTACAGAAATAATAATAATTCATTTATTTGTCTCTCACACAAGGTACTATCTTAATCATAACACAATAACTTTATTAAATACACAATAACTCTATTAGAATAAAAAATACCTAAAGATCTCTGCTTTGTGTTAGACTGGAGCCTTAGATACATAAAAAAAACTGTACACCTTAACTTAACATAAGGGCTAACTTATTTTTAAGTGGTTACTTTCAATTAATATTTATAAAATTATTTTTATGATTGGAAAATCGCGTACTTACTTGAAGCATTTTTTTTATCCCGAAATTTAGGCCCCATATTCTTTCCCATATTTCCTTCCCAGCCATAGTCGCCGGCAGACTGGAACTCGGGAGCTACCGAGAAGCGAAGGCAACAACTACCCCTAGCTTGGTCTTCATGGACTTGTACACAACACTCAGAGTTTCAACTCAATTTATCTTAGGAATACCTATTGCACCGTGCTACCACTGGATTCCAAGAGGCAGAGAGTCTGAAGCCGTCTTCACGATTAAAATTAAGGCCAATCCAGACATTTAATGATAAAGGCCTCTAAAGAGAGAAAGCGGAGCATTTAGTGGTGACTAAATGCTCCGCGATAGCTCTCTTGTTTTGCAGCCGCGAATGTCGTTATTGCCGACTAAATATATATATTTGCCTACCATGCCAGATTTTTTTTTTTTATTATTATTTCTCCATCTATGGAGGAGGCTATGCCTAGCAGTTGAAAGCAATGAGCGATTAAGGTGAGTCGCCCCATAGGCATACGGCTCATTTGGGACGACTCGCCACTATGCATTATTTGCATGGGTAAACTCGTCCCACGTTCAATCATCATCATCGGTCTTCTACACCTCTACCGTTTCTGGGAAGTGCGGGTAAGAAACGAGCTTTGACTCTTATTTCTAGCATCAACTTCAGCAGTACCGACTGCGGAGTCATTTGGTTTGCCAAGTTTTGTAAACCTTTCAGCGGCTTACAATGTCCTTGGCTCACAGTTGCGTTTCGACTGCCGGTATCTTCTTGGCTTGAGGTATGCATGTCAATCTAATGTTAGTGATTAGTAAGTTAGAGGCTAATTACAATTTTGCTTGTGCAATAAACGGTCTATTATATTAGGTCCTTACATATGAAATTGGCGTTTTGTATGGGAGGAACATAAAGGCAATTTTTTCATATTAAAATATATTTTATTAATCAAAGTATGTACCATTGCTATCTATACACTTTTGCCATCTTATAGGTAGTTCATTGATCCCTTTACTAAAAAAACCATTCGGACGGGAATCAATGAAATCTTTGAAAGCGGTTTGGACTGCCTCATCGGAATTGAATTTTTTTCCTTGCAAGATGTTATCCAAATTTCGAAAAAAATGGTAATCTGTTGGAGCAAGGTCCGGAGAGTACGGTGGATGTCTTAGACATTCCAATTGAAGCTCCTCTAATTTGGTAGTCGTCTGTTGGGCCGTGTGTGGTCTAGCGTTGTCTTGAAGCAGCAGTGGCGTAGAGCGATTGAAAAGTCTCGGTTGCTTAACAGCGAGCTTTTCCATCATGGTTTGCAGTTGCTGACAATAGACATCAGCCGTAATCGTCTGACCAGATTTAAGAAAGCTATAGTGTACGACACCGGCACTAGTCCACCAAACGCTTACAAGTAACTTTTTTTGAGTCAATTTTCGCTTGGGGCAAGATTTTGCTGGTTCACCAGGGTTCAGCCATTGCGATGAGCGTTTACGATTATCGTACAGGATCCACTTTTCATCACATGTAATGATCCGATTTAAAATTACTTCATTATTGTGCCGGTTGAGTAATGTAACGCAGCAGTCGACGCGCGTTTGTCGGTTTGCTTCACTCAATTCATGAGGTACCCACCTTTCAAGCTTTTTCACCTTCCCAATTTGCTTCAAGTGGATAAAAACGGTTTTGTCACTAACACCGCAGCCTGCAGCTAACTGTGATGTGGTTTGCGATGGATCTGCTTCCACAATAGCCTTCAATTCATCATTATCGACCTTGGTCTCCGGCCGTCCACGGGGCTTGTTCTGCAGGTCGAAATTTCCAGAACGAAAGCGTTGAAACCAAAAACGCACCGTGTTTTCTTTTGCGACACCACCACCATACACATTATTAATTCTTCGAGCCGTTTCTGCAGCACTGGTGCCACGGTGGAACTCGTACTCGTAAATAATGCGATATTTTAAGTTTTCCATTTTGTGAAATGAGTGACGCAGAAAAAAAAAGCAAAAGAGAAAAAAACAAATGAATTACGGTTTTCGAAACACAAATGCATGAGTAAATAGCTGTTTAAATTTGAATTTGGAATTCCTAACCAAAGAGGAGATATTTAAGATCAAAGTGGCCAGTACGACAAAACGCCAATTTCATATGTAAGGACCTAATACAATCACCACACGTTCAAATAACGAGATTTTTAAGCTGTCAAAGAAGTACTAGAACAATATCGTGGTAGAAAATTTGTTTAATAATATAAAAGGTTCCGTACCCTAGTAATCACTGCCCATCAACCCTTGAAACAATAATTCGATGAACAACTGCTTCAAAAGTCCACTTCCGTGTAAAATCACATTAATATACAGAAACGAACAAACACGAAATTACAAACCATTTGACATCTGACACCGCGAATATTCAAATTAATGCATTACCGATACGAAAGGTGCATAAAGGGAGGTTTTATGACAGGTATAGTTTTGGATCCAATGAGACAAAATGGTATGGAGCCGACAGATATTTTTGTTTTATTTTGTATGTATGCTAGTTTTACGGGATAAATTGCCCATAGGGCCGTAGAATAAGTGAAGTGAATAAGAAAGACCTGTACTTTTTTTCTTTTGTTGCCTGAAATAAAATAAATTATTATGACTGTTAATTAAAACATGTTTTTAATACATAGCTTTTGACCTAGGCTTGTCATACTCGAGCAACGATACGATTGAAAAGCTTTTCAAGAAGACTAGCTCTCCCGCGCAATGATGGAACACGGCAAACCATTCGGCGCCGGACTTCAGCTGGAAGATGTGCGCTAGCCATGCGGGCCTTAACAAGTCCTATCTTATGTGTGTGCAATAAATTATTATAAATAAATATTATTAATAATAATAATAAAATAAAAATGTATTTATTTCTTTAAAAATTATTTTTTACAAATTTATAAATAAATTTAATGAGATAGGTATAAAGTAAGTATAGCTAAGTTGTTTCTCTTGCTGTGTATGTTTTTTTTATTAAATTAATACCTAGCAGCTTACTTATGTAACATGTATCTATGTAGTATTATGTATTGTGAACGGTCCGATACTTTGATTCTTTGTTCTAACTAAGTTATTAAAACTTGTATTTAGACACAATGGATTTCTGCTTAGCCTCTTGTTTACATAACAATTTTGTAGATAGAGGCAATCATTGCTTTGGCTCATAGCGTTAGGCAGTTAGTGTAGTTTAATAAAATATCATAACATATAATTCTGACGAATAAAATTGTTTCTTATTACATTTTTTTAAGAGTTTTAAACTGCATTATTGATTTATAACAATAATGCAGATTAAAAATCACACCCGTCTCCATGCTTTCAAAGAGGAGGCCGGGCAAAGTGCGCCCAGGTTATGACACGTAATTTGCGCGTAAATCAAATTTGACCGGTGGGCGGGTAGTTGTCTAGCCCATATGGCCAACTCACTCGCTTGTTCAAAGCGGATTGTATAAGTGCTTTTGCGTGTAACCTGACGATTCGTGATGAATGAACGTAAGGAAATCGACAGAATATGGATGTTTTATGATCTATTTTTATAAAAACGCTTGATTGCCTTGCACCGTTTCTGAATTTTGTTAGTACTTCGAGAAAATAATAGAAAAATATTAAAGTTATATTTAATAATTTTTTTTATATATATATTTTCTATCATGATAAAAGTTATAATAAGGGTTAATATTATATTAATCCTTTTTTTTTGTTTTGTGTATAAAATTCAGAATGGATAATAAAATAATGTGTTTATTTTTATTTTCCATTACTAGAAGTTTTATATTGACGTGTTAAAATGTAATTGACACCAAATAGAAAGCTTGATTATCATACATGACATATAATAGCTATACAGTTGATCTTTTTTAAAGTAAACGTTCCAAAGATCTGTCGATAGAACCCGACAGGGGTAAAATCACCCAATATGGTCCGACTTATTATTTTGCATGATCTAATTTTACAAGATAATTTTATTCAAAAACCTTATGTCACTATATTTTAACTAATTAAATATTTTGGGTAGGTAAAAAAACACCTGAATATGTTAATCAAAACAAAACATGAAAATATTAAAAAAAAACATCTCTACATGATGATACATGATTTAAAAGACTTTAATGGAATTATGTTATTTTGAGGTGTATTTTTTTTTATTATCGTTAAAATAAACATAAAATAGGAACAAGGGGCAATAAGGGATTTTCTCTCCCTAATATCACCGTAGTAGGTATCCAACATTTATACACAAACCGATCCAAATCTTATAATCAGCTTAACAAATTCATACTTATACCAAATAAACGCGAACTCGCATTATGCAACTAAATAACCACTTATTGGGTTGGCTCGCATTTAGCTATATTGTCGGCCACAAAAAATGTAAGCCACCCTCGGTTTAGTCACTGAACACCTGCACTTTCCCATCTGATTTCAACAATGCAATACTTACAACTTGGTAGAGCAACGCTCGCTAAATACGAGTACAAGTCATTATTTATTTAATAGTAGAAGTCCTTTGTGAAAGTGCTCGTCCGGAAAATTACTACCACCATACCTATTTCAGCCACCAAGCAGCATTGCTGTGTTTCGGTTTGAAGGGTATGGTTGCCGGTGAAATTACGGGCACGCGAGGCTTAACACCTTTATACCTCAAGTTGACGGGCGCAATGCAGTGCCGTGTAGGCTATGTTCTTTGTGGATGTGACCTATGCAGTAAGGTATTGTTATAGGAAAAGACGCACTTAACACCAGGTGCCCACCTGGTGTCAGCTTGCTTGTTCCAGATCCTAGGGACAAACCTCGATGAGCCTAGATGTATGTAAAAATATATACAATTTATCTCGTGGATTTCATAGAAAAATACTTAGTGATCTCACTATAGGACGAGTAGCAACATCCTTTTGAGTATTTAAGTTTTACTGATCAGCCGTTTTCTGAGATCTCCAACACACTTGCTGAGCATGATAGTGGCACTCTAGGCTTAGAAACAACTCATATCCGTAATTAGACTAAAAACGAGTTGTTAATGATTATGTGAGCGTTAACCAATAAATGATAAAAATAAAATGTTCAGTTAAACTACACCTAGATTTGCATTTTGTAAATTAATATGTATGTCAGTTAAGTTACCGTCTCTGTGGTCTAGCCTACGCTACAGGTAAGTTGAAGGACAAGTGCTTTCCCGTCGTACAACAAAAACTGAAATAGTTTAACTTCACAAATACTTCAGTCTAAAGAAACAAAAAAACGTAAAATAAAATTCAATTGAAAAAAGTAAGTACAGGGAGGTACCACGACCTTTTAGAGCATTCTTGTTTTGATATTACTTTACTTTTGTCACTATCTATCCAGTAAGATAAAACGAGAATGCTATAAGACGTTGTGGTTAGGCCCCAGGTCGTAAAACAAGAAAATACCATGTGTTAGTAGTGTTAGTTACCATGTGTCTGGTACATGTTTTAAACAAAAGTCGCACTACATTCAGCCGCATACCCTGCCCACACCCCCGGCGTATCAGTAATGAAGAATTATTGTTTTTGGCGTCACACTCCACTGTTTTGTATAAGGATTTCCTATCGATAAGTCTCCTCCGCCTTTGAATAAACACGTTTGCACTTGTGTCTGTTTTTGTGGACTATTGTTGTGTTTTTTTGGCAGCAAGTGTATTCTTTTGTGACTTTTAGGTCCTTTGTAGGAAGGTTCAAAGTGTGTTTTATTTTTTTATAAGTTTCGGACCCTTTTAAGATCACTGGTTCATGATAATTGGGAGCGACAGGTCGTCAGAGGCTAACATGTGGTCGATAAGGCGAAACGAATTGTTTTGTGTGAAAATAATTTAAAGCACGTAGTAGTCGAAATTCTATTGAAATCAGTTCACAAATATAATCATTGGACTCAACCATTAAAACAAAAAAGTTAGCTGTGTAACATTTTTTTAACTGTTATCGGGGAAAGGTATTTTATTCTTTTTTCAAAGTAGGGTTCCCTGTTTTTAAAATAAGATGCAGTTCTTTACACTGTACTATTTAAAACTGCGTCAGTCTTTATTACACTATTACTATATCATCTCGACACCCTAGTGCCATTTCATCTGCCTGGGACATCAGTTAGGGCTGGTGCGGCGGCTGATTCGGCCGAGGATCACAAAAGGCGCAAATATAGTGGTCTCGACAGAGCTTACTTATTTGAGCCTTTTGGGGTGGAGACCTTGGGTCCGTGGGGAGCCGGTGCCCTCCAGGTTTTCAAAAATCTTGCGGGGCTTTTGATTGAGGCGACACGTGACCCAAGGGCTGGCTCTTATATAGGCCAGCGAATTAGCATAGCTATTCAGCGTGGCAATACAGCCAGTGTCTTGGGCACGCTTCTGTCTGGTACTAGTCTGAAACAGTTGAGTTACCTATAGGCCGTTTGTAACAGTTCTTAGGTAATCTGACTGATTTCTTTGTATTGTTAGTTTAATTGTACTTTTTATTGAGTCTTAGTAAGTCATTAATGATCTCGAATGTTACCCGTTTCATTTGCAACGTAATCTAACCATTCGGTGACCGCAATTGAAAACATTATATTCATAAAGCTGTACTAAATGTTGTTGTTGTAACGTTATCTAAAATGTTTTTCCTCATATTTTCTAAGAAAAAGTAACACATTTTTATCTACCTTTGTGCGTCAGTATGTAATGAATTGAGGAAAACAGTGAAATATATCAGACAGTGTCCAAGCATTATATCACATGACTTGTGGAAGTACCACCCCTCGCCGAGTGGACTGACATATAAATCATCTCTAATACGATATTCTTTTAACATATTTTAGTCACTACTTTATTTTCGGGAGTGTATTTGGCACGTGTATCCATAATAATTCAGTCTTATAAACATACTAACGTTGTTATGGTGTTTTTTAGGTCAGTAAAAAAAACAGCTCAAAGTTATTTTTTTATTTTTTTTGCACCCAGAAATACCTTATGCAATTATAATTCAATTTGTTTGTTATCTAAGTAAATGTAACTGACTTAAACCTCCATAAAATTTAAGGGTTTGCAGAAGAGGTATTAGATAACTGCTAATACCACTGAACTAAGCTACTTTTATTCTACGCGCCTTTCTTCAATTGAGATCCTTCAGGCTGCTTTAACGACATCCTGGCTGAGTTGGAAGGATCGATTTCCAAGCCGCGACCGCCACTGTGGCGGCGGCAGAACATGACATTGCAGGACAGGACATTTACTATTCTGCAATCTTCAAATCTTCCTATTCCTTTGTCATTAGTTTCTACTGGTAAGGAATGGAGCTCGTTGTCTGTCTGTTTTTCCGTACCATCACAATCTTGGAGTTTTCAAGTCCAGAGCGAATAGGTTCGTTTAAGACTAGCGTGCTCCATAGTCGGGCACACCTCACCTTGTTTTTCAAGTGAGTTGGTGGTCAAACGCTTGGTTATCGATATGAAAAAAACGTTATATAGTTGTTTTGCAGATGTGTGTTTGAAATTATCATAATATTGTTCTTTGCTTCGACGCCTAGTGTCCGCATTTAGTGTTGGTATGTGTCCAGGCTGATACCTACTCACCCATCAGACGTAGAACAAACTGCTGCAAGCAGGACGTCTAATTGCTATCTGCAATAATCCTGCAGACGAAAACACTAGATCATGCAACGGTTGTTTACAAAGCCTACGGCTAGATGGCGTGCATTAGTTGAGTAAACAGCGGTGTGAGGCGGAGCCTTAATCCGGTCGCCAGCGCCCTCTATGATAAGCAAACAAGGAATATTGAGGATTTTGATTGCTTAGGAATTATTGCTGCTAGGTTTTGCGAACCCGCTTTGAAAATATTTTTTTCGAAGAATCTTAAAAAATGTACCCAACTACTTACCTCAAAAAATGTGGATCTGGTTAACTTTTTTTCTTATGTTATATATATATGTTATATATCTTTATTATTATAGGTCAGCCTCTCAGGAAATCACAATTTCTTTATGAGTGTTACGTTTGAAGCTTCCACCTTCGTTTTATCATAGCTTGAAACCAGGTGAGGTGAAAGCCAAGCGCTAACCCGTCAAACATAAAAAAAGTTGTCGACCCAAAAAAAATACCTGCATATAAATATTTAATTATAATCATATTTTTTTATTGGCCTCCTGAAATTAAAACTTGCACATGCAAAAATTATGGTTATTGTTTAAGGGTGCCTACTTAGAAAGTGCTTAGGTATTTACTTTACTCTTTTATTGAATAAAGTCATTACGCAGCGGACTAAAATTCAGCAGACACAATTTCAACACACACCATGAAGGTACCTTGGAAGCGGTGGTACTTACCTACACAGATAGTTGCTGTGTTGTTGGAAAATAGAGGCAAGACCAATTGAGATATCGCATGCTTCAATCGAGTGCAGTGTAAGCTGCCAAGTGACTGCGTTGGGTACAGGCGAGAAGAAAACGTAATTTTAAAAATGTTTTGCGATACATAATAACAGCTATTTTACTTATCTTTAACTGTTTAGAGTTAACCTAAACGATCTGATTAAACTGCAATTCCTGAAAATGTTAAAGCTTAAAAGGTATATTGGTTTGAATTACGCTCGATTGTAAAATTACAATAAGAATTATGTAACTAGATTATATGTGTATAAGCACGTGAATGTGTAATCAAATTTTGTAATTTATGTGTTTTTATTTAATTGTGTTCATTGATCGATTTCTAAATATAAACCTATATACGAGTAAATATACAATATTTATGATGAATGTGTTACATCAATTGTAAATACAATAATGTGATAGTATATACTTACCTGTCATTGAAAAGATCGATAGTAAAACCACAACAGGTCAATGTTTATAAAAAATATTAAGCGAATGTAAAAATTAAATAGATATTGGTGAGATGAGTGATGGTATAGATAATTATAAGATTTTTTCAAGTAAAGTTTAGAGGCATTTTTTTTCTGTCTACATTATCGCATACAATTTTCTCCGTGATTATCCTTAACCATCCGTTTGCTTACTCGGTTATTTGAGCGACGGCTTACATACCGATCGCTACCGGCATTTGCTCAGCACAGTCAAAGGGTTAAACTGAGGTACAGTACTAAGCTGATTTAGGAGTCAATTAATTAGGGTATTCGTCTTCAGGTGCGTTATACGGTTTGGGTAGGTACGCGTGAAACGGTTTTTAGTAAGTACAAAAGACCCCATTTTTTTGTGTGTACCCCATGTTGATTAAGTAAAATTCAAAACAATCCGTGTATTCATAAATGTTGCCTTCACGACAATAACTGATAAAATGTAGTTTACATAATAAATTAAGCTAGTTCATTACAAATGAACAAGAATATTTTTGATATTAAAATTACAACCTAAATAAGTTCGTGAAGAGCAAAAATTATCTATATATTATTTAGATCTCTCATACTAATTTCTGCAATATTATAGAAAACCTAACCATTTAAAACTATGTAATATGTTTATTATCAAACATAACTATGTCGTACATATATTTCAATTTCAGATACTTTAATAAGCACATAATACATTTTGATGCCTCACCTGGTAGATATTCAATTAATTTCTAATAGAATAATATTATAAGTGAGGCAACCTATTGTTACAAAAAGTTAAAGTTTCTCCTTGGTAAATCATGTGCTATTTTGGTTAAGAATTTAATCTATCTATGTATATACAGAACAGGACATTTATTTCACACAGCGCCATCTAGCCTAAACTAAGCATAGCTTGTAATATGGGGACTACTAAGTTTTCGGATAGAACGCTTAAATACTTTATTAATGTAAATTCATACTTATCATACATTACAATACCCAAACACATATCAATCATCTATATTCATCATACAAATATTTGTCCTGGGTGGAAATCGAACTCACAACCTATAACGCAGAAGCCAGAGTTACTACCAACTGAGCTATGAAGATACGAATGAATGTGAAGATGTACATTTATCTATTTTTATGAATCTGGGCTTAACTTTAAGAAATTTTAAACATTTAATGTTTATTCTTCGGGTTAAAGACATTTATTATCTCAAAAGAATTACATGCTAATTCACTACATGAGAAATTACAACTAATACAAAATAGATTGGTGAGCATACAGATACAGCACTTAATCAAAAAGTAGGTATTTAGTAAAGGGTTTTGCGAAGTAAGAATAAAAGTTTAGCAATGAGGGTAGTTAGTAGGCCAGCCGGTGGTTTTATGAGTGCATTCCATTCTATCTAGCCAGGGTCGAACTCAGAGTTTTGATATTACATATTGTTTAAGTTTTGATTTAAATATATTGAAACTTTGAGATAGCTTGACTTAATTAGGAAGATCATTATATATTTGGGCCCCTTCATAGCATATACTTTTTTGCCGTAGTTACGTACGGATTCTATTAAGTGATATATTATTGTCATTACGCAGTGTTCTCTTACCCGACTATTCTTCTACCCGCGAAGCCGAGTGCAAAAGCTAGTTCTAAAATTTAAAATAGCTACAATAATAATTCTACAAATCTTACGCGTTTCTGAACGGGACCATTCGCCTAAGTTGCGATGACGTACGATGATTGGTAAACGGATTATACGATGACTTAGGTACACGGTAAGCCAGGAATAATGATGTCTAGGAATTAAGCCGAGAGTCATCAATAATGGTAGGGCTTTAGTTTGATCTGAATAGGTATTCTCAAAATTGAATCATCTTTATTCGTCGTATTTATTTATATTGAAATGAAATGAAATGAAATGAATTTATTGTTTGTAGATCCAGGTAAATAACATCAGGGGCCCAACCGGGTATTTCGTCGAAGTTCATTGCCATCTTATGATTTCATCTCCATCTTCATCTCTAGATAAATCTGCAATGCTACCGCCATTCTTTATGAAGTCCATCAATGTTACGATGGGATTCCTAGCATATAATGGAATAAGGATTTCAAAAGGATACAAGTGTAACATGATCGAAACGCAATTTTTTTATAAAAATGCGATATAATATTTTTTTTAATTAGAATGTCATTTATTGATACTCTGTAGTGCTTATTATTTTTTACTTCAAGGTATAAAACAGTAATTTTACCCTAAAACGAATTATTTTACTAAAAAAACCGAAAAATATTATGTTATGCAAACGCAACAAAACGCTGTGGCCAATCAAAGAAAGTTTCCTAGCATATGTTCACTTTTCAGATGGGAAACGCCATTTTGGATTTCACACTTGTGATACCCAAAATACCGGTAGGTAAAAATCGTTTTTATTTCATATGAAGCTAATTTAAAGCCAAAGGAGGTCGGCTTCGCCTTAGGCGGTTCGGGCCCAGTTGGTCTTAAAAATTATCTTGGCCCTCTAGTCTGCCGTGTCAGGCTTACAAACATAATTGTTTACTCTAAAATAGAAATAAAACACAGATAGTAAAAAAAAACATATATTACTAAAGAGAGGAAGAGGTCTTCGATGTAACGAGCTTTACTAGAAGCTGCCTTTTAGAGTCGCTGACGCACCGACGGAGCAAACTGCTTGGTACAGAAATACGTCAGGAGGAGGTTGCATTTCAGGTCCTAGTACAAGTAATAGGATCATTTAGCCGTTACCGTAGACTATAGAGCAACAATTACACTACCCGGGGACGACTTGGAGGCTCCCAAATATTGTGTAGGTGACAAACTGATTGACTGAAAACAAATTTGCAGCTCAAATCGGAGATCCTTGACATTATTTGTTTGTCAGGGAAGTGCTTGGCCTTCATCTCACCTGGTCACAAGATCACATCGTTAGATATGGCCGAAGCTGGAGGCGCATTTCACCCGGAATACTCAAAAAAAAAAAATTAAAATTGAAATCATTTATTGAAAAAGAAATACATATTAACAGTAGAATTGAAACTTGTGTGGCTATGCAACATAATTAAATAAAATCGACGTATAAATTTTGTGGTAATAACCGTTTCATTTATTTAATTACATATTAACAGTGTCCGTTTACAAAGTCAACTGAGATCAGTTTCTCGTCTTATGTCTTAACTTAACACTAAACAAAGGTATAAGTACTACATTATATTAAAATTAAATTACCTACATAACCTTACCTTAAGAACTGGTTATCTACTTATATGACGTTTTTAGAGTAGCATCCTTTCATAGTGTAGTGCACAAATAATGGATTTAAGAAAATTTATATGACAAGAATGGAACGATGTTTTTTTTATATTATACGAAGGGGAAGTGCTTGACCATCATTCCACAACGTTTCAACCGACGATAAGCCGAAGATAGGCACACTTCATCCGGAATTCTCAACAGTCTGTGGAACTGGATATCTTACCTCTAAATACCAGAACACTACAAATTATAATTTTTTTTATGGTGACGGTCATAGGTAAAATGGTTTAAAAAAAACTCCTACTAATTTGTCTTCTAATCTTATCCAATAACAGGTGACGCAGACCACAGCAAACGTTAAGTTGCTGCCGGAAATCGCGCCCGCTACCCAATAATACCAATCAGGGCACAATTTCCTTGTAATCACTTGCACATCAAAACATCATTACGATAGATTCTCGGTCGTTGACCCCTACTTACTGTATGTAGGTATAATTGTTTTGTATAATCTGCGTATAAGCTGTAGGCTGGTTGCGGAGTCACGCGTGCTGATATGGGATGATTCAAATTGGACTGTTTTTTTAACCTTGTAATCAGGTACCTACATCTGTATTGCCGTTATCTTATGACCCTAATGACTTTAAGAAAAGAGTTAAAATACATCATCTGGGTAGGCTTACTCCACCATTAACCTCATTATGAGCCATTGCAAGTTTTTAGGTCAAGATCAGTAAAACTTTTTTTTTTTTATACTACGGGAAAGTGTTTGGCTTTCATCTCACCCGATTTTCTTGTTATAATATGAAAAATCCCCAAGAAACTGAGGAACAGGATATCTTACCTCTAGATGCTGGAACACAACAACTTAAGAATTGTTATTATGGCGACACAAGTAGGTAGTAGATTCATTCCTACCCAGAACAACCATTTGAGTGATAAATATAGATGTTTGAAAGTATAGTGTTTGGGTGTTATATTGTATGATTAGTACTTATGTATTATAACATAACACTGAAAGTGTTAATGACATTATCCGTCGAGCTTTTCGGCCAGTGTCAATGTTCCAGCCGTTCTTGAACCGAATGGTCTGTTACGTGATAATGGTAAGCGGTCCGACGGTATGACTCTTGTCCCTTGGGAAATGGGTAGGCCTTTGGTGTGGGACGCTACCTGCGTCGACACACTAACGCCATCTCATCTGCCTGGGACATCAGTTAGGGCTGGTGCGGCGGCTGATTCGGCTGAGGATCACAAAAGGCGCAAATATAGTGGTCTCGGCAGAGCTTACCTATTTGAGCCTTTTGGGGTGGAGACCTTGGGTCCATGGGGAGCCGGTGCCCTCCGGGTTTACAAAAATCTTGCGGGGCTTTTGACTGAGGTGACACGTGACCTAAGGGCTCTTATTTAGGTCATCGAATTAGCATAGCTATTCAGCGTGGCAATGCAGCCAGTATCTTGGGCACGCTTTCGCCTGATACTGATCTGGAACAGTTGAGATACTTATAGGCCGTTTGTAACGGTCCTTAGGTAATCTGACTGATTCCTTTGAACATAGTTAGTTTAATTGTACTTTTTATTTAATAAAGTAATCTTTTTACAAATGAAAGTATTGTAAATTATATAGGTTAAAAATAATAATAATAATAAAAATATTCAAATGAAACGGCTTCATATTAAAAGCCAAATTTGTGTGTGTAAAATCAATTTCACATTGTAACATGTAAGATACGTAGAACAAAAAAAAGTTTTTTCATTCACTTATTTCAAATCACGTATTTGAAAACACGCTGTATACGAGTTAAATCAAGAGCACAGGACCGTCATTTATCATCAAGTAGATTACCAGTAACTGCGTTTCACTTGTTCCACTCGGCAACTACTTCCCTGTTATCTATGGGTTTGAGTATGTACTGGTGTTATGTATTCTGCTACCTCATTTTGGTGTTATCACCAAAATACCATTTAACTATATCTACACGAATATACACTATAAAATTTTATTTAATATTCCATTTAAGTCAGCATTTTTTATATATAAAAGGTACTTGAACTCAAAACGCAAATATTTTTGAAAGTGTTTAAAAAACCAACCAGATTAGGATGATAATAAGCTATGCGTCTGATATTCCTATTATAGAACGGTGAATGCGGAATAAGCTGGACACACACACTGAAATACATTCTCGGAATTCATCAGTGTCAAATCTTCGGAGGTATATAGGATCTATAGTGTATGAACGAGGCTGCAATAGGACTGTCCAACTCAATGATATTCCACCTCCGGCAATACCTGGAAATTGCATTGCATTTGACACCGGAGATGTCAGCCGTGAAATGCCTTGAAGCAAGCCTTCTATGAATATGTCATTTAATTAAAGGCGCTTCGCTTCAAATAACCACAGACGGTTTAATACAGCTAACTTCAAGCTAATAATGAGTATTTGTTTTGACTATTGTAAGAAGGTATCATTGCAAAACTAGAACGAGGGCAAATGTAGACCAAAACAGTTGTTTCTAATTTAACAAGCCTGATAACTCAGTTGGTAGTAATACTGCCTTCTGCACTGTAGGTTGTGGGTTCGATTCCCACTCGGGACGAACATTTGTGTGATGAATATAGGTGGTTGTTCTGTGTTTGGGTGTTGTATCATAATATGGTACGTATGTATTTACAAAAAAATATAGATATTGTTCGCATATTACAAGAAATGTTTCGTTTGAATCTAGATAGGCGCTGTGTGAAATTAATGTCCTGTAATATTATGTAGGTAATATTATTATTATCATTAATGGATTGCAAGTCAGCATACTGTCAAACCAATGGTCATTAAAAAAATATTTCGAGATGGATTACGTTTGCAAAGATTTTCATATTCTTCTTAGATAATAAATAAAACAAAGTCAATTTATGAATAAAGCTTTCAAAGCTTCAATACAAACATTAATTTTGTATTGTATTGGTTAATATAATAATTGTACTTAACAAAGGATTAACAATAAAGTCTGAATGTGCGTTCAATGGATTAAGATTTTATTCACAATGTTTATGCAATAATAGACTTTATAAATTATGTTTAGTTACATTGGAGCCGATTAAGAAAAAATAGTAAATGGTAAAAAAACACCCCAACTATAATTTCGCGGTTACAATTACCCCCAAAACGGTTTTTTGCCACATTTTACGCTGGGCTTGAACTCGTAAATACTGTCTTTCATCTAATGAATGGGTGCGTCATTAAATGTCAAAGTATTTTATGTTTTTATTGATTTGAGCGACAACTGTGGGATTCGTGAGAATTCGTTTTTTATACATTTTTTTCATCATTTTGCGCGGTAATGATGACATTGCCATATTATGACTGTGTGTGTTTACTGTCAATTTTCTCAGGATAGGGATGTATAACGGTTGCTCAATTTACCATAATTTTGTATTTTTGGAACTTTTTATAATCTATTGTTAGTGGATGTATTAAGCGTGATGCTTTTAATGATGTTGTAGGTATCTCCTAAATCATCTTATATATTTTTTTTACGCAATGGATAAGCTATTGTCCTAAATCCTTGCACAGGCACGTGCAAAAGCAAGGGTCAGGTCTATGATGGAGCTAGAAGCTAGAGTACTCTGGTTTGGTGTCAGATCCACCTGTGTTGTTATCACTCAACCGGACATGCTAGCAAACGCCAGCGATTCTTATGCCCAGGGTAGATCACCAGAAAGTAGATTCCACCTAACCCAAAATCTTAACAAATGATATAGATTACGATAAGACATTTTTTTCCAAATATCAATAAAGCTAATTTCTTGCAAATAATCTTCTGATTTGTCGCTGCTTTTGCTCTGAATGTTAAGTAGGCACTATAGGAACTATTAAATTTTCATGTAGCCATCCTCAGACTCACAATAGTAAATTAATGGTATCACCTAATTGTCAATCAGTGTACAATACAACCAAAACACACAAAACATACTCGAGAACAATACGCCTAATGGCAGAGCTCGACTCATTCAGCCGGCAATTACTGGTAATAGAATAAATAGGGTAATCAGGCTGCTTCAGACAGTGGTGAGGTTGCAATAGAGTTTGGTGTTTCATGATTGAACAACTCTAATTTCTATCATCATCATAAAAATACCATTTATGTCCAATGTTGGACAAGATTTCCTCCGAATCTGCAGTTTTACCGTGATGACCATGATAGGCAGACGAATAATTGTTGATTGCACCTACAATAAATACTACCTTTTTTTTCTTTATTGTTCGCCGGGTAAGCACTTGGCCTTCATCTCCCCTGGTAACAAGTTGAGATAAGGCCGAAGGTGGAGGCGCACTTCACCCGGAATCCTCAACAAACTGAGGAAATGGCTATCTTACCTCTGAATGCCGGAACACAACAAGTTTAGAATTGTTATTATGGCGACAGAATTAGGTAAGAAGATTAGGCTACCTGGTGGTAGCTAGCCAGGCGGACTTAAACAAAGTCCTACCACCAACCAAACCAAGCATTCGGGACCTCTGGATCTGAAATCGGTGGCTTGAACCACTAGACCACAGAGGCGTTTAAAAACTGTAGCTGGTGGTAGAATTTGATTCAATGATCTTACTGTTGTATGACGCTATGGCAACAATTCTAATTATTGTGTTCTGGCATCTTTAGGTAAAATAGCAAGTGGCATTGTCAGTCTGTTCAGGATTCTGGGTGAAGTATATTCCGCTTTTTCCTTCAGTCTTATCCTAACTTGAAACCTGATGGGAGAAACGTCGTTGTGGAATCAATCAGAAAGACTGCATAGTTGTAAATCTAACTACTAACTAACTGTATTAGCAAAAACTAAACATAAGTAACATAATATTATTAAGGTTCACTGTCTTATCCGTTTTATTCTGTCATCGCTTAACCCTTTCCTACCCTATCCACCTTTTGTTACCTCCATTTGGATGGTAATGTGTTAATTTTCAGTTTTGCATTCAAATTAACGTGAATACAAAGTTATGAATATTGTAATACGCGCTTAAATGTCAATTGATTAATGCTTGTGAGTGCTGCTGACAATGTGGTAATTAGGTTATTTACTTTTGATCATTGGATGGGCGATACTGAGTGTTGCTTTCATATTTAAATACGTTTGGTTGTCACCATAATTAGCCTTTTCCAATAATATAGTTTCATGATGAAACTTTATCAAAAACGTTGATATAAGTATCATTTATTTATGAAAATGGTACGAGACCCTGGGACTCTACCGCCGACGGCGAAGCCGATCTCCATTGGCTTAAAATTAGCTTCATGAGAACTAGAAACGATTTTTACCGTCAAATGTACTGAACGGATAGGTTTCATAACATGTGTTCACTGTTGAGATGGGAAACGCCATTTTGGATATGACACATACCCGGTAGTAAAAATCGTTTCTAGTTCTCATGAGGCTAATTTTAAGCCAATGGAGATCGGCTTCGCCGTCGGCGGTAGCGTCCCAGAATGCAGCTCGCGGCACTACAGAAACACAAATAAAAATTATACAGGTATACAACAATTTTTTGGTCTTTATATGAAGTGGCAAACTTACTGACAAAAACAACAATGCTGTCAACACAAGGGTATCAAAGTTCCTATTCGTAACAATACGAGTCAAAACACAAGTCAATGGATAACATTTTCTTCAAAGACACGCTTAAATCAGCTTAGTGATCCCAATCATGACCTACTTCATCTTGTGAACGCCAAGTAAAACGGTTAGTATACCTATTTTCTGTATAACTCTTATTCCCATTACGTAAGGTTGCTTTTGGTACAGCGAATATTTGTAACGGTAACAATGTTGCATTACCCTGTAGTTTTTTTTACTGTGCAGTTTAAGGGTTAACCGTGTCAAAACTGTCAAGGGTTGCCAAAATAGATAAAAGGGGCAAGTTCAAATACAGAATGACAAACCTTTAGCACCCCGTCTTTACAAATAATATTGTTTAAAAAAGTCGACAATGGAACGTTTACAAATTTTTATGTTCAAATCCAAACTTTATTATTTAATAAACTTAAAAAGGTTTTAAGGGGGAGTTTAAAAAGCGATATTCATTAGTGGCGATAAAAAAGTAATGTCCCATTGTAATCGATCGATGAATTTTTAAGATGATTCGCCATTTTTTTATTATCAGTACCTATATCGATTTTATGACATGCTTTGCGCCGATGCGTTTTCGTGAGAAAGCGCACCAGGTGTCATTTTAGTAAAGTTTTAATGTCATGACTCATAAAAGTAACAACTAGCCCATATAAATCTATAAAAGACTTCGCAGACTTACGTTCTTACCTACTACAATCTTACCTAATTCTGTCACCAAAGCAATAATAATAAGATAGCCAGTTCCTCAGGCTGTTGAGGATTCCGGGTGAAGTGTGTTTTACCTTCGGCGTTATCATAGCTTGCAAACCAGGTGAGTTGAATGACAAGTACTTCCTAATCGTACAATAAATAAAATAAAAAAATGCAAGCGTGAAATTAATGTTCACCTCATTTCAAATTCATATAAAGATCTACCACAAACTAGAATTTCTTAAACGATGAGAAACTAGTACTATTACTTCTAACTTCTAATATCTACGAACACACAACAACCAGTATGAAATAAGGACATTCATTATACATTTGTTTTACCCTGAGAATCGAACCCACAACCCTCGACTTTGAAGTCAGCTATACCTCCGCCTAGCTGATTTACAAATCCATTAGTCTTATCAGCCTTTTCCCCCAAAAGCAATGTTTAAACCCGCAGCTCATCAAAAACAATTTAGCTCTACCATATTACAGGATAATAACAGTCTATTTAGAAAATCCGACATTATAACTGCACATCAAAATATTAAGCTTATCTATTCAATGTCCCGATTTGTTTTTTAACTAATTTATTGAGTTGACGCACGAACTTTCACGCCCATGTTGGGATGGAACGTCGATTTCGCATGCTACTAGATATACCTACTAAAGGAAATTTTTGACTCAATTGCCTTATGTGTCCCACTGACGTAAGTACATAAGCCACTAAATATGATGTTCTAATATGACATAGATAAACCTGTCAAACCAAGTTTCAGAAACATCCAGTCCATCCAAGAGTCTATCTAAATACCAATTCAAAGTTTAATGTGAAGCAACAAGTGAATGAAATGAACAATATGAAGGGAGGCGCACTTCATCCGAATTTTTCAACAAACTAAAAAACTGGCTAATTTGCCTGTGAATGCCGGAACACAAAGGATTTAGTACTGTTATTATGGTGACAGACTTAGGTAAGATTTTGGTAGCTATCCAGGCGTGCATTATCAAAGTCCTCAACCAAACCAAGCACATATTTAAACCCCCTAGCGTTCAAACCCGGGACCTTTGGGTCTGATACCGGTGGGTAAACCACTAGACCACAGTGGCGGTTAAACCATAGTTATAGTACCACTTCTATGAGCTTTATATCTCTGTTCTACTATGGGGGTCATCTTAACATTGTACGGGCACAGATGATTTTTTAACCATGGGTATTACATGTAAATTAATTAACAACCGCATAGTAATGTGTGTTTAACCGTAAGTTATTCGGGTGTTAGGAGTATTTAACGGCACTAAATGCGTGGAGCTAACATGTTACAAATTTTGTTTAGTGAGAGATTTCCTTATATGAGGAATATCGATAGATAGATAGATAGGTAAACTCTTTATTGTACACCAAAAACAAAAAGCAAAGAAAAACACTTACACTGATAGGAACAATGGTGGCTTTATCGCTAAAAGCAATCTTTTCCTGGCTATCTTTGGATGGAAAGGATAGGCTAAGAGCAGACAAAGTGGTGCACTAAAGTACTAAAATAAACATTGATTTAATTATGACAAAATTTTTTTGAACGTATCATGAGAAAAAATAGGCCCACAACACAGGGTATCCTAGTGTGGGAGCTAGTGTTCAATATTTTTTTCATTTTGTTAAAATTTACTTTATCTACCTACTAATAATACTAGATTTGCATGCACTAGCACGCATGTTTGTTTAAATGTTAAATAGAATGCAATATGAATAATTGTTGGCTACAAAATAAATAAATTATTATTATTATATCATCGACCTATTATCAAAGTGCAAAACTCCCCTTTCCCTTCCTCCCCCCCATCCCCACCCCTTTGTCCTCACTACCATAACATACAATGATACTGTACATACTGTTGTTCTTGTTCTTGTTACTTATTTAAGTACTGACTTAAATTTTGTGTTATACCATACCTACACTTTTATTAAGCTTTTGCAGGAATTAGTCCTGCACTAATTAGACTAATAACTAATTTGACACTTAACTAGAGAGACCTGTAATTGGCATGTACTAATACTAAAAATTACTTAAACATGTATGTAGAATTTAAGCTGTTGGTCTTTTCAATAAAAAAATATTTAGGTATCATCAAAATATTAGAATTATACTGAATCCTAACAATAAAAAAACACTTTAGCACTCGAGTTATAACGTGCATAATAGTTAACTATAAGTCCAGATAAATTATGAGTAAATGCTAAGACACAGACTAGAAATAGATCTATTCGGAGTGCTAAGAGGCTTTAAACTGATTTACCTTTGAGGCCTACGACAAACGATAATGCGTGTGGTATGTGTTTTGCACGTTTTAAGGAATTGCATTAACTCTTCGGATCCGATGACCTTTTTTTTATAGCACTACAGGGATGTGCTTAGCCTTCATCTCACTTGATTCTCAAGATAAGATAAGGCCGAAGGTGGGAGCGCACTTCACCCGGAATACTCAATTAACTTAGGAACTGTCTATCTTACCTTTATATGCTGGAACATAACAATTTAAGAATTGTTGTTATAGCGACAGAATTAGGAAAGATGGTTGTAGCTAGCCATCAGGCGGAATAAAACAAAGTCCTACCACTAACGAAACCTTCGGTGTTAATGATGATAATGTGAATAAACAATATTAGACAAGAGTCCCCATTTAGTGTAGGATACCCTTATCCTGCCTGCCTCCTATAGGGGACGCCAACTAAAGAAGAACAAAATTACGTGTAAACCTCTCAAAGAAACTGCGGAATCTGAAACAAAAATGTCCGGGAAGCTTCAATTAATTATTTAAATCGTATCCCATTTTCATTATTGTATAATTTATATTGCATATCAAAAAAAATTTTTGTAGATGGGCAATAATTTAAAACCTTAAACCTTCGGATTATTATAACTTGATACCGAGTGAGATAATACCCCAACGCTTCCCTGTCGTAAAATAAAACAAAGCCTTAGTATTAACAAAAGTTTATCTTTTGTTGATACATACTAAGCTTGATGAAAAAAAACAGTTCAGTTTGCAGCTTTACAAATGATTCCAATCAGAACCTAGAACGTACCGTTCTACTGTTCTCTGGGGATTAAAATAAGGCTTCAATATACGTCATTTCTAGCTTATTGATACTTTTAACTTGTTTTTATAGAGCGAAATTGATAAGCAGCTAGACACTACCTCGAGGATTTTTAATTTCAGTTTAAGCGTAAATTGAACTGAATCAGGTGAAACTGGCACTTAACACCCGATATTAACTGGGACTATATCAGTGGACAATAAAAGTCCAATCCAATCCATTTGCAATCCAAGAAAAATATTGCGAAAAGTTAATATTACGTTCGCGATTAGAACACATAATTTTAATTCGAGAAACGGGTATTTACGGGTCTGCCCGCGACCACGGCTGGTGCAACCCTGCCGAAACGTCGGGATAAATATAGAGGTAAAATACGCGATAAATACCCGTTTCTCGAATTAAAATTAATATTACGTATCTGAAAAAAAAAACTCATACGTTTACGTAACTATTTAAGCCTTTCCCGAATTTTTTACTGTACCACGGGGAAGCACTTGGCTTTCATCTCACCTGGTTTCAAGTTAAACCGAAGGTGGAATCGCACTTCACCCGGATTTTTTTTGACCGCCTCTGTAGTCTAGTGGTTCAACCCACCGATTTCAGATCCCGGGTTCAATCCCCATGGGGAGTACAATATATTGTACTTGGTTTGGTTGGTGGTAGGACTTTATTTAAGTCCACCTGGCTAGCTACCAATATATAACCTAACTCTGTCGCCATAATAACAATTCTTAAAAAAAAAAGTTTTGTTCCGGCATTCAGAGGTAAGATATCCAGTTCCTCAGTTTGTTGTGGATTCCGGGTGAAGTGCGCCTCCATCTTCGGCCTTATCTCAATTTGTTACCAGGCCAATGCCAAGCGCTTCCCCGTCGTACAATAATTAAAAAAAAACTATTTTACCTCTAAATACCGTGACACAGCAATTAAAATGAAGTTACAAAATACAGCCTAGAATCAAGCATAATGTGATATGGGAACGACGGGTATGAATAATACTATTATACTTTGATCGAGTGAGCGAAGCGAACGAGATCTCTGTTAAGTTAGGAAATCCGGCACTGTATGTATGTATGTATGTATGTGGCAATGTTTGTGACGGCATAACTCTCGAACGGGTTATCCGATTTTCATGAAATTTTAACTGTAAAGAGATAACGTAAATATAATTTGATTTTCGCGGGGATTTTTGATAAGAAGGATAGTTTTTGAGATATTGGGGTGAAAAGAAAAACAAACTTTCACCCATATCTTTTGAATGGCCGATCCGATCAATTCAAAATTTTGAACATGTAGAGATTATATTAATACTCATCAATATCAACGAGTATTTTTTTTTAAATAGGGTAGTTTTTGAGAAATAGGTGTTTAGTGAGACAAGAAGATTTTTGGCTTGTGGGGTGTCATTTGAAAGAGTATCGGCTGCATATTCATAAAAAAATATTTTACTATTAAATAGGGGTGGTTTTCGTAACAAAAGGGTGCATTAAGGGGTTAAAACGCTTGGTATGTCTTGTCTATTGAAGGGGGTTGACTGCGCATAACCCATATCAACAGTAAATTGTTGTCCACCACAATGTGAAAAGAAGTTCCTCTATAACTGTTAGGTTTCGCCATACTCATCACGCTTGGCAGACAGATTGGTGCTCACAGTTAAAGTTTTGTTAACACACAGAAATAAGCTGCTGCCTTTTGGTTGACTTTACGACATCCGTAGGCTGAAGGGGCTACATTTTTAAACCACGACTACTAAGGCAACGGTTTTGAGAGCACTTTTCAAAACGTCTTCATCCTTTGTTTCATGTTATTATATAGTTAAATTCTTTATAGGTTAGGATATTATAGATTAGCAATAAAAACAGCTATAATATGATAACTAGTAGCCTCTAACACTTAGGGTAAGTCAGGAGCATTGAAATCATACCTACTTTTATCGTTTGTTAATTACGTTATATTTGAGAAATAATCTCCGTCACAAACCAGACATCACGAGATCTCAGTTCGGGGCGAACTACTTTTATTTTATTTCATACCTATTGTAGATATAATATAAACTATAAATTGTACCTGACACAATCCAAACATAAATGTCTTGGTGGAATTCAAACCCACAACATAAAGCGCAGAATGCTGAGCTGTTAGTATAAACTTTCATTAACAAACCAGGTATACTGATAACTGAAACGCTTTTCAATTAACATTAGAACTTCACCCGCAATGACATTAGTAAAATCACTTTAAAACCCAAAACAACCATAATTTCATCATAACTTTACATATTAGACACTCGGATTGAATTACTTTTATGGTGTATAACCCCATAAAAAGCTATCACGTATGCACACGAAACAGCTTTCAGGAAATTAAACCATAAAGTCTGAGTAGTTATGGATATTATCGCGTGTTTCCGCTCATATTTGCTTAACAGGTTCCATTTCGCACTACTGTCTCTGCTTGATATGAAAAGATGCTGTATAATCTGGTGCTTGCCTCATGAAAAGGGAGAACCCACACAATTGCAAAGGAAAGCTAAACTCAGCGAAAACGTACGTAACTAGTACCCGTCACCCAGTAAGAATTTCCGAAATCCTTACTAAGTGCACCCCTATACTAAGAAACTACCCTGAAAATGTTAAGTCGTAGGTGTAGGACCTCTGGTGTTGATTTTTAGTTAGTTATCTACTCAAACACATTGTATAATGCAATTTGTTATTCAATAAAAAATACAATTAAACTAACTATATACAAAGGAATCAGTCAGATTACCTAAGGACCGTTATTTTGTTCAATGAATATATAGTGTTATGATCATTCAGCCGTAACCGCTAACCAATGCTAGCAATAGTATCTTTTAAACGTTCTCGATTAGAACACATTATTTTGATTTGAAACGGGTATTATCGCGTACTTTACCTTATTTATCCCGACGTTTCGGCGGGGTTGCACCAGCCGTGGTCGCGGGCAGACTAGGACTTGGGAACCACCGTTGAGGAGTGAAGGCGTTTTTAACAACTACCTTCAGCTTGGTCTTGATTATTAGAATAGGCCACATTCACACTAGAACGACACACAACACTGACAGTATCAACACATTTTTTTTCTTAGGTTCACACCTTGTAGATAGATAACTCTTTATTGTTCACCATTTACAAATAACATGACAAAATACAGATAGTGGAAACTTAATCTAAGCGTCACTGGTAAAGCAATGGGCGGTAAGGCACCGTGCTACCACTGGATTCCAAGAAGCAGGCAGTCTGAAGCCGTCTTCAAGATTAAAATTAGGATACTTTTTAATTTCAATCGCTTCCCGAAACATCCTCTTATAGTAATGCCACTCATTGGAAATCTCTTTCGGGTTATGCAGTTCTACCCAGTATCCAGCTGTCGGGATATATATCGGAAAAATACGCGATGAACACCCGTTTTCGAATCAAAACAATGCAGGCAATTTATTTGCCCAGGAATATTCTATACACTTTAAGAACTTAATAAACTAGAAGGTAGATCACGCATGCCTGTTAACGCCAAAAAATAAACTTACGCATTTCCTTCTTCAAAATATACCAAACCTTGCGTCAACGTTCTAAGAATAAGATATTGTAATAAAAGTGCTGAAAACGTATCAGACTTGCAGCTGTCCAATAATCTAAAACCTGCATCAAAACAAGGAAACATCAACGTAGCTTCCCTGAACAAAATACATCATAATCTCGCTGAATCTCCGCCATAATTAAAGTGCACATCTCACTCCGTCAAATGTGGACATTTCGAGGAAATGGCCGTGAATCCTCTTATCTTAATCCTGCCACGGAAATAAATGTGGCCGCTACACCAGCGGCAAATGCAAAAGTATGGTTGAATCTGAACAACTAGTTCAAGGTTGAACTACTAAAACCCGACTGCACAATTTTGACTTTTAGGTTGTACGAGGACACGGCCTAAACAGGTATTACAATGTATTTATATTTAGAATCGGCATGCATGAACTTTCATTGGAAACCTATATTATCGTAGTAAATGTTTCCTAACCTCCTAATATTTTATTTGTATTCCCCATTATATTCTTTATTCAACATTGAGAAGTAATAATCCCACTTGAACCGCAGTAGGTCATATTTTTTTTGGATATATCCACAAAGAACATAGCCTACGCTGCACTGCATTGCGCCTATCAACTTGAGACACGAAGGTGCCCGTAATTTCAATAGCAACCAAACTCTTCGGTTGCGGTTTCGGTGGCTGAAAAAGGTTGTAATCCCCTAGACGAGCCCTTTTACCAGGAAATCTACGACACTTAAAAGATATAAGAAGAAAAATATATAAAGCATAGATATTTCGCTTCTACAATTATTTAAACATCATGCGTCGCATTAATATTTATATATCATTAATATCGTATTAAATCAAGGAGGGTGTGGCTCTTCGCGGACCCAAGAAACCAACCCCGCAAAGCTCAGCCCTATCTCGACCAGATATTACCTAACCTGGAATAAATAGCAAACGTAGGCTAAGCATATTACCTAAAGCTTGTAAATGCTACAGGTAAAAGAAACTTTGGTGTTTTCTCTTCAGTTCGGGTTTTTCAGAAAATTGCTGTTTATTGCAGTTGTGCACCAAGTGTACAGTGCTCGGATAAGCTGGGGAAAAAGTAATAAGCTCTTCAATTATGCAGTATCTCTATTTTCGTGGCCTCATATAAAATCTTCTGCATTATTAAACCGACGCTTTTAATGTGTGAGGAAATTAATGAAGTCGGAAAAGTTACACAAAGTAGTTAAATTAGAAGGACTGAAGTTCATACAAAATCTGGTATGTAAAGCTTCACTAACATGGAACCCCTTAAAAAGTATTATAGAAGCTTTGCATACATGAATACTTCAATAACCAACTTATGACCACTATTGGACAGAGCCTCCTCCTAATTCCATGGTATTTCCATTATCAACACGCTTGGCAGGCGCAAATACAAAGAAGTCAACAGTCTTCTGGTGAGAACATTTAGACGGCTTTTACGACATCCACAGGTTGTAGGGTCAAAGTTTAACATACAAGTATTTTGTTCCCATATTACAAACTTTGCCTAGACAACGAATAGCTTCAACACGATTCCTGTCCTGCTCATTAGCTACTAAATCTTCAAGAGAAAACAAACATATCTACCACACACAATTACACACTCACTCATACACATTTGTAACTTTTGCTTGAACTCCAACATATACCTACCTGTCTGTTTACCTATCATTATCACCATTACAGCGGATCGCAGTAACCTCGCCACGTAACTCACAATTCGCCCCTAGGAGACCTAGTGCGTGGGACAGAGCAGAGGGTACCAACACCGCAGAACAGAGCGTACCAATACCACTATGGTATTCTTTGTAGTGTACATTGGCTGAGTCGAGGTAACTACACATAATACCATAGTGGTATTCCGCTCTGTTTTGCGGTGTTGGTACCCTCTGCTCTGTAAGCCTTTTGATTGTAAGTAGATAAGTAACTAACCTCTGAGTTCAAATTGTGTTTGGGTTTATCATATAGTACGTATGTATTTACAAAAACAAGTATATATCTAAGTATTCTATCCGTAATCTCGTCCCCATATTACTAGCTATACTTAGTTTGGGGCTAGAAGGCGCTATGTTGAATTAATGCCCTGTAATGTTTATTTGATTCTTATTTTTTAAATCAACATTTTCTCGAATAAAATGTTTTATCTTTATCATATTTTATATCCCTTTTTTTGTGACTACCAACTATAAATATTTTTTAAATTCGCTTTTTGGATACCTATCTGAGAAAACTTTGCATGTAAAGATTTAGTCAAATAAAAATCTGTTGTAACAGTTGTTAGATCGATGCCGTCATCTAGTTCATACAAACTCACACAATCTCATTGACACACCATAAAATAATTTTATTGCATTTTGTAATTTGACTAAAACAAAAAGGGTGAATTTATTTCAGACATAAAACAATGAAATACGACTTCTATAATTTTATGGCGCAACAAAATTATCAAATAAAATTAAGTTTTTGTGTAAAATCTTCAGTTTACTGTTTTAAAGTCCCTACGGACATTTAAAATTGTCTACAATCTTTATAATGCGCTTCTATTTTACAATATTTAAAGCTTATCGTTGGAATCGTAGGGTTTTTTGAGTGAAAATGTAGCTTTGCAGAGGTTTGCTATCCTATGAATACAATTTAAATGTCGTAAAAATGAAATTGGCCGTTTTGAAAATCAAGAAGGTAAAAAAATTGGTTCAGTTTTTATGACTTCCGATAGAAGATGGATAAAGTTATATGAAATTGTTAAAGATATTTTTTGTGCCTTACCGTAGGACAGTTAAAACTAGCACGGAGGATACAGTTTTTTCAATTTGACTTTAAGTACCTACACACAAAATTGTTCTACTGCTATTTATATTCAGTTTAGTTGCTAAGGCCATATAATAAAGTGACTTTGTAACTTTGGAAAATAATGATATAATACTCGATATTAAGGAAATTGTAAAATACTACTAAATCCGAAGGCCTCGAATACCACTTGTTCAATAAAAACGAACGTAGTGTGTTGTTAATTTTGAAATGGCATATCCGATTTTATATAAATGTTTGTAGTTACAATAACGATAGTCTAGCTAGGTTTTTACAAAAAACACAATAAAAAAATAATATAACATTGCAACAGTGTTTGATGTGAGAATAATTTTATTTGGAAGAGCGGTATTACATATTTTATAGGTTTTTTTCCTATATATTTTTTATCATTTTATAAAATTTTGCTAGTTCAAGGTAAATTGCCTTGAAATCAAATGACTTTCTACGAAAAACTTAACAAAAAGACATCGAATGCTTGCTTCTTTGTGCTGGCCGATAATAACGGTCAGTAGTGAGTCATACTGCAGCAGTGCACCCGCATTTTTGTATTTACTGTTGCATAGAGGAACGGTAAAGTGCTGCGGTGTTATAAGTTGACCACAACTTATTTGTGATTGACCGCTCTTTATTACGAATGATTGCGTATTAAAACGCAGACTTTGGCATGAAGATGGTAGCTAGCTAAGCCGACCTTTACAAGTCCTACCAGTGTTGTGATCATTCAGCCATATCTGCTAGCAAAAGCCAACAGTTTCTACCTGCGGCAGACCACCTAGGAAGTAGATTTTAACCGCCTCTGTGGTCTAGTGGTTCAACCCACCGATTTCAGATCCAGAGGTCCCGGGTTTGATCCCTAAGGGGAGTACAATATTGTGCTTGGTTGGTTGGTGGTAGTTTAAGTCTGCCTGGCTAGCTACCACCGTCTTACGTAATTCTGTCGCGATAAACAACAATTGTAAAATTGTTGTGTTCCGGCATTCAGAGGTAAGATAGCCAGTTCTTCACCAACCATCTAGGGTTAGTTTGATCTACCTCCAATGTGACATAGTAGGTATACGTAGTATATCGCAGACATACTGGCATAGTTCAATGTACATAGGTACGTATAGTTGACATGTCTGTCTGTTGATTTAAATTTCTGCTCCTCATTCAAACGGTTCCTCTGAACTCTTCACGTAACAAAATTTCCGGAGTTGTAATAACAAATTAACACTTAGAATTCAGCTGAGCATTAGGTGTTATTGCAGACGTCTGCAGGTGCCGGGTGTTGAAGGGAGAAGGAATTATTATGTTTTCTCACGTTTTCTTTTCTTTGCCATAAGATAGATATTTGTTTTAATAATTTATCAATACCTATTCAAAATACTTACAATGTTCTATATTTTGATTAAGTATTCATAAAAACATTGCAATAAACGTAATAAAATGTTGTAAAATATATAAGAAAGCATATACATACATATATATATATATATGCTTTCTTACACAAATACATATATAAATAAATAAATAATAAACAAAAAATTGTCAGGTCCCTTATTTACATTTTTTTTGTTTGTGTATAAGTCAGTGATTGACGTCTTGGCGTTTCACTAGTAGGTACTACTAGTACTAAGCCTCAACTTGATTTCGTACTAAGCACTTAAAACTCCAATTATTATTACTAACAGCATTGTTTTAAAAAGACTACAAAATTAAAAAAACATCCGAATAATATAATTTTTTGTTCCTCCGTATAAGCTTTACCCATACCAAACTATCAAATTTCTAAAGGGGTCCTTAGTTTTCTCTTAGCATATTAATATATAAATATATTATTATCTACGTACGATGCTGTTTCTCTTAATGTTTTTGAGATAAATAGCTGAAAGAAGCTTTTTGATTTGTAAAGTAAAGTGGCTATCCAGTTCAATTTAGTTAATTGAACAAGATAGTCACTCACAATCGAAAATACAGAAATTGAGAGACACGGCTTCCATTAGACGCAAAGACAAAGGTGTTAATATCTACCGAGAAACGCGAATAAACTTCAATTAGATGGAGCCACTACTGCACTTAGTACTAGTGATGGGAAAAACAAGATCAAGATTGACAACATTTTATGTGACATATTTTGTCAATGGCAACACAAAGTATGATCATGCCAGAAGTTTTCAGCTCATTCAGCGTGTAACATCTGACAGTATTTTATATTTTACGAGCTTGTGCCAGCACTTTGACTATGTGGTAGATATCTGAACAATAAGTAGCGCAAGCTATTTCCCAGGATGTGATCTGATCCAGGATCCGTTGGCAGGTTCAGGGTCCGCTGTCTGGCTCAGGGTCTGCTGGCAAGTTCAGGGTCCGCTGGCTGGTGGCTGGATCGGGTTCTGCTAGTTTCGTGGAGGGTATTTCGGGAGGAGTAAAACTCAACTCAGTACTTTTTTGCAACCAAAACTACCAACCAACCAACTGAGCTACGAAATATATGGTAAAGACGAGCTTTACCTTAAGGCGCTCTATGCAGCTAAAAACGCGGCAGAAACGATTATGAGAGTTGACAACGGTAAACTGTAGGTGGGGCATGCGTATCGTAAATAAAACCTTTCGATAATTCTTATTCTGAGATCGCATTGCTAGTATGTAGGTAAGTCTGATAGTACCTTTACTGGCACAGAACAAATTACTTATTAACGTTCGTCCTAATATGTATTCTGAGCCTAGGTGTTCTCTCACCGCTGCGACGACGACAAGCACACGTCCGACGTCGACAGTGGTCACAGAGGTACTGATTGAAAGGCGGGCGCGCGGTGCGCCAGTAGTTTTTTATATAATTCATGATTAAAATTAAATTTGACTTATTATCAAAAAACTAGCTTACCTTTTATGTGGATCAACTTGTAACCTAACATTTAAAATAACTCGTAAGTCAATATTAATTGTAGGTATCAAAATATTTCGCTTGTAAATTTTGAAACGTACCATTTTCAATAAATATTTTTATCGAGATTTTTTTCTGGTATTATGTTTTCAGCTTACCTTTAATGAACTTGAAGTTATATTTGTATAAAAATAGACTCGTAACTTATTCAGAAGTACTATAATTTTCCATTGGAAAAAGAGGAAACGTCTACTGACAGGGCCTGCTGTGTGTGAGTAACTCACACACAGCAAATCTAGGTTGAGAAAGAAACAAACTTTTAAATAGTATGGGAATACATTATCATCAGTAATAAAAAACATACCAAACATAGGAATAGTTAAACTTAATTTCATAGTGAATATAATTGTGCCATTAATTTATAATTTTATGAGAAAAATGTCTTCATTATTCAATAGCCGGAGCAAAAATATCTACTGTTAATATTATCTACATAGCTAATTAATCATACATATTACATAATATAAAACATACCTACCTATTACAAATACCTATATACATGCAATATAATTATATTTAATTAATTATTACCAAAAGTCTTATTTTGTCAAGAAAGCAATTAAGATATTCAACGGCTGGCAGCCGTAAATTCAGTACAAAGATGAGCTAAAAACACTTCTGACTAATGTGAGTTTAAGTTTTAAGCCAATAAACGAAATCTATTTATCTATTTAATGAGCACAAGGTTGTCACAATATCTAATTAGTAGTGGTCCCTATTCCCATCACTACCTCACAGACGCCCCAGGACATAATTGTTTATGTTTATTGGGTGCTTATTGTTTGGCTTTCTGTAAACAAGTTTGTTTCTTGCTCTGTATAATTTGCAATAAACAAAGTAATAAGATGTTTATTGTTTCGCAAAAGTGTTGTTTTATTTAACGATTTTACAATTTCAGTATCAGTTATCTTGTTCCTAGCGATCTATAAAAGCCGCTGTTGGCAGTTTTGAATTAGGTTTCATTACTTTGATTCAACTTAATATTCATCTGTCTATTAATTATCAATGCTATTTAGGAACATAGACAGTATATCGGTCTAATGCATCAATTTTATATTTGATAACTTACCCCTTGACCTTTGTCTAGTTTTAAGCCGGAGCAAAGTTGAGATCTACGATGAAACGAGAGACAGGAGGACGGAACACAGCAAATTATTTGATTCTGGACTTCGGCAGGAGCGTGTTTGGAGGATAGATGGACCTTTGTAGACCATTATCACCAACCTAGAAATAAATCGAAATAACTGCAATGCTCTAATCTACTTGCCTTAAACAAACTCTGGACTACTTCGTCACATTGCCAGAAAGGACGTCGTTAACCAAGAGAAGTTCGTTGTCACTGGCAAGGTGGAAGGGAAAATATATATGATGATAGGTCAGATCATATTATTATTCGCACTACACTTGAAACATCCGACTTTGATGCTCTGCAGCATTATCTTCAAGTTGCGATCGTAATGTGGAGGTCCCCTCAGATATGAGGATTCTAATGCAAGGTGGAGGATTATCATTTAAATATAATGTCATAAATTCGAGCTATGTGCTTGTTTTATAATAATATAAGATATCAAGTGAGTGTTGATTATCCTTTAGTTGTAATGACATCTATAGGATGATATGAAGGTACCCAAATTCCGGGACGGAATTTCGGCACCAACCTATAATGTTAAGAAAATGTTTGTTGGTTACTCGTTATATCGGTATTTTTGCTCTATATTTGCTTTAAAACAAAGAGATTAACTAAAATTCCATTCGACAACAATATCAAATTCGGAATATCGTTTTCGATTCCTCGAATTACCTTTCAAAGTAACCACAGCGATAATCATTCGATTGCTTATCTTCATGGAAAAATCACCTGTATTTTCACATAAAGTAAAGACTAAAATGGTGAACATATATTTTTTCATTGTTGGGTTTAAGGCCGCGTTTCTACTAACTTGCCAAAAAAAAACATGTTTATACGAGCGAATGACGTTCTGTCTGATTGCTCAAATATATTCTCATTTATTAGTTCTCACAAAAAATATAATAATAATACAATACATAATACTTTTACATAATATATATAAATGTAATAGCTTTTACAAATGTTTTAGTCACAAGATGTTACTATCAGCGACGGGACTGGAACTCGCATCTCCTGGCACGATTTGCGAATTACTGCGACATATGGATTCAGATATATAAGCGCTGATTGAAGCATGGCACAAAAAAAAACAAGAGCGTGGCACAAAAAAACAAAAATCACGTTTCCAGCAGAAGATGCGGCTTCGAAATCCATCGGTTGTGAATGTTTGTGTCACTTTTACATTTGTAAATATTGTAAACAGGTGCAAACTATTGATATACAAAAAAATATATTATTAGAGGAATAAACACTGGGTCTAAACAAGCTTATACGTAGGAAAAAAATAGTAGTCGCTCGCTGGTAACGTTTTTCACTGAATAAAAGAACAAACCAATATTATCGATAGCTCAATCATGTTCATTTGGTATTATCGATACCAAATAAATATCAACGAGCATGATCGCTCGATTTATGTGCACGAACGTTTGAAAACGTTTACGGCAATTACCATCGCTCGCTGTTTCAAACCCTGGAACCGCACCTTTAAAGGTTCGGTGGAGTTTCTTGTATAGGTATTGGTAAACGATCAGTATGACGAACAACGTTCGGCCAGACGTTATTATTTTGTTATTAAGGTCACCCTGTCTGAAAGTAAATTGGTTGGATTAAATTGCGGTAAAAATTTATTTGTTTACTTTCAAAAAACACCGAATCACCAGTGAATGACCGACTAAGAAAGATAAGGTTGCTGGTTTGATTCCTGGGTTGGCTTTTGGATATTTGTGTACTTAGGTGCTAGATTTTTTTTCGATAATTTTGGTACTTACTTTTGATAATCATGATACTACATTTTTGTCAATTAAATTAGACCTATAAAAACCTATAAATGAGTAGAAAAAACATCATCACGCTAAAAATTTACATTCATTAAATAAAATGTAACTACAGTAAACTAACTAGTATGTACAAAGAAATCAGTTGGATTACCTAAGGACCATTACAAACGGCCTATAAGTATCTGAACTGTTCCAGACCAGTACCAGACGGAAGCGTGCCCAAGACACTGGCTGCATTGCCACGCTGAATAGCTATGCTAATTCGCTGGCCTAAATAAGAGCCAGCCCTTGGGTCACGTGTCGCCTCAATCAAAAGCCCCGCAAGAATTTTGAAAACCGGAGGGCTCCGGCTCCCCACGGACCCAAGGTCTCCACCCCAAAAGGCTCAAATAGGTTAGCTCTGTCGATATTTGCGTCTTTTGTGATCCTCGGCCAAATCAGCCGCCGCACAAGCCCTAATGTCCAGGTAGATGAGATGGCGCATATAAAATATAAATCACGATACTTGTAGTATTGCCGCCAAACTACTGCATCGAAAAGGATACGGTATCCAGTGCCTTACCGTATACCGTACCTTAGCTTACTAAGGAAGATGATTATTTCTGCGTACGTCTTGTTGTGTGTCGAAACTGATAAGAAACTAGAATGAGAAGACACTGATCAAAATAAATATAGTAAAAATGTAACTACAAAATATGATTGTAGTAAATTCTAAATTTTGATAAATCTTGAAGGTTTTGCGGTGCCTGCGACACAAGTTTTGAATTAGTGTAGACACTAAGCTACTGTTTGTTGTCTTGCAGGCAACAAATTTGTGAAATTTAGGCCCTTAAAAGTTGGAATTATAATTATATCTAATAAAATACTATTATTACTATTATTATATTATTTACAATTATAGTATATTAAAATATACATATGTATTGGCTTCGATTCTCACATGAAGAATGAGGTCCACGACAGGGAACTATCCCACAAGCTACCTATTAATAGGGAAACTATTGAATTTTGACTTTGACTTTGACACTACAAACTGCTTGCCCCTGGACTCCGCGTGGTTGCAAGCCAGGCGGACATTTACAAGTGCTACCACCAATGATATAATCATTGAGTCTTATTAAGTAATAAGTGAGACTCACTTTAAAAATCCCGTCAAACATTTGTGGAAGCCAAAACAACAATTGATTGTAAACCATAGCAATAATTGCGTTTATAAAATTGTCTGGATGCATTCTATCATCCACCATTATGCACCATTGATTGATGGTCGTGACTATCGTAAACTATCGGACGCGAGCCAAGTTTCGCCTTTTACCTTTTTGGGGTTCCGCGTCACTGCAAAAAACGGTCGTTAATCATGACGGGGCGGTTGGATTCTAGAAATTCATTATGAACTTTGATGACCTTTTTTGTGAAATACCTACTGCAATTGAATTTCTACACAATTCTGAAGCGTAAAAGTATATTAATCTGTTTGTTAATCAATTTTGCGATGGAACAAGCGAGCAGCCTACATGATGTTAAGTGCATCTCTTGCCTATAAGAAAGCCTTACTGCGTAGGTCACATCCACAGAGAACATGACCTATGTGGAACTGCATTGCGCTCATCAACTTGATGCAAGGTGTTAAGTGCGTGCCTTTAATTTCAACGTTATCCATACCTATCAAACCGGAACACAGCAATGCTACAATGGCAAGAATGGCGGCCGAAATAGGTGGTAGTACTTCTCCGGAAGAGCCCTTTCATAAATAGCTCTACTATACTCTTGAAATGTATCATATCAACATGGTATCAAAAACATGTAATATAAAAAATCTGTGTTGATTTATGCATCTTTCCAAACTGAGCCCCAAAACAATAAAAAAAATCGCTTCCACATTACCGTTTCCATATTAAAAGAAAATAGGAAAACAAACAAAACTCACAAGCTTACACGTTCCCCTAGAAAAAGTAAAAATACTCAAGTCCACAAGGGTCGCGCGAATCGCTTACCGAAAGATGTACTCATTAAAAAAATACGCGGAACCCGCACTCGAATACAAGCTTTTGTGTCTTTTTTTCACAAATCGCTATACATCGGGGTTCGAACCTAAACCCTTTGTTGTAAGGACACCTGCACCATCGAACCTTGGGTGCTCTTTACAAATGGCTAGACTAGAAAACGCCAGAAGCACCTTAAAATACTCAAACTAATCTAAACTTTGAACCTAACACCTAAGGTTTGATTTCGTAAAGCAAATAGCTATCATCACCAAGTCTACGCAAATTTTTATTTAGAAATATTACGAGGTCACGATGAGTTGTGAGTCATCAGGCACGTAATACTTTGAGAGATTTTTGTTTAGCTTTTTACTGAGGATATGTTATCATTAGGTATTATTTTGTTTCTGGGCGGAGTGTAGCAGGTTTGCCAAAAAGGCGTTCAAAAAAGTCACAGGTTTTAGGTGAGTTCCAGTTAGCTTCATAATTTATCTGACTATTTAAAGACCTAGGTATTAAACTTTCTACACTACTCATACTCAGTGAACAAAGACGCAAATGTGCCATGTGGTACCAAATCGTAGGACACATTCGGAAGATGGATCGCTCACTTTTCCGGCACTTATGACCCCATTGCAAATGCAAAGGTATACGATGACACAAAAATAAAAAAGTTTTGAAAATGATTTGTAAATGAAACATAATAGTAATAGCAGGCTTCATCATCATTTCATTTTTTTTTTTTTTTTACAGGACATTAATTTCACACAGCGCCATCTAGTCCCAAACTAAGCATAGCTTGTAATATGGGAACTAGATTACGGATATAATACTTAAATACATTTTTTTTTTTATTTGTAAATACATACTTATCATACAATACACACCCAAACACAGAACAAACATCTATATTCATCACACAAATGTTTGTCCTGGGTGGGAATCGAACCCACAACCTACAGCGCAGAAGGCAGAGTTACTACCAACTGAGCTATGAGGCTTGTTAAAAATTATTTGAAAGTGGAAAGTGCCTTCATCTGGAACCCGTGACCCTTGGGTCTTATACCGATGGACGTACTACAAGACCATAGAGGCGGATCATTCTCCAGCCTTGATATGTGGGGTCAGCCGGTCAGTACAACATAATTTTTATTCACTAACTCCTACCAGTGGCTAACACTGTATTCATCTTGTGTGGAGGTATGAGTTGGCTATTGACCTCAAAACAACCCAAAAAAGTCCACTGCAGGACATGTACCTCTCCCAAAGAGTGCAATGACTGTAATAATCACCACACTTGACAGGCGTATTGTTTTTTTTCTAAATGGGTCGGCTCTTGTCCTCGAAAATTACACAGGCAAAAATGACGAAGAAGCGAAGAATGCCAATCCAGAAGATGCCTATTAACTCTCCTCTCTATTTTTAAAGACATAAGGGTCGTAACACAGCGGAAAAACAGACGCTGGGAGCTTATTCCAAGTTCTTGTAGTGCTCAGATTAAAATGTTCTTGAATGTGCTTAGTTATTATATTATTATATACGATATTTTGATGATTCGGTGCACGTCAGCGAACGTGAACCCGCCATTCTTCGATAAAGATTGAACGCAAAAGAAAAAGGACAATTTGACAAAGATGATAATACGCTGATCATTTTAGTTTTCATTATTGATATATCAACACCAAACAGAGACTAGGGAAAGGCCCATATTATAAAAGAACGAGTGCCAATAGGAATACACCAAGACGTCCATAAGCTGAGAATGTGAGAAGCTTCCGGTCTGTCTGCGACTTTTTGCATCATAATCTCCGTCTGGGTTTTACTTTTGTTGTATCAAAGTTTTATTGTGCTCTCGTAAACGAGTTACAGGTTCAACAAACAAGTCATTATTGTTTATAGGTACGATGTTTATAGGTAAGAAGCTCACGATTATTGCTGAGATTCACTCGCTCTGAGGTCATTGTACTGTCGTTTGTCTATTTTTTTTTATTGTACGACAGGAAATCGCTGGGCCTTCATCTGACCTGGTAACAAGTTGAGATAAAGCCCAAGGTGGAGGCGCACTTCACCCGGAATCCTCAACAAACGGAGGAACTGGTTATCTTACCTATATGCCGGAATACAACATTTTTTAAAGTATTGTTATTATCGCGACAGAATATCAAAAGACACCTATATTTTCAATTTTGCGACGATTCCATTTGTCATAGGTTTAGTATAATCGGGCCCAGTAGTACCACTCTCCCATACAAACGTTGTGTCGTTTATTTCAAAATAACACGTCCGATTTTGTGTCCATTTAAATTATTTAAAATAAAACGTACAACGGCGTTTTATTTTAAATAATTTATGATTTTTTTTGGATTAGTTGTGTTTTTATTATGTAACGCACATCGATTTTGTTTTTGATTGTTGATTTGTCATTTCAAAATGAACGACAAGCTACGTTTGTACTGAAAACTCCAATGCCTTTTATTTGAATTTACAAACAGAAGGCAGGTTTCAATCTTAATTTTTGTAGGTCTCTGACATACCCATAGTAGGTGATCCTTGAGAACCTCGCTAGGGATAGTTATTATATTAGTATTAGTTAATAACTTAAAGGGGAAAAACAGTAAGTCTGTTTCTTTATCCAGTAGAACATTTTGAAGCCTTCAAATTTGTCAGCAGATGGCAGCAGCTAATACTTTTATTCAGTGCTTTAATTGTGAGTCAGTTTTCAGTCAATCATCGATATTATAAATATAAATTGCAATGCCTACGATAGTCTGACAGATACAGTTTCATGGTAAAACTTGAGGATAATAATTAGAATTTGAACCTTGAGCCACATCATCGCGTTTCAAATGATGTATAATTCACAAGGTCAATTTAAGGCGCAGACGACACTTTTGACCTAGTTGCTGTCAATATCAAGACGAATATGGAAATCTTGATTAAGCGATGATAACTATTGGCAATCTTAAGGATAGATGGTTTGTTTCCAATTCTACAGATTTTCCTTTTTAGATTTCTGTCTATACAATTTCTCTTACTTCCCATCTCCACAGATTCCCAATTCTACAGATTTCTAGCACTACATTTCTAGCAAATCAACTTAATTTTCATCCTCATCAGCACATTTTATCCACTGCTGGACAGAACCTCCATCAAGGCAAGGACGGCAGATTGGTGATCGCAATCGAAGTGTTAGATGATCCATTGAAGACAGCTGCTGCCCTTTTCCTGGTGTCAGTTCTTTCCCTAAGTTGGATTTTACGCTTTTCACGGATAATTATTGAAATACAATGGAAACCTTGATAACGTTCTGATAGTTACTGATAATCAATTGATAGATTACTAATGGTAATGTAATATGCTTTTAAGCAAAATTAAATTACTTGTAGACAATATGAGGCATTAGCATATTTTGTAGAAATGCTTAAATTTATAATCAATATGCAATACGTAGAACAACTAGACAGAAATAAAATGTCATAGGTAATAATACAAACAACATAATATAGGGTGAAAACTTCTACGATCACAAATTTGCATCTCCGACTAAAAAAACCCCCTTTTGTCAATTGATTTGAATCAAATATCGATTGGCTTAATCATTTCTTTGTGTGGTTACTTATGAAATTGACCATGTTGGATATTCAAATTGTTTATGATATTGATTCTGAGATTATTCAAATATTGATGTGAAGTTGTGTGAACATGGAAAGATGGAGTTTCACGTGATTTGCATAGGATACAGGATTATTGATGTTTTGATGAAGATTGTACCTGTGTTTCGACAATACTTAATTTGGAAGAAGGGTTAAAGCCAAAATGATAAAAACACACCCTGGGTTGAAATAGACAATTCGGAGTAATATTTTAGTAGAAACCTAACAAAATTGTGATAAAATAATCTATAGTAACGATATTAAATATGAATGAAAACAATCGTTATTTGTATCACAAGGCTACAAAGTAATGTTTTGTTAGTCAAGGGCATTAAACGCCTGAAAATAATTTACCCTCGAGGGATACTCTACTGGTGTTTAGTTTCACAACTGTGAAAAGGTGCGATGCAAAGTAACATTTAAGGCTAAATAATATAACTATCAAATAAATCAACATGCATTTTCGTAGAAAAACAAAAGACATGTCAGTCATAAAATGTTAAACGAATAAAAACAAAAGGAATACTCAAAATGCAACGCTCCATCTAAATTATTCCTGGCATATCCTGCAACCATCACAAAACACCGGGAAAAATCTTCACAAATGCAACGAAATCCAGCCACTTGCATTCCAGTATAAATTCCTCATTTAGCTTCTGATCAAGGCAGATTGCAGAGATCTCTGATTTGCATTCTTCCCTCATCGTAGTACGCGATTTAAATAATTCGCTTCTGACAAATGTTTTCGAATTAGAATAATGCAATTTTTCATCCCCGAACACACATCTAATTGACCGTGTGAGAAGATTTTATACTAAATTATGGAGTTCCGCAAGGTGCTACTCGTGGTCACATTATGTTTCCTTTGCATATTGACATATTCAAATTACGAATTGTTAGGAAGTGCAAGTGTGTGAATTTTGCTACTATTGTATTCCCAAAGGAAGCTGATTAACAGGTTTAGGAGAATTATATTTGCAGGTTCATTTAGTTAGTAACGGATTCGTCAATCGGATTTATTTTGAATGTAAATGAGAGATTCTGTTCGTTACTATTAAAATAGCTTTTTTTAACGCAAATTTATTTTTTTCAAGAATATAAGATGTAAGTAGATCCCGGCGTTTTTTAAATTGTTTTTAAATGCCAGTGTTTGTCACACTGGCATTTGAATTATGAATGTGAAGAGATATGAAACATTATATTTTTGCAAAGTGAATTTGAAATTATATTTTATTAATACGTATACCTATATAAATAAGAGTAGTAGAAGCCTCTAGAGAGAGGGCTCGTTCGGAGAATTACTACCACCTACTTATTTCAGCCGCCAAGCTGCATTGCTGTGTTTCGGTTCGAAGGGTATGGTTGCCGGTGAAATTACGGGTACGTGAGGTTTAACACCTTTATGCCTGATATTGACGGCCGCAATGAAGTGCCGTGTAGGCTATGTTCTTTGTGGATTTAACCTATGCAGTAAGGCTTTGTCATAGGCAAGAGTACACTTAACACCAGGTGCGCTACTTGCTTGTCGCGTCTCCTAGTAGTATATAAAAAAAAACTTATTTCCATTTGGAATAATTTGTGCACTCAAAATTTATTTTATTTTCAGTACTAATTTCCACCGAAAATCAACAACATTCTCACTTTACAACCAAAAGGCGTAATTTAATTAAACTTTTCAGCTTCAGTATAGTTTTTCATTCAATACAGTCCAGGGGCGGTAATTGCAGTGGCTTCATAGACGATATTAATCATTGTCTGGCAGGGTTGCAGGGTTGAAATCTGATGCTTACACTGCAGTCAGAGGATATAGCTGAGGAATAATAAAAAGTATTTGACGAGGATGTTTTTTGCCGTTGAACAATCGTTCACATTTCTGTTATCCATAACATACTCATGACATCTAACTAGCAGTAAAGCTAAACTTATTTTTTTTTGAAGATAATAATAGAATAACGGTAATAAGATATTAATCATCTCTTGAAATCAGTTGAGATGAAGACCAAGAACTTCCACCGTTTTGGTCGAACAAGTCAACGTAAGTACGCTGACTATGTAGGTACATAAGACAGCACACTTCATTAAAGATAAGTCTCCGCTAAAGAGTTGGAGATTTACAAAAATGTTGATGCCCATATTTTAATGTAAACAAACGATATGATAAAACGTTAAATTCCCGTGATAAGATTTTCCCCACATGCAGTAAATTTTCTCAATTTTTACGTAATTATAACTAACCTTCCCACAACAATGTAACATTGAAACTTTCTATGCTGTTGTGTCACAATTTAGCACTACAGCTAGTTACGCATACATATGTCATGTGCTATTGCAATTCATGCAATAAACTATGTCAAGATCACGCTCTCATATAAATGATTCATTCTAAAACATTTTCTTGTTTTGAGTCATTTTATTAATTGACATTTTTGCTTCCTTTTATGATGATAAAACCATAAATTCATCAAGATACCTCTTAGAGAAAGATAGCCAGTTCCTCAGTTTGTTGAGGATTTTGGGTGAAGTGCGCCTCCAATTTTGGCCCAATCTTAACTTGTAACCAGGTGACTTCAAGGTGGCTTCCCAGTTAAGTTAATTTTCAATGCCTTTTTTGGCAAGCCTAACATGTTTCTACCCACAAACGACCCCCACGTGGGGGCAGACGGTAACTCTTTTGGCTATCTGCCCCCACGTATGTACAGTAGGGGCACACGGTAATACATAATTACCATGTGCCCCCATTTATCATATGATAACATACGATAATTTATAATTATATCGGGTATTTGAAAAAAAACTGACTAGGAGTTTATTAAAGGTACAATTTTATTACGCAAAAAATATACGTTTAACATTTTCACGAACGAAAACAATCAACCCTACGAAAACCGAAATATAATGCACAGTACAATGGCGTGCATCAGTGTTGGCGCGAATTAATAGCAACACTGAAGCTATAAGCCGCGCTTAATGAATATTGCGCAAATGCGAGGTGAGTGATGCCACGTAGTTATATTGACTTCAGTGTACAGTAAAAAAAACTGACTAGGAGTTTATTAAAGGTACAATTTTATTTCGCAAAAAATATACGTTTAACATTTTCATGAACGAAAACAATCAACCCTACGAAAACCGAAATATAATGCACAGTACAATGGCGTGCATCAGTGTTGGCGCGAATTAATAGCAACACTGAAGCCATAAGCCGCGCTTAATGAATATTGCGCAAATGCGAGGTGAGTGATGCCACGTAGTTATATTGACTTCAGTGTACAGTGGGGCGGACTTGCTACCTGAATATAAACAAAAATCTAGACTTTTGTGAACTATAGTGTCTGCTTAGTAATTTAAGACTCCGCGGTCGCGGCATGGTTAGCAATATGCAATATAGGTAAATGAGCGTTGTAAGTTTTATTGATATACTGCTCTTTTTTGGCCTCCTCCAACCCTTTTCATTCGATAACTATCAAATGATTGATAAAAGATCAAATGAATAAAAGCGGTCTTATAACTAAAAGATATCTCTTACAGACCACCTGTTTTTGTATAAAACCGGGAGGAAATAGAAACGGACGTATACAGTGTACGGGTTGGAGGAGGCCAAAAATGAGCAATATATCAATAAATTTAATGACGTCATTAACTGAGCAACGTATACTTAATAATTATGAATGAAAAAATATACCTCATACTTTATTTTTAAAACTACAATATTTTTTTTTTTTTTTTTTTATAATTAAAATTATAAAAGAATATTTTTTATCGAATTGTATTATGATTGAATAAATGGTTTAATAATAAAGCAGCCTACCAGGTGTTAAGTGCAACTCTTGCCTATAACAAAGCCTTACAGCGTACGTCATATCGTCGTAAAAATACGCTGCAATGCATTGCGTCCATCAACTTGAGGCACAAAAGCGTTAGAAGCTGAAGGTGTTCTTAAAACAAACGCCATTTATTTTTAAAAACTTTTCGAACTAAAACTTTTCTTCACATCTGTACCCGGTCTATTGTTTAGTGTTCCTGCTATTGTTGTTGCCATTTACATTTTGGTGGTATCGTCTGCGACTTCTAGAGAAATATGATAGCTTACTGCACCCGTTTATTAGTTAGCAGCCTTTGTTGTGTGCATCCTTATTTAGTTCCTTTGAAAGTCAACAGTTTACAAGTAAACATTGATAACTGTGTATTGTGTGTTAGACAAATCTCTCTAACCTACAATACCTACACAGTTTACACGTTTATTAACATAAACTAGACATACAAAAGTTTAACACAGGTAATAACCCAAAGCACGCTATAGCCGAGAAAAATGTTCTCAGTTAAGTCATGCAGTAATTTTTATTTTCACGCTACAGACAAAATCAAATACGCACAATGGTGCGTCCGACTGCACTAAAAGAGTTAAATATAAACCACTACACCGAAAGCGAATCATACCCTAATGGCATCAAGAAGATGGATAAGGGACATCTTCTTTGGCTACTAAGAAGACCCAGAAAGCCGGTGAAAGGAATGAATGAATGAAAATTGTTTTTTGTACATCTTATATGTTACATTATAGGATAGAGCACTGATTACACACACTTTACTCCAAGCTAAGCAAAGCTATATTTGAACAACATTACGGATAGGTGTTTTTTTTTGGTAAAAACATACTTATGATAGAATATAACACCCAAACACAAAATAACTAATACAATTGGATAACTCAAAATAATGAATACCTATCAGGTGTAAATATAGATTTGGTGCTACTTTATACAGTCATTTTTCGTGAGTAGGTACTTCTGCAAAACAATGACGCCATTTATGTGTTTTTAAAGTAAAGCCAACGCAATTATTCAAAACGGGCCAGCCAACTTCGTAATCCCCATCAAAATAAACGATGCACGGGATGACAATACTGCACAATGGACCGAGCAACACGTATCGACAAAAACACAACTCATCCGAACACCTGCGATTTTGTATATTGAACATCATTGATCGATTAGCCGTGACGATATCCCTACACTGCAATTTCAACCTTTTCTGCTATAGAATACAAGTTGTTTTTGAGAGAAAGTTGATGTGTGGAATAAATTAACATTGGTTTTATGTGTCAATCAGTAGAAAGGGTGAATCTGAATACAGGAGTTGATGGTTTTCAATTCTGAGCGTGATGGATTGGAATGGGTTCTTTGTGAATTTAATAAAAAAAACCTCCCTCAAACTTGTGATAAACAATATAAAACTTGTAATAAAATCGTACCTATATAAAATAGTGTACCTAGTAGTACCTGTTCATTCTTTATCTCATCCATATTCGATACTCCTCACATCCATCTTAACATTCTCATCTCTGCCGCATGCGATTTCATTTCAAAAGTTAATTTGTAGCCCAGTCTCATTTTCATAAATATATATTAAGATTATTTTCATGAATGAAAATTACATTTTTGAATATTATACACCATTCATAATATGCATCTTGCAAATATCGTAAGAGCCGACACATGGATCTCATCAATGTAGCAGCTTACTTCTGTATTACGTAACACCTTTACTGGGTATAACAACAAGTTTCGCCATAACAACAATCCTAAAATTGTTGTGTTCCGGCATTCAGAGGTAAGATAGCCAGTTCCTTAGTTTGTTAAGGATTCCAGGTGAAGTGCGCCTCCACCTTCGGCTTTATCTCAACTTGTTACCAGGTGAGATGAAGGCCAAGCGCTTCCCCGTCGTACAATAAAAAAAAAAAAAGGTTTCACCAATCCGCCTACCAAAAGCGGTGATGCATTTATTTTAAAATTAATACAATAATATATCATGCAAACAAGAAAGTGTTTTCTATTGTACTTGGCCTATCTTGTATATCATTTTTTATTCTGATAGACATTCCAAAATTGATCAATTTAATTTTGGATTGAGTATGTTACTTATATCCAGCAGTGAACATAAATGAACTGTTGAAAAATTGTATATTACTTATACTGCATCAGCTATCATCTACAGTGTGTAATAACATCGCCTGAAACTTTCCAAACCCATTCGAATGAATAGGAAACAAAGATAATTACAATGTAAGAATTTCCATCATTTCCTTCACCCGCATGAAATGATTCATATTATGTGAACAAAAACGACCTTGGTACGATAACATGGATATTGCACTCTATGGGACACGTAGTACGACCTCGCAATGCAACTGCTACTTTGTGGCATTCATTGCATCATGACACTATGGTAGAAATTGATAATACCGCACATTGATCAGGAGATCCAGGAGAGGTGACATAAATTGGCCTTCATAGTCCTAGTCAAAACCCCTATGGACTTGTTCCTGTGAGTATCTCAAATCTAAAGTAACCTACTTGGAAATGCACTTATTAGATATTTTAAACAAGCTGACCCTGCGTTGTTAATCTCGCCAAGTTTCTCATAGCTATAGTTCATAGACAAGCCTCATAGCTCAGTTGGTAGTAACTCTGCTTTCGGCGCTGTAGGCTGTGGGTTCGATTCCCACCCAGGACAAACATTTGTGTGATGAATATAGATGTTTGTTCTGTGTTTGGGTGTTGTATCATATAGTACGTATGTATTTACAAAAAGTATTTAAGTATTTTATCCGTAATCTAGTTCCCATATTACAAACTATGCTTAGTTTGGGGCTAGATGGCGCTGTGTAAAATGAATGTCCTGTAATATTTATTTATATTATATTTATATTAGTTTCGGGCCATTATAAACCCTCAGCTGAACAAAGCATTATCTCGATAGGCCACCTACCTTCATTATAGACCTCGTTCTTACCCAGACAAGCCTCGACATCCAGGGCTAACCCTACGTATAAATCATGAGCTGCCTCTATCCACCAACTCCACTTGATCATCGCCGGTCACAACACAGCCCCCGGAGAAGTTCACAGCTAGTTAGTACAGGTAGATATACTTTGTACATATACAAAAAGAAAACGAATTAAAGATCCTGGTTTTAGCTTGAAACATAACAGCTGTAGGTTTCATCTATATCCAATTAATATACCAATTGTAATTGGACTACCCCAGGCAAGAGAATGGCTAGTTCAATGGGAATCAAAAAATTTACCAGCGTTTCTTGCGGAGAAAGCTCCTTGTTTGCTGGTCGCGATTCCAAACAGGCGGTGGATTTGACGTTCCAAAATGATCCTAAAAAATCTTAATGAATAAAGAAATTAAATAAATAAATATTACAGGACATTAATTTCACACAGCGCCATCTAGCCCCAAACTAAGCATAGCTTGTAATATGGGAACTAGATTATGGATAGAATACTTGAATACTTTTTTTTTATAAATACATATTTATCATACAATAAAAACACCCAAACACAGAACAAATACCTAAAACCCATAGTAAAAACTAAAGTCAAAGTCAAAGTCAAAATAACAAGACTCATAGCTCAGTTGCTAAGTCCCTCTGCCTTCTGCGCTGTAGGCTGTGGGTTCGATTCCCACCCAGGACAAACATTTGTGATGGATATAGGTATTTATTCTGTTTCTGGGTATTTAATTTTATGGTAAGTATGTATTTACAAAAAAGTAAGTATATAAGTATTCTATCCGTAATCTAGTTCATAACAAGCTATGATTAATTTGGGGCTAGATGGTGATGTGTGAATGATAAAAAAAATGAAAATACATACCTAACATAATAAGATACGAACTAAGAACTAAAATGAAATTGGCGCATTTAAATGAAAATTACATCACACACCAACAACCCATTGAGCCAAAACGGGTCTTCATCGCGTTAAACTTTTAACACTTTCACGCGATGAAGACCCGTTTTTGTTATTAATGATTTACATAGAGTATTCTAAGAAATACGTTCCCAAATCGTGTATTTATCTAATCAGTAAAGATTTCCTCAATAGATCTCTTTATATTTTGTAAGCTGAGACACCTAATAACTTGCTATGGGTTAAAAAGCAGTGAGTGATGAAATGACGTCTGTCTGAGGAGTACGAAGGAAGAAGATACGTGGTACTCCACCTTATGTGGGATAGCGGACACCGAAGATGGTAACGACCTGCAGTAGAAAATAAAATGAGCTAACTGGATTACAGTCATTACTTTTTCAAACACGTATAGGTTGAGTTTGACTGCGCATTTGTGTCGTAAATATTATAAATATATTAAACGGTTTTTTTTACGGTCCTGTGTCAAATAATCTCTTATATATTCAACATTACAGGAGATTACACACAGCGAAATCCAAGGTCCAACAACCCCAAACTACGCAAAGCTCGTAATGTTGAGATAAAAGTGATTTGAGCATTAGATTACGAAGAATACATGTTCAAATATATGTTTTCATCACAAATATATTTGTGCCGGGTGGGAATCAACCCCATAACCTCTGAGTCTATTTGTGTCATTACCCGCCATTCATCATCTCTAGTGTGTAATTTCTTAGAAAAAATCCCTTCATAATTTATTCAAAAACTAATAGTACGTTTCCTAAGAACGCATGCAATTACCAATTTACCATAAACATATTATTCAAGTGCTAGGTGCTTACGTACCCATTATGATTCAGCAATTAGATATAAGATAGTTTAAGTACACAAGGTGTGGTCAAAATGGTCTGCTAATAGTAGATTGCGACAAAATTATAAACACGGAAGTTTTTAACATAATTGATGGACTTTGAAAACATTTTGGGATACGCTATAATGACGTGTCAGGTCGCGTACACTGTTTTGTCAGTTTCAGGTCACTATCATCCATTTATTTCTATTTAAAACACTTCCTTGTCGGTAAAATGTGCGAGATTTTTTATACCGAGTCCATAAAATGATTTTTGCCGAAAGTTTTCTTGTCTTTCGTTAGTGAGCATCTCAAAATACGAATTTCACCGTAAGCTTTGAGATAGTTTTTGAGATTTACATCAACAACCTGAGACCGTGGTGTAAATATTAAGCCATCCACCACCCCTGGACAGAAATTCCTCTAAAACTGGAGAGTTTTGCCGTAATGCCTGTTATATTTCCATAAATACCAGGACTAAGCGCTTTCAAAATATTTGATTATGCGCATTGTAATTTGGGAGCAACTTCCAGTATCTATATTTCCAATGTACTACGACCCTAATGTCTTCAAAAAGAGAGTTGATAAGACACCTTCTGGAAAGGTTCGCTCTCATTGGATAGGATCTTAGACCTCATCATTGCCTTCAAGATCGGAGGTCAAGAGCTAACAAAGGAAAAAATCGTCTTGTCAGGCGGACTATTTGCAACATAAGCTGCCCTTCCCAGTCTGACAGTCAGTATCAGAGTCGGTGGTGTCTTTGTAAGTAATTACATACAAGTATTCAAATCATCTTCACAAAACATTAAAAAGTCCATCGCACACATGATTCACGAGTCAATAAACTTGAACAAAGAGCGCTTATCGTCTATTTTATAATTAACAAATACGCCATAACGCTGAAGGAGGTTGTATTGGAAGTTGGCTCACGCATTATCTGTAAGCTCGGTTGTGGAATGAGTTATGAGCGTAAAGCGATAATATTTTACAAAACCAAAAGTCGAAAAAAACAAGTACAAGATTAGCTTGAAATAGAGTTACCACTCGTTCGACCTTTTCTATATTACGGATATTTAGTTTATATATTTTTCGACCGTCGTTTGACCAGTTGTCCATCTGATTTTAAGGGAAAATGTGATGTAGAATATATAATGAAGAAAATATTATGCATTGAAAACAATAATAAAATTATTATGAAAAACAAGTCAACGAATTTTAAATGTACAATAAAATATGAAACTAGATATAGATATAGAATTGAAACAAACAAAACGTGAAAATTTCATCGAGCTTTGGTTAAGATGGACATAAACGATGAATAAATTATATAAGTAATTTCCCGGGATTTGTATTTTCTCACGACTCGCGACCAAGAACATTTCATCGAGCTTTGGTTAAGATGGACATAAACGATGAATAAATTATAGAATTTCACGGGATTTGTATTTTGTCATGACTCGCGACCAAGAAAATTTCATCGAGCTTTGGTTAAGATGGACATAAACTATGATTAAATTATAGCATTTCCCGTTAGACGTTTCTAGATGTTCAAATATTCAAAATGTCATGTTGTAGTTGTATTAATAATTATATATATAATTATAACAAAAAAAAATAAAACATTAATAAATGACCTACTATTATGATTTCTCAAATATTTTATCAGGCTAAATAAATTCAAATTCAAATTCATTTATTGCCAATAAGTTTAAATTAATTATACAATTACTAGAGGACACTAGATAAACACGAACTCATTACTTATCTCAATACATATCAATTGTCCACTTACTCTTATGAATTACAGCCAATATCCCGAGCTTTCGTTATCTAAAGCAAACAATAATATTTTCCAACTCATTTATGAACGATGAACACGATTTCATCACCTTACATTGCTGCAGTAATAATGTGAAACAAGCCATCACATGTCGATCAAAATAAGTTTATTTTTTGAGAATGGGTCAATTTTTTTTCTCGAGACCTGCACAGGCAAGGTCTACGATGGGTTGAGTCCCAGAAGGTGGCTCTTTTTTATTGTACGACGGGGAAGCGCTTGGCTTTGATCTCACCTGGTAACAAGTTAAGATAAGGCCGAAGGTGGAGGCTTCACCCGGAATCCTCAACAAACTGAGGAACTGGCTATCTCACCTCTGAATGCCGGAACACAACAATTTTAAAATTGTTATTATGGCGACAGAATAAGGTAAGATGGTGGTTGCTAGCCAGGCGGACTTCAACAAAGTCCTACCACCAACCAAACCAAGCACAATATATTGTACTCCCATTGGGGATCGAACCCGGGACTCCTGGACCAGAAATCGGTGGGTTGAACCCGTTGAACCACTAGACCACAGAGGCGGTTAAATTATGATGAACTCTGTTCTTTTACTTTAGCTGTCAATATGTTTTATTGTTTCATATTTCAGGAAGGTCGTGTAACAAAATATTCTGATTCATAACTAGCCGTTGTGGTTACAGTTTAGGAATCGACCTCTACGCGAATCAGCCCACATATCATAATGTTGGAAGAGCAATAACCTTCTTCTGAATATTTCCTGATACTTTTTCCATAATCACTAATCCGCCAGCTAAAAACGATTCATAACAATCTTTTTATGGAGAAAGCTCTGTCCAGCTAGGACTATTAATAGGCTGTTTATTCATAGCTTGTCGACCGCCCAGGACTTTGTTCCTGCTATCCCGTAGGAATTTCCAAACTCCTTTTACAGTACTTATTATAGAGAGCCTATACCCTCCAAATTTCCCCATGACTATCGGCTTATGATGTGATTTGTATGGCACTCAGTCACTTACTGTGTCTTGACAAACTTACAAACAAATACTATGGGTACATCAAAGCAGTGGAAGTACAAGATAATGTTAGAGTTTAAAAAGGCTGACAGATTCATGATATCCATGAGTGTGTATCTCTAGAGGTACACTTGCAATAACATTTTTTATCTTTTACAGATCAGTAGAAAACGATAGGTTATTTGCGAAGCTACTTTCTCCAATTCAATATTAATCCATCAGATAAATTTGTTAGTTGCCTGGAGCATTGAATACAGATTTTACCTGTCTTTTACACTACAATACTCAAATGAACACTTTAGCGGAGGGAATAAGATATATATTGACGCTGATATATATTGTATATAATAATATATAAAAATATGAACATGCAAAAAATATATACAGTGCACCGAAAGAACGAATCGAAGATGAAAGTGAAGTTGAACGGATCAAACCCGTCATAAAATCTCTTTTTTCTTTTATATCTTGTTCAGCGCACTCCACTTTTTTTATTTGAGTTTGCACCCGTTTGCGTCGGCGGTCATGTTGCTTGTAACAATGACTAAATAGGCATTACATTCATGCATATCAGCCCAAACACGTCCACTGGCGGACATAAGTATTCCCTAATCGACGCCATAAATAGCCACCATCCACCGACTCCCAGCGACCACAATGATGTCGTTCTATCGAGTGCCATCCCACACTCCGCAGTTCCTATGTGAGAACCTTTAATCCCCAACCGTTATCGGTTCTGCGAGTTATGTAACCCGCCCATTGCCACTTCAGCTTGCTAATTCTGAGGACTATGTCAGCGTGTTTGGTTCTTCTACGGATGTCCACATTACATATTTTATCACGCAGTGAAACTCCAAGTATAACATAGTAAAGATACTAAAAGTGTAACAGATATTAAATGTCAAAAAAATATAAAAGATCATTTCACAAAGTTGTTTTTAATACAAAATAACGGTATCGAAACGTGACGGGCACTTTATTGCCATATTTAACGATTTAAACGCGACCTAACAATGGTGTTGCCAGCTAGTGTTGTAAATCAGTGGCTACATAAACGCGGTGTGATGTTCCTTCTATTTTATGAGGAAAGGGCATTATAACTTGAAGTTTCAGTGACTTTAGGGACAATGCAATAGAATAGATATCAAGAAAAATATTCTATGCACAAATGATCGCCGAACATAATGCTTTGAAGCATTTCCTTCCAGATTCTAGCATGGAACAGGTGGTCATGAGGATGATACTTTAAAAAATAAATAATGATAATGTTCGAGAGACAAGTTTGACTCAAGTTTTGAAGCCTCTGTGGTCTAGTGGTTCGCCTACCGGTATCAGATCCAGAGATCCCGGGTTCGATCCCCAGGGGAAGCAATATTGTGCTTTGTTTGGCTGGTGGTAGGACTTTGTTTAAGTCTTCCTGGCTAGCTACCACCATCTTACCTAATTCTGTCGCCATAATAACAATTCTTAAATTGTTGTGTTCCGTTATACCGACCTACGACATTGTAGCGATCGCTGGGTCTGGGACTTAAAGGATGGAGGCTCAAATTTCTTTTCTATTTGTGTTGCATGAAAGTGATTACTGTTTCTCAACGTGGCAAAATAACACAATAAACATCATCTTGCACGAACTAATTGAACAATTTGTAAAATTACATAATAAAGATCATCTTAAAGTAGGTACGAACTAAATAAACAAATTATCGGTCAATTTGAAAGTTTGAACGCCTGTACAATCTCTATTCATTGTCGTGAGAGAGTGTTTGACGATAGTATGAGTCACCTGCGCAGACGCATGCTAGATACAGCATGTTTTTTTTGTTCGGGTTACCCTCGACACTAAGCAAAAGCATGACATAAATGTTTTTACAAGGTTTCTTGTAGTATTATGCCGGTATTTGCATTCTTTTATTCCATTTAACAATACAAATTGTGTGCAGAGAATTACCAACCTAAAGTATCTTTTTTTTATTGTTCCGGGATATTTCACACAGTGCCAAACGAAGCTTAGTTTGTAGTATGGAAACTGTATTACGAATACTTACTTTCTTACTTACTGCTTTGGCGCAGCGACCAAAAGTGGATCTTGGCCTCCGACACCAGAGATCGCCAGGATTCACGGTCCATGGCCGCTTCAGTCCAGTCACCGGCAACGTGTAGTTCCCGCAAGTAGTTCCCGGAGTGACGAGGTAGAGAAGGACTTGCGGGAAGACCTACGTGCCTTCGGCCACTAGGACGACCTGCATATGCTCGCCTGACTGCACGATCCTCACCCATTCAGACCACGTGACCGAGCCATCGCAGTCTTGCGCTCGCTTTCTCCTAAGATATCTCGGCTCTGAAACTAGATCTTCTATCTCTTGGTTTTTAAGAACTCTCCAGCTTCCATCTGTTCTACGCTTGGAGCCCAGAATTACCCTACTACCAAAAATCCGAATGGCATATATTATGTTTCTGGCTAGTATCTCGCTTAGCGACGATGTGCTTGGCACGTATTAAATACTAGCTACTTGCAAACCGTGGGCATGTGCTGGAATTAAGCTTGGACATACTCTGACTAACCTAGAAGGGTATCCTCAAAGATCGCTCTGAGTAGTGATCAGAGGTTGGGAGAGTTTTGTGTGTATTTATTTAGGTACATTTGGACATAATTACTATGTTTGGCAGAGGAGTTGGTGATCGCAGGTCTCCTGGCTCAATCCCTTAGTCTACGGGACATTGAGATACCCTACACTTATGTCGTCCCTTAGTCACCATCATTGGCCACCATTATACGAATGTAGAAAAAATACATCATGTTGCCGACTCACTTGCGCATAGGAAATGTTTACAAAGCTAACAGCAGACGAACACTTTTTACGACCTGTGTTCAAACACAATATTCTAAAGTTGACACAGACTGGACGTGTGTCTAGTGTCTAGTGCTCGTTGCAACAAGAATAGCTAACATTGATAAATGCTAGATTGGTGTAGTAAACTGAGATTCTTTACGACAGAAACAAGTCTGTGTTCCTGTTATGTAAAAAGAACCTGTCAATTAAAAAACACTACAAACTCCATCAAGGCATTTAAGGAACCACCAAAAGAAGATGATTTGCTATACAACATTCTTTGTTGAGCACCAAAATTAGATAATTTAATTAATGGTGTCAAAAAATGGTAATCACTGAAAGCGATCTCTTACAGAAAACCTTTGTGAGGACAGAACCTGTAGGATGTAAAAACGAACGTCGAGGCATATAAACAGCATATTCTTAAGTTGATCAATTGATGTCTTCACTAAGCCTGCCAAGCGTGGAGAATAATATAACTAGCAACACCCACCAGTGTAAAGATGGCTCAAATCTAGTAATGGACGGTTGGTTAATTGACCATGACGATGTCAAATATTTGTTATTTTGGTACCTACTTAAACAGCTTAGATACACAAATATATTCATAATAAGCCTTCATATCTCAGTTGGTAGTAGCTCTGCCTTCTGAGATTAGGTTGTGGGTTCAAATTTCATTTGGTCAAACATTTTCATGATGAATATGTATGACGTTTGTCCTATTTTATGATTTTGTACCTATGTATTTATAAAAAAAAGTATATGCACGTTTTATTTCCGTAATCTAGTTTCCATTTTACAAGCTATGCATTAATGCTATGATTACCTAAGGCTGTTTGTAACGGTCCTTATGTAATCTGACTGATACCTTTGTACATAGTTAGTTTAATTGTACATTTTATTGAATAAAGAGCTATGCTTGGATTGGGACTAGATGGCACAGTGTGAAATTATGTCCGGTAAAAAGTTTAAATTATTTTAAACATTTTTGGTTAATTTTAGTCATCTCAAAACCAGAGCACTCTGTATCAATTATCTGATGCAACAGATAAGGTGCGTACACACTGGCTGTTTTTCCATCGGTGCCTCCCCGTACCACCGTTCTACTTCTGCTATGACTCATGCGCTGGAGTGCGGACAGGAACCTGTGGAGACGCGATTGGAATATTAAAATATTTGCAGATTGGTTATTAATATGTCAATATTGATGTAACCGCCATAATAATAGACCGCCACTAGTGGATGAAATTCTACCGTAAAAAAGGGTAAAAAAGAGGTTCAGCTTTCCGTCTTGTCCTTTCTTTCTCCTTTGAAACTTTACCTATGACAAATCTCACACTTTGTACGCGCAATATATACTCAAAAGAGGTCCAAAGAGTTACACATACGTACATAGAGAATTCATTGAACAATGACATAAATATTGTTGACCGAAAAGCACTTATTTTGAAAAATCTGTAGCTTTCATTTTGGCGTAAGTTGTGTCACCTTTTCTTATTATAGGGTAAGATTGAACTTTTGGCTTACCTGGGTCAATGCAAAGCATGGATATATCTACGAAGGAGGTTTAGTTCAGAACGCACTAGCTCTTTAACGAAACGACGGAACAACAGGAACTGCTGGGCGCAGGATTTCAGCAGGAGGAACTTGAAACAAACATGGTTTCGTTCAAATTTTAGAACAAAAGATTTAAGAGTACAAATACAATGATGGACCATTTATGAGAGAGCTAACCTCTGATAGAAGAGAATGGAACAGAAGAACATGTTGTGCTGAACCTGCCTAGAGCGGGACATGGACAGAAATAAATCATGAAATATTCCATGAATAGTCTTGATGATGGCCCATTTATGAGTGAATGAGAGATTTCATATCCAATCTGTATGAATAGATTCAGACATCAGAAATATAAATATTATGACTAATAAAAATAAACTCAAAAAACACTTATCCGCTCTATAGTTTACTTTTCCTTCCGCTCTGTTGACCAAACTCGAGACGACGTCTTCAACCTTTTTTCAACTATTTGACGCCGAAAATATTTAACTCTAAACGATTCAAATTATAATTAGGATCTTTTGAATTGTGTACACCGACCACTATAGTTTTGATTTTAAATTCATTTATTACATTGGAAAATAATTTCTATTCCGTATCAGTTAAGGGTTCGAATCGGTTTCAAAGTTCGTATATAAAAGTTGTGTGGGTATTGCCTAGTTGACCTGACATACTCATAATCCAAATGACCAATATTAATCTTAAAATGTCGTGTATTGTTATTGAATGATTGCTAGTTAAACTTTTTGATTTTATTACCATCTTACGAGGAAATGATGAGTTAGAATGCGTGTGGCAGTGACAGAGATAAATTTGGTTAATTATGGTTTTATTGAAATGGTACGGTGATGATTGTGATTACGTGTCACAGTAAATCGTTCGCGTTTATTTTTTGATCCATCTATAGAATCTTCTACTTTATTGTGTCTCAAGTATTATCAATACCAGCGACAGTAAAGTTATTATAAATATGTAATTATTTTGTTTTTTTTTTAATTCAGGATGAAGTACGTAATCAATGACATGAGTGGTGTTTGTCATTGAAAACAACATATTTAAACTTTTTATCAGGTACCACGCAAGCCGCGGGATGAAACTAGTATTACAATAAATGCTGTTGCAATTGCGACTGTCCCATTTATGATTTAAAAAGAAATTTCAATTTGTTTTCAGACGTTTGCCTAGTTTCATTTTTTGATACATGTCACACTTGAATAATTTACAAAAAATAAATATCTATAGAACAGCAGCGAGGGACCGAATAAAGTGGCGTCAGAAAAAGGAGGCCAGTAGTATAGTTATTAACAAACATACGGGAAACCTTATCGGATCAAATTTGGAAGCTTCCGATAGATATTTCCGAAACGCTTTTCTTGAATCCGAAATCTAAAAACACACACTACAGTATCGAGATCACTATAGAAGATTTTCAGAAATGGTTTGAGAATAGCGTTGAAATCTATCGATACTTAGGTCGAATCTGACAAAAAGTGATGTCAAACTTTTCGTGTATTGAAGAAATGTGGGTTCAAGCTGACTGAGGTCAAGGTGTTATAAAAGTGCACTTACCACAAACAGTAGACAACAGAACCAAAACTTCCGAACACGATCAACTAATTCGACCAGGGACTCTCACACGTGCCGATGCAAAACTCGATAACGTACAGTTAAACTAACCAGAACTAATCAACTGCAGTTCAACTTCCAACTGAAGTTTCCGCTGATTAAATTTACAGTTTCGATGCAACGGTCGAAAGCTGGATGTCTCGATTAGAGGAAGACAGTTTGGGAGTATAGTTTGCAAATTGTACAGTAGAATGGGACCAGTTTAAGTGCTTCGAGTTTCTATATAAATGGTGGTTAGTGAATAGTCTTCAGAACTGTTCTGCGGCTTTATTTTATTTTATTGAATCTGGAAGCAAAAAGCTATAAATGATAGCTTAATAACATAAGATTGAAATAGGCTCATGGTAAAATATCCTGGGATTAGTGTTACCTAAGGAAAGCTGACTTTTCCTTGTGGTTATGGCTGAATGTCCATAGCACTGGTGGTAGGACCTGTAAAGATGCACCTGGCTCGCGACCAAATCCTGCCGAAGTCCAGCGCCTAACGGTTTACCGTGTTCGTTGGCATGCGTAAGAGCCAGTGCCTTTTGGAAAAGCTCGCTCCATTGTTGACCTCATCCTGGCTCTGGCAAAGCCTAGAGTTCAAGAACCTTTGTCTCTATAATAGGATCCTTTTCATTATATTCTGTTCATCAGACCCTGGGTTCTGATCTATCGAATTCTGATTGCATTTAAACCAAAGGTTTCAATCAATTCCGTGGTACTAATTATTCCTCATTATATTACTTGAATAGAAATCTATCTTATATGTAATTGATTGTATACTGACCGAAGGGACGGTAGCTAATTTCACTAACTATAATGACAGAAAACAACAAACATTAAATTACAAGCAAATCAAATTAACATTAATTTATTCCGAAAAAGGGTTCGGACGGCATAATGAAAATATTTCTAACAATTACTTCCAAATGAAACCCGACGAACAATTAAAACTTTGTCCTTTACCTTTTCACAATTTTGTGGCGCTTTGCTTCGGTTTGGCCACACATACGCTGATTACGATCGAAGGAAATAGAATGCATTGTTATGCATTTTCATTCTACGACGGGAAAGCGATTGGTCTTCATCTCACATGATGTCAAAAGCGCACTTCACTCAGAATCCTCAACAGATTGAGGAACTGGCTATTTTACCTTTAAATGCAGAACACAAGAATAATTATTGTTATGGCGATAGATTTAGGAAAGTTGGTGGTAGTACCATCAACCAACTATACACACTCTTACTTACTTACCGGTACATAGGTACAACTGGGAAATTTGACTTTTAGAAATCTGTGTTATTTTTTTTTGAACCGGAACACTACAATTTAAGAATTGTTGTTATGGTGACAGAATTAGATTAGGAGGTAGGTAGCTAGCCAGGCGGACTAAAACAACTAAAACAAGTCCTACCACCAACCAAACTAAGCACAATATTGTAACTCCCCTGGGTATCGAGCCTGGGACCTCTGGATCTAACACCGGTGGGTGGACCGCTAGACCACAGAGGCGGTTAAAGTGTTATTTACTTGGTAATTAAGTAAAGCAAATTTATTAATCTGACGGGTGTTGCATTTTTGTACAATATAATCGGGTTTTTTCAAAGATTGACAAGTGACAGTTTCCCACTTTTTGCATAATAAATCATTTGGGAACTGCAAAAATATATTTCAGTGTTTTTATTAATAAAACATTTTTTTCAAATACGTATAAATACAGTTACCATTTTTTTATTGTAGCCTTTAAACCGAGTTGTACATTTGTTTTCCCGCGTGCCAGTCGCTCAGGTGTAGAATCTCAAAGCGGCCATATGAATTCGAGGGCAATACGTGTTGTAGTGCTAATTAAGATGTCCTTTTGACAATTTCAGTTTTAATCAGACTCCTTCAAATTTGGAGATATGCTTATAACGAGATAATTAAGAACGGAACAATAAAATCGCTCATCAAAATATTATGAGCACAATTATTTTAAATGTTAAATAACAAATTATAGGTACATGGTATCCTGGCGTAGGTTCCAGAGTCCACTCTTTGTCAGCTTTGTTCATATTTGGTAAGGTCATTTAAAAAAACTGACACCGTTTACGTTAAAAGCCGGATTTACCTTACTATAATTAAGTATGCTTTATAGTAAATGAGCGTATAATTTGCATTTTGTGGTAGGGTACCTCCTTCGGGCAATGGAATTGCTGGCAAAAAAACGTAAAGCCGTGTTAAGTAGTGGTTAAGGCTAAATAAAAAAAATATTATTTGTATAATATATTTTTCTTGTAGGTATCACTTTTTTACTGAATTTATCCTAAACTATGACAAATTAACTAATTGACCATGTAAATATGTAAATGCAAATATGACTCATGTAATTAATATATTTTTAGTTTCCTAGTGACAATAATGATACTAATAATGACCCCAAAAATGTTGCAATACCCTAATAGGGTGCACATGTGCAGTAAGTAATAATAGTAATAAACGTGTCAATAAATGAATAGAGTTTTGAGTATTGAATAATTACAGTACTAGTAGGACCTGTAAAGGTCCACAAGGCAGCAACCTCCCAGCCAAATCCTCCAGCCAAAGTCCGGAAAAACGATTTGCCATGTTCCGTCGCTGCGCAGACGAATCAGTGCCTGGTAAACTAGGAAAAGCTTGCTTCATGGCAGTTCTCACCCTTGCTCTGGCCTAGGTCTAACAAGCTAAGAGGTCAAGGGATAAACCCACCATTTATAAAATAAACATAGATCTAAACAAACAATGGTTCAATATCCTATTAAACAAGGTAATTGATACGAAAGTGGCACAATCAAACGTCAAACACGTGCCATGTGTTCAAGTAATTGAAACAAATCAAACAACGCCATTAGATATTAACTTCATCCTAGTAAGGAAGCAGAAAGCCTGTTCCCTTAAATTTATGTAATATTTCGATCACAAGAAGTCAGTCGATAAGTCTGTTGATAATTCTGGGTGAAATGCGCTTGTGACTTTTTAATTTGAGATGAGATGAAGACCAAGCGCATTCCCGTCGTACAAAACATTTTTATTTATTTTACAATAGGTACGTCATCTAGCCCCAAATTTAGCAACGTTTATTATATGGATATTATATTAAAGATAGAATAGTAATGTACTATTTTTGGATATAATATTTTTAATTTACCAATTGTTTTTGTTAATAATGTACCTAACTTTACCAACATTCCTCAAACACTAAATAAACAATTATATACTCATCGAATTATGCTTATGTAACAGAACAAGTGGGCAATAGTAGCCCTAACTAGTATTCTGTTAACAGAACTAATCTAACTCTGATTCAAACCACAAAACTACAAGGAAAAATCATTTCCAGTATTTTTGTGCTAGAAGTGTTTTTTTCTTCTATTCGTGTCTATTCATATAGAGTTCTGTCAACAGAACCAGAGAGATAAACGGAATTTTTAGTTGTGGAAACGATGGCAACTAACATCAAAACTACAATCACTCATTCGCCAGCCAAGCTTGGCTGCTATGTTATCCATAGGATCAATTGAAGCAGAGGACTATTGCTACGTTTTTTAATCCATTTGACGTAACATTAAATTTATTGCAGGTATTGAAATAATTTTGTATTTAGCCTAGCCCCAAATTTAGCAAAGCTAGTAATATGGCAACTAGATTACGGAGAATACGAACAGGTATAATAATACAATTTTGTTAGAACATACCATTTACATTTACATCAACATCATACATAGAGCAAATATGTATGCTGCTCTCTTTCATTTAAACTTGAATAGTGCCAAATCTCAAAATCCTGCCTCCGTGCGAAATTTCCAAAATGGGGGCGAAGTTTTAACCGCCTCTGTGATCACCGAATTCAGGTGCTATATTGTGCTTGGTTTGTTTGATTTTGTTATAGTCCGTCTGGCTAGCTACCTGCTGGTAGCCTTACCTAATTCTGTCGCCATAATAACAAATCTTAAAAAAAAAATGTGTTCCGGTATTTAGAGATAAGATAGACAATACTTCAGTTTGTTGAGGATTCTGGGTGAAGTGCGCCTCCACCTTTGGCCTTATCTCAACTTGCTACCAGGTGAGATGAAGGCCAAGCGCTTTCCCGTCGTACAATAAAAAAAAGTATGCTAATGCGTATACGAATAGACTCATCACTATGTGTCAGATCGGATATGAGTCAGTTTATTTCAGCATCAGTCCCCGAACTAGCATAGCAACAGGTTCCTTCGGTGTGTCATCGACTTGATCTTGAGATGCAAAGTTTGAACTGTGTTGCATCACTTCTCTTTATTAGTTGTTGAGTTTTATAATGATTACCACGCAATTTTTACCCGACTAAGGCGAAGCAAATAAATAAATAATAAATAAATATTACAGGACATTAATTTTACACAGCGCCATCTAGCCCCAAACTAAGCATAGCTTGTAATATGGGAACTAGATTACGGATAGAATACTTAAATACTTTTGTAAATACATACGTACTATATGATACAACACCCAAAATACAGAACAAACATCTACATTCATCACATAAATGTTTGTCCTGGGTGGGAATCGAACCCACAGCCTACAGCGCAGGAGGCAGAGCTACTACCAACTGAGCTATGAGGCTTGTTAATGAGGAAATAAGAGGGTTATGTGTTTGACCGGTATGTATGTATGTGGGTATGTATGTTCATCTGTTCCCTCATAACTTCTAAACTACTCATCATAATTTGATTTATTTACGCGACGTCACATTAAATTGAATATGGCGCCAATTAGATGACATAAAGTCACGAACAAAAAAAATAACTTTGTTTAATAATGCGTTGGGTATCAAATGAAAAGACTTAATTGCTGCACGCGGTTTTGCTTGCTTGCGCCCGATTAAACTACTTTTTGCTAATTACCATTTGTGTGATGAGTGTTGATGTTTGTTTTATGTTTGGGTTTTGTATCATATGGTTAGAATAAATAAATAAATAAATACTACAGGACATTAATTTTACACAGCGCAATCTAGCCCCAAACTAAGCATAGCTTGTAATATGGGAAATAGATTATGAATACAATACTAAATTGCTTTTGTAAATACAAACGTATATATGATACAACACCCAAACACAGAACAAACATCTATATTCATCACACAAATGTTTGTTCTGGGTGGGAATCGAACCCACAGCCTACAGCGCAGAAGTCAGAGTTACTACCAACTGAGCTATGAGGCTTGTTATATAAGAATAATGTACTTGCATAAAAAAAGTATTTAAGTGTTTAATCCGTAATCTAGTTCCCATATAACAAGCTACGCTCAGTTTGAGGCTAGATGGCGCTTTGTGAAATGAATGTTCAGTAATATTTTTTATTTTCATATGTTATTTTGAATTTACAAACATGAAGATATATGATTTGCTGTTTTCCGTTGGGGAGTTTTGGTTTCCAGGCCCTAAGATCTACACCCGATTCACCAGTATCAAATCTAGAAGTCCCAGGTTCGATTCCCAGAGAACTGAACACTAAAAATATTATGCTCGGTTTGGTTTGTAGTAGAACTTTGTAAAGGTCCGCCTGGCTAGCTACACCGCCTTACCGAATTCTGTCGCCATAACAACAATTTTAAATTGTTGTGCTCCGGCATTTAGAGGATAGAGAAGAGAGAACTGTCTATTTTATCCTCAGACAGTTAAGCATTCACCTTCGGCCTTATCATTACTTGTAAACCAGGTGACATGAAGGTGTAAAGCTACCCGGTCGTACAATAAAAAAGGCCTTTCCTTGACATTTGGAAATACGTTGAAAAATACATCTAACAAAAAATGTAAGTCTGAATTTTTTTGTCCTCGTTTTTTTGACCTTAACCTCCGTTTTTGCGAAGTCTGCTAGTAATATATCATCTAGAGAACATTTACGATCTTAAAGTTAATATGGAGGTGTGGGGAAACCTCAAATTTTCTTCATTATAGATTATTCTTCGGTCCAGGGGCTACCAGTCTCAATTAATTCTAGTACCCAAAGCCAATATTTTTTTAGTAACTAACCGTGACCACGGTCGTAGTAACACGGTCGAAACTGTCGGGATAATTAATAGGTACGGGATGAAGACCCGTTTTCGTTAATATTTTTTATAACATATATTTAGGCAATTCTAAAAACCCTGTCGGGAAAATTAAAAGGTACGGGATGAAGACCCGTTTTTGTTAATATTTTTTATAACATAGATTTAGTCGATCCTGAAAAAGGCTTTATAACACCAATAATCAATGTTTGGTGATTGTTAAGTAAATAAATAATTTAAAAACAACTGACCCCGTTTTTATTGTATAAACATACGGCCAAATAATATGATTCACCATACCAATAAGTGGATAAAGTTTCATCAGCTTACGGTAGCCTAGGCCGCTAGGCTCTGGGTAGTGAAGAAAGGAATGCCATGAGTCATACGAGAAAATCTTTAGTTTCTATTGTATTTGAGTTAAAATAATTACGTACCTAGGTATTCCTTATACACACTAGAGTGTGCTTTATATAACTGAACTAAATATCTAATTGCTCATTCAACTAAACTATTCAACTGAACTACTGGAAATCAATGATTTACCTCCAAAAATGGCTCCAGGCAAATGAATATGGACAGCTTTTATACTTCCGTGGTTGTTCTAAGAGGCAAACTACCAGTGCAATAATGCACCTGAAAAAAATACGTATATCCTGCGGTCACCAACCCTGGTCTACTGGCGTTATATCCCATATAATTCCAGTCCCTAATATCTTACAAAATAATATTAGTATATAATTACAAGATTTTAATTTAGTATTTAAGATGGTTTTATTTAGCTATTATTTTAAAGCGCCTCCTAGGTATAATATTGCTGTGCCTTAACAGGGATTATGTTTGAAACTTTTATCCACACAATACCTGTTTACCACAGTAACAACTAAGGTGCAATAAATAATTTGAATTTGAATTTGAATTTATCCGCTGGAGACTCATGTTTAAGGACCGGCTTCAAAAGTCGATGGCAACGAGTCGGGTTGTGCAGTGGATGTCGATGGCACCGGGAGGAGTTGTGCAGTGGATGTCGATGGCACCGAGTTGAGTTGTGCAGTGGATGTCGATGGCACCGCGAGGAGTTTTGCAGTGGATGTCGATGGCACCAAGTCGAGTTACTGTTGTGCAGTACAAGGTAATATCACCGGGTCGAGTGGCGCAGTCGAAGTTGATGGCGCTGTGTTGAGTGCCCAAGTATACAGTTTTGTACAGATCTCCTATATCATGAAACAATATTACTAGGACTAGTCAACGATACGTATTAAACATTTGAAAGCGGAGAAAGAAGGCTTTCAAAACACGAAGGCTTTTACACTGCTCGCGTTGCTATCAAAATTACCAAGGCGTCATTTCTTGAGAACCATTATTAATATATTGCTTAAAGATCTGATAACGCTTTGGGCTTCTTGTCCTAGATAATGTACGTAATCACAACTCCAATCAAAACTATTAATGCCGAACCTTATATAATTTTTATGAAAATGTTTACCCCTCGGCAATTCTCCTACACTCGCCAGACCTTCAGAGAAAATAGTTAAGCACACTGCAAAAACTTGGATTCTGTATTTCGGTTAGCTTTTTCATATGAAAATAGGGCATTTATGGCGCATTTTACTTTAAATTATCTGACAAATTGCTTTACTAATACGGGGCTGCCTAGGTTTATATATTGATGTGAAGTATTATTTATTTTATTTGAATTTATTTTGGAAAACTTACAGCTAGGAACTAACACTTAATAATCCAATATAACATGTAAAACACATGAATATGTGCATAGTATGTTTATCTAAAGACCAATTACAGATGTTCACTGTTGTGAGTGCAGTATTGTTTGTGACTGTATTAACTATGCAAAAAGTCTCATTTGAAGTCGGTGGATAGAAGTGACTGAGAATTGCGACATCACTGCTAGTGAGGGAGGCCTAGCCTACATGTTGCTAAATTTTTTCTTTGCATTATTATGAACAATATTATTGGCTCATATACTTATATTTTACAAAACCTGTGTTATGGAAATAATCATGCAGATGATCGTATTAGTTTAATAAGTCTCCACCACGACTGAATCACCATAAATGCCTACTATTAAAACTGTAATGCGCACGCGTTGCCAGCAACTATGATTACCAAGCATAAGTGTTCTACGTATTGTTGCAGTCACTCTCAGAAAATAGGTAAATGTGAACAAAGCGCGAACATACGCCAATTATCATAGAGCCAACTTAGCTGTATTTATACTGCATTTGCATTTCTCTGGTAGAACTCTGGTAGAGGAAACTAGATAGAGGATAGAGTGGTATTGAAAACATAAATATCATACAATTTTTATGGACTAGCTTATTATATAAACGGTCAGCTTTTCATTGAACCCTTTTTTTCAATAAAACTCTTCTTGGGTCAGCTTCAAAATGTATTGTGTCAGCGAGCAAAGTGAAAAAGTAAGGTGTGTCTGGGTGCAAAATCAAAAAACCAAACAGTAGGTTGTACTCTGCCAATAGATGGTTTGGTTTATAATCGGATATGTATTATAAAAATACCATCTAATTACTTGCCATTGTATAGTAAGTGTGACCAAACAAGCTGTAGTAGACAATTTGCCTTTATCTGCACGACGATTACGTAATTTAATTGTTCGAAATATTAACATAATTTATTTTAAAAATAAAAAAAATTCGTCGGTGCGCGAGAGAACCAGTGACTTCTAGAAAATCTCGCTCCATCGTAGACCTCATCATTGCTCTGACTTAAAGCTAGGCAAGCCTATAGGTCAAGAGCTAACATTTCTAAAAAATACTAAAAAAAACTGAAAATACCAAACGCATTAATAAAGTTCTAAAAATAAATAGGCTCACGACATTATTCCCATCAAGAGTTAACAATTTTTCACTACATAGAACGTGAATATTTTGAGGAAAACTTACTACGAGGTAGTCAAAGTCACTACTAAGCGTACATTTGGTACCACGGTTTGCAAATAGCTGACATTCAAAAGATACGTTGCATACGGTTGTAAGCCCATCTCATACAAAAATCTTTTTATATGACGTGCACCACCAGATCATTTGTACTTGTCAAATTATATTTTCAACTGGTTGTACCACGGAGAATAAAGTGGGAATGATGCAAAAAATCTGTAAAAAGCATTTGACTGCAACATTTTACTAATGCGTTCGAACAACTTTACAAAGAGACATTGTGCTTTATCTATGCAACCCGATACGCCGGCAAGGTCCTTCTGATAAAAACTTGTTACAATATTATGATTTGTGCAACTGTTCTAAGTTCTAATGGAACAGGCGACAATACAAATTCAGTATATTGTATATGTTTATTAGAGAACTTTACGGGGTACGATTTTTAGTTATTTTATTTTTTGAAATGGGTAAGCTCTTGACCTCAACGCTCATCTAGGGCATTACCTGGGTGAAGATGGACCAAGCTTGGCACTGGTACTCTAGGTCACTGACGGAACATATCAAACTGCTTGGCGCTTGACTTCGGCAGGAGGGTGTTTGTAATCCAGGTGGACCTTCATATTCCTACCACCAGCTAATAAACCTCGTGGCCTTTTTAAGTCGCATGAGCCCGCAGCTTCGCCCGCATTGTACTTCTCGTGGATAGTTTGAGATTTGAGATTGTCATTTAATTCCGTTTAGACGTGAAAAGATAACGAATTAATGATGAATATTGGTATGGATGGATAGACATAATATGAACAATCAAACATGCTATAACGCTTACGTTGCTGTCGACTGTAGAAACACAGCGAGCTGGTGGAATGCTCAGAGAACATAATAAAGAACACCCATCATCTGTTTAGAATATAAATATTAATATTGTTGGATGAGAGAGATGATCATGGTCGCAGGCCTCCTTTTCGATTAGGTACTCGCAAAATTAATAGTGTCGCTTTACAAGCATTCCTGACAATATCTATTAAAATACATTTATTGGTTCAGAAAATTTAATTCAATCTATGTAGGCCGTTCCTGACGACACATATTTTTTGATCTTATCGAGGCTCCAAACGCTTGGCATATGGTGCTTGTCCCAATACATATTTCAGCCCAACGGCATGGTAGTGGGATGGTACTTTTCGACGAGAAAATTTTGGATCCCTTTTTAAGCTCGGTATTCGCTCACGCAAGTGTAGTGTGTGATTTGCCATAATTGTAAAATTGCACGTGAAAAATTAAGAATTAGGAGATAATCGCTAAAATCGTTAAAGTTTATACGGAGGAGTGCAGAAAACTTTCTGAAAATATTTATGTTACGGTCTATATTTCAACCAAATGCGGTGGTTTCAATTCGAAACAAATCAGAAATCCACCTTTTAGCTTTATTATAAACTTTATAAGAACGAAAGCATTATCCTTCAATGTTAACCTAAATTGGCTTAATTTTTAATACACAATTTACATAAAAGCGAACAATGGTGTCCAATTTAAATCCCATAAAAACCTCCCAATTCCTAATTACACTTATTTGCGACCATCGAGCGTGAAACCTAAATTTCAAATGTCAAAAAAGCACTAATGATCGCAATAATTTCCTTGCAACCCAAAAACCTAAATCGCTCTCGTTCGCTACTAAAACCTTAAATACAATAACGATAAGGTTTAAAATACGAATAAATCTGTTGATTTTGTTGCAGTTAAAATGAGCGACAACTGTATGGACCCGAATTGGTTGTGTTAATCGCATATCGCGAAAGATAATCTTTTCTTTGAACTTTTGTTTTTGTTGTTGGGATGTATTCTGAAAATTGAATGCTAAAATTAAATGGCAATTAGGTAAGAGTATTCTCTTGTTATGTTACTTGTTTTTTTGACGTTGATTTTACCACTTTAATGACTATTCAGACGAACTGTTTGACTACAGTTCGAACAATACTTATCTAGAGTATTTCATTAGCTCCATGGGTGCTGTAAAACACTAACGGTGCTTTTTAAATAGAGAACTAGACGCGCAGAACCCAACGAGTTAGCTCGATGTGTGCTGTAAAAATCATGGTGTAACAATTTTACTCAGAGAACGGGACGCGTAGCTAGCAGCGAGTTAATGTGATTTATCACATTAACTCGCTGCTAGCTACGCGAAGAAAAAAGGTTGATTGTTATTCGAATACCTACATTGTACCTACTAGTTATAATGAAAAAATAAGGTACCTACCGACGCAACGCCCAGTCGGGCGACCCAGATACCAGTAAAAAGATGAAAAAGAAAAAGAGGAAAAGGATCTTTGCGTTTTTTAGGTTCCAGGCTGGCAATACGCAGCGCAGGAGGGAGGAGACTCGTGTTGTTTAAATTGTGTCGGATTCCAATACTTACTTCAGGTTGATGCACAAGGATAATTAGTAGTAAGTAAGTACCGACGCTAGCAGGGGCCAAAATAGGGGTATTTTTTTTTTACTACGGGGATCCTTATCATAACTTGAGAATCAAGTGAGATAAAGGCTAAACATTTTCGTATAATAATAAAAAAAATATACAAATCACATAATTTATCTTTTTTACGGTTATCATGAAATAAAACAATATATAAATAATCATCAGAATACCACCCATAAGGTGATCTCACCGAAGGCATTAATTGTTTTATTATTTTGACCCTGATAGCCCTGATTATGAATTTGAAAAGAGAAAGTGGTGATGAATCACAATGTTTTGCGTCGCATACACCACACCTACTTAAAATTTTTAAGGTCATTCCAAGTAAAGAGTACTTTGATATGTTATGTATACTTTTTTGGTTGTTGGGAACTCCACTCGTGGTCTCCAGGCAATGGAATCGCTGGCTTTTGCTAGCGGTTACAGCTGAATGGTTCCAACACTGGTGGTAGGACCTGCAAGGGCCCGTCTCGCTAGCGACAACCATCCTGCCGAAGTTCAGCGTCAATAATTTCGCTGTGTTCCGTTGGTGCGAGGAGCCAGTGCCCTCTAGGTAAACTAGCTCTATCGAACATCTTATCCATGCTTATGTATTATGTGCCTCTGCAAGTTCAAGCTTACCAATATCATGTAAAAAATATTTTAACAACAACAACTTAGGCTGTTGAATAACTAAAAATTTATTGGAAAATACCCCATATTTCTTACTGAATATCCAAACTAAAACTCAAAACATATATAAGATATATGTTTTCATGAATTATTTATTGCTTTTTTAGTGGTTTCGGATAATAGCTAAATCAATCAAATAAACCCACTAAATTTCAAACAAACCTTCCAGGCAGAAGGGTTATTCTTTCAATAGTAATCCCTGCAACACGGCTTTTTACAAGGCTTGTAACTTCCATCGCTGCATATAAATGTACGTATCTTCTTTGCCAAAGGACAGTCAAGCCTCCCACAAGGGCCGTGCACATCTCTGTCATTCACAAAGAGCCCATGTTGGTATTTCCCTTTGACTTTTTCTCCAGGAATAAATTGATGTTGCGAACCCCTGTAATCCATTCGTTTTGGACAATTAGTACCACCACAGGGCCCTTTCGGAAAGCCCATGGCCATAATCGCCAGCTCGCTCTCAGTGTACGGAGCCACAAAGTCTTCATACACAACAGGTTCAGGTACCGGCCTTACGGGCTCTTTAGTAATGTCAGGAGCTCCGAAGAAGTATGCGACTGGTGGCACGGATTCTATTGTAGTACCTTCCCAATGCCTAACCACTTCCACGTCTTTGAGTCTGTTCTCGTCGACAAGATACTTCCTACCAGGAAGCCTCTCCATTTCAGGTAGTGCAACAAAACAGCTGACTATTCTGTTTCCCATACATGTTAGTCGGATATAGAGCTCTATCTCCCCTGACGTTTTTAAATCTTCCTCACATTGCAATGGTCTGACGATTTCAACAGTATTCGAAACCATCTCCTGTTTCCTCGTATCCCTGAACTCTGCTTGGTCCATGTTGGTTGGATTGAATTCACTAGCTTTTTGAAGACACTCGTAAAAAGTCTTGTGCCATTCTACTACGCAGAAACCTACGCAGTTCATCTCCTGATCTCTGTTCCAAACTGTTATGTAAATAGGAGTCTTACTAATCATTTCTTCGAGTTTCGAAGGTCTTGACAAGAACATAACAGAGTTACCAACGCCAAAGTATGGAGGTTGAGGAAGAGGTTCTGATGGGAGGATTATTTTGACAGGTGCTAATTTGCCCTTCTTTCCTTTTGGCTTGGGGGGCTTAGCTGGTTTTCCTTTCTTACCAAGAGGTGGTGGGGGAGGAGGGGCGATAAAATTATCATGAGCTACGTAGAAATCAAATAGAGGTAAACACATCATCTGCATTGTACAAGTTTGCATAAACTTCATTTCTTCTTCTGAAGGCATGGGAGGCTCTTTTCCTTTCTTCCCTTTCTTCGGTTTGTCTGCCTTTCCTTTTTTGCCCTTTTTCAATGATTCAGCTAGTGCTAAAGCTTCTTCTTCTCTTTTTTTCTCTTCAGCTTCCTGTTTGAGTTCATACTCATCTTTCTGTGGTGGTTCTATTTTGAGAACGATCTTTTTGACAAAAACTTCAATCATAAAGATTTGTTCCATTGCGTCTGTTCACCTGTAAATAGTACTTTGTTTGTTGATGTCAAACTTTGTAGGTATCTAAATAAACTTATGTTGTATTGAAAATTGTATTTACAGTAATAGTTTTCTTGGTTGGGGGCAAAAATAATAACCCGTTTATAGGCGGAAAGCTTAGGTTTGTAAAGATACCACAGGATATACACCCTTCCTCACCTTTTAACCTGGGGTCGTTAACCTCACTGCAGCCGCTATATCTTAGATAAAAATAACAACAGACTCAAGACTTTTTCCCCTTCGGGGATTTACCTCTGATCACTATTTAGACAGTGGATCTTATGAGAATCACCTACTAGGGGGTAGCCAGAGGCACTTCCGCACCTACTAGCCCACGGTTTGCAAGTAGCTAGTACTAAAAACGTGACAGGTTGCAATTATAAAGGTACCATAGTATCTATCCACATATCTTAGATACTATATATACTACGTATTCAAACTGATTGAAGTAACTAAGTAGTAGGCATAGATTTAGAATATACCTGCTAACTAAATCTATGGCGATAGGTAGGTACAAATTTCATGTAGCACTAATAGTAAACTATGATGCAACGTATCACTTAAAAAGCGTTGATACAAGAACTCGTAGAATGAAAGATAAGTGTATTACCCTAGAATAAAACTCTAACTTGGTAGTAACGTAAGTATTGGGAATCACAGACTTGTTCACACTTTGTAAAAATAGACAACTAGGTATAGAAGTACGCACGTCTTTGTCTAAGTTCCAAATAAAATAATCCGTCCTAAAGGTGAGCAGTATTTAACCATTATTTTGAAGAGATTCCAAGCACATCTAATTTAGTTGCATAGTTTTAGGAGCCAAAATGTAAGAAAATCAAAACACTACACAAAAATTTTGTGATTTCAAGCCATACTGGATGCGTGACAAATCTGACGTTTGCTAAATCAAAATCCCTCAAAAACTTTCACTAACGAGGTTTAATGTTGATGTTTCCTAAATCTAACGAGTTCCGTAACAAGAATATGTTACGAACAGATCAATAACTATAACGCAAGGATAGGTTGTTTATTAATATAGAATATATAGAACTTAGAATTATATATTCATGATAATGACATGTCATGATGAATAAAAACCCATAAGAGTTTTATTAATCTTAAAAGTTAAACAACTCTTCTACTAAATGGAAATTATAATTTCAGATAATGTGATCCTAAAAAAAATCAGATAGCTTAGAAAATCAAATGTACTTGTAAAAGACAGTGACAAAGTCCTTAGAAAATTAAAATCTAAATATATTAAATCGTCTTGTAGCTGACTGATTGACAACGCACAACCCAAACGAAATATTCAATAATATCGTGACAATTTAGGTAGGTTCCTTGTGCAGTGTAGGGGTCTAAAGATTTTTATTAAATCCCACAAGATTATGCAAAGTCCCAGGGTTTCAGCCAGTACCTATCTCATGAAGAAGCCGAAACCAGAAACTAACTGTTTACAAAACATAATACCGTTGGACATAAAGTATGAAAATATCTGTCATAGAAAAGGTGGACAAAGTTGCCTTGTTTACCTAGTTCCCATATTACAAGCTATGCTTAACTTGGGTCTAGATAGCGCTGTGTGAAATTAAATTCTCTATAACATTCATTTATCTATTATTATTTATTTGAAATGGGTTAGCTCAAGCCTTGCCTAGGCATAATCTGGATGAAGATGAGGTCTACCGATGGAGTGAGCTTTCTCAGAGGTTGCCTTTAAAATGTCTGCCTCTCAATTTTGTAAAAATAATCGTAAAGCATATTGAAAGTCTCGTCCACACTACCTTTTTTAAATAACCCCATTTACAATAATCATCTCAAACGGGATCCGGCGAGTAAAAAAAGCAAAACGCCTCGCCTCAGAGTTCAGCCGTGGGGTCGCATTTACGCACGTAGTGGGGAGCGCCTGCGCAGGACAACTTTGTTTACTAAAGATCGTCGTATTACTGGAATGAACATTTTTTATCGATGCTAAGCGTTGACCAACAGCAAAAATAGTCGAAAGATAAATTTGCATGGCTTCATGTTACCTAAAATCGCTTAGCTTCAGCGATCATACAGACTACCTAGTGGCATGTAAGATAACCGGAATCGAATGTAACCAGATACTATAGTATCTGGTTACATTCGATAATATATTTTTCATAGAAACAGCCCATCTCAACTTGGCACACAAGTTGAGATGGGCTGTTTCTATGAAAAAATGTTGATTAATATATCATTCAACAGCTATGTCCACTGCTGGACCGAGCAATATTGCAATATCTCGATTACCGTATTGGAGGGCTACACAGAAGTGAGTTGCCTTGCTTTTGGTGTTGTACTTATATGAGTAGGTCGATTCTGAAGCGTAGCACGGCAAATTTATATCTATAGATGTGAATTTAATATCCTGTTATATTTACATGTTAATCTATTTATTTATTACGATTTGATAAACAAATGTACCTGCTAAGCCACATCCAGCAGTTTTATGTGTCGGTCCCTGATGCGCACGGGCACATTTTCTGTCTCACTCGCACGTCGATATTTAAATATAGAACGGCGCTCACATTTGCAATGCCGTCTTGACGGACCATACAATACAATATTCGTCGTCACACAAAATCTTACTACAAATTAAACGTGAAAGTTTGTGAACGTGAAAATGAAGATGATTGTAACTCTTTCATCCAAAAATGTTTTTGCAGATGTTGCGATATGTACTAGAAATGAGACTGGCTATTTTTCATATTAGATCATACACATGGGATGGGAATGGGTTCTCAAACATCGCCATACAAACTGATTCGTTCTTTTTTACTTCACGCAACAACTGCAAAATCAATTTATTCTGTGGTGTTCGCGCGACCAATTCGACCTGCAATTTTAAACAGATATTGTTCTGAGCTACTTTTTAGTCAAGTACAAGTGGAAAAAGCCGCGAGATGAAGCTAGTCTAAACTAAACCAGCATTGAGATATTTGACAATGGATGTTTACATTTTACGATGCTGTTATAGTGCTTGCTAGTCAAGCCATAGATCGTAAAATCTGTGCTATTGATTTTGATATAGCGATATTTATGTAAACAGATATCAAATACTTATTTGAATGTGTCAATGGTTTTTTCATGGTTTAATAGAGCTTAATCATAGCGTTCGTAGATAATATCATCATCATTGCTTCGATGTCCATTCTTGTATAGGGCCTCCTCCAAAATAAAACTTGAGTGTTTTACCATAATCACCACGCTTGGCAGGCGTATTGGTAATCGTATGGTTATCATATTGATATAGCTTATAGTGGCCCAAATGATCAATTGGCACCGATTTGTCCTTCTAGTGCCTTTTATGGCACATTAAAACCTTTGTACATAGAGGCAGGCAGTATAATCAATATGAAGTAAAATTAAGAGATATGAGTTCTGCAGTGTACATACGGACTAAAATGATTACAATGATGATGAATAAGTACCTATATACTAACTTTGTTCAAAGGAATCAGTCAGATTACCTAAGAACCGTTACAAACGGCCTATAGGTAACTCAACTGTTCCAGACCAGTACCAGACGGAAGCGTGCCCAAGACACTGGCTGCATTACCACGTTGAATAGCTATGCTAATTCGCTGGCCTAAATAAGAGCCAGCCTTTGGGTCACGTATCGCCTCAATCAAAAGCCCCGCAATATTTTTGAAAACCTGGAGGGCACCGGCTCCCCACGGACCCAAGGTCTCTACCCCAAAAGGCTCAAATAGGTAAGCTCTGTCGAGACCACTATATTTGCGCCTTTTGTGATCCTCGGCCGAATCAGCCGCCGCACCAGCCCTAACTGATGTCCCAGGCAGATGAGATGGCGCTAGGGTGTCGACGCAGGTAGCGTCCCACACCAAAGGCCTACCCATTTCCCAAGGGACAAGAGTCATACCGTCGGGCCGCTAACCATCATCACGTAACAGACCATTCGGTTCAAGAACGGCTGTATTATATTATACCTATTATATTATATTATATTATATTATATAGTACCTATATTATATCTAGATATAGGTATATGACACTCGTAATGATTAGCATGATGATGATGATGATGATGATGATGATGATGACAGTGATATTAAAAAGAAAATATCTACTGCACTAGCACGTTAAAGAAAGTACCAAAACTAAAAAAAATAGGAGCTGATGCTCCTAAGAAAACTAGGAAATCAATGCCCATTATAAAAAATAAATCTAAAAAGTCATACAAAAAGGGCTATAAAATTTTCCGTTTCGCCCTGCGACGTGGATCGATGGAGGAACGGGTAGGGGGGAGGGTCGTTAGCCCACAGAACCGGTAGCGACTGCGCGTCAGGCAGCTGCGCTTGCGACGGTAAAGCTGCGTTATAAGGCTTTTGTTTTGATTGAAAACTATTATTTATAGCGTCCATTTTGCCAGTTATGTAAAATAAAAAACTGGGAAGCGACAGGGCTAACCGCTCCATCGAAGTTTGCAACGAAAGAAAAAAAAGAAAAGGCAACTTTGATCTTTCTTTTTTATCTTTTGTATATCATATTATAATTAATTGACACGTTCAAAAAGTGATCTGATAGGCATTTCCTGAGAAGGCTCGCTCTATTGTCAACTTTTCCCAGGCAAACCTTGAGGTAACGGGCTGACCCAACTTGAATAAAAAAAATACCTGGTAAATAGTTAATAATTGAGGGGATGGGGTCCTATGCGTTGGATCAACCCAAGTTCTACTCGACGTATGAATCCAGAGTGAGAATAGCTTTTTTTTATGTTATCGTACGGTGTGGAAGCGCTTGGCCTTCATCTCACCTGGTTACAAGTAAGATAAGACCGAAAGTGGAGGCGCACCTCACCCGGAATCCTCAACAAACTGAGGAACTGGCTATCATACCTCTATACCGGAACACAACAATTTAAGAACTATTGTTATGGCAAATGAAGTAGGTAAGATGATGTTAACTAGCCAGGCGGACTTAAATAAAGTCCTGCCACCAACCGTACCATTGTTGAAGCTGGGAACGTTGTGGAAGACAGATCCTGAAAGAAAATCATCGTAAATTCGTGCATACTCAGGTTTTGTATGAGGGTCTTGGAATGAGGTTACATATTGAATAACGTAAGAAAGGATCTTATAACATAATGTATAAATGTATAAAGCAAATAATTTTCGTGCTTTGATTATCAGTGACTAAAACAACTCATTCTAATGAATCACAAAAAACTAACTAGCCCGATGTTTCTGCCTTTCTCCTTGTGTGCTAGTCACGCTTCTGAACAGGTAGTAGATTTGACATTTCAAAATGATTCTAAAAATGTATATTTACATACGGAATAAACTAAAAAAAAACGAACTATGTACAAGGGAAACAGTTGGGTTGCCTGAGAACCGTTCCAAAACGTTTATAGGTAACTCAACTGACGTATCAGTATCAGACGGAAGCGTACCCAAGACACTGACTGCACCGCCACGCTGAACAGCTATGCTAATTCGCTGGCCTAAGGTGTCGCGTCAATAAAATGAAACGAGAATTGATTTTGGTTTTTTAATTGTATTTTGCATCACATTACATCCATTAGTGCCACTGAGGATAGAGCCTCCTCAAAAGCTTTGCCATAATTACTACACTTGTCTGACGGATTGGTGATCACAATAAAGGTGCATGTAACACACAGAAGGAAGCTGTTGCCCTGCCCTTCTTCAATTATTCCTAAGGCGGCCTTTTCTTCATCCTTGGGCTGAGATGGAGGTGTCTATTCTTAAACCGCGAACGCCACGTCAATGCATGTGGCATTTGTCTTTTTAACCAACTTCAAAAAAAAGGAGGAGGTCCTCAATTCGTCGGAATCGATTTTTTTTTTATGTATGTTCCCTGATTACTCGAAGACGCCTGGACCGATTTGGGAAATTATTTTTTTGTTTGAAAGGGTAGCCTTTGGTGGTCCCACTGTCATTAGATCAGGATCTGATGATATCAAATATTATATGCACACTTGAAGTGATTTGGGTATTTTTAGAGTCGGTATACTTCCCAGGTGATCCCATCGTCATCAGATCTTGGTGTGATGATGGGATCCTGGAAAAACCGACGGAACTCTTCAAATATTATAACATACTTGAAGCGATATTTTGGGTGTAATACCTCAAAAAAAGTAAGTAAATACGTCATCCAAGTAAACGACATTGTATCATATTCTTAATTGAAGTCGGTTTTCTTTTTAGTTTTTAAAACGTAATTATTATTCAATGACAAGCCTCATAGCTCAGTTGGTAGTAACTCGGCCTTCTGCGCTGTAGGCTGTGGGATCGATTCCCACCCAGGACAAACATTTCTGTGATGAATGTAGATGTTTGTTCTGTGTTTGGGTATTGTATCATATAGTATGTATGTATTTACAAACAGTATTTAAGTATTCTATCCGTAATCTTAGTTCCCATATTACAAGCTATGCTTAGTTTGGGGCTAGATGGCGCTGTGTAAAATTGATGTCCTGTAATATTTATTTATTTATATTTTATGTGTCTGTCTGCCACTCAGTATTTTAATAGATACACCGCTGAACCGAATCTTACGAATTTAGTGAGCCTATGGTTTATTTTAATCTATTTAGAGAAAGCATAGTCTCAATTATATAAACTGACGTGTAACTGATTGACTGATAGGCAGTCAACCCACACCAAAAGACCAGGTCTACATCACGTGTTCCAGCTGTTCCTCGAGAACTCCTTTTTCCAATTCACAGCCGCAGAAAGAAGTTGATACGTGAGTAGAAAAAGAACACCTGAAAAATAGAAATACTTCAATTATTACCAGGTTATATCGATGCATTGTCAATTACACTGTTTATGCATAGCTTTTGCCTCATTACACTTTCCATCCATCCAAATCCACTTCCCACCAATAATGATGAATGCGAAAATTTATTTAGATGTATATTTGTATGGGTTTCAGTTACTGTTATAGATCAGGAAATGGATGATGGCTTCTTTTCCAATATCCTATTCCTATTTATATCCGACCAAAAGGGGGATCTGATAAAATCTCTCGTCAGAGCTACCAAGATCGACTGCTCCCACAATGCCTCCAATAGAGCAGAATGGAGGCCCATAGCAAGAGCCTTCATTGATCAGGACCCATGACCACGACCACTCTGCCAAGAGTGCACAACTGAGAAGATTCCTATCCTATATATTAGTCCTCATCTGGAGCATATAGAGGTAAGTGCACTTCCGCCTTCGGCCTTATCACAACTTGAAAATCAGGTGAGTTGAAGGCTAAGCATTTGCCTATCGTACAATAAAAAAAAACCGTGGTCTTTTTGATTTGCAACAATTCAAAAATTAAGTACCTATATGCTTTTGTTATACTCCCATAATTCATACAGAACACGTCACTTAACACGTAAAAATTCATCAACTTTTTTGGCTGCAAGTACCCTAAAGTACAAGTAGACCTAATTAAGAACATACCTAAACTCGAAAAACATAACGGAAATATATTTCTCTACCCGTGATAAAAAAGGTTTCACGAAGTCCCAAACGTTAGCTAGCTTTAGATATAAAACTTGTAATAAGCTATACTAGTCATAGGTACAGCTACCTAGAATGTTCTCATTAATTATTTAAATGGAATCGATCAGTTCTAGTAGTTTCCATTACATTTCAAATATTCATGGTTGTGTATGACACATGGCTTGCTAACATAAACTAGCTGAATCATAGGCCACATTACAATTGTGTGTTGTAGATAGAGACGAGGTGTCTCAAGGTTATTTTTGACAGTTAAAATGGTCGCCTCTGTAGTCTAATGGTTCGCCCACCGGGTTCAGATCTAGAAGGTCCTGTGCTCGATTCCCTGGAGAGTATATAGAATACTGTGCTTTTGGTTGGTGGTATAGAACTTTTTTAAGTCCGCCTGGCTAGCTACCATTATCCTACCTGGGACGCTACCGCCAACGGCGAAGCCGATCTCCATTGGCTTAAAATTAGTTTCATGAGAACTAGAAACGATTTTTACCGTCAAATGTACTGAACGGATAGGTTTCATAACATGTGTACACTTTTGAGATGGGAAACGCCATTTTGGATATGACACATACGCGGTAGTAAAAATCGTTTCTAGTTCTCATGAAGCTAATTTTAAGCCAATGGAGATCGGCTTCGCCGTCGGCGGTAGCGTCCCTGGGTCTGTCAAAGAGGTAAGATAGCCAGTTCCTCTGAATGTTGTGAATTTTGGGTGATGGGCTTCCACATTCAACCTTATCATAACTTAAAACCTGGTGCGATGGAGGCTGAGTTCTTCCCCGTCGTACAATAAAAATTAAAACAATTTAGTTGGTAGTAGCTCTTCCTTTTGCGCTGTAGCTAGTGGGTTTTATTTCCGTCGAGGAAAAACATTTGTGTAATATACATGGTTGTTTTGTGTTTTGTGTAATGTATAATTATGTATTTAGTTTCTAATATATATGCTCAGGTAAGTTATGCTAACTTTAGGGCTAGATGGCGCTGATTTGAAAAAAGAAATGCCTTGTATATCCCGTCACAACTGCCTACTCAGAACAAGTCTTTAAGATCAATAAACTCAAAAATAAATGTATATCTACACGTCAAACGCGGAGAACCTTATGTCGCTTAAAATCAACCTGCTTATCAAAACAAGTCATTATAAACGCGCCTTTACGGATCATCTCGCTACAAGTAGTACAGCGACTGATGGCATACGTGCAACTTACACTATACCAACAACAGAACAGACTGTAATTATGTTATACATATATATACGATACGTGTGCTTGTGTCACCGAACTGACTACGGCTGCATCTGTGTTAGCGCCAGCTTATTGTCATGATTGAAGCATGTACCTTGTGGGGAAGTAATACCACCGTACCTATTTCAGCCGCCAAGCAGTTTTGATGTGTTCTGGTTTGAAGGGTATGGTTGCCGGTAAAATAAAAAATCAAATTTATTTTGATTTAAAATATTATTAATATTACATTAATTTCACACAGCGCCATCTAGTCACAAGTTAAGCAAAGCTTCTAATATGGGAACTAGACTTCAAATGTAATACTTAAATACTTTTTATGTAATACATACTTATCATACAATACAACACCCAAACACATACAAAACATTATTCATCATACAAATGTTTGTCCTGGGTGGGTTTTAATCCACAACCTACAATGCAGAAGGCCGACCAACTGAGTTGTGAGGCTTGCAGTGTCGCGTAGGTCATGTTCTTTGTGGATATGACCTACACAGTAAGGCTTTGTTATAGGCAAGCGTTGTACAAGAGTTATCATCAAGTACCTCACTTGATGATAACTCTTGTACAACTCTTCGCTTTCTTGTTTCGTCTCCACGATGTATGAAAAAAATGGAAGACAACATTAAAATGACAGTTTGTGTTACTCGCGAATAAGGTTTAGTTGAGTCACAATTAATAGGGCTTATTCTTACACGCTTATTCTTACATTATGTGAAACTTATTAAATAACTTTTAGATCAGAGTCCCCATCAGAGCTCAGTTTCCTCAGTTTGTTGAGGATACCGGGTGAAGTGCGCCTCCATCTTCGGCCTAATCTCAACTTATTACCAGGTGAGATGAAGGCCAAGCGCTTCTTCGTCGTACATGGTACAAAAAAACAAAAAGAGTCAGAGGCACGTCCAAACTAACATTCGGCAAATGTCAAGTTACAAGCCAACAAGTACAACAAGTAGATGCCCTGACATATACATACTTAGTATTTATTTTTTGTGTTATGTATATCAGTAATGATATCTGCGAAATTGATACAAAGATACGGTTAATCTATTTCCATAATGTCTATATGAATAAACTGAATTACATTGAACGTACAACTGACACCTGATTTTTTAAAAATCCTTTAATGGCACCTCTGGGTAGATAACATCAACAAAAAATATACATGAATAATTCAGCCATACGATTGGTAATATCACACAATAATATCTAGCTTATGTTGCGGACAAACTTTCAAATATACCCGTGTTTTTAAATGAAAAAGTGTTTTTCAACTTATTTTTTTAGGTAACTTGGTAAATGTATTTTGAATGGGGCCGGTCTGTAAATTTAACAAAACTTTTCAAAGTTCAAATGAAAAATAATGACTCCCAAGAGTGTGAATAGACGATGGGAAACTAAACACCTTCAATAATAATTATCTTGATTGATCGGCTATTAGAAGTTTTAAACTTATTTTCAAAGAAAATACCCTCGGAAGTAAAAGTTTATCAATTCAGAAAAAAGTAAAAAACGGTCCGAATTGAGGACCTCCTTTTTGGGAAGTCGGATAATAGCGGTGGCGAACAGTTACCCTGTATCGCGCATTTAATATCTTTACATATATAAATCTCCTGTAATGACCACCCTTCTGCCGAAGTCTTTGCCAGACGGTTAGCTGTGTTCTGAAACGCAGAAGACCCAGAACCTTCTTGTAAAGGTTGCTTCATCATAGATCTCATCCTTCCTCTGGTCTAGAGCTAAGACAACATAAATATATTAAAAAACATCAACAGCTCATAATTTCCACAGTTGAACAGAGCCTCCGCCAATAGGGTAGGGTTCCGCTACAATTGCCTCACTTGACTGGATTTGTGGTCTCAATACAGGTGCCAGATAAAACATTGAAGGAAGCTTTCAAAACTTGCGTGAGTGGTGAGTACATTAGAACTATACATTTGCGTGAGTGGTATATACATTAGTACTATACATTTTAAAACACGGGTTTTACTCACGTTACTTCAATGTATTGAAGGAAGCTATTGATATTCCTGTCTAACATTCGCAGGCTGAGTTGAAGAGGCGACCACCACGGCTACACATTGTACCAATGTCCACTGCGCAGGCGCAGGTGTCATTGTTTTCACAAGTCCGCTGTTTGAGCTTCAATTAAAAGTACCATCAATAAACAGTGGACTCATTTACATGGCGTCAGCTGGTTTTAAGTTAACGACTGGTTGGTGCAAGTTACAGGAATTAGGGCATTATCTTGGAGTTTTCAAGTGCAAAACATGCGTTCTCGTATTTATGTCACATCTTTACTTGTTCTGCAAATCAGCTGGTGGTAAAAAAAAACAATTAATTTAAAAATGATATAAATAAATATAACAGGACATTAATTTTACACAGTGCCATCTGTTTTAATATGGGAACTAGATTGAGGATATAATACTTCCATCTTCCATACTTACATTATTTATAATTATTTTGAATAAAAAAATATCGGGTAATGTTAAAAGTGAGCTCGATTTCTTCATTGAAATTCCAGATAGTTACAGTTTTAACCTAATTCTGTATTCGGGATGGAATTGGATTGAGATTATGACTGTTTTCAAGGGTATGCTGCCAGTTCAATATTTTAAAGGATTTCCTACGTTACTTGATTCGCCCCAAAAAGGCATGATGACATTTTTTTTGAGAACCGTTCGGCAATTGTTGTGATCCGGTTTCTAGAAGTAAGATATCCAGTTCCTCAGTATTTTGAAGATTCTGGGTGAAATGCAATTCCAACTTCATCCTTATTATAACTTGAAACCAGTTGAGATGAAGGCCAAGCGCTTCCTCGCATAATAAAAAACACTTGAATTTAACCTCTGAACGACAACACTAATCATTGATGTAATGGTGACATACTTTGATAAGATGATGTTAGTTGACTTAGTAGACCACCCTGGGAATCGAGCTCGGGAACTCCAGGTCTGATGCTGATGGGCGAGCCACAAGACCACAGATGTGGTTTCACAGTTAGAGCTACAGTATCTTATCACTTGGACCACTTTTGAGAGATTACACATGAAATTTATATGGTACGATAGAAAATATTGTTCACTCGTCAGTTTTATGTGCGTTTGTACATTATGTTTATGTACGGTGATGGTGATGGTTTGTTTTACGTGAATTATAGGCGGTTCTCAAGACTTTCATAATTTGTTGGTTGTTTAAACATAGAGCCTATTTAACTAGTAGTAGCGCTTGTTTTAATAACGCATGTTTCACGATCTCTGAGTTGCGTTACCTGACAGATAAAAACATATTCTTCTTTCTTTGTCACATGTCAACAGATAGTGAGAGTATGATTTTTAAATGTCAAGTAGCGGTACTCAGACTTCGTGAAATGGGGCTGTCAATTGTGTGAAAATATATGTGAATAATTTTTATAGTTTTTTTAGTGCAAGTATATAATATTTTGTATTACATATAAAATATATATAAATTAGAGGAATACCCGAAACTTCCTTGTAATAAAATTTCAAGTTTAGGCGACCTCTGGTTTGTGCATTGATGGTCAGTTAGTTAGCTTCACGACGATTATATACACATATATCTTGGTAAATATTACAGAACATTAACTTCACACAGTGTTATCTAGCTCCAACTAAGCAAAGCTTGTGATATAGGAATTTACTTACGGATATAATGCCTGTATATTAGGTATTTTTTTTCTTGGAGTCCTTTAGTCGCCTCTTACAAAATCTGCGGTTGACCGGGGCACATATTATTTGTCGGGGCCAGCACATATAAACATGCTATCAACGATATTATCAACTTATTCAACTAACCGTCATTAATTAACTAATTATCATGGGCACGCTTCCGCAGGTCTGGATCACTTGAGCCACCTCCACTTTCAACGGTCCTTCGGTGACGCGACTGCGTCAGTTGTAATATTTTACATCGTGTACGAACTGTGAGGATCACCCAAGGAACCATAACAAAGTATATTTATTGAAACAACACCTCCAGGGTCCCAACCCTTGCTAATTGACAGTTCAAAGCTTATTGTCCAATAGTTCGGCGATTTATCTAAACACTGTTAACTAAATAATGGCCGGCGGTTACTTGTAGAGATAGCAAACCAAATAAAAATGCTCAAATCTATAAAAAGTAAACACATATATCTGAATGCTGTATTAGTAGTCTCAGATCTTGGTGGTACCTTGTTGTAAAAACTTATGAGCCGCCGCCATTTGCGTCTTACACGGCTCTCCGACGACTACTTTTAGTGAGTCTTTTACTGCAAACGAATCTCTCAAAAAGATGACGCACCTAGGATTCGAACCTAGGACTCTATACTTGGCTTCATTGGTCTGAATTCGCAGAAATAAGTTTTATTTTCTGACAGAGATAAAAAAAAAATTAACACAGCGCCATCTAGCCCAAAATTTAGCATAGCTTATAATTATAGCACACAGATTACGGATTAAATTATCGGTTATCTTATCTTGGATCACGTTAATTAAGAGAGAAGTTTCAACAGCCTCTGTGTTCAAGCCACCGATTTCAGATCCAGAGGTCCCGGGTTCGATACCCATGGGGAGTACAATATATTATTGTGCTTGGTTTGGTTGGTGGTAGGACTTTGTTTAAGTCCGCCTGGCTAGCTACCACCATCTTACCTAATTCTGTCGCCATAATAACAATTCTAAAATTGTTGTGTTCCGGCATTCAGAGGTAAGATAGCCAGTTCCACAGTTTGTTGAGGATTCCGGGTGAAGTGCGCCTCCACCTTCGGCCTTATCTGAACTTGATTGATCAACTTGAGATGAAGGTGAGATCAACATGAAGGATCAACCAGGGGAGATGAAGGCCAAGTGCTTACTCGTCGTACATGTCCTTCATCTCACCTGGTTACAAGTGAAGATGAGGCCGAAGGTGGAAGCGCACTTCACCCGGAATCCTCAACAATCAGAGTAACTGGCTATCTTATCTCTGAATGACGGATCACAACAATTTAGAATTGTGTTTTGGCGACAGACTTAGGTTAGATGGAAAAATACCAGCGTCCCTACTCGTTTAATAATACATGGTACCACTAAATAATATTTGCATTTTGTCCACTTCCTTTTGAATGGATTGGGAATTATTTTTAATGTATTGCCTTTTTTATCAATATTTTATTTGAATAAAACATCTTTTAAAATAAATTAAACTAACTATGTACAAGGGAATCAGTCAGATTACCTAAGGACGGTTACAAACGGCCTATAGGTAACTCAGCTGTTCCAGATTTTGCATTATAATTATATAATTGCCTTTATAAATGTTGTATCTGTATGTTAAAAAAGTCATATGGGTGACAAAAAATCACACTTACCTACACTTGTGCTGCAGACAGTACTTGACAGGCCACTTCATCAATAGCAAAAACACTCGGTACCCCTTTGCATAGCAAACACGTCACTTCCACAGTTTCCAACGTTGGCATTAACTATAACCTTAATTATAAGATAATACATTGTGCAGAGCTGTGTGGGCTCAGTGGATCGAGGCCTTACAATTCGGTGGTCATAAGTTTGAATCCCATTCGTACACTTTTTAGACTTGAAATACTTGTTTTTAATTGTTGAGTATTTGTTGTGTTCTGGCATTTAGAGGTAAGGTAGTATGTCGATAGTCATCGATCTGTTGTATTTGTATGTGTTGTTTTAGCCTTAGAACCTTAGCCTTGAAACCAGGTGAGACGAAGGCCAAGAGTTTCCATGTCAAAAAAAATATTTAGTTCTTTTTAGTTCTTCATATGTCAAAGTAAAATTGAGTTATAAGTTATATCAATACAGGTATCTCTTATTAAAAACAAATTTAAAGAGGGCCACGCCTACCAATCTGTATTGAGTCCGCGTGATGGCCCAGGATCTAGTACTTTCCCTGGTTCAAAAAGTCTTTCCCGGAATAAAAACGCGTACAACTGAATAATAAAATGGTGTGTAAAACATAAAACAAGGTTTTGCCTGCGACTTCGTTCGAAGTAGGTCAAGGGTAAAAAGTACTTAACGGTCCCGTGGATACAATCTCATTGCCAAATCTCATTATATTAAGTTTAGTTGTGAAAATGTATAAAACAAATTTACAATCAGAAGCAACTTGCGAATTTATTTTATTGTTTTGGATATGAACAGATGATATAAAGTTTTGTAATTGTTTCTGTCAATTATTTCACGACCCGTAAAAAACATTTATTGTTTCAAATCTTGTGACCATTATACATTTTTTTAACCTCAAACTAAAACTCTTCTAATGCTCTATAGACATAAGACTCATATTGAGTCAAACGATTTTTAACAAAATAAGATAGAAATATTATATGTCACCTTCATAGAACGAATCAGGAAAAAAAGTTTAATGAATATCAGTATTTTTGCAAAAAGTGTGAAGAATGAAAAGAAGAATGAATAAGTAACTTTTTTTGTCAAAAACATACTTTTACGCTAACGTTAAGCAATGTTAAAATTGAACCAGGAATAAAGCCCCTGTAAAATTAATTTCAACCCTCATCTCATTTTAGTTTGCGCAAAATTAGTTATGCAAGATTGAAGTGGTCATCCAAGTCTTCTGCAGAATGGAGATCTGTGCAAACGTACTGGCGGAGCGTAATTAGAGGCTACCCGCTTGTGGTGTCACACGGATAATACAACAACAGAAGAACAACTCTGTTACAATCAATTTAAAATTCAGCTTTTTATTGAAATCTGAGAGGATGTCCAGAGGCTGGCTGTTACAGATATTGGGCCGGTGTTTTTTACATGCGATTTTGCATTTGACTGCTTTCTCACCTAATGTTGGTAAAGCAATGATGCAGCTAATGATGGAGCACGCTTGCCTAGAAGGTACCTATTCACTCTTGGCTTGAAGACTCCCATGTTGTAGTGTTCGGGAAACACAGACTCAGGCAAAGCGTTCCATTCCTTGGCGGTGCGCATTATAAATGAGGAAGAAAACCGCTTAGTGCGCGAGGAAGGTATGTCCACCATAATCCGGTGGCGCATCGCCGAGCATCTGGTTGTCCGCGAAGAAAATGAGGATGGCTTATACTTATCATACAATACAACACATAACAAACATCATTATTCATTACACAAATGGTTTTCCTGGGTGGGAATCGAATCCACAACCTACACAGAAGGCAAAGCTATAACCAACTGAGCTGTGAGATTTGTTACAGATATCGGGTTGTAATCATCACGGGTACGCACACCCGGACTGCTTACGTTGTTAGTGTCACAATCAAGACTCTCGCGAGACATTAGTACCTACCCACCTTTATACATATTTGTATATCCCAATCCCGCCTTATCTACTTAATTTACGTATTCCTTATCCCCTCATCCTACACAACCACACAACCGAGTATTCCTAGGCCGGTTATAAAATGTCACCCAAAAATTCAACATGTCAGAAGACTGTATCCTCTGCACCATCACCTGCATCTCAGTGATCCCATATTTTAGTGAAAAGAAAAAATACTGGCCAAGTACACGAAAACCGAGGATTTCGACCCACATTTCAAGGTAATAAAATCGCGTTTCTTGTTTGGAGGTTTCATTTTGAATTGTATTATATTTTTATAATTTGTTTTAGTGGGGGCAGTACAAATACATACTCGGTCAACTGTCTACCTATTACGGTTCATGAACCGTATCTCAAGAGACATGAGATGACAGACAGTGGATGGACAGACGTAACTGCACACCTATAGTTCACCGGTGAGCAACAATTTTAGTTACCGAGTTACAGGGGTGAATCTGTTTTTATTTTCATATATAGTTATATATAGTTTTGAGATGTAGTCCTACTTTGATCTATTTACTACTGTGGCATCGGTGCATTTTTGACTTTGTTTTCGGACAAGTGCACTTTGTCTTGGATGAAGTCTAGTGAAGTGTGCTGAAGCTAATTTCGTTATGTAGTCCTGTCCTTGTGTTATTTTGAGCAACTTGCTTGCTTAACAATTGACATACCTGCAAGTATATAATTCAATGTTCCAGTATTACCGCTCCCCCGTAGGTACTAACTTAGTATAGCTTGTCTCAAAGCAAAGAGAGGTCAATTCCCAACGTGTTATTCCACATATTTTACGGGATGATGATGATAAGAGCATATTGTAGGTACAATTGTAGATTATTTTCAAATTTAACCAAGTCCAGAATATCATCACCATCACCAAACAGTCCAATAATATCCCGACAAAGGGTAGACCTTTGTCTACATATATATACCAATAGCCTGTTTATTTTTATTACAACTTGAAGACGGAATAAGCAAGCATATTTTGCCTATAATTAACAAAGCTTTACTCATTAGATCACATGCACAAATAAATTACCTACGCGGCACTGCATAGCGACCTTCAACTTTATGCCTGAAGTAGTTAAGCCTCGCGTCCCCATAATATCACTGGAAACCATACCCTTACCTATAAATACCCTTCATACGGCTGAAAGGTAAGGGAAAGGTAGGTATAGTGGTAGTACTTCCCCGTTCGAGGACTGTCAATATTAGTTCAACTAAGCTTAGTATAGTCATATTCACCACGCTTGGTAGGCGGCTTGGTGATTGCAGTTTCTTAGCTAATACAAAAAATAATGCCCTATTTCTAGTGAGATCCTTTGATTGGCTTAAAACATATCTGTAGTTTTGTTTGAGCCGAGTCTGAGTGGTCTATTATAAGCTCAGGGAAAAACAAACATGACTTATTTAAGTCTAAAAAAGTGCAGTGAATTAAAAAACCATTGTGAAAAAATGTGTTAAAAAACGAAAATTAAAATTAGCTAAGAAGTCACCTTGACAGCATAATGCTCGAACTCACACATCAGTCGATTGTAAGGCTCTTTTTGCACCCAGAAATACTTTGATTCAGAGTTAAGATTGTTTGCTGACAAAATACATTTCTGAGCTGACGAAAGCTGTTTAATTAGCTGCCCGTTTAAATGATAGCCATTAACAAATAAAATCATCAACACGCCACATCAGTCATCATTCGTCCATCACGTCGCAACATATCGATGTCCATTTTCGACTTTTTTGTTAAAAATCCCGTGGAGTTATAAAAATAAATGGGGCTTCGCATGTGCACAGTGGGGTGAGGACAATAGTTAGGTCATTATATTCGGTCATTTGGAGCCACGGTTTCGATTTAAGGGGTTTTTTATTTAAGGGTGGCCGGGGGTGGGAATAAATAACCTGTAAGGTGGGGGTTGTCATGGTTTTACCAGGTTTTTTCTTGAATAGATTTTTACTCACAATTTTTTTTTCGGTCATTCAATGAATGAAGGACATACAATAAACACAATTCGATCATTGTAAAATACCCAATGACAAAACGATTATTTCTTTAGTATTAACAATGCTATTATTTGTACTTAGGAACAGCAAATAGGTAAGTAGGTACTAGGAACTTTTTTATTATATTTGAAATGAGAAAGCGTCCCTTTATATGGGCATTACCTGGGCGAATTTAAGGTCTACGATAGAGGGAGGAGTGCCACTTTCCCAAGCTGCATGTTTAAGGCACTCCTGTGTACTGGCGATACCTAGCAAAATGCTAGGTGCCGGACTTCAGCTGGAGAATGGTCGCAAGCGGACCTTTACAGGTCTTACCAGTGATATGGACAATCAAAGTCCTAAAGTGAACCAACCATAACAACAATTTATTTTTTATTTTCCACCCAAATAGCAATTCAAAACGTTCCAGCCCAAATTACACCATTCCTGTATCGTCACATTAATTTTAACGATTAAATTTGTATTCTTTGGCACTTGTAAAAACGCCTATTCAACGAGGGAGGACGTAAAAGGCCTATTCAGATTGTGGTCCTCGTAAAAACTAGTGATGTATGGATACAAAAGTTTGATACGGAAATACGGATTCAATTACCTGGCAGCATATTTTAGTTTTAACATGAATTTATTTATACTTTGTTGCTCACACATAAAGAAATAATGATACATGTTAACTTAAATTAAAATGTATGGCAAAGGCGAGCTTACCATACACAATATAGGAATAATAAGACAAACTACAATATAAAATAAATATAATTATACTGTTAATATAATATGAGTACTTATCATGCCTCATTTATAATATAGTTATAAAGGTATATAATGGTAGACCTGAATGAATAAATTAATGAATGCACACTTAAATACACTAAACACAAAAATTACATAGTGTAGGTATAATACAAACATTCGGTGAAACAGTGTATAAGAACAAGATAGAGAGCGCCGCTTTAGCGATAACAGCGCCAATTGTCACAGGATAAGTTTTTTTTTAATATTCATTTAAATATGTTCGTGTATAATACTTAACTTTCTATATTACATTTTTACTAAATGGCACTTTGTCAATCTTAAAAGTAATAACATCGGTTTAGTGAAAACTAGAGAAAGAAAAAACTAATATCCATAGGGGTTTTGGTTTTACATGTCTTTTGAGAAAATATGTTTTCAATCGAGCACATCACTAGTAAAAAAACAAGCGAATGTTTTCGTACACCACTCTAACAGGAAAAGTGCAATTCTTTCGCTTGAATTGTAATTCTGCTTGTACAATTTGACGTTTAGATGGCTTTTGGAAATTATACCTCGCAATATGCTAAGGTTTAGAGATTATTGCAATGCGTTGATGATGTTTTTCCTGTACGGGTCCTTATATCATGGAAAATAATATGATTTTAGGGTTCCTTGCGTAAAGGGTGCCTACTAGACGGCCCAATACAAGAGTCGTGCTGTTTTGCTTTGAAATGTAGAAACCTTTGGTGTGCGTGTCCATTCCACACTTGGTCGGTTTAATTAGTTGCATTATTTTATATTAAGTTTGGTCCTTATTTGATAGGACCCTTCCTATAAAATCAATATTAAAGTGTTTGACCGAGTCTTAAGCGTCCTATGTTTTTTGATTCAAACATACGGGTTACCTATACATATGTATCTGATGTTTGAATGCTTACCGACAATCTCATCACTAAGATAAATTATGATTGTTTTTTTTTTTAACTAGTCTCATAAATTACCAAGTCTTTGTCAGTTAATCAAAAGGCTTTGGTCAGCTCCAAAATGAAATTAGTCAGACACCAATTAATTACACAGTATCTTTTGTAATATCTGGTCTTCAAAAAATCACCTATTAAAGTATTTTTTTGACCCCAAAATACATTTTTGAGCTGACCAAAACTTTTTGATTAGCTGACCGATTAATGACAGCCGAAGATAGATATCTATCTGCTAGGTTCGCAGTCACATCGATGACTTGTGATCACTATTGAAACATGCTGGCCAGTATATTTGACATTAACTACAACCAATCAAATAGTTAAGAAATCGACCCAGATGTTACAGAAACAATACTGACTCTTATTTAAATAAAGATAAAGATCATACATAAAAGATGAATAAGAATCATGTTTTTGCAATGAGTGCTGAAGACAATGATCGTGGGAAAAATTCCGAGCTAACTGTACCGGGGAAAGCAAGATATTGTTAATTGTTGGCTGAAGCAGGGTTGCAAAAGAGAAAAAGTCATATGTTTGATTTTCACAAAAATACGTCTGTCAATATAGTCGCTACTAAATAGCTTTAACTCGTATCTTTGTTTGCCCGTCTTTCGAAGAGATAGGCATGTTCAAAGAATAAAAAATGTGTGTTAAAAATCACGGTCAAAATATAACAATAATATGTTAATATTTTTTAAATATTTTACAATATTTAATTAAAATTATTTTATAATAAGTAAATATTTTGTAAATATTTTACAAATATTTTATTGTACGTAAGGGAAGCACTTGGCCTTTCATTCCACCTAGTTTCAAGTTATGATAAGGCCGAAGGTAGAAGCGCACTTTACCCGAAAACCTCGATAGCCTGAGGAACAGGCATTGTTATGGCATTTAGAGGTATGATAACCTCTAAATGCCATAACAACATTTTTTATAATTTTTGTTATGGCGACAGACTTAGGTAAGATGGTGGTAGCTAGCTAGGCGGACTAATAAGAAAGTCCTACCAAACCAAGCAAAATATTGTACTTCCCTGGGAATCGAACCAATAGATCACAGAGGCGGTCATATAATTCCAAAATATAGTAGTTAAGTACAAAAAAATGTTTGCAACCCAATCAAAAGACTAGGTAATATCATTTGACTATAATAACAGTTTTTGTAATAAATTTTCTATAATGCATGTTTTTTTATACTTTTAAAAAATATGTTCTTAATTACAAATACGTATTCAGTCCTATATTTAAAAAGTGTAATTGGTTATTTTTAATTAATAAATCATATAAATAATTAAATGTCTGTTTTTTTTATAAAAAAACAGTAGGTAAGTAATAGTCTGATGACTCATTCATCAATTATTTCACCGTATCCCCCATTCCATCACACATTTTCAAAGCATGAGTCATCGAAACCTGAAATTATAAATTCACGACTTACAACGTTTTTCTTACAGCAACCGTCGCGTGCGCAGTCATGAGCTCCATACTTGCGAAATTACATCCTTTATTACTGACGTCCCAATCAATTATCATTCTTATAGTCATTGTTTTAGTGATTAAAGTAGAGAGATACCTTTATCTGCATGAGCTACCACCAGGTGTGGTTATAATTAGCCGGTTTTTATTAAAACTGTAGTTTCTGAGTCAAGTTCAAACTTGCTGTGTATTGAGGCGTGTTGGCCTAGGTCATGGTTGGCACGAAAATTACATGATTTTCGATAATTTAAACATCTTGATAGAATACTTATCGCACATTTGAGTCACTTCTGGAATTTTCCATTACCTTTATACGCTTTATACGTACCTACCTACCTTATGAGGGTTGCAGTATTTTTTTTTTATTGTACGGCGGAGATGTGCTTGGCCTTCATCTCGCCTGATTTTTCAAGTTATGATAAGGCGCGCACTTCACCTGGAATACTCAATAAACCGAGGAACTGGCTATCTTACCTCTGAATGCCGAAACGACAATTTAAGACTTGTTGTTATGGCGACAGAAGTAGGTAAGATGTTGGTAGCCAGGTGGTTTTTTTTTAAATAAATTACTACCACCAACGAAACCAAGCACAATATTGTACTGCCCTGGGGAACGAACCCGGGACCTCTGAATCTGACACCGGTAGGCGAACCACTAGACCACAGAGGGAGATGATGATTCGGCGGTTATACCATTGCCATAGTGAAGCGATTGGTTTAGTAGAATCGGGGCCTAGTGCTATACAGCAAACGCGAATAAATAAAGATATGAATATAACTGTTTTTTTAATAATCAGAATCGTGATCGAGACATAGATCACTAGTAGCACAGCAATAGCTAAGGGTATGCACTATAATGACTCGTAATTACTCTGTCAAGGTTTCTGTTTATGACCCATTGTCTTTGTTTTAATTTAAATCCTAGATGAATAATTTGATATATGCTTGATTATAACCAACTTGGTTGTAACGAGCTATAGCTCGTTCTAATTTTGAGACACCCTTTTAAAGCATATCGCGAGATATTAAAGCACAAGCGAGCACGGAGAAGTGTTAGATTTGGCATAATTAAAAAGCCAGTTCCTCAGTTTTTTGAGGATTCGGACGAAAAGCGCTTTCGCCTTATAGGCCATAACTTAAAAGATCAGGTGAGATGAAGTTTTTATGAAACATGCAGACAGCTCAAATGAATGTCTTTTTTACCGTTCGAATTTCGACCAATCCAGTCCCAGACAATTTTTTAACCGAACTGGGAAATAAACTCAGAAAATGTGCCCCACAGGAATCCTATGAAATGGACCTAGGACCAATCGAGAGCAACTTGCCCAACCTCTAGACTAAGAATATGCGAGAGTAGTAGTTAGGTAACCTTACAGTCCTCACAACTGATTTGGTAAACTTCTGCTTTCTAGACTGTAGATAGTGTGTTCGATTCCAACCTGAGATAAAAAAAATGTGTTATTAATGATTTTTATTTTGTATTTTGGGTTTATTGGGTGTGTATTTGCAAAATAAAAATAACGTAAAGTTATCCATAATCTACTTTCTCAATCACTCGCTACGCTTAATTAGGTGTAGCTAACAGACAATGCTGAGTGAATATCCAGCAATATTTAATAGAGTAAAGATTCTCGCATGCCGACCACGATAGAATGCGAAATTGAGTGTTGAAAGACCCGTCATGGGTCGACGTGGCTGGTGGCGAGCATGGTGGCTGTTTCGAGGAGTTTCGAGGAGTAGTTGGATGGATGCGGCTCAGGTCGCTATTTGTTGCGTTGTTTGAGATAGGCTTATGTACAGCTGTGGACGCATGTGGGCTGAAATTATTATAAACATAAAAAGAGGGTCACACATTTACCTCATCAGCCCAATAATTACTAGCTACACAATTAATTTCTTTGTGAACTTCGTTGGTTGTAAATAACAGAGACTCTAAAATCAATCAAAGTGAGATACAGACAGACAGACAAGTTATTGCGCAATAAAATTGTGAAGAGCTCCTTTGGGGATTTCTTTGTTTGGTTCATACAATTACAGTAATAGATAACTTTGTGAGGTTGTCAATTACATAAAGTTACATTGGGATCCGAATCAGGAGATTATCGCTTCTCATTTTCTGGTCTGCCGTGGTAGAAGGTACTCAGCAACTCAGCCCGCGAATGTCGTTAAAGTCGACTAAACTTTAGCTTGCCTGGGCATAACCTTGGTGAAAATAAAGTCTACATTACACGACATTAATTTCACACAGCGCCATCTAGCCCCAAACTAAGCATAGCTTTTAATATGGGAACTAGATGACAGGTAGAATACTTTAATACTTTTTTTTTTGTAAATACCTACATACGTACTATATGATAGAACAAACATATGTATTCATAACACCAATGTTTGTCCTGGGTGGGTATCAAACCCAACTATCAACTGAGCTATGAGGCTTGTCGTACAATGGAACGAGGATACCCAGAAGCTGCCCATTAAAGGAACTCTCCCGAAGAAAGGCGCCAAATAAGTAAATAGCTAATATCTAATACAATGACAGCGATCACCAAACCGCCACCGAAAGTCTCGGGTTCAATCCCCAAGGGGGTACGAATTTGTGCTCGGTTTGGTTGGTGGTAGGGCTTATTTAAAGTCCGCCTGCCTGGCAACCACCATGTTTAGTACAACGACCATCACAACAATTATAATTGTTTTGTGTTTCAGCATTTAGAGGTAAGGTGAAAGTTCCGCGGTCTGTTGAGGATTCCGGATGAAGTGCTCTTCCACCATCGACGTTCATGACAAGACACCAAGTGACACGAGAGAAAAGCGCTTCCCCGTCGTACAATCAAAACATCTGCATTAATGTATACTCTTTAGAAGAAATTATATTAAAACAAAACACCGAGTCGTTGTACTCATCCCCTAATGAGTTTACCTATTATCCTAATCTTAGAATGGCATAAAAGCCTTAACTACCAATAAAATATTTTATACCTTCAAGGAGCTGGAGTTGGTAGATCGATGTCACTCAAGTTTTTTCAGGCGCTCGACCAAAATAGCCAGATCTTTATCACTCCTTACATTCTTGACTTCTTTACCGATAATTGTTCAAAGTTCAAACTCGCAGGGGTCAATGCTTCTGGCGCAGTTTTTCACCGTCCAATTTAGCTTGAGCTATGACTTTCTTACCATGATTACCTAGCTAGTTGACTTTTGTCCGGGGCTCAGATTGAGAGGGGTCATAGAGCCTGGTGTTATAATGGACGTTTTTATGAGACTATTTTAAATATGGTATCCTATAGACGCTTGGCTTTACAATTTATGGTTCTTGTAATTTTGCCGGGTAAAGACAATGCTTTAATTATACTTGGTGATAACAGCTATAAAGTATTTTAGTACTTCGGCTTTGCATGTAATTTAAAATGTGTTTAAAGCAAAGACGTTATAAAATCTTGATAAAACTTTGCAAAGTCAGTTTCATGAAACGATTTTTTTAGATTGAATGCTCATATACGTACTTCACTAATTCTATTCTTCTGTACTATTTCACTACTTGTACTACTTCTTCACTACTTTTACTACTTCTTCACTACTTCTACTACTACTTCACTACTTCAACAGCTCATAACACAGGCCTAGTAGTTACCGCTGTCCCATGCAAGTGCATATGCGCATTTTGTCGTTCATTTCGAAATGGCACGTTCCATTCAAAATTAATTTTGTAAACAAATGTGCACTTAAAAATGCAGGTCATATCCTTCTATATCTATTAGGTACTGCATTACGTTTATTGCCTAAAGTATCATAACGCGTTTTTTGTCTGACATTATAATGAAACCAGCGTATCAGTTAGTAAGCCTTTAATCTTCAGAATCAAATCTATTAATAAACTTTGACACCATACAACATCGTTTCAATCACCCATACAATAATAGCACACCATTACAATAACTAAACGCAATCATCACACCAGACCCATCATTCTGTATAATCCATCAAAGATAAACGCATAAAGAACGCTTAAAGAAGCACCATGTATAATTGTCGGTTTAAGCCCCGAAACGACTTTACTGTAAGTTATTTGAGTGCTGTATTTTATTAGTGTCAATAAAATGTAGTGTTTCTTTCTGGTGGATTAGAGATTAAAAAGTTAAAAGAAACGTTACAAAGCCGTATAACAGAACTTTATTTAAAGAGAATCAAGGCTCAAGTTAGGATATGTGTTCTAAAAAATGTTTATCAAAAAAAATTTTTGAACATAGGTAGGTATACCCAAAGTAGTAGCTCATTTATTATTTTTAATGAGCTTGACTTCGATGCTTGCCTGGGCATGTCTTGGGCAGGGATGAGGTCTACGATGAGCGGGTTTTCCCAGAAGCTGCCTATTCAAGGCACCGACCGTATAACCGTGCAACATATTTCATTAATAAGTACCCCTTAATCGTCGCGCGTTTTCGAGATATTTTTATGTATAAATAAAATGTGTATGGTATTTATGTATCTATTAGCATCTATGGGTATATGATAAGCAAACCCACTAAAGCTTCGTTCCCGAAACGTGTTTCGGGAATCTCTAATTGAAAATTAATTTAAAGCACCAAGCCTCTTAAATTATATCATGTTACATAATATATTCATATTGATCTTGTTTCTGGAAATGTTTTGTTTATTAGTAGGTTAAGTTGATTTATTACCTAATTGTTATCAGTTGTTTATTTTGTGATACAGTCCACTCTACATTGTGAGAAGTAATTACATATTCATTTAATCCCTCAATATCATGGCGGGCGGACTAGAGTTTAACTAGACCCTGAACATTATAACGCCATCTATTTTTAAGACTCAGTTTACATAGTAAACCCTATTAATTAGTCTGACTCACACTTGGGTAATTTTAATGTAAACAAGACTCACCTGTTCTTGATATCTAGTTCCGTGTGAGCTCATAATATTTATCAAAATAAATGACCATCCACCGATCGATAAAAAAATACCTGCATGGGAAATCTTCGCCATAGTACCATGGATCATTAGATTAACGATGTCGCAGTAATGGAACAATCCATGCGATACCAATATTAGATGCCATGTGGGCTACCGGAAAATTAGTTAAGGTAGATGAGTCTCGATAGTTACGCATGAGATAGTTTTCGATCTACTTATTGTAACCTTAAAATCTGGTATGAAAGTTTATTTCGCGACAGTTACCAGACTATATCATACCTAATTAACAAAATATGTAGGATATTCAATGCTAAATTATTAAGGGTTTTTTTAATTATACCTTGGGTATGCTTGGCCTTCATCTCGATTGGTTTCAAGTTTTGATGAGGCGTGGAATCGCACTTCACTTGGAATACTTAACAGTCTGAGGAACTGCCTATCTTACCTCTGAATGCCAAAATACAACAATTTAGAATTGTTGTCATTGGTCATTGGTGGTAGGACTGAAACAAAGTCCTACTAACAACCGGGTATAGAAAAAAAATCACGCATATCTTTTATGGAACATCCACTTTCATATACGGGTGCTACTCTGCTGTGACTATGAATGAGGAAAAGTATGGAAAGGTATGGAGCAGTTTGTTTCCAGTGCTGGTAGTACATGGTATGGTTTTACCGCCTCTGTTGCTTAGTGGTTGGCCCACCGGTATCAGACCCAGAGGTCCCAGGTTCCAGGTTAAATTTTGTTAATGGTTGCTTGTTTTAATTCCACTGGCTAGCTACACGTACCACCACCCAACTAGTAGGCAAATAGGGTACTATGTATTTTATTTTATTTTATTTAAAACAAAATCACAGCTCTTATAAAAAATACTTTAAACTTATATAATTAACCCACAGCCAATAATGTAATTACATTTTATGGGTAGAAATACAATTATGGAGTCACTAAGTATTAAGTGTAAGTGTGTGTGTGATGGTGTATGCATGTGTGATTGTCTATGTATGATGTGTGTGTGTGCGTGTGTGATGATGTGTGTGTATACACACATCATCACACACAACACTAATAATAATAATGGCGATACTTATTACCTACATACGTAGGTAATAAGTATCGCCATTACAATAATTTTTATTGTTGTGTTCCAGTACGTTAGTATTTTATTATCTGTGGTTCATTTTGAGGTAAGATAGCCAGTTTCTCGGTCTGATGAGGATATCGCGCTTTCCCTGTCGTAACCAGGTGAGATTGGTGAAACGCTACCTTGTCGTAGACTAAGAAGAGGAAGAGTTTAGTTTGAAAATATCTTGCTCACATTAACCGATATTAAACTTGAAGATAAAACATCATTTGTTTTTGGAAGCATGGTATCTTCACAAATCAAACAAAAGTCAGATTGGATTTTCACAATGCTGGAAGGAATACCATTTCATAACACAATTAGTCGCTAAAACAGGTACATTAACTACCTTTTTGTAATCACCGGAAATATTGAACGAAAGCGGTTTAATTCTTATTGTTACACTAATGACGACATTAGGTAAATGGTTAGCCATATCCTGTATTTACTTACTGGTCGGGATACAAACTAATACGTCAAATTACTTTACTTATTATGATATTAATGTTACATTTGGACAAATAGTACCATGCTTGCAACACTAGATGGATAGAAAATATTTATTATTCACCAATCACGAAATCACAAAAACAAAACAAAGAACAGTAAAGGTGGTGTCACTAAAATATACTTATTGAATGTGTCAAAAATAAAAGCGATTTAATTGAAGTTTCACTATGTGGGCTCGCTTAAATATATAATAACAATAATAAATAACGAATATTACAGGGCATTAATTTCACACAGCTCGACCTAGCCCCGAACTAAGCATAGCTTCTAAGATGGGAACTAGATTACGGATTTTTTAATTGTACGACGGGGAAGCACTTGGCCTTCATCACCTGGTAACAAGTTAAGATAAGGCCGAAGGTGGAGGCGCACTTCACCCGGAATCCTAATTAAGTAAATTAATTCCGCCTGGCTAGCTACCACCATCTTACCTAATTCTGTCGCCATAATTACAATTCTAAAATTGTTGTGTTCCGGCATTCAGAGGTAAGATAGCCAGTTCCTCAGTTGGTTGAGGATTCCGGGTGAAGTGCGCCTCCACATTCGGCCTTATATATATTACTTTCCCCGTCGTACTATAAAAAAAAACTTGTACGGCTTAACGCATCCAAAACACGCGTCGGTCAGGTCAGGCGCTGTCTGCAAAAAAGAGCCAATTCCACCCTGAACCTATATAATGCGGCACTTCGCTCCAGTTCAATGATAGTTTGATCCTTCTAAGATCATTCAATGAAATATACAATAAAACTAATTTACTATGTACAAAGGAATCAGTCAGATTACCTAAGGACCGTTACAAACGGCCTATAGGTAGCTCAACTGTTCCAGACCAGTACCAGTCGGAAGCATGCCCAAGACACTAGCTGCATTGCCACGCTGAATAGCTATGATAATTCGCTGGCCTACATAAGAGTCCGCCCTTGGGTCACGTGTCGCCTCAATCTAAGATCTTTCTAACTTAAATCTCTAAAAAAATGAACTTTGGGTCCCATATCGAGTCCATGGACAAATTTTCTGCGATGAAGCTGTAGAGGTTGCTGTGAGTAAGTACAAAGCTTATGTCCGATTTTATATGGAGTCCTAATTGCCGTCTCTGGTATGGCTCAGCTAAGAACCTGATCGAAGCCCTGGTTAGGCTCATACGTGATAGTTCGCTCATTGAGGCCAATTTTCAGAGCCTAGAACACAAACGGCGGGCTGTCATCAGGCTGTCTGTGTCTGTTCTATAAATAGGTATAACTTTGTCGAGTGTGTGCTAGATATCTTCGACCTTAATCCCTCTTTCCCCTCTCCACCACCGGACTAGCAGAAAGAAGAAAAAAGCATCTTTTCAGCTGTTTATTATTTCATTATCAAATTTAGTTCTAGTGGAAAAAAACCATCAATACTTTTGAATTTGAGTACCCACCTACCTTATACCCAATTTTCTAGACAGTTAGTGAAAACCATCATTGTCATGTCAATACGGTGGTATTCAATCGAGACTCAAGCGAAAAGCATCGTCAAACAAGCATTCTCAAGAACAGAAGATAAGCGGCTGAGCTAATATCACGTATTTTTAAGGTTCCGTTCCGAAAGTATGCTAACGGGACCTTATTACTAAGCCAACGCTATCTTTCAGTCTGCAAGTCAACGGGTTCTATCTCCTGAACCGTAAAAGGCAGACAATTGAAAATTCGAAAAGAGTGTATTTCACAGGGAATAAAAAAAATACCCTCCAAATGTGAGTAGTAATACTCACATTTGGGGGTAAAAAATAGGCGTTCGGTGTACGTGTCCACACTTGGCCGCTTTATTACAACAGGACACACTCACGAAACGCTATAAAAAAAATCATATTACGTCTAACAAAAAAACGAATTTACCATCAATCTCCAAAAACAAATGTTGGCTTAAGGCAAATCAATGGAGGCTAAATCACCTTCAGTTATTTTGGCGCGGGCGTCACGCGATCTTTTCATTAGTGCTCGTTCATGGTAAACGATTTCAAATCCTTGTTTTATTGAACCAAAGCGAACCATTAGACCACCGAGGTGGTTAGTAGAATAACTACCTCGATGGTCTAATGGTTCTCCCGCCGGTATCAGGTCCCTGGTTCGATCCCCACAAATTTATGCTCGTTTTGGTTGGTTGTAGGGCTTGTTTTAAATCCGCCTGGCTAGTTACCACCATCTTACTTAAGTATTACGCTAAAAAATATTTTTTTGTAATGTTCCGGCATTTAGAGTTATGTTAGACAGCTCCTCAGTCTGTTGAGGTTTCCGGGTGAAGAGCTCTTCAACTTCGGCTTATCATATCTTGACTACTAGGTGAGATGAAGGCTTCACACAAAGGCTCAACCGAGGATAAAAATGAAATTATTTACTAATCAAGTTTATAAGTAAAGAATTTTATTTTCATCCGTTTTGCAATATCAAATCATTACATATCATAAAACAAAATGGCTGGCTATTTAGGCTGTTGTAACTCGATTATCAATAATCTTTATTCGTCACATATAAAACTATTTCTGCCGCCGTAGCGCCGTAGCAAATCTTCTTTCCAAACGTGGTATTATGTCAATACTCTCCAATCAAGGAGGAAGCTTAGGCTAATAGTGAACATCAATGGGCTTTGAAGAAGATCCATCACCGTAGCAATATGGAGTCAGCAGTATACCCTGATATTCCATAATTAGTCCAAATACAAGGTATTTCAAGTGTGTACAAGCACTTACCTGAAAATGAAAAAGTTTGGCTTCAAAACCCTCCTAATTTCTTGTTTGTTTCAAGCAACTTGGTGTTTGTTTAGTTTTTATAAAAGAGTAGCTATCATTATTTGGCTATTTACCTGGGCCCCGATTCTACTAAACCAATCGCTCCATAAGTCATAGTCAAAGTCAAGTATTTTTATTCATTAAGATTTTTAGGATCATTTTGAAACGTCAAATCTACCGCCTGTTCGGAATCGCGACCAGCACACAAGTACATAGTCATAATGACAATTGTAGGTAACCACTAGAATACCCAATGTCACCTATTAGTGGTAATTCCGCTACGATACCATTGTCATAGTGAAGCAATGGGTTTAGCAGAATCGGGGCCCTGTAAGGTTAAATGAATACCTAATCGAATCTTTTGTGGTTATTAGGAGTTTTTTGTAAGAGCTCGCAAATTTTTGAAAAATAGCAGAGTTTACCCTTAAGAATAGCCATCTTTTGGAAAAGCTAGCTCCATCGTAGACTTTATTGTTTTTAAAGAAACGTAAATACCTAGGTCAAGAAGAGAAGAGCTCTATAGTAAGTACTCAGAGGTTATAATGCCACTTAAAAATCATCATATTCATATTCTAAGTAAAATATATTTCAATAGGGAAGTACTTGCGATTAACACTTTTGCCATCAACAGGAAATTTATTGAAACATTCGTTTTTTTTTATTATGAAATATGACGAAAACGCGCCATGCGGCCGCGTACGGTTCTAACTACGCGCTATCATGGCCCGCGGCGAAAGTGTTATTTTTACGGCTATTTTCTCAGTAGGTACTTACCAACTTTCTGAAATTTTCATCTACCGAGACTACTATGGTACTGATACAACACAAGTTTCATGTCCCTTTGTTATAATCAAATACAAGAGCTACGAATAAAAAAACCCTTGACAATAATTTAGCTCAATTTTTTTGTACCATGACCTTACACTACCCTTCTTCACGTAACAGGTAGGTATCATCCACTAACTTCAACCATTGAAAAGCGTGCAAAAATGAACCTTATCTCCTTCAACTAAGTACTTTTAAGAACAACTCACCAGAATTGGTTCAAAAGTTTTTGCTCCACATTAGCGAAGCCGGTTTTGGGTGTTTTTGTATGCACGTGTATATTTTTTGCAAGTGCATGTATTTGTATGGAAGTTTTTGTATAGAGTTGTATATTTAGCCACCTGATGCTTGCAGCTTTAGATAACTGCGTAGTGCGTGATGATGCGTGTATGGGAAAGTTTGACACATTTCGGCGTTTTCTACTCCATATAATTTTTTGCTTCGAGATGCGCTCGAGACTTTAAGGAGCCGGAAACACTAGCTTATGCCCTCTGCTTCACCTGCGAGGTACCTATCTGGATAAAAGTAGGTTATTCCTCATTGCATCCATGCCAAATTTCAAAAGCAAGAAAGAAAGAAAATCATTTTATTGACACAAAACAATACAGCACAGACAATTAAAACGATGTAAGGAATTAAAAGAAGATACTTATATTACATTATCCTAGTTAGCAAATAAATAGGTAGGTATATACCTACTCAACCTATCTATGCAAAGAAGTGCTAACTAGTTAGCACTGATGTAGTTTATTACATAACGATCTGTTTAGCCGTTTAGTTGTGGTAACAAGCAAACAGAGCTTCTTTTAAATCTAAACATATAAAACCGTCGTGAAGCTGACTGAAAGTAAAAGCACAGCCCAAACCAAGGTCTTACACACTTGAGATTTTCAGGGTGCCTTTAGGGTTCTTTTGTAGGGGTACACTAAGAAAAGGGATGGCGGGAGCAAAGTGTGTTTAGGTGTGTAATATTAGTATGCGAAAGGATTTCTATAAAATGGAACTCTTCAAGATACTATTGAGTAGGTTTTTATCTACATATAGACTCATGCCTGTTTCTCAGAGGAGTAGGCAGGGACAACGGTAGTTCTATGCTCCTTGCACGACTAATTTGTTTCACTCAATCTCATTAAATTCAAAAATCATTTTTTTATTGTACGACGGGGAAGCGCTTACCCGTCATCATATCTGGTTTCAAGTTCTAAAACCTGAGGAACTGGCTATCTTACCTCTAAATGCCGAAACACAACAATTCTAAATTGTTATAATGGCGACAGGCTTAGGTAAGGTGGTGGTAGATAGCTGGCTAGCTAGGCTTAAACAAAGTCCTATCACTAACCAAACCAAGCACAATATTGTACTTCCCTGCGGGGATCGAACCCGGTACCTCTGGATCTGATATCGGTGGGCGAACCCCTAGACCACAGAGACGGTTACTAAGACTGACGGGTTTGGGTACCTCTGCCCTGACTTTTCTCAAGAACATGTACGTCTTGGTCAGAAAACATTAACCCAACTCCCCCAACTGTATCATTTCACCTGACATAATCATGTTTCGTCAACCTGCTTTCATCCATCCTCGCAATATGCCCAAACTCTCAGCGCCTGGTTCACATGGATACCGAAATAAAATAATGTAAATCCAGGGACCCACTCCCACGCATCCACAAAAACTGCTAATCCATACACAATAGCACCAACAGCTGAACAAATAGACCCGAGTGTTAAAGAAAGGTTGAACCTTGGCTGAACCCATTTGTGATGAAAATGGGTTATTTGTGGGTGTCAATTCTTATAGAGTAAATTATCATTGCTTGGTAAATGTGATCTCGGAAAAGGGAAAAGACTGATGCCTGGCAACAGGTTACATAATAGCCAGTGCCTTGTGTAAACCTACTACTACTCTGTATACCTACTAGGTAGAATCTGTGATACTATTACTACATTAGACCTTAGTACTTATACCTACCATGATTCAACAGACCAATAAATCATTTATCATTTAAAAGTTTGCCGTTGTAGACCTCATCATTGTCTGTGCAAGTTCCTGTGCATGTTTTGAGTTCAAGAGCTTACCCATGATATTCCAACTAAAATTAAAAAAAAATAGAAAATATTTTTGTCGAAATATTAAAAAAAAAAAGAAATAAAACCTAATACTGTCGCCATTAATAACAACAATTCTAAAATTGTTATGTTCCAGCGTGTAGCCAGGCCCTCGAATTTTTAAGGATTCGGAGACCTTAAGAGTGTTGAGTTTTCAAGTTATGATAAGGCCGAAGCCTTATCATAACTTGAAAATCAGGTATGATGAAGGCTAAGCACGTCCTCGTAGTACAATAAAAAAATATAATATAATAATATATTAAATGTAAAAAAAACAATACGCTGACAAATTAAAAATCAACATCTATATAACTGTGTTTATTTTTCCACCAATGTAAGACACGAAATACAGATCAATAGTTCCACTTAGGTATTACTTACTTCCATATCAGATTTGATTTATACCTTTGTAAGCCCAGATAAGTCTAGACCGGTCTAAATTGGTTACGAAACAAAGGAATCTACGGGTTGCCTGATTGAACGACAGTTTAGGTTTTATCCAAGGATCTAGATCATGACACGGTATTTATAAAAACAGTAAAGCAGCTTTTGTTATAGGCTGACACGCACATGTATATGTTTTGTGTTATTTAGCTTGATCTCATAAATATTATGAAAAAAATTACATAATTGTAATATATCAGGACATTACCTACGGCTTAATTATATTTGTACATACTTTGTATTTTTTTTTTTTTTTTAGTAAGTAACTCTCATAGCTCGATGTAAAAGACGATGCGGGTTTATGTGTCATGTCATAAACTGTGAATTTTTGTGTCTTTATAACTTTTACAAATATTTATTTATAATGAACTAAAGAAATATTTAATTTTCATGCACTAAAAAAAATATGAAGTCCTTAACACGATTTTGCTACCTTGCTTAGTGTATGAGATGCTATACTAGCTTGGGGCTCCATTTCTAGAAGTACTCCCTAGCACAATTTCATTGCAATGTTGCCGAATTTATACTAAGATACCTTACAAATATTATGTTAACGCTAATTACTGGGGATATACAGGACTACAGGCAGTCGAAGGAAGCTTTCATGGCTACTCGCGGTCCGTAATGTTTTTACTCTACTGAATGATAATACTTGATCATTACTATTTCCACCCTGCTGGCCAAAAACCTATGGATTATGCTGCACGTGATATGTAAATAATGATGATGCTGATGCCGTCTAGCCAATTTTTTTTTTAAAGTTCATCTACTGCTTTCATAACATACTGTGCCTTAGCCTTGTTTACGTTGTTGCTTTATGATCAGATTTTACGTCTGAGAATCAGATTCGAGATGTTTAGTTTATAAATTAGGTTAGAAACACTACCTACGGCTATGCCAGATTTATTGGTACAGTTAGTGCAATTTCTGAAGAGTGATTGTGTGTATGTAAATATAGAAATAGACAAAAATATAATCCACCTACCTACTTACCTCGTACTTACTTACTATGCCAAATTATATTCAATTCAAATTATTTATTATGAATATTTATTATATTTATGCCATAAATAAATTTGAATAAATTCTTAATTATATGCCACATAAACCAATGAAAAAATACTTAAGGATCATAACTACTATTGTAAAACATACTTCGTGAGTATGCTTTTCCATTAAAACGTAGTATAAAGTATAGATAATGTAACATACGAACGTATTTTGAAATTGCAAGTCCAATTCAAAATAAATGTTGAATTGGACTTCTGAGGCAACTTTAGGTGAGTAAGGTCACCAGCTGACCTAACTCTATTTAATTTGGGTTTCAATCGGTTTTATTCGGAAAAGCAGCCAATTTAATTGAAACCGATCTAAGTCCAAACGAAATAGAGTCAGGTAAAAAATAATAAATAAATCAATATTACACGCCTATCTAGCCCCAAACTAAGCATAAGCTTGTAATATGACTAATTAACGGATTGTGGATCGAACCCATAACCTACTGCGCAGAAGACAGAGCTAATACAAACTGAGCTGTGAATCTTTTTAATAGGGCAGCAGAACTATAATCGAGAGAAAGGGCATAATATAATTTCCTACTCACACCTATTTGAACAGCCCGCCTGGGAAGTAGCCTCCCCTTACAGAATATCGCAGCCAAATAGCACTATACCTGAACAAAACTGTGTTTCTGCGGTCAGTAAAGCTACCAGAGCTCCTTATGGTTTGTAATAGCTAGCTTATTTTTCTAAATCACAATGAATATCAAAACTCCTAGCAAAAGAACTTCACTAAATCTAAACAGACAGCAAACGACCTTATAAGATGGTTTATCTATCACCTAATGGTCCCTTATCTGGTTTTACAACTTTTACAACCATTTTTTCGGCAAGTCAGGAGTCGGGTTTTTGCGTCGTAGTATTGGGTGTTATAGGGTAAACGGCCCATTACAAGCCTTTGTCATCGTTGTCAGAGGCAGAATATGATTCACCTGCTAGAGTACTGACAAATTTCAAATGTAAGTGATGATATTTTGATTTGTATTGCACTTATATCGTATGCTGCGATAAAGACGAACTTAGCAGTGAAAAATGAAAAAAATGTCACAAAATTGAAAAGCCCTTTTAATATCACTATAAGAGCTCTATGCCTTCACGTTGTTATAATCATTGAATTGTTATCCGTTAATCTTAATATACAACATTAAAACGATAAACCTTTAAAGATAAGTGTTAAATATACATAATTATATGACAGTAAAGTTGTCCTAAGATCACATAAAAATATGATATCTAGCAGATTCGGAACCTTACAATAAAGCTTGAACAAGAAGATTTAAAAGGTCCAGCATTTGGCTACTTTACCCTACGAAGCTTATCGATAGTCCACAACGTGTCCGAACCTGCCGTCAAAAAAAGGTTTTGTTTATATTTTTTGTGGCCTCAGCTGGTGTGGACCTTATCTGGTCTCTTAGGTAGAGAGTTGTAACAAATAATGGCTTCTAAACTACCTCCGAGCCCGCGTTATCTAGCTGCAAAGTCGCAGTTGTGATAAGCTGTATAGAGTATTTATTGACAGACGCGTAGATTGTCTGTGCTTCAGCTTGATGAAAACCAGACTAGGTACTTAGGTACTTATCATATTAGGTGGAGAGTTTTACGACAGGCTTGTCAACTTGTCGCACCAAAGTGTTCAGCTTTCGTTCGTTTTACATGTGGCAAGGCAACTGGCTGGCGCTCATTACCAAGTCATTTTTGTGTACCCTGGGGCTGTCAATGGTTAGTTACGGCTAACTGATAACACTACTGGTATGATATTATTTTTTTATAATAATACTCTGATCTTATTTTTACATTAAAACTTAATATATTTCCAATCCAGCGCACCTCACTAACAGTTAACCAAGGCTCCACATAAGGTAAGTATTGATACCCACGATACATATTTTATCTAGTGTGAGAATCACAGGACATTATGTGTACTTTAACATGGATGCTCAATACTTACAGCTTGCGAACCTAAACCTTACCTAGGTACTTACCACAGTTTTATTCTATTATATAAGAACTGTTGTGTACAACTAGTCAAAGATCTGATGATGCAAAGTAGTTAGTGATTTTATTGATCACATTTTTGAGTCTAACGAGATACTTACACTTTTGATAAGTGTTACAAAGCTTCAAAGCATAACATTGTAAAAATTAATGTTAAATTCGCAACAAGATAATGAATACATAGTTTTTAGAAACGTTTCATCCCTTGACCTTTAAACTTCCATATAACTGCCCAATACGTGCCTGTTAATCACGTTTTTGAAGAAATGAGGGGCTTAACTATTAATTCATTTTTATTCATTAACATTAATATTTATTAATTTAATTACGTATTTGCTATGCAATTCCAATAGAGACTTGAGTAAAGATTTTGAAGCCATTTAGAAAAAGATAAGGGGATGTATGTAAAATTCGGTAATCAATGATGAACTAACATTTAGCTACATTTTAAATAGCTAAAGGTGTTATACTATTCTTAAGTACTACTACACCTCAAATACTTTAAGCTGATCAGTCTGAGAAAGCAATGCTTAGGACCCTTCTGTGTCTCACTTTCCATAGTTCCCAAGCTTTCCATATCCAACTCACCGAGTGTATCTAATAGGTAGCTATTACAAAGGTAACAGACCATGTAGTGGTCAACGTGAGTATGATAAGGAACGAAACGATTAACAATAAGGATCTAGCAGAACTCGCTAAAACAGAGTTGTTCAGACAGATATGTACCGATGAAATACACAAATTGTAAGAGTAAAAAATATTTTGATAGCTAGCTTTTGTAACACATCACACAAACAGCACAAGGGTCCACTGCTGGACAGAGCCTCGCCCAAAATTGGAGGGTTTTTGCCATAATCACCATGCTTGGCAGACGGATTGGTAATCACGCAGTCAGTTTATGACCCCCTCTGTGGTTCATGGTTAGCCCACTGGTACATATCAGACCCACGTAGTGATTGGTTTGGTTGATGGTACCTCTTAGTTTAAAAAAGCCTAAAGCTCGGGGGGTCTTTTGGCTCTGCCTGGGCAAGAACCCTCTACATACGAGTTTTAACTTAGAACGAGGGACTGAACGATGTTGCCTCTTGGTTTGATATCAGTTGTAAATACAGGCTTTACCAAGTAAATAAATCACTGTATTGATAATAATTGTAATACCTACATAAAAAAACTACAGTGAGTCAACTAAATAAGCATTTTAGTACATATTAAGTCTATATACTGTATTTACTTAAGTTTAAGGTTTTACTGGAATCTATGAATATTACAGGATAGGACATAAATTGCACACAGCGCCATCTAGTCCCAAACTAAGCAGTATATGTTTGTATAATGAGAACTAGATTACGGATATAATACTCATAATACTTTTTTTTCGTACACACAACCAGCGCAGAAGGTAGTGCTACTACCAAATGTGAGGCTTAATCTCTCAGTAATATATGTCTCATTCAATTTATTCAATAAAATGTACATTAAACTAACTATGAACAAAGAAATCAGTCGGATTAACTCAACTGTTCCAGAACAATACCATAAGGAAGCGTGCCCAAAACACTGGCTGCATTGCCACGCTAGATAGCTATGCTTATTCGCTGGCCTTAATAAGAACCAGCCCTTGGGTCACGTGTCGCCTCAATCAAAAGCCCCGCAAGATTTTTTGTAAACCCAGAGGGCATCGGCTCCCCACGGACCCAAGGTCTCCACCCCAAAAGGCTCAAATGGGTAAACTCTGTCGAGACCATTATATTTGTGCTTTTTGTGATCCTCTGCCGAATCAGCCTTTGCACCAGCCCTAACTGATGTCACAGGCAGATGAGATGGCACAAGGGTGTCGACGCAGGTAGCGTCCCACACCAAAGGCCTACCCATTTCCCAAGGGACAAGAGTTATACCGTCGGGCCACTTACCATCATCACGTTACACACCATTCAATTCAAGAACGGCTGGAACATTGACACTAGTAAAAGCTCAAGGGATAATTTCATTAAGGCTTGCGTGGCGCGAAATCCTGCCTGCAGACCTTGTGCTTGAAAGTCCGTGTATAAGTCCTGATTGACTGACTCACTTACTGATAAGTATATCAATGCACAACCTAAGCCGCTAGTCATACAGACTTGTAACTTGAAAGGCATGTTTGGCTTCGTGTTCAATTCTGGTCATGCGTGAGTCGTAAGAACCGCAATAATACTGCAAAAAACATGCATTTTTGCAAAATATACTGTTTGTAACTGCTGATAGTCAAGTAAGATACTGAGTTTAGAAAAATAATACCAACCTAATTAATTTCCTGTTAAATTATTTTAGTGATTGTTCTACATCCCAGTACATCTTTCCTTGGACCTACTTTTAAACACCATTACGCAGACAAATTCGCGGGTAAAAGCAAGTAAATGTTTTTAACTGCCTCTGTGGTTTAGTGGCGCAACCCACCGATTTCAGATCCAGAGGTCTCGGGTTCGTTCCCCATGGGGAGTACAATATATTGTGCTTGGTTTGGTTGGTGGTAGGACTTTGTTGAAGTCCGCCTGGCTAGCAACCACCATCTTACCTAATTCTGTCGCCATAATAACAATTCTACAATTGTTGTGTTCACCGGAACAAACTGAGGAACTGACTATCTTACCTCTAAATACCGATTTAGAGGTAAGATAGCCAGCTTAGATTTAGATTAGATTAGGTAGGATTTAGAGGTAAGATAAGGTAGGCCAGCTCCTCAGTTTGTTGAAGATTCCGGTTGAAGTGCGCCTCCACCTTCGGCCTTATCTTAACTTTATTTTTTTATATATACTACTAGGAGACGGGACAAGCAAGTAGCGCACCTGGTGTTAAATGTACTCTTGCTTATGACAAAGCCTTACTGCATAGGTCACATTCACAAAGAACATAGCCTACAAGGCACTGCATTGCGCCCGTCAACTTGAGGCATAAAGGTGTTAAGCCTCACGTACCCGTAATTTCACCGGCAACCATACCCTTCAAACCGAAACACAGCAATGCTGCTTGGCGGCTGAAATAAGTATGGTGGTAGTATTTCTCCGGACGAGCCCTTTCACTAGGGGCTTCTACTACTCTTATTATGTTCTTATTATTCTTATTAACTTGATGATAAGGTATTAGACTCACTTGAGGTGAGATGAAGGCCAAGCGCTTCCCCGTCGTACATTAAAAAAAAATGTTAAACTAAAAAGTGGGTCCCTGTATTAGCATGGAAAAATATCTGGTACATTGTCAAGTTTCAGACAGAGCTTGGATACTGTATGTTTATATTAAATACTACCCATTAGGTACAGCAATGGACAGTACCATGATAAAGAGGGTCTGCGGAGACTCCTATGCTAAACAATACTGCACAGGTGCGCTTTGGATGCAATCTGCTTCATAAAGTTGAAACGTGGTGGATTACTGATGGATATCTATAGAGATGATAGAGTTTTATGTACCTAGATGGTAGGAACTAATTATATGATATAGATGACAGGAAATTATTATATTGTGTCATTTAGTAGAGTCAGAGCGTAGATACCTTTCTTTTAAATTGAATGACGGAGATATTCTTTGCCTTCATCTCACTTAGTGTTAAGTTATGATAACTGTAGGTCGAAGCGCCTTGAATCCTCAACAGACTGAGGAACTGGATATCTTAATTCTTACCTTCTTACCTGTAATGCCGTATCATATCTTTGGCGTATCATAGCACTCCTGTGTCTGCTGCTCTTTGCGACGCAGGCGACTGGAAATATTTGACGGCTGCCATCATAAGCCTTCTGGTGATCGCCGTACTGCCGTATGTTGTACCAGCTCTAGATGTAGACAAAAGCCAACCGTGCAATGAACTCGCGGCCGGCGCTAATCTCTGCGCATCAGCCATTTTGCAATTTATTAACTCTGGACATGTGTCGCACGCGACAAAACCGGGTTTTACAGGATTTTTCCGGTTTCATCTGGATTGGTGGACTATTAGTGAGAGCACGCGCCGGTGTGCTGAATTTATGGGTTGTTCGGAGGTTTTCTGTTTGTCTTTATAATATATCATAGAAGATCTATGCGTTACACTTCTTTAAAAAAAATATGATGGGTTTGATCCTCAGCGGGATACAATACTGTGCATGTTTGATTGGTGGTCAAACTTTGTTTACGTCCGCATGACTAGCTACCACCATCTTACCTTATTCAGTTGCCATAAAAATACGTGGTTAAAATTTTCTGTCATTTAGCGTACCAGGGGTCCTCCAACACTACGTTAGACTACAACCTTTGTTACATCCCCTACGTACAATATAAAAAAAACCTATACACCTCAATTACCCATAACCCAACAAACATGACATTTATAAACCTTCACAGTTCTGTTGACTACTAATAGTTCCATGCGTACTGTCAGCTCTTAATATGAGAAACACACGGTACTATAAATATGATCCGTATTTTTTATTTAGATACTTACCTAGGTAGTAACCGCTGCTTACATCGCTTGCATAACCTTTTGTCTACATTCTATAAACACCTGTGATCAGGTAAGGCATACAATTTTTTTGTAAAGGAACATTAATACAACACACTTGACATTGAAGTATTTATGAAATGGCTACGTGAAGGAAACCACGGGCAAAACAAGTTTCGACGAGTATCTAATTAGAGGGGGAGGCTGTAATTGTAGGTCTTGCTTTTATTGAACGGTTTAATGCTATTGACAGAACACCATTTTACAAATATTTTAAAGACATTTTACTGCATCATCCACCAAACTTGTACGATACTCTTCATCTTTTGGTGGTTTGGAAGAGAATTTTAGCTATAATACCGCCCATCACACGGTTCATTTTAGTTTTTAAATTAGAAATTGTTCCTGATTTTATAGTCTTCAGCAAATTACTTTAATTCATTCATTTAAGATCGTATCTATCAGAAGACTTACTAACGTAATAGGTAAATTATAACGTCTGAACACATCGCAGGGTAATTAGAGTAACATTCGCCTCTACAAACAACCTTATAGTAGAATAAAGGCTTAGCAACAAAACTCAAAAACTCAGAAACATACACAAAGTTTGCAGAAATGTTAGAATCGTGCATAACCGACTGAGCGTTCATAATAAGACAACAAGAGGCCAACTCTGAAATTTCAAAAAACTTTTTTTATTTTCAGGATAAGGCAACAAGGTGCCATTTCTGAAATTTCAAAAAAGCTCAATAGATTTTTTGATACAACTTGGAGACCGGACAAGCAAGCAGCCTACCTAATGTGCACCTCTTACATATATCTCTTATATAACAATGCCTTACTGCGTAGGTCACATCCACAAAGAACATGACCTATGCGGCACTGCATTGCGCCGATCAATTTAAAGCATAAATTGTTAAACCTTTACCCTTCAAACCGGAACACAGCAATGCTAATTGGCGGCCGAAATAGGTATGGTGGTAGTACTTCCCCGGACGAGTCCCTTCGCAAGGAGCTCTACTACTCTTATTTCCTACTAATTTATTATAAATTATATAATATACTTTATTTATTATCTTCTACTTCATATAATAAATTGCCTTCAAATTAACTAACAATACTACCTATTCCATCGATACAGACATCAGGTGGCTATGAGTGAATTACACGAGACAAACAGACAGGCATTAAAATTAATGGCTGCCGGACGTGTTGAAAAGCCTTAATACTGTGAATTACTGGCTTTAATTAGCTTGGAGTGCTGTAATGTACTCTTTTGGGCTCGGAAATGGCTTTGGGCTATCATTTTTGTGAAAGTTATAGTGGAATATTGGAAATTCGATTTTACCCAACTGCCTCAGAATAAGGGTCATGTTTTTTGGGAGTATGTAATGTATGTATTCCTCTCGAACACTCTACAGCATCAGCTTGACTCGTTAGGTGCTGTAAACACTAATGGTGTGTTCTTCATAGACCAGTTATTGGTCAGCACCTAACGAGTTACGAGTTTTGTATTTGGGTTGTAGATTGAAAAATCTACTTTCATCTATTTACATTATTGATCGTTTATTTGTCTTAAAAAACAACGTGTTAACGGTTTTTTGGTTTAAGTATTCATCATCCTTTATTCAACACCACACTGCGATCACCAACCCGCCTGCTAAACATGATGATTTGGGGAGGCCCATTATTGCATTGGAAGTCTTGGACTGAATTGATAATGATGATGTTCGATAGTACGATGCAAACATGTGGACTAAGGTTTTATTCAATACCTGCCGCATGATAACGGGAGGTCTTTAGCTTGCCTAGACCCTTTTTATGTAGTTAGACCACCTGTGTGGGCGGCACACCTGGCTATCAGGTTAACCACCTCCGTGGTCTAGTGGTTCGCCCACCGGTGTCAGATCCAGAAGTCCCGGGTTTGATCCCCATATTGTGCTGGTTTGGTTGTGTTATTATATGGATTTGATTGATTTATATAGTTTTAAAACTGTCCGCCCACCTCTTTTTTAGACGATGGAGATTAAACAATCAAGCACCCCAACTGATGTTGAGTGTTACTGTAGCCTATAACAAATCCTTCCCGCGTAGGTCATATCCACAAAGAACATGACCTACGCTACACTGCTTAAACTTGAGGCATAATGGTGCTAAAGCCCTTTGTGCCCCTAATTTCAAGGGCAAACTTTTAACAGCCTCTGGGGTCTGGTTTGCCCATCGATATCAGACACAGAAGTTCCGGGTTTGATCCACAAGGGGGTACAATAATATGCTTATTTTGTGTTGGTGGACTTTGTTTAAGTTCTGTCGCCATGACAACAACTCTAAAATTGTTGAGTTCCGGCACTTAGAGGTAAGATAGTCAGTTCCTTAGACTTTTGAAGATTCCGGGAGACAAGCGCTTACAGCTAACCAAAACTTGACATGAAGGTGAGATGAAGGTCTTTCCCGTCATACAATAAATATAAAAGCTTCTCCGAACGAGCACTTTTACAAAGGACTCTTCCACTCAAAATTGATGAAGGTTCTCCAAGCGTGCTCTATCAAAGACCATACTAGTCTTCATAATGAGTTCATGGTATGTCACCTAATATTTAAAAAGTCACGTATCGTTTTTATATTCACGAGGCTAGGTCCATCAAAAAGTCCCAACTGGCCAGTGGATTGATGGTGTAATCAAGAGATCCATCGTCGAAACAAATCATTTTAAACTGAGGGCTGAAGGGTTGGCTTAAAAACTATTAAAAACAGCCACGGCTTAACTGGCGCGAGTAACTGAAATTGAAGGGGCACTGTCTATTACGTACAGAAGCGCATTTGTAGCGTGCACGCTATGTGTAATGATAACTTTTTATTTTGTAATCTTATTCCACAGCATTAACCAGTTTAGTGTGTCTTTTTTATTGTACGTCGGGGAAGCCTTCATCTCACCAGGTTTCAAGTTATGATAAGGTCGAAGATAGAAGCGCACTTCAACCGGAATCTTTAACAGTCTAACGAATTGGCTTTTACCATATTTATCTGAAACCTATGAGCATGTAGAGCAGTATTAGGACCAAAAAACATTGCCAAATAATTATGCTACTGGCGATATGGAATTAAAAAAACGTGACAACTCTATGACATAGCCCTGTACTAGTCTAATCTGGAATACCTAAAGGGAGTTATAGAGTTGTCACCTCAATGCCAGATGGTTGTAAACAACCATGTTAGGAAATGTTTTTTGACCACCGAATCATCCCCTTCCCAGATTGCCATTATGCTGAATAACCAGATAAAACCTTTTTTTATGGTACGAGAGTACCTACTCCCAATAATACAAGAATTTGCAGTTGCAGTACTGAAAATATGACTGTACTATGGCAGTAGGGTGGCAATCCATGTGAGAGCCACCAATAATGCTGACGTGAAATAGTTTTGCATAAAAACACGTGTAAACATTAATTTTGCGCTGTCATACAAATATTGGGTAGATCGTTTTTTTTTTATTTTTTGTGTATGTACCTACAGTTTCTTACGAGCGTCCTATTTTATGTCTACAAAGATACCTGCTCCTAATTTTATTTTTTTATTATTTTTTATTTTATTTATTTGGGACAAAAAAAAACAGTCATACATTGTATATTGTAAACTAGTATAGAACTAAGTAGGTAAATAAATATATGACCCACAACTTTATCCATTTTAGAATTAGTAACGAGCTATGCAAATGTTATATTATAGGTGATGCAATATCCTGGCAGACCACAGGTACTATTTTAAATTCATAAATCAACAGCCCATTAGTACTCACGTCTAGACAGTGCCTCCTCTAAGCTGGAGGATTTCTACCATTATCACCACGCGTAGCATGAGGGTTGGTGAAAGGGATATAATACACAGGGAAACTGCTACCTTTCTTCTGTTGAGTCTGCTTTTACTAAATCAATGGGCTGAGTTGGAGGGGTCGATTCTTAATTATTATAGGTAATTATTTATTAATAAATTATTTAATTATTATTTTTCACAAGTCAATTCCTTTGCACTCGACCAATCACAGCATATCAATAACTATTGATCATCCACTATCTGCCCGCCACTGTACGGAGGTCTTCGCTTCATCTAGCCGTGTAACGTAGTCTCCACTGAAGGCCTCGTTGACCACCCCAGTTGTCGGTTCAGAAAATAGGTCTCAATACCACTGTAGCCTATTAACTGTTTAAGCTATGTCTACCTCATTTTGTATTAGATCCTTCGAAGAAACGTCAAGCATATCATACTTTCCATAACACGCTGATCGACTATCAATTAGCACAATTGATCTGACATTTTCCTCTGAATCCAAAATAAATTTACTACAATATAAACTCGAAAACAGAAACATACTCAGTAACAAATCAGCTAAATTTAGTAAAAAAATATTGTTACTTAATGTTTTTCTGTAATCAGGTTCATACTACAAATGGATCTCCGCGATGTAATGTTACGCCTGAATCTATTAGCTATAAAAATGTTCTTGCTTAACTTTACTTCTTTATTGACTTATTATTTGTAAGTATTCTGATTGCATACAATTCTGACTTACTCGAAATAACGGGATACAAAGGGCAATCAGAGCAATCCCAATCCATGAAATCAACCAGTAGCCGACTCGGTGGATTACAGTGGAGGCGGATTAAAAACATTCGGATTTTGTTCATTTATGGTTACACCTTTTTGCTACAGCACGACGGTAGTGTCAAGATTGTAATATACTTGCCCAAAACTAAATACCCGTCATCCTGTGAGAATTTTTCAAAATCCTTTCTTAGTGCACTTATACACTACAACAAGAAGCTACTCATATTAAAGCCTCCTGGTCCTTTGGCTTTGCATTCATTGTCAATAGGACAGTCAGTCAGTCTTTACGACAATTAATGTATATTTAGATTTTGCAACGTTACCTATCCTATACGCTATATTACCTCTTAATGCCGGAACACAACAATTTTTAGAGATGTTGTTATAGCAACAGAATAAGACGGTAGTAGCTAGCCAGGCAGTCTTTAACAAAGTCCTACCACCAACCAAACCAAGCACAATATTGTGTTCTCCCTTTGGGGATCGAACCCGGGACCTCTGGATCTGAAATCGGTGGGTTGAACCACTAGACCACAGAGGCGGTAGACAAACTATTTCATTTTTTAGATGAGAGTACATTTTACTTTTCGGAATCACAATACGGCTAGCGCCATCTATCGTCGCACTTGACATTTTATTTTACTACTTCTGTAGCTTTGTGGTTTTTTGTACAATATATTGACTTTGAAATCATTGTATTTGCAATCTTGTATAGTGTATCTAAAGTATAAAATAATATACATTTTCTGATAAACACTGTCGCAGTAGGTAGGTAATCAACCATTGTCCCAGTTTTGCAGAAACAAGTTTGAACTTGTGAGATATTAATACAGTAACGCTACAACCTTTTGAAAAGATATATGATAATAATAGCATGATACGAAAACGACTTTTGTTTCGTGAATAATGAATGATCAAAGTGAATATTCTTTTTTTTTATCTGCTTTTTTCAATCATGTAATAGTAATTGAAAAAGGGCTAGTTGTGATGATGATTGATAAAGAATACATTTTTTTTTTATGGTACTACGTGGAGGTGCCTGGCCTGTATCTCACCTGATTGACAAGGATATGACCAAAGGTGGAAGCGCACTCCACCCGGAATCCTCAACTGTTTGAGGAACTGGCTATATTACCTCTAAATGCCGGAATACGACAATTTAAGAATTGTTGTTGTAGCAACGACGGATCTATGTAAGATGGTGGTAGTTAGCAAAAGTAGTTAAACAAAATCCTACTGCCAAACAAACCAAGCTAAATATTGTACTCCCTGGGGATCGACCAAATGTTCATCATCAAATTTAATTTCAACATTTCATCACACAAATGTTTGTTCTGGGTGGGAGTCGAACCCACAACTTATAGCTTAGAAGGCAGAGCTGAGCTGAGCAGACCACCTGAGCTGTGAGGCAATGTATTGATACCGAAATATTATTTCTAGCATTAATTGTTACCCCATTTTAATTAAACCTAACAGTCCATTCCATCCAGTGTTGTCTGGTAGATATCGCAATTTAACGGATAGCACCGCCCTGGTTATAATGTTTTTTAAAGTGAAGTAAAATAAATTTTCAGTTCTTGTTTATTTTTGTGTTATTTACCGATATCCATAGTACTGGCTCTTATTGCTTATTAACTTATGGTTGGATAAAATTAAATATTGATTTCATAGATTATTGTTTCCTATTTAGGTGTCTTCTAAAACTTCATCACCCGACTATTTGAAAATACCGTTTGCTTGTACTAATTTTATTTTTAACAATTAGCGTGAGTCAGGATCCTTGAGGCAGGTTTGTGACTAATCTTGTGGCCGAGTACTGTATTAGTGAGGTGTGGAACTTTTGATGTGGCAGTGGTGTTGAATGTTTTGAGATTTGGCTGAATGCTAGAATGAAATAAGGTAAGCGAAATTTGTTGCGAAGTTTTTTTTTCTGTTTGTAAAAGTAATGTTCCTACTAATATGCATAAGTGACTGCATTGATTTGATAGCTAAAAACAGTATCTATATTTTATAAGTAAATTATACTTTACAAATCAGATTTTTCTTATTTTAGTCTCAACGAGTCTTTAATAAGCTTCATAGCTCAGTTGGTTGTAGCTCTGCCTTCTGCGCTGTAGATTGTGAGTTTAATACCCACCCAAGCCTAATATTTATGCTATAAAACGAGTAAGTATTACTTGTAAGGTCCTTACCATTTTTTGATTAAAAATAATAATAAAATAATAAATCTCTTTTGAGAAATAAAATGTAGGTGTGAATAAATATTATTTTTTGTAGTTTTTGTAGTAAACTCAAATACTTACTTTTAATTTAATCATACATGTTCATACTTACTAGTTACACTGCATGTTTTTGTCTGCAAAATAAGCTGAAAAACATTAAATTTGCTGCGAATAGCATGCAGTAGGTACGTAAAGTTTTCTCGAGTTTTATCAGCATCTTTTGTTCTTTGGTTCGGTATTGTTTTTTCACCAGTATTTTTTTACTTAATCATTAACAAAATATTTTTTTAAGTGCCCCATAATATGGTTATAAAATAAATTCCTTCTTCATTGCAACTAAGACTGAGTCATCCACTGGAAATTATACTCCCATGAATCAAAAATTATGGTTTTAAATTTAAAAATTTTTAGCGCGCATAAAATTCAAATAGTAAATGTTTACTTTAAAAAAATGTAAGACTCGAAAGTAAAAAAAATATCATCAAAATAATGTTATCAACCGCACCGAGTTTACCAGCACATAAATAAAAATAAATACATGCAAAATAAATCACTCTAATGTCGAAACTTCACAAAGTATTTTGTTTTACGCCTAAACCGATCATTATTTATTTTATTGCCCATATTGAATACAAAGCTTTCCACTTGGCCTAAATGCCAATAAACCCAAAAACACCTTCGGTTGCACAAACCGAACGCCCATAGCAGAACCGCGATCATAAACCGTTTTATACACACGAACGTTCAAACATACCATTACTGAATTGCCTCAAGTAAACCACACGCGCTAACTCCTGTCACAGTACCGAATACCGATCCTAAACTCACGTTAAACCAGCTTTACGAACCTCTCTACAGAACAAAGAGCCGTTAAAACACGAGAATCACACGAAACGTATTTTAGTAGGACTGTGTCTGCAAGTCCATGATCAAGTGAACGCTTTCGGAGTATCAACCCCGTGGACTCGAGCCCTCCATTCTTACGTCACCTCACCCCATCGCAATACAGCCACATCATTGGCTCTTTCGATTTGGCGCGCTTTCTAGCTTCCAAATTTAAAATCGGAACCATATACCCTTCCTCTCCCCCGAACGAGAATCACAGCCTTATGTGAGAGAGAAAGGTGTGGTTCCTCAATATCTGTTGTAACATGATGTAACCAGCTACAAAGGAGAGGTGAATACAACACACAAAAGGAGAGAAAGGGACGGGAGAGCCGTGTCGACGCTGATTGTAGTGGTCGAGTGCGAAGGGAACGTGCTACCGTGCGTTCTACTATTTATAATCAAATGGGTAGCGGATGTGTGCGTGTATGCTTACATTATGCACCGCGCACTCACACAGAGGCGCGGGGACCGAGGCAATGATGTGCACGTAGTATTATCCCTATTACACGATTCGGTTCCGAGCCGGCCGCACGTGCAGTAGTTGTCCTGCGAGCGACCTCTTTGTCGTACGGCTGGCAAAGTGACTATTTGTTTACATCGAGTACCCGAGCGATGCAAAGTGTCAGCGCGATTGTGTCATCGACCGTAAGCCGGTCACTGCCAAATTACGAGTGAATTACGGACTAAGTTACGCGTAGTTCGGCAAAAAACTTTTTGTGAACTTTTGCGGTCAGACTCGATTGTGATCTCAGCAGCGCCATAACTTTTAAGTCACAGTTGTGCCATTTGGAGTGTCAAAGTGAACTTTTTGAGTGATTTTACGATATATCAGCGGAAGCAAAATTTTTGGATCGAACTTTTTTACTGAGACGAAGAGTTTTTATACTTCAAAAAATTAAATTTTGATACATGAAAATTCTGAAAGCGATAAAATTATCAAATCAAAGAAAGTGATAATTTTGAAAGTGGAAAAGACAAAGTCGTAAGAGACGAAGTCCAAAAAGGCACACAGCATTTATGCATACAAAACAAACTATATGCCCACGTTTCTTCCGTAGGAAAAGACGTTTTGATAAACAAAGATGGCTATAGCGTTCAACTTGCCGAGTGAGCGAGAGGCGACAGAGGAGAACTTTTCGCGGTTGAACCGGCTCCTCGCCGAGTTGTATGAGGTGTTGTGCCACATCCTGGTGTCCCGGCAGCCTGGCCAAGAAGTCCAGGACACGCGCCGAGGTGAGTGCCCGCCAGAGCCTATCGCACCACCATACAACTTAAGATGCAATTCGACATACATCGTCAACTTAGTGATGGTCGTGGCAATCATAAAAGTGTCCTTATCATCGTCACTCTTCAATACCATCAGATAAAAAGAAGATCCTAGATAAGTATTGTTAACAGTGAACTGCAAAGCAGATCAGGACTATTGTTACGTATTTTGTAAGTCCATCCGTGTTTGTAATATATTTTTTGTTCGAAATGGAAGAATCGTTGTGTCCAACTGCACTTAAATTGCTTGGTGGTTCGATCGAAATAATTACGAGATTTTTCTTGTAATTTAATTCGTTCATTATTCTATATTGTCCAATAAAATTAGCTTTTTGATAAAATTGAGTGAAGTTCGACAAAACGTTTTGTATTCGATGACATGTAAAATATGATGAAAAAAATCCCGGCTCTTTATCATAATCTTGCAATTTCTCCGCGAAATTGATCAATGCTTCTGCCAATATAATGCTCGTGAAAGTAAATGATTTTACCAGTGGTTTTATAACAATCGGTGTAATTATTTAGTGTTGTTAAGTTTTTAGTTACAGTTTCCATTTGATCTCTTATTTTGTTTATCAATTTTAGAATCAATATTTTCTTAGTTTAAATTATTAGGTACAATTATTTTAGAATGACGATAAAGTCGTTTTTAGTTAAGCATTTAGTTTTTTTGGATAAGTTTCCACGTGGATCTCAAATTTTATTTTAGTTCCAAATACAATCGATAGTCATAATTATTTTTGATGATTCCAATGATTTGATTGATTTCGATTAAACACCAAATATTAGTTGAATATTATTCCAAAATCTTTAAATCAATGATAATAAAAAAAAATAGGTGACAATTTTGGAAATGTCGCAACTGCCTGTTTAAATTTTTATTAAAAAAATATCTTAACTTAAAGCATTTTGTAGATATTATTTTATTTTTTATATTTACATAATATGACTGTGCTCTTCGTACAAATTGTTTAATTATATGTTCTGTTTAGAAAAAAATTGTAAAAATGTTTCAAAAATACGTTTTCTACTTGTATAAAAATGGAATTTTGAGATGTAGCTTTTGATTTCTCATATTAAAATACTGTAAATATTGCATTTAAAAGTTTGTGATCTTATAAGCATTTTCGATTAATTTACATTTAAAACCTAGTTAAGATCAACAATGTAATCTCTATACTTCAAACTGCATAACCTGGATTATGTTTATTAATAGTATCGTCCCAAGCATTTTTATTATGGGAAATGTAAAATAAACATTTTGTAAAAATTGTATTTGAGCGTTTTAATTTCTGAGCCTCCATTTTACAGAAAAATTGTAAAGAATGTTTGCATTTGTATTTGACTTATGCTATTCAAAACTTTACTAGTTTAACACATAGCTGAAATGAGCGACCGAACCAAAGTCATAAACTGCGTTTGTTGAGTCTCGTCAATCAGGCCAGAAATATCCTTGTTTACATTGACTAATGTCAGGAGTCAGCGCTGGAGGGAGTTAGAAATGAATAGTTCTTAATTCAAACAGTTGAAGAACCTGGTTGATATTTCATGTGTAGTCTAAGCGCTTCCTAGCATCTTTTATAAAATGCTCTCCAAAGACGTGGAATCGGCTATCTACATCTGTGTTTTGGTTAGTTAGGGTAAGAGGTAATAAGCGCTTTCTAAGTTGCTCCCATCTTTAAACTCATCCCGCAAGTTTCAAGGACTAAAGCTGATCCGTTAGTCAACCTTATTTTTTTTTTTTTCGATACACAATGTTTACTGAGTAGACAACTGTCCTCTCAAAAGCATGTGTAAAATTATAAGAGTTATTGTTTTATGTGACACTGTAGATAAGTTACCAACGATTTTAGCAAGTGACTGAAAATAAAACACCAGTACCTATTGAGAGGAAGCGTTGCTTTTTTGACGTGAATATGACAGTACGATCATCCACGATACCTTAGCTCAATGGGTGCTGTAAAACACTCACAGTGTGTTGAGAGCATGTGAAGCACCCAAAGGGTTAACAGAAAGGAGAAATGCAAAAAAAAAAAGTTTGAATCAAATTTCAATATTGACGCAAAAACATTCAAAATACAGAAAGTTGTAAATAATACTATAAAAGCAACATGGTACAATATCTATTAACTATGTGACCCAAAAAGTGACATTATAAGTGAATAAGGTAAGCAACGCGTGACCTAAGGGCTGGGAAAAACAAATAGCTATGCTAATTCGCTAGCCTAAATAAAAATGTAGGCTAGCGAATTAGCATAGCTATTTGACGAGGCAATACCGCCAATGTCTTGCACACGCTTCCATTTGGTACCGGTCTGGAACAGTTGAGTTACCTAAAGCCCGTTTGTAACGGTCCTCAGGTAACCCCACAGATTCCCTTGCATATATTTGTTTAATTGTACAAAGCTAATTGATACAGCCGTTACTTTGCGGAGATCCAATTTCAATATAAGCCAGTAAAAATAATATTATTTAGTTACCGATCCGCTTAATTCATTTAGCTGACTTGTTACTAAACTTTTATGTCACAAATAAGTAACAAATCTGCTAAGTTCTTCTAGCGGATTTATTACTAAATATTTTTCTGTTTTCTGGTTTATATTTATTTGTACATAATGTATTTAATTACCCAAGTAACAATTATTTTGGCACTCAGCGCCATGAGTGCATTGTAAACTAAAATATGGTTAAGGTACTATACTCGTATTCGTAGTAAAACGGAAGCTAACTACAAAGCCTTACAACAGACAAGAAACTTGAACCAGTTGTGGGTACTAGAGACGTTTACCACAGAACATTAACAGTAGGCCAGTAAACTTGGAACGCTTATATCGTAGTTCAAGTCACGACCCTGAGAGGCATAAATTATAAGACAATAGCGATCAATAAGATAGGTACCTATGAAACCTGTTGCCTTCGTCTGTCTTTCCGCACGGTTCTTTCTGGACAAGTGTACTCGTTCTGGCCACATCTTCACTTGCTTTTAAGTGAGTTGGCGGTCAAACGCTTGACTGTTAAAAAAACCCACGACGTAGCTGTATTTGTAACAGTAAGTAACTAATTTATTATTTAAATAGTGTATGTATATTTTAAATACATTTCAAGGTGGATATTACCGTAAAATAATGATACAATTTAAAACAAATCAAAAGTATGTCTAATGGAAACTTTTAACATGGAAATGAATACAGGAAAAACGAGGTTAAATAGGAAATATATATTTAAACCACCTCTGTAGTCTAGTGGTTTGTCCACCGATATCAGATCCAGAGGTCCCGGGTTCAATTCCCAGGGAGATACAATATTGTGTTTGGTTTTGTTGGTGGCCTGGCTAGCAACCACCATTTTACCTAAGTCTGCCAACATAACGAAAATTATAAATTGCTGTGTTCTGGCATTAAGAGGTAAGATAGCCAGTTCCTCAGACTGTTGAGGATTCCGGGTGAAGTGCGCCTCCACCTTCGGCCTTATCCTAACTTGTAATCAGGTGAGATTAATGCCAAGAGTTGTACAATAAAATAATAGTAATAGCACAGATAATAAAATACTAACGTTGTAATAGGTAATTATGAGACAATCTTACACAATTCAACCAGATATTTATAAGAATGACTGATAAGAATTGAATTTATTATCGTTGAAAACGGATAAAATAAAAAAATAATTAAATCGCTAACTCCAGTTAGTTAGACCAGTAAGGGCATTGGCAATAGAATTAATTTAAACAGACATTTTGAAAGCGAAAATTCAAAAAAACATCAGAAAAATAAATACCACATTCACACTAAATTGTAAAGGCGAAAGTTTGTATACATGTATGTATTCATGAGTTTATATTTGGCGCTCCTTCAGGCCAAAACGAGTTGATAAAAAAAATTGAATAAGTTTTTTTTAAACGCTTATACGAAATTGTATGAAATTTGGTGTAGGCTATTTAATGCCTATTTAATGCCCTGGATTAAAATATAGACTACTTTCATCACATTAATCAGTTCCCGTCGGATGGAAACGGGATGTCAAGTATTGCCACACTATGCTTTGGTACTTTGTTGCTCTTGTACCCATTAACGACAAAACGGCTTGAGCTGATATTTTGCACATTATGATGCTCTAAGCTGGGTAGAACACACAGCCTACTTTTAATCGCATGAATCAGTTTTTTTTTCAAGAGTTACTCGTGTTTGACAAAACTTTTACGCTTTATCCGTTTTTACATGTACAAAATTTTTCACGTCTTGAAAAAGTTGCGCAGCCAATAATAACATAAAACCATATAAAACTTAGCTTCGATTGATAATAATATCATATTTATATAGATTCTGATGATCTCATCAGAATAGACAAATTCATTAGACTTAATCGTATTTCATGCACTTATACACTACTTACAATGAGCGCCTCTGTGGTCTAGTGGTTTGGTTACTTGTGCCAGATACAGAGGTCTCGGGTTTGAATCCCAGGGAGTAGGTACAATATTGAGCGTGGTTTAGTTGGAAGGACTTTGATTGAGTCCGCCTGACTAGCATTCTATCGCCATAACAACAAGTCTTAAATCGTTCTGTTCCGGCATTAAGATGCCGGTTCTTCAGTTTGTTGAGGATTCCGGGTGAAAATAACTAGAAAATCAGATGAGATGAAGGCCAAGCAGCTCCCACCTCTCGTACCTACAAAAAAAAAATGTTTACTTCTTGTGTCCATAATACTTCATCGTTGGCGTAGCTGTCAACAGGCTCAGTCAAAATCTCGGACTATTGCTAGTTGACCCCTTAAAAATGTACTAGCAGCACTAACCAAACAATACAGTGCCACTTTACTATCCCAACATGGAGGGGGGTCGAAGGTGCTTCAGGATTTGAGGAATCTCTAGTTGTTGTTTCATTTAAGAGTAAATTATATAATATCACTTGAATTTTGAAGGTAAGCAAGAGCTAGAATAAAACCTTTGGATTTTTTTCTTTGATGTTCTCATACATGTGTACCTATGTATCCACCTTTCTTTTGCTATCTAAAATTACAATTTTACTTATGAATTTCAACCGGTAATTACGGTTTAAACATAACAGACTACTCATATCACCGGTATAAATGATGGGTCAGCCCTTGACCTCTAGGCCAGAGCAAAGATGAGGTCTACGATGGAGCGAGCTTTCCCAGAGAGCACTGGCTCTCCCGCGCACCGACGGAACCCTGAAAATGAATTTTTCCTTTTTTATATTATATTTTTATCTACATATAAAATATACATATATTTGATAAACATTTAAAATAAATATTTAAAATTTAAATTTAATTTAATTTTACCAAATTAAATATTTTATGCAACGCCATCTAGCCCCAAACTAAGCAGCTAGTAAGCAAGAGCTGCTTGGCCAAGTGGGTATGAGCCCGGCTTCCGAACTGTAGGTTGTGGGTTCAAATCCAGTCGTGCTCCGATGAGTTTAGTTTTTTTTTGACACATGCATCCGCCATGTCCCTTGGATTGTCATTTTTTGTCTATGTAGTACTCGTATTCCTCTAAGCGGCGATGGGTTTGCAACCTGTCACGTATAGAATACTAACAACTTGCAAACCATAGACATGTGCCGAACGTAAGTTTGGACCTATTTCTGACTACCCCCAGTATGTGACCCTCATAAAATCCACGTTCTAAGTAGTTATCAGAGGTGAATATGACGACAAAGACGTGAGTCTTTCACTTTATTAGTTGTATAGGGAGAGTGTGTAGGGAGATCGGGGCAAGGCCGTACAGCTAAGGATCTAGGCATGTACTTCATCCATTTCGAAACACAAATGTATAAAATCAACATGACTCATTAGGTGCACATTACAATTTAAATATATCAGAAAATGTAATCAATTGACAACAATTACAATAAAAAAGCATACCTCTACTTTTTACGGTTTTGCCACGATCCATGGGTAAAACCGTATACTATGTACGATATTGCCCCGGAACTTAAGAGAGATCCAACTCATGTATGTACCCGGTGCAGCAATTATTTATTTATTTTATGCGGAGAATGCGTTTATGCACCATAGCCTCGTTGGGGACGAGGCCGTGTGTGGGACTCAACCCGTCCTAGCGACAGGCAATACCCACTAAACTCCGCAGTGACCCGCTTTCGCCGAGTGGTGGTGTCGTGGGAATCCGGCTACAGCCTTTACCGCCACAACACCACCAGCGATTGCCCCTTTACAGGGGCCCCACAGGCCCCCCTAGAGTGGCTGAGGGGGATGGCGGGAAAAGCTGGGTCGCCAGGCCGTTCCCGCCGTTCGACGGGGATGAGGGCCTGTGCAATGGAGGCTGGTTGAACGCCCCTACGTTTCCGGCCCCCAGGCCCCCATCTAAACCATCAGTGCCCGACAGGGTGGCCGAGTTGACCCTCCCTGCCGCGCTGCCAGCCTTGAAGGCCGGCCATCCCACGACCCGAAGGTCCGCTGAGTACCTCACTGGGACTCCCCGCCCCGCGGAAGACCGCCTGTCCATCCACTGTGTCCTATGCTAACTTCATAGGGACACGCGGAAGACACCCTCGTGTCGGATTATTCGCTGCCGTCGATAAGTCCCCACAAGTGGGAAGTGATCGACGGCACCCAGGGTACACCACGAGGAGGTTATCTGACCCAGTACCCCAGGTGCAGCCTTTACTAGCCCAACCTTGTTAACCCAACCTTGTCCATGTGGCTTGCACCGTATATTCTTGTAGGCAATACAAGCAAATGTTATCTTTGTTTTTTTTTGGTAGTTTTTGTAGTTTTTTTTTGGTAGGTAGGATGTCGATAGTAAAGGGTTGAGTTGTGCAGTGGATGTCGATGGCACCGAAGAAGTAACCAGACCAACCTGCTTTTTTCCTTTCAGAGCAATTACTCGGTATTGTTTCTTCGGCACTGTTGTCAGACCCGTACATTTACGTTGAAAACCTTAGTAGATTGAAATTTATTCTGAACAACCACTTCTTCAAGCAAATCGAAAAAATTGTTGACACTGACATGTTAAATTCCACTGCTTTTGCCACTGAAGTTGGTTCGGCTGCACGAAAATATAGTTGTGGATGTCGTTTCATAAACCCAGCCAACCAATCTTCTCCTGCTTGCTTATGAGTCTTATTGAAACTATGAGCAATATTGTGTGCATCTGCGAACTGATATGCTAAACGGCGTAGATCTTTATATGTGAGTCAAAACAACCGTTTTTCAATTATCAAAATATGGTCAACAAGATTAAGCTCTTCAGATGTCGAAAAGTTGGTATAAATCGGTCTTAGCCCTTGCACGTTGAACAGATCATTGTTTTATCTGTATTTATTGAATCGATCTTGTAACATTGATTTTGATACCTGGTAGGTTGTAAAGGCTGTCAAATAATCCATAGTTCCATCATATACGATTTGAATAGATTTTTTCATTTTCTCTGGTTCCCTTGCCTTGGAGTGGTTCTCTGATAGTTACGCGGCATTTTTGAAGCATCTGTAATAAAGCAATGTCAATAATAAGTCTTCATCTATCCGGGTCAAATCTTATATGGCCGGTTTTACCCCATACGATTGTGCCCCAAGTCTAGTGTAAAACAAAAATATCAAACACTCACACTAGCCAATTCAAACTTGCCAATAATTTTATTAGCGTCTTACCTGTAGTGTAGCGTATGTACACTTCAAAAGCACTGGTTGTATATTCCCGGAAATAAGATAAGGAATACCGAAAAATAATAAACAAAATAATTAAAAATTGAGCCTGCAGCGACAAGTGTTTGAGAGTTCTGATTGGCAGGCGACACTGAGCGGCTTGTGCGCGCGATTTTTAAATTATAGCCGAAATTAACTACGCTATACGGGTTTACCCAGGTTTTGTACAGATCTCCGCGTGACATTTTTGTCGCCGTCTATTACCAACCGAGCAACCAGGCTGTCCACCTAGTTGGCGCGGATGGGAATCGAACCTTGTGCTGTAATTATAACCTTACCCAATTAGTATCTATATAAACGCTGGTGGTCGTCACCGATCCTCACCAAACCAAACATAAGTCACGCTTTCAAATATCATGACAATTATTGAAGTGGAAAGAGACGCTTCATCGCTCATAGAAGTTAAAATGTTTTTATCGATAGGCAACTGGCCATTGTTGGTGATGATTGCCTTTTGATGGAGCATTTTTTTTTCGAGATAATTATTACTACTTGATGCCATGCAGTGACTGACTTGCATGGGCAAACTTAGCTCGAAAAGGATCAGTCAATTTAGGATACCATTATAGAAAATCTAAACATTGAGTGTTCCGTCAATGGGTGGAAGTGGCGGTGTCTTCTGGGGAAGCTTTCTGGGAAGCGCCTATCAGTAAAAATGGGGCTAGATGGCGCTGTGTTAAATTAATGTCCTGTAATAATAATAAAAAACCATTTTCGAAAACATTGATTAAGTAGACATCCACTTTAATTAAAAGAACAGCTAAGATGTCTCTTTACCGTCACCAGCTTCAGGTAGCAAGATGACGTCTCATACGTTTTTCTGAGGTGATTTTAGGGTCCGTTATTCATGCGTCCAAACTATACGTTGCCTAACGTAATTTTTGAATCTGAAGGTGTCTAACACTATAGCGCACGTCCTGGTCACGTCCATTTAGAGTCAATTGAGCAAAGACGTAGTGTCGCATTGCAAGACTAGTTGGCACCACTAGTAGATTAGAACGCGCTATCGTTGTTTCTTTTTAACTAGGTCATCTGCTACGAGAACGTAATTAGTGTCTCAGACTTGAGATAATTTTTGGATAGCCAACAATTATCTATTCTATTTATGTTATTAAAGAAGCGTGGTATAGGGTTAACTTTTACCTGGCGGGATTAACCCTTGAATTGGGATGTCTAAAATCCTACTTCTGTATTTACCTAGATGAATCAAATAAAACTGAATTTCATTATAACTTTGCTTTCTTTATTTTACATCCCGTCGCCACCTCGCTATAACTTTTATTTATATCCTACATAAGTATGAGTACGAGTTTAACGTATATTGTATAGGGCCTTTAGCTATGACACAAAAAACTTACAATCAACCCAATATGTACGTCATTCTTAGAACGGTAGATTGGTCCGAAATTTCGTCATTTAATGAAGTACTTAGGACGTTCCTATATTGGTAAAAATTTACGACATCTGCGAGTTCTCTCGACGTTGTAAAATTACGTATTTTTGGTCAAAAATGACGTTAAATGAACGTCAATCTGACGTAAAATTTTTACCTCAATAATGTTATCACAACAACAATTCTAAGCTAATGTGTTTCGTCTATGAGAATCCCAATTTTTAGGCACGGGTTCAACTTCAGCTTAGCCCCGCGTATACCAGTTATTCTTGACTCATAATATAATAAAGGACAATAAAATTACAAATTAATTTCACACAGCGCTATCTAGCGCCAAACTAAGCATAGCTTGTAATATGGGAACTAGATTACATAAGAGTTGAATCTAAAAAAAAACAATGCCTCAACATCATATTGATTGAGTTGTTATTTCAATATACGTACGTTAACCGGTAAGTAGGTAAGAGGAGCCAGCGTTGGCGGCAACATTATAACCAACAAAAAAAACAATCAATATTCTACGACATGCTCCTAACTTCATATCAATGACCAGGGACAGGACGCGCCTGCGCGGTACTCATGAATCATACTCACTACTTGTTTAATTTTGGCATCCTTTAGCCACGATATCAGTGAGTATCAGCCAGTAACCTTGACATAGCAAAGCGTTCTTGTGACATTTTCTAAAATTCATATTACATGTACCTAATATTACAAGGAAAACTGACATTATTATTTACAGACTGTGGTTCCCGCTCAGATAACAGATATGCAAGTCATTGCAATACAGTGAATTGAATTTAGGTTCATATCAGTTAGTGGTGCGCTGTTGAGCTGAGTGCATGCTTGCGCAAATTCACTGGCGAATTTCAATACTGCAATTATATCAACAATGGGCTCAAATCTCATGTAAGTACTATTCATTATTAATAACAATAGATGCTAATGGCAATAATAATTATAAAAGAGATGCGAGGACTCTACATGGTGTTTGTGTGTAGTTATTCCGGATTCCGGCGTCATGATGGCGGCCCTATGACTAATGATTTAAAACTTCATCTGCACCCATGTAGTATAGTAGGTGTAATACAAATCTTGGAACAATATTTGATGATATCTTTATTATAATTATTAAAATGATGCGTTACCTCTAAGCCGGTGCTGCAGCTTTAAGCTATTAAATGTTATTCTAATAAATTCTGATTTTTTGCACAGATATTGATACCGATATTTGTTTCATATTTTAGCTTATTGTACTTAGGCCGTTGTAATAAGTAGCTACTACCTAGTTGTGACGTGATGGAGTCACAAACATAAAACAAAATGTAAGATGTTTTTTTTTTCATAAAAAGGTTGCCTAAAATTAAAGTACCTTTTTATAATCAAAACTGTCTTATCACTATGGTATTTTGTAGAGTGTACATCCATTCCGCATCTAAACAAAGGTTCCGGCATACAAATACATTTTTTTTCCGTTTATAGATATTTTATGAGGGGATAATTAAATAAGTTATCAAGTACAGGTAGTTATACCTAATAGAGGATTAACATGCCCTGGAGTAACGCTGATTTTTACAGGTACACCTCTAGTACAAACGAAGTTTGTCGCTCATTTTGAAATGGCATATTTGATTAAAAAAAAAACATAAAATCATTCAAAAAGTAGGTAGGTAGTGTTTTGTGTTATATGTAATAAGTTAAGTATTATGTGTGTAGGTTTATTAAGGATATTTTGTTTAATAGATTTGATTTTTATTAACCTATTCAATAATATTTACTTTATATATATATACTTTTTACACCAAATGGAGACGTAACAAGCAGGTAGCCCACCTGATGTTAATTGCGAATCTTGCCTATAACAAAGCCTTTCTGCGTTGGTCATATCCACAAAGAATGTGACCTACGCTGCACTGCATTGCGCCCATCATCTTGAAGTTTAATTTCACCGGCAACTATATCCTATTTATCGAAACACATCAATACTGCTTTGCGGCCGAAATAGGTATGGTGTAAGTACTTCCCCGGACGAGCCCTATTCACAAAGAATTCTTATACTCTTACATGTATCATCTCACATGTATATGTAAATGGTTTGCTGGAAGAAAACTCTTCACAGGGTTAAGCTCGCCTCTGTACATTGTATGCCATTTTGATTGAACATTTAATGTGTGCAATAAAGAATTTTACAAATAAATGTTGCAGGTGTATACACATTTATTTGTATAAATGTTGCAGTATATACACACAAATACTGGGATTAGAATAATCTGGGTTTAAACCGAGTTCTTTTTTTAAATACACAATTAAAATCAATTTATAATTATGTGAAAGACAAAATTACAAAAAAAATACAAAATTACGTTCCGTGTATTTGGATTGTGTTTTTGAACAAAAATGTCGCTATTTATAAAAGAACAACAAACTTAGTTTGTGTGGGTGAGCGGCACTACTGGGCCTTCTTAAATAATTCTTAAATCACCAATCCGCCTGCCAAGCGAGGAGATAATAGCGAAACCCAGCTATGTAAGCCTTATCTAATATAATTGTAAATGTTTTTGTTTCAGCCCGAATATAATGAGAGAAATCATAGACTTTGACATGCATGCAATGCAAATGACGATGAACCTAGTTGATTTTTTTCCAAATATATACAGTCGCCTAAACCAGGTAAACGCGACACTTTCATTTTGTAAAGTACTTCCAATAGATTAAAATTTATTTGATCCCTAACTAACTGGTGGTTTATGATAAAAATCTATTTAATTTGGAAACATGAAAATTTATTTGTAACAGTTTTGCTAAAACATATTAAATTAAACACAGACTGAAGCAGTAAATGGAAAACTATTATAAGCGAGACCTACCGATTTTTTCACATAGGTATTAGTGTGTGATTTATTTATTAATTTCTTATTTAATTTATATTCTAAAGTTAGCATCTAGAGATGGTAACTATAAATAGACTCTAGTCTATTTATAGTTACTAACAATATTTTTTTATTTTATTCAGCTTTTTACCAAAATAAACTTAAAAATAAACATGATTGTAAACATAGCTTTAAAATACCAAGGTGGTTTGTTCTAACACTAGCTTATTTACAAAAGTAGTTGCTAACAGCGAAACAGCATTTGTTCACATTATGCAGATGGATAATCTACTTGCTAAGTAAAATCATTATGAAATGTACAAATAGACATCCATCATAATTTATATCGCTAACATATGATTTTCAATGTTATTTAGAAAAAACATCATCATCCTACATCAGTCTATGAACAATGTAATAACAAAAGGAGACAGTTAAGCTGCAAGTACCTATATTTACGTCTATTTTTGGAAGCGCTTCACCACAACACTGATTATAATTCAAACGGTTAAAATAACTGGTGTAACTAGTGGTTCTGTAAGAATAGTAAACCTCACCAGCCCTTACAACCCTGCAATATAAGCCAGAATAAACCGACCGACAGCCGACAGACAGCGGACAAAAGCATTTTTGGCCAATCTCGAAACGGAGACTCTTCGCTCGCTTGGTCAATTATAGAATGAAGCATTATGTTTTGTGTTGCATTATTTTAGCATGTATATTTATTGGATTACAGATCAATTTGGTTGGTCCGGATGGTACAACATATGTATACACATTATTGCAAACCCAACCCGAGACTGCATCAGGTATTTCTTACTTATTCCTGTTTGATGCATCTTCTTGATTCGTGGATCTTAAATCATTCCAAAAAAATAATTTCGAAATATTTTTTTTTAGCTTTTGTTTTAAGTTTCCTAATGTTTTTTTTCGAATTTAAGAGATAAGGTAGTACTTATAAATTAATTGACTAGTTATGATTATCTTCTATTGTAGTACTTATAAATTACTTGACTAGTAATTATTATCTTCTATTAATATTTACCCTAAATAGTATAAAAAATAATAAAACAATTGCTACCAGGTGAGATGAAAGCCAAGCGCTTTACTGTCCTGAAAAAAAAACTAATATTGTTTTCGAAGGGAGCTTCAAATCCTAGTAACTGGTACTTACCTAGTGCTATTGTAAAACTGCTATTAATTGTACATTTTAATGGGATGCACATTATTTAAATGCATTATCATTTTAAATAAACTTCGGGTAAGCGCTTGACCTCTGGCTCTAGCAAAGATGAGGTCTACACTGCAGTGAGTTTTCCTAGAAAACAAAAGTGACAGAAAATCAGCAATAAGTATATCGAAATATTGCTAATTTTTTTTTTGAACCTTTGTAAATTAAACATTTTATTTTCAGATGCATTGAACGAAGCAGTTGCATGTGAAAACATATCAGTTGATTTAAAAGACATCCAAGACGTTTTTAAAATACTAACTGACGACCAACGTAGCATTGTTATGCATATATATTATATGTACATAAATAACAAAAAAGTCGATGGGGAGAATCCAAAAATTATATTGCAAGGCCCAGCGGGTACGGGAAAAAGCACTGTTATTAATTTAATTGAGAAGTTAATAACATGGGAAGAAAATAAAACATCCGATTCACCACAAAAATTGAAAGTGCTGAAGACAGCATTCACTGGAAAAGCAGCTGCAAATATTGATGGTTTAACATTAAACAGCGTGTTATCAATACCTATTTACAGAACTAGAAGTCTCACTCAAAGGCGTCTAGATACCAAAAAAGAATTACTTGAAGGTTGTATAATCTTCATTTGTGATGAAGTTTCCATGGTTGGCGAAAAGCTAATGAGCTCAGTAAACTTGCGCTTGCAACAAATATTTGGAAATGAAAGATTATATGGAGATAGGTTTGTATTACTAGTCGGAGATTTATATCAAATTAATCCAGTGCAGCAGAAAACTCTTTATCATCCAATATCCAGATATTGGACCTGCTGTGAATTTTATGAATTGACGAAGATTATGAGACAACAAGATGAAAAATTTATCAATGCCTTGAACAATTTTAGAGATTCAATAATGACTAATGATGACATCGAATTATTAAAATCACGTGAAATAAATAATATTGACCAAGTTCCGAAATCAGTAATTCATTTGTTATATCTAAATAAACACGTAGATGACATGAACACTTTAAAAATAGACCAATCAAATGAAATCGAAGAAATTGTTAATACATTTTCAGATAGTGAAAAGTGGCAGCCGTCTTACTTACGTGTGAAGATAGGTATACGATATATGATTACACATAATATGGATGTTAGTGATGGTTTGGCAAATGGTACTACGGGAGTCGTTAAAGCTTTTGATTACAAAGAGAATATAAACGAAGTTATGGTAATTTGGATGGAATTTTATTCAAATAAAATTGGTTATAAAGCTAGATCAAATTATTTAAGAGATACAATCAGGCCTGGTTTTGAAGATTGGGTTCCCATTCACCATTCAAAGATTGTTGTTAAATTTAAAGATAATCCAAGAGTTAGTCGAAATATCGGTAACATGTTTCCTTTGAAAGCAGCTGAAGCGATCACAGTGCACAAGAGTCAAGGTCAAACATATCACGAAGGTGTTTGTATACATATAACTACAGACCGCCAAGATAAATTACGCACAGATAAGAGCTTGCTATATGTAGCACTAACTCGTGTTACGCGGCTTGAAAATTTGTATATTTATGGCAACTTTAATATTTCTGCTACGAACACCGCCAGTTTTGATCGCAAAGAAAAAGAACTGAACCGTCTGCGAGAGGACAGACCACTGAATTTGGCCTATGAAACATTTGACAATATAACAGGTGATGTCATAATATATTTAAATACAGGGTTAACCTTCAATGACCATTATCAATTTATCACTACTGACAAATGGTACCAAAATGCGTCGTTATTGATATTTACAGAAACAAATACTATTGGATCTGACATGATAGAGATATCGAATTTTGAGATCGCTTATCGGTCTGACGCAAAAATCACTACGAGATCAGCAGGTGGAATAATATGCTATAAAAAAACGAATAAATCAGTGAAAGTGATTAGTTCAATATCGAACGATAAAAATGAAATGTATTTAACCTTGCTTTTATATGACGCATATTTATACATTATTACTGGCGATAAAGGACGCTTGGATGATAAAAGCTTTCAATTTGAAATCCAAACGTTGATATCCAAACGTGATATTCGGAACGAGAAATGCATTTTTTTTGTTGGAAATTTAAGTATGGAACTAAACAAATACCCGACTTTAACGGATTTAAAAAAACTATCACCAGTCGAAGTAACAAACACACAAGTGAACACTGACGCTGAAGATCAAAGTGACCCGATATTTACAAGACATATTGATATTAGGCCTGACTATATTGGATTCTATGAATATATTCCCTCATCTCACAAACCGATTTATGTGATATTACCCGACCAGTCGGAATTGATGGAAACGAGAAACAATGCGGATTATCAAATGCCCAGTACTTCACAGTCACAGGGCAACTTTCAGGAAGTAATGGATGTAGATTAGCATACTGGAGTGATCATGCAGACTTAAGAAAATAAAATATTTGGCACTCAATCGCCAAGATAACTCAGTGACTCATTTTATTACCTTGAGTGTAAAATGACAAACAAGGATGGTCAAATTAAAAAAAAACGCATGCATACTCGTACTACACAAGATCACAGATCGACCTATTTAATGAACTAGTTTAATGACTTTATGGCTATTTTAAAGTATATTTAGGCATGTCATATTTTTAGATGTATATTTTTTATATTATAGAAAAAATATATCAGAGATGTATTAGATTTTTAGAAAAATATAATATAGCCACTATTTGTAACAATAATTATATTATTCCACATTAATAACAGCAAATTTTATTTCAAATAGTAAATACATGCTTAGTTTATACTATACCAGAGTAAGCTGTGTGGCATTGTGGGAATGGGAATCGGCCTGAATTCAGACTGTATCTAATATTTTTCTTCTCTATTGTATTTTTATGTTGAATCTAACATAAATAATAGTTTGAGTTATGTACAATTAAACTAACTAGGTATATACAAAGGAAGAAGTTGGTTTACCTGAGGACCGTAACCAATGGTCTATAGGTAACTCAACTGTAACAGACCAGTACCAGACGATAACGTGCCCAAGACACTGGCTGCATTGTCACGCTGAATAGCTATACTAATTCGCTGGCCTAAATAAGAGCCATTATATAGCCAAAACGTGACACATGCTTATGTTCTGACGGTGAAGGTCATATTGCGAGAAAACTGTCGTGGCATATCCCTAAGACCAAAAATCCGAAATGCATGTGTCACTAGCTAGTATTTCGCTAAACGGCGGGGGGCTTGCAACCTGTCACGTATTGAATACTAAGGTATGTTGGGATACTTTGGACGTGCCTGTGACTACCCTCAGTAGGTGATCCTCATAAAATCCACGCTGTGAGCAGTGATGAATCTCAATGGGGAAAAAGACGAGAATCTATTACTTTTACTATCCTATTAATTAGGTTACCTAACAACTACAACAAAGAAAGAAAATGTAACAGTAATTATGTTATGCCCATTTATTTTGATATTACGAAATACGCAGTAGCATTACTTAGGCTCAGAAGCTTAAAGATACAGTAATAGAACATAAATACATAAATCCACAGAATTTTGGTAACAAAATACATGCCTTGAGGCCATAATGAATTGGAGCACAAACCATAAATACACAGAACATAAAATCTACGATACTAGTCACATAATAGTTGCAAAGAGCTACTATTCAGAGTTTGTCATGTCAGTCAGCGATGTAATTCTATACCTAAGAACTATAGTCACTCAAAAAATATCTGCAAGTAAATACCATACTTATTTATATGAGGTATATACTAAACCATTTTATCAACTTTATTTTTAAGACTGCTAAAGTGTTGTACGTATACAACGGTGTATGATGCATTGAAATCTCGTTGGGTTATGTCAGTAAATTTTGTAAGGGACTGGCATATTAATTGTCCGACGAAAAATGACCCAAAAAATAAGATTAAATAGTGGTAGGTACTCGTATATATGGAATAATATCGTTGTGTAGTTAAAAAACGAATCAACGCATCACTGTAGCCAGAAGCTCTAAGCTTTTCTTCGACATGGCCTTGGCCATTAATGGGCTAGACAAAGCCTCTGACATTGGAGGGTCTTAACATAATAACATAACATAAAGCATAAAGCCTCATAGCTCAGTTGGTAGTAACTCTGCCTTCTGAGCTGTAGGTTGTGGGTTCGATTCCCACCCAGGACAAACATTTGTGTGATGAATATAGATGTTTACTCTATTTTTGGGAGTTGCATCTTATAGTACGTATGTATTTAAGAAAAAATAAAGAAGTATTTAAGTATTTTATCCGTAATCTAGTTCCCATATCACAAACTATGCTTAGTTTGGGATAAGATGGCGCTGTGTGAAATTGACGTCCTGTATTATTTATTTAGGTACCTATTATTATTTATTTATAATCAACAGAGATCGCAGTATAGGTAAAATAACAAAGTAGTAAGCTGTCTTTCTTCTTCCCATAACCGGCTTTCAAAGATCCGCGGCTGAGTAAGAATTATCAATTCCACCACTGAAATAAGCCAAAAACTTACTTAAAGTAAAAGTAGTTAAACTTTTAAAATAAGTAATTACTAAACCACTAACTAAAGACAAGTAACTCGAATCTCAAAAGCTATTTGTTACTCTTCTACCAACTTATATTGTCCCATAGGAAAAAAAGGATCTAAAAATATCTGTCCGAGCATGGACATAAAGTCCCCAAAACGGTAAAGTAATAATATATTCCACAGGTGTACCCAAACAGGTGCTTCGACAAGTCTTGACACGCTCAATAGGTCTTTGTATGAGCTCGCTTCTATTCCCTATTTGGCTTTTTAGGGTTCCGTACCTAAGGGACGCCGACAGGACCCTATAACTAAGAAGACGCTATCTGTCTATAAATAAATAAATATTACAGGACATTAACTTTTACACAGATCCATCTAGTCCATCTAGTACAGATCAAACTATGCAAAGCTTATATGGGAACTAGATTACGGATATAATACTTACATACATTTTTTTTTGTAAATACATACACACAATACCTATCTGTCTGTCCTAACTTTAAAGGGTGTGCACAGACCACGTTGTGACACATTTGGAACAGTCACCAGTTTCAAACTGGGGGCTACCGCGATTAAGACTCTGCCCTGGAACAGGAATCCGTAAGTTAAGCATGATATACGTATCCAGCTGATGAGGACGCCGAGATAAGACGAGGGTATTCTTGGACTGCAAGTGCTCGCAATGTTAGGTATTCTACTTGATTTCACTACACCACAGTCAAAATACAGGTTGAGTTTTTTTCCAGGGACACACAAACTCAACCTGTATATTCGACGAAGTTTTTGACACAGCCGTGTTTAAAGGACTACATTGCACATGCGAAGTCAAAAATGTTGATCTGATATTTTTACTAGGATTCTTATGGTTCCGAAAAGTGCGTTAATTTACCGGTTGTTTTTTCGTACTGACGATAGTTAAAAGTTTTAACGCAATGAAGATGAAAATGATAATTACGTGTTAAAAAATAAAAAGCAAACCGACTTCAATGATAAATATGATACAACTTTATTTACCTGGATGACGTATTTGTTCCAATTATCTTGATGACAAATGGACGAACCGACCGGCAGACGCGTGATCCCACAAGGTGTCCATGTATTCTTTACTTTTGAAGTAATACACTCTAATACTACCCAAATCGCTTCAAGTGTGCCAATAATATTTGAAGAGTTCCCTCTATTTCTCCAGGATCTCATCATCAGATCCTCATCTGATGTCAATGGGACCAGCTGTGAAGTATATACCCTTTCAAACAAAAAAACAATTCTCCAAATTGGTCCAGCTGTCTTAGAGTAATCGGGGAACATACTTACATATTCCGACGAATTGAGAATCTCTTCATTTTTTTGAAAGTCGGTTAAAAATATGAGCTTTTAAATACGGCTCTGGCATTGGTTCAAATTTCAGGCTCAGAACAAACACCAATCTAAGCATATAAAACCAGATTTAATTCAGATATGAAATAGGTATGTGAATTAAGAAATGAAATAGATCGATTTTGCTGTAACTTTTGATGAATAATAGCGAAATTATAAGAAAAATATAATTATTATAGCGAATTACCAGACAAATTATTTAATGACAAAAAAATACGGTTGTCCCTATACAAGAAACTTACATTTTTAAAGTCTATATTTATCTTATTTCTTAACTTATAACCGTAAACCTATATGACAATTGTGCTTACCCTAAAGTATAACCACAAATACTAAAACCCGGCCAAACGTGAGTCAAGCCCACACAAATAAACAAAATACCAGCATATTTTGCTTTCAAATGTGCGTCTGAACCCTCGGTGCTCGTGTCTGACTCGCACTTGGCCGGTTGCTTTGTTGTTTCTATGTCCCAACTTTTTTGGCTTTTTACGGACGAATGATAATTTATTGCGATAGGATTTGAATCAAAGGGTTTGGGAGTAGCAAGGATAAAGGTTGAGTCCATGAAATCTGTAAATTTTATTGCTTTTATGGGGATCGTGATAGTCACCTTCAACTATCTTCTATAGCTATACCCCTATAGGTACCTTTAGTATATCAGGTCGTTTTAGTTATTCAATTTTTGTTAGTCATTGCCTTTTTCACTATACATTACCAAATTCTTTATAATGTATTTTATACGTTATAAAATTAGTTAGATTAGTTAAACTATAGTACTATAGTATACTATATAGTATTTATACTTTTAATAAAATTATTAATCATCAATATTTTTCTTAAATAAAAAAACATGACGAATTGAGAATTGAAATAATTCTTTATTTGCCATGCAATATATACATTTTGGAAAAAACCCTACCTATATTTCAGATAATCTTGGGAAAAATAAGGAAAAATACGTTAACATAATACAATTCAAAAGTCCCGTATAAGTCACAAGGTCACAACACAAACATACGCTGTTATAACAGCGAAACACTAGAGGTTATTAAATTATGATAATAAGAGTTAAGATGTAATTTATACCCTGACATTCTCATTATTAATGTGGAGATAAATACCAAACTTGTTTAGAAAACAAGAACAGTTTCTAACGTTCAACTATAACAATGATACTAGCTACTGCAATCTCCAAATAAATGTAAAGACATTTTATACAAAATTAAATGTATACAAAATATGTTTGCTAAAGTTATTCAAACCATATGGTTCATAAATTCAAAATGGGGAGCACCTTATCACCAATCACTTATGTGGTTATATTAAAATTACAATGTATGTACACTTGACCCTTATTTTTAGTAAGCAAATTTTGCTTGTTTTTTATAAATTATGAGTATTATGATTTGAAAAATAAATTATGTATTTAGAAACCATTCAAATTAAAAGTAGAATATAAATAATTGTGTGAAATTACTTTTTAGTAACCTTTTCAGATAAAACTTGCAGAGTTTACTTCAAACAGAACTAGATGTCGCTGCTAAAAACGAACGTTTCTGAATCGCGCTATCGTTTGGTTCTGCCATTTAATACGCCCTAAAGCAGTTGGCGCGTTTTCTTCGTGCCTCAATCTATTGAGTAAGGAAATTATTGGGCCTTGGTAACGCTTGGCAATGTCTATAAAGGCGAACCCGTTTTTGAAGGGCTTAGGTCGTCCCTAAGGCTGGCACCTACTTTGTGTCCGGCTTGGGTGAAGCGATCTGCCTAAAAAGTTTACTAGGCTGATCTTCTGGGAGTATCAGTAACAGTCAGAAAGAAAAATTAGTGCAGTTATATTATATCTCTAAATAGCTCAACTCAAACCAACTCACCTTCATAAATATCAGATGTCAACCGTCTTGTTTACGGATCCATAGTTAAGATTTTAATTACACAACATTCACTAATTCATATTTGTGAAGCATCCTAGACGGCGCTGTGTAAAATTAATGTCCGTGTTTTTCTGTATGACCTACTTAATTTATTATGTTTAACTGAGATTTTAATTAGTGTAAGTGGTTTTTGGCCGATCTAATTAATAAATAAATAGATATATAATTATGATATCGTAGAAGTAAATAAAATAAGTTCATGTTTATGGTATATATATCAATATATGATATAAGTATATAATTAAAAATATATTTTAGTAATAACTTCAGTATTTATAATGTTATGCTAAGTTATATTTTGTATACTGGTTCCCCACACTCTTGTCTTATTTTTGTGAGAAAAATCTGTAAATCCGTAATTCGCTGTAAGTTTTACCCTGTTTAGTTTTTAAGATCTTGATTTTGTTGTTGAAGTCCCGTACCAAGCGGTTCGTTGTAATCCATTGGTGTGCGCCAAAAGCCTTCTGGGAATACTCGTTCAGTTTTCTCCTCTTGGTCTAGGCAATAAACCTAGATGCTCAAGATCTAACCCATTTATTATCATAACACTATCAAGTTTGAATAGGTTCATAGAGAATGTAAGTTCTTTTTTTCTACGGTACTGTGCCATGCTGTGCACATTGACACGTGTGTGAAAAGTCCTTGATTGCACACATGAATCCAACAGTTGCGCCGACTACGCGAGTTAGATCAGTGCTTAGGACAACACCACATCGCCACGTGTGACCAATTATCTCAACACAAAGGCCTATTATGTCATGCTAGAGTAGACACACAAAGAGTCACTTCAAATAAAGTTTTTTAACCAGTATATTCAAGAAAAGTGAAGTGCACACAATTTCAAAATAATAGATAACTCTAGATTGTTCACCACTTACAGAAAACATACAAAAATGGCTATTAATTAAACGGTCAGGTGATTAAAAAAAATTGGTCAAGTGTGTAACTGAAAAAAAATGGTCAAGTAACACACATTGACAAAACAATAGATAATTCTAGATTGTTCACCACTTACAGAAAACATACAAAATATACACAGGGCACCGTGACAAATCATACGGAGCAAAGAAATTTAGAGTTTTAACTAATAACGAAGGCAAACACCGACATACATAGCAAAGGAAGTTCTTTTATTTAAAATATTATCGCGATTATGATAGCTCTAGACAAACATTGTTAAATAAGAAGCCTAAACATTAATATCAACATAGAAAGTACGCGACCAAACACAAGTTCTAGTTAATACTTATTTTGTTTTAGCTAAATTAACGGAACTCTCTCACGAGAAAAAATAAACAATCCTTGAAAACGTGCTTAACATCAAACTGCCTCTACATACAAGCTACTCTACATTGCTTTTAATCTTATAAGACTAAGTTCACGATCATTGTCATTAAAACAGTAACTGCATCAAACGATTAACTTTATAATAGTAACATAATAGTAGCATAATAGCTCTTATACTTTGTATATATTTTTATAATCGTGAGAATACACGGATCATTGCATAAGATGTCTGAGCCGTAGCATTCATCATCATCACATACTGCGTCATTCTTCACCAAAGCTGTACCACCTTGTTTTAGAAAGAATTAAGTATTTAGGGTTATGATGTTCTTATAAATGTTATTTAAATTACTTAGCTCAGTACCTAACTATCTAACAAGCCCGAGATTTTTGTCTCTCTCTTTGTGTTCTGGTCGTAATTCCGAACAAAAAACGAAAATGATTTAAAAAAAATTACCGATTATTATCTATATAATTTGTACCAAAAATTATCGCCCTTCAATAAATACGCCCAATAAGGCCTTAAAACTTTGTACAGTAAATAAACACAGTATATAGCAGATGCTCTGTGTATTAGTTTTTCAAAATTAATATCTGATTTAACGTTAAAAAAACGAAACGTAGAAATTCGCGGTCATAAGCATCGCGGCTGAGCGCACAGCAATGATAATTCGAAATTAGAGTTTCCGTTTTGTAAAACTTCAGTCGACTGACTGTCTAGTCATAAGTCTGGTATAATAGGATCTAATCAAAAGAAAGGTGGCAGCTTCCTTCAACAGACAGCTTCCTTTCTTTAGACAGAAGTCTAACACCTCTGCAGCGATGGCGAGTTGGATGGTTCGCTATCCAGCAATGGACACGAATGGACTATGGGATATATGTTCTAAATGATGCTAAAACATACGCCTCTTTAGTCTTGTGGTTTGCCCACAGGTGTCAGATCCAGAAGTCTCAAAGTACAATATTGTTCTTGGTTTGGCTGGTCGCAGGACTTTGTTTAAGTCCGACTGGCTAGCTACCACCATCTTACCGAATTCTGTCGCCATGACAACAATTCTTAAGTTGTTGTGTTCCGGCATTTAGAGGTAAGATAGCCAGTTCCTCAGTTTATTAAGGATTCTGAGTGAAGTGTGCTTTCACCTTGGGCATTATCATAACTTTAAAAATCAAGCGAGATGAAGGCCAAACACATCTCCGCCGTACAAAAAATAAACAAAATAAAAAATAGCTTGGGCTTTTTTTTCTTGACTGACAGTCGGCTGCACGAATATTCTATATATTTAAATGAAAGTGCATCTACTAACAAAATTACAAAAGTATCAAGTACCACCACTACTTCTATGTAATTTGCTACCGCTAATAAAATATCACTAATAATAAACGCTCAACGAGGTGTTATGTTACGGAGGGTCATAAAATATGATTGTACCAACACAGCTATAAAATATAAAGTGTGATTTTATAAAGTTTATTTTCTTATACTTAGCTAAGTATTACTTTTTTATTGTACGACTGCGAAGCGCTTGGCCTGCATCTCACCTGGTTTCAAGTTACGATGAGGCGGAGGGTAGAAGCGCACTTCACTCGGATCCTCAACTGTCTGAGGAACTGGCTATCTTACCTCTAATGAATCCTATTAATACCAGACTTATGACTAGACAGTCCGTACAGTGAAGTTTTACACAACGCCATTTGGCCCCAAACTAAGCTAACCAAACAAATATCTATATCACACAAATGTTTGTCTCAGGTGGGAATCAAACTCACAACCTATAGAGCAGAAGGTTGGTATAGCTACCATCTGATTTGTGAGGCCAGTTAATATATCTGTTCTTTCTGTTTCAGGTAAGTTGGCAACCGATTTCTCAACGATAAGGTAAGTAGGTATAACTCATAGAATATGATGGATTCAGCAACTAATAAAAGGCAGTGCGAACGATTGTGCTACAAATGCCATACGAATAAATAAATCAGTGTGGCCAAGAGAAATTATCAAAATTATTCTTATAGTAGTTGCATAATATAGTATACTTAGTAGTCACAATATATATTTTTTATACAACTAGGAGTCGAAACAAGCAAGTAGCCCACCTGATGGTAAGTGCACTCTTGCCTATAACAATGCCTTACTGCATAGGTCTGATCCACAAATAACATAGCCTACACGGCAATGCATTGCGCCTGTCAACTTGAGGCATAAAGGTTAAGCCTCGCGTGCCCGTAATTTCACCGGCAGTCATGCCCTTCAAACCGGAACACAGCAATGCTGCTTGGCGGCTGAAATAGGTATGGTGGTAGTACCTCCCTGGACGAGCCCTTTCACCGGGGGCTCTACTACTCTTAAGAAAGGTACGAGTATATAGTTCCTTCATAACTAAAAGTGATGTATTCATCCATATTCTTGCCTGTGTATTTGGGGTAAGTGGGACCTAACTCCTAGCGGTCTACTCTGGGCAACGGAATGTTTGACTAGTAGTCAACGTTTTTGACTGAGGGTATGGCTGAATTATCCTATTGCTGGTGGTGGGGATCCACCTAGCCCTACCTGTCGGTACTCGGGAAATATATAGGTATATATTTTACTTTACGACGGGAAAGCACTTCATCTCACCTGGTAACAAGTTGAGATAAGGCCGAACGTTCACCCGGAATCCTCAACAAACTGAGGAACTGGCTATCCTGTCGTTACTCGGGAAATAGAAATATATATATACCTACATTTAAATATTAATTTGATAACGACACAACATAAAACTAAAGAGGAGAAATTTTTATGAATTATCAAATAAGTAGATCTTTCAAGTTTTTTTTTTATTTTTGGAAAAATCTACATTTAACCGTATTTGTCCATAATGACCCTTTTATGCCCAATTTGGTTGTATAGTTTTTAAATTAAAAAACAACGAGAAACATACAATCGAAGCTGCGGGTTACTGCTAATTATGTTTATATCATGAAGTTTTCTAAAACACATTGAGCATAATAAACATACTTATTTCTGACCATTAAAGATCTCGTCATGTGCTCATTACTTTTAGAATCGTGGTTCAGTGATAATGGCCTGTCAAAGTGATGATGCGCAGGCGTCGCGTTCATTGATAACACTAAATAAGGATTTATACATTACTATTAGGTTACTTGTTGTTCTAACTATTATTAATACATTACGATTTCTTGTTATAAAAAATCATAACTAAATAAAAAAGTTACGGCATTTTTAATTTAAGAAAATAAGAGAAGGATATCTATTTTTTTTCACATAGGCAGCACATATCTAAAAACTTTAAAAAGTAGGTGTGGGTGAGACAACAAAAACAAAAAAATCAAGTGAAAAATATTGTATCATTAAATGGAAGGCAATAGTTGTTTTTTGTAAATGTTTAGTCTAGATAAACTTATTAATGTATAATAGCACTATGAAGTGACAACGGCAATTCGAAATATGCGTAAATGCGTAAACGAACCGAGTCTGAAGAATTGAACAATTTCTTTTTTGCACATAGATAGGCAGCACATAAAACTTTAAAAAATACCTACATGAGTGCGACAAAACAATGTAAGTATAAAATTTAGTGTACATGAAAGACGAATTCTAGATTGACTTATGATTTGAAGTGTTCAGGTCGTAAGTTTATATCGAAATAGACTCCACTACGCGTAAATGCGTAAATGAACCGAGTTCGAAGAATTGAACAATGATCTACGCATTACGGTGTCTGGTTGTGTCATATGAAGTGCGAGTGTTGCCACGTGCTGTCCAATCTATCACAGAGGCTAATGGGATGTGATTAAACCATTTTATGACACTTGAAATTATTTTAGCCTTCAAGATTTCAAAATCATATGACGCCATGACACAAACAATAAACATAAGAACACTTTTAAAAGGCGACTTAGATGTTCCATACTTGAACAACAAAAAATTGGGTTGTCTGGAGTGAACCGCTCTAGTGCGCCTTTCGCTAGTTAGGCAGGTTAAGCCATTTATTTTTTCATTTATAAAAAAGTTTTGTAAATTTGTTTGTATTTATTATAATGTTTGTATAATGAAATAAATGTATGTACTTACATTTGCATCTATATATATATATATATAGTGTTATAGGTACATTATGATCATAAGTATATAATTATTTATACATACTTAAGTCTTAAGTCATGGTTTCGGCAGAATACCAGCGCCTATCTATTCCCCAGTAGTAAGGCACTCATGCTGAGTTGAAGTCTCTTTTGCTGTTGTGGCACACAATTCTTTTACTTTATTATTACTATATCTTATTACTATAGCCCGTTCAATTAAATTATATCGGTATACTAAATGGCATTAAATAGTTTTTTGGTTGTATTTGAATTTTGTGTTTAATAAGCAAGAAGGAAATCAACATCGTTATCACTATCGGCGAGCCGTCATCGGTGACAAGTCGTGACTATTTGTAAATGTGCTATCCATTACGCGATTGTAATAAGTGCTCAACATGATAAGAGATTAAACAAAGCAATGGATACCTAACGGGCTTTTGACCGGGATTTGTGACGGCTTCATTTAATTTTGTTCTGAATGCCTTCGTACCTATTCTTTCAAAGTTAAACACAATACCAACTCTGTTCTTATCGAATCAAACGATCCAAGTCTCACACCATCCTCGACCAGTACTGAGAAACCTCCACGGCTCTGTTGGTGGTAGGTGATCAGCTGGAGTAGTGAAACTTGGGGGGGGAGGGAGGATGTCGATTTCTCCACAGCTTATGCCTTGCGACTATTCCACTCTTGTCCAAAGACGAGAGAAGTAGTATATCGTAAGAAGCATTTTCAGCTCTCGAAGCAGGCACGAAGTAGTCTTTACATTGGTGCAGACCAACTCTGTGATAACTTGTTACGAAAATGCATTTTCAATTTTACGAGCGCTAGATTCTATTTGGTCCTTATTCTTGCTCTGGCCTACATTAAGAGTAAAGTAGAGCTAACTCATAATTAAAAAAACAGTATGAAAATCAGCCTTTTACTCGGAGATCTTGAGTATATTATGTTTTATTTTCGTCCCGTGGTTTGCTCATTGTCAAAAACAAGCTACTTTTTTTTAGTTAACTACAATTCACAAATTTCAAGTCAAACTAAACAATAAATACACTTTCCATAACCCTTTAAAAATAATATTATGCAATTTTTATGTAAGAACAAGTTACTGCAACTTGATTATGATGACGTTATTAAGATAAGTGACTTTACCTTTCATGTAGACAACCATAAGTGTAATTTTTCTAGTGCAGAAGATTACAGCACAATCTCATAATGCTCATATTAACGACACAAGACTAGACACACTCCATTCCCGAACGCCCATTTTCTCCGAACGATTTTTAATAAAAACTGAATACACATTATAGAAGATGAATTCGATATACTTTTGCTAAATGAAGCGAAACGCCCATAAGCCTTACGTACTTTCTTGAGCTTGTTTTGTTTTACTAAACCAGTTTCTACTACGTTTTTGAAAAGTCCGACCAGAGAATTATGAACCTTAACGTCTGATACATAAACACTGGCTTATGAAGGGGTGTTGAGGTAGTTGTACAAAGGCATCTGATTGTCTATTGAAGTTTGCAAAGTGCTGCTTGCAAATGATTTCTGCGTTAGTTCCGGTCTCGTTGTGACTAGGTATAAACTGTCTTCATGTTGCACTGTTTGTTATTATAACTTAAATTCGAGCTTGAAAGACATTTCTTTGAAAACTAAATAATTGTATACAATGTAAGATAGTTCGTCAGACTGTTTAGGATTCAGGGAAAGTGCGCATCCACCATTGACCTTATCACAACTTGTCACAATCACCAATCGTGTCTTAACGCGCCCGCGTTACGATATCTGCTACGATGATTCCATGCAGAAATCGTAACGCGGGCGCGTTAAGACATGATTGGCCATAGTGAATAAGAGCACTGGTGAGATGAGGCCACGTACTTCTCTGTCGTACGATAAAAATAATAATTAAAACAAAAATATCTATCGTGTAAAATAATAACATATTTTACTTATTTTTTTACCGCGCAGTACCAATAAAGATATGATCTTATTTGGTTTCTCGTGACATGCACTATAATCTATGCTAAATTTCATATCGATCCGTTCAGGCGTGAAAAAGTAACATCAAATATACACGTTTATTAAAAATACGATCCAAGGATAAGATTTAAATCGACACTTGCACGATTTTGTATGAATAGTTTAAAATACCGGCCTAAGCAGGTGATGGATAACTCTTTTGTCACAAAAGCGCTTTGTTCACAAATCTGACCCCGTGACCTTTCAAGCGGGAGATAAGGATAGTTCCCACTATTTCTTGCTCAGTAATATATGTATTAATGTTTACTCACATTCTGAGATCTACAATGAATACTCGATTATTGATGAGGTCGTGTCACATTACGCCTCCTATTTCAATTCGAAAGTTAATCTGACGTCTTATAAACTTTGTATGATCGATAGCCTACGACTGTTCCCCACAAACTATTGTCCATTGCTTTTTTAACTCGCTCGTCCGTATATCTCTAACACCATGGTCATAAGGATCGAAATTGAGTATCAGTGGTGCTGTTTTAAAGCATTTATCTTTGTTTTGTTTTTTCTTAGTGCCACAGTTTTTTGTGCTAAGGTTAGAGTTAGAAGTGTAATGAAAGTGATTGAACTTCATGGATGACTTAATTTTGGCTTGGCCGCTCTTGTGTCTGATTTGTTATGGGGACTTGGGTATCTATTATTTTGCTATAGGTACCGTTGGTGGTGACAACATAATTTTAATGAAGCTAAGGAGTCCAAAGCAGACTTTGTCATCGATAACAATTATTATTGATATCACTTTCAAAACTTGCTTGAGTTGAACCCATGTGTTGAAATTAATAATTATTATCATTGTTATTCTAAACAGTTATGTATATATGTACTAGACTAGCTACATACCTACAGCAAGCTAGTGTTAAATTATATTACATTATCTCGATCTGAGTGTCTAGTGCGAGTTTCATACTTGCTCAATACTGGCTAGAACGCGTTTACGTTTACGACGATTTGTATGCAAAATAATACCTATTCACCATTAACGGTAAGCAAACGAGAATCGATTGCAACGCGCACTAGGCACTCTGTGCGTTGATTATCAGTTTTTTTTTATTGAATTAACTTTTATTCATCATCACATAAACAGCAGTGTCCACAGCTGGTAAGACCCTCCTCCAAAGCTTTGGGAAAGGAGGGCTAAAGGAGGGCTTTGCTATAATCACCACGCTTGACAAGTAGATTGGTGATCGCAGTAAATGTGTAGAAGGAAGCTACTGCCCTTCTTCTGGTGAGATGCCTTAGTCCGCTTTTATGACATCTATGGGCTGCGTTGGAGGGGTGGATTCTGAAGCCGCGACCGCCACAGCATTTATTGATAATAGAATCAAATATTTCTTAAGAGCAGTTTTTCTTTTTTATTAAATAAATAAATACATATATATATTACAGGACATTCATTTTACACAGCGCCATCTAGCCCCAAACTAAGCATAGCTTGTAATATGGGAACTAGATTACGGATAGAATACTGAAATACTTTTTGTAAATACGTACGTACTAAATGATACAACACCTAAACACAGAACAAACAAAAACAAACAAAGTTTTTCTTTTTTCCACGAAAGCTTTGTTTTACCTAGGTTACCTACAAGATTTTAAAAATGGAAGGATTTAACAACATATATACTTGTGAGAGAATATATGGTATAAAGTTAGGAGGATCTCAGTTGTCTCAGAAACCGCTAGCTAAATAAATCATAATAAAGCCAAAGACAAGGCAGGAATTACCGTATGAGCTTCGGTTAACTACTCCATGCTCGTAAAGAGGTAGCGAGCTTAGCACAAAGATGTGCGGACGCGTATCACACCGAATTGTTATTTAAACAGCAAGCAATTTTTTTTTTTTTATTGAACAACCTGATATCAATTTATGATACAGCCGTATGTGGAATTGTGGATGCGCACTTAATGCGGAATCCTCAACAGACTGAAAATTATATCTTGCCTCTAAAAACAGGGTCACAACAATTTCGATTTAGTTATAGCGACATACTTAGTTAAGACGGTGGTAGCTATACAGGCGGACATAACCTCTAGGTCTGATGTTATAAAAACTAAATATTCCTACTGTGTCCTACAGTGGTCTTAACCCCTCAGTTTTACCAGGGGTCCTAACAATAAATTTCAGAAAAAATATTCTGACAGTTGAACCATGGATAGTTTTACTTACCCGTCGTACAACCAGTTGGACATAGGGTTGGGCCGCGAGTCGGTAGCGTTTTTTTGGGCTGTCATGATGATTATCAAAACCAATTTTTCAATAAGACTTTTCAGATAATATTATATGTCAAATACACCGCCTGTTCGGAATCGCAACCACATAACTTGAAAGCCAAAAATCTTTGATTATGTAAAATTTTAAGCATATATTGCAATAAGCATTATTATTATTATTACATTAAAATTAATATGTGATCAATAAGCATTTAAATATACGTGTGGGTACAAGAATAAATAAAAAAAAGTTTTTTTTTTGACAACATTTTTTATTTACCTGGTGAGTCCTCGAAGGGCAAAAAGTCTGTTACAATAATTTTACTTGTTATGTTACATTTCGGTGTAACACGCGGCCATCCTAAGTGGCCACATACCTCATGCGGTAACAACGAATAACCAAGCGTTTAGCATTTGATTTATTAGCCTAGAACGGTACTCTTGTAATGGACTTGGATTGTGCAATAAATGGATCGGGTTAAAAGGCACTGGAAAAATTGACTACTTTGTCACTTTTATTAGTATCGCCGGAGCACTCTAGTAGCCAGACATCAAAATACTGATAAAATTCATGTTACTTATGTTTATAATGGCGTGGCTCTAGAATCGGCCCCTCTGACTCAGCCCGCAGATCTTGTAACATATTTATATAATATATTATATATAGTAATATATTTACTGCAATAACCAATCCGTCTGCCAAGCTCAGTGATTATGGAAAAGCCTTCCAATCTCGATCAAGACTCTGTCCATCAGTGGTCATACTGGCTGTTGAAGTTTTGTTGGTTGCGTGTTTTTCGGTATTTTACAGATTGTTTTTCGGTTGTGCTCGGGACCTCACGACCTTATATCGCCTTCGCTGTTATTTAATGCAAAGTTACAATATAACCGTAAAAAACGCACAGCCTGTTATCATCCCCACCTGGTTGATATCCTTCATATTAGAACCAGTTCTTATAAGAACCAGGGTCTTTAAGAATATTTTACTAAGCGCACTGCAAGAAGTTGTAATGTGTTCCAAGCGTCATTTTCCGCTGTGTTACGACCCTAATGTCTTCAAGAAGAGAGTTGATAGGCACTTTCTAGGTAGGCTCGCTCCATTGTAGATCTCATTCTTGTCAGTGCCAAGTTCGAGATCAAGAGCCGACCAGCTAAGTAAAAAAGTGAAGTAAGTATTTTCGTGTGAAACTTGCTGAGTACCTACTTTCGAATAACTATAAATTCATAGGTACTCACACTTTTTAGATTCGAAATAAACATACTTCGACCACATTGATTTACCTACTCAAGTATTATAATCAAGGATACATTAAATAATTATGGGGTCCAATCCATTCGTGGATATCGTAATATATCTCGATGTTCTCCAATAAAATCTATCTAAAGCATCTGTGTAATCTGACTGATTCCTTTGTACATAGTTAGTTTAATTGTACTTTTTATTGAATAAATGTTTCGAATTAGATTTGAAAAAAAAAAAAAAAATCTAAAGCATCTATCTACAAGTCACAGTCAAAACTTCATTAACCACATACTTGTAAGCGTGGTGAAATGAAAACCAAAAGTGGATTCAACTAGCATTTTTGACCAAAACCTCTTGTAATTGATGTAATGTAGTCAATATCACAATTTCCCAATATTTTGACCAACGTCCCTAGTCAAAACTACTTTTAACTGATTTTCACAGTCCTAAATGGTTTTGACCGCAAATCCGCAATTTTTTCCCTACGCTTTGAAGAGGCAGTGTCACGATGCGACAAAATCCGAAATGTAGACAACCGTAGAAGAAACCAGACGTCACATAGCTCTCAGAAATAGCTAGCTGAAGTGGCAGCTGGCAGAACCAATAACCGCTGGGGGGTAAAGTTTCTCGGCGGCCGACCAAGATTAAACGCAAAAGGGAGTGTGGGAAGACCGCTACTCGATGGGCCGACTACATGTGTCGAGTCCATGATTGGAGGCGGCTTGCGATACGAGGTGGCGGTTGGGGAAGGCCTGTAGTCAGCAGTGGATGTGTGTGCTGTCATCATCACTATCAGCCAATCATAATTCGCGACCAAGTCCTGCAGTTGTCTTTTCAGGATGTAATGATGATAGAAGTTTTTTTTTATTGTACGACGGGGAAGCGCTTGGCAGACTTAAACAAAGTCTTAACACCAACCAAAACAAGCAAAATATTGTACTCCCATTGGGATTGAACCCGGGACCTCTGGATCTGAAATCGGTGGGTTGAACCACTAGGCGGCTTAACTTTTACTTAACATTGAGTGAAGCGAATTGTGGCCCAGGATAGCTCTTATTTAGATACCCAGCTAAATTATAAGACTAGTTGATTAATAAGGGTAGCTCAGTACACAATAAAACAATAAAACGTGTTACAAAAAATTAATGAAAATCTTTTCGCGTCTGCTGGGTGATCGATCAAGTACCTACAACGCAATGAATACCCTCATATAACATTACAACTTGAATTTCAGGTCTGGCGCGTGCGCTGATCAAATCTTACATCGGCTTAAATGCATCCTCTGCGGTAGTGATGTCGGTTTTTATTGTTTTATCGATATATTTACTTCTTTTCGATAAATTTACAGTTATTTATTAAAGATTTTCAATAATTACTGAATAACGTGCCTTTCTAAAAAAGCTTTAATTCGACCTGAAAATGACGCAATATAAAACTTCAAAAAGTTTAATTAGTTGTTTTGTCTAATAACAACTATGATACTCATCACATATCAACAGCCCATAAGTGTTCCCTACTGAACAGAGCCTCCTCCAAAGCCGGATTGTGGGTTGTACCATAACCAACACGTTTGGCGGGTGGATTGTTGATCGCAGTAAATATATAGATATTACACAAAAGAAAGCTGCTGCCCTTCTCCTGCTGGTGACATTATGATAATTGTGTCAAACATACACTTTTTACCCAATATATTGTGTATTTAACCATTTTTAATACTATACGTAACACACGTACGATTAAACACACTTAAAACATGAATAAAATGGCAAGCTTGTTGTCTAAAGCGCATAATTTACATTATAATAATATTTGTCATAAAAAATGTACCTACCTGCTAAGTTTTTTAAAATAATATGTACGTAGGTGTTGGTAACATTTTTTTTATATATCGAATTTTATAGGATATTTATTCAGGATAACTTTAAAATTATCGATAATACAATCTATCGACACTGTCCCATTCCTATGATACCAGTTTGTCCTATCGAGAAAACGGTCCTGCGGTGGACAGAAAATATAATATTATGTGGTCAGCAATAGTACTCGTAATCAAACCTTGCTTGAAAGTTAATCTAATATTGGAATAGTGTTTCTTTTTCGTTAGGGTTCGTTGCGTATACAATGCGAAACCCATACTAATAATTACGTTTTAAAATAAAAAAAGAGAACTATTTCCAATTATCTTAATTTGAAAACCAAACTACTGAATCTATTTTGATGATTTTTTTATGGGACCAATTTAAAAGTAGGTACATAATGTACCTACATATTATTTCAAATATAAAGTATGTTCATCCATTCATTGAACTCGCGTTCAGCGGCTTGTACATAAAGAGCTATGTGGTGTTTTTTTAATTTTCGTTACACGTCCGTCTTTCGGTCACCGACTTTCATATGTCTACTAAATTTCACACCTATACGGCCGTACTTACCTGATACATTCAAAAGTCCCTCTGCTTCTTGCTAATTCGGCATAGATATAGTGTACTTTCCAGATAATATTTATATGCGACTTGTTACGCACTAACTGGGATAGTGTTGATTCGAGTAGTCTCTCTTGGCTTAGAACCCACCGGGGTAATTGGTTCCTAAGTTCCTATACACCTAACAACAACACAACCACTGAGCTACCCATCCACCCTGGAGGATTTTTTTCGTGACTGTAACGGTGCTAGGTCGCGGAAACCGAGTCCAAAGGGAAAGAAGAGGAAATAACATAGTAAGTAAAGGAGTCTGATATTATCTGTACGACGGGGAAGCGCTTGAGTTTCATCTCACCTGGTTACAAGTAAGATCAGGCTTAATATAAAAGCGCACTTCACCCGTAATCCTCAACAGTCTGAGGAAATGGCTCTGTTACATCAAATTGCTGGAACACAACAATATAGAATTTGTAATTATGGCAACCGACTTAGGTAAGATGGTGGTAGCTAGCCAGGTGGACCTAACTACCACCAGCCAATCCAAGCACAATATTTTACCTACCTACCCCCCTGAAGATCGAACCACTAGACTCTAGAAGCGGGTTTTCCAAATATACAGAACCCATCCATCGAAATTGTTCAACCTTAAAAATGTTTACATCGCACAACCAAATAATATATTTTTACGATGCAATGCAATACAGTAGCAGCAATTTCAATGCAATTGAGTGTGGGTTTGGTTTTGTATGAAACTTGTTAGGTGTGGGTGGGCCAATTTGTGTCGATTCAGTTAACTAGGGTTTAGTCTAGTACCTATACCTATTATTGCAACTGTTTTTTAAAATTAATTTTACACTGCGCCATCTAGTCCCAAACTAAGCAAAGCTTGTAATATTTTTCAATACACCTTTAGGCGTTGTTGCGAGCGACACCTGCATAGCAAAATTATTCTTGTAGTTTTTAAATAATGTTTATATTTAAACCTATATGAGTTTTTATGCTCGAAATAAATGAATTATTATTATTATTATATGGGAACTAGATTAAGGATATAACTACACATATACTTACATACTTTTTTTGTAAATACATAGGTACACAGCATACAATACAACACCCAAACACAGAACAAACATCAATATTCATCACACAAATGTTTGTCCTGGTTAAAAATCAAACTCACAACCTACAGCGTAGAAGGCAGAGCTACTACCAACTGAGCTGTGAGGCTTGTTATATGCGGGGAGGCACTGGAAGGACCCATAAAACTTCCCAAGGCCTTCTTAGTATCGAGGCAGGCCACCGGGGGGTTTAGTAAGTTGTCGGAGTAACCTCAAATAAACCTCATCGCACCCTGACGGCGGTGAGAAATCTTGTTAAAAAATCCCCCTGGAAAAAAGGGTTTATTCTAGTACTACACAATTGGTGTACAAGATAAATATTGCTGAATAAGTCCAAACAGCTACATTAACCCCAATTTAAGCAAATCTTGTAATATGGGAAATAGATTACGGCTGGAGAGTACTTTGTTTTAACTTTGTTGCTATTTTTTTTAAACTAGTTAACACTATCTTACATATCTTACCACAGCAACAATTCTATAGTTGTGTTCCGGAATTTAGAGGTATGATAGCCAGTTTATCAACATGTTGAGGTTTTCGGGTGAAGTGGCTTCCACCTTAGTCTTATCATAATTTGAAAACATGTGAAATGCAGGCCAAGCGTTTCCCCGTCGTAATAAAAAAAAGTTATTATAACGGGTGGGTTTAACCACTGTCACCACGCTTGGCAGGCAGCTTGTTGATCGCAGTAAATGTGTTGGCAGCTGCTGACCTAATCTGGTTTCTTTAGTTGAATTTTACGACATCCACAGACTGAGTATGGGGTTTATGCCCCTCGGTTTTATTGATGTACGACACGAACCCACTCAAACACACACAAAATAAAACACAACTACACATCAAAAGTGTAGTGACATTACAATAATGTCATATAACTGTACTTACTTCGTAATAACATAGGTATAGATAATATTAGTATTAGAATATTAGTTGACTATTAAACAATTAGATCAGGTATATTGAATATCACAGATTGTTTGTCTTACTTATTTATATTATGAGATTGCACTATCTATGCCACATTGAGTTTCCTGTGATAACCCAGGTTTCAATTTATATTTGTTTGTATTCCATTTTAATTTAAGGGGAGGCTAGTTAGATACAGTACTCAAGTTAAGCTAAAAAAAAAACAAGTTTCCGACGAATTGAGAATTCCTGGTTAAAAAGTGACGATGGTTTTTTTGTAATAGAAATCTCACATGTCTGTAGCAGAAAAAAACTTAAGAAAAATAACATGAGCGCTCCAGTAGAAACGATGGGACCATTTGCCGATATATCCACGCTTGGTAGATGGGTTGATGATCCAGATGAATGCTACTGCATATACCCTGGTATATTTATAACATATAAGATTACTTTTATTACGAAGCACACTCGTAGTAAAAATAATCTGTAATTTAACCACAAACGATTAAGTAATATTACACAGCGCCATTTAGCCCCAAACTAAGCATAGCTTGTATTATAGGAACTAAATTCTTAAAAAAAAAGGAAAAGGGCTTCTCTGATAACCTGGATAACTTAGATTTATAAATTAAGTAATTAAATTAATTAATTAGTTATTAAGTTTTATAAAGCTGTTTTAGGAAATAAATTCTTAAAAAAAAAATGCGGGTAGAAATACATTGTAGTTATACTTTTTGTCGATAAATAATTATGATGCAATATTACACATAAACACAGAATAATTATTTATTATTCATCACACAATTGCTTGTTCTGGCCGGGAATTGAACCCACGACCTACAGCGTAGAAGGAATATAACTTTTTAATTAGCTGAAGAAGCGCTGGGCTTTCATCTCACTTGGTGCAAAGTAACCGAATATATATTTTTGATAAGGCTGAAGGTGGAACGCGTTTCACCCAGAACCCTCAACATACTGAGGAACTAGCTATCTTACCTCTAAATTTCGGAACACAATAAAAATAACTGTTTTATGACGTCATACTCGGTATGATAAAACAAACCCTACTAACCAAATTGACCAAATTTACCCCTAGGTCTAATGCAGGTGGGTCACACCACAGAGGCGGTTAAGACAAACATGCCCTTAAGTAATAATAACGCAATACTATATTCTTATCTTACGCATGCGTAGTTGTAGTAAAATTATCTCTTTTACGAATAGCCTACTTACTTTTGTCATAATATCATGCACACGATGATGCATTGTTATGTAATAAGCAATTATAAGTGTTTGTTTATGTAAGCAAGTGCATCCCAGAGGAATTAATAACAATCCTATCTTAAGAGGGCCCCGGAGTACCGCTGAATTTCGTTCCCAGTACAAACCTAGTTCCTTTTTCATTTCGAAGTGGTAAGTCCGATTCACATGAAATCTTATATTAATTATAGGTATATGTTATTTGTATAACTGATGAAATTATCATTGATATACATACTTAATACGACACAAAATATTCTTGCTAACCACAACTGCGTCTTAGTAGGTATTTCTAACCAGAAATAGGTATAATTATAAGATTACAATTATAAATAAATAATTATGCTATTATTACGCATACATTTGTTGCGGTTTAGTTTCCTCCTTGTGATACTCAATTGATAATGTTTTCACTAAAACAATTTTTATTGTATTATTTATCAAACCTTAAAACAAGAACTTCTCAGCCCAGTCGCTGTGGTATAGTGGTTTGCCCACCGGTATCGGTGGTGGTAGGACTTTGATCAAGTCCGCCTGGCTTGCAAGCACCCTCTTATCTAAGTGTTTCAGTCGCAATAGGAGTAATTCTAAATTGTTGGGTTCCGACATTTAGAGGGTAGATAGCCAGTTTCTCAGACTGTTGAGGATTCCGGGTGAAGCGCATTTCTAATTTCAGCCTAATCAATACAAGCAATTATGTGAGATGTAGTCCAATTGCTTCCCTGTCGTACATTAGAAAAAAAAAACAGTAAGTATTTCAAGATGCTCTACTACCTACTCCTAAAACGTTACATACACATCCACAGTCTGTGCAGCTATCCATTGTTGGATATAAACCTCCTCGTAAGCTAATAAGCTTAATAAAATACCTACTTTGTTTATTAAACGGTCAATGAGCTACAAAACGCACGCAAAGCTTTTTATCAATCCCACCTGGTTGATATTCCACTTAATAAGACCAAGCGCTTTCAAGAAGAGAGTTCATAGATATCTTCTGGGTAAGCTCGCTCTATCTTAGACTTATCCTTGCTTAAGCAAGCTAGGGTCAAGACCAGATCCATGCTTTTAAAAAAAAAATCCTAACTTGTAACCAGGTGAGAACCTCATTAATATGTGCACCACAAACCACCTCTTCAGCCATAAAATTGTCTCCATACATAGGTTGTTTGGAAGAAATCGCATATAAGTGATAAGACCGCCCACTGTTTTTACTTTTTTTTTTTTTGTAATCCAGTTTTATTTTTAAGGTGTACTTTCATATATTCATTCATTCAGGTGAGATGAAGGCCAAGCGCTTTCCCGTGGTATGATAAAAAAAAGACGGCGGAGAGTACTTTCATGTTTGGCATGGATGTATTACGGCTACCTGAGTTATCCGGGTATAACGCAAGCAAAGCTGCAGTCAAAAGCTAGTATTTATATAAAATGTTATCTAAACAATTTTCATACTCAAACAAATGGACATGTCGTGTTGTGATTTCTAAAACAAATATTATTTTTCAATGTAAACAAAGTGATTCCCACACGTCGACTCAAATACCAGTATTTATTGCAAAATGTATGAGTGGATTATAAATACACTTGACATAATATTGTACATATCTGGACAATCAAGATTTATTAACATTTTCATACTCGGATAGAAAAGTGTCATGCGATACGCTTGCTATAATTATTATAGAACTGCTTTTTACTTATGGCGTACATTTTTAAAAGTAAGCGTTAAAAAAACGAAATTTCAGTTAAATTAAGTATCTCCTCCTATTTTGAAAGGCGGTTAAAACATTTTTTACATTGTAATTTTTAATGATTGATAGACCATCGTTTGACCACAATATCACCTTATGTTAGCCTAATATATACCTGCTAGGTGGAACACCAGCATCAGCTATCTATCAGTGAAAGTTCCGTCAATATCGGTCCAGGCGTTTCGAGGTACAAGGATACATAAATTCACATAAAGCTTGAGCGGTTGATTTGACGTTTCAATATGATCCTATAAAATCTTACTGAATAAAACAAACAAATATATTACAGGACAGGACATTAATTTTACATAGCGCCATATGCCCAAACTAAGTATAGCTTGTTATATGGGAGCTATATTACGGATAGATTACTCAAATACTTTTTGTAAACACACACATCACCCAAACACATTGATCACACAAATGCTTGCCCTGGGTAGGAATCGAACCCACAGCCTACAGCGCAGAAGGCAGAATTACTACCATCTGAGCTATGAGGCTTGTTAAGCACATTTCGACTTACTTGGACACTCCCAACATATATGCAACATCGACTTTATTTAAATATATATATATATTAAATTAAGTAAAGGCATATTTATGTGTTATAGCTTAGTTTCCATTTCGCGAAATCTTGATTTAATTCCATCATAGAATACTTTCTCTACTATAATAAATTATATTTGTATGAAAATACTTCATATATTTGCCTCCCCAGATGTCGGTTTTTCAAAAGATTTACACGCAGTAACCTAAAAAGATTTACGCAGTAACCTAAAATCTTGAACTAAATACCTTATGTTGTAAACAAAATAAGCCCTAGGTTGTTGGGAGCCCAGCAAAGCCGGTTTAAGGATAACAGCTACCGTCCACCTTGGCGCTTCAAGTTACGAGCTTATTCTAAGCTATCATACATTTCACAAAGTCTTTGTCTCGGTGAAGATATATTTTGTTGGAATTAGATGAAAATATTGTATGTAATCTTATAGATAATGTTAATGTCTGTAGTTTTAAGACAACTAATATCAAAAATCTTTCTCTCTTTGATCTATGCCCAGCAAAAGGAAAAATGTTAGCTAAAGTTACTGTAGGATTCCCAATAATATTATAATAAAATATTTTTTCGTTTTGGCAGGGTTGTACCAGACTTGGTCTCGGGCTGGTGTAACCCCGCTAAAACGGGATAAATATAAGTCAAATTTGCTTTATTTTTCGCATCAAAATAATGTGTTCTGATCGTGAAAGTTTGAAAGAGATCAAACGAATATTTAAAAACAGTATAATAAATATAATAATGATATTAATATGTATTTCAACTTCATGACATCAAATCTGAATACTGGAAATTAAAAGACCAGCCTTCTGCTGAAGTCCTGCGCCAAGCAGTTCGCAGCTTTTGGGAAAGCTTGCTCCATCGAAGACCTTATCCTAGCCCAGGTTTCCCTCAAGCTCTATAGAAAAAAAAGAGACGGAAGGACTTGATTAGCGATTCCATTTAGCCATTCCGCTTCCTCTTACCATTTGCACACAATCACACATAACCACTACGTATACAATCGCACACGCATGAACTTTTGCAGCTAGCCTGTCTAGAACCGGTCCCGCACAGGGGTTGAGTGGACTATCTGTTGAAGTTATAGCCCAATAAATATTGTAGTAATGAGCGGCACTTGTTTATTGTGTAAGCACGCCTCGAAAATTGGTATAGAGATTGTAAGAGATGGAGACAATCGAAGAACAGTTTGAGAGAAGACAATATGGTTTTTGTTCTTTGAAATGGGTTTGACCTTTGACCTTGACCTCCAAGCTCGTGTGAGTATCACGTAAGATGAGCAAACATTTTTTTTAATGGGCAAAGCGCTAGCCTAACTCTAGAGAGTGAAAGCTTTGCGTGGACCTGTGATCCGAGAGGGTCACAGAGCCTTTAAAGGCACTGGCACTTCCGCGCACCATCTGAATACAAAAGCTGCTTGGCGCCAGGTGCCATTGGTAAATCTGCAGTAAGTTTACATAAAAGTGGAGAGAATAAGAGATCAAACTCCATTAGACCTTATCCTTGATCCTAGACCAAAACAAGCCCAGTTCAAGAGCTAAGTCATAAGTCATTACAAATAGAGAAAATATAGTTAAATAGAATCAGTAAGTACTACTTATTCAGATGACAAGTCAGACAAACACTTGTTACCTTTGTATAGAAGTGTGAAAATACTATTCACATCAATTATAACATTAGGATGGTAATTGTTTGCTTGACAGATAACAAGAAACCAGGTGATTCATATCACAAACTGGATTGTGATTCACAAAATTAACCACTTTCAAACAATCAATACCACAAGACGTGATGACAAATTTTTGTTGTTTATTTTTAAAGTACAATGCTGTGTAATGTAAATAAAAAAAATCATTCATACTATATAATATTCTGAAAATCGTAATGATTTAATTTTAAAGAGTCACATGATACCAGGGGCCTAACCACAACGTCTTATAGCATTCTCGTTTTGATATTACATTACTTCTGTCTACACCACTTCTACACTGGATAGATAGTAATAAAAGTAATATAAAAACAAGAATGCTATAAGAAGTCGCGATACCCGGGGCTCTGTTTTAACTAATCCAATCGCTTTAGTATAACATAGTATCGTCTCAGTATTGCCACTGTAGGTGCATTTTGGTATTCTTGTAGCCATTCCGTGATGATACCTACCCATTGTCATAGTGAAGCGATTGGCTTAGTAGAATCGGGGCCCAGGACCTGCTATTCACGAAAGTAGTAAGTTTTCTCTCAATGGAAATAGTTTCCTAAACCTTGTTTCACAGGAAAATTGTGCATACCATGATTTAAACGATATTAGTATCAAGACGCTTTAAAAATCATCATAAAATACAGCAGGTAAATTTTATGAGCCTAGTAACATATTGTTCTATGAACTTTCATGTTGTCATACCGCGAGCCTCTCCATGTATTTCTCGTTTCTAACGCTGGGTTAGCTTTGAGTCGTCTTTATTACCTGAAGCTCAGATTCTATCCGCGGTACCGACAATCACTTATGTCGCAATAACTTTGTTGTGACTATGTGACTATTCCCTTTCCTGGTTTTATTAGGCTTTGACACTATATCTTCCTGTGCAAGTCTGTTTCTTGCATTGCCTTCGCGTTTAAATTGCTGTTGTTGTATTGATTCCATTTCAATAGTTGGGTTTCAATGATACAGGCATAACAATTATGTCCTCATAATTATAATTATATCTTTCATTCTAAAATTTACGAGTAAATCCTTTTTTTAAGCTACATATCCCACTGTGGAGCAAAGGCATTTCTCCTAATCATCCTAAATCTATAAATTTATATATATATAGAATTTTAATGAAATTTGTCCTGGATATTGAGTATGCAATGAGGAAGAAAATCATCTGCTTTATATCTGAGTAGGAACCAAGTAGATGACGCCTATGTCAACAGCTAGTTAGAAATACATTATATTGATTTTAGTATTATGTCTTGAAACCCATTTGCCAAATGAACGTGGCAATACTTACAATTTAATGTTTATTGCACAAGAAGCACTAATAAAGCTTCAGTGGTGGTGTAAAGTACATTTAAGGTTCTTATATCACTTTTAGGCTGCATAAAAACTCTGTAAACAAGAAACCACTACTCAAAAAACCGCAAGCTTTCGACACTCATAAACATTATAATTCTCTATCTCCTATACATAAATTATAGGGCAGTCGTTAAATATCAGTTTTGAAGCGATTGCAGTGACATAAAGCTGCTTTGCATCTGCAACTTTATATTTACCTCAATTTAATCTAATATAATCTCTATGGCCTTATGATACGGTTTAGTTTTCATGTCTTGTTATGACTAAACTAGTTTTTCATCTACAACCTGGGGTTTACCGTCAATGTCTTCAAATTCAGTCTTTAGATCATTGAATTTATGGTTTATTTCAGCTTTAGTGTTGTCTTTATAATCTTTGGGTAGGAAGGTTTAGGCTTGCGCAATGTCAGCACGAGCCTTGTTGATGTACTTGTCTTATATTTGTCTCTACAACTGAAATTATCTTATTATTGTTCTTTAGATCTAGCTTTGTTGTGGTTCGTGTTGGCAGATTTGCTTCTGTTGTGCATCAACCTACAAAATGAGTTTTGATAATTTTATCAATCCCTATAATACTCACCATCATCATGATATTATGTGATGATGATGACCCGAGTTTCTTGTTTTTCACCTAATGTGTTGGTCACGATTTCAAACAGGTGTTAGATTTGAAGCTTAAAATGATCCTAAAAATACTATAAATACTTTGACTTTGGCGATACCAGCAAAGCAATTACTTTATTATAGCCTCCTAATGACCATTAGGATTAGGCGATAGGCACAAAAAGTATCTGATGAAAGTCAGGACAATTAACATTAGGTAGGTATTGCCGGCAATATTTACCGTAATACCGTATATATCTACCGTTTTAATTTTTATCCTGACTTCGTCAAGTGCATATAATTGCAGCTCGGTACGCTAACTAGTAAGTTTTGAACGAACCAGCACACTACCATCTATCCACCCACATGGTACCGCGGTCACAGCCCTAACTTCTATCCCAGCTTGGAACGGTAGGCTAAATACCATATTACCATGGCACTGGAGCGGTAAAACAGGCTAACTTCTCAGGGTACCAGGTGCACTACCCTTATAACTGATAATTTGAGCAATTTGGATTGGGCCAGTGTTGAAGCTGATAATGACCATAGTTTCACCACTCTGTGTGAAAATGCTGAAGTAGTAGTGAAAGCTGACTCCGGATGTTGTTTTGGGAACAGGGCTGGTATCGTCCACCTATTTGCATGGATGTCTTCTAAAGACATTATTACACTAGTGGTTCTGTAAGAACAGTAGACCTCGCCAGCCCTTATGACCATGCAATAACCGATGCTCTCCTCTTTCACTTTTTCTTTTTAGACTTATGAGCAAAAAGAGGTATTAGCTTTAGTCATTACTCGTGTTCCCCTGGTCCTTGGAGGTCAAATCTGATGTTTACGAGTTCGTCTCGTAAAGGCGTAGAGGACTGCGTAATCTGATTGCTACTTGGTATTTATACCTACGTAGGTATACCAACTAATAAAAATCTGAAATTTAAATCCTATAGCAATCTTCTCCCCTTTTTTTTTCACGTCTTGTGTAGAATTAAATCCTTAGTGTGTCTTTCAAATGTAATTGAAATCCGTTGATAAATAACGCTACAGCAAACTTCCCCCCTTTACCCCACTATTGTCCCCCCAGTCAAAAATCGCGATCGACTAAAAAAAAAAAAAAAATCAAGGAACATAATTGTATGCTCTCATTTCTTCAAAATCGATTGAAAAAAGCGACCTGTAGGCGAGAACAAACCGACAGCCGACAGACAGCGGACAAAAGCATTTTTGGTCAATCTCGAAATTGAGACGCTTCGCTCGCTTGGTCAATTATCTGATGCTGTCACTTGAAATCTCTTACAGTGTTTAAAATTTGATTTCTCTTTAAAAATTGTATCATTGTGTAACTGACTAAGTGATAAACAAGAGAGGAGAGACTTTAAATTTACAGTGTAGCTTTTTTTTGTATGGTAGTGGTGCACTAAGAAAATATTTTAGGAAATTCCCACGGGATGCCGCTGGGAACAATGTCCTAGGCGTTTCACAAGTTTCATACAAAGCTTAATTTCACAAGCATTTAAACTAGGTCGAGTTTGATAGATGACAAGGTGTTACAAGTATAATTATTTAGGCCTAGGCTTTCAAAACTGCTTCAGACAAAGTAGGTAATTTTAATGTTCATGTACCTATATAGTTGAGTTTTGATAGAATATGTTTTATAACTATAATAATACATAAATTTGCAAACTAGTATGCCTGTTGAAATTTTCCATAATTTTGTTTCCAATAAATCCAATACGCCCCTTAGCTACTTTTGGCTATTAGCTCTCCAATGCTTATTAATAAAAAGGTAGAGCAACAGGTGGTATATTTCACAACTTGACTGATCTAGGGAGATGTCAATTTAGCATATTCTGTACGCAAAATATACATAATTTGGTCGCAAATGGCTTGTAGGCTTGTTAGGTGTCATGATGATAGATTTTCGCACCGCGTCTGATATAAATAATAGTAATTATCATCATCTCTCTACCCTATATAACCCATTCTAGGTGGGGTCGGCTTAACATGTATTCTTCCCTCAATTTACTGTAAAGAACGTCATCTTAACATTTACTTCCTAACCTTATCATCAAATAAAAACATTCGTCTTTTATGCAAAATATTTTTTACAAAATACATTGAGACATTAAAGTATGAGGCATTGTAAACTTGCTTGTTTTTTTCAAAATTATTGGTATTTCAAATATACTTATTATAAATTAACCGCATCTGCAGTTGGTTGGTTGGTTCAACCCACCGATTTCAGATCCCGAGGTCCCGGGTTCGATCTCCATGGGAATTACAATATATTGTGCTTATTTTGGTTGGTGGTAGGACATTATTGAAGTCCGCCTGCTAGTCCTGCCAAGCTACCACCATCTTACCTAATTCTGTCGCCATAATAATAATTCTAAAAAAAATGTTGTGTTGCGGCATTTAGAGGTAAGATAGCCAGTTCCTCAGTTTTTTTGAGGATTCCGAGTGAAGTGCGCCTAAACCTTCGGCCCAATCTCAACTTGTAACCAGGTGAGATGAAAGCCAAGTGCTTACCCGTCGTACAATATAAAAATAAAAGTAAACTTTTAAAATGGTTCCGGAATTGAGGAAATATAGTTTTTCAGTCTGTTGAGGATACGTGAAGTGCGCTTCCACCCTTGGTGGCCTATAACTGACATCGTAAGATGATTGCTATTGGTTATCGTAGCCAAGCGCTTCTAAGGATCAGGTCTTCGATGGAGCGAGCTTTTCCTGGATAATAATACCTTTAAACTTTATTTCGAAGTAGGAAAGTTTACTATGGAAATACTACGTTTAAAAGTAGGAATATATCGCTCATTACATTACTTACCACAAAGATATTCCAATCACCTCTCAAAAACACGACACCTCCGTCACGAGCTAACGGTTATTCAATCAGGTCCTAGATATAGTACACGGTCTGGCCTAGGCCTGACCACTGCATACGGGATTATGTCACGAGCTCAGTTCTCAGGTGGTACGTTCCATGATATTGATGACCTGCATTGGAATAGTAAATTTGCATTTCGTCATTCATACATGCTAATGTGACAACGTCAAGGAAATGACATTGGTTATGTGTATTATGCGGTCGTCCATTGTATTCATTGGCTAGATCGTGAAATTCTTCGGCATATCATGAAAAGCCGCCATATCTTACATCGTCATCTTCGTTTGACGATGTGTTTAATTCAGGATTTGGTAGGTTACAGCAACTGGGTAAAGCTGGAATGAGTGTGTAGCGTCGGGGTGGTCAAAAGATCATCTTCGCCACACCTACCGATACGAACATTGTTCATTTTTTTTTATGAGTTTCCGATATGCCCAGTACCGAGAAAATTCATGATCTAGCCCATTTTACAACGACTTTGATATACCTACAAGTTGACGTTAACGACACCCGTAGGCTGAGTTGAAGGGGTTGATTCTCGATACTTACGCGTACAAGGCGCTTGCTTATGCGCAAAATTGGCTTGATACAGACTCGCGCTAGTTTCTTAAAGAAGCAAGTGGAGAGAAGGAAAATCTATTCACAATTTATTTTGACAGCATATAATTTAAACTTATGGCGGAGTAATTCATTAGGCTACTATTGTGATTGTGTTTGTATGAAATAGATGAATGTTTTTCTTTTGCACCTTCTACACATAGCTTATAAACAAACTTCCTAAGGAGGAACTAGTTCTATACTCTTTGTTTACCCAAAAAAACATTTTAGAGCCCAACAAAATCAAAACGTCCTTAATAAGCTGACCGTTTTTTAATTACCTGACTGAAACCCTTCAATTATCTGACCGTTTAAATGAGAGCCATATAATAACAGAATGCCCGTCCCCACTCCCAAGGATGCAAGGTGTCCCGCCCACAGTTTGTAGGCGTACAGGTTTCTGCAAGTTTCGACACAAAACCAGATACACTGACTTCTGGTTTCATGTTTCTGCGTCTCAGTCAAGCTTCATGTACTTACTTACGTACATTAAACAGTGAGAATCTATCATAATCATCATTCCAGTACCGATCACTGACAAGGGCCTCCCAAGTACAGTGACAGATACGCCATATTCACAACGCTTGGCAAGCGTATTGGCTCTCGGTCTATACTAAACAGTCATTACCATAATCATATTTTTTCTAAATATTTTGATTATTTTCAATAAATTTACTAATCAATATGAACAATGTTATCTAACTATTTACAATAGGTAAGGTCTATAGACTAAACGGCTGCCAGAGCCAGCCTTAGGGTCTCGCGTAACCTAATTCAAAATCCCCGCAATATTTTTGAAAACCTGAAGTTCTCCGGCTCTCCACGGATCCAAGGGTTCCCCAATAGACTCAAATATGTTTTTTTATACAACTTGGAGACGAAACAACCAAGCAAACGTTAAGGTTAAGCGCATCTCTTGCCTATAACAAAGACATACTGCGTAGGTCACATCCACAAAGAAAATGGCCTACGCGGCACTGCATTGCGATCGTCAACTTGAGGCATAAAGGTGTTAAGCCTCGCGTGCCCGTAATTTCACCGTCAAACATAGGTGCTCTTCTAACCGGAACACAGCAATGCTGCATGGCGGCTGAAATAAGTATGGTGGTAGTACTTCCCCGGACAAACCCTTTTACAAAGGGCTCTACTGCTAAAGATTTTAACCGCCTCTGTGGTCTAGTGGTTCAACACACCGATTTCAGATCCAGAGGCCCGGGTTCGATTTCTATGGAGAGTACAATATATTGTGCTTGGTTTGGTTGGTGGTAGGACCATCTTACCTAGCTCTGTAGCCATAATAACAATTCTTTAAAATTGTTGTGTCCCGGCATTTAAAGGTAAGAAAGCCAATTCCTCAGTTAGTTGAGGATTCCGGGTGAAGCGCGCCTCCACCTTCGGCCTTATCTCAACTTGTAACCTGGTAAGATGAAGGCCAAGTGCTTACCCGTCGTACAAAAAAAAACGTATGTAAGCTGTACATCATAAATTTGAAACTGAAGATGCACCAGGAAACTGATGCATGAGATCAGTACATCCTCGATCGTGCGCGCAGCGAATCGAAACTGTGTCAAGTACAAACCGATTTGTGATTCATTTTTATGCGCAAGGAAATTGCGATGTGTTCTGCGCGGATCTTAGACAAGATCATATGTTTTGTTTTATCATGGTTGCGTTTATCACAAATATGTATTTTTATACCTATATCGCCATGCACGCTTTGCAATCTAAACGGTAAGATAGATTTTGAGGTGTGAGTTTTTTTAAAGTACGACTGGGAAGCGCTTGGGTTTTATCTCAATAGTAAGCAGCAATATTGTGCTTGGTTTGGTTGGTGGTAGGACTTTGTTGAAGTCCGCCTGGCTAGCTACCACCATTTTACCTAATTCTGTCGCCATAATAACAATTCTAAAATTGTTGTGTTCCGGCATTTTAGTGGTAAGATAGCCAGTTCCTCAGTTTGATGAGCATGCCGGGTGAAGTGCGTTTCCATTTCCGGCCTTATCATAACTTGAAAAATAAGGTGAGAAGAAGGTCAAACACATATTCGTTAACAATAAAAAAGAGGTTTTGATTAGTTTGTCTACATTGTCGTAGGTAACTTTTAACTTATGCGATAAAATTTTACTTGGGGGAGGCGAATCAAAAATTTTATGGCTTTTAAAAGTTTTTTGGGTGTAGTATCATATAGTACGTATGTATTTACAAAAAGTATTTAAGTATTCTATCCGTAATCTAGTACCCATATTACAAGCTATGCTTAGTTTGGGGCTAGATGGCGCTGTGTAAAATTAATGTCCTGTAATATTTATTTATTTATTTACTACAGCAATTCGTCATTTCAGATTTTATATAATCTATCGATGTATTTTATACTCTTTTTGGGTCTATGTTTCATACATTATTTCTGTCCTTCTATTTAAATTGGATTAAAAATTGTTAAAAGGCAGGTTTCCCAAACATGTATTAGAAAATGCATTACAAGATAATCTAATAATAATCATATTCATAGTGAACATAGTCTACGTGGCAATGCATTGCGCCCTAGACTGACTTCGTTTCCCCGTGGGAGGTTCTCTGATCGGTGAGAAGTTTCTCTTGACCAAGCTGTACTTAAACATACGGATGTGTTACATCCGTTTTCATCATTTAACCGCCTCTGTGGTCTAGTGGTTCAACCCACCGATTTCAGATCCAGAGGTCCTGGGTTCGATTCGGTTGGTGGTAGGACTTTGTTTTCCGCCTGGCTAGCTACCACCATCTTACCTTATCTGTCGCCATAACAACAATTCTAAAATTGTTGTGTTCCGGCATTTAGAGGTAAGATAGCCAGTTCCTCAGTTAGTTGAGGATTCCGGGTGAAGTGCGCCTCCACCTTCGGCCTTATCTCAACTTGTAACCAGGTGAGATGAAGAACAAGCGCTTCCCCGTCGGACAGTAAAAAAAAACCGAAAAGGGTTTATATAGGTCGTTATGTAACTACCTCATTATTATAATGTCATACATGTAATTCTTATATTTTATAATAGGTACACACTATAATTACATACGTAGCAAAAATACAAGTAAAGAGTCTTCTACCAGTAAACCTTTGAGAAAGGGGCAGCAATGCACGAGAAATTAAAATAGTTCAAAAGTTATTAGCCATAAAGACACCGTGGGATCAGAAATAGAACAATAAGTATGACGTCATATCTGTTGGTTATTCACTAGTGATCGGTTCAATCAAATTAACTTTTCAAATCGAATAATGACCTGCGCATGCGCTCAAGAGGCAATTTGAATGTCAAAGGCAACTGCTGAGGCAGAGGTAATTTAAGCTTTGTAGGGATGGGAAGAGTTAGGTCAGTCTTGGTCTTGAAGCTCTCAAAAAAAATCTTTAAGTCCTTTTTTTACCAGACGATGGCGAAGCACTTGGTTTTCAACTCATATGGTTTTTTGTTATGATGAGGCCGAAGATGGAAGCGCCCTTCACCCGGAATAGTGGCATATTTTGTAATGTATCGCTCGTAAAAAAAAAATAACAAAAATATAATTATTACTGTTTTCCAAACAAATAGCAATCCTAACTTAAGATATTAGGGCTAAATGTGAGCTAGTGTTCGTTATGACCTTGACAGACAACGATTATGACGTTTTGGTGGGGTTTTAGTAATACACCTACGCGCGAATGGTGCAAAATCTTGGTGCTCTGTTTTTTTTTAAATTTTTTACTAATGTAGGTAACTATATTAGTAAAAAACACTTCACTGCACTTATCAATACGATAGCCAAGACTGGTCGTTATCATAAACATTATGTGTGTGAAAAGGTTTAGGTTCGACATTGAACGCTTGTGGGTTGTCGCGTGATTCGGAGTTCAAAAAGTTTCGTAACATTTCAAGACTGCCTACCCCATCTCTAACTGACTGTACTCATGGTACAAAACTACTACCAATTGAAGTCATTATCATCAGTAAGGTACTGACGCGCACAAATCATTACACAGATTGATTTATAATTGTGATGCACTCTCATAGAAATACCATAAAAAATATTAGACGCTTGTCTTGGATGAAAAAGTTCCGAAGGATTTTTTTATCGGTGAAAGCCAAGCGTTTGACCAATCACTTGAGAAACAAGTAGATGTGGCCTATGAATGAGCACACTTGTCTAAAATGAGCTAATTCACTCTGGACCTAAAGACTCCATGATTCTTCTTGTGCGTAAAAACAGACGAAGGCAACGAGTTCCAATCCTGACCGGAACTAATGATAAAGGTAGAGTATGTTTAGTTTTTGTAATATTAACTTTGCTGTGCGAAGTTTTATAGCATGAACTACTATCGCAGCTTATCCCATTACCTTCATTATCTGCCAATTACCGGACGTTTTGCCATTCTAAAAATGCAACAAATTATTCAAAAATGACCCTTCACTTAATGAAAATACGACCAATTGGTGCAAAGACCAATTGCACAATCTGATACGTATAAGTCATGCTAAATTGTATCTTTGCTAGGCAAAAATACAGTTCAATTTGGCTAACTCTACTTTTATTAAGGATAATAATGGTGGATAATATCAGTTCTTGGGATTTAAAATACCTACTCGGAAAATGAAGGAAACGACAGTGGTCTTTTTGCGATTGCAAACATTTTTTAAATACGCTGAAGTTGTAATGATAGGAAGTAATAAAAAGCTTAATTCTAACTCAAGATGACGATAGATCCAATCATAAATGTCTCGGTGCTCTCATTACATAAAACATATTAACAATGACATAAATTTTGATATAACGGGATTTGAACCAGCGAAAATTAAGTAGCAAGGATTATGTTAGCCAGGCGGACTTAAGCAAAGTACCACCAACCAAACAAAGCAAAATATTGTACTCCCCTGGTGATCGAACCCGGAACCTTTGTATCTGACACCAGTGCGCGAACCAATAGACCATAAAGCCGGCTATGTTGTAGATTAGACATTTTATGTCACAATTAACTTATTTTTTTTATAGTTTGTTACGAATTTTAAGATGATCATAAAATAACAAGACACTTTTTCCTACCATCAACGTTTTACTGAGTTATTTAAGGCGTAGCGTACACTAACCGCACCAGATGCGTACAAATTCCAAAATTTTTATGACACGCTTAAACAACACGTGCCCCCGTGCGCGTGCGCATTATTGTGGATGTAAATAAATACGGCGATGAAGTTGCTCGCGTTTTGTGTAAACACACCCTTAGTTAGGGTGTTTTTAGGGTTATGCTGTCGCTGAAATTGTCTGTAAGTTTTAGTTTTACCAGCCACGCACCAGATTAGCTTCTTCGTGCTCAATAGATACCTTCAGATACTAACCCTTTAATTCTTTATTGCAAACTACTTCATCCAGGGTTATCTATAAGAAAATTCTTTATTAAGTTTGCCCAATCTTTATTAGTGCAATATACAATTTTCTATTTAACTATCTATTCAGCAATTACAGTATCATAACTTTCAGTATGAAAGCCGCGACTGTTGCGGCTTAAGAATCAACCTACTCTGGCAACGGTGGATATCGTAAAAGCCTACCTGTAAGTATAATATACTTTATTGCACACACGCAGAAACAATAGTAGATATAAGCGGTCAACAATTCACCTGTCAAACGAAGGTGATGATGGCAAGTCCAACTCCAATTCTGGTTGCTCTTTGGGCCGATGATGATATAGATGGAGGCATTACTGTCATCTCTGCTATCTGGGATGGCTTAGCCAAATATCCTCTCGAAGCCCTGGACTCAATTGAAAGTCGTGTTGCTACGCTCATAGGTGATGATTCGTTTGTGGAGGCCAATTTGCAGAGCCTTGTATATTACATAGACGGCGGGATGCCAGGTTGTCTGTGTTTTATAATTCCACTTCGGCGAGTGTGCGCATGATATCTTTGCCCTAATTTCTCCATCCCCTTACCACCACAGCTTAACAGACGTACGGCAGGCAGTACAACTGTTTTTTCGCACGAGAACAATCTTGGAGTCTTTAAGACCACTCTGGAATTTGGAATAGGCTTAGACAAGAATGCTTAATCTTAGGCCACATCCTTACTTGTTTTGTAACGTGGTCAAACGCTTGGGTTATCACCAATTAAAAAATGCTCTGCTGCCCTTCTTCTGATGATATCAGTTAGTCGGCTTTTATGACATCTGCAAGAGTTTGGTGCCATTGCAAGTAACGCGCGTGCGGCAGCTAAATATATACCGGTTTCTATACAGAACCAAACATGAAAAGTTTCATGCTTATTGTTTTTCAAAACACGGTGTGGGGTTTCACTTTGAAGTTGGTTGTTTGTTTATCGAAAGTAATACATGGTTAGCTCTATGCCGACACACGGAGACAAAAAATACGTCTATCGATATCTTCAAAGTTTGTTTCTAAGGTCAGCTGAGGTCATGAGACACAGGGACCGTTAGCGAGGTTATGCGATACGGGGACCGGTAGCTGAGGTGATGCGACACAGGGACCGTTTGTACCAGTCCGTGGGTATGCCTGTTTTCTTGTAAATAGTTAACAGGTAATCTGACCTTCAATGATTTAATGGCAAATGCTCATAGTGTCGGCTTCCGTAACGGAACAGCTCAGTTATAACGTAGTTTTCATATAAAATGTATTCTCTTTTTATGTGTATGATTTTTATATAATTATTCACTAAAAAATCATGAATGAAATTAATTGGCTAATACGCTGTTTTTGGTACTCAAAAACACCTTGCTTTTTTATTCGCCTCTGTGGCTTTATGGATCGCCCACTGGTGTCAGATCCAGAGGTCCCGGGTTCGATCCCCAGGGGAATACAATATTGTGCTTTGTTTAGTTGGTGATAGGACTTTTTTATGTCTGTCTGGCTAGCTACCACCATCTTAACTAATTCTGTCACCATAACAACAATTCTTTAAAAAAATGTTGTGTTCCGACATTCAGAGGAAGGATAGCCAGTTCCTCAGTTTATTGAGGATTCCGGGTGAAGTGCGTTACCCCCTTCGGCCTTAACATGAAAAATCTGGTGAGATGAAGCCCAAGCACCTTCGAAGCACCACAAATTTTACCATCCTCCCCGGTACCGGGCCACATCCACCGGGCCAGATGACACTATATCAAAATTTGGCGGTCATGTATTTTACTTGTTTTCTGTTGTTCTTGGGCATATCATACTAGTTGAAAACATTCAACTAGTGCTATATATTTTTTTTATTGAATGCTTGGTCTTCGTCTCACCTGTTTTTCAAGTTATGATAGCCAAAGGTGGAAGCGCACTTCACCGGAATCCTCAACAAGCTGAGGAACTGGCTATAATACCTCTAAATGCCGGAACACAACAATTATAGAATTGTTATTATGTTGACAGAATTAGGTAGGATGGTGATAACTAGCCAGGCGGACTTAAACAAAATTCTACCTCCAACAAAATGTCCAAGAACGAAGTAATGTTACAAAGCAGCACAATGCCTTGAGACACGACATTTGATAGGTAATGTCGAAGTCATGCAAGGGTGTCGTCATTCACTCCTCTTTATAGGTGTATGCATCGTGATATGCCAGCTTTCCCAACTTAAAACTAACATTTCAATTATGAATCGTAGACTGTATTAATTTTATTGTAATATACCATAAGCTTAATGATTTTTGCGCCTTTTAGGGTTCTGTAACCAAAAGGTGCCACCTGACCCTATTAGTAGGCCTACGCTATCTGGCTGTGCCGATTCGTAATTTGGTTGAAATTTTCAGAAAATATGAGATACAGACAATATGATAAAAATAAAAAAACATTCAGTTCAAAAATATGTCAAAAAAATATATTTATTAAGGTTTTTTTATTTCTAGCTCTATATTAAAAAGTACATTTACTAATACTTGCTAAAACTAAACGCACGTGAGTTAGACCCACAAATGTGCTTCAGTCTAAATGTAAAAACCGTAATTTTACGATCGAAATTACGAATTTGATATCGAAAATACATATATATTGCATGCTTTGTAAGTTATCTATATGTTTATTATGAATGTCTGTAGCAGCATTTTTATTCAGCAAAGATTGGAATTCCATGTACATATATAAATCCCCTAGATAGACCGCTACCAACCTTCTATCCTGGAGATCTATCAAATAATATTTTAAAATTTAGTTCCTCTAGACGTTCTATTTTAGAATTTATTATTTTTTTAGCTCTTAGCTCTTGACCTTGATGTGTACCTACTTGCACAATTTGCACATGCAAAATGATAGAGCAAGCCTTCCCAGAAGGTACTCTTGACATTAAGGTCATAACACAGTGACAATACAAACACTTGAAGCAGATATTTACATTTTTTTTAAAGTACAATACGCTGGCCTGGTTCTAAGCCGAGAACGCGACAACTTTGCGTGGACCTGAAAGATAGAAATAGAAATGTAAGGGATAAATGTATTTATTCAAATTTTATACTCAATCAGACAATCACTAATGAGATTTCATAGCTTCCGACAAGTATCAACGCGTCACACCGCACAAAGAACATATCTAAGCATCGTAATATATCAATAGTAAACAAAGTCCCTAACATTAGCGGCGAACGCAGGTGTTCGGCAATTATAATCTAAGTGCTAAACCTAGAAATAGTGTCAAGGCTAGCTATAGAGGACAAGACCCGTACCGCAGAACCCTGAATAGTGTCTATTGCAGACTAAAGTATCACTCGAGGGGAATTAGCGTTATTTTATGATTGAAACTGGCCACTCCGCTCAGTTAGTAACTGCACTCTACGCCGCAGGTTGTGGGTTCAAATATTATAGTACAAGCTATGCTTAGTTTGGGGCAAGATGGCGCTGTGTAAAATGTCCTGGCCTGTAATTTCCACCCAGGACAATTATTTGTGCGAAGAACATATAGGTTTTTTCCGAGTTTGGGTGAAGTATTATATCATAAGTAAGTATATAAATTGTGAATATATGTATTAATATTCTCCGTGATTAGGATCCCATGTAATAAGCTTTATAGGCTTTTATTTTACCAGAAAATCAGCATGGTACTGGTCAAGATCAGTTTGATTTTTTGTTTGCACGACGGGTAAGCACTGGGCCTTCATCTCACCTAGTTTAAGTAACTCCGAACAGCGGGTAGATTGGACGATTCAAAGTGATCCTAAAAAAACTTAATGAATTTGACTTTGAATTTGATCGCTATGATTTTTTTTCCATCAAGTTTTTTTAAACCAAAAATAAAATGATCCATGTAAATCTAATCATTTTCACAGTTCGTAATGCACAAAAAAGATCTATAGCTATAGATTTTTTATTTATTATTATCTAACGGTATATGTTGTTCAAATCCGTCCAAACAAAATATTATAGTATTTTTTTGATTTAGTATTATTTTTTGTGTTTTAGTTATTTTGTTGATTCATTGTGACCGTCTCTGCTATTATGAGCCTAAAGACAATGTAACGATAGCTCATTTTACAATACAAGCAGCTTGAAGTGAACCACAACTACCAAAGCTTGAATTGCAATTGCGCGGAATATTGTTTACGTTGGGCTATTTCGCGTAATTCCGTATTAAGTTGTATAATGGTTTTGAATTAAAGTAATTTTATATAACCGTTGTGCAGCTTGACCGACTAACTGACTGACTGACGCAGTCTATTAACATAGTAGGTAATCTGCAATGCTTCTGTCTCGTCTAAGACTCGTCATTCTATTTTTGTACCAAAGCAAAGGTTAACGTTATATCATGTTACAGATAACCCTATATAATTAAGAGGCTACCCTAGGTTCGTAAAATGAGAGGGACGGTGCTATACGTAATTGCACGTAGCTGAGAGATAGAGGTGATCAGGATTTCATTGCAATAAACCACACTTGTTAATTATGTGACAACTAAAAAAGATTTGGAAAATAAAGAACTCAGAAACAAGATAATAGATACTACACAATAGTTCGTTTTTAGTCAAAAACGACAAAAAATGTTATGAAATTTCAAATATAGATTTGGAAATATATGAAAAATACAGTAATAAAAACTGTTTTTCGTCGAGAAAATATTCACTTGAAGACAATTCAAAAAAATATTATGCAGCTTTGTGCAGAGAATAATCAGTGGTTTAAAACTTATTTTAAATAGAACAGCCTCTTAAGTTTCAGAACAGCGCAGCTCACAACCTGAACTCGGTTAATTACCACCTAATTGGACATTTACACTCAATGCTTCATTTCGGGCGTGGATCAAGTTAAAAGCTTAATTCATTCAACGTTTTTACGGTATTTTATTTACCGTCTATATATATCCGTCACATAGCTAATTATTATCGAAATCTGGTTTTATAAATTATTAAATCTAAGCGCTATCAAAAATATTTTATGACGCTTATTGTGTGGCAATATTGTGCTATATACTGTTCACCTCTCCCCCAATAGCGCGCCCTTCACCTGTTCAAAGGTAACCACGTCACATGTTTAAATATAAAATAAATAAATATTAGAGGACATTAATTTTACACAGCGCCATCTTGCCCCAAACTAAGCGTAGCTTGTAATATGGGAACTAGATTACGGATAGAATACTTAAATACATACGTACTATACGATACAACACCCAAACACATTCATCACAGAAATGTTTGTCCTGGGTGGGAATCGAACCCACAGCTTACAGCGCAGAAAGTAGAGCTACTACCAACTGAGCTACGAGGCCTGTTATATATTTATGTACTACTAATACAATATTGATTACTTTACTATCTCTGCATATATTATTTGTGTACATTTTCAATTACTATCTATTATTTTACTTACTATTTTATGTTTATTTTAAGGTATTTATTTTATATTTCATAGATTTTTCCCTCATACATGTTTTTCTATGATTTTATTGATATTATATGTTCTATCACTTCATAAGGTCGATTTACTGGACTGGGTTACAACAGAATATCAGCGCTGACCTGTGTTATAGTGAGGCATAATGCTGAGTTGTGTTCCATTTGCTGCTGTAGCACACAGCACAAACTGTATTCACTTATTACTCGTATTTTTCTGTTTGATAATTTCACACTGTTATGTTAACGTATGTGTGTTATAATAGTAAATAAATTAATGTCTATGCCTACTTTAGTCTACCTCAACAATAATTCTAAATTATAGTGCTCTGGCATTTAGGGGTAATATAGTCAGTCCCTCAGTTTGTTCGGGATACCGGGTTCTAAATGCGGGAACACAACAATTTTAGAATTGTTATTATGCCGATAGAATTAGGTAAAATGGTGGCCGGATTTAAATTAAGTCATACCACCAACCAAACCAAGCACAATATATTGTACTCCCCATGGGGATCGAACCCGGGACATCTGGATCTGAAATCGGTGGGTTGAACTACTAGACCACAGAGGCGGTTAAGTCAACTCTTGATAAAAAAAAACTCTAGTTACTCCAATCTTGCACCAGCCCCTATGTTGGTAAAACACACGGCTTCTTTCATCCCGCAACTTGACACCGTCGGTATTGGAGAGCGTTGCATTAAACACTGCTTATATTCACTAGGCATTGATAAGAGAAAGTGCTCTTTTTAGTTTTATTATCAACAACAGTTAGTATACTTCCACTATTGGACAGACCACAGTTTTTTTTTAGAAACTAACAAAAGGATCACAGTGGCTTATATACTTAATGAATTCATTTAACTTCAATGATTCCCAATGTAGGTTAAATCTAAAAAGTTTTTTTTAGACAAATGTTACTATAGTATACACTATACTATGGTATAAAGTGACTTTTTAGATGACAGACTGTGATTATTATTAATTTGACTTTCGTGCGCAAGGTCTGCCGGCAGGATTTCGCGCCACGCTAGTCTTAATGACATTATCCGTCGAGCGTTTACCAGTGTCAATGTGCCAGCCGTTCTTGAACCGAATGGTCTGTTACGTGATGATGGTAAGCGGCCCGACGGTATGACTCTTGTCCCTTGGGAAATGGGTAGGCCTTTGGTGTGGGACGCTACCTGCGTCGACACCCTAGCGCCATCTCATCTGCCTGGGACATCAGTTAGGGCTGGTGCGGCGGCTGATTCGGCCGAGGATCACAAAAGGCGCAAATATAGTGGTCTCGACAGAGCTTACCTATTTGAGCCTTTTGGGGTGGAGACCTTGGGTCCGTGGGGAGCCGGTGCCCTCCGGGTTTTCAAAAATATTGCGGGGCTTTTGATTGAGGCGACACGTGACCCAAGGGCTGGCTCTTATTTAGGCCAGCGAATTAGCATAGCTATTCAGCGTGGCAATGCAGCCAGTGTCTTGGGCACGCTTCCGTCTGGTACTGGTCTGGAACAGTTGAGTTACCTATAGGCCGTTTGTAACGGTCCTTAGGTAATCTGACTGATTCCTTAATTTGACATCTACAATTTCAATTAATTATTTTATACGAACCTGTACTATGTTCGAGCAAATAAAAATGTATTTATCCTTGTATGTTCTCTGCTGCTGTCCTCGTTATAAGTTGCTGAAGTTGGTATAAACTTGTGGTTACCACACTGAAAGTAAGGAACCAAGCTTAAGCTATCTGTGAAGGCATATTTGCCGAAAGACCAACAAATGGGGTCAGTGAGTCTTTTAGTGGAGACCACGTCTAGGCAAGCGTAGTGTAGGAAACCCTTGAGCTAGATGGAAAGACGACCTCCGTATAATGGAGGGTAGAGAGCAGATGGGAGTGTCCTACATCTAGCTGTGGACCTGATGGATCTCACTCTTTTAAAACTTCCACTTCGATTTGCCGCCTAGCGTAATTTAAGCTAGTCAGTAGAGATACCGTTGATCTATTGTGCTTTCGGCTTGCCATTAGCAATGCTCAGGTAGGTACTGTGAGTAGTTTGAATAGTTTTTTTTTGTTATCGTTTTGTGATGATTCGTAATTCTAAGTTGTATCTTAGGACAGTCGGAGCAGTGCGTAGTTCGAAGGCTTTATATATTTCTTCACACTTTTTTTGGTTAATGGTAGGACTTTGTTTAAGTCCCCGCCTGGTGCTAGACCATCTTATCTAAGTCTGTGGCTATAACAACAATTCTAAATTGTTACCTATGCTCCGGCATTTAGAGGTAAGATAATCAGTTCATAAGACAGTTTGGGATTCCGGGTGAAATGCGCTTACACCTTCGGTCTCATCATAACTTGAAATCAGAGATGGAGGCCAAGCGCTTCCCTGTCGTACAATAAAAAAAGGTAGCAAAAATTAATAGCAAACTTCCACCACCGTAAAATTTAAGATCGCTTAAAGTGTTCCAGAAGTTGAGACTTTAATCAGTAGATATTAGCAAGTTGAAGACGCCATTTTGTCCAATGGTGGTCGTAACATAAAATTCTACGAGTGACTAAAGCCGGTAGACGGTACTTGAATTTTAAAAATGGCTACTTATTCAGTGATCTTCGGTCATCGATTTGGTTCAAGTTTAGTTATTTTTCTGCAATTTTTCTGCCCCAATCATATGCGATTGGGGTAACATTTTTTTGCTTTTTTTATACCACTTTTGTCTCTAACAGGCATACGGCCCACCATATTTAAAGCGGTTACCATCGCCTATGGACGCTAGCAACACCAGAAGCATTACTTGCGCATTGCCGGCCCTTTTAAAAATTTTAAAGGCCCTTTTTTAAAAACCCGATACTGTAGCTGGTAGGGAAAGCCTCAGCAGGGAGGTCATTCCACAATTTAATAGTTCACAGGAGGAAGTTCCTCTTGAACCTTAAGATGTGGATTTTAGTGATATACAAAGGGCTACCCTATTATTAAACCTCCGCTGTCCGTCTGCTTGTCTGTCAGCGGGCTGTCCTCATGAACCGTGATAGGTAGACAGTTGACATTTTCACAGATTGTGTATTTTTATTGCCGGTATAACAATTGATCACAAAAATGAAATTATATTCAAATAAAAGGGAAATAAAAATAAACACGATAAAAAAAACATGATGTTTTGACTTGTAAGGTGGGTCTGAGCCTGTGGTGTGCGTATCCGCACTTGACTGGGTTATTTTATACAAGGGTCAGCTATTGACCTTGAAACATGCCAGGCGATAATGAGCTCTACAATTTCTTCTAAAGATACCACTTGATGAAAGACTCATGTATCCTGCCAGTTACTACCATAATATAAAGCAATCCTTTGTTTTGATTAAACTGAAATTTACTAAATACAGCAATATGTGTGGACCATTCCCTAAATTGGCCAATAACTTAAACAGCTTACTTTGTTATCCAAAGTGCTAGTTTGGAAGAAATGGAATGTGGTGAACTGGCCGAATTTATGCCTAAAGCAGGGAGCTACAAGCGCCGAGTATTTTTAAAGTAGAAAATTCATTAGCCACGTTGAGAGGATTTTGGTGTACGTAAAACTTATGGGTTCACGTCAACGACTTGATAATGTGACAGCGTCAACCACATGTCAATGTCATGCGTCAGACCAGCATGGTAAAACAAGTAAAAGCTGTCGCTGATTTAAAAAATAACTATATATTTTTATTATAAATTTAATTATATTCACATCAATATGTATTTTTTTGCTAATGCTTTTTAAATTATGATTAACTTATATATTATTCAATTTCTTTGTAAAAAAGTATTGTATTGGTTCATTTTTTTTTTATTATTTTGTTCCTCAATCTTAGGTGTAAAAAATACTTCAGAAATGTTTTATGTTTTCGCTCTGACGGCAATCCCACGACTGACTTTTCACAAAAAAAAAACACACACACATTGCACAAAGCTAGTACTTGAAATATTAAAATGAATTGTTTATTGTAACGTGACATGTGAAAGAGACATATTTTGTTGCAAGACGGAGTAGATCTTGACTCGAGGTTAAGAAGTGGTTACGAAGAGGTTAATCTACTCCGTCGTACCACAAAATATGTCTCTTTCACATGTCAAGTTACAATAAACAATTCATTTAAATATTACAAGTACTAGCTTTGTGCAAGTGCTACCTTTGACAACCCCCTAGTAGGTGATCCTCATATCCACGCTCTGTGTGATCAGAGGCAAATCTTTAAAAGGGGAAAAAGTCTTGAGTCAATTACTGTTACTTTGTGCTAAAGGTAGACGAGATGCACGATAGTGTGAGTCTTCCCAGTAGAAATTAGCTCTACCGTGCACCTAACGTAAACCTAACAACCTCTAATGCCTTCTACATTTCTACATATGAATAATATGGCGTCAAAATAACTTTTTTTTTTGTTGAACAAATAGATAAAAACAACATTAGTTAACTAATTTTATGCTATTTTTAAAGGGGCTGGATATACAAATGTAAAAAAAAGTTGCACTTAACTTCACTTGTTATTGCTTGTTTTGTCTCCATGTTGTATTAGATCCTGAGTTACTTTTTCAATAAATAATTGCAAACATCGATAATAATCATTTGACATTATGTAATTCATTACAGCATGCAAAATCAGTTATTATATTTTGTATAATATTTTGTCATCAACTTGGGTAAGTCTTCATTTATTGATGAGTGGAAGAATCAACAGATGCACTTGTCTTGTGGGAGGGTCTCTTTCGCCCAAAGTAAAATTACTCCTTCAGGAATACATAGGTAAGAGATTATTTAATGCATAACTAAATAATCTCTTGATAATGCTATTCATTTATTAGATAGTGCTTTTGAAATACATATGCTATAATATAATTATAGCCGCTAACGCGTAGACGCTTAGATAAGTCACATTAATTAAGCTTTGAGTCTCAAAAACAAACTATCTAAGAGATTTGGAATACTGACAAAGTGATGCTATAACAAAGTGCGCACGCTGTTACCAGTTTACAGAATGAATGTAGCCTAAAGCTTGTGTATTTATTAATATCTTTACGGTCACAACGGCTCATAAAGGGTATTATTTAGTGCTCAAAGCAGACTGTGATAATATTAGTTTAGAGCTTCTTATGGCTGGATTATGTCTCTTGCAATCTTGCCGTTTCGAATAGGTTTCTTGCGCAAGTAACACTTCAAGTGGATGACTTTAATAGGTAAGTAATAACGAAATATTATACAGTAGAGGATGCTTTCATTAGGTATTAGGGTAGCAGTCGGATGACCTAAGGACCGTTACACATAGTCTTTTGATCCAGATGAAAGCACGCTCGAGACCCTGGCTGCAATGGCACGCTGAATAGCAATGCTGGCCTAAATGAGAACCAACCTTTGAGTCACGCGTCGCTGCAATCAAAAGCCCCACAAGATTTATGAAAACCTGGAGGGCACCGGCTCCTCACAGATCCAAGGGCCTCAAAAGGCTCAAAAACATAAAAAATAAAATATATTGAATTATTATATATAGTGATCGGTAATGTTACATTGTCTTATCAGGATCTGTTCAGGAAGGTGATTAGCAACACGTTATGTTGCTTTTTTAGACTGGACTTCCAGCCTTATTTGTGGTCTTGTAAAATTATGAGGGAATGTATAATAATAATATCTTATTTACGTATATTTTAATCCAGATGAATAGTAGCTTTACTGCAATCACCAATCTGCATGCCAAGCACGGTGGTTATGGCAAGACCCTCCAGCTTTGGAAGAGGCCCTATCTAACACTGGACTGTACACATGCTGGCTGTCTATGATGATACGAGTGTTAGTAAATGTTTTCTGCAAAACGGTATTTTTTCTTGTCGGCTAAAATAGCCAGTGACGTGCCAACCATAGCTGTCACTCGAAAAGCCCGTCTTAAATAACTTAAAGCCAGTTTTACACTCGTAAAACATTATAACGCCATTTCGGTCACCCCACATAATCTCCTGATCACAAAAACCATCATTATGTTTTACAGGGTGCTTCGTTTGAAATGTAAACTAGGCTTACTTTTAAATCTTTGAAGCCACTTGAGCTATTTTAAAAAGTTTTTGCTTTTTTTTTTTTTTTTTATTCATACATCCCATCATAGGTACAACATACATGGAAAATATTTTAGTTGATAATATGGACTTACATATTTCCAAAATAATCAACAATTAAACATACAAGAGAAGCAGTCGGGTTACCTAAGGACCGTTACAAACGGTCCATAGGCACCTAACTCAACTGTTCCAGACCAGTACCAGACGGAAGCGTGGCAAATATACTGGCTGCATTGCTACACTGAAAAGCTATGCTAATTTGCTGCCCTAAAAAAGAGCGAGCCCTAAGTGATAGAATAGGACTGTTCTGTTAACTTTAGTTTTTAAATTTCTCAAATTTTTTTTTTTTTATTTATTTAATATTTACATTGCCATTACAGTATAAAACCAAATTATCAAATGTCCAATATTATTTTGATGTACAATAAATAATTTTAATTTCAGTCCTATTTATTAATTTGCTTGATTATTTGTAACCTTTTATCGGCTAAACGGCTGAGCGTATAATAATTAAATTTGGCATAAGTAAGCCTGTGCTTTAGTGGCTTTAGTGATCAACACAGGTTACTAATTATCCGGATAGGCTTCACGTGGGCGGCGCCGCGGGGTAATGCTAATTCTTTATAGGTTGTAAGATCCATTATTGACCTTAGAGTTTCTCCTATGAAATTGAATCAATGGAACAATATTGTTCTATTTTAAACAACATGGGAAAATTCGACCACTTGATTGAATACAAATAAGTACTTACCTACTAGAAACATCTTGACTTGGCTCAAGTATGTAACAAAAGTACTCAAGCTTAGTCGAGCTTATAATTATACCATAATTAGATTTATTTTTGATCTGTGGGAATGTTTGGAGCTGGAAATAAATTTCCGTGAAGTCATTACGACATTGGTATGTATAGTAAAGACAGAAAAAAATTAAATACATTTATTTATTATATGAAATCTAGGTACATGTTCAATTCTATACAAAAATACTAAAACACCTATTAATTAAAAAAGGGCAAAAGTTCTTACGATGACTCTATGGGTATATGTTACGCAAATGCTTTCGCGAACCATACACATAAATTACAGAATAGGATTGGTTTAAGTACAGTCTGTGGTCAGGTCAGCCTTGGTAGGTAAGAAGAAAAAGGTCAATAATAAATAAATTAAAAAATATTACAGGACATTCATTAAGAGTATCTACCTTCTGTATTCATAAAGTTTGATAATTGGTTTAAGCACAATTATACATTTTATAACTAGGTAAATAAATAAAATGCGTGTTTTACTGAAACAATTTGAACGAAAAATTGGATTTTCAAATAGTTTAACTCAGATATTCTTTATTTATTACTCGGTATCAATAAAACGTGTTTTCAAGGAATACCTAAACCTGGTATTAAGAGTAATTCAAAATACTGTCTGATTTTGTTTATTTGAGAAGTTGCCTTATCAAAACAACGTAGGTATGCAGTTATGATTCCTACTATAAGATTCAGTAACATGAGAGATAGGTTTTATTATTAAATCAAACCCATAATTTCCTTAGCCATGTTAGAAAACCATAGATAATTATTATCCAGACACGACATGCACACACAAAATGACTCGTAATTTAGTAAACGAGTCCTATTGCTTTCTCACTCTCTCGTACAGGTTAAAAGGGATGGAACGAGGTAGAGTAGGGCAATAATTTTCCTTCTATCATGGTAATTGGTACGTGTTTTACTATGTATTTATCTATTGGCTTTTCTGTATCAAATGTTAAATAGACATAAGGTTGTGATCTCACAATCACAATTTATTTCATTGATAATATCAAAACAAACATACTTCAGATATAAACCACAATTTGAGTCTATAAATGTAAATAAATATATTTATAGATAATATATGCATAAAGATATATATGTATATAATAGAAATACTTATATTTATATGTATACTCAAATTGTGGTTATATCTAAGGTATATTATACATTTTGTAAGGACTTCACCTTACTTAAAAATTTCAAAACAAAGTTTACAATAATTAATTTGCTGAATCCTAATCCATGCATTAACTCGTAAGCTATCAGTGAGAACAAAAACTCAATAAGTTAGGCACAAGCAATACGGAAAATATCCCTCCCAAAGCATAGATCCACTATCGAAAATGGACACAATTTTATTTTATAAGTAATTTCGTATATAGAGGTACCTATTAGATTAAGAACCACACCGCTACTCTATCTTTAAATAATTTGTGAATATTTTTGCTCGTATTTAAAAAATACAAAAATACAGCAAGTTAAGGCTCAAATCGGTAGTAGCCATCTCTTATACAGTTTAATTTCCCAAAGCTAGTTTTTACGTCTAGAGCTCAAATCTTCGAGATTGGAAAAACGAGACTTCCTCCATTTAAAACAAATAAGCACAGATTATAAAATGTGTCTACACAAGATAAATTATTCCCCATATCAATTAATGTAATCCTCTCCATCCAAAGGACTAGACAATGATAGAGATCGCTGCTATAGCAAAAAGACTTCTTATTATAACAAATACGTTTGTTTATATCATTATGACCTAGTGTAATAATTATTTTCTATTTATCTATTATTCTAAAGGCAACAACGATTTGTAAGACAAGTCGTCGATAATGTCAGTGTCAGCTCACGATCTGGTAGCTACTGTTCAAGAACCGGTCATGACTTCGATATCTATCGATCTAATAGACTTAACTTGAGATATAACTATCTTTGGTGGAAATCTGCCTGAAATTATAACTTGACAACAGAAGTGATAACCGAGCTGAAGTCTTACAAGAATGTCTTGTCAAATGACTTTGCTACAGTTTACCCAACATTTGGTGATATTAGTCGAGATATAGTTCAAAATCAATGAAGTTAATACTCCTAATAATCAGAATAATTTAATGTTATGTATTCGCAATGATCAACCTTGAAGAATTGATCTAACTAAAGTAACTGTAAGTTTTTTTCTCTCGTAAAAATTTGGTAAATTAGGTATCCCAAAATTAAAAAACTTAAAATCTCATCTTTGTTACTGTTTTATTTTTACCTTTTAGGACTGGAACCAAATATGTGTTAATTTATGAATTCATTATTCTTATTATGTGTTTTTGAATATATCACAACACATTAATTGAACACAGCGCTATCTAGCCCCAAACTAAGCATTGCTAGTAAATGGGAACTAGATTACGGACTTAAATACCTTTTTTTGTTTTTTAAATACATACTTATCATACATAAAACAAACAAATATATTTATCACACAAATGTTTGACCTGTGTGGGAATCCAACCCACAACCAACAGTTCAGGAAGCAGAACTACTACAAACTGACCTATGAGGCATGTTATCATTCCAGTCAATATAAAATTGTATTGAATGTCAATGTTGTAGCTACAATGACGGAGGAAGAGGAAAATATTTTGTATTGACCTCATATAGCAAATGGTAAGACCAGGAGAATGATTCTGATGATGTAGTGACATTAACAACTTTTCAGTTCGATGAAGATGAAATATCCCAAACAATTTTTGTCTTTGACGTACATCGTCGTAAATAAGCTCTCGTATTTAACCCCATGAGAAACCACAAATAATCATCATCAGTTCAAAAGTCGGAGTGGAAGGTAAGAAGAAGAATAATAAGTCAAGAAGAAAGAAATAATAAGAAAGAAGAAGTAAAAAAGAAGAAGAAATAAGCTGCCACACCTACTTATGGTTTTACCTCTCGGGTCTAGCTAGCCCCAACGGGCGTCCATATCACTAATTCAAAACTAAAATTCGAAAGCTTCCGTATTTTTTAGACTCGCCTATTTGTTATACTAAATCTTCAAACGCATTATCCAAAACCAATTAACTGCATACATTATTGTTTCTTTAATAAATCTACCAACAAATCCTATTTCCTTTCAACAAAACGCCTCAGCTATAATTACACCAGATTTATCGACTGTCTCAATACTAAATGTCGGTTAAAAAAAACTCCGCCTAAAAAAAGAATGTAAAAACTCCCATCTGTCAAAGTGTCTAGGCGTCGATTTGGAAAAACTTTGTTCCAGTGACATTTGGAATTTCTGTCCCCTGATTTTGTCCCTGTTTGTGCGCCAAATTAGGGTGTCTTTGTCGAAAATATATTAATATTCATTTAAGTTGAAGATTGTTATGTTAGTTAGGATTTAGTCTTTTGTACTATTTCGGGGTTTATGAAGTGTCATTTGTCATTTTGTTTCGTCGAGTGTGTTTTGATTTGAAATACTGTCGGAATTTTAATTGTCGTTGAATAATTGTATGCATTTTTCTGCTTTCGGCAAATAAACATGTTTTGAATAGGTTGTTTAAAATAATATGTTCTTATTATTCATCTTTGATTATTTATAGGTATAACTAAATGCAAGATTAGTAATGAAAATAAAGAAAACTTATATCTAAAATATATCTTTGAATTAAAGGTGTTCGCAGTAATAGGTAGCTCCTTTCAGCTACGACACAGCTCTTGTTAGATATTCTTAGTGTTGAAATGTCATGATATAAATCGAATTTACTTCTTGTAAATAAGTTGTCTTGTCGTCAGTTGTCACCCAAAAGTGAGAGGGAATAAAACATAACATAGCAATTTTTTTATTGTATCCCATTTTAAAAACTTTTTGTTGTTTTAGAAGGGAATGCCGAAGGTGGAAGCGTACTTCATCTGGAATCCTCAAAAATTGAGGAGCTAGCTTGAGGCTATCTTACATCTAAAATGCCGGGAAACAACTATTTAAGAATTATTGGTATGGCGACAGAATTAAGTAAGACTGAGGTATCTAGCCAGGCGGACTTAAACAAAGTCCTACCACCAACCAAACTAAGCACAAAATTGTTCGTCTTGGGGATCGAGCCCGGGATCTCTGGATCTGACGCCAGTGTACGAGCCACTAGACCACAGAGGAGGTCAAATAAAAATAGAGGCGGCTATAGGTTGATGAAGAAAAATAGAGTTTTAAATGAACAGCTTGAATTCCTGAAGCCAGAATTCCCTATAACAGAAATAGCCGTCCAATTAACCTGTCAATAGTCATCACATCAAACTCCCCTGTTTACAAAAAAATGTACTCTCTCAACACGATTTACATCTTTCCCCCGACAAACGGACAGGGGCATTGATTTCTGACATTTTAATTTCAGGTTAAATAACAGTCCCCTGTCTTGACTATTTTTGGTGAAAACAGGAATAGGGAAAATGTCAGAATGGAATGGTAGGAATTTGTCAACGTTACATGACATATGCTTTTAAATTGCTTCAAATGGTAGCAAATAGCGATGTTCTGAAACTCAAAATAGCTTTAAAATGTAGCTAATCCTATTTTATTTCACCAAAATATGTATGAAACCTCCATCCTACTGTAGATAAGCAAAATAGACAAATAAAGAGCAAAAACTTATGGAATAATGCTCTTAAGCTTAAAGCTAAATTGCCTTCTTCCAAAAATGGTAAGCCAGTAAAATGTACTGAATATTAATATAATCATAATAAATTGAAATCCTAATTGCAAATGAATCGACTCCACCTACTCGTAGTTAAATTCCGAGCCTTATAGATCAGAAGCTATGTGGTACTAGTACTACTTCGTAAAAGGCAAATTCTCTCATTCCATTACTACCTATAACTCTCATTTGTACCATTGAATAACATTCTGTTGGTATTTTTATCTGCTCTTCTGATGAAAGAAGTCAAAAAAGTTTATTTTTTAGTTTGTATTTAATTTTGCTTTTATATAATACTGTGTGCTTTATAAAATAATATAAAACACACTTATTATATTATACAACGTTTTGAATTAAGAAAGTTTTATAACTTCTGACAAATATAATTATTACTTATTTAAAATAAAAATATCATTAATGATCTTGATGTCAACAACGACATACCTGATAATAAACATTGAACTGGTTAAGTAAAATTGTCAAATATTGTTTTTTTTTTTTAATTTTAATGATAATGAAGATAACAAACATAACATTCGTTTTCAATAAATAAGTTTACTTCACTTACATTGTACTGTCAAATTTTGCACCTATTCCAGACAATAAAGGCGTTGCGTTGTTTATTTTTTCATACATTTTTATACCGGCTTCACTAGAGTCTGTTGTTGAAATAAAACTCTATTCCACTAAGTTCAATGCAAAGTTCAACTATTTGAACTTATTGGATTTTATTTTTCAATAATTTCAACTGTGTAACTACATTGTGAAAGTTGAAAAAAAAGGAATATATCTATCCAACAAGCCGCTCATACCTCAGTTGGTAGTAACTCTGCCTTCTGCGCTGTAGGCTGTGGGTTCGATTCCCACCCAGGACAAACATTTGTGTGATGAATATAGATGTTTGTTCTGTGTTTGGGTGTTGTATTATATAGTACGTCTGTATTTACAAAAGTATTTAAGTATTTTATCCGTAATCTAGTTCCCATATTAAAGCTATGCTTAGTTTGGGGCCAGATGGCGCTGTGTAAAAATTAATGTCCTGTTATATTTATTTATTTATCCAGTAAGTTTGATTGAAATAAAATATTGAAGATATGTGGCGTTGGCTAGACCTGTGATAGCCACACATGTAGGTACTGTGTCAGAATTCAATTGTCTCATCAAGAAACAATTCTGACCAATCTGCGCCGCCGCACCGTCTGCGCAGACAACTCCTGCGCACATGACACACGCCGATGATTGGTCGGATTGGTATCTCACGAGCTCCTTTTGAGGAGTTACTGGTTCTAGAATGGTTAAGTGTCAACTTCACCGGTATTTTGTTGTTATGTAAAGTATTTGCACGTGAGTTTACTAATGTATCTTTGTTTATTTATCAATCAACGCCTCTTTAGTCTAGTGGTACGCCTACCTGTGTCTGATCCAGAGGTCCCGGGTTCAATTCAAGTTTAAGTCCGCCTGGCTAGCTACCTAACCACTATCTTACCTAATTCTGTCGCCATCACAACAAGTCTAAAATTGTTGTGTTCCTGGCTTTTGCTAGGAGTTTCGGTTGAATAATCACAGCACTGATGGTAGGAGCTGTAAAAGTCCACCTGGTTAGCGAACCTCATGTCGAGGTTGCTGAGGGTCGAGACCTTTATGTAGGTCCTTGGAATTGACAATGTGTCCATTAGGATCTGTCTTCAGCGGCGCGAATGGCATCGCTCAAGTCAAGTCAAGAACTAATTTAAAAAAAATATAACTATAACTATAGAAACACTGCAAAAATGTGAGATTTGCTATTTTTATAATCTAAATTACTGTATGATATCAATTTATAGAAAGTTGCAGTTTAATCACAAAAAGCAACAATAACTAGCAGTTATTTTATTTGCTATCAAACAACTAACTAACTAACCAATTAATCCTTTAGCTTCTGGAAAATGTCGCTTCATCGCAGACTTGATTCTCGCCTGGGCAAACCACGAGGTCATCTTATCTCATATAGATTGGCGATTATTGTATTTGTTTATCGTATTTCTTTGTTTTTCGTTCTATATAGAAACGAAAAACAATGAAATATCGATCATTTTTAATTTCGATTTTATATTAAAATCCCCTTAAGACTGAAATTGTAACTTCTGAGGGTAGATTGAGATACATTTATTCGATTTATTTATTTATGACTTATAATAATTATTGAGTATGTTGCCAAAGCCGTACTTATTGACCATATCGGTAAAGTGGCGATAACGCTGTAGTGTTAGTTAGTTTCAAGTAACCTTAGTTCACTCTGTGATGCATTGCAAGTCAAGTGCCATAAATACATTTGCAAATAAGCTCGGTTCTCGGTAATAATTTCCCTTGGAAATGTGTTGTTTATTTTCTCCAGATACATTATCCAAGGCACGTGGTAGACAGCATGGCGTCCTGTGCCTTTGTTTAGCTCTCCTTTTGGATGCATTGTCTTGGGTCCAGTACAAATCGGGAATTGGATACGTGCAAGGAATAATATAATTTGTGTGGGAGTGATAGAGTTGACATTTCTTCGGTGGTGAGATAGATCGAGATTATCATCTAACCGTATTAAAAAGTGGGTGTTTTATTTATGGTTTTCTGCAGAACTTCTTATACCCACTTTATTTCAATTAAAAGCCAAATCATATTGTATTGCATAGATTAAATGTATGTAATGAATATAATCATTAAAGAAATATAACGGGATGTTAATTCACACAGCGCTATCTAGCTCCAAACTAAGCATATCTTGTAATATGGGAACTGTATTTGGATAGTATTTTAATAATCCTTTTATTTTGTAATATTTTGTAAATATATACTTTGCATATAATGCAACACCTAAACCAGACTACATCTATACAGGTATTCAGCACACAAATATTTGTCCAGGGTGAGAATTAAACGTACAGCCTACGGCACCGAAGGTATTGCTACTACCAACTGAGCTTTGAGGCTTGGTACCATATTTAAGTTTTATTTTAAATTATTGATGATCAAACTATGACTGCTAAGACTCAATCATTTTAAATGTAGATTTGTGAAAATTGCTACTATAAATTTAATATTTTGACAAAAACACGACGGTCAATCACACACAATAAAATATACCTAATGATTTCATATCGTTGCAGTAAACTCCTCGCAAATTGTATCAACGAAAGATCGTTAAGCATCAAAGAGCCAAAAGCCTTTTATCGCTCGTGCTGTACTCACCTTGAACTAATTGCAATTTACAGCACATTTGAGACCGGATATTAATTCAAGATCAAGGTATAAAACCTCTTGAATTCAATTTATGTTTCCTCCAATTGCAATACTTAAGAAGTACCATTCGCGTGTTATTCTTGCATCGGTAATGCCAAGGGCAATTTTCTAGTTTCCATTTTCAGCAAAACATGTTTCGATATGTTCGAATCCGTCTCACATATGAGTTGCCTTTTCATCAAGGGATTTGCAACTCTTAGGCTAGGTGACAAAGTATAATTTCCTGTGGTTGGTGAGATTATTTGTGGTGGGTATATTGAAGAGTCGAAGGCTATAGTAATCAAGGTCTTCAAGTCTGCAAGTTGAATGTCAACGTTTTGTTTACATTTGCGTATTCAATACTTGTTGTATTGTCTCGGTATCATTCTCAATTTTATGGTAACTATACCATTGTCTAGTGTAATAGTAAGTATTGCTAGTAGTACCCATTGTGTTGCTGACGTACTGTCGAAGTCCTGTACTTATTTATATTTATATTTTGTGTATTATACGTTTGAGGCTTACACAATTTTGCTCATCTAAATCTGCACTTTATTCAAATTAATTTGATTACGTACTTATTTGTTTTTACGTCTTCCTTATGCTAGTCATATTTTATTTATATTTCTTGAACCTTAGCTTCCATTCTTAAATAGCTCATAGATATCGTTTGTTAGCTTTACTTTATGGATTCTTATATTTTCTTCATTTTATTTTCACTCACTTGTATTTATTTGATGTTCTATTGTTAGTTTGTATGTACCTCCAAATACTTTTTTCTACTTTTGTATAATTTTAAAATTGATTTATATGTGATAGTCGTAATAGATTACTTTTAAGAAATATCTAACCCCAATCACCAATACGCCAGGGACGTGTGGTGATTATGCCAATTTCCACCAGTTGTTGTGGAGGACCCATTTACGTCCACTGCTGGACAGAGCCCAGTAAATGGACCGTTAAAATTTAAGATGAAAAATTATCGCATTAAAATAATAAATATTACAGGACATTAATTTAACATAACGCCAGACTCATTTCATATAACACATAACAACAACTAGCGAATGACTCCTAGTCATCTCAAGATGTTTTGTTGCATTCGATTGTATTTTGTATTTGTGTCTTCAGCAGCCCGTTAAGATCCATTGCTGAACAGAGTATCTCAATTGTAGGGTAAAGATGATACCGAAGATCCCTTAGTCGGCTATTACGACACCCGTGGGCTGAGATGGAGGGGTCGTTTCCAAGCCACAAGCGAGACCGCGGCACCGTAACATTTTTAACCGGCTACAAATATTACAGGACATTAATTTTACACAGCGCTATCTAGCCCCAAACTAAGCATAGCTTGTAATATGGTAACTAGATTACGGATAGAACACTTAAATGCTTTTTGTAAATACATACGTACTATATGATACAACACCCAAAAACAGAACAAACATCTACATTCATCACACAAATGTTTGTCCTGGGTGGGAATCGAACCCACAGCCTACAGCGCAGAAGGCAGAGCTACTACCAGCTGAGCTATGAGGCTTGTCAAATGTCAAAATATATTTATTTCGTGAACTTTTCGTTGTTGTGTGCTTATAATGCCATTGGATCTTCTACTATAATCTGTTCATCAGTATGTAAGATGCCTACACAGCACGCAAAGCCACATTGTGCAAAATATGTCTCGTTACTTACCATACATTTAAATAGCTATAAAAGTACCCTGTACAAAAAAGGATCGATATACCTTGGTTGAATAAAAATTACAAAAAAAAAACCACCTTTAAAACAATAAAGCTGTTGGCACAGTAACTGTTCAATGACTCCATGTAGGGCAAATCGAGACGATCAAATTCGGCGACCCGACTTGCATCGTAATGTACCTCAACAGGGACAGTGAAATTAACGGAACTTGCAACCTGGTCCTACAACAATATTGGTATAAGTCACAAGCTCTCAAGTCTCTTGACCTCAAGGCTTGCCTGAATAAAGATGGCGTCGATGATAGAGCGAGCTTTTCCAGAATATAACAGGCTAGTAGTAATGTAATGTAGAAACGCAGTTGATCCAAATTTTTGCAGTTTGCATTATAAATTATAATTGGTAATGCTTAGTCCTATAAATGGAATTTTAATCAAATGTGGTTGCTATTTAGCTGTGCGTCTGAATTCTGTTATGGAACTGTGACACACTCTCCAAAACCAGTAGAGTAAAGACAAGCACTTTACAACGGTGGTGGCTCAAGCTATCGAGTCTTTCGTTGGCAAGATACTTTTCACGTAAAAAAAGAGGCCTCGGAGTACCGCTGACTTTCGTTCTATTATAAAAACTTTGACGATCATTTTGATGGTTCATGTCCAATTAATATGAAATGTTTATTTATTTACTTCCCAGAAGTTGCCTATTAAAGTTTATTCCATGCAGTGGACTTTTTAGCTATCAAATATGATGAATCTATCAAGGCAATAAACGCTGTCGCTTGTAATTTACGATAGCTTCCAAACAGGTTCCAATGTTAGCATGGTCCACGTTTGTTTACGTTTTATTTTTAGCATTATCTCTTTGAATTATCGAACGCAGGCGAAGCCTATAAAAGATTATATTTTATTGTGAAATCCCCTTGAGGACTGTAGTTTTGTAAATTAATGCTTTATTACTGAAGTGATTTTCTTTGTTTTGCTCATGTCTGTGATTGTAGAAACATTAGTTTACTTGTGAAACGCCTGAGACTTTGTTCCAGTCATCCCATGTTTTTTTTTAAATCCTTAGTTGGTTTTAGCGCACCCCTACACCACGTACGGAAGCTACCTTGAAAATGTAAAGTTTCTAGGACCTCTAGTTTTGGCTGCGTTGCGTGTGTTGGTTATCAATCAGTCAGCTATCTGACTGCTTTAAATAACTAATATTGTCGTGATATTAGTGAAAAAAACGTACCCCTTTTTAACATCATAGAATACAATGTTTTTTTATATTGACTTATATATTGACTTTTTGTGTAGAATGTTGTCATATTACGAGTTAAAATTCCTGCGGCAGCGGCTTTATTCGTGTAGGTAGAAGTGCTATCAGACTTCGACTTTCATTTGGCTTGAAAATTAAAATTTAAAATATACGATATAGGTACAATTTAGTATTTTAATTCGACTTTATTAATTAATGCAATTAATCGGAAGGATTACAGTATAAAGATTAGTAGCTCTACAGTTTAGTCAGGATTCATAGTAAATGAACGTAGTAAATATTATTACGAGTATTTTGCTCTAATGCACTTTATCTATCCCATAAGCATGCATGGTCACGTACCAAGCTACATCACAAGTTGTAGATTCTACCTTAGTACCCGCAAATAAGGCTCAAAATTGTTTCAATTGAGTTTAAATGTCTGTGCATGGCAGAGGCGAATGAACGATTGTGTCAGTACGTGCATAAAATAATTTGAAATGACCAGCATAATAATGACTCTAATTTTAATTAAGCAGTTAAAGCAAACAGGTCTATTTAGACTGGTAGGTTGGCTACAATACAATCACCAATTTGTTTATAAATGAGATACATTGTTTACGATTACAACGTATAATACTTACTGTTATTTGTTTGAGATTTTATGATTCCTTACAGATTTGGTTGATTCTTTATTTTTTTGAAGTTATATTAACTTCTTTTGGCGCGTTTGGAATAAATAATGAGTGTTTTCTTATGATGCGCCCGACACCTATAAACGACACCGTGAAGTTGTTAGAAAATTGTTTCAAGTTTTTGAGATTAATGAGAGTAATTATAACTATATTCATGGTAGTTCAAAGAGCATAAAAGTAATTAAGTATTCAAATATATTATATTAATCTACAATACGTGTTTCATATCGGAGGAGATAATAAATATACTCTTACATACATGTAAATGTGTATTTGTGTGCGATTTAAAATCATATGTGGTGGTGAATGATAATTCATAAAACAAACTTTTTTAGGTGGGTTTATAGACTCATGAGTTTAACTTTCGGTATTATTTATGAAGTTTTTTAAATGAAATGGGTGCTTACCCATTTCAAGAGCTTTCTTGACCTCAAAACTTGTACAGGCACAGATACAGGAAACGACGAGGTCTACGATAGTGCTTCTCATAAGGCATGATTGCATTGCTCGGGGTAGCCCACTAGGAGTTAGATCACTCCTACCCTGTTTACTTATTCTAAAATTTAACAAGCCTCATATCTCTGTTGGTAGTAACTTTGTTTTTTGCGCTGTAGGCTATGGGTTCGATTCCCACCCAGGACGAACATTTGTGTGATGAATATAGATGTTTGTTCTGTGTTTGGGTGTTGTATCATATAGTGCGTATGTATTTACAAAAAGTATTTTAGTGTTCTATCCGTAATCTAGTCCCCATATTACGAGCTATGCTTAGTTTGGGGCTAGACGGCGCTGTATAAAATTATATACGATAGTTAAATTATATATCCTGTAATATGTGTACATATATTTTTATTATTAATAAACAGTCTTCTCTTCGTCTGACGTCTACACAATTTGCATCGTTGGCACCAGGTACTAACTAGAACTTTGTATTTTGCAATTTCCCAAGAGTTGAAAAACAAATTTAATTTACGCGAAATAAGTCAAAGGTAACAGACGCAAGGAAACAATAACAGAAACGAGACTGTTGTTTGAACACGGTGCTTTTGAACCAAAGGAAACTTTGATAAATGGAAGATAGTAAGTAGAATTGAAATAAAAAAAAAAACATTTTAAATGTTTTTCAAACGATCTCTTGACCTCTAGGCCAGAGTAAGGATGGGGTCTACAGTGGAGGGAGTTTTCCCAGAAGCTACGGCTCTCCCGCGACGGATCACTAAAACTGTTTGGCGTCGGACTTCGGCAGGAGGACCAGGTGAACTCTTCATTGGTCCTACCACTAATCTTGTGATTCCCGCTTCCGCTAGCAACAGCCAGCGATTTTGTTACCCGGAGTAGATAAGGAGATATATCACATATTGATACCTAATTATGTAGCCATAATAACAATTCCAAAAAAAAATTTTGGTCCGGCTTTTAGAGGTAAAATAGCCGGTTCCTCGCCTCCACCTTCGGCCTTATTTTAACTTGTAACCAGATGAGATGAAGGCTTCCATGTCGTACAATAAAAAAAACTTATTATATAATTTATACTCAATCCTAATAATATATCAGACCACATAAATTGCGTATAGAAGTTAATTTATATCATTTATCCGGGCCATATCTACATATACCTTAAAAAACGAACGTACTGAAATAATATATACCATAGTAGGGCCAATTTAATAGATCGCATAATGACATCTGACTGTTTTAGCTTCATAGTGAGGTGACCTGCTTAGAAACATAGATTTAATTAAATAATCGATTTTCGATTATAAATTATGGAAACAGAATAAGACATAGTGTAACAAAAACACTATAAATAACTACTATAGCTATCTTAATGCCATGTAAAGTCCGTATATGGTACTCACTTCAAAGTCAAAGTCAAGTTAAATTTTCCTCTTTTGTGGTTTGAATATAGAACCTGTGACCTCGGCTGTCACAACAAAAGTAAGCAAACTAATGTTTACTACAAAGCTATTTCGAGAAATGTCTTCGACTGTTTACTTGGGAGTAGTTAGCGCAGGACGCCATCTGTGTACTGCTTCATAAATGTCTGTACAGTGTCTGAATGTCATAAAGTTTTAAATAGTTGAGCTATTTGTAGGAAAGATATAGATTACCCCTATGGCATGACCACCTGGCTACTTTTTACGTCACCAGTCACTGTTTCAGAGTTGAGGCTTTCTTTTTTATTCGATTTTATTATTTTCTTAGTCTCTTGATTAACATCATTATTTGAATTATCATCTGCTTTAGAATGAACACTGACTATAGAGGTCTCTTATATAAAGCCTTTTGATGATATACCCAATGTCAATCCTCGTGTATAACTTCTGGAACAACGGAAAACCTTCTTTCTAACAAGCCTCACTACTAAGAGGTTAGATTTGCCAACCGAGCTATCAGGCTCCCTCATTTTAAAAGACATATAAATAATGCAGGTATGTAAGCTATTATGGATTCAAAATACACATTGTTTATATATACTTAGATATATAAACGAATTTATAAAATCATGATTTCAAAAATTAAATGACATTAGAACCTAAAATAAATTATGAAACACATATATCAGCACAAAAAGCAAGTACTTGTGGCGACGAAGGTTTTATAATGTTGATGTCCAATTATTCTTGATCTTGCAAAGAAAGTACCAACATTAAATCACCTTTACAGTAACCTTGTGGCCTGAATCCAAAACAGTGGGGTTTCTTGAAAAACTTGTTTCCAAGTCGGCGGGCTATTTTTCTGACCAAAACAAATAGTTTCACTTGTTTACGTGTATGATTAAATCACATTTAAAATGAAGGTCATCTTAATTAACAAGCTTCAAAAATAATCGTGTCGTTGTCCCCATTGAAGATGAGGACAGAATGGGGACAACGGAAAGTTTTTTTTTACATTCCGCTGTCCCCATTTATGGGAATATAAAATCGTGGGGACATCGGGAATACACGTGCATCTTGGCCTGCGTGGTTCTTAGATTTTTCGACTAATGGGACACTAATTAGACACATTTTTTAATTCAGCTAGTTACGACTATTTACTGCCTTGTAGATTTTCATATCAGGTATTATTCTGATAAATCGTTTTGCGCACACATTGGATGAAGAAATCCTGGAAGAGATATCGCTTTAAGCGATAAGGCCGCCAATTTTACCTAGTATGAGTATTGTTCTCTACTCGTTGTTTTATTTTCTTTCTTGTTATACAATAAATAATTTTCTATGTATCAATCTGTATATTTATTATATTATTATTGATTGCGGATATTAATTAGTATTTAATGTACAGACTTAAAATAACAACATTTCGTTTATAATAAAGGTTTGAATTACTTTTAAATAGCTTCTAAAACCAATACAAGCAACACACTAGCATAAGATGCACTCACGCATACGATTTGTATTCTGTGGTCCGTACCGTATAAACTGTTACATAATCTGTGCCCTCAGGTCACTCAACTTTGCCCGGTAGCTTACAACTTTTTAATACAAAATAAATAATGGTATACCTTATCTTGATTCTTCTATCTCTGATTTGGTTTATTGGATACATGGTTTATTACAGGACATTAATTTCACACAGCGCCATCTAGCCCCAAACTAAGCATAGCTTGTAATATGGGAACTAGAATACGGATATAATACTTAAATACATTTTTTTTTTATTTGTAAATACATATTACTTATCATACAATACACACCCAAACACAGAACAAACATCTATATTCATCACACAAATGTTTGTCCTGGGTGGGAATCGAACCCACAACCTACAGCGCAGAAGGCAGAGTTACTACCAACTGAGCTATGAGGCTATGAGGCTTTATTAGGTTCAGCTGACAGTCTTTTTTACAATTTGTGGGTATTTGAATATCTTGTAATATTATATTATGTTAGAAACTGTGTATAGAACTGATTGGCCAAGTGGATATAGTATGTGGCCCGCCTTCCGATTCGAAAGTTGTGGGTTCAAATCCAGTTGTGCATAAAAAAATACTTTTCGGTTTTTCGGAAGATTATGTGCGCATTTGACACATGCACATGCTCTGACGTTGAATGTCCGAATTTCATGTGTCACTGGCTAGTATTCCTCTACTTATTTTATGAAAGTGATAAATAAAAATGTTTTTAATGTTGTCATAGTCAATTGGTATGTAAATAGCTTTTGACTTCTGTATGAATGAACTAATGCATGAAAATACTTTACTAAAATGTAAAAATATTTGAAGAGTAGTAGAGCCTCTTGTGAAAGGGCTCGCCTGGGGACGCACTACCACTATACCTATTTCAGGCACTAAGCAGCGTTGCTGTATTCCGGTTTGGTTAGGGTATGGTTGCCGGTGAAATTACGAGCACGCGGAGCCTTATGCCTTAAGTTGGCGGGCACAATGCAGTGCCGCGTAGGCCATTTTATTTGTGTATGTAATCTACGGCGAGAGGCTTTGTTAAAGGCAAGATATGCACTTGTTAAGTGGTTGTTGAGGTTTGCTTGGCTCCGTCTCCTAGTTGTATAAAAAAAAAGAAAAATGGCTGGTGTTGTTAATCAGAAGTGATTTCTTTTAGACAGCCTTTATTTGAACATATTTTTAACAAACTCGCCTAGGCTACTAGGATATATGCTGATAAATTATACCTAACCTATAAAAGTAGCACATAAACAATACCTTATTAAAGAATTACTTTACTACTTTTAATATTTTTTAAGAATAACTGTACCCTTTCCAGCAGGTAAATTTAAGTTTCTTCAAATAAAAATCGTCAATTCATATTTAAAATACGATACGATACGGCCAGCAAAAAAATAAATCTTTTTAAAACATAATCAATTAGACTTAACACTTTGCATGTCAACGATAGCTGCTTATTGGGGAACCATCATTTATCATTCACACGTAAATCAAAATAATCAAGTTAGTAATATATTCAAAGTTGATAAAAAATATTCAGTTGATAAAAAAGTTATGTATTCGGTAGCCGAGGGTTAAGCTTTTGTGTGAAATGTAGTATAATTGTATGGTGTCATGTTTAAAAGACTTTTTTCTATAAAAAAACGTGTATCTCGAGTCGTTTTTTTAGTTTTCAAATCAGGTATGCAAGCGTATATATATTTTATTTATTTTCAAATACTAGTCAAGCGCTTAACTTAGACTCAAAGAGTGCTGCAGTAAATCGGTCCCACAAATCCCAAAAATGTTAACAAAAAAAATGCATAATAAAATAATTATGATCAGTTGACTCTACCGCCCTCACATTCGATGTATTACCCAGCACTCAATGAGTTAACTGTGGTAACTATAACTTAGTTGGCAATGAATCAATTTATTTTGTGTCAAGCTTAAAATATGTGAGCTATTTTAGTCAAATCTAACATTAATATTGTATTAAGTAAACAACCGATATATCCTTTAATAAGTTCTGAAGCATACAGTTCAAATAATTAAACATTATTATATTTGTTATCAATTGAATTGGTGATAGGTACCTACTTTGTATCTCGTCTCAATAATTATATCACAGAAATATGAGTTATGATAACAAAATTCGAAAAAATCATATATTTAGACTAGTTAGTATATTGCTCTGAAGTACGCTTTTATTATTTTATATTTAATTAAAAAAAAAACTAGTTTAAAATCAGCAGCTTCAATCTACTATTGATTTTGAATATAATATAAGTTTTGTTTTAATCTATAGTCCATCCTTAATAATGTTGTACACGATGATAAAACTTTTTTTATTTTGCCGCATTGCCCAAAATAACTACTCCAGTTTCTGCACAAAAACTCGAATTTATCTTCACAAAGATATTCAACAATAGGATTTGTAGAACAGGTGTTCAACTTTCGTTATTATTACGCTACATTAGTTTACGCATTAAATCAAAAAAGAAAAAAAAACTCAGCTTGCCACGAATCAAATCCGTATACGACAATCATTGCACTTCGAAAAATAACACATCTGTAATTATAACAAGTGCAAAGCAAATAGCACCATTTTCAAATAAGATAGGGTATAAAATGGAATATGTATTTTGATCCCCTTATGTCGTTGTGTCACGCAACGGGCAAGAGGTCGTTGGTACTCAGGGGAAACTAAAGCACAGGTGTCCAGCGTTCGGTCTGTTAGACAGAGGCGGGTATCTAAAATTGGTTGAGGTGCAAAAGAGACGCAACCAAAATAAACGTTGAACTTGTGTAGTGTTTTTTTTTCTTTTTGCTCTCCCTCGCCTATGTTCGTGACGGATCTTTTTTTCTTTTTGTTGCTCTTGCAACCTTTTTGGATTATTTTGTTGCTTTTAGCTATATTTTATCTTACCTATAATAGTTATTGGGTTAGCTATTTTTAGGGTGTTGTGTATTCTTAAGTTTTGCATACTACGTCACTGTTTGATGCAAATTCATTTCACATTTTTTGTGTAACTCTCTTTTTAGATTGTTACTTATAGATAACAGACACAAAAACGCAATGTTTTTTTTTAAATAACCATTGTATGATTGTTATGGTGTCAGTAATTTTAACAGTAAAACCAATGAGATATTTTCACTGGATTCATAGTCAAGAACCTTCCCAATGTAACATTGGTGCCTATCATATCCTTCTGAATTTCCGACACTTCCCTATAGTAGTGGAGACTTCTAGATACGTAGCAGCCGTAAGGTTAAGAGGAAGCGGGTACTCATGTGCGACTCAGATCTAGATCCAGGATGAGTCGTCTTGATGTCGGCGAAGGGAATCAACGTTCCACGTTCTGCTGAGCGAGCCCGTACTTAAGACTACCCCAGTGAACGTAATATAATAATAATAATAATATAAGTTTATTTCAGGTAACATTACAAATTTTACAGGATGTTTAAATACTAATTCTAAGACCCATATTAATGTATACCTTAAAACTAAAATACATACAAAATAGAACTTAAACTAAGGCACACGTGATGTCGCCGACGTGTAATATGTGATATGTAATGTGTTTAAGCTCGCATGAATTGTCCCCTGAAGGTATTTCTATGAATAAATGTAAATAATAAAATTAAATGAGGATTCTCGGAATTCCAGTGTTATTTTTAAGATTTTTTTTTTTTTTTTTATTGTACGACGCGTAAGCACTTGGCCTTCATCTCACTTGGTTACAAGTTGAGATAAGGCCGAAGATGGAAGCGTACTTCACCCGTAATCCTCCTTGAGTATAATCATAGTCGCATTCGGTAATATTTTTGATATTCCACTTATTAGGACTAAGCGCTTTCAAAAATCTTGTACAATCGCTGCAAAAACTGGGAATCTGCTTCCAGCATTCTGTATTTCCCCTGTTCGTTACAACTTCGTCTTAAAGAAGAGATTTAATAGGCACCTTCTAGGAGGCTATAGACCTCATCCATGCCTGTGCAAGTTCTGATCCATTTCTATATTTTTTTATCACATAGGATTGTGTTGATTCTGAATGAGCAGGCAAGTCGCTCTAATGAGGAGAGTGTTAACGTCTATTATCTGGAGATAAAATGCTATGATGCCACCCTCATGATAATTTGGGTATAAAATCATGTTATCGGAGAAAATTCCTTTTCGTTTCTTTGTTGTTTCATATAATCATCATTAATTGCTTAAAGCGCCAAACGGTTAGCCGTGTTATGTCATACGGAGGAGCCAGTGTCTTATTGAAAAGCTTGCTCTATTGTAAGACTCATCCTTGCTCGGACAAGTAGAGATAACTCATTATTTATATAAATCTCAGCCTTTTTTACCATCAGTATTAGCATTTTTTTTTAATTTTTTTTATTGTACGATGGGATGCGCTTGTCCTTCTTTTCACCTGGTCATAAGTTGAGATAAAGCTGAAGATGGAGGCGCACTTCACCCGGAATCCTCAACAAACTGAGGAACTGGCTACACGACATTTTTTTAAGAATTGTTATTATGGCGACATCTTATGTAAGATGGTGGTAGCTAGCCAGGCAGACTTAAACAAAATCCTACAGCCTACCAAACCAAGCACAATATTGCTCAACCTGGGGATCGAGCCCGGGACCTCTGGATCTGAAATCGGTGGGTTGAACCACTAGGCCACAGAGGCGGATTCAATTCATCTTTTTTCATTTTAAATTTCTCCAGGTCATCAATTTACAAGCCCATCTTCACAACTTACAACATCACGAAGGAATAACAATACGACATAAACACAATGATCTCTGATCATATCACTGTCATTAAATTGTTTTTCTATTCTTTCACTCGCGCCTACGACATCCCGGAGAGGACAGTTTTCAAAAGCTCGTATGTCAACGGCATAGGGTTCATTATCCGCTTTTTTGGTAACGCTATTACATGCAACGTGTCATATCCCACGATCATGGTCATTGTACAAATATGAGATAAGAACATACAAGCGGTTTGACCTATCTTTGGAGCATTCGTTGCTGGAGCTTTTTTCTCAAGAGTGCGACGAAAATCATTGCGTGATATTACTAACATAATATAAAGAGAAAGTAAAAGTTAAGCTTTATAGCATCGATACCACTCAGTAGTAAAAATACTAATGCTAATTAAAATTTAAAAATTTAATTGTTAAGGTAACAAAATTGGTAACTGCAGAAAAACCTCTTTATTTTCCTTCAATAGCCCATTAATGTCCTTTGTTAATAAGCCTCATAGCTCAGTTGGTAGTAACTCTGCCTTCCGCGGTGTAGGTTGTAGGTTCGATTCCCACCCAGATCAAACATTTGTGTGATGAATGTAGATGTTTGTTCTGTGTTTGGGTGTTAAATATAGCACGTATGTATTAGCATCATATAGTATGTATGTATTTACGAAGTATTTAAGTATTCTATTCGTAATCCTATATTACAAGCTATGCTTAGTTTGGGGCTAGATGGTGCCGTGTGAAAAAAATATTCTTAACTGTAATATTTATTTATTTATTGGTGGACAGAGCGTTCTACGAAGTTTGAGAGCCATTACCACTATGCGGATTAGCTGCTGTCTTTTTTCTTGTGAGATCCCTCATTTGACTGATTTTTTGATATCCGCAGGCTGGAGGGGTAGATTTTTAAGCGACCGCCACATCAAAAATGTTTCATCAAATAAACCAAAAACTTTATTAGACTAATATGACACAGAAACTTTTAGAACCATCGCGCGGGCTATAAATAGGAATTACAGTTTCACAATTAAGATACAGTACAGATACGCGTAAGTACACTTACTACGCTTTATCTAGCTATCTACGTAAACGAGGCCGGGGGCGAGTCTAGTCTTTAATAACAAAATAACACAGCATCAATACTTTAGAAGTAACAACGGGTTTCTCACACAGATGCAATCAGGCTTTAGGCACGCACACATTGATAGCGCGTAATGCCGGTAGTAGCCAGTTATAAGTAGCCGAACTGTAATGATGTTGATGTGTACGGTTCACAAAAAAACAATTAATTTTATTGTACCACATAAAAAGTGTTGCAGAAGTCCGAAAGCACTAAACGTTAAGAAAATGGTCACCAAAAAATATTGAAGGTTAAAGATGTAATGAAAAATTGATTAAAGTTTAGAAAAAAATAGGTTCAAAATTAATAATCTGAAAACATAAAGATGTATATAACAAATCCGTTAAATTCGTTTGAAAAAATTCTAATCGACACGTGTTTCGCCTCTTCATGAATCTCCGAAAATATAGTCTTGCTGCTTTGAAAAAAGGTTGTCATTTAAAAAAAAAGTTATCTATGAATAAAGACAAAAATATGAATTCTGATTTTGTTGCCGTTCGGCGAAATGCAATGCAAGCTTTTACTGCTACTTTAAATTTTAAATGACGGTCTCTTCAGCCACAATACGTATTAAAGTCCTGAGTTTTATAGTTTTTAATGAGTCGTACTCATTAAAAACTATAAAATAAAAAAAGTTTTATATTATTCTCCATACTCATGGTTAGCTGCAACCGTCCAAGTATTGCAATCATACTACCATACCCACTCTGTATAATAGACATTACAACATAAAACATTATTTTATTCATGCCTTATTTTTTGTATACCACGGATTAATCTTACCTAAAATAATTACAATCCGACTAAGCACTAAATCATTTTCCAGCTCTGCTAAAATAATTTTCTACCTCCACAAATAAAACCAAAAAACTATAACAGGTGTTGCTGACCATACTCGATGAGCCTCCATAGCACTTGAACCCAAAACACGTGGTGTAAGAAAGAGAAAAAAATAATAAACCCCTTTAATTTATACCACGATAGTGCTTGTATCTGGAAATAAAATATGTTTTTTTCTCAACCTTTTTTGGGTCAGTGGCCTTAGAGCCGCACTGATACTTATCGATAGTTTCATTTTATCGATGCATTTATAACTTCAATTTGAGTTTGAAGACTGCAAATCGTTGGACACGATAACATTCTCGACATTTATTAGTGGTCGTATCCGCAATTAAGAATTCAATCAGCAAACGATAACGTAATTTTTATATTGGTGATTCAATGCTGAGTTCCTTCATTTTATAATGGAAATCATCTTGATACAATTCTTGTTTTCTTTTAATATGAATGATGGGTTAGCTTTTGACCTTATGTTGGTTCTAGGGTTTCTAGGCCAGAAAATGGATGAGGTCTACAATGGAGAGCTTTACCAGAAACCACTGCCTCTCTTGCGCTCCGACAGAACATGGCAAATCAAAAATAGTTATTGTTTAAGATATTTAATGTTTATTGTTTAAGAATATTGTGGTATGTCTATAGAAATAATTAATGGACATTCACATCTATGACACTAGGCCTCAATAAGAGACTTCTAAAAGCTCTGAATATTGCTTTAAATAGGCAGATTCTGGGAAAGCTCGCTACATTTAGACCTCATCCATGCCCATCTGGGTTTACCTCAGTCTCAAAGCCAAAGCGCAAAAAGCTTACCCATTAAAAAATGTTTTCGAGGTAAGTCAGTCTGTTAAATATACATTAATAATATTTACGGACAGCTTTGTTTGGTACCGGTCAGATAAACTAGTCTAGATAGTCTAATAATAGTCCAAATCAAGTCGATTGAATCATGAAAGATTGATTAGTCTAACATTTATAAACCGAGATTTAAATCATTCGAATATCGTTAACATGACCTAAATCCGCCCCTAGTTTACACAGTAGCCAAACTAACACCTACGCGAACCACAGAGCATGCTACGTTCCTACTGTAGACCTCACAAATCACGGTACAACTCTCGCTTTTTGAGTTTTATGGACATCGTAAAATCGATATATACGCTTCGACGACACCGCAAATTTCATCTTTATCGTACAATATCGATAAAATACACGCAAGGCACACAGCGGTACGCGTTTTAAAAGTCGATAAAAAATTCACATCACCACAGCTTCCTGAATTCACGTATACGGGCGTTGGAAATTAAAGCTTGCAAATTTGTGGGTACCCTCAAATTTTCCAATAAATTTGGCTGTCGTTTAAGAGTTATTGCTTTACCACAGCTACCTGTATTGAGTGAATACGGGTTAAATTTGGCGTTATGGCTTGAAAGTACACCCTTTTATTTTGACCTATTGTTTTGTTTTTTTTTCGATATTTTTAAGCTGATCCTTGTAAAGGATATGTGTTTACCGTTGCACAATTCCCAGATTTTTTAGGTAACAGCCTAAAATGTCAAGTAGTTATTTAGGCCACTTGTTTAGTTAGGTATTTAGCTGTTTATTCTAGTGATGGTGATACAAGCTTGGCTATAAAAAAGACAAAAATATCAGTTTTATACTAATGGAGTAATAATTCAAAAATTGACAGTGCCATTAAGAAAATGAGGAACTATTAACCCTACCAATAATGACTAGTAGCGAGTAGTAGCACATTTCTTAAGCTTTCAAAAGCTAGTAAGCGCCTAATTTTAAAAATATTAAAGTTAACTTGAGGCTCGTGTTTCGCATCCATCAAGTAACAATGGCTTGAAGAACATTAACATATGAAAGGCTGCGTAGTTCAGTAGTGGGTCGTTTTTGTAGAAAAAATGGATAAGATAGACGAGAAACGATTAATGACAAAAAATGCTTCGTTCGGCAGCCATTCTTTTGAAGTCACGTGGGTTTGATGTCGTGAGGCGTTTAAAAGTTTCAATTTCAACTAGATATGAGTACAATTTGACAACTAGGCAGGGAGTACTATTTGACAACTAGGCAGGGAGTACTATTTGACAACTAGGCAGGGAGTACTATTTGACTACGAGGCAGGAGTACTTTTTGACGCAAGCATACGACTATAAGTTCTTTATGTTTTTTTTTGTATTTGATTAGCTAATGACCACGAAGCCTGGGCATTAACTGGAAGTGGGTTCGGTCTTCGATCCCCAGAGGGATTATTAATATTGTGCTTTGTTTAGTTGGTGGTAGGACTTTGATTATGTCCGCCTGGCTAGCAACCACCATCTTACCTTATTCGGTCGCCATAACAACAATTCTGTAATTGATTTGTTCCGGCGTTTAGAGGTAAGACAGCCAGTTCCTCAAACTGTTGAGGATTCCAGGTGAAAAGCGCTACCATATGGCTGAAAATTAGGCGAGATGATGGCCAAGCACTTCCCCGTTGTACAATAATACACAATCTAAGCTGACCTTCACAACATTTTGTTTTTATATCACTTCTTTTTTGTGCCTACATCAACATTATTGTGCCGGTTGAGTAATGTAACGCAGCAGTCGACGCGCGTTTGTCGGTTTGCTTCACTCAATTCATGAGGTACCCACCTTTCAAGCTTTTTCACCTTCCCAATTTGCTTCAAGTGGATTAAAACGGTTTTGTCACTAACACCGCAGCCTGCAGCTAACTGTGATGTGGTTTGCGATGGATCTGCTTCCACAATAGCCTTCAATTCATCATTATCGACCTTGGTCTCCGGCCGTCCACGGGGCTTGTTCTGCCGGTCGAAATTTCCAGAACGAAAGCGTTGAAACCAAAAACGCACCGTGTTTTCTTTTGCGACACCACCACCATACACATCATTAATCCTTCGAGCCGTGTCTGCAGCACTGGTGCCACGGTGGAACTCGTACTCGTAAATAATGCGATATTTTAAGTTTTCCATTTTGTGAAATGAGTGACGCAGAAAAAAAAAGCAAAAGAGAAAAAAACAAATGAATTACGGTTTTCGAAACACAAATGCATGAGTAAATAGCTGTTTAAATTTGAATTTGGAATTCTTAACCAAAGAGGAGATATTTAAGATCAAAGTGGCCAGTACGACAAAACGCCAATTTCATATGTAAGGACCTAATATATTAGTAGTTATACATGTAGGTATCTATGAAAGTTTCTCGTCTGCCACGTTCCATCAACGCACCAGAAAACTAATTAGGATTCAGGACCACTCGCCAGCGAGATAATTAATAAGTTTGAAGAGAGCATTTGAATACAATGCTGCCTCTGGAAGTAAACGCGATAGCATAGCGTTTGTATTATTTCCATAAAACTTGTATGGCGATTGTAAAATGTTTTATTCTTGTCTCGCAGCTAGTCTTGACTGATATAATAACTGATATATTGATCAGGCTAAAGCAGACGCAGGTTTTTTTAAAATTTCTATCACCAGTCCTAACAAGGGTCCTGTGTCAGCACAAGGGTCATCAAAAAAAGTTTTACGGCTAATGAAATTCAAATTCAAATTCTTTTACCATCTTCCTGCACGTTATCCTACACTAGGTGGGGTCGGCCCGACATGACGTGTTCTTTGAGGATAGGGGTTAGAGCTTCCAGCTGCCTATCCGATGTCCATCCTCCTTGGGAATACTCAGTTGTGTTGGACCAAAGGATAAGAATCTATTTATGACATTTGCAAATTATAAATCTAAAGTAAACAGTACAATGGGCGGTCTTATCGCTTAAACACGATATTTTTACTGCTCCAAACATGTATCACATTCGCCATAACAACAATTCTAAAATTGTTGTGTTCCGGCATTTAGAGGTAAGATACTCGTAGCCAGTTCCTCAGTTTGTTGAGGATTCCGAGTGAAGTGCGCCTCCACCTTCGGCCTCATAAAGTTAAAAGTAGTTAAGTAAGATGGAATTAGGATAAAAAAATAGATAACTATACGGTCAGTTATTATTTAGGTACCAAACATTAGTACAAGTTATTAGTGGATGCCTGTAAACTTGTTTAAACTAGTATATATATTACAATACCTATAGGTACATAATCATTATAATTACCGAGTATCAACTTCAACCACCATTTATAATCACTTCATCCCAACGGCTATAACTGTCACAGGAACCAGTCTCAACGACTCACGCTTGACCAGTTCTTGCATCAGTGGTTGTCCATGGAAAGTAATCTGATTATAGTTTTTTGTTTGATTTCATTTGTAAGGCTGTTTTCTGGTTATTTTGAAAGATCTTCTTGCCCTATCAATAAGAATCCATTATTCGAATACATACTTACTAATATTTATTCGAAATGCTTTTTGAAAATTTGAAATGCGTATTTTGTTCATTAAGGTGATTTCTAACAGGGTACCTCACGTGCAAAGTTACGGACAAAAGCTTGTTAAAAAATATTTTTAACAAGCTTTTGTCTGTGCGTTGGTAGTACTGACTGACTATAAGATAGTCAGTCAGTATGTCAGCTACATGACAGGTATATAGGTATAAGATTCTGTAGTGTATTTTTAAAGCCTCTTCAACCCCATCCAGACTTCTAGATCTTGGATATCATTCCTCTAATCTTCAAGACATGCGTCATAATAGAAAAATATCTACAAATAACTGAAAAACGGTCTTAAAGAAGCTCAACTTATCCAGATATTTTATATTTCTACAAAACATTTTAGATCGACTTCTATCTTCATTTCTAGAAAATCTATTGTTTATTGCAGTAAACGGTTCAAGCACCCCCCGGCGTAACACCATTCTGCTCCAATTATACTATTACCGCTAATTGCACCCATTATAGTGATATAGTAAATCATAGACAATACCAAAGCCGACCAGACATTGATACTCCTCATCATTTTGACCATAGACATTTAGGAAGATGCTTCATATGATGATTATTGCTTATAACTACCGGGTGAGCTTAAACTGTCGGAGTTTTAAAATTACGATATTTCATTGGCTTTAATTTTACATTTAATTGACTGACTACTCTTTTAAGTTGAGTTAGCGATATAGCACAGAATAAATAACAGTAAGTGCTTCGATTTCCCATGTTACTAAATGTATGTTAGATTATAAATTATTTTTTTGAAAATAAGGCAAGAAAATCCGATGGTCGCTTTAGAGTGTTAAAAAAGGAAGAAGAAGGAAGAAGCCTTTAATATCAATTATGCATAATACTCCATTTTATTTTAATTTAAAAAGAAAGTTATTTCTACTTTGGCTAGTATTCACATACTGAAAATGCTATTACTATGTTGTAGTTGAAGTTTCTTTTGGATCGTTTCCATCAAATATATTTAAAAAAATGTTATCATTGATTGTAGATATAACAATCCTATGAAAACTAATATAATCCTCTCCATCCAAAGGTTTAGCCATAAACCGCCAATTAAGTTTGTTTATACATATTAAGTTTGTTTAGTTTTTTTATTCTATGTTTATTAGTAAGTATTATATTTTACATTATATAAACAATAAATAATGTTCAATCCATCGTCTATTTAGTCTGTGCTTCACTTGACTTGTTACCAAACTCGAGCCAACTTGTCTCAACTTGTGACCTATTTCCAAGCAATTCTATCCAATTAATCAACGGCGACAAGTTCTACAGACCATTCCCATTTCGCCACTTGCACCGGTACCTTGATTTGCTAATACATATGTAATTTCGTACGTAATGACAGATTGTCGCGTTCGCTGGAAACGGATAATGCTGGGTTACTGATGGTACTCGCAACTGGCGGAGTAAGGGTGTTTAATCTCAAGCGACCTAGCAAATCTCTAGACTCTTAACACGTTGGCTGCTGTATCTAATCGTGCAGCAACACACATGCATAATTGTGTGACTCATCGAGAAAAAGAGTTTTTTAAAACAGTAAACATAATAAGTTATGTATGTACTCATAAAGTTATGTATTTATATATTACTTATGATAGATTTGATTACAGTGAGGTTTCTTCAAAATGTATTTTAACCGTTACACTTCTTAGCAAATGTTTGTTAAATTAACAACATAAGCTTTTCTGATCGGAGCCTTTAAAACCATTTCTAACAATATAAAAGTCACACATCGTTACTTTTAATAACTAGTAACAATAATTATTCTCAAAAAAGCTATAAAGCACTACATTTTAAAGCTTAAAGCCAACTTAAGCCTCAGTAATGCCCATAAGAAACTAATAAGTATTCAATGCAACAGAAAACTAGCGTAATAATCTTCACACAAACCCGTAAAATGAGGTTCTCAACATTGTTCCAAAGTAAACATAGGTATAAGAAGCGGCATCAAACACTTGGTCGTCATAAACGGTCAGTTTTACGACGTCATAAATCAAGCATCGATCGCGTATCAAACAAAGAATAGTCGTGAAGACGCAAGTCGAAGACTGCGGCTTAAAATCTAAGTTTAGTTGGCGGCAACAAAACAGTTAGGATTTTTTATACTATTTTTTAAAAATAAGGCAACGACGGTAATTACCCAGCCTTCAGTGTTACAATTTTGAAAATTATGGAATACCTTCGCTCCTATAAAACACGTCGGAACAAGTCACACTTTATCTTGGACTAAGTTGACTTATACTAACTTCATAGTATTCTGAATAATGTTCTAGTGAATACAGTTACTTACCGAAGCACTAGTTGTCTTAGGTACTTACTAAAACAAACGCTAGAACGTTTACTCTACATTTTTTATGTATTTTAGTTTATGGTACCTGTACAATTATTTATGGGTCCTGGCATACATAATAGTAAACTTACTATTCTGAACTATTCTTAAGTTGCTTTAATTCAATTGTATTAGGATAATTATTATTTACTCTTTAGGGTTTTGTATCCAAAGGGGGCCACCGGGACCCTATTACTATGCCTATGCTGTCCGTCCACCTGTCTGTCTATCATCGGACTCAATCTCATGTACAGTTATATATACACAGTTAAAATTTACACAGAGTTTGTATATCTATTTCTGTGTATTTATGTGTCGTTACATTATCTCGCAATAATTGCACTGTCTCTCATGCACTGGAGCTGTATTCTTACGGTAATCGTCACTCTAGACTCTAGCGTTTCTCAGCATTTTTTTTTATAAATGTCAGTGTGTGTTTGTCAACCAAAGAGTATAAAAAATATAAGCTATGGCCGATTTTAAATAAAGAGTATCAACAACAAGTCTCAAATCATATAAATTATTTCCCAAACTAAGCATGTAATGTTGGAACTAGATTACGCATATATAACACATACATATTATCATACAATACCACACCCAAACACAGAACAAACATCTCATCATATTATCGTTATTATCATATATATTGATATATGCATCACAAAAATGTTTGACGTGGGTAGGAATCGAATTGATCTGAGAAGCTTATTATGGCAAAAAAAAGACAACTTTTAATGCTCTTCTCTTCGTCAGACGCCTTTATCTAGTAATAGTTTTAGTAGCCCATGTACTTACTTCCCCAGGGTATCTCTCTTCTTGATGAATTTTATCTAGATCTGTATAGCCATTCAGTCTTGAAAACGAAACAAACAGACTGAGACACTTTCCAACCACACTAAAATTATTAAAGTGAAAGATTTACATGTTTGGGTATTTGGACATTCCTTTAAAGGCTTATTTTGTCCCATCAATCAGTTCATGTGGGAAGATATCGCCATACCACAGATAATAAAATACTAATACTAAATTGCTTTTTTTTCTCATCCGTCATGCAAAACAAAGTCAACTAAACGAATTCAGCAAAAATATATATAAATATACATACCTATACATTATATATTATTTGGGTGTTTACAAAAAAAAAGTATTTTAGTATTCTAACCGTAATCTAGATCCCATATTACAAGCTATGCTTAGTTTGGGTCTAGCGCTGTGTGAAATTAATGTCATGTAATATTTATTTATTTATTTTTTTAAACATATAGGCTACTTCTTATTTGAGTACCACGCAAAACTGCGGGCAGAAGCTAGTATGGAAATATGGATGGAAAGTACCTAGTATTTTTGTTTATGCTTTACCATCTACCAACCTGTTATGTCATGGTCAAGAAGATGGTAATGATTATTCTGCGGAAGACATCTACGTGGCAGGCTGCCAAAACTGGTTATTATAATTCCTTATTCCAGCCTAGTACTGGCGCCAGCGCTGAATACATGCAACTGACAATACTAAACAGTACTGCAGACATAAACCTTATATACGTACCTACGTATAGCTACGTACGTTACGTTTAGTAGTAAGTTTCCACAAACGTTAGGTAGGTACGTTCGTACTTAGTGGTAGGTACAATACCTACATAATAATATTGATAACATAGAACATTTGTAATGACATTCCTCTCACCTTGTGCGACAAAGAGTTGAGGACATTTGGAAGGACTTAGGATTAGGACAGATCTTTGTCCAGCTGTGGACACAACACGTTGATAAAAAACCGGCCAAGTTTAAAAACATACTGTGGGTTCCGACCAACATTTCAACTCCAAAAGTTTTTTGCCCTCTAATTTTGAACTTTGTTAGTATAGTTATAATCACATCGTCGTGAGAAAACCGGCATGTCGCTAGGACCAAAAATCCGAAGTACACGTGTCACTGGCTAGTATTGAAAATGTCAACTGTCTACATAAAACAGTTCATAAGAGCCCGCTGACAAACATACGGAAGGATGGACGGAATAACATTGGAGGCTTAATAGTAGGGTCCCGTTGAAACTTTTTGGATACGAAGCCCTATAAATCACATAACATTAATTTGTGTTTTGCATAGGTTCCATTTTTTCCCTATCCAATTTCTACACCACTAGCAAATAACTAACAAATGAGTTATAAAGCTAATAGCTAAAAAAATATTTAAGGCCTCATTTTAGCAATTTGTTTCAATAAAGCTTCTGAATTAAACAACAATCACAAATTACTTAAATCGTAGATATAACGTTAGTATTCTTATATAACTGAGGCCTCAGCTGTCAGAAACTCATACTAAGGCCTCGGTGATTATGAGAAATAAACAAACAAAAGTAATTATCGCAGAATTTCTAATGATTTGTTGAACGGTAAATTGTTCTATTTTTGAAAAAATGTGCATGCCTTCAGACGGCGGCAAACGGCTGTTCTCATTTTAAAATATTACCTAGGTTATTCATTACTCATAGGTATTGAATAACCTGTGTTTTTTTTATTGTACGAAGGGAAGCGATTGGCCGTCATCTCACCTGGCAACAAGTTGAGATAAGGCCGAAAATTGAGGCGCACTTCACCCGGAATCCTACATAAACTAAGGAACTGGCTATCTTACCTCTAAATTCCGGAACACAATATTTTTTTTAAGAATTGTTATTATGGCGACAGAATTAGGTAAGATGGTGGTAGCTAGCCAGGCGGACTTAAACCAAATCCTACCACCACGATGATAGTGTATCTGTATTGTATTGTTTGTGGTATTGTTAATAAAAAACATCCCCGTTCACACAGTAGCATAAATCGCTTACCCGTTATAATCTTACCAGAAAATCATCCCCAATTCAATACTAAAGATTCCCATAAAATTTCCCACAAAAGTTTTGACCACACAGCGCAGTGGTCAGTGAGATTAGATTCAACAGTTACACACGGACAATGATATTTCAAATGACTTGAAAAGGACAAAACGAGCGATCATCGCATGATTGATCGATTGTGGATGATCACGCCGTTTTCGGGATCATGATCATGACAGTTGAGACTCGACGGTCAGTGGTCCACCTTTCTCAACTAATAGTTGTCATCACTGGACGCCGTCAACTTAGCAAGAAGGCATTTCTTGAGGATGCCTCGTGTAGAGATGAAATTCGTGTCGATTTGATTTATTCATAGGCACGAGCGGATTTGTTGCATTTTTTTTAGCCTTGTTTTTTCCAACTCTTGTTTTCTCGTCTTCGCCCGTTAACAGAGACATAAAGACGTTAAGCCTCGCGTGCCCGTAATTTCACCGGCTATCGATATGGTAAAATTGATATGGTTATACTTCCCGGATGAGCCCTTTTACAAGGAGCTCTACTACTTTGAAACGGTGCTAGCTTGGCACGGTATGGGCATGTAATGATTTATTGATAATGACATTTCTCGGGCCTGCATGCAACTTTTGCCTTTTTTTTTTTTTTTTTATTAACCTAAAAATGATCTTTGTCATTTTATCCTAATTCTAATCGTGATGTAAATTATAAAATTAAGGAAGGCACTCATTACTAAAACACAAGCTTATCATAACTTACACTGGTAATAACAGTAGGTAACACAAATCAGAGTTGTTTTTTTTTTAAAACTTGAGAAGTTAATCCTATTCCCGGTCTAGAACAACATAAACAAAAGAACAATCATCATTCTAACATTCATATTATGATGCGATTGGAGTAGCAATTGTATGGACATATGAAACATCTAGGAGGGTAAGGAGAAAAAACGCGTCTTTTGCTTTACGAGAATTTGCCTCTGATCACTGGGTACTCAAAGCGTGCGTCGAAGGTTGTTTTACTAAAGACCCGTGGAACATACTATATGCTCAACTGGTTGTGCCACAGGGAACCCCGGTCTAACTGGTTGCACAACGGTAAAGTGTTCCACCTATAGTTGCGGGGATAGATCATAGATCAGACGAGATTGACACATTTTTTAAACTACCAATCCGCCTGCCAAGCGTGGTGATTGTGGCATAATACTTCAACTTTGGAAGAGGCTCTGTCCAGCAGCGGACATTAATGGGTAGAAATTTGAAATAAATGGTTCCTGATAAGATTTTGTGATTCCATCAGAAATCAATATCTCCGTGTGAATAAAACGCCTAGAGCTTTTTTACCCAAAATCCTAGAGGGTTGATAATTTAGGCAGCAAACAGACGAAGGCAAAACACCTGTGTTACGCATCCAGTGCAGAAACAAAAAATAAGTTGCTCGCGTGTTGCATGCGTGGAATAGTATGGATTTTGTTTACGCTTTTTTACTGTTGTTCTTTAAATTAATCCTAATGTCTTCAAGAAGGATTAAACCGATCAATGTGGCGTCAGTGGAAAGGACACTTCACCCACTTCAGCTTGCTGGAGTGGATCACAAACGAAAGTGTGCTTCTAATTGAAGAAAACTTCAAATGATTAGCTGACGCCACCTAAATCATCTGCAATAGATGTTTAAAAGGCCAATGATGATGATGATGATGATGATGATGATATCAGACCTCATCCTTGCCTTGTGTAAGTTTCTAGATCAAGAGCTAACTTATTCTCCAGATGACCCTAGGTGTGAAACATACAGGAAACGTGATTGTTATTTTTGATTTCATTTCATTTTTATTAATTGCTTTTAAAACGGCAATAGAAATACTTATACACTGTAAAAAAATCTAAATGTAATATTCATGAGATACTACAGTCTATAGTCGGTTGGACGGTGCATCAGTATTTAATGGCTAAGTAATAGGATCCTGTTGGCACTATTTGAGTATATATTGTAACCTTTAAAAGGGGAATTTTCGGCCTAGCCCGTGGATGTCGTGTAACAAAGGAATCTCACCAGTATATGGCAGCGCTACCTACGTGCTGTCAATAACGTTTACTGCGATTAATAAACCGCCTGAAAAGCGTGGTGACTATAGCAAAACATGCTTTATATTCCACTATTATTAATTAATCATAATCAAACTTGGTGGTGCGCGGCGAACATGTATTTATTCTGAAATATAGTTTAAATATGCAGAGATATAATTATCTAAAACTATAGCGCCATGTGCAAATATTAACATAATCATATTGCATGCAACGCCTATTGTATGGCAAAACATGACTGCGTTCAAATTTATCCTTTCTAAGTGTACCCCTACACCACCTGAAAATGTCAAGTCTGTATGACCTCTGTACGTTGCTTGTCAGACAGTTAGTATGCACGATGATTTTTATATAGTCAGATAACAAAGTGCATAGGCACATCCACACAATTCTTACGATTGCACTTTAGAGCGGGACAGCAGTATCTCGCGTCTCGTTCGGCCGGTTGCTGCACGTGTGTCAGTGAAACGGGTTTCAACGGCCAAGATTTTATTAATTTGTGCTCCTATACGTATAGGGTGTTGTGTTTTGTATAGTAGAGCCTACTGCTAGGTAGGTTTATCATCTAGATTTATTTATAATAATGTTATAATTAAATCTAGATTTGCTAAGTTATTCAAATTTTTAGGACACGTTAACACAACATAAAAAACAGTTATCATTTTAGCTTGTGCATTATAGGTAAGTACTAATATTGACCTCTCAAATTTAATCCTGTCAGTTGGTAGTAGCGAGCAAACATGTGTGTGTTGAATATATATTTTTGTTATGTGTTTGGGTATTGTATTGTATGATATGTTTGTATTAAACAAAAAATGTTATCCGTAATCTAGTTTCTATATTACAAGCTTCGCTTAGTTAGGGGCTAGATTATGCTATGTGAAATTAATGATCTGAAATATTTATTTATTTATTTAATGGAATGTACAATAAAACTAACTAACTATGTACAAAGGAATCGGTCAGATTACCTAAGGACCGTTACAAACGGCCTATAGGTAACTCAACTGTTCCAGACCAGTACCAGACGGAAGCGTGCCCAAGACACGGGCTGCATTGCCACGCTGAATAGCTATGCTAATTCGCTGGTCTAAATAAGAGCTTTAATGGTGTAAAGTACTCAGGTGGATGGATGTTGCTCTCACTCTTAGTGTATGGAGGGGAGCATAGTTTAGCAGAGGCCAGAGTTTACAACAATTGCAATAACTGCATCATATTGCAGCACCCTCTATATCCGTGTAGAATATAGCATAGATTGCGTAGTCTCGCTCCCGTGCGACCTCGGCCATCGATATTGTTGATAACAAATTGCTTTTCTTTGTCCTGTCTGTAGTTTGTGTCTTTTTGTAATTTGTCATGATTTTTGAATAGTGCTTCTGGGTTTCCTTTTATGAACAGTTGCCAGCACTATTGTCACTACATAATTTAAAAAAAATACTTAGTACATTCAAGCCTCATAGATATGTCACACACTACCAAGGTAATAACATATATATTAGATGTCGATCCAAAACCATAAAAAAAGACACAGTTATGTGATACACTATTTTTAATTTTAAAATGAAGCCATTTCTTTTATATTAACGTCTTGTACATTCTTTCATAACATTTTCATTCAAGCATGAAACATTATTTTCTTGTTTCACACTGAATTCCAAAATAATAAAATGTCTAAGAGATGTGGATGCAAAACTATTATGAAAATTATGAAGTGTATACCTACATATTAATGCAGGCGACTGTACACGCTGTTTTAGAGGTTAAGCATATTTTTTGGTTGTGGGTTCCAAATTGACACAAAAAAATTGATTGGCCTAACTCAAATGCGTTTTGCGAAAATCTCAGCCTCGGGCAACGTTGTTCGTATATTAAAATAGCTAGTAACAAAACTACAGACAGGTGTCTGTAGTTTTGTTGCGCTGTTCGTTTGATACACAGAAATATGTATGGTCTGTGGTCCGTTGCACATATAATTATAAAATAAAATCTTATCCAGACCAGTACCAGACGGAAGAGTGCCCATGGCACTGGCTGCATAGCACCACTGAATAGCAATGATAATTCGCTGGTCTAAATAAGACCAGCCTTTCACAATCAAAAGCACTGTAAAGCAGCAGCATAATCTGATCCAAATAACATACCCAATATCTTTCCAGATCGTCCATTCTCGGAATCGGACGCAAACCGCCCAGCGCCGCCCGTCCAACGATGCCGTATCTCAGCCTCCTCCCCCCCTCTGCCTCTCACCTTCGACACAGAAGACCTTGACGATGACGTCTTCATCACCCCCCGAAGCGGCAACGACTTGTTCAGCACCCGAAACCTGGAAATCATTGGATATAATACGCCGAGGAGTCCTGCGGGAGTGCTGCTGAGTCCGAGGAGAGAGAGGGTGTTCAACTTCGTGACGGGGGAGAAGCATTGGAGGGATAAGGGGGGGACAGATATGGATGGAGTTGCTGATACTGATGAGGTAAGATGCTCACAGCTAGATAGACTGAACGTTGCGATATCGTACGCTTTATTAATCAATGATGGGTTCTTGATCTCTACAGCTTGTCTAGCTTTTTAGGTCAGAGTAAAGATGAGCTTATGGTGCGAACTGTCCAAGAAGGAAAGCCTTTAGCCACCGGACCAAAATCCAGCTACTAAACGCCAGCGTTTTCTTTCCTCGGGGTAGACCACAGATCACACCAATCCCAACGCGAATAGTTTTTATTTTAATTTATTGTATGATGGAGAAGCGGGCCCTGTATCTCACAAGGAGTCAAGTTATGATATCCCGTAGGTGGAAGCAGACTTCACTCGGAACCCTCAACATACTGAAGAACTTCAGTTCTTCATAGATATATAAGAAAGGTAAGATAGATATCTTACCTCCAAATGCTGGAATATAACAATTGAGTTAGTAAAACAGAAAAAAAAGTTAGTAGTGAAACTCCTAGCTCTCTTCATAGCTCGCTGTGCGAATTTGAACTCATTCACGAGGGCTATACCTATTTAGTCAAGCCCGTCTCACATCCATAGGTCATCACTGATAACACACTTGTTTAAGTCCGTCTGGCTAGCTACCACCATCTTACCTAAGTCTGTCGCCATAATAAACATTCTTAAAAAAAAAGAATTGTTGTGTTCCTGCATTCAGAGGTAAGATAGCCAGTTCCTCAGTTTGTTGAGGATTCCGGGTGAAGTGCGCCTCCACCTTCGGCCTTATATCAACTTATTACCAGGTTTGATGAAGGACAAACGCTTCCCCGTCGTACAATAAAAAAAAACACTCCTCCTGGGGATCGAACCTGAGATCCCTGGATATGACACCAATAGGCAAACCACTGGACCACAGAGGCGGTTTAAATGCTTGGCGTATTAAAGTTGGTACAATAACTGACAGGTACCTACTACAGTAATACTCGGTTCATCGGCTCATGAATCATAGTAAAACAAAGACGCACGTGCGTACAGAAAAATATCGTTAAACACGTTCAGTTTGTCTGTATGTGTTAATTTAGTGCGCAGTATAATTTGCTAGTACCAAGGTGGATTGGATTGGTTGTTTGAAGAGGAGTCGTTTATAGTCAAATCTTTTTATAATACTTATAATATATTCTTATTGAACTCTTTGCCCTAATGTTTGCGTCATTATACCTATCACATCAGTTTTTTGGAAGGGAAGCGCTTGGCCTTCATCTCCGAACTTCCGGCCGAAGGTGGAGGCACACTTCACCCGGAATCCTCAACAAACTGAGGAACTGGCTATCTCACCTCTGAATGCCGGAACACAACAATGTTTAAAGAATTGTTATTATGGCGACAGAATTAGGTAAGATGGTGGTAGCTAGCTAGGCGGACTTTAACAAAGTCCTACCACCAACCAAACCAAGGACAATATTGTACTCCCCCTGGGGATCGCGGGACCTCTGGATCTGAAACCGGTGGGCAGACTACTAGACCACAGAGGCGGTTAAAATCCAGGTGGATGGCCACCAGGTAGGTGGTAGCTGCCATCCCTACCATCACAAAAAAGACAGCCACTCAATCCGGTGCAGTACAGTGTAGGTTGCTAAGCTGGATCTTTAGAAAAGATACAAATTTATCAATTATCTCAGTAGTCGTCAGTAGTGATCAATAGTGTCAGACGCGTTTATCATACGTTTTAAGCACTTAGTACCTTTGAAAACATACCCTCAATCACTGTATTACCTAGGTATTTACAATCCCAAATCGAAGACAATTCAGTTGTGCCTGAGAAATTAATAGCTTTTGGGATTCGTAGATTTTGACAGCTATTCGATCCACTTCACGCAGGAATTGAATGAATGAAATCATTGTTTGCAATTCAACTCTCAGCTGAGTCGCTCTGTTAGAATATTGAACCAGTGAACCTACACTGACACGTAAAAGCGACGTCATAATTCGAAATAGGTAGCGATGTAGAGGCTTCTTAGTACGGCCCTTGGCCGTACATTTATGTTGATTATCGTTTATTTTTTGACACTGACTATTGCTTACCTTCCCCCATTACACAATAAAAGATTCCACTTCAAGCGACAAACGCCTGTTAAAAAAATAAGAGCAATACACGGCCGATTGCTATCCAGAATTACCAGGCGCAATAACATTCTTTCAACAGTGGGGTGGCGTACAACAATTATTTTGTTAATGTTCACAATAAAATAAAAAGTGCTGACTGAAATGGAATTAAATCTTTCCGATAGATACCGGTTTATGTCGAAATAAAGCTTTGTACGAGTGTTTCTCTTTATTTGGGGTTTGCAAGTATGGAAACGGCTTTATTTGCTTCTTAACTTCGGAACATCATTTTTAAACGACTTCTTCATAACTACAAGTTTTACTAATAATTTTACTTTAGTAATGTAGATAAATAGATCATTCTTTATTTTATACTAATGAACATTATACATTGAATAAACTCAATGCAGCCGTGTTTTGAGCACGCTTTCGTCTAGCACAGGTCTGGAACAGTTAAGTTACCTATGGACCGTTTGTAACGATCCTTCGGTGACCCGACTGCTTCCCTTGTAAAAAGTTAGTTTAGTTGTGCATATTGTTAGAAAAACTAGACAAATATTATATATAACAATTGGCGCTTCTATAGCAGACAATCGTATACAAATAGTTCTTGGATGTTACGTATGTGGCAACCCGGGGAGAAAATTAAGTATAAGAAATAATAGTGAAAATCAGGGGGTAAAAAAGAAGAGGCCTTCACGGTTTCAGGGTTTCCTTAGAGTTATTACCCAGGTCATTTAAGCGAAAAAAGCAAAAAACAATACATCCTTAGGATCGAGAGGATGCAGAGGTATTCATAGAAAAGAAGAAACGTAGCCTTTGAGTCTGCAACAAATTGTAAATCCACATTCAGTAGGTCAAGGATGTACTCAAAATAACTACATAATAAATACAATAGAATAAATACAGCAATAAAATTTATCTACACCGTCATATTTAATGTTGAAAATGTTTATCTCGTACTCCAGCAAAACAAAATAAATACTATTTCATTTGAATGTTGCAACAGTCGTAAACAGATCTATTGCTTGCTGAAATGCACTGCGTATATCATTTGGTTGTGAATTAGGTCAGAACGTACTTACTTTTGTACCTATTTGTTAGCAATTCAGCGACACTGGTAGTTTTGTTCCATTTGCTGTTTATTTTGGATCGATTCGTTCTTCCTCATTTTTGTGGTTTAAAGTAGGTAAGAGTAGTAAATTGTGGTTTAATTTATCATTATAGTACCGAGTAATATTCTTGTGTTTATTATTGACGAGACTGGATTTATTAGCAATCCATTGAATACATATTATTATTGTTTTCACATTAAATTAATGTTAACTTTAGGTAACTTATTCATTACTTTACATTTTTTTGTACGACGGGGAAGCTAGGCCTTATCTCATCTGGTTTCAAGTTATGATAATGCCGAAGGTGGAAACGCACTTCTCCCGGAATCTTAGAGTAGTGTGGTATAAGTGCTATAAGTGGTGGTAGGCCAATCGTAAGAGTAAGATATATCCTCACTAAGGCTTCCGAACTACCCATACCTATGCAAAAAAAAAACACATTTTTTACCTTAAAATGTGGGTAGGCACGGAGCCATCTGTGTGCATCTGTCTGACTCGTAATTTGCCAGTTTATTTTAACTATGTAACACACACAATGTTACTCAAAAGTAACATTAACCCAATGGCCAACTGAAAGCCAAAAGTAATTTTGGTAATTTGGAATTTGTCAGCAACCGCCTCTGTGGTCTAGTGGTTCAACGCACCGATTTCAGATCCAGAGGTCCCAAGTTCGATCCCCAGTGGGAGCAATATTGTGCTTGGCTTGGTTGGTGGTAGGATATTGTTTAAATTCGCCTGACTAGCTGCCACCATCTTACCTAATTATGTCGCCATAATAACAATTATTAAAAAAGATGTTGTCTTCCGGCATTTAAAGGTAAGATAGCCAGTTCCTCAGTTTGTTGAGGATTCCGGGTGAAGTGCGCCTCCACCTTTGTCTTTATCTCAACTTGTAACCAGGTGAGATGAAGGCGAAGCCGTACAAGAAAAAAAAATACCTACACACAATATTTTTAGTTAAATAAAGAGAGTGGCCGCCACACTTTGCACTCCGTATTGACTTTCCCCACTTTACGTTTTGATGTAAACTTATTTCAGTATTTAGTGCAACATTAATTGCCCCACAAAACATAGCGAGGGCCGACTTTACGCCATATTGGACCATTTGAGAGGATTTCAGCGATGACTCAGTTGATGCGGCAATAAAAGTTATTGCCTGTAATGAATTGGCATTGAGGTGTTTTTTTTTAGGATTATCTGGCAAGCTGTGAGATGAAAAAAAAAATCTAACGTTAATAATATCTAATTAACAATGTTATTTGCAGATATATTTTGTGTCGTGTTGTCATTGACTGAAAAATAGTTTAACATGAAAAGACAGTTTAAGGACTCACAGTATATGACAACCCGAGCCCTGTATAGGTTTTTGGTTGTGGTAGGACTTTGATTAAGTCCAACAAACACAAAAAATCCAAATTGCTGTGTTCCGGCATAAGAGGTAATATCAGAAGCCAGTTCCTCAAACAGTTGAGGATTCCGGATGAAGTGCGTTTCCACCTTTCGGCCTTATCATAACTTGAAACCTGTTGAGACGAAAGGGTTCCCAGTCGTACAAAAAAAAAGATATTCCAAACAGCCGAAAACATTGATTCAACTCTACCTATATAATTATTACTGGTAAGGAATGGAACTTATTGCTCTCGTCTGTTTTCTACACCTAGGTACAATCTGCGAAGCTCACTTCAAGTGAAGTGAAAGGTTCCTTTTAGACAAACGTGTTCCATGTTAGACTTGTGTGTGCTTCACTTGTTTTTTTTTAATTGAGTTGATGGTCACACACTTGGGCTAAGTATAATTTTTGAAAAAAAATACCCAGAATATTTCAATAATTTTAGTCCTTGTATTTTGTAATTTTGAATGTAGCCCAGTGTAGCAAATTTAATTCATTTCAACAGTATTTTTATTTAATAAAATTACAAACACGTACATTCATTAATTATTCGTTTGTAAGGTCATCTGTTAAACAAAGATCAAAGTCAGCTTCGTAATTAATCTTCGTAAATCATTAACCGTTTAGCAAACTGCAAAGATAAAACAAAGGATCATCGATGAGTAACGCATTATCCACATTATGACGGTTCCTCAGCATTCGGTACGCGTTATCTAATTAAGATCTACGGTACATTATATTCGAGCAAATAAAAATATCTTTTTCTTTATCTTTATACGGTTTTTGGTATATCGTAGCTACAAAACAAAGTATGGATTTAAAAACGTTTAATCCGCTTACACCGGCTTCATGTGTACCTAAATTAATACCTTAAAGGTAAGATAGCCAGTTCTCAGTTTGTACCTTTGACCTAATCATAGCTTGATAAATCGTGTAAGATGAAGGATAAGCACCTCCCCGACGTACAATAAAAAAGACCCGTTTTTTTTTCTTGAAACGAAAAAAAGAACGGGTCTTTTTTTGCGTTTAAAAATGCCAATATTATTGGAATGTTCTATATTGGTTCGCAATAACCGAGCGAACTCTGGTCGTAAAGATTCAGTCAGCTTTGGAACCTATAAAGAAAATTCAAGCATATTTTTTTTAATCATTGTGGCACCTAATTAGATACATTAGCTCGTATGTAGTGGCGGACTGCACGTTTTAAAATCCGCAACGTGTTTTGAAGCTACAATTTGAAAAAAAACATCCCATGCATACTTACCCTTGAGGTTCCACCTTAACCGATGCTAATATCAAACGAAATCCATTGCAAATAAGATAGCGCAAGTTTGACAAGGTTTCAAATACAACAGTGCATTAAAACCGGCCACTTTTTTCTCTGTGGTTTGACTACACCGGCGACCCTTTTTGAATCGTTACTTACAGTCAATGGTTACTCGACTGATCTTCATCATCATTATCATTTACCGGACAAAGTAATATATTCTTCTCGTATAAAAATAGAGATATCGATTTGTTTGACGAAAGGCATGACATTATTTATACGAAATCTTTCACAAGACATCAACTTCAAAATCTGTCACTCATGAAAAACGACAAAACAACAACTTTGAACTGAATATTAATATTAGGGATATAACGAGGTTACCAAAACAAAGACAATATAACTCTTCGCCGTTAAATTGACAAGGTTCCAATTGTTAATGCGCGTGAGTGATTATTATTCGCTCTCCCGCCATGAATCGGACAAGAATAGACACAAAAAAGGAAATAAACCACGTTTGTGGAGTATTGGTCAACTGCTCGCAGCAATGAGATAATTCCTAAAATTAGAAGGAAATACTATCTGTAACTCGGAAGGGCTATTCTTGGAGTTTCTCTGGTAGATCATCATATTTTGCTATGACTTTTTGTTTTGAGGTCTACGATGAAGCGAGCGTTCCCAGAAGGCACTGGCTTCCGCGCACGATGGAACACGTGATCGATAGCCTGGTAGAACTTTACAGATCCTGCCTCCAGTGTTGGTTGGGGTAGATTACTAAGATGTAAAGTACACCTACCTCAAAACAAAAGTCGACGCCAAAAAAGTGATTTAAACCGCCTCATCCAACGACTCTTCGCGACACCATTTTATGTTATTAGCAGTGATAGGCAGGCCTCCTTCAAATCTCTTAGATGTCGAAAGCGGAGTGCAGGATATGCCAGACACCTAGCTCCTCCTTTTTGTGTAATATCTGAAATGACTGGAAGATTCTTATTTCTACACAAAACACAAGGGACTTCCTATGGGACTTACACTACACACTACTATTACGTAAAAAAAATCATTCAGAATCCTTCCTAAGAATATTGCAATAAAGCTAGTGCAGTAAGATAGTTTTACGGTAATTCAAACTCAACCACTGGTCGAGTACCTAGTATTGTTTGTTGTTCATCATCGTCTTAGGCATTAGCCTCTGATCATCCGATTCAGTTTCTGGCATCTTCTTTTTAGCTATTTGAGATTTGGTCTTCAAAGGGTCTGCTATGGGCTATCGAATCTGCCATTTAGGAGACGCTTTGGTTTGCATTACTGTCAATGATAATAATAAAAAAAACTGTTTCAGTAGTAAAGTCAAAAGTCTGGCTACAAGATCACTCTGTATCTTAAAAGTCAATGACCATATATAAGTTATCAGACTCAACTTAAGAACCCAGTTGAGAACAGTTAAATCGAAGTAGGTAATGATGTTATTACAGATGCGCAGTCCTGCAGTTTATGGCTCTTGGGACATGTGGATTCGAACCTCGTTTAAGGGTTTTGGAATGGTATTCTTACGAACTATAGAGTCAGACGCACAGCTAATTATCATCCTCACTTAGTCGTTAATTAGTATTAAGTATTTCGTAATAAGTTAAAACTTGATCAAACAAATTCTGACTTCAAAATTGAAAACTGATTTCACGAGAACACGGCCTATTAATTACAATCAATATTCATTTAGAATGCTATATAATAATATATACTAGGACATACCTTTTAACTGATAACCATTTTTTTAATAAAACTATTTATTGTATCTTGCGACTTTTTTCACGTATATTATGGCCTCAATAAGTATTCGAATCACTTATATGATAGGTTTTTTTATTTTTATTAAACAATTGACTGTATCTTGTCACTTTTTTTCACAAATTTTTAGAATCAATATTTATTTAGAATACTAAATGTTATGTTAGACTTTTATTTGATAGTCGTATTGATAAAATTGTTATATTCGCACCATAATAATGTACTTTAGCATAGGACACTCCTACAATTTAGAGGAACCAAACGACCCCCAACATGTCAAATTCCAACAAGCCGTGGCTAGGCTGTAGAACGTATATATATAGACTTACATACATACATAATTTCAAATAAAAATTACCTCCTGATGAAGTCGGGTAAAAATGAAAAAAACATCAAACATTTACTACCGCCTGGAATTATTTCCTTTCTCCTTGTGTGCAGATTGCGATTTTTGTCGTAACAAATTGATCCTATGAAACAACTTGATACTCGTATTAGAATTTTAAGATGTTCCATAGCGCTTTTAAGTTTTTTAATTATGCACACTGCAAAAACTTCCAGCGTCTTTATCACCCCTGTGTTACAAGTCTAATGTCTTCATGAAGGTTTAATATGATTAATAGGCACCTTGAAGGTAGGCTCATTACATTGTAGATCTTGCTACCTATTGCAACATATTGAATACTAGCTAGGCAGCTTGCAAACCATGGGCATGGATCGAACGTTAGTTTAGACCTGCCTCTGATCACTCTACGTAAGCTATCGTTAATTGCTGGAAAGTAAAGATTTTTTTATGGTGACCGGTGATATTGTGGGGTTTACCAGGGGTCGATGGATGGAAGAGGCGCATCGATTGTGGAAGGCCTATGTTCAGCAGTGGACGTGTGTAGGTTGACATGATGATGATGATGATGAGACCTGTAAAGCTTTCGCAAAGTCTCTTTACAAACACGATAATAAACCTCCCAAAAATAAATGCGCGTAAAATTACTTATACCTCACCTTGTACTTTGTCGTCCGTCAAATGTACTTCTCAAGGATCAGTGGAGGGTTGCGTCGAGAGGGTTTTTGTTATCCGCGTCCGGATCCCTGATTTTTCTTTTTTCTTTTATTTACTTACTCCCGTTTCTTCGCTTCATCGGCATTAATATTCATAAGTAAATTGCCGAGATAATCTCGGGGATAGGTTTCGGTGTTCTTTTGTGAAAGGTAAGAGTATTTGCATGGCACATTTTGTTTGTCGGAGATTCGTTTATTTTTATTTGGATATTTTGTGGCTCCATTTCATTTCCCTAAAGATGTAGCTGAGATTGGTTTTGAGAGTTTGGTGAATTATTTTGATTACGGCCGTGTTTTGTTTTAAACTCGCCGTATTCTCGATATATTTAATTCTCTATAGAAGGAATAATTTCTTCCTATAAATGAATAAAATAATAATGTTTTTTATTGAACCTTATCATTTCAGGAACAAATAAAATGTTGACCCTACGAATAGGTAGAATATTTATTTATAGGTTTAAATTATTTTAACAAAAAATAGTATATCAATTAGAAGAAGAAAATTACAAAACATCGAAATGTAGGTACTATGTACGCATTAGTCTTAGTTCACTCTCAGAGGTTAAAATTATCAGAGGTTAATACCGCAGGAACACATGACGTGGTGGGACGGGAATTGAGCCCTTGACCTAACCTTGGAAATACTCTAACAGTCAGACAGCAGTTTCTTTCTTTATGTATGGAGCCCCTACGATCACTAATCCACCTGGCAAGCATGATATCCAAACAAAGCTTTGAAGGAAGCTCCGTCTAACAGTAGACATATATGGGATGTGATGATGATGATGATGATATCTGTAATCATAGGACCTTACAACCACATAACATCCACTTTTCAGCTGTATATTACTAAGCCATACAAAGATGTATATTGTCTAAGCTGTATATTCATAAATGTGTATCATCTCTTTCAGACTTTAATACAAGCATCTTTCAAAATGTGTCCACATTTTCTGGCATCCGTTACAGGGTGCACTTCCTCAAACAATTTTCCACCTTGTCCTTTTATACATATCTTTGCATCTTCCTTTCAAATTTTCCTTATACATGATGCTCCATATACAATTTTTTTTATTAAACTACTATAAAAATCAAATGTATTTTATTTCATCGTTATCATTACATCGCAGTCCACTGACTGGACATAGGACTCTCCTAAGTTTCACCACTGAGCCCAGTTCGGCTCTCTCTATCCACTTTATCATTTCCAAAGAAAGAACAAACGTAGCAGTAACATGATTCAATAATTATTGCCGTTTATCCCACTAGCTAAACGAAACCTACAGCAACGGGAATAAATTATAATGATACAGAGGGTTCTGACATTAAAATGCAGACTTTTGAAGTCTTAGTCCGACTCACATTTGGCCAGATTTTATTATTCATTTATTTATTTACCACAAAGTAAGCACTATACTTACACCAACTTTGCCATACAGGTCGAAAATAACAATTTATAAAAACGTATGTACCCCCTATTTTTATGCATGAGAAGATTACTGTGTATCAAGTAGTCAAGTTACATTAGTCTAGTAGTACAACAGGAATAAATTATAATGTTAGACCAATTTTATATGTAAAAATATGGGCGTCTCTAAATACCCGAAAAGGTGACTGGGGCTAACACCAGGGAATTGACTGTAAACGTTCCAGTTTTGGTTCATTCAAAGTATAAGATATCTTCCCCTAAAGTGGTGGACTAAGGTACTAAGTAACTTTAAAACTTCGATCGCCAAACCACCTGCCAAGCGTGGTGATTGTGCCGCAGCCCGTCTATTGCATTATGCAGAATGCTAAGGGGGAGTCCTACAATTCATTGATTCGGACTATTAGAACGAATATTTTATTGGGTGTATAGCTACGAACTGTAATGAGGTTAGATAGAACCTCTTTGCAAATAACTTTTTTTTATTTAAATTGCAAATCGTTAAATGCCACTAGAAGTGAAAGATATAACCAGAGTTGTATGGTTGTTTCATTCTATTTTATTATATTTATCGCGAATTTTAAAATTCATTCTGTATCGTCCCTCCATCTTTTCTTTACCTTTTACCGTACTCTGTCGCTTCTCAAATGATTGCTTCGTACAAGTGGACCCTCACAATGGAATGGCGTTTCTTTATAACTCAGTATCTGGTGATCTCTAATTCTGGGGGAATATTTAAATGGATATGTTTCTAGTATGATTGCGGATCTTCATAACGTGAGGTGTTTTTGGTGTGAGCAATCAAGTTTTTTGTAACTCAATATTTATGGTATTACGTACTTTAGATAAAAGTATTTTATATTTACCTGTCTTGATGCTCAAAAAATGTCTTTGAGCTCGTCAAGGCAAGTTTTTTAGTCTTGCAATAAACATTAATATTGCAGGCCATTAATTTCACAAAGCAACATCTAGCCTAAATTTAAGCGAGCTTTGTAATTATGGGAACAAGATTAGGGATAGAGCACTAATTTCCTTTTTTTTGTACATTATAATACAACAGGAATATGTCTCTCTGTAGTCGCGCTTGATAATTGTAAGTGTTTATATAAATATTATATTATGATTTGAGTATATAAATGGTGTTGAACAGTAAAAATAAAAATAAAAATTATAGCCAAAGATCCAGTAGTTGCATACCTACCTTACCTGATAAAACAAAACAAAAACTTTCGATGTAGCAAATTTTGTGTATACAGAATGGGTAAAATATTTCCGAAAATCTCATCGCTTTTATTGCTTTTTTCAACCCTCAACTTGCATTTGCCACTAATTACAAAACCGAGTCATCAGCGAATATTGAGTCGACTCAAAGCGCAGTGACACCACTCGCGGTGTAAAAAAAAAATAAAAAAAAGAATTAAGTTAAAAAGTCTAAAAAGATCCACTCCGAGTTAATGATACGGCACGGTGAGTGGCGAGAAACAAAGGTTCGGGACGCATTTACACAGAAGCGAAACACATTAGATAGTAGTTACCACGTAAGGAGTTGGGTGGCTGGTAAGAAATCAGTTGCTATACCAGTTGACAGTTAAATGGTGATTTCTCAATGTTAACAAACTGCCCATCAGGTAGACAGGTAATAATCAATGTTTTAAGATACTATTCAGTATTTAGGTTTATGATGTAGGTAACACTTGTAATGTTATTAAAATATTATAAACTCTGTATACCTGAATGTTGGATGGATCATCAAAATATTAACCAACCCGAGGTTCTTGCCTTTCTCCTTGTGTGCTGGTCGCGATTCCGAACAGGCGGTAGATTTGACGTTTCAAAATAATCCTAAAAATCTTAATGAATAAAAATATTTTACTTTGACTTTGACTCAGTACAAACAGACAATAATTTTGTGCACATCACATAATTATTCACATATTGGGGTGGGGTGGGTCTACTTCCTAATAAAATACTCCGGGCAACAGAGTTGTTTACTGTTGAAAACGGTTACGGTTGAATGATCATACAGTTGAAAAATCTACGGGTGAGATGCCGGGATCAGTATCCACGGTAAAATTCGTGCATGTTCTAATCCCATCTTATACCCTCTTGTCACATCATGTAAATCACGAGCCATTAAGAAAAGTTACACATGTCCGTAGTCAAAGCAAAATGTCATGGAAAACATAATGAGGAAATCTGCAGTTCAAACAGCGTATTGCCTTGGTATCACCAGTGGCTGACTAAGCTGAGAGAATTAATCACGAGTTAATTATTAAATTATTAGTAAATTATTTTAAAATATTACTTATTTCAAAGTTAATTTTTTTAACACAAATATTTTATTAAATTCTATGTACTGTATCAAGAAATGCCCCTGGCAATATACCATTTTCCTATTGCCAAAAAAACTTGCATTCAGGCCGTAAAAAATACAGCATGGTGTTCTTTACATGTTCTTCAGCCATTACACTTCGGTGTAATCTCAAGACACGACGCTTGAGACCTCGGTGGAGATGTCTCGATTTTTTTCTACTTTATTTTCGATCCGTTTCCCGAGGTTTTAGAAAACGTCTGGTTCAGCTTCCTAGGGCACTTCAAGGCGTAAAGCCGGGATACAGGACTTAGGAGGTTTTATTTTTATTGCGCGCCGAAGCTTTGTTTATGTCACGGTTTTATGATATTAAAATAATGTGAAGGATGTTTACGGTTGGTGCTTACATCGGTAGCATAATTGTTATAGAAACTATTGTTAATCCTCCTCTTTCAATGAATTGATGGATATTTAATATTGTAGTATTTTGTGCTTTTTGTTTTGTAACTTTTGGTGAAGTGCCGAGTTGAGAAAGTCTTTTGGTCACAGCTTTAGTATCCCACCAACTCGGGCCGCGGATCTCATAGAAGTTGACCAAGGGATACCAGAAAAACAGCAGTTTACTTCTGTGTATCATCTAACACCTTTACTGCGATCCCAAATCAGCTTACTAATTAAGACTTAAGACTCACCAATATAATGGGCTATAAAAGAAGTGAAAAACGTACCAAAAATGTACAAGTATATTCACCGAGATATTAAATAAAGTAAAATAATGAATTAATTTACCACATTAAATCATTTTTTCTGCGGAAAGCATAACTACCAACTAAAAAAATGGACTCTTACAATTTTCTAAAAGATACCTACAACAGAAATAGCTGAATAGGATTTATTTCAATACTCAACGGCTCAAAAAAATAATTTCTTACCACGTTCCCCTTTCAACACCTGTTGTCCTGTCATGGGAATGAACCCGTACAAAGGCGCAAGACGATCTGCTAGGTATAGCTTTCAACCGCACTTGCAGATCATTTTATATATATTCAAGGTTTAGTGTCATTTCGCTTTGTGGGAAGTAATCTTCTTTTTCTTCTTCAACAGTCCGTTACTGTCCACTGCTGGACAGAACCTCCTCTAAAATTGGAGGGTCATATTCACTGTAAAGGGTGATCGTAGTAAAGATGTTAGATAATACAGCCTCTTTGGTTAGATTCTTTAATCGGCTTTTACGACATCAGCTGAGTTAGAGGGGTAGATGATATGTGATAAAAATGTGTTATTATTACTATTTTCTTTATGTGTATTGCGAAGCTATGTCTAAGTATAGCACACAGGTGATACCTACTGAGGTGTTGATTTTTGTTAAGTAAATTTTAGGTGATTCTTGTGATCCCAAATCGCTTCTCAGATACTTTTTTGTTCGACATATTAACTGATTTAGATTAAAAAACTAATATATCGTCTAACGTATCCACACTGTTTTCGATGTCAGGTAGGTAGGTATTACAAAATCTTAATACATTCTGATATTAATCTTAAAAAAACTCATAATAATTTTCACAATTTAAATGACTTCCTCAGAGAACGCAATCTATTTGTCGTAATAAATATTGTTTGGGGATGGTGAATATGAATACAAAAGATGAGATCGGAATAAATCAGATTAATTTTTTTTGACGTAATGAAATGGATGGGACCGAAGAAGTTGAAGGGGAGACGACGGCTTTGGCGAAGATTTCGGCATCTTTGAAAATTAATAAAAAGAAGCTATATTCATTCATTTATTTTTTAGATATATTAATATTCGTAAAAACGTTACGCCAGAAAGAAAGATAATCAACTATTCTGAGTTTCTTGCTTTTCTCTGTGTGTCGCAATTCCAAACAGGCGGTAGATTTAACGTGTTTCAAAATGATCCTAGTTTTTCTTACTAAATAAAGGACCTTAGCTTCGGATTTTTTTATTTTCAGATTTGGTAATACACCGGCGTCTGCACTAACATGTATACACTTCTTAATTTTCAAAATGAAGCCATCACTTTTATATTCACTTGTAAATGATGTCATAACTTATTTATTCAATCCTGATAGATACGAGTATATCACACTTGAATACCAAATTAATAATAATGTCTTGGCTACGCTTCCGTAAACTAGAACCATAGTTCTGGTCTAGAACAGTTGAGTTACCTTAGGGTCGAAACCCTTGGTGTGCGAAAGACTTCATGTGGGCTAACTAGAATACAAAAAGGCACCCATTTTACGACGATACCATTGTCATAGTGTTGCGAATTCAGTAGAATCGGGGCCCAGGTATCAGACTTTACGAGCCACCGCCATGGAAATAATATTATCGGTACGTTTATAGAACTTTTAAAGCTGTGGCAGAGTGTGTAAATATTTTCACAACAAATGCGTTATGCATAAAATGTTATTAACAATAAATCGCACGCGCCATTTTATGGAATCAACACATTCGGAATACATTTATGAGAATCGTAAACATCAAAAATATTAAACTTCTTGTGTGCTTCAACCTGAAGTTTTGAAAAGAAGCTGATGGATTTTAAGCTCCTCTGTGGTGTAGTGGTTTGAACACCGGTAGCAGAGGTCCCGGTGCGATCTCAAGGGAGGTACAAATTTGGGCTAGTTAGTGACAGGGCATGTTTTAAGTCTATCAGGCTAGCTACCAACATTACTAAGTATGTCGTCATAACAACTATCCAGGCAGTTCCTCATTCTGATAAGAATACCGAGTGAAGTGCGCCTTCGGCCTTATAATAACGACCTAGTAACGTTTTTCTCGTACTAAAATAGAACAGGTTGATTGGTTTTTTAATGTTACATTTTAAGCTGGCGGGTTTAAAAGTGTGAAATAAATATAATAAAATACGTATTCAATGTACATAACAATTCATTACAAGCTAGATAGATTTTATACCTCAAATAAGCACAACAGAAAATCTCACCCTAGCGTTATTGTAATCTGCACAATAAAAACGATATTAAATTTAAGACATTCACTTTTTATAACGGAAGATGGAAAGCCAGTTTCATATCAGTTTTTATAATAAACGATGGATTTGGACGCCACGTGTGGTGTATTAAAGCTGGGATTGCACGGCTGTATATATACTTGATATAGAAATATCGTACCTGCAATTCTAAGTTTTTTTTACAATCGGGATCTCATAGTTAAAACATTGTTTATAAATGAATATGTAAGGTTTCCGCTAAAATGAGTTTAAATAATTAGTTTAGAGATATGAGTAAATTCACGAATCACATTAATAGCTCTTTAGTGTCCAATATGTTCTTTAGTGTCCACCTCTAGCAGACGGATTGGTGATCGTAGGGTAAAGGTATAGCCGCTGCCCTTATTCTGGCTAATTCACGAATGTTATGTATCATATATCAATGCTGGGGAAAACATATAGAGGGCATCAAGTCATACGGTCGTAATAGGAAAAAGTAGTTTTTTATTTATTTTTGTTAATATTGACTTTGTGCCACCACTACACTACAAAAAGAGTCTACCCTGAAAATGTCAAGTCTCTAGAACCTCTGGTTGGGGCTGTGCGTTGCTTGTCAGTCAGTCAGTTAATCAGCTACACAATAGTTTTATAGGATAAATCATACCAAATAAACAATATTACAGGATATTAATTTTACAGAGCACCATCTAGTCCTAAACTAAGCAAATATAATTAAGATAGCATAAAGCTCATAGTATAGAAAAAATCAAACATATTTATGATGCCATGTTTTGTAGTGCTTTACTTAATCTAAGAGCACTCACAATCGAACGGAAAAAACGTAACCCATTTTATGTTTTCTTTTTATTCGCGATAGGCCCTTAACTGTAAAGCCAACATAAAGTAGCAAATAAAAGATTCGCTGTTAAAATTAAATATCTGATACAAAAGCTTCCCCTTAACGGAATAAATGGTATAATTTTTATTGTAGTTCTAAAAATAAACATAATCTCGCCCGCCATCTTTGTTTTAGGATTTCGAATTTTAAAAAGCTCGATATAAAAGTCGCGTAAAAATATAATGTATTTTTTAGTAGCGCTACAGATAACAATGATTACAGGCGAACAAAAATGCCTTTGTGTACAAAAAAAACATGGAATACAATCAAATGTTTACTTAAATTGCATTGTATCAACTGTTCTTACTGTTTGAAAGAAAACAAATCTTTAGGCTTTTAGGCCTTAACCGTAGGAGTGCCGATATGTTTTTATTCTTAAGAAGGCTCCCGATTAGCCACCTTCCGTACAAACGTAGGTTGTCCCTCATTTCGAAATGGCAAAATCGAATAAACAATTGTTTTTCGTGTACGTATAATCGGATTGGATGTATGTGTTTTTCATATCAAAATGGCGCGTCCAATTCTAATAGAATTTTACAGGTATCATACGGATATAATCTGTGTTCATTACATTATCAAAAATTAAAATAATGTAAACAACATTTAATAGGTATCATAATAAAAGCAAACGTGTGTTTGCATGAGAAAATTCTATTGAATTTATGTTTTTCTTCTCATTCAGAAAACGAACAATAAACGTAAGCTAGTATTTTTAGCTACGTATCACCATATAATACATATATTCTTACTAGAAGAAGGGCAGCTTCCTTCTGTGTATTATCTACATATTTACTGCGATCACAAATCCGCCTGCCAAGCGTGGTGATTATGGCAAAAACATTCCAGGATTGGAGGAGGCTCTGTGCAGCAGAAATTAACTAATTGGCTGGTGATGTGATGTGATCACCTTATAACAATATACTCTAAAGTGGACATTTTCATTTGTCATAAAAAAACGGTAAAACTTTTAACAAATTTATTTCACGCCATAAAAATAAAAATCAGCTGAGCTCATCCTTTTAAAGTATAAATTATGACAAAACCAATTTTAATATGACTCTTTTACTCCATTTTATGACTTTTGTATACGATCGACGCGTGCGCATATTAACAAAGAATCGCTTTATTCAGGCTGTAATGTTTTTACGATCGCCTTGCATTACTGATAAAGGGTGCTTGTTACCATTTTTATTGACTATTTAGTGCTAATTGCCTGTATTTTATGATTTTGATGATAAATTATCGATGTTTCTGAGGAGTGTGAAATATGGCGTTGATAATGTTAATATATTTACGTTCTTGCCTCATCATCATCATTATCAATCGCGTGACCGCTGTTGAAAATGAATAAAACCCGGACCGAGGGTCAAGGGAATGGTCGCCATCTTTATTTGCAAACCTATGAAAGGTTATTTTAATATTTTCCTGACGTCATCACAACGCTACCATAACTTTTACTTCAATGCCCCAACAAAATGACTGCATTATAAATATTTTACATTCTCTATAAATAGTTTATGATACTCGTGAGTTCACTGAAAGTTATAAGCTGTAGGCGATTAGCCAAAATCCTTACGACTTGACCATAAATAATGTGCATAAAAATATAGCCAAAAAGTATAACTCAAGTTTTTATTGTGTTGCGTAAATGTGGATGAAATTTTAGTTTATGGTTCCGTATGGGTTTTCTTTTGATGAAACCTGTTACAGAGATACATTTTTATATTCAACTTCTGTACTGACATGATGAAAAATGGTAAGAATGCAGATCTAAAAATAATTATAGTAAACGCCTGTGATTTAGAAACATATAAATTACGCCGCTTCACAGAATGTCTCTTGTTTCGGTGTGCCCATTTGCAAAGGCCTCCTCCAAAGACTTTTTACACTTACTAACCATTGTTGCCTAACTTGAGTGACCTTTCACCACTCTGGTCCTTCAGTCATCTCCAGTTCCTCTTCCAACCTTGTGTCAAGACTTTACATCCCTTAGATACCACTCCGTAACTACCCGCTGCTGCTGCAACAATATGACCTGACCAGCTCCATTTTGTTCGTTTTCGTTTTTTTTTTCATCTCACCTGGTTACAAGTTAATATAAGGCCGAATATAGAGGCGCACTTCACCCGGAGTCCTCAGCTAACTGAGTAACTGGCTATCTAACCTCTAAATGCCAGAATACAACAATTTTAGAATTGTTATTATCGCGACAGAATTAGGTAAGATGTGTATACCAAACCGAGCACAATATTGTACTCCCCTGGGGATCGAACCGGGGACCTCGGATCTGAAATCAGTGGGTTGAACCATCAGACAAAAGAGGCGTGTCAGTATGTCTGTTTTTCTTACGACCGTAAGTAAATATTTCTGATTTTATCTTTAGTTTAGGACAAAATGAAGACATTACAAAGTGTTTTGTTGATACGCTTACAAATTAATAACCAAATTTTTCCATGCAGACTTGCACGTGCACTTGGCTTGAGCCAGTGTTAGTTGGCTTTTTCTGACTTTGCTTCGTTTTATTGTGGTGCGTAGTTAGGTTTGCGTTTGTCTGCTATACATGCCATCTGATCAATGAAGCAATCAATAAATCATTTATATCATTGCATTATGTACATTCATTCACAATTCATTGGATTATTAAGTTATATTAGATTTTAATAAATTATGATAATTATTATAACATTACATTTTAACATTGCGTGTTATGTTAGGATCCACAACAAATCTCAAAAGGCTTGTGTTGCTTGTTCTGAAATTGCTTGACATGAAAACTCCCATGTTGTAGTGTTCGGAAAGCAATGAATTGATCACATAATTATTAAAGACAAAATAATTATACTGAACCATAGTTATTTCTTTCCTAACTTACACTTTCCGCTTGATAGTGATGTGACACACGCCGATTCAGTTCGATATTTTTACGATGTTATTTAATTTATCATTGTAATCGTAAATGTCGCTGTCGTTGCGTCCGATATTATTATTTGTTGCCCGCGCGGTTTTTAACGACGCTTTTACAAGATTGTATGATGAGATTTTAGTAAAAATCATATGTAAAAACGATTACATGTTTTTTTCTAAAAAGTGAAGTTATAATAAACATTTTGTTGGATATAAATTTATTGATATCTTGATCATATTTCCGACCCTGCGGGGTAACGAAAGTTTTAAGTTAATGTTTAACTGCCTCTGTGGTCTAGTGGTTTGCCCACTGGTGTCAGATCGAGAGGTCACGGGTTCAATCCTCAAGGGAAGTGCAATATTGTGTTTGATTGATGGTACTGCTGCCTTCCTTGGATGTGGTAGCCGTTTCTCAGGCTCCCTCTCCGGAATCGAACCCTGATTCCCCGTTACCCGTGACAACCATGGTAGTCGCAGAAACTACCATCGAAAGTTGATAAGGCAGACATTTGAAAGATGCGTCACCGGTACTGGACCATGCGATCGGCAAAAGTTATCCAGATTCATCAAAATTAACGACTTTGAACGCGAGGCCCTCCGTCGATTGGTTTTGATCTAATAAAAGCACTCATCCCATCACTGGTCAGAGTTCTGATTGCATGTATTAGCTCTAGAATTACCACAGTTATCCAAGTAACTGAGTAAGATCTAAGGAACCAAAACTGATATATTGAGCCATTCGCGGTATCGCCTTAATACGGCTTGCACTGAGACATGCATGGCTTAATCTTTGAGACAAGCATATAACTACTGGCAGGATCAGGGAGCTAACTCTCGAGCATAACGCGTGAACCCCCCGCCGACATTTCGACGGAACGGTTAACTGTGCGTGTGTGAAAGAGAGAAGTGTTTATTTTGCAAGTGTTTCTCATACAAAACATCTTACACAAGGCTTTGACGCCTTCGTATTGAATATTTCCATACAAGTCTTGTATCACTCGTGATAATTGTTTCTCGCTTCGATAAGTGGAACGCTAACGCCCGGATGGTGGAGAGACCCATTGAATAACCATGGTCGCAACAGAAAGCAGCCTGTCCGGCAGACGACTCAACATTAACTTCATTTTTGTGTAACCGAATCGTAACACACATATATATATATATATATATATATTTCACACCATCGACCGAGTAACGTAGTAATTTCTCACCACATTTACTCGAGGATCTCCGGTAATGTGTCGCTCAAACACTTCCAATAATAATCCAATGTATAAAACGGAGGTGTTCGATTATATTCATGTAAAACACAGCAGAGCTCATAACCACACAACACAGACTGGGAGAAACGCACAAAAAAGTTGGATAGAAAACTTCGTCAAACCTTGTGTTTGACGAAGTTGGATGGGACTTTCTTTAATTCCGCTTGGCCAGCTACCACCAAAACAACAACCTTCATAAAAACGTAATGTTTTTCACTTAAAGTATGCCCCAACTCTGAAACCGTGCATGATAAAAGGTCAAAATTATCATTAAAGATTCCTCATATGAAATAGATAAGAACGTGGTTCATAGTTTTTTGTTTTTTTATAATTGAAGGGGAAGGGTCCTTTTATTAGAAAAAAAAACAAAAAACATTATTATTTAACAGAAAAAACGCGATGTCCACGTTTCTATAATAAACTGGTGTATTTTGAGTGCTCTTTATGCAATGGATGAAGGTCTGATGATAGAGTGGAATCAATATAAAGGGGTTTTTTCAGTAAATAACAGTAATACATTATCAAGAGCGTTGCGCATTTAAAATGATTGTATGTGTGATAAGTACTCTTTTACGAACCATGTAAACCAGTCTTACGATGATGACAGCGAAACTCTTGAATAATTCATGGTATAATAGTCGTGCTTATACTTTTTGAAATCAGTACAACGAGGCATTCAACGATATATATATTTTTTTAATTATCCGGCCGTAGCAGTCGCGGTTAAAGAATCGACCCCCTGCAACTCAGCGCGCGGATGTCGTTAAAGCCGATTTAAGGGATCTCACTAGAGGAAGTTGCAGTTTCCTGCTGCATGTTACATAACACCTTTACTGCGATCACCAACCCGCCTGCCAAGTTTGATGATTATGGCAAAACCCTCCTGTTTTTGGAGGAGGCTCTCTAAAATATCCACTTAACCACTACATAAGTGGGCTGTTGACGTGACTGTATTTACGACCCTTGACTAATGTAACTTGACTACCTGATACACAGTATCGTCTAATGCATAAAAGGACAAGTCTTGAGTGACTGACTGACTGGTTCAACTAGATACAATGCACAGCCTAAGCCGCTGGGCGTACAGACTTGAAATTTCAAGGGCATGTTTGTCTTGGTGTGTAAACGCCTGCTAAGAATTTTCTAAATTCGCACCCTTAGGGTTCAAAATGGAGTTCAAAGTTCGGAGTAAAATGTTGCATATCCCTGAAACCACAAATGATAGGTACTTGGAAATTTGTATGTTGATTGCCCATAAGGAATAAGTAATGGCATATTGTCGGTTTTTAATAATTTTCAGAAATAAAGCGTGGGGTGTCCAATATTCAGACCTGACTAATAATAAACAACAAAAAAATAGGGGGTTCCCATACATGAAATATTTTTATTAATTGTTATTTTCGACCTGTATAATAACAAAGGTGGTGTGAGTACAGTGAGCTTACTTTGTGGTAAATAATAAATGAATAATAAAATCTGGCCAAACGTGAGTCGGACCGGCACTAAGACTTCAAAAAGCCTGAATCGCTCAAATTTATCCAGATATCCAACAAATGTATATACCTATTTATAATGTAGTACTTGCACCTATTTCAAAAAACCAATACGCGGACGAAGTCGCGAGTAAGAGCTAGTAATAAATAATGATTATTATTTTTTTTATTTTAATTTAGTTTTGTGATACATTTAAGACTAGGAGGCCTACTATGAACAAGGAAGTATGACGTATCCAATGACGGATTTCATTCTTTTCAGTACAATAATATCAGAAGTTTTTCCGGATCCGACAACGTTAGATTTTAGTTGTAAGGCCTCAGAATCGTAGGATCATAATTTATTCTGCGCCCGCACAAATCTATTTTACGCAATGAAAATAAATCGTCCTCGTAATTTTGAAGTCTGAGACCTTTACGACAAGTTCTGACGCTATCTCCCTCTTATGGCAAACAAAATTCACGATAGCAATAAAATATTTCAATGATCTTAGATAAAATCGTGTCGCATTCGACTTCTTTTACGGTCGATCTAAACGTCAATGTAAGAGTTCGTGGCCCCTACCGAGGGCTTACGAAACATGCTCACTAAATTCTATTGACTTAAAATCTATAAGTTTCTAGTGGAAATACTATAAGTTTATAGAAAAATCTTATCGACAAACAACGCCATAGCCATAAGTAAATAGACAATCAATAAGCATTTACGTTTTTTTGCTATGTGATATTTTGTTTATGGAAAATGTGCTATCATTAATTAGGTGAACTAATATCCACTTTTTTAAATACCACTAAAGTTGCAAACAGACATGGTAACCCTTTTAACATCCCCTAACAAACGCTTGACAATCACCAATAAAAAAAAAACCCTAAGCAAAACCATAGCAAAATTTTATGGTGCATTTTTTTTAGTACCCACAATATTCTAGGTAATTCTGATAATTACTAATTGAATAGAAATATCCTAAAAAACTAATTTACCTAAAACACTCTAATATGGAAAAGCATTCTAATTTTCGTTGAATTGCGTTCGAGTTTTACCCGAAAATGCTTAGTAAACGCCTGAAACTATGTATTTTTATTATGTGATGTGCAGCATCTATGTTTAAACTTAATATGGTTTTTAATGCTTTATTAAACATTTTATTGCTTGATAAATAAAACTGCGCCTTACAATGTTGCATATTTGTGATTAGTGACTTTTACATTTGACTTCCAGCAATTTTACACAGACATTGTGCTTAGAGAGCATCTGTGATAGTTCTTCTCAATTCTAGATTTCTTGCCCAGGATTAAAGAGAGCTGAACCCTCATTAAAAAAATTCGGGGGTAGTCAGAGGAATATCCAAACTTACGTTTGGCACATTCCAACGGTTTGCAAGTAGCTACGAGTATGTATTATGCTTTCAATACATGACGGTTTCAAGTCCATCGTTGCTTAGCGAAACGAGTATGTATTATGCTTTCAATACATGACGGTTTCAAGTCCATCGTTGCTTAGCGAAATACTACTGGCCAGTGACACGCCATTTAGATTTTCGGACTTGTCGGTTTCATGTGTGCATGCATGAAAGAGCACATAAACTTCCAAAAAATGAAAAGTCCATTGGTGTATGTCTGGATTTGCACCCACAGCCTCCGGATCGGAAGTAAATAGTGGGTTCATACATGATCCATACCCACTTGGACACACCCCTCATAAATATTAAATAAAACAAATAATAATAAATACTTTGGTTTGTTTTTTAAATGACTAGCTGACCCTGCGCTTGTCAGAAGACGTTGAGCCGACCCCACCTAGTGTGGCATAATGGGCAGAAAAATGATGATGTACAATATTTCTATGAATTGTTTTTTTGATCTTAAGTCCGGGCACTTGACCAGATTTATAGCATTGAAAATGGTAAATAAACACATTCATAATTCATAATCAAACAAATACTGCTCTACAGTTATGTGAACCTCTTTATAAATAAATCAATGGGTTAATAAGTTGATAAAATATTGATAAAGATGCTCAGAATTCCAATTTCCTTACTACAAAACATCAATGACATCCATCAAACAAAATATCCAAATTAAATAGGACTCATTTCGCGACTCCTTTCATAAAAAACCTCCTTCGCGATTGTAAATAAACCTGACAGATTGTTACCACACTTCAAACGGAATTCCACCTAATCACGAACGCGCTAGAGTTATTTTCCATTTGAGCAGCTTTGATATCGCAAACCGTAACCAAAAAAGACTTTACTGGCAAAATTGTAGAGTCTAGTTTCTCTTGATTTGTATAGTTAGCAGGATCAGTGAAAATTATCCTTCGGTTCGTATTCGAATCCTTTTGAACCGATTTGTAAGAGCTCCATTGTGAACTTCAAAGGTATTTTTTACCTACCTAGTATATTACACACTTCTTTGAACGAAATTATTGTTTTTTGCTTTTTTTTTCAATTGAATGAGGTATGATTTGATTATGGTGCTAATTATTGTTTTATTTATTTCACGAATTAAAACCACCTAACATTCTTATAGCATAGAATGTCAGTAATTTTTAGTCTATGCCATAAGCTAAAACTGAATTCTAAGCAGTTTTCGATAGCTTTTTTTACATACTTGGAATCGCTCTTGCCCACAAGCAAGGCTTGCCTGGGCAAAGCAGAAGTCTATGATGGAAAAACGAATGCAGGCAGCTAATTCCAAATTTTGACAGTGCGTAATTGAAATATGTTTTTGGTAGCACGTAATAAATAAAATACTAACTAATGTCATCTTATTGTAGTTATGATGTGAGGGTCTAAAAAGCATAAGAACCTCTATACCAGTTTTCATCTCATTTTGATAAACTAAACTTGCAATCTTTATTATTCTCAATCGCTGCGTGTTTGTTAACATTATTTGCGTTTTATTGTACATTTGTTTACTTTGCCAAAAGCTTTTCGAAACACTCTTTGTAAATATTGTAAAAACTGAACTTCTACCATCAATGAAAATACGTTTACTCAAATACCTATACCATCAACAGAAATAACATACTACCCCTTACTAAAATACCTAGTACCTTTGTCAACATTATCAGGAAAATATTACGTTTGTACGTAAGAGATTTGTTTAAGGTTGACGAGCATTTTCAATTGATGATATGCATGCATACATTTTTTGAAACTGATACTTTGTGAGATTATCAGTGTTTTCTGTCTCTTTTCTTCCTTTGTAATTCAAAATCTTTTCCTTTCGAGTGCTTTTTATATCTCTCTTCAATAATGTAAGCAATTTGTCGGTCTCATTCAATTTAGAAAAGAGAAATTAGGTAATAAAATTATACAGATTTACGTTAACGCATAAAAGTACCGTAAGAGGATTGCGTTTTCTAATTTTATTTGCGAAGGGTGGCATTGTACCTGTGGTTTGTAATCTCTTCAAATTAGGGTGGCGGTGGGTTATGCCATCTGTCATTGTTACTTGCAATCTTACAGAGATTAATCGCAGAAAAAACTTTATTAATACAGGTACACAAAATAATGGGTTTCCAACCACTCACACCTCAACGAGTCACACTGTTTCTGGTTGGGAATTTTCTTCCCATCAAGTCACACTGATTAAAGGCTGGGCGTTGGGACATTATCTGCAAAAAAGGGTTACAACCACTCAACCACAACTCGACTAGTCACAGTATGATGTTATAAGGGTTACAACCAGTAACATCATACTGTGACTGGTCATACATACTGTGAGTTGTAGCTCGATGGGATGTAAACTCCCAACCATTGACAGTGTGTTTCGTTGAGGTGTGACTAGTTGAGAACCCACTCACAAAATTAACAAACAAGCATATTGCCCGTGGGCTTTATGCTTTTTTGCTATTTTTCGCACCTGATGGTAAGCAATCACCGTAGTCTATGGATGCTTGTAACACCAAAGGCATCACTCGTGCGTTGCCGGCCCGCTTTTTTTTATTTTTATTGTACGATGGGGAATCGCTTGGCCTCCATCTCACCTGGTTACAAGTTGAGATAAGGCCTAAGGTTGAGGCGCACTTCACCCGCAATCCTCAACAAACTGAGGAACTGGCTATCTCACCTCTAAATGCCCGAACATAACAAGAATTAGGTAAAATGGTCGTAGGCGAACTTAAATGAAATCCTACCACCAACCAAACCAAGCTCAATATTGCTTCCCCTGGGGATCGAACCCGGGACCTAAGGATCTGTAATCGGTGGGCGGCGAGACCATTCCTCATCTTGTGCGTTGGCTGGAAATTTCTCATGAATCTCACTGTGCGAGAACGGAATGGATCTAAAGCGTCTGGACGGAACCTCTGCCGATAGCGAGTGGTGTGATGATAAAAGGTGGCTCAAGGCTCCATTTTTTTTCTTTTCTAAATACATACCTACTTATCGTACAATACTACACAAGAACAAACATCTATATTCATCACACAAAAGTTTGTGCTGGGAATCGAGCACCTAAAGCGCAGAAGACAGAGCTATTACTACTAAATGAGCTATAAGGCTTGTCAAGATAGAGACTTAGACAGAGGTCTAAAGTTAGATATAATCGTTAGGTTTTCTGCCTTTGCTTCTTCTAAAACATATTCAAAATATACTCAAAACTATGTTAATATGGGAAAACCCTTTACATATATTTTGATTGTACGATTCTAAGGACTCCTGAGCGTTTTTAACAGGCTGTTGATGATTGTATTATTTAACTTACAATAACAAAGCCAAGCCTTTTAGCGCAATATGATGGCATTAAATATAATGGAAATTACAAGTAATTGCGAGCGCCTCAGATCCATGAGGCATTTTAATTGTCTATTCCTAACCTGTTCACTTGCCTCTATTTTATGATATCTTTACTATTTATGACGAGAAGTGCAGTAGTATCCTCTTAAATTTTTAGAGAAGAATTTAATTCCCGTCTTCACGTGGGAGTTTTCGAAAAAAAAATCTTAGTGCACCCCAATGCATAAAAATAAGCTACTCACGAGTGGAATGGATAGCTGCTTATGACATATAAGTGAATACACAGGTTAACATAATAGAATAAGCAGCAATGCATCTGAGTACTTAGCACCAATACTGCGATTACTGACACTCGTGCCAAGCGATTTTGAGGTAAATTTTCTCTGCACTCTGCACTGCATTAGCTCAATTGATGCGTTTTTGAATAGACAGCAGGTGTGTTCTTTTTATTTATTGTACAAAGGGGAGGTGCTTGGCTTTCATCTCACCTAATTTGCAAGTCATGATAAGGCCGAAGGTAGAAGTGCACTCCACCCAGAACCCTCAACAAACTGAGGAACTGGCTATTTTACCTCTGAATGCCGGAACACATTATAAGAATTGTTGTTATGGCGACAGAATTAGGTAAGAAGGTGGTAGCTAGCCAGGTGGACTTAAACAAAGTCTTACCACCAACCAAACCAAGCACAATATTGGTAGTATTTATACTCTGGGTTTGACCCCGGTGGGCGAATTAAGTAAAATTAATAATTAATTAAAGTGCGACAGAGATAGACAATTCTACTGTGTTTAAAAGGAAATAAAATTGAACACCACTTTTGGTCAATTCCAGATCGATTCCTCGCTCCCTGACGAGTCTGCCGACGAGCCTGAAGGGTTCTTCTCATCCATCATCCCCGACAAGATCTCAGGGTCGATCTGCACGGCGGTTCTCTTCGTCCTTGGATGGAAGCTGTTCTCTAAACGGTGAACGATGTTAATAGGGTACAGGTTTTGCTCGTATGTGATGGTAGCCCGGGGATATGCTTTGAGATATTGAGACCTGGGTTGGAAACAACTATTGAGATTTTGTAAATAACAAGGCGGGTAGGCTGATAAATCTTTATTTTTTTATGTTTTTGTAAATGATGGGTCAGCTCTTGACCTCCAGGCTTGTCTAGCTCTAGGCCAGAGCAGGGATGAGGTCTATGATGGAGCAAGCTTTGTAGGAAGCTAGTGGTCCCGTACTGATGGTATTTGGTGTTGGACTTCAGAAGGAAGGTTGCTAGCCACGTGGAGTGGACCGTTACAGGTCCTATCATGAGATATATGTCACGTGCCCCTGGGTCTTTGGACTTTGGACTAGGACAGGTCTTTGATAATACAGAGGTGTTTAAAAAACACGTTGTCACCGTAAGGGGTCGGCATGGATTCCATAAGTGTTCTGCTCTGACCAAACTCTATGGGACTTTCTGAAACAGATATGTGGGATATTCCTCAGAACCTCATAAAACCTCTCTTGACCTTTTTTGTAGATATCGGGAGATATCGTGCCCTTGCCCATGATTGAGTTCAACTCAGTTCGAGGATGTCGTAAGCATCGGCTAATAGTTCGTACCAGAATAACAGCAACTTCCTTTTGTGTATTATTTACAAGCAATCCGCCTGCCGAGCGTGATAATTATGGCAAATTCTTCAGCTATGGAAGACGCTCTGTCCAGCAGTGGACGTTAATAGGCTATCCGGCAAACTTGGCACGGTTTTTTTACCCCGTCTACGATTCAAACCAATTCTAGTTGATTGTAGTGAATAAGATTAATTGATTTTAAAAACTTAAATGAAAAGTACAAGCAGCCTACACAGCACAATTTTTTATGTCAGTTTTTTTCAACACAAATTCATCAAATTCGTTAAAATAACTTTAAGAAACACAAGGTATATTAATATTATGCACACAAATAAGAATAATACAAACCTATTTTACCGTGTTTTTTTCTCGTTAGATGTTTTAGCCACTTAGGGACATGTATCATTAAAACGGTTGCTAGTTAAATATGTTTTGGTCAGCTCTTGCAGGTATTTTGTCAGCAAACAATTAAAAAAGTTAGTAAAAGTTGAGCTAACTAAATAGTCATCAATGGTGTTGTTATTGTAAATTTTGACAAAATGAATATTGATCTTAGGTATGTAACCCAATTAAAAAGGCTTTGGCAAGCAAACAAAAGCAAGGTGTTTCTAGGTGCAAATAAGCCTAATAACGTAATGACGTACCGCCATAAGTTCGAATTATATGCTTTGAAAATAACATTTTAGATCATTTCTGTTTCCTGACCGAATATAAGAAAAAATGCCCTGAATAATTTGCGTCATTGAGTTATTCGTATCTGAACAATTAAATAAAAATCGAACCAACAGGACAGGTCTCTGGTCTCAAATTAAATTCTCCGGGTCGAAAAGCACTGTTTTTTAATAATAAAAGCGTACGATGAATAAACCAAGTTTTATTTATAATGTTACGCTTCAAAATGTATTTATAGCATATTATTTTCCTAATTGTAGCAAAACTGAAGTGTTTTGTATAAATTGTAAATATTTTGTAGTCGATTTTTTGTTTCATGCGAAACATAGTGTTATAAAAACATACCAACTATTCAAATAATGAAATTATAAAATGTACTCGTTTATTATTAGTACGTATTGCAAATGTCAATTTAACATTCCGCTTTTTGATATTGTAATATAGAAACATAAGAGAATCGATTATAAGAGTTGAAAGTATGGACCAGTAATGTACTGTTTTTATGAAATAAAATATACATAATTTATGGTAACTGATGAAGTCCATATTTCCACAAATTGTTCCAAAGAGAGCAGCCTAAAATTTATCATCGATTGATCTCATTTTTATTTTTCTATATTAAATAAAAATGTTTATTTTAGATCATAATAATAGCATTATTTGTGAGTAAGGGTTCGTGCCAAGTTATTTGAATGAAGATTTTATATGAGATGGTTTATTATTATTTTTACTGTAAATACTCTTAAGTAAGTGATGTATTAACATTTTATTGTGTATACTTTTCATAGCTCTGATATAATTATTTTTCTACATGACATGGTAAGCTCTCGATCTCGAAACTTGCAAGGATGAGGAAAAGGATTGAGGGAGAGCCCAGAGGGCTTGGCTTGGTTCATCGACAGGATAAGGCCTTTTCAGGTTCTACCACCAAAGTTGTGATCATTCAGACTGATGTAACCGTGAAAACCAGCGATTCTGTTGCCCAGGTAGACCCCTAGGAAGGGGCCAGTAGCCTACCTGATGCTAATTGCATCGCTTGCCTGTAACAATGCCTTACATATCCTACACTGTACTGCATTGCGCCTGTCAACTTGAGGCATAAAGTTAAGCCTCGCGTGCCTGTAATTTCACCGGCAATACCCTACAAACCGGAACAGAGCAATGCTGCTTGGTGGCTGAAATAGGTATGTTGGTAGTACCTACTACCCCGAACGAGCTTTTTGACAAGGGCCTCTACTCTCAGACCACCAACTACAAATTTGTAACAAAATCAACAATTGTAGTATTTGATACCCTAGGTACCAAATTTGTTGTGTTCTACCTACCTTATATCATTAACAATTCATAAGACGCTACATCATTATTAAACTTATAATATCGAGGCTTTCATGTATTAAATTATAATATCTGTAGAATTAACAAGATCCAGTTTTACTTTTAGGGTAAAGTTTGAGTTATCTTAATTTTATACTTAGTTCAAAACTCAATTAAGTTGGGCTACAACTTCTTTTCGATGTTTTTGTATGGTAGTCAGTCTTATGTTTATTTTTAAGACAAATTATCATTTGTTTTTAGTTTAGGTCATACTGTTATATTGAAAAATGTGTTCAAATGTGATAGCATATTTTATGTAAGAGCACAATTTTAAAAGAAGTTTTCCTAATGATCTCTAGAAAACTCTTATTTGCTTTTTCGGACTGAATTTTGAAAACAAAATGAATACATAGAATAAACTAATCTGTGAATTCATTCGTTAACAAAATGAAAATATTTAGTTTAAATTTAATAAACGCACTTAAGAGTTTTGTAAATAAAGTAAAATTGGTAACTCTATTAGTTAATCATTATAATCTGTAGTGAAATGAAAATTCTAAATTTTTATACTTAACCTGCTTAAAATTTTTAGCTCAAATACGTGATAATTACTTATATTATGGAAGTTGTAGGTAAATAATGATAATTTATATGAATCATGATCTCTGATGTGTTCAATTACACCATATTAATTTAACAAAATAATACATCTGTCAAAGTAAAAAATAGCAGTATAACCTTCATGTTACTAAACTAATAAACGACGTTTATTTTTATAAAATGACAACACTGAAGTATATTGGTATTAAGATTATTAACGCTTATTGGCTACAAATGTATTTAGTATATGATTGATAATTTTTAATAAAGTAATTATGTATCACCTACACCTTCCATAAAAATGCTTACAGCCTTTGTAATAATATTCCAAATATAACTTTAAGCACTTAAGTAATAATAATGAAAATAAAAGCAATAAAATTGTAACTTTCCTACAATTTCTTATTGCAATTGCAGATAAATTTTATATGAAATAACGATTCTCAGCGATAGGTTTTTTGGTTTAAATATTTAATTATATATATTTTTAAATTAATGAGCAAAAGTTAAAGTGGAATCTGACTTTTGTCTTATTAGTACTATTGACTCTCATCGTTTAATATGATTTCTCAAAACATAATTTCACTGTATGCAAATTTATTTAGAAAAATGGCCTGTACATTTTACGTAATTTTAGTATTTTAGTTATGTAATTAGTTTTAGCTTTGTACTGTAAATTATTGTGACAGAATATAATTATTAACTAGGTACTAATTTTATTCTTTCATAATATTTTATACACTGCCAATTTATTTTATCTGTTTTGTATTCTTTATTTGAAATTATACTTACATTTTATAAAACACTGAGATTTGTTTTCTTGCTTTACCAAATAGCATTCTCCTACCGAGCTCATAGCGATTTATGACCAAAATTAGCTAATCACGCTATCTCATGCCTGAAGCCCCCACTTTTATACCCGCAAAAAAATCGTCACAAAACATTAGAATCAGCTTCTAACGACTGTATTTTACTGTGTTACGATCCCAATGTCTTCACGAAGATAGTTAATAGTTACCTTTTGTGTGGGCTCGCTCAACCGTTGACCTCATTCTTGCATGTGCAAGTATGAAGGGCAAGAGTTGGCCTACATTTAATAAGAAAACCCTAAAATCATGCTCAAACATTTTAACACTGAAGAATGCAAAACGAGGATTTGCCATTAATTAGGTCTACCAAGCTTGTGGTTTTCCTGTAATGGACTGTTTTGTGCTGTGAAAAGTCATGCAGGTTTACAGGTGATAACCGTGTTGGTGATAGCTTCAGAGGGGGATGCCCTGAGTCACCTTTTGCGATATCTTTGGGCTAGGCTAGCTTAGAGGCTAAGCTGGTAAGGGACCCGTATTCGTCACGAAGACCACTGCAGCAATATAAAAATGTAAATGCAATAAAATCCTTTTCGATCAAAAACTTCGTCAATTTTCCAAAACTTCTAAAAGAACCGATATAAAGTCTGAGCGCTATCCATCTAAGTTAAATGCGTTTCGTAACTTATCCAGTAAGTTTCACAAAAGTTGCGGTTAAGTTTGTTAAGTTAGCTCAACGCGGTCAGTTAAGTTGATGTATTTCACTTAGATGTGACTTGGATGGGTTTATGAGCGAGCAAAGAGTTCTTAGTTATTATCTGAAAGTTTTTGATGGTGGTAACTTCGCTGACGCTACAAAGTGGTTTCTTGAAGATCACTTCTTTTGTTGTTGATACGATCCAAAACCAAGGTAATATTTAATTTCTGAGAAATCAGAACTTTTTTCTTGTTGCCATTTAATTGTAATAACATTTAATTTGGCTACTCTATACTTGAAAAAAAAATCACCATAAAAATCCTTTGAATCGTAAGATCTTGATCTCAAAACTTTCACAGTCACTTGTCACAAGTCACAGTCACAGAACACACACAGGCCAGGATGTCAATCCCATCTACTCCAATAAAAATATATACCTACATTATTTTTTGGCATCTTACCGAAGCATGACGCCATAACACATTGGAATGTCTACTCCATGTCTTAGGGGTAGATGTTATTTGAGCCCGGGTAGACCGGGAGGTACACCTGGTCTACCCGGGCAACGGAATCGCTGGCTCTAGCGGTCATGGCTGAATTGTTCTAGCCCTGGTGGTAGGACCTGCAAAGACCCGCCTGACTAGCGACCGCTGCTTAAGTCAAGCGCCAATTCCAGTTTCCTGAGTTCCGTTGGTGCGCGGGAGAGCCAGTGCGCTCTAGGCAAGTTAGCTCCATCATAGACCACAACCACGCAACATTTGAGACCAAGAACGTACCCATTTCAAGCCAAAAAATACACTCAAACAAAAATGCATGGAGTTGGTTGGATCTCTAAACTCCCTATGTTTTGGTTGCAGCAATGCAGCTTGTCAGGTAAAATTACACAGACATTAATCGTTTAGTGACTGTTCAGGACATTATTTACGAATTTCTCTACATTCCCCACATTCCATTGCACTGTCGTGTTGTTCTAATAAATAAAGGAGTCCAGTAATTAGTTAAGATTTGTGGTAACGGTGTTTTTAAATTGGTTGGTTATTTACAGATGTTTTTATGGATACTATGGCTAGAATAGTGATGGATAATTAAAACAAAGTATAGATTGTAAAGTTGTGTGGAAGGATACCTGAGTTCAAGTGGAAATAAATACATAGATCATTTTATTTTTCTTTACTAATAAAATATTTTTCATTTATGCGACACTGGACAAATGGTCCTAGAGCCTTATGTGAATGTGATCTCTTCATCACGAATGGATGGACAAAGAAGATAAAGGCTTTATCGGATAGTGGTGTACAAACTAATATAGACAAACTCATGATATATGAGACGATTCGAGCAGCGACATAATTTGAAGGCACTTATGCAAATGACTACTAAAGCAACGAAAGCAACAACTACGGTGGAACACGTGGCACACAAATTGTGAACCTGGTGAAGTTAGAAGTAGATAAAAGCGATGGTGCAGTTTCTCACGCTGCTCCACCAGTGGAGATAGATCAGCTACTGGTCTAATTAGGAATATATAGAACAGGCGCGCTTTTTTATCAAAAAGCGCGTCATCAGCCAGGCGATGATAGCTTTCTTCCAGTCATCACGGTTGGCCTAATTCATGACCCAGCTGTTCGGGACGAAAGCACATACTATACACTTTCTTTGTACCGAATACTGGGAATACTTATCATTATTTTGAGTCTGCAGTATATGAGTAAATATATACTCTAGGAGAGCTTGTCTTGGCAAAGGAGAAGGTTCCTTTCATTTCACATGGCCTAGCCAACGTAAACATAGCTATTTAAGTAAAGCAGTTATGCTGGAAAGCTGTGCGTTACTGATATTCCGTTTGTAAGATCCTTTCATGAGCTATCTAATATATGTCGGAGGCAACGCATGTGGATGCTAGGTATGTACATTTCGCTATTGTTTGGCATACGATGTCCAGGTTAAAACATCGTTAAAGATAAACAAGATGCAGGTTTGGACGATCACACTGCGCTGCGCGTCCCGAACATCGCAGCTTTGCCACTGATTGATAATTCGACCTCAGCAATAGATATTGTCATCTTCACCATGCTTGACAGGCGGATTAGTAATCGCAGTAAAATAGTTTAATTATCTACACAGGTGTAATCCGCCCTTCTCTTGGTGAGATCCCTATGACGGTTTTACGATATCCACGGGCTGAGTTGGAGGGGTGAATTCGACCGCCACGGCGTTAAAGAACTTGGTAGAAAAAATATATTTAATTACAATTATGTTCTGAAAATTTACCGGAGAATTTTCTTGTTGCTCTTTCTGTGTAATCTAGACATGACTTGCTTCAAAAATACAAATAGCAAAAATAATGCTAATATGGTACAGTCGACGGTCCATCGCTGAGATCGATTTCTTCTAGAGAAACTTTGAAGGGAATGGAATAAATCGTGGGAAAACCAATATCAGCAGGTGTCTAATAAATAATCATTAATAAATTTAAATAGAAACGTGTCGATTACTTCCGATTTGCAGATTAATGCCCCTGCCCCAAAACAGGGGTCGTAATCTGATAACATTTTCACAGGAACTAAAAGATAAATATATTCTGTGTGAATTCGTAAATTAATTGCCTTTTCCCAGAAAATAACACGTTCTAGGATCTTGAAGAGAGGAAGATACATGAGACTTGAATATTGTAGGAAGGAGGTACTGATTAAACTGTGGATAAAATCATTACGTTTTGAAAACGAAAAAGAAAACCGATTTCAATGAAGAATAATATGATACAATTTTGTTTAACCGGACGACGTATTTTTTCCAATTATTTTGATGACAGATACGCGGACAAACAGACAGAGGCGTACCTAATCCTTTATGGTTTTTTCCTTACTTTTGAGGTAATACACCCTAAAAAACAGATTATGGAAGGTGAATTAATATTGTTAATTCACTTATTATGGCTAATATTCGCATTGTACTTGGAATGATGTGGGGAGGTGTTTCTTATATTATGGGTTTGCTCTTGAACTTGCTTGTCCAGCTCTAGGCCAGGTCTACGATGGCGAGCTTTCTCAGAAGGTACTGGCTCCCTGCGCACCTACGGAACGCGGCAAACCGTTTGGCGCCGGACTTCGGCTGACGGGTGGTCGACCTTTACAGGTCTTACCACCAGTGTATGGTCCATATCCTGCAGTTCACTTTATCAAGCTATATCAGCGCCAAAGGTCGATGTGATACCCTAGTGGGATACTTATGAGTGCTCAGTTTGGTTGATGGCAGGGCATATTTTAAGTCCACCTGGCTAGCTTAGTACCTAGCCAGGTAGTCCATCTTACCTGTGTATGACGACATAAAACAATATTTATTGTTGTGTTCCGCCATTCAGAGCTAACCAGCATCAGTTAAAAAGCTCCTCAGACTGTTAGGATTCCGTTCCGGACCTTCGGTCTTATCATTACTTGACACCAGATGAGATGAAAGCCAAACTGTACCCCATCTTAGATTTAGCTGTAATGATAAGCCCTTAGTTGCCGCTAACGTCATGTATGGAGTAGGTAGGACTAATATTATTTCGTTGCATTTTAGCACAGCTCTTCCAAAACTTACCACAAGGCTACGTTTTGTTACCATATCTATAATTGATTATTATAATTAAGGGAATCATAATATTGATTGATTGTTCGCCAATTAGCATAAAAATAGCAAATTAAATTAAATATTAAAGTCCACGAATCCAAATCACATCAAAGCAACAATGATTGGCATCCATCAAAATTCCAATTCCATATCGCCTACCGTATGCACAGCGTGACAACCCAACAATTGCTATTTTTGCATAGAAAAATTCAAATTGCATCGTTCGCACTATTAGGCACCGTATCGGAAAAATAAACAAATAATTTTAGTTTTGGTATTCAAATTTTTGTCAGCCGCGAACTAAGGGATTTGCATATAGACAAGGTGGCCATCATCGATCATGGATCGTTTCAATATTGGGGGATGTTAATGCTGGGGATGATTTCACACATCTTTCAATGTAAGTATGAGAAAATGAGATTTTAAATGTGCTGATTTATGTACGTGTATTACTTGTCTATGGGGTAGACTTCCGCGCCAGCGTCATCATCATCGTCAGCTTAGAGACAGATGATAATGCTAGATATTAATTTCTTAATATTAGGAAATCGAGGTGCTGTTGTAAGTCAAAACTTAACGTTGAATAAAACTTCATTTAATGTTATGTTTTGGTAATGCTAGGTTTTTCATTTTTTCATTGCAAGCGTGTGCAAGTTTGTGCTGAGGTTTGAACTTGAGGATTCTCGGTTGAAAAGTGAATTATTGCTTGAAGTTGTATACAATATAGTACTTACTTACCTAGTTTTTCTCCTACCGGCAGTAGCACGAGACATGACAGTCCTTATTCTCTTACTGTTCTTAAAGACTATGTGGTTAGTAAATGAAAGTTAAATCATTACATTTGTGAGACCAATTTCAATTTGAGACGTTTGCATTTTTTTTATTATATAACGGGGATACGCTTGGCCTCTTGGCTCACCTGGTGCCAAATTATTATAAGGCCGAAGGCACATAGCTCGAAATCCTCTAAATGCCTAAACACTAGATTACGGATATAATACTCATAAACTTTTTAAATACATACGGATATTATTATATGATACAACACCCAAATACAGAACAAACATCAATATATTCATCACACAAATCTTTGTCCTGACTAGGAATCGAACCCACAATCTACAGCGCAGAAGGCAGAGCTACTAACTGAGCTATGAGGCTTGTTTGATGATGGTGGCTAGCCAGGTGGACTTAAACAAAGTCCTAACACAAACCAAGCCAAGCACAATAGTGTACTCCCCTGGGTATCGAACCCGAAACCTCTGGATCTGACACTAGTGAGCGAACCCCTAGACCATAGAGGCGGTTAAAGTATATGTAAGATTAGAAACGGAGTACAATGGTACACTGTATACGTGAATATGTGTAGTAGGTAAGTCCGTAATAGTCCAATCAATAACCTTGTTTAGACTCCCGACCTGTCGCTAATCAGTTTCAAATTACAGCAGAACAGATGCGGTCGCCAATAGATATTGCTTGCAATTTGCTCTCATTAGTGATAATGTCGGTATGCTGCTCTACCACTGCTGAATATTGATAAGTACGCGCGAACTATGTGAGGCTATGCATTAAGAATGTAGATAGTACGACTTGATACTTTTTAAAAATATTTATATTCTATATAAAATATATATTCGAAATTTGCTTTTTGGAACATGTTGGTGTACTCACAAACAATTCACAAATTTAATTGTAATTAAAATTACAAATTACTTATTGAATGGTTAAAACAACTGACTAGCCCGAAGTTCTTGCCATTCTCTTTGTGTGGTTGCTATTACAAACATCCTGGAGATTTTAAGCTTTAAAATGATCCCATAAAGTCTTACTAAATAACTAAGTAAATGTTTATTGACGTTGATTTTGACACAGTATTTTTCTTTGCAAAATATTTTTTAACTGAAAGTCATACACAGTTTTATCAAAACAGCTGTCCGTAAATTTTATCAGCTTTTTTAGGACAGGCTTCATATCTAAACAGCATATGCTAGTTAGAAAAAAACTCAATACTAAAATCAGGCTTCTAGCTTTAAATATGCTATGTAATTTACAATTCCTGCCACAATAATATACCAAGCGCTACGATGATAACAGTAACATTATTATGTCGCAACACAAAAATACCTTGCAAATAAAAATGTAAATAACCGAAGTATGGTCGTAAAGCCTGTGTTACACACCCGCGCGATATAATGAAGTAACGCGTGGTACCCCTTTGTGACGGTAGACTGACAAGGGGCTATTCTATAAACCGCAAAAAAAGGAATAGATGATATTAAAAAAACATTTTGACAGAGCTTGCTCAACTTACAGTTTGTATTATTCTTTTAATGTCGTTATAACTTTAATTCATTGGAAGTGTACGCAACTTAATGTAAAAAAACTCTAAAATTAAAATCTCACCTGCATAATTATGTAAAGTATTTAAATATATTTTCTATGCTGTCAAAGTTGTGCACTGATATTGTTTTCTTCATAACACTTAACTTGGCTGCCATATACCGGAAAAAAAATGTGCTAAGTAAAACGGGGCCTCTCACTGCAAGTATTTGCATTAAGATCCGAATCTTTGTTAAATAATTAGGTATTAAGTTTGGTTACAAAATCAATTTGAAACGACATTATAAAGCATATTTTGGCATAATTTGTAGCACTCTATTTATTATATATTATACATAAAGATATATTATACATAAAACGTTATTAAAAACTTTATACACATCTAACCTTGTAATAATTTCTAATACGACTTGAGAATAACCTCCAAGTCAATCCGAAACAGCGAATCAAAAAAGCAATATGTAACGAATTTGTTTTTCAATTTCGTACCAATTTTGCATACGGACCCGACGCATAACACAAGCAAATAAAACGCGGTATTGTGGCTTTTATGAAGCGTAAACATTTTTTCTTTATACTTTTGACTAGTTGCTGCTCTTGGTTTTGTCATAGATTAGAAAATTAAACGCAGTACTAACTTAATTACATTTTTTTGGTTTTTGGATTATCATACGAGTAATATACAAAAATGCAACAGCAGTTTATCTCATATAACATTGAAAGAGGTTTATCACGTTTTAGTAAATTTATGAAAATACCGTCACTGATTTAAATAAAAGATGCTTAAATAAAATCAACACCAAAATGTCATAAAAATTTATAGACTGACAAGCTTACTTTAATTTTGTTTTCCTGTACATTTACAAGAGTTAGATTGTACAGTACAGGATGTTTTATTCCATTTTTATACGGAAAGGTGGGATTGAAAGTGTTTTTGCGCATTACGAGGCGTTGTAGCAGAAATTAATAGGTCTGGCGACAGCGATGCCGTTTTTGACTTTTTTTTGGGGTGGGCATATTTGACACTTGATACCTTTGAATGATGGAGAGGTATAAAAGTGGTTTTGACTGCATCAAAACTCCGCTATCTGTTACTCGTAATCAAAATGTAGCAATGTGAATGTTGAACTACTTTTACCTATGTACGCAATAAAAGGCACTTCGTTTTTTTTGAGGACTCGTAATCAAGTTGAATTCTAGAAAAAAATATTTTAAAACCACCCACTGCTGATCAAAGGACTCCCCAAAATCCCTGCATAGACTTCAAAAATATTACTTAACATATTTTTTACGGGCAAAGAAAAAGAAATTGAACAACAAAACCAAGGAGAAAACTTAAAAACGAATTTGACAGCAATGCCTTATACAGATATACTACCTAGCAGCTATCTTTTTGAAGTGTTGGAGCTCACGTTAAAGTTACTTTTAAGTTATTAACCTAATTATGTGATCCATTTCCATTGTCATACCTAATTCATAATTTTAGTATTTCTAAAGATATACCTTTGTGAGATAACACGTCTACGTTTGAATGGTAAGTGAATAATTTGTGACATAATGCCTACATTTATGTTCTAAAACCGTATCTACACAAAGGCACACTTCACTCCACCAGACGCCCAATACATTGCCTAAACACTAATTCAGTTGGGACACAGCTTATTCAAGAGTAGCTGGACCATCATCCGCAACAAACACTCATAATGAGCGTGGTAGAAAAAGCAACTAACGTCAAACCAAAACTGTAAACTGTGTATAAACTGTGTAACGTCAAACTGTGTGTGGGTGTGTATTGTATGATAAGTATGTATTTACAAATAAAAAAAAAATGTATTCAAGTATTCTATCCGTAATCTAGTTCCCATATTACAAGCTATGCTTAGTTTGGGGCTAGATGGCGCTGTGTGAAATTAATGTCCTGTAATATTTATATTTTAAATTTTTATATTTATACAAAACTACACTTTTGAAGTTTTACGTACTTATACACAGGCACACTCACCTTCTTACCTAATGATCGTGGTCAGACTGTACCTAGATGGATATGTTCATGGAGATGGAATATTTTTTACTGCGCTATTTAAGAAGTACATGGGCGAACATAATGCTATACAGCATTTTCTTCCAGAGAATGTCCATGTGACTTCAAAAGGAAAAAGCTAATGCATCGAATGTGGTGAGGTCTACCACCGATTCCATCTAATAGAGATTTTGAAGTACCTAGGTCTTTTTGTCAGTCTCATCCATGTGTGACCAAATATGCTGGCAATGCCGTTGGTCCATGTGGCTGACGACTGACGTTTGGTAACAACGAAATACAAAACTTTGGACCTATTCAATGACAGACTGCATGTTTATAAATTCGTAAACGTCATTCTATAAACATAGAATTTGCGGTAGCAGTTAGATTGAGAATCGATCACTCCAACTTAGCCAGTGAATGTAAAAGTCGTCTAATGGATCTCGATAGATAAAGAGCATAAAATATTTCTGCAATCCCTTCTCAAGCTTAGTGATTATGGCAACAACCTCAAGATCCAATAGAGAAAAGGCTCGGCAGCAAGTGATGTTTCTGGTGTTGCAAGCATAGGTGACGGTAACTGATCATCAAATGATTCGTATGCCACCGTAGTGGTTTAAAAAAATCGCTGTCCAGCACACATTAATACACATGGACATTAATACGGCTGTTGATAAACGTAAGTAAACCAGAGGTTTTAACGATGAGCTGTGTCTGTGTCCACACATCGTACCAGAATTGGCGGAATCAATCATGACGTACGCATTCATGTCTAATATCACTTAAACACGCTGCGAGCCACGCAAATGGGAAGCCTTAATAATATTCGTGTATGGCCAACGAATGGAAGTTCAGATATGCAAGTCCAATTCTTGAAAATTATCATCCATGCTGAGAAGCTCAGTTGGGTAGCTCGGCCTTCAGTGCTGTAGATGATGTTTGATTCCCACAAACATTAGTGTAATGAATCGTGTTTGTTATTTTTTGGGTGTATTGTATATTAAGCCACATATATGTTTATCTGGGGTGGTAATCGAACCCACAACCTACAGCGTAGAAGGCCGAGCTACAACCGACTGAGCTATGCTTGTTAAATTTAGTTGTTGTCTTATCTTGTTGTTGCTGTGCTTACTCTTTGGCATGTAAAATCATCCCTTGATTGTAAGCGTAGCTAGCTGGACATTCAATATCAATGCAAATGTCTCGACACGGGGTGCTGCGGTATGGAACTGTGTAGTTATTACGACATGTGGTTTGTTTTTAATTAATTTTTATTACATACAGAATGTACTGAAGTGACTGTCCAGGAGCTTATAAGAAAGTATCTCTCGAAATCGAATATTTTATTATGGGCGCTGAAAAAACTTGTAATTAGATACCAGCGTTTGTATGTCGTAGTTGCTACTCAATGTGAAAAGGATTAATATAAATATATGTATATCACATCATATCATATCAACAGCCCATTACAATCCACTGCTGAACAGAGCCTCCTCCAAAGCTGGAAGGTACCCATAATCACCACGTTTGGTAGGCGGATTCGTGATCGCATTAGAATGAAAAAGGAAGCTGCTATCGCTTTTCTAATAAGATCCCTTAGTCGGCTTTCCGTAGGCTGAGTTGGAGGGGTCAGTTCGTAGGCCGCAACTACCACGGCGAAAAGTAATAGTCAAGAAATATAATAGTAAATATCGTATACTAAAGCAGAAAAATAGAGTCAACGTGAATCAATATCTGTTTCAAAAGTACCCTAAATGCGCATTATAATCGGATCAGACTATTATAGTGGTATTACATTTTAAAAAATACCTTCCTCAATATAAAAATGATCGAAGAGTGAAGGTGCGCGCTCACCGGACATTGTTTGGTAAACCAAAAAAAGGGGCTAATTTTTGGACACGTGTCTGAAATTTTTAATATGTTTCTACCTAGTCATTGGCTGTGGGAACTTTTCGATTAGATTTTATGTTATTGATTTTTGTTGGGTCTTATTTAAATAAATGAAATGTATTAGTAAGCCTACAAAAAAAAACTTATTTTGTCTAGAAATACTTAGTACCTAAACACCATTTAATTATCTTATTCAAATCTTATAAAACAGTTTTTTTGACGGTTTACATACAAAAGCCACAAATTGATAATATTCTGAATTATGAAACTACAACTGCGCTGTCATAACAACATCAAGCGGTCGAAAACTTTATTTCATTACAGTTGCTAACTATATATTAGACTAAAGTATGCTCCTGTACTAAATAAAATTACAGCATTATTTACGTACAAAACTCTCATTACTAGGGATTTAGGGTGAGCTCACACCCCTATCTATTTCAAATCCTATTTAACCAAACAATAGGTGCATGAAAAATATGAAGACTGTAATGACGGCATTTAAGTTGTTATTCCGAACCAACGCTTGCTTTTCTTACGTGTCACGTGACTGACACGTGGCTATTTGATCGACGCCATTTTGAAAAAAGAATCCAGATTTTGTTGACCCCTGTTTTTAACACGAAACCTTATAACGTGCGCTTTGTATAAACTGGTGAAAACAGTGGTCATTATTTCACTCATTCGAATTTTGAATTTCTTACTTGGTCTTTCGAAACAGTCTACGGTAAAGCATTGCGAGATTTTGAGTTCTATTAAAATTCGGATAAGGGCATTTAAACAGCAAATGAAAATGAAAATTTTCGAGCAATTTGATTGTACAAAAAGCGATTGGTTTATTTAAATAGAGAAATAATTTCGGTGGTTGTTTGTTGAACGGTTTGAATGGTGATGATTGTTGGATTTGGTGGGCGTATGCCTTTATTTGTATAAGAAGTGTTAATGATAGATAATTTAGCGTTTTGCTGGTATTTGTATTATAATGGTCGATATCTGTACGTGTATAATGATCAGTCACTGAACTAATCCTGAACGATGTACCGATTTTGATGAAATTATTTGTAAGTGTTTGAAACCCTGATGGTTTAAATTTACATTTGGCCCACGCTGCAATAGCCACGGAATTACAGTATCAAAGTCCTGAGCGTTTTTGAAACATATTTACGCGTTGGTATTTAACTTGCCTAGCCAAGCAGGTAGCTTATAAGCCCATAGGAAGGACTTATTATACTTATTAGAAATTAGTATGTTCTGAAATCCTTATTTATAAAACAAAATATATGACGCTTTAAACGTATTTTGCATTGAACCACCACCATGTCATCAATAACCCCATCCCTCAATAATTTCCCTGTCCACAAAAACCATAATCAGTGTAACAGCAACCAGACATGTAAAAAAATAAAAATAGTCACAAGATGGGGACGAACACAGCCAATCAACCGCGACCCCTGAAAACCATCCACGACACCCCTCAAATCCATCAGTTTTAATGGATTTATGGAGGTGGAGTAGGTCTGCAGAAATTGGTTTTGAAATATTAATGGTTTGGACCTCGAACGCGACGCGCGAAATTTAATCTTTCGCGCAAAAAGTATTCAATAGAACGCGACAAAAAGACCTCGGGGTGATAAATGGATCTTCTTAGTGATCATGTTCGCCTGGTACTTGGTTTTTGAGACGTCGCATCGTCCTGATTGGTTACAGTCGTTAGTTATGAGCTTGACACCTAGAAGCAGGCACAAAGCAGTGTCTAGAACGAGAAAAGTATCGTCTTAGAACTGGATATTTTGAGGTTTAGCTCACAAGTAAGAATAGCCAAAAACCATAGCATGACTATGATATAATTTATCTACTATGGCTTTTGGCCAAAGAGAACCAAAGATACTTCTCATAAAGTCTGAATAACACCAATATTACGATGCAATGTTATCCTCAACCCATGCAACGAAGCTTGCTGATTATAGCTTTATTTAAATCCTACAGGACATTAGTTTCACACAGCGCCATCTAGCCCCAAACTAAGCATAGGTTGTAAAATGGGAACTAGAGTAAGCATATAATACTTACATACTACTATACCTTATACTTATTTTTTTAAATACATACGTAGATGCTATACATCAAAAACACCGAAACACATAAAAAAAACATCTATATTCATCTCACAAATGTAGTCCTGGGTGGAAATCGAACCCAAAACCTACAGTGCAGAAGGCAAATCTAATACCAGTAGTAGGGATTCGCCGGTTCTGGCCCACTTTCAAAGGTTAGGTTAGGTTGTAGTAGTAGGTATTCACCGTTTCTGGCTCAAGGGGGTCGAAAATTTTTTTGGAAATTGGGCACCCTGGATTGGTCTGTCGCATGATTCAACGTACCTGCCTCAGGGGGTGCGAAAAGAAAAAATAAAATAATAATTTGAAAATTGGGCACCCTGGATCGGTCTACCCAATTCTTTTTAGGCTTTCTCAACGCTTAACCGAGATAGGAATTTTAATTGCATGCTCCTAGTATGTCTCATTAAGTCATTACTAATGACATACTCGGCACTAATCATCGTCGCTCTAATGATATTTATACCAATGAAACCACACTTTCTATTTTCACATTATTTTATTTCAACCAAAATAACATCTAAACATATTATATACCAATATATCATTTAAAATACTATTGCTCCTGAATAATCTCACAAATTCTGTTAAGGATAAACCATTGAATTTGTGGTAGATATACATCAGACTGTACTCGCCGCATACTGAGGTCCAATCATTTTGCAGTCGACATCTATTGTAATCCCATTTTCTTGCGTTTCTTTTTAAAAACCTTAGGTGATGGCCGGTAGGCGGTCTACCGTAAGAATCAAAGTATTCCCCGACGCTATTATCGTCAATGTGTATAGCAACCCAATGAGATCCAGGTTTTGAGTCAGGATCTAAATTGCTTATAAGGTATGTAGGGGCTTGTACGCGTATTGGCAATCTGTTAGCAGCATATACGTTGTATTGTAAGCGTGTATGAACATTATTTAAATGTTGTTGTATTTCTAAAATGTGTATAAATAATTATGTAAATACGGTAGTTTTAGTATTGTAAATTCATGTTGTAATATGTAATAAATGTTGAATGGTTTAATTAGTTTTATATAAATATGTTTAATGAGTGTAAATAAAAAATGATTTTTATCAGAGAATGTGTTATTTGTTACAATACCCTCATAGAATCTACACGTCAAACAGAGATAAAATGAATCAATTTCTTCATCCATTTACCGCAATTGTTGCTGGTCCAAGTGGTTGTGGAAAATCAAAATTTGTTACAAACTTTATAAAATACATTACAGAGATATGTGACAAGCAATTTAGTCAAATAACTTGGTGTTTTGATGAAATGCAACCTTTGTATAACTTACCAAATGTAAACTACGTTCACGGGATACCAGATTTAAGTATGTTTGATGGCAAGGATGCTAACCTGGTAATTATTGATGATCTTATGAGAGAATCTGATGGTAGAGTGGTTGATATATTTACCAAAGGAAGTCATCATAGAAACTTGAGTGTTTTTTACATCACGCAAAATTTGTTTCATCAAGGAAGGGGTCAACGAGATATTTCATTAAATTCAAGCTACATCATCTATTTTAAAAATCCACGTGATAAGACACAAATTCGATACCTAGCTCGTCAGGTATCACCAGAAAATACCAAATTTATTCAAGATGCTTATAAGGATGCAACCACAGAAGCACATGGATATATAATGATAGATCTTAAGCAAGGAACAGATGATATTTGTCGAATTAAAACTAAAATATTCCCTGAAGATGGTTATTGCATAGTGTACGTCCCAACAAAGGACTTTAAATATTCGAAGACTCAACAAATCCCGATCACTTTTAAATAATGACTCGTAGTCTCAAGACGCATCAGAATTTATTAAACGCACTAAATACACTTAAACCAAAATATCAACAAGTTATATTAAAGGTATGTGATGATGATGAAATAAATTGTATCTGTGAGTGTATTCACAACGTTCTTCAGGGAAAAGTTCCACTCGACAAAAAACAAAAGAGTAAATTGAATAAATTCAAATATTTACTGCGGAAATTGGTTAGAAAAGGATCAAAAAAAGAAAGAAAGAAAATTTTAATTCAAAAAGGTGGAGCTTTCCTCCCAATCATTTTAGGTTCTATTTTAAGTGGATTGATAAGTTCACTTGTTTAAAAATGGAACATGCCAAAAAAATGGTGCTCGTGGAACCCAGCTTGATTGATAAATTAAACCGAATTAACACTCAACATGGGGTTGACAATCCAAGAACACGATTGGACACAGAAATGCAGAATATTTTAAATAGTAATATAGATGATAGAAAGAAATGTATCCTGTACTTACAAATTTTGCAAAGATTTCTACATTTCACTGAAGAAGATCGTCGACCTGTTGAATTACCGATAATAACATCAAATCATTCACCTGTAATAAGTAAAGATTCAAATATAAATAATACCATAAAAAACGAGCACGTAGTTGACTCTCCGACTTCGAGCGAGGAAGGTAATCATCAAGAAAGTCTCCTCACCTCATTTGAGTCTCCCAACGAAAGCGTTCCATCCCCTTTGAAGACTCCATACTCAATAAAACAAATATTAAGTTTAATACCTAAAACTTATAACAAAAAGGGTGAGTTATTGTTAAGTTCGCTATCTCTGAGTAAAAATAGAAACAAAGTTCATTGGAGAAATGATGGCACAGTTGTGATTGATAATAAAGCAATTCCTGGAAGCAATATTATAGATCTAGTGAACGATATACTAAGACCATTAAAGAAATGTGATCCAATAGGCTGGAAAGAGTTCTCTCAAGGATTGAAAGATATAAAAATACCACTTACATACATTGGGAATCCTAAGAGGAGTCAGTACATCAGTGAACTGCGGCTTAAAGATAACAGTAACATTTCAAAAGTCGAGGAATCGTATTCAACACCCACTAGTAATTATGCGAATAAACTACGCAAGAAGATCGATTGGGAAAAATGGACCCCTTATTAGAAATAAATAGAATATATTATGATCCTGCACATCCTGCTGGATATGGAAGCATTCATAAATTAACTAAAGCTATGAAAGGTAAAATGAGTATAAAATAAATTAAAAAATGGTTACAGGACCAAGAGGCATACACACTCCACAAACCTGTTCATAAGAAATTTCCTCGTAATAAGTATATATTATCAAACCTAAATGAACTTTGGCAAGCGGATTTAAGTGATATGAGAACGTATTCTAAACTAAATGATGGTTTTAATTACATTTTGTGTGTGATCGATGTGTTTTCAAAATATGCGTTTGTTAGACCTATGAAAAATAAAAACTCTGAAACAGTTAAACAATGTTTTGAAAGTATTTTTAATGAAGCTAAAATCACTCCAACACACATTCAATCAGATAAGGGAACAGAGTTTGTTTCAAAGGAGGTGCAAACATTTTTAAGAAATAAAAATATCAACTATTACACAACAAACAATCCCGATATTAAAGCTAGCATTGTTGAAAGGTTTCAAAGAACACTTAAGATGAAAATGTGGCGTTATTTTTCACATAAAAATACTCACAGATATGTAGATATTTTACAAGATTTAGTTTATGCATATAATCACAGCTATCATTCCAGCATAAAAATGTGTCCTTGTGATGTAAATTTTAACAACATAATGACTGTCTGGAATAACCTTTATGAAAGAAAAAATTATCAGTCAAGAATCTCAGATACCACCTTACCGAAATTTCATATTGGTGACCATGTACGAATAACTAAATATAAACATATATTTCAAAAAGGATATGAATCGAATTGGAGTGATGAAATTTTTATTATATCTTCGATCATAGAGAGGACACCATGGGTAGTATACACATTGAATGATTTGCAAAATGAACCAATAACAGGTACATTTTATGAAAAAGAACTACAGAAAGTAAATTACAACCCCACTGCAAGTTACAAAATAGATAAAATCATAAGCACGCGCTACTCTGGGAACAGAAAGCAATTGTTTGTGAAGTGGAAAGGTTATCCAAATAAATTTAACAGTTGGATTTTGGCTTCTAGCATAAAATAACTACAAAATGAAAGAAAGTTTTTATATTACTCTACTAAGCAACAGCTCTATGGAATACTTTCCACAAAACACTACATCTCTTTTTTCTACTAAACTACCAAAATCAATCATTTTGGAAGGATCATGGACCGTTGGTATTGTTGAATTTCAATATCCAAGCACAATGTTTACTGTTCAAGAACATGAAAACATAGTTTATGTAACAAAGTGGATGCTGATGCCTAACGAACAGAAACCATCAAAAGTGTACTACAAAACGCACATACCAGCCACCAACTATGATGATATCAATCATATCTTATCAGCATTAAACAACATAAAAGAACATGTCAAATTCCGTTATGATGAGTTATCAAAGTTCGTCTCCGTTTCTGTAATGGATGAATCAATAACATCAATAACGTTATCACCTAAGCTGTGTCTACAACTCGGGTTTGAACCTTCTAGAAACTTGGTAACTAAGGGCATAGGGAAATGTCCAGCGAATTTGCATTTAGGGCTACCATCTCAATTATTAGTTTACTGTGATGTAATTGATCCACAAATAGTTGGTGATGTGATGACACCTTTACTTAGAATCATACCATTAGACCCTTCAAAATATATTTATGGAGCTAATAAAATGCATGTATTCTCACCACCTCACTACCTACGTGTCATGCGTAGAGAGTTTGATACTATTGAAATAGATATAAGATCAAACACAGGTGAAAAAATACCATTCCAGTTTGGAACAGTCTGTGTTAAACTACATTTCAAAAAAATATAATGCAATCTTTACAAAATAAAATATCTTGTCCTTATGAAAACTATTACTCTCACCAAGCGGGTTCAGGTATTGGAGTAATCTACAGAGGTGCACCATATCAACGGGGGCATGGAATTGGTAGCTTTTTAGGAGGGCTGTTTCGATCAGTTTTACCTCTATTCTCCAGTGGAGCGCGAGTGATTGGTAAAGAGGCTTTAAATGCTGGTGTGGGGTTGCTGTCGGATTTAGTTAGCGCGCGACCTATGGAAGAATCAATTAAAAACCGGCTGAAAGAAGTTGGTGCAAATTTAAAGCGAAAAGCTGATGATAAAATTGATAGAATCAATATGTCTGGATCAGGATATATAACTAAACGGAAACAACTAGCTTCGTTCATTCCACAATTAGCTGCTAAAGTAAAAGCTACAAATAAGAAAAAAAAATTGAATCGTAATAATATCAAAGATATATTTTCATAACAAAAATAATATTAAATTAAAAATGTCTTTCTTACATAGCCATTCGTGTGAGTGTATTAAATCAGAATTAGACTTATTTGCCTTACCCTCAACACAAACAAGTATAGAAAATGGATTGTGGATACATTACAAACCTATTTCATCTTTAGCTGACGATGGCCCCATCGAATTTCAAGTACCAGGAACTGGAGAGGATTATATTGATCTATCGCACACTTTGCTTCATATAAAAGCTAAAGTACTAAACCAGGACTCAACGAAACTTGCTTCTACAACAGTAGTAGCTCCTGTTAATAATTGGTTACATTCTCTGTTTTCCCAACTTGATGTTTACTTGAACCAAAAGCTTGTATCACCACCGAACAACACTTACCCTTATCGCGCATATTTGGAAACTCTATTGAACTATGGTTCAGCAGCTAAGAAATCTCATTTGACTTGTGGTCTTTGGTATGAAGATACCGCTGGAAAAATGAATGCTACAGATGACAAAAATGGAGGGTTCACTAAACGACAAGAATTTGCTTTTGAGAGTAAAGAAATAGAAATGATTGGACATTTACATGGTGATATTTATAATCAAGAAAAATTTTTAATCAACGGTGTTGAAATGTCTGTTAAACTAGTGCGTTCTAGAGAATCATTTAATTTGATGGCTTCCTCGAATGATATAAAGTTTAAAGCATGCATTACAGACGCCACACTTATTGTTCGCAAAGCACGAATCAATCCATCAGTTTTACTTGCACATCAGAAAGTGTTAGCCTCTACTACAGCTAAATACCCTATAACTAGAGCTGAAGTTAAAGTTTTAACGATTCCATCGGGGGTACAGGGAAAAACGTTGGATAACATATTTTTGGGACAAGTGCCTAAGAGAGTTATAGTTGGTTTTGTTAATAATACCGCATTCAATGGTAGCCTCACTAAAAATCCATTTAACTTTGAAAATTATGATATAAATACATTTTGTTTGTATATTGACGGACATCAAATACCTTCAAAAGCTTTACAACCATCATTTCAAAATAATGTTTATACTTCAGCTTATCACACGTTGTTCTCTGGAACAGGTATACATTTTCTTAATGAAGGTAATGGGATATCTAGAGAACACTATGCTAACGGTTTTTGCCTACTAGCGTTTGATCTTACATCTGATTTGTCAGCTCATTCTTCGACACATTGGAATCTTATTAAACATGGTAGCGTAAGACTAGAAGTTCGTTTTGAATCAGCACTTTCACAAACCATCAACTGTATTGTGTATGCAGAGTTTGATAATGTTATAGAAATTGATAAAAACCGTAATGTAAATGTAGATTACAGTAGTTAATAATGATTAGTTTTAAGATCGATTGTATCTAGCTAATAATTTCTTGTTAAAGATAAGACATTGAAATAAAGTTAAAAATTACAAAAAATGCATTTATAATTTACCTCTACGTTGATCAAACCCATCTTATCCTACTTTTAAAGAATGTAAGTATCAATATTTTGTCACTTGTATCTGACACTTGCAATCGATACGACATAAGATGGATACTTTGGAAATACAGCAACATTTAAATAATGTTCATCCATGCTTACAATACAACGTATATGCCGCAAACCGATTACCGATACGCATTGAACCCCCAATATACCTAATAAGTAATTTGGACCCTGATACAAAACCTGGATCTCACTGGATTGCTATACACGTAGACGTGAATGGTATTGGGGAATATTTTGATTCTTACGGTCAACCACCTACAGGTCATCACCTATGGTTTTTAAAAAGGAACTCAAAACAATGGTGTTACAATAGAAGGAGAGTACAAAATGATTGGACCTCAGTATGTGGCGAGTACTGCTTGATGTATATATATCACAAATTCAAGGGTATATCCTTGCGTGAATTTCTAGGATTATTCAAAAACGATAGTATTTATAATGATATATTGGTATATTATATGTTTAAATGCTTGTTCAATTGAAATAAAGGATAATAAAAATAGTTCGTTGTTATTGCTATGCTGCTTCCCTTCACAACAAGGTGATTAGCATCGTGGCGAGGTTGGTGGTGATTAGTTAATCCCTGATTAGCTAATTAGGGGTACTAGGCGCTTAAAACATAAATTCCTATCTCCGAAACGAGTTGAAATAGCGTAAAATGGATGCGCTACATCGATTCAGCGTGGTCGATATACTTTTTCTTCTTTTCTTTTTTTTTGGTGGGCCAGAACCGGCGAATCCCTACTACTAATACCAACTGAGCTGTGAGGCTGGTTATTTGCGAGAAGCCTTGCTAGAGTGGACCTAAGTAAACTTTTCGCGCCCAACGGTATCAGGCCCAGAGGACCTGGCTTCGATCCACGGGATGGTACAAATTTGTGCTCTATTTCGTTGGTGGTAAAACTTTTTTTAAGTCCGTCCATCGGTTCTTATTATTGTTTCGGCATGTAGAAGAAAGACAGGCAGTTTCTCAGTCTGATGAGGATTCAGGGTGAAGTGCGCTTACACTTTCGACCTTATCATAACTTGATATGAGGTGAGATGAAGGCATCGTAGAATAAAAAAAAACTATATATTTAGCAGTTATTGTTAGTTTGGACATGTCTGGGTACACTGCAGTTCAAAATATTTCCGTTATCTGGTTTCCACTCCAGTGGCTCTCAAAAACACAGACAGAATTGACAGGAGCATCATTAATAGCCTGTCGATGCAACACTGCAGTTCCATTTGGTGAACACCCCTTCCTGGCTTGAGGTTTCTGAGAGAAAGCTCATAACACGTAGCGACTCGCTAATAAACTACTTTCATAATTATTTAAAATTGTTCAACAGCTGTATGAGAATGACTGACTTACTACCGGCTTGATGAATTTACTGACTAACAATCAACAGCCTGGGCAAATGTGTGCCTTTCTTTATTGTTAAAAATATGCTAAAATGCGTTAAAATTATGACCGTGTCAGCGATGAGTTCCAAATTCAAACTTTTTAACAATATAATTTATATTCAGCAATTTCTTTGCAATTCGTAATCTTATTACGTAAGTAATTGTAATTCGTAATCGTCATAGTAATCGTAAGCGTATGAGTTATGTAGCCAAGTGGACGGACTTAACCCGCAAGTTCTTTACTAATCGTGTTCCAATTAGAATGTAGACTTCGAAAAGTTACATGCGAATGTACCACTTGTGTAAAGTCGCCTGCACAATTTTTTATTAGATTTAATCGTTCTATGATTAGAGCCCACCGCTGTCAGAACCAGAGGTACCGGGTTCGATCCCCAGGGGAGTACAGCATCGCGCTTGTTTTGCTTGGTGGTTGGATTTGTTTAAGTCCGCCTGGCTAGCTATCTATCTTACTTAAGGTATCGCCATTACAACAATTCTAAAAAATGTTGTGTTCCGGCATTTACAGGTAAAATAGCCAGTTTCTCAGACTGTTGAGGATTCAGGGTGAAGTGCGCCTCCACCTTCGGCCTTATCTCAACTTGTAACCAGGTGAGATGAAGCGCTTCCACGTGTACAGTAAAAAAAAGGAACTGGAAAAAAAGGATGACAGAATCAGGTGAGATGATGGTAGCTAAACAGGCGGACTTAACGTCCTATCACCAACTAAACCGAGCACAATACTGTACCTCCCTGGGGATCGAACCCGGGACCTCTGGATCTGAAATCGGTGGGTTGAACTACTAGAACACAGAGGCGGTTAAAACCATCCACTAATAAACCCACAATTTTTGCATCTCAAACAATGATCGCGACACGTGGCGTCCCCCTTACTACGATTATATGACGTGTACTGATGACATGTTGTGTGATGATGATGAGGCTGTATGATGGATGTCCCCACGCCTTGACTGTTAGTGATAGCCCCAAACTAGTTGCTGATACGTTTTGGAATCCAATTGAATGGTTATCAGAAGGAACGTGGTGTCAGAGATTTCAGCACACAATCAATTCATATGTTATTTAAGTGGGTAAGGTCGTGGCTTATCTGGTTATTGTCTGGACGGGGATAAGGTCTGATGGAGGATAAGGTTATTTTATGAAGCTGCCTATTAAGGCTCTGCCACTCCTGCGCATTGACGGAATCCAGCAAACTGTTCGGCGCCGGACTTTAGCAGGAGGTAAAAAATAAAAAAAGTTAGATGATAAACATACGAAAACGGTTTAAGACCTCACATACAAACGGTTTTTATTTGATCTAATACCATACAACGGTACTTTTGGTTATGAGTTTGAAAATCATTCTTAAAAATATTAATTGTAAAGCCTTAGTTGCTTAATGCTAAATGCTCACAGATAATAAGTTTATTGTCACACAAACATATCATCATATACTTACAATTCACCCTACAAACCTATACTGTTTAATATATGGCATTTTAGTTTTAATTTTCCCCTAATTCTCTATTATAGTTGTCCTATTTTTACTACTTTTAAACTTTTACTCTACAATTGCACTTTACTGATTTTTTAATGTCTGTTGAGAATTTTGTACGAGTGGGATCTTTAAATTCTTGAAATAAATATTACAGGGCACTAATTTTACACAGCGCCATCTAGCCCCAACCAAAGCATAACTTGTAATATGGGAACTAGATTACGGATAGAATACTTAAATAGGTACTTTTTTTTGTAAATACATACTTATCATACGATACAACACCCAAACACAGAACAAACATCTACACTCATCACATAAATGTTTGTACTGGGTGGGACAGACAGAAGGCAGAGTTACTACCAACTGAGCTATGAGGCTTGTTAAAACTCTGTTTACCTTAATGTTTCAAGGATCATCAAAAATTAACCTGCCCGAGGTTCTTGCCTTTCTCCTTGTGTGCTGGTCGCGATTCCTAACAGATGGTAGATTCGACGTTTCAAATTGATCCTTAGTCTTAATGAAGAAACGCTTTTTTACTTTGACTCGCTATACCGGCTACCAAATCCATGTGCGAAGAACATAGCCTTCCGGTGGTTTTATGAATTGCATGCAAGAAATCAATAACCAATGTTTTACATAAAAAATAAATAAATAACCATAAAGAACCAAAGCATTTTTGTCTAGTAATAAATTGATTTATATATTTGAATACAGAAAAGCTGCTATAAATAAGAGTAATGAATAAACCAAGTGCTGTCAAATGATTCTCTTTGATCTACATAAGTGACAAAATTAATAACATTCGTTGCCCCCTAATCTGTAATGCCGCCGTAATAAGCACCATAATCCCTTGTCATAATCCCCGATCTGAGGACCCTCTGGTGATAATCATAGGATTACTTAGGTGTCTTACGAACAAAATATGAACTTGTTTAAGATGACCCCGTTCCGCTTCGTACAGCCAAAGTTACATACGAAAATCTTCCCTAAAATACTTTTGACATTACATTCCTTTGTCTATGTTCCGTAAAGTCAAAGTCAAGTCAAAGTCAAAATTTATTTAATCATTAAGATTTTTTTGGATCATTTTGAAACGTCAAATCTACCGCCTGTTCGGAATCGCGACCAGAACACAAGGAGAAAGGCAAGAAACTCGGGCTGGTTAATTTTTTGATGATCCATTCAACATTTAGATACACAGTTTGAAATTATATTTTAAGTACTCAGGTACATATTATTTAAATAACCTAAATACTATCTCAAAACATTTGTTATTTGTTATTTCTTAATTACCTATCTACCTAATGGGCAGTTTGTTAACTGATGATTAGAAGATTATCGTTATGCGATAAGACCGCTCATAATTCATATAGTAGCAGCTCGGTTGGTAGTATTTTAGCACTGCAACAAGGTGGGTTCGATTCCCACTCGGGACACACATTTTTGTGATGTTAGATTTGTGTTTACCTATATGTTTTATTGTATAGGAGATGAGCATTCCATCCGTAATCTAGTTACCACATTATAAGCTTTGCTTGGTTTGGCGCTAGATAGCGTTGTGTTAAAATTACTCTATTTATATTATCGAAACAGTTTGAAATTGTTACCCTATTCCTGACCAATAAAAAAAATGGAAAACGTTTAAGCAGATTTCTATTAAATCGACACAAACCAAGACAAACCAAGTTCCCAGAACATTGAAATCTTCTTTTTTGTGCCTCGCTGCTATTTATCGAAACCTTTTCCTGTTGGTGATGAAACATTTTAAAGTTAGAGACCTTTTGCTTAGGGTTGGAGTTCGTTGTGATGGTAAAAAAGTATAGATATTGATAGCTCATACATAACAGAAAATAACTAATTAGGTAACTACTCAAGTATTAAACAAGTAGGTTAAATTAAGTACAAGCTTGTAGGTATCTGTCAGTTTGTCATCCCATAGGATGATCCCTTAGTCTTATTCTACGATATAACGCGAGCTGAGTTGGGGGACAAAAATTGTGCCAAAACTGACATGCTACAATCTAACCAAGTGCGAGTGACCCTCACTAAAGCTTCAGAAACAGAATAAAAATCAACTGTTTTTTTTTTATCGTACGACGGGAAAACGATTGGCCTTCATCTGGTGGAGGTGCACTTCACCCAGGATTCTCAACAAACTGAGAAACTGGCTATCTTACCTCTAAATGCCGGAACACCACAATTTTAGAATTGTTGTTATGGCGACAGAATTAGGTAAGATGGTGGTATAGCTAGCCAGGCGGACCCATACAAAGTCCTACCACCGACCAAACCAAACAGAATAATATTGTACTCCCCATGGGGAATGAACCCAGGACGAACTCTTGATCTGAAATCGGTGGGTTGAACCACTTGACCACAGAGGCAGTTAAATTATTGTTTTTTCAATTTATGAAAGGTTGACGGAACTCTGCTCGGTATGTGTCTGATCAGCTCTTGTTCGGGTTTTGCGCTATGCTATTGAGTAATAATGTAGTCACGGAGCCAGTGACAAAGAGGATCACGCTAACCAACCGTCAATAAACCGTCGGCCATTTAATTACATCCACCGAAATCCTGACACCCTGCCGATAATATGGCATCAAAGCGAAACCACCCTTCCTTTGTCTATCCTTTCCTATTTTGGACTATATACGTATAAAAATAAGGGTGAAAATGCTTATTTGTGAGTAGTTTTGGTGGTAATATAGAAATAAATTTGAAAGTCTGTCAGAATGATATCGATTATTACTCGTATAACTAGTGGATGAATTAAATAAAAAAGTAATGACCTGATTTTTGTTTGCCAATATTTTGAATATTTTCCAAAATAATAACGAAATCCCATACCTTTTGAACGTTTACTATCTCGCTGCAGGGCAAAGACTTTCTTTGTACATATTTTTTTATTTAGTTTTTCTTGAAATAAAAAAAAATTACATTATCTCTTAGCAATTTTCCAAAAACCTTAAATGGGTTTTTTTCAGATAATTTAGGGCCTAAACGAACAATGACCTTAACAAAAACCATACAACCGAAGTCGTGAGTGACAGCTAGTAGTGCATAAATTAATATGTACCAGCTTTTAGGCACTTTGCCATCATTATTATGAGCATTTGACACTAGAAGTGTGCAATATGAATTATTAGACATTCTTTGATGGATTATTATGCGAGTAGATAGATAGAGTAGTAGGATTATTCACAGATAAAAGACCATTGTATTATGCAGATGAATTCAGTAACAATATATACATATAAATGATAGGTTGGTTTATGATCTAAGCTTGTCTAAGTTAGAGCAAGGATGAGGTCTTCGATGGAGCGAGTAAGCCGTTCGGCGCCAGACTTTGGCACGAGGGTGGTCTCTAAACAGGTGTATCAATATAGCCCCTACCACCAGGATTCAGGCGTAGCCGCTGATAAAAGTAGGTATCTGCGATCATTTCAGATGACCCTCGTTTGAGACCTCATAACACTAACCTTTGGATGGAAATATTTAAAAGTGTAGTTACCTCTTGGTTTACTTTGCACCTATATGGTTTAGCATGTGGTTTAGCATATGCGTCTATTGTCAGTAAGTCACAAATATCGATATCAAGATTGCGTGTTTAAGGAAATAAGATTTGCAAAATTACACTTTTTATAACGAGACAGAACAATTCTATAACAATTTCAATTACACTAACAAACATTGATTGTACAACACTCCGTTTTTAACAGAGGTTTTACTCGCGTATTAGATAATTGAAGACACCGAAACAAAGTTGGTGGCGTTGGTTGTATAATCGTACCCACGCAAATTTTGAAAGAATAACATTGGTTGTGATCACATATCCTCCAAGCTGAAGGCGTCTTCCTCCAATAAATCGTAGAGATATCTACTTGACGCGTCGTACTGATGTTCCATCTTCTCTTCCGTATGCTGCTCTTGCTCGGGTTCAGAATGAAAGTCCTCGTCTATGAGTGACGTCATCGAGAGGAGAGTGGCATCTGTTATGTTGATAGTGTCGCCAGCGTCACCTCTTTCGGGCTGGCTTCGCGACGTGCCCAGAGTCTGGAAGTTGCGAATTCGGTATAGCTTTTAAAATGCCCAAAATAAGGAGGACGGCGCTATACATACTTACACTTAACTGAGTGAAACAAAGAAGGTCGCGACCTACCTTGAACCGTCCTCGAGACCACGTAGTGCTCATTTTCTAGTAAGATAGTTTTTTTTTGACAATGCTTTTGAAGATGAGATGCAGATATGTAGCCCTAGGGAAGTATACGACGGTGTAGAATTTCCTAAACCGCTTTAGAAAAATAACGGTTGTGCACTTATTACTGCTGCCTACCTCATTCGAGTCTGAGAGAAAATGTAAAAGTTGGTGGACTAAATATACTAATTCGAGGAAGATTTAAAGTCAGGTTCTTCGACAGAGATCGAGACGAGGAAATATCTTCAGATATCCTGAGGATGTCAAGAAGCAAAACACTTGTCTATCGAAGGAATCGAATGGATTTGTTACCTGATTTCAGAATAATTATGACGTAAAATTAAATAATGTCTTACATCAATAATAGCCATATGCAAGATAGGGACCTCCAGTTTCAGTGGTTTGATCTCCTGTGGCTCATCGTCGAGATATGTATACTTCGTGGGCACCTGCCAATTTATCTAAAAGTTATATATTTTCTATAAGTCACTTATAGAAAAATAAATAAATAAACTGATTAATGTAATAATACTTTCGTGCTTTGCTTGCTCTGCCACACCAACAACCCATAGATATCCACTGATGGACTGAAGCTCCTCCAAAACATGACAATTCCGGTAGCTGTGTCATATTACGTGATACAATAAAGGAAGCTGCCCTTATTTTGGTGTCAACTTTTACGAAATCCGGGGCCGAGATGGAGGGGTTAAATTTAAGAAGCGACCGCCACGGTGTCACTTTAATCTTACAAATCAATAAAGCGTCAGGAATCTGCAGATTTAGGTGAACGGATATTTCTTTTAAAAATAATAATGTCTCAAAAAAAAATACCCTGTAAATACCCTCTAGCTATACATCTGTGAATGACGTAACTATTTCCACGACTAAGGACCAGGGAAGCAGCATCAACCGGAGTCTTAACACCAATACTGCGATCATCAACCCGTAGTGATTATGTACTCCTTCAGAGACTCACATATCCCAGCAGAGGACGTTCTTAGACTGTAATATTATTTCTTATTATTTTAGGTACTAAGGGAGACTTTGAATCCTCTTAAATATATCATCTTCTTGCCTACATTAAATACTAACCGTGTCCAATTTTATACTGCGACATTAGCTAATGATAGGGCCTATAAAGGTCCAATCCAACCTCCTGCCTCCTGCTTTGTAATCTGGTTCCAAGCACTCCGCTCAGTTCCAGCGTTGCTTCTGGGAAAACTCGGTCCATCGTAGACCTCAACCTCACTAAGGTAATGCCCAGGCAAGTTGAGACTTGTCGTAACTTACCCATTTAAAAAAAGCTTTCAATAAACTTGAGCATAAAAACCTAACATGCATATACACATAGTCATAAAGGCTGAGTTTTGATAGCACACAAAATAATAACCTATTTGATATCCTAAAGAAATTACAGATACATAGACATTTTAACAAATTGAAACAAATAACAATTTTACTAGAGTTTATTGAGAAAATTGTTATAAGTTCTGTATCTTAGTATGATTCCAACACAGCAATAGACAACATTGGTTTTGTTACACTGGAATTCGAAAGATTACTTGACTCATTAAGTGCTGATTGCTCAGCACCCAACTAAGGCTATTTCAGAACATTCGATAACAAGACTGCTGAATGAACACTGAAAATCTATGTTCAACATATCGGTCACAAAAACACACGCACACTCAATATTTACGTTATAAATCACAGCTACAATCGGGCGATGAGTCTTGGCGTAGAATAGTACGAGTACTCACTCTTCTCAGACGCCATTTCTCCAGGAACTCGTTGGTTTGGTTCAAGGCGTCTTTGCTTTCTTGCAGAAGCTCATCAATACGGTCCTTGCCCCGGTACTGCTTGTATCTGTTCAGAAGCTGAAAGAAATAATAAATATTCCAATCAACCCTATGGAAAGGTTGTCTGAGAAATACATGGCTACTGAGCAATAAGTCCGTTTTAATGAAGTTATTCAATTTTATTTATAAGTTTTATAAGATACATCACATTATTAGCTGTTTATTTCAATATATTACACCAGGACATTAATTTCACATAGCTCCAGCTGCATACTAAGGTTGTGATGTGGAAATAAGATTACGGATAGAATACCATTATACATTTTCTTAAATAACATAATTACCATTATTAAGTGGCAGCATCACATCATCAACAGCCCATTAGTGTCAACTGCTGGACAGAGCCTCCTCCATAGCAGGTGGGTTTTTGCCATAATCACCACGCTAGGCAACGGATTGGTGATCACAGTAAATGTGTTGATATTTCACAGAAGGAAGCTACTGCCCGTCTTCTAGTGAGATCACTTCGTCGGCTTTTACGATATCCATGAGCTGAGTTGGAGGGGTCGATTCTTAGGCCGCGATCGCCACTGAACCACAGATGCGGTTAAACTTTGGACTTGTACTGCGGACTCTGCAACTGGGACCATCTTGCCTAATTCTGCCGCCATACTTAATAACAATTCTAAAATTTTTAGGTTCCGGCATGTAGAGGTAAGATAGCCAGTTCCTCAGTTAGTTGAGGATTCGGGGTGAAGTGCGCCTCCGCCTTAGACTTTATCTCAACTTGTAACCAGGTGTACAATAGTACAATAAAAAGAGAGATAAACTCACAGCAATAGTAAAAGACAGCACTAAAATCTCCATCAGCAGAACAGGTACATTGATTGGTATCTCAGGCTCCGTTAACTGGATCTTAGCCTCATCTCTGACCACCCTCTTCACGTAGCAGGTGATCTTGCAGAGCAGCTTCTGGAGCATATCAACAATGCCGTTGCCTAGGACTAGGTCTATGCAGAACAGACTCAGGAATATGGATCCGTAGGCAGCCCCGCTCAGAGTGTTTACAATCATCCTGTTTAGATATGACGGGGACTTGGAAGGCTGCTGTAAATTACATATTATCGTGTCTTATACGTGAAATTTGAGGACATGAAAAAAAATGTTGTCTAATTTGAGTAAGTAAACATTGTAAATTTTTAATAAAACATAGAGAAAGACATGGACATGACAACGAGAATTGATCGCTATGTGTCAAATTTTGACACAAATGGAAAAATTGTATTTCTTTTTACCCCAATATCTCAAAAACTACTCCATTTATCAAAAATCCGCCGCGACAATCAAATTATATTTACGTTATCTCTTTTCGAGAGTTATGCCGTCACAAACATTGCCACATACATACAGTGGCGGATTTCCCTACTTAACTGAGAGATCTCGATCGTTTCGCTCACTCGATCAAAAATGCTAATCTAGATACGGTTTTTAAAAATTGGAATTGTAAAAATAACCATCTACAAAATAATGGTTTGATTTAGCTTTTTTAGCTTTATAACTTGCTGCAAGTTTACCTACTGCTTGGAGTCGGAATAAGCAAGCCGCCCATCTGATGATAAGTGCATCACTTGCCAATATGCGTCAGTCACATCCACAAAGAGCATGACCCTTGCGGCACTGCATTGCGCCGGTCAACTTGAGGCATTATATAGGTGTTTGTTGTTGTTGTAAGCATAAGCCTCGCGTGCCCATAATTTTACTGAATTTCAACCATACCCTTCATACTAGAACACAACAATTCTGCTTGGTGGCTGAAATAGGTGTGTATTAGTTATTATAATTACCTACATACTACTCGGAACGATCCCTTTCACAAGTAGCTCTACTACTACCTACTCTCTAGTTGGCGTTGATCCGTTTTTCTCGTAAATGTTAGGAACGTCTCTAGTCTATAATCAATGAAGGTTGATTAAAGGTTGCAAGAAGGTACTCTGTTGTCATGGCAACCTCCTTTCAGTAGATTGTTGTTGACAATGACAACACCGTCATTTTGGCTGCCACACAGAGAACGAACAGTGTCTTTTTCGGCTTATTTACTAGCAAAATTGCAAATAGATTTTTATATAATAACATCAACTTGCTGAGTTTGTGTTTGTTTTAAAACTAAGTCTATCAACTTTAATCATGGTGAGTGTTAGAATTTTGAAATAATTGGCAAGATTTGTTTATGTTCCCTGATAAACTATGTAGGTTAGATATCTATCGATTATCATTGTGATTATCGTGTACCCATGTAGTTAGCCGGCTATTTATAGGTATTTTATCGTACTTATCTAAATGTAAACAGTATAAAATTGGTACGTCTGACTAACAATCAACCAGCCCAAACCTGAATTGGTCTGTCGGGGTTATCTTCAATATTTTCCGAGTAGGTAGCTTCTTTTTGTACTTTGTTATATTGTGTCATACCTTTGTTCTCTTGTATTATATCTTAATTTGGGCACATTGCTAAATTTAGCGCCGTGAACTTAGAAAATCTGTTAATCGTCGAACACGTTTGAGGAAAAGTAATTGCGCGGTAGATCCCAACTAGATGGTCTGACGAGCCAAAGATACAGCTAAAGATACAGCTAAAGACATTTTTTCGACGTGGAGCAGAATGAAAGTCGCTGCAGAAAGGTATGTCTGTAAAGCAAGATCCTGGAGATCACGATCTTCAGTAATGAAGTACCATGTAATGAAATTCACATAGAGATAATTAGTAAACGTGCTATATGTGTATGTAGCAAACAAATAGATAACTGGAAACTGTTTTGAAAAAATATTTACCGAGCACCTTTTTGCCAGCTTGCTCTGCCTATTGACTTGTTTCGGCTAAATAATAAATTTTGATTGTATTTCCAGCCACCAAAAGGAGGTAAACCTGGAAAAAAAGCACCAGGTAAATATTTATACTGCATGCTTGTAAAGTAAGTAGGTAGGCAAAACAGATAATGATGAAATTTAGCATGGATGTTAGTGTATTATATGATAATATAGTACGTATGAGTATATAGTACGTATGTATTTACAAAAAGTATTTAAGTATTCTATCCGTAATCCGGGTTAGATGGCGCTGTGTAAATTAATGTCCTGTAATATTTATTTATTTATAAGAACTATTTACTTTATGGTTAGGTATCACGGGGTAAAGCAACGAACTATTCGATGATATTTTGCTTTGTGGAAAGGTGAATTTAGATACGAACATAATAGATTGACTTCACCTAGTCTTTCCAATCAAACACCATTTGAAGGATGTCAGATTAATTTAACTGCAAAAACGATTATTTAGATAAATATGATACCCGTCAAAAGACATTTGTTAATTTGGGAATACTGTGTAAATACGGGACATTTAATGTTACACATCGCCATCTAGCCCTAATCTATGATGTATTATGGGAACTAGATTACGGATAGAATACCTTATTTGTTAAAATACCTACATACTTATCATACAATACAATACACTAGAAATAACTACAGGAAGAAACATCTATACTCGACTGAAAAATCTTTTTTTTTTACGACGGGACGGTGCTTGGCCTTCATATCACCTGATTTTCAAGTAACGATAAGGCTGCAGGTCGAAGCGCACTTCACCCGGAACCCTCAACAAACTGAGAAACCAGCTATCTAACCTCTAAAATGCCGGAACACAACAATTTAAAGATGGTGGTAGGTAGCCAGGCGGACTTAAACAAAGTCCTACGTCCATCCAAACCAAGCACAATATTGTACTGTCCTTGGGAATCGAACCCAGGACCTCTGAATCTGACACCGGTGGGTGAACTACTAGACCTGGCTCTGTCCAGGCAAAATCCATAGCGCAAAAAGCAGAGGTCAGGGCAAATATCTTTGTGAATAAGTAACTGATCAATGAAGAATTAACTTAATTCTTCTCATTTTTAGCGATTATTATCGATGGGGTGGACACTTCCGAGATGACTCGAGAAAAACTCGAGCAGTTCACGCTTAAAGTGAAAGAGGAACTAGACAAAGAGCGAGAAGAACGCAATTACTTTCAACTAGAAAGAGACAAAATACGCACTTTCTGGGAAATCACTCGGCAGCAACTCGAGGAAGCGAAAGCGGAACTTAGAAATCGTGAACGAGCAACAGAAGAAGCACAAGAAGAAAATGAAGCGCTCTTAGAAACAGAGAAACAAAGGATCAAGCACCTGAAATATGAGCAACAAGCTTCTTCTGCCGCTTTACGAGCCGAGAATCTTGTAGCGCTAAAAGCAGCTAAGGAAGAACACGCTGAACAAGAACTAGAACTGCTCAATGATAAACGATCTCTTAGACAAGATATCAGAGAGAAGGTTTTAGCCGCGCAAGATGAACTGCGTAGAGCTAAACTTATCCAAGCAGAAGAGCTTTCGAAAACTCGTGAATATTTTGAGGAAAGAGCGAGACAGATAGAGGATAAAGCTGCTATGAAGCTACAAGAAACAAAGTACGAATTAACAGTCAAGCATAGAACAGAGATATCAGAAGTAGAAGAGAGGAAGAACAAGCAGTTGTCTGATTTGATTGCATACCATGAGAGAGCTTTTGCTGATTTGAAAAACTACTACAATGATATCACCTTAAATAACTTGGGTAAACATTTTCAGTATTAATAATTTCCATAATTTAATAAAATCAAGCCACTGCATCGTTTATTTCGTAATGTACTTTGTTGTGTAGTTGGTTCCAACCCCTTGCCTTGCCTTGATTCATACAAATTATGGTCACGAAATAATACGATGAATAGGATTTAACCTTTAAGTACCTAACTGAGAGAAACCTAGAAAAATAAGAAATAAATAGAATATTATGACGAAAATCTCCTTGATATTCCAGGTTTGATAAGCAGCTTGAAACAACAGATGGAAGATATGCAAAAAGTCAAAGAGCGCGCGGAGAAGGTGGCTAAAGATGCTGTAGCCGAGTCTAAGAGTCTCCGGGAACCGCTGGAAGCTGCCATCATTGACAACAAAGAGCTAAAGCGGCAGATGTCAAACTATGACAGGGACAAAGCTGCTTTGGCTGTTTGTATTTTTATCTATTAATTACAGCCCGAAGATAACCAATGAAGGACATGAACCTCCCTATAAACATTTTACTATGCAATGACGTAGTATTTCGTGTGAAAAGTTATTAATACTTTAGTATTAGATGATGCTGCTACTCTGACTCTGATGACCTAAGGCGTCTCTAACAACACCCACTTGACTGTTAAAATTTACAAAGAAACAGTTTTATTGCAAATTTTCAGTCGTAATCAATAAATATACAAGCTTGGAGCGAATTAAATTTATCTAAGCACTTTCTGTTTTGCTAATCGTAAAGTGTTTACACAAAAAAAAACAAGACGTGTGCTTTCTACGGCGTAGAGGAGTTACGGTGCTACATATCTCGTAGCACCGTAGCTCCAAAAGTCTTCCTCCTCCACCTCCTAACAGTTTCTAAGCTCCTAGTACTTCATAGTGGATTTTGTTCAACTTCTAGGCTAAAACAAAGCAGCTAGCGTCGCTCGAAAAACAGTTTGAAGTCTTGAAGTGGGAATACGAGGTTCTTCAAGTGAGGTTCGACAGGATCGAAGCAGAACGAGATGAGTTGAAGTCTCGGTTCACAAGAGCTGTTCTTGAGGTACTATAGTCTTATGCTGTTCCCACATACTTTATATTATAACTTATTTCACATACATTACATATTTATTCTGTGGATAGGAAACACCAACCTTATTTACACTTGTTAAAATAGGTTTTAATCTTTCACCTACCGATAAAGAGTGTCATGGTTCTTGAAAAGTCCTTCGCTTGATAGGCCGACGTTATTTTGTCGTTCGCTAGGAGTTGGATAGAGGTGGCTCTATAATGCTCATTGTGGTTTCTTGGGAAAGCTAGTGTTTATCAGTGAACGAACTCGAATCGATTGTCAGAAAGTGTTTTTTTGTACCGTTGAATTTCAACCACTACACGGCTTTCAGTCTGAATAATTTAGGTTATTTAGATAACTCCTTTTTTTTGTTACCCTATTATTACGGGTACTACTATTAACAAAAATACAAATATACTATTATTAACAAAAAGTACCCTATTTACACACTCGGATTTTTATTAATATTTCTTAATTGTGTAGTGTAGGTATTCCATATTGGGTGTCCATTTGAAGAAAATTTAGTAAAAAAATATGGTTGGTCTTTATAAATTAAAATGTTATAGCTAGGGCGATAGGCATGCTGATGAGTCCAATTCCCGGATGTGCATCAATAGACCTTGCAGTTTCGAAAAGCTTTGATGTTTATATATTCAAGACAAGCATCACAGCTCAGTTGGCAGTAGCTCTACCTTGTGCGCTGTATGTTGTGGGTTCAATTCCCAAAACAAGCATTTGTGCGATGAATAGTTATCCAAAGCTTGTTCTGTGTTTGGGTAAGGTATTGTATGATAAGTATGTATTTTAAAAAAAATAAGTCTTTTATCTCTATTCTTTGCTTGGTTTGGGACTTGATGGCGCTGTGTGAAATTAATGTCCTGTAATATCTATTATTATTAGGTATTTATTCTTATTATTATTAACAAGAAAATAAGTTTTCAAATATTTTATCCCTAATCGAGGTATCATTTACTAGCTTCGCTTTAGTTTTGGGCTTGATTTATAGTCCTGAAATGTTAATTATTAATACATTATAAAAATATTTAATTTTATTCATTTTTCAAAATAAACGATCACGCTCAAATATAACTAACAAACTAAAATAACGGGCTAGGTACTATACAGACATTTTATATTCCTGCTCATTTATTTTTGTTGATAGGCTTGTTACTCTAAACCACCCAGGCTCAAAGTTTTAAAGAGGTTATAAGTTGATATATCTCATGAGAATACAATAAGGTTAATTGTTCATCATTTCAGGTCCAACAAAGAGCATCCCTAAAAACAGCGTTGCTCGAAGCGAAACTCAAGAATGTCGAGGGAAAAGATCAAGGGATTACCCAAATCCATGTACGTAATGCTTTATACCTTCAACATACTGTACAGAGTCCCTCCTAAATTGGAAGAGTGAGGCCAAAATCACTTGGTGATCGCCGTAAGGGTTTGAGAATAAGCTGATGCTTGTTTTAGCTATAATAAATCTTTTAAACGATGTTTCACACAATTTATACCCATAGATATCACACCCAGTTGACTACTATCCAAGACTGGTAGAGCCTCGTTTAAAGTTAGAAGGTTTTACCAATCACCAGGCGGACTGGTGACTGAAAAAGGTGTTAGAAAATAAACAGAAGGAACGTTCATTCCTAAAATAATCATGTTCTAGTGAAGCTATAAAATCGAAATGGACTTCTCTACAGGCCATTTATGTTTACTGCTGGACAGAGCCTCCTCCAAAGCTGGAGGGTTATGCCATAATCACCACGCTTGGCAGGTATATTGGTGAACGCAGTAAAGGTGGAGATAATACACAGAAGGAAGCTGCAATAATGGAATGTTGATGTGCTGATCGTGGAGATTGTAGAAACCCAATGTGTAGTGTAGTTTCTAGGTCGGTACATTACTAAAACGTATAGAAACATAATATAAATAATCCGTCTATTTCAAAAGTGGATTGCTTTGAATTAGAGTACAACGCGGACGTCTATGTAGATCATCGGGAAGGATTACTCCATGGCCATGAATGGCCCGGGTTAGGACACGAGTGAATATGTTTCTTCTAAACAAGTGTGCTCCAAAAGGTAGCATCATCAGGCTAAAATCCAGGAACGTAAGCCGAACAGAAATTTAAAGAGAAAACACTATAACAGCTTGTTTGTCCGTTGCAAAATATATGTAGCTGAATGTTTTTTTTAGGAACTTCTCAAGATGAAAGACACTCAAGTAGAAGACCTGCGTTACGAAGCTGCTCGTCTACGGAAAGCCCACGACGACCTCCTAGCGACGTACGAAGCGAAACTTGCTAAGCTAGGCGTTCCTCTCGAGGAGTTGGGATTCAAGTGAGAAATCGCTTCTATATTAGGCTTCTCCTCCAGTGCTTTCAAGGGCACTCTCGAATTAACTAGCGTTGTCGTCTTTTTTTTCCACGATTTACGTGCTAATAATTGATATTAGGGCCATCTCTGTGATTTATGTGGAATTATAATGTAACGTCCATTTGAATATGCTGATAACTTATTATAGCGCTATCTGTGCGATTCTTGTGGAACGAAAGTAAAGAGTATTTTTGAGCGACATCTATTGGTATTTGGTCGTATTAGCTCACAAGCTTGCAACGAATAAATTTCGGGTTTGGTGTGTCCAAAACAAGAACCAAAGGTGGTTTGAGTGATGCATCTTATTTTGTTTTATAAATAGTTCAGTAACAATATAATAGATGGAGCTTAGCAATATAATATATGATCACTCAAACCTATGATCGTAGTAGTAGTTTATAAATGTTGTGTTGGTAATAGGCTTTTAGAAGTTAATAAATAAAGCACTTATATATGTTTAGTGAGTATACAATAGTACTATTTCAAATTTTTTTTTGATAAATAAATATTTCTTAAGAAAGTAGGCACTTAGTGCCTTGACTATAATTATTTAGATATTTGTTTCATTAACTTAGGAACCAATAAAGACTAGGTACATACCTACATGGTAAAAAACATTTATTATTTGCAGACCATTGAAGGCGGTCGCTGTGGCCGGTCTATCCCCGGTCATAGGACAAGGACCTGCCGGGCTGGTGACAAGAGACAAATAATTGTATAGCTGTATTCATTATATCTATTTATTTTCGTAAAATATTATTATCATGTGAAAAGTATTTGCTTATAATGTTATCAATTTATTAAAATATAAATAATTTATACGGTAATCAGGGGTTTTAATTTATTTTGTGAAAGTTTAATGACCAGCTTAGTGTCATTCAAGATCATCATAATAGCAAAGTACGTACCTATAATAAAGCTGGCCTCAGTTGGACCTTTTTTGTTCGATTTCACAACATTTTTGGAACAAACATTTGTGTGATGTGAGGAATATAGATACTTGTTCTGTGTTTAGGTGTAGTTATTGACAGACTGAATTTTATCAACAGAACTACATACTGGGAGTTCTGTTGAAACAGATGTCCACGTAGTTCTCTTGATAAAATTACTGGAACATATAATATGCATTATCATGTTGCAAAAAATCTTGTTAAGTTTGAAAAAGTAGCCAAATACCCTCTTATAATCTTGAAAGACCTTATGATCATCATATGCAACTGTTATCTTGAAACCCACCCCTTTTAAGGACAAAAATAAACCAATTGGGAAATGTACTGACCTGCCATTATGACATTTACTAAGACTTTATTTTAATTGAATTTACCCCCTTTGCAACCCTTAATGTCAAAACAGGGTTGGTTTCAGTAAATGTATAAGCAAGTGGTGAATTGTGAAGTCAACCCCTTTAACATTATATCTTACAAGACATATTAAGTGTTTTAACCTCTTTACTCGCCCCCTCGTCTCAAAAACCACCCCATTTAAATAGTTTCATAACTTTGATGTGGTATGGACTATAGTGTGTAAAAAATATTTTTTTGATTACTCAACTTTTTTGAAGGCTGCTTAGGATAAGGACTCAAATAAAACAAAATATGATTGAAGCAATTGTGTGTTTATTTACTACTAACATTACTTATATACAAAACAGTCATAAGGCAACAGTTGAAACGAATAAAACGCGATGAAACACCATTTTAAGCACATTTTGGGATTTTAGCAAGACATGCGCCACCTCCTGTAGACTGGTATTATGTTGCAATAGAGAAATACATTATTTTAAGGTGGTTTCTATTGCTATGTACATGTGATTAGGATTTTGGTTAATTGTACTATTCAATACATCATGGATTTACAAAAGTGCAGGCTACAGCAATAATATTTTTTTTAAATTACCTATTGCTGTAGCCAGTAGACTTAAATAGTAAAATCATCATCATCGTTATTTCAGCCCACATACCGTACCGAATATAGGCCTCCCCTAATCGAAGTCACTAATAGTGACCTGTGCTTCCTACATCCGTCATCTCCCCGCAACAGCCACAATATCGTCGGCCCATCGAGTGAGGGATCTTCTCACACTCCGTTTCGCGTTTAATCGTGGTCGCTATGCGAGAATCTTTGCTCCTGATAGTAAAATAGTTTAACAGTTTTAGATAGTAAATTAATTTAAAAAATTATATCCACTATGTTTGCTTGTTTGATGGCATTTGAAATTTGACACTGCAGTGCATATTGCATTGAAATTGATTCATTATAGCTGAAGTATCCGACACCAAGATCTTATGGAAGCCACCCAACATTGTTTGGAGGATAGCCAACAACAAATAACAGATTGCACAACCCTTATGTCTGTGTTGTTTAATATCAACCTGTAAACAGATAGGGACTGAAGATGTTCACATTATTGTAGTGAAACTTTTAATGAGAGGGTTCTGATCCACAGCCTTTTTGTGTGACGAAAAGCGGTGAGGCTTGTGTCGGGTAGAGTGGGAGAAAATTCAAATGTTTCCCTGCCATACAAAAGTTTCACTTCTATCGTGTATTTACGACAGACCCTGTTTTTTGGTCATTCGTTTTCCATTCGTTTGGCTGAACAAGGATAATGTTGTAAAAATTGTTATTTCAATTGATTTAGGAATCGACATGATTGCATAGATAATGGATTCAAGGCTGTTTCTCAGCTTTAGGTACAGCATTTTAAAACGCGTACCGTTTTAAAATGCTTGGTAATTTGTAGCTTTAAAACATATCATGGATGAAAATATTAAAGCTGTAATTATCGAAATTCGTTATCACGCGTACATAACCCATATGAACCACCTTAAATATAAAATTTGCCCAAATAATTTGCTCATTATTAGTATCGCATACATGACACCAGTCTGAAAAAAATTGCACTTAATTATTCTATCATCCTAACTAATGGTTTAACCGATTCATATAACTTTTTTAAATTTAATAGATTTGTTTTATTTTCGAACATCTAAAACAAATTGAGTCATACGTTTATTCTACAAGCTAAGTGAAAATTCAATAAATATATCTAAATTAACTTTCTACATCAAAAAAGTACAAGTAACGGTTCATAACTTAAAATAATCTAATAAAATAATATGTACAAATAAAGATTTTTTTTTAAAAAAAAAACACATATTGATACTATGAAAACATTAAAAATGTAGACGACTTGCACGATTGGTACCACATAATTTTTATATTAGTATTAATTAAATGTTTCTATATTAGTATTCATTATCTGAGTTTTCATGTGAATCATATTTGAGTAAGTAAGTAGGTACCTACTCAGGTAGGTACATTATTTTACAAGTAGTACCTACATAGTGGTAAAATAAATGCTACCTAATCAAAGTCTACCTACACACAACCAAAATTTACCGATAATAAATAATTAATAACCTCTAAATAATTTGACATATAATTACGTAGTGATATTCTTTAAAATTGCTTTTAATCTCACTTTGCATAAAGGCATTAGTCAATATAAAATGAGCTCTAAATGTATTAATTGTATTACTACCACTTTAATTATAATAATTATTCTGGTAAACTATGTAATTACAGTTCTGTAATTAATATTATGATTTCATTTCTCCGTAATGTCATCTAAATATTTTATAATTTATTCTTGTAAATTTATCAAATCAATAACATTTAACATCCTTATTAAATAAAGCCCACGTATATCATAACTAGTAAATGTGCGTAGGTATTTAAGAAATATGCCTTATTTTCCAGTCTAAATAGATTTTTCGATATAGGTATATAGTTTAATTTAGTATTTTTGTTAAAGTAACGATTCGACTAACTATGACTTTCGACTTCTATCGATACCAAATATTAAAATGGTAGTATTTTTTTATCTTACAAGTATTATTTTGCTTCTCACAGTATTATTCTCACTTTTTATTTGTCAGTAAGTTGAATCTTAATTAAGATGCACTGCAAAAATAATGTTCTTACGACAAGTATGTAAACTTTGAGTACTGGCAAAACAAAGTTCGTTTAGTAAAGCTAAATAATTGTTGATGTAAATTATTTTGGTAGTTATTTGATATTTTATAAAAAAATGTTATGAGTATTTATTTAGTATATAATGAAAAAAGCGTAGTGAGCTTTCGAACAAGCCTTATCATTGTACACAAGCCTTTTAATATAAATCACCATAAGTATTACCTCTGTATGTACCATATTATAATTGCCAGTTTATTAAAATTATATCTGAATAGTTCGTTATAAAACCCTTTTCTTTTCCATCAAATATTTTAAATAACTTATTACTGATAGTAGTAGTAACAGTTAATTATGCTTTTTAAATTTTATAGGTCAAATACATTTCAACATGAAACCTAAAACGGTTGTCATAAAATATAGCTTATGTAAATTTAGAATATAAATCATGGGACTATTTTAAGTAGAACATTGCAGCAGTAATTTAGAAAAGTTTTAAATGAAAATAACGACGGAAACGGATTTTTCACACAATTGTTTTTGTTTCTAACCCTTAAATAAGTAGGGACATGTGTTCAGTACAATCACCGAGGAGCTCCCGTCGTCAGCCCATGGTGACTTAGAGTCGATTTCGGGTTCTGACCAGAAGAAGGGTAGTAATTTTTTTTCTGTTTACTATCAACACCTATATGGAGATCACCAAACGTGATGATTATGGCAAAAAAACGCTCCAGTTTTGTCGAAAACTCTATCCAATAGTGGACATTCATGTACTGTTCAAGTGTGTTCAGTACAATAAGAAAATTCAGCTTGTGATTGGTGATTGAAAATGAAATGAATCGAATTAGGCTACATTCAACTTATAGCAATAGGTCAAAGGTAATAAAATTTTCGGAACAACGATATCGACGAAGTTCTTTCTATTTTGGTAAATTATCGGACGTTGGTTTGGACAGCGTGTTCGATTAATTTTTAACTAGCTAGGGCCTAGGACGGATGAATCGATACCAAAGGTAGGTATGGGCAGGACTTTGTTCAATTGCAACGCGTTTTCGATAAGCTAAAGGTTTTTGCTGGATACCAATTCTTCACATTGATACAGTCACGTTAGTATTTTCTAGAATAATACCCACATATTAGAAGCCCAGTGAACGAAATATATAATAATAGAATGTCATGAAAAAAATAAAAATAATCAGCGATTATTCTCAAATACAAAATATATATGGCAATCAGACTCCTCCGTGCGCGCATAAACCTTAAAAATCGGTCCAAAGTATTTCTTAGCTTACTAATAGGTATATACGTCTAGTAAAGCAAACATACCTGAAGATGATTTGTTAAATGAGTTTAAATTTAAATACATTGACTGTATCGATGCAAACTTATTTGGTGCGTTTTTTGTTTTGATTATCCTACCGCACCAATCAGCCATAAACCATAATAATATTGATTTTACAATGTTATTCCTACCAATTGTTAGAGCTTTTAATAAGATGCTTCTTGGTTTTTTAAATGTTGTCCTCACAGATTCAATAAACCTACTTGAATAGCCAATTTAAAGTGGGATTTTATTGCATTTCTTAACAAATAATACATAACTATGCCCATGTTAGTTCTATTCAAGCTAAAGGCACTAAAATCCGCTTCTATCGTCTATTTTAACTAAGTTTTAGAAGCTTAAAAGTAACATTGCCTTGCATTAAATCAATTCTCACTACATAATGTAATTTTACATTATACTTTTTTTGGTCTAGCTAGGGTGTTAGTTTATAATTTGTTTTTTATAGGAAGGTACTTATCATTTGTATTTATGCTATAATTATTTCATAACTTTCCAAATTTATTCAGAGATATATTTGTTCATGAACCAACAATACTTAAATTATCATTTTGTGTTATATTCTGCAACATGTTATATATTTTTGATAAATAATAACCTAAAATTAGAAATAAATACTCTATAATTGTTATTAATAGCACGCGTGCATTTCGACACCATTAGCATACGAGCATAATAAAATCTTAATATAATGCATTTTATTTCTATAGAAGTTAAAATCTTTAAATCTAATTTTCATAATGATTTTGTGACATTACTTTAGAAATTTGAAACGTTAGAAATTTAACATACTTTTGAGCAAGTTATTTTTTTCTCCTGGCTGTTTGCATTCAGATTTTAATAGGGAGTTATTTATGAACAAGATACTAGATAACCGATTGATAGGTACTCAATTACTGACATGTATAAAAATATCATTTAATTTGAGTTACAATAATTTTGTACTTAAAATTATACATGTGGTAAACTGCTTGTTTTTTTATAAACGTATTATTGCGAATTTTTAAAGCAATGTCACATATTCAAACACTCCGTTTTTAGTTTCACAACGCTTGATAAAAAATTCTTTCGCCATTTTACGACCGCATTGGTTTCGCGGTATCCTACGTCCCACTTAAACCTCTTATGCTTGAAAGAGATAGCTTCATAAAGCGTGGTTTAAAAATCACAATGTCGAGCACAATCTTACAATATTGTTTTTGCGGTCACCTTTACGTGGTACACCTTGTAGCTAATTCCTTTTCCGGAGTCCTGTCATCTGAAAATAAGAAATACATAAAGTTATTTCAATAATTATTTTAATCTTCGCCGTTATAAAACTATTTGTTTATTAGAAGGGGAAGCTCTTGGCTTTTAATCTCACCTGGTTTCAAGTTAAATTAATGCTGATGAGAAGTGCATTTGACTTGGAATCCTCAACAGACTGAGGAACTAGCGATCTTAATACCAGAACACAATTAGAGTTGTTAATATACTTTGGTAAGACTGTGGCAGCAAGCAGGTGGACTTAAAACAAGCCCTACCACCTCCAAGGGGATTAAGCCTGGGTCTGATTCTGGTGGATGAACCTACTAGACCACAGTAAACTAGAAGTAGTAACTAGATCACAGTAGCGGTCAAATACAAAGGTAGCTGAGGTTAAAACCAAAATATGGTCTCGCGTATTTTAACCGAAATTCCCACGTGGATGAGAAATTTCTACTTCAGTAAAAAAAGACACTGTAAATGCCACAAATACTACAGCATATTCATCAACTCTACCTACAAAGGTAATATTGCTTTGTTAAAGTGGTGTGCCAGGAACATATTTGAAATTATGAATCGCGTCAACAGTTTTACAGAACCTAGAATTTTTTTATTATATAAAACAGCTTTTAATGAAAAGAGCTTTGAAAGTTCTATAACCGCTAAGTTGGCAAGCTGCCGCATTATCCTACTAATTATTATTACTACTTTTGTGGGCTATCTAGCCAATACTGTTTTCACTTATCTGGCTTGAACTAACGAAATATCTTGCTTTACTCTTTCTGATGGATAACATTGACGACTTCTTTTGTCTAATAAAAAAATTACCTGAACCAGTCAATAGCGATATGATTTTTACGCCTCCATTGCACTTACATCGATGTATGTAAGTGAAATGGATGCGCACACATTCTTGTAAAAATCAAATTTTTCTTTAAGATTCACGTGAACTAGACCAAGTAAAAAAATCCTACCGTTTCAATTAAAGCCTTAACAACATTTTTGCTTACTAATATAAATAATTTAAATATTCAATAAATATTATACTTAATGTTAATAAGTGCGTAAATTGTGCACTCATCCTACAATCCAATTATAAATGGTTTCATTTATAATCAACCAAGAATCATCTTACATTGGTTTCATAATTTTATAATGACACTTCAAAAGCGTTACTCAATTATTTTAGTGGTCAAAAGAAACGGTGCCTGTCAGAGTAAATCTGTTCTCACTGGACAGCGTTGATCAGAATTATCCTTAAAAATGTTACTGAACATATTTTTTGAATTAACTAATATTTGGAAAGCAAGCACTAGCAGGCTTAAAATGCATAAAAATTAAAAAAAATCGAGCGTGGTTACAATTTATAAATTCATAAAGGTGAGTGGGACAAAGCTCAAGCTTAAGACGTACCTGATTTTTCTGTTGTAATGTTTCCTTCATGTTAGGCGTTCACGAAGGATGACTTGGTCCTGTCAAGTTGAAATATTTTTATATGATGTAACCATGTCTCATCCGTTAGTATTCTAATATAATGTGATACAGCTAATATATTTGAGCCTCTTGGGTTGGGACTAAGACATCGAGACCCGAGGGCTGGCTCTTCTAGGAACAGAAAACAGAAATAGCATTGCGATATAGCATGGCAATGCAGCAAGTTTATAGGACACGCTTTTGTCTGGTACTGGCCTGGATCAATTGAGTTACTTATAGACCGTTTGTATCCTTAAGCAGCTCGACTTGAAATTTGAAAATATCAACGTCGAAAACAGATAGAAGTACGCACAACACTGACCCATTTGGCTGCATTCGCCGACTGAATAGCTATTCTGATTTACGTAAAAATGAGAACAGGACTTTGGGTAATGCATTATTGTCTCAACCTCATGAGTCCTCTGCATGATTTCAGAAAACCTGGGGACCACATTGGAGACCCATTTTGTGACGTAAAATGTAAAGATGTGTTTTGTGAAAGATGTCTACTGAAAACAATTAAAATCATTCGAATGCCACAAATTTCTATCGGTATACCATTGTAACTAATGTTTGCACGCAACGTTTTAGCATAAACGAGCCACATTTCTGAAAAATCCGATTAAATGCATAATTAAAACTGTTTGATACGAACATCAGTCATTGTGAAGATTATTTTTATAGGTTGGAGAGCTTTGAAAAGGCTCATTGTTATATTTTTTTTAACACAGCTGAATTATATAGTGTACTAGCCATCGAAGGTAGTTTTGAAGACAAGTCTGACTTAGAAACTGTTGAATTGATTGATGTAAGTACATCAATCTCTAATTTGACGCATTTTTTTTAACTTGACTCATTTACATTATTGAAGACATTTCGTTTAGTTTCTGAAATATAGGAGAGGTGCTTGCATTAAAATGACTTACCCAGACAGCGAAGCAGAATTTGAAATAGCTGGACTATTAGACTCGAGATCGTCCTTCGGTTTCTCATTGGCTAGTTGCATCTTCAACTGGTGCCCGAAGCATGCCAGGTCTTCCCTGAAGGTATCCGACCCTGGAGTAGTCGGTTTCTCATCATCACCCATCGCCATCGCTTCCGCATCACTTTTCAGCGGAGCCTGCTCAGACTCCTTCTCCTGATTGTAAAGTTTGAAATACGCAAATGTAAGATATATCACCGATATGATGAACGATGGTATCGGTATAGCCATGGCGTAGACTAGATTCAGCGTATTCTGCCACATGTCCAGCTCAGTGATAACCAGCCCTGGATCTATTCTGCTGTAATAGCAGGTGTAGTTGTTTCCAATCGGCTTGTATTTGCTGTGAAAGACAGTGCAGTTTAAAATGGGCGGATAACCGCAGCCTTTCACGTTCGGGAAGAGACGGGCACCAGTGAAGTACCATTCTGAGTCATTTCCTTGCAGACCAGTTGGCATCACTTCTGGGAACTCCTCTTCAACCATGTCTGGGTAGGATTTGTCTGCAGATTTATCTTCGTAGTAGTCGTAATCCTTGCGTAGTGCTCGCTCGACCCTGACTAGCTCCTGTACTTCGGCTACGGTAATGTTGCTGGAGTTGCCCAGTTTGTAGTTGACTCGGATCTGAGTGCACTCGAAAAGGTCTTTTGTGCAGCCTTCACGGCAGGACGCCCAGCTGCAGTTGCTAGCTCCCACAAGATGTTTCACTTGGGTGGTGACGCACAACGCTGGGACGAGATCAAACTGCATAAAGATGGTGGTAAAGGCTGGTTCAATGACGAACGGGACTAAAAATAGGAAAGCAAAGAGGCTGAAGATGGCACAGAGGACAAACGAGGCTGTCGTGTAGAAAAGGAGTTTCTGAGAAAAGGTAGGAGGTATAACTTCTTCGTCGGCCATTTTGGCGAGACCACGTTAGAAGCGACCATATCGCTTATTTCAGCTGGACTGGGTCATTTCATTCGGAGTGGCAGCGCTTGTGGTTTGAATGTTCGCTCGCGTTGTTGCTTGGTTGAGATTGTTTATTTACATTTTTGTTTCTTCATTTCTGTGGAAGAATGGTCTGGCTTATTATGATTGCTAGTGTTTTAAAAACATGGACATGCTGATAATGTCTGAAACTGGATACAAGTGTGACTGACAACATACCTAGATAACTGACAAAATGATTGAAGTTATTAAAATATTAATGTAACTTTTTTTTATGTTATGATGGGGAGGTGCTTGACCTTCATCTCACCTGATTTTAAAGATAAGATGTGGCTGAAAGCGCACTTCACCCGGAATCCTCAACAAACTGAGGTACTGGCTATCTTAACTGTTAATGCCGGAACACAATTTTTTTTTAACAATTGTTGTTATGGCGACAGGCTAAGGTAAGATGGTGGTAGCTAGCCAGGCGGACTTAAACAAAGTCTTACCACCAACCAAACCAAGCACAATATTGTACTCCTCATGAGGATGAACCCGGAACCTCTGGATCCGGTGGTCGAACCACTAGACCACGGAGGTGGTTACAACATAAAAAATAATTACATATATCCTAAAATTAGTAAATGCTTAATCTATTATATTTTTTTGTTAAAAACATACTATAAATCTATTGTTCGACGTACAAATGTAAACGTACTGGGAATTAATAAATATAACAGCAAGTAATGAAATAGATTGTTTAAATATTCGGTCAGCAAAAAAAAACTTATTAAAAGTTATGGGGATACGACTCATTTTTATCAGTAGGTTTTTTGCACCCAGAATGACGATAACAAAATATTTAAAATGATAGCCGCATATTATTACCGCACAAAAGGCATTTGTTGATCTTTTAAATCCCGTATCTCGAAAGTCACTATGATAAATGACACAGTGCAGATCTCCTCTAGTCTAGATATAGTCTAGATCAGACGCCAGACAGTCTGGGCAAGAATCCAGCGTGATATCGATTCAACTGGAATTAGCCTACCTATTTGTTTATGGTATCTAGGGCATCTATTTACAAATATGAAAATGGGGTAGCTATCTGAAATGCAAACTTAACCTAATAACAAGATAAGTGTTCATACAAATTTGATGATTATAGTTATGTATGAGTTTGGACTGGTTTTCCATGATTTGTAATTGTACAACATTTTGTGATTTTTTGTTGTTTTGTACAATTATATGGATTGACACTTGAAACATAGTGTCCATATTTTAGTCAGAGTCTTGAATTCATTCAAGTTTCATGTTAGAATACGATTATAACTACACACATAGTTGTTAATACATCTTGTTTTTTTTTTGTAATGCGGTAGGGTAATGCGGTAACATACAGACAAATTACCAGGTGATCAAAATTCATTGTTGAACTGTAATAAGTATAAAAATACAGATAATATATTTTATAGGTACGGTCGCGTACGCTCTAAGCGCCTTTGGAAATCTAGAACTTTTCTTTGGTAGGTACCGTTACATAACCGAACCGCAAAGTAAAAGAAGATTATTTGATCATGAATCCTCGAATTTCCATCCGGTAACTGATGATGCTTATCAGATGGACAAAATGTTGACTCTCACAAATATTCTACACTATACTATGCTAGATGGCATTCAACAACATTTATTTTCTTAATGAATACTGCCGCATGACATTATATTTCAGTGCCAGGAAATCAAATAATATCGATTTTACTTGAAATTATATAAACGGAAATCCATTAAAAGAGGAAAGCTCTGACATAACAGATCAATGCAGATATTTCACGTTTTAGACAAAATGAAGTAGAAAATAACAAAATGAACAATATGAAAAACGTAAAAATATAAGCTATGTGTTGTGAGAACGTGTGATTCAGTCTAAAAATAGTTATAAACGTAGAAACCTGCCTTTTATAGTCTTTGGGATTCACAGCCAATTGTACAAATACGGACACCAAAACACTTGGAACGGAAAACACATCAAGAATATCAAATTAACACGAGGCTTTTATCACACTGGGACATATTGTTCTATAATAATAAGCGTATTTGGATCTTTTGTGGTATCGACGCCTGTCGTAAGACGTCGGCGCAAATCCACGACGCGGCCACTACTGGGCGCAGGCCTCCAGTATTGACACCCTCAAAACCTATTTTACCCTATCAAACCCTGGAAAACAGACCAAAAATAGCATCTATAACATGAAAAGAATATTAGAATTGGAACAGGATTTATTGGAAAAAAATAAAGAACCGTTCGCGAAATACATGGATATCCTATCTATACGTTGCTTTAAAAATTAAACTAAAAAGAAAAATATGTTTTTAAATCGAATGCAGCTGCATTCGAATGTATATGAAATTTCTGTATTTGAATTTGAAAATGGAATATTTTTAATTTCGTACCATTGGAATGACTTTGTTTGAAAAGAGTGCGCGCGTCGCTATGGCCCGGTCGATACAGCCATAACATGTGCTGGCAGAACCACAGAGCAAAACAGCAGTTGTGACATGGTTAAACCACTCTTCTGACTCACATAGAAACAAATGCTTTCAATCTGAGGCACAAAAACAAGCTATATTGACACTTATTACTTGCATTAAAAGATCATTTTCCTACAGAGTTTTCTAGACTACGCGTGCTGAACGATATAGTTTCTCGATATTCGAATTTTCTATCTTACCACAGCAACATAGAGTTTGTTCTTGGTAGAGATGAGATTTGTAGTGATGTAAAAGTGATACAACGAACGGCGTCAGACTGTCTTGTTTTACAGTCTGATCTCAATATTATAGAGATTGTTTTCCTTTTCCACCGTGTGCTCCACCCCATACAAAATTTATGGAAGCTGTATTCTTGTCTCATGCAAAATTAGACGTTGTTGTATAGAAATGAAATGTAGCAGAGTGAGTTGGCCTGTATTAATGGAGCTTTGAGATCAATTGATCATAGCTAATCTTTAATAACGGCTGTGATAATTATCATCAGTCAATATCTTACACTCTTTTTTTTATTGTACGACGGGGAGTTGAAGGCTTGACATTCATCTCACCTGATTTTTCCAGATATTATACTATAACTACTATACTCTAACTGGCATTAGAGGTTTGACTGACATTTTGAGACCAGCCTGCCTGCCTTACGTCAACCCTCCATGGGGATACTCGGATGTGTGAGATGAGGGGATAATCGGTTGTGTGAGATGGTTGTGGGGGATGAGTGTAAATGAAGTGGATAGTAACGTTAAGATATAATATAATATGGGATAATGATATGAGGTACTAATGTCACAGGAGAATGGTGGGTGTGTCAGTAGGAGACAGAACAGTCCGGGTAGCGTATCCGTAATGATTCCAGCATGATATCTAAATCCTCCGATAGTTATATACTTTTTTATAACAGCCAAACGTTTAAACACTTGAAAAAACAGTAAAGATGTGGCCAAACACTTGTTCCATTTCCTTATTATTGAGCATGAAACAAATAATATTCCGTATTCATAGCTACTTACGAAAAAAAAATTAAATTTATCCAAGCAACATGTTTAAAAAACGTATTTAGCAGTAAATTCAATACTAGATCTCGTAATAGTTTTTATTTGCAATTTTCCTCACGACATACTGAAAAAGGTTTTCTGGGTTCACTTTTTACCCTTGCTGAAAGCAACATTTGAATTTAGAAATCGGACCGGTAGCGCGTTCAAATATTTAAACTCTTGAGTTTTATGAGGTATTTCACATCCAACCTACTAAATGTTTACTGCTCTGACTACGACATCACCAAAACGGACTGAATATTGACATAATCTCCACACTTGACGTTGTCTGCAGATCAAATTGCTCTAAGCCAAGGGGCCCGGCCGATCAGAGAGTAGACATTAGGAGTGCATAAAACTACAGCAAAAAATACTGTAATAATAATCTATAAACTTAAAATGTTTCAGAAGACTCAAAGCTTTCATGTCCACCATTTTATAATACGGCATTTAGCTAATCTAGGTATGCCTAGTTCTGAATATCTCTTACCTATTTTTTGACACTTTACAAGTTACCAGGTGCAGTGGAAAACTTAATAATACCTACCAACTTAACCTTTTAAGGAAAGCATTATATTATTTGTCAAGAAGCTTCCATCTCATTTCTTCAACAGCCCATAAGTGTCCACTGCTGGACAGGGCCTTTTACTCGGGAAATCCATTGGCTAAGTTGGAGAGGTCAATTCTTAAGCAGCGACTGTATTGATTAAGAACTCAAGTTTGATGTAGATAAAATCGACTATCAAGTAGTCTTCGGTTTCGGCTGAATGATTACGACTCTGGTAGGACCTACCACGCTCTAGCCGAAGTCCAGCACCAAGCAGTTAGTAAGTTCCGTTGGTGCGGTTCAGTTGGTGCGCGGGAGAGCCAGTGCCCTTTGGGGAAGCACGCTCCATCTTTGACCCCATCCTCCCCCGTTAGCTTCTGTTAGGGATATCGAGATAATACACCCTTGCAAGAGTAGTAGAGCCCCTTGTAAGAGTAGTAGAGCCCCGTGTGAAAGGGCTCGTCAAATTACTACCACCATACATATTTCAGCCGCCAAGCAGCATTTCTGTGTTCCGGTTTGAAGGGTATAGTAGCCGGTGAAATTAGGGGCACGCGAGGCCACCTTTATACCTCATGTTGACGGGCGCAATGCAGTGCCTTGTAGGCTTTGTTATTTGTGGATGTGACCTACACAGTAGGCATTGTTATAGGCAAGATATGCACTTAACATCAGATAAACACTTGCCGGTTTATTAAAAAAAAAAATGGATCATTGATGGCGTCTAAATGTGTTATAGTTCAAGAAGCAGTATATTATTATTGTTCATGGGAATTATTATGACCTTTCATAAAACAGGATGTAAAATTAGTTCTATGTTGTATACGGCAATGCAGTGAAACGCAAGCTGTTGGCAGGTTAGGTCATTCAACCCTTTTAAATACTCGCAATTCCTTATAACTGACTAGGCTTGGTGGTAAGCTGAGCGTTGCGTGGAGCGATAAGCTGAAACTTCGTACAATTTTGACCAAATTGAGAATTTTAAATGATTTTGCCTGTGCCGTTGTCACGAAGCAGTTTGCTTTTGTTGCGTTTTTTGTTTTGGTGGTGGTATGTGGACTTCTAATATTTGTTTCATGACTGACATGAGCAATGTTTCCCATTCCTATTTATACTGAAAAGTTTTTTTTATTATCGGTAATAGTCAGCTAACATGTAAAACAAGTAAAGATGTGGCCTAAGATGGAGCACGCTTGCCTAAAAGGAACCTATTTACTCTGGACTTGAAGTCTCCAAGATTTTACTCGTGCGGAAAAACAGACGAAGGCAAGGAATTCCATTCTTTACCAGTATTAATAATAAAGGTAGAGGCGAAACGATGTGTTCGGCACAATGGAACATTTACAAGGTTCGGGCTGTAGCCAGCCGTACGTCTGCTAGTCCGGCGGACTGGTGATTGCAGTAACGGTGTACATAATATACAGAAGGAAGCTGCAGCCTTTCTTCTGGTGAAAACCCGTAGTCGACATCCATTTTTTTTTTATTGTATGACGGGAAAGCACTTGGCTTTCATCTCAACTGGTTACAAGTTGAGATAAGGGTGAAGGTGGAGTCGCACTTCACCCGGAATCCTCAAGAAAACTGAGGAACTGGCTATCTTACCTCTATATACCGGAACACAACATTTATTTTAAGAATTGTTATTATGGCGACAGAATTGGTAAGGTAGTGCTAGCTAGCTACGCGGGCTTAAACAAAATCCTACCACCAACCAAACCAAGCACAATATTGCTCGGCCTGGGGATCGAACTCGGGACCTCTGGATCTGAAATCGGTGTGTTGAACCACTAGACAACAGAGGCGGTTAAAATCCATGGGCTGAGTTGGAGGGTTCGATTGTTAAGCCGCGGAAATATACACGGAGTATATATAAATGGTAGATTGATGTCAAGGAAAATAGTGTTAAATAATATTTATTTATTAAAACAAGTTCATTATGAGCACCCATTAATTTATTGTCTTAATTCCAAAACAGGAAATTAATGAAGGAAACTGGTTTGGGCAATTTAAAAGGGCCAAGTGCTCTTAACTGACCTTACTCAAATATTTTGAAAAAACTTTTTTGACTGCAGTCACGAAGATTTTTACAAAACAACTGAGTTTATAATTACCTACCAGACTAAATTGTATTGTCACGTTGTAGTTTTTGTAAATTTATAATCCCGCTGTGCTTATCGCTTAGCTTATACTGCAGAAGGCCGCAACCTATCGTGCTAAATGATTACTTTTATTGATCCATGAAAACGATTGTAGGGCACAAATTATATTTATAAGCACCAATTGGAAGCTAATCTCACTTAAAGCTGGTGTACCGCATACACAAACATACACTCACGGCTGTTCCTTAGAGATGCAGGCAGAGACAACGTATTTCTACGTTTTATAATCTCTTTTGCCTCACTTACTTACATATCTGTAACTCAACACTACTTTTGAATCCTGCTAGCAACACCAAATCAAGTATCCCAAGTTTGCAGAACATATCTCTCTCTAGCGATAAGACCGCTCATTAGTTTTTCGTTTATTTCAACGGTTTGATTGATGTTTTACAATCAATAAAGAATGATTATAGATAATACCTTATATTATAAATAGATTATAGTAACTTTACTCGTAATAAAGTAGAGGAATGGAAGTTAAAAAAATGCAGTGGGGATGTGGTGACACAGATAATCTAACAGTAGCTGTAGATTTTACGTTTGCCGATCTAAGCTGGTTTGGGTTTAGACCAGCAGTCACTCTGAAACCTTTGTCCGCGGTCCACACCTACTAATTGTATTTAGTACTTAACTTGTGTAACTTTCAGTCATTCAGCTAAATATACGTATTGACTTTATTCAGTGTTTTAACATATCCACACCTATACTCACAAAGGCTAGCTAGAACTGTTATTTAGTACCACACGCACTAAATTGGTGACCCCGACGTGATCTTACCCGACGTGATCTTACCCGACGTGATCTTACCCGACGTGATTTATTGAGCTAGCCACTGTGAACTTTTTCGACTGAGTATAGCGTTTGTGGTATGTTATGTGACGTTGACTATAGTGCGCAGTTTTTATAAACGGGCTGACTCAACATTACGGATCGCGGAGGAGTTCTACTGCGCAGTCACGATCAAGTTAAGTTCAGTTTTATATAAATCCAATTACAATGGCGTTTCCGGCAGAACAACCAGAGGCAGTGGAGAATATTCTCATCGCTGAGGAATCTCTGAATGCCATCGCAGTGACAGCAAGGATCCCAGAATTTTGGCGGGATCAGCCTAGGCTGTGGTTTATTCAAGCGGAAGCGGTTTTAAGCCAGCAACGAACAAATGACGAGGCCAAATACCACCTTATTATAGCAAAATTGGGAAAAGAGGTGATTACGCAGGTCACCGATATCTTGTTAGCACCGCCTGAGACCGGGAAATACGAGGCATTGAAGGCCAGACTGTTAGCGATTTACGAAGAGTCTCAGAGTCGTCAGATACAAAAGCTTATTGGCGAAATGGATCTGGGGGATCAAAAGCCATCACAACTCCTAAGGCGGATGCGAGAATTAGCAAGGGATAAGGTAAGCGATGATACGCTAACTATATTATGGCGCAACCACCTACCTACAACGGTGCGTGGCGTGTTGGCAGTAGCAGATGCGAAAGATTTAAATACGTTGGCGAATATCGCAGATAAGGTGATGGAAACAGCGAAACCTGTGAGTACAATTGCTCAGGTAGATAGCAAGCCAGCGGTAGGAGAGATGAGCGAGATAGTCGCTGAGATAAGGAATCTGAGCCACAGACTAAGTAGGATGGAATCCGCTCGCGGTGGAAATAGAAGATTTAACCACCATGGTAGAGACCGATCATCATCATCATCATCAAGTGTCCGACGTAGTTCCAGTCGTCGACGTACGCCAGAGGATCCGGATTGGTTGTGTAAATATCATTTCCGTTATAGGCACAAGGCACGTACGTGCGTAGAACCGTGCAACTGGAGAAAACGAAATGATAATCCGGCACCACAGAAACCCAACAATAGTTTTTCGGAAAACTAGGTACGGTGCAGTCTACGGCGGAAAACTGTACCCCATGTGTTAATTACCGCTTAAATGTTTTGGATAGGACTACCGGTTTACAATTTTTAATAGACAGTGGAGCTAATGTTTCGGTTTTTCCTCGTGCGTTTGTGAAGAATAAAAGAACTTTCAGTGAAAATGGACACTATAAACTTTTTGCGGCCAACGGAACAGAAATAAAGACTTACGGTGTACAAGTGTTGGATTTGGACTTAAAACTAAGACGATGTTTTAGGTGGATGTTTATTGTAGCCGATGTTAAGCAACCCATAATTGGAGCAGACTTTTTAGTTAAATATAAACTGTTAATAGATTTAAGCGGTCGTAAGTTAATTGATCAGACGACAAATATGAATGTGATTGCGAGTGTTTCAAACTCTAGTGAGCCCACTTTAAAAACAGTCGATAGTTCTCACCCATACTACGATTTACTGCAAAAATACCCTGAAATAACCAAACCTTTTTCAGTTAAGGAGACTACAAGACATAACGTGTTTCATGTCATTGAAACCACAGGCCCACCCGTGTATGCGAAAGCCAGACCGTTACCACCGGATAGGTATGTTAAAGCAAAAAAAGAGTTTCAGATAATGCAAGAATTAGGGATATGTAGACCAGGTAAAGGGGCATGGGCAAGTCCTCTGCATATCGTTCCCAAAAAGGATGGAAATATTAGGCCATGCGGTGACTATAGGATGCTGAACAACATAACTAAACCAGATAGGTACCCGGTACCTAGACTTCAAGACTTTACTTATGTACTGGCAGGTAAAAAAGTTTACTCACGGTTGGATGTAAATAGAGCTTATAATTGTATTCCAATGCGGGAAGAAGACATAGAGAAAACAGCCGTGATCTGTCCTTTCGGTTTGGTAGAGTTCACGAAGATGCCTTTCGGATTGCGTAATAGTGCGCAAACCTTTCAAAGATTCATGGATAATTGCGTATTACAGGGTTTAGACTATATTTTTACATATATTGATGATGTAATTGTAGCAAGCGATGACATATCATCCCATCGACAGCACTTGGAGGAGATATTTAGACGTTTCGACGAGTACGGACTAACTATTAATATTGCTAAATGTTCTTTTGGTCAAGCTAAGCTCGAGTTTCTAGGATTCGAAGTCTCAACGGAAGGAATCAAGCCTTTAGACCATAAAGTGAAAGCCATAGCGGATTTCCCGAGGCCCACTACGGTCGAAGAGCTTCGAAGATATTTGGGTATGTTAAATTTTTATAGATCTCATATACCCCACGCAGCCGACGAACAAGCAGAGTTAAATGCATATTTACATAATTCGAAACGTAAAGACAAGACCAAGATAATATGGACTCCAACGGCGGAGGAAGCTTTCAGAAAATCTAAGGTAAGTTTAGAAAATGCCGTCTTATTGACACATCCGTCACAGAATGGTCAACTAACTCTTATGACAGACGCCAGCGATACCAGTGTAGGAGCATCTTTACAACAGAAAGAAGGTGAGTCATGGAAGCCCTTAGGATTTTTTTCAAAAAGGTTATCGGGAGCGCAAAAGAAATACAGTACATACGATAGGGAACTCTTAGCGATTTATTTAGCGATAGTTCATTTTCGTTCTCTGATGGAAGGTAGAGAGTTAGTAATATTGACAGATCATAAACCATTAACGCATGTGTTTAGTAAAATCAATACGAATAAAGAAACGCCACGGCGAACCCGGCAGATAATGTTTATTAGCGAATTTACGACGCAAATTTGTCATATTTCGGGCGAATCAAACGTAGTAGCAGATTGTCTTTCTAGAATAGAAACCATTTCATGTCCCACGGTTATAGATTTCGCGGAGCTAGCGATAGCACAGGAAATGGACAAAGAGTTAGTTGAATTAATAAAAGGATCGGGTGACAATAATAAGTTCCAGTTAAAGCGTGTTCCAATACCAGGTTCTGAGAACGCTATTGTTTGTGAAATGTCAGCAGAGAGAGCGAGACCGTACCTGACACACAAGTTCAGACGTATTGCATTCGACGCAGTACATAATTTATGCCACCCAGGCATTCGTGCTACTCGGCGATTAGTAGCTGATAGGTATTTTTGGGTAGGTATGAATAAAGAGATTAATTTATGGGCAAAGTCATGCGCATGTTGCCAGAGATCGAAAGTAATGAAACATACGGTATCGGATTTAGGCCAGTTTCAAACTGTAGAGAGGTTTCAACATGTCCACATTGATATTGTAGGCCCCCTTCCAACAACATCGGACGGTTATAGGTATTGCGTAACCATGATTGACAGATTCACTAAATGGCCAGAAGCCATACCAACTAAGGACATAACCGCAGAGACCGTAGCAAAAGCTTTCTATGAAAATTGGGTTTCGCGTTTTGGTTGTCCAGAGAAGATAACTACTGATCAAGGTAGACAATTTGAAAGTGATCTGTTCAAACAATTAATATCTTTATTAGCAATAACCAGGATCAGGAGTAGTCCATATCATCCGCAAAGTAACGGTGTCGTAGAGCGTTGGCACCGTACCTTAAAGTCAGCCTTAATGGCCCGCCTCAATAATACTTCATGGATAGATGAGTTAGCAACCGTTTTGTTTGGCTTACGTGCTGCAACACGGGTTGACACAGGAGTGAGTGCGGCAGAGTTAACGTTAGGGACTACAATTAAATTACCTGGAGATTTTTATGATACAAAGAGTAAGAACGTTTATTCAGACACGGAAGGTTATGTACATAGATTGCGAGAAATAATAAGCAATTACAAACCAGTTACACGTGTAAACAAAGACTCGCGTAAAATTTTCATTAATAAAGATTTAAAAGATTGTAAAAGCGTTTTTGTTAGAAGCGATATGGTTAGAAAATCTTTACAGCCTCCTTACGACGGACCCTACCGCGTACTTAGAAGGATGGACAAGGTATATAAAATACAAATTAAAGATAGGCAGGCTAACATTTCTATAGATCGTCTTAAACCAGCGTATATGTTAGACGAAAGTGGTGAAACCGTCGGGAATCGAACCAGGGACCTTCGGATTTTGCCAACCGATAGCCCGCCACCGCGAACCACTCGAGCTGGTCGCGTAGTTAAATTGCCCGTACGTTTTAATTTATGAAATGCTTTGTTTTGATATTGGTACACTTTAGTAAATGCTTATTGAGGAAAAATAATTAGGTACATGTGTCGTAATTCTTAATGAGGTGAACACACGGCGTACATTTATTGCGAAAACGTTGACTTTGGAAATAGTTATCTCGGTGAAAGCAGTGTACATTTTTTTATTTCATTTCATATCGAGAGTTTGTTATGATCATAACGATGGGCAAGAATCAAAGTAAAGAACAGAAAGATCAAATCGTGATCGCACAGTCAGGTTCGAATTCGGCAAGTGTCGAGACCCAGTTAAGTCAGTTCAGTATAACGATTACAGTGATGTTTATAATATTAGTGGTGATAATATTTTTTATGTTTTGCACAAGATGTCATAAACATACTAAACGATGGGTACGACGACAAGTGACGATAGCAGGTGTGATACAACCTGATGGCATACAAACAGTTACACCGTCTAGCGTTCATTCTAGCGAATCGGTGTCAGCTCAGAAACAGCCTAAGTATAAAATCGTTACAGTGTAATTAAGGTGAAAACCCGTTGTTTTCCCAGTTAATCGAAGATAGAAGGAAATGTTACTAAGCGAAGGTACATTTTGTTTTTCATAATCGGCGTTGTTACATAAGCAGGCGAAATAAGAATTAAATATAGCAGGTGACAACTACCCTTAACGTAGGATTGTTATAATAAGGCTATATTTTTAAAATAAAAAATTGCGGTAATAATTATGTGTGTTACCTATTAGACTAGCATAAGAGAATTTTGGGTTTATGAAAAATATACTTTTATATATACTTATTAGGTATAACGATTTATTTGTGTTTGGTTTGTATAAATATACAAAATATAAATGTTTTCGTGTGAAAATGAATATTCTTGTACTTACTTACTTATTTTTTATTTTTGTGTTTAGGTATAAAATAACTACGAAATAACTGAAAAGATTTATTAAAGAAATTGTGTGTTTAATATTTTGGATATTTAAAATGTATAAAAGTTTGGAGTTACAAAAATAACTCAACAATTGTGTAGCTTACTATACTAAAGCGGACGAAGTTCTGCGTAGGTATCATTTTCGGCTTGTCAGCACATACCGGCACGTAGCGACGTTCGTGCCACTTTTATGAATTGTTTTATATAAAGAGTTTTAACCTTGAATGATGTTTGATAATGTAATAAATTTTTTTCAAAATTTTGAAAAAAGGGGAGGATTGATGTGGTGACACAGATAATCTAACAGTAGCTGTAGATTTTACGTTTGCCGATCTAAGCTGGTTTGGGTTTAGACCAGCAGTCACTCTGAAACCTTTGTCCGCGGTCCACACCTACTAATTGTATTTAGTACTTAACTTGTGTAACTTTCAGTCATTCAGCTAAATATACGTATTGACTTTATTCAGTGTTTTAACATATCCACACCTATACTCACAAAGGCTAGCTAGAACTGTTATTTAGTACCACACGCACTAAAAGAGCTTTGAGAAACATAAATTGTGATACAACCTTAACGGGCCTCATAGCTCAGTTGTTATTAGAATTAACTTTTGCCCTGTAGCTTGTGGGTTCGATTCTCACACCGAACAAATATTTGTGTGATGAATATGGATGTTTTGTCTGTGTTTAGGTGTTATATTGTTTCATATGCATGGAGGTATTTATAAGATAAAAAGTCTGGAGTATTCTAGTTGCCCTATTACTTTTCTTAGTTTGAGGTTAGATGGCGCTGAGTCAAATGAAATGTATTTTGTTATTTACATCTTGACAAATACAGTGAATAGGGTACAAATACCCTAACCCATCAAGCATGTATAAATATTACAGGACATTAATTGCACACAGCGCCATCTAGCCCCATGATAATAACATTATAAACATAAATAGATACTTATTTAAGTTCACCTTTTCCAGCAATTGTACGTGATTATTTGTTGGTTTCTCTTATTTTGCTTTTACTTTTATCATTTTTACCTATATGGAAACGCTTAATTTAAGCTATTCTCTTCTTACTCATCTACTTAGTTTTAACTAGTTTCAGTTGTACGCTCCTAGTTTTGCACGCTGTGTTTGCCTTTAATTGGTTGTGCAATTAGCTATATCCAATAATTACGTTTAAAGTAAGCATGTAATGTTGTAGCAACCGTTGGTATACCTAATAAATAAAAAAAAATGAAATTATACATGCATTTAAATTTACATTATACCCATTATACTACTATGAATGGGCAAAAATGGAATATAAAGAGCATAGTTAGTGAAAATCCAATTCTTTTGCCCGTATTTCTGTCAAAATGCCTGGGCAACTGAATTGCTGGTTTATAGTAAGGTACCCGTAAAGGTTCACCTATCTAGCGACCACCCTGCCAAGGTTCGGCTTCCAACTAATAAAACTAATAGTGCCTAGGAAAGCCTGCTCTTCCTTAGATCTCATCCTTGTTCTAATCTGAAGCTAGATGAACCTGTATTTCTAGAGCTCAAGCAACCCATCATGAATTGAAAAAAAAAGAATACAAGTTTGTAGTTTAAAAGGTTGTAAATGAAATACATTTATTTTAAAAAATAAGCTTTATTTGTCTTAACACTTTGTGTCCACAATAGCGCGTTAAATGTTGAACTTAACATAAATGTAAAAATCAACTGCATACAAGCTATATGTAGCTTAATAGGTACTATACAGTAAGTACATGAAACATAAATTATAATGAGCTATGTAAGGCTATTAGGTATTCTTTGATATCTTTTAAACGCATAGTTTTAATTTAAAATAATGAAAATATACCTATTACGCATTTTTTTGTGCTTCGTCCTTTACGTATATTATTTTGTTACAAGATGAGTTTTATTTTTAAAGAGTGGTATTTAAAACATATTTAAACAATTTAGTATTATTGATGAACATCAATAAAAAAGTACGAATTATTTGACGTAAAACATATTTTAAATTGATGAAATAGCAAATCATTTATTTTACCAAACTTCAAAATGATCAACAACATAAAAATGTATCATAAAAACATGAGTATTTAAATAAGAAAATATAAGTAGGTACTTAATGAGTACATTGTTTATTATGCTATTTTCCAATGATTAATCATACGATAGTATTAGTACGTTCAAATATTAAATGTTTTTAATTCAATTTCATCAGATTTTTTTATTTTGTGTATATTATTGCATTTTTTATAAATAAATTATTATCACATAGCGTATGGCAGATTCTGTACATCATCAACAAGGTAATTATCACTTTATCATTATATGTACTTTGCATGATAAATACATGTAGTACTTGTATATCAAAACACAATACATGTCTGAGAAATAACAATTGTAGTTGATGATAATATCAAATTAAACTGAATTTAAAAGCAATGAACTATAATTATTCACACAGGGAGTAGCCCAAAACAATTATGAACACGATTTACTTAATTTACTAATATTTAAAGGCAATGATGGCTTGCTCCACTATTATGAACTACTAAATGTTGTAGCCCATAACAACCTTAGAGTGAAGCAAATAAAAACAAATCAAACTCACAGCGGCCAAAGAGGCGGCCAAAGAGGTAAAACAAAATCGAATTCGTAATATAAAAAAAACGGAAAGCAGCCTCGACTGGGACAACACTTTTTCGACCTTATAGCAAGTAAGAGCAAATTATTGATAATATAAGACTTTAGTCGTTAGAATTATTATCCAACAATGATGCAATATAATCTTATAATTTAGTATTATTTATAAATCAGTATTTTATATCTAATAGCTAAGGCAATTAAAGCATACAATCAAAATGATTTACAAATATCTTGATCTATTTCACAGTTACGGAGAATAGCTCACTGTTTCACTGTTTCATTGTGTCACGCTAAGCTTTACTTTAATAATAAATTCATAATCAATGACAAGCACTAATATGATTTTATTTATTTCTAGTTGTGTATTTTTACTGTACATGGACAAAAATCTGACTTAAAACGAAAATAGCTAAATTATTATCAATAAGGTTTTTTTTTTGAACATGATGAATTTGCTATGAGTTATTTATTACATTCCTATACTTACCTATGTTATAAATTACTTATAATCTAGAACAAAAGAATCACGCGTTTCCGGAAGCAAAAATTTTAAATACATACATTATAATAATCCGGCATAGCTCATAGAAGAAAGAGACGTTCTTAGAGTATTTTTACATTACAATAATTTGTTTCAAGCATAAAGCTTTGACGCCCGCCATAAAGATACAATTTAATACTGATGTTTAAATAGGTAATTACGTAGCACCTCCCCTATAAATGCACTTTTATGCTATGTTAGAGTTTTAGTATCTATTGTTGGGTAGTTTAAGAACTGTTCCTTGTTAAACGTTATTTTGTACCTTTTTATTAAATTGCATTCATTTATTTTATAAAAATACTTATCAGTCGTATCATAATTTTCGAACAACTTTTTTGTACGCCCGTGAATTAAATATATGTGGTATGCTGTCACAGCCGTATTTAAATTATAATGCTTTCTGTAATTTATCAAAATTACAAAAACTAAGCTGTTTTTTTAATTTATAAGATAACTATTGAATTTCGAAAAAATGATTGGGTACTGAATGACCACTATCAATTTAAATATGTTTTAGTAAGCAATTTTTTGAATACTAAAACATAAAAAATAGATATTTAGAATTCACGCAATATGCAGTACCACGTGTTTTATGTTCTGGACAAAATCTTTGATAGCTGTATTGAATAGTTCTGGGCTTTCGATAACAATTTTTTTTTATATAACTTTTTTGATGACACTGCTTAACAAAACGTCATACGTCTATCAAACGTCTATTTTGTTGTATTCGATATTCACACTGCCCAAAGACCGTGTTTCATGCACGTGGGCTGTTATGATTAGTCCTGTTATTTGTCAGTGCTACTAACTATGACACTGACAAATTACAGGATTAATCATCCATTTCATGGGTTATAGAGTGATAAGATGATCAACTATTATGAAGTGTTTTTGTCACCACGTAGCTTTACAAGTTACAACTGAGTGTAACCTTCACTTCGGGGGGAGGTGCGGCGGCGGGCGGCGGAAGCCCGGCGTCAGAAGACGTCATCGCTTGGATCTTCATCCAACTCGCAGAGGAGCTTGCTACTGAAATGGGAGGAAGCATAGGTCAATTCGTGTTGGCAACATCACCATAAGTCAAACATTTTAACTACAAAGAAATCAATAACACAGACGTGTGTTACAATCGTGGTCATGGTTCATTACATTGAATTGTCTTTGATGAATTACAGGTTGTCATACAAAAATGTGCGACAAAATTACAAACTATTAAATTTTGTGCTTGTATGTTTTTGTACAGTAAAGACTCTAATGATAAATTACTTCAAAGCGTGTAATTTAGTTAAAAATACGTAATCTTAATCTATAAATTCAAAATACATAAAATAGTTCAGTGCAGACACTTTCAAAAAGCTTTGAACGTACTTGTACACTATCCAAAAAAAACTATGATTTTCTTTCTTCAAAGTTGAATGCGGACCTGAAAGTCCATTTTTAAAAGAAAATAAATTTAACAAAGAGGAATTTTCCGCATCTCATATTTTTTAAAAGCATCTTCTCTTTTTCATCATTCATTCGTTTAGGAAACGGTTTTGTTTAAGACAAATACTTACTCCTCTTTACTGGCGTACGATTCTGCGTGCACTCGCCGATTGCAAGCCTTCTTGCAGCACCGACAATGCCAGTAAGCGAGCACACTAAGGCTGAACACGAAGACAATAGTTGGTAAAACCAGCGCCAAAATCAGCCCTCGGACCGTACTGTCCCAGGAATATCTCGCTACCACCAAATCAGGCCGTGTCATGCTATAGTAACAAGGGAACATCTTCGGAGCATTTGGTCCAGCGTACTCTTTCGCAAACACCGAACAGTTGACTCTTGGAGGGTAACCACAACCTTCAGGGTTTATGAGGAACCGTAGATCAGTCTCGTCCCATTCTTTGGGTACGGGCGCGTTTTCATTGAATGGTATTCTAGCTAAGTTGACTCGGATTTTGTGACACTTTGTATGCGCTGTCGTACAGCCTTCTCGGCAAGATGCCCATGTGCAGTTTGTGAGTGTTTCTGCGTGGACATGTTCTGATACTGCGCATATTCCGGCCTCCGGGACAAACTCTGCTAGGATCGTCTGAACAGCTGGTTCAATGACGAACGGTATAAGAAAGAGAAAAGCAAAGAGTGATAGTATAGCAGCGGTGCCGAGACTTATTGACGTGTACAGTTTAAATCGTTCGAAAAATTGATTCATAAGCTCTTCCCTTGTCGGTTCCAATGGCAGTAGTTCCTCTGGGGTATCTGGTTCCGCAGATACTCCCATGGGCAGCGTTGACCTCTCAGACGCAGCTGGTGAGAGGCTGGTCCGTGATCTGCTCATAGAAGACATGTTCCGACAATGTTTCAGCCAGTAAAAAGCATAGCAAGCATTTAGTCGTCTCTTAATGAACTAGCCGGACCCTCGCAAAGAAGGGGAACGCCTGAAACAGAAAAAAAATATAATTATTCAAACATTCTAACAAGTTTCATTAAGTGAGACCAACTACGGTTCATGATGATGATTAAGCTAGTCTGAGGAAATGAAAGATTGATTTAAATTAGGTAATTTCGATTTAACGAACATTAAATGCTGTCTTATTGAATTTAACCTTCAAAGATCCTTGGAGTTTCCAGCCAATGAAATATTAAGTAGGTAATAGCTAAATTGGAAGCGTTTCGTGTTACCATTTCGATACCCGCAAATAAAATATTCTAACTGGAATACGACTCGGTCACGACAGAAGCGTGTCAAGGCCATTTTGGTGCCGCAACATTTGCTACACCCTTTTTTTAAAGTCAAATAAAAAGGCAGTTAGTTACAGGTATAAATACTCATAGAGCTTGCATTATTTTTTTGGCAACACCGTATGGCATGACTCTTCCTATTAATGCTTACGTGACGGATCTCAGAGTGGAGAAACAGGATCATTCGGATCCATTGGCAAATCATTCTTATCAGTGATGCATTTGAATCTCATTTTCGCGTCATCACCGACAATTATTGATCTCTGGCATATCACGAGAGTCACACACGACACAACCACCAGTACTGTTGGCAATACCAGAGCTACCAAAAACTGGCGGTACGTGGTCTCTAGATCGAAGCGAGCTACGACCGTATCAGGGCTGTTTTCCATATAGAAGCACGGGAACCTGGCTCTAGCATTATGGTCAGCTCCGTCACGTCCAAAGTCTTTGAGAAAATCCTTGCATTCGTCTGCCAGAGTATTTACACAACCTTCCAAGTTGATCATCAAACGACTGTCATTTGCCAGGGTGAGTTCCACTTCTGATGGGGCAATTATACGATTTTGGATAGCCCTGGATTGATACAAATATTGCAAATACGTAAAGTTAGTAAGGTCGGAAATATCAGTACGGGGAAGCAACGCTGCGTTGATACAGTCAACAGCCACGACACCAGACGTTCCATTATGCACTGCATGACAGGATAACATGAGAACTTCTTCACCGGAATCATTCCACAGTACTGTCCCATTTTCCTCAGAACCCACTTTAGCGCATCTAGCTAGAAACACCCTATCACCACTGAGAACTATAACGTTTTTGTTACGGGTCGGAATGTCAACGCATCTACGATCGCAGTTATACGGCGTTCGTATCTTTCTACATGTCCCTCGACTGCACGAATACAACCCGTGAACGTCTATGCACGTTATTTTTCCGCGTCTCCCGGAACACTTTAACGGTGGATCTGTCTCACTAAATGCACATTCAAACGCGTCGGTTATGTTGATACATTTCCCTTCTGTGCAGTTAAAGGTTCCAGTCAGATTACGGCACTCGTCTCTGATGCAGTGATACTTCTTGGCGTTCTCTTGGTCTATTCCAAAGCAGGTTTTATTAGCAGCACTGCCACATTCAGAGAGAAGTAAACTGGTGCCGTTTTTTCTGACGTTTACGTAGATCTGGATGCAAGCTCCTGAGGTCTTGCTCAGGCACCATTCGCCGCAGGATCCCCAGTCACAGTTGTCTTTGTTGACAGTTCTTGTTGTCGTACACATAATCGGAGTAGGATCGATACCAGAAGCAATGGCTCGGGTGTAAGGCATGTAGATTGCGACGGTCAGATAGACTATAGCCACTGCACTGAGCACTGCTGTCATTTGACACACACATATCGTTCCACATATCTTGGTGTCTTGCGGTGGTATCACCAGGTCTTCCTCGTGTTTGTCTTTCGGCATCACGGAAGGTAGCGACGGCCCGTGCCCGCCCGATCACTGAATGGTGCGAGCCACGAACGTTGTGCGCATGCGCGATGGGTGTGATCGATCGCTGCACTGCGGGCAACCCTCTGGGCCGTTTTTTTTAATAAATCATTGATGTCAACGTCCTCGATATTATTGCCATCAGCACGCAAACTTTGGCCAAAGATAGCCCATGGTTTATGGATTATTTTTATTGAGATTTCAGATTTTAATTATAATGAGGCATTGGAACTACTGTTCGCATAATAACTTCTATAAGACAATACGTCTTTTGAATTCGTTCATTTTCACTAGGTATCTTAAAAACTCTCAAAGTATCGGTTAAATGTAATCATTCTAATAGATATTAAATAAATCAAATAAATATGAAAATATTACATGACAGTATTTAGACATAGCATTCAATACTTATATTATAAGTATTATATCCGTAATCTAGTTCCTATATTACAAGCTTTACTGAGTTTGTGACTAGATGGCGCTGTGAAATTATTGTCCTGTAATATATGTATTTTTGTAAATACATACAACGATCTTCAATTTAGAAATATGGAAACAGTTTTTAAATAACTCATCGTTAAATACTTCGTATTTTTTTTAAGTAGGTAGGTACATACATAGTAACAACAATCAATTGATTATTTCTATGACAAATTAACTAATGAAAATAGATAAGAATTGTAAAATTATCATTTAGACTATACAAATTATAACTCAATCAACTATATTTTTGAATAATAATGACAAAACAATATTAATGACCGTATTTATACGCTAAAATGTTTATTGGTGAAACCATACGTAAAACAATTTGGGTAACCATATGCAATAAGTGCCTGCTAAAATTATGTTTAACATAACACAGTAAAAATGACAAATATTATTTAGAAATTAAAAATCTAAGCCTCAAACAATTATTCACAATTTGAGAAGATCGTTTGTCTTAAAAACGATCTATTCATCACAGTTTTATGGTTAGAATGTAAAATAAACAATGTAAAAAAGGTTAACTTACTCTCACTGGTTGCAGTCTTATCCGATTCCTCTAAAATTACTTAGTTATTAACAACAATAATTCTAGCATCACTATCAAATAAACATTTAATTCATTATTGTCTTGTATTAAGGTATTTTCGTTTTTCTGTACCTATATTTTGCGAGATGCTTGTCTTCACTGATGTGAAGTTGGAGGCAGTACGACTGCGCAATGCGGTGATTTTGTACCAAAGTGAAGTATGTTTATTTCATAAAGCCGTTCTATTAGGTACGTATTTGCATGAATGATACAAACTTTTTCGACAACTTTGATGTTTTATACTTCCAGCTTAATTAAGTGTATGTCAATAACTAGAAACTAAGTCAAAAATATAGCAAAACATATAAACTATCAAGAATTAATGACGCAAAGTGTAGCAAAAACTTTGGATGACTTTGTTTTGGAAGTTACGAGTATAGGTATTGATCCAAATTTAGATAAAAAAAAAACAAAATTAATAAAAAAAGCTCTAAGAGCAAAGATTATTTCAACAATCAATCTTACCTTGCAAGATGTATCGTCCACATTTTGATTTAGGTACTATAATCAAATATCACAATATTACCCATTTTATTTTTAAATCATTCACAACAAGCGTCCAAAAAGTCTTGTTTACATTACAAAGGGCAAGTTAATAGTTTGGCATCTAGACCACGTTAAGACAAGTTTAAGTCTAAGGTTAGAACCGCGCATGCGCGGTGCTCTGCCAGAATTTCATGAACATTGTATTTTGCAGCGTTTTCATCGACTTTCACTATGCAGTTGTTCCATTTGAAATAGGGAAAATTAATTAGACACTTTCTTTTGTTTATTTTATAAAGTTTCATGTTTGATAATAGAATTCGGCCACTAAACGGTAATGGCCGGATTCTATTTTCAAATAATAATGTTTGTCTATCAACAAAATTTAAAGATAAAAATTAGCTTGCTGCTCTTAGAATATATTATAAAAATTTCATACTCCGTGTGAAATAATTATTCATGTAAAAGGGTGTGAAGCTCTTAGCGTATAAGTTAAGAATATAAAAGGTACGGAACTGCTGTTTTTTTTTTTTTGGTTGCAATGTATTTTACAATCAAGTGTAAATATTAAGTAGTGGGTAATATGGCATTTTCATACAACAAATAGCAAACGCTAGCTGAATCGGACGTGCCATTTTGAAATGAACGTCAAACTACGATTGTACTGAAGGGGACAAATATTCCGAGGACTTCTTATACCTCTTCGTATACTGAAACGTCTTGCCATCATCTCCATGCTAGAGTTGAAGAATGCGAACGTTTTAACAAATCCTGCCACTAATGATATAAGTACTTATTTTGACTAAGATGGAATAAAATTGCGGGATACAATTCCTGTGGTCTAGTGGTTCACTGATATTTGTGTGATGAATGAGATGTTTGTTCTGTGTTAGGTTTGTTTTGTATGGTAAGTGTTTATTTACAAAAAAAAAGTATTACATCCGTATCTTCCCATATCACAAGCTTTGCTTAGTTTGGGACTGGATGGCGCTGTGTAAAATTAATTTCCTGCAATATTTATTTATTTATTAGATCGAGACGTCCAAGGTTCAATCCCTAGGGGGGTACAAAAAGTGCTTGGTTTCGTTGATGATAGGGCTTGTGAGTTCGCCTATTGCCATCTATGTCTGTCACCAAAACTACAATGCCAAATAGTTGGTCAATATAGCCAGTTCTTCAGCCTGTTGAGGGTTCCGGGCAAAGTGCACTTTCACCTTGAGCCTTAAAATCTTGACATCAGTCTAGATAACGGCCTTTTTAACAAAAAAAAAAAGTCCTGTTTTATACCCACTCTCCTCAAACGGCGACAATTCTTGCAATAAAAAGTAACAAGCCTATAAAAACTCCCACGCCTTGAATCAAGGCTCTTCGCCGCCAGTTTGAAGTGAATCGTACCAGAGTACTTCACTTTAAAACCAGATAATCAAGTAAAAAGAACTGATGAAAAGATTGAATGAGTTGCACATAGTACCCAAGAGTTGGTAATAAGAAAACATCAACAAAACCGGCAAAGTGCGTGACTTGACATGACTGACTTAACCCGTGGGCTTTAATTCATTAATTAACTATGTGCTATTATAATACAGTATTCGATCTTGGCGATGGGCTTGCAAACGTGTCACGTGGTATAATATAATGAATACCAGCTACTTGCAAGCCCTGGTCATGTGCTGAACGTAAGTTTGGTCGTGCCTCTGACTACCCCCTTCCAGGTGATCTTCACAAGATTCCACGCTCAGGGTAGTGATCAGAGGTGAATCCTCGAAGAGGAAAAAGTCGTGCGTCTATTTTTGACTATTATTTTTTTTGTTTGAAAGAATATGATTCCAGATTGGTTTCATAGAAATTTTATCAAAATCGGTCTAGTAGTTTGGCTTTTCAATAAAAAAAAATACATATAATTTGAAGGCTGTGCCATACAGTAAACATGTTGTTGTGCTTGGCAATGCGGCACCAACTTCAAATTATATGAACTTATTCTTAGAGTTATTTTTAAGTTTTTAGTGGTGAAGTCAGTTCCATTTATTTTTCAAAAATAACTTATTATTTCTACTTTTGTTGATAAAGCAGCAACAGAAATACCTACACCCTCTGTGAATATCAACTACCTTTTACGGCTTATGAGATAAAGACAGGTGGATAAATCCAGACAGGTGGACGGACGCATAGACGGCCAGTGGAGGCTTAATTACAGGACCCCGATGGCACCCTTTGTGTACTGAACCCTAAAAACATCTATACTGTGATATCATATTAAACCGTCTACCCATTAATGTGTAAAATGAATGTCCTGTTATATTTATTTATTGGATTTAAGACTCCTCCAAGAATCTAAAGGATTTTGCATAAACTCCACGCTTGGCAGTCGGTTTGGACATTGATATCGCCGCAAAGGTTATTAATTTGTAGTCTGTAAATGTAGTATTACGTATGGTATTTTTTTATGGTTGTTTGGAATAGATCGCCAGTAGGTACTGTTTGCTTTCGTTCTTTTTTTTAGTAATGGTTTTTTTTTTTTGCTAATCTGTCTTTTTAGCCTATGTATTAAGTATTATAATAACCATGTATCAAATTTATATTACAAAAATCTTTTAAAATAGTTAATAAATACGGCGATGTGATGTGTGCTGGTGAAATGTGGGTTTGTCGGAACCCTCAGAATACGTGTCTGACTCGCACTTGGCCGGTTTCTTGTACTACTTATACTGGATATTACTGGACTAGACATGTCTAGTCCAGTAATATCCAGTATAAGTAGGTAGGTAGCCTACCCTCATCCAAAAGGTGAACCAGAGGCCAAAGGGTCAACGGACAGCGATTCGAAGACGACAGCAGTTACTGCATTATGTCGTTAGTTTGATTGTCGAATTGCAATTTATCTGTTAGGCCCCGCTGTGAGAGCACACTGGCTGATTTGTGGACTGAATATGTCTACATTACCAATGTTAATATAAATGTTGTTCACGTAGTACAAAAATAATTTCAAACTAGTTGAAAGTTGAACCAACACGGCATCATTCAATTATTATTTTTTTACAACTTGACTTTATGTCTCTTAGAGGGCGCCATATTCAATTTAAAGTGACTTCACATTGCACCCCTATACTAAATTTTACAGCCTCTCACTCTCTTACTTTAGACGAACCGAATGGTACCTCACATGTCAAAATCCATGAAGCCACATTCCAACATTAATTACTAAATACACAAAAGATCTGCCAGCGGTAGGTAGATAGTTAGATGTATAGATTTATTCACTTCAAATTTTAACATATAATTATCAGTAGTGTTGTTAAGCCTATTAAGGTTTGATTAAACACTAGGTTCTCATTATCAGTTAATAACATATTGTTACGCCAGTCAGAAACGTCTAGAATAATCGCGAGCCTTCGCATACTTCCGAGAAAATAAGACAATAACAAATTGTTTCTCAATAACACAAAAGAATGATTTATGACCGCCGTGCCAGATTACGCAACAGTTAGCGGCGCGACCATTCCCTGGCTTACTAGAACTTTCGATAGAGCTGGATATAAATAAACGCGCGATTCGGAAGCAAGTCAGTATTCGATTATTATACAGCGAGTTAACATCAAGTGATATTTGAGTGCGATAACAGTGTTTAGTGATTCGGTAGTATAACTAAGTAGTGTTGTACTGTGTTTGAGATTAATTCGTTTGGTGCTGAATAAACGTGTCTTATTTTGAGTAATAACCGGTTGCTTTTAATTCTTACGAACCCCAGCTCGTAACAATATGTAACTTACGAGCGAGTATACAACACATTCATTGATAATATGAATAAAATATATAGGTAGATCAATTGAGCGACCGCGCACATCGAAAACATTACTTTATAGCACACATACAAACAAATACTTACTGAACGGATAATCGCTAGTGCGCGTGCAATCACAAAACTGATTAAATAAATACAGGATGCATCCATTTACACCAGCTATTGAAAATGTATAATGTTGGTTACCTAAAAATGTGAACTACCAGAACACAGCGGCAGTTAATCGAAAATATACATGAATATTGGGAGCTGTTGATAATAATAACTAGTACCTGTAGTTCACCCTGAACTAAGATCTGATGACGCCTGGTTTGTGCAAGGTATTTAAACGCGGAGATTATCACACAAAAAGAAAGCTATTAACAATACGATAAAAGTGTGCTTTCATTACACTCCACAGTCCATTCTAAAGGCAGGCAGACGACGCAGCAAAACACCCTTGTGATGGTTCCTTGTGAGAGCCAAAACAAAGTTGGTGCCTTCATCATCAATTGTATTCGAGTGAGACCCGTCTTTTAAATTGTACAGCGAACAAAAGCCTAAGTAATGTAAGGTACTGGCACGTCCATAATAAAATCTGAGCGAAAAAATCAGGTCATACCAGTTTGAGACAGCCGTCTATATTCGCGGTGTGTGGATGCAACCGGATTGAGAGTCCTGATGGTTCAAGACAATCCTACGCGCTTTGTGCAGGGGTCACCAACATTTTCGAGCAAACATAGTGCGGTGCCTGTCATAGAATACAAAATATTATATTTCAGCCTCTGTGGTCTAGTTGTTCGCCCATCGTTGTCACAAAAATCCCGGGTTCGATCCCCGATTGCCTAGCTTATAATATTTTTCCTAAGCCATATAAACAATTCAAAATTATTGTGTTCTGGCATTTAGAGGTTAGATAGCCAGTTCTTTAGACCTTTGGGGATTCCGGGTGAATTTTGCTTCCGCCCTCGGCCTTGTTATAACTTTAAGCCTGGTGAGAAGAAGGCGTCGCTTCCCCTTCGCTTCCTTTTTGACCAATATTTATTACATTAAAAATATAATAAATATTGGTCAAAAAGTTGTCACAGTCATCAATAGATTATTATTATATTTGCACAAGCTTAATTAAGTTGGTCCATTGCGGACATGCAACTTTTGTTACCAGATCAAGTTGATACTTTAAAGCCTTAATTCTTTCACCCGCAAGACAACGGAATAACATTTTATTTTAAATCGCAGGACTCATAAACAAGATGGCAGATGAAAATGGATCCGATAATACATCGTGATAACCCACTAACCTACAAAATGTAACCTCTATGTTTAATTTATAGAAAAGACAGAAATAGTGATAATCAATGAAGTACCTACATTTCCAACTTGTTGGTATCCAATCATCTGAAATTATTTTTTTCACCATCAAAAAGAAATAAAACCAGTAATGACAGTAAAAGTTTAAATTTTAAAAAGTTTTATTTTAAAATATATATTCATGGGTACAAGCTACTTTGCGTAAACACCTTGCCAACGCCATCAGTACAATAGTTAAGACCCAAAATAAACACAGTGTTCTTTACATCCGCAGCACCTACCAAGTAGGTCATTAAACAGATGTGCAAAAATATAAAAAAAAACATTGAAATTTACCGCCTCACTGTATATGTAATTGTTTGTTCTATTGACAGAACTAATTGGAATTATTTGTCCAAGCACCTAGTCATATTGATGTGAGATTTTAATTTAATAAAACTAATGGGAGTGATCTGTTTCAGTTAGTTCTGCAATGGAAAAAGCAAATTTCTGCGTACAATGATACAAATTGAACCTATAGGAATCATTGATACAAAAAGAAGAAGAGGTCAAACACTTCGACCTCGAAGGTATCTTGACAAAATGTTGACGATCCCGTCGAATTAAGCGATAACAACAAACATTGAGGTCCCAATGGATATAAAAGGCGTGGACCGCAGGACTCTTCACAGTCCTAAATAGACTTACAAACAAACATGAAGATGTACATTGCGCTATTATCAGTCTGCCTCATCGTGGCCCAGGTATGTTTGACCTAATTAATTTAATCGTTGACCTTTATCAGTACTGTTTGGGATAGCTGTGATTTTTTACACGTAATATAATTTACAGTATTAAGATTTAATAAATCAAAACATATAAAAAGTACGCCATAAAATAAAATTGTAAATTATTTATATTGTATAGTATATTGAATTGTTCATTGATAACATTTTTTTTTTAATATTTTTTTTGATAAAATCTTACTGCTTCGTTCTACGTTCTACGTACTAAACACAACTTTAAATCTAAAAAATCTGTTGTACCTAATTTGTAACTACGGAGTCTGTCTGAAATAAATGATTATTTTTTTTTTATTTAAGAATTGTTGTTATCTATATTTATAATTTTAAATGTAAAATCTTCGACAGCATAGCGCAAGCCAGAGTTCCTGAAAAACGTGAATGTTTCTATGGTAGCTATATTTGTATTGTTGGGGCACTTTCTTAGTGAAAGGATTTGAAGAAATTCCAACAACTTGACAGGAACGAAATCCCGTTGGACTAGTATTTTTATAAAACAGTAGCTATTCCTACTGTGGTATTCCACAAACCTGCTTATTACCCGAGAGCATTTTTGTGAACCTACGACGAATAATCCTGTCCCATAGGCGTTCTTATAACTGACAGTACATCTCACCTTTGGCTACACCTTTGTGTCTTTACAGGCCCTGAATGACGAACAGAAGGAGAAGCTGAAGAAGCACAAGTCTGAATGCATGTTGGAGACGAAGGTAGAGGAGCAACTAGTCAACAAACTGAAGACTGGGGATTACAAGGTAAGATTTAGGGAAGGTAGAAAAGAAAATATAGACAATTCAAGCCCCGAACGTCGATTGCTTTTTTTATTATATATATAACAAGCCTCATAGCTCAGTTGGTAGTAACTCTGCCTTCTGCGCTGTAGGCTGTGGGTTCGATTCCCACCCAGGACAAACATTTGTGTGATGAATATAGATGTTTGTTCTGTGTTTGGGTGTTGTATCATATAGTAAGTATGTATTTAAAAAAAAAAAAGTATTTAAGTATTCTATCCGTAATCTAGTTCCCATATTACAAGCTATGCTTAGTTTGGGGCTAGATGGCGCTGTGTAAAAAATTAATGTCCTATAATATTTATTTATTTTTTATTTATTTTATTAAAATGCGGTATACATCGGCACTGAAAGTATTTAAGGCTAGCTAATGCTCGTGGTTAAGCCTGCCTGGTGCCTGGATAAGAAGAAACCAAATGTTTTTCCTAGTCCAGAAGAATATCTGTGCAATTTTTAGCTATCTTTGAGTAGTTTTGCGTGATGCAATAAAGAACAATAGTATTTTTTTATGGCGATGTTTGACAATTTATCTCGCTAAAGAAACATAAGTGCAGTCTCTACTCAAACCGTTCACGAGTATTTGCAAGAAGATGGAACAAACATTCATCCAATAACCCAAACAAACTTTTATTTTCACAAGATTAGTGTGATTTTCTCATACTTGGTACTCTGAATTATTCTGGAATTAATCTTGGAGTATCTACGTCCAGGGTAAATAAATTCCTTTTAGACGAGCGTCCTCCTTCTTAGGCCACATCTTATCTTGTTTTTCAAGTACGCTGGTGGTCAAACGCTTGGCAAAAATAAAAACAATAATGGGCGGGCAATATTAACATTTGCAAACGTTTGTTATGTCAATGATGAAAGAATGATATTTGCTAATGAGTATGGATGAAATGTGGTAAAATCCGACTGAGGGATCTGTCCAGAAGTACGGGAGTAGTTTCCTTTTGTTTACTATCGAGCACCTATATTCTGATAACCAATCCACTTGCCAAACGTGGTGATTATGGCGAACCCTTCAATTTTGTAGGAGGTCATTCATGTGTGTGGTGTGGAATAAATGGATGGTTGGTTGACTTGAATGATATAGCAAAACCCGTTGTGTTGTCAATAACTAGGTGTAAGGCAGAGGAAATTGTCAGATATACAGATATTTTTTACAGCCAGCGAAGGGGATGTATGTACAATACGAACCTAGACCACTTCTCGATTTCCAACTGGTTTAATCTTTTCACAGGCCGACAATGAGCCACTAAAGAAGTATGCTCTCTGCATGATGATGAAGTCTGAACTGATGACCAAGGACGGCAAATTCAAGAAGGATGTTGCTCTGGCTAAGATTCCTAATGCTGGTTAGTACACCCTATTAAAAAAAAAAATACCAATAGCTTAATTTACCGTCAGAACCATCATTACAACAGTCCACTACCTAATACAAAAGATGACTAAGCAAAATACACTCAACGGGACGTAAGTGCAGGTCTGGGTCATCTACACTCAGAATCCTCTACCCGCCTCAAGGTCTGCAATAGAGGAATTTTCCGAAATAACTTATCTTGGCAGACAGGTTGTAATATTAATGCTGCTGCCCATTTTCTGGGGACCTACCATGGACACCACAAGAAATCTTCCCTCGCCAATGTTTATATTGCGTAACACTGCTACGTCGGGTAAACTTAGTGTGTATGAACGACATGACATGCCATGACATGACATGACATGACATGACAAGCGACTTGTCACGCTATAATTGTTCATCATAGCCCCTCGACCAAAGCCTAAACCACGAACCCTAATCGCACGCATCAGCAGCCGGATTAGTAATCGCAGTGAAGGTGTTAGAAAACCCACAGAAGTAAGCTGCTGCCGTTTCTCTTCTTAACTTTTTCAACATCCTCGTATGTCTGTGGTGTTCACAGATGCACATATTATTATTAAGGTCATGTTTAAGCAAATACTTTTTTGACAGCTGACAGGCCTGCTGTTGAGAAGCTGATTGACACATGCCTGGCCACCAAAGGAAACACACCCCAGCAGACCGCTTGGAACTACGTCAAGTGCTACCATGAGAAAGATCCTAAGCACGCTATTTTCCTATAATGACTTATGAAAACGCACATGTTTTTCGGAATAAAATATTCCACAAAATGACCAATTTTAAGACAGTAAGAGATTAGAGAACTTTGTTCGAAGAATATTTGATTATCATCAGCCATATGCCTCTCAGCCATTCACGGCATATAAACGGCATATTGTGTCTATCAACAGTTTACGAGTAAAATAGCCTGTGATAATTTACTTGTGCTCGAGCTATGTTCTCGGACATTGTTCAAGAAGGATGTCCTATTTCACGCGTTGTGCTTTTTATAATTCATAGTCTCGCTCATCATGTTGTTTAAAGATCATTTTTTGCGCGTTTTTCAGCTTTTTCGTTTGTTTTGACTGCCGGTAAACTTACGTTGATTTACTTGGTACATTTTAGATGGCATGGTTTAAGAATCGGAATGTTTGCTTATCATCATCATTAGTTTTATGAAACATTTAATATTTTGGAATCATGTTAGAAACATTTACATGGTAAGAATGTAGATTTTGTCATGGTAAAAAGAACTGCCTTATCGAATTTAATGTGCTGAAAACTGAAATAAAAGATTAATTGTGGCATTTTGTTTTTACTATCCCATGAAGTGTGACAACCATTTATTGATTACGTTCAAAGAGCCCATAGCTCGGTAGCAAGTCAGACAGACAATTGACTCGAAATAACGAAGCTTTTAAATACCTAAGTATATGGTTAATCGCTTGTCAGATAACTAGTTTTTGCGCGCGGCTTCACCCGAGTTCTTTCGACCTAGATAATAAATAGTTTATGTTGTTTCCCATGGCATACACTTACAAATCAATTACAGAGTAATTTTAGAGTCACACTTCACACTTATATTTTCAGCAAGACCCACTTCGGGTCGCTGATCCAGCGGAGTAAGTTAGTGAGTAAGTAAATGTTCAACCGTTTTTATGGCGTTCACGGCCAAAAATATTTCTCATATAATAATGTCAAAAAGCTAGTATATCAATAACTTAATTAACTTTATCAAGTTTTTGTTAAACTAAACTATTAAAAAAAAATTGAGATACATATTTCAACTACAGTACGGATTGCGCTGAAACTTTGCGCATTTATTAATACGTATCTACCTACTTTAGATTGGAAATGCGATAAAGTTTAATTTGGATTCCATAAATCCCGTGGGATTTGTGGGAGTGGGGTGTCAAACCGACTTTACAAACTTGATATTATACTGATTCTTTCTATTATGCTCCTTCACACTCATCTGCTATTCAACGTATTGAGATGAAACTTTTTATTCAACGTATTGAGATGAAACTTTATCTGTGCTACCAACGGTTTATTCAAACGTAAAAAAAATTGCTAGCAAAGTCAGTAGGTACAGGAAACGTATCAAGGCTTACATAGTGGATTAAATCGTCCTACGTTATTTAAAATACTTGCTTAATTATTATCTTTCTTTAGTAGTATTCTAAATTAATAATATGAAGCTAGCTGGGTGTAAAGACAATGTCATGTCGCTTACTGGTACATGCATGGCTCCATAACAAGCATGATATGACATTATTACGGTAAACTATGATCGTATAATAAGGAATTGTACAAAAGACAATAGTTATTACATTTATGAATCATGGTCTTGGCATGCTCAAGACAAGACACCACATTAAGGTTGGTTTACACATATTGAGCCCCGACACTGGACTTTTTTGTGTCATAGATATAGTCCTTTTTAAAAGAGTTTTCCTGAAATTTAGCTTCTTCCAGTTATTAATGGAAAAAAACAGCTTTTACAAAAATACTAAGTAACGTTTTGACGTTGGTTCACTTAAAAAAATACGCTATTTCACTTTCACTCTCCGTAAACACAACGAGTGCGAGTGAGTCAGATATATCTTCCACACATCCCACACGTTTTACTGTCATATTGGCCACGACCAACGACTTTTTGAATGGACTTAGTAAAACTCATAACTAATTACTTTTACTGGCTTGTCGACAGCAGTAACTGGCTTATTGTAGACGACGCTTTAAATGTTCTAACAAAGGAGTGCGTTTACGTATCTATGCAAAATATAGATTTGTTTTTAAAGTTCCACCGACCAGAGGCTATGTCAACAAATTATAATATTCCTTTATAAGCAAAGGGCTCATTAGGAAACTAATTACTCGTTCGTTGTGTGAGAACCGTTACTGTAGTGAAAATGAAGATTTTTCTACAGTTAACTGCTGAGTTATTTTGCAGTCGGATTAAACACGGTGAGTTGATTTTTAACCAGCGATTTCTTTATATATATTGGTATATAGCCAGGGTATGAAAGATTCTGGGGGAAAGATTTCCTTGTGGTCTAAGGGCATCAGAATCGTTGACGTCATCAGTGAAAGTCTGCCTGGCTTACGACCACACTCCTGCCGATGTCCTGTGCCAAGCAGTTGCTATATTCCGTTGGTGCGCGGGAGTGTCAGTGCTAATAGGCAACTTTGAGAAAAGCTAGCTCCATCGTAGACTTTACCGAGGAAATGCCCAAGCGAACCGCGAGGTCAAGAGACAAAAGAGCTCTTTGTTTTTACCCGACTGCCTCAGGAACAGAGATTATGAATTACTGTACTGATAATTTATATACGTTTAATCTATGTTTTTAACCATTTCAGGCTAAAGAAGGGTATTTTGATCACAAAAACCTATATTCAATTGGTATTGTCTCATTATCTATGATATCTCGAGAAATATTAGCTACACCAGCGTTGCCTCAACTCGTGAGTAGCCCTTTTTACGACAAAAAAAATCACTTTTTAGCACCGAAAATTTGATTTAATTCTCACTGTGAGCCAAACTGATTTTGCCCGAAATGATGGCGCCGTATTCTTCAAGAGCTGTCAGTTGAGCATCTAATGGCGGGAAAACAACGCATTGGCGCGTAATTATCTACTCATTTTACAGAGAAAGTAAAGTTTGGATAAAGGAGGTTATCTCTGAAACTTAAAATGCACTCTCAGGACTAGGCTAGGGCTCATTGGATATATATCTCAGGCAAAATGTATTTTTTATGAAAGAAAAGACATGAAATTTTGTGTGTACTTTTTAAAAAACTTATGGTATGTAGGTAATAGGTACCACCTAATTAGTTTAGTATACTCTTACAGAATTAACTTGAGCTAGGTATGTGGCCAAGTGAGTATAGGCCCGCCTTCCGCTACGGAGTTTGTGGGTTCAAACAGTCGTGGACTTTTCGGTTTCTTGGAAGTTTATGTGAGCACTTGACTCATGGTCATGCTCTGACGGCGATGGTCACATCGTGACAATCACCGGCTTTCCCCTAGGACCAACAATCCTAATGGCATCTGTAACTTCTGGGCCTGTAAAGTATTTTATACCAGCTACTTGCGAAACTGTGGACAATGTATGTTTGGACGGTGCTTCTTACCACCCCCGAGTAGGTGATCTTCATAAGATCTACGCTCTGAATTGGGATAAGAGTTGAATCCTCGAAGGGGAATAAGTTGTGAGTCTGTTAGGTACTTACCCTATAGTATATATACGAGTATATGACCGTATAGTCACTGAATTTCACGCGGGCTAGTTATTTAACTCCCTAGTCTTGTCTCCCGGACACCCCCTACTTTTTCATGTCTTAAAAATGTCTTCTTCATGTATTTGTGTTAATCAAGTTCAAACTCTTTTAGCAAAATCACTTCAAGTTTAAAATGGTGAAGATTGATAGGGATATTGAAACAGAAGAATACAATTCCAATATGACTAAGCTGTATCTAGAATGCCTCATTTTGACGCATTTGAAACCAGATCTATTGATTCGTTTCATTGCACGGCACTGGGTACGTACTTACTAAATTTTGCTTTTTTTATGTCTTCCGAAGTCCGGCGCCGAACGGTTTGCCTTGTTCGTTGGCGCTGATCTGATCCTAAAATGATCTAGATCAAAAAGGTTTAAAAAAAACTTCCTCGAAGTTAAGATCTACTCCCCTGTATAAGGTTGTTTTTGAAGTGAAAACTTTTTCTGGCGCGTTGGGCATTTTTTGAGATGGGAAAAAATCACTGAACTAGCGACACCTTACCGCCACCACTTTTGACACATTTGACTTTCAACACATTGTCACGTTATCTTTACGATCCTCTAAGAGGTGCGGGCCGTGACAGGTAACTATCAACATCAATTCTAAGAACTAATTATATAATTAATAAATATCGCGACCAACGCGACAACATTGAGATTCAAGTACCAACAATCTCAGCTGTTATCTTCGGCAAAGATCGATAAACTTTAAGTTTTCACTTCTGTCGGCACTCCCGGAGTGCCAATGCTTTTTTTTTAATAATAATGATTGGGTATATTTTTCAATGTTTCAAAGTAAATCACACAGTTAATTCTTGGTCTCCCTCTTGTATGGTATTTCAGGAGAACAATAGAGATATAAAAGAGTGGACTCTCTGTGTCCTCTGCAAGATGGAGCTGATGACTCCTCAAGGAGTCTACCGTTACGACACTGCTCTGACCAAAATACCTAAAAAAGGTAAGGTTATAATTTTTTACGATTTATTTATGTTCATATTAAGTTAGGTAAACATTAAGAATTAAAAAATCTACGGGAAAGCGTTTGGCCTTCATCTCACCTGGTGTCAAGTCATGATAAGGCCGAAGGTGGAAGCGCACTTCGCCAGTAATCCTCAACGGACTGAGGAACTGACTTTCATACCTCTAAATGACGGAACGTAGTTGTTATGGGGGCATTCTTAGGTAAGATGGTGGTAGCTGGCAAGGCGCACTACAAAACATGTCCTCAACCAAACCGAGCACAAAATTTACTATCCTGGGGATCGAACCTGGGACCTGTGTGTCTGATACCGATGGGCAAACCACTTGGCCAAAGAGGCGATTTGAATTGATTGTATAATAGTTAGTAACATTTATAGTTATTTGCAAATGTAGGTACTTATTTAATATTTTTTTGTTTCTCCACACAGATAAAACGTCCATTGATCAGATCATTGATCAATGCCTCACAAAAATGGCTTTGCCGCCTCGGGAAATAGCCTATGAGTACCTGAAATGCGTTGATTATAATACAAGAGTACAGCCCAAAGTTGCCAGACTGGGAATATTCTTTATTTAGATTCTGTTCTAGTATTTCGGATTTATTCTGAAATACTGCCATCTAGCGGTTTTCCAAGGAACTATGTCGACCAATTTTCTAACCACTTACCTACCGCTCTACTGTTGCGTTGATCATGGAGGTTCTATATATTTGCGAGAGAATGTGTGTAATACTAGTTAGCATTTTCGCGTGAAGATGTCGGTGTAATTATTTTTAATTTTGCCTGTGTTTTAATGCTTGGGTGAGTAAGTAACTAAGTTATTCCAACTTGGTCAAACATACAACGTTTTTGATACTTAAAAATTTACAGATTTGAAAACATTTACAGGTTTGACCAAAATACAAAAAGTTCCTTCTTACCCTTTACTACGTATGATGGTGCATTGCTTACTTTAATCAACAAATGTTTAACAATTATGCGCGCAGTTAAATTTAATTTTACAGAGATCTGAAATTCATAATCTCAAGTCAGTATAGAAAAGCCTTGGTGGGAGAATAGCATGGCAAGCCATAGGAGTGACAACTTACTGTGTACTAATCTGTGATACTTTTGGAGTAAAACAGGATTATCATTTCCTATTCAGTTGGTTAAAGTTTGAAATGGCATCTAGTGATTCGTTGTGCACAAGTTAATTAGGAATAGTGTTGTACCTTCTAAAATTATTTGGCAATGTCTCAATGTAAAAAATCCGCAACAGATAGGAAAAACCATTTGCAGATTTTATTTACTAAAACTATCATCTTCAAATGGAAAGACAAATGACAGAGACCTTGTTCACGTAGTCAAAGTCAACGTAAACTACTTAGTTGAAAGTTAAAATACTAAAATCCGACTTGACAACGCGTAAATTTTTTTCCTGTGGCGACATCTAGTTTTTAATGAAAATAAGTAAGTAGGTACCTATTATACATAATTATAATTGTGACTTATATGCTATAAAATACTTTGTTGATTAAAATTTTCAGTAGATAAGCATGTGTTTACATTTCTATGAAAACAAGTTTTCAATAGTTTAACATCACCAGCTTACACAGACAATTAGTTTTAGATTCAAGCTACGATTGACATACCTATAAGTAGGTAGGTACTATAAGCTTAATTACTTACATAACATGAAAAATCTGTTGAGATGAAGACCTCCCTGTCGTACAACAAAAAAAAACTCTCGAAAAACATAACCCTCCTTCAGAGGCTGTAGGGTAAAAAATATATTCCTGTCTGTTCAGAATTGCAACTAGCACACAATGAGAAAGACATGGACCACGGTCTGATTTGTTTTATAACGATCAAAACAATTATAATCTCATATTATAAAAGTATAGATACAACAATATATCCTAATAATATGTACTTATATTGTAATATCAGCATGACATTGAATTTAATTCTAAAACATTTAATACAATTTGCCACTAAACTAACGTCTACATAAATTATGATTCCCATAGATAATTTCATAAAGTTAATCAACAAAGCAACCGTCTAGACCAGACTGGGGGCAAAAACGGTATCCAATGATTAAGCTGGAGGTGTCTTATCTTCGGAAAATTTTCCCTTTCATTAAAAACGATGGTGGCGCCGCTTATAATGGCCAAGTGTGAGAACGCACTTTTTGCATATGGTTCTGTACCTGTATTCATCGATACCGTCGCTTCTAGTGGGGCAATAGAGGCTATACAGCTTCTGTCGGCAACAGAGGCTATAGATCTTCTGAACGTTGTATATAAGATGTGTTGTAAGGGGCAGACTAAGGTTAGTCTGATTAGTAAGATGGCGGACATAAAACAAGCCCTAAAATAAACGAGCACAAATTTTCATCCTGGAGATCGAACCTCTAGAATTCTAGATTTGATTTCGGTGGGCGAAACACTAGAACTGCTGAGGTGGTTAAAGATATTAGAGATATTTTCTTTACTATTTTGGTCGAGGGTTATCTCCAGACCACTACTGAACCCCATCATCAAGTAGACTAGCTACCTACTATAATTGCAGCCGCTCTTTTTACCACATTGTTCTCGGAAACCTTGCTTCCTATACGGTTAAAACAATTATCGGCAATTTTAATAATTATTGCAGTTGATAGGTAAATTAGATCCGTAGGTTGGTATTACGTTTTTGTTGTGTGGCTTACGATTTTGGGATCGGCTATATTCTAACGCCTATCTAGGTGGAATAGAATATATTTATTCGCAGTGATATTTACAGTAATTATTGGTCATTAATTTTCTACAGGTTTTATGTTGCAGTTGCATGAAGCAATGTTATGCATAATATAATGCATAACATTAGCAGAACAATGTGATGCATATTTTATGCTGTTATAGCTTCTGCCCTCGGCTTTGTCTGCGTGTTACATAATATATATATATAATATGTTCTGGACCAGAAAAAAAATTGTTTCTGGTCTAGAACAATATCTGTGCAAAATTGTATCTCAATTTCAACCAGTTTTTGCGTGAAGCTAAACAGAACGAATGGTTTTTGTTTAAAATAATCGAGGAAAACGACTATTTTGGCAGACCTTATGTCCTATAGGTAATAGTATTCAAATTGGTGGTGAACCACAGACCAACAGAGGTGGTTAAGATGTACCTAGCGAGGTTTCCAGAAGGCACTGGCTCTCCTGCGCACCGACGGAACCCGGCTAACCGTTTGGTGACGGACTTTGGTAGGTCACCCATCAGGTTAACCTTTACAGGCGCAACAGCTTAAATACTTTTATCAAGGACGACGAGGAAGCCGCCATCATCTCATCTGGTTTCATATTTCAAGGCCGAAGGTGGATGCGCATTTCACCCGCAATCCTCAACAGTCTGAGGAACGGCTATCTCACCTGTAAATGCCGGAGCAACAATTAGGAATTGTTGTTATGGCAAAAGACTTAGGTAAGATGGTGGTAGCAGGCTTGAACAAAGCCCTACTACCAAACCAAGCATATTAATATACTCTGGATCTGACACCGTTGGGCGAATCACTATTATACCACAGGCGATTAATAGTCGAGGAAAATGACTATTATGGATTTTAATAAATTAGTAAATATTAATGGTTAAGCTTATGGTAGGCATGTGCCTACCATACTTTCTTAACATTGATAGAAGATCATGAATTAGTCGACCAAGCGCGAGACAGACTCACCGAGAGTCCCGACCCACATTTATTTTCATGTTAGAAAGTTATGTTTACTCAATAAAAAGTACAATTAAACTAAATATGTACAAAGGAATCAGTCAGATTACCTAAGGGTAATGTTTACTTGCATTTCGTTCTACAGCATTCGTGTAGATCCCACTCAACCAGTTTTGAGCATTTGTTGTATTTATATAATATTATCTATTTTTTTACATGTTACTTTATTTAACGAAGGACAGACAGCCAGTCCGCGTAAACTTAGAATATGGTACTGTCAGCACTCTTTGGGTAAGGAATCCTAAAAATGAATCCAGTGGGCAGGCCCTATTTGCCAAAGGACCGACAACCGGTGTGGTTAATGAGTCCTTCATTGGAGGTAACCTACCGTTTACTGTAAATACGTCATACAATACCGTAGGTACTATTGATTTTACACATACTAGGTACCTATATATACATACGGTAATTTTCTATGTACCCACTACATTTGTAGGTAGAATCTCAAACTAGGGCACTACAATTAGCCCTACAATCTAAACAACCAATCGCTGTACATTACTATATTGTGTCGTATTCAGTATATTGTGGATATATGCGGTCGAGGCGTAGTTATGCGCATGTGTTGTGGGTGGTTAGGATAATTATATGGGGGATATGGAGTTTACAGTAGGTGCCTTATTATTTCATTGTGTTGCACGTAGTTTTAAATATTTAACGCCGAAGCTGGAAATTTTGCCATAGTCAAAAATAAAAAATATGTTTTATTTTTATTTTTTATTGTACGACGGGAAAGCGCTTAGCCTTCATCTTACCTGGAAACAAGTTAAGATAAGGCTGAAGGTGGAGCCGTACTTCACCCGGAATCCTCAAACAACTGAGGACCTGGCTATCTTATCTCTATAGATGCCGGAACACAACATTTTTTTAATTCTTAACGCTTAGGGGGTTAAACATTGCGATGTCAAAAATATCTCTAATTGCTGCCCATTTCTACTCCAAGGAAATCCTAGATCGAATGCCTTGCCTTGAAGCGGTTGATAGCATCAACCGCTTCAAGGCAAGGCATAAATAATGATTTATTTTGTGATTTATTCACGTCGAAATTACAAAATGAGCTGAGCAACAATTTTGATATTGTAAAACAACAAAAAATATAATAATTCCTTCTAAAGAAGAGACCTTTGCCCAGCAGTGGAACACATTGGGTTAATATTGTTAATAGATAATTGTTTTAAATCAGAAATAAATTAATATTTAAGCTACTTCATTTCTGGGATTTATCACGCGGGAAAAGATTTTTTGCGAATTAGCAAAGGCTCAGATAAGGGAATGATGACAGAAACAATTTGATCTACTCTTCCATTCACTTCTGTCAGTCATCATCAACTCCTTTCACACGTACCTATGTTTTTAATAAAAAAAAATATTAGGGTAACATCAAACAGCCACAATATAAATCTTAAAATATAACAGTAGATGCACATAAAGTTGGTAATACTGTGCCGCACAGCGATGACCACATATTAATCTATTACAATTAAATAAATAATACAACTAGATGGGTTACAACCACCCGTGATTGTAACCCATCTAGCTGTATTATTTATTAATTATATTATATTTACTAATTATAAATATAAAAAATAAATTAATGAAGTTAAATATTAATAAATAAGTTGTCAAAATTACGAACTATAAGAGAAGAAGATAAATGGAGAGATAAAATTAGAATATAATATTGAAGGTAAAATTAGTGCAAGAAGGTAAATGATACAAATTAAGATAAAGGCGCAAATATAGTGGTCTCGACAGAGCTTACCTATTTGAGCCTTTTGGGGTGGAGACCTTGGGTCCGTGGGGAGCCGGTGCCCTCCGGGTTTTCAAAAATATTGCGGGGCTTTTGATTGAGGCGACACGTGACCCAAGGGCTGGCTCTTATTTAGGCCAGCGAATTAGCATAGCTATTCAGCGTGGCAATGCAGCCAGTGTCTTGGGCACGCTTCCGTCTGGTACTGGTCTGGAACAGTTGAGTTACCTATAGGTTGTTTGTAACGGTCGTTAGGTAATCTGACTGATTCCTTTGTACATAGTTAGTTTAATTGTACTTTTTATTGAATAAATGTTATTACCTATATAATAAAGTAAAAAAAAATAAGATAGAGTGCAATCATGTGAGGTTAGCACATCATTACATCTCATTTTCGGTCATTACATAGTCAAAAAGAAATAGGACAATAATTTTTGAAGACAAACTTCTTTAGTAGTATTGTGATTTAAAACTGATTGAAACGAAAAAGCGATAATAATATAATAGGATTTATTTTATGTTTTTGAAGTGAAGTAGAGCTCCTTGTAAAAATCCTGTAGGGCTCATCCGGAGAAGTACCATACATATTTCAGACGCCAAAAAGCATTGCTGTGTTCCGGTTGGATTGGTTGTTGGTAAGTTGCCGGTAAAATTACGGGCACGCGAGGTTTAACACCTTCATGCCTCAAATCGATGGGCGGAATGCAAAGCCGCGTACCTATTCCATGCTCTTAGTGGATGTGACCTACGCAGTAAGGATTCGTTATAATCAAGAGATGCACTTAACATAACGTGGACGTCTTGCTCCGTCCTCCTTGGTGTAGGTATTGTTCTAGTTCTAGCGGACCCCGGGAGGGCGGCTGACACATTGTGGCATGTGCAGCCGTAGCACCACGAGTGCTGGGGGCGACTGTGGGTGTCGTTCCCGGGACGTGCTTTAAAGGCGATATGCGAGGGGGGCACCGAAATGTTCTATAGAGAGTTGTCGGAGCCCCTCGACACGCATCGAGGCCGGCCACCGGAGTGGTTTTAGTGAGTCGACGAGTCCGTCATCCTCACACTACCCTTTCGCATCCCTCGGTGCGTTAGGGTGTCTGCAAACAGATTTCCCCCCGTTAAAAAAAAAGGTATTGTTCTAGTGTAATGTCATATTATACTTACTTGAAGCTCGGTAACTTTGATAAATTAACCTACTCCTGACATTTAATTCGTCTCATTCTCTCGCAGTTTCGATTTCCAAAAGATTAACGCGTAGGTATTAACCGACTGCATGTGAACTGCACTTAATGTATTTTTAAAAGTGATGTATCAGCTCTTGAATTCGAGGCTTGTCTAAGCAAGGATGAGGTCTACGATGGATCTCGCTTATTGAAGATTTTTATAAGAACGTCGGACGCTGATAGTTGTTTTTTTTTTGCAGCGCACATTATAAATGGTTTTTGGTAATGCATAATAAATGAAATATAAACCAGGTGTGGATATTACAAACCTTCTCTAAATATGAAGAGCGCTACGGCTATATCTGTGCTGGTTTATCCAGTTTAAATAATGCGTAAAGATGATGTCTTAATTCAATCCCCAGGGGGGGTACAATATGATCTTGATTTGGTTGGTAGGACTTTGTTTAGTCTACCTGGACTCTACTTCTGTCGCCATAACAAACAATAAGACAGTTCCTCAGACTGTATAGGATTCCAAGTTAAGTGCGCGGTGGTGGAGGTGGAGACTTTCGGACTTATCTTGACTTGAAACCAAGTGGGATGAAAGCCAAGCAAACATCAAAACATTCAGCAAGCGAAAGTGATATTTATTTTCAAGATAAACCGGCCAAGTGTTAGTGACACACGCACACCTAGGGGCACCCACAGTTCAAGACAAAAGATGCTGGTATTTTGCATAACTGCTTTTACGTTTCAGATAAAATAAAAAATTACGGGATGAATGTAGGTAGGTGGTAGGTACTTATGTAAGTAATAAGCACAAAATAGTGTGGATACTTCATGATTATTAATCAGTCCCATCCAAAGAATAAGTTTTTAGTTTCAATATATTCACAATCATTATACCCTACAAGCTTTGTTTAATTTGGTGCTAGATGACGCTGTGTGAAATTAATGTCCTGTAATATTTATTTTATATATTTGTTTGTTTTTTCCTGATCTAAGTATCCTCATTACAAGCATATTACAAGCTATGCTTAGTTTGGGACTAGATGGCGCTGTGTGAAATAAAAAAAAAAAAAAAAAAATTTAGATCAGGAATATACGGAGATCTTAGGTCTCTATTAACATTATACGACATTAATCTCTGTTTATGACACCGGGTATAGGGGTTGGTTATTTTCCCTGACCTACTTATTATGGTTTTACTACCTACTCACATAGTTATTATAAACTAAGTTAGTTTTTTCCCTGGTATGATAATGATAATTAAGGTTAGGTACCTACCTACCAAATCATAGCCAAATAACCGCTTGGTACCGTAACTATGAAGCCAAAAAAATCACACCTCGCGATCCAAAACTAACCTAACCATCAATTTTATATTATACCTTCTTAGTTATTTTTTTCCAAATTGCTCCAAACAAAGCAATGAACCAATTTTCAAACTTCGAACCTATTTGAACTCAGAATCAGAAGCCATTCGGACCGCCCAAGACCACCGGATTGGCTACTACAACATTGTATGGCTTCAGCTCGTAACTCTGTCTATCCTTTTTACACACTAGTAATTTCACATTCTATATCGAGTGCCTCTCCCTCTGTCACACAGATTACTACTGTACAAATTGCAGATGGCTCACTGTTTTTATACGTGCATTTTCAGAATAATTTTAGGGCATTCTAATACTTTGGGTATCCAACAAAATTAAGTTTTATATCTATAAACTTAGAGGAAGGTTTCGATTGTGTTTTGTATGGCTGTTACGTCGTTTTATCGGGCAGGGGTTTAGGCATAATTTATAAAACAAAGTTTTTTCGCCAACCTCTAATAGTTATGGCGTATAGGTACCTACTTTTTTAAATTCTAAAAGCGTTTTCCTGTGAGCGAGTGTTAATAATTATTCCTTTATCAAGATCATTGAATTTTAACATACTAGTTGGTGACTGTCCATCCGTTGTTTTGAAACATTAAAATATTATGATTGACCATTTTTTTTCATCGTCTGTATAAGGAGCCTATAGGAATTTGTTTAGATAGGCAGGTAGGTAGGTACTTATCTACTGTTGATTGTAAGGATGCAAATCCACTTTCGTTTATTTAAATTTAAAATCAAACTTTCTATTCAAAATACAGGGTTTTTTATGCGTGGAACCGTAAAATAGAAGTAACCTATGCTACTCCTTAGAGTATCAGCTATCTGCCAGTTCTGTCAAAATCAGTCCATAGGAAATATTAGATACATCGACAAAAAATAAGTTATACATATAATTAAGTCTACTACTTTATGCTACCATAATGTCCTATGCGTGTTCAATGGATTCATGAGGGGTACAGGCCAGTCCATAACAGCGAAATCTTGTTCCCTAATGACAGTTGATACAAGTAACATCGTGGCATACCTACAAGTATGAATTCCTGAAGAAGTTGAAGTTGGAATTCCTGGCCCATTGGCCTCTGTGCGGGATAATGACAGCTCCCACTCATTTTAGTATTTCGTCACTGTCACGTTTCCTCTAACTCAAATGAGATCAGTTCGCACGCCCGTATGGGCGTGCGAACTGGATACCTGCCCATACCATGATTGTCCCACCTTGATACAAATGCACCTCATGTGGATGCCGGAGACGGCTCTATCTGTCTGCCAATAATTTGCCAAACAATCTGAAATCTGGATGAAATCCAAATTCAAATTATTTATCCAAACCGAGACTTATCAGAAAAGAGCACCATTGACCACATTCATGTGTACCTTAACCGCCTCTGTAATCTAGTGGTTCAACTCACCGATTTCAGATCCAGAGGTCCCGGGTTCGATCCCCATGGGGAGATACAATTATTGTGCTTGGTTTGGTTGGTGGTAGGACTTTGTTTGGGTCCGCCTGGCTAGCTACCACCATCTTATCTAATTCTGTCGCCATGACAACAATTCTAAAATTGTTGTGTTCCGGGATTTAGAGGTAAGATATCCAGTTCCTCAGTTTGTTGAGGATTTCGGGTGAAGTGCGCCTCCACCATCGGCCTTATCTCAACTTGTAACCAGGTAAGATGAAGGCCAAGCGCATCCCCGTCGTACAATAAAAAAAAAGAAGAAGAAGAAGAAGAAATACATTTATTTGACAAACAACATACAGAGCATTACACATTTAGTAACATAGGTACAATATACGACTACTTATGTCACAATCTCAATCACAAGTAGGTTAGGTAACTAGTTTTAAAAACATAAATAGGTACAAGTATAACATAATAATATATAGGATCCGCTCTGTGCTGAAAAAAACCTACCTACTCCACACCAAATGTTCTCGAGACCACAAAAGTAGAGCTGGAACTTGAAGTGGTCTACAAGAGTGAAGACCGACTTCATGCAACCTTGGGTTAGACCAAGGTTGCATGAATTCTGCCATCTGATGGTCAGTTTGGAGTCTTTGCACCATTTGCATAGCCGTGATGATATTATCTCCTGACTTATTAAGAAAAAAACGATCCTGCCAAGATGCCGTTCCGCGAAAACTCCCTTTCCAAGATACCGTGACCATAACCTGGAGATCGCGTTTTTTTGGTTCGTCGAGAGTCAGCAACCACGGATTGGATAGCGCCAGCTTCCAACGTGTTTAGTTACCTATAGCTTTTATGATTTTCATCAACGTGATATAGGTAAATTAAAATATAACAAATTTCAACAGAAGAGAAAATAAATTGTAAACTTTAAGATATTTTTATACATTTACCGTTTTCTTTGTCTTAAGAATATACATAACAAACATTTCAATTGAAATCCCGCGTATGTTTTTGTTAAATTTGTTTTAATTCTCTTTTTTTTCAAGCCAACGATTATAATATACAATTATACGTATATAGTTTTTGAGTTCTGAAGAATGAATGCTCTAGACAATATCCCTAGATTGTTGTTCTCTATTGTTATTTTTTCCTAATTATTAGTACATTACAATTACAAACACACACTTCAATACGATTAAACCATCCTTTGTAGACCTGTGCACGATCGATAGCAAAAAAAAACTCAAGCTTCCACGACATTTATTTTGTTCCCGTATTTATTTAACAACAATTAATTTCAATTCCTACTTCCAAGCAACCTTTGAACAAAAATGTAAGCGATTACTGTTATTCATGAGTCCTAAGGATGAGAATGCAATAGCAAATTACAATATGGCATGCGTTATTAACATTAACTTGTTTGTTGTTACTCGTTCGTTGCTTAAACGGCTGCCTGACTAGAAAACGGCTGAAGCGTGAGTAGGCGCAACGTTTTCTTGGTTCCGTAGGTCATAAGCTGTACACTCTTGCCGACACGAATCAGAAACAAGCACGTAATTAGACTTGTAGGCCTACTGCCGCTTTAGACGTCTGACTGTCTTTGGTTTTATGTCTGCCTTTTAGTGAATTTTAGATACAGTAGATCAAGATCAAGGGCGAAATATCATGGAATTATCGCGGTGATTCAAGTTAAAAAAAAACTGGGAAGCATAGAAAGAGTGCTCTTCTGGAAGTACCTCTAGATCTAGGCTACATGCCCTATCCTTAACCTTGGAGGGCAGAAAAGAAGCCTTAAAAAATGGTATTTCACACACAACTAGTTTACAAAAGAATAAGATTTCTCAATACTGAAGCATACTTTTGACAGCGAACACTAAAAAAGATTATTAAAAATAAACATCATATTACACGAGGATTAAAGGAGATAAAAGTGTAGGTATATGGACGAATCAGTACACCTTTAATAAGTATAAGCATTTTTTTTTTAATTATTTGAATGACGGCGAAGCGCTTGGCCTTCAGCTCACCTGGTTTCATGCAGAAGGTGAAAACTTTACCTGAAATCCACTACAGTCTGTTAGAATTGTTGTTACAAACCTACGTAAGATGGTGGTAGCTAGCCAGGCGGACTTGAACAAAGTCCTACTCTGACACCGGTGGGCAAACCACTAAACCACAGATTCGGTCACATTCATTGATGGCTGCAGCGGTTTTCCACTGCCCACAGAACCCTACAAAAATCACAAACCGTTGCGTATCGAAGATTTTCTCTAAACAAAAACAGACGACGCGCACGCGCAATACCAGGAATTATAATTATCCAGATTTGCATACAGACTAATTATAAATCATTATTGGACATAATCGCGGGCTATTGTCGACGTTCTTGTGAGCCGTTCCAATCTGTCAGGTTGGAAATGGTATCTGGTGAAAGCTTTTTTTATTTGTAAATGAGTTGATTACTATTTACAGATGCATTTACAGATACTACAGATGCAGAACATTTATTTATAACTCCTGGTCATGAAAATGTGTGTACAACAAATACCTTCTATTAAAATTATAATCTAAATAAATGAGTGTCACAGTTCTGGCAAAACATAAAAATCATTGTGACTATAAAAAGATTTTCAAGTAGCAACTTCTTAAATCTTCTTCAGTATGTTTATAACTTAAATCTAGTTTTCAACGTACTGGTGGATATCATGTTTTGCTTGTGGTATTATGTTGCAAGCAGAGAGTTCCTTAGCAAACAATTTTTAACTTGATATAGGTAGGTATTGTATGTTGCATGTAAGTATATTTAACAAGCCTTATAGCTTAGTTGGTAGTAACTCTGCCATCTGATCTGTAGGTTGTAAGACAAACATTTGTGTGATTAATATATATATTTTTGTTTTGTGTTTGGGTGTTGTATTGTATGACAAGTATGTGTTTACAAAAAAAAAGTACTTAAGTATTCTATCCGTAATCTAGTTCCCATATTACAAGCTATGCTTAGTTTGGGGCTAGATGGCGCTGTGTGAAATTAATGTCCTGTTCTTAATATTTATTTATTTATTGTTACTTATTTGTTTTATTTTATTATTGTTGTTAAATAGACGTATTATAATGTATTGTATTGGTATACCGCCATCCTTGAAAGGCATTATCTCTGACCATCCAACGGTTGCCTGTAAGAGATAGCTGTCAACGAAAACGCTGTTTGTTGTTTTACCAGTGTCGCTTAGATTATGTTTCTTCTACCTGTTTTTTTTTGTGAGTTGTGAATACTACAGAGTTTTCTATCTATCTGTGTGATCTTGACCTATAAGCTTGTCTATCTCTATTCCAGGGCAAAGTGGAGCGAGCTTTCCCAGAAGGCACTGACTATCCCACGCACCGGCAGAACACGGAAAACCGTGTGGCGTCAACAACTGTCTACAACATCCATATGCTTAGATAGAGGGGTCGATTCTTTCTGAGTTAGAGCCGCGACTGCCGCAGCACTTGTGACGATCTTATTTAAAAAAAACATTGAGTGTCTACACGATTAGAAGTTTTCACCTACAAAAAACTTGCATGAATTCTTCAAACTATAGTTTAAACTAATAAAACGCTCTGGACTTTTTTCGTAATATCCCGTGGGTTTTTTTTTTATCCATTCTAACTGCGCCCCTACACTACAAATGGAACCTTACCTGTAGATGTCAAGTCTCTAGGACCTCTAATTTGGGTTGTGCGTCAAGTTTCAGTAAGACGATACAATTTGCTGCTATGAAACTGGGTATTATTGCTAAAGTTCGTCGGTTCACCAAGACAGCTTTTATGCTTATGTACAAAGCTCAGGTCCGATCTTGTATGTAGTACTGCTGCCATCTCTGGGATGACTCAGCCAAGTATCATCTCGAAGCCCTGGACTCGATTGAGCGTCGTGTTGCTAGGCTCCTAGATGATGATTCGCTTGTTGAGGCCAGGAATGAAACTCCTCGCCCTCGATTTGCACGAGTACAATCTTGGAGTATTTGTCTAGAATCAAAAAGTTTCTTTTAGACAAGCGTGACCATCTTAGCCACATCTTTTCTTGTTTTTCAAATAAGCTGATGGTCAAACGCTTGGCTATCACAAAAAAAAAAAGACGGTCAGTCAGCCAGCCACGACGATTTCAATTAACTAGATGTAAGAAGGTATGTATTGTACACAATAATATTCATGCCACTTACTACATTATAATTACCTGTCATTGAAGAATAGCTACAATTCCAAAAACAAACGTAAAGCGATTACGGTTAAATGAGATATTTTTTTCCATTATGAAATAATTAGAAATAACAATTTACGACTGCAAACAGACAAGTAGTTATTTCATTTGTGAGTTGCGTTATAACTACTAAATTAAAACTAGGTAACCTAGGTACAAAAGCTTAGGCGACCGGGACGTTGAATTATTGCACTATAGGACTAGACCTAGTTGTATCGCGATGTAAGCTTAGTCTAATCATTCTGTTCCGGTAGGAAAGATAGATAATATAAGGCTATGCGTAAGGTTGCATTTGATTAGAAATGATGGATCAGCTCTTGTTCTCTAGGCTTGTCTAGCAGAGCAAAGATTAATTATAATATGTAGGTTTTTATATTATATAAGTAGTGTGTATTTTAGCAGCATAGCTTTACATAATCTATTATTATATTGATCCGCCTCTGTGGTCTAGTGGTTCAGTCCACCTATTTCAGATCCAGGGGTTCCAGGTGCGATCCCCATGGGGAGTACAATATATTGTGCTTGGTTTGGTTGGTGGTAGGACTTTGTGTAAGACCGCCTGGCTAGCTACCACCATCTTACCTAATTCTGTCGCCATAACAACAATTCTAAAATTGTTGCGGCATTTAGAGGTAAGATATCCAGTTCTTCAGTTTGTTGAGGATTCCGGGTGAAGTGCGTCTCCACCTTCGGCCTTATCTCAGCTTGTAACCAGGTGCGATGAAGGCAAAGCGCTTCCCCGTCGTAAAAAAAAAACAATTCAGCTAGACCCCTATTGACATGTGCACCACCAACCACCCCTATAGCCATAAAATCCTCTCCATCCAAAAGTAATTTGGAAGAAATCGCTTCATATAAGACCACCAATTGTACATTTTTTGTATAAAGTATTTTCATTCATTCAGTCATTCAAAGATGATGGTACAGAAGGCACTGACCCTCCCGCGCACAGACGCAACACGGCCAACAGTTTGGCGCCGGACTTTAGCCGGAGGGTAGTGGCTAGCCAGGTGGATGTCCTACCACCAGTGTTGTGATCATTCAGCCGTAACCGTAACCGTAAGTCAGATTGCAACTTGATTCAGACAATTTATTTATTTATTTATTATTAATAACTAGAACGGCCAGTGCCACTTACACTACATAACCATGTTTTAAAAAAATGAAAATTAAAACTTATAAAATTAATTGTAGATTATGTAGTAGTGGGTTAAAGTTCAAAAATAATTAAAAATTACAATCAAATAAGTGTCACAAAATTAAATAAAATTATAAATTTCAAACAATATTCACATGTCAACTATCACAAATAATACATAAAAATATAACATTTCATTCAATAGGTACAATAGGTACAAGTATATCATATGTATATTAGTTTAAGGTTATTTATTTGTCTATGAGTTCTAGGATTAGTAAAATTACCATTCTGTACTATCCTAAAGTTACCTGAATATTTTTTTGTTTTGATTATTTATTATTGATACGTTGCGGGGATATACTTTATTTTATATTAATCTGAAAATAGTAAATATTTAGTAGTGGCGAAAACGTGTCGATCTGATTTTTCCAAGAAATAGTCAGATCATTTGGTAAAAAACAACGATTCTGTTGCCCAGATTAGGCCACTAAGAGGAACATCACACCACACGACACTATACCCCTCATAGAAGCTACAGTAAGTACTTCATAAGCGTTATATTGTTTGTTTGTAAAGGTGAAGTCCACGATCATATTCAATGACGTAATGCGTCGGAACTGTTTGACTATTTGACATCCGCATTACCGCCACCTAGCAAGACCCTTCTCTTGTATTTTCCACGTAGAAAATGTATAACACACAACTTGTATTAAGCCACAAGGAGGTCTCGTTAAGATGGTTAGTTTAATTTCACTAAATGAGTGGGACGAATCGTTCACAGGCGGCTCCTTTGACGTGCAAAGCGGGTAATACAAAGGAGTTTGTAATTACTGTAATTTGGGTTCGTTGCTTCTTCTTTCGTGGTTCAGTACCTTTATGTAGGATTACATAGATTATTGTTATCTTTTTCAGGACGTAGCAACAATTGTAGTACTTAGATCCATTAATAGTTAACTTATCAACGTTCTAAATTGATAAGTCTATACCCAAGTTATGGCTAAGGGGAATGGCCTCTCTGCTGATGCAAACAGGGATTTTTCAAATAAGGGTTTTTTTTGGTTTCTTACAGGGTCAGGCAAAGCGCGTGTGATGCATTTAGTATTATTTTTTAATAATAATAGTAAATTTGGCATTTGGTTTTTTGCCTAGAGTGACCTCTTACCATCAGGTGGACCAACTTTGTTGGATAAAAAACCCGGCCAAGTGTGAACACGCTCACAGAAAATTTTGAGCCACATTCAAGGCAAAAAATCACGTCTTTTGTATGGGTAAATCATTAAATTCGTAATTGGCCTTCATCTCACCTGGTCAAGATATACTTAGGCCGAAGGTGCAAGCGGCTACACCCCGAATCCGCAAGGGACTGAGGTTGGCTATCTTATCTCTAAATGCTGGAATACAACAATTGAGAATCGCTGTATGGCAACAAACTAAGTAAGATGGTGGTCTGTGGAAATTTCAACTAAGTACTATTAAAGAGATAAAGGCGGAGCTGACAGACGGACGAACCAACAGCGGATGAATAACATGCAACGAGTAGACACAAAGCGTAGATGCCTTCGAAATATTTGCATTTCGTAAGTCTGTGACATCAGTTATTTCAACCAAAAAAGTTAAGTAGCCGAAATTATTGAAAATTGCAACGTTATCGATAATTATCCGACAATCGGACACTCCACTGAATTACCAACATTTAGTTTTATCGGATCGAGGCCAGCTGACAATGTGGCTTTTTCATCGATTAGTGTTACACGGAAGGGGAGTCAACTTATTTTTGTACATATTTATTAAAAACATACTGTTTATTCACAACAATTTAAAATAATACCTATGTATACAAATAAACTAACTATGTACAAAGGAAGCAGTCGGATTACCTAACGACCGACCAAACGGCAATTAGTTGAGTTACCAAAAATACAACATAAGTTAACTCAACTGTTCCATCATCATCATCATCATCAACCTATCACAGTCCACCGCTGGACGTAGGTCTCTCCCAAGGTGCGCCTCTGAGCCCGATCTTTGGCCTTTCTCATCCATTCTCTGCCCGCCACTGTACGAACGTCATCGCTCCATTTAGTCGGAGGACGTCCTACACTACGCTTGCCTAGACGTGGTCTCCACAGAAGAACTCGTTGTCCCCACCGGCTATCGGTATTGCGACAAATATGGCCAGCCCACTGCCACTTCAGCCTGCTAACTCTTAGCTGTGTCGACCACCTTGGTTCTCTGTCGGATTCTATCCTTTAGAGAAACGCCAAGCATAGATCTTTCTATCGCACGCTGAGTGATTTTCAATTTGTGGACTAGCCCTATTGTCAGTGTCTATGTTCCAGACCAGTACCAATCGGAAGCGTCCTCAAGACACTGGCTGCATTGCCACGAATATGTATAGCTACGCTATTACGCTGGCCTAAATAAGAGCCAGGCATTGCCTCAATAAAATTTGATTTGTACATTTTTTTTTAAATATAATGGGGTAATTGAGAATACAATATACCTTTTATTTTAGGATACATACCGTTTTAACTAGACCGTTCTAGAAAGTTTTTTATAAGTCTACTCCTAAAGAAGACTATCCGATAAAATAACGCCAGTACCTAATTTCCTGAGCTTTAGAGCTACGCGTTTGAAATTTTCAGGATAAGTTTATTGAAAAGCCTTGATAGTAGGAACATTGCAAAAAAGTTGAAAATCTTTTTGAATCATTTTTTTCGAGTACTTATTGGCAGTTTTTTTATTTTTAATTGTACGTCGGGTAAGTGCTTGGCCTTGGATTGGCCTTGGATCTCACCTGGTTACAAGTTGAGATAAGGCCGAAGGTGGAGGCGCACTTCACCCGGAATCCTCAACAAACTGAGGAACTGGACATCTTACCTCTAAATGCCGGAACACAACAATATTAGAATTGTTATTATGGCGACAGAATTAGGTAAGATCATTGGTAGCTAACCAGGCGGACTTAAACAAAGTCCTACCCAAACCAAGCATAATATATTGTACTCCCCATGGGGATCGAACCACCCGGGACTTCTAGATCTGAAATCGATGGGTTGAACCACTAGACCACAGAGGCGGTTATTTTTCATCAAGAATACCTTCTCTTCCTTTTATGTGCTGTGTTTATTGTCTGTCTGAAATTCGGCACATCAAACCAAAAAAACTTTTTAATTACAAAGTAGCTTAGTTGGTGACTAGGCCACGAAAAATATGGAAGGAAGCAAGATATCATATTAGTTGCCAAATTCCATTTCAAGCGACTGTCACAGAAGGAGTGTCACGTTTTTAGAGAGCATATAAAAAATGTGTCTATTCTTTTTGCACTGCAGCCTGAACGGATTGCTGATATTTAAGTATGACGTGGAGTCATTTGGTTTGTATGAATTATTGTGGGAAAGATATACATAATTTTTGAAATGAGTTGTATTAAAAATTTAAGGGAGGATGAAACAACAAAATGTTTATTTACTACAATATAGATAACAAAGGAATTAAAAACTTGGCAGTTGATCTTAAGTTTTTTCAACTTTCAATTAGTAGCAAAGTGTAAGACATAAATGTAATTGTTATTAAGTATTACTTCTATGACATTCATCAGTAAATGTAATCATACTTTAATAAAACATACAATTACATTTTGTGAAAAAAATAATAGAAACTGCCCCTTAATCCTAGTTATCAGACGTAAAGTAACGAGTCTTTATCAAGATTATAAAAGAAATAACGCTATTTTATTGCACACACTTTATCAATTTATCAAACTCACACACAAAGGTGACTCTATAAAATATATTTAATGTCCATTCATATGTTTTTTTAGAAGCGTTGCAAGCTAAACTATAACACACAATTATAAAATACAGTACATAAAAGACAAACCAAAAATTCTGTTCTAATTTACAAATTTTATAATGATACAAAAACAACCCGCGATCCCCTCGCGGGTTGTTTTTGTATTTTTGGTTGGAACCCGCATCTTTTCCTCAAGCCGGAACCATTTTGACCAATTGAGCAATCGAGCCTGGGGCCTAACCATTACAACTTCTAGCGTTCTACTAGAGACTTTTTTGCTACTGTAGCACACACACACCTGTTACTGTTATGTGTTTCATTTATTTTTAAGTACCTACCTACCTTCTTAATTTTCTTCTTAGTTTTTTACCATAAAATATGTTTGTACTTACCTACTATGTTTTTATCGTTTTGTGATGTTGTGTAGTGTGCTATATTAAGTGAATAAATGTTATCTATCTATCTATCTATCTATCTATCGTTCTCGTTTTGACATTAAATTACTTTATTTTAGTCTCGTTTTTTCTACACTGGAGAAATAGTGACAAAAGTAAAGTAATATCAAAGCAAGCATGCTATAAGAGTTTTTGGTACCCAGGTGCATATTCAGTATTTCAGATTCATTTTTGTGTCATATCCACACTCAACTTGAGCACCAATGTTGTGACCACGTGCTATCACTTGAAAAACAAAAATATAATAAAAAACATTCAGTATTTTACACGTAACAAAAATACAAGTTTTGTGGTGGATAAGATGCTCCTAGTGCTAAGACCACGTCAACAGAATTGCTGGCTTTTGCTAGCGGATGCTATACAGGACTTGTAGGGCCCTGTGATGTCAAAGTCCAGTGCCACGCAGTTCGCTGTGTTCCGTGGGTGTGCGGGAGACTAGTGACCTCTGGGTCAGTTCCATCATGGACTTTATCCGTGTCTGTGCAAGTGACTGGTAATGTTTTCAGTTCAAGCTTACCCATTTCATGTAAAGCGCAAGTAACGAGTAAATACGCTATATGGTACCATCGGCGGTCATATCTCTCGGACTGTGTTTCCGCTTTAACAACCTTGATGCCTTTTAGAAAATAAATTAATAGACACCTGGATAGGCTCGCTCCATCGTAGATTTCATCATTGTCTGTAAGTTTCAAGGTCAAAAGCCGACCTAGTCTCAATAAAAAGAAATACGAGCGATCTCTACCAAACTATTAATAATCAATGATGTGTCAGGTTTTGTCCGTTAACTCTTGCGGAGGTCAATATTTTTCCAAGGTGTCCGAAGATTTGCGTGTCCTCCAGCAGAAAGCTCACGTCACCGATTACGATGTGTATCGCAACGTCCGTTATTAAAGTAGTTATTGTATTCATTTGGCTTGATGTTATGCAACATGTAACATAGCTCAGTTGGTAGTAGCTCTGCCTTCTGCGCTGTAGGTTGTGGGTTCGAATCCCACACAGGACAAATATTTGTGTGATGAATAGCTGATGATATCTATATGATATAGATGTCTGGGTGTTTGGATGTTGTATCATATAGTACGTATTTATTAACAAAAAAAAATGTATTCAAGTATTCTATCCGTAATCTAGTTCCCATATTATAAGCTATGCTTAGTTTGGAGCTAGATGGTGCTATGTGACATTAAACATGTAACATAGCTCAGTTGGTAGTAGCTCTGCCTTCTGCGCGGTTGTGGGTTCAATTCCCACCCAGGACAAACATTTGTGTGATAAATGTAGATGTTTGTTTTGTGTTTGGGTGTTTTATCATATAGTACGTATTTACAAAAAAAAAAAAAGTGTATTTAAGTTTTCTATCCGTAATCTAGTTCCCATATTGCAAGCTTTGATTAGTTTGGGGCTAGATGGCGCTGTTTTTTTTTGCGATGGGTCATTGATGTTCCTGGGTAGGAGATTTTGTTAAAGACATCTTAAAGATATTTTTAGGGGATTATCTCATATGTTTTTTTGTTAAAAGGTGTTATTATTCTGAAAAAGTCAACATTTGGCCTTTTGCGGATTCCGGGTGAAGTGCGCTTTCAACCTTCATTATCATAACTTAAAACCAGTTGAGATGATAACCACGCGCTTCTTCGACGTACAATAAAAAAACATTTTGTTCTAACTTTTTTATTAAAAAAATATAACTAGTAAATGATACTCGTACTATAGAATTATATATCGGTCTTTAGTCTTTGAGCACATTCAATACAAACAAAAATACAAAACTTTTCTTTGTACAGTAGCGACTATATTTTTTAAATATACGTAGATAGACTGTTCCAGCTTACTAACGCCGATTGGTATGATAATTAGATTCCTTTTATAATTATAAGGATATTAGGATAAATATCTCTTTATCTTATGCACATACTACTGATGCTGTTTAATATTGTATTATAAGTATAATGCATGCAACACTGATATTATTGTATTCTCATTATTTATAATATTAATTCGAGAAGCGGGTATTTATCGCGTATTTTAGCTATATTTATCCCGACGTTTCAGCATTCTCATTATTTGTCTTCTATCTAGATTTAGACCAAGATTTGAAATAAAACTACCAGATTTTAATTTAGTGTACGGTGTAAAGGTTTTATGCATTGTTCATAAAAAGTTTCTTAATTTTTTGTAAGTATTCCTTCACAAACAAACAATGTGACATTCGTATTTAACCTACTAGGTATACTACTTGCAGCGTCTTGTATGAATCGTCCTCACGCGTGGACAGGAAATCGGTCTGGTTTTCGCGGAGAAGCAGGTTTTCACTGTTTATCGGGTACTGTCAGCAAAAACGACAGCTAAACCTTATTTGATTTCTTATTACAACTTCATGAAGGACACAAATTAAATGTTTATCTTGATGAGGGTTTGAAACTGTCATGGTTATATACTTTATAATAATTAAATCCCTCTTATATTTTTCTGCACCAGAACAATCTAGGAGTTCAGTTTGTGGTAAGCATATTACATATTAGGCCACATATTTACTTGTTTTTCAAGTTAGCTGGTGGTCAAACGCTTGGCTATCACCATTAAAAAAATAATGGTCAACGTAGTGTTTTCATGGGTTGGTGAGCCAAAATGGGTGAGCTAATAACCGGGCATTACGTGTGCTAGGAGGAAGTCTACGATGAAGAAAGCTTTTCCAGAGGCTGCATGTCAAAGGGAATGGCACTCGGACCGACGAACACAGCACAGTGCACTGCTGGGTGCTGGACTTCAGCAGAAGGATAGTCTAAGCTTTTTGGGAAGGCTCGCTCCCTCCTTGACCTTATCCTTGTCCAGGCAAGCCCTGACGTCAAGAGCTGACCCATATTAAAAAAAAACAACACGTTAAAAGCCGGTTGAAGTACTTTTTTTTTTTCTATATTTTTACTAAATTCAATTTAGTATTCTTTTTTGTTATCCGTACCAACACACGTGATATCATTTCACGAGTTTGCGACTTAAGTACTAATTCAGGGCTGAGCCACCGCCATCCGTCATCGCGCGATAAGCTATGAGCCCTTTAATTACCGCCGACAAAGGTCCGTTTTGCACCTGACTCCTAAGATAGTTTAATATTTTGTTAAACTTTAAACTTTTATGTATTAAAAACTATTAAGTGTTTGTTGATCAATTAATCAATAGCTTTTTATCCCACTATGAAGATAATCCTCCTAAGAAACTGAGGATTTTGATAAAACGTCCACGCTTGGCCGAGGTGTTGAAATACACATAAAAGTTCAATTTGAGGAGGATTTTGCTTCGTTAACTAGTAAGGTTCTTGGTAGCCGTCTTCTACTGATAGTATTGGTAGGGGTCTTAAACTAAGCCTGTCCCTTATTTTATTTTTATAACATTGCTTTATTTTGTACCCATCATCTTCCTGCCCGCTATAGTAAGAACATTAGTAGGATCGACACATGTTTTCTTCTTCCACTCCACGAACCAGGTGGGATGAAGGCTTAGCGTGACCCCATATAATAAAAAACTCTCCTTTTTCATCACTCACTCCTTTCTTGCTCACATAATCTATCCATATCTTCTTCGGCCTACCTCAACACTCTTATCGTTACATGGCTTTCATCCCTCCTCAATACATGATCACGCTAAACTATTACTTTCAATTTATCTGTCACTTACTAACCCTTACTTAACGAGACGTTAAGAATCAACCCCTCTAACTGAGCCCATGGATGTCGTAAAAGCTGGCTAAGGGATCTCACCAGAAAAAGGGCAGCATCTTTTTTCTGCGTAATATACCGTAATATTACTGCAATCACTAATCCGCCTGTCAAGCGTGGTGATTATGATTAACAGGCCTCACAGCTCAGTTGGTAATAGCTGTGCCTTCTGCGCTTTAGGTTGTTGGTTCGATTCCCACCCAGGGCAAACATTTGTGTGATGACTATTGATAATTGTTCTGTGTTTGGCTGTTGAGGCTTTATCCGTGGTCCCACTGCTTTAACCCCCTGAGGGGTTGTTGCATTGTGTGTTAAGTACCTATGCATTTACAAAAAAAAAAAGATGAAATATATCCGTAATATAGTTCCCATATAATCCCATATCCCTATCCCATATTTCTTAATTTGATTCTTGTTTAACATGATTTTTGCAACAACATTTTACATTCTTGAGTGAGGGAGGCGTCTAAGCTTCACACTGTTATATCTCATCGCCTTTATAACGTTGCCGTTTATTCTCCACATTCAATTATTTTCCCATTAGTAGAAAATATTTGCCCCAACACCACACTGGGCTAGACTTATGCTAGTAATGCTATGCTAGCTAATATATGTGCAGGAAACTGTACTTGTAGGTACTATGTTGCACTTATTGAAATCTTCCTTATATTTAATGAGACATTGTTTTATAGCTTTGCGGCTACTTACAGCTATAAAGTGCACTTATGCGTTTTATTACAAATGTCCCATCATTTACTTTAGAGAAAGTTAGTAAACGAAGATACATTATGTCACAGTCAAAGTGGAATCACATGTTCGATATAAATATTATATATGCCTAGTAATATCTCAAGCGCAAACAGTGATTTCTTTGAACAAATCCGAGTAATGAAGGAATCATATCTACATACCATGTTTTTAGTATCTACATTACCCGGTTTTGTGCTAAAAATATTTTTTGTATGTACGAATAACGAGGGATTTATGATGATGAGCTAGCTTTTGTCCTAGGCTTGTCTAGGTCTTGGTCAGAGCAAAGACGACGATCAGGATACTTCTACTCAGGAACAAGCTTTCCCAGAAGGCACTAAGCTGTAGATGGCAAACCGTTTAGCGCCAGTCTTCAGCAGGGGGATCTGGGACGCTACCGCCGACGGCGAAGCCGATCTCCATTGATGGCTTAAAATTAGCTTCATGAGAACTAGAAACGATTTTTACCGTCAAATGTACTGAACGGATAGGTTTCATAACATGTGTACACTTTTGAGATGGGAAACGCCATTTTGGATATGACACATACCCGGTAGGTAAAAATCGTTTCTAGTTCTCATGAAGCTAATTTTAAGCCATCAATGGAGATCGGCTTCGCCGTCGGCGGTAGTGTCCCTGTAGCCAGTTGGACCTTTATAGGTCATTGTGGTCATTTAGCCGTAACTGTAAGAAATAACCAACGATTCCGTTGCCCGGGGAGCACTAGGATGAAGATCCCACCTTATACCATATTAATGTTGCCCCACGTAATCGAACTAGCAAGAGTTCTTGTCCTCCTTGTGTGCTGGTCACGATTCCAAAAATTAAAAACAAACACTTAATAGGAAATCGATAGACCATTTAAATCGGAAACATTTTGATGAATGTTTCAATGTTTTTTTTCCGTTTTAAGGTTCTGTTTATAATAAAGTGCCAAGTGATGTGCTAAGCTTGTCAAATAATAAATTCAAAAATTTTGTAAAACAAAAGCTGTCCAGGAAAGCTTATTATAAAATTTCAGATTACCTAGAAGATAAGAAAGCCTGGCATTAAAAAAAATGAATTTGCTCCAGTGAATAAATTTTAATTAGTATTAGATAATTTTAAGCTATTGTCTTGGATCATGAAAAAAAAAACCAGCCCGAGGTTCTTGCCTTTCTTCTTGTGTGCTGGTCGCGATTCCGAACAGGCGGTAGATTTGACGTTTCAAAGTGATCCTAAAAAATCTTACTGAATAAATATATTTGACTTTGACTTTGTACACATTGGGTACCAACGGGACCCTATTACTTACCCTTAAGGCTCTCCTGTCCATCTTTTCGTATTTCTGTCAGTGGGCTGTATCTCATGTTGTGCAGTAGGGAGACAGATGTCTAGCTCACTCAGATATATAGATGATGGATACTAAGAGAGTGATTTCTACTTTCGTTACAACACATGGAAAATTAAAATTAGGTTACAGATTCACGTTTTTTTTCCCTTCAATGATTCAAGAGTTTTTTTTATAATAAACTATGCACAGTTTTAAATAAATTTAAAATAAAAGGGGTAAACAATGACGTTGTTTGCAAGGGGATTTAAGAAACGTGATTTTTTGTCTTGAAATGTAGTTCAAAATCCTCGGTGTACATTTTTGCACTTAGTACCGACCAACAATAAGAAAAATAGCAAATGAACCGTCATTTCGCTATATTTCTTTCAATTCTACTTCAACCGCAACATAATACCGACAGAGCAGTGTTAGTAATTAATAATACCGCATTACGAGCTGCAGTGACGTTTACACGAGTTCGTGTACTGATGATATACTGCGCCGGCGCAACTTAGCAACCGCAGAATATCTATGTTTCTGTGAGTTATTTTTTAAATTTTTACATAAAAACAAATATATATATATATGTTTCCCAGTTCGCCTTTAAGTTAGCTATTATCAACCTCTTACCCCAAGTCTAACGCCGTAACAATGATTCTAAATTGTAATGTTCCGGCATTTAGTGGTAAGATAGCCAGTTCCTCAGTCCATTGAGGATTCCGATAAGAGACCCGAGTACAATGTATTGTGCTTGGTTTGGTTGGTGGAAGGACTTTATTTAATTCCGCCTGGCTAGCTATCATCTTATCTAATTCTGACGCCCTAATAACAATTTAAAAAAAAATTGAGTTCCGGCATATTATAGAGGTAAGATAGCCAGTTCCTCAGTTAGTTGAGGATTCCGGGTGAAGTGCGCTTCCACCTTCGGCCTTATCTCAGCTTGTAACCAAGTGAGATGAAGTTTAAGGGCTTACCCGTACAATAAAAAAAAAAGTGTTATAATAGGCTATGTACTTCCCCATCAGACAAAAAAAATGTTAAATCTATGCTGTTTATGTATGCTGCGTTTTGTTACTATTCCTCCAATTCTGGTGTGGCAGTGGTGACTTGAAAATCAACCTCTCCAACTCAGCCCACGATTGTAGTATAGGTCGACTAAAGGATCTCGACTGAAAAAGGACCGCAGTTTCTGTGTATTATGTAGCATGTTTACTGCAATCACCAAACCACCTGTCAAGCATGGTGATAATGGCAAGTTTCTAGTCTTTTAGGAGGCAATGTTCACTGAACATTACACGATAAAGGAAACTGGTACTTATGAGTATTCGATTCAAATTTGAAATTTAAATTAATTGCGTAGTGATCATCATTACCTTCATCTCAGCACATACACGTGAGCGTAGGCCTTCCCTCATTGAAGCCATAAATATATATATATCCAATTCAAAATATTGTATGACCTTATGTCTAACTTTTGTCTTAGTAAAAACAATGGAGCAAAATGCAGCCTAATAACTTTACACGCATTCAAAATACCGCATTTCGATACACTTCGCGTAAAAAAAACATCTGCTTATTTTACACTTCAACAAAACGAACGTATGTACACAACGAATTCATTGAAAAACGACCCCAAGAAACACTAAATTACAACTAACATTAATGCAACTGCCGGCTTTATTTCAATTCTCAACACGCAGAACAAAAAAATATATATTATATCGATATCATAAATTCAGTAGCGACGCATTAGCAGGCAGGAATACACGACCTTTGCCAAAGATAAGCGGAAAAAAATAAAAACATACACCGACAGAGGCTGAAGCGCAGTGTATATAGAAGTGTCAAAGTGACATGTGACATGCACGCAGATGCGCGCGCCAAACGTATTCGAAATTTTTATTTTTTTAGCCGGAGTGAAAGTAAGTACTTTCATAGAATGGTAAACAAAACCAATTCCCTTATAAAGCGTAATTCGGTTGAAATTTTAAGGGAAAAATGGGGTAGGTGGATGGGTGGTGGTAGGTCTACTTCGGTGGGCAGCCCCAGGCAACGGGATCGCTGACTTTTGCTAGGTTACAACTGAATAATCACATCACAGGTGGTAAAGACTTCTAAAGGATCCTACCGAAGTCCGGCTCCAAACGGCTTGATATATACCGTCATTGCGTGGGAGAGCAAGTGCTTTCTGGGAAGGCTCGCTCCTTCACATGCCCTAGCTAGACAAGCTAGATGTCTAGAATTAGAGTACTTACTTATAGAGTCTAACCCATCATTCATAAAAAATCTATAGCTATTTCAATTCAAACATGCATATAATTCAGTTCATACAAGGCCAAAACTAATAACCCAACTAGCCAAGCGTTTGACCACCAAATCAAAAATAAAGATATGGCGTAAGATGGAGCACACTTGTCTATAAGATGAACAGGTTTTTCACTCTGGACTTGAAGACTCCAAGATTGTATTGGTGCGGGGAACAGACGAGAGCAAGGAGTTCCATTCCTTACCAGTATGATAAAAGTAGAGGCAAATCGATGTGTTCGACACATCGATAGTCTGCTAGTCCGGTGATGGAAAGAGGAAGGAGGGATTTATAGAACACAGACAACCTGAAAACCCGCCGTCTGTGATCTATGCTCTTGAAATTGACCTCAACGAGCGAACTATAGACTAGCAGTACGACGCTCAATCGACTCCAGGGCTTCGAGCTGTTACTTGGCTGAGCCATCCCAGAGATGGCAGCGGTATTCCATACAAGATCGGACCTGAGCTTTGTACAAGCTTAAAAGTTGTCCCGGTGTGAAGTACGTACCTTAGCCAGGATACCTAAGTTCATTATAGAAAGTTTGGCCTTGACTCAATATGGGAGCCAAAGTTCAGATTAGATGAAAGCTCAACACATAAAAAGCTCAAACTATTATTAAACTGTCGCCTCAGTTAAAATAGGTGCAGAGTGGATTGTTTCTTTTTTGTAGAGAACACACAAACAAGCCTGAGTTTTGTAAGCGTTGAGCCGTACAAGATTTGCGTCACCCCATTCTGACACAAAACTTGAGGTTCATACACTCTACCATCTCTCTACGGAGGCTGCAAATTGAAACAAATTTATTAAAAACATTTTTTTTTGCTCTCTGCCTTCGTGTGCTTTTATGAATCAGTAGGTACCATCTGGGAGCCTTCAAAGTCCAGAGTGAATAGGTTTCTTTTTAGAACACATTTGATATAGGTATTTTCCAAATGAGCTGATTGAAAAATGCTTAGCTATCAGCAATAGAAAGAAACATATAGGTACTGGATTATATATTAGATGTTCCATTTTCCTATTTCTCATGTCATTGAACGGCCTTTTAGTTGTGTAATAAATTTAACCACTTATACGCCATAGGTGGACAAACCAACTTGTCCACCGATATCAGACCCAAAAGACCCGGGTACGGTACCCTGGGGGTACACATTTTTGCTTGATTTAGTTGGTGATTAGACTTGTTTTAACTACGCCTCGCTAGCTACCACTAGCAACCATTACAACAACAATTCCAAATTATTGTGTTCCAGCATTTAGTAGTAAGATAGCGAGTTCCTCAGTCTATTGAGGATTCAATCGAGGTGAAGTATGGTTCCACCTGCCTAATCGTAATCTGACCTCAAGTGAGATGAAGGCCAAGCGCTTCCCCGTGGTACAGTAAAATAATAATATTCGGTGGGTATTCTAAAAAAACACCACCATAACATTTGGTATCAAAATAATAACTTTTTCTCAAGTGGTCATCTTACTTTGATAGCTGAGTTTATAGTTTGATAGAGACCATTCGGCTTTACTGAAGTACTTCGACACCTTACCTGTCAGACAGACTGTTTCATTAAAACGGGCAGGTGTTGATATTTATTCTTCTGCTTATTTGAATTGTCGAGTCTTAATTAATATTGTATGACGTTTTAATCATAATGGATACTATTTTAATATATAAGTACCTAATTACCCGGTATCTCACTGTCAGTTTATAGCTAAAGAGATAATTACATAAGAAGCATGCTACAAGTTATTCTTCGCTTTTTCATTTTCCATAAAAATAAATGTATTTGCGGTGTTATAATACCGCACAAAATGCAATATTCATGCATTTGTGCTAACATAATTATGCATTTGAGCTATACATAATGAAAACATGTAAGTTCCCATGACAAAGTACGTATAAAAGCTGTTATTTCATTAGGTACCGTAAAAAATCCACGACGATTCTGCTGTGTAGGTACGTCAAGCTGTATTCATAAAATATAACCTGCTAGTTTCTTGCAAGGTCTTTCTGCTCTAAATGCAATAAATAGGTTGAACATAATTATGCCGGTTTCACGTCAAAATACTTCAAACTCACGGTAAAATAGAAAATGAATACAATTACCGTTCCTTGCGAAACAGTTTTTGTTCGAATACTTTAATTTGTTCGCGTTTTAAGAAATTGTTTTTGCGGATTTACTTTGAAATAGTTTTAAATGTGGCGTTCGGATACACACTACATTCTGTCGATGTCTATATCTTGTGAAACATTTTTTTTTTTGCTAAAGAAGATGGCACACCAGTATTGTAAATTTTTAAGAGTAGTAAAGGGCTTGTCCTGGGAAGTACCTATTAAAACCGACAAGCTGCATTACTGTATTCCAATTTGAAAGGTATACGTTGCCATGAATATTATGGGTGACATAATTAACATATTTATATTTCAAATTGACGGGCGCAATGCAGTGCCAAGATGTCATTTGTGGATATGACGGTGTATCAATAATATGGATATTTTTTTCATTGGATTTGACTGTGAAAAAAAAATTGTTATCAAACCACCATTATGAAAGAACAACTCGGAATTCCACTGTACAAAACGAGCGAGTTTTGTATTCAGCTTAAATTCTAACCTTTGAAAGGCCGGTACAATATTTGAGTCTCATTACGGTGTCAATACGAGATTAGGGATCAGTCCAATTTCAGAAACAGCCGCTCAATATGTTTTTTCGAAACGATTACAAAGTGCCGCAAGACAATTATTATATTAGGTTGTGGTAGTGATGTGAAAAGCCGGAGAGAGAATATTAGGCAAAAGACGGGAGACAGCAACTTTGATTAGTTTGTCTTACTCCTCAACTAGCTACGACTTATTTTGCTAATAAGACTCAGATACCTGCGATGTCTACAAGAAAAGCGTTTGTAGACGCCATGTGGGTAACCTTGCTATGTAGCTCCTTGTTTACACTAGCTTTGAGACCAAGACAAGAGCCATTAAAAAACACACGCAAAATTTAAATGTGACAGTGATTATATTCTAAACTTTTACCCGTATTGTTTTTCTATACAAGGCGTTTTATTATACATGTTGGTAAAAATATATGCCATGAATAATTCTACGTTACATCTAGTCCAATAGGCTATACAAAGTTACGTAGAACTTATATAGCCTTTTTCTCGAACGAATTTATTTTTTATGCCAATATGATATTAAACACAATCAGTTGATTGATTTAGTAAAACATTTTTATTTGTATTTTTTTATAAATGATGTTTTAATAATGTAGATGAACTAATACTGTTCTATTTTTTTTGTTACCTAATTTGTGCGATACCATCTGAAATGTTTAACTTTCTCTTTTTCGTCCAAAAACGCTTTGAGAGATAAGGCCACACTTTGTACATTCCACTATATCACCTAATATTTGTATTCTGCGATGTAATTTCTCGATACAATGAAGTGTTCATCATTCACTTATCCGACAACTGCAAATCTTGGCTTATTGTAATCCCTATTTGTAAAGATACCTGCCTATGCCGATGTTTTAACCAGTGCCCAAATAATATGCACCACTTGATTGACAGCTTTAAGGTTAAGTGTGGTCTAAAAAAATTCGGACAATTCGAATTTAAGTCAATTCGATTTAAATTAGCTCCGATTATCGATGTTTTGGGGCATATGCTACAATTTTGAATTAAATTTGTGGTTGAATGAAATTGGTGGTTCAGGGAACTTTAGATTTTGGAATATATCGGCTGAATATGTAATTTTATTTAAATAAAATTATATTCTGAAGAATATTCTATTGATTGGGTCATTATTATTTTCGTGGTATTTTCTATACCTAGGTATTATGTTTTCTTTTACCCTACTTCAGCAGCCCATAAATATCGACTGACTGATTATTCATCAAATTTTGAGGGATTGCTTCAATCACCACATTTGTGAGGCGGATTGGTGATCACTGTACCTGTTAGATAATGCACAGTAATGGTGAATTAGCTTCTTCTTTTTACCCGACTGCGTCAGAACGATGGCCGTCTATACTCTGTCAAAGTCCTTCTATACTCATATCAACACGATTCACTTAATTTTCTTGAGAAATTTGTCGTTCTTTCTAATTGGTGCCAATTCGTTTAAGAATTTATTTTCCTTGGTCGTGCTGAACCGCATTTCGTACGAAACGAATTATTTTCTTATCAATCATGGGAGTTGAATATGATAATTATTCTAAATAACTTCCTCCTTTATTCCTTAGATTAGACATGCCTTGGTCAGGTGTGTTGGCTAGTTAGGTAGAGCTTAGGTGTATCAGTTGGCCCGATTACAGGCAACTAGATTAAACTGACCATAATAATTATAATAACACCTTGCAGTACACTTATTTTCTAATTTTGTAATTTTTTATTGATTTGTACGATAAAAAGTTGCCTGTGTCCATATGTGGAGAAAAGAGTATCAAAGAACCAATCTGTATTTATATGGCAATGTTTGACATCCCATATGATATTTATGCATTGTTGTTATGGCAACAGAATTAGGTTAGATGGTGGTATCTAGTCAGGCGGACATAAGCAAAGTCCTACCACCAGCAGTAAACAATGGGCTGTTGATGTGTTTGACATCCCATCCCATCCGACGGGAACTGATTAATATGATAAGAAGTAGCGTATGTCCCAGGTTTCAAAATTTTAGAACAACATAATTATGTGCAAAGTTGCAGCCCTCCCGTTGCTGTGGAGTTATATATACATCATATAACACCACATGAGTTCGATGTGTTAATTCATGTATAATCAATAGGATGACAATTTATTATTTAGGACAGCCTTCGTGTACGAAATCACCGCTAAGCGATGGCGATGATTTCAAGCTTTGTATGGTTTCAGCTTTTTAAAAATTACAATGTTTAAAAAGCTGAATCCATCCCATTATGAGCAATCTTAAAAAACACTGTCCTGTAAGTATTATTTGTTTTCTCGACTAGAAAACAATGAAACAATTTCGATACCTATTCGTTATTAAAAACTCATTAAGATACCTGTCCTTCCGCGATGCGTGGTCCACATAAGATCCAAGCTCTGAGTAGTGATAAATTTTATTAAAATATAGTCGAGAGTCTATTTATTTATTTATTTTACTTTACAAGTCATCTTACGAATCGCACACATAATTAACTTGAAAATTAATCAAGCTACAGACATACATTTTCTTCGTGGTTTATCTTTTGTGCATTTTATATAAAATATAATAAAATAAATCCAACTTCAGTGTTTAGTAAAACCGACTCAAGCGGTCCGCAGCCGGTGGTCCGGTCAGGTGCATCGAGCTAGTTAAAGCTTACAAGACCTGGTTCGCATAAATATTACTTTATTAACATTATCACAACGGCGAATGCGTAAAAAGGCTTGTAATGTCATAAAATTGCAGGTAAGAAGTTTTTATATTTTACCGAAACGACAGATGATACGTTATTACCTCAGTAGGTATCGAACTAAACTGTACCCATATAACTACATTAAATATAAATATAAATAAATATAAATATAACAGGACATTAATTTTACACAGCGCCATCTAGCCCCAAACTAAGCATAGCTTGTAATATGGGAACTAGATTACGGATAAAATAATTAAATACTTTTTGTAAATACATACGTACTATATGATACAACACCCAAACACAGAACAAACATCTATATTCATCACACAAATGTTTGTCCTGGGTGGGAATCGAACCCACAGCCTACAGCGCCGAAGGCAGAGTTACTACCAGCTGAGCTATGAGGCTTGTCAAATCACATGATCACATAGCGCCATCTAGCCCCAAACTAGGCAAAGCTTGTATTATGGGAAATTGATTGCGAATGGAATTCATGAAAACTCTTTGTGTTAACATATGATATAATTATATATTACAAACTAATAAGAAAACAGACTTCGATGAACAATATGATACCATTTCGTTTACCTGGTTGACGTATTTATCTCAATTATTTTGATGACAGATGGACGGACACACCGACAGACGCGTGATCCTATAAGGGGTCCTTTTTTTCCTTACTTTTGAGGTAATACACCCATATCGCTTCAAGTGTGCTTATAATATTTGAAGAGTTCCCTTGAATTTTCCAGGATTCCTTCATCAGAACCTGTCCTGGTGAAGATGGGATCACCTGAGAAGTATACCAACCCTAAAAATACCCAAATAACTTCAAGTGTGCGCAGAATGTTTGTACACAGAACAAACATTATATTCATCACATAAATGTTTGTCTTGAGTGGGAATCGAACCTATAACTACAATCAAACCACACAAACGAATGTTAACGAACTGAGGTCTTGCAATGTCTGTGATTGTGTTAGATTTTCTGTTATTACTTATTATTATCATTATATATATTAAATAAAAAATAAATTTAAAATATTTATTTGGAATCAAACAATATCTAACATTATTCATTAATTTTATAAATGTTAGGGCAATATATATATATTTATATATATTATTATCATATATATTATATTTATCAATAAACAAGCCAACTGCGAGTCAGACACACAAAGAACCAGTCACAGCAGACGAAACAGTGAATTATTTTTCTTTGAAGGTCTCTGACAAGTAAAACTAAAATTAACGTAACATAGTATGATAAGATTATATCAAATGTTAAACCAGCTCCATACATCCATCAATCTACTACAATCATACAAAAACGGTAACAGTACAAAGAAAACCAAGTCAGAACTAACGCCACGGTTCTACAACCTAGCTAAGCTCGAAGGTTAGTCGCATTGCGAAGCTTTAGCTTTGAGACACATCAACTAGATGTCGCTAGTAGTTGAAACAAAAATGTATTTGATGTTGATACATTCTACCGTGTTCGTCAGAGTGAGATAGCACCAGTTAGACTAAATTCATTTTCTATTTTTTTTTATTGTACGACCGGGAAGCGCTTGGCCTTAATCTCACCTGGTAACAAGTTAAAATAAGGCGGAAAGTGGACGTTCACTTCACCCGGAATCCTCAACAAACTGAGGAACTGGCTATCTTACCTCTGAATGCCGGAACACAACAATTTTAGAATTGTTATTATGGCGACAGAATTAGGTTAATGGTGGTAGCTAGCCAGGCGGACTTAAACAAAGTCCTACCACCAACCAAACCAAGCACAATATATTGTACTCCCCATGGGGATCGAACCCGGGACCTCTGGATCTGAAATCGGTGGGTTGAACCACTAGATCACGGTTAGCAGGCGGTTAACAGGCGGAGATGACAGGTACCTGCACACTTTTGGGGCAGGTGTGATCTATACCATATAGCGGTCTACCCCGTGCAACAGTATCGCTGGCTTTTATTAGTGGTACAACAATCTGACCAACGGGAAAAACGGTTCAGTTCAGCAAGGCAGCGGCTGAATAGATAATTTTTCGGTGTAAATAAGGTAAAGTAGTGAGTTAACTTATGAACATATTTATAATGACATTGTATCAACTTCATGAAACCTAAAACTTACAGATAGGTACTATTCAAGTCGATCATTTGTTCACATTTTTGTTTTCATTCTGTTATTTAGACTTGAAAACCTGATTTCGGATTCTATTGCTTTTTTTAATTTAGAGGTGTTGGTTTTGCAATAAATAAAATAAATAATTGAAAAAAAACCCCGTTGGTTGGTTGGTCAGATTGATAGTCAGACTAGGCTGATTATCAATTTGACCACTGGGAACCCATATTTAATAGTGGTAAGTCCTGCAAAGGCCCACCAGTGACTACCCCACCGCCGAAGTCCAGTGCCAAGCACATTGCTGTGTTCCGTTGTTGCACGGTAGAGCAAGTGCCCTTAGTTATTAATCTTTAAGAGATAAGAGAATAATGTTTTGTAAATATCACGGGAACAAATGAAAGGCGGATCAGTGATAGGTATCTACTACCTTAATTATGGAGAGAAATACCATTGCAAACATTTGTACTGTCGCAAGAATCAAACCCACAATGACTTGCTTCTTAGTTGACCAACGCCCACCGAGTTACCAAGGTATTTAAAATAGCCCTTCTTAATGGGTGTGACTTACGCAGTAATATAGGCAAAAGATACACTTATCATCAGGTGGGCTACTTGCTTGTTCCGTATGCTAGTGGTTTAAAAAAAAAACCATTGAAACAAAACATAACGATGTTTCAACTGTAAAAGTGACATCACTGTAACCAGAATTTAATACTTTTACAACGTAAAATTTATAAAAGAATATATGGCTTTTACTGCCTCGGCTGTGACTAAAATTTTACTAGTTTACTTGTGGTACAAGCTATAAGCTTTCACGCAAAACTCGTATCGAACGATCGAAACAATAGGCGTCCGTCTATTAATATAAAAGTCATATCAAAACAACACAAACGTTAGGTAGCATAACTTTTAATCAAATTCTTTACAAACTCCAATATTGGTTATACAAATGTTTTAGAACTTTTACTAAACATCTGCATACAAAAACTACGAAAAAACATGTGGTCACTCATTCCAGTTTAGATTACGCGGACACCTTCATATTTCAGAAGCCCAACTGAACAAACTTGAGCGTCTATAAAATCTCTGCTTTAGGTTTATGTTCGGCTTGCGCAAATATTATCACGTCTCCGAGTTTCGTGCTAAGCTCAAGTGGCTCCCTATACGTCTTCAGAAATTATCATACCCTGTCCCTTTTATATTATACTAGCTTTTGCTCGCGGCTTCGCTCGCGTTAAGAAGTAATATTATAAATTAGGTATAGTTTTTGCGGATTTACTTTTGTTTAGCGTGTGTAAAAAATTAGAGCTTACAAAACTTAAAAACGACAGTACATTCTTCAACTTCTCCATTAACGTTCAGATTTTCTTTAGCCATTTTAAAAAAGTCTAACCGACAAAACCTATACTTAAACAAAACAAATGCCAAATACAAAGCAGAGTCTATAACCAAAACTACTAAACCGAAACAAACCAAATGCAAAATCTCAAAATATTTTCTTAGGGGTCGTCATAGTAGCTTTATGCATGCAAAGTCTCAGCCCGATCGGTTTATAATTGACAAAGTTTCATACAAACTTTCATCCCCTATTTTATCCCCTTGGGGGTAGAATTAATCAAAATCCTTTCTTATTAGATGCCTACCTCATAACATCTACCTGCATGCCAAATTTCAGCCTGATCCGTCCAGTGGTTTGGGCTGTGCGTTGATAGATCACTATGTCAGTCAGTCAGTCACCTTTGAGTTATATATATTTAGAAGAAGATTATTTTCAACCCTTCCTTTCTACCGTATCTCAAAGAGCGTTTTAATTTTTTAGACCAAGGGCACAAGAGAACACTTCGTTTTTCGGAAAATTTTCTACTTGCGAATTCCAAGAGTCTGTGCGCTTGTGCAACCCGTGTCGGTCAGATCATCCAAAGTAATCCACATTTTTTAAATAATTTAAAGTGTCATCATTTTCCTCGACCAACTTGTAATTGTCTCGTTCTCTATTGCTGTTAAGTTTCTATTTTTTTTTTAGTTATGATTAGATATTTTGTGATGTATTTAATATGTTGCTGTAATTAATAAGTACTTATTTAAATTAATGTTTATTTGAGTACACCGCTTTGTGTTTTTCTTGGTTGTTTGTTTATTTTTTTTTTGTTTTTTGGTATACAATAAAGAGTTTATATATATATCCATCTATAATAAAAATACGTACCTAAAATACGCCTGATCGCCGGGGTTTTTCCAAAAATAGGCTTTTACTACCCGCTACCCGCTTAAATCTCCCAACTTGTCCCGCGACCCCCGAATCGAAACAGACATTCGTACGCGTGATTTTCGGCCATTCTCGTTTGATTTAATGCGCGGGGCGCGGGCGGGTGATCTCCTAAATCAAACGTTTCATATTTACGGGGGGCTGGTTTTACTTTAATTTGTTTTTATATTTACTGTATCATTTTGTATTGGGGTGCGTGTATTCTTTAGTGGTGCTAGCCTACCCTACCCCTCCATACCATATCTCAGCAACAGAACAGCTCACTCTCGGACATCACAGATCTTGCGCACTGGGAAAACCCTCAACCGACTCCTGATCCCGATCGAGCATGGCCAGATGGGGGCACATAGATTTATCGTTGTCAGTATGCTTGTGGAGTGCCCAATCAGGATATGCCATACCTCCTCTCATGTCTACTGTGCCCTACTTCCTGTATGCTGGTGGACCTAAAGGAGTCGACTGATAGAGGGGAAGGTGGTGACCTACTGGACTAATATTTAAGTCCAGCTGTTGTTTCACATGGACACAAAAGAAGAAGAAGATGAAGTCGTGCCTCATGAAAGCTTTTAACGCATCTAGATAATTCTTCAGCAACATTAATCTTGACTGATTTCTTTGACTGTTTTCTTATAAGCTTACACATGTATGTCGTACGGATATTTTCGGAAATAGGTCAGCGTTTGACCTCGTGGATTCTTGCCCAACAAGGGGCAAGAATTAGGTCTACGATAGAGCCTTTCTAGATTATTAACTCTCTCTTTGAATAACATCTTCAATGTCATACTTTCATGGAACGAAACGGAGATCGGACGCTGTTATCCCAAATTAATTAATGGAGCGCGCATCAACAATGTTTTTTTGTAGACTTAATAAATGTGATATCAAACAAATTTTGACGATTATCAGCAGATTAGATTTATATCTTAGTTCCCATTTCACACTAAACTATTAAAAAACATCTAGTTCTTCAACCTATGACCACATGCTAAGTGAAGGTGTATTCTGTCGCACGCCATCCTTCTCAATCGTAAATCTGCGAAAGAAGCGATATCCATATGGTTGTGCTACTTTGATCAGATTGTCTGCCTACATTTCTGTGTTTCCAGTACAAGGTCCACAGCACCCGTTAACCCCTCTCACGTCAAGTCTTTGGCATTTCAAAAACATATGGCAAAGCTTTAATAAAATACAATCACATAACCTGCTACAATGTATCGGTTAACACATAAGTCGTGTGACGAAAGCAATAACTTTGCAAGGGTAAAAAACGTTCTTGTTTTATTTTTTCTTGACGATTATATTGACACAATAGGTACAAGTGACTTATTTATTTTGATTTATGTATCCTTCAAGCTCTGGACTGGAAAAAGGCGGCGCAGGAAAAACCGGTTGCGTTCTATTCTGTGGGAGGAAAAGAGCCATTACGGGATGATGCGCCAAGACAGTGGGGGTGAGTGAATACTTTTTAATAAAAATTTAATTGCATATTATCTTAATGCAACTTTAGTTTTATAAGTTTTTTTTTAGTTAGAAATTATATTGGTTTTTATTGAATAAAATGTAGGTACAATTAAACTAACTATGTACAAAGGAATCAGTCAGATTACCTAAAGACCGTTACAAACGGCCTATAGGTAACTTCGGTTGAGTTCCAGACCAGTACCAGACGGAAGCGTGCCCAAGGCACTGGCTGCATTGCCGCGCTGAATAGCTATGCTAATTCGCTAACCTAAATAAGAGCCAGCCCTGGTGTTACGTGACGCCTCAATCAAAAACCCCGCAAGATTTAAAAAAAATCCGGAGGGCACCGGCTCCCTACGGACCAAAGGTCTCCACCCCAAGAGGCTCAAATAGGTTAGCTCTGTAGAGACCACAATATTAGTGCCTTTTGTGATCCTCGGCCGTATATTTTTGTTAAATGGTTGAAGTCCGCTAAATTACTGTAGTTACTTTCCTAAGGTCTGATGATGGAGTTAAACAATTTCAACTAATTTAACTACAAAAATAGTTATTTTGGCTTCTTTTTATTTAAAAAAGCTTAAATTGAATCCACCGATTCAAACTTAGTTTTTTATTTATTCATATGAAATTCAGTTCAACTTGTTTGATGATATGAATCAATGAATGTAAATTCTTTATTTTACAGTAACCTGCACGAATATATTTTCAAAATGGTTTTGTATCCGAATCTGGTAGATAATGTTATTGATTTGGTATTCAAGTGTTCAAAATTTTCCCGACTTGAATATGAAAACTTCATTTGAAACAATTTGGTAAATACTGGTGCAAGCGACAAAAAATAATATAGAACAATTGATAATTAAAATTCAATGGGAATCTATTCGCATCAGAGAGATCTCTTCAAGGCAACGTTAGGATATAAATGGTTTGGTTGATTATAACTAAACCAAAACACCAACGTCGGTTTGTGCGGATACACACTTGACCAAAATTTATGATTATAAATATATACAGTTAATCAATAATTTCAAGTCATCGGAAGTCCAATGCAAATAGCGGCTGCAAATGCAGTACTACAGAGAATGGCAAGGACACAACATCATCAGAAACTTTAATTTAATCGCCTCTCTCACCGGTTAAAGGTACAGTATTGTGCTTGGATTGATTTGTTAGGACTTTGTTTAAGTCCACCTGGCTAGCTACCACCATCTTACCTAAGCCATAACAATAATTCTAAACTGTTGTGTTCTGGAATTTAGAGGTAAGATAGCCAGTTCCTCAGTTAGTTGAGGATTCCGGGGGAAGTGCGATTCCACCTTCGGCCTCATCATAACTGGATATCAGGTGAGATGTAGTTCAAGTTCTTCACCGTCGTACAATAAATAAAAAACGTTAGAAAATTAAATTACTTGAGTAAAACAAATACGAGTAACAAAAAATGTTTTTTTGTTAGAAGTACCGTAACTACATTTAAATGCATATAGTAATATGCTGTTATTTAAAAAACCAGACACTTCATTTTTTTTATCGTGTAGTGCTTTATCTCACTTGATTAAGTTATACCTAATAAGGCCGAAAGTGGAAGCGCACTTCACCCGGAATCCACAATAAACTGAGGAACTACCTATCTTACCACTAAATGCCGGAACACAACAATTTAATCATTGTTATTAAGTAAGATGGTGGTGGCTAGCCAGGCGGATTTAAACAAAGTCCTACGACCAACCAAACCAAGCATTGTACTCCCCTGGGGATCGAACCCGGGACCTTTGGATCTTGTTTGTAATTTTATGCACTAGAAGCAGCAAGCTGCGGACTTCAGCAGGGTCTTGCGACCACCCTGTTAAAGCCAGTTTGCTAGGCGAATATTTACAGGCTTTATCGTCATCTAACTAAAGGTTGACCTCTCGGTACAACTTAAACGTTTTTATTCGTTTACCTTGTTATATTTATCAGATTTTATAAATCATTTTTATTTCCACACTCAGGTCACCCCTTAAAGAAAGTTGTAGAAGCCATAATTTTTACGATCTCAATAACTTTGTCGCGACGCCTGCGCACTCGAACTGTTTGCAATGCGTTTTAAACAGCTGGTGATCTCCATACTTTACAATCTACACAAACAAAATAAACACTTTTGTTGTCAGCTTTTTTTTACGTACGCGATTTTTTTTACCACCATTAAAAAAATAAAAACCTGACATAGATCACCTGACATTTTCGTTGTTTCCGCAGGGTTGCACCAGTACATTGTTGTAGGCATATCTCGAGTCTTGCAACCGCGACCACAGCTGTTGCAATCGTTTTGTTTTTGCTAATTGCTTGAAGGAAAGCTAAGAAAATTTCGAGTGTTGTCAGCTAAATTATTGTAGGTATTTACCTAACCAGACGTTCCTATATTTCGATGATACAGTTGAAACGATTTCAACACAGTAACTGTTAAAAAGGAATAGAATTGCGACCTTAAATGACAAAAAAGCCTGATGTTGACGTCAATGACACTCCTTATTGAGAAATGTAATAAATGATCTAATGAACCCCCCAGAGGGTTAAAGCAGTGGGACCGAGGGTAAAGCCTCATAAATTAATAATCTATGAACTAGTGACACATGAATTTAAAGTTTACTTACATGATAACTTATATTATGAGTCAGTGGAGACATGCACTTTCGTTTAATAGATATAAATCGCCTGTGACGGTGTAAGCCTCCAAAATATTCCATTCATTCTATTTCTGGCTTTTTTGGAAGATTGATCTCCTTTAGTTTTGGCTATGTCGTCATCCTATCTGTCATAGGTCTGCGTTTTTTTAACCCCCAATAAATAAAATAAAATTTATTAAGATTGTGATTACTCTATTTTGGTTGTTGTTTTATTCTCTGTTGATATGTTATCGCAACTCGTTTACGAAAAATTACTGCAAAATTAAAACAGGTAACGGTTTACCTTACCATGTGCTTTTGACTCCAGATGCATTTAAATATCGAAATAAACATACGGAAATCATTACGAAAAAAATAAAAAGGTTGATATACCTCTTTTCAGCTAATGCATCGCATAAAGTGCACGTGAACCAGCCACTTTGTTGCGACTGTGGGTTTATTCCTTAACCTAAGATTTATCTGCCAATTATTATAGGAATAATCGCAATTTAAAGTTGCCCGTTTAATTATGTTTTGTTTTTTACGATCAAAAATGGGGTGAGAATGTGGTATTATACTTGGTTTTGGGCTGTTTTGTATAGGAACCGCTGTATGTTGAACTTTGGATTCATTTTAGGTAACTACCTAAAGTAGTAAAAAAGTAATTATTAACATTCTTTTATGACAAGAAATCCAAAGTACAGTTTTTTTTCTAAAGAAGGTTAAATTTACCAAGAAGTACAGTCATAGTAATAATGGTGGTAATAATAAAATTCTAGTTTCAATATTCGCTTAACAATATTTATGTAGAAAAAATATATGTTTTGAATGTTTTAATCCTTTTACTTATACTCTTATACAAAGGTACCTAAACCTAAAAAAATACGTCACTTCCTATGATAATAAATTGAAAACGCATGAAAATTTCGTTTTTGTAAGTAATGATACGAGCAAAATATTCATTTCAGCTACGAAAGAAAAAACAAGAAAAATTAATACACTTTACCATAGAGTTATAAAACTTTAACTTGTACTCCAAGGCCTTCTCAAGCCAACCTTAGCATTGTAAAAGTAAACAAACAAAATGAGAACAAACAAAGGGTTTGTCTGTCCTCGAAGACAGTCCAGGGGAAAATGCGAAAACTCGCCCCGTGGCGGCCATGTTGTGACGTCACCGATAACAGCGCGGAGCGGATTCAGGGCCGTAAGATAATTAATAAAGTACCTGCAACTTTTTCAGTATTTATCATTAAAAGATGGTTATTTTCTTTTGATAAAATTATTAAATTACGTATGATTAAATTATTTTTTTATACATTGACGGGGAAGCGCTGGGCCTTCACCTCCCTTGATGTCGAGTAAAGCTAAGGCAGAAAGTGGAAGTGCACTTCACTTCGAATCCTCAACAGACAGATAAACTGTCTAACCACTAAATGCGTAACATAACAATAACAATTGTTGTTATTTTGTCAACTTAGGTTAAGTGATGGTAGGTGGCCAGGCGGACATAAAACCAGCTGTACAAACAACCAAACATTTTTTAGCCCTGGTGGAGATCAAATCCTGGACCTCAGTCTAGGTCTATAATTTGTTGCTTTCGGTGTCTTGGTAATTTGTAACGAATTCCAAGGTCGCGATTTATTTATGGTAGGCGTTAAGTTAATAAAAAAGTATGTGACTTCGTGAATTTGCATTCGAATGGAAACAGTTCCAGTACCTACCTGAGTTTTACATTGGATATAACTCAATTTTTTTTTGATAAGAAGTCTTTATTTGTGAACCAAGTCTTAGCGAATTTACACAGAACCTTTATTCAACTAACATGTTGTTTTGTTTAAGTAAAATGTAAATTCCGTTGAACCGAGTTTCCTGCAAGCCAACTGAAAGCTGACTCATTCCTGAAAATTAAATGAAAAACACAAAACTATTCTCCAGTTATGCATTTCCAAATGCCAACTATCCTGCAAAACGTCAACATTACCAACTGACATTGCAAAAGTAATTTAAAAATAGAAAATAAAAAATAGTAAAAATCGACTTAGTCCGGCCCCGTGCGGCCTTTGATGACGATGACGGGTTGCTATTGGCTGGTTGGATATTAGGGGCGTGGTTGGCACTGGCCCCTCCCACCACGGTTAGGGGTCCTCGAAGATAGAGAGCCCACACGTCCACCGGCGCTCGCCGATTGCGCCACGCGACGGAACACCACAAATGAATAACCTCAAAACACGTGTTCCACAAAAATAACAGTGATTTTTTTATTATTTCCCGTGACGTGCACTCTGGATACTGAAAAGTGGAGTGATAGATTTTTGCAGTGACCTCTTGTGGTGAATTTGGGCATTTCAGTGTTTAAAAAACAATAACAACATCTTCCAACTAGGATTTCCCGTAGTTTTAGTGCAGGCTCAAACGTTTCTTCCAAATCCGTTATTATAGTATTTGTAAAATATTTTTTGTTTATAATTAATTGTCTGTCTAGTCCAGTGTAAAATCCTTGTAAATATTCAATTGGAAGTAGAAACTGAAAAGAGTTCGGAACGAAACGCAAAAATACCCTTGATTAGTAAAAATCAAGATTTTTTTAATAACATCCAATATATAAGTCAAAAAATCCCAAGAAGGGTAAGTTGTGTTGACAGTACCCGGATTCAGTGAAATATTGCCAATAGAGATTCTACAAAGACGATTTCTGATAAATTCATGAACGGTTCAGTGCGTGGTCAAACTTAATGATATCGGGATTTAGGCTGTAACAGTAACAGTAACTCCTAAGGCCATCAAGATCAGTACATGTACAGTACAAACGTACATGGAAAATGGCTATCTGAGCTACAAGACCAAATATATGACGTATTTATCGCCAGGTAGATGTCAAAATAAAAAAAATGCCGTCATAGTTAAGGATCAGATAAAGTTTTGAAAAATACAGAACTGAGCTTGGCGCCCTGAGGGATATCGGTAAAAAAGTCGAGCAATAAGCTCCCAATACACTTTCAGACAAACGGTGATTGGAAGCGATGATGTTTTTGATGTGAGAAATACATCCTGCGGGGATTTCATAACACGAAAGAAAAGTTAAACCAAGTGGCATTTTTCAAGCTTTATCTATGGAAATGATGAACTTTTTGACACGGTGACCTTAGACATCAAGATATTCAAAGCTGTAAATAATGAGATTCTTGATGCAGTGATCTCGATTACCAAGATAGCGAAGTTGGAACCGCTGGCTCCCAGCATACCAGCGAAGCTGTGCGTGGGAAGTGATGAGGTGGTGGTAGATGCGGTGAGCTGGGTGCCCTGTGGGGTTACGGACATCGTGCCGGAAGCCGTCAAGATAGCCACAGAGTCGAAGCTGCAGCTGTGCGGGGGCTGGAGCGGTCAGGGCTACGCTCTCGAGGGATGCGTGGACAATGGACTGCTTCGGCCGCCGCCGCAAGCCAACCAACTCGGGACTGTTTACGCTACGAAGAGACGGCGGAGGAATGGCAAAAGGTAAGTCGCCTTTATCTATTGCTGATTGTACATGTGAATACAGACATTTTAGATCAAAATAGTTAATAGTTGAAATAACAAAAACCTGCGAAATTTTCATATTCAGATTTTATAATACGTATTTTTTTTAAATCAGTCATAAATTGGCATATTACCTTTCAACTACTTTAAATATATGCTCCGTGTCAATTCAAAATTCAAATAAACCAAACAAAGCCCTTATTCACTGTAATCTATCGTGTCTTAACGCTTCCACGTTACGATATCTGCTAGGAATCATGGTATTGAAATGTCGTAACGCGGGCGCGTTAAGACAAGATAAGTCATAGTGAATAAGGGCCCAGGTGTCATTTGGTTTGTTACGTCAAAATGTATGTAATATATGTAATGCTTTAGAAGACATAAACCTACTGAGGCAGTCCGAAATAAGTCTTTACTTTACAAATACATTTCTCCAATAGTTTTGCTATCGCTTCACGCCAAAACTTCTGAACAAATCGAGCGGACAATTTGCACTGATAGTTTATTTAACCGTGAATAATAATAGTATTTCTTTTTTAGTTAAAACCTTGACGTTGATAAAAAGGAAGAGATTCAAGATTGATTTATTAATAAGTATATAAATCTAAAATCAACTTATAATCTACATACTTTATTTTAAATCCATAGAAAAACTAACACCTAATTAAACAATATACCTATACCCACTTAAATAAATATTTGTTATCTCAGGGCTAGTTGTAAGATTCCAATCTGGCATCCATGGAGAGGTACAGATATAAAAGCACAAATGAAATTGTTTTGGGTCCCTGATTTAATTTATTTGTTCACTTTAGTTTAAGTCAAGACAAACATAGACGTTATTTTAAAATAAATACGATACCATATTTTTTATTTATATAGAATGTTGATGATGTTATGATGTTAGATTAAAATACTATTTTTCAATCAGAAGTCTACTAGTACTATGGTATTTTGTGTAATGCACCTTGGCTGACCCGCTGTCCCTCGCACTATAGTGCGAGGGACAGAGTATCGAGATACCTATACGAGATACCTATAGGTATCTCGTAAGAACCTGTGAGGTAAGGTTACAGGGATCAACTTTGTTCTATTGATTTGATTTACCTTCTTTGAGCTATTTTGATTAAATCACACCAACAGCCCATTTAGTGTCCACTGCTGGACAGATACCCTTTGTATCTTTGTTCACAGTAAAGGTGTAGATAATAAACAGGAGGAAGCTGCGGTCTTTCTTCTGGTGATATACCTTAGTCGGCTTTGACGACATCCATGGGCTGAGTTAGGGGCGTCGTTTCTACGACGTTTCTACTTTCAACCGCCACGGCAATATTGATTAAGCACAACTATTTATTTGTATCTACTAAATAATGCTAAGATATAACTTCGAACCTCTTCACGCTGGAGTGTGATATTTGGCATAGCTAAAGTTAATACGGGGTGGAAGTGTGGAAATATATTTATTTCACATGTCTTTAGACGGTAAAATTTTGGACTTGAGGGTCGTGCTCCTACTAAATTATTCTACTGATAGGAGCACGAAGACAGAAATACTAACCATAACAATAGTTTTAACCGCCTCTGTGGTCTAGTGGTTCAACCCACCGATTTCAGATCCAGAGGTACCGGGTTCGATCCCCAGGGAAACAATATATAGAACAACACAGGGGAACAGTGCTTGGTTTGGTTGGTGGTAGGATTTCTTTTAACTTAGGATTTTTTTAGCTACTACCATCTAACCTGATTCTGTCGCCATAGTAACAATTCTTAAATTGTTGTGTTCCGGCATTTAGAATTAAGATAGGCAGTTCCTCAGTTTATTGAGGATTCCGGATGAAGTGCGCCTCCACCTCCGGCGTTATCTCAACTTGTTACCAGGTGAGATGAAAGCCAAGCACTTCCCCGACGTACAATAAATACTACTGGTACTGATTTACCTATTTTGACTGCAAACACGAAATACAATAAAAGTAATCTCGCTTCATACTTAAATAATGACATCTGCTGCAAACTAACGGATCAATGACGGACGTTCGAAATGAAGCTACATTAACAACTGTCATTTGCAGCATTACATCGAATTGTCGTGATGCGCGGGCGCATCGCTTTAGCATCGCAATCAACGAGCCGTGACAACTGTGAGGGAAAATACCAATTATTGTCACAGATCTATCATTACCCTAGTACTAACCTACAATGTGATTTATTAAAGCCACTATTTTCGCAAGTTTTTTATTTGAGTAGGGTCAGCTCTTGACATCGAAGCTTGCGCAAGCAAGGATGAAGTATTTTTTAAACTTTCGCGATTAGAACACATTATTTTAATTCGAGTTCAGTCTACCCGCGACCACGGCTGGTGCAACCCCGCTGAAACGTCGGGATAAATACAGGTAAAATACGCGATAAATACCCGTTTCTCGAATTAAAATAAGGATGAAGTCTATAAATGAATAAATAAATATTACAAGACATTAATTTCACACAGCAACAAAATAGCGGAACTAGATTATGGATATAGTACTTAAATACTCTTTTGTTGTTGTTAATACATACTTATCATATACATCACAAACACAATGATGGATCGAACCTATAGGTTTTCTAGGTTCTTTTTTTTATGTTCCTGAAGTGAGTGCCTACCTACAACAGATATCTTTTATATGTTACCGTGAGGCTAGATGCGGTGAATTAATTTAATAAAACCAGGTAGGGTTTTATAATATAACCTACCGAAACAATTACCTTCTTATCAAAAATACCAAACCCAACGCTGTCGAACAATCAACTACTGGGACGCTACCGCCGACGGCGAAGCCGATCTCCATTGATGGCTTTAAATTAGCTTCATGAGAACTAGAAACGATTTTTACCGTCAAATGTACTGAACGGATAGGTTTCATAACATGTGTACACTTTTGAGATGGGAAACGCCATTTCGGATATGACACATACCCGGTAGGTAAAAATCGTTTCTAAGTTCTCATGAAGCTAATTTAAAGCCATCAATGGAGATCGGCTTCGCCGTCGGCGGTAGCGTCCCTGATCCCATTTATTCCCATGTAAGTGACGAAGTATTTTTAAGAATACATATCTGGGATTCGATTTTGCTTGATCTGGTAAGCTATTTTCTTTGGTGACAGGACACTGATACGTAAAGATAATAAGACGGTCATGAAATAAAGTTATTCATTTTTAGTTATTCACATTATTTGACCTAGAGTTTATTTATATGCAAATTTAATGAGCAAATAGTATTTTTAATGAACATAATGTTAAGTATGAACATAATGTTGGAAAAATTGGTATTATTTGGTGTTGGGTTAATTTCTAACAAAGAAAGTTAAAAAAATATATTACCGGACATAGTATCTGTATCATAGAAATATCGCCGATTCGTATCAAATTGATTTCAACTTATAATGGACAATGCATTGGTCCGATCCGTTAATTTTACTGAATTTTATATCATATTGTGTTGAATTTACAGTTCAAAATCAATCAAATTTTTCCTGTTGCTATGGCTTGTTAAAAACGAGAAGTGCTTTTTATCTTATTTTACACAAAACTGATGACACTTGATAGTAATAACTTTATTGTAGTGTTTTTATAATTATTAAAATTCTCATCGGATTGATATCTACACATCCACTTATAGTTTTGAGGCAGACTAGTCGACGCCGCAGTTTTGGAGTTAGGTAGTCAAAAACAAAAAACAAAAACCCAAAATTTGAAATCAAATAAATTTAAAACTCTTTTTATTGATTTCAGCTGTATCTAAAGCAAAACTATATAATTAAATCAACTTAACGATTCCAAATAGGAAATAATTATCATCATCACTGTCAGGAAAACTTAATGTAGGTCATGGGCTTCCCCCAAAGAGTGAAAGAAGAGAATTTAGTAGTACCACCACGCATGACAGATGTGTTGACGATAGTCGTAACTTTTTTAATAAACATGGATACAGTTGTCCATTTGCTCCTCTAGTCTTACGACACCCACGGAAGGAGAAAGAGTGAGGCCGATAAATGACGCTACGGCAGAACAAGCAAATACAAACTATTACTAGGGATATATTTTGACCTTTCTTGTTAAAAAAAATACAATTAAACGATGAAAAAACAAAGAACAATTTAAAAAATACTTGGGCCAAATGTGAAACTGAAAAGTCGGACAAAACCAATTTTTTTTGATAAAATATACTATGGGCCGTATACGGAATACAATGCGGAATGAAAGCAGAATGTTTGATGTGGACCGAACTTCCTCAGGACGAATATGGCATGAAACAATAATATGTTTTTTTGTACAACTTTTGTACAAGTCTATAATTTAATACTTATTTTCAGTAACAATAAAACAGCATTAAAACAATTAAATTATTGGACATTAATTTCACTCAGCGCCAAACAAAGCACAGCTTGTAACTATATAAAAACTAGACCACGGATAGAATATTTTTTGTTTATGAATACAAAAAATCTAGTACCAAAACACATACAATTTTTTTTATTATTATTAATATTGTCCATCAATCCCGTACTTGTTTATTATCCACAGCGTGATTATTATCAAAAGTGGTTTCGCCAACACCCAATAAAAGCCCCGAGAACCCGCAACCGCCTATAATAGTGTTCAAGAATTAGTTACAGCCTATTACGATTCGATTAATTTATTAGCCAGTTAATGACCGTTGTATCGATTCGATCGATCATCGAGCGTGATCGATTCATGATTTGAATATCGAATTAAATTTGCGAGAGGCGTGATTTTTCTATTTATACGTACGGCTATGAGAATCTATTTTAAAAAAATACGTTTTTATGTTAAATTGTTAGGTTCTTTATTTATTTGCCATGGCAGGCAGGGAACAATATTGTGTTGTTCAGGAAACTAAATCAATGAATGCATGAAGTGAGAAAGTTCTATTAAAAAATAAACTTGAAAAAAAATAATATGAATGACAAATTATACCTCTTATGAGTGTGTGCAATAAATTACAATAAGCTACAGTGTAATCAGACTTTCAATAACGAATATAATTTTCTAAAATAAATATCAAATGCGCACAAACAGCCAAACTTGTCAATACAACCGGTGTTCTACAAAAAAAAACATTAATTTTATGGTATGCTATTACATGGCCCTATCATTTACCTACTGCGTTGCATGGCGAACACCTTGAGAAGATGGCCAATTTATCGGTACTTACCATAAGATCGGTAATTTGTGTTTACCTAAAGGAAATTGTGTATGATAGAGTTGTTTTTAGAGTTTATGAATGTTCTATGTTGAAATAATTACTGTTTTAATGTGGCTGGGGCCTTACAGCCTCCTCAGTTGGGAGTTTTATTTTTTACTAGCTGTACCAGAGCCGTTTCACTTGCACATAACATAGGATGGCGTGAATACATATTTACCATGTAAACTTGTATTTCTACCGCCTACCCCACAGAAAAACAAAGTGAGATTTTACATCACTGACATTAAATATTACCTATCTAATAAAGTTTCTAGTTTGTGGCGGCAGCAGCGCGGTAAAAACTATATGTAAGTTCCTAGCAGAGGGACTTATTGACCCGCCCGCGGATGTCATTAGAACAAGGGATTTTATACAATGGGCGAGCAGTAGCTTCCATCCATCTAAGAACCAACCTGACACCAATACTGTGATCACCTACTCACCTGTCAAGCGTAGTGATAATGGCTATTACTCTTGTTGGTACATGGGCAACATACTCTTTCGTACTAAACACAAATATACTGCCATCATCAACTCGCCTGTCAACTGTGGTGGTTACGGCAAATAAAGTCACACTCGTTGAGACTTGAGAGCTGAGAGATAAGTGGCAGCATACACTCAAGTGGGTAGGTTATCAGGGTAGGTTCACTCCATCGTAGACCTTATCCATGTCTGTGCAAATCTAGAGGTCAAGAAAATGGTACAAAAAAAAATCTGCCTCACACGGTTGTCATAGAAGATACCAACACTACAATTACTGACTCGTTTTCTACGCTTTGCCCATGTAATGTCTGTAGTAATACTTTTCGAGTGATGATGATGATGATGATGTTTCAAATTTCCTAAAACGATGCCAGAATATCAGGTTTCATATAATTTATAGACTTCTGTTAAAATTAGTACGTATACGCGCAATGGCAATGGAATACACGTTCACATGCAAGGAATCAAAAGTAAAGTAACTTTAGGGAACCTAAGGCCCAGGAAATAACTGTACCCGTGCAGTATCACTTGCACATAAAATAAAACACCAAGAATTAGGCTTTGATCTATCCTGCTTGCCCTTCAGATAGACGTACAGTACTTAGATTGATTTGACACCACTGACATCGTTAATTTCTAAAGCAAGCTTTGGTCCGTTTTTTTATATCTTAAAGTAAAAGGTTTCCTGTTTATATGGGTCCCTCAACTGCAATATTCACTCATGTACTAAATAAAATACAAATAAATGAACTCACTTTTTCCCCTTCTAGGATTAACTTCTGATCACTATTCAGATCGATTACCGAATCGCTTGCCAAACGTGGCCTTTGTCTTGCAGTGGTACTTTTTTGGGGCTATGATTATGACACGAACAAAAATTGATCATACTATCTCTAGTACCTACTTTTACGTATCGTAGTACGTTGTGTTCAGAGCAAAGACAGTGCATGCTCTAGTAAAATAAGTAGTTTTATATGCCTTTGCCCACAGAAACAGTAACCTTTAAGGCAAACGCGATGCAGAAGTAATGAAATGAGATGAGATAATGGCAGGAGTAAGGGATATGCCATCTCAAGGGTCGTAAACAGTTGATGATGATGAACTGATATTAATAGACTGCCAAGGTAAACACTACCCTCAGAAAAAAATACCGTTATGTTCTGTTGTTTCCGTTATGCTGTGTATTGTTGTACTTTTGTTAACAGCCAAACGTACAAAAATACACAGCAACTCTGAATTATTCATGTTAGATATTTCATATCTTTTACGATTTTGCATACCTTTAACAACTACAAATAGTACATTCTTAGTTAAAATTTAAATCTCCAAGGAATATTTAACTCATCACTCGTAGTACTTCTTAGAGTAAGCACAGAAGAAGTTAAAAATGTGTTCACATTACACGCGTCACGCCAAAAACGTCTATTTGACCAAGCAAATCTCAGAAAGTACTGAACTGATTTAAATAAAGTTATCAGTGGTAGATTGTGTAATATTTGGGTTAATATTATTCATGTAATTTATAAAAATCCAATAATGAATAAATAAGATATGCATGCATTAAACCAAAATGTTTATAACTCAACACAACTTTTTTATGTATATATTTTTTTGAAAAAATCGATCGTCAGATCCTGCCCTGAACCATACAGAACACATTATCGAACCAGATCCAAATCGGATAAGCTGTTACGGAAATACGCGTGCACAAACAAACAGACAAACAGACAAAAAATCTAAAAACTGTGTTTATGCTCAGCTGCTTGTTTTAAGTAGGTAGCATCAATTATTTTTTTAAGATTAAATGTACAGACACAGCTTTTCTACGATTTTATTATCAGTATAGATAGTTTTTTTTTAATGTACGGCGGAGAAGCGCTTGACCTTAATCTCACCTGGTAACAAGTTGAGATAAGGTTGAAGGTGGAGGCGCACTTCAACAATCCTTAACAAACTAAGGAACTGGCTATCTTACCTCTAAATGCCGGAATACAACAATTTTATAATTGTTATTATGGCGACAGAATTAGGTAAGATGGTGGTAGCTAGCCAGGCGAAGGCCAGGACAAAGCTCTACCACCAACTAAACCAAGCACAATATTGTACTCTCCTGAGAATCGAACCCGGGACCTCTGTATCTGACACAGGTGGGCGAAACAATAGACTACAGAGGCGGATACTTACGGCGCAGAAAGTTACTCTAGAACCGCCTCTGTGGTCTAGTGGTTCAACCCACCGATTTCAGATCCCGAGGTCCCGGGTTCGATCCCCAGAGGGAGTACAATATTGTGCTTGGTTTGGTTGGTGGTAGGACTTTGTTTAAGTCCATCTCTAGCTACCAGCATTTTACCAAAGTATGTCGCCATTACAACAATCCTTAATTGTTGTATTCCGGGATTAAGGGGTAAGATAGCCAGTTTCATAGCCAGATTTTGGGTGATACCCTTCACCTTCGGCCTTATCATAACTTGAAACCAGGTGAGATTAAGGCCAAGCGGTTTCCCGTCGTTCACAATATACCTAAAACAAATAAATGTGGGTTAATATAATATATATCTTATAGCCAAAACCGTCTAGGAAGAGATGGCAAAATAATATTGAACACCTAGGTAGGTACTGGATAATGCGACTCAACTTTCATGTCTCCATTTTGCCATCTCCAAATCACGCAGCTGATTCTAACAATTAGTAGAACTGAAACATACACCTCCTTCTGAGGCAGTTGTGTAAATAAAAAAATTCGCAAACAAACAAGTAAAGAAGGTTCTTTCGAATTTATAAGATAATGGAAACCTGGATGGAAAGCCCGATACGATGCTCTTAATGGTATCGGCACTTGTCCGAAACTTGTGTAAGTCGGAATTCATCTGGAGTACAAACTTGAGTACCTACTGGAGTACTTTTTACGGAGTTATGTTTGGACCGGGCTTAATATAATCAAGATTTAGTCTGTTAAAACTATTTAGTGTGAATCTAAATCCTCAGAGTATATTTAACCAAGTATAAAGTAATTCGTTAGTATCGCTTACCAAGAAACGTTTTTGCAAAGTTAAAGTGTGCCCCCCACCGTGCTGACGTACCCATTATCCACAATTACGAGGTGGCAGGTGAACGAACTACGATTTATCAACATAAACTACCATCAATTAAACTTACCTGCAAAATCGCGTTTACAAATTTCGCATAGCTTGGAGTTCAAATGGCAAACATAATATTTAACGTGCCGCCATCTGCAGGGCAGGTGGCGACATACAAGCGCGTGCGCATCGGCGGAACCGCACGTCACTGTTGGTACGTTGTCACAATAAAGTTACTTTATTGCTGTGGATTAGGATTGATAATCGGTTGACACATGAGCGCTTTCAAAATTTGTTGCACACAGCCGAATGGTAGACTAGAGAGGGGTGAGAGTGAATCTAGCTTGGTTTGCAAGACCATAGGTAGTTGACAGTTTAAAAATTGATGTCTGTGGATTTGTCAAAAAAAGGGAACATAATACTGATTAAATCGTTTTTTTATAACCAAAAACATATACGATCGGGAAGTAAAATACTGTTTGTAACGGTCCTAAGGTAACCCAACTGTTTTTCTTCTAAATAGTTGGTTAGTTTTCATAAAACATAAGGTAGAGACATCTAAACAAAGGAATAAATTACTCAGCATAATAAAACAAGTTAAACTTATCCATTTAAACACAAAAAAATATTTTTTTTATACTACGGAACTTCTGTCAACATCCATACTAATAATGATAAATTCAAGTGTCTCTGTTTGTTCAATACTTGGTAGCCTTTTTACGATTAAACGACTGAACGGTTCTTATCGAAATGTATATGGAGGTATATATAAATAGGCTTCTTTTCATCTGGGTATCACCCATACGATGCTGCGTGCCAAAAGCTTTATTTTATTGTACGACGGGGAGGTCTTCATCTTTCGTTCTTGGCCTTCATCTCACCTGAATTTCATGTTATGATAAGGCTGAAGGTGCAAACGTCACCATGATCCTCAACAATCTGAGGAACTGGCTATCTTACCTCTGAATGCCGGAACACAACAATTTAAGATTGTTGTTATATTACTGCCCCTGGGGATCGAACCCGAGCCCTCTGGATCTGACATCGGTGGGCGAACCACTACACCACAGAGCTATTCGTAGCTATTAGTAACTATAATAGGCTTTGTGGTAAATATCTACAGTATAAACTGTTGTTTATTCAATGTGATGAGCAAGCGTATAGGATACTTTAGTTTCTACGGTTGCCGTAATTTATGTGGAAAATGTCGAGTCCTACTCGTTTGAACTTATAGTTTTTATGAGTATAATGATTACTTACTTCCGAATGCTTGCATCAGAGATATAAAGTTAATAAGCGAAATAAATATTTGAACAGGCTAAGAACACATTTCAGAAAAACTCATAATTGTACCAAACACTGAAAATAATAGCATTGATTTATATAAGCGCCTAACTTTCATTTTTGAAAATTCATTTGAAAAATGTAAACTTTTCCGTGGCAGTCCCGGCTTGAAAATTAACCTCCACAAACAGCCAGAACATCGTAAAATCCGATTAAGGGTTCTTAAATGGTTAAGCACTTGCCCTCAACGCTTGCCTGGGCATTAAGAGTAAGGTCTACAAATGCAAGCTTAAAGGGACTGGTTACTCCCGCTCACTAGCGGAATACATGAACAGCTTGGTACCGGACTTTGCTCCTGCTTCCTGGGGGTCGCTAGCGAAACTTATACAGGTTCTACCGCCATCGATAGCATCTCACCAGAAAGAGGGTGACAGCTCACTTCTGTGTATTAACTATCACCTTTAAACCCTCCAGCATTTTGGAGGAGGTCCTGTCCAACAGTGGACATTGATCGCCTGCTATTGCTGATATACATTTGGCAGCAACCTACATATTGTTTACATAATGTTTTAACTATATTATTGTTTGATAACTCACGTAACTCATATGTGTATGACTATAATGTAAGTGTATAACTCAAAATTGATGAATCGACTTTAAATGTGTTCAAATTGATCGATTACCTCTCGATGCTCGACGGAATCGATCAGTAGCCGCGAGCAGTTTAACTTACCTCTGTACACAGAATTATATAAATATAAATATAAATATTACAGGACATTCATTTTACACAGCGCCATCATCTAGCCCCAAACTAAGCATAGCTTATAATATGGGAACTAGATTACGGATAAAATACTTAAATACTTTTTGTAAATACATACGTACTATATACCGCACCCAAACACAGAACAAACGTCTATATTCATCACACAAATGTTTGTCCTGGGTGGGAATCGAACCCACAGCCTACAGCGCCGAAGGCAGAGTTACTACCAACTGAGCTATGAGGCTTGTCAAATATATCATATATAAAAGCTTATGTTTGTTCGTATGTTTAAATGTTTGTTCCTGTTCCTTTACGCCAAAACTACTAAACAAATTCAGAATTTTAGTATTATAATAGTGATCTAGACCGTGGCTGAGATATTCATTTGTCTTTTCATCAATCAGTTCCGGGATTAGGATTGGACTGTCAAAAATCGCCATACGAAAAAGTAGATCTACTACGAAAAACGAGACATATCGGATCCATTGACGGATTGCACGTTTTTTGATATGAACAAAAATGGCAGAAGTTCTTTCGGATCTGCTTATGTTCTATTTTCATAGCCCCTGGAGGTCTACTACGAAAAACGAAACATGAAGGATCCGATGACGGATCGCAAGGTTTCAATACAAAAATGACAGGAGTTATTTCGGATCCGATGACGTTTGATTTTTATACTAGCGCCTCTGCTTCGTGTTTTCCTTCACGCAAAACGATACTGTAGGGATAGAGCTGAATTTTTTCGGTTTTGCTCTAGGCAAGGAAAAATATATACTTTTATCGGGGTTCTGAATGAGCCAGTACGATATCGAAATATTTAGTCTTTGTTGTTCATGGCTTATCCTTACATTGAATGTCTGTCCGTCTGTGTTGTAGCTTTATTTTAACCTTGCGCGTTTAGCAAAGCACTCCATGTCTCTTAGTTTTTTTCACAATACTATTGCTGATTTTAGCTCTCCAGTACAAACGTATTTTGCAAGCATAATAAGATTAGGATAATCTGAGTCGTTGGTGAATTCCTTAAAATTATGAATGAAAAGAGTTTCATACCAACACTCTAATCCACACGTTTTGTTTTTTTATTGTGTGTTGAAGCTAATCAATACTAGATACAAATTTAAGCTGCATGCATAGAAATTTAGACATGCCCACTGTTGGACATAGGTCTTTTACAACTGATGCCTCAAAAATAACCATCAACCTTCAGGAAGCGGTCTATCGTTATCTCTACGTCAAAACAAAAGTAATTTCAAACTTGCTAAGGACCAAAATGGCAGGTTACTCTTCAATTCATACCTTCTGGTTATTCTTTAGCACCTCTGTTATTTAGTGGTTCGCTTACCGGCGTTAGGTCCAGAGGTCTCGGGTCAGATCCCCAATGGGATTACAATATTGGTTCGGTTGGTGGTAGGACTTCGAGCAGGCATTTCGAGGTAAGTCAGTTCTTCAGATTGCCGGATTCCGGGTGAACTGCGGTTCCACCTTCGGGGTAAGATTGAGACGAAGTGCTTCCCTGACGGAAGAAAAAAAAGACAGTACCAGATGGACGCGTGACAAAGATACTGATTGTGCTCATAGCTATGTTAATTCGCTAGCCTAAATCATAGCCTTATATCACGCCCAAAGCCGCATGTAGCGCTAGTTGAGCTGATAGTTCTTAGACATTTCAGGTGTAGATAATTAGATCCTATTATGAATTAATTAGCTTATCGATCTTATAGTTAATTGATTACATTGACCAGTAACACCTTTTAATAGGCAAAAAATGCCACGTTGATAAATATAACATTAATGAGTAGCTTCTTGACTTATCTGACGATATTTACCCGAGCTAAGTTTTTTTAATATTGAGAAGGGTTTTTTAATATTGTTTAGGTCAATCTTGAGCTCCTTAAACCCTCAAGGAAAAAGTACCCCAGACTCGTCTTCACTTTTTTTCAATTTAATTCCCATCCCATCCCATACAAGTTATATCTAATATTTCCCCCGGTTGAAAAATACGGTATTCACAAGAACTTTTTAGAATATTTAATTAATCCACTTGTTAAAGTCGCTATGAATAAAATTAAGGAAAATTCTTATGAAATTACAGAACAAAGGACATTGCAAATGCTTAGAATCAGTTGTCACTATAAATTTTCTACCAATCTATGATGATTACTTTGTAATAAAATTAAAAGGCTTTATGGTCTGTTTTTTTTTTTATCGCTCCTGATTCCCAGATAAGACTCAAGGTTCAGAGCCATCTTTAAACACACCAATACCTAACTTCCTGGTTTGAATAGAAGTACCCACCATACAAGTACAAGCATGTTTGTGCATATCAAATTGCTCATTAGAAGTAGTTTTAATAAGAATTCCTATGCAAAACTGCCCACCATGTCGATTCTGTTTTTATTTCGATTGACGTTTATAGCAGGCCACACTGCAGGCTTGCACAATTTATTACTAACAATGTTTTTATGAAAACATCGTTTTGTCGGAAACTGACTAAGGTCTAGAACAACTTATTATTATTATGATTATTATTACAACAGTTTCGCAATCCAGTGACTATCATTATATATTTTTTTATTATTGATAATTAGGGTTCTTTATTCAATAAAATGTACAATTTAATCACTCAAGGGCTGGCTCATATTTAGGTCAGTGAATTAGCATAGCTATTCAACGTGGTAATGCAGCCAGTGTCTTGGGCACGCTTCCGTCTGGTACTGGTCTGGAACAGTTGAGTTACCTATAGGCCGTTTGTAACGGCCCTGTTACAGTAATCTGACTGATTCCTTTGTACATTGGATTTTAATATTTAGAATGGGTTGGCTTTTGAACTTACATAGGCAGGGATAAGATATAAGATAAAACGAGCCAACACAGAAAGTGCCTAATAGCTCTGTTCTTGAAGTAGGATAAAGGGTAAGTTGGGTCGTCGTAACACAGGGGAAAATCAGACGCGGGAGCTGCAAGTTCTTGCAGTGCGCATAATATTATATCCTTGAAAGCGTTTATTTCTGATATATTGGGTATCAACCAGTAACTATTGCTATAGTTTCTCAATCCAGTGATTTCAAAACTAGTTTTTTTTTTATTCGAAAAACTTTTTTCAGTGCACCCCTACACTGCAAAGGAAGCTTCCCTGAATGTTTAAAGGCTCTATAATTTCTGGTTCGGGCTGTGCATAGCATTACAGTCAGACAGCTACACGACGACAATATATATTTAGATACTTACGGTATTCATTGCAGCTTGTTTGAACTTCAAGGCTTTTGTGTTCCAACGTAGACTACTTTTTTAGCCTATTTCGTCCCATTGCCGAAAGGCCTCCCGCTAATCCCTCCAACCATCTCCATCCTTCGCAGTCACCCAACGAGGTATTACAAAATTATAAATGAATCTTAGCCAAACCTGCGTTTGAAGGCAACCGTGCAACCAAGTCGACAATGTTAGATTACCTATAATGATTATTTATTATGTTATAAGAAAATATTAAATTTCGCAGAAACACATTGCAATAATACGTCACCGGTAATCGCTGTTTTTACCCAACTGCCTCAGAAGGAGGTTTACGTTTTTATATAATCGCTCTTCGTTTATCAAATGTAATTAACCCTTGAAAGTATTTAAAGATTTTATAAGCGGTTTGCGTTTAATTTAAGGCAGATGTATTATGTGCTGCGTTTGAACGGGGCAGTGAAGGCGCTAGTTACACTTGTCGATGTGTAGGCTTTGTGTTTTTTCAACTTCAACCGATATTGGTTTTCATCCAATTAAAACGCAAACCGTTGGACAGAACTTCCTCCAAAGATTTGCCATATTTTTTAATAATGGAGTTTGGAGAGACTTTAAGAGATCAGAAAACTTTTTATATTGAATTTTGGTGGCACATTCTGGTTGCTAAACAAGCAGTCGTTGCATTTGCATTTTATAAAACTAAGCAAATTCTATTCAAGACGTCAGTCAGTATCTCAACATTCCCGCAATCCGTATATCATTGTGTATAAAACGTATGGCATTTAGAATCAACAAACTTTTTTCTATTTCTGTGACCTTAACGAGTAATCTGTACAATAATAGTCAACAATTTTATACAGTTTTAGCATGAATATCGTCTCTTGGAAGTGACCGCGGTATTAATCGTCCTAATTAATACCGCGTACAAGTACAATTATACCGTTGGCTATAATTGTACTTTAGGGAGAGTACAATTAAAGCCAACTTACTTAATTCTGTCGCCATAACAACAATAAAAAAAATAAAAAAATGTTCCGGCATTTAAAGGTTAGACAGCCAGTTCCTCAGTTTGTTGAGGTTAACTTGTAACCAGTTGAGATGAACGCAAAGCGCTTCCCTGTCGTACAAAAAAAAAATGGCATGCTGTACCCAAAGACAGCTAGCATCAATATTCATCTTTCATTACAAGCTAGTAGCACTAATGAATAAGTACCAGCTACTTACCAGCCTAAGCGCAGCACCGCCGTTTTAGCATGAATATCGCCTCTTGGACGTGACCGCGGTATTAATCGTCCTAATTAGATCAAAGGTGACACCGACACGTACGGAACCGTTACATTAATAATTATGTTCGCACATGGCAGATCCTGCTGATTAGTTGACGCGATCGATCTAGTACACTCTGAAGGTAAAAAAAACGGCCAAGACTGAGTCGGAATTAACAATGGCTGCATGAGCTTATTTTTTTAAGTAAGTACTTATATAAAAAATCAGGAGGATACCGCACAGGGGCATATTTTGTCATGCGATGCCAGTAAATTATATTTTTGACAGATTTTCAAACAAATAGCAATTGTAACTTGCTAAAACTTGTAAAAAAAAGCAACTGTTCGTTATGACCTTGACAGACAGCGAGTTACTAAATGGAAACTGCTGTTCAGGTGCGGTTTGGTGAAGTCTTAGGTAGACACATTCGGGCGGATGATGGTGTGAAATCTATTGTTTTTTTATCTCGTGTTAAGACAGATTAGGTACATTATTTTATCACACATACACAAACCTAACAGATAAATAGGTTGAAGGAAAAACAATAAAATACAAGTTGACAAACAGAAAGACATGAATACAACATTTTATAGGTACATTTTGCGCTGTGTGCTACAGTAGCAAATGGGCCACAACTCAGCTTTATGCCACTGCAGCAATTTATTTTTAAATGCTAACTTATTACATTTATTTTTATCCAATATGTGTTTGGAAGCTACAATTTACAAAAAAATTAAACGCATATCTTAAATCGAGGAACAACCGTAGAACAACTTGCATAAATCTGAAGTTTACCGAATAAAATACAACCCTATCCACATGTCAAGAGCATGGGAAGTGCCTCCGTGAAGACATGGCCACAATGGCGTATCTACTCTTTCTCGTCACCTTGGGTAATTAATACAAAAAGTATTCTCCCATGGAGTAAGCGTGGTTTACATTACGTATTACATTATTATTTTGATTCATCAATAAATAGCGTAATGTAAACCACGCTTACATTTTGATTAAACAATAAATAGCGTGATGTAAACCTTTTTTTTTTAATTGACGATAGTCAAGCGTTTGACCACAGCTTACATGTAAAACAAGTAAAGATGTGGCCTAAGATGGAGCACGCATATAAGGAACAAATTTATTCTGGACTTGAAGACTCCAAGATTGTACTCGTGCGGAAAAATAGATGAAGGCAAGGAGTTCAACTCCTTACCAGAATTAATGATAAAGGTAGAGGCGAAACGATATGTTCGGTACAATGGAACATTTACAAGGTACGGGTTGTAGCCTCCCGTACGTCTGCTAGTCCGGTGGTGATAAGGGGAAGTAGGGGTAAGGTCAACTCTTCAACCACGCTTACATTTTGATTTATTAATAAATAGCGTAATGTAAACCACACATTTAGAGGTAAGATAACTAGTTCCTTAGTCTGTTGAGGACTCCGGATAAAGTGCGCTTCCACCTTAGACCATATCTAACCACCCTAACCGCAACCTCCATACCCTAACCACAACCTCCATAATGTAAACCACGGCAAGGTTCTATTGCTATGCACAAACGAATTTAGTACTATCGATGAAACTAAATTTAATATATATAATTTCAAATGTCTGTTTTAGGTTTGATGATTGTTCTGCAAATGTAATTAATTACCTTCTTACTACTATATTTTTACATATGTTATATATAACTTTATCTACATTTATTTGCCGGCAAACATGTGACCTGCGTAGAAGTCTAAACGTGGGTTCCCTGAACAAAGGTGGGCGGTTTGCTTTTGCATTTCAAAACACTAGGTAGTGAAACTTCTAAGAGTGGCCGCAGTGGCTAGGTTTTCGAGATACACTATATGTCATGGGTCTATAGATCAAATAATATATCTTAGAATATAAATGTAAATTACCAACTGTTATAAATGTAACGTTATAATTACATAGATAAAATACAATACAATACCATATAATTTGGTCCTCAATATACCTACGTAGCCAGTAATTCTAGATATTGATACAACCAGGTCTTAATTCGACTAGTCGACCTGACGTCTACATCTCGAAACAATTTTGTAGTTTTTACTCAACACTTTAAACTGTAACAGTTTAAGCCCCAACGGTTATGAGGAATAGATCACTTTAAGCGATAAGGCAGGCCTAATGCTTTAATCTCGTTAGGCACCTGATCACCTCCCAAACTCTTGACCTCTCAAGGCGTGTTATGCAGCATTCGATATTTTCAAATATTGTGACTCAGCCAAAAATTTTGTATTTGAAAACCTCTGTTTTTTATATTCTTCATGGTAATTTCTTTAGATTTTTTTCTTTTTCTACCAGACAAACTACAATACATAATACATATATAATTTCTAGTAATCTAAATACTTACTACAATTCTTATTGTGCCCACAATTCTGATACACTGTTTATTGTGAGCACAGAATAGAAACATTATCTTCTCTGTGTCATCCCCATTGCTGTGAAACTCACGTTCTGATGATGACAGTATACAATGTGGATGTCGCACTTCGATAACATTCTTTAAAGCCTGGAAATGGCGGGATCAATGACAATAATGACTGGTTTTTTGCTTGGCGTAATTATTGGTACTTATGTCGACTATTTCAGCCTCGTACACTTTACGCTATTCGGTTCAATGTCAAGAACCATGTGATATGAAAACCGAGATGATTTTCTTGTAATTTTGAATCTTGACTCATTGACTGCGTACTCACTACTGCCATTAGTTGAATTGTTTTTTGAAAGTGTAATATATTTTATTGCTAAACTGAAGAAACAAAGTATGAATTGTCAAAAATGAATTATAGTTATATTAAAATTTCATGCACAAAAACATGAATGAATGCTTATCCAAGAAATTAAATAAAAGCCTCAGATATCTAAACTAGGCTGAAAACCTAATATCGCAATGAACAGGTGCGCTCCCCCAAAGGAAAGGATATTATTGATATTAAGTAAATTGGTAACAATTATACTAAAATAACAAAGAAAATTGATTTTTCGTCAAATAATTTGGGCTATTACAATTTGTTATTGATAATATTTTCAATAATGTTTTTTTGATTTCAATAATATATATGTGATAAATTCTAACTTCAGAAAACTTATTACAGATAAATAAACATACCATACAGATAAATGTTAAAAACATGATCCAAAATAAAAGTACAGTCACGTGACTTTCTTCCCTCCGCATGACATGTTCATACCACGCTAACATTACTCCTCACTATTTCCGTCACTGGCGCTTCTTTCAGACATTCCCTGATGTGTATTTAATAAGCCTCTGTGGTCTAGTAGTTCAACCCACCGATTTCAGATCCAGAGGTCCCGAGTTCGATTCCCATGGGGAGTACAATATATTGTGCTTGGTTTGGTTGGTGGTAGGACTTTGTTTCGGTCCACCTGGCTAGCTACCACCATCTTACCTAATTCTGTCGCCATAACAACAATTCTAAAAAAAAAATTGTGTTCCGGCATTTAGAGGTAAGATAGCCAGTTTCTCAGTTAGGTGAGGATTCCGGGTGAAGTGCGCTTCCATCTTCGGCCTTATCTCAACTTGTAACCAGGTGAGATGAAGGCCAAGCGCTTCCCCGTCGTATAATGAACATAAAAAAAAAATCAAATAATTAAATACCAATTCAAAACCTAATAATGTTGGCAGCTTTATAGCACATTTTTCCAAGCCAATCTCGCAAAAAGCAGTTTAATAGTAATATAGCTAGTTACGGCACTTCGAACCGTGTAATGTAATACGAAACGCGTTTTTGAGCAAACCATAACGGCGCATGTGCAGTTAATGGATGATCATATCACGATTTTCTGGATTTTATGGCCTAAGACAATGGAGAAGTCTAGATATGGTAATTAAATTTCTAACGATACACGGTAAGGTGGAACGTTGAAGCGAAACCTGGGTTCCGTATAATACTAACCAAACCGTAGTAACAGCTGATAGTGGCGCGCCTTCTTTCATTGAAATTAAAAAAGGCAGCTATGGATCTCGTTGCCCGACTATTTTTACCGCACCAGTACAATTGAAGGTTTCGAGTTCAGAGTGAATAAGTTAATTTTAGCCAAGCTTGCTCTTCAGCTATCACCTTTTTATAGGTATTTTTATGATAATTTTGAAGAATGACTTTTTGTTTTTATTGATTGATTTCCGAAAAATGACACCTAAGAACATCTGATATTATTCACAAATAAATATTTAGTTAATCAAATATTTATTCACTATGAACAAGTGTTACGAGTAAAAGTGTTACAGTTTTAAACATTAGCCGAAGGTGGAAGCGCACTTCACCCGGAATCCTCAACACACTGAGGAACTGGCTATCTTACCTCTAAATGCCAGATCACAATATTTTTTTAAGAATTGTTATTATGGCGACAGAATTAGGTAAGATGGTGGTTGCTATTCAGGTGGACTCTGGATTTAAAATTGGTGGGCTGAACCACTATTTTATATATATATATAAATAATCTTATAAAGAGTATAAAAAACGAATTTATGACTATTATTTACGGAGGACTCCCATTTAAAAACTTTTGTCTTATCAAAATTAGCTGTCTTACACCATAATTTTTAATTCCGTGATCAAAGGCCTTCTATTTATTTTATATTTAACATTTATTTAGTTGAAACACAACACAGGTACACAAGGTGTTGTCAAAATAAAACGAGATATTTTTATTTCATATTTCAAATGCTAAAAGAGTTTTGCTCACTATGGATTTCACATCACCATTCCACACGGAACCCTATGAAGATGCATCACTAAACGATATAGATTCTTAATGGACTATAAAAATGTTTATGTGTGATTGTGCGGAATCGCACGGCGGTATTTCTTTGAAGACTGACAGCTTTAGTGTTCTGTACAGTCTGCGGCGAAAAAAACACTTTCTGAAGCATAGTTTACTCTAAAACACGTATTTATATATTTCTTTTCCCTGAGCGTTTGTCTATTATTACCGTTACAAACCGTATAATATGCTCAATTGATCCAGCTGACCTACTATACTATTTTCGGGTGTATGTGTGAATAAGTAGGTACTATTCCCTTAGACAAATCAATAGAAGACAAATTTTTATCTGTTGAAAACCATTTTAATTCATTTTGATACAACTAGGAGACGGAACAAGCAAGTAAAGAATTTGCATTTCAAGCCCTAATTTCTTAAGTTATCGTTGCTATTTGTTTAAAAAACAGTATTTCTATATGTTGCTATCTTTTAGTTTGCATCACGCGACAAAATATGCCACTCTTTTCGCAGATTTTAGATTTCGCGATAAAAATCACGCTTCTATGCATAAAGGCGTGATTAGGTAGGTGTTTACGATTTTGTGCCCTTTGTGTGTGAATGAAATAATGAAACATTTATCTATATAAAGACATTTGTTTTTTTACTTTCTTTTTTATTTTTGTTAATTGGCGTACAATAAAGAGTATATCTATCTATCTTTACATTGCACTGTTTTTCATATGCATTTAGTAAAAGGCAGTTATTGTTAAACAGCATAAAAAAAATTAAGTACCGTATTCTTTCAAAATTTATTTAGTAAAAAACTATATATTGACGTTATAAACAGATACTTCAATTTTATTTAATTGAATAGATTAAAACAATATAAAACTAAACAAACACAAGGTGTCAAACAACAACTACATATTATTTGGTACTTAAACAAAAAATATACAACAAAGCGGAATTTCCTATCATAAGCTATCTTTATAAATAAAAATGTCTTTGTCTGTCCAAAAACTGTATACTCCATCACTCTCGAGACAGTTAACTTTTAAACTGACTGTCAATTAGTATTTAAAACCCATATACAGCCGTGCAAAATAATGTCAGCGTCCAAAGCACCTGTTCTTCCAAACATAGCGTTTTTACCATCTCGAATGCACAAACGTAACTAACCCATCTGTAGACAAACTCTAGCTTTTGCCAGCGGCTTCTCTCACTTAACAAAAAACCACTATGTGTGGAAATAATTAGGGGGAACCTATTGGAAAAATTTAGGTCAGAAAAAAAACCAAATCGACAGAATAAAAATTTTAAGTAATTTTTCATCAATTTGTGTCTTAATCTTGGTACAACAAGTAGTTTGGTCTTTTTTATAGACCCTTTTGTGTTTAAAATTTTTTTTACAGTATGCATTTAAATATTAAAACACATACACTCGAACATTTTTCTCCGACTTTAGGTTTTAAAATTGGTTGCCACGAAATCCCTTTATTTGTACCTTTATTGTATAGATATATATTTTAATGGGTATTTAGCATATGACATAATATATAGTTACCATGTGGCTAGTTCATGATTTCATTATTTCGTTTGTTCGTTTCGTTCGTGCATTGGTAAATTCATTTTAAATATAATAATATCATACGAGTTTTGGAAATTACTTCCTACACCCAAACTTTAACGGCTTGTTATATTAAAAATAATCATTAAATGTGTAGATTATACTGGCAGGTAGTGTTTTTCTGTTCGTCAAAACATTATACAGTGTGTCTACTCGTTAAACATGACAATGGAATGTATTGGCGGTGTTGTAGTATTTCGACGTCTGGCTTGGGTACGTTAGTATTTTATTATCCGTGTTTTGGGGATGAAAAACAATAAATTACTATGCTCGTGAAAGTATTGCCAATCTTGACGTTTTAAACTTTTTGCCAATTGGACACAAAAAGGTTATAATTATTAGCAAACAGTCGCTGTGGCTAAAATGGGATAGAGTAGAATCAGCCGTAAGAAAATCTCATGTGAAAAGTTTTAAGAAAGTGCATGGCGGATGAAGATGTCTTGAAATTATAGTCCCACTTAACTTTTGCTATATGAACACTAAGGTTATAAAGAAATAAGGTTATAAGGTTATAAACGAATTTAGGGATATTATTACTTAGTGCTGATAGCTAATGGTTTAATCACAAACTCACTTGAAAAACAAGTAAAGATATGTTAGTAAGCCTAGTGTTACTGCTCTATATAATTTCAGAATGGTTCGTCCGATTCTAGATATTCTAGCGTCCGAAGCTAATTTACAGGTTAAAAAACACAATTAAAACTCAAAATATTAGGCTACAAATTATAAATACAAATAGTACGGGGAATATCGATAAAAATAACAATATAATGTTTCTATGAAAAGGCATTGTGAAATATAACGCCAAAAGTTGGAAGTAGTGAGTTTTTTTCATACATATAATTTTAATAAGAATGTAACAGATTCTTATTTGAATTATGGTTTAAGTAATACAATTCTAATAAGGAAATGTTATCGAGATTCTGCCGTTTTTGAAATGTTGATAGATGATTTACTTCTAGTTCTTCTGTTATAACTATTCTTCTTCCACCATTATCGCAATTTTTCTCAATTTTTCTTCAAACGATTTTTTTTCCCCTTCAATATTACACATACTATAACTTAATCATGCAAATCACTGAGTTAACTGATTTTAATTTTGATTCTGTTTTAATGTAAGGTTCTGGAAACCTAGATTATCTATCTTCAGTTATAATTGTACCGGTTTTTTCATTTGGACATTTAATTTAGCGAAAAATTACCGAAAATTTGCGGTACTTCGGGGCTTCTAAGGCCCTGTCAAATAAATGTTATCCAATTCTTAGAACTGAATAACACCCTTGGTCTATTGGATTCCGTTCTCGGAACATATAACAGTATTGCAGTACAATACAGTCATAAACATAAATGAATTAATTTTCTGCAATTTTCACAGTAGGTATGGGCTTCGCGGTCTGTGCATCCGTTAGTGGAGAAGATGGCCAGATAAAGTTTCACTATTCATTGCTATTTTTATACTGTGTTCAAATCTGTGCATAGCCACTATAATGGCATATCTGTAATGAGTAAAATTATAATAATAGGTAATAATAATAAATCAAAGATCAAAGATAATTATTTAATTCTCTAATTATCAGAAATCACTAAGTAAGTCATAATTATTATTTGCAACGAATCTCTACTTTCTTTATTATTTGAATGAATGAATGAAAACTTTATAGTACACAAAAGTTACACAAAATTATATAAACTATGTGATACAGAGCTATAGTATAATAGGCTTATCGCTAATTACTATTTCTTACAGCCAACCTTGGAAGGAGAAAAAATATTCATATGGGACACAAATGAGGGATTGTTTAAATTGAACTACAGAAAGTGTTATAAAGTAGTACTGATGATTTGTACTACTTTATAACACTTGATTGATTGATTTTAAATGTAGATTTTTAAACTGAATGGAGGAATTTAATAAGAGAAAATCACATTTTTCTTTGAACCAAAATATAAAGTGGAAGAAATCAATCGGCTACTTTTAAAACCAATGCAGTACATCTGAATGCAAGTCGGTACGTCTTTCTTTTTTTTGTTCTCTATGTGAATTTTCAAGTTGATCGTAAAATGTACTTATGATTTTTATAGATAGCAATTATAATTAGACAGTAATTTACAACAAAGACTGTTAGGCTAGATTATTTTGGCACTGAGTGTACCTCTTGTTAGTAACTGACAATGAGACCTTACTGTATAGTCAAACCTAAATTATGGGCCTCTGCAAGTGGTCTCCTCCCATGAGGCGAGATTGTGGTCAAACGTAGGTCTATCTTAATTTAAAAAAAATACAACGCCATTTGAAAAACCCTAAACTGTAGGTAACTTCTAAATTAGTGAAAAATCTTATACTTAATACTTACACATAAGCTTTAGCTTTATCTACTCCAAAAAATAGCGCCATATCAAAGATACATTTATGAATGTGTGCAACACAGTTATTGGTTTTTGAAGAAAGAATACCGAGAATTTTTTCACATAGCTTTAAAGTGCGGAAATGTGAGTATTTCACGTCTAGATTTAGTAGGTGCCCAGTGTCAAAGAGTAATGAGTTAGTCCGCGTTTTATAAACTGTCACTGTTAATTCAAGACAGTATTTACTGTTTCCTCTTCAGTGATGACCCGGGCATTTTGCTATAAGGACCGTCACAGAAGTGTAACAAAAAAAGTCCACTTACTATTCCCGTAACACAGAAAAGTCATGTACCTATTTATGTTAATAATTCTAGCTTAATAATTCCAGTTATATGAGTTTACGCTGCACGATTTGTATTAAAATCGATTTAAGAACTTAACAATAAATATATACCTGCTCATAATAACTGAATATCAATTTACACAATAAATAATAATATATTTTATTGGTGACAGCGTTTGACCGTCAGCTTACTGGAAATACATTGTAAAGATGTAGTCTGCCTGAGAAGGATAACGCTTGTCGAAAAGGAACTGATTGATCGAGGGAGCAAGGTAGATTTTTCAACAACGATAGGTACTTTTTGAGAGCACTTTTCAAAACTAAGACATCGTTTCATATCAGTAAGGGGTGATTTATTCATATTGTTACTATGAGGTACGGTCGGCGGTTCGGTACTTTGCTCTCATTTTGGCTTTGCATAGAATCAGAGCTGGCAACGAGACAGAGCCTTGAGCACTCAGGAGAATAAAGAGCTATTAAGAAAAAGTGTGCTAAGTAAGTTGTAACGAAAGTACTCATCGTTTTTTAATAACTTTAGGCAATAATCTCCGTGGTTAAATACATATTACACAAACTAGATATCACGAGATCTCAGTTCGGAACAGAACTAAAGATAATTTAGATAATTTTTAATTAAGATAATTTTTAACAAGCCTCATATCTCAATTGGTAGTAACTCTGCCTTCTGCGCTGTAGGCTGTGGGTTCGATTCCCACCCAGAGCAAACATGTGTGTGATGAATATAGATGTTTGTTCTGTGTTTGGGTGTTGTATCATATAGTACGTATGTATTTACAAAAAGTATTCAAGTATTCTATCCGTAATCTAGTTTCCATATTACAAGCTATGCTTAGTTTGGGGCTAGATGGCGCTGTGTAAAATTAATGTCCTATAATATATATATATACATGTATTTTTTTTTAATTTAATTTACATTTACTTAACGCTATTGGAATTTAGATTATACACATAATAAAACATGGGGTTTACTCACGTATACTTTAATGTGGATGTAGGCACCAACGGTTTCAATTCAACAAGTGAATCATCACCAGGGTGAGTGTGACTCGTCGGTAAGGTTGCCATAGCGGCGCGCGCAGCGCTCTTTTTAACCGCCTCTGTGGTCTAGTGATTCAACCCACCGATTTCAGATCCAGAGGTCCCGGGTTCGATCCCCATGGGGAGTACAATATATTGTGCTTGGTTTGATTGGTGGTAGGACTTTGTTTAAGTCCGCCTGGCTAGCTACCACTATCTTACCTAATTCTGTCGCCATAATAACAATACTTAAAAATAAAAAAATGTTGTGTTCCGGCATTCAGAGGTAAGATAGCCAGTTCCTCAGTTAGTTGAGGATTCCGGGTGACGTGCGTCTCCACCTTCGGCCTTATCTCAACTTGTTACCAGGTGAGATGAAGGCCAAGCGCTTTCCCATCGTACAATAAAAAAAAAGCCCTCTTTGTCTCTGTGTCTCTGTGGGACGCGAAACGTGTGTATACGTGAGTAAGCCCGTGTTCTTAAATGCTTAGTCGTACTTACGCAAGTTTTAAAAGTGATACGGTATACATTGCAAAAGCGCTAAGCTCAGTTTTTTTTTAAATATATATTTGTAGTTTATTAGATTTTTAATTGATGGTCTTTGATCTCATGCTTTGATCTCAAATATGGAATTCGAAATAAGGTTAAATAAAAATAAATCAATTGTACCTGTATGCCTACTATATATTTAGGTACCAATAGGTAAACAATAATGTAGGTACTCGTATTTACCAATTTACTTATGACCCCAACTATGACATTGAGTGATTGTTTATTTATTTTATATTCTAGAGATCTTACTAATATTGCAACCAAAATTATACACTGCAATGCGTACATTTTTTACAGTACTTTCTACAAAATTCTCATTTTATTCTCAACCAGATATAAATCTTACCGTTAACGGTATTAGACAGGTTTTTGTCTGGATCTAGTAACAATAGTTACAGTACAGTAAATGCAGCAAACATCAATCATACGAAACCAAATTGTTTTAGATCAATCTCCACTTACAATTACAAATTGAACTTTAACGTTGAAACAATTAGGTTGAAAATAGCATGGTACAATAGAGCAGTTAAGGCGCCGCGTTCTAACACCAAAAGATTGACATTTAAATGCTTAAGTGGAAGTGAAAGGCTGAGAAAACGATATTTTTGATTAAAATTGGAAAATAATTGAGTCTCCCACGTCGAGCGTAGCTTCAAACTACGGATAATCGTAGGTAAGTTGGTTTTTTGTCGTTAAGTCGCAGCATAGATTACACTGCAGTTACTACGGCTTGGTTGCTACTAAACTTCTTGTATCCGGTGTCAGTGAGTTTCAAGTATTGTAATAATGGCCCAGTCAATTCGTTTCTCTGGTACACTGCACAATGAAGGTATCTTACCAAATACCAAAGGTTTGGTGTAGAATCCAAGCCTCCGAATCATATAACTCAGTTCCAAAAAAAAGTCTCATTAACTATTTACTGGCGACACGTGACCTAATGTCTGGCTCTTATCTCTTATCTTAGCTGTTGAGCAATGTAGCCAGTGTCTTGGGCACGGTTCTGTCTGATCTGGTCTGGAACAGTTGAGTTACGTATAGGCCGTTTTTAAAGGTAATCCGACTGCTTCCTTTGTACATAGTTTAATTCCACACATATTTTTTTAATGTGTGAATAATTATTGTTTTTTTTTTTTTAGTTTCATTAATTTATTCAATAAAAAGTACACTAACTATGTACAAAGGAATTAGTCAGATTACCTGAGGACCGTTACAAACGGCCTATAGGTAACTCAACTGTTCCAGACCAGTACCAGACGGAAGCGTGCCCAAGACACTGGCTTCATTGCCACGCTGAATAGCTATGCTAATTCGCTGGCCTAAATAATTATTGATTTAATGTTACCATTTGTAACATATTGTCTGTTTTAATATCTATAAATTAAGAACATGTTATTCCCCACGTGTTTACAAACGTGTCGGCTATTTCCACTAAGAAATACTTAAAAATAATGCGATGAACTTTTTACTTATTACAAGAAAACAGAATATTCTGTGAATTATTCGCCTGTGCATATTTCCATTTGTGCAACTCGTGTTCAATGGTTTTTGTGCGGAAGAAAAGAACTGCAAACTGGCAGGTGGTCTATTTCCGCAGCGTTTTCACAAATGCCGAAGTATCTCAAGAATTCAGACCTCACTTACTGCCTACTATCTTACTTTCGCACACACATACCTACGTTATTCAATAGTCTTTGGTATTCATTTTTGATTGACTTCAAAAATAGAAGTCTGATAATGGGATCCTGGAGAAATTGAGGAATTTATTCAAATATTATAGACACACTTGAAGCGATTTAGGTATTTTTAGGGTGTATTACCTCAAGAGTAAGGAAAAAACGAACCCGTCTGTCCGTCCATCTGTCAACAAAATAATTGGAAAAAATACGTCATCCAGGTAAACGAAATTGTTTCATATACTTACTTCATTGAAGTCGGTTTACTTTTTTGTTTTTAAAACGTAAAGTTTAAATAATAATAAGAGCAATCAAATACTTGATGAAACTTAAACTTGTAATGGATTTAAGATAATGTTATCGTTTTCTGATTATTATTGTCAATAAACGTTTACTTTCTTCAATGTTCTTTCAATGTACAAAATATTACGAAGTAGTTTTTGTACAGACTTATAAAATATAATATTAATTGATTGTAAAAGAGCTGTGTGGCCGAGTGGGTATGGACCCGGCTTCCGATCCGGAGATTGTGGGTTCAAATCCAGTCGTTCACCAATCGACTCATTAACGGTGACTAATTAACCTTCACCGTTAATGAGAAACCGGCATGTTCCTAGGACCAAAAGTCCGAGTGACATATGTCACTCTCTCGTATTCCGCTAAGCGGTAGGCTTGCAACCTGTCACGTATTAAATACTAGCAACATGCAAGCCGTGGGCATGTATCGATCGTACGTTTGGACGTGCCTATGACTACCTCCTAATAGGTGATCTTCATAAGATCCTTGTAGTTCTTTATTGTACACTTAAATATGATTTAAACATGTCATAGGAAAACGTGACAGTGTCATGTACAGGCGCGAGTTTTAACCTTAAAGAGTTTTCTACCAGCAAACCTTTGAGATAGAGAGAGAGGTGATAACTGATAAGGTAGAAAATTGTACTTGAATTAAAATAAAATTTTAATTTGCAAATAAAATACAAATATTAATAAAGTATAGACATAAATGTTTAATACCTACTAAATATGTAAATGTAAGGCAAAATAAAAAAAATCAAATCCTTTTACGTAAAATTGTGGTATGAAGATTGACGATCTTGGATAATTTTCGTCGAAGCTAGAAAATGTCTACCAGAGACGAAAATGTTGTCACTAAATATGCCATCAAACATTGAGTCATAAGATCGTCAACTGCGTGCATCCATACATCAACGTTTCATCATTACAACTGCACATCAATTAGTACTGCATCCATAACAAGCCATTTGCCAGTATAACAGTACGCTTAAAAATAGCTGTTCTTACCGACCATAATAATGAGGTCTCTCTATCATCTCTAAACTGCTTCGATTCTTAAAGAGACGCCCACTTCTTGAGGTCTGAGTAAAGTGGATTGCTCCTACACGAGAGCTAAATGAGGCTTGACCAACAGTATTGAGACAAAAACTGAGTGATTTCAATGCATAATGCGATGGAAGGTATGTTTACAATGCTTGGAATAAAAAAATGTTTTTAACTTGGTCATTTACGCGTTTAAATCATAATCTTCCCGCCCGTTATCCCGGACGAATATACAAATATAGGTATATATACCTACCTATATATTCCCCACCTGGTTTTTCAAGTTATGATAAGGCCAAAGGTGGAAACGAACTCTCCCCGGAATCCTCAACATTCAGAGGAACTGGCTATCTTACCTCTAAATGCCGGAACACAACAAATTTTAGAAGAAAGAAAGAAAAGAGAGAAAAACATTTTATTGACACACAACAACACAGAATTGTTTGTTATGGAGACGGAATTAGGTAAGATGGTGGAAGCTACCACCATAATTCTCGAATTCTATTTGATCTTATTTATTTAAGTCCCACCACCAACCAAATAATAAAAAATAAAATTTTGTTTCGAAAAAACTTACCAAAAAATCGCTAAATCGTAATTTTATTCAATAAACGTTGCCACTTCACGAAACGTAGTCATGGAATGTATCATAACCGTTTTTGTATAACTTAATATTAGTGTAACTTTATATTAGTTTATTTGACATTTAAAAATTACCGCAAAAGGACAGGTGCGTGCAATCAGTTGGAAACATATCATGATTGTTTTTTTTTCGCATTTGTACTTGTGTGGTCTTACAGATGGATAAATTGTCATTAATTGATGTAAAAATACCCTTCATTTGATAAAATAGCATAAAATTTGTTCTGTAGATGCCTTAGTTTTTACAACGTCGTATTTTATCGTTAAAATACGTGAATGTTTCTGTTTATGTCCAGTTTTAATCTTTTCGCTAGGTACTTCACAAATTAAAATGCAATTTGCTAACTGTAACACTATACCTCCTTTGAGTACTAAAATTAGAATGTTTTAACTTAAATGCGTATAATAAAATAAGACCATAAAATTAAGTGGTAGTCATTGTCTCAAATTGAGTTGATGAAATGACATAAATAAAGGTTTTAATTACCAATAGCAGAGCCTAGAATATAGACAGCGGGTTGCCAGGTTGTCTGTGTTCTAAAAATACCACTTTGGCGAGTAAGCGCTCGATATCTTCGACCTAATCCCTCCTTCCCCTTTCCACCACCGGACTAGCAGACGCTCGGCAGGCTACAACCCGTACCTTGTTAATGTTTAATTGTATCAAACATTTAATCGCATTACAAGAAATGTTTAAACATTTCTCATTAATACTGGTAAGGAATGGAACTCCATGCCCTCGTCTGTTTTTCCTCACCAATCTAAAAAATCTCATAAATCAAAAGTCTTCATATCCAGGTTAATAGGTTCCTTATAGAGAAACGTGCTCAATCTCAGGTCAAATATTTACTTGTTTTTCAAGTGAGATAGTGGTAACGCTTGGCTAACATAAAAAAATACCATTTAAAAAAAGTTATTCTACTTACTGGTGATAAAAACATCACCAATGAAGAAAGAAAGAAAAGATATTTATTTACCTAATCAAAAAATAATAAAACTATACTTAGCTTAAACTAACATAATCTAAGCTATGACGAACACAATTAATATCTAACAAAATTAAAATTTATTATGAAAAATTAATTGTGTTCGACTACACGTGTTCTAAATGTGTTCGTACTAAATACCATTACCTAGTTATCATTAAGCTTTAGAGTTTATTAATTATTTTTTAATTTATCGCCAGACTGTCGTGGCTCTTGATTTAAACGAAATAACTAAAAGTCGACTAAAGGTACAAAGTCATTGTGTTATATTATGTTTTTGATTTGTATGAAGCTATGTCACTGTCGCTTGCTGCTACAGCCTGCAGTCGGCTGCATGTATTTTGTACCCCTTCAGCTTAACTCGGTGATTATGGCAAAACTATTCTGTTTTTGCCAGAGTTTATCTTACGGTGGATAATAATGAGCAGTGTATGATGATAATGTGAACTCTTTTAAAAAATGTAATGTGTCCAAAATGCTTATGTTGCATTACCTAATACACTAATACCTAACATTATTGAGATACAAGTCATCATATTCCTGTCCTTATCCCGCTTTAGGCTAGTGTCGGCACAATATGTTCTATCTACGCCTTTGACATGCATGTCCTCTTTAACTCAAACCCATCTTTTTTGGTCGTTCAGATATCAGAGACATAAGTTACATGAACGTAATTATAAAAAGCTTTATGCAGGTATGGTTTTAACTAGAGCATAAAGCGTCTTGTTATTTTCTTTCATATTCATATGACCGACTTAAATATAGCTGCAGTAAACGAGGACATTTAATAAAAAACCTTGGCAAAAGTATTTATGTAGTTTTGTAAAACTGCTGAAGTTTATACAGATACGGTGTCCTTGGCTCGACATCACTGAACGAAACAAAACTTTTTTTTATCATAATTGAGTCTTATTATGCCGCATCAAACAAATGTTTCGGAATTTATTCCACGAAAATACGTACAGACAGCAACGAAATTACGAAAAACGTAATCGGCCCAATTATGTACAAAAAAATAATATATATGAACCTATTATTGTATTTCGAGTTGCCTCCAATTTTCGTTTCCAATTTGCAGAAGTAGACCATAGCTAATTTAGGTGTTCTGAAAGGGGTCTGTTGTAGCGGTTTTAGAATATATTTTAATGACAAGGCTACGCTGGCTTCTAATAGGTGGATGGATGGCGGTTTTAGGTTATAATAAGGCTGAACGTGGAAAGGTATACTTCAATCGGAATCCTATAACCAACTAAAACAGTGTCATAACTCTTAATGCCGGAACACAGTAATAATAATTGTTATTATTGCGTCTAACTTATGTAAGATGGCGGTAGCTAGCCAGGCGGACTATAAACAAGCCCCATGAATGACCTTAATGGGTAGTGGGATCGGTGGGATGTACCTTCTTAGGTCATCCTAAGCCGGGAATGCAAGCGAGGCAATGGATGAATGATCCTATCGCTGGTGCTAGTGGCAAGAAGACCTGTATAGGTATTGCCAACCACCCTCCTGCTTTAGTTAATTGCCAGTTTACTGTGTCCTTTATGTGTGCGTGAGCAGCCAAAACAACAATGCTTACAATTGTTGTGTTCCAGTATTTAGCGGTAAGATAGCCAGTTCCTCAGTTTGTTCAGGATTCCGGGTGAAGTGCGCTTCACTCGGGTGAGATGAAGGCCGAGCTCGTCCCCATCGTAGAATAAACAAAAAGTGCCTCTACTAGGCATCGTCCTTGCCCTCGTATACCCATTTCAAATAAAAAATCACGATAAAGGTTTAAGGCCTTTAAAAAAAAATTATATGTAAATAAAATATCAACAATAGGGTAAGAAATGTTTAATATTCGGCTACATCGCCTACAGTTTCTTGCTTATGGTGCCTGCATTGCCTCGCTTAAAACCAATACCAACACGAACTAATTTTTCCACGGCTTTTTTCCTTTGCAATAAAATCTAGAGTGCTTTTTCTTCCAACCGTACAGTATTAAGCCCACTACGCCCGTACCGCGGGCTACGTTTAAATGGCTTATCATTATGTAATTACTATCATTGTGTACGCACACATGCGCGAACGCACACTGTCAATCATCATTTCAATTCGGCGAAAGGGTTAGATAAGATTTGGAGTACGACCACAAATATGACCTCAATTCAGTAGCTCAATTTCTAGGATAGTTCCTTTGAAGTTTTTTTTTTTGAAGTGAAACTTTTTATTGGATTGTTTTGATATTCTGATCCGCAACGTTTTTGTGTGACGAAAAATGGTAGGGGCAGTCGTAAATATAATATGTATTTTCAGAGTAGCAGAGTGGTGAAAAGGCTCGTCCGGGGAAGTACTACCACCATATCTATTTCGGCCGCTAAGTAGCTCTGCTGTGTTTTAGTTCAAAAGGTTTGGTTGCCTTTGAAATAACGGTTACACGGGGCTAAACAACTTTATGCCTCAAGTTAACGGGCGCAATGCAATAAGTAAGTCTTTGTTAATGGCAAAAGTTCCACTTAACACCAGGTGGGTTGCTGGCCAGTTCCGTCTCCATGTCGTATAAAAAAATGTGGTATGATGCTTATGCTTGGCAGGTCACCATATGCAATAAAAGTGTTAGAATGGGTACTCGAAAGAGGGCGCTGATTCTGGTACACCGTTTATTTCAATCATTTTATTATATTTTACGCGTGTTTATCGTGTTATTCTGCATTTTATTATTCCCGTTTTGATTGGGTAACACCAACCGTGGTCAGGGCTGACTGTCAAACAATATAAAATATTGTGTTCTGATCGTGAAAGTTTAAAAAAGATATTTTTCTGTCGTATTATGATCTTATTTTGCAAGAGTCCCTTTTTTATGTATGACGGGGTAGCGCTTGGCCTTTTCATCTGGTTTTATGTTTAAAGCCGAAGGTGTAACCGAACTTCACCCAGAATCCTCAACTATAAGGAGACTGAAGCTATCTTACCTCTTAATGCCGGAACACATTTTTTTTAGGATTATTGATATGGCGATAGAATTAGGAAAGATGGTGGGAGCTAGCCATGTGGAATTAAACAAAGTCCAACCACCAACCAAACTAAGCACAATATTGTACTCTTGGATCTGACACCGGTAGGCGAACCATTAGACCACAGAGACTTTGATTTTGACTTTGACTGTGACTTTGTGGCAACAAAGACACAACACAAAAACACCCAGTATCACTGTAGTGGTGGAACAATCTCTAAATGAATTTTCTTAGATGTACCAGAGCGAGCATCAATAATTCCAAAACAATTTACAAAGTAGCCAAGGCGCAGTGTTATCGGATGCCATACCTTGCGATCGTACGTCAAACGGTTGGTCAGTTGGTGCGAGCTGGCACATAGAGGGCGGTAGAGTCGAATTCAACTATTTTTTAATTGTCACACTGCAGATTAAAGGTCGCCTCAATTTATTTAGGTTTTGCGGTAATACAAAAAAATTACATTATCATGGAAACAATTTAAAAAAATTGAAGGAGAGTTTCCAATATTTTCCTAAGTCCTAATTTCAGCAGTGGATGTATGTGTGCTGAAAACAAAAGAGTACACATTGTACACATTGTGTACAGAGTTTAAATTGTTTTAGGCAGTAAAGTCGCATCTTCGTATTTATTGTTTTAAAAGCTAAGATAAGAAAGCGTTGGGAGATAGTGCAGTACAATACCTAACCAATTAAATTACCCGCCCGCTGGCGCAAGGACGATAATGAGTTTCGACGACTTATTTTGCAGTTTGACATTTAGCGCTATTTTGGCTGATTTTATTGTTATAAAAGGGCACGTACTAATGTAGTAATTATAAAAACGATATGACAGAACGAGTTGAATAATACGTTTTGAAAAATAATTACGTTTTAAAAACTAAAAGTAAAAGCCGACTTCAATGAAGAATATGATACAATTTCGTTTACCTGGATGACGTATTTTTTCCAATTATTTTGATGACAGATGGACGGACAGACAGACATACGCTTGGTCCTATATATGGGGTCCGTTTTTTCCTTACTTTTGAGGTAATACACCCAAATATCTTTAAGTGTAACTATGATATTTGAAGAGTTCCTTCGATTTCTCCAGGATCCCGTTATCAGATCCTGACTTGATGTCAATGGGACTACCTGTGAAGCAAACCCTTTCAAACATAAATATAGTTTTTCAAATCGGTCTAGGCGTCTTCGAGTAATCGGGGAACATACCTACATAAAAAAAAAGATTCCGTCGAATTACAATAAATAAATAAATGTTACAGGACATTAATTTTACACAGCGCCATCTAGCCCCAATCTAAGCTTAGCTTGTAATATGGGAACTAGATTACGGATAGAATACTTAAATACTTTTTGTAAATACATACGTACTTTATGATATAACACCCAAACACAGAACAAATATCTATATTCATCACAAAAATGTTTGCTCTGGGTGGAAATCGAACCCACAGCCTACAGCGCAGAAGGCAGAGTTACTACCAACTGAGCTATGAGGCTTGTTGAATTGAGAACCTCCATCATTTTTTGAAAGTCGGTTAATAACTAATACCTTTGAACTATTAATGGTAATAGTGGAATAAAATCAGAGACAAAGCCAATTAAAAATGTAGCTTAGCTTATATAAACAAAGGTGAACGATCAGTTTAGGTTAAAGCTACTTGAAAAAGAAAAATTTTGTTACATATACATAATTTTGTCTGAAGACTAAAATTGATTTAAGTAATTTGATTATTATCAGGACTAACCAAACGACAACGATTTAAATAATAAAGGTACAAACAAAACAAATTTTATTAATCATAAAAAAAGCTAAGTCACAAAGTTAAATTACTTACCTAATATTTATAGTATCATAATAATTTTAAACCATTATTATCATCATCACAATAATATTATAAGAGCCCGTAAACATCCACTGTTGGACATCAGTCTAAGACTGGAGGGTTCTGCCATAATCTCCACGCTTGGCAAGCGGAATGGTGATCACAGTATTGGTATTAAATACTCTGGCGGATGCTGTTGCCCCTGTCGTATTTTATTCCTTTTTTACGGTGTATTTTATTCCCTTATTTGCCTTTTACGACTCAGGAGGAAATGGAGGGGTCCTATTCGTTAGCCGGTACCACCTCGACACACCATTATTATAATAAACATTTAATTAAAAATATATGTATAAACTTTGGACATGTAACCGGGTAAGCATTCAACCTTTTAAAAACAAATATCCTTTAAATCAGACTACAATGACTTTGACCCCCATCTATCATATATAGTACAATTAGATACAAATATGAAAGAATGTGTTTGCATCCTCAGAAATAAGTAACGCTTAATAAAATAATTGGGATACAGCGATCTGATAGCGGCTCCTCCGAGACGGGTTATTGGTCACTCGAGCCGCCTTCTCGGAACTTATTTAACTTATCAAACGTATTAGAGACTTTTGAATGCGACTGTTCATTCTAGCGTAATGCGAAATAAAGTTTTTTATTGTGATGTTCCACAAACAGTATCTTAAAAAAAAAATGCTATCCCCTATTACTATTTTTTACAACGCAGGGCTTGCACGAGCTCTTAAGGTCTTTAAACCTTTGCTTTGTGAAAAGGGGAAGGCCTCCACCATCTCACCCAATCAAACTAATTAAAAGAAAAAAATATAAATTACCAATTAGTTGTTTAATTGGTAATATAATTTAAAATAAAACTTTTTTAATTCAGATATATTACTTTAGGACCGTTACAAACGACCTATAGGTAACTCAACTGTTCCAGATTAGTACCAGACGGAAGCGTGCCCAATACACTGGCTGCATTGCCACGCTGAATAGCTATGCTAATTCGCTGGCTTAAATAAAAGCCGGCCCTTGGGTCACGTGTCGCCTCAATCAAAAGCCCCGCAAGATTTTTGAAAACCCGGAGAGCACCGGCTCCCCGCGGACTCAAGTTCTCCACCCCAAAAGGCTCAAATAGATAAGCTCTGTCGAGACCACTATATTTGCGCCTTTTGTGATCCTCGGCCGAATCAGCCACCGCACCAGCCCTAACTGATGTCCCAGGCAGATGAGATTTAGGCAGTTTAATACAAGAGTTTTACCCATTCGGGCTGATTAGTAAAAGTTAAGACTAAAAAAAAGTAGGTAAAGAAAACACATTTTGCCCTAATTTGGTAATCTGAGACAGAATTATGTTTTCAAAAGGTTAAATAATCTTTACAGGATCACTTTGTTGTCCATCTATTTGTCTGTCAAGACACTTTTTCTCAGGAACGCGTAAAGGTATCAAGTTAAAATTTATATCAAATACTCAAGGTTACGGTTTCTTTCACATGTGAAAAAATCAAACTTGAGAATGAACGTGATCAAAAGATACCCGTTTCTGTCACATATTTTCATATTTCTCTTATTAAGAGTGAATCCTCGAAGGGGAAGAAGTCGTGAGTCTATTTATTTATATATTTTCACATATTTTGCAATTTCACAAGTAAATCAAAGCCGGTACTTGCCGGTGACCCAGAATCATGAATTTAGCAAGAAGCAATGTTTTACAGCACATGTAACGGGGAATAAACTTAAACCCGTAAATATGTAGTTTAATGACAAATAACCGAACTTATTAATAGAAACTTATTATTTGCGGCTAGTGCTATAAGTGTTCAGGGATCGATCAACAAAGTTAAGTTTGTCCTTTATCCTATTAAAATAGGTATTCGGAAAAGGGCGAGCCATTTTTTTTCGGAACCCTCAAAGCGAGAGTCGAACTCGCACTTGGCCAGTTTTTAGTGTTTGAACAGTTGTTCGATCGGCAGTTCGTTAATTGGCTGAGTTAGCTCGTAGTTGATTTAAAACGGCAAACGTTTAATACGTATTCCAGAACAAGTGTTGTTAGAAAGGTTTGCATCGCGTGGCCTGACCCGTTCCTTGCGATCGCAATCGAGACCCCGTTGAGTTCCTGTTTCTACGTATACTTGTACACTTTTGTGCAGGGGTAGTGAACAAAAACGTTTACAGAAGGAAAGACAAATTTAAATATTAGGTCCTTACATATGAAATTGGCGTTTTGTCGTACTGGCCACTTTGATCTTAAATATCTCCTCTTTGGTTAGGAATTCCAAATTCAAATTTAAACAGCTATTTACTCATGCATTTGTGTTTCGAAAACCGTAATTCATTTGTTTTTTTCTCTTTTGCTTTTTTTTCTGCGTCACTCATTTCACAAAATGGAAAACTTAAAATATCGCATTATTTACGAGTACGAGTTCCACCGTGGCACCAGTGCTGCAGAAACGGCTCGAAGGATTAATGATGTGTATGGTGGTGGTGTCGCAAAAGAAAACACGGTGCGTTTTTGGTTTCAACGCTTTCGTTCTGGAAATTTCGACCTGCAGAACAAGCCCCGTGGACGGCCGGAGACCAAGGTCGATAATGATGAATTGAAGGCTATTGTGGAAGCAGATCCATCGCAAACCACATCACAGTTAGCTGCAGGCTGCGGTGTTAGTGACAAAACCGTTTTAATCCACTTGAAGCAAATTGGGAAGGTGAAAAAGCTTGAAAGGTGGGTACCTCATGAATTGAGTGAAGCAAACCGACAAACGCGCGTCGACTGCTGCGTTACATTACTCAACCGGCACAATAATGAAGGAATTTTAAATCGGATTATTACATGTGATGAAAAGTGGATCCTGTACGATAATCGTAAACGCTCATCGCAATGGCTGAACCCTGGTGAACCAGCAAAATCTTGCCCCAAGCGAAAATTGACTCAAAAAAAGTTACTTGTAAGCGTTTGGTGGACTAGTGCCGGTGTCGTACACTATAGCTTTCTTAAATCTGGTCAGACGATTACGGCTGATGTCTATTGTCAGCAACTGCAAACCATGATGGAAAAGCTCGCTGTTAAACAACCGAGACTTTTCAATCGCTCTACGCCACTGCTGCTTCAAGACAACGCTAGACCACACACGGCCCAACAGACGACTACCAAATTAGAGGAGCTTCAATTGGAATGTCTAAGACATCCACCGTACTCTCCGGACCTTGCTCCAACAGATTACCATTTTTTTCGAAATTTAGATAACTTCTTGCAAGGAAAAAAAATCAATTCCGATGAGGCAGTCCAAACTGCTTTCAAAGATTTCATTGATTCCCGTCCGAATGGTTTTTTTAGTAAAGGGGTCAATGAACTACCTATAAGATGGCAAAAGTGTATAGATAGCAATGGTACATACTTTGATTAATAAAATATATTTTAATATGAAAAAAATGCCTTTATGTTCCTCCCATACAAAACGCCAATTTCATATGTAAGGACCTAATAGATTCTGTACCTTTAAGGTTCCAATGTGACCAGTTACTAAGCATCCGCTGTCAGTCAGTTCGTACGTGTGTGTGTCTGTCAGCGGGCTACAAATAAAAATAAAATCATTTTTTTTAATCAAACAAAAAAAATCTTATTGCCTTAAATGTGAATTAATTTTAATGTGGACGAGTCACGGCCATTTTTTTTTTTTATTGTTGATGGATACGCGTTTGACCACCAACTCACTTGAAAAACAAAAAACAAGTAAAGATGTCGCCTGAGATGGAGCACTACATGTAAAGTCCCTTCATATTTGTAAATCATAAGTAAATCCTTCTTAGATGATCTTTTGAAAGGGGAAATAATCTTAGATGGTCTTTTGAAATGGTAAATAATGTATTTACATTTTTTTTAAGCTACACACATATAATAGATAGGTACCGACATTCCCAGTGTTGTTGGCAAAGATGACAAAGGTATATTCATCAAATTAAAAGATTTCGTTTTAAAGAGTATAATGCTAAAGGAAATAGAGATGCTAACAACTGATTCCAAGTTGAATGAACATAAATGTCAATAATTCAATATACACAAATAAATATTTTCATTTTTTATCATACGCATCTTCTAGGCGGCTCCATAAATAGTGAACTACCTCCCTATATATCTATCGATTCCCCGCAACCCAAATTGTCTGTTTCGTATTGAAGAACATAATTTAAAATACTTATTTTGCGACAGATATGCACCATAGTCAGGTTACTATTTACACATCTGCGCAGGCGCCTCGCAAAATCACATCCCTTTCGTCTTGCAAAATCACTTAACGCGATTTGACGTACAGATGGTAACGGTTAAATCACTCGGAAAACATCTCGGTTTTGTAACTCTAGACCTTTACACCTTTACGGTACCTTCACGAAACCTAAAACAACCTTAGAACATGGCAGTTAAGACTCAAATTGCTTTGCATTTGGTGCAATAATTTTGACAAGGGATTTGGAAGTGTGTTATTAAAGTAGTTAAGCTCATTTTCGTGTGATTGAGTTTTGACATTCAAGCGGTGTAAATAAGCCACTGTTTAGTGTCGGTTTACTTGTACGTTGGGTTTCGATGTCCAGGGTTCGATTCTTGGTCAATTAAACAGGTTATTTCGGCGAACGGCCGTATCTCAATAATCTGGGTGATGTTTGATTTGGAGCGGAAACGTTGAAGGGTTCCGTAAGATATTCAAATTTATTTTAATGAGAAAGATTTCGCAATACTTTATTTATGTGTCTCTGAATAAAATATAAGTAATAAAAACGCTAAGCATCTTCCAAGAGGAATTTAGTGTAAAAGAAATAAAAGGTAGGTACCCTACTGATTAGTGTAGAAAAATACTACTGTTATAATTTTCTAAAAAGTGAACAGTTAACTCAACTGTAACTATCTATCGTCTGAGATTTGACGTTTCAAAATGATCCTCAAAAATATTTATACATTCTTCTTGCATCTAATAAACATAATATAGGTTACTTTTATCAAGAATAAAATGAATGAATGTAAAATACTTTATTGCACACCTTAAAAATAAAACTGGACAACTTAAAAATAAATGCACAAACAATGGGCGGTCTTATCGCTAAGAAGCGAGTTCTTCCAGACAACCTTTGGATGGAGAGGATTTCATTGCTAAAGAGGTAGTTGGTGGTGCACATATTAATTAGGGTCTAGCTTAATTAACTATACGTATATCATACATTATTAGTAAAGCTATGCTACAAATATACACACTACTTATATAATAAAAATATAAATACCTACATACTATACAGTAAATCGTATTGCATGAAACTAATTTTATCAGTAAATTAAGTTATTTGTTATACTGAAGTACGCCATTAATTATTTAACAAATAAATAGATTTATTATGATTAAACTTCAATAAATCCAATGTAAAAACATCAAAACATCTTCCTTTACCGCCGGTTAAACAAATAACGCTGAGATCGTTAATTATAACACGGTGTTTAAATTATAGAAAACTAAACACACTCATTATTTATTACATTATTTTCCAAACTCAATAACTCAAGATGCAATAAGGGTAACCGTAGAATTTCAACATTTATCTCTCTTGGATATTTACTACAGCGCAAACTGAACCTTTTGACTGCGCAATAAAACTTGAATTTACTTGTCAATAAATGAAAACAAAGCCAGAGTAAACTGATCTGTAATGATGTGAGTTTAAGATTTGAAATCGTTCACTGCACCTCAGAGATTGCATATTATTTTAATCCAGTTTCATTTTAAGTGGATATTGAATTCGAGTAAGTTTTACTGTTGTCTGTGACATTATATTGAATATAGTCCCCCACTGCGCAAGCGCATACTCGAGCCCAATAATTGAGACATATATCAGTGCACTTTGGAAAGCTCTCGGAACCCGGGAGGCGAAATATTACAACCTTGATATTCGATTAAAATGCGAAATAAATGAACATTTTTGAAAATTTTGTGACGCCAAAATTTATTTAATTTTGATTAACTCCCCTGAATAATCAAAATCTTATTATTAATTTGACTTTTATCAGGCTATAAGTCTAAAGATTACAATTTTGTTCAATCTGAAATGTCAATTTTCAATTGCCTTATACTTGCGAACAGTATTTGTGTTAAAAATACATATAATATGAATAGTAATGTTTAACAATCAATCGAAGTAAATTTCCAAGTTTGAACGTGGTAAAAGATTTATTAATCTATTAAATTAAAACTTCTAATACCTTCACCGAATTGATTTTATCGGGGAAGGAAGAATTAATAAATCAATTAACCCCAACGCTTTGACTAAATGAATATTATATAAGTCAACCACGTTGGAATTAATTACCAAAATAAAGCATGTTTTTTTATTACATATAACATGAAAAAGTAGGATTGGATCAAATTTTCCTATTTTTCCTTGACAAAAACGTGTGTGAAGTACTTATCAACATCATAATCGGTTATTTTTTTTTGTTTTCAAGTTAAATGGGAGCGAACTAAAATAAATTTGCATATTTTATTTTACAATATTTTAATGACGTGTATGCATATAATATACGTAATGACATAGTCATTATTCACATCTTAGAAACCGACCCCTTTATAATATACGATCGATCGACGATATACTTTATCGACTGCTTTTTCAGGAATGGTCGGCTCATGATCTCAAAACTTACACTATTTGACGCTAATACAGGCAAGGATGAGAACGATGGAGCGAACCTACACTAGGTGCCTATTAACTCTCTTCTCGAAGACATCAGGGTTGTAATACAGTGAAATAACAGAAGCTGTAAGCTGATTCGAAATGTTTGCAGTGCGCATAATAAAATAGTTTTAAAAGTGCTTTATCCTTGTATGTAATTTAAATGATGTATCAACCAGTTGGCGGTGATTATAAGATTTTTCCGGATAATGTTGCCGGTTGCCTAATTCAATTGTTATGATAGTTTAATTAAGATGTCCACTATACATGCCTGGAGCCTGGTGTAATGGTACCGATGCTTATTGAACACCTACCATTACCATTGATTGAATTTAAATGCATAACGTTTGATTTTCTGTTCCAAAATAAATATTTACGTTTTTTTGACGTAGCGAGAGTAAATGAGATTAAAAAACATTGGTTTAATCGTTTGACTACCTCATAAGTAAATAAATAATAAACATGCATGCTGTTGTATGCATGTTTACCTCACACCGAACCCAATCTTGATTAAGACACTCACAACACACGTGACGAGAGAAAGCCGTTACGCAGGGTTCCGCACGGGACCCTAAAAGCCAAAACATTAGAAAGCATGTGAAATCTTTAATTTCCCTCACAAAAAATAAGCTGGTAAAAAGGTCAAAATTACAACTTACCCGGTTTCGCAACTGCCTATCAGATATGTAAATTTCGGCAAATTCACCAATAGGGTAGTATTAGTAGCTCTTAGATTCGGCTTATTATGGATTTTAGCCGAGCTCGGGGTAAAAGACTGATTGATTGGGGTTTAAACCGTAAAACATGCATTTTTTGGTCATGAGGTAGCATCGTAAGTTTCAATGCTACTTCATGCAAAATAATTGATACTTAATGTGATATTAGGATAGGCATACCTAACATGACTGAGCTGAATAAAAATGAAAACCAGAGCGCTTCCCCGTCGTATGAGAAAAAAATCTTATCGATGGTGGTAGGACCCACAAAGTCCGACGCCAAGCAGTTTCGCTGTAGGCGGTAGTGCCAACTATCGTCAGTTGCAGCTTCTGGAAGAGCGCGCTCCATTGATTTCCTCATTTAATGCCCAAGCAAGCTTATACTTAGGTCGAAAACTTACCCATTTCAAATAAAAGAAGTATTTTTACTCCAAGTTCTTCATTCACGTCATCTCATCCATTTGGTTTATTGTTATTTTAAACTATTATCGCATTTATTATGCTACATTTCAGATACAATATAGCTACGTAAACAAGATAACAGTTTCTATATTTAATGCAGTATCGGCTGTATTTCTACGTCATTATCTTGTTTTGGCTGGGTTGAACCAGCCGTGATCAGCAGACTCACCATGAACAACTGCTGGTGCGTGATACCCTGGAGAAGTAAACAGTGATCGAGAAACTATAGCTGATAAACACCAGTTTTTTTATAAAATGGGTTTGTTTGTTACCGATAAGAAATACCATCGGGTACACTGACTTAGTTGACTTAATGTCCTAAAACCATCACAAGAGTGTTCTGTCATGAGCTTCGTGTTTGATTGTGCTCCAGATCTTCCCAATGTTTTTGACTTCTGCCACAGACGAGCATAGGTCGAAATATCACAAGTGTGGTTAGGCCAGTCACGTCTCCTATTGCCTTGAGGGTCTAAAGCTTGTTTGGGGATATGTTCGAAGTCCCTACAAAGTGTCTCCAATCCAGTTTCACTTACGACGTCAAATTTGCATGTCTTTAATGACGTTTCGTGACATTTATTTAGCTCCGGGCACATGAGAGGACACATCATATCCTGCAGCGGACATTTTCTATAATCAGCTTGCTTATCAGCTCAAAAATAGACTTCTAACAAAAAAACACTCTAATCACTAATCACTCTACTAAAGATTACTAAATATCCCTCGTCATATAAAACAAAAAATATGTTTACTTATATGTAGATAGCAACATTTTAATGACTGGAACTCTTTTTGCCATACTTTTGAATTTGAAGTCAACCTGTATTATTATTTCTATGTATGTGTGCAGTAAAGTATAAATAAATAGACTGGAACTCTTTGTCTTTGTCTGTATCCCGCACCAGTACAATCTCCAAGATCTTCAATTCCAAAGCGAATAGGTTCCTTTTAGACAAGCATGCGTCTAGGCCACAACCTTACTTGTTTTTCAAGTGGTCAAACGCAAGGATAGCTATACTTCTAGTAGGACAAAGAAATACCATGTGTCGTATACTCCATAGAAAAGTAAAACTGAGTTGTCATCCTGTCGGACAACAAAGTTTCCGTGCCAGCGTAGCGTGCTGGCCGCAAGCTCACCACCGCAAGCTTCGAGTGCGTGTCTTGCCCGCTGAATAACATTGAATACGGTAATGTTCTCAACTAGCTAATCTATGGACTTTACTGTACGAAGCAACCATTTTAGCTGGAATGTGTGCAATGCAATATCTTGAAATCAACTTCCACCGTCTTTATCTCCGCTGTGCTAAGACCCTAATGTAAGAAGAGAGTTAATAGGCATCTTCTGGGTAGGCTCGCTCCTTATCCTTGCCTGTGCAAGTTTTGAGTTCAACAGCTTTATATTTCATTATAATTATAAGCTCTTCAGCTCTTTCTAAATAATCTAAAGAATAACCGATCATCCTAAACCGTAGGTCATGCGTTATCCAATTGTATCATTGCAGATTGCAACCCATTGATGTCCTTTGAACGAAATGAGCCTATCCCAAAGCATCTTAACCATCATTAACCTTGGAACTTGTGGCTGTACTCAGGTCGATGCAACTGCCTATCCTTTGGTGTAACACCCTGGTCTGCCTTTTACGACATTCACGGAAGGACAATAATACCATTCAAAAACTTACAGTTTTATATTTATCTGACATTTATGAAAGATATCTTTACACCAAGTATATGACAAAACTTTGCGAGACTGAGTGTCCTGACCAACATCAACGCTAAGGGCTTGACTTGAAATTTTGAGGGTGTGAATTTCAAGATTTTTTTATTTGATAATTTCGACGGGTTGACTGTCACAAAGTCTCAAGCGTTCCATTAGTAATTTATGAATGAAAAAAAAATGGTTTTGTACCTAATAACCCAATCCATCTCAGTAGATCTATATTCCAGATCTATCACGGATTTAGAGCGAGAAAACTTTTTCTACTAAATATGTCTTCTAAAAAAGCTGAATCCGATGACCTTTTTATTGCCAATAGATCACTTAGTAATTCTTAGATTTCTTAGAAAACTTATAAGTCAATGGCATTTTATCTTCATTCATTATATTTTAATGTCGACCTCATTTCGCTCCATATTTTTTCATTCGTAACACCCTCCTTATGATATTCTTCCATCTTTTGTTGTGCTGTAAATAGCAGAGACCCAGACCCTTCGCGCATGCGCGTCTGATGTTAACCTCACTAAAGAAACCGTAGCCCATAAAATGTGTGCGACACTCACGTGGTCCAACTTTCAAGAATCTCGTATCCAAGACCACTATTGTATGCCTTAAGACCTTACTTTCCGTCTGTTTTTCTTTATGATGGACTGAATCACTTGAATAGTACTTAATAAGAATCCAAGAATATATAATACATTGAATGTTTATTGGATTGGAACCCTCGGTATGTTTTTCCGACAGCAATCAAATCCAAGAATAAAGTACTGACCTGCCTGACTGTAAATGCATTTGGCGTTTTCGCTAAGTCTCACTTTTTTTGATAATAAATCACATAACTAAGGTATTGTGTTTATTTTATTTTATCTTTAACCATTTAGCTGTCGGATACAGCCAAGTGTCTTTAGGTCTTTTGTGTCTTTTGTGTGTAAAAAAAATAACAAATTAATTTCACATAGGTAGAACTTTGTTTATGTCCGCCTGGCTAAGCTACCACCATCTCCAACAAAACAACAATTCCTAATTGTTGTGCTCCAGAATTTAGAGACAGACAGTTCCTCAGTCTGTGATAAATTTCGGGTAAAGTGCGCTTCCACTTTCGGCCTTATCATAACTTGAAACCTTATAATTTGACATCAGATGAAAGTCAAGCTAACAATTCGCGTTTCTCCGTAGTACAATAAAAAAATAGCTCCAACCTAAGCATGGCTTGTAATATTAGAACTAGGTACATTTTTATGTATATACATACTTATCATTCAATACAACACCCAAACACTGAACAATCATTTTCATTCATCACACAAATACTGTGTGATGACGCTACTACCAGCAGAACTGTATGGCTTGTTGGATTCATACAATAGATCTCGGGAAACTTGGTAGCGTTTTCGCAAAGCCTCACTTTCCTTAATGCCGTGCCTCGGAGAAGCTCGAAGCTCGCATGCGTGGCGTTCATTACGCAACCACCACGTGTAGCCGAGCCAGCACGCAATCCTCGGAGTGTCAATGGATGGCGTGATGGCCGCTGATTTTTAATCATGGAAGAATGGGATCTTTGCGTGATGATGCTTGGGTAAGGTCTTCGTGAGGCATGCTAAGGGATGGTATTGATCCTGTGAGTGAAGCAATCGATATTGAAACGGCAACTACTTTTGGTGGTATCATGAGAAATAGACCATGTAATGCTAAATAGTACTGAATCAAAAATCTTTTTTTTTTCTGTAGGTCAGTTTTCGATCTCGCAACCTTCACAGGCAAGGTTGAGGTACCCAGAATATACATTTTAAATATGCATATGTCCAAATCCTCCAGGTTCTGTCCATACCTACATATATTATCCGGAAAAGATTTTAGCGATAAGTCCAACCACTGTACAATATTTACTGTAATGTGAACTAAGTAGTTCATAATGTATTTAGTTTTGGTATCCAATGAAGAATATTGTGTTGTATTGACTCTCGTCTTGAAGACATAGAGCTCATACTTTCCCTAAGCATTAGACCCTTGTGTCGCTTCTATCCCTAGAGATATCTCGTGAGCGATCTACCCCATCCTCGTAGACGGATGACCTTGGATCCACATGTCACGTCACCAGCCGCTGCCACGTCACGGTGCGTTGCGGCTGTCGGCATATTGCGCGGACCGTTACCGTTGCCTGACGCTTTTTATGCGGTTTTATGCCCAACCTACTTGAAATTGGCAAATTATTAAATGATAGTGTATTTAAGGTGTTCATTCTCTAATTCTCATGATCGTTCTTTTTTTATAACTTGAAGACGGAACAAGCAAGTAGCCTACCAGAGGATGTACCACGACTTCTTATAGCATTCATGTTTTGACATTACTTAACTTTTGTAAATCTGTCCAGTGTAGAAAAAATATTGTTATATTCGAACGAGAATGCTAGAAGACGTTATGGTTAGGCCCTGGGTTAAGTGCATCTCTCGCCTATAACAATGCCTTACTGCGTAGGTCACATCCACAACGAACATAGCCTACACGCTGCGCTGTATAAAGTAAATGGCTGAATGTGTAAAACCTCGCGTGCCTGTAATTTCACCGACAACTAACTTCAAACTGGAACACAGCAATGCTGCTAGCAGCATTGCTGTGTTTAGTACCTAGGTACTATACATTTCAAAACATACATTTTATACAACACATGATATACAATATTTTAGTACACATTTTAAAACCGTTGGTGCCTCAACAACATAACGTATACGTGAGTAAAACCCGTTTATATCAATTACAAAATTCGACTTACACTATTGACATTCATCTTTTATCCAAAGGTTTTGCCAAACGCTTGCCGACTGGAATAAAAAGTAGTGTATGCTGGTCCCTATATACACTATAAATGTTCGGTCGTATAGTGTGAAAAGGTAACAAATAAACAAATAGATTTACTTTTGAATTTACAATGTTGGTTAAAGGTGTCAACAAAGCGAATTGTAGATTAGTCAATCTACAATAAGTGTTGAATTATTGAAGCAGTTCGTTGTTCACAGCACCGTTACTTATCTCCCATCACCCCTGCGCCGGCGTAGTGCCGGGAATCGAACCGCCACCAGGTGAGACCAGACACCGTGACGATGTGTAACTGTGGTGCTGTTTATTGTGTTTGTTATGGATGCCATATTATAAGTTATGGAATATGAAGCAAACATCAAACCCAGCGCGGTACCATATTACAGGACAGCACAGGACATTTCACGTAATCTAGCATGAAGAGGATATGTATAATCATATTATACGATTATATTATAGAAAAAATACGCCAATTCCTGGTGGTCATACCAATTTGTTATACTAGTATTAGTATGACAAATTAGTATGACCACCAGGAATTGGCGTATTTTTTCTATTTACACCTCGTACAGGGTGAGGACGGGTACACCGTCGAAATGCCGATCAGATACTGATAAGAACGGTGCAGACTGAGACAAGGTTGTCAACACAGATGATGCTGAGACAACGTATCAGACTCACGAACATCTCATGAGCCATCAATTGAAATACCACCACCAGAGCGGAGGCCTGACATTATTGGCATACCGGATAGCATTGATTAAACATGTTTTTCTTTACAAATTGATTTTACAGTTTAAGATTATTAGTAACTTGGATTTGTGTAAATTCCTTAAGTTATTTTTGTTTATCCCAATTTATACAAGGGAGGCATGTTATGTAAATACATAACAGTGAGTTGATTGTTGTTTCCTATTACGTTGATATTTTGAGGGTACTTCAATGAAGGTCAGATTGTTACTGATTTTTTTTTATTACACGACGGGGAAGCGCTTGGCCATTCTCACTTGGTGTCAAAATATATTAAGGCCAAAGTTGGATAGCTAGCCAGGCGGAATTAAACAAAGTCCAACCACCAACCAAACCAAGCACAATATTGTACTCCCCTGCAGTTCAAACTTAGGACCCCTGGTCGCATAACCTTACCATAGTAAAAATGACGTGCTCAGACAAACTCAACATTTTAGGAATTCAACTTTTTGCAAATTAAACATTGTAGGATTCAACATGCTGCGAATTCGACTTTTTGCAAACTCAACATTTTAGGAATTCAACTTTCTGGTCCTAAAGGGGCTCTTACCTTAGAATGTCAGTTTTACTATGGGCTGTAGCCCATGTTTGTTCCCATTTCAGCAAGGGATCTTTATTACTAATAGGGTCCCTTTGGGTACGGAATCCTTAAAAGGCGTAACCAATATGATCAAATGTGATCGTACCAATAAATCACCGATAAGCCTCTCGATAGTGAGGAAGACGATGTAGCTGACGAATTTGTGTAATCTGACAGTTTTTTTTATTATCTACAAAAGAAAGTCTACAAGCTAAGTCTACAAGTTTGACATTTTTCAAACGAAATGTCAGCTTTTAACCTCATATCTTCGGTACCTAGGCAAGAAGGAGGTCTAATACATTGGCGCGAGCTTAGCTTAAAGGTGCGTGTTAACTTTGTTCTTGTAAACTTTAGGGGCGTATCACAACAGAAATACAGACGCTGAAAGCTGATTCCAAGTTTTTGCTGTGCGATAATAAAATATTTTTGAAACGCATTTCGGTCTATATGCGGTCGACATAAAAAAAACAGCAACAATTTCATTTTGACAGCATACAATTCGAAATAATGAAAGAATTCGTCAGTAGTGTGATAGGTTTTTTATTACACGCAGAAACATTTTGCTTTTAATTCATTGAGTTAGTTCATAGTTTAGTTGATAAAATTAATTTCAGGACTGGCCAAAACATGTTTAATTAGTAAACCGGTTAAATAATTAGCTGACCTTTTCATTGATAGTAAAAAAAAATGGGTGGTAAAATAACGGGAATATAGACGCTAGCAGCTGGTACCAGGTTCTAGAACTGTGAATTCTACAATAAGATCATCTTTTAGTGCAATATACGCAGCAAAGTAAGTAGTCTGACTCACAGATCGATGGACATCATAATCAGCCCCTCGCTATCAATCCAGGTTTGCGTGACCTGTAATTATTTAGACAATCACTGCTTCATTAGAACAGCCAGCTCACTCATGGTCTCTTTCTGTTTTTATCTTGATCAACATTGTTACCGCGACGTATTTTCAACGGAAGTTTCGGGTTAGAAAATATAAACGTTTATTAGAAGTAGGTAAAGGGTTTTTCGTACTATTTCGTTTGACATAATACATATCTTTGTCGTGCATAAGACTTGACGCAGCTTCGTGAGCCTCGTCATGAAGGTAATGTCAAATGTCAAAACAAACGTCAATAGGACTCGTCAAAACAAATCATATACATAGAGCCCAAACTCGAGGGATGGCGTTCTCGCACTATAGGAACCCGGTATAATCAGATTCTGTAACGACCCGTTTTTAAGTTAAGCCTTACAATTGTGAAGAAAAATAAATAAATATTGATTGATTGATTTACTAGTAGTCACTGAGAGTTCCACTATCCATTTCCTGTCTCCATCAACCGAACTACATTACGTCGATACATACAAATTATAATTTTGAAAATACAATTAAAAGTAGGTTAAAATTTCAAGGATTTTATTAAATTGTTCTTTACATGTGATACTATCAAAAGCATGTTAATAAAATCAGCTATGACATAAAATTATTTATTATTTAGATATCATTAGGTTGGGACATAAAATTTAGTCCAGAATGTGATGTGTTCGTCATGGGCCAATTCTTCACGTCAGATCGTGAAACGCGGCCCTAACATAATTTTAGCAAGTAACCCAGCCGTTTTCCATAAGCTGCGTCAACAGTGAACCATTCATACAAGGGTCTTACAGGCCACCAGTGGGTGAAAATTCACTGCAACTAAGCGGAAAAGCACCAGTGAGTCACAGGGAGCATTAGAGATATTACGAGGGACCGATAGGGCTCATTGAGTGACATTTGAAGGGAACATTACCTGGGTTCTCTGGGGCGGCAATACAGGGTGTTACACGCTGACGTTTGAAGTACGGTCTCCACTTGGTTTGTACTTAAAAGTGTAAAAATAATGATGGTTGTTCTGCGATGCCTATGGCAAGCGTAGGTATATGGTTTTTGGTAAATTGTAGCCTCAAAATACAGTGTGAATTTAAAACGTTTGTTTTGCCACTACATATACAGGCTTGTCACAAATTAATATATTACACTTACTAGATTAAAAAAAACATTGCTTAAATAGCCTGCATTTGTTCCCTAACGGGCATTCAAACAATTAAATAAAACACAAAAATTACCAACCAAAAAGCCGCAACAAAGTTGCAGACAGAAATAAAAAATTCACCAATTTGTATCACCAAAAAGCCACGTGCGGACCAATTACTATCCGGTACATTCACCCCAATAGCTCAGGGGTAGTTACCCTTAGCCCTCTAAGAAAGAGGGCGTGGTCTGTTCTTAGGGTGGCATCTTGCGTCCCTCTCGCGCAGGGGATGTTTCTTTTAGATATTTCGATTTTCTTTCAATGTATACAGAGGCACCTACAGTTGCTTAGATACTTGTTTATTACTGAGAGATGATTTGTGGCTGCGTTGTTTGAAGGACATATGAGAATCTTTATTCGTCTGAATAATTATGCAAGATTAACTTTGGGCCTCCTGGCTCGTGTGAGAATAGCCCAAAATAGTTATTTTGTGAGCACTTTAAAAAGATACCCGAAAACATTTGTATTTTAAATTACCAACGTTCCTACGTTTTGACATAATATTAAATAGAAAAGGTAACTCACACAAACAAAAATTATTATAGTAACAAAAAGTAACTCACAGTACTTATCTTTAATAGTCATCTTCTGGACAAGTTCCCTCCATCGTAGACCTTCTCTCTAGTTATGCTTCATCCCATCGAACATTCCAAATTAAATAAACAGACTTAAACGTTCCTAGAATCTAGAAACCTACCTGGATAAAATAAACTCTTCTCGATCTTTATTTATAAATAATATGTAATATATATATTTGTAAATCATTTTGCAAATGAAATGAAAAAGTAGGTATAGCATTGTGTGTAGGTCCTTTTATATATAAATCTTGATGTTCTCTTGATGTAGGTACTGAAATTTGCATGAAAGACTAAAAAATCTCACTCATACAACTAGAACTAATAAAATGTATCCAAGTAGGTTTATAATTTCCAAACATCATCCCACATCAATCTTGCCGCGAGAAACTAACAAAAAAGGTCCAAGCAAACATAAATCAAACAACGGTAATTTAATTTTGTAAAACAAAACAATAATAATTTAAAAGTAATCAATCAATTCTTGTATTTCATGACAAGAAGTCATACTAGCATCGGCGCTCATTACACAAACAGTATAACCCAATAATTAAGCATTTCTCCGGCATCTAGCTTTCTACGACGGAGTGGGCAAGCGTGAGTCAAGCACTTGCAAAGTGGGTTCCGTGTGTGTTAAATAAATAAAAAACGAAAATGGGATATCATAGTGAATTTAATGCTACGAGTTTCATGCAAAAACCAAATAGAATCAAAAATTTACTAAATTCAGTAAATATTTTTAGGAAATTTTGAGGAGTCAAATTTACCGCCTGTTGAAATACCATGGCATGAAATCCCAAACGCTATACTTATACCAGCCTCTCACAACTGTTGTAATTAATTCTTTAAAAAATCACGTTCTGGATGGTGAATACCTGAAGGGAAATAAGTCGTGAGTCTTATATAATTATTTTTTCTATTTTAAGAGATATATAAAAAAGTAATGGCTCGAAATAAAGTTAAATAGCCAAGTATCGACTTAGTTAACTAATCAGAAACAATCATTCAAAAAGGGTTCGTCATTTATTATGATGATAGCGGAACCCTAATGCCCGTCTCAGTCCCACATAGTGATTGCAATACAGTGTTTTTTTCAGCATTAATTAGTTTATTAATTATGTAAATTTGTATGCGAATTCCCGATGCTTTATTGCGATTAATCGGGTGGAGATTTTGCGGGCGATAATGATGCTTCATGTTAGAGGCGACAGCGGCAAATAAATTGTATCAAATTAAGAATTTTCCGAAACAATCCCAACACCTTACTTGGTAAAAACTTAATTTAATTACTTACTTTTAATAATGCAGACAAAAACATGTAGGAAATGTTCGATTGTAATTCAAATACAATTATTTTAAGAGCAAAGGCATTATTATTTAGTGACCTGGTCTAATGTATGTTTTAATTGTTGCAGGTAAAATACGCCTACATTATAAAAGACTTCGATTATTGAGTATGTATTTGTCTATAATACTATATTAAGCCGTCAGTGTGCCACTGCTGTGCAAAAGCCGCCCCCCATTCGAATGTCTTTATTATTATTTAATATTCATAGATTTTTTTTGGTAATTTTTTTTAGGCCTTTGCCCAGCAGTGGGACACTGACGGCTTAATATAATATAATATAATAATTTTACACTATCAGTGGAATATTTTTTTCAACAGACCTTTTGATAGTCGATTAAAAACTACCAACTACCTATTTTTAATGAGGCAATCTTTAGCAACAAAAACGGACACCTGTCATCAGGTCAGGATCAAATATTATTGGCACACTTGAAGCGATATGAGTAAGGAAAACGGACCCCTTATAGGATCACGCGTTTGTGTATCTATCCATTTGTCATCAAAATAATTGGAATAAATACATCATCAAGGTGAATAAATTGTATCATATTCTTCATTGAAGTCGGTTTTATTTATAGTTTTTATAGCGTTATTATACATTAATACAGTTTAGCTGCTTTGGTGCTTCACGCAGCCGTTAGTGGCTTGCACCACAAACTAAATTGATGTTTACCCGACTTAAGCTGCTTATTACTTTATTGTTGGGTATATTTTGTATGCACAATGTCTGCGTTTCATTCAGGCTGACTGCCATGTCAAGTTTAGCTTTTATAGCGGCTTAATTTTGCGATACATGTTTTGTTTTTCGTTCGTTATTTACTTGATATTTCCGAGTTAGCGTGGTGTGTTAGTTTGATGAGGATCAAAACCGTGTAACGAGTGTCGATTAATACAATGCTTAAGAAGCTGAAGAAGAGTACAACGCTCTATGGGTTGTGCGAGGGACGATATAGACAAGAGGGATGAGATGACATCTGATAAAGGGGAAAGGAGGAAGCATACATGTTGGGCTTATCCCATTTAGTGTAGGTTAAAGGGCAGGGATAATGAAGATGGCTTGGTATTTTATGATGTGAGTGGAATAAGTATATTATGTAAGGCTTATGAGTAAAATGTATAAAAAAATTTGTACGAATATACGGTCCGAAGCTATCATTACTGACCAGTTTGATGTGGCAGTAGACTTGCACCAGAGATCGGTGTTTTTTTTTATTCTTTATTGAAGGGTTTGTTCAAAACTGAATGTGTCAACCTGTAGGTACCTACACAAAAAAACAATAAATTTAAAATTTTCTAAAATAACCTAACTACGATTCCAAGGATCGGTTAGTAGCCCATATTTGATCCTCCTGATTGTTTGAATGCTCAGACATTCAACATATAGGAGGAGACATCCTTCTTATCGGAGATGAGACCGATGTACAGAGGAGACTGGGAAAATCGCAAGAGGAAATAGAGAGTGTTGAGTTTAACATTAGCCGAATTAAAACCAAACACATTTTCTGAGACTTTGGAGGCTCCTCTAATTACTCACAAATTGACTTAGCCGTATAAATAAGAAATAGTGTCTTAGTGTGTTACGTTTAGCTTCAAATAGAATAACTATTCTAATATTTGAGACGCCCCTAGTGAAAGGGCTCGTCCGGAGAATTACTACCACCATACTTATATTGGCCGCCAAGCAGCATTGCTGTGTTTCGGTTTGAAGGGTATTGTTGCCGGTGAAATTACGGTCTTGACACCTTTATGCCTCAAGTTGACGGGCGCAATGCAGTGCCGTGTAGGCTATGTTCTTTGTGAATGTGACCTATGCAGTAAGGCTTTGTTATAAGCAAGAGTACACTTACCACCAGGTGCGCTACTTGCTTATCCCGTCTCCTAGTAGTATAAAAAATAATAATAATAATACCTACAACATATAGGATTCCAGGTGTCCAACGGTCAGAGCTTGGTATATTTTGATAATTGTAGTCTTAGCGCGTGTGCATCTTGAATAACTAAATTCTTAATTTTGTAATAAAAAATAATCGTTTAATTACTTAATGATATTGGATTAAAGAATAAACCAAATCCGTTTGGTAGTTTTGACGTAAACATTCACACTAACTTTTGCAAATATAATATTAAGTAGGAAAACTAATAAACAATTGGAACAGTTACCTATAGGCCGTTTGTAACGGTCCTTAGGTAATCCGACTGATTCCTTTGTACTCTTGTACTTTGCAAGATCAATTGATCTTCAGGTAACTTCGAATATTTTCCTTGAGTATCAATAAATAGTTAATTGATTTTACAATAACAACATTGCTTCTTTTCTAGGTCTCGCCAGTTTTTATTAAACCCATAACAAAAGGCATTATTCCGCGGCTGCTGTGTTGCCCCCGTCACTATAAATCGATGGTTATTCAATTGTGATTCGTATTTCCGTAGCAAAAGAGCAATTTTTCCATATATTCTAACCACCTCGATATGAAAATACGGTTTGATAGTTGAGTGTCAGTGCTATAAAAAATAATGTCATCTCCCAGGCTGGGCTTAAGCTTCAAGTATCTGAATGCATCTCTCAATCACATTCAAGTTTGACAAAAAATACTCCTTTTTACTTCCTTCACCATAAGGAGGTTGGGCACACTCGTCTTAAAATACTTAATTATACAATTGTATTCAAAACTTTTCGATACCCCATGTTCCTTTCGTCATGTCATTTTACGATGTGGTGCAAATCGGTATCACTGGAGACAGGTCTTCCATGCAAGCAAAACTAGTCCTGTTAGTTATTTTTATTTTTTGGTGTACAAGATATATATATAGATAAGAGACAATAAGAGAGTTCATCTGTCTATCTATCTATCTAGTCCCTGGGTGATCACGATTTTCAGTAATGAAGTACCAACCTCAGAGGAAGAGCACAAGTCAATGGCCGTATGCATGATTTCCAACATAATGGTTTCAAAAAAGTCAAATCTGAAAACGTAGATTCTCAGAGTGGATATCTTTCTCATTATAAGGCTTAGGTATATTAGTATAGGTAATTTATATTCCTGCAAGTCACAGAATAGGAAAGTTGTGCGGTTAAACCATTGCCAATGTAGTGGATCCTCAGCACTATGCAACTATTGTTATTCAATGACTGCAAACTTAAAGCAACTGTGCCAGTAATTAAAATGATTAGGTATGAGGTGGAGTCCGACTGTAAGCGGGCAATGGCATGCATGAGTATACATTTAGTTGCAGTTCAAAGATCTCTCCAACGTATTTTTTTTTCTTTAAGTATTTTCATAAATAGAATCAATATTTTTTTCTTATTATATCCACCATTCCAGCCCAAGTTTTGGCTGCAATAGTTACATGTTTTATAGGAAAATCTTATAAATAATCAATGCTCTCACCAAACTAGTAGTATGATTTTCGTAACTCTTAAGGTAATCGATCCTGCGCATGCTTACGGCAGTGATTTTATAGCAGCATAGGATAGAAAAAAACAAAATGACAACTTTCCTTTGGCTATGTTTGTTGATTGATCTGTCGACCAGAATAAGAGCTGGACGATGGTGCTCATCATAATTTTCCTGTCCGTTATCCTACAATAGGGGGGGTTGGCACAACATGTCTTCTGACATGTTAGAGTTTTGGCTGAAGTTTTAAGCGGCTAGGCTGACTTTAACTTCGATTGCCACCAAAGATTTAGTAAATGTAAGCAAAATGGATAAGGAGGGAAGAGGATATGGGTATGGGGAATGAGGATACGAATGACCCAGGACAATAACGAGTATGACACTAGCAGCTAAAGCATTTAGACGATGGTGCTAATAGCTATTATCAATCATCACGAATATAAAAATATCAAAAATGATAACAATAGCCAGAATAATAAATAGGAGTATTTGATAAAACTAACTCACTATGACAAAAATAGCAGCAACGACTTTAGTCTGCCCGTGACTATGGCTGTTCTAACACAGTTGAAATTGTCGGGAATATAAAAAGTACACAGAATTACGACTCGTTTCATATTAAATGATAGTAGTAGGGATTCGCCGGTTCTGGCCCACCAAAAAAAAAGAAAAGAAGAAAAAGTATATCGACCACGCTGAATCGATGTAGCGCATCCATTTTACGCTATTTCAACTCGTTTCGGAGATAGGAATTTATGTTTTAAGCGCCTAGTACCCCTAATTAGCTAATCAGGGATTAACTAATCACCACCAACCTCGCCACGATGCTAATCACCTTGTTGTGAAGGGAAGCAGCATAGCAATAACAACGAACTATTTTTATTATCCTTTATTTCAATTGAACAAGCATTTAAACATATAATATACCAATATATCATTATAAATACTATCGTTTTTGAATAATCCTAGAAATTCACGCAAGGATATACCCTTGAATTTGTGATATATATACATCAAGCAGTACTCGCCACATACTGAGGTCCAATCATTTTGTACTCTCCTTCTATTGTAACACCATTGTTTTGAGTTCCTTTTTAAAAACCATAGGTGATGACCTGTAGGTGGTTGACCGTAAGAATCAAAATATTCCCCAATACCATTCACGTCTACGTGTATAGCAATCCAGTGAGATCCAGGTTTTGTATCAGGGTCCAAATTACTTATTAGGTATATTGGGGGTTCAATGCGTATCGGTAATCGGTTTGCGGCATATACGTTGTATTGTAAGCATGGATGAACATTATTTAAATGTTGCTGTATTTCCAAAGTATCCATCTTATGTCGTATCGATTGCAAGTGTCAGATACAAGTGACAAAATATTGATACTTACATTCTTTAAAAGTAGGATAAGATGGGTTTGATCAACGTAGAGGTAAATTATAAATGCATTTTTTGTAATTTTTAACTTTATTTCAATGTCTTATCTTTAACAAGAAATTATTAGCTAGATACAATCGATCTTAAAACTAATCATTATTAACTACTGTAATCTACATTTACATTACGGTTTTTATCAATTTCTATAACATTATCAAACTCTGCATACTCACCGTTTCTGGCTCAAGGGGGTCGAAAAATTTTTTGGAAATTGGGCACCCTGGATTGGTCTGTCGCATGATTCAACGTACCTGCCTCAGGGGGTGCGAAAAGAAAAAATAAAATAATAATTTGAAAATTGGGCACCCTGGATCGGTCTACCCAATTCTTTTTAGGCTTTCTCAACGCTTAACCGAGATAGGAATTTTAATTGCATGCTCCTAGTATGTCTCATTAAGTCATTACTAATGACATACTCGGCACTAATCATCGTCGCTCTAATTATATTCATACCAATGAAACCACACTTTCTATTTTCACATTATTTTATTTCAACCAAAATAACATCTAAACATATTATATACCAATATATCATTTAAAATACTATTGCTCCTGAATAATCTCACAAATTCTGTTAAGGATAAACCATTGAATTTGTGGTAGATATACATCAGACTGTACTCGCCGCATACTGAGGTCCAATCATTTTGCAGTCGACATCTATTGTAATCCCATTTTCTTGCGTTTCTTTTTAAAAACCTTAGGTGATGGCCGGTAGGCGGTCTACCGTAAGAATCAAAGTATTCCCCGACGCTATTATCGTCAATGTGTATAGCAACCCAATGAGATCCAGGTTTTGAGTCAGGATCTAAATTGCTTATAAGGTATGTAGGGGCTTGTACGCGTATTGGCAATCTGTTAGCAGCATATACGTTGTATTGTAAGCGTGTATGAACATTATTTAAATGTTGTTGTATTTCTAAAATGTGTATAAATAATTATGTAAATACGGTAGTTTTAGTATTGTAAATTCATGTTGTAATATGTAATAAATGTTGAATGGTTTAATTAGTTTTATATAAATATGTTTAATGAGTGTAAATAAAAAATGATTTTTATCAGAGAATGTGTTATTTGTTACAATACCCTCATAGAATCTACACGTCAAACAGAGATAAAATGAATCAATTTCTTCATCCATTTACCGCAATTGTTGCTGGTCCAAGTGGTTGTGGAAAATCAAAATTTGTTACAAACTTTATAAAATACATTACAGAGATATGTGACAAGCAATTTAGTCAAATAACTTGGTGTTTTGATGAAATGCAACCTTTGTATAACTTACCAAATGTAAACTACGTTCACGGGATACCAGATTTAAGTATGTTTGATGGCAAGGATGCTAACCTGGTAATTATTGATGATCTTATGAGAGAATCTGATGGTAGAGTGGTTGATATATTTACCAAAGGAAGTCATCATAGAAACTTGAGTGTTTTTTACATCACGCAAAATTTGTTTCATCAAGGAAGGGGTCAACGAGATATTTCATTAAATTCAAGCTACATCATCTATTTTAAAAATCCACGTGATAAGACACAAATTCGATACCTAGCTCGTCAGGTATCACCAGAAAATACCAAATTTATTCAAGATGCTTATAAGGATGCAACCACAGAAGCACATGGATATATAATGATAGATCTTAAGCAAGGAACAGATGATATTTGTCGAATTAAAACTAAAATATTCCCTGAAGATGGTTATTGCATAGTGTACGTCCCAACAAAGGACTTTAAATATTCGAAGACTCAACAAATCCCGATCACTTTTAAATAATGACTCGTAGTCTCAAGACGCATCAGAATTTATTAAACGCACTAAATACACTTAAACCAAAATATCAACAAGTTATATTAAAGGTATGTGATGATGATGAAATAAATTGTATCTGTGAGTGTATTCACAACGTTCTTCAGGGAAAAGTTCCACTCGACAAAAAACAAAAGAGTAAATTGAATAAATTCAAATATTTACTGCGGAAATTGGTTAGAAAAGGATCAAAAAAAGAAAGAAAGAAAATTTTAATTCAAAAAGGTGGAGCTTTCCTCCCAATCATTTTAGGTTCTATTTTAAGTGGATTGATAAGTTCACTTGTTTAAAAATGGAACATGCCAAAAAAATGGTGCTCGTGGAACCCAGCTTGATTGATAAATTAAACCGAATTAACACTCAACATGGGGTTGACAATCCAAGAACACGATTGGACACAGAAATGCAGAATATTTTAAATAGTAATATAGATGATAGAAAGAAATGTATCCTGTACTTACAAATTTTGCAAAGATTTCTACATTTCACTGAAGAAGATCGTCGACCTGTTGAATTACCGATAATAACATCAAATCATTCACCTGTAATAAGTAAAGATTCAAATATAAATAATACCATAAAAAACGAGCACGTAGTTGACTCTCCGACTTCGAGCGAGGAAGGTAATCATCAAGAAAGTCTCCTCACCTCATTTGAGTCTCCCAACGAAAGCGTTCCATCCCCTTTGAAGACTCCATACTCAATAAAACAAATATTAAGTTTAATACCTAAAACTTATAACAAAAAGGGTGAGTTATTGTTAAGTTCGCTATCTCTGAGTAAAAATAGAAACAAAGTTCATTGGAGAAATGATGGCACAGTTGTGATTGATAATAAAGCAATTCCTGGAAGCAATATTATAGATCTAGTGAACGATATACTAAGACCATTAAAGAAATGTGATCCAATAGGCTGGAAAGAGTTCTCTCAAGGATTGAAAGATATAAAAATACCACTTACATACATTGGGAATCCTAAGAGGAGTCAGTACATCAGTGAACTGCGGCTTAAAGATAACAGTAACATTTCAAAAGTCGAGGAATCGTATTCAACACCCACTAGTAATTATGCGAATAAACTACGCAAGAAGATCGATTGGGAAAAATGGACCCCTTATTAGAAATAAATAGAATATATTATGATCCTGCACATCCTGCTGGATATGGAAGCATTCATAAATTAACTAAAGCTATGAAAGGTAAAATGAGTATAAAAGAAATTAAAAAATGGTTACAGGACCAAGAGGCATACACACTCCACAAACCTGTTCATAAGAAATTTCCTCGTAATAAGTATATATTATCAAACCTAAATGAACTTTGGCAAGCGGATTTAAGTGATATGAGAACGTATTCTAAACTAAATGATGGTTTTAATTACATTTTGTGTGTGATCGATGTGTTTTCAAAATATGCGTTTGTTAGACCTATGAAAAATAAAAACTCTGAAACAGTTAAACAATGTTTTGAAAGTATTTTTAATGAAGCTAAAATCACTCCAACACACATTCAATCAGATAAGGGAACAGAGTTTGTTTCAAAGGAGGTGCAAACATTTTTAAGAAATAAAAATATCAACTATTACACAACAAACAATCCCGATATTAAAGCTAGCATTGTTGAAAGGTTTCAAAGAACACTTAAGATGAAAATGTGGCGTTATTTTTCACATAAAAATACTCACAGATATGTAGATATTTTACAAGATTTAGTTTATGCATATAATCACAGCTATCATTCCAGCATAAAAATGTGTCCTTGTGATGTAAATTTTAACAACATAATGACTGTCTGGAATAACCTTTATGAAAGAAAAAATTATCAGTCAAGAATCTCAGATACCACCTTACCGAAATTTCATATTGGTGACCATGTACGAATAACTAAATATAAACATATATTTCAAAAAGGATATGAATCGAATTGGAGTGATGAAATTTTTATTATATCTTCGATCATAGAGAGGACACCATGGGTAGTATACACATTGAATGATTTGCAAAATGAACCAATAACAGGTACATTTTATGAAAAAGAACTACAGAAAGTAAATTACAACCCCACTGCAAGTTACAAAATAGATAAAATCATAAGCACGCGCTACTCTGGGAACAGAAAGCAATTGTTTGTGAAGTGGAAAGGTTATCCAAATAAATTTAACAGTTGGATTTTGGCTTCTAGCATAAAATAACTACAAAATGAAAGAAAGTTTTTATATTACTCTACTAAGCAACAGCTCTATGGAATACTTTCCACAAAACACTACATCTCTTTTTTCTACTAAACTACCAAAATCAATCATTTTGGAAGGATCATGGACCGTTGGTATTGTTGAATTTCAATATCCAAGCACAATGTTTACTGTTCAAGAACATGAAAACATAGTTTATGTAACAAAGTGGATGCTGATGCCTAACGAACAGAAACCATCAAAAGTGTACTACAAAACGCACATACCAGCCACCAACTATGATGATATCAATCATATCTTATCAGCATTAAACAACATAAAAGAACATGTCAAATTCCGTTATGATGAGTTATCAAAGTTCGTCTCCGTTTCTGTAATGGATGAATCAATAACATCAATAACGTTATCACCTAAGCTGTGTCTACAACTCGGGTTTGAACCTTCTAGAAACTTGGTAACTAAGGGTATAGGGAAATGTCCAGCGAATTTGCATTTAGGGCTACCATCTCAATTATTAGTTTACTGTGATGTAATTGATCCACAAATAGTTGGTGATGTGATGACACCTTTACTTAGAATCATACCATTAGACCCTTCAAAATATATTTATGGAGCTAATAAAATGCATGTATTCTCACCACCTCACTACCTACGTGTCATGCGTAGAGAGTTTGATACTATTGAAATAGATATAAGATCAAACACAGGTGAAAAAATACCATTCCAGTTTGGAACAGTCTGTGTTAAACTACATTTCAAAAAAATATAATGCAATCTTTACAAAATAAAATATCTTGTCCTTATGAAAACTATTACTCTCACCAAGCGGGTTCAGGTATTGGAGTAATCTACAGAGGTGCACCATATCAACGGGGGCATGGAATTGGTAGCTTTTTAGGAGGGCTGTTTCGATCAGTTTTACCTCTATTCTCCAGTGGAGCGCGAGTGATTGGTAAAGAGGCTTTAAATGCTGGTGTGGGGTTGCTGTCGGATTTAGTTAGCGCGCGACCTATGGAAGAATCAATTAAAAACCGGCTGAAAGAAGTTGGTGCAAATTTAAAGCGAAAAGCTGATGATAAAATTGATAGAATCAATATGTCTGGATCAGGATATATAACTAAACGGAAACAACTAGCTTCGTTCATTCCACAATTAGCTGCTAAAGTAAAAGCTACAAATAAGAAAAAAAAATTGAATCGTAATAATATCAAAGATATATTTTCATAACAAAAATAATATTAAATTAAAAATGTCTTTCTTACATAGCCATTCGTGTGAGTGTATTAAATCAGAATTAGACTTATTTGCCTTACCCTCAACACAAACAAGTATAGAAAATGGATTGTGGATACATTACAAACCTATTTCATCTTTAGCTGACGATGGCCCCATCGAATTTCAAGTACCAGGAACTGGAGAGGATTATATTGATCTATCGCACACTTTGCTTCATATAAAAGCTAAAGTACTAAACCAGGACTCAACGAAACTTGCTTCTACAACAGTAGTAGCTCCTGTTAATAATTGGTTACATTCTCTGTTTTCCCAACTTGATGTTTACTTGAACCAAAAGCTTGTATCACCACCGAACAACACTTACCCTTATCGCGCATATTTGGAAACTCTATTGAACTATGGTTCAGCAGCTAAGAAATCTCATTTGACTTGTGGTCTTTGGTATGAAGATACCGCTGGAAAAATGAATGCTACAGATGACAAAAATGGAGGGTTCACTAAACGACAAGAATTTGCTTTTGAGAGTAAAGAAATAGAAATGATTGGACATTTACATGGTGATATTTATAATCAAGAAAAATTTTTAATCAACGGTGTTGAAATGTCTGTTAAACTAGTGCGTTCTAGAGAATCATTTAATTTGATGGCTTCCTCGAATGATATAAAGTTTAAAGCATGCATTACAGACGCCACACTTATTGTTCGCAAAGCACGAATCAATCCATCAGTTTTACTTGCACATCAGAAAGTGTTAGCCTCTACTACAGCTAAATACCCTATAACTAGAGCTGAAGTTAAAGTTTTAACGATTCCATCGGGGGTACAGGGAAAAACGTTGGATAACATATTTTTGGGACAAGTGCCTAAGAGAGTTATAGTTGGTTTTGTTAATAATACCGCATTCAATGGTAGCCTCACTAAAAATCCATTTAACTTTGAAAATTATGATATAAATACATTTTGTTTGTATATTGACGGACATCAAATACCTTCAAAAGCTTTACAACCATCATTTCAAAATAATGTTTATACTTCAGCTTATCACACGTTGTTCTCTGGAACAGGTATACATTTTCTTAATGAAGGTAATGGGATATCTAGAGAACACTATGCTAACGGTTTTTGCCTACTAGCGTTTGATCTTACATCTGATTTGTCAGCTCATTCTTCGACACATTGGAATCTTATTAAACATGGTAGCGTAAGACTAGAAGTTCGTTTTGAATCAGCACTTTCACAAACCATCAACTGTATTGTGTATGCAGAGTTTGATAATGTTATAGAAATTGATAAAAACCGTAATGTAAATGTAGATTACAGTAGTTAATAATGATTAGTTTTAAGATCGATTGTATCTAGCTAATAATTTCTTGTTAAAGATAAGACATTGAAATAAAGTTAAAAATTACAAAAAATGCATTTATAATTTACCTCTACGTTGATCAAACCCATCTTATCCTACTTTTAAAGAATGTAAGTATCAATATTTTGTCACTTGTATCTGACACTTGCAATCGATACGACATAAGATGGATACTTTGGAAATACAGCAACATTTAAATAATGTTCATCCATGCTTACAATACAACGTATATGCCGCAAACCGATTACCGATACGCATTGAACCCCCAATATACCTAATAAGTAATTTGGACCCTGATACAAAACCTGGATCTCACTGGATTGCTATACACGTAGACGTGAATGGTATTGGGGAATATTTTGATTCTTACGGTCAACCACCTACAGGTCATCACCTATGGTTTTTAAAAAGGAACTCAAAACAATGGTGTTACAATAGAAGGAGAGTACAAAATGATTGGACCTCAGTATGTGGCGAGTACTGCTTGATGTATATATATCACAAATTCAAGGGTATATCCTTGCGTGAATTTCTAGGATTATTCAAAAACGATAGTATTTATAATGATATATTGGTATATTATATGTTTAAATGCTTGTTCAATTGAAATAAAGGATAATAAAAATAGTTCGTTGTTATTGCTATGCTGCTTCCCTTCACAACAAGGTGATTAGCATCGTGGCGAGGTTGGTGGTGATTAGTTAATCCCTGATTAGCTAATTAGGGGTACTAGGCGCTTAAAACATAAATTCCTATCTCCGAAACGAGTTGAAATAGCGTAAAATGGATGCGCTACATCGATTCAGCGTGGTCGATATACTTTTTCTTCTTTTCTTTTTTTTTGGTGGGCCAGAACCGGCGAATCCCTACTACTAATGATGCTTATGACATTTTCATTATGATGATTTAATTATTATGTTTTCAGTGCCTAGCGTAGATTCAGCATAGCTCGCTAGCACTCTGGCCACACCCAACTGTCGGACGATTACGAATTATGTAAATTATAAATGTTAAACAATCCAGGAGATTGTTGATGCGATGCCATGAAAAAATAAGTCCCTCCATGCTTGGTCTGCCACTCATTATAATAATTGGTTTTTGCCGTACTCTCTCAGGTGTTTTATAACTATATCATTGCAAATGCAGCTTTTGATCAGCTTTCTTGCGTATCAAAAAATACGAAAAATAAACATACTCTTTTTTCGTAAATACTTCTGGTAGGTATAACATAACACTTTAATAGTAAACAAACATCTTATTTATCACACAAATGTTTGTCCCTGGTAGAAATCGAACACACAACCTAAGCACAACCTGCGTAGAAGACAGAGCTGACCAACTGAGCTGATAGTATCAAAACTATTAAAAATGTACTATACAAAAAAAATCTACCAAAATAGTACCTACTGGCTTTAATATTTTATTTGCCACTGTACAATGTAAATTAACTATCAGGGAAGCAAACGGGTTACTAAGGATTGTTTCAAACAGGCAATTGGTAACAAGTCAAATCCAGACCAGTTTCAGACAGAGGCGTACCCAAGACGCTGGCTGCGTTTCTTGAATAGCAATGCTTATTCGCTGGTCCACCCCTCGGGTCACGCGTTACCTCAATATAAAAAGCCAAAGGTCTCAATCTCAAAGGGTCAAAATAAATAAATATTACAGGACATTAATTTCACACAGCGCCATCTAGCCCCAAACTAAGCATAACTTGTAATATGGGTACTAGACTACGGATATAATACTTAAATACTTTTTGTAAATACATACGTACTATATGATACTACACCCAAATATGTAAACTCTGTTCAGGAGTATATGTATTTGCGTCTTAATATAAATAAATAGAAACTCTTTCTAGACTATAAAATGTATTTGCGTCAGAAAAGGTAAAAAAAATAAAAAAAACTTCTAATACATAATTTTCTCCAAATTTATATCTGAAACGGCACTTACTAGCAACAAGCCTCGTAGCTCAGTTGGTAGTTACTCTGCCTTCTGCGCTGTAGGCTGTGGGTTCGATTCCCACCCAGGACAAACATTTGTGTGATGCATATAGATGTTGGTTCTGTGTTTGGGTGTTGTATCATATAGAACGTTTGTATTTATTAAAGTACATATTTAAATATTTTCTATGCGTAATCTAGTTCCCATATTACAAGCTATGCTTAGTTTGGGGCTCGATGGCGCTGTTTAAAATTAATGTCCTGTAATGTAATATGAATATTACTAGCAATATATCAGTTTCATAACTTGCGTGAGTGGTACTATACATTTTAAAACACGGGTTTTACTCACGTATACGATTATGTTGATGTAGTTTCATACATAATTGTATTACTAGCAATGTTTAATAATGGAATATATACTAATACGCTTATTATAAAATGGTGTTTTATTACATTTCTATCAACTATTTGCCCATGAGAGGTGGGGCGAGGTTATTAAATACGAAAGCAAATCCTGGTGCAGTAACCTTAATTCAATCAGTGGCACTTGCTAATCGAATAAGCCGCATTTGGCTTTGCGGGGAAAGGGTTAAAGGGCGACGCACATCTCGTAATAACACCATCGTCGAAAGAGGTTATGTAGAATTATACAATGTGAAACAGAATATGTGTACTAAGCAGTGGGGGGGCTTTTCGGACCAGGAAAAGTATTTGTTGTGGTGGGGAGATAATAGGGAATTCCCATTTTCAGTTTCCATACAAATATTTTCATTTTATCAATGACAATAAATAGTGACGACCCTATTCCTTTACCGCACTATGCAATAGAATTTATAATATTGGCATGGATACTGAAAAATTAATGAGACTACAACCCTTTACATTTACCTTTTAAGCGACTGCTAACTTTTTTTTATAAAAAGTTGTTGAAATCAAACTTGACAGACTTTTCATCATTCAAATCATTCAAAGCCATTTACGCGTTCTGCGCTAGCGGCTTCACGCTCCAGTGTCCGTTGACCTTTATCAGCAAAATGCAGTCGCTGACGTACCCAATAGGTTTCTATATATCAAACCCTTTATTGGTTTAGCTTGGATTTAGAAGCTTAATAGGTCGAAAGCCTGTGTGGTCGTCTAGGCTTACACGATTGTGTTACTGTGTCTGAATTTTAAGGAAATTCATTTGTAGCGACAAAATTTTATGAAGATAAGAACATAGGAAAAAAATACTTTTAGCATTTATTTTTATAATACTTTGAAGCTGGCGTAAATATAATTTGTTTTAAGTCAAATCATAGTCCCAATCAAAAGTCAGGACTTTTATTTTTATTTTTAACCGACTGGGGAAAGTAGTTTATCAAGTTTGTTTTGTAAATTAACGAGCATTCCCTAGTATAGTGCGTTATTCATAGGAGTTTGAAACCCTTTAAATCTATATAGGTGTTGAACGAACGTCGTAGTGTAAGCAACTACTTCACACCACGAAGTCGAACCCTCGTAGGTGTGGCTATTAACACGATTTTGCGTGTAATCCTTCGATGTTACCTTTAATCCTTGTGTAAAACGGCCTTATTTGACAGAGGTGTGATTTTAACTACATTAACGCCTTTCATAGTACCGCTAAATCCACTTACTCAGTGCGATACCAGCCTATGACGTCGCAAACCACGCCTTTTGAGATAACATACATTTTCTAATAAGCTACACATTTTCCTGTAATAATCTGTATCCCTATTCAGTAAAGTCGACAATTGAACGGTGGTTTTTTGGATTTTTTTATTGTTTTTATTCAATTAACCCTGCCAATGGTAGAGCCTAGCATGTGGTATAAATTTTGTGACCAATCAGTTCAAATTTGAGGGACATGCAAGCCAATAGTCTATTGAAGAGTCATTCACCAGGCCTGTGATACTGGACGGTTCCCTATTTACCATCGTACCTAATATGTGAAAGCAATACTAATACTTATGCAATGTATTCGCGTACCAACTGTATATAAAAGGGACGAATGCAGCTCGCTTACTGTGTACAATCAATTCAAACAGCAACGATTAATGTTTCTGTGATTAGAACAACATAAATTCAGGTCATATCTTCATAGCCAAAAACTGAACTATCTTACAATGAAGAATACGTAAAGTTCTTCAAATAATTGGTTATGATTATAATGCGATAGCAAACTTTTGCGAAGCATGAAGTTATCCCTTGCAAAAGCGTTCTCATAAACGAACTATGTTCCATCAATCAAAATCTGAAAGAAACTTCTTAGGCCACATCTATACTCTTCGGGCCTGCAACTGAGCTGGTCAGAAACTTTACTATATTCCCCAAAAACTAGGTACACGAACTTATTTTAAGAATCTCTGTCAGCCATATTCACATACCCCAATTTATCCATACCTCAATTACTCCATAGCACAAAAAAAGTGTAAAAAGCATTATTGACTTGCTTGTGATTGATGTTTGATGATTGTTAGTTTGTAATTGGTGTCCATTGATAAAGAACTAATATCACACTACGTTTATGTCGTCACCGATATTGTGATCACGTGTGTACGTGCAAACGTATCCGTAGTACGCACGCAAAACATAAATCGTAGCTTACAATGGAAGGAGTAGTCATCAACAGCCCATTTTAATAAATAAATAAACAATAAATATTACAGGACATTCATTTTACACAGCGCCATCTAGCCCCAAACTAAGCATAGCCTGTAATATGGGAACTAGATTACGGATAAAATACATAAATACTTTTTGTAAATACATACGTACTATATGATACAACACCCAAACACAGAACAAACATCTATATACATCACACAAATGTTTGTCCTGGATGGGAAACAAACCCACAGCCTACAGCGCCGAAGGCAGAGTTACTATCAACTGAACTATGAGGCTTGTCATTATAAAGGCCCAATATTACCATTTTCACATACAAACACACTTTTGCATATATTTTGATTTTAATTATGTTTTTAGAAGTAAAGCGATGTAAACCAAGATTATCTCTATACAATTGATGCTGCAAAGTTTCTGTTGAACCAATCGTGCCATTTTAAAATTACCGATAACCTACGTTTAGCTGCAGAGCGAAAATCAGCGAGACTCTGGTGCAAACTTAATGTCCACAGTTGGATGGTTAAGTCCTCACGTTTGCCAAACCTCTCAATGTTTGGCAGGGAATGCGAACGGCTAAGGAGTGGAATACGTTACCTTCGTCTGTTTTCCCTGTAAATTACAACATGGGCCTCTTCAAGTCCAAGGGATTTGCTGATCGCAGTACAAGTGTCAGTTCAGTTAACACAAAAACAAGCTGCTGACTTTCTGGTGAATTCCCTCAGTCGCCTGTTACGATATCCATTGGCTGATTTTAAGGGGTCTATAGGGGAGTTTAACCCTCATCTATGGTTGATATTTAATCGCTTCCAAGCATAATAACGCACTGCTAAAACCTTGGAATCAGCTGCCGGCGGCGGTACGTCTTTCCACTAACCTACACGAACTCATCAGCTGATACAGTTGGTATGCACATGGAAATACTACAATATTTTGACGCAGGTGTATTATTACCACTACTGATAGAGCGAACTGCCATAAGACCATCCTGGTGAAAAGCGTTAACCGTCGTCTGTGGACACTCGTAGCACTTTATGATGTTTGGACATCGCAGGTCATTAATTTCACACAGCGCCATCTAGCCCCAAACTAAGCCTAGCTTATGAGAACTAGATTATGGATGGAATACTTCGAAACTTTTTTTTTATAAAAACGTTACGTACAAACCTATTTGATACAACACCAACACAGAACAAACATTTATATTCATCACACAAATGTTTGTCCTGGGAGAGAATTGAACCCACAGCCTACACTGCAGAAAGCAGAGTTACTACCAACTGAGCTTTGAGGCTTGTTTACTAGAAACACTGGAAGCATTGATCGCGTATTGCCCACCCTTTAACACTTTCAAATCGCCTTCTTTGAAAACCCCATAGAGTAGCTAGAAGGGCAAACCTCAGCAGGATATATATATCTATATCTATGGAGAGCGATGGTAAATAAAGTATCCCATTGATAATGTTATTAGGTACTCTTCGACGATACGCGAAATGGTACAGCCATCGACCTCAAAAATGTCTAAAGCAAAGATCAGTAAAGAAAGTTATACGAACTTTCTTATCGAAAGCTTTTGTTTCATTTAGAATGGGTTAGCTCTTGACCTCAAAGCTTGCTTGGGCATTACGTGGTCAAAAATAAGGTAGAAATATGATGATATAGTAAGTGGAAAAACTGACGCTGGGTCATATTAATGAATAAGTTGAATATCAAGCCTATTAACGTCTTGATAATCCATTACTAAGATTGAGTAAAAGGCTTCACTGGATTTAGTTTACTTTACTAGTGGTTCGTGAATTTTCCATTAAGATTTCGGTAGAGCCTTCAAGCCTACACCAATTTTAGACACTTATCAAATCGATAGCACGCATGCGCTTTCCTTTCGCTTGGCTCAAAGCTGCTTTCTGTAATGTGTTTCAATCTTCACTGTATTTGTTTTGAAAGACGGTTAGGTGTTTCTCGAATATGTAGAAAACCTTCTGAAAGTCATTTCGCTTTACCGTGGAGTCAATCAAATGCGTAAATAAACCGGCCAAGGGATTTGTCCTTTTTAGGGCAAAATCACAAGTCTTGAATGGGGCGTTTTCATTTGGTCCTTTCATTATCAATAAAATTATTTTTTATTAGAAATTGTGAAAGCGGCAACACATTCTACGAAAATCTCAACTCTCTAGCTATTACAGTTCATGAAATACAGCCCCTGACAGACAGACGGACGGAAGGACGGACAGCGGAGGCTTTGTGATTTATGTTCCCGTTAGCACCCTTTGGGTACACTACCCTCAAGAGCTTTTATACGAAAAGTACACGAACGGGATCCAATCATGAAAAGTGAATCTATCGAAGTATATTATTCTTGAATATGGCTCTTTTTAGGCAAGCGAATTATCCTAGCTATTCAGCGTGATAATGAAGCCAGTGTCTTAGGCACGCTTCCATCTGGTACTGGTCTGGAATAGTTGAGTTACCTATAGACCGTTTGTAATGGCTCTTAACCTAACCCGAGTATTCTTACTATAACAACAATTTTAAATTGTTGTGTTTTGGCATTTAGAGGTAAGATAGCCAGTTCCTGGTGAAGTGCCTCTGGGCATTATAACTTGAAACCAGCTGAGATGAAGGCTAGGCCGCTTCCCCGTCGTACAATGACAAAAAAATCAAAAATGTTTGGTTTCCGTATTAAAAGTAATTTGTTCATGCTTTATTGTTGAAAAGTTGTACTCAGTACATCTATTTGTTTATTATATTCAGGTAGGCAATGGTTCTGCTGCCTTATAAATAAAATACTTTAAACCTTTGTTTCATACAATATGTGTTACAAAGTAAGACGGTAGCGAATAAAACAAATAAAATAAAATGATCTATCAAGAATAGCGCAAAGTATGATAAAGCATGAAAGGTTCACTCGTGCAGAATGTATTCGTTGAATGCAGACCATTTAAAACATAAAGATGTGTGCACAATGTGCTACTGACTGCTCAGCTGAGTTGGTAGAAGCTATGCCTTGCGCGCTGTTGGTTATTGGTTCGATTCTCACCCAGTATAAAAATGGGTGCGGTGGATATACTTATATGTCTGCTCGAGTTTCTTGCCTTTTTCCTTGTTCGCTGGTTGCGATTCCGAACAGGCTGTAGATTTGACGTTTCAAAGTGATCCTAAAAAATAATAATGAATAATAAATTGACTTTGACTTTGACTTAGAGATTGTGTTAAATTGTAAAGATAAATTCATAAAATATGGGTGAAATGTTGTAGTTAGAAGTAACTAAGACATTTCACCCATATTTTATGTTTTTTTAGGTAATTTTTGAGACATTAGAGGAAGCTCTAATGTCTCAAAAATTACCAAAACAAAAATCCCCTACATCAATAAATTTATATATATGTTATCTGCATAAGTTTAAAATTTAATTGAAATCGGATAACTCGTTTGAAGATTATCCCGAGACAAACATTGCCGCATACATACACACATACATATTATCAATGATTCTATCATTTATTAAAATAAAAAAAAAATTGAGTATATATTTGAACCATAATACCTTTGCTCTTGTTTTTGTTGAAAGGAAATGAATTCCTAGGTTGGTAAGAAATGTATAACTGACAATAAACATAACAAGGTATTTCAACCATTGGACTAAAGTGCCAAGCTAACGCAGCCGCTGAGTGCTGAGCTGCTACTTCGATCATTAAACTCTGAAACACCTGACGCCATCTCGCGGCCGATCTCGCATTTGTTTTCGAACCTCGCATTCAGTGTGCAATCGCCCCTACAATCTACATATCAAGTTTCGGTCCAACTACTGTTCTGAGCTTAGTTTATTTGGATTTTTTGTAACACAGTTTTGGTTTGTTGAATGAATTTAAGAAGAATTAATTAAATAAAATGTTGAAGCGTCAGGTTTAATTAGCTTAAAATGTATTGTGTTTGATTGGGGTTAATGATGTGGCAGTGGTCTGGAAATATTGGTAGATAAGTCCAGTGGAGATATGTAATGGAAGTGGTATCCACTTCCCCCGTGAATGGAGGCATCCGTACAGTGGCGGGCAAAGCGTGGATGAGAAAGGCTGAAGACTGGACTTAACGTCGCTCCTTGGGAAATACCTACGTCCAACAGTGGACTGCCAGAGGTTGACGAGAATAATTATTCTTATAATATTTTATTTTATATGTTACTCTTGCAGTGCAGCTTCTCATATCAAAGTAAATAACAAATTAAGGCTTTAAAAAATACCTGGCGCTTTTTCATCTGAAAATATTGAACTTACTTTAGTGAAATCTAGCATCCTTAAGTCTCTAGCTGACAGGCGCACAGCAAAATATAATGTGTCATTTTTGAAGAGGATAGAAATAGGACAGTAGTACTTTGTGGCAAAATTAGTCTTAAAAAGATGTGCAAGGCCACATCTTATTCCATTATGAAAGAAGAAAACATTTTTTTCAATGCCCGGGGTAGATCACCAAGTTATCCCCTTTATTGGTAAAGACGAGATATGAAATGTCTGTGTTTCAACGGAAATCAAACCCTCACTTGCATCTCTTTGATACAACAAAACGACAACAATAAAATGGACAGCATCCATTACCCATAATAATTCTGAAACGGGGCAAAATCGCACGATTAAAGTTAACCCCTCGAACGGTATTAAAGGTATTAGTTACGCGCGTGCGGCCACAAAGACCATTGTCTGAACGGGGGTGGATTACCTGTTACCGATAGGATTTCTAGTGGGTAATGGTAGGTCATTGGATTTATTGACCTGAATAACTACGAAATTAAAGTAGTATAAATATTTAGTAACCATAAAACCTGATTAAAATTGTAAGAAATCATTCAAGTCTCGGCATCAGAACAGGTAGCCCAAGCTCCGTTCCTACTATTGGGCTTAGCAAATATCGGATATTGGTTGGTCTTATTGCTAAATAAATAAAAATACAAACAAAGTTTTATTATTGAATCCCAAGAACTCTACTATTTTTTTATTGAAAGATGAAGAAACGCTTGTACTCCCCCTGGAGCCCCATGACCTCTGGATCTGACACCGTTGGACGAATCACTAGACCACAGAGGTGATTAAAAAGCTCATCTATTCTTAGCATACATGTGTATTTGACTAAATAGGTAGGTAGGACTATCCAATGTATAGTTCCATAAAAAATATGAAAAGCTTGATTTAACAAGAGCATAATTCTAATTGATCGAGTGAGCGAAGTGAACGAGATCTCTCAGTTATGTTGGGAAATCCGGCACTGTATGTATGTATGTATGTGGCAATGTTTGTGACGGCATAACTCTCGAACGGATTATTCGATTTTCATGAAATTTAAACTGTAAAGAGATATCGTAAATAGAATTTGAATGTTGCGGTTAGTAGATTTTTTAATAAATGGGTTATTTTTTTTAAATATTGGGGTAAAAATATATTCAATTTTTCGCCCATATCTTTTGAATGGTATAATCGATCAATTCATTTTTTTTAACATGCAGAGATTATTTTAATACTTATCAATCGGTTTGAGGATTTTTTTGACACTAGGGTAGTTTTGAGAAAGTTAAGGGGTTAAAACGCTTGATATACCTTGTAGGATAGACTGTAAAAAGGGGTTGACTTCACAATTAACTTTATTTTGATTTGCTGAAACCACCCCTGTATTTACATTAAGGGTTGAAAAAGGGGTAAATAAAATTGAAGTCTTGAAAATGTGTTAAAACATGAAATAGGGGTTGAGACTGATTTCAAAATAAGTTTATTTTGCCCTTATTAGGGGTGGTTTTTAAGATGAATTGGGCAAAGGATGATCATCAGGTCTTATAAGATAAGAGAAGGTATTTGAAATTATAAAACTGGTCTATTTCATCCATTGTTATTCACTCAATACGGGACGTTATGGTCATTATAGCCACCACGCTAAGCAGACAGATTGGTGCTCACAGTAAAAGTTTTGTTTACACAAAGAAAAAAGCTGCTGTCTTTTTGGTTGACTTTCCAACATCCGTGGGCTGGAACTACTTTTCAAAACGCCTTTCCTTTGTTTCATGTTAGTAAGGATACATTACGTTAGCAACAAGAGAGAGCCTCGAACACTCAGGTTCGAGGCTCGAGAAAAAGAGAGTTCGAGATAAAAGTGCTTAAGTAAGGTGAGAAAGGTGTAATGAAAGCACATTTGTTAATTACGTTCTATTTGAGAAATAATCTCCGTCACAAACCAGACATCACGAGATCTCAGCTCGGGGCGATCTACTAGTTTTAGAAACGGTCTTTTGAAAAAAATACAGATTCAAATGACTTTAACGTATTCTAGTTTCAAACAAACTGCAGTGAAAATTATGATTTAGCCACGTTCTGATGAGCAAATGCCTACAAAATGCAATACAACAAAATAAGGTATGGTTGCTAAAATCATTACAATAATATAATTAACTTACTTGACGATTGAGAGGTATCAAAGTGAACCAAAATGAGTGATTTGAATACCAGGGGGTCACCGGTACCCATTAAAATGGTATTAAGTGTGCCTGAGGCGGTTAGCGGTTAATGATACATCATTGCAGTAGATACTCACGGAACGATTGTAAAAATCTATGATTTAATGTCATTCATTTGATGCAAGAAAATTAAGTAAATAATAAGTTTTATCCCCGTTCTTGTAATATAGCAACGAAAACTTTATATTTATTTTTATTGTATGACGGGGAAGCGCGGGTCTTCATCTCATTTGGTTACAAGTTAAGATAAGATTGAAAGTGGAGGCGCACTTTCGCGAAATCCTCAACAAACTGAGGAACTGGATATCTTACCTTTAAATACCGGAACACAACAATTTTAGAATTGTTATTACGGCGACAGAATTAGGTCAGATGGTGGTAGCTAGCCAGCCAGACTTAAACAAAGTCCTACCACCAACCATCCGAGCACAATATTGTTCTCCCCTGGGGATCGAACCCGGGACCTCTGGATCTAAAATCGTTGGGTTGAAGTCCACAGAGGCGGTTAAATACTTCATTACTTTAAGGGTCTTTTCTCAAAGAGTGGCAACAAGACCCTATAACTAAGTCGTTGCTGCCTGCAAGTCCGTCTATTTGTCAGCGGGTTGTATCGCATGAACCGTAACAGGTAGACTGTTTAAATTTTCACAAAGTGTGTTTTTGTATTGCCGCTTTATCAACATATATAAAAATTTAATGAACTGTTATTTAATTATCATTATTGTAATTAATTAAACGGAAAATTTGAAGAATGGATGCTTCTCCCAATCTCGTGATGAGATCTCATAGTCGCCTTAGACAAAATCCACGGGCAGGGTTTTTTGGAGAGGGGTTTATTATTTTATTTATTATGAAGGATTATAGATAAAAGTGGCTGAGATTGCTCTTTATGGCGCTGAATGAGGAAAGCCTAGTATGTTCAATGTACGTGTGTTGCCTGAAATGATGATGATGATGAGCAATCTCAAATATTAAAACTAAAAAAGAATAATATCGTCACTATTATAGGGACATGTACCCTTAACCAAAATTAACTTTCAATTATACCACCAGCAATGTATATTTTTTTGTACCAATACAAAATTCGCCGCCAATACAAATAATTACCAACGATAATCCGATTTCACGCCCCTCAATAACCCTAAAGAAAGCAATCTCTATGCTGTATCCATGTCGGAACGCTCGGGACAATGGAGCCCCATCGTGTTGTGACAGGAGTTAATGCTGTGGGGTCTTTTGGGACATAAAATGGACGTCAGTGTTGAGTGGCGCTCACTTTGTTATCAATAGGTGAATAGGATATGAAGATGAATATAGGATACAAAATAGCATTAACGCAGTTTCAGGTCATATTTTCGTTCAGGTATATGAAGTTACAAATAAAAGTAACTCAAAATGTATCTTTCTTATTGTTTTATATTTACGTGGTGATATATATCTAGATAATTAATTATAATGTAATCAAGTAAAAGATCGGCTGAAAATGTTGATGTCTGAATCAAACCTAACCGTGTCACATAAAATTAAGTTAAAAGTAAAGTAATATACCCACGACTTTATCTCCTTCGAGAATTCACCTCTAATCTTTACTCAGAGCTATTTTAATATGCATACACCTCTTGATATCGTATAGCTGACTGACTGACTGACTATCAACGCATAGCTCAAACCCTAAGTTTCGTTAAATAAGTTTCGTTTATTTGTTTACTGAGAAAGAGTTATAGGTAATTCCCACAGGATGACGCGTTCGAAATCTTGAGCATTTCACTAGTTTTAATTATGTTGGCATTTGATGTTAATTGTTTAGTTTAAAAACGTAAAGTTACTAATAAATCAGAGCAGTAATGAACCTGCTGGCATCAGTGAGTACAATAGACCCCAAAGTGGGATTGGCGTGTGCCGTATTGTAGTGTACGGTTAATGTTATTGGTATTGGGATAAATGTTAAATATGTTCAGCGATTAAGCTTTAAATCAAGTTGAAATTAACAAAAGTACCTACTGTACTAATCACACATCTGTCTACAAAAATATGATATTTGATTTTGACAAATTTTAATTTTGTAAATCATACCTATTTCCTGTTGCTAAATTGACTAAATCATAACCTTGATTCAACCGGCAACGACAAACTACGTTTGTATGGGAGAGCGGTACTATACTGACTTCTTTACTTGATATAGCAGAGGTAAAATCACATCATCATCATCCGCAGTCTAACACAATGAACCGACTCTGTCTTGATAGCAATTCGTTAAGCATATCTCGTAGAAATGGTTGTGTTCCGGCATTTAGAGGTAAGATAGCTAGTTGCTCAGTTTGTTGAGGATTCCGCGTGAAGTACGCCTCCGCCTTCGGCCTTATCTCAACTTGTTACCAGGTGAGATGAAGGCCAAGCGCTTCCCTGTCGTACAATAAAAAAAAACGCTGTCGTAAAGGTGGTGTCAATGTAGTTTGTTGTTCAATCGAATGATTGAATGAATGAATATACTTTATATTGCACTACTTAGAAATAAAACTGGATAAGTTATAAATGCTACAATGGTAGCATTGTAACATATACACGTTACTTAGGTATATTATATATACTATTTCTGTGTAGAGTAACTTTTTCTAAAAATCACAATATTATGCGTAAAAAAGTATTTGTATGGCTCTTCCCATGCAAATACTTTTTTATTTATGTACTCTTTCAGATAACATTTTGGTTTCACACACAAAATATCCTTCTGTATTGGAAAAATAATAGCTTAACCTAAAAGTCTTATCTGTAGTTTCGTTCGAATGGCCTTGTCCATTGCCCATAGTATCTCCTTGTCAGGTTGTTAGCCTAGAATTAAGTAGAGGGACAAAACTGGGCAATTGTAGGCAAATTGCAGTGATTTGTAGCAATCAGAGATACCACTGTTATGTCAACTGCATGTCGTTAGTGACCTGACTGACCGACCTCGTTTAAAAAATATTGCAGCCATCTGCCCACCTGCTAAGCATGGTGATCCGCAAGTGTAAATGATTCCGTTGGGCCTCTTTCTGTATTTGTATGTAATATTTACAAGAACTTCCACTGTGAATAAAATGTGGTATGTTTACACGGGAAAAGCTAACTACACTAAAAATGCAATTCCTCGCTAGTTAAAGTCATAAACAAGCAAATTATGTCTATTAATTGCTTGATCATAAAAAAACTTCAATTACCTACCTGCAGATTAGCGAACAGTAAAAAACGGAAACAATAGACACTCAACCTTCTGTGGTAATTAGATAATCGAATACTAATATTTAGGACAAACGTGTTTCGTATTTAAGATACAATCGAAATTATGCTATGATTGGTTGGATTCGTAATTAATTGCAAGTGTTGTTAGCACTGCGAAAATGCTCTTGAGGCTTATTATGTTATTTATAGGCCTTGCACACTTGAAGTGATTTGGGTAGGGTCGGTATAGTTCCCAGGTGATCCCATCGTCATCAGGTCAGGATCTGATGATGGGAACCTGGAAAAAGCGAGGGAACTCTTCAAATATTATGGGCACACTTGAAGCGATTTGGGTGTATTACCTCATAAGTAAGAAAAATACTAACCCCATATGGATCACACGTCTGTCTGTCTGTCCGTCCATCTGTCATCAAAATAATTCGAAATAATAATCCAGGTAAACGAAATTGTATCATATTCTTCATTGAAGTCGGTTTTCTTTTTAGTTTTTAAAACGTAATTGTTTTACATTCAGATTGTAAAAAAATCCTCGACATTTTCTTTAGGATTCACCTCGGATGATAATACTGAGGGTAGTTAGAGGCACGTCTAAATACGTTACGTTGAAAGCCCATAGCCGCATATCGGTGAATTAGCTCGTGACAATAATTGCCATGTGGATTTTTGGTTACATTGATATTATACTGATTTGACGCTATGATCTTTACCATCAGAGCATGTACTAGAGTAAAAAGCACACAAGTATTCGAATACCAAAAAGTCCAGCACGACCGGGTTCGAACCGTCGACCTCCAGAATGACCAGGCGTCAATCCACTTGGCTCAAGAGTAGCTATTATTCTCAATAGCCCCCCCAACATCTGTCATTGTTGAATCTTCTTCACAGTCAGTTGGTCATGTGTGCCAAGTATTAAGTATGCCAATATCATCCTCTACGGCTGATTGCGCTCAGCCTTCAAGGAATGAGTGTTTTCCGTCGATTTTTCTTGCGTTGGTACTTTTCTATTTCTGTCAAGGTTAGTGGGTATGAGAATTATTTAATACGCGAGGCTTGAATCTATTTACCTATTCATAGCCTGAAACAAAAATGATACATGAAAAATTTCAACGGGTTCAAGCATCCAAGTAATCCAGCTTCACGATATTTTTGTTTACTTCGATTTCTTTTATAAGTTTGAGAACCCTCAGTATGTGTCTGTGTCTTATGTGCGTCTGTGGATTTATATAACCGCAACTAATTGCAACTTATTTAACAATCTTTTGAACTTTATGTACAAATTGTACATAGAGCTGGTTATTCTAGGAAAGTGCATAATATGTATAAGGTCCCACCTGACCTCCTGTCGTAGTTAGCTGTGTTTCGTTGGTGCACGGGATTGCTTCTAAGACAGCTCACTCGTCTTACTTGCTCATGTAATGCCCAGGCAAGCATCGAGATCAACAGCTTACGTGCCCATAACAAATAGGAAAAAGGAATATGTGATGTTTTAGTTTTGAACAGCTCTAAATTCCCGTTAATAAGACATTTTGGGCATAAATGCAGTTTGGACTTTGGTATCATTATTCTTCTTAGTCTGTATCATTCTTGCCGTGATCGTGATTGGTCGTGATCATTATTCCGGATTATTTGATTATTGGCTCGCTTTACAAGGTATTATTCTCGTTAAAAAAATGTATTTATTCCAATTCAATACTATAGCTACTGTTCTAGTTTAAGAAAGAAGTTTATTCCAATACATTCAATGAGTAGAATTAACTGGACGAAAATATTTCAATTAATCAAACCATTAAAAGTATATAACCTACACTATAGTTGAAATAATTGGAATATTTTTTCTCCTATCAATTGACGGAGTACGTCAGTAGTTTGTGCGTTTTTTTTTTTAATTTTGCTCTATATAGGAATAGGCACTTTCCTTTCTTGAAGCCGAAAGCTTCATATTATCGGATTTTATTTACGTTTGTCTACTAACATAATAAATACTTACATCATGTATATGGGGAGAAGGTTGAAGTTCAACATAAAAAAACTTAAGTGAAATAGCTGGAATAATTCGTTCAACTGGTTGAACTTATTGGAATGAAGGCAAAAAAGTGAAGACGTTCCTAAAACAAAGCCTTCACACATGGCCTTAACCCAAAGTCCATTGACCTTTCTAATACGTTTATAATTACACACATCTGTAAACATAGGGTCACTGAGGGAATTTCACTTTTTTGGTTCATCACATCGAACAGAGGATTAAATGTTATTAAAACTAGATTATTTGACGATACGTTGAGATGTCATCAGTTTTTAATAACTTGATGTGTGTTATTTTGATAATGTAGATACAAAAGAAATTGTTGAATCAAATAAAAATCAAGATTAGGAACGGCATAAAATAGGTACCTGCGCATGCTGCCTGACCAATTACATGATCTACTTTGATCGTTCTTACAGCTAAGCTGTTTAGCATATATAAATAATAATAAACTCATCTATATATAAAATCGTCGCAAGGCTGACTGACGTATTAACCGAACGTCTAAACATGGGATCCCAGAAACTTAAAATGCGGAATGAAATTATATCAATAAGAGAACCAAAGTTACTGATATAGCTTTCAGGATAAGGAAGCTGAAATGGCAGTGGGCAGGCTCCACATAGCTCGTGGAACCGGTAACGGCTGGGGAGCAAAGGGTCATATGGACCTCGATTAAACGCGAAACGGAGTGTCGTAACCCAACTTGATGAACTGACGCCATTGTGACTGTTTATGGCGTTGATTGGGGGAGGCCTATGTTGCAGTGGACGTATGTGGGTTGAAATTATGAACTATATATGATCAAACGAACTTCCAAGTGAAGTTCGATCATTATTATATGAGTTGCTTCATTTGAAGATATAATTTGAGAACCGTAGTAACCCTACTTGCTAGGTAACTAACCGCACGAATTTTTAAAGAAATAAAAATACATAAAAACAAACTTTCTTCCGCCTACCCTAAGGCGCCACCTTTAGGAATATTCATTATTTTTAGAGTATATATATAACAATAAATATTACAGAACTTTCTAAGGGGTATGCCATTCAGGGAGGGTGGGTGATTATATCTTCAAATGAAGCAACTCATATAATAATGATCGAACTTCACTTGGAAGTTCGTTTGATCATATATTATAATTCCTTGCTTCATTTTACAGATATAATTTGAGAACCGTAGATGTTAAGAGCAGAAAGTTTTGGAATAACAAACTATTGTTTATTATAATAGATTTATTAAACAAAATTTTATTAAACAAAATTATTTTGAACTATAACATAACTCACTTATGTGTTACTTATTATCTAATAATTATAGCTACCTATTTCTTTGAATCAATTTAGAAATTAGGTACATTATTCTCATTAGGTAAGAATACCTACTTAACTTAGTTAACGTGTCGAGATGAAGAAGTTAAGCACACTGATCGTGCAAACTCGTCTTCATCTAAAACAGTTCTAAAACAGAATCGAGCGAATGAGTCAGACGAGCTAGTCCAGCCCGCTGTCTTACGAATGGTCTCGATACTGACCCCGGCGAGTCTCGCAGCCGAGGTGGCCGCGTGGCGCGTGCTGTGCGCCCCGAACACACCGATGTCGACGCCACTTTCTGAGAGTGTTTGCTTGATCCATCTACTGATGGTCTGTGTAGAGGCAGCTTTGTGTGGCCGCTTGTACGTCAACAACAGGTTGTTTGTTCCCTCAGGCCTTATACTTCTGGTAAGAGAAATATAGTCTGAAATAACGGTAGCGGGGCAAATACTTGTATTATCCCTAAAATATGGCAGGCTTAAAACGGGTAGCTCTCTTCCAGGAGCGGATGTCTTAATAATGTCCGATATTATTATCTTTATTCCGTTTTGTGAAATCATTATGTTTTGGATCTTGATTAGAGAAAACGTCTGAACCCTGTGAGCAGTACAGATAGCTAACAAAATCACAAGTTTCTTAGTTATCCTCTCCAAAGATAAATCGGAGTTAGGAAACCATTTTGATACATGATTCAGAACTAACTGGGGATCCCAGGTGCTTGAATATTTGGGCTTTGTGGGTCTGGATTTAAATGCGCCCTTAAGAAGACGTTTTACACAGAAATCTGAACCCAAATTATTTCCAATAAATGCAGATAGCGCAGAACGGTGGGAATAGAGACTGCCATATGCACAACCGTTGTTGAATTGCGTCGTTAGAAAAGTAAGAATGGATGTTTTCGAGGGTTCGAATAAATCCAAGTTGTTAGTTGAACAAAATTGCCACCAAAGCTTCAGCGAAGTATTATATTGTTTGAGTGTGCTCTCAGAAAATGACGATAACATCAGTGTCGTTGAGTCTGTGCAGACGCCACGTCGGATGAAAGACTGCCGGAGAGCCTCGCGACAGCCAGGGTAAGGCATTCTTGTGCAAGGGATGGTGCTCTCTGAAATGAGATTGCAGTAGGTTTACATCAGGGTTTAAATATATTACGTTAGAATCTATTAACGTCTGCAAAAGAGGGAACCATGGTTGCGATGGCCAGTGAGGATATACAAGTATACCTGTAGCTTTGTCATCAATAATTTTCCTAAGGCACCTCAATACAAGGGAAAACGGTGGAAATGCATAGAAGTAATCGGCATGCCAGCTTGTAGTGAATGCGTCTACGGATTCTGAATCTGGGTCTTGTTTCCATGAAATAAACCTAGTACATTTCGCATTTTCTCTGGATGCGAATAAATCTATTTTGGGTTGGCCAAAACATTTTATTATTCGATGGAAAGCCCTACCGCAAAGTGACCATTCAGTGTCTGGGTTTATGATGCGGGAGGCAGCGTCTGCGCAGTTCTCTTTGGTGTTTACGTACGACGCGAATATCCAAAGACCGCGTTGCTCGCACCATTGCCAAAGGGTCCTGACTAAGCCATTAAGGTGGGGGTATTGTATACCTCCCATTCGGTTGATATAACTGATGGCAGTTGTGTTATCAATACGAAGTAATATTGCACAGTTTGTCATTTTATCAGCAAATGATTTTAATCCCAAAAAGGCTGCCATTAACTCCAAGTAATTTATATGGTTAACTATTTCGCTATCTTTCCATTTGCCGTTTATCTGTTTGTTGTTACAAACTGAACCCCATCCTGATCGGGATGCGTCAGTATAGATCTCTAACTCAAAGTTTGGTTGTCTCATGAAATTGAATGTGGAATCAATGTTAGACAACCACCAATGCAAATCATGTAACATAATAGAAGATATATTTATTGTATCATCGTAATCATTACGTTCGAGCAGAGCTAGATATTTTTGTCGCTCTAATATCTTGGTGTACATCCACGCGTACTTAGCCGCCGGGCAAGCGGAAACCAGCACTCCAATGAGCTTTGCCAAATCGCGTATAGCTCGACTGTAAACGGGTAAACTTGGTGACCAACTGGGCAATTTTAATACGCTTGTCAGAGGGTAGACTTAAGGTCAGATTCTGCGTGTCGTAGATAAATCCTAAGAACTTGCATTGTTGTTGTGGCGTTAAATTACTTTTATCATAGTTGATGACAAACCCCAGGCAACGTAAAATCTTCAGAGTTTCGTTGAGGTTATCTATGCACTGATCATATGTTTGACCAATGCATAGAATGTCGTCTAAATAACTTACAGACTGAAAACCACGATATCTTAGGAATGTCATAACTTCTTTCATGAGTTTTGTGAACACCCTGGGTGCCACTGACAATCCGAATGGCATTGCATTGAAGAAAAACGTAAGTGTTTTAGCGGATTTGTTAGGCCTAAACTGAAACTTTAAATACCTACGATCAAAGGGACGAATAGGTAGCAGGAAGTATGCATCCTTCAGGTCGATGGAGGCTAGGTAACCATTATGTGGTATCAATTTGCACGCTGTACGGTAATCCTCCATTTTAAAATGATCATTTTTAATAAATTTATTTAAGAGTTTCAAATTGAGTATAAAACGTTTTTCACCATTTGGCTTCAGGGTAAGAAATATTTTAGATACAAATTGATCAGTGGTCGGTTCGCACTCAGAGATGGCTCCTAATTTTAATAATTTATTAATGGCCTCTAGCATGTCTGATTTTTCATAACTTGAAAAGTTATTTTGCGGTATTGTTGATTGACTTACAATCGTACTAAATGGTATGGAATAACCGTTCCTAATCCAATCGAGTACGACTGTATTGTTTGTTACTTTTAACCAACAATCATAAAAGTAGGTAAGCCTACATGCATGTACCTCGGTTAATGGCCCTGAGCCGGGGCACGAGTCTTGTCCTGGGTTGCAGCGCGCTGCGGCGCTGTGGACATGTGAGGACGACGCGCTCCCGCTGTCGTCGCCGGCGCTCCTCGGCGGTAGGTGTAGCCTCCGCGCCCCCCTCTGTTCGTCGGGTACCGCGGAGGCGGGTTCCAGTTTCCCTGGTAGGAAGATGGCCGTGTGCTGGACTGTGGAGCGGGTTTGTGAGGTTTTGCGGGTTTTTTGATAGAAAGACCTTGCTTCTCGATAGCCTTGGCAGCCTTTATTTTCTCTGAAAGCGCCGAGCCAAAGAGGGATTCATCCCGTTCGGATTCGGTAATCATGTGTAGAAATGATTGATCTAAACTAGGTGTCACTAGTTTTATTCGGCTTTGTGTTGCTATGTAGTGTGAATCGCATAGTAACCGGCAACCATTGCTGAGGTGTTTTATAGCTTGGGCCTTAGAATCGCTTTTCAGCAGCAAATCTATGCCTCTATTGATTGCTGTGATTCCGGAACCAAGCTGCTGTTGAGTTATGATCAGAGTTTTGTCGCGATTGCGAACCATGTCAGGAACAGCAGCAGAGATCTCTGCATTTAACTTTGGCGCTTGCAAAAGCTTACAGTTGTCTGGTATTAGGTACTCCTTCAGAAACTTATCTTTATTATCTTTTGGCATACCTTTCTTCAGCAAAGGCAGCCACAATTTGGATAAGCTGTCATGGATTCGGACGTGGATTCGCCGAGAGCAGACAATAATTCCGGGTCTAGATCAGGCACTGCGCTGGTGGCAGTCTCTTCTTGAGAGCTGGGTCCCGGTACATTATCATTTTGGTCGGAGATATCGATGAGATCGGGTCCCGCGTCTTGTGCAACGTCTGGGTCCGGTGCTACCGGTGGTCGTGTGGTCTCCGAGATCGAATTCTTATCACCCAAGGCTTGTCCAGGATCCTCGTTACCTGAAATCACATTTCGCAATTCAGGTTGTGAAGATAGTAAATTTGAGGGTAGGCAGTAATGACAAATAAAATAGACTTTGTTATGCAGAGGAACACTACTTCTATTTTAGAATGTGTGTATTTTCTGCTGTTTGTCATTGTTGAAGACTCGCAGTCAACCCCAATGCAAAGTTGATCGTAATTTATTTACGTACAGTTTTTAAAAATGTCAAAGTTATTGACTCGCAGTCAATCCCAGAGCATTAGGTACAAAACTGTTTTACTTGTAAACACTTTCACAATCACTTTTTACGACCACAAATGATATGTAATTTTCACTTACCTTCATCATCAGAGGACGATTCGATCGGAGTTCGACGGTTTTCACTTTCCTCGATATTTCTTATTTTTCTTGCGTAACGTTCAATACGATCTTGCGCACTTCTTTTAGACATTTTTCTGTAGCGAGAAGGCGCGTGCGATAGTTACCGCGCACGAAAAAGGAATGGATATTCCTAAAGGTGGCGCCTTAGGGTAGGCGGAAGAAAGTTTGTTTTTATGTATTTTTATTTCTTTAAAAATTCGTGCGGTTAGTTACCTAGCAAGTAGGGTTACTACGGTTCTCAAATTATATCTTCAAATGAAGCAAGGAATTATAATAAGTACCCTTTAACAAATGTAATATTTTTGACCGTTTTAAAGAGCACCAGCTTCCGTTCGCGCCTTCATCCGCGTTGTACCTGGATAAAACGAAGCCTATCTGATTTTCCTCGTCCAGAACAATATCTGTGAAAATGTTGTCCATTCATTTGATTTTGTGTGAAGGAGCAACGAACGAAGGAGTTTTATGTGATGATATTTGATATCACAGTGTCCTGACCGAAATATTAGTATTATGGGATGAAATTAGCCTATGTCTCATTTGTTGGTCTATTTCAACAAATTTTATCTCAATCCGTTCAGTGGTTTTGGCGTAAAAGAGAAACAATTACATACTAGTGATGAGATAATTTATCCTATACTAAATAGAGCGTGAAATAGGCGTATAATATTTCTTTTTTTCGACTTGGAGACTGATCAAGCAAGCAGCTTAACATCTGGGATGTTAAGTGCATCTCTTGCCTGTAACAAAGCCTTATTGCGTAGGTCACATCCACAAAGAACATGACGTAAGCGGCACTGCATTGCGCCCGCCAACTTGAGGCAAGGTATTAAGACGCGTGTGCCCGTAATCTCATCGGCAATAATGTATGGTGGTAGTACTTGGTTTTTTCCGCCTGCCAACAAATAACCTAATTCTGTTGCAATAACAACAATTCTTAAATTGTTGTGTTCCGGCATTTAGAGGTTAAGATAGCCAGTTCCTCAGTTTGAAGATTCCGGGTGAAGTGCACTTCCACATTCGGTGAGATGAAGGACAAGTACCACCCTGTCCTATAATATAAAAAATAGCCTTTTGCCCTTTCACAAGGGCTCTACTTCTTTACGTTTCTACTGAGTTTTTTTTTATTATTTATTAATAATAATAATAATAATAAAATGTATTTATTGTTTAGAAAATGGCCGTAAATAAACAAAAAAATTACAAAAAAAATATATAGTTTTTAATAAAGCTAGGGTATCTAATATTTTTTATAGTTAGGTAATATACTGAACTAAGCACAGATGTTAATCTTACTAACTAGCTTTGTTGCGTTCTAAGCTCATATTATGTAGGTATTGTGAACGGTCCAGTACTTTGACACTTTGTTCTAACTAAGTTATTAAACTTGTATTTAGACACAAAAGGAATTATATTATTGTTTTGTTACAAAAAAAAACACTTACAAAAAAAAGAATTATGTACTAGGGCTTAAATAAACCACGAAGATTTGAGAAAAGCCACACATCATCTGCATCAGTTAAACAATACAATGGTCGCAAAAATATGATAATTATGTAGGTAAGTTTTAAAAAAGGATCCACTATTGGTCTTCTGTATCCACGTATCACAATAAAACATTTAAGTAGAGTAACACTAGTGATTTATTTTATGACTATTACTACACTTACGATACAATTTTACGATGCGATTTCTACTTAGCAATAGGACAGTCGACACGCGACCATCTGAACCGTTCAAGTTTTTTTTTTTTTTCGTTTATGGGACTTAGTCCAAAGGTTGTCTACGAGAAATCGTTTCTGAGCGAGAAGTCTTAATATTTTTTTTTGAGTTATCAAGTTTTATCAATTAGGTGTACAATAAAATAAATATTACAGGACATTAATTTTCCAAAGCGCCATCTTCAAAATTCAAAATAAATCAAAGAAACGTACTGTTGATACATACCCGGTTTTTACTATAGGTCCATAGTTAAACGGTTATACCTATAACTTTTAACTAGTTGTAATAATATTGCTTACCCTAAAACTTGACAAAAAATATTGAAAAGCCTAATCCAAGCGTGAGTCGGACCCACACGAATGCTCCAAAATGCAAAATACCTTGTTTGAGATGTTTTGCCTATAAGTGGTTATAATAATCGACAAACAACAACGACAAATAAAAGGTGGTAGCTATGATGATCAGCAAAATTATCATCAGCACTTTTCAGATTGATCTAATTAGCCTATCCTTAAAAACCTCTATCGAATCTCAAATATCTCTATCTCGTGAAACTTTGTAAAACTCACTCACCCTCAAACCATGAAATCCTGTTGAAAGTGTTTCGGCAGCCTAGGCCACAAGTTTACCCTACCGGCCAATGAAGTTGCATAAAACAGCTGTTGCCACCAGGAAACCATAGGTCGCATGATCTGAATGACGTCACAGCACGAAGTAACTACTAAATGAGCAGTAGCATGCTATCAATACAGATGCTAGTTCAAAGACGCTTGCTGAATGGATCACGTGATGAAATGCAATTTACTGGTTACCTTACTTCTTAGTAATATCGCATTCCTGTTATGATAGCCTAGTAGCCAGAAAGCGGTGTCTGGTCTAAGGCCCGTAACATAAGGCTCGAGGTCAACCTTGATCTTACAGTTTATATATGGGCTATCAATTGATAATCCGATTCACAGACAGTTTTTTCTTACTAGACCTGAAAACAGAATTACTGTAAGTTATTTATAATCTAAATAAATTAAGTTTTATTCTCTTACTATGAAATGCAATTCACTTTTGCTACGTTTTGAAAATTTTGAATAACGGCTTTTGCTAGAACTTTGCTTACTTCTATTATACTGTTTTTTTTTATTGTACGACGGGGAAGCGCTTAGCCTTCATCTCACCTGGTAACAAGTTAAGATAAGGCCGAAGGCACTTCACCCGGAATCCTCAACAAACCGAGGAACTGGCTATGTTACCTCTGAATGCCGGAACACAACAATTTTAGAATCATTATTATGGCGACTTTATTAGGTAAGATGGTGGTAGCTAGCCAGGCGGACTTCAACAAAGTCCTACCACCAACCTACAAATGTATTGTTGAATTAATTAATTAAACGTTTTGGAGACCAGACAAAGGGGATCGAATGAATATTGACAAAATGCTCGCAGGCCGCACCATCACTTGTTTTAGGTAAGCAAATAAGAAGCGCAAATCTGACTGAAATGATTGCAGATTTTTTCGTATCGTTGTTCGATTGACACATGCTCCAAACGATTTCAAGGATCATTTGAAGGAGCAGTTTTTTGCAAAATTTCCGGTGACTTTTCACTTTTTCTCTTCTGCACCTTGTCCTTGATATCTGACGTAGTCTGTCGTAGACACATGCTCCTTATGACGTCGTATATCTCTTGAGGAGGCAATTATAAGCCGGCCGTTCCGTGCTGACATGCGAGCGTGGTGTCACGCATCCAGCGGGGTCGCTGTGTCAAGGTTCGATCAGCTCATTAGTACTACTGTGGCTATGGCTACTGTTTTTGAGGAGCACTGACCTTTTGATGACGTTTTGTTGATGTTATTTTTGGGCTCTGTTTTCAGCACGTCATGATTACTAAGCGTTTGTAAGTTCGGACTATCTGTGAAGGTACTATTTGCGTGATTAACTCAGTAGTATTATACTCTTAACGGACCGCTTATTGCAAGTAATGTAAGGAAGAAAAGGAAGCCCGTACAGCTATGGAACTCCCAACCCTCTTTTCTTAGAATGAAGTCGGCACAATTCAGTTTTTATCATCATTATCAAGGTGGCTCAGCGAAAGAACTGTAGAGAGTTGTTTGAAGAGGGCGGTTTGTGGTTTGACCGCGTGGATAAAAACGTCATACAATTCAGGTCGATATTGCATATCGTATTAGTGCAATGGAGAAGCTATGTTGTTTTCGTAAACCGTGAGGCCTGAGATCCACGTGCTTGCGCGTGGTATTCTGATAAATGAACAGAAAAGAGAGAAGTTGATTCAAAGGTATTGTGTGTGAGTGACCTTCTTAAGGCACGCAACATACCGGTTGTGCCCTACGATGACACGCTAGTAGTCCGTGTCCTACGTGGCACTTTGCCATTGCGTGTAGCCGCAAGTTCAACACTTACATTTGATTGTGTTCGTGTTTTCTTGAACTTCCTCTTGTGAACGGATGTTGCTGCTCTGAGCCGTTATGGTGACGGGGCTATCTTTGGAATGGTTTGTTCTTGGTTCTGCTTATTTCATCTGTAGGATACGGTAGGTATGTTATTGCCTTGCGGTTTAATGGTCCTGGGTTCGACCCACAGTGGAGTACAATATTGTGTTTGGTTGAGTTGGTGGTAGGACTTTGTTTATGCCTGCGTGGCTAGCTACTACCATCGTACCTAAGTCTGTCACCATAAAAATAATGCTAAATGATTGTTTTCCGACATAAAGAGGACCTCATACGTATTTATCTAGACTAAAAGTATTCCGGGTGAAGTGCGCCTCCACCTTCGGCCTTATCAGAACTTTAAACCAGATGAGATGGCTTCAAGTTCTACTAGTACGACTTCCAAGTCGTACTATAGAAAAAAAATATAATTAGCTGTGGGAAATATTAAAACAAAATGAAGTCTACGATGGTTGTAAACTTGCCTAGAAACAGAGGAATCCTTCTTCAGTTCATGGTGTCTAAATACCTATTATCTGCTATGCTTCAATCGGTGGTGACAGACAGAACATAACTATAGAGATATATGAGATATTCTCGTGTGAAATATCACGGTGCCTCCGTATAGAAGTGGGTACTATGGAATATCTCTAGCAGCGTAGTCTTCAACAATCTCATACGTAGTGGTGGCAAGAAGCCAAAGCTTGGGTTATTACGGCATTGCAGTTGTATAGCATTGCAAAGCTTGAAAGAAAATCTGGAATACCTAGCCTACCACCCAGTGATGTGTTTGGTGCCAGTAAAATAGTAGTAACAATTAAAGGCTTTTTCAATAAAGACCGGCCAAGTGCGAGTCAGATACAAAAAGCTCCTACCGTGCGTGTTGACTTACTCTTAGCAATTTCTTAGTATTTGTTGTTATATCATAAGGTAAGTACTATATAGGTTTGAAGAAATACGATACTTGTAAAAGGACTTCATTTATAAATGATGAGTTAGTTCTTGACCTCTAGGTTTGTCTAGCTCTAGTCTAGAGGTCTATGATCGTACAAGCATTCCCAGAAGGCACTAAAACAAAGCACCTCTCTCTCTTGAATCCTTTTCTTTAACTATTTTCTATTTATATTAGTTTTTGAGGAATCCACCGTAATAACACATTACATCTGAAAATTTCGAGAGGCTTCCTATTACAGTTCAAAAGATGACTTCATTTCGAGGTTGGACAGACAGACGTACGTACAACGAAGTCTTTGTATTGTTTGTCCAGTTGGCATGGTTACGTAGCCCTATGGCAGCGCAGCGCACAACTAAACTCTAACTCTTTTCCTCCTTTGTATTTACCTCCAAAGGAGGTAAATACAGGAAAACAATTGTTACCGATTTCAAATCCAGATGACCCCATACCGTTGTAAGTCATGGAACAATGACCTCATAACACAAGAAGCACCTAAATGGGCCATTCAAATAAAAGTTTAAGAAACGTTTTCACATGTTTAAGTGTAATCTCGCCTAACGAACATTTAATGGGAGTGATTCAACAGTAATATCCAGGTTTGCTCTTATTGGTAGTATTAAGAATACAGAAAACATGATTACTGTAAGTACTCTAGCTTTTGCCCGCGGCTTTGCCTTCTTAGTACCTGGATAAAAGGAAATCGAAGTGTAAGCTTATGTTGTTTCAAATTTCATCATCAACAAGCTATTAGGGATACATAAGGCATCAGTTACATAGTGCCAAACGGCACTATGACTTGTCATGCAATATTGAGCATCCAGGTTTATCCTGTACAGCAGCAGTGTCGTCAGTCCACCTGGCTGGTGGTCTGCCACGGTCCCTACTGAATTCACTAGACCTCTACTCCGTCAATCCCTTACTCCACCAGCCATCAGATATTGCTAGAGGCTAACAAACATAGGCTCCTTAATATCCGGGTACGCAAAGCCGCGAGCAAACGCTAGTTCAGAATAAGGATTAGAATATTATGTTAAACCGTCGTGAACGATACCGAACGAAACCACAAATTATTTAACAAATAATTAATTGCTGTAAAAATCTGTCAGTGTCACTGTCAAAAAAATTACGATATTATGTTAACCGGTATTGATTATATTAGCTTTCCTTTTGCTTATATTTCGTATGTTTTATTTTATATTGCTTATATAAATAAATTCTAATTCTGTTTTGATATTTGGTCCTGCGTAAGGATTAAAAATACACTTCGATTATTACAGCTACAATCGATATACGACCTATCACAATCCACCATCGCATCGATTATAACTTAATCGAGTTACAATTTATAGAAATAATCGGTCGTTGATTTATTTGATTCTCGCACATTTTGAATCAAAGCTATTTCAACTTTATGTTGAAGCTTTAAAGTAGTGTTTTGGATGAATGATGTGTATGTATGAGTACAAATTGTATGGAAGTAATATCAAAGAGCCGAGCATGCGCCGTTTGATACCTACCTTTGAATAAATCAACAAAAACGGCGGGCGGCAATGAGTAATATTCGTTTGGGTAGTTATTTTTGAACAGTCAAGGCTTGGAGAAAGAGTTGATTCACAACTAAATATTTTTTCATGGCAAAAGTAAAATAATTAAAAAAAATCATTTTAAAACGTCTAGCCAATAGAAAGGAAAAAAACACGGGTTAGATTGTTTTTGATAATCCAATATTTGTTGCCAAATTGGAACTGAATTGGTACTGTCGCTTATTGGTAGGTACGCTCTGAAGTGTTTGTTTTTTTTATTTATTGTACGACTGGCAAGCTCCAAAACTTCATCTCACCTGGTTTCAATCAAAAGGCTGACGGTGGAAGCGCACTTCCACCAATCCTCAATAGTCTGTGGAACTGGCTTACCTCTAAATGCCGAAACACAACAATTTTGAATTGTTGTTATGGCGACAGATTTAGGTAAGATAGTAGTAGCTAGCCAGGCGGACTTAAACAAAGTCCTACCACCAACCAAACTAATCACAATATCATGCCCTGGGGATCGCGCCCGGGACCTCTGGATCTGACACCGGTAGCCGAACTACTGGACCACAGAGACGATTGTGATTTCCGAGTGGTCTACCCCGGGCAACGAGATTGCTGGTTTCTGCTAGCAGTTACAGCTGAATGATCGCAGCACTGGTAGTAAGACCTGCAAAGGCCCGCCTGGCTGGTGTCCATCTGCCGAAGTCCAGCGCAAGTTTGCTGTGTTCCCTTGGACCGCGGGAGAGGCAGTCCGTTTGGATAAGCTCCGTCTTTCGTATACCTCATCCTTACCCGTACAAGTTTTGAAGTCAAGAGGCTACCCATTTTAAGTAAAAAACCCTATCGGGTAGTAATCATAAGTACCTAATTGAAATTTAGGGCGTAGATACTGGAAAGTACAACGTTGATGGCTGGTAGGTATTAATAAAAGATACGTGCTGTGTGATGGTGAAGAAGTGGGTAAAAAATAATGATCAGCTGCCATATTACCTAGCTCTCTTTCATTTGGGATTCAATCGGTTTCAATGGGAAAAGCAGGCATCTTCATCGAAACCGTCTGAAATCCAAATTAAACAAATAGGTAATAAGCCAGCTGATAAGCTGTTGTTGTTGTCGATGTTATTGAAATATTGTAGTACTAGAATTGGCCAGCCTAGGACACTGCGCTACCGTGTCCTAGCCTTTTCCAGGATGCGCCGCAGGGAGTTTCTCTAAACTTGAGGAGATTCCTTTGTCACCTCAAATTATATAATAATATAGGTAATGTGCCCAAAACGTTTAAACAAAAACATATAATATGATCAAATATATTTTTGCTCTAGCTTTAACAAGAGAAAATATAGATGGCTTTTCGTCTATCAAACATTAATTTAGGTCAAAAAGCCCAATCTACAAGCAACGACCTCCCGGCTACTTAAATCGTTGTACACAAACATTAAATTTAATCGCCCTTATCAAACCTTACTTTATCAGCAAAACCGCTTTATTATTCAAGCGACCGAAAAAACTAAGCACGATTTCTGGAAAAACTAAGCACAATAATGCAAGCTCGCCCCTTATCCGCTTAAGTTATGCTAACAAGTTTGCGTGACTTGAGCTTGATTTGGTACTTGTTGGGTCACCGAGTGGTAGTGATGTGTCAGTGTTGCCAACCTCTTAGGAGTGAGCGATTTGAAGTAAATTGGGCTTAGTCGGCGGGTTTTTAGTGAGATTCTATCGAGAACAATGACATTGAACAATGAAGCTATAAGTGTAACAAGCCTCGTAGCTCAGTTGGTAGTAACTCTGCCTTCTGTGCTGTAGGCTGTGGGTTCGATTCCTACCTAAGACAAACATTTGTGTGATGAATGTATATGTTTCGGTGTTTGAGTGTTGTATCATATACCTAGTACGTATGTATTTAAAAAAAAATATGTATTTAAGTATTCTATCTGTAATCTAGTTACTATATTACAAGCTATGCTTAGTTTTGGGTTATATGGGGTGTGTGAAATTAATGTAATGTAATATTTATTTATTTATTTAAAGTGTAAGCTTAAATTCTTAATAACTTGGAGGTAACAAATAATTCTAAAAATAGCTGACTCGTGTAGGTACGTATTCGGATTTGATACGAGCAAACTAAATGCTTAACATTATTATATTGATGTCTTAGAACTGAAAGTAAATTATGGGAGGCCATGGCTTGCAGTATACTCGAAATGTCAAAAAAATTAATTTATGGTTTTTGGGCCAGGTGGCAAAAAAGTCACTTCGGTACCTCCCATTGTTTTGAATGGATTGTCACTAAATAGGGTTAGTAAATTTAAATACTTGGGACACATAATCAATGAAAATTTGTAGGATGAAGATGATTTAGAAAGGGAGCGAAACGCGGTAAGAGCTAACATGCTGGTCCGCAGGCTTGCGCGCTGCTCGGATGACGTTAAAATGAACTTATTCAAATCATTCTGTCAATCTATGTACACGTGCAGTCTGTGGTCCACATACACTCAAGATCCGTCAACACTCTTCGCGTCCAGTATAACAATGTCTTCAGGATGCTGTTGGGGCTCCCGCGGTTCTGCAGCGCATCCGGTATGTTTGCGGAGGCGCGGACGAACGGGTTCGTCGCCTGCGCAAAAAAGCAGCCTCACTGCTAAGCAGAGTTCGACGGAGTACCAACACCAATCTGATGATGATAGCGGACAAGTTTGATGGTCCGCTATATAAACACAGTATTGATATACTTATTAAATAGTGTGTATTTTTTTTTATTGTACGACGGGTAAGCACTTGGCCTTCATCTCACCTGGTAACACGTTGAGATAAGGCCGAAGGTGGAGTTGCACTTCACCCGGAGTCCTCAACAAACTGAGGAACTGGCTATCTTACCTCTCAATGCCGGAACACAACAATTTTAGAATTGTTATTATGGCGACAGAATTAGGTAAGATGGTGGTAGCTAGCCAGGCGGACTTAAACAAAGTCCTACCACCACAACCACTTTAAATATTTTTTCGTCGAAAGACTCGGATTTTTTTGTTGCATATAAATGATGGGTTACCTTTTGGCCTATAAGCTTGTCTAACTAGGCCAGCAAGGATGAGGTCTACACGATATAGAGCTTTCCCAGAAGACACTGGATCTCCCACGAATCGCGGACCACGGCACACCGTTTGGTGCGCAATTTCATCACGAGGGTAGCCTGTGGAACCTTACAAATCCTATCACCAGTCTTTACAAATCCTACCACCAGTGTTAGGATTTGTAATTGATCATTTTCATGATTGATTTCATTGTACGGGGAAGAACACTATAGACTATATACTATATACATCTCCTAGACTATAACTCTGACAGAAATAAAAACACATTTATAAATGGCAACCAAATTGAGGGTAGATAGCTGTTCCGCTACTTTGTACCAGTCTAAGTCTAAATCAGTACAACATCTTTATAATCTACCTACCATCAGTTGAAGTATGAATATTTGACGTACCTACACATGTGATGTAACAGGTAGTCCTACATATTAAAGTAAAATCTGTTTGCACTGACTTCGAACATATACAATGTAAATTGAACTAATGACTAGCCAATAAAATGTTAACTACTTTATATCTCATATTAAGAGAACTAATTCTAAGTTTTTTATGAGAAATATATTCTTTAAACCGAACACTAGGTAGAGATTGATGGGTCTGATGCTTCTTTCCAAGTCTGATTCCTGTATTCTTCCACAGCATCAAACCACCTTCAAAAGACGGCGTCACAAAGAGCAACCCGAGCAAGCGTCACCGCGAGCGGCTCAACGCTGAGCTAGACACGCTGGCTTCGCTGCTGCCCTTCGAACAGAACATCCTCAGCAAGCTGGACCGGCTCTCCATACTGCGGCTGTCGGTGAGCTACCTGCGGACCAAGAGCTACTTCCAAGGTAAGTCCTATCTATTTACCTCCTAATTTTATCATAAGTAAACAATAGTAAAAAAGTAAAAAAAAAAAAAAAAAAAAAGTAAACAATAGATAAAAAAACACATTAATTTCACATAACGCCTCTTAGCTAAACTTGTGATATGGGTTAACGTATGCTAAGATGAATATTTCACACACAAATATTTGTTCTGGGTGGGATTTCGCAGAAGAATAAGGTAGAGCTACTACTATCGTTCTGTATGGTTTATAAAAGCCTCAGATATCATTGCTTGATGTTACCAAATTATTACTATCCTATATTATTTACACATCCGTTTAAGTTAAAACTTAGAGTTGAGAAGGTCTAAGAGTTATAATTAATTTTCCTAATTTTCTGACAGTACATACTTTCTATAATATTCAATAAATCAATAAGAGTACTGATGCACAGATAAGATTCGAACCCACTACCTTCCTAACAAACGCGAAGCTTTTCTCTACAAACATAGCTGGACCATAATCAGCTAATCTAAATTAAATTTAAACCAGATTCACACAAACTAAGCACTAACGTCTAACGAAACCGAATAAATCGATACTGGAATCGAACGGCGATGTATTCGATTACTTATTAATGTTACTGCTGATACTTATTTAGCGTTGTCGGTGAATTTTATAGGTCTCGTATTATTATATGCGATGGTCTCGATTCCCGATAATCGATACTGCTTACTGCTATCGCGATTATATAGAAGCAATGTTATCTTTTTTTTAGTATGGGTCAGCTTTTGACCTCGAAAATTGCACATACAAGGATGAGGTCTTCAATGGAGCGAGTCTACCCAGGTGGTGTGTTCCGGCATTTAAATAAATAAATATTACAGGACATTAATTTTACACGTAGTCCCAAAATAAGCAAAGCTTATAATACGGGAACTAGATTACGGATATAATACTTTTTTTTGTAAACACATACTTATCATTCAATACAACACCCAAACACAGAACAAGCCAGAATATTCATCACACAAATGTTCGTCCTGGGTGGGAATCAAACCCACAACATATAGCGCAGAAGGCAGAGCTACTATCAACTGAGATGTGAGGCTTGTTAGTTTAGTTTATTTTGTGGTAAGATAGCTAGTTGAGGATTCCGGGTGAAGTGCGCCTCCACCTTCGGCGTTATCTTAACTTGTCACTAGGTGTGATGAAGGCCAAGTGCTTCCCCGTTGTAAAAAAAAAGGGTTTCAAAATGGCGCATTGATTCTACGGGATTATATTCTTTTTCTAAACGTAAGTAGAAAAATGCTAGTAAATCCCCCTAGCGGATTTACTAATATTTTTCTATCCATTTTAGGCAACTAGAATTTGCCTGCTTGTCGGCCGGGAGCTTCAAGTCCGGGTGAAGTGCGCCTCCACCTTCGGCCTTATCTCAACTTGTTACCAGTTGAGATGAAGGCCAAGCGCTTCCCCGTCGTACAATAAAAAAAAATTTGCAATATCATACTCTAAAGTTCAATGTTTGAGGCAGTAAAGACATTTGAATTTAAGGTTAATAATAGGCAATGTAATTAAATTTTACGGTCTACGTAGTAGTAACGTTGAAAACTGCAGATCGAAACGTTAATAAAATCGAGCATAATAATTTAGCATGCCATTAATTTAACTCAGCGCCATCTATCCCTAATCTTAGCAAAGCTTTTAATATGGGAACTATATTACGGAGTGCATAATTATATATAAATACATGCAATTATAACACCCACCTAAAACAGAACAAGCATCTATCCATCACACAAATGTTTATCCTGTGTGGTAATGGAACGCACAAACCTACAGCGCTGAACGCAAAGTAGCAACTAAACTAAACCCCATTTCTGTGCATATTTAAACCGTAACAAAAATATCTCGTAGAACCAGCTCCACCGCCACTAATCACGAGTAATTACAATGAATAACGAGCTGAATGCTGTAAGTACACAAATCATTCATTGAAACACAACTCTCATACGAAGAAATACCAGTTACCAGGGCAGCAGCTACCGTTCAGCGAAAAACTTCACTTTCTTTTTTTTTTAAACGTTGACAGCGCCACCCCGCGGTGTGACGCCGAAATCGAGACGAGAAATCGATGCTTCAACAATCGATTTAATTAGAATTGTTAAAGTGGTACTGTCGTGGTTATTCGTGGTATTTTTTATGTTTGTCAACCAATTACTTTGATTCTTTTTTAAATTTATTAAACAATTATATACCGTAGTACCAAGTATTATTTTTTCTGTGATATTCTATTTTATACTTCCTCACGCATTATTGAGCCCGTTTTTTTTGTCTTTTCATTGTTTTGGCGGGCTATGAGACATATCATAAAGATTTGTATTTTTTGACAAATAAATAAATATCGCCTTTACCTTTTAGCCGCGGGCAAGATGTTAACTTTGAATACGCCTCTGTTTTATGTTTTATGAAAATAGGTTAATTTGCAATTTTTTTTGGAATATTGCAAAACATATTTTATATACCTAAATCAGCTTTTGTCAATATAATGACACTAGAAACTATAAAAAAAAAATAGAAAAAGTTATCGTACCAAACATAAAAACAAAAAAAAATACTCATCAAAAATTACTCTTCTTCAGAGCCAAGCAGCTTGTGCATGTTGGGACTACAACTAAATAAATCTCCAAGATATGCGCCCGCGTCGCCGGTGTGGGGTGCATTAACGGTGGGGCACGCGATATTAGGAAAGTACACGAAATCACAACTCAATTCGGAAGCGGGTAAAAAAGCTATTCGACTTTTACATCTCACCCGGTCTTACAGTCTTACTTAATTTAATAATTAACTCGCCATTTGTGTCGTATACATATACGTCATTCTCTTAGAAACAGTGCAGCTTCATAATATGTATAGATACTTAAATTGTAAGTGTTTGTATTATTCGTTTATGAATAGTGATGCTCGGTTGCTGTTTAACGCAAAAACCTTTTTTTGAACGTCGGGAAACCGTATGGCCATCATCTCTTGGTTATGATAAAGCCGAAGGTGGAAGCGCACTAATGTATAAAAATTCAAGTGATTTAGTTAATTTAAATTATATAATTTGTAAAAAGTATTCTCAAGTCGTAAACCATACTTTCAACATTATTTAATATCACAGTTTTCACCTCGCTAGTACCAATCGGTACCCTATAAACCAAGTATCACCCCCCACCGACCGACTGCGAGCACCTGAATAAAATTATAAGAATTAAAATTGTAGCTCAATAACTCATGTATTGATGTATGTACCAGAGCAAGATTTACGCATCCAATTATAACTTTGTTTATTTTGAGGATAAAAGACTTAGGCGCCTTCAATTGGGGGGAAAATGAGGGAAAATATTCACGTAATAAGTATTTAGATATCAGCCTGCAGTTTTTTTTTAAAGTTGTATAAAAAAAATATTTGTAAACGGAACAAGCAATCAGCCCAACTGAGCCCTCATTCTGTATGACCAATCGTCTCTTAACGCGTTACGATATCTGCATGGAAAAATCGTATTGACTTATCGTAACGCGGGCACGTTAAGACACGATTGGTCATACAGAATAAGGGTGCTGGTGTTAAGTGCATCTCTTGCATATAACAAGCCTTACTGCATAAGTCACATCCACAGAGAATATCAGAGAACGTACCGTAATCTACGTGGCACTGCATTGCGCCCGTCAACTTGAGTCATGAAGGTGTCAAGCCTTACGTGCTCGTAATTTCACCGGCAACCGTACCCTTCAAACCGGAACACAGCAATGCTGCTTAGCGGCCGAAATAGGTGTGGTGGTAGTACTTCCCCGGATGAGCCATTTTTTAATTATTTGAATACTGAAATTATGTCACAATTTTGAAAATGATTAAATATACATAATATATATGTGCAGGCATGTGTACATAATTGAATTGTAAATGTTGTTTCAACTTATTGTTTTTTTTTATTTCATAGGTTTTCATATTTTATTACACAAATCTACATGGACATAAGAATACAAGCTAAATTAAAAATAAAATGTGTGGAAAATGCAAACCTAACCTTTATACGAGTTCTATTCCAGTAAACCTAGATAGAGAGAGCAACAAGCTAAAATCTTTTGTACTCTGTAACTATTGAATGGATCTTGAAAAAACGAAGTAGCCCGAGTTTCTTGTCGACGCGATTCGTTTTTGACGTTTCAAAGTGATCCTAAAAAATGTTTTTTTCTTTACATTGGCACAAGTGATGTACCTCCAACTTAGCACATGGATGTCGTAAAAGCCGTATAAGGGATCTCACTAGAAGTTGGGCAGCAGCTTAGTGTATTATCTACACATTTACAGCGATCACCAATCCGCCTACCAATCGTGGTGATTATGATAAAACCCTCCCGCTTTGTTGGGAAGCTCTGTCCAGCAGTAGATGTGGGCTGTTGATGATGATGATGATGACACAAGTAGTGGATTCTCGGGATTTCTTACACATCCCGTGGAAAATTTCCGAAAATCCGTCCTTTGTGCACCCCTGTAAAACTAATGTGATTGATTTCCTTATCACCATAAACACCCCTAGGACTGTGGCTTGAACTTACTACGATGAATAACAGCTACCTACACGATGAGTTTATTTTATGTTTGTATGAAAATGATGAAATGGTCATATTTGTCTTCCTCAAGTTTTAAGTAGGTAACTCATATTTAAGTGTGCCTACCTGTAACACTATTTTTTTTTATTCTATGCGCTGTGTAAGTTTTCATTTATCTTTTATCATTTCTGTCGTAGGCAGGACAACATGTTAAGTACAGTCCAGTAGGTATATAGATTAAGTGTTTGTAGCGATCAAAGTCACTTATGATGTCGTTTGGGCGAGGCCAATGTTCAGCAGTGGACGTCTACAGTCTGAAATGATGATATGTATGTTTAAAGTTAGTGGTTAGATACCTTAAACTTACCTACCCCTGATCGCTCACTTCCGAGTTATTTATAAACGTTATTTTTCCGTAGCCACCGTGCCTGGCACGGGCACGGGGGGAAGAAAGTATCGATCCTATGCTAATTTACTGCTTATCCAACTTTATTGATGGCGAATCGGCCCCATTAGCGAGCATTGGTTTTAACGGGGAAATATTGCTTTATGAAGCAACCATAAACTTTACTTATGTAGTGATAGTATATCAAGTTGTCTTCTTCTTCTTCGTCGGGAGTTCTTGCAGTTATTTTTGTTTGCTGGTCGTGATTTCGTTTTTAAATAATCTTAAAAAATAAAAGCGTTGAGGTTTTACTTTGATATGACAATAGGCTTATATCGTTGCTAAAAACTGCTTCTGTGGTCTAGTGGTTCGCCCACCGGTACCAGACCGAAAAGTCCCGATCCTCAGGTGGGGTACACATTTTTGCTTGGTTTGGTTGATAGGGCTTGTTTTAAGTCCTTCTGGCTAGCTATCACCATGAGAGTCTGAGACCTTCAGTTATAATTGCTTGACTCCAGGAATTTGTAAATATTGATTTTCTAAGAGCTAATTTTGCCTATGTGGAAAGTTTCTATTGACTTCAATAAATTACCTAATACATAGTTTACCTACTGAAATTTTAATGGTTAAAATATTTTCTTTTTGTTTGTAAAAATACATAATAATGTGATAAGCTTTAATTAGGGCACCTAATGGGTTTTATAAAACATTAACCTCGGAAAATGCGAAACATTCATATATCATGAAGTTTACAGGTTTTCCAACACGAAATTCAGCGGACGCTAACATATTAATAAAAAAATATTAATTTAATAAAAATAATTAATAGTCAATTAACCGCACATTAGGCTCTGCACGTTCTACCCTCACAGTCGCCATGATGGATCACCCGGCCTTATCGCACTTTACTGTTTTAAAAACACACCCTATTACAGAGCGAAAAGGTTTAATTTCGCTCGCGCACTCTTATCGTAGAGTAATTGATTTCAGAGACCAAAAAACAATCCTGATAAGAAATTAATTTCTAGAAAGTGGGCATTACTGTTATAAACGTAGATGTCGGCTATTGCTGTTTATTCCGTGGTCAAATTAGTTGGGCCTGACACTATTTCACATGTTTATGTGAAATAGGCCCAAATACTATTTCTTCAAACATCATAACATTCCTTTCTTGTCCGTAATCATCCCTTTTTTTTTATTGATAATAGTCAAGCGTTTGACCACCAGCTTACATGCAAAACAATAATAAAATCCCTCATACAATCTATCTATCTCACTTTCTGTCTACCTTAATTCTGATGTCCATCAGCGTTGAATAACGCTCTTCTTATCACATGACAGTATAGAATATGCATGAGTACTGATCCTACGTCCCGTATGGTAAACTACTATGAACTTGTAGTAGGCACGCAGAACAGAGTGATTCTACGCGCTGTTTTTTTTATTATTGTACGACGGGGAAGCGCTTCGCCTCCATCTGGTTACAAGTTGAGATAAGGCCGAAGGTGGAGGCGCCGAAGGTGGAGGCGGACCTCATCCGGAATCCTCAACAAACTGAGGAACTGACTATCTTTCCTCTAAATACCGGAACACAATTTTAAAATTGTTGTTATGGCGACAGTATAAGTTAAGATGGTGGTAGCTAGCTAGGCGGACCCAAACAAAGTCCTACCACCAACCAAACCAAGCACAATATATTGTACTCCCCATGGGGATCGAACCCTCAATTTTTCTCCTCGGTGGGTTGAACCACGAGATCAAATTGTGTTGGGTGCAAATTTTGCTTGTTATGGATAGTTGGCGCTGTATGAAAAGTTATATATTGATTATATCCCTTAACATACCAGCCGTTTAAATATCCTCAATCTGGATGAAACGTATGTAAGTACAATTTTGTTATGAAAAATTACAGGAAATTTATTTCAACGCAACGGAAACAAAAGGAAACCCAAATATTTTCCCGTTTCATTACAATAAAACCACAATCGGTATAGCCCAACGATAACGGTTGATTTAATGGTCAAATTAAAAGGCGCTTTGAAGGTACATTTAACGTACCTTCGTTAAAACGATCGAATGAGGAGGAATAGAGTATGAATATCATAAATGCGAAACTGACGCTTTCGCTAGCGAATAGCTCCTTGACATCTCAAGATGTTTTGTTGCATTCGATTGTCTTTTGTATTTGTATCTTCAACAGCCCATTAAGGTCCACTGCTGAACAGAGCCTCTCAATTGTATAGATGATACAAATAATTTATTTCACTTAATCTAACATACATACATGTTTCATGGTTTGAGACCCTCTTTTAAGTATGAAAATACCTGTGATAGAGAGTCCCGCTCTTCAGTAATTTTTGAAATTAAGCTAAAATAAATAACAAAAGACTAAACTTAAAACAAAGTGTGTGAGTGTGTGTGTGTGTTTGATGGTGTGTGTGTGTGATGTTTATTACGAAACAATATCCAGGAATTTTTCAGTTTCAGTAGTAAAGTGTTAATAGCCATTCATTCAGAGTTTTTTTGCATTTATAATTATTGAGAGAGTAGATACTTAAAGTTCTATTAAATAGTGTTGTACAGGTAAGCAGATTGCGTGGCATACTGCCGTGATGCAAACTGTCACTTAGTAGTAGTTACTGTAGTAGCTACTATACTACTACTCTTCTGCGTTTATTTAAATTTTTGGTTTGTATTTAAGAGTTTTATGTATCTTCAAAATCGTGTTTTGGATATAGAGTTTCCTGACTGGTGGTAGCCCTGAATCACGGTAGAGCATAAATGTAACGTATCGGTAGGGCTTAAAAGTTTGTGTTCCGTCCTTAGATCAAAAAACAAAGGATTTCGCACCATTCGCCCGAATCTGTCTTACTTAAAACTCTACCAAAGCGCACAAAAGCAGCAGTTTTCGTAGCGCACAGTAGCTTCCTTTGCATATGAAGCCCTAAGTTCTTATGTGAAAGTTGCTATTTGTTTAAAAAGCAGTAATTTTATTATGTTGCTATCTTTTACTAGCATCGCCATCGCATGACAAAATATGCCAATATTTTCGCAGTGGGTAGTAAGGCGTGCGATATCCTTTGTTATTTTGATCTAAGTGTTAGATCGTTAGATCAAGGTGAGATAGGTAGTTCTATAGCCCGTTGAAGATTCCGGGTGATATGCGCTCCCAACTTTGACCTTATCATAATTTGACACCAGTACCTATATTATGGTTTCCCGAACATTTGGGAATAACTATAATAGTTATTCCCAAATGTTCGGGAAACCTTACCGTATCGAATGTACAGAAATATAAATCTTCCGAGATTCCGACGGAGATTCTGAATAAGCTATTCTTGACTCCGAAATCGTAAAACTTTGACATTAGTATTCGGGAGTTCCACAGAAGATTAAAAAAAATGAGTTGAGAATAGCGTCTATCGGATTTTAAGTCGAATCCAAGGAAAAAATATGTTTCCGATCCGAAAACTTTCCGTGTGTTTGAGAATCGCTACGATTGATAAAAATAAATATTGTTCATGCTCCAACTTATTAGTACGACAATTATTTAGTACCTATAACAAGTTAATATAATTCATTTTTTTCGTGCGACGTCTTTACAAAAGTATTTCTAAAGCGCACTTTCACGGCCCTTATATTTTACGCGCTAATAAACGTTTAACGTCCCATATCAAAAACAAAATCAAAAATATCACATAAAACTGCATCATAAAAAAAAACCCATCTCCACCAATGGGGTGGTCGTATAAAGCGCAACCCCCAAAAAATGAGTAGCTACTTTAGGTACCGTCACAACGGAGGGTAGTTTACAAAATTCGCCGACTGCGGTGGATCAGGGAGAAGGGCGAGGGAGGGGTGAAAACAACCCTTAATGGCGCAATCGCGTGTCACAATTTTGGTAGTGACCCGTCGTGGCCCGTGAAAGTGAAAATATGTGTACAGAGTTGCTTATACCACCTACTTGCCTGCTTGTCATGCAAAAACTAAATTCAAATACTGAGCCGCCTCTGTGGTCTAGTGGGGTAACTCACCGATTACAGATCCAGAGGTCCCGGGTTCGATCCCCAGGGGAGTACAATATTATGCTTTAGTTTGGTTGGTGAAAATACTTTGTTTAAGTCCGCCTGGCTAGCTACCACCATCTTACCTAATTCTGTCGCCATAATAACAATTCTAAAATGTTTGTGTTCCGGCATTTTTCAAATAATGTTTGGGTCTATGTTATTTCAATGCATATTTTAATCTCGTGTTGTCCATTTTGTGTTATTTGATATTAATTTTAAAATAATGATATTCATATATATTTTATTACTTATGATTTATTATAATTTAGGTACTGTTATTTTTTGGTTATTTAGTTTTAAGTCTAAGTGTGTGTAATAATGTTTTATAATATTTTGTATGGATTAACATGATCTGAAATAAATGAATACTAATAATAATAATAATTTTAGAAGTAATATAGCCGGTTCCTCAGTGTGTAGAGGATTCCGGGTAAAGTGCGCCTCCACCTTCGGCCTTATCTTAGCTTGTAACCAGGTGAGATGAAGGCCAATTGCTTAACCTGTAAATCCAAAAGCAACATAATTAAAATGATAACCAATTATAGAAAAAAAATATAGCTTAATTGACAAAAGAGCTGTGTGGCCTAGTGGGTATGGCCTTCCTATCCGGACATTGTAGGTTCAAATCCAGTTGTGCAGGAATGGGCTTCGGTTTTTCGGAAGTTTATGTGCGCATTTAACAGTCAGCACATGCTCTAACGGTGAACATCACATCGTGAGGTAACCGACATGTCCTTGGACCAAAAGTCCGAATGGCATGTATCACTAGCTATTATTATAGAATTCCGCTAAGCGGCGAAGGGCTTGAAATATGTCATTGAATGCTAGCGAATTGCAAACCTTTGGCATATACCAACGTTTGGACGTGCCTCTCACTACCTCCACGTAGGTGATTCTCATGAGATCCACGCTTTGGGTAGTGATCAGGGGTGAATCCTCGAAAGGGAAAAGGTCGTGATTCAATTTATTTTTATTAATAACTATATGACTAGTCTAAAAACTAAGGTCAAGAGCACTGGGCCCCGATTCTACTAAACTAATCACTTCACTATGACAATGGTATCGTCGTAGAATTGCTACTAAGGTGCCTTTTGGTATTTGGTATTAGTAGATTCGAGTCCCGCGTTGTTCGTTGAGTGGTCACAGATATTCTCTGAACGAGAAATAAGCTTCTAGTCTTAAAATCTAGTTTTCTATTCTAGTTTTAACCGCCTCTGTGGTCTAGTGGTTCAAGCCACCGATTTCAGATCCAGAGGTCCCAGGTTCGATCCCCATGGGGAGTACAATATATTGTGCTTGGTTTGGTTGGTGGTAGGACTTTGTAAGTCCGCCTGTCTAGCTACCACCATCTTACCTAATTCTGTCGCCATAATAACAATTATTAAATTGTTGTGTCCTGGCATTCAGAGGTAAAATAGCCAGTTCCTCAGTTTGTTGAGGATTCCGGGTGAAGTGCGCCTCCACCTTCGTTCATCTCAACTTGTTACCAGGTGAGATGAAGGCCAAGTGCTTAACTGTCGTACAATAAAAAAAAATGAATTATTGCCAATCATTAGTAAACTTACAAGAGTGAATCGCATTAATATTCGTAGATTTTATTTCAATTAACCCCGATCAGACGATGACGACAACGCATTGTCGTTTATGATCATCCATAAAAGATTCAATTACTTGGAATTGATAAAAAAATAAACAATAGTGTTGATACCTAAACATTGTTCTTAGAGTCGCTGCGTAGTAGAAAAATATTAATGGAATACCAATTTAAATATAATTAGATTTATTGAATCAACTTAATGGATAATCGTTTTCTTGAAACTCATTAAGCTTGGTGCGACGCGATATTTTATCGCCCTCGTAATAAAAACTCATTTAAGTACCTGTATACTTTGTCTCTATTGTCAGCTGAAAAAAGACTTTATACTGCAGGGCGAGTTTTTTTTTCAGGGCCACTGAGGCCAAGTCTGAAACTGTGAGAGTTATCGAAAAGTTTCAGCCTTGGCCTCAGAGGCCCTGAAAAAAAAACTCACCCTGCAGTATAAAGTAGTTTTTCAGCTGACAATCCAATTATCTGCCTGTTTCATATATCCCTTCCCTACTGGTCTTACTTACTAAAGTTTACTAGTGGGAAGATCGGATTTTTTTCCACTTTTCGCTACCATCTTTTTCCACTCATCTCCACTATTCTGAAATAATATTAATAAACATATTTTGGAATATAATACACGACGCCATCTATTCCAAAATAAGCAAAGCCTGTAAAAAAACGGAAACAATAATACGGTTACGGTTACGGATAATATGAATATTCATATCTTTTTTTGTTGTATGGTTCATAGAAGGTTTTAACAAGTTTTAAGATCGTAAATATTTATTTATGTTATTTTCAGTTGTTTTCAGTACATAAAGTCTTCATTCCGCCCAAAAATAACTGTTGCAAGACATAGGCCTCTAGCAAATTGTGCAATGGGTGTTAGCCCTATTCACCAAGGTGGACAGGTATGTTAGTGATCACAGTGTTGGTATGTGCTGAGGTAGCAGTCGCTGCTGCCCGTCTCCTCGTCTCCTCTCCTATTATTCTTCACTTAACCGAGGAAAGGATAAGGGTAGAGCCCATAATCATTGCCAGGGATTCCGTAAACAGATCGTATAGAGTACTTAGGTGGTACTATCATCTCTATTGAAGGTTTTTGTTTGAGCGACCTGAACAAAATTTTATTATAACCAAATTGTTAGCAACATTTTCGTAAATATTTTGAAACGAGTCTTGTTTGTGGTCTGCAAACAGACATAAATACCGACCTACGCAGTATTAGGTCTAGACTTTTTGAAACAATTGTAGACTTGTTTTTTTCTGTTTTTTACATATTTGATCTACGTTTTTTGTAAAATTCTGCAGATCCGCCAATGCTTGAATAAATACATTAATTAATGAACTCGTTAATTATTTCATGAATCAATTCATTGATTATTACATTGATGAATTCTTTCATTGTTTAATGTATCAATAAATTCATTGATACATTAAAATATCCCGCAGATGTCGAAAAAGCCGACTAAGAGATTACTTTAAGAAGGGCAGCATCTTACTTCTTTGTATTTTCGAACACCTTCAGCACGATGGTCAATCCGCCTGCCAAGCGTAGTGACTTGCTACCTATAGGTATCTAGGTCTTATTCAGTATGACCTGGATTATACAAGGGCTAGTGTTTACATGGCCGAAGTAAACACAAATTACCGCCGCAACACTAATAAATTAATTTCAGCTATTTTTTCATTTAATTTACCCAAAGTCTGTCAGTTTTATACTGATTAACATAAACTCATTACGTGAATATAAATTACCTAGATGTGGTAATAAAAACATTATTATCTAAGGCAGCGCCCTCTGGGGTTAGTTACACATACCACGTTTCGAGGTTATTTAGGTTAATTCAATTTGTTACTTTAGCTGACAGCTTAAGGTGAAAACCCTTTTAAAAGCAGTGGGATTCTTAAAATCCTATTTTACCCTTAGTTTAACCCTAGCATAATATATTACCCTAAGTTGTGCGCTACGATCTGTATATTTTTACTCTCTGTTTATAGTTTTAAGGTTGCCTGGAAAAAATCGTCACTAGCGATAAGTTGCCCGCTGTTATTATACACAGTGTACTACTAATGTTTGTATTATTCGATGTTATCTTAATTTACGTATTATTATGTAATATTATAATGATACATAGATACATATTTATTTATTTTGTTTGTGCCAATATTTTTTTTTTATTTTTATTAAATTCACAAATATTACAGGACGTAATGTCCTGTAATATGTTAATGGACATTAATTTTACACAGCGCCATCTAGCCCCAAACTAAGCATGGCTTGTAATATGGAAACTAGATTACGGATAGAATACTTAAATACCTTTTTTTTGTAAATACATACGTAGTATATGATAAAACACCCAAACACAGAACAAACATCTATATTCATCACACAAATGTTTGTCCTGGGTGGGAATCAAACCCACAACCTACAGCACAGAAGGCAGAGTTACTACCGACTGAGCTATGAGGCTTTTTGTAAATATCATTTAATTACTTGCTTATGACTTTACATTATTTTTACTGAGACACGTCACAAACTATATAACACGCAGGCAACGCCGCTGGCACAGCTAAGTTTGACTACAGGTAAATATAAAATAAGTAATATTGTAGTGAAACAAGCTAACGCTTTCCAAGAAACAATATTCTCAGGTAACGGAAATAAAAAAACGTCGTAACCTTTAAGTTTCATGTTCTTTATAATTTTTATCAACATCGCGATACATCTAATAATGGGAGATATCTACAGATAATGATAGATAATTGTTCGAATGAATCCACGAAGTTTAATTTAGTCTTACAATTTTATCTTTCGAAATAAACAAGAAATTAATCGTGCACCTTTCAATTTATATCCACACTGTTTAATAACGTATATTTTTAGGGTTTCGTACCCAAAGAGTAAACAGGACTCTTTTACTTAACCTAAACCATCTATCCGTCTGTCCATCTGTCTGTATATCAGGTACATAGTGTTTACAGGTGTCAGATTCAGAGGTTCTGAGTACCCCAGGGGGGGAAATAAAGTGCTTGGTTTACTTTTTGAAGTCAGCCTGGTTAGCTACCACCATCTTACCTGAATCTGTCGCCATAACAACAATTCCAATTTGTTGTATTTCGGATATAGAGGTTAGATAGCCAGTTCCTCAGTCTGTTGAGGATTCCGGGCTAAGTTTCCACCTTCGGCTTTATCATAACTTGCAGGTGATATGAAGGCAATGTGCTTCCCCGTTGTAATTGCTGTTATAACAACAAAATATACAAGATAAATTACATGCAAAATTGCAAACAAGAGACGTTGATTGCCTTGAAATATGGGTAGGACCCGCGTGAGCGAATTTGTACGATTTTTTCTAAAAATAATTATCTAGATAATGCAACTTAGTTATCGTTATTTCTTCTTCTTTGACAGCCTCAATGACCAAAGTGTCCCCCGGAATTCTGAAAAGACTGAGGAACTACTTATCTTACCTCTAAATTCCGGAAAGCAACAATAACAACAGATTATAATGGCGTTATATATGCGTAATATTGTGGAATTAAAAACAGACCTTACCAAAAACCAAACTAAGCCCAAATCAGCCCCGTCAAGCGTATATAATGGTAAATCTAACAGTCAGCAACCCATTTAATAAATTTGCTACCGAGCTTAAAACTTCCATACATTTACACCAATTATTGGTATTAGGTGGCACTTAAACACAATTTTACTATAATTACTGGTATTGAGTATCGACAAGCAATAAATACTGTAGTAACTATTTATATCCTAACTAGTTAAGCACCCGTGACTTGGTTCTCGTGGGAATTTCCCAAAACCTTCCTGAGTGTTTCCTTGAAAACACACAGAAGCTAAAACTTGCTACGTAGGTTACGTAGCAAGTTTTAGCTTCTGTTTTTTTTTTACTTTTTGGGGAGGTTCTTGGTCTTCATCGCACCTTATTTTTCAAGTCATAATAAGGCCGAAGCTGGAAGCGCACTTCACACGGAATCCTCAATAAACTGAGTTACTGGCTATCTTACCTCTAAATGCAGGAAAACAACAATTTAAGAATTATTATTATGGCGACAGAATTAGGTAAGATGGTGGTAGCTAGCGGCAGACTTGTAGAAAGTCGTACCACCAACCAAAAATCAAGCGTCTGTGTTTCCGCCGTTTTACGACCCTAATGCCTACAAAAATCTTGTCTGTGCAAGTTCCACGGTCAAGAACTGGTCTGGGACATACGTAGATAGTCAGTCAGTCAACCACATGACGATTTGATGCCGATTTACATATGAGAGCGGCTACTGAACAACAGTTTCAATACAAAAAATAACTACGAAATGTAACTGTATACCAATGGCATAAGATTCCATTTCAATTGAGCGCAACTTTTACAACCTACATGATTTAATCTTCAACAAAATTCAACTCTATAGCTCATGAAATATGGTACATAGTAGTTTTCCGTAGATGAATGTATTTTATGTCGTTTTATAATGAATACAGGGCTAAATGCGGTCAATATTAAAAGAAAAATGCAATCCTTTGCGTTTGTAAGTCATTCATTTTGCAACTTATTAGTACTTGCTCTAGAAAATAATGATAAGTCTCTGTAGAGCGCATGCCCTGCGATCTATTTTGTTTATATTTTTTTTAAAACTAGGTACCTACGATATTAATACCGTTTTATGTGCTCCTAAATACGAAACTTGCTAAAATAAATTTGGTACCGAAGTAATGAGTACATAAACCTATCTTGTTATTTTTCCAGATGTGAATCAGCATGTCCTTTTGACACATATACATTCTCCAGCTCCTTCCATAATTGACTACCTTCCATAATGGGGCTGCACACAGCAGGCCTCACAGCTCAGTTGGTAGTAGCTCTTCCTTCTGCGCTGTAGATTGTGGGTTCGATTCCCACCCAGGATTCCCGCACAGATGTTCATCTGTGTGATGAATATTGATGTTTGTTCTGTGTTTGGGTGTTGTATTGTATGATAAGTATGTATTTACAAAAAAAAGTACATAAGTATAATACCCGTAATCTAATTCCCATATTTCAAGTCTTGCTTAGTTTAGGGTTAGATGGCGTTGTAAGAAATTAATGTCCTTTATTATTTATTATCAAAAATTATCGGAGGTAATCTGACCACCTTTGTACTGATTTTTTTCTTTCTTTGTCTCCTACACTTTCTTTCGATGTAAACTCGAGGACACCAATGCCTATTTTCAATTGTATTATCTGTGAATTTTCATAACAACAAACCATCACTTTTCCAAGTTCTAAGTGAAACCAGCCATTGAGTGGGATAACATCTGTAAGCAAGTGGGTCGTTCACGCTCGTACACAGCTAAATGCAGGAATATCATTATTAGCTATTATTATCTAATGAGTTTCCTGTCGGTTAAAAAGCGGGAAAGTGCCGGCAGCACATTATCATCAGACCAGACCAAAGGTATTTGTGGCGAAGACTAAGATCCTTGGTCTTGATGACGCCGAAAAATAGCTTTTGTTTATCGTTTTTTTTATTGAACTTTTATTGGTCTTCATCTTACCTGGTATCAAGATTTGATAAGGCCGTAGGTGGAAGCGCTCTTCATCCGGAATCCTCAACAGTCTGAGGAACTATCTTAAATCTTGCATCTCACCTCTAAATGCCGGAACACCACAATTTGGAATTGTTGTCATAGCGACAAACTCAGGTATTATTAGGTAAGTAATCGCTAGATTTGATAAAACCTTATAGAACACTAACCAGCTTTACCTGGTTAGTGTACCACTCATTTGGATGCGGTTCAATTCCACCTCCGTCATAAGAACAGCCAATATATTTTGTAGACCAAAAAGAAGGCAGCCTTTTCTGTTTATCATTTTTAACACTTGGGCATCAAAAATCGATCTGGGGCTAACTACAACGTCTTATAGCGTTCTCGTTTTAATCTTACATTACTCGTTTTTTCTACACTGGAGAAATAGTGCCAAAAGTAAAGTAGTATCAAAACAAGAATGCTCTAAGAGGTCGTGGTACCCCCCTGATCATTAACACTGCGATCACCATAGTTAATCACGTTTCGGGGAGAGACCCATGTCCTAGAGCAAAATATCTTATGGAAGTGCGTGTCGAACAGCTGTTGGAAGATGATAATGGGTTACAGTACAGGTTACACTTACATTTGGATGGCCACAATGGTAAAGACGTTATAGCAGTCACAGTCTATTTAATTGAATGTTGTAGATCGATATTGGCCATTTCTAAGCTACTTTCAATTTTTTTTACATAAAAAATATAAACGAGCAATTTAGTTGGCAACTTTTCTTATCAAAGTTGTCTCTGATTATTTTTTTTTGCCAAGTAAAAAAAGTTTTTTTCCAAAGACCAATATTGTATTTGTTTAGCTATCTTTGTAATAAATAAAAGTTAGTGTGTGACTGTGACATTCATAATAAATTCATATTTATCACTCAGCCCTAATCTCACAAAAGATGAAAAAGTTTTTCTTAGAAAAGTTTTTTTTTACGTATAGCTTAATGCATAAAAAAACATTTATTCAAAGAGCTTCTTCTCATAACCACTTCTAAACTTATCTCAAACATTAACCAGCTAACACAAAAGAGAAAAAACATTTTAAAAATTTACTTCATATTACAACCTAAAAATTTACTAATTATTTATTAATATATATTATTAATAAATGAGAAGGTTGCGCAACTCATTGCTCGTATGAAACATTTATCACCCAGCTCTGTCGCTCTGTAATTATGTTAGAAAGCATGCAAGACGCGGGAGAAAACTATAATACAGATATGGCAACAATTATACAATTATTCCACGAGTGTGACTGTTTCAAATCGCTGAGATTGTCTCTCTGTGTTCAATTTACGTTGGTATGACACAACAATTCCACACGTCGGGACTTGAGCACAAACCTTTTTCGTTTTCACTGGAATCAATTTCAACCGCCTCTGAGCTCTGGTGTTTTGCCCACCGATATCAGATCCAGATTTCCCGGGTAAGACAACGGTATACACTAATATTGTGCTTGGTTTGGTTAATGGTAGGATAGCTACCACCGTCTTACCTAAGTTGCCACAGCAAAAATTCGATATAAGATAGCCAGTTCCTCACATTGTTAAGGTTGATTGGAGTTTCCTCGTGGTCCGCCCTGGGATCAGAATCTTTGACCTTTAGTCAAAGGTTACGGCTGAATGCTCCTATCAGTGGTCAGCTTGGTTTGCGATCTTCCTCATAAACTCGAAACTCATTTATTCATACTCAATTGTACACGTCAACAAAAATTAAAGCAAAAGTATTATATCACACTATTAGTACATACATTACCTATTTTAAGTTTTAAAACATATAAAATGGAAGTTCGGTAGTCAAAAAGTAGGCGCATCTACCTAGCCAGCGTTTTAAAATTGACTTTAAAATTAGGTGACCTGGGGCATCAATAATAGATTTTGGTAAAAGCTCCTTATGCCGAAGCTTGTTGCCAAGCAGTCCGCTATGCTCCGTCAGTGCATGGGAGTGTCAGTATCTTCAATAGCATCTGGAAAGCCTCGCTTCATTGTAGACAGCATCCTCACCCAGATCATGCCCAGCCTCGAGGTCAAGAACTTACCCATTTAAAAAAATAAAGAAAAACTTCATCATCATCATCATTATCATTATCAATAGCACGTCACTAGGAGCATTCTCTTTAAGGGTTTTGCTGCAATCTCCACGTTTGATACGATCGCAGTACACAAATTAACACAAAAAAAGTACAACTATTAAGAAATCTTTCGAGCCGGTTCCGGCAAAGAAGTTATCTTAAGTTATCTAAAATAACGTTATTATTATTTATCTAATAGATACTAAAAACATGATTGACCTCTTTATCTACCTCTGAATATCGGAACAATAGACTAATGGCTAATATCGGAGAATCAACATCTTCATGATTATTTTAATATAATTATTCTTTGTATTAGTAACGCCAGTCACGCGCGGTTATTGTGGCAACTTCAAAAACCCTATTTGGGATGAATTGTAAAAAAAGAATATTTTTTGCTAAACACACTTGGAATGTGACAATTAACATGTTGAATGGGATTTTACTTTTATTTTTTGGTACATAAAAAGCAAGTGACAATTAAAATGGTCACACCAGCCCGTGTCACGGTACGCTTGTAAGATTTAAAACCTTAAAATCCCCTCTCAATTAAACAACAGGAGCTGTGAGATAAAATTAAAACTTAATTAAAACTCCATAACGAGCTGAACAAAGAATAAACGAAACACGGATGGAATAACAAAAACAAAAGTCTAAATAAAAGAGTCAATAAAACAACTGTAAGGGTAAGGCGTAAAAACGTTTTGTCAATGCGGGTCGTGAGTTGCTCTGGATCTGTTTATTTTTGCGCTTTTTTCTTATTCTGCGCTTTATTTTTCACTCTCTGCGCTTTTTAGGGATGGGAACAACTACCTTGTCGGGTTCGATAAAAAACAATTTCAATGACAATATCTAAATATGTGAAGTCATCTGAGCGACTGACTGGCAATTGACACTCACGACCGAACATACTATTAGAGACTTCACAGTTTCAGGGTTTCGTAGCTGCCTTTTGAAGTGTTGCACTAAGAAAGGAGTTAAGAAAAAAAATCGTTACAAAAGTAATATATATATATATATATATATATATATATATATATATATTTGGTGTGTACCCTAAAGTAAACCTATGACGTTACACCAAAACTTCACGTCGTTATTAAAAAGATGTTAAGCTCTTTTTTATTGTATTTTTATGATACATGGATAACAAACAGCTTATACCTACAGATGTGAAGAAAAAACAATAATTCTTAACTAATGCAATAATTACATTCTGCATATTAATAGAAAAAAAAGAAAAGTAAAGAACAATTAGTAAAAACTACATGATTAGGTAGGTACTTTGCATCGCTTGCAAAGTGGCAAATTAAAAACATATCGACAAATTGTATCCGAATATCAACAGTTAGGTTTCTACAATAAACTATTTATTTCAATCTTTTACATTTCTGTCCATGATTTTGGTGACTTGGGGACAAAATAGGATCATTCTATATTTTATAATATGCGAATAATTTTCAAACACATTTCCACTAATCTTAGCTTCCATAGTGCGGTGACCTGGCAAGATAAAAGAAAAAGCTTTAAATATAATTTAAACCTAACAAACCTTTTAAAATTGAAGAATTAATGTAATTCCAATAAGTTGGTAGTGTTGTTCAATTTCCGTTATCAGTGACACTGTTGAGAGGCTACCTGTTAAATATGGGATACGGTGTGCCCCAGACATACAAACTTGAAGACAGCGCGACAACACTATTTTATTTACTTTGATATTTTCAAGAATAACCAATCATTTTGATTTAAATGAGAATAATAATATGAAATGATACAGGTAATTCAAGAAATTCAAAATTTTTGAACAAAAAGACTATAATGGGTTAAATAAGTATAGGTAGTAGCTGCGCTTAATAAACTTCAACTTGCTACCTATTAGGTACGGTTAAAATGCCTTTATAGGTCAATGAACAGCCAGCAAAATCTTGTTTGAAATGAATAAGGGAATGGAACTCGTTGCCCTCGTCTGTATCTCCGCACCAGAAATACCTTTGACTTTGAGATAAACAGACGGACAGTGGAGAATAAAAGGGTCCCATTGGCACCCTATGGGTCCGGAACCCTTCCTATTCTGAGTGGGGGTGACCGAGGCCTGCACTGAGGTTTGACGTTGCACCCGTGGTGGGGTGTATTGTATCCATAGTTTTAACTAACCCTACCCCAGACAGCCCAGTTCCTTAAAATACCGGAGCAGAACTTTGGGATGGGTGACACTTATTGAGCGCCTGTGTTAACGATAACGACAATGAAACTGACACGAGTGTTGTGGGCGAAAATGCATGCTCCAAGCGCGAAACCAAAAAAAAAAACAAAAAAAAAAACAAAACAGATAATGAAAACCTAACCGTTGTAATGACGTGTCTGTAAGACAGAAGCTCTATCCCAGAACGTCTTACTCATCGTGGCCGCTCTCATAAATCGCCGCTCATTTGAATACGAGCGATTGTGATCGACGCCGGCGCAGGCGCAGCGAGTTATGGCCCGGCCAGTCCCACTGATGATGGCTCGTGGTAGCTGATCGTATTTACATTTGACACTTCTTACTTGTCCCTTACGGATGGTGAATGCAAAATTAGAAACCATAATGAGACATAACACAAAATGTCGTAAAAACAACAGCTTATCACAAAATTGCATCTTTGGAGATAATGTACCTATATTATGTTGGATTTTTTAATTCCTCTTCCCCGTCATAAAAACAATGATTTTTTTTATTTTGCTGCTAAGAAACTATTGGGTTTTGTTGCCCATTTGTTCAAAACATTTATTCACAAAGTATTACATAAAACCAGATCATGCATTATTTTAGCATAGATGTCACTACACAGGTACAATTAGAACGCACTTTCGTGGTGTTTTGGTTGCTAACTGATTTGTTGCAAATTATGTTGCAATAAAAAATATTGTTTTTTTATTAGAAAACCGAAAATGATATCAGCCGTCCAGTTAATTAGTTTTAAATACAACTAGTATTGTGACACTACGCGGCTCCGTTTCACTATCGATATTTAGTAATTACACAAACGTATCAATTACAAAATCGCGAACAGTTATAATTATAACGACAAGAATGCACGAACGATCTATTTCGGTCATTAAAATTGTATGCACTAAATAAACGCATATAATGAGCCTATTACCGAGACGAATACTTGGAAAGTGAAAATCGGTCGATGCATTTTTCTTTTCATTCAACAACAATCATCAATTTGTTAGTCGTGCTGTGACAGAAAATGAGGAATTGTTTGAAATAATTTAATTTATTTATTTATTTATTATCTTATTTAGGCCAGCGAATTAGCATAGCTATTCAGCGTGGCAATGCAGCCAGTGTCTTGGGCACGCTTCCGTCTGGTACTGGTCTGGAACAGTTGAGTTACCTATAGGCCGTTTGTAACGTTCCTTAGGTAATCTGACTGATTCCTTTGTACTTAGTTAGTTTAATTTATTGAATAAATGTATCCTATGACATAAAAAAAAAATAAAAAAAAATAATTCAAAGCTATATTAAGTTTCAGGTAAAGACATAATAAAAAAATAAAAAAAGTAATAAGTACGTATATATATTTATTCACAAATGATTTATAAGCATGAGCATCGGTTTACCTAAGGACCGTTACAAACGGTCTATACGTAATTATTGATTAATAAATAGGTATTATAATAACAGGATATTATTTCACACAGGCATCATCTAGTCCTGTTATCCTGCATTTAGTATTGGTAATAACTAAATTTCGGATAAAATTCGTCACACAAATGCTTGTCTCCGGTGGGAATCGAACCCACATTGGCGCAGACGGCAAAACAACTACCAACTGAGCTGTGAGGCTTGTTAATTTGTTGAGTTTGTCACGTTGTTAGTAAAGGCCAGGTTATTTGTTCATAGTTCCTATTGTAAGGAAAAAAAGCTGTCAAATATGTGTCGTTCAGTGCATTAATTCTGTAGATATTGGCCTCGGACGTCTATTCGTGGCGTGTGGCTCTCGGTCCTGGGTTCAAACCCCAGGTGGGGATTTTATTTTTTTCCCATTATGTTGTTTTCAGTTTGGTTAGGTCTTTTCAGGCTTTAATCACCTGATTGACCGAAAGGTGAGATGATTCCGAATAACTTGTAACTTCGATACACTTGGTGTAAATAAATCTTTTTTAGAGATTAACAAATGTGCTCTAGAGACAAAGAGTCAATCAATCAGCTTTTGGTACAGCAATTTGTCAATAATAATTACAACATTACTATCATAATCAATGCTTTAAACGCCCGGGATTTTCCCTAAATCCCGTGGGAATTCCTAAATATACTGTCATCGTGCAACACTACGGACCTGTACTCGTTGAGGCTATTCGTTGTCAGTCAGTCACTGTATGTCAGTAACACCACGATTTTACGTATTCAGATTAAATTTAAACCTACATAATTTTGATTAAAAATTAAGGTGCCATTAACAATGTCCGCGTTTACATTCTGATTAAAATTTTATGTTTAAAATTGGCAAACAATCTAATTATCGACAGGTGATCATAATGAGGGAATGAAATTACACAATTATTGAACGTGTACAAAATTTTACATTGCAGTACAATCACTACCAAAAGTACTCAAAAAATTCCGCATTTTAATATCTAACCAAAATAGCTGACAGCTGCTTATAAAGTTATCGCTAAAAGTGTATACGAAATATAACATATTCACATTATATACTATTTTTATACTATTTCGAATACTATTTTTGACCCAAAAGCCTAGTTTGATGTCAAATTGTAGCTGGTATGTTTTGTTTTTGCTAGAATGTGATAGGAAAAAACGAAGATAAGGTTATTTACTCTAGTATCAATAGCTATTATAAGCTATCGAGGTGCTAGGCATATAAATAGCCCACTTACATCAAATATACACGTGCAAAAATGCCAACATCATTGTATCATGGCTAAGTATTCACCTGTTCCCTATCGTTTGCGGCAGTGACAATGACTGTACTCATTTGTAATTACAAAGCAAGTTTGCGGTTGACTGTACCTGTAATTATAAGACTTGTAATTGAGGATTTGAACACCGGACATGTATATTGATAATTTTCGAATAACTCGTTATTAAAACAAGGACTGGGAAAGGTGTTAATTTTAATACATATTTTGAAAGAAAACTTGTTATCAGAGCAAGAGAATATTTTACACCTATCTGGTAAATATATAGTTAAAACAAAGGTATTGTTAAAATAACTTCATTTCTTGTATCTTCTACCTCTTCTTCTCATCTTTTATCTGTATTTTTTTTATTCATAAGCGAAAGAACTGCCCACTGCTCTGTTTCAACTGTAGTTCTTAAATTTTCAATTGTCCTATGTTTTTAGTGTATAATAAAGACATTTTTTGCATTCGTAAATTTAATGTTAATTTTTTTGGTGTTTATTGTTTGATGTGATCAAAAGTTACATTACAAAGAATCACAAGATGTCACACAAAAGATCCGCTTATCATTAGAATTGTTGTCAGACATTCAAATTTCCACTAACGACCAGTCCGAGACTAGTAAAGAGCTTAGTTTTGGCTTCCGTGTTAATTTACTGAGTTACCATCAATAAATAAATTAACACGGAAGTTAAAACATTCCGATAGGATGATAGGTAGTTCTGTAAAGTTTTCACAATAAAAAAAAAATGCTTCCATTTTTTATAATGCCTACAGGATATCAGAGCAAAACTCAAGAATATCATATCCGTTTTATAAAATAACCAGATGTAAAAGCATTGTAGACATTGCGAGCATAAACCAACAAGGTACAATCAAGAACACAAGATTTAAGAGTAAGTCCCCGTGAGCGAGTTCTATTTACGATCCGCTCGCGACCAATCAATGAGCAAGATGCTTTGACGTTTCATTAAACTTCAGACATCTTCATACAGCGCTGGAGGTTATTTATGTTTGCGACTGTACCCGCAAGGCATTGGTAGGGATAACCTTAAGCAATCACTTCGAATAAAAAGTATTTTCTTGATCAAATATGCTTTAGTATGAATGTGTTTGATTTTACTAGGTTTTTGGACCGAGTTAGACTATGTAATATTGAGATAAAATAAAAAATTACGCTCAAGTTATTTTTTTTTTATTGTACGACGAGTAAGCACTTGGCCTTCATCTCACCTGGTTACAAGTTGAGATAAGGCCGAAGGTGGAGGCGCACTTCACCCGGAATCCTTAACAAACTGAGGAACTGACTATCTTACCTCTAAATGCCGGAATACAACAAATTTAGTATTGGTGTTATGGCGACAGAATTAGGTAAGATAGTGGTAGCTAGCCAGATGGATTTAAACAAAGTCCTACCACCAACCAAGCCAAGCACAATATACTGTACTCCCCATAGGGATCGAACTCGGGACCTCTGGATCTGAAATCGGTGGGTTGAACCACTAGACCACAGAGGCAGTTAAAAGGTTATGTAGCTCAACCTCTATGAAGCGAGAAAAACATTATTGTACATTGTCATGACTTATTATCTAATATTTTATAGTTGTCTAGTTTTATCAATATGGTATAAAATAAAGCATTTTCATTCATTAATTCTTAATAACATTCGAAATCGTTCAAATTTATAAAGAAATATATCTCTATAAATCTTTGTACTAAGTATAGGGTTGTGCCATTAGGTAGCTAGCTAAGTACCCTATAGTAAATGGCACAACCCTATAGTAAGACATCGCGAAATAGCTCTGTTTAATACACAATAATAACAAATAAACTACGAGTTAAAATGTCGATATAAAGTGGGCATGGCATTAGTGCTGCCACTTATGACAAAAGTGTCCGTATTAATAACGTCACTATGATTATTCATAGACTTTTTACTTAAATCCACCTTCCTTTTTCATTCGCATTTTAATAAAACCTCTAACAATTTTACTATTCTAGTACAATTACTAAAAAAGGTAAAAAGGCAAAGGTGTGGCAAGCTCAATAGCTTGCCACACCTTTGCCAATAGTGTCAAATTAGTGATATTTCTTGTCATTGAAAGGCGTTAAGTAGAAAAGTCTTATGACTTAGTAGCTAGCCAGGCAGACTTAAGCAAAGTCCTACCACCAACCAAACCAAGTACAATATTGTATTTCCCCTGGGGGACCTCTGAATCTGACACCGGCTGGCGAAAAAATATACTCATTAGGATTCCTCTCTTCTACTCTGAAAAGTATTTGCCATTACAAAGGTTTTTGGGTGTCACAACAATTTTTTGGAACTGTTATTTTGGGTAACATAGTCAACAACATCCGAATATCATCAAATCATTTCCGAATACCAAAATTCACAGCTTGCATTCACACGGGTCATTATCGATTACGATCGTTTTAATCAATTCCGATGGTAATTGAGCGCACGCGCAGCGCGAACATTCGAATAGTTATCGAATTAATGACCGAAAGTTGCGATAATCGCGACCGTATCGGAGTTACAGATCGATAACCGTGGATGGTTTCTAATGCCCATCACTGGCCGAGGTGGTTTTTATACGAATTCTTTCGATTGTATCTGTTCTAGCTTAGTGGTATAACCGCTTTTTGATTTGGAAGTCTTGGGTTTGAATATCGGCTATGCATCAATGGAATTTTCAAGTTCGCCTGGCTATATGGCCATCCTACCTAAATACTACGCCAAACAATGATAATTGTCGCATTCCGACATTTAGTAGTACTACAAAAAATACTTCAGTCTGTTATGGATTCCGGGTGAAGTGCGCTTCCAGCTTGAGAACTTGGCAGCAGTGACATAGGCCAGTGCTTCTAGTATAGAATAAACACAAGCTGTTCCCATAAATACTCAAAATGGTTGACAAAAGAAGCGTAAAAGACCCATTGGTACCAGGAGTACATCAGATAGATGGTAGTTTTAATTGAGCTACACTGGTCTTTCTGATTTATGAGGTGGCCACGCCAAAAGTCATTTCCATTTTGCGCCTCTGCGCTGGTACACACGGGTGCTGCGATTGATGAAATTTACCTAAAATATTATGTCAATACAGGTATGTACCATAAGATACGTTAAAACATGTTTTTGGGTACATAGCTTTTTCTAATAAATACCTAAAAATAAAATGTAGGTACTACTTGTGTTTTCACAATTTAACAAATTTGACTCACGTCTTTTTCTCTTTCAAGGATTTGCCTCTCAAAATGTGTTTGACTAATCAAAACAAAACGCGACAGTAACCACACTAGGTAGGTACGTACAACATTTAACTGTCAGAGATAAACATAACTAAATACATCCCAATTGCATTACGACAGACTTATACATTGAGTTATAACTAAGAATCCTTCCGTTAGCACTTTTCTTATTATATCTCTATCTAAGGTTTTTCACTTTGTCCGTGTGTTTTTTATGTAGCACTAGCACAAACACTACATTATTAATCCATACGATATATTTATTCCTTGGTTCAATGCATCATAAAAAGTTGCCTTTTTTATATGGTATAAGTTTTGATTATAGTTAAAAAGGATCAGCCCTTGAAACCTTGTAACTTGCACAGACAAGAATGCGATGTATGGTAGAGTGAGTTTACCCAGAAGGTACATAATAACTCACTTCTTAAAGACATTACTCATTAAAAATAAATATTGATTTAAGCAAGACATTAATTTCATACAGCGCCATCTAGCCCCAAACTAAACATAGCTTGTAATATGGGAACTAGATTACGGATAGAATACTTAAATACATTTTTTTTGTAAATACATACTTATATACATACTATATACTTATTACATACTATACAAAACTCAAATACAGAACAAACATCTATATTCATCACACAAATGTTTGTTCTGGGTGGGAATCTAACCCACAACCTACAGCGCAGAAGCAGAGTTACTACTAACTGAGCTATGAGGCTTGTTAGATAACATATCGAGTTCTTCAAATCTAATGTAAGTATCTCTTTATATCACTTGCATTGCTGGCTAAACTTTAATACAGTGTGTAATACCCAAAAGATCTTAACGCCTGATAGTCCCGGTACCAGCCTCCTCAGAGTTTGTTTTATGGTTCATTTGAGCGTCGAAATAAAATATTATTCAATTTAGATTAAATTTCATCACCTGCGGCTTAGGCGTGACCTCTTCCATCTTGCAGACAGCCTGTTACTTGCGCAGTAATAAAAGGAGGGATAGCTATCATTGCAAAATTAAAATTATCAAAATATTTGGTCTTCGCGCCATCAAAAGTTTGACCTTTAATACGTTTTTTGTTTTCATATAAAACTAGATAAGCAGGTAGACAATACATTACAAATGACATAAAAAAATATGTCAGGCTCCAATGTATGTACTGCCATTTTATTGATGACAGTTACAGTTTATTTGGAATTTACGTATTTTTTTTTGTGCAATTGCACTATAAAAATTGTTACAGGGGATGTGAGCAACTTATAATACGTGTACGTTACTATTAAATATGAGTTGCTCAACAAGGTGAATGATCCGACTATTCTGGTTAATATCTTGACCCTGTACGTCCCTGATTGTTCTAATAATCCCTGTAACTCCTTGATATTAGAGAAGTCCGTCTCAAAAGCATCATGCTATAAATACGCCAACCGAATGGCATGAAATACCGTAAAATTATAAATAGCTTTAGTGATTGATAAAACTATGTGATCCCAAATAAGTCAAAATTATGGGAATACAACATTTTTTATTTTATTTAAGGGCTGGCTCTTATTTAGGCCAGCTAATTAGCATAGCTATTCAGCGTGGCAATGCAGCCAGTTTCTTGGGCACGCTTCCGTCTGGTACAGTTGAGTTACCTATAGGCCATTTGTAACGGTCCTTAGGTAATCTGACTGATTCCTTTGTACATAGTTAGTTTAATTGTACTTTGTTAAAAAAATAGAAAAGAAAATATCAACTTACCAATGAGCATTACCTACCAATGAACATTTATTAAAGAAAATTTACAATTAAACTAACTATTTACAAAGGAATTACTCGAATTACCTAGTTACATACGGTCTATAGGTAGCTCCAGTTGAGTTACCTATAGACCGTATGTAGTTTCAGACCAGTACTAGACGGAAGCGTGCCCAAGACACTGGCTGCACTGCCATATTGCGTTGTACTTACTTGTATTATGTTATTTAAATTACTATAAACTCGGTATTCCTAAATGTTGAATGAATCATCAAAAAAATAATCAGCCTAAGTTTCTTGCGTTCTCCTTGTGAGCTGGTCACGATTCCGAACAAACAGCAGCAGCAGATAGATTTGACATTTCAAAATGATCCTAAAAAATCTTAATGAAAAAAAACGTTGACTTTGACCTTGTCATATTTATGTTTACGTCATACAAAAAAATACTCCTATAATTGACACAATCTACACACCTGGCACACGGATTGGTAATTGCAGTAAAAGTACCCTTCTTCTGGTGAAATCCCTCAGTCGGCTTTTACGAAATCCGCGAGCTAAGAAGGGATCGGTCTGCCATCACGGCAATGCATTTTGTAACAAACAAAATGTGTGACATGTCTCTAATGGAATCCTGGTTTCCAAAAAACAATGTCAAAAGTCAATGATCCTACCAATTAATTAAAGAACAGTGTCTGGAATATAAGCGGTCCAGATTGCGTCGCGGCTTAATTGATACGGAGACGAGCGGGCCCGGGGACGGTCGTTAGCTTATCACAATGCTGATTTCACACCGTGTGCTTAGCGCGGGTTACATGGAGCTGCTGTACATGATGGCGTCCATCGAACGTCGTACGAAAACATCGGTTGTCCAAGTCACTCTTCAATTTTTGTAACCAATTGTTTCGTGTTGTCACTTGTAAAACTAGTAAAGATGTGGCCTAAGATGGAGCAAGCTCTGGGATTGAAAGCTCCAAGATGTGGTACGGAAAACCGGAGGGGGGCAACTAGTTCCATTTCTTACCATACACACTTCGAATGATGAATACTTGACTATTTTGATTTATACTTTATTGAACTCATTATTATCAGAATAATAACTTAAAATCAAAAGCATAGCGATGGCGAGCTTAACTCTGAAAAGAGTTCCAACAGACCTAAGTAGAGAGAAACAAGAAGTTAGCTTTCACCGCCACATGCGTCTATTCATAATATAGGTGTAAATATTTACCAATATCCAATTATTTTTTGTGTGCCGTGCTTGCTTCGTCCATGCTTGGTTGCGCTCCACCATAGACTTCATCCTTGCTCTGGCCTAGAGCTAAACAAGCCTGAAGATCAAAGAAGGTGAAGAACTAATCCATCATTTAAAATAAAAGGTTTCCACCGTCGATTATTGTAAAAATCAACTCCATATAAACGCTTCGCTACCGCCGGGAGTCCCGACCAGTCACGGACTTGGAAGAGAAAAAGACAAACTTATCACAAGTTAAGGTATGTCGACTTGCTCTGTGCATGACTGTGATACACATTTTATGGTTTTATTATTTTAAATGCCTATTATTCGATGTTAATGGCTTCGGAAATAAGAAGACAAAACTTTACCAATATGTACGTACGCTATTTCATTTAGAATTAATATTGGATACAAATCGTTTAGGTATTTTGCAAAAAAAAAAATGCTTTAACAGATTTATTGGTTAAACCTACTTAGTTTCGTTTTTAAAACCATATTTAACAGCCCTTTCATATCCTCTGTTGTACAGAGTCTCCACAAGGTTATTTCAGTAAAAGCAAGCTACATCCTTTTGAGGTCCTTGTTGACTATTACGATATCCGTGGCTGAGTTGGAGGGTCGGATCTTAAGCCACATCAAACTGCGACGGAGGTTATGAACAAAGTACAAACACGAAAAGCACTGAAATAATTCACATATTAATTAATTACAATTTTAAACTTAATCAACACTCCCCGTGGCATACGGACTATCGAGTAAGCCAATCTGCGATACGACATTCCGTTTCACGCAACTGCTCGTGACAGTTGGCGCGGATAGATGATGTCGCGTGGAACGGGACGTTTATAATTGGAATCGAATTCAATTGTTGCATCGACTTTGACAGCTCGTTTGATTTTGGAATGAGAGATGATTGCTTGTGAATGAGCCAATAGAATCGGACAAAACTATTCTCATAGGCTAGGTAAAGTTGTATGGTCGAGAAAAGGTGCAAAATAAGATAAGCCTTAACAAGGAAAAGGTCAGCAGTTAGTTCAAATTCGTGCTCTTATCATTCTTAACGTTGTTCATCGGGTTAAGTACGTGTTTTATAGTTTTTGGTAAATTGTAGCCTAACACATCGTGGATTCAACTAATAGCAACAATTATTTTACGTAATGATTCAGTCAGAACCAAAAAGGAAACTCTAACACTTTAATTTAAAAATAAATTTTAGCAATGTAGCTTCTAATAGAATGTCAAATTTCATATTTTTGAATCCTCGGTGATTTTAAATGCTATAATTTTGCTGATATGTATAACTGTTGATTTTGCGAGAAGAATTCGGAACAAAAGCAAATTAATCTTGAAAAGATTGATGCGAAATAGTAAAGTAATTTGAAAAATCTGACTCCAATTCTAAACTGCTACCAAATATTTCTTGTTTGTTCAAATATTTAATCAATACACTAGGGACCCATAAGCGGTAAAGTCAAATAATTCTCGATTCAAATTATTCGAAACATTTACAAAATCGTAATTTTAAATATAGAATAAAGGGTCTTATAACTCTTCGGAGTTCCCATGGAGCGCGTTGACAGCCAATGATTTAAAACCTCTTTGCTCCTTAATTAACGGGAGTGGAGGGAATATTGTCATCTCATTCTATCCTATCTATTCTTGAGTTTAAGTATAAGGGTTTCCTTTTCTAACAACCCGTAAAATTGCCTGCCTGCTTATTATTGAGACATCTTCTTTTGGAGTGATTTGTGGCCGTCGTCCACAAATTTTATCGATTTGTTTACTTTGAGAATTAGTGGTAACTGGATGGTAAGTAACGCTCGATTTATGTATGTATGGTAATTCGGCACTTTACATTTAGACCATAAAGTATGATTCGATTTAAGAACTTCCTTTTTATGGTGTAATAATCTTATAAATCTTTCTAAAATTATTCGGTATCAAATTGTTTGTTTATTTTTATCATAGAAGCGAGCAACGCGCCTTTTCAAAACGTGACACATTCCAAAATTGTTCCATTTTCAAATTCAAATATCACTCGAAATTACCCTAAATGTTTTCGTACCCGTGAACCGTATGAGTCGGTCTGACGTACACGCTCACTTGACGCGTTCGTTCGCGTGACATCCTTTACCCATAATAATAAGGTGTTCATACTAACTGCTATGTAAACATGGTAACAATGAGGTTGTGTTGCATAGAAGTTTGATATTAATCTGTAGTGGTGTGTTACTGATTGATAAGCTGTGTCGGAGATGTTGTGACAAATTAGCCTTTGGAGTGTGTGAACTGCATTTTAACTTTATAAGTCAGGTTCGTCGAGTGGATTATGAAAAAGCTTTACCGAGTACAACTTGATTATTTATATCTATCGACTTATTAAAACTTTATATGCTTTAATACAGTTGAAAACGTTATTTTTCACATTTGGTATTTATGGATGTTGTTGTTCCTTCACGTTAAAACTACTGAACAAATTGAGATGAAACTTTGCACATTTGTTACTCTAGCTAGACCGACGGTCATTGGCTAATTTTATACCAAAATTCAGTTCACATGGGATGGGGTTCGGATATCAAACATCAAAACTGATTGGTTCTTTGTTACTCCTTCATGCCACAGCTGAAGTTTTGCACATAATATTGTTCTGAACATGAATTATATATTTATACCAACTACATTTTTTTTTGCTATTTATAGAAGCTACCAGCAAAAGTAAGTACTGAATATATACCTATACCAAAATTAACATTTAAGAGATTAAGTTCTTGAATATCAATTCAAAATTTATGTCGGTAGGTACCTAATGAAAAAATAGCTTCTAAAGACTAACGACCCTGCAGTAGGACAGTGTAGGTTAAAAAAACAATAAACTAAGAGTTAATACAAAGTTTTTATGGCAAAAGGCTACCCCAAAAACTTGCAAACCATAATGGCCCGAAAACAAAACAGATCACCTTATAAACATAAAACAATGTAATTTGGGAACATCTGGCTGCAACCGTTTTGCAGTATGGCACCGTGGCCAGGTGAGCCTGACCCTAGAGCAGTGACCTCATGCCAAGCCATGGGGGAAATATTAGATAGAGGGATCGTAGGTTCATGTTTATTTATCTTTGATTGAACAAAGGAGCGCGTTGAGCAAGCGGTGTGGCGTGAAAGATGATGTAGTGACAACTATTACTAAGATTGCTAAGATTTTTTGGTATAAGAGGGGATAAAATCAGAATAACGATACAAGTAGTACGAGTTTGAATGAGAAAACCTCAGCACACGTTCTTAGATCAAGCCAGAGATGTTTTCGAGAGAGGGTATGCCAATTACCCGAACCCGACGAGCATTATATCAAAAATGTGATGAGAATGAATGAAGCTTAAGAGGTGTGCAAAGAGCGTAAAGTAAGAGGAAATCTCTTTCGATATTTTCCTACTATTTGTGTAACCCTTTGGGAAACAGGCGTAAGTATGCTTGGGTAAAGGAAGAGCAGCAAGGTTCAATTGCACAAAATCGTCAACCACTCACTAATCTTATATTTATGCGCAATTTGCTATTATAACTTTTCTACTTCCGTACCCAGTGGATGACATGATGAGTGGATGACGGTACCCATTCACTAAACGTCTGTCTGTTTTTACGATGAAATCTATAGTTTATCTACCTATTTGACAAGACAGAAACTCCACAGATTAGAGACACAGTTGTTACGAGTATAATGATCTAAAGATATTAGAGATTAGGGTGCAAAACAAATGCTATTGGTAATAAAATGATCGGAATCCTTGGTGTGCGTATCCGACTCGTGCTTAGCCAGTTTTACCAGCGCAGAGGATAAAAAAACTACAACTTGCTCTTTATATATTTCACCAGGATTTTCACAGTCTTCTCTAAAGGTGAGTATGCAGAAGCTATACGACCTCATTATGCCTTCACGGAAATTATTTTATTTTATTTAATTATTTAATTATAGGAATTTCAGAAGCAAAGCTAAATATCGTCCACGCATGGTTGACATTCCCCATAAAAGACTAAGCACTTTTCAATTTTTTTCATGCGCAATGCAAAATCTGCTTGGAATCAGCTGGACGGAACGGAAATGCCGTCTGTTATCTTCAAGAGATAGTTAAAAGACATCTTCTGGGAAGACTTGCTCGATCGTAGACCTCATTCTTGCATGTGCATGTTTCGGTCAAGCCAAAACATTACGAGCCAAACCATTCTTAAAAAAACCATCGGCATTATTCTAAGCACGTTTTAATTTCTCCATTCGCCTACTCACATAATTTATTAAAATACCAATAAAAAGGCATAATTACACTTACCAACGACCGTTCGTGACTGAACACCATAATGTAATAGAGTGAACGAGTTATGGTTAAACAGTACATAATCAGGTGATACCCTTTGTCGTTTAGCTTAACACTTTGTGAAGGCCTTGAACTTAGTAATAAAACGTATTTTACAAAATTTCACGTGGAACCTAGGGATTACGCATGAGACGGTTTTGTTTAAATTTTAGATTCAAAACACATCGTGGTTTAAAAAACAAGATATTCGACACTACATACAGGAACAAATAATAACAACGATATTTTTTAAATTCTACGTTTAGATTTTCCATATTGTTTCTGTAAATAACAAAAGAAAAAGAAGGTGCTTTTGAAAGATGTGCTGTTCAGTCATTTTGATATGTTAGGGATATGGAAAATATCACCATCAAATATCTAAGATACTGTATTGCTAAGCTATGGAACCCATATGGATAATCTTAGCATTGAATATTTAAGAATGTTGTGCTAAATTATATAGAATTTCATCATTGAATATCTAAAATACTTTTAAGATAAGCTATGGAACCAATATAGAAAATATTATCATTGAATATTTAAGATACTGAAGTGCTAAGCTATGGAACCTATATGGAAAATCTTAGCATTGAATATTTAAGGTTATTTAGTGCTAAGCTATAGAACCGATATGGAAAATCTTAGCATTGAATATTTTAGGTTATTTAGTGCTAAGCTATTTAACATCTTAGCATTTAATATTTAAGATACGGTTAAGCTACGCTATACAACCAATATGGAAAATCTTATATGAAAATATTGTAATAATGTGTACTAATAGTGAATCCTCCGCACTAAAAAATAATCCTACTAGCTGGTTTTCGGTCAGTTTGTCGATTCTGGGATTCCAGTTCAACTTACAATATAACATACAATAGAAGGCACCTTCTATCGACTTGTTAAAACTATCACAATTAGTATAGATACTACTTCGCATGCTGATTGGTTACGTTCGATGCACATCCAAATGATATATTGACTTCACGCGACATTTTCTTCACAAATATGATTTGTTGGTTTCCTTTACTTTAGCATAAAATAGCAGTTAAATTGACTCATTACGCAAATTATCAAGCGTATTTGCATTGCTATTGCTAATAATTATTGACTATCATTGAAACGGTCATTTAGTTAAATAAACGGCCAGCTTATTAAATAGGCTTTGGCTCCAAAATGTATTTAAACAGAAAACAAAAAAACACTTAACAAACTCTATACTCTGCCATAAGTTCGAATTACATGCTGTCAAAATAATTAATCATCTGATTTTTCTTGCATATTTTTTTTATTAATTACTTGCGAATTTTAGCGGCGTTATATATTCCTCATATGTTTTAAAAGCAAGTGTATAATGATTTTCGTAGACTAGTTTTTTGTTTTTTTTTTATTGAAAACTAAAAGTAATTTCAGGAATAATAATTAAAACTTTTAATTGAATTACTTGAATTATTTAAGCCTTAATGGTTTGCTTATATTTTATTTCTATTTTTCTTGGAAGGTTATCAGTTTTAATTATTGATATCTCAAGAATTCGAAGCTGCATTTTATCTCTCTTCTTGAAGACATTAGGGTCTTACAGCGTGGAATTTTACCCAGCGGTGACTTGTAATGTGTATCTAAACACTGTGATTAGCAAAATACGCCGTTTAAGAAGCTCACGTCCAGTCGAGGACTGCTTATGTAAAAACATAAAGTGAAACTGCGTAGTCTAACTAACACAACAAAAAGCTAGACTGTCAGATAGCCAGCCCGGCAATCGTGACCGTACTACGAAAAAGGTAAAAACAGTGAAAACTACACCTTGCTTACACAGGACAAAAAGCAAAATACAAGATAAAATGCATCTGCTTACGAAATAATTTCAAACTTAAATTCAATTAAAGTTTTGTACCATTGTCTCTGCCAGGTGCGTAGTACGTGCATTTATATCTGAATATATTTTGAAAAATGTGAACTTTAAATATCTAATTTAAGAGATAGATAGATAGAAAACTATGTATTGTAAACCACAAGATATTGAAGCTTCCAACAGTCTTAAATAATTACTTGTGAAACACCTACTACACGACTGCTACACAAATAATGTATATAAATAGATACTTAAATGGTGAGTATTCATTTATTGTAAGTAATTAAAATGATATTGTTTTCGTACTCTGACCGAGCAAGAACAATCAGCCAGAATATGAAATCGGACCTATAGGTTTTTCTTAAATCACTTTGCTGGTAGAATTAATTCTGGTGCTTACCAAAACCTCATTAATTAGCTGACCGTTTATTTAATTTACTGATCAATTTTTTATTTAATCACCTTTAATATACTCAGCAACAAATAATAATAATTGATTGCTTGTAAAGTAAAAAATAAAATTCTGTTCTAATAAATTTGTCGCAAAATTACAACTTAATTTCTCAACAAGATACATGACAACAACTTACAAGCACCTGCCGTTCAAAGTAAAAAGTATCATTGTTTCACAAAATTAATATGGAATGAGTTATTTGAATGAAGAATATAATGGTAAGCAGTAACAACTGAGACATAGCAAGAATAAGTAAAATACGTATCGAAGGAGATCGCATTCGTAAACGGTATCATGCTATCTCACTCTTCCCCTCGCAACTTAGTCAGCATCATCATCATCTGGTCTCTCCAAATTTGCGCCCCTGAGCCCGATCATCTTTCTTTTTCATCCACTATCTGCCCCCCACTACGGAGGTCGTCTATCCATCCAGCTGGAGCCCGTCCTACACTACGCTTGCGTAGATATAGTTCCAAAAACAAATATCAAATCAAAAATAAGCATCAACTCAGACCGCATAGCCCTAATTGATGACATTCACAGTACTAATACAGATAATGGGGCTGTGAAATATTGTGATCAAATATTTTGAAAGCTTTATTTTTATCTAGCTCTAGCTGTTTTCTACGAGATAATATGCCATTACATAGGTATGGACATGTCATGTGGAGGGAAAAAAGTCACGTGACCATAAGAATCTCAGGCATGAATGTGGACGGACATAGGAGTAGGGGTATACCGAGGAAGAGAAGGATGGATTATGTGAGTGACGATTTGCATGTGTGATGTTGATTTGACGGGAGACAGGGGAGAGTGGAAAAGGAGAACGGGTTGTTCCTATGTTTGGTATTAATACCATTAAATAGGTTAGGTACCTTCTAAAAAATCTAGATAGTGCCTTTATTCAAGTAATCATATGAAGTTCATTTTTCAATTTAGAACAAAAAAAGTTAAAAGTGGCAACGTTCAGCCCGTAATGACGATTATAAAGGGTGATAAAACCGCCGCACTTTCGATTAGTGACGTACCAAAGGACATTATCGATAAATCGATTCGATTGCCGCACTATCTTGATCAGCGCGAAACAATAACTTAGCTTTGTTGCAAAAAAATACGCGCAAAGAACGATTGCGAGAGAAACGTGCAAATAATTATAATTTCTAGATCATAATCGTTGTTATTTATATTAAATTGGTATTACAATGGGTAGCAGCTATTTAAGAAAATGTTTGTTTTGTTTCGCGTACATTTAAATTTAAATGAGCAGATGGTGAGAGCTTGATTGGATATTCATATTGCTAAATGAACTTAAAGCTGTTTATTTTTAATTATTCACGTTTTTTATTTTTTAATTGTAAGCTAATGAATAGAGTTGAGTCTATATTTTGTTTAGATATCACAGGTCTTGCAGCTCATGTGGTAGTAGCTCAACCTTCTGCATTTTTATGGTGTAGCATGTTTGATTCCCACCCAACACAAACATTGTGTGATCAAGATTAGATGTTTGGGTATATTGTGCCATAGGTATGCATCAGTACCTATGTACAAAAAAAAAACATTGCTATATATTCTATCTATAATCCAGTTCCCATATTATAAGCAATGCTCTTTTTGGAGTTAAATGGCGCTTTAAAAACTGTCTATTAATAATTATTTATATCCACATTAAACACATACAAAAACAGTGAGTTTTATCCTAGCCCAAATTTGGCGTTACATTATTTTGTCAAAAATATATATATATCGATATCGATGGTATTTACACTGAAGAGTCACATCTCTAAGTAACCATATGGCGTCTCCCACACGGCTGAGGTAATTGGCTCCAAATGACCATAAACCAGCCATATTGTTCGTTTGTTTCAAAAATAATAATATCATACACATCATTTTTTATCATCAGCTTGTAAAAAAAAAAAACTCGATAAATAACTTTCTTTTTGGCTTTGTGACAGCCCTGGCCGACTTTACGAGCCGCCACTATTGGTGTCTGATAAGGCTCTATATCGACCACTATAAATATAATACTCCGAAGCACAGGTGATTCAAGCCTGCAATGACCTAACCAAGCTTAAAGATGTGACCAACCCGGGCTTTGAACCTACACGTGCTAGATACATCGTATGAAAATTACATTGTTTTATAGCCTCTTAACATAGTAGAGAATGGATAAGAAGGCCAAGGGATCTTCAAGGGATATCAACCCTTGAAGAACGCCTATATAGCCTTTTCGCACTAGTAAGGGTAGTCCCCTACCTTTAATTCCTATTGTCGCGACGATTTTTTGTTATTATGTAATCTGTAAAGGCCATTTTCCTGTAGCAAATTTCCCCAGCATTAGGTATTTATCACAGCATCCCTAATCGAGTTACAGGGGATGTGATTTGTCGTCTGCGCCCCGCCCACAGTTCACGAGATCACTTTGCATAAATGGTTTGCTTAACCAATAGCATCCAAGGGGAAAATACTCTTGTAAAACACCACGTCATTGTAAAAAAGTAAAATCAGATGACAATTCCTTCAGTCTTGTATTCATGATCATCTATAGTCATTTATAGTGTGGGGTTCTGGTGAGATCCCTTAGTCAGTTTCACGACATTCATGGGCTCAGTTGGAGGGGTTGATTCTTAAGCCGCGACCACCATGGCTAGTCTTGTGTTAATATCATTTTATTATCTGGAAATGTAGTTTTAAATAAACTTCTTCTGGGGTATGTTTCCACCTCCTATTGGTCTACCCTGGGCAACGGAATCACCGTCTTTTGTTAGCGATAACTGCTGAGTGATCTAGAGAACTAATTTTATATTTATTTGATGAATAGTAGAGCCCCTTGTGACGCTTGCCCAGGGAAGTATTATCATACCTATTTCAGCCGTCAAGCAGCATTGCTGTGTTCCTGTTTGAAAGGTATAGTTGCCGGTGAAATTACGGGCACGCGAGGCGTAATGCAGTGCCATACAGGCTATGTTCTTCAGTAATGCATTGTTATAGGCAAAAGATGCCCATAAAATCAGTGGCCTACTTGCTTGTTCCAACTCTTAGCTGTATAAAAATAAATAGTGGTTAAGGTAGAACTAGTTGTCTAGGACTTGTTCCTAGAGGTCTAGAGGAAACCCATTATTCACATACCAACACAAAGCAAGATACTTTTTGGATCTGAAATAGACACAATCTTTTATCAGAAACGAACTTGCAGTCTCTTGAGCCACTCTATATGCAGAATTATAGGGATAGCATTTGCCGCGGCGGTCGTCCCTTCCAACTCAGCCCGCGTATGTCATAAAAGCCGACTAAAGGATCTCACTAGGAGAAAGGCACCTCTAACCTCTTTTAACCGCCTCTGTGGTCTAGTGGTTCAACCCACCGACTTCAGATCCAGAGGTCCCGGGTTCGATCCCCATGGGGAGTACAATATATTGTGCTTGGTTTGGTTGGTGGTAGGATTTTGTTTAAGTCCGCCTGGCTAGCTACCACCATCTTACCTAATTCGCCATAACAACAATTCTAAAATTGTTGTGTTCCGGCATTCAGAGGTAAGATAGCCAGTTCCTCAGTTTGTTGAGAATTCCGGGTGAAGTGCGCCTCCACCTTCGGCCTTATCTTAACTTGTTACCAGGTGAGATGAAGCCCAAGCGCTTCCCCGTCGAATAATAATAAAAAAAAAGGCAACAGCTTACTTCTGCGATCATCCCTCTGCTATCCAATCGAGCTGGTATGGCCTATATTATATCCTCTATTGTTAGAGGTGGCTCTGTCCAGTAGTGGAAATCAGGCTGTTGGCAACGTTAGCATATTCCTTGGTTATTTTTAGACAGTATAACTCACAGGTAGTCAACTTGGCTATTTTGCCCGGTTCTCAGGTAGCTCGACTGCTTTCCTTGTCAATAGTTTGTTTACATTGCATTTAGCCTGCAATAATATGTTACCCGACATATTGTTATATGGATAATTTAATCTGAAATAAATGAGGTAATAACAGTAATAGTAATAATTTTAAAAATGAAGCCCTTACTTTAATATCTACATCTGATAAATTATGCCATTACTTTTGTATATAAACTTGACAGATATATCACACACGATACCAAATTCATGTATTTACCATTATATGTGGATACAAAACCTTTTTGAAAAGTTTGCAGTGCCTGTAATTGGCTATATATTTCTATTATGTTTATTAAAAACATTGTATATCAGCTGTAGGTTTTCCGAATTGAAATAAATACCATACCAATTCTCTAATTGGTGTATTACAGGCGAATGTAAATAGTTTTCGTTTATGGAAACATCTATGTATTGGTTTTAATACAATTGTATACCGAGCACAACTTTATAACAAACTACCAGCAATTGTAAAATATGTTAGCTCATTTTGCGCATTTAAAAAAGCACTAGCTAAATTTGTAGCAGTAAATAACTAAATATTTAGTAAGTACCTAACAGCTGTGTATTGGCACGATGCGTACCTATAGGTACCTACACCTACTCTTGACTTTATAATCTAAACATTTAAATCGTCCGATCAACTAAATTTGTACCTATTACCTATGCATATGAATAAATAAATAATAAATAAATATTACAGGACATTTATTTTACACAGCGCCATCTAGCCCCAAACTAAGCATAGCTTGTAATATGGGAACTAGATTACGGATAAAATACTTAAATACTTTTTGTAAATACATACGTACTATATGATACAACACCCAAACACAGAACAAACATCTATATTCATCACACAAATGTTTGTCCTGGGTGGGAATCGAACCCACAGCCTACAGCGCCGAAGGCAGAGTTACTACCAACTGAGCTATGAGGCTTGTCCACTTTAGTTATTATGATCACTTTAGTTATTCGTAATTAACTGTTTTCATGTAAATGACTGTGTTTTTATGAGAATAAATGTCTTTAAACCTATACCGTAGCGGTAGCGGGACTGCGACGCAAGATGACAATAGAACTGCTGCACCGAATAAAATGAGGTTTTCTTTGTTTCAGTGGTCATGCACAAGGAGAAGGAGGATCTCCACGGGCACAGAAGAGAGCATTCTCCGTACGACCACGCAATGCCAGACGGGGAGCTATTTCTACAGGTACGGACTTGCCTCTGGCTACACTTTACACGAGCATGTTTTTTTGCCACTGTGCAGTTCAGTAACCGCACAGTCCAAGTGGTAAAAAACCCCGGGGAACGTAAATCTAATATAAATTGTTTCTGTTCTACTTTTTGTTATATGAAAAGTTGGTATTTAACCATTCGCAGACATTTGTTTGATGACAAAAAAGTTTGATTTTTGGAAATGATATAGTTTAGAGACCCAGAGGTCCCGTGTTCAATCCCCCGTCAATTCAACAAATTAGGGTTCGGTTTGCTTGTTTTAAGTCCGCATGGCTAGCTACCAACATCTTACATAAGTCTGTTGCAATAATTGTCGCTAACCCGACAAATATCAAAAAATCTGCATTATAGTCCTATGACACAAGGAACGACAAGGAACAGCTTTATTTTTCGTAGTCCCATTACTTGATCCCTTACTATGAATACGCACTTGAATTATCCTCTCCACCCTAACATTGTCTGGAAGATCGCCCATTGTACTGTAAACTATTTTCAAACCCTGGCACTCTTGAACTTAATAACGTAACTATGTTTAGCTATTGAGGTGTGTATAGCCAAGCGACGTGAAGGAGTATTTATAAATTATGATTTGTCAATAATAAATCAATGACGAACGCAGAAGCCATAAATATGCGGCATACAGCAGTACTTTACATTTTACAGTTTCAACTTGAGCTATGAATGTGAGTCGTGTTTCCATTGGTATACGATATTTCAACTTTGCGAACCATTTTTGCCGTATTCTTCTTAATCGCTACACTCTTGCCAGAGCAGTCGTGGTCAACATGTGTTGGGGGTTGTAACAAGCTTTACAATCCGGCGCCTACCTGGCGCACTCGTGCACGGGACCATTCAGTGCCGCCTTGATTTGGTCTTGTCTTGGTTAGCCGTATATAGCATATTATTGCAGACAAGGAAAGGGATTAGGCGAATTAGTTTAATAATTTAAATGGTTATTTTCTTGCCAGTTGATGAAATTTATCTTTGGAGACCAAAATATACATGTATTTATACTTATTAAAAATACATAATGATGAATAAGTAACCTCTTTTGCGTAGTCAAATAAAAAATAAAATTTGAAGTACAAACCAGTACCTGATTGATAATCGATTTCTAAGAATTTAGCCCTTCCAAGCATCTATTTTATTGCGCACACTTGTAATTTTATAATATTACTAGTTTCTGTGCGGCGCGAGCCTTCGGCTCGCGTTGGTCGGGCTTCTGTGTTAAATTTGGACTTAAAAAAAATTTTTGGCCTTTTAAAAAATTTTTGGCCTTTTGGCCTTTTTTTTGGCCTTTTGGCCTTTTTTTTTTTGCCTTTTGGCCTTTTGGACTTGAGTCCTACACGCAGCTCTAAATCAGACTACTGTAGGATGTGGGTTCGATTCCCATCCAGGTACGAAACCAACACTGGACTACTGTTGAGCAAACACACTAACACACACACACACACACGCGCAAGTAATCGGGCAATATAACTGAAACCTCTACCTCTTTTATTTCAAGTCGGTTAACAAATACAGCAAAAACCTACTACCTATTGAAGCCGCGCCGCCGCCGCCGTGACTGGCTGTGAAACTGTGGTCTGCGTCTAATTGTAGCTACTTATTCGTACTTACTGTAAGAAAGTTAAATATTTTGCTATCTACTTACTTCTATCTACTTATACACACACACACACACACATTGTAATCGGGACTTGGACTCGAAGCTCGGTGGTCCCTCGCTACGCTCGGGACATGATCGTCCCTCGCTACGCTCGGGACACGGTCGTCCCTCGCTACGCTCGGGACACGATCGTCCCTCGCTACGCTCGGGAAATGATCGTCCCTCGCTACGCTCGGGACACGGTCGTCCCTCGCTACGCTCGGGACATGATCGTCCCTCGCTACGCTCGGGACACGGTCGTCCCTCGCTACGCTCGGGACATGATCGTCCCTCGCTGCGCTCGGGACACGGTCGTTTTTTATTTAATAATGTCTTTAAACAATTTAAAAAGTTAATTATATATTACATACGTACCAATCATGATGATTTGATTGGAATGCAAAATAATAAAGATAAATCTATTAATCGATTGAATCAATGATCCCTGTGCAGAAAAGAAGATATTATATGTAGTTGCATTATATTTATTGGAATAAATACATAGTGGCAGACGGTTTAATTTATTAAAAAAAATTGTTCAGTGCTTGCATACTTATTTAACCCATCAAATCTATCTACCTAATGAAATACAATTACATTCCTGATTAAATAGTCCTACTTGGTAATTGAACATTGATGAGAAAGGTAAACAGAATAGACAAATTCAATAAAAATGTTTTATTAGGTATCATCATAATTTTAACTCAGAGGTATGTATACAATACAATTATCATCACATATTGCATAGGGGGCAATCACAGTTCCCACTTGCTCGTTGCAAATCCAAGAATTACCTGAAAATAAAGAGATGGGTTATTATTATTATATTAGGTTTCATCACATGTAGCTTCCACGGTTCAAGACAGTCTTGACATTCAGTTCTGCTGATTGTGAGTCCCACCCAGGCACATGTAGATGATAGAAGACCATCATTACATTGGATTTGTAAATGTTCTCATACCAGAATAGTGACTTTGTTTCCTTTGTGGGTTCGATTCCAACCACCCAGCTACATTTATATGGTAAAAATTACATAATAATTTAAACTCAGAGGTATGAATACAATACAATCATTATTACATATTGCATAGGACAATCACAGTTCCCATGCTTGCTAATTATATTAGGATGTAGCTTCCGCGGTCCAAGTCTCTGTCTTGGCATTCAGTTCTGCTGATTGTGGGTTCGATTCCCACCCAGGTACATTTATATGGTCAAAATTACATAATGTTGCAAAGCTTTGCTTAGATGGTGCTGTGTAAAATATAAAAACATTGATTTGGCTCCCACAGTCACTCAGCATTCCTGTGCTGTTAGATTGTGTGTTTTGGTCCCATCTGAAGTACATGTAGGTAGCCTTACTCAATATGTACCACTCACCCAAACAATAGTTGGCCTCTGCTGTCATCCAAGAATCACCTGAAAATAAAGAGATAATATCATATTAGTATACACAAATATTACAAGCTTTGCTTAGTGCTGTGTTGATTGTGAGATCAAACAGACACTTGGTCTTTGGGCAAAAAACACAGAGAGTTTTTTATAACACAACAAATGAATGTGGCCTGAAATTCATCGGTCATCAGAAACTTTTATTCACATATGTTATAAAATCTACTCATCAGAATGAACTGATACTTTATGAACATGTCACTCTACACAAGATGAAGGATTTTTAGTTGTTTTTACACAAGTTTTATGAGAAATCTTGATAGATATGAAGTGAAATTTGGTGAAATGTGTTTTCACTGATTTTATCAAAAGTACTGGACCGATTTTGCTGAAACCTTTATCAAATATACCTTTTATCACTGTGGAGCCCTCGGACCGGATACACTGGCGAAAACTACACGTACAGTCCTAAAAAAAGCCGTTGTCACTATTGTATTCAGAACCCAGGCACATGTAGATGATAGAAGACCATCATTACATTGGATTTGTAAATGTTCTCATACCAGAATAGTGACTTTGTTTCCTTTGTGGGTTCGATTCCCACCACCCAGGTACATTTATATGGTCAAAATTACATAATGTTGCAAAGCTTTGCTTAGATGGTGCTGTGTAAAATATAAAAACATTGATTTGGCTCCCACAGTCACTCAGCATTCCTGTGCTGTTAGATTGTGTGTTTTGGTCCCATCTGAAGTACATGTAGGTAGCCTTACTCAATATGTACCACTCACCCAAACAATAGTTGGCCTCTGCTGTCATCCAAGAATCACCTGAAAATAAAGAGATAATATCATATTAGTATACACAAATATTACAAGCTTTGCTTAGTTTGGTAATGGTGCTGGTGCTGTGTTGATTGTGAGATCAAACAGACACTTGGTCTTTGGGCAAAAAACACAGAGAGTTTTTTATAACACAACAAATGAATGTGGCCTGAAATTCATCGGTCATCAGAAACTTTTATTCACATATGTTATAAAATCTACTCATCAGAATGAACTGATACTTTATGAACATGTCACTCTACACAAGCTGAAGGATTTTTAGTTGGTTTTACACATTTTTTATGAGAAATCTTGATAGATATGAAGTGAAATTTGGTGAAATGTGTTTTCACTGATTTTATCAAAAGTACTGGACCGATTTTGCTGAAACCTTTATCAAATATACCTTTTATCACTGTGGAGCCCTCGGACCGGGTACACTGGCGAAAACTACACGTACAGTCCTCAAAAAAGCCGTTGTCACTATTGTATTCAGAACAATTGGACAATATTCACTTTACAACATTTTTCACTTTCTTTTCACTTAAAATAAGCGCCGGAGCGCATAGATCACGATGCTTTGATCAGATTTTCGAAATACAGTCCGAGCAACCGGTGAAATGAACACATAGTACCGAACATTCATCACATCACTGTGGAGCCCTCGGACCGGGTACACTGGCGAAAACTACACGTACAGTCCTCAAAAAAGCCGTTGTCACTATTGTATTCAGAACAATTGGACTTTATTCACTTTTTACACGGTTCTGGTCACTTTCAAGGTTACGAAATTTTTAACTTTTTTCACTTGAAATATCACTTGCTTTACCTTTTTCGAAGCGCCAGAGCGCGTAGATCACGATGCTTTGATCAGATTTTCAAAATACAGTCCGAGTAAGCGGTGAAACGAACGCAAACTTTCGCGCTCGAACCGAACTTTCGTCACGACTTTTTAGTTATTTTTTAACAGTTTACACACAAGAAAACCACACGTATCGTGTTTAAATCACATAAACTTTATTTAGCACGAAGAAAAACGACACTTTTCACATTATAAACACATTTTTCGTTGAAATCCACGCGCGATGTGACACTGACGGCCGCCATTTGCAAAGCCGCGATCGCGTCATCGGAGCCGCGTTTTCTCCGACTTGTCTCGTTATTTTCGACTTTTCTCCTGTAAAAAAGATAAAACTTGCAAATGTTGGATTTTTTCTCTACTCGCCGATAAATTTCGCGTCTACCGAAACAAACTTCCCCATACGGAGGGCCCCTCTTTCAACACAAACAACCGTGTCAGTGAGTGAGTCAGTGAGTCAATCGTAGTTCAGCTTTATATAATGTTAACTAGTTTCTGTGCGGCGCGAGCCTTCGGCTCGCGTTGGTCGGGCTTCTGTGTTAAATTTGGACTTTAAAAAAAATTTTGGCCTTTTAAAAAAATTTTGGCCTTTTGGCCTTTTTTTTTTGGCCTTTTGGCCTTTTGGACTTGAGTCCTACACGCAGCTCGATCGTCCCTCGCTTCGCTCGGGACGATCTCGCGCCACTCCGACGCGCTTCGCGCGTCGAAGTGGTGGGTGGCCTTTTTTTGGCCTTTCGGACTTGAGTCCTACACGCAGCTCGATCGTCCCTCGCTTCGCTCGGGACGATCTCGCGCCACTCCGACGCGCTCCGCGCGTCGAAGTGGTGGGTGGCCTTTTTTTGGCCTTTTGGCCTTTAGGACTTTCACCTGAACGCAGCTCGATCGTCCCTCGCTTCGCTCGGGACGATCTCGCGGCGCACCGACGCGCTCCGCGCGTCGAAGCGGTGGGCGGAGCCGACCGCCGACCCACGTGACCTCCGAGACCACGTGATATCACGTGACAGGCCAAAATCGACGGTTTTTTGGACTTTACTCCGACTTGCACCGCGAAAAGTCCAAATTTTCGATTTTTTCCCTACTCGCCGGCCCCCCGTCTATCTATTTCGAAAAAGTTCCCCATCCGCACGTCCCCTCCTTCAACACAAACAACCGTGTCAATGAGTGAGTGAGTGAGTCAATCGTAATCGAGCTTTATATAATGTTAACTAGTTTCTGTGCGGCGCGAGCCTTCGGCTCGCGTTGGTCGGGCTTCTGTGTTAAATTTGGACTTGAAAAAAAATTTTGGCCTTTTAAAAAATTTTTGGCCTTTTGGCCTTTTTTGGCCTTTTGGCCTTTTTTTTTGGCCTTTTGGACTTTTGGCCTTTTGGCCTTTTGGACTTGAGTCCTACACGCAGCTCGATCGTCCCTCGCTTCGCTCGGGACGATCTCGCGCCACTCCGACGCGCTTCGCGCGTCGAAGTGGTGGGTGGCCTTTTTTTGGCCTTTCGGACTTGAGTCCTACACGCAGCTCGATCGTCCCTCGCTTCGCTCGGGACGATCTCGCGCCACTCCGACGCGCTCCGCGCGTCGAAGTGGTGGGTGGCCTTTTTTTGGCCTTTTGGCCTTGCACCTGAACGCAGCTCGATCGTCCCTCGCTTCGCTCGGGACGATCTCGCGGCGCTCCGACGCGCTCCGCGCGTCGAAGCGGTGGGCGGAGCCGACCGCCGACCCACGTGACCTCCGAGACCACGTGATATCACGTGACAGGCCAAAATCGACGGTTTTTTGGACTTTACTCCGACTTGCACCGCGAAAAGTCCAAATTTTCGATTTTTTCTCTACTCGCCGGCCCCCCGTCTATCTATTTCGAAAAAGTTCCCCATCCGCACGTCCCCTCCTTCAACACAAACAACCGTGTCAATCAGTGAGTCAGTGAGTCAATGGTAGTCGAGCTTTATATAATGTTAACTAGCTTCTCTCCTTACGCAAACTTATCTTCTGGGTTAGTTTGCTCCATCGTAGACCTTATGCCTATCTACGTATGTTTAGCGGGTCAAGATTTGACCCATTTTAAATAAAAAACAGACTATTTACGCTTCCAAAAATAATATCGTAAGTACAATGGAAACAGTCGTCCTGGCATTCCATCGGCAGTTTCGCCAGTTATTCAGTACGTTTGTAGAATTGCTACGAACTCGAACCTACAAAAACTTCCCTCTTTACAACCATGACGGAATAATTTGGGGTGACAGCCTGATAGGGCAATGCCAGGACTTACGGCATTAGTCACGCTGCTGTTTACGCTATACGGATTATATTCCGAATTTGTGGATATATTTATTTGTAGTTTGGTGGGAATATATTATTTACAAGCGTTATAATAATGAACTGGTAAGACATTTAAAAATTTTTTACTTGACAGATATAATTATGTATAATGATAAAACTGTCACGATTTACATAATAAAATAAATGCCAATGCAATGCAAATGATTTTGAAACAATTAACGCAACTGGATTTCTATGTACGCTTTTTAATGTTTGTCTGTAATCTAAGATAAAAAAACATTGATCTAAGCCTGTAACACCAGTAAAAGTTACAAAGTCACTACTTTTTCTCCTTCGAGGTTTCAGCTCTGATCACTACTCAGAGCAATGCAGCGCAATCAATGGTTTGCAAATGGCGGGATACATTTATATAGATTTTTTATACAGGTCTGCTGTTGACCTCGTAACTTGCAGAAGCAAGGATGAAGTGGTGATGTAATGGAGTGAGCCCACGAATTTTATCCTATTTCATGTTATTTTCCAGGCCCTCAATGGTTTCCTTATGATACTGACGTGCGAAGGAGAGGTCTTCTTTGCGACGCACAGCATCGAAAGTTATTTAGGCTTCCATCAAGTAAGTTACACATTTCATTTTTTTTACTCCGTTGGTAAGATGTGTTGGCTAGCAGTGTCACAGAGTGGAGTGATACAGATTGGATTATTAAGCGTGCCCCCGTAAGGGTTGAAACTTTAGGCACTGGAGTTACGGGAAAACGTTCCAAAAAGACGGTCATTCGCTTTTGGAGACATTAAAACTTGACCGTGTGTTTTCAAGTACTCACAAAACACTGACACAAGGGGCGACTCATAAGTTCGGTTGACGTGTCCTACCGGAATACTGATACAAATATATAATTAGTTCGGTCAACGGGACTAATAACCGAACAACTGATAATAGACCCTCTACTCCACGCCGCATACGTGGCGTTCATCGTGCGTTTTAGACAATGTCTCATTCTTATTGCACGAAATAAGGCCATCTTGTATGGCCTGTATGGCATACCTACATAAGTATGGAGTAGGTAGTGGTCACCATTTCACACTGCACAACCACAACTGAAGCTCGGACAATATCTGGACTACAGGATCTCGTTTAGCGCAGCTCACAGTCCCATTGATCATTTGTAGGGACTCGGGATCAATGTTGCCATCAACCCAAGGTCTTGCTCCATTATTTTGGTCCTGCTTCGCTACTTTGCGGAGCTGGGCTGGCTAGGGTCACGACTGAATGTTACCACCCTTCTGCCTAAGTCTGGCGCCAAACGGTTCACCTAGTTCCGTAACCTATTTATTGAAAAAACGTAAACCTACAGGTATTTTCTTTGACGCTACCAAACCAGACAGTTGACAGATAGTTTCCTTAGCGGTACCATACCATACAGTAAATTTTATTAGCTTTTAAATTACCCGTACCAATACATTTTCCCCAAAATGTCTGCACAATGGGCACGTGCCGTGGTACGGATTTAATGAGTTATAAATCGATTTAGTTCGATCACAAGCCCGTGCACCCTTTGTAGTTCATTTGATTGATTTGGGTAGTGTATTTACCGCAGCTATTTTGACATAGTGTTTTTTTAATCAAGCTGTGGATTAAGTTGTAAGTCAATATGTCTACCTACCTACTTAGTTTTATACATGTTTAGCTAATAACAATGTACCTACGTCTTTTTTTTATTATACATAAATAAAATTGCGATGCAGGCAGTATTTTAAACAAGCGTGCGTCTGGTACTGGTCTGGAACAGTTGAGATTACGAATGACCGTTTGTAACGGTCCTCAGGTAACACGACTGCTTCTCTTGTACATGTTTAGTTTTATAATAATAAAAAAAAGCAAATTAATTATTAAACATAATCATAAAATCATTATTATTTATACAAAGTTTCATGCAATCACACAAAACTCACACACTCAATGCTGCGATTTTGTTAATGTGAATTAAGATTTGTTATTTTTAATAGATTATTTGAGGTGATGCAAAATATATATAGAAACGTTTGTTACTCACTTCACACTTATTCAAGAATAAGGATATTTTCCTCTGTATGTTTGTAGTAGACATTTGCCTAGATGTGGGAAAATATGAGTTAGATCAAATAAATCTTTTTAATACGTTCTGTTCGGCTTTAGGTACCCTATCCATTAATACAAATATACAAATCGTCGGCTGACTGACTAAAATCAACACACAATCAAACAAGAGGTTGAATTTTACGGCATAGCTTCCTTGTGTGGCGAAAAAGTGCACTTAGGATTTTAACAAATTCTCATGGGTTGCTCATAATAGGACTGATCCAGGATTTTTTGACAACTGGCTTGAAATAAATAATAAGAATAGGGACATACAATCCCAGGAGATGAATCAACATTTTGGTAAAATTTGATACGACAAATTTCTTATGTAGATAGTTCCCATAAACCAATTTACCCAACAATGTACTTTGTAACAACGGTGGCTACAAAGTTTGCCACATCTATTATTCATATTCTGCGTCAAAGTTGCTCAGGTAACCAAATTACCTACTTGCCCGAATCGGGCATAAACAAAACAAAGCTTAGGGTGAATTTATATGCCACAGAAACTTTTGTTGTGGGGGGACGGGCTTGAACCAGAAATTGGGGTTTTCACCTTTGACAGCCATATTTCAATGAAAACTGTAATGTGATTTTTTTGGGCATTCGTTAATGCATACGACTGTATTGTTGTTCAAAAGCGCCGTTCACGATGGCGTGTTTTGTAATTTAATGAACCAATATTTCATAAAACTAAATACTCAATGTTGGATTCTTTAAGTTCATATTTAGGTTCCCTTAGATAATCGTTAGACATCTTCACCCATATCTTTACTCGTTATTCTAGTGAGCTGGTAGTCAAAAACAAAAGTTCCTCAGTTTGTTGAGGATTCCAGGTGAAGTGCGCCTCCACCTTCGGCCTAATCTTAACTTGTAACCAGGTGAAATGAAAGCCAAGCGCTTTCCCGTCGTACAATAAAAAAACGCATATAAAAAAAAAAGACTGTCAGAACTTTGAACGTAGAGCCTTGACATCATTTAAGACATCGGATAGCTTCGTATAGTGCATGAATGAAACTTTATAAGTACAAGGAAATACCTACGGAATGATAGAAACGAAGTCCCGGGGCTTCGCTTAGGTTTGGTTCTGAAAATAATAAAATGTTATAGTATAAATACATTAATCGTGTGAAGGATGATTATGGGCCAGTGCTATTATAAATAATTCATATTACGCAGTTAAAACATCGCTGTCTAGAGAAGAAACAGACAGAAACATGTGACACTGAATAAAATAAGTAAAATGGTTTCAAATTTTAAAACTACAGTCAGAACATGATATAACCTAACAAAGGTAGTGCCCTAACAAAAATATCTGCACCATAATTTATTTTTATAAGAATCCATAAAGCTAATGCGGCTTTTTATAATGAAAATAGGGTAATAATTTCCAGGATTAGTGCTATTAATTAAAAGGCGAATGTTTACAACACCTATTTCGGCTGACATTACCAACGTTCCTAGTGGATTGAGTTTATGCCAATGCGGTTTTTCGGTTTTGATACTATTTACTGTTTTGGTAATCACCTATACTATTAAAAAATAACCCTTTGAGCCTTCGATATGGGAATGATGAATTATGGTGGATTGCTATCCCAACTTACGGTTTAACAATGAGTGCTATCTTGACAAGCAAAATTTCAATAATAGGTATGTATTATTTTCATACCAAGGCATAACTGCATAAGTTAATATTCTGATGATCGTCTTCAGACATTGAAGATTTATCAGTATCCAAGAATTATGAATATCTAAACCGATGACTAATCAGTATTATTATCAACCAAACTTCATCAGGTAATGATGTAGGGGGAGAAGCTAGATGAAGTTAAAGCGTGCTCACCAGGTGGTCGACTATCGATCCACGTCTAGTGGCTGTAGTAACTGCTGGTTGTCTGTGGCTACTTGAGGGGTCTAAATTACGGGGAGAGACACGTGCATTTATAGTTTAAAATGTTCTATCACCAAACAATAATGTCAGTTATTTAAATACAATCGCAGTTGCACCTCTGCAATTATAATTAGAGAATATTACAGGACATTAATTTTACACAGCGCCATTTAGCCCCAAACTAAGCATAGCTTGTAATATGGGAACTAGATTACGGATAGAATTTTTTTTTTTTGTAAATACATACTTACTATATGATACGACACCCAAACACAAAACAAACATCTATATTCATCACACAAATGTTTGTCCTGGGTGGGAATCGAACCAACCTACAGCGCAAAAGGTAGAGTTACTACCAACTGAGCTATGAGGCTTGTTAAAGAGAAAGGAAAACAAATGAAAACACACACATCCCTTCTCATATCAACACGATTTTTCCACTACTGTTGGCCTAAACTACCATAACTCCTGGGTTTTATCATAGTTATCACGTTTGGCACAACGTTTTTACACATAATTCTGATGAGTAATGATGGGGAAGTTTATATGTGGTGCTAGAACGACTAGATACGGAGTGTAAGGCTAGCATAATATGTCTATGTAATGATAGGCATTTGACCAAAAGGCTTATGAATATAAGCGTGGCTAAAACATAACGCATTCGACATGCGAGCTGGGTAAGGCCAAAAAAGAGGTAAATGGATTGTGCGAAATAGGGATAAGAAAAGTGTGGATGCAGTGATGATGGCTGATAGGAATGAGTGGAAGAAGAGAATATGTCAACCGACCCACCTAGCGTGGAACCGTGCAGAGGCATGAGAATGATTAATGATGATGATCGCATTCAGCACGCTGATTTGATTAGGAAACACTATTCTGATTACCTAAGCAGCCTAAACGACACACTAAATCCAAAATATTTATGAATGCAAAACTATTTTCGTTTCTTTCACGAGTATCAAACAAGCGGAACAATTCAAACAAAAATATGAAAACAACATAAAACATCGCTACCATCAATCAACGATAAAGAATCCGAACTATTGCCAAAACAATAGTATCAACAAAACAGTACCGTAGCAACCCCACAACCCTACAAGAACGAAACCAATTACACAACAAATCATCTTCCGACGTTTTACGCCAACGCAATATGTTCGTTCACTACCATCCCCCAATACACCTTTTATTTAGCCCATATTTTTGTATGATTCATTTACATGGTGACGTAATGGAAGGGGAGCATTGTGCCTTGACGAACCCCATTGATTATCAATTAGTCTTATACTTGCATCGGGCTATGTTACCGCATTATGCACACTATTTATACGGTCTTTCATTATTATGATACGGTGGGATTGACTATTCAAACGTATCACGCAAATTTAAGCCTCATTCACTTGAGTTAAGGTATTAAAAGCTTTTACTAGGTCGGGAATTAACACGTCTACGTTCGTTACAGATGATCCTTTAATGATCGAGCTTAAATCAATTTTTAGGGTTCGCTGTGGTTTATTGATTTACGATGCGATTGTGACTTGCCTTTTCGCTTGTGAGGCTTGTTTTGTGAGCTTGTTAACTCGTTTACAATAAACATCTTTAGTTTAACAAGGTGTACTCATGAGTTTCTCAGTTACAAAACGTCATATGATAAAAAAGTTAATTTAGAACTAAAATTTCTAGAATTTCAGCCCTTGACAAGTGGGTTTAGAACTAATTTAATAAATTACTCCCAACGAGGCCAGTAATTCAATAATTTCTACAAACTGTGAGATATTTTTCCCGGACTGTGGTGTGTTCACCAGCATATTTTTCTTGTTTTTTTTTCAGTCAGACATAGTCCACCAATCGGTGTATGAGCTAGTCCACTCCGAAGACCGCGAGGAGCTCCAAAGGCAGTTGCTGTGGAACTCCTTCCTGCCAACGGAGGTCAATAACCTCAACCTGCAAGATGCGTTAAGGGCAGACCGGGCGCATCTGTTGGAGAGGAGCTTTACTGTTAGGTTTAGATGCTTGTTGGATAATACTTCCGGGTTTTTGGTAAGTTTATTTCGTAATCTAGTAAAATAGTAAAATACCGGTACTAAACTCTGTCTAGTCTAGATAATATTTAGTAAGAATTAGTAGCAGTTTCTTCAGTCTGACAAAAAAAAGGTCTATATGTATTAACTAACTGAATAGAAATAATAAGTTATTTTCTATAATAAATATAAGTAAAATCGATGCAATTTAACGATTGTTATTTTTCCAATTTGGAGTAGGGGTTTTTCGTTAAGGCGAAGCGGGCTAATAGATACTAAAGTAATCTGGCCGGACATGTTCCGCCCTAGAATTAGCCTACAAATAATAAATAGCAACAAGAATTATACATAGTATAACTCTATATTAATAACCCTTTGGGTACGGAACCGTAAGAAATATGTTTTAATCCATTAGAAGCGAACCATTTCACATTTTACAAAAATAAAATACTTGATTTGACTTCAGTTATTAAATTGTTGATCACTGTTATAGACCGTATGGAGCTTTGCTTTAAAAAACATAATATCTTCTCTATCAACTCGTCTTTTACGGTGAGTTGGCTCTGTCTTCTCTTTGCAAGTATGGGGTCTATGATGGAGCAAGCCTTCCGCGAAAATGCCTATAAAATCTCTTTTTGATGGTGCTGAGGTACAATATGTGAATTTTGTTATTCTCCAGAGGTTAGACATCCGAGGCCGCATCAAGGTCCTCCACGGGCAGAACAAGAAGACCGAAGAGCCCCCGCTCGCGCTGTTTGCGATCTGCGCCCCCTTCGGCCCTCCCAGCCTACTAGAGATCCCGCAGAAGGAAGTCATGTTCAAGAGCAAACACAAACTCGATCTATCTCTAGTCTCTATGGATCAACGGTAAGGTTCATTATCTGACGTTTTTAGGGCTTTTTTACATAACAAAATAACAAACAAGCGGCTCACCTAATATATATTGGTGATAGCCAATCGCTTGACAATCAACTCACTAGAAATAGGTACAAGTAAATGTGGGGCATAAGATGAAGCAAGCTCCTGTGTAACTAATTTTGATGTAAAGTACAAAAGCTGCTTTTACAATACCGTTTTCTTTGTGTGCTGGTCGCGATTCCAAAGAGGCGATAGGTTTGACGTGGCAAAATGATCCTACAAAATCCTACTGAACAAAATGATTATTCACTTTAAAAAAATACTATTCACAAATAACATTCCCTACGCGGTACTGCATTGCACCTGTCAATTTATGCTATGAAAATATATAAATAAAAAAAAAGTCCCATGGCTCAGTAATTTCACGGTTTGGTGACTATAAGTTATTTGTAGGCCACTTTTGCATCTACGCAATAATCCGGGGGCTCAGCAAAAATGACCTATCAAAATAAAACACATTTAACATAAACAATTTTATGAGTAGGTTTTTTTTTATACTACTAGGAGACGGGACAAGCGAGTAGCGCACCTGGTGTTAATTGCATCTCTTGCCTATGACAAAGCCTTACTGCATAGGTCACATCCACAAAGAAAATAGCCTACACGGCACTGCATTGCGCCCGTCAAAGGCATAAAGGTGTTAAGCCTCACGTACCCGTCATTTCACCTTTGGGTTTGGTAGTGTCATCATGTAATCACTAATATAAAATCATCCGTTTCGATAATGAATTAGCTACGTAGTAATATTTAGAACCTGATCCATGGTATTGACTTTTTTTACACCAAAATTAATGTTGCAAAAAGGCCTATAACAATTAGAGCTAGGTATTACCCTCAAGATAGACCATCCCAAGCCCGTATCTTCGAAGAACTAAAAACCTTTAATTTCATTAAATCTTGCCGAAAGATACGAAATAACAATAACGGAAACGCTTAGAAACCATGGAATATTGGTAATTGGCTGACGAATGGGCGAGACGAAGTGATTCCTATAAATAAGAATTACACGGTGATAGTAAATGTTGGAGTTGGTCCAGTCATGCTGTGGTAGGGAAACAAGCTCATAATCAAATTATACGAACGCGAAAGAGAAAATAATCACGGACCACACAATATAAATGAACACCATGATTGTGTATCTCTTCTTCAACCTTTACCCAATGCTGACGGAAGGTCTCTTTCAATGCACTGCATTTGACTCAATCTTCTTCAAATATCTACTTCTAATTTTCTTTCTGCATCCACTTATTCCCCGCATTTTTGACAAGACAGTCGGTGCATCGTCCACATTTCTGTAACCAGTAGGTACGAGGTCTCCATTCAAGAACTAGTTTACCACTTCCCTTATGTCGTCGGCATAATTTGGTCAACTTACAACTACTTCTTTTAAAGCTTCAATGTCATGTAAATCAACCTCCAAAAATATCTACATAATGTGAGAACAATTAATAGATTGAAATATTTACGTACTAGCTTTTGCCTCCAGCTTTACCAAACCAGTTCCTATAGCTTTTTGCCAAGTTTAATTAAGATCCATCTAGCCGTTAAGGCGTGAAAAGGTACCAAACATTTTTTGAAGAGAGAGCTAATATCGAATTTATGATATCATAGCTTAAACTTTGCTCTGTTTTTTCTTTCAGGGGTAAAATGCTGCTCGGGTACACGGACGCTGAACTGGGCAATATGGGGGGCTACGATCTGGTGCATTACGATGATCTGGCGTACGTGGCGAGCGCTCATCAAGAATGTAAGTCCATTTCAAGGTGGTTTATTTGAGTTCTTGTGTTACGAAGGTGCGCGGGAAAGCTCGCTCTATCGTAGATCTTACTCTTTTTGTGGATCGAAGCTATACAAACCTAAGGATACTCAAAAACTAATCCATAATGTAACTATATAATAACTAGGTTTTTGGTTGTAATTGTTTGTAGTTTTAAAACAGATGTAAACAAATGGATGATAATTATTTAAGGAATCTTTGTTAAACGTTATAGGTACTTAACTGACCCAATTTTTTCAAACAAAAGTAGCTCTATTGTGAAACCAATATTGTATAATCGAAATATCTAAAACGTTTTTTTTAGTTCCTGTTTTTTTGTTTCCTGTATAGTTGCTTATTTGGCGTTTCACTCTTTATGCATGATATATTTAGAAATTTCATTATTTATTATGAATTTACCAAAAATAGAATCGGGCGTACCTGAAGAATTACCTTCAGAATATTCTATATCTTAATAAGTATCTATGGTCTGTGGAGCTTCTATTATGAAACGGTGATAGCGGAATAATATCATAAAGCTTTGGAGTACACTCTCCAAAGTACAACAACACGCAACCTTACTATGGTGTTTCCAGCTATCGAGCCTTGCTTTGACAAGATGCTCTTCATCAATTATTTTTTTGACCCTACATTCCACCGAGTCTAGTACGGCAAGTCAGTATTTGGCTAAACCATCCCAAAGGTGGCAGCAATACTCCATACAAGACCGGACTTGTGCTTTGTAAAACGTGAAAAAAAACCAACGGAGAACTCAGCGAGCTACGGCTCTTGGCAAACAAGGTCCGATTTATTTGTTTTGTTTCAGTATTGAAAACAGGAGCTTCCGGCATGATAGCGTACCGCTTCCAGTCCAAAGACGGCCAGTGGCAGTGGCTGCAGACCTCCTCCCGGCTCGTCTATAAGAACTCTAAGCCTGATTTTGTGATCAGTACGCATCGACCGCTCATGTAAGCCTTCGATTACTAATAAGACCTATATCTGTACCAGTTATTTCCCTCGTCTTTGACCGCACTGTTACCGAAAAGTACCTAGCTTATGATCTTTACAAACAAAGACACATCTCTATTGGTATAGACTTTGATGATTTCTCTAAACCTAGGGCCTTTGGGCATAGCGAGCTACTTCGCATTATTCTTTACGCCCTAAAATTGAAACCGAAGCTTGATATTATGTCAACCATATGAGCCTGCTACTCTTTATAGGGAAGAAGAAGGCAGGGACCTCCTCGGCAAGCGAACGATGGACTTCAAAGTGAGCTACCTTGACACCGGCCTCACCAGCCTCTACTTCTCCGAATCAGAACAGCTCTCTGGCTGCGAGTCCAGCGTGGCCGCCCCCCCGCGCGCCGCCAGGCGGTACAAGACCCAGCTGAGAGACTTCCTCTCCACCTGCAGGAACAAGCGCCGAGCTCCGACCACCCCTGCGCCTCCTACTGTGGACTACCTGGCTGCTGATGCAGTCGCCGCCGCCTATACCAACCTAAACGGAGCTTACACCGCGCCTTACGGAGAATACCCGCCCGCACCCACCCTTCACTACCCCCCTCCACCTTTAGACGACCGTTTTCTTACTACAGACAACCTTTTCCACCAATACAAACCCTTATCATACCACTATACCCCATACCCTCCTAATGGATTCTTAGAACCGGCGCCTCCAGGGTACGAAGTAGCTCCGTATCACCGACCACCGTCAAGGGAGTATACCTACGTGGATAGTACCGGGAGATACATGAGTCCGATTACCGGGGAGCGACGGTCTCCCAGTGTAGTACCGGGGCCGAGTCCAGCCGGGTCGAATGGGTCTACGGAGACGGAACAGGTCCCGAGACAGACGGTGCTGATGTGGGGCGCGGGGGGGACGGCCCAGGAGGTCCCCGTGGAGTACTCCCCTCCTCAGGTTTGGCGCTATCCCTCTCACTACCACACCGCTGAAGCGACGCAGTAGCTTGTGCAATATCGTTTGCTGGATTCTGTTTTCAGCAGTGACTTCGGCAGCTCGTTATATAACCATAGTAATACCTCTACATAAATCAATATTACAGGATATTTAACAGCATCAGATACATTTCATCTGTACGTCTGGACATTATTATCTTGTTCAAAACGAAACGTTGAATTTGCTGCAGACTGCATTTTTACTGTCTGGAAATGCAGGTTTTTTAACATATGTTTTTCTAAGGAATACCTTAAAAACGTTTTCAAATCTTTGATCGTTTTTGACCCAAGAGGTTAGTTTTTGGAAAAAATACAAAGTTTGAAGGTAACGAGTGGTTAAGTGCTGTTTGAAATTGGAATTCGGGTTTTAGCTTTCTTCGATGTCTTTGATATGCCTAAGTCAGTGAAGTGTGTGGTAAAGGCAAACAACAGATATGCAAGAGTATTAGATATAAACAATAAAGTGTTTTGCCATACAACTTCATAAACATGGTCCCGGGCAGCAGCGTAGATCAATGATTACTGATTCAACAGATTGCCTACTCTAAAACCAAACTTAACTTAAATTCAATCAGAGGGCTTTAGTTTATTGGTCATAAAGGTTGGTTCGGAGCCATGTAAGGCTAATGGTAATTATCATTCGATTTAATTTTATGAAATAGATAAGTGATTTGAAATTACTTTGTTACCATTTTATTTCTTTGACCTCGCTCAGTGGTTTGTAAGGTAGACCAATTAAGACACTATCCACTAAAGGTAAAAAAAACATGTAAATCTTCTTTGCTTTATTGGATAGTGTTCTAAGTTAATATGTCTAATAAAGATGACTCACGCTAAACCGCACTCCCCCAAATTAATCGAACTCGAAAAAAGCAAGTAACACAAAAGTTCAAGTCGTATAAAACAAATTATGTCGATCCCATCTTTATAGGCTCTTTTTATTTAACACACCAGATAAAATTTTAAGAGAAATTCTTTTTTTATGCCATAATTTGTGAACTTGATTACGTTGACATAAAAAGCATCAGAGAGTAGAAATCTCTGAGATTAACTCTTAAAACTTGTAATATCGAATGATTTTTGTGCGGATTATTTTCCGCTCAAACGTGACCTTGATCATCTGCTCAAGATTATTACTATGTAGTCATCATCTTGCAGTACGTCCTTCTATTATAAAAATATGACTTGATAGCTATAGCTTATTTTATACTAAATTCAAATCATCTGTAGCATTCTCCTTATCATGCTATTAGAAGAATTGAACAGAGACCAATGAAACAAAAACATGTTGTTATTTAGAATCTCTTTGCGCAATTTGTGCCTGAAATGCTAAAACAGGTTTGTAAGTTGCTCTTCTACGTGAGAGCTCAGTGCTTCGTGAGTCATCTTAAAGTCGTGTCAGACTAACAGGGTCCTTCCAATATCGTCTGTAGATAATATTGTAAATTATTTGAAAATTTATCCAAATATTATTAATTAATAGTCGATTTTGTAGCTAATTATAATAGGTTTGTATGCAATATGAATTTAAGTGTTAAAAACAATAGATGCAAGAATGTAATGGTTTTGTTTTCTCGAATTTGACAATGATATGGCTTTTACAAGCCTCTACAAGCCTCACGGCTCAGTTGGTACTAGCTCTGCCTTCTGCGCTGTAGGTTGTGAGTTCGATTCCCACCCAGGACAAACATTTGTGTGATAAATATAGATGTTTGTTTTGTGTTTGGGTGTTGTATTATATGATAAGTATGTATTTACAAAAAAAAAGTATTCTATCCGTAATCTAGTACCCATATCACAAGCTATGCTTAGTTTGGGACTAGAAGGCGCTGTGTGAAATTAATGTCCTGTAATATTTATTTTAATAAAATTTTGAAGTCCCTCCTATTTGATAAAATAAGTGCTGAATACTGTTTCAGCGTTTTTGTCAATACCTGATACTTAGGTACTCGATAGCATATTAATGCGAAGATTTTAAATTCACCTCATAATTTATCAAAATCTTTACTTACACTTATTTGCAACAAAAACATATTCATCGTATATGTAATCAGTAAGTCAATAAAAAACATATTTTTGTAAAGCACGCGCTATAATTCGCACGATTTGTCTCTATAAAAATATTTCTAAAATATTTTTTTCATTCTAAAATAATAAAAATGTTCCAATCACCTGATTACCTATTAGGATTAAAATAAAATAAGCCTCAATATTGTTAAACATTTAATAGATATACATTACAAAGCAGAAGTGAAATCTGGTCTACAAAAGCTACTTGACCCACCTGCTGGGGAACAAACGGCCACATCAAGTACTCTGGAGCAATGCTGACAGCATCCCAGGACCCTCGTTACTTCAAGAAGTTGGGCTGGCTGGGTTCAGGATAGCAGGGGGGCAATGCACAATACACCCCAGTGCGGGACGTTAGTGCAGAACATTAACCCCCCCCCCGCCCCCAAATAGAAAAAGAATTTCAATTAGATACCTAATGGCAAGTAATTAATTGTTTTTTTTAATTTTCGGCCAGCAAGAAAAATCCAACCGGTAGTCCGGAACACAACCAATTATTTTTTTTATGAAACACCTTGCTTTATTCATTCAATTTCTTTTATGACAAAATGAATTAAGGAGCTGATCAAAACCTCTTCATCTAGCCTTTAATTTAATTAGCTGCTCGTTTAAATGATAGTCATGATTAATTGTTCTGTCAGACCTTATTGTGAAGTAAAATGTATTTTTATAGAGACAAAAACGCACAGCCTTGCCAACGCCATAATCACATTGTAAATACACATGTGCCTTTCAAACATATCTTATAAACTTCCATTTACATAACAAAAAGTATATTATATTGAGTAATTAAAAAAACTTTTCATTGGTGCAGTGATCGTCGTTGGCAAGGTATCACCGAGTGGATAGAGAAAACATATTCTTCCGAAATTAGTGGAAATAAGTATCTTATTAATAATTTTAAAACTATGTCGACGAGCAAAATTATAGGTATTTGAAATATAATTCTTCCGTGACTTACCGCAGTATTGACTAGATGGTTTAATGACTCAAATTGTATTTGATTTAATTATAAAAAAATACATATCAGTCACATTGTAATAATTATTTAATTATGTTAAAATAAATCAGAGTGCAGTGTGTTCAGTTATAAAAATAAATATCACGTAACTTTATAAGAATTTAAAAGGAATTTGCTCTAATTTATTAAATAATTGTATATAAGTAAATAAGGTTAGTCGCTTGTATTATTGATTCATAATTATTTATATTGAACATAGTAATTAAGGTAAATATAATTATTACTCCATCAATTTTGCTGTATTTATTTTAGCAATAATGTATGTACCTAATTAAAAATTACATAATTTAAATAAATTTTTCATGCCACTGACTACAAAGTTTTTTTTCGTCTTTTTTTATTAGTAACCAGCGTGCGTAATGCGTAAAAGAAAAGTCTCATAGGTACGGTACAAGAAGTTATTTGCCACACAATGCTTAATACCGACGGTAGCAAAATAGATGCTACATAGAATTAACCAACAACTTAACTTAATTAACAACAAACCTCATAGCTCAGTTGGTAGTAGCTCTGCCTTCTGCGCTGTAGGCTGTGGGTTCGATTCCCACCCAGGACAAACATATTTTGTGTGATGAATATAGATGTTTGTTCTGTGTGTGTTGTATCATGTAGTACGTATGTATTTACAAAAAGTATTTAAGTATTCTATCCGTAATCATATTATATTCCCATATTACAATTTAAGTTATGCTTAGTTCGGGGCTAGATGGCGCTGTGTAAAAATAATGTCCTGTAACCTCAAAAAGACCCCGGAGTGCCACTTATACTCGCTTTTTAATATAAACTTAGTTTGATATTCATTTTGCAATGGCACATCCGTTGAGCTGGACCCTTACTGTGTAAGTCTGCATGGTTATCAACTTTGACTTCATTTGTGACATTCGAAACATAGCCTAGGCTTCATCTGTCACTTTCGTCTTTATTTTTAAACAACTATAAAGGTACTCAATTCTACGGTGTTTTTTTTTTAATATATTCCTTGGTTACTCAAAGACGCCTAGACCGATTTGATATTTTTTTATTTTGTTTGAAAGGTTCTTTTTTGCAGGTGGTCCCATTGTCATCAGGTCAGAATCTGATCTTGGAGAAATCGAGGGAACTCTTCAAATAAGTAAGAAAAATACGGACCCTATATTTGATGACGCGTCTGTCTGTCTGTCTTTACGTCCATCTGTCATCAAAATAATTGGAAAATTACGTCACCCATGTAAACAAAATTGTATCATATTCTTCATTGGAGTCGGTTTTCTTTTTAGTTTTTAAAACGTTTAGCTCTGGTTTGACTATTGACTTGAAGTTTACTGGTAATGGATTTCAAAATACGCAATAAGGCAACTGGTCTGTGAATGGATCAGCATAGGGAAGTCAGTCTTTCGATGCAAATATCAATGCTGGGTGTTGTTTTGTAACTAAAATCTCATTTTTAACCGCCTCTATGGTCTAGTGGTTCATCCGCCGGTATCAGACTCAAAGGTCTCGGGCCCGATCTCTAGAGGGTTCTAATTTGCGCTGTTTGGTTGGTGGTTGGCTTTGTTTAAGTTCGCCTAGCTAGCTACCACCATCTTACCAAAGTCGTGTGTTCCAGCATATTGAGATAACAAGCCAGTTCCTGGGTCTGTTAAAAATTCCGAATTCACCTAGTTTTTATTATTCTTAAACGAAATGGCTTAACATGAATTTTGGGTACCTTTCAGGTCGTGTACCAATGAACTTTTCGGTTCTTCAGAAGTTTATGTGCGCATTTGACACATGCACTTCATCTGACGGTGAAGGTCACATCGTGGGGAAACAGGCAGTATTACTATATAAGCGGTGATGAGCTTGGAACTGAATAAATATATTTGACTTTGACTTTGACTTTGACTTTGACAACTTGTCACGTATTGAGTAGGTACTAGCTACCAAACCGTGGTAATGTGCCACACTTAAGTTTACGTGCCTCTAGCTTACCACCAGTAGGTAACTTTCAAGTCCGCACGCTTTGAGTAGTAATCAGGTTGACATTCTTAAAAATAACATTACAAAACATACATCCAATGCGTTATATTTGAAAAATTGAAATCATTATTATACAGGCATTTACATACAAAAATAATCATCCAAAGGTTTACATAAAATAAAAATATAAACAAGTTCTAATAGCGGTAAGCTAGAACCTCTCTCTCCATAATTGTCCAGCCGTCCGCAAACAGATCCACCTGAGGTTGGTTGGCAACAAGTATGTTGAGGTTTCTTTGTGCTCTACAGACGGGGGATTCTTGCTGAGATACAGTTTAAGTTGACTGTTGAAGTAAGACATGTTCAAGTCTGCCTGGCTACCACCACCTTAACTGAGTCTGTCGGCATAATAACAATTCTAAATTGTTGTGTTCCGGTATTTAGAGGTAAGTTAGCCATTCCTCAGAATGTTGAGGAATCCGGGGAAGATGAGATTACAACTTTGGTCTTATCTTAACCATAACTTCAAACCAGGTGAAATGAAGACGAAGCGCTTCCCCGTCGCACAATAATAAAAAAATACGTAAGATACTAGCGATCAATATTTTACCGACAAAATATTACTAATAGACACTTATATATTTACCTGAGTATATTTTATTTATTTACTTACCAAACGATATTGTACTTTTGCGCCATCTCGTAGCATTTCAAAGTACCATAAGTTCTCAGCAGGCGGTAAACCTTACAACAACTACCGTCCTTCGAGACAATGGCTTTCAAACCAGGGGCCCTACCGCCGACGGCGAAGCCGATCTCCATTGGCTTAAAATTAGCTTCATGAGAACTAGAAACGATTTTTACCGTCAAATGTACTGAACGGATAGGTTTCATAACATGTGTACACTTTTAAGATGGGAAACGCCATTTTGGATATGACACATACCCGGTAGTAAAAATCGTTTCTAGTTCTCATGAAGCTAATTTTAAGCCAATGGAGATCGGCTTCGCCGTCGGCGGTAGGGCCCCAGCTTATTTTCGGTTTGGTCTGTATAAAGACGCGTTTGGTTCGTGGAAATTGACATAGATGTCACCACATGAGACAAATAATTCTCCTTGATGAGGTTAGGTGCTCAAGGTAGGACCTTCAAGGTATACCCGTGGTAGGATTTAAAAATGAACACATAATCATAAGTTCATTTGAGGATTTTTAATGATTTCTGTAATATTTTCTATCAATAACCTTCCACGAAAGTGGGCCGTTCGGTTTATAATTATTATTTTTTATTTCAAGGGTGTCAGCTCTAGACCTCGAGTCTTGTCTGGGCAAAGATTAGGTCATCAGTACTCTCTCGTATAAACGTAGTTTGTAGGATACTAAACAAACTTTGTGCTTTTCATAAAAACATAATATTACTTTTATATTTTCTATTACAGCCATTCTGTACCGTTGGCCTCTTCCAAAACTGGTAGGAATTGCCATAATCAACACATTTGGTAGATAAGAAAACATTTGATTGGTGATCGCAATTACAGTGCTTATTAATAATAATACACAGGAAGAAGCTGCTGCCCAAGTATTTTCCGATACTAGATATCGGAAAAGATACTATAGTATCGGAAAATAAAAATTAGATCCCTTTGTCAGCTTTTACGACATCCGCGGTCTGTTGGAGGGGTCGAAAATTATGACATTTCTCGAACCTGTTGTTTTCTCCGAGTTATCCTTAAAGTAACCGGATGGACAACCATCATAAAAAATATAACTTACTTTTCTTTATAACTGTATTTACATTCTTTCAAAACCTGCAAATGCAGATATGAATTTCTCCGACTGTTAGGGTTAGCCTCCTACAAATGTAGTGATACTTGTTTCTGCCTAGTCCCATTAAAATTGACCACTCTGTATAATACATAAAAGAAAACTTATTAAAGTAATTGAATAACACTACTGGGATTTTACAGCCATAAGCCTAAGGGACGTCGAATAATTCAACGTAGGTACGTCCCTGAGGCTTATAAAGTACAAACAGACTTATACGTATTTTGCATGGTAATATCTTAGAATTTGTCATGAAATCGCTACATAAATTGTTATTTTACAGGACTATAATTGCACACAGCGCCATCTAGCCTCTAGAAAATACTTACATAAGTACTTTATGATGAAACTAAACTTATCATACGAAACAACACCCAAACACAGAACAAACTTTTATCACAAAAATATTTGTCCTGTGTGGTAATCGAACTCACAATATACAATTCAGAAGGCCGAGCTACTGCCATCTGAGCTATGCTATTCTGAGTCTTAATATTGAATGACCTTTTGAATGATTATAATTAACGTCCCAGTTTGTCGTTCAAAGCTGTGGGTTCTGTGCGTGATCTGTGTGCGAAAAACCACAAAAAAATGTACAGTCTGACATTGCCCTCACACCCAACGTTCTTGACCGTTATATTTCGGTATGCTGTAACAATATACAGTTTATTACATCTTATCATATCATCTATTTATCCTTTACACTATGGCCGCTTGAAATTTAAATAAAACCGACCATGTGCAAAAACGCACACCGAGGGACCCACATTTAAAGGCAAATAAGCCGCAGTCAGTGCAAAGCAATTTTCCTGTGTTCACTTGGTGCCCTCTGGATAAGCTCACGCGAACGTAGACTTGCTTGTGCAAGTTCCTGTGCAAGTTTTAAGGTCAAAAGCTATTTCAAGTTTAAAAAGGTACACAAAACAAACTAGGTTCTCTGTTGTGGTACCTTCAAAGTATCATTTGCATCGGAAAGCCACACGACACGAACGACAAAGTACGTTTGTATAAGCGGCACTACTGTACATTCTTAAGTATAAGATTATTGATACAATAAAAGTAGTATTTGAGAGAAACAATAACTATTGATGTTGTTGTTATAAACAAAGTGTTGTGATTGTGAGAGCGGGTGACGCGCGCCGCTTGTACCAGACCATGTATATAGAGTTGAGACAATCATGTTTTTGAGGACTTTTTCCCGTTATCCTGAAATAATTTCCCAATATGTAGCTACAATATACCGGCTAAGAATTTCCCAATATCACACTACAAACGGCGAATTGTGTGTAGGACCCTTATTCATCCTACATGTCAAGGTAAAAAACACGCTGGTTCGCATTATGTTCTGGAGCATTCGTGTGCTTCGCGTTCACAGTAGGCAGGTTTTTGGTATTTGTTGTTTAACTACATCAAGGTAAGGACTATTATTACATCAAATTTCTTTTTTGATAGAGCATAAATGATCATTAATAATCGGGGAACATAATATAAAAAAATAAAATAGATTCCGACGAATTCAGAACCTCCTCCTTTTTCTGAAAGTCGGTTAAAAAGCACGTCTCATCAGGGTATCACTTTTTATCATTCGTCAGATAATCCGTAATAATCACATATTTTATTGTAATTAATGTCAACTGGCAACTATATGACTATAAAGATTCAAAAGATAATAGACCCTGTAAAGTTAGGTCAGACAAAAAGACTAACAGAAGACTAACCTAAAAATGATAAAATTCTCTAGGATCCCTGGTTTTTGGATTGTGCGTAAGTTAGTCAGCCACCACGATTTCATTCTTTCCAGCTTAAGTTTTCTAAGGATTATGAAATTAGTCACGAGTTACAGAAGTGCTACAAAAGTCCAAGTCAATGTTTCTTTACTCAGTAAATATGTTTAGGGTCATTTTGTTACGTCAAATCTACCACCTGTTCGGAATCGCAACCAGCATACAAGGAGAATGGCAAGAACCTCAGGCTAGTTAGCTTTTATGTAAACAAAAAGACAACTTAACGGCGTAAGAAAAGACATTTTACTAGAAAAGGATATTGCACGACGGGGAAGCATTCCGCCTCATCTCACCATGTCAAACTATGATAAGGCTGAAAGTGGAAGCAAACTTCACACGGAATCCTCGGCAGACTGAGGAACTGAGAATGAGGCTATGTTTCTTCTATTTTTCAAAAAGGAGCGTATTTATTCATTGTACATTTATTCATACACAGCACAGCGCAAAAAAAACTAGAAATTCTCGTACCCCATAGTTCTGTCAACAGAACTACATATAATAAACTGAAAATACTAGTACACTCAGTGTCAGCGACGGCACGGCAAGATTTTTAATATGTCAAGAAATATAACCATTTTCAGGATACGGTTATACCTATATAGAAACGGTGACGAGCGATTGACTAAGTTGAAGATGAAGCTGTTTGAAACCAACTATTTAAATTAATTTTGAGTAAAATTTTATGCTTATTTCAAGAATTTTCAGTCATTTTCTTGAATTATCGTATGTTCTATTTCAACAATGATTATCCAAAAAAATTGCAAAAAAAAAAAAAAAAAAGAACCTCTACCGAAATCAATATTCATACACAATTTAGGATTATGTAAGTACGCACGAGATCTACGGTAAACAACTTGCTCTTATTTTGGATTTTATATTTATCAGAAACAGCGTGTTGGACAGATTTTAAACAACTGCGGTTATTAATCAATTTCAGTATGCTGTAATTGCTGTAATAAATAAATAAATATTACAGCATATTAATTTCACACAAAGCCATCTAGCCCCAAACTAAGCATAGCTTGGAATATGGGAACTAGATTAAGGATAAAATATTTAAATACTTTTCTTTTCTAGTTCACCAACATACAAACACAGTACAGAAACATCCGATGCTTATCCATAATTGGCTTAAACTACATAGATTCCAACTTCACAACATTACACCGATATATATAGTTCCGAGAAATAGAACACATTCCGATCTAACAAAAACCCTAGCGGGAACGTAAAAAATGGTTTCTACCTGGGGGAGGTATTATCAGCTCTGTGGCCGCGTTCACAGTCGGGCAAGCAGCAGCTATCCGACGCAGCTCGCACACAAGCGGTCCAGCTTTCGAGCGGTTAACACGTTGGTTGGAAATTTAAGTTTCTGCTGGAAAAGTGTCGAAAATGAAGGTGACGGACGCCCTGTGTTATGCAGTTTTGACGGTGAGTGTATCATTCGAACTGTCAGCTTATTGAAGAGGTTTTGATCAGCTTTATTTATTCTGTCAGCAAACAAATTGATAAAAAAATATAAAATGAAAATTCTTTATTGTTCACCGGTATAGTACAAAAACAAACAAGGAGAACAATCAAAATACATAAATAAATAATAAATAAATATTACAGGACATTCATTTTACACAGCGCCATCTAGCCCCAAACTAAGCATAGCTTGTAATATGGGAACTAGATTACGGATAAAATACTTAAATACTTTTTGTAAATACATACGTACTATATGATACAACACCCAAACACAGAACAAACATCTATATTCATCACACAAATGTTTGTCCTGGGTGGGAATCGAACCCACAGCCTACAGCGCCGAAGGCAGAGTTACTACCAACTGGGCTATGAGGCTTGTCAAATAAAACATATTGTAACAATGGGTGGTATTTCTTAAAAAGCGATTTCTACCAGATCCTTTGTATGGAATTAACTGAAAAATATATTTCTAGGATCAAAAAACCTACTGATCTACTCGGGTTCGGAATATTTGTGTTCTTACTTGTATTATATTAGATCTTTTAGGAACAGAAAGTTGAAGATGTATTCAATTTGGATTCAACGTCAGTTAGATGGAGCCTCGAAATCCTTCATCAAACAAAATTATTCAATGTGTAGGTAGCGTCGGATTTATTTAGGATTCAAATATTATGTAGCTGACTGCTATGGTAAGATAAGAGTCAAGTGTTATATTTTAAGACATTTTTCGTCGAACGAATATGCCAGTTAAGTTCCGTAGTGGGTTTAAACGTCGTTGATAAGTCCGATTATTATTTTAGAACCAGAAATAAAGAAGGACGCTGCATTTAGCTTATCAACGATTACTGTACCGAAATCGCAGCAAAAAATGACAAGAAAAATTTCGCATCGGTGCGAAATATACCATTAACCAATGTTATTTTAGAACTCAAACCGTCTTCAACGTATATCGAAATCTACCGAAAAGATTGGGACGGCAGAAACGACGGCAACGGCAATACTTTAGATTCGACAATACCGCCAAGATTCTGACTAGGATATATCTGACTGGTAATCGACTTGAAGTTTCCCTGATCACGCTTTTAAGTAAGCAATGAGGCGTATATATATATAAGGTTTCAGCCGTATGTACGCTGTGTTGTGATCCATATTTCTTCAAAAGAGAATAAAGAGAGGCTTGAGAGGTAGTCTCTCGCCATCCTCATCCTTTCCAGGGCAAATTTAAAGGTCAAAACATTCTAAAAAAACAGATGTTACATGTAAATTGTATGATTGAAATCGTTTTTTTCTCAAAATCTTAATAAGAGCAAAAACGCTCTTCTTAAGATTCATAAGATTTAGTTTTTCGTTTTTTAAATTTCTTGAACGGGTTCTAGAATTGACAAAAAGCTAACTTATAAAACCGTACTAGTCGGTGTTATACGTTAGCTTTTTTCTTAACCTTATCTACCCCATGAAGATTGCAAATTCAAGCCAAAAATTGTGTCTCGGTTCTTTATATCTTGATCTTCCTATCTTTCTTCACCTTAAATTGAATCTATATTTTAGTTATTAAAATTGTAAATTTTAGTAATAATTACTTATTTGAAATAAAATGTAAGAATAATAATTTATAATGTAAACAAATAATAGTAATACAAACCGATAAAAAATATATTAAAATAATATATAAATCAATGTATGTTACAAACTTGCAAAGCGATTCAACGTATAATATGGATTGGTAGAACAACATTATGATTTGAAGACATGAAATATGTTAATTAGTTTAATAATTATTTACTTAACTAAATATTTATTTATACAAAACCATGGATGGGGACATAACCATTAATTTAATGCTAATAAACAGCTTATTTTTAATTTTAATTGAGTCATTAGCAATAATGACTAATGAAGACAGACGGTTATAATATTACCTACTTTGTAATTATGCCGCCAAAATCATCATTGACCCAATATTACTTTTATTACACTATAACACTCAATTTGAACTTGAATACTTATGTATAAGGAGTTGGAGCACGGCGCACGTCTAAGCAAATGTCGCATTTTTATTGGTCGAATAAACGAAATCATTCTAGAAATTTAACTAGATTTGAGGTGATTATTACAATGGTCTCCAAATTCCGCGGATTTACTTCCGCTATCCCACAGAAAACATTCACTTTCTAGGATTATAATTATATATTACATTTCATTAATGTAGGTTATAAGTTATATTGTGGTCTATAGTGAAAATGTTAAGGAAAAGCCTGACCATTTTATGTGACTTTTTTTATAAATGATGGGTTAGCTCTTTCTTGTCTAACTTTAGGCCAGAGCAATACTTCGATGACAGTTTTCTAAGAAGGCACTGGGTCTTCCCCGCACCAACGAATTACTGCTAACCGTTTGGCGCCGGACTTCAGTAGAAGGTGGTGGACTAGGTGGATCTTTACAGGTCCTACTACCAGTGTATCATTCAAACATAACCACAAGTAAAAGCCTGTTGCTTGGGGCAGACAACTAGGAAGTAGACCACACCTTCCCCATTTACTTCACCCAGAATCCTCAACAAACTGAGGAACTGGTTAACTCTGTATGCCAACATATCAATTAAGATTTTTTATCATGGCGACAGACTGAAGTAAATACAAATACCAAAGCTCCTTACGAATCCTCACTAAAAAAACTCACCTATGCTTCCTAGAGAACTCTAGTGTACGAAGACTTGAAGACTACCTACCTATGCTTTGTCTGTCAGTTTTTGTTAACTTCAATTTCAACTTCAACTTCTTTGATTTTTCGTGCAACCGTTTTATCGATTCTGTTAGTGGAATAGTACCTAATGATAACTGTAGATCATCTGTTGTATTTACTTTTTTACTGTATTAATTACTCCGCAAGTAAGATTGAAATATGACAATTCCACTATCTCTCTCGCATGGAATCGTTGATTTGATTTTTGATTTGGCGTGCAACCGTTTTATCGATTCTGGTAGTGGAATAGTACCTAATGATAACTGTAGATCATCTGTTGTATTTACTTTTTTACTGTATTAATTACTCCGCAAGTAAGATTGAAATATGACAATTCCACTATCTCTCTCGCATGGAATCGTTGATTTGATTTTTGATTTTTGATTTGGCGTGCAACCGTTTTATCGATGCTGTTAGTGGAATAGTACCTAATGATAACTGTAGATCATCTGTTGTATTTACTTTTTTACTGTATTAATTACTCCGCAAGTAAGATTGAAATATGACAATTCCATTATCTCTCTCGCATGGAATCATTTTATCTCATTAAACGCCCACACTAGCATCACAACACGCAAACTATAATACCAAATCCATTGTGACTGCTACAAATCTATCAGTGCTAAACATACTGTAGAGTATATTTGAAAGCTAATACAATATTTCACGCTTAGAACATTCTTCTTCTTTGTCGGCATCCAGTCAACTGATCCTGTGGGATAAGATAAGAACAGGATCAGCTGACAAAAAAACCCACTCATCCCATGGGATAAGTTAATAGCGGGATCAGCTGATTAAAAAGCCCACTCATCCCGTGGGATAATTTTAAAGCAGGATCAGCTGACTAAAAAGCCCACTCATCCCGTGGGATAAGTTTAGAGCAAGACCAGCTGACTAAAAATCCCACTCATCCCGTGCGATACGTTTAGAGCGGAATCAGTTGACTAAAGAGCCCTCTCTTGGCAGTGGTTGCGGTCATTATTTAGGATTCGTGGTACGCTTGACAATCCACTATCATTCTTGTCTCACTAGCTTTTCTTGTGCACTGGTTTCGGGGACTCCAGTACAAATGTAGTTAGCCGTTCATATCACTTTTGCAGATATAGGATAGGGATAGTCTAGATTTGCATCGCTACATTTTTTCTAAAAACATTACGTAGCGAGGATCACTTTCCAAGCTATCATATTATTTTTAAAGTTTTTTCATGTCTTTTTTATGTCATCCATATTTATGAGGTCAGGCGCTCGAAATAATAGTATAATTAAATTATTTTATTCAAAGTTAAAGCTAAGCTAAATAGCGTTTGTATGATAAAATAATATTTACTTTAAAGCGATTTGGAAAAGCCATGGAAACTTTAAGTATCCATCTTTAGCAATATTTCATTTAAACGGAGTGGATTGTTTCAAAATAATATACCAACGTTTATATGGCAGAGCGGTACTACCTGGTACTTTTTAAGGTATGTCATTATAACAACTTGTAAAATCGTGACTTCGCGATATTCACTAAATATCCAACCTGTGCCGTATAATTCTACTATTTTTAAATTCTTATCTGTCCACTGTTCTCACGTTACCGTAACATTGAAAGTGGACCAGAGGACTTAGCATGAACGTGAAATAAAGCGTATAAAACGCTTTGAATCGCTAACGATCATGATGTGATGACCTTGTTTTATCTCAAGTAAAATCTCATATATAATTGTAACAATCTCTCTCTCTGACCGCCTCCAACCGTTATGTTATACGAGAGGCACACTATATCTGACCGAGGTCACGACCTATTGCGGTAAGTCTTGTCGCCAGCAGAATGTATAAAGTAGCTTGGTACTCAAGCGAGTAGTCGTGAAGCAAACAGTTAAAACCATCCATACAGAATGGAACCAAAGCTGTCATGGTCGCTTACCATACGCATCCCCTGCTGATAGCTTTCATTCCAACTAGGAACGTTATAGAGGCTAACTACCATATCACCAGAATAGTAGACTCATTAATCGGGGCACAAAGCACGCTTTGGCCTGCAGCTGGTAACTGGCGTAAATGTAACATTGCTTACCTTATTCATGAATGACTAGCTTTTGACCGCGTCTTAAATAAATAAATATTACAGGATACTAATTACACAAAGCGCCATACAGTCCCGAACTATAGATAGCTTGCAATATTGGATCTAGATTTTGGATATAATACTTAATATACTTTTTATTTTTGCTTTACTCGCGTGGTACTGGATAAAAGTAGTCTTTGTCGTTTGTGTTTCCCACGGCATACACAACATCCATGCTAAATTTCATTATGTAATTCTGTTCAGTCACTAAGTCGTTAAAAAGTTACAAATAAACATACAATTTGAAGGGTATGGTTGCCGGTGAAATTACGGGCACGCGAGGCTTAACACTTTAATGCCTCAAATTGGGCGCAATGCAGTGCCGTGTAGGCTATGTTCTTTGTGGATGTGACCTACGCATTAAGGCATTGTTAAAGGCAAGAGATGCACTTAACATCAGGTGGGCTACTTACTTGTCCCGTCTCTTAGTTGTATAAAAAAAAAAAACGAAAACGAATTTTATGATTCAAAGCTTACCTACCTTATCGCTAATATGATGCGATACTAGTGAAAGTGGTCGATAGTTGTTCATAAACCACTCATGCTACGGACTCTAGGTCACGTCCGTGACATTCAACACTTGCTGGTCACTATAACGTTGTGTCATGTGATACGCAGAGAGTAGGCTTAACTACATTTGGAAGTATTATAGTAGCATACAAACAGCGAAGACCTCTACCTCATATTATACCTTACCTAGATATAATCAGGGAATATTCAGCAGCGTCCATATTACAAATCATAATTAATAATTTGTTTATTCACAATTTATAACATAAGGCAATCATCACACAATATCCTATTTGCCATAAAATACTGGTTCCATTTGGACATGATCGGGAATCAAACCTTAGACATTGTAACCAACGATCGCGTGAAACATACTTATTTTTAAATGAATATTGGTATTTTCCTCATGGTCCTACTTTTTTCTCTTGATAGTGGGATCAAGAGGATGACTATCCCATATTATTGTCTAAAAGCTAACAAATAACTAGTAAGGTCTACCCATTACCAGCTCGTAAGCATCTACTATTGTTCATGGATCTACATCCCAGGATTTTTCCTCTTTCCTTTTTGGTCTCTATGATTGGAGTTTAAGATCACAGTGTTGAATTTACGGATCAGAGAATGCTGTACATATTGGTTATCTTGTACGACCCCCAATGATCCGGATCGGCCTTGTCACGGAAAAGAATCGAGTAGTTTCAAGTTAATAAATAAATATTACAGGACATTAATTTCACTCAGCGCCATCTAGCCCCAAACTATGCATAGCTTTTAATATGGGTACTAGATTACGGATAGAATACTTAAATACTTTTTGCAAATAATAATACGTACTATGTGATACTACACCCAAACACAGAACAAACAATTATATTCATCACACAAATGTTTGTTCTGGGTGGGAATCGAACAGCCCACAGTCTACAGCGCAGAAGGCAGAGCTACTACCAACTGAGCGATGAGGCTTGTTCTCATATCAATTCTCGACGAAATGAGCCTATTCAATAATTTTCCTACCAGACAAAAGTTTAGGGTAAGCTTATATAAAAAAATAATTATAGACTTTTTACCTACTCGATACCTTCTCCATTGAATTTAAATATTTACGGATTATGTACACATCAAAAACGATTACGGATTTCACCGTAATACTAGATTTTTCTAAGTATTTAACTTAAGCCGGTTTCGAGCAGAGAAAGTTATTTTTTTTGCTTGAATCCACAAGAGGTCAAGGCTTTTGCAACTGCTAATAATAAAATTAAAATAAACATAATATTCTTCTCTTTGCCGTGACGGTCGTAGTTTAAGTTTCGACCAACATTCAATAGGCTTTTGATAATGTAAATCATCAGGTATGCATTTACCTCTATTTTGTAGTGATTATTTGAGCGTCACAAAAACGTATCCATTTTTAACAATAGAGGACTCAGGCACTGCAGTATCTCAGGGTCTTTTCATACTCCTTAATAATTTATTTATGCACAACTTTTTTTGGTTCCACATTGTAAACTATTGCCCTATATTATAGCAATAGCAGTATAATTGGATTTATATTTATCTGTTTGTTGGTTTATTTCCACAACGGATAATCGTGATTTTTAACTCGAAAGAAATTTGTGGGTCGGAAATGGACAGACTTTTATTCAGAAAACGCTCAATTTCTATGGGATCACAGGAGAGGGCTACTAGTACCTTTACAACCTATATCTATATATTTACCTTCGAAACCTTCAATGAGTCAGCGCTTCTGACATATTTTTAAATTGTCAACTTGCACTGAGAAGGTTAGCGTTCTTATGGACATGTCATGTGGAGAGATAAAAGTATACAGTAGGTTTGGATACAGATGGACGTAGGATTTTTCATACTACCAAGGTGTTAAACAGGTTTACGGTAAGCGGTACGGTACACATCAAAAACACAGCACTTTATATACAAGATGAACTTTTGAGACGGGACAGTAAGTACCTTAACCGTAATAGTTACAGGAAAACGTTCTTAGGAGACTATCCGTAAAAGGATCAATAGTCTCTATTATCACTAATTTCTTGCTGACTGTACATCTTTTCCAAAATCTGAGAATGCAGTTAAGATAATCTTATAAATTTATTGATAGTCTCCTAAAAACGTTTTCATCAACACATCAACAGCCCTTAAGTGTCCACAGCTGGACAGAGCCTCCTCCAGAGCTTTAGGGTTTTGCCATAATCACCACGCTTGGCAGGCAGATTGGTGATCAAGTCAAGTTATTTTTTTTTTAATTGATCGACGGGGATGTGCTTGGCCTTTATCTCACCTAATGTTTCAAGTTATGATAAGGCCGATGGTGGAAGCGCACTTCACCCGGAATCCTCGACAAACTGAAAAACTGGCTATCTTACCTCTAAATGCTGGAACAATTTGACAATTGTTAGTACCTAGCCAGGCGGATTTAAGCAAAGTCCTACCACCAACCAAACCAAGCAATATTTTACTCTCCTTGGGGATCGAACCCGGGACAACTGGATCTGACACCTGTGGGTGAACCACTAGACCGAGGTGGTTAATTATAATCAAGAATTTCAAGCCCATATCAGAATCATTGCTTAGATTGAAATCTCACAAATCTCCACTTTTTAGCAACAAACAAAAACAAGTATAATTGTTGAGGCTTCTCACGTAATTATATAACTTTCAATACCGGAACAGCTATTTAAACGGTAATAATGAATTATAACGGAAAACTATGGGAATGTACCTATTGATTGTGTGTACTTTCTTGACTAAGAAAGTGGATTGTGTTAAAGAATGCAATTCTAGTAATGTTGCGTTCCTTACCACATGGTAACACAATCCACTTTCTGATAGAAGGCATACTTTCAATAAAAAATATATAATATTTTTATTGCACAAGACAAGTAACGCATTAAAACTATTAGTGAATTTACGTTTTACTTATGTTAAACACTAGCTGTACCCGTGCTTCGCTACGGCAAAATAAGTAAAAGGAATGGCTGTAATACCTGGCTATATTATAGGGGTAAAGAACGACAGGGTAGTTTCTACATGGCCCGTCCCGGTAATGCTGAAATCTTATGTCCAGATGCTATTCATTATAATATTAGGTATAAAAATATAGTATGAAGAATAAGGAGAACCTGGTGCTTAGTATCATTGAATTTCGAATGCCACCAGCCCTGGACATGATCTGCACTGGCTGGTTCGGAAATCACTAAGGCGACTACGGACTCAAGTTGGCCACTGCCGTAAATATCTAGCCAGGTGGGGCATAATATACTTTACACATATACTATATATATATAATATACCTCGAGCGCACATTGCTAGTGTGGAGCTCCCACCTTCTTTCTTGCCCGCTATGCCTCGTCGAGCAGTGGAGGTTGCTTGGTCGAGAAATGATAAGTACATCAAATGAAAATGAAATGAAAATTAAATCTTTCAAATTACATTTATAAACTTACCCCCTTTCAACTTTTCCCCTAAGGAGATAAATTTCCTAAAAATATAATAATCAAATTTATCACACATACTCAATTTCAACTTGATCGAATGAAACTAAATATTTTAAATTTTAAGACTTTGCCATCTTTCACCTTTTAAAAGTTTTTTAAAAGGGGATGATAAAACATGTATGTATTATAATCTCAATAGTTAACATATTTTCTTAATCAAATTATTAAGATTTTAGATGCATAGAGTTTTGCCCCATTTCACCCTTTCATAGCAAGACTTTCTGTTTTTTTTTTCTAAATAGGCATTTAAATTATAATAAAAACATACTTAATTTCAACTAGACCGGATCAAATAAAAACATATCTCCGTACAAAAATATTTGCTCCATGTCACCCTATAAGAGGAAGAATCTCAAAGAACTTTTTTAATTAATTAGCATTTCAAGTTACTACATACCTACATGAACATTTTCAAACGAATGAAACTAAAAATTTTGAATTTTCTAGAAACATTTCAAGATTTTTTGCCCATTTCCCTCTTTTATAGGTATCATAAAAAAGTTAAGTTTTTAAATAGTCTTTGAAACTCAAATATGTTGATACCTATATAAAACATTTAATCTAAATCGAATTATAAAGATTTAAGATGCATGTTTTGCCCCATTTCACCCTTTAATAGTAAGATTTTCTGTAACGTGTTTTATAAATAAGCACGAAGCTATAATGAATACACATACAAAATTTTAAGTCAATCGGATCATAAATAAAGCTTTTGCATGCAAACTATTTCACCCCATTTAACCCCCTTAAGGGAGGAATTTCCTAAAATCCGTTCTTAGTGAGCACTTACATGTCACAGTGGCAAATTTCAAGTCCGTAGGTCGTACAGTTTCGGCGGTAGCGTGATTATACCTACCTACCTACCTATCACGTCAGTGGTAAATCGAATTTATTTAATAGATAGATAGAATAAGATTCGATATAAGATATTAATATATTCACAAACACAACAAATAATGTACAATTAAACAAGCTATGTATACAAACGAAGCCCAGACCAGTAACAAACAGAAGCGTACCCAAGTCACAAGGCTTCATTGCCACGCTGAATAGCTATGCTAATTCGCTGGCCTAAAAAAGCGGTCCTTGGCCCGTGACCCATGGGCTGGCTCTGATCTTAGAATCAGGTTGTCTTGAAGAAATCATTCTTAGCGATAAGTGTGATCCATCTCTTTAGCGGTTTTTCCAAGGCAACAGTATCACTTTTGCAAGAGGCTACGGCTGAATGATGAAATCACTGGTGGTAGGATCTGTAAAGTTCCACCGGGCTAGCAACCAGTTTTCCGTGTTTAGTCGATGCGTGGAAGAGGAGGAATCCATCAAAAGCAAGTCTGAGGATACTTGCTCTGGCCTAGACACTGACTTCTACGCTTAGATTTAATCCATCATGGTCAAGAGCTATATAGCCATCATATATATTTCAAATAATAGCATCCTTACCCTGAGTATTAACTTTACCTGATAGAAAGTGGTTTTCAATGTATTTATTTAAATTATAGAGTTCCTAGTACACGTAAATTACGAGCTACCGGCTTCCAGAGTTGATCCTATTAGCGTGAGCAGTACATTTGTCATTTTACTGAGTGTCAGAACTGGTTCTCCAGCATACCGTGGCACGTCGCCGATATCCTTCCGGCAGTTAGAAATAACTTCGTGAGGAACTGAATTTTAATCTTCGTTTCTTTATTTTAATCTGATGACAGCTTTTTCGATAGATTTCTTATGTTCGTGTTTACCACCAAACGGCTATTGCAATCCAGTAAAACTGTCAGGATTATTAAAAGGTATGCGCGATTAAGATCCGTTTCGTATTCAATGTATGTACTTAAGATCAATTTTCCAGAAATATTTATTTAAGCTTGTGCATGCTCATAAGCAAAGATTTATTAACAATTGAATGAACTAAGATCAATTTTCCAGAAATGTTGTTTTAAACTTGACACATTTGGTAACAACCTTGTAAAACTTTACGAGCACTACCAGTCTTTAAACATGGCTCATTCAGACTTTAAGTGGTTGTCACAGGTCGAGCTGAAGTGACAGCGGGCCGGCCATATTTACCAGCGTCAGGGCAAGCGTGACCCTCAACGGAGAGTCTACGCAAGCATACCTCTAGTATAATAGGACGCCCTCCGATAGAGATGTACCTCCGTACAGTGGCGGGAAGATAGTGGGTGCTAAAGACCGAAATTCGGTGGTCTAAAACATTGTTGACGATGACGTTTCCTATTCTACACCATATCATTTCATAGTAATTTACACATATCCCATAACTCTTAGGCTAAACAAGTGACAGTATCATGACAACACCATAACTTTCGCTTTTCAACCATAATGAGACAAGTCGCATTCGCCATTGCGTGTAATGCCAGTCTATTTGCGTGGATTAGTGAGGTATATGTCATTTTAATTTGCCGTGATTGTTATATAAGTAGGGGGTGAGGGATTTGGACGATTTTTTATTATGCAATGATGTCTATTAAGCTATACAGAATGATAATTTAGAGGGCTGGGTATGTTCAACAATAAATATATATTGGCTGAACACTATGGCTGTCAGACTGACTCCTCCACACATCCTAAATTTTTTGAGGATTCCGTGTGTAGTGCACCTTCAACTTCGGCCTAAAATAACTTGAAATCAGGTGTGATGAATGCTAAACGCTTCCCCGTCGTACAATAAATAAAAATCTTGAAATATAGGGCGTTTCCTCTTTGCCGAACTTTTGCCACGTAGAACTAAGTTTCCTCGTTGCCTAACTCATGCATCACAGAGGGATAACACTCAATAAGTTTACGGGAATAGGGTATTAGGTATACGGCGAAGGATAGTAAAGGGCGCGACATTACCAAGTCCACCAGAATCCACCGGGCTCACATAACGCCTGTAAACAACGCACTATTTTGCAAAATGCTCTTTTTTTTACTTTATTGTACGACGGGTAAGCTCTGTGGTTTTCATGATGACTGTTTGTTTCTAAGATAATATTGCTATTAGTTATGGCAGCCCTTTTGGTAGGTTCGCTCTACCATAGGCTTCATCCTTTGAGGTCAAGAGCTTTCCCATTATATCTGCCCACGTACATCCACTGCTGAACATAGGCCTCCCCCAACTGACGCCACAAATAGTGATACCGAGCCTCCTTCATCCATTGACTCCCCGTGATCGACACAATGTCGTCGGTCCATCGAGTAGGGGGTCTTCTCACAATGGTCCTCATACGAGAATCTTTACTCCCTAGCGGTTATCAGCTCTAAAAGGTTATGTGGCCAGCCCACTGCCACCTAGAAAGCTTACCCATTTCTTGTAAAAATGATTGTGAAAATGTTAAAATCCATAATGAGAATATTATTTTTCAAAATGAACTGAATGATACATACAGCTGCATTTGATTTAGATTAAGTTAACTAAGTTCTAATAAAATTGTCATCGAGTTTCAAATATGGCGTGCGATGCCTGTGTCTTGGGGCTTAATAGTCTACTTAAATAATAACCGGTTAAATCATCACCTTCGATTAACCCAGACAATAACCATAACGCCAACTAACCGTTAAACTAACATCGCTCGTTCCGAACTGTGACCAATTTCACTTATCGAAAGTGTGAAAAGCAAACTCGACCATTTCTTTCCATTTTGATGGGTTTTCTTTTTTTTCGAATATGTGGAAAAGTTGTAATGTTATAAGCCACCTCCATCTACCAAATGGTTATCAACTACTAAGCTCGCACATTGTTTTACATATGTCATTTAATTTACAATACAAAAACGCGTTTTATGAATTGAGTTAATTCTTGACATTGTTGACCCAGAAAGAAGTTTCAATAAATAAACCGTTATTCCCAGTTCCATTGGATAGTTCTTTTGACAAAACTACTGGGAACTTTGAAAGCTGAAAACTTTCAAGTCTCTAAGACCACTGGATTGGGCTGTTTGTCAGTCAGCTACACGACATCCTTATATATTTATATACAGTGTCGTGAACAGTTTGTACCGATCCTTTATGTATGCAAAAACAATTGTGAGTACTCAGGTTCTCTTTGAGGACCCATCTATAAAATTAGTATCCTTGATACCTCGTTAAGTCTCTATGTTTTATGATAAGAAAAGATTGGTAGAACCAATGCGTTGTTTATTTAGAAGCCTTTTTAAAAGATTGAAGAACAGTAAATATTCTAGAGATGCCCTTAATAAAATCAAATTAATCTTGAAAGTGTCGACAGAAGACATGCGGTTAAAAGTTGAGGTCATTAACCCTGCGCTGAGGCAGAGCTGCCTTCCTTCGATGCGTTCTAATGTACCATCTAATTTGTATGCAGGCTTTACTACAGAACTGGATGAGTATTATCTGTTTTCCTTCCGGAACCCACCGAGAATACGGATACATTTTGAGCAGGTTATTTTCATAGGTTCTGTTCGAGTCTTCACCCATGTTTTTCTTAGCCAAGAACATTATCTGTGTAAAGTTTCAGTTCTGATAGTTTTGGCGTGAATGAGGAATCAACATCCAAGCTTTCATCCATTCATTAAATATCTATTAAAACGGCATCGTTTCAGCCATTCCATGGGAATTTTCATAAAATAATTTCTTAATGCACCCCTACACTAACAAAGGACTATCCTGAAAAAATTAAGTCTCTATGACCTCCGGTTTGGACTGTGCATTTATTGTCAATCAGTCAGCAACACATTAGATAAAAAAAATTCACGGTGTGCTCTCCCACCTGCCAAGCGTGAAGGTATACGTTGCATGTGAGCCTCCTTCTGTTTTGAAGGAACCTCATTTAATACGCCCTTTAAAGACGCCTGAGTTGCAGTTATAAAACGGTTTGTTCGTAAACTTCTCGTGTTAAATTTTTTACCACCGTTTTTGAGTATAAGTCTATGTTTGAAATTTTATAATAGCACCTTGTATTGTAACCACTTCAACAGAGCGCCGTAGTACCTACCTAGTAACCGCTCAGCAAAGAGCCGCACGAGCCCAAAATTAGCATTTATTCAGATTAGCCATTTCGTTTTCGGCGCCTCACCCTAAGCATCTGCGTTTCTAACCAGTAGCCTTACCATGAGATACTGAAGTACATCCATCTGACGCTATAGTCGTATGTTGCAGAATTTTGTGAAGTATTACTTTAGCTTCGGCGTCGCTCGAGTACTTTCACTTGTGGTGCTAATTACAATTCATTGCATTTTAGTTCCTAATGAACCATTGAAGCGCTGTTCTAGTTGTCATACAACTGTTTAACGCGGACGGTAGCGAATACCGATTACAAAAACTCATGGTAAACTCAAAGCAGATACATAATTGTGCACATTTAAATACAATGATGATGTAGACATAGACACCAAAAGCCCTCTAAACAAAGTCAAAATTTACATTGGTACCTCCTTTTCTTAGTTTGTTTTGCGCCAAGTAACATTTGCTGTTTTGCAATCTATACAAATAATTGTCAGTTTGTTTTTTATCTTTCTAAACAGTGCTTGGCCTTTATCTTACACAAGTCATGATAAGGCCGAAGGTGGAAGCGCACTTCACCCGGAATCCTCAACAGACTTAGGAACTGTCTATAATCCCTCTAAACGGAACAACAATCATAATTGTTGACATGGCGTCTGACATTGATAAGATGGTGGTAGCTACGAGTAGCCAGGCAGACTTCAAACAAGCCTTACCACCAACCAACCCGAGCAATGATTAGTCCCCCTTTGGTTACCGGTAGGCAAACCACTAGATCATAGAAATGCGTCATTTCTGATTTTGATATATAAAGGCTTACTCTGTTTTAATGCTTATTTCCCCAAACATGCACTATACAAATCAGAAAAATATGCTTCAATTCTTTTTATTATTTTTTCTTAATTTGTTTGGCTACGTCTGCTATATTACTGTAAAAATGACCTGCACCCTTATTCTGTAAGACAAATCGTGTTTAACGCGCCCGCGTTACGATATGTCAATACGATGATACCATGCAGATCTCGTAACGCGGGTGCGTAAAGACACGATTGGTCATACAGAATAAGGGTTCAGTGGTCTCTTGACTGACATGGCGTCAGGTCCAGAATCTACGCAAGTGAAACTGCGTGGGTTTTACTACTATTTCACAAACATATATGCTTCAAAGTGACCCCTGGAGATTGATATTAGCATAAAGGAAAGCATTACAAGTTTTGGTTGGACAATGAGTGTCGTAAAGTGTATTTCCGATCGAATTCATAACTATATGGTAATCGGTAGAAATCTTTACCAACTCATGTTAACGAAAATGTTTATGTACGCATTAATTCAAAGCTTTGGAACAGATCAAACACTTGATAGTCAAGATTACTGAAACAACAAGAAAACATTACTCAAGAGTAAAATATAGACAGGTAGATGTCATAAAATATTGAATCTCTTTCCAGTACAATCTTAAATTATCAGGATGGGCATTCCAATTTATGATGACCCTCAATTTTCTAATAAATCCTATTAATAAGTGAATTAACAAGTAACTAATTAAATAATTACTTGTACCTACTAATACACCGATCACCTACGCGTCTGCCAAGTGTAGTGGTCCCTAGATATAACTGTAAATTTTACGCATCAATTTTTACTAAATCCTTTTTCACTCGCGGAATCTCTAGGCTGGTTCAACTTAATAACTTAGCGGGTTTATCATAATATTATGCGGTTCTTTTTTCAAAATCTGGATTAGGTGGGATCTACCTCGAAGTGGTCTATCCCAGACAACAGAATAGTTGATCTTTCAACTTATTGCTGAAGAACAGCATCACGCAGCTTGCTGAGTTCCGAAGGTGCATTAATGTCAATGTAACTTCTGGGAAAACTTGCTCCATTTTAGACCATACTCGCTCAGATTATATCTAGGCAAGCTTTGAGGTCACCAGACCACAAAACTTATCCATTTCAAATAAAACAAATCCTGATTAATATCAAAATAATATGAATAAGTAAACCGATATTTTTTTTGTGCAATCATAATGTTTTGATTAAATGATATAGGTGCCTAGGCAATCATGATATTTGCGTATCATGTTTGAAATTAACTTAAATGGCAACACTAACTTTTAAAATATACAAAACAATAAAGTGTTTTTCTACAACCTAGGTATAACATCATCCCGTTGAAGTCAGGTTAAGCAATAAAAGCCATTCAAAGTGAAAGCCAAAGACGGGAACGGCCGTGATAGCTCGCAATAACGTTCCCTAAATAATCATAATCCAAAGTTTCTAGAAGAATATTGTGCTAATCTTAAATTTTAATTTTTCAGATAACAGTGACAGTAACATGCATCCAAGCTGAAGGCAGTAGTAACAAACTAGAAGAACAAAAAATGGATAGGAGGCTCAGCCGACGAGAATCCACCGTTTTCATAGACAGCACGCCAGGAGAGAGATCTTACCACAAACCAAAGGTCATTTACAGAAAAATATCCAAACAGAGATTCGCTCCACCTCAAAGCAATTATGGCCCACCCCGACCAAAGTACGGCCCACCTAAGCCGAGCAGGAAACCAGCAAAGAAATACAGAGGCAAAGTCCAGCATAAATATGGAGCCTTAAGTCACAAAATGAGGTCTCCGAAACCAAGATACGGACCGCCCAAACGACATGCTACGAAGCCCGCTTACGGACCTCCGAAGAATAAGAGTCCGAAGCACAATATTTTCCTTTCTACATCCTACCAACCAGAACCCATGGGTTTCGGAGAACCACCATCAAACTTCGACGACCACCGCTCAGTCAAACCCATATATGATGACTTCCAAAAAGCAGCTCAAGATGATTTCAGAAAACCAGGATTCGGTGATTATCAGACCACAAGTTTTGGCGACATACAGAAACCAGAATCTATAGGGTTCACCGCTTTCCCAAAACCCAGTTTCAACCCTCACAAACCGAACCATGACAACTTCAACAGACCAAACTTCGAAGAGTTGCCGAGTCCAAGCTACGGGGAGCCACCTGTAGATTCATACGGAGTTCCGATCAAAGCGAACCTACACGACTTGACGTTTCCCACGGCCCAGACATTCCAAGACCCCACGAGCCTCTTCGATCAAGATACCTTCGGCAGTTTCAAATCGTGGAAAAGTTTTCAACAGGACCAAAACCTAGACAATAAAATAGCATTTTCGAAGAACATGCCTTCCTTTGCAATGCCTGAAAGACAAAAGGAACCCTCAGCACCAGAAGACCCAGAAGAATTGGAATTGAACTCGTACTCAGATATATACAACTATAGGCAAGTAAAGGAAAATGCCAGGAAGAAGCCATATCACAGCGTGAAGATAGTAAAAAAGCCGTGGAAAGGGCAGAAAAAGCAGCCGGAGGATGATATTATAGTTGGGGGTCAATATGCAGAGCCGCCTGCTAGATACGTGCCAAAATTCCAGCCCAGTGCGCCGATGTTCACCAGCGATGACGACTTCGCTCCCCCTGGACACCTGTCAGACCCAGAACTAGTAGCCTCTGCAACAAACTCACCGTACGTTAACTATAAGAACAGTAACATGGCATTCAGCCCACAAAACCTAAACGATGCATTTAGTATAGTTGATAAATAAACAAAGCTATTATAGGTAAAGTTATGCATATGTATTTCCGGGTATATTGTTTCTGTCTATTGGAAACTTAAGTATTCAATTGGGTACCCCTCGTGTCGTGAACCTACTCTATGTTTAGTCACATTCACAGTAAGATGTAAGTATTAAATTATGAATATAAGTGAAAACTGTGTTTTGATTTTAATTGTATACACCTTAATTCTCGTACTAGTACGTGTAACCACGAGAAAGGCCGTCACTGCTCAATACCTTTAACAATTTGGACAAAAGATTCTAGCTTAGTACCATTACTAAAAATATAATGTTAACGAATAAAAGACCGTTGTAATAATTAAAAGTTAAATTTAGTGCAATTCGCTTAAACAAATTATTGTATCAAAACTTAAACGAATCTTAACTAACAAGACTTTCTCAAACTAGAGTATAATTATAATGCTATTCTAAAAGGTATCAACAACATTATTATCCATAATCGTTACCATAATCTCGCCTTGTTTCTAATACGTTACAGTTAACAATTACTAAACATCCTAGAGCAAATTATCAGCATTACAAACAAGTACACTCAGATCAAAAAATTGAGAATTTCACAAAAGAAAATACATTTACGTTCCACATAAATAGCTGTGCTGTATCAAATACAGTTAAATGAATGGGCATGTTTAAAATTGCCTTTAATTGAATGCCTAAAAATATTTCATAAGCTGGTAGGTGATGTAGCGGAAGGCGAAGAATCAGCTTACCTCAATCTGCATAAAGAAAGTTAGATGATAATTAAAATTAGTAGGTAATACCGGTTCTAACTACGATGTAAAACGGCTGGTAGAGCACAAAAGGTCAGCAAAGAATGTGGTCGGAGCAGGCTATAAATATTGTTTACAAACACACTGAAACAGGTATTGACGACGAAGGCCAAAATTAAGAAAGGTGACAATAATCTGACCTCAGTTTCGGAAGCTACGAGTGAAATACAGATAACATCCCAGGCACTTCGGCAAATAGCATTTTGCTAAAAAGGTTTGTTTATTTCAGTGAATAATCTTACAAAGTACCTACAGTACCCACCGTAGCATTCTTTAGACACATGCCAGTCTAAGCAAAGACCAATTCTGCAACTAATACAATAAATAAAAAAACAAATAGATCGATCAATTAAACAAACAGGACCCCGATTCTACTAAACCAATCGCTTTACTATGACAATGGTATCGTATACAGAATTGCCACTATAAGTGCCTTTTGGTATTCTAGTGGCCATTCTGCGATGATATTTGTCATTGTGAAGCGATTGGCTTAGTAGATCCCCAGACTGTCGTCCTGTCCGTAGAAATGTTATCATTCCTTGAAACAGAACATAAAATAGCACCAGGTAATCTAGGATTTTCAGTTAATGCGATCATGTCATCGATCATCATGTCTGATCATGCTTCTCATCCGTTTTAGCTGTGGTATTCCTTGGGCTCTTCATTTTCATGTTACGTGCGGCGTTTCGCTTCGATATGTGTTTCTTCCTCCTGGCATTGCCACACGCGGCTCTGGCTGCCTCACAAGCACAATGAGCGGCCTGCTTCGTTGCAGCACAGTCAGAACACGCGCACTGCAGCTTGTGCTGTAAGTGAGCTAGCCGAGCCCTTGCCTCCTGAAGATTGTGTGACTTCTCCTGTAGTCCAAACTTGGTCTTCTCCAGCAGGGTTAAAGCAGTTTTCTCAAGCTGAGATGCTAGCTGGGTCGCTTGCACCATCAGCTTGTGCTGTGGGATAAAAGGATCACCGTAACATCCTTCAGTTAGTTAGTAGCTCCAACTTGAGAAGCCCTTAAGAAGTCAGATGTTGGAAGTTATCAAACTAATAGGTTAACTAATCACGATGTCTTAATAAGTCTTATAAGATTTTGTACATAGAAATAGTTTCACATTACCAAAAATAACGGAATATCGTGTGTGTTTAATGAGGAAAACCAATAAATTGAAATAATTATGATTTAATAAGACAGTAAAAGTAAGCTTCAAAAATACAGAAATTTGATAAAACTGAAAATTTTATAGATTCCATAACATTATTTCCTTTTTGAAGTACCAAAACACGTGAGTACGTTTTTTAGCGACACTTTAGTCAAGCAAGTCGGGACGCACGACAAAACTGTTGCCGCGGCTATAAACGAACAGAGCGACAAGCAAATCATGTCGGCTTGGCTTCTCCCTCACTCTTCAATACTCCAAGCCCTAGAGAAAAAGAGAAAGCAAAGTTTTACGAAATTATCGGAATGAAGACAAAAACACTCTTCAACAATTACTACCCGAATATGAAATTATAAGGAGACATATAGTTTGGATAATTTGGTATTCTCGTAGGTAGTAGATGTTGAATTTCCTTGATTTCGTAAAACTTTGATTCCCATATTGGGTAGGAATTGTTGAAGATTGAAAGCGAAGACGGAAATGCTATTGGCAATATCGATAAACATAGTTAAATACTTGTGTTTTTATTTAGATTTATATAATTTAAAAGATAGGTACTTAGTTTTAGATTCAATTGTATTGTTAACAAAAAATTTAACACAATTTGATCAATTTTAGTACTGTCATGCATTGTGAACAATGGCCTGTAGCAAGTGGCCGGTGAAGGTACATCCACCCCAATATCAGATGAAATATCTTTCGAGGTATGATGGCTACAAAAAAAAATCTAACCTGACAATCATAACAATAAATCTAGTGCAGAGTATATTTTCTTATTTTATACAAAACTTCGAGACGATATCGCCTTGCGGAGATACGCATATGTAGTTGACCACGCGCTCAAAAATAGATTGAAACCAATATTTCAGTATCAGCATCGAAAAACAAAAATACGAAATGATCCGTCTCTCTTAATTTTTTTTTTCTTTAGTAGTGTTACACTGAAACCTTAATATTTGTGTTATTGGAAATAAATGAAAGATAGGTTCTGTTTGCTTAGATATCATTGCCGTGACCATCGCATAAGAATCGGCCCCACCTCAGCCCACGGATATCGTAAAAGTCTACAATGAGATAGTACCCTTAATCCGTCTTCCGGGCTTGGTGTGGCGTAATACTTCAGCTTTAGAGTAGGACCTGTCCAACAGCGGACATTAATGGGCTATTGATGAAGAGCATCGCGTATTACCTGGCAAGTAGCCTGCTGAGCCGCCTGTACAGCCGAGTTGACGGTGCTCTGTTGCTGACGGACGGCCGCCGTGTTCTCCGCAACCACAGCCTCGGCCTCCTTCACTTCCTGCTGCAGCTGTTCCACGACCGCCTGCTTGCCTGCAAGCGCTGCCTCTGCTGCTTTCGCCGCTTGCAAAGCTTTCTCCGCCAGTTGAGTTTTAACCTCAAAAAGAATAATGCTATGTAAGAAGTCTCCTGCCGGAACGTAGATAAGACTCTCTCAAGACCGTAGTCGTCGAGCGCAGATTTGCCCAGATAGACCTGATACCATGGTGAACCATGGTGGTAGGATCCCTTGTCACGGACTTTGACAGGAAGATGGTCGCTTAGCCAGGTAGCGACCACCTACTGCAGAAGTCCGGTGCCATGCATTCTGCTATGTTCTGTTGGTGCGCGGAAATGTAAGAGCCTTCTTGATAAGCTCGCTCCATCTTAGACCGCCAAGCGTGGTGATTATGGCAAAACCCTCCCGCTTTGAAAGAGGCTTTATCCAGTATTGGACACAAACCTAGCTGCTCGGTTCATGATTTTAATTGTACGACGGGGAATCTTGGCCTTGCATCTCACCTAGTTACAAGTTGATATAAGGCGAAGGTGGAGGCGCACTTCACCCGGAATCCTCAACTTGAGAAAATGGCTATGTTACCTGTGCACTAACAGGCTGCTGATGATGATGATAATTTTAGAACTTACCTTTGCCTGGACAAGTTCCTGTACAAGTTTAGAGGTCAAGACCTAACCCATTTAAAACAATAAAATGTAGCGAACCGCCTCTCTGTGGTCTAGTTGTTCAATCCACCGATTTCATATCCAAAGGTCCCGGGTTCGATCCTCAGGGGAGCAATATTGTGTTTGGTTTGGTTGGTGGTAGGATTTTGTTTATGTCCGCTACCTGACTAGCTACCACCGTCTTACCTAATTCAGTCACCATAATAACAATTCTGAAAAAAAATGTGTTCCGGCATTTAGAGGTAAGATAGCCAGTTCCTCAGTTTACTGAGGATTCCGGGTGAAGTGCGCCTCGTGCGCCAGGGAGATGAAGGCCAAGCGCTTCCCCGTCGTACAATTTTAAAAAAATATGTTCCGTACATACTCTCTGTTATATTCAGGGTTGCTAAACAAAACTGGAGGTTCCATTAAATCTTAATTTACGTATCCTTATTTACAGAATAAACAGCTGTAAGAATTTAGCTCCGGGTTTTAGGTTTTCGAAGCGGTGTTAGTTCATGCCAGTGTGCCTCTAAAGGCTCTGAGGCTAAAAATATACCATACCACCCCTGGCTTACATGGTGGAGCAATGACGCAGCATTGCTCAGCATTACTTATAACGCCTCCTGAGAAGTGGTGGTCTAGTAGATTGGCATACGATCCGGAGGTACTGGGTTCAAATCTTGATTGGAAAGTTTGTTCCCGGTTTGCAAGTTATATAGGATCACTTTAACAAAGGCTTTTTTCTCATATTTTATTATTATTATTTATTTATTTTTTTTATTTACGATGGGTCGGATAATTAGGGATCCTTACGAAAACTATACGATAATGTAACCCAGAGTGAAGTGCGTGCGCTGCAAAAACGATTGATGATAGAACAAAGTAATGGTCTACTGTTTTAGAGAACATATGAATATCACAAAAATAGTACGAAACTTTGTCCAAAAAAGTCCGTTTATTAAAAATGACATAACAACTGTCACTTTTTCTACTTATTATGATTCAAATTAATTTTAATAATTTCCTCTGTGGCTAGTGGTTCGCCTACCGGTTTCTGACACCGGTAGGCGAGAGTCTAGAGGTCCCGGGTTCAATCCCAGGGGAATAAAATATTGAGCTTGGTTTGGTTGGTGGTAGGACTTTGTTTAAGTCCGCCTGGCTAGCTACCACCATCTTACCTAATTCTATCGCCATAACAACAATTCTTAAATTGCTGTATTCCGGCATTTAGAGGTAAGATAGCCAGTTCCTCAGTTTATTGAGGATTCCGGGTAAATTGCGAATATGTATTAAATGTTTAAATGTAAATTTTCAATCAAATAACTTTTGTCCACTAGCTTTAGTCCGCAGTTTGGCAATCGCGTAAAAAATAGCCAATACTCCCAAAATGGATGAACAGATCTTAATGAAATTTGGCATAAACCTAGCTATGCCATGGGGAACGATATAGGTTATATTTGTTAAGGTACCAAACCATGTAGGTAATGTTTGTGTTGTTCAATGTAATTTCTGTGTACAATAAGGTGTACATTCGATCATTTGCGTAGGCATATAGAATAAGATAAATACTAGGTACCATATGCGCAGCCTGTGCACCCGCCGCGTTTTGCGCCGCTTGAGCCGCCTTCGCTTCAGCAGCTGCCTTCTGGGCTATATTCGTGGAACATTTCCCTTTGCAGTCGCGCTGGATTTCCTTCACATGCTCCTGCGCAGCCAGATGCCGTATCCGCTGGTGTTCCGCTGGCTTCTCCCTGACCCGCCTGTCCGCAAGCCCGCAGACCGTGGAAGTCAGTAACAGTAGCAGAAAGAATCTCATCTATCCAGCTGTTACTGCCTTGGTGTAAGCAACGGCAAACTTCTCGGCAGGACCTCTCGGTATAACATTATATTTTCTTCAAAAATGGTGGGTTTAATTTTTTTGCGATCACGATTTTGGAAACACGATTTGACAGATTGACACATAGAAAATTGTCATGGATCGCAAGAAGTTGTATGTTAGTTAGTCTATGAAAAGAAGGCTGGAGAATGCAACGAGGTCTTCATTGTAATAATCAAGTCACAGTATAATCGTACTAAAACTTTTTAAGGCGACTGAATGTGGAATGAATCTTTACTAGAAAAATTTGGTCAGTTATGGAACCAACATGGAAAATCTAAACATGACATGTTGAACTAATTATATTATACCTTTTAGTAATGATATGCGATAGAATTGAACAAAACAATGAGCAGCTAGAAGATAGAAAAAACAATATTAAGAATATATATTTTATATACATAATAAAGTTAAAGGTATTTAAACCTTTGAATTAATCTTCTATGTCTGTACGGGGTCTGGATAGTACTCTTTGTAGGAATGTAAATCGAGCCTGAAAATGCAAAATTAGAATATTGTTAATATAAATCCATATTTTTGACGGTTTTGCTTACATACCAACATAGATATCGATGAGATAAATTGATATCACTTTTAGTTGTTCATTATTAACATCAAACAGTGGATTGATCATCCTTCTACGTTCGTATGGAAAGCTGAGTTCTTGTTGTTGACTTGTTCAACCAGAAATACGAGCGTCAATAGCAGAGTCCGACAAACAAAACAGAACTCGAGTAAAAGCTCTTTACTCAACGTTTGTTTTTCTAGAGGACTCCATCTGTTGACTGTCGGTCTGTCATCAAAATCTGTCGGATGGCCACGACGAGTTTCTATCAAAATTTTTTGTAAATTTTCAAACAATCTTGTGACTTTTTCGAAAAAATGTGTTTTATATCGGGTCCAGCGATGTTGTCACGCAATCTAGAATGTTGAGACACGATCACTAGATACCTCGGAAGATGTTCTTTTGAGCCACTGAGGAGTTTATAAAAACTTATTGTGATCAGGTAAAACAATGGTAAAATATTTTTTGAATCATCATTGTCTTAGTAGCCTGTACCTGTATCTTATCAAACGGTGGAATACTTGGCTATTCACTGCGCCGCCGCCAGGTAAGCTAGAGTCTTCAACAGAGGACAATCAGGGCCATGATTCTTGTGTGCTGGTCGTGATTCAAATAGGCGGTAGATTGCCCCGTGGTAAGCCCTGCAGAACAGCTAAATATCTTCTTCTAAATACCTACTCCCTATCACTCTTCTAGTTGCTATGGAGGCTCATTTACTGCGAAAGTCAGGTTGTGGAACTCTCAACCCAACGATATTCGTGCTAGTCCCTCGTTAGCTAGCTTTAAGAACAGAGTCATAGAGCAATTACTATTAAATTTAGATTTGGTAGGTATGTTATTAATTACTTATTGTTGTTACACTTTATTGCACTTTTCCCATCTTATTAAAATCTTGTTTCTCTCACTATCTAGGTTTGCTGGAAGAGAACTCTAGTTAGCATTAAGCTCGCCTTTGCCATACTTTTATATTTTAAGTTAGACTGTATTATTATATTTTTATGTGTATGCAATAAAGTATAATTAGATTTGGTTTGATAATTATTTTGTAAAAATCTTACCAAACATAAACAGTTATTGATGATGGTTTTGATTTTGAGTGAAATCAAAATCTTTGTGTGGCTGTATGACTATATTGACCGGTTTATTGTTGGGATAAAACCATTATAAATCAAGCAAGAGTAAAAGGACTCGTCCGCAAAAGTACTACCACCATACCTTTTTCAGCCGCCAAGCAACATTGCTGTGTTCCAGGTACTTATGGTTGCCGGTGAAATTACGGACACGTGAGGCTTAACAACTATAAGTCTCAAGTTGACGGTCGCAATTGTGCCGTGTAGGCTATGTTCTTTTTGCATGTGACCTACGCAGTAAGGCATTGTTATAGGCAAGAGATGCACCTAACATCAGATGGGCTACTTGTTTGTTCCGTCTCCTAGTTGTATAAAAAAAACGTTACGTTTTACACGATATCTGATACATCTGATGATATATGTCAATACGATGATTCTATGCAGATATCGTAACGCGGGCGTTTTAAGAAACTATTGGTCATACAGAATCTCAGATCTGATAATGATATCGATAAGCTGCCTGAAGTCGGTCGACAAAAGTCTCTCTCTGAATGTCGCTGACCATTTTTTCTTTGATTTCAGGAAGTCGCTGGCCTGCTAAATCTCTAGTGGAGAATCATGGTTTGCATATCACTCTTCGGTATGATCGCCACAGCGGCAGTTTTATCGTGTGTACCAATCTGTTTAAAAACGTTTGATGTAAAAACATTTATGAATTGTCTCAAGTCTAATATAAACCACAAGAAGTAATTGATCTTCATCCTAAGCTGATAAATATACCGGCCCCTTAACAAGCATGCATTTTTGAACGGCGTGAATACTGTAAAAGTGACTAATTATATATGATGTAGATATGAGAGTGATGTTCAATAAATAAGTAATACCTGCTGTTGTGTTTATGTAAGGAATGTAGAGAAATTATATAATCAGCATGCGAAGCAGATTTTGTTTATTTTGTACAAGCGAACTTTACATTTTCCCTTTCGTGGATTCACCTGTGATCACTCACAGCGTGGATCATAATGAGGATCACCTACCAGGAGGTAACCAAAAGTATGTCCACACAAGTTCAATTCACATTTTGTAGGATGCAAGCCGCTTAGCGGAATACTAGGCAGTGACGCTACTGGTAGTAGCTAGCTGGTTTCCTTTTGATGTAAATTTCCGAAGAACCGAAAAGTCCATTGCATGACTGGATTTGAACCCACAATCTTCGGAACGGAAGACGGGTCCATACACACTTGGCCTCACTGCTCTTAGTAAGATTAAAAAAATCCTCAAACTCGGGCACTGTCCAGCAGTAGACATTTTTTCGCTTGAAATGGGTAAGCTAACCGTTAAACCGCCTCTGTGGTCTAATGGTTCAAGCCTCCGATTTCAGATCCAGAGGTCCCGGGTTCGATCCCAATGGGAAGTACAATATATTGTGCTCGGTTTGGTTGGTGGTAGGATTTTGATTAGGTCCACCTGGCTAGCTACCACCATCTTACCTAATTCTGTCGCCAAAATAACAATTCTGAAAAAAAAAATTGTGTTCCGGTATTCAGAGGTAAGATAGCCAGTTCCTCAGTTAGTTGAAGATTCCGGGTGAAGTGCGTCTCCACCTTCGGCCTTATCTCAACTTATTACCAAGTGAGATGAAAGCGAAGCGCTTCCCCGTCGTACAAAAAAAAAAAAAACGAACCCAGCCCAGGAGGTCGATCCCTCCCACAGACAACGGGAAAGCCTAATAGGTTACACATAGTCCATCAAAATATTCAAGGCCTTTCCAGCAAAAACTTAGAAGTAGAATTATTTTTAAGTAAAATGAACATCAGTGTTATGGGCATCACTGAACACTTTATATTGCATCAAAAGTTACTACCTCATTATGAAGACTACTGCATTGTAAGCGCATACAAGCGTAGGAATACCACTCAAGGTGGTTCTTTAATTATTGTAAAGAAAACTCTCAAATGTAAGGAGCGTAAAGATATTGTGAAACTCACCATTGAAGAAGTTATAGAGCTGTCATGTGTTGAACTGGAGCAGCACATAGTGGTATGTGTCTATCGTCCTCCCCAAGCAAATTACGCGCTATTTGAGTCCACTATGGAAAATGTACTAAGCAAAATATTCAGTCGTAATAAATCAATAATAGTGCTCGGTGACTTCAATATTGATATACCTGTAAATCCTCTAACTGAAAAAATCATTAACTTGTTTAAATGTTTCAACCTTAAGCACCAATTCGATAAACCAACTAGGGTAACTCTAACAACTGCCACTTGCATAGATAATGTATATTGTAGTGATATTCCCCTTGAAAAAGACGTGTTTAAAAAATTTGATTCAGACCATTATGGTCAATATGTTTTATTTGATTGTAACTTACAACAAGAGCTACCGGAAATCACATGCAGACCAATTACCGAAGCTAGCATCATAAAATTCCAAAATAACATTAGTCAAAAGATTTCCCTGATCCCATGCTTGAATGATCCAAATGAGCTTTATAATATATTGTCTAATCTAATACATAAAGAACACGAGTATACGTTTCCACAAAAAACGTGCAAAGCTAAATCTGGTTCCATGTTTGCAGATTGGGCAACAGCCGGTATCTATAAAAGTAGGAGTAGATTGTATGAACTTTATGCAGAAAGAGAGTCAAGGCTACACGATTTACCATTTGTTTCTTTTGTCAAAAACTACTCAAAAGTCTTTAAAAAAGTATGTCATGCTGCGAAATCATTGCAAATAAAAAGGAAAATTGAGCAGTCATCAAATAAAATAAAGGCTACCTGGAAAATGATAAATAATCAAACAGGTAAAGCAAAACATTTGAAAAAGCAGATAAACTTAAAAGTTGACGATAGAATTTTGACTGATAACTATGAAGTTGCTAATGAATTTAACCGTTTCTTCTCTTGTGTACCAAAAATTGTTACTCGACCATTAAACTCCTCTGTTGATTGTGCTTTAGCCTTTCTTGAAACAAGTGTTGAAAGGTGTAATGCTTCTTTTAGCTTCAGACACGTCAATGCTGATTGTATTCTAAAAACTTTTAAGTCAATAAATATTAAAAATACTGAAGATCTCTGGGGGATGTCCGTAAAGATCTTAAGCACGATTGTTTTTGAAATAGCACCATGTCTAGCATATATATTTAATAGAAGCATCGACGAAGGAATCTTTCCAGATCTTATGAAATATAGCAAGTTGATTCCTTTATTCAAATCTGGAAATGAAAAGGATCCAGGAAATTATCGACCAATCTCAATTCTGCCAGCATGTAGTAAAATATTTGAAAAACTTATTCTTAACCAGTTGTTGTCACATTTTAACTGTAACAGGCTACTTCATGAAAAACAATTTGGGTTTACTAAAGGTCGTTCAACCACTGACGCTGGTGCCATGCTGTTGAAGTACGTTTTTAAAGCCTGGGAAGGAAAACAGGATGCCATAGGAGTATTCTGTGATTTATCTAAGGCTTTCGATTGCGTAGATCATGACACCTTAATCTCAAAGCTAAAACACTATGGCATTCAGAATCAGGCAATAAGCCTCATGTGTAGCTACCTATCGAATCGCATTCAAAAAGTAGACATTAACGGTAGCAAATCTTCGGGAACATCCACTAACATCGGTGTACCACAAGGGTCAATCTTGGGGCCTTTTTTGTTTCTAGTCTATGTCAATGATCTGCCTTCCTGTGTAGGGGATTTATGTGATATTGTATTGTTTGCAGACGATACTTCATTAATATTTAGAGTTGATAGGGCTAAAGATAATTATGATTGTGTAAATGCTTCTCTAGCTAGAGTTCTTGATTGGTTTACGGTAAATAACCTCTTATTAAATGAGAAAAAAACGAAATGCATTAGATTCACCTTGCCTAACGTTCAAGTCAGCAATGCTAACATTATCTTAAATGGGGAAATACTTAACTTTATGGAAGCAACTACTTTCTTGGGTTTAAATATCGATGCAAAGTTGCAATGGGGTATTCATATTAATACATTAGCTAGCCGGCTAAGCTCGGCAGCTTACGCAGTACGTACCATAAGGCATCTTACTGATGAAACCACGGCGAGGTTAGTTTATTTTAGTTACTTTCACAGCGTTATGTCCTATGGCATATTTTTATGGGGAAATGCAGCAGATATTGAAAGCATTTTTATCCTGCAAAAGAGAGCTGTACGGGCAATTTATAAATTGAAAACTCGTGACTCTCTCAGGGAACGTTTTAAAGAGATTGGTATTATGACAGTCAGCTCCCAATATATTTATGAAAACCTAATGCACGCACACAGGAACATTGATGAGTTTGTTAAAAGAAGTGATGTACACAGTGTTAATACTAGAAATAAAAATAAACTTGACATACCTAGGTATCGCTTAGGAAAAGTAAATAATTCATTCTTAGGAAACTGTGTACGATTCTATAATAAGCTTCCTCAAAGCGCCACCAAACTCTCTGCTCGTAAATTCAAATTGTATATAAAGAATAATTTAATTAAAAGAGCCTACTACAAAATAAGTGACTATATCGACGATAAGAACGCGTGGCCCGATGTTGCTATACCAGTTGACAGTTAAATGGTGTTTTTCAATGTCAAGAAACTGCCCATTAGATAGTTATGTAGTAATCAATGTTTTAAGATAATATTAAGTTTTTAGTTTTATGATGTAGGTAACACTTGTAATGTTATTAAATTATTATAAACAATGTACCTAAATGTTAAATGGATTTTCAAAAAAATTAATCAGCCCGAGGTTCTTGCCTTTCTCCTTGTGTGCTGGTCGCGATTCCGAACAGGCGGTAGATTTGACGTTTCAAAATGATCCTAAAAATCTTAATGAATAAAAATATTTGACTTTGACTTTGACTTTGACACAGCCTAAAATGAGCTTTTGTCTAAAAATGTGAAAAAAAACCCAAAATGTGATTTTGTCTAAAACCTCTTTTTGGGTTGTGGGAGGGATCTTATTATTAAGATAGTGAATACCTGCGTACTTGGTTAACAGGGTAATTTTTTCAAGTGTTCGTAAGTCGATGGCTAAATTCTTAGGGAATATACTTATTTCACCCGGAATCCTCAACACTGAGGAACTGTGAGGAATGTTTGAAAGGCTATTTTGATAAAAACTAAAACAGTATTATACCCATTTAGCATAGGTATATTCTAAATCAATGATAATACCACATTATACTATGGCATTAATGCCTTTTTTTTGAAACCTCACTGCTGGCACTACATCAAATCTTATTGGTCTTCGACAAAAGTCAATGTCATATTATTAAAAATAAACTTTTCAAATTCCGAAGAATAATCGTTTTTATCTGCCATTTTGGAAATTCTGTTCAAAATAATGAAATTTGTGTGCAATAAACATTTTATAACCTAACATGAGTGTGAAATTGCTGTGGAATGTCGCCAGGATAATCTTACTGTCTGGATTATCGTTTGGCGTTTGATTTCATGGTCTTTGACCACTCACACAAAGGCCTGACCTGCCTTTGATTGCTCATGTAAGTCAAAACAGCTGATATTTTTTGTACCATGATTATTATGATCAGATGTCAAACAAAATGAAAAGGGAAATACAGGTTCCCTTTTTTGGAGGATATCCTCCCAAAAAAGGATGAACGTGGCCTTATAGAGTGGCTTCTTTCAGTTATGCAGGTACGCACTACACATGGTTTTCAACATGCAGTGGATTTTACTGAATCCTCTTTCCTGAAACGAGCAAAGTTTGCGCAGTGACGGAACCAATATGGAAAATCTAAACATTACAGTTCAAAATTATTGTTGTTGCTAGTTACACATAGCCTTTATGTGTTGTATATTATTTATTTGTGATAAAAACAATCATACAATATGTATAATGAGATCATAATAATTATACGTACTTAGTTTAGGTACTCAGTAATTATTATTCTACATTAGGTATTGTATATGAGTGTGTTCCATAAATTTATCCTTTATAGAGGTAGGTAAGTGTGATTTAAACTATTTTGAAGTGACAATTTGCCGAAAACCATTACACGTGTATACCAGTCTACGTAAACCGACCAGTCTTCGTAAGTTAGTAATTTATTGACTGTGGCTAAGGATAGATAATGAACGAATTGACAAAATTTTGCTCATTACCGAAGGCACAGGCCACGTTCATAACAATCCTATTTATGAACTATTAAGTATAGAATGTTAATTTCACTGGGCGCCATCTAGCCCCAAAGCTATTGCAATAGGAACTAGATTACGGATAGAATACATCACATACAAGTGAATATTTTTTGTAAATACATACATATCATACAATACAACAACTAAATACAGAATAGAGAGATTAATATGATCTACATTTTTAACACATATGTTTTTCCTGTGTGGGAATCCTGACCAGAAAACTGACCAATTAGGTTTGTTAGTTACATAGGTTTGTTGGTCACTTGATGTGATTAAGGCAAATTTTGATAACGAGTTTGAAAGATCATGAAACATGTACATTAATATTGCATTCCTTTACACTAAAACTAAATTGATAAATCCATGCTACATCCACAATAATGTTTTATAAGGACTATATCGATTAAGAATTGCAAATAAACTAAACTGTAAATTACCCAGATTTGGAATAAATAAATAAATATTACATGACATTAATTTCACACAGCGCCGTATATTTTTCAGGATAAGAATTAACTTCTGAACGTCTTCGAATCGAATTTATTTTCTTATTTCGTTTTAAAGTGATTCAGAAATGTGTGATTTGAAATAATTGAATGGCTTTCAACAAGGTAATTTTTTTGCTCTAATTTTTGAGACCTACGCCATTTCCCAATGAACTTCGTCTCTTGTTACAGGTCTTATGCTGTGCGCTGCTCTGACAGGAGTTCTGCTGACTGCCTCTTTGTTTGTATGTGTATCCGCATGTATGCATAGATTGCTGAAGCCTCCATGTGTCTGCACTCCATTTGTTGCTGTGACAACAAACAAGCGTGGGCTTGACTAAATTTTTCTGTTCACCTTGTGAGCAAATCATTTTAGTTTTTAGATCCTATTAAACAAGAATTTCGGCAAAAATGCTTTGTTTTGGATGTTGCTGTAGCACTGTTCTAACCGTGATAGCTCTTGTTTTTATTGCACCTGTTTTGGTCGAGAAAATTATATGTTGCCCCAAAAACAAGAGCAAATAGAAAATGATGTGTGTTAGATGTATTTAAATCAAATAAAGTATTATTTATTAGATTTTATTGTTTTATTCGTTGGTTGAAAGCACCTATGGAAAATTAACAGACTATGGCCTTTTACAATGACTGTATCCGAGTTCATATTTAGTAATGTTAAGTTTCCAGTAGCATAGCTTTGTCGTGATCAAGATCGACTTATTGATTTCGGTTTGGTTTGTTGCAGATTCCGACAGTGCGATGGTTTGCTTATCTATTCTATATACAATCGTAGGTGCTTCTGCTGTAGTGTTTACATGTCAGTGTTGTGCAAAAAAGTATCTCAATAAGGACCAAGAATGTGCTTGCACGCCTGGTGGTGCAAAGACCAGTAGTTGACCGATTCCCTTACAGCACATTTCATAAGGAAATTATTTGATTTTACCTACAGCACCTGGTAGCAGGTGTGTCTCAAACTTATAAGATGTAAGTAATTTGACGTGATAACAAACATGCAATTTCAAAAAGACGCAAGTCTAAAAGTTAAGTTAGTCTGGATTAAATCCACGCTTTACGCATTGTTTAAGTAACTAATTCTTAAAATGTTATGCACAATTTGTTTCAAATCTGGGCTCTCAAAAATTTTTTTTATGCATTCATGTTATTTGTTCTTGTTTTTGTGTGTATTTTATACCACCAACTTATAACTTTGTAGCTACAAGTATTTTTCTATTGTTTCAGAATTGATGTGTAGAGAAGTGGATGCATGATTTGTATTTCCCTTCTCAGCCTTATAACTGCAGCCACACTGGTATTCTGCTGCCCCCTCTGTGCCAAAGGCATGCTCGAGAGAAAGTGCGCCTGTCCAGCAGTGCCTATCTGCTCTGATTGTGGTCAGGCTTATTGAATCCTTTCGTTTCGAACTTTTAGTCTCTGAATATCAGTTATGCGAGAGCAATTAGAGGTGGGATTTTAATTTAGTTCATAACTGTTTGACGCCCTGTAATTGTTTTGCTTCGAAAGGTCATTTTACAAATTGTGTTTTGCACCATCGCAATTTTGAATATTTTTTGTAACAAAAACAGTTTGCAGCTTTTCGCAGTTCATCTAACTTGCTTGTGTTTTTTTTAAATCATCTGTGTTTTATTTGTTTCGCAGCAATGATTTGCATGAGTATATGTACTGCGTTAACCGCGGCAGGTCTTATAGTAATAAGCCCTTTTTTTTGTGAAAAATGTTTGCATTGTCTTCTTCAAGCCGGTAAGAAAAAGTAGTGTTTTTTGTATTCGGACTGTTTTGACTTATTAATTTTTTGATGAATGTCTTTAATACAACATAAAAAGTAAATTATAAAAATGCCTTTTAATTTTTAGGTAAAAAATATTCTTAATTAATGGATGGAGTGAAAAGCATGAAAAATTAGGAAGTTCATTTATTCTAAACTAAACATACACCGTAATATCACTTGACTGAACAACTAGACTAAACCATTGAGCAAAACACTCTATTGAGGAAATAAATAACAGAGGAATTATGACACTAAAATATTGACTAATAGAAGAACTTTGACTACGTTTTTTCTAGATGTTGTCTATGTGGCGTTACAATTGTAACGACTTCTTTTTTTCTTCTTATACTTTGTCTTGATAGTTGGTCCTCTTTCGTTTCTTTCAGTTTCCCTAAAATAGCTTCGTCTAGTTTCTCAATAACTGCTAAAGGCGTAGCATATTGTCCAACTAACCTAGCCATAGAAGTTGGTCGTATTATTTGCACTTTTTCGTTATTTACAATAGCCATCTCTTTATCTTCTAGTTTTTCTGCGCTTGATCTATAAAATCGCTTTACTTCTGGTAATTTAAGGTTTTCTAAGCTTGCTGGGTCAATTTTGTATGAGTCCTCTAGTTGGTCTACTAATTTTTCTTGTTTAACTGTAGTGATAATAGTTTCTATAGGTTGTATCTCTTGCTTTATTATTTCTACAAGAGGTGATGAGACTATAGGATAAATAGATTCCACTGGCTTACTAGTAGTTATAGTAGTGGTTTGGCTAGTAGTCGTGGTAATTGGTTTTACAGTTGTTGAGTTGCTATATCTCAATGTCAGTCGTCTTCTGTACATTTTATCTCTGAGCTCAGAAGAGGATGCATTGGTTTTAGCTTTATCAGCATTAATAGGGATAGATTTAGTTTCCGAAGAACTTTCTCGAGAATTTGACGTATCCTTAGTATTTGTGCTTTCGTTGCTTTGTGCGTTATTTGCAAGGTTATATCTTGTTCGAGTGCTATTGATGTTTCTGTTTTCTCTATAGACAGGAGCGGCGACAGTTGTGTATTCAATCTTATGGTTATTTCTCTCGTCTATGACAACTGGCTGAGGGGTGATGATTTGTACGTTAGTGTTGGATTCTTGCTTAGAGTTGTCTTGGTTTTCAAGTATGGTAATTGCTTCACTGATACCGTGGACATCTTCTGGATTAGTTGGGCGTCCTGAAATATCGAAATATGGTATAAACATTATTAAATTTAGGTAGGTACTCGTACTTGATATTAAAAATAATACTGTACCAAGTAATATCAAGGTAACAGTACGTATCAGGGATATCTCAATAGTTCCTTTGAAATGAAATAACATTGATCGAGTGAGCGAAGCGAGTGTGATCTCCTAGTTAAGTTCACTCAGGAACCCGGCACTGTATGTATGTATGCATTGTATTGTTGGGGCAACGTTTGTGACGGCATAACTTCTGAGCAGATTATTTGACTTTAATGAAATTTGGAGTACAAGGAAATAACATCAATATTATTGTCACTAGAGATTTTTGATTTGTGCGTTAGTTTTGGAAATATTTGAATTCGAAGGTAAGAGAATATTTCTCCCTAATAATTTAATATGTTCTAATATCGTATTAACTACATAGGATATTAAAAAAATATGCACTATTTACGATTTTATTTGACGCTTGTGTAGTTTTTGAGAATTTGGGATGTTATGTGAGACATAAACATCATGTGGAGTGTCATTTGAAAGAATATCAACTGCACATTTAAATAATTATACTAGTGGTTCTGTAAGAACAGTACACCTCGCGAGCTCTAGTAACCATGCATTAACCGATGCTTTCCTCTTTCACATTACCCTTTAGTTTTAGCGATTACTCGCGTTCCCTTGGTCTGAACTACGGATTTGTCTTGCAAAGGCAGAGAGGACTGCGTAGTCTTATTGGTTATCACAGAAAAAAAAACTAAAATTAACATGCTACAGCAAACTTCTCCCTTTTTCCCCCTCCACTCCCCGTAATTGTTTTTTTTTTCACAACATCTTGTGTAGAATTTAATCTTTAGTGTATCTTTCAAATTTATTTGAAATTCGTTAATAAATAAAACTACAGCAAACTTCCCCCCTTTACCCTCCGATCAAAAATCGCGATCGATTAAAAAATAAATCAAGGACTGTGCCAATTATCATCAAAATCGGTTGAAAAATGCGACCTGAACGCTAGAACAAACCCACAGCCGACAGACAGCGGACAAAATCACTTTTGGCCGATCTCGAAACTGAGACGCTTCGCTCGCTTTGTTCGCTCGGTCAATTAGTTTTAAGCGGGGTTGAATTCACAATTCTTAAAGCATCCGTGTATTTGACATCAAGGGTTGCAAAGAGGTATATAAAATTGGAAGTCTTTTGAAATATCATAATGGCTTAAACAGCAGTTTTTTTTTGCCTTAATTAGGGATTTTTTTAAAGATAAAGGCTAGCAAAGGTTTTGATGATCATCAGGTCTTGGAAGATAGGGACGTGAGGGTATTTGGCTTCTTATAAAAATTATAACTGGTCTATTTATTTATTGTTTTCACTCCATGGGGTTGCAAGGGTGTAGATAACTTTTGGAATGTCATGGGTTTGACTGTACACGTCTCACATCATCAACCCATTAATTTAGGCCTGTATGTATATTATAGACCACAGTGAAGAAAGCACTTCCTCCAAAACTGTTAGATTTGGCCACAATTACCACGCTTGGTAGACAGATTCGCGTTCAAAGTTTGTTTTGTTTATGCACACGGCAACATTTTCTTAAACAGATATCAACCTTTTCATATTAGAAGGGGTAACTTATTCATTTATTGTATTCTCTCCACCACTCATGACATTCGGTCAGTGCTATGGCGCTCTGTTCTCATTCTTGCTGAGTGAATAAAGAGAGATTGTGAAAAAATGTGGTTGGAGAAAGGTGTAATCGGAGTACCCTTTTATTGGAGTGTTAAAAGCTTTCATTTTGTGTGATAATCTCCGTGATTAAATATCTAATTATGATTTAAAATAGATTTTTTTTGAGACTGAGTACTTGTTTTGTTTCAAAAAAGTACACGTTAGCACAGCAACTGAGAATAAACGATATTAGGCCTACGGTAACAATCATTGAATCATTACTATACTCACCATCTTCCATCTCCTTCTTGTAAGAACTGAAGAAAGTGAGAGCCTTCATAAGCTGGTAACTCTTGGAGACGGGGATGTTGGTGTCGTAGAGCTTGCGCGTGTTCTTGCAGTCCACGTAGAACCACCAGTTGCACTTGAGGATGGTTTGGTCAAAGAGCGTGGATTCAGGGCAGAGGAAAGACTTCATGACGAGACCGTCGTCTGTTAGAGCGCAAACGTGGAACACCTGGAATGGGAGGTTATGATACATTAAAGAGTTTGAAGTGTCGAATCCTATCATATTACCAAAACCTGGTTATATCAAAAATCTGCACTGACTTGTCCCCACCTATAGTTTTTTTTTGTTATACATTGGGGGAGCACTTGGCCTTTATCTCGGCTGGTTTCAATTTATGATAAGGCCAAAGGTGGAAGCGCATTTCCCCCGGTATCCTCAACATACTGACAAACTGGCTATCATTATCTAACCTCTAAATACCGGAACACAACAATTTAGAACTATTGATATGGACTTAATCAAACTCGAACCCGGGACCTTTAGACCTTGTGGGCAAACGACTACAGAGGCGGTTGGAACATTTGTGCCTATATTATTTGGCCAAATGGTATGGCTAGTGGTAGTTATGTGCCTGAAAAAATCTAACAGAATAGAACTCACCATGCAGCCAAGACTCTCGTCTCCATACAAGCCCGGGAAGTACTTCTGGTCTCCGCAATGGAAGTTGGTATCAGGGAGCTCCACTTTAGACTGGAACTGGTCGTCGAAGTTCTTCTCGTATCCGACGGGGTAGTACTCTCGGGGCGCATTCATCACTTTGCCGGTGGTTGGGGCCCTGGAATTGTTTTGTCAGTGGTGATGATTCAACAACGTACGGGTATTCTCGGGTTCCATTACTTGTTACTTTAATTTGAGATTAATTAGTAAAAAATACCGATTTAAGAGCTCCAAAGGACAAAATGATGTGCATAACTTGTTATGTGAATGTATTTGTGTAGCTCACAGATATCAATAATTGTAATTGAATATTTATGGTCATTGAAAATTCGATAGGTAGACGGTAGAGCCAGCGGGTGTGCAAAAAGTTGATTGGATATTTTTTTTTATTGTACTACGGGACTGCGCTTGGCCTTCATCTCACCTGACTACAAGTTAAGATAAGACCGAAGGTGGAGGCGCACTTCATCCGAAATACTCAGCAGTTTGAGCTTTAGAGGTAACACCTACAAATGCTGGAACACAACAATTTAGAATTGTTGTTATGGTCACAGATTTTGATGAAATGGTTTTAGCTAGCCAAGCGAACTTAAATGAAACCAAGTACATAATTAAACGGTTTAATATTGTACTTGGTTTTACCTAAAAGTTTTAAATACTTTCAGAATTTTCTTCTTACGAGGAGTTCATCAAATGTGATAATATACCTTTTTGGCTTCTGTGTAGGCAGCACTATCTCAGGCTCTGGTTCAGATTCGAATACAATAATAGGCTTCTGCGTGGTTGTGGTCGTCGTCGTGGTCGTCGGCACCGGGATGTTCGCATATTTGCTGAGCAGCTGCTGTTGCCTCAGCGCTATCGCCGCTTCCACAGCCTCCATTGATATATTCCCGGCTTTGGCGATCTCGGCTATCTTCGAGTTGATGTCTTCCTTGTTGAACTTGAGGGCCGTGTCGTCGTGGTAGCCACTGATAGAGTTGTAGTCGTCGATTTTCTTCGTGTTATACGCGTAGTTCGCGAGATCTTGGACTTGGTGGGGTACGGGATCTAGAACAGGATGAGGTCGGGTGCTTATCTGTTTAAATATCGGTGCGGGTATTATGGAGAGGCCTTGTGAGTATGGATTGATGGTAGGCGGTGGTGCGAGCGGTGTGGGTATGGGCACGAATTGGTTAATGGTTGTGTAGCTTTGCGGTATGGAGTATAGTGGTTCGATGATGATGGGGTTAGGCGTGATTCGGATCGGCTGACCGTACTGCACTGCGGTCATCTGCGATACCATTTTAGAGATCTGGTTGTGCGATTGTGGGTATATCTCACTTTGGTAGGCAAGGCCGGGTCCCTTCGATTGCGGGATTTGAAGTGGAGAGTGTTTTGCTGAGATTGGAACGACTGCGAGCGTGTCTTCTTTGGGCGGGAGAGGTTTGAAGGCTGGTATTCCCATGCGCATGGGTTTTGCCATTGTGATGGTTGGCGCGGCTCGCGGGAGGTTGGCCGGCGAGGACCTAGAGTTGGTGGTCGGTGCTTCCACGGTCGGGCCGACGACGATGGGCTGCATGGTGCTGGAGACTCTTCTATGGAGGCTGCTGAGTTTGTCCATGGCAGCCTGGTTGGGGCGGCTGGGAGGAGGAGCCATGGGACGCATCATGATGCGGTTCTGTTTGCCTCGTTTCTGAAAGTTGGTGAGTGAGACATTGAGCTGAGGAAAATTACGTGTTGAGTCAACCCATTTATCTTAGGATCAAAGTAGTGACTACTGATATGACAAATTGATGGAACAAAACCTACAATTTTAATAATATATTTAATAATTCCTAGACAAAATTAGGCACAAATTAAATCGCAGTTATGAAATAAGAAACATACCTATCAGATTTGTATACCAAACATTTTAACTTCACAGCATTCATTCAGAAGGTATACAAAGATAAATGGGTTCTAAGATTGTATTCCCAACCCAATAAAGAAACAGATTCATGATGTCCATTTTTATAATGCGTACTAATAGTTAATCTGCCACACTAAACGACCACATCAGATAAATTTATTTCGTGACAGACATTAAGAAATCGCATAATTACCTAGATATGGTGCATTTTATTGTTTTTTTATACAATTATTGAGGTGATACAGCACTATAGTGCTATTTGGCTGTGTCATTCTATACAAGGTACGTTCCCAGTGTTTACCATCACTCATTGAGGAGTTTTTAAGGTTTCATCATTAATGATGAATCTCTTGTGATATTTGGTTATCAACCTTCATGTGGAAAAATCTAATCGAATTCAATCGGCTGTTCAGAATTGTGATTTGACTCTAAAGATAATTGTCACTTGTGATATTTAAACACCTACCCATGAAGGAATAACGGAACTTACCTTTACTTTCCTTTGGAAGATTTTTCTGAATGTCATTGGTATAACACCATAGTATTTTACTATCTAGCTGGATCACGATTCTACTAAACCAATCGCTTCACAACGACATTAGTATAGTCTTAGAATGGCCACTATAGATGCTTTTTTGTGTTCTAATGACTAGACTGTGACGATACCATTGTCATTGTGAAGCGATTGGTTAAGTGGAATCGGGGCCCTGAATTACGATTGACGGGAAACAATCGTCATTACGACTGCTCTTGATGCTAATAGCGTTAACGTGTTTTAGCTAACATCATGTGGTAAAAACCCCGCTAAGTGTGTATTCAACTTCATTGCTTCTAAAATATTACGCAAATTGAATGTCAAAACAGTCCTTGGATTTATATAAAATAATAAATCAGACAGTGACTTATTTTTAATGTAAACTTGTACATTTTTTTGTATGTTGCAAAAATGTGACCTCCATAGACTTTTTATTTAGCTACCTACTCCATAGCTGCATTCACCCTTTGCAGTCTAAAAAACCTTTTTTTATGATTGATAGACCATGATGTATAGCACGAAGATGTAGGAGACTCCTTTTTTCATACTCTTAGAATAGCCCAAATTATAAGTAGCAGGAAAGACTGAGGAGGGCTAACAGTTTAGTCTTTTCATAAAATACTTCGGAATTGTAAGTATTACCATAGCTACAGCTTAAATTATGGTTTGAATGGAAACTGTGAACTAGCCGAGATGAATCCTTGGTATCACTAAAAAAAGAAACAAATAGCAGACTACCACTATAATATACTAACTCAATAATAGGTATTTTCATCTCCATCATACCCTAGATAGAACGTAGGTAAGTCGTAATCATACCTCTTGCTTAGCCCTTGAAGGATCCACGAGGTTTGGTGGTACTCCATTCTTGACGCTAACGGATCTTCTGCGACTTGGATCCAAATTAGTGAGAGACTGCTCGAAGCCTAGCTCATCTCCAAGACTGAAACCTGGAATTTTAATAAAAAATAATTTACGTGCAATTACTACAAATTACATTCAAAAGTAAAAAAAGTTGATATTTTTTTTATATTTTTTATAGTTAATAATAATAATCGTATATTTGACAATGAATAATCTGACAAAAATATTTTATGAATCCATAGGCTCCCGAACTAGCAGAGCTGTGTTTCAGTTGCTCCTCTTATGTGGCATTCACTTGTGAATAATGACACATTAATCATCTGAGACATCCGACGCCCAGTTATAGCAATGAAAAAGTCACAGTTTGATTATGGGTGTCATTCTGTGCCTAATTGCGGTGACCATAGAGCCACTTTATGAGCATGTGTGTTGAAAAAAATATTTCGTATTTTAGCCATATCTCCGGTAACACTCTACAAATATAAATATCGCGATGCTAATTTAGAGTTGGGCACGCTTCCGTCTGGTACTGGTCTGGAACAGTTGAGTTACCTATAGGCCGTTTGTAACGGTCCTTAGGTAATCTGACTGATTCCTTTGTACTTAGTTAGTTTAATTTATTGAATAAATTTAGAGTAGGTATGATCTACCTCCTAGTATTCAAGCACGGGCAAGGAAACGCTCGTTTTTGCGGTTACGGCTGAATGTCCAAAAGTTTCTACTTTTCTGCAAAGCCTAGCACCTAGCGACTTCCTGTGGAATTCCGGCGCCAAACGGTATGCTGTGTTCTCTCGGTGTCTTGCTTTCTGGGAAGGACACTCCATCATAGACTTCATCCTGGCATTGAGCTAAACAATCCTAAGGGTCAAGAGCTAACCCATCATTTATATCATTTATAAAAAAAGAGCCCACACATCACGACTAGTTACAAATGTAATGATTATATGGAAGAAAAGCCATTTGTAATCAAAATATAACAACTAGCAGACAAGCTTCAACAAACTCTAAGCTGGTTCCGTTATGTACTCAATAATAAAAACCGCTACCTGTTAGTTTCTGAAACAAGAGCTATGTCCATTGTCTAAAGTTAAGTTAATCACAGGTCAGGTGGCGTTCTAACAGGTGAAAGCATAGCAAAATGTTTTCGTTTTGGAAGATGCACCACATTTTCTTGTAACCCTGTATTACTGAGAAAGTAGAAAGGAACGCCTTGAGTGAATGGTTGAATGAATAGAGAGGTACTTTTGTCGTGTTCAAAAGGCGTGTATGATCTGGGATTCAAAGCTTTGGGGTCACCATCATTGATAATACATATATGTGCTTTTGTATCTCGAAAAGCTTTTGATTGATGAAAAGTAGACTGTCAAATGGTCCAAATCTCTACCATGATCCGCGATAAAGTCACTAACCAACAGCGTTTCTAAGTCATGTTGAAATGTTGATTTATGGTGCGCACTCTTTTGATGACACCTCAACCACATATTTTACTTGCAGTAGGTACTTATAAAATAAGTAAGAAAAATGCTCTTTTTGCTAAGCCTTTTGCAGGAGTTGGTATAGAGTTGAAAAAAACCAAGGCCATAAAAATGATTTTTCTACAGGCAATTCTGTAAATTTTACGAGTGCTTTAGAATTGAATATCTACATTTTTACATGTACCTACACGTTAATATGTTGGTGGACATGTATATATGTATTGCATAGTTGTGCGTTTCACAATGAAGTTAGGTATCTTAACAATGGGTTCTTTTTCTTGCTCTGCTTTGGTATGGCGCACTTTTGACAACTTGAGGATGGCGCAAAATGTTATTCAAAGCTTGCCCCAGGAAATATTTTCCGTCTAGATTCTAGAAAGGTAGCCCTAGATCGCCGCACAAATTGTGTAGGTTACAAGGGCAAGCTTGCGTTTCACCTAATACGAAAATGATTGAAATCGTGAATAGTTAGAAGCGAGGGAAATCCCTAAGGTTATTCGAAAGCAATGCGCGCTATCGGTAACTCGTTATTTAACAAAACACGTTTCGCTTGTTTTCAATGTCTGCGTTCTGCAAGGTGCAGTTGATTTAACTTATTTCGTTTGACTCTTGTCAGGTCCAGTTCTTACCCTTGGACCTTTCCTTCATTGATTTTGGAAGCTGAACCATGATCTTTGGAAATGATTCAGTATGTGTTTGTTGTAATTTTAACAATTATTATTTCTTACAAACATGTTGTCAATTTTAATTTAGGACACTGACAGACGGGCGAACAATGTAGTCTTAGTTATAGGGTCACATTGGCCTTTTTGGGTACGTTAACAATGACCATTATTGAATGGCTTTAGTATAATAAGAGTTATTGCTGAGTTGAGGGCTGACATAATAAGGATAAAGCCAAAGGTGGAAGTGCACTTCAACCGGAATCCTCAACAGCCTGAGAAACTGGCTACCTTTCCTCTAAATGCCGGAAAACAACAATTTAGACATCTTGGCATGGCGACAGACTATGGTAAGACGCTGGTAGCTATAGCTACGGCCCAGGGTGGATTAAACCAAGTACTATAACCAACCAAGCACAATATTGCACCGCAACGGTGTGTATTGACCACAAAGGTAACAAAAAGATTAACAAATTGTACAGTTGGTTGATTATATTCATTCTCGGAATAAAAGCAAACTGTAATACAAAACTTACCTATGCTTGCGTGTGCTTTCAGCCCTCCAAGGTTCCGTACCCTGAAGAGCCCTGACTTTTTAAATGCGCAGTTGATTTTGAACCCGAAATCTGACTCCAGCACGCATATTGGTGACACGATTTCTGGAAAGAAAAACAATTTATTAAATGGCAAGTTTTAGTGCATATTAACCTTATAATTTATCAGGGAGGATTATGATTTTGACCGGTATGTATGTATGTGGGTATGTATGTTAGTATGGCCATCTATTACCCCATAAATTCTAAATAGCTTATCATAATTTGACAAATAAGGTATCGTTGGAAGCGTCTTGGTTGTCCACTGTTTATTAGGACAAAAAAGGGACATCAAGTAAAACAAATAGTAGCAACAATAATACATAGATATTTTTTATGGTGCGGTTAATTTTTTATTTATTCAGCGATATACAGGTTGAGTTTTTTTTCCAGGGCCACTGAAGCGAAGTCTGAAACCGTGGGAGTTATCAAGTCATGTTGGGAGTTACGGGGAGTTTTTGAATGATAGGTTAGCACTTGACCTTTAGGCTCTTAGGAGCTAGGAGTTAATAGGCACTTTCTGGGTAGGCTCGCTCTATCATAGATCTCATCCTTGCCTGTGTAAGTTTTGAGGCCAAGAGCTGACGCGACCGAATCTAAAAAAGTAAAATAAAAAACTGGGATTAAAAGCCAAGTTTAAGGAGAATAAGACGTTATAAATGTAGTCGTATGTAAAGTGTAAAAGTGAAGTAATGCTAGTATTATTAGTTATTCCGTGGTATTGCTTGGTTTGGCTAAAGGTGAAATGTGGTGAAGTATAGACAAGACATTCCTAGTTCTAGTACATTTATTAGTTCTAGTATCTGATTCTCCAGTTTATGATTAAGTAACTGGATTATATATAGAATAACTGTTACTTCCTATGACAAATTGTCTTGACATTTGTAGGTAATTATCGATACGAACGTCCGTATTTCCAGCAATAATAATTATAGTTTGTTCATTTTGTACTATTTGTACCTTAAAATATCGGTAATGGCAATGAACTTAGCCATCAGGTAGTAGGTACTATTATTTATTCTCTGCCATCAGATTCTTAGTTACCAACTTACTCAATGTCTTTCCAATTTAATCGATTTTGTACAGGCTATGTTTGAACCACAAGATAACTGAAATAAAATAATCAAAACTCGCTATACAATCTACAACGTAGCTAAATAAATAAATATTACTAGATCACTACTGTTTTTAACTTCATCATCATGAAACTGTTGCAGTCCACTGCTGGACGTAGGTCTCTCCCAAGGTGCGCCACTGAGCGTAATCTTTGACCTTTCTCGTCTACTATCTGACTGCCACTGTACGGATGTCGTCGCTCCATCTAGCCGGAGGACATCCTACACTACGCGAGGTCGCCACTGAAGGACTTGTTGACCTCACCGGCTCACTGGCACAGGTCTTTAAGCTAAGTTGACCACCTTCATTCTCTGTCAGATAACCTCATTCCTGATGTTATCCTTCAGAGAAACGCCATAAGCATACTCTTTCCATCACACGCTGAGTGACTTTCAATTTGTGGATAGGCACTATTATCAATGTCTACGCGTATTACCTACCACCACCTAGTTAAAATAAACCCAATAAAGCTAATAGTTATAGTTCTTGTAATTTATGATGACGATAGCAGTTGCGTGTAATCTACTTAATTTCGTCAATTTGGGCTCAGCCCAAGGCGATAACGTGCCATTCTCTTCTGGAAGTTCAATGTTCTCCTACTTCCTGAATGATATTTGAAATACAATATCTAGTGTCTAGTACAAAGTAAACAAAAACTACCTCTAGGCGCTGTGGGTGGTATGAGTTGGTCATTATCACATTATCTAAATTATATAAAATTATTAATACAAAGGTGATTACTGTCTCTTAATCAACGTACAGCGTGAGACCTATAGAGATCTTACACTAATACAAAACATATTACTGTCCTCTAGTGGCACTATGGAATACTGGGAAATTCCCGCGACAAAGTTCCTGAAATCGCAAGAAGTATAGCTTTGTTTTGGTTTGATGGGTATGGTTTCTGTTGAAGTTACGATGGGGCTTAACACTTTTATGTCTCAAGTTGACGGGCGCAATGCAGTGCAGCGTCGTGTTGTTTGTGGATATGACCTATGCAGTAAGGCTTATTTCTAGGCAAAAGTTGCACCTAACATCAGATGGGCTGCTTCCTTTTTTCGTCTCCATGTTGTTTGAAATAAAGCCATTTCTCATCTCAAAAATAAAATATCTAGTTCCCTGGCTTCGTTCTCCGTTTCGAAGATTAAGAGATAGGAAGTATTTGGTACCAATATAAACCTAAACATAATCAAGCTGAAAAAGAACATGATACAAAGTAACATATTCAAACATACACCACGTAGGTAGATGCGTCATGCCTTATTAAAATCAAAACGGATTCAATTACCTAACGCGCATTTTCCGCCAGCACCGTAACGACTAGTAAGACGGGAATTAGCTAGGCTGACCTAGATTTCACCTATATCCTTCTAATCAAACTCATAGCATTTATGTTCTTGTGTGGTAATTTAAAGAATAAAACAAAATACTAACTGGAATATCTAAATATATATATTATATAGATAGCTCAGTCGATTATTGTGTGATTATTATATCTCCATTAATTAGCAATACCAGGAAGGTTAATCTGGAACAAAATGCTTTACAGCACGACATGTACTTCTTTGATAAAGAAAATTATTTATTTGACGATACAGAATTTTCTGTGGGTGTACAAGATGATTAGCTTATTATCATCGATATTTGGTGAATATTCCATTTATTAGAACTAAGCGCTACCAAAAATCATTTATAGTGAGCACTAAAAAAATTTTTAATTAGCTGCCGGTGTATATTTTTCCGTAATCTTCGACCCTAATTAATGTAAGAATAGAGCTAATATTCACACTTTGGCGCTGAGTAACTCTTACCTAGAGCATGTCATTACTGCGTAAGTCATAGCATAGAAATAACTGGCAAAAAACTTTATTGAATACGATTTATTACGTCAGAGGTGATTGTATTTTCAGCGTAAAGTACTTTGTTTATTATCGTAAGTTTCTTACACCAGTAAATCTGCATTCATCGGTTATGCTACACTGTATTGCAATACGATTGGCAAGGATAAAACCGGATCCGGTGTAGATATCACTACACAACGCGCACACGCAAGTCGTCCACTTGACTGGGATAGCGACAATCGGCGTGACAACGACGCACGGTGCGAATGAACTTTGTAATGATGATTGTAACGCATTTTACTGACACATCCGCGTCATAAAATAGTATTGGAATTTGTTTAGTTCTGTGCTTATTACGCGAAAGCCTCAGAAAAGAAAACTATTGTGTTCTAGGTTGTCATTTAAACGTCAGATATTTAAACTAGTGGTTCTGTAAGAACAGTAGAACTTGCGAGCCCTTATACCTAACCATGCAACTTTTTTTGAAAGTGGGATCAGTTGATAAAGCTAAATTATCAAAATGAATTATTGAAAACATCTCGTGGTCATCCCGTCAACTCATCCCGTGGAATAAGCTTAGAGCGGGATCAGCTGACTAACGAGCCTAATAACCGATGCTTTCCTCTTTCACTTATCCTTTTAGACTTTTGAGCAAATAAGCTTTATTACTACCTATAAGCTTTATCGATTACTCGTGTTCCCTTGATCCTAGGAGGTCAAATCTGGTGTCTACGAGTTCGTCTCAAAGACGGAGAGGACTAATAAATTAATATATCATTCTTTATCGTACACAACTTAATAAGAAAATTAAAATACCTAGCATACCTACGTATAATAGACTTTTTTAGCGATTAATCGCGTTCCCTTGATCTGAGGAGATCGAACCTGGTGTTTATGGATTTTTCTTGCTGAGGCGAAAAGGACTGCGTAGTCTGATAAGTAAACATAGGTATAAATTTTCCTAAAAAAAAAAAAATTTAATCCTTCAGCAAACTTCTCCCCTTTTTGTTTTTCTTTCACAACATCTTGTATGAAATTAAATCTTTAGAGTGTCTTTCAAATTTAATTGAAATTTGATAAATAACGTTCCAGCAAACCTTTTCCCAACTCTTTTCCCCTAATCTAAAATCGCGATAGACTAAAAATATTTAATAAATCAAGGAACATAATGCCACTTTAAAACAATATCGGTTGTAAAATGCGACCTGTAAACCGACCGACAGACAGCGGACAAAAGCACTTTGGCTAATCTCGAAATTGAGACGCTTCGCTCGCTTTGCTCGCTCCTTCAATAATCTACTTAAATGTAGTCAGCAAATAAAGTGAATTAAAAAAACAATCTAGGTGCAAAAAAAACCTTACAACCTATTGACGTACTCCGCCATCAGTTCGACTATATACATATATACGGTATATGGTGTCAAAATAACTTTTTAATTTATAACAATTTGCCAGTTTTTTTCCAACAAATTTTCGCATTATTACACATCACACAATACAAAAACAAAATTACAAATACAAGCATAGCTTGTTATATGTGAACTAGATTATGGATATAATACTCATACATTTTAGTTGATGGTGGAAAAAAGGCGTTCCACCTACGCTACAAACTCGTATATTATTATAGTATAATCTATTATCCATCCTTATATCGCTATTATCTATCTTACATTTGAAAACATGAGTCAGAACTCGTTATGAATAACGTATTTGGGAACTTTAACCGCAGATTGTAGGCGCAATACTCTTACTAAGCTAAAGTGGGACACAAGCCTAACCAGTTACTAATCGCTGCACCTTTGTTTACAAGAAGTAAAAGGCTTCATCTAAAATGGATATCAACTGGATATACGAAAATAAATGATATTGTATTTGTTAGCTAGCGTAAAACTGTAAAAAGTTCCAATAATCTATTGGTTTTGTCAGCTCACATGTTCACTGTTTATCATAGTTATCTTCCAAACGACGCTTGAAATAGCGATCCTGAGCCACCTCCTTACTTTGAATCCATGGAGTCAGGTTTTCCGTAAGATGCCATAAGATGATCTCTCTCATTAATAAAAATAATATCATCAAAATGTATCTAAAAAACTACTCTAGAAGCTACATTCAAATATATGGTCTCATTCTGGTTGCACTAAACCAAACGGTACCTATTTCATAACTTTCCCCGCATGATGGTGTGACATCATAGCAACGTTACCTCGTGAATCAGATGACCGGTTCGGTGTCCGAGGCGGATGTTTGGGAGAAAGGCTGCGCTACTTGCAACTGTTTAGGATAACAGTTTATTACTAGTGGTACTATCCACTCTAAATTTTACTAGGACATATCGGAGTTGTCGGAAGGAGGAGTCGGTATTTCAATCTAAAGATACAAAGGTACGAACGACATGGTTCGGTTACGGATGATAGGTACATTCGTGATTTTCTACTATAATTTTATTTTATTTTATTTTATTTATTTGGGACAAAAAAAACAGTCATACATTGTGTATTGCAAACTAGTATAGAACTAAGAAGGTAAATAAATATATGACCCACAACTTTATCCACGGGTTGAAATAAATGATATGTTACGTTACGTTGAAATCCCGTATACTTAATTAGAAACGACAACAGCTTGGCCTTAATCTCACCCGGTTTCAAGTTATAATGAGCTCGAAGGGGAACCGCACTACCTAACCTCAAAATGCCGAAACACAAGAATTTTTAATTATTGTTATAGCAACAGACTTAGGTAAGATGGTGGTAGCTAGCCAGGCGGACTTAAACAAAAACCACCCACCAAACCAAGCACAATATTGGTCTCCCTGGAGATCGAACCCGGAACCTCTGGATTAAATACCGGTGGGTGAACCACTACACCACAGAGACGGTTAATGTTGTTTGATTTTAGGTCAAACGACTGTTATAATATAGGTAAGTGATGAAGTCTTTTTGAGTATCAATTTCTTTTAACCTTCACTGGACGAGAAAATTAAGAACCATCCTTGATCGTTATAGCTTATCGCTCATATCACTTTCTATGTTCCGCATTGGACTTCTGTGTTCTTTTTGGACTCCGGTGATGAAGCAGCCCATACGCTGTGATCTCCGCGTTGATTGCAGTCAACGCGTTAGATAATATACAAAAGTTAGCTGCTCTTCTTCTGGTAAGATCCCTTAGTCACCTTTTACGATATCCGCGGCTCAGGTGGATATCGATTCCACCACAGAAAACTCTTGACTGTGCTTGTCCATAATTCCCGTATCACGTTACATAAATCAGTGTAATGACGTGGTATGATGAAAAATTACCCGAAATGAGGTAGAAATTGAAACTGCATGATCATCATAATGATATTGATAGAAAAGTGAAAAGAGCCATTACCTGCGGCCGGCGAAGCGTGAACGGTAAACTGGTGGATGGCGAGAATATGTGTGTGACTCTAGAAACTGCGAACTTGACTAATATAACTAATTATCTATGAATATTATGAGAAAAATAAACCGGCCAAGAGCGGTCACGCACATCGAGGGTTCCAACCCACATTTCTAGGTTAAAATCACGTTTCTTTCATGTTTGGATTTATGATAGATAGGGATATATAGTATATAAAATACCTCTAATTTTGAATTGCATTTATTTTTATTATTTGTTGTTATAACGGCAATAGTAAAATAAAAAATAAATAAAATATTACAAGACACTAATTTCACACAGCGCCATCTAGTCACAAACTAAGCATAGCTTGTAATATGGGAACAAGATTACGGATAGAATACATAGATACTTTTTTTTTTTTTTGTAAATACATACTTATCATACAATACAACACCCAAACACAGAACAAACATCTATATTATTTATCTATATTATATATATAGTATTTCTGTACACTTTGAATATTTCAAACGTCTACATACTACGGTTCATGAGATAGGTACACACAGTCCGCTAATCGACGCGATAAAGACGGACGGATTGACTCAGCACCAGTTGCTTAGTAGTAGGGTCCCGTTGGCACTCATTGGGTACGGTACCCTAACAAGTCTGAAATTATGAAATGTATTTTGACATAAAAATCTGTGGAAACCGGATTTAGCGATGTATTTCCTAATTTATATGAATTCTTTAATAATGAATGTCGCACGTGTGAAATACTGTTGCTCTAGATTTCTCTAAAGCGAGATCTTGACGCGATATTTCCTCGTTATAGACATGTTTTTGTGAATTATGGTTATGGTTCTATATTTGAATGTATAACTAATAATGTTTGTAATTAAGTGAAATAGCGCCGATCTGAATTTTCAACCACATTATACCCTTGCCATCTTACTCTATTTTTTCTCTTCAACTAATCATGATTATCTTATGTTTTATGGTATGTATATGTTTCCATAATTGCAACTTATAGTAGTAGTTACATATCCTGAAAGTTTTTTGATAAGATTTATGGTTATGGAAATCCTATGCTCCAGTGACAACCTGCGAGCGTATCTTTATTATTTTTTTTGACAAAACGTAACCTCTAAATTGAAACAAGTCCGTGGTTTACGTGTCTAAGAATAATAAGTATGAACAATCGAATAACAGCGTTCAAATAAGCGTATAATAGCAACAATTGCACGGATAAAGACGTGGCGAGACGTGACAGTCATTGGTAGACTTTTATTGATGGTGAAGATAATTGTGTGACTGGTCATGGCCAATTTACTGTCATGGGATCGTTGGAAAGTGGAAACAATGGCCAATATTAAGAGTAACTGATTTAGTGTCATAAAAATTGATATAGTATTGTTAAGCTTTCATTGCAGTGGTATCATGTTCCTCTAAGTATATTACGCGACATGTGAAAGTAAAATGGCATTTCTAATTTGGAGTGGGTTGGGTGGACAGAAGAATATAGTTTACAGTTTAAGTACCTAGACAAAAGGTTAACTGAAAAGCAGAAACACAAAAATGTTTTTTTTAGGGTTGTGCCTATTATTATATTTTTTTACATTTAGTAGACTAACAAACGCTCAGGACTTAATTCCCTTCATCAAGTGGTAATATCTTATTATCCTCTCTTAGTGCACAAGGAAACTTCTCGTCTTTGTGACCCCTGATTTGGATTGTGCGTTGAAAATCAGTCAGTAAGTCAATTCTGCAGCTACAAAAGCGTATATTTTTGTATTTTTCAGCTGCAAAAGTGTATTTTTTCTGGTTCAGATGTTCTATCAGTTTAGACTCACCTCATCTGCTCGATTATATTTTTAATACGATGCGCCGCTGAATTTTGCTCTTCATTACAAACGTAGTTTTTCATTTTGAAAACGTACGTCCAATTCAAATTAAATTTTCCCGGTAAATGATGTGTGGAGTAAAGAGAATTGATAAGATGAAGAATGAATACATTAGAGGAAGCGAGAAAGTGGGGCCAGTGACTGATAGGTTGAGCAGTAATAGGTTAGCATGGTATAGTCATGTAATGAGGAGGGATGAAAGTTATGTATAGAAAAGAGTGTTGAATATGAGTGTGGATGGTAGGGGAAGAGGATCAATCCATCCATATATTAGTCCATCCGAATAATTGTGATGAGATGACGTCCGATGCAGAGAGTACAGGAAGAAGACATGTTGTGCCGACCCCACCTACTGTAGGAAAACGGGTAGGATATTCTGTATCTGTGGTGTTGCTTTTTAAATCAACTTTTTTATTCGATTAATCAAAATATTTGGAAAAGAGTACGTATGTACTTGTATTTTTTACTAAATGTAACGCACAAAATTACACAGCATAGATATATTTTTTACAATTTTATTTGAATCACAATCCATTTGAACAGCAAACTACATTTGCATAGGAGAACGGATCTACTGGGCCTTCTTAACTGTCTTGCAAAAGCCGACCACTTTCTCAGGAAACCCCGGCAATATGAAATACGGTAATCCGCATTACACCACCATAATATACCTCATTTAGGTAATCACTCTCCATTTCTATCATCCACGACCGTAGAATACACTGCCGTTTTATAGCCATCAAAACATTCAATGCCAATAAGTAGCGCTTACTTCTTAGGTATATCTTAGGTAAGTAACTTGTTTCCCAATTTTATTAATACACACAACATAATGGTGTCTAGGGGCAAAATTACATAAAGAAATAGGCACAGTACGTTTTGAACTTCTTTTTTTTATTATAATTTTTGTTTATATTTCCCTTATTTGTATATGATCTGTATTTACTTTCCATATATGATAAGCTCACCTCTGTAATACTCTGTCACCTTACGAGCACCCAAATTATGAAAAATTGAAGAGATACTATGGTTCTTGAAAGTATTTTTTTTTTATTTATTATTTTTATATTAACTAGGGTAAAAAGTACCTCAGTACCTGTAACTTGTGACCTAATTTTGCGTAACATATCATATAACATTTTTTTTTTTTGGTAGAAAACAAATTGATTAATGGATATCGCAAGTGGTGATGGATATTAATTTGAAAGCTGAGAAAACACATACTGAACGATGATGAATAGATGATGATGAACGATAGTGGATATAGTACCTAGATCCTTAATTAAACTATCTGTATTAGACGCTACAAGCAACAGCCCAGAGGCATTATCTATAGTAAAAACATTATTGTAATATTATTGAAAACCTTATAATCTAATTCTAAGCGAACTTATGTTCTCGTGAGTTAGTTATTTAAACCTTAGTTTAATTTCGTTTCATATGTTACTGTAGATAACTCATGTTACACTTAAACAATAATGCGAAATATAACAGGACATTAATTTAACACAGCGCCATATATTCCCAAACTAAGCAAAACTTGTAATATTATTACTAGATTACGAATATAAAAGTACAGTTTTTTTGTAAATACATATTTATCAGACAAATACTTGACCTACGTGGGAATAGAAACCACAACCTACAGCGCAGAAAGCAAAGCAACTACCAACTAAGGGTGTGAGGCTTAATAAGTAGCTTAGTGTTGAGAATTATTCAAAATATTTGATATTGTCTGAAGTCCTAGAATACATTTGTACTTAGGACATCTAAGTGAGTGTATTAAAGTCATTGAACTCAGGCGCATGCAAACTGAAACGGGTTTCATTCAAAGCCTAGCTTTTACTATATGATATTACAGTGGTATAACGTGATAGTGTTAGATTATTATAATGATGTGGTTGCACTCTCTACGGTCAATCGAAAGAGATATCTTATGTTATGGGGTTTAACATAAAAGTTGAACAAATTAATGAACATTACTCTAACTTCGCCATCTAGTCCCAAAAAATACTATCTGCTATAATGATTCCATACAACAAAATCTCCTAGTGATAAAAATACCCCTTTAACTCCACCAGGGAATGTCGTAAAAGGTAAAGGTAAAGACTATACATATAATACATATCACCAATATTCAATATGTAAATGGGACCGGCAGAGCAGCATACTTTTAGGGTTGGAGATTGCTGAAAAGCTCTCATCACTCCAAGCGTGGATATAATAGCAATCTCTTCAGTTTTGGAGAAGACTATCTAGTGATTTGTTACCGCATCATTAAACATATATTTTTTTATACTACTATGATACGGGACAAGCAAGTAACGAACCTAGTGTTAAGTGTACTCTTGCCTATGACAAAGCCTTACTGCATAGGTGACATCCACAAAGAATATAGCCTACATGGCACTGCATTGCGCCCGTCAACTTGAGGCATAAAGGTGTTAAGCCTCACGTACCCGTAATTTAACCGGCAACCATACCCTTCAAACTGAAACACAGCAATGCGGCTGAAATAAGTATGGTGGTAGCATATAAGTAAAAGTAATTCATTACAGCGGGAAACAGTAGGACATGCCTAAAGATTTCTAAAATCAATGGGAAGATGCATATAAAAAAACCATGCTTAGCAGGCGGGTTGGTGATCTTAGTCATGGTATTTAGCAGCTGTCCTCCTAATCCACTGGTATAATCCCTGATACACAATAAAAGTACAGTACGGATATGTGATTTATACATTATATTTTCATATCAACAGCTAATTTGAACTCGGCCAAATTGGTCTGTCACGTCAACGTTGGGGCGAGCCCTCTAATACAAATGGATGGGTCACTTTCCATTTCTCGAAAGCGAGTCCGGTAGAATGTCACCTGCCGACCCGTGACCGATTATCACGGTATTATGCAGATGGGGCCTTTGATTAATGGTGTAGCTTGCAGGACGACCCGCGTCCTAAGAGCTATTCTTATTTTAAGAACATAACACTGTATATTGTATATTACTTGGAAAAAGATACAATCAATATCAATATTAAATGCTCATAAGATCCACGCGTAGTGACCAGAGGTATATCAATGGGGAAAAAGTCGTAAGCCTGTCACTTTTTACTTATGTTAATAGTATAAGTTGTCTGTGTTTATTTATTTTATGAATGATGGGTTTGCTCTTGACCTCTAGGCTTTTCTAACTTTACGCTAGACTAAAGCAAGCGGTTTAAGAGTAGTAGAGTTCCTTGTCTTCACAAGCCCTGTAAGGCTCGTTTGGGGAAGTACTACCACCAAACCTATTTCAACCGCCAAGCAGCATTGCTGAATTTCGGTTTGAAGGGTTTCCGGTAAAATTATGAGCCCTCGGGGCTAAACAACTTTATGACTCAAGTAGACGGGCGAAATGCAATGCAGCCAATGCAATGCATGTCACGTTCTTTGTGGATATCACCTACGCAGTAAGGCTTTGTTGTAGGCAAGAGTTCCACTTAACATCAGAGCGCTTATTCTGTTCCCGCGTTATGATATCTGCATGGAATCATCGTATTGACATATCGTAACGCGGGCGCGTTAAGACACGATTAGTCACATAGAATAAGGGTGCAGGTGAGCTGCCTACTAGTTCCGTCTCTATGTAGTGTAAGTAATAAAAAAAGGATGAATTCTATTATGGAATTAACTTTCCCAGCACATATTCTCTAGTTAAGATGGTTAGGTAGCAACGGTTTTTGTAAACACAAAAATATTTCGAGTAAAAAAAAGTGGTAATTCATACTGTAAGGCATATCTATATGTTGTATAAAAAGTCATCTGTCAGGTGTTAAATTTAAATAATCCCAAACGAATTCGACAATTCCAAGTAAGTAACCCATGGTCGTAACACCATAGCCTTTGAAGAACTTATTTGAATAAGCTTTGACATAACAGAATATGATAAAGCACAAAAACGTTTATTTTGTAACATTTGTTTGCCCTTATATAGTTAATCAATAGATACGCTAATTTTCCACTCCGTCACTTCAATTTATATCACTTGGAATGATACATCAATTTGTATTCTATGAATAAGAGTGTCTCAACTGACGGTTATATACAAAAACATGGCTGACCTACGTCTGAAGTGTAGTATTTGATATTCAATGTTGCGAAATCTGAAGTACCTACACAAACTTACTAATCTAGCGATGATGAGTGATTAGGGTCAAACATTTGCAACACAATATATACCTACATGTTCATTTGTGAAATGGAAAAACCTTAATTTATGTTTTCAATGCCATTCCTACTATTGCAAACTTTTCTTCTTATTCAGCGGCCTGTAAAATTTTTAAAGGGTTAGGTTTCCTGGACTAACTGAACTACGATCCTAACTGGACAGTTTTGTTAGGTTTCAGTAAGATTTTGACCTATAGGTTTGAGTGAAGGAAGAGGTCCACGATGGAGCGAGCATTCCCAGAAGCGCTGGTTCTCCCACACACCGATGAAACACAGCAGGTGCCAAAACACCGGACTTCGGCAGGAGGGTGGACCTTTAAGGAATCTACCACCAGTGTTGTGATCATTGCGTGCATTGTGATCAACTGCTTTACCAACAGACCATTATGAGGGTCATAATGCCCATGAAAACATATTTCCGCCGGACCATTTGTATCTACCATTGGGTAGTACCATTGATGATTTGGCGTGTATTAATATTGTGTGTCTTTTTGTAGTAACAAAATGATGGAGATAAATGTCAATAGTTAAGTAAACCGCTACTTCATAGCCAAGTGGCAATGAATAAGGCATTTAAAATATTATGCATAATATATATAAAATCATGTTCAAGAGTACCAAAACGTAGATACCTATGCGTTGTAAGTATACTATCTCTTAGACAAACATATGAAGAAATACTGAACACAATGGGTAGGTACTGCAGTTATGTCCTAACGGGCCGACAGAAAGGTGCCATAACGTTTCAGTTGTAACTACGTACCTTTAACCTCAGTCAATGTTTCGTAAGATTAATTTTGAGAGCCGACCTCTTTGAACTTAGCTGTAAAATGTATTAATTTTAATGTTTAAGATTGTACCTACATGCAACAACCGTTGTTGCAATCTTGAACATTTAATGGCATATGATAGGGATGCACAATGGTATGTATTTTAAGGGTACCGTAAAAGCCATATTTCTATACACAATGCTTCAGGAATTCTAAAGAACACGCTTGGAAGACGGATAAGTGATCACAGTAAAGGTGTTTATACACAGAAGTAAGATCCCTAAGTCGGCTAGAAAATATAAAAAACAGGCCAAGTGCGAGTCGGAAACATATACCGAGAATCCTGACCCACAATTCAAGGCACAACATGCAGATTTTTTGCATTTCGTTCTAGAGTATTCGTATGGGCCCGACGCAGGATGGCCATTTTTTTTGTATTTGTTGTTATACATTAAGGTACATACAGTAAGGACTATTATCACGCCTAGTTCGAACTATTTGAGCATTACTGATTTTACAATAGAGATAAGAGATATACGCACTTTTCTTGTATTGTTTTGAATGTTATATTAATATAAATACACACTCTGTAAAATGTCATCTATCTACCCGTTTATGAGATACAGCCCGCTCTCGGGCGGGGAATGGAGGCTAAGCAATAGTAAGTAATAAGTACTGTTTAGATACTTTTAGGACCCGCACCCTTTGGGTATGGCACCCCAGAAAACAATTAATATGAAAAACATCTACATTCCTTTAATATTAAAATACCGATGACTCGTAGAGCATTAGGTCACGGAGGCATTACTCAGTGCTTAATGCGCTAGTAACGACTCTTACGTAACTGTGGGTCAAGTTCAAAATAAATTTATGGTTCCGTGATCTTATTGTGGGAAAAAAATTACAGCTTTCATCTATATGTATGGATGTTTTGTATAAAATATGATTCGTTTTCAAACAAAATTATTTTGGATTTCAGTTAAATCTAGTCTGATATTTCGCTAATTGTGTTTGCTGCAATCAATCAAAACTAATTTCACGCCGCGTATCGTGGCCCGACCCCCTTAATAACGTACTTTTAACCAAGCTGGAGAATGGTGCATTCGAAGATGAAGGACGCTAGCTGTGAAAAAATAACTGCATTGAAACCGCAGCTCAAGTTTCGGAGCTTCGAGGCCACAGACACACTAAGGCCTCATAGCACTATTTTCAGACGGGGGCTAAAATCACCGAAATCGAATATATCGTCAAGTTGTGATGGTAGAAGCGCACTTCACCTGGAATCCTCAACAGACTGAGGAAGTAAAATGCCGGAATGCAACAATTTGGAATTGATATTATCTCGGTAGTTCTCCATCGTAGATCTCATTCTTGCCTGTGAAAGTTTCGTGGTCAAGAGCTAACACATCGTAAATAAAAATAAATAAAAAAATGGCGACAGACTTAGGTATGGTGGTGGTAGCTAGTCAGACGGACTTGAAACAAGTCCTACCAACAACCAAACCAAGCACAAATTTGTACTCCCATGGGGATCGAGCCCGGGACCTTTGGGCCTGATACCGGTGGGCAAACCACTAGATTATCACTAGTTTAGTGCTCTATGCTCAATTTACGATCTGGTGGCCGTATACCTGTTGGCCACCTTAGTGGTATAAAATAAATGTAATAAAAAGGGGGAAGTTGTAAAGATGTGGCATGTCCGTATTCTGTCGGTGTGTATGTTTGAGGTGTCTTTCCTCTGAAGCTTGTGTACCGATTTCAATATACAAAAATAAGGTTCCTTTTGAAAAAGAATCCTTATGAAGCTAATTTTTTAAATGTTTTAGCTAGTTAAGGTTGGAATACGGTGCATCCGTTTCCATGATATCATCAGATTCTAAGCCGAATCCGACAAAAATTTGATCTTGTTGATTCAACAAGCCTCATAGCTCAGTTGGTAGTAACTCTGCTTTCTGCGCTGTAGATTGTGGGTTTGATTCCCACCCAGTACAAACATTTGTGTGATGAATATATAGATGTTTGTTCTGTGTTTGGGTGTTGTATCATTTAGAAGGTAAGTATTTACAAAAAAAAACTATCTATAATCTAGTCTCCATATTACAAGATATGCTTAGTTTGGGGCTAGATGGCGCTGTGTCAAATTAATGTCCTGTAACATTTATTTATATATCAATATGATAATTGTAGAGTTGCATAATTACTCAGAAGTGTGAGTGTTGTCATTTGAGACGCCTTCTTTCGTGTGGGCTATGACCACCAGTGAACTTTACGAGCTGCCGCCATATGCGTCTGACAGTACTTTTATACGTACCTAAGTGCCTAAGACTGACGACTAAGCGTGCACTCCAACACATAATATAAGTAGTGTGAATAATATTAAATTATGAAAATCATAATCTAGGATATATTTTGTATTAGCTTAAATTACTTTCCATATAACAGTTTTAGCGAGACTCCTTGTAAGCAGTACGCAGTCAAATTATCATAAAGACAAAACAAACAAGGTGTCAATCACATTTATTACCTTTGCAAGAGTTTCTAAAGAGCTGCCTTGTACAGCTATTAGCTACAACAACTTGCAAAGCAACCATTTCTTAATCTTGGCATACAATGTTGGCGAAGCTTTTGTAATTTTATTGGTCGTAAAGTTTATGTACAGTTTATTTACAGTGTCAATATGCGATTGTATTGTATTTTTAGGGTTCTATAGGAGGAAGGATTGCTATTACTATTAATATTTTGACTTGTAAGAGGTAGCTGGTTGACATTTTCAAAGAGTATGTGTTATGATAGCGGATTATCTGAAAAGTGACATAAAAAAAACAAAAAATCGGGGGAGTCCCCATACCATACAAGAATCATCGTAGTTTTAAAGGTTTTTTATTTTAGCTCTAGTTAAAAACGTTAATACAATTAAACGTTAACATAGTTCAAACTTGGTAAGATAATAGCCACATTGATGTTTAGCAACAATAACTGAAAACTGGCCAAGCATGAGATAGCATCACGAATGCTCAAGATTGAAATGCGAAAAACAAACAAAGTCTATGTATCATAGAAATGTGACAAATCAATGCCACAAATACAGATCCTGATCCTCCATCCAACTAGTCCCCGCAACCGCAGCAATGGCATCGATCCATCGAGAGGTTTCCACACTATAATGAAAAACATAATCCTCGTTTAGATTGAGTCGGTTCTTGTCCTCGACTTATACAGGCAAAGATGAACAATGGAGCGAGCCTACCTAAAAGGTGACTATAAACTATCTTTGGAACTCCCGGTGTACGTGTCCAACTCGTACTTTTCCGATTCATTTAATAGCCTAGAGAAAACAAGCAAGCGGAAAAAGCTGGGACATGGGAAATGGTATTTTTTTATAAACAAATAGACTCACAACTTTTTTTCCTTCGAGGATTCACCTCTTAACACTACTCACAACGTGGATCTTATAAAGATCACCTACTAGGAGGGTAGTCAAAGGCACGTCCAAAATTACTTTTAAATAAAATTATTTTGTGAACCCCACTAAGCATTGAATAAGGTTTGGTTACGTGACAACCTCGGTGATACAAATAATAGCTTGAACTTTGTCTGAACGTAATTTTAATTTGATATTATTGCATTTGCGTGTCAATTACATTACTTTTTTAGATCGAAATTACGGGGAGGTTATTCTAAAAGTAGATATCAAAAATGCTTTTAATTCGGTTGACAGAGGCACCTTGCTAAATCAAATCAAATCCAAAATTCCCGAAATTTATCCTTTTCTTTTTCAATGTTATGGTTCGCCATCTAAATTAATTTACAAGAACCAAACTATTTCGTCTGCAGTTGGCTGTCAGCAAGGTGACCCTCTAGGCCCGGCCATTTTTAGCCTTGCCATTCACCCAATTATTCAACGCCTGAAATCTAAATTGAATGTTTGGTATCTCGATGACGGAACCCTGGGTGGCGATGTGGACTCAGTATTTGGCGATCTAAAAATTATTATAGATGAATTTCGGCGGATTGGCTTAGAACTAAATTTTTCGAAATGTGAAATATACATTTCAGATACATGTTTGGATAGAAATTCAATTATTCAAAAGTTTGAGTCTTTGGCTTCCAATATTACTGTTGTAGATAAGAGTTCACTCCACCTACTAGGTTCACCAATTCTTGATGAATCTTTTCCGGGTTTCGTCGACGACAAAATTCAAAATTTTATGAAGGTTTCGGACAGACTTTCAAAAATTAACTCACATATGGCTTTCACCATTATAAAATTTTGCCTTTTTGTCCCAAAATTTACTTATGCTTTACGATGTTGTCAACTGTGGAAACACAGTGAGCTGGTGGAAGGCTTAGACAACATAATAAAGAACACCCTTTCCACGGTTTTGAATATTGAGTTGGATGACAGAGCATGGTCGCAGGCCTCATTGCCTATTCGATTGGGCGGCTTAGGTATACGCAAAATTTCTAGTGTTGCTTTGCCAGCGTTCTTGTCTTCCGTCTATAGTACACATTCTTTGGTTGAGAAAATTCTAACACCATCAATTTCGGCTGTTCCAGGCAATATACTCCAAATTTCTTATCTTGACGAGGCTCGAAATGCTTGGCATAGTGCTTGCCCTAATACCGATCCCCCAAAACACCTTTCGGCACAACGGCAGTGGGACGGGCCTCTGTGCGAGTTGACACGGAATTATATATTACATACGTGCTCAACCTCCACAGATCGTGCTCGTCTCTTAGCTGTTTCAAAATGGGAATCAGGTCTTTGGCTGCAAGCACATCCATCCTACAATACCGGTACACTTATGGATCCTGTAACTTTCCGTATTGCCACTTGTCTTCGGTTGGGTGCAAGATGCTGCGCCTCTCACCAGTGCTGGTGCGGTGCGGCCGTAGATCAATTTGGTTTTCACGGACTTTCGTGCGCAAGGTCTGCGGGCAGGATTTCGCGCCACGCTAGTCTTAATGACATTATCCGTCGAGCGTTTACCAGTGTCAATGTGCCAGCCGTTCTTGAACCGAATGGTCTGTTACGTGATGATGGTAAGCGGCCCGACGGTATGACTCTTGTCCCTTGGGAAATGGGTAGGCCTTTGGTGTGGGACGCTACCTGCGTCGACACCCTAGCGCCATCTCATCTGCCTGGGACATCAGTTAGGGCTGGTGCGGCGGCTGATTCGGCCGAGGATCACAAAAGGCGCAAATATAGTGGTCTCGACAGAGCTTACCTATTTGAGCCTTTTGGGGTGGAGACCTTGGGTCCGTGGGGAGCCGGTGCCCTCCGGGTTTTCAAAAATATTGCGGGGCTTTTGATTGAGGCGACACGTGACCCAAGGGCTGGCTCTTATTTAGGCCAGCGAATTAGCATAGCTATTCAGCGTGGCAATGCAGCCAGTGTCTTGGGCACGCTTCCGTCTGGTACTGGTCTGGAACAGTTGAGTTACCTACAGGCCGTTTGTAACGGTCCTTAGGTAATCTGACTGATTCCTTTGTACTTAGTTAGTTTAATTTATTGAATAAATGTATAATTATGAAAAAAAAAATTACATTACTAATAACGCCTTACCAGTAAATTGTACAGTTCAGACAAGGTTATCGGAGATACATCGATTTACGAAAGAAATTATACAACAGCAAAAGCTAAACCTACATAAACGAAGTATCATAAAATACTTCACTACAATCATATTTATAATTTTGAATTTACCTACTGTTAGTTATTCTTGCACGTTTATAACAGCAAGTATTTGCCCTTTTTGATATTTTTTTAGCGTCCTTGTTTGCGTTTTTCTATATTATCTTATTATTTTTTTACTGGTGAGGGCAAAGCGTTTGACCGCCAGTTTACTTGAAGAAACAAGTAAAGATATGGCATGTGAAGTTAGACAGGCATCTCGGCAAACTAGTATGTAAATAATGGAGTATCGCTGCTCTCTTTGGGATGTTTCAGCAAATACTAGCTTGCCGCACTAGACTCAGTAGTACCCGTAGGCCAGGAGAATTATGGTGAAGAGTATCTTGCCAAAGCAAGGCTCAATAACTAACCCATCGCATCTTCTCGTGTTTGTGGGTCTTGCAAAACGTAAGTACTTCATACTATGACCTCATTCCGCCTTCACTGTTCTGTTCAGTAACGAGAATTTCAGACGCACAGCTCACTAAAATCCTCACCTGATTGACATTCCACTGGTTGGAGTAAGCGCTTTCATGTGGTTTTTATTATGCGCACTACAAAAACTTATCGAATCAGCTTGCAGCGTCTGTTTTACGACCCTAAATATCTTCAAGAAGAAAGAAAATAGTCACCTTTTAGGTAGGCTCGCTCCATTGCAGACCTCATCATTCATTGTCTATATAAGTCGAGGAAAAAAACCGACTTGATCTAAATGAGGATTATGCTTATCATTCGGGTTAATATTGGACAGCTATGTAAAGTGTGGGAAACCTCTCGATAGACCTATGCTATATGGATGGATCAGGATGCCTATTTCTGGTGTTGATTGAGGGTAGCCTATGTTCAGCAGTCAATGTACGTGAGCTGATGTTAATATGGTGCGAACATGCTTCACTAACTTATATGAGTAGGTGACCCAACTCCTTCAAAATAAAGTCAATTGGCTATTACTGAGAAAGCTTACGCTATCGTAGGCCTCATCCTTGTCCAGACAAACCTCGAGGTCGAAATCTGTCCCATCGTACATAAAATAAAAAAAAGGAAGGCTCTACATAGTGATATATCATTACTCTTTGATATATTTAGCAGTATTCGTGATCTGCGGTCAATGCCGATATACATTCTTCGGTTAATTAATACTGTGGTAAATATAATTGGTGTATAGTAGCCGATTTGCTGTCGTTTTCAATAGTGGGTACCCAGACAAGCTGCACCATCGTAGGCCAGATATTTAACCTTTTGCAAGTAATCTGGTAGTCAAATGCTTGGAATCATCAATTCAAAATGTTTTGAACAGAATACAAACAAAAATTAAGAACTAGGTACAAATGTCTGGTTACGGTGAATTCATAGAATTTGAGTTCCTAATAGTACAGTGCTTCAGTCTTCCATAGCTTTATACAATAACTACAATTATTGGTATTTTAAATTTAAGAAAAAACATTTCGTATGTTGCTCCTATCTCGCTTGTGTCATGTTCAAATACATATTTATGTAAATAAAACTAAACTCATCCAATAAGGGAACAAACATTTCACAGATCAGCTCGCCCTACCGCCCTGGTAGACCACTAGGTGTCTGTTATATTTATGTATGTAATTATAAGTACGTAATTAGCTAATAAGGTCAGGTATGTTATATGGATATACTTATGGATTTCACAACCAAACGCAAGGCTATTGAGTAGCCTTGCGCGTCCGTTCAGTTTTATTTAATTTTCACTTCCTACCAGATTGGTTTGCTTCTGTTATCATCCAGGTACGGAAGATATAAATAAGATAAACAAGTAATACGAATTAGTCGCCAAGTATATTACAGAAATGTTTGTGTGGCTCACAAAATAAAACATCAGCTACATACACACAATTTTCGTATACGTGCTGACTGATAATCAACGCACAGCCCAGGCCTGAGTTTCTAGATACATATGGTATTGAGTGTTGATTCTTATTTGTAGTGTAGGGGGTAAGAAATGATTTGGAAAGTTAACACGGGATTTATAAAGGGTTTCACTAGTACTTACAGTCTCATAGTCTTTGTACAGTTACAGTGTAAAAGATCTCAACGCGCTTGCACTGCTTGTAAAAACATCAATTTTAAGTATAGCAGGTAATTTTTAGCTTAATGTAATCTATTATAGGTGATATAATTAACAATTGGTGCAGGTGGAGTCAACGAGTCATTCATTGGAGACCACATCTATGTGATGACCACATGTATGATGATGGTCATGATTTTCCCGACTAAGAAAAGGGAGTGTTATGAGTTTAATATCTGTGAGTCTGACTGTTTACGAGAATGCCTATACCAAATATCTTAATCTGGGAGTATTTAGGACACTAATAAATTGTTTTTTTTTTCTAATCAAACGTGCTTCAACGTAGGCTGCATCACTGCTGGCAGGCGAGACAGTAGTCCTATTTAAACCTATCAAATAAAAACAACATGCCTACGTTTCTTGAGCCCAGCACAATAAATAATAAATGGTTCACGCATAAATAGTTGCAAAATGTATATTGAAGGCCTTTGATTGACGTCTTCATTTATTCAAAGCTGCTCAATCGTTACATAGATTCTTATCATCTATAGATGTATTTAAAGTCGCGAACCCATATGACCCCTCTCAGGGCCTTTTGACACCGATCACGCTCTATCAGTATGAATAGCCAGTACCATACACCTAAGTCCGCTTTACCTACTATCTTACTTACCGTCTCTTCAGATGGTTATTGACTGTTTTTGTATGGCTGGCATGAATGATCTCTTGATGGAGTTTTTGTCGCGATGACCTACATTTCCTGTTTTGTTTAGATTTTATTATCAGTTATATTATTGAAAGCTTTGAGTACATTTTAAGAAGCTTTCTTGTCAGGATTTCCTCGTAGTATGAGTTGTCTGCAAGGTATTAAAATTATTTTGATTCGAGAAAGTTGTTTTTTACTTTATAACATTAAAAATAAGTTATTGTCCAATTTATATAAGTGTACTGTGATGTTTGTAAGTAAGTTTTATCGTTTTATATGTTGTTTTGTGTGCTATTTTGGGTAAATTAACGTTTGTTAATTCTATTCTATTTTTTTATATGGGTCTTATAAATTTCGACAAGATCGTAATTTAAGTTCTAACTCTCCGTTGGATATACCTACAATTTCGAAACAAGCTGGTTGTAATATGATGGTGATAATGTCAGCTTGTTCTGCCTCCAATGTTGTGATCAATCCATCGTAAATGTAACTTATAAAGGTCCACCTGGCTAGCAAACAGCCTCCTGCCAAACGGTTTGGCATATTCCATCAGTACGTGGGAGAACCAGTGCCTTCTGGGAATGCTTGTTCTATCGTAGACCTCATCATTTCTTTAACCTAGAGTTAGACAAGCCTAGAGCTAACCCTTCATTTATATAAAAAAGATTATTAAAGAATTACCACCAGTGTTGTAATAATTCAGTTGTAAACGCTAGCAAAAGCCAGTGATTCCGGGTGAAGTGCGCCTCCAGCTTCGGCCTTATAATAAGTTGTAACAAGATGAGATGAAAGCCAAGCACTTCCCCATCATACAACACAAGAAAAAACAAAAAAAACTGTTTCCCGGGGCCACTGAGAAGTAGATTACATATACCCCTGTTTCAAAGGTTGTGTTGTGGTGACCCGATCACACCAATCTCTGAAGTGTGGTATGGACTTAAGTGTAATGTTGTTAATCGCTACATCGTATCCCCATCTAATTGGCTCATTGGTAGATAAGTGAATCTGTAGTTATTTCATCATTAAATTAGCACCTGAACCACAAAAAGTGTGTAATGTGCCTATATCAAAGGTCATCTAGGCAAATGGTCTGCATGAGTAGGTATTTAGATATTACAAGATTTTGATGAGAAACATTTGAAAGGCGACGTCTTCACCAGCGGTTACATTGCAATAGCCAAATGGAAAGGTACTAAGTGCTTAATCACATTGCATTTTGTGCAATTGGTAGTTCTTACTAGTACAAGATCGTTCAGTTGTGAAATTTCCTTTGGTTAAGATCAGAATTTATCAGGAAGGCTCGAAAAATAGCACATTTGTTCTGCAAATTTGTGCGACTACATGTAGTTTATTTTATTTTTATAATGTTATGTGTTGGCACTTGACCTTTGGCTTGCCTAGCCCTAGGCCTGAGCAAGTCTACGATGGAGCAAGCTTTTCCAGAAGGCACTAGCTCTTCCGCAAACTGTCGTATCATGCATAACCATTAGGCGTGAATTTTGTGGAGGAGAATGCTAGATTGACCTACATGTCTTACCACCAGCGTTGTGATCATTCAATCATTAGCAAAAACCAGCGGTTCTGTTGCCCGGGGCTCTCCACAAGGCGGTGGACCACACCAGCACCATGTATGAGCAATTCATTGTTTTGTACAATGTATGACATAATTTTACTAGACACTCTTTCATGTAATCAATTTAAAAAAAAAATCTAACGGCCAGGCTGGAAAATAATATTATATATATAATATTATATGACTAAAGGTATAATATTATAATTCCGTGTTTGTAGGTTACTTATGTTAAAGTTAACTTGGTTTGGCATGGTACAAACAGACAGAACCATATGCCCCACGTATATGGTTCTGTCTGTTTGTTTGTGAATTTATATTGTGCTAATATTAGGATAAGAAAACATAAGCTACTTTTAAACCAGCTCGTTGCATTAAATGTTAAATGTTTTTCTTTTTTCTTTCTTTCTTTCTTTCATTATGTCAAACGCTTAGTCCCCACTCCCTCGCACCTTCACAACCCTCAACAGAGTTCTTGGACCCAACCCTGACTGTGACATATTTGCTGACGAATGAAAAGTGCCAATGTCTGTGTGCTTGAGTTACTGTGGGATGGACGAATTAACTTTTTCATGTTTTATTTTAGTGTCCTTATGTTTTTCGTTTTCTAATACTTTTATTTTTTGAGAAATTTTACTTTGTTATTTATTTTTTTACGGTTATTTTTTGATGTAGTATTTTAAAGTTCTGTTCCATATTAGTGTATTTGGTTTGTCCGTGCTAATTACATAAAACATACACATACATACATACATTCAGTGTATGTATGTATGTGTCACCAGTTCAGTTCAGTTCACATACAGTGAACTGAACTGGCCGACTGATCTAGTGTGAATCGAGGGTTACTTATACGTTTTCTAAGCGAGATGTTGATTGACGTACCCAATACGTGACTTACCACTACGTGTGGAATACATAAACGTAATTCACTTCAATTTGCATGTAGAACTCGTTGACTCGACCATTCCGGTCAAGGCTTTCACATTTAGTTTGACGGCAATAACGTATTTTCGGTTCGGACACCATTTCTTCATTCATTATCCGATTATAAATTATAAAAATGACATGCCGTTTTTGTAGTAATAGGAAGTGAAGTCCTAACGTTTCACTAGTCATTCATGGCCTACACTACAAAGGGAAGCTACACTTAAAACTTCAAGCCTTTATGACTTCTCTGGTTCTCTGGTTTGGTCAGTGCGTTGATAGTCACTGTCAGTCAGTCAACTACACGACGATTGTATACGATACTAACGCCCGTGACATCTTTCTCGTCATCCCGTTGGAATTTTCCAAAATTATTTCTTAGTATAACACGAAAGGAAACTAGATCCTATCTACTTTCATAATTAAATGCATTTAGTGAAAATGCTGTTAATGACATAACAAAACTTCAAATTGATTCATTTGTATAGATGACATTTGTATAATTTAGTCCTTAATCATCAAAACTATAGTCCAGAGGATGGTTGTAACAGATATCTGCCCGGAATCGTGGCATGGTGGCAGTGCCAGAGGTGGAAGCGCACTTCACCCGGAATCCTCAACAAACTGAGGAACTGGCTATTTTACTTCTATAAATGCCGGAACACAACAATTTTAGAATTGTTGTTATGGCGACAGAAATTAGGCAAGACGGTGGTAGCTAGCCAGGCGAACTTAAACAAAGTATCAGCAATCAAACCAAGCAATCACAATATTATACTTCCCCTTGGGTGGATTCACTCAATTTACTTATAACCGAATATTACCTAGGAAGGTTGACCTCAAGCAGAACTGCCTGTACGTGTGCTTCTATCCTATAGAAGCAGGAGAGAGCCCGAAAACATTTTGGATATCAAAAAATATGAAGAGACCTCTACATAATAGGAAATAGCTCTTGTAGTAAATTCATAATATCTTATTATTATGGTAACCATGTTGGACGTAGGTGTTTCCTAAGCTGCGCCTCTGAGCCCGATCTTCGGTTTCTTTCATGCACTCTCTACTCGCTACTGATGAATGATAGCGACTCCACCAAGATGGAGCGACAACCTCTGTACAGTTGTAACTCCATCATCAGATTATGGCATAACTCAGCAAAGAGGGTTTCATGTTACATTGATTTGGTCAAAGATCATATATTATTGGGTGCAATGAATGATGACTACGAACAAATTGCGTCTTGAAATATGTCTGCTTTTGTTCCCTAGTTACTGGATATTGTGTTGCGGAGAAATACGCCTGAATGTACTTTAAAAGCAATGTACGACTAACACCTCATGATAGTTGTGTTAATGTATTTTAGACTAGCTTTGGCGTCACTTGGTACCCGGATAATTATTAACTAATATGTTACTCCTAGTCTAAATCAAAATATGTGTTACAAATCAATTTTAACAGTGTCTTTGCGAGAATGAGAAACAAAATCCAAACAAACTTTTGAATTTCCATTATATCAGCCCTCACAAGTCCTCTGTTGAACAAACCTCTCTTCCTCCATCCATCGATTCCCCGACACCGCTACAAAGTCAAAGTCAAAGTCAAAGTCAAAGTCAAATATTTGTATTCATTAAGATTTTTAGGATAATTTTGAAACGTCAAATCTACCGCCTGTTCGGAATCGCGACCAGCACACAAGGAGAAAGGCAAGAACCTCGGGCTGATTAATTTTTTGATGATCCATTTAACATTTAGGTACAGTGTTTATAATAAATTAATAACATTACAAGTGTTACCTACATCATAAAACTAAAAACTTAATATTATCTTAAAACATTGATTATTACATAACTATCCAATGGGCAGTTTCTTAACATTGAGAAATCACTATTTAACTGTCAACTGGTATAGCAACATCGGGCCACGCGTTCTTATCGTCGATATAGTCACTTATTTTGTAGTAGGCTCTTTTAATTAAATTATTCTTTATATACAGTTTGAATTTATTTTTGATATACAATAACATCGGTCCATCGAGAGGTCTTCCCACAGACTATTTCGCGTCGTGGTCGCCATGCGAGGACTTTTACTCCCCAACGGTTATTGTTTGCGAGCTGCCTAGGTGGATACCCATAATGAATAGGTTTTTTTTTCTTTATGAATGCAGAGGCACGCAACACAAGCACGCACACACTCTCACTACTCTCTACTAATATTGGCTATTGTTGAACGGGGAAACTGTGTGCCGATTGTTCACAAAAACAATGATGGAGAAAATACACAGTTCTGCAGAATGGGCAACGTACTACAACGTAACTGAGAGGTAAACGTGAAATCATGGAGTTTTGTTTGCAGTATGTGATGCGGCTGAAAAATAGCTCGCTTCATCATTATTATCATAACTTATAATTCTTAAATTTTTATTAGCCCTATTTTCACAGTAAGGGATTAGCATGAGCTGTGGTCCAGGAAACAGTACTCTCCCGAATGGTTTGGTACAATTAAAAAAAAAACAGTTACGTCCATTATTTTTAAAAATAACGTGTCCCTTAATAATATAAGTGTGTGTGTGTTGTAGTATCGGGATATGTAGGGTAAGGTAAGTGAAATATATATTTTATGGTATTTATTGTATCACGTTACATACACTAGAAGGGGACGGCTATCCGTCGCACTTTTTAAAGAAAAGGTAGTTTACAAAAGGATACTAATATATTCCTTAAATTACCATATACTCTCCATAAATTTAAAAAAAATTAAACTTAGGCAGTTTCAGTTCATCTACGATTAATTTGTTGAATTGAAACGAATGGTGCCTAAAACAACAAAAACTTGAGTGCAACCCATGTTTTAAATTGTATAATTCACTCACGCAAGTTTTGAAAGAGATATATCCTTTATTCTTATTTATCAGACGTTATCACGGAATCCGCTTTTTAATACCTACATTCTTCGTACAATCTGGTTGGATTTCTACTGTATATTAACCGAAATATAATTATGTGACACCATAAATAAGTGACAGGATTACACCTATGCTGTGACAGGATTACACCTATGCTGTGCCGGTCACCTAGTTCGATGAAGATGATGATGAAGTCTTGATGATTACAATAAGAGTCTGAAATGCTATAAACCAAAACAAAAATGTTGTTTCAAAATAGCATATCGCGCGGTCGTTTACCTGATTAATCGTTTCCTGAGAACAAAAGTAAAGTTGTAATATTAGTTTTAGACAAAAGAATATTCGCGATAACCATCGGAAAGTCAGTGTTAAATCCAAGCCAGTAAAGCCAGCTAAGCCAAGCATTAGTATATTGATGTCTATTATTAACTATTATTTGCCTTTGCTTTTACATTTGTCAGCTTTATAAATCTTAGCTTAGAATGAACTTATGATTCTAGACAAATATACGCTTAGCCTGGAAAATAGCGCTCCGTAGTAGACCTTATTCTTGACTGGGCAATCATTGACGTCAAGAACCAACCCTTGTTTTAACCGCCTCAGTGTAACCGCCTAACCAGTAGTGGTTTGCTTACCGGTATCAAATCCAGAGGTCCCAGCAATGATCCCCAGAGGGGTGCAAATTCATGTTTGGTTTAATTGGTGGTATGATATGGCTAGCTACCACTATCTTACCTAAATACCTCGCCATAACAACAATTATAATTGTTGTATTCCGTCATTTATGGCTAAGATAACCAGTTTCCCATACTATTGAAATTCCGGGTAAAGTGCGACTACACTTTCAGTCTTTTCATAACTTAGCACCAGTTAAGATGAATGTGAAGGACATTCCCGTCGAAGATAAAAAAAAACTTTAATTAAAACATTCGCGCTGTAGTAAAACAGACCTAACGGCTTCGCACACACATCGCGTTCAAAGACCATTAGCATAGCTTAGCTCGGGGTGTGGTCTGTACTTTACAATGACAAATAATTACTTGAGTCACATAGACAGGTTACAGACGTTATGAGAAAAATACCAGCTACATAATACCTACTGCACTGTACCATAATATATAAAACTACGATAAATGCATACTACATTTATCATAAAAAATTAAGTTAAATGTACCATATTTATCGTAGTTTTTTATCAGAAAAAAAACTTAAAGTATTCATGGAACAAAACAGAACTCGGGGACACAGAAATAAACGAACCACAGAAACAGATGATGTGCATTTGATTATACCTAGTTCGCTTACAAGAATCAGACGCAAAAGTCCCGGGTTCGATCCCCAGTGTGTACAAATTTATGTTTGGTTTGGTTGATGGCTTGGTTTGGTTGGACTTTGTTTAAGTCAAACTGGCTACCTGCCATCTTACCAAAGTCTGTCACCATAATAACAATTCTAAATTGTTGTTCTGTCATGTAGAGGCTAGATAGCCAATTCCTCAGTCTGTTGATAATTCCGGGTGAAGACCGCATCCACCTTCTGCGTTAACAAAACTTCAAACGCATGATCATAAAAAAACTAGTAAAATTTAATTTGAATCGGACGTGCCATTTTGAACTGAACCTTTAGTTGAGCGAACTAGATTGAACTAGTTGAACTAGAGAGAGAAAATCAGTGCTCCGGGGCCTTAGTTAATCATAAATACAACAAAATAGAATACAATTGCGTTTCTTGCAACATTTATGTACGTAGCAATGTTATGTTTGCGTAAATTATCTTAGAAACAATTGTAGAAAGTGCAAGTAAAGCAAGTTACCAAGTAGGACCGGTAGAACTTGATTCCGTAAACGTGTGTGCCGCGATTTAGAGTTCGTTAGGTCGCTATTTATGTAAGAAAATTATGTCACTTAGGTGTGCGTGCAGCACTTTCTGTAGGTTAATGTGCACTTGCAAAGTATTGCAGTAAACCTGCAATAAACCAGCGCTTTGCTGAGCTCTATCGGTGCGCGTGAGAGACGGTGCCCTTTGGTGAAGCTCGATCTTAGACCTCATATTTGTCTGTGAAAGTATCTGTGCAAGTTTTGGGGTAAATAATTTCGTTTATACTAATAATTAAACTGTAACGGGTCAAAATCTGTTCATTCAATCAATCAATCATTTAATATATTTGGATTTTTTTTGACTGGAGGAAACAATAATAAAGATACTAAAGCCACAACAAAAGTTTTTTCCATTTTTATGTCTGTTTAAATTTGAAACGCTTAAATTGGAGAGTGTCCTTTTAAAAGTTGCTATAACTCAAAATTTTACAAGCTATGCTTAGTTTGAGGCTAGATTTCACTGTATTAAATTAAGGTCTTTAAAAATGTATTGATTATTTAGGCTGTGCGTTGTATGTTATTCAGTCACTCACTCAAGCTTATTTATATAGTACTAGCTTATTTATATAGTAAACACCTGGGACTTTGTTCCCATCAACCCGTGAGAAACTCTCTTTTTTTTCTTATTACAACCTAATATCATTAAGAAAACCATTGAATATTCTAGTATTGGATTTACTTAAACGGTTATTTTTTCCACGGAACCCAAACTTTTCTTTTTTAATAAATGTTGCCTAAGTTACTCACAACTATCTGCCAGTGTAAGTCCCGTCATAATCGGTTTAGTCATTTCCAAGATTTGCCGGAAACACAGACAGACGGACAAAAAAGTTAAAAACATATTTTTGTCTTAACCTTTTATTTTTATATAACAAGCAGATACTGAAATATGATTTATTAGATAGATTATGATAATAATAATATGTGCAATATGTCATTATCATCAGCAGGGTCACGGCAAAGTCAACCGGAGCCATCATGTCAATATTATAATAACAATGGCTGTCCGTGTGTTATTATTTTTTAATGACCACGGGTGTCACGCGATAGATTTTAACAAATAATTAGCTAAGAAATTAGAAAAAATAATTGTGCTTGCACTTTTTAAGCGTTGTACTACAACTCTACAATCTATGAGACCGATTTATGGAGCATGTCACCCCTCTATCACCACCGCACCATATCCAGAAGGGCGACTAAGTTGGGTTAATAACATGGTTAATACCACAGTACCAAAAACCAATACTATTACGCCTGTTTTTCTGCACTAGTACAATTTTAAGTCATCAAGTCCAGAGTGAATAGATTCCTTTCATACAAGCTTGTTCTATCTTAGACCAACTTAATTTCATTTTTCAAGTGAGCCGGTTGTCAAATTTGGCCCACCAATTATGGATATGACAGCGAGCTTCAAATTGCATTTTGTAGGACAGACGCTATTTCAAGTTATGGATCCGTGATAGAAAGCAAATTAATATCCCAGATTGATCAAATTACTTTTAAAGAACTACTCACCCCTGATCACTACTCAGAGCGTGAGTCATTAGAGGATCACTTACAAGGAGGTTGTCAGAGCTATTTATCTAGTTAAGTACTTATTTCAGTTTCAGAACTTGCGTGTACTAAAACAGTTCAACTATACTAAAACAGGGGATTTACTAAAGTAAGCCTTTTGGGGTGGAGACCTTGGGTCCGTGGGGAGCCGGTGCCCTCCGGGTTTTCAAAAATCTTGCGGGGCTTTTGATTGAGGCGACACGTGACCCAAGGGCTGGCTCTTATTTAGGCCAGCGAATTAGCATAGCTATTCAGCGTGGCAATGCAGCCAGTGTCTTGGGCACGCTTCCGTCTGGTACTGGTCTGGAACAGTTGAGTTACCTATAGGCCGTTTGTAACGGTCCTTAGGTAATCTGACTGATTCCTTTGTACTTAGTTAGTTTAATTTATTGAATAAATGTAATAACTATAATCTAAAGTATAACTTTATGTTGACGGAGGCACCAACAGCTTCAGTTCAGCAGGGAATCCATCATCAATGTGAGTCTGAATCAAAGAGGTTGCGTTAGCGGCGCACGCAACCATCTGGTTCTGTTTCGCGTCTCACATTGCGCTACGCGTGACGTTCCGTGCAACATTAATATATACGTAAGGTTTTTTTATTTAAAGATTACCATCACCGGACTAGCAGACGTACAGCAGGCTACAACCCGTACCTTGTAGATGTTCCATTTTGCCGAACACATCAGACTGCCTCTACCTTTATTATTCAAACCTACTGGTAATTTCCTAAAGGAATGGAACTCCTTGCCCTCGTCTGTTTTCCGCACCAATTCAATCTTCGAGTCTTCAAGTCCAGAGTGAACAGGTTCCTATTAGACAAGCGTGCTCCATCTTAGGCAACATCTATACTTATTTTTCAAGTAAGTTGGTGGTCAAACGCTTGGCTTGCATCAATAAAAAAATATTATTCTTTAAGAGGATTAGGTTTAATAAATAATTGTTTCAAACTATAATTCTAAAAATACCGTAAAAGTTAACAACCGGAGGCAATTCAGTCGTTAGCTTAATTGGACAAAGCAAAATTAAGTAATAGCACTTTTGATAATGCTATAATAGACTTCATTTTAAAGGAACTTGCTAATGGCCTGTAATTAATTTCATTCATGGAATCTCGTGGAATCATTGTGAATCATTTTTGTGTCTTCAGAGCTAGTTCACAAGTAATTTGGTTATCATAGCTTAGAAATCAAACCTGTGACCTTAGAACTAACGCAATCGTTCATCTGACTAGATTTCTCATCGTTTAGGTTTCGGTATTTTTTAGCAGGTTTAGGTCTTTCATCCATGCCCAGGCAAGTCTCAACAGCTGACCCATCGTCAAAAAGTAGTAAAGATATAATAATGCCATCCCTATGAGAAAGAAACAACGACGGATTTGGGCTACTCACAACCCTCCCGTAAACTTCATAAGAGGCGACTAAGGAATTACACCAGGAGATCACCCGAGTACCTACTTAAAAACAATAGTGCGATCACCAATCCGTTCTAAAGCCAAGCGTGCTGATTTCCGCTAAAACGTGGCATACTCTATCAGGCTGTACTATGTACTATGAGTGTATGACATAGATGGGAAAAGAATTTTCTTATCGTTAGGTATAAATATAGTGTTTAAATAACTCACATTCAGCAAGCGTAATTTGACCAACACATTTTTTTGGCTGTTAACCTCCATATTTCTTACTGCTTCTTTTCGCGACTTTACCCCCGAGGTACCCTCATAAGATAAGTAACATAGATCCTATTCCTTGTAGGTACTGTACAATAAACGTGCAAAATTGCAGGTGAATCTGTTCTTTGAAATTGTTCTTTAAGTTTTAACCGACATAAAAAAATATAATTTTAACTGACTTACGTAATACTTCATAGTTAATATTATACCAAAACCAACTTTCATTTACATTATAAGTAGGATTCCGCTAACGAAAGTCCAGTTCGACCTATAAAGCAAAGCCTTTCACTGCAGTTTGGTGAAAGTACATGCAGTACCTATTGATGAAATGTCTTGAGAAATTAGTATTATAAGTCATGAGTAGTAAATATTAAGTCATAAAATTTATAATGGTCTTGAACACTGATTAGAAAAACAATCAACAGCAATAAAGCGAGAATAAATTACAAAACATCTTCTTGCCAACTTTTTCTGGCCATCAACCTACTGCGATTTTCAGCTACCTCCGAAATGTGGGTTGAGAATGAAATAAAGTTTTAAATGACACTATTAGGTAGCATATTTTATGAACATAACAATCAACAAATATTAGGTGGCAGGTTCAAGGACAGATAAAAAAAAAGAAAACGTATCAATACTGTTGTGTGCGACTGAAGGGGAGACCATTGTAGTCATGCAACAATGAAGATAATATCCACAGTCTGAGAGATTATTAAGTTGCCTACTACGATATCCAGACATGTTGAGGTGGAGGGTACAAATCTAGAGCTTAATCGACTCTTATTACCAAAATACGGTAAAGATCAATTTGCTGGGTTGGTTTTTATTTTGAACCATAAAAATAATCCTAATCATTTAAGAAGCGTGCATTGCCACGCTAAAAAGCTATGCTAATTCGCTGGCTAAATAAGAGCCCTTGGGTCACGTGTCATTTCACTAAAAAACTCCGCAAGATTTAAGTATCGCAAAGTTTTGTAGCTCGTTGTACCTATATATTAAATCATAATAAGTAATAAATATCACACAGGACATTAATTTCACACAGCGCCATCTAGCCCCAAACTAATATATAATAATATCTACACATATTACAAACGTGCAGCTGTTTTAAGTTAATAATCATCTAAGCCATTCGAAATATCGAAGGCTCTGTTTGTTTATTTGTTATTTTCACAACTAAATGGCTGAACTTATTTTCTTTAATTTTGTGAAAGAGTTCAATTGTAGCCACTGGAACAGCACAGGCTGCATTTTATCCGGGTACCTATAACGTGAGCGATGGCGCGGGCAAAAGCTATACATTTAGTAGTAAAATTCACTACAACTGATAAGATCAGCTAGATGTCAAAAGAAATTCAAAAATTATACTCCATTGCCTCCAGCAATACATTAGGAAAGCCCCTCAGATTATCATCCTAAATATTCGCCATTTGAATCGTAGACTACTGACCCTCGGGCTAATAGCAATTGTCATGGTCGATAAGTTCACACGATTATCAAACACATTCAAGTTGACTTTGGGTAAAATTTACATGTACATTGTATGAATAAGATTAGATTGCCAAAAACTTGTCGCCATTTAGAGGTAAGATAGCCAGTTCCACAAACTGCTAAAATTTCTGGATGAAGTGCGATTCCATCCCAACTACCACATGATAAGGCCACAGCCTTATCATAACTTGAATACAGGTGAGAGGGCCGAGCGCTTCCTTGTCGTACAAAAAAAATAAAGTTGAGGTATCCTTGATTCGTAGGTATTTTTTTTTAATATATCAAAAAACGTAAACAAAGTTTTTTTTTAAGTACCTGAAGCAAACGAATTGAACGAATGAAGTGATAACAGTAATAATTTAACACTTTTTTTATCGGAAGAGCTGGTTGTGATTTGTATCGCTTGCCATTCTTCGGCAGATTTCTCTTCCCATAGGTTTTTATGAATAGGTGCTTTATTGTCTCATAAATATCAGTTTGTTCACTTTCTTTGAATAATTTATTATGCTTTCACTGGATGACTTCACTAATCAGCTATTTTAGAATCTTGCAGCTTAATATCGGATGATGAGTCAATATTAAATTTCATGGGAGTACAATATTGTGCTTGGTTTTTGGCGGTAGGATATTTTGATGACCGCCTGGCTAGTTACCACCATCTTACCTAATTCTGTCAATAAAACAAATGTTAAATTGCTGTCTTCCGGCATTTAGAGGTAAGATTCTAATATTCCTCAGTTTCTTGAGTATTTCGGATTAAGCTTCCCCGTCGTACAAAAAAAAAACAAGCGTAGCAGCCTATTTTTTTATACGCCCTTTTATGAAACACCCCGTACTGTATTAGGTCTAGGGAAAACCTCGACTGGGAGACCAATCCATAATTTTATGGTCTTGAAACGGTTCCTTATTGACTGAACTGCTTGCTTTAGCTTAATCTAAAACATTATGCAGCTAAAAACTATGAATACAGGTATATTTGATCGAACTTAGGAAATCGATGGCGTCGTTCAACGCGGCCGGGTATATATTTGGTGACACATACTTTAATTTATTTTTTCTCTCGATGCCTATAGACTAGTTTTCACTTTATTCATGCATTTATTTGTGCAAATTTGAAACCCAAAGTAATTCATTTACATGCAAAAGGCCAAGCGCTTCCCCGTCGTAATATAAAAAAGAAACAACATAAAACGTAAACTAACATTTTCCGTACAAAAACAATCTTCGATCGAGTCTACAAGTCCAGCGTGAATTGGTTCCATTTAGATAAGCGTAGAAAAAAAAGATGGAGCTCTTAGGTACCTACGCCTCTAAATTGTTGTTTCCAGTGCCAGGGTAGTCAAATCTACACCACCATTTTTTTATTAATTAAACTAATAAAGCAGAGTAATCGAAGTGCAAACTAAACAAGCAAAGGACAAAAATAAACACGCCAAACCAACTTCTACATCTTGCTTCTTGCTTCTAAGCTTTTAAGCCAACATTGACCGTAGTTTGTATCTACTGGAACACACCATACATCTGCATTTGAATCCTGGGCAGGCATTAACAACAATCTCAAGTCCACAAACGATTATTACCAAGCTAGGCAGCTTACATGCAAAAAACGGATGATGGCTTTTAATACCAGACGTGCGTTCATTACCGTGGTGGGTATGTGAAATGATAGATTAAAATGAAATCTTCGACACTGGTGATTACGGGGAAATGCGTGTATGGCAAGGTTATTGGAGCGGTGGGTTCAATTGCGCGAAAAGTGTCGCTTTATCGAGGTGCCGTGACGGCCTGGGTCAACAGTTGCTTTCCTAATAATCATTGCTATCAGACCATCCGAGTGGCAGGTACGTCTTTGGGAGTGGTTCATTTAGCTACAGGGATACTTTAGTATTGAGTACCTACAATATATGCTTGCAAAACTTAACAACAGGAATTTATGGTATGACAAACTATTCAGTAGTCTTTATGAACAACATGATACCCTACGGTACTTTGCTTTGGTAAAGTTCTTTGTCTTTTTTTCTATGTAAATTTTGCCTTTGAGGATTGCCTGGGCATGACTTGGGCGAGGATGAGGTATAAGATGGAGCAAGCTTTCCCAGGTGCCTATTAAAAGGAAAAGGAAGGATAACTAGCTGCATCCTACTAACGTCTACATTCAGTGGCAGTACCCAGGAGCGATGGGTAAGTGTACCCTTCGAAGCACGGAATCTGATATCATTTTATTAATAGGTCCGAGTTCGATCGAATTTTCATACAAAAGACATCTAAGCCCTTTTGCTTTGGATGAAATAACGCTTGGTGCTTTACAAAACCTTTTAAATAAATATAAATAAATAAATGTTATAGGACATTTATTTCACACAGCGCCATCTAGACCCAAACTAAGCATAGATTGTAATATGGGAACTAGATTACGGATAGAATACTTAAATACTTTTGTAAATACATACGCACTATATGATGCAACACCCAAACACAGAACAAACATTAGTGTTCATCACACAAATTTTTGTTCTGGGTGGGAATCGAACCCACAACCTACAGCACAGAAGGCAGAGTTACTACCAACTGAGCTATGAGGCTTTTAGTACATATTCAAATCCAAAGTGGTAGGTATTTAGTAGGCGAATACGAGTAATCCTCAGCAAATCACTAAAGAAAATACATCTACGCACTTTTGTGTTACATGAATTTCCAAAAATTTTATCTGACCAACAAAATAAAAATAGATAAAACCCCAATTACCGATTGAGTATTAATGGATTTGTCTTATATTTTTTCGATTATCTATACTATTGGCCCACTACATACATTATGGGTAATATTTAATTTGGCTGTAAATTTTGAATACTAATGTATCTTCACTGTGACATATTGCGAAAGTGGTCGAAGGTAAAGAACGCGACATTATCAAGCACACGTGAAAACGCAAGAATGCATTTTCATCGATTCACACCTCTCACTATTATCAAGGCACTGAGAAGTTACTTTTGACATGTTGTTTTTACCAATTTGATAGTCCCACACCATACCCAGACCTATGATCGAGTAACGCCGTATAGGAAATCTTCATCTGTCAACTATGTATACATGATTCCGAAAGAAAAACTGGCGCTTTTTCCTTTGTTATTTTTAAAGTTATGTACCCATGGGGTGCCAACGAAACCATATAAACCTCCGATGTCAGTTCGCCCATCCATCCGTTTGTTTACCAGGGGGCTGTATCACACGAACTGTAATAGACAGTAGTAGACAGTTAAAATTGACATCAAGTGTAAAGATAATATACCTATTGTACATTTTTTTTATTATACGATGGGGAAACGCTTGGCCTTAGTAGCTAGATAGGCGGACTTTAACAAAGTCCTACCTCCAACCAACCGAAGCACAATATGGTACCCCGAGTTCCGATCCCGGGACCTCTAAATCTGATATCGGTCGGCGAACCACTACACCACAGAGGCGGTTATTACCCCATATAAGAATCGTGATATATTTTACCTGATATTTGTTGATATTCTCGAAATAAATCAAGCAAAATTACTTTAAAACCCAAATAAACGGAACAAAATATTTATATCATCAACATCAGAGATAAACTCTTCCTTCTAATCGACTGCTCTTCTTTTAGGCTAATAATAACATGTATTTAGACAACATTCCTTGACCAATAAAATACTCCGTCTAACATTTTCTGGTCAAGGCGTTTACTGTTACAAATCATGTTACTTTAAAAGTAAGAGGTCGCTAATATAAGTTCTTCTAAGTCAGTGAGTAAATAAGTCTTCTCATGTTACGAGAACGTCGCACCTCAAGTGCAATGTTTGACTAGGTGTTAATCGTATCTAAATAGAAACAAGGTCTCTTTAAATTGACAAGATGTCAATTATTATTGAATTTAATGGTGGCAACAGATTATTTAAGATTTAGTAAAAAAAAATATAGTAAACACTGTGAATCCATCTAGTAACAACAATATTCCTGATATTTTTTTTCTAAGTATATACAAACATTTATTCAATAAAAAGTACAATTAAACTAACTATGTACAAAGGAATCAGTCAGATTACCTAAGGACCGTTACAAATGGCCTATAGGTATACTCAACTGTTCCAGACCAGTACCAGACGGAAGCGTGCCCAAGACACTGGCTGCATTGCCACGCTGAATAGCTATGCTAATTCGCTGGCCTAAATAAGAGCCAGCCCTTGGGTCACGTGTCGCCTCAATCAAAAGCTCCGCAATATTTTTGAAAACTCGGAGGGCACCGGCTCCCCACGGACCCAATAATTATATAAAGTTTAAATATAACCTATTGATTTTCTAACCAAGCCAATTTGCCCAAAAGATTCACCTACGAATTGTTTTGAAGCTAAAATTTACCATTAACTGTAAGCCGCGTACCAGAAGATGAGGAACAACCTAAGAGTAAAATAGTTATACTTATCTCACATTTATTTTAGTCAAGGTTCGTATCCCAGAACTTGCCAGAGCTTTTAAGCTTGAAAATCTTAAAAAAAAGGATTGACGTTCTCTCACCGTCGCTGAAGCCTTAACTGATATCATATTTACCATATTATTTAATGTACATTACTTGCACACGTACCTGTAAGAAAAAAAAATGAGATATATTTAAAAATTTGTTATTTCTGGCAAACAATAATGTGATGGAGAAACCCATCTTAATTTCCCTACACTGTGACAAAGGTATTAGGCTAAATCAATACAAGAGAATGGACACTGCGCACAGTGTAAACGTGTGTGGCATTGACTTTCGCTTGTTTGTCGAACTTGTTAAAAGTATTGAAGCCATAAACGCATGTTAATATCGATAGAGTTTTTCGGAGAATGTTTGCAATACCACATAAACAACGCATATCAGTGAAGTACCAAGCAGAAGTAACTTATTATGATTTTTGTAAAAAAAATAGATTATTAAGTATATATATATATATATATATATATATATATATAAATATATAAATATATAAAATATATATATATATAAATATATATATATATATATATTATTTTTGCGTTATTGGTTGACTGAAGTAGATGGTAAATCAAATAAACATAGGTTAGCCGTTTTCAGCGTAGTAACATGTTGTTGTAAAAAAGTATGTCCAATGAAAATGTATAATAAATAAACATTACAGGTAATTCATTTCACACAGCGCCATTTAGCCCCAAACTAAGCATAGCTTGTAATATGGGAACTAGATTACGGATAGAAGACTTCAATACTTTTTTTTGTATATGTATATATATACAAAAAAAACATATAATACAACACCCAAACATATACGTATGTTATCATCATCTTCGTACCCGATTTTCAATTAAAGTTTTCAAAATTATTTTTTTACATAACATTTGCCGAATTGTTTTTTTTTTTTTTATAAATGGGATAGGCTTGCGTTTGACTGCTATGTCGTCTGATATTAAGCAATGATGCAGTTTCTATGGATAAGTCATAAAACCCTCAATCATTGTACAATAAGTCATTAACAAAGACTAACTTCAACATAACATATACTATCATAAAATCGTAAGTTACCTGAAGTTTGTCATCGAAATTTTGTAATAATCGCGTTGGCCAACTTGATCAAAGGCTTCTTAATGTCATATCACCTTGGTTTCGCCATTTCCTAACATTATTAGCTTTTAATGTATGTGGAAGTGGGTTTTTGTTCTGTTTTGATTAGCAACAAAATAAGTACTCAGGGTATACGAGCTAGAAGGTGACATGTCCTTGTCAGAAAACAATATCGCTCCTAATACATTTATTGCAACCATTACGTTCACTATTTAATCGTGACGTTTTTTTGTTTTGTTAAAATACCGAGACATTATTAATTGTTATTATTAATTCAGTACCTACCTCTTTATATACATATGTATATACGAGTATATATATATATATATATATATGTATATGTATACCTCTCCATCCAAAGATTGTCTGGAAGAAATAGAAATGGAAGAATAAGAGCGCCCATTAAATATTTATAAATATTACAGAACAATAATTTCATGCAGCGCCATCTAGCCCCATATAAAGTATAGAATGTAAGATAGGATACTAGATTACGGATTGAATACTAAAATACTTTTTTTTGTGTAAATACATATTTAACATAATGATAAACACAGAACACACATCTATATTCATCATACAAATGTTTGTCTTAGGTGGGAATCGAACCTACAGCGCAGAAAGCAGAGCTGCTGTATGTAGTAGTGAGCATGTACATTTTTTAAGTCATCTGTATTCATTCATTCATTCATTCATTCATTCATTCATGCTCTTGACTCCTTACCGCTAGAACAATTTTAAAATGTTTTTGTTATCTACTCTTAAGGTATTTTTTTGTACGTTATGTGATGTTTTCATTTTCATTCAACAAATACCTAATCATAAAATTCTTAAATTAATTCTAATCAATCATGATGTTGATAGCGGATACGATGACTTTACCATACTCTTCGTCAACATGTGATGATATTTCTTATTGCAAAAGTTGAGACTTGAGACAAGATGATGAAAGTTTTTTATGGGGATTTGTTATTTGATAGCTGCCTACGATATGCCATAAATCGCAGATGGTACCTTATACGGAATATTTGACATACTGTTGTGACATGGTTTAGAGAATTGAAAATGCGGGAAACGATTTATCTTACAATCGATTGGTTTCAATAGTTTTTACTTGTCGTCTCTGTGTTGTAGCGGCTCACGCATGGGTATCAGACCTAGAGATCCCAGGTTCGATCATTTGGGGTAAAAAATTTTTGCTAAGTTTGGTTGGTAGTAGGGCTCATTTGAAGTCCGCCTAGCTAACTACCACCTTTTTTATTTTATTTTTATAATTACAAACTTTAAGGAAAACTTACAGCTACTTACAGATACCTACTTCAATAGACGAATATACAATTGTACATATAAAAGCACATATAATTATGTAAACATGAACAAAACCTTATCATAACCTGATTTTAAAGTTTTGATAAGGCCGAAGGTGGAAGCTCTCTTCACCCTGAATCCTCATCGAACTGAGGAACTGGCTATCTTACCTCTAAATGCCGGAACACAACAATTTAAGAATTGATGCTATTTATGGTGACAGAACTGGTAAGATGGTGGTAGCTACCTGCCCACCTGGCGGGCTAGTGACTCAGTCTGTTGAGGATTTCGGATAAAGTGCGGACTGAACACCGTGCAGCTCCATAAGAGTGCAATGGGAAATTTACCATAATAACCTCGCTTGGCCGGCGGCGGCTCGACAGCAGACAGCGATGGCTATGTATCGACCCTAATATCTTCAAAAAGAGAGTTAATCGGCACTTTCTGGGTAGGCCATACTTGCCTGTGCAAGTTTTGAGGCTTAAAGCTGATCTATTCTTAATTATAAAAATACGTATCATGCTGATTTAAAGTTATTACAGTGCGCATAAAAGCACTGTAATGATTTCTATTACGAGCACAAAGATGTGTGCTGCGTTTGTAGTCATAGGCAGCTGTTGAAACCAAATACCATCATGCAATATGATACAAGTCGCTACTGGTATCTAATTGTTCTATATGAGATAATTCAGTAGTTACATTATTACCTAGAATAATCATGGATAATCGTTCTTTAAAACACGCTCTACAATTATTTTACCTATAATAACAGTCTGTTTTGGAAAGCTCCAACATGTATAGGCAACATGTATATATTATATATACATGTTGTATATAAGCAGGACATTATGCTATAAATGAATATTAATTAATTGTAAACAAAAAAATATAATTTAAAGCATGGTGTTTCTGGGTGCAACAAAATATCCTTTCAACGAACTTATGATAACTTATGTCAGTAGACAAGTTCAAGTTCGAATGACATGCTATCAATATAACTTTTTAGCGGTTTTTTTTTCTAAAAAAAAGGTAGTAACAACTTGTGGGTTTTTACATCTTTTTTTTTTGGCTAGCTGAAAATTTAGAAATTCCTATTTAATTATTTGTTATACAAATCTTACCTACGAAGGGGTAGTTAGAGACATGTCCGTTGCGTTTGGTAATTTTACAAGCTTGCATCTGACAGCTTACGGTACTTATGCCATTATGATTATAAATATAAAAATCTTTAAATTTATGCTAAAATAATTCTTTGGATCACGCTTGATTCTTATTTAAGCTTAGTATAAATAGTACGCACGGAGGAGTGTAAGATTTAGCGTATTATTTCTTTTACGGCCTATTCGACCACTTCCTGTTCTCTAGTAGGTTTTTAATAATACAGAAACAATAGTGTACAATTAAACAAATTATAGTAATAATATAAATACTTATAGAGGAACTCAACCTCAGACCAGTACCAGACGGAAGCGTTTAGTAAAATTGGTTATATTTAATATCTTCCGGTAAATTGTGAGCTACGCTCAGTATTTTTTACTTTCTGTGTCCCTTTCCAACGTTTTATCGATTTTGATAAGTCTGCCCATTGTACTTTTACACTGTGTCCCTAATGTTTATAACAAAATAATATTCGATGTAATTTTTGTGTACAATAAAGTAGGTATTCAAACATAAATTTATCCATTCACTATACCGTATGAATAAGTAATGCCATCACGGATATGCCTAGTTCACGCGTGTGCCTAAAGAATCATAAAGGCATTAACTCTAATAGACTGCATACACAACCTTTTCTATTTGCAAATGGAGAAATGCTGGTCAGAGTTGCCGCTAAATAGAAGCTCGCTCAATGAAAAGCACTTGAATGTCTTCAACCAGCATAAAAGACAGCAAAGTGCTTAGAGTATGCCAGATACATGAATCTCCATCAAAATTGGTCACTTGAACCACTTTTATCGAAAGCTTGGTTAATAAATGGCTATCTACGTAAAGTGCTGTGGAAATACCATCAAAATAGTGAAATTGCAAACAGAACTTGCTAATTACATGCTCTTCACATACGAACGGTGAAAGTACTCGCGTGTTTTGTTCTCCAAAATGTCCAAATGTCCGAAACAAAAGAATTTATCAAATGTACGAGAACTTATTCGTTGAACGTTTTTAGTATACGATGAATGTATTACATTTTGGTAGGCTTATGTTAGACATGGGGGATTGGAAGCCAGCAGGTATACCTAATGCAGGGTATTTATTGTTGTATTTATATTTAGTTTTGGTTTTATCGTTTGCTTATACTTCTTGCATATATATTGCACATAATATGTACCTTACATTCTATTGTGTAACCATGCCACTAACTTTATTATCTGATTTCTTCCTCTTTTGTTTTTGTTTGCTTGTATCGTGATCAAATAAATGTTACAAAATACTCAATGAATCAATTAATAATGGTAATGGTTCGAAACACAAATAAGATAAGTATCCTCATGATAAATCCTATTAACTAGGGAAGCTGTCGGGTTACTAAGGACCGTTACAAACATCTATTGGTAACTTAATTTATCCAGATCCAGTACTAGACGGAAGCGTTCCCAAGACTCTACATTGCCACGCTGAATAACCATGCTAATTCGCTGGCCAACATATGAGCCAGCCCTTGTGTTACGCGTCGCCTTAATCATAGCCCAGCAAGATTTTTGAAAGCCCCGAGGGCTGCCCACGGACCTAAGGTCTCAACTCGAAAAGGCATAAATAAGTAAGAACTTTCGAGTACAATTCTGTAATCCTTAGCTGAATGAGCTGCCGCACCAGCCCTAACTGATATACCAGGCAAATTGCTGATTTTCATAGTTGAATTTCTAGTATCTACAAGAAATTATAGATAGACCCAATCTATCGTTCATTCATATTGAACAATATTTTTACTCTTTCCTAATTTTTTATTTACATATATGATGAGTATTTTAATTGTTTTTACAATTAAGTGTATAGGTACTTATACCAAGTATATACCATAAAGCGAAAGTATAAGATAAGAATGTATAAAACGGGTACAATGCTACTATTAGCAGTAATTTGTAGATGTTCAGGCAGATGATGAAATTCTTTTGTCTCGCATTAGGCTCATTTCATTTCGTCAAGTAACCATGGCCTGCCAACAAGCCGAAACGAATGCATCAGGTGCCTTCTATGATTATACCTCATCATATGGGCTCAGAAGTAAACAGTTCTTTACTATTTTTTAAAGTATATAAATAATGGGTTAGCTCTTGACCTCAAGGCTCTTCTGACTCTAGGCCAGAGCAATGATGAGGCCTACGATGGAGCAAGCCCTTCCAAAATAACCTCTTCTTTACACCACATACATTCGTAGCGATTATCTAACCGCCTCTGTAGTCTAGTGGTTCAACCCACCGATTTCAGATCCAGAGGTTCGATCCCCAGTGGAAGTACAATATTGTGCTTGGTTTAGTTGGACTTTGTTTAAGTCCGCCTGGCTAGCTACCCACATCTTACCTAACACTGTCACTATAACAACAATTATAAAATTGTTGTGTTTCGGCATTTAGAGGTAAGATTTAGAGGCTAGTTCCTAAGTTTCTTAAGGATTGCGGGTGAAGTGCGCTTCCACCTTCGGCCTTATACTAACTTGTAACCAGGTGAGATGAAGCCAAGTGCTTCTCCGTCGTACAATAAAAAATAATAATATTCATATAATTTGCTAAACCAACAAACAATCGTTCCAAGGTGGACAAAATTAACTGAAGTCAAAGTCAAAATTTCTGATTTTTTGAATTATTTTGACACGTCAAAAGTATTCAGTAAGACTACAACTAGGGCGATAATTATTAAAGGGTTTCTTTGAAACTCTCTGGAAATCTACGTTAACTATTTTTATTAAAACACTTACGATCAAACACAACGAATAAAAATATGAGTAGGGTAAGGTGAGATAAGGTAATGAGTATGTCATAAAAAAATAAAATAAACATTACAGGATATTAATTTCACACAGCGTCATCTAGGCCCAAACTAAGCAAAGCTTGCAATATGGGTTTCAGATTACTAAAATAATTCATTTATTCAATAAAAAGTACAATTAAACTAACTATGTACAAAGGAATCTGGCCTATAGGTAGCTCAACTGTTCCAGACCAGTACCAGACGGAAGCGTGCCCAAGACACTGGCTGCATTGCCACGCTGAATAGCTATGCTAATTCGCTGGCCTAAATAAGAGCCAGCCCTTGGGGTCACGTGTCGCCTCAATCAAAAGCCCCGCAAGATTTTTGAAAACCCGAAGGGCACCGGCTCCCCACGGACCCAAGGTCTCCACTCCAAAAGGCTCAAATTGGTAAGCTCTGTCGAGACCACTATATTTGCGCCTTTTGTGATCCTCGGCCGAATCAGCCGCCGCACCAGCCCTAACTGATGTCCGAGGCAGATGAGATGGCGCTAGGGTGTCGACGCAGGTAGGGTCCCACACCAAAGGCCTACCCATTTCCCAAGGGACAAGAGTGATACCGTCGGGCCGCTTACCATCATCACTTAACAGACCATTCGGTTCAAGAACGGCTGGAACATTGACACTGGTAAAAACTCGATGGATAATGTCATTAAGGCGCGAAATCCTGCCGGCAGACCTTGTGCACGAAAGTACGTGAAAACCAAATTGATCTACGGCCGCACCGCACCGGCACTGGTGAGAGGCGCAGCATCTTGCACTCAACCGAAGATAAGTGGCAATACGGAAAGTTACAGGATCCATAAGTGTACCGGTATTGTAAGATGGATGTGCTTGCAGCCAAAGACCTGATTACAATTTTGAAATTACTAAGAGACGAGCGAGATCTGTGGAGGTTGAGCACGTATGTAATAGATAATAATTCTTGATAATAATACTAAAACAATACTTGCAGATATTTTTTTAAATACATAGGCACTTATCATCAATACAACACAAATACATAGAACAAACATCAATATTAATCAGACAAATCTTCATCATCAAAAGTTCTGAGTGGGAATCAAACAGCGCAGAAGGCAGAGCCAATTGACCAGTGAGGCCTGTTTTATCAGTGATAGCACGTCTTGTGTGAATAAACGTTATTCTGCTTCTCAATTTCTGCATTCACATTTAAGTATAAGAATACCATCAAAAAGATCTTTATTCAATAAAATGTACAACTAACCTAACTGTGTACAAAGGAATCAATCAGATTACCTAAGGACCGTTACAAACGGTCTACAGGTAATTCAACTTATCCAGACCTCATAGCCTCATAGCTCTGTTGGTAGTAGCTCTGCCTTCTGCGCTGTAGGCTGTGGGTTCGATTCCCACCCAGGACAAACATTTGTGTGATGAATATAGATGTTTGTTCTGTGTTTGGGTGTTGTATTGTATATAAGTACGTATTTACAAAAAAAATTAAGTAGTGTATCCGTAATCTAGTTCCCATATTACAAGCTATGCTTAGTTTGGGGCTAGATTGCGCTGTGTAAAAAAAAATAATGTCCTGTAATATTTAACTTATCCAGACCAGTACCAGACGGAAGCGTGCCCAAGACACTGGCTGCATTACCACGCTGAATAGCTATGCTTATTCGCTGGCCTAAATAAGTGCCAGCCCTTGGGTCACGTGTCACCTAATATATATAGTATAAGATATACTGAATATGAATCATAGCAATGTTAGGCCTATTTTCTAAATTAGCAGATTGCTGCAGTTTCCGTAAGTTTGGCATCTCTAATGCATTCTTTAAAAGTCTTAAAGGTAACTTTATTTATTTAAAATGGGTAAGTTGTTTACGTAGAGACATGCGGGCATTACTGAGACGGGTTTTATGATGGAGGCACAGAATTCGCACTCCCGTACACCGACGAATTAATTTGGGATTGGTTCAACTCTCTTGATTCAGATCAAGATTTTTTTGTTTCGGGACAAAATTGCGTCATTTTTTACGCCAGTGCTAGCCTCGAAAACGAGACTTTTTAACGTCTCTGAAGGTCGTTTACCTTCTGTACAAATTATTCTTCTGTACGAGTAAAATGTATTCATATAATAAAATAAGATAATGAGTAATTATTTCCTAGACGTATGTATAAAATAAATCACGTGAAAGGTTATCTTGTCTAGGTTATTACATTACGTTCATTTAAAACCAGTTTAGATTAATATTTGGCTTAACGCATTGCGTTGTAATGTGTATTATATCTAGGTAATTGCTTACAGAAATGATCTAGCAGCTTAGATTCACTTTTCCATCTTTATGATATGTCTTTTAATTTAATTAATACATAATACCTAGGTATTTTATGCTTACGAGTTCTGCCCACCAATCTCCAAGAAAAATCAAATTAAATAAATCTGCAGCACCTTTTTTATGGTTCCGTACCCAAAATACTTAAAATCTTATCTATTTTGTTATACAAAATAAAAAGGTTTGAGACAAAACCAAGTGGGGCTGTCGTGACCCTGTTACTAAGCCTTTGTTGTCTGTCCATCTGTCTGTATTTTTATTCGTATAAGGTTTTAGTATGTATTATTTTTCCGGATACCTACCTGTAAAAAAAATCTTATATATAATAATATATAAAACAATCAGGGGTTCCATACCAGAAACGTATTTTATGAAACATTTTTATTATAGCTGTATCGTAAAAATGATGACACCTATAAAGTTCAATTTGGTGTGATAAATAGTCCTTACCCTGATGTATGATAGCAAATACTAGAAACTGGCCAAGCAGGAGTTAGACCCACACGAATGCTCCACAACGTAATGCGAACAACCCGCATTTCATGCCTTGAAATATGAATCGGATCAGAGGGTTAGGATGTGTGTGTTTGAATCGCTCTTGTCCGGTTTATTTTATGTTGATATTTTACTTAACGCTAACCTTACCTTGATAGGCTAAAAAAATATAATGTAGTAAGACAAGAATGTGCCATTGAGTTTCACGCCCGAACCGATTATACGTTTTTGTGCTGATATTTTCACTCTTAGACCAGCAATATCGCCCAGCATTGCATAATAGCATAGCCAATGGTCACACAACTCTTAAAATATGTTAGTTTGGTACAGTTTAGCCGATGTATTGGCAAGGTTACGTTCTCTGATAGTAATGGAAGCTTTAAAACCAGTTTATGGGCAGATAAAATGGGACCATAAATCATAATACACTATACCATAAAATATAATACAAAAAGTTTATTGATCAACTATCTTTTTTTTTAATTGGTCAGCTCTTGACCTTGAACCTTGTGCAGGCAAGGATGACTACGTTGGAACATGCGTAAACAGATGGTTGAAGACCATTGGGCTAAGAGAGGCTTTTGCCCAGCTGTGGGATGAGACAGGCTGCACGTGATGATGATGATGATGATAAATAACTAACACCCAGAACAAACATTTTTAGCATCACACATGTTATAGACCCGGGCGGGAATCGAACCCACAGCCTCCGGCGCAGAAAGTAGAACTACAACCCACTGAGCCGGTGTTGTCTCTGCCTTCTGCGCTGAGGTAAGTCTTGTTGTTAATAAATTATAGATAAACCTATATAGGTATAATAAGTACTAACTTGTACCAATCCAATTGCCGAGCCAGGTGTTTGGCTGTGTTAGGCTCTGTCCAACGGTGGACGTGTACAGGCAGTTAATGATAATAAACTAAGGAACGGAACACTTATCGAGTCTTCAAGTAGTTGTTGTGCTCGAAAGCACACGATACCGGTAACTGTATGATCCCTTAAGCCGATCCGGTCGCAATCATGTCACAGGTGGCAGTACCGCTATGATTGGAAGTAATCAGCTGCTAACTGCTGGTAGGAAGGTCAGTAAAGTTGGTCAACGTCTTTCGTTTGGAATTCTGATCCTACTGAAGGTATCTGACTGATAAGACTGAATAGAGCCAGACGCAACATAGGTGGTTGATACGCTTGTAATGTACGCTTGACAAGGCCCAATAGAACCACCGATTTTTGCTCTCCCATAGAACATTAGTCTGTTATTAATTTCAATTAGCACGTCCGGTTCCAAGTACAATATAGCGGTCCCATCAAATTCATCAAATTCAATAATAATGTTATAGTTGATGGAAACATGTGTACCGTAGTTTTCTGGCAGATAGTAATATAAAAAAAACATAACAAAAGTTCGACCTTAATTACCAGTTCCGTTCATGAACCAAAGAATAAATCCGGTTCGTAAAAACACCTTGCGAAGTTATTTATGACGCCCATTTGGCTAATACCCGTTCTGCAACACAGAGGCAAATTATACTTGAGTATAATTTAATAGTCCTTTATGGCGTTTCGTCTGGTCTATTGGCTATTGTTGCCAGGGTACCTCACGGTTCTGTTCTATCAGTGCTGAAAATCAATACTCCAGTCTATGCTACAGATAAGTCATAAAGGACGCAAAAATAGGCAAAATAAAAAGTATATATATATATATATATATATATATATATATATATATATATATATATATACCTATAGGCCGTTTGTAACGGTCCTTAGGTAATCTGACTGATTCCTTTGTACATAGTTAGTTTAATTGTACTTTTTATTGAATAAATTAAAAGTAAAATCACGTTATCAAGATTAGTTAAATTTTAACTAGTTATCGCTGGGATCAAGATGATGATGATCAACCTAGTAAAAAACTTGCAACTATTTATACTATTCCAATTAGTTGATTATGCTCATTAGACACTACATTAAAAGGACCATTATAAAAGTACCTGCAGGTTCTTGCTTGTTCATTTGTATAATTATATACAATCATCTGACGATGATGATGATTCATCGTCAAACTATCGCAGTCTACTGTTGGACGTAGGTCTCTCCCAAGTCGCGCCACTGAGCCTAATCTTCGGCATTCCTCTTCCACTCTGCCAGCCACTGCACGGAGATCGTTACTCTATCTAGCTGGAGGTCGTCCTCTACGCTTGCATAGATAGGCGGTGTCTCCAATGAAGGAATCTTTGACCACCGGATGTCAGTCTTTCTGCAAATATCTGACTCACCGCGAAAGATCTAATTAGGTACATCTAATTACATCAGACAGTTTACTTACGCTCATATGCTACTTATCCGAGCCAGAGTTTCGCGAAGGAGACAAATCATGTCCGATAAATTGTGAGTGGTGACACCGTGGATAGCGATTCTTTGCATGCAATGACCGTGACTCTCTATAATGCCTTGGTTTTTGCCACCATTACGCAACCTACAGTATGTAAGGTTGTTGTCTTTCCAAAGTAGGTAGACAGTCAGAGACATAATTGTCTATAAACACAAACTTCATCATCAATATCTTCCTGCCCGTAATACCTATTTTTTTATTATTATTAGACATGTTATACAACGAAAGTCCACCTGCCAAGCGCGGTGATTATGGCTAAACCTTGGAGTAGTTCAACAGTAGACACTAACTAAGGCGCTGTTGATGTGAATCTGAAAATGATAGTCACGCCTACATCTAGTCCAAGAATTAAAGTCAAGATGTCGACATGTCGCGAGGAAGCAAACCAGACCCAGAGAAGGTTTGGTGATTAATATTATTGGTCGTTCGACGAGTCCACTTTCACTGCGCGAAAGCAGCGGCTAGTTGTGCATTTTTAAACGTGCATTAAATACTTTTATTACGAATATTCTTGTGGCAGGCAACCATTGCAACCTCTTTTTGTTCAAAGAGAAGGTAGAGTTTACTCCTCATCAGGGTTATTTTTCATTTAAGTGAGTTGTTACATTTTGTGACAATGAGAGCCTTCATGTGAAGTAGTGTAGGTACTTAATTCGTGTTTATAAATAGAATTAAGAGAATCAAAAGTCCATACTGTACCTACACTGTTTTATTAACACTCCTCCAAGACTAGAGGGTTTTCCTATAATTACCATTATCGGCAGATTTGAGATCGCTGTACAGAAGATAAATAGAAATTACTGCTGCCCATTTTCTGGTTTTTAAATGTCACAGACTGCCTAAAAGGGTCTAGGGGACCACAAAGTCAAAAGATAAGGCCAAGAGTTTCCAAGTCGTAAACAAATGTTGCCTTGTACGGTACTCGGAAATAGATAGGGCTGAAGATGCTCTAGGGGAATTGTAATAGGTAGGTAAAAACCTACTACAGTTACATTATTCAATGCCGGAAACCACAATGCTTTTTAGGTATAGATATGTTATTAATTATGTCTATGTAGATCTGGATCTGTCATCAAGATGATAATTAGGGTAGGTAGTTACTTTGATACAAATCTTGGAACAATAAGACTAATTACATAGGTAAGTACCTTCTTAGGCCATACTACTTATAAAGAGGTAGACTGTTCAAAGGTGGTTAGCCAGTACCAAACATACCACTGTTTTCTTTAGTTTTGTAGCTGCTAATCTCGGTACCATTCGAATTACGTACAGATGTTTAAGCTAAATGAACACTACATAATCCATCTAAAAGGTATGTGTACCGATTAGTGATTTGTTATCTACGTAAAATCAACTAAAGCAATGTGCAAGGACCGGAAGAAATGCCTTTCTGAAATTCTCACTTTCGCCACTTACCAATAAAAACGGCCAGCAATACAAAACACCCGATGTAACGAGCTTGCATCATTTTAAAAATCCAAATCCTTACACTTTCACTAAAAATATTGCACAGTGCACACCTAATAAAATCGAAAACACTCAAACACCCAGTAACTTTTATTTTACACACATTTTGTAAAATAAGATTGTATTGTTATCGAATCACAAAACTCAATTCGATTCAGAACGTTCAATATTGCCGCCAATTTTTGACAGATCTTTTTTTTATTCGCGCGCGGCAAGCGTTCCCGTTCGAAAGGTCGCACTGCAACTGGCGGCGGCGGCGCGCACCGACCAGATGACAGGTGGGTGGGTAGACCGTGAACGTACCAAAGTTAAAACACCGCAAACTGCGCAAATCAATGAGTGAAATTAATTAGCATACCAGCTTCGCTCTTTCACCTTGCAGTGTGACTGTCTGACGAGTGACAAGAGTGACATGGTCTACGAGCACGGATAAGATGTCAAGCAGCTGCGCTGTTTCTAAAAAGACTTCTTTTTAATGGGACGCGTTATAATATTAGTACAAGCATATGAGGCTCAAGGGCTCAACAGCTAACAGGTGGTTGACTGCAGTGCAATGCCTTGTTTAAACTATTATCGTGGTAAGTATAATTAATGGTAGGTAAGGTATGTACCATATTTATATCTACCTACACTTTGCGTACAAAAAGTAGGTAGGTACCGGAACCTACTTAACGTAATATAGCTAGGTTCGAAGGTATATTCTTATGCAGGTAGGTTTTAATCCAAACTAGGTAAGTACCTACCTATAGTGACAATATTTTGTAACAGGTAAGTACCTGCCTATAGATTAATAATAATAATAATAAATCATTTATTTTTTTATCTGTATTAGATACCTGCATCTAATATAGATAACCTTCGCAGTAGGAAAATTAGATCACTGAGCAGTACATATTCGTACTACCCTGCACGTATTATTATAATTAGATGGATTATGTACCTACTACTAATAAATAATAATCAACATTTTTGGTTGATTGAGTGAAGCGAACGAGATCTCCGAGTTAAGTTGAGCAATCCGGCTCTTTATGTACTATTATGTATGTACCTACCTATGTATGTGGCAATGTTTGTTACGACATACTTATCTCTCGAATGATTTTTTTACTTTAATAAGCTAACACCAGTAAAAATATATTATTCCGAGATACAATACAATACAATATTCTTTATTGAACACCAAATGTAAATAAAATTATGAACTAATTCATCTTACAAAAGATTATGCACAATGGGCGGTCTTATCGCTAAAAGCGATCTCTTCCAGACAACCTTTGCATGGACAGAACCAGGAGGATGTTAATATGGACATATGGGCGCACAATAAAATATTTGGAAAAAAATACGCAGTAGGTATACTAAAAACTAGCATCCGCAGATAATAATATTAGGTCCTTACATATGAAATTGGCGTTTTGTCGTACTGGCCACTTTGATCTTAAATATCTCCTCTTTGGTTAGGAATTCCAAATTCAAATTTAAACAGCTATTTACTCATGCATTTGTTTTTCGAAAACCGTAATTCATTTGTTTTTTTCTCTTTTGCTTTTTTTTTCTGCGTCACTCATTTCACAAAATGGAAAACTTAAAATATCGCATTATTTACGAGTACGAGTTCCACCGTGGCACCAGTGCTGCAGAAACGGCTCGAAGGATTAATGATGTGTATGGTGGTGGTGTCGCAAAAGAAAACACGGTGCGTTTTTGGTTTCAACGCTTTCGTTCTGGAAATTTCGACCTGCAGAACAAGCCCCGTGGACGGCCGGAGACCAAGGTCGATAATGATGAATTGGAGGCTATTGTGGAAGCAGATCCATCGCAAACCACATCACAGTTAGCTGCAGGCTAGCTGGGAAGGTGAAAAAGCTTGAAAGGTGGGTACCTCATGAATTGAGTGAAGCAAACCGACAAACGCGCGTCGACTGCTGCGTTACATTACTCAACCGGCACAATAATGAAGGAATTTTAAATCGGATCATTACATGTGATGAAAAGTGGATCCTGTACGATAATCGTAAACGCTCATCGCAATGGCTGAACCCTGGTGAACCAGCAAAATCTTGCCCCAAGCGAAAATTGACTCAAAAAAAGTTACTTGTAAGCGTTTGGTGGACTAGTGCCGGTGTCGTACACTATAGCTTTCTTAAATCTGGTCAGACGATTACGGCTGATGTCTATTGTCAGCAACTGCAAACCATGATGGAAAAGCTCGCTGTTAAACAACCGAGACTTTTCAATCGCTCTACGCCACTGCTGCTTCAAGACAACGCTAGACCACACACGGCCCAACAGACGACTACCAAATTAGAGGAGCTTCAATTGGAATGTCTAAGACATCCACCGTACTCCCGGACCTTGCTCCAACAGATTACCATATTTTTCGAAATTTGGATAACTTCTTGCAAGGAAAAAAATTCAATTCCGATGAGGCAGTCCAAACCGCTTTCAAAGATTTCATTGATTCCCGTCCGAATGGTTTATTTAGTAAAGGGATCAATGAACGACCTATAAGATGGCAAAAGTGTATAGATAGCAATGGTACATACTTTGATTAATAAAATATATTTTAATATGAAAAAATTGCCTTTATGTTCCTCCCATACAAAACGCCAATTTCATATGTAAGGACCTAATAATACAAGGTCCAATACAATATGCATAAACATACATAGATAACATTTAAAATAGAATACATACCTATTTAATAAACATAAATACATATGATAAAAATATATACTGTCAATATTTTATAGGAGATATTGTAACAATACCAACATAAGTAGTTACATACGAAAGATAAAAATAATAAATAAACACATGTGATTTAAGATGATGATAAATAATCCTAAGTAACCAAACTTTTAAATATTTCTGATAACTGGAAAAGTTTTTGAGAATACAATATGTCTTTTTGAATGGTTGATCCGATCTATTAGAAATTGCATTGAATATGCAGAGATTACACTAAGACAAGTATAAAACTTTTGGTCCATGATAATTAATACTCATCAATAGGTACTTAATATGGGTTTTTGAAAAATTGTGGTGTTAAGACGAGTGAAGAGACAAGTAGAACTGAGTATGTCTTGTGGGTTGTCTTTTGCAAGAGTATCGACTGCATACCTATCAAAAGCAGAATCATTCACTCAAGGGCACACAACATTTCAAAAACATATGAAATACACACAAAAGAAAAGGTTAAATAACCAATACCAATGAAGAAAAAATAATATTTCAAATAAAGTTTTTAGAAAAACTTTTTAGTAAAATGGTTTTTGTAACATTGGGGCCCGTTATGCGGCCCTCATAAATCCCCTTTATTTTACCCTCATAATGAGGGTAAAAAAGTTTGGTACTGTCTCGTTGGATTTAATGTACCCATAAGGGGATTGTTTATTCACAAATCACTATATTTGTTTATATATTTACTGAAACCAACTAACCAATGTATTGACATTAAGGGCTGCAAAGAGGGTAAATAAATTGCAAGTCTTGTGAAAAATGTTATATTACCTACAGGATCGATAGAACTTGGGTCTGAAAACTATCCCATTTTAACATTTTTTTACTACGGGGAAGAGCTTGGCCTTCATCTCACCTGGCTACAAGTTTAGATAAGGTCGAAGGTGGATGCGCACTTCACTTGGAATCTGGTGAATATCCGATATATACCTACTCGTAGATCTTCGGACCCGTGAACCAAAACTCCTCAACGGACATAATACCTATACATATCTCCGACAATTTTTAATTGATGGGTAAATATAGCTACAGTTTTTAATTGATGGGTAAATATACCTATAGATAAATTTAGTGGTCGTGGGTTCGACACAACCACGTTTCTAGAAACAAATATCAATCTTTTCATATTAAGTAGTAAGGGGTGACTTAATCACTTATTGTAATCTGCCTACCTACCTACTATGACTAACGATCATCGGTGCAATTGTGCTTTGCTCTTATTATGGCTTTACATTTAATGCGAGTTAGCAACGAGAGAGATTGATAAAAAGAGTGTTTAGAGTAAAGCGTAATTGGTGTAGTAATGAAAGCACACTTTTGTCAATGTGTTTTTATTTTGTGTTATATCTGTGATTAAATACACAACCCAAAAAAGTAATCGAGTAGTTCCTTCCAAACTAGGTAATTGTTCAGTTACCTACGTTACTGATATTTGTGTTAAAAGCATAGAATACTCACAACAAACTAAAAGCTTTGCTAAGCGACATCTGTTCAAATTCAAACAAATTGTTTTCACCATTTCACCAGACTGCTAGACTTAGAGGTACGTTGAGTGAAGTATAGTTTAAGGCTCCTAGATGACGGTGTAAGCATTGTGGTAGGTACATAACCTTTCTAGCGTTTTTCTTCTCGTTCACACTAGATGGCGCATTAGCTTCAGTCACGAAGTGATTACTACAACACTGCCTCAGTCCCTCAGTCCATACTTAGCTGACTTAGTCTTGTCTCTTGTAAGTAATAGTATTATATGCTTACGGTTAGGTTGTTTTGTTACTGTTACCTAGTATTTTGTATGATCCTTAGATCCTTAGAAGCTATACCTCCCTACCTGGAGTTCGCGCCCTTGGGCCGTTGACCTTTAATCAACGGCTAGTTACAAGTTCATTTATTCCAAAAAAATAAGGTTACGGCTGAATGATATTTGTAAAACTATCATAGTCAGTAGCTTAGAAATTACTGTAGGCACCGACCTACCTACCGCCACCGCCTCTGTTGTCTGGAGGTTCAGCCCACCGATTTCAGATCCAGAGGTCCTGAGTACAATATATTATGCTTTGATTGGTTGGTATAGTTATTGATTTGTGAGATAGATACCTACCTAAAGACTGCGTTTTTCACTGGACAATTGCCTGACAGACAACGCACAGCACATTAATTTGGCCCCTTTTATTATACAGACTGATTTTTTGAGACGGGACAGTTAGGGCAGGTATCTTAACCGTAATAGTTAAAGGAAAAGTTTTTAGGAGGCTATCCACATTTTTTTTAAGATATTCTGAACTGCTTTCTCAGATTTTGAATAAAATGTACAGTCAGCAAGAAAATGGTAATTTTACACAAAAACTTTTTTTGATGCCAATCGATCCTGTTTCTTATGAGGATCAAAAGTCTCTACTGGACCGACTGAAGTATGAGTACTAGAAATGTCAGAAATTGCGAAAAACTTTTTCCATACATTTGTACAGAAATACAGGGGGCATAAGATAATTACACTAACTAAAAAAATTACAGTTTTGAAAACTGTGATTAACTTTTTAACAAAAAATTTACTCGTGGTGTATAATCACGCTTTCTTTTTGAAAGAGGAATAAATAGGTACTAATAGGATTTATAGAAATACATAGAGGATGAAAAAGCAGGAGTAAAACGTTTGTATGCAAGTCCTTCGACTTTGAACTAAGACAGGTACCTACATGGAAATTTATATTCTGGCTTTTCTTCTTACAAAAAATATACTAATCGTACAAGAAATTCAAACCCTATGCTTCGAGATTCAACCCACTAGAGTGGAAGTGGTGAAAAGCATGAACCTAAAATGTTGGTAAAAGATGTATGAGAAAAATCTATGGATTTTAAAAGTCAACGTCAATTTGACATTGGAATGGATGTTATTATCTCACTGTCAGAATTACGTTCCATTTCACTAAAACAATGCATCAAAACCATAGATTTAGAATATGTTAGATTAGCAATAGAGTGATTATGACAAGACTTAAAACAAAATACGTGTAATGTGAATGTGTGCGAGGCAAAAAGTGCACAATCTGATACTTCGTTGGTCGATAATATCTGTTTTGATGAAGATATAGGTAAAGTGATTATATTTATGCAAGAAATGTAGCAATAATATGAAATTATTTTTATTTTTCACAACAATGTAGGTATATTCTCTCTTTTAGGTTGGGTGTTAAAAGATTTAAGGCTTTGCCATTCATTCCGTAATATTTTAGTTTGGAAATCAATGTTTCGTAATTTAAGCAGTCGAATGCCTTGGAAAGTTCACCTATGATATTTTTATTTTCCTCCAAAGAGACCTATTTTATTGTTTAAATGTCGCAAGCTTTCCTTAGAAGTACTTTGCATGTTTGCTGTAAAAATAAAAATCTGAGAATGTAACGAAGTTGCAGGCTTTAGGGAACCTTTGTCAGATAGCAAAATATCGATAATAGTAAGTTTATATTTGTCAAAAGTGAGGTTAATTTATCAGTTTATCACGTATTTGATATTATTTTAAATTGAATACCAATTCATTCAGAGTATTATTGACATCAAATACTATTTTTTTTCCAATCCATGCACCTATGTACAGTAAAACATTGCATTTAGAAAGCTGAACATTTCAATCGTACCTACTAGCATGTGAAACGTATAATTATGTGGGTTATCTTTTATACATGTGTTACATCCTGATACTGTACACATAACTATGATAACTCACGTCTATTTAACACTAATTTTCACCTAACATTCTAATAAAATTAGAGGGTTTTGTACCGGTCATGATTGACGCCAGTCCGGTACAGGCCGGTAGCGTGTTCGTGAATGGTCTCGTCTAACTATCTCACTTAAACCTTAGCTTATACTATTCTCTTTCTCTTTTGCATTGCTAATCTACGTAGTTCGTAACTAAATCTTTGTACAAAAAGGTTCACTAGCCAAACAAAGATCAGTCACAATTGTTAAAAACATTTTTCATATTTATCGTTTTGTGATTGAAGCATTTATGCATATGTTTTTATAAAATTCAAATCGCAATACTATCTATATATCATATTCGAATCTTACACAAATTATGTACCTTCCCGAACAGTACCAAACAAACACACATTGACACATAGCATAGTGTTTGATACCATCAGCTTCGTTCTACGCTACGTTAGTCGTCAGCCGTTACGATATTCGTGTTCTGTGGTTCAGTCCCGCCCGCAATCGCCGTTGCCTTGTTGCCGTTCCGTTGGCAGTGAACGGAACGAAGTGTCGTCGATAGATCGCTTTCTGGCTGAAAATAGTGAATCAATGTATGAGTTTTCAAAATATGTTCGAATAAAAGTGCAAAAGTGTGTGACTGTCATCTAGCAAAATGGTTGATGACGTGAAAGATATTATTGAATCCGCTGAAAGCAAAGGTATTAGTGCAATTTTATTTGGAAATGTGTTGTTGGTGTTCTAGTGTGATGAAAAAATTGTCTAACCCTAAACCGTGTCGTGGCCCCCACGTCTAAGATTCGTGCACTGCTTCAAGAATGTCCGCAGTGATAGCAGTATTGTAGCCCTGTGTTTCTTTTTTGCCTATAATGGGATGTCTTTTCGCGTCGTGGTATGTTCTATTTATAGCCAAACGCCTGCCAGACGGTAGAATGTGCCTGAGAATGTGTTGAAAAATGTTTGGATGAGCTGCAACGAGTAACGTCATTCGATAGATAACGATTCAATTTACGTCGAATCGAGTGCTCTTTACCCTATATTTCATTGTTTACCATAATTCTATTGCTGCTATGTTGATTTCCTTTACATGACGAATACCTTTAGTGCTCTATATTGACCATCTGTGACTTCACTTGATGTCTTGACTCACAAGAATGATAGTCATCTTTTCTGACGTTAGTTATTTATGTACCTACACATTTTGCACACTAAATATGTACATTCTACTTTCTAGTTAGCTATCTTATCAGTGTTCTATCTGGTTTATTGCGTAGTTGATGCAGTCAGATTATTAAAACTTTTACCTGCAATTCTGAAACAAACTAACTGATTTTCTTAACATCTTAACATCTTTTGGTCCCCCATTTTCAAAACCTGCAGTTCCATGAAAGAAATCCTTTTGATTGATGTGTAGGAGCAGGGATGAATAAATAGTAGACAAAATTTGAAAAAAGCAATGTTATTTAACTTTCAAAGTAAAGTACTGAGTGGTTTTAAAAATATGAATACTGAACACAGATTTTCTATGATCAATCATTTTCTTTTCTTACTACTCGACTTCACACACATACAAACAGCCACATTGAGACAGTAATATTGGTGCATAGAACTTGGAATCCAATCATCATACATCATTTAGGTCATCTTACCTAAATCTGTCACCATAACAACAATTCTAAAATGTTGTGCTAAGGCATTTAAGATCGTTCCAATTACTCATACCAGGTGAAGTGCGACTCCACCTTTTGCCTTATCATTACTTGTAACCAGGTGAGGTGAAGGCCAAGCATTTCCCCATTGTACAATTAAAAAAAGGCTTAAAATATAAGGTTTAATTCTTTAAGTGCTAAGTGTCCCACTCTCTATGTAAAGCACACTGAGTGTTTTACAGAACCCATTGAGCGAACTCATTGGGCGCAGTGCATCCCTTTATAAGTAGTGTTATTTGAGTTATAACAATATTTTTTTGCAAAAAAAAAGCCCAAAGAGATGGAAAATTATCAGAAAATTCTAGATTTGTGGATTACGTGCTCTGCCTACGGCCCCTATGAATGCTCTTCGGCATCATATTTCATTTAATCTTACATCACATAAATAACGCACTTAGGAAATGAATTTTCAGAAGCTTTTATTTTTTTTATAGAATTTCAAACACTAACTTCCTTTATTCAAACTAAAAAATATACTTTCACCACTTATTTTACATCTAGAAGGAAGAAAACCCATACTAATATCTTAAATTCCCTAAAGTTTTGGTTTATCCTAGCAATACAAAAATTGTCAAAGAGCAAACTGCTATTTTATAATTTGTAGTTATCAAATTGGTGATAAAAAAATTGGTGTTCAAATAATGACACTCAAATTCACCTAAATGCTAACAAATCTGTCTTATGATATTAATTTCATTCCACAATAAACAAAAATGATTTCATCTCATAACATGTAGGTGTGGAATATCATTAGGCAAATTCCATGTATGGTGCTGACTCATAGTTTTATTGTCATTGGATACTTTGGATGAAATTGTGACAAAGCTTTTAGAATCTTATTAACTTAAAAAAAAAACATCTATTTTTTTAAGATTTTTAGGATAATTTTGATTCATCAACTCTGGCTCTTGTAATAGCGACAAGCACGCAAGGAAAAAGGTTAAAAGCTGAAAGTTCCTTTTTAAAATAATAAATTTGCCAGTAGTACTTACTTCAAAAGAAGAAGCATAAGCATTTTGGATGTAGATACTAGATTTTAATTGTGTTTATCCTAGGCAGTCTACCTCTAACAGCCATCATCTTGCTGCCCCTATCCCGCTTTACCCAGGGTTGACAGAACATGTTATTAGACATGTTCCCACTAGATCAATATCAGTTAATGCTTATAGATATATAGGCCGCCTGCCCACAAAAGGTTTGTGTCAGACAGGTGGCCGGTCTTAACCTTGGGAATACTACATTATTGTATTATTGTAAGTATATTTGTAGTATTGGGGTGAGAGGATAAGGATATGGATGAAGAAAGTGATAAGTAGGGGTGTTGATACCAATATCACGGTTGGTAGGGAATGTGACACATGCAGTGAAGTCTGGGGTTGCATGCCCATAATGATTCTTAGTAGACCAATATCTTGGTTCAATCTTCAGACAAATTTGTGTGTGGTCTGGTTAGCGGTAAGGACTTTTTGTTTTACCAAACCATTAACAGTTAACATGAGTCTGTCACCAAACTAAAAAAGTGTCTCAAAGTCATAGATAATTCAAGAAAATCCCTGAAAAGGAAGTAAATACTAATACCGAAAGTCCGCCTGCTACCATCATACCTAAGTCTGTCGCCATAATAATGATTCTAAATTATTGTATTTTTAGAGGTAAGAGGTAAGATAGCCGGTTCCCTAGTCTGTTAAGGATTCCAGGTAAAGTTCCTCTCAGACCTTAAAGAATACAACTAAAAAAAACTATTGCTTTCTTAAATCAATATGTTGCAATGATAATTATGTGGGTGATTGATTCTCTACAGAATAAAATTAAATTGCTGCAAAGGAAAAAATATTTGAATGATCGCCCACCTGATGTATTTCAACAGTCAATTGGTATTTATTTGTAAAGTCCCACCCACATAAATTGAGAAACATGCACTTGAGAAATCTGTATTAAGAAATATTTTGTGAACTGGTTGAAAGTAGGTGCTTAGAGAACTTACTTACTGATAATAAAAAGTCATCATCAAAGGGATCTTTAGTAGAGGTTACATTATTTCTACATCATTTTCAATGTAATTTTTTTGCAAATTGTGGTTAAAAAAATCCTAGCAGGTGTGTTTTTTGAGAGTTGTATGATGTATACAACTTGTATGGTTGGTGGTAGGACTTTGTTGAAGTCCACCTGGCTAGCTACCACCATCTTACCTAATTCTTAATATAATGTTGTGTTTCGGCATTTAGAGGTAAGATAGCCAGTTCCTCAGTTTGATGAGGACTCCAGGTGTAGTGCGCCTTCACCCTTATCTCAACTTGTAACCAGGTGAGATGAAGGCCAAGTGCTTACACGTCATACAATAAAAAAATAAATAAATAAAAATGTCATGTCACTGAAACGCTCAACAGACTTAACGGCTTGATAGACAGATATTAATATTAGGTGCAGGTTTTTCTATAACAAAGACTTACTGCGTAGGTCATATCAACAAAATAAATTACCTATGCTGCACTGCATTGCGCCCAACAACTTGAGGCATAAAGTGGACAACCCCGTGTGCTCTTAATTTCTCCGGCAAGCATTTCGGCACCCTTCAATCAAACCAAGTGTCTAAGCAAACTAATTATTTAGTGAATTCCTATTGGTATTACTTTGTTGGATATGAAATACCAGGCATTACTTAGTTCTAATATTTCCTTAACCTTGACCCGTCGTACATCTTGCTTGCTAATGTTTGCACATGGCTAGAAATACGACTGCCGAGCCAATTTCAGATCGTTGACTTCAGGTTCCACTGTCTATCAATACCTAAATAGTATTTCAACTACCTATAAACGGGTTAGTCCCAGCAATGCGAAATCTATAGTTCTCCGAATTTAAGTTTTTGACAACAGTTTATCTTTAAGATATTATCTTTAAGGTAGCACCCAGTAGCACCGCTTTCCCATACAAACGAAGTTTAATAACAATCAAAACCTGATACAAACAACTCTTTTGCATCTATTTTGATTTAGGTAAATCATGTTTTTAGATAGAATAATGATACAAACCTAGATTATCCCCATCCAATTATACTTCAACCGCCTCTGTGGTTCGCGGTGTCAGATCCAAAGGTCACGGGTTCGATCCCCAGGGGGAGTACAATATTGTGCATGGTTTGGTTGATGGTAGGGCTTTGTTTTAAGTCCGCCTGGCTAGCTACCACCATCTTACCTAATTCTGTCGCCATAATAACAATTCTTAAATTGATGCTCCGGCATTTAGAGGTAAGGTAGCCAGTTCCTCAGTTTGTAGAGGATCCCGGGTGAAGTGCGCTTCCATCTTCGGCCTTATCATAACTTTAAAATCAGGTGAGATGAAGGCCAAGCACGTCCCTGCCGTACAACAAAAAAAAAACCTAGGAAGATTACATTGAAATTAAAAGCCATTTTGAAATTAGCGAAAAATATTTTTGTTTGGGTCAGTGTAGTGAACACAGTATAAACTTAGGCTTTAGATTGTAATAAAAACGGTAAAAACCATTGTGAATTTAGTTGACTTGGTTGTACCTACCTGGTGCCCTGGTACCCTTGTACTTGCTTGTAATTGTACTTAGTTACTTGTACCTACTGATAGTTGTTTTTTTTTAATTAGATTGCCAAGCGTTTGAACACCAGCTTACTTGAAAGAACAATAAAGTGATCAGTACAAGTGTAGTATATTGGTGACCAAATGTAAACAAGACTAAAATATTATATCTCAGAGCATGGGTATGCTTGCGTGACACATCCGTTGTACCCCAATGATCTCCGATAAGCTTATAGCCAATACCTAATGTTTACAATAGTTATCTCTTAACACCTACCCAACCTATCGTTTTCATCTTGCTTATCTGTATAAGATGTGTTGCAAAACGATACCTATCGACTTTCTGTTTTTCATTATTTAGGACATCCTATTTTGAAATCGCGAAGTTGTCTCCCTTTGTGGAGTAAGGTAGATTTAAACAGCACTGCCCCTCGCGGGTATCGGGCAAGGTGACTAATGTCGACGCGACTGACTAGGACCTTCGTATACCAGGGAATCGGCGTAGAATAAAAAAAAAACAGAACATAATAAAGGTTTTATGTTTTGTTTTTTGATGCGATCTCTCACAATCACAACCTGCCAAGCGTGTAGCATAACCTCCAGTTATGAAGAAAGCTTTTCAAATCGACATCGAAGGAAATAAATTTATTTGTTCGAAACATAACCTACATGCATGCAATCTTAAAATAGTGTTAAGCCATGTTTCGCAGTTTTACAGACACAAATATTAATAAGATATAAAAATTTTATCTCATAGCTTACCTGAAGAGAAATGAAGTATGTATTGGTAGGTACCGATCATTAATTAAATGAAAATATATATGTAAATAAAACAAATCAGCTTATCTGCGGTTTTGGACACATTCTGAGCATTGCCGAAAGTTAGTTTTGTTGCTACTTTTAGTAAGTTACTATCTATAACGTCGAAACGACGACGAAAGCCTATAAAATAATAAAAGCTCCTTTACATCGATGAGGAGGGATATGTTCAGTAGTAAAAATGATGATGACGAACATCAAAACGAACTGCCTATCGAGAATACGTATCCAAAGCCACGCTTGCCAATTTCTCTGCCAAACACTAATATATTGGCATGTAAAATAGCATCATTACTTACATTGGCAGAGACAATGTAGCCGAACATGCAGGATATTTTTGCAGCTTCTATACCTTACGACTAAATGTCTTCAAGATACCGGACTTCTCGCTGGATCGTAGACCTTGTCTTCGCAAGTTTCGGAGCTGACCCATATCGTAAAAATAAATATAACTAGGTAACTCATACAGGTTTTTTGCGCAACCGCCACCATCTCACCTTCCGTTATATTTCGAAGACTTTTCCAATGATTTTTCTACTTTCCTCCGATCAATATCCCATATGTAACATACGTCTCTGATGTCTTATAATATTGCTCTACATTTCCACTCTCTCTTTACTATTACCACGTATAAGTACTATGTTCAGTGATAATTGCAATATTGCTCTCTCAGTAAGTAGGTAAGTAACCGTGATATCCAAATTTCCAACTTCTATGGTAATTAGTGATCCAGATTCAATTCGATTCAATAAACATTATTTCCTAACTAAAACTACTAAGTATAATACCACATAAACACAAAATAAACCGCCTCTGTTGTCTAGTGGTGGGCGAACCACCTTGTTCTATCGTAGACAAACATAGATGTCAAGAACTAAAACATTAGCATAAAAAAAAATTAAACGGTAGGGCTTTTTAAGTGTAGTAGCTAATAGCTATAGGTATAGATTGCCGCTGTAACAACATTTTATTTAAAAAAGGGGAGTACGAACAATATTGTGCTTAGTTTGGTTGGTGGTAGGACTTTGTTTAAGTCCGCCTGGCTAGCTACCACCATCTTACCTAACTCTGTCGCCATAACAATAATTCTTAAATTGTTGTGTTCCGGCATTCAGAGGTAAGAGAGCCAGTTAACAAGCCTCATAGCTCAGTTGGTAGTAACTCTGTCTTCTGCGCTGTAAGCTGTGGGTTCGATTCCCACCCAGGACAAACATTTGTGTGATTAATGTATGTTCTGTGTTTGGGTGTTGCATAATATAGTACGTATGTATTTACAAAAGTATTTAAATATTCTATCCGTAGTCTAGTTCTCATATTACAAGCTATGCTTAGTTTTGAGCTAGATGGCCCTGAGTTTGTTGAGGATTCCGGGTGAAGTGCGCTTCCACCTTCGGCCTTATCATAACTTGAAAAATCAGGTGAGATGAAGGTCAAGCACAACCCTGACGTAAACCCACCCATTTGAACCCACGCCACGTTACGACGCCCGCGCCTCTTGGGCCTCCAATTAAATAGATCTTTCGAAAATGAAATACACGAGTGGACTTCGTTCCCATCAACCATTAGGAATTTCTTGAGATCCTTTCTCAGTGCGCCTCTACACCGGGCGATTTTATATGAGTAGGTATTTAGAAAAATAAAATAAAAATTAACCTTTTTGCTCTGCCTAATACAAATATACCTAAAATGACCCACTACTTTGGTCAGGTGTTCTTGTAAGATCTCTAGAGGATGTAATATATATCTACCCGTACATAGCAGGTATAATTGTATCAAAAGAACCAAACCTTGAATCAATACTGGCATAACTTTGGACAGCTGATTATTGCAGATGGTCAATGTTGTAGAATTCGCCAAATGTGTGACCACTGCACCTTAAGCATCAGCTTGATCACTTGGTTCTTTGTAACACACTAATACTATAAAGTATGAAGTTTGTTTGGATGGATGTTTGTTACATGTTCACGCCCAAATAACTGAACGGATTGGGGTGAAACTTACACATATGTTTCTCTAGACGGGGAATGATATATTGGCTACTTTTCATCCCATAAATCGGATTCCATGAGCATCAAATGATGTCAAACATATTAGTTATAGCTTCTCCATATAAAACTGATAAGCTCTTTGCTATTCCTTCACGCCAAAACGGTCTAAGTACCTAATTATGCTTAAATTTTGTACAGAAATTGTTCTGGACTAGGAATATAATTTTTAACCGCCTCTGTGGTCTAGTGGTTCAACCCACCGATTTCAGATTCAGAGGTCACGGGTTCGATCCCCATGGGGAGTACAATATATTGTGCTTGGTTTGGTTGGTTTAGACTTAGTTTAAGTCCGCCTGGCTAGCTACCACCATCTTACCTAATTCTGTCGCCATAATAAAAATTCTAAAATTGTTGTGTTCCGGCATTTTGAGGTAAGATAGCCAGTTCCTCAGTTTGTTGAGGATTCCGGGTGAAGTGCGTCTCCACCTTCGGCCTTATCTCAGCTTGTAACCAGTTGAGATGGAGGCCAAGAGCTTCCAGGTCGTACAAAAAAAAATAATCCATCACGCCAAAACTATATAATTAAGCTTAACTTTTGTACAGAAATGGTTCTGGACCAAGAATAATATAGACGACTTTTTATCCGGGTACCACGGGTGAAGCTGCGGGCAGAAACTAGTCTTTATCCGTATTATATCCGTTAAATAACTTGGAGATTCTTTACTTACGTTTTGCATGTTACATAACCTGCACCCGAAGCCTCAGCTTGTAACACATGGTTCTGTGTATCCTTTGTCTATCCAATTTTACCTTGTATACCCTGTATGGTATGGATCTCAGTATGTGAGGATCTAACTAAAGCTTTGTTCTTCAGATTGTTATGATTGGCTGAGTCAGTAAAATATCAACCTCTGTCAGTCGCAAAGCCTTCCTTAAATACTCCCGTACAGAAATGTTGCATACTAAACAATTGTGTTGTACTTACAATTACAATGTGTAATTTGCGTACTAGTTAGTTATTCCTGTTATAGCTTTCTTCTTCTGTTTCCTGAAATTATCCCACACATCATCGGGGCCTATGTCAGGGGGTGTCACTCCGAAGTTTAGGTACGTTCGGCCGAAGCTCCTCCCGGGGAGAGTGTCGGCAGTAGGTTGCCACTCCGCTCTCGTCTCAGGTCGCACGCTATCCGCGTTGTCACCGTTAGTTATTCTTTTGATTTTTGGATCAAACAATTAATATGACTTCTAAACATAACAATTCGTGTAAAAGATACCGTGACGTATACGGGTATTTAAATAAAAGATAAAACTATGAATCTACTGTAACGTTTTTTTTTCGACTGATACTTATTGAATGGTTGGTAAGCCATTTTTATATTCAAAGCATCATATAAAAACCTACATACTCTGTTACTTTATGTAGTAAGTACCTAGGTGCATAGTGAGAAAGAGTTTGATATAGACCTACATAGACATTCTAGGATGTCTAAAGGAATTAATTAGTTGTGTGAAATCTTATTATTTAGGTACCTACCTACTTAGTTAATATTTTTTTACCTACCAAGGTATTTATGTTAAGCACTTATGTAGAGTTTCGTATTTTGTTCGTTCACAAAGAAAATTCGATTGATAATTGAATAGATAAGTACATAGCTATACCTACCACTGGTTCATTTTAGTACCTCCGTCTCAAACCGCGTGGATCAACTGACAGGTCAATACATGATTGTAGAAATTAAACCGCGCCCTAGCGTATGGTATGCCGTACCCGTAGTTACCTAATAGTCCCCCACTCAGTAAGTAATAGTTGCGTATGTTCATAGTTATCTTGCCAGCGAAAACATCTATAATTTATGAGAAACTATAAGTAGGAACAGACAGACATGTTTTGCCAATAAAAATAGTAGGTACCATGTTTGTTAAAGTGTTTTCACTACACTTACTTATTAAAGGTAAGTAGTTTACCCATAGTTAACTTTATTGATTTATTTTAACATAAATTAACCTTTATATCGGCGGGTGGGAACCCTATGCTCTGACCGCGAAACCGGTTCCAAGTCAGCGGTGCCAAACAGAATATGAACTAGTGCCACGATAAAATTCAATTTCTCTCAGTGTTAAGAGAGGTACATTTTTATACCTAAACATGGCTTTTGTTAGAAGGTGATCCTTCTGTACGTTATAAGTACTATTAGTTATTCTGTGCCTATGTTCAGCAGTGGACGTCTATGAAGGACAAGCGCTTCCCCGTCATACAATAAAAAAAAAGTTTATGTAAAAAATATGTAGTTCTATAGTGTAGAGTCGTTGGAAGACCAAGCTGGTTGTAATAATTATGGCGTGGTGTATGAAGTTTGAATCTCTTCTAATGCAGTAAATGCTTATAAAAATAAATAAATAAATATTACAGGACATTAATTTTACACAGCGCCATCTAGCCCCAAACTAAGCATAGCTTGTAATATTGAAACTAGATTACGAATAGAATACTTAAATACTTTTTGAAAATATATACGTACTATATGATACAACACCCAAACACAGAAGAAACATCGAACCCACAGCCTACAGCGCAGAATGCAGAGTTACTACCAACTGAGCTACGAGGCTTGTTTATATAAAGCTAGTCCTGCTTCCATTTAGCTGTTTACAGTTTCGCATATAAAAGAACCAGCTCTCAAGAAGACATCAATCATCATCGTAAGGTCATGAGCGTGATGTGTTCCTCATAAAAATAGGGCTCGGGAACACTAACAGAACTTGTTTCTCCTCAAAAACTCGTTGGCAGTTCCCAAAGAAACTCAACTTTCTTCAATATCTCGCGATGCTGACACATCTGTTGCGTGCAGCTGCTTTACCAAGTTAACGCTCACATGGCGGCCATTGTAACAATGTGCTATCTTACTGTAGTATATTAAATACTTTATTGTCAAGTATTCGATCATTATTCAAACCATTAAAGCCTACTAAGAAAACGAATTACTTTGTACGATGGATTCGCACGTTTTTCAATACAAAAATGTCAAGAATTTAATAGGATCCGACAAAGATTCTGTTGGTGAGGATTTTATTTTCCATTACCTACAGCTTAACACTAAGGCGACTGTGCAAATAATAATCCTAAACATGACATATCAATGTTCTGGAGACCTAAATAGGTCCTACTTAAGTGTTCGAAAATTGTATATGTGAATTTCGTCATTGTAATAGGTAAGTAGGTACCTATCGAAAACATCCAAGTTCATCGTATATTGCTCAGTAAAGGGCCAGTATCGGTAAATATATCTTATAATTTCTTATCTTCTTATCTATTATTTCGTGTTTTACTATACATACGGGAATGCCCGGGATAGCCCTAAGGTTCGATAATTTAATTCAAATAGTCTGGCTCCCCTGAAGGTCAAACCGACGACCTTGCGTAAAAATCGATTTTGTCATACCTACTGTCTGGAATATTGGGGTGAACAGCCTCATACAGTACGAAAGGTGATTCAAGCTAATTGAAGCTTAATATTCAAACGCGTTTAGTACTTCGCTACGTGCTTAGTAGACTCTTTATGGAGTGTTTTTGCCATCTCCACATTTTTTTGCGGAACCTCGAGTCGAGTGCTCTAGGCACTCGGTATTATAATAGTTCCGAGCAAAAACACTAATCGTGAAGCAGGAAAAGTAGATCGTAGCTGGAGAAATCGAATGCCCTTGTGATTTTCGTTGATTTGTATGCTTGCATGAATGTAAGTAATTTGATATTTTATGTTATGCTATGTTTTTATTTACTTATGCTTATATTTTGATAAATTAAAATAGAGAACGAAGTCTCAAAAGAACCCGTAGAAACCGGAAACATGTCCCTTAGGTATTCCGCTAGAATTAATCGCGTAGTGTCGATAACTTGAACTTACCAGTGCAAAATTTAGCCATAGCGATCTTGTCAAACGATGGCGCGCGAGTATGTCCGACTTGCTAGCTCAAATCTTTACACATTAAAATCGTATTCCGAGAGTTTTATTCCAGCCCCTAACACATTATCTGCATTAAATTCAAGTTAACAATGAACTGCAGTTACCTACATGTCAAAAAATCTGTCTAATAAAAGTAGCACAATAGAATGTGATGATGGTGAGTTGGCGGCAGACGGTTATAGACCACCTGGTAGGTACCATCGTGTGTACCATATCCTTGGATTTTCCAAGTTGATGTGATTCTCAATCGATCATGGTGCCTGATTTTTATGCCTATGTCCAAATCTCTCGTAAATCGAGTACTCTTCTAGTTGGCCTCTGACTACCCCCTTGTAGGTGGTCCTAGTAGGTGGTCCTCATAAGAATCCTCGAAGGGTAAAAAGTCTGTTACTTTTACTTTATATTTAAAATAGTTCTGGTTTTTCTCCTTGTTTAAATTCGACGACCTTATAAACGTCCTTGAGATACGAGTGCCCCCAAGGCGTCAATATTATGTAGATTAGTTAAGTCAATATTTTTTTGTTTTGAATAGGTAATTCCAAGATCAATATACCTACTAATTAATTCCTTAACCATCATGTTTTGAACATCACAGTTTTTTTTTATTTTAATGTAGAGTTTTTTTCTTATTGTGCAACAGGTAAGCGCTTGGCCTTCATCTCATCTAGTTGCGTGCTATAATAAGGCCGAAAGTGGAAGCGCACTTCACACGGAATCATCAACAGTATGAGCTGACAAAGAGTCTGGCTATCTTACCTCTAAATTTCTGAACATAACTTTTTAGAATTTTTGTTTTAGCGACAGACTGAGGTAACATGGTGGTAACTAGCCAGGCCACCAACTAAATCAAGCACAATATTGTACTCCTATGGGTATCGAACCCGGGGCCTCTGGATCTGACACTGGTGGGCGAACCACTAGACTGCTAGACCACATAGGCTGTTACTGGTCAAGCAACAATTTAATATTCATCAGTCTCGAAGTGGAGCACTATTAGATTCGCGTTCCTACCAGTGATTATTAGTTAGTAGAAGGTTAAAGGATCAGTAGTTGGCTAGCCTCCTTGTCTTGATAAACATGTAATGTGGGAGAAAATCCCTGGAAAAGGGAGTGAAAATGAAAATTAATTTGATGACACTCGTTAGTCAGTAAAAGAAATCCAGTAGGTACGTTGTGCCGACCGACCCTATTTAACTCGTCGATTGCTGGGAAATACACTATGTGTGTAATGACCACACCGCGAGCCGAAATACCAGCATCCATTTAGTTAACGCGGGATTAAGGCAGGAAGCAAATGCATCTAGACTAGTTTTGTTTGAGAAGTCATGTGCAGTTTCTTCGCCTACGGAACAGGCTTGAAGTTTGAAACCTGGCCTTGCTCATAGATTCTTGCATACATATACATACTTATCAACCAGATGAAAGCTGAAAAAACGAAAACGCGACTGCAAAATTTAGGTAAGTACTTCATCGTATTTCGAAAATACGGTCTTAATAAATATTACAATCTACATACTATTTAGAATCGGCATGTTATTTCCTTTTATTTGATACCCATAATGTAATCAAACACGTAGTACCTAATATATCCTCTCCTTTTCATATTTTTTTATTCGCAACCCCCCATTTTAAAGTGATATCATCTATGGTGTCACTCCCACAATTTAGGCACGCCAAACGCCACCTCATATATCAAAATCCTTTAAGTCGTTTAGACTGTTGGTAGTGCGTGGCCTTAGATTAAAAACACAAAAAAATTCACACCGTCATCCGCCCGAATGTGTCTTATCTAAAACTACACCAAAACGCACCTTAGCAGCAGTTTTCAGTTACTCGTCTGTCCAGGTCGTAACGAATATTAGCTAACTTTGCATTTGAAGCCTCTCTTCTCTTTGATTAGAGTTGCTATTAGTTTGAAAATAAGTCTAAAAATAATCTTTTACTAGCATCGCATGACAAAATATGCCAATATTTTCGCAGTGCATAGTAAACGCGTGCGATATCCTTTATCGTGGCAATTAAATATTCATATATTTATACATACTCCAAAAACTTAACCCTCTGTCTGAGCTTGTCGGGTAAAAAAAAAACGTTACCTAGTCGAGTGGAATAGCAGCATTCCAGGTCCATGACGCTCCACACAATATTTACCAAGTACACGTATTGAACGCTCATTGAAATGGGAGTACCATTCAGTGGTTATTGATCAGAGTATGTTGCGTGACGTTACACGTGGTTGTACGTACGTGTTTATGATTAATTGGGTCAAAGGTTTGAGGGAGCGCCTTGGGCGGAATTTTGGAGCGGGTTGAATTGTGGCGTGGTGATTTGAAATTGAATGCTCGATTCACACCGCCGCGGAATTCATCCCTTTAGTATTTTGTAGACATTTTTTGTGCATTACTAATCGTACAAATGCAAAAAACTGATCATCCGTCCCTTTTTTTAGTACAACTTGAAGAAACCCTACTGCTGTCAATTGCAAACAATTTCTGCCTATAACATGAACATGACTTGCGCGGGCCTCGCGTGCCCGTAATTTCACCGGCAACTGTACCCTTCAATCTGGCACAAAGCAATGCTGCTTGGCTGCCGAATTAGGTATGGTGGTAGTACTTCCCCGGACGAGCCCTTTCACAATGAGCTCTACTACTTTTACTCCGTCTTCCGTGGCATTCTCAAGTTTTCTCAAAGGAAGAATTAGGTACAGCCTCCATTTCTACAAATTTGCGACCAACGAGGCTTTTGTTCCATTCAAGGCAGTGTGAATTTAGCTTAAACCTATAATGTGGCCTACGAACTGGCTTCATAGCTCAGTTATCACGCTATAGCGGTAGATGTAACTTTTAAAGGATCTCAGTACCTACCTACCGAAAAAGCTAAGACGGGGGATGCTATTATACTGAGCCTTAGTAAAAGCATGTTATTTATGCTCCCCTGGGTTGTCACTTTGACAGTGACATAAGTAGCTTGACATATATTTGAACAATTTGTTTTTTTTTGTACAACAGGGAAGGTTTTTATCTCACCTGGTTTCAAGTTATGATAAAACCGAACTTCTCCCGAAATCCTCTCTCCCTAGCGACCAATTGGGCATCCTTCCATATAGTAATATTTTGTGCTCTGCCAACCGTTTGTTCGTCTATCGCTACTTCGCTACCATTCGCTGACTCTACACGGCAACATCTCAAATTGAAACGAAAACAACAAAATCATAACCATCACTAACTTTCACTCACATGTCTGGCGCCTATAAAAACTGTTTCTTTCATTATCTTATAAGCACTGGCCGGTAAATCGTATCTTTGGAAATGGAGCGGGGTAATGGAATCGCACAATGCAGTTATTATATGCACGAGCTTGGAGCGAGGGCCCTGGGACCCTGGGACCCTGGGGGCTTGACTGCAATATGGCTTATCGTAAACTCTTTCATAAAGGCCATCCGCGCTAAGCGCAATAGTTCAACTCTTATCACGCGAACGGTAAAGAAGTGGAATTCGTTGCCATTTGTTGAAAATTAAAACATGCAACCTTTCGGCGAGTGTGACTGTGTCTTCTAGAACGGCGTGCTACATCGTAGGCCACATCAGCTTTTCCATCAGGCGAGATTTTGGTCAAACGTAGGTCTATGTCAATAAAAAAAAAGAACCGTTCTGCCCTTTTGGCTATAATGACACCAAATATTTGAAACGCTTAGCCCTGACGCTTGGAATTGACACCTTTGATGATTCGATTCGAGAATACGTAACATTATAGAGCCCGATTTATCTCCTTAAATAGTGCCGATACCATGCCATTTGTCAGCTTTCCTCGATAGATCGGATTGACCCATTGTCTCGTCTCGTCTGACCTTTGAGGTCAAGTTCAAGTTTGCAATTCATCAATATTGATCGTGATGCTTCTTCGCTAGGATTGTTTTCCTCATTTTAATAAGCTATTTGTTTATCCATAAAGATCTTTGGTCTTATAACTAAGCTTGCGCGCTTTCTTTGACTTACTTTTATTAAAACTAGGGGTCATATCGAGCTATGCCCGAACCTTTCTTTGCCCAATTTTACAAAATAAAGAGATAGAATATTAGTAACAAAAGCACAATTGAGCAGGTTTTTTAATTGTACGTCGGAGAAGCGCTTGGCCTTCATCTCACCTGGTTTACAAGTTATTATAAGGTCGAAGATGGAAGCGCACTTCACCCGGAATCCTCATTGGTTCGAGGAACTGGCTACTCTTTCCTCTAAACGCCGGAAAACAAGCATTGATTAGAATTGTTGCTATGGCGACAGAATTACGTAAGATGGCGGTAGCCTGCCAGGCGGACTTAAAGTCCTACCACCAACCAAACCAGGCACAATAATGTGCTCCCGCTGGGGATCGAACCCGGTGGGCGAACGACTAGCCTGGTACTGATTTTCCAACAAAAGCACAATAGACTAATTCGAAACGAATGTTTCTTCCACAGCGTCGCAAGAAGTACTAGACAGAGCAAGGCTAGCACGGGAAAGGCGCGAGTCGGAACAAAGGAAGCGGCTGGATGAGCTGCGTGCACACGCCGCCGCTGCGCAAGCGCAACGGGAGAAGAGAGATGATGATCGACGGCGGCGGCAGGCCGACCAGAAAACTAAGGATGACGACAGAAGGGTTCAGGTCAGTACTTTGACATACTAAAGCGATAAATACAGGCAACATCTATTTGTTCTAGCTGGAAATCTTAGTCTGGACAGATCCAGATATTGAAATAGTGTGAAACAATATTCAAGAAATAATGTTTTATGAAAAAAGATGGTATAAATTAATAAATATATGGACACAGATTACCAGGCGGTGTATGAGCAGGCTGAACATTAAAGTCACCCTTTTCCTTAAATCTGTCAAAATTGATATGAGGGGACATGACGTCATAAGAGAGCCAATAAATGTTCCAAAATCAAAAATGATTGTGATGTCAATTTTTTGTAAGACTTGTACGGAGTAAGTGGTTGTTAATGTAACAAAGTCAGTGGGTCGATAGGCAATGAGCTTGGTAAATGAGGAGCTTGCTGGTTCAATCCCCTCAACGGTATATTCATTTGTATTAGCAGCGGATAATGTATGTTCATAATGGATGGATGTGTTGAGATTTTGCCGCGGGTTAGACATAGACAGCTTCGTGTCTGCATTGCACTTAGTATTTCCTATTGAGTTATATGCTTTCTCATCCATGACGTTGACGAAGTAGGCGTGTAGGTCAGAATACGCGCCCGCAATGAGATTACGTGACCTTTCTTCGATCTACTTTAGTAGCTAATCCCCTGATGCAGTGGCCTGCACTAATATGTATACACTTCTTAATGTTCAAAAAGAAACCATTACTTTTATATTCACGCCCAGTGAATTCTTTCATTACTTTGGTTTGAATGGGCCACGATTTTACTAAACCAATCACATTCTAGTGGCCATTCTGCGATGATACCATTGTCATAGTGAAGCGACTGGCTTCGTAGAATCGGAAACCATAGATAGAAAATTATGTAGTGTAAGTTTTCATATTCTTTTTTTATTTCTTTGAAAATTCATAAGTGTACATTTTTTTATCGAGCCCTTGAAACGTCGTTGGTTTGTTTGTACACACTCCACCGAAATATATGAAGACAATATAAAATGATACATGTATATAAATTAAAATGAATACTACTATCGCTACAATAAGTAGGGTAGGGTGGCTACCTATTTACAAAAACAAATCCAGAATATCTAAATTGTAGAAGAGCCCTTGTGAAACGGCTCGTCCGTGGAAGCCACTATACCTACAGCACTGTGTTCCGGTTTGAAGGGTATGGTCGCCGGTGAAATTACGGGCACGCGAGGCTTAACACCTTTATGCCTCAAGTTGACGGGCGCAATGCAGTGCCTTGTAGGCTATGTTCTTTGTAGATGTGAACTACGCAGTAAGGCATTGTAATAGGCAAGAGATGCACTTAACATCAGGTGGACTACTTGTTTGTCTCGTGTCCTAGTTGTATATGATAACAAATTACAAACCTCTCACAGCACACATTAGTGCAGGCGACGCGACGCGACGGATCAAACACCTTCAATTAATAATAGGATGATGGTGTAAAGCCTCATCTCATTGACTCGATATAAATAATCGTGTGGGCGTAATCGAACTATGATATCATGCTAAATTGAAATTCACGTCGGCGTAACCCCATCCGGTGTCGTGAGGTTGGTGCGAGTCGAAACATTCGCGATTTCCACAAGGCATTACTTTTGCAAATCACTCGGGAAGTAATTGTTCTCGACCAAAGACTGCGCTCATGTTCATACACCGAGCGCTGGCGTACGCGGGCGCGTTTAAATGAGATATTCATATACGGTTATAAGACCACCAGTATGATCTGGCCTCACAGCTTAGTAGGTAGCTATATATGCCTTCTGCGCTGTAGGTTGTGGATTCGATCCCCACCAGGTACAAACATTTGTGGTATGAATATAGAGGTTTGTTTTGTGCTTGGGAGTTATATGTCAAATATATACAAAAAAATATTCTGCTATTCTCAAATATCGGGAAGCCTTATCGGATTTAATTCGGAAACTTCCGATGGCTATGATTCCTAAGCTATTCTTAATTCCGAAATCTAAAATTGTTGACATAAGTATTCGAGATTTCCACAGATGGTTTGAGAATGGCGTTGAAATCTATCGAATTCTCAGTCGCATCCGACAAAAAGTTATTTTAGATCTAAAAATTTTCCGCGTGTTGGAGAAATGCTACACTGGTTCTCGATATCATAAGCTTTGCTTAGTTTGACCTTCAGATGGCGTTGTGTAAAATGTGTAATAAAAAAAAATCTGAAAACAAAAAATATTTACCTAGTAATAAATCCGCCAAATCTCTCTGAAAAAATCAAATCGACACGTGTTTCGCCTCTACACGAGGCTTCGAGCTCTGCGCTGCAAGTAAAGCTCGGAGCGACAACACGTCCACAGAGGGCTAGTCAGTTAGCAGCAAGACTATATTTCCTGAGGATGCCTCGTGTAGAGGCGAAACACGTGTCGATTTGATTTTTTCAGAGAGATTTGGCGGATTTATTACTAAATATTTTTTCTGTTTTCAGATTTTATTTTGAAATATGGATCTCCGCAAAATAACGCCTGAATCAATTAGCTAAAATGTGTATTATTTATTAATACACTATGATACTTTGTAACATTTTGTATTAACAATAATCACCCTTCAATAAATACGCCCAATTAGGTATTGAAACTTTGTACAGTAAATAAACACAGTATTGAAAATAGCATAGTTCTGTCATATGGTCGCCGTGGCTAAGTGTACGGCAATGTCTCCTTTATTATAAAAATATGTAAGTTCGAAACTAGAGTAAAGATGCGTCGAGTTGCTAATCTGGGGTAGTAGCGCTAGCGTCGGATGGTGTCAGTGAGCGACTGAGGAAGCGGCGGCGCCGGCGTCATCAGCGGCAAAACGCTGATCGCTAAAGCTACCGCTACCGCTCGTTCACCACGCCCGGAGCCTACGAATTGGCACGAGCCCGATGACCGCCGCATCAAGCGTCCACTCCAACTTCACTTTCTCCCGAGTAAAATAATAGTTACCGTAATACGGACGGTGAAAATTAGAAATTACCGACGCGAAAACAAAACTCGCCGAATGGAAAACGATAAACGATCCGAGATTACCTGGTACTAATGTACTAATGAGTCCAAGGCTCTGTCTGACTTGCCTCTACGCTACTATTATATATTCTATGCCTATACATAAATACATTCTGCTTGGATCGTGCAGGGTATCAACTACATTCATAATAGATTTTACTTGTTTTTTTTTTATTATTATTGATAGCCAAGCGTATGACCATAATACTTATATACCATAATAATAAAACATGGAAGGATAGCATAAGATGGAGTCTGGACTTGAAGTCTCCAAGGTTGGTGCGAAAAAACAGACGAAGGCAACGAGATCCATATCATTACCTGTAGAATATAGAGTTCTGTAATACCTTTGATGTCTGGCTTTCCGCATCAGTATCTTGAAATCTGCGTCTGGAGTGAACCGGTTCCTTCTAGGCAAAGCATGCTCCATTTCATATGTGGCCTATATCATATCATTCAGCCTTCAATTGAATTAGTTGGTATTCGAATGCTTGGTATCTATCTATATCTAATGAGAAATAGCAGTCAAACATGCGTTTGACTGCCTATCCCAACAAGAAATAATGAAACTACCTTCTCAATTTCTACTCCGTGGTCTAGTGGCAGATCGTGTGACTATCGATCTGGGGTCCTCGGTTCAAATCCCGGGTACATCATTTGTAATACAAGTACCTGATGTATTGCAACGATTTTAATAGAAAACGATCTTCCTAGTATTTGAATATAGTTTTCTTGAGTGGCAATCTATCAACTATCTATGTGATGATTGTTTTTGGGATAGGACATTGCAGACTTGACTCAGCTGCTTGTTCCATAAGTAACCGCCTCTTTGGTCTAGTGGTTCAACCCACCAATTTCGGACCCAGAGGTCCCGTTTTTGATCCCCAGGGGGAGAACAATATTGTGCTTGGTTTGGTTGGTAGTAGGACTATGTTTAATTCCGCCTGGCTAGCTACCCCAAGTTAACTAATTCTGTCGCTATAATAACAATTCTAAAATTTCCAGCATTTAGAGGTAAGATATCCAGTTCCTCAGTTTGTTAAGGATTCCGGGTGAGGTGCGCCTCCACCTTCGGCCTTATCTTAACTTGTACCCAGATGAGATGAAGGCCAAGTGCTTCCCCGTCGTACAAAAAAAAAGTTTCGTGCTACACAGGGCACGTTTAGCCGTCGGTCTCGGTTACTGTCAGGCCTATGGCCGTGGCTCGTAAAGCTTGACACTGGGTGCTGTAACACCCCACGCGATGCATAAACGAAACAGTAGAAAACGTGATGTAATCAAACAACAGTGAGAAGAGCCGAAGCGTATCTAATCATGATGATAATTGAACGAGCCTCGTGAATGGAAGATCACACCCGCACCCGCAGTATCTTCGCTACGAAACGAACCAGTTCCGTAACACAGTTCCGGATTGCATCTGCAACTCTCCACATCTGCGTTTTGGCAGTGGTGGCGGTTTCGCAATCGTAGATACCTTAAGGCTTTGTTCGTTTTTGTGCTCATGAATAGAAACTTGAAAGTGTTGTTGGTTTCGGTTCAGAGGACCGAGCGCAGTAGTTTTGAATTGATCGTTGCAACGATTGCTCGGTTCACTTTCTAGGGTTTGAAAAACCTCTTTTAGCTTAGTTTTACTTTGTCCTGCCCAGGGGACCTGGGGTCGGGCTACCTCGTAACGCGGCGTAAAGTTTTACTAGTCTTTTGGAACACCACCATATTGATGGTGGCAGATAGCTAGATGGACTTCCAACCAAACCATGCACAATTTTTTACCCCGCCAAGGGATCAAAACCGGAACCACGAAATATTTTTTTTTTATTTGGTTTCGGGTCAGCTCTTGTTCACGATTCAATTGGTTGCAATAACCAGTTGAATCGCATGCATTCAAACTCAATTAGGACATCTCGTACGCACACCAATTAGCATTCACTGCGTTGCAATTGTTTGGCACCTTTCGGACGCGTTCACTCCGCCTTATTCAAGCCGTCTACATACAGGATAGTTAATTGACATAGGTCATGTAAACATTAAATAGTATATTTACAAGGAAGTTCAACCGCGTTTGTGATCCGCCGTAGTCGAGAACCGTCTACATATAGGGTAGTGAAGTGATATGGGTTATGTATACTTAAATTGTATCTTAAAGTTAAGATTACTGGGTTTGATTGTCTTGGTGATCTCACCGTAAAGTTTAATTCGGTAAGCATTTTTGAAAACTCTTAATTTTTGCTTGCTAACATTTATGCAAAATATGTCAAAGTCATAGTCATGCCTCGTTTAAATAGAATAGAATATAATAATATTTATTTGTCACAAAGAAATACAGTACAGTGGCTTACAACAATCATAATCTTAAGATAAAATAAAAATAAAGTTAACAAAAAATACTAGACACAGAAATAAATAGATGTGTGAGCCAGACTCAGCTTTATGTTGCCCCTTTGCCGAAGTGAGGTGCGACGCTGGTTTTCAGACTGACCCTGATAAATCTACCACCTTGTAGAGTGGAGTTAGAGACGGCAACTGGATTATTGCTTACCAAGTAAGGTGTAGTTTTGCATTCCTTATTTAATGAAGTGACTTTCGAAACCTATATTTGCTGATAACAGTTCTATTAGAAACCTAATCTAAGGTTGTAATGCCATTCTCAGCATCTTGCTCTCAATTATCGGCCGTTATTTTACTCGGTGCTTTCAATACGCGATTGTGTATTATTTACTATTATACTAGGATGTAATTTATAGCGATATCAAGCTGATTTGGGGAAATTGTTTATTTAAATAGCAGTCACCACCAAAATGTAATTTACACAGCACGTTAAATTTCGAGTGAACATATTTTCAATTCTTATGTAAATAGGCCCGTCATCAGCCATCAAACGACCTTGCTTAGGTGATGTCATGCTACATTCCGATTTACAATATGGCTGCTTCTAAGATTCATTACGGCTTTCCTTGTTAAACGGGAAATAGGCTGCTTGATTGTGCACTTGCAAGAATCTAGATCTAGAATCTAGGAACGTGGTACCGAAGAATTTCCGCCGGGGATAGACATGACTGCGATGTTTCTATAATAACGAGTTGGATGTTCTGCTATGACAAATTAAGGATGAAAGTTTATTGAAATTGAAAATTGTGTGATACAACATCAGCCTTCGTGATGATTATAAATTTCTCAACTCCGAGACAATGCTCATACCCTGCATTACTTATGCCTACGTGCTGTTGATGATGACTGCTAGATTTACTTTTTATTTAGTATCTGACCTCTCAGCTCAGTTTATTGGTAGTAGCTCTGCTTACTGCGCTGTATGTTGTAAATTCGATTCCCAATTGGGACTTATATTTGTGTGATAAAAAAAAGTTAATCTTCGCAACCTATTTCCCATATTACAAGCTTTGTTTAGTTTTAGGCTAGGTGGCACTGTGTAAAATGTCTAGTAATAAGTATTTATTTATTTGTTTATGGGTTTTTAGTTTCTGGTATCATGGACAAAATTACTAGATCTAAATAATGAGACATGAATGATCAATATTATATTCACATGCCTTATATCCCAAAGATTCTTGAAATTTCATTTTAAAAAACTGTCTTGAAAAAACAATCTGTTGATATGTAAAACATTTTTTACACATTCTATTTATGAATTCACGTGCCATATTGACAGCTAAAACTGAGTTCTAGTTCTCATTTTAAACCCGCAGACTTGAATGCAATTGCTTCAAAAAGATTGGTTGTGTGTGTAATGTGCTCAGTTCGTTTCCGCAACGGACTGTCACGATCACCTTGCTCCGAATTCACATGGCGATATTGTTCATATCTCAAATCTCTCCTGACAATGGACAGACTCCGAATCATCACAATGGCCAGGTTAGCGGGTCACGGGTTACATAACACCATCCTATTGTCGATTATGAGGTCATGCGCTACCTACCTACGTACAAATCCTACCTAGGTAGAGCGTGCGTAAGCGCGCACGTCCAATTGTATAGAAGACTAGATAAACTCGTACTTAGCGTACCTGCGGACATGTACTCACTAGAACTAGATAATTCGTTTATTGCCGTGGTTTCTATTTATATTGTTTTACTTGCTTACTACTCTACATTGGCTTACAATCCATACAATAGATCGTTTATTGTATATTCGAAAGTAATTCTGTTGAGTAATTCATTACTTAGTTGAACAAATGAATTAATGGAAATTCATTAATCACAAAATTAATACTACACTACAAACATACAAGACACATAAGATTTTTTTGCCTTGAAATGTGGAATTGGTTTGAGTGTTTATTTTAACCTTTTCACGACTAAACTGAACGGATTGTAAGAAATTTGGCACGGATGTTATAGGGAACAACATTGGCTAGGCATAGGGTTATCATCCGGGTACGTAAAGTACAATGCGGGCGAAGCCGCAGGTGAGCAAAGGCTTGTTTTACTACCTACTCTGGAATCAGTGTTCACAGGTAAAACACAAAGCAAAATGTGAGTCATTTGAGAATATGACAAAAAAATACCAAGTAACTTTTGGCCCTTTGACATTATGTTCATAATCGGACGCTACGCTAATGATAATGAACCTTGCTATGACAAAGATTACTGCTATTATAATGTCATTTTAAGAAACAAATATAGATACTTTGACAATAACATCTCAAACTGACCATAACCTTAAAGTAATTTTCGAGAAAAATCCTCCAAATCCATACTGGTTTAATTTACGTGAAATTTTCGTAAATATAACATAGAATATACAATAGAGAAAGAGCAGAGGTTCGTCCGTGGAACACATTGCCTAGAGAAAGAGTAGTCTTTGGAAAACTTCGCCTACTGAAATTAGATTAGCTTCGTCAATTCATAATTTTAAATTGAAACATCACTACCTGGCGTCTATGTAATTCTGTCCCCTTCTATTTCTGGTCCATTTTAATATTACTCATTGTAATACCAATAGTGTATCACAAAATATACCTTAATATTTTTAACTTGATTGTTGTTTATTGGTTAATATGTGTTAACAATTGAATTTCTGTTTCTCATGCAATGGTTGCGCTTTTAGTGATAAGACCGCTCACTGTACTTATACCCGGTTTTACCTAATTTTTGTGTTATTTGGTGTCATTTTGTGTACTGTTATTCAATTCAAGGCCATGCCGAGAGCAGACATCCTCGCCTCCCACAGTGTAGTCGTGTTCTCTGGCGCTCAATTACTGTCACCTACAACTACAATCTAATCCAGCTTCATGAAAGTCCGCTGGTTTTCACTCTCCAGAATATGGAATGAAGTCTCCGTATTCGTATGGAAAACAATTTTCATATATTTTGAGGAGTAGGTACTTTAGCACAACAGATTTATCATATACGATTGTAAATTTAATTTTATTTCGACGTGCCATTTCCAAATGAACGACAAACTACGTTTGTATGGGAAAGCTGTACTACTGGGAGATAGGCCGGCTGGGGCAGGGTCTGTTATACCAATGGGGGACATGCACCACCCCATACAGCGGGACATTCAGTGCAGAATTTGGTCACTCCCACTCGGAATAAGAATAAGAAATGAATAGTAACCCTACTAATTAATAAATAAATGAATATTACAGGACACACATTCATACATCGCCATCTAGTCCTAAACTAAGCAAAGCTTGTAATACGGGACCTAGATTACGGATATAATTTATAAATACATAATTGCAATAAAATACAACACCCAAACACAGAACAAACATCGATATTCATCACACAAATGTTTGTCCTGGGTGGGAATCGAAACCACAACCTACAGCATAGAAGCCAGAGCTACCAACTGAGCTGTGAGGCTTGTTAATAAATATTAGTAGACATTTTGAAAGAGACGTAGTACAGAAGGCTAGGTACTAGTACTAGGTAGTTGAGCTCTGACTAGATCACAAACAAAATGCTATAAGCGCAGATAGTATGACAGACAGATTAGCCTGCCCTCTGGAGCGTGGGAGATTAGATTACATAGTGACAAATAATTCCAATAATACGATCCAAGCATCAACTGCGGTAGATAGGTATAGTTGGGCCTAGTTTATTGAAGCTCAACACGCTGTAGACGTGGCATGCTAATGGGTTCATTCCTCAAGCCTCATAACTCAGTCGGTACAAGCCAGTTGGTAGTAACTCTGCCTTCCGCGCTGTAGTCTGTGGGTTCGGTTCCGACCCAGGACAAACATTTGTGTGATGAAATATAAATGTTTTTTCTGTGTTTGGGTGTTGTATCATATGGCACGTATGTATTTACAAAAAGTATTTATGTATTTTATCCCTTATCCAGTTCCCATATTACAAGCTATGCTTAGTTTGGGGCTAGATGGCGCTGTGTAAAATTAATGTCCTGTCCTGTAATATTTATTAAAATAATACTTGGAATGCGTTACACATTTTAAGCACGCGTTTTATTCACGCACGCTATACACGTTGATGAAGGCACCAATATTTTTTTATACAACTTGGAGAAGGAACAAGCAAACAGCCCAAAAGCCTTATTGCGTAGGTCATAACAAAGAATATGCCCTACGCGGCGTAGCATTGCGCCAGTCAACATGAGGCTTGTGCCAGTTATTTCAACGGCAACCATACCCAAACCCTTCAAACCGAAACACAATAAGGCTACATGTGTTTTACCGCCTCTATGGTCTAGTGGTTCAACCCACCGATTTCAGATCCAGAGGTCCGGGGTTTGATCCCCAGAGGAGCACAATATTGTGCTTGGTTTGGTTGGTGGTAGGACTTTGTTTAAGTCCGCCTGGCTAGCTACCACCATCTTACCTAAGTCTGTCGCCATAGCAACAATTCTTAAATTGTTGTGTTCCGGCATTCAGAGGTAAGATAGCCAGTTCCTCAGTTTGTTGAGGATTCCGGGTGAAGTGCGCAACCACCTTCAGCCTTATCTTACCTTGTAACCAGGTGAGATGAAGGCCAAGCGCTTCCCCGTCGTACAATAATAAAATAAAAAAATAGTTTTTATTTTAGGCTCCACTCGTGTGCCTGGATAAAAGTAGCCATGTTCTCCGTGGCATATTAAACCCGCGAAATGGTAACAAACCAACAACAAAATAACTCCTTTCAAATGATTTGTGTGAAGATGTTTCCTCAACGTATATATTTTTTTCTTTTGACATGCATCAGTTTTATGATTACTAACGCCATTTTTTTTTACCGCAATAGCGTCTGTTGATATTAAGTTATTGTCTCTCATCTTAATGTGAGTCATGTCGTGAGTATTGTATAGTATTCGGAGTACAATAGAATTGTTGTTTATTTACGATATAAATGAACCGTTCCGCATATCACCTCCGTTTGCGCACTGCAGGAATCTCTTCCAACCATTCAACATTCTGTATCAAAAATTCAGAAACCGTGATGATTATTGTAACTTCCAACGGACAAAGCCGCGCCAGCAGCGTTCCAAACATACAAAGAATTGGGAATAGAAATACACTTCGAATCGTCGAGTAGTGCATCAAAAATGTTTAAAATAAACCCACACCGAGTGAAGGAGGCGCGACAAAAATAGTCTCACTTCCTTCAGGACTTTGATGCTGACGAAAGTATTCTGTGCAGTGGAAATGAAATTCGTAAAATAAAAACTATTCATTTTGCAGACACAATAGTGATAGCGGAGTTTCTTTCGAGTGTTTAAAAAAAAAATGTTTGTCTGAAGATTGATGAAAATGGAAATTAACTGTGATATGATGAAATGCGAGGACTTCAATGAAATTAAGGCTCGAGCAATTAAGGTATATTACTTACTATATACATCAAAATACTTGTATTTTATTTTATTATTGACATAGCGATGCAAATTTGCATGTTAGTTCAATCAAGATAAGACTAATGTAGTCCATGATAATAAAGAAAGTATCTCAAGGATATTTTGGGTTTCAAATAGATAATGAGAAAGATAAAGATGTAATTTAAAATACTTAGTATATTTTTCTCAAATTGTCGGCAAAAAGTTTGTTTTATTGTTTTTTTACTTTTTCTCTAAATACTCCAAAATTAATTATCTGTCGATTCTGTAAAGGAATTAACAAATGCAACGCTACGCGATTAGCTGTGTGTATACCTATATGTATAACCTGTTGGAAAATAATCGATATAGCTTATCGAAAGTCAAACAATACTCGCAAGTACTGAATTACTGATAGTATCATAGCCCGCTTATCTATTTTATCTGAGATCCTCGAACTATCGGTAACTTAATGCCAGTGAGTTGTAAATTTGCATTGTTCGCTTGGTGTTTGATCTAAATATAAAATCGTCGTGAGCTGACTGACTGACGATCGACGCCCAGCCTAAACTAGAGGTCCTAGGAACTTTATTTTTTGAAAATTCCCAAGTGATAATTGGGAACGAAGCCCGGTCCACTAGTATAGTAAACATATTATCAGATTACATATCGCCATCCAGAAGACCCAAACTAAAACTCGTAATATGGGAACTGTAATATGGTAAATGTGACCTACTGATAAAGATACTTTCTTCAAATACATATAATATAATATAACCCAACACATAGAACAAACATCTATATTCATCACACACATGCTTGTCCGGGATGAGAATCGAACCCACTACCAACAGCGCAGAGGCAGAACTACTCCTTACTGAGCTGTAAGGCTTACATTATACTTATGTGTATCATTGACGCACAGTCTTTATCTGCCCAATTTTCGGAACATTTGAAAGGAGATAAAGTTGTTATGTTCTATACAATACATACTCCCTAGGTATTCTAAGCCCTATAATCTATCCAGACATTGTCTTGACCTCAAATGCCAAGTCATTCACCCGTCCAGGTGGGCGTCTTGCTGTGCTATTCAAATCATTCCCTCAATTTAATCTTCCTAGGCCCATTTCATTGTATTATCTCAATGATCCGAGCTTAGGATCTACAACTCCTTATGCAGTGACCACACATGTTTTATATGTGGATTTCCTGTAACTCACTCTTCGAAAAATCTATGAAAAGTAGTTTCTATGAAGGGAAAACAAAGGCTAGGTACGTGGCACGTTCACAATACACGTGTGTCCATGCGATCCGATTTCGTCATAGTGTGTTTCAAAAACGTAGTATTAAAAATGCAATATAGAAAAAATATTTTAGTATTTGCCTTTTTTTCAAGTCGTCTAGCATATATGTCATACAGTCATACATACATGATGTATTTCCAGAGAATTCCCGTTTACCGGGTCCCGGGAAAAAAGCCCTAATACATATTGAGGGTAAGTTGTCTAAGGCAGTTGGGTAAATAGTTTGTATGTATTATCGTTTCGATATTCGCTTGTATCGTAATTACCTATCCTTTTTACTTGTCCAAATGCAAATGTTGATCTACCTGAAAGCTTTATGATATTAATGTTTATTAGCTTTCATAATAAATCTAAACATTATTTTGAATTCAAACAAGCGGTAGTGCTCTTCCGGTTCACGATCCAACTCTCATCGGCCCATTCATTAAAGCCGTTTCATAAATAGAAAGTACTTTATATATTTTGATAGTTAATCCGGCAGAAACGTTTTCCTTTACTCTAAAGACATCATTTATGTTGTGATAAAACAACACAGTGGTGCGTATTCTAGGGAGCTTGTACACCTCTGTGGTCTAGTTGTCCGCCCACAGGTGTCAGATCCAGAGGTCCCGGGTTCGATCCCCAAGCGGAGTACAATATTGTGCTTAGTTCGGTTTTTGGTAGGACTTTGTTTAAGTCCGCTAGCTACCACCATCTGACCTAATTTTATCGCAATAACATCAATTCTAAAATTGTTGTGTTCCGGCATTGAAAACTCGGTGAGTTGAAGGCCTCCGTTGTACAATAATAAAGAAAACCTGCTACAGCAGATACTGCGATATCAAGTGGTTCTGCTTTATACCGAATCTCTGAGACATTATGTGGTGAGAATCGAACCCACAATCTTCTGTGCAGAAAGCAGACCTACGACCAACTGAGCTGTGAGGCTTGTCCGCGATCGATTTGAAATCAAAAGTTCTTAAACTTTTCCTCAGGTGACGCGTAGTTGAACAGCAAAGTTCATTATTATGATGAATTGAAATTGCTTTACTCGCTTCAGAGCGCCATTTTAATAATAATTCAATTTTGTTCATTCGTCATTGTTATCCTTAATGATAATACCTACGTGCTTTGGAATGATTAAGCTTTGCTGTCTTTTATTCGATTTACACTTCTTTCCGGTCTAGATTCTCTATAAGTATAGTCTATTTTTTTTTCAATGTACGACGGGGAAGCTCTTTACCATCATCTGGTTAACTAGTAACTAGTAATAAGGCCGAAGGTGGATGCCCACTTCATCAGTCTGAGGACATTCACTATCGTTAACCAATAACTATCGTCCCTCAATCAACGTCGATTTAACTCGTATGCCGATTCCTTAGCTATGTATTAAGAACATGAACCAGTGAGTGTTTGTTTCAAAGCTCATAGCGAGCTAGTTCGTTGGGTGCTGAGTTTCATCGAAAAAAAATACCTAGCCAGAGTTTCTTGCCTTTCTTCTTGTGTGCTAGTCGCAATTCCGAACGATTGATATGACGATTCGAAATGATCCTAAAATAGGGACCTAAAATAACACAACTGATACAATGTCTTAGAACTGACGGTGATAGATACCTGTTACGACTGTCAACCGTCTGTCTATAGGCAGAAGCAGTCTTCAAACGGTTCTTACCCGTACCTCTTAGGATCGTTAAGATAACGTGACAATGACAATGTGCTTAAAGTCAAATGTGTCAAAAGTGGTGTCGGTAAGTAGTAAAGTGTCGCGAGTTCAATGGTTTTTTTCCCCATCTCAAAAAATCACCAACGCGCCTAAAGTAGTTTTCACTCAAAAATCTTACTGAATAAACGATTTATTTTGAATTTGAATTTTGAAGAACATTGCCCGGTGAGTGTTTTACAGTAGGTACCTAACGAGGTGTGTGCGTGGAGTGATTGCTGTGTATACCTTTATCGTACCCGTGTATGAAAAATAGCGGTGATACACGAGGAAGCGTGACACTGACACAGGCCGCGAATACACCGCTTTCGTAATACGTCTAGTACGCCGGCACGGGCACGTTTTTATTGAGGCACAAAACATGTCCGGTTATTGTGGATGAATAGCTTGCCAATCAGTCTTTGAGAAGTTGCTATCATTACCATGATTGTTTTCAGAGATTGTTCTTTGATTGGTTAGTTAACATGCTTCTGTGTCTATTGGGCAAACTACAGTCGAAGTGATAACTTTTAAGTCGGTTAACAAGAGTCCGCAGAGAAAAGGCCAAAACAAAGGTGTATTCTATTTTACTACAAATGAACAGCCTATGAGTTATATTTGCAATAAATATCAGCCCATAGTAATAATACTTTTGTCGTGATTTGAGGCAGCAATAGATTCATATTCTATTCAAAGTATCCTTTAGATTGTTTAATAATTCAGATTTTATGCATATTGTCTTAAACCGCATCTGTTGAGGTTGAGCTTACAAAAGCTTTCGTAAGATGTCATTTTATAATAGCTGCTTAAAAGGCATAGTTAAGTAAATATTCGCAACCCCTATATATTGAAGTTATATAGCCTATATCAATCCCATAACTTATAGGAACCAAAAGACACCTCACAAGTATCATTCATACATACATACAAACTCTCTTTTTTTATTGTAACAAGAGGAAGTGTTTGGCCTTCATCTCACCTGGTTACAAGTTAAGATAAGGCCGAAGGTGGAAGCGCACTTCACCTGGAATCCTCAACAAACTAAGGAACTGGCTATCTTATCTCTAAATGCCGAAACACAACAATTTTAGAATTTTTTATATGGCGACGAGAGTTAGGTAAGATGGTGGTAGCTAGCCCGGCAGACATAAACAAAGTCCTACCACCAACCAAACCAAGCACAATAATGTACTCCCCTGGGGATCGAACCCGGGACCTCTGGATCTGAAATCGGCGGGTTGAACCATTAAACCACAGAAGCGGTTAAACTCTCGAAAAACATTATCCTCCTTCTGAGGCACATGGGTAAAGAGAAATGTCTCGTCTGCCAAACGTTGGTAATTGGGTAACTGTTGAGCTGACATATTGGGCACGCCATGTCTGACATTGGCCGAGGCGAGACGTGCTAATTTGACGATATGATGAGACTGCTAAATATAACCAGCGGATTTGTTTGTTTGGATGTTGTTTCCTTCCTGTGCTTTGATTAGGTACGTGGATGATCTCGTCATAGTTTATTGACCTATAACCTAGAGCAATAAATAGGTCTTTTTTGTTCTTTAATTATCTGAACTCTATGAATATAATTTATCTTATGCTAGGATGAACAAAAAAGTACTTAGTTGTCTGTATTTAATAGAGTAATCTAAACTTTTTTTTTTGTTTCACACATTTACACATTTATCCATTGCTTAGGTACACAGTTTCTCTGATATTTGATCGATACGAACTTCCTAACCTATAGGATTTTTATTGGTTTGCTTATTTGTAAAAAAAGTAAAGATGAGTCGTTTTGAGAGCCAATATTGTACTGGTGTGGAAATACAAGCTCAAGATAATATCATACTTTTCTACAATTCACACTTATAAGTGTGAATTGTAGAGCCGAACTGAGATATCGTCTTGCTTCCATTCCTTATCTGCTGTCTGGCCCTCTGGGATTGCTTATCTAGTGCCTCTGGTTTTGATTCACGTTGCTCTCACGTATCTAGGTCCCTTTGCTTTATTTATTAGGTTTGTGCTGAAGCACAAACCTTTAAAACTAACGCTAGGTGAACCTAGCGTGTAATAAATATGAATCTTTGAATTTTATTCTCTTGGAATTCTGGAAGTCTATTTAAGTCGAGATTTAAACTTTCTACTAGTAAAACGTTCAAAACGATTACGGATCGGTGTCCTATTTAACAAAACTGCGGACTTGATGAAGATGAGACAAGATTGTAATGGATAGTCTAATATGCGTACTTCTATTTCTGACAACTTTAATATAGACTGTGTGTAACGATAATGGTGACAGAGTTTACGACACGCCGCCATAGGCATCTGACATGGCTCTGTATGGTATGACAAATGAGATTATTTACCTATAATACAGTCAGGTGATTCATCAAGCTTGCCAATGTTGGGCAAACCAAACAGCGAACTAACCTCACAGAGAGATCTATCCGCGAGTCGAACCTGATGTCTGTGGTTCGTTCCAAGTCTGACGTGAGGATTGTCTCTTGCAGGTAGAAGAGCGCAAGCGTGCGATATGGGAAGCGTCCATATCCCGACGCGAGGCGCTCCTGCAGCGCGAGCGAGACCGCTCGGAGCGACTCGAGCGGCAGCGGGCGGCCCGCTCGGCGCCCCGCCCGGCCTTCGCCTTCGGTTCGTCCACGCCGAGGCTGCTTGAGCCGCTCGATTCCGCTGGATTCTTCTGGGCAGCGCGCAGGTAAAACTACTCAACACACTGGATAGCATTATGGTTCCAAGCAGCAGCCAGACGCTGATCTGGGTTATGTTGCCAAGGCCGCTAAAGCCACTAGATTCCGCGGGATTGTGGGCAGCGCGCAGAACACTACTCAACAAAACAAAACAGGATAATTATAGTCCGAAACAGCAGCTATATGCTAACTTAGATTCGGTTGCCTAATGCCAAAGCTGCTGCAGCCGCTCTTTTCGTGAACTGCTTTCAGGTAACATAATATGATGTCTTAACAGGATTGCATTCGACATACGTAGTTATCACAAGCGATCCCACCAAAAGCCGTAGCACTAGGAATTGTTTTTTTGTTGGCTTGGATAATTTACTGCGATGATACTCAATAAATGATGGGGAATCCACAACATGCTATAAACCTTTGATACACATAAACAGCCTATTTTAGTGTCTAATGCTGGAATGAGCCTTCTCCAAAGCTGGAGTGTTTTCCAAAATCACCACGCTTGGCAGGCGGATTGGGAAAACATTTGATAGTGAACCAGCAAACAGTTATCGGTGCTCGCAGATATAGGATAAACTTGAAGCCGTACGTATCTTGTACCTTGGCTACTGTTAATGATACATACGTATCATTAACAGTAGCCAAGGTCTAAAAGTTCAGTGCTTGGGGGACCTTCGAACAAATCCCTTGTTTAGGAGGAATTTAAATCTTCAACACCTTGATTTTGTTTATTTTGTATAGACTAATGTGATGAAAATACTTGTGTTATTGTATGTTCACCTGATTTGTTTTCCAGCACTACCATTCACGAGGGTTTTTTTAATTTGAAATATGTTTTTGCTTTGCTTCTTGAGTTCCCAGGTGATGGTTACTCCTGCATTACCCATAATTATTTATTGTTATTAATTATGTGTTAATTATTGTTTTTTTTTCCGCCTCCAGTACCAACCCCATAGATCAAGTCAACTTTTTTGAATCACTGTAAGACATTTTCCTACTTTTTTTGTTGTGTTTGTTATGTTCTACTAATACCTGTTGTTTTGTCCCAGTTTTACTAGTATTATTTTAATTTGAAATTCATTTCTATGGCATGAATTAATCTACTTATTTTGTAATGGATCGAGTTTGTATCATAACATGTTTTAGATCTACATCTGATATGAACCGTATGCTTGTGGTGAAAACTTAGGGTTTAGTTTGTTGTTAGTTTAGTTTGAAAATGATGCCTGTGGTTGCATGTTAACGCTTTGGTAGTTTAGTTTATTTTAGTAGATAAGTTAGAGTAACCGGATAAAAAGCCATTAAACCTACTGTTATACAATAAACTGCCGACTTCTATGTCGGCAGCTTGCATCCGAAACGCAATAAAAAATCCGCTATTGTGTAATATCTTTGCAATTAACATTGATAAGATTGGGTGATATTACGCACGATAACTACAATGAAATCATCATTATTACAGCCCTAAATGTCCACTACAGGATTGTGGTATGGGTTTTCCACAAGACGTCTTTAATAAGACCCCGGAGTACCGCTGATTTTCGCACTTCATACAAACGTAGTTTTTCGCTGATTTAGAATTAGCATATCCGATTCAAAATATATTTTGCAGATATAATCAGATGTAGATGTAGAGTTTGAACCTTGTTTTTTCTTGAAACACAAATAAAATCAAAACAAATGGTAAATAGTCATAGTTTGGAAAAAAAATGCCATCAATACGATTTTGATTATGTTATAGAAAAAATAGTGGCACTCCGGGAGTGCAGACAGAAGTAAACACTTGAAGTTTGTCGTCTTTAGGTACAGGCAGTCTTCTAACGGTCCTTACCCGCACATCTTAGAGTCTTAAAGATAACGTGACAAGGTTTTTAAAGTCATATTTTAAAAGCGCTTCCCCGTCGTATAGTAAAAAAAAGTGGTGTCAGTAAGGTGCTCAGAAAAGGCGCGTTGTGCCCAAAGAAGTTTTCCCTTAAAAAAGTAAAGCTATTCAGCCCTAGACTATCCCTATCCGAGTATAGTACCTGCAACATTTATTTTGATTGGTATTGCCATTTCGAAAAAAGCGTTTTAATTAAATTGTTGTATTTCAAGTGATTTCAATTGGTCGCAACATTTACAAATGTTATAATGACACAAAAAATCACAACCCGCGACGGGACTCGTGCCCGCATGTCTTCCTCAAGCCGGAAACGCTCCAACCAACTGCGCTATCAGCGCTCAGCTGAGTATCAAAATGACACAAAAATCGGAAAATCTGCGTCAGGACCCTCGTGGCTAAGTTTTTATTGTAGAGTGCTACTACTGGACCTTAAAATTAAATTAATGGGGGGTATTGCCATACTCACACCACGCTTGAAAGGCGGGTTGATGCTGACTACTCATGTTGGATGCAGCTGCCTATGCCCTGGGTTTCCGTTCGCCTCTTATGACATTCACGGGTGGATGGAGAGCCCCTGTCTCCGCCACGTTTGCCGCGGAAGCTCAGCTAACGGTTTACGCTGAATCTTTAAAGAAACGGTCGGTTGCATATTATGAATACGGTCGTTTCGGCAGCGTGTTACAATTTTAGTAGCGATTATTCTGGATCGTGTTTTTTGTCTTGCTTTTGTCTGCTATTTCAGCTGATGGTAAGCAATGATGCAGCCTACGATAGACATCATCAGCAATCGGGATACACAGACTAAGGCAAAGCGTAGGCGGTATTAAATAATATTGTCTATTATATTTAATGGGCTTTACATTACAGGGGGGTAACTATGACCTCTTAAAGCATTCATTGTTTTGATAGTACTTTACTTTTGTCCCTATCTGTCCAGTGTAGAATAAACGAGATAAAAGTATAGTAATATCAAACGAGAATGCATTAAGAGGTGGCGGTTAGGCCACAGGACTTATCTCACTCAGCTCCACCCAGCCCCAAACTTCAAGGTAAGGTTGAGGTGTAGAATGGAGAGACAATCCCAGAAAATGCATGTTTACTCTCTTTGTGAAGGTCATACGTTTATTATTTTGTTATCTGGGGGTAACCACAAATCATAAAGCGTTATCGTTTTGATATCACTTTATTTATATATATATATATTATGTAAATACATAGGTACTTATCATACAATACAACACCCAAACTCAGAACAAACATCTATATTAATCACGCAAATGTTTGTCCTGGATGGGAATCGAACCCACAACCTACAGCGCAAAAGGCAGAGTTACTACCAAACTACCAACTGAGCTATGAGGCTTGTGAACTAGATTACACATAGACTACTTATATTGGTACTTTCTTACCATAGACTACGAAGTAAGTACCTATAGGTACTGAAAATTTATTAAAACCAGCTATAATATTTGTGCAATTGTGCAAGGGAGTGGGCGCTATAGACTGCTATAGACTTTAGTAAGTCTGCTGATCAGATTTTGCCTTTTGATCAGAGGGGGGCCTGGTGACCCGTAATACAGGTTCTCAAGAACCTACTTATGGCACCAGTCTCTCACAATTAGGTGCCTCTGACAGTAATTGTTTATAATTAATATAAATTATCCCTTAGAACCTACTTATTTTGTGTGAGAAAATAATCGTCTTATTTTAATTTATCATACTTCATACATACCTACTTATCATATAATACAGCACTCTAACCTGTGTTTGATTGCTGTATTATATGATAAGTAGGGATACATATTGATGTTTGTTCTTTTATTGACTGTATCAAACATCAATATTTATCTCACAAATGTTTGTCTCGGGTGGGAATGGAACCGACAACCTACAGCGCTGAAGGTAGAGCTACTACCAATGTTGTATGTAGCTAGTATTCAATTGTCAATTAAATTGTCACTAAATGGGTTACCTTATTTAAAAAACACAAACCTGTTGTACTCTTAAATCTGTATTCACAAAGAATACCATTTTTCCCGGTTTAAAAATATTAGGCGCCTAGACGACACGCCGTTGGATAGGTGACCTAAATACTTAGTCTAGTATTGGAATGTCAGAGTTGAACGTCGAAATAGAACAAGAATGTTTATGAAAATTGTCTACCTACATCTTGTACGAACTTGTTAATAATTAGATTTACTAAGGGATGGGCAGTGACAGTGAAAGTCAAAATATTTCAGTAAGATTTTTTCAGGCGGTAGATTTGGATCCGCAATCAGCTCACAAAGAGAAAGGCAAGCTATCCATCTTAAATACATCATAAAATGCACTTGTCCAGAGGTCGCAGGGGAAAACCCTGTATTGAACCCTAAGTGCATTTTCTGAGGGTAAAAATAAAAAAAAGTTCCGAAACGAAAAGCAATATCTTATTTTATTTACTTAAACCTCCAATAACATTCTCGTTTAGATATCACATTACTTTTGCCTCGTTTTTTTACACCGGACAGATAGTAACAAAAGTAAAGTGATATCAAAACAATAATGCTTTATGAGGTTGTGGCTGCAGATAACAAAATAATAAACGTATGACCTTCAGTAAGAGAGTAAACATGCATTTTCTGGGATTGTCTCTCCATTTTACACCTAATCCAAAAAACTAGGCCTAGGCAGATGTCAAGAGCTGTCCCATCGTAAATGCTTACAGAAGGTTATTTAAATTGAAAAAAAGTATTCTAATTATACCTTTGTCCAGCGGTGTCAATATGCAGATTATCTGAAAAAATTGAGACACGTGTATCTAAACAATGTTAATCCCTAATGACCATCAAGCAATTCCGCTAATTTGACTCACAATAAGATCACTATCTAAATAGTCCGATTTCATGGATCTTATTAATGGGTGGTATGGTTTAAAATCGCATGACTGTCTCTCGTGACTCAGCTTAATTATAAAGCATAGTTATGGGTTTCGAACGCCCTTTGCAAGGACAGTGTGTGTATTTACAATTGAGTTTTTACCCGACTGCCTCAAAAAGAAGGTAGAGGATGTGAGTTTATTTCTTTGGCACGTACGTAATCATTTGTTCATTTGTAATTTGTACCATCGGTTGGTGGTAGGACTTTGTTTAAGTCCGCCTGACTAGCTACCACCATCTTACCTTATTCTGTTACCATAAAAACAATTCTTAAATTGTTATGTTCCGGCGTTTAGAGGTAAGATAGCCAGTTCCTCAGTTTATTGAGGACTCCGGGTGAAGTGCGATTCCACCTTCGACCTTATCATAACTTGCAAAAATCAGGTGAGATGAAGGCCAAGCACGTACGTCCCCGTTGTACAATAAAAAAAATAAAAAACTATATTTACCCTAAATGGCTTGATGGGTTTCATTTTTGGCAACTTACTTTAGTGTTAGGAAATAATAAAATAACATTAAAGGGTAATTAATTTATGGTAGCATAACACTTTATTATATTCTTCTTCCATTTTATTATTCGCGTCCCCATATTATAAATATTTAGACTATGACGCTCCTACAATTATAGAGCAAGCTGTTTAGTCTGCAAAGCACTCGCTTTGCAGACATACATATAGGTACTCTCGAAAAACAGTATCCTTCGCTCTAGCAGTCGAATAAAAAAAAACTTAGATTTATTCTCTATAGTCTTACTATTAAAAAATAAAAAAGGGAAGATTGTGACAGCTTGAAGAATGACAAACACATAGTTCAGTGATTTTGGAATTCCGTCTGTATGTATTCGTCTGTATTCGTTGCTGTCAAAAAACAGGAAAACACCGCGCTTTGGTTTATTATTGTCCTTTTATAAATAAAATTAGTTTAGTTCTTTTTATTTTACCTTGTTCAATATAGGGATGGCTGATGGCTCCATGTATAAGACCACACTGTCAGTAGCTCTGCAGTTCTCTGGTGATTGGAGCTGTGCTGTGTTACAGGTATCAATGTGCTCTACAAAAACAACAAGATTTACTGTTGCAATATGCACTTTGACACTCGGTCATCATCAGTATCATGCTCCGCCTTTTTATCCTACGCTAGATGGGGTCGGCAAAAAACAAAATGTTAAAACAAAAAATATATAGCTGGTGGTCGGACTCTTGGCTATAACCAAGTGGGAAATATTAAACGTCCGGGGAGGTACTACCACGTCAGCTATTTTCGGAAAACAGCATTGCTGTGTTTGTTTGAAGGGTATGGTTCCTAGTAAATTTACGGGCACACGGGGCTGAACCACTTATGGCTCAAGTTGACGCGTAAAGCTTTGTTATAGACCATATATAGAGGTTGTGATGAGGTTATGCTCGTAGCATCTAGGCGCAACATGTGACTCTGCGTGGTTCGAGCTTCTACTCACCTAGCGTAGCCCCTGCCCGTGTGGTTTCGCGTAGCCCCTGCCCGTGTGGTTTCGCGTAGCCCCTGCCCGTGTGGTTTCGACTTTATAACGTCCGCGATTTCCGAAGTGACGTCATCTTCCTTCGATTGTGCGGTATTGTCTCCGAGACAGTATCCTTAGGTGTCGAAAGGTATTTTAAATTATGCAATGTAGGTCGGTGAACTTTGCGTAAAGCCATTGTTGATTATTTAACCGGTTTATTAACTGAACAGACACGTCCTACTTAATCGTCGGCAGCTAGTGATGACGTCAGATATAAAAATCGACATCCGCGAATTTACAAGCCAACCAGGTGTTATCGGCTAAGCGCGCTAGCCTGCCTTTTGCATTTCATTCAACATGGGGTGATTATCAGAGTGGTTTTCACATTAAGATAGTCTAGTAGTATCGATCTCCAGTACAAACGTAGCTTGTCGTTCATTACAAAATGGCATGTCTGATGCAAATGTAATTTTGCAAGTTTTTTCAATTTTTTTATTGTACGATTGGAATTTTATTAAGATAAGGCCCAATGTGGAAGCGCACTTCACCCGGAATCCTCAACATTCTGAGGAACTGGCTATCTTACCTCTAAATGCCGGAACACAACATCTTTTAGAAGTTAAGAATTAAGATCGGGTCACGATCACTATCTGTGTTTTGGTCCGTTACTTTTTCTAAAAACACAACCAAAATCAAAATATAATGGACATTTCACATAATATCTTAGTTACTAAGTCTACTTGGGTCTAGATGACGCTTTGTACATTTAAATGTCTCATAAAAAAAAACATGAATTAATCCTCAAACGCAACTCTTCAGTGTTTACCGAATCTATGACCTTTATGGCCTATTTACTGCCACTTTAGTATGCTGATTCGAGCAACCGTTTAGTTTTTTGTTTATTTGAGATTGCTATCCTCCCAAGTATTAAACAACAGCCATCGATTCGGCGTGATTTGCAGGCACTTCAGCTTAATTTTCTGTGGTAGTTTTAGTTTTTACATTTGCTACTAGTTTCACATTGGATATGCATGTAGTCTGTATGGCTATTTTAGAATTAAAAGCGTATGTAAATGGACATACATAGCACAGATAAAATAACAATGTAGATTAGTTCGCATGAGCAGTGTTTGAGTGCTAATATTACCTCTAAGTGGCGTCAAAGCAATTTGTATGAGTGCATTCTATTGTATGGGAGATAATAGAGAATGTTGATTAGAAATTCTGTTAACATTCTTTTGAAACTGATGTTTCAATATTCATTATAATGGTTTTTAAAAGGAATTTGATTGTTAAATACACGTAGAGTTATTTTTAGTCGTCATGTAGAAATAAAAAAAAATACGATCCAAAATGCAGGAAGATTGAGACGTTTGATTGAAAAAAATATATAATTAGATAGAACAAGGATCTGTGCGATTTTGTATAGAATCTTGTCGGTTATGAAAAAATCCGTAATGGAAAATCTAGAATCAAAGTGACAAATAAATTGAGTTAAGATATTTTTTACCCTAACGCTTTGCATCGCGAATGCGACACTAACCCTTATACCCTCCAAATATTAAGCTAAATATTAAGTTTTCCCTTATCAATTCCAGGGCTGCATCAACAACGAATGTGATGTTTGCGTCTGCGCCGCTCACGAGGCGCGCATCCGCTCTGCAATTGGATGTTTCAGACAGTGACAATAAAGGTAAAAATCACACTCAGCCTTATAGAGATAAATACAGTGATCTTGTTTGACCTGCTTCAGGGCTAAAGTCAAACACAATAGTGGAGCTCTGGTGCATAATCGTCTTAGGAGTGAAGGGAGAGAGAAAACCATTTATTTATGTAGTAGAGATAAATTTTTCGAAGACAGTAAACTAGTCTAGAAAATAACCTCGCGCAAAGTCATGACACATTCGCAGTATAAAGTCACCTAGAAGCAAATAACTTTGCCATTTCATATTTAGTAGATTTTTGATATTTTACATTTCACCCAGCGCCATCAAACTCCAAATTAAGCTGAGTTTGTTCATTGGGAATGTTACGTAGGTCTCAGATCGGCTGTACCGCGTGCTAAAATTAATTAATTCAACGCGCAAACCAGTCCTTCGAATGCTTATAAGTTTTGGAGGTCAACTAAGTGGGTTGAGTAACAGCCTTGTCCTTCATATGGAGTACGTACCTACTGGTCCCTGACGCTTGTGTTACTTTATAACAGGTTTCAATGTAAATTGAACTGTATTGCAATGGATTGTCGCTGTTATTCGATTTATTTTTGAATGTAGGTTGTATGTTTTGCCTTTATAGAACCGAACGCGTACCTAGTGCGTGTTACAAAGTCACAGTGATGTGCGACAGTGATTGGACCTCTGTACATTGAGTATTAGCTCTGTGGCCTTGGCTTGGAGCCTGCCAGTCTGATTCATTTCTTGTCAGCGTCCAATTACTGTATGGAATACATTTTTTGTTTGTGTGTTTTTGCTGCCCTAGGAGTGATGTTTCGGAGTCTATGTAAGTATTTATCTGTGGGTATTTGTGTAGTGGTCATTATAGAAAAAAGTTTATGGGCTGTATAACTTACTGATTTATATTGATCGATTTAAGATCGTTAAAAACATGATCTTAATTGCTAACTAAATCTGCCGGGAAAGATGATGGTAAAACTTGCTATAATTCAGCTGTATAGGCATAGGACGTTTTTGTAGAAATATTATGTACATGTTAAAACTATAAAATCAGATCGTTTTGTGGTTTAATAAAAAAAATAAATAAAGACAAGACGTTAATTTCTCACAACGCCATCTATTAAGTACCTATAGCTTTTAATATAGAAACCAGATTACAGATAGAATACTTTTTTTTTTGTAAATAGGTAGGTCCATTAATAATACCATACACTCAAACATGGAACAAACGCCTATATACACAAATATTGAATTGTATTTATTCAATAAAATGTACAATTTAACTAACTATGTACAAAGGAATCAGTCAGATTACCTAATGACCGTTACAAACGGTCTATAGGTAACTCAACTGTTACTACACAAATATTTGTCCGGAGTGGGAATAGAACCCACAAGCCAGCGTAGACGGCAGAGCGACTACCAATGTTTTTATTTATTGGTAATTAATTTCATAAAAACCACGAAAAAATCGAGCTTGATTAAAAATAGAGGTTTTACAATGGCAGTGTTAATTAAAAGAGGTTAATGAGACGAACTTGAGCTTGTAAATTGAACGAATGTTAAGGGATAATAATAATATAAAAAATTCTTAACTAGCTTATAAACATTCGGGTGCTATTTTTGTGATGTTTTCGCGTCTTGTCGTCAAGTCTGCTTTCAAAAGAATGTCATAGACCTTGATTTTAGTATGGTAATTTCAAAACACTTGTGCAATGTTTATTCTGCTACTGTGAGTTTACTTGAATATTCTCGTAGAAAGTAGTAGTTACCTACTGTATTTAGTGAACTATTTGATACGATCAAGTATCGCTTTGTCAACTCTACTGTAATTTGAATGACTGGTGATATTTTAAAACAAAGGCTGAAATTTAATTTGTATGAAGGAATTATAGTTCAAGTTATATTAAGATTACTAAGAGCCAGATCCTCAGTTTGTTGAGGATTCCGGGTGATGTTCGTTTGGATTTATCATAACTTGACATGGTAAGATGAAGGCCAAGAGCGTCTCCGTGGTACAAAAAATATGGAAATCCTAGTCTCCAGTTAAAACTTAAGAAAAGACGTTCTTTTGGTTAAGGTTGTAAGACGTTGATGATTGAGGGAATAATTCAATTCATACTTCAACAGGTCATTAATGTCACTGCATTAAGCTTGACAGGCGGAAGAAAATTCACGAAATTGTATAAAAAAAATATTAAAATCATATTTATTGTCGCGCTATGCCTAAGCCACGTACGGGACTTCCCTCGCGTCATCCTATGGGAATTACCTAAAATCCTTTTTACAGCTTAGTTAAAGATTTTATATAATTTGGTAGTTTTTTTTTATTGTTTTATATAATGGGTTAGCTCTTGATCTCTAGACTTATCTAGCTCTAGGCCAGATCAAGGATGAGGTCTACGATAGAGCGAGCTTTTCCAGAAGACACTGGCCCTCGTTTCGACAGAACACGGAAAAACTTTTCGCGCCGAACTTAGGTCGCTAGCCAGGATGTACCATTACAAGTCCTATACCATTAAGTGTCTTGAACCGCCTCTGTGGTCTAGTGGTTCAACCCACCGATTTTTAGATCCAGAGGTCCCGGGTTCGATTCCCAGGGGGCGTACATTATTGTGCTTGGTTCAGTTGGTGGTAGGACTTTGTCGCCTGGCTAGCTAGTAGCTACCACCATCTTACCTAATTCTGTCGCCATAACAACAATTCTCAAAATTGTTATGTTCCGGCATTAAGAGGTAAGATAGCCAGGTCCTCAGTTTGTTGAGGATTCCGGGTGAAGTGCGCTTCCACCATCTCTCTATCTCAATTTGTAACCAGGTGAAACCCGTCGTACAATAAAAAAAAAGTGGTGAAGTGGTGTGTGAATGGTGAAGCCGTAACCGCTAGCGAAACCCAGCGATCCCGATGCCCGTGGTAGACCACTCGGAGGTAGATCACACCTACCTCAAATTTCGATATCTTCTTGTCATCGTATTTGTAACTGATGCGTCTATTTGTGCAATTCATAACGCGAAACACGACTGTCGTGTCCTTGTGACGTATTTGGTTTGATAGTGCTAATTCAGTGCGATGTTGGTAATCCCGCCTCAGATAAAGTACTGGACTTGATCATTATATTCAGTAACAAATACAAATACGATATGTGATATGAGAATACAAGAAAAACACATCACCGACTAGTGAAAAACAATGGTGCTTTGAGCCCATTGGAAACTAGAGGAAAAGCCTTGTATCGCGGGATACGGATAATGATAAACGGAACTCACGATTAACTTGGCTTTGGTGAGCTTGAGGGGCTTTATGCATTTTTAAGTTTATTCGTGTGGTCTAGTGGTTTGTCCACCGGTGTTAGATCCAGAGGTCCCGGGTTCGATCTACGACCGATCCCCAAGCGAGTACATATTGTGTACATATTGCGTACATTATTGTGCTTGGTTCAGTTGGTGGTAGGACTTTGTCGCCTGGCTAGCTAGTAGCTACCACCATCTTACCTAATTCTGTCGCCATAACAACAATTCTCAAAATTGTTATGTTCCGGCATTAAGAGGTAAGATAGCCAGATCCTCAGTTTGTTGAGGATTCCGGGTGATGTTCGTTTGGATTTATCATAACTTGACATGGTAAGATGAAGGCCAAGAGCGTCTCCGTGGTACAAAAAATATGGAAATCCTAGTCTCCAGTTAAAACTTAAGAAAAGACGTTCTTTTGGTTAAGGTTGTAAGACGTTGATGATTGAGGGAATAATTCAATTCATACTTCAACAGGTCATTAATGTCACTGCATTAAGCTTGACAGGCGGAAGAAAATTCACGAAATTGTATAAAAAAAATATTAAAATCATATTTATTGTCGCGCTATGCCTAAGCCACGTACGGGACTTCCCTCGCGTCATCCTATGGGAATTACCTAAAATCCTTTTTACAGCTTAGTTAAAGATTTTATATAATTTGGTAGTTTTTTTTTATTGTTTTATATAATGGGTTAGCTCTTGATCTCTAGACTTATCTAGCTCTAGGCCAGATCAAGGATGAGGTCTACGATAGAGCGAGCTTTTCCAGAAGACACTGGCCCTCGTTTCGACAGAACACGGAAAAACTTTTCGCGCCGAACTTAGGTCGCTAGCCAGGATGTACCATTACAAGTCCTATACCATTAAGTGTCTTGAACCGCCTCTGTGGTCTAGTGGTTCAACCCACCGATTTTTAGATCCAGAGGTCCCGGGTTCGATTCCCAGGGGGCGTACATTATTGTGCTTGGTTCAGTTGGTGGTAGGACTTTGTCGCCTGGCTAGCTAGTAGCTACCACCATCTTACCTAATTCTGTCGCCATAACAACAATTCTCAAAATTGTTATGTTCCGGCATTAAGAGGTAAGATAGCCAGGTCCTCAGTTTGTTGAGGATTCCGGGTGAAGTGCGCTTCCACCATCTCTCTATCTCAATTTGTAACCAGGTGAAACCCGTCGTACAATAAAAAAAAAGTGGTGAAGTGGTGTGTGAATGGTGAAGCCGTAACCGCTAGCGAAACCCAGCGATCCCGATGCCCGTGGTAGACCACTCGGAGGTAGATCACACCTACCTCAAATTTCGATATCTTCTTGTCATCGTATTTGTAACTGATGCGTCTATTTGTGCAATTCATAACGCGAAACACGACTGTCGTGTCCTTGTGACGTATTTGGTTTGATAGTGCTAATTCAGTGCGATGTTGGTAATCCCGCCTCAGATAAAGTACTGGACTTGATCATTATATTCAGTAACAAATACAAATACGATTTGTGATATGAGAATACAAGAAAAACACACTACCGATGAGTGAAAAACAATGGTACTTTGAGCCCATTGGAAACTAGAGGAAAAGCCTTGTATCGCGGGATACGGATAATGATAAACGGTACTCACGATTAGCTTGGCTTTGGTGAGTTTGAGGGGCTTTATGCATTTTTATGTTTATTCGTGTGGTCTAGTGGTTTGTCCACCGTTGTCAGATCCAGAGGTCCCGGGTTCGATCTACGACCGATCCCCAAGCGAGTAAATATCGTGCTTGGTTTGGTTGGTGGTAGGACTATAAGTCCACCTGGCCTAGCTACCAAAATCTTAATTAAGTATGTTGCCATAACGTTGTGTTTCGGCATTTAGAGGTTAAGATAGCCCGTTGCTTAGTCAGGTGAGGATTCCAGGTGAAGTGCGCTTCCAACTTCGGCCTTTTCTTACCTTGAAACCTGGGCCCTTATTGTGTAAGTCAACAGGTAATCAATATAGACTTCATTTTTGACATTTTAAACCTGGCCTAGACTTCAACTGTCACTTTCGTCTTTATTTTGACAGATTCTGACTAAGTTTGACCAATGGCCAATGTCCAAACAAAAATGTATTTCAAGTTATGTTATTAGGCTTCCGGTGGAATGGAGGCCAAGCGCTATACAACTGGAGGCCCGTATACAATTATTGGTAATGTTGCGTGTAGTACAAATGTATCTCCGTGTTCCAGACGAGTGTGACCGGCAAACGGCGCCGCCGGTGTGGTCTTCGGTGGCGCGGCGGCGCACTGACCTGGTGCCGACCGCGCCAGCGCCGCGCGCGCCAGGTAGGGCCTACTCCATGACGCGGCTCGACCGCCTGCCGCATTCCCCGGCCACGCACGTCAGCAGAGCTCGTGAGTACAGACACCATCTGTATACAGGCTTCTGGCTTTCCACCGCTGACTGGGACTTTGGAACAACTGGCTTCGACCGTTTCTGGGACTAACAACTACAATACGGGCTTCTGGCTTTCGGAGATGCTTCTGGACTTTGTCTTACTATCCCTTTGTTTGTGATTTATTGTGCATACAGGCTTAGAAGGCTTACGGATGCTAAAATTGTCGTCTTTCCCATGTACCTTCTGATCTTATGGTATCTTTGACTATTCAATGTACCTTGATAATCCTATTCGCGATTTATCTGTAGGTACTTATAAGTAGATCGGCTAGAGTCTTTTGAGTTTTGAAACTTCTTTTGTTTCTTGTCAAACCACTTCTTTCGAAGCTTGGTGGTGCTATCCTTCGGCTTCAGGATCACCGCCAGCATAATATATATAACCAACCAAATTATGTATATATATGTGTGTATATATATGTCTTACTAATGTTAGTAAGACGGACAATTTCGTTGGTTATTATATATTATATAACTGATATATTTAGCCATTACCACATAGTAATGGCTTTTATTCTTTGTTAGATGGTTTTTTATTCATTTAGAAAAGCTTCAAGTCATTATTTAAAATCTATTGTTAATGATGATAGTCGATACGATAAATTTGCACTTGGCTATTGCCTTATTTGTAATGCTGCCTATACGTTCAACGATAATATTTTTCGTTGTTTCAATGGCAATTCTGTGTCTGTACCCCAAACTAGTTTTCTTATTAGCATAAAAGTTAACACTGAAAAAAAAAACGAAAGGATAGATTCTCTGCAGACGACAGACGCTACTGTAACTAAAATAAATACAAAGTGTTTACAATTTTCATTGCTTTCTAATATTCCAACAGCAGAGTTTTGGTGATTGCGCTTTCCACTGTCAAGTATCAATCAACTGAGTATAACTCACCATCAGGATGAAGGTAAACATCAATGGTGCGTGGTATCACACTGGAGTCTGGTATCGCTACACCTGTGCGTGATATCACCTCACTGGTGCTCGGTATCACTACATTGGTGCGTGGTATCATCAAACTGGTGCTCGGTATCACTACATTGGTGCGTGGTATCATCAAACTGGTGCTCGGTATCACTACATTGGTGCGTGGTATCATCAAACTGGTGCTCGGTATCACTACATTGGTGCGTGGTATCATCAAACTGGTGCTCGGTATCACTACATTGGTGCGTGGTATCATCAAACTGGTGCTCGGTATCACTACATTGGTGCGTGGTATCATCAAACTGGTGCTCGGTATCACTACATTGGTGCGTGGTATCATCAAACTGGTGCTCGGTATCACTACATTGGTGCGTGGTATCATCAAACTGGTGCTCGGTATCACTACATTGGTGCGTGGTATCATCAAACTGGTGCTCGGTATCACTACATTGGTGCGTGGTATCATCAAACTGGTGCTCGGTATCGCTACACTGGTGTGTGGTATCATCTTCATGGTTCCCGGTCTCCCTACACTGGTGTCTGGTATTCTATCACTGGTGACGGCTGTCTCTGCGGTTCGGACACTAAACTTCTTTCTTTTTATAAGGTAAGAGCTTTGTTGGCACCTCTCGGGAGCTTTACACGCACAAAGGTATGTTGCACAGTTACTAATTTTATAACATGTTATTTGTGACTAATTCACCAACATTACCCTGTATATATATTTATTAATTGAAATGAACACCTGAAAAGTATTTGATGTTTATGTTATGTACTTGTTAAGGTATTTAACAGGAGATCCCATTTTAAATCTTGTTTATATAGTAAATAATAAAACAAAGCTTGCTTTGCCGCAAAGACAAGCTAACGTCATCCTGACATGCGTTACCAAAGAGTAGCAGCCGTCATCTTGTTAAAGGAGGGGGAGATGTCGACAAGGATCTTTGAATGTTGGTAGTCAGATAGGTAGGTATAGATAAACCACTCTAAATATTCTTTGTTATTGGTTGTTCAGGTACCGGCCGGACGGTCTTTGTCATTGATTGTTCATCACCATTGAAGTGTTGAAATTAGAGTGGTTTATCTTATCGCTTGTAAATGTTGGTGAATAATGCACCTTACTGCTTCGTAACAAGGCTCGGTATACACAGAGACGCGCAGTGGCGAAAGCACCCCTGGGTCGCGGCCGGGCAGCGCGCTCTCCACCGCGACTGGCGTGGTTCGCCGCCCGACCTCCGCGCCCAGGAAGCCAAGACCCGCCTCCATAGCCGGCACGGGGGTTAACACGCCTAGAGGTAATGCTTATCACCCCAAATAGGATTTCAGATACCTTGCTCTGAAACTCTACGTATACTGATTTAAATACTTACTTCAGTAATAGAGCTTATAACTACCCTCCCATAGTAATGAGGGTAACTCCACGTCAACTCTGTCTTGTCCCGCCTTGCTTATTAATAACGGTATCTGACGACTCTTAATTAAGAATAACCGTGGAGAAATGTTCAAACAAATCTTTATTTACAAAAGTTCCCAACTACCCTCTCTTGTTAGTCAGAGTAGTTTTAACTCCATGTCAACTCTGTCGGTATCGCCTTGCTTATTAATAACTGTAACTGACATGGCTAAATGTACCATAACCGTGCAGATATAATGTAGCTAAGACTGTAATAATCGTGCAGATATAATGTCTTACAAATTAGCGCTGTACATACACAATAAATGTGCAATTACCATGCAGATATTATTAGCCTTCAATGTGTAATATATATATATATATAAACCATGCAGACAAAATTGGTCTTAAATGGGTTATAACCGTGCAGATATAATTAACCTTAAATGTGTAATAACCATGCAGATATAATAAGCCTTGAATGTGTAATAACCATGCAGATATAATTAGCCTTGAATGTGTAATAACCATGCAGATAACATGAAGTCGCTTTGCCCTAAATGTGCAATAACCGTGCAGATATAATGTCGCAAAGCGTGGCGACGACGCCGGCGATATCCCGCGATAGCACAGCGCTGACGGACGCGATTCGACGCACGCCCGTCTCCGCGCCGCGCCGCCCACGACCCGCTTCGCTTTACGCCAACTCCAAACCAGGTGAGAATACTGACAGGCTGTGTGTCCGCAGCGACACCACGAGCATTCATTTCTCGCTTTACGCCAACTTCAAACCTGTTGAGAACACTGACAACCTGTGTGTCCGCAGCGACACCACAGTCTTCCATTTCTCACTTTACGCCAACTCCAAACCCGGTGAGAACACTGACAGCCTGTGTGTCCGTCCGCAGCGACACCACAGTCTTCCAGTTCTCGCTTTACGCCAACTCCAAACCTTAACATGTAGACATTTTTTTTATTGTACGAGGTTGAAGGAATCTCCATCGGAAGCTTCCGAATGTGTGAGAATCTAGGCCGATGACGAGTTATGATATGGCCGAAGGTGGAAGATGAACTGGCTATCCTACTGCTAAATGGAACACAACATTTTTAGGATTGTTGTAATGGTGACAGACTTTGGTTTGATGGCCAGACGGACTTAAAACAAAGCACAACCAAATCGAACACAAATATGTACCCCCTTGGATATCGAACCCGGGCCCTCTGGGTTCAATAAACCTAACTAGAGGTAGTAGGTAGATGAGTAAAGGTAAGATAGCAAGTTCCTCAGAATTAAAAGCAATGCAGGTGAAGTGCGCTTACACCATCAACCTTATCTAACTTGACACCAGCCCCCTCAGCACGGGGTGGAGATAAAATTTTGGTCCTCTGTTTTTATCCACCTTATCAGAGCATTTTGTCTCCCAATGATGGATAAAAACAGAGGAGAAAAATTTTATCCCCGCGCCGTGCTGAGGGGGCAGATGAGATAAACTACAAACAATAAAAACAGATGTTGGTCTGGGTGTTAATTATAGCTATTGTCATTCCAGCGACGCCAGTAGCGCCCGGCGAAGGCAAACCTCCCGTGCACAGAAAACCAAAGCCATCCAAAGAACACGAAAAGGTAAATAATATAAACTGACACGAAAACCATAGAACAAACATTAAGGTGACAGTAAGCAGTTGGCCTTTTCGCTTAGCTTTCTTCCAAAAGGCGAAACCGAAAGTAAAAAAGTTGCAGGTAGCGCTCAAATTGGGGAAAAATAATAAATAACCAAATAATGTTGGGTATGAACGTAGACTGAACATTTTTTAATTTTGATACATACGAATATTAAATAACATAGTTTTTTTTTATTAGACTGCATGTTTATTTCAATTGATGCAACAATAATCCTAGTAATAAGATGTACTATGATATATACGATTTGTTTCGTCGATATATCATTATCGTAAGAGTAGTAGAGCTACTTGTGAAAGGGCTCGTACAGGGAAGTAAACAGCGGCATTGCTGTTTCGGTTTGAAGGGCATGGTTGCCGGGGAAATTACAGGCACACGCTTAACAACTTTATGCCTCAAGTTGACTGGTGCAATGCAGTGCCGCGTAGGTCATGTTCTTTGTGGATATGACCCACGCAGGCTTTGTTATAGACAAAAGTTCCGCTTAATATCTGGTGCGCTGCTCGATTGTTCCGTTTCAATGTTGTATAAAAAACCTAGCAATAGAGGTATTACACAAATACAAATGTTAATTTCATTAACTTAGTCTATTTAAAACGGTTAGTTAAACCCCTGAGGAACAATGTACTATACACCCCACAAGGGGACGTGCAGGCCTCGGTCTCCCCCACTCAGAATAACAATAAGAAGTAACCGCCTCTGTGGTCTAGTGTTGCACACCGATTTCAGATCCGGAGGTCCCGGGTTCGATCCCCAGGGGGGGTACAATATATTGTGCTTGGTTTGGTTGGTGGTAGGACTTTGTTTAAGTCCGCCTGGCTAGCTAACACCATCTTACCTAATTCTGTCGCCATAACAACAATTCCAAAATTGTTGTGTTCCGGCATTTAGAGGTAAAATAGCCAGTTCCTCAGTTGAGGATTCCGGGTGAATTGCGACTCCACCTTCGGCCTTATCTTAACTTGTTACCAGGTGAGATGGAAGGCCGAGTGCTAACCCGTTGTACATAAAAAAAAAATGTCCGTAATTTTTTTATTTTGTGTGTGTATGAGTTACGGGTAGAGAGAGAGAGAGAGAGAGAGAGAGTGGTAGTAAAGTAGTTCCGTGTGCAGACGCCGCGCGGCAAGTCGCTGTCGGCGTCGCCGGGGCGCGCGCTCTCGCCGTCTCCGCGACACTCCAAGGAACACAGCCTCGACAAAGATGTGCATAAGGTACTACGACTTCCTACGACGAAGAGGCTCTTACTTCGCATTGTTTGATGCGAGAATGGGATGATAAACATCCCCGTACAAAACTGCTCTTGTTTTCTCCTTCTCTCGAAGCTTTGCAGTTATGCTCTAAACGAGGAAAGGCTATCCCATAAATCAGTTTCCGTGGAATGGATTTGGTACGTGAAACATTATATAGACATATAGGTATACATTATGTTTTTGATCCAACACCCAAAAACTACACTTGTTCCGGCTAAGTATAGGTTACTTTTATCTGGGTACCACACTGGCGAAGCCGAATCTTTTTATTTTATTTAAAAAAAAACGCCTTTTAATTAAAATCTTAAAGCTTGGCAGGGGAGAACAGAATTAGCTGGGCCGGAACTTATCCGCTACTGCACACATTTCATGTTTAGTAATTCGATGAATATTTGATGTTTGTCTAAATGTTGTTGCCGCAAAGATATTGCCAAATATTAATGTATGAAACACTTTTGTCCGAGGCCTCGCCCGCGTGGCGGGTGCTCTCATACAAAGTAGTCTAATTCTTCCCGTGGATACAATCGCTCTGACAGTTTTATTGAGATTCATTTCTGAATTTCATTTATGATAAATAGATAGAACATAGAAAACCGTTTATTTACCTAAATTAACAAACTACACATAAAACTATAAAAAAACAGTACACTTACATGCATCTCATAATTTAGTAAATGGATTCTTCTTTTTGGACAACGACTGACAAGTTTTCTGTTTTTTTTTTTTTTAAATAATAAGTACATTACTTATATGAAACTACTATTATGAAACACAAAATAGTTATGCGTGTGCCTCAGTAGCAAATAAGGCGAGTAAACAGTGGACGCTGTTTTTCAGCCTAGACCATTACAGTCACATTATAAAGAAACTACTTTAGAGTCTCCTTTAGAATCGATGATATTGGGATGAATATTCCCATGTCTTTTTGCTTTGTATTGTGTAGTGAGCTATTTCGATTGAATGAATGCTGTGTATGGTATAGTGTTGATTGTTTCCAGTCTGTGGTCGTGGAAGCCACTTCCCTGAGTCACGTGAGCGCGGAGGAAGTCACGCACAAGTTGGAGGCTCTGCAGATAACCAATGGGCACGAACACTCCAATACCGATATACTAAAGGTACTACAATCTTTGAGAACACATTGATGTTGTTTATAACCGCCTCTGTGGTCTAGTGGTTCGTGTCAGATCCAGAGGTGCCGGGTTCGATCCCCAGGGAGGTACAAATTTGTGGTCGGATCGGATGCTCCATACAGAACAAAATATTTTTTTTATTGTGCGACAGGGATGCGCTTAGCTTTAATTTCACCTGGTAACAAGTTAAAATGAGGCCAAAGGTGGAGGCGCATTTCACCCGGAATCCTCAACTAACTGAGGAACTGGCCATCTTACCTCTAAACGCCGGAACACAACAATTTTATAATTGTTGTTATGGAGACAAAATTAAGATCGTAATAACTAGCTAGGTGGACTTAAACAAAGCCCTACCACCAACCAAACCAAGCCCAATATTGTACTCCCCTGGGATCGAACCCGGGACCTCTGGATCTAACACCGATGGGCGTACCACTAGACGACAGCAAATAATTGGCCCACAGACGCTAAGATGGTTAAAAAAATGGAATAGGTGTCTTATAACTGCTCTGGACTTGAAACGATCCGCTAACCAACATTTTGTGTGACCTCGCAGCAGACAAACGACACCCAAGAAGCGATGGAAGTAGCCGAAACGAAAACCGAACCATCAAAACCGAAACCAGTGAGCAACCCCGAGAAACGCATCGAATCGGCGCAAACACCCCCCGAAGACAACAATTCTAAACCAATAGAAACGCAGGACCGAGTCAGAGAACAGAAAGCGGACGCGCAGAGGGAACACAAACCGGCAGAAATTCAGAAGGAAGCAGTGAAAGAACATAAAGTAGAGGAAAGGAAGGAACCCACGCAGGAGAAGGCGGATGATTCAGATATGACTGGTGAGAATTTAGACAGTTTGTAGGGAATTATGAGAAATATGCATCTCTTTCTCTAGCGAGAAAATGAGCATTGACAATAATAGGCAATTTGACCAAGAACTTTTAAGCAGGTCTTCAATCAGCATACCGCTGATATTCGTTTTCCCAAAAAACCGTTTACGTTTGTTTATTTCACAATTGCATGGCCTTATTATAAAACAAGCAAATGACCGGGACTTCGTTCCCGCCATCCTGTGGGAATTTCCAAACATATGGACTACTTCTAAAAGAAGTTACTTAAAAAATATCTAATGCATATGTGAGATTGCATAGGTTTGATGGTTTTTTGTGCGGAACCCTATTTTTATAGTGTAAAAGTAGCTTAGATACTCCTTATAACATAAGCTGCTAGTAAATATCCCGGTAAAATTGGTCCAGTGGTTTCGGCAATTAACCGGAACAAACAGACAGACAAAAAAAAAAGATTTTTTTGTTAATATTACCGATTATTAATTCATATGCATTTAATAAAAAGCTGTTGTTTCGACATTACGAACAGACCCAAGTATTTTTTTTATTTTAGACAAATTTTGCATGTATAATCGCAGAGGAATAATGTAGGTTTGAAACGCTTTTACTTTTCATAGCTGTTAAAAATATAAATTTGTAACTTTATATACTGTTTCAGCATCCATGATCGGGCGAAAGATAACAACAGAGGGTGAAGCCAAGGCTGCGTTAGCGGAGAGACGGCGTCGGGCGAGGGAGGAGTTGGAGAGACAGGCTGAACTAGAGAGGCAGAGGTAACCAACCATCCATATACACACATCCGGGATATTACACACAGCGACATCTACCACTAAACATAATAAAAAAAAAAAAAGCCTTTATTCCTAAAGTTCTATATACTATTATATACTATCTATTCTATATACTATAACTACGATTTATATTCTGAGTTATTATTAATGACGTTTTTAGGACCCCTCTCGGGTAAAGCCTCCTCCAGCTCTTTCCATTGGTCGCGGTGTTCTGCCACCTCTGTCCAATTTGAGGATTCAGATGCCCCCCTTATCTCGTCCGACCAACGAGCAAACGGTCTCCCTACTCTTCTAACTCCCGCTGGTCCTCTCCAGTTTGTGACTCTATACTACCACTAAACATAGCAGAGTACTATTTAGGTTGAGGTCAAGAGCTTTACCCATTAAAAAAACAGTTTTTACTTTAACATTTATTGCTGTCCGGGGTCGATCCCCAGGGGAGAACAATATTGTGCTTGGTTTGGTTGATGGTTGGATACTTAAGTCCACCTGACCTGGCTAACCACCACCATTACCTAAGTCTGTCTCCATAATGACTATTCTAAATATATATATTATTGTACTGCGGGGAAGCGTTTAGCCTTTATCTCACCTGGTTACAAGTTGAGATAAGGTCGAAGGTGGATACGCACTTCACCCGGAATCTTCAGCTAACTGCGGAACTGGCTATCTTACCTCAAAATGCCGGAACACAACAATTTTTAGAATTGTTGTTATGGCGATAGGATTAGGTAAGATGGATATTAAAAAAGACATATAGAGGTGCAATTTTTTTTTCTATGATATACCATCGATTGATCATATTTTCCCTGATGTTAAAAGACAATGGGAGATGATATGACGTAGCACGATGGTCTTCACAAGACATCTTTTCGCTTTTGCCTTCCATCGTGTTAGTCAAAATAAGTTGAACCCGCTAAAAATCAATAGAGAACGGTACATATGACATTTCAAAATTATCCTAAAAATCTAAATGAATAAAAAAGAATTGACTTGACTTCACTTGATTTTGACTTGACCGGCCATGAGCAGACCCTTTATAAATAAAAAACTCAACAGCAAAAACGCCTGTCTTTTGTACTTGTGACTTTTCACAGTATCTCATAAGAGTCTTGGAGCGGTTTTACTGTCACATTTTACAATACAGACATAGTACTCATGTAAAACCTTGAGCGAACCTCGAACCTTGAGTGTTTTATTGAAAATTGTAAATGAAATACCTGTGTAATAATATTCTGAATCCAGTTTGACATATTTTGAACTGTTAATATTTTTTTATTTTTTTTTTTGACATGTCTCTAGGAGAATCACATTTTATTTGACTTGCTTTATATATGTTTTTTATTTAAATATATGTTTTTGCCTGTTATTTATTTAAGGTTGCGTGTTATTGAAAATTGAAAATAAAGTACCTATGTAATTATATATTTTGAATCCATTTTTGACATATTTTGAACTGTTTAAATTTTTATCGATATTTTGTTTAATTCCTGTCATTTAACTTTATTTGATAATTTGTTGAAATAAGTTGAATTTGGTGAACTATTACTAACCTATCTTAATGTTTAACATATTTTATGTAAAAAATTGTGACTTGCCTTGTATAGCAATCTTTGTTATAATGTGGCCAATAAATGAAATCTGAAATCTGAAATCTGAGCTTTGTTTGAGTGTTTGAGCTATTTTGAGTGGCTCTTGCAGTAGATGCCTCGCAGTTGTACCAAGTAACCTCCTTTCAGACTGCAACGCGAAGCGGAAGAGGAGTTAGTACGTCAACGTATCGAGGAGGAGAGACAGAGACGGGAAGAGGAAGAAGCGAGAGAGCTAGCGAGACTGCAGCGAGCCATGGACGAGGAGAAGCTCAAGAAAGCTATCGAGGTAACACTATGATAGATATATTAACTCTTTACTGTACTAAACAAACAAAAAGGTACAATGGGCGGCCTTATCGCTAAAATCTCTTCCAGACAATCTTTGGATGGCAAGGATACTATGCATTGTTTTAAACGTACCCCTTATTAGATAAATAATAAGTAAATAAATATTTCAGGACATCAATTTCACACAGCGCCATCTAGCCTCAAACTGAGCAAAGTAATATGGGAACCAGATTACGGATAAAATACTTTGATACTTTTTTTTGTTAACTTATCATACAATACAAATGCAACACCCAAACACGGAGCAAACATCAATATTCATCACACAAATGTTTGTCCTGGGTGGGAATCAAACCCACAGCCTACATCGCAGAAGGCAGAGCTACTACCAAATTAACTGTGATGCTTGTCAACTAATTGTAATTGCTTGATATAAGGCATTCCGTTAAAATCGAAATCTCATACCTGTATAATAAATGTGCTGAGTTTGTGTCCCGGAATTAGCCGGAATTAGCTTGTGGACCCGAGGTTTCTATGTTTTACAACCTGAGTCATACATCAACAGCCCATTAGTGTCCACTGCTGGACAGAGCCTCCTCCAAAGCTTGAGGGTTCTGCTACAATGAGCACGCTTGGCAGAGGCGATTGGTGACCGCAGTAAATGTATGTAGATAATACACAGAAGGAAGCTGATGACCGTCTTCTGGTGAGATCACTTAGTCGTCTTTTACGACATATCACAATGCCTTGAACTTATTTCAACATTACGTTTGTTTATATTGCACATCCAAACGTTGCATAGTCGATTACGAATCCACTTGTTTTTCAGTAGATACCTTTTATTTTCAGCGTTACATTATCTGGTTGTCTGTTTGCCTGTTACATCTTATCTATTTTTTTAATACAATTGGAAACGGAACAAGCATGCAGCCCACCTGATGCTAAGTGCATCACTTGCGTTACTGCGTAGGTCACATCCACAAATAACATAACCTACGTGGCACTGCATTGCGGCAATAATTTCACCGTCAACCATACTCTGCAACCCGGAACACAGCTATCTCCGAAACAAGAGATCCAATTCCAATGAGTTGCAGACCTGTTTCTTAGGGACTTTTTCAAAAATGGCACGGCAGTTGTACCCTAATACATTTTAATCCTACACAAACGTTATCAATAAAAACAAAACTTAAAAACGAATTAATAAGAAATACGTCATACTTTATAAATTACTAAAAAAATATGTACAAAATGTGCGGCCCCATCAGAATTGCCTCGTCAAAATTGCGTTTACCAATAGTTGTTAAATATAATGTGCATTGTGTATCAGGTGCAACAGCAGCTGGAGCGCGAAGAGGCCGAACGCAAAGTCCTCGAAGAGGAGGAGAAACAAGCCAAGCTGAGGTCTGAGGAGGAGAAGCGGAAGGGACTGGAAGAGGCGGAGCGGCTGCGGAGGGAGGAGGCGGAGAGGGAGGAGAAGGAGCGGCTCGCGAGGAAACAGCGGGTCGAGGCCATCATGGCGAGGACCAGGCTTAGGAAGGTCAGTGGGTCACCTGTGTATTGTATTACATCGGAAAAGAAGCAATAGTCACGTGTGTATGTATTACATCGGAAAAGAAGCAATAGTCACGTGTGTATGTATTACATCGGAAAAGAAGCAATAGTCACGTGTGTATGTATTACATCGGAAAAGAAGCAATAGTCACGTGTGTATGTATTACATCGGAAAAGAAGCAATAGTCACGTGTGTATGTATTACATCGGAAAAGAAGCAATAGTCACGTGTGTATGTATTACATCGGAAAAGAAGCAATAGTCACGTGTGTATTGTATTACATCGGAAAAGAAGCAATAGTCACGTGTGTATTGTATTACATCGGAAAAGAAGCAATAGTCACGTGTGTATGTATTACATCGGAAAAGAAGCAATAGTCACGTGTGTATGTATTACATCGGAAAAGAAGCAATAGTCACGTGTGTATGTATTACATCGGAAAAGAAGCAATAGTCACGTGTGTATGTATTACATCGGAAAAGAAGCAATAGTCACGTGTGTATTGTATTACATCGGAAAAGAAGCAATAGTCACGTGTGTATTGTATTATATCGGAAAAGAAGCAATAGTCACGTGTGTATGTATTACATCGGAAAAGAAGCAATAGTCACGTGTGTATGTATTACATCGGAAAAGAAGCAATAGTCACGTGTGTATGTATTACATCGGAAAAGAAGCAATAGTCACGTGTGTATGTATTACATCGGAAAAGAAGCAATAGTCACGTGTGTATTGTATTACATCGGAAAAGAAGCAATAGTCACGTGTGTATTGTATTACATCGGAAAAGAAGCAATAGTCACGTGTGTATGTATTACATCGGAAAAGAAGCAATAGTCACGTGTGTATTGTATTACATCGGAAAAGAAGCAATAGTCACGTGTGTATTGTATTACATCGGAAAAGAAGCAATAGTCACGTGTGTATGTATTACATCGGAAAAGAAGCAATAGTCGCGTGTGTATGTATTACATCGGAAAAGAAGCAATAGTCACGTGTGTATTGTATTACATCGGAAAAGAAGTAATTAACAGGAAAGTTGACATATTAATTCGTCGAGGCTGTTTTGATGATATACATACTAACAAAATCAGCTGCTATAAAGGTTTGTTACTTTATTCTGAAAACATGTCCGATGATGCCAATCCATACAATTGCAGGTTCGCACACTCATTTTGAGAGCTATGTTAGTAACTTAGATTCTCTAATCTAATTTTAATAAATAATATTACCCTTACACTCACACTAGCACAAACTTATTATATATTTATTTAGACTAGAAGTCGGGGTCCGTATCTACAGCGTGAGCCGGTGGTGGCGGAGCACCGGTCTGATTCTCCGCCTTGTTGAGCCGACCGACTCAATACGAAAATGAAGATGTGATGAATCAGTAAACAAACACAAACTAGAGGCACTCGGCCTCCCCCTACGCTTTTTGATTTTTGATAAAACAAATCCTTAGTTTTGGAATTTCAATAAATTCGGAGACATTTATCGGTATTACTACAACCACACATCAATAAAACAAAGACATACAAATAAAACTGCTATATGAGTAGTATATTTGATGTTTACTACGATCCGTATTTTTACAGGCTGAAGAAGAAAAGAAGCAACAAGAGAGCAAAGGCCAGCCTGCGGACGTCCCAGCCGTGGACGATAGCGCTGCGGCCACGCCCACGCCCACGCCCGGCCCAGCCGTGGACAACGGGACCGCGCCCGTCAACAACGGGAACGTTGCCACTGATGATCTACTTGGTTTCACCGCTAGTCAGGTAACATGACTCATCATCACGAGCTCAAGTCTGCGTTATATCCATCACTAAGGTTAAGGTTAAGGTTAAGGTTAAGGTAAGGGGTTAGATATGCGTGAGAGGGGTTTTGGTTAATTACAGCTTCGAAACACATCTATGATAGGAAAAAGTGAAATGGCTACATTGTACTATAAGCAACAATATTATGTTGATAATATGTTGATATTTACATATTGGTTTCCTATTTGATAAATTCGTTTAATTTTTATTAAACAACACTATTTTTTATTAAACACTAATATCTACAAAATTGTCATGTAAACAAGAGCCTAAGAAGATCCATTGTGTCTAAATACAAGTTCAACTTATTTAGAAAAAAGAATCAAAGTATCGGACCGTTCACAATACACAATACTACATAGATACATGTTACATAAGCAAGCTGTTAGGTATACATATAATAAAAATAAAAAAAGTAATAACAATATGAAGAGAAATAACTTTGTTGTACTTACTTTATACCTATCTTATTAAGTTTATTATGTACGGTAATTTGTTAAGAAATAAATTCATTTTTATCATTATTATTTGACTGACTCTTTAAGTGCAAAATTCGCTCGAGCCAATATGGAAAATCTAACATTAAATTTCAAAAATATTGCTGTTTCCGAGCTCTTGACCTTGGAGCTTGCCTGGGCCGATGTTACCGATGGCGAGCTCTCTTTCAAGGTATTGGGTTAGAGTTCGTAAAAACTGGAAAAACGCCGGCAGTTAATTCCAAAGGTTTCCATTTCTTGGACAATAATAATTACAGAGGAATGTTGTGACCAGGCTAGGTTTGTACAATAGATAATTTGAATGATATGAAACCGAATGCTACATATAGGAAGGCCAATTATAAGTTACCACAGATAAATATGTATCGCAGGTGGAAGTACCCCCGGTCGCGAGTCCCCCGTCCGACGCCGCGGCGGCCGCGTCCGCGCTCGCCACCAACGGGAACCACACGGCCGACTTACTGGGCCTGTCTCAACTACACGATGTAACTACCATAATATATCAAAATAAAATCTGAAAACAGAAAAAATATTCAGTAATAAATCCGCTTGCAGCGCAGAGCTCGGAGCGACAACACGTCCACAGAGGGCTAGGCGAAACACGTGTCGATTTGATTTTTTCAGAGAGATTTAGCGGATTTATTACTAAATATTTTTTCTGTTTTCAGATTTTATTTTGAAATATGGATCTCCGCAAAATAACGCCTGAATCAATTAGCTGCCATAGTATATTTTTATCAAATTCTAGAAATTAGTTATCAGAGAAATGACTTTTCGGACTTGTTCTTAAAGGTTATTTAAAAAATAGCGACCTCGATACCGATTTGGGCATTGGTAGTGCCTTAGTATCACAAACTGTTACAAAATAGCGAGTAGTTCACTCTTCAACGAATGGCTGGATCCTGCCTTGCGGCGAGAGCGCGCACTGTTTTTATTGGTCGAGTGACGTCACGCAACTTGTTTACTCGTCTTCGGGTGGCAACTCAATTTATTGAATAATATTACACCAACAAATATTCAATATAAATTAAAAACTCATTTCATAAATAACATTGATAATTATATGTAAACAATAGAAAATTGAATCTCTATTTGTACCTACATTTCATAATGATGTAACGTAGCAAGTAGATATCCACCTGCACTATGTGAACCTTTGGTTCAACATTAAACAAATTCTGTTTTGCTGTTGGCAGCTATTTCTGTAAATAAGCTAGTTTTAGGACAAACCTCCTTGGTTTTTTAAAGCTATGTTTTCAACTATGTTTATTATTTAAGTTTATTTTGGTAAAAAAAAAACGTAACAATATTTAAATTTTGCCCAAGGTGGAAGCGCACTTCACCCTTCTTCAGTAAACTGAGGAACTGGGTAACTTGTTGTGGCGACAGAATTAGGTGAATAAATAAATAAATATTACAGAACATTAATTTTACACAGCGCGATCTAGCCCCAAACTAAGCATAGCTTGTAATATGAAGACTGTAATTGCAGTTTATTTTAGGTTACTAGAAAGATTAAACAAACGAAAGCTTGATAGCAAAAACGTAAAAAAATCATGCCATATAAATAAGTCTTCAAAGGATTCGTAAATCAAACATGAGTGTTTAACAGTACTGCTTTACAGTGAACTGTAATATCAGACAGATAATCCCTGCATTTAAATTTCATTTAAATTTGACGCGCCACTTCGAAATAAACGACCAATAACTACGTTTGTATGGGAAAACGGTATTCCGATTTTTTTTTTTTTTTATTGTACGACGGGTTAGCACTTTGCCTTCATCTCACCTGGTAACAAGTTGAGATAAGGCCGAAGGTGGAGGCGCACTTCACCCGGAATCCTCAACAAACTGAGGAACTGGCTATCTTACCTCTGAATGCCGGAACACAACAATTTTAGAATTGTTATTATGGCGACATAGTACAGTTTTTTTGTTTTCTTAGATGATAGCCAAGCGTTTGACAGCCCACTCACTTGAAAACTAATAAAAATATGACAAAGCAAAACATTTTGTTTGGTGGTAGGATTTTGTTCCTCTATAATATCTAATATACGTAATTTGCAACATAACACCGCTTTATTACAGAATGAGGACAAAACGGTCGAGCCACCACAAACGAAACCTATCGACAACACGCAACAGACGAACAATGGCAACGGTAACGGCAACGGCGACGGCGACGGTCCCCACGTGACCATTGACCAACGGTCCAACGACCAACTGTCCAACGCTGGCCTCTCCGCCAACTTCATACAAAACGAGATCAGTAACGAGCAACAAACCAAAATGGCCGACAAAATCCTAGACGATGACTTCACAACGCACAACGGGCACGGGACCCTCGCGCATCCGCTCACATTGCAAAACGCGATCTAATCACACGGTGGTAAGGTCTACAATCGAATGCGGCGCGTCGTGCGAGCTATCGTACCTAACGGTATAGGAATACGGTTGGTTTTGGCGTGCATATTGGCTGTAATGTTATGAAACCCCGTTATGAAGTGCGGTGATATTACAGCGCCACCACGATCATTATTTAACGCGGCGAAATCGGGAACTAACGTTCCACCGAGGTAACAAACATTACTTTAGCATCCTCACTCGAGTTCATCATGGTCGTGGTTGGTCTGTAATCATATTGTGTAAGGCTTATCAAATCTAATCTTGTATTTTTCGTACCATAGTTTTGGCTGGACTGAGTTTTGTGTATTGAATATTTTTAGGATTTTTGATAACTATTGGGTTGTAGATAGATCGACTTTTAATCAGAGCTCTGCCTTATTTTATAGTAATCGGTGCTACTTTATTGATTTTTTTTGCAAATTAATTATATATCTTAAGATTTGATTTATGAATTTTACTTTGACAAAACTATTCATGAAATGAAATTTTTGAGACCTGTGTGCGTCAGCCAAAATGTATGGTCGGAAAATTCCTTACATTTCTGTTAATAATCGATTCCTGAGAGAAAGGCCACTTGCATGCATATTCTAAACTAAAAATCTACCACGATCACTTTTAGTATCTAAAGTATTGGGAATGGCCTTTCTCTTTGGGCAATACAAATAAAATGTTATCCACACACAAAACTTATGTAAATCTAGAAAGTAATATCGCTGACAAATCGCCTTGAATCAACAATAGTAGAAATACGTTTATAATACCTGTCTCTGTCACTCTCATAGAGAGTGCGAGCGAGTGGACTAGTTAGTTGTTGTGTAAGACATTAAAAAATTATATAATCCTATGCATTTACTCGCAGCTTTGTCATTTGATGATTTACCACACGTATTGAATAGCTTTTTGGTATTTTGCTATTTTTTGTACGCGACATTAATTAATTTTGAATACTGTGTAAGCATAATATTACTGTTTAAATAATTAGGTATTCGTTGGCTAGGATTGAAAAATACAGAAATAGAGACTTGAAATTCAACTTAAGGCACGATTTTAATGAAGATAGCAAAATACTGTTTCTAAATTCAAAATGATCTAAAACAATATTTAAAAATATCGAATGACATCGATTAAGTCAACGCTTATAGTTCTCACAAGTAAATACATATTTTCATACATAATACAGCCCAATACATATGCTAGTTAGTGTATTATCAAATATATGGTGAAGATATTGATATATTATCATTTCGTCGTCCGATTGACCTTTTGGTTGTGTGTATCGTTAATTAAGTTTCTATTTATTGTGATTCTTTAATTATAATTTCACGCCGAAGCTAACACATATCACTGGATATAAAACGTCGTACTCGGTTAAAACAAAAATAACTAAATCAACTTACCCAATAAAAAAACGAATAAAACTAATAAGTGAATGGGTGTTGGTATGTAAAGGGACTTGAATGTCCTGGGGGGGTACCATGACGTCTTAGAGTATTGTTTTGTTATTAATTCACTATCTATCCTGTTTAGTAAGAACGAGATAAAAGTAATGTTATATAAAAATGAGAACGCCATAAGACGTTGTGGTTAGGCCCTTGGTTCTTTATCTCCAATCTCTCACTGATATTATCTTGTTAATCGTTTTACTTCAACTTCTTTGTTCTGTCGTGCATCCGTTTTATCAATTCTGTCAGTATCTACTGTTGAAAGTGTCATAAATTGCGAGACTGTCAGAAATGACAGAATATGGTAAACAATTTGAATTATTGGCAAATAAATGGCAGTGACGTTGTGTGGTATAGAAGTAACGTTAAAAAAAAATCATGCCATTGATTTAGAGAAGGAACATTGACAAACAAACTTCATTTTCCAGCGATTCTCCCGCCGAGGATAACCGTTGCAGTTTTTCGGCGGCGAAAACGCTCGTGTAGATTTTTACACACACAATTGTTCATGTTTAGTTGTCCCTGTCGTTTTGCGAACTGCTTAGCACGATTCTGAGAAGGAGAATATGCGAAGCTATTAGTGCGATAGAGAGGTGATATCACGTACGCGCGTACGCTTCCGAAGGACTGTCGTTCCGCATATCATTTGGTTTTCCTGCAGATTTCTATTGTACCTTTCACTAGTTTTTTCATGAGTTTTTTTGCTTTGAGGATTCCTTGACCTCGGGTGCTGAGACCGTCGACACTAACTGTGAAGAACACGGTGTGCAAGTTAAGCTTCCATCTCTCGGCTCGGTCTCGAATACCCGATTTCAAAAAGATCCCGATTTCTTCTATATCCGTGTGCCTTTGAAAATAAGCTGTGAACTTAAGACAACTAAAATTCAGTAGACATTTTGTTATGATACCGCAACACATTGACATATGACACATTGTCACGTGACACGTTGTCATATGACGTGACCTCATATGACACATTGATAATGATAATTTTTAGAACCTTGATCGGTTCAAATATTTGTAGCGAGAACTGACATTTTCTGAACTCCAAAGACATTTGAGCGTTGGACCTCGCTTGAAGGCTAGTAAATGTGTGGCCTACATGTGGAACGCTTATTTAGTACCATCCGATTCATTAATTACTCGAACACTAATTAAAAATGGTTGCCTCCAATAATCCAAAAAGCGAAATGGAACTTGTAGAAAGCCAGGACTTGAACACGCGAATCCAATAATGCTCCAAATGATGTCTGTTTTCCCCAAACTCTTCTAATAGGACTCCACAAGCAAATGCTCATGCACGGCCATTACATTGTTATTATAAACTAGCTTTTGCACGCGAGGTACCTATCTAAATAAAAAGTAGCCTATGTTATGCCGTTTGGCACGCACTATGTTCTTGCCAAGTTTCATGAAGATCCGTTCAGCCATAAGCAATGTTTCTAAAACGTGTATGGATATAGCTGATGGCAATACTGTAGATGTGGAGAGCGTCATCTTTTGTAAGTAGGTTTTTTAATGAAATCGCTAGCAAAAATATCTAGCTAATGTAATAAATATGCAACAACACATTGTAATAATGATTAATTTATTTACCGCTGCACTTTTAAACATCACTGGTTAAGTGTTGCTCGAGAAAAGTGTCGGTTACCCATCGGTTTAAATGAGACTTAAGATTAGTGATATTTGAAGGTACGGCAGTTAGATATGCATAGAACATGTATTATAATGTAGTTAGCGTTCTACTAATTGATAGATTTTATTACTGCATCAAATATAGTAAGCTACAATGTTTGTATTATAGTACTTGCTGTCATTTCAATCATTACGTTTATATCTGTCTGTTGTAGGCCGTTATGTGACCGTTTGCACCCACAATCGGCTATCTGTGGTTTGTTATGTATCAAATACTATTTTACAGTACTACGTAAAGAATATTGTACATCGACCTTTAGAAAGGGACAGTCTGCAGCTTCGATAGAGCGCTGTCTCTCTCTCACGAAACTTATGCGCTTATTCTAAACCCTTCAAGTGTCAGTTTTGTCTGAAATCGTCTTGCGAAGCGGTCGGCCTCCATCTCACCTGGTGTCAGTTTATGAGAAGACTGAAAGAAGAAGCGCACTTCACCCGGAATCCTCAACAGTCTGAGGAACTGGCTGTCTTACCTCTAAATGCTGGAACACAACAAGCGACAAAATTTTCTTTGTAATAAAATTACGCTCAAACCAACACAATTGCAAATAGTTTTAGCATGAAAAGCTGTATTGAACAAACCCTTGAAAATGAACCTAAAAAAACACAGATGGCAAGCTCCTTGTCGACCCCCCAACTCAGCCCGCGGATGTCGTAAAAGCTGACTAAGGGATCACACCAGTAGGCCAGCAGCAGTATTCTGTGTATTATCAATCATCTTAACTGAGATCACGTCTGCCAATCGTGGTGATTTTGACCGCTCCAATTGTAAAATAGGCTCGGTCCAGCTATAGATGTTAATTAATTCATACTCTGTAAAAGAAGACATCTCTTCATGGAATCAAAGCTCTTCGTCTCTCTCGAAAGTTCGATGCTCTATATTCTGTCATTGTACTGTGAATATTCCTATTATATTCGTCAACCAATGAATATAGATCAGTTTCGTTGTCTATGGCTTTATTTATAAGCCTAGAATGTCTAAGCTTCGTTTTTCTGTTATCCAAATGATAGCTTTCAGTGGAAACTAAAAACACATTATTTCTCAGGATTTTTTTCACAGAGTCACATTTACATACACTCATGCTTGTTTGAGATAGTTATTTTTTGACAGATACATCTTACAGATGTAAGATGTATCTGTCACAGAGAACTGACAATTACGCTACAAACGACAGCTGTCAGAAATTTACAAAATGACGTACCTAGCTACATACCTACTGCTGCAAACATAATGATTTTTTTTTTTTCTAATTCGTTTGTATTTTTGACAGCTATCGTAATTGTGAGATCGAGAAAGACATTAATCGCCCGATCAACTTTCGGTCAACACGGGGGCAGGGGCATCCTTCTAATATTTCCAACATTAACATTATTTTTATTAGGTTTTGTAACAAATTATTAATAGCGTCCTTATCTGCATTAAAGTATTTCTATGTTAATGAAAATGTTTTTTTAGAAATCGCTCGGGGCATATTATCTATTCCTGTATCATATTGATGTTATCGGTGTTTAGTTACTTGTTAATTCACTTCAAACTACACTAAATAAAACGTAAAATGGGATGTGTGTTTCTTTATTTTAATACTCGACTAACTAGCAGGCACTAAATGATATCAAGCCCTAGAAACATATGTGCAATCGGGAAGCATCATGTCTGTGGCACAAAATACTTTGCACTATGGACTTATTTCCCGTCATAACGTGGGAATTTCCTTCACTTCATTTGACCGCCCTACCACACCTACGCTACAAAAAAGAAATCCTGTTATTTTCACATATGTTTACGTTACAACATTATAATTAACCCCAGGTTTGGGATCGACAGTCGGCTAGTTATGTGAGATGAGAGTATGAGATCATATATTAATGTTAACTCGTTGACTGCTGAGAGTCCGCGTTGCAAACACACTGAGCGGCCAACGAGAGAAAACTCAAGATATCATACAATACACATAAACACAGAACAAACATCTATCATACCTATGTCAGTTCATCACTCGAATGTGTGTCCCGGGTGGGAATCGAACCACAGCCTGCAGCGCAGAAGGCAGAGCTACTACCAACTGAGCTGTGATCCTAGGTTTGCCATCAGTTACCTCGAAGTCGGGAGTGTCTTTAATTGGTAATTTTTGGGATAGCTTGCATCTTTTCGTCGGGAGTGTCTTTAATTGGTAATTTTTGGGAAAGCTTGCATCTTTTCTTTGCCAACTACACCTAGTACCAGAAGTTCAATTGATTGGTCCGATGATTAGTAGTACAGTTATTGCTGTCGCGAGTGATACATATGCCCGTGTGTACTACTATAGTAGCACCTAGAGAATGTCCTGTTGATCAAAGTTCCTACAACATCGACATCAGCACGAAGAACGAAAGTGGAGGGTTCCGTGCTCTATCTAACAAATGGTGAGTTATAGTGTTCTATTTAAATGAAAAATAAATATTACAGGACATTAATTACACACAGCGCCATCTAGCCCCAAACTAAGCATAGCTTGTAATATTGGAACTATATCAATACTTTTTTTTTTGTAAATACCATATGATACAACACCCAAACAAAGAACAAACATCTATATTCATCACTCATGTTTGTCCTGGGTGGGGTTAGCATACAATACACATAAACACAGAACAAACATCTATCATAAGTCAGTTCATTACTCAAATGTGTGTTCCGGGTGGGAATCGAACCACAGCCTGCAGTGCAGAAGGCAGAGCTACTACCAACTGAGCTATGAGGCCTGGGACGCTACCGCCGACGGCGAAGCCGATCTCCATTGATGGCTTTAAATTAGCTTCATGAGAACTAGAAACGATTTTTAATATATGACATTACTATAGATTCCATTTTATATTCGCTATTCTTTATTCTTTTTTTTTGTGTAATATTAAGAGAACAAAGGAACCCAATAGCACTATATCTATATAGTGGTTCCTGTTCCTGTAGTGAGAATGGACGCCAGAGAAAGGAACCCCCTTTAGATGGGTCTGCAACACGCGAGTGATGCTGATGATGGTGTTGCCAGCGTCCATAGGCAACGGAAGCCGCTATCAACCAGGTGGACCGTATGCCTGTTTGCCACATTAGATGTAAAAAAAAACATCAAATATTACATAGATTTTAGAGATATCGATAAAGGTTGTATGTACTCCAGAGAATGAGCGTTATGATGAGCCACACTTATAGTGTGATGGTATCAGTCTTAAGACACCTTAAAAAGAGCTATACCTGATAGGCATTTTCTGGGAATACTCGATCCATCATAGACCTCATTCTTGCCTAGGCAAGCCTCGAGATCAAAAGCTAATCGTAGTTCCTCTAAAGGAAGGTACCTACTGTTTCGGTTTGAAGGGAACTCGACACTGAAGCTACCATCCATAGCCTCAACGCGGTAAACGCGTAACACCATGTGAACATTATGTGACTGGCTTACGCATGCGTGGAAACGTTGCAGGGATGATGATCTCGATTCCTTCAATAGAATGGGGAGACTCGAGGATCGAGATAGTTAAAAGGCCTTTGCCCAGCAGAAATATTGGATATAATTGGCCTTAGCCACTGTATCAATATGGGGTATTTCCGTACAAACTCTTCACTATTAAGTGTGGCCAGATAGGTAGGTACTACTGGCCGGGGGAGTCAAGAAAACTTTTAAAATAACAGAAAATGTATGGTATTTTGTCTCTGGGAGCAAATTCGCCATAGTCCTTATTGTTATGAATAGTAGGACTTCGATGTATAAGCAGTTTTATTGAGCTATACCTACTCGTGTCCTTAATTTTAACCTTTAAATATAAAATAGTCAACTGCTTGTTCCGTCGCTAGGTTTATTACCGTGGCTGTCGTAAGAGCCGAATAAGGGATAGGCAGCTGTAACCGCCTTGCAGAGAAATGTCTACTGCCAGGCAAAGCATCAATCATTTTCAATTGACAGGCGGATTGGTGATCGCAGAGGTAATTACACAAGAAATAGCTGCTGCCCTTCATCTGGTGAGATCCTAAGTCGGCCTTTACGACATCCAAGGTCCCAGTTGGAGGAATCAATTAGCCGCGAAAGAAACAGTTATGGACTAATTATAATAATTATCTCGATTATTTTATATTTTCAATTCAAAAATATCATTGTCGTTCGCGGGCTTATTACAATAGAGGAACTCGAAAATGAAACAATACAATTTTTTTTCAACTGCATTTATGTACCACTTGCTATTGATATCAATTAAAAACAAATACCTATTTAACATTTTGCCAGCCTTCACAAAATGTTAAAAATATAATAACAATGTTATGTAAGTAGTAACCTACACTTTGATTGCAATACTACGTTTGTTATGTAGGTACATATAATTTAAAACTGGTTTTAAACCATCTGGATGAATAGTAGTCCACAATTTACTTGATACTTACACATATTAATGTTTAATTGAATACGTCTACAATTTCATAACCGATTTGAAGCTAGCTACTAATAATTTAACAATATTTTTCATATTTTAAACCCACTTCTAGGTATAACAATAGATTGTCTTTTATGCCCTAGGTATATGCATTCCCATTTTTATATAAGCTTAGGTACTTGTTCCAGCATAGCAGCAGGTATTCACTTTATAAGGGCTATATTTAAGAGGTTTTTTAATTGCAATTATTAAACATGTATTTTTTTACATGAACCAAGACTAAATGTTATTACAGACGGAGGCATTAAACTAGGTAGGTAAGTACATATTTTCTTGACTACATAGTTCGAAATCACTTGGAAATATACTAAAATAAGCCTTTACATGATTGGCCAGGAACCCTTAGATACAATATTTAGATATGTCGAGAAGTCTTCAAGAAGTAAATATACGGTTCCTATTATAATAAGATTATAATTTCTGTTTATTTCATTGTGTCGGGCTCTCGGGACTGGATTCTGAAACAAGAGTAGTATTTTGAGTTTTAAATTATTAATCACAACAGAATAACTCACATTACGTTTGGGAATTCACTGATTGATGCTCTATAGTGCTTCGTTCTTTGCGATCTCGTGGGATTGCCTAAAACCTTTCTACACTCGAAATTTAGTTTTAAAATAACAATATAATAATATCATGGCCTGTAGGGTTACACCATCCGTTCATTGTGAGTCGGTCAATAATTTTCTACTGTCTATATATATATATATATGTATATATATTTTCTACTACATTTACAAATTATGTAATTGTGATACTAAACTTACTTTCCTAGTCGTCTCATAAATTTACGTATTTAAATCCTACCTGAGACTCAGCCGTTTGATGTCGAAGAATTGTGCCAGGAGAAAGGCTGCAGATTTTTCTGAGTTCTACTCTACGCACCAACACGTCTTCCAAGCATAGAGATGGCAAAAAACTGGTTTTATAGAAATAAAATATCCAACAGTTATTAGTAACGAGATGCTTAGGACAAGTAGTCCTCAGACTGTTGAGAATTCCGGGTGTAGTGCTCCACCTTCGGCCTAAACATATTGAAAAAATAGTAAGTAATCAATGTAGGCTTAATACGGTCCTAAATGATAATTGAATTGAACCAGGAAGACGTAGACAGCCATTTAAAATTGATAGAAAGTTACTCCCACCGGATACTCTAGGTACTCACAAGGATTAGTATTGTAATTATCTGCGGTAAGCGCTCTTAATTTTCTCTCTATCAGTCTCAGCCCACGTCTAATCACCGTTAGTGTAGGCTTCGTTCAACCTTTTGAAGTACTTTACAGAAAGTGTTAGAGGAGTACCTAAGTATCATTTTATTCGTGCGAACATCAAACAGTTCTTAGCTTGCTATGCGTTGGAAGTGAGATATGATATGGTTTTTCGTATATGACCCTCATAAACACAGGCTGTCCATAAAATATTAAAACAGTTGTATATTGTACGATCGGGACGCGCTTGGCATACCTACATCCCATTGAATTGTAGGTATAGCGACAGACTAAGGTAAGATGGTAGCCTTGTAGTTAGTAAGCCGGACTTAAACACCGACCAAACCAAGCACAAATTTGTACCCCCCTGGTGATCTAGCCTCTGGGAATGAACCGGTAGGCGGACAACTTGACCACAGAGGCGATATTTTTTTTCTATCGAGAAAAAAATCTATAAAAGGAATTTATTTTATAATCATACAGATCCCAACAGCTTAGCCACTGCGTATGCTGTCTAGCACGATACCCTGAAGGCAGAACTTCGCACACATCGCGTGGATTAACAAACGTAATTCGTCGTATTCAGGCTACACCCACCGATTTCAGATCCAAAGGTCCCGGGTTCGATCCCCATGGGGAGTATACAATATTTTGTGCTTGGTGTGGTTGGTGGTAGGACTTTGTTTAAGTCCGCCTGGCTGGCTACCACCATCTTACCGAATTCTGTCGCCATAACAACAATTCTAAAATTGTTGTGTTCCGGCATTTAGAGGTAAGATAGCCAGTTCCTCAGCTTGTTGAGAATTCCGGGTGAAGTGCGACTCCACCTTCGGCCTTATCTCAAATTGTAACCAGGTGACATAAAGACCGAGTGCTTACCCGTCGCACAACAAAGAAAAAAAATAAGAATAACAACAATATTGTTTAATTCCAGTGCTTAGTTTTTCTCTATTTGTATCCTAACTGACTAAATCCTTACAAGCAAATTCAAATCAGCTGTCCAACCAGTATAGAAAATCTACACTAAATGTAATCTAATCTACCGAAATATATGTTGGTATTAGATACGTTTAGCCTGGATGTTATGGCGAATTTAATGTCTTTGAATCCACAATAGGTATATACATAGAGTATTGAAGCTATAACTTGTTAAAAACCATGTAAAGTACCTACCTAAAGCTGAGGAATAACCTTAGAGACAAAAAGACGGTTGATAGGGCGAGGTAGAATAACAGTACAAGAGTAATAAAACGTTACCATCATCCCACTTTTTGCCGCGCATTCCGATGAAGCCCATTGCGCCCTTTCGCTTAGACATCTCGCTTTGGTCCAGCAAAAAGTTAATCTCTTGTGGGGGCACGTCCTTCTTGCCTCGGACGCCGATGAACTTTCCTCTGAACGATACATCGTAAGGACGCTTCGATTGTAGAGACTTCTTGCCACGAACGCCGTAAAACTGGTGCAAACGAGCGCGCTTCTCCACCTCGTTTGTAATCCGCTCTTCGCTCTCCGAATCTTGCTCTTGTAATCTGTTCAGGTATTCTGTTAATATTTCGTTAAGCAGCGGGAAGTCGTTGTCACTGTTCGCAGCGTAGTCTATTTGTCCGATCAAAGACCCTTTAGTATCGTCGAATTCGTCTTTCTTTCCTCTCATCCCAACGAACCCCATAGGACCTCTCTTATCTTCAAAAAAATCCTTCTTCCCGCGCATTCCGACGAACCCCATAGGAGCTCTCTTTCCGTCGAAGACATCTTTCTTCCCTCTCATACCCATGAAGCCCATCGGCGCTCGCTTGAAGTAATCCGGCTCGATCAAGTCGTTAATATCCACGTCCTTTTTCCCTTTCACTCCGACGAAGAACTGCGGTTTTATCTTGTAGAACTGGTCAGGTCCGTCTTCGTATTTCTTGCCTCGCATGCCGAGGAAGCCCTGTGGTCCTCGCTTCTCCATCTCCTGCGTGGTGACGGCTGCGATCAGGTGGATGGTCACGAAGGCTATGACGCTTTTGGAGATCCGAGACATGATTCGTTCTGGAACAAGAGAGAAATAAATAAATGTATATCAAAATCGCAGCTTGTGGATAAATAAAATAATATAAGCTAAATCATATTGTATTAAATTAAAATTAATTGATTTTAGTTTATTTTGTACAATGTAAATTAATTACATAATTCATTATTTCAGTCCACACCATTAGACCTCCCCAATCAAAGTTACAAATAGCGATCTTGAGCAGACTCCATTATATTATAATATATTTATTTGTATTTTTTGCACGACATTTTACTTGTTTTACATGTTTTACACAAGCTGGTGGTCAAACAATTGACTATCCCAATAAAAAAAAACAAACACGGGGCAGCGCTTGGACTTTAGACCTTCCTTGTAAGCTGCCCACTGCCACTTCAGCTTGTTAATTATTTAAAATGTTTGTTGCGGTTGCGGGTTGTGTCATCATAATAATATTTTGTAAAAAGATGAAATCTGCTAAAATGAGGGTAGTCGGAAAATGAATAAAGAACCGGAAAAATGTTGGTGCCTGAGAATACGATACTGAGTAAAACCAATGTTTCAAATTAATATATGAGTTACATAGTTTACGCTAATTGATGATAAGCGTCCCTTTGCATGTCAATTTCTATATTGAAACGAACAAATATTTAGTAACATATCCACTAACTTCCTGTGACTTGCGACCTGTGACTTCGCAGCGTTCTGAGCACCAACACGTTTGCCGGGAGCTCGTCCACGTAGCAAGACTAGAGGTATATCTCCTGAGGGTGCCTCGTGTGAGGCAAAACGCGTGTCCATTTGATTTTACGGAATATTTAAATGTATTTATCTTAAACTTTTGAAAAGACTATAGGTACTACGCCTTACTATCGTATATATATCTTTACCTATTCGAGGAAAGTTCGTTCTATTTGTTAAAATAAACAGTTTCCGGGGTCGTGTGTGTTCCGGGGAAGCAATTTCCTCAGCATCGGCTAAAAGAAACAAATTAGTGTCGTATAAACATGCGACGACTTCAAACTTTGTTTACATAAACTCACAATCTATCTTGTCCATTAAAAGCAAGAATGCATATTTAATAGTGTTTTATGTTTAGGGCTGTTGCGTTTCGAATATTTTTTGTTAAATTTATTGCATTTTTTTATATTTTCATACCAATGTTTGGTACTAAGATTCGAGTATTAAAACAGTTGATTAAAACTAACCCGAATGCAAAATTTATCTATTTATCTCGTCAATAACAATTTATCTAATATTGAAGAGACTCAATTTTTCCAACAGCCTCTTTGGACTAGTGGTTCGCCCACTGATATCAGACTCAGAGATCCCAGGGAGTACAAATTTGTGCTTGGTTGGTTAGTGGTAGGACTTTGTTTAAGTCCGCCTGGCTAACTACCGCCATCTTGCCTGAATCTATCGGCGTTATACTCGTATAACCTATTAGACGTAAAGTAACAAGTTCCTCAGTGTGTTAAGGATTCCGGTTGAAGTGTGATTTCACCTTCCGCCTTGTCATTAAAAAAAAAATCAAGACCGGTTGCAGACGGGGCCTCCAAGCCGATTCAATCAACAGGGATACCTGATGCTAGTTTTTCAAGTCCTATGGTATCCCTACTGTCACCCACACTACTCAAAAAATTAAAATAAATAATCATTAGTTCAGTCTGATTTTTAGGATATTTGGTATCGTCAAATCTACCGCCTGTTCGGAATCGCGAACAGCTCGCGGCGGAAAACATTTAAAAGTATAAATATAATTACATAAAATGTATAATTAAGCTAACTAACTATGTACAAAGGAATCAGTCAGATTACCTGAGGACCGTTACAAATGGCCTATAGGTAACTCAACTGTTCCAGATCATTTCCAGACGGATCGTGCCGAAGACACTGGCTGCATTGCTACGCTGAATAGCTATAGTATATATTGTATAGCCTACTTCATACTATCTTTAACATATTTATTACCAGCCTAATGGACAGGTTGCTTAGGTACATGATTGAATCATTGCCAATCAGCTGGCAGTTGGTTCATTGGTGACGTAGAGAGGTATGGTGACTGACCGTGTCTTGGGCATTATCGGAGAAAAAATTGCGCGAGCTAGAAGCGACTTGATACTTACAGTGTGGTTGCGGGGAAGGCAAATTTATCAAGGAACAAACAAGAGCAAGACCACAAAAGAACCGACAACCTATCTAGTTTGTTCGTTAGATTTTTTTTTAAATACTTACCGTGCATCAAGGTGGACAGCCTGGTTTGTCGTTTGTTATTTTGGGGGAGTACCTACGTCTGTAGGTTGTTAGGTTTTTTTTCTTAACCGGATTAGACTATAGTAATCATCCATTGAATAGACTATACTAACCATCCATTGATTAGACTATACTAATCATCCAACTAAGTGGACAGCCTGGTTTGTCGGTTGATAATAGACGGCTCGGAATAGTCATCTTCCAGTCATCGTCACCGTCAACCTATTACAGTCCACTGCTGGACATTATGTCTCTCGCAAGTTTCGCGACTGAGCCCCGTCTTCAGCTCGCACCCCCCAGTTTTTGGCAGAAACCCTACGCTATAGCCTCATCGTGCTGGTGGTCCTCCAGCACTACGTTTGTCGAGACGCGGTCTCCTCTACAGAACTCGATTGTCAGTCCTGCGGCAGAGACCGACCCACTGCACTTCAGCTTGCTAATTCTCTGGGCTATGTCGGTGACTTTATGGTTCTCTGACGAAACATCCACTAGCTATATTTGATTATGTTTTATTGGTGATAGCCAAGTATTTGACAACCAGCTTACTTAAAAATTGCCATGTGGTCTAAGATGGAGGGATTAGGTCAAAGGTATCGATAGCATTAGATATTTGTCTATGGCCTACCTACCGCGTACATGCCGCGATTTGTATGACCATGCCTTCATTCTGTCCGTTTGATTGTCGTCACGTGACCTAGGGCTATACATTATGCCTACACATTATAAAATACCCTCTAGAGATACACGACCAGTAGTGACACTCCGCTGGGCATTGAGTTGCTTATACTCCGTTGTACGTTAACTAACTTGATTACGTATGCAGACGGATTAGTGTATCTAGTTCACTTTGGAAAATTATCTGCTGGTAATTATTGTAACAATTTCGAGCCTTGCTGACCCTCGATTCTGATCCTAGCTGTGCGTTTTGACATCGTCAAAAATATTTATAATTCGCACTGCAAAAATTTGGAATAAAAAATAAGAGATAGAATCAAAAGTGTTCCAAAACCAAAACATACTTATGCGATGTTTGTTTCAAAATCCACCGAATAACGTCTCTTGAGACATTCAATTGAACACTGGTATATTCCTCGACTTTTCAAAATGCTTAAGCGCCAAAAAAGCGCTCTGTTTGCAACAGAAACATACAGACAGACGCAGAAAAAAAACCAATTCAACGACATATTTGTCTAATTTTATCCCTCGTGGTGCTTTATCATTTTTTCCTTTCTACTGACGATCTGGGCCCCGATTCTACTAAACCAATCATTTAACTATGACAATGGTATCGTTGCTGAATTGCCACTATAGGTTCCTTTTGGTATTTTAGTGGCCATTCTGTGATACCATTGTCATTCAGTTCCAGCGTCCATTTTTCCACTTACGCACTCAAAGAATTAATGAGCATGTTTTGTGAAGGTTCGCTCCTTCGTAGATCTCACCTTTACCCACGCATGCCTTGAGGCCAAGAGCTGACCCATCGTTCATAAACAAAAGAACAAACAGTTGTCCCAAATAATTATGACAATCAACGCACCGACCAAATCAGATGACCTTGAGATTTGGAATTTCTAGTATAGGGGTGTATTTAGATAGGATTTTAAGATATTTTTACGAGATGGCGGAAACGCAGTACCAGGCATTTTCTAGTATTTATTTCTATTATTAATTTGACACTTATTGGTAGAACCTATACGCAAGTCTCAAATGACTAACTTTCCAAACTGACTGTGTAACGCTGTTTACAAAAATGTCCGGGCGGACACGGCTTCAGAACGGACCTTCTATCTCCTCTTTTTTACATACGTTTATTCAATAAAAAGTACAATTAAAATAACTGTGTACAAAGGAATCACTCAGATTACCTAAGGACCGTTACAAACGGCCTATAGGTAACTCAACTGTCCCAGACCAGTACCAGACGGAAGCGTGCCCAAGACACTGGACACTGCATTGCCACGCTGAATAGCTATGCTAATTCGCTGGCCTAAATAAGAGCCAGCTCTTGGGTCACGTGTCGCCTCAATCAAAAGCCCCGCAAGATTTTTGAAAACTTGGAGGGCACCGGCTCCCCACGGACCCAAGGTCTCCACCCCAAAAGGCTAAATAGGTAAGCTCTGTCGAGACCACTATATTGGCGCCTTTTGTGATCCTCGGCCGAATCAGCCGCCGCACCAGCCCTAACTGATGTCCCAGGCAGAAGAGATGGCGAGACCCTAGGTCTCGACGTAGGTAGCGTCCCAAAAGGCCTATCCATTTCCCAAGAGACAAGAGTCATACCGTCGGGCCGCTTACCATCATCACGTAACAGACCATTCGGTTCAAGAACGGCTGGAACATTGACACTTGGTACGGTAGCTCGACGGATAATGTCATTAAGACTTGCGTGGCGCGAAATCCTGTCGGCAGACCTTTTGCACAAAAGTCCTTGAAAACCAAATTGATTACGGCCGCACCGCACCGGCACTGGTGAGAGCCGCAGCATCTTGCACCCAACCGAAGACAAGTGGCAATAAGGAAAGTTACAGGATCCATAAGTGTACCGGTATTGTAAGATGGATGTGCTTGCAGCCAAATACCTGATTCCCATTTTGAAACAACTAAGAGACGAGCACGATCTGTGGAGGTTGAGCACGTAAGTAATAAATAATTCCGTGTCAACTCGCACAGAGGCCCGTCCCACTGCCGTTGTGCCGAAAGGTGTTTTGGGGGATCGGTATTAGGACAAGCACTATGCCAAGCATTTCGAGCCTCGTCCAGATAAGAAATTTGGAGTATATTGCCAGGAACAGCCGAAATTGATGGTGATATAATTTTCTCAACCAAAGAATGTGTACTATAGACGGAAGACAAGAACGCTATTTTCTATCTCCTAGCTCGCGGATGTCATAAAAGTCGACTAACGGTGAGATACCACAAAGGCAATAGCTTCCTTCTATCTTGAACTGTTACTACGAAAACCAATCCTCATGTCAAGCGTGCTGATTATGGCAAAACCCTCCAGCTTTGGAGGAGGCCTTATCCAACAGTGGATATCCTTTTTTTGTATTCTAAGACGGGGAAACGCTTGGCCTTCATCTCACCTGGTATCAAGTTATGATAAGGCCGAAGCGCGCACTTCACCCGGAATCCTCAACAGACTGAAGAACTGACTATCTGCCCTCTAAATGCTGGAACACATCAAAAAGAAATCGTTTATATGTACGTCACACATGATATGATAATAGAGCTTGGTGGTCTTAACCTAGCAAATTTATACCCGCCTTTGAATCAAACCTGGAACCTCCGGGTCTGATACCGGTGGGCAAACCACTGCACCACAGGCGGTTATCAGTAGTGGGCTATTGATGTATACCAATAATATCTGCACACATACTACCTAGCCTAGTTTATCTATAAATGCTCATTTTAGGTTAAAGCCTACTCCCAAAGTAAATAATCGCAGATATTTTGTAAAAAGCTCTTATCGAACCGACAAATCCGACGGATCTGTCCTAATGCTCGGTAAACATTAAGTCAACACGTCGCCATTTTATGGAGCTTAATATTATCTTTGTGGCTGATAAGATATATTTGCTGATATCATATCGCATGGACGATTTTTAATGTGCTGACGATACAAGTGTGTGGCAAAGGATCCGTACCCTAAGGTAGCCAATGGTACCTTCATTTAGAATTGGTTATCGTCAGTTTGTCTACGTATAGTCCTTTTAACAATATTTTTAACTTGTTGAAATCTAATAGAATTTGTTATGATGAAAAGTAAATCGCCAAAAAAAAATTGAGGGTACTACAAAAAAAATGTTATTCAGTTGCAATTCAGCCAGTGTCTTGAGCACGCTTCCGACTGGTCTGGAACAGTTGAGTTACCTTTAAACCGTTTGTAACAGTCCTTAGGTAATCCGACTGCTTATTTTGTACAGTTTAATTGTACATGCTGAAACACAAATGATTTGTTTATAATTCGACTAATACCTGACTGATGTTTTCTTGTCATGTTTCAGTTATATGGAAGCAATTATTTTTTGTCTAAAAAGACTCCACGATTGAACTGATGCAACGTTGCATAATAATGACCGCTAAATATCAAACTTATTGTTTGATTAGTATAGACACTAAACTAATCAAACAGTATATTTGATATACGAGCCCGCAAATATCGTTATAACTGACTAAAATATCTTACTATAAGGGGGTAGCTTACTTCTACGCCTTATTTTTTTACACTTAGAAAGTTTTTAAGCCTCCCGTGTCCGTAATTGAACCGGCAACCATACCCTCCAAAACGAAACGAAGCATTTTTTTTTTATTGTACGACGGGGAAGCGCTTGGCCTTCATCTCACCTGGTAACAAGTTGAGATAAGGCCGAAGGTGGAGGCGCGCTTCACCCGGAATCCTCAATAAACTGAGGAACTGGCTATCTTACCTCTAAATGCCGGAACACATTTTTTTCTAAGAATTGTTATTATGGCGACAGAATTAGGTAAGATGGTGGTAGCTAGCCAGACGGACTTGAACAAAATCCTACCACCAACCAAACTAAGTACAATATATTGTACTTCCCATGGGAATCGAACCCGGAACCTCTGGATCTGAAATCGGTGGGTTGAACCACTAGACCACAGAGGCGGTTAAAAAAGCAATGCTGCTTGGCGGCCATAAATATGTATGGTGGTAGTGCTTCCCCGAACGAGCCCTTTCACAAGAGGTAGAGACTCTTACACCTGTACTGCGATCACAAATCCGTTTTCCAAGTGACAAGATTATGGCAATACCAATTCTTGGAGATGGCTCTGTCATGCCATGGCTTGGCCATGTGATGGGCTATTTAAGAGAGAGAAAGAAGAGAGTTCATTTCAACCAACAATGTATTTTGTTCTGAAGCCAACTCACCAATAACAATTTCGCACGTACCTAACGTGAACCATCCACCTTAAAGTGTTCCATTAAGATGTAGCTTAAATTTATAAACATATTAAGAAAGGTAAGCGTTTTATCTTTGAAACGCTTAATTTAATCACGTGTCAATTTAGGATTGATTAAATATGAGCTACATTTAAATACCCTACTCATGGGAACATGAAATTGTTCAAATTTCCACATTGACCTTGCTTAGGAATGCGGCCTTCACGGGGACACGGTCAAATATACATTTTTTATTAACACATTCTGCTACACTTTCTTTCTGTACTGTCTGATTTAGTAGTTATTATAGTAGTACTATTATTTATACCGTATACATTATTTATACGCGCATAATTTTTTTTTATGAAAACGTAATGATAAATTCCACAGAAAGTATTTGTCAAAATACTTAGGTACCATTTTTTTTAATATTAAATTAAATGGATATTCAACAGCACATTCAACAAATATTAACAATAATAAAAAGATTTCACTATTATATTATAGAAGGTATAACATTATGAGTGTGAACTGAATATAAACAAACAGGATTTAAAGAAAACGAGGACACTAAACAGCAAAAATCAGAAATCAATACAGGCTTTAATAAAAAAACTTAGCTAGATGCTCAGTTTTTTAACCTCGCTCAGTACCTACGCAGAAAATAAATCTCCGCTAAGCGACACGTAATTGTAACGTTGCTCTGAAATTACGTAGTTACTGTAAATAGTATGTGGCAACACGTGTCTATGATATTACCTATGAATTAAAAGACTGCTACAGAGACATACACTGCTACGGAAACAGAGTTCTTCGTAGCACTGCGTAGCAAGCTCGTAGCTCCTTGCTACGAACGGTCTACGATTCAGTATTGTTTGGCATTGAGTTTCTTTGTGTATTTTTAACCATTGAGTTTCTTTGTGTATTTTTAACCAGCCGTGCGGTTGACTCCCACTCCCAGCAGAAACAATAAGTATCTTAAAAAGTGGAACTTGTTGCCTCCTTCTGTAAATCGTATCATTAGAATTTTGGATCCTTCAAGTTTAAAGTGGAAAAAATAATAAGTAATGAAAGTGTACTCCAGTTATGTCAAAACTTAAATTATCTTGAAGCAAGTTGGCGGTTAAACCCTCGCCTTTCTATTTATGGTTCGATAGCCAAAACTGAAATAAATGTCTGGATAACAAAATATAATAATGTTCTGTAGCATATTCAAGAAAGAATTCACTGAATCGTAAACAGTAGAACAAGCCTCCTCTTACGTGTTCTTTAAATATAAGAGGAAGCGGGACAGCGCTATACGTCCATGCTAATGAGTGAAAGAGACGGATTATCTGCTAATGAGTTCCACTTGTGAGAAGGTTTCACGAGTTGTTTTTGAAGACAACTTTCATGTAGCGTTATGCATGTCACCGTATATGCCGAGGTATATTACAAACGGACGGTGCTCACAATCTAACGCTGACATACATACACACAACCGGTAATGATTGCTCCACTCTTTTCTGGAATTCGGTCAAGGCGAAAATTTCCAAAAGACCGATTCTAACAAGTTTTTACCTCTTATTGACCAAAATTTTTAAGTAAGCTGTAAATAGGCTCTTTAAACATGTATACCAATTTTCATAAAAATCGGTAGAAAAATGCGACCTGTAGGCGAGAATAAACCGGCAGCCGACAGACAGCGGACAAAAGCATTTCGAGAGACGCTTCGCTCGCTCGGTCAATAATAGGTTATAGATTAGAATATTTTCAAGGAAATACCCCCACTACACACATTGTTTTTTTTAATGAATTAATTAAGGTCTAACATGATTAAATCAGACAAACTAGGCGTACTTAGATTTATCTTATTAGGCATATTATTCCTGTATCTTTAGGTTCTAAAATTTGGATAGCACTGAGTATTTTTTTGAGATAAGGTTCAACAAAAGGTACAACTCAAATCCTTCAAAAACATATCAGTTTTGATTCGATTATTTCAACTAAACAACTATTTGCATGTCTTTTGTTTATTTAGAAAACGTGTGCAGTTGAAACTAACCCGGAACACTACCTCCGTTGAGTTTCACAGTCAAATTCCTAAAAGCCTCGAACGACAAGCACTTGGTACGACGGGCACCGCGAATGCGTCCTGACTGGGACACTTTCAGTAATAGGGCGGGCGGACAACGGCCAAATGGAGAACACGGGCGCTAACAGCGCGAGGTTTACTAAAACCTGTATTCAAAACTATGTGCGAACTTGACTCGCGGTTCTAAAGGCAGATCACAGAGTGCTTTATCCAAGAATCGAACCCTAGACCTCCCCCTACCAAGTCAACTATAAGACATTTGTCACCCTCTAAGAATACAATTGTATATGATCCATATTTGATATTAGCCATAATCACTACGTTTGGCAGACGGATTCGTGATCGCAGCATTGTTCAGCACTCAGTAAGTAGGTACACAGGTGTTTGTGCCCATTTTCAGATTAATATTCATGCAAATATAATCATATCGAATTGACAATGTAAACTCTTATTCTAACACGTGCAGTGTAATAAATAAAGTGACCCAGTTAGGGTGTAACACTTTTGTTTATCTTCATTTAGTACAATTATTTGAATGCTTATGCTGGTATTTTAATATGTCAATAAATAATTTTTGTGACTTATATATGTATGAGGAATTGCAATTAAATTTAATGAACTACTGCAACTGCTAATAATGACGCGAAATAAATATGAATAAGTACCTATACCTTTGTACTTAAACAGTAAAACAATAATGTTACATTATAAGGTTATCAACCAAGAACTTTTCGAGGCTATGGTAACGTTTATTAATTAGTATTTCTGTTAAATTTATAATCAAATTTATGCATAATGTTATCTGGTATCTTATTGTAAAACTTGGCTACCATTTGGATCAGAACCATGCTACGGTTAGGTAGTACACATTGACTAGTCTAATCCCTTAGTCGCCTATTGATAAAAAGGATTAAGAGGATAGATATTCTGGCCAAATGGCCAGGGCCGCTATAATAATAACTTTGAAAGGTAAATAAATAACATAAACCAACATGGACATCATTAAAAGTAATGTAACAGTGGCTGATCAGAGTGATCTCTGCGATAGATAATAAGATAGCAATAATATAAATAATATTTTAGAATGAATACAGTTAATTATATACCAACTCTTGTTTCTGTCTCTACCTAGGTTTGCTGGAAGAAAACTCTTGAATTCATGAATGAATAAAAATAGGTACAACCTGCAAACCTTGTAAATAAAACTTATATGGATTACTTAAAAATCTAACTAACAGAAACTCTTATCAGGGTTAAGCTCGCCTTTGCCATACATTTTAACTATACGTTAACTTGTATCATGATTTATACGTATGTGTGCAATAAAATAAAAAAATAAAAAACAATCTAAATAATATTATACCTTCTAAAATGTACCCAACTAAAATATGAAACGATAAACCAGTCGAAAAAACAAACGATAAGCCAGATAGAAATCCAGATATACTGGGTCATAGCATTCAATATTGTCAGCAGTAAATTCGCGGGATCTGGGGTCACCTCACGTAGCGTGTTATGACCAACATAAGTTACTACAGCGTTATGAAACTGTAGGACAGAGCCGCCTGCTGATAGTGGAAATCAAATCATATTATTGTACTAAATGGGCTATTTACATGGCTTGAATGATACTTTAATATAGAGTCAGACACGTTTATAGGTTTCGTACACAAAGGGTGCCAATGGGACTCTATTACTTTTTGTATCGCCGCTTTAACAGCATATAGAACAAATGTGATTTGAAGTGTGAGACCCTCGGCGTGTCTGCACTTGGCCATATTATCAATCCTTTCTTGACTTTTCGTGTAAGTCAGGGAAACAGTTATTCTTTCTCGGCTTTCATTTTTCAAAATGTAACCTATTTGATGATATAATAACCAGCCAGTTAGCAACGATTTAACTAACAATAATTTATTACAATTCAATGACAATCAATACGAAAAAACTTTCTTACCTCATATTTGTCTCATTGGCTAGATTTTTGTATGTGTGTTATATATTGAGTAGCACTAAAAGCATGTTATATCACGCGTGTATAGAGCATAAATAAAATGCATAGGTAAACGCATTTACTTAATGGTTCTTTAGTCTATAAAACACAGCCAATGAAACCTAACCTTGAAGAAAAACAAATCCATCAACATTATTGATAATTCTACGTATTAATTGAAGTAAGTTTTTTTTATTTATTTATTGTACGACGGGGATGTGTTTAAATATTAGGTAGATAAGGCCAAAGGTGGGAAAGGAAGCGCACTTCACCCGGAATCCTCAAAAAACGGAGAAACTGACTATCTTACTTCTAAATGCCGAAACACAACAAGTGTCACGTAAATCCAGGTAGACTTTAATAAAGTCCTGCTACCAACCAAACCAAGCAAAATTTTGTACTCTCCCTGGGGGATGGAACCCGGGACCTCTGAATCTGACACCGGTAGGCGAACCAGTAGACCACAGAGGCCGTTAAAAACCTATAGGTGCATTACAGAAAGCTGACAAGTATAACCTTTCACACATAGTACTTGTGTAGTACCTATCTGTGAGCGCGCGCGTCATGTCATTCCAAATACATTACATAATTTTTTAATGAATTAAAGCTTGTTCTATTTTTGAAACACACTATATAATGTATTTGCTTCAGCTTCTGTACTGTAAACGTGCCAGCTCTATAAAATGCACCATACACAAAGTTTGAAGGATATCTATTTTGATTGGATTTGTCATTTTTGAATATACTTGATTGGCTTTAAGCTGGCACGCGGCCTATGCGACACGATTCACAGCTGATACGTTTTTGAAAACTATTTGTTTAGCCCATAACGAACATCATCACTGCATTTTAATTAAAATACATATTTAGAGTGCAAGGTAGCTTACCTTATGATTATTGAGCTTCTTGTTACATATTTTAGGGTGTTATTTTAATGTGATGTCAGCTTTTAATACCATGACTTGCATGACTCATATAAGGTCTGCGATGGACCCTTACAGCCCTGCTGGTGTCTTTTAGCTGACATCTTGAAGACATGATTGTATTTGACAACAGAAATACAAACGCTATATGTATAAAACCAATGTAAGTTCTAGATAAACAGAGATAAGTGCTGTAGTGGTCGCGGCTTATGAATCGACCTCTCCAACTCTGCCCATGGATGTCTTAATAACCGAATAAGGGGTTTCACCAGAAGCAGAGCAGCAGCTTTCTTCTGTGTATTATCTAGACATAAACTGCGATTACCAATCTGCCTGCTAAGCGTGGTGATTATGGCAAAATCCTCCCGCTTTGGAGGAGGCTCTGTCCAGCCGTGGATACTAATGGGCTGTTGATGTGAAGTCATAATACATTTCCCCGTTTGTAACATACTTAGTAACGACCGGCTGCTTCTCTTGTAAAAAGTTTAGTTGTACATTTCGTTTGAATAAATTAATTGTAAGTTTTTGTTTATTTTTATAAATGATGGGTAAGCTTGTTACCTTGTCTTGTCTAGCTCTAGGTTAAAGCAGGCTAGAGGTCCGCGATAAAGCGAGCTTTTATCATTTTATTTGATACTAGCTTTTACTCGCGACTTCGTCCGCGTATTGGTTTTTTGAAATAGGTGCAAGTATTATATTATAAATATTTATATTAGTTGGATATCTGGATAAATTTGACCGATTAGCTCCAACATGGTGTGCAGACACGCACACCGAGGGTTCTGACCCACATTCCCAGACAAAAAATGGTCCGACTCACGTTTGGCCAGATTTTATTATTCATTTATTTATTTACCACAAAGTAAGCACTTAGTATACTCACACCACCTTTGTTATTATACAGGTCGAAAATAACAATTTATAAAAACGTTTCATGTATGGGAAACCCCTATTTTTTTGTTTATTATTAGTCAGGTCTGAATATTGGACCATTCGTAGAAGAGTATCACACTTACAATCATTTTAAATGCGCAATGCTCTTAAAATGTATTACTGTTATTTACTGAAAAAACCCCTTCTTTGCATTGATTCCACTCCATCATCAGATCTTGGTAGTTTTGACATTCATCCACTGCATAAAGAGCACTCAAAATACATTATAGGAACCACGTGTACATTGCGTTTTTTATGTTAAATAACAATGTTTTTTGATTTTTTTCTAAAAAGGATTCCCCTGCCCTTCAATTATTAAAAAAACAAAAATCATGAATTACGTTCTTATCTATTGCATATGAGGAATCTATAATGATAATTTTGACCTTTTATCATGCACGGTTTCAGAGTTAGGTTATACTTTTAATGAAAACTTTCAACCCCTTAGGGTACGAATTTTCAAAATCTCCTTCTTAGCACTAATTTTTGCATCAAGACAAACATACCCTCCAAATTTCATGTCTCTACGATTAGCCGATTAGGCTGTGCGTTGTTATCAGTGAGTCAGTTAGCATTTTATATTAGTATAAGATACGATATAAATGAAGGGCAGTTTCTAGGATTTCTCTCGTGGTTGAAAACAAAATAAAATTACAAAATAAATTTGAAATTGCAATATCGTTAGAGTATGAGAAGCACTTCCGCTTGGCCAATTACAGCGCCTTGCATGTCAAAGTTTTCTTATAAAAATGTTATTTCCACCGTTATGAGATCTCGAGAGCTTGCCTTACCTACTTTACTACAGTCACAGAATAAATACTACGTCACCATTTCTATAGCTTGACTTAAAGATGTTTTGACGGAGCTGCATTTTTCACTAGATTTTTATTTTACATTTTTCACAAGATTTTTATTTTACACTAGTTTTTGCCTGCGGCCTCCTGATAAAAAGAAGTGTTTTGTTACCTATGGCATATTGTTGTGTTCCGGCAATTAGAGGAAATATAGCCAGTTCCTTAGTCCGTTGACAAATCTGATTGAAGTGCCACCGGCCTAATCATACCTTGATACCTGGTGAGATGAAGGCCAAACACTTCCCCGTTATAGAAAAACGTGCTTAACATTGTGTAAATGTGCTTTCGAATTAAAAATAGCGGTACCATTATTTTGATTGTATAACCGAAAATAACTTGGCTTCATCTCACTTAGTTTCAAGGTATGAAAGGCCGAAGGTGGATAAGCTCTTCACCTGGCATCCTCAAAGCTAGCTATCTAGCTAAGAACTGGCTATCTTACCTCTAAATGCCGGAACACATCAATTTAGAATGGTTGTCACGGCGACAGACTTCAGTAAGATGGTAGCAAGCTGGACTTAAACAAAGTCCTGTCACCAACCAAACCAAGCACAATATTGTAATCCCCTGGGGATCAAACCCGGGACCTCTGAATCTGACACTGATGTATGATCCACTACTAAAACTTGTAATATTTTTCTATTAAAACGTAAGCTTCGTGTAAGTCGAGAGGGATTGGTGTAAACTTCAGGTTTGGCAGATGGATTGAAGATCGTAGTATTTAAAATACACTGCTGGAATATAAAGTATAGTACAGCAGTATATATAAGTACGCCTTTGTATTAATACATTGTGTCACCTAATGTTTTTATTGCTCGATGTAATTTCTGCGTAAGTATAATAAAGTGTTCCCTCATTAATACAGAGGTTTCAGCGCAAATAAAAGTCACGAGATTATACAAAGATTAAATTTGACCTGCATAGATGCGGAGATTAGCTCAACAAGTTCAGATTTATGCATAGCTTACCTTTTGATACCGCTGCGTCGAAGCCAGCACTTACGATGGTCACTCGGTCAGTGTCGAGTCACTATCGGTCGTGCTAACTTCACTGAACGATTACAATAGTAACATGACCACGAAAAGTGATATAATGCTTTGCTGAATGAAAGGCTTGTCTAATGTCAGTAAAAATGTAATGCTACCTCAAAGCTCGTCTGGGCCTATCAAAGCCACTGGCACTCCCGAGCATTGACGGAACCCTGTGAGCTTGGTGCCGGCATTAAGTGGGACCACGGTATCCACTATTGTCACTATCTATCCAGTGAAGAAAAAACGAGACAAAAGGAACGTAAGATCAAAACGAGAATGCTATAAGACGTTGTGGTTAGGCCCCAGGAGGGTTTTCGCAAGCCAGATGGATCTTCACAGGTACTACCACCATTGATAGGATTATGTAGCCGTAACTGTCGACTAAAGTTATAGGTTCCGTTGCTCGAGGCAGACCACTAGAAGGTAGACCCCCTCCCAACCTCTTCCAGATTAAATGGATAATTATAGTATTTGTATGAGCCGAGTTAGGGTTAACCTACAGCTGGGTTGGGCAGCAGCATCCAGAGTACTTATCATCAAACTGCGATCACTAATCCATCTGACAAGCGTGGTGATATTGGCGAATCCGTCCTGTCATTTGAAATGATTTGTTCATGTTTGGTGTCGTGTCTTGGGATAAATGGAGATTTAAGTTTTTTCTCGTGAATAAAAGCAAAGTAACGCCTTAATTCTTCACCATTTATAGTATATTTTGTACTCTCGCGATCAGAACACATTGTTTTTATTCTAAAAAACGGGTATTTATCGCGTATGAGAGTCTGTCCGCGTCCACAGGGGGTGTAATGCCTGAAAATACAAAAATGAAATAAGCGAGAAATACCCGTTTTTTTTAATAAAAAATCCGTTTGTTCATTTTTATTTAGCATACTCAGGGCTTGAGCTTTGATTAGGGTTAGGGACACATTACTTAGCGAAATAGTAGCCGGAATATTATACATAATAAATAAATATTCCAGTACGTTAATTTCACACAGCGCCATCTAGCCCCAAACTTAGCTTAGCTTGTAATATGGGAACTAGATTACGGATAGAATACTTAAATACTTTTGTAAATACATACGTACTATATGATACAACACCCAAACAGTAGACGCATCTATATTCATCACACAAATGTTTGTCCTGGGTGGGAATCGAACCCATAACCTACAGCGCATAAGGCAGAGTTACTACCAACTGAGCTATGAGGCTTATTAATAATAATATACATACTTAGTAAGATTATTTACTTTTATTTTTTAAATAAAAATATATGGGAAAGCTAACAATAAAACACTTGTGTCGCTCTGTATAGGATAAAGCAATATTTGAATTCAGATAGCGGGGTGATATCTTAATTTATCAGATTTTATCCATCGCATTAACAAACTTTTTACTGAGAGCCTTTTTACAACCTAACGTATAGATGACTCCCGTTACATCGAGCTCATATCTTGTCGAGCATAGAATTATGTGTTTAGGCTTCATAAGGTCAGAAACATATCTCACAATATAAGTTATCAAAAAGCATTGAAATATTATTAGACGTCAAAGCGTTGTAGTAATTATTTAAGTGATGTAGTTATGAAATAAAAAAAACTGCTTTACTATTTAGCTTCATTATTATTATTATCAAGTCGTAATTATTATTTTCTCCCTACAATTATTTATATAGACATGTCTGATGAAGCAAATTAATATGTAACATACAAAACAAAATTCGTTTAAAAAAATGCGACATTTTAAAGGAAGCAGAAAACATAATTAAATGTAATAATGTTTTCTGCCGTTAAATAATTCCGCTTAGACAGGCGAAATGAATAGAAGTCGATGCATAGCTTAGCTCAATGAAAGCTAGGTATAGCGCGAGTCATTGTTAATGGACTGGAGTTATCGAATAATGAAGTTATGATAGGGTATCGTAATGGCTAAAATATTGATAATGCGGTCACCGGGACGTCATTGAAGGTCAAAAAGGCCACGAAAGCTTTTAAGCACTAGCCAGTTTCTGCTCCCGTTTTTGTCTCCATGGTACTTGAATAAAAGGTAGTCTGTCGTATCAAAAAGTCTTCAAAATTAATGATTCGATCGTACTGAAAACAGTTGTTGCTTAGTGGTAATATAGATATTCCTAAGTAATATCATCAAATTCCATGCATTTTTACTTCCCACGCACTAGTTTTCTCTACAGTGAATCTCGCCTAATGAGAAGTGGGCTACGCTATATTGTATCACGCCGGTCTAGACCGGTGAAGATGGCACCTGAATGCCTTGAACAGGCCCGTGTTGTCATTTTCAGGAATAGACGCAGGCAACGTGTTCCACATCTAAATCGCATTTTTACTCCACTTCTTTTGTGTACAAATAAAAACCAGATTTAATAATGAAACCGATAAAGTTGCGGTTGAGATTCGAGTTACAACTTGAGATTATTTAGAATAATGAAACTGCGAAAGTCAGCATCAAACCCGCAAACGTTTGAGTGTTCCCTTTAAAGTAAGAACGTTAATGTTACTCAGAGGTAACTTCAAACTGTTTCCTTTTAAGTTACCTTGAAGTCATAAAATAGCTGTCAAGCTGTGTCGTGTCAATTAAGTATAGTAGCATTTTATTGGCTTGTTGAGTGCATTTTACAAGATGGCGGGTATTAAGCAGGGAAATGGAGGTAAATGGGAAATAATGGTCCTGTCATAACATTAAAACAATGATAGTGCCGTGGACCAGGCACTTTCAAATGAACAGTCACACTTTTTGGTGTACACTTTATAATTCCTTGCAAAGCGGGTCAACAACAGATACGTTTTGAAATATCTTAAGAATTCTTTACAAAATTATTAATCATATTTTTACTGCTACGAAGCAAAATTTAGATCGTTTTGACCACCAATGTGATTTAGTGGCTCGCTTACCGGTATCAGACCCAGAGGTGTTGGGTTCTAAATCCAGGGAAGACACATTTGCGCATGGTTTGGTTCCACCTGGCTAGCTGCCACCATCTTACCTATGTATGTCGCCAAAATATCTTGAGATCAGGTTAGATGAAGGCCGTCTCGTCATACAATAAAATATTAGAGAAAATGTACATTCGCATAAAATACGTACAATAAAACTAGCTATTTACAAAGTAATGACTTGGGTTAACGAAGGACCGTTTGTAACCTTTTTACGTTTGTAACCGGAGGTATTATATTATCATAGCAGAATATTGCATGATTATTGAATATAACAATTCGATGGAAATGAGCAACTATAGTAAAATGTGGGCTGAGATGCCTACATACTCTTCAGCGTAAATTTCAGCCCGCCCAACCGCCTCTGTGGTCTAGTGGTTCGCCTACCGCAGAGGTCCCGGGTTCGATCCCCAGGGGAGGACAATATTGTGCAAGGTTTGGTTGGTGGTAGGACTTTGTTTAAGTCCACCTTGCTAGCTACCACCATCTTACCTAATTCTATCGCCATAACAAAAAATATAAAAAAAAATCTGCGCAAATTTCAGCTCAATCCATTTAGTACTTTTGGCGTATAAACCATCCAAACTTCCAAACAAACTTTAATTTTTATAATTCCAGTGTTTTTTTAATTATTCAAACCAATTGGGTAAATGCAGAAAGTAAGGTTTTGATAGACATGAGAAAAACAGTCATAACTTTAATATGTACCTGGGCACTTGAAGATAATGGGATAACTGGGACTTGGTTAACAGATGCATTTCAGTACTGACGCTTCAAAAATTTTAGTCAAATGAGTCAGCAGCAAAAAGTAATTGAAGCGAGCACAAGTACAAATCGGATTTGGAGGCGACATTGAAAAATGGCAGAACCGAAATGAGTCCTAAATTGAATGCGGTCCGGCAAATGATATATGGACTCCTGCTGATATAATCTTGTAAAACACGGTTTTAAATGAAAACCAGTACTCTAAATATAGTAGGTACAACTCCACAAACCTAACATCTGATATGTTTATTGCATCATGTAAACTACTTCTACTATTTCAAGAGCCCATTAATGTCCACTGCTGGGACAACCTAAATTGGAGGGTTTTGCCATTATCACCACGCTTGGCAGGTAGATTAGTGATCACAGTAAAGATATAAAAAAGCAGTATCTAGTACTACGCAACTGTTTTTTTCTGGGAGGATTTCTGTTATATTATAATATATTATGTATTATAATAATACATTTATTCAATAAAAAGTACAATTAAACTAACTATGTACAAAGGAATCAGTCAGATTACCGTTACAAACGGCCTATAGGTAACTCAACTGTTCCAGACCAGTACCAGACGGAAGCGTGCCCAAGACACTGGCTGCATTGCCACGCTGAATAGCTATGCTAATTCGCTGACTAATTATAATGTATTATAATTAGTCTGCTATTATGACAACCGCGGTCTAAGGTAGAGGGGTCGATTCCCGCTACGGCACATGGTGGTACTGTGCCACTGTTGTGTTGGCGTCCTATGCCGCATTATGTGATCATATGGATGCCGGTAAGTTACAGGTTGTCAATATTTTTAGTCTATTAAAAACTTTTATCACACATGACAATCTGCCACAAACATAAGTCGTCTTGTACAATACCCATGAATATAAGAGGTTCATGCTAAAGGTTCACTTTCTGTGAAGGCTCACTCCATCGTAGACCTCCTTGCCACGAGATCATGAGCTAACCTATCGTGAATGAAAAAAACACACTGTTATGAATCCCAATACAGCCGTTCTTGCTTCCCGACGAAAAGTCAGTTACATTTAATTTTATGTATGGATTTCTTGCAACAACAAGAAACCTATCGAGAGAGCAAAACTTACTTCAGTTTAATTCTACCTGCACCTGTTGCCTACTTGAGAACTTTATAAAAGTTCTACAAAACGATTTAACAAGGTATTATAAGTTTCGAGTCTTACGTTTCGAGTTCATGCGATTGGATTGGAAATATTTAGTTGCTAGTGAATTCCTCTTATTAAGTGCCAGGTTTGATTTTTTTGAACCTTAAAAGTTTAGTTTAAGCCTTGGATAGTTTGGTATGGATGAAGTCTGCCATGTTATACTAACAACGCTACGTTTATGCGTGAGTCTAAAATTATATCGATAGCATAATCATTGAAAGCAAATAACTCGTGTCAAAAATGAATTACGTTTAGTTTTTAATCAATGAAATAAAGATTTAAAACAATTATTGATACCGTGACTAATTGATTTAATTGATCACTTTTTTGAAAAAACTAGCGATGGGCCCCGACATGATCTCACTTACAGAGTAGGTAGGTACGATAGGACTAAAACCTCTTTTTATCAGGGTCGGCCATTTTGAATATTGTGTTTGAACCCTGCATCGATGAATTATAAAACTTTGTATCGTGTCTACAGGAAGCCAAGTTCAAAATCTAAACCGTTCAGTTGATATTTTGTCGGCTAAATGATGAGCGGCCGGAAATCCGCCCTCGCCCCAAGCGTGGGATAATTGCAGCGCCCTTTGACTTGTGCCGGCGAGCGACACTTTTTAATGAAATATTAATATTTTCCACGGATAAAATACTCACCCGAGACCTTTTCCCGTTATACCTTGAGTATTCCGAAATCATCTCATTCCACTACTCAGGAATCTACTGTACTCGTAAAATTTCAAGTCTCTAGGACCACTGGGGTTGGATAATTGTCGGCTCTGGAGCCATGATAAACTTTGTTATAAGTTTACCATAGCCCAGTTTATCTCAATTCGAAACGACAGGGCAGTCAACCCTGTCCAGTTTGAGTATAGCACTTCTCATAATAGTTTTACGGTACATCTTCAATAGTAGAGATTACGCTAAATAGCAAATTAATTGAAGGAGAAGAATGGTGGATGAACATGATATAAATAAGTTACTCAATCAAAAAAAATGGTCAAAAAATCTAAGAAATTTCTTAGACGTATTTTTTGACCATTTTTTTTCTCCTTTATGAATGTCTTCCTGCCCTTATCCAACTCTTAGGTGGGTCATCAAAACATGTTCTTTCCTCAATGTTTGACCAACCGTCAATTCAGCACCACTCCTCTCAGATGCATGATGGAACACAATCCATCCATCTCTTCTTCCGGTTGATCTCTGCTCCTGCACCACCCGTTTGCATTCATACCTAACATTATTTTAGTTCTTCCTCCCCTCTAAACGCTTCTCTCTAATTTATGCGTTGATGTATATTTACAAAGCTTTCGTCTTACTTCAAAAGAGTATCTATATTTGTTCATAAAATTCAATTACCCAATATTGGAGGAGACAGCATAGTCAACAAAACCAAAAATACTTCACTCCTAATGCGAAAACTTTTATAATAATGTTTACCTACTACTTATAATAGCATGGTACACCGAGCTCCAAACCAAGTTAGATATCTTTGGTACCTAGATAGCGAACAATATCTATCTCTATCTTTGGACACATCGCCACATGTTTTTCAAGCGAACTGGGCCCCGATTTACTACACCCATCGCTACACTATAAAAATGGTAACGTCACAGAATGGCCACTAGAATACCAAAAGGTACCAATAGTGGCCAATCTACGACGATACCATTGTCATAGTGAAGCGATTGGTTTAGTTTAATTGGGGCCCTGGTCGTCAAACGCATGGTTATTCTGAATAACGAGGCGTGCTCGCGGTGTTGCCTACGGAATACATAAAAAATCAATGCACTCTATTATAAGTCTCCATAAATTATTTTCATTCAAAAATCATATTAACATAAAACCATCTTTAAAGCCTATGTCTACTCTAAAAATCCATTCTCAATTTGTGTTTACTATTTTTTAAAATAGGCGTGTAGTTTGAAATTTCCCTCATACATACAAACTAACAAACTTTACCTTTTTTTAATATTAAGTGCAGGTAAAAAGTTAACGCTTTGACAATCGCTCTGCTTAGGAAACTTATTTATCGTATACCTAGGCAAAGACTCAAGTTGCGTTTTTTGAACAACTTTTCATGAAACCAAAGGCGCTCAAGCATAACTTTTAAATGTTTTTCGTCGCATTACCTTAGCTTGATTCACTCTCTACAATGAAAATCAAGACATGTTTTATTTATCTTGTGAAGTATTTTCACCCAACTGCCTCAACTGAGGATAATGTTTTATGAGAGTACTTATTTACATACTCTCAAAAAACTTTTCATTTTTATATTTTTTATTATTCCCTTATAAGGGAGAAGGATACAATACTTACTTATATATAACACTGGTTACGACGGAAGATCAGCATTGTATAATTACTATTTATTTATGCAACAAATGCTGAGTAGGACGCCAATTTGTGGCATCTAACTTGCGAAAGGTAATGAAAGTCACCTACCAATTTGTTACTAGGTCTACTATTTAGTAAATTTGTTATTTGTTTTTTTACCGATTTGATTGTTTTGTTCATATGTTGTTAAAATAATTATTTGAAGTTAATTACTTATATATAACACTGGTTACGACGGAAGATCAGCGTTGTATAATTACTATTTATTTATGCAACAAATGCTGAGTCGGACGCCAATTTGTGGCATCTAACTTGCGAAAGGTAATGAAAGACACCTACCAATTTGTTACTAGGTCTACTATTTAGTAAATTTGTTATTTTACCGATTTGATTGTTTTGTTCATATGTTGTTAAAATAACCTACATTCACTTATTAATATTATTATTGATAGATACTACAAATAAAGTTTTTTCTATTATATTCTATAGACCGTTTGTAACGGTCCTTAAGTAACCCGAATGCTTCCCTTGTATATAGATGTAGGTAGTTAGTTTAATTGCTGGAAAACACTCTCTTTTTTTTATTTTGCATAAATCTTACCTCTAAATGCCGAAACACAACTATTTAAGAATTGTTGTTATGGCGACAGAATTATCAAAGGTAACTAGCCAGGAAAACTTAAATAAAGTCCTACCACCAACCAAACCAAGCACAATTTTGTACTCCCTGGGGATCGAACCCGGGACCTCTGAAACAGACACCGGTGGGCGAACCACTAGACCACAGAGGCGGTTCAGGTTTGTTTTAAAGTAATAATATGAGTATTACTTGAAAGGTTACATGCTTATTTTAAATAATTATAGAGATTGTAGGTAATACCTTATAGGGCCATCTTCTCGTAACAGTTTACTGGTTTTCAGTTTTGCAACTGTCAACTCGTTTGCAGACGCTTAACATTATTATCAAGATTGCGGCGACTCCCACAGCGTCTTATCAACTTCAGTTAAATCTTTCAGATTTTCGCGAAATCTCGTAATAAGCCGTCTAGACGAGCCGTTTATTTAATAAGTGCAGTGCGCTGAATTTTTGTTTGTACGAGGAAGCGCTTGGCTTTCATTTCACATGGTTACAAGTTCTGATAAGGCTGAAGATGGTAGTGCCCTTCACCCGGAATCCACATAACAGTCTGAGGAACCCGGAACACAACATTGACGTGATGATACAGACTTAGGAAAGATGGCCAGGAAGAGCCAGGAGCCAGGAGAACTTGTACAAAGTCCTATCTATAATTGTAGCAGTTGTAATCATAAAAAAAGTTTATAAGTAGGTATTCATCCATAATCATCATTCTTCTGCCCTTTTCCCACGCTTGAAGGGTTCGGCAAAATATGTGTTTTTCTTCCACTCACATTCATACCCATTTCCTCTTTCATACAAACCATCCATCTCTTCTAAGGCCTTTCCCGGTTTGCATGTCCAATCACACTCGTATTCATAACCCTTTTGGTCATATCACCCCTCCTCATTATTCATTATATCATTATCAATTAGATTATCATACCATTATGCATTATATCAATATCCATTCAATAATTATCCATTATATAGATATAAATATTTTGCTAATCTAGTTTGGGGCTAGATTGCGCTTTTCTGCTTACATTGAATGTCTCGTATTAGGAACAAGCCAATGTACCAGATGGGATTTCCCATCGACAAACAGCAGCAACCCGACATCTTAAAATCCCAACCAACATTCGTCCCTTATTTGATTTATTTACAAAAACGTTGATACGACTTTTATTTTTATTTATTTATTGATCACAGAGTCAACAGCACTTTAAACATATACAAATATAACAATATTAGGCTAAACCTAATGCCTATTATTTTTAAGAATAACAGGTATATATCGTACAAAAAGTATGAAATACTAAACAAAAATTAATTTGATTTAACAGAAAAAGCAAGTGAAAATTATTCATGTGTTTAGATGAAAGAGTGTGTGTGGGTGTGTGAGTTTGTGTGAATTTGTGTGTGGGTGGGTGAGTGTGTTTTTTATACATATATAAATAATAATAATACAATAATATTTTTATACATATAATATACCACTATGTGTTTTGTAACAGCATGATCAGTGGCTTTCCGAAGGTCGCTCTACTAAGATGGAAAATGTCAATTGAAGCAAAAAAAAAAAATACTACTAATGACGTACGACTCCATTTTGAGCATAGTTTGTAGTAATTAGGTAGTGTGTTGTGTGCGTTTACGGGGTGTAATTAATTGTAAAAATAGGGAAGTTAATTTTATGCAATTAATCTTATCATCACAGACATCATGTAACGCATTTGTAATATTGTGCGCCGATCTTTAAGTTGTGTCAGCTTATGGAATAAGCACGATTACTCATAGCTTATCTTCTCATGATAAGTGCGGTAATTTAACGCCTTAATAAACTTTGTATGAACTCAATTGATTCAATATAGGTTATGTAACAGGGCTTCCATACGTTACAACAGTATTCTAATATACTGCGAACATACGAGAAGGACAGAACTTTTAGGCATACAGGATCCGAAAAGGAACGATTAACTCGCAATAGAAACCTAAATTCCGATACGCTTGAGTGACTATTGAGTCGATATGCTTGGACATCAGCATTTTTGAGTCAAAAATGACTTCCAGATCATTAGTGTCTTTATTACGAACTAAAGGTACAGTATCAGCGCTTTGTACGTAAGGAATAATCAGACCTTATAACAACGTAGAGACTTCTTACAGTGATATTTAAAGTGTTAGTGACATAGTGACTCACAATGTCACTAACACTTAAAATATCACTCACGGGCTCACAATCTGTGAGCCCGTTCACTGTGTGAATAGGCCCACTGAAAAAATATTATTTCTGATTCGTTGACATTTTATATGTATTATAAGATAGAGGTTTATTTCGCTTGAAGTCTGAAGCTTTCTTTAGTGCTAAGAAATATTAAACATTAAAATTATTATGCGAATTTTGTTTTATCGATTCTACTTCTTGTACCTACTTATTTAATTAGTCACTATGCTGCCTTTCCTTACTAAGTTAATTCTTCCTCGTTTGTATTTATCTTGCATGTGTTCGTTATCAAATAAATGTTTTTATTTTTATTAAATATTGGACGTCGTAAAAATTTTGCACGCAAAAAAGGGCTTTTACAAACAGGGTTTGATGAACTTTCAGCGTTCGATATTTAATATTTAAATAACAATGATGACCTACGTCATGTTAGAGTTATCCTGTCAACCCGAACGTTTATGTTCACAATTTATTATTATTACTGAAATGGGAAAATATATGCTTCCATGATATTCAATTCGGAAAGAAATGATAAGAAAGTTGCTATAATAAATGATTGCGATCGTGAACGTTTTCCGTTGTTTTCTCAGTCTTCATCACTCCGAATATATTCCCAGCTGCGGAACCTTCAAGGCAAGTGAAGACGTGACTCGCTAAAAGAGACCTGTGTAGCGATTCTCAAATACTAGGAATTCGGATCGGAAACATAACTTTGTGTCGGATCCGACATAAATCAATCCGATAGATATCAACTATTCTCAAACCATTTTTCTGAAAAACTTCTGTGGAATTCTCGCAAACTCATGTAATTTTCTTTGGATGTCGGAATCTCCATCGGAATTTCGCAATTGTTTTTTTTTTTATTAAATTCAATAATTTCCCGAAAGTTTGAGAATAATAGTAGAAGGCTTTATTAGAGGGCTTTGTTAAAAATCACAAGTAATTTTTAAGCAGTCTATTGTCTGTCAAATCAGCGTCTGTATTTCCGGTACCTTACGGTCGTAGGCCTCACCTTTGCCTATGCAAGTATTGAGGTCAAAAGCTGACCCGTTATAAATTAAAAAGTACCAACAAAACGATTTTAAATTGGTATTTGGTAGATAAAAGTGAGAATCACGAATTTACGATATTTTACAGGTTTTACTATCAGATGTTTATTACACAACGCTCATCGCTCGACGAAATATTTACCAGCTTTACGAGCGCTGGCCACAGGCAATAAAAAGGTGCTGTTTCGGGCTGTTACGGTGGTTTTATAATGTTTCGGAACTTGTTACCTTGCAAATGTAGGAACCTTATTTTAAACCTGTAAACGACGGTTTTTGGATGTTTTTTTCTACTAGACTACCTAACACTTTTTTTTGTCGTACGATGGGGAAGCACTTTTCCTTCATCTCACGGATTTCAAGTTATAAATGACTTGAAAAATCAGGTGAGATAAAGGCCAAGCTCACTCTTGTTACTTCTCATTATTTAGTCCTAGTTACTAGGATAGTAGTATTAGAGGTAGCCTATGTCACTTCTTGACAAACACAACGACACCTCACATTTCCAAATCCATCAAACCGTTAAGCGCATAGTCTTCAATAAATGTATTGAGGTGACACGTGACCCCAAGGGTTGGCTCTTATTTTGGTCAACCAATTAGCATAGCTATTCAGCGTGGCAATGCAGTCAGTGTCTTGGGCACGCTTCCGTCTGGTACTGATATAGAACAGTTGAGTTACCTATAGGCCGTTTGTATCGGTCCTTAGGTAATCTGACTGATTCCATTGTACAATAAATGTATATTTGCATATGTGAGTCTGCAGGTAACAAAAAACAGGGCAAAAATAACCAAACTTTCCAATAAACATCCGAAACGAGATTATATGAATCCCTGAAAAGGAACAAACTTAATTCAAACCGGTACAAATCTTGAACTTAGTTTCACTGAAACTAACTCCATTACGGGTAAGTTATTGCTAACTTAGGTGACCGTTAAGTTTTAGAAAATCAGTCTACTCCATTCGGGTTGACCTCTCTTGCGTATATCTTACCCGTTTTGTTTACCCATTTGATTTAATAGAATCGTCGAAACATGCCATATCCATTTCACGAATAGCACCATTTCATGTAACATTGATTTACGCGAGGATTAAACCTTTATGCCTCAAGAGGACGAGCGCAATGCAGTGCCGTGTAGGCTATGCTCCTTGTGGATGTGACCGCAGTAATGCATTGTTATAGGCAAGATATGTACTTAACATCAGGTGGACTACTTCCTTGTTCCGTCTCCTAGTTGCATAAAAACATCTTTTTTATCAATAAATTAAAATCTCATTAGTTAACAGAATAACTCAACAGAACTACTGGTAATCAATGAAAGTGGACTACTTCCTTGTTCCGTCTCCTAGTTGCATAAAAACATCTTTTTTATCAATAAATTAAAATCTCATTAGTTAACAGAATAACTCAACAGAACTACTGGTAATCAATGAAAGTGACAGTTGCCGAGTTCTTTTGTCATATTTTGGTCTTTCAGAATCGATAAAAAAACTAAATATATTTTTTTATAAACAGATTTTGTCTATGTCTACTGTTTTTTTTAGGCAATTACTGCGTAGGTCACATCCACAAAGAACATAGCCTACAGGGCACTGCATTACAACCGTCAACATGAGGCATAAAAGTGTTATGCCTCACGTGCCCGTAATTAAACCGGCAACCATACCCTTCAAACCATGTACATAGCAATGCTGCTTGACGGCCGAAATAGGTGTAGTGGTAGTATTTTTTATAAATTTAAGCAGGATGAGTGTTCGTATTATTTATTATTAGGTACAATGTTGCTATTAGTGAATACCTATAATTGGCTAACTATTTATATTTAAGTTTTTAAGGAAGTTTTTTGTTGGTTTTCCGAATTAAAATAAATAAATAAAATAAATTCTCCGGACGAGCCCTTACGCAAGGGGCTCTGCTACTCTTATAACCTTAAAACCTTCTACTCTTTACTAGCAGAGCTAGTAGCTAGATAATAAAATGTGATTGTTCTATCAATTCACTATCCCCATCAGAGTGGCATGCACTGAATTATTGAACGGCTACCAAACGCTTTTAGTCAAATGCAGTAATGCCACGGTAAGGGGTTTTCACTCGCTTACCGCCGTGAACTAGAACGGAAGGAACATTTTATGCAACATTAGTGAAACGGAACTGGGTTTTTTTATAGTACGACGGGGATGTACTTGGCCTTCATCTCACCTGATTTTTAAGTATGATATGGCCAAAGGTGGAAGCGCACTTCACCCGGAATCCTCAACAAACTGAGGAACTGCCTATCTTACCTCTAAATGCCAGAACACAATTTTTTTTAAGAATTGTAATTATGTCGACAAAATTAGATAAGATGGTCGTAGCCAGCCTGGCGGACTTAAACTAAATCTTACCCAGCACAATACTGCTCCCCTGGGGATCGAAGCCGGGACATCTGGATTTGAAATCGGTGGGTTGAACCACTAGATAACAAAGAGAGACAAAGTGATCCTAAAAAATATTACTGAATAAATATATTTGACTTTGACTTTGACTTTAGACCACAGAGGCGGTTAACAGGTAGTATTAATTTCAAAAAATGTTTAAGTAAACATTTTCATATTCCACCAATCATAACAACAATTCTTAAATTGTTGTGTTCCGGCATTTTGAGGTAAGATAGCCAGTTCCTCTGTTTTTTGAGGATTCCGGGTGAAGTGCGCCTCCACCATCGGCCTTATCTCAACTTGTAACCAGGTGAGATGAAGGCCAAGCGTTTCCCCGTCGTACAATAAAATAAAAAAACTACGAATACGGTAGTCTAAAAATTTGAGGTCTCTATGACTTCTGGATTGGGCTATGCGTTGATTGTTAGTCATCAGATTATATTACAAAAGAATTAAGAGAAAGATGATTTGAATTTAATGATGATTTTTAATTATAAATGGGCGGAAGATTCGGCGCCTTCTGGAAAAGCTCGTTCTATCAAAAACCTCATCTTTGCTCTGACCTAGAAGCTGGCTAACCCTTCGTATACATAATATAAAAATGAGTAATTGAATGAAAAGATTGCTGCGACATTTCGCCCAAACCATCCATATTTTTGATAATTCGCTGAATACTTTGTGAAGTATTTTTAAAAGGTTGATTCGATACCTGACTGAATAGACAGTTAATTGACATGACTGTGAGGCGGTGTTGCCATTTTGTGGGCCATTTTGATTTATGAGCGCATGAGAGTCATGGCCAGATAAGAATTAAAATGAAAGGGAGCGGAATAAAATATTTTGGGATTTTCTGTGACCCCGACATTGGCAAAGATTGATTGATATACCTTTGCAAAATGTTTAATGAATTTAAAAATTAAAAGGGAAGATATTCCCATGAGATAATTCGATCTTAGTTCATACACTTTTACGTGAATTTACAGGACTATGTATCTCAGTATAAATTTTTATGCGTATTTTAAGATACTTGGTTTCACAAGGGAATTAAGGTAAAATAACGAATAATGGATATTTAAGACAAAAAATAAATTATTACCAAACCTGATAAATATTGTCTTGTTTTCATGTAATTTGCTGTTTCTTTGAAGTTTTGAATATTTATATAATATCTTAAAAATAATATATACAACTAAACTAGCTGTGTACAAAGGAAGCAGTCGGATAACCTAAGGACCGTAACAGACCTATTCATATTATATGTTTAAATAAATTTTACAGCACATTAATTTCACACAGTGCCATGTAGCCCTCAACTAAGTTACAAAACATAGCTTTTAATATTGGTACTAGATTTTGGATGGAATACTTAAATATTTTTTAGATTTTTTCTGTTTAATTTTTTTTTTATTGTAAAACATATTTTTACATTTGTGGAGTTGGATATTTGCTATCTGATCGATTCGATCGCTGCAAAGCAGAAACAGAATAACCAATCAGTTTAAGTACATTGTTTAGTGAATAGAACCTAAACAAAGGTTAAAGAAAACGTTGAGCACACCTGCCTCAAGTGGTAAAAGTCCCGCGTCCTGAAGAGATCGGTTCTCACAAGAGTGTTGACAAAGTACTTCGGAAGACGCGACGATCGTGAACTAAAACAGTTTTACCTGTACCCACAAACTGTGGGCCCTGATCTTAAAAATACCCAGTAATACCGCTCTCTCATACAAATGTAGTTCATCGTACGAAAAATAAGACGGTGCAAACCTAATCTAGGCATGCTAGGTTCAATCCAATTGAACCTGCAAAAATCCGCGTATTTTACACATGTTTTTTACATTGAATGGGTAAGTTATTGACCTCATAACTTGCACAGAAAGGGTGTGAGGACCTACATTATACCTCATAGGTTTTTAAATAGAACAATTAAGTTTTAAAAGCACTCACTTCTTTCATGAAGCTGGCAGACTGGCAATCAGTGCACAGTTTAAGCCAGCTGTCATATCAATTTTTATTTATTTTATTTGTTGTAGGGGTGAACTAAGAAAGGATGCCCAAGTGCAATCACTTGAAATACAACAATTTTAAGAAAGGATGTTTGTCAATTTTAAAGGAATGGTGTGTACAAATTCCCGGGAGTTTGCTAGCATTACCCAAACTAGACAATGATTTACGTAATTGCAACATTCCATGATTGTCCTCTTGTACAAACAAACACGCATCACGTTATTAAATATACAAGCATATGATATTAGTTTATGTTCCGGACGACACGTCGCTTGCAACCTGCAATGCGAAATTGAGTTCGCATTGCAAATTGCAAAAACAGGAATGGAATGTAAGCATGAAAAATCCTGAAAAGACAAATTCATTAAAAGTTTCTAGCAGGTACAGAGTATGGAAATAGGTTAGAAACCAAACAAAAAAGGAGTTACTGTAACTTTACAGGAACTCCTTTTTTGTTTGGACGTGGCGTCATTTATTTGAAATGGGAAAGGTCTTGACCTCATGGCTTTGATCCAAATCTACGATGGAGCAAGCTTTTCCTAGCTGCCTACAAATACCGCTGGCACTTTCACCCACCAGCGAACTAGACTTTGCGAAGGGTGTAGGTAAGTCAGGCTACTTAAAAATAAGTAAGTTATCAGACTTATAAAATTACTCCAAATTGCTACATAAATTGGTTAACTACATCCGGCGACTAATTGAGCAATAATTGCTTTAAATAAGGAATTACGTAATTCAACCGTAGCTATTAGTGCGGGTCGTAAATAGTTTAATGGCGTTTGAATGCCAACTCTAGCACTGGCTTGGTTTTAATTACAATTTGTTGACATTTTACCTTAGCCCGAGTCCACACAGGTAGCTTTGGTAGCATTAGAGCTAAACTAGCTAAACTAACGCTATTAATTCGTTTTTTTTTTCAGTCAATGTCCGGCACCATGCAGTTCGCTATTACTAATCTACCACAAAAAAGAGGATTTAAATTATTGGCCGTGCATTATCGGGTACTATAGGCCTCTAAGCAAAGATAAAAAAATATGATATCATTGCTATCGTTATGTCCGTCCAATATTTTTTTTCTATGGGTTATAGAAAAAATTTACTGTCTAACGTCCAACCATGGTCCAACCATTGAATTACTTAATACATAAGCACGCTTAGGAAGCTCTATTATTATCGAAAGAGTACTTCTTTACTAACAAAAAAACGCAATATTTAATAGACGCTGTTCCTTAATTACAATAGTGAAGCTCTTTAGCTCCAATATTCATGGCAATATTTTTGATATGTAATTTTGATTTTAAACTGGGGGAACCAGAACTGAATCTATACAAGCAAAGACTCTTTACAGAAAGAGTCAAGATCTGTAAAATAAGCATATGCGTATGGCATGAAACTGGCGTACCTCAGAATATAAAATGTTGAATAACTAATCCGATAAGTTCCTTCACAAACATATCAAGAATGTGTGTCTCAGGAAATACAGTTATTTTCGTCAATTTAGCAGCAAGGCTACATTTAATAAGCTACGCTACACAAGCATTCCTTGTCTGTGTAGCTTACGCCTTAGACATTATACGGAGTTTTAATTTTAAGATTGGTGTCAAGACGACAGTCATTTGCAGTATTAAAAAGTTGACGTTAAAGCTGGACTGGTTGTAACAGAATATTTAATGTTCAACGGAAATTAGTCGCTAAACGACACCTATGAGTGGGAAGGGTTTCAGTTGTAGTATACGCTGATTTCTATTTCTGATTTGTTTTTTTTTTTACCACGGGGAAGCGCTTGTGAACTGACTGCGTTACCTCTTAATGCCGGAACACAACAATTTTAGAATTGTTGCTATGGTGACAAAATTAGGTTAGGAAGTGGTAGGTAGCCAGGCTACTTAGCACGGGATGACGGGAAAGTGCGTCTTTATATTTGATTGGGCAGTGTATGAATTGGGAAAACTTTTTCGTCCATGTAACCAAAGTTGCGATATTATTTTGAACTCCATCAATACGTACAATGGAAACGAAATACCAATCCTTCAAAAAGCAGTTTATATGGACGTCCAATTTCCAATCCCGCTATTCCCAAAGGACCTCACAGTCCGAGCCAAGTGACTCACCTGTCACGTATATATTTTGTGAGATTAGCCGTTACAAAAATTGCTATTTCCGTTTCCTTTTACTACTTGATAAGAAGGAAAATAACCAAAACCTACGTAAAAACCCACAAAAGTGTGAATATAGATACTGCGGTCTACAACTCGCCTGCTAAGCGTGGTTATTTTGGTAGAACCCACCAAAATTGATTCAATAACAGTGAAATGTAAATATTACCTAGTGCCTTTCAAACGCGTTCCTTCATTCTTGATTGAGGTCACCTACCAAAGAGCTGACTATCTGACTGACTGACGCACAGCCAAAACCAAAGGTCCTAGTGGTTACACTTATTTATTATATTTTACTATGGAAAAAGACAGTACATTAATTAAATTAGGATATACACAAAAAAATTGCAACAGTGATGACGTAATGACGTACTCCGTCATAAATTCGAAATATATGCTGTCAAATATATTACAGGACAGGACACTAAATATATATTACAATTAACTCTGTCTTAATATAAAAAAAGAAATAACATTTTAAGACACCCCTGGGTATACAATATTGTGATAACAAATTGATGTGTTATTTATTACAGTAATAAATATTAGTATTTCGGATAACTCAGATTTTGGGTGCACTTTGAAATAGTTTTGGGCTATTCCCACGGGATGATGGGAACGAAGACGCAAGCGTTTGCTTGGTGATTAAATATTTAAAATTAAACCTAAAACACAATAATTAAGATCGGTAACTTCATTATAATTTTACAAGTGTAATTACAAAACAAGTCTCTGGAGTGCCACTTACCTCGGTACCTCTCAAATAAACATATTTATGTACTTCCCGTTAGTGGTAGTATACACTTCCCCACGGCTTTGCCTCGATGTTGCGTCAAAACATATATGTATAGGTAAGGGTTGGAAGGGCAATATTTTTCAACTCTGATCCTGCACCCTTATGACTTAAGAAATATCTGTGTTCTACATTTAATTAGATACATTGACTACGACAATTTACTACATGTAAATAAAATGAATTTAATTAAATTTGAAAATGAAGGTGACTCAAGGACCAGCTCTTATTTAGGCCAGCGAATCAGCTTAGCTATTCAGTGTGGTAATGCAATTAGTGTTATGGGCACTTTTCCGTCTTGTAGTAGTCTGGAACAGTTGAGTTACTTATAGGCTGTTTGTAACGATTTTTAGGTATCCCTTGTAGGTACATAGTTAGTTTAATTGTACATATTGTTTTTAATCATTTATGAACAAATATTTGAAAACTGAAAAAAACATTCATTGTACAGCATAATAATTTATGATCATTTTCAATGAAAAATATTAAGGTAACAGTACACGGTTGGTCCTAAAAAGTGATCTCTTCCAGACAACAATAAGATGGAGAGGTTAGTAGAAGCTTATCATAATACTATCAATGTCAATGGTATCATGTATTAATTTAAAAATTATTCTTATGACATGAAAGTAACTATATCTGTAAGGATAATCTTTTTTAAATTTCTAGCGCTTCACTTTTTTTTTAATTAATATCGATATTTAGTTATGGAAAATAATTTTCCCTCCCAAACAAAAACTTACGACACATGGATATGCCATTTTGATATGAAGGACAAACAACGTTTGTATGGAGTGCAAAGAACATTCTTAACTTTGACATAGGTGAATGTGTAAATAAAAAATAAATAAATATTACATGTTTGTCCTGGGTGGGAATCGAACCCACAGCCTACAGCGCAGAAGGCAGAGTTATTACCAACTGAGATATGAAGCTTGCTGATCATATCTAATTTTGTGTAATCATAATTTTCATTAAAAAAAGCTAAACACTCGTATTTTTTATGAGAAATCATACAATCAAACTCATCCGAAACAATTACCTCTAGAACTAACCAGCATACTGAGACATGTTATCTGGAATAAATTGCGTAGTAGCATGTACGCGCGTGAACTTTTTTGATGATTTTTTAAGAAAAATCAAGAGGTGCAATGGTATTTAATGGTATTTTTTAATAAAATGATACATAATTACCCCATTAGGACAAAGCCATAGAGCGAAGGCGGACTGACACTTTGAACAAGCTTATTCATAAAATTTAGATGTAGAAAAAAAGTTTATTCAATTCAAAATGTTATTTTATCACTAAAAAATCGTTCAGATTGCAGTAGCTTTCTTAATAAGTAGCTATTTCAATTTATTTTCAAAGGTGATCATGACGAAATGTGGTCATGCGATGCTAGTAAAAGATATAAACTTAAGTGATGCCTGCTATTTACCTAATACCTATCTAAAATAGCAGCTAACAACCAGTGAAAGCAACGGCAACGATTACCGTAAGCGGAGATAGAACAGATTAGCGGATAATGCAACGTTGACAGCTCGACTTATCTCACTGATTAGTGTTCTGCGTGATTGGAAACGACTACTTGCGAATATCACATGCTAAACTGAGTTTATTCTCTTACATGTATTAAGTATACTATTTCGTAGACGTATTACATTTTATTTCATTTAAAAGAACGCTAAGGCCAATCACTTTACCGTTGTGAAATAAATTAAAGGACAGATGGTGATCATAAATGGAGCATAATTACAATCTCTTAGTCTTTTACATATTAAATCTAAGCGATTCACTTGTATGACTCAGTACCGCTGTAGACTTCACTCACCCGATCTTGTCCAGGTGCGATGGTAATATATATTCCAGGGTTTTTTACACAAAGGCTCAACAATTTATATGTTATTACAAATAAAAAAAAACGTGTTCATAATCTAGTTCCCATATTAGCTATGCCTTTATTAGGGGCTAGATGGCGGTATGCTAAATTCCTAGTAATATTTAATTTATTCATATTATTTACACAACCTTCAAACTATGCAGGCTGTAGATATTTAAATAACCATTTCCAGTTTCAAATAAAATTAACTCAAAGTAACGCTCTATCAGGCCAACAAAAACTAGAGATTGTTAGAAGTTACTCGACTTAAAACACGTACCCAGCTGTAACTAGTTCGCAACAGATTTCTGACAATGTGAGTTCTGATAACCTCACGTTCATGTGAGTTGCCAACTCTATTACCTGCAGAGTCCACAGCATCACATACCAAGGCACTGAAGCAGAACAGCAAGTTTACAACTGGTTGAAGGAAAAAACAACCGAAATACGACCTTTCGAGTGTAACGTTGCGTCTAGCGCCGTTACCCAAAATTAAATTATGCATACGGAACCACAAAAATAATATTTAAAAAGAAAGGATCTTCTGTGCCTCCGTGTACCACGTGACACCACCAGTTTATTGTCAATGCACTGAGAGATCACTCACTACTGCTTTCGCGTGTGCACGTATATACCTCATTATTTAAAGTACCTACGACTTTCCAAATTTGCTCAGGATCCCTCTAGGGATCCAGTACGGGAGTTGGAGGGATCCAACTTTTTGGTTGGATCTTACCTACCTACCTGCCAATCTCGTAGTCGTTCCCGACACGACTGCTGGACTTTACTACAGATCTTCCCTCAACCCTGAGAGCTGGAGCGTCTACCTACGACCGGAAGCAGCCTGCTGGGGACTCGCGTGCTCAGGCCGGTGATTTGGTGGAAATAGCTGTTGAGTGCGCAATCTGCGCGGCGGTGTCATTTTTATAAGGACATTAAAAGTGAGGCTGCTAAACCCTCTTTTAATACCCACGATACCTACCTACCTATCTGCGACCTGAAACGTCACACGAGATTTAATGTACTCAAACCGCTTAAGCTGCAGGCCATTTTAATGTAATAGACAGACATACATACATACACAATCAGGAACAACATACACTCCTTCTAAGGCAGTTTGGTAAATATACAAATACGGTTTTTACTAGAGAATTTAACTCTGACTATTATAAGCTTGCATCGTATTAAGATCACTTTCCAGGGGGACAGAGGCACGTCCAAACTTACGGCACATGCCTACAATTAGCAAGTATAAGTAAGTAGTGCTAGCATTCAATACGTGATAGGACAAACTTAGCGGAATACAACGAGACACATGCTATTCAGATTTTTGGTCATAGAATGCGCATATTAACTTTCCGAGAAACTGAATAGTTCATTGAAACGCTCAGCATTCGCAGTTGGCTATACACAGCTTCTATAGCAAGTTCTAAGTATCACAATCATCAACAGTCTCTCCACACACAAATCTCCACTCACGGCAGGTGAGTTGGAGACTACAGAAGAGACACCCGATTTGATTTGATTTTAAATGAATGTGAGTCACATTTAAATTTAAATTAAACATGAGCAAACCTTAACCCCCAAACCCACTCAGTACGAATATTTAGGACCTCCATTGTGGGCTATTACTGCGATCACCAGTCCGCCTGCCAAGCGTGGTGATAACGGTAAAAAGAGGAGGTTCTGTCCAGCAGTGGACACTAATGGGATGGTGATGTTGATTAAACCCTTGAGCTCCCAACTCAAACGCGGTTCTCTTAAGATGTGGTAAAACTGAATCTTCTATCTAATTAAATACAACCTACCATCCTACATCAACATCCATGATTTGAAGTGGTTATTTTATTCCCTTTAGGTAATTTGATTCCTTGGTAGGAAACTAGAAAAGACGACAAAATTTTGAGGAAGCTTTTTCGTGATGAAATTATTCAATTTAATAGTAGTAGAGCCCCATGTGAAAAGGCTCGTCCGGGGAGGTACTACCACCATAACTATTTCAGCCGCCAAGCAGCATTGCTGTATTCCGGTTTGAAGTGGTTGCTGGTGAAATTACGGGCACGCGAGGCTAAACACCTTTATGCGTCAAGTTGACGGGCGCAATGCAGTGCTTTACAAACCTCGCGTTTTACAAACCACGTGCTATGGGTGGGGATTATGTGCGATTGTCAAATTTTGAGAAAATTTATATCCAAATGGTGGTTGCTGGCTTTGATAAGGATTGAGATGTCTCTAGAACGCCATACCAATGTATGTTTGAATATAATCAGATGGGAGAACCGACAACGAAGTAATAGGGTTCCATTGGCCACCCTTTCGCTGCGGAACCCTGAACATTCCCACCTGTCTTAACGTCAAAAACATACATCTGAATTGACTTAACCATGCTATGTTGTAGCCATATCGTAGAGGGTCTACGGCGTAGCAAGTTATAGAGCTGAGATACGAACTTGTAACAGTAGCAAAATAACCAATTATATTATTTTCTTTGATACGGTATATTTGATATTTTAATGTGAAAGTATTGTGTTTTTAATGTTTGAGCAGACTTTTTCCGAGCAGAAAATTTGCTAGAGACACTACAGTGTGCCCGCCATAGGATCATAGTATTTTATATGTAATTTAGTACAGTTTACTGACTTAATACTGCCAAATTAAGTACTTATTCTGAATGCTAAAGGCACTGAACAAGTTTTCATACATTTTCCATAATGTTCTAGATAGCGACTGTAGGTGGCATATTCGTTGGTAGCCACAGTTAATCAAACAAAAATAAAGAAAGGTATGATACCTTTCTTTATTTTATAATCAATCGTTTTCAGTGCCTGCATCATTTATGAAAGAATTTCGGTAAACTATAAAATATAATAACTTGATTATTAAAGTAAAGTAAACAAGACTTGTGATCGATCTTCAATAATCATAATATCATAAACCATGATTACCATAATACAATGCCTAAATGCTAAAGGCACTGAACAAGTTTTCATACATTTTCCATAATGTTCTAGATAGCGACTGTAGGTGGCATATACGTTGGTAGCCACAGTTAAACAAACAAAAATAAAGAAATGTATCATACCTTTATTTATTTTATAATCAATTGTTTTCAGTGCCTGCATCATTTATGAAAGAATTTCGGTAAACTATAAAATATAATAACTTGATTATCAAAGTAAAGTAAACAAGACTTGTGATCTGTCTTCAATAATCATAATACCATAAACCAGGATTACCATAATACAATGCCTACCTAGTGCTGTGTAGGCAACTAAGCAGCAAATACTCTTCCGAGACGTACTGTCCCGGGGCACTGTCCAGTACATATACCAACGCAGTTCCTGGATCCATTGTACTTGTGGATCCTCCTTTGGGAGTGAGTTAGCGGAGATTATGTGGTGTTTGGTTAGTCCGCGGCAGTACTATCAATTAACACCGTGTTAACAAGCCAACATATTGACTGATTTTGCCGCTCTCCAGCCAAGGAAGCCTATTACGGTTCAGGAGATACAGTCCGCTGACAGACAGACAAACGGACAGTTAGACAGATTTGGTACATTGGTAGAATAAAAACAAAAAAAATCGCGGGATGATGGTAACGAAATCCCAAGTCACCTTTGCTGGTATAGTAAAGTAGATAAGAAATTTAATTTAATTTTCTCATAATAACAAGATAAAACTAACTACATTACAGGTAAGAAACTAACTAGAGAGGAAGATACAAATAATGAAAAAAAACTACATAAAGTAAAAAGTAGGTAAATAAAGCTTAACATAGTGTAACAGCCATTATCTAACTTATTATATGAACACCTACTAACACAATAATACGTTATAGGCCACAACACAACATCGGTGTGAGCAAAAGATAGACGATTATGGCGGCTGATGGGAATCGATTCCGAGCGAGTGAGCCATTTCACTTATAATTGAACACTTATCTACTTATTAATAATGAAAGTAGATACTTTGGCTATTAAGAGCAAAGGAGAAATACTTACTATCATCTATATTTATATCTTAGAAGATAAAACTTAATATTTGAATTAGATGGGAAATAGAGACCTTCAAAGCGCGAGCGCCAGGGCTTTCAAGAAGGCCCATTAGTAGTGCAAAAGCCTCATAGCTCAGTTAGTAGTAGCTTTGCCTTCTGTGTTGTAGGTTGTGGGTTCGATTCCTACCCAGGACACACATTTGTGTGATGAATATAGATGTTTGTTCTGTGTTTGGGTGTTGTATCATATAACGTATGTATTAACATAAAATAAAAGTATATATATTAGTATTCTATCCGTAATCTAGTTCCCATTTTACAAGCTATCTTTAGATTGGGGATAGATGGCGCTGTGTGAAACTTATTATTATTCAAAGCGAAGAAAAACAAAATTTGGAAATTCCTCTAGCGTATGTTTTTATTATGCCTTTTGACTATCTAATTATGCCTGCAAAATATTAGTTGAATCGGAAGTGCTACATTGTGCAACCGGGACCTCTAAATCTGACACCGGTGAGCAAACCACTAGACCACAGAGGCGCTCATTAGTTTCTCCTAATCACAGCGCTCCTCAGTTTGTTGAGGATCCGTCTCCACCTTCGGCCTCATCTCAACTTATCACGTTACCAGGTGAGAAAAAAGGCCAAGTGCTTACCCGTCGTACAATAAAAAAAAAAAAGTTAATAAGCGGCTTCTAAGAAAACTCGCTCTTTTGTTAATCTCATCTGCGTCCAGGCATATCTTGAAAATCGATTGTAAGCCGTGTTTTTGTCAGGTTCCGAAACAATGATCAATACATTTTCAGACAAAATAATAATAATGTGAACATCCAGGTAGTATTTTATGGTTAGTTTAATGTTTCGAAACTATCACCAACCTTGAATTTTTTAACGCATTTTTCATTTATTCAATAAAAAGTACAATTAAACTAACTATGTACAAAGGAATCAGTCAGATTACCTAAGGACCGTTACAAACGGCCTATAGGTAACTCAACTGTTCCAGACCAGTACCAGACGGAAGCGTGCCCAAGACACTGGCTGCATTGCCACGCTGAATAGCTATGCTAATTCGCTGGCCTAAATAAGAGCCAGCCCTTGGGTCACGTGTCGCCTCAATCAAAAGCCCCGCAATATTTTTGAAAACCCGGAGGGCACCGGCTCCCCACGGAACCAAGGTCTCCACCCCAAAAGGCTCAAATAGGTAAGCTCTGTCGAGACCACTATATTTGCGCCTTTTGTGATCCTCGGCCGAATCAGCCGCCGCACCAGCCCTAACTGATGTCCCAGGCAGATGAGATGGCGCTAGGGTGTCGACGCAGGTAGCGTTGAATTGAAACTGCCTTTAGCTTTTGACATCTAGGTTTGTCTAGCTCTAGGCAAGAGCATGGATGTGGTCTACGATGGACGAGCTTTCCAGAAGACACTGGCTCTCCCGCGTTGGACTTCAGCAGGAGTCTGGTCGGTAGCCAGTTGCACCTTGACATGTCCATTTAGCCGTAACAACTAGCAAACACCACAGCCCGGAAGACTAGGAGGTAGACACCTACCCCTAGATTCTGTAAGTTTTGAAGGCGCGTTCGAATATCATAATAATTTCATTTTATGAGAAAGTGGTGCTCTTTGATTTAAAACAAGATCGAACTAAAATACATTCTGCTTTAATGTGCAGCTGAATTTGATATCAAAGGTGTAGCTGTGAAAGCGATGCGATGCATTTTTCATTCATTCCGCAACGTAATATCGAAATGTGAGTCGGCTCTTTTCATTTCGACGCAATAATACTATGAAAGATTATTTTCCTTAGATTTATTTAGTTGTAGCTTCTGCGCGCGGTTTTGGTGCGGGTGCGTGTTATCTGGTACAGAACAATATTTGTGTAAAATTCCAGCTCAATCCGCCGGTAGTTATTGCGTGTAGGAGAAACAAAGAACGAATTAATTTTGTATGGTCATATCCCATTCGTATGCCACAGTTTTCGAACACAGAACAGTTTCCGTTTTCGTCTATTATCGATCGCCACCAGTGTTGGCAATGAGGAATATTCTTTCAGGTTGCCCCAATGGTAGCAGTTGTTATGTGAATGATATATCTATCTAGTTAAAAAGGCATATTATAATACAAATGAATTTCTTACCGAATTTAATGTTATTGACAAATTAATAAATATAATTATACTGTTGATATAATTTAAATCAAACTAAACTGTTTTGAAGTATAATTTATTTAAATCTATTGTTAATTCCAGATGAATTTTATTTTTCAATCTGATTAATATTATTCATTTATTCCTTGTTTCTTTATTGACTTTTGATATCTTACATTGTATGATGACTTTTAATCTAAGATAATTGTGTACCAAATGTTATGTGTGTGTGCTTTCAAGCAGAACCTAGTTCTTTTTGAATAAGATTTAATACATATTTGTACCTAGGCTCTCACTTAAACAATAAATGAATTGAATTAAATAAATTGATTTTTTAACCGACTTCCAAAACCAAAATAGGAAGTAATCTCGACTAAATACGACTTGAGTGTTTGTAACGCGATTGATTTCACCGCCAATTTTGAATTGAGATTAAAAGTAGTATTTTAACAAGTAACAATTTGGTAGTTTTCTAATTGGCCGTTTTGAAATGTTTAAAGGGTCGGCAACACGCGAACGAGCGTCCATGGTATGAAAAGAATGCTATGTGTCATTTTCGGTCAATCCCCAATCCTTTCAGTAGTTTTGGAATGAAAAAATAACAAATATTTAAGCAAACTTTCGCTTACGAGTATATAAGACTAGTACCTATGTGATCTTAGCTATAAATTAATTGTGTACAAAAAGGTTGCTTACCAGAACCGCCCCTGTGGTCTAGTGGTTCAACCCATCGATATCAGATCCAGAGATCCCGGGTTCGATCTCCAGGGGAAGTACAATATTGTGCTTGGTTTGGTTGGTGGTAGGACTTTGTTTAGGTTCACCTAACTAGCTAACACCATCTGATCTAATTCTGTCGCCATAACAACAATTCAAAATTATTGTGTTCCGGCATTTAGAGGTAAGATAGCTAGTTCCTTAGTTAGTTGAGGATTTCGGGTGAAGTGCGCCTCCACCTTCGGCCTTATCTTAACTTGTTACCAGGTGAGATGAAGGCCATGCGCTTCCCCGTCGTACAAAGAAAAAAAGCAAGGCTTTAATTGCATTTCTGAAAAATCTTTAAGTACTATAGGTACATGTTCTAAATTCTATACAAGGCACATGCCTTGTATAGAGGTATGCAAATCAAAATGTAATTCTGGAAAAAAAAAAGTTTTCTCATACTATTGCACTTTTTCACATATTTCAAAGTCAAAGTCAAAATCAAATATGTTTATTCAGTAAGATTTTTTAGGATCACTTTGAAACGTCAAATCTACCGCCTGTTCGGAATCGCGACCAGCACACAAGGAGAAAGGCAAGAACCTCGGGCTAGTTTTTTTTTTTCATGATCCATTACAATAGCTTAAAATTATCTAATACTAATTACAATTTATTCACTGGAGCAAATTCATTTTTTTTTAATGCCAGGCTTTCTTATCTTGTAGGTAATCTGAAATTTTATAATAAGCTTTCCTGGATAGCTTTTGTTTTACAAAATTTTTGAATTTATTATTTGACAAGCTTAGCACATCACTTGGCAATTTATTATAAAAGCGTACAGTTTGCCCTATGAACGATTTATTAACCTTATGGAGCCTAGTTGTGGGAACAGCGAGTTTATTCTTATTTCTAGTATTATAATTATGTTTATCACAGTTTTTGTCAAATAAGCTTATGTTTTTACGCGCATACATAATATTTTCATAAATATATTGGCAGGGCATAGTCAATATATTTATTTCTTTGAACTTGTCTCTTTTATGAAAAACTCATTTAAGAAAAATTGCGCACCACAGACCCAGATTATTTCGATTTTAAATTAGATTATTCCTATCCGATTATACTGGCAACATTTAATATGAATTGAATTTGCCATTTTTAAAATAACATCAAACTACCTTTCCCGTAATCGCACGTAGATAAAATATACAAAAGTAAGGTGCTGCCTTCCTGGTTCCTCCCTTCATAGTCGGCTTTTACGACATCTACAGGCTTAGTTAGAAGGGTTGATTCGTAAGCCGCGACCACCACGGTACGTCCAGGTATATAATATAAAGCGGGGATTAAATAATAACAAGCCTCACACCTCAGTTGGTAGTAGCTCTGCCTTCTGCGCTGTAGGTTGTGGGTTCGATTCCAGCCCAGGACAAACCTTTGTGTGATGAATATAGATGTTCGTTCTGTGTTCAATTGTGGTATTGATAATAAGAAAGTATGTATTTACAACAAAAAAAAGTATTTAAGTATTATTTCCGTATCCAGTTCCCATATTACAAGCTTAGTTTGGGACTAGATATGATGTGTGAAAGTAATTTCCTGTAAAAAAATATATCATAGAAATAAAAATAGTAGTAATGTGCATTATAAAAGGATTTGGGTAAATTCCCTCGGGATGATGGGAACATTGTCTCGGGCGTTTTACTAGTGATGGATACATTTCCGTACTAGATGTATCGATTGGAAAGCAGGGTCAACTTGAATAACAAAATAGTCGAGGAAATTCTATCAATTCCGATGGCGGGTCGATCTCACCACATCCGATATGGTTAGAGACGGTTCGGACCGGAGTACTGCATTACTGCTGAATGTTGTCACCTCATTTGGAATTCGGCGGGAAAATTGTTAGGAATCAATTATAAATTAATGAATTAAATCGCACGGAACCTTTTTTTTTTGCATACGGGACTCTATTATTAAGCCTCCGCTGTCCGTCCTTCTGTCTGTCGGCTATCTCTCTTGAGCTGTATTAGGCTGACGTTTAAAATGTTCACAGAGTGTGTATTTCTATCGCTATATCTACTATTATTCTATTCCTATTTCTGCCGCCAAGCGGCATTGTTCCGGATTGAAGGGTATGGTTGCTATTTAGACCTCAAGTTGACGGGCGCAATGCAGTGCCGTGTAGGATATGTTGATGTGAACTACGCAGTGAGGCATTGGTATAGTCATGATGCACTTAGCATCAGGTGGGCTACTTGCTTGTACCGTCACCGAGTAGTACAAACAAACAAAAAAAGTGATCAGAAGAGATGAGAAAAAAATCGAAATGCCCTCGAAATATGCACATATAAGGACTATGATGGATCTAGCTCACTCAGACTGTTAATATAAGCTCTCTTCTTATACAGCATGGTTAATAACAGTTGACACAAGAAATTTAAAGCGAGTACAACGGGCGGACTAGTAGACGTACGGCAGGCTACAATCCGTACCTTGTAAATGTTCCATTGTGCCGAACAAATAATTTCGCCTCTACCTTTATCATGAATAGTGGTAAGGAATGGAATTCCTTGCCTTCTTCTGTTTTTTCGCACGAGTACAATCTTGGAGTCTTCAAGTCCAGAGCAAATAGCTTCCTTTTAGGCAAGCGTGCTCCATCTAAGGCAAAATCTTTACTTGTTTTACATGTAATCTGGTGGTCAAACGCTCGACTATCACCAATCGAAAATAAAAAAAGCGGTCTTGTCGCTGTATAGCATTGCGGTATTTTCCACGATTTGTATCAAAACCGTGGATAAAACCGCCGCTACGCCGAGGTGCCGTGGAAAACCACACATCGAAGTGATAGTGTAAAATTTATCTAATCTTTTCTCAAAAGCTCAGAAAATCTGGTCCTGCAAGATACAAGTTTAAATCACTATTTGTGAATTTACTTCTGCTCCAATCATAAAAACTTTCACTTAAAAATGTAAGAAGGATATGTATATTCTATATTAAAAAGAAGAATACATGAGTCGGTCACAATCCACGTTCGAAACATGAGCTTCACATTGCCCGACGACCCCTCGTTTTGATTCTATTTCATTGTTATCTATTCTGTCCCTATTCGTTTGTCCAATAAGCTTCTAGTTTTAGTCCCCAATAAGCCTCTAGTTCCGTAGCTCTCTAGAAGTTTGCAGGAACGTTAAAACTTCGCCAAGGGCCATCCCAACTTGAGTGGTTATTAATTTATGGCGAACCGTCGTCGGGAGGTGTACGTCAGTCATTTGTCTAAGGCGGTCGCTTGGTGAAGGTACGTTTTAAGCGCTTTTCAATATCGCCATGTCATGTTAAAGTGTTTCATGGCATTCGACGCATGAAAAATCGTAGTTATGTTTTTTTATTTGTTATTTACCAGACCGTTACAGAAGGAGAGTTCTGAGTGGCTAGCCATGCGGACTGAAACAAAATCCTACCACCAACCAAACTAAGCTCAGTAGTGTAGGTACTATTGTAGGCTAAGTTTTCCCGTCAGCACTATGGAACGGGTATGGAACTTTTAAAAGTAAACTGATCACATGATTGCGTACTTCAAAATAATATGTTATATTACGCAGGAGCTATTTACCGTCCCGAAAAAGAGCTTAGATTTTATGAATAACTGCTCCTCAATTCGATAATCTTTTTTATTTGTACCCGATATTGTCATTTAGTTCTATAAACAGCTCAATCGTTACAAACAGTATTTCATGATGGAGTAACACAACTTAACGTAAACGAAACTCAATTATTCATAAATATTAGATCCTAACAAGTAGCATAATTATTTGTTAAATCTTCACCCTTTCACGGAACGTAACTTACCGGTTGAAATTTAATTTATTGTTTGAAATGTACAAATAAACAGAATTACATTAGCACAGTTATATTTTAATGTATTTGTTGGAAACATCCCAACACAAAATTACGTTTTTTATCTTTCTTAGAAACATATATCATCAAACAACACAAACAACATTAATTCATAAAATAAAACATTACATTCTGTAAATTCATTCAGTATTCAGTATTCATATAGATATAAATCAATTCAGTATTGTAAATGTAAGGTACGATTTTAAATTTATTTCTTTGTACAATTTTAGTCAAATGTATATACAAAATGTACATAATAATTTTATGACTGAGCGTTTCAGCAATTTTTTTTAAACATGACGGCAGATTTTTGAACAATTTTGATCGCGATTTTCATACTTCGGATACACCGTTGCGAATCAGGCAGTTGCAATAAATAACTGTTTTTTGGAAAAGAATGTTGAACTACCACCATCTTACCTAAGTATGATGCCATAACGACAAATATAACTAGTAGAATTGTTCTACATGAATCTACATGCCGGAACCCCTTCGGCCGTCTACGAAACCGGAGATTCGTAACCAGTTACGAACTAAACATAATTCGTCCTCGTACGATACCAGTTACTAGAAAACACGTATGCTCACTTACAGGAAACTAGGTTCCGTAGGAAGAAACTTGTAGTGAGTTACAGAAGGGTACTTTTGTATTCTTCGGACGTAACTAGACAGTGAGATTATCACAAACCTCTTTAGAGATTTATATGCAATGGATACTCTAGACAGCACTTAAGGAAACTCTTTCATGGACTGTTTGTGACAATTTATTCTAATAATGTAATCTTATTATCGTTATTCCAGATTGTGTAAATGTCCTGTATCCATGCAGTATTTTTTTTGTTTTTATCAAGTCTCAAGAATTAAGTTATTTTTTAATTTAATTATAATTCTATTGAGATAATGTTTTGTTAAAACAATAATATATATTTTTTTATTGCTTGAAAGATAAACAAGCGCTGATTTTATTTGTTTTTACCAAGTAGAAGGATATTTTTTTTTTATTTCATTAAAATTCTATTAAAATAAAGTTCTGTTAAAACAAGAATATATATATTTTTTAATACTAGAATGATAAACGAGCGCCGATACTACCTAATGAATGACACATACGGGTATTACTCCTCTATTAATAGATGATATCATTGTCTTTTATTAATAATCCCGCTGTCCATGTAATACGTACAACTAAAGATTATTATTTCGCTGTAACATGGTTACGAATTCAAAGTCAAGTTTCCTGTGAGTAAAAATACGTGTTTTCTAGTTACTAGTATCGTACGAGGACGAATTTTGTTTAGTTCGTAACTAGTTACGAAGCTCCGGTTTCGTAGACGGCCGAAGGGGCCGGAACAAAGTTGAGAAAAGATATCCATTCCCTTATTCCGTTGATGATTCCGGGTGAAATGAGCTTTGGCCATACCTGACTCCTGGTGAGATGAATGGCCAAGCGCTTCCCCGTTGCATGATTAAAAAAGGTATACAGCGCTACCACAAAGGCATGCGTTCTTTATAAACGACAAAATATGCGTTCCTTCCTTGGTTTACGTTAGCTCCATTTTACCCAACTGCCTCGAAAATCATGACCCTCCTTGGTTGTGTTTTACGAGAGTACCTAATGTCTATGTTTAATTTCTTTAAGACACTGCAGCCCTAATAAAATGGTGGATTTTTAGATATGAGTTATAATATATAGCTAGTTTTGAAGGTATATAACTGAAAGCATCGAGAATTATAAGAATTGAGCACCATCCGTGCTCAATTCGTACAATTCTCGATTCACTTGCAGTTTGTATACCATTTTGTTTGACATAATGGACCATAGATCATGTTAAACAAGTGCTTCTCTTATACTATAGTTGTCAAAGATTGGCAGATTCTGACTATAAATTATAGTCAGAATCTGCCAATCTTTGACTACATTTATTAGATTTTAACAAAATATATGTTTTAAACGTGTCCGGTATAGTATACTACCAACATATTAATAACGCCTTTTTGACGAGTTCCGATAAGGTGTCCGTCCATTTAGTTACAAGTTTATAACATGAATCATGAACTTGAGTGCAAAGTTGTAGCAAAACTCGGTAATGTCGGACGAGAAGAGAAATTACTGAGATACTGTCAGAACACGAAAATAATATTTTAAGGGTGCTTTCTGTTTTATCCCGGCTTTCTTGGTCTATACGCTGAACATAGCGAGATGCATGGCGCTGGACTTTGGCGGGTCGTTAGCCACGCGCACCTTTACAGGTCTTGTTGAAAATTTTACCATTGATTAATCTAAACCCGCACCTGTGGTGTAGTGGTTTGCCTACCGGTATCAGTCCCAGAGGTCCCGGGTTTGGTTCTGTTTTTTTTTCAAGTCCGCCTGGCTAGCTACCCACTATCTTACCTAAGTCAGTTGCCATAACATGAGTTCAAAATTGTTGTTCAGGCATTTGAAGGGAGATAACTAGTTCCTCTGTCTGTTGATGATTCCAGATGAAGTGCGCTTCCACCTTCGGCCTTATGATAACTTGATGGCAGGCCAAAAGAGATCAGGGTTAGATGAAGGCCACGCGCTTCTCATTTCATATTCATTTTAATTTCCTCGTTTAATAAGTAAAAAATGGTATTTGGTAAAAGTTGTAGACTGTTAAGATTTACACTTCCATAAATCTATGGTGTATATTGAAGCTACACTAAGTTTTATTGACTTTCTTAAATTTTGTAAGACGTGAATATAATAGTAATGGCTTCACATTACTTTTATGTTCAGGTCTGGTAAATTCTGAATGGTACGGACATTTAACGAGGTGAATTGGTGATGGCCATTTGACCAAACGGGTTATGAATGTGTGTGGTTGGACATGCGAGCGAAGCCCGAAAGAGATGGATAGACTGTGTGAGAGAGGACATGGGTATGAAAGGTAAGATTTATAGAATAATAGGAGTGAGTAGAAGAAGAGAATTTTGCAATTATGCAATTATGTTGTGCTGACCCCATCTAGCGGACGATAAGGACAGTATAATTATGATGAAGTTCTTTCATAAATATTTATTATATCCCGATATATACAAATTAATAACATAATTATCAACCACCTGTTTTATAATTATGTAAAGTATACATATGACCCCCCACTCGATGGACCGACGACATTGTGGCGGAGCCGATGGATAGAGGAGGCTCATGTTAGCTTTTTGTGGCATCAATTGGGGGGCATATGCTCAGCAATGGACGTGTGTGGGCTGATATGATGATGATGATGATACATATCAGTGCAGTTAATTGTACCAATTAATACCATGTCAAGCTTGCCTGGCCCTGACGATCTACCAGCCTGAATGGAGTATGTTACAACTTAACATTAATTATCCGAAGTGAAATATGGAGGCATACTTATCTACTCTAGATATACTCGCAGATTGAGTTTTGTAACGGATTTTGTCTATAATTTTATTAGGGTTCCGTATACAAAGGGTACCAACGGGACCCTATTACTATGCCTCTGCTATCCGTCCGTCCGTCCATAAGTCAGTCTGCGGCTTTATCTCATGCGCCGTAATATGTTTAGTTGAAATGTTAGTGTGTTTTTCTATTGCCGCTATAACAACTAATAATAAAAAAATAAAATGAAACGATTTGATTTTAGCTTTATCGTAAAAGTAGTAATGCTTAATAATTACTTTGATGAATATCATCAAATACAGAAAATCGGCCAAGCGTGAGTTGGATCCACACGACTACGCCATAACAAAATGCAAAAAGCCAGCATGTCATGCCTTGATGGTTGAATCGGAACCCTCGGTGTGCGTGTCGGACTCGCACTTGGCCGATATATTTTTATATTTCTTCGAATGTCTGTACATTAGCTACTCAATAAAACCGGAGCTTTTTATACGTTCATGACTTGTCATAACTTGACGTTCAATTTCCGAAATCAAATTAAATATGGTAGGTACTTGGATACAACGCCGTAATGAGGTTTTAAGCGAAGTATAGGAACATGCTATGGTGGGTAATTACATTTGAAACATCCACTCGGCCGACGTAGAGACGTTAAGGTAAGTCCCACTTCTATTTAGGTATGAGAAGGCTTTAGGTACGTATTTACCTAGTTATAAAATGTAATTTTCGAGCCAAGACGATTCGTTGGTTTGGTTGGTGGTAGGACTTTGTTTAAGTCCGCCTGGCTAGCTACCACCATCTTACCTAATTCTGTCGCCATAATAACACTTCTAAAATTGTTGTGTTCCGGCATTTAGAGGTAAGATAGCCAGTTCCTCAGTTTGTTGAGTTGAAGTACGCCTCCACCTTCGGCCTTATCTTAACTTGTGTAACCAGGTGAGTTGAAGGCTTACCCGTCATACAATAAAAAAAGACGTTTTTTTCTGTGTGTTCTCTAAACAGTAAGATTTTGAAAGTTCAATTTAAGTTTGAGTATTAAGAAGGTACGGCATTTATTTGATATATGTGATTAAGCTCATCGCAATAAATATATGCATATATAATATTTGTTTTTGATAGGTACCTATTTAATTCTTCGTGTTTTTTTTGCGCATCGTATTCATATTATCATATCGTGAATTTGAGCGCCATATGTGTGAGCTTACTAGGTACCTAATGTAACAAAGAACTATAAATAAAATTTACGTGTAGCTGACAGACTGACTGATAGTCAACGCACAGCCCAAACCACAGGTTTTTAAACCTTACAATTTTTGAGTAGCCTCCTGTTTCAAGTGTATGGGTGCAAGAAAGGTACAACGAAAGGATTAAATAAAACTCCCAGATGATGACGGGAACAAAACCCAGGTTCTAATAGTAATATCATAGATGGAATTATTAATAAATTTTGTTTAATAAATCATGTATCTCTTATACTTGTTCCCCAAAAATATTTTATTTGAGTTGAAAGTACAGCTGAATCATTGCCTTTTTTTATTAAAATTTTGCTTATTTCAGATACTTACTTACCATGTTTAGTATAATATTTTACCAAAAAAACTTTTACCTAAACAAAACTACAACGATATTTATTTTTAACCCATGCTGGGTTTTCAAAGTTAACATATGAAATCCAATTACTCACTAAAATAAACCTGCGAATCAGCTTATGCGTATGAAAAATAAATCCTAAAATTGGCGTTAGTGCTCATATTCTTTTGATTCATCACGTGTAGAAAACACGGATTTGAAGTAAACCTATGCTGGGACAAAAAGTTATATTCCTGAAATATCATGATAAAAAATGCAAACTTTTATCAACGTACCTTTTTTGACGCAAAGAAATGACAGCTACCGCTAAGCACACATAACTTTCGAAAGCAACTTTATTCAAAATTGGAACGCCAGCCTCGCCGCGCGGGAAAGTTGCTGTGAACTGATGGAAAGCGCGCGAAAACTTCTCTACTTACGCTGAGCTCTGACCAATCACAGCCGCTCTACGCCTCCGCCAAAATCCTCCAGCCAATCACGTTAAAGGCGAACCACTCAAAAAGTTTAATCGGTTTTTCATGTTGACACGAAGCCATTTGAAAATTATCACAATCGGGAATTCCCAACACACTTTTACACACTAATCGCTGGACCTAATTTATGTGAGTGGAGGCACTTCACGACCAAGTAGGTATATAAAATTGTCGTGTAACTGACAGACTGACCGATTCACTAAAAATCAACGCACAGTCCATACCAGTTAGTCAAGAGACTTGAAATTTTACTGGTTTCCTTTTTAGTGTAGGTGTGCACTAAAAAAGGCTTTTAGAAAATTCACACGTGATTACGGGATTTAGGTTCCAGGAGCTTCACATATATGATAATTATATGCCCAGAGATTCAAACAGCTATCAGGCCATTTAAAAAATCGTAAGTTATTTTAGTTTTTCAGTGTGTCGACTGGACCCTTATGACATCTTCCTTAAAGCGAGACTACCCCAAGCACAATATTGTACCCTCTGGGGACCGAACCCGGGACCTCAGTATCTGACACCGGTGGGCAAGCCACAAGATCACAGAGGTGATATTTAAATCAGAAAAAACATATTTGTTTTCATAATTGACACAAACATATAATAAAATTAAGAACACAGGTAAGACTTCACAGTGTCGATTTATCAATGTTTACTGATGGTTTACCTACCTATTTCGGGTGAACAATTCTAGTAGGTACTATTGTTATTATGTGACAATACTTGGAAGAGTAGGTACCTACTAAACAAAAACATGGGAAAACTGTTATTGCTCGGAATCAGTGCAGAGAGACGCAGCAGTAAGTTTAAAAGCATCGTTGTATTCATTTATTATTTTAGAATGAAACAAGAAACATTAACAATTAGAAACCACAATAACAAACCTATTGTCAAAGTCACTTTCACATTTTTTCTTTTTATTAACCTAATTTGACGTAACGATAAGATAAGATAAGTTGCGGGGTAACATTACAATTTGTCAGATATCTATTTTGAAATGTCATAAATAAGGATGAGGCACCAAAAAAATTAAGAATCTATCTAAAATTCATCTTTAAATTGTATGTCATTGATAGAATAATATGCATTCCTTAGAATAATTTTGCTTAGGTTACGTAAAATGTAAATGTAAACGTAAAAAGATCCCGTTTCCGCACTTAGACTCCCGAGTGGTCCATTGTGCGTGAGGAATGTCCGGCTAGTGTAGCCAGCCTAACTCTGACCACAAGCGCAGAATATTCCTGGGGTCTTCACAAGCTTCACGGAGTGAGCTCAGGTTGTTAAGGTTTCCTTGCGTTGTGCTGCTACTCCCACACATTCCAGGACTACGTGGGCAGCTGATTCCTCTTCGGTTAGACACCCTCTGCAAAGGAGGCTGTTTGTTGCTCCAATGGTGAACAAGAGTTTATTTAGCTTAAGTGTTTATTTTAGGGCGTAGCTTACGTTTCAACAAACTTATATTGGTTATTGATTTTAATCGACTGCAAAGACTTCGAAATATATAATGTTGCGCCCAGCGACGAGGCTTCAGTACCGTTCAATTCCGCAGTGGTGTGAAGTGAGCCACAGTCACTTCAATCGTCATGGTATTCCGTTATTACTGAGTTACATTACTGCATTGTACAAGGAGAAAATATTCTTCGCATAAAACCGGGTAATGTACTAAGAAACGTTTATTCTTTGTACATTACCAGTCTTAGATCAAATGATATAATTTTAAGAGGTAGAGCCGCTTGTAAAAGGGCTCGTCCGAGGAAGAATTACCACCATACCTACCTATTTCGGCCGCCAAGCAGCATCGCTGTGTTCCGGTCGAAGGATATGGTTGCCGGAAAAATTACGGGCATGCAAGGTATAACACCTTTATGCCTCCAGTTGACGGGCGCAATGCAGTGCCGCTTAGGCCATGTACTTTCGGGACATGACCTACACAGTAAGGCTGTTTTTTTACTAATGATGATAGCCAAGCTGGACCATAATGGGTAACATACCTTTAGTTTATAACCTCCTTCGCATAGCTAGAGGCTGACTCACCTATAATGAGGTGCTGTTAGTATTTTTCATAATAAGCGCGCGACGTGGGTACACAATGGATCGCTAATAAGGGGTCTGTTTGTTCTGTCTGTCTGTCTCTAATCAGCTCACTCACAATCCAGTCTTAGTTGCACTCCTTCAAGAAACCTAGTATGTTTCTATTTTGTCTTTTACACAGTGAAATCGAGCCAACAACTTAAAGCTTGTATTATGGAAACAAGATTACGGACAGAAAACTTAATTATTATTTTAGTACATTCATACATATCATACAATACAACACCCAAACACAGAACAAACATCTATATTCAACACATAAATGTTTGTCCTGGGTGGGAATCGAACACAAAAAGCTGAGAAGGCAGAGTTACTACCAACTGTGTTCATAGCTTGTTAAGTAATCTTTTATATATTTATACATCTAGGAGACATCGATCACATCTCTTGCCTTTAACAAAGCCTTACTGCGTATATAGCCACAAATAACATTACGCATTTACCTACACGGCACTGCATTGCGCCCGTCAATTTGTGGCTTAAGTATAGGTGTAAAGGCTCGAGACTCGAGACTCTTTAAACCTCAACACAGCAATGCTACTTGGTGGCGGAACAGTTATATTCTAGCTATATTACACGAAAACACAGAGCAAACATCTGTGTTCATCACTCAAATACTTGTCTTTGGCGGGAATCAAACCCACAACCTACAACGTTGAAGGCAGAACGACTACTAACTGAGCTTATTATCATGGTCATATTAATAAGGATTCTCCCAAACCTCCTGTGGATATCGTAAAAGGTGATTAATCTATTATACGAGGAGATAGCGTCCATCTTAGTAATAGCAAACGATGACCAACACGCCTGACAAGCGGGGATTTTATAGGAAATCGGCCTATTGCGTTCTTTGGGAGCCTATTTCCTCTAGAAGACTATAAAGAGATGTGATAATGATGATTATGAGGGCGCTTATGTTAGTAAACTGCCGCATTGAATATTTTTATTTTTAAATTAATAATGTAACTTACAAGTTATGTCGTAATCTGGATGAGTGTAGCATATGAATATGTAACCTGGGTGTGTATAATCGAAACTCAAGCAATGATGTCATATCAGACTTGGAAAGAAAACTAATAATGTTGAACAATTTTCCTTACGGCGTAGCATAGTTGCTACGGCGTAGCCTAGGTGCTACGGCGTAGGCTAGGTGCTACGGAACATTCGTCATATTCGTCATAATTATGTATTATGTACTTAAAATAAAAACTGACCATATTTGCAATTTTAAGTTTTTATTCAGGATATGGTTCGAATTACAAAAATCTTAATTTTGAAGTAACGCAATATTTCCGTTAGGAAATTCATGAACATATTTTTCTCATCATTAGTCTTTTTCTACTTGTAAGTGTATTTGTGGTTATTTTTTTATAGCTGCCTTACCCGGATAAAAAGAAGCCTATATACGTCCCGAGGATACAATCTATGTTATCCATTCTACCAGTAAGCTGTGATGATGAAGCAAACAAAGCTGCTCTCGATCTTTTAATAGTAAATTACACGGAATGGCATGGCGTTAAAATCTCAATCATATTACCGACCCAAAACAACAAGTAAATATTCGTTAAAACCATTGATAAACACAGAAACAACAAGTTCAATGTAGTTTTTTATGATATCACCGGCAAGCACCTGGCCTTCATCTCACTTGCTGAAGAATTGGCTACCATACCACTAAATACCAGAACACAACAATTTAGAATATTTTTAATGGTGATAGACCATAGACCAATATTTTTAATGGTAAGATGGTAGTCAGACTTAAACAAAGTCCTACTACCAACCAAACCAAGCACAATATTGTACTCCCCTGGGGATAGAACACGGGATGTTAATATTAGTATGTTGTCTTATGTGTTTGTCTGATCCTCATACACTTACAATGTAAGTAAACTGTTTACAAGAGAAGTGATCCCTCAGGACAGGTACAAACTGTAGACGGACGCGCGCCCAAGATACTGGCTATTAGCCACGCTGAATATTGATACTCTACATGACAGCCACTTGGGTCACGTCACCTAAAAGTCCTAAAATCCCGCTAGCATATGGCTATCAGCATCTTCATTCCAGTATTAAAGTGATCTAGGTACCTCTTAGTGGCCTACCCCGAGCAATGGAATTGCTAGCGGCTACGGCTGAACGATTATAGCACAAGTTGTAGGTCTTGTAAAGGTTCACCTAGCTGGTGACCAGGTTCCGTCGGTGTGCAGGTTGCCTTTGATAGGCAACTTCTGGGAAAACTCGCTCCATCGTAGACCTCTTGCTCTTGCTTCTTCTAGTCTATAAATAAATAAATGAAAAACATCATCTTACTTTCCAAGAAAACATTATTTCCTAAAATAATTATTTGTATATTTTTATTATATATTTTAATGCCATCAACAGTATGCGATGAATCGTAACTGGTTCTGGGAAAACTAGCTCCATCGTAGGCCTTTTGCCCTAGTCTATAAATAAATCAATGAAAAACATTATCTTACTTTCCAAGATAACATTATTTCCTAAAATAATTATTTGTTCATTTTGATTATATATTTTAATGCCATCAACAGTATGCGATGAATCGTAACTGGTTCTGGGAAAACTAGCTCCATCGTAGGCCTTTTGCCCTAGTCTATAAATCAATGAAAAACATTATCTTACTTTCCAAGATAACATTATTTCCTAAAATAATTGTTGATATGTTTTTGTTTTACCATGGTAGGAAATGTAAACAGTAAACAGTATGAAATGAATCGCAACTGAACCCTCATCTCAGCCTTTTGACGATCGCACTATTTATCGATTTGATACACTACTGTCATTGGAGCGTAAAGGTACAAGTTCGTATTCGACTGCAAACAGCAGTAGCAGACGACAACGTCGAGTGACTAAACTCGTTCCTATACATTGTGTTATGTTGTGTATTGAATGTTTATGAAGCTATGTCACTGTCGCCTGCTGCTGCAGTCTGCAGTCGGCTTTGAACTGGTACCGAAAAAAAAAAGTTCATCCAAAGCAACTTTTGGTAAACCGTAGATAAGTCGTAGTGTTGTTGTTTACACACGTCTTACTGTGCACTGCGAGATAAAGTGGCATATTTTGTCATGCGATGACAGTAAACGATAGCAATATATTAGTTAAGGCTTTTCAAACAAATATCCACTCTAATTTAAGAAATTAGACTTGAAATGCAATCTAAGCTATTAACGTTTGTTACGACCATGACAGACAACGAGTAACTGGATGAAAACTGCTGCTCCGGTGCCTTTTGGCGGAGTTTTAAGACACATCCGGGCGGATGGTGCAAAATCCTTTGTTTTTTTTATCTAAATCATCAATCTATGAAATTAAAAATGATTATAAATACGTTAACTCGACCAAACTAGATGCGTAGATCGCACTTTGAAATGAAAGCGATCGCTCTGGTGGGTCGACATTTGAATATTTTCGCTTCGCTACGTACATTTAGCGTAAATCATCCGAAACATAGCAAGCAGTGACTGAACCAGCGTCCATTTTCAATGTGGTCCAGGCCACTGCTACCTATTCTGGCGACGCATACACATTCGTATAATTGTATCTCAAACTTTCGCCAGCTCACGGCGACAATACACATTCAGACAGTCACGTATCTGTTTGTGTATTAGTTTAATTTCAAGGTTATTTTACATGGAATTTAAAATTAACTACAGCATTTGTGCATCTGTTGCACAAATTGTTCAAATGTACCATGGGATTTTGTGTATTTATTTGGGGACATAATCAATATAATTATAGAGGCTATCTTACCTTTTTGAGCCTTTTGGGGTCGAAACCTTGGGTCCGTGGGGAGTCGGTGCCCTCCGGGTTTTCAAAAATCTTGCGGGGCTTTTGTTTGAGGCGACACGTAACCCAAGAGCTGGCTCTTATTTAGGCCAGCGAATTAGCATAGCTATTCAGCTTGGCAATGCCAGTGTCTTGGGCATGCTTCCGTCTGGTTCTGGTCTGGAACAGTTGAGTTACCTACATGCCGTTTGTAACGGTCCTTAGGTAATCCGACTGATTCCTTTGTACATAGTTAGTTATTGAAATACAGGTACCTATAATGATATACTAGTTGACGCCTGGGCTTTGTTCCTATCATCCTGTACCGATTGCAGTGCCGATTGGATAAATCAGTAATCTAAACAAGGCTAGTAACAGCATAATGACCATACACAAAAAATCGGTCAATCAGTTTATGAGGAGTTTAATGATTTGTAACACACGTACAGAAGAATGATGTAACCTATATGTAAAGCTTATAGCTAGTGGTCTACTAAAAAATCTAAATACTAGTACGTAGACGTATCCGATATAAATTGTTCTGATTCGACGTTTGATTTTCATATTACGCAAGTTTACTGAGGCCGCCATAAAAAAAAACACCAAGTCTGATATAAAAAAAATGAGCTTTGAATAAGGGCAAGATAATAATGATAGGACAGTTTACTGCACTGGCTTTTTACTGCCAAATTCAGTTTCTACTCTACATGCTAGAGGCGCTGTACATGTTTTCATACATTTTCTCTGCTGTCCTTGCTAGTGACTGTATCATTTATCTTTGCTAACACAGGTATATATACCACCTACGCCAGATATATATGTGGCTACCCATACTGACAGCCTTTCGGATAGAGATACGTTATTTTAACGAGGAGAATGGATCAGCCCTTGACCTCTTGCCCAGGCAAGGATGAGGGCTACGATGGAGCAAGACTACCCAGAAGGTGTCTAGAAACTCTCTACTCTACTTGAAGACTGGGTAATGGACATTACGCAGTCTCGGATATTCAGAAGCTACAAACTGATAAATAATAAAATAATGAATCGCTTAGGTAGTCTTTATTTATTTATTTGTTTATTTACAACCAACAGAAAAGACACAGAATTATGAAAAATCGTATATTTTTGTGTAATTCTGTGCATACTGTATCATATAAAATCTTAAAAGCTAGTGCTCTTCTAGGGTAGGCCTACATCATGCGTAAAATAAAGATGATGAACTAGTAACTCGACTTAGTATTTGATTTGATATGACAAGAGAAAAATTACAAACTTGAGATTTGATGAGGTAATTAAAATTTATCATAAAAAAATATTCAGAGTGGTCACTTAAAGTTATGTAGAGGATCGTTTAGATGTGTGATTTTGGAATATGAAATGGTGGAGATGATAATTAGCTGTACGTCTGTAACGTATATGAAATAACGGTGGCCGGGGAATATGGTCGTAAAGCAAACAGTGAAAATGAGCCAAACCAGCGTGCTGCTAATGAAGTGACTAATGATGAGCAATTCAGTTGGTTTGGCGTGAAACTGTTTGACAATCACTGATGCAAGGTGATGGCGTGGGCATAAATATTAGTTCAAACTAACGCCAGGACTTAATATCCATCATCCCGTGAGAAATTCCCAAAATCCTTTCTTAGGGGTGCAAAGTAAAAAAGTGTAAAGGAAGCTGATGAAGGTACATTAGAAGATCAAAGTTTAGACCGACTCTGTGGTCTAGTGGTACGCCCACCGGTGATGTAGATCCAGAGGTTTTCCGAGTTCGAATATTGTGCTTGGTTTGGTTGGTGGTAGGACTTTCTATACCACCTGACGAGCTACCACTGTTTCATATAAGTCTGTCGCCATAACAGCAATTCTAAATTGTTGTATTCTGGCATGAAGAGGTAAGATAGCTAGTTTCTCAGACTGTTGAGGATTCTGGGCTAAGTGCGCTTCCATCAAGTTTGAGTGAGATGAAGGCCAAGAGCTTCCCGCCGAAGGTACACAATAAAAAAAAATGTATTATATCCGCAATCTAGGTAGTTATATTAATAAGCTTTGCTTAGTATAGGATTATAAAAAAACTGCTATTAGAACTAGGTAGTACCTAGGTAGTAGTGGTAGTGGGTGGATTAGAAACTCTTCTCGAAGGTGAGCTCATCCGAAAGACAAACAGATTACCTAACAATACAAGCAGACAGCGGATGGTAGGGTAGACCGAGGCGATTCGGATCACACACAGGGCGAATCGGATCAAAATAAGGAATTTGAAAATATTTCAAATTACGCGCGTTCTCTTCCTCCTTCTCCCCCGCATCTATTGCTATTGGAAATATTTCATTTGCTTTAGTAGTTTAGTGCCGGCGACGCCAGGGAAGTGGACGTGATGCGATATCGGTTTTGGCGCCAAAATGTAAGGTACGTAATTTTGTTTCAAGCTTTCGTTGAATTGTTTTGGTTTTTATTTTATTATATTAGGTATGAATGTAATAATCTAAATTCAATTGATATTTAATGATTATGTAACATATATTTTGACAAAACGTATTTTTAACGGCTAGTGACATGGGGCGAATCGGATCATGTCTTTCGGGGCGATTCGGATCAGTACCTATTTGCTAATTTGCTTAAAGTTCATTTATTTATTGTTTTACATGGTTCGAACCGATGTTAGAAAAACAGACCAAGGTCAGTGGTACTGTGGACCATCTTGACTCAGTTGAAGCTAATAGCCTAGTTCATTCCACGATTTCTCAACCAGCTCCTTCCACGAGTACTCAACAAGCTACCATTCCACAAGAGCCAGAACAAGAGCGAAACCAGATCGAGAATGTCATGAAATAAATAATTCCTTCTCCACTGAAGAGCCCTGTAGTAACCAAAAAAAACTCGCCGTGTTACTAAACCAATTTTACATTTAACTTCACCACAAAGCATGGACATTCTAAGTCTAAAAGACTCCAAGAAATAAGCTGAAACAGAAAAGAAGTAATCTAAAGTAGAAGGAAAAGCAAAAGGCAAAGAGAATACGACGGTTGAAAAAAAAGAATAAAGCTACACCTGGACTGAAAGTAAAGAGCAGGAGTCAGTCAAGAGACTGGCACTGCATTTTTTTGCTCAGAAAAAATTGTACACCCGCCAACAGAAGACTGGATTCAGTGCAGTGCATGTGAAGAACGGTGCCATGAGAACTGTGCTGATAGAGGAGGTGCCAAAGGACCATACACTTGTGATTTATGTGCCCATAATGATAACTGATCTCATAATGAAGATACTCATTGTTTTTATGTAGATTATTTTCGTTTTGATTTGATTTTATGGTACATATGATCCGATTAGCCCCCAAATTTGGGGAGAATCGGATATTTTTCAAGTTTTTATTTTTTGTTTGTGAAAGATTTAAGTATTTTTATAAAAGATTATTACGTGTAGGTATCTACAATAAAGACTGATTGTTGTCTAATGAATAAATGTAACTAACTTTAAACAGAAGTTGTTTTTTTTTAACCTTAAAGTCAAAATGATCCGATGACCCGATTCGCCTCGGTCTACCCTACACAGTCCAACCGTCTATTTGTGTGCTGCACTAAATTAATCCGCTAGTGTACACAAACCTCAGTAATTACGAGACTCGTGACGTCTCCCGTGCTACACTACAAACCGATTGCGATATATTCGAAACGATACGTTAGTCTTCCGAATAACCGGAAACCTGGTTGGTGGTAGGATTTTGTTTAAGTCCGCTTGGCTAGCTACCACCATCTTACCTAATTCTGTCGCCATAATAACAATTCTTAAAAAAAGGTTGTGTTCCGGCATTCAGAGGTAAGATAGCCAGTTCCTCACTTTGTTGAGGATTCCGGGTGAAGTGCGCCTCCATCTTCGGCCTTATCTCAACTTGTTACCAGGTGAGATGAAGGCCAAGCGCTTCCTCGTCGTACAATAAAAAAAAAAGAACGGTACTCTGAAAAACATCGAAATAATCATCGTCTGTCGAAAGTTGTATCGAATGCTCGGAACGAATGACAACAAAATGCATGTCATGGAAAAAAATCTTTTGGCACAAATCTCTTTGCTTGATTGTGTAGATCCGTTTTTATGTCAAAGTTTGTTGACTTTGTTTTTTTATGTTTCATTTTTTTAGCTACCCATTCGGAAAGGGTAAAGTTATACAACCATACCACTTATTGTTCTCTATGGTCAAATCTCCAGCCAGCGCGCGTCATTATTTTGAGCTACAGTTACCATAGGTAAGTAGGTACCGGTGGTATAAATTTGGTATTGTTTACTTGCGTGTGCGACATGGTGTAACATAGGATCGAACGATGGCGCGGAAGTACCTACAAGACCCTTCCCGACATGATAACATGAGCTACACGTCAACGCTTGATCATCAACATTGAACGTCTTGCTAGATTGATTTGACCCTGCATAGGGATCTAGCAAGGGATCTGCAAATGGCATGACACAACTTCTTAACTCCCTAATCAGCAGTGTTATTACTGTCCAGCAGAAGCAAAAAGTAGGTTGTATGTTACATATCTATACCTAACGTCTACCTACCTACGTAGTTTACATAACATGATAGAAAACATTGTCTGAAACCAATTTCATTAACATTGTGATTGAATTCAATAAACTCACCATCAGCTTTAACTTTTGAAGTTGTATGTAACCCAAAGCTTACTAGGTAGGTACCTAAGTTAACATAAACATTTTAGGTACCTATTATACCTACTACTTAAATAATTTCAAGTAGAAAATCAAGGAATCACTGTTAAAAAAATAGAAACGATAACGTACACGATAGCAAACTATGTGTCGTTACAATGTTCATCAAGCTCGGTCGAATTAATGACTGTTATTGGTCTAATTCAAATCATCGTATCGTTTTTGGTGCTAGAGATTTCGGCATCGATTGTCGAAATTAATGTCGGACGATCCATCGTTCAAACGATACTCAAAACGATGTCACTAAGAGTACCTTTTGCACGATAATTGTCCCGATTTATCGTTTATCGGTTTGTAGAGTAGCACGGCTGGTCAAGTCAACAGGAACAAAATTATTTAGTACGTACAGGTACTAAATAATTTTGTTCCTGTTGACTTGACGTTAATAGAATTTGATTTTTGCGGGGATTTTTGATAAGTTTGATCGTTTTTGAGATATTGGGGTTAAATAAAATTCATTTTTTCGACCATATCTTTTAAATGGTTGATCCGATTCGGTAAAAAATTCAAAATTTTGAACATGCAGAGATAATATTAATTATCTAATATTGAGTTTTTTTTACACTAGGGTAGTTTTTGTGAAATAGAGGTTTTAAGTGAGACGACAAGATTTTTGGCCTTGTCATTTGAAAGACTATCGGCTGCACATTCATTAAACAAGTACATATTTTATTTTATTACTATTGATACTTTTTATTAGGGGTAGTTTACAAAGGGGCGCGTTAAGGGGTTAAAACGTTTGGTATGTCATGTAGGATAGATTGTTGGTTGTCTTCTAGTGTACAGTAAACTATGGTTAGCTATCTAGGGTTAAGATGAAGGGGGCAAAGGATAATCGTCAGATCTTATAAGGTAAGAGAGGGTATTCGAAATATAATGAAAACTGGTCTATTTATTAATTTATTATTATTCACTTAATAGGGAAGGGTGTCGATAAACTACAAGAATTACTTTACCATTCCATATCAACAGTACATTATTGTCCACCACAATGTAGAAAGAACTTCCTCTATAAATGTAAGGTACGCCCATAATCACCACGCTTAGCAGACAGATTGGTGCTCACAGTGAAAGTTTTGTTTACACCAAGAAAAAGCTGCTGCCTTTTTGGTTGACTTTACGACTTCCTGGAGGGGTAAATTTTTAAACCACGAGTTGAGGATTCCGGGTAAAGTGCGCCTCCAACTTCGGCCTTATCACAACATGTGTAACCAGGTGAGATGAAGGCCAAGCGCTTCCCCGTCGTACAAAAAAAATCTCTATACATAGGGTCAAGCTCGCCTTTACCATACCTTTGCATTTTAAGTTATCTTGTACTGTTTCTGTGTGTTTGCAATAAAGTGAAAGTATAAACAAATTAACAAAGTTTTTCTTATACAACTTGGAGACGGAACCAAATATAAATCGTTAAATCAAATATTTATTTGCTATGAATTAGTGTTACAAGGTAGGTATTACAATAATAAATTGGGTTCCAACTAACTCTACCAACATGGCATGCAAAAAAAAAGGAAAATTTTCCTTTTTAAATTTTTGTTTTTTTTAAGATTTTCCTTTTTTCTTAAATTATTTTATAATTGGATTTTATTACACTTAAAATCCAATTATATAATAATTAAAATGTCAAGTTTAATATCTTTAGATATGGTAATCCGTTAAATATTCGTTTACCGTATAATACCTACGCCTTTGCGGTCAGAAAGTCGAGAAGTAGGTATATTTTTTAAATTATATATATTCTCGATTTGCTGAATTGATTTTGGCATTTTATTATATAGCCGCTGTGCAACTGCAAAAACACTTTTGCCAAACATAACTGTTTTATGATAAGGCATAGCGATTCTATTTCTTAACCTTGGACCGCTTCGATTTTCGAACTCACTTCTATTTTGCTTTATAAACATAATTGATTCGAAAATATAGAGACAGGGAAATGTTAGTATTTTACAGTTTATAAAGTATGGTTTGCAGGTGTCCGTTCGACATCATTTATGCACTGATCTTAGACATTTTTTTTTTTGCCCCAAAATATTACCCCATAACAAAGGGTTGATGTCACGTATGCATGATAAGCTGTCAAATAAGCAAGCAGCCCACCTGCCTATTACAGCAAAGCCTTCTTGCGTAGGTCACATCCACAAATAGCATGACATGACACTGCATTGCGCCCGTCAACTAGAGGCAGACTTTTATGTCTCACTATACTCTTCTAACCGGAGCACAGCAATGCTACTTGACGGCCGAAATAGGTATGGTGGTAGTAGGTACTTCCCCGGACGAGCCCTTTCACAAGGAGCTCTAAATTGTGTTGCCTTCGTAATCTCGCATGAATAATTTTCCAAACATTATTAGTTAAATGTCTACAATCCGAAAAAAAGTTTCAGATGCGTTTCGTGGTTTCATAAAACCATAGGTACAATATTTTTATAGATTGGCAGCTCTCTCAAACTGAAGTGAATCGTGACAAATAAGTACAAACGGCAAAGAAGAAGTGTAATAATGTTTCTGTAGGTAATCATGTGTCTGGAAGAGATGGCTTTTAGGCAATAAGACCGCCCATTGTACTGTTAAACTTAGTTTAAAAATTGTCCATGGTCCGATATGTTTTTGGTGTTTACAATTAAGATTTTTTTCATTACGAATGTATTCCATTCATTTTTGATTCAATCAATGTTAAGTGAAACAAGAGATCTTTATCTTGTGGGGTTTTATTGAAAGAGTAACTGCACATTAAAAAAAAACTCATTTTTAGGGTTGTATTTCGTGACATGGGGGCGTAGTTTAATGTTAAAAAGTTAAAAGCTGTGTAAGTATGTCTTTTAGGATATAGGTAATGTACCTGCATGCGTTTAGCCTACTACCTACCTACAAAACATCTTTTTTTCATCTTGTAAGTAGCTATGGCGGTAGCGCCATCTGTTCGTGAGTAATATACTGCAAACACAGAGAGAAACACACGTTCTGTCACTGATAAAATTTATGTGAAGTCCTTATAAAGCACAGTTGCTATTATAGTTCTGCATAAAATTACTAGATGACACTACACTCCTAAAGTATACTTTTTGACGCAAATAGTGTCATCTCTTGGAGTTTTGAAGTTATCAATAGATTGACTTAGCAGAGAATGTCAAAATATACCATTTACAATACCTACTTTTATTTGCCAATGTCAACGGCAGAGTATGAAAAGAAACATGAATGTTCTCAATTGCCTTTGAATGCAATGTTTTATAGGCAGGAGCCTCCGTGACCGTGAAGTCTTAAAGAAGAAGCCATAGTAAATAGCGCCAGTTAGAGGCCCTTACCCGCAGCTTGTTGGAAGAATCTGTAGTAGTCCCGAGACCTGATAGATGTTGTTAAATTGTTATAAAATTCTGTCAGCTGTCAAAATGGCGTCACGTCCGTCTTTTTAAGAAAATCGCCTTCGCTCTCCACTCGCCGCTCGTTCCTAAACTCCCAACCCAATTACTGTTCTACATAGTTATTGATCTGTGACTGTGACTGTTCTACTATCTATCTATACTACCTAAACTCTTTGCTTGCTTGCTAAGCTTGCTTTGATTTGATGAATTTTATGTAAATTCAATTGTAAATGTAATATGATAGATGTGTATATAAACTTGAACGGTTTTTCGTCCGTTCAATATATTTGAAATTGTGCATATTTCGCTGTAATTATTCATCAGTGTTGGTTCATCAAGTGCTGATATATATATCAGGTATGTATCTCCTAAACATTCTGCCCCAAATTCTTACCAATCTACACTTTGTAGGTTACTCTCGACTTTCGTTTTACCAATTTTCGGGGACTTCTGTGTTTTTATGGTGAACAATAATAACTATAATCTGTTTTTTCTTTATTTTTGTCCTCTATAACTTTACATACGTTTATATCGTCTTCCATCGGTAAGCGTAATTCTCAACCGCTTACTCTGCGTATTTCGTTGCTAAGGTATCCCACGGCATCAAATTCGAAACATTCCAGAATGTCGGGTCAGGAGAGTGAGGTGCCTTTGCCCGAGGGTTGGGAGATGAGGACCAGCCGGTCCACAGGTATGACGTACTACCTGAATACTTACAACAAGAAATCTCAGTGGGAGCGGCCGGAAGCCCCGGCTGACCCTGGCGAGGTCCGCTGCAGCCACCTCCTCGTTAAACACTCCGGTAGCCGCCGACCTTCTTCCTGGCGCGAGGAAAACGTCACTCGCAGCAAAGACGAGGCTCAAGAACTTGTCAAAAACTATCGGAAGCAAATAGTTGCGGAGGAAGCCTCATTTGAAGCACTTGCTTCGAAGTACTCTGACTGTTCATCAGCAAAACGTGGAGGAGACTTGGGGCACTTTGGGCGCGGTCAGATGCAAGCTGCTTTTGAGGAGGAAGCTTTTAAACTTAAGGTCGGTCAGCTGAGTAAGCCTGTGGAAACTGATTCTGGGGTTCATATAATTCTCAGAACTGGATAAGTTTGTTCTGTTTCTGTTCCATTTTTTTAAGCTAAGCTTATTTGTTTATTTCGTTTAATATAGCTGGTGCCACAACTGCATTTTTACTTTAATCTTTATAATTCTTATATTCCAAAAGTTTACTCTTAAATCCAGAAATTTAGATATAAGTGATCAGAACTAGGGTTTATGATCTATGATTGGGTATAATTTTAAGAGATTACTTGTTAATGATTTATGTTGTAAATCAAGATTTGTTAGCTGTAGGCTATAGGCATAATTATATGACATCAATTAAAAAAATAGCAAAATTACAGTTTATTTATCCAGATGATTACATTGAATTGATTAATATCAATAAAATGTTTTAATGATTAATATTAATTAAATTTTCTAATTCAGCTTATCGTTAAAAAATATCACCCATATTTCAATCTTATAATAAGATTTTAGCTCTTATAATAAATTAATGTTCTATGAATTTTGTGTAATTTGCATTCATTCAATTTTGTGTTTTAACTAAAACATTTGGAGTATCATTGTTTCTACCTTACTACTGAGTTACATCTAACCTATAAAGTAATTGCAGATCACCCCTCTAATGAATTGTCACAATTTTTTTTCATTTATTTGTTTGAAGTGAGTCAATACCAATAGAATGCTGATTTGTACCTCTAAATGTTGTGCAATCGGCTGAAAATGACAAATCGGCTATGTAGATCTGCTCTGTATACAAGGACAAAAATAAACAAATTTTAAGATAAAATTTATTTCTTTATCTTGTTCACCATAGATTCATGGCAAGTTTACATCAACGAGTTACAAAGAATAACAAAGACTTATCTTAATACAGGAAGCCCCAGAAAATGTATATTATCTTCAATGCAATCTACACAAAAGTTTTCCACATTGGTAAAATGCCACTAATTTTATTTAATAAGTAAGTGCTAAAATCTGAGCATTTGAAGGTAATATTAGACAGATATTCTGGGGTACCCTGCTCGCTACAATATCCAAAAAATCCAGCCATTTCCTTGGATATGAAGTCAATAAAATCAGGGAAAAAATAATGTAACCAGAAATTTGAGTTATAAACATACTAACTACGCTAATTATTGGGTCCAATGAATATTTCAGCGTTTATGTACATAGTTAATTCGCCGAGAATATTAATCAAAGCTATCTGTGTGGAAATGTCGAATTTCGTTAAGATAATTCTAGGAATAAAGTAAAAAGAGGGTCGATCCACTGTTATCACGCCATACACTTATAGTTAGGTACAGTTTTTGAAGCTTATCTAACGTGTTGGGATGAGGACTAGGAAACGCCATTTTGTAACAAACGAATAGCGGAGGTCAATAGTTTTTCTTGCCTCAGAAATTGTCACTAGTTTTCATATTTTTACTACTTCTATGTTACCACCTCACAACCTAACCTACCAAAGCGTAAGAAGCTTCACTTCTATCAGGTGTCTTCGACATCTCACGAGTCTATTTGTGAATAGCACAATGCTAGTAATTAGGTTCGAAGTAAAACAAAACACCCGGTTTAAAATGAAAACGGTATGTGATCTTCAGTATCCAGTAACTAATGTTCAGAGTTTACTTAGTACCTACCTACGCTTTCAAAGTTTGTTTAAGGCTACTGTATGGGCGATATTTGTGTATTTGTTCAGCTGATTGAGTACAGAATTCAAATCAAAGTTAAGATTTACTTGCGAACTTCTACGGCACAACAATCTTATCGAAACAAATAAAATATGGCGCTTATGCTTTGTCTGCGTCAGGGCTATTTCTGATCAGGACTATCGTGTTGAGGGTTGCGTCCTGCTGGTCTTGGGGTGCCGGGGTCCAGATGGGTCCGATGATAGGCGGGGAGCGCTTGCCGCCCCAAGCGCTGAACTTCACCTTTCTCTTCCCATCCTTCTTCAGGTGCACGTCGGAGTATGTGTGTCCAGGTTTGTAGCTCCTCGGGAGTGATTCGAGGAACTTCTTGAACGGCATCGCTTCTTTTAAAGTCCGTCCGTCGAGCTGCGCGCTTAACGCCAGCACCTTCATCGGGTGTCGCTTGTCCATCGTCGGGATGTACTGCAACCCGGCCAGGTTGAAGCGGTGCCCCGTCGGAGAGTAGTTGGACACGATCCGGGTTAGCTCCGGGATGGATGTGGAGAAGATCACTTTGGAGCCTTTGTTGCCGGGTTTGAAGACTATCTGCCCGCTCCGCTTGCCGCCCCAGGGGCTGAAGCGGACGCGTTTCGGCATCCCCGGCTCGCGGATCGACCCAGCGCGCTTCCACGTCCACATATGCTCGAAACTGGCTTTGTTATCGGTCCGTTTCCCCCCCCAAGGACTGAAGTTCCTCTTTTCGATGTCCGTCGAGTTCTCATCCAGCGCGAAAGGTATCGGTATCTCGTTTCTGGTGTACTGGGTCCGGTCGGTGTCGACGAGATTCGGCACCCAGGTCTGTTCGTCTTGTTCTTCGGGCGCTCTTCGCTTTCTCTGGACCTCATCGTGGTAGAAGTCCGCGGAGAGGTTCTGTTCGATGTCGGTGGCCGGTAGCTGCGGCTGGTGGAAGTAGTTGAGGTTGAGCAGCGGGAGCTGCAGCGAGGAGTCGTAGGGGGCGAGGATGGTGTCGGCGCCGTGTCCGCCGGTGTTGATGTACTGGAGGCTGGCGGAGCCGAACCAGGAGAACGTGATCAGGAGCCAATGGTGGGACATGGTTCTACAAACAAAAATATTGTCCTTAGTGAAGTGAGCTCGTCCATTCAATATATGGGTACTTACTCTACCTTAGCGGTAGGTATCAGCTACATGATAGAGGCCATGGCATCAGACAATCAAATACAGCGAGAAAGTTTATGGCCCCGTCCATATTACAAACGTTGCTTAGTTTTGAGATCAGGTGGCGTTAGGTAAAATAAATGAATATTACAGGACTTTAATTTCACACAAAGCCCCCTAACTTAGCATAGCTGATGAACAAAAAAAAAGAACTGATGTAACATGGGAACTAGATTACGAGTAGAAAACTGAAATACTTTTTTACATGGGAACTAGATTACCAGTAGAAAACTGAAATACTTTTTTTTGTAAATACATACTACTTATCATACAATACAACACCCAAGCACAAACAAAAAATGTCTAGTTGTATTTATTTATTGCCAGCTAAGCGTGGTGATAATGACAAATCCCTCGATTTCTACACTGGTAGATAACTACTGCCTTTCAGGTCGGTAGCATCTCGGATAAGAACCTATGCCACACCAGTAGTACCATCGCCTCTGTAGTACAAAAAGGGTAAAAACAGTTTTTTTGGGTGACGCTTAATACGGATGTGATGGATGGTGGAAATATAAAAAAATCTTTCCACGTTTCATCCAGATGATCCAGGAGGTGGAAGGTGGGTAAGAACTGATGCTGAGGCATTCTTGTTTAAGTCAATTTGCATCATATTCGAAAAAGATAAATAAAAGAGAGAAGTAAAAATTTAACAAGCCTCATAGCTCAGTTGGTAGTATCTCTGTCTTCTGCGCTGTAGGCTGTGGGTCCGATTCCCACCCAGGACAAACATTTGTGTGATGAATATAGATGTTTGTTCTGCGTTTGGGCGTTGTATTGTATGTATTTACAAAAAAAAAGCAATTGAGTAGGTATTGTATCCGTAATCTAATTCCCATATTACAAGCTATGCTTAGTTTGGGGCTAGATTGCGCTGTGTTAAAAATAATGGCCTGTAATATTTATTTATTATTTATTTAAATATTAACTAGTTTCTACCCTTTGGTTCATAGTTGGGGTGCATAAGTAGTACCACAGTATAGATAGGTACTGGTCCCCAAAAAGCAATGATTCAAAGAGTTATAAGGTGTTTCGTTTTGATAGTCCTATCTAAACAGTGGTCGCTAGCTGCACGTTACTTGATTTCGCTCAAATTATGAACCTACTGTTTTCATTAGGAGGGGGTATAATAACTAGTCATGAGATGGGGCGGGATTATAATATTATCTTTTCAGTAGGTAGGTAGGTATACTCGAAGTACGTACCGTGTGGGTGTGAGTATGAAAGTGTCAACCAGCTACTAATTACGAATCAGAAGCCCTCTAATGGTAGGTAAGACACAAAAGAAAAGGTAAAGTAAGTATGGTAAGATGGACAGTGTAAGGTTAGTGATAGGGTCCGGTTGGTAGGGTACGGAACTCGAAGGGTGTTCTCGGGTTTCGGTAGGTCAGGGGTGGCTGAGTAGCAAGTGTCTGGGTGGAACCCTAGTTGCGTAGCTTCCTCTAGTGTAGAGGTAACATTTATTACAATAGCACTAAGCTATATTGCCAAATATAGCTTAGTGCTATTGTAATTCTAAAAAAGGTATAGTTCGTATAGGTGTGATTCTACTTCCTAGTGGTCTACTGCGCAACGAAATCGCTGGCTTTTGCTAGCGACAACGGCTGAATGATCACGAGATAGATTCAACGCTATTCCCATTCTCTTCTGTGGAAGTTTTGAAACGAATGTCAAAATTTTTAGATTTAGAATTTCCGGAATAGCCTTCTCAGAAACTATCGATAAGGCTTTCCGAATGTTTGAGAAAAGCTATAGTTGCCTACCTGCAGCTGAATACTCGTATACAGAAAATACTCGAATTCACTCCAAACGAACCTAACCGTTTCTTCACTAGGTATCTTATGTATCTTGGTAGATAGTAGGTATAAGTAGGTACAGAGAGTACTAGAAATATTCAGTTACAGTATTTAAAAATTAACGTAAGATAATTTTTAAATACTGTAACTATGTAACCAGAACTATGCAATAATGTGATTTCTATAATGTACTAAAATGACAAGTTTAACTCTTGTGTATTTGTTCAGTGAATTAAAACTCAGGTGTAGAATGTGCGAAGATGTAAGTAGTTTTAATTTATTAAGATTGTTCGTCGGCGGTAGCAATTCTACGAAGTAGGTCTGTCTGTCTTAGCCTGAAACTTGTTATTTTGTAAGTAGGTAGGTAGACAGAGATATCAAAATACCTAAACCACATCTAAATTATACAAAGTTGTCGCGTAGCTGACTAACAATCTTCGCACAGCCCCAGCCTGATGTCCTAGAGTTAGTTTAATTTTTTAGTTGAGCGGGTGCACTCGGAAAGAAATTAATGAAACTCCCATGGGATTGTAGACAAGAACTAAATTACCGATTGAATTGAATGCGTTTGTGGGAACACAACATTGAAGCGGACGCGCACACACAGCTACGAGCATAGCAGCGCGCGCGCGCCGTGATACTGAGGGAATCCATTATTTATTTTTTATGAAAGGACAATACGCTGGCCTGGTTCTGAACCTGGGCGGCAGCTTTGCGCGGACCTGGAGAGGGAATCCGCCGACGCAAGCAAATATTTATACATAGCTCTGTCGCGCTCGCACGCGTTGTCCCTCTCATTTGTCCGCGTAGACAAATCGTGTGCTGCGTGATAAGCAACTCTCGGCACTGATATATAATCCTTGATAAGGAGGCAATTTATTATTAATACACCGAATACCGTGATCGCGCCTTTCATTTTTACCTAGAGTCCCTGAGTGAGCTAAAGTGAACTAAAGTATAAGTGAGTGAATAGGCAGGCAGACAGAGTAGGCTTAACCACCACACGTTTGAGGCACCAATCTAACAAATCCCCTTTTTTTTTATTGATTATAGTCTAGCGTTTGACCACCAGCTTACATGTAAAACAATTAAAAATGTGGCCTAAGATGGAGCACGCTTGCCTAAAAGGAACCTATTTACTCTGGACTTGAAGACTCCAAGATTGTACTTGTGCGGACAAACAGACGAAGGCAAGGAATTCCATTCTTTACCAGTATTAATGATAAAGATAGAGGCGAAACGATGTGTTCGGCACAATGGAACATTTACAAGGTACGGGTTGTAGCCAGCCGTACGTCTGATAGTCCGGTGGTGGAAAAGGGATGGAGGGATTAGGTCAAAGATATCGTGCGCACACTCGCCGAAGTGGAATTAATAGAACACAGACAGCCTAGCAACCCGTCGTCTTGTTCTAGTCTCTGCAAATTAGGCTTAACAAGCGAATCATCACCTATGAGCCTAGCACGACGCTCAATCGTATCCAGGGCTTCGAGCTGAAACTTGGCTGAGCCATTCCAGAGATGACAGCAATACTCCATACAAGATCGAACCTGAGCTTTGTACAAACTTAAAAGCTGTCCCGGTGTGAAGTACCGCCGAACCTTAGCAAGAATACCCAGCTTCATAACAGCGAATTTGGTCTTAGACTCGATATGGGACCCAAAGTTCAAGTTCGATGAAAGTTCAACGCCTAAAAGAGTAAACTGGAGCGAAGTGCCGTTAAAAATGGGTACGGGATGAAATTGGCTTTTTTTAGCAGAGAACACACACGCCTGAGTTTTGGAAGCGTTAATCCGTAAAAGATTTGCGTCCCCCTATTCCACCATCTCCCTACGGAGGCTGAAAATTTTGGCCGCACTAGCACGTGGACTGGAAAAATATTTATCAACAACTGTGCTGTCATCTGCGTACCCATAGATACCGGGTATTAGCAGATCATTGATATAAAGCAGGAATAGAGTTGCTGATAGAACAGACCCTTGAGGTACCCCTTGAGGCATTGATTTATTTAAATTATATATTATTAAATTATTGATAGTCAATAGATCAGACGAACAGCCACTAATGACTACTCGATTCGATCGTTCCCTCAGGAAGTCTGTGATCCACTGTAAAAGGTCTGACGGTAATCCGTAGGAGAAAAGCTTGCTAATGAGACCCTTGTGCCAAACCCTATCAAAACCCTTCGAAATGTCAAGGGAAACTGCCATAGCTTCCCCGTATCTTTCGATGACTTCACTCCAAATGTGCGTAACATACGCTAGAAGATCCCCTGTGGATCGTTTTTGGCGAAAGCCGTACTGACGATCGCTAAGGAGATCGTTACACTCTAGGTATGCCAGGAGTTTACTGTTTAGAACACGTTCCATTGATTTGCAGAGAATGGAGGTGATAGAGATTGGCCGGTAGTTAGCGGGGTCTGCTCGGCTACCTTTTTTTGGGACAGGTTGAACATTAGCGAGCTTCCAAGATGATGGTACCTTACCGGTATCCAAAGACAGGCGGAATAGGCCCATTCTTTGTAGTAGGTAGGGTAGGGTTCTTTGACTGACAACATTTTATAATACTGAAATACTTTCTATTAGAGTTAGATCAACAAAAGGCTATGTGGGGCAGGACTAACGAATATACCATTCAAAACGCATTTTTCATTCCCTAAAACTGCCTGAAAAATGCTTTGTTGTTTACAAAGCATTTTCAGGGTGGTGTCAGCCCACCCACTAACTGCATTCACACAAAAGCTCATAGTCCACACACCTTTTGTATTATCTTCTCGCATAGGCCCCAGAGTAGGTACCTACCGTTGATTTTTGCAACTTACCATACAAACATAGCTCATCGTTCATTTCGACATGGTATATCAGCAAAATGTTTTGGTAATACAAACACAATTTTTCATTTATAAAAAATCCACTACAACACAAAAAAAAACTTGAACGGGCATGCCATGAACGGGAGATAAGCACCTACTCACGGGCCTTCTAAATAAAAAAATGGCTGATAAAATTAGTGTATTAAGGAAATCGTTTCAGTTACCATAAGATGTCAATGTATGGTAGACTAACTGACTGTGTTATTAACATCTGAGTGCCTAGTTGTAATCGATTCCCGTTTGCTCACCGTGAATGGCGAATAGGTATTATTTTCCATACAAATCGTGTTAAAAGCAACCGTGTTCGAGTTGTTATGGAGCAAGTAGAGAACTCTCAATTTTAATACAAATTTCTTACATTCAAGAAAAGTAGGTAGGGACTATAGAATCAAATTTAAATAAACACCGTTATTCTGTGAATCTGTGGGTTCGTTTGCTTGATACCACGATAACAATTAATATATCATTCAGCTCAAAAATAGCAGTGGGCAAACGAGCCTGAATTTCTGTGACAGGACACCTCTCAAAATTAGCTTAAACCTCCCAAACGACGCTACAAAATTATAGCGATCTTAAAACCGCCTCCATTTTTTGGGTTTATCCCTTGACCTCTAGGCTGGTCTAGCTTAAATCTAGGGCAGAACGAGGATGAGGTCTACGATGAAGCGTGTTTTTTTCAGAAAGCAGTTCTCCCGCGCGCCGACGGAAGACAACAAACCGTTTGGCGCCGGACTTCGGCAGGAGGCTGCTTGTCAACCAGGTGGGTCTTTACAGGTCCTACCACCAGTGTTGTGATCATTCAGCCGTGACTAGTGAAAGACAAAGGCTCCGTTGCCCAGGGTAGACCACTAGACGGTAAATCGCACCTATATCTACCATCCTTCGACTTCGCTCCTATAGTAAGTAGTTTTTTTATTGTACTACGTGGAGATGGAGACTAAACCTTCATCTCACCTTATTTTCAAGTTATGATAAGGCCGAAGGCCGAATCTACCCGGAATCCTCAACAAACTGACGAACTGACCATCTTACTTCTAAATGCCGAAACACAATAATTTAATAATAGTTGTTATAATTTAGCTCACCAGGCGGACTTAACCAAAGTCCTACCACCAACCATACAAAGCACAATATTGTACTCCCCTGGGGATTGAACCCGGGACCTCTAGATTTGACACCGTAGGACGAACCACTATACCACAGAGGCGGTTAAAATATCTACGGTTCAACATCGGTTTTCAACAACGTAGACTTCTTAGTTTTTATCTGTGCAAGTATCGCGGCCAAGAGATTAATTTATTAGATAGTTTTTAGAATGTCTCAGCATTCTACATAAGTAAGGAATAGTGTCATATCAATCCACACAAAAGACAGGCTTGGTCAGCTTATGGCTTCGTCGATATTAGTTATACCTTCCTCGATCCTGCCATGTAAGGTGCACTTTTGTTTCCAAACGATTGTTGCACTCTGACATTTAAAATGCGATAAAAGCAAACGCATATTTCGTTATGAAAGGAATGCTTTCAGCTTTGTTGTGAAGTAACATAGAAAATGATTGCGTACAGCGAAACCAATCGCTTTTTGACAAACAAAGAACGTGGACGTGGTGCATTTTTTACTGAACTCTATTTTGTGTTAAATTCGATTACATTTTGCCGCCACCTTAAGCCACGCATAGACGTCTAGGATATCAATCGATGCAGTAGAGATGTAGTAGAAGCAGCAGAAGGCGACTAATTAAATATCGGTGCCTCGTTAGAGCTACATATAATTTTTTTGTATTCATAACACTTGATTGTTTTGTATTCAATTTGTGTTTTCAAAAAGACGATAAGTGGAAATTTTCTCCAAAAGATAAACTGAAATATATTTCAGATCAAGTAGTTTGTATACCTACGTATTGAACGAGTTTCAAAGAAGATCCTATAATCTGTATTCGAAACTAGTCCTAGTTTTTACAATAGGTATACCTAGGTAGTACCTACCTAGTTAAGAATATCTTGATTTTGAATTTTAAATGATTCCCTTCCTTTTTAGTTTTTTTTTTAGTTTCCACGTACCTACGTTAACACATGTTGTGTTTTTGCTATGAAATCCTGCTCATCCGAGCTTCAGCTGTTTCTAGCAAATTCCTAAAAAAACAAACCAGCTTCGGCAGAGTTTCTAGCATCCTCCTCTAAACACAAGCCAACTTCGGCAGAGTTTCTAGCCATCTGCGATTTCTGAACTGGCAAACGATATTTATGTAGTTGGGTTCAAACTCTGAGTAACCATAGTGATTTCTTTTCGTTTTTAATCGATCTGCGGTTATTTCTTTACTTAGGCTATATTAACATTAAAATGGCGCTATGAAAAGTGAACAGTTGATTTAAATTTAACCAACAACTATCGAATATTTAAACACCATGTTACTGAGTAAATCTGTTGCCGTAACAACAATTCTAAATTGTTCTGTTCCGGCATTTGGATGTAGGATAGCCAGTCCCTCAGTATTTCGAAGATTCCAGGTGAAGTGCGCTTTTAAATGTGTAGCGATTCTCAAACACCACGGAATGATTCATCATAACTTGAAAATCAGGTGAGATGAAGCCAAGCACTTCCCCGGCGGCGTCCTACAATAATTATTATATTATATTTGACATTTTTGATTTTAATTATTATATTTGACAAGCCTCATAGCTCAGTGGTAGTAACTCTGCCTTCGGCGCTGTAGGCTGTGGGTTCGATTCCCACCCAGGACAAACATTTGAGTGATGAATATAGATGTTTGTTCTGTGTTTGGGTGTTGTATCATATAGTACGTATGTATTTACAAAAAGTATTTAAGTATTTTATCCGTAATCTAGTTCCCATATTACAAGCTATGCTTAGTTTGGGGCTAGATGGCGCTGTGTAAAATTAATGTCCTGTAATATTTATTTATTTATTTAATTATGTGTATAAAAAAAAGTTTCCGAACTCGATCCGATAGGCTTTCTGAATATTTGAGGTGGGATGAGAAGTGAGAAGGCCAAGCGCTTCCCTGTTAAAAACACTAAGCTATCATGAATTGACATAGCACAGTTGACACCTAACTATACACACACATATTCAAAGAAACGACTTCTCCACGAATTCACAATCGACCGGCTTCCAAGAAGAATTGCGATGAACAAACACGCATGCAAGCAACTTCTCATTTGTCTATCGAAACCCATAACAGGAGCTACTTCACGGTGAAACAGGCTTTTTATTTTTATGCTTACACAAGGAATAACTTGAATTATATGTAGGTATACTATACCTACTTAGGTGCTACGGTCTCCTATCTACCTGTCCCAATAAAGTAAAGCAGGGGTGCTCAAACGGTCGATCGCGATCGACCAGTCGATCGCTAAAGTATTTCGAGTCGATCGCCAGCATCAATCAAATTAAATCATGCAATAAAATTAAATACCCCACGTATCAATATTATTTAAACATTAAAAAGAACATTAGACAATTTCGTAATAAATTTAATTAAATAAATTTGCAAAAACTTATTAAAATTAGATTAAGACAGTAAAATTGAAAAATTGGTATTACATACCAATTTAAAAATATAAATACAATAAAAATTAAAACAGTAAAAATGTATGAACTAAAATAATAAAAATGTTATTGTATCTTAATTATAAATCAAAATCAAAACCTATCGACATCATAAAAATAAAATAAAAAATCAAAAGGTCAGACCAATATTCCTCTTAAAACAGAAGAGGCTATTGGAGCATTTTGGAAATTTAGTAGTTAATAAATAAATAAATATTAGGTAGAACTACTTTACATAAAGCGAGATAGCATTATGTTAAAAATGTCTAGTGTTAACTCCCTTTTCTTTGTTTTATTCATATGTGCTACTAACCTCTATGGGTCTAAGTTGTTCGAAATAAAAAGTTTGAATTTGAATATTTGAAGTCTCTAATAAGACAAGTAGACCTCTTAGATCATCATCGCCTTTCCAAAGTATGGTAAGGATTGTAAGGATCATAGCAATCTGCATGGATAACGAGGTAGATTATGTTCCATAAATCGTGAGTCCACGCATTTATCACACTTGCCCTGGCCAGGATGATCCCATAATAGGAATGATGGATAACATAACATGGATGTTAATATTCATAAGGACGTATTACAGAACATAATTCAAACACAGTCGATATTCAAGTTCCTTCAAGGTTGGTTTCAGCGCCTCTGTGGTCTAGTGGTTCGCCAGGTCCAGAGGTCCCGGATTCGATTCCCAAGGGATACAATATTGTGATTGGTTTGGTTGGTGGTAGGACTTTGTTTGAGTCCGACTGGCTAGCTACCACTCTCTTACCTAAGTCTGTCGCCATAACAACAAAAGTTAATCATAAGTTTTCCGTCATTTAAAGGTAACATACCTTGCCCAGGCAAACATTGAGGTAAAGAGCTGATTGATCGTAGAAAAACTGCGCATAATTATGGAACCAACAGCTTACTTTGCAATCGCTCATTATTATAAAGTATTATTAGAAGCTAACTAACCCCAGATACGTAGTAGTAGGAAGGTATACCCCAGCTTTCACTCCAATGAGTTGTAAGTTAAGGTTAAGTTTTTTTATGAAATATACTACTGCAAGGGCCCTGATTACACAAAGCGAAACTTTTATTTTGATCTGCCCACTACACAATATAGAGGTAAAGCTGTTCTTTGTAACGTTTGTTTCTCTATTTGGACTAGAAAACAACCTACGTAAGAGGTAAAATACAAATGTAAAGGAGTGAAAATTACCTACCAAAAATGTAAGGCTAACTGTACGGAATATCAGTACTTCCTGATGTTATGTGGGTCGATTTGCTTAGAAACATAATAACATCTTTGAAAATAATATTATTAAATGAAGATAAATTGTTACTTTTCTTAAAAAAATATTCATAATCCTTCATCTTAAAAAAATATACGTAATTATTTGATCCAAGTAAATAATGCTAATTGTGCATATTTACAATTAAAATAGGGACATCATTCGACTATCTCAAGTAATACGAAAGAAGTTAATTATTCTTTAGTTAGACGTTGAATTGTTGGACTGAAGGGCTTTTCATAAGATATAATTAGTACCGAGTAAGTACCTAAAAAAATAGAGCCCACCCTATGTCAATAGGGTTTAAAAACACCGATAATTCTCGGTGTTTTCGTCTATCTTGTTAAAGCTACACGTGAACATTATTATAACATGAAATATAAGTATAATAAATATAAGTGCTGTGTCTTCAAGTTGGGTTTTTAAAAACAGAATTGTTGAAAAATTTCTCAATGGAAAACTAAATCTGAAAAATCGGTGCTTTGCAAACATTCTTAAATGTCTCTTTGAGTCGGTGCATAAGCAACCCTGCTTCTGCAGCTGACCTGCTGAAAGAGTGCTTTTGGCGGATTTGCCATAATCACCATGCTTGGCAGGCGGACATAATACACACATCAGCATTCACAGACTTTAACTACATTAGTTACCTAGTAGTGTACCTATTTCAAATCTCACATTCCTCATTTTATTTTATTACCCCATATTATTTTTATTTTTATATTATTTCCATCCAAATAGTGTTTGGGAGAGAGCGCTTTTTAAGCGGTGAGATCACCAGCTGTTTAAATATTTTATTGTTCTCTATGGGTTTTGTGTGTATATTGGTGGAACAATAAATAATTATCTAACTAAACTTCGTGCGCACAATGGGCTTAGAATTATAAAGGGTTTTAACTAAGTTTTTTGTACCGATGATTATTGCCTGTCCCTCAATCAACTTTACAAAACATTGACGGCTAGAACTCCACCAAATTGCACCGAAGCAGTCTTTCTGTTACTCGTCTGTTAAAGTCGTAACGAACAGTAGCTTACTTTGAATTAAAAGATATAAGTTCTTATGTTGAAGTTGCTATTTGTTTGAAAAGCATTAATTATAAAGTTTGCTATCTTTTACTAGCATCGCATGACAAAATATGGCAATATTTTCGCAGTGCATAGTAAGGTGTGTGATTTCCTTTTTTTTGTACTAACTAGCTCAAGTTTCTTGCCTTTCTCCCCTAAAAATTAATTTAACCTTGGTAGAGTGTATCGGAATTCTCCCCGGATGGCGGAAACGAAGAAACTTGTGAGATGTAATTGTAGAAACTTACCCGTTGTCAATCAATGCATAACAATAAAATGAGCACAGTCACTGCACCATGTCGATGGTCACCGTTTGACAGCCTCGAAGGTAGTGGGGGCCGGTGATCGCGCATCTCCTTATATACAGCTCTGGATCGCGTACCGCTAGCAAAAACACATTTCGCGCCCCTCCCTTGTACTTATGCGATATAATAATAAAGTAGATCAAATTATATTTAATACTAAGGTAAACCTGGAAAATCTTAGGATCTTTATATTAATACGCAGAGAGAACTTAAACCGCTTTTTAATCATTTTGCGCGCACAAACAAAAGAGTGAGTTCTGGCATAGTTTAAAGTTTTTATGGAAGTGAAAATGAAAATGGCTTTATTTTATATATTAGGTGAAACACGGGTCTTTCCCCGATAAATATTATCAACAAGATTCGAAATATTGAATTTTAGAAGTCATTACAAATAGGAAACATAGTATGAGACATATTACAGGACGTTACAGGACGTTAATTTCACACAGCGCCATCTAGCCCCAAACTAAACACATAGCTTGTAATATGGGAACTAAATTACGGAAAGATTACTTATGTACTTTTCTTTCGTAAATACATACGTTCCTACTATATGATACAACACCCAAACACAGAACATACATCTACCTATATTCGTCACTTAAATGTTTGTCCTGGGTGGGAATCGAACCCACAACCTACAGCTCAGAAGGCAGAGTTACTCTAAAATAATAGACCACGAAACTACGGACGGCGTTTATAACGGGTTTCATTTTGGATATCTTCGGTTCATCGAGTGGGGTCTTCCAACACTCAGTTTCGCATTTGACCTCCTCCTGATCACTCATGGGTAGTTTCCGCGTACCATAGGAAACGAATGTTTACTGCAATATTTGGATCCTGACTGACAAACAATCAAACGTTGTCATTTTTTTTAAGTTTGTTTAAGTCCACCTGGCTAGCTACCACCATCTTACTAATTCTATCGCCATAATAACAATTCTAAAATTGTTGTGTTCCGGCATTCAGAGGTAAGATAGCCAGTTCCTCAGTTAGTTGAGGATTCCGGGTGAAGTGCGCCTCCAACGCCGGCCTTATCTCAACTTGTTACCAGGTGAGATGAAGGCCAAGTGCTTCCCGTCGTACAATAAAAAAAAAAATGTTGCCAGGCGTCTCAACTCAAGTAAAACCGCTGACTCCAGTTACCTCGTTTGACCTACATAGTTTTAATTTTAATAATACTTTCTTGACCTGTATATCTTTAGCTGTTTGCAAAGTAACCGACTGACGACTTTTTCCCATTGAAGATGTACCTCCTATCACTACTCAGAGCGTACTTATGAAGATCTAGGGTGTAGTCAGAGGCACGTCCAAACTTAGTACGTTCGGTATATGCTCACGGTTTGCAAGTAGCTAGTATTCAATACGTGACAGGTTGCAAGCCCATCGCCGCCCAGCGGAATACTAGCCAGAGACACATTCCTCGATGTGCATGTATCAAATGCGTATATAAACTTCCGAAAAACCGAAAAGTCCATGAAGACACGACTGGATTTGATCCCACAACCTCTGGATCGGAATGCGGGCTCATACCCATTTAGTCATACAGATCTCCACCCAGAATTATCATGAAAATACGGGACATACAGTTCTTACTGAGCGCCAAAGCCTCAAAAGAATAGGTGTTATGTAATTATTTGAATCGGTGAAGATACAACCCTCCAGTTATAGAGCACCTTCTGTCCGATTGCTACCCCGACCTCCGAACCCCAAACCTTAAATTCCTCGTTACAAATCAATCAAACAAAATTCCATCAAGTCAAGACCGTGCTTAAATTGAAAATAAATTAATTGTGTTTCCTGTAAAAGTCGCAGAACATAACATTTGATAATCTTCGATTTTGTATGTGTAGGTACTGCTAGGTTTTAAATAATTTTAAACAAGGTTCTAATTGTAATACGATACAATTTTCGTATAAAAGCTCAAGGCTTTCGGCCAAATAAGAGTAATTTTATAACACGCCTCACAACTCAGCTGGTAGTATAGCAGCTCTGCCTTCTGCGCTGTAGGTTATGGGTTCGATTCCCAGGACAAGCATCTCTGTGATGACTATAGATTTTTGTTTTGTGTTTGGATGTTTTATTGATATAAGTATGTAGTCACAACAAAAAGTGAATAAGTATGTTATCTGTTATTTAGTTCCTAGATCACAAGATTTGATTAGTTTAGGTCTAGGTGAAATTAATGTCCTGTAATGTTTATTTTATAAAAGACTCTATTCCACATCGTACCGTGTGTAAATACATAGTAGTAAAGTATTCTGATATCTGTGACAAATTCAACATAACAATCTTTTTTTATTCTTTCAAACCACAATATTGATGGGGACAACACAACATCAATCCAAAAGACAATATTATAATTCGTGTGCTGACGCTACAGTATTGCAACTCTTGAAATGCAATGCAATGCCATTATTCGTTTAGTGTTGGGGTAGCCTGGCTGCTGAACTGGCTTAGGACAGTCAAGGATGAGGTCTATGATAGAGCGAGATTTAACAGAAAGCACTGGCTTTCCCACGGACGAAGGAACACAGCAAAGCATTTGGAGCCGGAATTAGCCAGGGTAGTCTCGTGCCAGGACCGACAGATTCTACCACCGTGTGGTGGTCACTCCGCCGTAACCGCTAGCAAAACCAGCGACTTACGTCGCGTCGCGTCACCCTGGGGCCCTACCGCCGACGGCGAAGCCGATCACCATTGGCTTAAAATTAGCTTCATGAGAACTAGAAACGATTTTTACTACCGGGTATGTGTCATATCCAAAATGGCGTTTCCCATCTTAAAAGTGTACACATGTTATGAAACCTATCCGTTCAGTACATTTGACGGTAAAAATCGTTTCTAGTTCTCATGAAGCTAATTTTAAGCCAATGGAGATCGGCTTCGCCGTCGGCGGTAGGGCCCCTGGTCTACTAGACTAGGAGACACGTATGTAATACAAGAGCCTGTCCGGCGTACGTGATAAAAAAATAAGTCTAGCGCCCGAAAAAAATAAAACACGTAGATAATAATATTTGCTTTGATGTTTTATTATCAATACGGTGTCCAGTCGCCTCCGTTGTCAATAATGGCCTGGTATCTTCGTGATACTTTCGATTCATATTTCTGCGTATTCACGGGATAATGACTTACATATGGCTTTTTAATTTCAAGTAAGCGCGAGGGCAGTTAGGGTTTTTGTTTATCACACCTACCGTGTAACAATGTGCGTGCTGACGCTACAGTATGCCAAACGGCAACAACAACTGTTGAATTGCAATGGCACATTTGGATGGTCGTATCGTAGGACGCTTGTTTGACCCTACTCGTTACTTGTTGCAGTATGTGCGGGATAGGTATTACAGTCAGCTCCTAAACTTTACGTGACTGTGACCCATGCTTTGAACTTCCACAGCTAATAATCTCAAAGAGTTAAGAGCGATGCGACCGTATTTACCCAACTGCCTAAGATGGAAGGTTATGTTCCTTGAGAGTATGTATGTACTCGTACATTTCACTGGTACAATCTGTAGTCTTCACGGCTTGATTTATTTTGTCATTTATTTTACTTTATGGGAAGCTCTTGAGAGCTCGTTCAACGTAGGCAGGTCTACGTTGCTCTGGCCTAGAGCCCGTAGAGTCAAGCAAGCTTAGGTCAAGAGCTAACCCATCATACTTAGACTTTGTACATTAAATAGAGGCAAATCATGTTTTTTTTTATTATTTATATTGGTATGTTTTATAATAATATGGGTAAATGAAAGGTAGTCATGCCGATTCTAATATAAACTACAATAAACTAAAAGCCGTATTGCAGTAAAACCACTGAAAATTTGACAGGGCCATGATGAGGGACCGAGATATCTCTCCTGCTGTGATGTCGGTGTAGTACTTTTCAGTAGTGTGTAGTACCGAGTTCAGCCGCCGTAGCAGAGCTACGCCGTAGCAGTGCTACGCCATATTTCACGCAAGAGTCTTCATAAATATTCTTCTAATCATCATAGCCAGAGAACGATTTGGTTGGCCGTATATCTTAGCTATCTTATGTCCCTCTAGACATTGATACTATTAAAGTCCCTTGCCGCGTCTTGCTCAATCAATCTGTCTTTAAGGTCTGTTGGCGATACGGCCGGAAAGTTTCTGGTAAGGTTCAAATCTGGTTTACGCAAATGGGTTTCAAAAGTAAATTTGACGATTCTAAATCATAACAATTCATTTTTCACACTGACATGAGGCAAAAAAATGTCACATTGTATAAATAACAAATATTACATTTGGCATGCCTTGTGATAATATTTTTTTTATAAAATCATAGGCTTTGTAGCCTTAAGTTTTAGGAGGAAAGTGGATTTTGTCAGTCCCCGATGTCAGACTTTATGAGCCGCCACCGCACCTATGTCTTAATAAAATATGTGATATTAAAGCGCTGACTGTACCTTGGTACTCGTTAGTTCTTGTGGCGTCCTAGAGGTGCAATGAAATGTGGAAGGTCCTGGTTGACAGGAATAGTATATTATTATTGGAAAATCTAGGAAACGTTGGAAAACTTTTCAAAAAGCACTAGGTTTATGTTACCAATACCTACATTCTTCTACATCAGCCGATTAATGTCCACTGCTGGACATAACCTCCTCCATAAATTTGTGCGTTTAGCTACGCTTGGTAGGCGGATTAGTGTTAGCAGTAAAGCCAAACTAAGCTAACTTTCATGAGAACTTCACGTCCAACGTAAGTTTTTTTCCACGTTTTGTTCTTATTTAAAGTAAAAGATAAACTAAAATCGCCAATCTTGGTGTGAAATATTATAGGACATTAATTTCACAAAGCGCTCTCTAGCCCCAAACTAAAAAAATATTGTAATATGGAAATTAGATTACGGAAAGAATCCTTACATTTACTTTTTTGTTAATACTTCCCAAAAAAAGCACAAACAAATATATTCACCACACAAATGTGATTGTGAACAAATTTTTTGGTGGGATTCGAACCCCAAACTTACAGCGCAGAAGGCAGAGCTACTATCAACAACTGAGCTTATAGAATTAAATCCATTGGTATGTTAATGTATCTTATAAGTAGGTATATAAAAACTTAATTAAACAAGATAAATATCTTACGGTTTTTGAAAACATAAAAATATTAGTGTTATCGCACTGCCAAGTACTATATAATTATGCATATTTTTGGCTACATTGCTAAAAGATAACAGAACCGTGAGAAGTTTCGTTGCTCACTCGAAGAGATTCTTAGTAAGTAAGTTTAAGTAAGTAAGCAAAAACATAAGTAAACCAATCGGCACAGTTTTATTATAGACAAGCGATTTCCCGCGGCGTCGCCCGTGTGGTAGGTACCCGCATAAAAGGTAGCCTATATACTATTCCTGGTTCAAATCAACATAATAAGCAACATTTTTGCCCAACCCGTTCTATAGTTAAAGAAAAGAAAGAAGTACCTAACATACAAACAAACTTTCTCCTTTATAATACTAGTATGAATTTACGCAACCACAGACAGATTATTTATTGATTTATTGGAAAACCAATAGCTAGAAATACACTGTAAAAACGATTGAATATTATAGTGAGCTAATGATAGGTTTTCACGAGTTTTCAAGAGTTTCCGCAATTATCCTAAACCTGTTTTTTTTTAGGTTAAATAGGATATGCCATTTCTTAATGATCGACAAACAATGTGACCATGATGGATTCCATTCCATGGTACTATTTCAGGAATGACTTAATCAATACCATTGTCACAATTCTCGTAATTTCGAAGATTTGTTGATAAAAAGCGCGGCACAAGATGCGATGTTACACAAAACATGTTTGTTGTGTAATAAATGCTGCATTACCGTATTAATTAACTGGGTCTTCGTTCCCATCATCCCGAGTATATTTCCCAAATTTATTATTATACCCATGCATAAGCTATACAGAAAATGTTGCTAAGACCTAGAAGTCTTTTCGTTTGGGCACTGTGTTGATTGTCAGTCTGGAAGTTCGTGTCGGGGCTTTGTCGTTTTATCATCTATCTATCTATACTTATAATAAAATTGTAGAAAAGCATCTGTACATTTAATATTTTCACGAAAAAGTTGATGCTAAATTAAATTAACTTTACTTAAAACACGCAGCTGAGTATAAAAATACAGTTTTTTTTTATTTTTGTTATTTGTCTGTTTGTTAGTGCACGCGTATTTCCGAAACGGCTTATCCGATTTGGACGTGGTAATCGATGATGTGTTGTGTATGGTTCAGGGCAGGATCTAGTAATTGTTTTTTTTTTTAAACTTATACCTAACAAAGTTGTGTTGATTTTAATAATATTAACTTCTTGCATTTTGGGTTAATGCATGAATAACTTGTTTATTAATGATTGGATTTTGATTAATTAAACGAAAGATGTTAACCCAAATATGGCACAATCTACCATTGAAAACCTCATTGCAATCGGATCAGTACTTTCGGAGATTAGCGTGGTCAAAGAGACGTTTTCGGCGTGATGCGTGTAATGTAAACACACTTTTAATTTCTATGCTTAAGCGAAGTTGATGACGAGTGATGAGTTAAACACTCTTTTCCATATCTCTTTCCGATTATACCTGCAAAATTTTATTTGAATCGGAATTACCACTTCGAAAAGAAAATGGAATTACGTTTGTACTGGAGAGCGAAAATCAGCAGCATTTTGGGGCCCTCTTAAAATGCTTCTGTACGCTACTGTTCGTTACGCCCTTGGCAGGCAACGAGTATCTGAGGGCAACTGCTTCTCCGGTGTGTTTTGGTGGGGTTTTAGATAAGACGCATTCGGGAGGTTGGCGCGAAATCCTTGGTTTTTGTCTGAGACTTCATTGACCGAGCGAGCGAAACGTCTCAGTTTCGAGATTAGCCAAAAATGCTTTTGTCCGCTGTCTGACGGCTGTCGGCTGTCGGTTTGCTCTCGCCTACAGGTCGCATTTATCAACCGATTTTGATAAAATTGGCACACATGTTCCTTGATTTATTCAAAAAATTTTGTCGATCGCGATTTTTGATTGGGGGGAAAAGGGGGGTAGTTTACTGTAGCGTTATTTATCAACGGATTTCAATTTAATTTGAAAGACACACTAAGGATTTAATTCTACACAAGATGTTGTGATAAAAAATCAAGAAAGAGAGGGAGAAAAGGGGAGAAGTTTGCTGTAGGATTGAAATGTTTAGGTTTATAAGCTGTTTGTTTTTCATGTAACATAAAAATAAGTAATTTTTTTTCGGAAAATGTATATATACGTTTACTAATCAGACTCTGTCCTCTTCGCCTTTGCAAGACAAATCTATAGACACCAGATTCGATCTCTTCAGACTAAGGGAACGCGAGTAATCGCTAAAACTTCTACCCCTATTTGCTCAAAAGTCTGAAAGGAAAAGCGAAAAGGAAAGCATCGGTTATTTCATGGTTGTAAGGGCTCGCGAGTTCTACTGTTCTTACATAACCACTAGTTTATTTTCATGTTCCTATTCCGGGGCGTAATTGTCGACACAAGCCAACGTCGTCAACAATCTGAAATGTATTTCGAAAGAAATCAAATAGAAACAATAGTTAGACGAGGCCTATGGTTACGTTTACCGCCAAGTTCTGTTGCTCTGACGTCGTTTTTACTTATAAACAAAAGGGATACCTTTGTATTGAAATAACTCTTATTTTTCTTGCCTTTGTAAGCTGAAGCCAATTACATTCAACTTGCATCTTTCTATCAACAACTGCTTTGCGTGACCTGTATAAATCTTTACAAATAAAGTTTAGTGCTTTGTATTGTCAAATGGTCACGTTTGACCGCGCACGAGGCGGCGGCGGCGGCGTCGCGGCGGCGGCTCTGCTTTCTGGCTGTCGGTTATGGGTTTGGATCCCCGGGACATACACATATAATTATTATACTATATATCATAAAACATATGTAACCAATGATTTACTATTTACTAAAAATGAAATAAAGTATAATAGGTTCTATGTGTAATTTAGTTCCCACATTAAAACGTATGCTTAGTTTAGGGATAGATGGTGCTTTGTAAAATTAAATGTCCCTTCAAAATATATAAATATACGGGATCTTTAAGATCCGTTCAGCTGTTGGCCGTGAAATAGTACACTTTTCACCGAGGAGAAAGTGACCGACTGTCCGATTGTCACAAACCAGACCCACGAGGGTCTGGATACACTCGAGTTGGGAATAGTACTTTCTTCCGAGCAATACTTATTAATTTATACTTTACCTAAGATGAAAATCAAAGACATTCTGCTATTTAAATGTATATTAAAGTGCAGCTTTAGTAGTTGTTGTTATAGCTATTGGATCTTTTTACTCATTTCTTAAATTATTTTAAAATTTTAAATTAATATACAGACTTGGTGTCTTGACTTAGTGGTTGTGTTGCAAACTTGGTGGTAATAATAGATTATGTAGTATCTTAATGAGAGTCCTGAGTGAAGCGAGGGGTTCAAGCTGCCCAAGACGAAGGCAGGTTTTTTTGAAGCAAACTCTTCTCTTCACACCTTCTGCGAGACAATAAAATAGGTTCCATATAATTATGTACCTATGTATTTGTTTTGTAACAGCTAATATACATATCAAAAGTCATTTTGGAGAGAAACTAAAAGGACGGATTCCGACACAGCCTTGACTCCTTTTGTTGTTCTCCTTTTGAAAGTGTCGCCGTAGGGATTTTCGTATTTGTGTTTTAATTTTTCAGGTTTCAGGTATTATTAACAATATCTGAAGCGTCTGTTCAAAACAATTTTCAAGTAGAATCACTATCGCTCGACGACAGTCTTTGTTAACCATACGATAATAAAATTCAGATCTGTTAAAATCACAGGACCAAACATCGTCATTTGTTTCTCATTCTTTGAATCGCGCTTTTATTCTTTTCTTTTCGTGTTTGGAAAAAGTCGAGTTTTCGAACAAACCCCTTTTACAATGCTATTGTACATTTTTTCACTTAGAGTTTTCCACGCAAAAACAAAAAACAGTACGTTAACAATGAACTCAGTCTGTTTCTGCCCGCTCAGCGCGTTAATAATGGATTTCCATACACTTTTCCCGCCCGCATATAACACAACAAATTATACAGCCGTAATGACGTAGGTACAACACGTTCTGCCTAGGGCATCGAGAACCGGCCATATTTTAAGAACCGGTTCTTTCGATTCTAGATTCAACGCAGAACCGGGTACCCGGTTCTTTCGGTTCTTTTGCTAATTTATTTGAATTTTTAAGTATAGTCTTACATAATTCTATATTAAGATCAAAAATTGAGCGGGAAATTCACAGATAAGTATTATGTTTATCATTTAAACGATCAGTCTGAGAACAATCAGTTTTTTTATATTCAATAGTATTACTTCTAGCTACAGCTATTCAGCTCAAACACTAGATATTGCAAACAGAAAACCAATAAAATAAATCAAATATTAGCACTACAAAAATAGGAGTTTTCACACATGTACCTATTCAAATAAAATATTCACTAGAATAAAGTATTTTAAGAATTCTACGCGATTTATATAAAAAAATGTGAATACAATCATAATAAATAATGCGTACGTAGACTAATAACGAAAATAGAAAAGAAGGCCTGGTAGTGCCGCTCTTCCATATCCCGTCCGATTCAAATTAAATCTTGCCAGAAGGTGTATATCCCTATCCGATAACAGCATGCAAAATGTCATGTATCAGACGTGCCATTTCGAATTAAATAACAAACGATTGTATGAGAGAGCGAAAATCAGTGTGCAAAGTAAAGGAAAGCTAAAAAGATTCCTCAATTACCTACCCTGAAAGACTTCGCGCACTATGCCTAACTACTCTTGAAGATAGACGCCTTCGTGAAGACCTCATTGAAACTTCCAAGATACTTTCCCATACCTATGAATAATCTGTCCAACATCCATTCCATATATTCGCTGAAAGAGACTCGTAGATCAGCCCGTCATGTGAGATTAAAACGTGAACGCTCGAAGGACAAGAATGCTGCATAGGTACTGTTTCCTCTGCAATTGAGAATACGAGACTGGAACCGTCTACCTAAAGAAGGTGTTGCTTTTGTATCTTGGTTTTCAATATTATTATATTCTGAAAATACATCTCAGGGAAACTTCTGAAATACTTGTTGGTCAAATACTTGAGCAACAAGTGTTTCAGAGTTGCTGCTTGAACTGGCGTCGCTTATTGTATTGTTTTTCCAATTCATTTGATTACTGATTGCTGACACTCATCGTGTTCATTTCAATTAGTTTTTGCATTGCGACACATTACTCACACGATATTCACAGATGTTTATGGGAATCGAAAGAACCGAAAACCCGGTTCTTAATATTTAGAGAACCGGTTCTTTTTGTAGCCCCCTAGAACCGGGTATTCCCGGTTCTTTCGGTTCCGGGAAAAACCGGTTCCGATGCCCTAGTTCTGCCTCATTTTTAAATATAGAATAAGGCACATTCTGAGCAGGTACAGTATAAATAAACAGACTTCCTAATTTATAAAATTGGTTGGTAACGTAGGTATGGATGGAAATAGAATATTTCCATTTTTAAATGCTTTTTATTTCTTTATTATTTATTATTTCTTTATCACTTTTTTAAACCTCAATTAAGAATGACATTTTGTTTATTTTGGTAAGATCGCGTTGTGAAAAATATCCAGGCTATCATTCTAACGATCAGCTAATTAGAAGAAAATAAAATGAGGCTATGGTCAGCTCCAAAAGGTATTTTGTCAGCAAACAAAGTGAATTCAAAAATCAAGGTGACAAAACCTCACAACCTACTGACGTACTCCACCATAAGTTTGTAAATTTCTAACTTTTAAGACGATTTTTTTTATAAAAAAAATATCTATTTTGAGACACTTGGGCAGTTGAGATAGTTTAGTGAATTCTCTGCTAAACGGCGTTAATCAGCGCTTGAGCCGAGTTGAATATGGCACAAAAAAACTGGGAATCTGCGTCAGGACACTCCTTGCTCAATTGTTATTTTTGTGTTATTATATAACCTTTTAAATAATTATGTTATCCCTGAGACACGGTCTTGCTACACATATTTCTAATACATCTTCAGCCTTCAACGAAAATAAACGTGTGTTTTCGTAATCGGCAGTCCTCCGACAGTTATCGCTGTCGGGGGCGTCCAGAATTCATCCCTTATCCTCCATTTGTTTTCATTCAATCAGCCTTTGAAGCAGGTGTTTGTAGTCATGAAGCGGGCCTATCTTCTGGCTATATAAAGTTACTACCTAGTTCGATTAACGAATCGATCGTGTGATAAAATGTAGGTAAGTGTCTAGATTGCCGCTGGTCGTTCAACTCAATGTTTTAAAAAACTAGAACATTGGTTTTTTTTTGTTAAAAGGCGTTCGACAACGGGGAAGCGCTTTACCTTCATCTCACTTGGCTTTCAAGGTATATAATAAGGCTGAAGGTAGGAAGCGCACTTCACCCGGAATCCTCAACAGTCTAAGGACAGTCTGGTCCTCAACAGTCTGGCTATCTTACCTCTAAATGATTGAATTTTCAACTTTAGAATTGTTGTTATGGCGACAGAATTAGTTTAGATTGTGGTAACTAGCCAGGCGGACTCAAACAGAGTCCTACCAGCAACCAACCAAACCATGCACAGTGTTGTACTCCCCCCGGGATCGACCCCTCGTTTGGGACCGCTGTCAAAAGTGACCACGGGGGCCATAACGTAATTGTAGGTACAGTCGCCAGAAGAATCAAATGCTAACACGCGATTATTTTTATGGCATAAACCGTAAGAATAATATATACCTACACTAGTGGCCCGTGACGTACTCGTATGTAGGTCCAAATAGGTCGAGTCGTTTTTTTAGTTTACATTGGTCGTTACCTTACCGACGATCTTGACGACCAGGGACGCTACCGCCGACGGCGAAGCCGATCTCCATTGGCTTAAAATTAGCTTCATGAGAACTAGAAACGATTTTTACTACCGGGTATGTGTCATATCCAAAATGGCGATTCCCATCTCAAAAGTGTACACATTTTATGAAACCTATCCGTTCAGTACATTTGACGGTAAAAATCGTTTCTAGTTCTCATGAAGCTAATTTTAAGCCAATGGAGATCGGCTTCGCCGTCGGCGGTAGCGTCCCTGGTTGATATTAAAAGGGAGCGAAAGGCATTGTCGACGAGTTGTAACATGCTGGCACGGAAGTTTGCTCGATGCAGTATGTTAGTGCAAATTACAATCTTCAAAGTAAATTTTTTAGACGAAAAGACTATGGTTGGATACTCCAAAAAGTTGCTGAATGCCTTGCAAGTCCAATACAATACAAATCACTGGTTTATAATATTATATTGAACATTTGATTCATTGGTTTGTTCTTCAACGTCTAACTTGAAAAATGCATGAAACCGTAGACAGGCGGTTTCATCCGTGTTAGAATTTTGTTGTTTTCCCTATACTTCTAAATTTTAAAATAATCTACGGTCTCGGTAAGATTCAGTTGAGTGTATTGAACGTGAAAGGCAATGCGACACTCATTCTATTTACGACAAAAGTTCCTCGACAAAAAGGTTTCAAAAATAAACAACCACTTACATAGACGCGACCGCTTGCTCTGGACACTACTAGGTGCCACATTACATTGCAATCTAATTATATATTCCTATCCTACACACAGTAACTGCAGTACAGTCGCCTGCATTTATATTATACACAGGGCTTATATGTATATTGTAACCTAATCAATTTATTTGGAACTCTTTTTACATTTCACAATTTTATAATACGTTTTACAAACTAAAAAGAAAACCGAATACAATGAAAAATTATGATACAATTTCGTTTACCGGGTTGACGTATTTTTCCAATTATTTTTATAAAAGATGGATGGACAGACAGACAGATGCGTGATCCTATAAGGGGTCCATTTTTTCCTTAATTTTGAGGTTATACACCCTAAAAATACCCACATCGCTTCAAGTGTGCCTAAGTTTAAGTTATAGTATTTGAAGAGTACCCTCGATTTCTCCAGGATCCCATCATCACATCATCACATCCTGACCTGAAGTATATCCTTTCAAACAAAATAAGAATTTTCCAAATCGGTCTAGGCGTCTTAGAGTAGTCGGGGAACATACATCAAAAAAAATATTCCGACGAATTGAGATCCTCCTCCATTATGTGAAGTCGGTTAAAAAGAGTTTATAACGCGCATGGGATCTCAGTTGGTAGTTCTATAAACATTCAATTACATTCAAACAAATAAGAATATATTCATTATAAATAAGTTCTAAAGGGTTGATTCAATATAAAATATGAATATGGGAAAACTTCCAGTTGTATCTTTAAAATATTTGCGGTGTATAAAGTTACCTAAGATACAGTGGCCGAGGTATGAAATCATTTTTTGACATTCGAAATGGGTGATCTCTTGAACTGGGTATAACATTCCCTATAAATAGCACATTAAGCAGACAAATTAAATAATTTAACAAAGCCTCATAGCTCAGTTGGTAGTAACTCTGCCTTCTGCGCTGTAGGTTGTGGGTTCGATTCCCACCCAGGACAAACATTTGTGTGATGAATATAGATGTTTGTTCTGTGTTTGGGTGTGTATTGTATGATAAGTATGTATTTACAAATAAAAAAAATAAAAAAAAATGTATTTAAGTATTATATCCGTAATCTAGTTCCCATATTACAAGCTATGCTTAGTTTGGGACTAGATGGCGCTGTGTGAAATTAATGTCCTGTAATATATAAATTGGCCGCAACCAGCCTGGGGGCTGTGTTGTGACCGGCGGTGTTGTGGATCCGCCACATGATGAGTGGCGTGGCCTGTTTTTTTATATACGTAGAGTCAGCCCGGTATCTTGAGGCTTTCCTGTGCATGAATGAGGTCTACAACGGAGCGAGCCTTTCTCGCTTTGTTCTGCAGAGGACTTTTATTAGTGGAAATTATACTGATGAACTCAGAGCCTTGGCACAAGTGTAATCAGCTAGTTTGCTTAGATTAAGATTTTTTATTGGGTACCGATTTAGCAGCTGCAAACGTAGATCACTTATATACTTTAAAAAAATATTTAGGATCAGACATGTCATTTTGAGATGAATTGTCATTAATTACCCACAATCTTTTTTGCCTCGTAGCTTGTCAACTACGGGGCATTTAATAGCGAGTCATAATATAGTTTTCTAGGTAAAGTGCCCTGATATTGCCATCCGCTGAGACGCTGAATAGTCTGTATTGTGCTCTCCATTCATCTAGGATTACTGACTATTCGAAGCTGTGCATAAAAATACTCACAATAGGTATAACTAGTAGTTGGCACCGAACTGAGATCTCGTGATGTCTGGTTTGAGTTAGGTATGTAAAACGAAGATTATTTCTCAAGTAGAACGTAATTAACAAACGATCAAAGTGTGCTTTCATTACACCTTACTTACTTTACTTAAGCACTCTTTTTCTTAATCTTTCTTTATTCACCTGAGTATCCGAGACACTCTCTTGTTGCTAACTCTAAAATCTACCCTTAATAATCTAATTTACGACATCCGTGGGCTGGAGCCTACAGATGTCGTAAAGTCAACCAAGGGGCTTCAACAAAAGGGCAACAGCTTTTTTCTAGTATATAAACAAGACTTTAACTGTGCGCACCAAAGTGTCTGCCAAGCGTGGTGTTTATGGCTAAATCTTACAGTTTTAGAAGAAGTTTTATTCACATTGTGGTGGACAATAATTTGCTGTTGATGTGAGATATGCGCAGTCAAACTCCTTATATGACATCCTATAAGCAATTCTTGGATTTTTTCGACGCCCTTGGTTTGACTACCCTATTGAGTGAATTACAAAAAATAAATACACCAGTTTTCATGAGATTTCGAATAGGTACCCTCTCTTATCTAACAAGACTTGATGATCATCTTTTGCCCCTTCATCTTTAAAAACCCACCCTTATTAAGGGCAAAAATAAACCGCCCCTTTCTTACAAAAACCACCCCTATTAAAAAGTTAAATCTATATTTTATGAATGTGCAGCCGATACTCTTTCAAATGATACCCCACATGCCAAAAAACTTCATGTCTCACTTATCACCCCTATTTATCAAAAACTACCCTAGTGTCAAAAAAATCCTCATACGTGTTGATGAGTATAAATATAATCTCCGCATATTCAAAATTATGAATTGCTCGGATCAGCCATTCAAAAGATATGGGCGAAAATTTGTATTTCTTTTCACCCCAATATCTTAAAAACTATCACACTTTTCAAAAATCCCCCGTGACAATCAAATTCTATTTACGTTATCTCTTTACAGTTTAAATTTCATGAAAATCGGATAACCCTTTCGAGAGTTATGCCATCACAAACATTGCCACATACATACAGTGCCGGATTTCCTAACTTAACTGAGAGATCTCGTTCGCTTCGCTCACTCGATCAATAATATCTAAAGTATCCAAGTTCAACCTATCTTCCAACATTGGAAATGAAATTAAGTTAAATGAAAATACATCATTGTCCACCTTATAAATTAAACTGGATAACTTAAAAAATATATATAGACAAAGGGCGCTCTTTTCAGAAGGGATTTCTTCCAAACAACCTTTGAAAGTATTTTTTATGGGTTAATTACGCTTATTTAATTGCCCTGAGGTAAGAGCTGTGTACAATCTAGTGAATGCCCGCTATTTATTTCCGGAGGTTGTTGGTTCAAGTCCAGTTATGCACAGGTGGACTTTACTGTTTTCGAAAAGCTTAACGTATTTGACACATGCATCTGATGTGACATTGTGATCACATCCATTTAACATAAAAAAGCTATACTTAAACAGCGGTGGCGCGGCGGTGGCGGTCGTATTGACATTTTTCTCAGCGCCATCTAGCTCCAAACTAAGCATAGCTTGTAGTATGGGAAGTAGATTACAGATTGAATACTTTTTACGTGATTTTTTATTTGATATTTATACTAAGGTATACAATACAATATCCAAACACAGAACTTATGTCGCAATTGGGAATCGAACTCACAATCGCAGCACAATCTCTGTAGATTGTGGGTTCGATCAACCAAGTGAGCTGTATCGTTGCGGTATGGTAACTTGAATGCCAAAAGGAACTTATAGTGGCCATTCCTTGACGATACAATAAAAAAATGTTGTGTTCCGTCATTTACATAGACATAGACATTCATATATTTACTATTATAGCACACATACACAAACAAACAGAATGAAATTGTCAGACAGAAAAACACAAGTAATAAGTGAATACAGTTTGTGCTGTGTGCTACGGCAGTAGTAGGGATTCGCCGGTTCTGGCCCACGGCTAACGGCTTTTAAAAACCATAGGTGATGACCTGTAGGTGGTTGACCGTAAGAATCAAAATATTCCCCAATACCATTCACGTCTACGTGTATAGCAATCCAGTGAGATCCAGGTTTTGTATCAGGGTCCAAATTACTTATTAGGTATATTGGGGGTTCATTGAATGCGGTATTATTAACAAAACCAACTATAACTCTCTTAGGCACTTGTCCCAAAAATATGTTATCCAACGTTTTTCCCTGTACCCCCGATGGAATCGTTAAAACTTTAACTTCAGCTCTAGTTATAGGGTATTTAGCTGTAGTAGAGGCTAACACTTTCTGATGTGCAAGTAAAACTGATGGATTGATTCGTGCTTTGCGAACAATAAGTGTGGCGTCTGTAATGCATGCTTTAAACTTTATATCATTCGAGGAAGCCATCAAATTAAATGATTCTCTAGAACGCACTAGTTTAACAGACATTTCAACATTGTTTTGCGCGAACTCATTATCAAACTAGATCATTAACGAGGGTGATAAGATTTAAATTCCACAAAACTACTTTCAATAACAGGGTAGTTAGTTAATGTGATAATAGTTAGCAATATATAAATGAGAAACTCCAAAATAATTTCACAGTTGTTTGCTACCGTGAACAGTGGAGTGAATATATTTTAGTTTGAAGTGATTGATAGCAGTTATAGCATAATGGAGGTATGAAAACTACTTTTTATTTTTCTGTAATCATTTTAGCTATTGTTTCTATTTCTATTTCTATTTTTTATAGCCACATTTTTTTGTTGCAGAACATTGATATTAACGAAGAAAATACTTATAAACAGTACTATTACAATACAATTTCAGATGATAGTAATGATAAATTAACCATCACTGAACCTCCGATTTTAAAAAGAAAGAGACCTGAATCTGTATACGAGAGTATAGATGATTTTTTTAATGTACCAAGCAAATCTTATAAAAAAAAGCTGTCGTCAACAATATCTCGGGCGCATGAAGGAGGTACTGCATTTATATCGACAAATAATGAAGATGCTAGTAAAGCCACTCATTTAATAAAAATAGAGGTTTATAACCTCAAGAAGATATCAAAAATCCCTAAAGAACAACATTGGAAGCACGCAGATTTAAGGACAAAATATTATCTGAAAAATAGTGATGACAACTATACTCATGCACAAAACCTTATTTACAAGATAACAAAAGACATAGCAAACAATGAAGGTTCCAAAAAATATTTCTTCAAGGATAATTAGTAAAACAATGTCACTCTTAATTTTTTTACAAGATTTTTAAGATTAGCTAATGAGTGGGTGTTCTCAATTTACTTTAATGATAAATAACATTTTACCTGGATTTAATATATAAAGGACATCGAAAATGCCTCTCCTGGTCTCAGTTTGAGTCAGAAAATCATTGCAGTACATTGTCTACTAGTAATACAAGTGCAATAACTATGGATCACGAAGAAACTTGTGTTAATTCCTTTACCTTCTTTCAACCGGAAAGTATTGATTCTTGTGAAGATTGTGAAATGTTTACGCTCTGCGAAGAAGTTGAATCATGTGCAATAAAAATAGATCACAAGGAAGTTTGTGATAGTACCTTCAACACAGAAATCAATGATTCATGTGAAGATGCTGAAATATTTAAGCTCTGTGAGGAAATTGAATCATGTGATATGATAAGTTCATTATACGATGAGGAGCTCTACAATTTATGTGTTGCAGCTGAAAAACAATATATGTAAGTTACATTTTCATAGCAAATTATTTTAAGTATATTTACCATGATTGCTGGTTTTCTGTAACCATAAAGTTTTCCATTTAACTTTAAACTTTACCTTTCAGCGAGCCACAAGTACAAGTTGGAGGGGGAAACCACAAGAGACCTCGGAGTGATAACGAAAGCAACATCATGCCAACAAAAATACCAAGACTTGATGCTGAACCTTCATCTTCCGCGTCGTTGAGACTTCGGACTGACGATAACGATAAGGTGAACTGTGGCATTTGTCAACTTCTAATTAAAAAGCGTTTCTTCACTAATCATTTAAAGAGCAACACTCACAAAAATAATGTACTAAAATCACATGGTGCCTTGTCAAATGTATCTGTAGTAGAATCTGCTTTCGGTCAACGAATTATATCATATAAAATTAATTGTAAAGATAGTGCATCATCAAACTCAGTATTCGAAACACCCGAACAATTTTTGAAGTCAATTAAAGATGATGTAATGTTATTGATTGATGAATCAATCGAACAACATACAGTATTCAAAGTTAATTTCATTTTACATGCTGATTTTGTACAGCAGTCTAAAAATATGACAAATGCATTCGACTTCCAAACATGTAATTACATAATATTTCGTGGGGATGACTTGAATATTTTCTTTTCATCTTTGTGTGACACTATGACAAATAAGATAGATTCTTTTGAGAAAAAAGATAGTGGATGGAGTCTCAAAAAAATAAACTGTTTAGATATGAATGTAAATAAGTTCAACCCACTGCGAGGAACCTCATATATTGAATTACCTGCAGATGTAAGAACAAAAAAAGCCGTTATAAACGTAAAAAATGCAGATAATTTATGTTTTAAATGGGCATTGCTATCAGCCCTATACCCAGCCAACAAGCATTCTGATCGAGTAACATCATACAGTATGCATGCAAACAAACTTAAATTTAACGGTGTACCTTTTCCAGTAAAACTAACTGATATACATAAAGTTGAAGCATTAAACGATATAAGTATCAATGTTTTCGGATTAGAATTTGATATAAAAAACAAAAAAAATATTGTTGTAGGTCCTTTGTTTTTTACCAAATCTCGTAAAACTCGTCACGTAAATCTTCTATACATTCAAAACGGTACAAATGGTCATTATTGCTACATCAAAAACTTGTCGCGATTAGTTAGCAAACAACTTTCTAATCAAGAGCATGCGGTTTACATTTGTGATGGTTGTTTACTTCACTTCCCTTCAAAAGAAAGGTTAAGTAACCATCAACAACATGATTGTTCTCACATTTCAACGAAGCTTCCAACTAAAGAAAAAATAATGAAAAATTGGTTTGGTGAATTGGTTTCTAATGACAAACTAAAGTTTGACAAATTCCAAAAAAAGATGAAAATGCCATTTGTTATATATGCTGACTTTGAGGCATTATTAAATCCAATAGAAACATGTGTTAATGATCCTACTAAACCATATACTACAAATGTAGCAAAGCATGAAGTTTATAGCTTCGGATACTATGTTAAATGTTCATATAACGATAGTTTATCAAAATATGAAACTTACAGTGGATCCAACTGTGCACAAATATTTATGAAACGTTTATATAACGATTTGAAGGAAATTTGTAGGGTAAACAATTTTCAAAAGAGCCCTAAACCATTAACACCTGAAAATGAAAATAAAATTGCAAACACCAAAAATTGTCACATCTGTGAAACAAATTTGAATGGAGAACGTGTTCTTGATTTCGATTGGCACACAGGTAATTTTAGAGGTGTTGCACATGATATTTGTATTAAAAACTTTCGACCACCATACTACGTTCCAGTTTTCCTTCACAATCTCAGTCATTACGATGCACATTTTATCGTACAGGCGTTAGATTTTGTGGAGGGTGAAATAGAAGTTATTCCTCAAAATAAAGAAAGGTACATATCTTTTACAAAAGTCCTCACCATAAACAATCAAAAGATTAAACTAAGATTTGTAGATTCTATGAAATTTTTATCGTGTAGCCTCGATCAACTAGCAAAAAATCTAAATAACGATCAGTTCAACACCCTCAAATGTTTTTTTCCTAATGATGAAGACTTCAGTCGCCTAAGGAAGAAGGGTATATATCCTTATGAGTTCATGACATCGTTTGAATCCCTAAAATCAACATCTCTCCCTAACCAAAACCAGTTTTACAGTTCTCTTTCCGATTCAAGCATATCAGATGAAGAATACAACCGTGCTCAGGATGTTTGGAAACACTTTAAGTGTCAAAATATGATGGAATATTCTAACTTATACTTAAAAACAGATGTCCTACTACTGACAGATATCTTTGAAAACTTCAGAAACCTTTGTATGATAACATACGATTTAGATCCTGCTCATTATTATACAGCACCAGGGCTAAGCTGGGATGCTATGTTAAAGTATACAAAAATAGAGTTAGAATTATTATCAGATTTCGATCAAATTGCATATATTCGAGCTGGAATACGAGGTGGTGTGTCCCAATGTAGTAATCGATATGCAAAGGCAAATAATGAATTTTTAGAAGACTTTGATAAAAATCAACCTACATCATATCTCACCTATTTAGATGCAAACAATCTATATGGTTGGGCTATGTCTCAGTACCTTCCAAAGGGAGGCTTTGAATGGGTGAGTCCTGACACCAACTTTATGGTTCCTGATAACTCTGAATACGGTTTCATATTAGAAGTTGACTTAGAATACCCCACAGATCTTCATGATCTACATTCAGATCTACCTCTTTGTCCCGAGAATATTTGCATAGGAGGTTCTAAAGAAAAAAAGCTTATTCCTAATCTCAACAATAAAACAAAATATAAAATCCATTACAGAAATCTGAAACAATGTCTTGATATGGGTCTGAAACTAACGAAAGTTCACAGAATTCTTAAATATGATCAAAGTGCTTGGTTGGAAAAGTACATAAATTTAAATACACAATTAAGGACAAAAGCAACTTCAGATTTTGAGAAAGATTTTTACAAATTGATGAATAATTCTGTTTTTGGTAAAACCATGGAAAACATCGAAAAACGTGTAAATGTAAAACTCCTAACGCATTGGGAAAATATAGGAAAATCTCTAGGTGCTCAAGATTTGATTGCTAAACCAGAATTTCATAGTCTATCAATTTTTAAAGAAAGTTTAGTCGCAGTGCAATTAAAAAAAACAAAACTCTACCATGACAAACCAATATATTTAGGGTTTAGTATATTAGATATTTCAAAAACATTAATGTATGATTTTCATTACAACTACATGTTACAGAAATTCCCAAATAAAACAAAACTATTGTATACGGACACCGATAGTTTTATCTATCAAACTTTTGCGGATCATTTTTATGATGATATCAAAACGGACTTATCCTCCAGATTTGATACATCGGATTATCCAGTAGATAATATATTTGGTTATCCGAGAATCAATAAAAAGAAGTTAGGTTTTTTCAAAGATGAAAATAACGGTAAAATTATGAAAGAATTTGTAGGCCTCCGATCAAAAATGTATGCGTTTGAAGTGGAGAATAAAATTACAGCTAAAGCAAAAGGTGTCAATAAATGTGTTACAAAAAAGATGAAAATAGAAAATTTCAAATCATGTCTGTTTGATAAAAAAAATCAATTTTGTGATATGTATAGATTTAAGTCGATAAAGCATACAATTTTTACGCAAAAAATTAACAAAACATGTTTATCATACAGCGATACTAAGAGATATATTTTACCCAACAGTATTGATACATTAGCATGGGGTCATTTTAGAATAAGAAATAGTATCTAAGATTTAATAAATGTGTATAATTAGTTGCTAAGGTAATTTTAAAGTTGTAGTTCATTGTGTAAATATTTTTTTTATTTTTGTATAATGTCAATGAGTTGAAATAAAATAATGATTGTACCAGAAATATGTGTTATTCATTACAATACCCTTATAGAGTCCACACGTTAGACAGTAATAAACGAATGATATAAAGTTTAAAGCATGCATTACAGACGCCACACTTATTGTTCGCAAAGCACGAATCAATCCATCAGTTTTACTTGCACATCAGAAAGTGTTAGCCTCTACTACAGCTAAATACCCTATAACTAGAGCTGAAGTTAAAGTTTTAACGATTCCATCGGGGGTACAGGGAAAAACGTTGGATAACATATTTTTGGGACAAGTGCCTAAGAGAGTTATAGTTGGTTTTGTTAATAATACCGCATTCAATGAACCCCCAATATACCTAATAAGTAATTTGGACCCTGATACAAAACCTGGATCTCACTGGATTGCTATACACGTAGACGTGAATGGTATTGGGGAATATTTTGATTCTTACGGTCAACCACCTACAGGTCATCACCTATGGTTTTTAAAAAGGAACTCAAAACAATGGTGTTACAATAGAAGGAGAGTACAAAATGATTGGACCTCAGTATGTGGCGAGTACTGCTTGATGTATATATATCACAAATTCAAGGGTATATCCTTGCGTGAATTTCTAGGATTATTCAAAAACGATAGTATTTATAATGATATATTGGTATATTATATGTTTAAATGCTTGTTCAATTGAAATAAAGGATAATAAAAATAGTTCGTTGTTATTGCTATGCTGCTTCCCTTCACAACAAGGTGATTAGCATCGTGGCGAGGTTGGTGGTGATTAGTTAATCCCTGATTAGCTAATTAGGGGTACTAGGCGCTTAAAACATAAATTCCTATCTCCGAAACGAGTTGAAATAGCGTAAAATGGATGCGCTACATCGATTCAGCGTGGTCGATATACTTTTTCTTCTTTTTTTTTTTTTTTTTGGTGGGTGAAAACCGGTGAATCCCTACTACTGCCGTTATTAGCCGTGGGCCAGAACCGGCGAATCCCTACTACTTACGGCACACACACAGGGACACAACTCAGCATTATGCCTCACTGTAACACAGGTCAGCGCTGATATTCTGTTGTGACCCAGCCCAGTCAGCCATTTCGAGGTAAGATAGCCAGTTCCTCAGTTTGTTGAGGATTCCGGGTGAAGTGCGCCTCCACCTTCGGCATAATCTCAAATTATTACCAGGTGAGATGAAGACCAAGCGCTTCCCCGTCGTACAATAAAAAAAACATTGTGAAGCGATAGGTGAAATAGAATCGGGGCCAGTTATTTTGCTTGCCTAGTTTATCACTCTGTCGTCATTGCGTACGTAGAAAGGTACCTACTGTGACGAGTGGTGTGCGGCTCATGTAACTTGAACGTCCCTCACCATTCATATGATAATGTAACAGACAGTAATATGTTATGTTTGACATTGTTACAGATCGGTAGCTTTGGAGCGTGATGGTAAGTGTAAGTGGGGCTGAAAGGTCAAGGGGCGTTCTAAACGTTACTTGTACACCGGGTGAGGGGTTAAACCGACTTTTCATCATTACCAGCGTATAAGCCTCTTACCTGAACTGTGTTTTCGGTTGGTAAGCTTCAAGTTGCAATAATTGACGCATTCCTCCAGACACCCAAGTCAAGGTGATGCTGTGCCGAGGACTGAGTGGCATCAGGGTGTGATATGATGTCGAATCAAATCAAATCAAAATACATTTATTTGCAACTCTTACACAAAAATCAACATAGAAATAATAATAAATAGAGACAAAAAATAAAATGTATATTAAGTAGAATTTCAAATAGAATTGCAAAAAGGTCATAGAAGTGCAGGTGCTCCTTTTGCCAGCCTAATAGGTCTTCGTTCTTAATCGATCTTTTTAGTCCTAATTTGAAAGTATGCACACTTTGAAGGTTCCTTATCGGCGGTGGAATATTGTTCCAACATTTCGTTGCAGCATAACGGAAACTATCGATGTCGTGATCGTACCTCCTCAGGGTACCGGGGCGAACCCTTTATTTATTGTACGACGGGGAAGCGCTTGGCCTTCATCTCACCTGGTAACTTGTTAAGATAAGCCCGAAGGTGGAGGCGCACTTCACCCGGAATCCTCAACAAACTGAGGAACTGGCTATCTTACCTCGAAATGCCGGAACACAACAATTTTAGCATTTTTATTATGGCGACTGAATTAGGTAAGATGGTGGTAGCTAGCCAGGCGGACTTAAATAAAGTCCTACCACCAACCAAACCAAGCACAATATATTGTACTCCCCATGGGATCGGACCCGGGACCTCTGGATTTGAAATCGGTGGGTTGAACCACTATACCACAGAGGCGGTTAACCCTGGTGTATATTAGCTTACCCTTTTAACTGAAGCTCTGGGAGGGTCGACGAATATTTATTCGGTACTCGTGGGTTTTTAAAAATAATTTTTCACTTTTAATTAATTGACTTTACTCATCTCTTATTTTTTCTTTTTCTTTTTCTAAGGAAGTTCTTCGTAACCTGTTTTGCAGAAGTTCAAGTTTTGCGGCGACGGCGACTGCCCGCTGTGGGCTCTGGCTGCCCTCCACGTGCTGGGCAGTCTGCCCGCCCAGCTGTTCCGAGCCCTGCTAGAGCGAGTGCTGGATGAGAAGGAGGTAACAATCAATATCATTATTCGGACAACTTAAGATTAGGTTGTGAGTAGTAGTAATCCGAGGCACCATGACAGGCTAAGGACCATACGCCATCGGCTAGTCAAGTCCGAGAAGCTGGTTCACATGATGGTACCAGTGTTGTATAACCGTTTAAGTTTAAATTAAAAAATGGCTCACCGATCACGCGTTGTATACCATGAATGAATTTATTGACATGAAACTATATAGATACATTAGGTAATATTTTATTTTTATTATTTTGATCAATATGATGTGTTTGGGTCTGGCGTAATCATGATGATAGACCACACTCTTTTGTTGATCGATTCCGGCCATTTTTTCTCAAGCTGCTCGAGTCTCATCAGCTGTTGGCAGTAAAGATCCGAATCGATGGATTTGCCCGGCGGTAAAAGCTCATAATGAACGATGCCGTTCCCAATCCCACCATACATACAGCATCAACTTATTACGGGCCCTGTCAGTAGACGTTTCCAAAATTATAGTACTTCTGAACAAGTCACGAGTCTATTTTTTATACATATATTACTTCAGGTACCTATCTACATTAAAGGTAAGCTTAAAACATAATAGCAGAAAAAAATCTCGATAAAAATATTTATTGAAAATGGTACGTTTCAAAATTTACAAGCGAAATATTTTGATACCTACAATGGATATTGACTTACGATTTATTTTATATGTTACTTGTTGATCTACATTAGAGGTAAGCCAGTTTTTTGATACGAATTCAAATTTAATTTTAATCATGAACTATTTGAAAAACTACAGGCGTACTGCGCCCTCCTTTCAATCAGTATCTCTGTGACCACTGTCGACGTCGGATGTGTGCTTATCGTCGTCGCAGCGGTTAGACAACACTTTGGCTCAGAATAAATATTAGGACGAATGTAAATAGGTTATTGGTTCTGTACCAGTAAAGGTACCATCACAGGTATGGTCACATTGGCTACCTGCATACCAGCAACGCGATCTCAGAATAAGAAATTTCAAAAGTTTTTGCAAGAACTTGGAATAAGCTCCCAGCGTCTGTTTTTCCGCTGTGCTACGACCCATGTCTTCAAGAATAGGCACTTTCTGGGTAGGCTCACTCCATCGTAGATCTCATTCTTACCTGTGTAAGTTTCGTGGTCAAGAGCCGACCCATCGTAAATAAAAAAAAAAAGTTTTTATTTACGATACGCATGCACCACCGTTTGCCGTTGTCAACTCTCATAATCGTTTCTGCCGCGATTTCAACTGCATTGAGCGCCTTAATCCGGGTTTCGCTACAGTCTGTGCTTGACTGCCCTTTGTCCATGTTCGTTTGCGCACGTTCTTGTCGCCGGCAATCCACTTTTCATCACCATCAATCATTTATCATCAATCTTTTCAAATTTGGATCAGTTTCGTTACGTTTCAATAGAGAGTCGCAAATGAGTACACGAGTTATTTGGCTTTTTTCAGTGAGCTCGTGTGGCATCCAAAGAATTTTCGTTTTAAATCGAGATTTTTGTAAACCCAGACATTTTCAAGTGGGTCAAAACTGTTTTGTGATCGTTCCCCAGTTTTTCAGCTACGTCGTAACTACTAAAATGCCGATCTTGCTCCACTTACTAATCGACTTCAAATAAAGGAGGAAGTTCTCAATTCAGCTGCATGTTTTTTTTTTTGTTTGTGTGTTACTCGATTACTCAAAATAGGCCAGGCCAAGTGCTTACCCGTCGTACAATAAAAATAAAAATAGATTTTGATGATTCTTATTATGTTCCGTAGGGCACACTTCCCAGGTAGTCCCATAGAAATCTTATCAATATCGGTATAATACTTTGGTTTTTATATCAAAATAACTGGAAAAAATATGTCACCCAAGTAAACGAAATTGCGTATTCTACTTTTCTGTGGTGTTTACGGTCACTAGAGTAGACCTATTGAACTGTTTACCTTCCAGTAACATCATCATTATCATTATCAGGATCTTGCCATAATCACCACGCTTGGCTAAAAATCCTTGGCTAAAAATCCTGAGATTTCCTGAGTTTTCCGAAATCCGGCCGCAATCCTGAGAAAAGCCTAAAAATCCTGAGATCTTCGGACAAATCCTGAGTAGTATATGGTAACCCTAGCCACGGGTGACCTACATAACGAATCTGTGTTGCGAAGTGACACCAACTCAGCACGCAGCCCAGAGATGGTATCATCCGAAGCCAGAACTTCGGCCAAGCTCGTCTTCATGAACATTATGTCCTTCAAGAGCCTGGTGATGTCGACGTGGTCGAATGCCACAGGTGGGCTTATGCGCTCCTTCGCAATGAAATCCGGCGCGTCATCTGGGTCGGTCTCCTTTAGAAGGGTGATGATGTCCTGGAGATTTCTTTCACCTCCATCCATGCAGGACGGCACCTGGGCAGTTTCGCGTTTGGAAGATCAGCGGCTTTCCACTGCAAATCTCGGCCTCCTTGACATTTGACTTGCAGATCTGCAGGATGCTGATCTCGTCCATTGTGTCAATGGCATTCTGTTGTCATGAACGCCAACAATTCGTTGAAGATGATCGCCTCAGACATCGCGATATTACCAGTGACGTAATATCGCGATAACTGTCGTAACTGTCCTTGAGCGAAATGCGGCCGATTCAGAGCGCGCATCGAACGGCACCCAATACTTTTAACTTTCTATATTTTTAACTTCACTCGATAAAAAACTTGAGGACGAAGTTCTTCTCCGAAGTTGTTTCACTATAACCTTTCTTTTTAATTTAAATTCGGTAAACCAACAGCTATCATAAAATTTCCTTAAATACTTGAATTTAAGTAGTTAACCAATTACAGGAATTCACAGTAATTCACTAGTTAAATATATTTTATAAGATCATAATTTTCCACGAATTCAAACAAGGCCGATGATGATGAAAAGTTGGTGATTTTAAGAGGTAGGTAATACGTATGATTTAACTTTACTTTCTTCAACATGTTGTAGTTGATAGGATCGGTAGTATTGTAATAAACCTTTAACACGTCTCCAACGAAGTGACGCGATGCTAACGAAATGCTAAAACGTCACGTTCCGGGCCGGAAAATTCAATATTTTATATCTATGATCCAATTTGTAAGATACCTAGGTACCTTGCTATGTCTGGAAATAAATTCACACAATGTTATCAATTAGTATCAAGTCAAACTCACACCTGCTAACTAACATTACTTACTTGAAGGTGGGTTATTTTTTTATACTACTAGGAGACGGCACAAGCCCATCTGATGTTAAGTGCATCTCTTGCCTATACAACGCCTTACTGCGTAGGTCACATCCACGATGGACATAGCTTACTCGGCCCTCTATTCGCCCGTCAACTTGAGGCATAAAGGTGTAAAGCCTCGAGTGCCGCTGTCGATAGATGAAGTCCGCTCAGGTTGCTATTTTGCAAGAGTTGAAATATAGGTAGTTACTATGATCGATATATTTTTAGCCCAATACATTGGTATTGGGCTAAAAATATATGTGGGAATACATTCCAGGTAAGTGCGAGTATTGACTCGCACTTACCTGGAATGTATTCCCACATACATAACGTACTAGATGTCAAAGGGAATAATAATGCCGCTGGCATTATTATTCCCTTTGACACATTCGGTAATGTTGTATCCTTTGTACATTTAATTCAATGAAAGTACCAAGATGGCCGCTATGTGCTAATGTGTTTGGTGACGTAAGTATTTAGGTGTTGGTGTTTACGAGAGATAATAAGATTCGTTGCTATTTTAAAAAGGAATACCTATTTGCTTCAGAAATAGAAAAATACTTAAAAAGGTACTGCTAATATTTGCTCTTTAGTACAAAAAAAATATCGTAATCGGATGGAAATAATCCCTGCCTGTGGTGCGTTATTTAATGGTACCTTAGGGGGTTATCGGAACAGGTACTTATACTAGCCAGGGACACAAAAAACTATTCGGACATAGTAGGTAGGTATACCTACAAACATCTTTTATATTAAACAACAACATAATTTTAAGCAACAGGAAAGAAAGTATACCTACTTATAAATAAACGAAACACATGGTGGGTAACAGATTATTGTGTGGTACAGTAGCAAAAAAGTCAGAAAAGTGAATTACGTTACTATATAGGTAGGTAGCTAGCTGTAGGTAAACAAAAATGTTTGTGAATATGAATGTTTAGAAATTCAAATCGGTTCCCTGACCGACTAAGGAAGAACTACAATCCAAGTTTGCTCAGTACACAACCAATATGAAAAATCTAAACATTACATTTCAAAAATATTGTTTCTAATGATCCTAGGTAATGGCGAATTTCACTTTTTTACATCCACGATGTGGCTTGAAGTTATTATTTACCAAAAACTGTCCCATGCGTGTCTATCTAACTCTGGTGTGGATAGACTCAACATCAAACAAATTGATCAAAAACAAAACTCGATAGAATGAAATCAGGGCAACGGACACGGCTGAATGTTTATCGATGGTGGTAGGATTATTTTTAAATTATAATAATAATAATAATAAAACGTTTATTTCAGACCATTGATCCATATTATACTATACCTATGTTAGTAACAATTAACAATTAAATAACTTATAATAATCTATGTTAGTTTAGAAAACAATTATTCTAGAAATTCATTAGTTATAATATTTTAGAATTATTGAGAAATTATGGTTTAGGTCTTTACCTCTCACGTTTTTTTAGCTCATGAGCGAACAATGGCCTTGCAAGGCCATTGTTGACCTTATTCTCGCACAGGTTATGCCAGCCTAGGCAAACCTCGAGATCAAAAGCTTTTGCTCGTGGTAGGTAGGTAGGTACTAGGGATTATTCATAGGTACCTAACCATTTTGCGTTGAGAACTTATGTTGAGTGGTAGAAGGGAATGTACCTAATAGATCTGTGCTCTTTGCAGTAATTCAGATATTTATGACCAATCTGTGTGCTAAGGTAGAATATCTAAGTACCTACCTACTAACTAACCTAATTATAAGTAGTTTGTGTCAATAAATGCAAGAACTTCTTATTATCTTTTTACAGGATGATGCCGTGATGGAGCTTTTGAAAGATACAAGCTTAGGTAAGATACTCTTACTTTTAAAGAGGGTAGAAATTCGTTATATCTCGGTAGTTGTGTTGTTGCAAGAGTTTCGCCTTGACCTTGAAAAATAGTCGATAGTGCGAGTCTGATCGAAATGCTGTACTATCGATAGTATCGATAGTGATAATCAGACGTAAAGTTCTGCCAAGCTTTTTCCTAGAGTGGAGACTACTGCCAATAAGGTTAAGGTTTTCAAAAAAAGGCTTTTTATAATGTAAAAAGCCTTTTTTTTTTAAATATGTGCCTACACTCGCAAACCTACAGGCACCTACCTAGGTGCCTGTAGGTTTGCGAGTGATAACTGCTTACGTAATCGCTAACCATCTGGAGGACAGTATACCTACCTGTTTTTCACACCAAAGCCGCCTTATTTGTTATTTTGCAACCAAGAAATACCAAAGCAGTGTGGTTGGTGTACCTTTGTAATAAGTACTGACTGTAAAGTAAGACACTATAAAACCCAATATTGGTTTGTGCTAGCGTCCTCAGTCGCTATTGTGACACTCCTCCTTACATATAAATAAATATTACAGGACATTATTTTTTACACAGCGCAATCTAGCCCCAAACTAAGCATAGCTTGTAATATGGGAACTAGATTACGGATACACTACTTAAATAGTTTTTTTTTTGTAAATACATACTTATATACAATACAACACCCAAACACAGAACAAACATCTATATTCATCACACAAATGTTTGACCTGGGGGCTCATCCTGCAGCGCAGAAGGCAGAGTTACTACCAACGGAGCTATGAGGCTTGTCTTGTATATAAAAAAAATGTTGTCAGGTTCTCGCGAAGAGAGCGCGCGCGCCGCAGCCGTGATCCGCTGGGTGCTGCGCTCAGCGTGGGCCAGCTCATGTGGCGGCGGGCAGCTGGCAAGGGATCTGGCTGTGCTGGGAGTGCCTCGGTCGCATGCTGGCGCGCTGGCCGACGCGCTGGAGCAGCGGCGGGAAGGCTATGTGGAGGGACTGGCCACCGCCAGCTTCGGGGGTACGTGTTCATCTCACAAAGCCATTCCGCTCTCGCACTGGGAGGTTCATGGGAATGTTTTGTCTAGAACGCGCTAGATGTGGCATTGTCTCCCAAGACTACAGCAAGGGATCTTTAAAAAAGGGGTTCTTCAATTGATGAAAGCAATATGGGGCCGCAGGTACCTAGGTATGCTTGTTTTCTATATTACAGGACATTGATTTCATACAGCGCCATCTAGCCCCAAACTAGGCATACCTAATATGGGAACTAGATTGCGGATATAATACTTACATATTATATGATACAACACCCAAACACAGAACATACCTACATCTGTATTCATCACATAAATGTTTGTCCTGGGTGGGAATCGAACCCACAACCTACAGCGCAGAGCTACTACCAACTGAACTATGAGGCTTGCTATGTAGTTAATTAGTTGCATAAAAAAACTTCATACAACCTGTGGAGAGAGTTGTAGATTATATCTAGGTAGGTACCTACTTAGTCTAATTAACCCAAACACAAATGACCCAAATAAATAGAAAGTCTATTGGGGTGGGGATACACGTGTGGCTTTTTGGCGGCGGCGCAAGAGCAAAAGTTTCTACCAATAATACCCATAGATGAGGACGAGTCAATGGGGATTTTTTAAATGTTTTGCGAAAAATATTAGTGGATACAATCATGGTGTCAAACAGATTACACATACGATTAACTTGCATAAGTATTTCGTGGTTATACTGAGGTCCAGCGCCCAACGGCATTCGACTTATCATAACTTGACAACAGGTGAGATGAAGGCAAAGCGCTTCTCCGTCGAAGTATACAATATTCGTTCGCGGGAGAGCCTTTGGGAGCCTTTTGGGAAAGCTTGTTCCATCGTAGACCTCATCTTTGCCTAGCCAAACCTCAAGTTTGAGAGCTGACCCTGTACGGTTACGTACAAGTACTAGAGTTACAAATACCTAAGAACGGCACAATTAGATGCATGAATCGAGGAGTGCATAACCTGCCGCCGCCGCGCGACTAAGACGCTGGCGGCATTTCGCGTGTGATACCTACTTAACAGACGTCATTATACTCAAACTTCAACTTTCTTTGGTGCACTCCAAAACTGTAGGTAAATAACTACTTACTTATGTACGGTTACCTACTACACTGGGATCGTACAAACCCATCTTATAAAAAAAAAAAAACGGTTTTTTCGCGATGTTTTCCTGCGTCGCCATTTGTGAGGCCCGTTATACTGATCAGCGTCTTCCGGATAGGAAGGCGTCGCAAACTTGCTTTGTGAACTTGCCTATATGCTATGCTATGTCTGGAAAGCGCATGGCCTTCCTCTCACTGTCAGGTGATAGCGCACTTCACCCGGAATCCTCAACAGTTTGAGGAATAAAAATAACCTTGTGACAGTGAACACCTTCTGTTACAGTGAACAAGCTAACAGACATATCAGCTTTCCCCGGTCCCCCCGGCACCGTGGACGCTATCAAGCTGACCCTTCACTCCGGCACTTCAGAGACCAGATCCGACCTGCTGGTAGACCGCGCGCAGGCCCAGGATCTGCTGGAGCAGCTGAAGATCGCTCATAAGAAGATGCAGGATATGGAAGTGGAGTAACCTCTTAAATAATCTTCAATGTTGGACTCGAATTACTCGGTACCCGGGAAAGCGTGATATCTCAAGGGCAATGCGTCGGGGTCAAAGGTCAACATCGGGGTCGAAGGTCACCATCGGTGTCAAATTTAAACCTCGGGGTCATTCCTATTTTCTTACGTTTCCTAGAGACCAACTCACTCCGGTTCGCAGGTATCATACATCATATTGGTAATTTCGCACTAGCTCAGCTTAGCCTTATCCTGGTAAAGAACCCAACTGACACCAGGATATGAAGAGTCCGCAGTGAGCGAATTGAAGGTGAAACCTCTTAGGTAGGTGCGATATAGTTTTGGCATTCACTTAAACAAAATTCGGCAATATATGCTGGCTACACAAATATCACTTGTACCTATATCAAACATCGCCTGTGTAGCGATTCTTAAACACGGAAGGTTTCCGATCAGAAACATCACTTTTTGTCGGAATAAACTAAAAAAAACTAAATTTAACCGCCTCTATCGTCTGGTGGTCCGCTTTCCTGTGTCAGATCCAGAAGTCCCGGGTTCGATCCCTAGGCAGTACAGTATTGTGCTTGGTTTGGTTGGTGGTAGGACTTTGTTTAAGTCCGCCTGGCTAGCTACCACCTTCTTACCTAATTCTATCGCCATAACAACAATTAAAAAAAATACAGTGTTCCGGCTTTTAGAGGTAAGATAGCCAATTCCTAGTTCCTCAGTTTGTTGAGGATTCCGGGTGCAGTGCGCCTACTACCTGCGGTCTCATCTTAACTTTCAACCAGCTGAGACAGATTTCAACGCTATTCTGAAAAGCTTCTGTGGAAGTCTCGAATACTAATGTGAAAATTGTTAAATTTTGGAGTAAGATTAGCGTTCCCGGAATCTCCATCGGAAGCTTTCGAGTCCGATCCGATAAGGCTTTCCGAATGTTTCGAAGGCTTCTTTTGTCCGGGTTCCATCCGGACGAAGCCGCGAGCAGACGCTTCCAATTTGAAACAGCCTTAATTCACATTTATCAACAGACAATTTGCATATCTTGAACCGTCATTTGTTTAGCTCATATACGTCTATTCATAAATTGCGGCTCATATCTTATATACTCGTCTGTCAAGGTCGAAACGAACAGTAGCTTACTTTGAATTTAAAGCCCTAGTAGTTTAGAGTTGCTTTTTGTTTGAAAAACAATAATTATGTATCTTTTACTAGCATCAAATATGCCACTACATCCCAGTGCATAGTCATGCGTGCGATATCCATTGTTTTTTTTTTATCTAAGCCTTATTATAAGCAGAATTAAACGTAATTATAATATCTAAAAGTGAATAAAATACATGTGTAATAATGATTTATTTTAATTATATTATAGTTTTAATTTAAACAGTCTTTTAAACGATAACTAGGCAAAAAAAGAAAAATATACTTAAAAACTCCACTCCAGCAATAACACTTATGACATTAAAATATGAATAACAAATCGGAGGAAAAAACGTTTTGTAGTTCTGATATAAACTAACGACTAATATTTCACTAGTGCAACTCAATAATTTATTATTTTTTGAGCCCACACTGTAGCAGTAGATTAGGGCTGGGTCAACCTGTAGCCGCGAACATGGTGTGATATAATATAATTAATATATTAATCATTTTTATATTGACTTGATAAAAAAATAATTAGATAATCAAAAATAATGTTTATAAGTCTTTTAAGGGCTTTCTAATCACTCACAATAATTCGCCCACTGTATGACCAATTCATTATCTTGACACTTGTTGTGGTCTTATTATAGGGCGTGGCTTTCGATCTGAAGGTCCCGGGTTCAAATCCCGGGTACACATTTGTGATGTTTGTTCTCAGTTTTTAGGAGTCTTGTCAGACGCCTTTGGCAGCGGCTTCGACGGTCCACACGAAAAACGAATCTTTTTTCATCTTATTTTTTTAGTTTAATTACTACCCTATTAATATAACCATTTTAAATGACCTACCAGTCCTATTGTCTTTAGTAAGTAAAGTAAGCGTCATCTATTGGTCCCCCGAATCCTACCTCACCTGGTTTAAATAACAAAGCATAAGGTAAACATTTGGACTGGCGTATGATTCGAACCGATGCTTAAATCAAACAATGTTTGCGGATTCAAACCCTCGCAATTCATTATTTTTCTTCAGCAATCATTATTATTAGTAATTGATAATAATCATATTTTACAAACTATAGACTGGGTGGGTATTTAGTATTGTTGATTTACGTAGATAATCACTTTTTCTTATTTAAATAAAATAAATAAATACATTTCACACAGCGCCTTCCAGCTCCACGCTGAGCAAAGCTTGTAATATAAACGAGATTACGGATATATTGTTTTTTTTTTTTTGTAAATACATAATGATACATTTTAACGCCCAAACACAGAACTAACATTACACAATATTCATCACACGAAAAATTGTCCCGGGTGGAAATCAAACTCACTACCTACAGGCAACAAACTGAGATGTGACGGGAATATTTCATTATGTTTCACATCAAAAATAACCTTTACTTTGTAATACCAAAGCTAACATTTTTTTTTTAATTATGCTCTCATCCTTTTATCCCTTCCAATTGGTGAAGCTGTCGTTTGCGCTGTAGGCTTTGGGATCGATTCCCACCCAGGACATTTTTTTATATAATTAATATAGATGTTTGTTTCGTGTTCGGATCTTTGGATGTAGCACTTTATGATAAATATGTATTAACAAAAAATGTATATAACCATTATATCTGTAATCTAGTTCCCATATTACAAGTTTTGCTGAGTTTTGGGCCTATAAAATATACATAAACATTCCAAGCTATATATAAGTTCATTTTTGACGTATGCTTCCCAGAAACTTCCCAATATCCTGCGAGTTGGATGCAGTGGGTCGTTTCAGCTTATGTTTCGCCGACAGCCTGGGAATACAGCTCTTAGCCTTACTCAATGGTACGGGGAAGGTGTCCGGCTTAGAGTGACCTCCCAGGCCGTCGTAGCTCAGAGTCAGGTCGGTGGTGGCCAGTTTGAGTGCGGGGTCGGACTTGAGTGGTTGCTTCTTGTGGAAAATGCTGGTGTTTTGTCGTGTGAGGGTAGCGCTGCGAGCTGCGTTGAGCATTGCCAACTCGGACGGCTGGAAATAAATACATACTTTATTATTTAATACTTTATTATTAATTACTTACGTTATTTCGGACAAAGTAGACAAAGTAAACAGTATAATAAGTACTTTATTTAAAAGCAAGGTCCGTGATTAGGGCATCCAATCTCGGTATTCCGAGATCTCGAAATACCGAGATCCCACATCATTTTACAATCCCGCAAGAAGCGGGATTACCTGTGCGGGGTCCGCGGGATTTGCGGGATTAGTATAAAAAGTGTATGTGGGAGTAAATATGTTTAACCGCCTCTGTGGTCTAGTGGTTCGATCCACCGATATCAGATCCAGAGGTCCCGGGTTCGATCCCCAGGGGGAGTATAATATTGTGCTTGGTTTGATTGGTGGTAGGACTTTGTTTAAGTCTGCCGGCTAGCTACCACCATCTCACCTAATTCTGTCGCAATAACAACAATTCTATTAAAATGGTGTGTTCCGGCATTTTAGAGGTAAGATAGCCAGTTCCTCAGTTTGTTGAGGATTCCGGGTGAAATGCGCCTCCACCTTCGGCCTTATCTTAACTTGTTACCTGGTGAGCTGAAGGCCAAGCGCTTCCCCGTCGTGCAATAAAAATAAGAAAAAACAAGTCTCCAACAAAAAAATATAAACTTCAGCAGTACGTTCAAACAGAGCTCGATAAAAAATTGCAGCTAGTTGCAGATTGTAAAACACAATGGAAAAGTTAAACCAACATGATCGAAACATTTAATAGACTGAAACTATGCATCGCTAAAGCTCTCATTGATCTTGGTCTTGGAACCAACACAGATTATCAATTTTTGGAAACACTTAAACCGGTCAATATAGCTGTCGAGGTTATTTGTTGTCAAGACACCAATCTTATTACAGCAGAAGCTACTTTGACATACACAACATTTAGTCGGCATTTAGACAATGTTAAACATCTGCGGGATCCCGCAAATTCCGAGATCCCGCGGGATCGTAAATCATCGATCCCGCAAATACCGAGATCACAACATGCGGGATTGGATGCCCTATCCGTGACCCACTTGTTGCGCTAAGTAGTCGTACGCGCTATTTTCTAAACGCAACACCTTTCGGCCGTAATTCTACTGTGAAAACCGAAAGAGTAGTACATTTCCTTGTGAAAGGGCTCGTCCAGGCAAGTACTACCACTATACCTACCTCATGTTTTTATATAACTTGAGTGTTTGAGTGTGAAATTGTGCGAGTGTGTGAGTTTGTGAATATTTGTGTGTTTTTAGGTTTATATAAATTACGTGTCTGTGGTGTGGTGTGTAGTATTTGTGTCAAAAAAAGATTAAGTTTAATTTTATTTCATTTTCACTTCATATTGTATTTATTCATACTTGGTAGTGCAATTTCTTTGGTCACACTAATTAACGACTGTATACCTAAAAGTCAAAGTCAATTTTTTTAATTCAGTAAGATTTTTTAGGATCATTTTGAAACGTCAAATCTACCGCCGAGAAAGTCAAGAACCTCGGTCTAGTTAATTTCTGATGCTCATCAAGTCTCTTTCTCTCTCTCTTCTCGTTCTGACACCCGGGTTGTCGCACAGCCCACATGTAAGAACAACGCTTGTATCCAAGTACGTACCTTCAAGTTGCCCGTCGGTACGTTGATAGGCGCCCGCTGTAAGGTCGTCAGAGCGAGGCTGCTTTGTTTCAGACTGAGGTATGGGGAGTCGGCGCTTTCTATACGATTCACCATTGTGTTCTAAAAACATTCATTCATGCAAAAGCTTTTGTATACATAATTAACAAGCCTCATAGCTCAGTTGGTAGTAAATCTGCCTTCTGCGCTGTAGGTTGAGGGTTCGACTCCCACCCAGGACACATGTGTGATGATTATAGATATAGAAGTCCGTGAAAACTAAATTGATCTACGGCCGCACCGCACCGGCACTGGTGAGAAGCGCAGCATCTTGCACCCAACCGAAGACACTTGTCTTCCTTTAACTATATATATATATTGATCCTGTAAATTTACAGGATCCATAAGTGTACCGGTATTGTAAGATAGATGTGCTTGCAGACAAAGACCTGATCCGTAATCTAGTTCCCACATTACAAGCTATGCTTAGTTTGGGGCTAGATGGCGCTGTGTGAAATTAATGTCTTGTAATATAAACCCTCTGTAGGAGAAGCTTGCTATTTTTAACAGACTTCCCAACAATAGAAGGTATTTTTATTATATGTATGTCCACCGATTTCACCGGTCTGAAATTGGTCCCATTTTAATTTGGTGAAAATCCGGTGAAGATCCATATCGACCTGGGAATCAAAACTCCTCAACGGATAACAGCAAATCATAGATATCTCCGCCAATTGAGGTCCGATTTGCATTTTTTTTCCATTTGATCCAACAGTGTTGAGTCCAGGTGATAAAATCTTGCTTAAATTAAATAATTTCTTACAAAAAACAGTCACAATATTTCAAAAATAATTTTAACTTACCGATAGAACTTCTTCTAGTTCTATCTACGTTGAAAATAGTTCTGTCTAGGTTTTTTTTTTAACATTTAAAAACAAGTTAAATTGATGATCAAGTAAATAAATCGTTTCAAGTCATATTTTTATTGATAGCCAAGCGTTGACAACCATCTCACTTGACAAACAAGTAAATATGTGACCTAAGGTGAAACACGCTCTACACATCTATTCATTCTAGACTTGAAGACTCCAAGATTGTGCAGGTGCGGAAAAACTGACGAAGGCAACGAGTTCCATTCTTTACCAGTATTCGTGATAACACCAATGATGGAACATCTACATTATTTCTGATTAATTTATATCCCGCCAATACAAATATTTCCACTTACCAAGCTACAGTCACCGTATTCAACCACCATGCTATCGTCCGTTATGATCGAGTCTTCCATCCGAGGATATTTAGCCGCGGAGGCTTCCACGTCCGTTTGTGAACTCTTCCGCTTCTGCTTCAAGGACTCGTACTTGCGTTCAGCGTACGCTAGCTGGTCTCCTAACTGGCTGAAATGTCATCACAAAACTATTACAGAACCAGCTCTGGCACGCGGAGGTGGCGCGTGATTCTTGCCGGGTTAATAATAACGTTTTAAAAACTAAAAAGAAAACCGCCTTCAATAAAGGTATGTAGGAAGGAAGGAATTGAGGTACCCTAAAAATACCCAAATCGCTTCAAGTGTGCCTATACTACTACAATTGAAGAGTTCCCTCGATTTCACCAGGATCCCATCATCAAAAAAATCGTAACTGTATGCATTACCGTTTAAGAGATCCAGCGACAGGCCAAACGATCTCCCAGGGGAAACTTGAATATCTCCGTAACCATAGTCTGCACAAATTTTATTTTAGCATACACATTTACCTCGTATCGTACTTTAACTGATGACGTCATTTTTTTTTTTCATGTAAGTAAGTCCATTTTGAAAAATAGATGACACTGGGAGAACGTTTTCACGCGTTCTCCCAGTTCGCTGCAACTGTTTTTTTTAAATATCTTAAAAACGACTGGATGCTCAAATTTAAAAGTACCATACACATTTACACGCCGTCACTAACTAATTATTTAGCCAAGCAAACTCATGAAATCGAAATTGAAGGGGAGAAAATGAATGCTCTAGTTATATTAAAACGCGACGCGCGAAAAAAATAACAGTTATGATGGTAAAAACCGACTGACTCAATTATTTAACCTGCCTATCCGCACCAAGATACAAGTAAGACTACCTACATAATACAGTGTTCCGGTTATAACCAAAAAATGTATGGTAGGGATGGATATGGATGCAAAATTTCATTATAGTACATATTCAATGTTTACACAGCGCCAACTAGCCCCGAAATAAATATAGCTTACTAATACGGGAACTAGATTACGGATCTAGGCTCTATATAGTCAAGATCATTATCATAGTTATTTGATTAAGGCGTGAATCTAGCGATTCTATGCTATGTTCCTTTAAAAACAAACAAACGGGCGACACGTCTGCCGAGGGCTCATCAACTTAGTAGCAAAACTATATTTCCTGAGGATGCCTCTTGTAGACGCTAACCACGAGTTGATATTTTAAAAAGAACTCAGCGGTTTTGTTACTAAATTAAATAGTGTTTTCATCCATAATAATTTATCAGTTAACCTCGGTAGATGCTTACATGAGACGGGCCTGCAAATCCGCAGCAATACTCTTCTCTTTAGCAATTTGTCGTTTGGCCGCGGTCAACAGGTCACGTGACTTGCTTTTCTTCTGCTCTGACTCATAGAGAGCTCTGAAACATTTAATAACTGAAATAATTATTGTTGTACATACCTGTACAAAGCGGCGAATTTTACTCTTTTTAATCCACATTTTGCTAAACATATTGCGTATTCCTAAAGCTGAGGAGCTACCTCTTGGCTTGTCTTGCTCTAGGCCACAGCAAGAACGAGGTCTGCAATGGAGCGAGATTTTGCGCGACGGAACACGGCAAACGTTTGGCGCCGGACTTCTGCAGTTGGTGGTCGCTAACCCTTTACAACCAATCACCAGTGTTGTGATCATTCAGCCATAATTGCTAGCATTAAGCCAGCATTTGTGTTACCCATGCTAGACTACTAAGAGGCAGATCATACCTAAATGTGTCTAGAAGTAACAATGCTCAATCCATTATTACCTTTTTAAAGCTGTGGCAAATGTAGCCACAGTCTTCAGGTCAGAGTATCCTTTGAGCATTTGTTCCACTTCACCTTCAGTCGCAAACAGGACTTTTTGTAACCTGTAAATAAAAATAAAACTGAATAAAAACCGGCCCAGTGCGAGTTGAACAGACCTAGAGTTCCAATTCCAACCCTACATTTCAAGGCAAAAAAAGTATTCTGTAGCATTTTGAGTCTGATTTATGCTTAGCTGGTTATAAGTATTTTTTACGCACTCGAATTTCGTAAGCACTTTAATCACTCAAAGCTTAATAAAGCTTTGTAAAATTGATGAGTAATTGGTTTTAGTGATAGAGTTACCTATTTTAAAAGCCATTAAAACATGTTTCTTGGATTAGTAACCGTACCCATTTAACATCTGGATATTTTTCTTTAGATCTTCATTCTCAGCCTTCAGATTTTGCATGTTAAGGTTCTCAGCCATAAGACCTTTCATTTGTTCCTTGAGTGTTCTATTTGCTGCATCACAGACTACCAGCTTTTTTTCATGAGATTTTATTAGGTCACTGCAAAACAACTCATTAAATAAGAACAATTAAAAAAAAAAAATTATTCACTCTTATTTGTTTTCTTCTATACAGCTTCATTAGTGTTAGGTTAAATCCTTGAAGGAGAGAAAGGATACAAGTATTTTAGTAATGTTCTTTGATAGTTTGTATGTATATCTATTACATTGTAACAATCTGCAGCCTAGACAGCTGGCAATTGTAGTGTGTTCGGAGTTTTGAAATTTAAATTGAAACAAATGTTGACTGTTAATGAAATTTATCTAAATTGTAGAGGGTGAACCAAGATACATAATATGACTCATAAAGAAGTCTCATAAATAATAACAATTAGAAAGCATTTCTTTTTTGTAACATCAACAATACTATTTGTATTTAAAGGGTAACATTATTTACAAATTTTATGACACAAAAATTCACAACCCGCTATGGGACTTGATTGAGTGTTAGAGTTTCACTAAACTATATATAAATATAACATTAGTAAATACTTTCTGACTTGTAAGAAGGGCTAAAGCCATGCATAATTATACATATTTTTAAATTTAAAGGTTATTTGGAGAATGTCTACATACGCTGACATCTGCAATTCTGAACTTATAGCAGAGATTCTGTCATCTTTTTTTCTGCTCAATTCTTCTTTCAGCCGTAATTGCAATGTTGCATCATCCAGACGAGATTGCAGTGTGGCTGCATCGTCTTTGGACGCCTCACTCGAGATAGTTGGGAAAAGTCTGAACATGCATTTGTCTGTCACTTTACACCTGCACTGCGGGCATGATTTTGATCTGTAAATTATTATGGTCAACCATCATTTATTTTAAACAAGGGTAAAGGCACAAACAGGATGTCAAATATTCCAAAACAGATCAGCTATCTTTCACCATATTTAAAGGTGAGGACAGCTCCCTGTGTAGAGGGTGCCTAACCGAAGAGGAATCAGCTGTCTTGGAATGTGTGGGAGTAACAGCACAATGCAAGAAAATTCTCAACAAACCGAGGTCAATCCGTGAAGCCTATCACGAGACCCCAGGAATATTCTGCACTTCTGGTTGGAGTTATGCTGGCTATACTAGCTGGACATTCCTCACGCACAATGTACCTACCACTTAGGAGTCATAGTGCGCAAACGGGAGTCTTTTTATGTTTACAAGGCATACAAATTAAATATCAACAATACATTCAATATCATCCATGAATTCTTGCATGCTATATTATGTTTTTATGTATTTTCTATTAAAGCTGAGACTTCATATTTGAAATGGTTAAGGCATGTAAAGAAAAGACCTGGAGAGGATGGGAATTAGAGGGCTGATAAAATCTTTCTAGGTTACCTCTCTATCCACTGTACCAGACAATGGTGATGGAAAATATGCCCGCATTTTGTCACATATATATTTTCAGCCTGATTCACAAGATCACTGCATATAGGGCACAGAATATGCATCTTTCTGAAATATAAAAATAAATATGTAGGTAAGTTTTGTGTTTGCAATTACTGCAACACATGCATTAAAATTGGAACCCCTATCTTGACTCACGTTGTAACGATGAAATTTGAAACGTATCACTCAATTTTGTGTTTTTGGAATTGCAGGTACTTAGGCCCACATCCTCTTCAAAAATTTTAGTTTGAGTTGAAGATCAGCTAGTTAGATAAATCTAGCAGCAAGATTTTCTTCTGGTGTCTGCTCTCTTTTCACAATGAAAATAACATAATTATATTACAGAGGAACAAACTACCTTTATTTGTTTCCTGTGCAACACGTTTTACATGTCTATCATATAAACGAAACGAATTATAGAAATTCCTGATGAGATGTGTGGACTAAACTAAACAAACAACAAAACAAACCAACAACCAAAAGCCCAGAGAGATTTTGTCTGTATACCCCACCCCATAGACTACATAGACACTATAATGCAATATGAATACAATACAACACTCATCGATAGAATACCAGTGGAACCAGAGACATATAATTTAACGTCAACTAATGAGAAGAGACTAGAATTTTAAAATATCAAATCTATGATAAAAATGACCGTGCCACGCGACCGGACTATCGGGGACCCTGGTAACGACCCCTGCCTGCCTCTCGAAGTACTGGGCACACCTGAGTCTATAGGTTAAGATGCAACCAGGAAGGATCCCCACTCAACGAAGTCTACTTAATGTTACGGATTGACCACCTCCACAGGAAGGCACCGAAGGAAAGCTCCGCGACCTCGTGGTTGTAGCCACGAGAGTATGCTAGGCTAGATAGCGCCAGCTAGAGACCCTTACCCGCAGCTTAACAAAGAAAAGCTGCAGACGATTGATTGATTTGGTTTAGTTTTTTTGTAGTGGTGGTGGTGTGGTGGTTCTGGACTCTGGTTGGTTGCTAAAGAAAAGGAATGGCTTTATCGTTTGTCGTCGGTGCTTTCTGTGGTCGGCCACCTTAGGGTTTTTCCCCTAGATTTAGGGGAATTGTTAACGTTTCGAGGATTATTAGGGTATCAAAAAATTTAAAAAAATATTACAGGTCATTAATTTCACACAGCGCCATCTAGCCCTAAACTAAGCATAGCTTGTAGTTATATATGGGAACTAGATTACGGATAGAATACTTTTTTTGTAAATACATACTTTCCATACAATATTTTGAGGATAAAAAAATAATTAGGGTATCTTACAGGGAAAAATATGTTATACGGTTCGCAAAATGTGGTGCGTGAGTGACTGCGTTGTAGTGTATCCGAACTAAAGTAGGTACTCTACTCTGTGGTCCGAACCATAGAATATGTAATTCTTAGAAAGTTGGCATGCAAATGCAAGTGCTTGCCTATCTCTAGGAAAAAATAATATGCGAAAGAGAGATGTCAAATACGAGCTGCTTTGTTTTAACTCCGGAATATGTTCTATATGTTCCATCAAGTGGGCCGTATGCCTGTATTCCACCTTAGTGGTATAATATTTGAAAATGTTTTATTAGTACAAATAAGCTGAGGATCCGATTATCTATTGAAACATCTCAAAATTTGATGCTGTTTGGGTACAGTGTAAAAGTGAGTTACGAGTCTTCTGTTTCATTTACCCCGACAGGCGCGGAGTACAATATTGTGCTTGGTTTGGTTGGTGGTAGGGTTTTTTTTTTTTTTTTAACTTTTAAAAATTTGTGATCCGGCATTTAGAGGTAAGATAGCCAGTTCCTCAGCTGGTTGAGAATTTTGTGTGTAGTGCGCCTCCAACTTCGGCCTTATCATAACTGGAAAATCAGATAAGATGAAGGCCAAGCACCTCCCCGCCGTACTATAAAAAAAAGACAATGGTGAAAAAAATTACGAACGACATGATTAAAAAAAAAACACCGAAGAGTTAGATTTGGAAGCCGAAACGTTGGATGCATTTCAGATATAAATGTAGAGTATGTAATTTAATACGTATTAATTCCCCTTTTTAACCCACTTCAAAAAAAGGAGGAAGTTCTCAATTCGGGTGTATGTTTTTTTTTTGTTTGTTTGTTACTTGATTTCTCCGCCAATGGGAATTAGATTACGTTTGATAGGCCATACTTGCGAGGTGGTCCCACACCCAGGGATAATTTTTTTATTAAAATCGGTTCAGTAGTTTGGTTTTTATATGAAAATAACTGGAAAATATATGTCATCCAAGTCAACGATATTGCGTATTCTGCTTTCCTGTGGTCATCATCATCATCATCATCATCATCAGGGTTTTGCCATAATCACCACGCTTGGCATGTGGTGGCAAGTGGAATTGACTTTGACGCATTCTGGCTATACATGCTGTATACATGTATCATCATCATCATTACAGCCCATAAAAGTCAACTGTATAGGACATGGGCCTCCCCCAATGCTAAAGAAAGCAATGGAGGGTTTTGCCATAATAATCACGCTTGGCAGGCGTATTGGTGATCGATGACTCTTTAACGACTACTACTGCATTACCTCAGAACTCCGTTATTACTCAACCGATTTGGAAAATATATTATTTTCATACAAAAAATAACGTATTATTGCACCCTTACACGACGCTTAAACTCCACTAGTGTCTCAATAATTCTAAAATATTATAACTAATAAATTTCTAGAATATTTGTTTTGTAAACTAACATAGATTATTATAAGTTATTTAATTTTTAATTGTTACTAACATAGGTATAGTATAATATGGATCAATGGTCTGAAATAAACGTTTTATTATTATTATATTATTATTAAATAGTGTGTCGGAGACGTCGCCGTCGTAGTGTCGTAGGTTTTACAACGAAAAAAAGCTAAAAATAATCTCTTTTTGGAAAAAAATGGAACAGACTTCACCACTAAAAAATTACAAATAACTCTTAGGGTAAGTTCATATAATTTGAAGGCGGTGCCATACAATAAACATGTTGTTGTGCTTGGCAATTCGGCACCAACTTCAAATTATATGAACTTACCCTAAGAGTTATTTGTAAGTTTTAGTGGTGAAGTCGGTTCCATTTTTTGTCCAAAAAGAGTTTATTATTTTTTATACATATAATAAATGTTTGAGGGAAAATAATTTATAAAGTATCTAATTGAGGGAAATTTCATGAGTAGTCCGGGGAAAATCAAAATCAGGTGGTGGCAGCACCTGGTCGGTGTGTTGATCATTTTCTCCAACTTTTTCATTCTTCTGGTTTATTTTTAAAATCGCACATTTATCTATAAATAAGACGTCGTCTAGATTTATCAGAGGCGCTCAGAGGAGCACTGGTTTTAATAGACTACCGCGTAATTGCGCAATTTAGGTAAAGCTTTGGCTCTGTGAAGTTTTATTTTATTCTATCGAAATGTTTATTTTCACTGAAAACTCGTATAGTCTACGTACAAAGAGCGTATAGATAAATCTAATAATCACATATACAGAACTAAATCACATATACAGGGCAGTGTAAATCATACTGTAAATATAATAGATCAGCTGTCCTCTAGATCTATGTTGTGATAACTTATCAATTCTCTAATTTTCATGATATTAGATGTTTTGGAGTGATAATGTTGTGTGAAGTAGTGATAATAGGGACTGAATAGTGGTGCTAAATTGTTAAGAAAACATCTTTCCATGAATTACGTGTAACGGCGTTTTATAAAAGTTTAAAATGCCTGGAAAAATCAAAGTGAAGGTGTTAGCGGGAAGAAACTTGCCTGTGATGGATAGAGCTAGTGATACTACGGATGCATTTGTGGAGATAAAATTCGGGAATGTTACGCATAAGACTGATGTTTGTCGGAAGTCTCTCAATCCGCATTGGAGCAGTACTGAATGGTATAGGTTTGAGGTTGGTACAAATCCTTTTGATACACCTGGGTGCTATATCTATTCAGTTTCTACTACCCTAACTACTCTATTAAGGAAACTACCGTTTTATGCACTCTCCATAGGCCTGAAATCATGATTGTGGTATTAAAAATGTTGTATTTTTTTCATTTAATTGCTGTTATCACATTAACATTAAATAGGTACTATAAATATTATTTGTTAACCTTAAGCCTAACATCATGTCATATGATTAAATAAATTAACATTAAAGGGGAAAGTTTGAGTGTATGTTTGGCGCTCTTTCACGCCGAAACATCTAAATGGATTTGGATGAAATTTGGTACGAAGATAGTTTATACCCTGAATTAACAAATAGGCTACTTTTTATCTCGTGGTCCTGTGGGATGGTACTGGGACGTTAAATATTGTCATACAAAACTACCCAAAAACTACAGAATAGGTTGCGCTGAAATTTTGTACAGATATTCTTGATATTGTGGTCTCAGATATTGTCCAGTAAAATATATAAGCAGCTTTATATATGGGTTCAATGCTGGTGAAGCAGTGAGTAGATGCTATTAAATAAATATAATATCAATATGCACACAATGCCAAACAAGAAAATTAGACCTTTAAAATACTTTTATGTGAATACATAACTTAATTATACAGTATAACCTCAACAAACATCATGAATAGCACAATAATTGTTTCTGGGTTTGAATGGCACCCTCAATGTTATGGTTGACATTATTGACTATTAATCATGATTCTATTTGTTATCAGACAAGCAGTTGAGTTGAACTGTAAATATTCAACAAGTGTTTGTTATGTAAGCTATTATAAGCAAGGCAGAAGCTCAAGTGAGCTGATATTTACTTGATACATAGTCTTGTATTTATTGAAATATCGAAAAATAATATTATGTGAAAAAAATATTTAACTTAAATCATTGATTTACCAACTCAAACATTTTTTAGCACATATAATATGCAATAATTCATTATTTCGACTAACTCTGTAGGTCAATATAAATTCAAATGTATTTATTTTTTTCCTGTTTATTTTTTACAAAGATAAGTTTTATTTCTTTTTTTTTATTCTTTTATTTCATTGTCCCTCATGGTTTTAACTAACACATCCATCTGCTATCCCTTTGTAAATGTATCGTTTGAGTTGAGAGAATTTAAAACTACCTGAAAGACTCTTTTTAAATTTGGGTGGCTAGTTCAGTGCATAAATTACAATGCTAATCCAGTCTAGATTTATGTTATGTTTAATTTATTAATGACATGTAAAACACAAACTTTATATTGTGTGTTTCACACAAAATGCAACCAAGGTTGAATTCTTTATAACTTGGCAACTCTACAATCACAACACATCTGTTGTTTTGCAACCAAAATGTTGTCTGGCGTCTGTCTGCTCGCTATTGGACTATTTGTTTAGTGTTTCCACAAATGCTTTATGATTCACTTGGGGCGGTGCCAAAATGTCTTTCTAACGCAAGTGTTTAGTGTTGTTCCCCTTAATGTGCCAGTTATGGGTAATGTGGGCTTTTTGGCATGACATCAAATCAATCACTACTACATATCCTATCCTCCTGTTGTTGAGAGAGGTAACTATGGAGTAACACCAGCAGGCTTAAAATTCATGATGTGAAACATCTCATTCACCTGCATAGCTCTAGAGCTCAGCAGCTGTAGCAGTGCTATGACTGTCAAAACATGTAGCAAAGATATTTTCGCGGAGTGCATCATAAGCCTGTAGAAAATATGCTAAACTATGCTGCCATGTACAAAAAAAAACTTTTGTGTACATACAGATAGCCGTCCAGGGGTTGAAATCAACGTTTGATAAATAAGTTTTCTCTTTTCACTCCTCCATAATATAGAAATCTAATATACTGAGTATACCTTACCAAAGTTTTCACGTATTATTAATATTTGACTAGGTAGACGAATCGGAGCTTCAGGATGAGCCACTCCAGCTTCGACTCATGGACCACGACACGTATTCAGCCAACGACGCGATCGGGAAAGTTGTCATCAGCCTGGCACCTCTGCTGGCGAGAGAGGCCAATAACGTGAAGGGCACGGGGCCGCCTGGTGGTAACACATCATCATTCTAGTGGCACTATCATCATCTTTATGACGGCCAAAATACGTCCACTGCTGTACACAGGCCATCCCCAAACGTACCCAATAGCGATCTTGGGCTGGTTCCATCCACTATCCCACCGACATATGTCTGGCGGCCTCCTCACTTCGGTTATCGATTTTGAGAGCTACGTGGCATGTACCTATCCACTTCCACGTCAACTTACTGGTTTATCAGGCGTACCTACTATGGAAATTAAGTGTTATGTAAAAGCTACAAATCAAATTGCTGGGTACATAAAACTTAATATAAATTTGGTTTTCAAAAACAAGATTACCGACTGAAAATTTTCTTAATAGATTTTTACTCAAAAACTGGTGTTTGCACAATTTTAAATTTATTTCAGAAATTAGTTATTACGAGTTTGATAGGTAGCTTTTTATAAAGAAAAGGCATGTTTATAAGAATAAAGAAATGAAGAGGAATAAGGAATGGAATTCCTCCTTCTTTCTTCGTCTGTTTCCGCACGAGTACAATCTTGGAGTCTTTAAAGTCCAGAGTTAATAGGTTAATTTTAGGCAAGCGTGCTCTATCATAAGCTCACTTTTTTTACATGTAAGCTGGTGGTCAAACGCTTGGCTATCACCGATAAAAAAAAAACTAAAGTTGTGTTTTGAAATGTCATCCCGCTACTGCGTTTCACGAAGCTACGTGCGAGTATGAATAGCGCAGTTCCTCTCATTTTGTACACCTAGTGTAGCCTCTTTACTTAATCGAATTGTGGCTATTGTTCAAGAAAAATAAGTTTTAGCTTTCCACACTCCTCCGTAAGTAAAAACTTTAACTATGTCCAATCTCACATTTTATTTTTTATAAATGATAGGTTATGGATGGATAGCTCTTGACTTCTAGGCCAGGGTAGGTTAGCTCTCTAGTACAGAGCAAGGATGAGGTCTACTATGGAAGATCTTCCGCGCACCGCCGGAACACAGCAAACCGTTTTTTATTGCCAAATTCGACAGGAAGGTGGTCGATAGCTAGATAGACCTTTACAGGTGTGGTCTAGCGGATAGCCGCCCCCGTAACCTGTGTCAGTTCCAGAGGTCCCGGGTTCGATTCCGAATATTATGCTTGGTTGGTGGTAAGATATTTTTTTTACGATGGGTCGGCTCTTGACCACGAATCTTACAAAGGCAAGAATGAGATCTACGATGGAGCGAGCCTACCCAGAAAGTGCCTATCACAGCAGTTCGTATGCGTGGGATATCAACCAGGTTAGTTTTTCCAGTGCTTAAGTCCGCTTGGCGCCTACCACCGTCTAACCTAAAGATCCTACGCGATGCTAGAACACTTGTAGCACACTCGCGCACAACACAGTATTGTGATCATTCAGCGGTTACCGCAAGCAAAAGCCATTGATTCCGTTGGCCGGGGTAGATCACACCTACCTCAATTCTGTCGGTAAGTGCTGATAGTCTGTTATGAATTGTAGGAGCGGTTCTGTCCGGTTGGATCCCTGTCTTCGACACGATGCATGGCATTCGTGGTGAGCTGAACCTCATCGTGAAAGTGGAGCTTTTCACAGATTTCAACAAGTATAAGACGTCTAGCTGTGGAGTCCAGTTCTTCCATTGTAAGTGCAGTTTATTATTCTGGCCCAACTTAACTATTTATATTTATTATATATATATCTCGACAGAGCTTACCTATTTGAGCCTTTTGGGGTGGAGACCTTGGGTCCGTGGGGAGCCGGTGCCCTCCGGGTTTTCAAAAATATTGCGGGGCTTTTGATTGAGGCGACACGTGACCCAAGGGCTGGCTCTTATTTAGGCCAGCGAATTAGCATAGCTATTCAGCGTGGTAATGAAGCCAGTGTCTTGGGCACGCTTCCGTCTGGTACTGGTCTGGAACAGTTGAGTTACCTATAGGCCGTTTGTAACGGTCCTTAGGTAATCTGACTGATTCCTTTGTACATAGTTAGTTTAATTGTACTTTTTATTGAATAAATGTAAACTTAACTATCATACAAAACTTTTTTTTTTCACCCTGGAGGTACGTAACCTGCAAAAAACATAAAACATATAATTCGATGTTTCCGATAACTTCATTCACACAATCCATCCATCTCGTTTTCGCTATTCCAATGATTGTTGATTTTTCTTGCCCTACACTGCTATATGGAATTGCGTTATAGAAGTGATGGGAAATGAGATGTTTAGTCTATTTGAACTTGTACAATGAAGGAATCATCTTGTTTATTTTAAAAATCGTGGGGTTTTGTGGAAATTTACTAACGATATGACGTCAAACCGCCTCTGTGGCCTAGTTGTTCGCCCACCGGCGTCAGGTCCAGAGGGCCCGGGTTTGATCCCTAGGGGAGTACAATATTGTGCTTGGTTTGGTTGGTGTTAGGACTTTAGGATAAGTCTAGTAGAGTTTTCAGTCAAAGATTCTGCTATGCGCTTACACTGGCCAATCGTGCGTGAAAGACAGCGCGATGTAAATCTGCGTGTGTGAGTGAAATGGATGCGAATGAATTATCGCGAAAATCATCCTTTACTTTAATTACACGAAAACTAGACGAAGTAAATATCTGACTATCCAAATCGAGCTCTCTTCCAACTTCAACCAGTTTAGAAGATAGAAAATGTCTGTAATAATCGGTCCATTCCGGGGTATATTTTCGTGGACTTTTAAATTTTTCGAAAGTTTATGTGCGCATTTGAAACACGCACATGTTCTAACGGTGAAGATCACATCTTGATAAAACCGGCATGAGCCTAGGACCAAAAATCCGAATGACACGTGTCACTACTTAGCTAGTATTCCGCTATGCGGCGATGGCCTTGCAGCGTCACGTATTGAATACTATTAGCTACTTGCAAACCGAGGGCATCTGCCGAACGCAGGTTTGGACGTGCCTTTGACTACCTTCGAGTAGGTGATCCACATAAGATCTCCATGAATGAACTCGCGACTTTTTCTTTTGTTTTTGAAATACCTCGTGCTAATACTTTCTCCTACTCTATACGAATTTCGAAGAATCAAGTAGGTAATATTTTTATCATTATTATATTGTCTTGTAGATAAGACTCTAAATATGATAGTTTGACCTACGTATGTGTCAAAGAAACGTCTGGTGTCCCTCCCGTCCAGCCCTTGGAATAGATCTAGTGCTGATGGATCATCTCCTCTCCAGGTCCGATGATCCCTCCGGGGTACAGAGCCACCTCCATCCACGGGTTCGTGGAGGAGCTGGTGGTCAATGACGACCCGGAGTACCAGTGGATAGACAAGATCCGCACCCCGCGCGCTTCCAACGAGGCCAGGCAGGAAGCGTTCATCAAACTCAGCAACCAGGTACCAAACCGTAAGGGGTTCATGTTGGTGTTGGTGACGTGTTGGATAGTTTGGACGTTTTAGGATAGGATCGCCTGATCTGATTGTATCAGTTAAATACTAAAATCATGAATTAATCATTAGTAGGTTGGTACATATTCTAACATAGTCAAATTATTATAACGTATTTATTTAGATATGTTTTGTATAATAAATATCAATATTTACTTATTCTCTTTTATTATGTAGGTACACCCTCCAACCATCAACCGCATTTTTACTATACTTTCCATCCTAAGGTTGTCTGGAAGAGATTTGTAAGCGATAAGACCGCCCATTTTACTGTTTACTTTAGTTTTAAATTGACAATTGTTCTATATGTTTTTGGTGAACAATAAAGAATTTTCATTCATTCATCATTTATTTACTATGATTTTTTATGATTTTTTTGAATCGCGACTCGCGACCAGCACACTAGTAGAAAGGCAAGAACCTTGGGTTGGTAAATTTTTTGATGATCCATGTATAAATGATAAGTGATAAATATTACAGGACATTTATTTCACACAGCGCCATCTAGTCCCAAACGAAGCAAAGCTTGTAATATGGTAACTAGATTACGGATGTAAACCTTAATTTCCTTAAATTATTTTTTTTAATAAATACATTCTTATCATACAATATAGCACCCAAACATCAAAATTCATCACACATGTGTCCTGTGTGGGAATAAAATCCTCAACCTACAGCGCAAGAGGCAGAGCTAGTACCAACTGAGTTGTGAGTCTTGTATATTCTGTATGACATAATACTATGATGAATATCCTATCGAATCGATAGAATCTATCTGTATGCGGGCAACGGAATCGCTGGCATTTGCTAGCGGTCACGGCTGAATCAATACAACCGGTGTAGGACCTGCAACAACCCGCCTCGCTAGCGACCACCAGCGGGGTGCTCCCTGGGTAAGCGCGCCCTAGAATCTCTGCTTCGTTTTGTGAGCCAGTCAGCCGGCCAGCCAGCTGCACGATCTCTTTACGTGTTTAGATGAGTGTGAAGTTGTTTCCAGGTGCAACGCCTGGTCGGTCTGAAAGCAGGCGAGCTGGGCGCGAACGCCGTGCTCGGGTACCAGCAGGAGTTTGACTTGGAAGGAGAAGCTGGCGTCGTCGCTAGAGCTATAGGTGAGACGGGAATGCAATCTCGTTTCGCCGAGATCCCGGCCATATTTTACGAGATTGTATCTCGTCAAATTTCGTACGAGATCTCGCGAGATAACGAGATCGACGAATGCAGCGTGACGACGTGTATTTCATAGCGCGGCTGCGCGCTTTTTGTTGTTTTTATTTACCATAAGTAATGTTCCTATTACTCTTAATTATTGAAACTAAAGTAATAATTTACAAAAGACTAAATATAGATAATTATTGTTTTGTTACCAATATTGTAAGAATTTGAACTGATTAGCTACAGTAGGTATAATAATTATAGACATAAACAAATGTTATTAGAGTTAGAGACAAAATAATAAGTACTCTGTTGATTTTTAAAATAAAACTTACATTATTTTTATAACTAAGCAACGCAGTTTCTATTTAATTACATATCATGTCAATTACTAGTTCTTAAAACAAGCATTTGCATATGTTTTAATTGCGATTCTCCCAATCTCGCGAGATCCCGTAATTTGCGAGATCTCGCGAGACTGGGTTTTGAGTCTCGCGAGATCTCGCTAGGCGGAAATCTCGTACGAGATTGCATTCCCTAGGTGAGACTGATTCATCTACTACTAGCTGTCTAGCTGCTGTGTTATGTCTGTCTGTCTTACCTTCAAAGAGACACACTTTGATCCAAAATTAGTCCTAGACTTTTGAAGTTGGAAAACAATGTCTTTTCCATAAATTTACAATACTATTCGTAACGGGCCGTTTACTTTTGAATTTATGATATTTGGTATGTATTATTTCAGGCACTGCCGTCAGTATAACGCCGCTGCCGACGCCAAGTCAACCCGTCAACACTGTATCGTGCACACAACAGTGAGTTGATTATAGATCTTAGCTTTACCGTAATAAAGTTTACTTTAGAATACTGACAATAGCACACATCCACTTTATATTCTGTCATTATCAATACTGATGACCACTAAAGCTCTCTATCACATTTTGTTCAGGCAAATAGATATCTATATGTAAGGACATAAAGTTCACTTTATCAAATCGAGAGCTTCATCAGGTGGGCCGATTGCCAGTTCTTATCACGATAGTTAAATTATGTGAAAGGTCGAGAGATAGCAATCTTGCCAAACAGATTATTTGTAACCAAAAATACCATTTGTTGGATTAACGCCAGTGGCATATTAGACTTTGGAGACAGTATTAAAACTGACTACAGATGAGATTTGGAGAGGGACCGTCCGCTTGATTATACCGTATAAAGAAAATGGGTGTTAAGAAACAATACGTGCTTCTTTACAACATATCTTGTTAATAAATTCAGAAATTGGTTGGCTTGTCAATATATAAGTTTTTTTAGAAAAGCGTGATGCATCTTATGCCACGTCTTTACATGTATTTCAAGTGAAACCAATAAAAAAAAACTTGTTATGAATCGGTGCCATATGCCTAGAATTTCACTAACTTGATTGGAAATGCCAAGACTTTAAATAGTCGGCGGCAGTTACCGTCAGGTCGTACGTATGCCTGTTTGCAACCTTTGTAGCTTTTTTATAATTCAAACTACAGCATTACACGGCAAAGGTCTCCAGACTTAAAACAGTACAAATATCAGGAAGGTACTTTTAAGATATTACTTTGTTATTTCGATGTGCCATGATAAACCTGTACATAGCCAATGCAAAACGTAAATCTCGATGTAGCTAACTGTAGTTTTTTTTATCAAATTACTGATGACTTTATTTTGCATGGTGTGTCGTGTTGTGTTAATAAATAGACAATTACAAAAGTGCTTGGACATTTTGGCGACGGACGACGAAAGTGTGACGGATCTCAGCCAGTATTACAAAACGCATAAAGACGAATTGCAGAAGATGATCAACTTGCTCAACCCTAAAGGGCTCTCCATGTTAGATTCGCAGGAAAACGACAACGACGACGATGAGAAAGTCGAATTAGTCAGACAATCTAGTCTCAACAGCTACGCGGGGTCCGCGTCTCTATATCAAGACGAATATGTGTCCAGAAACAGTCTGAGACACCTTTCCGAAGACCAAACGGATCTAAACCGACTTCTAAACAGAAAGGACGATGACGATTCAGACTCGTCGGGCCCCATTCAAAAAATAAAGCAACTTAAAACAAACTTCTTCACCAAAAGGTTTACGAAACGCAAAGGGCACAAAAAAGATGCCAAAGCAGACGATTCTATATCACTGAGATCGAATTCCTCCGACACTTCACGTATATCTTTGTACGATATCAAAAACGAGTTCAAGAAATTAAAGCGTATGAAAAAACCAAAGTTCATAAAAACTGCAAATAAAGAAGACGAAGGTGAGGGTATGGCGTCGATTTTAGCTCGTTCCGTCATACACGCAAGAACCAGTTTAGCTTGCATTGCTGAAACACAAGATTCCCAAGCTGAGAATTCTCCGTGCTCAACTATGACACGTACTAGCGAATCTAAACCTAACGTTCATATAGACGATGATAAAAGTAATATCAATGCTGAACGCGAGAAAGAAGACCAAAATAAAGTCCCAGATATTCAATTAAAACACAACAGCTTAGAAGATCTACCAAACTTAGAACCAAGAGTCAGAAGAATCTCGGAGTCCTGTCCTGCCAGTCCAACGCCGGAGCGAGGCGATAATCTACTTAAACTTCCAGGAGATAAGGACTATTTTGGGTCTGTGTCATCTGCCCAGTCTGGCGAAAGCTCGATATACTCCAGCTCCGAAGACGATGATGAGAGTTCTGATCTAAAAACAGACACAGATGAGTTTGAAACCACAACTTCTATTGTCAAGTCTGTTACGAGACACGAAACAGATCCAGCGCTTATAGCGCAAATGGATCGCAAGCTGACTGTTCTTCAGAATACTCCACCGAAAATCAGCGAAAAAGTGCTCGAAGAATTCAACAAAAGAACCGGTCGCTCTATGGACGTAGCGCTTGATCAAATCCAAGCCAGCAGGAGTTTGGAGAAAGCTGCCAATGGATTCGAATGTAAAATTGAAAAAGCAGACGAAATTGAAAAAGTTGAGCCAGTTGTTACCGAGGTTGTTACTGAGCCGTCTACTTCGACGAAAGATGATAAAAAGTGTGTATCAAAACCCAACACTCACTACATCAAAATCCACAACCCCTTTGCCAGTAGAAAACCATCTACCAGTATTAGTTGCCCTTCATCGCCTGTAGAGAGGCACAATTTTGTTTACCGCTCCTCAAAGCGAATCAAAGACAAGCTTTCGAAATTTTCTAAAAACAACATGATCAAAAGCATCTCTCACATCTCATTATTCCCGAAAAAGAAGGAACAAACTTTGAGTCAGCCCGGTTCCACTTCCGACGTTCCGTCTTACCCTTCGAAATGTCCCAGTGAAACTGTCCTAGGCTCTCATTTCCTTTCTTATTCTGATTTGCTTGAGTTAGACAAGGACAGAATGCAAGAGAATAAGCTTTGCAAAAGCGATGAAATCGGCCGCACTAAATTCTCAATGTACATAGGCTCAGAACCAGTTTCTAGATGCTCCATTAGTGGCCCATCTCACCCTCATAGTAGAGACGAACATGACCATAGAAAAGAAAGAAATTCGCTTAAGCCAACGGGGTTAATTCATACAGCTATGGAGACCATGCTCATTGAAAAAGTAGAGTCGCTGCTCATTCCCACATCGCCTGAACAAGCTGTTAATACTAAATTTTTTGATGATGTTAGTGAAAGGCTGGAAGAACACAAAAACTCCGGAGATGTTATGCATCAACTGCAGTCTACTACTGGATCTATTACTCCTAGAATAGTCGCTGTCACTCCAAAGCGATTATCTGAGGATCTAACTGCGGATATTGATAAAGTTTTTAACAAACATCTAGAAGAAACCAAGGGTCTTGTCCATACTGAAATTGAATCCAAACTTGTAGATAAAGGTCGAGTAATACTTCCTGATACAGATGGTATTATCAACGAATCCTTTCATGAACACTACGACAGTGAACTATATAAAGATATGCATAGGAAGAAAGATTCTAGAGGATCCATTAGTACTCTTATGGATAAAGTTCACTTCCATCCCCATTTATTTCAGAAAAAAGATGGTTCTAGTCATGATATCAGGTCTGGAGGGTTGATCCATACTGCTATGCAAACTATACTGATCGACAGAGCTCAATCTATGATTCCTGATACGCCGGAACCTATACCTATACATACCGAACCAGATTTTGGAGAAATAGGAAAGCATCATAAACTTCATTGTAAAGAAAAAGAATCTACTGGCTTAGTACATTCTGCTTTACAAACTATGCTGATTGACAATGTCCAAACAGTTCTTGCAGATTCAAATGAACCTATTCCTATAAGGCTCGCAGATGAAGACACAAAATCTCTAAAAAGCCATGAAAATGACAAAGAGTCTACGGGATTAGTCCATACAGCACTACAAACAATGCTGATTGAAAATGTACAGACTGTTTTGCCTGAAACAAATGAACCAATTCCTATTCAAATTGACGATGACGGTGAGTCTCAGAAAAATCATAGAAAAGAAAAAGAATCAACTGGATTGGTACATTCTGCTCTGCAAACAATGTTGATTGACAATGTTCAAACAGTTCTTGCAGACTCTGAAAAACCTATTCCTATAAGAGTTGACGATGAAGATACGAAATCTCAGAAAAGCCATGGAAAAGATAAAGAATCAACTGGGTTAATTCACACAGCTTTGCAGACTATGCTGATTGAAAACGTTCAGTCAGTACTTCCCGATTCTACTGAACCAATTCCAATTAGAATTAAAAATGACGATACGAAGTCACAAACAAGTCATGGAAAAGAAAAAGAATCTACTGGATTAGTGCATACAGCATTAGAAACTATGCTTTTTGAAAATATACAGCCAGTTCTACCTGATACTGATAATACGATTCCTACTAAAATTGATAATGATAATACGACATCACAGTTTGCTCATGACAGTAATGAAGAAAAAAGTAAAGGTTTGGTTTACAATGCAATGGAATCAATACTTATTGATAGAATTCAATCTATATTCCCTAAAGACACTGTTGAATTGATAATACATGATACTGACACCGAACTAAAAAGTACTAGTCTCGTCAAAAATGCTATGCAAACTATTGAAGTACAAGAAGCTAAAAATAAAATATCCAAAACCAATACCGATATATCGAATCCTGACTTATCAGGTATATCAAATAAAACCATAGTAGATGTACAATCAAACAAAGCTGATCATGCTTATAAAGGTGAACATTCGCAAGTTAAAAGTAAAGACATAAACGTGAAAAGTTGGTCAGAAAATAGTGCAACTGACCCCTCCGAACTTACAAAAGATTTTAAAGATACTCTGTTTAAAGAAGAGATAGCAAAAAATAAAAAGAAAGAGGAACAAATAAAAGCTTTTGAAGAGAGAAAGAAACATTTTACCCGCCAAGATAGCGTCCACTCAATCACGTCGACCAAAATGTCCAACGAACCTAACACACATAAAACCAGGGCACTACTGCAAAACTTCCATCCATTACAAAGCGGGCTAGAAACCATACCATCTGTTGAGGATAGCTTCGACCGTAGCATCGATAATACTAACTGTTCTAGCGACAATTTAGATAGTAACATATCTGTTGAAAGCATCGATGAAACTAACGTTAGCGGGGTAAACACACCTTCAGGCAATGACACCTTTCAAGCCGAACTTAGCGAGGATAACAAGTCATCAATCAAAGACCATGATGCGAGTAACAATAGTGATAGTAGAAAGTTCATCAAACCTGTCGCTAAAAACGTTGACAGCGATACACTTAGCGGCGATAGAACAACACATAGAGATGGGATAGAAACTAACAGCACTAGTGTGTGTGATAACTCGCATGCAGCGTGCCGTTTTGACAGGGAGCGGGAAAGAGACAGAGATAGAGATAGGAGTGAGAAGGGGAGTCCGAAACATGCCAGGCACGAGTCGTGCGGCGGTCGCGAGCCGCCTGCACAGAACTCCTCGCTCAACGCGTCGTCGACGCCGATGGGGATCCACAGGCGATCGTCTGATTCCGATCTCAGCGTTACGCCTAAAGGTACTTTGCCATTCTATGTTACTTCTTTTGTTAAATATTGGCTACAAGGGTGTTGGAAGTTTGAGGCCTTAACGTGCCTATCTGTCGAAACGAATGCTCTGATTTCAATTGTTTATGTTTTAAATGAATTTGATCTATGTAATGCTTGTAATGATTTAAGGAGGCTCGCTAAACACGTCCGTTGGCAACACCGTGGCGAGCGGCGGTGGCGCCATCCTGCGGCCCTCCATGAACAGCAATAACCTGGACATGCTGGAGTATCCCTTCCTCACCATGACAGAGTACCCGACGGGGTTCATCGTGCATATTGGTAACATATATTTGCCAAGACGTTTTCTTGGTTATAATAATAAATAGTAAAATTTTGTTTCAGTCAACAATAGATAAATTACACATCTTATTCTAACTTAGTCTACGGCCCATAGTAATATATACCTTAAAAAACTAACATACATAAGTAACTATATCTACTCTAACTAATTAATGGCACGTAAAGTCTGGACGTGACTTACTAGTGGTTTAATAATCGTCCGCGATAAATACACCACCTTTCGGCCAAAGTTCTACTTTAGTGAAGATCGATAGATGTTCAGTTGGGACTCGCAACACAAACGATTTAAAATCGTTGTGGCGAGATTCCAACTGCTCGATCCTCAGAAAGAACTTCGTCTTCTGCCTCACATACTCCACTACATCTTCAGTCTTCATGGAGTGGTGAAGTCGGGACACGTACAGCAGCGTCACGGGCACGGCAACGCGTAAGCTGCCTCAGATAGCCTCATCGCTAACTATGGCTGTACCGCATAGGTTTATAGAAGGCTTCCGCTTCCTTACTACCGTCGTGTAGCCCTCTGCATCCTTCAGCGGAGCTCTAGCGGGAACAGGTCCACAGCGCTGCTTCCTCCCCTTTGTGTGAGGGACTGCAGGGGTGCTGGCCGCTGCAATCACGTTGTCGGGGAGCGGGCAACGTGACCGGTGTCGGCTTGACCGCGGGGGGCGCAGGCGTGCGGGCGGCGGGGGGCGCAGGTTCGTGGGCGGCGGGGGGCGTGGGTGTGCGGGCGGCGGTGGCGGCGGCGGCGGCGCGCGGGGTCATCTTCACCGCACTCGAGACAGCCGGTTATGGAAGTGCAAGTTGGTTGTGGCAGAAGATGAATTAATACGGCTCAACTTCCCCTTTCGAAGCTTAGTCAATCAGACGATTCAAGCCTACGATAGCGGTAATCGAACTTAGGACATTTGGATCGATAGCATGTAACAGTCTAAACATCAGAAACAGGAACTGTCTCTTGCGCTGTGCTCATGTTGTGGGTCTTTGGGGGAAGTCCATATGTACAGTGTACTCTACGAAAGACGAACATTTTTCCCTGTTAATACGGAGTAAGGGTGATAATGAATGTGTCGCAGGCGGGGCAGTTTGCGCGCGATCCGTGAAACTGGTGGATGGAGGAGGCGAGAGCGCCGCGCGCGCCGCCTGGTGGACGGAACTGAGGACCGAGCTCAGGGCGCACGCGCGGGCCTTGCGGTGCAACGCGGTCATCGCGTACAGGGACAGTGCGGCCATATGGTAACTATACATCGGTGGATGGAGGCAGCGCTGTCTGGTAGACGACACTGAGGACTTACACGTAGCTCAGGGTGTATCTAATGAAATGGGGACTTTTAGATTTTGTTCCTTTTATATTTTGTTCTGTTCTGATGGTCTCAGATCCTTATCACACTATCCCCACTTGACTCTGAATATAGTTTAGGTAAAGATTATGTCCACTTTAGAGCGAATCCACCCAGGTGGTGCCTATTAAATCTATGTTTGAAGACATAAGTGTCTTAATCGCAAGACAATCGAAGAACAGTCCAAAAGCCGTAAGCTGTGGGTTCGATTCCCACCTAGAATAAACCGTCCGTAATGGTCAAGTCACGGACAGTCCGTGGTTGGGTGTTGTATCAAAAGTATGTTTGACATTTGACCGTGAAGTAGAGCATATTATTGGCCCGTTTATTTCTTGAACAGTGAAATGATTACTCCCCCTAATTATCAATCATAAATAGCCTGATAATGTCCGCTGGATAAGCCTCTTTGATAATTGGAGGGGTCTTGTCATAATCACCGCGCTTGGCCTGCAGATTGGTGATCACAGTACAGGTGCTAGATAATACACAGGAGTAAGCTGCCCTTCTGGCGTTGTCATTCAGTCGGCTTCTATGACATCCACGGGCTGAGTTGAAGGGGTCTTTTCTTAGGCGAGCGCCTCGGCAATTGAGGCGTTTTTTTTATTTAGTCAATGGTGTTGGTTCGATTCTCGGCTAAGGCCCACGTTGTGTTCCAGTGAGGATGTGTGCGTGCTGTCAGCCTCGGGGACGGCTGTGGTTATCAATTTGGATTGCGACTTTAATGCTGATATTGACGCGCCCATCACAGGTATGTAACTAATTTATAAAATATAATTACTACTTCTGAAGATTCATATATATATTTATTGTACGACGGGGAAGCGCTTGGCCTTCACCTCACCTGGTAACAAGTTAAGATAAAGCCGAGGGTGGAGACGCACTTCACCCGGAATCCTCAACAAACTGAGGAACTGGCTATCTTACCTCTGAATGCCGGAACACAACAATTTTAGAATTGTTATTATGGCGACAGAATTAGGTAAGATGGTGGTAGCTAGCCAGGCGGACTTAAACAAAGTCCTACCACCAACCAAACCAAGCACAATGTATTGTACCCCCCATGGGGACCTCTGGATCTGAAATCGGTGGGTTGAACCACTAGACCACAGAGGCGGTATTTAATTTTCGTGATTACTATAATATGTTAACTCAGTAGTAGAAATGTTCAGAAAGAAACCCCATCGCGGCCAAAAAGGGAACTAACTTGATTACCATAGGATTTTAGGGCGTTTTATGACAAAGAGTACAGCGCCCCCTACGACGGTTCCCTTGCTGAACAAACTGTACGAAAACTGTAGAAATACTAGTCGTCCCGCGGGAGTTTCTAACATCCTTTCTTAGTGCATCCCTACACTATTATTAGCTATATATCATTATAAGCATTATAGCTATACAACACTAGTATTAAACTATCCTGAAAATGTCTCTAGGACCTCTGGTTTCCGCTGTGCGTTGACAGTCAGACCGTCAGCTACACGACGATTTTTAATTAGACTATTTAAACGGCCGGGACTTCTTACCCGCTATCCCATGGGAATTTGCTAAAAACCTTCCTCAGTGCACCCCTACACTACAAAAGGAAGCTGTCGTGTAGAGGTAAATAATACTAAGTAGTATTAAGATAAAAATATCAGTGATATTTCAGTAAACGGATCGTCGAAGGCTGCGGATGAGGCGGACGATTCGTGTTCTATGGCCCACGTGCCGTACTCGCCCGGCGTCGGTCCCAACCGGGCCGAGTTGTCCACGTGTGGGGAATGCCGGTAAATTGTCCTACTACACCTATTTTTTATTGGAGATAGTCAAGCGTTTGACCACCAGCTTACATGTAAATCCAGTAAAGATGTGGCCTAAGATGGAGCACGCTTGCCTAAAAGTAACCTATTTACTCTGGACTTGAAGACTCCAAGATCGTACTCGTGCGGAAAAACAGGCGAAGGCTGATGTTCTAGTCTGTTAGTAGATGTTGCTATACCAGTTGACAGCAAAATGGTGATTTCTCAATGTTAACAAATTGCCCATTAGGTAGATAGGTAATAACAAATGTTTTAAGATTAAGTATTTAGGTTTTTGATGTATCTACTTAGAATATAATAACAAATTGTGTATCTAAATGTTGAATGGATCATCAAAAAAATTAACCAGCCCGAGGTTCTTGCGTTTCTCCTTGTGTGCTGGTCGCGATTCCGAACAGGCGGTAAATTTGACGTTTCAAAATGATCCTAAAAAATCTTAATGAATAAAGAAATTTTGACTTTGATTTTGACTTGAGTCATGATAAGGCCAAAGGTGGAAGCGCACTTCACACGGAATCCTCATCCATTTGAGGAACTGGTAAAACTGAGGAACTGGCTATCTTACCTCTAAATGATGGAACACACCAATTTTAGACCTGTTATGTTATGGCGACAGACCTCGGTGGTAGCTAGCCAGGCAGACTCAAACAAAGTACTACCAGTAACCAAACCAAGCACAATATTGTACTCTCCTGGGGATCGAACCCGGGACCTCTGGTTCTGATATCGGTGGGCGAACCAATAGACCACATTTGGTTACTTTAGTAGTTTAATAGGTGTTTCAGACGCACAACTCATTATCGTCGTCACTTGGCTCTACCTCTTGCCAAAGTCCGGCACCCAGCAGTTTGCTCTGATTCATCAGTGCACGGGAGTTTACCCATCACATATATTTCAATTAAATTTCATATGATGTTTCTTTTAATTATAGTGCAAAGGCTAGATGGCGCTGTCAAAATTGATATTTTATATTGTACAAACAAATAGAGATAATTATACAAGTTAAATTAAAATCAAAAAGTATGAAAGGCGAGCTTAACCCTAATAAGAGTGTTTTCCAGCTAACCTGGGTAGAGACAAACAAGATATTAAATATTATGGAAAAAGTGTACAACATTAATAAATAACTAACCGATATAATAATAATAAGACAAACTACATTAAATAATAAATATAATGAATGTCCAGTGATATTTAAAATAAATGAATAAATAAATAAATACATACAAACATTCATTTTACACAGCGCCATCTAGCCCCAAACTAAGCATAACTTGTAATATGGGAACTAGATTACGGATAAAATACTTAAATACTTTTTGTAAATACATACGTACTATATGATACAACACCCAAACACAGAACAAACATCTATATTCATCACACAAATGTTTGTCCTGGGTGGGAATCGAACCCACAGCCTACAGCGCCGAAGGCAGAGTTACTACCAACTGAGCTATGAGGCTTGTCAAATGCTTGTCAATTTGTGTATAATAATGTTATAATATATGTTTATTTACATTGCAGACGTGCCCGCGTCCCGGCGGTGTTGCTAGCGGCGTGCGCCAAACCTAACAATCTCACTGCGTACCCCAAATCTGTCACGTTGACAGCAGTCGGTGAGTTGGAAATATACTACACATGACTATAGGACATATAAAGGCAACAACCACCCTCCTGCCGAAGTCCGGCGCCAAACGAAATGCCGTGTTCCGTCTGTGCGCGGGAGAGCCTGTCTGACTGAGCCTCTCTGGGTAAGCTCGCTCCATCGTAGACGTCCTACTTGCTTTGGGTTAGAGCTAGATAAATCTAGATGTCAAGAGCCGGCCGACAGAATCGACCCCTCTCTCTCAGCCCATGGATGTCGTAAAAGCCTACTAAGGAATCTCACCAGAAGGTCATTTCCTTCTATGTATTATCTACACCGTTACAGCGGTCACCAATCCGCCAGCCAAGCGTGGTGATTATGGCAAAACCCTCCAGCTTGGTAAAATCCGGCCAAACACGAGTTGTGTGTTCGGCTCGCACTTGACCGACTTAGCTATTATTTTCCCGATGCTATCGTCTACAGCCAGTTATACCAGCATCACTAAGTCATGTGTTTGACAAGCCTCATAGCTCAGTTGGTAGTAACTCTGCCTTCGGCGCTGTAGACTGTGGGTTCGATTCCCACCCAGGACAAACATTTGTGTGATGAATATAGATGTTTGCTCTGTGTTTGGGTGTTGTATCATATAGTACGTATGTATTTACAAAAAGTATTTGAGTATTCTATCCGTAATCTAGTTCCCATATTACAAGCTATGCTTAGTTTGGGGTATTTTTATTTATTTATTTATTTATCCAATCAGCGCCACACAATCCTTGTGTAATATCGTTGTCTCTGTCTAGCGGCCCGCATTAGAAGAGCGCCGCCGACCGCCGAGCCCGCCGCGAGAGACATATCCGACCAATTGCCCTTCTTAGAATACGAGCTGCACAAGTTACTACTGGCCAAACTACGGATGCAGGTAGCACTAACTAATTAAAAGGCTTCACCACTTTTAGTATGCTTAAATCCGGATCCGACCTGCCATCTCTCCTAGGCCTAGTCCCGGATCTGTCCCAAGACATATGCAACTGGATTTTATATCTTAATGGTATAAAGTACAATATGCCTTGTAAAAAAAATCTAAATAAATCAATCTACAATAAAAATCATTCGCTCATTCCTCATTTCACACCATTCGGTCTCACCGAGCATTCAAATTTACTCTTCGTTGAACTGCCGGGCGTATGTAAGTCTGTGTTTTAAGTTGGAACTGCCATTTGCGATTAAAAAAAAAATAAGATACACCTAGTATCTTATTTATATTTTTATTGTGAGACGGTGAAGCGCTTGTCCTTCATCTTCATTCTCTGGTTACAAGTTAAGATAAAGCCGAAGGTGGAGGCGCACTTCAACCGGAATCCTCAGCTAACTGAGGAGCTGAAATTTACGTATGGTTGTTATGGCAATAGAATTTGGTTAGATGGTGGTAGCTAGCCAGGCGGACTAAAACAAAGTCCTACCACCAACCAAACCAAGCACAATATTGTATTCGCCCTGAGGATCGAACCCGGGACCTCTGGATCTGACACCTGTGGGATAACCACTACACAAGAGAGGCGGCTGTAACATTATTTATAACCAATTCAGTAAAAGAGGATTTATTTTTCACAGCTTATATCGTAATAAGTTACGGAGACCAACAATTTGCCACTTGTAGACTGTCTGACTTCCGAGTTACTTATGCCAATGTCAAACCTTTTTGACATAATGTTCAGTGTTACCCTCAAAGACCAAGTAGGCATTGCCCTTCCAAAATATAAAATTTTACCAAAACGTACCAACAGAGGGAAATAATTCGTCATTTTTCATCTATCAACTCCGCAATTTCCACAAACCCCATGGTACCGGTACATAAGTTGCGTTTGTTTAGTGAGCGTGTGTGTGTGTGTGTATGTGATAAATTGCCCGAAATATAAATGAATAAATATGTCAACAATTTCTGAAATGCTTATCTTATAATATAATTCTATTGTAGCTGCTATGTTTTGAATATAGTTAAAAATCTGACGTGTAACTTAGTGTTATTAATAAATTATTGTATTGTATTGTTTGTTTGTTCCAGGGCGCCAATGCGTTGTTTATAAATTGCCCGAAATATAAATGAATAAATATGTCAACAATTTCTGAAATGCTTATCTTATAACATAATTCTATTGTAGCTGCTATATTTTGAATATAGCTAAAAATCTGACGTGTAACTTAGTGTTATTAACAAATTATTGTATTGTATTGTTTGTTTGTTTGTTTGTTCCAGGGCGCCAATGCGTTGTTCTCGCTGCAGACGCAGATAGCGATCGGCGAGCGATGCGTGATGGCGCTAGCGAGCGGCACGGCCGTCAAGTTGCCGGCGCTGCCGCCGCCCACGCCGCCCAGGATCAAGGTACTCTCTACACCATAGAGCCTTCTACAGTAGGTTTGCCCTTCATCTCACCTGGTAACAAGTTGGGATAAGGCCGAAGGTGGAGGCGCACTTCACCCGGAATCCTCAACGAACCGAGGAACTGGCTATCTTACCTCTGAATGCCGGAACACAACAATTACAAGCACAAAGACAAGCCTCATAGCTCAGTTGGTAGTAACTCTGCCGTCGGCGCTGTAGGCTGTGGGTTCGATTCCCACCCAGGACAAACATTTGTGTGATGAATATAGATGTTGGTTCTGTGTTTGGGTGTTGTATCATATAGTACGTATGTATTTACAAAAAGTATTTAAATATTATATCCGTAATCTAGTTCCCATATTACAAGCTATGCTTAGTTTGGGGCTAGATGGCGCTGTGTAGAATGAATGTCTGTATATATTTATTATATTCCAGGCTTCTGAAAAAGAAAAGGACGCTTTGGAAATGCAAAAAGCTCTGTGGGATGCTTTCACCGCGAATAAAGCGGCCAACGGATATGACGTAGTAGGTGAGTTATGCCTTTAGTCATACAGACCTTAACATTTATAAGATAGCTAAGCGTTTGACCACCAGCCGACTCGAAAAACAATTAACTTTAAAAGGCCTTAGTATGAGTTTCTGACAGCATAGTAAAGCAACTGTAGTTCCTTGCAATTTCCGCTTATCAAATGTATGGAAATAAGCGCCCTATACGAAAATGAAAATAGTTTCAGTTAGCTGTCAGAAACTCATACTAAGGCCTCAGGTTTGTAAGGTTGCTGTTGTTGTTTTCAGCTTTTATATGTTTTTTTTTAGCAAATTATGGTTTCAAAACACGTGTATTCAAAAACCGTGATTTTCGCCATTACATACAGGCTGTGTAACAACAACAGTATTTTATAGATTTACTGTTTATATTTTGGCTATATGGTTCCATAACTGAGAAAAGTATCATATTCTTACTGTTGGTGTCAAATAAATAACTTGAAATTGATTGAGAAAAGTTTATTTAGATGGAAACCAAAAATGTGGAAACTTTAAATATTGGATTAAAAAACATTTATGTGAACTACACGCTTTTGAAGTCGCGATGGTTTTTGAAGCTACACCAAAAACCGTATCATGCGTTACCTGAGGGTACCTACCCTGAGGTTACACCTCAATGTTTCTAAGTGTGCGTATAATTTAAAAGTCCATATAGAGGTTAAATCATCAGAATTATTTTGAGTGAAGTCTCCGAGTGCGAGTAATACACGCAGTAAATCATAATATATATTGGTTAAATTTCGCACAGCGCCAGCTAGCCCCAAACTAAGCATAGCTTGTAATATGGGAACTAGATTACGGATATGAATGCTTTTTTTTTTTGTTGTAAATACATACTTATCATACAATACAACACACAAACACAGAACAAACATCAATATTAATGACACAAATGTTTGTTCTGGGTGGGAAATGAACCCACAGTCTACAGCACAGAGCGGAGTTACTACCAACTGAGCTATGAGGCTTGTTTCTGGCAGTGGTAGAGTCTCTGGGTCCAAACCTAGAGGTAACATAGCCAGTTTGTTGAGAATTCCGGGTGAAGTGCGACTCCACCTTCGGTCTTATCTTAACTTGTTACCAGGTGAGATGAAGGCCAAGCGCTTCCCCGTCGTACGATAATAAAAAAAAGCTTTCCTCATTGACGAAGGTCTAACTTGTAACGCACCTTTGTAAATAGTTCCCACAAGTACTGGTACGCCAGCGGTGTCACGTAGAGACAGTTCTGGGTCCTCAGTACGTCCGGTGTAGCTCCCCAGGCAGTAGAGGTCGGACCAAGAAGAAGGTTGTTTCTCGACACGACTTTTTGTTTCGTTTTGGGGGTAGGGATCTAAAAATAAATAAATATTATAGGATATTCAATTTACTCAGCGCCATCTAGCCCTAAACAAGGCTTGTGATATGGAAACGCATAGAATACTTAAATACTTTTTTTTTTTGTAAATGAATACCATATGATACAACACCCAAACAGAACAAACATCTATACATATATCACACATATAGTTAGACATAGACATAGACATATACATTCATTTATTTACTATCATAACACACAAACACAAACATAACAGAATGAAATTGTCTGACAGAAAAACATGGTTGTCCTGGCTAGGAATCGAAGCCGCAACCTACATCACATAACATGTCATAACATGAATATTTATTATATATATATGAATATAAATATGAATTTGTATTTTATTTTTAGTTGTATTGTATTTGTATAGTATGTAGGTACATAGTGTATAATATGTAGGTATTTATATTATATTTGTTGTGTGAATATCTGAAGCATTGCTTTACAGAATGTATTGTATATAGTCAATTTAGCTAGACCCCTATTAATATGTGCACCACCAACCACTTCTTAAGCCATAAATATCCTCTCCATCCAAAGGTTGTCTGGACCGCCTTTAAGCGATTAGACCGCCCATTGTATATACATTATATGTATATAAAATTATAAAATTATACGTTATCCAGTTTTATTTTTAAGGTGTGCGATAAAGTATTTTTCATTTCATTAATTTCATGTCAAAAATTGTAGGCCAGAATCATCCAAGTCCTATAGGTAAATAAATAAATATTACAGGACATTAATTTTACACAGCGCCATCTAGCCCCAAAACTAAGCATAGCTTGTAATATGGGAACTAGATTACGGATAGAATACTTAAATACTTTTTGTAAATACATACGTAATATATGATACAACACCCAAACACAGAATAAACATCTATATTCATCACACAAATGTTTGCTCTGGGTGGGAATCGAACCCACAGCCTACAGCGCAGAAGGTTTGAAAATGTTTTCGTGCTTCGCACGGCACAGATCTGCTATAGTCAAGTGTAGTATTACAATATTGTTGCTGGTGGTGAAACATGCGTTGTGTTGCAGAGGTTACAATATTGTTGTTGGTGGTGAAACATGCGTTGTGTAGCAGAGGTTACAATATTGTTGTTGGTGGTAAAAACATGCGTTGTGTAGCAGAGGTTACAATATTGTTGTTGGTGGTAAAAACATGCGTTGTGTAGCAGGTGTGTACGACGCGACCAACCAAGCTCTGCCTGAGACGGAGCGCGAGGAGCGCCCTGTTCTCGACCTGTGCTCGGACAAGGACGCCTGTGTGCTGGAGTTGGATGAAGCTGAAGATGTAACGTATTCATTTATAAACGCCTTCCGCTTTCATAAAAAGTTAAATGAAAAATGTATTTGTTGCTGCTTAAACAGAATTCAAGTTAGTACAGAACTAAATCTAGGTAAAACAACATTATTATTTTCTATGTAAGTAGAGAGGATTCACTTAACGATTCCCACACTAGGCTGAGTCTGTATCGCGGGAACCAATATAATTAACAGGTATGGAGTAAAAAAGCCTCAATTGACTGTTAAAGATACAAAATAATATACAAACAATTTAAAAACAATGATTAGAAATGAACTAAATAAAACTAATGAAAAACAAACAATAAAAAGAATACAAACTACAAAAGCATGCTTAGGCGACTTTAACAGTAGACTTTCGGTTTCATCGTATGATAGAGTCGTATGCTTTTAAATAAATAAATAAATATTGCATGACATTAATTTTACACAGCGCCATCTAGACCCAAACTAAGCATAGCTTGTAATATGGGAACTAGATTACGGATACAATTCTTAAATACTATTTTTTGTAAATATATACGTACAATAATATATAATACGATACAACACCCAAACACAGAACAAACATCTATATTCATCACACAAATGTTTGTCCTGGGTGGGTATCGAACCCACAGCCTACAGCGCATTTTAGTAGCTCATATGCTTTTCCTGGTCTAGAACAATGCCTGCGAACATTTTTAGCTCGATCCGTACAGTTTTTTTGGCGTCATCGAGTAACGAACACTCGCATTTAAACTATCAGTTAGATGTGAGAAGGATACATATGCAAGAGGATTAAAGTATCCTGTTATATCCCGAAAATCGAGCATTTGACACCAAAATCCATTGAAGTAGATTAAGTACTTTTTGTATCATCGAGCAAATTGGTTTATATGCTATGTTGCAATCAATATTGTCTTATTGCATCACTCTTTGGGGACAAAATAATATGTTAATGTTTTGCATGATTTTTGTATTCATCGAATAATATTTATCGCATTGGTGCTGCACTGTAATGGCTATGTAAATATGTTACTAAAATATAACATAAATATAATCCAGTCTACATTTTTTTTTTATTGTTCGACGGTCAAACACTTTGCCTTCATGCCTCCTGGTTTCAGTCAAAGTTTTTTTGCACAAATGTTAATTTGTTGGCAGGTGGAAACCGCCCGTGCGTTGTCCAAACGCCGCGTGCAGATGCCCGCGTTCACCAACTCGGTGCAAGTCGCCCCGGCCGCGCAGCCGCTAGCGTTCACACAGGTATGTGACATAAACCACTTTTTTTCCATAGGTTAAAAACTTAGCTTTTATTAACCTGAGAACCCACAGACGATGTCATCCTGCGTTCTTTTAATTTCAGACTGAAGATTCAAATAAGATTAAATAGCTCTATGCATTTGTTAAATTTGAATTATCTACGCTATGAATAGAATTAGTACGTTTCGTATTGATGATGTTACTTCCAGCGGATATCATTAATCCGCTAATTGGTGTTTTATGATAACACCTTTGCTGTGGCCTATGCGTAGTGATCATGGCATAACAATTTTTGTTATGGAGGAGACACTGTCCAACAGTGGACAATAATGGACGTTGATGACATATTCGGTACAAAAGTACCGATGGTGTTTGTGTGGATGCCGTAAAAACCAGTCAGATTTCTTCTTATCTCACTGATCTGAATTGTAATAGGAGAGTGTAATACAGCCAGATAATGCACGACCAATAAAACGCAGCTGATAATTCCAAAACATAGTTTTGAATTATTAGGCGTGTAATAAAGAACTTCGAATGGTCGTCACGTGTTTGAATGGCACCCATAGCCAATAACACGATGCCAATTTACGACAAAAGTAGTGGAACTGAATTATTGACCGTGCATCATCGGTTCGTACAATAAAGGAGCCCACTGTGATCAGCCCTAGTTTTTGGATCTACATTTGATATGTGCAGGTATCCCGTTGTCGGCTTGTACTGTCGAGCGGGTCGGGGGCGAGCGCAGCCGCGGAGAGGCAAGTGTCGCGCGCTTTGGACGGCGCCGCCTACAAACTGAGGCGCATGGCGCCCGCCGCGCTCAACGCCGCCTTCCAACTGGACTTGCCGGAGGTATACTTACTGAAACAATCGTGCGAAAGGGACAGCGTGATGCTAGTCCGCGCGCGACAGAGCGATATGGATGCGCACAAATTCTCGCGAGATTCATTTATCCACGTAGAAAAATCATAACTACAGATCATTCTTGCTTATTAGTTTGATTAAAAAAATATGTAAAAATTGGGAGTGTAATATTGTGCTTGGTTTGGTTGGTGGTTTGACTTTGATTTTTCAGACTTTGTTTAAGCCCGCCTGGCTAGATACAATCAATAAAAAAATGTTGTGTTCACGCATTTAGAGGTAAAATAGCCGGTTCCTCAGTTGGTTGAGGATTCCGGGTGAAGTGCGCTTTCACCTTCGGCCTTATCATAACTTGAAAATCGGGTGAGATGAAAGTCAAGCACCTCCCGACGAAAGGAGCACGAGTCGTACTATAAAAAAATAAATAGTTCGTTTGCTTGTAGGTAAATGTTGTGTAATAATAAATATTAATTTATTCGTAACAATATACATTTTTTTTTCTCACAGCAATCATTTAAATATAGGGTAGACGAATTGTACTACTAGGACATATTTTCATGTAAAATTCACCTGAGTATGATTTAATTTTATTTGATAATGTTTTATGACCTGTAACATTTACTTTGTTATTAAAAGATTACTATGACAATGACTATTCGGTAAACTTTTAGGATGAAATCCAGCTGGTAGTCTCCGGGACGGCCATTCCGCTCGTCGACCCCACAAAGCACGAGCACTCGGAGTCGCTCCACAGCCAGAACAGTCACAACGGCCAACAGAGCAGTCACAACAGCCAGAGCAGCCAGACCAGCCAGACGGAGAACGACGATATATTCGAGTTGGACGAGGAGCAGATGAAGCCTGCGCCGAGCGCCCAGGAGGTGGAAGACAAAGTGCCCACTGGACAGGTAATCTATCCCTAAAAACCTGCTTCGTTCAGCTTTCCATACAAATGTACGACTCCTGACAAATGTGGATCATCCTGAACTAAGAATTATAATAAATATTACAGGACATTAATTTTACACAGCGCCATCTAGCCCCAAACTAAGCATAGCTTGTAATATGGGAACTAGATTACGGATAGAATACTTAAATACTTTTTTTTTTGTAAATACATACTTATCATGCAATACAACACCCAAACACAGAACAAACATCTATATTCATCACACAAATGTTTGTCCTGGATGGGAATCGAACCCTCAACCGACAGCGCAGAAGGCAGAGTTACAACTGAGCTATGAGGCCTGTTGATAAGATAAGAATTATCGTATATATAATATATATAACTATATTAATGATGAGTCTATAACATAGGCGGCGGGTTGTCAGGCTGTCACTTAGGCGAGTGTGCGCTCGATATTCAATACATACAATACAACATATTTTATTGCTTAATAAATACAACGAACATACATACAACAAGAGTTAAACAATTAGCAAAGGGGGTAGCCTTCAGCACTATTCTGCGTGAGTAAAGGTCTACGCAGGGCTGGTTTTCAGTCTGCCCCAAATAAAAAGCTCATATTTCATGTCATTCGACATAACCCCTCCTTCCCCTTTCCACCACCGGAGTAGAGACGTACAGCTACAACCCGTACCTTATAAATGTTCCATTGTGCCGAACACATCGTTTCGCCTCTTTATATGGCATTTAGAGGTATGATAGCAAGTTCCTCAGTCTGTTGAGGATTCCGGATGAATCGCGCTTCCAGGTTCGGCCTTATCACAACTTGAAACCAAATGCAAGCGCTTCCTCTTACAATAAATAATGACAAACATGTTCATATAGGATTTAGCCTGCGAGAGAATGAGATAAAATACGAATGTTTGTACGCGTGTTTGTGTATAGCGAAGCTGTACGCGATATTTCCCGAAGGAAAAGGCGATGGCGTATTGGTCACGTGTATAGGTCACGTGGATCGGTCACGTGGATCGTCTTTGAGTATATGTCAGTTTTACTGCGCGTTAACTGCACACATGTTTATTTGTTATTGTTTACATGTGTTTAGTTTACATGTGTTAATCGCCTCTGTGGTCTAGTGGTTCGACCCAGCGATTTCAGATCCAGAGGTCCCGGGTTCGGTCCGCCTGGGTAGCTACCACCATCTTACCTAATTCTGTCGCCATAATATTTTTTTTTAATTGTTGTGTTCCGGCATTTAGAGGTAAGATAGCCAGTTCCTCAGTTCGTTGAGGAGTCCGGGTGAAGTGCACCTCCACCTTCGGCCTTATCTTAACCTGTTACCAGGTGAGATAAAGGCCAAGCGCTTCCCCGTCGTACAAAAAAAAAAATGTATGTAGCAGGTGAGCAGTGCGGTGTCATTGACGACGCTGAGCTCCGTGTGCGGCCGCAGTGCAGTGCGTCTGTGTGCATTGCGTCTGTTGTTCGTGCGGGAGACGACCGCGGTGCGCGAGCTGGGCGGCCTCAGCGGGTTCCTCCACACCTTCACTTGCGAGGTACGTTCTTTGTACCTTTATGTGTACGTGTGGAGTTTTCATTCTGTACTCCTTCATGTACACTTAAATATGATAGATCTCACGCTCCGTACGTCACATGTCTATGTTGAAAAACGGATCCGAAGTTTGTCTGTCAGTCAGTACTAAGATATAAAAAAACATAGACCCTGGACATTTTCAGGGTAGCTTCCTTTTAGAGACAATCGTCTGCTGTAAACGGCTGCACGGAGTAATGAAGACAGGCATGGATGTAATATACGCTTTGGAAAAGAACTTAGGCTATTAGTAGAGTAGATGTAAGTCAAATAAATGAATGTACGATATCAGGTGCTGGCGATACTCCGCGCATACACGGCGGCGCTGGGAGGCAACGCGCTCACCTCCTTCTACATCACACAGCTCATGTTGCAGGACAATGCTCACAAGAACCAGGTGTGTACCACATTATACATATTACATTACTTACTACATACACGGCGGCGCTGGGAGGCAACGCGCTCACCTCCTTCTACATCACACAGCTCATGTTGCAGGACAATGCTCACAAGAACCAGGTGTGTACCACATTATACATATTACATTAGTTACTACATACACGGCGGCGCTGGGAGGCAACGCGCTCACCTCCTTCTACATCACACAGCTCATGTTGCAGGACAATGCTCACAAGAACCAGGTGTGTACCACATTATACATATTACATTAGTTACTACATACACGGCGGCGCTGGGAGGCAACGCGCTCACCTCCTTCTACATCACACAGCTCATGTTGCAGGACAATGCACACAAGAACCAGGTGTGTACCACATTATACATATTACATTAGTTACTACATACACGGCGGCGCTGGGAGGCAACGCGCTCACCTCCTTCTACATCACACAGCTCATGTTGCAGGACAATGCTCACAAGAACCAGGTGTGTACCACATTATACATATTACATTACTTACTACATACACGGCGGCGCTGGGAGGCAACGCACTCACCTCCTTCTACATCACACAGCTCATGTTGCAGGACAATGCTCACAAGAACCAGGTGTGTACCACATTATACATATTACATTACTTACTACATACACGGCGGCGCTGGGAGGCAACGCGCTCACCTCCTTCTACATCACACAGCTCATGTTGCAGGACAATGCTCACAAGAACCAGGTGTGTACCACATTATACATATTACATTACTTACTACATACACGGCGGCGCTGGGAGGCAACGCGCTCACCTCCTTCTACATCACACAGCTCATGTTGCAGGACAATGCTCACAAGAACCAGGTGTGTACCACATTATACATATTACATTACTTACTACATACACGGCGGCGCTGGGAGGCAACGCACTCACCTCCTTCTACATCACACAGCTCATGTTGCAGGACAATGCTCACAAGAACCAGGTGTGTACCACATTATACATATTACATTACTTACTACATACACGGCGGCGCTGGGAGGCAACGCGCTCACCTCCTTCTACATCACACAGCTCATGTTGCAGGACAATGCTCACAAGAACCAGGTGTGTACCACATTATACATATTACATTACTTACTACATACACGGCGGCGCTGGGAGGCAACGCGCTCACCTCCTTCTACATCACACAGCTCATGTTGCAGGACAATGCTCACAAGAACCAGGTGTGTACCACATTATACATATTACATTACTTACTACATACACGGCGGCGCTGGGAGGCAACGCGCTCACCTCCTTCTACATCACACAGCTCATGTTGCAGGACAATGCTCACAAGAACCAGGTGTGTACCACATTATACATATTACATTACTTACTACATATTACAAATAAAAATTTCTTTCGCAAATAAAATTGATTTAAAAGATATATTCAGTAAATAATTTTGTATATTTGTTTGCAGGGCCAGTGTCTGCTCTCAGTGGGCGGAGATGTCGTTTACGTTTCGTATTAAAATAGCCAATTAGTATCGAATTATATAACCTTAAAACCATGACATATCTAAGCAATAGTAGATTTTATCAAACAACAGGGTTCATTATCGTTGTACATATTTTCATTAATTTATCATGAAAATTATCCGAAATTACTTGATAAATTTCGGATAAAACAAATTGATCTGTCTTAGCACAATATTAGACGTTCATTTCATAAATAAAAACCATACAAATATACATTTGATCCGATATTATCAAAATAATCGTGAATTATCATAACATGATAATTATCAGATCATTTTCGAGAAAAATTTTGGATAAAGTCAAGATTTACTTTTATCTGCTTTAAACACAATATTGTAAGTTTTTTAATAACCGGAGATCCAACATTTGATCCGTTATTATTCAAAGATTCATTATGAACTGCTGATAACTGACCTTAACAGAAAAAAATACTAGTCAATGAGCTATTTAACTAACCATGACTTTAAAAACATTATCTATAATAATATAATTATGTGGATGTTGTAAGTAATGATGGGTAATGTCTAGTTTTAATTCCCGCTATCCTGCGAGAATTTACATTCACGCTTAGTGTACCCTTACATTAAAAAAATAAGCTTTACGTAAAATCTTTGTCCTATTTCGGGCTGATGCATGTTGACTGCAGTCAGTCAATAAGTTAATCATTTTTATATATATTATTTTAAAAGACGAGTACATTATATTATTATATGTACGTAACGTTAGTTGGTACTCAGTTGAGTAACTCCACACTTGGCTTCGCTGAGTGATATTTCTCATTTATTATATATGTTTATTTCCATAAAACAATGTAACTTAGTATGTGGAGATAATTTGCTTTCTGATCTAAGGCAAAGTAGGTTAAAGTTAATAGGTCAAAGTCAATATATCTGCTGTAAGATTTTCATGATAATTTTGAAACATCAAGTCTACCGCCTGTTCGGAATCACGACCTGCATACGCTAGTTCGATTATTGTGATTCGTTCACTGCCATTACTTAGTAAATCACATCAACAGCCCATTAGTGTCCACTGCTGGACAGATATTCCACTCCAAAGCTGGAGGGTTTTGTCATAATCAACAATCTTGGCAGGTGAATTGGTGTTCGGAGTATAGGTGTAGATATTACACAGAAGGAGCCATCTTCTGGTAAGATCCTTTAGTCGGCTTTTACGACATTCATGGGCTGAGTTGGAGGTACATTCTTAAGCCGCGACCGCCACGGATACTTACACTTCTTTAATATCACTACCTATCCGAAAAAACAACTATAATATGTGCTACCTGCTCACTATCAAATCAACTATAAAAATTGTTACTCTGTGTAAGTGACTCTGGGTATCGACTAAGGTTACCAGTATAAGTCCTTTCAATGTATGTGTCGTGAGGCTGAACGTGTTATTATTATGGCCTAATTGTTGTAAGCCTAAATATTATTTTCAGTAAATATATCTAGCCTAAGTATATTAATTTATTCAAACACATATATACAATTAAACCATCTAAAGTCGGGTTACATAAGGACCTTTACAGACGGCGTGTAAATAACTCAACTGATATAGACCGAATGGAAGCGTGCCTAAGACACTGGCTGCATCGCTACGTGGAATAGCAATGCTAATTCGCTGGCCTAAATAAGAGACAGCCCTTGGGTCACGTGTCAACAAGTTTTTTTTTTTTTTCTATTCCGACGGACCCAAGTTCTTAAGGTCTCCACCCCAAAATACTCAAATAGGTAAGCTCTGTCGAGACCACTATATTTGCTCCGCTACCGCCGCTGCGTCAGTCCTAACTGATAAGTTGAATTGTTAATAATAGTATATTTTTGAAAGTTTTCCTTATCATTGAATGATAGGAATAACATTTTATTTATTTGATGATTTACAATTTCTGAACTTGTCTGAAGTTGTCTTTTGAATTATTTATTTTCTACTATTGTAATGAGGTATTTGGCAAAAAATTATAACCATAATTATATTGTAACCATTGTTATTTCCGCACAATTTTTTTATCTTTCCAATTTTGTTACTGTTCATGTTTTTGTATTGTTTGTGGTGCTGTACGTATGTACCTATTTTTATTTACATAATTGTAAGCTATCCTGATACAATTCGTGTTTTTGTCTGTCTCTGGACAGGTAAATAAGTTGATAAAAAATATATACCAATTAATCATTATATTTTGGTGTAATAAATCATTTTCATTTTCATTTGGAGAGACAAATATTATGAATACATTGGGATTTCCTACTTTTGAAAGCATTATAGCGTTTTCTTTTTCATTTTATTGTTGTTAATAATTGTCACTATCACAATATTACCTGAATAACAAAAAAACTTTGTTATAATGTTTGACTATACTATTTAAATATAGATATATGTATTTAATCTTTTTTATGACAAACTTTTTGATTGTTTTCTTTTATCAAAGTGTGTAAATTAAAAGAAACGTTATTCTTATTGTACAAAGCATATATATTTTATTATTGTCTTTCTATGTGTCTACAATGTGAAATAGATATTAAATTAAAAATTTACCAGCGTCTTATTCAGGATCATAACAAAGAGGATTGAAATTAGGACACTCTTTACCATGGGGGACAGTACAAATCACCTTCCATTATCATCATCATGGAGGATTCTGTCTCTCATTCCTTACAAATCTCACAAACTTAGTTCATAGATATGTAAAACTGTCGGTACATCCGAAAATCCTTAGAAATTCATATCGTGTAAGAATAATACAAAAGTAAAAAAAGTTAGCATTTCTTTCACAGGACGTTTTCACACAGCGCCATCTGGTCCCTACATTAGCAAATATATATGAACCGTAATCTAGTTCCCATATATTATATATGGGAACTAGATTACTTAACCTTTCCACCACCGGACTACAAGACGTACGTCAGGCTACAGCCCGTACCTTGTAAATGTTCCATTGTGCCGAACACATCGTATCGCCTCTACCTTTATCATTAATACTGGTAAATAATGGAATTCCATGCCTTCGTCTGTTCTTCCGCACGAGTACAATCTTGGAGTCATCAAGTCCAGAGTAAATAGGTTCCTTTTAGGCAAGCGTGCTCCATCTTAGGCCACATATTTACTTGTTTTACATGTAAGCTTGGTCAAACGCTTGACTATCACCAATAAAAAAAAAACATGTTTTTTGTTGTAAATACATACTTATACAATACATCACCACAGAACAAACATCTATATTCATCACACAAATGTTTATCCTGGGTGGGAATCGAACCCACTACCAACAGCTGTGAGGTTTGTTACGTTGTTATGTCGGACTTGACTAAGACATATTTTTCCATTCACTTCAGAGTTGAAGTCGTACCCCGCGGGCAATCCAAGAATTACTTTTGGGGTGTCATGCAAGCGTTTTGACTACGCATATTCCAAATCAACAATAAATTATTGTCCACCACAAAGTGAAAAGAACTTCCTCTATAACTAAGGTTTCGCCATAATCATCACGCTTGGCAGACAGATTGGTGCTCACAGTTAAAGTTTTGTTAACACAGAAAGAAGCTGCTACCTTTTTGGTTGACTTTACGACATCCGTAGGCTGGAGGGGTAGATTTTAAAAACCACGACTACTAAAGCAACGGTTTTGAAAACGGTTAGTAAGGATATTATATAATAAGTTAGCGACAAGAGGAGCCTCGAACACTTAAGGTAAGTAAGGTGTGTAATAAAAGCACACTTTTATCGTTTGTTAATACGTTCTATTTTAGAAATACTCTCGTCATAAACCAGACATCACGAGATCTCAGTTCGGGGCGAACTAATAGTAGTGCTATTAGCTTATTTAACTTATGTAAGTTAGTACCTACCTACATAAATCACGGAATTTCAATAATCACGATTTAACGACGCCTTATTTTATCGCCATAATGTTTAATAGCTCTCAAGTCAGACATACGTTTTGTCATTAATGGTTCGTTACAATGTATTTTAAGGGGGATGTTTCGATCTGAGCGAAATATTCTTGAGGTGGTTTTTTTTAGTTAAATGTCCGAGGTCATGAGATTAAACCGTGAACCCTCGAAGAACAAGATGAGAATGCTGCATCCTATTGCCTTTGCAATAGAGTAATACGAATAATGAAGAAGTTGTCCACTATAAACAAGTGGAGAAGCCTCGACTACTAAAATTGTTGTGTTCCGGCATTTAGAGGTAAGATAGCCAGTTTACAAAAAGCGACAATATGTAGCCACTAAACAACCAATATTGGTTTGTGCTAGCGTCCTTGGTCGCCACTGTGACACTCTTCCTTACATATTTAGGTAGGTACCTATCTTATACTAAATAAAAAAATTGAATATACCTAGGTACTTATAATATATTAATATCTACCTACTACAACTAACTGTAAAATAGGCACTTCAGCCCCAGTGCTGCTCGCCTATCACCAAATAATAATAATAATAAATTGTTGCTTATTTTTTATTATAAATAAATCGGTACTTTTTTAATTCGATATACCTATATTATAGATCGAAAGTAAAGTAGCTGACTGACTGACAATCGACAACCCAAGCCAGAGGTCCTACAGACTTTAAATTTTCAGGGTAGCTGTCGTATTAGTGTATAGGGGTCTATCTTAAGAGTCTATGATATGTGAAATGGCTTAGCTTCAGCGATCATATCTTCCACAATACTGTAACATTTACTTTGAAATTAATATATGTTATAGTTCAGGATTGATGCTAGAACACTTGTGTTTCGAAAACACGATTAGGTACATAAAATTTTATAGTTAGAAAAAAAAAGAAAAAAAATTGACTCTAATTTGTACCAAAAATGTTCGCCATTCAATAAATACGCCCAATTAGGCCTTGACACGTTGTACAGCAATTCACTGCAGGCCTGCACTGACGTCCCGCTGTTAGGTGTATTGTGCATTGTCCCCCGTGGTTTTAATTAACCCTTTTTTTTATGCGGAGAATGCTTTTATGCACTATAGCCTCGATGGGGACGAGGCCGTGTGTGGGACTCAACCCGTCCTAGCGACAGGCAATACCCACTAAACTCCGCAGTGACCCGCTTTCGCCGAGTGATGGTGTCGTGGGAATCCGACTACAGCCTTTACCGCCACAACACCACCAGCGATTGCCCCTTTACAGGGGCCCCACAGGCCCCCCCAGTGTGACTGGGGGGGATGGCGGGAACAGCTGGGTCGCCAGGCCGTTCCCGCCGTTCCACGGGGATGAGGGCCTGTGCAATGGAGGCCGGTTGAACGCCCCTACGTTCCCGGCCCCTAGGCCCCCATCTAAACCATCAGTGCCCGACAGGGTGGCCGAATTGACCCTCCCTGCCGCGCCGCCAGCCTTGAAGGCCGGCCATCCCACGACCCGAAGGTCCAGTGAGTCCCTCACTGGGACTCCCCGCCCCGCGGACGACCGCCTGTCCATCCACTGTGCCCTATGCTAACTTCATAGAGACACGCGGAGGACACCCTCGCGTCGGATTATTCGCTGCCGTCGATAAGTCCCCACAAGTGGGAAGTGATCGACGGCACCCAGGGTACACCACGAGAAGGTTATCCGACCCAGTACCCCGGCTTTAACTAACCCTACCCCAGCCAGCCCAGCTCCTTAAAATACCGGAACAGGACTTTGGGTTGTCGGTGACACTTATTTAGCGCCGGAGTTTGCAACAGCGACAGTGAAAATGACACTGGTGTTGTGGGGGATGATGCTTGCTCCAAGCCGGGGCCAATTATTCCACTAAGGCCCGTCTTCTCCCTTGTTGATTCTGTAGCCGAGCAGTGAAGGATCACATGCTCTATTGTTTCCTACTCCTGTAAGCAGCTCCGGCAGAGAGGACTGTCCGTGACTCCAGTTTTGAGCAGGTGGTAGTTCAGGTCGCAGTGACCTATGATGATGCCTATGGTGGTGCTCGCAATAGGAGAGCAGCTCTTCGAAGGACTGAATGGAGTCGATATAATTTCCATCCATGTATGCTGAAGCTATGAGGATGGTGCTTAGCCTACCCTCAAGACCCGTTTCTAGTTTTACCACGGTAAGGTCGTCCGTCCGACTTACCAGTGATGCTTTGTAGTTTTGTGGCACGTATATGAGTGTGCGCATTTTGTTTAGTACCGGTGGAGTGAAAACATCGCCTCTGAGGGCAGTGAAACCTACCTTTCCTCGGCTGACGTAAGGCTCCTGGACCAGTGCTATAGTGTTCGGTTCAACTTCGAGAGTTCTCCTTAGTGCAGCGAAACCAGAGACGCTGTGTTGGATGTTGGCCTGAATGATACTGATGTTGCTAAGTACTTTATCAGGCTTTGTGTGTGAGTTGATATTATCGACTGTAGTGTTATGGCAGAATGCTTGTGTGTTAGTGGGTTTAGTTTTGTTGTCCCTGTTTGTACGTTAAATAAACACAGTATACAGCAGAAGGTCTGAGTTTTAGATTTTCAAGATTAATGTTTGTTTTACCGTAAAAAATTAAAACGTTGAAATTTGCTCGTATTTCTGTCATCTGGTGGTCATAAGCGCCGTGGTTGAGCGCACAGCAATGTCACCTTTATTATAACTACATCTTAGTTCGAAACTATAGTGAAGTTGCGTTGTGTTGCTAATCTGAGGTACTATAGCCCGTTAACTAAGAAAGGATTTTAAGCAGTTCCCACGGGATGAAGGGCACAAAGTTTACACTTGTTTCCCAAACTGAGTATCTACGACTAATCTTTACGAGCAAAGTTCGCTCAGGTGGGAAAGCTACAATCAACCAAAAGCCATCTAACAAGGAGGATTCACCTTAAGAACTGTAACGATATAGGTAGGTACTTGTCAGTTTTTTAATTAAGTAAACTGCTCTTTCAAACCTTCTTGGTAAATTTTAAACTTGGAATAGGTTTTTTTTATAATGGTAGGTAGGTACCTAAGCTTGACCACAATCTCCCCTGAGCCCATATTCTGTATGACCAATCGTGTCTTAACGCGCCCGCGTTACGATATCTGCATGGAATCATCGTATTGATATCGTAAGGCAGGCGCGTTAAGACACGATTGGTCATACAGAATAAGGGGGCTGATGGCAAATGATGATGTGGTTTATGATTTAGATCGTTGGTATAGTTCAGAAGATACCTATTCACTCTCGCTTTGAAAACGTCCATGTTATATTTAGGACATACAGATGCAGGCATCGTATTACACTCCATAGCCTTTCCTATACGGTGAAAGTGGAACCAAAGCGTTTATCCTAATAAATGAATGAATGTTTATCCTAAAAAATGAAAAAAACCTTTGGCATGTAATCTATTAACCTATATATTTATTAAAATAATTGACATCAGTTGCGTTTCGGGTGCGGTCGTGGTGCGGGCAGTCAGCGGCGACCGAAGTGCTGCGTGAAGTGTGCGAGGCCTTCGTCTGTCCTCTTCGCTCCGAAGCGGCGCTGGTAGTCGCGGGAAAGTGCTGAGGGGAATTACAGAACTGGTTTAACTTGTCCTATGTTTTGGAAAGGTAATTTGACTTTCAAAACTTGCGTGAGTCGTAGGTACCTACTACGAGTATACATTTTTAAACACGGGATTTACTCACGTATACACTAATGTTAACGGTTTCAATATCCCGTGTTTTATAAAGTAGTTTTGTAAAGTAATTTGACATTTTCACATTATTTTTTACATGGGAATAACTAGATAATAGTACTAACTAAACTAAGCATAGGTTGTTATATGGGAGCTAGATTACGGATAGAATACTTAAGTACCTATATGATTTGTAAATACATACTTATGACATGATATAACACCCAAATTAAACAAACATCTACTTTCGTCCCACAAATGTTTGTCCTGGGTGGGAATCGAACCAACAACCTACATCGCAGAAGGTAGAGCTACTAACAGCTGTGAGGCCTGAACCTGCATGACCTGAACAAAACCTTAAATTGCACCTTAGAAGTTAAGTCTGCTAATACTTTTTTAGGCTGGTACCTAATAACGTTCGGATATATAGGTACTGAAAGTACCTAATGAATACAGAAGGGTAGTTTGAAAATAATGTCTTAATTATATATATAAGAGATACACACACACGGACTTTTGTTTGAAAAAATGTTTATATATTTTATTAATTTCACTTACCTACCTCAATTGCGATATTTGGTGATGATCTTATCCCGTAAGATTTATTTGGGCTCGCTTCGCTTGCCGGCTGTAGGTATCATTTTGATGGTTCCGTGTACAAATGGTGCCAATGGCCAAGTTTTCCTTCGCTGTCCGTCCGTCCGTTTGTCTGTTTGTATAGAGTGTAAGTATTTCTATTGCTGCTCTTTATGTAACCACAAACAATAGCGGGAAGCGCTATTGTTAAAAAAAATATGTAAAAAAGTGAAATTCAGTCCACACAATAAACGTGTTTTTCTTGCCTTGAAATGTGGATCGGAACCCTCGGTGTGTGTCCGCACTTGGCAGGTTTATTTCTATGAATGACACTAGTAAAAACCCAGGATTGTTCTCGTCATCAAAAATGAATTTCCCAAGATCCTTTCTTATTGCACCCGTATCTATACAAGGAAAGGAAGCTACTATGAACAAAATTATGGTATTTATGATTTCAAGGGTTTTTTTACGCAGAACCCTAAATCTTTTATAAAAGTATCCTGAGATACTTCTTATAACATCAACTATCTGCCAGTGAAAGTCCCGGCGAAATCGGACCAACCGTGTCAGAGAATTAGCCGGAACAAACAGACAGACAGACAAACATTTTTACATTGATTTTTGTTTTAAGTACCGTACCGTTAAGCACGTACCGTATTCGTACATTTTCTTATGTATTTATTAAAACGTTTTTTTCATTGCAGCTCGTCTCTTAGCTGTTTCATTGTGGTCGTTGGCTGCAAGCACATCTCACAATATCGGCATTTACTCTACATGAATCCTGTAACTTTCCGTATTGCCGTCTTCGGTTGGGTGCAAGATGCTGCGCCTCTCACCAGTGCCAGTGAGGTGCGGCCGTAGATCAACTTGGTATACACGGACATTTGCTGGCATATTAGAACAGTGAATCCGCGTTGTTATTGACCGTAGCAATGCAGCCAGTGTCTTGGGCACGCTTCCATCTTAGAAAAGTTAAGTTACATAAAGACCATTTGTAACAGTCCTTTGGTACCTATCCCGTGCTTCCCTTGTACCTGCTATAGTTTAATTGCACATATTGTTTGAATAAATATTAACAATTTAGTAAAACGCTGTTATTTTGACATTGCAAACAGACATTTATTAGTATAGAATATATAGGTATAGAAAGTATAGATTGAATGTAGGTACTTAGCTGCAATTTATAAATCCTTAAATATGGATAACAATACTTTTTTTATTTGGATAAAGTAAAACGCTATTGGCTTGTCATAAATACTTTATTTATTTAACATAATAAAATATTTTACAAATTAAACGCAAAATGTTGACAACAAGATCGCAACGTACTTACACTTACAACTAATAATACTTCGATACGTAGGTACTTAGGTTATCTAAACTTACATTTAAGTTTGAGAGAGAGGTATAGAGATGGTCTCTACCTAGACAGGTGGCTTTCGAGCTAAAACGACATGACACACGTAATTAAAGCCATACATACTTTTCGCAACAGTTATTTATAAAAATATTCACATAAATATTTTTTCATAAAAAAATTGTTCACAATTAAAAACAAAATATTGTGAAGATGTATTTGAAATTAAAGTCCTATGTTACATTGTATTAAGTTACCATAATTGTTATTTATTTCTGAGAATAATTTGTATATTAGATACATATTTATCTAGATATGCTCATCTCGTTTACGCCCAAAACCCGTTTGCCTAAAATAATCATCTACACTATCAAGGAACCTTAACATTTGGACGAAATAACTTAACAGGTAAAGTGAATCATGTTAGTTGCGTTTCGGTTGCGTTTACGATGCGGGTACGGGGCGGGTGCGTCAGCGGCGGCGTCCGAAACGCAGGAACGAATGCACCACGTCCTGGCGCTTCATGCCGGAGTCCAGGAGTTGAGGGTAGTCGCGAACCAGAGCTAAAAGGAAAAAGAGGAAGCTGTGGTTTAAATGCCGAGTGCTTTTCCGGATAACTCGTAATCCGTAAATGTTACCTTTGTTCAAATTGCTTGAGATGCTTGTAACTAGTACCAACTATTTCTTCCGCTATAGAGAAACAATTGGCAGACTAGTTACAAGTATCTGCTAAGTTCTTTGTAGCGCCATTTTTGTCAACGCCATTTTGAAAGTTTTGGCAGTTATGTCTGATTGATAATGTAACGGTTTGTGAATAGAGAGATTAAAGAAACAGTAGAAAAAGAATAAAACATACAAAAGGAAGCAAAGTAAATCGAATGGGTAAAAATAAAAAAAACAAAAGTACTTACACCAAATCAACAAAGTTAACACAAACACTTTTCATAAAGCAAAAAAAAATAACCAACCAACAGATTATTGTTCTGTTTTTATCTACAAAATGGAAAATACGTGATCGGTCAATTGTAATTCCTGAGTTACCTTGGTACTCAGGCACCTGTTCGCCAGCCGCCTCAGCATACAGCTCGAGGAAGGTGTTGAGAGCCTGGCAGAAGCGCGCCGCCCGAGGGTCGTCGTCGCCCGCGCCTGCGCACAGCTGAGCGGGCGCGGCGCGGGCGCACGTGAATAGTGCCACTAGAGTGATCAGGCACGCCACGCGGTAGCAGTCAGCACTGAAACAAAACCTAGCTTAATCGTCATTTTTATTGGCTTCTAACAAACGCCCGGGATTTCGTTCCCGCCATCCCGTGGGATTTTCCCAAAATCCATTCTTACTGGATTCTACACTACGAAAGGAAACTCTACTCTACTGGAACTCTACAAAATGTAAGTATTTATTGGATTTCAGAAATTGTTTTATTGTTGCGCGGAACCCCTTAATATTTTTCTAAATTATAATAGACTTATATTATTCAATAATAATAATAATAAATAAATTAAAATAATAAGTAGGTACCTAGGTATATTATATGAATATGATTGAACCCGTACATTTTCTTGTTTCCAAAAGTGCTTTTCCAACCAACACCGTATCTCCTAACTAAGTTTAGGGTTATTACGAACTTTTAAGCCCTTTATAGCCGGTTTAAGAGTTTCCCGTATCGTGTAGGTTTTATTTTTACTAGTTTCCGTACGCGACTTCTGTCTAAATAGGTCAACTCTGATAGGTGCATCACCCCAAATACGAAAGCAACCCAGAAATTAGCAAAGCAAATGCTATAATTATTTTGTTTTAACGTTTCGAGCAATAAAGAAAACGTAAGTATAAAAAACATGTATTACTTGCAATGTTTGTTAAATTCATGGGATCTTTTAAAACTACTTAACTGCAAGAAGCTATTTAACAGCCTTTTGCCGAATGCTAAAACTAATATTATTAGTTTTGTTAATTAATACTTAGTAAATCTGGTCTATCGTAATGTTTAGTAGTTTTGTCATTAAGGATGGCTCGGTCAAAGTATAGTTTATAGATATTGTTTTTAAGGGTTACTTCCTCAAAACAGCATCCCTGACTTTTCCTTCCTTCATTTTCCGGTCTACTAGACCTAGAGGTAGTACCTCTATATGTACTTGGTGGTATTTAACAACTGATCGTATCTTAACTTGAAATCACTTTGAAAAATGGCTCGACAGGCCTCGGTGATGTGTAACTATTATTAAGTACTATTTTATTATTTTATAGTTCATCCGTTTCACTCACTAGTAGTAGAGATTCGCCGGTTCTGGCCCACTTTCAAAGGTTCGTCAAGAGGTCAATCACGGGTCTCTCAAAAAAATGATTGTCACCCGCGTAAAAAAAATTATTCAAAGGGGTTCAACGCGTATCGGTAATCGCTTTGCGGCATATACATTGTTTTGTTAGTAGTAAGTATTCACCGTTTCTGGCTCAAGGGGGTCGAAAAATTTTTTTGGAAATTGGGCACCCTGGATTGGTTTGTCGCATGATTCAACGTACCTGCCTCAGGGGGTGCGAAAAGAAAAAATAAAATAATAATTTGAAAATTGGGCACCCTGGATCGGTCTACCCAATTCTTTTTAGGCTTTCTCAACGCTTAACCGAGATAGGAATTTTAATTGCATGCTCCTAGTATGTCTCATTAAGTCATTACTAATGACATACTCGGCACTAATCATCGTCGCTCTAATTATATTCATACCAATGAAACCACACTTTCTATTTTCACATTATTTTATTTCAACCAAAATAACATCTAAACATATTATATACCAATATATCATTTAAAATACTATTGCTCCTGAATAATCTCACAAATTCTGTTAAGGATAAACCATTGAATTTGTGGTAGATATACATCAGACTGTACTCGCCACATACTGAGGTCCAATCATTTTGTACTCTCCTTCTATTGTAACACCATTGTTTTGAGTTCCTTTTTAAAAACCATAGGTGATGACCTGTAGGTGGTTGACCGTAAGAATCAAAATATTCCCCAATACCATTCACGTCTACGTGTATAGCAATCCAGTGAGATCCAGGTTTTGTATCAGGGTCCAAATTACTTATTAGGTATATTGGGGGTTCAATGCGTATCGGTAATCGGTTTGCGGCATATACGTTGTATTGTAAGCATGGATGAACATTATTTAAATGTTGCTGTATTTCCAAAGTATCCATCTTATGTCGTATCGATTGCAAGTGTCAGATACAAGTGACAAAATATTGATACTTACATTCTTTAAAAGTAGGATAAGATGGGTTTGATCAACGTAGAGGTAAATTATAAATGCATTTTTTGTAATTTTTAACTTTATTTCAATGTCTTATCTTTAACAAGAAATTATTAGCTAGATACAATCGATCTTAAAACTAATCATTATTAACTACTGTAATCTACATTTACATTACGGTTTTTATCAATTTCTATAACATTATCAAACTCTGCATACACAATACAGTTGATGGTTTGTGAAAGTGCTGATTCAAAACGAACTTCTAGTCTTACGCTACCATGTTTAATAAGATTCCAATGTGTCGAAGAATGAGCTGACAAATCAGATGTAAGATCAAACGCTAGTAGGCAAAAACCGTTAGCATAGTGTTCTCTAGATATCCCATTACCTTCATTAAGAAAATGTATACCTGTTCCAGAGAACAACGTGTGATAAGCTGAAGTATAAACATTATTTTGAAATGATGGTTGTAAAGCTTTTGAAGGTATTTGATGTCCATCAATATACAAACAAAATGTATTTATATCATAATTTTCAAAGTTAAATGGATTTTTAGTGAGGCTACCATTGAATGCGGTATTATTAACAAAACCAACTATAACTCTCTTAGGCACTTGTCCCAAAAATATGTTATCCAACGTTTTTCCCTGTACCCCCGATGGAATCGTTAAAACTTTAACTTCAGCTCTAGTTATAGGGTATTTAGCTGTAGTAGAGGCTAACACTTTCTGATGTGCAAGTAAAACTGATGGATTGATTCGTGCTTTGCGAACAATAAGTGTGGCGTCTGTAATGCATGCTTTAAACTTTATATCATTCGAGGAAGCCATCAAATTAAATGATTCTCTAGAACGCACTAGTTTAACAGACATTTCAACACCGTTGATTAAAAATTTTTCTTGATTATAAATATCACCATGTAAATGTCCAATCATTTCTATTTCTTTACTCTCAAAAGCAAATTCTTGTCGTTTAGTGAACCCTCCATTTTTGTCATCTGTAGCATTCATTTTTCCAGCGGTATCTTCATACCAAAGACCACAAGTCAAATGAGATTTCTTAGCTGCTGAACCATAGTTCAATAGAGTTTCCAAATATGCGCGATAAGGGTAAGTGTTGTTCGGTGGTGATACAAGCTTTTGGTTCAAGTAAACATCAAGTTGGGAAAACAGAGAATGTAACCAATTATTAACAGGAGCTACTACTGTTGTAGAAGCAAGTTTCGTTGAGTCCTGGTTTAGTACTTTAGCTTTTATATGAAGCAAAGTGTGCGATAGATCAATATAATCCTCTCCAGTTCCTGGTACTTGAAATTCGATGGGGCCATCGTCAGCTAAAGATGAAATAGGTTTGTAATGTATCCACAATCCATTTTCTATACTTGTTTGTGTTGAGGGTAAGGCAAATAAGTCTAATTCTGATTTAATACACTCACACGAATGGCTATGTAAGAAAGACATTTTTAATTTAATATTATTTTTGTTATGAAAATATATCTTTGATATTATTACGATTCAATTTTTTTTTCTTATTTGTAGCTTTTACTTTAGCAGCTAATTGTGGAATGAACGAAGCTAGTTGTTTCCGTTTAGTTATATATCCTGATCCAGACATATTGATTCTATCAATTTTATCATCAGCTTTTCGCTTTAAATTTGCACCAACTTCTTTCAGCCGGTTTTTAATTGATTCTTCCATAGGTCGCGCGCTAACTAAATCCGACAGCAACCCCACACCAGCATTTAAAGCCTCTTTACCAATCACTCGCGCTCCACTGGAGAATAGAGGTAAAACTGATCGAAACAGCCCTCCTAAAAAGCTACCAATTCCATGCCCCCGTTGATATGGTGCACCTCTGTAGATTACTCCAATACCTGAACCCGCTTGGTGAGAGTAATAGTTTTCATAAGGACAAGATATTTTATTTTGTAAAGATTGCATTATATTTTTTTGAAATGTAGTTTAACACAGACTGTTCCAAACTGGAATGGTATTTTTTCACCTGTGTTTGATCTTATATCTATTTCAATAGTATCAAACTCTCTACGCATGACACGTAGGTAGTGAGGTGGTGAGAATACATGCATTTTATTAGCTCCATAAATATATTTTGAAGGGTCTAATGGTATGATTCTAAGTAAAGGTGTCATCACATCACCAACTATTTGTGGATCAATTACATCACAGTAAACTAATAATTGAGATGGTAGCCCTAAATGCAAATTCGCTGGACATTTCCCTATGCCCTTAGTTACCAAGTTTCTAGAAGGTTCAAACCCGAGTTGTAGACACAGCTTAGGTGATAACGTTATTGATGTTATTGATTCATCCATTACAGAAACGGAGACGAACTTTGATAACTCATCATAACGGAATTTGACATGTTCTTTTATGTTGTTTAATGCTGATAAGATATGATTGATATCATCATAGTTGGTGGCTGGTATGTGCGTTTTGTAGTACACTTTTGATGGTTTCTGTTCGTTAGGCATCAGCATCCACTTTGTTACATAAACTATGTTTTCATGTTCTTGAACAGTAAACATTGTGCTTGGATATTGAAATTCAACAATACCAACGGTCCATGATCCTTCCAAAATGATTGATTTTGGTAGTTTAGTAGAAAAAAGAGATGTAGTGTTTTGTGGAAAGTATTCCATAGAGCTGTTGCTTAGTAGAGTAATATAAAAACTTTCTTTCATTTTGTAGTTATTTTATGCTAGAAGCCAAAATCCAACTGTTAAATTTATTTGGATAACCTTTCCACTTCACAAACAATTGCTTTCTGTTCCCAGAGTAGCGCGTGCTTATGATTTTATCTATTTTGTAACTTGCAGTGGGGTTGTAATTTACTTTCTGTAGTTCTTTTTCATAAAATGTACCTGTTATTGGTTCATTTTGCAAATCATTCAATGTGTATACTACCCATGGTGTCCTCTCTATGATCGAAGATATAATAAAAATTTCATCACTCCAATTCGATTCATATCCTTTTTGAAATATATGTTTATATTTAGTTATTCGTACATGGTCACCAATATGAAATTTCGGTAAGGTGGTATCTGAGATTCTTGACTGATAATTTTTTCTTTCATAAAGGTTATTCCAGACAGTCATTATGTTGTTAAAATTTACATCACAAGGACACATTTTTATGCTGGAATGATAGCTGTGATTATATGCATAAACTAAATCTTGTAAAATATCTACATATCTGTGAGTATTTTTATGTGAAAAATAACGCCACATTTTCATCTTAAGTGTTCTTTGAAACCTTTCAACAATGCTAGCTTTAATATCGGGATTGTTTGTTGTGTAATAGTTGATATTTTTATTTCTTAAAAATGTTTGCACCTCCTTTGAAACAAACTCTGTTCCCTTATCTGATTGAATGTGTGTTGGAGTGATTTTAGCTTCATTAAAAATACTTTCAAAACATTGTTTAACTGTTTCAGAGTTTTTATTTTTCATAGGTCTAACAAACGCATATTTTGAAAACACATCGATCACACACAAAATGTAATTAAAACCATCATTTAGTTTAGAATACGTTCTCATATCACTTAAATCCGCTTGCCAAAGTTCATTTAGGTTTGATAATATATACCTATTACGAGGAAATTTCTTATGAACAGGTTTGTGGAGTGTGTATGCCTCTTGGTCCTGTAACCATTTTTTAATTTCTTTTATACTCATTTTACCTTTCATAGCTTTAGTTAATTTATGAATGCTTCCATATCCAGCAGGATGTGCAGGATCATAATATATTCTATTTATTTCTAATAAGGGGTCCATTTTTCCCAATCGATCTTCTTGCGTAGTTTATTCGCATAATTACTAGTGGGTGTTGAATACGATTCCTCGACTTTTGAAATGTTACTGTTATCTTTAAGCCGCAGTTCACTGATGTACTGACTCCTCTTAGGATTCCCAATGTATGTAAGTGGTATTTTTATATCTTTCAATCCTTGAGAGAACTCTTTCCAGCCTATTGGATCACATTTCTTTAATGGTCTTAGTATATCGTTCACTAGATCTATAATATTGCTTCCAGGAATTGCTTTATTATCAATCACAACTGTGCCATCATTTCTCCAATGAACTTTGTTTCTATTTTTACTCAGAGATAGCGAACTTAACAATAACTCACCCTTTTTGTTATAAGTTTTAGGTATTAAACTTAATATTTGTTTTATTGAGTATGGAGTCTTCAAAGGGGATGGAACGCTTTCGTTGGGAGACTCAAATGAGGTGAGGAGACTTTCTTGATGATTACCTTCCTCGCTCGAAGTCGGAGAGTCAACTACGTGCTCGTTTTTTATGGTATTATTTATATTTGAATCTTTACTTATTACAGGTGAATGATTTGATGTTATTATCGGTAATTCAACAGGTCGACGATCTTCTTCAGTGAAATGTAGAAATCTTTGCAAAATTTGTAAGTACAGGATACATTTCTTTCTATCATCTATATTACTATTTAAAATATTCTGCATTTCTGTGTCCAATCGTGTTCTTGGATTGTCAACCCCATGTTGAGTGTTAATTCGGTTTAATTTATCAATCAAGCTGGGTTCCACGAGCACCATTTTTTTGGCATGTTCCATTTTTAAACAAGTGAACTTATCAATCCACTTAAAATAGAACCTAAAATGATTGGGAGGAAAGCTCCACCTTTTTGAATTAAAATTTTCTTTCTTTCTTTTTTTGATCCTTTTCTAACCAATTTCCGCAGTAAATATTTGAATTTATTCAATTTACTCTTTTGTTTTTTGTCGAGTGGAACTTTTCCCTGAAGAACGTTGTGAATACACTCACAGATACAATTTATTTCATCATCATCACATACCTTTAATATAACTTGTTGATATTTTGGTTTAAGTGTATTTAGTGCGTTTAATAAATTCTGATGCGTCTTGAGACTACGAGTCATTATTTAAAAGTGATCGGGATTTGTTGAGTCTTCGAATATTTAAAGTCCTTTGTTGGGACGTACACTATGCAATAACCATCTTCAGGGAATATTTTAGTTTTAATTCGACAAATATCATCTGTTCCTTGCTTAAGATCTATCATTATATATCCATGTGCTTCTGTGGTTGCATCCTTATAAGCATCTTGAATAAATTTGGTATTTTCTGGTGATACCTGACGAGCTAGGTATCGAATTTGTGTCTTATCACGTGGATTTTTAAAATAGATGATGTAGCTTGAATTTAATGAAATATCTCGTTGACCCCTTCCTTGATGAAACAAATTTTGCGTGATGTAAAAAACACTCAAGTTTCTATGATGACTTCCTTTGGTAAATATATCAACCACTCTACCATCAGATTCTCTCATAAGATCATCAATAATTACCAGGTTAGCATCCTTGCCATCAAACATACTTAAATCTGGTATCCCGTGAACGTAGTTTACATTTGGTAAGTTATACAAAGGTTGCATTTCATCAAAACACCAAGTTATTTGACTAAATTGCTTGTCACATATCTCTGTAATGTATTTTATAAAGTTTGTAACAAATTTTGATTTTCCACAACCACTTGGACCAGCAACAATTGCGGTAAATGGATGAAGAAATTGATTCATTTTATCTCTGTTTGACGTGTAGATTCTATGAGGGTATTGTAACAAATAACACATTCTCTGATAAAAATCATTTTTTATTTACACTCATTAAACATATTTATATAAAACTAATTAAACCATTCAACATTTATTACATATTACAACATGAATTTACAATACTAAAACTACCGTATTTACATAATTATTTATACACATTTTAGAAATACAACAACATTTAAATAATGTTCATACACGCTTACAATACAACGTATATGCTGCTAACAGATTGCCAATACGCGTACAAGCCCCTACATACCTTATAAGCAATTTAGATCCTGACTCAAAACCTGGATCTCATTGGGTTGCTATACACATTGACGATAATAGCGTCGGGGAATACTTTGATTCTTACGGTAGACCGCCTACCGGCCATCACCTAAGGTTTTTAAAAAGAAACGCAAGAAAATGGGATTACAATAGATGTCGACTGCAAAATGATTGGACCTCAGTATGCGGCGAGTACAGTCTGATGTATATCTACCACAAATTCAATGGTTTATCCTTAACAGAATTTGTGAGATTATTCAGGAGCAATAGTATTTTAAATGATATATTGGTATATAATATGTTTAGATGTTATTTTGGTTGAAATAAAATAATGTGAAAATAGAAAGTGTGGTTTCATTGGTATGAATATAATTAGAGCGACGATGATTAGTGCCGAGTATGTCATTAGTAATGACTTAATGAGACATACTAGGAGCATGCAATTAAAATTCCTATCTCGGTTAAGCGTTGAGAAAGCCTAAAAAGAATTGGGTAGACCGATCCAGGGTGCCCAATTTTCAAATTATTATTTTATTTTTTCTTTTCGCACCCCCTGAGGCAGGTACGTTGAATCATGCGACAGACCAATCCAGGGTGCCCAATTTCCAAAAAATTTTTCGACCCCCTTGAGCCAGAAACGGTGAATACCTACTACTACGTTGAAATAGCGTAAAATGGATGCGCTACATCGATTCAGCGTGGTCGATATACTTTTTCTTCTTTTCTTTTTTTTTTTTTTGGTGGGCGAAAACCGGTGAATCCCTACTACTCTCACTGTTGTGAGATCTGTGTTCGGTGTTGTGTTGTGTTACAAAAACCAAGTCTATTCAAAAGTAAAATAACTTTTTTTTAAATGTGCAGTCGGTAACTACCTAAACTTTTTCAAAGGACACTTCACAAGATATCTTTTTGTTTCACTTAATAATTTACTTAATTTACAAAAACCCACACAAACTTAAAACTGAATAAATGTTCACCACGCACTCTAAAAAAAAAAGGTGAGAGACATTTGTTAATATGGACAATGTGAGGAATGCTAAAAGCTTCTTCAATCCATTCATGAGATAAATAAATCGGACATTAATTTAACACAGCGCCATCTAGTCCCAAAAGTACCTACGTATTAATCATATCCTCCGTAATCCAGTTCCCAAGTTACAGATCACACATATTAGGTATTTATTTATCTTAAAATTATTTCTCCTCCTCTGTCTGCTGTGGCTCAGAGACATAGAATATTAGGAATCTAGTATATAAAAAACACCAAAATGTTTTTTTAATTGAATATACTACGTATTTTTTGTTTCGTTTATTAACTCAACAAAAAACAACGATAAATTAACCAACATTTTCTCTACTGTCCATGCCAAAGACTAGTGGCATAAGCCTGTATAGCCTCAAACAAATGCTACGTAAGTGAGGTCCCTAAAAATACATTCCGGCATGCGGCTCTCCTTTAGTAACTGGTAACCTACACCCTTGTATAGCTTTGCGCTCTCTCGTTACGCGTCTTACAAGGTCTTACAAATCATTTCTATGAATGCCTTCGGATTTCCTTTTACGTAGTTTTCGTTACGTTCGATATAGCTCGTAGCAGGTACTCGATATTATTATTTTATTCTGTGGTACCTGTTGTAATTTTACACTGCCTTCCAGCAAATGAGACACAATAACAATATTAAGAAAACAACATCGCAGACTTGAATCTAAGGTGCTTTAGAGAGCACGAAGGGTCGGTGTAAATTACAAAAGCTGGCTCGTTATGTCTGAAACCAGGGTTGTTACCGAAATAATAAAATGCACGGGGTTCAACGTGTATCAAGCTTTTAAGCGACAAGACCGACCAAAACATATATTTTTTTTAAGTAATCCAGTTTTATTTATGAGGTGTGTCATAAAGTGTTTTCATTAGTTCATTAATGAAGTGTTTGTTTGCGTTATTGCGTTCTGTTTGCAAGTCAAGTCTTCGCCGGCAGGAATCTAAAGAAAACTTAAACCTTTTGCGCGCATGGAGAAAAGTGAGATTTGGAAAAGTCGTAGTTTATTAAATAAATAAATATTACAATACATTTCACACAGCGCCACCTAGTCCCATACAAAGCAAAGCTTGTAATATAGAAACTAGATTACGGATATAATACTTACCTACTTAAGTAGTTACTTTTTTTGTTGTTGTAAATTATCATGTATATATCATATATAGCTATCATACAATACAACACCCAAACAGAACAAACATCACACTTCACACAAATCATCATTCTTCACACAAATGTTTGTCCTGGATGGGAATCGAGTGCAGCGCAGAAGGCAGAGCTACTACCAACTGAGCTGTGAGGCTAGTTAAAGAAAGGAGAGTAGTTTTTCACAGTTTAATTTTAATCACTGCTCCACCACTAGTGAAAATGGACTTGCGATAACGTATACGACCCGATAGCTCAAAGCATGATCCCATGGATATTCACACGGTAAATGATAACCCTTTCGCAAATAACACAACATGTATCGTAGGTGAAAAATGTAGCGGTTTAAACATTTTTGTCTGGATTAGTAGAAGCATTGTCAAAAGCTTCGTATTCCAGCATGCATGATAAATATGGAGGAGCGCTCAGTTCAAAGCCGATAAACCTTGTAAATTATTTATTTAAGGTGTTTTTGGTGGCGCATTAATGCTGGTTTGATTCTTTATCAACATTTTACTGTTATCTGATCATGCTATGCCGTAGCCATCGCGGCTTTAGAGTCAACCCCACCAACTCAACCCGCAGATTTCGTAAAAGCTCTATTGTATTAGTGTATCCGCCTGCCAGGCTTGGTGATGAAAACCCACTAATATAATATAAAAATATACATCGTCCCTCAAGATTCTTGGCCAATAATAGAAACAATCAACTACAACATACAACAAACGATTGAACGCAATCTAAATTCGTTCGTCCGACTTGAGAAATTTATCAGCAGGTTACCAAAAACACTTTAAGTAAAGTAAGTAACCTACAGTTCTGCCTATTGTGACAGGATTTCGGGTAATTCTAACAATGTAGCGGGAATGAAACTTTGTAAAAAATGCAAGTATCAATAAGGAAGTGATATGAAGACATCACATTAAAAGAGTAAACTATTCAAGTCTAGACATTATGTTAGGTTAGGCCCATTGAAATTGTTGGCGATAAAACCCTGTTTTCCTTCCCTACCTTGTTTTTATTTGGATATTTTCCAACACTCGAAAGGCCGTACAAATGCGTTACAGGAAGCAATAAGTGTTCTATTACATGCGTGGCATTTTTGTATGTACTTGGGGACCCTTCGCCACCCGTGGCTCACTACCAACATATTTGGAATTTTTCGTTGTTGGTTTTTCTTATTGAAATTTATTGTAGGTATGAACAGCCGGCAAAAATATCTATAGGTAGGTATACTTCATAATTTTAGATTTACGTCTGGTAAGTTCTGTTATTACTTTTGTTTTGACCCTGGTATAGAGACACTGAATACAAAACCATTAACATATACTATACCAGATGTGTATAAAAAACCGTTTTGAAAATTATGAAGCTTAGGTACACTAAGCGACAGCTAAATTAACTTTACGATTTACGAAAATCAAAATTTATTTCGTCTACGTTTGCCGAACGAAATTTACAAATCTTACTTTGTTAGGGATATTAATAATGAAAAAATCTAAGCAATAATGAAAAAATCTTCAAAAGCCAGTCAACTTGTTAAAGTATTAAGTTTATTGGCTGAGCCGCCTTTATCGTCTCCCAATCCGCAAACAATGTAATCTGTCGTTACGAAGTATTAAAACTTTGTTCTACTTTGACAAGCCTCATAGCTCAGTTGGTAGTAACTCTGCCTTCGGCGCTGTAGGCTGTGGGTTCGATTCCCACCCAGGACAAACATTTGTGTGATGAATATAGATGTTTGTTCTGTGTTTGGGTGTTGTATCATATAGTACGTATGTATTTTAAAAAAAGTATTTAAGTATTTTATCCGTAATCTAGTTCCCATATTACAAGCTATGCTTAGTTTGGGGCTAGATGGCGCTGTGTAAAATTAATGTCCTGTAATGTCCTGTACTTACTTTAACCGAGGCTTGAGAGAGAGGTATAAATATATAAAGCGTCATTTAAAAGAAGAAAGTTGAATGAAGAATGTCCTGGAAATAAAAACATCTTGTTTGTAAACAAGGTACCGCATAGGCTCCTGTGGTAGGCTGCATCTATAATCAAATATCACAGAGCAAAGTCAAAGTCAAAATTATTTATACGGTTAGATTTTTTGACATTTTAGATACGGAGCTTTAAGCCCCGTAAATTAGATATTTTTTTAGCTATTATGAATAAATTAAAATAAAATAATTCGTCATAAAAAAATTAACTAGCCTATTACAGCAAGAAGCTTTCTTCTTGCTAGTCGCGATTCCGAACAGGCGGCAGATTTGACGTTTCAAAGTGATCCGGAAAAAACAAATAAAAATATTTGACCTTGACTTTGACTTCAAAATCCATCAAGCTGTTATGGTGCAAAAACATAACCCTCATTTTGAGGCAGTCAGGTAAAAAATACGAGGCATGATTCACACTAAACCTTTTAAAGGCTCTACAGCTCGACACGTATTGGCCAGTTCCATTCTACAGTAATAGCACATTTAGTATTCCATTGCGGGCCCGTTTATTTGGAAGTTAGGGATGACTGGGAACGGAATGAAAACGACCAGAATTATGTCATAATCATCATAAAAAATCGTTGACTGGCTGACTCTGAAAAACATCCCCCAAACCAAACCAGAGGTAAACTATATCATTCATAGTAGCATTATTTTGTCCGAAAGAACAAATGTCTTCAGTCTTTCTTATTACCTACAATCCTTCATAGGTACCTAAATAACATAGATATCTATATGGCATGCGATAAAAGGTGGCTTCCAACATCGGCCACATTGCGAGATTCTGGTCAAAACGGTAGACTGGTAACGGTATATCCTTATTAAAGCTAATGTAAAAAAAAAGCTGTCTGAATTGCGAACCTCCTCCATTTTGGGAAGTCAGTATAAAAATGTTAATAAAGTTTTTACTGCTATTCAAATAAGTACCCCTAAAATATACTTACATGCATAAAAGCGACATTTAATCCAAATAATAAAAATTAACTGCACAACTTACTAAAATTTTATCAAACAACTAATAGGTTCATACTAAACATAAATTTTTGTTTCTATTAAAAAAACTACAAAAAAAAAACATGATCACTCAGTCCACACACACACACGGAAAATGTTTGAAAATTTGATCTTAGAGAAAATTTGGTTAATTAATTCCCTTCCAAGCTCTTAAAAAAACAAAGTCTATCCGAATTTAAGTAGAAAACTGATCAAAATTCCAATGGCCATTTATAAGATTAAAAAGGTTGATACCGAAATATTCTCAAAGGAGTATCGATTTAGTACCGCGCGAATCGCATGTGCTTGAGAACTGACTGCACTGAGAGATTTTACTTTCTAGCCTAAGTTTAAAGATACGCCGGACATCGAGTTTGATGACCTACGACTGAGAATGTGGCCATGAGATGTTTGGTTTATTAACTTGGGTAATTTAAGGGAGCATCGGGCACAGCCTTAGGTATCATTTAGGGGTATGAAAAATAGTCTACGTACTATTCTAAGACCTATTCATTATACACACATAATTTCATAGGAATCGGTCAAGCCCTTTCGGAGGAGTTTTATATAAGAACTAGCTTTTGCTCGCGGCTTCGCTCGCTTTACTTTTGTTTAGCGTGTGTAAAAAATTAGGGCCTACAAATCTTAAAAACGACAGTACATTCTTTAACTTCTCCATTAACGTTCAGATTTTCTTAAGCCATTTTGAAAAAGTCTAACCGACAAAACCAATACTTAAACCAAACGAAAACAAAACAAATGCCAAACACAAAGCAGAGTCTATAACCAAAACTACTAAACCGAAACAAAACAAATACAAAATCTCAAAATCCTTTCTTAGGGGATGCCTACGTCTTAGTAGCTTTATGCATGCAAAGTCTCAGCCCGATCGGTTTAAAATTGACAAAGTTTCATACAAACTTTCATCCCCTATTTTATCCCCTTGGGGGTAGAATTAATCAAAATCCTTTCTTAGCGGATGCCTACGTCATAACATCTACCTGCATGCCAAATTTCAGCCCGATCCGTCTAGTGGTTTGGGCTGTGCGTTGACAGATCACTATGTCAGTCAGTCAGTCAACTTTGAGTTACAAATATTTAGATATTCCAGCAAAACAGATATTAAGTGTGTGAAAAAGCACAATAAAGACTTTTTATTTGCATTCCAAACAATGACATCCATCGAAATATGTCAAAACAATGACAACAATTTCTGAACGAACCATCAGTGGACTCGAGTGTACCGTACCGAAGTGCGAAGGGACGAACGTCAAATGTTTGACAGGAAAGTACGTAGAACAGTTTATATGGGAAAATGAATCTCTGAATTTTTCCATATTTACTCAACGTTTAAACCTTCCCTGAACTACCACAAACATTTCAAAACCAAAATCAGCTAAATTGGCCCAGCCGTTCTCGAGTTTTGGCGAGACAAACGAACACCAATTGATTTTTATTATATAGATTACGTAATATTAGGTTCGGTCATGGTTTCTTAAACAAGAATAATAATATCGATAATAATAAATATTACAGGAAATTAATTTTACACAGCGCCATCTAGTCCCAAACTAAGCAAAGCTTTTAATATGGGAACTTGATTATGGATAGTGTCTTACGACTATTGCAAATGTGTGTGTATGTTTGTTAATGTTTTGTTTGAAGTATGCCCTTTTTTAAATTAGCGTACAATATGAAACGTACAAATGACACAAGACAGTTCTCTGGTCAACTTGCTCCCAATAAAATAGTTAGCAGAAGCGAAACGGTCCAATTATGGAGTTAGCTGTAATACCACTATTCCCACCACAGTTGCAGTTTGACCTGGTAATGGGAGCAATGCAGATGCTAATTGATATGTTTGTTATAACTGGCTCTGTATATACTAGCTCTGTTCTCGGGTAGATCAGAATTTAGTGCTCTCTAGGTCCCACACCTACATAGATAACCAATTTACATTCCTGCTTACTTAAATGACGTCTTATTTCAATACAATATTGACCCTAAAGTCTTCAAGAGGTGATTTAATATGCATCTTCTCGGTAGGCTTGCTCAATCGTAGACCTCATATTTGCCTTTAAAATAAGCCAGCCAAGTGCGAGCTAGACATGCACACCGAGGGTTCCGACTCCGACCCACATTTCTACGCAAATAAAGCTGGTTACATAATTGAGCATTCGTGTGGGGTCACGCGCTTGACCGGGTTTTTAGTATTTGTAGTACTACATCAATTCATGATTCATACATTTTTATTAGCCATATTTTTACACAAATAGTGGGGCCCTGCTTACTGGATGAGCGTGAGCTGTGGTCCAGGAAACAGTACTCTCCCGAATGGTTTGGTACAACATATAAAAATCTGTTACATGTAAGGACTATAATTACACCAATTTTGATTTGAACTGTGTATGTAGCTGTTACCGTCTTGTTACGATAGAGCTATAATTTAAAACGATAAACAAATACGGTTTACGGAAGCGCTTGACCTTCATCGCACCTGGTCAAGGTATGATAAGACCGAAGGTGGAAGCGCACTTCACACAGAATCCTCCAGACTAAGGAACTGGCTATCTTATTACCTAAAAATACCGGAACACAACAATTTAGCATTGTTTGTTAAGTCGACAGACTTTAGTAAGATAAAGTAGTAGCTAACCAGGCAAGGCTTATAAAAATTACTTTATATTGGCCTCCAAATTGTTTAAAATATATTTTACCTATCAGATATCATTTGTCAAATAATTCGCCAAGCATCAACAAGCTATCTACCTATTACGAATCAAAAGATACAGGTACAGACGTAGTCAGCTTAAGCTTAGTAATAGGGCTGCTTGGTACCCTTTCTGATAAGGAACCACAGAAAAGTATAAAGCCAACACATAATAAAAATTGGGGCTTTTATATTCAGTTACTTTATTGTCTGCTCATGTATGTACCTATGTATAAGATTCAAACTTAAAACAGAATAACTAATACTACGTACAGAAGGATCACTCTTTAACAAACGTCATGTTTAGGTATAAACATGTACCTAATCTTACTACTTGGTTGGTACTATCGTGTGGTACTATAGTTCATATTCCGTTTGACACCGCTGACTTGTAACCACCCTGCTTATAAGTCCATTCCTTATTAGATGTTTTGTCGTGCGTAATAGGGTCACATGAGATGAGGGCATAAAAAATATAATATGAGAGATGAACCAAGAGTTGTCTCTCAGCCATTTTGTGTTTTAATCCGAGCCTACCGTGAAATTTACATTTCAAAGAAAACATTTCTAAGGTCAATAAAGTCAAAATATCATGTTTTTATAAGTTCCAGCTTCTATTTAATATTGTTTAACAGCAATTTGCATGAGAATATTTTCGCGAAATTGTGAGTAGGTACTTACTTAAATTACGAGTACAATGTAACTGTAGGATTATGAAGTATATTATATTTTATTTATTTCCTTAATTTACACTTTATCCATATAGCAAAGGTTTGCTGGAAGAAAACTCTTCAGAAGCCTGCATCACTGTACATGGCTTTTATAATGCTTATTATTTCGTATGAATATTTTATGTGTACAATAAATAATAACAGAACTGTACGTTAGAATTCTGATATCTTTGGTCACTCTCCAGCTTTGGAGATGGCTCTGTCCAGCAGTGGACACTATGCATGGGCTGTTGATGTGTGTATTAAATAATATGAATAATATTTTATACTTACAAGTAAAACAAGCAAAAAATGGGTCTCAAATAAATTATAATCTTATAAAGTAAGCCTTTATTACAAGGAAGCGTTTGTTAAAATTATAGCTCCAATTTCAGTATTTACATATAAATGAGAAGACGGAAGATTGTAATGATAATGACTAACGAACTAGGTCAGATAATAATTTTGGTAGTGGCAACAAAAATGTAGTAATTAATTAAAGTATTTAACCGTCTCTGTAGTCTAGTGGTTCAACCCACCGATTTCAGATCCAGAGGTCCCGGGTTCGATCCCCATGGGGAGTACAATATATTGTGCTTGGTTTGGTTGGTATTAGGATTTTGTTTAAGTCCGCCTGGCTAGCTACCACCATCTTACCTAATTCTGTCGCCATAACAACAATTCTTAAAAAAATGGTTGTGTTCCGGCATTCAGAGGTAAGATAGCCAGTTCCTCAGTTTGTTGAGGATTCCGGGTGAAGTGCGCCTCCATCTTCGGCCTTATCTCAACTTGGTAATACTTATGGGTTCATGGTAATGCGACAGCATCACCAACATGGCCACCAAACTCTGCTCGTAAATTCAAATTGAAGGTATATAAATAATAATTTAACTCAAAGTGCCTACTACAAAGTAAGTGACTTTTTTTTATTGTTCAACGGGGAAGCGCTTGGCCTTCATCTCACCTGGTAACAAGTTGAGATAAGGCCGAAGGTGGAGGCGCATTTCATCCGGAACCCTCAATAATCTGAGGACTATATCGACGATTAAAACGTGTGGCACAATATTGCTGTACCAGTTGACAGCTAAAAGTTGATTTTTCAATGTTAACAAACTGCCCATTAGGTTAATAATAAATGTTTTAAGATAGTATCTTCTTATTTGCTTAATACTATCTGATTTTTTTTTTTTAAAGTAAATAAACATTTATTCAATAAAAAGTACAATTAAACTAACTATGTACAAAGGAATCAGTCAGATTACCTAAAGACCGTTACAAACGGTCCTTAGGTAATCTGACTGATTCCTTTGTACATAGTTAGTTTAATTGTACTTTTTATTATATATTACCTACTAGTAGAACTGGGGTTTCGCCTGCCGCCCTTTGGTGATCGCAGCACCAACAACCGGCTCCTTAAATCTAAACTGTCATAGAATCCACACAAACATTCACATAAAATATATATTTGTAATAAAAAAAAACACTAGGCAGTCATGGGGACTGCTAGAGAAAGAGAAGCGAAAACTTATAATTAAACTCAAGAAAACAAAAAGAAAAAAAAAAGATAACAGATTCACGACTTTTTCACCTAGGAAGGTGATATATGATAGCTTTGGAATAATTTAAGAAATTAAATTTGTTAGAATATGTTTGAAAAACATAGCATCGCTTGTAATATGGGAACTCGATTACGGATAGAAAACTTAAATACTTTTTTAATTTTTTTTTTTTAAATTTAAATTAAATACTAAGTTTAATTTGTCTTCTAAAGGGTTGATACCTTCGGGAACCTGCAAATATTATCATGCTGGGACTTTAAATTAAACGTACATTACCTTTATTGGACCCACACCAAAATTATATAGGACAATTGATAATAAAATAAACGAAAGGTAAAAAGTGATAGTACAATGGGCGGTCTAATATATATATTTTTAAACTTTTCGACATCCTATAATGCTTCTTGCTCATTTTTCTCCATGTCACGGTAGCCCGGGAAAGATCGCTTTCAGCGATAAGGCCGCCTATTGTGTTACCAATATTTTTTATTGAGCTTAGTTAGTAGTTACTTATCTCTTTGTTTTTTTGTGGTATTCAAGAAAGTGTTACTTACTTACTAAACGGCTGAATCGATTTTGTTTTTTGTGTCTGTTTGAGTGGATGGTGAAGATTGTGTTGTACCCTACAGGTGCCACAACGGGATGATAGAAAACCAGTCCTAGGTGTTCCACTTGTATTCAAATAAAATGTAGAATTTATTCCAATGACAAGTTTTTTAAGTATTTTAAATCCATTCAAGATGGCTTCATTTTGTTTTTCAATAACTAATTTCGCAAAAAATATTTCGCAAATCTTGAAATTGGTAAGTAAACCCCCGTCTTTATCGAGAACCTACTCGGAACTTGGTTGATAATAGTGGATTGAAACCCTCGGTATGCGAGTCCGACTCGCACTTTGCCGCTTTTATTCCAGTTCACAAGACTTTTAATCAAATTCCCCGAGATTTGTCCTCACCTACGCCTGTCCAATAAACACCCGGATAAAGTTGGATGGTGTCGATTTGTGTTTATTATTACGACAGGTGATTGCGTATTGCGTGCCATCCGTCTCAATGACTGGACATGTAAATCGAAAGAAATAAAAACATTTATTTGGCACAATAATAGGTACATAAATCATTTGTATGTTAGTAAAGATTTATAGTCACTTGCCTGTACTGGAGATAGCTTCTTACAACACGTTTAAATTTAGAGTAAAAAAGCTGCTAACGGATAAGGTGTCTTATAGTGTTAATGGCTATTTGAATGATAATTTATAATTAATGTAATATGACTCTATATTAAATTGACGAAGAATTTTTTTTTGACATTGTAATTAATTGTAATAGGGAATTAAATAATTCAAGATAATAATTCTGTCATTCTAATATATATTGCAAATGTTGTATTATTAGTGATGCAATTACATTGTTTTAGATTAAAATTTTGAATTATTGCATATTGCTTGTAACGCTGAAAATGGTGAAACAATATTATAATTACATTAGACCTACATAATGTACCTACCATTTATCGCAATAAATAATCTGAATTTGAATTGAAAGTAGTAAGTATACACGTACATTATTTTAAAGGTATGCTCTCTCTACTTTGCTGTAGGAATTTGTGTGTATATTATTTATGTACAAGTATTTGTCCCCATAGTGAGGTCCTCCTTTGTAAGGCTCTGCCTGAAAGTCAGCGCTGTCCTGCAAGGGGTAGCATTCAGCTGAGGCAAGACCAATTTGACGGACTCAGCACAGAGCAGATCCTATGCAATTATACGTTCTATTTGCAACTATTTATATGTTTTGAAAACTACTGGTGATTATCGGTCATGGCGCGTAAGCACGCAAAATATCTTAAATGCCTTCTCGTGAGAGTTTGTATACCTGAGACATTAATAATTACCTTATTTTGGACACTAATTACGTACAGGCATAATTCTCTACCCTCCGTGAAAACGAAGACAACTCGACTTGTATCACTTTTCATTTTATAACAATTTAGCGTTCTGTGTAAAATGATCTATCTTTCTGTGTAATCTACGTAGCTCTAGCTGCTCTAAAAGCTGAGATAAATTTCGTGCACAATGTTACAAGAGACTTTTTTTGAGTGATCAGTGCATTGACATATGTGAAAAATGATAGAACTCTACTAGAAGTAAAATGTAATTAAATTAAGTTTTTTATACCAAAGCTAAAGTGTAAAAGAATGCAGCTTTTGTTGCATCAGTTGATCCATGGATGTCTTATGATTTTGTTGATGTGAGAAATGTTGCAAATCAAATTGTATTTGCATTCACAAAACTGATCTGCAATTACTCCTTCGTGAATAAAGTTACAATTATAATAAGATCACTGTACACAGCGTTAAAACAAAAAAATATGCGGTGTATTGTAACTTAAATTAAGAAAAACCAGATTACACTTAATATTTTACTCAATGAACTAATGTTTTGTAAATAGCTACAATTAAGTTGTATCAAAACTCACGAATTTTAACGATCAGTCGAGAAGGAGAAAGATATAATCTCTCTGTTAGATTCCATTGACCCAAGCATTCATGATTTTTACTAAAATCTGATCTCATCTACTGATGTAAATCTTAGCGAAGATCCAGATATTACTGCGTTGTAGGCTCAAAATAACGATTTTTTAAATACTCACATGGTCATTCCTTTAAATTTAGACTTTAAATTATATATTTATCTGTTATGTCCCATGCCATAATGTTACGTGCACTCATTTTTATGGTTTTTTGATATAAAGACTGATTAGTTTGTTTATAGTTCTTGATATTTGATAGTATTTTTTTTTTGATCTCAGTGCCTTATTAGTGTTTGTAAAACTTTTACGATTTTCAAATAAATAATAATTATCTATAATGTAGAAGCGTTACCAACTATAAATAATTATATGTATTTGACCTTTATTTGCCAGGCCTTAAGGTGATGTTTTGTACAATTGCTTTAATTGTGTTTTGATTGAGACTTTGTGTAATGTTGATTTCTCTGTAATAGTAATTTATCTTGATCTGAGCCATAATAGTATAGTTTGTAAGAGTTAAGCAATATTTAAAATTTCATCATTGTATAGTTCCTGGACGTGTGTAAGATAAGTACCTAGTTAATGTTATTCGTTAAAGGTGAGTCGTATTTGTTCTCAATCGGACAAATATTATTAACGTATGTTTAATAACTGTATTTGATGCAAAAGTCAAAATTATGCTTATTTTATTAGGAACGCGGGCAAAGTTAACGATCTCACTAATGCATTGGTATAATAATTGGTAATTACATTGGTACATAGTTAACGTATGTATGGAATTTATTTCACTTCTAGCTAGTCATTCTTATCCCAACGATAACCATTTTTCTTAAGCAAGACAACTACGTACTTAAGTACTTACATCATTTAACACAACATTTTTACTCAAAATAGTGATTACAAGTCAAGATAAATTAAAAGACACAAAATTAATAAAAAAAAAACATGTTTTGTGATAGAAGTAAAGTTTTCATGTAATTTTATCAGTTTTATCTTGTTTAAAAAATTAGATTGATGTTTAGTGTTAATTTTGTTTAACAAGATTTGATAACTCTAGCTTGAAGACCTTCAGAATAAATTTAAACTTAAGATATAGCATTAAACACCAACGTGAAACGTACCGTGTATAATAATATAACTGTAAATTAATTGTTTTACACAACTTACTATTGGCGTGATAAATTGATATTTTAATTTATTTCTCTTAATATATTTACTTTATTGTAATTATACATATACCAATGTAAACCTACTAGATGCATTCACTAATAAAGCAATCGAACTAATAGAAAAAAAGTGGTGGCCATTTAAAGCTTAAATATTTTCAAATGCGTTTTTCTCAAAACACGACATTTCGAGTTGTCTTCGTTTTCACGAAGGGTACAGAATTTACGGTCCTTAAATTCCTTATCTTTTTGTTTATTGTACGACGGGGAAGCGCTTATTCTTATATGATCTCTCCTGGTTTCAGTTATGATAAGGCCGAAGGTGAAAGCGTACTCCACCCAGAATCCTCAACCAACGGAGGAACTGTGGCATTGGCTATCTTACGAGTACATGCCGGAACACAACAATTTAAAATTGTTCAATGGCAAGATAGGACAAGACAGGACATTACAGGACATTTTTACACAGCGCCTTCTAGCCTCAAACTAAGCATAGCTTGTAATATGGGAATTACATTACGGATAGAATACTTAAATACTTTTGTTAATACATACGTACAACACCCAAACACAGAACAAACAGCCTACAGCGCAGAAGGCAGAGCTACTACCAACTGAGCTATGAGGCTTGTTAGATGGTGGTAGCTATAGCCAGGCGGACTTAAACAAAGTCCTACCACCACTTCCCTGATCATTGAACCCTGGACCTCTGGATCTGATACCGGTGGTCGCGCCACTACTCCACAGAGGAAGTTAATATATAGGTACTCTACGTGCCAATAAATAGTTCACAGGATCATAGAGTAGTTTCCGTGACGTAACGTAGACAGTCACTACGCTGACTTGTAACTGTCACACTACCTGTATACGACCTAGGTATTCGTATTTCAGCCCATTATTGGATCCATAACATTGACATATTATGACGATGATGATGATACTAATAAAAGACCGTGCGTTTGAACGTTTGATTCAGAATACACTGGTAGTTACAGTTTGAATAGTTAATTTTTATACAGAATAAAACGTGGAGAGTCTGTCTGTGCAGCTCATGCTAGGGGTAAATTTATTCGTTAAACTTGTGAACGAGAACCGAATACGTAAGTTGCATCAAAACATAATATACGTTGATTGCACCCACACGCAATAAACATCCTATTTACATATACCAGTTAAAAATCTGATTAGGACTCTGGCAGCATAGTCCGGCTCCAAAAAGTGTCAGTTGACAGTTGGGCCGCCATGATGGATTCCAAATTCAAATTATGCAGGCGCACGCCCGAGCTCGTTAATTGGCTGGCCACTAATTACTTTTGGAATGGCGGGAAAAAGATGAGATAGGTTACTATTTCGTGACGAATTGTTTAATTTTTTAGTGCCAGCTTTGGATGCGGGATAATTCCCCCAAAACAACAAACATTTGAAAAGTAAAATGTAGGTAAGCAAATTGATGGCTGGGCTGAGGTAAATGGCTTAGCCGGGTTATCTTAGCCAAACGATATGTTTGCAAAATAGTCACCTAGGATGTGTTATTTATTATGTGGGAGTAGGCCAACCACCTATTCCGTCCTTTTAGTACCTACAATTAGCGTCAACAATCATTACCAAGGTGAGTACCGTTTTTTTTTCACTTTATTTTTTGGGTTCCGTACATAATGGGTGCTAACGGGACCCTATTATTAAGCCTCCACTGTCCATCTATCTGTCTGTCAGCGGACTGTATCTGATGATACCGTCATAGGTCTATCTATTAGTAACAGTTGACATTTTCACAGAGTGTGTGTCTCATGCCGCTATAACAACTAATGAAAAGAATATATGAAATGAAATCTTAAAGGGGAAGAAACTAGACTTTATGCCTTGAAATGTGGGTCGGAACCTTCCGAACCTTCTGCCCTAAGTCGGTTATTTTTCCTTACATACACAGATGCCTTCTACTTTTACAGAACCTCTTATCCCAAAAATCTGTAATGAAGCTTCTATTAAAATTTATTTTCTATACTGAGCCATTGAAAATACAAAGTCGGTATACCCCAGGTATGGGTATGACGAGTAACTATTTACCCGCGCTGGTCAAACAACGGTAGCCTCCCCTAGGAAATCCCACCGTGATTGGTTTTGTTCCAATATCTTACTGTAAACTCGTTTAGAGCTAGTAATTTTAATATCGTACATTATTTGATCAATTTTAAAATAACTTTTGGAAGCTGTTGACCTCAAAACTTGCACAGGCCCTTGCACAGATAAGGATGAGATCTTCGACGGGTTCCAGCACCATCAGAACACATCGACAAGGCTGTGTAGGCTGTGGGTTCGATTCCCACCCAGGACAAACATTTGTGTGATGTATATAGACGTTTGTTCTGTGTTTGGGTGTTGTATCATATGGTACGTATGTATTTACAAAAAAATTAAGTATTCATATCCGTAATCTCGTTCCAATATTACAAGCTAGTTTGGAGGTAGATGGCGCTGTGTAAAATTAAATTCCCGTAATATTTCTTTATACAATAAAAAGTACAATTAAACTAACTATGTACAAAGGAATCAGTCAGATTACCTAAGGACCGTTGCAAACGGCCTATAGGTAACTCAACTGTTCCAGACCAGTATTATTTCTTTATATATTTATGTGGCTGCTCACTACCACTTCAGCTTGTTATCTAATTCCTGCTAGATGTCAGTCATTTGGATGTCAGTCTGTCTGTACCTGTGGCACACTTACAGATCTTCTTTTACATGTCCCGTTCAAAAAATATATATCTCTGTTTTTTTCCTACTCTGCTCTACACAGCTTTCAATAAGGCCGAAGGTGGACGCGCACTTCACCCGGAATCCTCAACAATTGATGAACTGGCTATCTTACATATAAATGCCGGAACACAACAATTTAAGAATTGCTGTGCATGGCGACAGAATTAGGTAAGATGGTACGCACTTAGGTAGGTACTTGCTATAAAAGGTATGGAATCGCCGCCGAATGCTTTACCAGTTTTTATAGCTAAGAGCCTCATTAATTGCCTTCATTACCTGGCATAATACTCATAATAAAATTATTGTTTTCCTGTTACCATGTATCCTATGTTATGGATACGAGCGAGGGCATTTTTTTTACACAACATGGTGACTGAACAAGCAAGAAGCCCATCTGATGTGAGGTGCATCTCTTGACGTACAAAGTCTTACTGCGTAGGTCACATCCACAAAGAACATGTTCTACGCAGCCCTGCCTTGCTTTTCAAGGCATAAAGATGTTAAGCCTCGCATGCCCGTAATTTCACCGGCAACCCTTCAAAACAGAACACAGCAATCTCGGGAGAATCACATCAATCGGTCAGGAAGACCATTCATCATCTATGACCTATTTAAAATTGTTTAAGTTGGACCGTATAGTCATTTTGAAAAAAAATATTCATTAGCGAATGTAGCCTTGCATTGCTAACGACCTGTACTGACTACCCAAATAAAACATGTACTTATGTATGCTACATGATAGTGCCAGAGCTAACGGCAATGTTTTAACATTATAGAAAACTAAAGTCTGTTAAGGGAGCTCTCAGTTGGTGCTAAGTTTATTGTGTCAATTGTTATTTATGTATTTGCATTTGTGACCAATGAAAAATTCATTCAGATTTCTATACAGCCAAAACTGTAGCTCCGATTAACCTGCACTCAAAATTACGGTTTCCGTTAAAACCAAATGACAGTTAAATAGCTGCTAGTGAGCATGTGCAATTTTTAAACCAAATATATTCCAGTAATACCACCATCACCATATTCATCCGCAGCATGTCTTTACCCACTCCTATTGCTCGGTACATGCCTAATGCCTCCGTGAATGTGTTACCTACTGCAAATAATAATATACGATGCATAAATAATATGCTTCATAGCATTGAGTTCGCCTTTCGTGTTGGGGGGGTTGGGCTATTTAGCGGAGATTTGATAATCCTTTTAAAAAGGATACTACGCTAATCTAGGAATGTCCCATAAAAGCTCAGCCTGCGAATTAGGCAATATTGTCTGCCCATGTCTTGACAACAATCACAGAAATTAAAAAAAAGTTACATCAAAGAAATAGGCCTTCTTATTTCTGGGTACTATAGCTTATCGACCAAGAAAATAAAATCAAGTAGCTTTTGTTGTTTGTATTTAGTGTAAGATTTTGGTAGATTTTTGGGTGACAAGCTTTATTAACTTTATTAATTTTAGGTCAACAATAAAAATCAAATATCGTATACCCAATAATATTTTTAGTATCATTTTTCAATGTCAAATCTACCACTTGTTGTGATAACACTATGTTAGCATCAAATACGATTTGTGACACAATTGTTAGTGAATTAATGAAATATAAGAATTGAAATTGAAACAAGATATAGGTATATCGCTGTGATCCGGCCATGATAAGGTACAACGATTTATACAGTTTTGGTCATGAAACATTTGGTCGCGAGCTCCGGTACTATGCATGTTTTTTGCAAATGACATGTCGCGTTTATTCCATGTCAGCAGAAGAACGGCATTGTATTTTAATTGCATCAAAACTACGTTTGAGTTGTTATTGATTATAGTCACGTAACTGTAGGTTTTCACTAAATATCACCTTGCTTTGCTGAAATTTACGGTTGTCCCTGAACCCTGAACCGAAACACAACAAGATAGTATGGTACTTCCTCGGACGAGGCCTTTCACAAGGAACTCTACTAACTACTCTTTAATTATTAACATTGTACATATACATACTCTATAGTGGTAAGAATTTGATTACTTAAACGCCATATTCTTAAGCCGGAGTCAAAGAACCAAAGAGTCCTTTCCCTCGTCTGTTTTTGTTGGAGTCTTCAAGTAAAGACTGAAAGGAGGTTTTTAAATGTTACATTGTTGTATTACTTTAATTTGACACGGCGCTATCTAGTCCCAAACTAAGCATAGCTTGTAATATGGAAACTAGATTACGGATAGAATACTTAAATATTTTTTTGTAAATACATACTTATCATACAATACAACAAACCCAAATACAGAACAAACATCTATATTCATCACACAAATGTTTGTCCTGGGTGGGATTCGAACCCACAACCGACAGCGCAGAAGGCAGAGTTACTAACAACTGAGCTATGCGGCTTGTCATTTAAGACAAGTGTGCTCCTACTTAGGCCACATCGTTCTTTGTTTGTCAAGTGAGCTGTTAGTCAAACGCTGGGCTGCCAATAAATAAAATGTATATAGCGCTGTAAATATCATCTACCTGCAAAATTAATAGGTAGTCTATAGTACCTAATCGAATTACTGTATAGTAGGTAGGATAAAGGAGTTTTAAGAAAAAAACCTATTCGTAAAACAGTTTACAGGTAGGTACCCAACTAAGCCACTAGCTGTAACAACCTAATAAACCTGAAGGGAAGAGACTAGGGTCACGTTTCTCCCAAACAATGCAACCAGCTTCAAAGTCATATTACCCTAACGACCAATTTACTTCGAAGGTGTAAGGTTCGAACCAAATTGTTGCCAGTATAGTTAATGTACCAAATAACCCTTCTTTTTGGGGCAACTAAGTCATTTTAGTATCGAATTTGAACTCGAGATTTTCTTCATAATATTTATTTATATCCAACATCCAAATATTGTCCAACCCGTCATCGTTTTTTCAGAATCAGAATCAGAATCAGAAATTATTTATTTACTGTTAAGACACACAATGAGACACACATATAAAAAAAAAGAACATAATGACATTACACACAAAAGAAAATCTAAACAATCTAAATACAAAAAAGAAAAAAAAAATAATTGAAAGTAAAAAGAAAACATTATTAGAAACACGAAAAAAAAAACCTAGAAAATTACATAAAGTAGGTAGGTAATACAATTGTGTGCCACAACAGCAAAAAGGCACCGGCTCAGCATGAATGCCTTACTACTGAGAAGTAGAAAGGCGCTGGTATTCTGCCGAAACCTTGACGAGGGTTGCCAGACCTCGCGAGATTAGCAATTTTGTGAAGTGTATAGTGAGTGTGTTTTGTATTGGGTGTGTACAGTGTGAAAATATAACATATACTTATGATTATATACCTCTATATATAGTTACTTACTACTTACACTTAAATATACAAAAAAAAATACATTCAATAAGTTACTTACATAAACATCATAATAAATTTTATAAAAAATACCATAAATCACAAAAACAATAAACAAATAAATATATACCATTGTATTGTAACCAACCTAGCAAGCAAAAGGCGCACTAAGGCGGTTCGCACCAGACAACCCCGTTTTTTGTTGTTCAAGTATGAAACATTTTTTTAGTTTAGCTTCAAGTAGAAAGATTAATAATTATTGTATTATTAGAGGTTTCCCGCATAAATAATGAATTGTATAAATCTTAAAAATAACTATCATTTTCAACAATTCAAGTACGATACCGGAGTAAACTTTCAACCTCAGTAAATTCTGTATCATAATTTTCTGTAGACATAGTCAATCTTGTAGACAAAAATAATTTGCCCCGAAAGATAATAGGTATTTCGTTTACAATTAAGAATTAAGGTCATTAACTTAACTTAACTTTTCAGCTTTGTAAACGTTATTTAATTAGATATTTAAACTCATTTGGCTTTAACAAAAGATAGATAAATTACTTGGGTAAGTAATCTTTTCTCTCTTTTTGTTCATTGTTCTAAGTACCAAGTACGATGTCCATTGAACAAATATCAACAATTGAATTGAATAGGTAGTAAAATTTCCAAATGGCGCCAATGGAACCTTATGACTAAGTATCCGCTGTACATCCGTCTGTCTGTCAGCGGACTCTATCAACCTCACAGCTCAGTTGGTAGTAGCTCTGCTTTCTGCGCTGTAGGTTGTGGGTTTGATTCCCACATTAGTTGTATCGTATGGTAAGTAAAAGTATATAAGTATTATATCCGTTATCTAGTTCCCATATTACAAGCTTTGCTTAGTTTGGGACTACATGGTTCTGTGTGTAATTAATGTCCTGTAATATTTATTTATCTCATGAACCGTAATAGGAAGGCAGATTATAATCTCACAGAGTGTGTATTTCTATTGCCGCAACAAACCACAAAAAAAGCAATTAGTAACAAATAAAACCAACAAATTTTAGGGGTCTCCATACAAGAAACTTTATTTTATGACTTGAAATAGGTGTTGAAGTGTCGGAACCCTCAATGTGCGTGTCCGCACTTGACCGGTTTTTTTTTGTCAGAATTAGGATTTTTGCTTTCCATACAAATGAAATTTGACAAAATAGCGATTCAATTATATATTTTAGATTGACGCTTCTAACCAAAGTAAAAAAACGACAATTATCTCCTTAACGTAGAGTCCCTTGTGCGTCTCCAAAGGGCTTATGATAAGGCGAGTCTTCCCAAAAAAAATTGTTAGCTAAGTTTAACCTATCGGTAAACACGATGAACTGTATGACTGTCAGACGGTAGGTCTAACAGGCGTTTACTTGATGGTGAGTGGTTGCCGTCGCATGAGCACGTCAAGAAGAAGGCACTAAGGTCAAGACACGTGTGTCTAATGACAATGAGTGCAGTAGTCTCAGTGATTGTGATAAGCACAGAGATTTTATCCACTTGAAACAAAAAATGTGAGCTCCGATATTTAAATATAGGTACCTACTGCCTTTAAATAAACCTGTAGTAGCCATTGACTTAATCATGCAAACACTTGATCAAAGCTAAAAGCTAAACCTACATTCGTTTCAGTCCTCTGCAACGGATATAGGTTTAACTTTTGGCTCCGTCCACCAGTAGACCTTTTCGGCCTATTGGTGTGTAATGTGATGTATTTACATGCAAAATAATGATATTTTATTCCATTAGAAATAGTCAAGCTGGTTGCGAATTAAACTTTTTTGAACAAACATATTAATTTACAAAAACCGCTAACGGTCGTATCTAGCCGTTAGCAACGCCTTCAACGGCAATCCTGAACTAATTCCATCAGGACGTTCCTTTGTGGGTGCTAGAGCAGTCGCGCGTTAACTTTTAAGGTAAATATTTTAATTGTCTGGTAAAACGACTTTAACTTATCGGCTTAACCTTTAGCTTTCGGCGGTAATTATGTTCATCATCATGTTTACAGCGAAAAAAGTTCAGTGCAGGAGTGGGGGGGAAGCAGCAAGTCTTTAACACTCTTGTCGCTTTGCTCGACATGTGTAGGTGAAGGGGCTTTAACTCTTAACTTGATAGGAATGCATTTCAATAGGTTTTGAATTTTGATAAGCAAATTTAATGCAAAGTTGAGTCTAGGCATACAAAGTCTTTCTTATCCCTAGCCTACGATTAAAAATCATCCCTGCGATTTTTATATCCAAACTCTTGTGAAATTGTTGATTTATACGTTTAAGAATATTTAGATACATTTATTTTATTTTAATTACGTTTAAAACTTTTGATGAAATGCATTCACCAGTTAAATCAGTGTTTGATAGCTGATGTTTGATTTATTTAGCTTAACACAGTTTCGACTAGAACCTTAAATGGTTTTAGTCGAAACTGTGTTAGGCTTATTATATACTTAGTGTTAATAAAAACAACTATGGCAAGAGTTATGACATACCTACTCCATATATCAGAACATCCATATATTTGTGAAGACTATTAAAATAATCTCAAATTCTTATTCGGTGTCTTTAAGAAAAATATACTAAAGATATTTTCAGTAGGTTGTAAGGTTGTAAGGTCATACAAAAACAACTTGCTGCAACTAATTCACTTCGTTCGAAGACGATTCAAAAATTTACTTTTTTTTAATTATAATTATGGCTTTTGTCTGAAACAAGTTTACAGAATTTTGTAATAAATAAGGTATTTTTTTTCTACTTAGTAATGACGGAAACTTATTTTTATAAACATTTCTTAAAAAAATAACTCTTGTAAAAAACATGTCGATTTATGTTTTGACTTTCTACGAAAAAAAGTGGGAGGTATTAACGAAAAATTTGGACACATATTTTTTTTTGTTTAATATACTTTTTCTCGTGAGTTAACCAACTGAATGTGTACATTTAGTTATAGAACTTACCCCATTGCCATGTTTGCTTAGTTGTGGCTTGCAGAGATGTCTCCGGTAGAAAGCTAGGAGGACTTGTGGCTGCGGCGGCTGTCTCCCGGCTTTATATCCTGGGCGGGCGGAGCCACCCGCCCCCGGCCGCCCGCCCAGCCACGATTAATATTAATTGTTATTTTTTCAGCAAACTATCTCAAACGCGGAAGTACTTTATACCCGAAAATGCTGGTAATTGCTTCCTGTGACGATATTCGAGCACTGTATTTAACTCGGGGTATCCGTTTGCTTAATAAGTTATTTGTAAGTTTAAAAAGTCAGCTGATGCGGGTTCGGTTCCTGAACATATCAAAAGTCAAATTAGGTATCAAATCGTTATGCATGAATTAAATAAATAAATATTTTTGGACATTAATTTTACACAGCGCCATCTTGTCCCAAACTAAGCAAATCTTACAATATGGGAACGAGATTACGGATATACTTAATGCTTTCATACTTTTTTGTATGTATTTGCATGATAAGTATTTATCATACAATACAATACCCAAACAGAAAAACATCTATATTAATCACACAAATGTTTGTCCTGTTTTGGAATCGAACCAACCACCTGTAGGTGGTTCTGCGCTGTAGCGCAGAAGGCAGAACTACTACCAACTGAGCTGTGAGGCTTGTTAAAATAATAAATAGCAAACCTGCCTTCATCCAAAAAGGAGGTTTTATGAATTAGGCTATTGGTACTAAGGAAAAATGGTATCTTCAATCGCCATTTTGATGCATTTGATTGATGTTTTATCATTGAAATAACAATTAAAAAAAAAACATGCCTCCCACGGTAGGTTTTCTCATATTAGGCTGTACATGTGTTCATCACTGAACTCTTCTGAAAAGGCTCGACTAATTTCGATGATTATTTCGTTTTGTTGTGTTTGAGGGGTGGGGGGGTTAGGGGGGGTCTTGGTCGTTTAGATTTACAATAGGACCCGGTAGATGACGCTGAGATCACCACGGGGTAACTAGAACGAAGTCCCGGCGTTCCACGAGTGCTGTATTGAAAATACAATCCACAAAATCGCACGGGGAACGCTCCCAAACCCATTAATTAATGTAACAAAATAATTTGTTAAATGATATCTCAATTGAAGCCTACTGTGCTTATAGCCCATAACACTTCCCTTGGATATAGCTATGATATACTTGATTTGCTGGAACTTTATATGGTGAACCATTTAAACTCGTCTATGTTTGAACATTCGCAATAAATGTTCATGAACATGACTACGAATTGAATACTAATCCGAAAAGCGAAACTCCTCCTTTTTTTGGATGTCAGTAAAAAAATAGGAACGGATTATAGGGTTCTTATAATCATGCTGACATGTGTACAATATGCCGAGGCATATTACAAACGGACGGTGCTTACAATCTAACGCTGACATACATATAGGTTTTCATCAAATCGCATGAGAGATAAAGATGCATCTCTAGCAATCAGAATGGGGGGCTGCGATCGCAATTTAGTTTTTTATGTATCTTGAATTATAATTGTTGTTAGTCATTGAAATAATAATTTCGAAAAAAAACACGCGATCTCACAAAACCCTATTTTTTATAAGTAGGTAGTGGGGCAGCTCTTAGCTCTTGACCTCTAGGCTTGTCTAGCTTTGGCCAGAACAAGGATGAGGTCTTCGATGGAGTTAGTCGAGCGAGCTTTCCCAGAAGGTACTGAATCATCCACGCGCGGGAAACCGCTTGGCACCGGACTTCGGCAGGTGGGTTAAATTAAGCCGTAACCGCTGGCAAAAGCCAACGATTCCGCGGACTAAACAGCTTGAAGTAATTCACACCTACCCAAAAACGAGAACCTTAAAAAGCTTTGCGTAAACTATGCGCTATAAAAACATTTAAGAATAGAAACAAATCAACATGTCTGCGCTAAACCTAAGTAGATAAAGGTGGGTTCGCGCTGATGAATATAAACTACCCCTTGTCTATGGCACACCCCTACAGGGGTATCTTTATAAAAGATATAAAACATCATTTTGACGCCCTCATATTTACATACTCTTTTACGGGTAGATCAAAGAACATGTTTATTTTTATAATCATACTTTTTTATGGTCCCGTGCGCTTGCAGATGGCGAAATTTAAATGAAGGTAGAAAGAATGTAATGTAAATATATTTTTTTAGAGAAAATAGGCCGTGAACCAAAACATAATCATGCTAGAAGAATAGTTATTTTATTTGTGCATGTAGTTTGGCATGGCTTGGGTTAAATTATAGTTTTAAAAACGTTGTTTGATTAGCAACGCACGAGCATCAGCCTCAAACTGATTTCTATCTAAAAATCGACAAAGTTTTTCTAAATCCACTTAGTACTGTTTCAGACAAAACTCCTGAACTAATTACGTTTTGTTTGGTCTCGGACTAACTATATAATTATGAATATTCACCGTCACACCAGTGATTCTCAAAGAATTCACAAAAAATTTACGAGGAGGACAGACAAACTCAAAAATAGTAACAATAATAGTACGATACTATATACCTTTACAGACATCGGAATCTATGATAATCATACCATAATATATTCAGTTATTGGTACTAAGGAAGACCTTTACAGACTTAGAATCTATGATTACCATACCATAAAATATTCAGTTAATGGTACTAAGCAGAACCCGGAGTACCGCTGATTTTGCTCTAACTAAAATAATCTTAACTAAGTAGTTAGTAGATCATTTCGAAGTGGCATTTCAAATTAGTACATAGATTTTCTCATAATGACTCTAGTGCATAGGTTTATTATTAAAAGGCAAATATAAATTTAAAACACCTAACAAGGCATTTTGCACGTACCAATGCGCATAATTTTTATTTTAAATTTTTACTAACTAGAGTTACGAGGAACTACAATATTGTAGGACCGAAAAATTAAATTACCATTTGTAGTTGTTTTGTTTAAGTTGCTGTTTCTAACCCATAAAGTTTAAAAATTAAATGTTTTTGATTCTGTCAGGCAACATTTTGAAGTTATTTAAATACTATATTTACGAACAAAGTGGTATGGTGGTATATCACAACAGGCAAGACTGTGTAACTTTAGAATAATTAACTCAAGGCTAACAAACCTCAAAGTTTGGGAACGCCTGGAAAATAAGTTAAAGCTTATAGCGAGATGATCTTATGCATATTAAATGCATAAGTTTCTAGTTTGTTTGGAATTTGCCGCGAAATGGCCATCCGTCAAAAGTTACGTAATTAACCAACAATTGGTGGCTTATCTGCATAAACGGTGCTGGTGAAATTACCTGCACAAAGTGTTTTTTTCGATTGATGAGACCATCGCTTCACTACAATCTCTGATGATATGCTACGATGCAGCATGATGGTTTCGGAGACACCTATTCACTCTTGTTTTAAAACACCCGAGACACTCACCACTACTTATACGAGTACAGTACGAAAGACAGAGGACGGCAATGAATCATCAAGTCTAGTCTACTAAATAAGACCTCAAAAAAAGAGGGGACCCTTCTAACACAGGTTTTCCAAAACTTAACAGAACATCCTACCTACCCCTAGTTTAAATAATTTAACTTGTAAAGAAATATGATAATGATAAATGATTTATTGGTCTGTGAGGTGCAAGTACTAAGGTCTAATGCAGTAATAGTATCACAGATTCTACCTAGTAGGTATATAGACACTTAGTTCTAAAGCATGCATTATACAAAGTGTTTCATTAAATTAAATCTGAGAATGATCAATTAACAAATAGTAAGTAATAAAAACAAATAATTCCAAGAACCAATTGCATGTCAATGATATGAGTAAGATTTAAATTGTGTCAATTAATAAGTAGTCGATAGTTTGTCAAAAATTAAAATTCATAGTCAAAACATTAAAATTTATATGTCATTTAAAAAATCATTCACAGAGTAATAAACTTTTTGCGTTAGATATTGAGAGAGTGCATTTTTAAACATATTTAAGTTATTAATGGCTCGTATAGATGACGGAATTTTGTTATAGATAATTGGTGTCATACAGAACACACTCTTACGCAAGAGCGCTGTTTTAGATTTGTGATGATGTAAAGTACCCTCGCGACGAGTACCGTTTGGGTAAAATTTAAAGGAGATTGGATTTTTCTTAACATAAACAGCAATTTCCAGAATATAAAGAGATGGCAGGGTTAGAATCCCCCACTGCTTGAACACATCTTTACAGGAGTCCGTCTGTTGCATACCAATCATAGATCTAATGCATTTTTTTGCGCTATAAAGGCCTGCGACTTGTTGGTTGAGTTGCCCAAGAAAATAAGGCCATACCTAAGGATCGTGCGATGTACGATGTGTAAGCGCGGCTAAACCGGCATTTATGCAGAACGTTGTAAAGTAGGTGCGGCTCGAAGTGGCAGTGAAGGTTTTGGGGACATTTTGACATTTATTACTCTCTCCCTCTTGATACCGAGAATGGAAATTAAACGCACATACTGAAACCTTGGATATTTGGCATATATTATCTAAAAGTTAGATAATAAATTGAAGATATTCGTTTTTGTACGCAGAAGGTACCTATTCTCTCCTTTGGTCGCCTCCTACGTCGTTGAGCTGAATTTGATAGGTTCTAGGTCTACGCGTAGCTAGAACGGCTACGACGTGCTACGACGTAGCAAATAGGGCTACGACGTAGCAAATATTGCTACGTCGTAGCAATTACAGCTAGGATCTACGACGAATGTTATATGAGCCATATCAGCTGGACCTAAGACCTCTGAACTCGGTTTCATTTCGGTTTCAATAAAAATGGGGTTTTTCATGGACTTGGCAAATAAATAAAATGAAGCGATAAAATATTTGGAAGAAAAATTCCCATTTTTTTTTAAAACGATATAAAACAGAGTTCGATGATAGGCGAGCTAAGCGAATCAAAGGGAAGCACCACCATTGGGAATGGTTGGTGGTAGCAATAGTTATAAAGTAGAAATGACCAGCTGGCCTATCACTTTACTCTGTTTAATTTCGGATTCAATTGAATGCTACACCAACTACAGCGACTGTCACATCTCAGCTGCGGTAGTCGAAATCGGCCAGGACATCATCATCATCATCATTTGTAGAATTGTATTGTTTCAATGAAGTTTTCAATATGCATAGTGATCTTGACTGAGTCGTGTACACTTGATTATAGTATTTATCGCTACGTCACTAAACAGTGCGAACAGGGCCCTAGGCTGCCCGCTCGTCCAGACCTTTTATTTTATTTATAATTGAAATAGTCATCCGGATAAAATTTACAGGGAGTCTGTTATGGTGGATTGCTTTACTTATTTTTGATATTATTTTGTGACGTAATAATAGAAAGTGAGACGTACCAAGAAACGTAATTTTTGTTTGCTTTATCGTAGAAATTAGAAAATTTAGTGGGTTTGGTTCAGACCAATTTGTTTTTTAATGAACGTCGAGGAAGCGCTTGGTCTTCATCGCACCTGGTGTCAAGTTATGATAAGGCCAAAGTGGAAACGTACTTCACCCGGAATCCTTAACAGACTGAGGTGTTAAGCTTCTTTTAAAAGTATGTGTAATCTTTCCAGAGCGATACACATTTGATTTGGATCCAACGTTCGGATTGAAAGGCTTACATATCACATTTTACAGCATCGAGATATCGTCACTACGCCATATCTCGATCTCTTCCAATATGGAGTTATTAGGAATTCTTCGAGTTTATCATGTGAAGTATCTTGTTGACATACATTTGTGGAATGTATCCAGGTATTAAATTGGATTCTGTTTCGATATGCGTGTACTCCAGATTTCACGCGAGGCGGAAAAATCTTGATATTTCACATTTCTACGTAAATATGTAAACGCATTTTCTAATAATTTTATTGCCTCTGTGAGGAGAGCTCGGAGAGGATCCTCCAGCCTCCCTGGCTAGCTACCACCATCTTACCTGAGTCTGTCGCCATAACAACAATTCTAAATGGTTGTGTTCCGGCATTCGATGAGAGCGGTAAGACAGCCAGTTCCTCAGACTGTTGAGGAGTCCGGGTGAAGTGCGTTTTTATCTGCTTCCTTATCATATCTTGAAAGCTGAGTTGAAGCTCTTCCACGTCTTACAATAAAAAAATGTTTACTAAAAACAAACAATAACAATATCCAGACTAATGTTATAAATTCAAAAGGGTCTGTATGTTTGTTTGGTACAAATAACATCAGAAAAGCCCAGTCGAGCTCTACCAATGAAATGTTGTTATTTTGTACCGTATATAACTGTTTTGTTACATGTAATGGGTAAGCTTTTGACCTCAAGGCGCATACAGGCAAGAATGAGGTCTTCGATTGCTGAAATTAAGGCTGCTGTCATGTTACCACCACACGGTTGATGTTACATTTAAAAACGTTACATCATCCACGTGCGGATGATAATTTACATACCGTCTGAAATTCCAACTATAGAACGCTGACTGTTGAATAATTCAAAAGTGAAATATCATCGTACATTTATAGCACTAAGGAGACAAACAAGCATACGGTTCTCCTGATGGATAGCAGTTCCCGTGGCCTTTGGACTCTCGCAGCACCAAAGACAAAAGTCACGCGCTGCTCTCTAAAAGGTCTAAACCGCACTTTTTGAAACATTATTTACTGTAGCTTCTAGGGAAAACCTCTCAGGCAGAACGTTCTACAATTGGTTCTGTAAGCGTAAATCAGTATACCTATTATTATGTAAAATATTTTTAAGGCACTCGTACAATGAAACACGCTTTATAAAGACCCAATTATCCTTCACAAGCCCGTTTCTATTACACAACTGCGTTCCGCCATTAACTTTATTCCTAACCTAACTGAGTACCTACTGACGTAAGAACTCAGTAGGTTGTGAGACTTAAATTTAGAAACACCATGCGTTTTTAATTCAAATTCTTTACTGACAAAATTATTTTTTAAGCTGACTAACCTGATTTTATAACCGCCTCTGTGATCTAGTGGTTCAACCCACTGATTTCAGATCTAGAGGTCCCGGGTTCGATCCCCAGGGGAGTACAATATTGTGCTCGGTTTGGTTGGTGGTACGGATATTGCACGTGTGAATGGATTGAATATTTACCTGTATTGAGGTATATCTAAATGAAAACGTTACGTAGATCTAATTTGAATGTCAACCAAACATACATAAAAACGTATTGTAAGTACATTATTTCTTATCCTGTTTCCATATATAAGCTATGCTTAGTTTGTGGCGTTATTTCATTTAATTCCATTAATTTTAATTTCTTACTGCACTAACAGGTTAAACAAAGCATGCAGCAGGCAGTTACATATAGATCGATCACTCTTATATTAGCACTATTTATACACACTACTTAATCGGATACACAATTATCTATAAATACTCAATTACTTAACTTATGTCTAATTATTCTTATAAATTTTTAGCTCAAAAAATACTTCACTATTATTCATAAAGAAATTCAGCTTAAAAAAATAGATGAGCCCTAAATTTATACTTATACTTATAATATATAGATTTATACTAAACCAGAGGTACTATAGACCTGTTTTCAGGGTAGCTTAGGGCCCTTAGTGCACTAGGATTTTGGGAAATTCCTACTAGGACCACGGGAAAGAAGTCCCAGGCAGCCACTAGTTATGTTTATGTAAGTAATTATGTTGGTGACCATTACAGCGATAGTATTATCAATGGATCTCTTTACATAAGCTTAGTCAATTAAATATTATCGGTGAGTAATGGAAAACTGAAGGCTCCAGATAAGTGTGATATCCGATTTCCGTTAGGTTTTTCATAATTATATATATGACATGTACCTACCTGTTTTCAGTTTTATATGTTGTGTAGTGTGCTATTTTACGTGCATAATAAATAATAATTATTAATGAATATTACAGGACATTCATATCACACAGCGCCATCTAGCCGCAAACTTAGCAAAGCTTGTAAAATGGGTAGGTACTAGATAACGGAGAGAAGATTTAGACACTATTTATTATATGTAAATACATATCAGTAGATACAAATAGATCAATCATCTAAATTCATCACACTAATGTTTGTTCCGGGTGGGAATCGAACGCACAACCTCCGGCGCAGAAGTCAGAGCTACTACCAACAGATCTGCAGGCTAGACTAGAGAGACGCGTGCAGTCACTTCTGTAAAATTAATAAATATAAAAATAAAACTGGTTATTTCGGACATCAGTAACCATGAAGGTGTTAGATGACACGAACAAAATAAATAAAGAAAATTGAAAATTAATTTTAATAAAAAGCGGAAATCCGTCCCAATTAAATAAATTAAATTAAATAAAATAAATCCATTAAAAAAATCGAGGATAAGCTATTGCTGCTTTAACAACAAAATTAAAAAAACATGAAAGAAACGTGTTTCTGTAATAGTGGGTCGGAACCCAAGGTGTCGGAACTTGGCCAGTGTATTCAGATGCACGCAGCTAATTATGTTAAACTCGATACACGCACGATCTAGTGGCGCTAGTCTAGCGGAACACATCGGTATTCATGGCCTCATATAAATGGAAACCTCCACATCACCATTCGACGCCATGGTAATGAGGTGGTGTCGCGACCCCTTCAACCAGCATACCTACTCCCGGAGATTTTATGATTTTATTATAGAAAAAACTTGCCGTAGAGCGACTCCTTCAACTCAGCAACAACATCTCCAAGGATATCGTAAAAGCCGCTTAAGGGATCTCACCAGAACGGCAGTAGCATCCTTTTTATTATCTACACCTTTATTGCGATCACCAATACACCGGCCAAGCGTGGTGATTATGCCAAAAAAAAACCTCCAGCTTTGGAGGAAGCTCTGTCCAGCAGTGGAGACCAAGGGGCTGTTGATGTGACTAGAGAAAGTCTCGGGATTACGCTAAAGTCATTCCGAAGGAATTAAAAAATACTTTTCTTAGTCGGACCTCTAGGCATTTCCAAAAAAAGTGTCTAGGACTTCTGGTTCAGGCTGTGCGTTGATTGTCAGTCAGTCAGTCAGTCACAAGACGATTTTATGAAATAAGATAGTATTTAGTCCTCATCGAATCCTCTAGCACAGAAATAACCTGCAAGTTGCAGTTGTTTTTATACACTTCTCGATAAAATTCTGTTAAAACGAAAAAATAATGAATTTCTTTGCATAAGAATGACTTATTCATTGTAAAACGGCTTTGAGAGGAATGGAATTTATAATAGGATCGAGTGATAAGCTTCTGTTGTTTTTACAAAATCTTCCTCGTTTGGGAAGACGACTGCAAGCTATTACTTAAGTTGGTAGAACAAAGCCTTAGATAAAAAAACAAAGGATATCGAAGAAAGTAGTGGCATATTTTGTCATGCGATGCTAGTAAAAGATAGCAACATATCGTATTACTGTTTTACAAACACATAACAACTCTCTGATGAAATGAAGGCTTAAAATGCCAAGTAAGCTACCGTTCGTTACGACCTCGACAGACAACGATTAACTGTTTTAGAACTGCTGTTCCGTTGAGTTTTGGTGGAGTTTTAGGTAAGACACATCCGGGCGGAGGGTGCGAAATACTTTGTTTTTTTATCAAATAAAAAAAAAACATTTTTTTTTTTTTTTATGAGATAGATAGGCTTGCGTTTGACTGCATCTCGCAAATAGCATCTATTACTAACCGATCAACCAGGCTGTCCACCTAGGTGGTCGGTTGATATTTTTTTTTCTTAACCGACCACCTATACAGTTTGTTCGTTAGTAATTAACATTTTAATTACTAACCGACCACCTATATTTAATTAATGGTTTGTTGGTTGATAATATAATAGTAGTTCGCCCCGAACTGAGATCCCGTGATGTCTGGTTTGAGTTGGGTATTTTTATTTTTTTCCACGCAGATTATTTCTCAATTAGAACGTAATTAACAAACGACCAAAGTGTGCTTTCATTACACCTTATTTAAGCACTCTTTTTCTCAATCTCTCTTTATTCACCTGAATATCCGAGACACTCTCTTGTTGCTAAATCTAAAATCTACCCTTAATAATCTAATTTACGACATCACTTTACGACATCCGTGGGCTGGAGCCTACGGATGTCGTAAAGTCAACCAAGGGGCTTCAACAAAAAGGCAACGTGCGCACCAAACTGACCGCCAAGCGTGGTGTTTATGGCCAAATCTAACAGTTGGTGGACAATAATTTTCTGTTGTGAGATATGCGCAGTCCTATAAGTAATTCTTGCATTTTTTCGACGCCCTTGGTTTGAATCTCATATTTACATATTCACTCAATAGGGTATATTGAACGCTTAATGTAAATACAGGGGTGGTTTCAGCAAATAAAATAAAAACAAGTTATCCCTTTTTAACAGTATATCCTACAAGACATTATTAAGCGTTTTACCTTAATAAAACGCCCCTTTCTTAAAAAAACACCCCTATTAAAAAGCTAAATCTATATTTTATGAATGTGCCGCTACTCTTACAAATGATACCCCACGTGCCAAAAAACTTCATGTCTCAAATAACACCCCTATTTATCAAAATCTACCCAAGTGTCAAAAAAATCCTCATACATATTGATGTGTATTAATATAATCTCCGCATATTCATGTTGAATTGATCGGATCAGCCATTCAAAAGATATGGGCGAAAAATTGTATTTCTTTTCACCCCAATATCTCAAAAAATACCCCACTTTTCAAAAATCCCCCGCGACAATCAAATTCTATTTACGTTATCTCTTTTCAGTTTAAATTTGATGAAAATCAGATAACCCGTTCGAGGGTTATTCCGTCACAAACATTGCCACATACATACATACATACATACATACACACATACATACAGTGCCGGATTTCCTGACTTAACTGAGAGATCTCGTTCGCTTCGCTCCCTCGATCAACAAATATTGTTAAATTGAGTATAGGTATGTATGTTTGTCGGCCACTGACTTTTCAAGAAAAACTAAAAAATAGTTTGAATTCTTTTTAATGCAGAACTATTTTTGTTAAATCAAGCACTTAGCTCCTATATGACTTTTAGATAACTATCACAGTACTACGGTACGGTAACTACTCTAAAACTATTCGGATTAGACTCACCGTCCTTAGTTGAAGAAGTAAAATGAAAGCTATGACCAAGATCTACGTTTTCAATGACAGCTGTCAAAATTAAAACGGCAATATCTCTGAGACTACTCGTCCTAGGCTCTCCGTTCTTAGTTCATATGAAGGCTATGACCAAGATCTACATTTTCAATGACAACTGTCAAATTTCAAACGGCTACATCTTTAAAACTATTCGTATTAGACTCTCTGTTCTTAGTTCATTTGAAAGCTATGATCAAGATCTACATTTTCAATGACAGCTGTCAAACTTAAAATGGCAATATATCTGAAACTACAGGTCCTAAACTCCCCGTTCTTAGTTCAAATGAAAGCTATGACCAAGATCTACATTGTCAATGACAGTTGTCAAACTTCAAATGGCTATATCTCTGAAACTATTTGTATTAGACTCGCCATTCTTAATTCAAATGAAACCTATGACCAAGGTCTACATTTTTAATGACAGCTGTCAAAACTACATCTGCCATCTGAAATGTAGTTATCTTTAATTTAAACTACAGACGTTACTACGTTTGTAAGGTTTGTCTAGTAATTTTAGAGATATAGCCGTTTGAAGTTTGACAGCTGTCAAACTGAAAAGCTGTGAAATTGGATATATAGATCTCGAACATAGCATTCGTTTGCTTTGAATGGTAACATAATATATTTAACATTATGTATTTTGATCTACGTTATATAATATATAATGATATGTAATCGTTTTACTAGTGGATAATCCCATTCTCGTGGGAATATCGGGATAAAAAGTGTGCTTTGTCCAGAATATGTCTACATTCCAAATTTGGTGGCCGAACTCCCAATACATACTCCCAATTTAACAATATTTTATTCAATAGAATTTACTGAATAAACTATAAACTATAACCTTTTTTTTTCAACTTTTGCAAAGTATTTACAAAGTTGATATACCTAATTGGAAAAAAAATCGAATTTATTAGTTCAACGAGTTGAACTTTTAAAAATTGCTAAGCGGTTTTCGTCCTTTAATTTAAGTGTTGTTTTTTTATATCGTCCCAGCCATACAGTATTTTAATATAGGTCACTTAAATAAGTTGTCAGTCAAATCTTTCAGCTCACGAGGACTCAACGTGACCAGTAAATCAATTGTAACTGTGTGCTAAGTGTGGGTTATAATTGAAGATCACTCGATGAGCGTTTGCTCACCGTGAATGGTGACTAAGTTAAACCAACCAAATGTATAATGACATTTACCACTATCTGGTCGCGTTGTACCATGGACCAATTTAAAATAGGCTGACAGCGTTTCTATCGAGCGTAACTTGATAATTAGTTACTTTCTAAGGCGTAAGATGTCACTAAATGTTCCAAATCCAGAATTAAAATATGATATTTCTGAACCATACTGCCCTTCTCGTTCAAATCAATACAGTAAGATGGCGCTGTTTCTGCTTTTTATGCGGCGGCGGCGGCGTTATTTCCCCGTTTAACGGTACCTACCTAGTAGGAAGCTAGGTACCTTGCTACCTAATTGATTGAAGACTAACAAATTTATTTATCAAGAAGGCTTTTTTTATTGGAACTTAAACCTCATTTTTAAGGAAATATGCTGCTAGAAGATTGTAGGTAAGATAGGCAGGTTTAAGTAGGTAGGTACTATCTACTCACAAAACAAAATATAAAAATATCTTATCCCTATTTAATTCTAATTATAATTTATTGGTGCTTATTTACGTACTTACTCACTCTACTTTCATTGTGAAAATCCAAGCGATGGGAAGTGATAACTTTACGAACGCGTAAAGTAGGGGGAGTCCCGGAGATTTGAACCACTTTTTACATAAACAATCGTGACATTTACCTCGACTGATTTAGGAACTCTGACCTAGCGGTGTGCGATATTTTAGGTATTTGATCATCATTTTATGGCATTTAAATTGTAGTGAATCACCAAATTACAATTTATAATAGTTCCAATAAAAAATGGGATTTGGCTCAAGTCTCCCCAAGTGTAGGGAGATTTAATCAGGGGTCTGGGGAGAGTTGACCATACCTTATCATGACATCAAATAAAAACGTATATACTTAATTAAATATTTTATTGTATACAAAATGAACTAGATTGTAACATAGGCATAGTTTAAAGTTTTATATCTTACTTTTGTCAGAGTTAACAGTAATAACATATTATTAATACAAGATCTCTTATTCTTTTACTAACTAACTACAATCAACCTCAATTATTTTGGTAATGACAATGCAAAATCACGATTTAATACATTTTATGCACTTTTATACTGGCTGCCTTTATCTTCCAACAATTTAAATTTTCTTGCGTCGTTGTTCTTGTGAATTCCATATTAAACAGCTGTTTTTCGAATAAAAATTCCGTGATAGTATTTTCTAGCTCTGCAGTTGTAACTTTTTTTTTTCACCATCTTTTGGTTTATACCTATTTGAATGGCATTCTTATCTGCGAGTAAACAATAAGATAGAAGATAAGTTGAGTAGGCATTACTTAATATTAAATCGTCGTGCAACGCACAGACCAAACCAGTTATTGAAATATATCTCTGGTTTTGGCTTTCTTTTGTTGTGTTGGGATGCACTAAGCAAGGATTTTAGCAAATTTCCTCTGGATGACGGGAACGAAGTCCCGAGCGTTTCACTGGTTGTTAAGAGGAGACTTGAACCACTGGTCATTTCTCCCAATAGGAAGGCGGGTCAAGCCCGCAAACACTTTTTATCGTTCCATTGTTAATAAATTTAAATACTTGATACACTGGTATTTATTACTAATAAAATATAAAACTACAATAGTTAGGCATCTTGCGCTCGCGAATTACGTTTCATATTAATTACACTAGATGGCGATGTGCAAATTTCATACAAATCGTGGCAAACGCTAACGCGATCGAGTAGGTATGGAGCAATATTACAATCCGCAACTAAGCTACGAATGACTAACCACTATATCAGGTGGTCGGTTAAGAAAAAAAATGACCAACCGACCAACTAGGTGGACAGCCTGGTTGGTCGGTTAGTACTTAATAGACGAAGAATAGCGTATAAAGTTTCTAAAAGTAAAGGACTGTTTTCGTTCCATCTAATGATGTCTTCATCTTTTATAAAGTGAAGCAACGATTTAAACAGAAATGTATAAAGAAAAAATCAATAAAAGGTTGGCAGTTTCGAATAAAATTGTAAAACAACAATTTGAAATAAACTAAAATATGCTAATAAAAGAACATAATGTTGTTTACAAATTAATAAACGAAATAAGTTGCAAACTATACTTAACTAGAAAAATAAATCCTTATTTATTATATTTTTCAGGGTAGTAACTGAGGTATTAAAAATATCAATACTATTATCTACTTTTGCCAAGATATTGAACGCAATACAAGCTCTTATTACGAATGCATTTTGCCTATAATTCGTCTTAACTTGGGGTACATAAAGTACATTAGGGTTTCTTAGAGCGACCCTGTTCGTGCGTAATCCTAAAAGTTCCAGTAACTCCGAGCAGTCTACCTTGCCATTTGCTATGCCCAAAAGAAACGACAAATCAGAAATTCTTCTCCGTTCAAAAATAGAATGGAAATGAAATTTACGGCATCTAGTAAGGTAGTCAGGAAGAAAGATTTTAGCTAGATATCGAAAAAATCTTCTCTGAATTCCTTCCTACCGTGATGTATATAAGTCATAACAAGGGTTCCAAACTTGACACGCGTATTCTAGGTGGCTGCGTACAGACGCACAATACAAGATTTTAATTGTTTTAATATTAGAAAATTCCGACGACATTCGCAATACGAAGCCCAGTGCAAGGGATGCCTTATTTACTATTTTATCTATATGATCATCGAAGAGAAGCTTATTGTCAAAATAAACACCTAAATCTCTGATGGTATCTACTCGTGTGAGCAGCGTATTACGAAGAGTGTAATAAAATTTTATGGTTGTTAGTTTACGAGTGAACGAACACATATACCTAACATTTTGCTACAATTAATTCCAACTTATTACGAGTACAGTAATTTTGAAATCTTATAAGGTCGTCCTGTAGGCGATTCGCGTCACTGATTGACTGTATCTTATAAATAATTTTCATGTCATCGGCATAAAGTAGGATTTTAGAATAAAGGAAACAGGATGAAATATCATTTAAAAATATGGTAAAAAGTAAGGGTCCCAAGAACGATCCCTGTGGAACCCCCGAGGGAATATACATAGACGATGAGGAATATCCACTCAATACAATTGTTTCAAACTTTCACACTTTTTTTTGTAAATACATACTTAATATATTATACAACACCCAAACACAGAACAAACATTTATATTCATCACACAAATGTTTGTCCTGAGTGGAAATCGAACCCACAACCTACAGCGCACAAGGCAGAGTTACTTCCAACTGAGTTATGAGGCTTGTTGTATATAAAAAAATACTGTCCAGAAAGAGGTTTCGTCCACTTAAGAGATATTTATTTAACACAGCGTCATCTGACTCCAAACCCAGCACAGCTTGTTATATTGACAAACTTCTCCCAAAGTCAAAAACAAATATTTTTAGTCATTAAAATTTTTTAGGATCATTTTGGAACATAAAATCTACCGCCTGTTCGGAATCGCGACTAGCACACAAGGAGAATGGCAAGAACCTCGGGCTAGTAATGACGTTCCTTACTTTATTTTATTGTATTTTTAATATTGGTTTTACTATATACATCATACATATACTACGGTACCTAATGATAGACTGAAATAAATAAGATTACCTATTTAGTTTGATGAAGCTTAGATATATTCTTAGCAACTTTTTTTTTTTTTATTGTACGACGAGGAAGCGCCTGGCCCTCATCTCACCTAATAACAAGTTAAGACAATGCCGAAGATGGAGGCGCACTTTACCCGGAATCCTCAACAGTCAGAGGAACTGGCTATCTTACCTCATCAAATAAATGCCGGAACACAACATTTTTAAATAGAATTGTTTTTGAACCAAAAACATCTACTATGGTTGGAATCACTTTCCAAATTCTCCTACTCTTAGAAGTGTTCGCCCCTGGATATTATTTTCTGTTAGCCCTTCTTTCTTTCTTTTTTTAATTTAGATGCAGGAATCCTAAACATTTCCGGGAAAGAGTAGGGTTAGGCAATCTTAGCTCTTTAACACAAAAAACATATTATGACCTTTTTGTATTACCAGACATTTTTGTACGTATCTGTTTAAATTCCAAATGTAGGTACCTAGATATATTTTAAACACCTACGTAGCCCTTAAAATGGCTTTAAGGTTTACAATGGGCATACCATGAGTTACTTTAGTAAAATGGTCTGACGTCACTACAGAGTTGACCAAAGAATACTCCACATCTCTCACTCCTTATAGGAAATCAGTGATATATTTTTTTTATTTAAGGTTGTAAGTTCGAGGGTGACATAATCAATTTGATTAAACCCTCGACAGTAAATAATTTTCACTCCTGAGAGTTTCGTACCCGTTCGATTTTTTGTATCACATACATTTTAGCTCTTCGATTTCCGCTTGAGGCTGTACAAGTTTGTACCTACCTACATATATTTTTCTGTGCTTCACGAGCTATAGAGTAGGTCCAGGTACAAAAATGGTAGCACACAGAAGTGCAAACAAAACAAAAGATATATTAAATTGATCAGTATAATCAGCAGCAGACAAGTCTTCAATTCCACCGCACTTCCAGAGTCCCGTTCGATCCAGTCCCGGTAGGACGATACTCGCGTGTACAACGTCGTCATATCAAAGTTCTTCCCGCTGACGATTCCTGCAAGCACATCTCCCCCCCTTCCGACAGGGTCCGAGGCCTCCGAACACGCCAAAGGTCCTCCCGAATCGCCGAAAGCCACGTCACTGACCTTCGAGTCAGTGCAGATAAAAGTATGCATGTCCATACCCCAAAGTGTGGAGCATTTCCACTGAGTCATCGTGTGAATTCTCGCTATCAACATCACTGGAGTATTCAGATCGCTGCGACTCACGTGAGCCTTCGTCCCGAAGCCAGCAGAGTAACAACTGTCGGAGTAGTCGGTCCTTATCGTAGCCGGAGGAATCGAGTTCACAGAACTCGTGAATTTGAAATCGGATTTCACGAATACTAGTGCTATATCATGAGTAGGGAAGAGAAACTCCGAATGCACCACAACGTAGTGTATCATCCTCCATTGCGAGTGTTCGGTTGTCTCTGTCTCTCTCGAGTGGACGATATCGTTCCTCATGCTGCCGGCGACGAGACGGAGGAATCGTGGGTTGTTTAAGAGGAAGAAGTTGTTGCCTTCGAAGCAGTGAGCGGCGGTTAGGATCTTCGCTTCACTGATAATGCTACCGCCGCACAGGTTAGTCCACAAGATCCTGTCTTCGTCGAGTTTTGATGTGGCTTCTTTAATAGAGACCATGTAAGGCACCTGCCCCTTGTACGCCGGTTTCCCGTTCACTATTACAGGTTTCACGAAGTAGGGAGAGTATTTGAGAGACGTGATGACTCGTCCGTCGTAAGCGCATACTGAGATTTCGATCAACATTGTGAAAATGAGAATTTGCATTGGCTTTTTTATTGTAATGTAAACATAAGAATTTCATGATGATTGAAAGTAATGGAGGTTGACAGATGACGTGACCATAGAAAAAAAATGCGATTATGTTAAGTTGATATTTGGTGACGTAAAACTCTATGGTTTCGTCCCTGACATCTTGAGCACTGAAGGGTTTCATCCGTTCAGTACTAAGTACCCAGCATGCGTGAAGGCTAAAAATAGAACGAATCAGTTTTGTACAAACAGATCCACAACTTTTTCACTACCAAAGCCTGGATCTCGAGAGGTTCACCTACTAAGGGGTAGTCAGGTGCACGTGCCAACGGTTTCCAAGTAGGTACCTAGCTAGTATTCAATACGTGACAAATTGCAAGGCCATCGCTTAGCGGAATACGATATAATGCCGCTTTCTTCACGACATACGCTTATGCGTATGTCGTGAAAAAACCTGGTTCGTTGAGTGCTGCGAAACCCACAAGGTTCTGCTGTTAGAACGCTCTCAGCGAAAACTGTTTTTTTCCAAATAACTCTACGGAAGTCGATACCATGCAATTATCACACTAATATTATAAAAGCGGACGTTTGTGTGTATGTTTGGATGGATGTTTAAATACTCCTTCACGTCAAAACTACAGAAAGGATTCGGTTGAGATATGACCGAAGTCTGAGGTATCAAACATAAAAAAACAACTGAATTGAGAACCTCCTCCTTTTTTGAAGTCGGTTTAAAAGAGCTGTGTGGCCAAGTGGGTATGGGCAGTTCAGTTCTGGAGGTTGTGAGTTTTAAATTCAGTCGTGCAATGTACATTTCGATTTTTCTGAAGCATAAGCTTCAGAAAAATCGAAATGTGCAAGAAGTGTGCAAGAAGTGCTAGTTTATAGTAACCTACTTTAATTTTAGGTGTCAATAAGGTCGAATATTCAAGGAAACAATTCCATAGATAGTATTTTTTTGTCAATTTGACATAAACCGTTGACTCTACTTTCCCGCAAACTGGGCCCAGCCAACGATACTACTATATGCCGCCAAGAACCCAAGAAGAAACTGTTGCGGAAAATGATATTCGGAGAAGACCTTACGTCATGATATCTCTCGGCAAATCCTACATAGAGCAAACTAGGCCGTGGCGGTCGCGGCTTAAGAATGGGCCCCTCCAACTGATGGACGTCGTAAAAGCCAACTAAGGAATCTCACTAGAAGAAGGGCAGCAGCTTCCTTCTATGGGAGACCAGCCCAAAACGGGTAAGCTAAGGATGTAAGTAAAAATATCCAGTTTCTTTATATTTGGCAATCTTTTATTCAACTATAACAGTTATTTATTTATCTTTCTTCTATTAAACAGTCTGAAACTTAAAATAAATCTTCATTTAGTACATAAAGGTAACTAAAAACAAAACCCTTCGAAAAACCCGTTTTGCCCGGAGGGGGGCCTAAAGCGGGTAGGCCTTATGGGTAAAACGGGTAGCGATCAAAATAGTGAGTTTATTTAGGTTAAGGAACTAAATTATCACAAAATAGAATAATCATAATAATTAGTTTTGGGTTAATGCTTTGCACAACCTTGTGATCAGTCTATTTTATAGATGTGATTTTTAAAATTTGTTAAATAAAAAAAATCACGTCTATTCTTAAGTTAAATCAAGTTTCTCGTTCCATGATGCGTTAGTTGTTTTTTATTTTGTATTTACCATCTAAAAAATTTTAAACAAATAAAATGGAAAACATAAAAAAAACACCCGATTTGGTCCATTACATTACTTATTCTCTTCTACCCGATTTGCCCAAAGGCATAACTTTGTTTTTGCACACTCATAACTTCGAAACTTTCATATCAGACGACAAACACCGTACCGATTAGAAAGGTCCACCATAGCCAAATAATTATTACTAAAGTAGAAGGCACATATCACGAACCAAAATCGACTAATCACCAATGAAAAATCACAAATTATTTTATCGAAACCAGCAAAATTATTTGTTTACACATTACCTTGCAATCGCTTCATCCGTCGATGCGATGAGACTGCCTGTGATCGGCTAACGCCTGGACAACCTTTGTGCATAAACACAACCAGTCTCACGCAAGTGGCGCGAAATTTAAAAAGCTTACCCGATTTGGGCGGGTAACCCGGTTATCTACATTACACTTATACTGCGACCACCAGTCCGCTTGCCGAGCGTGGTGATTACAGCAAAACCCTGCAGCGTTGGAGGAGGTTCTGTCCAGCAGTGGACACTAATGACTGCTGACGTGATCCAAGGAGCTAGCAAATGAAGCCGCTTGTAAAATAGTTAAAGTGTTGTATGGAAAACGTTAAAATACCATGCCCTTGACGCCAATTTGTCTTACCCCAAACAGACGGGTGATAATTAAGGGTGCCCAATCAAAATTACCAAGTTCTTTATCAGTCGTTTTTCATCGCCTTAAAGGCGCCAGATTCCAAGCATCAGATGCCATTTCCGAGGGATTATAATACTTACAGAGAATTTGTTTTGATTTGTTGCTGCTTTTTGGTATCAACCCATTGAGTGAAGCTATACTACCTACATCATCATCATTACAGCGTATTGCTTTCTTTTAAGGCATATAGTATAATAATAATAATCATAAGCAGTATGCCAGAGTAGAGCTCCTTGTAAACGGACTGGTCCGGGGAAGTACTACCACCATATACCTAATTCTGTTTGCTTGTTCCGGCTCCAAGTTGTATAAAAAAGCCATCCGCTGAGAAACGTCACCACAAATAGCAATAGCGATGTGGAGTCAACGAACCCGTCCAACCCTGAAGTGGTTGGCCTTCATCTCACCTGGTCACAAGTTGAGATAATGCCGAAGGTGGAGGCGCACTTCACCCGGAATCCTCAACTAACTGAGGAACTGGCTATCTTACCTCTAAATAACAAAACACATAATTTTTTCAGAGTTGTTGTTATGGCGACAGAATAAGGTATAATGGTGGTAGCTAGCCAGGCGGACTAAACAAAGTCCTACCGCCAACCAAACCAAGCACCAATTGTACCTCCCTGGGGATCGAACCCGGGACCTCTTGATCGGATATCGGTTGGCGACCCACTTGACCACGGAGGTAGTTCTAGATGATTTAGAGGGCATAAGTACTTAACACCAACCAACTAATTCACAATAATACCAGCCCTGACACCTTTGAGTGTATAGTGTAAGGATATTTTTTTATATCTACGAATAAAAATGAATGCATAGCTATAAAATATTTATTAAATCATCAAACAATAATAAATTGTTCCGTAAAAAACATAGTGGCATTATATACCATGCTTTAAACGTATATATGACATATTAACATTATTTAATACTATTATATGAATATTTATTACAATTTATATAAGATAATCATATCATGTGAGCAGTTTAATATATATGTAAGCAAATAAAAATATATTTTATACTGATTAATTCTAAGTAATTTGGCTAAAGATATTGTATGCAATTGTGTCAAATTTTGTAATACCAATGTAATACTCATAGCTGTAAAATGACCACCAATATTTTATTTTATGTTGTAAGTTTTTCAAATTAATGAATACATAATGTAATATTTTCAATGGTTACGATTTCGTCCTTCCAATTATCAGTAGCATAGCCATAGGATATAAAAAATAAGTATTTTTTACCGTCTTAATTATTTTCGTGTTGAATGATCAGAGGTAGGTTATTGGGGAAGACATTTCGTCACATTCAGACACCTGCGGTCTTTAATTCATAGTACCACTAAAAATTAACACCTAATGATAGTAATCAATTCACTATTTAATTCCAAGTTATCTTAACACCTAAAAATTAATTACAAAATATTTAATCGCGAAGCATTAGAAATAATATTTTATCAAGATTTTCTTAAAAATGTCACAATACTTTAAAAATCCTAACAAGAAAAGTGATAATCCATTTTGTTTTTCAACTAGGTGAATGAAAAAATTTACAAATGTTATAATGACACCAAAATTCACAACCCGCGACGGGACTCGAACCCGCTTCTTTTTCAAGCCGGAGACGCAGAATCCGAGATTTTTTGTGTCATACATATAACATTTGTGCCATGTTTTTTGTATGTTAAGTGCAATCACTTGACATACAAAAATAAGAATTAAAAATGATTTTTGACAAACGCCTTCCAATTCTTTAATAAATGCGTAAATAATGCTCTTCTTAAAGTTATAACTTAACTAATAATATTACCAAAGTTACATATTTCAATACATTGAATATATTTTTTCTGCGTTTTTTTAGACAACTTTGATGCGTAACTTCCTAGAAGTGTGAAAGAAAATGTTAACCATCGAATAACAAAGACAAACAATCGAAAATGTACGTAAGTAAACATTTAATTATCACTATTGTAGTAACATTATTTAAAACTGAAAATACGATCAATTTGTGATCAAATAGACTGATGGACGTGCCATTTCTAAATGAAATAAAAACTACGTTTGTATCGGAGGGTGGTACTACCGCGTCTTCTTTAGTAACCTAAGATAATGCCAATAGCAAAGGCCAGTTTTTACAATAATTTTTATTTTTTCAAATGTGTTCAAGTTGCCAATCATGTATTTAGTATTGCAATTAATACACATATCGATGTCAACGCGTTGTATTGTGACACGAATATCAGATAATCTAAAAAAACTATTCCTGGATACAGCTTTTCTGAAATTATCTTCTTTTCCGTTATCCCACAATATTAATATATAGGGGGGGGGGTCATCAACTTTTCTTCAAGGCCATGCTGTTAGTCCTGTCGACCCGGGAACTCTGGATCTGAGACCGGTGAGCGAACCACTAGGCCAGAGGCAGGTTGGTACCAAGTTATCAATCTGCAGTATTATTCAATCTTTTTTTTGATTGTACGACGGGTAAGAACTTGGCCTTCATCTCATCTCACCTGATTACAAGTTGAGATAAGGCCGAAGGTGGAGGCGCACTTCACCCGGAATCCTCAACAAACTGAGGAACTGGCTATCTTACTTCAAATGCCGGAACACAACAATTTTCGAATTGTTATTTAGGCGACAGAATTAGGTAAGATAATCTGTCAATGAGAGGATTCTCGATCCAAGTTCATTCTAGTTGTGAATTGATGTCAAATAGTTAGTGTGAGCTAGTCGTGTCGTTGTCGTTGTCGTCGTCGTGGTCGTGTCGTGTACGCATTGTAAAGGTGTCACTCACTCCCTCACTTGTCCTGTAACTGCACGTAGTTGGCGGGGAACAGTCCGTACGCGCCTTTACACAGCCCCTGCCACCAGCCCTCGTCGATCTGTTGGACATAGCATTCATTTATATATATATATATACTATACAGTGTTTTTTTTAAATGGGACAGTATGGGGAAATCCGAATCTAAAGGAGATAGAGGAAAAGTGTCCAAGGAGACATTAGGTGTTTTTTTATGTAAACAAATTTGGCTCGTTAAAACTTTTGGTCAACTGTGAGTTGTTCTTAAAAAATGATAAAGTTGGTCAATTTTTTTTTTGACGCGGGTCGACTCTGTTTCATGTAAGGATTATTTCATTGTATGGAAAGAAAAAAATCTGAACAGCAGAAGTTGGTCAAATTTAATGAAAACTAATCTTCATACAGTTGGTTTATTACTTGAGTAAATGTTCGATGTTGCCGCCGTCTTGTCTTATGCCGGTACGAGCACGCTTCAAGACACTTCTAGTTGCATTTAACATGTGAATTGTGTTTAGTGTTGTAAATAGCATCTTTTAATTCTTGTACGGAGTAGAGACCAACTTTCAACTTTATGTGAATTAGTTAACGCCATGATGAATAAAATTACAAGCATGAACTGATTGGAAACAAAATCACAGCTGCAGAAATAACTTACGTTCCAAATTTGAATTCTTTGCTGCAGAAATAACTTGCGTTCCAAATTTGAATTCTTTTTTTTATAATTTCAAGACTATCGCGTGCCATGATGTTTACGAAGAGTAAAAAAAATGTTCTCTTGAATCATCTGGAGCTCTTACCGATTATCAAAATTTAAAAATGGAATAATTTTTAATATTTTTTTACACGCCTAAGCACTTGTAACAATATTAAAAGGCGAATACTGCAATTGTATGAAGATTAGTTTTCATTAAATTTGACCAACTTCTGCTGTTCAGATTTTTTTCTTTCCATACAATGAAATAATCCTTACATGAAACAGAGTCGACCCGCGTCAAAAAAAAAATTGACCAACTTTATCATTTTTTAAGAAATACTCACGCTTGACCAAAAGTTTTAACGAGCCAAATTTGTTTACATAAAAAAACACCTAATGTCTCCTTGGACACTTTTTCTCTATCTCCTTTAGATTCGGATTTCCCCATACTGACCCATTTAAAAAAAACACTCTGTATATAGGACAAACGTTTGTGTGATGAATATACAATACACCATTATTTGTAAGGAACACATTTAGGTATACATATTTATAACGGGGACGTTGAGCAACTGCAAAAGACTGTGTAGCGGTGTCAGCGCCCTCCTCCGAACTAAATAGTGCAGGTTCCATCCAAATGGTAAGGTAGGTAGATAAGAACGTATATAATAACTAAAAGTAGTGTTAACATTATACTAACATTAAATTAATGGTGAAGATAATACTAACACAGACACTAAGCTGATAGGTACAAACAAACAATTTAAATCAATAGGAATTAAAAATACTGTGTGAGACTATGTGTGTGTGTGTGTGTGTGTGTGTGTGTGTGTGTGTGCGTGCGTGAGTACATGTTTGTTCTGTGTTTGGTTGTATCATATAGTATGTATGTATTTACAAAAGTATTTAAGTATTCTATCCGTAATCTAGTTCCCTCCCCAAATTACAACCTTTGCTTAGTTCGGGGCTAGATTGCGCGGTGTAAAAAATAATGTTCTGTAATATTTACGTATATTTACATATCACACATAACCATACATATCAACAGGCCAATAGTGTCCACTGCTGGACAGAGCCTCCAAAGCAGTTTTTTTTTATCACCACATTTGGCAGGCGTATTGGTGATCACATTAAGTGTAGATAATACACAGAAGGATGCTATTGCCCTTCTTCTGATAAGAACCCTTAGTGGGCTTTACGACATCCATGGCATGAGTTTTTTATTTTTTTATTATACGGCAGGGATGTTCCAGGCTTTCCTTCATCTCACCTGATTATCACGCACTTCACACGGAATCCTCAACAAACTGAGGAACTGCCTATTTAGATGCCGGATATTTTCTATATTAGATGTCGGAACACAATAATTTGAGAATTGTTGTTATGGCGTTAACTTAGGAAAGATGCTGGTATATAGCCAGGCGGACTTAAACAATGTCGTACCACCAACCAAACCTTGCACAATATAGTACTCCCCCTGGGATCGAACCCGGGACCTCTGGGTCCGAAGTCGGTGTGTTGAACCACTAGTTACAGAGGCGGTAGAACGAGATGCTCCCTCACCATGACGATGTTGGTGATGAGATCGTCGGGGTCGAAGCTGATCTCGTCGGGCGCCGCGGCTCCGTAGTCGTACAACGCGCGCGCCGTGTACCGTGTACCGTGTACTCACCATGACGATGTTGGTGATGAGATCGTCGGGGTCGAAGCTGATCTCGTCGGGCGCCGCGGCTCCGTAGTCGTACAACGCGCGCGCCGTGTACCGTGTACCGTGTACTCACCATGACGATGTTGGTGATGAGATCGTCGGGGTCGAAGCTGATCTCGTCGGGCGCCGCGGCTCCGTAGTCGTACAACGCGCGCGCCGTGTACCGTGTACCGTGTACTCACCATGACGATGTTGGTGATGAGATCGTCGGGGTCGAAGCTGATCTCGTCGGGCGCCGCGGCTCCGTAGTCGTACAACGCGCGCGCCGTGTACCGTGTACCGTGTACTCACCATGACGATGTTGGTGATGAGATCGTCGGGGTCGAAGCTGATCTCGTCGGGCGCCGCGGCTCCGTAGTCGTACAACGCGCGCGCCGTGTACCGTGTACCGTGTACTCACCATGACGATGTTGGTGATGAGATCGTCGGGGTCGAAGCTGATCTCGTCGGGCGCCGCGGCTCCGTAGTCGTACAACGCGCGCGCCGTGTACCGTGTACCGTGTACTCACCATGACGATGTTGGTGATGAGATCGTCGGGGTCGAAGCTGATCGCGTCGGGCGCCGCGGCTCCGTAGTCGTACAACGCGCGCGCCGTGTACCGTGTACCGTGTACTCACCATGACGATGTTGGTGATGAGATCGTCGGGGTCGAAGCTGATCTCGTCGGGCGCCGCGGCTCCGTAGTCGTACAACGCGCGCGCCGTGTACCGTGTACCGTGTACTCACCATGACGATATTGGTGATGAGATCGTCGGGGTCGAAGCTGATCTCGTCGGGCGCCGCGGCTCCGTAGTCGTACAACGCGCGCGCCGTGTACCGTGTACCGTGTACTCACCATGACGATATTGGTGATGAGATCGTCGGGGTCGAAGCTGATCTCGTCGGGCGCCGCGGCTCCGTAGTCGTACAACGCGCGCGCCGTGTACCCCTCCTCCTCCTCCGACCCCTGCGTCTCGTCCTCTCCCTCCCACCCCACGGGGGACACCACTATTGTGGGTTGTCGGGTTATCTGGACAACAAACAAACAAACAAACATACACTACACTGTAGCAGCCGTGAGAAGATGACGGTTATATTGATGACAAGCCTCATAGCTCAGATGGTAGTAAATCAGCCTTCAGCGCCTGTAGGTTGTGGGTTCGATTCCCACACAGGACAAGCATTTGTGTGATGAATATAGATGTTTGTTCTGTGATTGGATGTTGTATTGTATGATAAGTATGTATTTACAAAAAAAAAATATTTAAGTACCTATTATATCTAGAGATGGGCCGAATGTGGTTTTAACCGATTTCGAATTTCGGCCGAACATTCGGTGAAAGTAAAAAGTTCAGCCGGAATTCGGCCGAACTTCGGTTATTTGCACCGCGCTTTCATGAATAATATATCACAATGCTTTACAAGCACAAGAAAATGTTAACGAAACCATAGCAGCGGGTTGTCGTATCGTAGCTCATTTCCATCACTCCAAACCGGATCAAGAAAAACTTAAGCTGATAAATAAATAAATACAACAGGACATTCATTTCACATAACCCATACAGCCCCAAACTAAGCATAACTTGTAACATGGGAACTAGATGACGGATAACACGACGGGAAACACAGAACAAACATCTATATTCATCACACAAATGTTGATCCTCGGTGGAAAGGGAGTTACTTTCATTCCATTTTTTGATTTAATTTCATAAAAATATTAATTTCACAAATATTACATATATTTCACAAGTAGCAAACAATAAATCGCCTGTGATTTTATTTAACTGGTTCATTTTTATTATTTTAGTCATAAAAGTTGAGTTATTTTAATATTTTCTTGTTCTAAATGTCCGGCATTTGAACCGCCGAAGTTCGGTTAAATCGAATGTGAAACGAATTTCGGCCCATCCCTAATTCTATCCCTTATCTTAAAATCATCTTTAAGTCCGGTAAGTCAACATTGGTGGGACCACGAGTCAAAAATGATAAATGACTTACCTCTTTATCTTCGTTGACAGCGACTCTGGCCACGTCGGGTAGATTCACTTCAGATGGCTCATTCACAGCCGCGGCAGGGATCATCGGTTGAATATTCGTTTGTATGTTCGGTTGAATATTCGTTTGTACGTTCGGTTGAATATTCGTTTGTATGTTCGGTTGTATGTTTGGAATGTCGTGATGAATATTAGCTTGTATGTTCGGTTGTATATTCGGCTGTACGTTTGGAATGGTCGGTTGCATGTTAGTTTGTATTTTGCTGATTGCTCTTGGAATGTTTTCTACTGATTCATGTAAGTATTCCGGTTCGTTGTCGATTTTTTCTTTTTCCTGCAAATTTTGAAATTATTAATTATTTTTGACTCGTTTAAAGTAAATGAGCTTTTTGTCTCGTTCAGCAATGCGAGGCATTTAATCTATGTTATCGTTACAATAAGGAGTTCTCACCTTTTGCGATAATTCCTTGTCCATATTCTGCCTCTGTTCTCGTATTTTCTGTACAGATTGTAGAGCTTCCTGTAGCGGAGAGATAAATACAATATTAACGATAAAATATATAAATTATATATGAATTATAAATTATTCTTAAATTAAATGTATAAATACCTACTAGTTCTTTATTTTGGGACCTAGGTGCATATTGACTCCCTTCTTGAACACATTAGTAGCACAGCATAAGATGTCCAGCGGGAAATCGTATGATTGCCTTAAACACTGACCGTACCTCGGCAGAAAAGAAACCCGCATACCATACAATATCATGACAAACCCCTTCAGTATAGAAGGCAATAGGCTTGTTGCCCCAGAATATATAAGTATTTTATCCATAATCTAGTTCCCATATAACAAGCTTTGCTTAGTTCGGGTATAGATGTCACTATTTGAAATGAATGCATCTTCAATCATCAGCACCTACATCTCAGAGTAGGTGCTATAGGTATCAATTTATCTCTAGAAAATATTATTTGTAATTTTAAAATGACAATTAATTAATTACTTTAAAAAAAAAATTGGCATCGAATCGTGACTTGCATGAGAGTGAGTGACTGACATACATCGCACACCCGAAACCGCTACTCATAATGACATGAAATTTGGAGGGAAAATATTGAAATATTAGGTCCTTACATATGAAATTGGCGTTTTGTCGTACTGGCCACATTGATCTTAAATATCTCCTCTTTGGTTAGGAATTCCAAATTCAAATTTAAACAGCTATTTACTCATGCATTTGTGTTTCGAAAACCGTAATTCATTTGTTTTTTTCTCTTTTGCTTTTTTTTTCTGCGTCACTCTGTTCACAAAATGGAAAACTTAAAATATCGCATTATTTACGAGTACGAGTTTCACCGTGGCACCAGTGCTGCAGAAACGGCTCGAAGGATTAATGATGTGTATGGTGGTGGTGTCGCAAAAGAAAACACGGTGCGTTTTTGGTTTCAATGCTTTCGTTCTGGAAATTTCGACCTGCAGAACAAGCCCCGTGGACGGCCGGAGACCAAGGTCGATAATGATGAATTGAAGGCTATTGTGGAAGCAGATCCATCGCAAACCACATCACAGTTAGCTGCAGGCTGCGGTGTTAGTGACAAAACCGTTTTAATCCACTTGAAGCAAATTGGGAAGGTGAAAAAGCTTGAAAGGTGGGTACCTCATGAATTGAGTGAAGCAAACCGACAAACGCGCGTCGACTGCTGCGTTACATTACTCAACCGGCACAATAATGAAGGAATTTTAAATCGGATCATTACATGTGATGAAAAGTGGATCCTGTACGATAATCGTAAACGCTCATCGCAATGGCTGAACCCTGGTGAACCAGCAAAATCTTGCCCCAAGCGAAAATTGACTCAAAAAAAGTTACTTGTAAGCGTTTGGTGGACTAGTGCCGGTGTCGTACACTATAGCTTTCTTAAATCTGGTCAGACGATTACGGCTGATGTCTATTGTCAGCAACTGCAAACCATGATGGAAAAGCTCGCTGTTAAACAACCGAGACTTTTCAATCGCTCTACGCCACTGCTGCTTCAAGACAACGCTAGACCACACACGGCCCAACAGACGACTACCAAATTAGAGGAGCTTCAATTGGAATGTCTAAGATATCCACCGTACTCTCTGGACCTTGCTCCAACAGATTACCATTTTTTCCGAAATTTGGATAACTTCTTGCAAGGAAAAAAATTCAATTCCGATGAAGCAGTCCAAACCGCTTTCAAAGATTTCATTGATTCCCGTCCGAATGGTTTTTTTAGTAAAGGGATCAATGAACTACCTATAAGATGGCAAAAGTGTATAGATAGTAATGGTACATACTTTGATTAATAAAATATATTTTAATATGAAAAAATTGCCTTTATGTAGCTCCCATACAAAACGCCAATTTCATATGTAAGGACCTAATACTCTGAAACTCCCACATGTCACGCAGATGAAATATTACAGATGTAGACAGCCATAACACATTTTTTTATGAATTATGTCTCTTTACCTCTAGGTTAATTTACCTCTAGGTTAATATACCTCTAGGTTAATATACCTCTAGGTTTAAGATAAAATATTTTATACAATAAAAAGTACAATTAAACTATGTACAAAGGAATCAGTCAGATTACCTAAGGACCGTTACAAACGGCCTATAGGTAACTCAACTGTTCCAGACCAGTACCAGACGGAAGCGTGCCCAAGACACTGGCTGCATTGCCACGCTGAATAGCTATGCTAATTCTAATTAATTAATAACTAATAGGTTAATATACCTCTAGGTTAATATACCTCTGGGTTAATATACCTCTAGTTTAATATACCACTTGGTTAATATACCTCTAGGTTAATATACCTCTGGGTTAATATACCTCTAGTTTAATATACCTCTTGGTTAATATACCTCTAGTTTAATATACCTCTTGGTTAATATACCTCTAGGTTAATATACCTCTAGGCAAGCAAGGATGTCTACGATGGAGAGAGCTTTATTGAAGGCAACTGTCTGAAAGGAACACGGCAAACCGTATGGCGCCGGACTTCAACACGAGGTTGTTAGCCAGGTGGACCTTTATAGGTCCTACTACCAGAGTTGTGATCATCAAAAGCCAGCGATTTCCTTGCCCAGGGTACACTACCAGAAGGTAGATCACACCTACCCCAAATTAATCATGATAGTATCGTGCTTATATATCTATACTTAGACACTAAATTTTCTTGAGAAAACTTCTCAGATTTTATCTGAAAACAGAAAAAATATTTAGTAACAAATCAGCCAAATAAAATAAAATTTGGCGGATTTGTTACTAAATATTTTTTATTTTTTCAGATTTTATTTTGAAGAATGGATCTCCGCAAAATAACGCCTGAATCAATTAGCTAGCAAAACTTGTTTGGGAACATCCGTACTATAAGAACACACCCTCCAAATTTCAAGTCGCACAAACAAGCAGTATATTAAACGAGTTTGAACCAGCACTCACCTGCTCCTTTTCCTTGGCCATGTTTTCGAATTTGTTCCTCAGTGAAGACGGTTTCGCGCCCACCTTGGTGGCGGCGGGGGATATCTTCGCCTCCTAAGATTAAATTAAATGTATGATACGCGTGACATAACCACATAGATCACTGTCTACACTTTTTTATTTTTAATTGTACTACGGGGAAGCTTGGCCTTCAACTCATCTGGTTACAAGTTGAGATAAGGCCGAAGACGCGCACTTCACCCGGAATCTTCAACTAACTGCGGAACTGGCTATCTTACCGCTAAACGCCGGAACACAACAATTTTTAGAATTGTTGTTATGTCGACAGAATTAGGTAAGATGGTGGTAGCTAGCCACCGCCTTAAACAAAGTCCTACCACCAACCAAACCAAGCACAATATTGATCTCCCCTGGGGATCGAACCCGGGACCTCTGGATCAGAAAAAGACCACAGATACGTTAATAGAGGACACTAATTTCACACAGCGCCATCAAGCCCCAATCTAAGCATAGCTTGTAATATGGGAACTAGATTACGGATAGAATACACAAACATACTGTATGATACAACACCCAAACACAGAACAAACATGTATTAATCACACAAATGTTTGTCCTGGATGGGAATCGAGCCCACAGGCTACAGCGCAGAAGGTAAAGCACGTGATGTATCTAGTTACCTGGTGGTTGTGTTTGGCCATGTTCTCGAACTTGTCCCGCAGCGCGGCCGGCTTGGCGCCGCCGATGTCGGGCTTGTGTCTGGTGTAGTCGGTGCCCACTCGCTCCACGGAATCGAACAGATGCGCCGACGCGTCCACCCTGTCCGTCTCCACGCCGAATTTACCGCCGAAACCCTGCAAAATAAACATACTTACTTACTCAATTACATGGTATAGAAACCCTGCAACAAAAAAAAAACATTCTTACTGTTACATGGTCTAGAACGATCACGGGCCTTCACATAGTACCGCGAAAATAAGACAAAAAAATATACAAATAACACAAAAGGATTGTTTACGACCGTCGGGAACAGTATAGTCCCAGATTAAGCAATAGTAAGTACCGCGATCAGTCTCACGCATACGAGAAGATTCGATAGAGTTGGATATAAATATGCCGCGCGATTCGGAAGTAGGAGCGTATTCAATTACGATACAGCGAGATAACTGATCTTAGAGCGATTACAGTGTTTAGTGATTCGGAAGTATAACATAGCAGTGTTTTAGTGTGTTTGAGATTAATTAACTTAGTGCTGAATAAACGTGTCTTACGATGTAGTAATAAAAGGTTGCTTTTAATTTTACGAAACCCAGCTCCTAATACTCGTAGTAGTTTATAATTTTTGTATTTCAAGTGATTATACTTGGTCACTGCTTACGCTCAAGCTGAGTTTAGATATGACATAAAGATTCGGAGCGTCAGGACCCTCGTTGCTCAGTTCGTTAATGCGTTTCCGGCTTGAGGAAAAGGTGCAGGTTCGAGCCCCGTCGCGGGATTATGATTTTTTGTGTCATTATAACATGCTCATTTCTGCTCTGGCCTAGATCTTAACAAGCCAGAGGTCAAGAGCTTACCCATCATTTACATATAAAAAAGTAGCCTTATGAGTCTCAATGCGTTCAAAATTGTAACATAACTCGTCCAGCAGTTATGAAGTGCAAGATCAACGATTTTACCACCAAAATGTATTGTCAAAAAATGACATTCCGGAATAAACGAAAAGCTACGTTTGTATGGCAAAGGTGTAGCAGTTAACGATCGGTTTAGATGGTCAGGCTCCCAATCTATACGCAGCATTCGTCACAGATAATTCAAAATGGTGGATAGCAACACACCTTCTTGTGGTCGACCTGACTAGCGTGCGCCGGCGTCTTCTCCTGGTGGTCCCAGCCCACCGCCGACGCGTCCTGTCTGTCTGTCTGCACGCCGAACTTACCGCCGAACCCGATGGCGTAGTCTACAAACACACAAACAAACAAACACGAATCTTATATAACCGAACATATTTTTATACAGCACCATCTATCCGCGCTGTAGGCTGTGTATTCGATTCCCAGGGAAGTATCTAGGACCAACATTTGTGTGATGAATATAAATGTTTGTTCTGTGTTTGGGTTTTGTATCATGTACTATACATATGTTTTTACGCAAAAAAAAGTATTTAAGTATTCTATCCGTAATCTAGTTCCCATATTACAATACAAGCTATGCTAAATTTGGGGCTAGATGGCGCTGTGTGATTTCAATACAATACAACACCCAAACACAGAACAAACTTCTATATTCATCACACAAAATGTTTGTCCTGGGCGGGAATGTAACCCACAACCTACAGCGCACAGGCCAGAGATACTATCAGCTGAGCTGTGAGGCATAATTAATTTAGAATTTATAGTTGTGACCTAAACTAGTACAATGGGCGGTGTAACCGCTAGAGAACAATCTATTTCAGACAACATTTAATTAGAGAGAAACTATACTCTAACCTACATTTAAATTGTCAAACATTTCGGGTTTATTACCACGGTAATATGTAATTTTACCTCGATATTTCGAAGCGGTTTCACGCTCCATGGTCACGAGTAGACTGGTTCGGCGATTGTTTGCAGCTCCTAAGGACAGACATATCTGTCTACCCTCTTTCGGATCCGACGACTACCCTCACTTCGAATTCTTGAACCACTACCATTGTCACTCACTTGTTTGTTACGGCACACAAAACTCACTGTGTCCATCGTGATTATGTATTGTGATTATGGTATGTGATCGTATAACATTTCTACAAGCTCAACGTGTAGCAGAGTGGTGTGCATCTAAACACGAAAATAAGTTTGCCAATTTACTGCGAAAACAACATCGTAATGGAGACTACCACGAAAACTCGATTGCAACTCGAACAGTCATAAATAGATCTAGCAAGCCACTAACTGAACCTGCACAAAGTGCTCTTGAAAAGGGTTTAAATTTCGCCCCAACACCCACACGTATCCCGTATGAAAATATCATCTGTGGTATAGAAGAAGCCATTTCGAGAAATAAAATCCCCGCAGGGGCCGCAGAAACGTTACGCCAAGATATTGCTGTAACTTTACGAAATTCTCGACCACCACAAAATAATATTAGTACTGAAGAATTGCGAGCCTTAAAAGATCTTCGTGCCGATACAGAAATCTTAGTACTAAAAGCTGATAAGGGAAACGCAACAGTGGTAATGGATGTAGAAGAGTACGATCAGAAAATAAAAACCTTACTAGAGGACAGTTCCACTTACAAACCAGTGAACTACAATCCTACTCCCAGAGTGAAACGGCAGACGAGTGCGATAATTACTGAGTGCAAAGACGCTTTATCAGAGGATGTTTATAAACAGCTGCTTCGTCCACGCATCGTACTGCCACCAAGACTCTATGGATTGCCTAAGATTCACAAAACTGACGCACCTCTACGACCAATCGTAAGTCAGATTGACTCGCCTACCTATGAACTGGCAAAGTACGTTTCCCGCATGTTGAAACCTCTTACGGGCATGACTACCTCCTTTGTGAAGGATTCCAGACATTTTGTCGAGATCCTAAAAGACACGACCGTCAGTACTAGTGAGACAATGGTCAGCTTTGATGTTGAGTCTCTTTTCACTAATGTACCTGTAAAGGAGTGTATCGATGTGATTAAGGTGAAACTTCAGGAACATGACATCCCGATGGCAATAGCTAAGTTACTTGAACACTGCTTAAATACCAGTTACTTCTTATACAATGGTCAATACTACCTACAGATTGATGGTGTCGCTATGGGCAGTCCTGTTGCTCCAATTGTAGCAAATATCTGGATGGAGCATTTTGAAAACACTGCAATTCAGTCAGCCCCATCAACTGTCAAATTATGGAAGAGGTACGTAGATGACGTTTTTTGTATATTAAGGGGGAAGGAGCAACAGATACAAGAGTGCTTGGTATATCTGAACAACATCCATTCCAAAATGAAGTTCACTTGTGAGATTGAAGAACAACGGAGACTTGCTTTTCTAGATGTGCTGGTAATAGTTGGAGATGATGGAACTATAGGTCACTCGGTATATAGAAAAGTAACTCACACGGACAAATATTTGCATGCTACTTCACATCATCATCCACGTCACCTGGACTCGGTAGTCAAAGCGTTGACGAACAGAGCTTATGACATATGCGATGCAAGCCATCTGCCACATGAGCTAGATCACGTCAAAACTGTTCTACGGCGAAACGGGTACCGCGTGAAAGCATGCCAATCAAAACGCACACCGAAGAAAAGGAAAGAAGAAGTGCAACGACAGTCAGCGTTTTTACCTTATGTGAAAGGAGTAACAGATAAAATAGGCAGATTGTTAGGGAAATTCTCGATAAAGACTGTCTTTACTCCTTTTAACAAAATAGGAAAGCTACTTCGTTCGCCCAAGGACCCACTACCTTTTCAAACGCCTGGTGTCTACAAAGTTAATTGCAGTTGTGGAAGTTCATACATCGGTCAGACCAAACGTACCATTGTCGACCGCATGAAAGAACACATCCGTGCTGTGAAAAACAACGACGCACAGAAATCGGCCATAGCACAACATCTTACGCAAACGGAGATTAATCACTGGATAGAACTACATAACCCCCAAGTACTGTCGACGGAACGCCACTACATACCACGGTTGGTGCGAGAAGCAATCGAAATCACGAAATATAAAAATTTCAATCGTGAAGATGGCTTTAGACTGTCCAGTACTTGGAACCCAGTATTAAGGGCCTACAATCGTAAAAAGTGGTCGACTACGAGTTCGCGTGTGGACACAGTGAGTTTTGTGTGCCGTAACAAACAAGTGAGTGACAATGGTAGTGGTTCAAGAATTCGAAGTGAGGGTAGTCGTCGGATCCGAAAGAGGGTAGACAGATATGTCTGTCCTTAGGAGCTGCAAACAATCGCCGAACCAGTCTACTCGTGACCATGGAGCGTGAAACCGCTTCGAAATATCGAGGTAAAATTACATATTACCGTGGTAATAAACCCGAAATGTTTGACAATTTAAATGTAGTGAATAACCACGAAAACCTAAAAACTTATATACTCTAACCGGTAGTGTATTCTCTCCACTAAAACATAACGTTTTTTTTTAATTAGATTTTGAATTAGAGTCTAACGGAATGTTGCTATTAACTGCCTCTGTGGTTTAGTGGATCGCCCACCGGTATTAGACCCTGAGGTCCCAGGTTCGATCACCAAGGGTGTACAAATTAGTGCTTGGTTTGGTTGATCTTTGGAAGTCCGCATTTTCCTAAGTCTGTTCCGGCATTTAGAGGTAAGATAGCCAGTTCCTCAGTTAAAGTTTCCGAGACAGAGATAGTGAGATAAAGGGCAAGCGGATCGCCGACGAACGTAAAAAAAACTTCCGAGGCTTGCCTGGGCATGGTGGATTGGGCCTCACTCCAGGAGTCTGGAGTGAGTGTCAAGGGACAACAAACAGCCACAATATAAATAATTACAAAATCCTTAAAAAAACAAAAATTTTGGCAATACTGTGGCCGACAACGCTGTCCACAGTGTACTAGTAATGCAGATTTATTTACAAAAGTGCACATCGAAGTATCTCCGTGCAGGACCCGACGAATCCTCCACCAACTAGAGATGACGAATATAGCTATCAACCAATAAATTTAACTAATATTTAAAATCAACCATTATATTCAATAATCAGAATTAACATTATCGAATAAAAATATCATATCAACTTCAGCCTGAGTTAGAACTAACATAATTGAATGCATTGAAATTTTAACTTTAACGTCCTATAAATAAGAAACATTTTCGTATGTTGCTGCTCGCAGAGTTTTCAACTATGTACTAGGTTGACTTCATTCAATTGTATGCTTTCGACTCCTCACTATAGAGATTAAATTTCTGATTTGCTGTATATGATACTTTTATTCAATACAAAGTGATGTGATATTTTAAACAAATACCCATAGTGCTACTATGATAGAGACGAATTAGCGGTTACTTTTATTTGATCAATAGAATAAAATATTCAACCGCATTAATATCAACCAATAACCAAATCGTGTAGGTACTCAACAAATGAAATTAACTAATATTTTCAACCAATAAAAATGTCGATATATTTTTTTATCAATTAACAGTTAACTAATATTTAATTTTAACCATTATTGCCATCTTTACCACCAACCTGAATGATCCACTACCAACAGCATCAACAATGAATCAAAACATTTAGCGACTTGATGTTTCACGATATTTTACAATTGATCATTACAACGGGCGACGGGCGGAGTTATCAAACAATACCTATTGTTCTATTATAACGATTTAGCCGATTATGAAACCCATAATCGAGAAATTACAAACACAATTACGTTTCATGCTTTGGGTCCCAGAGGGCTACCTCGGGTGCAGACGATGGGGGGTGATTCTCGCCAAATGATATTCATCAAGGCTATCGCTTCTCCGTCATACAATAAAAAAAAGATAAATATAGAAATGTGTGCCATTACAGAACTGTTTTAAAAAAAATCTACGGCTAACGGCTTAGGAGTTGAATTCGTTGCCTGCATTTTATTCCTGAAAATGTCAACATGGCCCACGTCTAGCGAGTGTATAGGTGTTTAGCGAACGTGCTACATCGTATCGTAGAACGCATCTAAGCTTCTCATCATTAGTGGTTCTCCCTCCGGTGTCAGATCCCGAGGTCCCGGGTTCGATCCCCAGGGGAGTACAATATTGTGCTTGGTTTGGTTGGTGGTAGGACTTTGGTTAAGTCCACCTGGCTAGCTACCACCATCTTGGCTTAATCTGTCGCCATAACAGCAATTCATAAATTGTTGTGTTCCGGCATTAAGAGGTAAGATAGCCAGTTCCTCAGATTGTTGAGGATTCCAGGTGAAGTGCGGCTCCACCTTCGACCTTACTATAACTTGAATATCAGGTGAGATGAAGGCCAGGCGTTTCCCTGTCACACACTATAAAAGGGGAGGTTGTGGTCAAGGTATGTAATTACCAAGCTATCATAAAAAGCAAGACCTGACCCTGACTGCTCTTATCCTTTCCACATTAAAAAAAAACACACCTTTCATTCACCCCCTTCACAATCACTATTATAAACTAGTATGACATTAAAATAGTGCAGCTTTTGCCCGGGCGAGGGTTTTCGGGATAAATAAAATATATGCTTTGAATATAATATAGACTATGGTAAATTTAAATAACATATTTTCAGCTGCAGTGAAGAAGGTAACAAACACACGTTCATATCCAACCAATATTTGAAATGGCAATAATACAACTTCCATTTCACTTTGAGTTTATGGTTTGGCGAAGAGCCAATCGTGCAGCTGTGTAACCATAACAACCAAATAAAAATGACATCAAAAGAAACATAATCAATCTACTTAAATACATTTTTTTTTATCCTAAATGAATTTATGTTGTTTACTTACATACCGGGATCTATTATAAATTTAATTGCAAAGCAAAGTTCGTTCGTTCATTTATGGTGTTTACATTTATGTTTATGAAAATGAAGGATTCGATACAAAGTGTGCTAAACGTACCAACACAAACATCCAAGCCCAAGTTATCTAATTAATGTTTGTGTTAATTATGAAAATCACGATTCTACAATCATGAGAATTTGATTTTGTTGGTTGTATTTTATTTTGAATACCAGAAACCAGAGTTCCTACTTTTACAACACTAATAACAACGAATAGTTTTTAAAAGTTTATTTCTGAGATTACACGCATTTCCGATACCCTAAAATACTTATTGACCCAGTAGAAATCTGTAAATAATCTAAGTCTCCAAAATCTACGTTTTTTTGTCTTTATGTAATAAATTATTTTACGTACAACTTATTACCACCACTGTGCTTTTATTTGTATTATCTCTCATTAGTTCTGTGGGGTGAATCACAAACACTATTTTGTATTTATGATCCATTTTAGGGTCAGAAATACATAAGAAAGTGTGTGGTTCATTCAGTAGTAGCTAGTATTATTTGAATAATTAATTTAAAATTGCCGCCATTTGCTCGATGGGTTTCATGGTGTATTTACACTAGAAGTTTGTAATTCAATTCATTTCGTCAAACTGTCAAGCAGCTTGTGGGCTACGAAATGAACGTGTGCACGTCCGAATGTTAACCACTTTTTATGTATGGAGTTGGTTTTCTTTTCTTTCCGTTAGGATATTAGAGTGAGAGTCCTGTGGATTTAATCAAGGCAGATCGCTACACCCAGGCCAGTCACAAAGTAGGTGCCGGCCCATGGGACGACCTGAGCCCCCCAAAAACGATTTCGCCCATTACGGACATTGCCAAGCGTTACCAAGGCCCAATAATTTCCTTACTCAATAGATTGAGGCACGATTTCCAAATTGACAGATTTTGCTTGGCATGATTTGTTGAAACCAAACGATTGCGCGATTCAGGATTGGTCCGTTTTTACTAGCGACATCTAGTTCTGTTACAAGAAAACTTTCGAATCGAGGAATGCTTCTCTCGCGATGCTTATATTCGGGTTCACTTATTAAATTGGGGTGGTGGGGAAGAAAGTTGGGATTAACTGTGAAGGTCATTGGGGGTCATAGCGGGTTTTAGGTGTTTTTTTTTTCAGGAAATTAATTTAATTTAGCGCCATCTAGCCTCAAACTAAGCCTTGAATTTGGAACTAGATTACGCATATAATACTATTTTTTTTTTCTAAATATAAACTTACCATAAATATATGTTACAACACCCAAACACAGAACAAACATATATATTCATCACACAAATGTTTGTCCTAAGTGGAAACCGAACCTACAACCTAAAGCGCAGAAGGCAGAGCTACTACTACCAAGTTGGTAGTAGCTATGAGGGTCATAAAGCAGTCACTATGGGATCGTATTGGGATTCAGTACAGATATGTTCGGGAGTTCACTAAGGGATATATGAGGGGTCCGTTGATGCTATTGTAGGATTTAGGACTCACCTTTCTGCGATTCATGCGGCGCGGTATGCTGCGAGTGGTCCCACCCCAAGGCAGCCGCGTCCTGCTTCCCCCCCTGCACCCCATATTTCCCCCCGAACCCTGCGCTGTAGTCCTTCTGTGAGGAATGCTTCTCTATGGTCTCGCGGTGCTCCCAGCCGGCGGCGCTCTGTGGGGAAAAACGTATGTTCTTCATGCCTCCTTACCTAAAGCCGGGACTCCTTCTGTATGAATTTCGCAAAATTGTTGACAACTTTACTAAATATCATATATTTCAGGCAGCAGGAGACTCGGCCTCATAATACTTTTCATGTTTTACTAGTTTTTTCTTTAGCTTATCATGGTATCAAGTATCATGGAAAAAGCGAGACCTATCAAAATCTGTTATCGTTCATTCAGTAAGATATTTTTAGGATCATTTGAAACTTCGAATCTACTGCTTGTTCGGAATCGCGACCAGCGCACAAGGAGAAACGCAAGAACCTCGGGCTGGTTATTTAAATACATTACAAGCCTAAAATTACCTAAATACAAATGACTAAATACAATTTATTGGCTGAAGCATTTTTTTTTCACATTTTTATTTTTACTAGAGATGTCACTGAGGCGGAGATCTTAGCGGAGACTGCGTTTTAGAACTGGAGCTGGAACTGAAAGAGGTACCTTACCTTATCAACCCTGTCGGTCTGCACCCCAAACTTGCCCCCAAACCCGACGGAGTGGTCAGTTTGCGAGACATGTTTCTCCACCTTGCCCACGTAGTCATGACCTACTGCCGATTTGTCCATGCGGTCCGATTGCACGCCGAATTTACCGCCGAATCCTGGACACAAAAATTTATGAAATAATGATTGGTCATATTCAATGCCGTACCTATTTAACTGAGTACCTAGTGATCAGAGGTAGATCCTCGAAGTGGAAAATATCGGGAGTCTGTTACTATACTGTATTTGTTGCCTGTAGAAAAAAAAATGTATTTGTCACCTGTAGAATAATCCTTCTGGGAGACATGTTTTTCAACAGTCCCTATGTAATCGTGACCGACGGCTGATTTATCCATTCTATCTTGTTGGACTCCGAATTTACCGCCATACCTGTAATTACATTAATTTTAGACATTCAATATACTGAAAAAATCGAGATTTTGAACGAACGATTCTGGCGACACTGCTCAGTTGGTACCTACTAGTTGTGTTGTAGTATTGTAACACCCAATTGTTGTATTGTATAATATATGTATGTGTGATAAATATATAAGAATTCTATCCGTAATCAAATTTCCTTATAACAAGGCTTTGCTTAGTATGAGGCTAGATAGGCACTGTGTCAATAATCTCCCATAATATTTATTTGTTAGTATATTTTAATAGGGGTTTGGTATTAACCTTGCCTTCTGTGCTGTAGGTAGTGGGTTCGATTGCTACCCAGGACAAACATTTGTGTGATGAATATAGATGATCGTTCTGAGTTCGGGTGTTATTTTGTATCATAACTCATAACTTAAAAAAAATATTACTAGTTAGGTGTACATTCTCCAGTTTTATTTTTAAGGTGAGCAATAAATTATTTTCATTAATTCTATCGTCATTAGACGCAGATAATATATTTTTCATCCCACCATCTCGGTGTCTCAAGATTATTTTTACTATTCGATATCTGAGTGCAAAAGCCGTTTTTATCCGCTAGAGGTTAAAGTAAAATTGAATTTAGAACATCGTGTGCACTAAGTTTGTGAATTCAAAACATCAATAAACTTCTACCTCCATGGTGCCGAATTCATCATACAACCTTTTCTAATTTGTTAAAAACTCGAAATCGGAACCGTCTTGGTGTATTACTTGTAAAGGCATCGTAGGAGCCATTACACTGAAAGATCCTCAGTCAGATCCTTGGACTGGCCCTTCTACATCAAAAATGAGCCATTACTAAACACCTAACCATCGCCCTCTCATGCCAACATTTACGCCAAGGGAATCCGATGAATCAGTACAACTATTAAGTATGACAGATAGTTTACCGAAAAACAGTACACAAGTGACTAACACCAATATTACAGTACCAAACAAAAATATTACACTCAATTTAAATAACTGTAGCAACGTTACTTTCAAATTTTCTTAATTATATATTAGTATCATTTTGTTATAATTTAAAGATTATTCTGTAATACTTACCTGTCATAATGTAGTAGTTAATACCTAAACTGAAATAAAAGTACCTATCTTGTGATTGTAAACGTTTTTTTTTTTCATAATAGTCATTTCCTCGCTGAGGTGGAATGAAAAGTTACGTGTTGCACTCGAGTGCAAAGATTTTTCACCTCGTGCTCTTTTGATTCCCTCGCTAACGCTCAGGATTCTAATTTTGAATCACTCGCTGCGCTCGTGATTCAATTTTAGAATCCTTCGCTTGCTCGGTCATCAAAATTGAACACGCGGTTAAAAAGCAACTTTGCACTCTTGTATAACAAATAACTATGATTTACTCGATTTACTGTAACAATTACTAGCAAACGCCCGGGACATTGTTCCCAGCATTTCGTGAGTCTCAGATTTAGTTTTTGTTCTTGACTGATTCTAACTTAACTAAACACACGGAAAGTTTTCCGATCGGAAACATGACTTTTTGTCGGATCCGATAGACCTTGACAATATTATAAAACCATTTCTGAAAATCTTTCGTGGAAGTCTCGAACATTCATGTCAAAATTTGTAGATTTCGGATTTAAGAATAGCGATTCCGGAATATCTATCGAAGATTCCGAATTCACTCCGATGAGGATTCCCGAATGATTGAGCATAGCTATACAGAAGTATATTTACTTAGGCTTCTTTTAATTCAGGTAGGTAACTATGTGGGCTAATGTGAGAGCAGATTCTAGTTTCTGGTAAGACACAGGAATGTTGTGTCAGTTGGTTATGTGGTATGATGTCTCAAACCAAGAGTTACAGGACAGGACAAGACATTCATTTTACACAGCGCTATCTAGCCCCAAACTAAGCATAGCTTGTAATATGGAAACTAGATTACGGTTAGAATACTTGTATACTTTTCGTAAATACATACATTATAATGATACAACACGAAAAAATCAGAACAAACATTAAACACTTTAATCTTCACACAAATGTTTGTCTTTGGTGGGAATCGAACCCACAGCCTACAGCACAGAAGGCAGAGCTACTACCAACTGAGCTATGAGGCTTGTTACCGTAGTAGTGTAGTTTGACATACCCATAAGATGACTTAGGTCCTTCTTCCATTTGCTTATTCTTTGCTTGTTTGTCAGCTTCAAAAACTTCCTCCCTCAGCTTTGCCATGCTAAAAACATTAATAATATAAAAACATTTTTATTTTATTGTATATAAAATAAAAATACTACGCCATCTCACCTGATGTCAAGTTATGATAAGGCCGAAGTTGGAAGCGCATTTCTTTCATTTTATAATTGTTGTTAAGGCGGCAGACTCATATAAGATGGAATACATAATGAGCCTACCACCAACCAAACCTGGGGATTGATCCCGGGACCTCTAGGTCTGATACCGGTGGACTTACCACTGGACCACTGAGGCTACATAAAATACGTGACACATGACATGACACACATATACATATTATATATGAAGCATTTATTTTGTGTACCATTAACACTGAAACTTGCATTGATAAAGGAATTTGGAAAAGAAAAGGAAATCTTTGAATACCCAATGAGCTATAAAATGTGCTATGTATAGATGTATAATTTCGTTTTAAACAACTGAAAAGAAAAACCGACTTCAATGAAGAATATGATACAATTTTGTTTACCTGGATGACATATTTTGTTTTAGACAGACCGACAGATGCGTCTATATCCGGTCCGTTTTTCCTTACTTTTGAGCTAAAACACTCAAATCCCTTGATTTTTCTAGGATCCCATCATCAGATCCTGACCTGATGAGGATGGGATCACCTGGGAAGTATACCGACCCCTAAAATATTAGCTAGCTGGGAATGAGCTGCCAGCTAGCTAATCCAATTAACTCATCACACAGCTCCCTGTTTTGACATTTATTTTATTCTATTAACTATGATTTTTTTATTGTTCTTTTTAAATGACAAAATATTGTACACCGTTATACGGTAGAATACATTGATGCCCATTCTGAAATTGTTACCATCTCTATTTTTCACATGTATTCATGCAATAAATATTACTTTACTTTACTTTGTTTTGTTCAGTGGGTTGTAATTATTGCAAGTAAGACTAACTAACCACAGACAAGTATTCTTTAACACTTGTATGTGCTCTTTCAGGAATGTTATTTTATGAGGGTGTTCACTTTAGTTTAAAACACAATGGACAATAATTACTTAAAGTAATAATTACACAATATCCCTAAAATTATATTTAAACCATTTATTATTAATAACAGGATAACAGCTTTGTTTCCCTGTCTGTATAAATGTATATTTTTCTATTGTTCAATAAGCAATCAAGAAAAATATAATAATTTGTCTACAGCAAATTTTTTTGTTCCGGCATTTAGAGGTAAGATAGCCAGTTCCTCAGTTTGCTGAGGATTCCGGGTGAAATGCGCTACCACCTTCAGCCTTATCTCAACTTGTAACCAGGTGAGATGAAGGCCAAGCGCTTCCCTGTCATACAATAAAAAAAAACATATTTTTTCTGACTCCATATGTCTCAAGCAGTTTTTGTTTTCTCTTCATTTGTTGTTGAGTTGTCAAGACCGAACAAAAAAAGCAGTAGGCAAGATCATGGGTGAGTCATCGTTGCGTTTTAGCCTGTATTTTACACATTCTATTTCAGTGAGTGTGCCCAGGAGCTTCACAACCTTATATTATCCTTGACTTCATCCTGGCTCTGGCCTAGAGCTGTGAGGTCACCTATCATTTATAAAAAAAAATATTTGGTAATTCATGACAAAAATAGTAACCTAACTCAGTATTAGCTAACCTAAGTCCATGAAATTAGAATGAACATGGATGTGATAGACTCACATACTGCAGTCCTTGGTAAACGCAACAGCTAACAAGCTAATCATTTTTTTATCTATGAAATTAAAACTTAAAAATCCAATAACATCACCCTTTGATTTTTTTATTAGAAAGTACATTGTTTTATGTACATAATACACTTACTCAATAGCTTCCACATTTCTGCCCCCTGGCCCCCATCGCTGCTCATGCTCGGTCACATCATTCACATAGTCAGGGTCTGTGTCCCAATCATCAGCCTCGGCCGGGGCTGCAGCTTTCACATCTATAGATGCTTTCCACATCTGTATAATTAGTATCTATATATTGATATGTAATGAGAAAATGTTTATCCTTTAATAATGAAGCATGCACGGAAAAGTTGAGACAACACCACACAAATCTGATTGGTTCTCTAATGCCACTTCACGCAAAAAAAACGATTTTTGCACAGATAGGTATTGTTCTGGACCAACAAAACATACAGGATACTATTTTATCAAGGTACCAGAAACAGAAGCTAGTATTCTTTTAAATGGAAGCAATTTTAGTGTAACGGTCAGTTTTTATCCAAAACATAGGCACAGAGATAATACAATCCATTATCATATATCTTTAATAGTAAATAAAGTACCTACCTACCTAGTCTATCTACTAAGTGTCTGAGTTGGTTGAAATGAAGTGTTGTTTAAGAAAAGAAAGCAGAACTCTCTGTACTTTTCATGTGCCATGTTTTGCAATCTCTTTTACTTCAATTTTGTAAAAAATATCAACAAGGAAATCATGCAAATTAAATATGACATACATACCTTGTATTGTACCGGTTATCTTATCACGAACACAAACTATCACGTACTACCTATTTCATATACCGCATAACACGAACTGATCAATTTTGGTTTTGCAAGAAAGCAGTAAAATTATTTTACAATCTGGATTATTTTGTGCTATAGGACACTAACGAATTCTAGGTCTATCTAGGAAAAGAAAACACAAATATCTATTCTTATTTCTAATAACTACAGTACACACATACGCCCAAAGAGTGTAGAATAGAAATAGATTAAATAGAATGGCTTGTAGCACACAAAGAGTATAGAAGTAGCACAGATCTATGACTATCCATTAGCGATCTGTAGCAAAAAAATATTGGTGAAGGAAGGGAAAGTGTTATAGTAAGTGTTAAGACCATGAAATAGGTCCATGGTTAAGACTACATTTAAAAAAAAATACCTTGACTGGAAGTTTCAATTCCAGAATGGAGCTTAACTTAGCCCTGATTTTGATTCAAAGATCAAAATTAAAAATATAGGGGCTACCATATTAAAATATAGCTTCTTGTTTGTAGAATCAATGGTAGGTAGTTTTTCTAAATGGCCCAAAATAATTCGCCGGATTTTTCTTTTAGTTATGACCGTGAAGAGAATAAAACAAAAAACAATTTGAAGTACCTATACATATTTGCTTTAGGTATTTCTTTGTACATCAAAATTACAATATCCATATGTTTATTGTAGAAAACATCTTGCCATGGTATCACTGAAGAGGTTCAAAACAGAGGTTTCTTTTTCATCTCATTTCATTAGTTCCATTCGATTCTGATTGTTCTTGAATTCGGATGTGTTTTTCTTTGCGTGATTGCTTAGGTACTACCTATTGTTAAAGTTTTTGTTACCTAAGTATTATTTGTTGAGTTTGAAAGTTGTTTGTTATCTCATTGTTGTTTTTCGTTATATACCTACATAGATAGAGATGTTTGTTCAAACAGCTTAGCAAGAGTAGTTAAATAAAAACCACTGCTGTTAAATTCAAAATCACATTCATTTTTAAGTTAATACACCTAGTAGGTAATACACCTATGTATTGTTATGTTGGCATTAATACCTTTTTTTGCATTAATAGGTATCTACTTGTCCAATGAAATAGTCTGATAAATAATGTGTTCGTTTTATTTACACCATACCTAATTAGATGTGTATTAGGTTAGGTACTTTATGTAGCCTTGTTACTATACAAATCGTCGTAATCTTGCAACAGTTAAGGTACCTAACCTACTACGTGGTAAATATTGCAGGTGCAGTAAAAGACCGAAATCGATGTTTTTAATCAATTCCACTTTATTTATAAATTTTTAAATATCCACTTTATTTTTATAATAAATTCTAAAAAACAGACAGTACTAAATAACTACCTACCAGCTCTAAGTAGGTACATAAGTATTTAAATTAAAATAATATATTTACAGGCCCTAAATCATATATCAGCTTCGAAAAGTTTAAATCTGGGTGGTCCAATGGTTAGTAATATCATAGTAATAATTACTTATTTATTGGGTTGTTACGTTTTGTTTTTTGACTATGAAATGCCATCTTAAATTAGTTAATAGGTAACAGGTAAGCTGACATTGGTAGATGTGGTGGCCATACATAGGTACCTACCTACCCCCATTATGTCAGTAGGTAGGTACCTATCTAACTACTTACTAGAAATGTAAAGAACACCTCATGTTGGTTTACGAAGTTAATACCTACCTAATTATTAGTCAATCTTTACCTACTTTATTACGTACATTATCATGAATGATTTCGTTTCAAATCATTTTGTGATGTTACTATAGAATAAATATTAAACAGCTAGGTACGTAGCTACGTAGGAGGAGACCTAAGGTAAGACCGTACACGCAAATGATGACAGCGCAAAATATGATGTTGCTGACTGTGAAATTAGGTATATTGCGGTCTTACCCCCATACCATCTTACCCCGATGAAAACAGAACGTTATCTATAATGAAACTAAGGCTATTATAGGTTATCTTATGACTAGGTAGAGCAGATCTGCTAGTCGTACTCGGGATCTGGGGCATCGATAGCATATCCTAACTTTTGCAGAGCTAGTTTAACTTCAACAAAAACTGTAGGGTCTTCAATAGTAGCGGGAAGCTTCACGAGTTGGGATCTGGCGAGTTTGGATATGACGCCTCTCAGGGCTTTGCCAGATCTAGTTCTAGGTAAAGCGGGTACCGCTACGGCTTTTCTGAACGCGGCTATCGGTCCAATCAAATGGCGGACGAGTGCAATAAGTTCTTGTGTGACCGTGCTTTCAGCTACTATTTCTTCATCTGAAACAAAAAAAATATTTGATCTAACACGGGACTTAGTACCTCTAACAACACACCGAGGGTACCAACCCACGTTTCACGCCAAATAATCACTACTCGATTGTAATGAAATGTAAAATGTAAAGAGATAACATAAATAGAAAATGAGCGTCGAGGGGGGTTTTTCATGATTGATCCGATCAACTCAAAATAATAATTAAATAAATTAAGATTTAAATGAAATTATCAATTTACACTCAGTATTATCATCAATCGGTATAAGTACTAAGGATTTTTTTGATACTATAGTAGTTTTTAAGTAATAGAGGTGTTATGTAAAGTAATAACCTCACGACTTTCCATGTAGATTAGAAAAAAAGTGTGAAGTAGATACCTACTTCACACTTTTACCTATTTACCTAAGTACCTATACAGGTAGGTACTTAGGTAAAAGTAAACACAAAGTAAGCTTTCTTTTCACTTTAGGTGCTTACCTCATGTATCTATCACTAGCGTTTGTTAATAACTTGCTTTTTGATTGAACACAAACCACGATACACGAAGATACCACGAGACCTCAGTTTGGGGCGAACTACTTACTAGCTATTTTTCTTATCTACATAATATTTCTTATTATAGCGGGAATAGACACCCTCTCTGTGAAAATTTCAACTGTCTATCTGTAACCGTAACGGTGCATGACGGACACCATTTGAGTACGGAATCCTGAAAAGGGGCTTGGAAAAATATAAGATTTGTAGGATTGTTGGTTACGATTTTAAACAGTGTGTTATAATTTGTCAGTCTGCGTTTGATAACGAATTCATAGCAAGTGAAGACGTGGAGGGTGGAGAAGGTAATGAGGAACCTGACTTGAACACTTCAAGATTTAACAAGCCTCATAGCTCAGTTGGCTTCAGTAGTAGCTCTGCCTTCTGCGCTGTAGGCTGTGGGTTCGATTTCCACCCAGGACAAACATTTGTGTGATGATAGATGTTTGTTCTGTGTTTGGGTGTTGTATCATATAGTACGTATGTATTTACAAAATGTATTTAAGTATTCTATCCGTAATCTAGTTCCCATATTACAAGCTATACTTAGTTTGGGGCTAGATGGCGCTGCGTAAAATTAATGTCCTGGAATATTTATTTATTTTTGTGTCATGTCACAGACTCTGCCTGCGTCTGTTCTTCCGGGGTTCCACGTTTTACCAATGCTAAGAAGTTCGAGAAGTTGATTAGGTGGTAGTTACCATCTTGCGGCGGCCGCATGACGTACAGACAGAGCGGCACGTCTCCCTTGGTGGAGTCGGGGGCCCCCACGACCACCGCGTCTGCGACCCTCGCGTGGCGGAGCACCACGTCCTCCAGCGCCGCTGTGGAGAGGCGATGGCCAGCCACGTTGATGACGTCATCAGCCCGGGCTACCACCCACACTGCGCGCTCGGCGCTTATCCAACCAGCGTCTTGGGTATCATAGTAACCCTACAAATCAAGAAACAGAAAAAATATTTAGTAATAAATCCGCCCAATCTCTGTGAAAATCTCCGAGTTCTTGCAACGCACAACTCGGAGCGTTAACACGTCCACAGAGGGCTCGTCAGCTTAGCAGCAAGACTATTTTTCCCTGAGGATGCCTCGTGTAGAGGCGAAACACGTGTCTTGATTTGGCGGATTTGTTACAAAATATTTTTTCTGTATTCAGATTTTATTTTGGATTTTGGTAATAGGTATTAATTACCTACTTTAAATCTTAGCTGATGTTTTAGGGAAATAAATAAACTGTTTATTGCCAGTGTTAAAGTAGGTATGTATATGAATTCTGCTGACGTCAATTAAATAATAGGTAAGTACAGTTTTTTTTTTCATAATAATTCATAAGTAACAGGATCATTTTGAAACATCAAATCTACCGCCTGTTCGGAATCGCGACCGCACACAAAGAGAAAGGCAAGAAACTCGGGCTTGTCAATTTTTGATGACCATGTAATGTAGTACAATAGAAACCTCAGTGAATACCTTACCGGATAAGATTCAAAGTAGATCTTATTGAACCTCTCATCAGCAAGCCAGAGAGTGGAGGCGAAGCCAGGGGGCAGAGGTAGTTTGGCGACCAGGCGACCAACCTCGCCGGGCTCGCATTCTGAACCGTTTTCTCGGAGTGCGCGAACTGGTAACATATTATCAATTTTTATTACAAAACGCACCACTCCAGAACACAAAATACTGACGTAACTCAAAAGGCCGCGAAACTTAAGAGAAAGTCTATGATACCTGAAAGGCTGAAATGGCTTAGCTTCAGCGATCATATCTTACAGAATACTGTAGCATTTACTTTGAAGTTAATATATGTATTTGTTCAGGATTGATGCTAGAACACTAGTGTTTCGAAAACACGATTGCCTACATAAAATATTCTACAAAAAATCCAAAGTTATAAAATATATAAAATTTTAGTCATAAGTACAATAAATACGCCCGATTAGGTCTTGACACTTTGTAAATAGTAAATAGACACAGTATACAGCAGACGCCCTGTGTTTTAGATTTTCAAAATTGTTATTTGTTTCACCGTAAAAAAAAACGTAGACATTCGCGCATAGTTCTGTCATCTGGTGATCATAAGCGCCGTGGTTAAGCGCACAGCAATGTCACCTTTATTATAACATTAAACTTAGTTCGAAAGTAGAGTAAAGTTGTGATGAGTTGCTAATCTGAGGTTACTACCTCAGATAGAAGGGTATAGGCCGTTAAATGGAACTGGGCAGGTCATGTCTGCCGTATGCGCCATGACCTGTGGGCCAAGATCACCCAATGGAGCCCTAGCGAACGCACAACGGCGCCGCCGCAGACCGAGATAAATATGCCGAGATGAATTTGACAACGAGTGGGTGGTACGGGTATCGCCATAGGTGGCCAATGGTACTAGTGGCCATTCTGCGACGATACCATTGTCATAGGGAAGCTATTGGTTTTGAAGAATCGAGGCCCTGACTGGAGGTCTTCAACGAAAATAGGAACATGATGGATTGCAAGTTTTTCCGATTCTAAATGACAGAAGTTCTTTGGGATCCGATGATGATTCTTGTATTAAGGAATAGTGATGGTATGGTTAGAGAAATCAGGGGGAGGCTTTTGCCCAGCAATGGGACACATCCGGCATATAGTAACAAAAACATTACCCTACATAAGGGTATAGGACTGTTTCAAGGGTAAGATAAGAACAGATACATAAATCATATTATTGTAATTAGTTTGTTTTTATTGTCTACGCCAGCAACTTTATTTTATGTACGACTTAGCTAATATTCTTCCATAAGGCGTACACTGTATCCAAGACTTTATCGTTTCTATTCTTTGCCCCAACTCAACTTATAATAAATAATAATGTCAACGTATTTGATGTTATAAGATAGAAAATTGAATATATACCGAAACAAAGAAGTTGAAGTTATAATAAATCTCGTTCTTGATACCAGGTAGGTCGAAGGCCGGATGGTCTTAGTTAATAAATCAGATATAAGTGTATTGCTTCGAGATATACATCTTATTTGCATGAGAGCGTAGCCGCTGTGGAGGGGCGCTCACTTTTAGAATGTTAGGTACCTACATCTTTAGGTAGGTACCTACCTACCTTATTATATACCTACCGTATCGAGCGTACTTACATAGGAAGTCAATTTTGAGATTATAAAAAAAACGTCTATGTAGGTACCTATAGGTATAGGTATTCCTTACTGTCGTATCCAGGAACAGGGTATCCCGCCGAATGAGGGGGTATCGCCTTCACGCCGTACCCGAGACACGGAGCAGTGATGGGGGATCCTGTCTCCGTCTGCCACCAGTGGTTCAACACAGGTACGGAGAACACGCGCTCTGCCCATTGCTGGAAACACATAATAGGTAGTTTTAGTGATAAAATATTCAGTAACATTTTATCGATGCTAATAATTACCTAAAATGATGTAGTTGTTCACTCAACACAGTTCACAATTATTTTATTATGAATACTAGTCAGATGTGAACAACAGAGTTCTCCAATTTGTCCAATTGTTTATTCATATTAATTTCAAAATAAGTATATTAGTATTAATTAGTAAATAAATAAATAGTCTACTTGATCACTCGAAATAATGATAAATTACTAATAATCGGTAATTTAAATTGATTCAGGCGTTACTTTTCGTAGAGCCAATTTAAACTTAACCTAAAAACTGAAAACTCTATACAGTCTATATCTATTATCCTAATGTTATTGGTATGGCTAATTGAAGCTTTTTTTCAATTTCTAATTTCGGGCAAAGTTCGTACGTCAGTAGGTTGGTAGGTCTGGAAAAGAAACGATTTGTTAGCTGTCAGTCCAATAAGCAGCTCGTCCAAATACACCTTGTTTTTTTTTCTTCACTTTGTTTACAGGCAAAATACATTTTGTCTGACCGTTTATTTTTTAGATTTTAAAACCGATAAATGAACAATATCAACCTATTATTAAGCTGGCTGTCGTATTGTAGGTATCAATCCACCTATTAACGTAAAGTGAGGTGAATCAGAGTCAAAAGTCAAAGGTATGAAAAGGAAACAAATGTATAACGTCATCGTGGAGCATATGCATACATATCATTCGCACCTACCTGTGACGCGGTCATCGTGAATGTTATTCTATAAATACTTACTATTTTGTGATACACCTATTTAGTGCGAAGACAGTCCAGCTGTGGACTATATTCCTGTGATGACATACTCTGACATACTCCGAAACGTCAACACTACGTTTCGATTAAAAAACACTATTGCATTTATCTAAAGGGTATAATAGTAATGGTGTTATCTGACAGTGAACCAAGGTGGTTGACATAGCTCAAAGGGTAGGCTGAAGGGGAGTGGGCTGGCTATATTAGTCGAAGGACCGAAAACCGGTACCGAGTTCTACGAGTCCATTGCAGACCACATCTAGGCAAGCGTAGTGTAGGACGAGCTCCGTACTATGGGGGGCAGAGAGTGGGTGCGAATGGCCGAAGTACAGGCTCATTGGTGCACCTTGGGAGATGCTTACGTCCAGTAATGGACTGCGGCAGGTTGATGATGATGAAACCGGCTAATTATTTACGGTATGGAAAAAAGCTATGTATTCTTTTTAAGCAAGGTTTTTACGTGCTGGTTGAGATCCGAACAGGGAAATAAATTCTCATTGTTGTCCGGCATTTATAATTAATAATTAATTTTGATGATAAAACGTACCCTGGTATCCTGGTCGCAGTGTTCGCCCGCGATGAAGACAGTCTTGAGGGTGTTGCTGCAGTACCTCCGGGCGTACTTGGCGTTGGGATCAGCTCGTTTCAGGACCCTGAACGCGGTCGGGATCGTGAATAGGACGTTCACTCGATGTTGTTCTATTATTCTGTAATCAATTTTGATAGCTAATTTATTCAGACTTTACGGAGATATTTCAATATTTTTAAAAAGCCTCATAGCTCAGTTGGTAGTAACTTTGCCTTCTGCGCTGTAGGCGTGGATTCGATTCCCACCCAGGACAAATGTGTGATGAACATAGATGTTTGTTCTGTGTTTGGGTGTTGTATCATATATTCACAAAAAATATTTAAGTGTTCTATCCGTAATCTAGTTCCCACATTACAAGCTATGCTTAGTTTGGGGCGTTGTGTAAAATTAATGTCCTGTAATAATTATTTATTATTTTATTTTAATATTTTTCTGTTGACGTACCTATGTGAAGATTTGTTACCAAATGGTTTTCTGTTTTCAGGTTTATATCAATTTTGATTAGTAGAACCATGGACGAATATTTTGTCCATGGTAGATCTTCTTGATTCTGTTTGATGATAAAGTTCTACTGAAGCTTATGTAGAAATTAAAGTTCACTAGAACTTGGTTATCACCCAGGAGCAACATTTGATTTATGGCTCATCCATCACACAAATCTGCACTCAGACTCTAAGCGATGTTTGACAGACCAGTTAACAGATTAGCATGGTAATGGTCATGTAATGGGGAGAGATGAAATAAATAATGTTTCTTATGTGTGGATGGTAGAGATAGAGATAGGCCGAGAAAGAGATGGATAGTGGGAGCAAGAATGGTGAAATAGGATGTCCAATAGAGAAGAGTGCATGAAAGGAAGGGAGAAGAAATGTCGTGCCGACTCTCTATGTTGGGAAGGCTGACATTGTATTAAGGTATGCTAATTACAACATAAGTGTTTTTTTATTGTACGACGGGGAAGCGCTTGACCTTCATCTCACCTATTTACAAGTTGAGGATAATTTCAACGAATTTCAACAAATTAGTTGAAATTATCCTCAACAAACTGAGGAACTGGCTCTGCAACCAACCAAACCAAGTGTAAGTATTCTATCCGAAATCAAGTTTCCGTATTTGCTTAGTTTGCCGTTGTGTGAAATGAATATCTCTTCATTTCATCATCTAGTACCTTCACTGCTATTAATCTACCTTTTTTTTATACTACTAGGAGACGAGACAAGCAAGTAGCGCACCTGGTGTTAGGTGTACTCTTGCCTATGACAAAGCCTTACTGCATAGGTCACATCCGCAAAGAACATAGCCTACACGGCACTGCATTGCGCCCGTCAACTTGAGGCATAAAGGTGTTAAGCCTCACGTACCCGTAATTTCACCGGCAACCATACCCTTCAATTCGGTTTGCACAGCAATGCTGCTTGGCGGCTGAAATAAGTATGGTGGTAGTAATTCTCCGGACGAACCCTTTCACTTCTACTACTCTACGTGGTGATAATAGTAAAACCCTCCGGCTTTGGAGTAATAGGCTATGTTGAAAAGTTATTCATAAAATTCGCTTGAGTCGTCCAGTTTTGAGATTCGACGGTAAAAGCTTTTTGCACTTCTTCTTAAATTATACAAATAAACAGTTCAAGTGCAAGGGTTCCGACCCTGCATGATATAGGCCTCAATTTTTTTTTTATTTTTTATTATATTAATTATTTTTTGTTATAGCGGCAATAGAAATACTGTTAAACCTCAACTGCCTCCTATGGCGCTGGTGGTTCATGAGATACATGAGAACGGACGGACGAACGGACAGTGGAGGGTTAGTGTTAGCACATATAATAATATACTAACGTAATTTTATTAGGGTCCCGTTGGCACCCTTTGGGTACGGCGCTTTAAAAACATAAATACCTAATAGATTAGTTATTTTAACACTTTTACGAGAGATTTCCTACCATTTAGGTAAGGTTTAACAAGCAAGTTATTGATGGCTTTTTGATTGATGTAATATTTTTTGATGTTTGAAGCACTGATAGGTAGGTACATATAAATAACATATATAACAAAAAGATCTCAATCTGAGACAAACAACCATTACCACTTAAACCTTACCTATGTATATACCTAATCAGGGTTTTTGTTATTTGCAAGTCTTTGACCGCCTGCTCACTTGTAAAAAATCTGATAGTGAAAATGTGGGCTGAGATGGAGCACGCTTGTCTTAAAGAAATCTATTTATTCTGGAGTCTGGACTTAAGGACTCGGCAGAAAATACTGATGATAGAGCTGAAACAATGTGTCCGGTAGATACAATGGAATGGAAAATCAACAACGAAGTAATATCTGTTTAAATTAAGAACAGACTACATCTAACTATATAAACATTAAGAGTCACAGTGTATGAGTTAAACGCTGCCTTATCGCTTAAACAGATTTCTTCCAGGCAGCCCTGAAAGACAAAGAGAAACGGTGCCTGCAGCTCATATGTAATAATGACCTGCAAACCTGATAAGGGGCTTAAAACGGACCTAAAATACTGTCCAGGGTCCGGAGTCCTATCAGGCTTCCCTTCGTAGAGCACAGAAGTGACCCCCGCCAGCAGAGGACCGTAGCAGATGTAAGAGTGGCCGACCACCCAGCCGAGGTCTGAAGCCGCCCACCACACACCCTTCTTCAGTCCGTAGACGGTTCTGAGGGTCCAGCACAGGGTGGCTGCGTGGCTGCAGGGCCTTTGGATGCCTTTGGGAGCGTCCGTTGTACCTGTAGGGACACAATTGGACATCATAGCTATAATTTCAGTTTATTTTAATATATTTATATCATTTTTTGATAACTTAGCCCTTACAAATCTTATAATTTTAATTTACAATATCATCGATGTAAGTAACTAGCCTCTAGTAGCCCTTTACCCGGGACCTCTAGGAGGTAGGTATTCGCAAGTCTCTGGGCTACTCTACCGTGTATTTTTGTGACTTTGGAAGAGCCAAAGGAACTAGGATCCACGAGGTACCAACCTGAAGTGTACAAAATATACAAAGGCTCGTTAGCCTCGAGCGGGACGCAGGCCACAGGATCCGCGAGCTGGGCGTCCTCCCACGTGATGTCCCGCTCGGGCTCCAGCGAGCACGCCAGAACTCGGCTGCGCTGGTAGATGATGCAACAGCGCGGCTGGTGAGCGCTCTGGACCAGGGCCTCGTCTAGAATGTCTTTGTACCTGATACACAACACATTGGCTCAAACGCATGGCACCTCGATAAGGTAAGGTTACCTCGGGACTATGTTATGTACGCTCAATATGATTTCGGTAAATTGCAACTTCAAAACACATTGTAGATAAAAAAAAGTAAAATTGACAGGCCACATTAATTATGAATTTCAATAACTAGATTTTGAATCTATTTCGCAAAGATGTACCTACTTCGTCTTGGAATCGAACCCTGAATCTTAAGATCGAAAACTAGGGATGATACTACGAGTATACCTAAGGATGATACTATACCCATGTATGATACCACACCTAGGGATGATACCACACCTAGGGATGATACTTTACCTAGGGTTGATACTATACCTAGAGATGATTACTATACCTAGGGATAAAACTTATACCTAGGGATGATACTATACCTAGGGATGATACTATACCTAGGGATATACTATACATAGGTTTGAAACTTTACCTAGAGATGATTACTAAACCTAGGGATAAAACTTATACCTAGGGATGATACTATACCTAGGAACTCACCTAATAATTTTGTTAGGTTCCACCCCGCAGCTAGCCGCGATGATTACCGTCGGCTCTGCGTGTTCTATCCTCGTCCTCAGCTCTCTTGCTGCGAAGCCTACGATAGGTACAACAACAGAAGAAACAATATAAAAAACAGTAAACATAGAATATTAACAGAGTTCTTACCAACATATATCAACTTAATAGGGAAAAAAAACATTTATACAAAGTATATAAAAAGAAGTAGATATCTAGGTATTAAAATTATTAAATTCAAACAAAAAAAGATTTTCAGAAAGAAAAAGACAGTAAAAGCGTAGCTATATAGCCCTGCTATAACCTTTACGTCAGAAAGTGAGGAACAAAGGCAGAATGCTATGGCAGATGCGGCCCAGAAGGAAATGCTAATACATGGCTGTTCACGAAAGACATCGCTGGAGAGAGGGCTGGCTCTTTCTCAGAGAATATCTTTGGCCATTTAACACGGAAATGTCAGTGCTCTTGGCTCCTAAGCTTCTGACCTCGAGCCATGGCAAAAAAAAATAACGTACAAGAACAAAACGCTGACCCAATTCAGGAGTCTATGTTTTCGGTTGCAAGCTTGCAAGTGATTCTTACCTCCGAAGACCACAGAGTGTATGGCTCCAATCCTGTTGGTAGCCAGCATAGCGATCACTGCTTCAGGTACCAGGGGCATGTAGATGAGGACCCTGGAGCCTCGCTTCACGCCGAGCGACTCCAGTTTACCAGCAAGGCGGGAGACCTAGTGGAAAACATATAAATATATTGCGGAAAACCTTTTTCATGTCAACTCAGATCATATTCTAAATTCATTCATAACTACTATGTAATGCCCCAGGTAATGCGGAAGTATATTCCTCTGAATTACCAGTGGTATTACTATTTATTACAATATAAATTCTAAAGAAACATCGGAGTAGGAAGGATAGTAGGAAAAAGAGGGAAAGGGAGGCCTAGAATTAGTTACATGTGACAAATAACGAGTGAAAGATTTTTAACCGCCTCTGTGGTCTAGTGGTTCGTCTACCTGTGTCAGATCCAGATGTCCCGGGTTCGGTCCCCGAGGGAGTGCTTGACCTGAAAGTCTTACCACCAACCAAATCAAGCACAATATTGTGCCCCCCTGGAGATCGAACCCCCAGATCTGAAGAAACCGGCGAACCCTAAACCAAAAGGCAAACAGTTAAGGCCTACGAAAAACTCTTAGGTTTTCCTGTTAAATATAAGAGACGGCCAGTATTTCTTACTTTTTTCAACAATGTGTGTGTCTATTTTAGAAGAAAGGGAAGGTTATTGTACATTTTCGTCTGTTTTCATTACTTTCAAAGTATGCATGATAAAATAGTAATAAATATATTAATCTTCCTATGACAAAACCTTTCATTTGATATTAACAACAACATTTCATTTGATTTAACAAGCCTCACAGCTCAGTTAGTAGTAGCTCTGCCCTCTGCGTTTAAGGTTTTTGGTTCAATTCCCGCGTGGGACAAAGTGATGAATATAAATGTATCATCAGATGTAATGCGAAAAATTCGAAATCCAGTTCGCAAATCACTAGCATTGCTTAATTAATCTGGTGCTAATCACTAGTTTTGTCTCTATCTTTTTTCATTTTATCTTTGTTTATACATCATACAATACAACACTCAAACCGAGTAGGTACCTAATCATTGATCGAGTGAACGAAGCGAACGAGATCTCTCAGTTAAGTTGGGAAATCCGGCACTGTATGTATGTATGTATGTATGTATGTATGTGGCAATGTTTGTGACGGCATAACTCTCGAACGGATTATTCGATTTTCATGAAATTTAAACTGAACAGAGAAAACGTAAATAGAATTTGATTGTCGCAGGGGATTTTTGATAAATGGGGTAGTTTTTGAGATATTGGGGTAAAAATGAATACAATTTTTCCCCCATATCTTTTGAATGGTTGATTCGATCAATTCAAAATTTTGAACATGCAGAGATTATATTAATACTCATCAATCGGTTTGAGGATTTTTTTGACGCTAGGTTAGTTTTTGAGAAATAGGGGTGTTAAGTGAGACGAGGTGATTTTTGGCTTGTGGGGTTTCATTTGAAAGAGTATTGGCTGCTCATTCATAAAATATTTATTTTACTTTTTATTAGGGGTGGTTTATGTAACAAAGTGGCGCGTTAAGGGGTTAAAACGCTTGATATGCCTTGTAGGATATCAGACCACTATGGTATCAAGGGTGTTGCACTAGACTTACTCACGTCTTACCTAAGTGATCGCATACAGCATGTCGACGTGAACGGCCAGCGTTCTTCAGGATCTTTGGTTACGATGGGTGTACCTCAGGGTTCAATATTGGGGCCTTTCTTGTTTTTAGTATATATTAATGATCTGCCCCAAATAATTAAAGATGACCATGAGATTGTACTGTTTGCAGATGATACGTCACTTCTATTTTGATTGAAGCGACAAATGACTAACTTTGACAACGTGAACAATGCAATCTCAAAAATTGTTAACTGGTTTAATGTAAACAACTTAGTACTCAACCAGAAAAAGACCAAATGTATTCGATTTATTTTACCAAATGTAACTGAAGTTGAAGCTAATGTAAAAGTTAAAGAGGAAAACATAGAATTAGTCAAAACCACTGTATTTTTGGGATTAACTTTAGATAATAAACTTCAATGGGGCCCACACATAGATAAACTGGCGAAGAGACTTAGTTCTGCAGCATATGCTGTAAAGAAGATACGTCTTCTCACAGACGTTGCTACAGCAAGACTAGTTTACTTCAGTTACTTTCACAGTATTATGTCATATGGCATAATACTGTGGGGAAGTGCTGCAGATATAGACACCATATTCGTTTTGCAGAAGAGGGCTATTCGCGCTGTTTACAAAATGGGTCCCAGAGATTCATTAAGAGACAAGTTCAAAGAAATAAATATATTGACTATGCCCTGCCAATATATTTATGAAAATATTATGTATGCGCGTAAAAACATAAGCTTATTTGAAAAAACTGTGATAAACATAATTATAATACTAGAAATAAGAATAAACTCGCTGTTCCCACAACTAGGCTCCATAAGGTTAATAAATCGTTCATAGGGCAAACTGTACGCTTTTATAATAAATTGCCAAGTGATGTGCTAAGCTTGTCAAATAATAAATTCAAACGGGTGGTTTTTAAGATGAAGAGGGCAAAGGATGATCATCAGGTCTTTTAAGATAAGACAGGGTATTCTAAATTTCAAAAACTGGTCTATTTCATCTATTGTCATGCACTCAATTCGGTACGTTACGGCCATTATAGCCACCACGATAAGCAGACAGATTAGTGCTCACAGTAAAAGTTTTGTAAGAAAAAAGCTGCTGCCTTTTTGGTTGACTTTACGATATCCGTGGGCTGGAGGGGTAGATTTTTAAAACACAACTACTAAGGCAACAGTTTTGAGAGCACTTTTCAAAACGACTTTCCTTTGTTTAATGTTAGTAAGGATACATTACGTTAGCAACAAGAGAGAGCCTCGAACACTCAGGTGAATAAAGAGAGTTCGTAAGGTGAGAAAGGTTAAATGGAAGCACATTTTTATCGTTTGTTTATTACGTTCTATTTGAAAAGTGATCTCTGTCACAAACCAGACATCACAAGATCTCAGTTCGGGGCGAACTACTAGGTTAGTTATAATATCCATCACACAAATGTTTTTCCGGGTGGGAAACGAACCCGCAGTCCACGGCGCAGAAGGCAGCCCTATACCGACTGAGCAGTGAGGGTTGAAGGACTAACCTGGTCTTGCAGCTCATTGTAAGTGATCCTCCGGACGGTGTCGGTGATGGGGGAGTCGTGGATGAGAGCCACCTGCTCCCCCTTGCCACTGGCCACGTGGCGGTCCACTGCGTTGTAACAAACCGACATCTCCCCTCCTACCCACCTGTAGAGCACATGCTTCATGATATATACCGCCTCTGTGGTCTAGTAGCGGTTAATACTTTACTCTGCTTCAAGTCCGGGCCTCAAACACGTACCATTTAGTGAAAGGAGGGTTGCTGTTATCCAAAACTCTGTCCCATGGCTTAGTCCACTCGAGATCATTGGCCACCTCTCCCCAGAACCCTTCAGGGTCATCCAGGGAGCGCTGGAGAGCCTTCTGGCACTCTGGGGTGATGCTGCTTTCATCTTCAAACACGATATACTAAATTATGATCCGATATGAAATGGTAAATTGTTATAGTATGTAAGTAGGTACAGTATGCGACAAACTCATTAGTGTTTACCTACATACAGTGTGGTGTGAATTCTGAATATTTGTGATTTTGGACGTACTAAAATAATTGTGAAAGTTGGAATCACATTTACTTAATGCAACGTTACCTTCCTACGTTAAGGTCAAACAAGTTAGCTGAGCTATGTAAGCTAAAAACGTGGGCCGTCTAAAAAAAAATGACAAGTAGGCCTTACCTACTAACGTCAAAATCTAAGTCACAACAACAAATTAATCAAAACAGGTAAGTTATTTTCACAAATGTGTTAAAGCTATTTGTGAAAATAGCTTACATGATATTACTATTAGATTCATTAATTAATGAAAATGTTCATTAATTAATTAATCGAATAGTAATATCATATTCGTTGTCTTCACTATGGACCGAAAATTTCGTGTCTGCGTTTTGCACTCATTGAGAAAAATGTCATTAGCTAGGTAGGTATTTAAAAGTTACTTGAAGATTACTTGTGCACCCCATAGTCTTTGCAATCAAGACGGTGAAAACGTTGTCAATGGGATTTTAGTCGGTCCGGCATAAAATTTCACATGATGCCCCCACTAGGAACTAAGTATAAACCCTTCCTTATAAAGCATTTCCCCATGTTAAAAAAAGAAAGGTAGAGAAGATAACTTATAATTTATCGTAATTTTAATTATTAACGTGTAATTTACCTTGAATTTCGTCTAAATTATGTTCTACCTTCATACTGTTGTTCTGCGAAGTAAACTTAGCAAATACGTATTTTTCTTATGATAGGTATACGCAGGTACGGTACCTGCGTACCTATTATACCTATCGAAATATAAATTTGCATGTTAATGTTATTTACCTCCAACTACAGCACATAAAAATAATAAAATCGTCAAGCAAGTGCTTGTCGCTCGTACTCACAAAGGATCTCGTTTTTACGGTTCCGGCGAATCTCCGGGACTTACATTTACTAGGACCGAGACTAAAGTATGCACTATAATAGGTAAGTAGGTAACTTACCTATTATAGTGCATACTTTAGTCTCGGATCTTAAAAGTTCCGTACTCAGGTTAGGGTTAGGTTACCAGCCGCATCCTCTTTTTTTTTATTGTACGACGGCGAAGCGCTTGGCCTTCATTTCACCTGGTTACAAGTTGAGATAAGGCCGGCGGTGGAAGCGCACTTCACCTGGAATCCTCAACAAACTGAGGAACTGGCTATCTTACCTCTTAATGCTGGAACACAACTTTTTTTTTTAATTGTTGTTACGGCTATAGAATAATAGATAGACAGTTGATATTTTGACAGGGTATGTATTTCTATTATCGCCAAAAATAAATAAATTAAATGGAGTTTATTTCGCATGAACACATTTCGGAAGTCATGAGTCAGAACCCTCGTTGTGCGAGTCCGCACTTGACCGGTAATATGAATAAATACGGGTAAATAAATAATCTCTTGTCGTCGGCTTGCCTGGGCAATTGAGAAATATAAATTTAGAAAATATTAATTCCCGGTTTTGTTATCAAAAAGTACCGAGAATCCCGGTTCAATCTGACCGGTACCTGCTACATACCGTAGTATCTAGTGGTACCTACCTACCTACAAGGTACACTACGAAGCAATGGTAGTTGTATTAGTGTGTGTGAAGCCAACAATGAATATAATAAATATTTTTTATTTATTATTTATGTAGATTTGTTATTCTACCAAATTTAAACAATGGCATCTAGAGGTAATACAATGATTATCTGTTTTGATCTATTCTCAGATAACAATGATTTATCTTCTTGTGTTTTAGGGTTCCGTAGCCAAATGGTCCAACGGGCCCCTAGTTCATAGTTCATTTATTTCCACCATAGGTACACAAAAGTTACACTTAGTTTCGTTAAGTTTAAAATTTTATAAACACAAGGAAATAATTTAAGTAGTACCTACTGTCAAATCAAAATGTCAAAATGATAAAAAGTTATAATAATAAGTTAAAGAATAATGACTAGATAATTTGAAAAATAAACATGGGGCTATAACAATGTTAAGTCAACAAAATGAAGCTATGGGAAAAATTTCCAGTGCAAATTATTAAGAGAGATATTTCTCTTCCAGTGCGTCATTTCGTTTGTAATAAGAGTAGCTCTTATTCAATAGCAGTGATTTCACCTTTTTTTGAAATAAAACATAATGAAGCTTAGTGATGAAGTCAAAAGGACTTCATAACTAAGCTTATTAAACAGCTTTGTGCCATTTCACAAGTAACTTTTAAATACCTTATCTAACCTACAAACTGGATGCCGAATATGATTTCCTTGCCTTGTGTTATAATTATGTGTTGCCGTCAAAGTCGGTAAATTGTGCCTATTTTTTTTAACATACAGAACACATTGCAATATATATTCTCCAGTGAATGTGAGGATACCTAAGTTAGAAAAGACAGTACGGCAAGTATCTCTTGTTTTGAGTCCTAGGATTGCTAGGATTGCCTAATCCCTATTGCCCAGACTTCGTTGCCCATCTGTCCATCTATAGAGGGGGCATATATCTTTGAAGCGTTTGTGTAGCTGTTTGAAATTACTTAGGTGTTATTAATTTCACACAGCGCCATCTAGCCTCAAACTAAGCAAAGTTATAACATGGAAAACTTTTTACTATGAAATACTTTTTTTATGTATATACATACTTATCATACAATACAGCACCCAAACACAAAACAAACAATCATCACACAAATGTTTGTCCAGGCTGGTAATCGAACCCACATCCTTCCATCAGGAAGGATTTTGTTTAAGTCCCTCGGGCTAGCTACCACCACCATCTTATCTAATTCTGCCTCCATAACAAAAATTCTTAAATTGTAGAGATCTTTCTGGTATATAGGTATACTTAGCTTTTACAAGCTTCCCATAGTTATTCGCTGATACGAAGGCTTACCTACTGTTAGAACTTACTGTATTTCTCGATCTCAGCAGCTGTGACGAAAATCTTCTTCTTCAGCTCACTAATAGAAGATTCAAACTTATTCTTCTCCTTTGTAACATCGTGTTCCTGGTACATCGTAAAAGGAGACGTGAAGTCACCTCGTCAGAAGTCGATACTAAACTGTATCATTTGGCTACGTAATGATATTATAATGTATGGAAACCTGACAAAGACTCACCTATGATCTTGATGAATAATGGAAGTACCAGTGAAAAGACCGATGCGACGGTTGTGTTTTGGCTTTGATGACTACGATAATGGTCTACTTTTAAGTATGATGTAAGAACCGTTATTTATACATAGGTACGCGGCAGAGCCAGTGCTTTCTATCAATGCTCATTCCATCGTACCTCATCCTTGCTCTGGCCTAGACTATATAAGTTTAGGGGTGTACTGTTATTTATCTATAGATAAAACTAGCTAATGGCCGCGACTTCGTTCGCGTAATGGTTTTTAACATTGGCGAAAGGAGAAATAGACTGGGATTTCGAAATCTAGAAAATTTCAATTTTACAGAGGCTATGCCTAAATTGTTGGGCCAGTCAAGTGCGGTTCTGTCACACACACCGATATTTCCAACCCACATTTCTAGGCAAATAACTTTTTGGTTTGGTTTTATGAAGTGGTGTGTGAGTGTGAGTGTGTCAGTCACACTTGGTCAGTTTTATTTATTTATTTATTTTTATGTTGAACCAACAAGGTGTACCTACACTAATACAATTAATACATAAACGAGCACACACAAAGGCCAATTGCCACCTCAATTATAGGTTCAAAGTGTTCAAACCTCATGCAATAAAATTAAATACTCTATCAATATTATTTAAACATTAAAAATAACATTAAACAATTTCGTAATAAATTAAATTAAATAAATTTACAAAATAATAGTAAAATTAGATTAAGACAATAAAATTGAAAAACTAATAGTATTACCTACATAATTTCATACCAATAAAAAAAAAATACACTAAAAATTAAAACAGTAAAAATAATTGACTAAAATAATAAAATTAATAATACATATAATTGTATCATAATTAAAATCGACATAATAAAAATAAAATCAAAAGGTCAGACCTATATTCCTCTTAAAACAGAAGAGGCTATTGGAGAAAATGACAATTTCACTAACCTCACCACTGTGTTCGACAATAACAGTTTTGCTACGAGTATATTCACTGGGGAGTTGAGACCTATGTTAGAGCGAGCGGATCGAGTGACAAAAGGATTGTATCTATTTAACCTGGTAAAAGCGGCTCGAGGTATAGAGATGTGCAAAAGAGACACAAAATACGGGGCATCGAACCGACTATTGACCAGTTTATATAAAAACGCACTATCTAGTAATTTTCTTCATGAGAGTGGTCATTAAAAAGTGGGCCTCGTGAGATTCCGTCCTCATATCTCGGTAGCCTCTAAGCCATATGGCGCTGTATGAAAGACACCATAAGAATCTTTTCTGTACGCTTTCCAGTCGTTTGATGAATATGTCATAGTGAGGGTTCCACACGACGCTGCAGTACTCTAACGAGCTGCGTACAAGAGCATTTTAAATCGCTATTTTAGTTTTTGGTTTCTTAAAATTTTTACAATTCCTCAAAACGAATCCCAGCATCCTGAAACTCTTACTCACAACATTGTCTATATGAATGTGAAATCTTAATTTACTATCCAGGGTAACACCAAGGTCGCGAATCTGATCTACTTCGGACAACAGCAAGTCGTTTATCATGTATACCCTGGGAACAAGTTTTTTTTCCTAGTAAAACGAATCGCGTAACACTTGTTCACATTTAAGCTAATACCGTTCGAGCCACGCCATGAGACCAAACTATCAAGATCCTTTTGTAGAGAAAGGCTATCCTCAATGGAGTTTACTTTTCTGAAAAACTTCACATCATCGGCGAACATATAGAATGTTGAATTTTGAAAGCAGTTGCCAATATCGTTGATAAACACTCTAAAAAATAAGAGTACCAAGTGGGAGCCCTGTGGAACTCCAGATACGGTTGAGAAAAGGCTTGGAAGAATAACCTCCAGCAACAACTACTGATCTCCTATCAGACAGATAAGACCTGCACCATAGCAAAAAGGATCCGGCTATGCCAAAAGAAGTTAGTTTTTTAAGAAGTATTTGGTGGTTAACTTTGTCGAAGGCCTTGCTAATGTCAGTGTAGATTGCGTCTATTGAGTTCCCATGATCAACTTCATGAGCAAGGTCCTCGACAATAGATAACAAATTAGTAGCAGTAGACCTAGCTTTAACGAATCCATGTTGCTCTCATGCAAAAGTTCGTTTACATTTAAACGAAGTAACCAAACCAAAATGGGACATAACAACGATTTAAAAACTTTTGCGAAAATAGAGCATAATTAGTGCAAAAATAAAATAAATAGTGCCTCATTGGTTAAAGAAATAATGACCATTCTCAGTGGGTACGCCAGCATAACGATCAAGCTAGCGTACACATGACCGTACTTAAAAAAACAGCTTATACTATAGCAACGAAGTTTACACACAAAAATAGAGCACAAATAGTGCACGAGCTATACAAATTTTCATAATGATTGCTCTTATAGGAACGGAGATATTGAACAAGACTTTTGAATGACATTCCGAGCTGGCGTTATGGCAGCGTACCCATTAAACAACGTACGAGTAATAGTTTTTAGGCATAACCACTAACGTGAATTCGATTATGTGTGCGCTACCATAACGGGTGTGAGTGTGACATGTAAGTAGGTAGGTAGGCCAACATAAGCCAACACCCAGCAGTGCGTGAAATCTGGCTGGTTGGGATGATGAGGGGTTGTTGGAATCGACTGTAAACATTTCGGTGTGCGTCATAAGCATATTTATCTAGGCACGCAGACAGATCATTGGACTGCCGTATCATGGTCTGCGTGGGACTATAATTATCATGCTATAAAAAATAAGAAATAGCATTAGCAGATACGTACTACGTAGTAATGAATTACCTACCATTTATGCACGAGCCTATGTTATTTATAGCCAATTATTCAGCGATAACATTTCAGTTAAAAATAAATATTGTTTCATGCACGATGAATCTTTGGTTTTTAGTTATTTTGTGTTGTAAGTACTACCTATACCTTTATCTAACGCTATACCTTTATTTTCGAGGGGGAAATCTCCTACAAGATACCCCATCGCTTGAGTTTGCGATGAGGTAGTGACTTGTGAGGTTCTCGGAACTCCAACGACACACTAAAACCCCTTCGGTGGCCGGCCTCGATGCTTAGGAGGGCTCTGGGATGGTTTTATAAACTTTTTCTTTTTAATATGTGTGTTAGAGTTATAGAATAGGTAGGTACTTAACGTAGGCGTTCGAACAGTAAGGTCAGATGACAAATATTTAAACTGACCACCAAGACAAACGGAAAGCCCCGGGTAACATATAAGTAGTCCATAAAATTTGTAGGTACCTTTTTTTAAACTTACGATAGATACTATATAACACCCAAACAGATCGAGGATCTAAAATCACACAAATGTTTGTCATGGGTGGGTATCGAGCCAAAAAACCAACAAACGGTGCAGAACCAAGCCCAATGCCGCCGCCTATTCGCAAAAACAAGAGCAAGCAAAAACCTGCAACACGACGTTTGTTTTCAGTCCTACCCAAGATCCATCCGCGGCCAATGTACGACATCCACATGAAAGGCCAGGTGGAAGTCGGCGAGGCCGTAGCCAGATTGATCAGAATGTTCGCCAGCAGAGCCTTGTCTGGCCAGACCAGCCCAGCGGCTAGTAAGCACTCGAAGACGGTTTGGGACGAGGTGGTCAAATCTAAAAAAAACACACATTTGTATGGTGACCATAAGAATCAGAAATACCAACAGATTAATATCCATGTGTGACAAGCATTTGATAATGAAATTGATGTCTCGTTTAGTGTTTTACTTTGTTTTGTTTGTTTTACACCAACCCATACCTACCCCTTCCAGCTCCAAAAGCGCGTCTGCAAACGTTTTTAGGACAATGCCGTAAAGCCATCGTCTGTTTTCCGCACTGGTACAGCCTTCGAGTTCTTCTCTTCCTTGAGTATCTTCAAGTCCAGAGTGAATTGGTTCCTTTTAGACGAGCGTGCTCCATTTCAGCTGGCCATGGTAAGTCTGTTTCACTTTGGTTTCTATCAAAATGGCGGCTTTTCTTCTGAACAAGTTTTCGGATTCATTGACAAGTCAAAGAAAATCCGCAATTTTAATTGGAATTGATTGAAAACCAAATTAAACAGAGTTAGGTAATAGGCCAGCATGCCACATTAGGTAGTACACAGTAGGTACCAGTATTAGGTACCTACCTACTTGTTTTTCATGACCTGGTGGTCAAACGCAAGCGTCACCAATAAAAAAAATCCGCACTGATATTATGAATTCGAAAGTACCTCTGTTTGTTTCAAACTATTTCACGATCGCAACAAAAGGAATTTAATTGAAATTTGCCATGGATAGTGTACGCCGCCGTAGGCAAAAATCTTAAGCTACATTTTATCAGTTTTTTTTTTATCCGTATAATGTAATAAGTATGTTGACATGTTGACGTGTTGTATAATATGTTCTGTGATATAAATGTATCTTATTTTATCTTACTATACCTACGAGGAAAATTATAGACAAATTCATTAATTGAAATTTATATCTAAAATTGTTACCTACAGTTATTTACATCTTATATCTCGATATTCTTTTTATTTTAATTCATGTTCAGAAAAAGTAAGTGTTCAGTATAATTTCGCAGACTTGGTGATAAAACTTTTTGTTTTTTGGTATAATATTATTGCTTCAACATCGTCATACTTAAAAACTATCTAAATATAGGTACCTATCTGTCGAAGCACTTGGAATGATTTAACCTCATACCTACCTGTTTTCTCGTGTAAGTGAAATGTAAAAATTCTTGGACTAAGAGTTTTTACAGAGTATATTTATCACTAAGAATCTTAGTGATAATAAAGAGTATATTTATAATCACTAAGATTAGAGGTTAAAGAGTATATTATAGATAATAAATATACTCTTTAACCTCAAATCGGAAACAATATCGCGTCATTTGCATTGACGTAGCATCGTAGGTAATGCGTGCGTAGCGGAATAGTGTCGAATTTAATGATCTACTAACAGCCTAGCCTAGTTACTTACCAACTTAATACTACTAAATAATTAGTAGGTATTCAGTGTCGGAGTTCGCGTAGGTACCTAAATGTTTTTTTGTATCTTTATGCGTCGTCGCTCGGTACAACGCAGATCTTGCAAGATTATATCTTTTATTATACTTATCTATAATCTATCTCATTAAAACTGAACTATTTATTTTTTGTAATTCATTCACTAGGGTTGCTAAACCAAGGGTGTCGATACAACCCAAGAATTTATTTTTGGGTTTGATGTTTCATTATTATCCACCACAATGTGGAAAGAACTTCCTCTAAAACTTTAAGATTTGGCCATAATAACTATGCTTGGCAGACAGATTGGTGCTCACGGTTAAAGGTTTGTTCACACAGAAAAAATCTACTGCCTTTTTGGTGAAGCCCCTTGGTTGACTTTACGACATCCGTAGGATTAAGATATGGGGTAAATTTCTAAACGACCAATAAGGCAACGGTTTTGAGAACACTTCAAAAAGACAAACCTTTTCATATTAAGTAGTAAAGAGTGACTTATTCACTTTCCCATCTACTATGACGTAGGTACGGTCGGTGCTTTGATCTCATTCTGGCTAAGTAAGGTGTAATGAAAGCACACTTTTATAGTTTGTTTAACTAAGTTCTTCTTGAGAGAGAACTCCGTTAAATACCTAACAAAACAGACATCACAAGATCTCAGTTCGGGGCGAACGACTAGTACTTTTTTGCCCAAGGGTTTAAAATACCATACTGATTAAGAAATGCACATAAGCGTGCCCCCGCACTGGCGGCGTCACTTGCGAAAAAACATACATACAGTGTGTTATAAGCAGTCAACGTGTAAGACATATTGTTCTGTACGTCTGTCTGTCTGTTCCAGCTTATCCCCGAAACGGCTAGACCTATTTGGACTGGACTTTCAAAACAATTATCTACCGTTTGTCTCTTACCCTCTTGGGGCAGACTGGAAAAAAGACACAACTTTTGCAGTTTTTCGTAGACACTAGCGCCCTCACTCACGTGCTTAATCCTTTTGGTGTTTTTGACACAGATTTTCACAGACTACTCGGGAACCACTGGGAACGTAGTATTGAAATGCAATTCTATAATAGTAACCTTTATTTTACAGTAAACATGAATCAGTGCCATACAATGCGTTCAGAAACTATAATTATCGTAAACTATACACCCCAGTGGCGAAGAAACGGGAAAATCACCCGAATTTTTTTTAGGTGGCTTTGTTTTTGTTGCGACTAGTTTTGGTGTTAAGCATATAATAATATAGATATGAACGTTTTTAATGTTAATTCATTAATTTTAAGCGATAAGAAACTATTTCTATAGCACTTTTACAATCGAATAATAATTATATTTATAATTATTTGCGACTCCATGTTTTTATTGATAAAAAAATAAAATAATTAAGAAAATGTTCAAACCTGTCTTCACTTGTTCTAGCCACCAAAATCAATCACAATTAACTAAAACCACGTTAAAAATGTCCCGTTATTTTTCCCAAAGGGGCGAACGTGTTGGTACGACATGCCACATTATAAAATACCGTAGGCATGAATACCTACTTCATCACGAATACCAAATGATAAGCTAAACTATAATACAATACCTACCTAGTACACATAATGCCAACAGGTAGGCATCAACACGTGATCATAAACGTCTGCCGAGGTATTCCCATTTCGTCATTCAAACATTCAAACGTGTTTTTTTTATTTACGTTGGGTCAGCTCTCGACATCGGAAACTCGCACAAGGATGAGGTCTACGATTGAGCGAGTCTACCCAGAGGATTCCTCTTCGTTTGGTCGTAACTCAGAAACAAATTGGACGAAATGGGAATAATTTCGAAACCATAAGTCTGCAGTGCAGCTGGCCTATTACCATTATTAGAGTTAGGTACTAGGCCAGGTAACGCTGAACGCACATTTTTGCTTGACAGAACCTAAAATAATGCTGTTAACTAACTAAGATTTGTATTCGCAGTTCGTTAAACATTTCTATGATTTTACGAATAGAATACAATAGTCATTACAGTTATGTCGTTATTTATTCACGTTTTGATTAGTTTAGTTGCTACAACACATTATTTACTAAACTTTCGAAGAAATGGCATGAATAGAGGTATGTATGTGCATTAAAGTAAATTGAAACAGCTTTTAAATGCAATATTTATTATGTTAATAAAGGCGGACAACGCGTTCGAATTACATTAATTCCACAACGAATTCGGCTTAAACGATGTGCGTTCACCGTTACACAAAGATCGACTCCCATTATCTGTAGTTACAAGAATTTGTATCAATTTTATATTACAAAATTTATGATTAGAAATGCCTAATACTACGAGTAAAAACGATTAACAGTATTAGAACTAATGTAAGACAAAGCAAAGCTGAATGTGGCATGTTTCAATTTATTTAAGGCGTATTTCTACTTATTAAAAAAGTCAATGGGGACGTTATTCCCAACGACCCCATTGAGGTTAATTGGGACGTTGAGAATATATCATATTAATTTGTGAATTAAGGTACCTAATCTATAACATACAAATAAAGTAGTAGGTACGGTCTTGTGTCCACATAATTCATAAACTACCAATATTTATACCAACAAATTCAACACGTTTTTTTTTATCATACAACGGGGAAGCGCTTGACTTTAATCTCACCTGGTTTAATGTTATGATAAGGTGGAAGGTGAAAGCACACTTCACCCGGAATCCTCAACATACTGAGGAACTGGCGATCTTACCTCTAAATGCCGGAACACAACAATTTAAAGAGAGCACTAATGGGTTTAGGAAATTGTCAATGTAATAGTTTGACGTTGGTTGGTTGGTGGTAGGACTTTGTTTAAGTCCGTCTAGCTACCACCATCTTACCTAATTCTGTCGCCATAACAACAATTCTAAATAGTTCCGGCATTTAGAGGTAAGATCGTCAGTTCCTCAGTTAGTTGAGGATTCCGGGTGAAGTGCGCCTCCACCTCAGACCCTATCTTAACTTGTGACCATGTGAGATGAAGGCAAAGCGCTTCCCCGTCGTACAATTAGACACAAGGTAACCAGAAAAAAATAGTTAATCAAAAGGAAATAAAATAAAATATGAAAATAAATTAATATAAAATTTATTATAACAAACAATAGTATGTACAACAACAAAATAAACGTTACAAAATATTCTCACTAATTGTATAATGAGAGATAGGCCCCATTTTAGTAAATTAATGTATGATTTTATGTATAACACGCTTTAATAGTGATGTTCTACATCGGAAGAATATCGATAAGTCTTACACGGATGGCTACTCCACCAGATCTCGTAGCTATCGATTGTACTAAGATGTTACACCAAAAACATACGTCACGGGACATTCAATGTTATTACTGCTAAATAAATATTAAATATATACACTTCACCATAAAATGGCAAAAATAAACACAAATAATAAATATAATGAGTAATTATATGACATAGTAACATTAAAATAATGTGCTTAGCATAAAATGGAACGTTTATAACATGAAGCTAAGATATACGAGCTCGTATTCATGTTACAGGAAAACGTCATTTCTGTACATCAAATTTATTTAGAAATAAGATGACTTTTCTACTATCTACTCATTGCATGGTGGAAACCAGGCTTATATTATTTACGAGTCCGTACACTTACTTACAGAAAAAAATTCGCTGCTCTTACTCTAACTGACTATCTCTCGATATTAAAGGATTGGTACATTATTGACAATTCCCACTGATTTGGCCGGACTTACTCGAAACTACACCCATATTCATAAGACAATCGATAAATTACATCGATATGACAATCGAACATCGATATATCCACTCAAACTACTTTACAACACTATGTTGTACTCATTCTTCCTCACTAGCTGTCCCTAATAAATTAAGTAGGTATTTATAATATTACTTATATGTTAGAAAATTTTATAACGGGATGATTTTAAGTTGATACGTTGAAAATCGAGATCATTCTTGCTTGTTTATTTGTTACGCAACAAACTATGACCATTCTCTAACTTACATAAAAAAACAAAAATCGCTTAAAATCGTTTCGTTTTCCTTTCGACAGAAAATATGGCCTTTCAGCATTGGCATCTGAAAAATACTGGTTTACTACTTTTCACATAGTTCTAATTCTAAATAATGTAACAATCCCTACAATTACAATAAAATAGGCATAATGAACTACATAGTACTGATGAGAAGACAGCTATAACATAACTAGACGGTAAGTCGTCACGAGTGATGAGCAAATGCTACTTCTATCACCATTTCAGTGCACATACATCCACTGCTGAACTAGGCTTCCATCAACCGACGCCACACATAGTGACCTGAGCCGCCTCCACCTAGACTCCCCGCAACCACTACAATGTCGTCGGATGGACTTTCTACATTCCGTCGCTCAAGTCTAGTGGAGGGTCTTACCACAATCAGTTTCGCGTTTGATCGTGGACGCCATGTGAGAACATTTACTCCTCAGCTTGCTAATTCTGAGAGCTGTGACAGTCAGTTGGTTCTTCCCCAGATATCATCATTATAATCACGAACGGAAAATACATTTCGTATTTTCCGTTTTTCAATGTACATTATTTTAATTCGTCGTGACGTAAATAAAGAAAATATGTACTTCGGTATTAGTGTTAATATATTATAATATAGGTAAATGGGAAGCTAATAATTTCAGCGATCTTACCTAATAAATGCTTAGATTTTTTTAAACCTTTTGTTCTTAATTGAAGAACATCTCCGGATTAGCCTAGGTATTGTGGTAGAGATTTCATCGATAGGACCGCCAATTGTGCATTCTTAAACATTAATTCGTTCATTATTTACTTTTGGTGCTGAATAAATGACTGTATTGTATAATAACAGTGGATTTAAGTAATATAACATTAGTATTTCAAGTGATTGCACTTGGTCGGTTTACAAATGTTATAATAACACAAACAATCACAACCCGCGACGGGACTCGAACGCGAATCCTTTTCTCAAGCCGGAAACACTCTATCCAATCGACCAACTGTTTCCGGCTCGGAATTTTTGAATATTCAAGTTTTTAGTTAAGTATTTAATTTTTTTATCAAGAAAACTTACACTTTTTTTGGGATAAACACGATTAATTCACCACTTAAAATTCGTTAGTGCTCGGCCGAATTATATTAGGAAGTTATTATTACATTGAGAGCAACATAACAGTATTCATATTTGAGGGAAACAATTATATTTGTGAGTTTATTTGTTTTGTACGACGGGGAGGAGCTTAGATTTTATCTCACCTGATTTTCAGGTTAAAATAAGGCCGAAGGTGGAGGCGCCCTTCACCCTTCGAAATGCCGAAATATAACAATTTTTAAGAAGTGTTGCTATGGCGACGGAATAAGTTAAGATGATGGTAGCCAGGCGGACTTAAACTCACCAAACGAACCAAGCACAATATTGTACTATTGATTGGGGATCGAACTCAGGGCCTCTGGATCACACACTGGCAGACGAGCCACTAGACTACAGAGGCGATTCAAATGTGTCGATTTGATGGTAATAAAGCAGTGTTCGCTACGACAGGCGTTTGGAGGCGGCTCAGCACAGGTCAGCGTTGTCGTACATTTAATTTTTGATACGAACTGCTCAGGGCGCGATATGCTATATAGTCTCTTATAAAATTTCACAATTATAGCACATACTCACAATTTTTGCTTTCCGGAGTAATTCAAATTTATGTATTTTATACGATTCTCATTTTAGTTGGATTCAATAAAAAATAAACTTATAAGTTCTATTTTGAGAGTGTATTTCGACTGAAGGTGTCAAAATGTATATTTGTGGGTAGTCTTAGATAAACACAAACAAAAAAACAAAGGTTACCACGCCTTGCAGCGAAAATAGTTGCACATTTTGTCATGCGATGCTAGTAAAAGACAGCTACACCATATAGTTACTGCTTTTCAAACAAACAATAACTCTAACTTGAGATATTATGGCTTGAAATGCAAAGTAAGCTACTGTTCGTAACAACTTTGTCAGGTGAGTATCTGAATAAAAACTGCTGCTCCATTGCGTTTTGGTGGAGTTTTATGTTAGACGCATCCGGGCGTTTGGTGTGAAATCCTTTGTTTTTTTTTATCTAAGGTAGTCTAATTTGAATCAATGACAAAACAAACCAAACCCACGTGATTAAATACAATAGAAGGCGTACTTTAATAGGTTAAGAGGTATGCAACTATAATATTGAAGGTTAAGTCCATGAAATGAGCGGCGGCGGTGTTTCGGTCGGATGGTAGTGAAGCAGTCACTCACTGTCGGGAGGCGGCTCAGCGCAGGTCGGCGTCGTCGTTGATCTGTTTCTTGATGCGCACCAGCATGGCGGTGTACCATTGGTCGAGACGCGATATGCTGTCGTACGTCTTCACGGCCTCGGTGAACGCGTCCACGTTCTGCTCCTCCAGGTGCTCGATCAGCTCCTGGAACGATTACCGATGCATCACCGCGGGTGGACACGGAGACGGAGACGGTGCGGCTTCAGAATGGACCCTCCCATTCAGCCCGTACACGTTAAAGATTGAGATCTTTTTTTTACTGTGCTACGGGGAAGCACTTGGCCTTCATATTTGACAGGTGCACTTCACCCGGAACCCTCAACAGTGTGAGGAACTGGCTATCTTACCTTTAAATGCCGGAACACAACAATTTAGAATTGGATGACTTAAGTCTTACCACCAACCAAACCATGCACGATATTGTACCGCCTGGGGATCGAACCCGCAACCTTTGGAACTGAGACCGGTGGGCGAACCACTAGACCTCAGACGGGCAGCAGCTTCCTTCTGATTATTAACTAAACACCATTACTTCGATTGTTGGTCATATTTTGTTTAAGTCCGCCTGGCTAGCTACCACCATCTCACCTAATTCCGTCGCCATCATAACAATTCCTAAAAAATGTTGTGTTCCGCCATTTAGAGGTAATATTCCAGTTCTTCAGTAAGTTGAGGATTCCTGGTGAAGTGCGCCTCCACCTTCGGCCTTATCTCAACTTGTTACCAGTTGAGATGAAGGCCAAGCGCTTCCCCGTCGTACAAAAAACTGCGATCACCAATACACGTGTAAAGTAAAGTTTTTTTTTTTTTTTTTTTTTACCTTATCCATATGCTATTTTAACTTTTATTTTTACTCTTTAAGAATTATTGTTTTCTATCAATTTTATTTTTTATTTTTATTTCTGTTTGTTATGCTTGGAGTGAGGCGACCTGGTGACCTGTAATTCAGATTTTCTTAAACCTATCTCAGGCACCAGTCTCTTACAAAACAGGTAACTACATTTACAATTAGATTTTCTAGCAATTATATTTTATAATGTTATATACCTATATGTATGTACCTTTGTGAGAGAAAATAAACATTTTTTTTTTTTTTTTAAAGCGTGGTGATTATGACAAAATCCTACAGCTTTTGAGGATGCTCTGTCCATTATGAATGGGCTTGCTATACCTTTACAAGCTTGCACTCCCTGGTGTCTCCGAAGGCAGGGTACAGTCCGCAGTACTTGTCCAAGGCGTGTTGGGCGTTCAGTATGTCGACGCACAGGTGGCACAGCGCCGCTCGGAACATGTACTCTTTGGCGCTGTATTTCAGGAGGCTGTTGTCTAGGGAAGATTTCGCGATCTGTAACAAGTATGAGCTAGTTAATGGCAATACTAATTAATCGTTTTTTTTTTTTTCAAACTTTACACTGCCTCACGCCAAGGTGTGGAACGCCCTGGCGGTGATTCTCCAATGTTACAGTGTTGAAGTCTTCAAGAAACGAAGGTAAACTAGTTAAACGTGTTCTATCGTAGGCTGCATCATCTGACGCAAAGCTGAACAAAATGTTATTTTTTTTTTCTGTACGTCGGGCAACGGTTAGTCCTTCATCTCACCTGGTGTCAAATTATGATAAAACCGAAGGTGGAAACGCACTACAGCCGGAATCCTAAACAGTCTGAGGAACACGTCAATTAAGCTATCATAAACAAGCTATTATACACATCAATTTAGAATTGTTGTAAGGGCGAGACTTGGGTATGATGGGTGGCAGCTAGTCAGGTAGACTCAAACAAAGTCCTACCACCAACCAAATTGTACTCCACTGACCTGACACCTTCAGGCTTTTTTAACGACAGAGAAGCGCTTGACTGTCATCTCGCGTGGTAACAAGTTGAGATAACGCCGAAGGTGGAGGCGCACTTCACCCGGAATCCTCAACCAACTGAGGAACGGGCTATCTTACCTCTAAATGCCGGAACACAACAATTTTAGAATTGTTGTTATGGCGACAGAGTTAGGTAAGATGGTGGTATAGCTATAGCTAGCCAGGTAGACTTCACCCCCTGGTTCCCCCACCTGTTCGTAGATCTGTATCGCCTTGTCGTAGTGTTCGAGCTGCGCGGCGTACTGCGCCAGTTTGAGCATGCACTTGTTTGCGGAGGAGGTGGACTCCTCCCCGCGGAAGTAGTCGGCCGCCTGTTCGTAGTGCTGCATGGCGCGCGCCAGGTCCACGCACTCCGTCTCGTACAGCTCCGCTATGTTCTGTGCGATACAATACTAACTATACACATTTATACACAAATAAATAAATAATAAATAAATAAATAATAAATAAATATTACAGGACATTCATTTTACACAGCGCCATCTAGCCCCAAACTAAGCATAGCTTGTAATATGGGAACTAGATTACGGATAAAATACTTAAATACTTTTTTTTGTAAATACATACGTACTATATGATACAACATCCAAACACAGAACAAACATCTATATTCATCACACAAATGTTTGTCCTGGGTGGGAATCGAACCCACAGCCTACAGCGTCGAAGGCAGAGTTACTATCAACTGAGCTATGAGGCTTGTCAAACACTTGAACTTGTACAAATTATCATTTATACGTCAAAACTACAACTGCAAGTAATAAAGTATAGGTACAGCAATGCTACAGCATCTGTATATCGTCTTGTCGATAAGCCAGCGATTTAGTTTGTTTTTAAAGATAGCGTAGTTTGGCGCATCTTTGATGGACTCGGGCAGCTTATTGTACACTGCTGGGCCTTTAATATGAGTTAATCTCGATGATTTCTCGAGGGTCCGTGGCAAGGGTTCGTGACAAGTTTGTGCTAAATGTGCGTAATCAAATAAAACTCTACAGCCTAAATAGCTCGGTGGATTTAGGGATTGTGAGGTGTCAATTGGTTTGTCTAAATTGAGGGAGTGACATTGACTACATTACATATTAATGAGGGTGCCACAGAGGGGAGGATGAAAAATATGTTTGGTTACTACAATATGGGTATCAAAGGAAAGACTTTATTACCCATATTGACTTTGATAGAGACTTTGTTTAAGTCCCCCTGGCTAAGAAGAAACCAAGAAGATAAATAATTATTTGGTTGGGTTTAAACTTTAAACTATTCTTCTGTCAGCTCTCAACACCAAAGATTTGCAAATGAGGGTACACAGATGATGGAATAATGAAATAGCTCTCTGAATTAATTTATGAATGGAGTGGCAGCCTGCAAGCCTCTTAGCTTACAGAACCAATTCCCGCTGGAAAGTTAAGGTTCTAGCATGATCACGATTAAACGAGAAACGTAGTATGAGAGTTTTGGGGAGGCCTATATGAGTGTAGCAGTGGATATGGACATATATAGCCTAAAGGGTCTCTGTGCCCTTTAAATTATGTTTACTCTCATTTTTTTGATGATTTATTTCATGTAAAATATATCTTAATTATATATTATGAGTGGAACATACCTGATGTTGTTTAGCAGCCACGGTGAACCGTCCCATATCGGTGTAGATCTCAATCGCTTTAAGGATACAGTTGACTGCCTCTGTAACAAAGACATATTTAAAAATACCCTGAATAATTCGGCGGGTAGGTATTTGGATTGAAGTGGTGGGACTTTGTTAAAGTCCACCTAGCTAGCTCACACCATCTTACCGAAGTCTGTCTTCATAACAATTATAAATTGTTGTGTTCCGGCATTTAGAGGTAAGATACCATTTCCTCATTCTACCTTCGGCCTTATGATAACTTGTAAACCATGATGATCCCGAAAGGTGATCAGATGAAGGCTAAGCGCTTCCCGTCGTAAAGTCGTATAGTTTTTTTCTATATATAAAAATAACATATTTTTAGACACAAAAGTTGTTGAACAATCTTAATCTTGAAAGTGTTTCTCAATTTTATACCAGAATAGCCTTGGAAAAGAATTAGAAGAGATAATATTTCAACGTGACGCATATACATACTGTTACAACAACATTTGCAAAATTCAAGAGAGATTACATATGCGCAAACTAGACCTTCAAAGATTGCCTTCAGAGATATAGGATAATGGATGATTCACAGATAATAATTATCTATCTATGCTTATAATAAAATCGTAGCAAAGCTGTGTGTGTACATTTAATATTTAAAAAAAAATTGATGCTACCTACTTAAAACACGCAGCAGAGCAAATAAATACAATTTTTAGAATGTTTGTCTGTTTGTTTGTGCACGCGTATTTCCGGAACGGCTTATGGTTCAGGGCAGGATCTGACGATCGATTTTTTTGAAAAAAAAACTTAGAAGTTGTATCGACTTTTATAACATTTTGTTTTCATGCATGTATAATATCTTTTTTATTTATGATTGGATTTTGATAAATTAAACAAATGTTGTTAACCCAAATATTACACAATCTACGATTGCAAACCTCATTGAAATCGCTTCAGTAGTCGTACTGATGTCGTCAAGTTCCTAGATATATATACTATTTCTCATCTCCTGGTCGCCTTTTACGACATTTAAGATGGCGCATATCCCATACTTCTGCCATTATCTCATCTCATTTCATTACTTCTGCATCGCGTTTGCCTTATAAGTAGGTGGTGCTACTGATGATGTGGGTAAAGGCATGTAAAACAATTTTTTTTACTAGACCATTCAGTGGCCTTGCTCTGAACGGAACGACAGTCATTGTCACTACGATACGTAAACTACAGATGGTATGAGCAATGTTTGTACTGCTGTCGTTTTTAGGTTTTTGTGTCATAATCATAGCCCAAAAAGTTATACAACTGCATGACATGGGCCACGCTTGACAAGCGATTCGGTAATTGCAGTGTTGGTATATAGTAGGTGATCCTCATAAGATCCACGCTTTGAGTAGTGATCGGAGGTGAATCCTTGAAGGGGAAAAAGTGAGTCTATTTATTTGTAGAGTAATGGAGGATTCATTGCCGTTATCCTTGGCAGGTTAGTCGGTGATGTCGGTGTTAGGTAGGTAGGTACTAAGATAGATGAAAGCTGCTGCCCATCTCCTAATGAAATCCAGAAGCGGTTATCAGAGGGACCCACATTAACTGGAGACCTTATACTCTTAGATAAAAAAAGCTGACCAAAGCTTGCGTTTGAAATTAACTATGTCAGTGGTGTAAAATCAAACCACGTGGGGTAAAACTTTCTGAAGGGCAAGCAGGATAGATCAAAACTTATTTCTTGGCGTTTTATTTTATGTGCACGTGACACTTCACAAGTACAGCTATTTTCTGGGCCATAGGTGCCATAATAGTTACTTTTTTGGAATCATATACTTTTGATTTCTTGCATGTGAACATGTAGGACGTTCCATTGCGCGTATACCTACTTATTTTAAAAGAAGTTATATGAAAACTGATATTCTGGCATCGTTTTAAAAAAATTGAAACATCATCATTATTTCTCACATATTACTACAGAACATGCGTAGCAAGCAAGTCAGTATTTGTGGTGTTGGTGTCTCTATGACAACCGTTGAAGGCAGATTTATTATGTACCGCTCTTGACCTCTAGATATGCACAGACAAGGATAAGGTCTACGATGGAGTGAACTCACCCTGATAACCTACCTATTTGAGTGTATGATGGCACTTATCTCTCAACTCTAAGTCTGAATGAGTGTGACCCATTTACCATAACAACCACGCTTGAAAGGCGAGTTGATGATGGCAGTATTTGTGGTTAGTACTAAAGAGTATGTTGCCCATCTCCCAACAAGAGTAATGGGGGGATTTGCCAATATCTACATATAATGAACGGTTAGTTCAAGCCCTAATTTGGTACTGAGATTTGGATCAGAAATTCCCATGTTTGATGCCCCATCTGAACTGAATTGAGAGCAGTCTTACAATGAATGTACAAACATTATGATATGCAACTTTCAGTAAGACTGGCTCATAGCCAAGCAATTACTTATTAGAGCCAACTAGCCGCAAACTAAGCAGAGCTTGTGTAATATTGTTTCATTTATAATTAGGTTATAAATAGACATTAATTATTATTAAATTCCATTTAATAAAATAAATTTCATTTAGGTAGACTCTCATTGATTAGGTTTCAGATTCCACGCTTATCGGACAAGTTTATGTGTCCAGATTTGTTGTCAATATTCTGAAACGAAATCTGTCCCTCACAAATCCAACACTAACGCGATCGCATACGAAAAAAACCATTTAGTTCTCTGTTCTTTACAAGTTCCGTATCCGTAATTTAGTACCCATATTACAAGTTTTGCTTAGTTCGGGGCTAGATGGTGCTGTATGAAATTAACGTCCTATTTATTATTATGTGTCCTGTAATTTTTTTTTTATTTACCTACCATTCAAATTTCAAATGTGATTTCAATACGTCGATGATAATTTAGGATCTCAAATTTGTTATTATAGTGGGTACCGTGGCGGTCGCTGCTTAAGACCCACCCTCTCCAACTCAACCCGCGAATTTCGTAAAAGCCTACTAAGGTATCTCACCAGAAGAAGGGCAGTAGCATACATCTGTGTATTTATCTAACAATAACCTCTTATAGCATTCTTGTTTTAATATTACTTTACTTTTGTCACTATCTGACCAGTATAGAAAAATAGACAAAGGCAATGTCAGATCAATATGAGAATGCCTAAAGAGTTTGTGGTTAGGCCTACCCAGTTCATCCGGAATCCTCAACAAACTTAGGAACTGGCTATCTTACCTCTGAACACCAGAACACAACCATTTAAGAATTGATGTTATGGCAACGGAATTGGTGTTGAGTAGAGAATGCTTGAAAATAAAACTATCTAGCGTTACGATACAATTAACAAATAAACAAATTAGTGAACCGAAAAGCCCATAGTGTAAGATTTTATGGAAATTCGGGGTCAATGCACTCTATTGTCACTAATTCTTAAACATAGGTGAGCCAAAAGGATTTAATTAATACAGACCCATTTTAGGCAAAGACAAATGATTCATAATTATTGGCCTAGTCTAATCTATTCTATCAACCACTAGACCACCTCTGTGGTCTAGTGGTTGGACCCACCAATTTCAGATCCAGAGGTCTCGGGAAGAATCCCAAGGTTGAGTACAATATTGTGCTTGGTTTGGTTGGTGGTAGGACTTTGTTTAAGTCCGCCTGACTAGCTACCACCATCTTACCTACTTCTGTCGCCATAACAAAAATTAAAAAAAATGGTTGTGTTCTGGCATTCAGAGGTAAGATAGCCAGTTCCTTTCTTGAGGATTCCAGATGAAGTGCGCCTCGACCTTCGGCCTTATCTTAACTTGTTACCAGGTGCAAAGAACGCCAGGCGCTTCCAGGTTGTACAATAAAAAAAAAAAGGGATTATGGTAAATCTCCCTTCTTCTGGATGATGAGCATTAATTTTCATTTATATTTTTTTTCTGTAATTAAAGTAGGCCAAGCTTGTTCCTACATTTAACTTCTTAACTATAGACTTAAAACTTTTTATATTATAAAAGCGATAACTAGAAGTGTGCCTTACCATTAGGATCACATTTCTTGTAACAGTTGGATGCGTCAACGTAGTTGGTGGCGGCATCGTGCCTGACGCCGGCCTTTTGATGCAGGTTCGCAGCCAGACAGAACGCTTGCCCGGCCTGCGCCCATTTCTTCGCCATTTTAAACAGGTTGGCTGCTCGTAGGTAGCAATCCACTGCTTCTTCTACTTTTGATGACCCACTGTCACAAAGAAACACTATTAATATTTCGTAGGGTACATTCGTGCTAGACACCACTGGATGAGAAAATATATACTAAAATATATAAAATATTCACACCTCTGTATATAAGTATATGTAGTGTAGTTCGCTTTGAAATTTGGAATATCCAAACATTGAGTGCATTTCAAATTTAATTATTATAGTAAGATGAAAAAACTTCCAAACTACAGTCAGCATTAGTTCCGCTAACTCTCAATAGATGGTGATAATGTAAGCACATTGAGATTCATGTACCAACAATCTCAGCTGTTCCCTTCAGCAAATATCAACAAACTTCAAATTTAATTTTCTGCCAGCCATCCTGGAGTTAAGAATCAAGTTTTCTTTGTTTATGCACACTAATGCGGTATGCATGTAATGCTTGTTTTGTCACTAATACTTTATATTATTATTACAATAATAGGATCCAGTAAAATTTTTCTTGAAAAATTTCTTATTAAGGAAAATATGTCAAATTAGTAGTATATTGCAAAAATATTCCATATGGATATAATTATGGAATGGGTTTTTTCAGTTGGGAAATGCATACTCTTATAATAATATTATAAATTCAAAGGTATCTTTGTTACTTTTTCACAGAGAAAGAGCTGAATGGTTTTAAATACAGATTGTCATACATAGATATAATATTCACCAAAAGCTACTTTTATACCAAATACCATGCAGTGAAGCCACCAGCAAAAAAAAAGCTGATTTTAATGTCGAGAGTAAAGTGTGTGTGTGTTTCACAGCATCTGGTCAAACAATTTATACTTATTACTTAATCATCACACACTCAACCCTGTTGTAGCAGGGTAGGCTCTTCCTTTCTCTGTCAGCAAATACTAAGTCATATAGACAAATTACATAGTAAACATAGATCCAGAAAGGGACTCACATTAACTAGACTAGTTGTCTAGCTTTCTGTGAGTCCCTTTCTGGGTAGATCCAAGGCATATACCACCGACCTGCCTACATTAAACAAACTTTTAGCTGATATTATAACATGAAGGAAGAAAACTTTATAGTTTATAGAAGACCATAGTCAATTACCAAAACACTCAACTAGTCTTTGAACATGATGAGTGAAGGAATAAGTGAACCAAAAGTAGAAATCAATATGAAAGCACCCATGCCCCAAATTGGCCAGTATTTTCAACATCACTCGATATAACACACATCAAGGATGCCATACAGTAACTAATTAGCAACAATTAAAGATTCGTTTGGAAATAAGACGATGAAATAATAATCGAGTCATTGTTCTTACCCGAAGAGCGAGCCAAGGAAGGTTTTTGAAGAACTAAGCTTCTTCTCCGCCTCCGCCATCAACTGCATAGCTTTTTGCTCATTATCTGCCATTTCTATGGCCTAATTTAACACAAATTCACAGAGAAAACCCTACAATTTATATCAAATTTTACAACTTATTGACAAAATGTCGTCAGCGACACTGTGTGAATGTGAAAATCCGTCGCTGTCATCGATTGATTTAGGGTTGCAAGAAATGAAAAAGATTGTTTTATTAGTAGTTTAAATTAATAATAAATAAATAAGTTTATATTATTTCTAGTACTTTTGCCAATGGTTCAGTCCGTAGTAGTGGGCATAGAATACTATGTGGTGTTTCCGTTCTTGGGTTTATCACTGCAAAACAAAATATCCTATATTGGGATCTTTCGATGGACAGACGTGTCGCGAACTAACAATGTTTGCTTTTTTTTTTATTGTACGACTGGTAAGCGCTTGACCTTCATCTTACTTGGTTACATGTTAAGATAAGGCCGAAGGTAGAGGTACACTTCACCCGGAATCCTCAACAAACCGAGGAACTGGCTATCTTACCTCTAAATGCCGAAACACAATAAATTTTAAAATTGCTGTTATTGCGACAGAATTAGGTAATATGGTGGTAGCTAGCCAGGCGGGATAAAACCAAGTCCTTCCACCAATCAAACCAAGCACAATATTGTACCAGGGGATCGAACCCGTGTTCTCTGGTTCTGACATCGGTGGGTTGAACCACAAGACCACAGAGGCGGATACTAGACATATACTAGATATAACATGGACATGTTACCCCATCTTGCTTCTGAATGGTTGTACCAACATAATACATAACGTTTCATTTTCCGTTTTCTTGTGCAACCTATAATAGGTACATGGTGCAAACCACGAAACAGAAAAAACAAGTGGAAATGCTATATGATATTGATTATCCACCTCTGTGGTTCTCCCACATATTTATTTCCCCAGAGTAAAATATTGTGCTTGATGGAGGCACTCGTTTTAATGTTGCCTAGCTAGGTGTAGGGGGGATAAACACGTCTCGGGGTATCCCGAAACGTTCCGATTTTACTATGTTAGAAAGAAACGAACGAATTGCTGATGTGTGAGAAGACAACTGTGGAAGCTGGACCACGCCCACATTGCATTTCCACTGTTTCTACATGTGTATGTTCTGTGATGCTAAACTATACACTACACCGCCTCTGCTGTCTAGTGGTTCAACCCACCTATTTCAGATCCAGATGTCCCGGGTTCGATCCCCGTGGGGAGTACGTACAATATATTGTGCTTGGTTTGGTTGGTGGTATGACTTTATTTAAGTCCGCCTGGCTATCTACCACCATCTTACCTAATTCTGTCGCCATAAAAATAATTCTAAAATTGTTGTGTTCCGCCATTTAGAGGTAAGATAGCCAGTTCCTCAGTTTGTTGAGGATTCCGGGTGAAGTGCGTCTCCACCTTCGGCCTTATCTTAACTTGTTACCAGGTGAGATGAAGGTCAAGCACTTTAAGTGGTACAATAAAAAAATCTCCCTTTCCCTACTCCATCATAAGACCTCCTTACTCTGTCTACCTATTTAACTACAGCTTATAATCTATGTATCTACTAATGTATGATAAAGTTTGCGCATTTGTTTGGGGCTAGCTAGTCCTATACTTACCTTTTACATCTATTACTTATTAGTTCTTCCGTTAAATCAGATTTTATCCCGGCCATTACGTATACCAACTTGAGCACTTCTGCGTTAGGCTGGTGGCTCGAACTAGTGTTGCGGGAAGAAATAGTAACAAAAGTTTTATAAGGTACCAAACTGAAGATAAAGATATAAAATAAAACACTAGCATGTACAACTTTAACTTTATTTCATAGATGATTGTCCCACTATTTGCGACTCAACAAGGTACCTAATACTTTCGAAGCATTCTTTGACGTCCATCCGTTATGTGATACTTAGATAGTCTTTACTTAACGGTTTCCTCTATTATTGTACATGTAATAACTCTACAGTCCACACTAGTCAAAAATATATTTTCGTACCAGACTATATTTTTTTAACACTTGTGAAAAACTGTAACATAACTGCTTACCTAACTCTGTTTCATATTGGTTTCATTGAAAACGGCGGACTCTCTGAACATTTTATTGGTTTTGTCGAAAAGTCAATGAAAAACCGTAATAATTAAATCAAAATGAAACAGAAAAGTGCCACGGATGTAGGTGGCGCCACAATGTCTTTGATAATTATGTCACAAAATTACAATCTGATATGAATAGCTAGATATTTCATTACAACCGCTAATACATATTTCACACATCAGGCGCTTCTAACACTGAGACATGTAAGATTTCAAAGATTGACTTACAAAGTAAGTTAGGTAGGACAAATCTACTTGTGTTACATATTATTGACAAGTTTGTGATAGTATTGTCATTGGAACAAGAGGTAAATACAGACACCGATTAATATTAGCTATAGCTATAACCTACACATCATATGCATAACATAAAGGAGGAATTTGAACTTAATATTTCATTTTAGAGGCTTAAACTGGACCCTTGGGTAAAGCGCTACATGATAGCAACAAAAATGAAAAGCAGAAAATAATATGAATCGATTTATTTCCAATAATAAACTAAATTGGATATCTAAATATGCGATAGATGTAAGGAAGTAACATACGACACGGAGATTATTTACATAAAACGTAATTCATTCAAATGATACAAATAATATAGGTTATAAAATATACAACTTAAAATTTCAACGTTGAGTAGGTACTACAACGATCATAGAATGATATCATGTTTCTTTTTTCACAAAAAAATATTGAAAGTTTAATCTAAGCTGATTCTACTATTTCAAATTAAATCAGTCGAACACACGCATCACAGTTAACAAAAAGTACACTCCAGCCAATTAAATTAATGTCCAACAAAAATACACTGGATTTCAACTGGCAGCAGTATTGCCAGAAAGTTGATATCCTTTAATATTGCACAAAAATAGATTACCAGTAATGTAAACAAGCTAAATCAACATTAATTTCATACTCTGCAAATGATATTCAATATCATTAATATGGGCTAATGCGTAAACACATAACATAACGCACTATTATAGGCAAACTAAAGAACACCTTTATGCCGACTATACAAACGCCCCATTTAAAGACCTTGGATGTCCTTGGTAATTTATCCAGGTCATACAAGTAGTTTTATAATTTAGCACTATGTACTATGTGAACATCTATTACTCATTATTTACACATTATAATCATTATATTGATGGATTCTGGACTCGAACAAGGTACAACATCTATAATGCCTTATAATAATTGAGTAACCACTACAAACGAGAAGGTGATTACGATAGAAACAGTGCAACTTTGATTGATTATTATACCAATGTTGCCATTGCTACGGAGGTACTCACAATATGTTAAATCGTTGACTAACTTTTCGCACAATACTTTGTCCAAACAACTAGGTATATTCATAATAATATAAATATTGTATATGAAAACATTATTATAAAATAAAGCATATTTTAATACTTTGAAATCAAGATGCAGTCTTAGCAAATCAAAATATCACATAAATTAAACTGACATTTTCATAAGGACTTCATTTGTACAAAGTATTGTTAGTATGATTCTACTTATTGCATGCATAAGAATATATTCAACTGGGGTTTTAGAGTAGCTGGATGAGATCTATAATATTCTTATTTTAATAAGGTCTTATTTCACACGGCAAGCAGAGCAATATATGTTAATTTTGTGTGAAATCGATTTCATAACATTCTAATGGGTAACAATTTATACAGTGACAAACATTACTTGAACGCGATTAGGAGATGATGAAGACAATTACATAATTTATGAAGGTATATAAGTATATAATTTATAAGTAGTATCTCTACACAATATATCATTATTAGGATTACCTATTACATCGAGGGTATTTTATTAACTAAAACTAGCATTCGGTAAATAAAAAATATTACATTGCTATAATATACATTCCCTATTGTATTGCAAAATAATTCGGCTAGTCATTTTCAGTGAGAAAAATGACAAATAATTGTATGTTAGATACCAAAAAAACGGCTAATTATAAAAAATATAAGAAACCGCTTTGTACAAAATATGGAATGTGATGTCTATTGATTTGAAATAAAAATAAATATAATTTCAATACAAAATCCGCACCGTATTCATAAGATATTTAAAATTTAATGGATAAGCAATTCAGGCGAGGCGAATTAATGTAAAATTTCATGACAAAATAAAATGATTATGGCATAAACATTTAATTTAAATAGTTTTCAATAATGCCACGATACAGTGGTAACTTTAGAACCAAAATGTCTACCTACTATAACTACCTAAAGAAAATTGACTAATTAAAATATTTTTCGGTAATAAGGACGAAATGAAACAATTAATCATAAGATACCTACAAAATTAATGTAAACGTATTGTTTAAATCAAACTGAATCGATGGATCTTCGAAGCTTGTACTTTGGTCAAAGAATTTAGTTGCGCAAAATCGTATATATTAATCTACTACTTCAAAGTTATGAGCACGAACCTAATTTATGCAACTCAATATTTTACGAGGCTCCAATTGCAAACGAATCATACAATAACAATGCTTTAAACACCCTATACGAGAATGAAGCTAAAACTTTCGATTTACGTTTGAAACGATTACAACTGCTATTACCTAGGCCTTATAACAAGCATTTATTGTGAGAAACAGTAACAGCTGCACAGTTTCCCCACAATACTTCGACAATCTAAAACTGATTACATAAGAGTTTACTGAACAATAACGTGTTATAAGTTACAGTTCTATGCTTTTAAGTAATGTACATATCAGTACTTTGACAAGATAATATCCGATAGTAGTAGGGGAACGTTTAGCTGAACTGGTTTGTGGGTTGTGGGTGGGCCAGTGGCATCATGGGTGCTTGCATGCCCATCGGCATCATGGGGGCTCCGGGCATCCCCATCACCATTGGCTGTTGCTGTAAGGTAAACTTTAGGCTGACATCTCGGATGAAGAAATAATTAAGGTTTTCTCCGTCCGAGAATGAACGAGGCTCTTTTCTTTGACCGACGAAGAAAATAATAATTGAGGTTTTTTTTCGCCGCAGTCAAAAATCGACATCAAAACGATATCATGTAAATGTAAGAAGAGACTGACACTAAATTTAATAGTTAAGGATACTGAATAAGAAAAAAACGTCTAACGCATGCTGCAACAACATTCAAGGACATGCGAATATTTTTAAAAGACGCGAGAGTATTGCTAGCGAGTTCTAAAAATATGAGCGATAGTAGGGACTACAGAAAAGAAAACTTTACCAGTACGGATTATTATCTCTATGATAATATCGGTTCACTTTCTATACGTACATTGAACATGTTATAGCCACCTTGACCTTTTCTATGAATTTTGTATGATCCACCCTGATACGGGCAGATGAGATAGATTCACGAACTTACATTTTGCCATATATTGGCACGTCCAAATACTCATCCCAGTAATATAAGTATTAATCACAAATCGTTACAAGGATAAGGAAGGGATATAAACTATGGGTCATGACACACTCTTTTAACATGGGCGATCAGGAGTTTGGTGCTAGATCGCCTCAACGAGAAGCAGCAAGGTTTATCAAAAGGGCGGCGCGTGTGATGGTTCTGTAGCGTCTATAGGCTATGGTAGTCGTTTACCATCAGGTAGGCCACGGTATGCATGTTTGCCACCTTACTGGTATAAAAAGGTAGCGATCTAAGTATCGGTCGCCAAATAGCTGATCGCTGATGATAAAAGCATCGTGTGCTTTATGACCCGAAGCAAAATAAAACCAATAGCGCGACTTACCACAACATAATGCGGGGGATGGTATGTGTGTGGCATAGTATGATGCGTTGGTAGATTCATGCCGGGGCCCTGTAACGCAAAATAAAGCATGCTACGGGGAAAACGAAAATGCAAAACAACGGGACGGGAAATCGAACTCTATTACGCTGTGTAAAGGGTTTTCATTTACAGGAATGTGCAAAGAAAAAAAATATCTAAGATTTAACTGATAGGTTAAATACTATTTTACAAATAATTTCAAAAAAATGTTTTTTCAAAAAAGATTCCATTTATATGTATATATACAAATGGAATCGTTATTATTTTCTTGAAAGATATTTTTTTGTTTATTTTTAATGTGTAATAACTGTAGCAAGGAGCATAAAACTAAGCCTTAAAATACAACTTTCATACAGGTCTAAAATAAAATGGGATACATTATTACGCAAAATAGGACAGGATAACGTGAGGTGTCTAGCATAGAAATAAAATTGCATATGTGAAGCTATAAGAAAGAAAATATTCAAAATCCAGTGCGCTTTCACAAAGTTTCACAAAGAATTGCCTACATTGATTTATAGAAAATGAATTATACCGTAAGTGTACTTGGAGAGATAGACAGTCAGCACGAAAATACGCCTGTGCACCTACAGATAAGCCTAAATGAAAGCAACTTACACCCCTAGCAGGATTAGCGGCAAGATTGACATGAATTTGTCAATCCCGTTCGGGCAGTGAGGTTAGTTGGACGTGGAGTCGATTTTATCCGCGATATTGCGCACAAATACTGGGCATTTATGGACAACATCAAATACGTTAGCAGCGCTCAGACATTTATTCCAGAACTATACACTTACATTCTAGTAGAACTATACTACACATATAGCAGATAGATATTTTATTTCTAAAAACAGCCAAAGGTAGCCGAAGTCGCGGTACGACGCGATTCGGGCGATTGCTAATTATTTTTTCTGGAACAACTATCGTGAATAAGAACGCATTTTCAAACTAACGCGATTTACAGGAAATTAACCGAAAATAGTTTCAAGAAAATGTACGTTACATTAGATTTGCGAACTTGCTTACTAGTTTCCGGGCGATAACAATATATAGCACGTTAGCGTATAACGATAAAGTGCGGTGAAGTGATGATAAAGTGATGTTTTATATCCTTAAAAAAAGTTTGTTACTATATGATTTTTGTGAGTGTACAGTTCTGAAATACAAGTCGACCGGCTGTTTAGAACAGTGTGTGTACGCACCATAGGCCGGTAGCCAGCGCCCGTCGTGGCCTGCATCGGCTGCGGAGTCCAGGTGGCCCCGGGCTTCTGTGCGGTCTTCGGGGAGCTCCATTGCATCGGTCTGACAACCACGTCAGAAGCGGTACGTGAATGAAAGCGGTGTGAGGTGGGACTCGAGATATTACCCAACGGCGTTTCATTGAGGTGACAGTCAGAGTTTAACGTGAGATGATATCCAAGCGCTGCCTCGTAGTAAAAAAATCTAGATATTTCTAAGGTTATCCAGCTGCCCTGTGGGTTTGTTTGTGGTGCATGCCGCGATAGATCGGATATGTCGCGATGTGCTAATGCAAGCACAAGCCGGCAGCAAGTTTTACTTGAGATCGATTATATTATATTATTTGGATTAGAGTGAATTAGAGTGAGAATTGCGGCACTTTCAATTATATAAGCGCGAGTACGAAGAATTTCACGATACCACTTATAGGTAGAAGAATATTGGTATTATTATCTACACAATACATTGTTTAGGACAAGATTACATCAATTTGGGACCTAAATTTAGTTTGAATAACTGAAATGTCGTTGGTAATAGCTCGACTCCACAATATACATGGTGTTTGTGTACTACGCGAGGTTCATCTATAATAGCTTACTAATCGTAAGGTTATTGTCAGCCCATTCCAATACTAGTGTAGCTTAACTAGGGAAATTATTGTACATTAAAGTATTTTGTGTCTTGATTGCAATAATTATTGACAAGTGTGAATGTACAGTTTAGATTAGATATTTGAACCTGGCAACACAACAGTTGCTATCGGTGGTCAGATTCTTATAAATGTTGCTTTCATTCACGTACGCGGTGACTATTCAATTTCCAAAGGCTGGTCGGTGCTTTGTCAAACCAAAAAGTCAACGAAAATATCAAATCGGCATTAAAATATCCATTCTGATTTATTTTACATCAAATTCAAATCTACTGCAGCGAGATGATAGGAGCTTAGTCCATAAAATGTGCGTTATTGAGGCTCAGTAGGTTGAGAAATGGATACGATGTAAATTAAATCGCTATACTATGCATTAACTGATCAAAATTTCAAAGATACTCAAGACTACAAAATGTTTCACTTCACATTGCATTAAGTTTCATTCAATAGTTGTATGAAACTTGTCAAACATTCTACCTACCACGCAATGGAATAAAAGTATTATAAATTGAAACATTATAGCGCGTTAATCAATCTATCAAAACCATTCAAGCTAAATATATTTAAAAACCATTGATTTATTTTGATGATTTTAGACGTAGTAGGAATGCTCAGTTCCTACGCTGGCAGCATTAGTGTCAAGTATGACACAGCCACGTTAAATGTTACCAGAAAATTATAATATTTCATCAATTATTATTTTTTACTTTTCCATAAAATTTAATGAATTTGTGAATGCCACCAAAATAATTCAACAGATTTTTTATTTATTAAGGTTGGACAACATAATCAAATCAAACTCACTTCTGAGCAGCAGCAGTTTTGTTGATACTCAAGTTATTAGCCAACTGAGCGAGAGACGAATCAAGGTCACCTGTTAGAACCTTTCCGGGCTGCTGCGGTTGTTGACCTGAAGATTTAACACCTATTCGTAAAAGAATAAGGTTGACAAGTGAAGCTATGATCTTTAGCAGGGCACTAGAGATTTGATTCTGAAAAAGCGATTATGTATATAAAATAAAATAAAATTTTAATATCGGTGTTTTGTTTTGAAACAGGCGAGCTTTATTTGAGTGGGCCGGGGAAAGCCACTGGGAAATGGAAACTGGCACATTTGTACTAATGAGAATGAGAAGCTCTAAAATAGGCACACTGATTAATGATTGTTTTGACATTAGCATCATTTTTAAGAGCGATATGAAACGATCGCAAATCAAAATAAAACAACAAAAATACGACGAAAAGTTCATGCTACAAACGGAAAATGTTAAAATCCACAAAAAACAACGGCTTTGTACAAAATTAGGCAAAACTGTTCGTGAGGGGTTGTCTAAAACCTAAAAGCACACTGGCAATTCTTAATTCAAACCGGCCATCGGCATCATCGGCTGGCGCGCGGGCGAGCCGAACATCATTGGCTGGGACATCGGCATGGACATGACGTCACTGAAGGCCTGCGATGCCATTGGCTGCTGTGTGATCGGCTGAGCCTTCGCCGGCGAGCCGCCGAGCGACATTCGCATGGCGTCTTCGAGATCGTCGAACGCGGATTTTGGGGGATTAGGGGGAGGGGGGCGGGCGGGGGAAGCGGAAATCGGTTGGGTGGGGTCTCCCATACCCATGAATGGGTTCGGTGCGGCAGCTTGCACAAGAAACATAATGTTTAAATGGTTGCCTTGACATAGGAAAATATCATTTTGTCGGTGTTTATTGCTACATATTATTTATACAATTATTAACCAACACCTTAGAGAGACAGCAAATATATAAATACAATTTAAACATTTTGATATCATACAAATCACACGTAATATGTTGAAACTATATTTTAGTATGAAATATTTTTTGTATGATCTCAAAATCCTTTAGTGAAAATCAGTAAATTACTAGAAAATTATTAAATTGACAGGCTGCCATTTAATCTAGATAATTAAATTTGACATGTCAGTAGTTAAAGCAGTTGTTTGTTTCCGTTTAATGCTACTAATCACAAAAACTCCCGAAATAGTAGATTTATTTTATTATGGTAAGAAACAAATGGTTAAAAATCTACCATTTTGGTAGTTATATCGCGAGATGAAATGACAGCCCGTCGTGCAGCAAGCGCCTCACCTGCCGAGCTATCAGTGCTATCGAATACGTTAGAGAAGTTAGCCTCGGGCACGAATGTGTTGTTTTGGTTGGGGAACGCCGCGAAGCCGTTGCTCGGCTGCTGCTGGCTCCACATTTGGTTGTTGATGGGCGCGGGCGAAGGCGCGGCGGCTAGAAACGACCCGACAAATGGAGCTCCTGCGTGTCTCTACCACGTGACTTCGTGGTATTGCTCAATCAAGTAGATGCAAAGGGCAAATAGCGCCTCCGAGGCTCTTTCTGTGTACCATGGACGTATAGTGTTGGTTGTTTGTATGGTTAATTCTTCAAATGTTTAACTCGTATGTCGGAAAGTATGGCAGATTTACCATAGGCGGATTGAGGGCTTATGCTTATGCAATTTAATTTTTATGTAATGGGTATCGGGTAAAAACTTGAAGGTACCATAAAATGATAGTAAATAGGTTCCTACTATAAGAGTAAAGTTTCAAGGTCAAGAGCTGACACATTGTCATTAAAAAAAAAATGTGAAGTGTTTAATTTTTATCAGGATTCTTAAAATTTTCATTTGACTAGTCAGCCATTCAGTGAAATGTTTATTTAATGTGCGTATCAATACAGTGAATAAATTATTTTATTGAATAAATGTACTTATTAAATACAGTGTAATTTACAAGATCCACTGCCACACTCCATGGATGTTAGTGTAATATAACTTATGCCGGGCGTCTATATTCTCAGACTCAACTTCTTTACTTAAAATTACTTTTTCACACATCTTTTATAGAGAATCCGTTGGGTGAATATAGAAAGACGGCATTTAGTGCTGTTATGTTCAAGCTAGGTGTATGTTTACAAACTTACAGGTGTGTTTATAGCATGAATCTGGAAATATCATTAACTTGTATAATTAGTGATTATTAGATTAACAGAGATTTTTTTATTGAGATTATCGATATTGTTATGTTGGATTTTCGTTACCAAGTTATTTTGGGTCATTCTCAATATCATTACCCATATCATTACAACGGCCTCCACTGAATCACTCGAGGTTAACTGAGAATAACACATATTATTTTACAGTTATGTTATTAAATAATTGTACAAGACATTTGAAACAGCGCATTTTTTTTATTGTACCACGGGGAATCGCTTGGCCTTAATCTCACCTGGTTACAAGTTAAGATAGGCCGTAGGTGAAGGCGCACTTCATCTAGCCCCAAACCAATATAGGAACTACATTACATTTATCACAAAAATGTTTGACTCGGGTGGAAATCGAACCCATAAACAATACCGCAGGGAGGCAAAACTATACATAGTATACATTAGTATTTGTACAAGTAAAAAAGTTTTGCAAGCCTCATATCTCAGTTGGTAGTAACTCTGCCTTCTGCGCTGTAGGTTGTGGGTTCGATTCCCACCCAGGACAAACATTTGTGTGATGAATATAGATGTTTGTTCTGTGTTTTGGTGTTGTATTGTATGATAAGTATGTATTTACAAAAAAAAAGTATTCAAGTATTCTATCCGTAATCTAGTTTCCATATTACAAGCTATATACAAGCTATACTAAGCTTAGTTTGGGGCTAGATGGCGCTTTGTGAAGTTAATGTCCTGTAATATTTAATTACTTAAGTGTGATTTGTTATAAGTCATAATCATTGAAGTCTGCGTCAGTCTGTTATCGGTTCATCATCATCATCAAAGCCAGTAACTGTCCAGGCCCCGATTCTACTAAACCAATCGCTTCACTATGACAATAATGGCTAGTGGCCATTCTGCGATGATACCTTTTGAAAATGAATTTGAATGCCTTTTGGTATTCTAAAAGTTCTAGTAGTCTTTCTAGTTCTACGTTCCGGCATTTAAGGTAAGAGATAGCCAGTTCAAACTATCGATGACTCCGGGTGAAGTGATTTCCATTTGAAACCAGGTGAGATGAAGGCCGATCGCTCCCTGTCGCACAATAAAAAAAATATCACGCGTCACGTGATACAATCAAGTCACGTGACTGGTTGCCATCAGCCAAGTGATCACTTCCGCAAGTTACAGTGCACTTACCACCGAACATATCAGCGAACGGGTTGCCCAGCGACAGCAGATCGTCGGAGGCCTTGGTCGCGTTGGCGTTGCTCTCAGCCGGCGTCGGCCCGAACAGGTCTACTATCGACTGCTGGTTGGACACCGGGGCCGAAGCTAGGAACGGGTTGTTGGCCGCGTTCGTTGGAGATTGCACTTTGTTCTGTAACAGACAGATGTCATTTTAAGTTGATGAATACCACTGGAATTGTACACAAGCGTTGGTGATTTAATTATTTTTTTTAATTTTGCACACGTCGGATATGGAATGACTTATGGTGGACTCTATTTTGTTAAAAACAAAGGTGAAATTAAGTCAGTGAATTTCTGAGAACTTTGTGTTTTTCGAACGGGTATTTGGTATCATTAGCAGAAGATATTGAGATAAAGAAAATTAATTTAGACGTTTGCGTGAGTGCTGCAAGCGTCATTTCAATTACTTTATACAAAGACGTGACTAGTGCTTTAACCATGGTATCCTCATCCTTGCCCAGGCAAGCCTAAGGGTCAAGAGCTAAACCATCATAAATGAAAAAAAAAAAACATCAAGAGAATGTAATGATGTAATTTTTACTTTTAAACTGCTTGCTATAATTATAACCGACATGCCTATAGGTAAACGCAATAGAATATGATAACACACATAGATAGTAAGCAATACATAGACGTAAACCCATTTGCAAAAATACGGACATGACATCAATAACTTTATTAATTAATTCATAATTAATTTATTATTCGTGATTTTAACTGTGCGACTGGATTTTTATCAATATTTTATTGAGAAACAGAAAGAAACTTGTTTAAGTTTTTTAAGGCGCTAACACTGGCTCTTAGTCTTTCTATTTATTTTAGTAAATATTTCAAACAGAAATGTAAATAAAACTAGCAGGCTATAAACTGGTTTATTTCGGGATATATTATTATCAATTCATATATAGCAGATCGTACAATAATCCATAAAATCATTATTAAATCTTATACATAAATGACACAAAATTATACTAGGAGAAAAAAAAGTTTTATTTCAACAGCAACAGTATCAAATGACCTGTAAAGACCTGCTGATTGTAAAGATTTAGCCGTACGGATCTAGTTTTTTCAACATTCAACTACACATCATGGTTAAGAGTGTTGTTTTTTACGCTTCATAGATAGAATAATAAGAGTTAGGCATATGTACGAAAAACTCTGGACATATAGTTCAAAAATTTTAATTTGAAAAAAAAAAAAAACTTGTTTTGTTTCCGATATAAATTTTATTTTAATATAATTAATTTCATAAAATTAAATTTGTTTACAAAACCCTGGTGTTGCGTCTTTTTTCCTGCGTTCCTATAATAATGAACATAGTATGTTGTATGTTGTACTTTTAGCGTCCGTATAATTAGCAAAGAGTATGTACACACAATAGCCCCGCGCCCCGCCCCCCGCCCCCCCACAAGCGACCCCGCCACACAGACCACCCCCGTTATCTTACAACGATCTCCGCGACAGCCTCCTCGCCGTTCCACTCGGCGCCTTGCAATAAATGCACCTGTGCCAATGATACAATAAACCGCATGCTTATAATTATATTTTTAATAAATATATATTTAACTCTGCCTTCTGCGGTTCTGGGTTCGATTCACAGCCAGGACAAACGTTTGTGTGATTAATATAGATGGTTGTTGTATCATATAGTATGTATGTATCTATAAAAAAAAGTATATTATATATCCGTAATCTAGTTCCCATATTACAAGCTATGCTTAGTTTGGGGCTAGATGGCGCTGTGTGATATTAACGTCCAGTAATATTGATCTGTTTTTTCGGTCCTAATGGTAAACAGAATGATTGAAAGAATACGCGCAAACAAACATTTACGAAGTTAACTTAAGTAACATAACTGAAGTGCCTACTACAACTACTAAGTTAACAGGAATCTTAAAAAATACAAAATACATTTAAATTACTGAAATCATTGCTACAGAGTGACTGTGGCGGACGGAAACCAGTGGTGCCCTCTGGTGGCTGACAGAAACCAGTGGTGCCCTCTGGTGGCCGACAGAAACTAGTGGTGCCCTCTGGTGGCCGACAGAGAAACTACGAACCACTACAGACAGGAAATCAAATTATAGCACGGCACGAAACGAAAGGAAACCTCTCATATTGGTCGATTTGATTTAGAATAAGGCTCCGGACACAACAGGAGTATTATTGATGGGTAAAACTGTGCTATTTTAACATGTTGTCAACTTGGACGTCATCCTGTGTGTCATCACCTGTGAAGAGCACAGGATTCTTAATTAAAAAAAATACGTGTTTGTGTAGTTCACTTTAAAAAAAAACAATTTTACCACGAATACTCACAGCCAATTATAATTAACCACCTTAAAAATGTATAATATTAATTTATAAACATATTTTTTTGTCTCTACTAATGAAAGCACGTTTTGTATATCTTTAAATAACTACCTTATTACTGTTATACTCTTTGAACTACCATGAATGTAGTTATCAGTTATCACGAAAACTTGAGTCAATTACCTACCAACCAACTTCATGGTGTCACTTCTAGGTGTCGGTGTGCGCGCGCATCGCAAAAAATCACTGTCATAATTTTTCCCAAACGCGCCAAAAGAAGTATAACTTCAAAATGATGTATTTCTAGTATTACCTTGTACTGGTTCATAGCAGCCTCTTCCTCGGCCAGCACTTGTTGTTTGAGCGAGTCATCAATGAGCAGCGCTCCATTGCTCGCCTTGTCGAGGCGGGAGGACGCGGCCACGTTGCCGAATGATGACGACGTTGATGACAGAGCACCCATCACACTTGCTACGTTTTTTTGAGCACTGAAAGTTACAACGAGATGTGAGAACAAAGTACTGACAAAGATTAAGAGAGCTAAGATGATTTGGGGCATATAGAGAGGATGAATGAAAGCAGGTTGACGAGTATACAGGTGAATCCATTCCCAGGTCCACTGAGGCGAAGTCTGAAACCGTGAATGTCATCGAACAGTCATGTTAGGAGTTACTCTCAGAACTCACTTTTAGAGAAAAACTATAAAAAAATTGTAGAACTTCGTTTTTTTTTTAAATCGAGCTCGTAACTCCTAACATGACTTTTCGATACCTCTCAAGGTTTCAGATTACGCCTCAGTGGCCCCGGATAAAAACTCATCCTGCAAATATGTCGAGTGTGAATGGTGCAGTTCAATTCAATTCAAAAATATTTATTGGGAATTTTAATGATCTGATTGAAGGGGATTGGATCAAACTTGTGATTTGTGATGTGATGTTCTTGAGACAGGCCAGCTCAGAAGTACCCTGAACCGACGAGCATGCATGAAGAACACGATGAGAGTGAATGAGGCAATGAGGGTTGTCTCTGTCTACTCCTCTGGGAAACAGGCGTGAGGCATCTGTTTTCCGCACCAGTACAATCTTGGCATCAAGTCCAGAGTGAATAGGTTCCTTTTAATCAAGCGTGCTTCATCTTGGCCGTGTGCTGTGGCAGTCGCGGCTTAAGAATCAACACCTAAACGACCAACCAGCCAACAAGTCAGTTCGCCTCGGTCAGTCGGTCAGTCGGTCAGTCGGTCAGTCACTCACCTAGCGGTCTGCGTGGGTGTGTTGGCGGCGGATCCCTTCTTCCCCTCCACGGTCGCGAGGTGACCTTCGAGCGCGTCTAGTAACGAGCTCGGAGCTTTCGTTAGATCTGGGATGTCGCCTTTGTCTATACCCACGTTTTCTGCCACCTGAAAGATACCACTGTATTGTTGAAATTCATCAAAAATCCCGCATTACCCACATCTAGTGGATACTTCAATATGTCTACCTGAACCACTTCTAAGCGGTATCCCGTAATGTGTATAATTCGTTTTGTTGCCGAATCTCACATTTGGATAGTGTTGTTAATTTTCAGTAGCAGAGTAGCTATTACAAAATAATGGAACTCATTGCGTTTGTCTATGGAGTCAGTCAAACCTTGGAATTTGGTATCAATAGACTCCGCAGTTTTTTTTTTGCCTTCATCGCATCGCGATTCAAGTTATCATAAGGCTGAAAATGAAAGCGCACTTCTATCCTCAACAGACAGAGGAACTGGCTATCTTGCCTCTAAAAAAAGTAAGAATAATGAAAATATACATTTCGTAATTGATATACAAGTAGGTACAGATATGTCACATACAATATACAAAAATGTTATTTTCAACCATCCACAACTATCATTATTTTCCATCTGTACACGCTTTGTGTAGACCCGTATCATCTTCATTCTCATAAAAAAAAATACGAGATAATGTTCAAGCGTGCTGGCGGCCAAACGCTTGACCTCTAAACTGACCTAACAAACCATAGGTACCTTCAAGAACTCTCCAACTCTATCCATTCTGATGAGGAACTTTTTATAGAGATCGAGAGCGTCGCGGCAGTTCTTTTTGTTCATGTCGAAGTACTTCTCCAGCAGGTTGATGATGCCGTCGTTGTAGCACGCGAATAATCTGGAACGGTGCATAGCAAAGTTATGTATTATTTAAAACTTTGTGTATCAGATTCCCAAGGGAGTACAATGCACTCTGTTTGGTTGTCCGCCTAGCCTAGCTACCACCATCTTACCTGACGCTGTTAACGCAAGTGTTAACATGTCCCATTGTGGCAAAAGGGCTCGTAGTCAGGCCACGCAGGATGTCAATGTCAATGTAAAATGATTATAATCTCTGTTTAACCTAACTTCTGGAGACTACATATCGCTACTCCAACCTACAAGCGTACAAACCTTACAAAGTGAAAAATAAATGAAATTAAACGAAATTTTAATACATAAAACCAACAGACGCCATAACGAAAATTCGAATAACAACTGCTGTATTCCGAAATTTAGAGGTGAAATAGCCTTATATACTTCCTCCTTCATCCTTATAGCTTGACACCAGATGAGATAAAGGCCAACGACTTGCCCGCCAGACAAAAAAAAAACTGATTATAACGGCGTGAAGCAACTCTCAATTACCATAATCATTTTCACCTTACAATTAAAACGAATGAATTCAGAATTGACTCCAACTCAGCCCGTTGGGTGTCGTACAAGGGACCCTATTTAGGGATCTCACCAGAAGGGCCATTTCCTTACAAAACCGCTAATGTTATCACCAATCCACCTGTCAAGCATGGTGATAATGGTAAAACCAGTCTTTGAAGAGGCTCGGTTCAAATATTCTAAGTTGCTCTGAGAAACATACTGCTTTACAGCGTCATATAGCATAGCAGTTTGTTTCTCAAAGTAAACTTCGTATTAATATGTCGATCCCCTTTATATATAGGCCAGATTAACAGCCAAAAAAATTATTAGGTTAGTTTTCCCAAACTGTTTTTTTTTTTACTAAAAGTTACAAGTATCTCGTGTTCGGTATATATATTTTATTGGTACTTTTTTGTCCGATATCAGTCTCAACATACTAAAGTCATGATATTGACTTATTGTTATCCTCCGAAAAAGCATTGACATCTCCTTCCCGATCCATAAACTACAGCTTTCCTCCGTACGGAAGAAATCACTCACAATCGAAAAGACCGCCTACAGTATTTATAATTAAGTATTTTATTTATCAATGTCCTGTATTATTTTGGTGTTCAATGAAGATTTTTTATTCATTATTTTTTTCAGCTGCAACCTTCACCCACTGCTAGGTATTGGGCTTGTTCCAGTTTCGTCCAGGTGCCAGACTTACTGTTCTTCAAATGTTTAAAGTCGCGTCTGCTAATCTGGTTGGTGTAAGAAACTTACCTGATGAGGTCCCTGAACAGTAGCATGAAGCACATATTGATGACACCGTTGGTGAGATCGTTGGAAGTGCAGTCGAACTCCAGCAGAGAGTCCAGCTGTGCCTGCAACACTGGCAGTGTCTTGAGGAGCTTCTCAGCGTTCATCATGCGCAGGGAGCCTTCTTCTTTACTGTAACGAACATACAGGGACCCTTCTGATAAAAATACTCGGTAAGTCTACACTTGCTTTCTCCACTCTAGGGTGCAGACTTGCAGAGTAGTGGTGGGGTCTATAGGCACTGTCGGATGTGAAAACTATGGGGGTTTATTTGTATTTGAAAAGAAACTTATTTGAAATGCCTGAGCAGTTGTATCTTTCGAAAACTGCAGGTGAAAAGCTTTCGCATAACGAATGGTTCAGCAAAATTGCGAGTACACGATTAATTACAACCTACGTGTAAGACTTACAATTTAATTGCATCCTAAAATCTGGAACACTCTTTCAATGCAGCAGGATTTATAGTTGTTACTTGGATACTTGTGCATTGATTGTGTCAGGGGAATTATTTCGGAGTTATTTCGAGTAAAATGGATATTGTTGATATTGCACGATTTTTGCCACAAACATTATTCCTAAGTTGGGCTCTGAGCATGAGACATGCTTGCTTACTTTGAAACTAAGCTGTCCCTATATCTTGTGATGTCTAAAAACTTACCCCCTTTTAACCTTGCAGAAATCGAAGGCCACGGTCCTGTAGGACAGCGCCTTCTCGTTGAGATACTTGGCGTATCGGCGGATGAACGGCGACATGTCATATCCTGGACATGTAAGAACAACTATCGTGAACATATCCAGGGTCAACAGTTGAAAGACATGTATTCCAGAACTAGGTGTTGTACAATTTTGATTATAAGGGAGTTTTGCACAATGTGTGTGAGTCCTTTGAATAATGTTCTTTACTTTGTCTTTATTAAGGGCAAAACGTAATAAGGATCTGTCCTTGATCCTCTGGAAACCTGGCTGGTTCATTCCAGAAGTATCGGATGCTCCAGGATGTAGTTTTGTAGGAAATCAATGGATCCACATCAACAAAATAATTAGGGACACAAGGGTGAATTCTCGTTGATGTAATTAAATATATCTATCCTAGTGCTGAAATACAAATCCAAAAGAAAAATGAGGACAACACTTTACTCAAGCTGTGAAAAATACATACATTGATGTGATGGTATATGGTTGTGTGATTCGTGTATTGACTCTGATTGCTAGGTGATTAAAGCTTTAACACATGTATATTTATAGAGGCCTACAACACGTGCATGCTTGACCACAGCCGGCGTTTACTCTGAACACTACGTGTAATTGGTAAAACGGCAACATGCGTATGCGAATACCCCAAACCCCTGTTTCGACTTGATTTAAATTCTCTGTACTATTAGGTCTACTATTAGGTCCACTGAGAATGTGAACACCTTTGTATGATTATCTTTTTCGAAATAAAACAGTTGAAACATACTAATAAAGTTCATTGCGAAACATTGTTTCCCACCGACGATAAAGTCCGAATTTGGAACTGAGCAAGTTTATCTGTGCCGTGTGGTAGACATGTCCCAGTTCGGTATTTTCATGCGATACACCTGTGGTGTGGTCAAGCGTACACGTGAGGGCTATTAGAGTACCGTGCAACTCATGCATGTGCTTGTTTACACTTTTTGTTTCCTTTCGATAACGGCGCCTGACTGAATTCAAAGTTTGAAGTTCAATAACATTAAACAAACCTTCATTTCATTAAGCGATATGTGGCAGCTAGGACTCTGTTTTAGTTTCCAGAGCTACTAGATATCCACCATTAGATTTGGCTGATTAATCGCTTATCTACAAGTAGAGACACGATTGAAAGCAATGCTTCGCTTCTTTCAGTTTTGAACGAGAAAAAGGGCCTACGCTACGTACAAATGAACCATGTTATATCTAGAAATTCAAACATTGTGCGTATGATAGTAGCATTGTGTGGAGGTGAAAATACCGACTAAGTAATCTGCAGTGCAATAACAAGGTTGCATGTTAAGTGTGTATTTTATTCGATTATTAAAAGGTCGCCTCTTACATATTATGAATTGGTTATATTTCTATATTTATAGATTTCAATTAGTTTCTTAATGATATCCTACATTGTAACTGATGAGTTTTACGAGTATCAACAAGCAATTTACTACAAAAACTTATTGTCTATTAGTTTCTGTGTGACAACTTTTGATACTGCCATTGTATAAAAAAATAAATATCGAATTGAGAAAAGCAAATACGTGTGCGCGTTTGAAAATGTGATAACTTGCAAAATACAGAAAATGAGAATACCAAATTGATATGAAAAGCTAAGAAAGTTCTAACCCAATTCATCAGTTTCTTGTTTTCTTGTCATACCGTATCCAATAAAAGATATTACAAATTCGCACATGCCTACAAACAATAAAAAAATAAACAAGAAGAAGCGACACAACGTGCGAGGGAGACAAAAATTGCCACCATGAACACCAAGCGTGGGCAACACAACGTGCGAGAGAGACAAGTTGCAACCGTATACTCAAGCGTGGTCGCAAGTGCAGACGGACAGACAGACACAAAGCCGCCGTTTTTTTTTGACTCACCGATCCGGGCACCAGCCGCGCCTTTCAGTAAGCGAAAGAAATAACGTGTATAAGTATGATGCAGTAAAATTAGTAATATTGTAGTTAAACAGATTTTATTTAATAATCAATGTGAATGAACACTTCTCGTAGATATTCTTCAAAAACGAAGACAAACCAAAATATGTGTGAATTGTCGACCTTTGATAAATACCAGGGTCTAAACAAGTAATCGTTGATTTTATAGTGATAATCTAAAGGAGTAAATAATTATACAATAACTGATGTCTGTATTGTTGATTCTAGAGATACATGGTCCTAAGTTTCCGGAGTACCGCTTAATTTCCGTTTTCCAGTACAAACGTAGTTTGTCGTTCATTTCGAAATTGCAACAACGATTCAATTGTGTCTTTGGTGCGGTAAAAAGTGTTGTAAAGGTTTTTTTATATATTTAGATTTCTACTATTTATTTAAGAGTTAGTTTGTACGATAATACCATCAAAAAATAATTTAAAACTGATTTAAAACCAATTTGCAGGTGCCATTTAGTAATTAACGACAAACTATGTATGTAACTATGTGTGGAAGAGCAATACAGGAGTACACATAATACAGGGTATTCTTCAGATATAATGAATCTTTATTACTTTAAGGAAATCTCTGGACAAGAGCCGCCAAAGACAGATAATTGTAAAAGTTTAGAGGAGGCTTTCACTACACTCCGTCTCCATACATTTTATAGGTGTAAATTATTACATTTAATTATTATGTTTTAGTACCTATTTACTTTAGTCACCTACGAAATTAAGTTGATTTTAATCTTTATTTTTGTATAGGAAATCAATAATTTTTTATTTCATTTTATTTATTATATTGAAGACAGAAGATTGAAAGGGTCGTTGTGATTGTGACACTAAGATTAGATATATAGATCATGCACTGTACCAACAGCCGGTAACATAATAATGCTCCAGTGATTTTTACAATGTCATACTCGATGCACACATGCTACATTTGGTTTTATGTCAAATATTTGCCATTTCTAATCATACCATATGGCCGGTATTGTACAATTGTTGTATCAATATTATACATAAACGATATCATTAAAAATTATTGAATTACATTGTAATTAAATAGAGGTCGGGATATCGTTGGCCTCTTATCAACAATAATAATTAATATAATGCCGCGTTGACTGTTTATTGTTTCGATAACTTCAGTAGGTATATTAGTTGCAAATGAATCTTTTCACATACACTGCCAGGTTTTATCGGAATCCGTTCCGTAAGCTGTTACCGTCGCCTATGGACGATCGCAACACTGAGGATAATCACTCGCGCTTTGCTGACCCTTTTAACATTTATCCTATAGTATATAATCCTTCCGTAAGACTTGTCCGACAGACATGGAGAAGTAAGGATACATAACAGTCGGCTTGTACGCGAATGGTAAAGTTGATGTTTGTCTACTTTACTGCCAGTCACATCAAGACTAGGTCGTTTATGGTTACCTCTTTGGTTTAGTGGTTTGCCCACCGGTGTAGGATCCAGAGGTACCGGGCTGACAATACTGTGCTTGGTTTCGTTGGTGGTAGGACTTTGTTCAAGTCTGGCTGGTTAGCTACATCTTACCTATGATGAGATGAAAGCAAGCGCTTTCCCGTCGTATAATAAAAAAACATAATTATTGTGATCTGGCCTCACAGTACAGTTGATAGTAGTTCTAACTTCTGAACTGTAGGCTGTGGGTTCTATTCCCACCCACGATAAACATTTGTAATCTAGTTCCCACATTACAGCTTTGCTTCGTTTGAGGCTAGATGACGTTGTGTAAAATGTCTAGTATATTTTTTTTATACTTAGAAATAAAGTTAAATGTTTACCGAAAATTAATAACATTAGTCCTAACTTTTATGACCTATTCGCTATTGTTACGACACACAAAACGTGTGAAAAAAGGAAGCAGCGAGGCTTCGAAGCCGACAAACCGAGGTCACCGGTCAATACCTTCCACACCACCACAGAATAAACAATAGTACAACATGCAAAACAATACAATGCATGGGTGTTATCGCACTACTGTACTACCGCTTTGGCTGCGACTCTCGGGAATTTTAATGTTTCTGTTCAATACAGAGTTGTGCTAAAGATGTGTGGCCAATCTACCTCCTAGTGGTCTACTCTGAGCAGCAGAATCGCTGGCTTTTGATAGCGGTCATCACAACACTGGTGGTACCAAACGGTTTGCCATGTTCCGTCGGTGCGCCAATGTCTTCTGGGAAAGCTCGCTCTATCGTAGACCTATTCCTTGCGCTGGCCTAGCGCTAGACAAGCTAGAGGTCGAGCTTACCCACCATGTATAAAAAAACTGGCGCCTTTCGATCCGATTGTCAAAGTTTCAATCCCACTCGTCACTAATGGTATAATGTGATGTGAGCGATTAACGCACATATATCTACCGCCCACACCATGCTCGTTGAACAGCGAAGGAACCGGCCCGTCCCTAGGACCAATAATCTAGATAGAATTATGTCACCATAGGTTTTCTGCACGGCGGTAATGAGCCTTAAAGCATTTGCAAATTATACCGAAACTTAAGATCAAAGCTCACTCCTGAATCACGTTACTGTCCATCGTTGGAAATGCATGAGATCCATCCTAAAAGACTGAAAGCCATAACCTTCAAGCTAGGTAAAGGGTTTGAAGAAAACACTATCTAGGCAAATAAAATAAAATACACGTGGATTTAGCCGTGTACAATAATGTTACTCCTCTAGTACATGTAATACCTGCGCATGCGAATACGCTGACCTACAAGATGACTCAACAAACGAGTCCACGACACGAGCCGTTGTAATTGCAATGCATGACCTACGATAACTAGTGGACAGTTGGGATTTTTTGAGCCTAGACTCATTTTCTCAGACACTTATCGATACTAAGTTTCAAGAAACCCTTTCAACGTTTTGTATACAACACGATAACGGATCGTAAGCAACTATCTTATTTTAACCTAAGCTACCCCTGCATTAAATAGGGTATTACTGCGTAAGTCTAAATAAAATAATAAAATACTGGGGTAAAGTAAAATGCATAGCCCACATCAGTTATCTTAGAGGCCCGAAATTTTCAAGTTCTGTGAGTTGCACCTAATATCAGTATTTTTGTAAAAATACACAGGATGAAAGCAATGAAGATGTTCTTATTTTTCTATCCCACGCATGTCTCTTCTTTAGTGTAGATGACTAGTTCTCTTTCTTTTGATAATTATTAACTAGGGGCCAATACAATAGTCATTACAAAAGCCTTAATAGCAAGGTCATAGCCCTGTTCCCCGGGTCATAGTCGCAGGGCATGTAGCAGCCAAGATTACTTGGCAATGGAACGATAGGGGGTAGGCTTGGTATGTTATTACATAACTGCTGCATCGATTGCGTATTGTTTCATTCAAAAAGGAAAATTAAATAGATGGAGAGTGCCGAAAATAATGAATGTTTCATTCAACATTTCGTGTTTTAAAGTTTGACTTGACTTTGACTTTGTTGGTCGGGAGCTGATACCCAAATCCTGTTGCCTGGGCAAGGAAAATATCTTCGATGGAATATTCCCAGAAGAAGTAATAAATTAGCTCTCATTTTATAAATGTATGGAGTTAGGCAATGGGAGAACTGTTGATTCCAGTCCCTACCAGTCCGCATCATATGAGATAGATAGATAGATTGGTAGCGCTTACGAGACGTAACTAGGTCGAATTGTGTGGTTTCTCATGTAGTTTTCATTTGCATTGACGTACATGTAGTGACGTATAAAAATATACTTTTCTTATAATCAGCTGTGAACTTGAATTATTATGATAATTCTAGATCGCCAGGTTGCACAGGCTGACGTAAACCTGTTATCAATATTAATAAAGTATTGAAATAACGATATGAAGACGTCATTTCAAGTACACATTGACTTAAGAATTATAAGTATATCTTTGGGCTCTCTGCAAAAAGTCTGAGACTAATGTAGATTAATAGAGATCTTTATTTATTCTACCATATTTATGCGACCTTAAATATATTAGAATAGAGCGTGTACATGGTGCAAATGGGGAACCAATTAGATTCGCTGGAGACAGGTAGTCCATGCCTCCTATAAAACGAGTCCTGAGAGATCACGATCCTAAATGATCAAGTACCGACTAAAAAGAAAGAAGATGGAGCGCGTTTGCCTCAAAAGAACATATTCATTGTAAGCTCAAAGGCAACAAAATTGCTACTCCAGAAAAACAGACGCAGGACCAACGCAGCGAGTTCAGCTTTTCACATTAATGTCTTACTAGGCAAGGTGGAATACTCATCAAGTCGTCTCTCGCATAAAGCGGTACGACCTCTGGGAGGTAGGCGTCAAGTTATTAAATTACATCGTCAACATTGCATTTACCACAGCTAACAGCGTGGCTGAACACAACTATTTCTGTGTCTCCATAGACACTACCCTACGGTGAACTACAGTAAAATGTTAATAAATCTAATTATAGTGACAATTGGTAGGTATAGGTGTACGACCACAGATCAGAATACTACTACTGAGACAGGTCAACGTCCTCGCAATTGTGAAGTGGTAAGTTTGAGACAACGTACAACGTTTTACAACATCTTGTCTTGTCCGAGTTTATAAACGTTATTATGAAAAATCTTGCCGGGTCTCATTACCTATGTTTAAATGACGCATCTGAAGAATACTAGTATTTAACATTCCAGGTAGGACCCGAATAAGGAAAGGATCTTCCTACTTCGTGACGTACAGTTGAGTATATACTGTACTGGTCTGCGGAGGTCACGGTTGACCTATTATTTCATGCTCTATGGTCTGCCCTAAGATATAAGTCGCCTTCTATGTCGCCCGTAAGTAAACGCATAGCCGCAGTATGTCCAAAGAAATGTCTTATTTATTTTTATAGCAAGACGGGGTTGCGCTTGGCCTTCGTCCACCTGGTTTTAAGTTATGATAAAGCCGAAGGTGCAAGCGCCTTTCACCCGGAATCCACAACGGACTGAGGAATTGGCTATCTTAACTATAAATACCGGAACATAACAATTTATATAAGATGGTAGCTTGCCAGGGATAAGAAACACGCGTGCTCCAAGCGCCACATCTTTTCTTGCTTTTCAAGTAAGCTGGTGGTCTAAAGCTTGGCTTTCACTAATAAAATAGCAGTCCTAACACCTAGCAATTGAGGATCCCCTTGAGGATCGAACCCTGTGTACAAGTGTCTGTGAAGTCTGTGGTCGAGACCACAGAGGGCATTTCAACTTACGAATTCTGACGCCTACGTCAAACTCATCTCAAAGACTTGTACTACTTTTATAGTGTACCGCGAGACAGTTTACGCCAAGTTCAGAAAGGGGGTTTCAGAGAGCAGTGGTTTACAATTGCAGTAACAAAAAATAAACATTAACATTAATGTTTATTATTTGTAACTGCAATTATCTTTCCAGTAAATGCACGTTATCGTGCCGATATCGCGCCGAGAGCTCCATATCCGCAAAGCAAGTTCGGAAGTTGATAGTGCAGTGCGTATGCATGCTTTGTTTTTGATTCATTTGCAACTATTTCTGTATATTTAAAATACGTTTATTTTTACAAACGGGGCTTTCACTTATTGCGACTTCATTCTCAAAAATAATTAAAGCCATTTAGTTATTGTGTTTCACTATTGCCTATTCACACCTTATTAAACCATATATATGTCTACTTAGCGGAATACTACTCGGAATGGTGAGACTTAGTTTAAATAAATCTCCAATATCCTAATCAAATTAATTTATTTTTTCCTGGATTCATAATATATGGTTAGACCTGTGGTTTTAAAACATTTATATCAGTTCTATAGATACATACCTTGGACGCCGCTTTTGTCCAGAAAATTACTTAGTTGAAATGTGGAATTACTCGACGCTAGGTATTGTGTGAATCTCTGAAACAAACGAAATACAAAAATTAGACAACTAAAGATAGCTTACACGAAAACATACTTTTAGGCTCGATTCACACCACCGCGGATTTCGTCGGTAAATAATTTGGTGCACATTCTATAATGAACTTTATGTTGCTCAACGCACAATGCAAAGAACGGATCTCCCTTCTTCCGTCGAATTTTCAAGAATTCTCCGTACCATTCCTACGAAATTGCGCCCAATGAGGCTTCCGTTCCGCTACATTCTGGCGGCGGTGTTAATTGAACCTTATTTTATCATCATATTCACATAAACCGTGGACTGCTGGACTGAAGGGTTTTGTTATACTATAACCTCATCGTTATAACTATTTGCTTCGTGTGTGTGATTAGTTTTCCTGGTTGGTTCTGACTGTTGTTGAATGATTTTTTTTATGAATGGTTTTAAACAAAACGGCGGAAACAAAACTCTAGTTTAACGCTCTAGTAGAACTGGGCATGTCACTTCAGTCGCATGCATCCAGAGAAGTGAGCAACATCATCATTGGCTGATGTGAATGGCTGCCTGAAGATGGAAGGTGACGGCGGCGTGGGGGTCGGCCGAGGAAACGTTGGTGGGATGATCTCGATTCCTTTGACAGAGAGTGGTGGGAAACTGCGAAGGATCGAGATGGTTGGACGGATTTGCGAGAGGCCTGTGCAGTGGGACAAAATAACTAAAAAAATATTTATTTCGGCCTTTTTAGCTGTGTTTTATTTACATACTCTAATGTTCTATTTGTTTTTTTTTTATTTACTATTTTATCTATATTGTGCCCTTGTAATAAATTCTGATCCTGATTTGTGTAACGTAGACTGATAAGATTTTAGTTTAAATTTTTATCGTGGCCACTTTCTAAGTTGTAAAAAAATATTATTGAACTATTAATACCATATTGAGCAACATCCACTGGAAGAACCAGTCACGTACATAATATGATTAAGAAATAAATCAAATATTTTGATGTTGGTATTTTAAAATAAGTTGAAAATTCAGTAAGGCTTTGCTATGGTACAGTCAAAGGTCAAGGTGAAGACAACACGAACGAAAACTACAAGAATGTAACAAAAAAGTTTAAAGAATCCAACTTGTTATAACATTTTTTGTTTTAACTAGCTAACACAAAGTCAAAAGTCAAAATGCGTTTATTCATTAGGATTTTTTAATCATTTTGAAACGTCAAATCTACCGCCTATTCGGAAACCAGCAATAAGGCGAAAGGCAAGAACCCCATTTCTCCTTCCAGTTCACCACCATCTATTGGACATGAGCCTACTCCATCCAAGACTGAAGGGGTTTGTCACATATTTACATCATAATTAAAAAACCATCCATTCACCAACAGGAATAGATTTTCTAGTGATAATTGGATAAGTCTTTTTTTACTGTCTACCTCAGAAGGATGGTAATGTTTTTCGAGTTTTTTTTTTATTGTACGACGGGGAAGCGCTTGCCCTTCATCTCACCTGGTAACAAGTTAAAATAAGGCCGAAGGTGGAGGCGCACTTCACCCGGAATCCTCAACAAACTGAGGAACTGGCTATCTTACCTCTGAATGCAGGAACACAACAATTTTAGAATTGTTATTATGGCGACAGAATTAGGTAAGATGGCGGTAGCTCGCCAGGCGGACTTAAACAAAGTCCCACTACCAACCACACCACAATATTGTATTCTCCCTGGCGATCGACCCCGGGACCTCTGGATCTAACACCAGTTGGCGAACCACTAGACCAAATGAAATATATAAAATAATTGAAAGATAAAATAGCATGCCAATTCAAAATAAGAACCCACCTATAATGTTCAATATATTGGTTGCTAACTGGTTTGTGAGAGCTTAGCAACATTGGCAATATAAGACCAAAACCGGCATGTTTAGTGCAAAAGTCGCCAACAGAATATATCACGGCCTATGTACGTTACGGATGGTAGCTGGCTTGGTTGGATGAAACATGGTGAGCCCTATTTTTGAGTTTGAGGCAAACTACTAGTAGGTACTTATGAATCTAGTGCCGTGATTTGCCAGCACCGTACCGTACCACAAAAAAGGAGATTGAAGGTGTCCGTTGATTAAGCAAGATATATACGGAAAACATGAGATATATTTCGCAGTCGAGTTTTAGTTTTTAACATTGTACTTGTTTAATTATTTGAATTAGGTAAGCTCTTGATCCAAGCTCGCTTTGGCGTTACATGAGTGAAGATGTCTATGGAGCGAGGTTTCCCAGAAGCTGCCTGTTGAAATCACTGGTACTCCCGACACGTACCGACGGAACACTGAACGGTTAGGAGCGAAAATATTTGCCTTCGTCTGTTTTCCGCAAAATAAAATCTTGGAGTTCGAATGAATTAGGTTCCTTATAGTCAAGCGTGCTCCGTCTTAGGCCACTTCCTAGTAAGCTGAATATCAGATAAATGTTTTTTTGTACGACGGGGAAGCATGTCTTCATCTCATCTGGTTTCAAGATATGATGAGACCGAAGGATGAAGCGCTCTTTACCTGACTCCTCAACAGAATGAGGAACTGGCTTTGTTGAGTTCAAAGGTCATGCAGAGATCACCGGGTAACAGGTATTTAATGTCGTCATATCGAATGTTCCATGCTAACATTGACACAAGTGTATGATTTTATTTGTTTCGACATTGTACCTCTATAGACTGGTTCAGAACGTAGGTGATAAAACTCAATCGGAAGCCACTATCAAAAATCTTAACAAGATAAGGCCGAAGGTGGAGGCGCACTTCTCCCGGAATCCTCAACTAACTAAGGAACTAGCTATCTTACTTCTAAATGCCGGAAAACATTTTTTTTTTTAATGGTTGTTATGGCGACGGAATTAGGTATGATGGTTGTAGCTAGCCAGGTGGACTTAAACAAAGTCCTACCACCAACCAAACCAAGCACAATATTGTACTCTCCCTGGGATCGAACCTGGGACCTCTGGATCTAAAATCGATGTAATCAAGGGCTGGAAGACATTTTCCACATTCGTAGATGTAGATGGAGAGACGAGCGGCCTAATTATTAGCCTAATGCGTCGACAGATTCTTTTAAACAATTTCCAACACTTCAAATGTATAGGCTGACATTTTAACTTTAGAAAAACCAAGTGACTTTCAAAATGTCATACCACACATTTATTCTGTTGGGAACGAGCTTTTCGATGCATTTTACCCTTCAGGACTCGTTTTATATGGAAGGCCGGTTTAAAGTACCGTCAATAAATAGGAGTGAAGGGAAAGATAGAAGGGAGTCGAGAGCTTGCAGGTCTTAAATTAATCGCACTGATCATCATAACGTCACCACGTGGAAAACGAGATGAAGAGTTCAAATGATTTCAATTTCAATTTGAAATTCCATTTCAAATGATTCTTGAAATGATTGATTTCATTTCATTTACGAAGGACAAAACAACGAATATGCAGAAGATTCACAAACAATAAGCCAGGCTATGGAAATAACCAAGGCGACATTTAATTAATCTAGATTACAGATCGGAATTTATAACCTAGAAACTAATAGCCAGTCAGATAAATGTTAGGACAAGGTACGATATGGCACCATTACTGTTTTATGTGCAAATTGGTAAGAACGTTCATATAGCAACACGAGTTAAATTAATTTACGATAAGGCATGGAAATAATATGTTACCGGACCTCGTCTACAGATTGAATTACATTTCGGAATAGTATCCAATAATATAGACAAATCCGAGTAGACCCTAGAGAAGCAAATAACTGATAACCACCATCTTATTTAAGTCTCTCGCTGTAACAACAATTCTAAATTGTTGTGTTCCGACATTTACAGGTAAGATAGCCAGTTTCTCAGACTTTTGAGGATTGCGGGTGAAATGCGCTTCCGCCGTGTCAAGTTACACTAGATAAGATGAAGGCCAAGCGCTTCCCCGTCATACATTTTTTTTTAGTTTTGACACCTACGTTTGACCTCGATCTCGCCTGATGGGTAGCGAGGTGTACTGTGGCCTACGATGTAGCACGCCGGTCAAGAAGACACCTATTCGAAATTGCCTTGAAGAGGCCTAGACTGTAATTTTCAGGGAAAACAGACACAACGTATTCCACTACTCAGCAGTTATGAAATGAACTCGCATGATGAAAGTAGAACCAAAGCGTCCCTTCCATTACTGGTATTGCTGCGAATTCCAACCCAGTCATGACAAAAAACTTTTATAATTTCACGTCCGAGTATAATTCACTGCCACGTTCCAAGTTCTCTCTTTATTTAAAACGTAGGTACACATCCGTTGCCAACTTTTGGCACGGGGTTCCCCGATGACGTATCCTTATCTGTAAGTGTGCGATAACTGGGAACGTACACAAGACACGCCTCTGAATGCGTAACGATAGTACGACTAGGCCCCAATTAGGTGATTGACCGACGGTCAAGACCGCAATTTGACCCTCGGGACCTTTATTGGTAGCTGACACTTGTGGCGTCCATGTCCCGAATGTGACAGTATTCAATTGATGATATGGGTTATGCTTTCTGAATCGTACTGTGATGTCACTAACGCTGCTGTATATTTTACTAGCTTTTACTCGCGGATTCGCGCGTGTCGAATCCGGTTTAAATAGCACATATGGTTTGGTAGTCCATAAGAATACATGGGCAAAATTTCAGCCAAATGTTTTTTTTGCGTGAAGGTGCAAAAGAACTAATCAGTTTTGTATTGCGATGTTTTTATCACATTCTCGGCACCCCATTCCTTAGCCTATGCCTCCCGGTCTAGATCAACATACATATTAAGTGCAAGATTTTCAGCTCATTCAGTAAATTTGGCCTGAAAAGGAAACAATCAACCAAACAAACTTTCGCTTGAATGAAATTCGTGCGAGTGATTGCAAATTCCAGACATATGTTTAGAGAAAATTGGCGCAATATTAGCACCGCTAAATTATGAAATGTATGTCTTGATCTTGGGGTGTTCTTTAATTGATGATGGCCAAGCGTTTGACTACCAGCTCACTTGAAAATCAAAGATATGGCCTAAGATGGAGCGCTTATATACCTTAGGCACCATTTTACTATGAACTTGTAAGAATCCAAGATTGGTGGGGAAAAACAACTAGGTCAAGGATTTCCATTCCCTACCAGACTGTCGTATATTCAGCAGTATTACCCCGAAGTAATTAACTTATCCTTTGCATCATATCACGCGTTAGATCAAAAATATTGTTCATATATTTGTGATTACAAAAACGTGAAAGTTATTTCTTTATTTTATGAGCACTTGGGTACTATTATATTCGATATTATTTATACTACTGCATAGTAACTTGGTTTAACTATTTATGAAGTGTATAGTAACTATCTTTACTATACACTTCATAAATATTATTTTAATTCAAGAAACGGGTATTTATCGCGTATTCGTATTTATCGGGGTTGCACCAACAGTGTCTCCAGTGGCTGGTGCAACCCCGCCGAAACGTCGGAATAAATAAAACACGCGATAAATACCCGTTTCTCGAATTAAAATAATGTGTTCTAATCGCGAAAGTTTAAAAAAAGACTACTTCATAAATAATATCGAATATACCTTACCTGCTGGTCTGTAAGGTGTACAGTACACCATACAGACCAGCAGGTAAGGTATCCATAGACCTTATTATGAATTCGAAAGTACTCATATTGTTACCTTGTCACGACTAAACGGCTTATCATATTATTATTTTAATGAAATTTGGCGTGGATATAGTGTATGCTATGGAGAACAAAATAGGCTACTTTTTATCCGGGAAGGCACCACGGGCGAAGGCACGGGCAGAAGCTAGTTGATTATAGCTTCTTCAGAACAGTGATGTTTTTTATATGGTCTATCAATGAGTCGAGTGTGGGTCTATTCAAAATGTATAGAGCCTGTAGTTCAAAAAGAGACCTATAGTTAAAAAGATGGAATTGAAATGATTGCCATAGGATTTTAGGACAGACAAGATGACACGAGCACCCTCAAATATTCGACGGTCTCTTTCCGAACAGACTACGCTATTTATATGCACACATATAATAATTCCACAATATTATCCACAAAGTCGAATTATCAAGTCTATTTCCAATACAGCGTCAGGCGCCCACCACGTTTATGAAGGTCAAGAAAATATGAATACCGAGTATGACCTCAGTCACCGCCCACAAGACGAAGGATGAAGGAGGTTAGAGAAAACAAAAAAAAATCACATCTCTCAAGTTCTTACTTTTACAAGTAAGAACTTCTAAGGCAACTATTATGTCCGAATTATACCATTCCGTGGTACATATACGATTCCGTGAATCGTAGAGCAAGCACGGTCGTCGTAGCGGATACGGCCTCCATAATAAATATTACAAATATTACAGGACATTAATTTCACACAGCGCCATCTAGCCCCAAACTAAGCATAGCTTGTAATATGGGAACTAGATTACGGATAGAATACTTAAATACTTTTTTACTTTTTTTTTGTAAATACATACTTATCATACAATACACACCCAATAAAAGCCCTTTCAGTCGCCAATGTTGTATATGTGGCTGAATTTATGGTCTCCAGTTCGAATCTGACTCTGCTTTCCCATAAGCTGCCTATTAAAAGCTCAATTTAAGTTGCCCCGTTTTAAAGGCGGGCGGTCGTCGGGGGGGACTGGATGTAAAGGCTTTGCCGGTTTCCCAGTCCTCCCCTCACTCAGACGATGCGGGGGTGCCGCTGGGTTATTTAGTGGGTATACCGGGCAACCGGGGAGTCTCACATACCCCTCCCACCCCCGATGGGTATGCGTAATGCATAACAAAAAACAAGTAGTTAATAAAACTATCTAAAGAATAATAAAAACATAGTCTCTTCACTAGTCTTAGAGAGTTGGACTGAATTATTCACAGATATAGATCCGCTTGAAAGCCTAGACGAGACATCGGCGGCGGCGTGGCGAGGGCAATATATTGAAATTGAAACGAACCTACGCCACACTAAAAATATCGTAGGAAAGCTATAAAGAAAGTTCAATTTCAAATGTAATATAGGGGCGATAAATATTTGTAAAGAGGAAGCTAGGGGACTTTTAAATGTACTGTGGAGATGGGATAAAGTCTCGTAATACCTATTAATGAAAACGTGAAGAGAATTTGTTTTGTCCGAGATATATACCTTATTCATTCCTACCATGAATGAATAAGGTATATAATACACAAAATTAGGTACTTCGTAGCTAAGTACTTTTATATTTTAATTCTTATTCCAGAACGGTTTGTACTTCGCTAGGTAAAGGAATTGATCTTGGATTGTATTGACAAAATATATAATTCCATGATTTAGTACGACATTATATGAGTTTTGTATGTGTATTGATGGAAAGGCCACCAAAAACGATGTTGAAAATACCGTTTTGCTGTATCGAAATTTTATTGTTTGACAGACAAAACACAGCATAATATACTAGGTACTATTCGAATTATAAAATTTCCACAGGTGTGGAGGGCATTGCCCGAGTCTGTGTTTCCCGATTGATACAGCATTCTTAAGGTGACACTGATACTGTAGTGACGAATTCCTCTGTGATCACGAACGTTTCAAATTTTAATATAATACAGGCGATTGTTGTGAAAAGGTTGTAAATATAAAACTCTTTCTAGTTCACGTCTATCTAAGCTAAATAATGTAAATAATTTAGACTCATTGGTCCATGCTAGTGTTTATTTAGATTCTTTTGAAAAAGATTTGAATTTCAAGTGCACTACTTGTCGGGGGCATAACATTGTTAACACTGATTTATTTGTTGGATATCAAGTATAGTCGTAGGTGGTTATGTCGAACTCAAACCACATCTCCAATATGTTGTATTCAAATATATAATCAGTGTAATAATAAAAAGAAATCGTCGAATCTCGACACCACACAGATGTCCGTGTTCATGACTCTCAGTGATATCGAGATTCCTACTAGTTTAACTACTATATCGTCTACGTCTTTCGCAGAGATAATTAATACTATGTAAGTTTGATAGCCAAGTAGTTTACCTTACTATTAAGACTACACTCTTATTCTATTACTTGATTTTATACTAATATTTTTATAAGTTTACAAGCCGGCTCTGTTTCCCAACTCTGTTTGTCCTATGCCTCGAAGCTTTCTATTTTTCATCATTTCCCCTATGATGAAAAATCTTAACGGGATGTTACATAATTTATTCCAAGTAAATGTATAAAAATGATACTGCCTCACAAGCACCTCGTGTCGGATGCTTACGTGGGTTTGCATGTTCCATGGAAAGCGAGCAGTTCGGCTTTGAGCTTTGACTTTCACGGTCAGAACGATATTATTTTCTTCTATTTCTTAAAATAAATTCCATTTGTACTCTTAGCTAAAAACAGCTTTTTAAAAAAAAAACTCATCCTGAACCCACTTCGTAACAGTTGCATCTAGGCAAGCGTGCTCCATCGAAGTCTGCATAATTGCTTCCAAAAACAAGGAATCTCAAATTAGGCGATGAATTTTGGCGAGTGTGCGCGCAATATCTTTGTCCTAATTCCTTCATCCCCTCTCCGCCACAGGAATAGCAGACGTACGTCAGGCTACAACCAGTACCTTGTAAATGTTCCATTGTGCCGAACACATCGTTTCGCCTCTACCTTTATCATTAAAACTGGTAAGGAATGGAACTACAAGCTCTCGTCTCTTTTTCCGCTCGAGTGAATGAGTAATCTTGGAGTCTTTAAGTCCTGAGGCCTTAGTATGAGTTTCTGACAGCTAACTGAAACTATTTTCGTTTTCGTATAGGGCGCTTATTTCCATACATTTGGATAGCGGAATAGTAAAGCAATTGTAGTTCCTTTCAATATCCGCTAACCTATATGTATGGAAATAAGCGCCCTATACGAAAACGAAAATAGTTTCCGTTAGCTGTCAGAAACTTATACTAAGGGTACAGAGTGAAAGTTCCTTTTAGACAAGCGAGATCCATATTAGGCCACATCTTAACTTGTTTTTCAAGTAAGCAATTGGTCAATCGCTTGGCTATCTTCAGTAAAAAAAAAAGAATATGGGATATATATATAATATGTCTAGGTTAATTCCATCTGACACACGACTAGAGAGGAGAAGAGAAGAGTGTGGCAGTAGAGTAGACTCACCTCATTCCCATACGCTAGTAGATGGTGTACCGTGATAAGGGACTTGTACACGACCACCCAATTGGTGTTCTGCGTCCGCTCCACCAGCAGATTCGCTAACTGCGGTATCGAGACGTTGGGCTCGTTTGTGCAGTGGACTAGATCTGTGGACAAACATATACATTGCTTAACATCAGACGAGATAGTAGCCAAACGCAAGCGATAAAACATTATTTTCATATGGCCCCGATTCCACTAGACCAATCACTTCACTATAACTATTGGTCACATCGGATACCAAACGGCACCATATAGTGACCATTCTGCGACGATACCATTGTCTTGCCATTGGTTTGTGGTTGTTGGTAGGGCTTTGTTTTAAGCCCTTCAGGCTAGCTACCACCATCTTATCTAATTCTGTCGCCATACCAACAATTCTTAAATTGTTGTGTTCCGGCATTTACAGGTAAGATAGCCAGTGCCTCAGTTTGTTGAAGAGCGCTTCCACCTTCGGCACCATCACGTGGTACATACAAAATTAGTAGAATCGGAGCCCAGATGTGTTGCGCAAAGATTTGATGGCAAGCATCGCAATTCCTTGACTTAACATGTCTTCCTCCTCATCTCTATCGGATGTCATCTCGTCACTCACTCCTTTCTTGTTCACTCATACATAACATTTTCACCCCTCACAAAAACCATCCATTACTTCAACTCTATATCCTTCCACACTAGGGCTTCTTTTCCGGGACTCTGGAATTCCCGGAAAATGTTGGGTCGTGAAATACTGACGATTTCCGCGAATTCCCGGTAACTAGTTTATGTGATCTAAATTAACTGAAACCCCTCGAAATACGATGTCACTGACGCAGTAGGTACCTGCCTACTGCGCCAATGACTGTATAGAAAACTTTAAAAGAACAATTTGATTATTGTTAAAGCCTATTCATGTAATAAAGACGGAAATTTTATCAGTGGATAATTCATGTCATTACAAATATTTTTCTGTAGATAAATAAGTAACTAAAGGCGGTTTAGTTGCCTGCTTATCCACGGGTTCCCTCATCACCGGCTGTCCGAATCCTTATTTTAGATGTATTACTGAAGGTTATTGATATGACTTGAAATACAACAACGTACAAAACGCAAATCAAGGGATCCTTTTATAGGAGACTTGAAAGCTGATTATTTCTTTCAGATTTTCGCTCTCAAACGTAGTTTGTCGTTAGTTTCGGAAAAGCATGTCCAATTCAAGTTTTTTTTCTGATTCAATTGGAAGGGCTGATCTAGATTTGCAGCGCTTAACATTTTCAAAATACACAATAACAATCGAAAATACCTGGCCCATGCGTCTGGTGCCAAGCCTTCGTTGATTCGGTGTAGGTAAAGTATAGCCAGTAGTATGTACTAAGTAGGTAGGTACCTACGCCAAGACCTGCTTCTCAAACGCATTGTCATGACATATGACAGGTCGCGGTGTTCATCATTATGCCAAGCCTATAATGGGAGTCGATAGCCTTATCTATTCAATAGGAAATACTCATTCTAGTTATTATAATGAGTAACAATAACACATATAACATAGGAGGAAGGAATTTGTAGAGGAAATTATTATAATAGTACCTAAGCAATTATGTCATTACACAGTTACGTAGTCAATACATAGTTGGTTGGTGTTAGGACTTTGATTAAGTCCGCCTGGCTAGCTACCATCTTACCTAATTCTGTCGCCATAACAACAATTCTAAAATTGTTGGTTTTTGGCATATAGAGGTAAGATAGCCAGTTCTTCAGACTGTTGAGGATTCCGGGTGAAGTCCGTTTCCACCTTCGGCCTTATCATAACTTGAAAATCAGGTGAGATACCAAGCACTTACCTAAACCTAAACAAAAAAGCTAACCTAATCTATTTTTTATTGTAAGATGTCAATTTCATTCGACCTGAACATACTGCTATTTAGAGCCGCCCCCACCCACCGACTTCCCATCCTTCGCCTACCGTCTTTCTATCGAAAATCGTAAAATGTTTAAGCAACATTTCCAAGCAATGCTTCACCGTTAGTTATCACGCGCCATTCGATCTGCGACGAATTGGACAATTAAAGCAGTCAAGACAATGACCCAGCTTCTCGGTATTATCATACTAATTTACATTTTCACTGGTGTACGAATCGTACGTATGGGTGGCAGGCAACATGGTTAATTGGTAACGTGGAATGTTATATTGGCAGAAGATGCCGAGAAGAAGAATAAAAAAGGGGTGCGATTGCATCGAAGATCTCAACTCTAAAAAGTTTGCTACCTGGAGAAGGAAAGTCAGGGATCGACGCGAGTGACAGTCCATTGAAGAAGAGCCCAACGAAGGTTTGAAGTGCCGAAGCAAGCAAAGTAAGGAATTGCTAGGTTTTGGTGGTATATTATGACAAGGCCTAAAGGTGGAAGCGCACATCACCCTGGGTCCAGAACCGACTGAGGAACTCGCTGAAATACAACAAATATAGGTAGGTAATTGTTGTTATGGCGTCAAACTTAGGTAAGCTGGTGTTAAAAAAGTAAGCCAAAAGCTCTACCACCAACCAAACCGAGTTCCAATTTGTACCCCTCTGGAGTTCGAAAAGGGGTACCTCTGGGTCTGATACCGGTTGGCGAACCTCTAGACCACAGAGACTTTTAAAGTTCTCGGCGATTTGTTTGGTAACAGTTAAAATTGGAGCCAAGACCACGAAATGATAGAAAGTGTCCGTCTGTGTATGCTGGAGTAGCGAGAAGAAACATCTCAGAATATTTTTAGCATTTGAACTGGATTTTTCTTCATGTATCCTATTTGTATAGGTCTTGATTATTTCAGATTGCACCTCATTAAAAACAATAAAGAGCTGGCGTCACGTCAATCCTCAACAGTCTGAGGTACTTGCTATCTTGCCTCTAAAACAATTAAGAATTGTTGTTATGACGTCAGACTTAGGTAAGATAGTGGTAGCTAGCTAGGCAGACTTAAACAAAGTCCTACCACCAACCAAACCAAGCTTAATATTGTACCCCTTTAGGGATTGAATCCGGGACCTCTGGATCTGATATCAGTGGGCAATCCACTGTGGTTCTCTGAAGACCTCGGCACCCAACGAGTTAGAAGAGAAAAGTACACGCAAGCTACGGTGAACACCGCGAGAAATATCTCGCGTGGGTTGTCGTAGCACGGCGGCGGCGTAGCATTGCTACGGCGCTTAAACTTAGTGCTACGTGGACGGGACGACATGACATGAGACGTAGCTCGGTAGATCATCATAGGCCCTGGCTTTCATAATCCCTAGCCCCAACATATCCAATAACATATTAGAATTCGTTAAACAGTTGCAGTGTGAATCATTCGCAACACTTTTCCCGTTTGGTTATTGATCAGCGGATATTTTTAGATTGTTTTGCCAAGCTTTGTCTGCTGGGGACAATAGATGGAACAAGTCAATTATGCCCACAATGCAGAGGTCAAAGTGAGCAGTCTACGTAACAGATCATTGTGCGGTCGCACTTGACCTGTAAACGTGTTACTTTGCTGTGGGACTGGGACTGCGCTGTGGGTCAAGGATAGCGATGAACACAAAGTTGTTTTACAGTCAATGTATGAATCTTCATTTCTGTGGAACTGCTTAAATTATGGTAAAATAATTCTTTCGGATAGAATGTGGACCGAAAATTCAATATTTATTTTCAAGGTCAAGGTCGAGATGGATGGCTTGTGCGAAGGGTGATATTGTTTTGCAAGAAAGCAGTTAATGCAAGACGTGCGTCTTTCAGAGAGAAAGGAGAAAATAATAAGAAAACTATTTGTGCAATGTGTAGGAAGATGATGATATTTGTTGACCTAGTTCTTGACCTCACTTACCGGACAAAGATGGGTCAAGGATAGAGCGAGCTTTCTAGAAGCCCTCTAAAAGGTATTTGGGTCGCGAATATGATCCTAGTACTAGAGTTCGTAGAGGACTTAGCCAATAGGGACACGCATTTGTATCATGAACAAAGATGGTTGTTCTGTGTTTTTCAATTCAATTATTTATTCATACTGTAGGATCACAGGGAACACTTAGTCACGCAGTTTCGGTTAAATTAAGTACACTAAAATACACACAAAACTATTCGAAAATAATTCAAAAATTCAAATTCAATTGGCCAATCGAATGTCATAACATACTTAAATATAAAAATATTAAAATGGTTGCTGGCAGCTGTACAGGGCTTCGTCATTTTACAAACTAATCTTAAAACTAAATCGGTACATCGGTCGGTTTGGCTGTTGTATTGTATGAGACCTATTACCTACCTAAGTACGAGTATGTCTTTACAAAAAAAAGTATATAGGTACCTTAGTATTCTATCCGCAATCTAGTTCTTATATTACAAGCTTTGATTAGGTTGGCGCTACATGGCGATGTGTGAAATTAATGTCCTCTAATAAAAAAAGTCCTTCTCTCATGACGCCACTCTATCCGGTCTATAGTTATGTACCTAATAGTTATCACACTATTGATATATACTTTAAATATAGCAGATTAGACAATAACGTACGTTCCCTGATGTAGGCCAAAATACCGCAAGACTGAAGTGGGATTTGGGCAGGCCAAGCCGAACGTGTACTAAGGCATATTATGGGCAAACGCTACCAGTCTTTGAACACCTTAGGCAGGTTGGAAGGCGACGACGGGGTCGGCCGCGAAAGCGTTAGCGGGATGACATCGATCGCTTTAGTTGCTGACGACTTAGACACATTATATTTTTAACCGCCTCTGTGGTCTAGTGGTTCAACCAACCGATTTCAGATCCAGAGGTCCCAGGTTCGATCCCCAGGGGAGTACAATATTGTACTAGGTTTGGTTGTTGGTAGGACTTTGGTTAAGTCCGCCTGCCTAGCTACCACCATCTTACCTAATTCTGTCGCCAGAACAACAACCTAAAATTGTAGTGTTCCGGTATTTACTTAGATGTAAGATATCCAGTAACTCAGTTTGTTGAGTATTCCGGGTGAAGTGCGCTTCCACCTTCGGCGTTTTCGTAACTTGAAAATCAAGTGAGATGAAGGCCAAGCCCAATCGCACCATAAAAAAAAATTCACTATGTCCGAATTGACACATTTTAATATCAACATTTTTTTCATTGAACACTTCAATAGTAATGAGAAAGGTGGATGTCCGCAAAAAAATATGATGTGTGGAAAGAATTGGGAGGAGAGCTTTGCTCCGGAGTGAGAATAAAACAAAGAATGAAAGTAGTTATTGAACGAACAAAAAATGCACTTTGTTTCCTCTGGGCTATTTACACGCGATTTGGATTTTGGTAAATTATAGCTTGTAAACACATCGCGAGCGAACTTTGCTTATAAAGATCAAGTCAGTTTGGGAACTATGGATAATCGTATGAATAAATTTAAAAAACATTGTTGCTATTAGTTAGATGTAGCCTGTAGGTAATGGCTAATTTGTATTTTTTTTTAATCCACAATATGTTTTGAAGCTACACCACAGCCGAGGAACAACCTTTAACCGAAATAAAGTTTACAACTGTCGCTAGGCTGGCTGTTTATTTGATAGTTATTTTTAGGTGTGACTTTTCGACATAGGTATCTACCTACCATAAAAGATCCGCAATCATATTTGGAAATTTCATTCCATGTTTAGCAAACATATATCGAATCGAAGCACTAGCAATTAATTTCATAGTTTTAATTTAAATTTAAACAGATATTTGCATACAATACAACTTTTTTTGTCTGTTCCGAAATAAAATAGTCGTTCTATTGTTTAATTTAATTAAAATTTCATAAACAGTATTATGACACAAAAGCTTTCGACTCATAGGTATTTGGTTTATATCTCTCCGGTACGTAGGAGAGCCAGGAGAGTTGCTCTCCATCGCCGACCGCTCCGGGGAAGTACCTATAAGATGTCGTGCGGCGGGCGGGAGACCAGGATTCATCACTTTGGCGGTGGATCTGGGTCAATTTGGCTGGGCTTGACCCCTCTTGGCAGCGGTGGAGGCAGACCAAGGTCTGCTGACCTCATGCAGATCACGAGAAGGGTGAAACCACACGATGGCATATACCGTCGCGAACCATGCCTGCGGAGCGAGTACGGTTCTTACCGATCGCATATTTGACGTTTAGAATCGTTAAATTCGATACAATTGGTTATAACGCAGACTTGCGATGGTCGTTATAACCAATTTTATCGAGAGAGAATATCGAGAGAAGTGTTACAGTCGATATGCGGAGAGGCAATGGATGTTTCAGCAAACATCCCAGAGCCCTCCTAATCATCGAGACCAGCCACCGAGGGGGGTTTGCAACTTCAATGCGGATATTTCCACTTCGAAGATAAAAAAAAGGGTTAATTAAAACCACGGGAGACAATACACCCCACTGCGGGACATCAGTGCAGGCCTTGGTCTAAGAATCTCTTGGAATATGAATTCATAAGCTTGAAAGTAAAAGCTCCGAACAGGTAAGAGCGTCGCACAGATGCTGAGTTACAGTATCGCAACTTGTCGCGTCCTTGACACAATGACCTACTGTTACGTGACTGTTCTCTGAGCTGTGGTAGTCATTCATAGCTATGTATGCGTTTGAATTAATCGAGAAATAGGTGTAGAGTATTTATGTACGCGGGCATTAGGTGTAATCACTAATCACGCGATATTTTTACTGTTTTTAATCGCCTCTTTGGTTCAACTACCGTTATCAGATCCAGAGAACCCGGATTCCACCCCTAGGGGGATACAAATTTGAGCTTGGTTTAGTAGGTGGTTACACTTGTATTAAGTCCGCCTGGCTAGCTACCACCATCATACCTAAAGCTGTCATAGCAACGACTTTAAATTGTCGTGTTCCGGAAATTTAAAGGTAAGATAGCCAGATCCTCAGTCTGTTGAGGATTCCGGGAGAAGTGCGTCAAGGGTAAGATAGCCAGATCCTCAGTCTGTTGAGGATTCCGGGAGAAGTGCGTCAAGCTATGATATGTCTAAAGATTTTCATCTTAACATAGCTTGACACCAGGGGTGAAATAAAGGCTTCCCCATCATACAATAAAAAAAAAATAGGTCCGCGCAAAGCTGCCGCCCAGGTTCAGAACCAGGCCAGCGTATTGTCCTTTCATAAAAAAAAATAAATAAAAAAAAATCTACACAATCTCCTACAAACCTCCGTAGTCTAGTGGTAGCATGTGTAGCTTTCAATCCAAAGTTACTAATTCCTAATCTCGGGTTCAAGTTGCACATGGGACATTGCAGGCTAGAATCACCTGATTGTCCATTATTTTTGTATAAAATGGTTCCGGGCACTTTAAGCCTCCTATCCCTATGACAAAAGTACTAATCACATCCAGATTTTTACCGATTATGATTAACGTATTAATATATACGTGCGGCACGAAGTACATACTGGAGCGAAGTTCATAAGAGAACGAATAAATGCTAAACGCATAGCACGTAGCTTGGTATGCAAATATGCACGCAACTAGGGCAAAGGTTTCCCTGAGATAAATGAGTTCGCTCCAGTCTGAGCACTACCGGAAGCCATGCGCTGATCTGACCCCAAGCCGCTGACGTGGACAAGGCCTTAGCACCGCCCACTACTCGACTTGAGCCTCCTTTTTTATTCAATAGTTATAATCCATTCTTGGAAGGCCGGTAACAAATTGAGGTTTCGAAAGTATAACGAAAACGTATACACTAGACGGCCCATGGGGCTGTCCAATTGAATGCTAGCTCTCGCAATACATGGATATATGCCGATCGTTTGGATTTGGAGGTGTTTTTTACTTTCTAGTTATGCTGAGTAGTGATCAGAGGTGAACCCTCAGAATAGACGGGTTACAGTCGCGAGGTTTTTTCCTATCTACTTCAATCGGCTTTCCCGCGATCTTGAACTCAACTGTCAAGCGTGGAGGTTACGTAACAAAACATTAAGCTGTTGGAAAACGTTAATATGCAAGTGCACCGGTACGGTTACGGGTTGCTGATATGATCTAACATGGCACGTAAACAGCTCCTACGTCCAGCTCTTTGATCGCGCGTAATCAAATTGATGATACAAATATTGTATCTACTCATCGTAAACTGATTGCGATCTTTCTAATTTAGGGTATGATAACATTTGAGTTCTCGTCATGAAAAGCATTATACACACAAATTAAGCTCAATAACCATCTAGAAAGCCCTAGTTAGTCTAGACAGATAGCTCGCAGTTTCAGTGCTTACATCTCTCTCAGCTCAAATTTGGGCTTGGTTTTTAAGAGTTAGTAACACACTTTAGTTATTTTAGTCATTAGTCCATATATTTACGGCACAGGATTATTTTGTATAAAAAGAATCAACCAAATGGATGACTGAGATAAATTAAGCTTTCGGAATGCATTAAAATGGGTGGGGCGGTTTCATAAAAGCAGTTGCAGCAGGTATTGTTTCCAGACTTATCAGGTTTTTAATAACCAACAGCTGCTTCTAGATAGATCTACCTCGGATCATACCCTACAACTACAATGCAAAATTACAAGCAAACTACAACCAACCTTTAACCACCTCTGTGATCTAGTGGTTCAACCCACCGATTTCAGATCCAGAGGTCTCGGGTACGATCCCCAGGGCGAGTAGAATATTGTGCTTGGTTTGGTTGGTGGTAGGATTTTGTTTAAGTGCGCCGGGCTAGCTACCATCATCTTACCTAATTCTGTCGCCTTAATAACAATTCTTTCAAAAAATTGTTGTGTTCCGGCATTTAGAGGTAAGATAGTCAGTTCCTCAGTTTGTTGAGGATTCCGGGTAAAGTGCGCCTCCACCTTCGGCCCGGCCTTATCTCCTTATCTTATATATGTCTTACTGTTAATTCTGTTCCTGTCTATTTCTGTAAATCATTTGAAATGTTTCTGTTTTTTTTAAGAAATCTATTTAAGCGATAATGTCGCCCATTGTACTTATACACCTAACATGTTACCTAACATGTGTATTAGTTGATGTAATTATGTGTACAATAAAGCGTTATTAATTTATTTACTGCCAGACCTGAATATTTTTTTACTACCGAAACCAAAACCAAAACTTTTTTTTATTGTACCAAGTGCTTGGCCATCATCTCACCAAATTTTTTCAAGTTATGATAAGGCCGAACGTGGAAGCGCACTTCACCCGGAATCCTCAACAATCTGAGGAGCTGGCTATCTTACCTCTAAATGCTGGAACACAACAATATTTGAACCGATTGTTGTTATGGCAACAGAATTAGGTAGGGGGTAGCTAGCCAGGTGAACTAAAACAAAGATCTACAACCAACCAAACCAAGCATAATATTGTACTCCTTCTGGGGATCGAACCCATGACCTCTGGATCTGACACCGGTAGGTGAACCACAATATCACGGAGATGGTTAAAAACTTTCCGAACTATCGGTCGGACACTAAATAAATTCATTGAAGTCAAAATGTAGCATCACATTGTTTTGTGTAAGGATATTATTTTGGATGGGAAAACACAACATTTTCATTTAACTTTTCATCTGCCAGTGAGTTTGGTTTACTCCTACTCATTTATACTATCAGTAGAAATAGCAGGAAACAGACTGTCATGTTTATCATTCAATACAATAAACATAATGTATCAAATAACCACTGGCAAAATGTGCCTGTGGGCTATATTTCAAAGCTGATAATGACAACAATGTATGACATATTGCCAAACCATTATCATTCTATTACTAAATACCTGACTATGTCTGTTTTGAATCTTGTGTTCCAATCACACACAAGTTTAGTTTCTAAAATGGTTAAAAATCTTTTTTTCCAGATCATCCAAAGATGATTAGATTTAATGATGGAAAGCTTTTTGGAGCTCAGAGCCATGGAGTGAAGTGTGTTAGTGGCGAAAAGGAGAGACAGGATCTGAAATACCAAATTGCGGTTGCCCGGTATTGCAGATGTTGGTGGTAAGACTGAAATGGGAATGGGCGTGCCACGTCAGTCAAATACCTGCTAATATATGAGCAAAGGCTGTCTCTCAACGGGTCTGCAATTTGAAAACAACTTTGCGGTAGGCCTAGAAAATGTTGGTGTGATGACCTGACTGCATTTAAACCGGACTGTTTGGAAAAGGTAGAATTTCACTTTTGCAAGTCTTGGAAGGATATGGGGAGACTTTGCCCTGCAGTGGGACAGTATAGGTTAAAAAAAAAAACAAAAAAAAGCTTATTGGAACAGTGTCACCGGTGGGTTTGGATGTGTAGCCAATCCAGTTGTAGGTATTTCAATGAGTATAGCTTTACTTCATTGACTGGGCAATGTTTATATCTAAATAACTCACCAGAAAATAAGATCAACCTTAGCTAACTCAGCTGACATCAAGAACCATGTTGCATTTGAAAGGGTTCTTATGATATTGGTTTGACTGATTTTAGTGCAGGTTTACATGTACTTAGTCTTGAGATAGACATAAAAACATAATGTTAATGTTCATTATGATACAGGTTTCCTGCTACTACTAATATATATAATTTTGTTTGTTTTTGATAGGTAACTATAACACGGCACCTAGATATAATAAATGACGACTTATGGATCTCACCAAGAAATGAGCAGCGGCATGCTCTTGAGTACTTTACTACCATTAATACAATTACCTACTGCTTATACTTTTACAACATTCTCCAATCTGCCTAGCAAGCTCAAGTGAAGTAAAGTGTACTTCCACCTTTACCTTTATCATTACTTGACACGAGGTGAGATGGAAGTCATAGATTATGTATTTAATGCGGACCCTGAATATATAATTTTAAGTATTTGTGTGAATAAATGAATGTATTTTCAGAGCCAACATATAATAAGAAACCCCACTATTTTTTGCCAGAAAGTTTAAAGGCAAACCTTAAGAATAAGAAACACATTCCCAGCAACATAAAATGGTAATGAGCCATAAAATAATTTTAATATTTATTTGAACAGATGTTGGAACTGTAAATAACTCTTCAGCAACATAATACATGGCACCTCAACTTTCAATTGATATGTCTAACTATGGTAACACATGTGGGACTCATGAAGACACCTGTAATTTTCTGAAAAAACTACATAAAAACACCCATTTTTTTCAGTTTTTGATATTTCTATTACTTATCATGGTAATCAGCCAAAATACACATTTATTTATAATCATCCATTGATCCATTCGCAGTGGACACATGTTCTCTTGAATTTTTTTAAGAGTTACCTACTTTGTTTTTAGTTGTATAAATGGGCTGCTAGATCCCATTTTAAGGTTAGTTTGGAAAACAAAATCAGAACCATGCAATTCTAATAGTTTATAGGTCACCTGTAAATAGGACCAGAGGTAATCAAATACAAATAGCATGAATACACATTCAGTGATAAATCAGCTGGAATAAGGATAATTATAAATCTTATTGACATATTAAGAGCTACTGGGCCTTCTTATTTATTATTATTTAAGGTATTGTTTCTGTAGCAACAGACCTAAAAAAAAAAACATGCTTGCTGACAATAAGTATCATAATAAAATTCTCAATACACACAATAGTTACCATACAATAACCAGTTGCTGCTTATTTCATAGCAGAAGTGGGTAGTCAGTTTTTTTAGTAACAATACCTAGTAGTAACTCCTTCTGACATGAATGTCTTTATTTGTGTTAAATTTTGTAAGATATGGAATTTGGAAAGCTATAGTGGCAAAGATACCTAGCAAATTAAACATAAATAGGTGTACATAAACAGCATGATAAAGTAACAGAAGTAGATGACATAGACCATGTAAGTGACTGATATCGACCATCGATTTGTCATTGTCGCGAGTTCACCACGATTCACAATAACTTGGTTAGAGGTTTTTCAAGGCAGGGCATCTTTTAGGAGCCACGTAGAATGTATTGAGAATACTCACAATCTAAATGTTTCTTCTTAGGAGCTATCATTTCTTCAGTAGTGGCTTTGCATACAGACTTGGCTAAACCTTGCCCGGCTATGCTGTGGCGAGCAGCTAAAAGCCTATCGTTTATTGTCTGACCCGCCATCTTCAAGTTATGTCCCGACATATACTATTTACACCGCGAAACAACACTGATTTTAACTGTAGATCGACAAAATTCACAAAATTACGACGATGACGGCTGAAATATGTCACCGCCCCCCCGACTGGCACAATACTAAATTCAAGATGGCTGGCGGAAAAGTTTGTGCTGCCATTACATAGTCTATTAATTCTACTACGTTCATCGAAAACCTACCATTGATAGACAGCTGCCACCGCTGCCACAGTGTTGAACTTTCACCTAATCTGTACTTTGGCTTCCATATTGAATCCAAGGCCAAATTTGCTGCTGTGAAACTGGGTATCCTGGCTAAGATTCGACAGTACTTCACACCGGGACAGATTTTAAGCTTGTACAAAGCTCAGGTCCGATCTTGTATGTAGTACTGCTGTCATCTTTGGGTCTTTGGGATGAACCATATACCAGCTTGAAACCCTGGACTCGATGGAGCGTCGGTCTGCCAGATTCCTGATGTGATTATTCGCTTATTATTATAACTAACTTATTATTTATTTATCATCAAATATAATCCTATAATGCGTTTAATTAATATTACGGTCATTTACCTTATATAATGTACAGAACACCAATACCGAGACTCATAGAAACTGTAGAGGATAAAATACTATATATCAAAAATTTTGAGGAAATAGAGGAAGACACACTAAAACACAATGAAAACAGCACACAGACTTTCTATAACAAAATAGAGCAAATGATTCTTGAAAGTATCCCAAAAAAAGAACAAGCAAAAAGAAAAGGTATACTATCGGAAAAATCTAAAACTCTAAACGGCATAATCTACAAAACAAAAAACCTCTATCAAAAGAAGAAAAAGCAGAACTTAGCATATTGTATAAAACAACTAACAAGCAAATCAAATCAGATTACAAGAACTACAGATCTGAAATAATAAAGAAACACCTAAAGGCTTCTGGAAGTTTAAAACGAGCTCATATGGAGCTGAATACAAAAAAACACTGGATACCGTTACTAAAAAAAGGACATTCTCGCAAAGACACTAGGAAGGATATTTTGACAACTGCCACTGACTTCTACGAAGACCTTTACAAAACTAAAAACGCAGATATAACAATAATAGAATTCCAAAACAACCACGATGCAACAGAGCACCCTACTGCAAATTATGATGAAAAGGAAATCGAACTACTATTTAAGAAGCTTAAAACTAGAAAAAGCCCAGGAGCAGACAGAATATCGAATGACTTGCTCAAAGCATCAGACAAATCACTTCTCACTCCGCTTACTCTACTATTCAATAAAATACTTAGAGAAAAGACGATTCCGGAGCAATGGGTAGAGTCAGATATAGTGATACTGTATAAAAAAGGGGACCCTACAGATATAGCAAATTATCGACCTATTAGCCTTATGTCTAGTATTTACAAAGTCTTTTCGCAGGGCCTGCAATTTAGATTAACGCCTAAAATTGAAGAATTCTTATATGTGGAACAAGCTGGTTTCCGTAGAAGTTTTAATACAATAGACCACATTCACACCATAGAACAAATAATAGAAAAGTACCAAGAATTTCGAAAACCTCTTTATCTCACTTTTATTGATTTTAAAAAGCATTTGACTCTATCGAACACGAAGCAATCTGGAAAGCTCTAAAAGAAGCAAAAGTCAACGAAACCTTTATTGACATTATAAAAAATATATACGCCACGCCCACTGTAGGAGTAGGGACAACTCGAGACAACGGGTAAATTCATAAAAATAGGCAGAGGGGTAAGGCAAGGAGATCCGCTATCCACAACTCTGTTTATAACCGTACTACACTCAATCAAGAAAGAGCTCTCGTGGGATAGCGAAGGGATTAAGATTTATTTTATTTAATTAAATATTATGCTTTTATTGAATGTAGGTCATAAGTAGGCAATATGATCCAATACAACCAGGCAATACAACCCACCTTCTATTACCCAAGCCCATCATGGCTATAATATGGTCATAATGGTTACTGGCAGACTTGAACGTTGTCAACAGCTCAAATTATTTGTTAAACGAGATTTCTTAATCTCGTGATCAGTAGGTACCAAATCGCGCAACATGGCTGAACGAACGAAAATACCAGATGAAAAATAAAACCTACCTACTTGCTTGCCTCATGGACCTAGTACTATACATACATACCTACCTGCTTCGTAAAACAATACAGAAAACTAGGCTTTTTTGTTCTGTAACCTCCAAACAATCAAATCAAACAACAATCAACTAACATCTTGCCGCTGCTGCTGGCTGCATCCACCATACGATGTCAGCTGTTTGTTGTTTGATTTGATTGTTTGGACGTTTGAAATTTGTGTATTTTCGTTCGTTTCGGCCATGTTGCTGATGTTGCGCGAGTTGGGTGCTTTGCTCGGTTGATGTTATAGGTATTGTAAAATCTTCAAAGCTTGTCAATCAAAGAGTTGAACTTGAAACTTGTTATTGTAAATGATGACTTCAATTCAAGAAATAGGATGTAACCTACCTACTGTATCCGTCTGCTGAAACACAGCGCTGAGACACCTGAAAACGCAGAAAACTGGTGCTTTGTGCAGACTAGAGAATAAGTAGGTACCTATCGTTGGCGGACAGTGATATTATTTACTGAAAGAAAATGGCTAAAAAGAAGTCTAAATCAAAATCTAAGCATCCGACTAAGCCGAAAATTGAGTCAATCTTACATGATGACATGATTGCTGCTGCTATAAGTTCAGCTCAAAGTTCTGGTCCTCCACATATCCTGATGAAGGTTTGCAGGCTATGTGAGACCAAAGACGGGCCGTTTCTCGACATTTTCGATGCTGAATCGGTGACAGCGAAGAAAATTGATGAGTTGATGCCGTTTGGGGTAAGTTCTGCTTTTGTTCTTCTCTTCATAGTAGGTACATATAAGTACCTGGGTATACTTGGTGTTTGATGTAGTTTCACAGTACTGTGGGTACTGCTAGGTAGTACCTATATAATAATACTTGCAATACTGAGGTGTAATGTGCACTTTACATTTTCATTTATGTAAGTACATACCAACTAAATATGTGAGCTTCCTCAACATCTTTGGTGTTGTTTGTTCATATATTTTTTCAATCATTTAAAAAAAAAATTACATGAAACTATCACATGAATATGATGAAAAACTATTTTCATTGTTACTACGAATGCTCCTTTGGGTTGTTATTTCTTGTTCACACCTAAACTGCTGAACAAATGAACTGAAACTTTGCACAATGTGTTGCTTGTGATGGGTAATAACACATACCTAGGCTATAAGTACACACAAACCATGTTGTCTGCCGTGTCTGCATTAGTGCAATAGGCTTGCTTCATGTCAGTGGCAAAGAGTAATTGGGCCATTCCACGGAAAAAAGGGAAAATTCTTTATTTTCTAAAGTTTATCTAATCAAAACCGATTTAGTATTGACGAATAATGTATTAAATGAATTTTCATAATCTGTAAACAAAATTATGAAAAATCTTGAAAAAGCATTTTTTACACTACGGCAAGTTGTTGTGTTACAACAAGTTGGTGGAGTTTTTTTGCGTCATATTTGCATCACTATTTTCAGCTATTGTGTTTGTCATTTTAAGTTGAAAAGCATGTCCTATGTAAAAGTGTTTCTTAGATATCCATTTGATGTCAAGAAAAGCGAAAAAGGTAAAAAAAATACTCCAAAACTCTTAAATACAATCAATACAATACAAATAATTTATTTCGCTTAATCTAACATACATACATGTTTCATGGTTTGAGACCCTCTTTTAAGTATGAAAATACCTGTGTTAGAGAGTCCCGCTCTTCCGTAAATTAAGTTAAAATAAACAACAAAAGAAAACTTAATCAACAAAATATATATATACAACCTGTAACAGAATATGTGTACTATGCCGAAACGGGGTTATCCGACCCGACTCGTGGAACAACGTTTGTTTTACGACTTTTAATTTTGGTTCAAAGTTTTTTGTAAAACAAGATCAAAGTTCTGACACCAACAGCTGGTTTTTTGAGTTGAGACTACCCTAAAATCAGCTGTTTCTTATCTCGCGTCAATGACCTCAGCTCTAGACAGATGAGGCAACATAGCAGAAGGTCACAATCACAAAGAACGAAAAGCGCTTTCACTAACAGAGGAAAATCGTCGAAAATCCATTACTAGAAGGTTTAATTTGTCAAATCAATAAGAAGAAATCTGTTAGCTAAACTACAAAATAATTGTTCCTATAATGTACTTTTGTTCGTCCAATATCGCATTTATCGTCTTTTTGTAACTGTAGGTGCCTATGTAATTTATCAATGTGTATGTTCCATCTAATAACCTACTTTCACGAGATGACTCCAAGTTCTCACTAAAATTGGTTCATCTGTCCTTAATATTCTTAGATACAGATAATTGCACAAAGAAAGCGCCTTACCTTTGACACTCCGCCACGTCGGCGTCGTCAAAGATAGCCGGCGGTTTCGTCAAAGATAGGCGGCGGCGCGTGCGCGCCGGCCGTCTCTTGGTCGGTCTCTTTGAGTAAATCACCACTTTAAGTATTATTTTTAACAATGGTTCCATACATTTTTTTTTATCTAAAACACATTTTACAAAATTTGTGTATTCAGAACATAAAAATTGTATTTTCTACTTTTCGTGCAGATTCTAAAATAAAAAGTACTTACCTTCCTAAAAAAAATTTACTCAGGTACCTACGACTTTTTTCAGTTCAAACTCGGATCATTACAAGTAGAACTTTTTGAGTTTATTATCTACGGCCGCTTGGTTACAAAGCTCATTATCATTACTAAAAGCTAGGTACCTACATTTAGATAATAATAATAACGTAATTAGTGATTCGCACCTTGTTTACCTACACTAATAGGTCATTCTAGGTACAATCTTTGTCTCAAGCTTCACTATGGAACTAGCTGCAGGTAGGTAGTGCAAGGTAATTTTTTTTTTTTTATTCTCAGAAATGAAAGTTGTGGAATACCTTAGCTACTTATTGACACATGAAAGTAAAAAAATAGGTGCATGAAGGCCTAATTTGACTGCATCTTCCGTTTTTATTTTTCGTAGGTAATGTAAAAGAACCCTAAAATTTTTCGTCATAAATCATATAGGTACCTGCCACAACACTAGCCGAACCGAAAGAACTTCGGTTTCGCGAACGAAACGGACTAGTTTCGTTTCGTTCACGGTTTGGGTTGGCCGGTGAGCAATTTTTCGGATTATCGTGTGTTTTTAAATCGAATTAAAACAAATGGAGACATACAGTATTGCTGAATATTATAATATGATGTTGTGTGTTGGTCAAGCTCAGTGTGGAGAAGCTGCCCTCTTAGTTGCTTTCGTGATTAGGAAGACTCTTTTCGACGGAAACAACAAAGTGAATTTGTGCTTGTTTAAAATCGTCTGGTAATCTTCCGACCAGCTGATACCTACCTAAACAAGGTACGTACAAAACATACAACATAGGTAGGTAGTAAATTTGTGCGTGTTTAAAATAGTCTTGTAATCTTCTTACCAACTGATACCTACCTACCTTCATGCATATTGTGGTAAAGGAATAGGGTCGTCACAATTTATTGTCATTGAGAAAATGAAAAGATTTGTATGGGAAACTGAAAATGGGAATTCACTATTATCTCCCCACCATAACAAATACTTTTCCTGGTCCGAAAAGCCCCCCCCCACTGCTTAGTACACATATTCTGTTTCACCTTGTATATAATATCCAAAGCTTAAAACAAAATATGTGTGTGTGTTTGTGTGTGTGTGATGGTGTGTGTGTTTGTGCGTGATGGTGTGTGTTTGTGTGTGTGGTGTTTATTATGAAATAATTTCCAGTCGAATTACAATCAGCATGTAGCATGTCCCACCAGTCACACTAAAACATACAAAAGTGGTTTTTCTGACCTCAAAATGTGTTGTATGGAATGGGGGCTTTTTGGAAAGTAAGGAATGGCTAATTGTGAACCTTTATCATGCATTTCTATCCCACAAGGTGTAAAAGGGTAGATGGGAAATTGTTTTCATTTATGTCCCACCAGTCACAGGGACTGGTAACATAAGGTTTTCTATCTTGTTATGGGCTGTTGAAGTATTTATAACCTACTTCTTACCATATCCTATATTGCTTGAGTGCTTTTTGGTTGACTGTGATTGGTTTTTAGAGAAAATGAAATTTAGAGAAAAGTTGAAAAACTATGAAACTTGTACAAAGTTGCAGTCTACCCAGCACAATCAAAGCAAGTTACTTTCTTGAAATTGTTTACTATGAACGAATCAGACACTCCATGCCACATTTATCTCAATTCAGCAATGGAAATTCTTCCTGAACCAACTATAAAACTTTGAGGTAATCAAATTTCCTACCAATTTCCTGAAAATATTAACACAAAAGACATTAAACAATCTTTTAAATTCCAAATAGGAAAGAAGGTAACATATGTTTTGATAAAGTAGCTGTTTTGTGTAAATTTTGATAATAAAATGAAAAAATGTTGGAAAAAGAAAAGCGAAGGGTGTTTTTTTTTAGAGAAAATTAGAGAAGATCATCGCGTACCTTTTTATATTCCCGTCATAATTGTTATCTTTTTGTAATACCCTCTTAGTAATTAATAAATTATTCCAAATATTATAAAAAAAAAAACGTGTATGATTTTTGCTTTTTTCGTACTCGTACCACCAGTCACAAAATCATGTCCCAGCAGTCACAATTTGTTCTTGTATTATATATATATTTTAAGTAAGCTATGTTATCATTTCTGATTCATCATGTAGTCTAATTAATCATGTTTTAGCACAGTAAATGATATCTTGGTAAGTGCAGTATTTGGGCTAAAACTTTGTTTGATAGTACAGAAGATGTATGTGAGGTATTTTTGACTGTCCCAACAGTCACACTCCTTAAAAGCTATAATATCACGCAAATATTTACATTCATTATATTTTTCGAAATAAATAGTAACAAGTCAAAACATACAACATTCTGGAGTCAACTGTCCCACCAGTCACTATGGAATGGCCCAATTGTGAAACCGCCTCTGTGGCCTAGTGGTTCAAATCACTGATTTCAGACCTAGAGGTCCCGGGTTCGATCCCCATGGGGAGTACAATATATTGTGCTTGGTTTGGTTGGTGGTATGACTTTATTGAAGTTCGCCTGGCTAGCTACCACCATCTTACCTAATTCTGTCGCCATAATAACAATTTCAAAATTGTTGTTTCCGGCATTCAGAGGTAAGATAGCCAGTTCCTCAGTTTGTTGAGGATTCCGGGTGAAGTGTGCCTCCACCTTCGGCCTTATCTTAACTTGTTACCAGGCCAAGCGCTTCCCTGTCGTACAATAAAAAAAAAAAAAACATTAGATACTGGAATACTACCCAAATACTGCACAATTTTCAACAATTTTTTGTGTTGCTTCATTTGTGAAAAATTTACACCACATATTAAGGGAGTGTGGGAAAAAAGTTCAAAACCTTCAAAAGTGATGGGAACACAATTCGAAGTGCAACCAGTTCTTAATTTTCAGGAAGATTTTCAGGAGAATGTGGCTTCTTCCACGGAGACAATAACCATAAATCAATTAATTGATCCAGCATATGCAATCTTCTGTGTTTGATATAACTGTTATTTTCAAAGTGATACCACTTCTCTATAAAAACCAGTGTTCTTTGATTTTTTACATTAAGAGTAAATTTTAGAGTAAATTCTTGCATTTGGTTATCGAAAGATTGCCTTTTCTAATAGCCACCTACACGTCGCGCGGGCCATCATCATATTCAAAAACCGGACTTTCTTTTGTCCGGTTCACCAATATTTTATTGACCGGACAGACCTGCAGAAAACCGGACTGTCCGGTTTTCGACCTGGAATCTGGCAACCCTAGGTGTAACAAGGATGCATATGAGATAAGGAATGAGACCAACGGAGATAGTCCAAAATTAGCACCAGGGATGGAAAAAAAGTGGGGTGCAATAGGTTACATGGTACAGACATGTCAAGCAGAGGGAAGAAAGTCCCATAACTAAAAGAATGTTAGCTATGAATTTGGATGGACATTGGTTTAGGGGTAAAACAAGGAAGAAATGGAGAACATGCTGTGCTGACCCAGCCTAAGTGTGGGACTTATCCTAGGCATGTCTTGGAACAAGGTAAATAAAAAGTAATCTCCTTCATCCAAGACATAATAGACTACTGAACTGGTTAGAGAATTACCTAAGTTAAGGAATGTACTTAGAATTGGGTTAGCAAACTAGTTACATGCAAATTCAAGGCTACCCACCTCGTTAACTCAAACCCTAAGGTTACTTACAGTTTAGAGACAGTAATCCCATCAATTCAACTTACCATCAAAGGGAGTTGGGATTTTGGATCACTTCTAACCATACACATTAGAGACATTAATCCCATCAATCCAACTTACCATCAAAGGGAGTTGGGAGTTTGGATCACTTCTAACCTTACACATTAGAGACAGTAATCCCATCAATCCAACGTACCATCAAAGGGAGTTATTAAAGAGAATTGGCAGTTTGGATCACTCCTAGCCTAAAATGGAAATAGCGTACCACAGGCATACTAAAAAAAGCCAATTCCTTTGTTTATGCTAAACTAAATCCTTTTAATTCATGATATTGTTGGTGGATATTAAATATTTGAACAGAACTTTATTTAACTTATTTTGAGATATTTGTAATGATTTTAGAAACATACATTTCAAGAATAGGCTACACTCAACTTAAATCTTTGGGTGCCATACAATAAAAATGGTGTTGTGCTTGGCAATCCGGCACCAACTTCAAATTATATGAACTTACCCTTAGATTTATTTTTAAGTTTTTAGTGGTTGAAGTTGGTTCCATTTTTGTTAAAAAAAAGTTAATAACTTGTCGGTGGTCGGTATGGCCATTTGGGTGCCTAATGTTGATGACCATTTCGCAAATAAAAAAAAATTCGCAAACAAAACAAAGAATAAAAAACTATAACCAGAACCTTCTGCTGACGACGGTCCCAGATTGCTACAATTTTTGGTTTCATCACCTCTTGGTAAAGTAAAGTAAACGTTTATTGCTTGAAATACATGTGGTAAGGTGTTAACAAGAGTTCAGGAATCAATGTATTCGTAATACGGCGTTAAATTTTGATTAACAATTAAATTGTATTTACTTACATTACAAAATAAAAATATATGATTGCATAATTTTAATTCGAGAAACGGGTATTTATCGCGTATTTTACCTATATTTATCCCGACGTTTCGGCAGGGTTGCACCAGCCGTGGTCGCGGAACGTCGACGACGCGAAACGTCGGGATAAATAAAGGTAAAATACGCGATAAATACCCGTAAACGAATTAAAATTATGTGTTCTAATCGCGAAAGTTTAAAAATATATATATATATATATATATATATATATATATATATCTATATCTATGATGTCAATTTAATTGAAATACACACTACTTAAACTTGTTCGGGAAAGCGTGGAAAACCTTTTTAAAAATAAAAGACTAATTAAAATTAACTTCAATTTACTGAGAGAGTTATTACAGAGTGGCGAACTAATTACGACTGAATATTAAATCAACGGTCGTGAGCGAAGTCACTGTTATTTCTATGGGGTGGTCTCGTTTAGACATAAAGTCAGCGAAATCACGGCTGGAGTTGTGTGGGCGTCTAACTGACAACAATCATAATGATTATTGGGCATTTCTGAAGATACTTTTTGCTGTGGATGTGTTATCTATAACTACTTACTAACAAATACTGTAAACAAGAAAACAAAAACAAATAATTGATCGAGTGAGCGAAGCGAACGAGATCTTTGAGTTAAGTTGGGAAATCCGGCACTGTAGGTATGTATGTATTTATGTATGATACTGATACTGAGATATGATGATACTGGGGTATGTTATTCAGCAAAATCTTTGCAAATAAAAAGGAAAAATTTTCGACAAATAAAATAAAGGCTACTTGGAAAATGATTATTAATGAAACCGGTAAAACAAAACATCTAAAAAAAACAATAGTAGATGATACCTACAATTTTGATTGATAATTTAAAAGTTGCTAATTAGTTGACCCGTTTTTTTCTCTAATATACCTAATATTGTTACTCGGCCACTAAACTCATCTGTTGATTGTGCGTTGGCTCTACTTGAAACAAGTGTTGAAAAGTGTCATGTTTCCTTTAGTTTTAGATTTAGACTCGTCAACGCTGACTGTATTGTAGAAGCATTTAAGCCAATAAATATGAAAAAATCCGAAGACCTTTGGGGGATTTCCGTAAAGATATTAAGTACGATTCATTAATTCATTCAAATTGTATCGTTGATTATAACATAAATTAAGGATAGGAGACTGTAATACTTGTTACATACATTGTTCTTATTTATGAGACTCCAACAAGTCATATCACGTCATTTACAGTCTTAGTAGATTTGTTCACCCTCTTCAAGATAGATAGATTTCATAAACAGTCAACGTTTGTTTATGGTAGGTATACCATGGACCAAAATAGTACCTACTTTTTAAGGCCCTAGAGTCTAGCATACATTTAAAACTTATTACAACCTCAAAAGTCATTGCGAATGTTATATTCCCAATAAATTTTCTTCATACCAATTTTATTTCTTTATTTTCCAGGTTTCGGAAAATGACAACCTGCCCCACAAAATTTGCTTCCGATGCTCAGCCAAAGTAGAGGAGCTACACGAATTCATACAAAAATGCATCAAGACTCAAGAGAGCCTTCGGAGCGCTATCGGTAAGCAAGACCCACCTGCCATCATTTCAAAGGATAGGTTGCTCTGGGAGGAATCACTTAACAAAACTAAATTGTCCAATGAAGATATATGTGATGTGCTAATCAAACGAGCAATGGAAGGAATTCCTCTAAATGCTCCTTTAGATGAGGTTGAGGAAAATCAACCTCTTGCCGATAAAAAAATCTTATCGTCATCGCCTGCTGTCCAAGTATATTCATCTGGATCTGATGATGATGCTAGTGTCAGTCTCAAGCAGGTCAAGCTATCTATCACCAAAGTTGATGAAATCGTCACTCGAACTTCGAGGTCATCTAAAAACGATAGCCTACTTGATGGCCTAGAGCCATTATCAAGAAAAATGGCTAAACCTATCGTGAAAGAAGACATACCTCCGTCAACAGCCGTTTCGAAAACTAGGAAATCTCAAAAGAATTCTATTATTACCAACCCTCCAGTTGAAGCAAACATTACTAACGTTATCGAACCTGTAATAGAACCAGTACCAGAAAAACCGAAGGAAACGAAACCACCAGAACCACAAAAGCCAGCACTGCCCTTCAATATCATGGATCATGTGTCCACTATCATAGTCAACGGTGTAGGCATATTGTTCCAATGCAAGCTATGTAACAGAAATTTCCTCAAAAAAGACATAGTTATGATCCACGGCTGTGCCAAAAACAATGCACCACCTAAAGAATCTAGCATTGTTAACGCCCCTCCTCCCGCACCGCCGAAACCTCCTACTGTAAAGTACATTAAAATTAACCAGGATTACAATAAACCGCTATCATCATTAATAGACCAAACTATTGAAAATATACCTGCCCCAGCAACACCAGCTACTGTTGAAACTGAGCTAAAACCGAGGTCTAAACCCAAAGCGGGGCCAGCTAGTAAAGTTAAAGCCAAACTGGAACTTCCTGTAGACCCACCTAAACAGCCATCTCCACCTCCATTGCCCATAGTACCCCCAAACAACGTTCCCGTTGTACCTGCTATCTCATTACCCACAGCTCCAAGTCTAAACAGTCGTTATAAACTAGTCGCCGGGCCTAATAACACATTCCAATTAATTGAAGATTCCACTGCTCAAGCAGAACAAGTTGTTGAGAATGCAATAGACAGAAAACCAAGCAGTCGAAAACGAAAAGTCTATGAATCAAAACATACCCCGAGTAAAGTGAAAATAGGCAGTGAAAAATCATTAAGTCCTGAGGTCATAGATTTAGATGAGCCAATTGAATCTCAAAAACCTGAACCATACCCTGTAGGTTTGTTTCAGCCTGTGCCTCACCATTCTAGCGTGTATTCTACGCAGCCGCCGGTTCCATTCACAACGCCTGCTATGAAAAAACAATCATACACTATAGTCCAAACCGGTAACCCTAGTAAACTGCTAATATCAACAAAACCACAGCCTATAGTTGCAGAACCCAAAAAGAAAATTAAAAAGAGATCCGAAGAAAAAGACAAAGCACCTATTCCTGCTACTACAGTAGAAGCAACTCCACCTGAAGACTCAGGGCTCTTTACTTTCGTAGGCATCGACCCAACTAATCTTCTCAGGCCTTCATATAGCCAACCTACAGATAAAATTATCCAAGAGTCACAAATATCTACATCAACCCCTGGTGCTAAATTGATTGTTGAAAAAGAAAAAGATAAATATTCCTGCAATATGTGCGAAGAGACTTTTACAAGGGAGAAAAAGCTGCTCGCCCACATTCAGTCTCACTTTACACGAATGGATGAGGAAGATGAACAGAGAAATAAATCTATCTCAAAACGGCGGTCTAAGAAGTCTTAGTATCTGCTTGCATTAACTCTAAAGAGGATTGTTATTTAGTTAAGGTGAAGTACGAATGTTTTTGTTTGTGTTTATTGGTGTGACAGGTACTGAATAGAGGCTCGTGGAGAGTGTACAATCAATTGTAATTTGTATCCATCTTCTTTTTTAGTCTGTAGTTCGTGCGTTCATTTTGAGACAGTTGTGTTTGACTTTTTAACAATAATTTAGATTTGATTAAGTGGATTTTATTTAAAAATATACCTTGGCAACTTATACCTAGGCAACTTATACCTAGGATACCTAGGTAGGGTTATACCTAGGTATATTTTTTGCATTATAACATACACCCTTGCATTTATTTAATAAAATTATATTTTATCACAATTTAACCACAGTCTAAACATACAGCTACAGTCTATTGTGCACTCTGTCTTGATAAAATAAAACAACTAATTGTACCGGAAACACTATTTTCGATTGTTTTTAATGTGTAGGCATTATCCATCGCCAGAGTTGTCAATTAACTTGTGTTTTCTGTAGTTGAAATATCCATGTAAAATTGATTTATTGGAAACATAAGTTATGTGACTTCTCTGAGTAATATGATTCTTAAGTTTAATATTAGGGAAAGTTCAGGGACCGCAGTTCAGTCGCATTAGCAAATACATGAATATAATATGTAAGTATTCCTATATTTGCTAAACCTATGTCTTTTAAACGACCTACGATTAGAATATTAGAAACCTGGCTTAAGGCACAATAATTGTGACAGCATAAATTTGTTCGCAATACAAGGAGACAAACAGATTCAATGACCAATAAATTTGTGCTTGCATCAAAACATGAAACTGGCGTATGTTAAAATAAATAATCGTATCTGAATCTTAGCATAAGACTAATATAAATAATAATAGATACTATAATAAGAGTAACAAAATAAGTTTTTTTCTATGACATTGAGTCCTCATTACTGCATACTATGTAAATGTATGTGTTTATATTGTAGGTAGGTACTACCCGGACATAAACTGAATATTTGATGATGTCTGAAAGCATTTAATAACGCCTTCAAAACCTGTATTATGTCTGAAAGCATTTAATAACGCTTTTTTGTTTGAAAACAACTACCCAGGCTTAATTATAAAATTATATGAATATCGAAAGATATGGAGCAGTTTGGTCTAAAAACACATAAGTATCATTTATATCCCAAAAAAATCTCCGTTATTGTTGACTTAATTCCTCCATCCCATTTCCACCAACGGAGTAGCAGACGTACGGCTGGCTACAACCCGTACCTTGTAAGTGTTCCATTGTAGAATTGAAACTTGTGTGGCTATGCAACATAATTAAATAAATGAAACGGTTATTACCACAAAATTTGCGCCGCGCGACCGACGAACGTGCACGCGGGCGAAGCTCGTGAAGAAGGGGTCTCAAAATGATCTCGAAACGTCAGCAAATCGACGTAAAAATTTTGTGGTAATAACCGTTTCATTTATTTAATTGTGTTCCATTGTGCCGAACACATCGTTTCGCATCTACCTTTATCATAAATACTGGTAAGGAATGGAATTAATTGTCTTCGTCTGTTTCTCCGCACGAGTTCAATCTTGGAGTCTTTAAGTTCAGAGTAGATAGGTTCCTTTTAGGCAAGCGTGCTCAATCTTAGGCCACATCTTTACTTATTTTACATGTAAGCTGGTGGTCAAGCGCTTGAATATCACCAATAAAAAAAACATCTAAATAAATTTGTGTGTGTTTACTAAATCTGGCCACTAGATGACGCTAGACAAAATAAGGAATGCATTTTGTCTGATGCGACTTACGTTTTTTTTTCTTTTGTCATAATACTTACTACTATTATTATTACCCATGTAAGAACCAAATAATGTATACTTTTAAACTAAAATGAGCCAAAGCTAATGCTCAGAATTTAACAAGCCAGAAAATCAGTACCGCAATTGTGAACAAGCTCTTATAACTGGGTTATATTACGACATAAACCGATGTTTGTTTTAAAAATATAGGTGGTTCCTAACTTAACTTACATTAAGTAGGTATTGGAAATTATAAAAAATAGGTAGCTAATATATAAAAAATAGCGATTATATAAGCTGTTGACAAGATTCATTGGTGAATACCTTAGTATTGTTAATATTCCTAAAATTCTGATTAAATACGATTCAAATTCTATAAGTAGTAAATAGGAAGCTATAACAGTATACTTTTATTTTATTATAAGCAATCATCTCAAAATAAAACTCTGATTTAGATGATATATTTATTGGGTTTTTATTTAAGAACATTAAGCCTTATACATTTTAAAACACATTCTAAACAGAGATTAAAGTTTAAAGACTATAGATCTGACGCAAGTTTGAATAAAATTATAGTACAAATTTTCTTACGCTACCTACGAGTACCTATCTAATTGTTAGATTAAATAGTAAATGTAAGAACGCTAGTTTAGAATAACGGTATATTTAACAGAAAATATACCGTTTAAATATAGCATTTAACAGAAAATGGTGGATTTAAGACAGTGAATATATTCTACAGGTACACACAGATAATTAGGATACAAAGTTTTTGAAGGGAATGGTCGATCGGTTTAACTTCTGACAAATACAGGCTGCGCCAATTATATTATAACCTATTTTATATTATGAAACAAAACTTGTATCCAACCAAAACAAAATAAATGTGATTCATCAAACATGTTTAAATACTGTGTCACAGTAGAGCCAGCCATACTTGAACATTTTAGAAATGATTTGCCAACTTGTTTGTTACATTTTTCAAACTAAGTATAGTAGAGGGTAGGAATATAATATAATTGTTCTATTCCATGTCAATCATATGTGTACCCAATTGTTAAGGACTACCATTACGTTAATTCGTTGTTTCCCTAGCCCGCATTTGACAAAAGTTCAATTTACACACAACTAGTTTAGGATAAGATGAAATTACACACGACTAGTTTAGGATAAGATGAAATCACACACAACTAGTGTAGGATAAGATGAAATGGAGCGAATTGTCGTGAACATGGAAAGAGTTAAACTACGATAAAATCCTTCTATACTATTCTGAAACTTCCTTACGCTAATAAACATTTAATAATGTAACATTAATCACATAATTTTGATATGTCTCGGTTGTGCAGCACCGTTTAAACTATGCATTGATTCAAAAAGACGTTAAATGTCCTACTAAAATGGTCTATAAAATGTTAAACTACTATACCGATCATAGTAAAATAATTGTACCTTATCAACTACTGATTAAATCTATGATATGTTTTAATTTCAATTAAGTTTAAGTCATGATATGTTTCCGTGGTCCTATTCTGGATTTTTCCAAAAGCCAGATATAAAGCGCATGCATTCTTTAAACGATTCACATTTTACATACTAAGGACATTCAATTCGTCCGATTGTAGCTTTATATCTCGCTTAGAATGGACGCTTATCGTTTCAATTATGGAGTCGCCTCTTGTTTTCTTGGGAAGAAGGGGGTAGAGGGTAAGGGTAAGGGCCGCGTTCACTCTTCAGCATTCACTCCGTACGGTTGGTGTTACGATCAGGGTTCCGCGAAGCACCGCGTGAAACTAACTCTTCTTAACATTCCAAAAACACATCACAGATCTGTTCGCAGTTTCCACAGCGCTTCGTTCGACACGCGAGAATCGACCCTGAAGTAATCTTAAAATGTTTAAAGTATGAGTGGGTTATAAAAATACACATCTATTCTACATAGAAAATTAATATCGTCTAGCCGAAGCTTGAAAGCTCAGAAATGACCGGAGATCGAATCGCTAATGTGGCCGAATGCGATGTCGTTCTAGCGGGCATTTCTGTCTGTTTTATCACATTTACATTCTCTCAGGAGTGGGGTGGTGAGGAACCTACTTCCTCCTATACTTGGTGTGGTCGTAAGGAAGGTAGGAGTAGAATGACGAGCTGAGGGGTGCGAATTGGACGATGTAGTAGTCAGAGGCAGACTCCGGTGCTATTCAGTCGAGGAAACCGGTGTTCACCAGCTTCTCGAGGAAGAATTTGACGTCTCCGAGTTCAGAGTCCTTGATTCCGAGGGATTTGAGCATGCCGAGGTCGCCATTTTCAACTGCCATGAATACCGAGCGGAGGTGTTCCAGGTCAGATCTCATCAGGTGAAGGGCAGCGCCAAAGTCTTCGATCGTTTGGGACTCTGCGACAATGATCATTTGTGAGTATACAGTACGACTAAATATTTTTTTACTAAATTGTCTAGTCATGAGTTATAAATATATACGTGGTGATAGTGAAAAATCCCTCCTTTTTCATTGTATGACGGGAAAGCGCTTGGCCTTCATCTCACGTGGTTACGAGATAAGGTCGAAGGTGGAGGCGCTTTTCACCTAGAATCCTGAACAGTCTGAGGAACTGGCTATCTAACTTCTAAATGCCAGAACACAACAATTTATAATTTGTTATTAAGGCAATAGGCAAGATGGTGGTAGCTAGTCAGCCGGACTTAAACATAATCCTACCAACCTGGGGATCAAACCCGGGACCTCTAGATCTGACACCGGTGGGCGATGACCACAGAGGTGGCTCAACATTTTTTTTATGTATTCATAGTATCCATCCTCTGTTGTACCTGGCCTTACCTATAGGGTTCAGATTATAAACAGCGCCATCTAGCGATATTACCTGATAGAGCGATGGCTACTTTCTCCACGCCACCTAGCGGCTCCAGTGCGTCGCGGGCCTTGCTGCCGAAGAGTTTCTCGAGGTAGTTCGGTCCGTGTGAGGCCAGCAGGGACTGGAGGAAGGAAGCCGTCTCTTCTACAGGTGGTCGTTTAGCTGATGACAAAATATGTGCATGTGACTATGACTGGTTTTTATATTATTTAGCCTGTTGTTATATGGACACATTTTAGTAGTATCGTAAACACCTACATAATTTGTTTATTGAGGAGGTAAATAGAAAAGGAGTAGGTAGGTACCTACTTAATTCTGTTTAGTTTGATGATTCGTTCGACCAATCTAAGTTACTAAACGGATATTTGATTTAACGAAAAGCAAACTCTAAAAAGTTACTACGATGTGATTTTTTAATATAATTATAGTTGGGGAGGGTGATATAATTTTGTATATTTATTTTTACTGAACCAGTTATTCTTCAGCCAACTGATTTCCGATTTCCGAATTTCCGGCATAGCCGCGCACAAGTAAGTAGGTACTTACTTCTGTATAACCCTAGTTTGATTAACTTACCTTCCTACCGATTTAATCCTATCAAAGATCCTTTATTAACTCATTAGCTATTCTTCTTGAGTACTACTCCTTTGAGTCAATTAAGGCCAATCCTTATCCCCAAAGGCCTCGCTGCTCTCTTACTAAGCTGCAATATAATTTATTCTTCATTCATAACAATAGTTTAGTTGTGTAACGGCTCGTCTGGGGAAGTATTACCTATTTCGACCGCCAAGCAGAATTGCTGGTGTTTCGGTTTGAAGGGTATGGTTGCCGGTAAAATTACGGGTACACGAGGCTTAACACCTTATGCCTCAAGTTGAGGCTTGAGACGTAGGTAATGTTTTTTGTGGATATGACGGGCACAATAACACTTTGTTATAGGCAAGTTGCAAGTTACAAGAGTTGCAGTTAAGCGTGATTTAGACGATACAATTTTCTTGTACATTCAAGTGCAATTATTGAATGCAATATTAGTAATTGCCCTTCAAGAATTGTACGCAACTGTTTACACGTGGATACAAGTAAAAAAAATTAACGCAATTATTGAATGCAAGTCTTGACAAAAAATTGTTGCAAATGTCTTCTGTTTAGACCAATACAATAATGTTTAGGAGATTATTGCTTTCAAGTTTTGACTTGTCTAAATAGAGAGTTGTATGTGCGTGTACCATTCATTGGCGGGTTGCTTCAAGTATTGCACGTATTTGCGTTGTCAAATTTTTCATTCAAGTTCAAACCTTCCAAGTTTTGTAAAGAGTTTATTAAAAAATATGAGTCAAAAAGTGTTAAAATTTGGTTGTCAATATTTCTTGTCTCAGAAGAGCAGCAACGATTAACACACCTTCACTTACTGCACTCATGTTGGCAAATGAAGAGAAAAAATATTGAATGCAAGAATCGCCTAAGAAATTTTTGTATGTGCTGTTTACACCAAGAAAATTTTGGCAAGCAAAACTTGCGCAAAAGATCAAAATGTTACGTACTGTTTAGACCATGCAGGTAATTTATTGCTTCAATTTTATTGTATGCAACAGGCAAGAAACTTGCATCATGTAAATGGCGCTTTAGCATCAGGTTGGCTGCTTGCTTGTTCCATGTGCTGTTGTATAAAAAAAACCTATTGTGCCAGTTTTTTTTGTAGCATGAGCATGACGAAGATCATGAGTTTTCAAATATCCAAAATCAGGAAACGTAGAATCGCAAGAGTTATTAGTTGCTCTACCTTCTGCGCTGTAGGTTGTAGGTGCAACTCCAAACCAGAACAAACGTTTGTGTCAAAGTCAAAGTCAAAATGCGTTTATGCATAATGAATGTTTTATGATCATTTTGAAACGTCTTCTACCGTCTGTACGGAATCGCGACCAACAAACTAGGAGAAAAGCAATTTTTTTTTATTTTTTTATTTATTTATTTAACGCACAAAACACATCACAACCACAATAAAATTATAGTTCAACAAAGATTGTATAGTTCTGATCTTGATTGCGACATAAACATATGCACGCACATCTAAGCAAAACATATAATATCGAGCAGAATTAACTATACTTAAAACCTAACTTAAAATAAGTTCTGGGATATCTAAACAAAATATATAAATTCGCTTAAGGCTTATACAGTTAAAAATAATTAAATTTAAATAAAATGAGACAAATGTAATAAATTTAAATAAATAACCTCGGGCTATTTATTTATTTCATGATCCATTTAATATTTAGGTAGATTCAGTTTTAAATAATTTAATGTGTGATGAATATGGACATCTGTTCTGTGTGGTGGCGGAGCGGTAATCTGGTTCCGGGGTAAGTATTCTAAATCTTTGACTTTGTCTACAGATCACGTATTTTAGATTATCCAAAATGAAAACTTACGTTCATCCGATCCTAGTTTGTAAAGCTAAACTAAAACTAACACAATAGATATTCTTTGGAAACCACTGAAAGCAAGCTCTTCTGTGATGGGAACTCTTAAGCTGGTTAGAATATTTGAGCTTACTCTCTACTGTAGCTACATAGCGCTCAGCAATACCTAAGTAGGAACGTAGGTAGGTAGGTACTAAAATCGATCGTTCATCCACATTTCCATATTCAGCACTGTGACTTTTATTTGTTTTATACCAATATAAATATAGGCAAACAGGCATACGGTCCACCCGTAGGTTCTATTCTCAAACATACGCGAAGCATTATCGGATCGATTTTGGAAGCTTCCGATGCAGATTCCGGAAACACTTCTTAACTCGGAAATCTATTTTATTTTTATTTTAGTAGGTATTCGACAAAATAAATTCAGAAATGGTTTGAAAATAGCGTTGAAATCTATCGGATTCTAAATCGAAACCGACGAAAAGTGATGTAACCGATCCGACGTACCTACCTACTGATATTATGCGGTGGCCAGTATCCAATATGGTCTCACTATAATAACTCCTGGCTTTTGAGTTGACCATTCGATTACAAACTAGGTAACCTACACCTACTTAGCAGGCAATGAGAAAATCCAATTATCATTGAAATCTGAGGACCCGTCCTCGGTCCATACATACCAACCTATAACACAACAATCCCGAGTCCCAAACAATTTAATCGAAATTGAATCGAATACACCACTCGCAACTTGTTATGCAATCAATGCCCGACTCATTCATTACCTATAACTTAGAAGAGTCTAAGTTATAAACAAGTTTCAAAAGTTCCCACTAGAATCTGCGTTGGGTAAAGCTTTGAGCAGTTTCAACAATTCCTTAATGTATCTAACTTTGCGCTTACAAGTCGGGTAGGTAGGTATAGCCACGAGGCTACGAGGAACTCCCTTTGACGTCAGTTTACGTTAGATTCTAGTTAACATTCCGTGAGGGTGAGCCTTCTCGTGAAGCCAGTTATGTATTGCACTGAAGCAATCTGGGTTGGTTCCTGATGGTTTATTCGTTGCTTTACTTCGTTGGTCTTAAAAGCTCTGGGGATTTTATACGATGTATTTTTTCAAGATGTAAAAGACAGCCGGATTGTCTGACTGATATTACGAGTACCTACCTACCTACCTGGTTACCTAATAGTAAGTTTTTATGGACAATAATTAGGTACGTTTTAGTTTTTAAAACGTACCTAATTATTGTAAAAAAAAAAAAAAGAAAATCGCCTTCAATGAAGAATATGATACAATTAAGTATACCTAGATGACGTATTTTTTCCAATTATTTTGATGATAGATCGACGGAAAGACAGACATAATCTCATCATCAGATCCTGACCTGATGACGATGGGACCTCCTGTGAAGTACCAATACCCTTTCAAACAAAAAAATAACACCATGTAGTTGGCGCAAATATTTGTTTTTATTATACGACGGAGAAGCGCTTGCCCTTCATCTCACCTGGTTTAAAGTTATGATAATGCCGAAGGTAGCGTACGTCACCCGGAACCCTCAACCGTCTGAGGAAAGTTTTGTATCGAACCCGGGACCTCTTTGATCTGACCTGTGGGCGAACCACGAAACTACAGAGGTGGTCTATACCCTTACCGGCAGTGCAGAGCTTGGAGTCCTCGTCGTATCCATCGATGCAATCCGGAGCGCCGTCGCAGAGGTACTGGATCGAGATGCAGTTACCGTCTACTGGGCACTTGAACGGCTCGTACGGGTGGCAGTACTCTGGAAATACATATTCACACGTTAGTTCTGGGCTCATCCGAGTTCCTTGCAATTGTGATCAGGTGAGGTCGTCAGTCGTGAGTCTATTTTCTTTTGTGTGTGTTGTAAGGGGGCAGGAGTAGGCTAGGCGCCAAGTTAAATATCTTCTGCGTGGACTTCACACCTCCGTGGTTTGACTTTGAATCCTCCCCTCCACATTTAACTTACTCCAGCTGAACACCTGCTCCCTGGAGACGATCTACAGATACCGGTTTGGAAATTACTAAACGGTAAGTGCTAAGTATCATAGATCAACAGAGCCGAGGTTGCTCAGTACTGGTCGAGGAAGGTTTGCGACTTGGATCGTTTGATTCCATAAGAAGAGGAATAAGTGGTCTAGTAGAAGGGCGTGTGGCTTTTGATCAGGAGGTCCTGGGTTAAAATACCGGATGGGGCACATCTTTATGTTTGTTTCAAGTTTGGTTAGGACATTGCAGGCTCGAATCACCAGATTGTGTGATAAGCAAGATGATGTCGTGCTTCGGAGGGCATGGCGTTCATGTCCCGCACACTGCATATAAGTAGGTAGAGATCGAGGAATATAGATGCTCTGTGCGTGGCAAGATTATCAGTATTCTACACTTTAGATCTCAATCTAAGCGTTGCTTAGTTTGGGGCTAAGTGGTGGTGTGTGAAATTAATGTCCTGTACATATTCTATATGTTCATAGACTGTTTTTGGACAGAAAACCTCATTTGTTCAAAATCCTGAAACATCTAATATCTGGTTGTATATGGTATCTTGTAACGAAGTTTGTGGGGCACAAGGGTCGCAAGTAATAGGTTCCCCGAAACTTCCTTAATCATCCTAATCCCGTTCAAAAAACATCAGAATGGTAAGCCGCTCCAAACGGACAAAAATAACTGCGGTCAGTTTATTATGGGAAATGGTACTGTAATTAGAAATGTTATTATCACCGCTGGTAATATTTTGTTATACTTTTTTGTAATAAACTCTTTTTGAAAAAAATGGAACCGACTTCACCACTAAACAGTTAAGAATAACTAATATAGGCCATACAGTAAACATGTTGTTGTGCTTGGCAAATCGGCACCAACTTCAAATTATATGAACTTACCCTTAGAGTAATTTTTATCTTTTTAGCGGTGAAGTCGGTTCCATTTTATTCAAAAAGAGTTATTTTAAGTTTTATTCGTTGTAAAACCTACAACACCACGACGTCTCTGACACCCTATTTCATAGTCTCGTGAGGGTGCAATAATACGGGATTCTGGGAAATATCTACGCAATGATGGGAACGAAGATAAATACAGATGACCTAAACAAATGTTAAAAATCGGTTCCTACTATAGTGCAGTGTAGGGATGCACTATGTCAGGATGATGGGGACGATCTTTCGTAAAGTCTGATACCAGAACTGTTACACAGTCCACACGAAGAAAGAATGAATGAAAATATGTATTTACAAAAACAAAGTGTATAAGTATAATTACTGCGATCACCAACACGCCTGCCAAGCGTGGTGATTATGACAAAACCCTGATAATAATGATAATGATACTGGAAGGTAAGCAGTTCAATAGGTCTACTCTAGTGACCGTAAACACCTCAAGAAAGCAGAATACGCAATCACGTTTACTTGGGTGACATATTTTTTCCAGTTATTTTGATATAAAAACCAAACTACTGCACCGATTTTGATGAAATTTCTGTGGGACCACCTCTATCAAAGCTCAAGTATGGCCTACTACACATAACAAGAGTTATCAAAATCTATTGCGAATTGGCGGAGAAAACGAGTAACAATTGAATATACAAAAAAAATGTTTAACCACCTCTGTGGTCTAGTGGTTCGCCCACCGGTCTCAGATCCAGAGGTTGCGGCTGACCCGGGTTTGATCCCCAGGGGAGTACAATATTGTGCTAGATTTGGTTGGTGGTCGGACTTTGTTTAAGTCCGCCAGGCTAGCTACTACCATCCTACCTAATTCTGTCGCCATATCAACAAGTCTAAAATTGCTGTTTCGGCGTATAGAGGTAAGATAACCAGATCCTCAGACTGTTGAGGATGAAAGACCTTCCGCCTTATTATAGCTTGAAACCAGTTGAGAGGAAGGCCAAACGCTTTACCGCTGTACAATAAAAAAAAGAGTACCTAACTGACTGTTGTTTAAGATTGTTGTTGTTGAAGTTGTGTAAGACGCATTCGGGCGGATGATGCGATCATGACAGAACCTTAGATAAGGTTTTATTTTTATCTTTGGCTCTGCAATACATTTTACCTAGTTGTAGGTATCTGTGATTACTATAACTGATACTCTGTGTTAACTAGCAAAGTTATTCGCTAATATCCTTCTGTCAATTTGAATTGTGTTGCTTACTGTGTCTGTATTGCAATCTATGTGAGGTTCTGTAGTCTGTTACTGAAATGTAACACTTATACAATGAACTACATCTCCATTATAAATAAAATATTATATCAAATAAATATTACAGGACGTGAATTTCACACAACGCCATCTAGCCCAAAACTAAGCATAGCTTGTAATATGGGAACTAGATTACGGATAGAATACTTATTACCTTTTTTTTTAAATACTTCTAAATACATACGTACTATAATACGATCCAAACACGGAACAAACATCTATATTTATCACACAAATGTTTGTCCTGGGTGGAAATCGAACCCACAGCCTACAGCGCAGAAAGCAGAGTAACTACCAACTGAGCTATGAGGCTTGTTAATGTGTTGGTACCTACTACCTGATGGATTCAAATGAAAATCATGTAAAATATAAAATCCCTGCGGATTGTAATAGAACCAGTCTTTACTTTCAGTCTGAAAGGAGACCCTAAATTGGCCCTGTGCTGAAAAATGTACAAAACTTGAGCTATAAAAAAAGAAATTTCCATGTTTAAGACTCTTCTCCAGTAAAAGATCTCAAGGGAACAAAACGCTTCATCTGACCCGGGCTGTTTATTCCCAAGTTTAAATTGAACAGACTTTTTATGTACCAGGCTTTTGATAAATCTTTTCATTTGGTAGTCTTCACATAATGCTGTTGAAGGTTTGATCGATTACTTAAGGCTGAAGGAATTTCTATAGGTATTTGAAGTACTTAAATTGGAGCTGTTTTGAATGGCTGTATTGTATTTAACTGGACGTGACCCGTGGCTCCTCTCGTATTAAAAATAAACGCATTTTTTCAGATCATTTGGTATCTTTACTTTTGCTTAATCTTGAGATATTGTCACAGATATCTATAACAAAAGCTGAGATTATGTACTAATTGGAAATGCAAAACTCAGGAGTAAAAAACAATTAGGCCAGAGCTTCGCCGCCGACTCAAAATTATCTCCATTATCTCAAAAGTGTCGGTCAACATAACGATCTACACGTTTAAATATAGTTCAAAGTTAACCCCGTGTAGGTTTCAACATTATCTAAATATTATTTGTATAAAATATTTGATGTATGTCCGGATTATGACTCGAAATATTATGCATATATGTGGAAACTCTGGAAACTCAGATAAGTACGCATAACTTGGTTTTTGGTATATTGTAGCTTCAAATGTGGATTTAAAAATAATGACTGTTGTGTCAGAAAACTTTTTGCAAACCCTTGCCTTAAGTCTTCAACCTAGTTCCTAAGCGATAAAATTCGGACCGAGAATTCGGCCTTAAAGGATTACCGTGAAGGATACGTCACTGATATACGAGTAGCTTTCTCAACTCCCACTGCATGTCACTCACAACTTCTTTCCCAGAGGCTTACCTTTGGGAATGAACTTACAGAGGCTGTACTGTGTAAGATAGGTCTTAAAACACCGATTACTCTCGGTGCTTGTCAAATAATGATTTTAATTATATAGCATAGACTCACTTTCAGACTTTTTCCCTCTTCGATGATTCACTTCTGATTACTCAGAGCGTAGCGCTTATGAGGATAACCTACTAGGGGTAGTCACAGGCACGTCCAAACCCATTCCCCACGGTTTGCAAGTAAGTACTTAGCTAGTATTAAATACGTGACAGGCCCATCGTCGCTGAGCGGAATAAAATGCCAAAGTCACATGCCATTCGAGTTCCTAGGGACATGCCGGTTTTATCACGATGTGACCGACTTGGTGGTTCTGCTGATCCCGCTGTAAACTTATCCCATGGGATTAGTTGATCAAATAATTCATTTTGATAATTTCGCTTTGTCAAGAACCCGCTTTCAAAAAAAGTTGAATTGTTAGGTATAGGACTCGCTAAAAGAAAAACAATAAAGTCTATCCACGATACAGATTTTATCTATATTGGTAATCACAGGACATTCTATGTAGTTATGAATGCTTAATACGCACAGCTTGCGTACCTTATCCGTACCTAGTACCTAGTACTATAATCGTAGTTTCAATTTATATACACTGTTTTGTGTATGATGGCAATTACATATTTTAATTTTAATTTTCGACATAATTGTTGTACCCAACAATAAACAATAAAATATCTAATACTTAAGTGTCTTCAATTTGGGTTTTCAGAAACACGATTGGTAAATATTTTCTAGATTTCTGAAAAAAAACTGTGTTTTGTACACATTCCCATATCTATCTCCATAGTGGCGTGATACTTTAAAGTAGTTTTGGTTTAAATACCATTTTTTATTAAATTGTTACATTAGCCGCAGACATTATTAATCGCGTTTAAGGTAACAATGTTGGCCTGTGTCCTCACCCGCCAGCTTAACGTAGAATTAGATTTTTTTTTTCTCGTTTGTTTAAAGATTTGATCTGGAAACTTAGTGCGGGTTCGACTCGAAACCCTCTAATGGACAGACGGACTATGACGAGCTCCTAGTTTTAATAGTCTTTGCATCCCTTAAGCGTGTACCTGCGAGTCCCGCGGCAACCATCAGTCAGTCACGCCACGATTTTGAATATTTAACTAGATAAAAGCTTCTTGGGACAATATGGCGCATGAAACGAAGCGCGAAGCGTAAAATGAAGTTAATGCTTTGTTATGGGTTCTAAGGAAATTGTACGCAGATAACGTTGACGCAATCTCTGGGCTTGAAGTTATATTTTATTACATGAAATGATTGTCTAACATACTTGTCGTATGTCACTGTGACAAATAATACGTTACCCCTCATTTTTTTTTAAATGCATCCGACAATTTTGGTATGAGTGACTCAATTCTTAGCATAGCAACTGCTACGAAACAAGCTACGGCGTATCAAATTCAGCTACGGCGTAGCCACTATATACTTACGCGTAGGTTGCTATGTTTACTATGTCGCTCGTAGCAAAGTCGATTACGGCGTAGTATGTTACACCTTTGTTAATTTATTATACAAATCTTAATAGTATTCAATGCGGTCTAAAAATACACAAATAAATTCTATCCACATATATGTAAGAAAAACTTTTCCTCGATTGGATAACAAGAACTCACGCAAACTTTTGGAGATGGAGTTAACCCGGTATTTTCTGAGATAACATGCTCACTCGCACCAACTCGTATTTATAGGAAACTATGCTCTAGCTACCTACTGTCACAGCGAAATGTAAACAGCTGGTGAAATCTCAAAATGGCTCAGTTAGTAGTAGCCTTTGCGTTTTAGGTAGTAGGTTCGATTCTCACCCGGGACAAATATTTGAGTGTTGAATATATATGTTTGTTCTATTTCATAACAACAATCCTAAGTTGTTGTGTTTCAGCATTTATAGGTAAGATAGTCGGTTTCTCAGATTGTTGCGGAACCAGGTGAGATGAAGGCCAAGCGCTTCCCCGTAGTACAATAAAAAAAAGACGAGTTCCCATTGAGGCTTTGCTTAGTTTGAGGCTAGATGGCGGTATTCAAAATAATTGACTTGTAATATATTAAACACTTAGGTACAAGTGTAAACTGTCCTTAAAATGGTACTCGGACAAAATCTGAGTTAAAACTTTTTTATCACACCAATAAGTTCATGAAACTAAAAAATATCTTGGTAAGTGTTACAATACACCTAGAACTTTAAAACTACTAAAGACTGAGGGAACTGATGAATGAATAGACATGTAATCAGTCCTAGGTGAGTGAAGGTAAGAGCACCAAGTGCGTGGAATACCGCTCATTGCAGTCATGAGTGTTGTGATTTAGAATAGTGTTCTGTGCTTGTCAAATAGAGTGTTCTGAGGCTAGTAATAAATCAATCATGTAGCATAGACTCACGTGGTTTCTCAGAGGGGTAGACAAAGATTTTCCATTTAATTTTACTACGCTACTTGCGCACCTCTTTTGCCTCATTCACTCTCATCACTTTCTTTATACATGCTCGTCGGTTTAGGGTACTTCTGACCTGGACTTTGTCAAGAACATCTCTAATTTGATCAGAGAACGTCCGCCGAGGTCTTCCCCTCTCAACTTCACCATTCACACTCGACATGTAAACTTGCTTCGTTAACCTGCTATCATCCATCCTCTCTATATGTCCAAACCATCTAAGCATTCCTTTCTCAGGATTCCACCAGTAATATATGAAAAATAACTTACTATTAAATGCTTCACATTGTTGGGGTGGGTGGGATCTACCTTTTAGTGGTCATTCTCGAGCAACAGAATCGTTGTCCAGTTACTATTTGTCAGGTTTTCTATAATAAAATACGGAATTGAAGTTCAACAGCAAAGCAAATGTTTAAACGCTTACTCCCAGAGGTCCATGATTCTATTGTTTCCTATTATATGTATATAAATATATAAATATTTATCCAAAGGATCCATGAAAAATATTAAGAGAATTTAAAATATTCTTACACTCCCAAAAGGTCCATGACATTTAACTAATGTACAGTCAGTATAAACAATACAAGTATTTTATTGTATTTTCTGCTTTTACAAGTAATTAAACAAGTAGATGAATTATTTTTATCAGTTATAGACCACCGATAAGATGTAACGAATATCAAACAAAATTATTAAATGGGCAGTTAAACAACTTAAATTTTATACCCAATTAACTCTATTTACATGTGTTTATACAAAATGTATTTCGACCAAATGCTTTTAAGAACACCCATCGATTTTTCAGTTAAAAATGGTTAATTCTTTCATATTTTTATGATGATTTAGCCGTAGCCTTTTTTTTTTCTTCATTAAGACGTTTTAGATTATTTTATAATGGCTTTTATTAAACAAATATTTGCCGATCTTATCGAAACCTGTATTGCTTACTGTATCCAGCAATTTCATGGAACATTGGGAAAGGAAATATTATTAAATTTAAAATGTCGTGGACCCGTTGGGACTCAAAGCATATTTTTCGTGTCGTGGACCTCTGGGAACAAGCAGTTTAAAATGTTACAGTTGCTCTAGGATTACTTGAAATTGGATAGCCGATTCAATTCTTCTTTTAGTGGGCTGTATCAGTTCGGTGTTAAAAGTTAACGAGACCAAAAATGTAACGACTTTCTACCACCAGAGACCGCCCTTCAACTGTCGCAATCATCTTATCTTTACTGAACTGGTAACACGTCTCAGTCAGAGGTCCCGGGTTCGATCCCCATGGGGAGTACAATATTTCAAACATTTGTGTGATGAATATAGATGTTTGTTCTGTGTTTGGGTGTTGTATCATATAGTACGTATGTATTTACAAAAAGTATTTAAGTATTCTATCCGTAATCTAGTTCCCATATTACAAGCTAAGCTTAGTTTGGGGCTAGATGGAGCTGTGTAAAATTAATGTCCTGTAATATTTATTTATTTATTTTATTTAATATATTGTGCTTGGTTTGGTTGGTGGAAGGACTTTGTTTAGTCCGCCTGGCTAGATACCACCATCTTACCTAATTCTGTCGCCATAATAACAATTCTAAAATTGTTGTGATCCGGCATTCAGAGGTAAGATAAGCCAGTTCCTCACTTTGTTGAGGATTCCGGGTGAAGTGCGCCTCCACCTTCGGCCTTATCTCAACTTGTTACCAGGTGAGATGAAGGCCAAGCGCTTACCCGTCGTACAATAATAAAAAAAAAAACATTTGTGTGATGAATTTATATGTTTGTTCTGTATTTTTTTTTAATCTATTTATGCAAATTGGGAACAAGCAAGCAGCCCATCTGGATGTTAAGTGCATCTCTTGCTTATAGCAAAGCATTACTGCGTAGGTCGAATTCACAAAGCACATGACCTACGCGGCACTGCTTTGCACCCGTCAATTTGAGGCATGTAGGTGTTAAGCCTTGCGTGCCCGTAATTTCACCGGAAACCATACCCTTAAACCCGGAACACAATAATACTGCTTCCCGGACGAGCCCTTTCACAAGCTCTTCTACTCTTGTTCTGTGTTTAGGTGATGTATTGTATGATAACTACTTATGTATAGTATAATAGTATTCTATCCGTAATCTAGTTCCTCAATAGATTTTTTGCTTTGCATAACTTAGGCATAGATGGCGTTGTGTGAGGTTAATGTCCTGTAAATGTTTATTTATTTATCGTACAACCAATTATAGCTAGCTTTAAACATAACATTAATTCCAAGTTGTTAGCAATATATTTTTATGAATGGTATTTTTTGGCAAAGACGAGATTCACGATTGAGCGAGTTTTCTTAGAAAATGCCTACTAATTGTAATTTTTAAGCTATTTTATTCATTTGTAGGTAATTAACGTTTATTTACTCAGACTTGGCAATTAATGTGAACTAGACCGTGCCTGAAGCTTTGAGATTGTAACATTATTTAATCATAAGTTTTAATAACAGACGTTCCTAAGACTCATTAGCATTTTTTGTCGTCTAACACTAAGCTGGCTTAGCCATACATATTAAACATGGATACTAACCAGACAAGTTTACTGGGAAAATAGACTTAAGCTATCTAAAGCTCTGAACAGTTACAATGCATCGTTAGGAAGAAAACCGCCGTTTTGAAAAAGGCGCGGTCGCAGTTTTTGGATCAGCCACAAGTTCGTAATCAATCAATAATCGTTTATTCAGTAAGATTTTTAGGATCATTCTGATTTGAAACATCAAATCTACCGTCTACTCGAAATCACACACAAGTTACATATAAAAAATTCTAGACACTTATTCAAAGTCAAATTCAATTTACTGATCAAAAAAATTTATGACCATAATTTTGGCATGTCATCCAGATACATTTTATCCAATTTTATTATCTGTGCCATTACTATACCTATATAAATTATACCGACCTACTTAAATCAAACATGTATACAACTATATTGTGCATCAAAAACTTACAAAGAATTGGATTTGCTTACCTTTGATTAAACTCCTAATTTACACGTAACAGTACATGCAAATTAAGCAATTCCTACGGGATGTTAGGATAAAAAACAAACTGTTCAGACGTCAAATAAACAAATATTGTTCGTAACGTCTACGACATCCTATTTACCAAGCCCAGGGGAAATCTTTTTGTCATTGTTATGTGTCTTCCTGCAACTTTACGCGAATGTAGAACAAAGCAGCTTCAATTATAACCTTAACAGGGTTCCGTTTACAAATACTGACCTACTCCTAGGTATGATCTATCTCCGATACGACACTGGTGGTAGAACCTGTAAAAGATTTGCCGTGCCGTCGAGGAAAAGCCACAGTGCCTTCTTTTTTGATCTGGCCTACAAGCCTATGGAGTTCCTTCTTTATTTGGGTATTTCTCTATGCTCCGTCTGGGAAGCGCCTTAGCCAATTTCACCTGGTTTTTCAAGTTATGATAAGGCTGAAGATGAAAGCGCACTGCACCCGGAATTCTCAACAGTGTGAGGCACAGGTTATCTTACCTTTAATTGCCGAAACGCACAAAAAATAGAATTGTCGAGAAAATTATGTAAGTTGGTGGTAGCTAGTCAGGCGTACTTAAACAAAGTCCTTAAACTCAAAACCAACCAAACCAAGCTTAGTATTGTACTCACTCTGGGGATCGTACCCGGGACTATTGGATCTGACACCGGTGAATTAAACAAAATAATAAAACAGACGAACGAACCAGTAACGGATCCCTAAAAGGTCTCGGTAGTATATTTACATAATATATTATATGTCATAGTCTATCTTGGCACTAAATACCTATATTACTAACGTACCTGTATATGCAACATGGATTACTGCGTACATTATGATGGCAAGATTTTTGCGCCTGATCAGGCGGCTAAGTATTCTACTTAAAAAACATCTTTGAATAACTATATACCGATTAAAAATCACACCGTTATACGTTCTTTCTAAATTTCTTTAGCTTAGTTATTAAATTGTTAATTCAGATTATTCAAATCCATATAATGCTAGTAGTTCACAATGGCAATAGGTTATTACAATACAAATATAAATTAAGTAAGTGTTCATTTACAAGTTAATATTAAAAAGTATTTGCGTAAAAACTATATTGACTATGAGTTTAGTACCTACCTAAATGTGTTTACAATTTATGAAATAGTATGTAGTGCCTCTGTGAGAGAAAATAAATAAACGGTTCATAATTTATATTATACAGCGTATAAATCAAAAGTGAATCAGTTCCGCAAGTCCGGAAATGTACCAACATTCTGCATAACTTGTTCGTATTATAAATATTTACTACACAACTTTGCGAAGTAAGTCCATTACGGATCCGGGTCGTCGGCGCGCGCACAATCACGGACGGAAATATCATAAATATGTAATCAGTTTGGAAATTCGCGGTCCTTTATGTGGTTCTCCTGGTTTTAAGATAATGCACATCTTTACGGGGGAAGTTCTCTCAGCTTAGAAGGGGGTGGGATCTCCTAGTGGTCTACCCCGGGCAACGATATCGTTGACCTTTAGTCAATGGTTACGGCTAGCGACCACTCTACTGCCGTAGTTCCGGCGGTAAGCATTTCGCTGTGTTCCGTCTGGCTGATTCTGGGAAAGCTCGCTCCATGCTAGAGCTCATCCTGGCCCAGGTAATGCCCAGGCAAACCTCGAGGTCAAGAGCTTACACAAAACAAGATGGAAAAAAAAATGCGAAAACATATTGGTTGCTGACGACATGTAGCTTGTATGAGGTGGAGAATTTCCCATTTTGAACGATTCTTCAATGTGTATTACTGCTACAATTTACCACCCAAAAACCCTAACGTGTTCGTTAGGGTTTTTGGGTGATTACCTTAAATTCGAATCATTATTTGCCACCCAAAAAATTACTTCCTAATTTACCTAACTTAATCCTCCTCCCTATACAATATTTAATGGCATTTGCCATAATCACCACACTTTGCAAGCAAATTGGTGGTTACAGTATTGTGTTTTAGTATGCACAAATCGAATGGAATGGGTTAGTCACAGCCCATTAGCGATCACTGCTGGACAAAGGCTCGTCCAAAGCTGGAAGGTTTTGCCATAATTACCACGTTTGGCAGGCGGCTTGGTGATCGCAGTAAACGTGCCGGTAATACACAAAAGGAAGCTGCTGCCCTTCTTCTGGCGAAATCCTTACGTCAGCTTTTAAGATATTTATGGGCTGAGATAGAGGCGTCGATACTTAGGCCTTGATTTATGAATCTGTCACATATTGTTAGTTAGATAAATGCTAACTAGCTTGTAGCGTGACTCCGACTACCCCTTGGTAAGCTATCCTCCAAAAAATATTTTTTCCTGTACGACGGAAAGGTGCTTCTCCTGTATCTCACCTGTTTTTTTCAAGATAAGGCCGAAGGTGGAAGGTGGAAGCGTATAGGAAAACTGGCTATATTATCTCTACATGCCGGAACACATCAATTTAAGAATTGTTCAAAATAAAATCTGAAAACAGAAAACATATTTATTAATAAATCCGCTAAATCTCTCTGAAAAAAAAAAACAAATCGACACGTGTTTCGCCCAGAGCTCGGAACGACAACACGTCCACAGAGGGCTAGTCAGTGAGCAGCAAGACTATATTTCCTGAGGATGCCTCGTGTAGAGGCGAAACACGTGTCGATTTGATTTTTTCAGAGAGATTTAGCGGATTTATTACTAGATATTTTTTCTGCTTTCAGATTTTATTTTGAAATATGGATTTCCGCAAAATAACGCCTGAATCAATAAGCTATCTTAAGAATTGTTGCCATGACGATATGTTGCGTTGATTTGAGGTGCCTCGAAGGGCAACAAACCTTGCAACTTGCATCTCTAAGCTCAAGATGCTATTAATTCAACATATCTGGGATCTAACTAGCCACCTAACTAGCTCGCTGAAGCGTGTTATATATTCTAACGTGGTTCAAACTCAGAATAAACGGCTGATTAAGCAGAATTCACGTGAGTTAACGACCTGCTAACTGGAATTAGGATGCACAACGCGATTGCGAAGTTGAAGTCCGGCGCCAAATGGCTTGTTCCCTCGCTGCATGGGAGCCTGTGCTCTCTGGGAAAGCTCGCTTCGTCGTAGACCTCATCCTTGTTCAGGCCTAGAGCTAGATAAGCCTTGAAGTCAAGAGCTAATAACAAAAAGTGTCTTGTCTCGTTTTTCCTACATTGGATAGAAAGAGACAAAAGTAAGCTTTGAGAGATTCCACCCCAAGTCTGTCAGCAACATTGATCAGCGCCTGAGCGACACAATTCTGGTTAAATTAACCACTGAGTTCGCTCATTACATATGCACACCGCTAATTACTTGAACGTTATTGTTTAGTTGGCCGTGGCAGCAAAATAATATGAGCCCCTCCCTTTTTTATAGTGGATGTCGTATAAGTCGAAAAAAAATGTTTTACCCACACTTTTAACGTTTAATAATAATGTCGTTACGTATGCTATTTAGTTGCATTTGCCATTTTCTCCGAGCTTGGTGGGAATTGGTTTGAAACCGCGGTAAAGGCGTGTTTGTACCTGAGTACTTGAGGAAGCAATTGTGTGACAGAATGAAAATAATTTATTGAACATATAATGGTTGGTATCTATAAAGTGTTCAATAAATTGCATGACTTAAATATAGATATATAAAGGGTGGTTAAGAAGTTCGTTTAGAAGAGATTTCTTTCAGACAACCATTAGAGGGAACGGATTTTATAGCAAAAGAGGTTCAATTTCATTTGAATTGTGGGAAATTCTACGCGGCATGTATAGAACTACCATAATGTTCAGAATAATCTTCAGAGTTACCATTGCCTTATGTATGGCAAGCAATAAGAGGATTCCGATGATCACCAAAATTAGTTTACTTAAAATGTTACAGCTAACATTTCTGTTGAAGCAAATAACACAAACGTGATCCCTTAGAAGCCTTAGATGAATACGTACCTACGCCAGTGACAGAACGAAACAAAACATACAATTACAATAAAGTCGGAAAGAGACAGAAAAGCTCATAAATTATTCACCAGGATTTATCAGAGGCACATTTCGAATACAGAAAATATTATTCCATTATTTAATATAATAGGACGCCTATGATACGAACCGCGAACCGCGTTGAATTTTCTGTTCTGTATTTATATTTAATTGGAAAAAGGTTAACATAATATTTTCATGGAAATGAAAATCAATATTCAAGGTGAACAGCGCAGCGGCTTCCGTATTATCTTAAAATGTTAGTGCAATGTTTTAGTGCAACCCGACGGCCAAGCGTGTTGTGAATGGGGAAAAGGTAACAAACGTTAGGCTCGTTACATTTGCTCCTGATATGTCAGAGGGCAATCGAAAGTCATTCGAAAAACAGAAAAAAGTATTCTTGGACTAAAACGCATGGAAATAGTACCGAATACGGTGATTCGTTCTGGAATTGGTTTTTTTTTTATTGTACGACAAAGAAGCGCTTGGCCTTCATCTCACCTGGTAACAAACTGAGGAACTGGCTATCTTACCTCTGAATGCCGGAACACATTGAATTTTTAATAATTGTTATTATGGCGACAGAATTAGGTAAGATGGTGGTAGCTAGCCAGGCGGACTCATACAAAATCCTACCACCAACCAAACCAAGCACAATATATTGTACTCCCCATGGGGATCGAACCCGGGACCTCTGGATCTGAAATCGGTGGGTTGAACCACTAGACCATAGAGGCGGTTAAAATTGGCATTGTACATCGGCCGAAAGACCGGAAGGCTCAAATGGGATAGGGCAGACCATGTAAGCCGAATGTCTCCAGACAAATAGGCAACGCTGACGTGAAAAAAAAATTGAAGAAGACCTATGCCAAGCCGTGGGAAAACCTATATGCCTATAGGATTTCATTGAATTTAGCAACAAAGCTAAATTGTAATTGTTAGTTGTCTAGTGAAATGTTTCTTATGTATTTGTATTTATTATATTTTGACAATCTTTATTATTGTTTGTGCTGTCTCACCTATGTACTTTTTAAATGTATTCATGTACCATACCTATGGGTCAACCTAATATATTTTCTTTTTCTATTTATTTCTTTGAAATAACGTCGCTTCTGGAGTAGGTTACAATCCCAGCGTTCGGCTTCATCCGATCCGTATAATTAATCAACATTAATGGCAAATGGCCTCGTTTACATATCTACCCATTTATAGATGGCTCACCCATTAATGCTTCTAGCGAATACTTATTCAACTATCCTTAGAATCTTCGTGCCTTAAATTTTAACGTAAAATCGAAAATAAGAATGCAGGGAAAATTGCTGTTCGCTTGACTTATAAAAAATCGCTAAAAAAAGTTTAAAGGTATTCATATTCTCCGTACCCTAGTTCTGATAGGTATTATAAGCATTGCTTGTTTTGGAACTAAATGACGTTGTGTAAGTCGAGTACAGCGCAGAAGGCAGAGTTACTACCACCTGAACTATGACGCTTGTTAAGATGTCCAGTAATATAAGTAATTATAAGAGTGATATTACAGGCACGTGAGATTTAACACCTTTATGGCTCAAGTTATCGGGTGCAATGCAGTGTATATAGGCTATGTTATTTGTGGATGTGACTACGCAGTAAGGCATTGTTATAGACAAGAGATACACTTAACATCAGATGAGCTACTTGCTTGTTCCGTCTCCTAGTTGTATAAAAAAAAAGCTTGTCAAGCTCATCGCAGTGAAGGTGTCAGAGAACAAAAGTAAGTTGCTACCCTTGTTCTGGTGAGAACCTTTAGTCGACTTTAACGACAGCCGTGGTTGGAGTTGGAAGTAGATTCTTAATCTAACGCCATCAGGGCAAAAGTCGTATTACCTGATCACTTAATAATTTCGGAAAAATTTTGTCGTTTGAATTATTTGTAGTCTACAATCAATAATGTTATAAAAAATATTTGGGCAGTCCAAAAAGCAAAGAGAAAAGGTTGCTTTATAAAATTCGTCACATCTTGTGAAATTTAAATTGGCACTTAGTACAGCGCGCTGAACCATGTATCAACCAACATCAACAATGCATGTACAAGAGCCAGTGTAGCGCTTGTATGGAGAAATTTCGTGATCAGGTGTAAAAAAGCTGCCTATTATATATCATTTTGGTCAATAGACAAGTACTATTTAATTTTACGGGTCGGCAATGCACGAGAGATGCTGCTGGTGTTATGAGCGTCCGGTAAATGCTTACAAGCAGGTGGTCCGTATGTCTGTTTGCCACCTTAATGGTAAGTATAAAAAAACATTGTTATTAGACATAAACTTGTATTAAAGCAATGAAAATACGTCATTACCCAAATGACATTCATGTTTCAGAGGCAATTAAAACCCTTGGGGACCCTTGATTGCTACTTTAAACATTAAATTGAATTTGCTGTTAAGATGGTTTTTTATCGCTGAGATTACATAACAAATATCGAACGATAGGATTTTTTAGAAAAAATAGAGCTTCATCTTCCTCCTGTCTTTATCCCCACAAGTAGGTGGGGTAGGCACAGCACTATTCCCGCCTCCCCTGTATCACCCGTCAACTCATTTACACAATTTCTTCATCGGTCTATCCCTACACCTAAGTCTATCCACATTCATATTTAGAAAAAGAGCAATCGTATTTATTTTACTTTTTTTGCATAATATTATGAACACTTCATGAATAATACAGGTTACAGTTAAAATCGGTATTTTATATAACCAGAAATAACCATATCACGAAATTCATCATGCAGTACTATTGCTCGGCTCCCGGGCTACGCAGTTACCGGTAGCGACCCACACCCACACCCAATCATTTCGCGCTCACGAACTGCGAAACCGCTCACCTGTTTGTTCTGTTCTGGTTTCCTCGTAAATATTTTGATGGAAAAATTCGCAGAAAACACGTGGAGGAAAACATGATACTAAATTCTATATAAAGGGTAGTTCGTTAGTACGTTATGATGTGTCATTAAAGTATGAGAGGCGGTGATAAATAGTCAATATCCTCCTCCAAGCCAGGAGTCGAATTCAACAGAGAACACTCACAGTAACTTTTTTTACTCTGAGTGTTTTCTTTTTTTTTTTTGTCGTTTTGAGTGACTAATGTCATAAAAGCATTACTCTGTGGCTTCTATATATCTGAGGGCAAATTGGAGAGCAGATAAAACTATGATATTTGACGAATAATGAATTTTCTTTGTATTAAAATAAATTACTGATAGCAACTCCTCTTGGAAAAAACAGAAAAATTAACAGCTACGCTCCCCCAAGGCAGGGGGAGCGCAGCTGCAGCCCTCTATCGGACAGGATTTCAGCACAGTTTAGACATCTGAGGATGTTACTTAATTTCTTAAATTAGGATGAAAGATAAAATGTTTTCTTCTATCTTTAACCTTTATCTTTTCAATTTTAAAATGCTGTTGTGTATATCAATAAAAAATTGATAAAATATTGTTTCAGGCACTATTTTACGCTGGTACATTTTTCAATTTAAACCTAAAAACAGAAAAATAACAAATCAGCTAAATGTTTGTCACGTGTTTCGCCTCTAAATGAGGGCATCCTCAGGAAATATATATTTGTAATATGTAGTCAAGTGGAACGGCAACACGTCGGCAGAAGACTTGTCAGCTTAGCAGCAAGACTATATATATATATATCTCCTGGTTGCATCGTGTAGAGGCAAAACAAGTGTCACTTTGATTTTTCAAAGAAATTGTTGCTTTATATTTTTCTGTTTTCAGGTTTATTTATCTATGTTTTGTTCCTATATGATTTTTGGACAGATAAATTGTGATTTCTATTATTAGTATAGAGCTTCCACATTGGACTTACCGGAGCGCTTGGTGTGGTGACCGTACAGACGGTTCAGGTCCAGGGCTGACACGGTGTGCGGCAGAGCGCAGGACACTGCCGCTAGGGCTGCCACGCACGCTACCACGCGACACGACGACATCGCTGCCAACAAACAGACAAACATTTATAGCAGACAATTTTTTTCCTATACTGTACTACGGAAAGGTGCTTGGACTTTTTCTCATCTCATTATCAAGTGATGATAAGACCGAAGGTAGAAGCGCACTTAACCTGGAATTCTCAATAAACTGAGGAACTGGCTATCTTACCTCTAAATGCCGGAACACAACGATTTAAGAATTGTTGATATGGCGACAGTATTAGGTAAAATGGTGGTAAAATGCCCAGGCAGACTTAAACAAATTCTTACCACCAACCAAACGAAGTGCAAAATTGTACTTTCCCTCTAGGGATCGAACCCGGGACCTCTGAATCTGACACCAGTAGATGAACCACTATACCTGTGGCGGTTCCTGCGGTGCCGTTAGCCCCAGAACTCTCCCAGAACACTATTCCCCTGTGTTAGATGATTGATGATGACGAGCATCAGAAAGAAAATGCTCAAACTTTATTTTTGTCACTGAAATAAAACCTGCTGTCATCCATTTATTTAATAATTCATGAAAACGCTTAACTAACTTACGCGTGGGTCCTAGTAAATGGATTATAGGTACAAGATGGGTTTTAATTATGGAGCATCTACCTGAGCACCTGATACTGATCACCAACCCGCCAGTCAAGTGTGGTAATTATGTTAAATGCCTGTAGAGCCTATAGTCCCAGGTCTAAAAAGACTTAACAACGCTATTCAATTAATATTTTGTCCATATTCGTACGAAACATTTTATTTTTGGGTATTTTCATACCTAAGATAATTGACCTATTTTATTTTATTCTTGTTGCATATCATAGAAATAGTTGCTGTGAGCAAAATTCAGTTCTGCCATTAACTATCAAAGTGTTTTATGACACGATATCCATGTTGAATTATATGTTTTTTTTTCTTTACACAAACAAAATGTACAATTAAGCGATACAGACCAGTTTTTATTTAATCGGGTAGCTACTACGCGATTAAATAAAACTGTTACTACGTCCGCTACTCGCTGCAGCCCCTGGGATCGATCAAAGCCATTCGTATTCATCGTCCGCACTACATGTAGCCCGACCTAACCAAGCTCTCTCTAAGGAGTTTACGATTGATCAGTGTCCGAAGTCAGCTGAATCAGAATCAAAACCTACCTTTATAAATCTAGCAAGAGAACAGATTTACCCAGTGTTCGGTCACAGTAGTAGAATAAACTAGCTAACCAGTCATCCAGTAAACGTAAGAATGAACGAATGAATGAATGGAAACTAAATTACTTTTTTGATCAATTAACATTAGTTGATACAGTGTATAGTGTGTACTATGGAAGGCCTTAACGCTAACAGCGATTTATTCTTTTGTGGTTTCAGCCGACGATTATGTAGGTTGCGGGGAGTTGGTGGATAGAGGCAGCTCAATATCGCTGATTACTGATTACTGAGACAACACTTGCGATCACCTGCATGCCTATCGTGGTGATTAAGCGGAGTAAGTTTTCCCTTTCCCTGTATCCCTATAGATCCGTGTTCAATAGGACTTATTCTGATGATGATGACTATTGTCAAAAATAACACAACTTCGGAACGTAGGCCGCTCTTAATTGACGGCACTATTTGTTTAGGCTTCGCCCTTTTCAGCCTACGCACATTCTCTGATTGCGTCACATGGTGTACCTAATCATTGACCCTGCTTGACATTCAAGGAGCGTTTGGGCCCTAGGCGATTTCGTTTTCGCTTTTACATAACGTTTGATGTTTGGAGGCGTGGACCCTAACGATACATGTTTACATACACGTTTAAAGTACACATAAAATCGTCTTGTATGTATCTATCTCTCTCGTATCGTATCTCTTTTCTATGTCAGATGACTGTCTGACATATAAAAGAATGAAAAAAAACCGTTTATTTCTACCACCACCAAATTAAATTTACTTACTCAGTAATATATAAAGTCTGTGATGATAAAAATGATGAAAGCCAGCGAATTAGCATAGCTATTCAGCGTGGCAATGTAACTAGTGTCTTGGGCATGCTTCTGGAACAATTGAGTTACCAATATGCCGTGTGTAACGGTCCTTCTGTAACTGCTTCCTTTGTAAAAAGTAATTTTAATTAATTGTAAGTATATTTTGTTTTATATAATGAAGTTAATAAATTATATATAGGCATAGGCGTCCCACACTTCAGCGGAAAACTCTTTGACCCGCGCTGGTTGTCGGTCCTTCGGCAAACATGGCCAGTCCACTGCCACTTCAGTCCTTTATAAACCTTAGATTTATTCATCCGTTAACCACGTACAAGTACGTACTGTGGTACTGGCGCGGTAGCTACCACACCCTAGGGAATGCACCACAAAGTTAAATTAACTCTCAACTTGTACTAAAATTAATGGGATCGAACAACCGCGTGGTTTTCTAACTCCAAGTTAGTAATTAAGCGGTCGATTCTCTGAATGTTCTACGTGGATTTTTAATTAGGATTATCTTGAAGTTAGCTGACTTTGTGGGTAAAGTTGTCACCCAGCTTCAGAAGTGAGGAATAGAAGACAGTGCGGGCTGTGGAACAGCCGGTGTCAAACTTAACGAGGCACTGTTATAGGCGTCTGATGTGGCTCTTATCGACCACTACTACTCGTGTTTACAGTAGGTATTCGGGACCGAAGGCTTAACGTGCCCTCCGAAGCACGGTATCATATTACTTATCGGACAATCAGGTGATAAAGCCTGCAATGCCCTGGGCTATCCCATCTACCAACATCTCGAATGGAAGCCTGAATCCATAGGATAAATATTTTAGAGATGATCATTTTGTATGATCCTGTTGATGTTTATGTAATTATTTTCACAACCAAAACGTTTTTAATTTTGGTGAGTAAAGGAACCCCTCTGAAATTAACACTTTTATTTATTTTCAGGGTCTTGTATTTTGTATTTTGTAGAAATGAATCTTGATCCAAAATCCAATATTGTTTGAAATTAACAACATAAAAGTAGCCTCGACTGCAGCCTTTTAATCAAGTCGATTTAGTCCAAAGGCTAACAAATAATGAGTCCGGTTGACACCCTTAGTGCGGAACCCATATGATGAGGCGTACCTTGTATCTAAATTAACATCACCGATGAAATATCGAATCAAGGAATGGTGATACAAACCGCAACAATTATTTTATAAAATGTCTAATTGTATCACTCAAAAAAGCTAAAGCTTGGGCAAAAGTTCGAAAAAGCTGGAGCTTCATAACCATACATAGCGATACATCACTTAATAAACAAATGTAGGCGTTTACGAGCTAGCCACGAAACGAGCTGAAACAATTTTATGGCCCTCATAAACTGCAGCCCCGGATTAGGAGACTTACACACCGTGCGGTGCAGTTTTGTGCGGTTTGGCCTAGGTGCGTATTGGTCCAGAGTCCGTGGTGATATCGGGAAAGAATACATTTATTTTCTCTATTTCCATTAAATTTAACCCCCTCTGTGGTCTAGTGGTTCTCCCACCGATATCAGATTCAGATGTCTCGGGTTCGATCGCCAAGAGGTTTCAATATTGTGCTTGGTTTTGTTGGTGGTAGGACTTTATTAAAGTCACTGGCACGAATTTAGAAATGTTATGACTGTCGCCATAGCATTACTAAAATGTTTTGTTTTGGCATTTTGAGGTATTATATCCAGTTTCTCATCCTGTTGAGGATTTCAGGTGAAGTACGCCTCCACCTTCGGTCTTATCTTCTCTTAATCGCTTAAAATTGCTACAAAAAAAAAAGATGTGACTGTCGGCAGAGTTAAGGTTATAAAATGTTGGATATGAATTAAGTTCAGTTATAAATTTGTCTGTCATATTTTTTTCAGTTTAATAAACCTATGTAATACGCTTTTAAATGTTTTCAGGACTTACGCATTTCTGTACCTCTCCCACAGCTTTATGCTAACCACAGTCATTTGTCAGGACAGTAGAAAACACGTTTGAAAATATATGCAGCACCTCTAGCGTACAGAATTGGTCCTAAATTTGGCATAGTAAAGTCAGTAAATAAACTGTCCTACGTTCGTCATGCATAGAAAACTACTGATCCTTTGGCAGGTACACTGGGGTGATGATATTAATAACATTTTCTACACTTCACTACATTTTCTTTGAATTTTCCAACCAGTAAGTACATATTTTTTGTTCATTTTAGGTTTAGGATATTTCAAGTTTAATGCATGCAACACTAGTGTTATTGTGTTCACAAATTTGTCTTGAACGAATTATAAAATGTAATGAATAATTCTGATTGTCAACTGTTTTGTGGATTATTAATGAATGTATTTGACATCCATTACTACAAATAAATACTGTATACCTACTACACAATAATAGTGCTAAAGATCCAATAAGCTAAAAAAGGTAATTTAAAAAGCATGTATTGTATATGTATACCTTATGATTCTGTGTTAGTTTTATGAATAAATAATTGAATGATAATTTTGATACCCAGATACTGTGTACCATTTTTTGGCAAAATTTTCAAACACAAAGAACAAGAAGAATTTACATGAAATTATACATTATTTTAAACACACCGCACGATCGCTTGGTGTGCAGGGGCCCTTAGCGAGGAGAAATCATTTAATATACGGAATGGATGTTACTTAGTGGTTTATATAATGCCGCTTTTTATAAAAAGTTTATGGCATACTTTTATGGGGGTAAACCCTCATCTTGTGTGCGATCTTTTGTAAAGGTTCATTGGGTTTTGGACTTATGAAAATATTGCCAAATATATCAGAAGACCCACGAATTTTTGTCCTCGGCGAATTCCTATCAGATCATCCTTCTAGATCTAGACTTTCTAGTGCGAGGATCCTTTTACGGTCAAACCGTAAAAGGTATGATGAAATGATGGAATGGGGCTTGGAACTGGATTCAAGATTCAACCCCCTGAAATACGGAACCCACTCTTTAAACCAGAAATAGCGTTTTCTGATGCGCATTTTTTAATTCTGCGATCTCCAATACATAACGACACCAGCAATCCCCCATTCTTGGTGGATGCTTGTATGTAGGCTGTCAATAATGATTAAAATACAGGTTACAGCCTTGCGACTCGTAATATTCGTCGATAATAGATTAACCTCAAATTTAATTTCTAATCACTTATTTTAAGTACCTATTTACCAACAGTGATTATGATTATGACATTAATGACAGCGATTGCTCTTTATTTTGGGCCATTTATTGTATTAATTATATAAAGGCACAATGGTCATAAGATTAAAAAAGTTATACATAATAACCCTATTAGGGCATAGCAATAGATTGAAAGCGGGCCGACGCTTTGAACATGTACAAGCCATATTAATGTTTAGGTAAGCAGGAGAAAAAAAAAAATCAGAAAGTGTAATATCACTAAAAAAGTCGTTCAAATTATAATAGCAGATTCAAAGTGAAGAAAATTACTAACAAATTGTATTTATTAGGCCTCGTATTTTTGCGTGAAACAAGGCATCAGAAATATTCGTTTATCATAAATCCAATGAAAGAATAACAAATTTACCTGTCCCTCGGGTAGTGGGACGAAACATCGAGTTTTTGTACCGTTGTGTTGTGACCTTTTCTGTGAAACTGATTTAAAGTTTTGCTTCATTTTTGCGAAATCGTATTTTTTTTTTGCTTTTGGAAACTACATCCTATAGCTAAAGCCTACGTTTGTTTCAGCTTTATTGTGTAATGTAGAGACGAGACTAAAACATCCCGATATAATCCAATTTCAATATTTGTACTGATTTTTTTTACGTATAGTAGTATTTTTATACTCTATATACTATCTTGATATATATATTTAAATATACCTTTGATAACAAATATTGATACGTTAATATAACTTTATTGTAATAGCAATAACACAAAAATATTTCTATTATACGTCTTTAATTAACTAGTAGTTCGAACTCCGAACTGAGATCTCGTGATGTCTGATTTGTGACGGAGATTATTTCTCAAATAAACAATACAATGCAAATATAAATATACAAACGATAAAAGACACTTACACTTTTTATACTTGAGCACTTTTTTCTCGAACTAGGTGATCCAGTGTGCAAAAAAGTATTTTCATTCATTAATAGTTTTATAATTGTACATAGTGTTTAAATAAGTTATCTTAATAATTTAATTTAAATTATTTTTAATACAAGCGTTGTTCAGCTTGGGGCTAGATGGCGCTGTGGGACATTAATGTCAAAATACAATAAATGTAATATTGATTTATTTTATCTCATCAGTACCGACAAACTAACTCAATTACATAAATGCCACGCACTATCCCACTAAATATCAGAAATCATTCGAAACATTCCCACCAAGTAACCTCTTTACAAGAAATATTTCCCAAGTAAGGTCCGTAACTTATTAATTGCACCTGGGAGCGTATGTTACTGAAGCTCCTTAGAACCTTAATCAGGAGCGTGAACTGACTATTGACTAGGGTGGTTGACCTGGACAAGATAAATTTATAGCGGGACTCCTGACAAGGAGAAAGGATGACAGATGAAGTAGGCTGTAATAAAATGTTGCCAAAGATCGAGATTGCTCGGCCCGAAAAAATATTTTTTGAGAATACTAGTCCATACTATGTCCTACCCGGATATTACATAGAAGCCTGTTATTCCAAATGGCATTAACTATATTTTGCCAAATTTCATTTAGATCCATGCAGCCGTGAAAAGGCTTTTAACAATCGCGGTTATGATTTTAACCTGCTTTGTGGTCTAGTGGTTTGCGCACCGGTGATAGATCCAGTAGTCAGTTCCTCAGACTGTTGAGGATTCCGGGTGAAATGCGCTTCCACCTTCTTCTTTATTATAACTTGAAACTAAGTTAGATGAAGGCCAAGAGCTTCTTCAACAAACAATAAAAAATTAGACAAAAAACAATCTAAAGCGTAAGTGTGTGTTTGCACACTTGCTTTTCTTTTTTTTCGAGACCACCTTCGATAGAATTTAGTCTCTCGAATGTGGAGAAAAACAGAGTGTTGAGGGGAAGAGGGGGTTGGAAATCTAGAGTTCCTTTAGAAAGGTCAGATAAAAGCAAGATCGAGTGTTTGCTGTGACGTGAACTTAGCACGAACCAACCTTAGAGGGTTTTATAGGTTGCGAGTAAAAGTGATGCAGAGATGGCAAGTCTTTCAAAATAACCCGCCGAACCCATTCAATTTAGCATCTACCTAAATACTTATTTGAAATTGTATAAACTCATCTACTATGAACCCATTCAAATGTAGCCTCTTCACAATTCTGCAAGATAAAGTCATAAATTATGTACTAAAAAGTTTTATCACTCAATTTAGGCACTCAAGCCAAACATTGTGAAGAACTAAGATTTAAAAACCTCGAGATAAAACTTCAGTATCTCCACCTACACAGTATATTGCTCTCTACACCACATGAGTTTGAGCTCAAATTACGCTGGAGATAAAACACTTATACCTAAACATGTTTCATGCTTTGTCTGAAGTAGTTTGAACACTTAGCTCCCAAGTTAATTTAATAAGCTTTGGTTAGACTGGCCGCTTAAACTTTACTCCAATTAATTTAGCCAAGTCTCAGGTGCTTGTTTACGTGAATACATTTATCAAACTTTGCCTCTCCGACTCGACCCGAGAATGTCGTAAAAGGCTATTAGAAAATCACCACCATTGCGATCACAAAACCGCCAACCAAACGAGGATATCGTTAAATGACTAAGATAAACACAAAGGCATCTGCCATCACTATGTGACATATCTTGGTAGCATCTTCAGGTGGTAGGACTTTGTTTAAGTCTGCCTGGCTAGCTACCACCATCTTACCTAATTCTATCGCCATAATAACAATTCTAAAATTGTTGTCTTCCTGCATTCAGAGGTAAGATAGCCAGTTCCTCAGTTAGTTGAGGGTTCCGGGTGAAGTGCGCCTTCACCATCGGCCTAATCTCAACTATTACCAGGTGAGGTGAAGGCCAAGCGCTTCCCCGTAGTACAATATTAAATATATATAAATAAATAAAAATAAAAAAAACTTCACTGCGATTATCCATACACCTGTCTAACGAGAAGGCTCGGTCAGACAGAAGACATTTACATAATTGATGTGTTTTTTTATACAGTAAGCGCTTAGCCTTCATTTCACCTAGTTGCAAGTTATTATAAGACCGAAGGTGGAATAGCACGTCACTCAACAGACTGAGGATCTGGCAATCCTACGTATAAATTAACACAATAATTTAGAATTGTTGTTATGGCAACAGATTTAAGTAAGAAGGTGGAAGCCTGTGTGTCTTGAGTCTCTTCCAGTTTGAATTTCCCCGTAGCTCCGAGATAAGTGCGAACTAGAAGTGTCTGTAGTATTAATAAATTCAGCGTGAAAGCATTCGGTGCTCGGTAACGCGCACCATTTGCGACCTTTCGCCCATTTCCCAGTATCCATACCATCTCTCTTCGCTAGGCAATGCTTTTAGATGGTGCTTTTAGCAAATTGGCTGTTCTAGTGTCAGAATAATACCTGGAATATGGCGGTAAAGTTTATATGACCTGACGCTTTTGCTGTGGAATTAAATGAACACGTGCGGTTTTACGGACGCGTTTGATTTTGTTTTTAAAACGAAACAGTCATATAGAGTAACATATCAACTTTTACTGATTTATTGCTAAAAAGTGAAGTTTTTCGGTTAGAATAATGCCACAGCGAAACAAATAAGTTGTTTTAAACTGTGTTCTTATTTATGGACTCTGTTTCAGTTCATGTAGAGGTAGGTGTAGGTCCTGTTTGCATATTGATAAATATAGACCTGTAGGTCTGTAGGGAGCTGCTGCCCTATGGGTTATCCCAAATCGACAGATCAAAGGTGACACGTGATTGGGCTTATTTAGTTACCTATATACCGTTTGTACTGTTCCTTACGTAGCCCAACTGCTTCCCTTGTTAATAGTTAGTTTAATTGTATATACATTGTTTCAATTAATACCTATATAAATTGTTTACTATACTATTATGTTATATGGTGATACGATATATTGATAATGGTTACTGGTCTGAAATATACGTATACATCATTGCTATTATAAACATTGGTAAACTACGTATTGTCTATATGTCAGAGTTAGATTGTAAGCACCAGTTTGACATATTACAAACGGACGGTTTTTACAATCTCACGGTGACATATACATCACGTCGCATCGTGACACGTCAAACACGTTCGTGCTTACGCAGGTCAATCGAACAACCCTCACCAAACTAAGCTCTACTCCGAAATATATTCAGCCCAAATTTCATTTTAGTATACGCATTGCCCGAAGCGTGAGAATAATTGAATAAAAGCACACACACATATATTTATTGCTGATAAAGGTCGGGTATTTCTATCGAGAAAATATTGTAATTCAATGTTCGTGGGTTTATATTACATCTCGTCTGTCTGTTAGTTATAGACAAATGAAGACTAGGCACGTAGGTACGTGCAGAGGGATATAGAGGGAGTGCGCGGGAGGGTTGTATTAATAAAGTATTTGGGAACTGGTTGTAAACCGCTAATAATGTCAAAGCCTGAAAAAATATGTTACATATCAATTCACCTTTATAAAAAACATAAATCGTTCTTATTTCGATATATTGTTGTTAGAAACGACCACTGGCCAACTAGTGGTCGCTAGCGTTTAACTTGTTGGTTGACGTATGTCCAAGCATACGTCTCATTCAAAGCATTACCGTAACCACGACAATGTACCTAATTTTGAACTCGGTATTGATTTTACATGCGAAGTATGTCGTTGAATCGTCACCGAGTTAGACCTTGGAAAAAATAACCATTAATTACGTTTCTATTCGAACTGAGTCAAAAGGAAATTCTAGAAGACAATCAAAGTTAAACTTTAGACTTGAGAAGTTTAAATATTCACAGATAGAGATAAAAAGTAACTTATTTTTAAGTACTACGAAGTACACAAGCTCTTTATCTATATATAATGCATAACCAAATATAGAGCCTCAAGATGAAAGTCTCCAATCAGTGTGTGTTGCCAGTCATGACCTATGGATCTTTTGACGTGGTCACTAACTATAGGCCCTCTGAATATGTTGAAAGTCGCACAGCGCGCTATGGAGAGAGCTATGCTTGGAGTTTCACTACGTGATAAAATCTGAAATGTGGACATCCGTAGAAGAACCATTGTTATAGCTCTCAGAATTAGCAAGCCGAAGTGCACCAAGCGCTTACCCATGGTACAATAAAAAAAAAACCTCTCCATCCATCTCACGTCACAAAACCCACTTCGTGTCCCACATGGCTCCAAATTAAGTCACGCCAATCATCGGCGGCACGGCGCGGTGCCCCGTCCGTTAAAACAACTGTCTGTTTACGTGGGCGTGGGACTTTGCACACCATTTTGTATTTTTGGTGATAGCCAAGCGTTCGACCACCAGCTGACTAACTTACTTAACAAAAATAGTGCAGCTTAATGCTACCCTGGTGGTTTTTAAGACTGTAACTCTAGTTATATATAAATTATTTACTTTACTACTTACTTGCAATTTTGTATGTCCTAAATTAAGTGTAACGATTGGCTTGTTTTAGTCAAAAGTTGCGTTTAACAGCAAGTGGGCGGCTTGTTTATACCGTCTTAGTATCTTATTAACTGTGCCGTCTCCAAGTTGTACAAAAAAAAATATGTATCGATGTCGCCTTTAAAAATACTACTATCCACTGACTTGGTCAGCCCTTGATTACATTGTGCCATTTTTATTATAATGACTTAAAACTTATCTAGTACCTACTTATAACTATAGAAAAATATTTATTCAAACTATATGAAGGGAAGGAATGAACGGGAAGCAGTTGGGTTACTAAGGACCGTTACAAACAGTCTGTTAACTAAATCTACTTTTAGATGAACTACCTACATTTTAATTTGCATATATTTTGTGTGTCAAACTATAAGTACCTAAATGAACATTATTTTTGTGTACTATTTAACGATGTTATATAAATTCAACAATAATTGAATTTCTGGGTTATTGAACTAAATTGTAATTTGACCTCAAAGCTTCCCGGGGCAATTATAAAGTCCACGATGGAGCGAGATGGATGGAGCCTTCCCAGGTGATGGCTCTTACTGAAGGTATTAGGGCTGTACGTAAGTGAAAAAACTGGCAGATGATTCTAAATATTAGCAGTTCAAGCACTTTTTCGAAGTATGGGCTCTATAGTCAACTTAACAATTTTTAAAATTTCCAGATTCAACTATGTGTTCCTTTCTATTTATTTCCATCATACAAGTGGATGTAAACGGAGTGTACACATTGAAACAGGACTCAATTCACATGTTTACGCATGTCTGAATACAGAGTAAATACAGACTGGATCAATTCGTTATGATGGAGCTTCATTTACATAGTAAGTGAGGCTCGGCGCTTCTATGGTACGTGGGCCGGGATCCGGCCGTGAGATTGTGTGGAAAATTTCGTAATTAGGTTGTAAATTATCATACTGTAACAAAAGTATTCCATCATAATGATTTTGATACCTCATATGAGTGGAAGGAATTATAACAAGGAGCGGCAGTAATGTAAAAATAAATTTCCCACTAATCACATCAACAATAAAAACAGAGCTTTGTAGGAGGCTTCCAATGCTTGACAGTTTTCCTACAAACATCACTTTTGGCAGGCGAATTGTTGAACACAGTAACGGTGATACATATGAGGAAGCTAGTGGCATGGAATTACCTAATGGTTGATTTTTAAGCCGCAACGCGACAAAACCGCAAAACATATCAATGACATCTTTGTGACCAACCATTTTATCCAACATCTTCTTTCTTAAAATTTTAGCTCTATTAGGCATCTTTTTTTATTTATTTAATACAACAAAAGGTAGGGCTTTGTGTTAGGCATCTATGCATGTACCACAACAAACGGTTTAATGCCAGTCTGATCGAATAGTCCAATCAATGAGGGATTTGACAATGACAATAAAACCTATGTCGCTGAAATTTTGCAGCGTAATTAATAAGTTTTTAACAAGTGCGGCTTGCGACGCTGGCAATATCATCGGGCCATCTTGTTTACTTTAACTTACTCACTTTAAATTCGTAGTCTCGTAGAGTCGGACGCCGGGTCGTCACAGAGCCCACACAAGATAAGGACAGGTTAATGTTTTTTCCGATTTCGAATACCTTATTACGAAATATCGATACACAACAATCGGCGGGCCCGCAATCATGTATAGGCAGTGGATACCTAGGTAATCTCTGTATGCGTAATATGCTAAACGGGACTATGTCGTACTGAAGCGGCTTTTATACATGAACCGTGATGACGTCACAGACGAGAGGCCCATCATCATCATAAAGCTTAGCAAGCTGTTGGCAAGAGGAGTGTGATTGCAGTGTTATTATTACATACTCTGGCTGACGCAGTATTTCTTTTAGTTTTTTTTTACCGAGCGATCTTTGCTCGTAAAGATTCAGAGCTAGTTGGAAACCAATATCAACGACACAAAATCTCCGTCTTAGTGTAGGTTCTGCGCGCACATTTATTATGGTCATATGTATTCTGTAAAAATAAATAAATAGAATTGAATATGGAAAATTTGAAGATCGAGTTTCCATTACCTATATTGATGTTATTAGCTATGCATTGCCAATAGTTAGTGGCAAATTTCACTATTTTGAATCCATTGAGCAGGTTCCTATGGTAGTACCTATCATTAGAGGTCATTTTATTTATTTGTATTTATTTACTAAGTCTGTCGCCATAGTAACAATTATAAATTGCAGTGTTCCGGCATTAAGAGGTCAGATAGAAAGTTCCTCAGACTGATGAGGATCTCGGGTGAAGTGCGGTTCCACCTTCGGCATTATCATAACTTGAAGCCAGGTAACATGAGGGCCAAGTGCTTCCATCGTACAAGAAAAATAATCTCCGTTAGCGCACCCTTAATCATAGGTACCTACCTACATCTTGCATTTAGTATAATTGAAGAAGTAACACAACTAGAAAATAAGTAAGTGTTATTAAATAATATATTTTAAAAAGTAATAACAATTACAAAGTAAAACAACCTGTCTTTTTTAATTTAGGAATTACAAATAAATAAAAAAAAATGATTTAAAAAAATATATATATGAGAAACGAAGTAGGTACACATAACCTACAGGAACTGATAACATCATTGCTGACCGGAAATATAACTAAATTGTGTCGCAGGTAATGGCCTTACTAGTTTTTATGGTTTAGATACCAAGATTGGACTTTGGGAACTTCCTGCAAGATGGCAGAAATAAATCTGGTTGGTATTTAAAAAAAACTACTTTATTATGCCTACGCTTTATTAGCTAAAGGCCTGAATCATTAAAAACTTTTACAATATCTTTTTACTTTATTTTATAAGTTAACGAACAATTTAACCAAGCGCAAATCTAAAATATTCAAATTTTCTTAATAAAATTAACCTTGAAAAAGTTCAAGGTTAATTTCGTTTCGTTTTGCAGATTTAATGGAACGGACTTTTCAAGCACCTATCTTTTAAATTGAACCGTTCAAGCGAGTGTATCTATGTATTATGGGGGCTGACTGGACTAGGCTCGTGCGCCAAGGACCTATGCCGTAAATAAAACCGTATTTTTTTAACCGTCTCTGTGGTGTAGTGGTTCGCCCACCGGTGTCAAATCCAGAGGTCTCGATTTCGAACACAAAAGGAGTACAATATTGTGCTTGGTTTGGTTGGTGGTAGGACTAGGTTAACGTCCGTCTAGTATAAGCCTTCAATTAGGCTAATACTAGGCATGTCATATATGCATACATAATTGTTAAAAAAAAAAAAAAAAATTAAACTTGCATTGCGTTTTCCGTCAAGGAATCGTCCTATTATAAAGCCAATATACACATTATAATGCTACTTGCGTGATGTCAGATCCTATGTACATTTTCTGCTTTAAAAACCTCAGTGTACTGCTGATTTTTGCTTTGTTGTTACTTTTAGAAAAATGACAGACACAAAAAATAATTAGAATTTCACGTGTTATTACGCGATTAACGATAAACTACGTGTGCATGGGAGAGATCTACTACAGGGCTGTGTAAACTCTTGCCATTATTATCTATTTCACTGAAACAGAGCTGTAATAAGATAAAACTACTACATTGAAAGTGCTACAAAGTGCTACGAGGCGCTACGAGTTCTCGTAGCAAATTGGATTCGTAGCACTTGCATCGTATAATATTTATGCTCTGTAAGTAGACGAAAGGAAATAAACCGGCCAAGTGCGAACACGCACACCGAGGGTTCCGACCCCACATCTCAAGGCAAAAACTCACGTTTCTTGTATGGTGAGAAGTCTTTAATTTTGTATTAAATTTTAATTCTATTATTTGTTGTTAAAGTGGCTATAGAAATACACACTCTGTAAAACAAACGGACGAACGGATAAAAAGACAGAGGTGGCTTAGCAATAGGGTTCCATTAGCACCATTTGGGTACGTGGCCCTAAAAAGAAAAAGAGAAAGCAAATACAACATTTCAACAAGCCTCATAGCTCAGGTGGTAGTAACTCTGCCTTCTGGGCTGTAGGTTGTGGGTTCGATTCTCACCCAGAACAAACATTCGTGTCATGAATCTAAATCTTTCTGTGTTTGGGTGTTGTATTGTATGATAAGTATGTATTTAAAAAAAAGTATTTAAGTATTCTATCCGTAATCTAGTTCCCATATTACATGCTACTATGCTTAGTTTGGGGCTAGATGGCGCTGTGTGAAATAAATATCCTGTCCTGTTATATTTATTATTATTATACTTCACTCCGCGTGACGAAAAAATGTAGACAACCTCGTAAATAATAGAACACCAATTAGTGAGAGACGAGGTCGAGTACTCGCAGGTACCTACCTGTACCTACCTGCTGGTTGTTTTTAGAAGCCTACGTTATACGTTTTATTTTGTGCAGAGGTTTTCGTAGCCAAATCTGTTTTTTGTTGGAAATGAACCCATTTCATATGAAAACAAGCGTTAAGCTCTGTACGCTTGTAAAATTGCAGTAGCAGCAGAGTAATATTTGACATATTCTGGAGCCCTACCTTTGATATACTTGGATCTATTACGGCACGGGCCGCTAGAATATATTAATCTTACACTTAGTGTTTTAAAATAATCGAGTGCTAGCTTTTGATTCTTCTGACGACTGTACAATTACGTTGTTATGGTCCCAAATGCCTGAAGAAAGTAATTCAATCTATGAATCATTCGATGGGGACCGTGGTCCAACCACCTGTCTTCTGGTCCCTATCGACGCTTTTAAGGTTGCTTTGGCATGTTAGGTCAGACGATTTGCTGGCATGTAATTTCAGGGACACAGAAAAATGCATCAACAGATTTTTGGCAAGCGTTTTGGCAAAGACACATTTCCGATTCAAATAAAGCAACTAGACATGACACGTGTTGGCCTACGCTACGTATGAAGTTATGAAGTGGTTGATGTCACATAGATTGTATTCACATAAAATATTCATAATTAGCTTGTATCACACACGCGCCACACGCGATTTGCCGTGCCAGTCTCGGTTTACGAATCGACCTCTTCAACTCAGCATGCGTAAAAGGAATCGTACCAGATGAAGAGCGACAACTTACTTCTGTGTATTGACATTATATTGCGATCCTCGATGCGACCACCAAGCGTGGTAGCTATATCGAATCCTCTCATATCTGAGGAGGCTTTGGCCAGCAGTGGGCATTAATATGCTGTTGCAGAAGATCCTGCATATTTATTTTAGTTTACCAAATTAATATCTATACCTTTCCTTCCCACTCCTCTCCCTCCCTTTTCCTTCCCACTCCCCACTACGTTATTGAATATTTTTTACCATTTATAATTGTGTTTTTTATGTATAATTATTTACATTAGGTTTAGTTTGATTTCTTAGATTGAATATATAATATCTTCTTATGTATCATAGTTCATTATGGAACTTTTTGATTTTGAGTTTTGTATTAAACTTTTGCAGCGTCATCGTTCCAAATACAACGTACTCGTATGTACCTTAAAATTTATAGTTCCCAATAAATATTTTTGAATTTAAATTTGAATATTACCAAAAGTGTCTTCGTTTGCGAAATCACATCACACTAATATATTAAAAGTGATAGTTTGTTTGGATATTTGTTCGTTCTTCACACAAAAAGTGCAGATCGGATTGAGCTGAAATTTTGCACATTATATTTTGCTCTAGATAAAGAAGAGACATAAGCTACTTTTAGTCACATAAATCAGTTCCGTGGGATAAGAAAGAGATGTCAAACATCACCATATAAAACAGATTGATCTTTTATTGGTACTTAATGCAAAAACTGAACGTATCGTGAAGAAAATTTGTATTTTTCATTTTTTAGATATTTTTCTGGACCAAGAAAACATATCTGGCTACTTTTTAACCACGCGGGCAAAACCGCAAGCAAAACCTAGTTATGAAAACGTTCTACAACATTTTTAAAATGTACACATCTGCTGATGTAACCGACAAGATGCACTGAAAATGGTTTGCAAGTGAAAAGAAAAATACTTCCACGTTGAAATATTCTCTGTATTTCGATTGCATACCTCTGGCATTGACATTGAGTCCAATCGGAATCTTGTTAACTGAAATTCAAACTTCTTGGAAAAAGAAATACTTTTCTCTTTCATTTCGTTTGATTGGTTCTCGTGTTTCAATTTGGTGTTTTACTAAAATCAATATTAGATTTGTCCACGGTGAGTCCCGCCTGTTGGAAAGGGAATTGCTCCTTCCCATTTATGATGTCATAAACGACTAAAGACCCAATTCATGTAAGTAGAAGCAATCACCTAAGCAATATTGATGCTATTATTATATTTATAGTTTAATGGCGGAAAATGGCGGATAGAAATACTCCAACTTAGGCCTTACATTTAAAGCCGATTTAAAGATTTATAGACTTAGAGCTTTCACCAGAAGTTGATCAGCAGCTATTTACAAACTGCTGATAAGAGAAACGTTTATGTAATTTATATAAATGTTTGTTCCATGTTTGGAAGTTATATTGTAACATAAATATGTTTTAAAAAGATGAGATTGAGATGACACAGTTATCTATAGATTACGGTGAATATGATGAATTTGAAAATAAATTGCTTAGTTTGGGTCTAGATGAGAGAGAGAGAGAGAGAGAGAGAAAGATGGTGTTGTGAAATTTCTAGCTAAATTTATTTACTTACTCCTGCGTATAATCTAACACCGTTAAGTAATGCGATCACCGTTCTACCTAACAAGCGCGATTTTGGCAAAACCCTCCCATTTTGGAGGAGGCTGGTACTAATTATGTTCAACTATTGAAGTTATTTCTTTTGAATACATCTTACTTGTTATAATAAAAGTATCCTTGATGTTTATTTCTTGTTACAAACAAACAGACCAGCTGCGAGGATATTGGATAATATCGACGTGCTTGTTTTCAGGGCATTAAGTTTAGTTATTTAGTTAGTTGTACCCGATACTAACAAACCATAGCCATAACTTATAAGGCGTGACTTTGCAACTAAGGCAGACCTAACTATAGCGTAACTCGGAAGCTTAACTTATCAAGTACACAATCTACCGAGCATGTTTGAAATGTAATTTGGGTGAGTGGTCTTGTCTAGTATATTGTTGTCAAAGCTATGTTAAAAGCGTAATTTGAGAATTGACTGAATATGATTTGATAATTTCATCTAAAGCCAATTGTGTTGGTTTTTGAAGTAAACTTTATGTGTCAATAAAATGTTTTTCTTTCTTCTTTCTTTTCTTTCTTTTGGCACGTTGGGCATTTTTTAAAAAACCATTGAACTCGCGACACTGTTACCTTCCAACACTACTTATGACACATTTGACATTAAACACATTGTCACGTTATCTTAAGATAATAGAACGGACGGGTAAGGACCGTTCGAAGGTTGCTTCTACCTATAGACAGACGGTTGACAGACGTGACAGGTATCTATAAACGTCAGTGCTAAGAAGTCATTGTGTCAGTTGTATTGCAAAAGCAACCCCCACTAGACAACATTGAGATTCAACTTCGAAGAATTGAGAGTGGTTGTATTCGATTTGGGGTTTTTGAGTTTTTTAGCGATAGAAAGTGGCTTATTTTGATTATTAAGTCACCAAATTGTTTTATACTTGTGTAGTGGTGGTGGTTAAATATTAGGTAACAGTATTTATTGAGTATAAAGTACTAAAAAACTTATATTTTAGTATCTAAGGTAAGTGTCCTCAGACATGGAGTTAGATCCTGTCCCTCCAGATCCGGTACCGCCGGATCCTCGACCTCCTGATCCTCCAACAAAACCAGGGTCTAAACGAAGATTACAGGAAGAGTCTATGACTCAAAATGCAAAAAAAGTCGACACCTCTGTTGACAAATCTCAACCATCAATTCAAACAATATACACCCACCCTTCGATCGTTGTTGGTGCTATCAAGGCATACACTGCAACTGATAAGGGGCCATTTGTGGTCCACGTTTCACGTACCGAACCAGATTTATCGGCTGGAACATCTTTGAGACCTATCAAGTTCGGTCAATTTTTGATGACAAATAAATTCACCAATATAACTCGAGATGGTGTAAAACAGGTTGGTAGAAATAAAATGTCTGTGGAATTTATGACAGGTGCAGATGCCAACAAATTTATTGAATCCCCTATCCTACCACTATGCAAATATGAAGCGACAATCCCAACCTATAATGTAACCAGAATGGGTCTGATCCGATCAGTTCCCACAGACCTATCCATGCAAGAATTCGCAGAAGCCCTCATAGTACCTACAGGAGGCATGGTTATTAAAGCCCGCCGCCTGAATAGAAAGATTGTAGAAGATGATAAAGTATCATGGATCCCAACTCAAACTGTAGTAGTAACTATTCAAGGACAAATACTTCCACAGAGAGTTTTCTTATTTTACACCTCTCTTCCAGTTGAGATCTACCAATACCCTACCATCCAATGCCTCATGTGCTGCAGATATGGACACACCAAAGCCCAGTGTAGGTCTAAGCCAAGGTGCTTCCGTTGTGGAAAGGAACATCCTGGAGACAGCTGTGAAGTTACCGAAGCAGAAGCCTCTTGTCTACATTGTGCTGGTCGACACTTTGCTTCCAGCAAAAAGTGCCCAGAGCTTGAAAGACAAAAATCTATCAAATGTGTAATGTCACAAAATAATATTTCATATGAAGAGGCAGCTTCTCGGTTCTCTAAGGTCTCAAGACCATACTCTGAAATTTCCCAAGAATCTTCAACTCCCTATCATTATGCAGCTCAGTCCATCCAGCCTTCACAGTCAACCAGATCTTATGTCAAGACAGTATATGCCAACCCCAAAAATAGGACCACCACACTAAACTCAAAATCATATGATAAAGCCTCACACCGTGACATTGTTGCCGACCCTTCTCCAGCACTTTCTAATGGATGTGCTCTTGGCGGTAACCAGAGCCTTCCTCAGAATGAAAGTATGCTAGAAACTCTTCTTACACTTATAATTAATATCATCCTAACTAACCAACTTCCCCTACCGTCCAACGTTGCTTCTAAACTTACACAGTTAGTTTCGCTAAGTGGTGTCCAATATGGATCCAGCGGTCGTTCTGCAGTGGAACTGCCAGAGCATCCGTGCGAAAAATCATGAACTCACTCATTTAATCTCCCAATTTCGCCCGGCAGTCATTGCCGTCTCGGAGACATGGTTGAAGCCTGGATCCCATTATAGGGTTTCAGGCTACTCCTGCCTCCGGGATGACAGGCCTTCCGGGCATGGAGGATGTGCCTTGCTAGTGAGGCGCACCCTCCCTTATTCCCTAATTCCCCTTCCTCCCCTTCCCCCTGACATCAATGCTATTGGTGTCAGATCCTTAGACATTTCCTTTATTTCTATTTATATTCCCCATCCAAGCTCATCTTTAATAGCTGATCTATATCTCCTGTTTACCTCTATTCCCCCTCCTATAGTCCTTTTAGGAGATTTTAATGCCCATCATACAGTATGGGGACATCATGTGTGTGATTCATTTGGTAGATCACTTCTGGAAGGATTTGATGATTCTAATCTATGTCTACTCAACGATGGATCTCCCACTCGTAGGGTATACCCATCGCAAAACCCTAAAAGTGCTGTAGACCTTTCTCTTTGCTCACCATCTCTTGCTCCCTATACTACATGGCGAATACTCCCTAGCGCACATGGTAGTGACCATTTCCCCATAGTAATTACTATTACAAATAAAGTTTCCCCTCATTGTAACCCCTACCCTTCCTTGAAATATAGACTTTCTGCTGCAGACTGGTCAGGATATTCTGATTCATTAGACAATAAATTAACGCATATCCCTACTTCCTTTATTAAGTCATCCCCTCTGCAATCCTATGAAGTTTTTTTGGAATACATAATTTGTTGTGCTAACTCATATATCCCTCTCAAAAAACCCAATAGGCATTTTAGAATTTCTACCCCATGGTGGGATTCTGAATGTTCTGAAGCTGTTAAGAAGCGTAAAGAGGCTGAACATGTGTATTCTGTGACTATGACTGAGACCAATTTTGTAGAGTATAAAAAAACAGCAGCTCAATTAAAAAGACTCGTAAAAAAAAAGAAGAAACTAGGATGGATAAACTTTTGCGAAACATTGTCCCCAAGAACCCCTTCCTCCCTGGTGTGGAAACAGATCAGGAGATTTAGAGGTTCATGCAATGTGGAAAACCCATCCTCAAATGATCCTTCGTCCTGGATTGAACGGTTCTCAGATAGACTTGCACCTCCATCAGTCCCTTTCATAGATTCCCTTCCTCCCTCCCCATCCCCTCTCCCATTTCATAACCACTTTGATCAGCCCTTCACATTTAGCGAACTCACCATTGCACTAGATGGACTAACTGACTCATCCCCGGGTATAGATGGAATTCCCTATTCTTTTCTTACTAAATCATCAGATAAAGCAAAATTAACGTATCTTACTCTCATCAATACTTTTTTCGAACATGGTATCAACCCACCGCAATGGAAAACCCAAGTTATTATTCCCATATTAAAACCAGGCAAAGATCCATCGGACCCTAACTGCCGGAGACCAATTGCCTTGTCTTCCGTTTTGGCCAAAATAATGGAGCGTTTAATTAAACACCGCCTAGAATGGTTCGTAGAAAGCAATGCTATCTTATCTAAATCACAATTTGGCTTTAGAAAAGGCGTGAGCACGACGGATAGTCTGAGCATCCTAGTTACCGATATTTACTCCGCTTTTAAAGAAAAACAGTATCTGGTTGGTATCTTTCTAGATATAGCCGCAGCTTACGATAATGTACTTCTTCCTGTGCTCAGGAGCAAACTCTCACAGCTGAGTATCCCAGAGAGGTTAATTCGTGTCATGAGCTGCCTGTTGATGGAAAGATCGGTGGTCATAAAATCTAACACAGGCCTACTACCCCCTAAAACTGTCTGGAAGGGCTTACCACAGGGATCTGTTTTAAGCCCACTTCTATACAGTTTATATACATACGACCTTGAATCCTCCGTCAATTCATTTTGCGAAATCCTTCAATATGCAGATGACCTAGCACTCTATGTTAAACATTCATCCATTAATGAAGCAACAGGCAGATTAAATTCCGCCGTAGCCTATCTCAAGGACTGGCTTAGCAACCACGGCCTGACATTATCAACACCAAAATGTTCTACTGTTGTCTTCACTAAGAAAAGACAGATCCCGACGGTACAAATAATTATTGATGGAGATATAGTCTCTCAATTAGAGAACTCCAAGTTTCTCGGCATTACTCTAGATTCTCGTATGAATGGTACTGCTCACCTTAACAATGTTTCCCAAAAGTGTGATAAAAATACGAATATTCTACGATCTCTCTCAGGAGCCTGGTGGGGCTCTCATCCCTACTCACAAAAACTTTTGTATAACGCCATAATCAGAAGCCATTTTGATTATGGTGGGTTTCTTCTAAATCTTTGCAACAAATCTGGTATAGAAAAACTCAATAAAATCCAATCTAAGTGCCTGCGCATAATTCTAGGAGCAATGAAATCATCCCCCATCAACGCTATGCAGGTTGAGTGTGGAGAACCTCCCCTTAGTTTACGTAGACAATATCTATCTGATAGATTCCTATTCAAATTATATCAAAGTTCAAACCATCCTCTCATTCCAAAACTAAACCACCTAAAAAATTTATTTAATGCATATGATACAAATAAATTCCCTTGTCTGCTTCGTAGTCTTCAGCTATACTCTGACCTTCCATCCCCTACCATTCAATTCACATCACAGCCTTTATACCTAACTGCATATGATGCCCTAATTTTTCAACCAAATGTTTTGTTACACTTTAAAATTGATAAAGATACTTCAAATGCACGGGTAATCTTTAACGAACAAATAGATACTCATTATCGAGGTTGGTACCAGATCTTTACTGATGCATCCAAATCATCCCCAGATAACTATGTAGGTGCAGCCGTTTGGATCCCATTCACTCATATAAGTCTCAGTTTTAAATGCCCTAAATCAACATCAATATTTACTGGTGAGTCAATTGCTTTATTAGAGGCAATCCTTTTTGTTAAATCTCATAATCTCAATAACTCTATTATCTTCTCTGATTCAAAAAGCTGCCTACAGTCTATAATCTCTAATCCATTCCGCACAATTTCCCGTTTTCCTATAATTCTCAAAATCAAAGAATCCCTTTTCCAGTGCCATAAGTTAGGAATAAATATAGTCTTGGCTTGGATCCCTAGTCATTCTGGAATCCCAGGTAACGAAGCAGCCGATTCCCATGCTAAAGAAGCCATTAATATAGGTTCCCTGGAACACAATTCCTCCTACACACATGACTTGTGCCTTCTGCCTAAGACTTATCTACAAGAATCATGGTCTAATTTTTGGGATATATCTAAAAAAGTTAAAGGGAAACACTATGCAGACGTACAACCCACCATTCCTAACACCCCCTGGTTTTTCAAGTTCAGATTAGCTGACAAAGCCTCAACATCTACCATCTGTCGCCTCAGATTAGGACACTCATGCACTCCGGTATTTTTAGCTAAACTTAGGATCAAGGATAGTTCTATCTGTGAATGTGGTTTGGACATAGGAACCGTGGACCATATTTTTTTCAGTTGCAATAGATTACGTTGCTCATTGTATGATATCCTCCCCCCTGATGTATCCCGTCCTACTTCATTGAAATGTCTACTTTCCCTATCCTTTTCCCCTTCCATAATTTCGCTACTTTGTAAATTTATTACTGTAAATAAAATAAAACTGTAAAAAAAAAAGTACTTATGTGTATAAATGTATATAAATTTCATACTAACCCTTGATACAATATATATAATATAGATACTTACTAACATTGACATATTTATTATTTGTGTTGTCCATGTTTTAGAAAATCAATTTGGTGATACCATTTTATAGTACCGGTCATATTATTAGACATACTCCCTTAATTTGAATATGAAGCTATCATGACATAGACACTGGCAGAAAAGTGACCCCCATCACTAATTGCCATAAAACAAAGAAGAAGAAGAAGAAGAGATTCAAGTACCAACAATCTCAGCTGTTCTCTTCGGCAAAGATCAAGTTTTCACTTTGGTTGGGACTCCCGGAGTGCCACTGTTTTTTTTTTTGGGTTCCGTACCCAGTGTGTGCTAACGGTAACCTATTACTAAGTAAGCCTCTGCTGTCCGTTCATTCATCTATCCGCCTGTCCGGTGTGCCCTCTGACTCTTATTCAGGCCGGCAAATTAGTATTGCTATTCAGAGTGGCAATGCAGCCAACATGGGCACTCTTCCGTCTAATATATAAATTTATTTATTTATACTGGTCTTACCGTGTGTAACGGTCCCTTAAGTTGATTTATCTTACATGTAGTTATTGTAAAACGTGTATTATTATAAAAACATAAGTATTTTGCCACGAGAATATTCTATTTCCTCCCCCAATCATTGCCCGGGATCGGATTAGAATCCGGAGGTTCGACATTCACAGGTAATCTGATCCGCGTGTGCCTAGCGATGGGGTTCGGGATCTTGTCACGGTTACAATAAAGCAGCTGCACCACTTTTGGAAAATATAGCGAATTCAAGTTGTTGTGTCGTATTCAACGAGTAAAATAAATAAATAAATAAAATAAAATATCAAATGGTCAATCTTATTGCTTATAATTGATCTCTTCCTGACAACTTTTGAATGGAGAGAATCTCTCTTACAAATATAATGAGTTTGTAGAATCCTAGGAATAAGGTAAAAATTTGTTAATAACCTATCTTATTAGCAAAATCAAAACTTATAATAAGGGTGGCGATAAGGGTGTTGAGTACCTACTTCTTTATAATGCCTTTTCTGCCGATGTAGCTCAGTGTGAGTCTCTGCCCCCTCCGGCTCAGAGCATGCATTTTTGCAATATCCGAGGCAATAACGGAATTATTATTCCATTTGTTTGGAATGAAAACTGGTAAAATATCACATTAGAAAGTGAACCAGCTTAACCAAGAGACTGTGTCCACATCCCACGTCATATTGTAGGAGGCATGTAGGTCGTACAAAATGGCGCTGTTACGTTATCAAATTGATATTTTATAGAAATATACGATGAAGGAAAATGTTATTCAGCTTTCTGTCAAAAATACGGTTTTCTTGGCATTTTGCTCGGGCGGAAAGGAAGAAATATTTGTTTTGGGTACAATATCGCAATATACGTTTACTCGAAATTGTTTGAAACTGAGATAAATGAGTAAAGCAGGAGTGAATACGTTTATTCTAGAGTGGCGTGACATGAATTGATAATACTTTAATGCACACCTGACATATAAAACTAGATACTTCTGGTTGTCTTATTGCTTAGAAACGATGGGGATTATATGGCGAAAGACGTGGTTGGTGGTGCTCAAATAAAAAGAGGTCTAAGTATACTACCCAACTAGCAATTGCCATAGGAGCAGTCGCTTATAGTCGTTTTATATGTGTATTGACTAATATTGTACATCCTATAAGGGTATTTAAAAGACATTTTGAGCTCCAAGATAATTTAAACTGAATACAAGCTCTTGTAGACTTATTTAAGAAATTCTAATAAAATATTTATCAGAGCAAAGGTTTAATAATGTATTTTTTAAAGATTTATTGCTCCTAGAACACTAATAAACTCAGTAAAACATCTGAAAAGTGTATTCAATCTTATTAGAGTCGGAAGTAAGTGTTTTATAAGAATTCTGCTCTTACTTACTAACTTTGTTTACGGCTTCTACAAAACCATTCAATAAATGAACGTATTTTATCTTGTCTAAGACACATTACAGTGTAAAAGCATGAGAGAAGACTATTATTAGATCAATAATCTTACAAAAGTCATAATGGGTGGCATTTACCATTAGCGATCAGTTTTATTAGTCAACAATAGTTCTGACGACCTTGAACACATCGAGATTTCAATTGATAATGGGGAAACCAATGAAGAAACCAAAAATGAATCTGACGATGAAACAATTAATTGTGAAACTTAATTGTGAAAAGAATCTACAGTTGCAAAACGATATAAAAATATGGGCAAATAAATGTAACAAACATAGAGAAATACAGATTAGCTACTGCACTAGAGACTAGGCTGGCACAAAAGCTTAAAAAACAATTGGTTCAGGTTATTGAGGACGAAATTGTTCCTATACCAGGAAAAAGCTATAGACAACAATTTTGTCTAATTCTGTGTAGAATTTTTGTTTAAAGTGTGTCAAAATGGGAGTCAGACCTACTGTCTAAAGTAAGTGTTCAACAAGAGCAAAATTCTTATAATTGACTTTACCAGTGTTATATAAGAAATATTAGCTATACACCAATCTTAGGAAAAGGCAATGGGACTTGTATTTATTTACAAAGTGTCACTACTTGATTTAAATTAATGATTAGAAGTAATTTTACAAATTATAAATATTATCGGCACATTTTAGCCATGAAAATATTGGTGTTTTTGCTACAAAGCTAATGAGGAACTGTACTCCGCAAGTAGTTCATTGATATAAAGAATAAATGTCTAGATGTAAGACAGAGTAGGTAAACTGTAAAAATAAAAATACTTACAATTTTTTTGATGTTTTTTAAAACCATATCACCCGCGATTCTCTTAGCATAAGGTTGTGAAAAAATACTCTTACTGTGTAATTACTGAGAGTAAATACGAGGGGAATGACGCTGGCAACTGTTTTAGTCAGATAATTCAAAGGCTAATTGACCTTACACATAATAGTTTCAGACTTTTTAAAGTTATTTTGATCTTACAACAGCATTAGTAAGGTATATCAATAAAGTAAAATAAGGTATGTATATTATAAAGGTATATTGTAAGCTTAAAAATGCACTGGATAAGACCATGATACAACACAAATGAGGGTAAATGCCCTTATAAACTGCGCCTATTTCGACACTTATGTTTTGAAGTGTTCCATAAGAGTAAAAAATATATGGTCTTTGGATATTTGTAAGACCACATTTTGCTAGTTGGGTATAAAACATCGTGATACATCAAAGATTAAACATATAAATCTTTATTTTCTTATCTTTTTTCGAAAGCATTGATGTTGGTCTTAACTAGGACTTTCTAAAGAGGGCTTCAATATCCACTGCTCGACAGAGCCTCCTACAAAGCTGGTATTGCCATAATCATCACGTCCAACAGGCGGATTGGTGATACCAGTATAGAATAAGATAATGCTAAGAAGAAAGCTCCCTGAATCGGCTTTTACGACATCCGTGGGCTGAGTTAGAGGGAGAGATTCTTAAGCCGTTACACCACGGCCATAAACCATTCTCACCTGTCGTGTATACAAAATGTTTACCCTAAATTTATATACTTATTCATGAGTATGGTTTAATTGAGTGTCATAAATGTAGATACAATATCATAGTATACCGGTATTAATATCTCAATATCCCCACACAGTGCGGTGCTTATATACAATGTTACTAGCACAGCATTTGATTGCAAACATAATTTAACATGCAAATTCAATTTCCACGTTCGATACGACGCATTAACACAATAACCGCGTCTATCTGCGTTATATACATCATTCTACGAAATATGTTACAGTCTTGTGTAATGAATCTATATTTGGTTGTTTTAGATCAAGCCACTTAATAGATAATAATGGGCATACATATTGATTACACAATAATTAAAAAGATCATAAAAATTAATACGAAAGTTTTTTTTTAATGTGTGAGCTATAGGTACCTCGAGGCTTGCCAGAATGAAGATTTTATTTTTAAGACATTTAGAACAATGGCCTAAAACTATATCACAATCTAGCCTGCGTAGGCCGATGAGTAATTTAATAGCATTTACTACTATTCTAACTATTCTGTGTCACGTTTCTTACAGTTTATATTTAAGGGGAGACAATTTGTTTATTTGTTCTTCGGAGTAGCACTATCACTAACACTGACAGTACATTATTCAAGTCTCATAGCTCAGTTGGTAGTAACTCTGCCTTCTGCACTGTAGGTTTTTGGGTTCGATTCCCACCCAGGACAAACATTTGTTTGATGAATATAGATGTTTGTTCTGTGTTTTAGGTATTGTGTCATAGTACGTATGTATTGAAAAAATAAGTATATAAGTATTCTATCCGTAATCTAGTACCCATATTACATGATATGCTTAGTTTGGGGCCAGATGGCGCTGTGTGAAATTAACGTCCTGTAATATAATATATGTAAATTTATTTATATATTATTATATTTATCACTATACATTAACTCAAAAGGCTCAAGGGCTAAGATGGCGCGAGCTTTTCTAGAAGCTACCTAGGCACTGGCACTTCCACGCACCTATGTAACACAGCAAACTGCTTGGCGTCGGACTTTTGCAAGACACTGGTCACAATCCTATAGCATGCCAGTTCGTAAGGCGCGACATCCACAAGAAAAACAAGCAATTTATTCAGCCTTCAGTAAGCATTCATACCGAACTGAACAGTTGACATACCTAGATCTATTTAATTATCGAATACCACGGTACACACACAATATACAGGTATAATAAGTATCTTTTGACTGTTAGCAGTTCGGTTTGATGTTTCCAATAATTGGGAACATACCGAATCGTGTTGTTCCACTCACACCTATGGCCTTGGCCAAAGGTAGAGTATGACAATGTCACCGGTACGTTGTTATTAAAGGTTGTAAACAAAGATATATAATTGAAAAAGGTACACTTATTTATGTAAGTATATATGGCTCATAAGCGTCTTAGCCTTGCGATTTACCTAGTGAAGCTCGGAAAGTTGTTATTTTGGCTGAACCAAGTCAAGTCAAAATGTATTTATAAATTAACATTTTTAAGATAATTTTGAATCGATAAATCTTGACTATTCCTACCAACAAAAAGGTGATTGCAATACTTCATACAATAATTGCAATAATTGTACTCAGGCCTTTTTTTGAGAAAAACTAAGCGCTAGTAAATAAAGAATACCAAGCGTTTTCACGCTTGTATTTTTTTATAATATATAATTAGACTCACGACTTTTTCCTGAGTAGAGGATTCACCTCTTTTCTCTACTCAGAGCGTGGGTCTTACTTATTTTTTTTATGTTAGAGGAAAATTGTATTAGCAGAAAGTTATTTTGTTTTAATATCAGACTCGGTATTTTTCAAGAAACCTTTGAGAGCAAACTAATCTTAAATAATTCATAGAAGAATCTGAAATAAAACTAAAAGTCTAAGCTGAAAAGAAAAAGAAAAAGTCTTTCAGACATTGTTTCAAGAGAGAATAACTAACAGCAACAAATTTCATCAAAATTTATCATAAGGTTAGTATTTTCTTATCAAAGCTTCAATATTATACAGAAAATATAACTGTTGCCCTGTTTTTTTGAAATGGGTAAGGTTGACCTTGAGCGTTGCCTAGGCGTTACGTGGGCGAGGATGGGATCTGAGATTTCCCAGAAGCTGCACTGCGTGCTGCTTGGTGCCGGACTTGGCAGGCGGCTGGTCAGAAGCCACGCGGACCCTTACACGTACCAGTAATTAGATCATTCAGCCGTTACCATTCCGTTGTCCAGGGTAGACCACTAAAAGATACCACCAATCCCAAAAAAAAAACTTTGTGTTTGAATATTTCAGTCGTCTTTTGTGAGATTCGCTAATTTATATTACTTATGATAAATGACGAATTTATGAAGGTCACTAATTATTGCTATTCCAACTGAACCGGACCTGTACCTTTTGGTTAGAGGTGGGACTTGTCTCAAGTCCTGCTACCACCATCTTATTCTCAACTCAACAACTCAACAGTCTGTCAACAATTCTACATTCTTATTTTCCGGCATTTAGAGGTGAGATAGTGCACTCTTCCGCCGGTAATATAAAAAAAAGTATCCGAGCAAAAGCGTGTCCAAGACTCTTGCTGCATTGACACGCTGAATAACTATACTAATTCGTTGGCCTAAATAATTGCCCTTGGGTCACGTGTCGCCTCACTCAAAAGCCATTCAGGTTTTTGAAAACACTAAGGGCACTGGTAACCGTTCTTTAGGTAACCCGACTTCCCTTGTACATAGTTAGTTTGATTTTAGATACATATGGTTTGAATAAATATTCTGTAAAGGAATTGTGGCTTTGATGTTTCCAACAAACGAGTAAGTAGTCATCAGGTCCCTTGTACTAGTTACGATGGTGTAGTGAAGTGATGCATGGTATAGTTTGTCATGCGATGGTGACGGCTGCCTGCATCCAATGTCAACTCATTACGACGTGTTCTCACGGACTTGTATCGATTTTTGGCAATGTTCCATCATTGGTTGGTTGCCGTACAAAGCCTCGGAAAACCTCGGGGTCAAAATGTAAACAATCTAAAAAAAACGGTTGGGGTTAATAGTTCGTTTTTTCCCATAGCGCCATCTAGCCCCAAACGCATCCACTATCCGCCTCTTATATTGTTACTAGATTACAGCTATAATTTTTAGTTTTAAGGTATATATTAATATGGGTCTTAGAATTAGTATTTAAACATCCTGTACAATTCTTACGTTACCTGAAATAAACTTATATTATTATTATTATAATACTTTTAGATTTACTCATACATCAGTGTTTATGTATTAAATAGGTAATGAAAAGTAACAAAATATAAAATACTAAGTATCATGGAACCGCTTTGCACATGAATCATTTCAATATTGACCTACTTTCAATAAAATTGATATGAAGTTTCTTCTGATGAAAATTAAACACGGAAAGGTATTTAATTTTCCAATTTGCCTCAAAGGTAAAATTGAATGTTCCACTTCGATGACGTTCAATTTATACCTTTTAATATCCATCATATTATATTTTTTGCTTTTCATTTAAAATTGAACGACATTTTCCTACGTGTATTTCCTCTGTACAAGCTTAATGGTAAATAGAACAGCAGGGTTATACAGCAAACACGAACACCGTAAAAAAGTTTATACCACCTTTGTGGTCTAATGGTTTACCCACCGGTATTAGATCCAATGGCGCCGGGCTCCGTCCCCAGGAGTTTACAAAATTGTACTCGGTTTATTTAGTGGCTTGTTTCAAATTCGCCTGACAGGATCGTACATAAGTATGAAATCATAACGTCAATTCTAATTGTTGTCTTCCGGCATTTTGAGGTAAGATAGCCCGTTCTTCAGTCCGTTGAGGTTGCCGTGCGAAGCTGCTTCCACCTTTGGCCGTTTTATAACTTGACACGAGGTGAAATAAAGGCCAATTAGCTTCCATTTTCACGAAGAAACTTCCCCTTTTTACTCCATGTCGTCATGAGTAATTATTACATTTTTTTCTATAAGTATTAAATGATTTAATCTTGCAGACCCTAGTTTGCAAGTTCTACGGGTCGAGCCTTTCCAGAGAGAACTGGCTCACCTACGAAACACTGTGACCTTACTTGCCTGTGCAAGTATGAGGTCAAGGGTTCAAGAGGTCATTTCATGTAAAAAAAAGGAGGATGAAATACCTTAAGTACTAACTTACCAGCCAGCTGGTTGGGCAGTAAATGTGGCAAACAAACACACCATAGCATATTTCAGTTCTTTAGTACTACGCTTACGTGTCTAATCAAGGGAGCGGGAAAATCGATGGAAACTGTCTACGCGGGCGGTCTATTTGTGTACGCTTTCAGATTTTTCGGAACTCCAATGTACCTTTATTAGCCTGAAAAGCTGTATGTGCCCTGGCCAAATATATGTAGTAACTACCTTTTGCCCGCGGCTTCGCTCGCGTTAAGAAGTATTTTTATTAATTAGGTATAGTTTTTGCGGCTTTACTTTTGTTTAGCGTGTGTAAAAAATTAGGGCCTACAAAACTTAGAAACGACAGTACATTCTTCAACTTCACCATTAACGTTCAGATTTTCTTTAGCCATTTTAAAAAAGTCTAACCGACAAAACCTATACTTAAACCAAACGCAAACAAAACAAATGCCAAATACAAAGCAGAGTCTATAACCAAAACTACTAAACCGAAATAAAACAAATGCAAAATCTCAAAATCCTTTCTTAGGGGATGCCTACGTCATAGTAGCTTTATGCATGCAAAGTCTCAGCCCGATCGGCTTAAAATTGACATAGTTTCATACAAACTTTCATCCCCTATTTTATCCCCTTGGGGGTAGAATTAATCCAAATCCTTTCTTAGCGGATGCCTACGTCATAACATCTACCTGCATGCCAAATTTCAGCCCGATCCGTCCAGTGGTTTGGGCTGTGCGTTGATAGATCACAATGTCAGTCAGCAAGTCATCTTTGAGTTATATTTAGGTTTCCGTCCTTTCGTACGAGGCAGCTTGTAGCAGACCTTGATTGCCATGGCAGAACTATAATTTCGTCGGTACAATGCCGTTTTAACCGATTATAGGATGGGAGTAGCATTCACCTGAAAACTTATCACCAACCCAATGCTATCGCCAACCCTATACGGATTGCTTACAACCAATCCGTCAATGCTTTGCTTAGGCTTTTGGGGAAGCTCATGAATAGTAGACTTTTACAGGCTGTAACGATGATGGATCGTTGTACCCAAAACATGGATTTTTATATTTTTTTCTTCTCTCCAATATCACTAATACCTTTTCAACCAATTTTTCGCGGCGGTCAATGACGCAAAGGCCTTCCATCCTTCCAATTTGGTCACAGATGTCATAAAAATCAATTAAAGAATTTACCAGTTAAAGGGCAAAAGCCTGAATGCTAGACAGCTGAGCTGTCGATCACGGTTCTGCCCCACCGTCCACCTGCTTAGACCGAGAGGGTGAACCGTGAAAAGTATTTTTTTTTGCAACGGCTCACCTTTGTCCACCTATGTATTACTTGGGAAATATTAAATTTCCACCTTCCACCTCGTTATCAAAACTTTTCATGATTATGAAAAAAAAAGTATATTGGCCTATTTTAAATAATTTGATGACATTGACTAGACGGTTTACATTCCGATTTTCTGATTTCCTACAGGCTTTCAGCTTAGCCTAGTCACCTGAGACTTTTACAATTTTTTTTAAATAAGGATAAAGGATATATGATTTTGCGCATGAGATTTGAATATTTCATTAATTTATAAATAATTCTCATTTTTTTTTTAATTGTACGACGGGGGTTCAGCGGGGTAAGCGCTTGTCCTTCATCTCACCTAACAAGTTGAGATAAGGCATACATAAAATAAAAAACTACTTAAGTCCTTAATACATTAATTAAGTGTCATATCCTGTGTAATTCTTGACTAATACATTAATATAAATATGACCTGCCAATCGTGGTGATTATAGCAAAGCCCTCCGATTCATGCATAAAGGTCTGTCCAGCGGTGGACATTAATGCGCTGTTGTAGGATGTAGAGAACCTTTCAATCTAGACAATTATAAAAGCAGATATCAAAGCTCCCGTCGGAACAAGCCTTACGGCTGTTCCATTAGCCGCTATAGGTCAGTAGCCGCTGACCGGAAGAGAGCTAACGATGGCAATGGCGGCGTGGGCGGGCTGGCCAGCTTCCTAATTTGCTTATTCAAGCTCCCTTCGTGTAGGCATGTAGAATATTTGATGATGAGGTTTGTATTGACAAACACCACAGCTATTTTGCCTAAAAATAAACTTAAAAATTAAAAAACTTATTCATCAAAATGTCGTGAGAAAATATTGGACCTTGGAATTTAGATTATTATTGGATTGGATTTTATGGTCCCGTACCCAAAGAATGCTATTACTAAGCCGTTGCTTTGCATCCGTCCGGCAAACGGACGGATCGGAAATGTCTGTCAGCGGACTGGCCCATACAGAAACGTGATTCATTGAAAAATAAAATAATCGATTTGAGCATTTAAAAACAAACTAAGAAAATAGGGAACGTATTTTGCTTAAACCAGCCAACCCGTGTTTAGTCGGGAGTGAGTTTTATTTTATACAGTACTGCGTCGGAGTGGGTACTTCAGTTGTTCTGAGTAAAGCACAATTCTTTATTTAAATTTTCCATTACAGTAAAAGCTTCGAGGAAAAATCTCAGACTCCTTTTTTTTGTAAACAGCATCATATTTACAGTAAGTACCGCTTCACCGAAAACTCTTGTTAAAGAGTGAGTAATAGAGAGTAATAAAAGATTTAACAATGACAACATTATTTTTCTTTTATGATTCAGCTCTTAATTTCAGAACTTGCACAGGCAAGCGAGAGGTCTACAATGGAGCGAGCCTGCCCAGAAGGTGCCTTCTTTACTTAATTAACTCTCTTCTTTATAATATTATGGTTGAAACACATCAGAAATAAAGGCGATTCCAAATTCTTGCAAGTATCGCGAGTAACATTGACTGCCAGCTGTCAGTATACAAATATATTCCTACAGAATTATTCATTAAATTGATAATCCGAATTTCGTGCAAAACGGGTTGCCGTTCTTCGTCTGTATGCGTGTGCAAGTCATCTGGGAAAACTCGCTCCATCGAAGATCTCATCCCTGTGGGCTAGAGTAGATAGAAAAGTTAGCCTCAGATAAAAAAAGGATTACGCACCATCCACCTGAATGTCTTGCCTAAAACTCCATCAAAACGCACCGGAGCTTGACATCAAATACAAATAGCAACTCTGGGGGTGAAATGCAAAGATACGTAAACAGAAAACGAGTAACTGAATAAAAACTGCTACTCCGGTAGAACGTAACCCATGATTTATTCAAAAAATACTCAAGCCTTTAATTGGCCATCGGGCGTGCTAAGTAAGCTTTTTATGTTCACGTGTGTTCACAATCAAAATTAAAATGCCCATAAGTTTCGAAATATAACTCAGGTGACTAACGTCGTCTGGTTATAATTTGAAGTACTAGTACAAGTACAAGTATTAATTTGAAGACTGCTGATGAAGGTGCTGTAGACGTAGACGTGACTCATTTATTAAATGAAGGTTCTGTAGTAGACGTGACTTATATACGTTATCTTAAGCCAGACCAGTTTTATAATATTTAGAAAAGAACTGGTTGAGATATATTTGCAATTTTGAAACTCACTTTTACTACAACACTTTCACTGTTACTACTATTAAATTTATTGCATTATCTATAACTCATAACATATTGTTCCCACTTACACACCTGCCACTTTTTTTTCAAAAGCGATATACTAGTAGTTCGCCCCGAACTGAGATCTCGTGATGTCTGGTTTGTGACGGAGATCATTTCTCAAATAGAACGTAATTAACAAACGATAAAAAATGTGCTTTCATTACACCTTTCTCATCTTACTTAAACACTTTTATCTCGAACTCTCTTTATTCACCCGAGTGAATGGAATCCTCAGTTTGTTGAGGATTCCGGGTGAAGTGCGCCTCCATCTTCGGCCTTATCTATACTTGTTACCAGGTGAGCTGAAGGCCAAGCGCTTCCCCGTCGTAAAAAAAAAAACAATACACTAACTCAATCAAAAGGTTTTACAGCCTTCTCACTGTTTTTATTGTTGGGAAATCCGGCACTGTATGTATTTTATTTAAATGGAAAGTCTGCAGCTATATTAACAGAATAAGATAGGTAAAGAATAGAAAAATAAAACCAATAACAGACATTCACAGATAAATAATGCATGTATGTGTATGTATGTATGTGGCAATGTTTGTGACGGCATACCTCTCGAACGAATTATTCGATTTTCATGAAATTTATACAAAACAGAAATAACGTAAATATAATTTGATTGTCACGGGGGATGTTTGATAAAAGTTATATGGTGTATATAATAGTGTAAGTGAAAGTGCTACTTCAAAATACACAATAACGTTGTGTCTCCCCTTAAATATAAACTGCTAGAAACGTGACATTGGAAAAATTATATTAATGAAAGTGTCATTAAAATAATTTCTTTTTTAAAACAAAGTTAGCATAAAATTACTCATTATAGTTAGATAGGCTAGATTGTAATAGTTTTAGAGCATACGTCAATTTAATATGCACTAAAGAATAAAAAATCAAAAAAATGTACATGGAAGCTGCTGCCATATTAAGATCTGAAAGATATCTAAGTTATACTATCATACCATAATGTGAGTATACTCATTTATGTTGAGAGTTAGACAAAATATCTCTCGATCTTCATGAGGGCTTTGGTCAAAGGGTGTGAAGTTCATATCATTTGCGGGACGCCTGTCACGTGAGCCAGCGTATCGTTCACATAATCAACAAGCCTGATAGCTCAGTTAGTAGTAACTCTGCCTTCTGCGCTGTAGGTTGTGGGATCGATTCCCACGCCGGACAAACATTTGTGTGATGAATATAGATGTTTGTTCTGTGTTTGGGTGTTGTATTGTATGATATTTACAAAAAAAAAGTATATAAGTATTCTATCCCAAATCTAGTCATCTAGCTAGATGGCGTTGTGTGAAATTAACGTCCTGTAATATTTATTTTATTCGTATTTTATTCGTAATCAAGATCTAAAATCCAGTACAGCATTGATCTAGCTGTGTTAGTATACCTACAGCATTGTGTTATGCTCCCCCGTTCCAAGAAACGAGAACATCTTTATAGATAGCTTTTGCTTTAATAAAAAGGAAGCAAGGAAACATCCGGCGTCTGTAGTTGAAACAAAAGGTTTCCGGGAAATATAGCTTGAAATGTTGTATTGGCGCTTTTAATGTTTTTGACTCCCAAATATATCGAAAACAGAGATTTCGGAAATCAGACCCTCAAAGTTTCGTTCGCCCAAACCGGAATATTTAATGGTATTTATGTACTACGTTAAGGTACTTCACTTTTTACTAATCCATATAGATTCTAGTTATTTTGGACTAGGTGTGCTTTACTGTCAGAGTTGTGTGTCGTCCCAGTTAGAATTAGTTGGTGGAATTGTCTAATTATCAAGACAAAGCTTAGGGTAGTTATTGAAAACGTCTCCACTTTTCTACGGTAGCTCCCTAGTTACCAGTCTGCCTGCGACCACGGCTGGTCCTATCCCGCCGAAATGTCGTGAAAAGGAAAAATACGAAATAAATACCCTTCCCTACGTTTTTAATTATATATGTTATTCTGTTGAATTTTTGTTTCTTATTTTTAAGAGCAATGCAGATTAGAAATTGGATTCCTACCAAATAATTATTGACTACAAGTAATTGTTAATAATACAGAAACAATAATGTAAAATTAAACTAACTCACAGGAGAAGCAGTCGTGTTACCTAAATACCAGTTACATACGGTCTGTACTCAACTGATCCAGTCTCATAGCTTCCCTTTCCAGATAATATTAGATGTAATGACTTCAGATCTCTAGCAGCTTAGCTTAAAACACTAATGTTGTTAGCAAGATTGTGCGTCACTTATCTCAGATATATTTTCATCCGATTATGTAGTTGAAAAAAAGCACTAGCTTCTTTATATTCACTGTGGCATAATGTAGGTCTCTGAATAATTCACCTCACTATACAGAGCAGATGCTTCAGACGTTGAAATATTATTTTTTTAGCATTTAGATACTTGAGAAATGGTGTGATACTAACAACCTCGATGTTTTGCTTTTATAAAACAAAGAATACGGCTCGTTTCTTGTGAATTGTATATAGTTATAATTGTGTACGTCGTACAATAAAAAAAAGACTGTACCACCGATGAAAAGGCTACCTTGAAGTCCGATCTCTAGATTGTAGTTATCCCGAAGGACAGACACCGGTAATGAGCTGCGATGCTCTGTTGTTGCTCGTATTACAAAGGTTCACAAAAGGTTTCAAAACGATGGTGCAAACAATGGTTCGATAACGAGGTAGGATGGAAGTGATCTGAGCGTCTTTGATCATTTGCTTGAAAAGTAGATACCTTGCTATCTGACATTGGTTTGAAATTCATGACCTAGATATGACATTCTACAGCGTGGTAAAATAATAAAGGTAGGTAATAAGCAATACAAGTCCCGTAACCATGATTTTATTTTCCCATTAAATTTATTAATATAACTACACATTTTGCACAACGCCAGCTAGCCCCAAACTAAGTAAAGCCGCAAAGCTTATTTTTGTAAACAAACGCATGATAGGGTTTTATCTATGAATTTGTCGTTTTGTAGTACTGGTCATTTCGAATAAAAACTATTTCTGAATGTATATGAATTCTTATTTCAAATTAATTTTATTTTTAAAACATGACATTCTATTTTTAAAATCAGTCTTTTGTATTACACCCAAACACAGAACACACACACTCATCATTGTGTTCACCATTCAAATGTTGGACCCAGGTGGGAAACATATTACAACGCAGAAGGCAGAGCTACCTACTCTCAACTGAGCTATGAGGCCAGTAGGTTGTGCTATGATATTAATTCCATTTGTGAAAAAAATGACAACACCAGTATGACGATAAAGCTTGGCAATAAGTTACCCGTAACCAAGATCATTCCAATAACCAGTGTCGGAATGAGACCATTAATACAATTAAACCAACAATTATCACTGAATATTTGAATAATCAGCCCCTTCCAGGGCAATGGGTCAAGGGCGCGTTTGTGGAGACGTGGAATGTTAAGGTATTAGTAAATAATATAAGCTATTGTAATGTCTTCGTCGCGATTTTGAAAGCAAATATGCGTATCTTATGGTATTTTAAAGCTTTCACGAAGAATACATTATTTTTAACCGACTTCAAAAAAAGGAGGAGGTTCTGAAGTATCTAAGGTCCGTCATTTCTCAACCGATTTGTTTGAAAATATATGATTCCAGATTCGTCCAATAGAAATGTTATCAAAATCGGTCGAGTAGTTTGGCTTTTAAATCAAAAATCAGGATTACGTGAACGAGAAATCGTCCCCTACACTGCACCGTAGTACGAACCGATTCTCAACATTTGTTCAGGTCATCTGTATTTATCTTCGTTCCCACCATTGCGTAGATGTTTCCCTGAATCCCTGAATTTATAATTATAATTTAAGTTTTTTTGTAAGTGAAACAAATGAATAGGTACTGTTTTAAGGACTCTCATGACATGATCGTCTTCAAGACGAGGATCGTGATGAGTGGGGTCGGTGGTGTGACTACCTCCTACTAGCTACCCCAGGCAACGGAGTCGCTAGCTTGCAGTTACGACTGAACTATCACAACACTGGCTGGAAATAATAATGATAATGCCGGATAGAACTAATATTCGCCCGTCTTTTCCTTAACTTCCCAAAGTAGAACAGAGCCACAACTCAATTAAAACTTTATCTCCATTGAAAACAGAAGCCAGACCTAGATCGCTTTAGAATCTAGGTTCAGCCGGAGCTTAGGATATAAATAGGTATTGTATCGATTGACCCGATTGTAGACCGTTTCAGTTAGGACTTACGTGAAAGCCTTCTATTGAATATTTAATACCAAGTAAGTATGAAAATAAACAATTTCAGCCAGAAACAAGTTTGGCTATCTTTGACAGAACCTCCTCCAAAATTAGGGACTACCATAATCACCACGCTTGGCAGGATTGGTTATCAAAGTAACGGTATAGATACTGTACTACCCTAAATGACCGAGTGAGCGAAGCGAGCGAGCGTCACAGTTTCGAGATTGGCCAAAAATGCTTTTGTCCGCTGTCTGTATGTCGGTTTATTCTCGTCCACAGGTCGCATTTTTCAACCGATTTTGATGAAAATTGGCACACATGTTCCTTGATTTATTCAAAAAATTCTACGCAAGATCTTGTGAAAAAAAATAAACAAAAGGGGGAGCGGAGAGGGAAAAAGGAGAAGCTTGCTGTAGCGTGATTTATCAACGGATTTCAATTAAATTTGAAAGACGCACTAAAGATTTAATTCTACTCGAGATGTTTTGGTGTTTTTTTTAGGAAAATCTTTACCTACGTTTTCTAATCACACTACGCAGTCCTCTCCGCGTCTACGGATTTCCAAGCTCGATCTCCTTAGACCAAGGGAACGCGAGTATTCGTTAAAACTTATAGCTACCTCTATTTGATCAAAAATCTAAAAGGAAAAGTGAAAGAGGAAAGCATCGGTTATATTGCATGGTTATAAGGGCTTGCGAGGTCTACTTTTCTTACAGAACCACTAGTCTAAATGTGTAAAGTCATCGTGTAGCTGACTGACTGAATGAATCAATGTACAGCCTAAACCAGAGGTTCTAGAGATGTGGAGGGGTGCACTGAGAAAGGATTCTAAGAAATTCCCACGGGATGTTGGGAACGAAATCCACGGTTGACTTACTTTGTGCAAACTTTTTTAATACTTTTAATAGGTTTTGAAGTACCTATATATGTAGATATAGCGGAAAACACATTCTAATACGATTTTAATAACCGTAATTGAAAAGCTTTCATCATAACGACCTAGCTATTATCGTGTACGGGCCCCGTACACGATAATAGCTAGGTCATTATTATTAGCTATGTTTTATATGATTTTGAGCTGGTGTCATTTATCATGTTCAGAAAATTTACGTCAATCTGTTTTAATGTTACTTGTCTGCCTCAGAAGGAGGGTTATGTTTTTATAGAGTATGTATGTATGTTTATTTGGCAAGATCTAAAGCCTTAACGGCTTGATGGATTTTACTATGTAAGGTATTGTGTGGTTTGTCTAAACTATGGCAGTGACGTAGGCTGTATCATTTATATGGGAGTTGCGAATCAAAATCAAGAGGGGGATACAGATATACGGGTGCCTAATAAAACATAGGAATATACTAATTCTAAATATACATACAATTCTACTTCTCAATCAAATCAAATCAAAATCAAAAAGACATTTAATTGCAACTCTTACACAAAAATCAACATAAAAATAATAATAAATAGAGACAAAGAATAAAAATGTATATTAAATAGTTAGCACGCATAAAATTGCAAAAAGGTCTTAACTCAGCGTTAAGGCAGGTTCGGGGAACCTGCGCTGATCTTCCGTTGAGACCTTTCTGAGACTTCTGTATACAAGGAAACAGTCGGATTACCTGGGGAACGGTACACCTACAAACATGGTATATAAGTCGCTTTGCGTAAAATAATTGTAATTGTATAACGGATTTGCGCACAAAATACCTATAAGCGACTGTGTTAGTAAGCCCTAACCTGACGGAAGGGAATAGGTTCGTGTTTCAAAGCTCTAAGCCCTTTATCTTTACATGTCGTCCCGGAGCCCTTTATCCTATCCCGATCTTAATTTCAATTAACTACCGGTTACACAGAATACGTCAGTGTCTAAGCTACATCCGTAGGCGTTTTGGAGCGTATTTAACACATTTTGGGGGAATACATGTACCAAAATTAACACTACACAGAAATTTTGATTGGCCATACGCAACGGTAAGGATCGCAGAGTTACATTAAAATATTGTGGCATTAATGTGATCAATAAATGAATAACATTATGAAACAAATATACGAAAATAGATCAAAATTGGATCAAAATGGGAGCCGGTTGCCATGGAAAGATGAAAATAAAGTCCTGGGTTTTCCATTACTCAATTATTATATCATTTAGATTTTAGGTGTTTTGATTTTGGTCGCTCTCATCTCTTAATGGCTGCTGTAGTTATTTTGTAAATACTCTTAAATACCGTTACTTTTATTGTAAGATAAAATAATTTATCTTATATGATTATGGAGATTTTCAAAAATGTCGTTTTGAAATTTTTGAAGGGTTGGCAACGCTCGATTAATGCCCGCTGCGAGCGTTCATAATCAAGATCATTAAATTATTAATTATTATTATTTTATCTTAATAATTTTGAACCGTCAAATCTAATGCCTGTTCGGATTTAAAGGAGGGAGGATATGTGCTCGTTGCGATGTCACACAAGGAGAAAGGCAAGTACCTCGAGTTAGTTCATTTTGCATTGAGAGACAACAGTTACCACTTTACATCAGATGGGCCGTATGTTTGTTTGCCACCTTAGTGGTATCAAAAAAGAGTATCAAAATTGTTGTGTGTAAAATTCCTAGAAACTTTGCTTCTCACACTAATAAACCATGCATAAGATTTCTTGCCAAAGCCACTAATTGATGCCCACAAAGTTAATTTCACAGCTAGAAGCCATTCGAGGTAGCCCAGCCCTTTGTTCTGTCGACCCCCGGCATTAAATTATTCATAGTTTACATAACTGTAGGATGACGTCACACGGAAAACCCTAAAAGCATTTTATCCCCCCGAGTCCGTAATTTAATTAATACTCTTCTTTTTAGCGCAGGCTCGGGTAACTACTTTGTGCAATGGAGGCAAAGTTACATGACGCTATATTAAATTGTTGCCTATCGTTTACCCTAAATTTTACCCCACAACCATTGTTTTATGATAACTGTTTCAGCATTACGGTGGTCTTTGGAACACTTTTGTGCTTTCTTCGGAACATTAGACGCAAGGTACTGATGTTTTAGTGAAGCAGAAACATAGCTTGCACCTATTTAAATCTGTCTCTGACTTATTGTTAATTCTATTAATTGTGCCAAAAGTGAAATGTATTGTAAAATATACCTAAATAATTATTACCTACTTAATAATTATTAAAGAATAGTTACTGTTGTTGTGTGTGTAGTACATTATGTTATTTTGTTACGAATTGTTTTTTTTTTGCTTTATAATATTCCCTAATTTATGCGTACCACCGATTTGTATTTGTTTGTAGTTTATTTTTCTCCTTCCCAAGGTTGCCTGGAAAAAAATGCTTTCAGCAATAGGGCCGCCCGTTATTCGATGTTATTCTCTGTGTAAATTTAAATGTTCTTTCGTTCATCAATAAAAAGTATAATGAAACCAACTATGTACAAAGGAATCAGTTAGATTACTAAGGACCGTTACAAACGGCCTATAGGTAACTCAACTGTTCCAGACCAGTACCAGACGGAAGCGTGCCCAAGACACTGGCTGCATTGCCACGCTGATTTGCTGATTCGTTCATCATATTATTATGTAATGTAGTCTAATATATTATTCATATTTCCTTAGGTTTGTTATTTATTATTGTTGTACCTACACTTGTTCCCTCTATCTTACCTTGTTTCTAGAGACAAGTAGAGGGTAGGTAGAGACCTAGGCTAAAAGCTCGCCTTTGCCATACTTTTTAATTTTAAGTTTTAGGTTTTTGTTAATAATTTTAAGGGTAAGTTCTTCTTATATTTATGTAAGTCTGTTATAAGGTATTCATTTTAATTTTAGCCCTAATGAGTCATTCGCCTCTTAAGCATCCTAGATGGTAATGGCCGCGGCTTGAGAATCAACACCTCAAACTCAGCTCGTGGATGTCGTAAATACCGTATAAGGGATCTCACTAGAAGTCAGTAGCTTTCTTCTGCTTACAATCGAACACATTTACCGCGATCACCAATACGCCTGCCAAACGTGATGACTATGGCAAAATCCTGCAGATTTTATGGCTCTGTCCAGCAGGCGCCATAGTGACCTCGCTTGGCAGACGCGTGTGAGATTTGGAGTTATAGCTGCTGCTGTCTAACTTCAAGTGAAATCTGTCCTTCACCTTTTCCGACGTCCACAGAATAAGTATATAAATATCCACAGGATAGGGAAAGGTCAGTTCTGCCGGGGCCGCCACTTTTATGCAAATACCAAAATAGTGTACGAAACCGCTTCTGCTCCACTGCTCAACTAAATTGCTCATCCAGTTGAGCAGTTGAGCAGTAGGACAACGTTTGTATTACCGAACATTTTATGCTCTATTTTTATCTAAATATAAAAAAGTTCGTGCATCTGACTGACTGACAGACAACTAGGCACTAAGTTTTTTTTTATTATACCTACGACGGGGAAGCGATTGGCCTTCATCTCACCTGATTTACAAGTGATATATACAATGATAAGATCGAAGGTGGACGTGCACTTCACCCGGAATCCTCAACGGTCTGAGGAACTGGCTCTTACAAGCCGGTGAGCAAACAACTATACCGCAGAGGCGGTTAAAATGGTATTATATTACGTTGTCATTGTATACAAATGCAGTTTAATGTCAAACACCACTCTTATACACAACAGTATCTTTTTATGTCTCCAAAAATATATAGTAAAGATACCGGAGAGCAAGGAAAGTAAAAGTTTATTGAATTTTAAAGTAAAACTTAAGGCGTTCTTTGTAGAACAATGTTATTACAGTGTTACCGAGTTTCTGAATAACGATTTAAGAACTATCGCTGATATTTAATTAGGTATTATCAATATCTACAAATGTTATTATGACACAAATTCTCACAACCCGCGACGAGACTTGATTTTTTTGAATGTGCTCGTGAATTTTTGTGTCATTATAACATTTGTAAATTTTGTGACCAAGTGCGATCACTTGAAATACAAACATTTGATTATTAATATTATTACATATTTTGTCATTTAATTACAACTCATAAATTGGATTTGTGAGGTATTTTGGATAAATTCTATTAAATTTATGTTTACTTCTCCATATCTAATTAGGTAAGACTGTAATTATGGACTTATATTGCAAATTGTCATACATCCTTGTTACATACATTCTACTTCAAATGAACGACTCAATTTGATATGTAGAAACATTCCATTTAATGTATTAACCGAAATGATGATCCCGCAAACCTTAACAAAGCTAAAATTAAGTTGGCAGACACCATTTACAGAAATAAAATGTATTCTGCTCTCGTAGCAGAGAGAAATGAGCAAACTTTTTTATTACCCAGGGAAAAGTCTGTTATCGAAGCAACCTACAATCATAGCCGCAAGAAATGGTAGTTTAGTTATCTAATAAGCTAAAAAGGTAGCTTGAGATTTCCTTCACTATTTTTCTTTTATTACTTTAGAACTTTGAACGTGCCACTTTTTTAATTTCTAATGTGAACGACTTTATATCTATATCTAGGACATCAAATCAGTTAGTAAACCAGGTGGCGTGTTTGTCGATTTTATACAGAACTTACTTCCAAAAATGTTATAATGACACAAAAGTTCACAACCCGCGACTCAAATTACTCTAATTGTGTCCAAGTGCGATCACTTGAGATTTCCTTCACTATTTTTCTTTTATTACTTTAGAACTTTGAACGTGCCACTTTTTTAATTTCTAATGTGAACGACTTTATATCTATATCTAGGACATCAAATCAGTTAGTAAACCAGGTGGCGTGTTTGTCGATTTTATACAGAACTTACTTCCAAAAATGTTATAATGACACAAAAGTTCACAACCCGCGACTCAAATTACTCTAATTGTGTCCAAGTGCGATCACTTGAAATACAAACATTAGAATGTACTTCGGTGAGTGTGCCTTAAAGCTTCACTGAAACAATTCTAAAACTTATTTTATGCGATACAAAGCGTGCTCTCTACTTCTTAGTACTCCCCATCACTCTTCTAGTTGCTATGGTGGTAATTTATTTAATTAATTAATTAATTCATTTGCATAAATTTATGATTAAGTATTATGTACATTTAATATTTCATTTTCATTCAACTTTATAATTAATCTTACTCAATAATTGATATTTGTTAACTTTTGAGCACAATGTATATATTTTTATTTATTTTTATTTGTATATTATTATTATGGGAAGCACTCTTTGCCAAAGAACAAGCTTTCTTAGCTTATTTTGGTGACGAGGGCTCAACATTTTTTATGTATTTTGTACAATAGTAATAAATGAATTTTATTTTTTTAATTTTAAATTTACTGTGAGTTCAGTCAGGTTGTGGAACTCTCTACCGCATCATATATTAGGGTTAAACTCGTCTTTGCCATACTTATCTTGTACTATTATTTATGTGTGTGTTTGTAATAAAGTAACAACAAAATCCTTAGAATTGGGAACAAATCACCAGCTTTCTGCGTCTGTGTTTCCGCTTTTATTAGTTGTGATAATCAATTATTGTTTTTATATAGAATTAAATCTTGTTTTAATTCGTATTGTATGCACCTACTAATTGATTGAATATGAAACAATCCTATACAATTATTCGATATGAAAAACATATTATCTCCGTAACCACCAAATAAGATACGTAGAATAACTTATTCCTAAATTGCCTTAACTTCGTTTTGGCTTACACCTCAGCTGTGAATGTAATTGGATTCCAGGCTTACAACAGTAAAATCCTAAATCAGATTTTTATATTTCAACTGTAATATCTTGAGATAAAAGCCTCGTATATCTTTCTGGTACGCCGCTATATCACCGGATGTCACATCTCGGGAACTTCGCTGCCGAGTTATTACTTTGTCTCTGACTCAAACACGTATGTGTGTACATTAAAGAGGTCCCGCAAATCCATCGCGCGTTGCGTTGTGTTCACAATTATATATGAAAATAACGGTGCGTTTGATTGTAAATACTTAGAGAGTACGGGCTATCCGTACTCAACGGACGCTAACTGCTATTATGTTTTCAGCCTATCTCGAGTCTATTGCCTTGTTCAGAAATCAAATTCAGAAGTATAAATCATCGATACATATTTCCTTTTGACAAACTTGCCCAGTTAGCGTTGTACGTCTGTGAATCGAAACTGAAAGGCCTTTTCGTTTTCATACGATTTAATGAGAGCATGAATGCTTCTTGAAGGGAAGAATTATATAGAATTGGTCCCGAGTTAGATCCCCAAGCGAGTACAATATTGTGCTTGGTGGTAGGACTTTGCTTAAGTCCGCCAGGCTAGCTACCACCATCTTACCTAAGTCTGCCACCATGTCAACAATTCTAAATTGTTGTGTTCCGTCATTTAGAGGTAAGACAGCCAGTTCCTCAGATTGTTGAGGATTTCGGTGAAGTGCGCTTCCACCCCTTTGTAAGAATCAGATGAGATGAAGGCCAAGCACTTTCCCGTTGCACAATACAAAAAGAGTTTTTTTTTCTTGTCTTATTTTGTTTTTTGGTGTACAATAAAGAGTTTATCTATCCAAGACACTGATCGTCCGTTCATCTGTCTGTCAGCGGGCTGTGTAACACGAACCGTAATAGGTAAGCAGTTGACATTTTTACAAAGAGTGTATTGGCGCTATAAAAATAAAATAATACAAATAAAATAATAATTAAAGCGGCGTCCATACAAAAAAACGTAATTGTTTGCCTTGAAACGTGGGAAGTCATTGTGCGTGTCTGTACCTGGCCGCTTTATTCTTACGTTGTTATTTTAAAATTTACAGAAAGATATTTGGTAAAAAAAAGTTCCTACTTGTTGAAACAGCGCAACAGATTCCTTTGTCTGCCGAATAAATAAACTACACAACATTCAGCAGCACTACACTTTGATGTATGCTTTAATCAACATAAATGTTTGTACGAAATGTTTGTAGCGAAAACCAAACAGAAGACCGTTCAAAACCGTAAATTTATTTAAGGCGAAGCGTAATTAATTTAAGTGTTTAATTTATAGTGGTGTATTTTAAATTTCATGTAATTGCATCATAATTTCAACAACCTGTCAAACTTGACATTTTAAATGGCTATAATTTAATCGCGGCGATAAAAACGAGGAGATAAAAAGAGGCTTTGTTCAGCTCCGAAATGATTTTGTCAGCAAACAAAGTTAATTAAAAAAGCGAGGATGCTTAAAATAAGAACCACGGGAGGTACTCCGCCGTTGCAACACATTGCCTTTTAAATTACAAGCAATATGTTAACAATGGTTGAATCCATGTGAATGCTAATCATCGATTCAATAACTGAAATATTTTCGGGTCGGTGAACACACCCTCGCGCAGTTAAAAATATTTTTTATGAAAAGTGAAAACACGAAACTTTTACGTTGTCAAACCCTCCTCAACAAAGAAAATTATCCATGTTGATTGTACCTAAAGGTATACAATAAACACATATTCATACAGTAAAAATACAAGTATCTGCTGCCGATCCGGTTCGAAGGCCCCAAGCTCAAATCCTAAGAATAAGTCATAATACAGTTTATTATTAGGGCTTACCTTTTTATTGAAGCGGCAGGTTTACTTGGTGCATGTAGCCACGACCGTCCGGGTGGAGCGCTCGAGCGGTACTGAGCTGAGCCGTTTACCTGTTACTTTGGTATTTTAGGGTGGGGGCGTAGGGGTGGGCATCGCTCGATAACTGACTACTATAGCCGCTTTCTGAAACTATTCGTAGCTTGTAGCTGTTCCTTGTAGTTGTACTGTTACTGAACACATGGATTCGTTGGTACCTCTGCCATGAAATGGTAAGCAGTGGCACTCGTTGCACTCGACTGCAATGAACACAACGCCATCTAGCCCCAAACATAAGTCGAATGCTTGTATAGTATTGTTTAGTACATACATAGGATACAATACAACACCCAAACATAAATCTAAATTCATTACACAAATATTTTTCCCGGATGGAAATCGAACCTACATACTATAGCGCATAAGGCAGAGCTACTACTATGTCTATTTTTATAAAGTTTTGAAAAGTTTCTTAAGAACCCTTTTAAGTATTTTATTTCCAATTTGGCAACCGTTTTAAATGTTATTTTCGATGTACCGCAGTTAAGATTTATATTCTTATATTTATTCTTCTTATTCTTAAGAACACATTTATTTTTATGATCAACTCAATAATTATAAACACTAGAAATACAAGGAAACTTCTGCGAGAACTTGACGTAGTCTATGCGAGTGCTACAATATACTACGAGAGCTCGACACATAAGGTCTACGCGAGTGCTACGAAGCTCTACGAAGGTGCTACAGGTCGCGTAGCACGATCGTACATTTTCATAGAATCTCGCGGACTTCGTGGAGTCTGCTTAAAGCTCTTTACAAAGTCTACGAGAGTACTAGGTAGTGTTTACGTAGATCTCTTACGGAGATCTATACAACAAGACTTTTTTCAATAGTAGATAGGCTTGCGTTTGACTGCTACCTTGCCTGATGTTTACCTGCCTGACGCAGCCTACGATGGAGCACTTTGGCCTAGAAATAACCTTTTCAGTCTTGATTTAAAGACTCCCATGTTACTACATGGAAGTCTTCAAGTTCCACTCATCGTGTTTGAGAAAAACCGTTTATAAATCTGTATTAATAAAGTAATGAGAATTGTATAACAAAGAATTGTCAACTACATAGCGCATCACTAGTAGCTTTCATTACAAGTACGTTTCTATCGTTCCAGCCATCACAGCCATATTTTTATTCGCGTCACGTATAACCACCCTATTTCATCGGCTATCACGCTCACTCCTTCAACATTCCGCCCACAGTTACATAGAAACGAGCGAGACAGCAATAATTTATGACGTCAGTTATTGTTAGTGTTGCTATAATTCTCAATTTTCGTGCAGATATAATCCAGATGTGTGTTTTGCTAATTTGTAAGTAATTTAATTGCTGGTTTTACCTCATTTTTTATTTTCTTTGCATAGGAGTAGCAATACTAAGTAGCTCTGCCTTCTGCTCTCTATATTGTGGCTTACATTCCCACCCAGAAGAAACATTTTGTGTGAAGAAATGTTTGAGTGTTGTATTGTATGTTAAGTAGTATTCACTAAAATAAAAGTGTGTTACTAACACACTTTTATTTTAGTGAATATCCGTAATCGAATTACCATTTATTAAGCTTTGCTTAGTTTGGGGCTAGGTGGCGCTGTGAGATATGAATGTCTAAAAATAAACATAGCCGATGCGAAAGATTGCCATTTGAAATGAACCGTTGTATGGGGAAAGCATACGTGCATTAGTGAACGAGGCCGAAATGATAATGATGATATTGTAATTATTAGAAAAAGGACCCTATTCATGGTAAAATCGCTTCTATTCACTTATGTACCTTTTGATTAACCTGGTAAATTGAGATCGAGGGTCACGAAGAGCAGCATTCATTTTAGAAAAATAATTTTCATGTGCAGGCAACGTATAAACATAATTTTTTTGTTCTATTAATAAAAATCCGTTTTATTTTTAGAATTGTTAGAACATATCATAAAAACAGCACATAAATAAAAGTTTAACTTCGCATACAACACGTAAATTCTTTTGTCTTCTGCTGGAGATTAAACAAAACTTGTAGAGCCTCGGGATCAGACAAACATGAAAAACTTTTAACGGGAAGTTAAACTGGGTCACACTTTCGTTATGTTATCACCAAACTAGGTTTCCTCTTTATATTATATCTGCGTCATATTGATGTCAAAATTGTATTAGGTACACAAGTAGAAAAAGGCAATGTTTTTAAATTTTGAATTTTCAGCTGGTTTAATTCCGGATGAGGTAAAGGATTTTTATAAAAATATTGTACGCAATTTTATTTATTTTGCAAAAGGAAAAGTAAAGTGATATATCTGAAGGATTTCAAGTGGTTTCTCTTCAGGGCCCGTAAATGTTTTACACACACAAGAATTATATACTTTTTCACTGAACTCCTTATAAGCGGCCAATTTTGATGATTGTTTTGTGTGGGTGATCGTTTAGATTCACCAATTAAACCCGGTAGGTGGCACTGAAGACGTAAACAAATAAATCTTACAGGAAGTTAATTTCACACAGCGCCATCTAGCCCCATGTTGGATAGAATGCTTATACACTTTTTTTTGTAAATACATACGTACTATATGATAAACACCTAAACACAGAACAAACATCTATATTCATCACACAAATGTTTGTCCTGGGTGGAAATCGAACCCACAACCTACAGCGCAGAAGGCAGAGCTGTTTCTGTATTGAGCATTCCACTAGTATGTCATAAAAAATCGCAAATTGCGTCACAATTAGGCCATTATGCCGCTGATTTTTAAGTGAGTGAGTGGGATTCTTAAAGAATAGATGCGGGTTTGAGTCCTAGCGCGGATTGTGAATATTTTTTTAGCTTGTCGCTTGATGGCGATTTAGCTGTCAAACGATGTCAAATGAATATACTAATAATTAAATCTATAAAAAAACTATATGACCTGGTTCAGGTATATTTATGATAAGGCTGTTATGGTGACAGACTCATGTAAAATAGTGATATATAGGAAAGGCGCGACTTAAACAAGTTTTATCACCAAACTGAGCACCAATTTGTATCTCCCTAGGGATCACTGAATCTGATACCGGTGGGCAAACCACTAAGCCACCGAGGTGTGCCACGGCTGTTATAGCCCATACGAAAGAACACATTTCTTTAATAACTAGTTGGAATGAAAGGCTATGTCTGATCTAAATCCATTGAGTAACTTAAAATACAGCTTGACGAAGAGTAAAGCATCCATTTACTTCTTCAATTATACTTATCAAATTGGCGTATCTTAACACACATTTTAGCCTCTGTGGTCTAGTGGTTCAATCCCACTGATTTCAGATCCATAGGTCCCGGGTTCGATCCCAACGGGGAGTACAATATTGTGCTTAGTTTGGTTGGTGGTAGGCCTTTGTTAAGGTCCACCTGGCTAGCTATCACCATCTTACCTAATTCTGTTGCCATAAAAACAATTCTAAATTTGTTGTTGCCATAACAACAATTCTAAATTTGTTGTGTCCCGGCATTTAGATGTAAAATAGCCAGTTCCTCAGTTGGTTGAGGATTCCGGGTGAAGCGGACTTACACCATCAACCCTTATCTTAACTTGTAACCAGGTGAGATGAAGGCCAAGCGCTTCCGCGCCATACAAAAAAATAAAACACCTTTAAGGTAATACGGACGGTCGGCTCAGGTGACAGCACCACAATGGCTTTTTTTATACGAAAACCATAGAAACGATCTGTCGTGTTCCTGAGACACGTCGAGGCGGTCGCGGCGTCGGAATACACCTGAGCCCTTATTCTGTATGACCTATCGTGTGTTAACGCGCCCGCGTTACGATATCTGCATGGAATCATCGAATTGACATATCGTACGCCCGCGGTACGATATGTTAAGACACGATTAGTCATACAGAATAAGGGTGCTATCTAAATCAATCCCGCGAATATCGTGAATAGATCCTAATAGATCTCACTGGCATAAAGACAACAGCTAGCTTCTGTGAATTAACTAAAACCTTTATTGCCGTCACCAATCCTTCTGCCAAGCATGATGATTGAGGTGGGGAGGCCATGTTCTACGGGATTTCCGTACGACTCATAATCACTTTTGTCCGAAAATCACTTTCCCACACAGACATCTCATAATCATCACTTGCATTCAGATTCTAATAAACTTAGTTTATTATAATACTCTTTTTCCCGAATTATCTTCAGCTATAATATAGCAATACATTTATACACATCTCCGAATTTAAATATTACTAAACTCACAAATCCTATTTATGATAAATCATAGTAGGTATGCCGAATTATAAACAACGAAATACGAATATGTTTTTACCTATTCGGTTGGAACACGAACTACAAGTATTACTTAGGTGGCAGATCTACATTTTCAGAATGTTTATTTTGCGAGCTCATCAGGACTATTTGATACACTAGCAATTAATCAATGACCTTAGTCGAAAGTGTGATAGTGGTACGTTCAAAACGAATGACAGAACCGACACGGTCGGCCCGGAGCTAGAAGTCCACATAGATGGTTCTGTTAGGAGCATGCTCGTGAAACAAAGCGTAACGAAGAGGTGGCGAGCAAAGCGAGCCGCTGACCTCCGTAGCGAATAAATGACATAACCGACACGGCCAACCCCGACTCTACCTGGTCTTGTGCGTGACATTGGGTTGTGTATATAAAAAAGGCGGAGCCAGAAGCTCGCAAAGGAGGTCCTGAGAGGAGCAAGCCCGCGAAACCTAGCGTAGCAAAGGAGGGAGGTGGCGAGCGAAGCGAGCCTCTGAGCTCCGTAGCATAGCGCAGGTTGAGTGGGTGAAGTGATTCTCAGAGGTGACGAGCGAGCTTTTTGGCGGTTGCTCGTCACAGAAAACATGTTTGCATGCATGTTGCTTGAAGAAATGATATTTATATACAACACATGACTGTTATAATATAAACCAAACTAAGGATAAAGTGTTCATTACTTTTGAATATTCGGTATTTTGTATATTATCGATTATGTTTGAACACTTTCGGAATTTTGATTATTGTAAAATCTGCAATACGTACAAGTGATGTTAAGTAAAATGATATTCGACAAAATAGGTTATGGGTTGCTGAATTCGGATCATCCACTTTATGAGAGATAAGAGAGAACCATGTTCTACAGTGGACATGATGGGTTGCTGACGAGGTCGCGACCGTCGACACTCGCGAGTAGGTACTTTCGTTAGTGTAGTGACTACCATCTGAGCGAGCATTGGTATTTTGTGTATTTTAGTTTTTATTGAATCCGTTAGAGGCACTGTTTCCATTTGTTTTTTATTTATTTTCTTATTGTGGACAGGAAGCGCTTATACGCGTTATATCTTTAGCACCTTTAGACGCTAAAGATCACAATTTGCATAGTAGTAAACACAAAGAAAATAGTTAAAAACAGGGAAACGTGGTAAAGAAATCGAAAAAAAATTGCAGAAGTAAAATGTCTACGACTGCGAATCCTATCTAAGAGTCCGACATCATTTACCCAATTCACAATAATGCATTATTCATGGATTAGATTTAGCACGTACTTAGAACAGTATATACTGGCAAATAGAGTGTAGTTTAGATTGCAGAGTGGCGACTGGGATATGATTTGGTTGAGAAGTTTATTTTGTATGCGTGTTGGTTCTTAGCCTGTAGACGCTGATACACAGTCAACGTTATAAATAAAAAACGAACTTACCACAACATAATCGGGCTGTGAGCGTCTTTTGTCTATTGTTTCTTTTTCTTTCGTGTGTTGTTGACAGCGCAATTCAAACTTTACGAGCCGGTTTGTGTGTTTATCATGTCTTTCAATCATATCATGTTTTATCATGTTATTCAAGGTCGGAACAAAAAAAGAAAGTAGAGCGTACCCTGCAAAGGATGGACTTCTTACAAGTAGATCACATCAACGGCCTCTAACCAAAAAATTTAATTCGTCTTTCCATAATCACCACGGGTCACAGGCGGTTATTGCAGTATTGGTGTAACACAGTTGCTGCTGATCCACTGGTAGACTATATCCCTGAGTATTTTTTACGACATACACAGGAAATAATGTTAAAGTCCTATTCTATGTCGCGTGTGTTCAAATAAAACTAGTATGTAAAATTGTTATTTATTTAATTAATTAATGATCAATCTACATCACAAACATTATCATTATCATCACATTTATCCGCACAAAGTAGCTGTTTCTAACCGATTCAGTAGCGATTCTCAAATATTTCGCACGCGACAATTTCGAGTGGCATGTGTCCGGGTGATATCCGGAGATGTTTAGTTTAGTAAAAAAGGCTTCGCCGACTAGTGACTGCCACAAAATGCCGCCACTGCAAATCGAAAATGGCTGACAATTGCGAAAAACCGCAACTTTGATGCTTTCTAATACACCAGTCCACTACCAGTTGGCAACGGTTTGTGGTTATCAATGGTCGGCAGCAAAAGTGAACTAGACTAGAATTAATTCTATTACAAAAGCTGGGTACACATTACAACGACACAAGATGTAGTGCACTAAGTGTTCACGCAAGCTTCACATCATACTCCATGAGTTTATAGCACATGTTGAATTTATCGCAGTATGATTGCAAGTTTACACGTTAGTGCGCGCCTGAGCACGCTTTGAACACAGGAAATACGACTCCAAGGGACGTTAGCGAAAGATTGCAACTTATTCGCGTTGAATAACATATTTTGTTGGCAAGCAATGTGCACCCAGCACTACAAGTTTTATATGAGTATATATCATATGAAACAGACCGCCAACATCTATCTACACAAGGTACTGATGTAGCGCTGGTTTCTTATAATTATTGCTATTATTATGTCCCTTTATAAGTTATCTTAAAAGAAGGGGTTCCTCTTTATAATTTATCGTAAAATGTTTTTTAATAAGGATCGACCAAACAAGACATTAATATTAATAATAAAAAGTACAGATCATTTACACCTTCAGACACTCAACAGACTCTAAACTAAAAAAATATTAAGTATATAATATATGTATATACCTACAATTTCCATATTTTCAAAAATGACATGACATGTTCGTATTTAGTAAGTAAAGTGATTCTTCCAAAATGGAACTACTACATGTATGTGTGAAGGACGTTATGGGCGAGTTATGAGTATATGTGTTGAGATGACATCTGATAGAGGAGAATACAATATATGTAGTTTTGATACGACGTATGCTCTAATGGTAGGTATACCACCGATAAAATATAAGGTACAATTTTATCGATGGTGTTACTATTGGTACTATGATACTTAGGTATATATATTCGAATTGATATTACTATGTCATTGTTCAACTAAACTGTATTTGACTTTAAAACCGTATTTTGAATGATCGTATTATTATTTTTATGACTAAAGATTTATGTTATTTTTACAATGATGAAAAGAGCAGTTTTCAGATAACAATGGTTAAAAAAAAGTGCAATCACTTGAATAAAAATAATAATAATTATGAAACAAGAAAAAATACTAATAACTTAATATCAGTATTTTTAGTACATCATAAGATGTTATCTAACAACATAAAAAATAAATGTACCATTTACATATCGGCGTTTAATATTTACACACAAAAAATGACGATCATAAGTTGCTTCATCTGATGATTTGAATGTGCGTTTGTTTTTCCATTATAGTTATTTTTGTTTAAGTTTCGTTACAATTTTACAATTCACTTTTGTTACTCATTGAATCATCTTGAAGCTAATTTCCGTTTTTGTCTATATGTTATAAACAGTTCGCTCGCGTTTTGTAAGTCATGTTATAGCCCAAATCCGTTTTTGTGTAGCAAAATTCCGTTTTTTATGCATTAACAATGGTACCAATCTTGTAAAGAATTACAGCTCAGTATGGGTTATGGGAAACTTTTTGAGGATAGCGTAATAGAGGTTGTAGAATGCGTAAATGGAGACGCTGACGATGATGAGAAGAGAGGTTCCAAACACGAAGGCAAGGAAGTTTCCATCGATGATGCTGGTGCCCTTCAGGCTCCGGGGTGTTCCTTGCATGAGGTCTTTGTTGGATCCTCGGGCTTTCTTCTCCTCCATCAGCTTCCTCATTGACGAGAGACGCTCCTTCAGCTCATCGATAGACTCTGTCATAACTGGAAATATTTATTTGGTTACTTTTTGACCCTTTAAATGTTTTGAAATAATTGATTCTAAGTGTGTGTCGAGCTTTATTCATACAAATGGAATATTTACGATGGGTCAGCTCTTAACTTATAAAAACGATCCTGAATATTGATCATGGGTATGTCGGGAATGTTAGGTACTTTAAGGTAATTCAGGCAATCGGTTTAAAGTGTCAGTTTAGTGAAGAGATTTTATGTATAATATAGGTTATAGCAAAATGGTACTTTAAATAACCACCAGTGCAGGGTTCCTGACCTGCCCTATCAAAGCTTTTATTCACTAAATAGGGTGTGATAACTTTTTGCGTTTTTGTGTTTGGTATTAGATGATGTGACGTTGCAGGATTTTGGTAATAAGTAGTTGTGTTTAGATAAAATATTTAAGACAAAGCACTTCCTATCAATAGCTTATGTTACTGTTATATTCTTAATGAATCTCTCTATCACTACCGCCATGACATATTTCCGAAACCACACCTTCTAGAATATTAGGTCACAGGTAACATAGGCGATTAAAAATAGAACACAATGCACTCAAAGACTTAGAGTGCATACGTTCGACCTGGTCGCTACACCCCACCCGTTTATATATACACACATCCCACAATCAACACATTCCAGATAATTTCAAGAACTTACCTTCAGGCTCTCGTTCGGGACTCATTGTCACTTTACTGTATTATCAGAAAGATTAGTAAAATAGGGTTTTTTGTTTTCCCGGTGCGCTTTGACTTCTTGTGAGTTCTCCACGCATGCGCTGGGACTCTTTGTGGGAAACGGGACACGCTTGCGCGATAGCTCCCGTGGGATCGGAAGGTTATTGATCGTCACCCGGGAATGTCCTAGGTCTTGTGCTTTGTAAGCACTGTTATGTTCCCATTTTAAAATTGAGAATGATTTCCAGCTTATGACAATCAGACCATCTATGAGTTATTATAGCGATAGCAATAACAATATAGGATGTAATAGAATAGCAATCTGTTTTTTTATTACGGTTTGGTATGTTTATGAGTAATTTTTCCGATCTATTTAGGGTTCTTGAAATTGGTAAGTTTCACGAAGCTCTATGGATAACGCGCTGTCTGATTCTGTGAAAGTTGTATAAAACGTTTTAAGGATTAATAAAAACATTATGTTTAAAAACTTATGTATGAATCTTTTTGAGGAGTAATAGTGTCGACATTTTAAATAACCTTATTGCATATATATTTATTTTAAATTGCGAGTGAAGAATTTGAGTATTTTATTTGTTTACCCACCCCTCCGTTTATATTTTTTATCCTACGACGGGGAAGCGCTTCGCCTTCATCTCACCTGGTTACAAGTTGAGATAAGGCCGAAGGTGGAGGCGCACTCCACTCGGAATCCTCAAACAACTGAGGAACTGGCTATCTTACCTCTAAATGCCGGGACACAACATTTTTGTAAGAATTGTTATTATGGCGACAGAATTAGGTAAGATGGTGGTAGCTAGCCATGCGGACTTAAACAAAGTCCTACCACCAACCAAACTAAACACAATATTGATCCCTGGGGATCGAACCCGGGACCTCTGGATCTGAAATCGGTGGGTTGAACCACTAGACCACAGAGGCTTTTAGAAGAGGTCAGCTCTTGACGTCGAACCGCACCGGTCAGGTTGACAACAAGTGAAGACGTGGTGTAGGTATTGAGCACGCTTGGCTAGGAAGACCTAGGCAATTTAATTTAGACCTTAAGATTTTAGGATTGCATTGCTACTGAAAGACAGAAGATGTAGAAAAGCAGTGAAGTGGGCTAGATCTACCTCCAGCGGCTTCGTTGACAACTGTTACAGCTGAATGTTCCTTTCGCTGTTGGCAGGACCTGTAGAAAATGCGCCTGGCTTCAGTTCAAGCAGTTCGCTGTGTGCAGTCGGCGCGCGGGAGTGCCAGTGCCCTAAACTTCTGGGGTAGCTCACTCCATCGTAGACCTTATCTTCACCCAGGTAATACCGATAGGCGACCAAGGTCAAGAGCGAGGTCGAGAGCTTACTCGTTTAAAATATAGGAAAGCAAATCCTACAGCAAAAAATAGTGTACCTACTAATGATAACATACGTTTTATAATGAGTCGTGTCATTATTGCAAAAAAAAGGCAGTGTAGAAACACTGCCTTTTTTTTGTGCAGAAGCACTGCCTTTTTTTACTTAAATGCAGCTCGGAACGGCCAGAGCCGTTCCGAAGTATAATTAAAAACATTTTTTTCTGAAACCGTGGGAGTGATCGAAAAGTCAAGTAAGGAGTTACGTGCTCGATTTAAAAAAAAATGTTCTGCATTAAAAAAATCTAGTGTTTCTGTAGATTTTATGGTAAAGTGAGCTTTAGAAAAAAAAAAGCATTTTTGAGTGAGCCCAAAGTTGTTGGAACACTTTCAAAATTGAAAATTTATAAATTCAACTTTATGTATTTAGTAAAGGTTGTAGTCTGAAAAGCGTAAGCGAAGCTATTAAATCATCTTTTGCTGTTCATGTAGAACTTTTGAAAATCGGAACGTCTTCAAAAAGCTTGGTATCGCCGAATGCGAAGATACTTTAGCGTTTGAAAACGAACTACTCATAAATTTAAAATTTAAAATTTTAGTTACTTAGTGCCAGCTATATTTTTATACATTATAGTGCAAAGCACGTGCGACGGCATCACGGCATGATATTTAGAGAGATTGTGCGTTTGTCGAGTGTCGTATAGTAACAAGAGCTGTGTTACCACAGCTCATTGCTATTTTAAAGAACCTACATTTCGATGTAATGAAGTAGGAAAGTATTTATTGAGAAGGGGTGCCAAATGTTTGTCAATTTAGCGCCATCTTGCAAAATATACACTAAGCTTTAACACGCTTAAAAACAAATAGTTTTAGTTTATCTCATTCGTTTAGATGGCAGTATTTTAAATATAATTATAAGTTATTTAAAATACTGGTTAGATGTCTAAGCTGGATGTTGAAAATTTATGTATAAATAGAATACGGGCAGGACAGTCTTAATGACAAATAATTATAATTATAAAACAATCAGGGAGTAACAACGTTACTCATTTATTATTTATTTTACCTTTCACCTTTTAAATCCGACAATTTTGGTGTCAGGTATAACAATAAAAACTTAAAACTCTCCAAGAGTGAGTTGGACTCACGCTTAAGCTTCAAATCTAAATGAGTAATCGCTTTGTGGTACTATGGTACTATAATTATTGGTTTTCAATTTATAAATAAGATATTGATAAAGGAAAAACTAAAACGCACTATTATGTTTTGGTTACATTACATTTAGAATCGGAATGTTACCTATAAATCGATACTCATATTGTTGTAACACGTACGAATGATACGTATCTACGTTTTTCAATGTAAAAAAATATTAGTACAAGTTTTTTTACAACTTTTTTACAACTTTCGGACAATGCGGCAAGTTTTTAAGATGACAGCCTTTTGGAGTTGTATGTAAGTAAGTTTGTGAATGTCAAGAGCTTGTAAACTAGTGTTTAGTGTGTACGGGATAATTATATCATACGTAGATGAAATTACTATCGGTATGGTTCTGACTGTGTTGACTCTCCATTGGGTCTTAAGTTCTATTGCCAAGTCCGTATACTTCGCATGATTCTCGGTGTGTGTCTTCGCGAGATTATGGGTATTGGGTACGGCAATGTCTATCATGTAGGTACACAGATTTGTTTATTTTGTCATAAAGAGTGATGTCAGGTCGGTTGTAATGCATCGTCTTATCTGTAATTATTGTCGTGTCCCAATAGAGTTTGTAGTCTGCAGAGTCTAAAATAGTTTGTGGTACATATTTATGGTACTTTATCTTAAACAGGTTTGTACTATATGCTTAGTATTGGTGTATAACGGCTGCTACTTGGTCATGTCTGTGTTTGTAGTCTGTTTGCATGATGGACCTGCAAGCGCCAGTAATGTGTTGGATGGTTTCAGAACTGCTACGACAATGCCGGCAGAGGTCAGATTCAAAATTCCTATCGCGGATGATGTACTTCCTATAATTACGTGTATCCATGACCTGAGACGCTACCGCCGACGGCGAAGCCGATCTCCATTGGCTTAAAATTAGCTTCATGAGAACTAGAAACGATTTTTACCGTCAAATGTACTGAACGGATAGGTTTCATAACATGTGTACACTTTTGAGATGGGAAACGCCATTTTGGATATGACACATACCCGGTAGTAAAAATCGTTTCTAGTTCTAATGAAGCTAATTTTAAGCCAATTTTACCGTCAAATGTACTGAACGGATAGGTTTCATAACATGTGTACACTTTTGAGATGGGAAACGCCATTTTGGATATGACACATACCCGGTAGTAAAAATCGTTTCTAGTTCTCATGAAGCTAATTTTAAGCCAATTTTACCGTCAAATGTACTGAACGGATAGGTTTCATAACATGTGTAAACTTTTGAGATGGGAAACGCCATTTTGGATATGACACATACCCAAATGGTAAAAATCGTTTCTAGTTCTCATGAAGCTAATTTTAAGCCAATGGAGATCGGCTTCGCCGTCGGCGGTAGCGTCCCTGGTCTTGTACAACTTATTACAGGTTCATGTTTATCCATTCAGGTTCAAGTGAAAAGGTAAGGGCTCAGCAACTTTGGTTTTCAGCCCCACTCTTATGAAAAATAGTATATAAACAATATGTCAATAGTATATAAAAATACTATTGACATAGTCTTGTAAAAGTCTGAAAAGCAATCGACACATCACAAGTCAGTATTCACTAGCCATATAATCCGAGCGTGCAAATGTAATAGAAATACATACATGCATAATTTTGAAATATATACCCTGCTGAAGCAGCCGAGTAAAAAAAAACGAAAAATCAAAACAATACAACTTAGGTGGACTTCTTGATTCGAACACAGTTTTTCTTTGTTTTAGAGAATGAATGTTCTAACCTTAATAAATATTGCACACCTATCGGAATTAATTATAGAGATTATGTTTTAACAAAAGAAGCTTCATATTTTTATGTAAGGCTGAGTAATAAGCGGTTGCACACGGCATGTTAAGGTATAAAATTATTTATGTATTTTATCCGTAATCTAGTTCCTACATTAGGTACAAGATATGTTTGGTTTAGTGCTAGATGGCGCTGTGTGAAATTAATGTTCTGTAATATTTATTTATTCATATAGTAACTACTACAGTTCACCCCGATCTGAGTTCTCGTGGTGTCTGATTTGTGTTAGGTACTTTAAGGGATAATTCCTCAAGCATAAAGTTATTAACATTACGATAAAAGTGTGCTTTCAATTTTTTTTTATTTCACGACGGGTAAGTATTAGGTCCTTACATATGAAATTGGCGTTTTGTCGTACTGGCCACTTTGATCTTAAATATCTCCTCTTTGGTTAGGAATTCCAAATTCAAATTTAAACAGCTATTTACTCATGCATTTGTGTTTCGAAAACCGTAATTCATTTGTTTTTTTCTCTTTTGCTTTTTTTTTCTGCGTCACTCATTTCACAAAATGGAAAACTTAAAATATCGCATTATTTACGAGTACGAGTTCCACCGTGGCACCAGTGCTGCAGAAACGGCTCGAAGGATTAATTATGTGTATGGTGGTGGTGTCGCAAAAGAAAACACGGTGCGTTTTTGGTTTCAACGCTTTCGTTCTGGAAATTTCGACCTGCAGAACAAGCCCCGTGGACGGCCGGAGACCAAGGTCGATAATGATGAATTGAAGGCTATTGTGGAAGCAGATCCATCGCAAACCACATCACAGTTAGCTGCAGGCTGCGGTGTTAGTGACAAAACCGTTTTAATCCACTTGAAGCAAATTGGGAAGGTGAAAAAGCTTAAAAGGTGGGTACCTCATGAATTGAGTGAAGCAAACCGACAAACGCGCGTCGACTGCTGCGTTACATTACTCAACCGGCACAATAATGAAGGAATTTTAAATCGGATCATTACATGTGATGAAAAGTGGATCCTGTACGATAATCGTAAACGCTCATCGCAATGGCTGAACCCTGGTGAACCAGCAAAATCTTGCCCCAAGCGAAAATTGACTCAAAAAAAGTTACTTGTAAGCGTTTGGTGGACTAGTGCCGGTGTCGTACACTATAGCTTTCTTAAATCTGGTCAGACGATTACGGCTGATGTCTATTGTCAGCAACTGCAAACCATGATGGAAAAGCTCGCTGTTAAACAACCGAGACTTTTCAATTGCTCTACGCCACTGCTGCTTCAAGACAACGCTAGACCACACACGGCCCAACAGACGACTACCAAATTAGAGGAGCTTCAATTGGAATGTCTAAGACATCCACCGTACTCTCCGGACCTTGCTCCAACAGATTACCATTTTTTTCGAAATTTGGATAACTTCTTGCAAGGAAAAAAATTCAATTCCGATGAGGCAGTCCAAACCGCGGCAAAAGTGTATAGATAGCAATGGTACATACTTTGATTAATAAAATATATTTTAATATGAAAAAATTGCCTTTATGTTCCTCCCATACAAAACGCCAATTTCATATGTAAGGACCTAATACTTGACCTTCATCTCACCTGGTTACAAGTTGAGATAAGACCGAAGGTAGAGGCGCACTTCACCCGGAATCCTCAATAAACTGAGGAACTGGCTATCATACCAAACATTAACAAGCCTCATAGCTCAGTTGGTAGTAACTCTGCCTTCTGCGCTGTAGGTTGTGGGTTCGATTCCCACCCAGGACAAACATTTGTGTGATGAATATAGATGTTTGTTCTGTGTTTGGGTGTGTATTGTATGATAAGTATGTATTTACAAATAAAAAAAAATGTATTTAAGTATTCTATCCGTAATCTAGTTCCCATATTACAAGCTATGCTTAGTTTGGGGCTAGATGTCGCTGTGTGAAATTAATGTCCTTTAATATTTATTTATTTATTTATTTATACCTCTAAATGCCGGAACACATCAATTTTTTTGCCAAGCCAGGCGGACTTAAATAAAGTCCTACCACCAACCAAACCAAGCACAATATATAGTACTCACCATGGGGATCGAACCCAGGACCTCTGGATCTGAAGTGGGTGGGTTGAACCACCGACACCCTTGGGCTAGCAACCCAAATGAGTGAAAACCAAAAATAAATAGACCAGTTTTCATTTAAATAAGACACCAAACCCTCACGTCACTTTCTAGCGTGACCTGATGATCATCCTTTGCAACCCTTTATCTTTACAAGCAGAATGATTTGTATGATCGGCAAAACCATTCATGAGATGTGGGCGAAATTTTGTATTTATTTTCACTCCAATATTTCAAAAGCTACTGCACTTATCAGAAATCGCGCGCGTCAATAAAAAAATGTTTATGTTGTCTCTTTACAGTAAAATTTACATAACCCGTTGGAGAGTTTGCCATCACAAACATTTACATACAAACAGTATTGGATTTCCCAACCTCGTTCACTCGATCAAAAATAAATAAGCTGGCAAGTGGACACATTGTTTCAGCAATGGATATCGACAAAATCATACCAATATGACCAATCTGTTTTATCTCCAATTAACAAATTATCAAGATTAGGAAAAACCACAAATCAGTAGATATACAAATGTTTAGGTTTTAATTTTGTGATTTTTCCTGAGAAATTAGCTTATCTTATTATTATTAGCTATTCCCATATTACTATGCTTAGCTTGGAGCTAGACGGCGCTGTGTGAAAATAATGTCTACAGAACATTATATTTATTATTTTTCAACACACTTGCTCATAAAGTGGCTCTATGGTCACCGCAATTACAGTCCATCAAATCTAAGAAGTACATTTTGACGTTTCGCATTTCTTATTATGCTATAACTTTGTTCAAACGTAGACACAAAATATTACAAACGGTAATTATTATAGTGTCGAAAAATTATTTACTCAGATAAATATTTATATTTATTAAACATTCCTGTACATTAATCTATACTTGAATCTCGTAAAACTAGTTTAAAACATAAACAATCAGTAAAATTGTAAATGAGGTTCACGTTTATACAATGTTATGTCATTATGTTGTTTACAGTAGTGCTGCGACAGTTTAAAACTCTTGAGTTTCCAAATAATCGGTAAAAATATTGAAATAATTTAATTAATCGAAGCGACTTTTTGGCGGAAATTCAGTGAGTAGTAGTAGTGTTGTGTAGTGCGCGAGCGCCCGAACGAGCGCTCCCACGGAATAACTACGCCAGCTAGTTCCATGCGCGATCGGTCCGAAGTTTAGTTCAGTAGTTCTTCGAATTACTTGTCTTGAATAAATATAGGTACTTAAATAAATAAAAAATATAATTATATTCTAGTTTGCCCCGAACTGAGATCTCGTGATGTCTGGTTTGTAACGAACAAACGATAAAAGTGTGTTATCAATATACCTTTCTCACTTTACTTAAGCACTTTTTCTCGAACTCTCATTATTCACCTGAGCGTTGGAGGTTCTCTTGTTGCTAACGTAATGTCCTTTCTAACAAAAAACAAAGGTTGATGTCGATTTGAAAAGGGAAAATTGTATCTCTTTTTATTGAATATCTCAAAAACTACCCCACATTGCAAAAATCCCCCGCCATAATCAAAATCTATTTACGTTATCTGTATTCAGTTTAAATTTCATGAAAATTGGATAATCTGTTCGAGGGTCATGCCGTCACAAACAAACATACATACACACAGAGCGGGATTTCCCAATTATCTTTGTCGCATTTGAATTTGTCTTTCGAAATCAATCGCTTTTACTAATTGCTGTTTACTCATAAGCTTGACACTTGCAATACGTCATTTGTCACTGGCAGAATCGGTGAAAGCCAAAATAAAGAAGTTGAAGTTCACTCCGTAGACACAAGTAGGTACAATACAACCTCCAATTTAGTCTGTCGTCTATCTGTGGGTGGCCACCTTGAAAAACAAATAAGCAGAAATAATTAATTTATTTCGTATTAATTAAGCGCTAAGTACATGTTTATTTTACTTCTATCTGAGTTTAGTTTTATCAAAAAAGAAAGCGATTGTTTCCTACCTATAAAGTATCAATATCGATTTTTCAATTTCTCATTAATATCGGATATATTCAATGGCGATTATTTGGTTCACATTCCTAGACAAGTTGATCTGACAGCTGTCATAGTGTACTTCTTAGATTTGATGGACTATAGGCACAGAATGACACCCATAATCAAACTGTGACTTTTTCATTGCTATAACTCGCTAGTGAGTTATATATATTTTTTTAAATTTTATTGGTTGATTTTTTTTGTTCTTAGAAAAGTTTTTAATCAAAAAAAAGATCATGTTCAATAGAACAAATAAATTAATGTTCCTATTGCTTGCTCATTTTAAGCAACTTCTTATTTAAATAGATAATTTTTACTCGTACGTGTTTAACAAATAAAACTTTCACTCAAATAGGTATAACTTTTGTTTTCTCTATAATAAAAGAAAACGTTAAATTCCCCATTTTGTACGTGGCAGAAAAGGCGCAAACCCTATGCGCGGAAAAAAAAAAAACTCACCCTTAAATCTGTGGCCGATCGCAATGCGCGCGCATAGGAAAACTGATTATTTTTTCCCGCCATAGCGAAACATTTTTCACAACTCGTTTACACTGTTGAAATTATAGTTTTTATTGTTATTTTATTCACAAGTGTGTTGAAAAACGTCGTATGATATATCTCTTAAGACCCTCGGCTACTACGGCTCGGGTCTCAATGGCGTCTCGGCCAATCTCAGCTCGGTAATCACCAATGTTACACACTAGTACCATAATGTACTAATTATTTATTATCCGCGTGTATATAGATAGGGTTTTTCCCAATGGTCAGATTGATAGTCAGTCTTTCCGTTGGTCAGATTGTTTTGACAGCTGACTCGTACCAACGAGGAAGAATGTGGATCCGTTAAATAAACCCGTGGTTTTCAGATCGCCATTGTTCTCATTTTACTTCGATCACCATTCCACCTGCCGAGCGTGGTGCTTATGGCAGACCCTCCACACACACCCTCCTCTCTCTCCAGTGGTGTGCTTATGGCAGACCCTCCACACACACCCTCCTCTCTCTCCAGTGGTGTGCTTATGGCAGACCCTCCACACACACCCTCCTCTCTCTCCAGTGGTGTGCTTATGGCAGACCCTCCACACACAACCTCCTCTCTCTCCAGTGGTGTGATTATGGCAGACCCACCACACACACCCCCCTCTCTCTCCAGTGATGTGCTTATGGCAGACCCTCCACACACACCCTCCTCTCTCTCCAGTGGTGTGCTTATGGTAGACCCTCCACACACACCCTCCTCTCTCTCCAGTGGTGTGCTTATGGTAGACCCTCCACACACACCCTCCTCTCTCTCCAGTGGTGGACATTATTGGTCTGAAGTAGGAATATCTTGTGTTCTTATTCCCGAACTAGAGCAACATAAGAGCAAAGTTTCAGATGAATCCTAAACAAGCATCTTTACTTCATTTTCAAGTGAGCGAACGTTAGACTATCACCGTATGGCTAATTGAGTTATGTTGAGAAATCCGGCAATGTTTGTATGAATGTATTTTTATGTATTCAAATACAAGTACTAATGTTCATTTCTTTTACTTAGTCAATGTCGTCAGTTGCAGGTTCAATTAGGTTAACTGACAAAACAGGAAAGGAGTTCCCAATCACATATTAAGGTGACTGAGGATACATGTGTGAGGAGTTATTTTTTCTGTTAACTAACTATGACTAACAAAATAGTGATTAAAGATATCATTTTACCTACACAGATTATCATAATCTCTGATAGCAACCCGCTACTACAACTTGCTGAATAACAAGTGGGTACCTAGATGTTTCTACCGTCCAATACCAACATATACCTCTTTTACATTCCTAGTAAATAAACATAATATAACAAGACATATACACAACGCCATCTAGCCCCAAACATAGCAAATTTTGTAATAATGTCGTAAGTACTCATCAATCGGTGTAATGTTTTTTTGACAATATGGTGGTTTTTGAGAAACAGGGGTGTAAAGTGAGACAAGAATATTATTGGCTTGTGGAGTGTCATTTAAAAAAGTATCGGCTGCACATTCAAGAATTTTATTTCTGATTTAATTCTAGTCCTATTTATGGGATGATGAGTAAGAATTATATATTGTGGTCTCGTTATTATTTTTTATAATTATATGGCTTTTTAACATTTCCAGCAGGACTGTGCTCTTAATTCGTAAAATTTTATAGCCTTATCGATCGAGTGAGCGAAACGTAATAGATCTCCGATTCAAGTTGAGATATCCGATACTATATATGTATGTATGTATGTTTGTTTATGGTAATGTTTGTGACATCATAATTTTCGAACATAAAACAATAACAAATCCAATTTCAAGTATGTATATTATATTAGCTATTCAGCGTGGCAATGCAGCCAGTGTCTTGGGCACGCTTCCGTCTGGTACTGGTCTGGAACAGTTGAGTTACCTATAGGCCGTTTGTAACGGTCCTTAGGTAATCTGACTGATTCCTTTGTACATAGTTAGTTTAATTGTACTTTTTATTGAATAAATAAATTACTAGAGCACGAAAAAAAAAAAAAAAAAGTATGTATATATTCATTATGAAGATTTAATTATGACAATCTGATTGACGCGGGGTATTTTTAATAACTGGGGTAGTAAGAACTATTTTTTTTAATTATGATACGATGAATGTGAAATTTTGAATTTGCATTGATTATACTTGTTCGATAAATGATTACTGAAGTTACATTTTATCGATGCTTTTTTATTTTTTATCATTAATAAACTCATTAATAAGGCCTTTTAAAAATAGTGGTACCTAGATTTAGAGATATATTACAGGACATTTTTTTTGTACAGGACATGTTACAGAGATTTTTTTTTTAATTTTAAGAAAATGACTTTGTCGCTTAGCGAGCACGTCGTCCCATAAAATCTATATAACAGGGCATTAATTTCACACGGCGGCATCTAGCCCCAAACTAAGCATAGTTTGTTATATGGGAACTACCGCGCTATGGACCTATATTCTGGGGGAACTCGACAGAAAACCTTAAAGTTTTCAAAGCACAAAAACGCTGCTTAAGAGCACTGTGCGGACTTAATAGGAGAGACACGTGTAGAAATCATTTTATTTCATTAAAGCTTCTTACACTTCCATCTATGTACATATACGAAGTAGCCGTATTTGTAAAAAAACAATAAGGAAAAATTTTATTGGTTTGCGGTCGGAAGTCGCTCAGAGGGTAATCTGCGTCATGTCTCTTGTAAAACGCAACTGTTCCGTAAAAGTGTATTTTGCCTGTTCGTACACTGCCAATGAATGAATTTAAGGATCGCCTTAATAATATTCTAGTCCAAAAGGCTTATTACACTATCAACGAATTTCTCAACGACCTTAATATTATTGACAGACTACATTGATGTGACTATGTTTATTATGTTAGGCATGACTTTTATTCATTAATCTAATTTGACATTTTTATTACAGTTTTCTCTTAGAATAATTATTAATTATGATTGTTTTTTTTTTCTGACAGTACATATTAAATTTAATTAATTGTTTTGTATAATTATGTAACTTTGTAATGTTTGTATTGCTCCTTAGCAGGACCTAGTCGTTTCTCATTTAAGTTATAACATCTATTATACCTAGGTTCACAAACAATAAATAAATTGAATTGAATTGAATTGAATTGAACTAGATTACGGACAGAATACTTGATTTAATACATCTAATGTTTCAGGGTTTTGACGTCACAATTCACTATTTTATATTTATTTACCGAAACTACCTCTGTATGATTATGGGATGTAAGATTGATGCCATATGATGGTTTAGACCGCAGATTTATAAATTAAGCTATTTTTGTTCTTCACAGGAGTGCTTTTCAAGATAAAGGGATAATGGCTGAGCCAAGGTTGTTTAAAAGAATTACTTTACACAATTGTGTCATGCAAGGGGTTTGACTGCGCACATCAAACATCAAACGCCTATATTATATTCTACTATATTCTTCCAAAACTTTAGTGTTTGGCAATAATCACCACGCTTGGCAACCGTATTGGTGTTCACAGTTAAATTGTTGTTTATACAGCGATACAACTGCTGATGCAACTGCCCTTTTGGTAACAAACACTTGGTCAACTTTAAAGACATCCGGGGGCTGGAGGGGTACATTTTTAATCCAGTAACGGTTTTGAGAGCACTGTTGAAATAACAGATAACCACTTTTTCATTGAAGTAAGGGGTAACTTTTCACATATCGTCATCTGCTCACCCACTGTTGTCATAGTGATATACGGTCGGTGCTATGGTGTTTTGCCCTCACTTTGGCTCTGCTTAGAATAAGAGTTAGCACCAAGGAACATATTGGATATTAAAAATATTATAACTTCACTGTAACTGTCAGGTTTTTCACATTCGTGAATCCATGTTATGGTTAGAAGTAAGAATTTTCAACGAAATATCTCCCACGTACCTGACCAGACCGTTCACCGTTTCAATATAATTCAAAGCTTTGTCTCCAGGCGCTGTCTGCTCGTCCCCCACCCGCAATCGCATCGCCGGAGGGGATGAGACCACCGTGGAGAAGTACGGCTCCATCGTCCAGGGCGTCTTCACCGGTATCTGGAGCCAAAACTGCGCTGGCACCATCCTCAGCAATATCTACGTCGTGTCTGCTGCCCATTGCTAATAGACATTCGTGCATGCCCGTCATGTTAGTAAGTGCTTTAATTATATATTAATAATTTGGTTTCTCTGATCTGGTGATAACAACTAATGACAACAGAAACATTTGTGTGTAAAATGTTGGTTGTTGACTGCACGTATTGTTAAAAGTGTTCAATGTCTCATCATCAATCAGAAAACGTCGACACTGAAACGTGTTCCACTCGGGAATCAGCACTAGAACTGTTGAACTATCATACGCCATACTAATTGGCCATTGAGGTACTTATGAGGGGTTCGTTTGACCTACTATTATGTCCTATGAGACCACTGAAAGCGGTCATGAACAATATTTCCATGTCCTTCACTGGCCCATCACACCGCCGCATCCGCGCTGGCGCCAACTTCCGCGATTTCGGAGGATTGACCATCGGAGCGGAGGCTGTCCACAACCATCCTTCATACGGGCAGGCCAGCATTTACGACGCTGACATCACATTGGTCCGCCTGCTCAGCTCGCTCACATTCACTCCCTCGATCCGGCCGCGTCCATCCTGGCTTCCGGTATAGAGCTCCCGGATAATACACCTGTTGTGCACGCTGGATAGGGCACATCCCAGGTACCTTTCTGCGTTTCACTGATCTAATGTGACAAATGTGATATAACATCGTGAGGCTCACACGACGTACAGTACCAGTCTGCACTGTATGACGGATGAGTTATAAGCTCTGTGATACTTTTTTGATATTTTCGCTGTGTGAAGAACCGCTTTATTGTGATGAAGAATAATGGCTTTCGGGATTCTAAAGCGACTCTTCCAAAACACTTGGCAGACTACCTTTGTATGGGAGTGTGGTACTACGGGACCTTTAAGACTCCAAGATCGTATTCTGGTGCAGACCACGCACGAGTATTAAATAGTGTTTCTAAATTTCAACCTACCAAGAGGTAAAATCATGATTTTTCGCATCCCTCCGGCGCATGGTTTTTTATTGTGTCGGATTCTCCATAATTTATAATGTTATTTGATGCCAATCGTTTTGTATATTTTTTCCAGGTAGGAGGCCCCGCATCCCCTGTTCTCCAAGACGTGACCATTTACACAATCAACGGTGAATTGTCCAGTCATACGCTACTAGCAACATCGACGTTTCCCAGAACATGATCTGCGCTGGCATCCTCGATGTTGGCGGCAAGGACGCTTGCCGCTTGCCAGGTAAACACTGTTATACTCGTATAGCCAAGCTCCACGACAATTATCAGTTAAAACAACGAGCATCGTTATTTTAACCACACACAGACTTGAGAACATCGAACTATCGAGGCAGAAGAGTTTGAGCACCTCTGTGGTCTAGTGGTTCACTTATCGGTGTCAGATCCAGGTTGTGGAAGGACTGTGCTTGAGCCCGGCTTAGACTTAGCTACCACAATCTTACTGAAGTCTGTCGCTTTAACAACAATTATAAACTGTTGTGTTCCAGCATTAAGGTTTCAGCATTCCAGGTAAGATAGCTAGTTCCTCAGAATGTTGAAGATTCCGTGTGAAGTGCGTTTACACCTTCGGCCTTATCATAACTTGAAACCAGATAAGATGAAGGACAAGCTTTTCCCCGAAGTATAATAAAAATTTAAAAAAGTTGACCAATTTGCGCTTCGATTTTGGGGTGGGTGGATCATTAGGTCATTGGTTTCGGCTGAATGATGTTATTGTTGGTGGAAGGACACTTGTAGTTGTACCTAAAGGTGCCTCGTGACCACTGTGCTTCCTCGGTGTGCAGGAGAGCCTGTGCCTTCAATAGGTAACTTCTGGGAATACAACGCTGTATAGTAGACCTCATCCTCAACCAGGTAATGCCCAGACGAACCTCCAGTTCAAGAGCTTACCAATTTCAATCTCTTATAATACAACATTTTGTGAGTAAACAGCGGAAATACATCAAAGTAGGAGAAAGTTGAATGAACTTTATAGCGACATACAGTACAACTTATAGTGAGGAGTTTAATGATAAAGTGAAAAAATATTCTAAGACTTGAAACGCATTTTATTGTTGTATTTATACAACAAAGGGACTACATTCTTCACATATTATGACAGAAGCTTTGCTGAAAAACAATGTAACAGCCTGTAATGAATGATTTCCATATAGTGTAAAAAGTACGTTCAAAATTCAAATCCGGCCACTGAAAAATCACGCTCTAAACAAGAAAATATTCTCATCTGATATGGTTTTGTAGGTAGAAACTTAAACTATTTAATATTTATGTCCTATAAAATTTAAAACTCACCATGTTCAGGTCAGCGGATAACCATGCCATGAATGATCATGGCATCATCTGTATGAACAGATGATTATACATACATACATTCTTAAAAATGGTCAAGCCACTCTCTACTGGGACAGCTGTAGGTATTATCACGGATAGGGAATAAGTCTGATATCGTACTGATAGAGCCAGACGATACTCGTTGAGTCACCATCGCCCATGGCTCGTGGAAGTCGAGATGGACAAACTTAACAAGTAGGTACATAGACTTGGCCCATGAGACCACGAAAGGTAGAAAATCCAAAAAAACGAAAGAAACGAAGAAATTCAACAAATGCTAAACAAAAGCTATATAGGTAGGAGGTAAGAAAGCCTGGCTATAAATAATTATTGGATTTGTACATTATATATGTACATTGTTATGAGATCACGATTTCAAACATGTAGATTTGAGGTATCAAAAAAAAAAACCCTAAAATACATGACTGAATAAATGAATATTGAAGGAAATTGAGGGCAGTTGTAATGTTTATTTTGATATGCTGCTAATGCTATAAAACTTTACTAGGCTTAATCTTAGGTACATTTATTAATAAAAAGACAAATACATGTCACTTACTTATGAACAGTATGATCTTAGGTAGTAATTACAGTAGGTACTAGGTAGGTATGTCGTCGACTAAACGTATCTTATTATTTCATAACTAAAAAGAGTGGTCTTGCATAATATATGTATTTAGTGAGTATAGATTTAAATGCGTTAAATACGTGTACAATTTTTTATATCAGAGGGCAGATTGTTGTATAGTGTTTTATTAATGATCTCTTTCATTGTTTACTTAGAAAAAAAAATATTTTTCTGATGTGGTATAATATATATATAATATTTTTTGCAATCTTCCTCAGGGTGACTCCGGTGAGCCTATGTACCACTGGTCCGACAATATACTGGTGGGCGTCGTCTCATGGAGCATTGGTGAGCTACCGCGTTGTAGCCCGGTCAGCACCAGGGTGTCTTCATACACTGACTGGATACTTCCTACTTGGATCTCAAACAGCGTTTGAGATATTTAATGCCTGTTGTTAATAAATTAAGATAAGATAAGATAATTTATTTCGTATTTACAAACGTCTTAGAACAAACAAAAAAAAATTCTCATAGGCTTATGACTAAGTACACATTTCACAGAGAAAACATAGGTACCCAAACTAGGATAAACCTGTGCCATGGTATACCTATACCTTCCGCCGAACTAAGCGTGATTTAACACATGCTAATAAATATTACGTTATTTATCTGTTGGTAGTTAAGTAATTCTTATCTAATTAATATAAATATATTTCCTATTATTTTATTTAAAAATATGACAAATCATCAGAATATATCTATCAAGTATGTAAGTGGACCATAAAAAGAGAGAAAAACTAAATTGATTACTATTTATGGTGCTAATTCTTGTTGATTATTGTAATCACGACAATACGATAAGTAATTGCTCAGTATCATCATAATTAAGTTCTAATAGCCAAGTTTTAAGAGTGAATTTACATTTAGTACTAGTCATTGGGTAGATGGTTAGTAGGGAATTGAGTTTGTTGTAAATGTATGCCCCAAGAAAATATGAATGTCGTCTTGCAAATGATGTGTTACATTTTGTGCCACAGCATACTTTTTTAGATCGTCTTTGAGTGGCGTAATGGTCAGGTGCAAAAATTATTTTCTTATGATGGGCAAGAACTAAATTTAAAATAAATAATTTTCGTGTTGAGAGTAGCTTACTTTCATTAAACAGTAACTCTGTAGAATAACGGAAAGGTTTGGAGAACATAACTTTGAGGACAGATCGTTGTGCTCTTTCGACTTTGATCATGTTGGTTTTGCATGCCCCTCCCCAAACGGTAATGCAGTATGTTAGGACTGATTGACAGAGACAGTAATAAACCGCTTTGAGTAGGTTAAATGACGCTACATTACGAAGATTTTTAAAAATCCAGATGAGTTTGCGTAGGCGAGCAGAAATTGAATCGATTTGGGGCGTCCATCTCATTTGACAGTCAATTATTACTCCTAAGTACTTAAGTTGGGTTTCACGGGCTAGTGCCGGGCAGTTACAGGTTGATGACTGGAAATAATTACAAGAGTGTGCTTGTATTTTAAAGGAAGAGTTGTAGATACAGGGTATTCTGTTATTTAATATACTAAAACAAATATACTTAGTTTTCCCATAGTTAAGAGAGAGGCGATTATTTTGTAACCAAATAATGACCTGGTGTAAACATTTTTCTGCATTAATGCGAACCTGTTCCCAAGTCTCACCTTCAATTACTAGTGCAGTATCATCTGCAAAAGTAAAGACTTTGCCATGCTTGGGTGTAAATTGGCAGAGATCATTTATAAAGATTAAAAACAGGCTTGGGCCCAGAATGCTACCTTGGGGGACTCCGTATGTTATGGTCTCATCAGTGCTCATAAAATTATTAATTGCCACGGTCTGTATTCTATTAGAAAGATAGCTCTGAAAAAGTTTCAGTGGAATATTTCTGATACCTATTCGCTCGAGCTTAGAGATGAGAAGTGGTATTGACACAGTGTCAAATGCTCTTGCTAAGTCTAGAAATATTCCAATGGTCTTCTTGTGGTTATCCATTGTACCAACTACGTATTCGGTGAGAGCTGAAACGGCTTGTTCCGTAGATTTACCTGCTCTGAACCCAAACTGTGAGGCTGAAAGTATATTTTCGTTTTCTAAATAGTGGATAAGTTGTTTGTTAATGAGTTTTTCAATAATTTTAGACAAAGCAGATAGAATAGAAATAGGGCGATAGTTTGCGGATATGTGTTTTGGACCACTTTTGTAGATTGGATGTATTACTGACCGTTTAAATACATCAGGAAACACACCAGATGAGAAACTTAGATTAATGATGTGGGCGAGAGGCTTGGCAATCAGTTCATTACAAGATTTAAGTAGAGCTGTCGGAATCTCGTCCCAGCCTGTCGCACAGTCAGATTTGAGAGTAAGAATGGTTCTTATTACCTCCTTTTCATCTACGTTAAGCAAAACAAATGAGCGAAGGTGGGTTTGCGTCTTGATCATACAATTAGTTTTAGTAGAGTTGGCATTTTTTTCTATTTCATTAGCTAGGAATTTCCCTACATTGACAAAATAGGTATTAATTTCATTAATTTTGTCTTGAGGATCAAATCCAGATTGCAAGAGCTCGGAGGGGGGGGATTTATTTTGACAGATGTTTGTTATAGTTTTAATAACCTTCCATGTCTGTTTAGGATTATTATTGGCTTTTTCGAGCTCAGATCTTTCGTGCGTCTGCTTGAGTTTCCTCAGTAAGTTGTTACAGAAATTTCTGTACCTTTTATAGGATATCACGAGAACTAGATTTTCAGGATGTTTTCTAACCTTTTGGTGCATATTGTCCCGATGGCGTATACACCTAAGAAGACCCGTAGTAATCCACGGTTTTGATGTGCGTTGTCTGCATGGAATTGATCGCAGGATGGTGCATTTATAAATTGCACTTTTCAAACAAACAACCAGGCATTCCGCTGCTACGTTAGCATCATTTAGTTTTAAGATGTCATTCAGGCTAGATGTTTTCAGAATAGTTATAACTCTATTAAAGTCAATTTTTTTAACTAATTTTGGGGGCAGTTGATGGGTGTCGAATTTTATTTTGAGACAGACCAGGACTGGAAAGTGGTCGGTTAAGGCAGTTTGAAGGATAAAAGCTAATGCTGGTGATTTAGTTTTAATAAGGGCGTGATCAAGACAATTTCCGTATCTTGTTGGGAAATTGTGGGCAGGTAAGAATCCAAGTTCAGCAGTTAGGTTAAGATAATCTATACTTCTTATATCAGTGGTACTATTTTTGATGTCGATATTAATATCACCTAAAACTATAACATTTTTTACGCTACTTAATGATCGTAGAATAGTCACAAGAGAGTCAAAAAAATTATCTGTATTACGAAAACATGGGGGCCTGTAGATTGCAACTACAGCAGTGTGAGTAGATATTTTAACAAGTAAACAGTTCGCTTCCTGGAAGCTTGGCTCTTCCACAGTGCACGGAATACCTATTTTTGAGTAAATTACGATACCGTCATTTTGATTGAGGTTATTTGATGAAAAGTGTGTATTGTAATTTGGTAGCTGTGGAATTATTTGATTTTGAGACAGTCTACATTCGGTAAGGATTAGAAAATCACAAACAAAACTAAACTTGGAGAGCATGATAGTCAATGCGTCGATGTTTTTGTTTATGCTTCTTATATTTTGGGTAATTGTTTTTAGGTACAGGCCGGGATTATTAAATGACCTATCGCAGTCATCCGGGGAACATTCAAGTGAATGAGCTACACTGAATTCGTCAATTTCGTGAATATAACGATTGCTATCCATTATTGGGTTCGATGGAGGGAACAGAGGTGTTTGATTGCGGAGTTAGGGTGGGGCATACTGATAAATACTGAGGGCTTGAAGTGATTTTAGAGTTTCTGGCTATAAAAAGGTTAATTCTGAGAAAACTTATGATGATTGAGTAGATTGTGTCGGTGTATCTTACATAATCTAAGATGCTACTATTAACCATGACATTTAAAATATTAATGGAAAAAGGATACATGTACTTAATACTAAAATACTTATAGATTGGAGAGTTGAGCTTCATAACCGATGAACAAATGGCTAGTAGTCATATAGTATTTTTAAGCTCATGTGTCTGTTGCTCACTCTTCACGAGAACTATTGGAGCATTATCCTCCTTCCTCAGAAATACCTTCCCATTGGTTGTCCAACAGTATTTGAAGTGACCAGCTCTCTGGAGTTCTCTTGCCAGGTAGTAAAGTCTATTACCCATACTTGTTAGATGCTCTGCAACAAAAACGGGAGAGCTATGGCCCCGGAGGCCCAGATGGGAAGCATTTAATTTGTTGGTTTTATTCATCAGGTTATAGTTCCTGACCGCTTTAATGAGTTTGTTTTTCAGCAGGGTGCTGGTTAACACAATTATATGATAAATAATCAATGTGTACCTTACAGTTGTTTATTTGTGTAGCTACAAGAAAACTTTTGTTTTAGGACATTTTCTAAAAATTAAATTGTTTGGAATGATGGAGAAGACACGCTTTTGGTGAAAATACAAGAATACATGAATCATAATTAATTTATAACTGTTCATCGCTGGACCAGCTATGAGTAAGAAGCATATTGTCCGAAAACGAACTTGTCAAGATTCCGGTCTGCTCCATATAGAGCCGCGATGCGCCAGAGGTCTTTGCATCGGTTATTTACCTTTCTTAACCCCATGAGAAATCAGAACAAATCATCATCAGTTAAAAAAAAAAAAAAGTGGGATTGGAGGGTAAGAAGAAGAAGAAGACATGAAGAAAGAAGAAAGGAGAATGAAGAAAAATAAAATAAGAAGAAAAAATTAGCTTCCACACCTACTTACGGTTTTACCTCTCGGTTCTAGCTAGGAGTTAACTTGCTTTCCCAAAGTTTGTCACGATGACTATTTAGTGCAAAATCTATATAATACTGGGACATGTTTCATTTCGATGATTAGGGCCTTACGTGTGAGAATATTACCTTCCTTGGAGTATAATTGACGAAGTTGATTTTTTGCTGATTTTTCATCTAATACGTGTTTTCAAAGGATTCCCAAGGTTGAGGGTTGTGAGCGGAATGGCAGAGTTCCTCGCAGAAATGATAGTATTCTGAAGATCGGAGATAGCCCTGTCAATATCGTCAGTTGATTTGAAAGGCTGCATTTTTAGGAGGTATTACTATTAAGATAACTACGATAGCCATTCCTATCAGCCTTTGCATAGTTATAACTGGGCTACGATGCATTTTAGCGCCAAATCGAAATAGTACTGGAAAATAGTTGGAAGAATGCATAAATTGTTTTTAAGGTATCTACAGTGTGTATATATTTGGAGAGGATTAAATCAGGGTTTGTTGGAAGCCATACTTCTTCGTAGTGGACCAGCGTTGTCTCACTGGGGCTGTGTAATGAGTATATAATGAGAGCTGGATTATTGGCGAAATATGGCTGTATTGATATAATTAAAACCACGCTGTTATTTTTACAATTTATAACAAAAAAAATATTACTACCTAGTTGTTAATTATTATTTTTAATCTCAAACAGCTGTTGCGATAATCCAATCGGTGAATGAAGATACTTTGGTGTTGACGCCGGGGTAGTAGGCCCGTGCGCAGCCTTCGCCCCATGCGATGACGCCAACAAGCACATCGTCGAAGAACAGAGGACCGCCGGAGTCATACTGGGAAAGACAGAATTCTTAAAATAATATGAACGGAAACCGACCAAGTTAAAAAGTCATCGGCTTTTTCTGGAATTCCTTAAATTTTGAATGTTTTTGCTAATGCCATTATAAATAGAACTTAGACGGCGGGTTGCCACCCGCTGCGTGTGTTCTTAAAATCCGCTTCGTACCGAAGCGGATTTTAAGAACACACTTGGAACCTGGATCAGGTTTATCATGATATATCAGACATGGAACTCAAAAACTAAATATAAGTATATATTTTATGAGAAATGCGATAAATAAATGAAATTTGTTACATTTGTGACGCAGATATTATAAAACTCAGATATATCATTCCTTACGGGAGGAAGAAACACTAGAGCACGTGATCCTTCACTGCTCGGCTACAAAATCAGCTAGGTAGAAGACGGGCATTAAGGAAATGTTTGGAGGATCATCCCAACATCAGAGTCATTTTCATTGCCACTGTCGCAAACTCAGGCGCTCAATAAGTATCACCAACAACCCAAAGTCTGCTCCAGTATGGGAGCTGGGCTGGCTGGGGTAGGGTTTGTTAAAACCACGGGGGAAAAAGCACAATAGCTAAACCACATTGAGTTTCAGAACGAGTCGCAAGAATATTGAGCCAGTTCAGTTACCGAGCAAGCGTCAACGCCCCCGACGTCGAGGTTACCAGCGCAGATCATGTTCTCAGTGACGGCATGTTGGCGAGGAGTCTCCAGGTATCGCTGACGGCACACCTCCTCGTTCACGGTGTAGATCGTGGCGTACTGGAGAACGGAAGCTGAAGAGCCTCCTTCCTGTTGGTAAAAGAGGGGGGTAAGTTCACTGGATCACATTTTATTGCTTACACAACCACTTTGCTTGGTGGTAGGACTTTGTTTAGGTTCGACTGGCTAGCTACCACCATCTTTTCTAATTCTGTCGCCATAACAACAATTCTAAAATTGTTGTGCTCCGGCATTTAGAGGTAATATAGCCAGTTTCTCAGTTTGTTGAGGATTGTGCCAGGTGAAGTGCGTCTCCACCTTCGGCCTTATTTCAACTTGTAACCAGGTGAGATGAAAGCCAAGCGCTTCCGCGTCGTACAATAAAAAAACAAAATTGAAACTTTATTCCAATTTGAACTTTGCCTCTCATATTAAGTCCAAGGTCAACGTTGCTGCTATGAGGCTGGGTCAGCAGCAATAAAGCTGAGTTCCGATCTTGCTGTATTGAGTACTGCTGCCATCTCTGGCATAGCTCAGCCAAGTACCAGCTCAAAGCCCTGAACTCGATTGAGCGTCATCCTGTTGAAAACAGAGGGCGCGCTGCCAGGCTGTCTGTGTTCTATTAATACTATTTTGGCGAATATGCACTCGATATCTTCGACCTAAACCCTCCTTCCCTTATCGCCCACCGGACTAGCAGACGTACGGCAGGTTACAACCCGTACCTTGTAGATGTTCCATTGTGCTGAACACATCGATTGGCCTCTACGATTATCATTAATACTAGTAAATACAATCTTTAAGTGTTCAAGTCCATACTGAATAGGTTCCTTTTAGTTAGCATTACTTGTTTTTCATCAGTTGGTGGTCAAACGCTTCAATAAAAAGTGTTTTAGATGATGAGGAAGCGTCCTCGTGGTATGAGGAGTTTCCTTGGATCGTTACCTCGGTAAGACCCCATCCAGCAACGACTACGGGCCAGCCATCACCGAGCTCCGATCCACTAGCAATGATAGGCGCTGCCGTGATCGTCGTGCCGAATGTTAGTGCGCTGACTAGCTGGATCACGGAGATGTCACAGTCGAATGTGGCATTTTTCCCGTAGTCAGGGTGATTGTTGGCTTCCAACACTGAGGCAACCGTTCCTCCACTGTTGCGGTCATTGGAACCTGCGCGGATCTGACGCTGTTCGGGGCCGGCGTAGTTTCTGGAATGCAAAGAAAAATATTTCTATAGTTATTATGATTATCATTATGCTCGCTTAGCTCCACGAAAGGTGGAAGATAATGTTTAAAATACCTTATCGTTACCTGATCTAGTTTTAATGAACGGGTAAGCTGACCTTCACCTCATCTGGTTTACATGTTCTGATAAGGTCAAAGTCAAAGTATTTTTTTTTACTTTTTAGGATCATTTTGAAATCCCGACCGGCACACAAGGAGCTAACTGAAACTCGGGGTGGTTATTTTTTTGATAATCCATTCAACATTTAGGTAAGTATACAGAGTTTATAATAATTTAAATAACATTACAAGGAGGTTTTTTTTATTTATTGTACGACGAGGAAGCGTGAAGGCCAAGCTTCGTCTCACCTGGTTACAAGTTGAGATAAGAAAGCTGAAAGTGGAAGCGCACTTCACCTGGAATCCTCAACAAACTGAGGAACTGGCTATCTTACTTATCTCTAAATGCCGGAACACAACAATTTTAGAATTATTTCTATGGCGACAGAATTAGGTAAGATGGTGGTAGCTAGCCAGGCGGACTTAAACAAAGTCCTACCACCAATCAAACCAAGCACAATATATTGTACCCCCCATGGGGATCGAGCCCGGGAACCTCTGGATCTGAAATCGGTGGGTTGAACCACTAGACCACAGAAGCGGTTAAGCGGTTAAGGTACTTACATCATAAACCTAAATACGTAAGTATGTTTAAACATTAATTGCTACCTATATACCTAATGGGTGAAATCCGCCGGTATACCGGCGGATCATCAACTCGGTGGGAGTTGGGTCTGAAGTCTGCTTATTACACTGCGTATTGCACTGTTTATTACAGATTTCTTAAAATTGCATTGCATATAAACAGAAATATAACTAAGATAAAGAATATATAATAATTTTTTTGAGTGTTCTAGCAACATTACATCCATAGTTTTTTCACAGTAATTGTTTGTTCTAAAGGTAAAGGGTAATATTATGCAATAAAAATAAAAAATCAGAACATTTTCCCTTAAAATAAAAGATTATTACTTTTTTGTAATCGCGCCCGTAACTCCTCGCAATATTTTTCATAACAAAGGCTGTTTAGATTTCTGTATACCTCAAAGTTAAAGTCAAAGTCAAATATATTTATTCAGTAAGATATTTTAGGATCGCTTTGAAACGTCAAATCTACCGCCTGTTCGGAATCGCGACCAGCACACAAGGCAAGAACCTCGGGCTAGTTTTAATTTTTTTATGATCCATTACAATAGCCTAAAATTATTTAATACTAATTACAATTTATTCACTGGAGCAAATTCATTTTTAATGCCGGGCTTTCTTATCTTATCTAAAAATAAGATAAGAAATAAGGTAATCTGAAATTTTCCTGGATAGCTTTTGTTGTACAACTTTTTTGAATTTATTATTTGACAAGCTTAGCATATCACTCGGTAATTTATTATAAAAGCGTACAGTTTGCCCTATGAACGATTTATTAACTTTATGGAGCCTAGTTATGGGAACAGCAAGTTTATTCTTATTTCTAGTATAATAATTATGTTTATCACAGTTTTTATCAAACAAGCTTATGTTTTGTTTAATTTCTGTCATTTAACTTTATTTGATAATTTGTTGAAATAAGTTGAATTTGGTGAACTAGATACCTATTACTAACCTATCTTAAAGTTCAACATATTTTATGTAAAAAATTGTGACTTGCCTTGTATAGCAATCTTTGTTTTGATGTGGCCAATAAATGAAATCTGAATCTGAAATATGTTTTTACGCGCATACATACTATTTTCATAAATACAAGCTATAACAGAATATGTTTACTATACCGAAACGGGGTTATCCGACCTGACTCGGGGGACAATGTTTGTTTTACGGCTTTTTGCATTTTGGTTCAAAGTTTTTGGTAAAACAGGATCAAAGTTCTGATACCAACAGCTGGTTTTTTGAGTTGAGACTACCCTAAAATCAGCTGTTTCTTAACTCGCGACAATGACCTCAGCTCTAGACACAGATGAGGCAACATAGCAGAAGGTCACAATCTCAAAGAACGAAAAGCGCTTTCACTAACAGAGGAAAATCGACGAAAAGCCTGGGCTGCTAATGAGACAATCCATTACTAGAAGGTTTAATTTGCCAAATCAATAAGAAGTTTATCTATCTGTTAGCTAAAATACAAAATAATCGTTCCTATAATGTACTTTTGTTCGTCCAAAATCGCAGTCATCGTCTTTTTGTATCCGTAGGTGCCAATGTAATTTATCAATGTGTATGTTCTATCTAATAACCTACTTTCACGAGATGACTCCAAGTTCTCACTAAAATTGGTTCATCTGTCCTTAATGTTCTTTGACACAGACAATTGCACAAAAAGCGCCTAGCTTAGACACTCCGGCGCGGCGGATTTGTCAAAGGAAGGACGGCCGGCGCGCGCGTCCGTGGTTGCCAAAGATCCTGACGAACGCTGGCCGTTCACGTCGACTCGCTGTATGCGATCACATAAGTAAGACGTTAGTAAGTCTATTGCAATACCCTTGATACCTTAGTGGTCTAATTTCATAATTAGTGTTTCATGGTGCACGCAGTCAAAAGCCTTCGACAAATCACAATAGACTCCCAACGCAGCATGTGATTTCTCCCAGGCCTCGAAAATATGTGATACTAAACTAATACCGGTATCAGCAGTTGAGCGACCTCTCGTAAATCCAAATTGTTTATCATGAAATAGGGCGTTAACATAAAAATGACTTTGTAACTGTGTAAGAATAATCTTCTCAAAGATTTTACTGAATGTCGGTAGTACTGATATCGGCCTAAAGTTTGTTGGATCAGAACTGTTACCAGATTTAAAAAGAGGAGTTACTTTACTATATTTCATTAAATTTGGGAATTCGCCGCAGTCGATGCATTCGTTGAAAATAAAAGCTAATTCAGGCGCTATAACGCCTATTATTGTTTTACAATGCTTACAGAGATGCCCCAGAGGTCAGAGGTCTTCTTTTCATTTATATGTATAAATGCTTTAATAATATCGTTATTGTTAACATATTTGAAATAAAATGGTTTATTACATGATGGTACATTGTTTTTCAGTATTGCCTCTGCCATAATATTTGAAGAGTTCAATGATTTTGTTGTAGAAATAGGTATATAGTAAAAAACGTTTCAAAAGCTGTCGCAACATCAATATTTCGGTATATATTAAAATTTCCTATATTAAATCAATTCGTTAGTGTTGCTGCCTTTGCGACGTCTACCTTTAGTTCAGACGTCGCAAAGCTATTACCACAGAGATTGAAATACTCACAATCCATCGAAGCAATGTGCAGCGGAAAGCAAGTATATCTGATTCAAGATGGTGGCGGCGCATCTCTGGCTCCAAGTTCTTGAAGAGCCGTCCAGAAAGTCCACCTGGACGATGGGGGTGTACTGACCCTCGGAGGCGTCCGATCCCCCGACGATGCGGGCGGGGATGGCAGAGCCGCAGACGACGCCTAGAATCAGATATCATGAGATTATCAGATAGTAGTGACTAGTCTATGGTCCATTTTGTATCCGATTATCATTGATGGTCAACGTTGCCGATGCTAAAGAGATACTATCTTGTTTTACAATTTTTTTCGGCGAATGTAACTGCGTCAAATATCAAATAACTTATTCACCAATTAATCACGGCAAATATCCTGTTATTATATTAGTTCTAGTGCCCACGATAGATGTTCGTTAGTTACCCTAAGAATTATTTGCAAGTCAGGGAATTCGATTCCATTTTTTTTTAATTACTTATCTTTTTATATTACTTTTTATTTATAATATATACCGGAATAATAAACCGGAACAAACCTAGGGCATACTGGAAAAATTGCACCCCTGTGTAATTTAAAAGAAAAATGAAACAGGTTTTCAAATTATTAACACAATTAATTATTTTGTTAAATCGTGATTCAGCTGTTTGCTTCTCATTCAAAATGGAAATATTTTCGAGCTATAATTTTTAACGATTACAAATGTTTATTTTCTCCGAATGAGTGTCATTCTCGATTTCAGAGTGCTTTTGGTGTTGAAGCTCCACATGTGAGCACTGTGAGACGTTGGTACCACGAGTTCCAAGGGTGTGTCTCACTCAGGGATGAAATTCGAAAAGGGCCGTCCACTAACGGCAGTCACAGATGAGAACGGACACAAGGTGTCAACTGGGGACAGGTGGGTACTAGTCAAATTGGTTTTTTGTCGATGGATCCCTTTTGAATTCACTTCAGAGCAAAAGCGAGAACGTGTAGTCTGGTGCAAAGATTACTACATACTACCATTCTACCACTGATATTCAAATTCCGCATATAATTGTGATTGGTAATGAATTTCTTGCTACGAGTCGGAAAGAAAGCAACAATCTTGTGAATCGGTCTTAATAAAAGAGAAAATTCCAACTACATTTAAATGAAAAGATGAAAAGTTCTTATCCAAGTCTGGTCGCACACATCCACTTCAAGAACAAATAGGAAGGAAGGGTGATGACCGTTTGTCTGCCAAGTGTTCTGAAAAAAATCGCGTTAGCATCCCGAAAGCGATATCATTCTTCATCACGATAACGCGGCTCCTCACGCCGCATAGAAAACAAATGCCTTTTGTGTACGAAGAGTTGAGCTTAGCCTTCGCGTACCAGCCCAGTCACCATGCTACTTCTTCTTAGTCCCGAAAATCAAGGGTTCGATGTGCGGTTTGAATTTTATGGACGCAGAAGCGTTGGTGGCCTTCAGAAAGTACGTAATTTATATGCCTTTCGATGAATAGGCCACCTGCTTCTGAAAATGGTTCGAGCATCAAAAAAAGTGTCTCTCTTCTCTTCTCAGAACTCAAATTCGATAAAAATTTAATATCTCACTAAGTAATACGAAATCAATTTTGTAATCTTACTAGATACACGAAAGATTCAGAGTGTATCACGATATTATGTGGCGCATAACGTATGAGGATGTCAGTGCAACGCAGAATACCTAGGCTGTGCCATGTCCAGCACCACAGTAGTATTGACTAATTTTTTATCTATAGTCGACGAAAGGCGGGAAGCGCTTGGCTTTCATCTCACCTGGGACGCTACCGCCGACGATCGAGAAACGATTTTTACTACAGGGTATGTGTCATATCCAAAATGGCGTTTCCCATCTCAAAAGTGTACACATGTTATGAAACCTATCCGTTCAGTACATTTGACGGTAAAAATAGTTTCTAGTTCTCATGAAGCTAATTTTAAGCCAATGGAGATCGGAGACGATGGAGACGGCTTCGCCGTCGGCGGTAGCGTCCCTGGTAACAAGTTGAAATAAGGCCGAAGATGGAGGCGCACTTCACCCGGAATCCTAAATAAACTGAGGAACTGTTTATCTGACCTCTAAATGCCGGAACACAATTTTCTTTTAAGGATTGTTATTATGGCGACATAATAAGGTAAGATATGTTTAGCAATAATTTTAATCTGTCAAGGGTAGCAGTTAGAAAATGCCTTGGCATTATGCTCGCCATTTGTGCAATATTTATCTATAAGTTTTGTACAATAAAGTGTTAAATAAATAAAAAATAAGGGTAATTTAAATCATATGTTAATTATAAATGTTAATATAATTGTTGTAACAAGTGAAGATAGTGATATAATTTGCTGTAAGTATAATTGCTTATTTAATGATATTACATCACAAACTGAATTTCACACGAGCATTGATACGGTCACAGCGAGTCGTCTAATGAAGCGTCAATAATTTGCATAAAAAAGTTCAACCTAAAGAAAATGCTCCATTTTGCTCTCTACACTTCTTTTCTATTAACTACTTGACATATGTAATATTAACTACTTAAACTACATGGCCAAATCACAGTCCTTTGTGAGCGCGTTATAAACTAATATACCGGATTTTTTTTAAGCCACCTTAAGGGTATATACTTGAAACTATACTTGAAATACTTGAAATAGAGATAGAGACAGAAATTTAACTTAAAGGAAATTTTCTTTAATTTGTACAGAAAAAAGAAACTGCATTCAATCTTTTTCTAAATTTTGCTTGCCACACCCGGGAATCGAACCAACTAAACATTTCAAAATTAGCTATAGTTGATTCAGGCGCTATTTTTCGGAAAGCCATTGTTCAAAATAAATAATCTGAAAACAGAAACATTCTTTCAAAGAATTTTCTTTCATTTGATTAACCACGTTTGTTAGAGATTTAATCCTAGTGATTGACCTTCACGATCGATGCCTTAAAATTACAGGGTGTTTTTGAATTTACAAATTTTAGTCGGTTCAATTCCGGAGTGTGGCAAACGAAATTTAGAAAATGTAGTTTATATTTTATAATAATAATTCTATAGTTTGAATCTTTTGACTTTACCATGTGTGTATATATTTGAGGTTATTCAGTTTGTAAGGAGCAACATACATTTGTATGTACATTTTAAACGTAAACGCCACCGACACAGACTTACTTGTCCTTCCCACAGAACAAGTCTATTTGGCAGCAGCGTATTCGTTATGGCACCAAAGATTTATAGTCACTTGCCTAAGTCTGCACTGGAAATAGCTTCTGACAACATGTTTGAATTTAAAGTAAAAAAACTGCTAACGGAAAAGGTGTATATAGTGTTAGTGACTATTTGAATGATAATTTATTATTATATTATATTAATAATTTTATACTTCATCAAATGTTTATGTCGCAATCAAGATCAGAACTATACAATCTTTGTTGAACTATAATTTTATCGTGGTTGTGATGTGTTTAGTGCGTTTAATTTTTTTTTTTTTAATATATATGAAATTGATGAAGTATAAAATTATTTGACATTGTAATTAATTGTAATAGGGACATAAATAACTATATTATATAACCGTGACAATATATGCTGCAAATTAGGTATTATTATTGATGAATTTTACATTGTTTTAGATTTAAATTTTATTTTTGAATTAGTGCATGCTTGTAACGCTGAAAATGGTGACACAATATTATAATTAGTATTAATTAGACCTACATAATGTACCTACCCATTTATCGCAATAAATCATTTTAATTTTATTTTAATTTGTAAATGAACTATAAAGTGATGATTATTTAAGGCAAACAATCATGATAATAAATTTTGATTTACATAAATAATTACCTAGCGGTTTTTATAAACATACACGCCTTTTTAAATCCATGTTTCAAATTTAGAACTCGCATTATGTAATGTTATCTATGTTCGGACTGTCATTTGCATATCGGGATAGGCAGTTCCGTAAAAAAAAAATAAAGCTGAATTCGCTTAAGTAGCTTTTCAATTTTATTAAAATAACTATCGTGGATCAACGAATTAATTTTTTGGACATACGGGAATTCGTCGTGAACCGTACTCACCCTGATGATGTCCTCCGGTCAAGGACGAAACGTTGGTGTTTTACATCAATAATAAGGTTCGTGGAAATTCCCGTATGTCCAAAAATGAGCTTTTCAATTCATAAAATTAATTTAGAGAACCTATGCTTGGATGCTAATTTTAAAAAGATGTCATTGTAGGTTGTAAGTATCGAGGCATCGTGGAATTATAACGAGACTACTCGTTATAATTATCGAGTAATCGAGTAAATATCGATAGAGATCAAATAAAGAAATTGTTTTTTATGGTGATAGAGCGTTTTTGTCAGTATAAAATAGACATACCTGCGAAAAGGACTAGCGAAAGAGCCCACACAGTCATTTTGTTGAAATCTATAGTCTTAAAATCCAGAAAGATTGACACATTTATACCAGCAGTCATATCGCGATGGCCATAAATATTTCAGTATCTACTTAATTTGCAAGCATAATCGGTGATAACAAAATGACAAGTTAGAAACTAAGCAGGTTATATCATTTGAAAAGTTTGTAATTTTAGCCAAAATCTTATCAAACATATTTGATAATGATGGAATGATGTTGTAACACATGAAATGCATTAAATACTATCGAAATGGGTAAGTTATTGACCTGAAGGCTTGCCTGGCTATTACCTCGGTGAGGATGAGGTCTAAGATAGAACGAGCTTTTCCAGAAGCTATCTGTTGAAAGCACTTACATGAACCATTTTTATTATAGAAAAACGACGTTATCAAGAAAAGCCACGGCCACCACAACCCGAGCTTCGCTTTTCAGTTTGATTCTATGTTATCTCTGTGGCTACCCTAGCAGTCCTAAATGAGAGGGACGGCGCTGTATATTCTCGAACATAGCTGAGTGGTGATAGGGATGGTTAAAAAGAGATACTTATCAAACTTCAAATACCCAGAATTAAGACACGTATACCTACTTAATTGCTACATATACCAAAAATAATCACGCCTTTTCATATATTTTGTAAATGTGTGCAAAACAGTTTGTTTATAAATAAAAACTATCCAATAAAAAAATACCAATCGTGTTTTTGACCACCTAAATTAAAGGGCAATAAACCAATGCTAGGTACCCCAAAAAATCGATCTGTAGCAACAACTCTCGGTATATGTATGATAATACGAGTACGATAGATAATCGTTTTTTAAGCCCTATTTTACATTGTAGGTACTTGGCTTTAATACCGTCTTCGTAAGTATACATTTCTTTACAATAAAGCAAATAGGCACGCAACGGACGGACGGACAAAGAAGTCTTATTTAGTCATGAAAATGTTAACATAAGAGTATCTTTGAATTTGTAATAAGGTATGGAGACTGGATAAAAGGATAATATTTAATATCTGCATAAGATATGAATAATCATTTCTAATCATCATTGTAGGTACATAATCAACTGATTAAAAAAAAAACCGCACGATCGGAGGGATTCAATAAGGCCGATCTCATTCTCGCTGTGGCCGTAACGTGTTCTCGATGTGGTTCATGTAGGCCATATTGCAATATGTCGATTATGGTGGGTATCTTTCAGACACATTTTGTACTAACTCAGGGGTAAGCCAAGGAAGCAACCTCGACCCTTGAGTTTTTAATTATGATGAACAACCTACCGAATGCTATAAGATATTCTGTTTGTCTTCTATTTGCGGATGATTTAAAACTCATATTGCAAATCAGCGATAGGTCGGATAGCGAGCAATTGCAAAAAGATATCGATTGCGTGGTTCAGTGGAGTCATGATAACAAACTATTTTTCAACAGTTCAAAATGCTGTACCATTACCTACGGAAGAGCACGAAACCTGGTTATTTATGACTACACACTGAAACTCATTAGTCGCGTGCAACCTGTTCGTGATTTGTGAATACGTCATCATCATTCTCCTGCCCTTATCCCACGCTAGGTGGGGTCGGCACAACATGTTCTCTTCTTCCACTCACTCCTATCAACCGTCAACTCTGCATCTACACCTTTCATACCCATGTCCTCTTTCACACAATCCATCCATCTCTTTTTCGGCCTTCCCTTGCTCACATGTCCATCCACGCTCAAATTCATAACCCTTTTGGTCAAATGACTATTATCCCTCCTCATTACATGCCCATACCATGCCAACCTAGCACTCCTCAACTTTTCTACAACTGGTGCCACTTTCAAACTTCCCCTTATAAACTCATTTCTGATCTTATCTAACCTTGTCACCCCACACATCCATCTTAACATTCGCATCTCAGTAGCATGCACTTTCCTTTGTGAATACTGATTGATGATTTGTGAATACGTATGGACACAGAATTAAACTTCCGAAATCACGTGGTGGATGCTGGTTTTATGCAGCGACAAAGCTCTGACTTCCACAATGTAGGCACCATAAAGGTGCTTTACAATGCGCTGGTGCGTAGTAGACTGGAGTGTGGAGCTATGATTTGAAGTCCGCATGAAAAAAAGTACAGTAGTGTGGTAGATAAAATGCAGAACAAGTTCACGAGGATCCTCTACTTGAAACTGTAAGGGGTTTTCCCCTATCACCCGTTAATGTATGTATCCCTATATGTTTTGGGTATGGTAGGATATTTTAGATTAGAAGTGAGACGGGAAATGTTGTTGGCAACATACATTTATCGTCTACTCCGGGTGTTTTCATATGCTATTATTTTCATTGTCTCCTTAGTGTTACTGTTATGACAATTTAAAACTTAAACTTAATAAATAAAAAATAACTAAATATTTTGATTAAACGAAATTAGGTACCTTACAATTCTTTTTTATTACTCTACTATCACGAGTAGCTAACTGTATTGTAACTTTTTTTATCTGAATGTACAAAATCTTCGTAAAGTCGACGCACAGCCCAAGTTAGAGGTCCTACAGGCTCAGCTTTAGTACCTTTCGTGGTTTTCGCAGGGGTGTAATGTTCATGTTCGTAGTTCAAAGCGTTTCACTAGTTGTACATTAGATCTTGAAAAATGCGAAAATCTGACGGCCCTTATCCTGAGGGGTAAAGTTATGAGGGATATTCTGACATGATAAGGAGCAGACATAAGCACCCTGATGAATAAAGACACTGAGCTGCCGGGACCACTGGTACTTTTCCCAACTACCCCGGTACGTTCACCTTATTTCATTTCGGTTACTTCGGACATGTTATTGATATGTTGATATACTATTTATATATAATTTATATATTATTTATAAATAATATAACAATATACAGAAGATCTCAGACACAAAAAAAAATATGTAAAAGAGTAACAAATGATAATAATATCATATATTTCAGTGAGCAGACTTGGTAAGTAGCGTGTCCTGACACCATTCTACCCGAAGCCCTGTCCTCTCAGAGACTGTGGGATGAGCCACTCTGCAAGCTAGAAGGTAAAACACTACTCGAAACTTCCAGCAGCTTGTCGGAGCGAGCACGCTTCTCGCTTCTCGGAGTGGGAGTCAGGGCTTTGGCTACACGCATTGCCATCAAAAAATATAGGTACTATTTTAGTCAACAATACTTTCCGGGTGGCTATATCTCTAAGATTATGTGCTCCTTGCTAAGTGGCTCATCGCTGCCAATGCGGTGAGACTGCCGATCGTTTCTGCCACCACGCGCTATCATGCGCAAGGAGCGTGCCCCGTCATAGCGCCATCAATGACATCATCCGTCGGGCTTTTACCACCGCTAACGTCACTGCAGTCCTAGAGCCGAATGGACTCATGCGTGACGATGGCAAAAGACCCGACGGGGTGACATTGGTCCCCTGGAAGTTAGGACGACTTGTTTGGATGCTACTTGCGTCGATACCCCACCGTCTCATATCCCTAAATATTCTATGCAGGCTGGTTCCGCAGCAACATTAGCGAAGTCCCTTAAACGGCGCAAATATGCGCTTGAGCCATTTGAAAGAGAAACTCTTGGGCCTTGTGGACCAGGGGCATATATAAATTATAGAGTCTACATGTGACCAGAATGCTGGACTGTATTTTGCTCAGCGGGTGAGTATTGCCATCCAACGTGGTAATGCCGCCAGTATTCTGGCCACGATAAAATCTGGTGGTAGCAACGATCGACTGGGTTATCTACAAAACATTAATTTTGTAGATAATCCATTTGATATTTTTACTTGTAAGTACGTACCTATTTATGTTAATTTATTTAAATGTTTATCATGTTTTGTGTACCTGCTATTGATATAATGTTGATACTATTGCTGATAATAATATGAATATATATGTAGGCGAAGATAATAACAATGACAAAGACCTCTCAAGTGGATCTAAATCACATTTTTATTCCACCTCCATGACGTTGGTACTGGTTCGATTTTTTTACTTAAAGAAAGGCAAAATACTATTTGGTTTAGCCGTTCTATGGTTGTTTTTCTATATTTTACAATTACTTACCTGGTTACAAATTAAGATAAGGCCGAAGGTGGAGGCGCACTTCACCCGGAATCCTCAACAAACTGAGGAACTTGCTATCTTACCTCTAAATGTCGGAACACAACAATTTTAGAATTGTTGTTATGGTGACAGAATTAGGTAGTCTATAGTTCTCTAGTTGCTAGTTGGGTCTTAGTATAGTAAGTATAGTTATCTATAATTAGGTAGTCGTGGTCTAGCTACCACCATCTTACCTAATTCTATCACCGCAGACTTAAACAAAGTCCTACCACCAACTTGCACTCCCCCTGGGGATCGAACCCGGGACCTCAGGATCTGAAATCGGTGGGTTGAACCACTAGACCACAGAGGCGGTTAAATTATTTCCCATCACCAGCTGACAGACGACGACGTCAGGATCGTATTATCACAGGGGTTGGTACCTAAACAACAAAACAATAGCAAACTGTATAGTTAAGTTGTTTTGTAGTTTAGGTACCCTACTCAAAGTCAAAGTCAAAGTCAAATATGTTTATTCAGTAAGATTTTTTAGGATCACTTTGAAACGTCAAATCTACCGCCTGTTCGGAATCGCGACCAGCACACAAGGAGTAAGGCAAGAACCTCGGGCTAGTTTTTTTTTTTCATGATCCATTACAATAGCTTAAAATTATCTAATACTAATTACAATTTATTCACTGGAGCAAATTCATTTTTTTTAATGCCAGGCTTTCTTATCTTCTAGGTAATCTGAAATTTTATAATAAGCTTTCCTGGATAGCTTTTGTTTTACAAAATTTTTGAATTTATTATTTGACAAGCTTAGCACATCACTTGGCAATTTATTATAAAAGCGTACAGTTTGCCCTATGAACGATTTATTAACTATATAGTGTGGGTACAAATCTTCCTTGTAATAAAAGATAATACATAGCTCGTTTACGAAAATCTTACCAGAGGTAGGATTAGAAGCAGTCGGACAGGCCGCGCATTCATCAGAGCTACAGTCAATACCAACTACTATCGCTTCGTAATATACCTAGGTCTATCATGGCTAAACTAAACTGTGTCACCGTCATCGTAGTGGTTACCTATGTATGATACTTCTAATACACGCGCGTACCTTTATCCGGGAGACAAATCTCCATCGAATTGAATATTTTCTCTCCGCGTGAGAATTCACCGTTGTATTTGGTACCTTATTTCCGCGGGGAAATTCTCCGTCGTATTTAGTACCTTTTTTTTATGGGGGAAATCTCCAACAAGATTCCTCACCGTATTGCGGTTGCGATGAGGCTATGTGAGGTAGCCGGGACTCTGTCGAAACACTAAAACCCCTTCGATCTCCGGCCTCGAGGCTAAGGAAGGCCCAGGATTTTCGTTAAAACTTCTTTTATCGGTATCCAGGTAACTAGATGCCTTCACTTTCAATCAAGCTTTATTTGAAAACGAAGCCAGTTACGTAATAGCAAAACTGCCATTTTTATTTGTTGCATTACAACAGTGATTGAAATATGTCGCACTAAAAGATACGTGATGGTCTACAGGTGACTAGATGGGCATGCTAACTGACAATAGCACATGCTTTAGGTTGCTCGGTATTAATATAATTTTAGGCTAGATTAAAATATATGAAGGTAAACAAAATTATATCCATCAATCAAGTCAGTAATTTTCCATAAGGCACATAATATCTATACTTTGATAATAAAGAAAACCGACCGACTTGTAAAGATAAATATTATTCACTATATTCGCCTTACACTAGGTACCTATTCCTCCACGGATCTGCTGGTATGTCCCAGTGGGCGGAGAGATGAACTCCGACGTGGAGTCTCCGGGTTGCGGACAGGGGGTCCCAGTGTACCGGTAGCTCCAGACAAGAGTTGTCGGTACCCTAGCGCGGTCAAAACACCCTCAAAAGATCCCTCCGCTTGCCCCTTTTGAACAAATAGAGGGCATAACGTGATGAGGAAGCGCAGACCCAGCAATGGGCCAGCCTAGGGAGGGTCCGGACACTATGCCTGTACGGCGAGGTGCAAAAATCGAGAAAGGGGGCCTCCTAGACCTGACGGTGGTGGTGCTATCTCCCTCGCACCTTACTGACCACTTGTTGGAAGTATTAGCAGTTTTCGCTAGGATACAGGAATAAGGACCAGGTTTCATCATATGGGCGGTGGACATTGGTCGAGTTGGCTGGGCATGACCCCTCATGGCCAGCAATGGTGGCAGATCAGGGCCTGGTCTCAAGCATTCCCGTTCTCTCTGTTAACCGGTGGGTTTCGAAAAGACGCAAAGTCTTTCTCTGGAAGGTTTTCTGGGTAGGTTCCATCATAGACAATACTTTTTGTGTGACGCTGATGATCATAATGATGATTTTTAATATTTTCTACATCAAATAGTTTTCATATTTTATATTATATGCCTTACAGCTCAGCTGCTGGTAGTAGCTCTGTCTTCTGCTCTGTTGGTTGTGGGTTCGATTCCCACCCAGGACAAATATTTGTATGGTGAATATCGGTATTTGTTTTCGTAGATCATAAACACCTTAACTTCAAAGCAAAATCAGGCAATAAACATCCACTAACATCGGTGTACCACAAGGGTAATTCTTGGGGCCTTTTTTGTTTATAGTCTATGTCAATGATCTGCCTTCCTTTGTAGGGGATTTATGTGATATTATTTTGTTTGCAAACGATATTCATTAATATTTAGAGTTGATAGAGTTAAAGATAATTATGATTGCGTAAATGCTTCTCTAGCTATTAGAGTTTTTGATTGGTTTACCTCCTTTAACCTCTTATTAAATTAGAATAAAATCAAATGCATCTGATTTCCCAGTCTAACGTTCTAACGTTCAAGTCAGCAATGCTAACATTATCAAAAGAGGGCCCGGGAGTACCGCTGATTTTCGCTCTCCAGTACAAACGTAGTTTATTTTTCATTTAAAGTGGTAAGTCAGATTCACATAAAGCCAGAGATAATCTGTATCTGTGGTGAGCTACTTTTTCTTGAAACGCAATTACTGCGTTTGTATGGGAAAGTGAGACTACTGGCCCTGCTTTAATGGGGAAATACCTAACTTTATTTGGAAGCAACTACCTTCTTGGGTTTTAATATCGATGCAAAGTTGCAACTCCGGATTGGTATCAGCGGGAACCTGCTTAGATCTTAGATTAGATGATCTTAGATTAGATGGTTTCCGACTTATGTTCGCAACCAATGCCAGACTGTAATGTTGTCCTTGGTGGCTACTCCTCGAGTCCAATGAACATACCCAAGGGTGTTCCCAAAGGCCACTTAAATTTTTGTTAACGACATTTCGACATTTATTTCGACTTTTATTTCGACATTTATGCAAAATTATTATTGAACGCTGATGATATGAAAATTCTTTGCCAAATTAAAATCCTTGATGATACCCTCCGCCTTCAAGATGACCCTCACAGATTTGAGAATTATTGCTTGCGTACAAGATAGACTTGAACGTTTTCAAATGCTACGTTTGCTCATTTACTCGTAAATCCATATAATTACACATTTTATAACTCACCGCTAGCTAGACTAAACACAATTAAACACCGGGGTATTTATTGTGATAACAAACTTTTATTTGACGAACATATTAGTTATATATTTAAGAAAGCGTTTCATTCATTTAGATTTGTTTTAAGGATTCTGATTGAGATCTGAATTAAAAACATTTAAAATACTTTGCTGTGCGTATGTTCTTAGTCTATGCCTCGCAAGTGTGGAATCCTGCTAAAGCATTTATTAATTACGTTTGGAATCTATTAAATATAAGTTATTACGTTACCTTCAATATCGGGCCCGAATATACCTACCCGACTACGACACGAGATACCGGAAGTTTCACTTTCTGCCGCTTTCCGAACGTAGATACATAGCTGACTCGATGGTGATGTATATCGTAATGGTGAGAGCTTCTAGATCCTTTAATACTTAGATACTGGCTAAGGCAAGTATGTAAGTGGACCTATTCCTTATAAAATAGCAATAATGATCTTAACATACAGTTTTAGCGATTGATTTATTGTTTCCGTTGTTGTGTGTTTTCGATGTGTATCCGAGCCTACTTGATTTTCATTTTAATATCGTTTGTTTCATATACCTAATTGTCTTCCTTATCTGTTATCATTTCTATTTGCGTTTGTACTTATCTACGGAAACTTTTAATTGGCCTTCTTTTATATTATGAATATGTTTTATATTCAATATTTTAAAATAGAATATAAAAAAAATATTGCTCCCAATACATTTATGAAAATCTAATGCACGCTCACAGGAACATTGATGAGTTTAGTAAAGGAAGATACATAGTGTTTATACTAGAAATAAAAATAATCTTGACATACCTAGGAATCTCTTAGGAAAGTAAATCATTCATTCTTAGGAAACTGTTTACGGTTCTATAATAACCTTCCTCAAAGCGCCACCAAACTTTCTGCTCGTAAATTCAAATTGTATAATAAGAATAATTTAATTAAAATTGGCTACAACAAAATAAGTGACTATACCGAAGATAGGACACGTGATGTTGCTGTACCAACTCTCAATGTTAACAAACTGCCCATTAGGTAGTTAGGTAATAATAATTCATGTTGTAAGATATGTAAGTATGTAGGTTTATGATGTACTTACTTGTAATGTTATTTAAATTATTTTAAACTCTGTATACGTACCTAAATTTAGAATTTCTCCTTGTGTTCTGGCCGCGATTCCGAACAGGATAGCCGACACGCTTATGAATTAAATATATATACTTGCCTTAAGCAGCAACATTCACTTAATTTGTATGTTAGTACATCTTGCGTTTTATTTATCAATAAACAATCATTAAAATGGTTCACTTGCATGTCATTGTATCAGAACAAATTGCAAGACGTACCTAAATATTATTAAATGAACACAATTTTTTATGTTGTTATTTAATAACAAATGTGATTGTTATAATCTGCCATGAATCCACAACATATCACTGAAAACCACATTCAAATAGGTTAAGCCGTTCCGGAAATACGCATGCACAAACAAACGCACAACAAACTTTGTCTTCAGGAAGTAGCACCAATTTTTACTTCTACATTTTTAATTTTTATTTGGCTCTCATTTTGCGAATTAGCATAGCTATTCAGCGTGGCAATGCAACCAGTATCTTGGGCACGCTTCCGTCTGGTACTGGTCTGGAACATCTGACCGATTCCTCTGTCCATACTTATTTTAATTGTACATATTATTGAATAAACATTTATTTAATTATAAAAAAAACACCGTACCGAGTTTGGCAGTCATAAGTAATAGTCAGTATAAGGTAGGTAGATAGACTAGCATACAATGTAATACAAATAACGAATATTCGTACATAGTATATCTTGAGTTGACGGGCGCAGTGCAGTGCCGTGTAGACTATGTTTTTTGTGAATGTGACCAACGCAGTGAGGCATTGTTATAGGCAGACATGCACTTTACATCAGGTGGGCTACTTGCTTGTTCCGTCAAGTACCAGCTCGAAGCTGTGGACTCGATTGAGCGTCGTGCTGCTAGACGTATAGGTGATTATTCGCTTGTTGAGGCCAATTTGCAGAGCCTTGATTACAGACGACGGGTTGCCAGGTGATCTGACTTTTATAAATACTACTTCGGCGAGTGTGCGCTCGATATCTTCGACCTAATCCATCCTTCGCCTTTCCATCACCGGACTAGCAGACGTACGGCAGGTTACAACCCGTACCTTGTAGATGTTCCATTATGCTGAACAATCGATTTGCCTCTACCTTTATTAATCATGTGAACAGGATCCTTGAAGACAAGCGTGCTATTATATCTTAGGTCACATCTTTACTTGTTTTTCAAGTGCGTTGGTGGTCAAACGCTTGGCTATATAATCAATAAAAAAATGGCGCAATTAATAAAAAAAGAATTGGCACTCCGTGAGGGCCGACAGAAGTGAAAACTTGAAGTTTTTCGTCTATAGTTAGAGGCAGTCTTCGAACGGTCTTTACCCGTACCTCTTAATATCGTAAAGATAACGTGACAATGTGTTTGAAGTCAAATGTGTCAAAAGTGGTGTCGGTAAGGTGTATGGTGTTCAATGGATTTTTCCCATCTCAAAAAATACCCAACGCGCCTAAAGAAGTTTTACCTATACTCGAAAAACATAGAAATTAAATGAAGCCATAAATCTGAATAGGTTTTATATGTTTTGCTAAGCGGCCCGAGCTCGTGCCTTTCTCATTGATGCTGAGTTCTGATCGCGATTAATAATATTTATAAATATTACAGGACTTTAATTTTACACAGCGCCATCTAGCCCTAAACTAAGCATAGCTTGCTATATGGGAGCTTGGTTACGGATAGAATACTTGAATACTTTTTGTAAATACATACGTACTATATGATACAACACCCAAACACAGAACAAACATCTATATTCTTTACACTTGATTCTGAATAGTCAGTAGGCTCAGCTTTAGGTACCTACGTGTGCGAACTGTACGGTTTAGTACGGTGTTAGAAAATTGTAGCTTCTAAACGCATCGTGGATTCATTAACGTGTACGAAAATCAGATGAGATATAGGCCAAGCACCTTTTCGTCGTATAATATAAAAAATGGCCACATAAATACATACAGGTTAACATATCGGCAATTTTACATCTATTCAATTTTTCTTTACGTAGGTATGTTTAGATTTCCTAGCTATACCAACGTAGCGCGTAAAATTTTACGCAGGGATCTATATATCATTTACATTAGGAAATCTTAACATAGAATTCCAACAAGATTAAAGTTGAAAATACACTAAAACCTGACTAAAATATACGAAATATTACGTATGTTTCAACTAAAATATAACGATAGAGTCCCAGTCGTGACATTATGATAAAAATCAATTACATTTTGAAGCATCATATGCATTTCAAAAGAGAGTAGGTATTTTTATTCTTCCAGTCCTTATCTCACACATCGATGGAGTCGACGCAGCATTATCTCTTTCTCCACTTACACCAGCGCACACTCACCTCACATGCAAATCCTTATACAATTCATCAATCATTCAATGTGGTGGGGTTAAAGTGGCTAAATTCCTTAATATTATTATATTTTACCAACAGACTTTCAAACGTTTTGCGGGGCTTTTGATTGAGGCGACACGTGGCTCAAGGATTGGCTCTTATTTAGGCTAGCGAATTAGCGTAACTATTCAGCGTGGCAATGCAGACAGTGTATATAATATTAGCTAATTCAAATTTTACATATTGTTTGAATATTCTTTTACGATGGTACCTTTAATTTGATACCCATATTGTTCTTATCAAATATTTTATTATCATTCCCCCTTTAATTTTTATACGCACCCTCCCGTAATAAAATTAATTTAAATTGTAGCACATGATACCTCCCAAAATGTATAAAAACCAAACGACACCATACATGTAAAAATCCATCAAGCCGTCTAGGCTTATTCATAGTCATTTACATCTCTCATGTTCGGTAAGTAGGTTCTTATTACCGCCAAATGGGGCTTGTAGGTGACTAATTAGCGCTTTAGGGTAATAATGTTGCTAGAAAAGCCCTAGGGCGGTAAGTAATTAAAACAAAACACTTCTTTCTTTCAAAAAGTTCGCGTACATCTAACAATTATACTGGCAATAGACATCATGCATTCAGCCCAATGACCAAAGAGGTCGCTTTACTATTCAGACTTGTCTTCGTGTGAGTATAATAGTCATCAATTTTAAATATAGAACGGTGAAGATCAATTTCGTTCTTGAAAAAAAAAAAGAAAAGTGCTTTACTTGATTCTTTTTAATGAAAAAAGGCGGGAATAGAAAACTTTTACTTGAAATAATGTTTGTTTTTGGGATTTTTTTATAATTACGTGCTAATTAGGAAAACACATGAGTTCTTCAAGTGATGAAGATGCACTCCCGATTCAATGAAAATGGAAGCTGAAGCAGCAATTAACAATATTTTGCCTGAAACTTCTAAAGAGATATATTTGAAAACTTACGACGAGTTCATAAAGAGACTGTATTCTTAACATACTTCAGAGAGCTATCAAAAAAGCTGCAGCCATCTAGTTTGTGGTGCATTTATTCAATGTTAAAAGCAACTATGAGTACTAAACACGACATCCATATCAAGAACTATTCAAAATTATCATCTTTTCTAAAAATATTTTTACAGCACAAGACGTGAAAACATTCATAAATGAAGCCCCTGATGACATAAATTTAGCTGTAAAGGTACGTAAAATAATAATCATATAATGGTAATACTTCATAATATTTTTTTTGTACTCTTACAGTCCTATAAAACATACTTCTTTTTATATTTCGCTTGTTTTAGGTGGTTCTTATCTTCGGTATAACTGGCGCATGCCGAGGTATTGAATTGACAACTATAACAATAGAGAACATAGAACAACAGGGTCAGTTGTTAGTAATTAAACTCAAGAATTCTCTGAATTCGTACAAATATACAGAAATCTTCGTCCTGAAAATGTAAACACCAACCGATTTTTTTTTAAGTACCACCAAGGCAAGTGCTACAAACAAGTTATTGGAAAAATACCATCAGAAGTATGGCGAAACTAATCGCAACTTATTTAAAGTTAGCAAACCCGGAATTGTACACAGGTCATTGCTTCCGGAGAACATCGGCTACACTTTTAGCCGATGCTGGGGCTAACTACTATAAAAAGGCACGATGGGTGGAAATCCAGCAAGGTGGTTGAAGGTTACATTGAAGATTCCATACAAAATAAAAGTAAAATTTCCAACAAAATAACGAAAACTTTTCAGCTTTCAAAAAATGAAACATCTTTGTCAAGAGATGATCCACAGCCATCAACTTCTGCTGAAGAAACCTTCATCCCGTCAGATTTTGTCCATGACCAACAAATATCACAATCTCAAACTATTAACATACCCAAAAAATACCTGTCCTTAAAATTTGAAAATTGTTCTCATTTCACTATAAATTTCAACAAATAATAGTTATTTGTTATACAAGAGTGCAAAGTTGCTTTTTAACCGCGTGTTCAATTTTGATGACCGAGCAAGCGAAGGATTCTAAAATTAGAATCCTGAGCGTTAGCGAGGGAATCAAAAGAGCACGAGGTGAAAAATCTTTGCACTCGAGTGCAACACGTAACTTTTCATTCTACCTCAGCGAGGAAAAGACTAAATGCAAAAAAAAACGTTTACAATCACAAGATAGGTGCTTTTATTTCAGTTTAGGTGTTAACTACTACATTATGACAGGTAAGTATTACAGAATAATCTTTAAATTATAACAAAATAATACTAAGGTATAATTAAGAAAATTTGAAAGTAAACGTTACTTGCTACAGTTATTTAAATTGAGTGTAATATTTTTGTTTGGTACTGTAATATTGGTGTTAGTCACTTGTGTACTGTTTTTCGGTAAACTATCTGTCATACTTAATAGTCGTACCGATTCATCGGATTCCCTTGGCGTAAATGTTGACATGAGAGGGCGATGGTTAGGTGTTTAGTAATGGCTCATTTTTGATGTAGAAGGGCCAGTCCAAGATCCTTGGACTGAGGCTCTTTCAGTGTAATGGCTCCTACGATGCCTTTACAAGTAATACGCCAAGAAGGTTCCGATTTCGTGTTTTTAACAAATTAGAAAAGGTTGTATGATGAATTCGGCACCATGGAGGTAGAAGTAAATAGGTTTATTGATGTTTTGAATTCACAAACTTAGTGCACACGATGTTCTAAATTCAATTTTACTTTAACCTCTAGTGGATAAAAACGGCTTTTGCACTCAGATATCGAATAGTAAAAATACTCTTTCCGAGATGGTGGGATGAAAAATGATTTATTCTTGTAATGCCGGTTTTTTTCTACTTACCTCACAATCGAGATGTAAAGCAGAATAGTTAGCTCGGGTGGAAGCACCAATTGCATCCTCTAACTATAGGTATATAAATATCTCGGGCTGCAATTGATACCTTACAGCCCTTGGCTACTAATCTACTATTATTGCATTCATTATGTAGAGGTACAATGGTCTTATGAGTGAAAAAAGTTATACATAAGAACCCTATTACGGCATAGCAATAGAACTTCGCTTACAATAAAATAAAACGCATATAAACGGCGTTACAATAAAATAGTCTACATACTTACCATTAACGAAATGAGACTTGCATACACGCATACACACTCTCGATTATTTATTTCCCTTCTGAGGTAGTTGGGTTAAATATTGCTGTTACAAGTTGCATGTAGTCTTTATGTAATGGCTAATTTCACGTTTTTTAGTCTAAAACAACACTAGTAAGTCACGTGCCAATAAATAGTCATAGTATAGTTAATTATGTATGTTTTAAGGTATATGGTACTATGGGCCGTAGACTATGTTAAAATAAGATCTGTAAGTCTTCTATTATTGCCTGAAATTAAATATATTATTATTATCACCAATAACCATAATATAATGTATGATTTACGTATAGTTAATTTAGCTAGACTCTAATTAATATGTGCACCACCAACCACCTCTTTAGCCATGAAATCCTCTCCATCCTAAGGTTGTCTGGAAGAAATCGCTTCTTAGCGATAAGACCGCCCATTGTACTTTTATTTTTAAGTTATCCAATTTTTATTTTTAAGGTGTGCAATAAAGTATTTTTCATTCATTCATTCATTCATAGCAATCTACTGCATACTTGTTGGAACAAGTATCCCTAGCGTAAGCTTATGATAACACTGTTATGCATTATTGTACCTACTGATGAAAAGCCCCCCCGTCTGTAATAAAAATGTAATAATCTAACATAATATAAAATATCTTGGCGTGAGTGACTGACTCAATGGCTGACTTATATCTCACAGCCAAAGACGTTAGTCCTAGTGATTTAAAATTTTCGGGAATGCGTTCCATAGAATCATGAAGGAAGGAAAATTACAGGACATTTAATATTATAGGATTAATTTCACGGCGTCATCTAGCCCCAAACTAAGCATAGCTTGTATATACATAATTGTCATACAATACACCCAAACACCGAATAAACATTAATATTCATATTACAAATGTTTATCCTGGGTGGGAATCGAACTCACAACCTACGGCGCAGAAGTTAGAGTTACTACCAACTGAGCTATGAGGCTTGAGAAGGAAAGTATGAGGATGACGGGAAAGAGGTCTCGGGCGTTTCATCCACTTGTCATACGTAAAGATAAGTTCCTACTTATTTTTAAATTGACTTAATTTTGATCAAAAAGTTGCTTCAGTAATTGTAAATGCGAAGTAATGTTATGTTTTATTAATATTTTAAACAAATAAGATTACGGTTTACAAAGAAATTGGAAAATGTATAATGTGGAAAATCTTGAATTTGAAACCCATCGCCGACACCGTATGACCATGTTATGAAGAGGAATGAAAGTCATATTATAATAAAAAATAAATTTTGCATACAATTGTGAGAAGCTAAGAACATAAGAAGAGCTGGATAGATTGCGTGATGAATTTATTTGTGAAAAAGAGGCGACTGCTGCGATGGACGAGGAGAAGCAAGTAAACATTGCTGTGTCGACCCCACCTCGTGAAAGTAAGTAGTATGTAAGATACAGGGCCAAAAATAGATTGGATAAGTAATTTGTGTAGGTAAATAACATAATTTTAAACAGGTGCAAACGGATGCATAGGATTATCGATGATTGATTTTTTAAAGTAAGTATTTAAACTGATTATATCGATAACTGGATAAATTTTAGTATATAAGCTGGACAACTGACCTAGGTACAGGTCATAGTCAACAACTGACTGGCACAACCATGGCCGCGTTCATGTGGAGTGCTCTGCTCCTAGTGGCAGGTAAAAACAATCAAATACTTACTACGCATTGAGAGCTAAAAGTGTCAACCGCGTGTGTCTGCAATGGTAGAACAAAAATACAAGTGGTTCGGGAGTTCACTTACAGGAAGCACTGGAAGTACATTTCTAGTGTATGGACATACATTTGAAATGTGTTATTTATAAGCTGGAATTCGTAGTGGTTCGAGATCTTGGATTATGAACTCTACTAATACATTCGAAAAGAGGCTATTTGAGCCGTACTATATTATTATTATTTTTTCAGCAACCGCCTCCTGCTCTCCTGTAGACCAAAAGCTGGACCGTCCTGATTGGTTGCCAGAAGATATCCAGCACCCCGAATGGATCCCCTGGCCACCACAGCACCCTGAGTGGATCCCTTTGCCTCCACAGCACCCTGAATGGATTCCTTGGCCACCACAGCACCCTGAGTGGATCCCTCTGCCTCCACAGCACCCTGAATGGATTCCTTGGCCACCACAGCACCCTGAGTGGATACCTTTGCCTCCTCAGCACCCTGAATGGATTCCTTGGCCACCACAGCATCCTGATTGGATCCCTTTGCCACCACAGCACCCAGAGTGGATCCCCTGGCCTCCATCAAAGCCCGAAGGGTGGCCTGACCTCGACTGGGAGGCAATCAAACCCGAATGGTGGCCCGAAATTGATTGGGAAAATATTGAAAAACCCGAAATTAACGAGGGAGTACCCGGTACCCTTACTTCCATCGAGGAGTATCCTAGCATTGTCCAAATTGAATTAGGCACCGGACAGTACTGGGCCCAAGGCTGCGTTGGCAATATACTGACTTCTCTCCACGTTTTGTCGTCTGCCCGTTGCTTCTTTGGAAGGTATGTTCAGTTTACAAATTATCTCACTCAACTTATAACAGTCTCGCTGATACTTCTTTCTGTGAAAAACATTAGAGGGAATTCATGCTGATTTAAACACGTTTTCTGAACATTTGCATAATTTGTATCATCATGTAAAGTGCTGTTGATGTTACTTTCAATCTTAAACTATTATATTACAATCTTATTCAATTTAGTATCCTTTTAATACTAAATTGAAGACAGAACACAAAAAGCTTCGTAACATTAAATGTTTTGTCTCTACAGGCTCAGCATCGGCCGATACCACCGTGCCCGCGCCGGATCCGGTACCCGCAACGTCGGTGGCATTGTCATCCCCATCGAAAGCGTCCTTACCCACCCCTCTCTCGGACAAAGCGGAGAGCATGGCTTGGATGGCGACATCTCCATTGCCAGGCTTTCCTATTTCTTGACCTTTAGCCCAACCGTCGCGCAGACTGCCATCGTATCTGATGGTTACAAACTGCCTAGTGATCTGCCTCTCACTCTTGCATCATGGGGCTCTACTGCTGTAAGTAGCATTTGATACTTTTATTGCTTTTAATATTGTGAAAACCATTTATTTACATGGATGTAATTTGAGCATCATACATTTTTCATCTTGCTTTTCTTTTGACAGCAAGGCCAGAAAGACACCGACGATGACCTTTACAAGATCAGCCTGGTGAGCCTCGACTCTGAGACGTGCAACGACAAATGGAGCGAGCTGTCTTTGGGGCTCATCAAGGTGACGTCCAACATGCTCTGCGCTGCTCGTCCGGAGACCGGCGGCCGGAACTCCGACATCCGCGATATCGGAGCCCCCATTTTCTACGACAACATCTTAGTTGGTATTGGGTCGTGGGGTAACACCTTCGGCAACCACCGGTACCCTGTCGTCGCAACTAGCATCTCTAGCTACACCAACTGGATTGTAGAAAACGCTGCCTAAATGTCAATAAACTGAACCTGTGTACCTAGTCAACGCCTTATTTGATTTACACCCTGAAAGAGTTTTTCGGATAATTTTATTAAAGACTTCTAATCAAATAGCTCATATAGATATATATTAACTACAGGCGTCTTAGATTAAATCAGAGAAGTTTGAAAGTAACACAAGTTATAGAAAAGGAACAGAATTTTGCTAGAATTCGTGATAAAACCTTATGGCTTATGATGTCAAGTCATGAATCGTCATAATTTGCCAGTACTGCGAATCGCATGTTTAAATTTTTGTTTCAAAACCTGTGGATTTAAGTTGATTTGTTTACTTACAACAGGAACGGTTATCACAATTAATTGTATTATTATCAAATGCTGTTATCAAAACTTTAATCAGTAATCGTAATGTACCTACTTTATTTTTTCTGCTGCCCGGAAATTTATGTTGATTATCTCCCCGCACAGTTTATACCTACTTTGATCTTTTTTTGTACCTATGCTAGTTACGGAAATGAGCTAACTATAGCATTCGTCAGATATAATGGCGCCTGATTACCAAGCTTGCTTATACTACAACCCCAAATTATCATGACCATAACCACGCCCACTGTAGAAAGAGTGAAGTGATAGATTAGATTCTCTGGAAACCACATCCAGATAGTATTTTCTGTGGTATTTTCTGAAATCATAATCATAGGCCGGTTGGCAAACAAGAACTTATCACTCACCTATCAGGGCTTATGAAAACATTCTGTCAAGACTAGTAATCTAAGTATAAGGGATCATCAGTTGAATATCATTAATTAATACCAGACGGATAATTAAAAAATAGCTTCCACGCTGATATCGACGAAAAAAACTACAATCGAAATTAAATTGTTTTACTGAAAATGTATGTGTACGTTGTATCCAATCATCAAATTGATAATGCTATCCTATTGATGAATTTGATGATTGGATAGTACCTTGTTCTTCAAAGCATTTTAGATTTACTGATTATATATCTAAATATCTATTTAAAAATATACACAGATTCAGGCTGCATTTGCCTGTGTGGTTTGCAGTATCTATAATCATACAAATGACTACTGTGTATTGCTTCGTAAATGATTGTTTTCTCCTGAGCTGGTGCACCAAAAGGAATAGATTTTGATAAAGTTACACGGCGGTTTGAATGATCCATTGGCTATAGGATCCAATGTTGGTGTGGATGTCAGGGAAGTCTGGTTGGGCGCAACCCTGGCCGTGAGAGATGATTCCAACTAGCATGACGTTGTTGTAATACATGGGACCGCCACCGTCTCCCTGAAAACACCAAATACATTTAAATAGTTTATTATCGTAATCTCGCGTACGGTTTAATTCGAGAGAATCTTATTCCACTGAAGCTGTGGAATAGTCTCCCTGCAAAGGTGATCCCGTGACATTACAAATAGTATATATCAAAATGTTTATTACCAGTCTAAACTAGATAGAGAAATGGTTGTGCTTCTGGTTTTGCAAACGTCTATCGGCAACCGGCTAAAATCAGATGGATCCTATGTTACCGTGCAGTGTCTTTATGTTGAGGAGTAACGTAGCTTCAACCCCTTTTACTCAAGGGTGATCATTCTCATTGTCGTTTCAACCCACGTTTTCCACTGCTGAACATAGGCCTCCCCCAACTGTCGCCACAAATAGCGAAACCGCCTCCATCCATAGACTCCCCGCCTCTACCATTTTATGCTCCTCTATAAATCGCGTTATATAAGTGACTAATGTATAATCTAGAGGACGTTAAATGATGAAAGGGAGCGATCGAGCAATTACCTTCCTGTTATTTATCTATAACATAGTGAATTTAACCTCAACTTGTTATAAAGATTATGCACTTGAGACAAAGAGACTCACAGGTGTCTGTGATTTGATGCAAAAATGCAATATATTGCCGTCAATCACAACGTAGAGCCATTTCACAGTCCTAATAGTGGACTAACCTATGAAGTTAAGTGTATAGCTAAAAACTGTGCAGTAGGTTCTGTAGTGCAACAATAAATAGTGCAAACTGACTATTTATTGTTGGGGTTGGAGACTCGCTTTTGTTATGTTTCGTTTCAAACGGGAGTTTTCTCAATATTTTCCTCATTCTTATTGTCTGGTTTTCTACCTGGCAGGATCCTTTGTTGTTTACGTTAAGAGTGCTGGAGCAGATCATGTTATCAGTGATGACGCGGTTGACCGAGGCATAGCGAGCCGCACATGCCTCGCGGCTCACGGTCCTGACTTCCACCTGACGGAGAGTGCTGGAGTATGAGCCTCCTTGCTGAAAACATAACCATAATCACTTTATGCCAAGAAAAAGTACATGCTAGAGTTTCAATCTGGTTCATTAAGATCAAGGTGTCTTTTACTGTCGAACGGTGGTTGTGAACTACAAAATGTGCTCCACAGCTCATCCTCTACATCATCACCATCTGATGGTGAGCAACAATGTAGATCGAGCCTGACAATATCGGCTCCCAAACGCAAGCATAACAAATGTTGATAATAGTAATTTAAAATACTGGTGCATGATAAAGACGTTAAAGCCGAGCCTAATTAAATATTATTAATATGAATTATATGAATCAAATAATAATGTTTCATTTATAGTCATGTGCAGTTTCATACACTAAGTAGGCAAAGCAACATAGAAAATTGTATGGCAACACTTCATTCTACCGCACGGTACGTACAAACACTAAGCAGCAATGTCGCGAATAAAACTTAATAACCTTGATCAAACAGTAGTCATGGAAAATGTTACTTTAAATTATGTTTAAGATTTTCTTTAGATTTTCTTCATTCGGACGGTAATTTATTTTGTATTTTTAACTAACTACAAAAAAGGAGGAGGTTCTCGATTAATCGGAATCTTTTTTTATACATGTTTCTAGCGACGCCTGGTCCGAAATATTATGTTTGTGGTCCCATCGTCATCATCGTCTGATGATGGGATCCTGGAGAAATCGAGGAAACTCTTCAAATATTATAGACACGCTACGAGCAATTTGAGTATTTTTAAGGTGTATTTCCACAAAAATAAGGAAAAACGGAGCCCTTATAGGATCACGCATCATGCGTACTTACGACAGACACATGCGTGACGCATTTGTCTGTCTGTCTGTCCGTCCATCTGTCACAATGTATATACTTCGAAACTACTTTTTTCCGATTGAGTTGAAATTTAGTATACCTACACATGAAAGTCGGTGACCCAAACACGGACGTGTAACGTAAATTAAAAATACAGAAAATAGTTATTTACCTATAGATTACAGGAAAACCGGTTCAATAGTTTGGTTATCAAATCAAAATACATGGAAAAAAATACGTCAGTCGGTTTTCTTTTAAGTTTTTAAAACGTAATTATAGATGAAGGAAGGTAAAAATTGGCGCTCATTTCCGCAATTATCAACAGGTGAGTATGAGTAGATATATGGCTATCTTTCATGCTGGAACACAACAGTTATAATTATTGTTTTGGTGCCATGCTCAGTTAAGGTGGTAGCTATTCAGGCGGACGCAAAACAAGCCCTACTACCAACAACCAAAGAGTATGATATACTCATAAAAACCACTATAATTTTGAGTTCACAGTTTTTATGATATGAGTGTAGATAAAATACTCACCACAGTAAAGCCCCACCCTACATTAACAACAGGCATGTTCACAGGGAGCTCGAACCCTTGAGGGACGATGGCGATCGGTCTGATGCTGAGGCTGAAGGTCAGAGTCGACGACAGCCGGACGACGGAGAGGTTCGCATTGTAGGTAGAGGTGGAGTACGATGGATGGTTCACCTTCCTGGAAACTCCGATAACTGTCCCGCTGTGGCGGATTCCAGACCCGACGCGGACACGGCGGTTGTTCAGTGCGAACCAACTGAAAAAAACAAACGATCACAGCTTATTTTAACAGCGCCATCTAGCATATATGTGTTTCTTTAAATTAGTTTTACAATTCAAAAAACCGTTCAAGTGCGAGTTGGACTCGCGCATCGAGGGTTCCGTACAAACCTGTGGGTATATAAGTAAAAGTTATGGTATTTTTTTGCTAAATTAAATCTATAATATTAAAACGGGAAAGCTGGATTAATTTTAGACAAAGGTCATTTTATCGTTTCTAATTATAAAAAAAAAACTATGATGTATCTAAAAATTTAAGGTTTTCGGTTTCCTTTACGTGTGCTATAAAACGTTGCTTAAACGTTGCCAAATTTAAGATTCTAGGTTGACTGGAAGTAACCTTTTGGTTTTGATTCCCTTGCGAGTAGTTGCGAGTTTCAAAATATGCGGCGTAAATTGCTGTTTTTTTTATTGCGTTGTTATAGGAAATTGATTTTTTTACAGCTTAAAGGTATTATGGACCTGAGTATTTGATATGAATTAACATACATAAATTTCAATATAATACCACTACGCGTTCATGAGGAATGGAGTAAAAAGTTTTCAATTATTAAAAATATTTAAATTATATGATGTAAAATATGTAAGTATTTCCTTTATCTGTGCTATAAGACGTTGCTTCGTACCAAATTTCAAGATTCTGAGTTTACAGAAAGTACCCTGTAGGTTTTAATTCCCTTGCGAGTGTCAAACATTTGCGGCATAAACGGCTGTATCTTTTGATTGCGTTAGCTTAGGCAGTTTGATTTTTTTCACAGCTCCAAAGGACAGTAGACTTGAGTATGTGATATGAATTTCAGCTTGATACCTCTCCGTGTTCTTGATAAAAAGGGTCTTGACAGACAGACGATCAACAAATTGATCCTATAAGGGTTATTTATTGGATCAATTCCAATAAAGAACCCTTATAGGTCTTTTCCTTTTGAGGTAAGTCCGGAACCCTAATAACAGTAAAGAAATACAATTTTATGACTATGGTTTTAGAAGTTTTGATATTCCGTTCAAATAAATATTTAGATTGTTCAAAAATTTATCGAGGGTGTTGCTTAGACTTTTTTCCGACGTGTTGATTGTATGACTTTTAGATCAGAGAACTTCGTCCGTATTTGGTACTTTTTGATATAGAACTCATTATTATTATGATGAGTTATATATTATAATCACTGGCATTGGACTGCGGTTTTGCTCACGTGGTAGTGGTACCGGAATAACTCCTATACTACATAAAAATAAACTTTTGTGTTCTAAAGTCTTTTCTGATGATGGTTGTCTGAACTTACGAATTTTCATCGAAGCAGTGGGCAGCAGACAAGATGTACACATTGGTGATGATGTTACCGGCGCACGATTGAGTCCAGGATAGGGAAAAAGCGTTCCGAAATTCCACTTGGACTATGGAGGGATATTGGGAGATGGTGGTTGCCTCTCCTCCCACAATTCGGTTGCCGCGGGCATTGGTGACCAGGGCTAGAAAACAACAAATAGAGACTCGCAAAGTTCTTTGTAAGTCTAATAAAAAAGTGATGGTTCTACACTTAATAGACTGGTAGTTGTTTGTATGTTAAAAGTATCGATTTATTCTGTACGAGAAGTGAATGTATTATTCTGAATTAATTGTATACTCCGGTTTACAGCTATATTTTGCTTTCAATAGTCTGTTGTTTTTAAGTAGGAAGGTACCTAATTAAACTTTATGACGTCAGTTTGTTGAGGATTCCGGATGAATTGCGCTTCCATCCTGCCATGTAGGATTTTTTTTTTTTTTTTTTTGTAAATATTACGGGACATTAATTTTACACAGCGCCATCTAGCCCCAAACTAAGCATAGCTTGTAATATGGGAACTAGATTACGGATAGAATACTTAAGCTCAATGTAAAAAGTAGGTTTTTTTATAATTAGAAACGATAAAATGACCTTTGTCTAAAATTAATCCAGCTTTCCCGTTTTAATATTATAGATTTAATTTAGCAAAAAAATACCATAACTTTTACTTATATACCCACAGGTTTGTACGGAACCCTCGATGCGCGAGTCCAACTCGCACTTGAACGGTTTTTTGAATTGTAAAACTAATTTAAAGAAACACATATATGCTAGATGGCGCTGTTAAAATAAGCTGTGATCGTTTGTTTTTTTCAGTTGGTTCGCACTGAACAACCGCCGTGTCCGCGTCGGGTCTGGAATCCGCCACAGCGGGACAGTTATCGGAGTTTCCAGGAAGGTGAACCATCCATCGTACTCCACCTCTACCTACAATGCGAACCTCTCCGTCGTCCGGCTGTCGTCGACTCTGACCTTCAGCCTCAGCATCAGACCGATCGCCATCGTCCCTCAAGGGTTCGAGCTCCCTGTGAACATGCCTGTTGTTAATGTAGGGTGGGGCTTTACTGTGGTGAGTATTTTATCTACACTCATATCATAAAAACTGTGAACTCAAAATTATAGTGGTTTTTATGAGTATATCATACTCTTTGGTTGTTGGTAGTAGGGCTTGTTTTGCGTCCGCCTGAATAGCTACCACCTTAACTGAGCATGGCACCAAAACAATAATTATAACTGTTGTGTTCCAGCATGAAATATAGCCATATATCTACTCATACTCACCTGTTGATAATTGCGGAAATGAGCGCCAATTTTTACCTTCCTTCATCTATAATTACGTTTTAAAAACTTAAAAGAAAACCGACTGACGTATTTTTTTCCATGTATTTTGATTTGATAACCAAACTATTGAACCGGTTTTCCTGTAATCTATAGGTAAATAACTATTTTCTGTATTTTTAATTTACGTTACACGTCCGTGTTTGGGTCACCGACTTTCATGTGTAGGTATACTAAATTTCAACTCAATCGGAAAAAAGTAGTTTCGAAGTATATACATTGTGACAGATGGACGGACAGACAGACAGACAAATGCGTCACGCATGTGTCTGTCGTAAGTACGCATGATGCGTGATCCTATAAGGGCTCCGTTTTTCCTTATTTTTGTGGAAATACACCTTAAAAATACTCAAATTGCTCGTAGCGTGTCTATAATATTTGAAGAGTTTCCTCGATTTCTCCAGGATCCCATCATCAGACGATGATGACGATGGGACCACAAACATAATATTTCGGACCAGGCGTCGCTAGAAACATGTATAAAAAAAGATTCCGATTAATCGAGAACCTCCTCCTTTTTTGTAGTTAGTTAAAAATACAAAATAAATTACCGTCCGAATGAAGAAAATCTAAAGAAAATCTTAAACATAATTTAAAGTAACATTTTCCATGACTACTGTTTGATCAAGGTTATTAAGTTTTATTCGCGACATTGCTGCTTAGTGTTTGTACGTACCGTGCGGTAGAATGAAGTGTTGCCATACAATTTTCTATGTTGCTTTGCCTACTTAGTGTATGAAACTGCACATGACTATAAATGAAACATTATTATTTGATTCATATAATTCATATTAATAATATTTAATTAGGCTCGGCTTTAACGTCTTTATCATGCACCAGTATTTTAAATTACTATTATCAACATTTGTTATGCTTGCGTTTGGGAGCCGATATTGTCAGGCTCGATCTACATTGTTGCTCACCATCAGATGGTGATGATGTAGAGGATGAGCTGTGGAGCACATTTTGTAGTTCACAACCACCGTTCGACAGTAAAAGACACCTTGATCTTAATGAACCAGATTGAAACTCTAGCATGTACTTTTTCTTGGCATAAAGTGATTATGGTTATGTTTTCAGCAAGGAGGCTCATACTCCAGCACTCTCCGTCAGGTGGAAGTCAGGACCGTGAGCCGCGAGGCATGTGCGGCTCGCTATGCCTCGGTCAACCGCGTCATCACTGATAACATGATCTGCTCCAGCACTCTTAACGTAAACAACAAAGGATCCTGCCAGGTAGAAAACCAGACAATAAGAATGAGGAAAATATTGAGAAAACTCCCGTTTGAAACGAAACATAACAAAAGCGAGTCTCCAACCCCAACAATAAATAGTCAGTTTGCACTATTTATTGTTGCACTACAGAACCTACTGCACAGTTTTTAGCTATACACTTAACTTCATAGGTTAGTCCACTATTAGGACTGTGAAATGGCTCTACGTTGTGATTGACGGCAATATATTGCATTTTTGCATCAAATCACAGACACCTGTGAGTCTCTTTGTCTCAAGTGCATAATCTTTATAACAAGTTGAGGTTAAATTCACTATGTTATAGATAAATAACAGGAAGGTAATTGCTCGATCGCTCCCTTTCATCATTTAACGTCCTCTAGATTATACATTAGTCACTTATATAACGCGATTTATAGAGGAGCATAAAATGGTAGAGGCGGGGAGTCTATGGATGGAGGCGGTTTCGCTATTTGTGGCGACAGTTGGGGGAGGCCTATGTTCAGCAGTGGAAAACGTGGGTTGAAACGACAATGAGAATGATCACCCTTGAGTAAAAGGGGACAGGAGACAAAAAATTTACCAGCCCGAGGTTCTTGCCTTTCTCCTTGTGTGCTGGTCACGATTCCGAACAGTCGGTAGATTTGACGTTTCAAAATGATCCTAAAAATCATAATTCATAAAAATATTTGGCTTTGACTTTAACTTTGACACCTGCCGAGCATGGTGATTATCGCAGCATAATTGATAGCAAACTGTATGGTGAAGAATAAACTCTTTTTGGAAAAAAATGGAACCGACTTCAGCACTAAAAACAAATAACTCTCAGGGTAAGTTCATATAATTTGAAGTTGGTGCCGAATTGCCAAGCACAACAACATGTTTATTAAGTGGTTTTTAGTGGTGAAGTCGGTTCCATTTTTTTCCAAAGAGAGTTTAATTTTAGCTTTTTTTCATTGTAAAAACTACGACACCACGACTTCAAAAAAAGGAGGAATTTCTCAAATTCTTTAGTAGGTAGCTTCAATTTTTACTTAGGAAGTATTAAATGTAGAGACACAAGCTGTGTCTGTTCTACGATTTAATTATAAGAATAGAAAAAAAATGCACATGTTGTGCCACGCGTGGTAGGATCAGGGTAAAAAGCTACATCTGTTTTTTTCCAGAATATGATCCAAATTTAATTCAGATCCGTTATGGCGCTTAGTCGATAAAACATAACAAAAAATAAACAAGCAGATCTCTCAGTTAAGTTGGGAAATCCGGCACTGTATGTATGTATATATGTATGTATGTATGTGGCAATGTTTGTGACGGCATAACTGTCGAACGGTTTATCCGATTTTGGTGAAATTTAAACTGTAAAAAGATAAAAGATAAATAGAAATTGATTGTCGTGGGGGATTTTTGATATGTGGGGTAGTTTTTGAGATATTGGGGTGTTAAGTGTGACATGAAGATTTTTGGCTAATGGGGTGTCATTTGAAAGAGTATCGGGTGCATATTAAAAAAATACATATTTTACTTTTTATTAGGGGTGGTTTTTGTAACAAAGGGGTGCGTTTAGTGGGTAAAACGCTTGATATGTGTTGTAGGATATACTGTTAGAGGGAGTTGTCGTCACAACTATCTTTTTTAATATGCTGAAACCACCACTGTATTGATATATGACATTAAGATATGATAAATATGACATTAAGGGTTGAAAAAGGGGTAGAAAGGGGTAAATAAGATCAAAGCCTTGAAAAATTCTGAAAACGTGAAATATCATATGAAATGGGGGTTTAGACTGCAGATTTCATAATTGGTTTACCCTTTATTAGGGGTGGTTTTTAAGATCAGGTCCGGTCAAGATAATAGGTATTCGGAATCTCAATAAAACTGGTCTAATTATTTTTCGTTATTCACTCAATAGGGTTGCCAAACCTACCCTAGGTCGATAAATATCGGTGCTCACAGTTAAAGTTTTGTTTACACACAGAAAAATGTTGCTGCCTTTTTGGTGATGCCCCTTAGTTGACTTAACGACATCCGTGGGTTAGAGGGGCAGATCTTTTAACCACGACGTCTAAGGCAACGGTTTTGAGAGCAATTTTTACAAAAACATCAAAGGTGATGTCTTTCATGTTCATGTTAATAAGGGGTGACGTATTCACTTATTGTATTCTGCCCACCTACTACGACATACGGCCGGTGCATTGCTCTCATTCTGGCTTTGTATATAATAAGAGTTACAAACAAGAGAGAGCCTCGAACAACGTGATATACCTAAGGCCATCACGAGATCTTAGTTCGGGGCGAACTACTAGTTATATCGGTATGGATCACTTTGATGATAAATAGATTACACAAGAGGACAGTGAAATGTAATTGCATTTCATTGTCCATCTTCTGAACTGCACGATATCACGATAGCATAAAATTGGAACATGGATGCTGTTTACATATTAATAATTCACATTTTATAGTAATAACTTATCTACGTAAATCCTAAAAAAATGCCAGTTTATAAACTAAAGTAATTTGACCATTGAAATAATTCCGTCAATGCCAACAGAATGAGCTAGAGCACACAGCCGCTTCAAAACGGTGGGTCTTGCAACTTTGCAGTCGGCGAACTGCTTGCATCACATTTGTTTTTTTTTCGCAGCTGGCAACAGTTCAAATGTTTCCCGTCTTTCAATCAATGATAGAAATTGTAATGGATTGATGGAAATAATACTCATTATTGCAAACATTGTAGGGAATTCCCATTTTAATTATGCAATGAATTCTAGAACCATAGACGAAGGAAAAGCTGGTACTAAGCGTGATGACTCAGCAGCTAAACAAGTTGCTGATCTAGTTGATGCGCGTGACTCTGTAAGTATCAGTAAGGCAACATTCAGTATTCATTCAATAATAAATAATGGTTAGTGGTAGAATTTTTAGGCAGCATTTTGAACGATCCAGTCGGTAAAAGAAGCGACTCTAGCGCTGACGCCGGGGAACCTTGAGTGAGCACAACCCTCGCCCCAGGAGACGATGCCGACCAGAATACCCTTCGTGAAGTACAGCGGACCTCCACTGTCACCCTGGAAAAATAAAACATATGGGTATGGATAGGAGTAGAGGCAGGTCGTTAAAGAGGTGGATGGATAGCTTATGTAAATGAAGATCATAATGTTCATAATATTACAAGCTGTGAATAGTTTGGGGCATGGACTTAGTAAAATGGAATTAATATATAAGTGAGAAATGTGGATGCTGAAATGATGGTAACAGATCCAAGTGGAGATGTAGATTATGTAATGCCGAACCCAACCAATGAAAAATGGGACACGCTGATTCAAATTTTTTGAAGTGAACATTATCTAAGATTTAATTAGATGAATTGTATAATTAAATTAACTGTGTACAAAGGAATCAGTCGGTTTACCTAAGGAGCGTTATTTAATTAGAATTTATCAAACAGATGTGGATGATAATTAACCACCAATCAAGTACCTACCACAATGGTTTGGGCAAAGAGTAAATAATTGGTATGGGTAATCGGTAAGTAACCTGTAGAACAAGTCAAACACTGTCAATTTGCTGGCGCATATTCAACATATTTAACATATGTGGAGATTTAATTTTATCAAACATTATTTTAATATTTTTGTAAATTGGTGTGCTCTAATAGTGGATTAACCAAATATCCATCCGGTATCTGACTGAATGGAATAATTACGGGTACGCAACCCCAGACTGCTTTCGCTGGCTCTAGGTGTTACACTCTCCATTCTCCCATGACATTAGTCCTCCTTATACCTCTTCTTATCTTCTCACACTACATAACCTAGTATTCCCAAGGAGGATTGATGTCAAGCTGGCGGCCGGTCTTAAAATAGAAAGTGGAAGAGAAGAATATGCTGTGCCGACCCTGCTGCATAGAGGCTTAACATCAATCCTCCAAAATACTGATGAGGGCAATCCCTATGTTGCACTGAGCTACAGTGTCTTTCTACCTTTAGTCGTTAGGTTAAACGAAAGGAACACAATATCTGACCGAAGTCGAAGTTGATTCCGGTTCTGATCTGTTGCTTACCTGGCAAGCGTCTTTGCCGCCGACATCAAGGATGCCAGCACAAATCATGTTGTCGGTCACCGTTTGGGGTCGCGATAGCTCCTGGTAACGAGCGGCGCACAACTCCCGGCTGATGCTGAGGATCTCCACGTGACGGAGTACAGCGGATGATAAGCCACCAGACTGAAATCGAAAGCTATTTTCTAAGTCTCTTGTCAATCACCACTCCATCTATGCAGTGTTTTGCCTGCAAGTGTTTGTGCAGCCGTCCATTTTATTTTCTTTGAGAATAGAGATTCATCAGTTGATTGGCTTTAGTACTTTTTTTATTGAGGTAGACCTACGGAGCTTACTTTTTTGAACCTTTTAGGGTTGAACCTTGGATCTGATGGGAGCCGGTGCTCTTCAGGCTTTCACAATAGAGACGCGTGACCCAAGGCAATAAGAGCCAGCATAAGAAAGTTAGCATAGCTATTCAGCGTGGCAATCCAGCCAGTGTCTTGGGCACGCTTCCACCTGGTACTGGTCTGGGACAGTTGAGCTACCTATAAACCGTTTTTTACGGTCCATAGGTAGCCCAACTGCTACGTAAATAGATATTTTAATTGTGGAGTCAAAGGCCAAGTCAAAAATGTTTTATTCATTAAGTTTTTTTATGATTATTTTGAAACGTCATATCTACCGCCTGTTCGGAATCGCGACCAGCACACAAGGAGAAAGGCAAGATACTCAGGTTGGTTATTTTTTTGATAATCTAGTTAACAGTTAATAATAATAATAATAATAATAATTCATAACATCATACACCTGAATACTGAATACTATCTTAAAACCTGTATTATTACCTATCTACTCATTGGGCAGTTCGTTAACATTGAGAAATCACCATTTAGCTGTCAACTTGTATAACCTCGGGACACGCGTTCTTTTCGTCGATGTGGTCACTTATTCACACATTCACTTTTAATTCAATTATTCTCTACATACAATTTGAATTGCGATCAGAGTATGTTGGCACTTTGAGGAAGCTTCTTATAGCATCTCACACAGCTTCCTTACTACTTACCTTAATGATTTAATTTTCCTGAGCGATACCTAGGAATATGAAGATACATATCGTTGGCATAACTTTAAGACTTGAACTATATTTATATTAGACTTATGTAATCAGATAAGTAGTTGTAAACTTACGCTAGTAGTACCCCATCCAGCATGAACAACTGGAGAGTTATCGGGCAACACGTATCCTTGAGGGACGATGGAAATAGGCCTGATGTTCTCGCTGTAGACCAGGCTGGAAGACAGCTGAAGCACTGCGATGTCGGAGTCCTGGCTACTTCTGGGATTGTAAGAGGGGTGGTTGATCCGGCGAGTGAGGCTGATGGTAGTTCCACCTTGGTTGCGGTTCGTGCTCCCAGCGCGAATGCGGCGGCTTGAGATGGAGAATAAGCTGAAAACGTTTTGAAGTACCTTTAAGTAACATCATAGTTTTCGAGAGATAGGTACGAGTATACCTCTAAGCCTGCTCAACTCTAGGCATAGACAGTTTTATCCCCGAAGAGATAACTCTTGCGTTTTATTGACTCGCAGAAAGTGAAAAGTCACTTTCTTCAAGTCGATAAAACGCAAAGGTTGTTGAAAAAAATTACACTGTAAATAAGTTATTTTTGAAAAAAAATAAAATGGAACCAACTTCACCACTAAAAAATAACACATCTACTTATAGCTTTATCGTTGTAAAACTTACGCCACCGCGACGTCTGAGACAACTTATTTAAGAGTGTAAGTGTGCAATAATATTAAAATCTGGGAAATATCCTGCTATGGAGCAGTATGTCAGGATAATGGGAACAATTTTTCGTTCCTATTATGCTGTTTTTTTGTTTAAATCCAAACTACTGGACCGATTTTGATAACATTTCTATGCAACAATCTGGAATCAAATCCTTTAAAACAAAAATTATTTTTTCAAATCGGTTGAGAAATGACAAAGTTCTGAGTTAACAAACATAAAAAAACAACCCAAATGAGAACCTCCTCCTTTTTTAGAAGTCGGTTAATAAACAGCGTTTCGCATAGGAGGGTGATCGCAAGCCAGGCGAACCTTTACAGATATTGCCACCAGCGAGATGAGAAACTTGTTCCCGCGAACTATAAACATAAGGAATGGTCTCCTTGCCGAGGTTTTCCTCAAAGAGACTGTGCGGATTTTCAAAGGTGGTGTTTAAAACATAGGTAAACAGTATGTTTGTCACCGTAATCACCGCTAGGCCTAGAAAGCATGTAATTTAGATTTTTTTTTTAATAAATGTTACCAACATGCCATCGAAGCAATGAGCGGCGGACACGAGGAATCTCTGGTTAAGGATGTTGGCAGCACACGACTGGCCCCAAAGGATGCCAGTGCGGAACTCCACTTGCACTATGCCAGGGTATTCGGCGATCGTCGTGGCTGAACCACCCACGATGCGGCTGCCGCTACCATTGCTGACTGCGGCTGAAAATCAAATGTTCATGTCGGATCATTAATAAATATGTCTACGGGCTAAGTCTCATCACGCCGGGTGGCACTCTGGAGCATGTCGGTCAACATTCGACCATAAAAAGCACTCGCTTAGTGAAAAGTAAGCAAAGTATGCATACCTTTGTATCAAGCTTTAGAAAACAATTGAGGGTTGCTTCTTTCTGTATCATGTATTAATAGCTGCTGACTTAGCCTTCGTGGTCACGGGATAATTTCATGAGTTTTGATAAAAGTAAAGGGACATCAAATATCACAAGTGCCTTAAAATAGGCTTTGAAATAGGCCCCTCCATTACTTCTTCTGCGGTAAAAGGTGACTATGGGATTAAAATACACCAAAGGATGGACAACAGCATTCACTAGATTTCTAATCTTAAATATTAGAAATAAAGTAGTAGAACTCAGGTATTTTTAAGTGATAGCCAGCGTTTGACCACTTTAACATAAAATTCACTTCACTTTAAGAACAAAGTGGTCCTTTACAGGTCCTTCCACCAGTGGTGTGTTCATGCGTACCTACTAGCAATGGATGGATTCGGCCTACACGCGGCTAGAACGCCTTAGATGATGATGATGTGTATGTACATAGTGTGCATACTTTTATATTAAGACTAAAAAGATACATATTAGGCTTTCAAAAGGAGCTTCTTATCACGATACTAAGTGCTATTTAAATAATGCATGCTGTATATTTGTATAATAACAGGACATAACAGGACATTAATTTCACACAGCTATCTAGCCCCAAACTAAGCATAGCTTGTAATGAGGAAACTAGATTACGGATAGAATACCTACTGAAATACTTGAATTACTTACTTGACTTAAATAATGTAAACAATATAATTTGTAATAACTCTCGGGATGTATTTATGTAATTTATTAGCAAATTTTATGTTTGTAAATATTTCTATGTTTCCTTGATGTGTGTCAGATATATTAACCTACCGCTCGATCGGTAGGTTAATATTTTGTTTTGTATTTGTACCTATTTTGATTTTTACTGTCCACATTTGTTGTGTTCACGTCAAATCAACCTCTTCTTTGTTTGTACCGCGCAGGGTCCCTGAACTTACATAAACGCTGAGTTAAGACCTTTTCTCGCATAATTATTACATAACATTTCATATATATGTTCAATAATATGTACAATTTAACTAACCACGTACAAAGGAATCAGTCAGATTACCTAGTACCGTTACAAACGGCCTAGGCCTTTAATATATTTATGTTTTGTCTCTATTCATATATTTTTTTGTAAGAGTTGAAAATAAATGTCTTTTTGATTTGATTTTGATTTAATAAACACTTACCAGCTGCAAAAAGTGCCCAAAAGAAAATCATGATCCCGAAACTGACGGTGTGACAATACAATCATAAAAATGTACATGACTTATTAGTGCTATGTTATCATAGATATCAAATCATAATCTCTCGGTAAACCCAGTAGTTCTATAAACCTAGATTATCATCCAACGACGTACGAGTTAATCATGCAGATAGTCAATCCAGAATAGTCGTAGAACGCGAGTTGTTTTATTAATTATAATAATTTATCAACGCGTGACGTTGCAATTTCTCAAAAAAGCGCAATTACAGCGTCAAATCGATGGCATATTTGATATGGATGTCGGCTACATAATATATTTATGGCATCATTTGCGGGAGCCCTTTCTTCAGCAGTCGTTTTCACGTTATCTTTACGATCTTAAGAGTTACCTACTGGTATTGACCGTTCAAAGACTGCCTCTACATGTAGGTACTTATACTGGCTATAACCAGACGGTTGACAGCCGTGACAGACATCTATCAACGTCAGTTCATACAAGTTGTTTTTTCATTGTCTGCAAAAACAACCCTCAATTCATAAATAGAGAAACACCAACCTGCATATTCTAGTAAAAATAAGGAACGGAATGAAAATGGAAATGGATCCCCGTGATGGATTTTGCCTCCTTACATGGTAATGTTGAGGATACTACCATATGATTGGCCTGTCTACTTCCAGACCTCTACCGGCCTGCCTACTACCATACCCCTACCGGCCTGCCTACCACAATGTTCCTTTACTAGTGGACTACTAAAGTTCCCTGAAAGTGTCAAGGCTAAGAACCTTTGGTTTTCTAGTTTTCTAGTTCTCCCGTGCTAGAAGCTTTACTTAGTTTGGGACTAGAAGGCGCTGTGTGAAATTAATATCCAGAAATATTCAAATATAAACTTTACCTTTTGTACGTTGATTGTCTGTCAGAAACACACTTAGCTTATACCTGGATAATTATTACTTAAATGTTGGTGTATGTTTTATGTATGGTTTTATAATTTATTTACCAATGTAAAGTATTTTTTTGTTTTTATTTACATTGATAGGTTTCATATTTTTCCCATCACTACCATTTGTAATGATTTTACTTTCTGCTTCTCATACACGACAATAAAGCGTTTTTCAATTCAATTCCATTCTTAGAATACCCTTACACTACAAAAGGAAGCTGCCTTATAATGTCAAGACTTCTGGATAAGGCTGTACGTTGATTGTCAGTCAGTCAACTACACAACTTTTTTATATCTAAACATGAATTTCTCAATTGATTTTGCACACCTTTCAAAATTCTCTAGACAGAGTCAACACTAAGGTCTAAACAGAAAATGAACCCACGCTTGTGACCTGCTGAAAACTGGGACTGGCATTCCCAGTTTTCAACCAGTTTTGCCTTCAATAGGCAACTTCCGGGAAATCCCGCGCTATCACCGACCTCAACCTCGTCTAGGTAATGCCTAGGCAAACCTCGAAGACAGGAGCTGACACATTTCAAATGAAAAATATGTTTCATGCAAGCGTTTAATATCCTCAAAGTGGTAAAGGGTCATTTAAACAGCAGTTTGTCGGATCCAGTCGGTGTAAGCTGCGACGTTGGCGCTGACTCCAGGGAACCGAGCATCAGCGCAGCCAATGCCCCAGGAGACGATGCCGACCAAAACGTTGGTCGTGAAGTACATCGGACCTCCGCTGTCACCCTACAAAATAACGAAGATATTAAATAATGGAGAAGTAAAAAGAGCTGGAAGCATCTTATCTGAGCGTTCCATTTTGATGATAAATGTTTTTTTAATTATTTTTCCTATTGTACGATGGGGAGGTGCTTAGCCTTCATCTCACCTGATTTTCAAGTTATGAAAAGGCCGAAGATGGAAGCGCTTTTCACACGGAATCCTCAACAAACTGAGTAACTGGTTATCTTACCTCTAAAATTTTTATTTGACTATTAAAGTCGAACCCAATTAGCACGAGAAGAAAAACAATAAAACAGCACTCCTTCTTTATTATCGCGTGGGAAACAAATCCAACTTTAAAAATTTAAGCGCCACCGTCTTAGGAGTTTGGCACGACCTTGTTCTCCAGATTTTTGATTACAAGGTATATTTCATCAAAGATTACTAAACCGGAAATAAACCTCATCCTGTCCCACTGATATTATAAATGTTACACATAAGAATTTGAGTGACCTGGCAAGCGTCTCTGCCGCCGACGTCGAGGATGCCAGCGCATATCATGTTGTTGGTGACCGTGAGACCCCTTGCTCGGTAGCGGTCAGCGCACACCTGACGGTTGATGCTGTAGATCTGCACGTGACGGAGGATCGTGGATGCTAAGCCGTTAGACTGAAATGGAAAACAAATAATGTTAAGTGGATGATGTGTGCGATTTTTTCGTGAATACGCATTTTTTTATAAATCGTAGCTGTGTGGCCAAGTGTGTATGGACCCCCGTCTTCCGATCTGGGTTCAAATCCAGCCGTTCACCAAAGGAATCTTTTGAAGTGTATGCGCGCAATTTACACATAGGTACGTATGCTCTGACGGTGAAGGTCCAATCGCGAGGAAACCGGCATATCCCTAAGACCAAAACTCAGAATGGCATGTGTCTGTCTTGTACCGCCTTAGACTCGTTAAATATTGTGTTAAATTGTTAGCTGCATTCAATTCAGTTTTAACTAAGATAAAATAAAAAGTTTAAAACTGAAACTCAACTACTGAAAAATTGCGTTCAAAAGTAAAAAGTATGAAACTAGAAAATTTATTCAACGTTTTTTGTCCACCTCTGCATATACACCAACTTATATATATATATATATATATATATATATTATAGCGTATTATATTATATATATATATATATATATATATATATATAATATTACCATATTATAGCGATCATAATGCTTTTTTTTTGTATGTTCCCCGATTACCCGTGGACGCCTAGACCGATTCAGAAAATTATTTTTTGTTTGAAAGGGTATATACTTCACAAGTTGTCCCATAGTCAACAGGTCAGGATCTGATGAGGGGATCCAGGTGAAATCGAGGGAACTCTTCAAATTTTATTGGCACATTTGAAGCAATTTGGGTATTTTTGGTATTACCTCAAAAGTATTTAACCGCCTCTGTGGTCAAGTGGTACAACCCACCGATTTCAGATCCAGAGGTCCCGGGTTCGATCTCCATGGGGAGTACAATATATTGTGCTTGGTTTGGTTGGTGGTAGGATTTTGTTTAAGTCCGCCTGGCTAGCTACCACCATCTTACCTAATTCTGTCGCCATAATAACAATTCTTAAAAAAATTCTTGTGTTCCGGCATTCAGAGGTAAGATAGCCAGTTCCTCACTTTGTTGAGGATTCCGGGTGAAGTGCGCCTCCATCTTCGGCCTTATCTCAACTTGTTACCAGGTGAGATGAAGGCCAAGCGCTTCCTCGTCGTACAATAAAAAAAAAAAAAACGGACCATTTATATTTATAGGATCAAGTGACGTCTGTCTGTCTGCCCATCTGTCATCAAAATAATTGGAAACAATACGTCATCCAGGTAAACGAAATTGTATCATATTCTTAATTGAAGTGGGATTTCTTTTTAGATTTTAAAACTTATGCGTAATTATCATATCATTATGTTTTTTAGGAAAAATACCTACTGGTAAATCTCGTTGCACGCCTGCACATGGTACGAAATTTAATGGAATGGACGGCGCAACTAAAATAGCTGTCAAAGGATCATTCATGCACACAACGCCATCTTATTGCATTACCCGGAACCAGCGTACACTTAGCAGCGGTTCCGGTATGCTGTTCATTTTTGTGTATATCATGTATCAGAGATGGCGCTGAGTAGTGCTTTATTTTTATGATATTTTCTTACAATTCTTTTTTTTCTTGATATTTTTTATGTTTGTAAAGTTCGGTTATTCAGGGCGGAAACCAGTTTTGTGTATAGGTTACTACTTATTGAAGATTGATTTGTGAGGTTTTAGAAAAAAAAATATAGTCCTTGCTTTTCTCAAACTGACAGCAACCTTAGCTATTATTAAACCTGAGTAAGTATCTGAGCTAAATGAAATATCACGGCATCAACGATTTTTTTCGCCAACATTGTAATTGTATAAAGCAGAAGAATTCATAAATCGTTTTGTAGTATCATCCTCAATACACATTACCTAGCTAAATTATTTTGTAATTGTGGTGTTTCAACTCACGCTAGTAGTGCCCCAACCAGCATGTATGACAGGCGAGTGGTCAGGCAGAGCGTATCCTTGAGGGGGGATAGAAATGGATCTGATGCTGTTACTGAAGACGAGACGCTCGCTCGTCTCAACGACTGTGATATCGTGATCCATGTTTCTCCTTGAATCGTACGAAGGATGGTTCACCCTGCGCCTGAGGTACACGACCACACCTCCTTGGAATCGAGTGGTAGATCCGGCGCGGATTCGCCGGTTATTGATGGAGAATAAACTGAAAACGTGAATGTTATAGAGAACTCATTGCAAAGCGCAACGTGCGTGTGGCAAGCAGGCAGGGCAGTTTTTTTTTTATTGTATGACGGGGAAGCGCTTGGCCTTCATCTCACCTGGTTACAAGTTGAGATAAGGCCGAAGGTGGAAGCGCAATTCACCAGGAATCGTCAATTAGGTAAGATGGTGGTACTAGCTACCAGGCTGAAAACAAAGTACCAAACCAAGTGCGGTACAGTCGCGCACTGCAAGTAGCGGTATGGGGCAAGCCAACTTTCTAATTTATTTTATTCCAAAAAATGTTTTTAACGAGGAATGTAACAAACAATAATAATCATTAATGTCAGAAACAAATTATGTACATTTAAACTGGTCGATACACAAAAGATAATCAAAATAAATAAATTCAGAAGAAAAAGAAAAACTAACACACTCAAGTATAAATCGGATAAAATATACAATCAATTGAGTATTTATTATTACAAATTGTAAGAAGTCAGAGAAGCCTAAGTATTAATCTCAACACGCCAGTGGACTATTGAAGCGCGAAGGTGCCAAACTGGCTTCGTAAATTTTCGAACCCTAACACTGTATTTCTGAAAACTGACAGTGTGTTAAAACACACTGCTTTTACTTTTATTTGCTTTTAAATGGATACATCATCATCCTCATCAACAGCCCATTAGTGTCCACTGCTGGACAGAGCTTCCTCCAAGTCTGGAGGGTTTTGCCATAAGCATCACGCATGGCTGGCGGTTTGGTGATCGCAGTAAATGTTAACATAATACTATACAATACAATGGTCAAAAAACTAAAATGGTCAAAATACTAGGTCAAAAATTGTTTAGTTTTCGGGGTAGGATACTTACGTGCCTTCGAAGCAGTGAGCAGCGGACACAAGGAATCTCTCGTTGAGGATGTTGGCAGCACACGACTGGGTCCAAAGCATGACAACGCCGAAATCCACCTGCACTATGCTGGGGTATTGGGTGATGGTTGTGGTCGAACCACCCACGATGCGTTCGCTGCTAGCATGGCTTGCTGTAGCTGAAAAACATGAATAGGTAGTACCAAATAGTATGACTAGTAGCTGAGGGTATTGACCGTCGCGGCTAAGCTGTCGGATTTATAGAAATGGCTCTACTAAGAGGGAAAGCTCACTTCATTGTAGACAATGAAGTGAGCTTTCCCTCTTCTTTTCTCTTTTCTTCGCTATACACGGCAAACCGTTTGGCATCGTGCTTCGACAGGAACATCCTGAGTCTAGAGGCCTACTACATAAAACGAAACATGGGGTGCATTTTTTTTCAATACAATATGATCTGTCATTTTGTATGTCTCTTTGGCATCCGCCGCCGTCCTTTGATTTTCGTAGTAGAGCTTCAGACTCGCGTTTGTTTATTTTTATAGCATCGATTCGGGTTCACAAAAATACCAGGTAATGTTGCCAACTAACAAAAACATTATTGAGCAGTTTTTTACGAAGGGGACGCCTTCATCTCACCTTATAATCAGGCTTCCATCTATAGGTACCATAACTCTTTATAATAAAACATTAATTGTTAAATTGTTGTGTTCAGGTATTTGCTGAAAATTTAAGAATTATTGTTATGGCGACAGCATTAGGTAAGATGGTGGTAGAAGCCAGGCGGAAACTATGTCCTACCACCAACCAAACCAAGCACAATATTGTACTTATTCCCACTGGGGATCGAACCCGAGACTTCATAAAGGGTAAAAAATACTAAGGAATGAATGTCCCTAGGTGAGATATGGTTGTTCTAGGGAACTCTCAAACGGGAGCTTGGAGTTGACATTATTCCGGGGGATAAGACAGTGAACGATGGAAGAAACTCTAACCTGCTACAGCTACCAACAGAGCCCAAAGGAAATGCATGATTCCAAACACGACAGATTCACAAATCAATCACTTCAATTTAATTTCAATGCTTTATGCAGCTTTGTATCTCTGATAACAGATCTAAATTACTTTGCTGAGGCACCAGGTAGCTAATCATCCCAGATTAACGTAGAAGATTAACTTCATTCCAGTGAGTTATCGTTTGTTTTGTAATTATGATTGTGATTAAATAGCATATTTCAGTCAATTGGCAAGAATACCTCCAAAATTATAAAGCCAAACAAGCAAGTGCCTACGGTGTAATTCTTCAATTTCATAAAATTTAATTTAATACAGTTTTATAAAGTCTTAACCTAAGTCGTGTTCGGCATGCTATACACTCAGATACTTGCAATGGTTCTGCTTAACAAGGCGTTTCAATTTTATAGCACCTCAGCTTACTGGTCTAGTACTAGCTGTCTGTCAGTTTGGCATTTATGAGTGCATGAGAGCGTAAGAAGTAGCAAACGTGTCGACGAACGAATACATTTTTTGTACGACGCGTAGGTAAGTTGAAAACATAGCGACACCCCCACCTTAAATGCAATGTCATCGTTTAGAATAGGATTAACGTACAGGTGAATTTTAGAGACGTGTTGTGAATTAAATGATAGATATGAATGACTTGGAAGGGAAATCCGTGAATGAGTGTTGGGTAAAAATGGCGACATGCCTAAGAGACTTTTCGGGGAAATGAAAGGGAAAGGAAAGATAGATAAAGATGCTGTGCAAGGGATAAAAATGGGAAGGATGTATGCCCAGATAGACCTGCGGATGTATCGCTTTAGAGATTTTAGATTTAAATGTAGATGGATCGAGCCGACGTCGAGGTAGGTACCAAATAGCGATTCAGGTTAAGGTTTAGGTTGACAATTGAATCGTAATAAGACTTCGTAGTACGGCCTCAGTTCCTGTGACCTTAATATAATTTTTCTCTCAACTTACGTATACATATACGGTACTTATCTACAATTCAACATGTTCTTTACAATAGAAAAACCTAACTTATTTAAACTAACAAATTAAAATCAACATTGAGTAGCCTCAGATACGCATATTGTAGGTACTAAATAAGGGGTTTTGTTATGTGGGTAAGTTAGAGAAGTATGTAATTATTAGATATGTATTGGGTTAGGGTAGGATGAATTAGATTAGGGTTTCTCCGCTAACTTTGGTCTTCACACTAGGATTCCCTGTGTTGTGACCGACATTGAGTTACATAGGTATGTGCCAGGTTCGGTTATGGATTTCTAGTGGTTTCATAGGATAACTTATTAACATTGCCTTGCCATTGGTATGTGTGTTAAAGTAAAGGATGTTTTTTTTTTTAAGTTTTAATGTAAATTACAAAAGTAGGTTGATAATTTAAATACATTTATACTAATTACTATATTTTAATCTATTATATAGCAAGAATGCCTCAGTCTCATTATAATCTTTGTAAAGAAGCCAACTATGTAAAGTTTTTTTGCATTGGTTCCTTGTTTTGGGAAAGTAATTTAACAATCTGTTCAATTTTAAATATAAGAAGTCCTAGCCATGGAAAGAATCTACAGAAAAATTGAATGCACCTAATGGGAGGTCTCCATCTTATGTGGCGGTAGGACATGATGATTTTTGATGGTGCTATTTTATGGTATCTCAAAATGATGGATGATATAAATAGTTGTCTTACTGTAAGGTGGTTGCACTCTATAAACAATTTTGCAGATGGATAGCGGTGATTTTTTTATGTGTAACTTTTAGTACTGATCTTTGGGCTTGTACAGGTTTTATTATGCTTGTTTTACATGCTCCTCCTCCCCATGCTGCGATACAATAATTTAAGATTGATTGGCAGAGACTTAGATACATTCGTTTGATCAGGTTTGCATCCGCTACTGCTTTTATCCGCTTAAAGATAAACATAAGCTTTCTAACTCTGCCAGTAAGAGCTCCTATTTGGTGAGTCCATGTTAAATTGTCATCTATAATGACGCCAAGATATTTGATAGAATGAACTTGGTGAAGTGCTGCAGATGTCATTTAGGTCGCTACGCGTGCAATTGTGAATTTTTACACTGAGGTGGTGTGATGGTGCGGAAAGCTTAGAGATACTAAAAGGTATGAACTTCGGTTTATTTATGTTTAGTGAAAGAATATTTTTTTGTAACCAAGTGCCCACGCAATGATTCCTTTTTGGCTTTCCAATTTTACCGCCTCCCAACTAGAAGAACGTAGAATATGAGGGCAGTGTCATCTGCAAAAGTGAAAATTTGACCCTGGGCAATGTTCAGGGTACAAAGATCATTGATGTTAACCAAGAATAAAGTTGGACACAAAAAAAATGATAATGTAAAAGAAACAAAGATCTCGTTATTTCTTCTTTCTCGCTCACTTTCTCTGACGCTTTTCATTGAAAAAGAAAACCTTCAAAAAGAACATTTGGAAACGGATGATTGTGAATATTTTGTCATGTCTTTAAATCGGCACGTGTTTCAAGTAATAAAATCAAGTTATTCTTGCATCCTCAATGGTAGGCCGGCTGAAGTGGACTCTTTGAGTGACAGCGATGATGGTCAAGTATTTTCTACCTCTTTTAGTATAATTTCTTCGTCATAATCGATAAAAAAACAATAGCATTCCGACAGAATTTATTTTATTGGTAAAGAATCTATTTAGACAGCATTCTGAAGGATCCAGTCGGAATAAGCAGCGACATTGGTGCTGACTCCAGGATACCTGGGTTCGGCGCAACCCACGCCCCAGGAAATGATGCCAACTAGAACGTTCCTTGTGTAGTACATTGGACCTCCGCTGTCACCCTGTAAATATAAACATGTCTATTGCAGATCTGTGTTGAACTCATTTCCCCTAAAAAACTATATTCAGGTGTTCAGAACATTTTTGGTAAACAGAGTTAGTTTATCTTATTGGCTAGTTGTAACTTAAGTATGTTCAAAATCAGTGTAAATAATGATTACGGTATGGGTACGGTACGGTACGGTACCTATAACATCTACACGTAAATTTTTCTAACTTCAACTGATGGTATTAAGTGAATTAAAAAAATGCTGTTCTGAGTTAGATACACAGTTCCACTAACCATTTTGCTAAGGTTTTCCGGCTATTCAGTCATAATGACTATCGATTAATGTTATAATACCAAATCCTTGATAGAAAACTATTAAGGAACAGACACATTAACAATACAAAGTTACAAACTGCAGCGAGTCTGCGCCACTTTCTTGCTATACAGCAAAATGCCGGTAAAACTTGTGGCATCTCACCAAAAATATCTATTTGGCACTGATAAGGAACTCTAGGAGGAAGACTCTCATACGGAACAAGCGTATGTTGGCTAAGAATCAAATTAATAACTATCATTACCTAGCTGAAGCACTTCCAAATACCAGCATGCTCCGCCATAACATGCTGCATGAGGTCAACCAAACCGCTATTTTTCTAGTGATTGTACTGTTTATTAGCGGTCAGAATGAGTAGTCGTCAGAACGCTAGTTGAAAGCTGATCAGATTGATCTTGGAAGTTCGGACAATAGACAGTTAAGTTACCTGGCAAGCGTCTTTGCCGCCGACATCAAGGATGCCAGCACAGATCATGTTGTTGGAAACCGCAACCCCCAGCTCCTTGTACCGATCGGTGCAGACCGACCGGTTGATGCTGAAGATCTCCACGTGGCGGAGTAAGGTGGATGCTACCCCACCAGCCTGGAATGGAATTTCTTTGTCATTGCTTTTGTAAACCCGCACTTTTTTTATTTGGCGTACTCGATTATTTATACTATAATTCATTCATTTGTTTTTTTTTAGTATCAACATTGTGCAGACCATTTGTTTTACTAAACTTATCAATGTTCCTGTGAGCATGCATTAAGTTTTACTTGCCTAGATGTAGATACTATTATGAAATGTATGAATACCTACTTATATCTTTTAAACGTTCCCTTGATGAGTCATGAGATTTCATTTCAGAAATTGCCCGTAGGCTCTTTTCTGCAGATTAAAAATACTTTCCATCTATGCTGCATTTTCCCCGTAGAAATATGCCATAAGACATAACACTTTGAAAGTAACTGAAATAAAGTAACCTCGCCGTCATTAGTAAAATGCCACATTGTACGTTCTGCGTAGGCAGCTGAGCATGACTTGTCAGCTAATGTAGAAATGTGAATACCACATTGCTACATTGCATCAATATTTAAAGCTAAGAAAGTATATGCTTCAATATAGTTAAGTGTGTCCTCATTTACGACGAGTGGCTCTGTGAGCTGTAGACCTCGCGAAGCTGTCTTTGCATAGCATAAACCTGAATAAATGTTCACCCTAAAATATAAAGCTGAGTTTTTGTATCTAGGCACTACCGCATTTCTGTCAAAAGCTTCTTCAATCCATTAATATTTCAAGGTAATATTTCCTTAAATAACAGTAAGGTAATGTAAGGCAGTCAGTAAGGCAATTTCATTCTTCATCAAAATCATAATTTGTAGAATGTAATTTATATCAATACTTATGTTTTAGAGACGTAATGTTTATGAGGCTGTAGGGGGTAATCTCTGGATCTAATGAACCGATATAGTAGATTATACATCGAGGGGATAAAGCATTGTTTTATGTCACGGGCGCGATATTGAATTCTGAACGTAACGAAGGACTCCAGATTTAACTCCCGAGCACAGCGAGGGTATTATGAGTTGATTTGGAATTAAGACGAGTCTTGAGCGCAGTGAGGAGTTCAAGCGCGCAAAGTTCGATTTTCAAATAAGTTCGACGCGGCGCCGGCCCCAGCCTTCGAGTATAAGTCTGTTGATCTATTATTACGAATTTAGACTTTAAGTCCATTGCAATAAGAACTATGAAAAGTAAAAATATTAAAACCCAGCGGGTTATAGTGAGATTCAGACTGAATCTCTAATTTTGGAGCTAAGGGCTTTAATGACTTGATCTACGTAAGGTTGGCATGATATGTAATTGGGCATTGTCGAGCAGTTGATGTGAAAATTATTATAACAATAGAAAGCCACATTACTTATGAGCTCCATAGGCTATATTAACCCATATTAGTATAGATTACGTACCGTAGCGACGCACGGGCACAGTCAGCTAGTATATAATAAATGGAATATGCCTCCAAATCAAAACCAAATAGCATAGTTATATTCCGAAAGGAAATGAAATTCCCTTATAATTTTATGTCACACAGAAAATTTGCGTTTTTTTTATTATAAATTTCCACCCCCTTACACCCCCGACCCCTTGAACTATATTGGATGAAAGTATGAGTCATTTTTTAACGTTTTTTTTTAAATGGCTTTAATATGAAGTTTTTTATGTTTGCAACTCTCATAACGCCATTATATTAATTTTTCAAAAACTGAATCAACAAAAAAATCTATATACTTATAAAACCTGCTCACAAAATGTCACGATAATCGAGTGAGAAATGCGACGTGCAGAGGAGAAACTCCGGACAACCGGATATACATAAGCATTTTGGCCAAACTGAAATGGGGACCTTCAGCTCGCTCGCTCGGTCAATAATGTTAGCATTGTTGACTTGAACACTAGGCTAGGCAAGGTGAATCGGATCCAATTTGTTTTTTTTTCCAAATAGTAGAAGGTTATTTATTGTAAAGCAATCAAGAGCTAGAAAACCATTTACACAATCATAAATTAATTATTTGAGCCTTATCTATCGTAAAGTACTCTAAACATAAAAATATAACTTATATATAACGTATCGTTGGCAAACAATAAAATATCACATGGGTCACGGGAAGGCAGATCATTTATACAGACTGGAAACAAAAAAGGCCCGAAGTTCCTTGTGGTACGCCTATGTTAGTGGATGTTCAAAAAGAAGGCCCTAAGTTCCTTGTGGTACGCCTATGTTAGTGGATGTTCCCAAAGAAGGCCCTAAGTTCCTTGTGGCACGCCTGCGTTAGTGGATGTTCCCAAAGATCTACTACTGTCAATGTTAATTTTCTGAATACGATTCGATAGGCAGATATGCATTAGGTTCAGGGTACCCTGATAATGGTTCCCTAGGAGAACAGAAACAAAGTTGGTGATATCATCATCTATCGGATAGGTGCGTGAGTAAAACCCGTGTTTAAAAATGTAGTATTTTCAATGATAAAAGAGATCATAATACTACAATAAATAATGCTCATATTGAATTGAGGAGCAGTAGTTACATTTAACATTGAATGTACTCTTGCATATTTAAGGCATACAGTACTTGTTGGGAGTTCCTCGCTCTAAGTTAAGGCATACATAAGTGCAAAGGCTCTTGTTTTGTCTAGCTTAGGACTTTTGCCTAGCCTAGGACTTTTTGACAAAAGATGCAAAGATGTTAGTAGGATGTTGTGTAATGCTCTGTAGGTATATTTTATGTTTTATCTTTCTTAAGCCTCCGCTGTCCGTCTGTCGGTCCGTCTGTGTGTCAGCGGACATGACTCATGAACCGTAATTGGTGGGCAGTTGAAATATTCTCAGTTGAGTGTGTGTTACTGTTGCTGCTTTAGCTACAAATAATAAAAACGCAATGAACGTGATTTTTCGCCGTAAAATGTGAACCCTCAAAGTGCGTGTCCATATTTAGCTGTCTATATTTCATTCATTCATTAATTCTCACTCTTGAAAGCCATAATTTTACACAATATACAGACAGACTGGCTGTCAACTTACGCGAGTAGTTCCCCATCCAGCATGAATCACCGGAGAGTTATCGGGTAAAGCGAATCCTTGAGGTACGATGGAAACGGCTCTGATCTCATCGGAGAAGAGCAGGGTTGTAGTCATCTCAAGGATTGAAATGTCGTGGTCCATGCTTATTCTGGAGTCGTATGACGGGTGGTTGACCCTGCGGCTGAGGTAGGCGACGGTACCTCCAACATAACGGGTGGTGGATCCAGCACGGATACGACGGGTATTAATGTGAAATAAACTGAAACGTATAACGATATTAACCGTTGCCATCATTTTGAAGATTATGTCATATTTTAGATAGAAAATATACAAAACCAAACATATCTAACTTAATACGAAAAAAAAAGTACAATTAAACTAACTATGTACAAAGGAATCAGTCAGATTACCTAAGGACCGTTACAAACGGCCTATAGGTGACTTATTCAGATAGAATAATCGGACCACATAGGAGCTGAGACAGTGGTAGAGATTGATTAGATAGGGCTCGTCCGGGATTGTTCTTAGACGCTTGACTTGATTAATATAATTATCATCTTTAATTGTTAAAAAAAAAACTCTTTTTATAAATCTGCAACGGAGCGAGAATATGCTTACCATTGTCTGGTATGGTGCCTCAAAATTTTGTCTTACATTATTTGGTCGATTTAGGTAATCAGCTATGTACAGTTAAATATACAGTCGCCTGCGACATTATGTATAAACATCTTATTGAGAACAATAGTTTTGTACCACATTTAGTAAAAAGTTGCGAATTTGGTACTAAGATTAAAGTAATAGCTTTATTTTGAAAATTATTAAGTGTAACTATTGCCTTTACATATATTACAGGTAAATCGCGCAGACACAGAAGCTTTCTGAGGCTCCTGACTCTATGAATAACAAGCTACTTACGCGCCATCGAAGCAGTGTGCAGCAGACACCAGGAACTTCTGATTGAGGATGTTGGCGGCACACGAATGAGCCCAAATCGGGCCGGCGCCGAGCTCCACCTGGGCTATGCCAGGGTATTCGGAGATGGTCGTGATTGAACCGCCCACGATGCGGCTGCCGATAGCATCGCTCACTAACGCTGATGATCATACTTTTATTTTATTTATTTGGGAAAACCAACAGTATTAAGTAAATGGTGAAATTTATTAAGACACTCGGTAAATTGAAGGAATTAAACTGTAGAAGATTCCAGATGAAGTGCGCTCTCACCTTCGACCTAATCAAAGCCATAAATTAGGTGAGATGAAGGAAAAGCGCTTCGCAGTACAATAAAAATAGTGAACTTTTGTGAAATTGCAGTTTGTAACCATTTGACATAGATATACTAAATTTTAAATAATAATAAAATTGGATTTGACATCCGGCACATGACTTCCATATATTTTTTGCCCTAGTATGTAAATCAGCTGAAAGGTTCTGCATCTATACTAGAGTTCCTTGCGGGGGATGTACCACCATACCTGCCTATTTAAGCAGCTAAGCATCAGTGCAGTGTGTCGGTTTAAAGGATTGCTGACGGTGAAATTACGAGCACACAGGGCCTTAACACTTTTATGCCTCAAGTTATATAACGTAGGTAGTAAGGCTTTGTTATATGCAAGAGCTGCACTTAACATCAGGTAGGCTGCTTGTATATACCGTCTCCATGATGTATATATTATATGGAGCCATAGGGAATTTCTTTTCAATAAATAAAGAAGCTACTTTCCATTTTCTGTGATTTACTTGAGAATGAGAGTTTTTCATTTCAGTCAGGTTAAATATGTACACGAAACGATGAAATAAAAGATCGCGCAGAGATAAGAATGTTGAGATGGCTGCGTGGAGTAATGAGGATGGATAAGATAATGAATGAGTAAAACAAACGAAAAGTTGAAAAATAATTAGCGTAATCTTGCAATGCGGATGAAAATCACGTAATGAGGAATAGAGAGGGGCAGAGGGAGGCTGAAGAGTTGGATGAATTATTATTGCGTGTGGTGATATGAGCAAGAAACGCGAATAAGCGATGAGATGACGTCTCTATCGGAGAATGGAAGAAGATGACATGATAAGCTGACCCCACTTAGTGTGGGATAATGGGCAAGAAGCAGAGAGACACTGCCGAACGCACGTGTGTCACGATTTAAACACTAACCTGCTACTAAAAGGACCCAAACAAAAATCATAATTCCAAATCAGATTGACTCACAAAACTATCTGTTATATTCAAATCCAATGTATATATGCTGTACTCTATCTCTGATATCAAACATTAATAACTTGGTTAAGAAGTTAGATCATAGATTAGCGTATACGTGTGTATCAGCATAGATACAGAGGTTTATCAGTCACGTATTGGTTTAAAAATTAGTATTTTATGTGCATATTAAACTTTTCCTGCATGCATTGCTGACTCTTCTTATTCTGCTATTTCAATGTATATCTAACATCTAGGAAACTAAGTATTATATACAAACTATGCAGTGCAAGCCTGCATGCAATGTCCTGTACAAAACGTGCCCTTGGATTCGAGCCTAGGACCTTCAGATCAAGAGGACACTCGCCCAACGTAGTGAACACTGGTAAAATTGAAGTACGAGTATATGACGTTTAATAAGAGTAAAATCATGCTCTTAGTGAAAGTGTTATGGTCAAAATAGTCAAGTGGCCATCCTTGTTCTTAAATCTATAGGTAAGGAATTTTGCTCATGAGTGCCTTTTTCAATAGATTATACATGTATGGTAAGGATTTTAAAAAATGTTATCTAGGTAAGCGAATGGAATAAAAGTTTGGACAGGCCATCACACTTGGCACTCGAACATTTGCTATTGAAATGCATCAGAATTATATATTTATTTCCTATTAGGGCTCACCTTGAAATTAAGTATAACAAATCCGTAAACAAGCCAAGATGAATAAAAAATAAGATAAAGATGTAGAAAAACTAAATAGAAACATAAAAGTGTCACCTGGTGTGTAGTGAATAGATACGTAAAATGTCTCTTTGATTTAGAACGTCGAAAGATGACTGGCCGACACGTTCGGAACGTATGAGGAGACACATTAGGTGAGTAGTTACCTGCTTATTACTGCACATAAATAACCTGTAACCTAACTGAGCGGTCTAGGATTGCGATTGACGAGCGTGTAAGATATGCGTAGGAGGTTGAGGGATGTCTAAAAGCTCCTGATAATGTTTCAAATTATATTATACTCTTTTAGGGTCCGTACCTCTGATGACAAAACGATACCTTTAAACAAATAAATAAAAAATAAAAATCATATGTGTTTTTCACCCGGCCAAGAAGCCTCCTCTAGTGTAAGATATACCTACTTAGTATGGAACCCTCTCCATGCGAGTCCGACCCGTACTTTACCGGTTTATTGTATGACGGGGTCTCTTGGCCGAACCCGGTACTTTTGGGTCTGATACCGGTGGAAACACACGCTGGTTTTCACGCACAGATCTAGTGGCAAAAAAATCACATATGACTTCGTAGTAGTAAATAATATATTAATAAGACATATCTAGCTCCAAGAAAATAGACCTACGGGAGTTTTTTTGTTAATAAAATAATCTTAGGTATGCCTTAAAGTTCGACAAACGTAACAAATTTAGTGTGTATATTGTTACGGCAAATAAATGAGACTGCGTCACGAGAGACACGTATCTAAATAAATAATAATGACTCTTATAATTGATTAACCCCAAATAATACATATATTTTTTAATTACACATTTGTGATGGTAGCAGTCCAGCGCTTTGGAATACCCTTCCATAGCATTATGCTGAGTGGTCTCCTTTTTTGTCAATTATTTTATGTTTTTTTTCTGTGTTTTTCTTCTATTGTTTTAGCTATGTATTTTGGCAAAATAAATATTTTCTTTCTTTCTTTCTTTCTTTCTTGTATTTAGGTTTCAACCCTGATGCTTCCCTTGTAAATTAGTTAGTATACATTAATTAGTTTATTGAATTTATACAATGACAAAGAGTTACTTTTATTATTCGCGTCGGTGCGAGGTCGCGAGTAGGTCTGCTCGTTGGTGCAACCCCGCCGAAACGTCGGGATTAATTTTGGTAAAATTCACGATAAGTAGGTACCCGTTTTTTGAATAAAAATAATGTGTTCTAATCACAAAAGTTTCAAAAAACAATAGTAATGTATGTGCAAAGCAATTCTACTAGCCACGATTAAATGTAGGTATTATAGGTAAATTATCTTGCATGCAAGTGAACAGGAATCCAGATAAAACAGCCCTACTCTACGGTAATTAGTCCGCTATTTTCGATGGCAGGTGTTCTAAAATAGATCACAGCAAGTCTGTCATGAATTCCTCGTGGCATAGCTTGCGGAATCGTAGTTTACATTTAATTTCATTAGTTAGCCCGAAATTAATTATCAATATTTTGTTATTCTGCGTTGGGTAACCGCTTTTCCTTCACTTTACCTGGTGTCAAGTTATAAGGTAGAACTTGGAAACGCACTTCAACCAGAATCCTAAACAGACTAAGGATCTTACCTCTGAAATGCTGCAACATAGGTACTTATATGCCAAATTGGTGCTTGAAATGTTTACGCTTCTAGACGATATTATAGACGCTAGAGGCGCTAACAGGTTTTCATACATGTTTTTACCGTGTGGAGGTACAGATTATAGTTTGACTGCACGGTTTTCATTATCTCAGAAAAACGCCTTTAACTTATTTGACTTGAAATTCGTAGATACCAGATGTCAAATACCTACTATGAACAAAACAAATAACACGATTTTCACTTTCGCGTTGAGCTCATAGCTAAGTACAAACAGAATTGATAAAATATACATTAATCATATATAAATAAATTGATACATAATTTCTGATTCTGATAATGGGGTGAGTGGGTCTCCTACTGGTCTACCCCGGGCTACGGAATCTTTGACCATCAGCCGACTGTTACGGCTTCATGATTCTATAGCTTGTGGTTGCATCTGTCGAGGTCCGTCTAGCTTGAGACCACCCTGCCGAAGTCCGGCGCGTTGTGTTCCGCCATCGTCGGTGCGCGGGAGTGACCGTGCCTATTATTGGCAACTTCTTGTTCGCTCCTTCGTAGACCTCATCCACAAGGATATAATGCCCAGGTCTCTCTCTCTCTCTCTCTCAACTCATGAGCATACTCGTTTGAAATAAAAAAATCGTTCCAATAGATACATACAAGGGTAAAGTGAGAATATTAGGGGTTAGTAAGCGGATAGTACAATCCTAACAGGTCAGGTGTCCGATTTTCCTATAGATATTCATCGTTATTTAAAACAAAATGCACGTGTTTAACATTATTTATTTATACATGATATAAACATTTTATATATATTTTATATATACATTTTATACATGACCTATGCTTAATTTAAAAATGTTAAGAGTAGGTATATAATAACCCTAAAAAATTCGAAAAATACAACAAATTAGCTTTTTTGTGAAGATACCCTGATTTTATAGTCTTTTTTTGTACATCATTATATAATCATCATCATATACAAGGTACCTCAGGTTTCCTGACTTCACTGTGTATAACCTACTCTTCCAACACATAGTATTTACAAGGCTCAGTCTTTTATTTAATGCTATCAGACGCACTGCTAGAAAAGAAAATCGGAGACTCAGATTGCAGAGTGTAAGCCGGAGTGGAGATATGAGACCTGGTTGACTGGTGCGGTGGTACCTCCACAAACTTCAAGAAATTCTGGAGCAATTTCTGCTGTTCCAGTAGCAAAGTGTTTAAATGCCTCACCTCTTGGTCGATTTTCTTCAGATTAAACGTTGTTTGGTCCATCTTTTCTTGCATTCCTTTTAACTCTAAATTAATGTTAGGTTCGGCGGTCTGACCCTCTTTTTTCATTTTAGACTGGAACTTGTTTTTGTACAGGACCTCTTTAACAGATCGACCTCTTTTCACTCTGTTGAGCTGAGCCAGTTCGTATGCAGCCATCATAAGATCAGTTGGCAGACGGTTCTCTCGGGGGTTCAATGGCTTTACACTCAATATCACTTTCCCAGCCTCAGGTGACACAAGCGCAGTGCTATAAACGTATTTGTGAAGACAAGTTGGTAGCCAAGCGCTGAACATACCCATTTCAACAAATAAAATCAACTTAGTCTGTCTTACAAGTTTGGAGAGTCCAGCCGTTTTCCTCAAACCCTGAATGTCGTGTACTGCAATACCGACAAGCAAGTTCATAAGTATTATGGTGACGAACATAAGAAATAGAATGAAAATGACCTGAGCTGATAGTTCAAATATCAATGGAGGGTCTGTCTTCTCGGGTTCGGGTTCGTTAATCAGAATATTCAGGTTCAGTTCACCAACCATCATGGATAACGTACTGATGAATCCCATAAGGGGATTAGCGAACATTTCTTCGTTCGGAAACACGACACAGAAACAGATAGTGAAGCCGAGAAGTAGGCACATGTACGCCAATAGCAGCTTTAGAAACTCTGTGAGGACCTTCTGGTACATGGCCACGTAGTCTCCAAACATTGGCAACTGACCCATCATTAGCATCAGATTTGTCCAGGCTCCGAGCACAGCGTAGCCACCGACATGATTCTGCCATCCGTATTCGCTATTGATTCTATAGAGAGAAAATACAGAAAGTAGAACAAACCACTCCATCAAGTTCTCAAAAGTTGTAAAATACTGATAAACTGTGGAATATCCACTGATTCCTGTTAACTTTCGAACAATTTCGAACGAAGTGATCCCAATTAGTACCCACCTTTCCACATCGATAGGATTATTTTTTAAATACGCACCCAGAAGTGATTGGTTCTGACACAGCTCGTTTGGCACGCCGTACTTCTTTGCGTAGATGCCTGTGCAAGCTTTAGCCACGGCCGAAAGTACGTAAATTGATAAGAACGTCACGAACAAAAAACAGAATATGAGTCTCGCTAGATAAAACTTTCTTATCTTTCGCCATTTCATAAATAAAAACGCCGAGCATAGTGGATGCAGCAAGATGTCTTTCTGACCTTCATCAATCAAACTGTTTAAATATGTTATCTCACGTGGGTACGAGTATTTTAACAGTTTGCCAAAATCAAACTCGATTTGAACTTCTTCGTTTCCTGCTGATGAGAGGTTTAAAGAAATACCATTGTCTAAATCGTGTCTTAATATAGCGAGTGACTTTGGTGTCTTTCGAGCGATGACGCTCAGAGCTGTGCTGCCTTTCTTCGATTTTGACGTCACATCTGCTCCTAAAAATATCAAAGTTTCTACACAAGAGGTCAGGCCATCCATTGCAGCAAGGTGAAGAGGAGAATAGCCGTATTCATCTTTTTTGTTAACTTGAGCTCCCCAGCTGACTAGAATGTCGATAATGTCACATGCTCGCTCAGAGCGACATACAGCTGTATGCAAAGGTGTCCTTTTATTGTAATCTTCACAATTTGGGTCAGCGTTTCCATCTCTGAGTAAAACTTCAACTGTTTCTACACTCGAGCACCTAGCAGCGAGATGTAGAGCGGTTGTTCCTCGATAGTTCTTCGCATTTGATTTAGCTCCCTCGGTTAGTAACAACTCGACGCATTCAGTATATCCCCTGGCAGCTGCAAGATGCAAAGCCATACACTCTTTATCTCTATGTTTGGTCATACCATTCACAACTATTTTTGACTTCCTCAACAAAAGCTGAAGACACTTTATGGATCCTAAATCTGCAGCTAAATGTAGCGCGTTGAGCCCTCCAGAAGTGCAATAGGCTGGATCAACACCTCGCTCGATGAACAGCTCCATACAGTCAACGGCGTCATTCCTCACCGCGCAATGGACGAGGTTGTCTTCACAACCTGCCCTTTGCACTACTGCATGTAGTGAAGCGCCGCCAGCAATAAGAACTTCGGCAACTTCCAAGGAATTACCAAACGCAGCGCAATGTAGGGGTGCAAAGTATTTAGGAGCAAAATCAGCGTCTGCTCCTCGAGACAGTAAGTAAACTACCGCTCTTCCTGCACCACTGAAGGCTGTCATGTGTAGCGCTGTAAGCCCCGTAGGTTCTGAGTAATGGAGGTCTGCTCCCGTATCTAAGATACCTGGAAGTAACTCATCTCGACCTAAAAACGCAGCCCAGAGTAATGTCAAATTGACGACCACATCCGGAGCCGAACAAATGTGTTCCTCAATATTATCAGCTGTGATCAAACCGCACTCCAAATCGTCAAAAAACCGCCCTGCTCCCAAACTTAGAGCTTTTTCACAAATGGCTTTTCTGATCGCATCGTCGGTTAGTCTGGCTTCGGGGTCTGGTGTGAAGATGTCGAAACTGTGGTGCATATTCGTGGCATCTTCGGCGGGTGGTGATGGTCCAACGAAGAGGTAATCTTTGGCTTTGCCAGGCTCGGGCGCTGACTCGAGGAGATCGATACTTCTAGTTGTGTAGTCGTTAAGAGGGAACTCTTCAGGTTCTCTGACCCGGGACCTGATGCTGCTGGATAATCGAGAGCGAGTCGGAGTACGCGTCGGAGTCTGTAGGGCTGAAGGCCACCCCATCTCGCGGTAACCGAAGTTGTCCATTGCCCGGGAGCAACTGAGCGCTACAGCATTTGCTATCTTATCTCTGGTTTGTTTAAGAGCTGAAGGCAGGTGACATTTGTTTGACAAAGTGATTTATGAAGGTATTTTTACTGCCGCGCAGTTTTTGTGCGCAATCTTAAATTGAAGTCTTCATAAACAATCACTTGGCAATACAATCGTAGGTGATATTTGCGTGGTTATATTCCACGTGGCTGGTGCGGCTCAACCAACAGTATAATACGGGGCTAGAGTTTCAGCAATGCGACACTTTCTTGAACTTTAATATAATGTAAGGTTTAATAACATTTCAAGTCGATTGATACTTCATTTATGTCTAGATATAAATGTATCTTTAGGTAGTAACAGGCTATAAATATCAACTTTTGTCTTAACTTAGATCAAGTTTTCTAGCTAGTGCAAAGCTAGGTGTTGCATTGATGTAACTTCTACTTTTACATTTTCACTTTGTTTTATCACGTTTTTTTAATCGTTGTTGAATAGTCTGAACAAACTTAGGTTAGATAATTTCTTATCAGTTTATTTGCAACTCGTTATCGTCACAACACAACAAACAGAAACGTAATTATGGACTTACCAAAGTTGTTTTTACAAAAATTATACTTTTAATGAGGTATTAACATATAAACTACCTATATATAAATTGTGTTAAGATCAAAATCATACCAAAACTTGTATCCTTATCATCATCATCATCATCATCATAATCAGCATTACAGTTTTAAAAGGCCTATGCCAGGATATGGGCGTCCCGTGTATGTACCTGGACATAGTGTACCTAATCCCTTAGTCGCCTTTGTAAATTTTGAATTCTTAGTGTGATATAATTATATTGAAACCCGGCTTGTAGCAGATTGTACTTGTTCCCTTGAATTGAATGTGAGTGACAGTACGTCAACCCCATTACAATGATTTGAGCACATATTTGTACACGCTTGCCCAACGTATGTGTTGATGCTAGGTTCTTTGTTATCTAGGCGATCTCATCATCATCATCTCTTTCAGCTCTTGTTAAACAGACTACTTTTTTCTTATTGTATGACGGGTTAGCGCTTGGCCTTCATCTCATCTGGTTTTTTCAAGTTATGATAAGGCCGATGGTGGAAGCGCACTTCACCCGGAATCCTCAACAGTGTGACAGTGTGAGGAACTGGCTAAGAAAACACAAAAAAAATGGGTTTGGTTTTATAGCGACAGAATTAGGTAAGGTGGTGGTAGATAGCCAGGCAGACTTAAACAAAGTCCTACCACCAACAAAACCAAGCGCAATATTGTATTCCGCCCGGGGATCGAACCCGGGAACTCTGGATTTGACACCCGGTAGGTGAGCTACTAGACCACAGAGGCGCTAAAAGACCTATCTATTAAGGCGCTACCTACAAAGGACAAACAGTTCTTGTGCATCCTAGCATGAGGTTGTTCCCTAGCTTCACGCAGGTAATGCGGTTTTTTTTACAAATCGTGACTTCAAAACATTGACTTACAAACATTTATTATCCTTCGATACTTTAAAATGATGTTCGCCACTAATTCCATACATACATGTAAAACAACAATATTGTTTAAATACAACCATTTGATTTATAGTACGGTACATGTTTAATATAGGTCCTATAACAATAATCAAAGCTCAGTAGGTAGTGCCCTCTGCGCTGTAGGCTGTGGGTTCAATTCCTACCCAGAACAAACATTTGTGTGATGAATATCTATGTTTGTTCTATGTTTGGGTGTTGTATCTTATAGTATGTTTGTATTTACAAAAGTATTTAAGTATTCTATCCGTAGTGTAGTTCCCATATTACAAATTACTATGCTTAGTTTGGGGCTAGATGGCGCTGTGGTAAATAAACGTGCTGTAATATATAATTAATTGTTGTACATAATAGTTTAGTTATAATAGTTTATCGGTACGTAGTGGCGAATTGGGCGTTTTGCTCTAGATCTAGGCTAGAGCAAGGATGAGGTCTACGATAGAGCGAGCTTTCCCAGATATCGGAACACGGCAAACGATTGGTGCCGGACTTCGGCATGATGCTCGCTAGCCAGATGGAACTTTGCAGGTATTTACTACCAGCAGTTTTGTGATCATTCAGTCGTAGCCGCTAGCAAAAGTCAGCGATTCCGTTGCCCGGGGTAGATCACTAAGAGGTAGATAACCCCTACCCTACCCTACCTATCAGAGACAGGGTGTATGGTATAGATCTCGAACAAACACTTCGAATGCATACTATAAACAATAAACACACACCGCACAAAAAAATACACATTTAAACTTTATGCTCCATAAATAACATTTTGATGCTTATTTATCGTCTGCATGATGTTGATAAAATTAGGTTATTTTAGGGGTTCCGTACCCGAAGACTAGCAGCGGGACCCTATTGCCAAGCCTACGGCGCCATATGTCCATCCATTACACTACATTGTAAACTGTCCATCCGTGCAGAACTGTTATTTTAGAACGACAAACCCGTAGTTGAAATTATTAAAATAATAAGTTAGTCTAAGAAAGACAACCATCGTCACGGTCAAAAAAGGAACTAAAATTATTGTCATAGATTTTAAGACCGACTAGCAGTTTGCCCCGAACTGAGATCTCGTGACGTCTGGTTTGTGTTTAATCACGGAGATTATCACAACCAAAAATCTAATAGCCCTCCTATAAAAGTGTACTTTCATTACACCTTTCTCATTGTAAACTTTTTCTCATTCTCTCTCTATGCACTCGAGTTGTCGATGCTCAATCGTTGCTTAGATCTCATTCAATGCAAAGCCAGAATGAGAGCAAACGTTGTAGTGGTTAGGCAAAATACAGTCGTAAAAGAAGTATTGCCCTAAATAATTCAAACTTAGGGTGATAATAGTCATTATCTTGATGTGTAACAACAGATACATAAAAATCGGCCAAGATAAAACAGTATTTTGTGCCTTGAAATGTGAGTCGTAAGTTTCGGTGTGCGTATCCGACTCGCACTTGGCTAGCTTATTTTTCTTATAAACAGTAGATTCCTGATACATGTAGGTAAGTGTTATTGTAACTAGGTAAAAAAGGTAAAGTAGCAATGCTATAATAAGAGCACACGAGAGCCAAGTGTGAGTTGGATACGCAGAACCCTCGGTAAGTGAGTCAACCTGTATACTTGACCGGTTTATTTTTATGCCAAATGTCAGAAATTTTACGATTACTGTTTCAATCGTCGAATGCCATTAACGATGTGAGCAATTTCGTTTACAATTTATTCATTTCATTTTTGAAGTCACAAAAGTGGAAACTGTATCGCCAACGATCTGTATCGACAACTCATCCTTTAATTTCACCAGGAACAATATTTGGCTGTCACATGTGCGGCTAATATCGTCCTTCCAGCCATGCCACTGCCACTGCATCAAAATATAATATGTAGGCATGTACCTAGGTAAATCATCTTGACGATGGATATATACATCGTTCAGTGAATTATTTACAGGCTAATATCGACTATATTTAGTAGATCGATGCAGTCTTATATCTAATTAAAGAACCAGGGATTTTTGCTGTTTTTCTTATTGTACGACGGGGAAGCCGTTAGTCAGTATCTCACCAGGCTTCTATGATAAGGCGGAAGATTTTTTGAATTGTTGTAATGGTGAAAAACTTAGGTAAGATGATGGTAGCCAGACGGACTTTAACAAAGTCCTACCGCCAACCAAACCAAGCACAATATTGTACTCTCCTAAGGATTTAAATAAGACCTCTGGATCTATCACCGGTGATCAAGCCTCTAGACCACAGAGTCGCATAAAAAATCTAAAAACCATGAATGGCCTTTGTAGTGTAGGGGTTCACTTACAATGTTTGTTTGTGATAAATAGTGTACCATAATAAAACAAGCTAAGATAATCTTTTAACATCAGGCAGTGGCGGGCCAATAGTGCTTCTGCTTGTAACCCAAACCTTATGACCTATCCTGCAAGAGGCATTTATGACAGTAAAAACACCAAACTTCAAATGACACTGAACAAAACTTCGAGATATAGTGAAACAATTGTGACTCGACTCAAGATGGAAATGTAGCAATCATGTGATAGGTAATAATAGCACCAACCATGAATTCGTATTGCTATTTATATGACTACAGGTGAAACATATACACGTGCAGCAGCTCATTCACTTGTATATTATTGAAGATAGCAGGTTTTCTCTATAGATAATGATAGAAGATTAATTGAATATTACTTATTACTTCTGATCTGAAGGATTAGGTACCGTGATAGATTGGAGGTTTGGGGTTGCTGATCAAAATGAATCATCGAATATCGTTTGTTTAGTAAGGTTTATATAGGATCATTTTGAAATGTCAAATTTATCGCCTGTTGGGATTGCGACTAGCAGACTAGGAACTCGGGCTAGTTAGTTGTCTGTGCTGTTTTCATACAATACAAGCGCTCTTCTTTGTTGCTTTGGATTCTTTTGATCAGCCTCTAGTAGCCAATAAGGAGCATGTCGATGCTTCTAGGTTTCTGTATTCATTGCATCAGAATTGATAAGCCTTGTATACATTTATTTGTTTATCCATGTGTCAGCTCTTGAACGCGAAGCTTATCTTGGGCAAGGTGTATGCTTAAGATGGACGATGAAAACGTGAGATGACTAGTTTTTTGCCTTCGGCCTCGCCTGCCGCTCCTGCCCGAATATACAAGTAGCTTGTGTTACAAGCGACTGTACCCATTGTTTTGACGAGCTCACTTGCCTACGACCGCTATTGTCTTAGCTTAACATTAGTCCATTCAAATTTTAAATGATTATGTACTGGTTTTTAACCTCATCTTGTTTTGTCATCCAAATACAAGACATGTAGGTACATACTCACTTAGATATGCCTTCCAAATGTAAAGCTAAACTAAAGCTTACATAAATTGTTAATTATTATTTTCCTTAAATGAATAACTGATTAAATCTCCTTATGTTCCGTAATTCGTATATATTAAGTATGTCACAAGTTTTAGAAAAGCGTATATTTATAAGCTTTGTAAACGTGTTATTTTCTAAGTTAGATACCTTTTAGGATAAATTTACACTAAAGTTTGTATCACCTTACTTGTTATAATGAATAAAGATCTTTTGAAATTGAAAATTGAATTGTGTTACAAGCTACTTGTATATTCGGGCAGTTGCGGCAGCTACTTGTATATCTACTTGTATGATAAGTATGTATTTACAAAAAAAAGAGTATCTGTCATCCACTGCTGGGTCCAATGAATGCTAAACATCCCTCCACTAATTTTCCCGCGATCCGCTCTGCCGCAAACCCATTGGTCTGGTGGTTTCCCAACAATCCGTCACACTTCCCTGCCGGCTGGGGGGTAGAGCTCTCCTAGTTTTGACACCAAAGCTCTGCCCCCCGGCCGTCACCTTATCTAGCTAATACGTGCCCTACCATTGCTATTAATGTTTCACAATCCATGTCCTGGACCTTCGCTCCTTTCCTAATCTCGGTACTGCGAACTCCTGCGAAATATCTAGATAGCTATTAATTTATCGAGGATTGTAATTCTTAGAATAGGTATAGGTAGCTACCTACTGCATAACTAGAACAATCAGTCGATGCAAACAGTAGTGTAGGTAAATCAAACAACACTCTGAAATTAAACAGCATTCCTGACGTGCTTGTTTTGTTATTGTGTGGAGCTGTTTTCACTTTAAATTCTGTAGTAAAGGTCCACCCACACTACTGCGTTGATGGTGAACATACGATCTACTATTGGTCTTACCTAGTTATATTTTATTTGTTATTTATTCTATATCTACGCTAGGTCCGCGTAACATACAAACTACTTCAACGCGCACCCACTTTCTTGCAACGAATTTAATAATGAATATCTCTGGAAATAAAGATTGTAGAGAGACGTTAATACCACCATTGTGTTGCTGAACTTTTTTCTTACATTTATAAAAACTATCTTACTCCCATCTCATGCAATTTTCTCCATTTTAATAAATTTATTTTGTCATTAGAGCTTTGTAGAGTGTGCTACGAGTCTACGTTGGACCCGTGTAGCATACAGAATATTTCATTCTCTTGAGTAAAATTAATTATGTTGAGGTGATCCGCATCTCTCTACGACCTCTCTTTCCAGAGATATTAGGAATTTTGTTTTTTTCGCGCAAGTGTCTTTCGCTCAAATGTCTTTCTCTCATATGTATCTTCGCGCAAGTGTCCTTAGCGCAAGTGTCTTTCGCTCAAATGTCTCTTCGCGCAAGTGTCTCTTTGCGCAAATGTCTCTTCGCGCAAGTGTCTTTCGCATATGTGTCTTTCGCGCAAGTGTATCAGACCCAATAATGCCGAATATGATTTCGATAAAATCCAAAAATAAAGAAAACGAATAAGTTAAGAGTGAATAGGTTCCTTTTATAAAAGCGTGCACCATGTTAGGACAACTTTAGGTACTTGTTTTTCTAGTGAGCTGGTGGTCAAAAGTTTGGCGTGGTGATGAGCAAAAAATAGTTTACGTAGTAGTCTTCTTCTTTTCTCTTATTTTCAGGTGCATGTTATATTACCTACGTATTTATGTTCTGAGCACCACCGCCGTTTAGAGCTACATGTTTCTCACCATAGGTACTCTACTGCCGAGTATCAAAGATAACAAGTTGCAACACAGCAAAAAGTGGCCTCGGAAACGCTGATATACCAGATATATATTATAATATAGTATAATTAACTCTTCACGTACAATATGTTTATCTTATTTTCACCCCACAAAACATCGATATATATCTCCATTTATCAGCTCTCCCAATGTGTATTTGATCCGGTGTGACGTCTTCGTCGCCAATTCAAGGCGATTTGGCGCGCCAGTGTGTAAGCTTCCAAGATTGGCGGTCCATAAAGCTTCAGAATATACTTTTGTGTTTGTACCTATTGTACCTTAGTCCCATTGTGGAGTTGCATACGGCACGTGTCATTCCACTCTAATTATCTTCGTTTATTTTTGAACCTGGTCTCGATTTGCCGTGGAATTTGATTGTGACCCTTTTCTTTAAATCGAATTACTGGTCGTGTTTTTTGTTTCCGTGTCGAATGTATGTTTCTCTTCGATAATATGTAGGTCGTAGCTATTTAACAAAAATCACTCTTTTTCTGTATACTTATCGATATTGGTACCTGAGTTAACCTATTAAATTACCTATGATAATGTCAAGAATACATTTATTAAATAAAATGTACAATTAAACTAACGATGTACAAAGGAATCAGTCGGATTACCTTAGGACCGATACAACGGTCTATAGGTAGCTCAACTGTTCCAGACCAGTACCAGACGGAAGCGTGACCCTAATACTTATTTATCGATATTTTTTATAACATAATCCGTCAAGAAGTAATTGGATAAAATGCAAACTAAATTGTACCTAACTAGTTGTCCCTTGACTTTACGATCCGTGGATAATTTATTAAATATAATGCAAACTAAATTGTACTTAAGGTTGTTCCTTGACTTTAGGTCCCTACGCGTTTTAATTTTATTGAGACTTAGATCACCTGATCTAAATAAAATAGTTTTTAAATAAATATACACTAATGCACATGTATTGTTTTGTGCAATTCATTTGTGACAAGAAATTTCGGATTAATTAACCCATTTACATCAATAACAAGCTCTATAAATTTGTTAAATCATTTATTAAAACCAGAGCCTTATTGGTGTTGGAAGGTATATTTGGGTGATTCAGACACGTATATTTTAGATTCAAACAAGTTTTTGGGTATTAATCAGATATTTCGATTCGCGATCGTACGATCGTGGACGTAGACCATTTTATGCAACTTGTCCGCCTGCGTTCGTAGGCGGACAAGTTGCATAAAATGGTCTACGGTCACAAAAATCACCAAAGATTTTTATCCCAGTATTAGGGAGTTCATTAGTATGAGAGAGGGCAGTATCAGGGACTTCATGCCAGTTGTTGGAAATTTCCGTAAATCCGAAATGATTTGAAAAATATTGGCCTTCCTGCATGTAGCATTTATGGCTACATACACTATTTCATTAAATACTATGTTAAATACAAGCCTCATAGCTCAGTTGGTAGTAACTCTGCCTTCTGCGCTGTAGATTGTGGGTTCGATTCCCACCCAGGACAAACATTTGTGTGATGAATATAGATGTTGGTTCTGTGTTTGGGTGTTTTTATTGTATGATACGTATGTATTTACAAAAAAAAAAGTATTTAAGTATTCTATCCGTAATCTAGTTCACATAATTACAAGCTATGCTTAGTTTTGGGCTCGATGGCGTTGTGTAAAATGAATGTCCTGTAATATTTATTTATTTTTATTTATTATGTATGATTAGCTGTAAGTTTTCCTAAAATAAATAAAATTATTTTGAAAAAAGTAGGCTAGCAATCATTTTAATTTTATTTGTAGTTTGTCACCAACTTATTATTACACCTACTGCGCATTTTTTTACACGTTTTATTTACGGAATAAAATATAAGGGCTATAATCAATTTATTACCTATACTAAATCGTACTCCAACTTCTTAGTGGAAAGTCAGAATCAGTTGTTTATAGGCTGTAGCGATTAATATTGGAATTTCATTTCATTCAACGTCTGAATGTGATTGATATACGCCGCTAACAAATCTCGATCCCATCTCAAACAAGTACTTATACAACTCTTCGTGTTTAGTTTTTCCCGTAAATATGACATCGGTTAGCACTTTGACTTCCTGTTTCGTTTCTGCGCTCCAATAATAATCTAGTATGTGCAACGCATTAGAGATACATTTGCTTGTTATCAAATCTACATCATTTCTGGACCCTGATGCCCATTGTTTGTATTGACTAATGGTAATATTTATATCCATAGTATTTATTTCATCACCGTTCAACCCAAACGCTTTATCAATTATATCTAGCAAAATTCTTACAGCTATGGTTCTCTTTGTAATATCCGTATATTCACTGTTGACTATTTTGTATCTTTGTGTGATCACTGATCTTATGACTGAGAGTATTTCTTTAATTACTTGCGGGCTTTTCTGAGACGTTGATAATTTCGACGATACTGCATTAATAACAGGCTTGTCTATTACCTTTTCGAAGAAATCCTGTTTCTGGAACACTGCATCTTTAAAACTAGTACTTATCGTGTCTAATTTTTCATCGTCCATCTGTAGTAACTCACTTATCAATTTGGCTATGTGATCTGAATATCCAGGATATATTCTACACACGTTGAACATCTTGCAAATATATGCTAACTCCTCTTTTTTTTCCTGAACAACTGTTTCATGTATATATTTCAATAACAAAGGCAAGTTTGTGTGAGTAATTGTTTCATGAGTATTTGCCTCTATGATCAATTCGTTTAAAAGTTGTTTTGCTTGCGTTAGCAGAATCATATTAGTGGATTCTACAATGTCGAGCGTAAACAATTCTTTCTCAATATCATTTGACACAACTTTTTGAGAGATTTTATCTATATACTGCTTCACTTCGAGCTTATAGTCATATATACAGCTATCCAAAATTGTATCTATGTTAGTGTGTAGCTTTAACTTTTTTGTAATAAAATGACCTAAGTATTCCAATTTACGAGATCCAGCTTTCGATAACTGGCGTTTAAGATTAGAGTTGAATTTATTATCATCATGCTTTTTATCTAAAATATCTGTCGATACATCCGTGGCCAATTTATCATGTTTTTTATAAACTTCTTCATTGCTATGCTGCTTATATGCATGTCGTACTATAATATTTTGATGTTCTGGAGACTTTAGCTTCACGATTGAGTTCGATGAGCCCTTGTTTGAATTGAATAATTGTCCTGGTTTTAAACCGTTGTTCAATATACGTAATAAATCATTCCCGAAATGTACGGCACCCTCAATTTCCACGTCGAAACAAATATATAATGACGCTGCAGCAAAGAAAAAAAAATATTTTAATTAAATTAATTAAAGCAATTGTTACAATGTAAAGTGTAGTCTACTCCGCTTCGGCTGTATATATAAAACTAGTTTCTGTGCGGCGCGAGCCTTCGGCTCGCGTTGGTCGGGCTTCTGTGTTAAATTTGGACTTGAAAAAAAATTTTGGCCTTTTAAAAAAATTTTGGCCTTTTTTTGGCCTTTTGGCCTTTTTTTTGGCCTTTTGGACTTTTGGCCTTTTGGACTTTTGGCCTTTTGGCCTTTTGGACTTGAGTCCTACACGCAGCTCGATCGTCCCTCGCTTCGCTCGGGACGATCTCGCGCCACTCCGACGCGCTTCGCGCGTCGAAGTGGTGGGTGGCCTTTTTTTGGCCTTTCGGACTTGAGTCCTACACGCAGCTCGATCGTCCCTCGCTTCGCTCGGGACGATCTCGCGCCACTCCGACGCGCTCCGCGCGTCGAAGTGGTGGGTGGCCTTTTTTTGGCCTTTTGGCCTTGCACCTGAACGCAGCTCGATCGTCCCTCGCTTCGCTCGGGACGATCTCGCGGCGCTCCGACGCGCTCCGCGCGTCGAAGCGGTGGGCGGAGCCGACCGCCGACCCACGTGACCTCCGAGACCACGTGATATCACGTGACAGGCCAAAATCGACGGTTTTTTGGACTTTACTCTGACTTGCACCGCGAAAAGTCCAAATTTTCGATTTTTTCTCTACTCGCCGGCCCCCCGTCTATCTATTTCGAAAAAGTTCCCCATCCGCACGTCCCCTCCTTCAACACAAACAACCGTGTCAGTGAGTGAGTGAGTGAGTCAGTGGTAGTTCAGCTTTATATAATGTTAACTAGTTTCTGTGCGGCGCGAGCCTTCGGCTCGCGTTGGTCGGGCTTCTGTGTTAAATTTGGACTTAAAAAAATTTTTGGCCTTTTAAAAAAATTTTGGCCTTTTGGCCTTTTTTTTGGCCTTTTGGCCTTTTTTTTTTGGCCTTTTGGCCTTTTTTTTTGGCCTTTTGGACTTTTGGCCTTTTGGCCTTTTGGCCTTTTGGACTTGAGTCCTACACGCAGCTCGATCGTCCCTCGCTTCGCTCGGGACGATCTCGCGCCACTCCGACGCGCTTCGCGCGTCGAAGTGGTGGGTGGCCTTTTTTTGGCCTTTTGGACTTGAGTCCTACACGCAGCTCGATCGTCCCTCGCTTCGCTCGGGACGATCTCGCGCCACTCCGACGCGCTCCGCGCGTCGAAGTGGTGGGTGGCCTTTTTTTGGCCTTTTGGCCTTTAGGACTTTCACCTGAACGCAGCTCGATCGTCCCTCGCTTCGCTCGGGACGATCTCGCGGCGCTGCGACGCGCTCCGCGCGTCGAAGCGGTGGGCGGAGCCGACCGCCGACCCACGTGACCTCCGAGACCACGTGATATCACGTGACAGGCCAAAATCGACGGTTTTTTGGACTTTACTCCGACTTGCACCGCGAAAAGTCCAAATTTTCGATTTTTTCCCTACTCGCCGGCCCCCCGTCTATCTATTTCGAAAAAGTTCCCCATCCGCACGTCCCCTCCTTCAACACAAACAACCGTGTCAATCAGTCAGTCAGTGAGTCAATCGTAGTCGAGCTTTATATAATGTTAACTAGTTTCTGTGCGGCGCGAGCCTTCGGCTCGCGTTGGTCGGGCTTCTGTGTTAAATTTGGACTTGAAAAAAAATTTTGGCCTTTTAAAAAATTTTTGGTCTTTTGGCCTTTTTTGGCCTTTTGGCCTTTTTTTTTGGCCTTTTGGACTTTTGGCCTTTTGGCCTTTTGGACTTGAGTCCTACACGCAGCTCGATCGTCCCTCGCTTCGCTCGGGACGATCTCGCGCCACTCCGACGCGCTTCGCGCGTCGAAGTGGTGGGTGGCCTTTTTTTGGCCTTTCGGACTTGAGTCCTACACGCAGCTCGATCGTCCCTCGCTTCGCTCGGGACGATCTCGCGCCACTCCGACGCGCTCCGCGCGTCGAAGTGGTGGGTGGCCTTTTTTTGGCCTTTTGGCCTTGCACCTGAACGCAGCTCGATCGTCCCTCGCTTCGCTCGGGACGATCTCGCGGCGCTGCGACGCGCTCCGCGCGTCGAAGCGGTGGGCGGAGCCGACCGCCGACCCACGTGACCTCCGAGACCACGTGATATCACGTGACAGGCCAAAATCGACGGTTTTTTGGACTTTACTCCGACTTGCACCGCGAAAAGTCCAAATTTTCGATTTTTTCTCTACTCGCCGGCCCCCCGTCTATCTATTTCGAAAAAGTTCCCCATCCGCACGTCCCCTCCTTCAACACAAACAACCGTGTCAATCAGTCAGTGAGTCAGTGAGTCAATGGTAATCGAGCTTTATATAATGTTAACTAGTTTCTGTGCGGCGCGAGCCTTCGGCTCGCGTTGGTCGGGCTTCTGTGTTAAATTTGGACTTTAAAAAAAATTTTGGCCTTTTAAAAAAATTTTGGCCTTTTGGCCTTTTTTTTGGCCTTTTGGACTTTTGGCCTTTTGGCCTTTTGGCCTTTTGGACTTTTGGCCTTTTGGACTTGAGTCCTACACGCAGCTCGATCGTCCCTCGCTTCGCTCGGGACGATCTCGCGCCACTCCGACGCGCTTCGCGCGTCGAAGTGGTGGGTGGCCTTTTTTTGGCCTTTTAGACTTTAGTCCTACACGCAGCTCGATCGTCCCTCGCTTCGCTCGGGACGATCTCGCGCCACTCCGACGCGCTCCGCGCGTCGAAGTGGTGGGTGGCCTTTTTTTGGCCTTTAGGACTTTCACCTGAACGCAGCTCGATCGTCCCTCGCTTCGCTCGGGACGATCTCGCGGCGCTCCGACGCGCTCCGCGCGTCGAAGCGGTGGGCGGAGCCGACCGCCGACCCACGTGACCTCCGAGACCACGTGATATCACGTGACAGGCCAAAATCGACGGTTTTTTGGACTTTACTCTGACTTGCACCGCGAAAAGTCCAAATTTTCGATTTTTTCTCTACTCGCCGGCCCCCCGTCTATCTATTTCGAAAAAGTTCCCCATCCGCACGTCCCCTCCTTCAACACAAACAACCGTGTCAATCAGTGAGTCAGTGAGTCAATGGTAATCGAGCTTTATATAATGTTAACTAGTTTCTGTGCGGCGCGAGCCTTCGGCTCGCGTTGGTCGGGCTTCTGTGTTAAATTTGGACTTAAAAAAAAATTTTGGCCTTTTAAAAAAATTTTGGCCTTTTGGCCTTTTTTGGCCTTTTGGACTTTTGGCCTTTTGGCCTTTTGGACTTTTGGCCTTTTGGACTTGAGTCCTACACGCAGCTCTAAATCAGACTACTGTAGGATGTGGGTTCGATTCCCATCCAGGTACGAAACCAACACTGGACTACTGTTGAGCAAACACACTAAAAAACACACACACACACACACACGCGCAAGTAATCGGGCAATATAACTGAAACCTCCTTTTATTTCAAGTCGGTTAACAAATACAGCAAAAACCTACTACCTATTGAAGCCGCGCCGCCGCCGCCGTGACTGGCTGTGAAACTGTGGTCTGCGTCTAATTGTAGCTACTTATTCGTACTTACTGTAAGAAAGTTAAATATTTTGCTATCTACTTACTTCTATCTACTTATACACACACACACACACACATACACACACCAAACAAACAAACACACACACACACACACATTGTAATCGGGACTTGGACTCGAAGCTCGGTGGTCCCTCGCTACGCTCGGGACATGATCGTCCCTCGCTACGCTCGGGACACGGTCGTCCCTCGCTACGCTCGGGAAATGATCGTCCCTCGCTACGCTCGGGACACGGTCGTCCCTCGCTACGCTCGGGACATGATCGTCCCTCGCTACGCTCGGGAAATAATCGTCCCTCGCTACGCTCGGGACACGGTCGTCCCTCGCTACGCTCGGGACATGATCGTCCCTCGCTGCGCTCGGGACACGGTCGTTTTTTATTTAATAATGTCTTTAAACAATTTAAAAAGTTAATTATATATTACATACGTACCAATCATGATGATTTGATTGGAATGCAAAATAATAAAGATAAATCTATTAATCGATTGAATTTTCTATTACTTGAAATCCCTCCAAAAATCAAACGACAAAACAATTAATTGTCTTTGTATGTGTCAAAGATAATAGCAGTAGTGTTGCCATTTCATAGTATTTTATGCGAACATAGACAAAAGAATTGATACCTGTCCTGCATAGCATTCCATACAAACGTAGTCAATCATCTAACCTAACCACTTTGAAATGTATAATTACGTTTTACGTTGGATGGACAGACAAAAAGACGTACGCGTGATCCTATAAGGGGTCCGTTTTTTCCTTACACCGAAACAGCTTCAAGTGTGCATATAATATGTGAAGAATTCCCTCGATTTCTCTTGTATCGCATTGTCAAATCCTGAGCTGTTAAGCTTCTTTGAAATAAAAAAAATACTTTCTAAATCTGTCTATGCGTCTTTAAATTATAGGGAAAATACTTGGAGAGAAAAAAAGATTACGACGAATTGAAAACTTACTCCTTTTTTCGAAAGTCGGTTAAAGAGGAAATACGTTTGTACTGCAGAGTGAAAATCAGCGCTACTATCTCCTACTGAGCCTTCTTAGGTAATTTATAGCAACGCAGTTAAGAGTAAACAGGTAGAGAAAGGTTTATTGTTGTTTGTTCAAACATTATTCGTATCCGACTACAAAAGTTTCATCATGCCGCCAAGCCGCCATCCAGCCAACCAATATGTGATTTTTATATATCAGCACTGAATGAAATCTATGGTTCTTGTTTCGCGGGAACGGCCATGTTGATTTTTTTTCGTTTGTTTACCGAAACTATGGAATATCTCTATTGCTATTAAATAGATATACCAAACAGAAGAAACTTTGAAATACATGTAATATTTTCACAAATACACTGAAACTTGCTAGTGTTGTCAAGTAAGTACCTTTATTGTTATCATTCATACGTTACACTATCAATTTGTATTTCAAAAGAGAAAACTACCTACATATAAGTTATTGATGTTTGATAAAAATACCTACTTTTTTCAGTGCAAGATGGAATTACAATGGATTTACATTCAATGCATACAAGCAGTGTGATAATAATGTGAGCACAATAGCTGTACCTAAGAAGAATAATAGTGATATTATGTAATGCTGGAGCCCTCAACAGGTACCTACCAATTGACTTATCTACATAAATACTTTACAATACAGCCCCAGTATGTACCACTAACCTAATCTATATCATAGATTGAACAATAATGTGATCTTACTTATTTTCAGTTGAAATTGCTACATACAAAATATATTCACCCTGATATGAATGATGGAATCTGATCTGAATGAACCGAATGCTGCCAATGATCCCTGTGCAGAAAAGAAGATATTATATGTAGTTGCATTATATTTATTGGAATATAGCTGTACCTAAGAAGAATAATAGTGATATTATGTAATGCTGGAGCCCTCAACAGGTACCTACCAATTGACTTGTCTACATAAATACTTTACAATACAGCCCCAGTATGTACCACTAACCTAATCTATATCATAGATTGAACAATAATGTGATCTTACTTATTTTCAGTTGAAATTGCTACATACAAATATTCACCCTGATATGAATGATGGAATCTGATCTGAATGAATCGAATGCTGCCAATGATCCCTGTGCAGAAAAGAAGATATTATATGTAGTTGCATTATATTTATTGGAAGGTTTCATTTATTAAAAAAATTGTTCAGTGCTTGCATACTTATTTAACCCATCAAATCTATCTACCTAATGAAATACAAATAGTAACTACTTGGTTATTGAACATTGATGAGAAAGGTAAACAGAATAGACAAATTCAATAAAAATGTTTTATTAGGTATCATCATAATCTTAACTCAGAGGTATGTATACAATACAATTATCATCACATATTGCATAGGGGGCAATCACAGTTCCCACTTGCTCGTTGCAAATCCAAGAATTACCTGAAAATAAAGAGATGGGTTATTATTATTATATTAGGTTTCATCACATGTAGCTTCCACGGTTCAAGACAGTCTTGACATTCAGTTCTGCTGATTGTGAGTCCCACCCAGGCACATGTAGATGATAGAAGACCATCATTACATTGGATTTGTAAATGTTCTCATACCAGAATAGTGACTTTGTTTCCTTTGTGGGTTCGATTCCAACCACCCAGCTACATTTATATGGTAAAAATTACATAATAATTTAAACTCAGAGGTATGAATACAATACAATCATTATTACATATTGCATAGGACAATCACAGTTCCCATGCTTGCTAATTATATTAGGATGTAGCTTCCGCGGTCCAAGTCTCTGTCTTGGCATTCAGTTCTGCTGATTGTGGGTTCGATTCCCACCCAGGTACATTTATATGGTCAAAATTACATAATGTTGCAAAGCTTTGCTTAGATGGTGCTGTGTAAAATATAAAAACATTGATTTGGCTCCCACAGTCACTCAGCATTCCTGTGCTGTTAGATTGTGTGTTTTGGTCCCATCTGAAGTACATGTAGGTAGCCTTACTCAATATGTACCACTCACCCAAACAATAGTTGGCCTCTGCTGTCATCCAAGAATCACCTGAAAATAAAGAGATAATATCATATTAGTATACACAAATATTACAAGCTTTGCTTAGTGCTGTGTTGATTGTGAGATCAAACAGACACTTGGTCTTTGGGCAAAAAACACAGAGAGTTTTTTATAACACAACAAATGAATGTGGCCTGAAATTCATCGGTCATCAGAAACTTTTATTCACATATGTTATAAAATCTACTCATCAGAATGAACTGATACTTTATGAACATGTCACTCTACACAAGATGAAGGATTTTTAGTTGTTTTTACACAAGTTTTATGAGAAATCTTGATAGATATGAAGTGAAATTTGGTGAAATGTGTTTTCACTGATTGTGTATCAAAAGTACTGGACCGATTTTGCTGAAACCTTTATCAAATATACCTTTTATCACTGTGGAGCCCTCGGACCGGATACACTGGCGAAAACTACACGTACAGTCCTCAAAAAAGCCGTTGTCACTATTGTATTCAGAACCCAGGCACATGTAGATGATAGAAGACCATCATTACATTGGATTTGTAAATGTTCTCATACCAGAATAGTGACTTTGTTTCCTTTGTGGGTTCGATTCCCACCACCCAGCTACATTTATATGGTAAAAATTACATAATGTTGCAAAGCTTTGCTTAGATGGTCCTGTGCAAAATATAAAAACATTGATTTGGCTTCCACAGTCACTCAGCATTCCTGTGCTGTAGATTGTGTGTTTTGGTCCCATCTGAAGTACATGTAGGTAGCCTTACTCAATATGTACCACTCACCCAAACAATAGTTGGCCTCTGCTGTCATCCAAGAATCACCTGAAAATAAAGAGATAATATCATATTAGTATACACAAATATTACAAGCTTTGCTTAGTGCTGTGTTGATTGTGAGATCAAACAGACACTTGGTCTTTGGGCAAAAAACACAGAGAGTTTTTTATAACACAACAAATGAATGTGGCCTGAAATTCATCGGTCATCAGAAACTTTTATTCACATATGTTATAAAATCTACTCATCAGAATGAACTGATACTTTATGAACATGTCACTCTACACAAGCTGAAGGATTTTTAGTTGTTTTTACACAATTTTTATGAGAAATCTTGATAGATATGAAGTGAAATTTGGTGAAATGTGTTTTCACTGATTTTATCAAAGGTACTGGACCGATTTTGCTGAAACCTTTATCAAAATGATCCAGCACACCAGGTGTAAGAGTGTGGCTACCGTTTGGACCACTAATCACGTTTGTTGGTTATGAAAATGAGCTTTTATACTTTTGTCATACATTGTCATACAAACTGTTGAAAAAGTGAGATATTTACTTTTAGCAAGGGCCAGGAACCTTGCACACATGATAAACTACACGAGCTGTTGAGAATAAAGCCACTTTTACATACCTTTGATCATTTATATGGTGAAGAACAGCGAGCACTTTTATCACATCACTGTGGAGCCCTCGGACCGGGTACACTGGCGAAAACTACACGTACAGTCCTCAAAAAAGCCGTTGTCACTATTGTTTTCAGAACAATTGGACTTTATTCACTTTTTACACGGTTTTGGACGATTTCAGGGTTACGAAATTTTTAACTTTTTTCACTTGAAATATCACTTGCTTTACCTTTTTAGAAGCGCCAGAGCGCGTAGATCACGATGCTTTGATCAAATTTTCAAAATACAGTCCGAGTAAGCGGTGAAACGAACGCAAACTTTCGCGCTCGAACCGAACTTTCGTCACGACTTTTTAGTTATTTTTTAACAGTTTACACACAAGAAAACTACACGTATCGTGTTTAAATCACATAAACTTTATTTAGCACGAAGAAAAACGACACTTTTCACGATATAAACACATTTTTCGTTGAAATCCACGCGCGATGTGACACTGACGGCCGCCATTTGCAAAGCCGCGATGGCGTCATCGGAGCCGCGTTTTCTCCGACTTGTCTCGTTATTTTCGACTTTTCTCCTGTAAAAAAGATAAAACTTGCAAATGTTGGATTTTTTCTCTACTCGCTGATAAATTTCACGTCTACCGAAACAAACTTCCCCATACGGAGGGCCCCTCTTTCAACACAAACAACCGTGTCAGTGAGTGAGTCAGTGAGTCAATCGTAGTTCAGCTTTATATAATGTTAACTAGTTTCTGTGCGGCGCGAGCCTTCGGCTCGCGTTGGTCGGGCTTCTGTGTTAAATTTGGACTTTAAAAAAAATTTTGGCCTTTTAAATTTTTTTTGGCCTTTTTTGGCCTTTTGGCCTTTTTTTGGCCTTTTGGACTTTTGGCCTTTTGGCCTTTTGGACTTGAGTCCTACACGCAGCTCGATCGTCCCTCGCTTCGCTCGGGACGATCTCGCGCCACTCCGACGCGCTTCGCGCGTCGAAGTGGTGGGTGGCCTTTTTTTGGCCTTTTGGACTTGAGTCCTACACGCAGCTCGATCGTCCCTCGCTTCGCTCGGGACGATCTCGCGGCGCTCCGACGCGCTCCGCGCGTCGAAGCGGTGGGCGGAGCCGACCGCCGACCCACGTGACCTCCGAGACCACGTGATATCACGTGACAGGCCAAAATCGACGGTTTTTTGGACTTTACTCTGACTTGCACCGCGAAAAGTCCAAATTTTCGATTTTTTCTCTACTCGCCGGCCCCCCGTCTATCTATTTCGAAAAAGTTCCCCATCCGCACGTCCCCTCCTTCAACACAAACAACCGTGTCAGTGAGTGAGTCAGTGAGTCAATCGTAGTTCAGCTTTATATAATGTTAACTAGTTTCTGTGCGGCGCGAGCCTTCGGCTCGCGTTGGTCGGGCTTCTGTGTTAAATTTGGACTTAAAAAAAATTTTGGCCTTTTAAAAAAATTTTGGCCTTTTGGCCTTTTTTTTTGGCCTTTTGGACTTTTGGCCTTTTGGCCTTTTGGCCTTTTGGACTTGAGTCCTACACGCAGCTCGATCGTCCCTCGCTTCGCTCGGGACGATCTCGCGCCACTCCGACGCGCTTCGCGCGTCGAAGTGGTGGGTGGCCTTTTTTTGGCCTTTCGGACTTGAGTCCTACACGCAGCTCGATCGTCCCTCGCTTCGCTCGGGACGATCTCGCGCCACTCCGACGCGCTCCGCGCGTCGGTGTGGCCTTTTGGCCTTTAGGACTTTCACCTGAACGCAGCTCGATCGTCCCTCGCTTCGCTCGGGACGATCTCGCGGCGCTCCGACGCGCTCCGCGCGTCGAAGCGGTGGGCGGAGCCGACCGCCGACCCACGTGACCTCCGAGACCACGTGATATCACGTGACAGGCCAAAATCGACGGTTTTTTGGACTTTACTCCGACTTGCACCGCGAAAAGTCCAAATTTTCGATTTTTTCTCTACTCGCCGGCCCCCCGTCTATCTATTTCGAAAAAGTTCCCCATCCGCACGTCCCCTCCTTCAACACAAACAACCGTGTCAATCAGTCAGTGAGTGAGTCAATGGTAGTCGAGCTTTATATAATGTTAACTAGTTTCTGTGCGGCGCGAGCCTTCGGCTCGCGTTGGTCGGGCTTCTGTGTAAAATTTGGACTTTAAAAAAAATTTTGGCCTTTTAAAAAATTTTTGGCCTTTTGGCCTTTTTTTTTGGCCTTTTGGACTTTTGGCCTTTTGGCCTTTTGGCCTTTTGGACTTGAGTCCTACACGCAGCTCGATCGTCCCTCGCTTCGCTCGGGACGATCTCGCGCCACTCCGACGCGCTTCGCGCGTCGAAGTGGTGGATGGCCTTTTTTTGGCCTTTCGGACTTTCACCTGAACGCAGCTCGATCGTCCCTCGCTTCGCTCGGGACGATCTCGCGCCACTCCGACGCGCTCCGCGCGTCGAAGTGGTGGGTGGCCTTTTTTTGGCCTTTTGGCCTTTAGGACTTTCACCTGAACGCAGCTCGATCGTCCCTCGCTTCGCTCGGGACGATCTCGCGGCGCTCCGACGCGCTCCGCGCGTCGAAGCGGTGGGCGGAGCCGACCGCCGACCCACGTGACCTCCGAGACCACGTGATATCACGTGACAGGCCAAAATCGACGGTTTTTTGGACTTTACTCCGACTTGCACCGCGAAAAGTCCAAATTTTCGATTTTTTCTCTACTCGCCGGCCCCCCGTCTATCTATTTCGAAAAAGTTCCCCATCCGCACGTCCCCTCCTTCAACACAAACAACCGTGTCAGTGAGTCAGTCAGTGAGTCAATGGTAGTCGAGCTTTATATAATGTTAACTAGTTTCTGTGCGGCGCGAGCCTTCGGCTCGCGTTGGTCGGGCTTCTGTGTTAAATTTGGACTTAAAAAAATTTTTGGCCTTTTAAAAAAATTTTGGCCTTTTGGCCTTTTTTTGGCCTTTTGGCCTTTTTTTTTGCCTTTTGGCCTTTTTTTTGGCCTTTTGGCCTTTTTTTGGCCTTTTGGACTTTTGGCCTTTTGGACTTTTGGTCCTACACGCAGCTCGATCGTCCCTCGCTTCGCTCGGGACGATCTCGCGCCACTCCGACGCGCTTCGCGCGTCGAAGTGGTGGGTGGCCTTTTTTTGGCCTTTTGGACTTTAGTCCTACACGCAGCTCGATCGTCCCTCGCTTCGCTCGGGACGATCTCGCGCCACTCCGACGCGCTCCGCGCGTCGAAGTGGTGGGTGGCCTTTTTTTGGCCTTTTGGCCTTTAGGACTTTCACCTGAACGCAGCTCGATCGTCCCTCGCTTCGCTCGGGACGATCTCGCGGCGCTCCGACGCGCTCCGCGCGTCGAAGCGGTGGGCGGAGCCGACCGCCGACCCACGTGACCTCCGAGACCACGTGATATCACGTGACAGGCCAAAATCGACGGTTTTTTGGACTTTACTCCGACTTGCACCGCGAAAAGTCCAAATTTTCGATTTTTTCTCTACTCGCCGGCCCCCCGTCTATCTATTTCGAAAAAGTTCCCCATCCGCACGTCCCCTCCTTCAACACAAACAACCGTGTCAGTGAGTGAGTGAGTGAGTCAGTGGTAGTTCAGCTTTATATAATGTTAACTAGTTTCTGTGCGGCGCGAGCCTTCGGCTCGCGTTGGTCGGGCTTCTGTGTTAAATTTGGACTTTAAAAAAAATTTTGGCCTTTTAAAAAAATTTTGGCCTTTTGGCCTTTTTTTTTGGCCTTTTGGACTTTTGGCCTTTTGGCCTTTTGGCCTTTTGGACTTGAGTCCTACACGCAGCTCGATCGCGTTCCCCATCCGCACGTCCCCTCCTTCAACACAAACAACCGTGTCAGTGAGTCAGTCAGTGAGTCAATGGTAGTCGAGCTTTATATAATGTTAACTAGATTTTCGGTAGTGCCGCGAGCTGCATGCAGCTCGCGGAGTTCGTGTATTGGTTGTATTCGGAAAGAAAAAACAATTGAAAAAAAATAATTTTGGACTTTTTTTGGACTTTGGACTTTTTTTTGGACTTGAGACTTTTTTTGGACTTAAGACTTGGACTTGGACTTTTTTGGACTTTGGACTTGACTTGGACTTGGATGGACTTGACTTGGACTTGGATAGACTTGACTTGGACTTGGATAGACTTGACTTGGACTTTGTATGGTCTTGGCTCGGGGACTCGCTGCGCTCGGGACTTGGACTCGAAGCTCGATCGTCCCTCGCTGCTCTCTGGACTTGGACTCGGAGCTCGATCGTCCCTCGCTGCTCTCTGGACTTGGACTCGGAGCTCGATCGTCCGACTTCTGAAAAAATATGAAATAAAAACTTGTGAAAAATATTGGACTTGAGACTTGGAAGAACACGTGAAAAAAATTAGACTTGAGACTTGGAAAAATATGTGAAATTAAAACTTGTGAAAATAACGTGAAAAAAAATTAGACTTGAGACTTGGATAAAAATGTGGAACAAAAAACTTTGTACTCGGACTTGTACTCGAAGCTCGGTCGAGCCACAGATAATTATTTTCGTGGTGTGCCATTTTGATTCGCGTACCTACCTTTATATTCGTGGTGTACCATGATGCGCGTTAGGTAGGTACGCGCATCATGGTACACGCGTATCATGTTGTCTACCTATGTCACACGGTTGAGAAGCTACCTGGATGACGTACCTATTTTATCCAATTATTTTGATGACAGATGGACGGACGGACGGACAGAAAAAATTGAGAAAAAGAAACTTGTGAGAAAAACGTGAAAAAAACTTTGTACTTGGTCTCGAAGATCGAACTTCTCTCGTTCCGAAAACAGTTTAATTATAAGAACAAATGGACGACATTTCATCATTCTGTAGGTACCTACCTAAGTCTATTCAAGGTACTCCAAGCGGTGCGTGACAGAACTACGATACCACTCCACCGATACATTGATCACGTTTTGAAACGAATCTAGCTTCGATAGGTACTTAATTTCCGCTACAGCACACAGATGGCGCTATAATATACGTATATATGTAGGTAAAATGCGTACATACCAGGTAGTTACGCCATGGATCGCAGGTAGTCTCGCTGTATTTCGTATTGATGAGTGCCCTGAAATTTAAAAATAAAGTCGTCTATTATTTTGAGAACACTACAAATGTACGATATGAACAGACTTGTCATTTTCCACACCACCTTGCGGTACGACAAAGGCGCGTTTTTTTTAATGTGGTTCCCCAGTAGGCCTAATCCACGTATATACAATATACATTCCAAAAATATATAAAACGATAAAAGAGGGAATTTATGCATGACATATAAATAGAGCAGTAATAAATCATATTTAAATAAATACAGCATATATTAAGCGTATAACTACCTACATTTGCAATTTACATAACCAATACCAAAAGCCACCAAAATAAAATGTACATATTCATAAACGTGAATATAATAAATACGGCATTTACCAGCTAAGCAATACTACTTACTAAATACTTATATTATATTTAAATACACAATAGTGATATACTACAACATGATTTTAAAACAACATGCAATTTAAAATGTACAAATACGTATAGATTTCATTAATCAATAACAAACACGATTTTAACAACACATATTAACAATAACAACCTACACATATTAACAATAACAACCAACTAAGTAAAGCAAGCACCCGATATTATAGTACAGCACTACTATCTACTGAGAGAGGGGAATGCGACAAATTTAAATGTATACATATCACTTTATAAGCGAAACATAAAACAATCATTAAAAATGTTTTCATCTTTTCATCAAGAGTCTGGATCTCGTTACGACAAAGTAATAGCGAATCGGTCGACACTCACGATAGAATGTAAGATATGCACCAAATATGGATTGGTCAAGTAGTGCGCGTTCGTCGACGACAACATGTGTCTTTGCCAACTCGACAGATACTATTTGATCAATTGAAATATACGTACACACTGACCATTAGCAAAATGCAATTGCACTTGCGATGCAACGTGTAGTACGCTGCAATCAGTGATGGTGGTATATTACTTTATATGAAAATACAAATTCAACTTTCAACGAAGTAACGCCCAACGATTTCATGACGTTGTGAGAAACGGTAACATTTATTATTCCACCTACACGATTGCATCGCATCGTGTCCTCAGTGTGCGACCACTGCTGAATTGTATACGTACAACTTTTAAGCTTCAACTTATACTACAACATTCCCCTATGAAAAACACATTTGGTACCGCAGTGTACACAGCTAGATACCAGCGACATCGTTGTGGTCGGTGTAGCGGTACTGAATGTGAGTGATGATTACTATCCGAGCCGAGGTGGCGTTGCACTCGTGTCTGGCTGTGTGTATGCATCGGTGTGAGGCAGTTTCCTCGCGAACCTAACCTAACTCGCTGTATGACTGAACATGTAATTTCCGTATATCAGGCTTGAAATCGAATCGAGATGAAACGCAGATCACAATCAGAAAGACGACGCCGACGTAGCGGCGGCCAGAGTACCTCCCGGCGGCGGCGGCAACGGCGGCGGCTCTCTGCAACATTGAACACGACGGTTTCCCGTCAACAGTCATCGAGCGGACAGTCGTCCGGACGCCGTGCACGTAAGTCACACTCGGGCACTCGGTTTCTCACACACAGTATCACACGGGGACAAACGGCATCGCCATCAGCGTTCCGTACTCCTGATGCGACTCTGTAGCGTTGGTTCACGTCTACACGTAACCTGGATGTATCGGTGTTGCCGACGAATGGTACCACGCCCTCTGGCTGGGTGCTATCTAATCGGACGGATCACCCGTGCCGTATATCGCCTACCAGTAACAACACACCTTTGGTTCAAACGCAGCAAATTACACTTCTATATAGTTAAAAAAAAAAATGTGACATAATAAGGGTGCCATTTATTATTATACAACATTTACTCCCTTCTGAACAGAAGGGGTAAAGTTAAAAATAAAATGCATATAAAAAATTGTTACGTTTCAGGCAGTGCTCAGACACTATTTGCATAACACAAAAAGTGGAGAGCCCTAAAACGTAACCCCTTGTCACAATTAACGCAAATTTACATTGAATGAGATGTTTTTTTGTGAATATATAAAACTGATACTAATAAGGTAATAAGTTGTGTCATATAATAATAACATTTTCTCCCTTCTGAATAGAAGGGATAAAGTTATAATATACAAAACATACCTATTAAAATAGTTACGTTTCAGGCAGTGCTCAGACACTATTTGCATAACACAAAAAGTGGAGAGCCCTAAAACGTAACCCCTTGTCACAATTTACTAAAATTTACATTAAATAAAATGTTATAAAATAAAATGCCTATTAAAAATTGTTACGTCTTAGTCAGTGCTCAGACACTGTTTGCATAATACAAAAAGTGGAGAGCCCTAAAACGTAACCCCTTGTCACAATTTACTAAAATTTACATTAAATAAAATGTTATAAAATAAAATGCCTATTAAAAATTGTTACGTCTCAGGCAGTGCTCAGACACTGTTTGCATAACACAAAGAGTGGAGAGCCCTAAAACGTAACCCCTTGTCACAATTAACGCAAATTTACATTGAATGAGATGTTTTTTTGTGAATATATAAAACTGATACTAATAAGGTAATAAGTTGTGTCATATAATAATAACATTTTCTCCCTTCTGAACAGAAGGGATAAAGTTATAAAATACAAAACATACATATTAAAATAGTCACGTCTTAGTCAGTGCTCAGACACTCTTCGCGTAAAACAAAGAGCGGTGAGACCTAACACGTAACCCCTTGTCTCTAATAACGCAAATTTACATATCATTATGTTTAGTTTAGATAGTGTATAAAACTGATACTACCTAATTGTGAGGTTATAGATGAAAAGATTATGTAAATCAGACAACTGTAAATTACCGCCATCTGTTAGAGATGTTCGGTACTTGGTAGTAAGCAGTCGATACAGTAAAGATACGGGATTAATAAGTTCAGCTGTCAATCCCTAGATGGAGTTGACACTAATGTACTAAATCCGGTTATCGAATGTGCCATATAATATTAGATCACATTTTCTCCCTTCTTCGTAGAAAGAACGGATAAAGTTATAAAATATAATGCATACCTATTAAAGTCTCAGACACTCTTTGAATAAAACAAATAGTGGTGAGATCCAAGGCCGTGGAAAGATACTACTTAAATAGAGTTAGTAGTTGTGTGTTAAAAGTTGACGAAAAATACAATGTAAATTATACAAATTTAGTAGTTTTCAATGATAATGACTAAGTACTAATAAGTTAAGTGTTGATTTTTTCTTTTTCGTATTTTTTTTTGTTTTTTTTTTATATTCCACTTAACGTCTTTTTTTTTTGTTTTATCTTTTGAATATTTTTTTTGTGTTTTTTTTTTTATCAGTCCACTTAATTCGTCTATGTACATTTTTTTTCATATTTTTTTTAACACTTAACTTATGATGTATGCATAGAAAATTAATTAAGTCGTAATTACATTTCTTGTTATTGTCTAGCTCAGGTATTCTTGTATATAAATGCTAATATGCCTAACAATCGGAACATACTAAAACAATAAAAGTGAAATTGAGTCATTTTCAATGGAAATCTTCATGCTGCAATGCACCTTTCAAATCAGTAATTTTTCATTTCTGTTTTCATTTCATTTTCAACACATTGTTTGGTTTCAGTTTGCATATGTCCATTTTACATACAATGATACGAATTTGGCATTATCCAGAATGTATAATCATTAGAAAATACTCGTTTTATTAGTCTTGATCATGTTGTAAATTGACATGTGAGGGTTTACAACAATAAACTTGATCCTTAAAAAAGACTGTTCAGTTTTCTGATTATCTGTATTCTGTATTGTCATTAACATCATATAATGTATACGCGCCACGCGCACCGTAGAGATTCGTAGAGGTCAAGGAGAAATCTTCTACACGCCGCCAATTCGTTTTTCAATCATGCATATGTTGAAAATGGTTCCTTCGTTTCTTCTTCAGACTCGTTATATAATGTATACGCGCCACGCGCACCGTAGAGATTCGTAGAGGTCAAGGAGAAATCTTCTACACGCCGCCAATTCGTTTTTCAATCATGCATTTGTTGAAAATGGTTCCTTCGTTCCTTCTTCAGACTCGTTATTCACTTTTATGTTTATAAAAATAAAAATTAAATAACAAAATCATTAGTTGATTACATTATTGTTCTCTATCTAATGTCATACCTACATACGTTATTTTTAAACAATCTTATAACAAAAAAAACATGGTTTTCATAACTTTATTGATTCGTTGAGCCAATAACACAACAACTACTAACTGTATACGTGAGATAAACATCATATTATATTCAAGTGGTTGACTATTTCCCCATAAAGCGCGTTTTTTTGTTAAAATTTTAATAAGTAAAATAACCGTATTAGTACAAACGAAGTTTACCACCTATACATTAGAAGTGTAATTTGCTGCGTTTGAACCAAAGGTGTGTTGTTACTGGTAGGCGACACGGCACGGGTGATCCGTCCGATTAGATAGCACCCAGCCAGAGGGCGTGGTACCACTCGTCGGCAACACCGATACATCCAGGTCACGCAACCATACGCAGACGTGAACCAACGCTACAGAGTCGCATCAGGAGTACGGAACGCTGATGGCGATGCCGTTTGTCCCCGTGTGATACTGTGTGTGAGAAACCGAGTGCCCGAGTGTGACTTACGTGCACGGCGTCCGGACGACTGCCCGCTCGATGACTGCTGACAGGAAACCGTCGTGTTCAATGTTGCAGAGAGTCGCCGCCGCCGCCGCCGCCGCCGCCGGGATGTACTCTGGCCGCCGCCACGACGACATCGCCTCTCTGATCGTGCTCTGCGTTTCATCTCGATTCAATTTCATGCCTGATATACGGAAATTACATGTTCAGACATACAGCGAGTTAGGTTAGGTTAGCGAGGAAAGTGCCTCACACCGATGCATACACACAGTCAGACACGAGTGGAACGCCACCTCGACTGGGATAGCAATCATCGCTCACATACAGTACCGCTACGGATCCCAACGATATCGCTAATCCAACCGTGTACACTGCGATAGGTACCAAACGTCCTTTTCAGAGGACAACATCATAGTACAAGTTGAAACTCAAGTTGTACGTACACCTCAGCGGTGATCGCACATAGAGTGACACGCGATGCGATGCTCGCGTAGATCGAGTAACAAATGTTACCGAATCTTACATCGCCATGCTATCGTCCAGCGGCACTCTGTCGATAGTCGAATTGTGTATTTTCATTTGTAGTAACACAACACCGACACTGATACCAGCGTACACGATGCATTTCAAATGATATTGTATTTTGCAAACGGTTTATACGTGTAGTAAGTACATTGCAATTGATCAGATAATACCTACCGTTACGTTAGCGTAGGACACGGTGTCGCCGAGGAAAGCGCACTAATCACGCAGCTTGACCAACCATACTCGCTGCATACCTTGCTCTCTGCGTGTAGCGCCGAACGAACCGCCACTTCTTGGCAGCAAAGGGTTCTCGACTCTCAGATGAAACGATGCATACATAACTGAAACATTTTAAATAATCACGTTACGTTTCAAATAACATTTATATAAATTTAGATAAAACTAAAAAGAAATGCCCATTGAATAGCAATGTCAGCATGATGTATAATTTAAAACTTGATTTCATTAAAATTTGCCTACGAAGATACAACAGAGGTGAACAGTTAGGAAGCGCTAGTTTAATTTACTTTACATTACGTTACGCGGTACGATGATATGGTGATGTCCCATGTGTTTCTACAGGAGCTCCGGTATAACTATATTTTTCGCGTACGGTTTGCCAGCTATTACGCGATCGCGATGTATCAAAATTTTTGTGTGTCTTCTATCGGCGACCCTACCCAACGCGACGTACAATTGTCCGTGACTAAACATGTCCGATCGGAGGTCAATACCGACGCGTTCAATCGTTTGACCTTGGCTTTTGTGAATGGTCATTGCGTAGCACAGTTGCAAAGGAAACTGGCGACGGCTCATCTCGAACGGACTATTAGTGTTTATAGGCGCTTTAAACATTATTCGCGGTATTAAATAGTCCTCGCGACCATCGGACTTTTGGACGGTAATCAAGCGCGGCGTGGTACCGGTTACGATGACTTTAGTACCGTTCACGAGGCCATCGGCAAAACTAATGTTACGCATGACCATACAGACACATCCGATTTTAAGTTGTAGATCGTACTCTGGAATACCCTTCGGTTGCAAGCTGTTCAGCATATCGGCTCCAAAAAATAGTTGATCAGATTCCTCGTTCTCTAGTTTGTCAACTGAGTAAAAGTGTAAAAGGTCACCCGGCAATCTGCGCAATAATATACTATTGATCTCTTTGACGGCATCGTTGCGAGTGCACAAAATGGCTCTGCGTATACAAGCGGAAGGCTCCTGAACAAATGGAAATACAAAATCAATCAAATCGTCTAACTCAAAAACTGTATCGATGCCGCTCAAGTCAACTACGTTTTGTACGTTATTTTTGAACGAAACCGTAGGAATTTTATTTGAACCTAATTTTAATAAAAAATCGGCAAATTCCACGTCACCTTTGCATCTCTGAGATGTTACCAGAGCGAAAGATTTTACTTGTTTCCAAAGCGACGATGTTTTTACTGATGCGTTTAAAATATCTGAATTCGTTTGAGCGTTTACAACTACTGGTGGAATTTGCCTAAAATCGCCAGCAAAAATGACAATTTTACCACCAAAAACTTTATTATTACGCATGAGATCGCGCAGGGACCTATCGAGCATGTGAATCAAATATTTATGAGCCATAGGAGCTTCGTCGTAAATGATAACGGTAGAGTTCGCTATTAACTCGGCTCTCTGCGTACCGTTTGTGATATTCCAGTAGCCAAGGTCGTCCACGAGCTCTATGGGGAATTTGAACATACTATGCGCGGTGGACCCCCCCTCGTAGTTTTGCGCCGCAATCGCGGAACTGGCGGTACATAGGACGACCCCTTTTAAATTACCGCGGATGTAAGATGCGATTAGTTTAAGCAAAAATGTCTTGCCAGTTCCTGCGGGTCCATCGACAAAGATTGCCGTTTTGTTTGCGTCGCGAAAACTACTATCGGTTTCGTCACAGAGTTTCACGATGTAATCGAATATCAGTTTTTGTTCGGTGGATAAACGCGGCAGGCATTCGACTACGTTTTTAATTTGCGAATCGATATCGTACTCTACCCGTTCCCTGATTAATTCGGTGGTTTCGTCCGTGGCTTCTGGCAAACCGTGTTGTTTGAGCGACGCGCCGTGCTTGCGGAGCAACCTGCTTATTTGTACGAGACACATCGTGTACACACGCTCCATATCATCGGTGCCTACCCTGTGAGAGATGTCTTCGCTCAGTTCGTTCTTGAATGTATTCCAAAGAGTGGCGACCGCTACGCCGTTGACGGCTAACAGAACAAAGAATCTACGGAGACGCGCGGCGGTGAAGAAAGCGCACGCTTCGAGCATGGCTCTTTCGTATTCCATTTCGTCATCGGCCAGACCAACAAATTTAGCAGCTTCCTGAAAAGTTTTGCAATCGGGACCTCCAAGTTTTAATAGATCACCGTAACTGCGGCAAGGGAATGACTTGATGAGAATTCTAAGGTAAAACTGTTCACCTCTGTTAGGTGCGACCCAAAAGAGACGCCCGACGAGCTCACCCCTTTGACGTTTAGTTATGAATTTTTTATTAGTTGTTTCAAAAATCTGCGCATTTTTAGTGGAGGGACGCTTCGCGTGAGTTAAATAATTTTCATAAAAATCTATGTACGTCAGTCTGTCGAATTCGTCTCCAAGGGGGCGGTTGAAATATGTTAACATATCCGATCCGGCTTGTTGTACGGCCTGTGCTTCAGTGCCTGGTTTAAAATATACCGACTGTTGGTTGGGCAAATGAACGGACAGTTGTTTTACGGTAGGTTCGCGCGCCGTTGTTATGAACTCTAAAACCCGCCAGGCCGCGTCGCTGGACCCTACGTACCGTTTGGTCGCGTACAGTTCGATTTCATTGTTTCGAATATCATCGGGCACCACCGCTACGCGCGACTCATCCGGGCCCTTGGTTATATATTTAAACAAATATTTAACAACAGTTCGTTGCGTTGACACCTCAAGGTTCATGTGAGCATCGTACTTGAGTAGCATGGCCGGGTTATAGGGAACGACCGAAAGATCGTTTACGATGATCTCCCTGTTTCTATATTTAATTACACCCTCGTTAGTACTATCTCTACGCAAGTAAATCACCCCCTTATCATCGCAATACGTGTCGGGTGTTTCACGTTTCGGAAAATATTTATTACATTTATTTTTTTCTTTATCCCAGCAAGGTAAGTCTACTCTGTGAGGTGGACCACAAGGACCGTGAATCATGTGTTTTAAAACGGCCTTCCTCAAACTACCCCCAGCCTCGGACTCTGAAGGAATCTGGGCACTTACAAATTTATCAATGTCTATGTTGTTGGTGGGGCCGCCACCTTCGACCCTGAAACAAATGTGAGCGTGTGGTAGACCTCGCTTTTGAAATTCGATCACGTGCAGCATGTACACCAGTTTGCCAAACCAGCGACCCGATCGAATGTCTTTAAACAATTCTGTTAATCTTAAATTGAAAGCTCTCGCACATATGAGTGGTGTCGGATATTTACCTGCGATCGACTGTTGAATTTCCGGCCAGTTTGGATTACAGGTGAAAGTGAGGAAAAACGATGGATTGCCCAGCCGGTTTACCAGGGCGATCGCATCACAATATTTTGTTTTCATGAATCGCGGCCCCCCCGTGAAAGAGCTTGGCAAATAAACACGACCCGGTACGATTCCCTCACCCTGCACAGTTTCGTCGGAACGAATCTGATTCCGTGCTTCGATGTTCATCTGAACTTCCTCGAGTGGAGCGGATCTCAACGCAGTATCCGAATTGTGTTTTTGTAAACTACTAAAATATCTCAGCCTCTCCTCAACGATTCTACAATACATATCTACTAACCATTCCTCAGATAATCGATTGAAATCGGAAAATCGGTCCTCGGATAACAGCAAACAGCGCACGTACTTGTTTTGTGTTAATTTACTATTATTATTATCCAACTTATTGGGGTACCAGCCCGCGTTACCTTCGGGATACAGTAGCGGATATTGGAAACATTCATACAGCGGATGCATGATATCGACAGTGTGCGGACTGTTATCGCCTACTTTCCACACAGCTATGCAACGCGGTACGTACGTATCTCTATCGGTACTTATTAGAGCCGCCACCTCCCTGCCGACGGGTAAGTCGCCTAATATGTTACCGTGTGTTGAGCGAGAGGTCTTTTGAAACTGAATAAACGCTTGATCGGACGTTTCCATGCTCAAACGCTTAAAGCATTCTATGAACGGATTGACGGTGTGTAAAAATGTAGAAATGCATTGCGTCACCTGCAAATCTAAACTGCGTCCTAACGCTATATTTTCACGTTCGCTGGAATCGTGGATGTATAATCCCAAGTTGTTTGTGACGTTAGCGTATGCCAAATCGAAAACGCGATGATACACTCGACCTTGAATTTTGAGAAACGCTAATCCTTTAGGTTGCTGGTACCCATGTGAAACACCCAAAGCACTGAAGGAAAACAAATTATTGTAGGCACGGGCTCTACTCACGAACGACGTTTGAGTGTAAAACTCCTCGGTCAACGGAGCAAAATTTTGAATGTTACACGCGCCCGCGCCGCAACACCATTGCTTCCGGGACTTTTCTTCATCGAATAGACGCGCTCTACAATGGGGACACCTATAAGTCTCCGTGGATAGCAATGATGGGTTTTTTAACTTGTATATCGGAATGGAATCTAATTCAGCGTCCCTCATCTGTCCGAATAATTTTGTTACTTTCCGTAAGGGAACGACTACATTGCGGCTATTTTTTTCGTAATTTGTGTCAGATGATTTCCTAGCATCGGGGTTCTGCTCGTTGTATCGATTAACCGAATCAAGATGCACATTCGGATTAGACTGAGAGTATCTTTTCGCGGCTTCACGGTTTACCTCGGGATTGTCAATGGTATATTTTGCAACGGCTTCGCGATGTACTTCCGGGTTTATTTCTGTATATTTAGCTACTGATTCTCTATTGATTTCCGGGTTTATTTGATGATATTTAGCGACTGACTTCCGATTAATTTCCGGTTTCTTGGCGTTATATTTTCTTACGGCATCCAAATGTGCGTTAACTTTGGTTTTTTTAGGACCACGTGTTACCTTTTTGGGTCGACCTCTCCGCGGTGCAGTTACGGCAACGGTTTCGATTACGTCTACCGGCAATGACTCGAACTGATTCGCGTCGACAACTGGATCTTTTGTTACAACAGTCACAGACACTTTTTTTTTTACTAATTTCGAGGGAGACACGCGCGCGATCTGATAATCAATCGTGTCTGTGACTTCCCTTCTTTCAAACAGGGACGGCGAAGACAACCGCGACCCTGCTGCTGATACCGATTGTGGGGGGGATGTTGGCGCAAGAGATGACTCTACAGGGGTCAGACGTCCGCAAAGAATGGACTGTGATTGCGAATCACAGTCGGTATTCACAGACAGCGGCGGTGGTGTGGGAGTACGCAATACGGTAGCGTACGATCGCGGATCTTGGACCGTTGTCGCCGGCGACACGTTAATGTTAAGTACGCGCAATCGGTGAATCGAATATTCACCCTTTTCTACGTTCCGCGCGAATAGCAATTTTGCCAGTTGCTCCTCAGATTGACATTTGAATAAACGCGCTACACCGCCCGCTGATGTTGGTTTATTATTTGAGTCTACGTTATGGCTATTGAAGAGATAAAACATCCCATCAAATCGCCAAAACGCAACCGTGTACGACTGACCCGTAAAAATGTAACTATCGGTACTATCGTTGTGGTCCGAATCGAAAACTGCATCTTGAAGTTGACCTTGCAACTGTGATTCGGCCACGTGTTTTAATTCTAAATTAGCGGGAAAAAGCCCATTAACGATCCAGTTGTCTCTCATTCCAACGATGGTAGCTACATAATTACCGACACGGATCTCCGTAGGCAAATCCTCAGGTAAAAGATGCGAAGTTAAATGAGCTCTAATCTGGGGTACGGTCGGCGCGACGGAAACGTACAAATTGTCTCCGTTCTGGAGAATGATATCGATATCATTCCCAGTTAAATGTCTCTGTCGGACAATAGAAAACACGGACGCGCATGCAGACATTGCTACACACTGGGCATTATTACCTCGGAATCTCTGTGCGTCGCCCTGGTGGGTGGTACCTACCGACACAACAATATTATATAATAACTATGAAAAATATACCAACTTGTATCCGGTTGCTGTTGAAACTTTTCAAAGTAAATGTGCTAATATTAATACTTACCTATATACATAGTACATAATTGATGGAATTATAATAATAAAAAAAAAAATAAAAAAAAAAAAATTTGGTACATACATAACAAAAAAAAGTAGGTAGGTACGTACATGAAAAATAAAAATTATGAAAGGAAATGGTTGAAGGATAACACCTTTATGCCTCGAGTTGACGTGTAGGCTATGTTCGTTGACCTACACAGACGTCATTTTTATAGACAACAATACACTTAACATATATAAAAAAAATACTATGAAGCTGCCGGAAATTTACAAAGAATATGTGCTAACATAAAAAACACAGGTATACATAGTATGACATATCTAAGGCAAAACATAACAATAAATATAAGTATATAAATTGGTAGGTTTTATTCTGCACTGTAGGTTGTGGGTTCGATTGCCACAAACATGTTTGTGATAAATATAAATGTTTACAAAAGAAAAAAACCTTTGTATTATATCCATAATCAAGTACCTAAGTATGTAGGTAATTTTTGTACCCCTACTATATTAATAACCATCAATATAGGATTTTTCAAACAACACTTCACTTGACACTTATTGAGTAAAGCCAACTATGGTTCAGTATGCCAATGACATTACCAACATACATACATATCCATGTATAAAAAAGTTAATTCATAAAATATTATCACCATACCTTCTACAGCTGCCTAGCAGTATATTATATCTGGTACCAATTATCACATTATATTCACATAATACACATAATATTTGTAAGCAATGCCACTTACCCACAAGGCAGCACACTGCAGAATCTGGGAAGCGCTTCTTGAATACTGCTGATGCAATCGGGGTCTGGGATGAACGTTTCATGATGGGTTGTCTCTCGGTAACCTGAAATTACCATGTACACCATTAATATCATAATCATAATAACTTGGCATAAAATAGAATACATACTTGTACATATATAATCATGACATATAAAATCAATCAATCAATTGTCTGTATGTAAAGTCAAAATCACAGTTAAAAGTATATACAGTACCTACATAGCTATAACAAAAAAACTTTACAGTAGGTACCTACCTACCTACATGTTTAGAACTGGAGTACCTACCTACTTATATACAGAAGAATGAAAATAAAAATCGACTCCTGTAACCTGGTACTTACCTACAAGCCTAACAGCCAAGTAAGTACCTAAGATAGGTAGTAGTAACTTGGGGCGCAGTACCTGTTCTAAGTTCAGTAGGTACTCACAGATCGTATAATACATGTCGACAATGAACAATGTCTAAATACATGGAATACAAATTTCAAAATCAGTTTCACATTTTTTTACCAATTGTTCGAATTTCGAATGGCCGCCATTAAATATGAAACACGAAAAATAGATACCTACACTTTTCTCTAACCATCTGCCGATATATTGATGATATTTCGACTCCTGTCCACTTCTGTACAGCCAATTACCTAAGATAAATAGGAAATAGACGGGGAGTCATTTGCTATGGCCGTTCGGACGCATCGAGATGCCATGCGGTTCTTATTACAAAGCTCTGTGTACCTGTTTACCTGTTCTAAGTTAAGTAGATACTCACAGATCGTATGAAACATGTCAACAATGAACAATATACACATACATGGAAAATGCAAATTGCAAAATCAGTTTCACATTTTTCACCAAAGTTTGTATTGGCAGCCATGATAAAACACAATATTACACTATTTTCTCACCATCTGCCAATATATTTATAGTTTTTCGACACAACACACTCTACACACTAAATATAAGCTGAAATAACGCAATAAATCTCCAAAAAAACAATATTAGAATAAAATTATTAAAAACGACACTCACCTGTGTGCAGAAAACGTATTAGTGAGGCGGGAAATCGAAATTTCATTCGAAATTTGTAAAATGACAGCCATAAGGATGTGGTCAAAACGATCGATTACGTGTCTTGCCGCTATGATCACGTAGATAATAAATAAGTTTAATTTCAAATAATACTTACATAAAATCATTTGATTTTTTCCATACACTCTCTGCCATGAGATGCTATGTCCATACAAAGCAACCCCATAGCATCATAGTTCATAATGCCTTGACTGGCTACGGAGGACCCTGACTCGGATCGCTCGTCTTGTGGTCGTGCTTCGCAGCGGCGGCGGCGGCGACGGCGACGGTCTAACTTTTTACTACAGCTACATGTTACATATTGCCTCCTAATAGTTTGAGTAGGTACAAATGTAACAGATAGCTCATTTGAAATCTAAGACTATGTCAGTAGGATGCTACGAGAAAACCTATTCACATCAATCAACACATGCCAACCCATTATAATGATTTGATTAGAAAGTAAATAAATGATAATCGATGAATCGATAGATTTAGCTAATCGTTACATTTCCCATCAATAATCAAACTAACAGTGTACCAAACAAACAAACTAAAAATTGCACTCTGATTCTACTCCTAATAGGAATATGGTCGAGTCTTGTGTGACGTCCACATTGTGTGACGTCACTCAATCGACTTTGCCAAAGGATGGATAGATGGTTCTTTTTACATATTTTTATAAAAAAACAGACTAAGTAGTACCAGTAAAAAGCCAGAAAATGTTATCTTTAATTATAATAAAGGTTCGTAAATTTAAATTTAAACTATAATATAAATAAAGTTAAAAAAAGTATGTCTGTGTAATTTGAACCTTCGCTCACTGACAACAAAGCCACAGACAATTATTTTTGTGGTGTGCCATTAGGATTCGCGTACCTACCTATGTTGCCTACCTACGTCACAATCACACGTCACACGGTTGAGAATCTACTTACCTACTTACCGGGATGACGTACCTATTTTATCCAATTATTTTGATGACAGATGATAGGATAGACGGACAAACGCGTGATCCTATATGTAGTCCATTTTTTTTTATGTATATTATGTACACCGAAATCGCTTCAAGTGTACCTATAATATTTGAAGAGTTCCCTCGAATTAACCAGAATTCCATCATCAGATCCTGACCTGATGACAATAGGACAACCTGTGTAGTATACCCTTTCAAACGAAGTTATTTTTACATATTTTTATGAATTAACAGACTAAATGTACCAGTAAAAAGCCAGAAAATGTCTTCTTTAATTATAATAAAGTAGGTTTATAGTTTGTTATTTTAAACGGTAAAATAAATAAGGATTAAAAAAGTAAAATCAGTTGTCTACGTCACGCGGTCGATTGCCGTGGTAGGTACCTATATATTCGTACCTACTGTATGAAAATCAAATCGTTTGCTAACTACTTACATAAATAGAGAGAAAAATATGTAATACCTACCTCATACTACCTAATGAAATATAATCATGATTACAGAACTACTTATTATTGACTAACTTGATCTTAGAAATCATTGTTACAAGCTTTGCTATGGTGGTAAGTATGTGGCATTCTGTGGGTTCGATTCCCATCCAGGTACGAAACCAACACTGGACTACTGTTGAGCAAACACACTAACACACACACACACACACACACGCGCAAGTAATCGGGCAATATAACTGAAACCTCCTTTTATTTCAAGTCGGTTAACAAATACAGCAAAAACCTACTACCTATTGAAACCGCGCCGCCGCCGCCGTGACTGGCTGTGAAACTGTGGTCTGCGTCTAATTGTAGCTACTTATTCGTACTTACTGTAAGAAAGTTAAATATTTTGCTATCTACTTACTTCTATCTACTTATACACACACACACACACACACACACACCAAACAAACAAACACACACACACACACACACACACACACACATTGTAATCGGGACTTGGACTCGAAGCTCGGTGGTCCCTCGCTACGCTCGGGACACGATCGTCCCTCGCTACGCTCGGGAAATGATCGTCCCTCGCTACGCTCGGGACACGGTCGTCCCTCGCTACGCTCGGGACATGATCGTCCCTCGCTACGCTCGGGAAATAATCGTCCCTCGCTGCGCTCGGGACACGGTCGTTTTTTATTTAATAATGTCTTTAAACAATTTAAAAAGTTAATTATATATTACATACGTACCAATCATGATGATTTGATTGGAATGCATAATAATAAAGATATATTCGTATCCGACTACAAAAGTTTCATCATGCCGCCAAGCCGCCATCCAGCCAACCAATATTGTGATTTTTATATATCAGCACTGAATGAAATCTATGGTTCTTGTTTCGCGGGAACGGCCATGTTGATTTTTTTTCGTTTGTTTACATTATTATTGCAAAATATGCAAAATACCGAAACTATGGAATATCTCTATTGCTATTAAATAGATATACCAAACATAAGAAACTTTGAAATACATGTAATATTTTCACATATACACTGAAACTTGCTAGTAACATAATGTTGTCAAGTAAGTACCTTTATTGTTATCATTCATACGTTACACTATCAATTTGTATTTCAAAAGAGAAAACTACCTACATATAAGTTATTGATGTTTGATAAAAATACCTACTTTTTTCAGTGCAAGATGGAATTACAATGGATTTACATTCAATGCATACAAGCAGTGTGATAATAATGTGAGCACAATAGCTGTACCTAAGAAGAATAATAGTGATATTATGTAATGCTGGAGCCCTCAACAGGTACCTACCAATTGACTTATCTACATAAATACTTTACAATACAGCCCCAGTATGTACCACTAACCTAATCTATATCATAGATTGAACAATAATGTGATCTTACTTATTTTCAGTTGAAATTGCTACATACAAAATATATTCACCCTGATATGAATGATGGAATCTGATCTGAATGAACCGAATGCTGCCAATGATCCCTGTGCAGAAAAGAAGATATTATATGTAGTTGCATTATATTTATTGGAATAAATACATAGTGGCAGACGGTTTAATTTATTAAAAAAAATTGTTCAGTGCTTGCATACTTATTTAACCCATCAAATCTATCTACCTAATGAAATACAATTACATTCCTGATTAAATAGTCCTACTTGGTAATTGAACATTGATGAGAAAGGTAAACAGAATAGACAAATTCAATAAAAATGTTTTATTAGGTATCATCATAATCTTAACTCAGAGGTATGTATACAATACAATTATCATCACATATTGCATAGGGGGCAATCACAGTTCCCACTTGCTCGTTGCAAATCCAAGAATTACCTGAAAATAAAGAGATGGGTTATTATTATTATATTAGGTTTCATCACATGTAGCTTCCACGGTTCAAGACAGTCTTGACATTCAGTTCTGCTGATTGTGAGTCCCACCCAGGCACATGTAGATGATAGAAGACCATCATTACATTGGATTTGTAAATGTTCTCATACCAGAATAGTGACTTTGTTTCCTTTGTGGGTTCGATTCCAACCACCCAGCTACATTTATATGGTAAAAATTACATAATAATTTAAACTCAGAGGTATGAATACAATACAATCATTATTACATATTGCATAGGACAATCACAGTTCCCATGCTTGCTAATAATATTAGGATGTAGCTTCCGCGGTCCAAGTCTCTGTCTTGGCATTCAGTTCTGCTGATTGTGGGTTCGATTCCCACCCAGGTACATTTATATGGTCAAAATTACATAATGTTGCAAAGCTTTGCTTAGATGGTGCTGTGTAAAATATAAAAACATTGATTTGGCTCCCACAGTCACTCAGCATTCCTGTGCTGTTAGATTGTGTGTGTTTTGGTCCCATCTGAAGTACATGTAGGTAGCCTTACTCAATATGTACCACTCACCCAAACAATAGTTGGCCTCTGCTGTCATCCAAGAATCACCTGAAAATAAAGAGATAATATCATATTAGTATACACAAATATTACAAGCTTTGCTTAGTGCTGTGTTGATTGTGAGATCAAACAGACACTTGGTCTTTGGGCAAAAAACACAGAGAGTATTTACACAAACAGTTTTTTAGAACACAACAAATGAATGTGGCCTGAAATTCATCGGTCATCAGAAACTTTTATTCACATATGTTATAAAATCTACTCATCAGAATGAACTGATACTTTATGAACATGTCACTCTACACAAGATGAAGGATTTTTAGTTGTTTTTACACAAGTTTTATGAGAAATCTTGATAGATATGAAGTGAAATTTGGTGAAATGTGTTTTCACTGATTTTATCAAAAGTACTGGACCGATTTTGCTGAAACCTTTATCAAATATACCTTTTATCACTGTGGAGCCCTCGGACCGGATACACTGGCGAAAACTACACGTACAGTCCTCAAAAAAGCCGTTGTCACTATTGTATTCAGAACCCAGGCACATGTAGATGATAGAAGACCATCATTACATTGGATTTGTAAATGTTCTCATACCAGAATAGTGACTTTGTTTCCTTTGTGGGTTCGATTCCCACCACCCAGCTACATTTATATGGTAAAAATTACATAATGTTGCAAAGCTTTGCTTAGATGGTCCTGTGCAAAATATAAAAACATTGATTTGGCTTCCACAGTCACTCAGCATTCCTGTGCTGTAGATTGTGTGTTTTGGTCCCATCTGAAGTACATGTAGGTAGCCTTACTCAATATGTACCACTCACCCAAACAATAGTTGGCCTCTGCTGTCATCCAAGAATCACCTGAAAATAAAGAGATAATATCATATTAGTATACACAAATATTACAAGCTTTGCTTAGTTTGGTAATGGTGCTGGTGCTGTGTTGATTGTGAGATCAAACAGACACTTGGTCTTTGGGCAAAAAACACAGAGAGTTTTTTATAACACAACAAATGAATGTGGCCTGAAATTCATCGGTCATCAGAAACTTTTATTCACATATGTTATAAAATCTACTCATCAGAATGAACTGATACTTTATGAACATGTCACTCTACACAAGATGAAGGATTTTTAGTTGTTTTTACACAATTTTTATGAGAAATCTTGATAGATATGAAGTGAAATTTGGTGAAATGTGTTTTCACTGATTTTATCAAAAGTACTGGACCGATTTTGCTGAAACCTTTATCAAATATACCTTTTATCACTGTGGAGCCCTCGGACCGGGTACACTGGCGAAAACTACACGTACAGTCCTCAAAAAAGCCGTTGTCACTATTGTATTCAGAACAATTGGACAATATTCACTTTACAACATTTTTCACTTTCTTTTCACTTAAAATATCACTTGTTATACGTTTTTAGAAGCGCCGGAGCGCATAGATCACGATGCTTTGATCAGATTTTCGAAATACAGTCCGAGCAACCGGTGAAATGAACACATAGTACCGAACTTTCATCACATCACTGTGGAGTCATCTGAACGGGTACACTCACGGAACCTACTGGTACATTCTTTAAATTGGCCGTTCTCACTATTGTTTTCAGAACAATTGGACTTTATTCACTTTTTACACGGTTTTGGACGATTTCAGGGTTACGAAATTTTTAACTTTTTTCACTTGAAATATCACTTGCTTTACCTTTTTAGAAGCGCCAGAGCGCGTAGATCACGATGCTTTGATCAAATTTTCAAAATACAGTCCGAGTAAGCGGTGAAACGAACGCAAACTTTCGCGCTCGAACCGAACTTTCGTCACGACTTTTTAGTTATTTTTTAACAGTTTACACACAAGAAAACTACACGTATCGTGTTTAAATCACATAAACTTTATTTAGCACGAAGAAAAACGACACTTTTCACGATATAAACACATTTTTCGTTGAAATCCACGCGCGATGTGACACTGACGGCCGCCATTTGCAAAGCCGCGATGGCGTCATCGGAGCCGCGTTTTCTCCGACTTGTCTCGTTATTTTCGACTTTTCTCCTGTAAAAAAGATAAAACTTGCAAATGTTGGATTTTTTCTCTACTCGCTGATAAATTTCACGTCTACCGAAACAAACTTCCCCATACGGAGGGCCCCTCTTTCAACACAAACAACCGTGTCAGTGAGTGAGTCAGTGAGTCAATCGTAGTTCAGCTTTATATAATGTTAACTAGTTTCTGTGCGGCGCGAGCCTTCGGCTCGCGTTGGTCGGGCTTCTGTGTTAAATTTGGACTTGAAAAAAAAATTTTGGCCTTTTAAAAAAATTTTGGCCTTTTGGCCTTTTTTTTTGGCCTTTTGGCCTTTTTTTTGGCCTTTTGGACTTTTGGCCTTTTGGCCTTTTGGCCTTTTGGACTTGAGTCCTACACGCAGCTCGATCGTCCCTCGCTTCGCTCGGGACGATCTCGCGCCACTCCGACGCGCTTCGCGCGTCGAAGTGGTGGGTGGCCTTTTTTTGGCCTTTTGGACTTTAGTCCTACACGCAGCTCGATCGTCCCTCGCTTCGCTCGGGACGATCTCGCGCCGCTCCGACGCGCTCCGCGCGTCGAAGTGGTGGGTGGCCTTTTTTTGGCCTTTTGGCCTTTAGGACTTTCACCTGAACGCAGCTCGATCGTCCCTCGCTTCGCTCGGGACGATCTCGCGGCGCTCCGACGCGCTCCGCGCGTCGAAGCGGTGGGCGGAGCCGACCGCCGACCCACGTGACCTCCGAGACCACGTGATATCACGTGACAGGCCAAAATCGACGGTTTTTTGGACTTTACTCTGACTTGCACCGCGAAAAGTCCAAATTTTCGATTTTTTCTCTACTCGCCGGCCCCCCGTCTATCTATTTCGAAAAAGTTCCCCATCCGCACGTCCCCTCCTTCAACACAAACAACCGTGTCAATCAGTGAGTCAGTGAGTCAATCGTAGTCGAGCTTTATATAATGTTAACTAGTTTCTGTGCGGCGCGAGCCTTCGGCTCGCGTTGGTCGGGCTTCTGTGTAAAATTTGGACTTGAAAAAAATTTTTGGCCTTTTAAAAAAATTTTGGCCTTTTGGCCTTTTTTTGGCCTTTTGGCCTTTTTTTGGCCTTTTGGACTTTTGGCCTTTTGGCCTTTTGGCCTTTTGGCCTTTTGGACTTGAGTCCTACACGCAGCTCGATCGTCCCTCGCTTCGCTCGGGACGATCTCGCGCCACTCCGACGCGCTTCGCGCGTCGAAGTGGTGGGTGGCCTTTTTTTGGCCTTTCGGACTTGAGTCCTACACGCAGCTCGATCGTCCCTCGCTTCGCTCGGGACGATCTCGCGCCACTCCGACGCGCTTCGCGCGTCGAAGTGGTGGGTGGCCTTTTTTTGGCCTTTTGGACTTGAGTCCTACACGCAGCTCGATCGTCCCTCGCTTCGCTCGGGACGATCTCGCGCCACTCCGACGCGCTCCGCGCGTCGAAGTGGTGGGTGGCCTTTTTTTGGCCTTTTGGCCTTTCACCTGAACGCAGCTCGATCGTCCCTCGCTTCGCTCGGGACGATCTCGCGGCGCTCCGACGCGCTCCGCGCGTCGAAGCGGTGGGCGGAGCCGACCGCCGACCCACGTGACCTCCGAGACCACGTGATATCACGTGACAGGCCAAAATCGACGGTTTTTTGGACTTTACTCTGACTTGCACCGCGAAAAGTCCAAATTTTCGATTTTTTCTCTACTCGCCGGCCCCTCGTCTATCTATTTCGAAAAAGTTCCCCATCCGCACGTCCCCTCCTTCAACACAAACAACCGTGTCAATCAGTCAGTCAGTGAGTCAATCGTAGTCGAGCTTTATATAATGTTAACTAGTTTCTGTGCGGCGCGAGCCTTTGGCTCGCGTTGGTCGGGCTTCTGTGTAAAATTTGGACTTAAAAAAATTTTTGGCCTTTTAAAAAAATTTTGGCCTTTTGGCCTTTTTTTTGGCCTTTTTTTTTTTGCCTTTTGGACTTTTGGCCTTTTGGCCTTTTGGCCTTTTGGACTTGAGTCCTACACGCAGCTCGATCGTCCCTCGCTTCGCTCGGGACGATCTCGCGCCACTCCGACGCGCTCCGCGCGTCGAAGTGGTGGGTGGCCTTTTTTTGGCCTTTTAGACTTTAGTCCTACACGCAGCTCGATCGTCCCTCGCTTCGCTCGGGACGATCTCGCGCCACTCCGACGCGCTTCGCGCGTCGAAGTGGTGGGTGGCCTTTTTTTGGCCTTTCGGACTTGAGTCCTACACGCAGCTCGATCGTCCCTCGCTTCGCTCGGGACGATCTCGCGCGTCGAAGTGGTGGGTGGCCTTTTTTTGGCCTTTTGGCCTTTCACCTGAACGCAGCTCGATCGTCCCTCGCTTCGCTCGGGACGATCTCGCGGCGCTCCGACGCGCTCCGCGCGTCGAAGCGGTGGGCGGAGCCGACCGCCGACCCACGTGACCTCCGAGACCACGTGATATCACGTGACAGGCCAAAATCGACGGTTTTTTGGACTTTACTCCGACTTGCACCGCGAAAAGTCCAAATTTTCGATTTTTTCTCTACTCGCCGGCCCCCCGTCTATCTATTTCGAAAAAGTTCCCCATCCGCACGTCCCCTCCTTCAACACAAACAACCGTGTCAATCAGTGAGTCAGTGAGTCAATCGTAGTCGAGCTTTATATAATGTTAACTAGTTTCTGTGCGGCGCGAGCCTTCGGCTCGCGTTGGTCGGGCTTCTGTGTAAAATTTGGACTTAAAAAAATTTTTGGCCTTTTAAAAAAATTTTGGCCTTTTGGCCTTTTTTTTGGCCTTTTGGCCTTTTTTTTGGCCTTTTGGCCTTTTTTTTTTGCCTTTTGGACTTTTGGCCTTTTGGCCTTTTGGCCTTTTGGACTTGAGTCCTACACGCAGCTCGATCGTCCCTCGCTTCGCTCGGGACGATCTCGCGCCACTCCGACGCGCTTCGCGCGTCGAAGTGGTGGGTGGCCTTTTTTTGGCCTTTTAGACTTTAGTCCTACACGCAGCTCGATCGTCCCTCGCTTCGCTCGGGACGATCTCGCGCCACTCCGACGCGCTCCGCGCGTCGAAGTGGTGGGTGGCCTTTTTTTGGCCTTTTGGCCTTTAGGACTTTCACCTGAACGCAGCTCGATCGTCCCTCGCTTCGCTCGGGACGATCTCGCGGCGCTCCGACGCGCTCCGCGCGTCGAAGCGGTGGGCGGAGCTGACCGCCGACCCACGTGACCTCCGAGACCACGTGATATCACGTGACAGGCCAAAATCGACGGTTTTTTGGACTTTACTCTGACTTGCACCGCGAAAAGTCCAAATTTTCGATTTTTTCTCTACTCGCCGGCCCCCCGTCTATCTATTTCGAAAAAGTTCCCCATCCGCACGTCCCCTCCTTCAACACAAACAACCGTGTCAATCAGTCAGTCAGTGAGTCAATCGTAATCGAGCTTTATATAATGTTAACTAGTTTCTGTGCGGCGCGAGCCTTCGGCTCGCGTTGGTCGGGCTTCTGTGTTAAATTTGGACTTTAAAAAAAATTTTGGCCTTTTAAAAATTTTTTGGCCTTTTTTGGCCTTTTGGCCTTTTTTTGGCCTTTTGGCCTTTTGGACTTTTGGCCTTTTGGACTTGAGTCCTACACGCAGCTCGATCGTCCCTCGCTTCGCTCGGGACGATCTCGCGCCACTCCGACGCGCTTCGCGCGTCGGAGTGGCGCGAGTTTCTGTGCGGCGCGAGCCTTTGGCTCGCGTTGGTCGGGCTTCTGTGTAAAATTTGGACTTAAAAAAATTTTTGGCCTTTTAAAAAAATTTTGGCCTTTTGGCCTTTTTTTTGGCCTTTTTTTTTTTGCCTTTTGGACTTTTGGCCTTTTGGCCTTTTGGCCTTTTGGACTTGAGTCCTACACGCAGCTCGATCGTCCCTCGCTTCGCTCGGGACGATCTCGCGCCACTCCGACGCGCTCCGCGCGTCGAAGTGGTGGGTGGCCTTTTTTTGGCCTTTTAGACTTTAGTCCTACACGCAGCTCGATCGTCCCTCGCTTCGCTCGGGACGATCTCGCGCCACTCCGACGCGCTTCGCGCGTCGAAGTGGTGGGTGGCCTTTTTTTGGCCTTTCGGACTTGAGTCCTACACGCAGCTCGATCGTCCCTCGCTTCGCTCGGGACGATCTCGCGCGTCGAAGTGGTGGGTGGCCTTTTTTTGGCCTTTTGGCCTTTCACCTGAACGCAGCTCGATCGTCCCTCGCTTCGCTCGGGACGATCTCGCGGCGCTCCGACGCGCTCCGCGCGTCGAAGCGGTGGGCGGAGCCGACCGCCGACCCACGTGACCTCCGAGACCACGTGATATCACGTGACAGGCCAAAATCGACGGTTTTTTGGACTTTACTCCGACTTGCACCGCGAAAAGTCCAAATTTTCGATTTTTTCTCTACTCGCCGGCCCCCCGTCTATCTATTTCGAAAAAGTTCCCCATCCGCACGTCCCCTCCTTCAACACAAACAACCGTGTCAATCAGTCAGTGAGTGAGTCAATGGTAGTCGAGCTTTATATAATGTTAACTAGTTTCTGTGCGGCGCGAGCCTTCGGCTCGCGTTGGTCGGGCTTCTGTGTTAAATTTGGACTTGAAAAAAAATTTTGGCCTTTTAAAATTTTTTTGGCCTTTTTTTGGCCTTTTGGCCTTTTTTTGGCCTTTTGGACTTTTGGCCTTTTGGACTTGAGTCCTACACGCAGCTCGATCGTCCCTCGCTTCGCTCGGGACGATCTCGCGCCACTCCGACGCGCTTCGCGCGTCGAAGTGGTGGGTGGCCTTTTTTTGGCCTTTCGGACTTGAGTCCTACACGCAGCTCGATCGTCCCTCGCTTCGCTCGGGACGATCTCGCGCCACTCCGACGCGCTCCGCGCGTCGAAGTGGTGGGTGGCCTTTTTTTGGCCTTTTGGCCTTGCACCTGAACGCAGCTCGATCGTCCCTCGCTTCGCTCGGGACGATCTCGCGGCGCTCCGACGCGCTCCGCGCGTCGAAGCGGTGGGCGGAGCCGACCGCCGACCCACGTGACCTCCGAGACCACGTGATATCACGTGACAGGCCAAAATCGACGGTTTTTTGGACTTTACTCCGACTTGCACCGCGAAAAGTCCAAATTTTCGATTTTTTCTCTACTCGCCGGCCCCCCGTCTATCTATTTCGAAAAAGTTCCCCATCCGCACGTCCCCTCCTTCAACACAAACAACCGTGTCAATCAGTGAGTCAGTGAGTCAATGGTAGTCGAGCTTTATATAATGTTAACTAGTTTCTGTGCGGCGCGAGCCTTTGGCTCGCGTTGGTCGGGCTTCTGTGTAAAATTTGGACTTAAAAAAAAATTTTGGCCTTTTAAAAAATTTTTGGCCTTTTTTTTTGGCCTTTTGGACTTTTGGCCTTTTGGCCTTTTGGACTTGAGTCCTACACGCAGCTCGATCGTCCCTCGCTTCGCTCGGGACGATCTCGCGCCACTCCGACGCGCTTCGCGCGTCGAAGTGGTGGGTGGCCTTTTTTTGGCCTTTTGGACTTGAGTCCTACACGCAGCTCGATCGTCCCTCGCTTCGCTCGGGACGATCTCGCGCCACTCCGACGCGCTTCGCGCGTCGAAGTGGTGGGTGGCCTTTTTTTGGCCTTTCGGACTTGAGTCCTACACGCAGCTCGATCGTCCCTCGCTTCGCTCGGGACGATCTCGCGCCACTCCGACGCGCTCCGCGCGTCGAAGTGGTGGGTGGCCTTTTTTTGGCCTTTTGGCCTTTAGGACTTTCACCTGAACGCAGCTCGATCGTCCCTCGCTTCGCTCGGGACGATCTCGCGGCGCTCCGACGCGCTCCGCGCGTCGAAGCGGTGGGCGGAGCCGACCGCCGACCCACGTGACCTCCGAGACCACGTGATATCACGTGACAGGCCAAAATCGACGGTTTTTTGGACTTTACTCCGACTTGCACCGCGAAAAGTCCAAATTTTCGATTTTTTCTCTACTCGCCGGCCCCCCGTCTATCTATTTCGAAAAAGTTCCCCATCCGCACGTCCCCTCCTTCAACACAAACAACCGTGTCAATCAGTCAGTGAGTGAGTCAATGGTAGTCGAGCTTTATATAATGTTAACTAGTTTCTGTGCGGCGCGAGCCTTTGGCTCGCGTTGGTCGGGCTTCTGTGTAAAATTTGGACTTAAAAAAATTTTTGGCCTTTTAAAAACATTTTGGCCTTTTGGCCTTTTTTTTGGCCTTTTTTTTTGGCCTTTTGGACTTTTGGCCTTTTGGCCTTTTGGCCTTTTGGACTTGAGTCCTACACGCAGCTCGATCGTCCCTCGCTTCGCTCGGGACGATCTCGCGCCACTCCGACGCGCTCCGCGCGTCGAAGTGGTGGGTGGCCTTTTTTTGGCCTTTTAGACTTTAGTCCTACACGCAGCTCGATCGTCCCTCGCTTCGCTCGGGACGATCTCGCGCCACTCCGACGCGCTTCGCGCGTCGAAGTGGTGGGTGGCCTTTTTTTGGCCTTTCGGACTTGAGTCCTACACGCAGCTCGATCGTCCCTCGCTTCGCTCGGGACGATCTCGCGCCACTCCGACGCGCTTCGCGCGTCGAAGTGGTGGGTGGCCTTTTTTTGGCCTTTTGGCCTTTCACCTGAACGCAGCTCGATCGTCCCTCGCTTCGCTCGGGACGATCTCGCGGCGCTCCGACGCGCTCCGCGCGTCGAAGCGGTGGGCGGAGCCGACCGCCGACCCACGTGACCTCCGAGACCACGTGATATCACGTGACAGGCCAAAATCGACGGTTTTTTGGACTTTACTCCGACTTGCACCGCGAAAAGTCCAAATTTTCGATTTTTTCTCTACTCGCCGGCCCCCCGTCTATCTATTTCGAAAAAGTTCCCCATCCGCACGTCCCCTCCTTCAACACAAACAACCGTGTCAATCAGTGAGTCAGTGAGTCAATCGTAGTCGAGCTTTATATAATGTTAACTAGTTTCTGTGCGGCGCGAGCCTTCGGCTCGCGTTGGTCGGGCTTCTGTGTAAAATTTGGACTTAAAAAAATTTTTGGCCTTTTAAAAAAATTTTGGCCTTTTGGCCTTTTTTTTTGGCCTTTTGGCCTTTTTTTTTTGGCCTTTTGGACTTTTGGCCTTTTGGCCTTTTGGCCTTTTGGACTTGAGTCCTACACGCAGCTCGATCGTCCCTCGCTTCGCTCGGGACGATCTCGCGCCACTCCGACGCGCTCCGCGCGTCGAAGTGGTGGGTGGCCTTTTTTTGGCCTTTTGGACTTTAGTCCTACACGCAGCTCGATCGTCCCTCGCTTCGCTCGGGACGATCTCGCGGCGCTCCGACGCGCTCCGCGCGTCGAAGCGGTGGGCGGAGCCGACCGCCGACCCACGTGACCTCCGAGACCACGTGATATCACGTGACAGGCCAAAATCGACGGTTTTTTGCACTTTACTCCGACTTGCACCACGAAAAGTCCAAATTTTCGATTTTTTCTCTACTCGCCGGCCCCCCGTCTATCTATTTCGAAAAAGTTCCCCATCCGCACGTCCCCTCCTTCAACACAAACAACCGTGTCAATCAGTCAGTGAGTGAGTCAATGGTAGTCGAGCTTTATATAATGTTAACTAGTTTCTGTGCGGCGCGAGCCTTTGGCTCGCGTTGGTCGGGCTTCTGTGTAAAATTTGGACTTAAAAAAATTTTTGGCCTTTTAAAAACATTTTGGCCTTTTGGCCTTTTTTTTGGCCTTTTTTTTTGGCCTTTTGGACTTTTGGCCTTTTGGCCTTTTGGCCTTTTGGACTTGAGTCCTACACGCAGCTCGATCGTCCCTCGCTTCGCTCGGGACGATCTCGCGCCACTCCGACGCGCTCCGCGCGTCGAAGTGGTGGGTGGCCTTTTTTTGGCCTTTTAGACTTTAGTCCTACACGCAGCTCGATCGTCCCTCGCTTCGCTCGGGACGATCTCGCGCCACTCCGACGCGCTTCGCGCGTCGAAGTGGTGGGTGGCCTTTTTTTGGCCTTTCGGACTTGAGTCCTACACGCAGCTCGATCGTCCCTCGCTTCGCTCGGGACGATCTCGCGCCACTCCGACGCGCTTCGCGCGTCGAAGTGGTGGGTGGCCTTTTTTTGGCCTTTTGGCCTTTCACCTGAACGCAGCTCGATCGTCCCTCGCTTCGCTCGGGACGATCTCGCGGCGCTCCGACGCGCTCCGCGCGTCGAAGCGGTGGGCGGAGCCGACCGCCGACCCACGTGACCTCCGAGACCACGTGATATCACGTGACAGGCCAAAATCGACGGTTTTTTGGACTTTACTCCGACTTGCACCGCGAAAAGTCCAAATTTTCGATTTTTTCTCTACTCGCCGGCCCCCCGTCTATCTATTTCGAAAAAGTTCCCCATCCGCACGTCCCCTCCTTCAACACAAACAACCGTGTCAATCAGTGAGTCAGTGAGTCAATCGTAGTCGAGCTTTATATAATGTTAACTAGTTTCTGTGCGGCGCGAGCCTTCGGCTCGCGTTGGTCGGGCTTCTGTGTAAAATTTGGACTTAAAAAAATTTTTGGCCTTTTAAAAAAATTTTGGCCTTTTGGCCTTTTTTTTTGGCCTTTTGGCCTTTTTTTTTTGGCCTTTTGGACTTTTGGCCTTTTGGCCTTTTGGCCTTTTGGACTTGAGTCCTACACGCAGCTCGATCGTCCCTCGCTTCGCTCGGGACGATCTCGCGCCACTCCGACGCGCTCCGCGCGTCGAAGTGGTGGGTGGCCTTTTTTTGGCCTTTTAGACTTTAGTCCTACACGCAGCTCGATCGTCCCTCGCTTCGCTCGGGACGATCTCGCGCCACTCCGACGCGCTCCGCGCGTCGAAGTGGTGGGTGGCCTTTTTTTGGCCTTTTAGACTTTAGTCCTACACGCAGCTCGATCGTCCCTCGCTTCGCTCGGGACGATCTCGCGCCACTCCGACGCGCTTCGCGCGTCGAAGTGGTGGGTGGCCTTTTTTTGGCCTTTCGGACTTGAGTCCTACACGCAGCTCGATCGTCCCTCGCTTCGCTCGGGACGATCTCGCGCCACTCCGACGCGCTTCGCGCGTCGAAGTGGTGGGTGGCCTTTTTTTGGCCTTTTGGCCTTTCACCTGAACGCAGCTCGATCGTCCCTCGCTTCGCTCGGGACGATCTCGCGGCGCTCCGACGCGCTCCGCGCGTCGAAGCGGTGGGCGGAGCCGACCGCCGACCCACGTGACCTCCGAGACCACGTGATATCACGTGACAGGCCAAAATCGACGGTTTTTTGGACTTTACTCTGACTTGCACCGCGAAAAGTCCAAATTTTCGATTTTTTCCCTACTCGCCGGCCCCCCGTCTATCTATTTCGAAAAAGTTCCCCATCCGCACGTCCCCTCCTTCAACACAAACAACCGTGTCAATCAGTGAGTCAGTGAGTCAATGGTAGTCGAGCTTTATATAATGTTAAAACTAGTTTCTGTGCGGCGCGAGCCTTCGGCTCGCGTTGGTCGGGCTTCTGTGTTAAATTTGGACTTGAAAAAAAATTTTGGCCTTTTAAAAATTTTTGGCCTTTTTTTTGGCCTTTTGGCCTTTTTTTGGCCTTTTGGACTTTTGGCCTTTTGGACTTTTGGCCTTTTGGACTTGAGTCCTACACGCAGCTCGATCGTCCCTCGCTTCGCTCGGGACGATCTCGCGCCACTCCGACGCGCTTCGCGCGTCGAAGTGGTGGGTGGCCTTTTTTTGGCCTTTCGGACTTGAGTCCTACACGCAGCTCGATCGTCCCTCGCTTCGCTCGGGACGATCTCGCGCCACTCCGACGCGCTCCGCGCGTCGAAGTGGTGGGTGGCCTTTTTTTGGCCTTTTGGCCTTTAGGACTTTCACCTGAACGCAGCTCGATCGTCCCTCGCTTCGCTCGGGACGATCTCGCGGCGCTCCGACGCGCTCCGCGCGTCGAAGCGGTGGGCGGAGCCGACCGCCGACCCACGTGACCTCCGAGACCACGTGATATCACGTGACAGGCCAAAATCGACGGTTTTTTGGACTTTACTCTGACTTGCACCGCGAAAAGTCCAAATTTTCGATTTTTTCTCTACTCGCCGGCCCCCCGTCTATCTATTTCGAAAAAGTTCCCCATCCGCACGTCCCCTCCTTCAACACAAACAACCGTGTCAATCAGTCAGTGAGTGAGTCAATGGTAGTCGAGCTTTATATAATGTTAATTAATGTTAATTAAAATATATACACAAGTATACAATAAATTAATAATCGTTTGAGGAGGTTATAAATAATGTCATAGGTTTATTTACCTTGGGTAAACAGTATTAAAAAATGTAGCATTGTATTGTCCTGTATCCAAAATACACTGATGTACTAACCCTTCAGATATGTTATAATGAATGTAATTTAAAAACGATAAAGCGAGACCATGATATCGTTAATTGAATTTGTTTGTTATACCTAATGTTAGTCCTACTTGAGTTTAAAGAACTTTATTCTCATACGAACACATGGTTCACTTAAAATGAGATACAATGAGTAACAGATTAATCTAGGTTTATACATTTTAACTTACCTCTGATACCTTAAATTACATTATTACTAAGTATTATTTAACAACTAAATATTATGTATAACAAGATAGTTCCTTCTAAATTACTAAACATCATAACAAATAATTATGAGGTAAGTATATGCTTATATTATGGTGTTACTAAATCTAGTATAGGCCAGCATTTCTATTTGTGTATTGTTACAAAGTATGTACATGAAGTTTGAGTTTTTTTTTAAAGGCATTCAAATTAATACACTCTATATTGTTTGGCAAATTGTTAAACAATTTCGCTCCCTCTGATAATATTGTCTTTCTACCGTAATTAGCGCGTGCTTTAGTTAATTATAATTTTGTTATATTTCTGAAATTATACTTATTTTCTTTTAGATGTAGTTTAATATTTGATTGAATGGAGTTTGAAGTATTTTTTTTATTAAAATGCATGTATTATAAATTTAAAGTTTCTTTATATTGAAGATTGTCTAGATCGGTTTGAGCTAGAGTTATTAAGTCATGGATACTTTTTCCGTTATAAAAAAGGCAAGTGTCATCGGCGCTCAAAGTAAGGTGTCCTAGTAACCCTATTGAATTTATAGTATTGATATATATAAGAAACATTAAAGGACCAAGTATTGAACCTTGAGATATGAAGAAAACATATCAAGAAGTGCCTTATCTCTGATGCCTATATTGTGAAAGTTTTGGAGAAGCTTAGGCTGGCTCACAGTGTTGAAAGCCTTCATCAAATCAATGAAAATACCTAAAGCCAGATTTTTCTTGTCAATATTAGTTTTAATTTTAGTTGTAAGATCAATAACTGCTGTAAGGGTGCTTGATTTAACACGGAATCCATATTGTTCGTCTATTAAAAAGGTTTTTTCCAAGAGATTTGCATTTAGTCTTTTGTATAAAATCCTTTCAAAGATCTTAGAAATTACAGGTAACACACTAATACTTTTTTTGTGTATTCTACCTAGTCTCATTCGTAAAAGCTCACATATAAATTGAAACTGTAGTCTGAATTCCCCGGAAATTTCTCCATAAGTTGAATTTGTTTCAAAAATCTCAAAATTTTCCAACTATTAATATTACCAACTTTAGCTGTGTATTTACTAGCATTTTCTCCAGATCCAGTATTCTAGAGAGTGTCTCTTAACTCCAGAGTTTTATCGCAAAGGCAGAAAATGATCACGCCATGGAAAGGCAGAAATGCATATTACATGACTTTACCTAAATATGTATCGTTAAAACGTACAATTAAACTAACCTACATGGAAAGCAATAGCGATACCTTTGAACCGTTATAAACGGACTATAGGTAACTCAACAGCCCTAAACCAGGCCCCCAATTCTATTAAAACAATAGCTTCACTATGACAATGGTATGGACGTAAAATGGCTACTAGAATAACAAAAGGCACTTATAGTGGCCATTCTGTGACGATATCATTGTCATAGTGAAGCGACTGGTTCAGTAGAATCGGGGCACAGTACTCTACGGATGCATGACCAAGAGACTGGCTGCATCGCCACGCAGAATAGCTATGCTAATTTGCTGGGCAAAATAAGAGCCACCCCTTGAGTCATGTCAACATCGCCTCTTTCAAAAGCCTCAATTTAAATAAGACATATTTTGATTCAAAATAATTGTTTAATAAAACACAAACCTATATAGATAGATAGCTAGAGTACCTAATGTATATTCACTGAATAAATAATTGTACAATGAGTGTTTTCTGATCACTGCTTCGGACGATTGACGACCCCATAGAAAATAGATTATTGTACATTATTTTATTGTTTGTACATCCCGTAATTACGATATCAGTCAATACCTTGACTTCTTCTTTAACTTCTGGGCTCCAATACCTGTCGAGTATTTCAACAGTTTTAAAAACAAATTTCCTTGTTATCAAATCGATGTCAATTCTAGATCCCGATGCCCACTCCTTAAGCTCACTTACAGTTACATCCATCTCTAAAGTATTTACGTCATCATCGTTTAATACAAACGCTTTATCAATAACATCTAACAATATTCTTACAGCTTTAGCACTCGGTGTCATATCTGTATGTGCACTATTGAATGTTTTATACCTTTGTGTGATTGCAGATCTGAGGGCCGAGAAAATTACTTTCATGAATTCGAGGTTTTCAACGAAAATAGACAGTTTTGATGATAATTTATTTATGACGGGTTCTCTCATTACCTTATTGATAAAAGCATGCTTTTGTAATAAAGCTGCTACCAAATTTGTAATAGTTATGCCTAAGTTTTTATCAGGCATTCGTAATAGCTTACTTATAAGTTGAGAAATTACGTCTGAAAACCCGGGAAACTTTCTACATACGTTCAGTTTCTGGCAAATGTATGCGAACACCTCTATTTTTTCCTGATCTACTGTGTATTTTATTTTATCTATTATCGATGATATATCTATTTTATGAAAATTTGTATTTGCCTCGTCTATTAAAGCGCTTAGTAGCGCCTTTGCTTGTATCTTCATAATTGTATTTGTGGATTCCACCTTATCGAGTATTAAAAAGTCCCTGTCAATAGCATTCTTCACAACTTTTTTATTCGTTGAATCGAAATATTGTTTAACTTGAGATTTGTAGTCATTTGTAGCATTAAATATGATCATGTCAATATTTTTATTTGACCTTAAGTTATTTTTGATAAAGTAACCCAACAACTCTAATTTAAGTGATCCTTTATTTGTCACTTCCAGTTGTAGATTATATTCATTGTCATTGCTATTTAGAGATAGATTCTCGGTTGGCGCGACGATTTTGTCGTTTTCTTTATGTGTCTTATTGTTATCCTCTATATTTGATTGGATGTCGGTGGTGTTAAAAGGTTCTTTAGATATCAGAATGTCTGTGGATGTTTTAAATTCGGCATTTCCTTTGATATTTTGTCCCCATCGTAGCAGAGAAATAGGAATTATAGTGGTCTCTCCAAAGTAGAAAAATATGGAAGCTGTGAAAAAAAAAGTTATCAGCAAAGACATCATTACCATCACTGTTCAGTAGTGTTCCAGTATTTAATGTATGGTACATATGCCTCCCCTGCTCTTTTCCAAAAGTTATAGACATAGTAGCCAATCTGTTCACTTCTCACGAAGAGTTTCACGCCTCCACTTGCTGGATTGTCTGGTTGTTGATTGCTGGGTGACGCGAGACGCCATATCATTTATGTTAGCTTATAAATTAATGGTAGCAAACTTAAATTTTAAGGGGTTTATTTTTGTACAAAATTAACTTACCCTGGATAAAATATGTAATAAATGGCAACATTATGGTGCTCATTTTTGAAGAATTTCTTGATATTCAGCTGTCCAATAAACGATTAATGGCTAAGTCTTTAATAAAAACAAATGAGGTAATACATTACAATAGCGATAAATGTGCTTTTTAATCATAAGGTATTATTAGGTTCTAGGTAGGTTAGGTATTATATTCTCAGGTGGTATAACATCTATGGAAAGTATAGGTATGCTTCTTCTTCTTTTTCCACTATAATGGTACGGCCATATTAACGGTACGTGTACCACCAACCGTCCATCAAAGCGTTAATTATTTCACGTAATATGATAATTATATTGCACCAATAACCTACTCTAGGATTTAGCATCAAATACCAACAAAATTTCATAAAATTGTAAAATTATCGCGCGAAGTCGTGGCTACACCTACCTACGTAACGTCCCGATTAACGTTATAATTATTGCCATTCACCAAAACAAGAGCAGTATTTGCGTATACTGAGGAAATATAATAAAATTTAAATAAATACTCCTCTGAAAGAACACACAAACAAATATAATATTTATTCTTTATAATATAAACGAGTATTACAGGTACTTTTTATTACAAAATATTATCTCTCACTCACTCCATGCAAGAGTCGCGAGAGTGGCCTTTTTGGTAGACTGCTTGAGAAAATATTAAGAGTTTCATGATGAAGCGACACATCCTGACCACGGGATTATAATAAGATGCATTATTAGTATAAACCTAAAGGGTTGCCTAGACCTCGGTTTTATGTTTATATACCTACTAAGCTGTGAGAGGAAAGTGCATGTTACTGAGATGCGAATGTTCAGATGGATGTGTGGGGTGACACGGTTAGATAAGATCAGAAATGAGTATATAAGGGGAAGTTTGAAAGTGGCACCAGTTGTAGAAAAGATGAGGAGTGCTAGGTTGGCATGGTATGGGCATGTAATGAGGAGGGATAATAGTCATTTGACCAAAAGGGTTATGAATTTGAGCGTGGTTGGACATGCGAGCAAGGGAAGGCCGAAAATGAGATGGATGGATTGTGTGAAAGAGGACATGGGTATGAAAGGTGTAGATGCATACTTGACGGTTGATAGGAAAAAAAAGAACATGCTGTGCCGACCCCACCTAGCGTGGGATAAGGGCAGGAGAATGATGATACTAAGCTGTGAGCGAAGATTAGGGGCATTGATAAGGGAGTGGGCAATTTTGTTAAGATGTACTAGTAGTTCGCCCCGAACTGAGATCTCGTGATGTCTGTTTTGTGACGGAGATTAATTTCTCAAATAGAACGTAATTAACAAACAATAAAAGTATGCATTAAATATACACCTTACTTACCTTAAGTGTTCGAGGCTCGCTCTTGTTGCTAACTTATTATAATATCCTTACTAACATGAAACAAAGGTTGATGACGTTTTGAAGGTGCTCTCAAAATTGTTGCCTTTGTAGTTGTGGTTTAAAAATCTACCCTTCCAGCCTGCGGATGTCGTAAAGTCAACCAAAAAGCTTCTTTCTGTGTGTTAACAAAACTTTAACTGTGAGCACCAATCTGCCAAATGCCCATATTACTTATGATATTACATGTTTTTACACATTTTCATGACATCAATCTCTTTTATCCCTTTGCAACCCTTAATTTAAATACAGGGGGTGGTTTCAGCAAATCAAAAGAAAGTAAATTGTGAAGTAAACCTTCTTTAATAGTCAATCCTACGAAGTGTTTTGACCCCTTAATGCACCCCTTTGTTACGAAAACCACCCCCATATAAAAGTAAAATATATATACTTATTATGAAGGTGCCGATACTCTTTAAAATGATACCCCACAAGCCAAACATTTTCTCGTCTCACTTAACATCCATATTTCTCAAAAACTACCTTAGTGTCAAAAAAATCCTCTTAACGATTGATAACTATTGTTATAATCTCGCCATTTTCAAAATTTTGAATTGATCGGATCAGTCATGCAAAAGATATGGGCGAACCCCAATATCAAATCAAAAACTACCCTACTATTCAAAAATCCTCAACAATCAAATTCTATTTACGTTATCTCTGTTTAGTTTAAATTACATGAAAATCGGATAATCCGTTCAAGAGTTGTGTACCGTCACAAACATTGCCACAGACATACATACATACATACATACATACATGCATACATACATACATACATACATACATACATACATACATACATACATACATACATACATACATACATACATACATACATACATACATACATACATACATACATACATACATACATACATACGTACATACATAAACACATACAGTGAGATCTCGCTTCGCTTCGCTCACTCGATCAATATCGTCGTAAATACCATTTCTATTTACGACGGAGTTCCAGAGATACCAGATTAAATTTAATTGACCTATCTGTGTAACTAGGCAATTTTCTGCGAACACCACACCTAACCACAAGAATAAAAAAAACATATGTAAGGGCACTTGTGTGGCCTCAGTCAGAGAATCCCCAAATTAGACGGTCTAGTCATAATCATCGCGCTTGGATTGGCGATCGCAGTGTTAGACAATATACAGAAGCTGGCTTTCTTAGTCAGCTTTTACGACATCTGCGGGCTGAGTTGGAGGGGCCATCTTTTAGGCCGCAACGACCACGGGAATCATTTACGTACGGTAGGTACCTACCTTCTCAACTAGCCAGCCATGCACCAGGTAGTAAGGTAGGTACTAGGAAATCTAGGAATAAGGACCTTTACCTGCTACCTGCAGTATTATAATCTGTATGATAAACGTAATGATTAATTTTCTGTGATATGCTGCGCCTAAAGCTGCGGACACACTGTAAATCATTCACTGCAATTCCGACAGCCAACGCGCGGCAGATAGTTAGCAACGCCCCTTAGGTGGTTTTCAGGGTTGTCTCTAATATGCAAAAAAGAAGAATGATCATCAGGTTTTCTTAGATAAGATGGGGTATTCGGAATCTCAGTAAAACTGGTCTATTTATTTATTGTTATTACTCAATAGGGAAGGGTGTCGATAAAATCCAAGAATTACTTTTGGGGTGTCATGCAAGTGTTTTGAAATGAAATGAAATGAAATACATTTATTTGGCGATACACACTAAAATTAAAAATAACAACAATAACAACATCATTTGAAATACTTAGTGCAGCACAGCCAAACGGGCCCAGACTCAGCTTAATGCTGCCACGCACAAGGCGTGCCAGCGCTGGTTTTCAGTCTGAGCCGGAGTGATGGAGGGTGTTGTTGCACAACCAGGCACCAAACACACACACACAAGCCTTATTATCTAACAAAAATAAAAAATAACAGAGAACAACGTATATAACTAACTACAATTAAAACGTAGGTACATTTAAATAGTACATACTTAGTCCATTTGCCATTATTTAGATAAATTTTGATAAAACTAATATAGACAATTTACATATATACTTATTTACATATACATATATATACATATTTATACAAAATACACACTGGCCTAACAGTTGCGGTTCACGACATCCGTAGGCTCCAGGGATGTCGTAAAGTCAATTAGTTTATTAAGGGTAGATTTTTAAGTCACGAAATTTAGGGCAACGGTTTTAAGAGCACTTTTCAAAACGACATTAACCTATGTTTCATTTGAGTAAGGGGTGATTCTGGATTTGCATACAATAAGAGTTAGCAACAAGCGAGTGCCTCGGATACTCAGGTGAATAAAGGTAAGTAAGGTGTAATGAAAGCATACTTTGATCGTTTGTTAATTACGTTCTATTTGAGAAATAATCTCCGTGGTTAATTACTAACGCGAGGCTTAACACCTTTATGCCTCAAGTTGTCGGGCGCAATGCAGTGCCGTGTAGGCATAGTGTATTGTAGGTAGGCGTATGTCCTATGTGGATGTGACCTTTGCAGTAAGGCATTGTTATAGACAAGACACACTAAAAATAGAGGACAAAATTTTGTCCTCTATTTTTATCCACCTCTGCGAGAAATTTGTCTCCCGAAAAAACAGAGATCAAATTTTTTATCCACCTCTGCGAGAAATTTGTCTCCCGATGGTGGATAAAAACAGAGGGGGCAGGTGGGCTACCTGCTTGTCCCGTCTCCTAGTTGATTAAAAAAACTGTACGACTGCGATGCGCTTGGCCTTCATCTCACCTGGTTTTTATGTATTATTTACAACAAAAAAAGTATTAAAGTATTCGATTCGTAATCTAGTTCCCATATTATAAGCTATGCTTTGTTTGGGGCTAGATGGCACTGTGTGAAATAAATGTCCTGTAATTATTATTTTTTTACTGTACGACGGGGAAGCGCTTAATTGGCCTTCATCTCACCTGGTTACAAGTTAAGATTAGGCCGAAGGTGGAGACGCACTTCTCCTGGAATCCTCAACAAACTGAGGAACTGGCTATCTTACCTCTAAAAGCCGGAACACAACCATTTTTCAGAACTGTTATTATTACGGCGACAGAATTAGGTAAGACGGAGGTAGCTAGCCCCTAGGGATCGAACCTCCCGGGATCGGTCCCCAGGGGAAGTACAATATTACCTCTGCATCTGAAATCGGTGGGTTGAACCACTAGACCACAAAGGCGAATAAGATTTAATATATATTTAATTTTATCAATATTCGTTTGAAGTTCGTGTATAAATTACAAGAAATACGAGAAATATATTTTTACTTGATATTGGTTTCACTGTCGCACTAGGGACAGCCCTGAAGTTTGCAATTACACTATGGGCGCGTGCGCAGCGCATTGCTCAAGTCCGCGCAAACGCAGAGGGCACGCCCTAATCCCGCGCCATTGTGCACGCTGCCTATCAAAATCAGCGAGCAATCGGATTTAAACTCATTCGTTCATGTCAGTTTGGTGAAGTGAGCTTGATCAGAGGACAGTGCATGAATGCAGTTCCTCATCTTTGTGCTTCAATATAGGAGGTGTTAAGTTATCTATATAGGTGAGCCAAGGACTTACCGACTAGGTAGCTTAGGTACCTTACAGTTTATTGTAGGTAACTGTGTCTAACAAACAAAAGAAACTCGCTTTTGATCTCTCCTTGCTACTATATCCATCGCAGATCACAAGCATTTCTCTATCGTCTAAACGATGACAAAAATTGTAAGCTTGAACTGCCACTATCCACTGATTCCTCGCGACATCAACAAAGTTGTTGGTCCAGAGAGTAGAGGCCTACCAGTCTTCAACTTAAATACCTTTTCAGAAGACCATAACGGTTCCAGCTTCATGAACAATTGTATCATAAGCACCTGATGAAATTGTTGCAGCAATTCAACTAGAGAACTATCACAATCATATTCGTAGAAAAATAGACATATTTCTAATAGTTTTGATTGAAATACAACAGCCATAACTTCAGTTTGCCCGTGACGACACAACAGTTGGCAAAAGAAAATGTTGGCTGACGAAAGTAGACACGACTTATAGCCAAGCGTTTTAACATCATCTCACTGAACTTGAACACGCTCGGTCGCCTGGAGACTACCTCTGTTGGTACATATATCAGAGTTTTTTTTTTTTAATCATTCTAGCTAGAATTCTCGCAAGAAGGTTTTTATTTGTTTGTTTTATTTGTTTTAGGTTGGTTGGTTTTGGTACCTACCTAGGTACCTACTTGGTAGTGGTACCTACTTTGGCGCATGCATGATGCGATTTAGTATTATCATGCATCTCGTCGGGTGCGGAGCCTCTAGCTGTGTACGAATAACGACCGGAGTGCATTTATTCAAATTCAAATTCAATTTATTGACCATAAAAATTTTGACTATAATTTTGGCATGTCATTATATCATATAAACATCATATAAATTTATAATTAAGTGCATCTTAAAAACTGTCAAAAAATTGTATTTGTTTGGGTTTGATTATGCTCCTAATTTACAATATTGATTATAAATACCAACTTATCAAGCCAATCAGTAAAACTGACAACATTAAATCTAACAAAACATTATGTAAAAAATGAACAGTTAAGAAATTCACTGATTCTTAGAAATGTTCTAATTATCTCCTTGAATTGTTGAAAAAGAAGTCTTGTTATTTCAAAAGGTTCACTATATAAATAATTTTTCAGGCCTATCCCTTGTTTACGTACGTATTTAACAGCAACCTAGTAACAAACCTCCCAGCTCAGTTGGTAGAAACTCTGCATTCTGTGCCGTCGTGTGTGGGTTCGATTCCCACCCGGAACAAACATGTATGATGAATATAGATGTTTGTTCTATGTTTGGGTGTTGTAATGGTAAGTATGTATGTTTAATAAAATAAATAAAAAATCCGCCAGGCATTAAGCCAACTAACGCAGTATCGCAAAACTAAATCTAGCGCACTCACTTGACGTATAATATTATTGAATGTGGTTTGCCTTGCAGTTTATTATGTAACTGGGTGTTTTATGTTACTTATGTAAGAGGGCATTTTGATTTGTAGATTAATATGGTCGAATAACTTGTCCAAGTAGGTCTAGGTACTCCATAACTACTAGTACTAGTACTTGATCTAGATCTCATAACGCTGCGATCTGCTATACTACTTTCAAAATTCAAGAATGCTACGAAGCAATCCTTGAGTGATCACCTTCATCATCTTCCTGACCGTTATCCCACACTAGGTGAGGTCGGCACAACATGTCTTCTTCTTCCTCCACTCTCCTCTACCGGGTATCATGGGGATGATACCCGATCACTCACTCCTTTCTTACCCATAACATACCACAATCCACCCAACTCTTCTACAGATACATCTTCCACTGTATCCATCCACGCTCATATTTCTCTTCTCGTTACCTGGCTTTGATCCCTCTTCATCACATGACCATACTCGTACCATGTGGGATCTACCTAGAGGTCTACCACTGGCAACGGAAGACTGACTTTTGCTGGCGGTCACGGCTGAATGATGACAAGTCACACCTGGGTAGCAAATTCGTGCCAAAGTCAGACGATGCCGTGTTCCTCTCCATCGGTGCGCGGGAGCTAGTGCCTTCTGGGAACGCTCGCTACATCATAGACCTCATCCTAGGTCTGGCTTAGCTAGACCTAGGGGTCATGACGAAGACCCATGTGTAACCGCCTCTGTGGTCTAGTGTTTCGCTCACCGGTGTCAGATCCAGAGGTCCCAGGCTCAATCCCCAGGGGAGTACAATATTGGGCTTGGTTTGGTTGTTGGAAGGACTTTGTTTAAGTCCGCCTGGCTAGTTACTATCTTACATAATTATGTCGCCATAATGTTGTTATGGCGACATAATTATGTAAGATAGTATTCTTAAATTGTTGTGTACCGGAATTTAGAAGTAAGATAGCCAGTTCCTCAGTTTTTTGAGGATTCCGGGTGAAGTAAGCTTCCGCCTTCGGCCTTACTTAAACTTAAAAAACCAGGAGAGATGAAGGCCAAGCGCATTCCCGTCGGACAATAAAAAAAAATTGTATATTGATAATAGTTCACAATGTTAATGAGTAAGTACAACATTAATTAACCACTCACTACTGGTATTACTCTAGGTACCTAACTCACCTACCTAGGCACTATTTCTTTAGTAGTACCTACGACGGGCAATCGCTTGGCCATTTAATACCTACAATTCCATCAATTACATTGTTAACAATAAAATAGAATACCCCACACGAATCAGCTCAGATCGATAACTTGTATTTGTGAAAATTATGATCTCTCCAATTGAGCATGAAGGCGATCTATTCTAATTCCTTATTACCCCGATGCGATGTGGTCTTGGTTGTTCAAAGCCCGTTAGATCAACTAACGTCCGGGTTGAGATATGTTACTGAGTGTCTGATAGTTTATGCAAGCCACACACCTCGGTTGGTAGATCTGCGCTGGCCTGTGGGTTCGATTCCCACCCGAGACAAATGTTTTTGTCTCTCTCTTTGTTATTATTAAATATAAATGTTCTGTGTTTTATTCTGTGTTATATTGTATTGTAAGTATGTTTTTATTTAAACAACTATGTAACCAAACAAGCATACAACCCACCTGATGGGAGCGTGTAACACAAAATCATCACTCGACCCTTTTAAACAATTTTATGTCTATGTTAATCTTATCTCAATCAGGCACAATATGTAGGGTGATATCATGTTTTGTTTTCAAGAACTTTCTCCAAAACTGTAAGGTTTGGCCATAATCACCACGCTTGCAAAGTTTTGTTTCTAAACAGAAGGAAGTTGCTGCCTTCTTAGTGAAACCCATTGGTCCACATTTACGATATCCGTGGGCTGGAGGGGGGGGTATTTTTAAACCACCACTACCAAAGCAACCGTTTTAAGAACGCTTTCCAAAAAACACACCTTTTATGCTTATAGCAAGGTGTAATAATTGTGCTTTATAAATTAGTAGCACTCTTTTTTGTGATAATCTCCACAAGCCAGTATAGTTACAAGATGTGCTTAGTTTGAAGCAAGATAGCGCTGTGTAAAAATGACCAGAAATATTATATTATAAAATCTGCTTGGACACTGGTCTTGGACAGTCGCTGACGGAGCACACACTCAATGCAACTCTCGTTTAGACGATAGCACGAGAAAAACTTGTTTGTGAATTTGGAGAGACTTTGCCTACTCGAACTACCCACAACACTGCAATCTCCAACCACAACTTTATCCAAGCACGGTGATAAGTACCGAACCGATCTCCAATTACATTCATTCATTTTCTATAATGATGATGATAACTTTCATAAAAAAATCTGCCTGTTGTCTCACACATTAGTAGGTTAGGTATATTATAGGACAGGACATTAATTTTACACAGCCCCAAACTAACACAAGCTATGCTTGTATTATGGGAACTAGATTACGGATAGAATACTTAAATACTTTTGTAAATACATACATACTATATGATACAACACGCAACACAGAACAAACATCTATATTCATCACACAAATGTTTGTTCTTGGTGGGAATTGAACCCACAACCTACAGCGCAGAAGGCAGAGTTACTACCAATACCAACTGAGCTAGGAGGCTTGTTTCATGTGAGGTCAAAGAGTAATGAGCAAAAAAATGCAGGAACAGGAAGCGAACGACGTGACTTTGACAGTCTGTCACTGTCAGTCATCACGTCGCGTCGGCAGGCGATGGCAGAGCTTTTGTGAGATGAGGATTTGCACGTACTGCATACGAGTAGGTAGGCACTAGGTATAGGTATTTGTCCAAGATATTCGATGCAATTTTCAAGGCAGGGGAAAGGCATGTTCAGGCACATCTGCAATTGAAAGTCAACTATAATCACCAAGGTCGGAGGACGTGAGGACAACGTAGGTAAATATGTCTTCTTTTACGTCACAGAGATACGCTTTGTTATTAATTTCGTTCTACTATATAATGTAAAATAAGTCACAAGTAATTTATTAGTAAATATTTGAACAGGTCAAATGTTTTGCGTTCCTTGATATATAGGTATACATACTTACCTTGCACCTAGATATCTACATTACAAGTATTTCTGGTAGGTACCATTCCCACTGTTGAATCTAAATTTCTTATTTTATTCGCAGGTACGTAGGTACTCTTGTCTTTTCCAATTCATTTTCGTTTTCGTAGTTTTAGATCAGTCTGATTATAAAAACTAACTTTAAATTAAGGTATTTATCTAGATAGTTTAGTACCTACTTAATATATTTAGGATTCCGCAATGTTTTTTAACACATGACATTAACACCCCCATTTTTCAAAAACTACCCTAATTTAAAAAATATATTTTTACCTACGGATTAATGAGAGTTTCTTCCCAAGAAGTTAATCCGAAGTTATTCCCAATGAAGGTTCATTCGGATCCACCACTCACAAGATATGGAAATATTATAGTTTTTCTACTTAGTTGATCTCTTTCGTTATTCGATTTTCCTAAAATGAAAAAAAGATGAGTATTATTCTTGAGTAATTGATTTTCACGGGATATTTTTGATACCTGGGGTAGTTTTTGAAATATTGAGGGTGATCATTCAACCCAAAAATCGAACCTAGGACCAAAAGTGATTAACATTCTACCACTTCCAGTCGATAGACTGGAAGCAACACCTTGCAATATGATGTGCAACAACTTGTTATCACAAGGTGTTGCACTGATTGAATTGCTCTCAATTCAGAAGTACCTAGGTACTTGCGGTCATATCAATAAAGATTTGTAGGTATGGTTGTAGGCCTACAGGTTTGTACGGAACCCTCGGGGCGCGATTATGATCGCACTTCTCACCAGACTGATACACAATTTCAAAGCTGCGCCACCGCCGCGACTGTATAAAAAAAACCGGCCAAGTGCAAACCCGTAGGTATTTAAGTAAAATCCTTTTTTGCTAAATTAAAAGGGACTCCAAGGGACGGTAGACCTGAGTATTTCATAGGAATTTCAGCTAGATAACTCCACGAGTTCCTGAGAAAAAGGGTCTTGATAGACAGACAGACGGACAACAAAGTGATCTTAGAAGGGTTCCATTATTTCCTTTTTAGGTACGGAACCCTAAAAACAAATGAAAAACGTGTTAACGTCGTTCTTCACCGGATTTTTCAAATGTTTTTTATTTTTACTAAATAGATAAGTAATAAGTTTGGTAGGTACCTAGATACTAAAGTTATACCACATATTAGTACACAATAGACAAGCCAAGCTACATGCCAGGCAGAACGTAGAGATTATATTCTCTTTGGTTGGGTTCAGTCCAAACAAACTAGAGATTGGATTGGTTGGTTAGGTTCTTGATTCGTTCGTTTCTTTCGTTCAATTCAAATCAGTCTGTCGCGTTGCGCTGTGATGCGTGTACGTGTTTGGTATACGTACTATTTTCGCCTCCGAATTTTGAACTTTGTAAATTCTCACATATAAAAACTGTATAGTGCAACACAGTGGACAAACTTCTGTGCGAAATGCCGAGAACTTAGTGATTTATCCGTCTAAAGCTGTCTGCATCTTGCGTAAGTAGATAGTTGTAGATTTTAACTGTACTCTGCCGTGAGCGGTGACCGTTTTGAGGTATTCGCGGATAAAAAACTTGTCTAACCTAACTCCTTGGCTTCTCCTTGGTTATTCTAGTCCTCGCAAGTATGTAGGAACTTGTAGCTAGGTACGAAGGTTCTGATACTAAGAATATACAACAAGAGAATATTTATCATTGACGAGTGGGTCGGTTAGGTATCTACGAAAGTTTGTTCAACTTTCTCGTAGGTAGGTACCTAGGTGCCAGATTTACGTGAGTGTATTCTGTGGCTACGGTGAGCGTAAAAGCTCATTTATGTATAACCAAATAGTGTGTAGGTACCAGTTTATTTCCAGGTTGTAGCCCCTTATGTCAACAAAGCAAGATTACATACATAGTCATTTGTTTATTTATTTAAACAGTAAAATTTTAATATGTTGTGAATCCTCAAGGGAAAAAAAAGTTGTGTGTCTAAGTGTTTTTTTTTTAATTTGTTGATCAAATACAAATACCGATAATTTTAAATAGTGTATGTACCTACTAAAGATTATAATTACAAGCATTAGGTAAACTAAACAACATATAAACGAAGAATAATAAGTATGTTTCTACTTTCCTACTTATGTAGGTATATCTAACTTAAAATACCTATAGTTTTCTTAGGTAATAGCTACCTACCTACTTAATATATAGGTACCTACGTATATGTTATAATATAGTTACATATTACATAATATTGTTCCAAAGTCTGGCTGGTATATGATTGATAGAACATTGTTTGACCACAATCTCACCTGATGTCAAGTGATGATGTGGCAAGATGATCTATAAGACACCTATACCACATTGCCCACAATTCACTCTTCATCTTAAAAAACCCTAGTTATAAGTACCTAGTAGGACAGACTGAAGATGGCGAGGAATTTGACACCTTGGCTGTTCTCATAATAAAGGAGTCAAACTGTATGGTCTGAACCTGGACAGAACAGGTGATACACCCCAGGTATGGATATGGATGGAAGTGCTTTGTGCGAGAAGGAGGTATCAGATAGTGTACATATCCTGACTTCTGAATTCTATAGGTATTGTATCACTGGCTAGCGGCGAAAAGGGGTAAAAAACATATGTAGCTTTGTAACTTAAAGTATTTGGAACAAGAAACTAAGTAGGTAAATATTTTTTTTGGTAAACAGCTTTAAATACTCCATCATCATTTTGATATATGGACTTGCAAGTTGCTATACTAAAACAAAGTAAATTACGAAACATTTGTTTGATTGATTTGATGAATTAACGATAATCAACAGTTTAAAGTTTAAGAATAACCTAATATGAGCTCTCCGTACAAAGTGTTCACTACTTGCTAGGGGTCTTAGCCAGATGCTTTTTCAATATATTCAATTAATTACTAAAGGGTTGTCTTCAAATATAGTACCAATTTGTACAAATTTCTAAAAGCATCTAAAATCTTGAAGATCTGAGGCATGATCTGTGAACTATGTCACAATTAAGTGTTTAACAATATGAGTGATAGTAAATATGTTTTTTTATAGGTTTCAACAATCCAGAAACAAACCTAAATTATATGTATGTTTCTACATACATAATATTGAATATTTTGTATATTTATTTATTTCAAAAAACTTAATCTAGGTTGTAAATTAAATTTAAAAATCAAAACACAACTTTAGTGACACTTAAAAACTCTGACAACTGTGCTAGGGAGTCCCTGTGTGTAATATACACACATATTACCTACATTAGTAATTTTATGTTTAATATAGAGATTAGATAAGCATTTTTTTTTTTTTGCAACTTTGCATAAGTACTAGTACCCTTTGTAGTAGCACGAGGTCAGCAATTTTTCATAAAATGTGAAACGAGTATTGGGTCATTTGGTGTAATCTTTGCTGATACACCTTTTGAAAACGAATCTAGGAAAGTCGGCAGACACCTAGGTACAATTATTGATTATTAATTGCCCTATGATAGTATCTACTCTAGAAGAGCTAAGCTATAGCTAGAAGCTACCTACTACGACCTAGGGGTCGTACATAGGTTCGATCATGCAATATGCACTAGGTACAGACCTAGTGCCCAATACATAACATTCCTATATTTCTCGTCTCTTACGGAAATCGAACCACCCACCTCTGATTCTTATTAACTGGGTAGTTGAAGTCTAGTAGGTACCTGCCTTACCTACTATAATAACGCCTCTCGTCTCTTAGAAAAGGTTGACTTGCAAGCTTGCAACCTCTTAGGCTTAATAGGGGAAACTCCAAAATCCGTATTCACGTGGGAGTTTTAATTTCGAACAACAAGGTCCAAATTCGCGTGCACTCGCGACAAATGGAGCTGTCACACTATCTCACATCAACCCTATTGTGCTTTCTCTCATTTGAGGCCATTTGAAATTGACCCAAATAGACGGGTTTGGTTAATCCAATGCCTTATGGAATTAAGTACGATGTTTTAAAAGCTAAATTGCTTACTCTGACAGTTACAAGTATCGATAATAGTGGTATGGTGATTGGGATTTTATGTTCGGACGTTATTTTCCCATATAAATGTAGGATTTTGGAGCAAAACGGTAACGCGTGCAAAATGACAGATCTCATAAAAATAACGATGCTAAACTTGATTCGAGCTGGTCATAAATGGGACAAATTGGTCGGCCCCAATCGGACTGCCATATTTGAAAAGGAATTTAGGACTAAAGATAAAACACGAAAAAACAAAAGAATCGCGCATACTTCTTCATTATGAAAACGTTACCACGCGACTAATGTCCGGACAGAGGCAGTCTGATTAGCAACGACCTCCGTAATCAGCTAAAATACAAAAGGAGCTGCCTTTTGAACACCCTCCTATTTAAAAGGCTATGGAGTCTACGGAGGTCGTTCCAAGGCAGCTCCTTTTGTATTTAGGAGAATTTAATTCCCAACGCTGTGGCGGCGGCGGCGCGGCGGCGCGGCGATGGAAAAAATGGCGACTCGACAGTAGCTAATAAATAATCTGTGCCCAGACGGATGGCATTTTGAGATAAATACCAAGTGAATCCAGGTCGTATTTATACTCATCAGTAGGTAAGGTACACGCTGTTATTACTAAATTAGCATTTAATTGTATGCTATGACATTCGAGAGAAAGCGGTTGTCTTACGTGGATATTACCTGGAGGTGATAAATCAGTCAGGGTCATACGGTCATAATATTATGGTAAAAGCAGGGTGGATTTATAAAAGGGGGCCAGTAGGTACAATTTAGTTACAGTTTCAAAGTACAGCTATACATTTCTTTGATCTTAATAAAAAAAGGAGGAGGTTCTCAATTCTTAAAAAATGTTGTGTTCCGGCATTTAGAGGTAAGATAGCCAGTTCCTCAGTTTACTGAGGATTCTGGGTGAAGTGCGCCTCCAACTTCGGCCTTATCACCTCCCCGTCGTACCATATTTTTTTTTTTTTTTTTTATCTTTTTGTTACTCGATTACTCTGCCAATTCGAAATAGATTGATGATCCTTGTATGTTTGGAAGGCTATACTTCTGACATGGTCCCATAGAAATTTCATCAAAATCGGTACAGTAGTTTGGTTTTTATATGAAAATAACTGGAAAAAATATGTCATCCAAGTGAACAAAATTGCGTATTCTGCTTTCCTGTGGTGTTTAGGGTAACTAGAGTAGACCTATTGAACTTCTTACCTTCCAGTATCATCATTATCAGGGTTTTACCATAATCACCACGCTTGGCAGGCGTGTTGTTGATCGCAGTAATGATGATACGTAGTATTCCCACTGAACTGCCTGCCTTCCGGTATCATCGTCATCTGATGATGATGAAGCCAAAGGGTAGGCAGTTCACCGAACCTCCGTAAAAAAAAAATAACCTAGCATTGTTTGGGCTTAGTGGTATTGTCTTATGATGCATTCTGGCTATAAATGCTGTATACTTGTATCATCATTATCAACATCATTACAGCCCATAAAAATCCACTGCATAGGACATGGGCCTCTCCCAAATCTAAAGAAAGCAATGGCGAGTTTTGCCATAATCACCACGCTTGGCAAGCGTGTTAGTGATCGCAGTAATGATACATATACCTACTTCGTTTTTGTAAAGACATATTTTGATTCTTTCATTCTTCGTGTGGACTGTGCAACGGTTCTGGTATCAGAGTTTATGAGCCGCCACTATAGGCGTCGAACATGGCTCATTCAGTGAAGTCGGTTCCATTTTTATTAAAAAAAAGTTTATTTTTACTATACGTTTATTATCTGTGTTTGAGACCTTTCAAGTAATGAGATACCTTTATTAGAAAGTCGAATAGTCCTTAACTTTATTCAGACTCACAGATTTTGGATAAATAGCGCAGTACGCTAGAAATCAGGTCATTTGAACAAAATGATGTTAATCAATCCATTTACTTTTACATACATTTTCCGCAACGCCATCTAGCTCCAAACTAAGCAAAGCCTATAAATATGGGAAAAGCTTACGAAAAATGTTGGAAGTAGACACTATGGAGTCTTTTAAATTCGTTTCGCGTTAAATAATGGTTGCCATCCGAGAACCTTTACGCTGCTGGTTGCAGACCAAGTGCGGAGCTGAGTTAGTTGACATAGCTCAGGTTATTATTGTACCACCTAAATAACTACAGTCGGAAGACAAGTATTAAAAAAATCAAACTAATTTAGCTCAAATCTCGGTCTGCAACTAAATGGATAAAAAAACAGTTGTTTTTAAGGTGGCAAACAGACAACGGCTTTCTGGGCTCCGATTCTACTAAACCAATCGCTTCACTATGATAATGGTAGTTTCGCAGACGGTACCTATAGTTGCCATTCTGCGACGATAGGTCATTGAGTAGTGATTGATTGAGTTAGTAGAATCGGGACCCAGATGGTAAGTACGTGAGGACGCTCGCAAGACCAGAAGCGCTAACTCAATGGAGAGATATAGCGCCCATTTTTAAAAACACCGTGCTGTAGCTATGAGGTAAAACCTCGACAGGCTGAGCGGTTATCGGCTATGCGAGCTATGAGGCGCTTCTTCCATCCACTTCAACTGGCTTATTTGCGCGCTATATACTTTGTTTGAAAAAAGGGTACCAAAAATATGTTATAATGTCAGCACGAAAAATTTCACAAAATGCAATCGTCTGAATGCATTTTGTTAATGCAATGCGCGGTCCATTGTCCTCATTCGAGCCCAGGCGCCGCCCACTGTTATTATCTCATCGGTCCATGGACCAATTTCTCCGATACACTCATACCGTCGGAATATTAGTCATACTACCTTATAAAATGAGGATATCGATGGTAAATCTAAAATTTTAAAAAAAAATGTTGGAATTTTGCCAAGATTTATCGAATAAACATTGACTCACAATTTTTTTACTAACCTATCTATATTTCCTAATGCTTGTCAATTTTTTTTATGCAATTACAATTTTATAGTAAATCCTCCGTCGTCTAGTGGTTTACCTGCTGGTGTCAGATCCAGAGGTCCCGGGTTCGATCTCCAGGGAGAGTAAAATATTGTTTGGTTGGTGGTAGGACTTTGTTTAAGTCCGCCTGGCGCTAGCCAGCGCGGCGTGGTAGCTATACCACCGTCTTACCTAATTTACTTTTTCATTAACCCAAATTAAAATTGTTGTGTTCCGGCATTAAGAGGTAAGCCAGTTCCTTAGATTGTTTTGGATTGCAGGTGAATTGTGCTTCCACCTTCCTTATCATAACTTGAAAAAATCAGGTGAGGTGAAGGCCAAGGACTTCCCCGTAGCACGACAAAGAATAATGCTATTTCGCTCGCCGATAAAAGAGTTAAATAGAATATAATTTACCTAGAAAACATATACCTACCTAAACTGTTATGTACGGACCGAGCGTTTGATGGAGGCTGATGTCTTTTATCTGATTTCTACATCTTTGGAAAACGGGGCTTTACTTAATAGCCGCCATGGATTAGGTACTGTCCTTCTGTAGGTATAGGTACCTTAGTATTTGTACTTACAAGTACATACGGACGTTTGTACCTAATTTACCGGCGCGGCGATTTCTCCTAAATTTCGCAACGTTTGATTGAATCATCACTTTTTATCCAGGTTCCATTCCATTTTGTATGATTTGACACTAGCATTACAGAATAAATTATAGAATGTACTTCCAGCAGTAGCAACGACCTACTTCTGCAAGGTGTTGCAAGAAGCTCTCATCACTACGAAAAACCACCACAAACGTCTTCAAGTTTGTTCCTCAGCTTTATGTACGCGTTTAATAGTTTTTGGTTAATAAAAGCTTCAAAACACTACATGGTTATATAATTTCACTTACACACAGCTAACTACAGGCAAAACTAAAACAAACACTTTTTTATTTTTTTATGACCAAGCTAAGCCAGTGTGAGTAGAATATAAACATTGAATTTGTAATTGTTTTAGTTACCTACTCGAGATGTATTTTGTAGGTAGTGGCGAATTTAACTGAATGTAAGATTTGTTTTGAAGCTTTAATTTACCTAAAACCGTCTCGTGCGTACTTCCCCCTGAGGTTCCATCTTAACTGCTAATTTGCTGTTGCGTTGCATTAATGACTTGCATCGCCTATTGTGATGTGTAGCTGTGGGAGCTGTGTTGGCCAAGTGGTGTACAGTCGCCTGAGGTCGTGGGTTCCGATCCCTGTCGATCGCCATGAATGAACGACCTCTAGTTTTGAAAAGCATGTTTGAATTTCAGCTTCATGTTGCCACGGCATCGCTTTTCTTTGCAAAACGTTTTTGTGCTAATTTCGGGCCTCGGGTGAGCCTTGGCCTGGTGAAGTATATTCCGCCATCCAATTCGGTTTCTAGCTTCTTACCAGCTTCTCACTCCTATTGCTCTTAGATCCTACTCCACTCCATCCAGCCATCTGAGCGTCGGTCTTCCAGGGGGTCTGCGGCCGTCGGGTTGTATCATTAGTACCTACTTATGTATAATATTCATGTTCTCTGTAATCTAGTTCTCATATAACAAGGCTGCTTAGTTTGGAGCTAGATGGTGTTTTTTTTTTATTATTGTACGACGAGGAAGCGTTTGGCCTTCATCTCACCTGGTAACAAGTTGAGAAGGCCGATGATGGAGGCACGCTTCACCCGGAATCCTCAATAAACTGAGGAACTGTCTTACCTCTGAATGCCGGAACACAACAATTTTTTTAAGAGGCGTTGTGTTTATTCAACTCCTAGATAACCCCTAACGAGGACTTTAGTTGCCCGATTATACGATACATATTATGTCGTGTCGTGTCGTGGCCCACACAGGTTGGCGAGGAACAAACAGACAAACAGAACATACAAACAAACACCCACCTCTTTCTGCGCTTTGTTCTAATTTGTCTGGGAAACGGGATTGTTGTCTCTTTGACCATTACAGTTCAATCTCACTTGTAGCCAAAATTATGTACTAAATATTTATTAAATCACAAATAGATAACCAACAATTGAAATTAAATCAACAGTCGGCCGTTCTTCTTGGTTACAAATCATTATTAAATATGTAAATATTACAGGACATTAAGTAATTTCACACATAGTCATAATCTTCGCTTCGGTTCTGGGCTTGACCCAAAACCATGCAAAGCAAGGAAGGCTTATTGGGAACTAGGTCTTTCGCTCAAATGTCTCTTCGCTCAAGTGTTCTTCGCGCAAGTGTCTCTTCGCGCCAATGTCCTTCGCGCAAGTGTCCTGATACCATCAGACTTGGGTAAGATGGTGGTAGCTAGCCAGGTGGACTTGAAAGGCCTTCCACCAACCAAACTGAGCATAATATTGAATTCCCTGTGGATCAAACACGGGACATCATTGCAATGCATGCTAGCATTTCAATTGACACTGACTTGCGCGTTGCCTCCTGCCCTTGGTAAAAGTGGCTTTTGTCAATAAAATGCTCACCATAATTTCCGTAGGACTAGCGAGCGTGTTGTTGTTCTGTTTGTGCGGTGTGCAGCTGATTGATTCGTATTTTTAAACCGCCGGTCTAACTGGCAGCCGGCCCAGTGGCGAGAGCGATCGCCGGCCCGTAAATGGGCACCTAAAGGTCGAGCGACGAAGAGGTCAGGCGATGAGACCGTTTTTGTGTTCCTTACTCAGACAGAACCGAAAGGGGTGGAACCTTTCCGGCCGTTTGCCATTGGTTCGTTATACTCATACCGATGTTTTTTTGTTATAAATAATGGGTTACTTCTTGACCTCTAGCCTTGTCTAGTTCTAAGGCAGAGCATGGATGTGGTCTACAATGGAGCGAGCTTCTCATAAAGCACTGACATGACCCCAGCAAAACCGCTTGGCGCCGTTCTTCGGCAGGAGGGTAATTGCTAGCTAGATGGACCTTTACAGGTTCTTCCACCAGTGCTGCGATCATTCAGCCGTAACCGCTAGGAAAAGCCAGAAATTCCCTTGTCCGGGTTAAACCACTAGGAGGTAGATCACACCTTACCCAAAAAGGTTCATTCCCTAAACTATAAACCCGGTATTCGATCGAGAGTTTCGTGACCATTCCAATGGTACCTGAAGAGATGAGAAACGATGGAAGTTATGTAGTTAACTTCCATCGTTTCTCATGACATTTACCATTCCAACTATTAACACGATTAATCAGATTTATATAATGGTCATAAAGTACTTAACACATACCGGAGTTGATTTAAATAGTGCTGGTGAGAGGCTCGTAATGGCAAGGTCAGTTGGTTTGCTGTACCTGCTGATGCAGGTCGCGGCTGATGGTATAGTACAGCGAGATAAGAGCATGCAGTTCTGACATAGAATAATAATAGTAAATATAGACCTTTTCTATGACCAGTGACTGATCCAGTATACAATTCTACATGTACCAACATGTACATTATTTGATAATAATACATAGTAGATATGTTGTAGATATTTAGTACTACCTACTACCTAGTAAGAATTTTTCATTTTGCATTTTTATTTATGAATACTATATATAAACTTGCAGTTCACCTTGTGTGCTGTTTGCAATTCCGAACAGGCGATAGATTTGACTTTGCAAAATGGTCATTTAAAATTCTTACTGAAAAAACGATTCTCTTTAATTCGATTTTAACAATCAAAATATGTAAGTACCTACATATCTTTTAAATTATGCAAATAAAAAATAAAATTAACAAAGTTTTAAAAAAATATGAGATAAACTTTGATTTCAATTTACATAGAATCTCTTACATTTTTGATTTCGGCTATAAAATTAGCATAATTTAAAAGATATGTGGGTACATAACATACCTACATATTTTGATATTAATTGCGCCTCTGTTTTGGACATTTATTTAACAGTTTCTTTTCAACCAAAGCAACTTACCGATCTATTGCAAAAATACATAAAATCGAACATACCAATCGTCGTCAATCGTTCTAATTTTAAAATAATTATTGTGACAAAAATATTCAAAGCTAGCTCTAGTTATAGTTATTTATTCGATTTCGGAGCATGGTACCAGCCGGGAGCTGTACCTTACGTATGTATACCTATACCTAGCTAGGAACAGTAAAGTGCCTGAGTAACGCCCACATAATATACAATGGTAATAAGTCTTTGTCTGTTTGCTACAAACAGACTGCCCTTGTTCAAGGAAGTTCATGTTTTTAGGATTGCGTCTGCGCAGGTTTCAAGAGACATTATGTCTAATCTTTATCTCATTACCGTACTCTAGCGCTAAGCTAGCTCGTCTTTTCCTTTCCATCTAAAGGTTGTCTTGACAATATCGCTGAAAAGGCAGCTCATGTACCATAAAGAAAAGAGCTAATACTACAACTGGCCAACGGATGACGTAAAATTCAACTAATGTAGTTCACCCAAAGGAGGGCAGCAGCTTTCTTCTGCTTATCATCTAACACCTTTACTGCGATTACAAATTCGTCTACCAAGCTTTACTTTGGTAAAAACCCCCAATAAGGATTTTTTTTATTGTACGATGTATAAGAACTTGGCCTTCACCTCACCTGGTTACAAGTTGAGATAAGGCCGAAGGTGGAGGCGCACTTCACCCGGAATCCTCAACAAACTGAGGAACTGGCTATCTTACCTCTAAATGCCGGTGCACAACAATTTTTTAGAATTGTTATTATGGCGACAGAATTAGGTAAGATGGTTTTAGCTAGCCAGGCGGACTTAAACTAAGTCCTACCACCAACCACACAAAGCACAATATATTGTACTCCCCATAGAGGTCGACCCTCTTGATAGCAGAGGTGGTTAAAATGTTATGGTTAAGATGTATGTTTATGTGTCCCCTCCCATTGACAAAAAGTATCATGATCTATATTAAATAAATGAATGCCAATGAAATTGAATACGCGTGACCACAAAATAACCCGCAACAGTCTGGTCCACACTAATTTTCTAAGAAAGCACTAGATATTGACACAGCTGCAAAAATCAAGTTTGCAGCAGACCCGGTTTAGGTACAAGTTAGTGTATTTAAGTAATTATGTAAGCGCTGCGCAGCCAGTTACGTCACCGGCTAGTTATTTAACCTGACGTACTTGTAATTATTGGTTCTGCTCTCATTCTCGCCTTGAGGGTTATCCAGATCAGCGAAGGGCTGGTCGAACTTGTATTATTATTATTATGGTTCGATTCGACTTGTTTTGATGAATGTTGCTATTGCTACTTGAAAACCGCGGGCATGTACCGAATGTAAGTTTGGACGCCTCTGGTTACCCCGATTAGGTGATCCACAAAAGATCCACACTCTAAATGGTGATCAGAGGTGAATTCTCGATGAGTAAAAAAGTCGAGAGTCTATTTGTTTTGTTTTTATTATGTTTCTGTCATTTTCAGGTCAAGTTTACAAAGTTCAGAGTTCGTTGTGTGTCTAATTCGTATTTCTTCCCCTTTTTTACTCTTTGGGAGAGGCCTCTATTATGCAGTCGTCTTTTTTTTGCTGTAGTGATGCTGTTGATTATAGATTTGTATTTTCTAGCTTATTCCTGCGTGGTTACCGAATATAAATTAGCCTACGTTGTTTCTAAAGCGTACACCATGTTCAAGCCATATTACACTAATAGAGACACGTTTCCGAGCAAGTTTTTTTGGATGTTTGGACTTAACTTCTAAACTACTGAACGGATTGAGCTGAAATTTTACTCTGATATCGTTCTGAACTAGGAATCACATATGGGCTACATTTGATACCCAGATCAAATGTAAAGTTAAGTGAGTGAAGCTGCAAGCAGAACCTAATTCATAAAATGTACTTCAAATTAAGCTAAATAAAAAATCCCGCAATGTAGTATCTGTATGAAGCTCATTCAAAAGATGATATTCAATGTACATAGATTATATTTCAAGTAAAGTTTTTGCTTATGAGGAAGGTACTTTTTTGCTTTATTGATTAGAACAGTGTCGTATTTCGAGTTTACCTTGCGGTTTTTATGGTGTATCTTTTACAAATTTAACACCTCGCATGTTTCGCAAAAAAACTGAAATGTTTGTTGATTGAAACGACCTCTATCAATTGCAAATATACGCGTCACTTATCTACTCACTTCTTAGATCAACAAAAAACAATTCACTTGCTTGTTTTTGAGTGGAAGATAAAGTGACTACCTCTATATGGTTTTTCTTGCATGTACTCATTGAAATGGGTAATTTCGATAAATAATCAAAACTTTGTAGGTATAGACTAGGTTGGCCGGTGAAGTAAGGCCCTGAAGCAGTGGTAGCCAGGGCTGGGACCGTTGCAGACAACCAGCTAAGCGGACTGATGACATTGGTACTGTACAGGCCAAGACCTGGATGCAACGGGTACAATAGGTTATAGTGGTGTTTGCGGAAGAAGGCCCAGCAATGGGTTACCTTACTTAAGACACCCCTTTGTGGCAGCGTTTAGGAGGGCTTACACTTATCAATGGAAGTCCATATTCTGTAATAATGATGTCAATGCTTTAATGCTCAACAAATTAACCAGTTTTTCTTAAAGAACATTTTCAGTCAGTTCTTAAGTATGGTGTGTTATCTTGGGAAACAAGGAAGCATAGGCAGAATAACCAAATTTGACCAAATATTTTAGCCTGGGTGCAGTCACTTCTAACGTAAAGTGATATTTTGATAAAATCCTAGTAAAACAAAGAGTTTATTGTCTTCAGAATTCGAACCCTCAACCTCCGGTACGATAGGCTAATATAACACCGTCATTGCTAGTCAAAGCTGCCAACACACATTTGACTAGCAATAGTCTGCCCGTTTTTGTCGAAGCCACAAAAATGGTTTAATGTATCTAGGTGTCACCGTCGCCAGGTATCAGATTACAGAATCAGTTACCATCCGCTTTGATAAGGTCATTGCCACTATTGATCGTGAAACATAACTCTCCAAACGAATTTGAATTATAATATTTACACCTTAGAGCAGGTTTTCGTCTGCTGTGCATGTTTTCCGGTACCCTAATACTTAACGGAGTTTAAATGTTTATTTTTATTGGTTACCTGGCGAATCATTTTTTTGTATGTTTATGCCGTTAAAAGAGTAAAAGTAGTCAAAATACGCCATTCTCATTCTCATTTTGCTTTCGGAAGTAACAATATATTTTAATATAATTAGCATAATACTTATTATCCGTCTTATAATATGTATGTTATGGTTAACATACCTGTTAACAGCCGGATAACAGTAATTGTATCCTAAGAATTTCCAAAAATGTCGCTTAAACAACTTCTGACTGGACTGAAAAGATTATATACGGCTTTTTAACAAATTTCAACCTTGTCCTTAGTGGATTGAGGTCTGTCTGGACTATGTACTAACTTAGAACTATACCTACTGACAATGGCCAACGACGACCTCGAGGCAGAATGCTTGACCCTGATTGCAATAGTGCCAGACTAGTCAGGATAGACCTTAAACAAATACATTAGATAAGAACCTCCGTATCAGACGCCAACTCTATCGACCGACCCGCCATTTTTAATTTGAGCCCCAGACAATCCCATCGTCCTACCCCTTCCAGGAAGAACTGGGAAACCGATCACCGCAAACAAAACCACTCTAAATCAACTCTTATTTACACAGAGATAAAGTACGAGCTTCTTTACAGATCTTGGAAGTCCATTCAGTTGTCAGTGTGCATAATCTTATATGATTGTTCTAAAAGGGTGTTTAAAGCTTTGTTCTAAGGTTTAGTTCAGGGTGTAGGTTGTCGTACGTGTCTAACAGCTGTTTTGTCTGGTTTCGGTCCTTTGTTTCAGTTTCGTCTGTCGCCAAGGACAGACAAAGGGTCCTTTTGTTTGTCGGCGCGCTACGTGCAAGTGAAGCAAAGTAACTTGAGCTTCAACAAAACCTTAATTTAAGGGCTTAGGGGTACTTTGTTTTTGTATTTCTCACGTTTTCTAAACGTGTTCTATAACTAGCTAGCCTGCTACGTAGTCAAATTGCAAAAGTTACTAATATTCCTGTTTGGGGTTCCGTATCCAAAGGGTACCAACGGGACCCTATTGATACGTCCGTCTGTCTGTCAGCGGGCGGTATCTCATGAATCGTATTAGGTAGTCAGTTGAAATCACAGAGTGCGTATATATATTGCCGCAATAACACAAACAATAAAAATAAAATAACATTAAATACGGAATTATCGAGGGCGCGATTAAAAAACTTTTGTTTTGTCCTGAAATGTGGGTCGGAACCCTCGGTGTGCCGCGCTTTTTTTAAAGTAATCCACGATATGTGTTTTGTTTTTTTAATATGACCGGTTTTATGATAATGTTTAAAAACATTTCGATGTGTCTTATGCTTGAATGTTTGAGGGCTAAATATGATGTTTCTTAATCATTCCACTCCGTAAAAAGTCCACATCAGGAAATTGACCTCCTTCAAATCATCTCATAGCAATTGGGGATATGCCATAATCACCACGCATACGTGATAATATTTTTTTACCCAAGACATACTAAAGAGGATGTATGAAAGCAGGTTGACGAAGCAAGTTTATATGTCGAGTGTGAATGGTGAAGTTGTGAAGGGAAGACCTCGGCGGACGTTCTCTGATCAAATTGGAGTTGATCTGAGAAAGTCCAGGTCAGAAGTACCCTGAACCGACGAGCGAATTATGATGAGATATTATGATGAACGTAATGAGAGAGAATAAACAATGGCAACAGAGGTGTGCAAGGACCGTAGTGAATGGAAATCCGTTGTCTCTGCCTACCCTTTTGGGAAACAGGCGCGATTCTATGTATGTATGTATTTTTCCGATATTTCTTAAATACCTCAACAGCCATTAAAATCGAGTAAGTATGCAAAATTGACCTTTTTTTGTGGTACAATCGTGACTAACAGATCCAAACGAGATTAACTGGTAATTCATTTTTTCCGGCCGTTTTCAAATTACACCATATATCCTATATTCCCATAGGTTAAAATGTAATCACAGTAGAAAATGGTAGACTTGCGTGGTCTTTGCCCACTGTAGGTAGAGCCCTCGATCTTTCTAAAGCCGGTTGCAAACGAGTTCTAATAAAACCAATTATTCGTGATTCCCAGTATTAGTATGGGTATTTTTCAGATTTTGAAAGACCCTTAGCCCCTAACAAGCTTAGGTATGGGTCTTGTCAAAAAAAAATACCTACTTGAATCGATATGGTAACAAAAGAAAAGTAAAATGTCGTCAAACAGTATCATGAATTTATAAAAAAAATGCGTATATATTAATCTACGAGGATGTCGAAATTAAAACGTATCCTCATATGTCATATTACGATTCATAAATCCGAGGGTCCGACTTACATACCTACTGCGGTTTTTTTTGCATTTTATTCAAGAACGCAAATTCTATGTAATTATTACATTGAATTTTAGGAAATGAACCACATCCACTTCGAAATTAAAAACAGTCCACAACCACAACACTTGAACGTTAGTACCACAGAGGGCCACTAGTGATCTATTCTCTGTGGTCGGATCGGAACATGAATTCAACCAATGATACCTCGCGAGGGGTCTGCCCCACTGGCCAGTGAGAACCGTGGTCATTAGACCGATGAGCCGTGCCTTCCTGATTCCCCACATTGTCTCGGTTTCTCACATTAACTTGTAGATTAAACCTTGATTACCCTCAGTCTGTTCGTTGCATAACGCTGAACATTTTTTCCTATTGCGATGAAAAGGAAAGGCTTTTACGTGTGGGTCATAATCTGTCCCATTACACAGCTGCTGACGGAACTGGTCAACCTTCAAAGACCGCCTCCAGACTATTTCCTTTGAAACATTTGGTTATATTTGACGTTTAAATTGAACATAGATTCTTAGTCTTCAGAAACCTTGGGAATGGCTTAAAGCCTTAAGTGTGCCTTCGTTTGCTTAGCTATGGAAATATAACCTTTCTTTTTTAATAGTACGTAGTTATAACAAGCATAACTGCGCTAGTCGTATCCACAAAAGACTTGACCTACGCGGCATTGCATTGCGCCCGCCAACTTGTTGCTCTTCAACTCTTCAAATTAGAAATAAAAATGCTGCTTGACGGTAAAAATACTAACTTATCTTTGAATTCAATACTTATATTATAATTTCGGGAGGGTTGCGAATCTATTGGTTTATTTGCTTGTTGCAAACAGTGAAAATATAATTCGATGTATACGATACTAAACAGATATGTGGTGGATCCAGAGGATGGACCTACCAGATATCTGTCCGAGATCTAGCCGGAATCATTACGGCCTACTCTACTCACTATCCTCCCGTGATATAAGTATCCTTATACCTCCTTGTCCTTATACTTAATTTACTTAACCCTTTCCCCTCATCCCACACAACCGAGTATTCCCAAGGATGACGTCAGGCAGGCGGCCGGTTTCAGCCAAATCTCTAACAACATGTTGAAGCAGACATGCTGTACTTGACAAGGGGAATTGAGCTTTTGAACCGAGTACCACCCGGGTGAAGCCACGGGCAAAAGCTAGCATAGTATTTAGAACGTAATGAGGATGAGGGAAACAAAAAAGATATCCAAAGATCGTTGCTATGCCTACCCCTGAGGAACTGATGTGAAGTGAGTTTATGTAATGTTCGTAACAATCTCGGTAAGTCCACTTATTCATCCAGATATCGTCACAAAATCTGACGACATGTTAATTCGCGTTTCCTTTTCCTTTAAGGACTGTGATGTAAAGATCGTTTTGCAAGTTATCAGATCTAGGGACCAGTGACCGCTGGTCATTAGCAACTGTATTTCCTCAAGGTGGAAACAGTTATGAATCACAACTTAACAGCTCGACGCAGCTAGAGAACGGTAGGAAGCTAACCTAGCTCAGATGAAGCTGTTTAACTTAGAGCTTGTGCCGAGAAAAAAGCCTTTTGTACGGTTGAGGTGAATGGAGCAAGCCTTTCCTGAAGATGCCAGATCTCTCTTAGTTAAGATATTACAGTCATATCCTCATCCACTAAATTAATCCTTATCTCCTCATCACACACAACCGAGTATTCGCAAGTAGGGTTGACGTCAGGCTGGTTCTTAAAATGGTCTTAAAATTTCAGCCTAAACTGTAACATGTCTTCTAACATGCTGTGACGACCCCACTTGGTGTGGGATAACGGGCAGGAAGATGAGGATAGTCATAAGTCAGTGGTTAAACCGAGCCTAGCAGCTGAATCCTAGGGTTCTACCCTAGGCATTTTATCAGATGCAGTACCAAGCATCGCACCGCACTTAGCTTTTGCAAGGAACTGTGTTTCTCATGCTAACATTTGCCATCAAATTGCCCCGTTATTATGAATAACACGTCATGCATAACTGGAGATGTACGCAACTGTATTATACCAGCCTCATCTTAAAAATAGATCTTACTCTCTTCGGAATAAGGGGATGAGGAATGTCAAAGTTAGTCTGGTAATATACCAGCGATGTCTTCAAAAATAGCTCTTAATGACTCCGGAATAAGGGATGAAGGAATGTCATGGCAGGACATTTTGAAAGGCTGTGCATAATGATGGATTCGCCAGTTGCATTGTTAATGTGTTTTATTATATGCGTATTGTGTGTGGAGATGATATGAATACTGAGCGAGGAGTGTAGGTTTATTTTCCTTTGGTGCAGTGTCAATTGTCGACTCACAGGCTAATGCCTTCTCTAAAGAGCGTTCTGGCGTCGGCGTGAGCAAGGAAATCAACTATGACTCATTTGAAAAGCTCTGCTGGCTAAATTATATGTTGCTTGTCTTCAGTTTCGGTCCTTAAATCGAGGGTTCAAATCGACACCAGTAGACTTTTAATTTCGGAAAGATAAAACGCACTCTTATAGATCTAGGATCGCCAAGTTTGAAAATAATTGCTATCATTCAATTATGGTCCGCTTGATTAATTATAACCTAATTTATATCGCTATTCAAGAGAAGACCGGTGTCCCAATCAATGGGAACAGCTAAGACCTTTTGCAAGAAAACCATAATACAGCTTTACCCATCCAGTTCTCACAACCTGTTGGAATTTCTGGCAATCAGTTTCTATAGCTCTGGGTCTAAAGTATCTTGAATTTCCATGTTGGATTCTACGTTGGAAGAACAGTTGCCATTAGCAACAATGTATCTTGGTGCTGGAAGTAACGGGCAACTGTCACGATTTCAAGATTCTTCGAGTCATCCTCATACAGTTCAGGCCATGAACATTGTAGCCTAGGAGTTAAACCATCTCTTCTAATTCCAATCTCCATATCTAGCCGCATAATCACCTCCCACTCTCAATATTTAAAATTCTAACCGATTCGCTACATAGCAAATGGAAACTGGACAGCAAAATGTTGACAATAAAATAAAAAATAAAGTTTATACATTTTACGCAGCGACATTTAGCCCCAAACTAAGCATATAAGAATTTGGGTGACGGATAGAATATTGATATTCTTATTTAGGGTTCCGTTCCCAAAGGGTGCCAACGAGACCCTGTTACTAAGACCCGTCCACACGTCTGTCTGTCAGTGAGCTGTTTCTCCTGAACCGTAATAGGTAACCAGTCGAAGTTCTAACAAATTATCAAAACGAAATTTTAAATAAAAGGTATTACATACTCACAACCTGGTCTCACCGGAACTGACTTCCCTAGTCGTACTTCGGTGCCCAAGAAATAAAAGCTAACACGTACTGACGAACATTTCTTTGTTTTCAAGCAAGCCACCTCTCATCAAACCTGGCTCATAACTCACCAATGGCTTACCGAGTGGAATTCATCCAAATATTTACGTATTTCTCCTTCCAAACACGCTGTTTTCGCCACATCCGCCGACTAATTAGTTTCCTTTCGTCACGTACAAATATTTGGATTATACGGACAAGGTCGGGTTCGGAAAACATGTTTTATTTTAAATGACTCAATCGTTGACCTTCACCTGAAGTTTTCGGTCATTCTGAAAATTGGCATGATGACAAGTAAACCGATGTTACACTGGGCCGCTTCCTATGCTTTGGGATTTCTGAAAAATGTTGCCATTTAATATGCACATGCTCGTAACGTACTTCGGACGCCTTTTTACCCGTCTGCCTCAGAAGGAGGATCATATATTTTTCCAAGAGTATAATTGTATACAAAAATAAATGTTTTTTTTTTTATCGTTGACGGGGAGGTGCTCTGCCTTCATATCACCTGATTTTCAAGTTATGATAAGGCCAAAGGTAAGCGCACTTTACCCGGAATCCTCAACAAACTGAGGACTGGCTATAATTCCTGTAAATGCCGGAACGCAACAATTTAAGAATTGTTGTTATTGTGACAGAATTAGGTAAGATGGTGGTACCTAGCCAGGCGGAATTAAACTAAGTCGTACCACCAACCAAACCAAGCTCAATATTGTACTCCCCTGGGGATCGAACGCGGGACCTCTGGATCTAACACCGGGTGGCGGACCTCTACACCACAGAGGGGGATACTACAGTATGGGTATTGAGTAAAAGATAGTAACATTCCAATTCTATATACAAAAATAGATTGTGATACTTTTTCAGGCCGTGTTTTCGCAATACCAGGAAGTAAAATATGTCGCTGTCAGGTTTTAGTTTTTTCAACCTGTTATACGTATTGTGCGTACGAAAGAGTGATAATATAGAGCTAGTTAAAATTTATATCGAGAAGGAGCACAGAAAGCTACTAGTTCAAAGATTCTTCGTACGGTCGTAGTTCCGCAATAAATTCCCATGTTAGACATGGTCACAAAATAAATGGTTGCGTAAAAACCGTTTGCCACAATTAGATTCGATCACCATTCACCATTTGATCCGAAATGCCAATAGTAGAACAATACCTGTGCGATTGAAACACCGCTGGTCGTTAAATATCCGTGGTACGTTGGTTTAGACGAGACTGCTGGATCATAAATGCACGATCCTCCAAAATTGAAGGAGTCAGAATTGGCAGGCGGATTAGTGGTTGATAGCCAGAAAGCAATCCTCATAGCTCAGTCGGTTGTAACTTAGGGTTGTGGGTTCGATTCCCGCCCAAGACAAACATTTGTGTGAGGAATATAGATGTTTGTTCAGTTTGGGTGTTGTATCATGTACTTAGTACGTATGTATTTACAAAAAAAAAAGTATTTAAGTATTCTATCCGTAATCTAGTTCCCATATACAAGCTATGATTACTTTGGGGCTAGATGGCGCTGTGTGAAATGAATGTCTTGGAATATTTATTTTATTTATTTAAAATTTAAATAAATTTAAAAAGAAAATACGTCTGGGTTGAGTTATCTCTATTTTAATCTTATCTTAGTGCCACGTAAATCGTGGCACTCTGTCTGTTGAGACTCCGGGAACAGAATCCTTCTCTATCTAAGGTCTGGATCATGATACTAGACTAGACCACGTTACTGCTATATGATCTATTCTTTGCCGCAGCTTCTTCAAAATGTGATGGGATGTGCAAACTATAACATGTGCTTGTCAGACTTAGTCTTGCGCACTGAGGGTCCACCACACATTTTATTTTATTAGCGAGTCCGAGTCTTACCCCTAGCCCGCTAGCCCTTACTATCTGTGTAGCTGTCCTAGGAGTGTAGGTACGAAACTTTACAAAGAAATAATGAAAGATAATTCGTTTATGTGAGGCATAGAAATGCATCAGACTGGCGTTCGACTCAGACTCGACTTCGACTAACAATTAACTAGTTAGAAAATAGGTACCTATACAGGCTATACAACATGATTAAAAAGAAGCAAAGTAAAGAAAACTAAAAGATTCAAAAATTTAAACTATAGTCACCTTTACATGTAAAGAAAATACATGGAAACACAACAAAACTTAATAGGTAACATAATGCTAACACATGATAACAAAATTACTGCGAGCCTACCTCAAGACTAAGTGATAAAGCAAATTTTAATATTACCTCGCTTCTAAGGTCTTTCAAGCTTTCTGATTGTCTATCAGAAACTTCTTAATTTGAAACCTGAAACCTCCAATGCCCTGGAGATCTCTTATAGGTGGAGGAATGTTTTTCAGCATTTTGAAGCAGTGTATCGGAAACTGCCTCTAGAATAATAAAACTTATAAGAAAATATAAACTTGTTGTATTGTTGATGTGCATGTGGACAGATCTTTACTTACTCTAGATCTCGATACACCAGACATATTGGCCATAACTGTTCCCAGGTGATCAGGGTCATTGCCACACCAAGGCTACTGGTATTTGGCAGCGTCGATGACAGTAACGGCTGACACATTGATGACATTTATTTTGCATCTCGTGGGAACCGTCTACTTTCCATTTTGTAGGATGAATCTGGTTCACATTGTTTTATCTGGGTCAATATCAATTTGTCAATTATAAAATTTAGTAAAACACAAAAATATTGTTATCGCATTTATTTTAAACATATCTTGATCAAACATTAGTTACAAATTTTGTAACATGACTAGGTATAGATTTACATAGGCGCAAAAAAATTAACCTACTTCTTATTATTGTATGGAAATAAAACTTTATATGTATATGTAAGAGTAGTTCGGATAACAAAACTGTATCTGGTATCTTGGAGCTGATCTGATATTGGAGCCAGGAAGAAGATAGTGGACTCTTCAGTGACTACTAGTAAAACTACACTACTCGAGAGGCTCATCACACGAAGCATCAATGTTTGAAGAGGAATACGGAACAAATCGTCCAATTGACGTTTGTTTGACATTAGACATTTGTTTCGTCACAAAGCTTACGAAGCTTCGTCAAGTTTCACGCATTACCACTGATATTAAGACATTCACAAATGTCAAAACAAACGAAATATTATGAAAAATATATTATAGTAAAAAAAAAAGTACTTTTTTATGTAATATTAATTTATTTGATGTATTTCTCATTCGATCAGCACCAGATGAGACGTTTCCAGAATACTGGCAGCATTTCCCCGTTGGATAATAATAATACTCACCTGCAGAGCGAAACATGCCAGCATTATGGTCATTCAGGTCAGGTGATTTTATGAGCCTCAGGTCCCCAACCCATAGTTTCTACCCCAATCGGCTCAAATATGTATGGAATACCGAAAAAGCACAATTATCTTTAGAATGAAATTTGGTTTCTCAAACCCACTTTTGATCATTTTTTTCATAGCAACTTGAGAAAGATCTCCACGCTTCCGAGTATCCTTAGTACCTACAAATTTTACACCATCCACAGAGCGGCAATAAATTTTAAGTGGTACAGCTTTAATATCCCTTGATTGTTCATACCTTGTTATTTGTTTTAACGTGTATTTTAAACCAAAGCCACCATTAAAACATAAACTACCAACTGAACGGCTTCTAATTAATGGAACCGGATTTCACGAGTTTCAATATTTCTGATTTATTTATGCCAACTTGAAATTGTTCAACTGGTTTTCAAACGATATTAATTAGAAACCTTGGACTTTATCAAGAATTTGTCTTTGGGAGACTGACCGTTTTTTCATTGCAAATAAGACAGATCGCTGATTTAAAAACAATGGGATGTGTGTTAGGACAGCGACGAGGTATAAGCATATGATGTGAAGGGAAAAAAGTCGTGAACAGTATAATTAAACCACTACACATTGATCGCCCAATATTGAACTTGGGTCTGTTCTTAAGAGGGCCCTGTAGTCCAGTCTCGCTCTCCCATACAAACGCTGCTCCTCGTTCATCTCGAAATAGCAAGTCCGATAACAAGACATTTTACAGGATAGCGATATCTGTGTCTGTGGTTCTAAAATACAAATAAACCAAAATATATGGATAAGAGCTTTCCCATACAAAGACTCTTTTCCATATATTTTGTTTGTTACTGTGTTTAAAAAAAGAAGCGCACATGGGCACAGAATTTCCCAATCCAAGTATACCTGCAAAATATATTTTGAATCGGACTTGCCATTTCATTATGAACGAGGTACTGCGTCAACTTCTCAAGTACAAACTTGAGAGAGCGAAAATCAGCGGTATACAAATCGTGTGTGTGTTCCCCATGGACTCTAAAACTGAACCGATTTTGATGAAATTTTTCAGGCAATCTTCAAATGAACCTAGCGGCTATGATCCTGTGAATTTTGGTAGCGATCGAATCAATTTAAAATTGTGTTATGTGTTTTTTTGCAACTGTGCGCAAGTGTAACAACTCGGGGTCAGCTAGTATTAAATAAGTATGGAAATACGGATTTCAACACTACATTTAGTTTCTGATTCGAATAGATTTCTGTGTAGATTGTCTGTGCTGCGAGCATATCGCTAGTCCCTCGGCGCAGTTCAATCTGTCCAGTCTATTTTCTTATTTGTATTATTCACGCCGCCCTGAGCATGCTAATGAAGTACTTTCTCGACAGATATCATTTCACCGAGGTTTCTCTGTGCCTAGGTTTTTAATCCGTTACCTAGGTACGCCAATATACTTCCAATGCCTACCATTATCGAAGCACATTACTACTCTTTTTTTTTTGTACGACGGGGAAGCGCTTCATCTCACCTGGTTTCAAGTCGATAAGCCCGAAGGTTGCAGCGCACTTCGCCCGAAATCCTCAATTGTCTGTAGAACTGGCAATCTTACAATCAATCTAAATGCCGGAACACAACAATTTGGAATTGTTGTTATGGCGACAGATTGAGGTAGCTAGCGGACTTTAACAAAGTCCTACGACCAACCAAACCAAGCACGGGCCAAGCACAAGCAAGGGGATCGAATTTGGATCTCTGGATCTGATACAGGTAGGCGAACCACTAGACCACAGAACAGAGGCGGTTATCCAACCGCCTCATACCAACAGTCCGTACCCGTTCACTGTCGAGTATTCCTTTTCACTGGAGGATTCAGTTTTTGCAGATAGATTGGTACTATACCGAATATTACTGAATATTAGACCTTTTAAATTATCATCCCATCCAGGGATATCAGGTACAATATAAGTTCGATTCACAGCACATCATTGTTCGAATCACATCACACAATATTATAAAAGCGAAAGTTTGTTTGGATGAATGGTTGTTTCTCCTTCATACCAAAACTAAGGGACGGATTGAGCTGTAACTTTGCACAATTATGCTCCTCCAAACTAGAAAAAGGTATTGTGTCATTTTGGCAAGTGAGGTGTCGGTTGGTTCCACTGAATTGTGGGAATGTCATTTGGTTTTAGTTTTTCAACTTGTTACCCGGGTACTGCTGCATGCTGGGGAAGCCGCGAGCCAATACCAATGAATTATCCTAACCATCTCTTATTCGTAGAAATGTACGATATTTTTGGCAAGTCGGTACCATCATCCTTTGTTATTGATATAATCACAAATATTGAGATAATGAACACCATATTGCATCAATAAACGCGAAGTCGAACAAGTATGGTCGATTTCACAATATTTACAAGATAATATGGGTTTTATTTCAATTTAAACAAATAAAGGGTATGCTATTATATGGTTCAATCATCCTCCTAGGACCGTATTCCAGAAGTATAATCTAGATAAAAAAGTGAATAATAATGGCTGAGACGTATGCCTGGCAGCATACTTCATTTTTATTATTATTATTATAATAATAAATGTTACAGTACTTTAATTTCACACAGCGCTAGACCCAAACTAAGCATAGCTTGTGATATGGATACTAGATTATGACTAGAATACCTAAATACGTTTTTTTTGCGAATACATACTTATCATACAATACAACACCCAAACACAGAACCAAAATCTATATTCATCTGACAAATGTTAGTACATTGTGGGAATCAAACCCACAACCTACAGCGCAGAAGGCAGCGACTAACTGAGCTACGAGGCTTGTTAATCTTTCCTTCTAAAGTTCTTGTTAATTATCACAACGTGAACTTGGCTTTAAGATAAAAACTTATTGAAGCGAAAAATCCTCCGAATCATAAACCTCGCCTTACCGCTAAACACAAGAAATTTTCTCTTGTATGTAAAATACTAGTGAAAATTAAATGGATGGTTGGCGTTAGAGAGGACATACGTGTGAATATAATTGAATGATGATCTGACGGCTGATAGATTTTAGTGGAAGAGAAGAAAATGTTGAGCCGACCCAGCCTAAAGCGGGATAAGGAAAGGAAGATGGTGATGACATAATAGTGAAACGACCGGGCCACAGTCCCGTAATCGCGTGGGAATTTCTTGAAATCCTTTCTTTGTGCACCACTACACTACAAAAAGAACCCTCATAATATCAAGTCATCCTGACTTTTTTTTATATTGGTACAACTTGGAGACGGAATAAGAAAGCAGCCCACCTGACGTTAAGTGCATCTCTTGCCTATTACAGAGCCTGCTGACTACTGCGTAAGTCACATTCACAACTTAAGGCATAAAGGTGTTGTAATTCCGTAATTCCACCGGCAACCATACCCTTCAAACCGGAACACAGCAATACTGCTTGGCGGCCGAAATAGGGACGGTGGTAGTACTTCCCCGAACGAGCCCTATCACAAGGGGCTCTTACTACGCTTATACACAACTTATATTCTACTACCGACTGTCGTTTTTATATATTTAGATTGAATACAATGATTGCCAACCAATCAAATCAAAGCGACGCTTATGTAGATTATAATCAGATTAGCTTCGGTCTAATATCGACGGATACGGTCAAGCAAAGCAGCGAATTAATTACCATTTTTTACCGTACGTCTGTTGACACAGCTTCTTCCACATTGTGAAGGTCACTGGGCTAAATACAACGCCTGAATGACAAACTGGTGGTAGGACCAGCTAGTGAGATTCTTCTAGCGACTGTACAATTACGTTGTGGTCCCGAATGCCTGAGAAAATGTTGTTAAATTTATGAATCAGGCAATTGCGACCGCGGTCCCAATGTCTTCTCTGACTAGTACCACTCTCCTGTTGAAGTAGTTTTTTTTATTCCCACCCAGGACAAACATTTTGTGTGGTCCTAATATAGGTGTTCTGTGTTTGGGTGTTGTATTGTATGATAAGTATGTATTCACAAAAAGTATGTATTTAAGTATTCTATCCGTAATCTAGTTCCTATATTACAAGCGATGCTTAGTTTGGGGCTAGATGGCGCTGTGTGAAATTAATGTCTTGTAATATTTATTTATTTATTCCTACCTAAGAGTGATGCAATCAAATTATGGGTTATAGCGTATATTTTGTTGGCGAGATTGATGACATTCTTTTGCTTATGATTTTATTGACATAAAAAGCGGTAGTGGTGTATTTTTATTAGTGGCAGAAATTATGACGTCCATGATTTTTTTGAAATTTCTGGTAGGTAGTTAATAATTTAATATCGTTATTATGGAGTCGATGGATTAAGGAGGCTCTGGGTCGCTATTTGTGGCGTCAATCGGGGGAAGCCTATGTTCAGCAGTGGACGTGTGTGGGCTGATATGATCATGATAATTGTAGATAATTGTGACTGGTGATTTACTTATGGTTACTAAACTACAACGCCTATTTTTTTTCAGTAATCAATAACTAGTGGTGTACGTGAACACAGAACATACATCTATCTATATTCATCAGATATGTCCTGGGTGGGTATCGAATCCACAAACTACAGAGCTCAAAGCAGAGTTAATTATCAACTGAGCTGTAAGGCCTGTGAAAAACGTAGCGTATTTATAATACGCGTTGCACTCGTGTTTCGACCCGGTTTTGTTTGTTCGTATCTAGTTTGGTCCCGTTTCACTCGGGGGGTCTGGCTTCTGAGGCTGGGCGACAGTCCTATTATCGAAACCAGTATTCACGGCGAAGGTCCTAGCAGAGGTGATAAATAACTTGTTGGCACCGATAGATTGGTACTTTATGATTTTATGCTAAATTGCGAATATATGGACGGCGTTTCCTGTTTAGAAGTTCATTTAATATGCATTAGCGCTCGTAAAATAGTTTGATATGTGAATCCTGTGAGAAGTATGTGCTCTAACAATGCCACTCGGATGTTAAATCCTCGGTTTTTAATACTTTGTCGGTTTCATTTTGGTGGGACCTTAAAAAAAACTGATATGAATAACTATAGGACAGAACAATAATTTGACTCAGCATTTAGAAACTAAGGTAAGCTATATGGGAACTGGATAAGGGATATATTACTTTTGTACAGTTTTTTGTAAACATATGTCATACAATACAAACCCAAACAACTGAATTCATCACACAAATGTATGTCTACCTACAGCCTGCAGCGCAAAGACAAAGCTACTACCAACTGAGCTGTGTGCCCAAACAAACATGGTTGTTAGGTAGAAATTGTTGTTTTCCTCGCGTCTGCTCTGTCTAATGAAATTGAAAGAGTGATACACATCAGATAGTGTGGCGCGTTCTCCAAAAAAGTTGTCTATAGAACTAACTTCTTCTACACCTTCAACAGCCTATTACTGCTGGACAGACGGCGCCAAAACTGGAGCGGTTTGCCATCATTACGACGCTTCGCAGGCGGATTGGTAATCGCAGTAAAGCTATACAAAAATGACAAAGATTAAATTGATAAACCGAGTCACGATACACACGATCAGCAAAAACCATATAATTAATGAACACTTAGCCAACAGTAATGTATTCTGTGCGATGTGGGGCACTCGTGACGCTTTTTGCTTCGTCTGTGAAGACCGCGTCACTTGATAACGTTTGACAGTTGTTTTGATTGAAGACGCGTGTTTTGATACCGAGAAATTCAATGTACGAACTAATCAAGCGACGGTCGCAGGCTGGACGGAATGGGAATACATTTTTCTTGATAAATTATGGGTATGACCCAACCCAACGTAATCATACGATCTACTACCTGTACTATGGTCTACTTTTAAGTCAATAAAAGTCAGTAAGAGATAAATTTCCTGAAATCTTCCTACCTAGGCTGGTCAGCTCTAGGCCAGAGCAGGGATGAGGTCTACGATGGAGCGAGCTTTGCCAAGCACTGGCTCTCCCGCGCACCGACAGAAAACAAAAAACATTGAATACTAACTTATGCTCGTGGCTTCACCCGCGTGTTACCCGGATAAAAAGTATCCTATACGTTATTCGATCTTCAATATCTGTGCAAAATTTCAGCTCAATCTTTTCCCTATTATTTGCGTGTAAGTGCAAGAAAAACAGTTTTGTACGGCGGCGATTGACATTCCATTCCCATCCCACGGCAACTGGCTTTTCCCATTCGAGAACTGATTTATGGGATGAAAATTAACATATGTCTCATTCCCAGAGTAGAGCAACATATGTGCAATCCATTCAGTAGTTTTGGCGCCAAACACACAAACAAACTTTCGCTTGTATTATTGGTGTGCTTTAACTTTAGATCTTCGGATGGCACAAAATACCAATCGCGACTTACTTTCATGAAGGGTAAACGGTAGTTACAAAGCACATAGTCGCCTAACTTTATGAATAACTATTCATAGTTTATAAAAATTTAAAATATATCAAGATAGAACGAAACCAAAATTTGGACCTTATATTAATGAAGTGGTAAGTAACTGTTATAGAAATCTGTTTTACTGACACACAAAGATCTCGTGATTCGGAAACATTTAGCCAAATCGTTAGTTACCAAACCAGAGAACCGTTAGACCGCAAAATATATTAATGCTAAATGTAGCTATTTTTTATATACTTCATCAAGGAATATATCATTAATCCGAACATAGACAAACTCAAGACGTAAGCCGTAATCGAATAGCAGAAAACTTTAAAAAACACTTCGTAAAATAAGTACTTTCCCTCGATAAGGTATTTTGCTAGTAAAAAGCCAGACGGCGGCGTCTGTGAAACTTGATTACAGATGTCCATATCTACGCTTTACGTAAAACAATAATCTTCGTCGCCTCCAGCTTCCAACAACAAACGGGGCTCAGTGTTTACAAGTGAATTTACCAAGAGTTTCGCAATCTGTACTAGCGTTTACGTTACCAAATTTGTATGAAATGAAATATTATATTATAGATTGTTTTGCTCGTCAGCAGGTATTTAGTTTGGGTACAAAAATGTTGGTGACTCTCAATGCACGTGATGCTTTCAGGAAGTTTGTTGTACAACTTGTGGCCGATGAATTTCGGCAGTTTTTCCGACATGTATAATCGATGTGTAGGTGTATTTAACCTGAGAGGATGTCTTAAATTATAGGTTGGTACATTTTCTCTTTTATTAAATTCTTTAAGGTTAGATCGAACAAATTTTACAGTTTCGTATATATGAACGAATACAAATGTGAGTATTTGAAAATCTTGAAAAAGATGTCTACACGTCTCCTTGAAATGGACGTTTGCAAGGACTCTAATAGTCCTTTTTCGCATTTTCAATACGCGCTCAAAATCTGTGGAGTTCCCCCACAGAATAATTCCGTAAGACATTGAGTGAACATATGCAAGTTATATTTCTATGAGGTGTGTTTGAGTTGTTAGTGGTCTTAGCTGCTTTAATGCAAAAAATCCTGAAGACATTTTTTTTCAAGTGGAATCGACATGTTCCTTTCACGAAAGGACTGGATCTAGATAAAAACCTAGTAGTTTTACAGAGTTAGAGCTAGTTCTGATGGTATTCCCGTCATGTAAAATGGATATCAGTTTTGGTCTGTATTGGAACTGCATTAAAAAACACAATGCTGGTTTTATTTGCGTTTAGTTGCAATCCATTTTTATTGAACCACTCACTCAATGTCGTGAGGGTGGTTCGGATTAGTTTAAGAAATCGTCATTTGATTTAGCTGAGAGAATAATAGTTGTATCATCTGCATATTGTATTAGGTCACCATTTATGGGTAATTTTGCTATATCGTTCATAAATAATAGCAACATAGTATTTCCCATGTGCCTTGTGGTACGTCTATATTTTCCGTTTATTTTAAGGTCTACCGTTACTTGTCTATTACTCAAAAAGGATTTTATCAGGTTTGCTGGTTGACCTTGAAAACCATAAGTAATCATTTTTTGAAGAAGGAGTTTATGGTCTACAGAATCAAAGGCCTTCGACAGATCTAGGAAAATACCGGCAACCTTTTTTTTACTTTCTAGGTTAGATACATTTTTTCGATAAAGCTTTGTGTTGCAGATGTTGTTGATCGCCCTGGTCTATATGCGAATTGGGAATCTGATAACGTGTTATTTTTATTGAGGTGTTAGGATTAACTTTGATATTGTAGGAACAATTACTATGGGTCTATAGTTTTTGACATCAGATGTGTCTCCTTTCTTTTTATAAAGTGGGGTGATTCTTGGTTGTTTTAATGAATTGGGATAATTAGTCGATTTTAAGATTCCATTAATTAAGAATGTTAAATGATCACACTAATTATGCATCATCTGATATACGAACGTCCTAGACAAATGTCAAATAAGTCCTTAGTATTACTATTATTTAGTTTGTTTCTAGCAAGGTTCAGAAGAGTTGATGGAGCTATATTTTGTTTGGTTTGTTACATGTTCTTTTAAGAATTCAACGGCAGGGTCGATTTGGTTCATTTTTTAGTTTTAGTTCGTCACCGTCGTAGATTTAAAATAATTCATTATATGATTAGCAACTAACTCATCGGGTATTGGTCTCATAGCATTATCTGTTAAGTTCCAAGTCCATTCTTTATGATCTTTATTCGAGTTTTCTTTTATAACATTCCATGTTTCTTTTTTAGGGTTCTTATAATTAAGAATTTTGTTATTAATATAGTGTGATCTTAGATTCTGAATATTATTATTGTTTTGCTTAATTTTGTTATTGATTATATCTATCTTTAGTAGGTTTGGGTATTGTCTTTGAATTTGATACAAGTCATGGATGTCGTGTTGCATTTTTATTATCTCGTCACTCATCCAAGGGGGTTTTTGATTTAACCTTTTTTTTTATAAATTTTTCGTGGGAAATGAATGTCTATGTTCCAAAGAACTTTTTTCATAAAGCTGTCGTAAGTTTTGTCGGTACAGGTGAAGAAAATGTTGTTCCAATCATAGCTAAGCATAGCATCTGCAAAGTTTTTAATTCTTTCGGGATTAAAAAGTCTGGTATGATTAAATGTGAAATTGGGTTGAGCACTATCAATTATATTTAAAGTGGCTAATTGAGCATCATGGTCTGATAGCCCGGTAGCTATAGGTTTTATATCTATGTTCTCTAAATTGGTGACAAAACAGTCTATCGAGGTTTCTGTTGAGTTTTTAATGTGTGTTGGAAAGTTAACAATGTTTCGGCATCCGTTTGGTAACATAAGGTCTTCTAGTTTTGTTGTAGTTTTTTCAGAGCAGAATCGATATAAATATGAAAACTTACAACACGTACAGCGCCACCAGCAGATAGTTATAATACAACAATCAAACTTAGTGATTTTTGGCAAAGTGACAATGATGATTTTTTTATTTTTACTTTATATTGGTATCGGGGAAGCGTTCATCTAACCTGGTTTACAAGATATGATAAGGCCGAATCCTTAACGGTTTGAGGAACTGGCTATATCATACCTCTAAATAGAGCAACAATTTTAAAATTGTGAAAAAAAGATAGTGGTAGCTTCCTAACCCAGCGAGTAGGCGTCGCGGCAGACCAAAACGCGAACTGGAGAATCGCAGCTCAGGATAGGACGGTCTGGAAGGAGTGGGAAGAGGCCTTTACCCATCAGTGGGACTTTTAAGGCTAGTATAAAAATAAGGTCCTACCTTCATCCGTTTCGTTTCGTGGTTCGAACCTGGGATCTCTAAATCTGACACCGGTGGGTGAACCACTAAACCACAAAAGCGGTAACAATTTTGAAAGCGAACATCAACGATTAACTGTTAGATTATGCTGAGATGGAACGTCCGACGATTTAACCACAGTAACCCATGGTTGCCGCAGTAAAGGGGGCTGTGGGGCACTCGTGTCGAGCGATTCGCCTCGCGCTACGACCTCCAGCCAGCAGGCGCGTGCCGGCACCTACTTTGCTCATTTCATGTCCACAGACCGACATTTGTCAGTTGGACAAGTATTTCCAATCCGTTGGCTAACCGACAATGGACAAGAGTCCATTGTATTCATTGTTCATTCAGTTAGAATCCATCTATAGTTTTTTAGTTAGAATAGTTTAGACCATCTTAACTTATTCTGTCGCCATAATAACAATTCTAAAAATGTTGTGTTCCGGCATTCAGAGGTAAGATAGCCAGTTCCTCAGTTTGTTGAGGATTCCGGGTGGAGTGCGCCTCCACCTTCCTCCTTATCTTAACTTGTTACCAGGTGAGATGAAGGTCAAGCGCTTCCCCGTCGTACAATAAAAAAAAAAGAATAAGTACTTTAAGAAAATGTACTTATTCCAAACTAAAACTAAACTAGTGCTTCTGTAAAAACAGTAGACCTCGCGAGCCCTTACAACCATGCAATATCCGAGCTTACCTACCTGTTTTACTTTTCCTTTTAGCCTTTTGAGCAAAAAGAGGTATAAGCTTTAGTGATTACTCGTATTCCCTTGATCCTAGGAGGTCAAATCTGATGTCTACGAGTTTGTCTCGCAAAGGCGGAGAGGACTGCCTAATCTGATTGGTATACGTAGGTATAAATTTTCCGAAAAATAGAACAAAAATTTCAAAGCTACAGCAAACTTCCTTTTTTTACAACATCTTGTGTATAATTAAATCCTTAGTGTCTTTTAAATTTAATTCAAATCCGTTGATAAATAACGCTACAGTAACCTTCCCCCATTTTCCTCCCAATAAAAAAACAAATAACATACCTTTGTTTCTTAGATAAACTTTGATCTAAAAGTTTCACATCTTAAGCTGGTAACCATTTTGTTAGGTTAGCATTTTTTAGTCACTCACCTGTTGTTAATATTGGGAAAATTATGAATCATAAGATCTTTACTTAAAGTAAATACTTACGACTTATCTATATCAGTGGTATATTTAAGCTATTATATCTCAATGAACTCAGCGAAAGCCTAATTATAAAAAAAATGCACAGTTATCAATTCTAGGATATATCATTTTGTACGACAAACTCAGCGTCTCTTCCGGAATCTCTTTCATTCTACGAATTAATCTAAATATACGTTGGGTTTTCTTTTCATCCACTTTACTTTACACACAAATACCTAGTAGCTAGTAGCAAAACAACTGTCCTACTTGACTGTGGCAGCTAGCAACTAACAGATTATAATCGTTTATTCAAATCGAATCACAAAAGGTGTCTTGATTCAATCGACTACTGTTTGCAGAATATACTGTTATAAGGTGTTTCCTTTGGTTTATGTACGCGCAATATGGTACTCGGTGAATTGTAGGGAACCAATCTGGTATTTCCATATTGTTATCCTAAACGAGCGAACTTTGCTCGCAATATGGAAAAATCAAAACATTTGTTTTTTTTTTAATTATACGACGGGGAAGCGCTTGGCCTTCATCTCACCTGGTTTCAAGTTGAGATAAGGCTGAAGTTGGAGGCGCACTTCACCCGGAATCCTCAACAAACTGAGGAACTGGCTATCTTTCCTCTAAATGCCGGAACACAACGATTTTAGAACTGTTGTTATGGCGACAGAATTAGGTATGATGGTGGTGACAAACATTTTTTTTTTTTAATCTAAAAATATTGTTGTCAAATGTAGAACACATTTAAAGTTAAAATTTACCAAAAACCGTATAACGCGATCCTACAGTCGAAGTACAATCTTTCCAATGTTATTTAGGCCCTAGCCCGGCCACGAACATATGTTTTTGAGCTTTCATAGGCTATTTAAGGGGTATTAAAACTCGTTAGTCGGTCAGTCATAATTGCAAATTTCGCCACACATCAGAAATACCCACATCAGTGTTTGTTGCGTGCGCGGAATGTCTGCGAGAAAATAATGGTCATAATTAACATCCTATTGCACAAAAGTAATGGTTATTATAACGATCCTTTAGCATTGGACTTGTGAAACTCATGACTCGAAATGTGGCTGTTTGTCACAATAATGTGACGTTTACATCTAATTTGTTCGAGAGATCTGATGTCGGATAAACTATCTTTATTAATTCCGTGTTATCGTTAATGTCATGCGACATTGATTTCATTCTTATACATAGAAATACAATTTAAAAATATTATTTAAATAAATTAATATAAACTTACTATAGGTACGAACTTCCAAGTTGTAAAATAGACAAATATACAATACAAATACAAATGGAAAAATAAATGGATTATCTACAAAATTAATTATTAGTGATAACTAATTGGGTTATCACTAAAATATTCATTTTTATCGTTGTAAACAAATAAAAATATGTTTTATTTCGAGTACCAATGTAACGTATTTAACCGTGGTTTAAATTTAGTATTAATTAGCTAATTCATTCGGGCGCTAATTTGCAGAAATACATTTTCCAATATAAACCTGAAAAAAATAAACGGTTATCAGTTTGATTTGAATTTTTAGCTATTACTTAAATTCACTTTCGAAGCACCTGTTTGCTCTCTCAAAACGTATAAGATCACTTATAACATTACCAGTGAAACGCCTGAGTCTTCTTTTCCGGCATCTCGCAGAAAATTCCTGAAATTTTTCTTATTGCACAAAGAATAACACGATTTTATTTGTTAACTCTTAGGACCTGTGCATTGATTGTCAGCCAGTCACTCAACTACTCGACGATTCAATCATTTTAGTTAGTTCATGCAAATATTTAGAGAGACCTAAACCATTCCTATCCTAGATATGATATCCATCACATCACACATCAACAGCCCATCAATGTCCACTGCTGGACAGAGCCGCCAAAGCTGGAGGTTTTTATCATAATAACCACGATTGGCAGGCGGATTGGTGATCACAGGAATGGTGTAGATATTACACAGAAATAAGCTGCTGTTTTTCTTCTGGTGAGATCCCTGAGTCGGCTTTTACGACATCCGTAGACTGAGTTCGAGGGGTCGTTTCTTAAGCCGCGACCGTAAAAGGTCCTAAATAGTGTTCAAAGTCGAAAATTGAATCAACTCATCCATCCAAGGTATCGTCAAATGTTCCCACGCGCCGTGGCTTAGCATATATGGTCAGGATTCCTACACTGACCTCTCCCACCATTTTTTCTCTCACTCTCACCGTCACCCAGTGGCTTACATCGACCAGCCTCTTTTTTGTCTCGCCAATGACAGTCGTCGTAATTGGTTTAATCGTGTGGATTCTGTACGCTTTGTGGGTTACCCTCCCGGACATCGAACATGGATGAGTAATTAGCTATTTGATTGGGTTGAGGAATTGTGATGGCCTTTCATATTTCTTACAAGAACGCAACGTTTTGTTGTACTACCAGTTACACTTATTGCTGAATTGCTGTTTGCCTATCACATGTCCACGTAGGACAGTTTACTTCACTTCCACAATTAGTAACTATTTCATACGCTAGAGGCGCTCGGCGGCTCTCTGCTGTTCTCGCTAGCGACTGCTGTTGGCATAAACTTGTGGTAGCCACAGCAACAATATTCCGTCTATTGCGTATTTTTTTTGCTATTCAAAATAACCTTTAGAATCTTACTAACTGCATAAAATATGATCGACCATTGACAAACTGCCTCTAAGACAATACTTGCCATTATTAAATATGCCTGTGTAGTTCTACATTATAATATCTACATTAACTATTAACTGTGGGTATAACTGGAGGTACTGTAAAAAATGCGAAGGTCAAGTGAAGCACGGTACCACTCGCGCTCTCAAAAGCGAAATAGGTAAATACTTACATTGTACACGTAATTGGCTTTGCACGATTTTTCAACTTTCATCTCGTTTATCTCGCATTTCGGACAAACAGACGTCATTACGTTACCATTATAGTCATATTTGCAGTCATCAATGTTTTGCTTCGTACAGACCTACATTTATGATGATGCCACCGCTCCCAGTCACAGCAAAACCAACTGTAGCACGAACTCGGCAGATTCCATTTTCTGTTACTTCGCTTTATGCTGAGTCTAGGTAAAAGATGGTGGCGCTGATCGTATAGCTGCGCTAAGTGGTTTATCATCTGTGTATCTATCGTTTTAAGATTCATTATCGTATGCGGTTCGTCCCAGATACGTAATATCAATGTGTCTATCATCGTAGTGGAAGTTTTCTTCTACGTTGTTATTGCTGTGTGAGAGCAAATCATTGAGCACGCTAAACATTTTCGCCACGGAAACTCGTCACGCCTCCAACCCAGCCATTGTTGTGTTATCTTAATGTTATGACTTCTTAGTTGTTTCTTGTTTCGCATTCTTTGCATTCGCAATTTTATTTACTGATACGCCTGATTCAATTCAATTGTTTCAGCGTGACACTCGTAAGTCAATGTAGTGTTCGTTGATGTATCGTTTTGAATGGTTTTGAACGTTTCATAGTTCTCTTCTTACTCTTGGTATTGCTCTGAAATTACACTTTCTTATGAGCGTGTGCAATGTTTTCGTAATGCACCGACAACTCACAAATTATGTTGATTCTGCCTTTGCTGTTTCAATCTACATTCCATCAAACCTGTAGCACACCTGTCTGAATTGTATGCGCAGCGCATGTAAGCTCGCGTGCATCGACTGGCTCTAGAATGAGATTGAAGTGTTTCTGTCGTTCGACCTCGCGCTTTCCATATTTCAATGTCGTTCTCGATTGATGACTGAATAAATTAGTCAGAAACACGACAATCGTAACCTGATTTAGCGTTTTGTTTGACGCTTTTGCGAAATTTATTGAATTGTGTCACTGATTTGTAATTTCTGTTTCAGGTTTCATTGGATTGGCAGATTTACTATCAATGGTGAGTTTGTATTCATTTTAATATTTAATCGACTGACGGGATCTTGTAAAACATGTCATTTATATTACAGTTATTGAAGGAAACAAATAGGCTTCTCTCGTTTGTCAGTTGACAAGTAATAAGGTATACGGTTTTTTTAAATGGATAAAGACTTGACCTCGAGGCGAAGATGTCTACGATGGAGCGAGCCTACCCAGTAGATGCCGGTGCTTCTTGAAACAGCATGCTTGTAAAATAAAGGAAGTGGAGTAATTGGGTTCCAGATGCCTCACAAATGTTCGGAATCGTTGTCAGATCTGGTACGAGTACATGCACAATGAAATGGTCTCGCATATGCCGAGGCGCAGTTATTATAAAATTGATAAGATTCCGTCGCCAGCGCCGAGATGTCACGTACATTGCACATAACATCCTAGATTACTGGTACTTCCAGTGTGGTGTAAAACATTCACGCAGCGATTCATATTAATGCCCTATTTTTCATACTATTCAGATAGAACTTGCTTAAGTAGATTTTACTTGGATTAATTATTTATGTCAAATTTTCCAATCCATTTAATAATAACAAAATGTAATACTTGCATTTTTTTTAATCCATTGAGTTATTGATAAAAAAATATCTAATAATTAGTTAACTAGATATTAATATTAGCTTGCGGATGTCGTAAAAGGTACTGTGTATTACCTACCATATTTACATCTATCACCAATTCGCCTACCAAGCGTGGCTATTGTAGCACAAAACGCTTGACTTTTTTTATAGAGGCCCTATCCAATATTATAATGGGCTATTGATGATGATGGCAACAATTATAAATCACAAAATGAAAAAAGATAAGTTTGAAAAAAAATATGGAACCGACAAAAACACTAAATACTTAAAAACAACTCTTAGGGTAAGTTCATACAATTTGAAGTTGGTGCCGAGTTGCAAAGCTAAAAACAGAAAAACAGGAACGTTCGTGGGAACGATTATCGTTCCCATTATCCTGTTTTTTAATTAAAAGCGAAACTACTCGACCGATTCTGATAAAATTTCTATGGAATTCCAATCTGTAAAAATATTCCTTTCAAACAAAAAAATATGTTTTCAAATCGGTTAAGAAATGACGAAGTGCTGAGGTAACAGACATAAAAAAAACATGCAAGCGAATTGAGATTTTTTTTGAAGTCTGCTAAAAACACAAAATATGACGAAAATTACATTCTCATTACATAATAAAATAACATCGGCTGTTGTATGTTTGTTGTAACGTTGTAAGATCGCTTTCGCTAGTAAGTTGCGGTGTTTTGGTGGCATACTGTAGCGGGCGTGCACGCGCGCCGAGGCCGACCCACATACCCGCCTGTAACGGTGCGTGTCCAGTGTGCGTCGACCTTTATGTGCGGATCTGGTGTTCGTTACTGGACTGACTTATCTAGGGTGGATTACCCTCGTACACCTCATCACTGCGCTAATTATGGATCAAGGCTTTTATATCTACAAATGAAAGCGCTACGGCATGAACAGAACAGACCATATCTCAATTAGCTAAATTACATTGTAACGGTCATTGAAAGTCGATGTATGGAGGTGTAATTAATCGCTCATTTTTTTTAATAAAATGAAATGAAGGACTTAAAAAAAACACAAAAAAACAATAAAAAAACGGATAGGCCAAGGATTTGGCTATGCGTTGACTGACACTCAGTCGGGCAGTCAGCTACAGCACGATTTTTATATATTTAGATATATTGTCCGTTCCGTATATCTTTCCACCAAAACAACGATTTGCCTTATTATTGTTACATGTCATGTTATCTTCTTATTATAATGATGAGCTCCCAATATTGCTTTACATTGTATATAGTATATCTATAGCCCTAGGTATTATCTAGGACCCAGCATTCGTAAAGGTTTTTTTTTTTATAACTAGGAGACTGGACAGACAAGTAGTCCACCTGATGTTAAGTGCATCTCTTGCCTATAAAAATGGCTTACTGCGTAGGTAACATCCACAAAAAACATGCCTACACGGCACTGAATTGCGCCTGTCAAATTGAGGCATAAAGGTGTTAAGCCTCGCGTGATTTCACCAGCAACCATACCCTTAAAAGAGAATACAGCAATGTTGCTTGGTGGCAATAGAGATACACTTGTAATTGAATCTGGGTTTAGTTCAGCATCAGTGGTCGTGGCACCGATTAAGGCCGTGGATCTAGCGATGGATTAAGTTAAATCCACCGAACGTAATGGCGAGAGTTAAATCCTCTCTCAACATACTAAAGATTAAACTATCTGATCGGATAAGACTGCGATTGATATTAAAGGTATTAGAGTTTTAATCAATATTGACATTGGATTAAGATTAAGCATTGGCGTGAGTTTGATCTTGTCATTTATACAGATTACATACTTCAGCCCACTGGAAAGAGCTTTAATCATCACGCTTAGCAGGCGAATTGGTGATGGCAGTGAAGTGTGGGTAATACACAGCACTAAGCTTTTCTTCTTCTGTTGCGATCCCGTAGTTGGCTTTTACGAAAAATCTTTGGGCTGAAATTAGTTTCAAATAAGCGTTAAAAATGAATTCGCGACTGCCACAGCAATTATAAACAGATTAGTAGTGACTAATAATTATCCTGAACATTTGCTTCCTTTTTTTTACTAAACTGAAAATCAAACGAGGGCAACGACTTCCATTGTACATATATGTATTACAAAACGATGAGTTCGGCACAAATGACGTATTGATTTATCATATATATATTTTTTTAATTCTTTCGTATACCTACCTACTTCTTTTTTCGTTATCTTTAAATTGTTATTGACGTGTAAATCTTTATTTTTTTAAGTTACGTTGTGAAGAAAAAACAAATGTATGTATTTAATTTCATTATATTTCTACGCTTAGTTGTAGCCGGTGCATTATGTACTCTTCATTCATGAATTTGTGAGCCATTGACTTTTTTTTCCCACTCGCCCGCTCACATAACTACTTCCACACAATCAAACTATACTACCAGCTATATAAACTACACTATAACACCAGACATATTCGGAATTCAGGACGAATCGTTTTTCAGGTCGAAATCAAAATCAATTTTCGTTTATTCGGGAAGATTTTTTATGAGCATTTTGAAATATGTTCCAAATCGCGTCTAGCATACGGACGAGTGATATATCTGTTAGTAACATCATCTGTATCTGGTATATTTACAGACTAAACAGTTTACAATAAGTGGCATCGACCTTGTTAAGGAATTTTTAAACAGTGATGCCGTAGGTAAGTATAAAATTCAAAATCAGAATTAGTGGTTACTTTTTTTTTTATTTATTTATGAAAATAACTAAAAGATTAAATAACTAATTTAAGATAACACATTAAATCACTAAGGTTTGTTTTGTGCTATCGTGAGCCACTCTTAAAATGAATCATAAAAAACAATACACATATAAATAACAATAAACATACTGACCAAAGTTACTGACTCAGAATTAGCAAGCTGAAGTGGCAGTGGGCATGACGACCACGATTAAACGCGAAACAGAGTGTGGGAAGATCCCCTCGATGGAGCGACGACATAGTGGCAGTAGACGTTTCCTCTTTTTCCAATGGAAAATTATAGTACTTCTGAACAAGTCACGAGTCTTAATTTTAAACATATATTACTTCAGGTACCTTCTACATTAAAGGTAAGCTGAAAACATAATAGCAGAAAAAAATCTCGATAAAAATAATATTGAAAATGGTACGTTTAAAAATTTACAAGCGAAATATTTTGATACTTACAATAAAAATTGATTTACGATTTATTTAAATGATAGGTTACATGTTGATCTACATTTAAGGCACATTAGTTTTTTGATAGGGATTCAAATTTAATTTTAATCATGAATTATTTAAAAAACTACAGGCGCACCGCTTGACCGCCTTTCAATGAGTACATCTGTGACCACTGTCGACCTCGGACGGGTGCTTGTCGTCTTCGCAGCGGTCAGACAACACCTAGACTCAGAATAAATATTAGGACGAATGTAAATAAGATATTTGTTCTGTGCCAGTAAAGGTACCATCATATGGTCACATTACCAACCTACATACATCTCAGAATAAGAATTATCAAAAGGTTTTATTTACGATACGCATGCGCCATCTACAGTTTGCCGTCAACTCTCATAATCGTTTCTGCCGCGATTTTAGCTGCATAGAGCGCCTTAACCATAAAATAGAAACTAAGAAAATAAACTAAAAATACATCATATTATGTCAAAGTTGTTTTATTAGATAATTGGCCAATTACGGCTGTATACCTCATTGAACAAAATCTTAACTAAAATGATTTAGCACATTGTGTATAGTATAGGTAGTATTTTCTTTGAAATATATATTTGTCTGGCTTACGATATTATTTAATGTACATTTATCTTTCTTCCATCTATCACGCCTTGCTATAAATCTCTATTCCCAAGCTATTTTTAATCACTCCAGACTAAACTGAGACTGGGTTTAGCTCCGCACTATTAATATCAACCATGAATATTTATGATATCTAAGATTCATCCATTTTCATATTAAAATAGCTAATATAATTGGTATTGGTACTAAACAAGTTTGTCTTCGATACATTATTAATATCTTCGAGCCTAGACTAAGAGATAGGGTTATTTTCAAACTATCAGTTTCTAAATAGGTTCGGGTGAACATCAGAAAAATGTTAGTATGAACAGTACAGGAAGGACATCGGTGCATTATGCCATTACTAGATGATTTTTTTGTTGTTTAGTTGGTTACCACCAACAAAGCCTTACTTAGTTTAAGTCCACCTGGCCTGCTACTACCACTATACCGAGTCTGTCTAAGTCACCATAACAACAATTCTAATATTAGATTAACCGCCTCTGTGGTCTAGTGGTTCAACCCACCGATTTCAGATCCAGAGGTCCCGGATTCGATCCCCATGGGGAGTACAATATACAATATATTGTGCTTGGTTTGGTTGGTGGTAGGACTATTATGAAGTCCGCCTGGCTAGCTACCACCATCTTACTTAATTCTGTCGCCATAATAACAATTAAAAAAAAATGTTGTGTTCCGGCATTCAGAGGTAAGATAGCCAGTTCCTCAGTTTGTTGAGGATTCCGGGTGAAATGCGCCTCCACCTTCGGCCTTATCTCAACTTGTTACCAGGTGAGATGAAAGCCAAAAAAAGATCTAGATTAGATTAGATTTCTATTAGACAGAAAGTATTATGGCATTTAGAGGTTAAAAGCGGGCGAAGTGCGCGTCCAGCTTCGACCTTGAAACCAGTTAGATGGTGGCAATCGCCTCCCCGTCGTACAAAAAAAAAATGTTTGGTTTTAACTTTTAGCTGGTATAATACGTAACAGTGGACAGATTTGGTTTGAATTCCATGATGATGATTATTATCACCTCTTATCGATTTATATTTACTTTTACTCATTAAATATGTTGTAAAATTGAATATTTTCGCTCATACAAAGAGCCATTAAAAATATATTGTTGTCACTAATCAGAAGGCGCTGACGAACCGGCACATCAGCATGAATATATTTATCGCCTTATGGCAAATAATGGATTTGAATGTATGTCGGTCGGTGTGGTAGACATAAAAGGCTTGGCTCCTGTCCTATTCCGTTTGGAGACCAGAGTGACTAGATGCCAAGGTAATTGCTACCGTGCGTAATTTGAAAGGACTCTACAGGCCTGGTCTGGCCAGTTTACTTTCTTTGATGGATGGTTGCTTGATAGATTTGTGCTGTCTAAGGTTTAGTTGACTTATTTATATTTAGATTCTTGGATTTACGATCAAGTTTGATTAGTTCAAGATGTCTTATCTTATCTTCTCACTGGTCTATTAGTTACAGAGGGGGTTGAAGAATTTTACCAGATAAATTTAAGGATAAGCAAACAAATACAATGTAGAGATATTATCAAATATATTGCAGCTTAGCTTCTCAGCTTTTACATGTTTTAGTTTTAAGCTTTGCAGTTCTATAGGTAAATGAGAACTGCGATATGTAATATTTTTATTTGTTCTTTACCATATATTTTAAAAACTACTTGACCAATCTGCATGAAATTTATTAAATAGGCACTGTAAGGAGTCACTGTAACCGTGGCCATTTTTTGTAAAAATGCATTGCAACCCTTAAATTAAATGAAAAAGTTTATAGCCAGAAGGGCAATAAACTTTTTCATTTAATTTCAGAATTGTATATAGTGATCTACGAGTATATAAACTCGTAGATCACTACCCGTACTAATTAACCGACCACTGTGGGATAGAGCCTAATCCTAAAACTAGTAGTTTTTAGCTATTACCAAAACGCTTAGCTGGCTTATAGATCACGGTAATAGTGCAGGTGTGTAATTGAATAGGGGAATGCTGCCTATTCCCTGGTGAATTTTCTTCGTTTCATTTAACGACATCCATGTGCTGATTTGGAGAGTATATTCCTTCCACGGCTTTGCAATATCTTCCCATATGAATGATGCCTGTTCAACCCAAGTTTACGTACAATACTGCAATACGGACGTCCCTATGTCCATCTTTCCCATTTCCATCTCACCGTAAGGCGTTAATAACACTTCAAAAACACCGCTTCATGCTAATTAACCGAACCTACTCAAGCATGCTTAATTGAATGGCTAAGTATGACAATGAACTAAGTTACCGTTCGTAACGGTCCGCTTTCATATACTGTGGTATGAGAGGTCAGAGCTTCTATATTTTACTTGCGACAACCCTCATCATTACGTGCAGCCATGGTGCCCAAGTGAGTGAACGTCTGTCTACTATTTCGGAGGTCGCGAGGTCAAATCCCGGGAGTACTGGAATTGTGGAGAGACGAAGGTCTCTTCTGCGCTTCCCCGTCGTACAATAAATTTAAATAAAAAAAAAACGTTTTAATATGGGTGTTGGATTGTATGATAAGTATTCACAAAAAAAAGTATATGAGTATTACATCCGTAATCTAGTTCCCATTTAGTCCCAAACGAAGCAAACTCGCTGTAAAGTTAATGTCCCGGAATATTTATTTATTATTATCGTTGCAAATAGAATACATCACCATTGTCTGTCTAAATACATGTTTGGCATCTACAAATTTGAAATCTGGTGGATCAGTCCCTTTAGCTAGTCAAGAGAAGGCTGATGTCAAACTACCTTATTCGTGAAACCGCGTCGCTTGAGAACATTCACCAATAAAATTGTAATATCATAGGTAAACATAATTACTATCATGATTCCATCCGTGTTACTTTTCCATTTATTAATGTAGTGGATCGGATCAAGAATTTGCTTTGACCTTTTCCAGCCTTTATTTCTGCCGATTCATATATCTGTGATACATAAATCGACAATGATTATCTCGAAATGAGGGTACATTTCGTATTATTATGAGGTAGTTGTGATACTGTTATGCAGCTCATTATCGACATCAGAATTGAATGGGTATTGAATGAATAGGATCTAATGAAAAACCGTTATATCTGTCTACGTCTCTTGCACTACTGGTTTTGTATAAATCTGCGTAAGGATGGCTTTGAAAGGACTGATTTGAAACAACTTGAGCGGCAATAAGAGCTCCTTCCACTTGCTCATTGATGCCAAACTTCCCACTGCAAATGCATCAAGTCCTGTCTTATTATTTTTTGTCAAATTTCAATGTTGGTATGCAAATATCGTATATTAAAATCAAAGAGTAAAACAGTGATAGATTCAAATGATATTTCGTTCTAGTATACGCGATACCACCAAGAATACTTTCATTTATCTCCATAAATCACAGGCGATCGTTAAAATCGTTTATGCATGAAAAATGAGATTGGCTATCTAGATCACTGAGTCGCAAGGCTTCGCTGAATCACGACAAATCTCAGTCGTATTTGCGATTCATTCTGTTATTACGGTTTTAGTCGAGATGTCATGCTGACATCGGTCCAAGTCAGAGGAGGATTGTAAAGAAACTAATTGTGGTATTTGTTTCGAGTAGGAGTAGGGGTAGACCAAGAGGTGTGAGCGATGATATTATGTGAGAGGAGTGGTTGCAGAATGGAAGTGAAGAACGTGCTGTGTCAACCCCGCCTGAGTGCGGGATACGGGCAAGAAGAAGTATCGAGTATGAAGTCTTCCGATAAAATTTACGGGCTAAATTCTGCGGCGTTCAGTCAGTTCAGTAAATGGAGTTGATTGAGATCAGGTATTTTTTCAAATTAATGTCGTTTATAACTGATGAACTATTTTTATAAAAGATCTGTATTTAAAAGTTATAATTTTCTACTCAAAATGAAACAATAACTTATAAAAAACCAAATCTATCTAACGATAAAAGCCTTGGATGGTGCCCTAAAGGAGCCAAAAATTTGTCCCACCATGTTAAGCTGTTTCTGCGTCTGGTAAAATACAATATAATAGATGTAATCACTGTTACTGTACGGGATACCAGTTTTTGGCAATTACATCATATCTGATGCCAAATTGTTAACGCGGTAAGTTATGAACTTGCTCCAAAAATGACTAAAGAAACGCGTGACGTTCGACCTTGCCCGAGCCACGCCGTAAAACATAAACGTTGCATACTAGCTCGCTTGTTATGCTCCGTTATTCCGCATGACTATCATATGAAAGTACAAATCACTACGTACTCTCGAAACTTATGTATAAAGTATGAATTATGGGCCCTAAAATATGCCCTGGGGCACGCCTACCTCCACTATTAAAATCAATTGACGCTTGACCTTTGTCTTTGCTTCTCTCGTTGCATAGAACCATCCAGCTCTCTGACTCCGATCTCGTATAACTCTGCTAATGTAACAATCGCATATCATACTTAAAGGTGACATAATAAACGTAGTCGAAAGCCTTAAACGGATCAAAAATGTACAGTAAAGGATAGGTGGGTATTACTACTGGTATAGTTTGTGCAATAGTTCCTAGACTTGTAATGTGAATCAGCGCAGTTTCACTAGAATAGGTCGGTGCGGTAGGGATAGTTAGAAATGAATGTGCCAAAGTATGCCATTTACAATGTACTGGATATTTTTAGATTCCCAATGCGTTATCTGTGGTAAACCTATATTTACGCAATAGTGTCCACACTGCGATATAAGCCCTAGTTATCGCACTTGCGCATGCGCACTGAACCGTTGTTCCGATACATTCAGGTCGAGCACCGGATACCAACCAGGTGTTGTTGAAGTCATCAATGTGTTTACCAATTGGTTGCAGTTGATATATACTGAAACATTTTTTTTATTGTTTATAACCAAAACGAAAGCAAGTAAATATGAGGATGGAGCTCGCTTGTCTTGGAACCTATTCACTCTGGACTGGATAGCTTAGTTTAGAGGCAGTCGAATAATTATGTCTTTATGGTTTATGTAGTGAATGTCTACTTTGTGTATGAGCCATTGAAGCTTACCATTTAGTCTTGAGTATTTGTATTTTGTGTCGATTTTGAAAATTATTAGGAATTCCTTTTTTTCTAGCTAATGCGTATAATAATCTTTCATGTTTAAGTCTATTTCAATATTTATTTTTATAGTAAATGACACACTGCAAAATCATATTGACTGGTAACTCATGCTTTTTGTATTGAATTTCCACTCCTAAGCTCCCCTTTTATTACACACTTTTTACCACCTTTTTCTACGTTATTTGTAATATTACTGACCAATTTCATCACAAGTGAATTCTACAGTGATGAAGGTAACATTATTTGGCTTTTATGCATCTGTTAATATCAAACTTGGTCATTACCTGCAGAATGTAGGAGGCTCTGGGAGCGGCGGATAGGGCGTGGGACGGCATGTACCGACGCAGCCTTGACAAACATAAACCTAATCAAATGTACTGCTGTGTGGGAATAGTGCTAAGTTTTGTATCAAACATTTGACGATAATTCCACATGGCTGCGGATTCCATATCTGCTTATTAGGGATTACTTTTGTCATTTTCTTTATATTATCTGCTACCAATTGTCATTATATCATAATATCAATGCATGACACTTAACAGGTTAGTTCTCAATGAGAGTGAAGATATATTTAACTTCCGTCTTTTTAAGCCATTCTCAAAAGGTATGTAGAGGTGGGCGCCGCGTCCAAGAAAGTCAGCGGCGGCGTAGCAATATTAATTTTATTTCAATTGGTACTTATTGAATCTAGCCCAAAATGTTAAACTACAGCTCAAATTACTCCTTGCTTTTCGTTATCTTTTCTGGGTTATGTACCTACTGTCTAGACTCATAAACTTTTTGTAAAAAGCACATTCACCGACAGTTTTGTGACGCTTGTTTTTGCTAGTTCCATTTTTCATAAATACGCATTACACACAAGACAGGACTTTGAACAATAAAACCGTTTTTATATTAAATGGCAAAAAAAAAACTTACGCCGCGCCGCACAATTGTCCGGCGGCGGCGGCGCGCTGCGAGTCGTGGCGGCGTCACCTCTAAGTGTACCATGTAAAGAGTACATTCAGAGACATAATTTAAGCAATTCGTTATTATAGAATATAATTAAGTCATTATTTAAAGTTAAATTATTTATTCAGAAAATATACTACGTGCGAAAATATGTACGATCATAGTAAATTTTACGAATGAAGAATATTTTGGATGAAGTTTGAGGGTTTGAAGACAATTATATCTGATGACTTTACTTTGTTTTTATTTGTGGTGAGAGGTCCTATTCGAAGGAAATCGAAATATATGCACAATAGTGTTTGTATAGGAAAAGGGGAATTTAATTTGAATGGGATAAGCTATTTCGAAATGAACGACAAACTACGTTTGTATGGGATTGAGGTACGAATAGGACTATTTTCAACACAATCTAGTGTTGATTTGGTCGACACGTGAATCCAGTCGTGGGTAGCTAGTCCACCATAACAATAGAACAACGTAGTCTGTATGTCTGTTTGTAAAGCAAGTGGTGTGCGAATGCTAATGTTTGTGAGTTTGGTGAACTCCTACGCTGGCTGGTTTACATGTGCGAAGTTGTTACAGGTTTGCTGATGAATCAGGTAAGTCTAATACGTATCTGTAGACTTATGTTGTATAAAATGTATATCCTTTTATCATCGTTTTAATTTTAAATGTGATATTTTTCTTCTGGTAGGCGGAATTCGTGTACCTTTGCTAAAAATAAACTAGATTTTTACAAGACTCTTGTAATTTTTTTTTCCGTAACTTTCCCATCCTTTTAAGTATCTACTGTATTTTTTTTGTTATATTTAGGTATCGTTTTAACCATATATTCTAGATTTATTTTATCTCTTGCTGTTAGTTTTATATATCCTGTGTCTCTATTGTTATATATGTTTGTTTCTTTTCTGTCAAATACATATTCTATCTATCTATCCATTCTGTGGTATTGAATTACGTGTACAACGCGTGCTTCGAATGAATTGCTGACATTACGTCGATTTCCCACTAAGCTGCAAATGATCTTTGCGTTTTTTGTTGAATATAATGTTAAAACACATTATATGTATAAGTGAATTATACTTTATATTTCTGTCAGTCGGTAGTTACGTTTTCCCCGCTATACCGCATAAATTTGTATGTAACATTTCAAACGTTACATACAAATTTATCCGAGATTACGATTCCGAGATCTACTGGCTACTTTTTAACCGGGTGAAGCCGCGGGCAGAACCTTTATTTGTAAGGTATCTCACTATTTACGTTTTATAACCAGCTGTCATTACTCCCGAGTGTCAGATAACCGTGCTTTCCATCTGTCAGGTCGGTACCGGTTCTGACAAATCGACATATCTCGCCGTTTTGACGTTTCTGACAGAGAAATGTTGCAGTTGACTTTCCTAAACTTTGGCTTGATCCCGATCGATGGCTCACATCTCACTTCTAGCACCGATCTATCATAAATAGGATAGGCTGACCGGGTTTAGAGTTTGACGGCTTATAAAAGCCGAAAAGCCGGAAAATTATTTAGGCAATAACTTGAATAACGCTATTGTACACAAAATGACATTGTTCTATACAAACACAGTGTATATTCTGCAAAAGGTGGCCTTATCGCAAAAGCTATTTCGTCCAAGCAACCTTAGTAGAAGAAACAGAAAGTTTTTTTTGACAAATTGATATTTAAAATCGTCGTTTAGCGCACTTGAAATTTGCAAGGTTCCTTTCGTAGTGTCGGGTTGCACTAAAAAAGGATGAAGAGAACGAATTCCTGGGCGTTCCACAAATTAAACATAAATAGTTTATTTATTTTAAAATATTCACTCACATACAATAGTCATGCAACAGGTATTCCCGACTTTAAGTCTTTGGAACTTAGTGAAACCCTACCTCCCTGAGATGCACCCAATCAATCACAATCAATTATTAGATGTATTACATAGTAAATAGTAGCTAAATAATGCGAAGGCGCACTGTGATGGATACATCCAATTTGTTAAGCTGTGAACTGACCTCGGTCTATAGCCTTGGGAGGCTCAAGCCATAATCCCTCCACCTGATTGATTTTGTCCAATATACACTGACAATATTGCTGCTAAATTAGACTGGCCATTAATTAAATATAATGAACTGAGGGCACAGTACAGACAGACCTTTTACCTATTATATATTATACTACTTCTACTCACAGCTTCTCCCGCGTGTTACACGGATAAAGGCCTTTATGTTATTCTTGGGTTAGAAAATACTTTTTTTTTATTGAACGACGTGCAAGCGCTCTGGCTTCATCTCACCTTGTTGCAAGTCATAATAAGGCCTAAGGAGGAAGCGCACTTCGCCCGGAATCCTCAGAGTCTGAGGAACTGGCTACCTTACCTCTAAATTCCGGAACACAACTATTTTGAATTGTTGTTCTGGCGACAGACCTAACTCGTTGGGTGCTGCTCGTTCCTCTCCCTATGTAAAACACACCTTGTGTGTTGTACAGCACCCATCGAGTCAAAACCATATTGCTTATACCCGTCGTATGAACTTTCACAAGACGAGATTAGACGTAGTGCTTATTTTTTACTAAGAGCAGGTTTGTTCAAGGCTTAAAAAATATTTAGTTTTTATAACTAAGCTTATCAAGCTCTGGGCCAGATCATGGATGATGTCTACGACTAGCTTTTCGAGGGGATACGGGAAACCGTTTGGCGCCGGCAGGAGGCTGGTGGCTAGGCAGGTGGACAGGTCCTACCACCAGTGGTGTGATCATTCAGTCGTTACCTCTAGCAGGAGTCAGCGAATCCGTTGTCCGGTAGACCACTACGAAGTCTATCACATATTATAAATGTATAATATTATTTCTACATTTGCTGATGAGTGTGGCAAACTCAAAACTAAGAAATACATGCTTTTCTGTGTCGTAGGACGTGATGCTAGGAATATCGCGGAAAGTCCCAGTGTATGTATTTTGGCGTGGCTGGTTTCTTTTAGTGTTTACGTTTGTGTATTTAGAATTGTTATTTTTCATTTTTATGACTATTACCTAGTTGAAAATTTAAAAATCGGGAGCCAGTGTAGTTGTTTCCTTTTTATTGAATTTTTATTGTTGACATTTTGTTTGTTTTATATTGTACCGTCCGTGGAATCACTGCAAATGGTTCCGTCTGTAAACCAGCTCTGCTTCACATTCCCAGTGGAGCAGCACATAGCTGTGATGGTGCCATTTGACATATGTGCTTCACCTAGCACAGACTATAAATTTGCTTAATACTTGTTAGCTAAAGTTATATTTGATAGTAAGTTGTAGTGTTTAGTGTTTTCTCTTTTTTTTCTGTCGTCTGTGTCTGTGCTTTATTTTGTGACCGTGTCCATTAAAAGATTTTATTTCTCTCTTTAAATACATATAAGATCACAGCTAACCCAAATAAATAACTAATAAAATATTCAAACATAATAGAAACTTCAATATCCTACCTAGTCTAGCTATAAAGCGAACTAGATGCTAAATAGAGCAATCACCAATACTATAACAATAAATCCTAAGTATTCAGTGATTAACCAAGTGCTTGGCTACTTGCACCTACCTCAGTAAGCCTATTACTGGCCAAGTAACTGGACCTTTTGATTTGTAACAGCCTAGCAGGCAAACCCGAATGATAAAATAGAGTTTCTGGGTCGCAGTGGGATAAATGAAGATTTATCGATGGTCTTTAGCTTTAGTATGTCTTTTGTGAAGCTGGTCGTAATTCTTCAGAGTAGGTATCTTAACTGGTTGTTTCTAACTAATCTATTTTCTGTTTATTGAGGCTGTATCGGAAAATTCAGGAACTGAGCGGAATTAATAAATGAATAAATAAAATAGAACAAGCCTTTATTTGCTGTTTGTTTTACAATACTTTTGGTTAGTAAGAAGCCTTAATGCTACGCCATGTTAATGTTAGTGCTTAATTTAAAATATTGTTAGGTAAATAGTAGTTTTCGGCAATCAGTTACACTCAATTATTAACAGCTTGTCTTTCGACAAAGGCCTCCTCTAAAGATTTCCACCTTTCTCTATCCTTTGCTAGTCGTATCCATTCTGGACCGGCCACTTTTTTAATCTCATCTTCCCAGCGGTTTGTCTGTCGCCCTTTGTTTCTTGGCCCAACCCTAGGAAACCACTCAGTTATTATTTTCGTCCATTTCTCTTTTTCTTCTCTCAGAATATGCCCTGACAAATGAAATGGAGATGCCATTTAAGTGTTCTGTGGACTGTTTGTACACTATGAGCGGAATTAGATAGAATCAATTCAATTTCAATTTCAAAAAATCTTTAAAAATTAGTGAGGAAGGTGTAAATTTCGTGTAAATTTATCGAATAAGATTTTATAACTTACGAATAACACGTTTAAAATCTTTAAAATATACGCTTCTCTAAAGCTTGTTGCATAGAATGGTTTTTGCCGAAAAGTACTCTAATTTTATGCAAATTTTCATATATTTGAGAGTACAGTCCATCTAACTAAACAGTCAACGAATTATATTTTCTAGAAAAGAGGTCTTATTTTCGGGTTTTGATTGAATAGCTTGCCTGAACTCGCGGGAAAGACCTCAACATAATCTTTAAATATTTATATTTGTACATTTTAATCAGTTCATTTAACTATATTGTACCAACCCATTCACATTGTGAACTGCTTACATATTGGATCTAAGGAATCTGAATAATTCGTTTTATAATAATAAATCAATATGTACTTACATGTCCTCAAATTACTACGACCATTAGTTTTATTTGATGTAACTGTGGCCTTTAAGGGTTCCGAACGCTAACGGGACCCTATCACTAAGCTTCCGCTGTCCGTCCGTCCCAAAAAGTGTAACGAGGTGATTTGCCATAACCACTGCGCTTGGCAAGCGCTTTGGAAACATTTTTTTTTTTTAAGATAGACTTCCGTTTGACCACAATCTCAACTGATGAGAAGCGGTAGTGTGGCCTATGAAAATGATATACCTAGCGCAATGTCTGAAGACACTTGTACACTGTCGCCTTGAAGATGCCCACGTTTAGATGGATGCTCTTAAGATGTCCACAGATTGGCTTACAGCTTCCGAAGCTATTTCCATAGATGATGAAGCATGTTATCGGAACTCCTGAACGTCAGAGCCAAAGATAGCTCATTCATGCCGCCAGACCGGCCAGGTATTTTAATGCCCATCTTATTTAATAATCCCTCATAATAAGTACACTAGCAAACTCTCGGGATTTCGATCCTGCCATCCCATGGGATTTTGCCTGAATCCATATTGCACTTCAACACTTCAAAAGTATCTTGTAATTTTTTGGCTTTTGTTGAATTCGACTATTGAGTTCGCAACTACCTAAGCAAACTCGATAATTGATCTATGCTTAGATAGAGATTATATAATGATAAAATATCTAAAATATTGATATACCTTGCTATGCTTAGCTGGATAGTATACCTATCTATATGACGTTTCTTATGCATTAAGGTATTTATATATAATTGTGAAACCACGCCATTTTCTTTTGAAATTGGCAGTTACCACCATTCAAAGTCCAGACAGCACAATAGGACACTTCTAATAGACTCGCAGCTCAGGTTACTAAACCGCTTGAGCCAGTTACTAATACTTATAGTATTTTTACCTGACTGTCTCAGTAAGAGGGTTATGTACTAGGTGTATGTCTATTTGCCCACTTTTTGTAATATAAATTGCTACTTTTTCAATTGAATGATGTTATGTGTAGATACTTCTCTCGTGTTAATAAATCTTTGTATTTTATTCATTTATATACTTTTCTTTCCTTTCAATTAAATCCAATAGGTAGGCAATAGGATGTCGTAGGTATTCTACGACAGAGACGTTGACTTGGCCATCATTCCTCCTGATGTCAAGTTACGATAAGGTCGAAGGTGGAAGCGCACTTCACACAGAAATAATGATATGTTGTTACGTCATACTTAGTTGGTAGCTAGCCAGAAGACCAGTACCATCAATTTAACCGAGCACAAATGTGTAAACCCCTGTGAATCGAACCCGGGACCTCTGGGTCAGATACCAGTGGGCGAACCACTATATCACAAAGTTAAACTTCAGCTGATTAAACTGTAGTTCCTAGTGGCTTAGTACCTATGATCACTGAACCCTGAACCAATCCGGTCGAATGATGGAACTACTGAAAATACGCGTCAGTATCGAACGAGTAAGACAAGTTTAAAATAAACGTTGAACCCATTAAAGTATCGAGTTTATCGGACAGCGCCGGCGCACGTACATTCGGGTGAGTAGTCCGCGGAAATAGATGTACTGCTTCATTCCATGGGTGGTTTATTTATGTTCATGGATAGGTAAAAGGTCATGGAACTAAATTCAATGATCGAAGAGCTTCAAACTCATCGTGTATATGATAGTGATATGGTAAGCTCTAAGCTGGTCTAGCTCCAGGCTAGAACAATGATGAGATCTTCGATGGAGCGAGCTTTCCCAGATGGCAATGGCTCTCCCGTGTACCGATGTTATAGTGATACCGTACCGTTGGCACTATTTGCGTACGGAACCCTAAAAAGAGTATAAGCAAGCAAACTTATTACGATGTTAAAAACACTTTTGAAAACCCAAAAAACGTGTTGAGCTGGTCAAGTCATCGTGACTTTACGTAAGGCTGGCTGATTATATCCGACCTTGCGTGCCGCTATCGTAGAAAGTTCTACATAGAAAGTTGACAGATGATATCAGATACATAGGGCCTGAGGAAAGCGTATAATTAGGAGACAGATTTGCGGTTGTGTAATATTGCTATAATGTGGTCAATATTATACACAACACACGACTCATTATATTTGGTATTTCACTTTAGAGAAAATGTGTATGGAAATCTATACAATTTAAATAGTTTAGGGTAAGTTGGTCACCGGCAGAGTTATTGCAAAATTAAACAGGGTGGTCGCAGTTTAAAGAAGCCTTCACGATGTTCATGGGCTGAGTTGGAAAGGTCTCACCAAAATAAAAGCAGCAGCTTCCTTTTGTATGGTCAACACTTTACCGCAATGTGGTGACAATGCCATTGAGGCTGTCCAAGCGTGGATGTTCCGCTGATGTGAAACTAAAGCTTATAACCCAAATCTGCCAACCAGTATGCAAAACATCACGAAAAAATCATAATATTATGATTACATAAGTGCAATTTATACAGGCCAGTACTTAAAAGTACTGTAATTATGCACAAGCATTGGTTCTCGTAATGTCAATTACACAAAACTGGGTCAGGTCATTTTGGTGTTGAGGTGGTTTCGTCTTTCTTCCGTTATATTTATTGTTGTTACTCAAGACTGATGCTGAAATCTATATATTAATACGCTACGGATAAAGAATATAGAGCGCACAATGGAGTGAGATCTGGCATAGTTTATGCGGAGAGTGCGGAAATAATAGTTTTTTTTTTCAATTTTTGTTATTATGGTCGAATGTCGACCACAGCGAATAGTACCTTTTTAACCGCCAATGTGGTCTAGTTGTTTGGCTACCGGTGTCAGACCCAGAAGTCCCGGGTTCGATCCCTAGGAGTCGTAATAACGTGCTTGGTTTGGTGGGTTGTTGGACTTTGTTTCAGTCCGCCTAGCTACCACCATCTTACCTAATTCTGTCGCCAGAACAACAATTCTTAAATTGTGGTGTTCCAGCATTTAGCGGCGAGATACTTCCTCAGTTTGTTGAGGGTTCCGGGTGAAGTGCTCTTCCATCTTCGGCCTTATCATAACATGAAAATCAGATGAGATGAAGACCAAGCACGACCCCGTCGTACAATAAAAAAAAACTAAGTGCGCTACCTTTACATATAGATGGCTGCAGCTGGGTGTTTCTTAACAGTCGCACTGGCTTCTAGCCTCTAGTGCGACTGTTTGCATGCCATAATGATATTATTGTTTAAACTATCGCAATTAGAACAAATTATTTTAAATTCGCTGAATGAACCCGTTTTACGTTTTTAAATATGACATTCATTAGATCGGACCCCAGTTTTAAAGAGATAAATGGACATTTAATTTCACACGGCGCCATTCTTTCCCAAATAAAGGGTATCTTGTAAGATGGGAACTAGATTACGGAAATAATGTTCCTGTACTTTTTTTTAGTAATAAATACATATAATTATGTATTCAATACAACACCCAAACACATAACAAACATCTATATTAATTACACAAATGATTGTCCTGGGTGGAAATGGAACCCACAACCACAACCTACAGCGCGAAGGCAGAGAGAGCTACTACCAACTAAGCTGTGAAGCTTGTCAAACTATTTGCTCGAATTATTTGTCATTATCATTAAAATAATGTGTATGGGAATGAAATAAATGAAACGTATGAAATAATTGGTTCAAATTTCATAACTCTGGGTCTGATGACCAGTGCCAGATGAGCTATATATATATATATATATATATATATATATATCTCTTTGACCTAATCCCTCCATCCCCTTTCCACCACCGGACTAGCAGATGTACGTCAGGCTACAAGCCCGTACCTTGTAAATGTTCCATTGTGCCGAACACATCGTTTCGCCTCTAAGTACCTTTATATATAATAGTGGTAAAGAATGGGATTCCTTATTTATACTTTATTGCACACATAAACATAATAACAAAGAAAAACTTAAAAATTAAAATACATGGCAAAGGCGAGCTTAACCCTAAAAAGAGTTTTCTTCCAGTAAACCAGTGATGTGGAGAGAGAAAAGATAGTTAAAAATTGGGAAATAGTGTACATAACAATTTAATAAAGTCTAATAAGTAACATATAACTAAGACCACAGAACAATGAATCTAATAGAAAGGCATTGTGGGCGGGGCAGGCGCGCCGCATATATGCTCAAAATGGGCATATATTGAAAAAACTCGCTTCAACCGCTAATAGTCGCTCTCGGGCGATGCGACAGTGCAGAGCTCTGCATAAAATATATTATTGTGCCGAATTGCGCTGTCCTAAGCTCTAAGAAAAGAAGCCAGGTGTGTAGTAAAAGGCAAGGAGGGATTTCTTTTCACCGGTTAGTCCATAAACCTTAAAATAAACGTGATATTTAAAGATATTGTAAAAGTATTATGTAGTTTACAGACGAAAACGATACAATCGCAAACAGATGTAATTTTGTACATTGCTTACTATGCTTGGATACCACCTTATTTTTACATTGACGACCGCGCAGTGTATTGCGTTTTCAGCGATGAAGGTATTGTTTGCACTACGATTTAGTAGTAATGGCCAAGACGCTCGCGCATCGACTAGTGTTGCTCGAGATTCGTGCAATCAAGGATTACGCGTTTCATGTCGATAAAATATGTCTGTGTTTTTGTTTTATCATATTGTTCGCGACGAGGCCCGCCTCTGTATGAAAAGAAGAGGTGAGGGGAGCGGGGCACACCACAAGGCGCGGGGGACGGGACCATCACTCGCCACTCGGACAAAGTCACAAAGAAACAACTTGTTTCTTTCTTTCTACAATATAATTCGATTGTTGACTCCATCTTGTCAAGAAGTTCATTGAAAAGCCAAGATTCAAACCAAGGCTATGTATTATGTACCATGGCACATACTAACTTTGTGTTTATTATTGTTTATTACTTCGTTATCAAAGTTTTAATGGTAACGATGCGATCTTAACTACGAATCTTAATATGCGCATCTCCATTTACCAACGTTTATTAGAATACCTAGCTGTGCGTTTATACCGGTTATAACCGCCTTTTTAGTAAGTACTAAAGTTTTCTTAGAATTACTATAATTGCATAATACCACTCTTAATAGCCGTTAAGTTGTATATGAGTCATGATCTGCATAGCGTTTCTGTGTTGCTCTTAATCTGGCTTAAGAAGCTTCATATGTAGTTTATTAATAAGGTTCTTTGCTTTGATGTTGCCTGCTCCCATTGACTATAGGATTAAGGTTTTTTAGAAGCACTTGGCCTTCATCTGGTTTCAAGTTATGATATGGCCGAAGGTGGAAGCGCAATCACCCGGAATCCTCAACAAACTGAGGAACTCGCTATCTTATCTGTATATGCCGGGATACACAACAATTTAGAATTGTTATTATGCGACTGACCTAAGAGAGATGGTGGTAGCTAGCCACCATTATCCAGGTCGACTTATACAAAGACCTACCACTAACCAAACCAAACCACAATATTGTCCTCCCCTGGGGATCGAACCCGGGACCTCTGGATCTGACACCGGTGGGCGATCCACTAGACCACAGAGTCGGTTAATTTAGCCTTATGTTTGACAAGTTCCTACGATTGAAGATATTTAATAAGCAGGAACCTTATAGGTATGGTCGCCCCGTCGTATAGACCTCTTCCTTTACTGTGCATGTTTCGAGGTCAAGAGTATATTATCAAAAAAGTATATAAGTACTTAAGTATTACGAGTATATTCTCCGTAATCTGGTTCCCATAGAAAAAGCATAAGAAACGGAAATGCAATTGTAATTATTATATTTGAAATTATTAATCACCACGCTTGGCAGGCAAGGTGGTGGTAGCAGCAAACGTGCTAGATAGTACACAGAAGTAAATAGTGGCCCTTCTTCTAGTGAGATCCCTCAGTCGTCTTGTACGATATCCGCGGATTATAACCTGCCAACAGTGGTCACGCAGCCTCTCGTTACATAAGTACTTGTATCGTAGCTTTAGAACAGGTGTACTGATATTTTATCATTCTTTGTTGCAGGTACGTCGACCTCCGAGTTACAATCAATCGACCTTGTAAGATCAGTTTTATTGTTAACTGGGCTAGGCCTCTGTGCTTTGATTCGATTCATAGATTTACAATCCTATGAACTGTTTTTGTTGTGGGTAGGTAGATAGGTAAGCGCAATCCACTAGACCACTTCTATGTAATATGTTAAAGCTCGTCTACATTATTAAAAGAGTACCTACTTGCCTGGTTTATATTTTCAAAAATATTTCATTAAGCGCACAGCAAAACCTTGCAATCAGCTTCCAACGTCTGTATTTCCGCTGCTGACAATTATAATGTCTTCAAAAAAAGTGTTATATGCATTTTCTGGTTAGTTTCGCTTCATCGTGGGTCTAATCCATACATGCAGTTTTGAGGTCTTGATTTAAAAAAAAATCTTGTCAAATCAAACTAAAGAGCGCCCGGTTTCAATATCAGATAAGTTTGAAGTATTTAATTACTTTATGGGCAATAAACAAGTCCTAGTACTTGTTTCAAATCCATTCATATACCTCTAGATTAGATAAAATAAAATGAAGGTGTTAGAATTAGGATATAGACGACATTTTGCTACGAACCGATTGCTGGATTGACCAAAATAAACTGGTTGAGAAAATTGAAAATCTTATGTTATATTGACAGAATAAATGACAGCGTAGAGTATCATTATGATTCAAACGGTTCAATCTAACTGACTGACGATCTTGCATCAAAAGAACAAAGAAAATCGTACGCCTAACGCACTGCGAAAATAGTTGCATATTTAACCAATACAAACTAGCTATACCTACATCTGTTTGTATATGCGATGCTAGTAAAACAGCAACATCAGCTATTCTAACTTATTTGAACATTAAACTAACTATTTACAAGGGTAACATAACGACCGATACAAACAGTCTATAGGTAACTCAACTAATTCAGAACAGTACCAAATGGAAGCTTACTGCGATGACAATTAGAGCCAGCCCTTGGGTCACGCGTCATCCCGAAGGCAAAGGCCTAAAAACCGGGAGGGCTGACAATCTACGGAAGCACACAACTTGAAATTCTAGATTAGAGGCATTATGCCAAATTCCGAGCAACAAAATAAGAATCAGAATAATTAATTCCTTTTATGTGTTATAACTTGATCAGTACTAGTTTATAGTGTAGGGATGAACTAATATAGGATTTTGGGAAATTTTTACTTGAAATATAACAAAATAACATATATAGTAAAGTAAACTACATCCAGCTGTCGACAAATATCTTGCTTGTTCCGTCTCCATGTTGTATTAGAAAAAACACATAATTAGAACCAATCTAAAAATTGAGCACGAATTCCATAAAGCTTACGTTGCCTACGCATACACTTTCGGTACCTACTGCCTATCTAGATCGTTGACTGAACAAACATTACCAAGTCACGTTTCATTCGATTAATAATTTATTACTGAGTAACTGAACCATTGTTAACTAATTCACTGACGATTTAATGTACAGATATAAAACAAGGCTGCTGGTAAATATGTGTAAGCAATTATTGTTTTGTCAAAACAAAACCAACGAAAAACCGGGTAAATACAGATTCCCGTCCGTCTGATCAAAAGTAAGATACGGTGGAGTGACAAATATCTTAAACTTTTCCCGGCCTGCGTGGCTAGGTGGCGCTGTACAAAAATGTTATGTCCCGTATATGTAGTGTAGGAAGCAGTTTGTAATGCGAAGGCCACACCTGCAGGAATCTTCAGTCATTATTACGATAATCGGGACCTTGTATAGGGGAAGCCACGACCTGGCGCGAGCTTTCCCAAACTGTCCTGCAGCGGCTGACTTGAGCCCGTAATCGGTTCAGTGAGGTCAGTCTTCCAAACCAGCCACTGCAAATGTCCAGGGGGCAGACGTTCGATCAGGGTAAATGTAAGGATCATTAGTTTGTGTATAACACATTTATGTATAACACAAAAACATGAAAGTCACGATAGGATTTGCAAACTATAAGAATTTTAATCAAGGTAACACATTTAATTTCATAATTATTTATTCTACATAATTTTGCATAATTGAATATTCAAATATTGTTATCGTGATAAATTAATCTAACATCATAGAATCAAAACAGCCTTTCCGAGGAAACCGTAACTTGATTGAGAAATAAAACTGATATTAAGTCGCATACCGAGCTTTCTTAGACCTGCTGATAATATCCAAAGGAAATGGCTAAAATCACGGTCAGAATAACATTAACTCGATCCAGTTTCACCGAACACAAACTAGTTCATAGCTTATGATTGAAACATCCTAGTTGTGTCAGTACAGTTATAAAATAAGATAGAATTTGACGCAGTGGCTCAAGGTCCGGTGTTATGGCCGGAAATTATTTGGTTAAAGCGTTTTAAATGCTAATTTATAAAGAATAGCCCTTTAGGCTTTGCAGCGGCCGGTTGATCTTAGTATAGGTACGTGTGCACTTGCGTAACAGTAATAAGGCTGAATCATGTGTTCATGTTTTAATTTCTAGAATATACATATAACACTTCCATAAAATAAAGTTTTATTACTTGGGTATTTGGAGAAAATGTAATTTGTCAAAAACGAACAAAATACAAGACAACAATCTGTCTATAACAAAATGTGAAGTCGTGAAACTGAATTAATAGGAAATAATGTACGGCAAACATTTTATCTCAATTTCCGGCCCAAAAGGTTGACAAGCTCTGGCCACGCGCCGTCATCGCTCACTCTGATTGGCCGCCTCTAGGCGCGGCAAGCGAAAGTACTAACGAGGCAGAGGTAGCCAACCAGTGTCCGTCGTCATGGTGGTTGCTGCTCAGCGTCTGTGACGTGAATTGGATATGGCATTGTTGTAGAGGTCATGTGGTCAGCTTTAATCTAAATATTGTTAAGTTAGCCGTGTGGTTTTTACGTCTGTAATAGATACGGTGTATTTCAATGTTTGTTAATGTCGGTTCTGGATCTTACGTGATTTTCTAGTCCAGTAAATACTGAAAGGAAATATTAAAAAGTATTGTGTAAAACTATTGCATAGCTTGCATCAAACCAGTTTAATAAAAAGTAGCCTACAGATCACTGTACATTCTAAGTTATTTTGCGACTACTATTTTCTTTAATAACATTTTATATTTAATTTAATATATTTTCGGTTATACTTACGCGTTTTAAAATCTTCTCTTTAGAGGGCTCCGGAGTACCGCTGATATTCGCTCTCCAATACAAATGTTTCATTACTTGTAACATAATTTAGCTTGTCTTATTTATGATTTTATTGAAAGTGTAATTTTAGCACATGCTCTGATGATGACGATGTGAAGGCCACATCGTGAGAAAACCCGCATCCAGCAAGACAACAAGCTGGCAAGGGACATGCTGGTTTCTGCACGGAGTCACCTTCAATGTCGTAAAATGCATCAGGTTTTTATTTAGAAACGATGATTTCCATTGTTTTTTGGTGCACGACCTCCGGATCGGAAGGCCTAAGTGTCCCACCACTTGGCCACAGAGCTCTACGCCATAGACAAACAGCCATAAAACTACGATACTCGTGCAAGTGTGAAAGGTCTCTGGTTCATTACAAATTGGAATTGTGCAACGCTGACATTTCGCCCCCGGCTGTATGCATTTCCATTGCGATCCGATAACCTTTCTCGGACTCCGTCCTCTGATCTGAAAATTAGTTATGTGTTTTCTGTTTACGTGTTTCCTTGTGATTTTCCTGATAAACTGACTTAGTATTACTGTGGTACATTTCCTGTACCTTTTTTGTGCTATCGCCTCTCATTTATTACCTCAGGTTTGCTGGAATAAAACTCTATTCAGGCGTTTATTGTAGGCTTGCTTTATTTGTGCCGTGCAAATACTGTAAAATATTTACATGACTGTGTAGCAGCATCTAACTGAGACTACGTTAACCTAATGAAAATCGATAATCATTTTGTAGACCATTTGAAACGTCAAATCTACCACCTGTTCGGAATCGTTTCCAGCACACGAGCAGAAAGGCAAGAACTAGTATTTTTTACTAGGCTAGTAATTTTTTTGATGATCCTTTCAAACAAACTTAAATTATCTTCCAAATAAAAATATTATATCCTATATTCATTCACTGTAGCGAATTCATTTAAATGCTACGGTTTCTTATATAAGTAATCAGAAATTTTATGAAAAGCTTATTTGTTTTTCGGTTGCTTCGGTCATATACTGCTGTGAACTCTCAGTTTGATATGATAATGGGTGATTATAAGATTAATAAGGTTCCGGCATTTAGAGTAAGAACGCTAGTTCCTGATGAGGATTCTGGGTGAAGTGCGCTTCTACCTTTGGCTAAGGCCATATTATCATAACTTATCATAACTTGAAACCAGGTGAGATGAAGGCCAAGCGCTTCCCCGTCGTACGTCATTTTTGTGTAACTCCGCTTCCTTCAGGATCGAGTTTTTGTTTGTCTTATCTTTAAGGCTAAACACATGATAATGCTTATCTATTTCTCACATTACATTCGTGTTTACTATTCAAATAATCTAAATAGAAAAATTGGTAAGGCCCATCATTTTTAATATAAACATAATTATAAATACCAACGCAAATATGAGAACTTGTTCTAAAGCTATCGATTTTCCAATTAACATAAACTGCCAAGATTATTTAAATATGCTTACTTTTATTTCCTCGACGACATTTCTGATAATTAGGTATTTAATTACCATCACAGAATCTAATGAGTGTGAGCTCTGACCTCGCTCGATAGATTCTTCGTCCGTAATGAATAAACATGGAGATCGTGCAATCAATTTATTTTTATCGGTAAGAGTTTTCACACTATCCGATAACGTATCAGACGATATATTTTTTTGGTTCCCTACCCAAAGGCCTACGGGACACTATTGCTAAGCCTGTACCATCAGCCCGTATCTCGTTAACCGTAATAGGCTGACAGTTGTTATTTTTATAGAGTATGTTGCCGCTGTAACAACAAATTAAAAATGTAATAAATTTGAAAATAGAAGGGGGCCCATACAACATGACTTGATTTTTTTGCCTTAACAGGGCTTGTGGCTTAACACCTTTATGCCTCAAGTGGACGGACGCAATGCAGTGCCGTGTAGACTATGCTCTTTGTGGATGTGACCTACGCAGTAAGGCATTGTTATAGACAAGAAATGCACTTAACATCAGGTGGGCTACATGCTTGTTCCGTCTCCTAGTTGTATAAAAAAAACCGTATCGGTCCAATCGGTCCGTAGATAATCCTAATGCTTCCATTGTACATCGTTTATTTTGTGGTTGTAAATTAACAGTTTTAAAAGGAAAGACACAATATTTGGCAATTTTCAATAGACCTGATTATCCGTTCTTGAAAATTTACAAACAAACATAATATCAAACCGCCGCCGCCCGGATGAAGCCGCAGACAATAAGCTAGTTCTCTATATTTTCTAAGACTGCGGTCATCGGATGGCACCACTCTGCATTGCACAATGAAATATAATCTTCGGAAACTAATTAATGAGCATATTTTAATGATTATGAAGCGTTAAACTAACGGTTGACCTTTTAGATAAAATGTGGTCTAAACAATTTCATAAGACATTTGCAAGAATTGATATCTAGGTAGCATCACGTAGTTACAAGACAAATAGGTAGGTGGCGTTTCTGCAGGTCTACGCAGGTTAAACAGGTAATGCTTACTTACTTCTAGTCTATACCTTATTATTTTTCTACATTCTGTTTAGTTTCAATTTAAATAAATGCTCACCATGTATTCTAAGTAATAAGTTACGTAAAAGACAAACGGCTTTTTCCCTTTCGAAGAATTGACCTCTGATCACTCTCAGAGTAAGTAAAGTATAAACACAACCAACAAATGTAAAGTGTACCTATCCATCCACTGGTTGGTAAAGACCAGTAATTAACAATATCAATACCAATTACAAATTAAAGGTAATGTGGATGTACCACGCTGATACTAGATGAAGATAAATCTTTTAAGATTTTTTAGAAGGCCTTTTTTTCGTGAAAACATGAAGTATAAAACTTATTAAACGTATGTTTCGGTTGTTAGTTTATTAAACTTTCAACATTATTTCACTAAAAATTATTGTCACTCTCAAGTAGGCTTAAGAGTATAGCAACCTAAAATATCATACTCTCAGATCAATTCGAGCACGGATCATTTCATCAATGTCAAAGCAAGCTGACTGACTGTATCACTGTACAGCAGGCAACCTTATGATGCTGCTTCCACCGGAGTGCATAGCTAATGAGTCCAACGGTGCACAGCCGCGAAACAAACCTACAACCTCCTAGTGGATACAATGAAAGATAAGCCAGAACTAAATCGGTCAAACAACGGTCGTTTCCGTCACAGGAAGTGCTAAACTCTGTTGGCTTGACAATATCGTAGTGAGGCTTTTTGCATCTATGTACAAAATAAGGTTAAACCACGATTAGTGGTAGCTTTTCACAGATTATCCTTCTTTCTTTGGATTAAAAAAAACTATTTTCGTTAATAAAAATATAGAAGAAGCATTGAGAACCTCCTTTTGGGAAGTCCCAACATAAAGCGGTTGTTAAAATATCAAATAACTCGAAAATAAAATAGTAAACAAATCGATAATAGGTCCTAGGATATAGAAACGTTAATTAATTTCACACATCCTTTACAATTTACATATCATAAGCAAAAATTTAATTTAAGAACAAACAAGACAATTCGTAAGCATGGCAACACTGGAACCCGCGAATGTCTCAATGATACAGTTCACATGGTAGCATCCACTTGCGCAAGAGTGTCGATTGCCATTCATTCAGACCGTGTTGAAACACTATTATTGCTAATTGATTGTTTAATTTGAATATGTCGTATAAATAACCAATAAGCCGCCTAGTGCGAGTTAGACACGCACACCCAGGGTTCTGATCCACTTTTCGTGTAAGCCGTATAATATCACCAAAATATTAATGAATCTGGTAATACCATTTTTACGCTAGAGATTAACACGGAAATTCATAGTCATTATAGGGGTGCCCCAAGTGGACGATTCATGGTAATCTCAACTCGATGCATTTCATGTGGTATGTGATAATATATCGTCGCCTTATCGTGACTATGAATTCCAGTGTAAAGCGACGCTAAACGGTAATCATAATTCTTGCTTATGCAAAAATAATATTGAATACCTACCGATTTTAAGACACTATACCCTTTTTATTTTAATTACGCTGGTGCTATTTGAACTGCATTGAATTCATAGCAATATTTGTATAATATCTGTCATCTCATCTCCACACACCTCGATGATAATAACAAGATAGCGATTACTCGCGTTTCCTTGCTCTGAGGAGATCGAACCTGGTGTCTACGGATATCTCTTGCAAAGGCGAAGAGGACTGCGTAGTCTGATTAGTAAACGTAGGTATAAATATTCCGAAAAAAAATCAAAAAGTGAAATCTTACAGTAAACTTCTCCCCTTTCCCCCCCCCACCCCTCCGCTCACCCTTTTTGTTTTTTTTTCACAACATCTTGTGTAGAATTATTTATTTATTATAATCCTTAGTGTCTCTTTCAAATTAAATGAAATCCGTTGATAAATAACGCTACAGCAAACTTCCCCCCTTTTCCCCCCTATTTTGCCCCAAATATTTTTTTTAATTAATCATGGAACATGTGTGACAATTATCATCAAAATCGGTTGAAAAATGCGACCCGCCAACAGGTCGCATTTTCAACCAATTTTGAAGAACAAACAGACAGAGGACAAAAGCATTTTTGGTCAATCTAGAAACTGAGACGCTTCGCTCGCTCGGTCAATGACCCTATTGTTGGCACCCGTAAGTTCGGAACCCTAAAAATCATAAACTATCACAGGACGGGTGATTCTAATCAAAGGCATTCGTTAGTTATGCTATGGAGAGGATTTTGTTGTCTGCTTCTTTCTTTCCTGATACTATGAGAGACTTCTTCTGGTTCCTTGTGTCGAGCCAAGCGTACTCCATCTATGACCACATGTTGTCTTGTCTTCAGATAATGGACAAAGGCTTAAGATCTCTTGAAAATCCAAAAAAATCCGGTAAGAAATGTTGGTGGCAACTTCATTATAGGAATGCACGCGAGTTGGAATACATTATGATACGCGTAAGACTAGAAGCAGTCTCGTTGTGAAACCTCCATTCCTGCATAACTGATGAGTTTTGTAATAACATATCGCTATCTGTATGTGGATATCTTGCAGTTTTATTCATTTACATTGAATAAACATCGCTTCAGGACCACACTGGTTTTGAACAGCTTTATAAACTCATCATCATCTACATGGTCTTAACTGAAACCGGTTTAAACCATCTCAATAGGTATACATCTGCAAAATATTATAGGACATTCATTTCATACAGCGCCACTAGCCCCAAACGAAGCTTTTAATATTAATGTGTGAAATGAATGTCTACAAAATGTCCTAAATAAATTATAACACATAACACTATATGGGAAATAGATTACAGTTATAATGCAAAATATCAAGAAGTCATGAACAAAATCAAAATAAATCTCACAAATGTTGTGTCCACATTGGGAATCGAACCCACAACTTACAGTATAGAAGGCAGAAACTGAGGATGGTTACTGTTAGTGGTAACTAAAGTCTGCCAAGCGTAGTGAAAGTTATGGCTGGCAGATGAGACGGCTTGGAAGGCTGTGGCCTCTTTCTGTGAGACCGTATTGTTTCGGAAAGAGGCCGCCGAGCGAGATCGGGAGAGGGTAGATCCCGCTCGGAGGTGGCGGCGGCGGGGCACTGGCAACGGCCGCCCCGCACTGCCTGCCCCGAACAGGGGGGGCCTTTCGGGACTGCGTGGGCGATTGGAGCTCCGGCTCCGGCTGGTCAGTAGCGGACCCCGGGAGGGCGGCTGACACATTGTGGTATGTGCAGCCGTAGCACCACAAGTGCTGGGGGCGACTGTGGGTGTCGTTCCCGGGACGTGCTTTAAAGGCGATATGCGAGAATGGCACCGAAATGTTCTATAAAGAGTTGTCGGAGCCCCTCGACGTGCATCGAGGCCGGCCACCGGGTTGGTTTTAGTGAGTCGACTAGTCCGTCATCCTCACACTACCCTTTCGCGTCCCTCGGTGCGTTATCGTGTCTGCGAGCAGATGTCCCCCGTAATAAAAAAAATATTACTAAAGTAGCTCAGGTTAATTCAAAGAATAGTTCATACTATCAAAATAGCTGCGGTCTGCGACCAGCTTAAGCGTCAAGACTGAAGGCATTGTAAAAAAGCAAATGGCGTCTTGACACGGACTGAGCAATTAAAACCACACTTACAACTGTATCGCAGTAAAGGGTTACATTTATTCAGGAGGCGGCTGCAATATCTTAGACGACCTTACGACTCCACTGGCGGGGTTTTTTTAGGAAGCAAGCGCCACCTGATGTTAGGTGTAACTTTTGTCTATATCAAAGCTTTGCTGCGTAGGTCAGAGAATAAGATCTACGCTGCACTGCAATGCAAATTTGTGGCAAGGTGTTAGGCCTCATGTGCTCGTAATTTCACCAGCAACCATAGCCTTCAAACCGAAACACAGCAATGGTGTTTGGCGGTCGAAGTAAGTATCGTGGTAGTACTTTCCTGGACGAGCCTTCTCTCAAGGTACTCTACTACTCTTAAAATGAGTTGAACGGTTTTCTAATATCAAACTCTATCGGATTCGAATCCGCAGCTTGCAAATAGTAAGGTCAAATAACGGCGAGATTGCATTTGGAGAATTACGTAGGAGTTGTCATCATTATCTGGGGATATAAAATGTAATATTTATTCAGGTACATTTTAATGTAGCCTCAGATATCGCGAAGTATTATCGGTGTCTGATTCCATATTCCAAGTAGTCCAAACATGGGTGTATATCTACTCGGATTGTGGATAAAACGTTCCAGAAATATTTATTCGTTATTACTGGTAGCCCTTACGATATCTACCTTGGCTGTCATTTAGGTACTCACTTATCCCTAATACTGCGCTCACCCTTCAAGCATTGAGATGCTTAAAAGCAGGCCTACATAGACTTTTTCTGGCTGCATATTGATGATTAATGATGATAGGTACCAGCATATTTCACACTTGTTTCGAAAAATGTAATAGTTAACGTCTATTTTTCGTGATTCGCTTGTTTAAAATTTGACAGCTCTCATGCAAGCGGAGGGTAGTTGTGAAAACTAATTTCCCTTCTCGAGGATAGCTCCCAAGCTCCGTCCGCCCGCGACACGCGGCTGGAGCAACCCCGCCGTCGGGGGTAATGATTACATAATTACAAGTCAAAAAATACCCGTGATTTGTTAATTTAAAACAAATCCCGGGTATTTTTTGACTTGCTTTTTTCCTTTGTCATAATGCACAAACCATTTTAATTCGCGATTTAGAACTGAAATGCTCCGCCTAGAATGAAATTCCAGTGTCGGTAATAATAATGTAATCTCAAAAACACTTTGCATTGCGGTCAACACGGCATGGTGTAAACACTAAACAGCCCGCATACACTAATAAACAGACCAACCTCAGACCATTTACATTCTAAGTGCATCTGTGCAGCTTGACTTACATACACAATTGACACTGCTAATCTCTATATGAAAAACAACATGTTCGTCCGTGTATACCTGTGTGCTTTACAAATACACTGTAAAACCCTGATGTGTCGGGGCATGTCAGTATAGGACGTTTGATTACCCAGCAGTAGGCTGCTGAGGCTTGCGATCTCCGGCCGTCTCGATTCTAGTCTTATTCTAGTCGTGTACCGATATGCGAAAACACAAGGAAACCTTTGGTTGAACCATGTAATGCAATGCAATTAATTCAACTATGTGCTGCAACAGAAAGTGTTTTTTTGTAAATTTTATATGTCTCATTTGATCTCTCAATACAAATCAAGATTTAATTAACGATGACGCTAGCTTGTCTAGAATAAAAATCTACTTATATACGACTTCAGGACACCCAAACTAATAAATAAAGCCTTACCTGCAACATTCACAAGCAGAGTCATGGGTAAGGCTAGTCAAGCGATGATAACCAGGTCATGGAATAAACAGATGCGTTGGTAAGTACTTTATAAACCTGAGATAACAATATTATCTAAGCTGAGACAAGGAATGTAACGGAATTTAATATGAACTACTGGAGACAAATTTGATAGTGAGGAAGGTATACTAGCTACTGCTACGTATTACCTGATGAAAACAATCTTACGATCTATCCCGATATCCAGATATAGCCAGGGATTCCCTTACTCGGGTAAGGGAATCCCTTGCTTTTAATGGGTTACGTCTGAATCGTCACAACACCTTTAAAGGTCCGACCGTGTGGTCCCGCCGAATTATTTTGTTTGAGTGTTTGTCATGTTCCGTCGGTGCGCGGGAGAGCCAGTGACTTCCGTTAAACCTCTATCTATCTACCTTCCTCTGGCCTAGAGGTCTAGAATTCTCCACCGGCAACATAGATAAACATATATTTTTTATTGCACGAAGGGCAGGGGCTTGGCACTCATTGATTTTTAAGTTACAATAAGGCCGAAGGTGGAAGCGCACTTCACCCGGAATCCTCAACAAACTATGAAAAACTGCCTATCATACCTCTCAATGCCGGAACACAACAATTTAATAATTGTTGTTGTGGCGTCAGGATTAGGTAAGATGGTGGTAGCTAGCCAGGCGGACTCAAACAAAGTCCTACCATCAAGCACAATATCGTATAGTTCTAGGGATCGAACCCGGGACCTCTGGAGACCTGGAGACCTCTGTGGTCTATTGGTTCGACAACCGGTAGGTGGTGCGGCAGCGGATATGTGATATATCAGTAATAGACAAGCCTGGCTACTCTTTGAGTATCTTAATGAGCATGTATTTCATATCATCATTACGAGAGCAGGTCACAAAGTCACAGTAAAAAAAATCTCACCACATTATGCTTATTAGAAATTACGAAAATTAGCATGTTAATAGTTGATCAGTTTTCGTAATCTCAGCCAGTAGAAGTAATGGCCAAACATAACCTTCCGCGGCGGTGATGTATGTCTGACCCGTGCAATATTTCACGCTCATGTGGGAGTTCAGATACATGTTAATGCATCGGAGCCCACGCGTCCTTTTAACGAGGATGTGTATGGAATGGTTGCGTAGCTTGGAGCTGCCGGATCTTACGGTGCTATAATGTCCTGTCGCTTGTCTTCTCATCTCTTACTTAAATACATAATAATGCAGCCAGTGTCTCGGGCACGCTTCTACTTCTACTACCAATTAAGCTGTGAGGTCAGTTGGTAAATTTCGGCGCTTTTTGGAAAATATACCTTTATATTTGTAGTGTGTAATGTAATCCTGCGTTGAATGTCCTTTTAATAAAATAGTCTTACCACCTTTTATAGGCCTTCCTTAGGGTCTTATCTGTGAATTTTCCAATTCTCAGGTAATGTGAATTGCTATATTGCTATATTTTATGTAACGACGTGTTGCAAAATAATTTGGGGAAACTAATAGGTTTGTCAAATAAATACGTGAGTAGGAAATCCACCAGGTATCGTACTGAGAATAATCGATATTTCATAACTCAAATACACGTAACAGTTAGTATTTGCAAGAATGTCGAACGGCTTTGACCTTAAATATTACTGTTGGATGGCTGAATCAAATGATTCAACATTATAAAAAAGCCGAAAGGAAAGCAGTTTTATAGTGTTTACCAACTTCCAAAAAGGAAAAGGTAATTCCTCACGACAGCGGCGTAGCCTAGTAATAGTAAAGTAGTAGTAGTATAGGTATTATTTATTTAGATTGAATATGTGTAACAATATATGCATTGAAATATTGTACATTATTTTATTTTTAAAAGTATAGGATACCGTAAGGTACTCAATTCAGGTCGTAGTTCTCAAGATTCGCCTGGGCAAAGATAAGGTTTACGATGAAACACGCCGAGCCTTCCCAAACCTGGCTATAACTCTGTTCTAGTGACGTCACGTTACCTTATCCTGAAACTACCCGCGAATGCCAGAGATTCCGAACTTTATATCGACTTACGTGACGACGGAAGTCATAAAAACGTTTAATCGACTGCCTTTTTAAAGCCATAAGAATAAATAAGTCTGGTTAATGGTTTTTCATAAAGGCATGTCGACATGTGTTGTTTGGTGAAATTAAATCATGGATTTTAGGGGGTCATAAGATATACCGGGTCTGTAGCAATTAATTTAGCTTATTTTTTCGTTATATAAAATAAGACAGACCAGTACTTTCACTCTCCCATACAAACGTAGTTGGTGGTTCATTTCGAAATTGCACGTCAGAACCAAAAATCTGCGGTACTCAGAACAGATCTCTGTTCTGAGTACCGCAATAAATCTCAGAACAATGTCGGACCTTGCTTACTTTTCAGATTTTAAAACAGGCTATTACATTTTTTTAAATCGATTCCAAAACAGCCATAGGTGAAACCTTAGATATACATGTTGGGAGAAATAGGCAGTCTGAATTTAGAAACTAGACTCGCTATGGTCAAGAACTGCAAATAGCGTATTTGATCATTCGACTCCTATCTTACTCTGCATCAAAATTTCTCTATGTAATTGTAGCGATCTCCCTCGTTAACAAAGCTAGCAAATATGGCGTGCCACGTATGGACCAAAGGCTAATGAAAGGCGAATTAGTTGGGACGTATATGGCTCCTGGCCCACGCCTGTACCACGGTAGGAGCTAACGAGGTTATGCAATTTAATCATCTTGATGGTAAAATAGATTGTACAAAGCTAATAATTGTATTACTTTCAACTTAATGCTTCTCAACGATATGTTTGAGATCGCTATCTCAAAGCCTAATTAATAAGCCTTTTGACTCCGATTTGATTTCATTTGAACTCAAAAACTATTTATGATAAAAAAACTTGTTGGCTTTTTGTAGGCTTGCTCCGTCATAGGCCTGATTCTTACCTGTGTAAGTTTTCAGGTCAAGTGCTAACTCATTAAAAAAAACTCCGTTGAAAAATAGAGTTTGTAGTCACTAGTCACTACCGAGATTACACTTAGTACTCGCTAGCTTACATACTTATTCCATGAAGGTTAAATGAAAACTCAAAATGTACAATTCTAGAGTAGACAATAAATTCAGAAGTCGTTACTCCTTACAAATTTAGTGTATCGAATCCAATCGCTTGTTACTCTGCTTGTAAAACCATAAAACAATCTCAAATCGTTTACAGAATCCGTGAATACAGATAAAAACTCGTGGAATCATAGAAAAAATATCGTAGATGCAAATAAAAACCAGTGATGCGTCACAAAATGAACAAACAGCCAAATGGGAGGGTTTTGTAGTTTATGGTCATGCTCTGTTAACGTTACATAGTCTATGGTCAGATATGGCGGGGGTCAGTGAACTCTTTGGAGGCGAAAACTAACATTCACTATGAATATTAACGTTATTAACTGGCCCAAATTGCCTTCAATTATGCTTTGAATTAATTTATGTGTATTCATAAGAACTATATTTTAGTGATTGATTTGCGTAGTGGTTAATGTGCATCATAAATAATAAAGATCATTTGGAAATAAAAACCTTGATTCTAGTGTAAAAAATTACATCTTTATTCAATAAAATGTACAATTACACTATCTATGTACAAAGGAATCAGCCAGATTACCTAAGGACTGTTACAAACGGCCTTAGGCCTATACGCTTATATATAGGCCTATATATGGAAATAAAATATGAGAGATAAATGCCACAAGAAGCTACGTATGTTGTCAGAGAACAGGTTTCTAAGATTTATCAGATTATATCAAAGGGTTATAAAACTAGAATGTAAGGCTACTGGCATTTTGCCAGTTCAAGTTAATTTCAACAGTAAACGTATCCAGAATACGAATAAAAACAATTGAATATTGCAAGAAATGTTGTGCAAGTGACGTGTGTTTGTAATGTTAACTGAATTATGAAATTTACAAAATATACAGCTATCAATATTTGCGTTGCGGTATTATTTTGACTTTGTACTTTAAAACTTTCCAAACAAGAAAAACGTCTGAAGATCTGTCAACAGTCTTTAGTTAAACCAGAAGTCTTTTAAATTTTTATTTTTTTTAATTAGATTTGAAAAATCTTCTGGCTTGCAATGGAATTTCACATAGCTAAGTTCGACATTCTCAGCTACAGATTACAAAACTTCATAGTAAATAATTGATTAAAAACCAATGAGTCTGTGTGAAATAGTATAATTTAAATGAAACAAACTAACGGGGAGAGTGTAAACCGAATAAACAATTTGTAAAGGCTACAATTGCATGCTAGTACAATCAGCACTACAGTAGCAACTGTTAACGGAGTCGTTTTTTGTGAGATTTAAATTTGTACTCGATGTTACAATGCATCATGATTATAGGTTGTCAGGCGTTGTAAATTAAACCAGGTATCTAAGCCCACTACTGGTGTTCCCATCACACTATTTTCAACTTTAAGTACAATAGTGATAAGGTAGTCGAAGAAGAAGCATCATTAGGTTAAGCCAAATTGGATTTGAATGATTCTAATGTATCGGCTGGGGTTTAACAGGTTTTTGAAATAGAAGTTGCTACTGTTGAATTTAATGCGGTGATGCAAGTTACGGTGAAGGGAATAACAAATGTTGACAGGTGTATAATTAATATTCAAATAATAAATATGCATATTTGAGTGTAAAATGACTGCAAGGTATTTGAAGGTAGACGCCGGCGGGGCGTCGTCAACGGGAAGTGAAATTTTGTGGAATAGGCGCGTATTAAACGACGATTCAGTGGTTTCACGTAGCTGCTTGTTTCTAAAATTTGGTTGGCTGTATTGGAAATAGAACCAAAGACATTTAAAGTCGATCGGAATCCGGAACACAGTAAAAAAGTAACTGTTACCTTTATAAACTTTCATAAGATGCGATGAGATGTGAGAAGTTTATTACATTATTCTTTTTTTCCGAAATACGTGCCGAACCTCCTTAGAGAAATAATATCTAGCCTTTTACTTGTTATTCCTTTCCGGAGGTTGTGGGTTCAAAACCGCTCGTGCACCAATAAACTATCCGGTTCTTCGGATAATTTATTTGTGCAATTAATATGCTCTGTGCCAAGTATCAAAATGTATGGCTAGTATTTCGCCAAGCGGCGATGGGTTTGCAACATGATGTCATGTATTGAACATCTTCAACAATTGCTAAGCTAGTTGCTAAAACCGTGGGCATGTACTGAATGTAAGGTTAGAGGGGTCTCTGACTACCTCTCGAATGTTAACGTGTTTATTTAGAATCATTTATCACACACAAAAACGTGAAAATATTTATATTGGTATGTTATTACATTTTGGAAGGCAGTGCTTATATGTGATGACTCTTACACTGTTAATAACCGAATTTACGACAACAATCCGGTTTTTTGGCTTGGGAAGTCGGTACCAGCATCAAAAAAATATGAATTTCTCTCGTAGGTGTACAAGATGCTGAGGAATGACGCCTAAATTTCCAATATACAATCTCTGTTCGGAACATGCCGAGGTTAATACGACCAATTGTATCAATTTCTACGGTCAGGTCCACAGAGGCCTAAATCTTACACACTTCATAGTTTTGTAGCAATTGTACCGGACACTGTTATTGCATTGTTTATGCGAAGTAATTAGAACAAGTTTATCATACACTTGTTGCTCAATTTATGTCGCGAAATATCGAACAATATGCAACATTGAACGTCATGCCAAGCACGCCTTATGTAGGTTTATTAGTCTTAAATAACGCTTTTATACCGGACAATGTATTTTCAAAATGAATGAGAGATATTTTTACTTTGCACAGACCCGAGTTCTTATAATGTGTGTAAGCTTTGATCTATGTCTCGGGTCAACCCTCGTTTTGCAATAATGCAAACCCTCACTTCCCATATGGAAGCACTCATGGTATCTACCATCAGCAGTCCATCCGCCCTTTTCATGTACCTATTTGAAATGTGTCTGTCGTATTTATTTATTAAAAAACAGTTGCCTGACCGCGCATGATCAGAATGATTTACTTGATCAATAGTGTGCTTGTTTTATCATGAACGCGGTCTGAATTCTAAGTCTTCTTACTCAAAGTCATGTAACTATGACTGCTGAGCTTTTTAACCTAGTGTAACGGCTATTTATAGATACGATGGTGCCAGTTTCAATAATGTTTATTCATTGTTTCTCCAATCAGCTCTAGTTAGTAGTTTCATCACTCAGTCAAAGCCCTATTCATACTCTATCACGTTGTTATATTTACCTCTACAGTCATAAACATTCATAAAGCACGGAATCATCTCAAGATTACAGTTTAACATCGAGCTCATACAAGTATCAATTATGTATGAATTTACGCTCTAAATAGAATACGTAATTGCAACAATTATATAATTTCGGTGAGAGGTAAGTTCACTGTTATGTGGTTGTAAGTTATAACCGCTCAATAACTGTAAATTACTCTGGATGCCTGTATAATAGTAGGAGGAGTAAAATATGTCCCTGCGGAACTCTAAAACGAAAACAGTGACCACGCCACCGCTACGATCGCAATAAAGCACAAACCCTACCATTACTATGACATTCGCGAGCTCACATTTAGAACATAGAAAGATACCTATCGGTTTAAAAATTTCACCGCGCGCGTATAGCCCACGATCCCGGAACTTTCTCCCATCATAAATATTTAAAAACGAACAGCAAAAGTAAAAGTTCATAATTGTCCACATATGCCAATCTGACATAGGCGCGACTCAGATCTCAAAAGCGATATACTCGAATCATATTTGCGCTGTTACTTTATGAGTGTCCATAAAATTATTAACGCCGTATTAAGTACCTTCTCTGATCGCTGTTCAAGATCAAATTTTTTTAGTTGAATAAACTGGATTAAAATTCCGGTTTCAGTTACACTGTAAGCATCAAAATATTTGCGTGTTCAACCGTATAAAATTTGAAAAACAATGCGTCTGGACTCCGGGCCACTTCAAATCGAGGGCTCCAAAATCCATCCATCAAAACACTCGATCCAAAAAGTGGTTCTACAAAACCAGAACCGGCTACACATACATACCTCGTCTGTAGGAGCAACAGCCGGCATGTGGCCTACAGTATAACCCAAGGTCGTTGTTGTACCGCTTTACAATTTTATTCCTCTCTTTTTTGTATTACCTTTCTTCCTTCCCGAATCTTTAACGTCTTAACTGCCAACGCCATAGTTAACCTTCAACTTTGTTGTATCGTTATTAAGTCCACTTTTTTCCGCTTTGATCCGCTCGGAATTCCAAAGGTCGCGCAGGCCATGTGTTGTGTTCTTTTTTTGCCAATGCATTTTTCGGTCGTATGATAGGTTCAACTCGTTTCGTATTCCTGGAAGCGAATCTGGTTTCTGCATCGATTGTTATCACCAGAATCATCCCGTTTGAGATTATGAATTAAATCGCAGCGTTACTTGCTTCGCTGGCTTGCCATCTGGGAGTGGATCTTATTTCGTTACAATATACTGTAGTTACTGGATAAGAGGGCATATGCCTAAGTAATGTATTTGCGACATATAGTTTGGTAAGTCTAGGCACGGTTGGAATGTAGGCAAGCGCTTTATTTGGTGCGTTTTTAGGTCGTCTACTAGAGCTATTAACGGACATGGTTGAACTAAGTTTTACCGTTGACTATCATTATTTTACTAACTATTCTACGCAACATCGTGGTGTTAGAAATTCATCTTTGTGACATTTTATAACAAACTGTTGAAAAATACTTACAAGTACGATGACTTAGTTCGTTTGGAATAATATTTCATTCTAACATATCAGATGATTGAGCATTGCATAAATATTTTACGCATAAATGAATTTGTTGAATATATATATATATATATATACAACAATTATAAACATGTAGATGTAAATACAATCGCAGTTTGAATATTTAACGTTTAATTTGACAAGTAAGCACATATTCAGAATGATTGATTCTGTATAACCTTTAGACCATCTGTGGGATTATACAGGCCATAACTAAATACTAAACACTTATGTACTTTACTTTGTACTAATGTTAGCAGTTACTTGTGTTAAGCAGCAACAATTGCTAAGATAGTCATTCTTAGCAGTTGTTGCTACTTAACACATGTTTTTCATCAAATGTATTTATCTAGTCTGTCTTAGATTCCCATGCTTTCGAAATCCTTCATCATTGACCAAAGATGTGTTGTTTATGGCCATCTCCACGTTTATGACTTCATACCACGAGATAAAATTTACGATTCAGCAACGTGACCACATACATTTACTCCATTTTAAATTCTATTTCAGTTTTATGTGTGTCTTGACGTCTTTAAATTTCCTAAACAAGTCAAATTAATACTTAGTAGCCAATTAATTAGAACGAATTCATTTATTTTTATTTATATCTATCGTGGACATTTTAAAGTACGCTGTTAAAATCATAGGTGTTTTTAAATTGTGTACATATTTCAGATTTTATTTATTTGCGACATTATAACAAAGATTGCTCATACAAGGCAAGTCACAATTTAACATTTACATAAAATATGTTGAACTTTAAGGTAAGTTAGTAATAGATATCTAGTTCGAACAAATTATCAGATAAAGTTAAATGTCAAAAAAAGTGTACATAAGTACAAAGTAAAGTACATAAGTGTTTAGTATTTAAGTTATGTCACAGATGGTCTAAAGGTTATACAGAATCAATCATTCTGAATATGTGCTTACTTGTCAAATTAAACGTTAAATATTCAAACTGCGATTGTATCTACATCTACATGTTTATAATTGTTGTCGCGTGGGCCGGCTGTTTCTCTATCGTCATTACAAAGTTGATTGAAATCAGCGATAGCTTTAATAACATCTGAGTCGCCGCTTTGACAAGAAAGCTGTTTCAATTTTTGTCTAACTTTAAGAACAACTTCTACTTGCATGTGGGCCTCCAACCAACAACAGCTACTTCGTCGTAAAAGTCGAATTAGTAATTATTATAAGATGGGCAGCAGCATCCACGTGAATAGTTGACACCATTACTTCGATTACCAACCCGACTACCAACCGTAGTGATAATGGCTATTCTATTGTATTATTTGAGGAAAATACTCGTATACTTAAGTTGACCAGAATGTAGATGGTAAACAAGAGGAATTCCGCAATCCCTACCATTGGACTCGCCATCGCCGCGAGTTTACGTAAAGCTCTAATTTACGAGTAAACACTTCCAGCCTTCCACCGTTTCTCTCACGTTTTCCACGTAACGTGGATAATTAGCCGGCATAGCATTGAACTCTCGGTAGCGGGTTCGATGCCCGTTTCACTTTTATCTTAATCAATGTGTTTTTGAACTATTACAAAAATATTTTGTGTATGTAATAATTTAATTTAGTTTGTACCGTGTCGGAATCGACACCCCAAATCATCCCGCGGGTATCGTAAGAGCCGATTTGGGATCTCACCAGTAGTATTTATAGTAGCATTACACTCACAGTAACTTACTTATTTGTATAATCTTCTTGACTGTGATCACCAATATGCATGCCAAGCGTCTTTTGGAATAATGGATTGTCTATGTAAATTCAGAGTTGTTGTGAAACATTCTGTAAAAAAATAACCAACTTGTCACTGATTTACGAATATAAAATCCTGATATGAATGCAACAGAATGCATTAATCCGATTAATTAATGCGGTTGACATTTTCGGTCTCCGCCGAGTGCAGGAAGAGTGGAGGTCGACTGCTGACATTCACCGTCAAGGATTCCGTGTGTGCGCAATATCTTAGGTATTTTGTGATGAACGCTAAAATTTTCCGAGGACGTACCTATTTTTTCAAACTGAAAACTGAACCTAAGGTTTTTTTTTTCGAGGATATGTATGATATATAATACTATGTCATCGTGTTATCGAAACACTAGCGTTTTATCATCGATCCTGAACTATATAACATATATTAATTTCAAAGCGAATGCTACAGTATTGTGAAAGATATGATCGTTGAAGCTAAGCCATAGACTCTTAATTGGAATGTTCGGTAAATAAGGAGTACATACAGACATATAGAGATATAGAAGGTGCGTAGTGCGCACTGAACCCGAAGTCTTCATTATACTGAAGAATTGGTGTGTTCATGGAGATTGCTGATAATATCGGACACCTTTTTTTTATACAACTCGTAGACGGAATAAATAAGCAAACAGCCCACTTTAAACCGTAACACAGCAATGCTGTTTGGCGCCCAAAATAGGTTTGGTGGTAGTATTTCCCCGGACGAGCCTTTTCACAAGGAGCTCTACTTCTCTTGAGGATGTGTTACCAAAAGTAGCATTGTTGGTTAACCGAAAACTTGACTGTGCTCTGCGGAATGCTTAAGACGCTGTGGACTTTAACTGACCTCTCAGCTCAGTTGGTAGTTAGTAGCTCAGATGCCTTCTGCGCTGTAATTTTTGTTTTCGATTCCCATCTGTTACAAACATTTGCGTGATGAACATAGATGTAAAGTTCTATATATTGGTTATCATAAGTATGTGTTTACAAAAAATTGTATCAAGTATTCTATCCGTAATCTAGTTACCATATTGCTGCATATTGTTACAAGCATTGCTTAGCTTGGGACTAGATGGCGCTGTGCAAAAATGATTGGCCCGTATTATTAATATTTATTATTAGGATTTTTAGAAAAAAAAACCATCGTGTATGTCTTTGCCTTTGTAGAGCGTATCACCACACGCTTCTGCTAAGTCAAAGCCTGCCAAGTATCCAAGGGTTGATGTGCTTTACTTACTTACTCCTCACTTTCTCTGACTCAGCGACCCGAAGTGAATCTTGGCCTCCGATACACGATTTCTCCAAACTCCTCGATTTTGCGCAGTCTGGCACGGCAGCTGGCAGCTGTGTGAAATTATCACGCAGATCGGCTTCCATTTCGTCAATAGCGGGCCCCGGGGCGGGCGACTGGTCTTCGTCCCGAGAGTAGACTTTATTTACAGTCTATTTTATTTGAAATGGATCAGCTCTTAACTTCAGAACTTGCTCAGGCAACTCTGAAGTCTACGATGGAACGAGCGTACCCAGAAGGCGCCTATTGATTCTGTTCTTGGTACTACAGTACCTACCACATGCTGACTGATGGGTACAGTACAGACTGACAAGATCATAATAAATGTGGCCAAAATAGGAACGAACGTAAATCCAAAGAAAAAACGTGACATTCGCAGTTTCACGAAGACACTACCGCCCCCATGCTTGGCAGGATAGCAGCTGTGTTGATGATGAACCGGTCGGCCTTTTCCATGTATCCCTAGGCTATCCTTACCGATGTATTTAACTATTCCTCGTCCTAAACATTCAGTCAACATTCAGCAGATCCGATTTTTGTTAATGTTATTGTTAGGAGTTCGGAAATAAATCCCAAGTGAAACCGGGACAGTCCACTAGTCCATAAAGCATTTGTTATTACCATCAGATAAGAGCTGAATAAAAGTATAGCTCATTGTCATACAAATTTTACAAGCTACTGTATCACCCTTTGAACCTGAACCTTATGTTATTCAAAATAAGGGTGTTGTGTTCTATTGTTGAAGCGCCAATTCCGTTATCTGTGCCACAGAATACTTGATAGGTACTACGTGAGTAGAAAGTGTCTCGATGTCGGGTGGCCATGACTCGGGGGTAACTAGGACAGTCCCCGATAACTGATAAAGATAACAATGTTGCTAAAGTAATAATCATTTTATGACGAGTGTTTTCTTTATCAGTGTACACAACATTGTATTTTTTAACTAAATGTACCTCTTGCATTTTTCTAGCCACTGATAAATTTTGACAATATTTACGTATCTGTTCTGGAAGCCTTGACATCATTTCACAATCCAATTTGTGTCTTAATTTTTTAGCACTACGGTTCAAATTGCCGTTTCAAATCAAAGCCGGCTGCGTGAAGTTGCTATATTTTCTGTGTGACTCATCTAATTCTAAATTAATACGAAACTGCGTAATAAAAATGCCAACAGACCACGTTTCTGTCCCACACGAGACGTGACCATTCTAGACAAATGCTGTGAACTATTGCTAGGTACTTTAAACCTATAAAAAAAGGCCGCTTGAAATGAAAGAGTGAGATAGCGTGCAATTTTGGCGTAACTTAGAGAGACACTCGTATGTGCGTCATTTCACAACAAGTAAATACAAAATACACACAGTATAATACAAACCTTAAACAAATCTGAGTAACGGATCTCAAGTTAAAGCAACTAAATCCACAAGTATCCTACTAACGCAAAAATAATAAACAGAGATTCCTTTGTCGCTACACTCTTACCAAAGTGATTAGAGCACATAAACGGGTGTTTACATTTTTACGTATATTTTACCATCACTTCGTGACGTTTGCTCGCAGGTTCCAGTCTGCCCGCGACCACGGTAAAACTGTCTGGATAAATATAGTATAAATATACATATCAACGATCGTGACGTCGTGGTTGTCATGTGTCAATCTTTAGTCAGTTACCTGAATTTGTTTTAAACAAACATTTAATTTTATTTATAAAAACTTGAGCAAGACCGTTTTGCTAGAAGTTGTTTGTAAGTATATGTTATTTGGTATGCGTCCTAAAGTCAATCGTATTCCCCTAGAAAATGCCCCGTTATGTTAATAATCATGATAAACATGAAACAAGAGAACGTTATGAAACTCAAACCTTGTGAAATGAAATTTAATATGACGATAAAGACGAAACCTATGAACTACGAACGAGTTTACAATTCTTCCTAGTTTCTTTACTAATTTCGTGATGTTCTTGCTGTTTTGGTTGGCCTTTTTTTCGGGATTATCGGTGATTATAGGTATTACTGTTATCATCATACAATCAAGAACTAGTTTCCTAAGGTTGTCTGGAGGAGACGCTCTTGAGCGATAATATTATTGTATCGCACCATTGCACTGTCAGCCTTTGTTTTTATTTGTCCCTTGCTGTTTTGGTGAACAAAACCTGTAATAAATAATTTTCATTAATTCGTTCATTAAATCATGCTTTTCCGTTATTTAGTCATACAACCAACACACCAAGACAACACTGTCCCACTGCTGGCTAGGCTATGGTCGCCCTTTTCTTATATTCATATCTCTAGCTCCATTAGAGAATTGGCAGTTTGGTTATAAGGCATCCAAATCAAACCCCGAAACACAGTTTTCCTGCAACAATTAAATTATTGCAGGAAATTTTCATGTCCATTATAATTTCAAAGCGTAGGCACATGGTCTACAACAATGCAACCATTTCTCCGGGGCGCGTGCGCAGTGATAGCGACAACATCGAATTTATTGACTCCCCAGTATCACTGCAAACGTATTCTATATTAAATTGATCCTTATGCTACTGATAATAAGGTCCAATGCATCAGGTTTTTATGCTTGTCGCTAAGGAATGTCGGTGAGCTTATGATGTTTGACTTAAATATTGCCCCTTGAATTTAGTACCGAAATATGATTAGGTCTTAACCGCGTTTTAACCACCTCTGTGGTATAGTGGTTCAACCCACCTATTTCAGATCCAGAGGTCCCGAGTTCAATCCCCAGTGGGAGCAATATTGTGCTTGGTTTGCTTGGTGGTAGGATTTTGTTTAAGTCCGCCTGGCTAGCTACCACCATCTTACCTAATTCTGTCGCCATAATAAAAGTTCTTAAAAAATGTTGTGTTCCGGCTTCATTCAGAGGTAAGATAGCCAGTTCCTCAGTTTGTTGAGGATTCCGGGTGAAGTGCGCCTCCACCTTCGGCCTTATCTCAACTTGTTACCAGGTGAGATGAAGACCAAGCGCTTCCCCGTCGTACATTAAAAAAAAGGTCTTCAAGCTGTTGCTGTTGAGTGAAAGTTTAAAGTTCGGCCTATATTATATTCTGTGATACAACATTGTAATATAAGATTCGAGCCATTAATTGATCACTGCAGCTCTGAACTAGGTCTGATCAGAGATACGCATGTGGGACATGGGGTGTTGAAGCCTATAAGACTGATGGTTGGAATGATTATAAATTATTGTGACTGATTCATAGGAATAAAAAGAAAGTGCTTTAAATTCTATTCTATCCCATTTCCAATAATAATAAATGTGTTTGTTTGTCAATGTTTTTTACCTCCCACTTTAGCTTGGTCTTTGAAAGTTTCGATATCCTCGCTCTGGAAGCACTAGATTTCTCGGTCACACATTGGGCTTAGTAAAACTTTAGCAATAGAAATTCGTTCGTATCGATAATTTAGGATTCAACACGTTAAAAATGAGAGTTAATATGCATTTTCTGAGAAGGCTCGCTCCATCGTAGACCTCACTGTCAACAACTGACGTCCCAATTAATTGTTATATTATATAAAGCCATCAGTGTCCCACTGCTGAGCAAAGGCCTCCGCCCACTCCCTCCAGACTTCCCGATCTTGGGCATCATTCCTCCAGTCTTCGAGATATACGTCTAGCTCATCTCGCCATCTGCGCTTAGGTCTGCCGCAACGCCTCCTGGCCGGGTTTGGGTGCCACTCGGTGACCACCCTCGCCCATCGTTGAGTTGACATATTTAAGCATGGCAGCTTTTAGCGCTACATCCAAGATTTGCGTTATGGAACGCAGTTCAGCTTTACGTATTCTATCTGTACGTTTGACACCCAAGATGCTGCGTTCCATTGCACGTTGACAAACTTTAAGCTTGGACTTGAGAGCGTTGGTCAAAGACCATACATTAGAACGGGGAGGATGCATACGTCCATTAGCTTTCGCTTGAGGGAAAGTGGTAAACTTCCCTTCATGATGTCTCCCATGGACCAGCTCTTCTTTGGCTCTTCCAGGCATTTTCGGTTCGCCGAGCGACTTCCTTTTGCTGCCTGTCCTCGAAAGAGACTAATTGGCCCAGGTAAACATAGTCTTGGACGTATGCTAGGTCTTCTCCATCCACCGTTATTCTGGTCTTTGCGCGGTTAGACATGACCTTGGTCTTTGCCCTGTTCATTTCAAGCCCAACCTTGAAGCTGGCAATGCTGAGATCTTGTAGCATGGTTTGGAGTTCTAAGGCTGAGGATGAAAAGAGAACGATGTCGTCTGCAAAGCGGAGGTTTGTTAGCTGCACTCCACCGACATCAATACCCTTCTCAACCCAGCCAGCTGCCAGCTTCCGAAAAAATGTCTTACAGAGTGCAAGTAAAAAGTTTAGGAGAGAGTGGGTCTCCCTGTTTAACTCCCCTTTTTATATTAAACGATGGTCCGGGTGCGTTTAATTTTATCGAGGCTGTGCTGTGATTAGTGTGCCAATAAATTAAATCTTATAAAAAATAAAATTCATTCTGACATTTTTAGGTTAATTTTGATGCCAATTATTTCCATGAAATCAATAAAAATGTGTGAATCCGAGTAACAAGTAATAATATTACGTAAACAAGGTAATATTCTTTCCTAGTAACAGTTGATAATAAAAGTTTGAGCAATACACATAGGTAATAAAAACTGCTGAACGTTGGATTTTTATATCTAAGAAATTCCGTGTTGGTAACAACTTCACGCCGTATATTATTTTGTTCTGATTCGATAGGACGTATACGATCTATAAAAGTAGAATCATAAAAACATCGTGTTTAATGTTTATTTTGAATGAAACACTGAACGAGTTAAAACACAGTGACAAGATGAAAATAATAAAATAAAAACGACAAAATCAATGCAAAATGAAGTAGACTTGTGCAAAACAAGCTATCGATGAAGAAATGATATTTATCTGACGCGGGACGGGAAGCGGAGTGAAGTGAAGTGAACGCAGTCTCGACCGCGGCCTCCGCCACAGCGGACGTATTTACAACCACGGGTATTCCTCTACTTAATATCCGAGCGATTGTGAACTTTATTCAAACAGTGTTATTGCACAAATTCCCGCGTTCTGTGCACAGGTAATCAACTCCATTGTTGTCCATGCGAAAATTAGCTACCATTACGAAATTGTTTTTGTGTTACCAGTTACGGCGAATTAGTTACACAAGCTGACACTATCGGACCTTTATCTGTGATAAACGTTTATATACTCAACTCGGTATCGTCGCGAAACATTATCTTCTAACGGGAGCTACCTGAGAGATAGAAAAAAACACATCTGAACCTATTATTTTGTAAACCAGCTTTACCTGCGCGTGAGATCGAAAGTTCGATGCGTTGGGATTTGGATACTTTTATAAAGGTTTTCGTCTTCGATTCAACGTCCATTCAATGGCTAGCAGAGTTTTGCGTCCATAATCTTTATATTACCGGTCTATTTGCAACGTTTGTAATTCAATTCACCCTCAAAACTCGGTTTTTAGGTCTCTCTCGATTGTATATTGACGGTTGTGCGTTGTTGTCCGCAGGTAAATGCGACCGTTTGGACTGGGCCAGTGAAGTTGGAGTGTTGTGCTAGTGTTTATGATGTGAGACAGTGGTTGTGACGAAATGCCCTCAGACACTGGTGCGGCGTGGTCGCCGCAGGCCTCCAGCGAGAGGAGGTTGAGCAACTCTTCAGATGGCAGCGCCGGAAGTGGTTACTCCAAAGCTGTAAGTAACTACTCCTATCCTAAATTCGTTTTTAATACTAGCCCAATTAACACTACCTAGGCTGTGAATTGACCATACGCAACGATGCTGGATTATTCAACAATTCCAATGCATAGTTATCTCATCTCATTACCTATCTATATCAATGTCAAATTTAAATGTTCCTGAGACCTGGATCCCAATTTTTGATAACTTTTTATCTTCACTTTAGAATGCTCCGGTTTCCCCGTCAAGAGTCTAACATCTTGTTGTAGGTAGATTAAGGTCATTTTGAATAAACATTATTTGATGCGTTGCATTATACAATTAGGGCCAAGCATATTTGTATGTTAGTATAGAAATGGTATACGAAATGAGCCAAATTAAAACAAGCTATTACGTGATACAAAATAACTCGTAAATATCATAGAAGTTTGTCGAACACTAAATATAATAATAGCAATGCAACATGATTATGAAATGGATTCGTCTCAGACTTCATTCTAAATACAGCTATTTTAAACTACCTACTAAATTAATAATGCCGCTGTGGTAATGGTAACACGAATGTCTCTAAATCAGAAGGTCTTTGTTCCATTTTAACTTATTTTATATCTGGCTGAGTTTTATTTGGTAAAAGTATAATGTATTCAAACAGTATATACTTATTAAATTAACTATATACAAGGGAAGTAGTCGGGCTACCTAAAGACAAACGCTCTATAGGTAACTCAACTGGTCCAGACCAGTACCAGTCGGAAGCGTGCCCAAGACACAAGCTGCATTGCCACGCTGAATAGTAAATTAACTGTCCTAAATAAAAGCCAGCCCTGAGTCACGTGTCGCCTCAATCAAAAAACTACGCGAGATTTTTGACGGACCCAAGGTCTCGACCCCAAAAAGCTCCATACCACTATATTTGCGCCTTATGTGATCCTCGACCGAACCAGCCACCGCCGCACCAGTAGATATAAATGAATCAGTTGACATTCAACATCAACGTTTCCACGAACAAAACAAGATTAATAGTCCCATGAAGCATGCGGAAACCCTAAACAATAAAACAATGTAACGTAATCAAATACAACAATTAGGTGACCGTTTAGTTGACGTGTTTGATTCCGACGGCAATAAATGAGATACCAGCGTGCATGACTGCTGCAAGTCATGTGAAAAATATGCAGCAGCTGTTGCACGTTGACAAATCTCTTTAGTATTGTAACATTGGCTTCGGGGTTTCTGGTTCCAGAGCTAAACTCAAATATTTCCCATTCAAAATTTGCGCGAGCTAATGCTTTTAGCTCAACTTTATAATCAAAATGTACACATAATCTATGTAATAAAGGTACTTTGATTTTTTTATTAGTTTCTCTCCATTTCACGATTGAGCGGCTAAACGGATCGTAATGAAATTTGGCATGAATAGTGTGTGGAAACAAGATAGGCTTCTTTGTATTCGGGTACCACGCGGATGAAGCCGCCATATAAACGTAGTAAAGAATAAAATTCCGGTTTTAAATATTATTGAATCAAGCTTCTCGATGTCCAAAACCTATGTCTTCGATAAAAAACATAAAAGGTTGAATTAAAGCGTATTCTGGATGACGATTCTATCGTGATTTTTTTTTTTTTTAACTCATTCGTTCTATTATTTATTGTGAAGTAATGATCAAGTCATCGGTGAACTTGGAACTAGAAAATCTTTAAATAAGTATCTTTTACTAGCAGAAATAAATACCGACTTGTACATTAATATGCAAAACAAACAAGACCACTATTTTCGAGCACATTATAATAACACACCCGTTAGACTCTCCGACCTTCACATGAAGACATCCAAGTATACAAATCCGGCTCAGAGCGGATTCAGGCTTCTGTAGGCAGTCGGCCACATCTACCACTAATTGGCAAAGTGTACATACGCATATACTATAACTGAATATAGTGACTAGACAGCCTGACGTGGATGCGAAAGAATGTAATGTCATTTGAATTATGCTTGGGTTAAATATAAGGGCAGCTTATTTCTGTGTAGATAACACAAATCCGCCTTGCAAGCGAGATTTTGAAGCGTAATTATGCCAAAAACCTCCTAAAAATCATGACAGAGGCTCTGGCCAGTACTTGACGTAAATAGGCTGTCAAGTTGAAAAAGAAAGAGAACGGATGAATCGCAGGACTTTATATAGCTTGTAATATGGGAACTAGACTTTTTCTCTATCTCCATTTGCCAGTAAACCAAAGATATAATGAACTAACGTACGGATAGACCGTCTGTTTAATTTATTGCCCATGGAAGTGTTGATTCTTCATTGCTGTGTCTGAACATCATTTAATATTTTATGATATGAAATCATAATTTGATCGACAGTAATGAATTATGTAAACAGACCAAATTACCCATATTCTTGGTGATTTCTAGAAGCCTGGCCATTCTAGAATACAAGTTGCAATGATTAGGTAAATGTATGGCTTGATTCATGTTAGTTACGTTTTTAATTGTGATTCCAATTTTGAACGACTTGAGTAGAGCTACAGTACTTGTATAGTACCTACTTGTATATATGTCCCAAAATTACTTCACATAAAGTCGTAAGATTTGTCTTAGCCTCCTTGACCACTGAGTTACTGTTAAAATGTCACCTTCCAACTTTTAATGCTATAATAATAAGGGACCCAACTAGGTACTATGTAAAAGTAAGTAAAGTCACGACTTTTTACTTTTTTTTTTCCTTTTAGGACTCGCTTACTATTCAAAAAATGTAATATATCTTGTTCAACTGATTTTCATGGTAATCCACAATTTACTCGACAAAAGACGGGGGAAATTCATAGTTTTTAAAAATAACTTCGAAGTATTATGAAAGTTATCGACAGCGAAGTGAAAGCATTTTGCGGCTCAGTGGCTACTTAGGCTTCGATTTAGATTTATTTCCAAATTAAATATTGGTTTTTGTACCGATGATAATCGATTAGAGTTCCGAACTATCGGTTCGGTACAATGTGTAATCTATTATGTTTTTTGCTAATATAAATTCAATCTTGTTAAGTAGGTAATTGATTATTCAAAGACCGGTGCTGATCGAAACATATAGATTTAATCATACAATAGCTATAAAAAAGGTTGTTGCTTGACTGTGCTGTGTCTGTATCCTCGGTCCTGTTGTACTTTTTGGGAAATGTTGCAAATTGATAATGGTGACTGTTACCTCCAAATAAATAATTTAATAATATAAAAAAGCAACAATATAAAATTTACAGATCTTATTCTAACTTAGTCCGATGGCCCATAGTAATAATACCATAAAAAAACGAGCATACATAATTAACTATACTATAACTATTTAATGGCACGTAAAGTGTACACATAAAAAATGGCGAATTTAATATGTTTATGTTTAAATGCTTACCTATGGAATATGATCGATATAGCTGACTCACTTGCAACAACGCACAGCCCAAACCAGAGAGAGATCTTACGTGAGTTAGAACTAGGTTCTTAAAAATCCACAGATCCATAATTAAAGATATTCTGTTTTTTTTTATAATTTCTGAAAAAAAAGTCTGATACATATAGGTAATAAATATTACAGGACGTTAATTTCACACAGCGCCATCTAGCCCCAAACTGGGCATAGCTTGTAATAAAGGAACTAGATTACGGATATAATACTAAGATGCTTTTTTTTTAAATAGTTACTTATCATATCAATACAACACCCAAACATAACAAACATCTTTCATTTTTTCATCTTTTTCTTTTTGACACATTGGCCTGGGGTGCTCTAAACTAAGACAGGATTAAAACAAAACGCTTTTTACTAACGAGCAGTTTATGATAAAGTAGGTACCTAGGTATCACACCAACCTCTGGAATGAGGGCTGGTCGTGGTTTATTTGTCACACAGATAATCTTTGGCCATTCAGTTTTTAGTCTAGTCATTAGCATAATAGTTTTCCTTCTAAGGAAAAAGGAGAAAAGGTCTCCCTTAATATGTACAATCTGACATTTTTTGCTACATAAGCTTTGATCTCTCATCGTATCAAGATACGTTTAGCAAAACTTGTGCCGTATCATTGACCAGCAAGTAATGCCGGATGCTACCAATCAATCACTATTAGCATATCCCTTACTTCTCACGGTGCAAGTGCAACACGGAATACACACTAGTTAGTACTGGGCGTGCTCTTGTTGAGGTGACTCATATAACCAGCCTTGGATCGCAATAACACCTTCGCTACCTTATTGGCATCATTTCTCTAGATGCCGGAGTCACGAGAAATAGTTAGCTGTCGATTACTAACCCTACCTACAATTTATTTTTATTATACGACGGGGAAGCGCTTTGGTTTCATCTCACCTGGATCCAAGTTTTGATTAAACCGAAGGTGGAAGCGCATTTCACCCGGAATCCTCAACAGACTGAAGTACTGACTATTTTACCTCTAAACGCCAGAAAAAAATAGACTCAGGTAAGATGGTGGAAGCTAACCAGGCGGACTTGAAACAAGTCTTACCACCAACAAAGTTAGCACAAATTTATACTTCCCGTGGAGATAGATCCCGGACCTTTGGGTTTGATACCGGTGGGCGAACCACTAAACCACAGCGGTTATTAACTAATCTTCTTACGTTTTCCCCAGCAAAAGACCCGTCTTTCAATCTAATTATCATGATTAGTGTGTACGTATGGTAGCAGTTATACTTGCGAATCGTTTGAGTAAACGATTGTAGTCTGGATGTCCAAGGGCTATGTAATAGTACTAGCTATTGCCCGTAATTTCGATCGCTTGGTGCCCGGATAAAAAGTACCTAACTTATGTTATTACCCTTGGTGTACACTATTATGTCTATTATCTATGCCAAATTTCATTAAGATATAGAATATATAAGAATCAGTATATATTTACAAAAAATAGAGTAAAATTATTGATATGATTCTCCGTAATCTCTTTCCCATATCACAATATGTTTTTTTGTCTACTTATCTTAAGGTAAGATAAACAAAGATTTTGTTAATCGTAAATCCTTGTCACCCTACCACAAGGATGTAAGGTCGCCGAGTAGAACCTACTGCTTGCGTCCCTTTCGCTATAAACCAGCAAGGGCAGCATAAAAATAGGCTGCTTCGGTGAGCGGACGATAAGATAACATGCAATCAGAATGTAACACACAATATTACCGTAGTAGAAGAGGCCACGACGGCCTTCTACTGCGGAAATATTGTGTCTTAATCCAGCTTATCCGTTTCACTCATTATATACTCGCACGTATGTGTAGTGTAACGGCATCTCTCTCACTTTGGGCACCTAGGGTATCCTCTTAAAATACTCCACCAAACAAAAGAAACAAATATAATATTCAAAAGATACCTCCTTTCGTTTATACGAGTCTAAATAAGAAATAATTAAATAGGTATATATACTCCTTTCGACTCTTAATCTCGTTTATACGAGTCTAAATAAGTAAATAGGTATATACGGTAGTCAGTAGATTTTTCTGTTGATAATATCTAATACTTAGTATTCCGAATGATAATGATCCGTATTTCAGAGCACGCCTAAGAGTCAGATCTGTTAATGAGATTCTGGAATGCACCTGATGCTGACATTTGCAGTCACCTTCGTCTCTGCCTCATAGACTGGTTCTATTCTGAATGTAAGGGGTCACTTGTCTGTGGGTCAATGCTAACATTCAAATTTTACAATATATACAAATCAAATCAACTAAAGTTATATGCATGCATATTTTCAATAAAATTGTGTTTTGGTATTTTTTTGTGATTATTTTTGATATCATGTTCTTAAAATTTTAATAAATACCAAAGGAATGACGTGAGCTGTGTTTACAACAAATAACTGGCCTCACATCTCAGTTGGTATTGGTAGTAGCTTCTGCGCTGTAGTTTTTGGGTTCGATTTTCACGCGGGACAATCATTGCGTGATATAACATTGTGTATATACTCGTAGATGACGTATACCTATAGATGATGGTCAAACATTTGTTCAGTGATTTTGGTTGTTACATTTAATGATAAAGTAAAAGTGTATTAGTAAATATTCATATTTATGTCATCTAGAAGCTTTGCACAGTTTGGGGCTAGGTGGCGGAAAAAAAATCTAATGATATTTATTTGATCATATATTTTGATATCTATTTCAAGCTCATTAATTAAACCTACAACACATCAAATCAAATTAATATAAAATGAATATCCAAACATGCTTGTATATTAAATTACACTTACCATATCACGAAATTTCTTTCCGACTAAAGAAAGTCCGTTACGTCATAATCTATAATATGCCCAAAACATGCGACCTTAATATCAATGTCATAGAAGCTACATTTGTAAAGTAAAAGTATATACTGTTATGTAAGCAACTGCTAAAATGATTGTTAATTGGGCATCAACGTGTGTAAGCACGAACAAGTTAACAAAACGAAAGATATTTTGCTAAAATTATGTATACTTGTAATATCGGTCCAAAAGCCTCTAGACCGGTAGCAAAACAAGCAAAACCAATGAGCACTGAATTAAACTAGAATTTAGCTATTAGTAATAAAGGTAATGGTACTCTATCTCCTCAGTATGACCTATACGTATGCTGTTGACCTCAAAACTTGAACTGGCAAAAATGAGGTCTACGATGGATAGAGCTGACCACTGTCGTGCTGGACTTCGGCAGCAGCTTGGTCGCTAGCCAGACGGGCCTCTACAGGTAAAGTACCGGTAGCAAAAGCCGGCGATTGCGTTGCCCGGGCAGACCACTAGGAGGCGATTACATGCAATGTATGAAAATCTTAGCGAAATCCAAATTTTCTTGTATCGCAACTCCTGACGTTGATGATGATGATGAACATAGAAATTGTAGCTGCACAGAATACCTTAAAGCGGTAGGGTCAGTTCAATTACTATGTAAAGGTTGTACGACCACTTCTAGAACGTTCGACCTCTTTACGTTCAAAGCGTATCTCGCTGCGATACTAAAGAACAATTAAATCTATTTCCGTGCTAGTTTTATCAAAACCAGACTTGCTATCAGCATCAGAAAATACGCACCATTAGTGTATTCGATCTCTATACCAAACCACTAAGGTCTTAATTTGTTCGTGGTGAAAAATTACAAAGGGAATTGTCACTCTTGACCTCGAATTTGGACCAGTCAATGTAAATAACTGTAATGTAGTACAATCGGTCTGCAAAGCGAAAGTGACAGTTGCTGTCAGTGCAATATGTTTCACGGTTAATGTGCTTTTCTGTCAATATTAGCATACAATTTATCGGATTATCTGAAAGTGGAACTGGTGTTGCAAGTCCTATAAAAAGTTCTGTTAGCTATTTACATTTTTGTCAAAGAAAATATGCAACGAATTTAAAGAATATTCATTTTACATATTTTTTAAATTACGACTCTCCTTGATCAACCATGATTATAAATAATGGAATAGTCGTCGATGTTGCACACCTTGAAAATCATAATACCCGAACACAATTTTCTTGCAGTCTTGTTTGTATATGATTTTTATAACCCTAAGTAGAACTCGTGCCACCAACCTCCTTTATAAATAGGTCAGACATAAAACGCCTTTCCGGAAAAACCAGCATTTCTATCAGTTCACATCTAGGCTATGCCTCTTTTGAAATGTTAGGTCATCTTTCATCATACGTCCTGAGGCTTCCGTTGCTAGGACACTGCCCTTTAGTGCTACTTTTCATCTCGTAAGAAATCTAGAGCATGTAGACTTGCCTTCGTTTTGCATTTTGCTTTGACTCGGGGTTATTGTACTCAGCAAACATTGCGATGCCTGCAGATCCTAGATTCGCGTTGATTTAGTGATAATTTCGATGTTGTTTTTAGTGATTAACAATCGCTTTACGTTGTAAGATAACATTGTATCAAGTCAGCTCACTGACTCAACCCAACAGCGCTTTACAAATATCGCGATACGTTGCTTCACTGATCGTTTAACAAATGTTTCACGAAACCTTACAAATAGTTCGTTGGAATTGGGTGTTGGTCACTCTCCAACATTATTTTGCAAAATCTCCATTTTAGTTTCCGTACCCTAAGGGTGCCAACGGGTTCCTATTACTACGAATGAATACGAACAAATATTAAGCATCATATTTAATAAAAAAATTAAGACGTTGCAAAAAAAAAAAGGTGTTTTTTTTTGCCTTGAATGTGGGTCGGAACCCTCGGTGTCGTATCTGCATTTGGTCACAGATAACTGATAACTGGTCTATCTGGTTTGGTGCTGAGTTACGCGCAGCGCGTCGCTCAGCACCCAACAAACTAAAATATAAGGTCGTACAAAAGACAATTTTCTTTTTTTTATCTTGACGCTAACCGCAATGTGAAATCAGAAAGATGGCCGAAAGTTACGCACGAATAGTGTTATTTATTTGCGTACGTGGGACTTGAGGTCCAATTTCAAGGTTTGTGGTTAAACTTGATGTTACTGCAATAAAACTAGACATTCTTGTTATCGGCTAAATAGGTGCTGATAGGTTTATTAGTCGTACTGAGTAATTATGCTGACTCCGTCTCGGCCCATGACAGTTATGAGTAGGTTATTATAAAAATCACCACTAGACATCCGCCTACAGATTTAAGTTACCCAAAGAACATTTATAAAATATGGCTAAGGTACACTGAGTACATTAATTTTATGCATTATCAATAAGTATGTGAAACAGAAAACGCAATTAAAATATCTTAGGTATTCATAAAAAATTGAAAATAGTAACCCTCGCACATCTGATGCACATAGCACATGGCATTATAAAATATGCCGGTCAAAATCGTACTCAAAATATAAATATATCTTTCCGTTTGCGACTCGTAAAACAAATGGACTTTGTCAAGGCATAAAACCTACTGTCTCTGTCTAGGTCATAATCAAGATTTACAGCACAAACAGATACCTACATAGAGAACTGTTATCTGATTCACTCTTATTAACACAAGGAGGTACAGATATGTCGCAATATTTTCAAACTGAGGACTGTAGACTGTTTTTTTTTTATGTACTTATCAAAACCCTTGATTGAGTAAATCAAGGGTTTTGATAAGTACATCAAAAAAAAATACATATCTAAATAATTGACTGAGATTTGGCGTTTGAGCTTATATCAATGTATATCAATGTATTTCAATAATATTTACCCAACTGCCTCAGAAGGTTCTACTGCTTTTTAAGTTTCAACGTATATTTCAACACCCAAAGCGGCTTAATGGATTTTGATGTGAGGTGTTGTTTGGTTTGTCTGTATTGTAAGTGTGAGGCTTGACAAGGAAGGAAGCGCTCGGCCATATCTCACCTGGTGTCATGTTATGATAAGGCTGAAGTTAGAGGGGCACTATATACGAGTCGAATCCCCAACAGACTGAGGAACCACCGACCAAGGAACATGCGAAGCCCTATTTTAATAAACTACGCGATGCTGTGTTAACTAATAGCAAGCCAGCCTCGTTTACAAATAAGTGTTCAATCTCTTGTCTGCATACTTCATAATAAACAAAGTCATAAAATTTTACGATCTGAATGATATCGAAGCTATTTGCTCGACAGAAAACGTGCGATTGATTCAGACATTATCGTATGTAAATTAATTGGTAGGAGATAAGTGTATGTTTTAAGTTCGTGCTATTGCGCCATTCTATTAAATTCACTTATGTGTCATTGTTCACATCAGAGATCATAGGCTATTCTGTGATTGTTGTAACCTCCTAACTTTTGTTCTTATTACTGATTTCTTGATTCTCTCGAGCAAGAAGCTCTAGAGAATCAAGCATTCATTTAACGTGTCTATTCATATCTCATTATAATTATATTATGGTTTCATTTGTTATAACTTAATTGATCGCTTATAGGGTTCCGTACCCAAAGTGTGCCAACGGGACCTTAACTAAGCCTCCGCTGTCCGCCTATGTCTTTCATCGGGCTGTATCTCATGAACTGTATTAGGTATACAGTTGCATTTTTCAGTGTGTATTGTAACACCAAATAATACAATAAAATTTTAAATTAAAGGTAACCACAAAAAAAGGAAACGTTTTTTAGCTTTAAAATGTGGGTCCCGAACCCTTGTGCGTTCAATGACAAACGTCGTCATGCGTCCGCACTTTGCTGGTTTTGTCATTCTTTAAGTATCAATAATGACAACAAAAACATATTCCTACAGTTATTGTTTACCTGAGATCAGCTTTTGATTTCATTATTCGATTCTTAGAACGCAATAATAGGTGCGTTTACGTGCTATTGTGAAACGTATGAGATCATGATTGCATCATTTTGTCATTTCTTATTATAGCTGGAAAAATATTTTTTAAACGATATAATGAAAACTACTTTATGACATTCTTGTTATTGAATTGGGATAACGTGCTGAAGGGTTTTATTTACTTTGTTGACGAAAGGTTACTCTGTTCTAGTCATTTTGTATCGACATGATATAAGTCGCAAATGTGTCAAAATGTATTTCGTTCGATGACTATGCGAGAACTTAGTGCATCGTCGGAATTAGAACATAACTTACTCGTACTTGATTAACTTATAGTATATACCTTTAGGCAATCCAGCTCCCTGACAATACAAACACAGTTAGACGACCGAAAAGAATAAAACCTTATGAGCTAGTGTAGCTTAAAGCAGAATAATGTTGTCAGTGTTAGTGATGGTGCTACTTCGAAGAACACAAAGTGTTTCCCCTTGAATAGAAGCTGTAAGAAACGTGACATAGAACACATTATTTATAATCATTTGTATCATAATGGTAAGTTACCATAATATTGTTAATGAATATTAATGTCTTCGCAGGCAAGATAGTAATATAGTTTCAGGCCATTATACTAAAAGTCTTAAAGAATATATATTAAAGTTCTAATTGAACTAGAAAGTAGTTTATTTTCAATAAAGTAGTACTTCTCGTTATTGTTTTAACGTTTAAGGAATTCCTGCTTACGTAAATCCAATAACTAGTACGTCCGGTGTCCAAGTCAATTACTATCACTGAATCACGTATATTTATTTTTAATTGTCTGATCGATTATGATTTATGGTCACTGAATTACTGATAATTTGAATCGTCATATCACAGATATAAAGTTGAAAATGAATTCCACAAAAGTTCAACCAGAATTCCAGAACATTTTTTTTTTATTGTTTAACGAAACACGCACGGCACAAAACATTTAAGGTGGAACCCCAGGTTAAATATGCATTAGACAGTTTTTGATAAATACTACTTACAAATTATCAAAACACATCACTCAGATTGGTTGAACTAACTGAGCGAACTTCTCGTAAGAAATCAGTCAGTTAAAGAAACAATTTGGGAAATCTAAACAATTGATGCTATAATTTTACTAAATCCATATCGTGTGTAACATAACCCAGAGAAACCACCTGATGTTAACCAGATAAACCTGATAGTAATGAAAACATTAGCGAATTCACGCAAATTCGTGACAAACCCGCATCGTGATTACCTGTTTGTATAATTACTAGTAATTATAGCGACGGCATCACGGGTAGGCCAATTAGACACAATGCCAGACAAACTGGCCGAAAGACATGGTAATGAGCGATTGTAAAGTATTAGGGTTACGGCTACGGTTGGTGATGACAAATTAAGCATCGTGATTAAAAATTGTGAAGTTTTTAACTTTGAAAGTATTGATAAATTCATATCATAGGCAACAGTTATTGTGGGATATGACTCTTTAAAAAAATCAGGGTTTTGTAAAAAAAGAATAGCATTAAAATCTATAGGATTCTTAGTCGAAACAGACATGAAGTGATGTTTCCGAACAGATAACTTTCCACTTGTTTGAGAATCACTACTCTGATGGTAAGCACCTTCGCATAGGACGCTCGTGTAATCAGAAACATCACTGCCCTTTGAAAAATGTCGCATCCGGTAGCATTCGTATTTATTCAATACCACTTTGTTGTACACAAAATGACATCGAATAACATAAACATTTGGTAACACAGTGTATGCACAATGGATAGCTTATCGCTATATGCGAGTTCTACCAGGCAACCTTAATAGGAGAAACAAAAAGTATAAACATTACAGATAGGATGGTAGATTGAAATCTATAAATCTGTACTTGGTGCTGTTGCCCATTCCCTGGTCAGATCACTCAGTCGCCTCTAATGTCATCCGCAGACAAAAACTCATGAGAAGTATCAAGACCACACATTTTGTATGTTTCAAAGAGAACTAAGACTCTTTTAAGAGCATACTATAGATTAGCAAATACAATTTGTAGTTACTGGCAATGACGTGGATGGAGATGAAGCAATTTAAAATGATTGGCCAATTCTTTGTGTCGCGGCGAAAATAATACCCAATTAAGTTCAAGTAAGTACACTACTAACTTAATTCAAATGACTAACAGCATAATGTGATGCGATGTCTCTTTGTCTTATAATTAACGCTGATTGTACTGTCTGTGTCTCTAATGTATGTGAATATTGCATGACCACTTACTTTCAGTGTAGTAAACCTCTTGCTTATAAACGTGGAGCAATTACATATTGGATTTATACCCTTAGTACTTTCAGAATTTGATTCAGTTAGGTTGGGTCTAGTCTTTCCATTTGATTTGGGTCAGGTTAAGTGTCAATTGGTTTTTTGACAATCACCATTTGCGAACTGTTTTGGCACCATATTACATTTTATATACCATATTGTCAAATGTAAAATTACCGTATACATTTGTCAAGTTGTCTATACTACACAAACCAAAAACAGCAGGAAAGGCTTACTTATCGTAAAGTTCATCTACGTTAGTACAACATATAAAATATAATAAATACAAAATATAGGCATCTAATTTTCCTAGTAAGTTCACAAAATCGCACTAAAACGAAAAAGGGTAATAAAAATACTTGTGAAACAAGAATTTATTACACAAGTAACGAATCAAAATAAATGTATCGTAAGTTCACAAGGTCGTAAAGTTTAAGAGCCAAAACACAATAGAACACTTATTAGCCTATTACACTCTCACACCTTTCATTCATAATCTCAGTAATTCAAACGCATTCAAAGATATTGCAAGAGTTTCAAAATACTATTTCAGCTCTATCTTATATTGCGCAAGCTGTTTAATCTATTTGCGCCTTCGCATCTCAGTGTTTATAATTAAACCTTCCGTCAGCAATCACGTTGTAACCTTCTTTCTTTTAAAATGCATCGTGTTACTTTTGTAAGGGTTAATTGGATTTTTAATAGTGGCTAGCAAACGGGTTTTCCCAAAGTGTATGGAAAAAGTTTGAATCAGGATTTACAGATTTCGGACAGGCCAAGACCCCCTTTTAAAATTCCACCCTGTTCGTAATCTTTCATAAATCAGGTCTTTTCATTCTACGAGCATTGCTATCGGAAATTGTTGACTTTTATGTTAATATCTTTATCATCAATAGCTTTGTAGCATGTGAATTGTAAATTGGGTCATCTGGGGAAGTACTGAAACAAACACAAAATGTATTTATATTGCCAAGCACCGTCGCTGTTCCGCTTTAGAGGATGTGGTGGCCGTTGAAACTATCTATAGACACGTGGCACAACATCTTCACACTTTAATAAGACAGTTCAATGCTATGCCGCTGAACCTGGTAAGTATTCGTAATCACTGCTTGGTTTGTGTTCATCTTTAAGAATAACTATCGCCTTATTCTATGCTGTCAAAGATCGATTTATCATCATCGTCAGTTGAATTGACTTGTGTATTAATTACAAGTTATTGTTCAAGCATCTGAATAGCCAATTCTGTATCTTTGTTTTCATTGATTGACTAGCATTAGCTTGGTGCTGGTTATATTGTTATTTTAGCTACATACTAGCTAAACATGACTTAGGTACTTATCGAATAAATGTATTGTTATTATGACTGCTTCTGCATTTATACGTTGCTATTTTAATTGCTGTGTTAATTTTATTTTGTCGTTGATTATCATCAGTTCATAATATTTTATAACAAAACCTAAACCAAAGAACGATCTTTTACACAGCTAAGTTGCGAATCAAGCGTCCTACCTGATACAAATTGGTATGAATGCTTGTAACACAGTTACTTGAAGATAAGTATAACATGATCAAAGTAATTCAAGCTAAGTATAAGTACCAAGGTTAAATAAGAGGCACCCAATATAACCCCAAAAATCGAACAGTGAGTAGGTAGGTAATGATAAATCTAGGTAGACAATGGAATAACAAGGAAACTAAACTGTTTTTATCTCAGCAGAATTAAATCTGTAATCTGATCGATATCTCTTGCATTGTGATCTTCAAGGTCAACCAAGAATCAATGAGTACCTTCGGAATAAGTGTTCATTTAAGGTTTTTCAAGACCATGTTTCGTGAGACCATAATTATCATTACCTATTTCATTGTTTGTATTCTCTCAGACATTGTTTTCTTAATTGTTACTTCGTAAAGCTATGATTAAATTATTCATAAAAAGTCACTGTCATTATTTTATTCAAAGGAATGGAAAATTCAAACTGCTGAAGTATTTTGATTGGTAGTGTATGCAAATTCTGTCTCGGAATTAGTGGAATTTTCGCTTACCTCTAGAGCACCTCTCAGATATTTTTTTAATGTAACTGCACACAAGCCGCTTCTTTAAAAGCTGTTTTATTGTAATGTGTTTTTGTTTTTTTGTGATTGGCTCCAACTGGAGAGAGTACAAAGGTTGCTGTTAATTTAGTATCGCATGAATCATATCTACATAATAATTATTCACTAAGCATCTTTTATTTGCACAAGAGCCGCGGAATCTGATGAAGCAACGCACATATTATAAAGATAACAATATTTGATCAATCCGATGACAGCCAATTTAAAACTTAACATAATTCCGCTTCAAGCGATCGAAAGCCTCATTAAAATGTTAATAAGCGACTGTCAGGCTCAAGGACCACGAGGTTATAAAATACCATTAACTTAAAGAATGGAAATTGTGGACGAACAAACAATGTAACACGAATTAAGGTTAAGGCTAATTATCTTTGGAGTTTGTTAAGAAAAACTCGATTATATTGCAACCAGTATTTTATCGTGGTTTTTCCTTCGGTAGTTTATTTATTTGTATATTAGAGGTTAAATCATTATTATCTTATTGTAGAAAAGGCCGGTAGTCCTAGGTTAGCATGGTATGGCCATGTTATTGAGAGAGATGATAGAGCCATTATTAACCTTATGTTATGTTATGAATATACCGGTGTGGTTGGACATGCGGGCAGTAGAAGGCCGAACAGATGGATGGATTGTGTAAAAGAGGACATGACAATGAAAGGAGTGAGTCAAAGAAGAGGACATTTACAACCCGAGGTTCTTGCCTTTCTCCTTGTGTGCTGGTCGCGATTCCGAACAGGCGGTAGATTTGACGTTTCAAAATTATCCTAAAAATCTTAATGAATAAAAATATTTGACTTTGACTTTGACTTTGACATGTTGTGCCGACCCCATCTAGCATTATGATAAGGGCAGGGAAATAACATAAAAAAACCTGTAGTGTTCCGTAAGAAATTTCAACCTTATTGCAATTCGTATCGTATTGTGCTTTTTAAATAAAAACGAATCTTAAAGAGTTATGTTATTCATAAATTGCAGCCAAATAGGCAAAGAAGCGACACCACATAATATGTTTCTTGTTTCAGTTGTCATGTACCATGATAAGATATCTTTGCAATCCCGTAATAAGTATGTGACATTCTTCCAGACTACAACAACCTAGGCTACATCTCAAATGTGTTGGTGGAAAACGACATATCCTTAGTACCAAATAAAAAAATTGTACAAAAAGTGAGTTGGTACTGTAGTATCATCACATTCCTGACATCACATGCGTTCCACGTTTTTGTTTACAAGCAACGGCGGGAGGAAGCGACTCATTTGACCAATTGACGTCGCCGGCTTCAAAGCGCAGGCGCCGCCGATCCGATTGCACTTCTTTTTGCGCAATTAATCAGGACACGCAACTTCGTTTAAGACATTGAACCCAGATTATAAAAGTCAGTTCCTCTGAAAATAACGATTTTAGTTATAGACCTTCTTTTCATTAACTTTACTAAAGCAACACGGTGATGCAGTTTTTTTTTTATTTTTTAGCCGGGTAAAAGATTTTTGGTTAAACTGAGTCGCATTATAATATTCGATACCAGTATCTGCAAAAATCAAATTGTATCAATTAATTAACTCTCTCTCGCACTTCAGAAACACGTTTGTAAACTCTCTTTCATTCAAAAACAAAAACTTTGAAAGTGAAATTCGTGGATCCAGTTTCGATTGCCACTCCAAAAAACTAGGTGGAAGGACAGCATGTCACTTTCAGTGGACTGCAATGCAGTTATACAGTTCTCCCCAATTAAAGTTTAAGTCGACATGTAGAGGTACAAATACGAAATTGCCGTCAATGCAGTAAATACCAATAATTGACAAGTAACACCCGTAATATTATACTTACTGCGTATCTTTCTTGTCCACTGCTGGGCAGCGCCTCCTCCAAAATTAGATGGTATTGCCATAATTACTACGCTTGGCTTAATACACAGAGGAGGCTACTGCTCTTCTTCCGGTAAGATGTCTTAGTCGGCTTTTACGACATCCGCGGACTGAGTTGGAGGGGTCGACTGCCACAACACGGTACTGTGTATATAATTGCCTTATTCTCGGAACATTTCCGAGAAACGCTTTACCGTTTGAGTGTATCACAGGTATAGTGATGGACCGGTGTTGGTGCGACAATGGAAACACAGGCTTTTGTTAGCATTTACGGCGGAGTGATCACAACACTGGTGGTAAGACCTGTAAAGGTTCACCTGGCTAACGACCACACTCCTGCCGAAGTCCGACGCCGAACGGATTGCCGTGTTCCTTCTGTACGCGGGAGCGCCAGTGCCTTTTGGGAAAGCTCAACCTTGCTCTGGCATAGAGCTAGACAAGCCAATAGGTCAAGAGCTTACCCATCAATATTAAAGAAGGCTACTAGACTATTGATACCTTCCAGGAACTTACTGAGCAGGTGTAGAAGCGTTGAATATTGCCTAAAAACTAGTAATGTAGCAACTGCTAGACGACTTCTGAGAACCCATCACGAGCATACTTTTACTATTTTCTGTTTAGTTGTTTATCCGTGATAGCCAAGCGTTAGACCACCAGCTTGAAAAACAAGTAAAGATGTGGCCTAAGATGGAGCACGCTTGACTAAAACAATCTTATTCACTTTGGACTTCAACACTCCAAGCTTGTACTGGTGTTTTGAAATCGTATATCACTGTGGTTCACAAATCTGTCAATATTATTAGCGTCGCTGTAAATATCTCATCCACTTGTCAATGTTAGCTTGGGCAATTGCATGCTTCTTTTTCGTCCATACATCTACTACTAGCCGTTGGCTATATGGGCTCTTCACTTGAAGTAGGTACACCACTTTTGTAATATATGATATAAAACTCCTTTGTGGTCTAGTGGTTCGCCTTCCGGTGTCAGATCCAGAGGTACCGGGTTCGATCCCCAGAGGGAGTACCATACTGTGCTTGGTTTGGTTGGTGGTAGGACTTTGTTGAAGTCCGCCTAGCTAGCTACCACCATCTTACGTAATTATGTCGCTATAACTACAATTGTTAAATTGTTGTGTTCCGGCATTTAGAGGTAAAATAGCCAGTTCCTCAGTTTATTGAGGATTCCGGGTGAAGTGCGCTTCCACCTTCGACCTTATCATAACTTGAAAAATCAGGTGAAATGAATGCCAAGCACATCCCAATCATAAAAAAAAAACATTCTGTTTGCTTAGAGCTAAGTCATGATACCATCATTTTCACATTTTCACTAACTACCAACCTTGTGAAATCGTGTTACACGCATGGATAATCCACTCCATCTTCTGAGCAAAAAATGTAAACAGTATAAAAATGTTCCTAATCCTTTCATGGCAGGAAAATATAGACAGGTTTTCATAGTATGCGTATACTGAAAATATGCGATGACAAATGACATATTACAATGTACTATCAATTCTGGCCCGATAAAAAAAGTAGTTTAGCTTATTAATCGATGATTTCTTTGATAACATAAGTGATAATTTAAATATGAATCAACCTAAATCTATACTAACCTAAATGACCGACATTTTGTTCGATATGATAAACATAAACAAATAGGATTTATGTTACCTGTTTACAATATTAAAAGTTTCAAAATTTATACCAAAAACAAAGATATTTATGTCATAAATATACCTGAACGTTGAAAAAACTAAAGCCGGTCTCCCTAAATGTAGACTATTCAACAAGAAAACAGACTAAAAAAGTATCGCACTCTGTATTAAATAGATATCAAAAGTTTTCATTTAATACCCAAATTGTAGTTATAAAACATATTTTTTATCCTCCCTCTCACTAAATCGCCTGATAACAGGTTCAGGCATTTTTGATTCACCCTCCGTTATAAAAATATAGCCTATATACTCGTATAACGGTACTTCCACAATTAAGACAAACCAAACCAAATGATACCTCAAACATCAATATCAATTCATTTGTTTACGATCCTCCTTAGATAAAGACAGATCTGACTTTATCTGTGGCTCTTCATACTCTTGAAAATCATAACTCTCTTCTGAGTCAGGTGGGTAAAAATAGGGCATCCCTAAGTGCAAATTCAACTGGCCTGTCGCCGCAAGCTTTTATTGTAATCAATTATTATCATTACAACATGATCACCCAGTATACGCACGCGCACAATAACCTGAACAAACATTACATTAAATTGGTGCCATCTGTCTCGACAGGTGAATTGGTTCACGGTGCCAAGCGAGCAAATGTTTGATCAGAGCGGTCTAATGAAGAGGTATCCCTAATATTGTTCTAGAACTTGAAGGAATACCGCTCGAAAGTCGACGAACAAAATAGCTATGGTTTGGAATATTGATACATAACTTGTCACACAGAAAATTTATGTGCGCTTTTGTGACGAGCTCTTCATATTCATGGAAAACAGAGTGAAACCGTTCATGTGTTGAAGAAAATATATAAAACGAAGTCACTTTTCAATAGATGGGATAATTTCGTGACTGATATTACACACACGTGACATTGAACATATCGAATTAATATAATAAAATTAGTAGCCGTTTCTATAGTGCTTACATAATGTGAGCCTTTTGTCCGTCCTTAGGCCGGTGGGGATTTTGATCGAGGTGACTTAGGCCTTTGTCATTCAGCGATGCAATGTACCCAGAGTCTGAGCTTCCGTTTGATACTGATAGTCTGGATCAATTGAGTTTAGTATGGACGTTTCGTTAGGTAATACGACTGCTAAATATTTCACACATTGTTTTCGTTTTATATTATTTCTAAATGATATCCTAATCTTTGTTGTCTTAATATCAAACATGTTTTCTGGTCGAATGGTTACCATATTGACAAATTAGACTGACGTTATTATCATGATTAAGTTGACCGCCGTGCTCAAATCTTTATCACGATCGGCGGTTTGGCAACGAGTCGTGCAGGTCACCAATACAAACAGGCTATTGAATACTATCGCCAGCACTACCCCTGACCTTTGAGTGTACGACCGGAATGGAATTCGTGAACTCCTGGATGGAATGGAGACCGTTCACTCTTTGCTATCATAAACTTATAACGTTAATGTATGTGTTGGGATGCTCAACATTTTAGTATTGTTAAGAGAATTGATGCGAATCAGTAGGTCGCTTTTTACTTATTGAATTGCGCAAAAACAGTCGGTGACCTTTCACCTCGGTGAACCCGAAGGTCAACCTTCGGGTTCTCTTCGACGAGGATGATGCTAGCGTACCTACACAGCAACTGCTTCCTAATATTAGCGTCGTTGGAGACAGGAGTTTCTGCCCTTCATAATGTCATAGTCGACATTTGGAATATACTACTAGTTTTTTTGAACACATAACTTAATTGAACCTGTATTACTAACATTAATAATTACATGTACAATTAAACTTAATATGTACATACAAAGGAAACAATCGGATTACCTAAGGACTGTAACAAACGGCCTAGGTAACTCAACTGTTCCCAACCAGTACCAGACGGAAGCTTGCCCAAGACACTGGCTGCATTGCCACGCCGAATCTATACTAATTCGCTGGCCTAAATAAGAGACAGCCCTTGTCACGTGGTTACGCGTCACGAGTCGTTTCAATCAAAAGTCCCGCAAGATCTTAGAAAATTACTACTAGTTAAAGAACTTATATGATTGAATAATTAAATAAATATTTTTTAACCGCCTCTGTGGTCTAGTGGTTCGACCACCGGTGGGTGGTTGGACTTTGTTTAAGTTCGCCTGGCTGATCCACCATCTTACCTAAGTCTGTCGCTATAACAACAATTATAAATTGTTGTGTTCCAACATTCAGAGGTAAGATAGCCATTTCCTCAGACTTATGAGGATTCCGCGTGAAGTGCTCTTGCACCTTCGGCCTTATCACAACTGAAAACTAGGTGTATTGAAGGCCAAGCGCTGCGCCGTCGTACAAAAAGTAGTGTTTTGAAATAAAAAAGACAAGACAGTGTCATAGCTTAATGAGGTAACTGTAGCCTTCGTAGTGTTGACAACGCTGCACGAATCTATGTAAATGACTTCAGTAAGTGCATGCGCCGTGTGGTAACGTGTACCGTGTACCGTGCCCGGGTTCCCACTGGCACTGCACAATGGCACAATGAACAATAGCCGACCTTGGACGGTGAAAGTTCTGTGTTTTGTCAAACGGAGGAAAATTCATGTAAGCTAATATGTTTCTTTTCATCAGCGCGCATCTGGAATTGTGCCTGATTACTTTTGAAACTGAACTGATTTCTGTATGTACCTACACCTATAGTTATTTGGACGCTGAGTTGGATCCTCATTTGTCGACTATAACTAAAATTAACGGGATATTTACCATGATTTGTTGGTTTTTGGTGGTAAATATCCCGTTAATTTTAGTTATAGTGTTATAACCATGATAGTATCAAAAGTTATAACCTTATTTGTTGGTTAGCCAATAGGGCACTATAGTTTTCTATGCTAGCAAATTACTGTGATCTTTTTGTAAATGAAGTGTAGTCTTATCTAGCTCAAGACCAGAGCAAGAATGAGGTATATGATGGAGCGAGAAGCACTGGCTCTCTCCTGCGCCGACAGAATACAGCAAACCGTTCGGCGCCTGACTTCGACAGGAGTGTGTTCGCTAACCAGGAGGACTTTTACAGGTCCTACCACCAGTGCTGTGATCTTTCAGCGATTCCTTTGCCCAGGGTAGACCACTCACACCTAAACCTACCTCCTGTATACTGCAATTATACATTTAAAAAGGCCGTAAAGTTCCAACAGAGGTTTAAGTTACAGGCGTGAGACACTAGAATTAAATGACTGCCTCAGTAATAATAAGTGCAAAGTTATTTTGAACTGGAAAAGCTCGCTCTATCGTAGGTCTCATCTTTGCAAGAGGTCAAAGCTCATAATTACTAAATAAATAACTTAATAAAATGCACCGACCATCGCTTCTTTACATATTGACTCACTACATTATTCACGCTGCCTACAACATTCGAAATGCGACATTAACGAGCGATCGTAGAAATGCTAATTTCTTTGTTGGTATTCAAATCAGTGGGGCACAGGTCATGCGCTCTCGTTCATTATTATTGGATTTTAATGAAAGATAATCGCTCTCTTTATATTACTGTCTTTAAAACGTAGCGTAACGTAGCGGACGATGACTGACTTGCTAGAGAAATTATCTTATCGTATCGTATAGTGATCCCGTCCTCCGACGGTCGCAGATTACACCCGCACTTCGTGGATCATTGTGTCACCTTCGCTAATACTGGTAAAGAGTAGAACTCGTTACCTTCGTCTATTATTCCGCACCAGTACAATTTTAAAGTTTTCAAGTCCAGAGTGAATAGGGTCGTTATAGATAAGCTTGCTCCATCTTAGGCTATATCTTTCCTTGTTTTTCAAGTGAGATTTGTGTTCAAACGCTTGGCTATCCAAAAACCACTAAAAAGTGATATCTGCCAACAACAGCATGGAAGAATCAGAAAACAATAGACATCTCGATCAAGCTGAATGGGCTAACGATATTTATTTTGTATTTTTAGTGTGTTCCGTACTTTTTCCGTACAAGTTTTATGCATTATCAAAACTCTATCTCGCCATAGTTTAAGTTTTCAAGAGACCACCACAATCACTCGTCAAATCAACACCAAAAACACTCCTGGCACAGAAATGTCTCATCATCATAAATCCTATTGTAATCTGCTGGGCGTAGGTCTTTCCCATGTTTCGCCACTGAGCACAGGCATGCCTATTTTGGACATACTAATCACACAGATGTTTTTGCGTGATTAATATGTCCAATTACCAGAGGTCCACCTTCGGCTTGACTTGAAATCAGGTGCGATGAAGGTCAAGCGCTTCCCCGTCGTACAATAGAATAAAAGCTGAGCTAGTTCAACAACAGTTGTTGTATCACAGCAAAGTCCCATCGTGTCACTACCAGTGCCAATGCTCAGACCTCGGCTCAATAGACTTGCTGTAACTGTACATCGTGCGTGAGCACAGAATGTTCCACTTTTGACTGCTACCCATAGCTGTCATTGTGACACTTCACTGCAATCCAACATTATCCCTATTGTAACGTCTGTAGATTCTAAATTGCCATGGCATAAAGCTTTAAACTTCAGGTCATAAGGTACGTGCTGCAGTGATGAAATGAAACTATGAACTAAAGCCGCAAAAAAGAATGTAGACCCTTCTTTGCTCCCGTGGATGGTGTAAGGCTTAGTGATAACTGTATACACCTATCACCAACACTCTTGCTAAGCGCGATGACTATAACAGATCCCTTTCCACTGTGTGAAGATGGTAATGATGATGAACTAAATGCATCTTTGGTAGCAGTGGCTACCACTGATTTGTGCCAACTAACTCGCTAACGAGGATAGTAGAGAATATGTATGAAAACCTACAGCGTCCTTAGCTTATGCCTAGTATAGGTACTAAATTTGATTACAAAGTCAGTAAAGGATACTGTCTTACTTCACGTATAGTAAACTACAGTAGTGCAGTAGTAGGTACCTACCTAACTGTAATCCCGTGGTAGGCACACCGGTAAGCCCCGAAGACCCATAAACTGACTTTCAGCTATACGGATGTGATTCCCCATAGTTTTGTCAACATCTAGCACACTTTCTAAGGGATTATGGGATTTAGTTTCGTTTTTCAACCTCAAAGGAAATGAGTGAAACTTAAATTGCTATGTGTCGCAATGTCGTCGAGAGACATGGTTTTTGTTATGTAATTTATGTTGTCAGGTTGTTACGTTCGAGCACATGTGTGTTAGGTACAGTTGTAGTAGTGCTGTTCAAGGGCCGATTGGGTTGTTATAGGTACACTATACTTCTCTTACAAACTGCCTCTGAACTGTCAAATATCGTCTTCCAGATATCTATGACGCAAGACTCACTGAATCCATAGCGGCGACTGCCAAGCTATGACGGGTATTGTAGTGATATGTAGTGGGTATTATAGTCATTACAGCCCGAAAAGCCTACTTTAGAACTAGCCTCCAAGCTAGGCATAATTACTACTCTTAGCAGGTAGGCTAGTGATCGCAGTACTTGTGTTTAATATCCTGGTGAATACTGTCCATCTCCTGGTGTATTTTTCCTTAGCCACCACTTTTGGCGAGATCCCTTACTCCACTTTTACGACATCCGCGTGTCCTGCTTCTTATCTGGCACAGCGCCATTTTTGGCACATTTTATACTGTGGTTATGACTTATGTTTTTTATTGTAAATGCACCACGGCTACGGTCCCTGTAGGAGTGACCTGTCTAACCGTGGGAACTTCTCTCGGGATTAGGAAACGTGTGGGCAGATTGCGTCGATAGCTCGCTCTTGAACATTGCAAAGAGTTACTTCATTGAGTTTAATATTGTTTCAACTAGTTGTGCACAAACCTAGAACTAGCGTATCACGACTCTGAGCTCTGGAGCAATGCTGCCATCAAAACAAGTTCAATGCACAATACACCCCAATTCGGGACGTCATGTCAATGCTGAACACTTCCCCTACACCCTCCAAATTAGAATCAGAGTAATTGTTGTCAAACATCAAGGTATAATCTCACAAAGTTAGAACTTTGTTTGTTTTAACGATAGAAAAAATAAAAAACTAGGAATAAGGTACGTTTTTTATGTGTAATTTTTTTATCATTTGTCAGGCAATCATATCAAAAGTCATAGTAATACATATTCTTTGAAAATTTCAACCAGCTACATTTTACGAATCACAAGATATAAGATAGGATAGACAGTCAGTAGGTAATAGTGCCGACGGCACCTTTTTAGAAGGTAAGCATCAAACATCTACGTATAGTGAAATCCAAATCTGAAAACATTAACTGCTATTTGTTACTTTCCCATGAACAAACCCTATCTTATCATCTTCAAACAAAGGTAGATCTTCCTTGCTAAGTGGTTTATGGATTTGACATTTCCCTGTGACCTTGTCCTGTCATACTATCATGACGGCATGATTATGCCACAGTTTTAATTACCAGCCGTCACGCGGCGAACTCTTACGACTGCGGAGTCCATAATTGGCTTATGTTGGTCACCGGCCCGTCGCGCCCGCTGTCTTTATATCAAGGTGACAAACTAAGTATAAGTTGACCGCTTGTTAGCACAAAATGAGTAGATATAGTAACAGTAGCAGAAAACTTGGTAGGCAAACAAAGACAAATATTACACTGACATTAATTTTACACAGCGCAACACATCTAGCAACAAATGAGGAAAGTGGTATGAGTAATGCCCTTTTTTTAAATACATACTTACCATACCATACAGCCCAAACACAGAAAAGCATCTATATTCATCACACAAATGTTCGTCCTGGATGTGAATCGAATCCACATCCTGCAAAAGGCAAAACTGCTACCTACTTAGCTGTGAGGCTATGTTGTATCGGACTGTGTATACACGTCAGTGACACTCAAAACAAATCGTTTTATTACTTTACTTGACTTTGTCAACTACTGCAATAGGTATTGAAGTGTTTTTGCAGGGAAACAACCATTTTGGACTTGAGCTGAAAAAAAGGTGATCAAATATTTATTTCGCAATACACACGTAGTCATTAGAAGCAGTAGGTACACAATTAATACGAATAAAGGAAGAAAAGACTAAACTGACAAAAAAGCTTAAACTATATTACTTGCCTTTATGTGACGTTGCTTGTATTTTGTCATGTCATGTCTTTTGGATTTAATATCTAGTAAAATCAGACCTTTTATTTGTTATGTATGAAAGCGTAAGATTAACTGTAGTGCCCTATGGTAGACTTGTAAATTAGTCATGCACGAGGAACTTTCGTTACCGTTTGCTAACAGTATCCGTGGACTGTGACAGTGCTTGCATTTTCAGTGCAAAACGTTCTCGCATATGATGTAGTTGTGTTTTTGTTGGCAAGTATTGCAAACAGTGCTTTTTGAACTATAGTGTCGTTTCATTGAAAAGTTCAGTGTTGCTCCGGTCAAACTCAGGTACAGTACATTCAATTTATATCTCCAAAACTTAATTCAAACTGGATCTAAGATCAGTCTCAGTCTCAGATAAATTCATGTAACAATTGTCACTTGCAAATCGTCATCACTTTTTTTTTCTTAATGAAATCTGGAAAATGTACTTTAATTTAATTGTTAAGGGTCAGATTAGAAAGATTGTTACCTTTGTACTTGTGCGTAATCATCTTCGTAATTTATCAATAAAATATGTATATACTATTAATATACCCTTGCGCCATCTCATCTGCCTGTGTCTGTTAAACAACATCAGTTAGGGCTGGTGCGGCGGCTGATTAGACCGAGGATCACAAAAGGCGCTAATATAGTAGACTCGATAGAGCTTACCCATTTGAGCATTTTAGGGTTGGGTCATGGGGAGCCAGTGTCCTTCGTGTTTTCAATAATCTTGCGGGGCTTTTGATTGAGGTGACACATGACATCACTGGCTCATATTTAGGCCAGCGAATCAGCATAGCTATTCAGCGTGGCAATGCAGCCAGTGACTTGGGCACGCTTCCGTCTGGTACTGGTCTGGAACAGTTGGGTTACCTTTAAACCGTTTGTAACAGTCCTTAGGTAATCCGACTGCTTCCTTTGTACATAGTTAGTTTAATAGTAGGTACATATTGTTTTTAATGTTTAGTAAGTACGTTAATTGATAACTGACAATCGATTCATAGTCCATACCAGATGTGGTAGACTTGATTATTTTAAGCGTCCGAAGTACTTTTAGATGGGTTTTTACAGAAACGAAATGTCGGGAATTTTATTAGCAAATCTGGTTACAGTGGAAGTAGTGCATGGGATGATACAAGGTGAGCAAAGTTAGGCAACGAATTGAATACATTTTGATTCTTCAAGTTGTCATAAACCACATAATAAAGATAACACCCATGTTAGAAGAAAGTTTTGTCAGTTCGATTTCTACCGTCCTATTCATGGTTAGATAATGTCTGATGGATGCGCCTGCGCCGGACGATAACCTGATGAATAACTTGTTTATGTTTGGGCTCGGAAACGTTATGGGTTTTATTAATAAGATCGTTGTTTATGATATTGTTTATGGGGTATTAAGATGACAGATATTTTTACTCTGCATGGTCAGTGGTGCTTACGATTTATTCACATAATGTACAAATTCTCTTGCGCACAAATAAAACTTGTCCTTATCAGTTTCCGTATCTTCTTTTACAAGCGTTTTGAGAACCAAAATGACAATAGGTTTTTTTCCATGGCTACATATCCAAATCAGATACCTACTTATTAGGATTTTTTCGAATTATTGTTTTTTATGATATAACCGCCGTTTATCTAGATGGTATGAATGAATGAATTGTTGATAAAATGTTGAGTGAAAATTACAAGATTAGATAATACTTGATACCTGACAAGATAAACTGACTGAGATTTTGTGAGCCTAATTCGTTCAGATAAAAATCCAATATAACATATCTAAACACTGCTTTTATGTTTACAGTAAATAACACTTTTTTAAATTCACGATGTGTTTTAAAACTACTTATACCAAAAACCGTATCGCGCGTTCATAACCTTGAGGAACCAGCTAACAGCAGCAGTCTTATTGCTAGAAAGCATGTCGATTGTACAACTATGGATTAGTTAGATCATTTGAGACGAGTAGGAAGTCTTCCGGATTTGAGACTGTAGATAGAATACAAAAGACTGCTATTTATTCTCCCTAACGATTAAGTATCGAGTATTTTATGTTCCCTTTGCACACACGCATACAAACATACATTTAAAATGTATGCAAATGCGAGCATAACTCTAAAAAGAGTTATAAGATTAAATAGGAGGTAAAAACATTGTTAGCTACATACATACCTAACATAAAAATAATAAGATGAACTACATCATGTAAAAAGTATTGTAATATCTATAAATATTACAGGACATTCATTTCACACGGCGTCATCTAGCCTCAAATTAAAGCATAGCTTGTAATATGACAACTAGATTAGGGATAGAATATTTAAATACTTTTTTTTATATATACATCAGTACTTACTATATGATACAACACCTAACAAAGAACAAATCCTTTACAATTATCACACCAATCTGTCCCGGGTCGCAATCTAGGCACAACCTACAGCGCAGAAGGCAGAGCCTATTATGTAGAGTATTAGTAAAAGTGCGCATAACGATCTAATAGTTACTTTTCAAGTTAGTACCACAGTCATAACATAGGTAATAGATGTAGCACTATAACCGCTGGTCGGTTCAAGTCCGCCCACAGCGGTGACCAAATATTGCATAATGAGGTATGTAGTGTAGTGCCAATGACATTTGACCAGTTCACTGCTACCAGGCGCCATGGGTGTGTTATTTAGTCTGTGGGTGTGTACTAGTACCTGGATAAGGAGTGGCAGTCGACGTCGTGATAACGATATGTTACATTGCGCATGTGAAGATGAGGAACGCTGTTCAAACTGCATGCCGACTCTGGTCTAGTGGGTCGCCCACCGGTGTCAGGTACAGAGGTCACGGTTCGAGTCTCAGGGAGTACAATTTTGTGCTTGGTTTGATTGGTGGTAGTTCTGGCTAGCTACCACCATCATACCTAAGTCTGTCGCCAAAACAACAATTTAAAATTGTTGTGTTCCGGCATTTAGAGGTAGCATAGCCAGTTTGTCAGAGTATTCCGGGTGAAGTGCACTTCCATCTTCGGCCTTATCGTATATCACATAACATGAAAACCAGGTGAGATGAAGGCCAGGCGCTTCCCCGTCATACATAAAAAAATGGTACTTTTAAGATCCGTGTAATCCGTGATCCGTGTTCCGGTTTTCTGAAAATATTAGATGTCAGACATCAAGGTATGGACTTTTCACACCTGAACTATGTAGGTATTAAGAGTGTTGGCTTAGTAATAGGGTTCCATCGGCACCCTTTGGTACTGAACCCTAAAAATTATGGAAAAGTGTCTCTCACTACAAATAGTGCAGGAAATCTCCTTAAAAGGAAATTTAGCTGTCACGAGCTATGTGGGTTTTCCGGGGTAAGTGACCTTTGTTATCGGTCACTCTTGTTTGATTGTTTGATTGTTTGATAAGCTAGTGTTGCTTTCTCGTGTCTATTGAGTTTATTGACACATGGCGTAGAGACACTTGGGTTGGGTTCAAGCGTGAATTGAGAAAATCAATGCTTTCAACATTTTCTCAAAGATAACTCTTAAAATCTATTTGTCCTTTCGAGATACAGATTTAATTTACAAAATTTAAATAAATAAAAAGTTTAAGATAAAGGTAATGAGAAGAACACTACGGATATTGGCCATTTGCTTATCCCATTATAACCAGTAAATCTTGGAGTCTTAAAGTCCAGAGTTAATAGGCAATTTTTAGACAAGCTTGCCCTTACTGAGGCCCCATCTTTAAATAATTTAAGTAAGCCGGTGGTCAAACGCTTGGATATAAAAAAAAAAACGAAAAAAAAAACTTGAGAAAAAAAATCTAGGTCAGTAATGCCATTAGTAGTCAAGTAAAAGTGTAATTGTACAATATTATTTTTTCTGTTCCTCGACATAAAAAAGACATCGTATCATCTCGCAATACCTACACATCCCAGCCTCGGCAATTAACAAAACGAATCGGTTGTTGGGTTCAAGTAACCTTTGTTTATTTCTATAAATACCGACATTCAGTCGTGTTCACAAGGTGCGTGTCTGTCTGTGCGTTGTTTGTAATCTGTGGCAGCGGTGAGAGTTACCGGACCTAGTACAAATATACAGAATAGCATTTTGTTCTGTAGTGGGACTGGGAATATAGTTTTGCTTTTAAGCCACACTCTATTCAGTTTATTTGAGGAAGTAAAAAAACATACCTATGTCGTTTAAAAACCCGCGTGAGTATTACTATACATTTTAAAACAAGATAAGGGATTAACTCGTGTCGTTTAGTAGTTATAACAATGTTCGACCTTCGTTCTTCGTATCGTATGCGTGATTAAACCCGTGTTTTAAAATGTAATATCTAAGCAGTTTCTATGTCTAGATCTTAGATAAGATTTTCTGGTCTCATTTTTTTTTTTTGCTTATTAGGTTCTTACCTACTTCTTAGTTTCAAGAAACATTTTTTTTAGAGACTCAGTTGTGCACCCCCAATAATTTTATTTCTTTAAAGCCTCTGTTCAAATTTTGTCTGAAAGGTATCGCTTCTATGCTATAAAAACGCCTATAGTGTGTTTTATTTCATATAATTATCATATGTGTGATACTGTGTAATATATATGAACATATCATCTTCATCATTAATAACATTACTGCCCGAATAAACCACACAGGACTATATAGTAAGGGTAGACGCAGTATTTTTGTTATTACTCCTGGTGAAATGAATGAAATGAACTACTACCTATCCTCTGGTGTAAACCCACAACGGTATAGGAAAGGGCATAGCATAGGCCCGCAATGGCCATTATTGAACGTATAACAGTTATATTAAAATGTTGATTCTCATTCCAAGCAGAAACCGTTAGAGTAAACCAAGTAATTCGCAAAGTTTTTTTTTTTTTTTAATTATGATGGGACAGCTCTTGACCCCGAAGCTTGCCTGGGCAAAGTCTACGATGCAGAGAGCCTTCCTAGTATAATGCCTGTTAAAATTCTTATAATATCACAACTCTTTTAAGCATTGTATTACTAGTTATTTAAATGTACTATGGCATCGAGGTTATCGCGCTTACAGCATATACATGTACGCGGCACAACTATTCCAAGTATTGTATAACTTATGCAGACGCGAAATACGTTAAATGTTAAAGTCGACAAGGTACCAAAAAGAGTTGATAATGACTAAGTTTGTTTTTTGTCTATGATACAAGGTATATATATCCATAGTTACAGTAGCAGTGGTTATGAATCTATAATTGCCTTAAGCTTTACTCTGTTCAGATAATGTCTGGATAATGTGATTTGTTAGGTGGATCTACTCCGGGCAACGGAATCGCTGGTTTTCGCTAGCGATTACAGCTGAATGATCACAACACTCAACCTGCTAGGTCGCTAGCCAGGTCTTCAGCCCTGCCGAAGTCCGGCTCCAAACGGTTTTCCGTGTTCCGTTACAAAAAAAATATCTTTGCATGGAGAAAAAGTGCAGGTAGTCTGAGGCACTGGCGATATTACCTCCTAATGCCGGAACACAAAAAAAAAATAGTTGTCATTGCAACAGACCTTGGTAAGATGGTGGTAGCTAGCTAGACGGGCTTAAACGAAGTCTTACCACCAACTAAACCAAACACAAATTTGTACCCACCCGGGACCTCAGGGTCTGATGCCGGGCGAACCACGACCACAGATGCGGCTGAAACCAATTAAAGTTAAAACATCTATTTGCCAGCCAACCAACGGCGTTAGGATAAATATAAACACACCATGTGCACTAGCTATAAATATAAACAGATTTCGTCTGTTTACATTCATTAAATGATGGCTACTGCGTAGTTTCTAAATGTATCAATGGAGTTTACTGAACTAGCATCATGCTGTATATTTAAAACACGGCTCTTACTCACGTATACAAGTAATTTAATGTAGGCACTAACAGTTTCAATTCAACAGGTGAATATTATAGTTCATGTATATTTTGTAAATTTAAGCAGAAGTAGCTATCACTTATAAATAACATGCATATAAGTTTTATTTTCATTTTTATGCCAAGCGTTGACCACCAGCTTACTTGAAAAACAAGAAAATATGTGGCCTAAGATGGAGCACGTTTGTCGAAAGGGAACCTAGATAATTGTCTAGATTAATACAAGATATTTGCACTGCTTGCGTAACCAAGACACACACTGACGTCTCTAGATATCCCTCTGGACAATACTTCACTTCGTTTATAGTAATTATTACTAGTCTCAGTAGTTTCACAGGGTCTAGTGATTTTCAAGGTTTCGGCAGAATATCTACTCCCAGTGGTAAGGCATTCTTACGTAGTCGAGTCTTTTTTTTCTGTTTAGCTACCTACTACTAAAAATTATATGTATAATTTGGGGATATCGGGAATACACGAATTAAACTAGCTATGTACAAGGTAAAGCAGTCGGCTTCTCTAAGGACCGTTACAAACGGTCTAAAAGACACTGGTTGCATTGCCACGCTGAATAGCTTTGCTAATTAGCTGGTCTAAATAAGAGCCAGCCCTTACTAACATGTATACTAAAATTATTTAAAAAAATGCTATAGTTCAAATGGGTTTTAGTGGGCCTTGATATATATATACTTATTATTAACTTTGGTACACTATGTTTGGCGAATAAGTACTCATACGATTCAGAGATTGTAAATGACTCCGTAGACAAAGACCGCCCTGTTATCGTTGTCGCGAAGCCTTTAAGTGAATATGACTTGTTAAGACATGGCGTAATATGCGTTCGTCGTTTCTGTAGATTTAGGATGTTTTTTGTATTGTATGCAATTAGCACAAACAATTCTGATTCTGATGATATTTCCGAATTTAATTGACAAGCATTCCCACATTCTTGAATGTTCTGACAAAAACGATTCAAGGCGAATCTCAAATTGTCAACCGTTCGGTATACGCATACCGAACTCGTATGTGTCCTTGTCTGAATGAGGCTTTAGTCATGTGTTTAACGGATTAGTCAGAGACAAGGAATGAGGTAACGAGCTACTCCAACAAAAACCTCAGTCACGTTTGCCACAAAAATCCATTTCACACACGACAATACACACGTTGCGACACGATTCCATTGGGATTCAATCGACAGATCGTCCGCGTAACTCGTAAGGCGATTACGATACGAGGGTAGTTTGGTAAAGTTGTCACGGACTGGGTGAAAGTCGCGTCGGTTCCATTCGCTGGGCGATGCGCGTTGCTCAGTGTGCGCTGCTCCTTCGGAGTGACCTATGTGCTGTGCTTGTGATATTCTGTGATACACTCGAATACAACGGTATGTAGATTGTTATTTAGATGTATTTTTGACTATTTTCCCCAGAAAAACACACTGCAACTTTTGGTTTATGGTTGGAGGACTTTGTTATAGTTCGCCTGACTAGCTACCACCATTTTACCTAAGTCTGTGTCCCAATATTTAGGGGTTAGATAGCCAGTACCTCGCTGTTGCAGATTCCGGGTGAAGTGCGCTTCCACTTTCGTCATTTTTATATTTCTACATTCCATTCTTATCATAACTTGGACCATGTGAGATGCTTCCCCGTCGTACAAAAGTTCTGTACGGTTCTCGTTATCATCAACGTGCCAAAGTTGTTATCCTGTTATCATCTTTATGTATATAGATATAGATGGAATAGTTATAACTTTCCTATAGTAAAACCTTGAAATATGAAAGTAACTAAGTAACAGGCATCACATCTCAGTTGGTATTAGCTCGGCCTTCGGTAGTAGGTAGGTAGTGAATTCAATTTCCACCCGAGACAACATATCGTACATGTAAATAATAACAAGGAAATGTAACCTTAGATCACTTATCGTGGACATCATCCTAACCCAAGCCTGGAACCAATCTTAGTAAAACCATATACTGATCTGAAGACCACTCCATTCCATATGCTCTCACATAACGTGCCTAAATAGACTCCTCGCCTCTAGTAATCCATGCTCTCACTTCCTCAAACAACAGGAATTGAAAGTCAAATAAACACGGAAAACAATCACAGATCGTGATAGCGTAAACCTGAACCGATAAGTGTATTTCGCGCGCGCACGCGCCGCTCATAAAGATTATGATTTACCAGCGTACGAGTAGTTGGCAAGTGTAATGAACTTTGTGCGGTCGGACTACCGTTCGCCCCGCTCTCGTTACCGGCGGCACCGGCAGGTCACCGTTTCTAATGAAAGAGGTTTTATCGCCCTCGGAATTGAATAATGGCGGTCTGAATGATCAACGCACCTACAGCTGCGGTTCTGACTGTTGTGGGACGCATCACGCATCTATCCCTACACTGACTGCTCTGCTGTTGGTATAGGACAAGGCCCCATTTTTACTTAACCAATCGCTTCACAATGCCAATGGTGTAGTCGCAGAATGGCCGCTACAGGTGCCTTTTGGTATTCTAGTGGCCTTTCTGCGATCAAACCATTGTCATTGTGAAGTAATTGGTTTAGTAGAATCTGGGTTAGGTTTTATGACTCCAATTGTGTTGACTAAACACAAACGAGGCATTTATGCAAAGTTTTGCTCACTGGAAAGGCCTGGCGGACGTTTCTGACACAAGGTATCTGAGGGTATCCCCTCCATCAGGTATACATCCTTCAAAAACGTTCGAGAAGTGTGCTTGGTTAATTCTGTGTTTAGCAATTATCATAATTTTGACGTGCACAATGCAAATGTGCAGTGCAAATGTGCAACAACTGGATCTAAATGTTTGTTCAGTAGATCGCCATCATTACCCGACTTTTGTCTCCTCCAGCGTGCAGGTCAGACAAAGTGGACATGGAAGGAGATGCGGCATGTTCGGAGTGGGAGCTCCACAGGCACACTGACACACGGATGGATCTATGTATCCCCAATTAGCTATGTTCGATAGGCAGGGACGAACTTGGGTTCGGGGTTCGGGGCCGGTTGAGGAATTTACAAATTCGCCAGATTAGGTAATGTCCGGGAGGGAGTTGTTCTACTGGATGAAGCACTACAATATAAATCATCAAACGATACCAGAAAAAGCAGCCTTCTACGCTCTCCGCTACCGGAGAGCGTAGATGGCTGCTCCGTATATGTATCTTATAGGCGCAGTTGTTGATGATGAAGATTTGATTGACCTTCAAGCAACTGTGGTTAAAGTGTGATGTAGACAGTCGTATGTGCAATTTAGACAGTGACAAATATCCACAGAGATGAAGACGTTACGTAAGTGCCCGTAAGTGACATATTATGACATTTGACAGACGACGGTATTGTGCAGTCGTGATGAGAACCGGCTAAAGTAATTAGAAAGGTAACATTTGACTTTGTTGAATTAATTGTGCAGTTTATAATGCCGTTTAGGTTATTACGGCATCGTAATGTAACTTACCTTTACCATCTACGTTAGCTCTGAGGTAACGCACCCATATTACAATCCAACAGTCGTGGGTTCTTAGCCCGGGACCTAAAACTTCATTCCTATAAGTGAATTTCTTGTACTGGCAGTCGTTGACCGCAAGATAACTTTCAATCAGCATTCAACACTCCATCTTGGTTAGTTAAGCAATCAAAGCTAAACTGCACTGTTACAAAACTGACCACACGTCTACTATGTGTCAAAATATCAAATTATATAAATAACGGACCTCAGACATGCGATCAACGTCGATTCTACTTCATAGACCGAAGAAATACTTATCTGAATCAAATTACATGCTTCGGGTATCAACCGTTTAAATTATGCATTAATTATCCCAACACGTTACTTTATTAATACTTTCCCCTCTCTGAGACTTGGGCCTGTGGAAAACCGCGAAAGTTGACGGCGGACAGTTTACTCGCGCGCGCCAATCCACCATCTTGTGTGATTCTACGTGAAACGAAACGTGAAAACTCCTAATCATTTCGAATATAGAACGAGCGGGTGACAAACGACAGTGTCGAACGGTGAACTAAGTCGAGTTCTAAATTTAAACGCATACCGTACGGAAATTTAGAACGCCCAACGGATTGCACGTTCTATTTTTAATTTTGAGTGCAGCTGCCAGTGTGGGCTGTGAACTTTGTCCGTAGGGATTCCGCTTTCTTTTTTTAAAGCGTTCCGTTTTACGGAGAGTTCTTGTTGTAGATTTGTATCTGCTTTTAGTAAAAGTACGCATACGATATGGGGGATTCCGATTGTTGTAATTGGCTTTGACAGTGAAAGTGTTTGGCGGCTATCGTCGTGTCGTAGGTAAATATTTCGGAGATATGTTGGGGGCATTATACCCTTTATATTGTCATTACTTTCACTATTTTGAATACATTACGGCGCGATCGAACCGGTCCGGTCTCGTCTGATTATGTGATATGCGCCAACATTATTGACATTATCTAATCTCAATAGTAATTCTGTCAATTCTTCGGCGTGTTATGTCAACGATTGAGTAGGTATGTTTGCTAAGATAAAAAAGATAAGATTTTCACTTACACATTACAAGCAGAACCAAGTGCATTTTTAGGGTTCCGTAACCAAATGTGTCAACGGGACCTTAGTACTACTATTATAGCCTCCGCTGTCCGTCCGTCCATTTATCTGTCAGAGGACTGTACCTCATGAACCGTAATAGGTAGAAAATTTCAAAAATTAAGAATAAAAAATATATATGGGAAACTAAAATGTATTATTTATTATAATTACAGAATCGGGGCATTGTAATGAGGGTTTGAACTCTCGGCGTGTCCACACTTGCACGATTTTATATAGGTATTTACTTTTTTTTCTAACAGATTTACCTTTTCAATACCTTACTTACATAAAATTACAAACAAAAATGTGTGCCAGTTAACGAAGAGTGAAGAGTGAACATTAAACAGGCTTTATAGGCCTTTTTACAATTTAATTAATTAATGTAAATACGTAACATAAACATGGTCTTACCAAAGTAAGGAAACGCAGCGCAACGCAACAGTTTGACACCGGCTGCGGTAAACCAACAATCACAGCGATTGGGCTGGCAATGTGCGATTATCTACCATTGTAGTCGCGATTGGCTTGGCAAGTTGGCAGTGTAATACCATTGTGCGCAGCGTGATTAGGTGGAAAGCATTCGGTAATGATACGTCGAGGGATTGTAATAGCCCTTATGTAGGTCGACTCCTGTAGTAGAGTGATTGGTGGGACTTCCGTTGCAAATGAATGAGTGAATGAATTAATGAAAATACTTTGTTTTTCACCTATATTTCACCTAGATAAAACTTGAAACTCAAAATGTATAGATATGTATGCTACCTATATTAATACTTTTTTTGCACACGCTTGTACTAGGTATGGGTACTTATAATATTATATTAAATAAAATTATTTATTTGCTTTCATACACACAACAGTTCATATAAAATAAAATAAAACTATGGTAAGGTTAAGGTTCGCAAGCCGTGCGTATTGAACATCTATGTTTAAGTACTAACTATGTAACTAGTAGTACTATGTTTAAGTAATGTCCAGCGATTCCCACACTAGATAACATCTGTCTCGTGGGTATCAATACGATTACCTATTTGGAGCCTTGGTTAGGTATGTTTAACAGTTAGGGAGGTTGCTGGATTGGAAATAAACTAAGTATTGTATATAAAAATAAGGCCAGAGACTAAACATGTAAAATATAGATACCTACTTTAATAATATACTTTCTTTTATGTAAATATATACTTATCATACACTATAACATCCAATGTACATAATTATAATTGGCGGTTATATCGTTTAGAAGCGAGATTTCTCTAAGAATACCTCTGGTTCGAGATTATTTTATGGCTAAAGAGGTGGTTGATAGCCAAGTGTCATTAAAGGAAACGAGGTTGTTCTCTCTTCCTCGTAGATAATTCAATACATTTTCTTTACCTTTACTGCAATTTCCAACCCGTCTGCTAAACGTGGAAAATGTGACAACACTTTGTGCAACATTTTAATTTAAAAAAAAAATCTTTTGCCCGTGTGTACCCTGGGGTGGAATAGCGGGAATATTCACCCTGCTAATTGTCAACTTAAACGTACCTCCACTTTATCTTCTTTTACACATCAACCTTCTCTTAAAACAACGAATTATGAATGTAAACTCCCACGCACATCTTCGCTACTCAGTGTGATGCACAGTTCTTCAACAAAATCTTCGATTAGTATTGATTTATTGGACTCTTCCACGACACCACTTTCGGTTTCGTGATGCGCGTGCGCAACAGAATAATGCGATGCTACTTTGTAGGTAAACGTTTTCCAATACTCTTCATGGATGGAAACGACTCAAGTCGTTCGAAGTTTTTATTTCAGCGGTATTGTGCGGACTGGCACATGTAAATAGTTTAAAGATTCAGAAGTATTCTTAAATCGAACTAATTAAATGAATTTTGGCTTTGTATTCTTTGGACATAACCATAAACCGTCTCATGCGTAAGTACGCATACATACCTACATAAATACTCTCGAAAAACTTTAAACGAAAAAATTACCCTCCTTCTGAGGCAATAGGGTAAAAATATTGTTATTAGTATTCGCAGTAACAGGCTTACCTAAAGCTGATAAACCCACTAAAAGCTATGATTAGGGACTGATGTATCTCATCGGTATTTCAATTGCACATAATTATGTATAATGTATCCATTTGATTATTGGATCATTTATAATGGCAGTATTATACACCTATTTATATTAATATTTATTATATATACCTATCTCCGTCCTGTCTTGGATTTTCTTTTACTTAAGTATAGAAAATTGTAGCAAATTATCTACTAAAGCTACCTACGTGAGTGATCTGTAACTTTTACTTAATTTGATATCGGTTCCTGCCAATACTAAGACATCATCTCATGTTTATGTAATGTAATGACCGGATTCTACGTAAGGAAGAGAGGAAAACGTTACAGCGATACACCGCGCGGCGCTTCCGTACTGTTTGGTTACGAGAGTCGTCTCTACTGTTCGATTTATCTCGAAATCGACGACAATAATAAATACGAATGTCGCTCAAAACGGTTATTATATAAGCATCTGATATAGTTAAAGAAAGCTGTTACCGGCCAAATACTGACGCACTCACCGAGGGTTCCGACCCACATTTTATGACAAAAAAAAAACACCTTGCTATGGTTGCCTCCTGTATTTCTCTTATTACACGAGCAATAAAAACACACTGACTGTCAGACAGATAAGAGAGGTTTGGTAGTCGGGTCCAGTTTGTACCCTTTGGGCTGTGAGTATGGAACCTTAAAAATGTCCGATTGTTTTTGCGTAGATCAGGCGGGCACCAACCGAAAGCTTGATTGATCAAACGTAGTTTTCTTTATTTATTATGTTTAGACATGACTCTTGCTGTATTTCGGTAAACTGGATACATTTAGTAGATGTAAATATACCTCCCTAATATATTCAGTTGTAATAGTTGCTACAAGTACATTTACTAAAACTCCTCTCAACACTACACTTCACTATCTAGAATACAAAGATTGAAACTGTTGATTAGTATTATTAGTAACATAAATTATGCAGAACTGTGACTACGACAGCTAATTTACGTTGTAACCACAGCTTCTCAGGAGATAGCTGGTTAGCTTTGTCATTTGATTTTTAACCCAGGAATTAATCATTTACATCGTGATACTATCCATTATATTTAAAGAAAGAAAGAAAGAAAGAAAAATATTTATTTGGCACCAAGAACAAACACAGCGCATAAACACACAGTAACACATAAACACACTAACTTAAATCTAGTAACAATAGGTAAAAAATAAATAAATAAAATAAGTAGGTAAATACGTAAGTAAACACATATTATACTGCGCCGGGCGGCCTGGGCCAAAAAGGTACCACCTCAGCAAAAAGCCACTCCACCATGGAGTGAAGAGGCGCTGATTTTCAGGTGGAACCCACTCGAGCGAAATCACGCATAACAAATAGCAACTAAAATAAGATATGAATAGGTACATTTAATTACAAATTAATGTCCTGTGATATTTATTTATTATTTATTTATTTATAAGATATTTTTACTATAATTACGATAATAATAATAATAAATATTAAGAAGGAGTTTGGATAGGATTGAATAGGTATGCTATATGAATTCAGCTTTAATTATCTGTGTTTATTGAAAAAATAATGAATAAATATAAATAATGAAAAAATAAATATAATAAGAATATTTATTTATATTCTTAGTTTATACTATTTTCACAATATTTTTACTGTATCTCTATGGATTTTTCTATAGTTTTTGATTATTATTACCATTAATTAAGTTGTCCATATCTATGAGATGTACAACAAAGTATTTTATTCATTCATCAATTGAATCTGAACTGGGAATAAGTGTAAAATTTACTGGGGGGCGGGGCAGGCAGTAAATTTTATGCTGGCATATTCTTCCTACTTCATTTTTTCCTGCTTCATAAAGTGTACCAGTTATCGTAGTCATGACGCTGTGTGACGAACCATTCATAATTAATTTATTGTTGATAAACGAGTTTCTTAATTTCCTCTAACAGTTACCTAACTGTTTAGCTCATCAATGATTGATTATCTTTGGTCTGCTAGTTTGGTTTGGTCTAGGTTTACTAAATTAAAACCTTAATTTGATGTCTGTCATTAGCTCTAAAGTAGCTTTGACTTTTAAGCTGATACAACGAAATCTTTTTTGGGTTTCAGGCTCTCAGGCTATCTCGAGATCCAGATCATTATTTCAGCCTATCGACTTCAATTCTATCAAAAGCACGTCCCTTAGTCTCACCATTCTTGCTCTAAATTACTACCAAAAGCAGGGCCCCGATTCTACTAAACCAATCGCTTCACTATGACAAAGGTATCGTCGCAGAATGGCCACTATGCGTGCCTTTTGGTATTCTAGTGGCCAATCTGTGATCATACCGTTATCATAGTGAAGTGGCCGTGGCGGTCGCGTCTTAAGTATCGCCCACTCAAACTCAGCCCACGGAAGTCGTAAAAGCCGATCAAGGGATCTCAAAAGGGCAGCAGCTTTCTTCTGAGTATTATCCAACTCTATAATGAGATCCGAAATAAGTATATGTAAGTAAAATGAATCTCTCTTGTTGCAGACAACAGACAGTGCAGACTTCCTGGCAGTCCGGTCGCACTCAGCCGCGGTGCTCGCCGGGAAGCCGGCCGCGAACCCGCTACAGTTCGTCCGAGTGGGTCCCGCTGACCTCGGCAGCCGCGCCAGGGAGCAGCTGAGGCGCGCCGAGCTAGCCAAGCGGACCGAACCGGCGCGTATAGAGCGCCAGGAGGATTGGCAGTCGGTCAGTTTTCATACCTTTCATAGAGAAACGATCGCCGGACTTAAGAGTTAAGAGAGCCAACTCATCTAATTAAAAAAACACAAACATTTGAAGTGTCTTCCACTCTACCCGACACAGTGCCCCACCACTTATAGTCATACAAAAAGGTTGCGGCTCAGAATTTTCTAAACACTAAAATAAAAAACTTCAAAAAAAGTTTATTCTAGGCAAGCTTGCTCCATCGTAGGTAGCAATTGAGTTATCTTACCATCAATCGATATTGTAGTCAAATGCAAGACTAAGTAAGTTATCAGACTCCTCACTCACTCATTTTAAAATTAAGCGTCGTCTATGATTGTTTTATTTTATTCAATTGCATACATTATATCAATATCAAGCTTTCTGCTTTTTCCTTATAAACTTTAACGTTGCTGATTTTAGCAATCCATGGAATACACTGTATTACTACACATAATTCCGTAGTTTTAGCATAAAAGTTAGGAATCACCGACGACAGCTGATCGGGGGCCTAACCACAACGTCTTATAGCATTCTCGTTTTGATCTTACATTACTTTTGTCTCGTTTTTTCTACACTAGACAGATAGTGACAAAAGTAAAGTAATATCGAAACAAGAAAGATATAAGAGCTCGTGTCCAGTCGTGTCCTGTCCCCCAGGTCCCTTTTAATGTTGTATCTCTACAAAAACTACATCCCAGGCGACATCTGGTCCACTTCCTTATCCCAAAATACCCGCCGTCTCTGGAATTTTTATATACCTCGTTTGCTTTTTTGATTGCTTCGTTTCGGTATTTAGTGGATTTATGGCAGGCGGATTCTGCGCTTTGAGGGTGAAGCGAATTGGGATAATGCTCGTTAATATCCAGGATATGATAAGTATTCACCAGAGAATGCGCGAGGTCTTTTCTCTGATGTAAAATTGCGCCAGACACGGGGAAGGTGGAGGTTTAAACTCTCAATCTCTTGTGAGGATATTAATTGATTTCTCGGCATGATAAGGCCGCTATAATGATGTGTTTTAGTAATCCACAGTTATGGAAATTTCTAGTTCCGTACTAAACGCACAATGACAACTTTAAATGTCATTGCGCGTGTGATCCATCTTTATAAATTCTTTAGTCTAATAACGACCCACCACCATAATTAATCGATCAAACAACTTTATAGAACTACCTACGGTATAATATCTTGATTTTTTTTCATCAGTCATAGTGATCAGAGGTGAAATTTTCGAAGGAGAAAAAGTCCAAATATTTTTTTGAAAATTTCTGAAAAATCATTAAAACAATCAAGTGACCCAATGACTAAATCCTTGTTAAAAGCAATGATCCATGTAGGCAATAACGCGACCTCGGTAATTTCACATACCTATTATAATTGGAATAATAGGCAGTTAAGTTAACTGGATTTCCAGGAACCATGAACATGTTTACCTCATAGAATTAGCCCAAGAATTTCCAATATCGATAAGATAAGGCCTGCGATTCGAACACCTCATATATCACGAATTAATAACACACCATTCAAAATGCACCGATTCCAGATTTACGACTCTTCCATAAATCTTTACCCACTCTTGCCACAGTTTTAAGTAATAATCCGGCAAAGTGCGAGTTAGACTCGTATACCGAGGGTTCCAAACCAATCAGTGTGCTAAGTGTGGGTTATAATTGAAGATCACTCGATGAGCGTTTGCTCACCGCAAATGGTGACTAAGTTAAACCAACCAAATTTAGAATGACATTTACCACTATCTGGTCGCGTTGTACCATGGACCAATTTAAAATAGGCCGACTGCGTTTCTATCGAGCGTAACTTGATAATTAATTACTTTCTAAGGCGTAAGATGTCACTAAATGTTCTAAATCCAGAATTAAAATATGATATTTCTGAACCATACTACCCTTCTCGTTCAAATCAATACAGTACTTAAGATGGCGCTGTTTCTGCTTTTTTTTTTTTTGCGGCTGCGGCGTTATTTCCCCCATTTGACGGTACCTACCTAGTAGGAAGCTAGTACCTTGCTACCTAATTGATTGAAGACTAACAAATTTATTTATCAACAAGGCTTATTTTAACAGTAATTAAACCTTATTTTTAAGGAAATCTGCTGCTTGAAAAATATAGTAGGTAGGATAGGCAGATTTAAATAGGTTTGTGCAGATAGTACTTAGTAGTCTAATTATAATTTAATTGGTGCTTATTTACGTACTTACTCACTCTACTCTCATTGTGAAAATCCAAGCGATCGGAAGTGATAACTTTACGAACGCGTATAGTAATGTTTAAAATAAAATAAAATGATCGTGGTTGGTTGAAACAACCAAACATGAGCGATAGCGTCCCCACTCTCGTCCGATAGTCGATGCTCGATAGGTTTGCTGTACAAATCTTGCACTCACGAATTGTGTTTCATATTAATTACACTAGATGGCGATGTGCTAATTTCATACAAATCGTGCAATCGTAGCAATATTACAACTGACACTGGGCACTCAGATCGGTCGGGCCGGAACCCAAAAATTCATAGGTTTTTTTTATTTATTCTGTAGACAAAATTACTCGCACTTGGCTATTCTTTAGTATAATTGTTGTTATACCTTAGGGCAGTATCATCTAATCTGTACCGTAGTAAATGAGCTCCATAAACACCACGTTTGACGTTAGTCTGCCGTTTTAAGATACATATTGAAAAAAATATTATTTACTATATTTACCGCTAAAGTACAGAATCGGAATACAAATAAAAAATGTAAACAACCTATTACGGTTCAAAAGATATAGTTTGTTAAAGTTCGGACAGCGAGTTTTTATTCTTTGAAAGGCTCTGTTGGCATACTTTGTGTACGGAATCCTAAAAAAGCTGATAAATCAGATTGCTTAATAGAGAAAAAGTCTAGAAACCATCTGCTTATTAACCTGGATAGTAATTAGGGTCGCGGTGACATATTGGCACGTGGGAGGAATCCATGATGAAACTAACTAGGCAATAAGAAATACTTCCTACGTCTTCGGTTCTCTCTAACTTGACTATCTGCTAAGAAGAGGCTCTAAAAAGTGTCATTGACTTATCAAGGCAGGTCACAAGGTATAACATTTCGTGAGTTTGTTATAGTACAAGCCATTAGTTTGGCTTAGAGGCTTAGACCACCCTTGCAAGCGAATTAGCATTGCTTTTTAACGGGGCAATGCTGCCAGTGTCTTGGGCACGCTTCCGTCTGGTACTGGTCAGTTCAGTTACCTATATACCGTTTGTAACAGTAATTAGGTAACTCGACTGCTTCCCTTGTGAATAATAGTTGAATTGTACATATTGTTTGCTATGACTTTTCGTTTCTCACTTCTAAACATCAAAATTAATAGATTAGATTTATAAGCTAAAATAATAGTGCATCAGGAAAACTGTTTAGAAACAAAAATCCTGCTAGTGCGCAGCTAGGATTCGAACTCCGTATTCGGCGTGCTACACAACAAATGTCAGATAGTTTATCAACGAGCCACGTTCAGTACCTTTCAACAAACCATTCCAAGTATTCCATCCGATCCAACTCTAAAAATATCACCGGCCGTAAACAAAAACCTTGTTATTCCCGTCGGCGGAAACATGCGCATACGCACCGAAGCCAGAAGAATGCGGCGACTTCCGTTATCCAGGTGGATTTCATGATGGTAATTGGTTTAGATGTCCCGTGGATTCCGTTCTGGCGTCATCAACAGCCTCTATGTCCACTGTTGGACACAGACAGCCTTACCCATCTGGTTGATATTCCTGGACTGGGCGCTTTCAAACATTTTGGGCACTTGGAATCAGCTTTCAGCGTCTAAGTTTCCGCTGCGTTAGGATTACGACCTGTGTCTTCAAGAAGAGAGTTAATAAGTACCTTCTGGGTAGACTCGCTCCATCGTATACATAATCCTTGCAAGTGTCGAGGTCAATAGCTGACTCAAGTAAAAAAATCTGGAGTCTTGCCATAATCACCACGCTTGGCAGGTGAAAATCGACATCGATGGGTATAAGGGTTGCGGCATTATGTGTATCATCTAGCTATTACCTATACACATAACACTGCTGCTTATTCTGGTAAAATCCCGATCCCTTAGTCGACTTTTATTTCATCCGCGAGCTCAGTGTGAGGGGTTGACTTGCAAATTTGTTTGGCCTTCCGCTTGTTGGCTTAACTATTTTTCATTGGAGACAATCATACTGATTAATCACGGACATCATGAGTTTAATTAGTGTTACTAGTTAGAAACTCATTGACTGCTATTTCTAGGTGAAAAACGGAATATAGAGTGAGCCTTTTTTCGTTGGAAAGCACGACAAGTACCATAAATATTAAAAAAAAACAGTAAAATTGTATGGGACCGAATTTTATTAAAAAAAATTTCATTCGGTATTTAACAAACATAGCAGCACCTTTTTTTGTTCAGATAAAAATTTGCCATTTTATTGAAACTAAAATGAATTAGAGTAAGGTTAGGCCAGAGCTCCGATTCTACTAACTAAACCATTCGCTTCATTATGAAAATGGTACCTATCGTCGCAGAATCGCCACAATATTGTTACTTTTGTATTCTAGCAGCCATTCTGTGACGATAGCATTATCAAAGTAAAGCGATTGGTTTGGTAGAATCTGGCTTATCTGATACGGTTAAATATGTTATACTTTTTAGGTATCGTAGCGGGCAACGTAGACATGTTAGTTGTTTGTATGGAACCCGAAAATATGAAATAAAGTCTCCGAAAATGACGAGTGGTACTTGTCTGGATTATTCTCTCATAATAGGGTAGGTCGGTATTGTTACTTATTTCAATGATCTCTGATTCCTAAAGTTCTTTCTATACGTAAGCGAATAGCGCACTTCTTTGCAACATTTTCTTAGCCTGCTATTAGAGATATTAGCCGTCATTAAAGTGCTAAGATTACACAATCGAAGTGGTTGTCGAGTAGGTATTTGTAATACGTCTCAATAGACCTATTAGTGTGGTCGCGTTTGTGTGGTGCGAGGCACAACATCATAGCGGGAACCTCGAGTGTATGGTTTAAACGTTTATTTGAAGAAACGATCTTCCAGGTGTTAGTGCTTCGAGTGTTGGAAAGTATATTATTTAGTGAGACTGTTATTCCGCAACCATATAACCCATAAGGAAAGGGGAGGATACGTATCTCTAATATAGGTGTCAACGTCAACATTTTTATATTCATCACGATATTTTAGGATCATTTTGAAATTTCATAATTTTAGATCATTTTGTGTCTGCCAATTACTACTAGGGACTATAATTGACGGTTTGATGTAGAGACGAGGATAGTAGAATAGTTTCTAAATTTGACAGTACAAAGTTCACTGACTTTGTACTGCCTACTACTAGTAAACTGTTTTAGGTCACGTAAACTAATGTGTGAACCTTTGTTGGGCATGCAGGTCAGAAAAATCTTACGCAAATTTACGAAAATGAAACTTGTAGAAATCCGGGTATGAGTGCAATAACTATCAATGAATCTAAAAACGTAGTAATTGCTTTTTATTTTTCAAGATTAATCTATGTAGTGAACATCTATCAAATCATAGGAATAAGGAGCAATGAAATGGCTTCTCGTGACTTGGACCAAACAATGTTGCGGCACTTATTTCGTAGCGAATGCTAGCGAATTGCAAAAAACACAAGCACAACAGCGTCAACACGCAAGGCACATGCGTGTTGAGGAATACGGCGACGCTCAGTGTTAGCGCACACGGAATCTACATTGTATCTAGCATGGATACATAGTGGCAAATGATGAGTACCCAAGGATAGATAGGTAGATAGAAAAATATTTATTGTACACCAATATAAAACAAAAAAACAAACAAAGAGTACAATAAAAATAGTGTAACAATGGGCTCTGTTATCGCTTTAAAAGTGGTCTTTACCAAACAACCATTGGATGGAATGGACTGTTAGAAATAATATAAGGTCAAAATCGTTTTAACAATACAAGTTTTTTTTTTTTTAAATATGACGGTCAAGTACTTACTATAAAAATGATGATCTACTCATGAAGTATATAAATAAAATAACAAAATTTAACTACATATACCTAAACAGATAACATAAGTATACTACTATACAATAATAACATATTGTAATAAATTATATACTGTTTTCAGTATGTTCCAAGCAGTATTCAGTTGCAAGAGGACATACAATGTTTTTTTACCAGGGTTTCGTAATCAGTGTTTTAGCCTTTCTGATGGAAACAGGCAACGCGTTCCACAGGATAATACCTTCCAAAGTGAATGTGAGTCATCCATCCTCATGGGCAGTGTACCGCTGCCGATGTCGATCGCTCTGGCACACCATTGTCATGTTTGCATTCGTTACAGTACTCGAATAGGTCAGGGCCATCGTGCGAGAGGTAAACTTATCTTACTTATGGACTCTAAAATGAATGTTGATTTCACATTCGTAACCATACATTACAACCGAATATTTCGATGGCCTGTCCTGTTGCCTCCTGCGGATCCCTCTGTGTGCAAAGGAGACAAGGAATTATTGATATGTCCTGCGCAGCACAGCTCAGTGGTAGCACCTACTAGTACCTAGCTCTTCCTACAGAATCAAAATAATAATACATTTTTGTTGTCAGTAATATTTTTTAAGGATAATGGCGAGATCCTCGACCTGGTTAGTTTTTTCTGATCCTTTTATGATTTCATTCAGCGCGATAGGTATCTACTGAGTTCGATTCCGATAACTTTACATGTTGAATCCCCACGTTTATGATAATGATACTGCCGTCATTGAGATGACATTATCATTAACGTGCTTCTAGCGAGATCTATGGTAAATCACGCGTGACCAACGTTAACATGGATTAAAGTGAAACAGTCGTTGGTGGCCAACACTAATTCGATTCAATAATCACATCACAAAAAAATAAGTAGGAGGGTGTTCAGTTTTTGATAACTTGCTTGTTATTATCGGTCTTCTACACCTCAACCGCCTCTGGGAGGGCTGGGTAAGTTACGAGTATAAGCTCTTATTTCTGGCTTCAACTTCAGTGGTGACAACTGCTGATTTATATGGTTTTACCTGCTTGTAAGCCTAAAGCTCTAGTAATTATTGTATTGTATATTATTATCTCGATCATCTTAACGCACTGATAATTGGTCTTACATAAAGGGTCTGTATATACATTATCATATACCTACAATAAATATAACATGAGCTTTTATTCCTTACTAACTGAATATTTAAACACAACTGAAATTAGATAGGTACTTAAACTTATCATAAACAAATACTTGAAACTAGGTGCTAAACATGAATATGACGGTAATTCATAGTTAGGTACGCTTTTGGCGGTGTGTCGCCTCCAAGAGGTTCCAATGATTATTGTCTCGCTATTCTCGGCCATGTGTTTCCTGCTGTGCTTCTAGTGTCGTTGCACGCCCTCTTCATGTACGTCCTCGTCTTTTGTCTTTGTTTAATTTTCGATGCGGTCTTCTAATTGTTCTGTTGTCTTATTAATTGTTAAACCTGACTCTCATAAGACTCCCACTCCCACTTCCCATAGCCCTTTTCTCATACTCCAAGCTCCAAGCCTTATGAGATCTCATCCTTGGCTATGCAAGTTTCAAATCAAAGGCTTTTCTCCTTGCAATATCCTCACGGTGTGGTGTCTTCCCCAGAACTTGGACACCTGGAAGTCTTCACGGCGGAAGCGCGTCGAGCCCATCATCGAACGCTGCGTGGAGCTCCGCAAGATGGAGCAGGAGCCCTGCCAGCCGCGAGCCAAGTCTAAGACCTTCAACGAGATGCTGGAAGAACGGTGAGTGCACAAAACCTTACCCCGGACGACCGATATCAATTATTTTATAGACTTTCTCTCAAAGCCATTATTTGAGATATATGGAGAGGAAATGCTTCATTGCAATCTTAAGTAGATTTATTATATGAACTTATAACTAAATTTATTTAAAATTTGTGTGGTAGCTAACTAAGGGATTGATGATCAGGCAGGGTGTGGAGTAATGCAGTAATCGAGATGCTAAATTTAAATGCAATCTTAAGTAGATTTATTATATGAACTTATAACTAAATTTATTTAAAATTTGTGTGGTAGCTAACTAAGGGATTGATGATCAGGCAGGTTGTGGAGTAATGCAAATATCCTTGACTACAAAAAGCTGTTTTATAGGTACCACCAGGTAGGCACCTTATAGGTATACTTAGGCACCTTACTTATCTAAGATATTCAACAAAAGCGAATAAACTACCCCACGAAATAGAATTTTCCCCAATGCCAAACAGGCTTAGTGTTTTGCACGTGAAATAATATATATTAGGTCCTTACATATGAAATTGGCGTTTTGTATGGGAGGAACATAAAGGCAATTTTTTCATATTAAAATATATTTTATTAATCAAAGTATGTACCATTGCTATCTATACACTTTTGCCATCTTATAGGTAGTTCATTGATCCCTTTACTAAAAAAACCATTCGGACGGGAATCAATGAAATCTTTGAAAGCGGTTTGGACTGCCTCATCGGAATTGAATTTTTTTCCTTGCAAGAAGTTATCCAAATTTCGAAAAAAATGGTAATCTGTTGGAGCAAGGTCCGGAGAGTACGGTGGATGTCTTAGACATTCCAATTGAAGCTCCTCTAATTTGGTAGTCGTCTGTTGGGCCGTGTGTGGTCTAGCGTTGTCTTGAAGCAGCAGTGGCGTAGAGCGATTGAAAAGTCTCGGTTGTTTAACAGCGAGCTTTTCCATCATGGTTTGCAGTTGCTGACAATAGACATCAGACGTAATCGTCTGACCAGATTTAAGAAAGCTATAGTGTACGACACCGGTACTAGTCCACCAAACGCTTACAAGTAACTTTTTTTGAGTCAATTTTCGCTTGGGGCAAGATTTTGCTGGTTCACCAGGGTTCAGCCATTGCGATGAGCGTTTACGATTATCGTACAGGATCCACTTTTCATCACATGTAATGATCCGATTTAAAATTCCTTCATTATTGTGCCGGTTGAGTAATGTAACGCAGCAGTCGACGCGCGTTTGTCGATTTGCTTCACTCAATTCATGAGGTACCCACCTTTCAAGCTTTTTCACCTTCCCAATTTGCTTCAAGTGGATTAAAACGGTTTTGTCACTAACACCGCAGCCTGCAGCTAACTGTGATGTGGTTTGCGATGGATCTGCTTCCACAATAGCCTTCAATTCATCATTATCGACCTTGGTCTCCGGCCGTCCACGGGGCTTGTTCTGCAGGTTGAAATTTCCAGAACGAAAGCGTTGAAACCAAAAACGCACCGTGTTTTCTTTTGCGACACCACCACCATACACATCATTAATCCTTCGAGCCGTTTCTGCAGCACTGGTGCCACGGTGGAACTCGTACTCGTAAATAATGCGATATTTTAAGTTTTCCATTTTGTGACGCAGTGACGCAGAAAAAAAAAGCAAAAGAGAAAAAAACAAATGAATTACGGTTTTCGAAACACAAATGCATGAGGAAATAGCTGTTTAAATTTGAATTTGGAATTCCTAACCAAAGAGGAGATATTTAAGATCAAAATGGCCAGTACGACAAAACGCCAATTTCATATGTAAGGACCTAATATTATATTCCTAAACGTATCTACCATAGCAAACTATTGACCTAAAATGTTCAAAAGTGTCGTTTGGCAAATTATATCATTGTTTGTAGGTTATGCCAAATTACAAATAGCAGTACGTAACTCAAACTATTATCCATTCTCTACTTTTAAAATTTTCAAACCTATCGACTGAGCTTTAGCGTTCAAATTGCACAGATTTATTTCTACACATGGCAACAATTATTTGTACGGAAATAAATCCATTGAGCTCAGACCTTCCTATATTGATTTAAGCGCCATTATTGCAATTTATTTAGCTTGCTCTGAACTTTGTACCTTAGCCCAATAACTTTAAAACATAAATTTTCTTATTAGTAGTTAAATTGATTTTGCGTTTAGATAATCAACTCTAGGCATTGGTAATAGGGTATATATTCCTGTTAGTGATGGTCCGTGTGTGTTGGTTTACTTGTGGTAGAGTGGTCAGGTTATCGATTCGAGCCGGTAACATAATATCGATGTCATTGACTTCGGTATTCGTAATCAGATTCATGGCAATACTACCTATATTCTGCAAAACAAAGCCTGTCGAAAACCTCTGTATCTAATCTTGACCCAATCAGACAACTTACTTTGATACAAGAAAAAGGTTACCTACCTATAGAGATTAAAATAATTTTGAGTGACTTAAAAAAAGTCTTGTGAGTAACAAAAGTTTATTGAAATTGAGGGTAGACGAGAGAAAGAAGGGTAAAGAAATTTAAGAAGAACGGATTGTGAGGATGGTGATTATCTGATAAAATAGGAAGAATATTTTGTACTAACTCCGTTGTTGGCTGTAAGATAGGACAGACAGTTGATATTTTGATTTTTCAAAAAGAATTCATAAACTTTAAACATAAATATCATAATAAATCTGAGAAACTAAACTGTGTGACAGTGTGCAGCTTTATAGTCAAGCGTGAACAGACAACATTACATTTTGCAAAACATTAGATAAGTCAAATCTAGAAATAAATAATTCAAACCTACCTCAAGGCCATCTCGGCGTTTCGCGGATATCCGCGTAACTGTTAATTACATACCTCCATTGTGTGAAAGTCGGTTAAATTGATTACGCAACGCGATCGAAACATTGTCGCTATATTAGGACCAGAGACAATTACTTTGAAGTAATTGGTGACTGATAGATCAGCTGGTCGAGGTCTGAAGATTAGGTTAGATTATTCATACAAAGCGTTATTCAAGCGTTCCCTTGTCTTCATAATATATTATTTCTTCAAGAAAATTAATGGCTTCTTTAACAGATGGAGCAAGAGTTGAACCAATCTTGAAAAATAAAACAAATAAAAATCTTAGTCCCTGTGAGACGATTCTATATTAATACAGACACATTTACAATTTAATTATTCATTGAATATTTTTATTCATATGATTCAAATTTAAAACCTTCCCCGACCAGAACAATCTTCACGGCTCCGTTGGTCGCCTTTTTCAGGTCTGCCTGGGTACAGATAGGGTAGGTGGTAAAGTAGTCCTCCATATCCTGTACGGAGGCTCCACACTCGCACTGTGCACTCGGCGAGTCTATGATACCCCCTAGTAGCTAGATTTTTCCAATAGCAGCCGACTTGAGCCGGGTAGTCGGTTCAGTGATTTCCAAAGCGTTTCGTGTCCAGGGGGCAGGTGTTCAGCGGGAGTAGTGATATGTAGAGCCTTGCGAATTGCTCTCTCTATTGAGTACTGAATTCATGATGTATTGAAGACGGAAAAACTTGAAAAGTATATAAAATATTATTTCATGAATAGATATGGTGCCCTAATTTGTAATGATTATGTGGTACCTTAACGTTTAGAAGGATACTCTAATCTCTTTGAGTTAACGCTGGCCTATGACAAACAGACTACACCTTTCATGTTACTCTGTCGTGTGGTGCCATGATACCGGATACCGAGAGAGGTCGCCACTCGACAGGCTCAGAAACATAACACCGCTTTCTTGTTCAACCACGCTGGCTGGCTGTGAAACCACATCCTTACTATTTGATTCACAAAAGCCAACTTCATAGCTGACTTACATTAAGCATCGTTTTAGATTTGTGATAGAAATGTTTTTGGCAGCATTCAACTTTTTGTATGATTAAAAAAAAACGATCATTCTTCTTGCAAGGCTGCCTAAGAGTAAATCGCTTCAATTTGAGCAATAGATATAACTTTACTAGTATTCCGCTAAGCGACGATAGGCTTACAACCTGTCACGTATTGACAGGTTGACACGCTACTTGCAAAACAAATGCGGAACGTAAGTTTGGACATGCCTCTGGCTATCTCCTAGTAGGTGATCCTCATCTTAATCCACGCTCTGAGTTGTGATCAGAGGTGAATCCTCAAATAAAAAAAACTGTTACTTACTTTTATAACCTTACTTTATATTTTACAAAACGCCCTCTAGCCCTAAACTAAGCAAAACGAATAAAGGAACTAGATTACGGAGAGTATGATTTTTTATACCGCTTTTTTTGTACATACACAATGTAACACCCAAGCACATCCCGGGTAGGAATCGAAGTCACAACTTATAGCGCAGAAGGCAGAACTACAATCTACTAAGCTGTGAGGCCAAAAAAAGTCAATGTCAAAGTCCGCCCATTGTACTTATGTTTGTATTGTTTGATGTATTATTTGTTACAATAAAGTGTTCATTCATTTATTCTTTCATTAGTTTTGACAGGATTTTAAGCTAGCGAACAGCTTCGTATTTACAGAACTAAGCTTGAGCTTGGGAAATTGCAGAACTGGACCACGCTCATAAGCGTAGTAATCATTGCTTGAGGGTTGCGTCACCAAACTACGGTAATTTAATGAGAGAACTCGATTATGACATTACAATATTGTACACTATCATTTGTCTGTTGCAAAGTTTTCGAAACTGTAAATAGTTAATTATTACTATAAGGGCTCTGTCTCTATTCCAGACCTGCTGCTATACCTGTCTGTTGCAATGTTTTAATGAAACCATCCAAAATGGCGGTTTATCCTTTGAACATCATATCGATCACTTTGCAATACTAGAGATAAAAACAACAGAAAAAAAGATACTTATATGCCTAGCTTAACATTGTCTAGAGGAAATAAGGGCTGTCAAAGATAAAGAGCGTACGTCACGTTGAAAGAGACAAAAAAGTCACACAGTCAGACATGTTATAAGAGGTGCTGACGCCACTAAGTAAGTTAGTATGGGATGAGAGCCCGGTTTGCACACACTGTTGTCCGTGTTACGTCAGTTTTCGACAGAGCCAGTGCCTTCTGGGAAAGCTCCTTGCTCTGAGCCCTCTCTTGCTTAGAGCAAGACATACCTAGAGGTCAAGAGATGACCCATCATATATATATAAAAAAGGGGGAGGGAATATTCCTATGTATCAAAAACATTTTGATTCAATGATTTTTAAGTGTTTGTAAAATCCATAAAAAATCGGGTGGCTGATGCCAAGTGGAGCCCAGTAGGCCCTGTTCAGCGTCACCGACCCGAGCGTGAAGGTTTACTTAAATTCACTCCTCAGAAAAATGCGACAAATCAAGTTTTCACTGCAAAAACATGTGTCGATGGCGTTATAGCCCATGAACCATGATGCTCACAAACATAATATTGTTTACTCACCATCTCCACTACAGCTAGAAATTGAGATAAGCATATCTTCGCTCAGTTATGAAATTGAACGAAGTCGTGATCGAGATGACATGATGTATACTATCAAGATGCTCCAATAAACATTATCCGATCCGCAGTAATGCGATGTAATGTAATGTAATACCTCAGTGGTGGTACTGTAATGTTGGATTGTATTTACTGTATGTACTTGCATTGTGATTGCGCGGTGTTGCCAAATATGTAATGTAATGTGGCGAATTATTATAAAGCAAGCAGTTTCCTGTAGTAAGAAATTGACTAACCGTATACCTACGTGAGATAAGGTGGCATGTAGTCCTTAAATTACAACATCATCACGCATACGGCTACTGGTTATAGGACTTTGTTTAAGTCCGCCTGGCTAGCTACTACTATCTCACCTAAGTCTGTCGCCATAAATTATATTTTTTTGTGTTCCGGCATTAAGAGGTAAGATAGCCAGTTCCTCAGACTGTTGAGGATTCCGTCGGCCTTATCATAACTTGACACCATGTGAGATGAAGACCAAGCGCTTCCCCGTCATACAATAAAAAAAAAGCCGAGACATAAATAGTGGCTTAGGCCGCCTCCGTCGGCATATCAAGTGGTTTCTTCCCACACCCTTTACTTCAGCGGTTATCGGTCCTGCGAGCGATGTGGTCATTGCCACTTCAGCTTACTCATTCTGAAAGGTATTTCAGTAATATTGTTTTTTTACGGACAATACGGGAATATCTACATTCTGGATTTTATCACGTAATGAAACTTTGTAGTGGCGACTTTGAACTTAATCACGAGACCAGAGTCAGCGACCATGATTCGGATCCATAGGTCATCATCATCCACACAAAATAGTAATCAAATCACAAATTTTAAATATGATTCTCGATACAAATCATTAGAATTATTGAATGTGGAAATGTAAGATGTTCCAACATCTTACATTATCTCTATGTTAGGTTTTCTTTATTTATATTATATCTAATTATTGTATATATGCATTGAGAATTGCTCGCTGGCAACCGGTTAGGTGATCGCAGTCCTGATCATCACCAGATCCTCATGAACATGCAAGGTATACAATAAATGTCGCTCTGCTATCAAGGCGGTTAGAAGAACACTTAGCACCTCGATTACTGAGCCGTTAAAGATAAAACTTTGACACACTGCGTTATTAAAACACAGGAAGCTGATAGTCTTTAATTTCCTACGGACAGTTAAGATTGCATTATCTGTGCAATTAAATATATCACGTTATAGCTTAACGAGGAATGGGGGATAACGGGACTCTACTATTATATGCATTAATCATTTGAATATAACTTGTTAATGTCTGTTTTAGTCTGAAAGAGCTGTGTGGCCAAGTGGGTATGGACTTGCCTTCCGATCCGGAGGTTGTGGTTTCAAATCCACTCGTGCAACTATCGACTTTTCGGTTTTTCGAAAGTTTTTTTTGTGTGTTTTTGACACATGCATATGCCCTGACCGTGACGTCACATCTCGAGGAAACCGGCATTTCCCTAGGACCTAAAATCATATAACATACAACAAGATACAAAGGATTGAAAGATTGGGTAGGTCTTCAATTAAATACTTGTACTCTGTATATTTAGAGGCGAATTACACGCTATATGTGTTTTGAAGCTTTACGAAAGATTCTTGTAGTGGACTTATTTGGGGTATGATGTTGATGATGATGTTTTCGTTCGCTAAACAAAGATGTCGGGTCAAACAATAAAGTAGAAAGCCGGTGCCTGACAGTAATCGCGACCCATCTGCCTGTCTGTCCGTCCGATTGAGCTGTAATCTGTTGTAATTTGCACGCTCCTAGATAACTTTATAAAATGGCGCTGGTTCTTACAATGTTGCATTTCTCTTGACCACCATTTGTTGTTATATCTTTTGTAACGGGATTTCTTTAATCCTAGGATTATTAGTATCTTTAGTTAAAGTAGTAAAGCTCATTGTGTAATTTGTGTATCAATAAGTTTGATACAAGGTACAACTGTAAGCAAAAAAAAAAAAGCATTTGCATTATACTGTAAGCTTTTAAAGATATTTTTTTTGCGAAAAAAAAACCTAGCAAGTCTACAGACAGGCACTGGCAACACTTTAAATAGATTATACTTCCAAATTAACTTCACGGGATTAGACCTTTCCGACTTCTGAGCTGGAGATTAGGACAGTCTCGAGGAATTAGGACACTGGGCTAGGATTAGGCACGTTTTGATAGGATTTCATTAAGTCGGCTTAATACGCTGGGTGTTAAAGTAACGTATTAGATCAGTACTTCAACACTAGTCTTGTGGATTAGAAAACGTCCAGTAACCTAGTACCTTCAGCGCTATCAACTGGCTTGGCCAAATCATCTCAAATGAGGATTTTTGTAAAATCTAGTGTAGCTATAGTATTAGAAAACAAGGCAAGGCACTTCCGACAAGTGATACAATGCTTACGGCTCTATCCAGTTGCCATTATAACAAAGCAAACACGTAAGCAAGGAAATATTATCTGAAATCTTGAAAAAAAAAATATAGGTATAGGGCCAAATTTATCGCTCTTGTATGTACAAACAAAAAAACAATAAAATATTTCGGGCTATTTTCATGGGACCAGACGTCATATATAACAAGAGGAATTCGATGTGCATAAGTGTTGCTTTGCAATAATAAAGCCCGGATACTTATAATAATTCCATACGTTGTCAGCTTTTTAACCGTCCGTTATCTCACTCGAAACTTTTCATGGCTCATAGCTATATAAGAGGCTCTGCTTTCTGCACTGTAGATTGTGGGTTCCATTACCATCCGGGACAAATATATGCGTGATCAATGTAAATGATTGTTCTGTGTTTGGGTGAAATATTCTATCAAAAGAATTCTATCCGTAATCCAGTTCGCATATTATATGCTATGTTTAGTTTGGGGCTAGATGGCGCTGTGTAAATATTTATTTGACTGTGAAATAGGGGAAAATAGCATGACCCATTGATGGGGAAGCTCATCAGAAAAGTTAAACCCACACTTATCAGTATAAGTTGCCTGTTTGAAATGTTTTTCAAAGGCAAGCGACAAATACGAAGTACTTGAGAGAGAGCGCTACCCACACTATCATTACAGCTGGAGGCAGCCCCTGTAATCATGATGTCTGATAGTACGGGACAGACACTTTCACTGTACCCCCGTTTCCTGCTTGTCTCTTTAAATAGATCTTTTACTTATCAGTTATCACCGATTGCGGCTACGTCCGCACTTCGAATTCAATAGGAGAGGTTTATGTTATTTTCTAATCTCCAAAATTCTAAGTAATTTTTAAAGAAAATTAACATCCTACTTAACATGTTTCATTTACTTGAACAACAAATGCTCATGAATTAACTAACGCTGTAGAAAGTTTCACTGAAAAAACGATTTTAATTTAGCATTGAATTGATTTAAAGGTAGCGTTATATGAGGAGGCAATTTATTATACATAGATAACTTATGCATCGTCTTTGCTTAAATGATTTTAATAATCTTGTTCTCGGTTTTTTACTTTATTTTGTGTATTGTAAATATTTATTTGCATTCTGCTGGGGAAATCGTTTTTATTTTCGTGAACATCCAAAAGAAAATTACTATTGAACAGTGATGGTACCGTTAGTATTTTAGCCTCTTTATCTCGATGGGTGCTAAAACTCACGGTGTGTTTTACATAGAGTGCGGGACGCGCAGCATCCGACGAGTTAGATCTGCTGCGCGTCCTCTTACAGAGAGCGGAACCAACGAGTTACAATAAGCCCCGGCGAGGGTTCATTGTTTGGCCATATATCATTCTAACAAACTTTTTTTTTCATAAATGTACAGGTTACATGTTAAGGCAATTTGAACACAGGAGATAAACGAAACGTGAAGTGTCGCATCTTATCGCAAACATCAAAACTTGCTAAATATACTACATATCGAACTCTAAAATCGTATGCGCGAATTATTATTGTATCTACACCTGCATGCTTTTGACCTTAAAGCTCGACGGGATTTATTTAAATTTTCTGCAGTATTATGACTTACATTGTAGTACTGTTAGATGATGATGATGATCTTTGTTTGATAAACCATTACTTCAATGGCCGTCAGCAGGCTTCTGTATCTTAAAATACTCTATACATTAATAAACGATGATAAACAACCTTCGCAATAGGTAATATAGTTTCCATTGAATAGGGTATCTATCCGCGTTTTCTTACGCGCTATTATCACAACATCACAGTAGGTAAGTTTCGCGGTTTTTTCCCACATAAGGCATGTTACATAATAGCCCCACGTCACGTACTTGCGATTTATGGGTTAAAGCTTTATTGCAGTTCTTACGTGTCATTCCTGTAGACTATCTGTGAGGGATCGCTGAGGGAAGCTAGCTCAGATACTCGTAGATAAGCCTTAGATGATTTGACAATTGAAGAGGTCGAAGAGGTAGAGGTAGGTAGTTACAGGTACAATGCTTAAAGCCGTACGAAAAAGCTCTGATTTCGTTTCATCGATTATCAAGTTAATAGTGCCTACTTGAAACTAAATACGTAAAATATCATAATTTGACCATATTATTTGATTTAATGCCGTGGTGGTATCACCTCCATCTTAGCCCGCGGATGCTGTTACAGGCGACTATGGGATCTCACCAAAAGAAGGATAGCAGCTTCTTTGTAGCCTCTCATTTACTGCGATCACCAAACCGCCTGCCAAGCGTGGTTATGCCTTAACCCTGCAGTGTTTGGGGGAGGCCTTGTCCAACAATGGACAGTAATGGTGTGTCAATGCTAATAATATATATTCTCAGGACTTCGATCGGAGTAATTAATAATCATATTGATATCTATACATTATCTTCAAGTGTAGAAGCCATATTTTTTTTATATTTGCGGAGCCCGGCACCTCGTAGGCGTGAGCTGTGGCCCAGGAAACAATACTCTCCCTGATTTGACACAGAAGCTGATAGCAAGGTAGGTATTGTAATGGGTCACACCGAATAAATACTTGTTATTTATTCGTTGGGGTCACATCAATTATTTATATATTAGGTGATTATTTTATATCACATCATTTTTATGAATCGTTGTTATTGCATACATTGTACATCTTCATAATTGAAATTTGGTTAGATTTTTTTTTATTGTTGATAGCTATGCCTTTGACTACTAAAGCAAGTAAATTTGTGACCTAAGATAGAGTGCGCTTGTCTTTTTTTTTACCTTATCTGATGAACTGATTTCATGTTAAGTGAAAATCTTGCCTATAACAATGCCTTAGTGCGTAGGTCGCATAAACAAAGAACATAAAGAACAAAAATTGAGGCCTAAAGGTCTGAAACCTCACGTGCCCGTAATTTCACACCGGAACACAGCAATGCTGCTTGACGGCTGAAATAGATATGGTGGTAGTACTTCCCCGGACAAGCCCTTTCAGGCCTCTACTACTCTTTGTCTTAAAGAAACCTATTCACTCTGGACTAAATTTATGAAACGTTTCTGTATAAAATCGTGCTTAGACTCATAAAACTTCACCAGCTACCATTATCTAAGCTCTGTCCTTGCTATCATGCCAGTATGATTGCTGGCCATATACGAAGGAGTATGTCTTTATAAGGACAATCACAAGAACCGATGGCGAATCGCAGGAATGCAGAAACTCGTAGATAAGACTTTTTGAGTTTTGTAATCTCTGCGCGGTTCTCATAGTAACGTAATGATTTTGTAATTGGCTTTTACTGCTTGATTGAGTAAACACTTGACAAAGCTATGATAGAATGCTACGTTTCTAGTTAGTTAGTGGTCTAGTTTTTTCAGGACTTTAATTATTCGCGTGAGCTCATTTATTCTCGTTTATTAATTTTGTAATACACACATAATAAATTATCTTACAAGAACACGTGAATGGTTTCATCAGGCAAGGTCTTATTGAATCAACATAAATTGATTCATTTTCTTTTTTCATTATTGGTTTGAGCTGGATATAATAGTATAGTCCTGATAAAACCATTTAAAATAAACATTTTCTTTTGCTCTTTACTAAGGTACGCGAAATTTTGTAATTCTCATGAGAATAAATGTCTTAAACGTAGATCAACCCTATCCAATAATTCCTGACAAATTTCCATTGAATTGGAAATGATGATGAGTTTGTACTGGAGACAAGAATCAGCAGCACTCCGGGGCTCTCTTAACATGTCTGTTATGTGCGTGTGCTGTATCGATTACATAGGTTCTGAACGGTTGGATACCCTTCTCGTGTCAGTAACAATCACTAACCAGCTTATTATGTACTTATTTAATTATTATGTACTGCTAATTTGACTACCTCTCCTGGAATGTTACTACCGTCTGCCGTGTGCAAAATTACAATTATACGCAACGTTTTACCCAGAAATTACATCTGATTCATACACTACTGGTTTTGTTCAACGCCTCGGGCGATCTACAGATCTGAACCAGCAATGGTCTGCGAGGGAAATGAGCGGTTTCCGTGTGATTATTGATTTCAAGTAACTATGTTATGTGAGGTATAACTATCGCGGAAAACGTGTAGGAAGAGAAAAGTACCGTAGATGCAATAGAAATTATACTGAAGTTAGTTATCGATTACCCCCTTCCCTGCTACGGGTGTATAAGGGACGATGCAAGGATTCAACTAAGACACCGTATGCAGCATCTACCAGATTACTTGCAAGTTAAAGTCAAAACGTAAAAAAAATATTCAGTGAGGGTTTTTAGGATCCATTTAAAATGTAGCGCCTGTTCGGAATCGCGACTAGCATACCTAAACGGAGATAGGTTTCATGCAAATATTTCGATAGTTTTTGTTTGTTCACTGCTCGGGATGCGATACATTGATCGTCTCAAATGTCATGTCAACCCACTCGCAAGAGAACTTGTTTATAATCCAAGCGGCAGGCGGTTGAAAAGAATCCATGGCCTGGAGAACCTCCTTAGTAATGAGGGAGAACCGGCTTGTGAGTCGAGATAAAAAATCATTAACAAAAATAAAAAATACCTATATATCGCCCCAAGCTATAGTATTTCATAGAGAAGCATAAACCACAAAGTGCCAATAACGGTGGCCTTCACCTTTCGTAAGTGGCCACTTTTGTCCAAAACACCGGCCGCGTGGGTGTGAGCACTGTTTCATCGATTCCTAAGTCCTTGCGTAATTCTCCTGCTCATTATTATTTTGTGACTTTGTTCATTTGTTTATTATTTATCATTTCGCGCGCCATAGATTACTGACAGAAGCATTACTACCTGAAATATAGACCATGAACTTACATGACTTCATATAAACTAATATAACATTTATTCAATAAAAAGTACAATCAAACTAACTATGTACAAAGGAATCAGTCAGATTACCTAAGGACCGTTACAAACGGCCTATAGGTAACTCAACAGTTCCAGACCAGTACCAGACGGAAGCGTGCCCAAGACACTGGCTGTATTGCCACGCTGAATAGCTATGCTAATTCGCTGGCCTAAATAAGAGCCAGCCCTTGGGTCACGTGTCGCCTCAATCAAAAGCCCCGCAAGATTTTTTGTGATCCTCGGCCGAATCAGCCGCCGCACCAGCCCTAGCTGATGTCCCAGGCAGATGAGATGGCGCTAGGGTGTCGACGCAGGTAGCGTCCCACACGAAAATAACTAATATTACACGGAGTGTGTTATATTAAAGTGAGTTATAATATGATGTTGAAGGGAATGCCCGAAGCTGGGTACTCGTCCGATTGAAAAATAATATGCGCTTCCAACGGCATCCTCTGGCTTCGGCCTTATCATAACTTGCAAAAACCAGGTGATGAAGGTCAAGCGCTTCCCCGACGTACAAAAAACTTGTTTGAATATTTTTTTTACCCGTGACTTTGCCCGCGTTTTACCCGGATTCTTATCGCTTTGTTTCTGTATTTCTTATATTTGCTCGAAATATAAATCAAACTTAACGATCTTATATAAAAATCTTTCACAGCTATTATAGCCAGTCTTGATTCTCCATTAATCAATTTCAAACGTATTGCCAAACCAATTTTATATATCTATTAAACGCTACATATAATTTAATAGCACACTCAATTTTATTATCACAATAACATCTCCTGTCTTGCCACTATTATCTTTTGTTGTCAATCAAATATTGACGTAAAGTATCTCAACTATCTATTCCATGAAAGACTCCACTCTAGTGTCTTATCTATATAGGTATTCGTAACTTTAGAAAACACTGTCTACAAATCAACATTCGGGTGCGATATTATTACTCTCTTCAGGAACTTATTCCTAAGAGTATCTTTATTCGGCACTGGGATTGCGTATTATGACCCCATCACTCTCATGTTGAGAGTAGGCCTGTGTTCCACCACTAAAAAAAATATCTTTGTAAGTCAGTAGTTTCGGTAGGAAAGGTGAAGGGTCCACAAACTTGGTGACTATTTTTGGTCTAAGATGGAGTAAGCTTGGCTTTAAAGAACCATTTAAGCTAGTACTTCAGACGCAATGAAAATTCTCTAAAGTCTTCTATTATGCGTACTGCAATAGCTTTATCATTAGTATTTACGCTGTCTTACGACCCTAATGTCTTCAAGAAGAGAATGAATAGGCACCATGGATAGATATTATTATTTTTATCTATGCCAGTTTCGAGGTCAAGAGCCGACCTTTTAAAAAAAACTTTAAACTGCAAAAATTGAATTGTTTCGGGAGACGGGATGCCAGCGAAGCAACATGCACTGCTAATAGGTACCTCGTTATCAAAATGATGAAGTGCGACTCCACCGGAGACTACGCGTCGTGTCATCGTGAGCACATCTTTACGTCCGCGTGGGTTTGATGTACGACCAGCTTTACACACATCCTACATACATTGTTTCGTTCTGTTAGCCCGTTATGTTGTGAAATACTCATAATTGAACTCCCATAGTATTACAAAAAGCAGCGTTACGAAGGTTATAGCAATTCGCTTTGTACAGAATCGATTGTACCATCGACAAATTTAAAATTGGTCTCAGGCGATACCTTATTATAATGATCATTATTTACCTTTGTGATTGGCTTGGTATTGGTACCGTGCTCTTTGGATTGTTCATTTATGTCATTTCTATTGTAACTAAATTAATTTAATTAGTACGTTGCATTATTTGCCTTACCAAAATCAAGCTATTATTTCAATTCCTATGATTTGTGAGGTTCTATTCATCCTATGATTTAGTTCGTTATTAGCTTTTTACAGAAATCAATACCTGAACCTGTATCTCAATCAATGTTATAATTGAAATCTAGTACAAGTAATATTAGTACCGAATACGTTGCATGACTTTTTTTATCTAATATCTCTATTCGATAACAATTTTGCAATATACTCGTACATTGTATCTATTTCACCGTCACCTATATCTAAACCAGTCATAGAGTGGCCAGGTTATCTAGACTGCCTACTTGTAGGTACTGGGTTACCAGCAAGGTGTTCGGTTACAACCTGTGCAGCAAGTCTGCTGTCCACGCTTGTGTAATGTACACGTTATCGCGTATCGGATTGTCTTCATAGGATTGTGTCATATTTTATGGAATCAACTTATTTCGTTGATAAATTATTTATTTCAAGCATGTTTCAGTTACATTGTTACTGTAACAAAAAACTTGTTAACTTTTCTACAATTTCGTAGAAACCTTTTGAATGATCACTGTGACTAATATTAACGGTAGTTATTTACCATGATTTGTTGTGTTATTGGTTATCCGATATTTCGAGGCAGTTGCAAGCGAAATGGTCACGGATACACTGAAGTCTTTGCTAGTAGGAATGAAGGTAGTTATTGGTCGCCTCGACTATCTACCCCCTTCCTCGATCTTTTACGCTACCACTGGTTTTCGTCTCGAACGCAGTCCGGTCACGGCAAACCACACTTAACTTTATCGCTACGCACGGAATTTCGTAGATCGCCTTTCTCTTATGACTGAAATTCTAAACAGAACTCTGAATCCAAAGTATAAACTATATGATACATGTGGCGTCGTCACGGGTTCACTGAATTGTTTGTTTTGTATTGTAAAAAGCAAACCATTCATTTGGTTCGAAAAAAAATACACTTCCTTGAAACGATCATCTTCCTGTCTTACCCTTTATCCAACACGAGGTCCTATTACCTGATGGAATATAGATTTTAATTCCCAGGACGTATCTTCAGAATAAAAACCATTTTAATTTACTTAAAACCAAGCCAAAGGCCTTCTAAGCAAAGCTCTGTTATCAAAGCGATGGTTCAATTCTGTTAATTTCACTCACAATCAGTAGTACTACTGAGTGGCTCTACTGGTAGTGCTATCAACTGATCTACGTCACTACAATCTAATTTCAGAGACGAACAAATTAGTAGTTATCGTGCTAGCAATTTAGCAGATCTAGCATTCTGAAACTATCCCACAGATTAGATGTAGTAGAATTAGGAGCCCTTCCATTAGCGGTTTGAATAATTCAACAGGCGAACAAAGACGTCGGTGGAATGATGGCAGGTCACTTTCCAGGCTTTCAACTAGTTTGCATTTACGACGCGACGATGAGTCACTAGTGTTGACCTTCGCTCTGAGTTCTATGGTCACATATATGTGATGATGGTACAGTTCAGAAATGTGACTCGCAAACTTTTACTCTGAAGTCTGATGGTAATTCATATAGGTGGTTGTCTTAGTCCATTTTAGACAGTTACAGGTTTGTAACTATCACAATTTTAATTCTAGGCCATACATTGGTGGGACTTAAATTTGTGGCGTTTGTGCGAACACATCTTGGCGCATACATCGAATCACCAATAATCCTGTATAGATGTAACAGTCTAAAAATTGACGGCCCCTCCAGAGCGGTCACGCAAAGAAGGTCACAAAAGATATCCACATAAATATGCTTTGTCATCAAAGGCAATTCTTCTATGCGTGTAAGCGTAACTGCTGGAGGAATGTTCATTTTTAGCCTGGTACATCTGTACGACAACTCTTCCGTATATTTTGATTATGGGTGTTTTGCCCATCTCCTGGTATAATAGATCAAAATTTGCCAGATCTTACTATGATCAAAATACATACGAGCTTGGAATATCAGGCCATCACTACGCCGCGCTATGCCCAGCTATAGCTTTCAAACCGCCGACGTAATAGGCAGCATGCCTTTAACCCGCTGGACGGGAAGCGACGCTTTTTGCGCGCATTTCTAATAAAGCTCTGGACAGCTAGTTCGACGAAACATCGGCAGCCGATGAACCGATACTGTTCTGACGGGATTCTTGCTCAATTCAAGGGTATGGATGTTAGAAGATACCATATTTATGTGTGGCTCTATGATATTTCCACTGATATACGGCATTTATGTGTAGGTATTACTGTTGTCTCCTACGACTGTATTTTATAACGACAGTGGGCGGTCGTATATCTCATGCGATCTCTTCCAGATAATCTTATAGGATGGAGAGGATAGTTCAGGTACTTCGGGCTATTTCATTCAATTCGATTTACGCATATAAATTAATTGATGGGACAAAACACGTAAACGAGGAATCACCCGAGAATTTATGTTTTTTTCTTGGCATAAACCCAAAAAACGTTGTAGTCATACTACGGCTGTTATAGGGGAGCAAATTTATCGTTTTCATATTGGGAGAAGTTTCATTCATTGAATAACCATAACTTCATCTCTAAACCGTCAGTCTCCATGCCCAAATATAGGATTAAGTTATATAAATAATAGTTATATATGTGAAAATTATTGTAGCATTAATAGGCTATGTTGTTATATTTAAATGAATTTATTTAACTAATCAAATTTAATAAATTATATAAAAATAAAAAACACTTATTTCAGACAGAGTCCGTAGTTACAAATTATCCAACATTAATATAAATTATACAATAATATTAAAAATACGAGCAAACATAATTAACAAATATGTAAATTATATCTTAAAATATTATTCTATTTAATATTTACCTCTATCAATGTATGTAAACAACCATTTTTTTTACGACAATTTGAGTTTAAAGATAGCTTGTAATATGAGAACTAGATTACTGATAGAATACTTATATATCCTTTATTTTGTTGTAAATACATACGTACTATGATGCAACATCCAAACACAACAAACATCTATATTCATCACACAAATGTTTGTCCTGGGTTGGAATCGAACCCACAACCTATATAACAGTGCAGAAGGCAGAGTTACGACCAACTGAGCTATGAGGCTTGTTAAACCTGCCACTGAGCTGGTCGATACCATGTCTCAAGCTTCGCGGCTGTGCATTTCTAAATGTAAAATCGTCAACATTACAAGTGGTGCCGTGCCGCCACCTTGTCAGTAAATTCTTATCAAATCAGTGATCAGTAGCCATACCACGGGTTATTGTGGTATAATCTTCTGACGTGTATACAGTAGTTTGATAAAGAAAAGGTGACGGTAACATCGGACGGTGACACTCTCGACCTCTTGAGTCAATACCGTGCCCATTCAACGGCATTCGGAGTGAGCCGTCAGTGCGTACATTACTATTTTCATTTGTGCATTTTAGTTCCTAACTATTCGCTAGAGGCATGGTACAGGTTTTCATACATTTTCTCTGATGTCCTCGTTAGCGGCTGTCGGTGGCAACAGTTGAAAGTTAAATAAAACCTAAAACCCTACTACTCGACTTACCTATAATTTGATGCCTTAAACTTAGAAAAAAATATGTGTTACCAGGTGAGATGAAGGCCAAGCGCTTCCCCGTCGTGAAAAAAAGTGTTTTATCCTCCTCCCTTATGAATAGCATAGTCTCCTTTTGAGACAGTCGGGTAAAAAGTAGTGGTAGACCTTCTGTGCTCCCCTCGGTGGGAACGGCCAAGTGCTCAATAAGCATTGTCAATTGTGGTTGCGTGTCCGCTCGCAGCCGCTGTGGGGATTCGTCGAGGACTGACACGCAATAGTCTGTCACTTTCCATCATTCGTGTAAACACCTCCGTGGACTAATGGTTGGGCGTCTGGCTCTTGATCCTGAGGGCCTAGCTTACAATCCTAAGTGAGGGGACATATAGTTGCGATTTAAACTTGGACATTGTACGAGAATCGCCTGATTTACAATGGTAAAGATATTCTCGTGCTTGGAACACGTCTGGGGTTCCTTATAACATTAATCATCGCAGAACCATGTCAGAAGCCTATGTCATGTCGCGTTACATTAGTTGCTTTGGTCGACACCCGTATGCGAAGGTCACCTTGATACCTATACCTACTATATACTTGATTTTAAATTATATATGACTAGCTGAAAGTACTCGTGCTTCGCTACGGTAAAATAAGAAAACAGGAATGGCTGTAGATACCTGGTATACAGCTTGTACTGAACGACAGGGTTCCTAGTTTCTACACGGCCCGTCCCGGTAATTCTGAAATCTTTTGTCCTGATCCTAATTATACTATTTGATATAAAATATGGAAGAAAGAGAACCTGGTGCTTATTTGGTTGTTAGTAGGCATAAGTATCATTGAATTTAAAAAACACAGTAGAAAATAATCTTCGGAAATCTCAGCACTTTAGAGACTAGCACCTGTCTAGTAGTCCTAGGTCCGAGTTATTCACGGGTGCGGCATTCCTATATGCGTTTTGGTCGCCGGGCCGTTTCGTACGGACATTGCAGGCTAGAATTTCCAGATTGCTTTGGAGGGCCGTTGTCGATCCCGGGAACATGGGAAACTGGTAATGGTCGTCAACGAGCCATGTGGCGGCTCGTAATATGTTTTGGATAACCAGGACTGTTATAACCACCTCTGTGGTCTAGTGGTCCACCCACCGGTTTCAGATCCAGAGGTCCCGGGTTCGATCCCCAAGGGGAGTACAATATTGTGCTTGGTTTAGTTGGTGGTAGAACTTTGTTTAAGTCCTGCACAATATTGCACTCTCCTTAGGGATCGAACCCAGGACCTTTGGATCCTATATCTTTAAATGTCAACTGGATTGTATCAAATACAAAGATATCTCCGTACAGGAAGATTAGCCCCATGACACACTATCAGAAGCAAAATCTTAAAGTATTTTTTTTTCATTTCAATGTTATTGTATAATACACATACATAATGTCAATCGAATGAAACTAAGGATTTTTAATTTATTTCATTTTTATTTATCCCATTTCATCCTTTTAGAGGTATAGTAAAAAACATGACACGTATCTCATGAGTCTTCGAAACACAAATACATGCAATATTTTAACTAAATCTAATTAAAAATATTTCCATTCGATCAGATCATATAAAAAGATTTTTCCACGCAAAAAGTATTTCCCCATTTCACCTTTTTGTGGAAGTTTTTTTATTGTTATTAGCATCTCAAAGTCATTATATGTACACTTTCAAATGTTCCCCTTTTTGTTTTGCCCCATTTTACCCTTTAAAATTAAGATTTTTATCTAATATTTTTTCTAAATAAGCATTTAAATTATAACACACAATTTCAACTCGATTGGATAAAATAAATTTTAGCCGCCTCTGTGGTCTAGTGGTTCAACCAACCGATTTCAGATCCGGAGGTCCCGGGTTCGATCTAAAGATGGCAATAATGGTTAAAATTAAATATTAGTTAACTGTTAATTGATAAAAATATTTATCGATATTTTTATTGGTTGAAAATATTAGTTAATATTATTTGTTTAGTATCGACACGATTTGGTTATTGGTTGATGTTAATGCATTTGAATATTTTATTCTATTGATCAAATAAAAGTAACCGCTAATTCGTCTCTATCATAGTAGCACTATGGGTTTGTTTAAAATATCACATCACTTTGTATTGAATAAAAATATCATATACAGCAAATCAGAGAAATTTAATCTCTATAGTGAGGAGTCGAAAGCATACAATTGAATGAAGTCAACCTAATACATAGTTGAAAACTCTGTGAGCAGCAACATACGAAAATGTTTCTTATTTGTAGCACTTTAAAGTTAAAATTTCTATGCATTCAATTATGTTAGTTCTAACTCAGGCTGAAGTTGATATGATATTTTTATTCGATAATGTTAATTCTGATTATTGAATATAATGGTTGATTTTAAATATTAGTTAAATTTATTGGTTAATAGTTATATTCGTCATCTTCGATCCCCATGGGGAGTACAATATATTGTGCTTGGTTTGGTTGGTGTTAGGACTTCGTTGAAGTCCGCCTGGCTAGCTACCACCATCTTACCTAATTCTGTCGCCATAATAACAATTCTAAAATTGTTGTGTTCCGGCATTCACAGGTAAGATAACAAGTTCCTCAGTTTGTTGAGGATTCCGGGTGAAGTGCGCCTCCACCTTCGGCCTTATCTTAACTTGTTACCAGGTGAGATGAAAACCCAGCGCTTCCCGGCGTACAATAAAAAAAAAAAAGATAATCTCCTTACAAAAAGATTTGCCCCATTATCATTCACAAACTTTTTTGGCCCAATTAACCCATTAGTTTGATCTTCCGAAATCTTTTTTCTAAATCCTCATGTAGTTATATAGACACGCGTACAAAATTTCAATTCGATTAGATCAGATTAAAAAAATTGTTCACACAAAAAGTATTGCCCCATTTCACCCTTTAGAGGAAGACTCCAAGTTTTTTTTATTATTTGCATTTTAAAGGCATACAAATACACTTTGCAATTTTCAAATCAATTGGATCACAAATAAAGATTTTTCATAGAAATAGTTTTGCCCCATTTTAATAGTAAGATTTTTCTAAATATATTTTTTCGAAAACGCATTTTAAGCGTCAAAATTTCAACTTGATCGGATCAAATAGTACATCTCCATACAAAAAATTTTTCCCCGTTTCACCCTTTAAGAGGAAGAATCTCCAAGTTTTTTTAATAATTAGCATTCAAAAGTTATTAGAAATGCAAATACAAATTTTCAACTCAATCGGATCATAAATTAAATATTATGCATACGTACTGTTTTGCCCCCTTGGGGTAGGAATTTACAGTACCTACATGTCACAATAAACACCCTGGCAAAATTTCAAGTCTGTAGGTCTTACCGTTTCGGCTGTAGCGTATACCTACCTACCTACCTACCTAGCACATCAGTGGTAAATCGATTTTATATAATAGAAGATAGATGGCATACTACGGTCATAGTACAAAAAACAAATGACAATAATCGGCTGCTGCAATGGTTTTCCAAGAATCCTAGATACAGCACAACACAAATAAAACCTTGACCAGACTTACATTCATTTCACCTTACTAATCATTATACAGTTATCGTCTTTTGCTTTACCACACGTTCACGCGTCCCCGGTGATTTGCGCATTCCCATACAAACGTAGTTTGTTATCTATTTCGAAATGGCATTACAAAATATATGTTGCAGGTATATTGGATAATGTTTGCAGCGCTTGAATTCTTCTAAAACCGCTATTAATAATCAAAATATATGCAAAAGTTTATATCGGAAAAATAGTTTGCATTAAGTTTTGATTTAAAAATTGTTTTATATTATAAATATATAAAACGTAGATTATCCCTAACCAATTATACCTTGCAAAGTTTCTGAAAATGAACGACAGAGTACATAATGTATGGAAGAGTGGCACTAGTACTAGATATTCGACCCACGGTACTCCACAACCGTCGTACCTCGCGCCACTCCCTCCTCCACTATTCCACAGTTCAGGAATGCGCATGAGTGGGTTTTCGTGCAAAAATCCACGAGTCTTGCATTTACCTTCGTGTTTTTGCATTCGTTTGCATTTTAATCCTTATCTATTTGCGATATAGATCACATTCCTTTGCGTCGATGGTATGCGAGCAAAGCTGTCTATGATTGTTGTGATAAGTGGTTAAATTATGATAATTACCTGTGACAATAAGCCTTGGTACAGCAATAAACAGCGGAGACAAGACGCCTGTACCAGTAAAATAATGCTTTAGGGGCTTCTGCACGCGACTTAGCCTTTATGGTACCAGGGCAAAGAACATCGACTTCATTTTTGACATTCGAAACCTAGCCTTGGCTTCAACTGTCATTATCGTCTTTATTTTCGTCAAATTCTGACTGGGTTTGACCACTGGTAATGGGTTTCAAGTTACTCAATTAGTCCAATGGACACCGATCACAAAATGTTAGGTTTGACCCGACTTAAAGTAGCCTATGTTATTCCTCAAGACAACACTTTATTTTTTACAGGTTGCAAGCGCATCCCTGTAGCCTTATTCAGGACTTTTGGCCCTAAGACCATGCCGGATTTTTCACAACGTAAACTTAACTTCCCGGAGGAACTTTCCATTGAAATTGCACACTTTCGATATAATGAATAACAGAAGGCATTCAATGAATAGGTTCCAACCGCCAACACATCACACGGCCTGTTGGCCCCGAAGTGTGCACTTGCCCATCTATTACCCCTAATGGCACAAGCTGTATAGCAATGTCTGCGGCAAGGTTTGCAGCTTTACCCCCGTAGCCTCCATTCTGTGGTGACTGGTTCACGGCAGTAGGTTACAATTACAAGTTAGTTAAGTGGATGTGATGCTACTTTCAGGTTACACTTGACTAAGGGTCGCAGTGCACAAGGTTTTGCTCTGCCAAACCCACGTTTAAAAAACCTAGAATATTTGCTTAAAATATATCTGGACCAGTCAGTAAATATTTGACAGCACATCCTATCAAAATAATGATTACGTTGTCACAGCTGAACGAATCGTGATGAAATTAGTAACATGTGGTACATTCGCACTAATATGTACAGCGATTCTTAAATTGTTGTTATGTTCTGCCATTTAAAGGTAAGATGGCCAGTTCCTCGGTTTATTGAGAATTCCGGGTGAAGTGCGCTTACCTAAGGCCTTATCTTAACTTGAAAATCAGCTGAGAAGAAGGCAAAGTCCTTTCCCGTCGTACAATAAAAAAAATGTGTACATTCATAATATTCAAAATGAAGTCGTTACTTCTAAATTCACGTCTGGTAAATTCTGTCATTAGTTTTGTATTCAAACCTAATAAAATCAAAGCTTGAATTAACTTGAATATCAAATCATTAGCATATAATATAATTATGTACAGGTATGGATACAAAACCATTTTGAAAATATAAAGTGTATAATATTACTGCAAGAGACTGTACATCTTTCAAGTACTAACTTCCGGATCCCCGACATTCCTCGCATATTCCCTTTCAGCCCGGAATTCCGAAGGTCGTGAGGTAATTTGCTCGTGAAGATACGAAAGCGTGAGGTCCAGCATTCGATTCCTGTGAAAATTGCACCGACACAATCCCAGGCTATTAGGATGCGCGCAATTTGTTACGAAACAGGAAATCTATTGTTGCCGAACTCTTTTGATTTTGCAAGAATTGGGAAAAACATGACTTTTTTTACTATTTTTTTGTAACAGTCATATTATTATTTTAAAAATAGACTTATTTTAAAATAGACTATTGTTATTGTAAATTAATTTATGCACCTGCTTGCCTACCATGTAATTTTTTTTAGTAAATTATCTAATCGGTCGATTGTGGCCGAACTCTAATGTGATCTAAGTTAGTTGTTCCTTTTCGAGATCTGTCAAAATCTGTCGTGTGTACCTTGACAAATGCAGTCGACAGTCGATTTCAACAATCGATAGCAAATGCTATGGATTTGAAACACTTTAACCTACGTGTATGTATTTGTCTGTCAGAGACGTATATCGTGCTACCATGGTGCTACAAAGCGACGGGGAGCGATGCGATGAGATACCGTGGTGTTCGATCCCCATGGGGAGTACAATATATTGTGCTTGGTTTGGTTGGTGGCAGGACTTTGTTTTAGTACACCTGGCTAGCTACCACCATCTTATCTAATACTGTCGCCATAATAACTATTCAAAAATGTTGTGTTCCGACATTTAGAGGTAAGATAGCCAGTTCCTCAGTTTGTTGAGGATTCCGGGTGAAGTGCGTCTCCACCTTCGGCCTTATCTCAACTTGTAACCAGGTGAGATGAAGGCCAAGTGCTTACACGTCGTACAATAAAAAAAACGTTGTAGCGCTCACGCAGGACGAGTAACGGGCAACTTGGTATTGGTTTTGGAAAGCTGTCAGTTCCCACAGCGACAAGCTGGCTCTCAAGGTGAATGTCGCCGTCCACTGACCGAAACAGTATGCTAATAAAGTGATCGGTGACGCAATCACGAAAGTGAAAACGAATGAATTACCGATTATAATATGTCAAGTCGGGGCGCGATACGCGTCTTGTTGTCAGCTACTATCTATAATTAGTTAGATATTTCGAGGTGGATGGTACGTGGTACGTGTCATATTGTAACAATTTATTGCTTTTATATAATGGTCACACAATTTCCTTTCTTGGATACACGATGTGTTTTGGAGAGGTGATGAATCTATCACAATATCACATAATATGTATATTCTCCGTTACAAAATTAAATCCACAGTCAAAACAGCATCTCCAACAAAAAAAAATATTGTACGACGTGGAAATGCTTGGCCTTCATCTCAAGTCGAAGGTGGAGGCGCACTTAACCCGAAAACCTCTACAAACTGAGGAACTGGCTATCTTACCTCTGAATGCTGAACACAACAATTGTTTGAATTGTTGCTACGTCGACAGAATTAGAGAAGATGGTGGTAGCTAGCCAGGCGGACTGAAACAAAGTCCTACCACCAACCAAACCAATAGCACAATATTGTACTCCCCCTGAACTTGTAACCAGGTGAGATGAAGGAAAAGTGCTTAACCGACGTACAATAAAAAAAAAGTCTCCATACATTTTTCGCATCCTTTAAAAACTAAATTACCTTGTTTAATTTAAAAATAAAAATATATTCGGCCGAAGATGGAGGTGCACCTCACTCGGCATCATCAACATGAGGAATTATCTGACCTCTGAATGCGGGAACACAACAATTACACTTATTGTTGTGGCATCTTACGTATGTAATATGCCGGTAGCTAGCCAGGCGGACTAAAATCAAGCTCTACCAATACCAAAGCTATACGAATCGAACCGAAAGAGTGGCAATTTTCCATTAGCACTGTAAATCCAGAGCAAGGCTACTGTTCGCGTCTGATGAGCACACGTTTGTCTCCTGGAACTGCTACATGTCTCTCGTCTGCGATGTCCCACTGAATCATTGCTATAATTGTTCTGATATCTTTACTTATGTATAAACTGTGTGACTGGACTCACTATCATAACTGCAATGTTTGCACTGAATCATTTTTGTTAGGTCCCGTACACGAAGGTTGACAACAGGACTCTGTAACTAAGCTTCCGTTGTATATCCGCTTCTCTGCCTGTCAGCGGGTTGTCTCTCATGAGCCGTAATAAATAGACAGTTTTAAATTTCATCATCAATCACAGAGTGTGCCTAAACGTGCATTTGCCGCTATAACAACAAATAATAATAAAAACAGTAACACCGTAACCGCTTCTATGGTGTAGTGGTTCGACTACCGGTATCAAACCCAGAGGTACTCACGGGGGTACAAATTTTTGCTTGGTTTGGTTGGTGGTAGGACTTGTTACAAATTGATGAAATTGTTGTTTTCCTGAATAAGATAAGAGGTAAGATAGCCAATTCCTGTCTGTTGAGGATTCCGGATGAAGTGCGCTTCCCCGTGAGAAAAATAAATAAATTGTTTGTTATTCACGTCGTCTAGGCGCATCCAAATACACAAATAGTTTTCCCACTCAAACACCTCTTTTTCATATTTTATATTTACCACAGATATATTTTTTATCTGAAATGAGTAAACCCCTTGGCCTTGAGCTTCTGAGGAAGCTGCCTATTGAAGGCCCTGCGGCCGCCATGCGAGAACCTTTATTCCCCAGCGGTTATTGGTTCTGCGAGCTGTGTGGCTTGCCCACTGCTACTTTAGCTTGCTAATGTATCTTGTATATCAGTGACTTTGGCTCTTCTACAGATGTCCACATTTCGGATTTTATAACGTAGTGAAACTCCAAGCTCTCTCCATAGCTCGCTGTGCGACTTTGAACTTGAAGGCCTAAAGTCAGCGACCACGTCTCAGATCCATAGTGTGCAACATGGTTTGTATTATTCAATGTCATTTTGTGTATAATATCGTTATATAATTAAATTCCTAGATAGAGATTGAGTTGTATCACGTGTAAACCAGGCGGTATACTAGCGCGGCTATAATTATCTTCGGAGACATCACAGCTATGTTTGTAAACGTTAGTCACGCTCATCGGCTCCGCGTTCGTCATCCTGTCTTCCGGAGCTTACGTGGAAATGCTGTTGTGAACGCTTGTTGCTTGTCTCATGTTATTCATTGAGGTAGCGCTTAGTAGATGCCTACGAAGACTGATTTTAAACTTCTGACAAGTGTTTATAAAACGGGCCATATTGTAAATCACTCTATTTTAAAGGTGGTAGGTGAAATTAATAATTTAATAAAAATAGACTCACAAATGTTTCATCAATACTTACGTTCGGCACAATGCCATGTGCACGCACGATTTGCTAGTAGCTAGCATACAATACGAGACCAGTGTAGCGATTCTCAAACACACGGAAGGTTTTCGGATCGGAAACATCACCTTTTCTCGGATTCGACTTAGAATCCGATGGATTTCAACGCTATTCCCATATATTTTTTGAAAATTTACTGTGGGAAGTTTCCAATACTTATTGTAAATATTTATTTATTTCCGAGTTAACGGGCTATACTTAGTACCTCAGATTAGCAACTCAACGCAACTTTATTCTAGTTTCGAACTAAGATATACTAATAATAAAGGTGACATTGCTGTGAGCTCAACCACGGCGCTTACGACCACCGCGTATTTCTACGTTTTGTTTTTTTACTGTAAAACAAATATGGATTTTGAAAATCGAAAAAACAGACCGTCTGCTATATACTGTGTTTATTTACTGTACAAAGTGTCAAGCCCTAATTAGACGTATTTAATTAATGGCGAACATTTTTGGTACAAATAAGAGTCAACTTTGTTTTTTTTTCTATCGAGAAAATATTATGTAATCGTGTTTTCGAAACACAAGCGTTCTAGCATCTATCCTGAACTATAACTTATATTAATTTCAAAGTAAATGCTACAGTGGTCCATCCACTTGGCCTCGGCTTTCTTGAAATATGATACTTCTAATTAAATCCTTTTTTAACGAGAAACATGTAACTATTACAATTAATTTAAAATAGTTTAGTATACGTATTTGTTGAGTAGCGTAATTATTTGGTGGAATGATACTAATGATACATTTTACTGACACATTTGTTTGTACCTACAAGTACCTTCCATTCAATATTGGTCTGAAAGATTGGCCGCTAGTCACAAATGTTTTTTCGTTTCAAATTTTTATTTACCATTTACATACAAAAATATATAAGTAACATGAAATCAAAAAAGGTCTTTAGGTGTTTATCTAGTCTATTAAACTTTTATTCTAAGCAAATTATTTTTATGAACGTTTAGATTTCTCCTTTTTATCTCAAGACTTGATGATTGACCTTTGATAATGTGTTTTGGCATCTCCGCATCACCTCTGCCGTAACTTCCCCAGGTGAACCTCCCAAGCCCACCTAAGTACATTAAAAACCCATTGAGTATGTTAAAGTACACGTTTGGGGTCACACGGCTGACCTTACTTCTCGTGTACTTATTGGTTTCAAATGCTGGAACCATTGACCTGTGGCTCTCGTCTCGATGTTTGTATTCACTCTTACGAAACTTAGAAACATGGTTTTTTTTCAATAGATAAGCTTTTTTTATGTACGAAGGGGAAGCGCTTGGCCTTCATGCCACCTGATTTAAAATTATGATAAGGCCTAAAGTGGAAGCGCACTTCACCCGGAATCCAATTTGCGGAATGCAACTTACCTCCAAATATCGGAGCACAACAATCTATTATTGTTTATTTATTTTATTTATTGGAAAACCAACAGCTCTTAAAGTTAAATTAACAAAAGCAATAGAAACAGAAAGCTAATAACAGGTTTTCACGTCTAGATAACAGAAATAAAACAAAAATGTGGACAAACGATCGACTTAAATAGTACCTATCTGTAAGTTTTCATTGTAATGGTGAAAGACTCGATTATGATAAGATAAATGTTAATGAATTATGATATGAGAAGTATGTTGGTAATAGCTAGTCAGGCGGACTTTTAAACAAAGTTCTACCACCAAACCAATCACAATATTGTACTCCCCTTGTAATCGAACCCGGGACTTCTGGATCTGACAACGGAGGCTTGTCTGGGTGTGGGCGAGGATCAGATCTACGGAGCGAGCTTTCCCAGAAGCTACCAATTGACGGCACCGGCACTCCCGCGCACCGGAGCTCACCGAACTGCTTGGCGCCGGACTTAGGCTGTATGCCAGGCGCACCTTAACACTACCTTTTTTTTTAACATACGATCAAAAGCTTATACATTCTTTGATACTAAGATTAAAACCCTTATCGTTCACTTTTATTTTCTGTGGCAAAACGAACTGTACTAAGCTGTGGAAGTCTGACGTGACCTGAGCCTCGATTCTACTTAACCATTCGCTTCACTATGACAATTGTATTTTTTTTTTTAAGTTATAAGTATACAGTTTTATTTTTAAGGTGTGCAATAAAGTATTTTCATTCATAATACCACTGTCATTGTGAAGCGATTGCTTTAGTAGAATCAAGGTCCTGCATCTAGGTATCACATTCGCTTATTATTATGTATATATATCACAATAAATATCTTTTGTCATATAATATATTTTTGGTCAGTAGGCAGTTTTGAGCATCATGTTCATGTTTATTTAAATATACAAGATCCTTGTTAGAAAAAAATAGCTAAACTGTATAAGAACAAGAAAGGTAGATGAAATGTGAACATAAAATAGAGATGTCAGTATAGTTAAATAGACAAAACTTCAGCAAATATAAACAAGCTACTTTCTTGTTAGCTGGACGTGACCAACCAAATCAAACGTATCCGTTTTCAGTCGTGAGTTTAAATTGTAGAAAGTTTGTACTTGCGGCCATCTTTGATGCAAATAGACTTTTATAAAACCCTTTTATAGTAAACTTAATGGGTGCAGTAAAACTTTGAGCCTAAACTGGCTTTGTAATTGGCGATAAAATGAAATCTTTATCGTCTATTTCTAGGGTTCCGTACCCAAAGAAGCTTTTAAGACCCTATTCCAAACCTCCGCTGTCCGTCCGTTTGTTCGTCTGTTTGTCTGTCTATCTGTCAGCGGACTGTATATCATGAACAACTAATAAAAATAAGATAACATTATAAACTAAAAGGGGCTCCCATTCTGAAACGTGATTTCTTTAAATGTGGGTCGGAACTGTGATCCCTCGGTGTGCTTGTCCGCGCTTGGCCAAATTTTACTCCCTTATTTCAATGTCAAGAATATAAAACATAAGAAATATGTACCTTAACATGAATTTTAAAATAAAACTTTTTTTTAGTACAACCATTTTGAGGGTAATTAATTCATCATCACACTACAAAAATAGATTGGCGTGAGTGACAGACTGACATACAACGCACAGCCTAAACCGTTAGTCCTAGCGACTTGACATTTGTATGATGTGTTCCTTATAACATATAAAGTGTAGGGGTGTACTAAGAAATGATTCTGGGAAATTCGCTCGGATGACAGACACAAATTCCCTGGCGTTTCACGTTATGGATTAATTAGGTCACTTGGTAGAACTGAATACAAGGATAGTAATTAATCTAGGACTGAAAGCACCTGTCTGTAGATCTAAAAAACTATATGATTTACATATAGTTTTATCGATTTTATTTCACAAAAAATACTAAAGAATTGCAACCTGTAGGTAGTTTGACTAAAGTTTGAGTAATAAACTCAAACACCATACTTTCTATTCAAATGTTACGGCGAAAGCAACATAACATTGGACACATGTTTTATGAATTTATAATGAGATTATATTCACGATGTCTACGCTGCTGTTCGGACCATCATTACGTAAATCTTTAAGCACAGGTTATATGAATAATATTACTAGTTATGTTCTCAAGATAAATTGCAGTAGGTGTTAGATTCTTTATTTTTTTCTAAAAATACATCCAGTTCCTCAGTTGTTAAGGTTTCCGGATGAAGTGCGCTTCCACCTTCGGCCTTATCATTACTTGATGCCGTAGCCCTTATTCTGTATGACCAATCGTGTCTTAACGCGCCCGCGTTACTATATCATAGTATTGACAAATCGCAACGCGGGCGCTTTAAGACACAATTGGTCATACAGCATAAGGATGCAGGTGAGACAAATGCCAGAAAAGGAAAGGCGCTTCCCCATCTTATAATATACTAAAACCTTATTAAACTATAATCTAGCCAAGTTGTAGGATGAATACCAATGCCAATGAATAATTTGTCATACACCTAGATTTATATATACATCGAGTTACGACTAAGAATGTCTCCATCGGCACTTTTCTTACTCTCTACACTCTTCTCATCTCTATTTAGGTTTATTCATGTATTTATGTATTTTAAAAGAAGCACTTTTGCAGCAATGTCATACTTATATTTTTTTATTTTACTACGGGCTTGACCTTGGCCTTCATCTCACCTGGAAACAAGTTGAGATAAGGAACTGGCTATTTTACCTCTAAATGCCGGAACATAACATTTTTTTAAGAATTGTTATTATGGCGACAGAATTAGGTAAGATGGTGGTAGCTAGCCAGGCGGATTATTATTGAATTATTGATTATTTAGAATCTAATGAATCCTCAGAATGGTGCCAGAATAGCAAGAGCAACTCATACGCCAGTAAATTATGTCTACTTATATTGCGAGAATTACATACATATAATATGAGTGTATAAAACATTTAGAATCCTTCTAAAGTATTTTGTGGGAAGGCTCGCTCCATTGACCTCATCCTGGCCTAGCCAAAGTAAAGTAAGCCTCGAGGTCAACAGCTGGCCCATTGTAAACGCCAAAGTGTGTAATGTCTTGTATCTGATACTTTGTGTGTATATTGCGAGAATTACATACATATAATATGAGTGTATAAAACATTTAGAATCCTTCTAAAGTATTTTGTGGGAAGGCTCGCTCCATTGACCTCATCCTGGCCTAGCCAAAGTAAAGTAAGCCTCGAGGTCAACAGCTGGCCCATTGTAAACGCCAAAGTGTGTAATGTCTTGTATCTGATACTTTGTGACAGATACACTTAGATTACAAAATGTGAATAAGCAAACCACCCGAATACTGTTAGGTTGTTCTTGCTCCGTATGGTCACAATAACATTACCTTATGTACAAGATTTATTAAACAAAGAGTGAACTCTCGTTTAATAAATCCGCTCAGATGTTTTATCATGACGGCGTAACATACATCCGAAAACACTTTGTTTCTGTAATATTAGTCGGATATTTATATTCACGCAACAGCAAATATAAAGTTCCCATTGCGTTATCTAGATCTAAGGCCAGATGGCAGACTATCGGTCTCAATCATTTATTCTATAATTAAATCGTTGCATCTATGCGTGTGCGCAACCTAAATAGTCACACCGTGACTGAGGTCGGCCGATGACTCCCTGACAATCTGCTCTATCCATAGACATGCTATTATTAGCACGTCATTAATAATTTTCTCTGGCTGGCTAGGCTCATCTTGGTAGGCCTCAAAAAAACATACGTCGATATATCAGTAAACCTCCATACCCGCTTGCACTGTGGTACAAAGCGTGAGAAACTATTGATGGATTTCATACGCATAACCATCCAACAAATGTTATTCTTTAAAATATTTTTTTATTTCGGAGAACGCAACCAAATATGATTTATTGCTAGAATCTTCTTCAACAGGTTGTGTTCGTATCTTTGCAGGGCCGGCAAGAGAAGGCGGAACCCGCTTGCGCTGTACTCAGAAGACGATTCACATGACCTGAGTGATCTGGGCATCGGCACTTCCAGTACCAAGTCCAGTCTTAGCGAGGATTGTGATACACATAGTCTAGCCGTGAGTTCCTCACAAACTAAAACAACATTAGACTTACTAATCGTTCTGTATTATTCAATTATTTGTTTTTCCAGAGCGATGGCATGGACTTGGATAAAAACAATTCAGATGTCGACAATATGTCGAACTGTGACATGAACCGAAAACTGGGCTCGAGCGCTAACGAATACGACACCTGTACGACCACGACCATCAGCTCACCAGAGCCAGAAGAATACACTTACGAGGGCGCCATAGAAGGCTACAAGTCCAGAATCATCTCACAAACCAACAGCAGCATGGTCAAAACACTCGTAAACAACAACAAAGAGAAATCACCAGAAAAATCAGACGTAAATAGAATCAGAACGTCAGTCAGCAACAAAATCGAAGAAAAAGTCTCATCCTTCCAGCAGGAAAGAGCTAACGACACCAAAAATAATAACCTGAAAAAAGACTTGCCAAAAGTTGATATCAACAAACGAAGAGGATTATTCGAGAGAGAAAATTCTCAAGAATTGCAAACGAAGCCGAAATTGCCTGAAATCGCTAATAAAAAATCTATTAAAGAAAGACTGTCTAGTTTAGAAAAGTTTACAGAAGAAATTCAAGTGCAAAAATCTACAAGTGACCTTACAAAGTTACCTACTGAAGTCAAACCTTTAAAGGAACGCCTATCGTCGCTTGAAAAGGTGAAAACTGCGTCGGCAGAGCCAGAAAAAGTGAAAAGGCTTTCCAATGGTGATATTACTAATTCTAAATCTTTGAGAGATCGTCTTTCAAGTTTGAAGTCACAAACATCAGAGGAAGAGGTTAAGATCAAAACTGAAGTCAAAGAAGTATCCATGAGTTTAAAAGAAAGACTATCGTGCCTTGATGCTGCTAAGAACAAAGAAATCCCCAAGATCTCGGTAGAAGAAGAGATCACTCGTTGTGAAAAGATAGAAAATAATATTGATGTAAATAATCATCAGCACAATGACAGTTCTTTGAAATCAAGTCTCTCAGGCATTGAAAGTCAAATGCAGAGTTTTTGTCGCTCACTCGACAGTCTCGATATAAACGGTCAGTCGTCGCCCAGCTCCTTTGAGAGGGTTCAAAGTTTTGAAGACTTTGACTGTGGGGATCTTCAAAACAACACTGTCCCGAGCGACATCGAGACTGAAGACAGCGGTATACACACAGCTAGAGATTCTGCTCCCGCTGATGACATCGCTGACTTGACTCAGGTAGCATCACCCATCGGGGAACCAATGATTTCAGAATATGAATCGTCCAATGAAGATGGAATGATGATGGATCACAAAATTGACTATTCTATTGAAATGTTAAAGACACCTGAGCCTCCTGTGCAAACGATAGTGCAAGACATTATAGTGGAGGAAGAAGAAGAACAGTTTAGCAAGGCTGATGATGACAGCGCCAGTCATTACGCGCAAGCGGTGTCTCAGCCAGAAGACATGAGCGTCACCGAAGAAGTCACTGAAATACAGATGGACAAAGAAGATGAAGATACATTAAAAAGTTTGGATAATCAAGACACTAGTGTAAGTCTTAATGAACCCATTTCGACTGCATCCGAGGGTGATACAGTAGTGTTTGAGGGCAAGATGACAATACACTTAAACCTGAATGAAATATGCAACAAAATGAACGCTGGTGCTGGGAATACTAACGATACATCTAACGTTTCTACTAATACGAAGAGCATGCCAATGGTAACTGTCTCTAATATAACCACTATAACTAACATTTCACCTAAAACTTCCATTAAACCGCTAAAGCCTTGCGACACGCCTCATAATGTCGCCGATGTAACATGCACATCTGAATGTTCACTTATTACATGTGTAGATAATTCGCCTAATGTTATCAACCATACTAAAACTAACAACATCGCTCAAAGCCATAACATTACAGCTCCCAAAGACGTGGTAAGTACGACTCAAGATTCTAATCCGTTCTGGCAGAAGAGAACCAAACGTTGTATAGAACCAAATCGGAGGAAAACCATACTGTTTATAAATAACCAAGTAACAACGAAAACTAATTCCAATTCGAACAATAAGGCCTAACGTAACAGTGTAGAGTCCAAACATTCCTCATACATTGCTGCCGCAAGCCAGATGAGATATGATTTAGGACGAAATTTTCTAGAATTTTTATGATCTATTGATCTCACCCACCACACTATCCATTGCACTAATTTGTCTATCACAATCACAACTTTAGTGTTTAGTGAAGTTCTACTAATCTTATTACCACATTTATGTCCCATGTAGTAATATAAATCTAAACCGTAAAATTCCTAGCACTTAGCCATTACATCTCTCATTAGACACATACAGGGCTTACGCCTAAATGTATAAATAGATCGTCTTCATATACACTATTATAGATCTTAGTCCCTTTCATTAGTGTCCAAGTAGCGTATTTATTCAGAAATCGTGATATCTGTAAATTCATTTATTGAAATATATGTTACGCTGTTTTTGCGGGTTTTATTTATGTAAAATCCTTTCACCTTCCATACCTACTCATTTATACATAAGTGAAATACATCCTTGGCATATAAAACAACTCACATGGAAATTATTCATGATCTTGAAGGTTTTATAAATCAGGGCACTTGCTATCAGTGTTAACATTATCTAAGACAAATATGTCTTATCTGTTATACGCGGTTAGTTAGATAAGTCATTGCTCCGAGGGCAGGCCTCTTTGCATATGAATTTTAAATTGTTTTAATTATACAGTTGCAACATTGGTGATGGGTTCTGAAGGTAAGTCGTCAACGTCTATTAGAAATGCATGTGCTTCGTAATTCTCTTCAATTTGCGGTTTTTGTGTTCATAACGCTTCGCATGTGTCTCACGAACTTTTTATTGTTACTTTTATTTGTTGTCCGATGTGTTATAATGTTTTATTTTCAGTTTTTACTGCCGTTAATTTGTGTTGTTAACATTAAGCGAGTAAATTTGTTTGTTTTGCAAATGTAACGTGGATTTCGTTTATCATGGGTCAGTCATCAATACCAATTCATTTCCTCATTTCAAATCGAAATGCATCTGACCTGAACTGGTCAGCAACACCAAATTAATAAAAACCTGCCAGACTTTACTTTCCAATATTCTTCACATTTATATTAGCGATTCCTTTAGAGCAATACATTTCAAACAATTATACTCCTCAATAGATGTTTGTTATACCACCTGTTACAGCAGTTATAATCTGGTCAGCTTCGTTTTAACTAGCGCCTTAGCAATAGATTAACTTTCTCAAACAAATTTTAACACAATTCTACATCTCCAGGTTATTGACGCCCTAGAACTAGCGTTTCAAGAGCTGGACTCTGAAGACAATATTAACGCTAGCAATATGGAAGATGAGAAAGACAAACAGACGAATCTAGTCGACGATGACCCGGAGTTCAACAAGAAGATATCGGTGACTCCGCTGTATGAGAACATAGATCTGTTCTATCAGAACTCTGTGGGTGAGAGTGATGCATTTCCTCTGGACCTTCCGACGAATGTGATGGAACCGCCTAAAGAGAAGCCTCCACCGCCGCCTACTGAAGATAATGGGGAGGATGAATTACTTGGAAACGTAAGCTTATTTTCTTGAACCGTAAGAATTAGGAGACATTTTCTTATTTGATGTATGCTAAACAAAGTAAAAACATGTAAGCTTTCTCTAGATGTCTTCTAGTTTAGATTGTGCATTGATAGTTAGTCGTCCTGGTTTTTCCATGGTTATTAATACAAAACATGGTAAATTCATCGCCGTGCCATGCCGCTGTTGTCTAGTCAAAAGACGGTAACGGCTCACCATGGCATGGTGGCGGTTTCCTCTAGTTTTCACAGACTCTTGTCCTTGTCTAGGGTACATTGTGGTTTTCTAAACGAACAATGTTATCTTTTAAGCCGCTGCTGTTACACTTGCTATAGAGATCTCGAGTTCCTGGTTAAACGATTATGAGGTTAATCCTCAGTAAGATTGCTCTTGTATATTTAATATACTAATCCTCAGCCTCCATGCTTTGTGGATATTAAAAAAATAGCACACAGAACAAAAATTGTAAAAAAACTGGTTCTAAATAATGCGGCTGCCTCCGTCAGTAAACATCAGTGGAGAAAATAAGATATTAGCGATAAATCTAAAATGTACTATCAATTCCTTATTAGAAGATCTAGCACTAAATCTTTGGGAAACACCTTTCACGGAGAAGAGTTAATGGTTGCTTTCACGGTTGATGGGTAAAAGTCCCGGACATTTATAGCTTTTACTTATTATTTTTTCAGGGAAACTTCAAGCATACGAGCTCGGCGCGCCGCATCAAGAAGGAGATCCGCAACAAGCGGAGCAGCTTCCTCGGCATCGAGGGTCAGGACGACAGCTACCTGGACGTGAACCTCAACCTGGCTCCGAGACCGGACATCACCTCCTTCCTGCAGGTACCTTCTGGCTACTCATATTATTAGCAGAACCCGCAGGGAGTTCCTTATTCCCTTAGGAATATGCAGCTTCTTAGACGCTTGAAGGCCCCGGATTACTAATAGCGTATTTTAGAGCGCTCCAATATGTAGCGTTCATTTATAAATGGCACGTCCGATTCAAATATCATTTTGCAGATGCGTTCAGATAAAGATAATCTGAGTATGTGGTGGATAGAATGGAGTTATTTTATGCAAAAACTTTTTTCTGTATATTTTGATGATATACATTGTGTTTTAGAAAAAAACAACACCACCGACACATCGCACTCTGAAAATAGTATAATCGGAGAATTGACACCAGAATACCAAGAGTGATTGTGTGTGTGAGTGAGTCGCCATTCTGCGACGAATGGTGTCATAGTGAAGCGATTGGTTAAGTAGAAGCGGGGCCCTGTGCGTCAGAGTGCAAATAAAATGGACTTACATACATTCTCTCCCCGTAACCCTATTTCTGAGGCATCAAAAACACCAACCCATCAAAGCGTGGTGATTAGTAGAAGATCCAAATACCGGACTTTTGTAATAATTTTGATGAGGCAAGAAAATTGGCAGAAACGTTTTGCATAATACGTGTCGACGTCCACAAACGCTTTCATAAAACAACATTAAAATGAGAAACGCAATTAGTAAAACAATAGACACGCGCGGTTTCAGTAACATTTAGTTTCTCGTTAAGTTTTGAAAACAAAAGAATCTAGAAAAACTGCAAACATTACATAACGTTTGAGCAACCGCTGCTTGTGCTTTGTATAACTGATTTAGTTCGGTGTTGACGCTCCGACGTTCGAACAGACTAGTATTTTACGGTAATAATGAATGTCTGCCCGTTAGTTACCATTAACTACATCCACAGGCTGAGTAAGACCGGTCATTGCAGAACAGAGACTACAATAAATATGACATCATCTATTTGACGAAACGATTAAAATCATTAAATCAAAATTAAATACGTTTTATTGCCTATTAATAAAACGTATTTATATATTTTTATAAGGGTTACACCTGAATGAGAGTTTTAATATTTATTGTACAACGGTGAAGCGGCCTTGATCTCACCTGGTTTTCAGTTATGATATCCTGACCGGTCTTAGGAATCTTACCTCTAAATACCAGAACACCGGTGTTATGGCGACATACTCAGGTAAGATGGTGGTACTTAGCCAGGCGGACTCAACCATAGTCTTACCACCAATCAAACCAAGCACAATATTGTACTCCCCTGGGTAGCTGAACTAGGACTATGGTTTTGACACTGATGGTCGAACTACTAGACCACAAAGGCGGTTAAAATACCTTATACACTCACCATCAGGTGCGGGCCGTGTACTTGCTAGCCGAAGCCACCTTGTGCTACGTATGAAACAGCACACGCACCATTTAGTGTGAAGTGAAGTACTATTCAACTCTATCGGACACTAGTATATCTAACATTAGCATCGTGATGCTTCAGGAAGAAACCAAGATCGAGAAGCTCCTGTACAAGAAGACGCTGTCTCACGACATGGACGCCAAGCTGCGCGAGAGTCGAGACTCGGGCGTTGACATCGACCGCGGCCCGTCCGCCGAGCCGTGGTACAAGGGGCACTCGTCTCCCGAGGCCTCCAACCCTCACAGCAGACAGAATAGTGAGGTACGAGTCATACATTACATACTTGTTATAATCTTATCGATTACTTACTGACTATCCCAAAAGATTTGCTAGTACGATAATACAAACAAACTATTTCTGGTAAAACTAAATTAGAATAGAAACTCTGAACCAATATGATAGGGGTGGTGCGATATGTATGTTTAAAGATATTGCACTTATAGATATAGTGGCATACAATATTTAAGATGACGGCAAATACACAGCAAATAAAAAGAAAAATATGAAGAACTAACTCCAAAAATAAAAATCAATAATTCAGTAAGATTATTAAGGATCTTTTTAAACGTCAAATCTACCGCCTATAATCGCAACCGCACGAAGACAAATGAGAGACTTGGCAAGAATCTCGGGCTAGTTAGTAAGGTTTTAAAACGTTGGAATGAATAGTTATTTTATAAGTCCAGCTCGAAATGATTTCTACATTGTGATTCACATGTTGCCTGTGTGTTCCAGCCGTACACACAAATAACTCTGACCTCAGATGAAGAGGAATCCAAGAAGGAGTTCTCCACCCAGCTATCCTCGAAGCTGACTGACCTGAGACCAGACCCTGTGGAAACTCTGGACAAGAAGCTCCAGCAACAGCAGGTATGAGGATACCTGCTTCTTGCACTGTAGACAATACTTCTTGGTATCTTTTATCTTACGCTAAAATACTTTGGGCTCTTTTGTACTACAAGCTACAAGTATCTTGGTAAACTTTACTCCTATAAGCTAGTGGAGATAGACCATTATAAAAATGTACAGCAGCTACGCTCACATTCATATGCTTTGTTATTGGTTGTTCAGTCACCGGCCGAACAACCAATGACAAAGCATATTTATGTGTATTACGTCTATATCTACATCACCTCTGTGCCCTCCAAAGAGGCGTTTATTTTTAGAATGGTCAATTGGAAAATTCAAAATACCAAATATTTTGAATTTTCTCTAGTTATGTATGACAATCTAGAAGTTCTAAGGTAAACTTTGTCCCAAAAGCTAAAAATTTATATAACTTTAGAGCTTGAGTTAACTGGTTTTATTCAAACAATGGTAATTCTTACTTACCAACAAACGATAGCGTTATATATGTTAAAAAATCAATAATAATACTTTGTTTTTTTTTGTGTGAAAACGACTTCTAGTATCAAATATAGTCAAATTTTAGATGAGAGGTGGGTGCGAGCGCAGGGAAAGGGGTTGTATGGAGAATCAAAATGTTTATTTATACCTCTATTCATTTCATATCCAGTGAAATGCGATAATATGAGTTAATATCTTATGTAAATATATTAAAATTCATAAAACCACCAAAAATATTTAAGTAGATCTCGTAGAAATTAGAATGTAAAATAGCTATTTCTCGAAATACTTACATTTATTTATGTTATCTATGGCTATTCTTAACTAGGGTTGTGGTTCTTATTATAACAATAAATGTACAAATAATTCATGATAATAGTATAAGTAGATTTGGTAAGAGCTAGATGGTAAAATATAATGCACTGTACATGCTTCCAATGCACATGTAACAAAATGGTTTCGGTGAGACTTGCACACAAACCTGTATAAATATTCAGTACCTATGTATTCGGGGTGGTTATCATATAAAACCGCACAAGGCTAACTAAATACGTCGCTTCATGCTTTTGATTGTAATCTAATTAATCTTAAAACATGGTTGGCTAATCATGTTCATAATATATTATTAATATCTATTTACTTTCTTGTTAGATTGTTTAGTTGATTTATAAGTATAATAATATTATAGTTTATTTAATAAAGTATAATTATATCAAATTAAAGTATGGCTTTTATTTATTGCACTCTATTAGATACAGTAAAGTAGTTTTCTTAGCACTCTCATAATTTCTGCCACGAGCATGATTTGCTATTATTGATCTAAAGCACGAATACTTAACTTATTTAATACGAATTATTATTATTATTTGCTACTATAATATTTTGAATTTTCACTTAGATTTTTATAGTCATTCAAACATCTACATATTATGTTGATTTAAAGTATACCATGTTTTTTTAGTACTTATTGAATGTTAGGCAAGTTTATTTCTATTTTTATTAAGACAGTGTGTGTCTACATGAGGTATAACTGTGAATAATAACACTAACATAGAATATGATGGTCCTGCCTACTCATCCGCCATTTTGTGTAAATAACATTAACAAGATGGCCGCCGCGCCGGTTTCAGTGTCGCACTAACGAGGACTGGCCTGACGGGCACTGCGATGACTCGCACACAAAGGTGAAACATTTTATAAACATTATTCAAAACATATTGGTGAATTAATGACACAAATACCTACCAACGTTGTTTATCAATACACAATACCTGTACCTTACCTACCATGCCTATAGAAACTTTTTACGTGGAAAAAAGTAGAATATCGATATTAATATTTCTGAAATCATTATCTCGGTTTTTTCTTTCATATTATAGGTATCTACAGTTCGAGTCAATAACGATGTTTTTAGGTCAGTTATATCTTTTTTTATACCAAATAGAGACGGGGAATGCAAGCAGCCCACCTCTTGTCTATAAAAAATAGGTCATATCCACAAAAATCTATTAATTCGTGTGCCCTTTGAACCGAAACACAGCAATGCTGCTTGGCGAAAATAATAGGCATGGTGGTAGTACTTCCCCGGACGAGCCCTTTCACAAGGAACTGTGCTATATGTGTCAATAATTCACCAATCTAAAGTGTTCTTCTTGGAAACACTAACATAAACAAGTTTATTAAGCCAAACTACTTTTTTTTCTAACCCATTCGCTGAAACTGCTTTCAACCACATATCGTTAATTTGTAACTAACTAAAGCCTTGTTAATGCTTAACTTCTAACACTAGTACCAAATAATTGTAGAAGTGTTGTGTGTAAGTGATCAATTTGTCACTTACAAATGTTATGATGACATACAATATTTGATCAGCGTTAGAGATGATCTGAGTGTGACACAACGAACCACAGTTCGCGTCAGGACCCTCCTCAGGAGCAGTTCCGGTCTTTAGAAACATAGCGCGGGTTCAAGTCCTGTCGCGGGTTGTAAGTACATTTAAGTGTATAACATTTGTAAATGTTTATCAAAGCGTTGTGTGACACTTCAAATACAAAATTAACACTAACTGCCGCTATTATACTCAGTAAACTATGGGTAAGTTCTTATGTGTGGAAAGATCATGATAATCTAAAAAAAGAAAAGGCTCTCATAAAAAGCAATATACTAAAAGACGTGGGTTCAAATCCCACCAGCGCTTTTTGTGTTTTTGTAAAATATTCCTTTCAAAAACCCAAATATTATAAAATAGGAAGTCCTCCGCTTCGAGCGAGAGCTGCTTCAACTAGAGCAAGAAGAACTGAGACGTCAGAGGGAGAACCTCCTCCGCGACCAGTCGAGGATCATCCGGCAGTCGGCGCTGGACGTGTCGGCGCCGGACGTGTCGGCGCCGGACGTGTCGGCGCCGGAGAAGCCGCCTCTCAACCGGCCCCGCAGCGACAACTACCGCCATTCTATGCCCAACCTCGCTGTAGACGACCACTTCGTCATACCGAAGGTACATTTTTGGAACAAGCAGAAAACATTTCCTTGTAACTTTCCGTATTGCCACTTGTCTTCGGTTGGGTGCAAGATGCTGCGCCTCTCACCAGTGCCGGTGCGGTGCGGCCGTAGATCAATTTGGTTTTCACGGACTTTCGTGCGCAAGGTCTGCCGGCAGGATTTCGCGCCACGCTAGTCTTAATGACATTATCCGTCGAGCGTTTACCAGTGTCAATGTGCCAGCCGTTCTTGAACCGAATGGTCTGTTACGTGATGATGGTAAGCGGCCCGACGGTATGACTCTTGTCCCTTGGGAAATGGGTAGGCCTTTGGTGTGGGACGCTACCTGCGTCGACACCCTAGCGCCATCTCATCTGCCTGGGACATCAGTTAGGGCTGGTGCGGCGGCTGATTCGGCCGAGGATCACAAAAGGCGCAAATATAGTGGTCTCGACAGAGCTTACCTATTTGAGCCTTTTGGGGTGGAGACCTTGGGTCCGTGGGGAGCCGGTGCCCTCCGGGTTTTCAAAAATATTGCGGGGCTTTTGATTGAGGCGACACGTGACCCAAGGGCTGGCTCTTATTTAGGCCAGCGAATTAGCATAGCTATTCAGCGTGGCAATGCAGCCAGTGTCTTGGGCACGCTTCCGTCTGGTACTGGTCTGGAACAGTTGAGTTACCTATAGGCCGTTTGTAACGGTCCTTAGGTAATCTGACTGATTCCTTTGTACTTAGTTAGTTTAATTTATTGAATAAATGTACTAATGTAATTTCCTTGTAATATTTCACTTTCAAAACTTGCGGGAGTATTTTGATCATCGTAAAAACAATGTAAATTGGGAAATACATTTACACATTTTACGAGCTTGACACAAGTATACGGTGCTTGATGAAGGCATCAACTTTGTTTCGGTTCTCCCAGGGAACCATCATCAGGGTGAGTTTGATTTCCGGATGAGATTTCGTTCCTTGTAAAATGGCTGTCTAGAAATATGCCACCAAAACTTTCCAACAACCTTTATAGATGTATTTAAGCTCTATGATGATGATGATCGTTGTAACTAACGCAATGAAGTATCAAATGTTATTTTTGAAAAAAAGTAAACGGTCTCCTGATGGTAAACGGTTGCCACCTCGAGGAAGCTTGCGACATCGGAAGATTGGCGCGTTGCCAAACGTCTTCTTTGAAAACCTTCAGGTAGCTGCAGTAGTTTCAGAGAAAACCTCGGCAGCTTTCCAAAGTATCTTTGTAAGGTCAGGCTTAGAGACCTGCTACAGTGTTCCCAGAATGCACCAAATGAATGACATCTCCAGGTCCCAGAGCTCCCCGCCTACGCCGAGCACATGAAACGGAAGCCGTTCGTCTCGGAAGAACACATCCAAAGACACTTCGGAGTGGAAGAGAGTCGCCGGGTCCTGTACGAGGGCAAGGAGAGAAGAGCTCAACCCGCGCTACCGCCCAAACCGAGGAGCAAGGAGTCCGTGGAGAGAGAGATCACCATGAGGTATTTGCTTATTTTTTTGCTGTTATCCTTCTTTTGTAATAGCAGCTTTTTCAGCAGCAGCAGTTCCGTTTTGATACACGGAAGCTTTTATCCTTACTGTGCAGAGCCTAGAACGGCGGGTTGCCAGGTTGTCTGTAATGTATACATTCCACTTCGGCGAGTGGGCGCACGATATCTGCGTACGACCCCTTCACCCCCTTTCCACCACCGGACTATCAGACGTACGGAAGGCTACATTCCGTACCTTGTAAATGTTCCATTGTGCCGAACCCATCGTTTCGCCACTACCTTTATCATGAATACTTTATAAGGAATGGAACTCATTGCGGTCGTCTGTTTTTCCGCACCAATGCAATCTGGTGCAAACGCTTGGCCATATAACCAATAAAAACATTTACCGCTGTCTGATTTGGATGGTTCGACTTCAAAACCGCACCCCTGTGGCCTAAAAATCTCATGAACAAATAAATAATATATTGATTTATCTTTATAATTTCAGAAGCAGTCGCGTACCTTCAGCTGTCGAATACGCAAACGTGGACAGAAGCACCGTGCAGCTGCGAACGAAGCCGGCCGGTAACGGAAACGGTGCCGTGAACGGCCGCGCGGTCAGCAACGGGACCGTGACCAACGGACACGTGACCAACGGACATGTCAACGGTAGCAACGGTCACTACCACCCGATGAGCCGGCAGTCACTTCAGGTAACCAGGCTTATATTATTTACGATAAGATGAGAACCTTATTTTGATTTTTCTTCGGGATATACTGTAATGTACATGTACACTGTAAATGTACATTTACAGTAGAAACTATACTATAGGCATATTTCCGTGTTGCCTGCAATTTCAAAGATATTGGAAAAACTATTGAATACAAGTTGCCATTTAAAGCCAAATATTTAGATAGCCAGTTCCTCTGTTTGTTGAGGATTCCGGGTGAGGTGCGCATCCACCTTCGACCTTATCTCAACTTGTTACCAGGTGAGATGAAAGCACTTCCCCGTCATACAATAAAAATAAAAATAACACATTTTATCCCCTTCGCAATATGGCTTCAGACAAGGAAGATCAACTGAAGACGCGGTCTCTGCACTCAGCTCTATAGTCACTGAGCATCTTGACAACCGTAAAAATGTATTACAGTATTCCTAGATCTTCACAAAGCTTTTGACACTGTCTCTTTCTCCATCCTTGTGAAAACCTGGAAGCTATAGGTATAAGAGATAGGAAACTTGAATTATTTAAGAATTACCTGCCTGGAAGCCAGAAAGCAAAGAATGAAACTAGATTCGCACATTAGTGAAGATGCCGAGATGTTATTTGGCGTGCCGCAAGGTAGTGTACTACCCCACACTTTTTCTTATTTACATTAATGATCTTTGTGGCATGAATTTACCTGATGCAAGCATTTTTTCATATGCTGATGACACAGCGATCGTTTTTCTAGTAGCTCATGGGACGCAGTCAAATTAAGTGCTGAATTAGGACTACGCCAGATATATAATTGGTTGTTTCATAATCTTCTAACACTAAACATCTCAAAAACAAATTACATCTGCTTTAGCATAAACAAGAGCACACAGCCAAATGACAACTTTAATTTTAAAATACATAACTGCAAAAATCAAACGGATTGCAGCTATCCAGTTATAACTAAAGTTGAGCAAAGTCAGTGACATAATAATTGTCTTTACACCCAACGAGGTTCGTTTTGATATCGGAAAGTGTTGTAATAATATCAAATATTATTTTTAAGGAGCTGAACCGTTTTTATTGAAAAAAATGTAAATGATTTTAGTGAATAATATAATATCTATAGCTGTACTTAAATGTAATGTAGCTATGTTGATACTTGCAGGCACTGAGCGCGGCCCCCACGCCTAAACTGATCTCAAACTCGGAGTGGATGCAAGCCAAGACTCGGAAACAGCCGGCCAACTACAACCAACATTGGCTCATACAGGTACCTTACATCAATAGAAACTCAAATCTCATATTAGCTCATTACAACTGCAAAACATAATTTTAGTAGAAAATTTATATTAGATCTAAACAGATTGTGCAACGCACTAGGTGAGAACATTTCGTAGAAAAATTATAATAAAATAAGTATATGATTTTGATACTCTGGACACGATTAAGTCCTGAATGATTGTTTAGGATTGAACCGCCTTTATGGTGTAGTGGCACCCACCGGTGTCAAGTCCCGGGTTCGACCCCAGGGGAGAATAATATTGTGCTTGGTTTTGTTGGGTTTGAACTCCGCCTTGCTACCACCATTTTTTCTAAGTAACTATAACAGCAAATGTTTTGTGTTCTGGCATACGTTAGATTGAAAGTTCCTCAAACTGTTGAGGATTCCGGGTGAAGTGCGTTTCCACTTTCAGCCTTATCATAACTTTGAAACCAGGTGAGTTGAGGAAGGCCAAGCGCTTCCCCGTCGTACGATAAAACCGATGTCGATTGTTCGTTGTCTGGTTCCAGGAAGCGGAGCAGCGCAGGATCGAGGAGCAGCGCAGTAAGATGCAGTCGCAGCGACACTCCTACCATCCGGAGACGAGACACGCCGCGCTCGCCTCGCGCTCTCTTAGCGGCAGGTCGACTTCTCTTACCTCTATGTCGTTTACAGCAAACACTATCACAAAGTATATGTACCATTCAACTTACTGTATGCAAGGGAAGTCGGGCTAAAAACGTCCTTGGGTAATTCAACTGTTCCAGACGGACGCACGCCCAATACACTGATATGCTAATTCGGTGCCCTAAATAAGAACCAGCCTTTGGGTCACGTGTCCAATACTTGTATGGTCACGTGACCTGATCAACATTATCCCATATTTAAGTAGATTGGTGTGAGTGCCTGACTGACATACAACACACAGATGCGTGTTACCGTTAGTCCAAGACACTTTGCCTTTGATGGGTGTGTGTACTATAGTTGGGAAGATATAAAGGCATTTCGGAAATACCCACGGGATGATGTGAACGCAGTCCCGATTCCACTAGTCTTTCCTATGAAAATTCTCCTCATTTGAACGAAATGTGAAAGAAATCGTTTGTATTCATTATGAAAATACGCTTAGAAACTACACTTTGTATAAGTGTAAAGTGACGTGAATGTTTGGCGCCACTGCGCTACGGAAACGTAACGAAACTACACGGAGCGCAGCATGCGGTAGCACGAGACACGTGATGTATTATTAAATCGAGGACTTCGGTTCACTTTTCAGCAACCGGTTCGATTTGCATCGCAACAATATTTGTTTAAAGTCATACTTTAAGGTATCTTAGCCATGTAATGAAACTACACCAGTATACCTTTAAAAACGGTAGTGTTTGTGTGTTGCAGTCAACAGCACCTGGCGCAGGAAGTGACGTCACCGCGAGAAGACAAGGTGCTCACCGTCAGCGGGAAACGGAAGTGCTCACACTGCAACGAGGAACTAGGTAACATCATTATTACACGGCACGTGGAGCTCGGGGCGCGGGAGGGGCGCGGGGGCGTGGGTGCAGTGGCTTTACCATGATTCATCATCCCTTCATCGTGACTTCACAATTATTGAATTATGTATATTTAACCACGTCTGTGGTCTAGAGGTTCAACTCACCGATGTCAAATCCAGAGGTCCCGGGTTCGATCCCCAGGGGAGTACAATATATTGTGCTTGGTTTGGATGGTGGTAGGACTTTGTTGAAGTCCGCCTGGCTAGCTACCACCTTACCTAATTCTGTCGTCATAATAACAATTCTAAAAATTGTTGTGTTCCGGCATTCAGAGGTAAGATAGCCAGTTCCTCAGTTTGTTGAGGATTCCGGGTGAAGTGCGTCTCCACCTTCGGCCCAATCTTAACTTGGTATAAGGTGAGATGAAGGGCAAGCGCTTCCCCGTCGTACAATAAATATATATATATATGGTGTGGGGTCTTCTACATTCCCACACCAAATGGGGCGATTTTTTTTTTATTGAACTTTTGAATCCGTCTCCAACACGGGCCAGAGGAAACATGTTCATAAATCCTTGTAAAATAAGTAAACATATAAATCGTTGATGTCAGGTCGCGGCGCCGCCATGATCATCGAGTCTCTGTCGCTCTGCTACCACGTGTGGTGCTTCAACTGCATGGTGTGTGGAGCGAGGCTCGGCGCCGGCCGCGGGGTCGACGTGCGGGTAAGGAGGGGGCGGCTGCACTGTCGCACGTGTCGCCAGCAGGACGACGGGACCAAGTACTCCGCTGTCTAGCCACGGAGGGAGGCGCCTCTATAAACTTGGACTAACGGTGGCTTGGACCTGAAACTGATCTGCCGCTATCACGACGGGACAATACCAGAGTGAGAGACAGCACGATCGTATCGATGTCAATGCTCTGATGATGGGACTTGAAATAACCGCCGTCGTTAAAACTGTAATAAATGAAGATAACGAATGATATTGTGTTAGGATGAGACGACCGTGTAATGTCGCGCTGCGCTGTACTGAGATAGTGGGAGCAGCCGAGTTGTCTGATGAGCGCCACGCGCCCGTCACACAGCGCCATCGAACGGGCGTGTGCCTTCTCAAATATAATTAGTGATAGCCAAATAATTGTACATAATATACTGCCTAATACTAAAGTGATATCAATATATGTAAACAGAACTAGATTAACATGTAAACATTTCTTAGCGGTAGCCGTTCAATCGTTTGTTTTTACTAATACAATAATTCGTCTACGCAATAAGTTTAACGAATTGTGTCAGCTGATGCGTCATTTCAGTTTAGATAACATCAAAATGGTGAATTGAGTGTGAAACGTCTGAGCGACTCAGCTCGGATCTGAGTCGGCTTGTGCACGCTGGTTTCATTCACTCCGCTCTGCGACAGCGAGTCACTCTCTTGTCGAAGATATTCATAACGTAATGCAATGTACCTACTCGTCGCATTGACACCACTCACTCATTCATTATTCGGAACGAACCACTATGTACTTTCCCCTGAAAACCGTTAGATCACTTGCTAGGGGTAGTCAGAGACAAGCGTAGCAACGTTCGGCAATCAAATATTTATTGCAGTTGTGGTATCTTTGGCATGAGTGTGACAAAGGTTATAAGGAGTATTCGGTGATTTTGCACATTAAATATATTTTGTTCTGTGTTGTGCCATCTCATTCTCTGGTTCGATATCAAAGTACACTTCTTTAGATTTATATTCGATAGGATTTGTAATATTTGTAAATAAATAACTTATATTCGCGTTACTTTAGCTTTAATAGTTATTATGTAGTTTAAAAACATGTAATCCAAAAATGTGTTTGATTAAAAATAGGATAAATTGTATATTTTTATGTTATCACATCACTCTAACATGATATTTTAGTATCGAGGTTTTGTTTAACAATAGTATATAGTGCGTGATTTGACTTCAGTAGTTGTTAGTTTTTGAACAATATGTACATTATCTATGTGTATATGCCCCCAAATGTGTAACAATAAATATTTTGAACTATTCACTTGTTTAATTTTACTGTAGGTTGAGTCATCCCAGAGATGGCAGCACCATCTCTGGGATGGCTCAGCCAAGTACCAGCTCGAAGCCCTGGACTCAACTGAGCGTTGTGATGTACTTATAGGTGATTATTCGCTCGTTGAGGCCAATTTGCAGAGCATCACAGACGACGGGTTACCAGGTTGTCTGTGGACTATAAATACCACTTTGGCAAGTGTGCGCTCGATATCTTGGACCTAATCCCTCCTTCCCCTTTCCACCACCGGACTAGAAGACGTACGGTATGTCAATTCGTACCTTGTAGATGTTCCATTGTGCCGAAATCAACCTCTACCTTTATTAATCATACTGGTATACTGGGACTCCTTGCCCTCGTCTGTTTTCCCGCAAGAGTACAATCTTGGAGTCTTCAAGTCCAGAGTGAACAGGATCCTTTAAGACAAGCGTGCTCCATCGTAGGTCACACATCTTTCCCTGTTTTTCAAGTGAGTTGGTGGTCAAACGATTTTTATTATTGAATTTACGAGCAGAAAGTTTGATAAAAAAACTACACGATAAAACAAAAACGAAAATTTACTTTAAATTAAATAATTTTAATGAGTAAGCTACCTACTTGATCACCTTCAGCACAAAACCCATGAAGGGTTTTGGAGAGAGTTAACCGCCTCTGTGGTCTGTTGGTTCTGGTGGTAAGACAACAATGCTGCTAGAACGGCATAACGTTTTTATTTTTGACGTTCGAACTGCAGCAAGCTGAGTGCGAACATCCTTACTGTATACTTTAACTAGTTTAGTTTTCTTTACTTTATTTTCTATGGACATGTGAACAGCGTCTCCTAGCGGCAAGTTTACAAAACTTTTTGCGAGTGGGAATCTTGTACCATTACTTTTAAAGTTGCGTAAACATGAATTTGATAGTTAACTACTATGTTTTGACAGTTTTGCGAATGTAAACGACCAACTTTGACATCGTGTAAACGTTAACTTTGTAGTAACGTCGTTCACTTGAAATTTCTAAGTGAGGAGGAACCGTGATTGTCTTGACTATTATTGTGCGAAAATGGATATATTTATTCAATCACGTCAATGTTTTGCGCGTAGAATGATTGAGGTGGCTCATGCTCAAGATGAACGTGATAGAATAAGGAATATTCGCACAGAATTCCGCAACAAATTTGACCCTACGAAAGACCTCTCCGAGAATGGTTTCCGTGATACATATGTTACAAATATATATATAACTAATCTTTTTGTATATAAATATAATTAAAAAAAAAACATATAAAACAATTTTGGTCCAAAAATATTTTTCGCCACCTTATTCCTCGTCCCTAATTTCGTGGTGCCTCGATAGTCCCTCGCTGCGCTCGGACCGATCTCGGTCTCCATGCGTCAAAAAAGAAAGGAAGGTGCGAAAGGTAAGCAAAGGAACCCAAAACGTCCTACGTCATAAAATAAAATGCATTCGTGCTTGGCCTTGAAAATAAGAGCAAAACTCGTGCATGGTCATTGAAAATTTATTTCGAACTCGACACAGACCTAGGTAAAAATCGGCCGATATAGAAGTGGCATTGACATTCCTTTGAAAATCTCCATACATTTCCCTTGAAATTGCCACATCTGGTACGCTATAGATCTATGCAATTCTCGAGCATAAATCGTATTTTTTTTCTAAAACGTTTCGAGTAAACGTAACTAAGATAGTAGAGTATACGTTTACACTCGCGTAATCAAAACGATACGATAGTCTTCCGAACAATCGGAAACAACCGTACTCTGTAAAGCATTGAAAATATACCATCGTCTGTCCAAAGTCGCATCGAATGCTCGGAACCAATGACAACAAAATGCATGGATAAAAGTCTCTGCTTGATCGTGTAGATCCGTTTTTATGTCAAAGTTTGTTGACTTTGTTATTTTATCTTTACTTTTTTTAGTTATCCATTACGGGAAGGTTAAAGTTATACAACCTGTGTCCCTAAGAGTACCTTTTGCACGATAATTGTTCCGATATATCGTTTATCGGATTTGCGGGTAGACCTACCAATTTCAAAATAAGTACCTACTTCAATATCGAAGTGTCTTAATCCTGAAAAGAATACAATACTTATATATAGACGAGAGGTAGGGTAGGGTAGGGGGTACGCACGGTGGCATATCAGGTAGGTACTTAGGGTTCTTACGGTAAACCGGTACCCTTGAATAATGCACCAGCATCTCTAAATAGCCTCATCTGACCGCACAGATCAAGCAGGTAAACAAATCCAGGAAGCCAGGTTAATGAAGGTCGAGATGCGATCCCGCTAATGCACGTACTATAGCTTCCTCGCGGGTAAAGACCCACTTCCTGTGGCTTATCGGCTGCATCTGAACTTGGCGCTGGAGACTAGCGACTGTTTCAGGCGCACCTGGCTCCTGGCTCTGCTCAAAAAATATTTTTTGAATTTAATGACATTTGTTTTTGTTGTTCACAAAAATAAAACTTTGTTTTACTATAAAAAAAATGGGCCATCTTATCGCCAGACAACCTTTAATGACCTTAAATGATGAAGAGGATAATATAAGTTCGGTAGGTACACATAAAGTACGTTAATAAATAAATATTTCAATTTACAAAACACTTTACAGCTTAGATTTGATGTTAGATAAGATAGAGTATAATTTGTGACGAACTATGGGCCGTCGAACGGTCGAATGGTGGAGAGGTACCTACAGAGGTAAATATAACTATACTGGAAATAAAATATTTAAACCGGTAACAGACAATTAAAAGGTACCTAACAGAAAAGTAGTAAGGTCCGCCAAGGACGGGTGAGAGCAGCGCCTCTCGTGAGGCTGTCGCGGTGATACAGGGTTTGATTCCCACCCAGGACAGGCATGTGTGATAATCATAGATGTTTGAGTGTTGTATTGCAAGATAAGTATACCTATGTAGGTATATAAATATCCGTATTTCAAGCTTTGTATAGTTTGGGGCTAGGTAGTGCTGTTTGAAATTAATGTCCTGTAATATTTACATTGACTAAAGATTCGTTACTGAATGAATGTCCGAGCCAGCCAAGCGTTGAGATTATTATTGTAAGTAGGTAAAACCAACCCCTGCTCGTCCAACAGTGGACGCTGACGAGGCAGTTCATATGAAAATACCCGATAATCATAAGCGGGAATACATATAGTAATAAAAAAAGAGAGTAGCCTACTCCACAAGCCATATAGCTTTAGTATTAGGTCCTCCGTTGCACTGTAACACATAGCAGTGACAGACAGACAATTGTCCAAGTGTTCGTGTATCAGCGAAGATACATGACGTCTGCTGTCACGTGCCCTCACTCCGGTAAACGAGATCATTTGTAACAGATGCCGCAGATAAGCGTGGGAGAGTCATACCTAGGTAGATAGGAGGTATCTACAGCAAGACAAAGGATCTATATTAGGACAAAGAGCAATTTGCATCTGGTCATCATCATTTCAGCCCACACATATCCACTGCTAAAGCCTCCCCCAACCGACGCCTCCACCTTCCATCGACTCCCCGCGACAGCCAGTAAGTCGGTGGTAGCGATCTGGAAGTATTTCAAATTTGTTGTCTTTACAACAAATTTAATTTTAATTTTAATAACAAATTATCAAAGGATCAGGAGATATCTGATGCAGTAAGGTCACCTTTGTGTTATTGTGGTAGGGCATGGACTACTGATCCGGAGGTCCTAGGTTCGATTCCCCGAGTCCGAGTCTCACTTGGCCGGTGTATTTCATATAATAATAACCGACTCGTACAATAAGTACTTACATGTAATAGGTACTCACGTATTCTCGGTCAGGAAGTAGTTACTAAGCATGTTCATTCACAATCAGTGGAAATGAATCGCGGTTTCCTCCACAGTCCCACACAACTCGACGGGCGCGCTTCGTCCCATTGTCGACCGAACACCATTCAGCCATACATCGATCGAGTTGGTCACGGGAACCAATCACGGGGTTTTCAGAGCCGGATTTCCGGTCAATTACTCTGTCATGCGATATTTATTTGTTACTTATGTATTGTGTACCCATTTATCTATATTTACACATATTCGGCCATGGCCGTGGCGACCCCGGCAAAGAATGGGTTGGAATGGCCCTTTCCTATCCCCGGGTTTTCGTTAGAGGTACCTTAAAGATAAGGGTAAGGGCTAATCATCCGCTAAATATGTTTTTTTTTATAAGGTACCTAATAGACTTGCTTTTGACTGGTATTTATGAAATTATCTCCGATAATACGACATGAACACAAATCCGCCTGCCAAGCGTGGTGATTATGTCATGCTAATCCAATAGTTGCACTCCTTTGGTCCTACTGTTGACTTTTTCGGGCCTTAATGGTGATGATTTAGCCTCTTCTTTAGGATGGCCTATCGATCCGTTGTGGTTTGAATACCGGCTATCGGATACACTAGCAGAGTTCGGATCGTGTGGTGAAACAATTAGGATGAATATGCGTCTCCGCGTGACCTTAGGCTGACTAAATCAGATAATTTGCCAAATAAATTTAGCTAGACAGTTGTTATATCTGATGTTGATTCCATTTTTGTAATGAATTACCCAATTAACTTGTGTAAGAATAAGAAGCGCCGAACGTTTATCTGTAGAACAATCTGATTCTGCTCACCATCCTAACAATGGAAGGCGAAGGTCAGACGAAACATAATATTTTGGATGATGAGGATAATGTTTTCATTTATGCAAAATGAGATCACAACAAGTATTAGTAAACATAAAATAACGTAGCATTGTCTCGAACCACTCGGATCAGATATCTCGAGTTCATCCTCACTACACATCAAACGTAGGTTTTATAGGTTTTATAACGACGCAAAGCGTATTCAAAATATTTTGATGCATCTAAATTGGTTTTTCCATGAGGTTACAGTGTTCTTAGTGATCATAAAAACGCGCACACACAGTCAAAGGAGGTGTACATACAAACTTTAGAATTGGTGCTCGCAAACACAGACAAACAGCTTACCTAATTGATTGGCAGGCATCAGTGCGCGTCATCGCTGCAAATCGCAGGTATCGCTTCCAGTGGGCAGTGTGCGGTCCGCCTTACACGCCGTGCCAATTTACCGGTGCGGACGGTCCTAATGGAAATCGAAACTCTCGCGTACCAAAGTCATTGTGATTCCGTTTATTAAGATAGACGGTGGCGCCGCTCGCGAGTGTAATGGCTCCGTTGTGAAGTGCGCGATTCATCGGACGATTGGTGCACAATAGGCGTCGTCAGTGGTCCGCCGGCCGTCGCCCGCATGCCGTCGCGTCCGCGCCTGCTGTCCCCGCGCTGGCTGCGCGCGCGCCGCACCCGCCCCGCCGTCGCCGCCGCCGAGATGTCCCGGCCCCGGGGCGTCCCCCCGCCGCCTCCGGACCCGGAGTGCCTCGAGCGAGGGTCCCCTTCGATGGGCCACCTGGAGTACGTCCTCGCCGGGTCCTCTCCGCCCGCGGAGAGCGCCCCCAACATGTACGACAGCTTCGAGGAACCTCCTCTGGACCTAACCACGCACATCTGCGCGGACTCGCTGCGCCAGAGCGCGCACGAGCAGATGCGCGCCGTGGGCGGCCGGCTGCGGCTCCTGGACGAGATCGAGTCGGGGGCGGTCGCCGCGGAGACCGTGTCGACGATGCTGGCCGCCGCCTCGGAGGCGGAGCGGAACGTCTGTCTGTTCTGGGCGGCGTTCCTCCAGCTGTCGAGCCTGCTGGCGCCGCTCGTGGAGGGCGGCGCGGATCCCTTGTGCTTCGACGCGCTCGGTCTGACCCCGCTCCACGCGGCCGCCTTCAGCGGCTCCTCGGAATGCGTCGGCTACCTGCTCTCGTGCGGCGTCGACCCCAACTACACGCCGCGATGCTTCGCCCCGCTGCACTGCGCCGCCTTCGGAAACTCCGTACAAGTTGCTAACTTACTGATAGCTAGAGGTGCATCGGTGCACGCCGCGGTGAAGTACGTGAACTGCGAGGGGGGGCTGCTGCACTGCGCGGTCAGGGCCGACTCCGTCGAGTGCTTGGAGCTGTTCGTCTCCCGCGGGGTGGACGTCAACCTGATAGAGCCGGGCGGCACTAACGCGATCCATCTCGCGGCGGACCTGGGGATGATGCGATGCCTCGCGCTGCTGCTGGAGACGCCGGTCGCGGACCCGAACGTGCGCACGCGGGTCGGGGACCGGGAGTCCACCGCGCTGCACCTCGCCGCCGACGGGGGGTTCGCGGAGTGCGTGGATCTCTTGATATCCAAGGGAGCGATCGCGAGTCTGAAGAACCATCGCGGCTTCACGGCGTTGCATCTGGCCGCCCGCTCCTCCAGCTTGGAATGCGTCGAGTCGCTGCTGAGGAAAGGAAACGCCGAGCCGAACGCTTTGGATTTCGATTTACGGACGCCGCTGCACGCCGCTATCGGGAAATCGGATTCCGCGTGCGATATCATCGAGACCCTCATCAGTTGGGGCGCGAACGTGAACCAGAAGGACGAGTACGGCTTCACCCCCCTGCACCTGGCCGCTCTGGACGGACTGTCTTCGTGCGTCGAGACATTGATATATCACGGCGCTGACGTCACCACGAGGTCTAAAAAAGGAAACTCCGCGCTTAATGTGATCGCAAGAAAGACGCCCGCCTCGCTCGCAATGATAACGAGAAAATTGGACTGCGCTATTACGCTGCATCATTCGCAAACGAGCAATCGAGAGGTCGAACTAGAACTTGACTTTCGCAGCATCCTGCAGCATTGCTACCCACGCGAGATCAGTTTCTTGAACACGTTTGTGGATGAAGGGCAAAAAGAGGTTTTACAACACCCTCTCTGCTCCGCGTTCCTATACATTAAATGGGAGAAAATACGTAAATATTATGTGGCAAGGTTATTTCTAAGCTTCAGTTTTATCATGTGTCTAACACTGTACGTTCTCACGGCTCTCGCACACAATTGCTACAACGGAAGCAAGGACATGGAGGAAACTATTCAGGAGCAGGAGCTGTGTCAAAAACAATCGATCCTCGGGGATTTGTTGCGCAAAAATCCGTTTGTTATAGAAATGCAGTGGTGGGTTCTCGCTGGAATCACAATCTTCGAGATATTTAGAAAAGTGTACGGAATCGCAGGCTATTCTACCGTAAAGCAGTATTTGATGCAATCAGAGAACGTCATAGAGTGGTTCGTGATCATCAGTGTGTTCCTGATCTCGTACATCTACACGAACATCACGTACACGTGGCAGAACCACGTGGGGGCGTTCGCCGTCCTCGCCGGCTGGACCAATCTGATGATGATGATCGGGCAGCTGCCCGTCTTCGGGACCTACGTCGCGATGTACCAGAAAGTGCAGAAGGAATTCGCGAAATTATTGATGGCTTACTCGTGCATTCTGATCGGGTTCACGTTTAGTTTCTGCGTGATATTCCCGGATTCGTCGTCGTTCGCGAATCCGTTTATGGGTTTCATCACCGTGCTGACCATGATGATCGGAGAACTGAACCTAGACCTGCTACTGAACGAGCCCGACGGCAACGACCCGCCCGTACTTCTGGAGTTCTCCGCGCAAGTCACCTACGTTCTGTTCCTCATGTTTGTGACCGTCGTGCTGATGAATCTGTTGGTCGGCATAGCGGTTCACGACATCCAAGGATTGCGGAAAACGGCCGGACTTTCCAAGCTCGTCCGTCAAACGAAACTGATATCATACATGGAGATGGCTCTGTTCAACGGCTACCTGCCCAAATGCCTTCTAAAGATCCTGCACTCGTCCGCGCTAGTGTCTCCTCAAGCGTACAGAGTTGTATTGAGCGTGAAACCGTTAAATCCGAGCGAGAAACGATTGCCGAGGGATATAATGATGGCAGCTTACGACATCGCTAAAATGAGGAAGCAATACGGACACACGATTTCCTCTAGCGGCTCGACGACCGGCGCGTATTCCTGCTTCAAGAAATACGAGAACAACAACGACTCCAGCTACCGAGAGTACGGGTACTCCTCGGGGCTGGGAGGCCTGCAAGCGAGGCTGGACGACACATCGGAGAGCGTGAAACAACTCACACAAGAAGTGAGAGAGTTGAAGAAGTTGATAAGCGCCCAGCAGCTAGTGATACAACAGGCGCTGGCCGGCGCGACCGATGGTTGATGATATAATGGCCGGCAGTTAGTTTCAATGCCAAAGAGACTAACGTTTCGTACGCACTAGGACACGACTCGCGATGCCTTGACAAACAACACGCGACCTACGTTTGCGAAGTGTAATGGTATCCTGTAAATCCATGTAACATCATTTGAAAAAAAGCCTGTGTCACAAAGGGCTAAAAGTCTGTAAGTTTTGTGAGCAAAATTAACGTCTTTTGCCATGCTTCCTCTAAAAATGTCTATTCACATTAAAAAACCGGGGTTAAGTATAATCAGCGGATAAGAGACGCGGTAGGGAACTCGGTGGTCGATTTGGGATCAGTATGTAAGTCGCAGTACATTTATGACTAGCTTCTTACTGCGGACAATACAAGTGACGACTCATACGATCGTGTATTGTGTCTATGTGTGCGTGTCCGTTGGGTCCCTATTGTCGATTTGCGGACTTAATTTAGAACAGTGATATTTTTAACCAACGGCCGAGCCGAGGGTGTTATGATTTCGCGTTTAACTAGCTTGTAAATGTAAATGTTGACTCCCATGTCCGCACTCACTCGTCCGGTACATTTGTGAGCGTTTAACTGGTTTACAGTTGCTTTATTATCTAGTTGTACATGTTAATAGTTGCTGCTTTACTTACAACTGACACTCTTATTTAAGTCCCAGTGCCGCTGTCTAAGCAGGCCTACCGCCTGACTGATTTGACATCTCAAAATGATACTAAAAAATCTTACCGAATAAGCGATAATTGATTGATTGGCCATTATTCATTCATAACTCCAGACTACATTTTATTGTAACTTCATAAAAGTGAAGTTTGAAAGTTTAGCAAAGCAGCAAATTATATTAAGTAGGTAGGTACCTATAGGTACAGGTTGAGTTCTTTTCCAGGCCCACTAAGGACAAGTCTAAAACCGTGAGAGTTGTGGAAAAGTTATGTTAAGAGTTACGTGCTCGATTTAAATGTAAATAAGTTCTGCAATAAAGAAATTCTTTTTTGTGAAAGTAAATTTATGAAAAAAATGTTTTTTTCCATTTTCGAGTTCTTTGTTTGATAATAAAATAGAACGTACTTACGGTTTAAGTCTTGGCCTCAGTGGCCCTGTGAGTTTTTATATATATACATAATATTATGCCGAAGTAGCTTCCTTTGTTTGCTTTGTTTTGTCCACTGCTGAACACGATCAAGGTGTTTAGATAATACACAGAGGTAAGGTGCTGCAATTTTTCTGCCTATAAAATCCTATAGTCAGCTATTACGACAGCCGAAGGCCAAGTTTGAGGGGTCGGTTCCCGCCACGGCATAGAAACAGAAACCTTTTTTTTTTTATCTAGTATAGGGTTAAAACAGACCGGATCTTAAGCTTGACAGTATTTAGTTTAGACGCACGTGGGATGGGAAACTGTGATTTTTTAACTATAATAAGCTACACTAGATTATTATATTAGTCATAGTTAAGTTAAAGGATATTAATTTGGATATTTTGTGATTGATCATGACAATTAAATAATTAAAATGCAGTTGATTTTCTTTGACTTCAGTTTTATACTCGCAAGTAGCCGTCATCTCTGATTCCTGACGTATGAAAACTCTCCTAGATCCCTAATAGCATAAAAGAAAAACAATCCCATACAAATGTTGTTTGTCGTTAATTTCGTAGTGGCATATTCAATGCGAAGGACAGTTTGCGAAATGTATTAAATTGAATTTAATTGTGTTTTTAGAAAGAGTAAAGCGCTACCTAGATTACTTCTCATCAGTTTCCTCTATTCCACTAAGTACAACTCACTACTTGACTAATGGTTTTTAGCCCACTAAAGAGGAGGAAGTTCAAAATTTGGTCCAATTTTTTTGTTTATTTCCAATTATTTAAACTTTGTGAAAGTTGAAAAAAAAAAGGAATATTTTTATCCAAAGTAGTAACAAAGTTTAAATAGTTGGATATACAAATCCAATTAGTTTAACTCGTTGAACTTAGTGGAATAGAGGGACCGGGCTTACTGCAAAATGTTGATGCCATTTAGAAATGAGCGACAAACTAGGTTTGTATGTATCTGGTGTTGTTGAGACAACCTCCGAGTGAGTACCCCGGGCAACAGATCCGCTGACTTAAGGCAGCGGCAACACCTGGATGATCACAACACTGGTGGTAGATCCCGTGGTCCGTCCGCTCGCGACACCGCCAGGTATGTTGGGGCAGCTCGCTGCATCGTAGACCGCAACCTTGCTCTGGCCAACAACAAGACAACTCACTTCTTAAAAAAAAGTACTAAGAGCAAAACTCTTGAGTAAAAGTGCCCACTTTTTAACCGATTTTTAAAAATACGAGGCTCTCAATACGTCGGAATCATTTTTTTGTATCTTCCCCGCTTACTAGAAGACGCCTGGACCGATTTGGAAAATTATATTTTTGTTTGAAAGGGTTATACTTCACAGGTGGTCCCATTGACATCACGTCAGAATGGGATCCTGGAGAAAGGGAACTCTGCAAATATTATATGCAGACTTGAAGCGATTTGTGTGTATTACCTCAAAAGTAAGGAAAAAACGGACCTCTATATGATCACGTATGTGTCTGTCTGTCCGTCCATCTGTCATTAAAATAATTAGAAAAAATACGTCATCCACACCGAAATTGTATTATATTCTTCATTGAAGGCGGTTTTCTTTTTAGTTTTTAAAACGTAATTATTACCTATATACTTGTGATGCAAGCGTAAGACTGTTTTTTATTATTATTATTATTGGTTAAGCAGGTAATTCTAAATTACCTGACATATGACATAAGGTCTGAGTAGTCATTGCTAATAATGATGATAATTTAACATTAGGCAGACAGGTACATTTCTTCTTACAAGAGTTACAATAAAAAAAATCCGTTACGTAATAACATGTATATTTGTAATAATAATATAATATTCTAAAAACAATAACAAATAAAATAACATCTACTGTTAAAATTACACATCACACAAGTTTCTATCATTTTTAATTCTATTTTTTATTATAAAACGATCATATCAATCACATATTGTTAACCAAAGTGTTAAAATTGATAGAATCACAGCTACAATCTAGTGTCGAGTACAGGACAACGACACTATTTTATATTTATGGCACATCAATTGTACTACTTAATGTAACTTATCTAAAACTAGCGGAACACCAGAGTTCCTTCCCTTCATCACGTGGCAATTTACAAAAACTTTTCGTGCAAAAGTTTGCACCCCTATACCACGAAAGGAAAAAAAATCTAAAAAAAAAGTAGTATGCATTTAAAAGAGGTACATGGTAGCGCTGAATTCTAAAATAAAATTAGCCTAATTTAATCCATTTTTGCCGGATAATTTGCCACAAAAACTGAAAAGGCGATTTAAATTTTGGTATACATTATAGAGTAAGTTCCTCAGGTTTAACATTTACTTGTTTTGTTTTATTCTATTTCGGTTTTGGTTTGCTTTGTACTAGATACCGCGGCATTTTGAATTGCACTTTGCTCATTTAGTCATTTCAACTAAATCGCTGCATCACGGAAAATACGAAAACACCGGAAGTGCTAGAAACGTGGCTAAATCGTGGTACGCTTGCATCAGGTGCAACTGGTAGTGCTAGACAATGTGGTGGCTCACCTACCGAACGCGCCATCTAGATAAAGTAGAATGAATGCGGCTGTAGCTCCAACTGCGCCAACTTAGCCAGCAGTCTATGCAACCGTCTCTGCTGGCGCGCATCGACGCTGGCAGTACCATTACCGCCGGCAAAGGTGCCACCGCCGCTGGCAACGCCAGAGCCGCTGGCTGGCCCGGCTGGCACGGCGGCTGCCTCGGGACGTACCTCGCGACACGCCGCCAGTCGCTCTGACACGTGACGTGGCATCTGGTCGACAACATATTACTTAATTGAATGATGGTGATTTGACAGTGACGAAGTCTCCTCGTCATATGTGACTACTCTATACATTATGACTCAAATTCAATTTGTTATCTAAAATGATTTCTTTTGGACATGCTATCATCATCATTATAGTACATACACGTTCATTTCTGCACAAGTCGGAGACTGAGATATTGTTTTGCTAATCCACTTCCGCACAAGAGATTTCCCACTTGTGCTGAAGTGAAGTAGCAAAACAATTGAAGTTTATGAATTTGAACTAATTCCCTAATTTTTGATACTATTCAATGTGAATGTGGTGATGGAAAGGGGAACCCCTTTCCGAACTAGCAGACGTTCTGCGAGTGACAACCCTGTACCCTGTAGGTTGTTACATGAGATGTTCCATTGTGCCGAAAACATCCATTCGCTTAGCGTACCTTTATTATAGGTACTGGTAATTATTATGACTTTTACCCCACACCCTTATAATCTTGGAATCTTGAAGTCTAAAGCTTTCATACAAGCGTGCTCCGTCATTTCAAGTGAGTCAAACGCCTGACGACAATAATTGCCGAATTGTCTTTGTTTTTTATAACCAATGACAAAGACAATTCGGCCGTTCGGCCGGTGACTGAACAACCATTGACAAGGCATATTTATGTGTATTGCGTCTATACACCATCTTTGCATGTGAGGGTAACCGATGTGGAGGCACGTGTTTTGTATACTCACGTTGAAGAGAGGCGAGTAGAGTATGTGGAGGCACGTGTTTTGTATACTCACGTTGAAGAGAGGCGAGTAGAGTATGTGGAGGCACGTGTTTTGTATACTCACGTTGAAGAGAGGCGAGTAGAGTATGTGGAGGCACGTGTTTTGTATACTCACGTTGAAGAGAGGCGAGTAGAGTATGTGGAGGCACGTGTTTTGTATACTCACGTTGAAGAGAGGCGAGTAGAGTATGTGGAGGCACGTGTTTTGTCTACTCACGTTGAAGAGAGGCGAGTAGAGTATGTGGAGGCACGTGTTTTGTATACTCACGTTGAAGAGAGGCGAGTAGAGTATGTGGAGGCACGTGTTTTGTATACTCACGTTGAAGAGAGGCGAGTAGAGTATGTGGAGGCACGTGTTTTGTCTACTCACGTTGAAGAGAGGCGAGTAGAGTATGGGCGTCCACAGCGGCAGCAGTTTGTTCAGCACCGTCGAGTTACATTCCAGCAGCGACTCCAGTAGACTCAGGAAATGCAGGTTTACTGTCTCGGCCAGCTGGGACAACCAGTTCGGTTTCAGTTTAACATTTTGCGGACTATCGTCAATTTATCATGATTCGTACAAACACGCGTGTATATTGTAGATGAATGTTTATTCCGTATTAATGTTCCCAAGGAGTATAACACATTAAATATGTAAAAGCCTTGACAATAAATATATATTTTCTAGCTTGAGTAAAATGACAAATTTCCATGTAAGTTTTAACCCCCCATTTCACCAGTTTAAGGGAATTCAGAAAGTGTTAAATGTTATTTACTTTGTAAACAGAATCCTGAACCAAACTTCTCAGCTGATGTCGAACAATCATACAAACATTAAAACACCCACAGCATCATATTTGGCCATTTTTTTTTATTGTATGATAGGGAAGTGTTGGCCTCATTCTCACTTGGTTTCAAGTTAAGACCGAAGGTGTAAGCGCACTTCACCCGGAATCCTCAACAGTCTGAGAACTGCCTTTTTATCTTAAACGCCGGAACATTTAGAATTGTTGTTGTAGCGACCCTTAGGTAGGTGATAGCAAGCCAGGCGGACTTAAACAAAGTCCTACGACCAACCAAACCAAGCACAATATTGTATTCTCCTACTTCTAGCGAACCAATAGACCACAGAGGCAGAGCTGACCTTTTCTAAGAAACTTAAGCTTACAATAAAAGTACACAGTCACGTAGATTTTCGCAAAAACAAGTAAAAGAAAGAAGTAAGTCACCACTTTAGAATGCGTAGTGAGGTGCAGCACGGTGGGGACCAGCTTGCACCAGAAGTCGAGCAGCACGGAGATGGCGAGCGCGTGTCCGTCGGAGTGCGGCGTGCACGCACCGCACAGCGCCTCCAGGTACAGCGTCCACAGCTGACACAACACGAACGACCCCAGCAGAGCCCCGAGCCGACCCCCGCCGGTGCCTGCGCTCTTGTTGCCGCCGGTGTTGGGGCCGCCTTCCGCGTACGATGACATTATTGTCTGGGACATTTTCAATATATTACTCTTTCTAAACGAAAATACCAGCTGAGCACTGGGAAATCTTTGAGCCTTTGCAGCACCATCGCAAAGGTGCTAGAAGAAAGAGGTTGTCACCGGATTCGGCGCCCCCGCGACAGTTGCACAGGGCTCCGTTACCTGTATGTGGTCGGTGATGTGGCAGGTCGCGTCTTGCGGCACACAGGCCCGCAGCGGAGCGCCCCCGCGACAGTTGCACAGGGCTCCGACCACCAGCCACGACACGAGTCGCACACGGGATACGCATTCGTTCACGTCTCGGTTACTGCTGATACAAAGATAACAGTTAGATACACAGCATTGGAACCCATCCCGAAATGACCTCAGGCCTCCCGTCAAACCAGGTCTCTCCTTATCTCCCGTTAGAAATACTTAGTCGAGTAAGGAATACAGCAGCTCACCTGAGTACGTATCAAGTATTTTGCGAAAACCTAGAGACCAGTTAAAAAAAAACTGGGCACTGTTCACCCTTGGTCCTGCAAAACGTACTCTGATGGACCAAAGTATCGAGAGATAAACGCACAAAATAATTATAATACAAAAGGTTTCTTTGAGTATCCTTCATTAATTCACTTATTTGACAAATCCGTGCGTATCCAGTTCAGTTCCGCAGTGCACATACCCAGGTAAGCTGGTGCCCATCCAGGGCATGAGATGCCTGCCCGGCTGCCCCCGGTCCGGCCGCAAGCCCCCGCCGTGCTCCAACGCGAGCTCCATGGCCACGTACTGAGCGATGCCCCCCTTCACGATGGCCCCCAGCGTATCTTCGTTCAGACAGATCAGGTTGCGGTTCACTATGGATTTGGACACGGAACCCTGAAAGGTACAAGGGTTTTCATTAATTTTTGCCTAAATGTTGTCAGGACAAAAGCTAGGTTGGCCCTGACGGTAAATCTGGTAGTGTTGAGTAGCGAGATGTTTGTTTGTTTGTTTGTTACCTTGATCTTGTTCAGTAGATGCGGATCTTGTAGCAGTTCGATCATGTCCGGTAGATGCGGCCGCATGCAGTCCAACGCGCCGGCGCTGACCTCGCGCGCCTCGGGGCCGCACGCCGCCGTCGTCAGTAAATCGAACGTGTTCAGTTGGGGGGGCAGGAGCAGGGTGCAGCCGTGACCTGGGGGGGGGGGGAAGTTTGCATACTTTTTATTTAACCATAGTTCACGCAGTAGTCAACCTATTGAACCCCGCACTACGGCTAGCCAGTGATTCCGTTCGAATTCTAATCCCAGGGAAAAACAAAATAATGTTTTTTAATGTTGCGTATAAGTTTCGCAAAAGATTATACTGTAACACGTACTAGAGAAGCTACCGCAACTTTTTATTGTTTGAGATACAGCTACTCGCTTTTTCTGTACCTTAGTAGAAGTACCATTCTAAAAATCTTCTCACGTGCAAAGAATGCGTCTATGCGCAATACACATAAATATGCTTTGTAATTGGTTGTTCAATCACCAATGGTGGCCATTCGGCCGATGACTGACAAAGCATATTTATAACACAACTCACCTTGCAATATGAACTGTATCAGTATGAACAGGTTGTCATCCGGGACTGTAGTTTTGGTGCGTAGAGCGTGCACCAACTCATACACCAGAACTCTGCAAACTAACAACTGAAAAAAAAAACAATGCATTGCGTTTATTTATCTCCATAGAAATAGTCAATTAAATCCAATATGTCAAACAATTTGTGTTGTGATACATGGTTTTTAATTTAAGTAAAAATAACCCTCAGGATTAGGAAACTAATTAGTTAGACTGGAATCATGAATGAAATCGATTACCTTGTCCCGGTCCCTGGAGAACGCGCGCACGCAGGCCACCGCCAGCTCCGAGATGACCGACAGTTTCAGCACGAAGTTCTGGATGCCGTAGCTGATGATCTTGGAGATGGGTTCCAGTATACTCTGGAACAATATTGACTCGTCAACTTGCTTAGCAAACGTTACCAATATTAGCTACACAAGATTGAGTGGAAATGGGTACCGTAGGTAATTAAATTAAATTAAATAAACAAACTAAGAGCAAGTTAATATTTCATTAATTCATATATTTTTGTTTAATAACGCACATAAATGTTGTCTCCCCTGGGGGGAGATGCGGTGGGCCGAGGTCTACCTTTGATTTTGGGGCGCTATACCTTTACTGTATTACTGCTATAACTGTACGTACTTTAGTCAATCCCCCGATAGCAATAAACTGAGTTCCTTTTCAGTAAATGAATTTACTTTTCCTGAACAGACTGTTTCAATTGCGTGAGTATGACTAAACATTTAACGTGATCTCATCCGGAAATCATACCCTGATTATGGTTCCCTGGGAAAATCGAAACAAAGTTGGAGCTTTCACCAACGATCGTACACGTGAGAAAAAGGATAAAAAAAATATAAGTAGAATGACGTACCTTGTGAGTGTTGGCGGCTGGTATCCTCAGCGCGGCGGCGGCGGTCCGCAGCAGCGGCTGCACGTCATCTATCTGCGGCAGATGCAGCGCCACGTTCCGCAGCAGTACCTCCAGTTGTTGCAGCAGCGCGCCGCACGCCGCCGCGGGGCCGAGCACCTCGGGCGCCAGGCACTCCAGGTACATGGCTATGTTGCCAGCTAGTACTGGGATTTGCTAGGGGAACACAATACACAACCAAAATATTAACCAGCCCGAGGTTCTTGCCTTTCTCCTTGTGTGCTGGTCGCGATTCCGAACAGGCGGTACATTTGACGTTTCAAAACGATCCTAAAAATCTTAATGAATAAAAATATTTGACTTTTGACTTTTTTGACCACCTCTGTGGTCTAGTGGTTCGTCCACCGGTATAAGATCCAGAGGTGCCGGGTTCGATCCTCCCAGTGGCTTGGTTGGTGGCAGCACTTTGTTTAAAGTCCGCTTGGTTGGATAACAACATTTTAACGGAATCTGTCGCCATATGAAACACTTCTAAATTGTTGTGATCCGGCATTTTAAGGTACCCTTGGTAAGGTAGGTTTTTAAAGGTGTAGAGCGCTTCCATCTTCGCTCTTGTCATAGATTGACTAAAGGTGGGATGAAGGCCAAGTGCTTCCCCTCACCTGAGATAAAATTAAAAATTATTCGCAGAAGAAACAAATAAGAAAAAGTATGTTTAAAAAAAAACTGTACTGTGTGACACAGAAATCCCAAGCGATCATTATCTATTCTCAAACTTTACTGATGCTCGGATTCGAATTGGACTTTCGAAGTAAAAAGATTGTAATCAGTTGACATAAGACTTACATCAAGAGGAAGAGTTTTCTTGCTGTTGAGATGTTCAACGACCAGCTGCAAAGGTCCGCAGGGGTACAGCTCGTTGAAGTCGACGAACGCCTGGGCTATGCTCTTGAAGAACATCTGACGTTGTTTCTCTGTAAGTCAATCAGGAGGCGTCGGTAGGTCTTCAAAGTAACTACACCTTAAAAAGCACATCACATCATATATATAGGAATTGTTTAGGGCAAAAACGTGTAGTTTTATTGTAAGATCCGTTCGATAGTGAATGTGTTGGTGTTACCTGGTTGATGATGCAGGAATATCTGCAGGAACACGTTGTGCGGCGCGAGCTGGTGCAGCACGCATCGCAGGAACTGGTGAGCCACGAACACGGCGCTGCCGGGCAGGCGCGTGTTGGTGTCGGCCTGCCACGAGTAGTGCCCGTGCTGAACCACCCTGTACAAAACATTATTTTTCCATTAAAAAAAATCTTCCAAGGTGACAAACGGGCATACGGCCCACCTGCCAGCAGTTACCGTCGACTGTTGACGCTTGCAACACCAGAAGCATCGCTCGCGCGTTGCCGGAACACTCCACTATTTAGATATAACGTGTAGACGAGCTGTTCAAATAGCGAGTAGGGAATCCTAATATGCCCTATATTTACGAGAAATATAGGAAATGTAATTGTTGGTCAGTTATTCATCAGCTCCACAATGTTATGCTAGGTGGCGCAAATGTTATGCCTTTAATTTGTTACTTTCCCTAAAGTTATTTTGGTGCATATGCTTCTTTATTACAATGGTGATCAAGCTACGTCGTTGACCTGGTGACATTATTCAGTAGAGCGGGCAACATCGGCGCGGCGGCGGCCGGCTCCCGATGTACGAATGTTGCCAACACTATCACACACAGCCCCAGCTCCTCGTCGCTGTACTGCTCCACTGCAGTGCCACACTCGTCACCTGAAACAATTACACCGACTCGCTGTAATCCCCCTCTCCAGGAGAAACGTAACTTGTTTTGTCGGTTACTTACACCGGTAGCAGAGCTTGGTGTCCGCCCTCGGCTGCGCGTTGCCGTGCGCGGCGCGGCGCGTGGCTCGCGTCTCCAGGTCCCACCACGGACCGACGCCTTCGCTTGCACCTTCGCATCCTGATCGCGACAACAAACATTCGTTTTATTAAGACATTATATTAAAATGTATGTGCGTTATCAATCTTGTAACCGATTATTTTAAATTCTTCAGAAATCAAAGATGCAACATACGAAACTATTGATCAATCACTTGTTTTCGTATATTTATTGGTTAGTGAAACAAGTATTACCAAAGGTTGCAGTACGAAAAGAGAAATAAAAGGTACTCTGGAGCTTTAATCGGTACAAGAAGCTGCATTGTGGAGGAGTTTAACAACTGATGCTGGTGGTATGCTGTTAAAGTACGTGTTTGAAGGGAAATATAATGCCACGCCATAGGAGTATTCTGTGATCTATCTGAGACTTTTGACTGCGTAGACCGGAACACATCTTAAAGCCTATACACTATATAAACATTATGATATCCAGAATCAGGCAATAAACCTCATGAATAGTTGCCTATCAACTCACTTTTCAAAAGTGGTTATTAGCAGTATCATATTTTCGGGAACATCCAATAGCATAGAGGTGTACCGCAAGGATCGATCTTGGGACCATTTCTGTTTCGTCATGTCAATAATCTGCCATATGTATTGTTCGCAGACGATACTCCATTAATATTAAGAGCCGATAGGGGCTATAGACAATTATCATTGTGTAAATGCTTCTCTTGCTAGGGTTAATGATTGGTTCACAGTAAAAACCTCCTAAATTAATTTAAAAAATGCGTCAGTTTTACTATGCCTAGTGATCATGTCAACAAATGTATTACTTTTGAGAAAATACTTTATTGAAGCAACTACCTCCTTAGGTTTAAATATCGATGCATAGTTGGAACGGGGTATTCATTTAGATTAATTATGTGAGCTATATAAGCTTAGCTGATTCAAAATGATCCTAAAAATCGTCCTGAATAAACTTATTTTGTTTTAGAGTCTATTAAAGACTACCTACTACTTCTTTCATTCATATCTTGAAACTAACTTTGCTTTCTTGTTTGTTAAATAATAAGAGAAAATATATTTTTCGCCTTATTAATTTACTTAAATAATACTTTACAGTTGGATTAACGGGTACGATGATGAGTGGTGAAAATTAAATTCTTGAAAAAATTGAATTAGTATTATATTTATTTGGTACATGAACATAATATTATGCATCCAAACAATTGAATACCGATCGAAACGCATTGATTGAAACGCAAGTTTAGGTTTATCGTTCTGCAAGATTATATAGTTCCATTTCAATTTTAATTTTGTATTTTTGTACTTGATCAAGATCTACTAACAAAAACTTAAATGAAATATACACACCCAAGTTGCAGCCGACGGATGGGGCGGGCGGCGAGCCCAGCTGGGCGGCCTGTCGGGCAAGGCGCCGCGGGGATGTGCCGCGCGGGCGGGGCGCCTCCTCTCTGGTAGGGGGTAGACACAGTGGTTAGCCACTAGTACATTAATAACGTGTGATGTTGGTACACCATAAAAATGACACCGGTGGAAAAACCACTGGACCACAGTGGCGGCAATAATTCATTTATTCACGCATTACATATGTCCTGCGTTTCACGCAAATGTTACAATGTCACAAAAATTCACAAGCCGATATAGAATCCGAACATATTTAACTATTTATAATCTAGCTTCGCAGAGTTCGGGACGATATTGTTATTTTCCTAAAGCTACCAATTTAACTACGAAGGTACTGAACTGACCCGACCTACGAATTTGTGCCATATTTAGATCAACTTAAGCGCTGATTAACACCACCTACCAAGAATTTACTAAACTTGAGATAGAAAATATAAGTTTAGTGAGCGTGCTCTAGTATTGAGACGTATGACGGGTTATGCCTCATGTCATCATGAGAGATCTGTTGAATATTTGTTTTAGAAGGTGTTGGAGTGGTACGCAACTGTAATGCGCTTCGGTAGCAATGGAACATCAACCAGATGTTCCATATTACAAGCTTTGCTTAGTTTAGAGGATAGATGGCGCCTGTGTGTACAATTCATGTCCTGTAATATTTATTTCTAAACTACTTGTTTTCGAGAAACGTGCGTAGATTATGAGTAAGCACTTACTTAGTACCTTCTGTGGGCTTGTTCAGTTCCTGAGGCCTTCGTGAGGAGGCGGGGGGAGGCTCGTGAGACGATCTACTCGAGTCCGTCTTATCTGTTGAATCGTCTACAAACAGACAATATTATTATCACACATTCATTTACATATAATTATATATACATAGTCTAACCTTTCATTTAAAATAAAAAACATTGTATACATAGAGGTCTAATTTTTTAGATGTTGTTTACTCTGATCTTTTTATTCGTATCTACTTGCCTTTACCCTCATACACATTACGTGTCATTCAACGCGCCTAATCACCATGAACAAAAACCATAAACTCAAGTAGGGTTCGATTCCAAGGAGTCGTGTCATAAATTAGCCTCTAAGTACCTGATGACGCGTCGCGCGTTTGCCGCAAAAACAAAGGTCAGCGCGATTTCAGCTACGTCACAAATGCGCCCCGGCGGGATCACCCCGATCGGAGCGGATAAAACAAAATGTACAAGAAGTAAATTTACCTATTCACAGGAGAAAGTGGGGTTACAAAGACAATATAGGCTGAATGGTATTCACCTAGGTATTGCCTTGCCTATAATTGCCATTATTATCATGTTTCAGCCCACACACTTCCACAGCTGAACATAGACCTCCCTCAATCGTCGACTCAAATAGCGACCACCACATTGTACATATTACGAGCTACGCTTAGTTTACGGCTAGATGGCGCAGTAAAATGACCACTAGTCTAACGCGCCATCTATACCCAAACGAAGCATATAGCTATGTTTCCTAACTGAGATCTAGATTATTTTATTTTTATACTTGTTTAAATTTTAATTAAATAATAGTTTATAAATTTGTGAGGGAAAATAATTGCGTTTTTATTTATTTATTTTTACGATACAGATTCGGAGGTGCTATTATGTAAGTAGGCCAGGAAATCGAACGCAGAGCTTACAGTAACCGTCTGCCAAGCACGTCGATCATGTGAAACCCGTCAGTCCATCCTTAGTATTACCTGGCGGGAGACTCAGCGCCTCTCGAACTCTGTCCACGAGGGCGTTGAATACCGGGTACTGTTCCTTGTTGGGCTTCGGTCCTATCGGCAGTAACCTGGACATATCAAACACTCATCGATAAACCGACGGCCAAGTGCGAGCCGGACACGCAGGGGTTAGACAGTTAAACACCGTATTTTTTAAGGATGAGATCTACGAAGGTGCCTATTAACTCTCTTCTTCATGTAATTGATTGGGGAGTCAATGGGAGGAAATCTTAAACGAAACTACAGTCACGTTCACGTGAAACGTTTTAGCTTTTATTAAAATATTTTACAATTCAAGACTTCCCCCGCACTGACCCACTTCAGTTAAATACTCTGTTCGTTTGTTGATATTTGATCTATTTTTTGTTTGAGGATCCCCTCAAACAAAAAAACCAAGTGCCAACACACATGTGTGTGTTGGCACACACTTACCTCTCGGGGGGTGGAATGTGGAAGGGTTGGTGAGGGGCGGGGGCAGGCGCGGGCGGCGCGTTCCACGCCACCTCCATCTTAGAGAGGGGAGACTCGGGAGATGCGTATGCGCACACACCCACCACTGAAACAAACGTAGCCACGTGTGTGTCTGTTCAATGCGGACTACTAAACGGCCGGACCTATTTTGTCGGGTCTTTCACTGGCTTTCATCTGTTGTTATAACGAGCAACTTAGGCAACTTCTATACAAGGGCTTCGCACAAAAAAAAAAAACATAATTCAATTCATTCAAAAATTCAGTCCCGGGTGTTACACTTGTTATATATTTATCTATAAGAGAAAACTTGGAACCTTTTTTTAGGCGTATTGTGCGCACGAAAGTGTGATATTTTTAAACTATGAAGAAATGTATGTATTTATTTTATAAGTTATTACCTGGACTCTTGATGTGGTGGTGCGTGGGAGACCTGGGATGCGGCCACACCTGGAACTGTCCCTCTCCGATGGACGAGGGTCCCGTGTCCGGGGACGTGCTGCTGCCCACTACAACACCACAGATCACACATGAGGAACCCCCTCCCTAGTCAAATATTTCACCCGACTGGCTGAGATGGAGGTTATCTAAGTACCTATTTTTTTTTTAAATCACGTTAATACGGATGATAGCTTTCAGAGGTTGTAAATACACAGTATGCCTCGTGTGCCTACTCACCAACGATCCTCTTCTGCTTGCCGAGTATCTTCCCCCTCGGCGACGTCTGCTGGCCGTGCAGCTGCTCCGGCCAGATCTCGACCGACTGCCCGCTCATTGGGGTCGATTTCCTATTATTGTACACCATATATTGCTTACAATTTAATTTGGGTCACGCGTCACTTCAATTGAAAGCATGCAAGATTTATCTTATTAGCCACATTGAATGCATCGTATTTGTAAGATTGCAAGCCAAATAACTAAAGTGCAAAGTGAACTAAACTTACAAATTGGAAGAATCACTGCCGATGGACACCGAGGAGCTCGTGGACAGCTGGTGGCCCGAGCGTGAACTGATCGTAGGCTGAAAATGTTTTGGAGCTATTTTGAACACGCTCTATTATAATAGGTCGTTTCTTTTCTCTGTTTGTTGAGGGTTCCGGGTGAAGTGCGCCTCTGAGTTCGACCTTATCTTAACTTGTAACCAGGTGAGATGAAGGCCAAGCTCTTCCCAGAAGAACAATAATAAAAAAAAAAAAAAATACATTCATAGACTCACTCCCGTTCACCAGACTATAAATAGTACAGGTAATTAATTTCATACAGCCCTAAACTAAGATCATCGAGGATACTCAAATACTTTTTATTTTATGATTACATAGGTACTTCGTACATCATACAAACGTTCTGTGTATGGGTGTACAACGCCGATACGCGACAGACAGATTTCAATGGTAAGCTTGACCTTGACTTGACCTCCCTTATCCAGAATTCGGCCCGCTGAATTCCAACAGTTAAGGGGGAATGCAATTTACCATTTTAGTGAGAGGCGGGTGAGAAGTGGAGGCTGGGGTTTCCACTTTGGGGGGGTCTTCGTAGTGCGACGGCTCGTCGAACGATCCCTGGAATATAAACACGCCGGTACTGACACCACATTATGAACGTTACTACTGGAAAGGAAATGAACTCGTTGCCCTCGTCTGTATTTCCGCACCTTTGAGTTTTCAAGTCAAAGTGAATAGGTTACAATGAAACAAATATTTGTGTTCTTTTCTTGCTGTATCATTCAAAAAATAAAATAAAAACTTTTATATACACTCAAATCGAAAAATTCGAATTACGAATTCAAAGACGGTTCTATACAGACGCACTTTATAAACCCATATACATAAAATTAAGAATAAAACTCATTATAGTACCGCTATATATTTTTTTATTATTTCATTAAACTAGTCTATGGTTTTAGGTTGAATATGAAAAAAAAAGCTTACGCAGTTCGAACTGTGAAAAAAATGGCGCACGCATGCGTAGTTTGAACTTAATTTCCCGCGCTTCCCATACATTTTTTTGCCGATCGTGTTTTTGTATTCGGGATTCCAAAAAAGTTTACTAAATTCTGTAAGTGATTAAAATATGATTGGAGAAGAGAGTAGTGACGGCGAGATTTTCACTCCGCCAGATATTCTAGACACGGCATTGGCGTTAACTGAAAGTCTCCTGCCAGAAAAATCAAAAAAATTGTACGACAAAATGTACCAAGAATTTATAGATTGAAAATTACTTCCTTGTAACCTACCTACTTTGTTTAATTTAAATTTTTCCTATGAGTGATAAGATAAAGTAGTGTATGAAACTGCATATAACTTAGGTATTAAAACACTCGAGTCAACCTATTATCGCGAGATAAACAGACTCTCGTGTTTTAATACCCCTTCTTATATGACAGTTGCATAAACTACTATTATAAACAGCAAGGAGATAGATTGTATCCTAAAAAGTGTATGAGAAAATGTATAAGTGCGGTTACCGGCGCGGTGCTCCCGTGCACGGTGGTGTCCGACTTGTCGCTGGTCTCCGGGATGGCGATCAGCTCGCTCTCTGACGACTCCTGCTCCAAGCTCCACTGCTGATACCTGGTTCGTTAAGGACCTTCCTTTATTGCTTCTTAACAACTGGAATCATCATTTTTAATATACGCCAGCTTTTGACCTCTAGGATTGCCTGGGCAATAACACTACGATGGTCCACGATGGAACGAGCTAACCCCATGTGCGCATTAACTCTCTTCTGGAAGATATTACATACAACACCGCGAATACGCACCAAGTTGATTCCAAATGTAGCAGTGCCCATAAAAAAAAATTGCTGAAAGCACTTAGTGCATATAAGTAGTGCATAAACCACATGAGAATGATAATTAACAAGCCTCATAGCTCAGTTGTAGTAGCTCTGCCTTCGGCGCTGTAGGCGGTGAGTTCGATTCCCACCCAGGACAAACATTTGTGTAATGCATATAGATGTTTGTTCTACGTTTGGGTGTTGTATCATATAGCACGTATGTATTTAAAAAGGTATTTTAGTATTCTATCCGTCATCTAGTTCCCATATAACAAGCCATGCTTAGTTTGTGGCTAGATGGCGCTGTGTAAAATTAATGTCCTGTAATATTTATTAATTTAATTTGCTGTGTAAATGAATGTAACCTTACCTATCTACCTAAATTGTAATTTATAACCTGTCTGCCAATTTTTTGTATGAATGAAAATTTTGTATTAAAACGATTACATATATTACCTACAGACAATTTTACCTATAGGTATATATTTAAATCATAACCTTAGAAATGTAATTACTTTCCCATATTTATATTTATATTTATGTTTACAATAGCACATGCATTTCATCTTTACTTAGGTACCTACTAAAATTAATATTAAACCTAGTTCTTATGTTGTCTTTATGCGATTTTTTGTATTTTTTATGAGAATAAATGTCTTAAACAGTATACCGTAATGTTCTATAGAAGAACAGTGAAGGGGGAATAAGTCTTGGAGCTCCTGAAGCCACTGGTCGCAGTACAGCCTGGAACTGCTACTGCAGACAAACACTACCTCACGACGATAGCTCGGGTTGTCGAGCTTTGCTTTGCCAAGAAACTCTATTCTAATGAGTTCCTGGCGCTGCGCTTCACAGCGGCAAGTACTCAGTAGGGAGACTCAGATAAAGAACCGTCGCGGATTTAGCATTATTTTGTGATGTTTACAAGCGCCGCAAAATCCCACAGTCCTACAACTATTTTAGTTCCCTTTTTGACCACAACGGTTCTCTTTGTCAACAGATTAAACCACCCCAAAAGTGATAGCAATACGCCATACGAGATCGAACGTGTGCGTTATGTGAGGTCAATTACAGTTTAACTTACTTAGTGTTTTCCCAGTGATGTACGTGCGAGGGTGACTTGTGCAAATTATGCTTGGCGTGAGGCGAGGCGGGGCCGGTGGGACCCACGGGGCCGCTGGGACACATTGTCTCTGTTCTTTGCTCCTGTTGATCCGTTTTCAGAGAAGGTTGACTCACATCTGCGATAAAAGAAGCAATGTAAAGAGATTCATCAAATTTATATATTACGAACACTTTAAATCCTAGAAAAAAAAACAGTTAAAACAGTCATGATAAACGTCCAGTTATACACAAATGAAATCAAATAAACATTTAAATGCTAAAATATATTACAAATGAATGCGAGCAGGGAAAACTTCTGAAGGGGTACCATGACCTCTTACAGCATTCTTGTTTTGATATTACTTTTCTTTTGTCACTATCTATCCAGTGTAGAAAAAACGAGACAAAAGTAATGTAATATAAAAACGAGAATGCTATAAGACGTTGTGGTTGGCCGCTGGCCCCTTTTTGAGCACAGAAGTGTTGCATTGCACGGCTAAAGTTTATATGAAAGGGTTGAGCAAACATTTTTATTTTTATTTGTTTTTACGGTCATTATTTTGACCATTGGGGCGAACTTATAATCTTAATATTAAAATATCTTCGTGTAGCTGACTGACAGTCGACGCACAGCCAAAACCATCAACCGTGTTCCTAGAGACTTGAAAGTTTCGTCGCTTCAAATGATATGAGACGATTGGTCAGTCAGTCAGTGAATAACAATGACATATCATTGACATACCCCTTGGCCTGGTCATGACGATCATAGGCGGGATCCTCTTGCACTTGTGGTACTGAGCCTCCACCGAGTTCAGCACTATTTTCACCAGCGACTGCACTTGGCTGCACAGCGGGCCCGTGCCGTAGTGGTACTACAAGTGGGAATACAACACTTTCCATTGTCAGTTAGAAGACTAGAAGATAAAACACATATCCCGCAAGTGTGTTTTGCATGGCTCGTACGATTTACAAAAAATCCCTTAGCCCGTTCGTCTACGAATCAAATCAAGCGTCGAATATGTGATATTATAGTAAATAAAAAAAAAAGATATTCATAACGATCGTGACGTTACTGGAGCTTTGTTTTGACATATTTTGTACAATTCAATTGATTTTAGATGTACCTATAGTTGAACAAATATTTTATGTTGAGTAGCCCTCAACACAAAATATTTATTACATGAATTATAATTGTAATGTTTGTGTGCTCATTAGCAGATTATAGACAAAACTTTACCATCATTTGTAAAGTACCTAAATTCACATAGCAACAGCAGCATTACTGTGTTTTTGTTTGAAGGGTTACTGGAGGTCGACTTTATGTCTCAAGTTGATGGCGCAATGCAGGGCAGCGTAGGTCATGGTCTTTGTAGATATGACCTGCGCAGTAAGGCTTTGTTATCGCAAGAGTTCCACTTAACTTGAAGTAGGCTGCTACCTTGTTCTGTCTCCATGTCATTACAAGTACATAGTGAATAGGTACCTAGATTGAGTAACAACAGGGATTCTTCATGTGCCACCATGCCGCTCAAGGCGAAAACGATGACGGTGAATATTTTTTTTATAACGTCTAACAATTAGGATTATACGTTACCTTGTATAGCACTACCAGTAGTGCCATGAGCCAATGTCTCCTCACGTGGGGCTCCAAGGAAGCCAGCGAGTGGGCGGCGGTGGTGTTACTGCCGTTACTGTTGCCAGCGCCGCTGCAGTACTGGGAAATAGGACTCCGTTATAACGGACTAAACAACATGTCATATTCCACATGGCCATCCTCATTCTCCTGCCCTAATCCCACGTTAGAGGGGGTTGGCACAACATGCTCTGTTCCACTCACTCCTATCAGCCGACAACTCTGCATTCACACGTTCCTCTTTTTCACCGTCGGAGGTCCAACCACGCTCATATCCAAAACTTTTGGGTCAAATGGTTATCATCCCTCCTCATAACAAGATATCCTAGAACTCCTAGTCTTTACTACAACTGGTGCTACTCTCATACACCTGCTTAATCGATCTACATATTATTATACCTGTAATACTTGTAGTGTGGGCTCGGCGATCATAGCGCCCATGATGTGGTTTTGGTCCAGAACTTGCGGCAGATTCGCCATGAACGCGTTGAAGATCGACGACTTTCTGTTAAATCATGCACTCAGTATTACGCCTCTATTGTTACAATCGGAGGTTCTGACAAAACCCGCCAGTTATTTAGTTTTTTATTTAAATACATTATTGTACACTTAAATCTAAAAGTGAAACTTTTATGTGATATACAATGTATAAGATAAATCATATTATCTTTTGATTTTATACAGAATGTTTTGTGGAACGATGTAGAGAAACAGATCAAACGACTGGATTGTCTTTGTTATTTGTTGTAAGTCACCATTGGTGACTGAACAACTAATGACATAGCATGTATGTGCATTGCATCTATATATCTTTGCATGTGAGCGTAACCGATGTGGAGGGAAGTCTATTTTTAGAATGGTTTATCTATACCAATTTGATCATTTTAAACCACATGAAAAGTGTCATGGTTTTTATGTTAAATTTGTGTAATATTGAACAAAGTTGCGATATTAAACGAGAAGAGATGCGACTGACGATAACTACCACAGAAGTACGAAACCGGATTTGAGCTTGTGATCGAAACCATGTAATTGTTTTTTACTTTGTAAAAATTGTGATTCTAATAATATATTATGATTTGCGCATTTGTGACATTGTGACAAGCTGACATAATGAAGTAGTATGGCCTCACCTGAGCGTGCAAGGCGACAGATGGAAGTATTTCTCCGTAGTATTGTATCCCAGCAGAAGGAACAAATGCTTCAGTACCAGCTCCTGAGGCTTCGCAGCCACCTTGTCTTCTATGGGATGCGCTTGGTCCGCCCTGGGACACCAAATTAGTGGTAGTTGGAATACAAGCAACACAAAAACATATTTTATTAAAATCATACAATATCGTTGGACGGACTTCTGCCCCCTCAGCACGGGGCGGGGATAAAAAAATTGTCCTCTGTTTTTATCCACTATCGGGAGACAAAATGCTCTCGAAGGTGGATAAAACAGAGGGTAAAAATTATAGCCCCGCCCCGTGCTGAGGGGGCAGGTAGGAATAATTTGTGCCGGTGCATTAAAATTGTCCTTACAAGGGACTGAGTCGATTGGTATCATCATTTTTTTTTCACAATTTCATAAATTTTAGAGCGCTACTCACGCTTGACCACAAATTTTTGAATTCCAAAATATGTTTCTCCATAAAGGAGCTAATGTTGCAAAATAAACTGCACCTGTATCTCTTCAGGTTACTGGTGCCCCCGTACGGACAGTACGGGGGCACCAGTTAAAAATACACTCTGTGTATGGAATTTTTGTTTTTCCCGTACTAACATTATTTTCCATATTTATTGTTTTAGAAAAAGTAAAGAACCACCCACGCTGAATATCAGTGTGTGTGTTAAAGATATACATTTCACGTGAATCGGACTTGCCACTAGGAAATGCACGACTAACTACGTTTGTACGGCAGAATGTGTATGAGCGGTACACCGGGGCCTTACAAATGTTATGACGATCACCTGGACAAGAACTGCATCAGTAGGAACACCAGCAGGTTGGTGGTCTCCTTGTCGGTCTCCTCCAGCTCCACCTTGGGCAGCGCCGAGGAGAGCGTCTCCTCCGTGGATCGGGACACCGAGTGGAAATCTGACGGACGGACATACACTGCCATTGATGTACTTCTTTGTATAGTACGACGAGAGGTGCTTGACCTTCATCTCACTTTATTTTTCAAGTCATAATAGGGCCGAAGGTGGAAGCGCACTTCACCCGGAATCCTCCACCAACTGAGGAACTGGCTATCTTACCTCTAAATGATGGAACACAACAATTTTTAAGAATTATTCTTATGGCGACAGACTTAGGTAAGATGGTGGCCAGGCGAACTTAAACAAAGTCCAACCACATAATGATCTTAGTACCCAAAATCGAGAACCGCTTTATTTTCATACTAACGAGTGCTTATTTAGTTCATCATTATCAACACAAGTCTACTGCAGTTTTTTTTTATACCACTAAGGTGTCAAACAGGCATACGGTCCACCTGATCTTGGTTACCGTCGTCTATGGGCGCTCGCAACTCCAGAAGCATTACACTTACTTCTACTTTAAACATTTCAATACGCCCTTAAAAAAACCCCGCACTAGCTAGTAGCTAGCAGTTTCTCATGAACCTTACGCGAAGGTATAGTCTCCAAAGTGGGGATGGAATCTTTGTCGATGGCGAGCGGTGCGATGATAAAAAGAAGCTACAGGACTACAGTGTTTTTAATTCAGGTCCATACAAAGCTGTCGCCCTCCAGGTTTAGAAAGTGCAGGCTCAAAAAGTGTGTCTAATTTCACTTTGGGATGCCTAACGGCAACACACAGCTCGTAAAACCACCCGAATAAATGATCAAAGCTATCTTTGTACATGATACACCACCGTTTCATGTCATGCAAACTGCAGGAGATTGTTCAGGAGCTCGCACTCCCATAGGTCATCCGTGGAGACTGGAGCAATGTTGCCATCACCCCAACGACCTGCTCCGCTAGTTTGGGGAGCTGGCCCGGCTGGTGTCAGGACACCACAACGCGGGACGTTATTGCAGACCACTTTTCCTCTCCGAGTTGTCTCCTACATTTAGTTAGTATGGGGCTGTAATGATACGTTACCGTTGAGTTTGTGCGGCACCGGATGCGCGTGCTGCGCTGCCAGCAAGTGTCCCAGTCCGAAGCGGGAACTCTTCCTCTTCAGCAATGGCGCCGAGAACTGACGGGAGTACACGCGCTCGCGTTCTGCAACACGACGCACTTATTACATTATAAGAATCCCCTGCACTGAAAACTAATATAATATCCAGAGTTTACAAGTACACTTGTTGCAAATTCACCTTTTTTATCTAATGTTAAGTGCAACTCAAAGCGATATTGCGTAGGTCACATCCACAAAGAACATGACCTATGCGGCACTGAATTACGCCTGTCGGCCTCACATAAAGGTGTTAAGCCACGCGGGTCCGTAATTTCACCGGCAACCATACCATTCAAACCGGAGGACAAATGCTGCTTAGCGTCCGAAATAGGTATGGTGGTAGTACTTACCCGGATGAACCCTTCCTGCTTTATACCACTATATATGTGTGGATACTGACGGATTATATTAGGTAAGACTATAATTACAATCCGTCAGTATCCACAAAATTTAAATAGTAAAGTTACAAGGCGGTCATCAACAGATCTGCCTATTTGACAAGTTTATATGAATAACAGAGATCAAGTGGCAACTGCTATATGAGGGACTGACCTGACAGTTCAGTCGGTAGTTGGTTTGTTTTCTGCTGAGCTGTAGGTTGTGGGTTCGATTACCATCCGGAACATACATTTGTGTGATTAAAAGTGATGTTTGTTCTGAGTTTTGGTGTTTATTGTATCATAAGTAAGTACTTAAAAAAAATAGGTTTTGAGTATTCATATTCTCAGTCATCGGTTCCCATATAAGAAGCACTGCTTAGTTTGGGTCTAGATAGCGTTGTGTAAAATGTCTATTTTAAGAAGAACAGTAACAAAAATAAAATCTAAAAGAAGATTAGTGAGAATAAGAAAGGAGAGGGTTTCGAGTTGACTCTGAAATATATGTAGTTGAATGATGCGTTGTGTACGTTACCGTGTCTGTGGTGGGACTGGTTGCCGGCGACGGCGGCGGGCGCGGACACGGTTCGCTTGTAGGGGCACTTGCCGCACAGCGACGCGGTCACGGAGTGCCCCCCCGCCCCCGCCGTCGCCGCGCCCCGCCCCCCCCGGCGAGACCCCGACACCAGATCTACGCCAAATTACCATCGCTTAGAGATCAAAGCCAAAGTTGGTTTATCATACATCACTAATAACATGAGAGGTCAGTACTCCATCATAGACCGATCGTTGTGGCACAGTTATCAGGATACAAAAGTTTTATGCTGTTTTTAAATCAGTTGAACTTCAACTGATTTTAATGCCGTTTTCTCAACTAACAGCCTGAATCCTGCCTACTTTATGCTTTCAGTAACCTACTTTTTATTTAGTTTTGATGTTTATATATCAGCTTTGTCGCTGTGTGAAATAAATGTCCTTGTCATATGTAGGTATAATATAATATAACACATATTTAAGTAGTAGTTCTGCGAGCAGTAGACCTCGCCAGTACAAACTTGTGGCCAAACAATAACGTTCAGACATGTCCAGCTCAAGGCGACTGTTTGGGGATACTGGCAGTAAATGTATAGTTATCTGTATATAAGTAGTATATATATTATTACAGTTGTCAAATCTCAAATGGTATTTAGTATTGACGCCTTCCTTTAATTGCTAATCGATTCAGTCTCCAAGCCTCAACAGTAAGAGCCCCATAGCACCAATTCCTGTCAGACGATCTAAATAAAACGGTCTGTAAAAAATCTCCGTCAGTCGAGAGCGAGACAAGGCCTTTAATAATTTGCTGCAATTGCTATTTGCAAATAATTTTGAAATTTAATTTATAAACAATAGCAGTTAACATCTCCGGAAAAAAAATCTCCTGAACAACCTATTAATGACCACTGTTGGACAGAGCTTCCTAAAATGGCAGAGTTTACCCAGACAGAGTAAATTTTGGTGAAAATCATTGGTGAAAGAGTTAAGGTCATAGTAACTGCACATAAGTAAGCTGCTGAGTCATCTGGTAACATCGCTTAGTCGGCTTTTATGACATCCGCGAACTGAGCTGGGGGGGTCGATTCTTAAGCCGCAACCTTCGCACACAACATACACTCAGTACTTACCAAGACAACTGTTATTCGTTTTTAACTGAGAAAGTGATTCTATAAAACTACAATTATTGTAATTTTATAGAAGTTACAGATTACAGATTACCAACATCGCCATTTCAAGGATTTATTTTTGGGTTTTAAAGCAGTGCGTTTGGTTCCGCGTGCTACTACTTACTACTTTCTATTTAGAAATGGTCTGAAGGAGGTCTAGGGTACACCGAGCCCACACAAAAAGTGGCTAGTGACTCTCTTCTTGAAGACATTAGGGTCGAGACACAACGAGCGATATTAAGCAAGTTGCGAGGTTTTTAGTAATAACAATACAACGGAACATTTAGTTTTTACACAGCACGATCTAGCGCCCATCTTTAATATGGGAATTAAATCACGGACAATATACTTATATACTTCTTTTTTAAAAAACTTAGTTATGATTACAATACAAAAGCACACAAATGTTTGTCCCAGATTTGAATCGAACCCCCAACCTCCAGCGCAGAAAGCGGGGCTACTACCAACTGAGCTACTTTTAAGAGTTTAATGAGCATAGCTGATAGACAAACCAACTAAATAGATGAAAGAAAAAGTCAACGTATGTCTTTTTTTATTCAGATAGATTTATTAACCAGTCTGTTTAGAATCGCGATCAGCGCACAAGGAGAAAGGCAATGTACGGGAATGACGGGTGCCACCAACAGTGCAACACAGACACGGTAAAGTAACGTACACTTTCGTACACAATTTATAGGGTTTTCTATGAAGACTACAGGAAAATACATGGAATACTTTTTATCTACATACTCAACATAAGCTGGGTACCAGCAAAATACCAGCCTCAATCACCGATTAAAACTTCATGTCATACATAAAGGCAGAGCCCTGTAATAGTGACTTTACTTTTCTTTCCGTAGTTTGCGACAATACTAGGCCTTAACACTACACTTGAAAATATCAGAAGATATACATAGCCCACCTCTCAAGTTAGTAAGATCCACAGTATTATTGGAGTGTACTTGAGCCTCCACCATGAGAGACTCGAACCGATTGAGGAAGAACTGCCACGTGAGGATGTTTCTGTCGCTCAGCGAGTTGTGCAGCTGGTACACGCACTGCAGCAGCATCGGTCGGTCCACGGGGACCAGCTCGAACTGACGCTCTAAGCAGAATAAAAGCATCTGAAAACAACATTATTAATCATGTTTACTCATTCATACATTTTAGGAAAACAGCTGTTTTCATTTTAAAAAGTCGTATTTTCCTTTTTTTCTCTTTCTCTTATTCAATTATACTTTCAAAATGTCTGAAGACTTGCCATTTAGATATCAAGCTATACGTATGTCGGTTGCAATATTTCGAGCCTCCTACAAAATAAATATAGGTTTCGGAATAGCTGATTTAGACAATTAAGGTTGTTACTCAGGGTTATGAACGCGCAATATGGTTTTTGGTCAAACGTTGCGTTAAAACACTATTGTAGATTCAAGAAAGCTAGACTCACCAATCACACGCACGATATTTAAAAAAAACAATAAATAATATATTCGTTAGATTAGATTCAATCAATGCGATTTTCTATACTGGTTCCCAAACCAAACTTTTTTCTTTAAGATTTGTTCAGCTCGGGAAACAATACTGGACACAAAAATATTGATTTTTCTTAGCGTCAAATAAAATTAGCGTTAGTTTTGAATCAAAAAATGTTTTATGCAGGTACAATTAATCATTGTCATTTTTAATTACCTTCAAAAAAAAATTAATAGTTACATGCTGTCAATTGGCAATGGTGATTTCCTTTTTAAATCACAATGTGAATTGCTACATACATACCGAGAACCTTCTCGTGCGTACTTAACTCTGAGGATTTTTAAGACGTTGACGATCTTCAAAGCGATTCATGCAAAAAACCCAACAGATTCAATTGGCCTTCATTGATCATGTATCATATCTGATTGAGAATAACACCAGCCAGTGTTGCCAGATCTACCGACTATGGTTTTTTTTTACCTATTTAAATATTTTTTAAGGTTTCTTTCCCACGATTACAACTCTAGGTTAACGGTGATCTTGCATTAAATTATAAAAACGGTAAAAATGTTGGCATTGATGCTACGGAGTATTTTGGACTCGAGTTTGTCAAACTTTAATGCTTTAAGCAATACAAATCTTTCAAACTGCAATTGTAATTATAATAATTATTTTAATTCGGAAAAATTAAGAAAAGTTATAAAAAAAACGAGCCAAAAAATCATGCAACCAACCAACTCTGGATTCCATACGTATGGTATTCCATTTGTGCACTGCTGGACAGTCAACCCTGTCCAGAACATAGTGGCAAGGTGGCCATTGGTGCTGTTGTGTGATTATGTCCGAGATACCTTCAGATCTGGCGATCAAACCCGATAAATACAATCAGAGCATGGAAACGGGTTACTTAGGCATTTGCGTTGACAGATTAACTCAAATGCTGCTTAAAAATTATATTTTAATGTGAAGACTGAAGTTCTAAAATAAGTAAAAAAAAAATCTGTTTTAATTCACTAATATAATCAAAAAACCACACGATACTATTTTTATATTTCGATTCAAAAATTTCGTTAATGATTTTTTCTTTTCGTCATCTGTATTTTCATAAGATCTGGCAACACCTGGCGTGGTTACCACAACATACGCCTATATAAAAGCGATAGAACAGCCAAAGCATTACATTTTCAATTAAACAACTAGCAAAAATGTTTGCGTTCGTTGCAATATTATTGCTAGTAAATAATGCACTGTCCGAGGCTAACCTCATCTACAATCATGGAGACCACAAACAATTTACGAGCGGATTTTCACCGATCGAAACACCGCACCACGGCTCGAGGACCAAGAGAAACCTAAACGCAATAGTGAAACCCGTGGAAAGGTACGCGGTTCTGAAAGAGAGTGAACTCGGGAAGAAAACACCCGCTAGCCGTCCGAACGAGAAAAACTCCGTAGTAAGTTATTCGAGCAGAATAGTGAACTCTCCGGTGAAAGGGGACATCGAGCTGCCGCACGTTGTCAGAGCCGTCATCACCCGGGACACCATCCAACCGGTAAACGCGAGGACCTCCGCCGCCATATCCAAGGAGGCCACCGACAACTGCTACCTCATGGGCATGCACGGAGGCGCGAACCCCGATCAACTCGGCCACCTCATAGCCTTCAAGAACGGAGGACCCTCCGATCGGTACAACTTCGCACCGCAATCCAAAATGATGAATCAGGGCATCAAGAAGTTTTCCACGAAGAAGCACGCGTCTTCGTGGAAGGAAACGGAGCAGGGCATAACGGAGTTCGTGCAAGAGACGGGCGGTAAGGTGGAGCTCACGGTGGTGGCGTACTACGAGGGAGACGAGACGCGGCCGGTGGCGTTCGGCGTCGGGGAGAGAGACTACCTCGCGGACGGCTCGCTGGCGATCTCCCATCCGGACACTTACTACGCGAACGATCAGAGTGTGGACATTGACTTGGATTGATCTTTGGAAATCTTAACGCTGTTTATCGGTTACTTTGGAATTATTATGTCCATTTTCCCATTGTTTTTATTTTAATCATAGATTTAATTATGTTTGCTATCACCTTTCATACCTACGATACAAATAATAAATATCTCGAGTTTTAAGAGCGCGCCCAATGCCAGGAAAAAATGATATTTCACCCGCGCGTCTTGCACCGCCCGCTCTAGTGCATAAAGCTACCACAGCGCGCCACGATCGCTCGAGGTTGTGACGCTGAGCACAGTAAATGCGTTACACTAAGATAAATCATATACTATTACTTTACGATTGGGTTCACGATTATTCATTAAAAAACTATTACTGCGAACGGATTTTAATGTTATTTGGAATGAAGATTTATATTACAGCCGTCAGTGGATAGTCAGAATAGGTACTTGATGTATGTACCTACTACCTTCACCTACTTATGTACGCAAGAAAGTTAATTGCAATATCTCCAGATCCATACACGAATTTAATTTTATTACAAACATTTACACGGCGACATACTCAGTTATTTTGTATACAAGTTCATTTAAGAAAATCCGTTAGTAGGACGTTCTTCTGGCGGAAACTGTTATTCCAAATATCTAAAAAATAAAAACGGCTATCTACACATAGGAGATTATTCTAATCATACCAAAAAATTAAAATGCTAGCCAGTAAAAAAAATATCTCACTTGAGATGGGAAAAAAACATTAAATTAGCGACACCTTATCAACACCACTTTGGACACATTTTACTTTAAACACATTGTTACGATCCTTGTAAATCCATTTTTTAGTAATTTTAAAAACTAATTAATTACAAAGTATCCGCCAATTAGTTTGAAATACTAAACAACACACAAATCAAGGTCTATTCGTGGTATTATTTTCAAATTGGAGCATCCAGCGGTTTTCAAGGTATGGAAATCTGCGAAACGTTACCACAACAAAATCTTGAATTTCTCTGCAACAAATGAAAACAAACAAATTTCAAAATTACGGGCTCGATTGACCCGCGTAAAGACCTAGCTATCTATTCATGTATTTGGTTCCCGTAGCGGACACACTATTTTGCTGGAGTAATGTTTCAGACATACCCCGCAAAATCTGTTTATCGTAAAATATCTCCGAAAGTATAAGACGCATAAATCCTGGCGTTCTGTGAGTAATATTTTTCGATACGTGAATAATCTCATTTAAAAGTATCACATCTACACGGTATCATAATTTAATTATTCTAGAAAGTCCAATCATGAAATTCGACACTTTTTCGCCAGGACAACGAATTTTTTGAGGTAACTTTAACTAAACAAATTTTGTTATAACAAAAACACTGGCACTCTGGGAGTGCCGACAGAAGTGAAAACTTGAAGTTTGTTTATCATTGCCTAAGAAAACAGCTGTGATTGTTGGTACTTGAATCCCAATGTGTTTAAAGTCAAAAGTGGTGTCGGTAAGAGTAACAGTGTCGCGCATAATAATCGAATAGCTCGACGATACAATTCACAAGAGCGTCCGGTGACGATGACGCGAGTTCCATGATTTTTGTTCGTGCTCAACCCGCCTGAAGAAGTTTTCTACATAAGTACTGGATTTGGCTACATAATTACTAATTGTAATAATCAACATTCATTTATGTAGGTAGTACAAGTATGCCGAGTATACAAATATTACAAATAAATATTACAGGACATTAATTTCACACAGCGCCATCTAGCCCCAAACTAAGCATAGCTTGTAATATGGGAACTAGATTACGGATAGTTTTTGTAAATACATACTTATCATACTTATCATACTACACAAACACCCAAACATCTATATTCATCACACAAATGTTTGTCCTGGGTGGGAATAAGTCCTGTCTAAGCCTACAGCGCAGAAGGCAGAGTTACTACCAACTGAGCGATGAGGCTATGAGGATACAATGATTTGTCTGAAAATCTTGCTAAGACTGTCAAGATTACGTAGAAATGATCAGGCAAACGCGCGGCCCGGCCGGGTTTGAACGCTAGCCCATCAAATTTAGACTCCATTTGTATGAGTATAGGGTGCTACCATTATCAACTCTTTGCGTTGATTTGAAAATATTATAGTAGAAATCAGTCTTCAATTAATTTTAAAATGCATAGGTAGGTACCTAATTAATAAAAATAGATAAGTACCAGTAGATATTCAAAACATTATTCAAATTACGCGCTGGATTACGAAACAAAGCGGCCGGGAACAATCTTCCACGTCGAGCGCTGCCCGACAACTGACCAAGAAGCCATGATCTATTTTGTATCCAAATAGCATAATATAAAGTCGAAAATTGCATGGTTTAGTTGATAATGAAGTGGCTTTTAGGTCCACGGAATAATTTTGATAGTGTTTTATTTAATTATTCAAAATGAAATTAAAAAACTAGCCGATCATTCGACTAAAACACTAGTCTAGCTATTTTATTCATAAATAAAAAATTGGGGTAATCGCTGATAATTTCGAGCATTTGAATTAAAAGCGTTTTTTTAGTGTAGTATCTATTTATTTTTTTATAATATATGAGATTTTTTTCTTAAATTCTATCCGATCATTGTACTACAACAAGATTTTTCCCAGCTTTCAGTATTTTTTTTATTGTTATAACTACTTTCGTTACTATCAAAGAGTGTGTTTGAAAATGCTCACTCTCTTGGGCGCGCTCTTAAGCCTTTATTGCATGTTGTTAAGCTGATTATGAAAGTCATTTAAGAGACCTAGGTAAATTTGTAAGCCATTTTGCAATTAAATTTATATGTGAATATCCCCCATTATAATTTACACTGACGTACTCATGTCCAAGCGTTTGAGAATTGTGAGTATTATGATTATAAGAATGCAGGCATTAGAATAAACAGACACGACTAAAAAGTTTGAACCGACTGGCATATTTTGTCGTCTATACATCCGTCCTTTACAAAAACGATTGCATTAATTGCATTTCAAATATTATCATTTTTTTCTTTATGTTCGACGGGGAAGCGCTTGGCCTTCATGTCACCTGGTAACAAGTTAAGATAAGGCCGAAGGTGGAGACGCACTTCACTCGGAATCCTCAACGAACTGAGGAACTGGCTATCTTACCTCTGAATGCCGGAACACAACAATTTTTAGAATTGTTATTATGACGACAGAATTTGGTAAGATGGTGGTAGCTAGCCAGGCGGACTTCAACAAAGTCCTACCACCAACCAAACCAAGCACAATATATTGTACTCCCCATGGGGATCGAACCCGGGAGATCCAGAGGGGAATCCAGAGTGGATTTGACATCGGTGGGTCGAACGACCACAGAGGCGGTTAAAATTTCTTATCGTTAGTCGGACGTAAGTACTTAGTACGGGTCTCGTTGGAATCTATTCAATCAATCATATATTGTTTGTAATCTTTTTTTACTCCTACTTATTGACTGAAATTATTAATTTCAAACCTAGAGCAGGGACCATAAAAAGAGGACAAAATTAGGTACGTTATTATACAGTTAAAATTCAAACGCACAGAATAAAACCGACTCTATTGAAAGTCTCAATAAAAAAACCTCTTTTCAAAAAAGGCGATGCGAGAGAGAATGAGTGCTTATCATGCTATAGGGCTGCGGCACTGATCCCAGTATTTTCAATAATGTATGTACTTTAGTTTGTACAATTTCATTGACAATAAAAACCTTTTCGCTAAAGAACAACATGGATTTAGAAAAAAACAAACTATAAAAATGGCAGTCTATAATCTACTAGATGGCATCATGATAAAAGTAGACAAAATATTACCGGTGTCGCCTCTTTATATGGATATGACAAAGGCATTCGATTATGTTGATCATAATATACTACTATAAAAACTAGAAAATTATGGAGTAAGGGGCAATGTGAATAATCATATCATAAGGTCATATTTGATGAACAAACAACAAATTACCCATATAGATAACATAAATATGAATACACTTACTTAAAAAAAAATCGCTTCAAAGCTACGAAATGTAAGATATGGAGTGCCGCAGGGGAGTGTTTTGTACACTTCTCTTTTTAATCTATATCAATGACTTTCCTTCTGCTATACAATCTATGGTGATGTTTGAAGATGACTGCACTATCATCTCACAGCTGACACAAACTATGACATGAACACATACTGTAGATGAGGCAGCAGAATGTATAACAGAATATACATACAGTGATAGCCAGGTCATGTATAGTGCCGAGGTACAGGGTGGCCCGCTGCGCCACGTACACACACGAGTCATCCATGCTGTAGATGAGGTAGCAGAATGCGGTCGCCATCGCCGTCTGTAGCGGCAGGCTGCTTGCTACCGGCGCGCCATCCATGAATCTGACAATTATCATCGATTGCATGTACATAAATATATTTAAACAAAATCCAAGTTAGCATGTTGTAGAAGGCAAAATAAACAATCTAGATTCTTTAGTGGGTTTTTTTGTCAACAGTCGCTGGTCGATTACCTCAAATACCCTCGACTCTGCATCGCCTCTACCGCGATACAGCTGCAATAAAGACACGGTGCAGAATCAATAGCAATTGAATACAGTCGAACGTTTGCAATAATACTACGTTATTATATTGCCACTAAATCGCTTCATTCGCGCGTTGGAAACGCGACTAACGGCCAAAAGTAATCGTGGACGACCTCCCCAGTATAGCAAACTGGCTTACAGTCCGCCTGATGGTTAGAAGTTGCCGTCCCCTGTAGTTCTGAAGGCAGAATAAGGTCGTGAAGCTCCTGTGCATACTCACAAAGTCCAGTAAAACACCGACCAACACCAAGTCGAGCTTTGGCTTTGGAAAGTTAGTATGCGCTCTAGAGTCAAGCGCAGCAAGTTGGACTCACCTGATGATGACGGCGACTCTCTCCACGGCCGCGAACCTGATCGCGGGGTCGGGGTGATGGAACTGGTCACGGACTAGAGCACATAACACGTCAGCGCCCCCCGCTAACGTCACACAGTGCAGCAGTACCGGCACTCCCACGCAGCTGATGTGCGACAGAGATAGCGTACACACGTTCCACAGGCTGAAAGAGAAGGCAAGCTTTCTCATTTTTTGGAATAGCTGTGATCTACCTCCTAGTGGACCCGGACCCCGGACAACGGAATAGCGTGCTTTTGCTACCGGTTACGTATAGGTAACTCAACTGTTCCAGACCAGTACCAGACGGAAGCGTGCCCAAGACACTGGCTGCATTACCACGCTGAATAGCTATGCTAATTCGCTGGCCTAAACAAGAGCCAGCTCTTGGGTCACGTGTCGCCTCAATCAAAAGCCCCGCAAGATTTTTGAAAACCCGGAGGGCACCGGCTCCCCACGGACCCAAGGTCTCCACCCCAAAAGTCTCAAATAGGTAAGATCTGTCGAGACCACTTGCTACCAAAAATCATATTTAACGCGCTCTGCATCATAAATCATGAACAATTTTAAGTATTCTATCCGTAATTTAGTTACCATTCCATCTTTGCTTAGTTGGGAACTAGATGGCGCTGTGTGAAATGAATGTCCTGTAATCATATTCACTTGCAAGATATTGGGTGAGAGAATGGTCCTCACTTGTCAATAAGCAGGTTCTCCTGACACCAGATGAGGAAGCCGCGATGATCGGCCAGCGCGTCTGCGTTCAGGACCAACACTTGCAGGCATTGGAGAAGGTGGTACAGGACATCGGGTCGGGATGTGTTCTTCAACTCCTGAAAATTTATTCATTAATTTTGTTTTACAATATGTTGTATAATGTACTAAATAATGTACAAAACGTTATACATCGTTGTAAAACCTACACGGCCGAAATCCCAAAAAGATCAAAGTCAGAGACAAAATGATCTTAATACAAATGTAGAATGTTGTAATAATCAAAGTTTATTTATATAAATATTTATTCATTCTACGAGATCACAAATTTAAAAAAGCAATCAAATACATTAAAAACTTGTCCTGAACATTTTTGTCACTTCCATGCCTTGTTAATTGATACTTTTTCATATTTTTAGACAACATAAACAATTTACATGAATAAAGTACGACTAGGATTATGGATAAATTGTCTGTTCTCTCTGTGACTATTTTCCACAAATAGTTTGCTGGAAGAACAGACAATTTCATCCCTTGAAAATAATTATCGTTTTGTACTTAACTTAAAAACGATTACTAGTCTTGAAACCTAGGAAACAAAAGTAAGTATGTAATATTAATAAGTTAAATACCTGAAGCAGTTGGTGGATATACTGCAACTCCTGAGGCAGATCCTCGATGCAGAAGTGGAACTTGCCCGCGGAGGTCGGCCAGAAGTTGGTCATGTCTTCGTCGACCGACTCCGACTTGCCCTCGTGGTCGCACACTTGGTGCGGGGTCGACACCTGCATGCGGGGACTCACTGCTCATTCAAACTTTACACAAAATAGACTTTCTTCCCTCACGTCTGCTTTCGATGAGCAGGGTCATTTTTCAAATAGTACCCTTAGATTTTTTTTATATAGTGAGACGGGGAAGCGCTTTTACTTTATCTCACGTGGTTTCAAGTTATGATAAGGCCGAAGGTGGAAGCGCACTTCACCTTAAATCTTCGACAGACTGAGGAACTGGCTATCTTACCGCTTAATACCGGAACACAAACATTTAGATTTTTTGTTATGGCAACAGACTTAGGTAGGTAAGGTGGTGGTAGACGGACATAAACAAAGTCTTACTAAGGCGCTGTGGTTCCACAAATTGCGCAGGGGAAGGGAACCACTCGTCCAGATGGGGTGCTACCTTAAGTACCTGGGCCTTACCTTAGACAGTCGCTGGAATTTCGGGGAGCACTTCAGCCGCACCGTCCCCCGGATTCAGAAGGTAGTGGGTGCCCTGCAAAGACCGCTACAAAATCTCGGTGGACCTATGGAGGGCGTTCGCCGTCTCTACGGGGGGGGGTCGTGCGATCGAAGGCACTCTACGGAGCGCCCGTTCCCGGTACTGGTCCTCTCGGTGGTGAACGTCGGGAAGCGATACGATAACACTCACATCAGCAGTGGCCGTGGCGACGTCGGTGTCTGTGAGCGTGTGCGAGTGCGCGTTGCAATGCGTCGGCGCGTCCGACGGCGGGAGGGTCACCGCCATGTCCAGCTGCTCCGTGATCGTCTCCACGGTCGCCGTCATTATCTGAGGGAGACCGTCATGTCGCGTGTCGCATGTCACGTGGCGCGTGTCACGTGCCGTACCCACACCACTCACAACCTTACGTTGTGGGTGGTTACTATTCTCAGGCCTAGTATACCCGCCGATGACAAACTATTTTGAACCTTAATTAACCAGCAAAAATCTTGTTGCTTTAGACATTGTAAGCGGATACGCCTACCTATTGTCTACACTTTTTTTTTTTTTTTTTGCACCAAAATATTCCTGAAAATTGTGGTTAATATCCGTTTATAGTGTATATAACCAAGATACTATCAAAAATAAAAAATATTTCTAACAGAAATTGATACGGAGCTCGCTAATTAGATCTAATATTATGAATTTAACGTCAGTCGGTATACTTGGCCTGGATTTCTCAGATTTAGCCAGTGGAAGCGAGCACAGCATAACGTTCAGGCGGTTATATCGTCCTTTAACCGCGTGAACGTCATGTTCACGTCATGTTCACGTACTAAACTATCCAGGAGTCTGTTCCGTAAATCATTCCAGCCCACCTCTAAATACACGAAGCTACCCTGAGAACTTTCAAGTCTACAGTACCCCACTGTGCGTCAGTCAGTCAGTTGGTCAATCACAGTGACTTATAATTTAGCACTTCATATTTGCCGTTTTATTATTTTGTTATTTTATACTATTCTAGTTGCATGCTGTGTGTTGTGTATTAAATTAAAAATCTCATCCAAGAACAGAATATAAGGTGATTTTAGATCTAGAACATTCAAAGCAGTTTTGGATCAATTTTACCGGTATCAATTATTATATCAGTAAAATTGATAAGCTGGTTTTACACTGTCAAAAGTTTTTTTTAAAAGAGCAGATCTATTTTAATGGACTCTTAATTGTCAATTGGGTTGCACCGACCGTGGTCGCGAGCTGACAACCTAGTCGCAACATCGGGAATAGTAAAAAGGTGCATAACAAAATACCCGTAAAACAAAAAAAAAATTGTGTTCTGATTCTGAAAGTTTAAAAAGACTCAAACTTTGTTCTGCACATTTAACGAAACGAAAGTCATTGCATAGAACGTACAATATTATTAATTACATACAAATTAATCCTATTTACTTTCATACGAATTAAATTTTCAGTACAGAGACTTTCTGTGCACTGCAAGTTTATAGGGGTATTTTTTATTTGGAAGCATTTGACAGTACAAAACTCAGGAATCTAACACCGACAAATAAAAGCACAACACACGCGAAATAAGCGGCACTACTCTAATAGAGAGAGATAGACGTACTTGCGTATCGTTGGAGGATTTAGTCGTGGCATCCGAGGCGACATCGCTTATGAGTGACAGTTGCATGAAATGAACAAACTATACATCTATTAACGGGCTGCCATCTACAGGACCTATTATACAACATTGGACAAACTTTTGACAAGCTATTTTTCTAAATTATCATTTATAAAATTCTATATAGATCGGGAATAGGAAATAGGTTATTTGGAACCAGCTTTCCATATAACAAGGTTCTCAGACCGGACGGTGTTTTCCTGTCTGTTCATCGATTTATCCACGAGTTCATAACCGTTTCATTTTTGTTTGATAGAGGTAGGTAGATCTGAAATTGTTCCTATTTGAATTTGTTGAAAATCCGTTCTAGTGGTAAATCTGTACAAGTATGAACAAATTACAAGTGATAAAATAGTGTTTTAAACAAATCACATATCAATAAAAAGTGCAAAATAAGTTATTATTTCATATATATCCATAAATTCGTTCCCGATGAATGGGAATGTGCTGACAAACCTCGCCCCACAAAACTGATCGATTCTTTGTACTCTTAAGTTTTTGTAGCTAAAAATACTCAACAGGTTAAGCTGAAATTTTGCAAAGATATTGTTTTAAACCATTTCACACACAAAGCTACTTTTATCCGGGTAAGACGCGGCCAAATCCGCAAACAGAAGAAAATTAAAAATGAAGTATGAACCCAATTATAGTATCACTAGTCTCTAATTCGAAAATATTTTTCTAGAAAACTGAATAAAATAATGTGATTATATAAATTTCTAATTGATTCTGTTGCTTTGATTCTTACATTGCAACTGCTGTGATCTACTGGGCCCTAAAGGATTCGTTTGACGGTTTTACTCTTAGACTTTACAGTTAACGGGATCAACAACTCATAATATTTTTGACTTAATAAATTAACATTATTTACTGTAATTCTGTTGTCAATGTTGGATTATAGGTAAATTTTACAGAATGTATTCTTTTTATTAATTATGAGTAGAGTAAGTTTTGAAAGTGATTAGAAAGTAAGATAAATATAGATCATAAGATGAAGTAAAATCTATATTTAATGTCACCACACACATACATACATTACAAGGAACATTTTTATATATTATCAACACTTTAAAGTTGCTCTTGATATTCTATAAATCAACGATAGGAAAATGTTGAAAATGTTAAGAGTTAGTAAAAGAAAATAAGAGTAATAGATAGAAGTTTTTAAGATATTTCATTAAAAAGCTTGTGGTTTAGATAATATTCAAATATGTATGAACAATTATTAAAATATGGTATAAAAAATATGTAAACACATAAAGCATAATTAGCAAAACATACATAAAGGTAATTTAACAATTAAATTATTTCATATCTATAAAAAAACAGACTGTAAAGAAGGCATAGTTGTACCGCTTTTCCATACGAAAGTAGTTTGTCGTTCATTTGGCAATTTCATGTCCGATTTCAATTAATTTTTCAGGAATAATCGGATGGTGACAATCTTTGTTTGTGGTGCGTTACTTTTTTTAAAAATACGATAAAATATATGTCAAGGTGTTTACCCATACAATCTCTTTTTTAATTTATGTTGTTTTTCATTGATTATACTTGCATAATAATATTTGAATCAGACATTATATTGCCATTGAACGACAAAACTACGTTTATACTAGATAGCGGTACTCCGGGGCATATTCAAATTGTATTTAAGTTATTATATTACAACATGCAAGAGATAAACAAACTATTCATTGAAATTTTATTATTTCATTTATAACCCTTGAGGGCTTGAACCCGTGCCTATATAAAACGTACATAATAACAACATTTCTATATCCAACCTACCGGTCAGCGTTAGAATCATGGCGACCCTAAACAGATTAGAGCATTTTTAATTATTTTAGAATTGGCTCTTGATCTTGAAACTTACACAGCCAAAGATGAGAGCTAGGTTACCTCGGAGTCCAACAGAGGACGCATTATGATCTGTTTGAATTGAATTGTACCTTGGCTGAGGCACAAATTCCATACACGAAGACATCACAGCGGCCAGCTACACCGCAAGGTATTACACATTTTGGGAGTGGAATGGAACTCGTTTTCCTGGCCCATCTTTCTTCACCATTGGAGACTTAAGTATTTCAGCCGTGCCTGGACTTCAAGCTGTAACCCGACTGCGAAATACTAGTAGTGACGACGCCCCGAACTGAGATCTCGTGATGTCTGCTTATAAAGAGGGGATTCTCAAATCCCACGATTTAGAGGAACCAAACGACACCTCACGTCAAAATCCATACACATACTCGAAAAACATTACCCCCTTCCTAAGGTTTTAGCTTACTTGCTCATAATGGCATAATCTGTCTCCAACAATAGAACGTCCCAGTACATACATGCGGCATGTGGACCAGCACCCCGCCCACGGCGCTCCTCTCCTGCAGATGGTGCGAGGCGAGCGCGAGCAGTGCCTCCCCCCCCGCGCCCCCCCCGCCCGCCACGCACCCCGACACCGCGGCCGCGATGCCGCTCGGCGCCGCCTCCTCCTCCGACTGACACTTCTTGGGCTCGTTCCATGGCTCGTCTGCCGGCTGGAGGTCACACTCGCTGGTTACTGAAGGCTACTTGAGATATGGCTTTACAGAGTGGGGCTAATTCTTGAACCCTGAAACCGTTGGGTGCTAGCTGTCTGCGAAGAACACGCCGAAAATGTTTCACAGCAACCAACGGGACAGACGTAAGCTGCTGCCCTTCTTCTGGAGAGGATCTTTTCAGTTCTCCTTACATCCGCGGGTTGAGTTGGACAAATGGTCACACAACGTTTGCACAGTTAATATCTAAATAAAAGTGTGAATGCGACTGACCTCAAAGAAGTAAGGTTTGTCTGGCACCAGCGACCTGACGAGCTGCACGGCGAGCTGGTGCCACAGCGCGGCCGCCTCGCAGTACGAACACGCGCCTTGAGCGAGGCACGACGCTGGAACACACCTACTGTTAGCTTTCATTGCACATTATTTACATACGAGCATAGACTAATTGCAGGTTCCAACTAGTATGTAACTAACGTTATATTCGAAATGCACGTTTCAATAAACTGTTTAGCATTTTTTTCCCTGTTTTTACACGACAAAGTGCGCTTTTTAAGCTAGTGTGATGAAACATATATTCCAGTTTATAATTCTACACAAGGAAAGTACTGACCGTGTTCGATGGTGTTAGACTGATTAGATTTGAGCATCAGCCGCAGTAGTTTGGTCGCGTCGCTGCTCACATTCTGTATGTTGATGCGTCGCTGCTGTAGCTCCATCTAGCGGAGGAATACGTTGCGCCACATTTAATCACAAAATATATTCAAGTTGAGAGTTTATTTGTTTGAATATGTTCGATTTCACTCACTCGGGAAAGTTATATTATTAGGATCTCCCGGTGGTTTAATACAAGGCTAGGACGTTTTCCTGTATGAAAATTGAATACTGACTAGAGATCAGAGTACGGATTGGATGTCAGTATGGCATTCGTCTATCAATCTTTTGTACACACCTGTTTCAGTAAAATGTCCAGCATCAGAATACAGCACGTTAAATTCTGCGGCTTCATCTGATCGTCTCGTTCCTTCTTCTCCGAGTCGTTGGCGGTGGGAGAGTCCTTCCCGTCCTTGGACTTGGAGCCGTCTACAACAGACGTTTCAATCTTACACTTCTACTACCTTTTCCCCGAAACTTCGCCCACGTGGTACATAGATATAAAGTACGTAACGTACATAACGTACTCCCCCATAGCGTGCACTATATCCATGACAATTTGCATTAAAAGTTGATCATGAAAGTCATCAGTTTAGTAAAGAGATAAATAACTAAACTTTACAATTTACAATATTAGTACGACCCATGTATTTATTTTCCTACACATTATTGCACACAAAGAATGAACAGAAAAAAACATTGAAACCCTGAAATTGAACAAGATGGCGAATGAGAGCTTAACTTTTTGACCACCTCAAATTCAAATTCAAATTATTTATTGCACTTATGTTGTTATTAGGTATACAGGTGTTGTGTGGATAAAAGTTTCAAACATAAACCCTGTTAGGGCACAGCAATATAACACTAGGAGGCGCATTAAACTTAACAGCTAATAGTCTCTGTGGTCTAGTAGTTCGCCTTCCGGTGTCCCGGGTTCGATTCCCAGGGTGAATTCAATAATGTGCATGGTTTGGTTGGTTGTAGGACTTTGTTAAAGTCCGTCTAGCTACCACACATTTTTTTTTATTATTGTACGACGGGGAGTATTGTACTACCCGGGCCTCGCGGCTGGCGGAGACATTGCTGTAGCTTGAGTACACACCAGAGGCGTGCAGCGGCTTGAATATCTTCTCAGGCATGTTGACGACGCAGTGGCTGAACAGATCGAACAGCTGGCTCAGAGGCACCTTCACTTCCAGCAACGAGATCGTCTGTAAACAAACAACCTCTGGTTATTTGAGAAGCTATTTTTTTTTACGAGTTAGGCTTAAGATCATGATGCAGAGTATGTGGCGCGAACTGAAAAGCAATGGAGATACTTTGGAGTAGGTTGGATCTGCCTGCCAGGGGTCTACCCGGGCATTAGAATCGCTGGCTGCTGTCAGAATATGACAATTATATACGGACCGAAGATTTGAGACGGATCGCCGCGGCGGTCGGCCTTCAGAATCGACCCCTCCAACTCAGTCAACGGATGTCATAAAAGGCGACTAAGGGATCTCACTAGAAGACGGGCAGCAGATTATTTCTGCTTAATATCTAACCAATGCGCTTGGCAAGCGTAGTCATTATGGCAAAACCTTCAGCTATGGAGGATACCTTGACAAATAGTGGACATTGATGGGCTGTTATCAGATCGATCAGTTCTTGTCTGGGCAAGGACTACGATGAAGCGAGACTTTTCAGAAGTCCTTAATAAACTATTACCTGAAACCATTCTAGAACAGGAAGCACAGTCTCCGGAGTGGGCTCGTCCGATACCCTGGCTGAAGCGAACTGGTACAGGTTCTTCTCATCCACGCCCATCATGGATCCGTCCGGTTCCAGGATCTTGCCCAGAGGGACCTTCAGCTCCAATAACTCCTGGGCAAGGAGGTTAAGTTTGTATCATTCCCCCACATAAGACCAAATCTTATGTGGGGGAATGCGAGACTTTGAAAGTGCGAGCGAAGCGTCTCCTTTTCAGCTTGGGTGAAAATGCTTTAGTATGTCTGTCCGGCGGATGGCTGGTCTCGTCTACAGGTAGCTTTTGTCAACTGATTGTCGTGAAATTTTAGGAACAGGTTTGACAGTTTTTTTTTACGTGGCGGTTATATGACTCCTGAAAAATACATGTTTAAAATAAAGTACCTATATCGACGATGAGAACATGTGGCCCGATGTTGCTATACCAGTTGACATCTAAATGGTGATTTCTCAATGCTAACAAACTGCCCAATAGGTAGTTAGGTATTAATTATTAATGTTTTAAGATAGTATTATTCTGTATTTAGGTTTATGAAACTACTTATAATTAAAATTTTATACAAATGATTTAAAACTCTGTATACCTAAAAGTTCAATAAATCATCAAACATTTACAAGCCTAAGTTGACTTTCTCCTTGTGTGCTGGTCGCGATTCCGAACAGGCGGTAGTTATAACGTTTCAAAATGATCCTAAAAAATCTTAATGAATAAATTAAAATTAAATTTGACTTTGGGTTACCTGAAGACCGTTACGAAAACGGCCTTAAGGTAACCAGACCAGTACCAAACGGAAGCATCTTCAAAATACTAGCAGCATTGTCAAGCTGAATAGCAATGCTAATTCGATGGCCTGAAAGCCAGCCCGGGTAGAGGTTTAGAAAATCAAATGGCAAAGTTGAACTAAATAAATGTTTGCTTTGCATACCTTTTCCGGGACATCAGTGCAGATGGCCTCCATCCAGGCCGGCATTATGTAGTCCCAGATAGACTGCGTTATGATGCCGTACGGGATCAGGCAGTACAGTCTAAAATATGAACACTATAAGCTAAAAAGTTTATAGAGCTCTAACCGCCTCTCTCCTGAACACGGTTATACCTACAAGCGTCAAAATCGGTGACGCTTGGTGGTTAAGATATAACTTAAAATACGAGCATAGCGGTAAGTGCGAGTCAGACTCGCACAAAAAATCTATCAAGATTATAGTTTTTCTGAACGTTGTAATTGAATGTATTTTCATGTTGCGTATTGGAGGGTAGGACAGTCCAGCAGCGAAAAGCGGCGAACCGAATAAATTGTTTTCTTTTTAGACTTTGTGTCTTTGTAATCTCGACTGGCTTGACTTTGCAAGGGGTAAGTGTACGATGGAGCTAGAGTTCCCGGAGTATACCTGTTCAGTCCGTCCTTGAGATGCTGCGTCTTGGTAGCGAGCGTGTCCCAATGGCCGGCGTGCCGCGTGTAGTGCGGCGGATGCGGCAGGAGACACGCCACGCAGACGGACCGCCGCACGCCACACACGGACCGCACCCACCCACACACTTGCTCCACCTTCAGCTTCTCCACGCTGGCTGCGGTCTCACCTACGAAGGATCAGGCAATCCGAATAACCATTTATTTTTAAGGATTTTTCATTAGTTTCTTTTGCCTCACAGCTGGAAAATACTCGTCCAGCACCTTCCGTCGCACCTGCAGTGACTGAAGCTCGACCTGGAGCATGGTCACATCACAAGATCGCGACTGTTTCAAACATTTTAGCCCTGGATGCTACACTTGTGGAGAGAGAGTGCATCTTCGGTTTAATTGCCCCAGCAGTGCAGACAGAGACACCTGGCTTGCAATGTGGACCCCAACTTCTGTTGACACTAGCTTATACCGGACTCTGTAATTTTATGAGTTTCTTCTCATATAGTTTGCGTAAGTTTAGTTTGCGTAAGTGTGAATTACCTTGATACGCGTAAGACGTGACGTGGAACCAGTGGAACAACACCGACAGGAGGCGGCCCAGCACCTCGTCGGGCGTGTCTGCGTTTGGAGTGCACAGTCCAACCATCAGCCATACGCCGTATCTAAAACATTTGCCATTTAAATGCCAGAAAAAAATAAAGCTTACAAATTCAAATTCAATTCATTTCGACGCGTATTTAAAGGTGAAGCTATTTTACAATCCTCATATAAGCTTTGTAACGGAAGTTACAAAAGATGAAAGCTCATATAAACCAATAGAGCCACGAGAGTCCTTCACGATATGCGAATTCACGTGTCACCTCAGCTAAGCTGATTAACGCCATCTAGCAATGATTCACTGAACTATGAGAACCTGTCTGCAGAACAGTACCTGCCCAGCAGCTGTCTGTCCTCCACAGATATGGGATCCGGCACCGCCACGCTCAGGGGGGGCTTCAGGTGGTCCGAGGAACTATCGGGGTCCTCCATGTTCAGGGGCTTTGCGTCCTTAAGCAGGCTGAATCATAACAACGGCTCTTGAGCTGATGGTACAAAAGTATTACATTTTACATACCTATATCAACATTGAAACTTCAAAAAACAACAATGAATACTCACAAGGAGCGTACAATTCAATGTGGTCTAATTTAAGTACGATTGGTGTATTTGTAAGTACTTTGGACTACCGACCAAGAGAGGCAAGTTCAAATCTTGCTCCATTTAACCCGGCCAAGGCTTTTCGAGTGTAAGATCCGACATTGCAACACCTACATAGTAGGGAACCCGCTTCACACGAGTCCAACTCGTACTTGACCGTTTTATTCTTTACTTGGTTTTTGTGTAACTTAAAGAAGGATGACAAGAATGAGTGTGCATCCATCTCCTTCGGTGGCGTGTGGACTAGTATCGCGTTGTCCCTCTCGACAGCGGCGCCTTAAGGCCATACCTGACAACAGCTTCAACCAAGTTGGTGTGCATGTCGGCGTGCATGTGAATGGCGGGCGGCAGTCGGGCGTGGACCACGTGGTCTCCGCCGCGACGACTGTTGTGTCGGTTGCCGTGACACGCCACGCAGTATCTGTGCAAACATTTTATAGGTACTTGTAATAAAACTGTAACGGGTCAAAATCTGTACATTCAAAATATAAAAAAATCTAACGTAAGTCTAAATACATGTCAATGTATTTAGACTTGTGTATGTTCCCTAAGGACTTTACAAAACGGATGGACAAATTTTGATGAAAATCACTGGCAATCTTCTTTTTATTCCATCCCCAATCATCCCCACACCCATTCAACTACGCTCCAACTACCCAGACTCGTTTGATATTGGTGATCAACAGGAAAAGTCCCCCTCCCTCCCAAAAATAAATGGTGACTACTGCCTGTTCTGTCACGGTTTAGATGTTTAGTAGTTATGATATTTTTACTACACGCGGAAATCAGAACGGAAAACCTTTTATTTCTACACAGCACACTTTCTATGCCAAATTTCATGCTCCTACGCGCGCATAATATTTATAAAAAGGTGTCCAATATTTTACTTATTAATATATTTATCAAGCACTTATTCTAATGTGGAGGGTGGAGGGAAAGATTTTTAAGTGTCGTCCCACATAGGGGTGTACTGTACCGAGCACTGCCCCCGGCTGCGCTAACCTGGCCCCAGCCAGCCCAGTTCCATAAAGTAGCGGAGGACCTTGAGATAATGGCAACATTGCTCCAGTCGTTTGTCACTAACCTTATGGGATGGTTTCCATTGTAGCTCGCACATTCATTCGAGAAACAAATCGAATACGCCGCTTTATCAGAAGATCGACAGTTCTGAAATAAAACAATAAAAACAATCCTAATACAACGTATCTAATAACCGTAGCTAATTTACTTCAAACGTTAAATTGACTGCAAAATAAGAAACCCACTTGAATTATAAATCATGAGATTAACTTACCTTATTTTCGCAGACCATCGACACTTGCTGTTGAGGGTGCAAGATGTCGAAGAATCTTTGATTCGGGTGCTCTCTGTAAAAATCAACCACTTTAATTAACCAACTATGATGAGTCTAACTAACGTAACAGAACAAAAATACATTATGAAATTAGGTGTGCCAACCATTTTAATAAAAAATTGCCGAATTTGACAAACAAACCAATGTTTGTTGGTTGGTTTATAGGGCAATAAGCATTATATTCAACATGTATTACTTAAATATGAAAAAATAAATACAATAGGCACAGTACAAACTGAACGCCAGTATTAAACTCTTTTTTTTTTTTTGTACGACGGGAAGCGCTTGGCCTTCATCTCTTTCATTTGATTTCGACTGCAAGCCCAACCTCACCCTACTATACCATAAACCCAAGACCTAAGGCTTGGATGAGGTAGTGAAAAATGTCATAGAACATTTATTATTTATTAATCGTAGAACTAAACGAAAGTAAAAAGAAATTCCAGCTCAAGTTGTAATAAATCCAATTTTTTTAATCATTGTACGACGGGTTGGTGCTTGGTCTTCATCTCACTTTTTTTTCATGTTACGACAAGGCCGAAGGTGAAAGCGCACTTCACCCGGAATCCTCAACAAACTGGGGAACTGGCTATTTTACCTCTAAATACCGGAACACAACAATTTTAGAGATGTTGTTATGGCGACAGAATTAGGTAAGATGGTGGTAGCTAGCCAGGCGGACTTAAACCAAGTCATACCACCAAACAAGCCAAGCACAATATTGTACTCCCCTGGGGATCGAGCTCGGTACCTCCGGATCTGACACTGGTAGACAAACCACTAGTTCAAAACGGCGGATAAACAACTGTTACACAAACAACAGTTTATGGTATAATGATACAAAAAATCACAATCCGAGACGGGACTCGTACCCACATCTGTTCCTAAAGCCGGAAACGCTCTAACCAACGAGCAACGAGGGTCCTGACAGATTATGTCATCCAAACATTATATATAGGGTACCTGTGTATCTCATTGGCACACTCTATACAGAGATAGAGCGGCGGCGGCGTGTCGGAGGCGAAGGTCACGCTGATGCAGTGGTCGTAGCACACCTTGGCAGCCTCGGCCGAGCCCGCGTTGGGGCACATGTCGCGTTGGCAGAGGAACGGGACCAGGTCGTCTGGAAATTGTCTTGCACATCAAAATATATTAATTAAATAAAAAGGCGTTTATTCACACAACACATGTGACAATATTTTTAGAAATAAGTACAAGCAATTGTAACGGGTTCATGTTGTTGGGGAAAGAGTAAGAGCAGTCCCACTCTAGTAAAAATATAAAAAAATGTTCGCAAAATGGTTTAGGCAGCGTATTCTAGGAGTATTCCACAAATGGGTAAGCACTCAAATTATTCGATTAAATTTACTTACAAGGAAAAAAAAGTATATTTCCCGTAGTCGAACGCAGCTTGCGTCGCTTCATATAAGTCTAGGAGTGTATACCTTAGATAGGCATAGGTATTGTGCCACGCATGTGCCACGGCTTCTCATCGTTCTCGATTAATTAACAAACGTCTAAGCGGAAAGCCAATCTGATCTCGTAAAGCTTGCACAGAGAAATAACTAAAAAAATATAAACGCCTTTACAAACTTGTTTCAAGATTACTTGCTATGCAGACAATGAAAGATAGTAGTGGATACTTATGTAAGTATAAATGACGCGTGTATTAATGAATCCTAGAGACCTAGGATAAAGGTACGCACACAATCACTCAAATCAGAACATCCCAACAGGTCGATTACACAAAAAATTAAAACCCTTGTCGAAGATAGCTTATGTAATAACTCATTTTGCTTTATTTAGCCTGTCGAATTGGAATCAATTGTTTCAACCTGTAATTTATTCCCTAGGTGTCCCAAATCCTCATCATCACGATCTTCATTAGCATACTCGTATGTTTAAGTCATCAGTCCCCACTTTACAGACAGTTTGTCAAATGTAACTGATTTGATACACTCGTACGTATACAAAGTACTTCAAAATACAATGATAAAAGTGAAGTTATAAAGAAATCACGCACGTTATGTATACATTTAAGATACTCACTAGAAAACTTGCACAGCAGACCCTTCCGGTCGAAGAGCTTGGCGTCGAAGGGCGGCCAGTAGTAGAAGAGTAACTTGGCGGCGGCGCGTCGCGCGCCCCACGTGCCGTACGCGATGACGCACAGCACGTCCGCCACCACGCCTTGCTTCATCGACATCAGACACTCCAGGAGCTGGCAGTGGTGAGCTGTACACGATCACAACAATGCTGGTAGAACCTGAAGAGGTCCACCCGCTTAGCAGACACCTGCTCAAGATTGAAAAACATATTAAGCGCCTAAGAGACTTGAAGACTCCAAGACATGGAGTTCCGTTCCTTACCAGTAGGTATGTTTAGTTATTGAAGTCTGACACCAAAAGGTTTGCTGTGCTCCGTCAGTGCGCGAGTCAGAGCTTTATGGGGAAGTTTAATCCATCCTTGCTCTGGCCTTGGCCTTGCTTGTGGTTCAAGAGATAACCTACTATTAATGTAAAAAAGATACCTGGATTGTTGGAGTGCTGGAAGACCATCATAATGATGGCTGCGACAGACTGCGACGCCTGGCTTTCTTCCTCCTGCCCGGAGTATTTACGAGCTGGAAACGAACGGGGACACATTGTTGTCTGCGGCGTATGTACCAAAGTTTATTTATTTGTTTATTCATAATACAGAACAGAACACTATTATTACAGGGACACCTAATGCAATAGCGAACCTACTTAGTCACATTAGTTAAAGTTAATTGTTAAGTTAGTTATGATTGGAGGTATGGATAGTGGTAATCTACTGGAGATTACCACTATCCATACCTCCAAACCGATATCGTAAATCAAAAGTACCTCAGTTTGTCAATATGTTATGATTGGATCATACTCAAATTTATTACTTTATATCCGGATACCGCGGGCTAAACCTACAGGAGCTAGGTAGAGTACTAAAGCTCCTTATGAAAGGACTCGTCCATATCTGTTTCGGCCGCCAAGCATTACTGTGTTCCGGTTTGAATGGTATGGTTGCCGGTGAAATATCCAAAACACCTATAGCCAATCAGGGACCTCTATCTAATACCGTTGGGTGAACCACTAGACCTCAGAGGCAGAAAGAAAAACGCCCCTAAATTTCTGACAGTTTTCTTTTTGAGCAGACTCCAAGAGCAACATTGTCCCATCACAGTGCTCGTGTTTAAGACACGGGCTGGTAATGCATCAACTCACTGATGGTAAACGGCAGTATGTAGTAGCACAGCAGGTTCAGTATCTCCTGATGCAGCGACACCGGGAACACGGCGACGCAGTACGCGACCAGGTACGGCAGGTTGTCGATCATGTCGTACTCCAGGAACGGCAGCAGGCAGCCCAGGCATTGCAGCACTGAGTGACCGAACGCTGGAACACACAATGTCACACCGCGCATATATCACAAGACACTTTCCAGCCCCGGGTGAGAGGAGCGCGGGACATCTTAGTACGTTTACTGCTGTACAAACTTACACAAGATCCCGTACTGCAGATGAGGCGCAGAGTCCACGAGCTGGGATATCGCGTTGAACAGTCCCTTGTAGTCCAGGTTGGGGTACAGAGCCATGCGGTCCGCGTCGTCGTCGGCGTCGCGGATCATCTCGAGAGGGGAGCGCGGGACATCCTTGAGGACGCCTGCACAATCCCAGTTAGCAACTAGCTTTACTTGCTATCCGGTAACATATATCTTTATACGACGGGTTAGCTCTTGGCTTCAAGGCTAAAGCCAAGCGAGAGAAACTAGAAATTGAACGGAAAAAACCAAGTGAGTAACTTACTGAGCAGAGTCTGCGAGAAGTACTTCACGGTGTTGGCGATGTCAACGCCCGACGGCAGCGGCTGAATGTTGTGCATCAGTCGCAGCTGGCAGTCGTACAGGCTGCGGATCTTCGCTGTGACTGCAAGCAACCACACCAACATTACACCCTGGTTCAAGAACCACCGGCACCGTACTAAATAACTAACGCAGAGATACGATACTAATATTCTATTTCTATATAAAAAAGTAGGTAACAAAAGTACAGGAACGAGATATTGTGCTATAAGGTACGATCGGCGGTATTATCTTCCAGATAAGCTGCTTGAGGGTTATTAGTGGGATGTAATGGTATACCCTAACATAGGCAATTATTGATTGTAGTATAGGTAGCCTAGGTAAGAGTGCCAACCGTGGCTATTAGATGCAGCAAGCCCTGCATTGAAATTATGAAATCTATGATCACAGCATGCTAGGCTTCATTAGTAGCTTGGCACATTCCTGGTTGGAAAATGTATACCCTAGGCGCTTGCTGTGCGGCCACAACTTTCAATACCACACCTTTCCCGTTCTCATTGTTGAGGTGTCAACTGTTTATGAACAACACACAGAGCAACAAGCTTAACTTATATTACATTTACATAATTATATATAAAAATTGCTAAACATTTCACACAACGCCATCTAGCCTTAAACTAATAATATGGTACTAGACAATGATACAAGACAAGATAAACAAGAACAGAAAACAAGGTAAAAATAAAACATAGAACAGAAGAAAACCACTATATGGAAATGGAACAAACTACATAATACAGAAAGCATGGGTGACGCACACGGCTACAGAGTCAACCATCTGTTAGAAAGGTGAGCCACACAAAGACCCAGGATAAACAGGATATTCTGCTAACTCACACAGCACATTACATCCACAAGCAACTCAAATGATTGGGTTCTAAACATAATAAATGGTAGGTTTCAACATTTATATTTTACCATTATTACCTACCAGATTTGATAATGTTTAATTCAGAGCAAACAATTTTTAATTGCAGTCAGTATTTTTTATTTAAATTAACAATTTTGTTGTGGCTTTTGAAAAATTTGAATGTGTGACTTACATTTATTAAATAATGATTGGATGCTTTAAGTTTTGATAACGAATTAGATGATCAGTAGTGCATGTAGTCGTTTATTAGATGTAGGTACTTAGATGTGTGAATGTTTTTCTGATGTGCGGTCAATTATGTCCTTTTAAAATAATACTGTATGATAGTTATCAACACGCAACACTATCAATATTTAAACCCCAAACTTTATTTTTGTTAATTAATACTTAATATCCAATAAAACCCCTAAACACGGAACAAACATCCAGCAATTCATCACACAACTGTTTGTATCGGTGGGAATCCCACCCACAACCAACATCCCAGAAGGCAGAGCTACTACCAACCAAGTGACCAACTGTGAGGCTAGATATGCTTTAAAAAATCTCTAATTTTGGCAAGTATGTACTTGCCAGTAATTAATGTGAGATAATTTTTCATTTAGAACCTATTTGAACAGATTGTTTTAAAAACCAGGGCCAAATTTAATAACTACTTTGAGGTATAATTAATCAGATATAGTACCTATTATTTAAATAGACAACAAAATCAAATTATTATAATTTTTTATTGTATGATGGGGAAGCGCTTGGCCTTCATCTCACCTGGTTTCAAGTTATGATAAAGCTGTAGGTGGAAGCTCACTTCAGTCAGAATCCTCAACAGTCTCTAAACCCCAGAATACAACAATTTAGAGTTGTTATAATGGCGACAGCCTTAGATAAGATGGTGGAAACTAGGCAGGCAGACTTAAACAATACCTACCACCAACCAAGTCAAGCACAGTTTTTGACTCCCCTGGGGATTGAACCCAGGACCTCTGGATCTGACACGGATGGGCAAACCTCTAGACTCTAGACCACAGTGGCAGATACAATATGATTAAATACACCACCACCTGGTATAGAAGTCCATCATGGATTATGTTGCATCACATAACTACTTCAGCACCCATCAGGATAGATCTGTAGGTCATACCTCTTGTCTTCCTTCATATAAGATAAATTCCGCAATTGTTTACCAAGTCATAAATATACCTTAAGATCTTATTACAAATAATAAACAATAGACAAATATCCAGTTACCAGAAAGAGAACAGAAACATGGCACATCAATAACATAACAAGGGTAGTAACATTTATTTGGAAACACATCCAGGGACATAAATCCATCACAGACTCACACAGTGCCAATTATACAGATACTGAGCACAACATCGGGAATGTGGGGGCAAGATGCAAGGGTTACCATCTCCTCACCAGGATACATAATATGACTTTAGGATCCATGGGAATAGTCATTTAGTCATGTCACTTTTGCATGTACTTTGTTTATTTATTTGGTACACAAAACACAATCGATACATGATAAAACTATGGAATACAACAATAATTAATTATGAGCTAGATCGTGTTTCAAAACATGTTTGCACAACGTGATCCAAAAAATACACCATGATATGTTTGAATATTCATGGCAAACTGCGTAGATACCTACTATGTAGGTAAATTTTAAGTAGGTACTATACAGGTACCTACTTACTTACATACATATGTACTATAATTTCGATTTTATATTATTCATAACAATTTACTTACTAAGTTTTTATGTTTAGATCAACCTAATTTTCTAAAATAATAAAGGTGATATTTACAGGAGATCAACAATACTAGGTAGGTACTTATCAATTTATCTAATCTAAGTCTACTATTACTTATTCCGTGTCTAAGAAGAGGGTAACCCTAGGAGAAAAAGCACCACACCACAGTAGGATACAAAAATAGGTCATCTCTGGTCACTCTAAAAGTAGGTACCCAGCTTGTCTGGGTACCTACTTAACATACTTAGGTAGCCAGGTTAGTTAGTACCAGGTATTGTTGAATAGCTCATCAGAAAAACATGCAAATAAGTAGGTAGTCAATACAGAGCCACCTTAGGTACCAATTAAAGTGTGCCAAAAATTTTGTACCGGGAAGTTTTGTAAACCAATTTGATAGAAAAGCGAAAATGACAGTTTAGAGGATTTGAAACATTGCATGTAGAGTTTTGTAAGGAGTGACCAAGTAGACCAGATGCTGTGAATATTGAGGAAGGGCGTCGTGCGATAACAGAACAACTGAACGAGGCAGTTCACCTTTCTGATACAGCGGCTCCGAGGACTGCATATCGAATGATGGCAGCATTTATAACAAAAAAGCTTTCACTAACCAACGCCGCCTTTGCAACAACTCTGAAAAATAAACGCGTTTAATGACCATGCAAGCGTGTATGAACTTTTTACCTATTTTTCAATGATAGTAACAAGCAGGATACTCACAAGCAGCCGCCCTTGTGCCCATGTTTATGAGCTGTATCTTGAAACTGCCCTGCATTGAACTGGCGAAGCACACACACCGATAACATGAACACAATCGATAAAGGAAGCTCGAACAGGGCAGGGCGAAAGAGATAAGACCTGAATCTAGATTTTCCCTTCCTTTTCAGACTATTGATCTATCGAGTTCGGTTTCTGGCAGATTTCCTTTCCTTCCTTTTCCTTCCTCACATCATATTTTGAAAAGGTACGTAATCAACAAAATCCGCGCGCGCAGCCGCGCGTCGACTGTCAGTTCAATCAATCAATGTCGACTGTAGCTGTTGCCAAAAGAGGTTTAGATTAAGCTGCGGGTAAGGGCCTGTTACCTTGCTGGGCCTATATGCCTTGGGTGTCATTTACTCTTGAGGCTACTACCACGAGATCACGAGGTTTTGCATAAGAGTTCCTCTTGGGCTACCTTTCACTGAATTTTTGGGCTTAACTTCATTTCGCACCGCTCTGACTGCCATACAGCAGAGAGTCAGGTGGTTTTGCGGTTAACTAGAAAATCATGTGAGAAGAAGGCCAAGCACGTCCCCGTCGTACAAAAGAAAAGTGACATGGGCTAGCAAAGAGTAAAACAAGCTACCTAGGCTAGGTATTTGACGACTTGATCCTAATCAAAGAGGGGATGAAAACATTGTGAGGTACATACTTAATAACCTACAAGCGTTGACATTGTATTGTTGTAGCTTGCCACTCGGATGATGCTGCCTATCTCCAGATCCTGAGTAGGTACCCATGCAAAAGATAAGGTCAATCTTTGAACGTTTTCCCGTAGATATCATCGGTTATGGTATCCACCCTTGAGTTTTTTCTACTAAACATGATGGTTGGAAAAGGGTGCACTTTTCCAACCATCCTGTTTAGTAGAAAAAACTCAACAAAAAAAACTACCTACAAAAAAAAGATCTGAGTGCGCACTATGCCTTTTTTTATTTGTAAATGTAGTGCTTTGTCGCTATCTATGCGACCATGATGCTACCACATCGCCCAATGATACGTGCAAACAAATCATACAACACTAGACACATAGATAGAAGAGAGAGAGAAAATAAAAAAAAAAAACTTCTAGCGCATTATATGTCTAAGCGTTAAAAGAGTACATGCAAGCTTTAGCTTCCCATTAGTCTGTGGTACGTGCATAGTTACACGCACAGAGTAGGTAGTTTGATTTAAGTAAGATTTAAAAAAATAAGGTTTATACACTTACGTAGGTACCCACCTAGAGGAGTGCAGAAATCTTATATTTCTATTGACATTGCTATTAAGTAATAAAATGAATTAATCACCTGCTTCCATGTAACAATTAATCCAACCATTGTAAGACTTCAATAGCATCAGTCATCAAACGATATTGTCCGATGTTACATCACAACTCAAATCACAATAGGATTAGATACTTGTTCGTCCTACAGCCACGAATCGAATCTAAAACTCGAGCTACAGATGTCTCATTGCAAAATGAACTGTATTGCATTGCAATAGCAACTATGACACTAAACAGAGGTAGTAGAAAGTACTAGGTTTAAAAAGACAAATTATAGATGTTTGAGTCCCGACGATCATTCGCAAGATGAGAAACGGTGTTTTCCCACGGTCAGAAGGTAGGTAGTAGGTACTTACCTAAGTACCTACTACCTAGGTTAGGTACCTACCTAACTACCTAACCAGTTTCCGGTGATTTTATTCTAGTAACTAGTTTTCATACCTACCTATGTAATATTAGCTTTTTTTTCAGTTTGTTAGATAAGTAGTAAGCAGGTATTACCTTACCTACCTAGGTCACAAAATAAATAAAACCTAGCTAGTAGTTTTGGAGTAGTACCTACTCCAAAAAAAAAACAAAAAAATCTAAATGGAAGCCAAATAACCAGTTGCTGAACGTGCCGAATATCAAGCTTAAAACGCACATTCGTCCCTGGAGTCTACCGATGCTAATCTAAGTGTCTCAGATAATTAAAACTAAAAAACACAAATGGTGCAAAAATGTACAAAATATAATATAATATAATACGCTTCTGTGGTCTACAGTGGTTCGCCCACCGGTGTTAGATCCAATCCAAAGGTCCCGGGCTTGATTCCCAAGGGGAGTACAATATTGTGCTTGGTTAAGTTGGTGGTAGGACTTTGTTTAAATCCGCCTGGCTTCCACCATCTTACTTTTTTTTTTATTACGGGGATGTGCTTGGCCTTTTTACCTACCAGTCTGCCGCCCGGCCCTAACAACAATTCTCAAATTGTAGTGTTCCGGCATTTTAGAGGTAATATAGCCAGTTCTGCAGTTTGTTGTTTGTTGGATTTCGGGTAAAGTGCGCTTCCACCTTCGGCCTTATCATAACTTGAAAAATCTGTCGAGATAAAGGTAAAGCACATGCCCGTCGTACAAAAAAAAAAATATTGCATCTTTTTGGTTCCGGTGGAACCTAAACTCACAAAATAAAATATATTTTTTTTTATTCAAATTTATTCACGAGCAAGGTCTTGTCACGAAAAGTGGCAAACTCTGTCCTCTGTTAAATTAAATTAGTTTTAATATTTAATCTATAATGTTTATTTAATCTATAGAAGCAATCGGGTGCAGCCGTGGACAGTAGGTATTGGCCACTGCCAATACCCACATACACGGCTACCACTACGGTCATCACTATGATGATGATGATTAATTGCTAGGTACATAGCGATTGACTCATCACAGGTCGATAGATATCAGTTATTTCAGCACTAAGACCGCCCACACAGAGAAATTGGGTGCAAACAACAATAGATTTGCTATTCAATCGAACAGTTCATTAATCCCCTTTGTTTGGTTAAGTTGGGTAACGGCCGGCTGATGTAGGTGACCTACCTAGGTCACACCTACCTATGTGTGATATATACCTATGAGAAATTAGATGACGATGCATTAAATCCATTTAAAACAGAGAAACGGACTCAATATCGATTGGTGGATGGCAAACTGGTACCAGTAACAAACACCCAATGGCACATCATCTTTGCAAACTTGGTTGTCTTGCTGGTTCAAAAGATTTAGAAGATTTTTTATAGTGTACTAAACCAAAACCAAGGATAAACTTATTGCAAATTCCACATGCCATGCAGTGGATTTTCCTAGGCTGTATTTGATGATGATGATGATCAATGCACAGTCGCACGCACTTTAGCAATAGAGACAAGATAACACTAGGTAAAAATGTTGATTGACTAGAGTAAAAATAGCAATACTAAAAGAGATTATTGTATCAACAGATTTTTTATGAAATTTGTTTATACTCGTATATATCTTTTTAAAGGATGAAATTAACGTAGTGATTATGTACTACATGTACTAACGTAGGATGATATTAGTAAAAACGCCTTATTACGGTTTCTGCATCCCGTAGGAATTTCCCTTAACCAGCAAACCGAAGCGCGCTGCATATCTCAGTTATGAGATTGTTAACACAAACATCATCAAATATATTGCGGGGCTTTTGATTGAGGCGACACGTGACCCAAGGGCTGGCTCTTATTTAGGCCAGCGAATTAGCATAACTATTCAGCGTGGCAATGCTGCCACTGTCTTGGGCACGCTTTCGTCTGGTACTGGTCTGGAACAGTTGAGTTACCTATAGGCCGTTTGTAACGGTCCTTAGGTAATCTGACTGATTCCTTTGTAAATACTTAGTTAGTTTAATTGTACCTACTTTTTATTGAATAGACATATGTAAACATCATCAATGTCACATCCGATATGGCGACTACTGAGCGCCCCGATCAAGCTAGTCAGATCAGATCACTTGAATGCAGAAGGCTTGGTGAACCACACACCAGCCGATAAGTTTCTGACATTGCACCGCGACATCAGCCTGACAAGACCATCAACGAAGGAAATGAAGAAAGATACTTAAGCAAAGCAAACTCTCCGTTATGGACAAGCACAAAACATTTTGGGACCAATGGAAGGTCTGTAGGATATCGAAGGTGATGTTCCCAGGTCCGAAAAAAACAATTTCTAATACCTACTCTTCTTAAAATGAAGCGCAGTGATTATGACGCGATGTTTGGCATCATGACCGGTTCAGGAAGTTAGGACTAAACTGGTAGTTTAGATTGTTCCAAATGGACACAGATGGAGTCACAGACGGCGCTCAGCAGCACAGAGGAGGAGTAGGAATCAATAGAGCATGTGATCCTTCACTGCTCGGCTACAGAATCAACTCTCCCGTCCCAAGACGGACTTTATACTAGCCCAAATGCTTGGGCTATGAACAAGCATCATTACCCACCTCATTTTTATCATCATGGTCGCGAACTCATAGGCGCTCAATAAGTGGCACCAACAACCCAAAGTCCGGCTCCAGCCTTTCAAGTAGCTTGACTGGCTGGGGTAATGTTGTAAATGCGGGACGTCTGTGCAGGGCTTGATCTTCCCCACTCAGAATAAGAATTAGAAGAGCTTCCTCCAAAAACTGGAGGATTTTTTCATACCATTAAAACTGCTTGGCTGACGGATTGGCACCAATAGGTGTTAGGTAGAGCATAGAAGAAGTCAAGTCATCGCCTGTTAAGACATCAGTGCAAGGCAAGTCAACTGCAGTGATGCAAAATGCCACATACACCGTATACCTACTAAATTTAATCTGTCAGTGAAATGCATCCCATTATCGATATAAAAACGGTAAACCGCGGCTTCCCGTAAGATGGCGTTAGTTTACGTCACAAATGTCATAATAACAATGATTACGCGCATGCGCGATCCGTGTCACGCGCTGCGTCGAAGCCTTTGCTAGTGATGTGAAACTACGATCGAAATATTGATAAGTACAGTCACAGGTCACAATGTGATCCCTGAAGACACTTTTTGGAACTGGCTGGTATATCATCATCATTGGCCGTTTGCATCCACGAAAAATGCAGACTTCGTTTCGTGAAACGAGACAAATAGGGGAGCTAGAGGAGGCCTACCTATGTTTCTAGACAATCTGTCCTAAGTAGGTACAAGTAATTGAGTAATAGCTAGCGTAATAAATTTTAAACGCACAACTAATTATCATTACCCTTGTGATTGTTATTAGATTCATTTATTAGGTCCATCGCTTTCAAAAATCGAATATTATGTGCACACTGCGAAATTTTGGAGTCATCTTCTAGCGTTTGTTTTTACGCTATGTTACCCTAATGTCTTCAAGCAGAGAGTGAAAAGAATAAGCAACTTTTTCTTTCTTTGCTCCACCGTAGACCTTGAGGTCTACGGTGGAGTGCAACCACCGAGTGTTACCTGTGCAACTTGCACAGGTAAGGTTGACCTTACCTGTGCAAGTTTTAAGGTTAAGAGCAGACTGACCCATCTACCTGGTATACCTACATAAAAAAGATCCTTAACTATTTTCTTTTTAATTATTTTACGAAGTTTACCTTTGAATTCATTTACCCCCCAGTTTTTAACCATATGCCTCTAGTTTCGGAGAAGGGTGTAGCAAACAGGGGACGTATACTTAGTTAACGTATAGATGAGCTGGGTAGCTCGGTCCACCTTTTTATACAGAGGTCGTGGGATCAAAACCCGGTCTTGCACCAAATGAATATTCGATTCGGAAAGCTTATGTGCATTTGTTACTTTTAAGAGCCACTCAGGTTGAACAACACTAGCAGATGTGTAGCTTAGCCATTTACAAGGTTTCTAGTTCCCACATCTGAAATGATGGTAATAATCAAACACCTTTTTCTGCGGAATCTGGATCACTTCTTGTTTGCTTATTATTCGTATTAATCTTATTGATCACGCGAATGTGTCAGTGAGTGCTTTATCTTCACTTACTGTTCCCGTACTGCTTTATGCGGGCATATTATTTGAAGATGCTTCGATAGGTACTTGCCTACGACATATCTCATCAATCTACATCAACATACTCTTGCCGTATGGTTACAGGTACTCATACAGCAGTCATTCTACAGACGGTAGATTTGACGTTCCAAATTGATCCTAAAAAATATTTATGAATTAACGCATTTTGACTTTGGTTTCTATTCCATGTTGGCACAGATATTGATAGAAAGGTGTTCTCTTCCGCACGCCAACAGATTGTAACATTCTAGTGTGCACCTATTGCCTCCTCTAAATTTACTAAGTTTAGTGATCGTAGGGTGGTATGAGTTTGTATTCAGGAGGATGCTGCCTCTGCTGCCCATCTCTGTCCACTACACAACATTTTTTTGTATTCCACCCCATGGTTCTGAATTCCTCGGCACCACACGCCAAGCTTTTCTTTCCCAATAGATTTCAAAACGACATTTCGTTACTAAACAAAATTAAAATTAAAACTATGGTTTTCATACCATGGGAATCTCATCTTTATGACAATAGACAAATGGTAGACAATTGTCACAAGAAAATAATTTGCAAGCAGTTAGACTGCACAAAATGTAAGTTTCCGTCGGAAATGTTTCTTATTTTAACTGATATAAAGGCTGTTTTCCCATTATTTCTAAGGAAACAGTTTTAATTAAATTATAAGAAAATGTGACCAAAACGGTCACGATCTAGGTTTCCCCTAGCAAGGACAGACATCGCAACTTTAATATTATTTCACTAATAACTATCATTGTTTTGTTGTGGCGTCTAATTCAGTGACATTGACGGAAAACCACACTTCATTTTGTGGTAGTTTTTGGTTCAAATTTAATATAAGACAACTATAAGAATTAAGCCGCCTACAACGAAATGGGATAGGTGTGATCTATCTCCTAATGGTAGACCATCAGATCAGCAAACCATTAGCAAAAGCAAGCAATTCCGGGGTAGACGTACTTAGGCCCCAGGCGACGGAATTACTAGCTTTTGCTAGCGGTTGTGGTAGAATGATCACAACACTGGTGGTAGGACCTGCAAAGGTCCACCCGGATCGCTACCATCTTCCTGCCGAAGTCCGACGTCAAACGGTTTGCCGTGTTCCCGGTGCGCGGGAGAGCCACTGTCTTCTCGGATAGCTCGCTCAATAGTAGACCTCATCTTTACTCTAGCCTAGAGCTGGACATAAGCGTAGAAGTAAAGCCCATCTTTAATATAAAAAACTGGGTCTCTTTTTATTTGTACCTACGACGGGTAAACGCTTGGCCGTCATAATTATTCACAATCAATAAGGCCGAAGGTGGAAGCGCACTACACCCGAAATCATCAACAGACTGAGGAACTGGCTATCTTACCTCTAAATACCGGAACAAAATATTAGATTAGATGGTGGTATCTATAGCCACCAAACCAAGCACATATTGTACCCCCTTCGGAATCGAACCCGGGACCTCTAGGTCTGATACCGCTGGACGAACAAAGGGCAACAAAGGCGATATACCACGGATTGGTACCACTAATTAGAATGACGACCAGCGTTGGGTAAACGAAACCTACACAACACCTACCGAAGGCCTTTGTCCATCACATCGTGTCCTATTAGTTCCATCACGCATGCCCACGCGCTGATGATGGACAGATGACAGCCTCATGATTACCCGTAGGTATATGTTATGGGTAATCATGAGGCACACAACCAATAATCCTACTTGTAAACATATCGAAACGTCGTGAAGCTGACTGACAGACTGACTATCGACGCAAACTAGAGGCCCTACAGAAATTATACATTAACTTGCTTTTGTATGTACATATGGTGGTGCAGTAATTATTTAGTATATTTGTTCTGTGGTATATATTTATTATATTACCCGACTTCGGCGATGCAAAAGGGAGGATTATATTTTTTATCGGTCTCTAGGTAAGGGCGTGTATGTATGTTCATCTGTTTTCTCATAACTAAAATAATATGTGATTTAACAAGCTGGTGTTGGACGCGTCTTGATTGTCCGCAGGTTATAAGTATAACCTCAGCTGTAGGCTGTGGGTTCGATTCCCACCGAGGACAAACATTTGTGTGATGAATATATAATATGTTTGTTTTATGTTCGGGTGTTGTGTTATATAGTACGTATGTATTTACAAAGAGTATTTAAGTGTTATATCCGTTATCTTGTTCCCATATTACAAGCTATGCTTTGGTTGGGGCTAGATGGCGCTGTGTAAATTAATGTCCTGTAATATTTATGTGACGTCACATTAAGTTGAAAATTGCGCTTTCCAGGAGAAATTCCTGGAAAAAATTCAGGGAGAATATTCTAACTATAAGATATAAAAAAATAAACTCCCATGAGATGGTAGGAACGGAGTCCCGGGGAGTCCTAGGACTTTTTAATTTTCATATTATTGGAATGAGCTAAAATTTTAAACAGATTTGTTCGGAATAGTTAAGATAATAATAGTCTTCTATGTACCACTTGGGCAAATCCGCGAGCAGACGCTAGTAGCCATTAACTATCCGCCTGTCCTTGAACTATTGAGACACGCATTGTCAATTTTCTTTAGGTTTTGATCTGTGGTTTACGCTACAGTGTAATAAAGGAATTGTCTATTGCACAGCGATGTTCTTTGCGTGATCGGTCGAAAGTTAAATCTGGGTGTCACCAATATTGCAGATCCGAGGAATCAGTCCTAGTAACCTACTAACATCGGGTACCTGTTGCCTAGTAGGTAGTTACTGCATGTCCGATACCTACGTGGGAAGAATGGTGTGTACTTCGTGGACCGTGAAAAATTTTTGGTAGCATGCGATTCTGCGTGGGATGACGAGGTAGTCGATGTGGGAAAGTTAACAAACTTATATTCGCTGCAATAGCAACGAGTCATATATTGTTAGGGTTCCGTACCCAAAGGGTGCCGACAGGTCCCTATTACTAATCCTTCAGCTGTCCGTCCGTCCCTCCTTCTGTCTGCCAGAGGGCTGTATCTCATGAACAGATAGACAGTCGAAGTTTTCACAGAGTGTGTATTTCTATTACCGCTATAACAACAAATAATTAAAATAAATACTAAAGGGAAGCAAGCCATACAAGAAATGTGATTTTTGCCTTGTAATGTGGCTCGGAACCCTCAGTGTCTTCAAAGTCAAAATCAAAGTCAAAGTCAAAGTCAAATATTTTTATTCATCAAGATTTTTAGGATCATTTTGAAACGTCAAATCTACCGCCTGATCGGAATCGCGACCAGCACACAAGGAGAAAGGCAAGAACCTCGGGCTGGTTAATTTTTTGATGATCCATTTAACATTTAGGTATACACAGTGTTTATAATAATTTAATAACATTACAAGTGTTAGGTACCTACATCACAAACCTAAATACTTAATATTATCTTAAAACATTGATTATTACATAACTACCTAATGGACAGTTTCTTTACAGTGAGAAATTACCATTTAACTGTCAACTGGTATAGCAACATTGGGGTTGTAATCGTCGATATAGTCACTTATTTTGTAGTAGGCACTTTTAATTAAATTATTATTTCTATACAATTTCAATTTACGAGCAGAGAGTTTGGTGGCGCTTTGAGGAAGCTTATTATAGAATCGTCCTCAGTTTCCTGAGAATTAATGTTTTACTTTTCCTAGGCGATACTTAGGTATTTCAAGTTAATTTTATTCATATGAATACCCCGTTGCAACTTTGCATCGATATTTAAACCCAAGAAAGTAGTTGCTTCCATAAAGTTAAGTATTTCCCCATTTAATATAATGTTAGCATTGCTGACTTGAACATTAGGCAATGTGAATCTAATGCATTTGGTTTTTTTCTCATTTAATAAGAGGTTATTTACCGTAAACTAATCAAGAACTCTAGCTAGAGAAGCATTTACACAATCATAATTATCTTTAGCCCTATTAACTCTAAATACTAATGAAGTATCGTCTGCAAACAAATATGCAATACAATATCACATAAATCCCCTACACAGGAAGGCAGATCATTGACATAGACTAGAAACAAAAAAGGCCCCAAGATTAACCCTTGTGGTACACCGATGTTAGTGGATGTTCCCGAAAATTTGCTACCGTTAATGTCTAGTTTTTGAATGCGATTCGATAGGTAACTACGCATGAGGCTTATTGCCTGATTTTGAATGCCATAGTGTTTTTAACTTTGAGATTAAAGTGTCATGATCTACACAGTCTAAATCCTTAGATAAATCACATAATATTTCTATGGCATCCTGTTTTCTTTCCCAGGCTTTAAAAACGTACTTCAACAGCATAGCACCAGCGTCAGTAGTTGAACGACCTAGTAAGCCCAAATTGTTTTTCATGAAGTAGCCTGTTACAGTTAAAACAGTTACATCTTGGCCGGTTTATTTGAGTTTTTTATTGGCGTGTTAGGTTTTGGTGATTCCGATACAGCCGTAGGAACAGTGGCAACGTATTTCCTATAGATTACACTATACTAACAATATTGTATGAAACTAAATACATGAAGAAGGTAGAACCGTTTTCAGTTCCGAAAACTCAAAATGGTTTTAGGTTCCTACCTACCACCTATCTAGTAGGTAAGTGGTAGGTACCTTTTTACCTGACTGTCTCAGAAGAAGGGTTATGTATTTCTAGAGTATGTATATCTATTTAATTTCATTGGTAGGTATATACGCTCTGCAGCTTAAACTTCGTAATGTACTTTGACATGTGGGGACGTAGGCTATATCATTTATGAAAAATGAGAAGTGCGAAACAAAAAAAAAAAAAAAAAAGGGTAGGTACCTTTTTACCTGACTGTCTCAGAAGAAGGGTTATGTATTTCTAGAGTATGTATATCTATTTAATTTCATTGGTAGGTATATACGCTCTGCAGCTTAAACTTCGTAATGTACTTTGACGTAGGCTATATCATTTATGAAAAATGAGAAGTGCGAAACAAAAATTAGTTCATGTTTTTATTACTAATATATGGGTATCAAATGAAAGGTATTAACATGCGGATCTAAATGTATCTCTATAGATTATAATGCATTATTGATATAAATGATACACGAACAATTAAACTAACTCAGTTCAAGGGAAGCGTTATAATGGTAACTCATATGTTCCAGAAAGTAAAGTAAGTTTTTCAGCTTTCAACTACTTAATTCATCTGTGTCGATGTTTTTGGCAAGATTAGTGAGAACCACTGTTCTTGCTTCCACAAGCTCAATAGCTTGTCCAAGTAAAAGTGGAAGCATTACGAAGGCTCGTGCTATGCTTAAGAAATAATTCCGACGAGCCCACTTCGTCTCGCTGCGACAATGAAATAAAGCTATCGATCTAGTTTACCATTGAGCTAGACGATTTAGTTTTTGAAGTTGCATATTGAAGAATCGGTCTGGCAACCCTAAAAGGAGTGATTGTTACTGATGAAAAAATAGTGAAAGGATCTTTTCTTAGAATGTCAGTCGTAATATGGCTCTATCTTCTCTCTAATGCACTCTAATATCTTACATCACATTAACGGCTAGTAATATGTCCACTGTTGGACATAAGCATCTAAATCCTACAGGTTAGAGCGGATATATCTGACTGTTTGAGGTCTTTCATCCGGGTTCTGATTGAAGAGTCAAAACAGTCTCCCGGAAAGAAAGAGACTGTTTAATCTGAACTCGGAAGAAACGCCATAAATAGTAGATTATTAACCAAGGGGATAAAGCAGTGTCTTCTGTCGCGGGTGACGATTTAAATTGCGAGCGTAACGAAGGACTCGAGGTTTACTCCCGAGCGTAGCGAGGGTGTCAAAAACTTAAATCACGAGCGAAGCGATTGATTTAAGACGAGTCCTAAGTGTAGCGAGGGATTAAAGTTCACCCAAGACAGCTTTATCACCGAGGAAAATACTCTACTTTTCGTACCATTTGCGAAAAAATTAACACAATAATAATATGAGATAAGCATATAGGCCTTTCGCACTTCTCCACGTTGAAAATTCTTCATAAGTTTTTAAATAATTTTCCTTGGATTTTGTTGGAAGCAAATTATTTATAATTGCGGCAGCATTTGCACTGATGGAATCCGACAATTCACTGTCACTATCGCTTTGATTTAACATCGTAACGTATTTTAAGAACATTAACTTATTTATAAAAAAAAATTAAAATAAACTTAACGTTTATGTATTTGAAGAAAACAAAAACGCGGCAAATTCCTAGACTAATATTTTTTTGTCGGAAAAGCAAAGGCATCAAGCTCATACGGCCTCGTCGGTTTTCGTAATCTTATTTACATTTCGATTAAGTTACTAACTTATTTTATAGTACTAACTGACATATCGACGTCGTAAACTACTAAGACTAAATATTATACAGGTTCAGTTTTTCTAGGGCCACTGAGGTGAAGAAGTCTGAAACTGTGAATATTGAAACGTCATTAGGAGTTACGTGATCGATTTAAAAAAAAATGTTTCGCATTAAATAAAATCGTTTTTTTTACTTTTCTGGAAATATGAGTTTAAAAAAAATATTTTCATTTTTAATATCTTTGTTTGATAATAAAAAAATATGATGTATATATGATGTGCCCAAAAGTTGATGGAACATTTTCAAATTTGAAAATTTATAAATTCAACCCTAAAAAAATATAATGAATAAACGAATTAACTATCACTTTAGATCACACTAAACCCATTAGATGATGTTGGCCATCTCCTGGTGAAATCCCTCGGTCACCTCTTACGACATCATCCTACACTTATCTTGCGGGGCCACCGAAGCCACCGCAGCCACCGCAGCCAAAGCTTGATTTAATAAAAATCCTGTAGCTTTCACATATTTAGCTAAGTTTTTAATGTAACTCGATGGAGCTGTACAACCCGTACGTTATGAGATTTCTCTCGGAGCCATCTCGTCACGAACATCTCAGGGACGAACTGGCTGATGCTGCGATAGCGACTTTATTACGACATTACATTACAAACTTTACAGCTCAGTTAGTAGTAGCTCTGCTTTCTGTGATGTAGGCTGTGGGTTCGATTCCTCCTCGATTCTCCTCACACAGGAGCATAATTTAGCGCTTTCACCTTCCGTCTTATCATAACTTTAAACTAGGTGATATGAAGATCAAACACTGCCACGTAGTACAATAATAAAAAAATGCATTCAGAAGTAAGATGGCCAGTTCCTCATATTGTTGAGGATTCCTGGTGAAGTTCGCCTCCACCTTCGGCCTGATCTCTTCTTGTAACCAGGTGAGATGAAGGCCAAGCGCTTCCCCTTTGTACAATAAAAATAAAATGATAAAGGATTATCGAAGTATACTAGAAGACGCTTACTGTATCAAGTCCCTTACACTGCTACGTATCGCTAAGGCAAAATGCAACAGCCAGTGAGCAAAACACCTCGTCGGTATCTTTGACATGACTTCTAAAGGATTTAATTCAAATAATCAACAATGTTATCCCCATTGCTACACCCGACATTAATAGAGTTCCGTAGCATCAAAAGGCTGTAAAACCATTCATCACGGCACCTTTTGAGAGCGTATAATGAAGGTGCGATTAGGTCAGAGGAACAACTCCTTTCGCCACACCAGGAGAACGATGCAAAGAGTAGATGGACACAATTGCAAAACGTTTTCACTTAGTTTCCTAGACACCTAGTAATCTGAAATAAATAATATAAGAATGAAAGCTCAGAAGGCTAAACCGCTTTTTAAATAGGATAAACGTAGATTCTCATTTTCTGGTCTGCCGAAGACGGTCTGCCTTTTGTGTCGGTATTTCAGGAATTCGTTTCAGGTCTAAGAAAACTCACATTACATACTTAGGAAAATGGATATCAAAAAATGTCTATCAAAAGAGGTGGTAGCTACAAAACACATTGTGACATCAAAAAAGTGATATTTGCCACTACATAAGAGTAGTAGAGCACCTTGTGAAAGGGCTCGTCCGGGGAAGTACTACGTGTGTTCCGGTGTTCCGGTTTGAAGCCTTAAGTTGACGGGCGCAATGCAGTGTGTAGGCTATGTTCTTTGTAGATTTGACCAACGCAGTAAGACATTGTTATAGGCAAGATTGCACTTAGTAAAAATCAGGTGGGCTACTTGCTTGTTCTAGTTGTATAAAAAAAAACATACAGGCTTCACGTTCAAAAGATATTTACAGCACAAAAGGTAATGCCATGGCGAGTTTGTGGGAGATGAGTGAGAATTTTCATTAATTTAGTCGATAGGGATATGAAACGTTTGGGAACCTTTGGTCTATATCAAAGGAAATTATGTCTTACTATAACTTTCAATAGGTATTGCGCCATTCCTCTGATCAACACATATGCGTATCATTATTTCTTCGAACACTGATTAATCTATTGAGTTGTTTGTGCGCCGAAAGGTTCTATTCAGATATGTCTATGAAATTTTGGTATTTATGACTCATTGACAAACGCAACTACGAAACCTGAAATCCAAGAATATTGCTTCATGGATTTCAGGGGTGCACCAATATGATCGTAAAATTGTGCGAAACATCAAGAATTACTGGTTCTAGACTTGAGCTTTGCATTTTCGTTTCCTTTGTATCTGTAAATGCTTAGATTATTAGCTCACACTCAAAAATGTGGTTTAAGATGAAGCATGCTTGTCTTAAATGAAGCTTTTCACTTTGGACTTAAAGACTCCGAGATTATTGATAATCTTCGCCTAGATGCAGGTAACGGTGTCTTACCTTTTTGGTAAATATAAAGTTTCTCATTCATCTAAGAGCTGTAAAATTTTGATTCTAAGCTTAGGTATGTACAGTAGGATTACTGTTGTTACCCCAAAGGTTTCAATAATCGTCCGTTACTCATCAGTTACTAAATGGAAACGCGATCTTTCGACACACCATAGTTTTCAAGGCGTCTTACCCCGGTGCGGCGCTGGCGTCGATATCATGATTTTCAGATCACTGGAAAATCTCAGAACTGTTTCTCAGTGCACTCACATTTACTATAGTAAATCTTGATTAATCTGCAAACTCTCTTTCTCTTTCTTCTTAATCTTTGAAAGCTCAAATTTGTTGTCGCCTAAGATGCCGCAAGTTACAATGTCTTTAGATTACCTTGGCCTTTTAACAGTCTTGCATTTCAGCTATTGCTAAAAAACGTAACACGTATAGCACGTGCTAAAACAAAACGATGAAGGTCTTAGCGATAGTGAGTCTATAAAACACTAAATTATGATCCCTTTTTGAAAGCAGGTTAAAAAGTCTGCTCAATTTTGCAATCGAAGATGACGGGCTGGTCTGAAACATGAACTCTAATAGTTTTTATCGAACGCTACATTCAAACTAGCGTGTGAAGGCTACACTGGTAACTAAAGCAAGCAAGCAAGTAGGTACATTGCGCCAGCGGGGAAGCATGTTCTAGAATGAATAGAGTTCTACAAATAATTGGTTCAGGTGTGGTATAAATGTGGACCATATATAAGCATAACATTACGCTCGAGCGATTTTACGAATTTTTTATCCTATCAACCAAAATAAAACGATGCTGTTTGGTAATAATATAATGATAAATAGTTCGTGAGTAAAACCGGTGTTTTTATTTGTATAGAAATAGGTAGATTCATCCTTAAGTGTAATATTTCAAAGTAGAGTAAAGTTAAGTAAACATATTCTATTATTCTGCCGTAATACGGCGTGCAATTTTTAAATTTTAAGTGCGGCGTTCTCAGGTAAATTATAAAATAGAATGATCAAATGTTATTTTGATTCAAATACATACTATTTAATGCTTTCACAAGGAATAACAAGGAAAAAAGTATATAAATATATATATTTAAACTTTTACTAAAAAAAGTTAAAATATATTTTTTTTCCTTGATTAGAGTACTTATGTGAAAGCATTGAATAAAAATTGTAGGTTATCAATAATGAAATGTTAAAAAAAACTGGTCATTCATCCATCAGTTGTTCGATCTCGTTTTCGACATTTTCTTATTATCGAGGCTTTACATTTTCTCTGAAAAAGTGAGGTACACAATCTGTGCCTGTTGCTTATGCTGTGGTGGTGAATCCTCAAAACTTACAGGAGACTGGGCTACAGCCACAATTTCCTGAGACCTACAAACTACGTCTTAGCTACTTAGCTACAACTCACAACTTAGCTAGGGCTATCCCTAGCCATAGCGAGCGATAGCGATAATAGGCCTGTTCATGCTAAGGTCTCTGTCTTTGCGAGTCAAGTAGCTAATCAGTGGTCTGGTAAAGAGCTTCCGGTGGTTATATTAGGCCTTCAGATAAAGATTTCGATTCACTAGGTATGTACGCATTCTTTTGCAAATAACTTTGTGAGATAAACATCTCTTCTCTCCGTAGATGTCATGTCATGTGTGGTCACCACACATGTGCCTCTTCTATGACTGGAGAATTTTAAACCAAATTCTACGCCTGTCAATCCATCTGTAATTCTATATAGTAGCGTAATTTATCTAATTCAGGATTCACAAATTTGAAAACAATTATCTTTTTTTTTTCTCTAGATAATTTTTATGTTTATGATGCTTATACACATATTTTTAGCTACAAATAAATTTACATTTGTCTGGACGTAGGTAGGTACAATGTTTGTTACTCCTCTAGGTGACAAGTATTACTAACAGTTGAAAGCTGGTTTTATTGATCAAGTGAGTGAAGGGAACGAGATCTCCGAGTTGTATGTATGTATGTATGTGACAATGTTTGTGACGGCATAATTCGAACAGTTTTGATGAAATTGAAAACATAAAGAGAAAACAAAAAAAATATAAAGCGAGAGATTTTTGATAAGTGGGGTAGTTTTTGAGATATTGGGGTAAAAGAAATACAATTTTTGCCTATATCTTTTGAATAGCTGACGCGACAATAACAATTTTGAATATACATAGAATTTATTAATACTCTTTAATGGGTGTGAGGATATTTTTGAAAGTGTGGGTTGTAATTTGAAAGAGTAGGGTATCGGCTGCACATTTATAATATATATATTTTAATATTTAAAAGGGTTTTTTTTTCTAACAAGGGATGCGTTAAGACGGTAAAATGTTTTTCTTGTTAGATAGACTGTGAAAGTGGGATTGGTTTCACAATCAACTGTTTTCTACTTGCTGAAACCACCCCTGTATTTATATTAAGGGTCGCATAAGTGTTGAGACTACTTAAGGCTCATTTGATTCCTGTTATTTGTGTACAAAGCTGTTAGTCTTCCTAATATAAATAAATAAAAGGTGTTAATATTTAAGTCAAAAAACGTGAAATGTGAAATATCAGATGAAGTGAGGGTAGAGACTGCAGATTTCTTGTTTTTGGATAATTGCATCCGCAAGCTGGAGGGGTAGAGTTTTAAACCACGTCTACTAAGGCAATTGTTTTGAGAGCACTTTTCAAAACGACATCGACCATTGTTTCATATTAGTGAGGGGTGACTTATTCTCTTATTTTTTTTCTATGTACAGTCAGTAGTTTGGTGCTTTGCTTCTGTATGTATGTGATTAGATTTAGATTCTGGCTTTGCATAGAATGGTAGCAACGAGAGAGAGACTCGAAAACACAGGTGAATAAAGAGAGCTTGAGAAAAAGAGGTAAGTAAAGTGGAATGAAAGCACACTATTATCGTTTGTTAAATACTTTCTGTTTGAGAAATAATCTGCGTGGTTAAATATGTACACACGTAACGAGATTCGGGGCGAACTATAAGTATATATGTCGCAGGACAAAGCTTTTTTGTATGTTATTATCATAGCATGTAAGTAAGATGTTACGTATTTTGGCGCCCACGTCTCGCACTTTCAATCGCCAAAACATTGCGATGTATGAGAGCCATGTACGGAAAACCTAATTGTATTGTTTCTCATGGCAATTAGCAGGGGGCCCTTAATGAACGCAGTGCCTTGCTTACCTATTTTATTGAATAAATAAATATAAACACAACTTTGGTAAAAACTAGTAGTTCGCCCCGAACTGAGATCTCGTGATGGTCTTAGGTATTTAACGTTGTTCGAGGCTCTCTCTTGTTTGTAACTCTTATTATATACAAAGCCAGAATGAGAGCAATGCACCGGCCGTATGTCATAGTTAGGTGGGCAGAATACAATAAGTGAATACGTCACCCCTTATTAACATGAACATGAAAGACTCTTTCAAGAAGTCAACCTTTGATTTTTGAATGAAAAAATGTATGAAATGTGAATGATGATAAGTGCTCTCAAAACCGTTGCCTTAGAAGTCTTGGTTGAAATATCTGCCCCTCCAGCCCACGGATGTCATTAAGTCAACTAAGGGGCATCACCAAAAAGGCAGCAACATTTTTCTGTGTGTAAACAAAACTTTAACTGTGAGCACCGATATTTATCGACCTAGGGTAGGTTTGGCAACCCTATTGAGTGAATAACGAAAAATAATTAGACCAGTTTTATTGAAATTCCGAATACCTATTATCTAGACCGGGTCCAGACCTGATCTTAAATACCACCCCTAATAAAGGGTAAATTAACTAATTTTGAAATCTGCAGTCTAAGCCCCCATTTCATATATACATTTAGTTTATTTCACGTTTTCAGAATTTTTCAAGGCTTTGATCTTATTTACCCCTTTTGAAACCCTTAATGGCAATAAAGGGGTGGTTTCAGCATATTTAAAAAAGGTAATTGTGACGACAACCTCCTCTAACCAGTATATCCTACAAGACATATCAAGCGTTTTACCCTTTAAGCTCACCCCTTTGTTACAAAAACCACCCCTAATAAAAAGTAAAATATGTATTTTTTTAATATGCACCTGATACTCTTTCAAATGACACCCGACAAGCCAAAAATCTTATTGTCACACTTAACACCCCTATTTCTCAAAAACTACCCTAGTGTCAAACAATTCTTAATACCGATTGATGAGTATTAATATATTCTCTGCATATTTAAAATTTTGAATAGATTGTATCAACCATTCAAAAGATATGGACGAAAAATTTATTTTCTTTTCACCCCAATATCTCAAAAACTACCCCACTTATCAAAAATCCCCCGCGACAATCAATTTATATTTATGTTATCTCTTTACAGTTTAAATTACACCAAAATCGGATAAACCGTTCGACAGTTATGCCGTCACAAACATTACCACATACATACATACAGCGCCGGATTTCCCAACTTAACTGAGAGATATCGTTCGCTTCGCTCACCCGATCAATAAAGGTAAGCGTTTTTTATATATTATGCGTTTTTTGTTTTACATCTTATGTGATTTTGTGAAGAACATAACGTACTAAGATATCGCGAATCAGATCTATAATCCCGTGGGAATTGACCACAATGATTGCGGTATGCACCCTTAGTGTACATAATGCCAGTCCAGCAATAGTTTACTGATGATGTGATGTATTGTGATGTGACATGACAGTTTGGCATCGATGGCGGCGATTCAGCTACGGATCGTAAATAGAAGGGCCGGTTGTTAGTCAACGGTAATCAACGCAACTTCAAGGCCGCGTTGACACCGTCACCCCCATGCAAACATCTCCTGGCGCTATCGACAAGCTACATTTCGATAGCGAACTCTACTTAGAACGAACGGCAAAACATAAGCACTATAGGTATGTACAGGGCATCTAAAAAAAAGTACTCTCTCACCGGCGGCGGCCTAGGCTTCGGGCACATTCAAACTTATTTAAATTTCAAGGCTTGTACTTTGTAAACCCAACAATCAAATTATGTTCAAAAAGTATAAAAAATGTTAAGTGCATGTCAGACCCAATGGTCTGGCTGGCCAGTGTCTGATCATTGGTTAAAATTCAAAGGCCTACTTACATCATCAATAGCAGATTAGATTATAGATTTGTTATCGTAAGTGCGATTTGTCTAGCACCCCGTGGAGGCCGCGCACCCCCCGCCCACCGAGCTACCTTCCCGATGCGCCGGCGCAGCCAGCAGTCATCGTCCGCGACGCGAGCGCATCCGCGCGTGCTTTTCGTTCACACTACTCTACACGAATTTAAAAAGTAAAAACTTGTAGCGAAACGTAACATAACTGACTTGAGACGGCTTAACCGATTCTAAGCTCAAATTGATGCTTTTTTCAGTTGCTGAAAAAAAAAACTATCTCGATTTGATTTTTTTTTCACTTCAGCTGTGAAAAAAGTAACTTGATTGGCTTTTCTTTTAATTTGCGCTATTTTTGAGATTTTTACTTTTTCAATTTATGTTTTAGAGTACCTAATAGCGATTTATCTGATTGAAATCTTGAAATTGCGAAGTTTTGTTTTTTGAATGTGAAAGTTCGTTTACAGAGTTCAAACCGACAAGCTTGTCAGCGGCTGCTAAGGGTGAGAAACTTATTTATACTTACTTACAAATAATTTAAAAATCTTTAGTCGTAGTAGATGCTCTAAGATTGAAATTTCAAAAATCATATGATATACAATTATACAATCATTATTCGGGATAGGGGTAGAGGTAGAGGCATACGAGATGGATGGAAGGGCGTGAGGGATGATAATGGGCAGGAATGCTGTGAGTTTGTAGATGATGTTTATAGAGAACATTGGAAGAATTGTGTCTCATTGTGTGTCTTAACAGTAAATAAATAATTTCTGATTCTGATTCTGATTCTGATTCTGAAGAACATAATTATGTTGTGGGATAAAGATGATACACTATTTTCAGGTATTTTCAGATAGAATTGATTAATAAATAAAAAAATGACAAAACACAATTTATCCCCTTGTATGTCTGTGGTTTTTTGATACCTTTGATTTTGATGTTATGTTTTAAAGTATGTTTTTTTTTTTTATTTCAAGAACACTTGCTATATGTAGTACCTAAATCACGGATAACTAATTCCGATGGAGCTTATTTTTCTTAGTTTTTTGGTTCGTGAGTATAGCAGGACTATACTACACTGCTCAATCTACTTACATTTCAATATCTCAGTCGGATTGATCTGATACATTAAGTAGTAAACTATACAATAAGTGGCTACCTACATATACAAACTGAGGTTATAGCAGAAAAGATAATAATCGAAGCAAATCACGCACTTTTTTCGTGTTGCTGTACGCTATTAGATTAATTTGTTCATCCAATGTGACCTCTGCCCGCCATTTTACATAACCTTTAAGTTCGTCCCTCTCACGTCTCACCTAACGTCGCGGTAACAATAGTGCTATGTTAATTGTTATATTTTTCACAAGTTGGTATTTGCCGGTTACCTTGTTATTTTGACAGTGGGAACATTTTCTAGATAATTAGGTCACTCAAAACAAAGCTTTTTCATACTAAGTATAGTAAGTGGCAAACAGACCTACTAGATGAAAAGCAGTAAAAAATCATAAAAAAACTAATATTAAGAAGTACAAAATGATATTTTTACGTGTTTATTTTTAAAATTAGTTTATACGATCCTTAAAACATCAAATTATTTTTGTGTAAAATTTTGTCTGGTTCAGAATAAAATTATTTCAGAGCCCGTGAAAAATTTTCACGGGCTCTGAAATAATTTTATTCTGAATTCTTAATTAAATATGAGATAGCTATGCATTGTAGAGTTCATGTTTTGTTTATTTGTTTTAAGTAACTATCTTTTTGTTAAGATCCCAAAATAATAACCAAAAACTATAATTGGGTGTTAAAAACTTTTTCCCAAGACAGTTGCTTATTTTTGCTGAATTTTCTAGATCCCTAAAGTATCATTATCGCCATTAAACGCATTGTCCAAAGTTTACAAAAACCTCCACTATAATTAGGTAGGTTTGCGTAAGATGGTATCGCCTGTACCGTGGGACCGCATTGTGAGGTGAGGCGATACTTTTTGTACTCCAGTTACGAGTATGAATCTGTTATACAATATAGGAACTGTGTTGTTTGACACCCGATTAAACATTGCCATTTACATTTATTATCTATCATTTTGCACCAAGAGAGCAGATATCTCAGTCAGGAGATGTTACATCATTATTGATTTACAGACGATACCGCAATGTTTTACTACTTTTACTTTTACTTTTTTAATTCGATATATTGTTAGGGCGAAGTTCAGACACTCAGTACTGAAGGAGCACCGTGTAAGGGGTAATACGGTGCTCAGTACTGAAGAGTACTGAGCGTATTCGCGCTTCGGCCGTGTACGAAACCGAAGCTTCGTAACCAGTTGCAATCGAAGACTTTGTATTTTGTGTAACCAATTACAACTAAAATGAATTAAATTATGGATTAAAGAGGCTTACATACTGGGCGGTGATGAATAAGTATGCATTAAAAGGAAAAATGTATAGGTACAATACAAAGCATAGTCTATTGCATACAGACAGTAACGGGAATGCTTGTTGTAAAGCGCAAAAGTGACCTTCGACAAAGATATAACGTTTTTGGCCCGTAAGGCATCTGCTATAGACCACGCTAGACAAAGCCCTCTCCAACATAGGAGGGTTTTACCAAGTTATATCTTCCAATCCAAATCCAATAAAAATAAAATATCCGTGCTGAAATTTAGTAGAAAGAATATAAACTTAATTAAAAAAAAAACAGTCTGCCACATTAATGGTATAAACAGATATGCATAGAGACAGGCATGCCTTTGTTAAATCACCTTACTCATTAATAAGAAAAACCTCGACCATTCCACGATTTGTAAAATGGTTGATAATATCAACCTACTCGTCTATACCTAATAAAACAGTTTTAAATGTAATTAGGTATTTTATTAATTAAGAATGCAAATACGCTTGCTTTAGATTTCTCATCTTTTACTTTAAGGATATATTACAGTATGGTGATGACACACTTGGCGCATAAACAATCAACTGATTTCCTGAGAAAAAAAACAAAGAGGTGGCAACTTATACCACTTAGTACTTGAATGGTTTGGAATCCTGTACCACCTTCATACATTTAGTACAGAACAATTACAAATACATGATGAGACAAATACGTTTGCACAAAACGCTAAACGTGTTTTAAACTCAGTCTCTGGTGAAATAGAAAATTATTAAAATGGAAATGTCATGTCGAAACACTTCATTACAATTTAATTTTAAGCTTTAATTGCGGCGCCCATTAACTCAAAGTTTTTCTTACAAAATGATAATTTCAAATAACTTAGATGTTTCATGTACAATTAAGTTTGAACGAAGTGGCTGGCTGGGCCCACTCACTTCTTTCTAACGTTTGCTGGCGTCGAGTGATATGTGACATAACTAAACTTGATTGTAAGGCTCGGCTGTGAGAAGGTTTGATTTAGGCAAGTGATTATATTAATTACTTTATTCTTTTCACATTTTTCAAATGGTAGAGCTCGCGTTTCACAATAGTATTAACTATTTTATACTGAGAATAATATTAATTGGTTGTGCAAATACCTCAAATATTTTTGTTAAATGCTAAAACTTTATGTGAGAGACATTATAAACTATGTTTATATATAAACAGTATGTGACATTTTATACAAGTAAAATAATTAAATATAATTTACATTTTAAACAGCACCATTTAGCCCCAAACTAAGCATAGCTTGTATTCGAACTAGATTACGTAAAGAATACTATATACTTTTTTAAATGTACATACGTAGTACGTACGACGGGGAAGCGCTTGGTCTTCATCTCACCTGGTAACAAGTTAAGATAAGGCCGAAAATGGAAGCGCACTTTCACCCGGAATCCTCAACAAACTGAGGAACTGGCTATCTTACCTCTGAATGCCGGAAAACAATAATTTTAGAATTGTTATTATGGCGACATAATTAGGTAAGATGGTGGTTCCTAGCCAGGCGGACTTCAACAAAGTCCTACCACCAACCAAACCAAGCACAATATATTGTACTCCCCATGGGGATCGAACCCGGGACCTCTGGATCTGAAATCGGTAGAACTACTAGACCATAGAGGCAGTTAAAAAAGAGCTATGATTATGAAACGACACGAGAACAAAAATTACTCAAACTATCCCTAGGACCTACGTTTACGTATCGTATTAGCAATGACTGTCGTTCTGTTCAGATCAAGGCCAGTGCATGGTCTAGTAAAAAAAAAAGTTTTACATGCCTTTGCCCACAGAATCAATAGCACCACCTTATAAGTTGAACTCGATGCAGAAGTAATGAAATGAGATGAGATAGTGGTCGTAAGAGTGAGTCGTAAAAGGCGACCAGGAGATGAGGAGTAGTATATGATAATGATGATGATACTGACCCATCTATATAATGAGGGATATGGGCAGGTGAATAACAGTAGATGATGATAATGATGATGATAAACTAACATTTATGGACTTCAAAGGTAAAAACTACCTTCAGAAAACTAGGTGGGGTATTAACTTATCACTCGTAGTATTTCTTAGAGTAAGCATAGAAGAACGTAAAATTGTGTTTACATTACAATCGTCACGCCCGAAAACGTATCTTTGACCTTTTTATAATTTATCAAAATCCAATTATGAATAAATAAGATATGCAATTAAAACCAAAAAACAAAATGATTAAATGTCAACACAACTTTTTTATGCAAATATTTTTCGAAGAAAATCGATATTCAGATCCTTTCCTGAACCATACACAACACATCATCGAAAACCACATCCAAATGGGATATGCCGTTCCGGAAATACGCGTGCACAAACAAACAGACAAACAGACAAAAATTCTTAAAACTGTTTTTTTTTTGCTCAGCTGCGTGTTTTATGTAGGAAGCATTCATTTTTTTTTTAATATTAAATGTACGTATAAGTATAGATAGATAGAAGATAGATATAGATATCGATTATACTGTCAGTTTACCTTTGCTGGGAAAAATCTTCCTCTATTCCCTGCAGAAGTCTGGAGGGTATGTGTCATTTTGTTTCATAATAAATTCAGGCTAAGCGTGCCTTCGTATTTACGTTCAAGGTTAAAACTCGAATACAAAACTGTATAAAAAATATGAAAAAGGAGTCAAGGTTATCAACGTTTTACATTGCATCAGATTTAATGTTAAACATACAGAATAAAACGTGTTTCCTGTGTCCTGTTGTTTTCCTCTGAAATAGCCAGGAAGCGGTATCACCCTTTCGCAGTGACATTACGACAGCCTTGGGCCGCCATCGTGACGGCGCCTGCGCAGTCACAATCTCTTGCGTGTTGTGCCTTAAAATTGCACTTGGTTGAAAATACGCTTGAAAATATTTATGCTTTCTGATAGAGATGTTTCTAAGAATATAAAAATAACATTTAAAGTAAAAAAAATGAAAAAATCAAGTACTTAAATTAAGCTATCCAACTAAAAAGTTACATCTTACCAAAACCAAAGGCTTGCTCTTGTTTAGGCCAACGAAAGAACATTACTATTCGTGGCAATGCATAGTCAGTGTCGTGGGCCTACTTCCGTCTGGTACCTACTGGTTCTGGATCAGTTGTGTAACCTATTAGACAGATCCTCAAATCTGAGGATTCCGAGCGAAGTGCGTTTCCACCTTCTGCTTTATCATTACTTGAAAAGACGAAGATGAAGGTCAAGCGCTTCTCCAACGTACAATATAAAAATAAACCCGTCCCGACTGCTTCCTTTTTTAAATGCGAAAAAGTCCCAGGTTATTTTGGTACGGGCATGTAATGAGAAGGGATGATAGTCATTCATTTGACCAAAAGATTATGAGTAGATGTGTGGTTGGACTTGCGAGCAGAGGAAGGCCGAAGAAGAGATGTATGGATTATTTGTTCATACTGTAGGATCACAGGGAACACTTAGCCTGAAAGAGGACATGGGTATGTAAGGTGTAGATGCAGAGTTGACAGCTGATTGGAGTGAGTGGAGAGTGGAACATGCTGAGACGACCCGTGGGATAACGGCAGTAGGATGATGACGATTAGGTATCGGATACTTATTGAACATTCAGATTATTGGATTGTTGTGTTCCGGCATTTAGAGGTAAGATAGCCAGTTCCTCAGACTGTAGAGAATTCCGGGTTAAGTGCGATTCCACCTTCGGCTGTATCATAATTTGAATGTAATGATTTAAGTTTTTCAAATATTGGATGTACATTCTGTAATGTTACATTTAATAATGTCAATAAAAATAAATAAATAAATAAATAAATTTAAGGCAGATGAGATGAAGGCCAAGCGCTCCTCCGTCTGTACAAAAAAAAAAAATACATAAAAACACAATAAAAAAATAATGCGCAGGCGGCGGCGGCGCGTTGAAGTCTATAACATGACACAAATGTACACTCCCGCTGCTTTGCCACTTGAGACTAAACACGCATCATTAGTGCCGTTTTGTATAATGTTTAGTCGTTTCAGTAGGTATAAAAACTAATATTAAAAATAATAAAAAAACTAATATTTTATGAATGATGAAACAATGATAGGTAGGTATGCTAATGTACTAAATATAATGTGAAACTGTACTTTTACTAAACTGTAGGGTTTTGCTATAGCGACCACGAATGGCACCTGCTTTTTTAAAAAACATTCTTAAAAAAGTATATATCTTGACCTAGAATTGACCTCGTGATATGCACAGGCGAGATGAGGTCTAGAATGGAGTGAGCCTACTCAGAAAGTGCCTTTTACCTCTCTTCTTGATTATATAAGGACAGCGGAAATATAGGTACTGGAAGATTTTGCAGTACATGATAAAATATTTGACGAAGAAGTAAATTGTGGTGACATCCTTTAGATGGTTTTTAAAACGTCCCCAAAACTGAGTTGTATGTGTCTTGAACCGCGACCGTCACAGCACAGCACTGGACATTGAAATATTCAGTTTAACCTATGTCCCATTTAAAAGGAAGAGTCGGGTCAGTTTAAAACTTTTACATAAGTAGGATCTCTCATACTCAACTTTGATAACTAACTTTGAATATTGGAACAAAACTTACCAGTATTACGAGGCCTGCTGGACCCCGCATCCCGTGGCTGTATTATAATTCGACTAAAGGATCCCACCAGGCTGGTCAACAACTTCCTCTGGAGTGCAATCACAAATCCGCAAGTCAAGAGTGGTGATTCTGCGAAAACATTTTTCAAAAAAGGATGCTGTCCAACGTTGGACGTCTGCGAGCTATTGACGTGATGATGTAGAGGTCTTAAGTGTATCATTTACTTGGTTACATCTTAAGCACTAATATCTCGTTATGTAAGTAATGACTGCAAAAAGGTCATTTAGTTCGTAGCAAGCCAAATGAAAGAGTTAGTACAGTTCACGGATATTGTACCGCACATCATGCGAATGAAGTTGCTCGTGGAACAATTCTGTCGAGAGCATTAAAATTCATAATTGCAGTCAATGATCGAAGCAGTATAATTCATAGAGCTCCACACAGATGTCCCGGTAAATGTGGAGAGAGCGTCTTCAGAGGGCAGATTTAGTCCGTCGTGTAATTTGGAGCATCTGGGGTCAGTTTAAAGCATCAGAGATATATTATACTTATATAATAAATAAATAAATAAAATATTACAGGACACTAATTTCACACAGCGCCATCTAGTCCCAAACTAAGCATAACTTCTAATATGGGAACTAGATTACGGATAGAATACATAAATACTTTTTTTTTTTGTAAATACATACTTATCATACAATACAATACCCAAACACAGAACAAACATCTATATTCATCACATAAATGTTTGTCCTGGGTGGGAATCGAACCCACAACCTACAGCGCAGAAGGCAGAGCTACTACCAACTGAGCTGTGAGGCTTGTTATAATAATATCCGAATAACATGTTAGTCGATAAACATGTTCATATTTTGTATAATTAAACGAACTATGTACAAGAGAAGCAGTCGAATTAACTAAGGACTTACAAATGGTCTATTGGAAACTCAACTATTCCAGAGCAGTACCAGACAGAAGCGTGCCCAAGACAAAGTTAACTCTTGTCAAACAAAATATACCATGATCGACTTAAAAATTCAAATCAATTATCGATTATTTAGTTTTCAGGATCACTTTCAAGCATCAAATAATCGCGACCAGCACACTAAGAGAAAGGTAGGAACCTCAGGCTAGTTATTTTTCTTATTAGTTTTTATAAGTATCTATTACTAGATTTTGATGTGCCATAGATGTGACCGGCTGAGTGTAGGTATAGGTAGGAGGTAGTTCCTAGTTACGTGAGTAGCGTGTTTGATCTGATGACTTGCGCTTGTATTGTTCCCGGGTTCATCAATTTGTGATGTACTCATTTTGATAAAACTAATAATGTTGAAATTACGAAAGCTCTTATTTTGACTACTTAAAAACTTTTTATCGTGATCACGTAGGCTGGTTTTGTAGAACCTGCTCACTCACAGTTGTCGCACAAGGTGACTAACGGTAACGTCTGTATCAAATCGAAAGGTAGACCATCTGGTCTGCAACTACTTACTTAGAACTATAAAAGATGGATCTGACAACAGGCAGCATTCTGGAGAAGGTTGATAGGATACATGAAAAATCTTTAAAAATAAAGGAATCATATGAAGATATCCAGCAGTTTCTAGTAAAAAGTTGGTTCGTCGATATCATTTGCAGTTGTAGTATTTCACATAAGTACCTACTATTTGTAAATCTTAATATATTCAAATGTGCAATATATTTTATTGTATTGAGGACTCGATTCGATTCGTTTTATACATTGCGTTAAATTTTCACGCTGGGAAATGTAATGTGTGGGCTAAATTATAGGCAGAAGCGAAAGCGGTGATAGGAGCAGATGATATAATTATGTACATTAGTATGCATAATTATATAATCTGTACTAAACGTTTCTGTTTGTATTGGATTAATTGTATTATTGAAAAGTATAATTAAATAAACTTGACAAGAGAACCGTTTACCTGAAGAAGTTGTTACTGCCTCTTCTATAAACAGCTTTAAAAACAAACTGGACAACTGGCTACAAACTAATAAACTATTTCCTACAAGGAATAATCAAGTGTAATGACTCTCTATTTAAAATCAAGACTGTGAAATAGGCACATCAGCCCCAGTGCTGCTCGCCTTTCATTAAATAATAATAATAAGTATCTTCAACAGTGAATGTTTCTTATGAAATTAATAAGTCCAATATAATAACAGTTAGAAAAGAATAGGGCCGTTTTATGTAGTAATATGACTGTGTGCCTGCCATAGGATTACAGTAATTTACTATACGGACCTAGTACAGCTTACTACACTGACTTTAAACTGCCAAATGTTGTACCTTGATATGCTAGAACAGCTGAATAAATGTTCGTTCTGTATCCCAACAGTTCTAGCGACTATCTTTGGCATGTGGTTGCCACTCTATAATATATTTTATTACGTAGGAGCATGTAGTTCTGCCGTTACCGTATTTTAAAACTCACTGACCTAAATGCAACGTTCGTTCAATTGTTTCTGTGAGTACGAGTATCATCCTAATCTAAAGTAGCGATAAGTAAGTACTATTCTGTGGTAGCGGACATCATCTACCCGCTATATATCTATCGCTATCGCTCTTCACTTGGACCGCACTACAATAATGACTATGTTTTGAAATAATTATGTTTACTTAGCACTCTGACTCGACCTTTAGGCATTGCAGTTGCGAGACAAAAAATATAGCCACACAAGTCATAGTGCAAAATTTAACTGAAGCTTTAACCGTTAGTACCTACCGCTTATAGAACCATATTCAATGCACTACGGATCCACGTGATATACGTATCGAGTATGGCTATTCTGGGAAGAATCCCGGAAAGTTGTCCACTGTTGGACAGAGACCGGAGTCATTTTAACGGATTTACTTCAATCCGCCAACCAAACGGAAATTTCAGTTGGCATATTGGTGATCGCGCGGATGGTGAAGAGCTCAGGAACTGCTGTCTTTTCAGCTTTTTTTTTCTCTCAGTCACCTTTTACGACATTCACGGTCTGAGTTTGAGCCATAGCGACGCTATAAGCTGAAGATGTTTAACGCTATAGTACTGCATTTTTATGTAAATTTGTTGTATAGCCACAGTTTGGTTAACGATTTTTATTTTAAGTAGATAACATTCTTTAGATATTTTAATTAAACCCCTCTAAATACGTATTTCAAAACCATAAAGAACATTTTACAATTAAATCTAGTTGGAGTGACACAAGGCTCTTCACTACCGTTGAATATCTGTAATGATCATTATGCCTTTGTGCGGGTTATTAGATTAATATAGACGCAAATGATGTTGCGGTGCTCAGGTCATTATGGTCAATGGTTCAAGTAGCCGATATTTCAAAAGATTGATACCTTTAATAGCTTTTTGTAGCTGGACGTGGTTCAAGATGATAGCCAAATAATATCGCTTAGGCGGTCGCGACTAACTAATTTGACCCGTCTGTGTATCCAACACCTTTACTGCGATTGCCAATCTGTCCGCCGAGCGTTTAGGAATCATTTTGGAGGAACCTCTGTCCAGCAATACCTAGATATTAAAAAGCACTGAAGTACCACACTGTACCATACATGTAGTTTGTCGTTCATTTCTAAATAGCTTGTCCCATCAAAAATAAATGTTGCGGATATCATGAAATAGGGATAGTTTAGGTTTGCTTCGCTTAATTTTTTCTAAAGCACAATCGACTTTAAAATAAGGCAAAAATATTTTACCAGACACTCATTTGCATTATGTTTTTTAAAAATATTTAAAGCAATGCAAACCTAGATTATCCGTATTCAATTATACCTGCAAAAAATATATTGAGTCGGACTGAATTTTGATATGAACGACCAACTACGTTTCAGAGCTTCGAGTAGGTAGGTACTGCTGATTTCCGGGGCCCTCTTAATGGGCTGCATAAATAAAACGAGAAGAATATCATGTTTGCATAGTCTCACTCTGTGGTACCGAGGCTGAAAGTAATGCGCCTATTAGTTGAGCCCATTTCTCGTAATGTAATCGACCGACTCGCGAGGTGATTGACATAGCACGCGCACGCGCGCTCTCAAGACCGACGTTCAGCGAGAGTGTCTATACATTCATTCATTCATTCATTCATCATGACAGTACGTCATGCAATCGGCGGGCGTATTGTTCGTTTTACAATTAAATCGTGGAGCAGATCCTGCTCAATTAGGTAATAGTCAACAATCGAACTTGATATTGAATATGATCATTATCAAACTCGACATAATATACCAAACAGTTACTAATTTAACTGAAACGTAACAGCGACATTTATTTTGCTAATGTTTTGACGTTCAAACTTCCGGTTCTAATCTCATCCTTATTTTACTATGACGTGACGTTTAGTACCTCTAGTCACTACTCGAAGCGTTGTTACTTATTAGTTTATTTGGGACAAAAAACAGTCATACATTTTTGATAAACCATTACATTTAGTATAAAACGATCTAAGTAGACAAATGTATGACCACAACGTACTTTATCCACTTAAACACATAAAAGCAAACCGTGATGTAGTATATAGTATGTGCTTATGAAAAACCTGTTTTAGTCAAATCGACCACGGCGACGACAACCTAACCATCTCAAATTCAGCATGATATTAACAGACTTTCCTTTTTTAAAAATATGACATTAATATGTAAGTATAAGTACTTACTAAGTACGTTAATTAAAAAGAATTCTATACACTTTTACGGTGCATTCAATGAAATTGTATTTCTTAATCGTCACTGAAACATTTGATGTTTAGTTATGTTTAGTTTAGTTGTAGAAACATTCGATACGGTATCGAATATCTTTTTTTTTTAAATGATGGGTTAGTCCTTGATCTGTTAGCTGGTCTCCCCAGAGCAAGGATGAGGTCTAGGATGAAGCAAGCTTCCCAGAAAGCACCAGTTCTCCAGTGCACCGTCCGATGACGCAACACGGCAAACCGTAGGTGTGTGTGGAAGATATCTTGCATATTCGAGAGAGTGTATCAAAATGCATATACGTAGGTGTGTGTGGAAGATATCTTGCATATTCGAGAGAGTGTATCAAAATGCATATACGGTCATTATTTACGTTGATTAATAAAACACAACCGGAAATACAGCTAATTTGCACCATTGTATCTCTATAATGCATCACAGGTATAACACTTATGAAAATTAGAATTTAATAGCTACTTCAAATGAATATTTTCGGATTCGGGCAATTAATCTTTGGTGCAGATTCCTTATGAGTACCTACCTTCGCTTATGTAATAAACTACGTTATTCAAAGTGCATAAACATGGAAATCTTCGCTATATGTGTGTCGTAACCCTCGCAGATTACCAGAAAGAGGCGCGTTCTCAATATCTAGACTATACTTCATTATTGAAATATTATAAAATCAGTCCAAGGCAGAGCTAACAACTTGACTCGACTTGACATTTTTCCCTTGTCTACAGGATGACTGGACATGTCACTAGTTATATTGATGAGTTTTCATTTTAAATGCTCGACTCGATACAATACCCAGGACAAACTTTTCTATTAAACAAGATGTAATATTGTATCATAAGTATGTACTTATAAAAAAAGTATTTTAAGTAAACTATCAGTAATCCAGTTCCCATCAAAGTTATTCTTTGCTGGGCCTGTGTTAAATGTCCAGTAATATTTTTTTTATTTAGATCAAACCTCGCTAGCTTTCAGTCAAAAATCGGTAAAAATGACTAAAAAATCCAATAACAACCCACAAGTGCATACAGTATCGGAGAACACATTGACACGTGACACAAATAGCTACCTCGCAATAATCATTTGCTTGCACATCTCATAATTACTCCAATTGCCAAAAATAATTACACTTGCCCAACGGAAAGTAACCTTTAGTGCTCACACAATAAAGTTTACAATGTGTGTTGCAAGGTGTTAGCGAGGTAATTTTCTTTGACCTTTGTTTTTCTTATTATACGACTGCCTACGTTTGGTAATATGTGATCACGGTAATTGGTAACCCTTTAGAAATATTAGTTGGTCATTTGATATCGAGCTTCCGGACACTACCGAATAATTATCTATAGTTTGTTAACTAGTGAGCTTGCGTACGTAGGTATACTTTAAATTCCTATTGAATCTATCACACTACAGAAAAGAAAAAAACATCTAAACCTTTTGCGAGCACGGTGGTGTGTGAGATATAGCTTGTTAAGTTTATACTTTAATATAAGATTAATTTGGTTACCTATAGACCGTTTGTAACGGTCCTTAGATAATCTGACTGATTCCTTTGTACATGGTTAGTTTAATGGTACATTTTATTGAATAAAGAGATCTTGTATGAACGATTCGAATTTCATCCACTAGGCGACAAATAAAATTTCAATTTACATTTTAGACCCAGAAAAGTAGAGCGACCTCGATCTCAGTTCATCGGATGCATTTCGTGAGCACTCTCCAAGGTTACCACACTCACGTAACTTGATTCTGTTAACGATTTAGAGTGGATTATGCGCTATTCCACTTTTATCAGACACGAAGTTCCTGATTATGGATATTTATTGGCGTTTTATTGCCATCTTAATTAATGAGTAAAGATGAATGACACTTTGACCTGCACAAGTAGAATGATGAGTGGAATCCTCGGTGACACGCGTGTGTGGGATCTAAGATTACCACGAGTAGATATTAAGTGTTCCGGACACCAGCTGTACATTACACATGAACGATGTTCAGTCAGTGAGTCCACCGTCCACCGGCGGCCACCGAGGAAATCTTCTTGGGGTGACAGAAAATTTATTTTTCTGACAAAAAAGTAACCATGCTATTTGGTTAAAGACTATTTGAATGAAATAGAGTTGAAGACGAAGTTCTGTAAGTTACATTTTCTTCTGAGAGCCCTGCGTAGATGTGAGAAATAACGCAGATTTTGAAAATCTAAAAATATAGTTATGTGCAATCTTACTTATTGATCAACTTTTAGAAGACTTTACAAGACAATATCTATGATTTGATGGTTAAATATTGGAGAACTCAATACCATCAAATCGTGGTAGTTGTTCATAAAGTCAAAGTCAAAGTGAAAATTTCTTTATTCATTAAGATTTTTTAGGATCATTTTGACACGTCAAATCTACCGCCTGTTCGGAATCGCGCACAAGGAGAAAGGCAAGAACCTCGGGCTGGTTAATTTTTTGATGATCATTTAGATACACAATTTTTAATTATATTCTAAGTAGATACATCACAAACCTAAATACTTAATCTAAAAACATTTGTTATTACCTATCTATCTAATGGGCAGTTTGTTGACATTGAGAAATAACAATTTAGCTGTCAACTGGTATAGTAACATCGGGCCACGCGTTCTTATCGTCGATATAATAACTAATTTTGTAGTAAGCACTTTTAATTGAATTATTCTTTCTATACAATTTGAATTTACGAGCAGTGAGTTTGGTGGCGCTTTGAGGAAGCTTATTATCGAATCTCACACAGTTTCCTAAGAATGAATTATTTACTTTTCCTAAGCGATACCTAGGTATATCAAGTTTATTTTTATTTATGTTATTAACACTGTGTACATCACTTCTAAGAGTCACGAGTTTTCATTTTATAAATTGCTCGTACAGCTCTCTTCTGTACAATAAAAATGCTAAATGCTTTCAATATCAGCGATAACCATCAATTCAATTCAATCAATTCAAAAGTTTAAAGTTTCACCCTGGATCGAAGGACGGAGGTCATTCGAAGGAACTGTGATGCTGTGTGTGGATAATCTTGAGTGAGAGGAATGGACCAAGGCCTTGTTGGATCTGACCACACCAATTACCATCGGTAAATGCAGGTGACTGTCAAGTGTGTTGTCTGAATCATTCAAAGAATGCATGAGGGACAACTCTCATTTCAAAAGCTTTAAAAAAAAACGTGCGTTTCTACCTACTTATGTACACACGTAAGTAGTTATACTTCTTTAGCGTAACAAAATAAAAATATATAACAAATAAAAATAATAACATAAGGACAATCAACCTCAAATCTATCACCCACAGTTGCGGGGAGTCGATGGATGGTGGCGTCGATTAGGGGAACCCTACGTTAAGTAGTGGACGTATGTGGGGTGAAATGATTGTAATATAGAGAGCTAACCTAAGCCTAAGTAATCTAAACCATTACAAAAAAAAATGGCCAGTGTGTCAGGCACGCTTCCATCTGGTACTGGTATGGATCAGTTGAGATAAGACCGTTTTTAAGGGGTCATCTGATAGTTTTCCTTGTGAATAGTTAGATATCTTTAATCGAAACATTACGGTACATTTTTATTTTGGTCGTAGCAGGTTCGCAAATCGGTTCGGTTAGTAGGTAGCAAAGGATCAAGATTGATCTTTCGTTAAGTAGATCACTTCTTGGTTGGATGTGGATGTGGAGAAAGGTCAGGGCTGCTCGGTGGTCATGACGTCGAATCTTGTGAGCGCACCAATTATAATTGAAAAGTGAATGCTTGTCGAGTTGGTTCTTCCTCGTGCCAAGAGTGCGGATATATAGGTTTAGTTAATAAGGCTAATATATATATTATACTTATAGGAGACGGGACAAGAAAGTAACGCACCTGGTGTTAAGTGTACTCTTGCCTATGACAAAGCCTTACTGCGTAGGTCACATCCACAGAGAACATAGCCTATACATGGTACTGCATTGTGCCCGTCAATTTGAGGCTTAAAGGTGTTAAGCCTCGCGTGCCCGTAATTTCACAGGCAACCATACATTTCAAACCGGAACACAGCAATGCTGCCTGGCGACTGAAATAGGTATGGTGGTAGTACTTCCCAGGCAAGCCCTTTCACAAGGGGCTCTATTACTCTTATCATAAGGGGCTCTACTCCTCTTAAAATACGCACAAAGTATAAAACTACCTAAAGTTTTGATTTAAATATAACAGTGTCATTATGACAGATTATCTAAAAATAAACCGAATAGTATGAACTCCAAAATAAGGGCTTGCCTGGGAAGTACTACCACCATACCTATTTCAGTCGCCAGGCAGCATTGCTGTGTTCCGGTTTGAAACGTATGGTTGCCTGTGAAATTACGGGCACGCGAGGCTTATCACCTTTAAGCCTCAAATTGACGGGCACAATGCAGTACCATGTATAGGCTATGTTCTTTGTGGATGTGACCTACACAGTAAGGCATTATTATAGGCAAGAGATGCACTTAACTAAAACTAAGCTACTTGCTTGTTACGTCTTCTAGTAGTATATTAAAAAATATGCACATTTTCAGTAAATTTAATAATTTAGCAAAGTGCAATTACCGTTTGCCGCAATATTTAGAGAATTTAACAACATTTTGCGATTCTATGCAACATTCTGATGTTAGAATGTTAATGTTATATGTCATGTTATAATTGGAAGATAAATGCCGTGACAATTAAGGTTTTAAACATAATTATGCTTAAAACATTATTTAGAAATAAGTAAATACCCATATAAGCACATGATTATCTTTGTGTTAGATATGCGCGTGTATTTAGGTCTAAGGTTGCAGGGTGATGAGTTAATTTCATACTTAGTTTTTATTTGCATAGTTGTAGCTAATTGTAAAGTTCTCACATTATATACATCATATGGGATAATGTATAGTAAAGCCGGGTAATTTTAAAAGTTATTGTTTCACTTTTAAAGAACCTATGAGCATAGATCACTCTATGTCTAGACTTTTTAATTTCAGCTCACGTGCGTCCACTGCTGAATATAGGGCCTCCCCTCAACCGACGTAGCGTCGGGTTATAGCGATTCTGAGCTAACTCCATCCAATGACTCACCGCGACAGTCACAATGTCGTGAATTTAAAAAGGCACACGATAATGGAAGTAAATTGAAACCAAGCCATTTTCATACAGTATCTATTTAATCAGGGATCTGCATGAGTGAAAGCGTCGCATGCGCGCGCGCATCTAAATACTTTGCTAATTGGCGTTATGTGTAAATACACTGTTGATTGTTTTGGTTAATGCTATTTATTTGTCTTAATATAATTGACGAGATCAATATGACGAGCTAAAGAATCTGTATTGACATTTGTGGCGATGGATGGAGGAGGCCAGCTGTTGACGTATGAGGGCTAAATTAATAATAATGTGAATTTTGATCTAAGCTGCTTTTAGCAAGAAAGTAGGTATCTATCATCTAGCGCTTTTACTAACATTCAAACTCACAACGCAACATTCTCAAATTGAATGAAAGACGCTCAACTTAAAACGCTAAATATATATATTAAAAACCGTCCAGTAGCCTGACTAAATGACTAATCGACGCATAGTCCGAACCAGAGGCCCTAGACACTTGACATTTTCGGGGTACCTTCCTTTTGTAGTGAAGAGGCGCACAAGAAATTCCCACAGGGCTACGGGAACGAAATCCCAAACGTTTCACCGCACTTGTACCGAATATTTTCGGAGCCCAAGATTTCATCTACTTGCAGCTAAATCAAAACCCAAGTGAATAATCCCGATAAGTTATGACATAAACCACAGACACTGCAAAGCTAAATCCATTCAGACAAGAACACAGACGGCAAGACACGGTTATGTCAACGATTCACATTCACATAACGAACAATGAACTAATAACTATAAAATGAATAGAGTCATTCGATAACAAATAAAACAAGGTGCGAATACATATTGTGAAAAGTAATGGTAATGTTTCATGAAGATTCGTTGTACAACTTCGTTCCGTTTAACTCATTGGATTTCCCAAAATCTTTTAGAATGGCACCCCTATACCGCAAAATTAAGAATTTCACCTTCTTAAATCAGGAAGGGTTTATTCAAGATGACGGCAATATTGACCTAGAAGTGGCGACAGGTCTCAACTTGGTAAACAGGTGCGACCATATGTAATGCTGGGGAAAATTTACAATCAGACCGAGAGTGCATGCTACTGAGATGCGAATGCTAAGATGTATGTAGGGAGGTCCAGGTCAGATCTAAGGTAAGAAATTATTTTATTAGGGAAGTTTGAGAGTGGCGCCAGTTATTGGAAACACGAGGAGTGCATGTTATGATGAGGGATTTTGGCTATTTGGCTAAAAGTCATATGAATATGAGCGTGGTTGGACGAGGAAGGCCGAAGAAGAGTTGATGAATGGATTGTGTGAAAGAGGACATCGGTATGAAAGGTGTAGACACAGAGTTGACGGCTAGTGTGGGAGTGAGTGGAAGAGGAAGACACGTGGTGCCTACACGTAGGGTGAGATAAGGGCAGTGGAATGAGCATGAACTAGGAAGGGTTAGTTCTGCACAGCGAACGCCATCTTCAATTTATAAAATTACATACTTTTTTTCGATATCAAAAGTGTTTTGATTTACTGTAAAAGTTAGATAAAGACAAAATAAGATTTATTTAACACCAGTTGGCACTATTTTCCATATTGCACACAGATAAAAAGTAACCTAACTAACGTACGTATACGTTAAACCTGGTCTAGAATCTGCGAATGATTCAGTTCTCCTTTCAGTTGGTTTAGCTTGAAGGAGGAACAAACATCCTAACACATTTGCATTTATTTGTAATATATAATCTTCTATTATATAAAATCGATTTACCACTGACGTTATAGGTAGGTAGGTATTCATCACGCTAAAGCGGAAACTGTAAGACCTACGGACTTGAAATTTTGCCAGGGTGTTTATTGTGACATGTAGGTGCTCACTAAGAACGGATTTAAGGAAATTCCTCCCCCAAGGGTGAAAAATGAATGGGGTGAAATAGTTTGTATGCAAAATCTTTATTTATGATCCGATTTAATTGAAACTAAATACGTGTATTTGTTATTACTTAGAGATGCAAATTATGTAAAAAAAACTTGGTGATTCTTCCTCTAAAAGGGTGAAATAGGGCAAAAAATGCATATCAAATCTTTATAATTCGATTCAGTTTCAATTTTGTATGTATTACCACCAACCAAACCAAGCACAATATTGTACTCCCCTTGGGGATCGAACCCGGGACCTCTGGATCTGACACTGGTGGGTGGACCACTAGACCACAGAGGTGTTTAAAACAGCCATGGTTATCCAAAACTCTTAACGAGCAGCCACGTGGCTCTTTGACGACCATTACCAGTGGCATTAGGTTCCCGGGACCGACAACGGCTCTCCAAAGCAATCAGGTAATTCTAGCCTAATGTCCGCACGAAACGGCCCAGCGACCAAACCTTATAAAGAAATGCCGCACCCGTGAATCGGACCTAGGACTACTAGACAGGTGCTAGTCTCTAAAGCGCTGAGATTTCCGAAGATTATTTTCTACTGAGTTTTTGCAATTCAACGATACTTATACCTGCTAACAACCAAATAAGCACATGGTTTTTTTACATCAAATACTACAATTAGGATCAGGACATAAGATTTCAGAATTACCGGGACGGGCCGTGTAGAAACTAGGAACCCTGTCGTTCAGTACAAGCTGTATACCAGGTATCTACAGCCATTCCTATTTTCTTATTTCACCGTAGCGAAGCACGGGTGCATTCAGCTAGTATATATATATATATATAATATTGTGCATAATTTAGTTTTTTTTTTTCATGTTTGTTAAAAGTGTTGTCACAAAACTTGCAGAATAGTATATTGGCTTATGTGTTCGTTCATTGCGTTTCGTTAAGACTGAACTTGCCAAACTGTGTCAATATTCTAAGTAAAACTTTCGAGCTGTTACAACTATTTATGTCATCTTTCGATACGCTCTCATAACACATCGTCCATTCCATTCAGGATAAGTACTTATACAAAGGTACCTATATAACCTATTGTGTTTGGTACAGTCAGTGTCAGTTTGTCGGCTAGTAGGTAGGTCCGTCTTCTCACAAGGTCAGAGACAAGTCACAAACTTAACGAAGACACAGAGTTAATGATGTTTCGTGTCAAAGTGCTTTTGCGCGTTTTCAACAAGGTACCTACTAATTTTATGCTTGTTTTATTATAAATGTAGCTAATAATTTGTATTTAATAGTATGAAAACCTATCTAGGATCTATAAATGTTAACAGACAATACAATAATAATTTGGTTTGGTTTTGGTTTGTAATCATAGAGCTGATCTGATGAAGAAGCCAGGAAGTAGATTGTGGAACGGCATAAAAGTTTAAGATTTCTATTACTAATCTTTAATTGAGTATAAACAGGATACTTTTACCAAGCTGTTGATCATATATATATTATACAACAATAAAACAAAGTTTTCCATATGATATGACAAAAAAATATATATCTACAATTTTTATTTTTTTTACGATTGTGAAATAACAATAACATTCGTTTGAAAGTCTGCACAATCTAGAACGGGTGTGATCGATCACCAAAGGTCACAGGTTCGAGTCTCAGCTCGTGACAACTGTGAGGAAATATTTAAATTGTGACTTATATTTTTATCTTTTAGATTGAATGAATCATCTCGCTTAAGTGGAACTCTAGTTCTTGCTATAAATAACACATGTTATAAAACAAGCATTTGTATCATAAATTATTATACCTAGGATTTAAGCAGGAAGTAAAGGAAAAAAAACTAACATTTAATTTCGTTTGATTTCAGGATTGCAGCACATATTATACACAAGGCGTCTTACAAGATAATAGGTAAGTGAATCTTATTTCATTAGTACGTACAGAAAATGTTATATAATTTATTACTGAAAAATACTTAAAAAAAAATATAAATTTATGGGACAGAGAGCGAATGTTATATCCGACAACTAATAAAAATTAAACTTCATAACATTATACAGGCAAACATCTGAACTTCTGCAAAAACATCAAAGGTCAATTTTGCTCGGATAAACCTAGTTTTAGAATAATTTCCGTGATCTCACCGATTGGCGATCGCATAATGACGAGTGATGATGCGCCTGCGCTTGCGCCCATCTTGTGTAACGAGATCACCTAATTCTGGATCTGTGGCCACCGGGGAAATTGATTTGAACTTTGAACAGATGTAAATTACAGAGGTTGAAACTTGAATTACATGGTTTTAAAATTTGATACGATCTTGTACAAACAAACAAATCGAGTAGGTACTTTACTTTTCTGCTTTGTACCAAAGTAGAAGAGTAAAGAAAATATCACCCAACTGTTGAGAAGTCCACCAGTATAGTGATCTTCTCCGGTGAGTCTTCAAGAGTGAAGAGTTTATTTTAAGACAACTATAGGCTACATCGTTTTCTGAATTCCCTCTGAAATCTTGAGCTAGTGGTCAAACGATTGGACTTTACCACAAAAAAATAAAACATATTTTTTTATTTAAGAACGTGTATAATAAATATATAAATACGTGCGAATTTTCTATCTGACAAATTTAGCTATTTTTGTCTTCATAAATAAATTAATACATCATCTTGTCCCAAAGTATAAATATAACAAAAAACTTGACATGTTCTATAGATCGTGTACCTACTTGTATTATATTCGAGAATTTTATACCAACAGTATAAAGTTAACGAGCTTTGTACACATAAAAATGCGATCAAAACTGCCAATTATAACATCAGTACATCTGATCCCGCTGTCTGTTTGTTACGATGTCTAATTACTATGTTTTGTGCGTTGTGTAATGCCGAATGATGATCTGTGTCGTCTGTACGTGAAGCCTATTGAGGCGTCAGTGTAACTAGGAGCAGCAAACACCGCGACAGTACCTTCAGATAACTAGACAGCATCTGACGTAAGAAGTATCTTATTTTACGAAATATCCAAGATCTGCTAGAAATATTATATTGCTCTTTGGATTATCGTTTTCGGATGTATTCCGAAGTATTTAGGCTTAAGAATTGGTTCCTCCAACTCTGCCCACGGATGTCGTAAAGCTGTCTGAGGGATCTCCGCTGAAATCAATTATTTTTACAAACCCACGATATTTCGTGCACTATATAATACCCACCTTTTACAACACTCGGTTTAGTAACTGGACTATTTCAATTGGATTAATCATTTAGTTTAAATGCTACAGATATTGACATTTCATTTATAATCAAGGCTCTAAATACCAGCAGATCGCACTCGAAATATAATTAAATTAATTGAGGTCAATGTGATCTCACGACATTTTGAATACTAGATCGATATCATCATCATCTGAACATCGTAGAAGCGACCTAGTCAAGCAGATATACAATTAAGCTAATAATTTACAAGGGAAGCTGGGTTACCTTATAACCGTTATCTAGTTGATAAAATAGAAATAGCCAACTAAATAGGCTAACAATAGGCATTTTTTTATCTTCTCTCGAGTATAATTCCAATTCGAAAGTAGGTATCTCTGTTTGTGTATTTGTTAGTTCTTTCCACGGCTGAATATTTAACAATCACTTAAGAACAGATAATAAAAAAAAAAAAAAAATAGTGGCCGTGGCGGTCGCGGCTAAACGTCGACCCATGGAGCTCAGCCCGTGGATTTCGTAAAGTATGTCTAAGGGAATCAGAAGACTGGCAGTAGCTCCCCTCTTTGTGATTTCAAGCAACAACTGCGATCGCCAATCCGCGTGCCAAGTGTGGTGATTAACGCATAACCTCCCGCTTTGGAGGTAGCTGGCAATGTGCATGTATATGCGATGTGAAATATGGCATTGAAAAGGGTAATACAAAATCTAGTCAATCACTAGATATCAACAACCCAACTATGAGAAGCTGAAAAAACGTGTTTGTGTGGACTGAGTGACCACATGTTTTTTTCTTGAGTACTAGATGGCGCTATATGAAAATATGAAATTAATGTCATGTAATATTTATTTATTAATTTAGTCGTTTTTGTATGCAGTAATTTGCTTAGTAAAAGTTATACAGTCTTCATTTCCATCCCGTGAGAATTTTTAAAATACACTACACTATATAGTGTTAGGTAGCCCTGAAAATTTCAAGTCTCTAGGACCTCTGGTATGTACTGTGCGTTGATTGTCAGTCAGTCAGTCAGTCTGCTTCACGCAGATTTTTAACATTGAAATGTATTAAATATCCGTAGGACTGTACCTAGAATCGGTATTGTTGTACCCATTTTTCCTTTCAGTTTTTATTTTCATAAAGACATGTATTATTTCGCACCCCCTATTCCAATATTATAAAGTTCAATGTGTGTTAAGGCAAAAGAGCCCGCTCTCCTTACACCATGAGGGCGTGAAATAATGGTGTTCCAAATCTGATAGCGCCATGATCTGCATAATAACAGCACCACATACAGCATTGTTTCCGATAACTACCGTGTAATGTATATGTATGTATGTCTGGCTGTATGTTGTATGGAAACTTGTTGCTCAATCACGAAAGTTCAAGGACGCAAAAATAACATTACGTAGAGGTGGTAAATAAAGTGTAGCAGATAAAAATAACATTTGAACGTTCGAAACTCTTATTTTATATCGGAGAAAAGTATTAAAGTATGAATTTGTTTTTTTACAAAACTAAGTATCTAGCCCAAAACTAAGCCAAGATTTTGTTATAGGAACAAGATTACAGAGAATAAAGTTTTTTAAATATTTTATTTTTGTAAATGCGTACTAATATAAAACCCAAACACAGAATAAACATCAATATGCATCACACAAATGTTTGTCACGGGTAGGAATCGAAACCACAACTTACAGTGCAGGAGGCAGAGCTAGTACCAACTGAGCTGCGAGGTCAGTAACCCATACTAGGTACCACAGAATTACATTAGTGCTAGTATACCTACGTGACACTGAACAGTTTACTTTACTGACTTTAGATTAAATTAAATTAAATATTTAGTTTAAATTAAATTTGGTAAAGGCCCTTTTAAGTTTTTACATATTTTCTCTACTGTCCTCGTTTGCAACTTTCGTTGAACACATACTAATAATTTACGTAGAGTCATTTCATGCATTCGTTAGACGATGGTAAGTACTGAATTGTCCATCTGCTGTTAATATTTTACGTGACAAAAGCGTGGGACTGCACCAAACTTCGAAAATGTCGCATTCTCTGACTATATATCTGGCCTTAATGCTCAGTTGGTAGAGCAGTGGTTACTACACTTTGGATTGTAGGATCGTTATATACCCGGTACAAACAATTGTTACACATAATTAACACCCTTATCACGTATAAAAACACTTCGCAATCTAGTGCCCATAAAATATGCTTTGCATTGTTTGGGGCTAGACGTGGTTATACAAAAAATACCAGTAAGAATAAGAAATAAGTGCATAAAATGAAACCTCCGTAGTGATTGATACATTTTATAAAATCTCATCTATAGGTACCGATGATAATTCTGTTACAGTTTTTTTGGCAACGGTACTTTGCACCGGCCGAGATTGCAAAGGCCATCTTCCCATGACGTTAACGACTTGCAACTAAATCTGGGCCCAATTACGATCATTGTCTCCTTGAGCTGTCCAAATATCGGAACCTGAGCCGAACACGGCCTGCATGAAAAAAAATATGTTAAGGTGGAGTGATGGGCTGATGACTGCTTACCCCACAGCCACATTATGCAATGTGTGGTTTTTAAGGTTCCGTCCCCATAGGATGCCAAGTCAACGGAACCCTATTACTAAGCCTCGGCTGTCCGCCCGTCTGTCTGTTAGGGCTGTATCTCATTAAATAAAATAAATAAATAAACCGTAATAATTAGACAGTTGAAAGTTTCATAGAGAGGCTATTTCTATTGCCACTATAAAAACAAATAATTAAAACAATTGAGGTACCTACCTAATAGATCCATAGGTCATACGAATTTTCATGTAGGTACATAGTTTTAATTGATATTAATTGTTTGTGAACATAATAATATAACATATATTATACAGTAATGAATGCAGCGGGCAGCAAAAGAGGCATTGGTGGACGAACGTATAAAGAATTTTTTTTTTCGCGTTAAAGCGTTCATTTGTTTCATTTTCAATAAACTGCTTTCTATTTGTAAACCAGTTCGTAATTTAAATAAAACCTTTGATATGTTACCTCCTCTTTCGGAGTAAAAGATCGTTTCATTTTTAAATTACACGACAGGTATGAATTTACTTTGTAATGTATGTGGCCGCCGACAGATATGGATTTTCACACAACTTTTGCCGGCCACTGCTCGCATGTATTTGGCTAGTACAGTAATTTCGATTTATCTCTAAGAAGGTTGTCAAAATATTGCTTTAATTTCCAAGCATGCTTGAGAAAAACATATTTAAGTTTAAAAAATAAAAAAAACATTAGGTAGTTTAAAAAGTATTTGTTTTTCTTGAAATGTGGGACCTCAATAGGCGCCGCACTTGACCTGTTTATTTTATTTAATGCTTTTAATTGTAAATATCCTATATTTTACAAAGTTCTTTATAATACTGAAAATGTTGACATTACCGAGTGTTCGAGGCGCTCCTACGGTAGAAACAAATGAGTATGGTATTTCATTCAGTATTTTCCACAACACAGGAATAGGTAATTCTCACGGCACACGCATCGCAAGTTTACTAATGAGCCACAAGGAACCGTTTCAACCATGTTTCAACACGCCGCCGCCGCCGCCGCCGCCGTCGACACAAAGATGGACGGCTTCCAAATTATTTGTACATTTATTGCTTCATGTTATCTGGCAAACACCAGAAGTCATACCACCTATACCTACGGATGGATGATCGTGCAGTAATGGCGACAACCTGCAAGAGTAGGACGTATATTATTGAGGCCTTCATTTTTTGTCAACGGACAGCGATTTCTCTGGAGGGCATGGTAAAATGTTCGATACCTGGGCTATTGTTACACAGACCCCGAGACGAGAGACCCTATTAACGGTTAAGGGTTAGCAACATCTTACTCTCAACCGATTACATTGCCGTGGGTGTCGCGGCTTGGGAATAGACCTCGCCATTAGACCCATGGATGTCGTAAAAGCCGACTAAGGATCCAACTCAACTGAAAAAGAGCACTTTCCTTCCGTCTCTGTCCAGCAGTGGACATTAATGGGCTGTTGATGTGAAGCGACGTCTTGGTAACTTACACATTTACATTTGTTTCTTCTCTAATCTCTTCGCTTTTTCCATTGTCCAGTATTGTCCAAGTTTGATACGAGACGATACAAGAAAGACCCGTTATATAGGTACTTGTATACACGAGCATGTGTCGTATGAATTAATTAATCGTACCTACCAGAGGTAATAAAAATATGGGATATTTATTTTCTATAGGAATACCTAATACATAGCATTACAGTTGTTCTTGTAAGGGAATGACGTCATACCTGGGTAGGTGTCTCTAACCAGGGAAGGGTTTCCCTGGTTAGAGAGTAAGGTACGATTGGTAGGAGATAGTTGCGTCGCGTCCTACCGTCATCTTGTAATTAGCCCAACAATGTGAATCCGCTATCAGTGTCCCAATAAGTGGATCGCTGCGATTCTCACGAGATGGCGCTCGCTTATATAACCCGTCGCGTGCGCAGGAACCTCGCTTCAGCTATGTGTTGGCTATTTTTGGGTCGTGTGAAGTTTCATTATGGTAAAAAGGCGAGAGATTGAACAATTGATGATGTTTGATTTAATCATGCTAAAAAATTGTAAAGAGCCTTGAGTAAGAGCTTTTGTGGTTGCGTCATGATCACAGACTACAACTACAAGACTTAGGCCTCCTCCAAATCTATCGGTATACTTACATTATAAGACTAGCTTTTACTCGTGACTTCGTCCGTGTATTGGTTTTTTGAAATAGGTGCAAGTATTATATTATAAATATATATACTTGTTGAATATCTGGATAAATTTGACCGATTAGCTCCTACATGGTGTGCAGACACGCACACCGAGGATTCTGACCCACATGCCCAGGCAAAAAATGCAGGCATTTTGAAGTCTTAGTGCCGTTCCGACTCACTTTTAGACCGGATTTTATTATTCATTTATTTATTAACCACAAAGTAAGCACTATACTTACACCAACTTTGTTATTATACAGGTCGAAAATAACAATTTATAGAAACGTTTCATGTATGGGAACCCCCTATTTTTTTTTTGTTATTAGATGGTGCCATAACTATGCCTTAGCATAACTTTGAACCCCATTTTGAACCCTAAGGGTGTGAATTTTCTAAATTCCTTTCTTAGCAGGCGTTTACACACCAAGACAAACATGCCCTTGAAATATCAAGTCTGTACGCCCAGCGGCTTAGACTGTGCGTTGTATCTAGTTGAATCAGTCAGTCTGACCTGAGTGACTAGGTCAGGACTTGTCCTTTTATGCATAAGAAGATGTATCAAGTTGTCAAGTTACATTAGTCAAGTGTCATAAATACAGATACGTCAACAGGCCATTTATCTAGTGGTTAATTGGATATTGGACAGAGCCTCCTCCAAAAACGGGAGGGTTTGGCCATAATCTTCATAACCACACTTGGCAGGCGGGTTGGTGACCACAGTAAAGGTGGTATGTAACATACAGCAGGAAGCTGCCGCTTCCTCTGGTGAGATCCCTTAAATCGGCTTTTATGACATCCGTGGGCTGAGTTGGAGGGGGTCGATTCTTAAGCCGCGACTGCTACGGCCGGGTAAATAAAAAAAATATTTGTCGTTGAATGCTACCCCCTGCCCTTCAATTATTGAAAAAACAAAAAAAATATGAATCACGTTCTTATCTATTTCATATGAGGAATCTATAATGATAATTTTGACCTTTAATCATGCACGGTTTCAGAGTCAGGGCATACTTTTAATGAAAACATTCAACCCCTTTTTGAACCTTCGGGGATTTCAAAAATTCGTACCCCTTAGTGTACGAATTTTCAAAATCCCCTTCTTAGCGCTCATTTCCGCATCAAGACAAACATACCCTCCAAATTTCATGTCTCTACGATTAACCGTTTAGGCTGTGCGTTGTTATCAGTGAGTCAGTTAGCATTTTATATTAGTATCTTTATATAAGGTTAACTAGCTTTTGCTCGCGGCTTCGCTCGCGTTAAGAAGTATTATTATTAATTAGGTATAGTTTTTGCAGCTTTACTTTTGTCAAGCGTGTGTAAAAAATTAGGGCCTACAAAACTTAAAAACGACAGTACATTCTTCAACTTTTCCATTAACGTTCAGATTTTCTGTAGCCATTTGAAAAAGTCTAACCAACAAAACCTATATTTAAACCAAACGAAAACAAAACAAATGCCAAATACAAAGCAGAGTCTATAACCATAACTACTAAACCGAAACAAAACAAATGCAAAATCTCAAAATCCTTTCTTAGGGGATGCCTACGTCATGGTAGCTTTATGCAAAGACTCAGCCCGATTGGTTGTCGGTGGTGGGATTGGTGTCAATTTTAACAAAGTTTCATACAAACTTTCATCCCCTATTTTATCCCCTTGGGGGTAGAATTAATCAAAATCCTATCTTAGCGGATGCCTACGTCATAATATCTACCTGCATGCCAAGTTTCAGCCCGATCCGTCAAGTGGTTTGGGCTGTGCGTTGATAGATCACTATGTCAGTCAGTCAGTCACCTTTTAGTTATATATATTTAGAGAAGAGATAGAGAAGAAGAGAATATATAAGATAAGATAAGATAATATTAGGCTTATTTAGGTCAGCGAAGGGTAGAGGCGAAATAATGAAGTCTACACAATCGAACATTTACAAGGTATGGGTTGTAGTCTGCCGTACGTCTACTAGTACGGTGATGGAATCCCGTTGAGAATTTGGCTAAGGTAGGTCCTCCGCTTGGCAAACGGATTTGTGATGCACACCCTTGTTGTCTTAGTGGGTTTCTTCACTTGATATTTTAATTGGTCACAACATCATTCCAAAACGAATACCATTAATGCACATTCAGGAATTAGGTCATATATTTCAATAGTGTAACTAAAAATCACGAGCACCTCTAAAATTGATCCAAATCGGAGTATCGTAACAGTATTATGACAAATGGTTGTCTCGGCGTAACCTACTGCCTACGAACTGTACTCGGATGTTATAAAACATGATGTTAGATGTTACGATTGGCGCCGCCTATTGTTGGTTTTGTGTTCTGTTTTTGGGGGGAAAGGATGGAACTGTGTTTACGAGAAGTTTACTTTAGTTTAGCTATTGGTTTATACATATTTGGGCAGGCGGGTTGGAGATTGCCGTCAGTTTAATACTTGCTTACATAAACAATATTAATCATAAATATTACAGGACATTTTACACACCTTTCATCTAGCCTCAAACTTAGCAAAGCTTGTGATATGATAACTAAATTACAGATAGAATTAATATAACAGTACAATCACTTATCATACATACATACACCCACATTAACAGCCCGTTAGTGTCAGCTGCTGGATATACCTCCAAAGCTGGAGGTTTTTCCCTAAATAACCACGCTTGGATCGCAGTAAAGGTGAAGATAATACACAGAAGGAAGTTACTGCCCTTCTTGTGGCGAGATCTTTTTTTATTTTGTATAAACCTAACACAGAATAAACATTTACCTTTGTTCATCATACAAATGTTTGTCTCCAGTGGTAGTGGAACCCACAACCTCCAGCGCACAGAGGGCAGGGATAATATACCAATACTGTATGCTGGTGTCCATCTTCTGGAATACAGAGGTCTCAGCTAGATGCTAAGTGACATGTTTTATTTGATGCATTTTTTCTCCGTCGCTCACGATTCCAATCATGCTCCAATCAGAGTATTGATGTACTTTCTGGGTAAGCTCGCTCCATCTCAGACCTGATGCTTGCCTACCCATTTTGTTTTAAAAGTCCACAGAGGCTTCGTCACGATGCGACTAGGCCATGTGTCATGTGCCAGAGCATACGCCGAGCACTGCAGCTCCTTGAGAACGTAATCCTACATAACTTATCCAATGTAAATGCAAGAATGCCGCGAAATACGTACATTTAGCAAGTCTCCCACGACGCCAGCGCAACCCCGCACAATGCCTACCGTTAATTAATGTTATGACATTACAATATTATTTTTCGAGTATGCGACTAATATCGGTCAAGTACAGCCAATTATAATTATGAATTGTGCGGTTAGATCACTTCATCGCTATCTTAACGTTGCTATCTTTACGTTCTGTTCTGACTGGAAGAGTCACACCTATGCTATGTACGAGTATACAATGTTTTGAGCTGGTTGGTTTAAAAAAAAATTAAATTCGACACTAAATACTATCATTAAATCTGACTTTCTTTTCGAAAACCTGAAGTAATGATCTGAAATATTCCTCGCAATTTGTGATTCGAATGAGATCGACAAAGATATCGACCCGACAATTAGATCACGTCGCCGTCGCATCAGCTCCAGGTAGCGTCAGCAAATTCTTGTAACTAGCGAATTTGATATCATAATCATCTACCTGTTACCTACACGAGGTGGGATGGGATCGGCACGACCTGTCTTCATTCTCCACATCAAGGCCATGTTGCATGAGTTTTGGCAGAAATTTTAAGGGACGGTTTGCGACCGTCGATCTTGGTTGTGTGGGATGAGGATAGGGATATAATAGATAAGGAATTTCCATAATATGTATATCTTTAATGAATTACAATTAAGGACTGGCCATAAAGTCGCTTCAGAGAAAATGAATGTTGATTTTCCTTCAGAACACTTGACAAACATTTAACCGCGATGTTATCAACTCAAGATAATATCTAAGAATGAGTCAAGTTAACGAAATTGACAAATAAGCAAAACAAGCTCAGTTGTCTGCGAACGGTACAAATGTAAGTAGTAAAAATCCATGTCGTTATCGACATTATGTAAAGATGCGTCGGCGACTGACTTTCAAATAGAAAGGATCATGTTCAGACTTACTCGTAGATCGCTGGGCGGAGCGCGAGCGATGAGCAGACAGCTTTTAAGTGCTTTCAACTGCGTACGAAGCGAAACATAATACTTATGTAAAAAAATAAAATGTTGTTCTTGCGGAGAGCCAAGAGCCCTACCCGTTTATCTTATTTAACTTCAAGTTTCAAGGTCAAGATCTGATCCATATTAAATAAAATCATCCGGCCAATTGCGGACTCGCACACCGAGGATTCCGACCTATGGCAAAAAATCACGTCCTTCTTTCATTTTAAATATTTGTTGCTATAGCGGCAATAGAAATACACAGTCTGTGAATGGCGTGGCGGTCGCGGCGTATGAACCGACACCGCCAACTCAGCCCTTTGTTGTCATAACAACCGACTGAGGGATCTCACCAGGAGATGGGCAGTAGCTACCATCTGTGTATTATCTACACCCTGACTGCGATCACCAATCCTTCTGCCAAGCGTGACGATTATGGCAAAACCCTTCAGCTTTGGAGGAGGTATTTGTATTTTTTTTTTCGGAAAGTTTATACCTACGTATACCAATCAGATTACGCAGTCATCTCCGCTTCTGCGAGACGAACTCGTAGACATCAGATTTGACCTCCTAGGATCAGGGGAACATGCGTAATCACTAAAGCTTAAACCTCTTTTTGCTCAAAAGTCTAAAAGGAAAAGTAAAAGAGGATAGCATTGGTTATTGCATGGTTATAAGGGCGCGCGAGGTCTTCTGTTCTTACAGAACCACTAGTAATAGATAGGGTCCCGTTGGCACCTTTTGGGTATAGAATCCCAAAAGGATACTAAAGTGATTTATCACTTAATACTTATTTTTGCTTGGACCACAAGCCAACGGTATCTCACCACGTTCTTTATCGAAGCATCTACAGCTACATTCATCGTCTGCGCGTAATAAGTCATAAGGTAGGTAGGTACATGCCATGATCTATTATCAGCTTTCTTTTCATTGTCAGACAGACAGACCCCGGTTGTACATAATAACATGATTATTGGATGTCATTATGGTAGATCCACTTTTGCTTTTGTTCTAACTGCTTTGACTCAATCGACGGAAGTAGGTAAGTACCTACCTATCTAACTTCTTTACATCTCAGTAGAGTAGATACTTTTCTACAAGCGTCCTACGCTTTTAGAATGTAGAACAAACTTAGATACCTAAATTGAATCTTAAATAATAATGGATGTCAGACGGACGTCAATAACGCTGTCATCAACTCTGAACTCATTTGAGGTAATTTTACATTTCCACAAAATGTGTAAATAAAACAAGTTTTTGGGTTGGGTGACTAGTCTATCACTTCAAGTGCTCTGCTCCAGGCAACGGAGTTGATGACATATAGTCAAAGATTTCTGTCCCTAGGTAGGTGCCTTTAATCGGCAGCTTCTGGTAAAGCACGCTCCAATGTAGACCACACCCTCGACCAGGTGATGCCCAGGCAAGCCTCAAGAAGCCTCGGAAAACATGTTCATGATATTCATAATTCTGATGATGATTCTGACTCATCTTCAAGCAAATGTATGCTTATCCTCGGCAGGCCGGTAAGAGGTTGATGTTCATTTCGGAATAGCTTGTCCTATTCAAATGAAATTTTGCAGGTATTATATAATTGTTCTCTACTTCGATTTTGATTGTGTTTTTAGAAAATATAGAGTGGGTGACCCTAAATTATCCTGATCCTATTAAACCTGAAAATTTTCTAAAGAATGGACATGCCATTTTTAAATGAACTACAAACAACGTTTGTACTAGAGAGCCACAATCAGCGGAACTCCGGGGCTATCTTCAGCTACTTCTTTGACCTCTCTGGTAAGCGTCTCTGGCCGTCAGCGTTACGTTTCAATCGATGCGTGAATAGAAACAAATGAAGCTGTAAAACGTGCGTATTATTAATTCAAACGTTCACTCCACTTAAGCTCCAAATACACCAATTTGCCAATACAAATTACGGCACTTAGTCCTAACCTTCGCTCACCTGCACTGTATTGTGACTTTACCATGAGTTTTTGCGAACTCGCTAGCGTCTACAATGGAAAAATTATATCAAATCCAATTTACATCGCCTCTAGCGGCTAAATAGAACCTTCATGAAATGTATATAATAGTCAACTGTAGGTATTTGTTATTTACTTTTTTAATGTAGTTATTTAATTAAAAAAATATAACAGACTTTTCGGCTCACGACTTTTTTTCTTTAGTAAATTTAACTCACCTACTCACGTACCACAATATACCTACAATAACAAAAATAAAAAAGTAAAATGCTCACTCCGCGAGCGAGCCGGAAACTCAATGACTACTAGAGTGAGACCGGCCATACTTTACCGTTCACTTCGGCAAACTACTAAAGTCACGTCAGAAGATTTTACTGCAGGAACTCATGGTCTGGCCACTGTACACTGAGTTGCAATGGAACACAATGAAAGGTTGTTTTCTATCTCGTTTCGGTGCCTGTGCCGATAGTGATCGCATCCTCTCGATATTGTAAACCAACTAAATAGAGTGTGACGTTTATTTGCACTGCAGTGTAATTAACGAAAAGGTTGCCTTAGTGTGAATGTAGTTGGTGACGCGTTTACAATGTTTTGTGGTTTATCAAAGACCACACACACACACACACACACACACACACACACACACACACACACACACACACACACAGCACAGGGTTAAAAAAAATAACTAGTCCGAAAAAAACTAACTAGCTCGAGGTTGTTGCCTTCATTTAATTTCATTTATTTCCACCAAAGGTACACAAAAGTTACACTTAGTTTCGTTCAATCACATCAATATAATCATCATTCTTGTGTGCTGGTCGCGATTCCGAACAGGTCCTAAAAAACCTACTGAATTAAGGATAATTAATAATGATTTTATATTTTGGTTTTGGATACTTATGTGCCATATTCCTAAAAACTTAAACTACTAACTCAGAAAATACGATTCTAGCATTACATCTTTGATTGATGTCTCTTCGACTCATGATGAAGTGTCTTTAGCTAGCATATTTTAGGGCGTTTCCTATAACATGCCTGACATACTTGCCCAGGCAAGCCTCGAAGTCAACAGCTGACCCATCGTGAATAAAAAACAATTTGCAACCGCACCAATAATTTCGGTATCTTAAGTACCTACACTATTTCCGATCTGAGTTCATAGTTAAAGATGCGATGCGATGTTATAATTGTGACGCTAGAAAGCAAGGACGACACAGTGGTACGTTTGGATACGATAAGATACGTTTGAAGGCGTTTCTGGTCACATAAACAGCCCACTATCGTCCACCGCTGGACAGAGCCGCCTCCAAAGCTGAAGGGTTTTGCCGTAATCACCACAATTGGCAAGCGGATAGATGATTCCGGTAATGGTGTAGATAGTATACAGAAGGAAGCAGCTGCCCTTTTGGTGAGATCCCTTAGTCGGCTTTAACGATATCAATGGGCTGAGTTGGAGGGGCCCATTCTTGAGCCGCTACCGCCATGGCAATCTCAAGTTTTCTGGACAAGTATACATTCATTATTAGTACCCTTAGGTACCTATATTAGCCTGTGGATGCCACCAGCAGGTAAACAGCAGCATCCTCCGGAGTCACCACCTCATACTATCACTGCAATCAGCTGTCCTGGAAACACTTGCCTCCTGTAATAAGTCTAGCAAGATAATAACAGCTGGCCTCACCTCACAGCTCTGGTGGTAATAGCTCTGCTTACCGCGCCGGAGGTTGTGAGCTTGATTCCTATCCGGAACAAATGTGTGATGAATACAGTAAAATGTATCCGGTGGCCATCTTCGGCAACGTCTGTCAAGTACTCCGGCCATTTCAGAACTGACAGACGAATGATAACTCTACGATTGAAAGGCTAAATGATGCCATGTGTGTCGTACTGATGTCACATGATGTAAATAGACCTTAAAATTTTGATCGGAAGTGAAGTATTTTCTCAAACTTCCGGCCAGTTTTAGGTGTGATAACCTTTAGATGCTCGCTCAGCACAACGTTCCCAATCCTGTGCCATGCATTGTATCGTGGTACCATGTGACGTAGCCACTTTTGGAACGGCCTAACGGACTATAAGACTTTGATAATAAAAAATAGAAAATAACAATTTCAGTTTTTCGCTTGGGTGTGGGCTAGATGGCGTTGTGTTATATGTCGAGCAATAGGTTGACTTATTTTTTATAAGAATAATTATAAACAATTTACTTGAATGACCCGCGGCACTCACTCATGGCAAATGTAATGCCATCACATCACCTAAATATGTTTGTCATTTTATCGGATTAAAACACCCAAAGCGTACCTATCCTGGCACAACAGTCTATAACTAGCGCAATTCTAAGAGTCACGACTTTTGAAATTGTATTATTGGAGCAAGAGTACTTGTATTAGCTATAATAGAGCAATTATGCCACATGTGGGGTTAAACATCTTTAAGTCTTAAATTATCCTATTACAGCTTCAAAATACGTATCGCGCATTCTCTACCCTGTTAGTCTCTGTGGTCTGGTGGTTCACCCATCGGTATCAGACTCAGAAGTACCGGGTTCGAGCCCCAGGGTACAAAACAGGGGACTCAAACAAAGTCCTACCAACCAAACCAAGCACAATATTTTACTCCCCCTGGGAATCGAACCCGGGGCCTCTGGATCAAACACTGGTGGGCAAACCAGTATATAATCATTTAGCAAAACATGGTTAAGTGTAATGTAACACTGTTAACAGTTTAAGTCCAGCCATGGTCTCTCTTCGGCATGAAGTTTAAGCAATCTTCATCTAATAAATGGCCATAATCAATCTAAAATATTAAAGTCGAAATGTGTTATGTTCCCTATGAACTCCAAAATGGTCGGACCGGTTTTGACGTATCTTTTACTGGCAGATATATGTTATCTTAAGGAGTATAATATACATCACTTTTATTACAGAAAAATAATAAATAGAATAATGTAGTGATGCTGCTACTTCGAAGAACACACCAACAAAGTGTCTCCCTTTCAATATAAACTGAAACGTGACATTAGGCATACTCTTTATCATGTTTTCTATAATGATACAAACAAAACATAAAATAACTCATTCGCCAACGCAAGCTAGATGGGAACTAAGTTTTTAGCAGATATACTTAATGTCATAAAGATTTATAAAATGACAATTTAAAAGAAGACCCGGTCCCCGGTTGTTTACCGGGACTACCCGGGAGTTATTTATTTATTTCTTACACTTGTATTAAATATAAATACAGGTCAATAAAATACAGGCTTTATTTTAGAGTTATTATTTAATTTAAAATTAAATAGAGCCTAGGTGCCATGGAGAATAAACTTTCGGAACCCAGTCGTTTAAAGTCAAATTGTTGGATTAATTAGGTTCCTACTTGTACCTACACAAGTAATAGTTAATTTACATAACCAGATGACGGATGTAAGCAAATGTTCCAGCAACGTTGAGACGCTTCCTGCGCGCTCTTGTACGAGTTAATTGCTTTTTTCATACGTTTTGTCTATTTAATTGTGCGTGGCGGATTATACGGAAGCTGTTATGTCATTGTTTATTTTGTATATGAAATTAATGGTACCTACAGGGTGTCCCATAGACAATTCAACAAATTTAAGATGCTTATGAATAAATCCGGATTTTCGAATATCCAAATTTTAGTTGAAAAAAACATTTCGCACCATCCAACCGAATGTGTCTAACTTAATACTACACCAAAATATCCGGAGCAGGAGTTTTAATTCAGTTACTCGTTGCTTACTTTGCATTTTAAGCCCTAATTTTGTAGAGTTGCAATTTGTTTGAAAAGCAGTTTTAAAATAATACATGTTGCTTACTTTTATTAAGCATCGCATGTCAAAATATGTCACTATTATCGCAGTGCGTAAGATATCCTATCCTAAAAGAGCAAAGCTGTTTTTCATTAACATATGAGACACAATAATCGAAATTAAACATAGTTAGACAACTTTGTACCTCGGTACATCAATTGCTAGAAAATGTAGCGCGCTTAAATCTTTTGTATGATAAGTTCAAGCAATTCACAAGTGATAAACAAACTACTAAAGAGGTTTCAATGACTTCGAACATGTTAGTTAGTAGAACATTTTAATTAAATCATTAGTGAATAATAAGTTTTAAAATCTATATTTCAAAAATATCAGCTTAATAATTTAACCGCATCCTGTGGTCCAGTGGTTCAACCCACCGATTTCAGATCCAGAGGTCCCGGGTTCTATTCTATATTGCTCTCCCTGGGGAGCTATATTGAGCTTGGTTTGGTTGGTGGTAGGATTTTGTATAATTCCGCCTGTCTAGCTACCACCATCTTACCTAATTCTGTCGCCATAATCACAATTCTTAAAAATGTGTTCCACATTTAGAGGTAAGATAGCCATCTTATTTTATTTTTTTAATATACATTTTTTATTTACGTATATGGAATAAAACATACAAATACAATCATCTGAACAAACTTGAGATTTTATAATATTAGTGTGGTTTATGCTGTAGGTTCCGCGTATGTATGACGTGCTATAACAAACAATAAAATTAGAAAAATGTGTTACAATAGGTACCCATAACCTAACGTCATAAACCATGGCAAGTGTCAGGAGAGACATAAATCGACAGTTATTGCTCTATCGTGGATCCGTTACGTGCGTTGCATAACTGACGTAACTAACAGCTATTTTAGCTATCGCATTATTCATAATGGTGCTTAATTTATTCTTACGACCTGCGAGCAGTTTATTTTTAAAAAATATAGATCAAACTCATTTTCCTTTCGATCGTTTGAAAAATGTGTCGTCATCTCACCTCGTTATGATGAGGCCGAAGGTGGAGACGCACTTCACCTTGAATCCTCAACAGTCTGAAGAACTGGCTATCTTATCTTACCTAGGTTCCTCTAAATGTCGAAAAACACAATTTTGAATTGTTGTATAATTGTGTCTGACTTAGGTAAGATGGTGGTTGCTAGCCAGGCGGACTTAAAATTCCTACCACCAACCAAATAAAACATAATATTGTAGCCTAGGAATCGATCCTGGGACCTCTGGATCTGATATCGGTTTGCGAACCACTAGACCGCTTAAAATTATTGAAAACGTCATTCCAAGACGGTTTTTTTTGGTACTGACATTGCTGAACAAAAATGTATTTAATTGTGTTGTACCTAACTATTCATAATTTTTTTAGAGATACATACCTAATTATTTTTTTATATAAACAATAAAATAGTTTACGTAATCTAGTTGTATGGTATGGAATCATGCAGCTTGTGTTAAAATATACATAAAATCAATGTGTATTAAATTTTATCAAGATTTTCACGTCTTGACCAGATAGAACATATGGCTACTTTTTTCTTACTCAATGACATTTTGTTTTACCTAGGTACACATGTTCGTGCAAATAAACGATATTCTTTTGTATGTTGTAATCTTTAAATAGTAAATGACTGAATTGTCGGTTAAAATTATGGTATGGTCTATAAATATAGTCATTGTCTCACTGATTCTACCTAGAAGGTATACGATACGCCTAACTAGCGTGTTACAGACTCAAGTTCTTTAACTCACAACGGATAGCTCTGCCGTGTTATCCGTTATGCCTTACATTACATTAGTGGACAACTTTAAGATACTTAGCTAATTGATTCAGGCGTTATTTTGCGGAAATCCATATTTCAAAATGAAATCTGAAAACAGAAAAAATATTTAGTAATAAAACCGGCAAATCTCTCTGAAAAAATAAAATCGACACGTGTTTCGCCTCTACAAGAGGCATCCTCAGGAAATATAGTCTTGCTGCTAACTGACTAGCCCTCTGTGGACGTGTTGTCTCTCCGAGCTCTGCGCTGCAAGAACTCACTCACTTGCAGCGCAGAGCAGCAAGACTATATTTCCTGAGGATGCCTCGTGTAGAGGCGAAACACGTGTCGATTTTATTTTTTCAGAGAGATTTGGCGGATTTATTACTAAATATTGTTCTGTTTTCAGATTTTATTTTGACAACTTTAAGGCTTTATTCAGCTTGTATAACACCGTAAATGAAAGATGTTAGCGCTATTCTAAAACATCACCACACATTCAAATGATACGAATAGGTAGGTAAATCTTATTTATAGAGTTTAGTATAGATATTTATTGATCATCGAAAACCGGAAATCCGTTCTTGATTTTTGCCCTACAAACAACCAGACAGATGCGGCAACTTTTATGTACTTATTATATTATTTTTTTATCGAGACCATATATTTCCGAAAAAAGCGCTGATAAACGAATTGTGCAAATACTTGTATTCAGATATTATCAGCTTTTAACGATTTTGATTCACTTATCCCGCCACGTAGTGCTCCAATTTTTAATAACAAAAATCTTCGTGTTTTAGAGTAGGTAGAGGTGCAGTGAGGGTATTATTGCTAAAATAATTAATAATAAATATACTGTATATTGATAGATGTAATCTATGTTTAGATTACATCTATCATTTAGTAACCAAAACGAACAAACTGCTAATGGTCCCAGTGCACCAACCTCATAACGCCTCGTTTACCGTAACCTCAGGCAATGTGCATGTAATTCGCGGATACCACAGGCGCTCTAATTAGCCACGCCGCCGCGAGATGGCGCTATAAACCAATCCCTCGGCATCTCTCGTGTCTCAACACGGGAGATAGCATCGCTGTTTGTTGCAGTACGGAGAATTTATTGCTGCGTTTTTACCCTACATTCACACGTATTTGACGTGAGCTAAATACTTGTTTTATCTATGTTAGTATCTCCTTTTTGTAAATAAATGGATATATTTTCTTCTGTCTGCAGTTTCCCCTGCATGGCTATCAAGTGGTCTTGATCCTTCGGTTTTCGTACATTATTTTTTCCTAAATTAGATGAAGATCTTTTCAACCTCTTAGTCGTGAACACGTAACTAACAGACAACTGCGTATTAACAATATAAATATAATGTGAAGAGTTGCATAAAGGAAAATTATCCAATTGAAAACTTAATACAAAATAAGCAGGTCCACAAAATGGATTATTGTCCGCGAATGTGACCCGTTACCTAAAAGGTATAGTATGTGTACATGAATAAATATTACAGGAAATTAATTTTACACAGCGCCATCTAGCCCCAAACTAAGCAAAGCTTCTCCCAGCGTCTGTTTTTCCGCTGTGTTACGACCCTAATATCTCCAAGAAGAGAGTTAATAGGCACTTTCTGGGTAGGCTTGCTCCATCTCATTCTTGCCTTTGTAAGTTTAGGGGTCAAAAGCCGATCCATCGTAATAAAAAAAGGAACTAGATTACGGATAGAATACCTAAATACTTTTTGTAAATACATACATACTATATAAAAAATACAGAACAAACATCTATATTCAAAACACAAATGTTTGCCCTGGGTGAGAACCGAACCCACAGCCACAGCGCAGAAGGCAGAGTTACTACCAACTGAGCTATGAGGCTTGTTACTGAGTAATAATGATAAAGTGCATGAGTGGATGCCCCGTACTGTAAGTGAGGTAACGGAGAGTTATGGTAGGAGGTAATATCTCGCGCTATATTTAGTCGATGCCCTAACATGTATGAAGGGCTTACTGCTCACAGAAAATATAACCCTATTACAAAGAAACAAGGTTTAAATCTTTTAGACCAAATCGTGCGTGGGCTTTTTAAAGTGAATTTTGTCAGGGCTGGTTGCAATTTCAATGTTTATTGATATGTGCAATTATCTTTTATAAAATATATAATGTTGTTCTTCTTTAGTGGATGGCTTATTTAAGCCAAGGTTAACCAATCGTATAGATAGCCCAACGGTTATGCCCACTTGATGACCTTAAAAATACCGGCCAAGTGTATGCACAGCGAGGGTTCCGACCCACATCATCAAGGCAAACAATCTAGATTCCAAAATAATCCGCTTGAGGGAAAGGAAAACGCATAGTTTTTGGACTGTGCGTTGCACACAACAGACTTAGGTACTGCTCCTCATCTTCCCTGCCACAGAATAATCAATAGTAATTATTTTACTACGACCTTAAACTGTAAGAGAAAGAAAGACCGTAAGGGAAACATCCTCTTGATCAAGGTTAATTTATTTAAATATTTTGCTTCACTGAAACAATACATCTCTAATAATAAGTGAGGAAAAGTGTTTCTAGATGCTTGAACACAATCATTTACATTTGTTGTTATCGCATCAGACTTAGGTACGATAGTGGAAGCTAGCCAGACGGACTTGAAGCAAGTCTTACCACCAACCAAACCAATCACAAATTTGTTCGAATCTGGGACCTTTGGGTCTGATACCGGTGGCACACAGAGGCGGTCGACGTGGACCACTGCTCTTGAAATCTCTTGCAGGTGAATCGTACCATAGGCGTTTTTCAGAGAGACATTTCGTCAAATTTTGAGGGCGGGATATCCTCTAACCCTATAATGTACTATAGATACCTACTAACTTTTAAATTGTTGAGATATATAAAGTATAAACTTAGGGCTTCCCATTTATAACATTATATTCGTAACCTACTGACGTAAAACATTTTTTGTGTGGAGTTCTTACAAACAAACTTACAAATACCGACGATCATTTAATGTCAACAGCAACCTAGGTACATTGATGAAAATCAAACAAGAAAAATATACAGATGACAGCTTGACTAAAGATTATGACGCTTTTTTATTGAATTCACTGCAATTCATCGCTAAAAGGCGCGAAAGTGAAATACACATTTACAAATACTGAACTTTAAGACGTAAGTAGGTACTATAAAAAAGATAGCAGCGTGTATTTTGACCCCTTCTTCAAAATTAAAGTAAATACTTGGTTGGCCGGTCCAGCGCAAAGATCACAATAACCATGTCGCGTCGTGTCAATACGTTAGCAATATAGATCTATGACTGTCTACGGCCTAATAACCCAAGAAGCAAGAACTGCCTTCTCATACTTAGTTGTTCTGATTCCGAGAACGCTCGCATTGCGCAAGAGAGCTCATCTCGATGATTACGGAGACAGATTCACATCGATCTGTACCTAGCCATTACCTATACTTATACCTATACCCACCTAGTTAGATAGTTGTAAACTAGCTACCAGCAAGAACCAGCATAATGAAGTAAACATGCATACATACGAGTACCTAGTTATCTCGAATTTTTCACAAAAATTCAGATTGAAACCGAGTACGAATAATATATTGACAAGCACAGCTGTAGGTACTCGTAAGTCGAATGGTTCCTAATACAATATTATAGGTATATTTCTCTCTTTTTTCTCATTCTCATTTCTCAAGTTCTAAACATTTGTTTTAAACACAGGTTATTTTGAAACTAGCATTTTAACAAGCCCTATAGCTTAGTTTGTATTAACTTGGCCTTCTGTGCTGTAGGTTGTTGGAAAGATGTTTGTTCTGTGTTTTGGTGTTGTCTCATGAGAAGTAGCTATGTATTTATATAAAAAAAAAAACAAATCAAGCTCTATATAATCTAGCTCCCATATTACAAGCTCTTTTATCCATGCTATTCTGGGGCTAAATGGCGCTGTGTGAAATGAATATCCTGTAATATATATTTTTTATATTTAAAAAGCCATGTCGCGTTTTCTGATGCACAGCACATTCTGATAAAATATTATAGCCTTGATAATACATCGTTAATGTTAAAAATAATTAAGTTATAAGTCTATTTTCTCGTGGAGTTCTTACAAAAACAATTAACATACAACATATTTTATACAATTTGAGTCACCATGTGTTTCAAACCACCTTTCATAGGTTCACAATGTTGACTTACATTCATCTGAAAAGCTCCTTAGTACAATCAAAAGGGCTATTTTTTGAACTATGCCTCAATCTATGCTCAACATGAATTAACGCTTATTACGAGTACCTTGAAGCGCTTTCAAAAATATTTTATTATGCGCATTGCACAAATACTCATGACAGCTTGCAAGCCTAACGTCTTCAAGACGAGGTCCACGAGGAAATCCCTTTTCTAAGGGGACTGACCCTTCTGTAAGATCCTCGATACTTGCACAGGGAAGTAGGGATTAAGATCTGAGCCATTCTAAAGTACAACAAAAAGGCTCGCATCTACATCAGGTACATTACTGTTTTTTTATTCCTTTCTGATTCCGATTTTTTCAAAGGAACCAGTCGCTTAATCTAAAAAAATACGGTCCGAATTGAGAACCTCCTCCATTTTGCGAAGTGGCTAAAAATGTTCTCCCATCTACTTCGTAAGGCTAGTTTATCAATATTTTTGCACGAAAATGGCTCAGCATGTATTTGTGTGACAAATGTATATAATTACGTAACCGATAATCTCAGTAATGGCTGAGATGCAGCATCGCAGCGTGCCGGGAGGGCGCTAACCCGCCAGCGTGCGCGTGCGCCTGCGCATCACTCGGCGCCGAGTCACGAGCGGCAGCGATCGCACCTCTGTACATAAGGACAGAGGTCACTGTTACTTTTTTACCTTGGCTGTTCATTTAGGAATAAATATTTAGGTATTGGCAATAAAAATTACGAACATTCGCTTTGTCTCTGGCAGATTTGTGCACTCAAGTTTTGGGCTACAAATGGCAGACAAGCGTTGCGTTGCGCTACATTGTGCTGCATTGCTATTTTACCACATACATGTATAACTAATATTAGTTTAGAAACCATTTGATTGTTTACACAACCTGGAACTGGTTACTTATTTCGTTCGGAGAGGGGCGCTGTCATCTGCGACACAATAGTAATATCTACTTCTGCAGGTGACATCGTTTTTTTAACCGTTTTTCTGTACCTACCGGCTTTGTTCCTAAATAAACGTTCTCATACGACGATTTATTATTAACTGGATAGAACGCCCGGGTCTTCGTGCCCGTCACCCTGGGGCGATTGCAGCGCCACCTACCCGGTCCAGTGTGAACACACACACACACAAACACATACACAAAATTCAGGAGTTCATTACAACCTATTGAAACTCACAATATCCCATATGTTCACATGTTTATACATTTTGTTTTATCTATTATGATTTGATATATTCAAATTAGATTTAGGATCAAAGCGATCACATACGATCCTAAAAAAATGCGAATAATATAATCACAAATGCCAATAAATACTGGACTTTGTGTTAAATGACACAATCGCCAATTTATTTTTTACGAGTCTTTGAATTAGAAGTACAAAAAGATGTGGCCTAAGATAGAGCACGCTTGTCTAAAGTATAATACATAATGCATCCATATTAAGTCATATGGTGTACATTAAGATACAGTTAGTTTCAGTGTAAGTACCTACCGACTAGACGGCGTTCTCTTGTTACTTGCGTCCTCAATACACTTTCACTAGCCGGGATGCGCAGGAGTCGCCCAACCGAGAAATCGATTCAGAAAACATTTCATTGCGTCTCGAACGACACAAGACGCATGGTGTAACAGTCAGTAAACTGTACATTTGACAAAAATGAATAAATTTTGCTCTCGACACACAAATACCTACTAAAAATACTAAATTTATTTAATGGTAACAAAAAACATGGGGTCTACAAATAAGGAGCAATGGCAACCAAAATGATATGTTTTGTAAGTACTATGAATACTTAAATGAATACATAATAATTGCTGTTTTTTGTAAACAAGTAGGTAAATATGTGGAATAATATGGAGCATTGTCTAATGAACCTATTCACTCTGTGCTTGATGTCTCCAAAATTGTATTGGTGCTGGAAACAGATGAGGGCAACAAGAAGAACAGAACAGAAGAAGAGAGGCAACAATCCTTGCTATACTAATGATAAAGGCGAATCGATGTGTACGGCACGATGGAACTCCTATAATGTACCTACTAATTAAGGTTATTGTTTTCCATCAAAGGTCGAAATTGAAGACTATGGTTGAAGGACTTGACCTAATATTTTACCTAGAAAAAGCTTGTCCACTTAGGTACTTTCGTTTAGAACCTGGAGCTAAGTATTCGATCTCACAAAGGGCATGGCTTAGCATTGAAACGGAGATAGTGAGGCTGCGAGGTAAAAGCTGCCTGACCTGCGGGTCACACTTTCTTCTGATATATGACTTGATCTGTCTCTGGCTATTGTGGGAGTGAATAATCCCAAATCACATTCATGACATGCTAATGAAGTATAGGGCTTGAACGTTTCTTTCAGAGTTCCGTACCCGGAGGGTCCAAAGGGTGTAAACGGGACCTTATTCTTAAACATCGTTGTCCGTCTATAAGTCTGTCCAACCTTAAAAAGGTTGATTATTTTACTTAATAGGAAGCCCGGTGATCACTAATGCTATGAGTAGGTAAACCACTTGTGTTTTTTAAATGAAGATAGACCTACGTTTCACCCTAACCTCACCTGATAGAAAGCGAAAATGTAGAGTAGGTCTACAAAACACTATACCACTCTCGCCGTAAATAGGCCCATCTACCCTCCCTTAGAAAATTAAAATCAGCTTAGCATATGAAGTGATTACCTACCTACTAAATCCACTATAACTACTCCCCTATCATTGTATCTCAAAGCCAAGGTCGCAGAACAATAAGACGAATCGTTTTGTTCTAAAACAATCGATCATTGTAATCTTTTAATATCCGGAGCGGCTTCCGAAACATGTTAGTCTAAATACCCGAGATTCTATATGATTTTGACCTCCATCATTACCATCCTTTGATATACCGCCTGTTAAGATTCAGAATCGCGACCAGGACACAAGGAGAATGGCATTAACGTCGAGCTATTCGTTTTGACTCAAAAACCCAAGAAAATTCTTACAAGTAAAAGATCAAATTCAATGTTCAACTAGCCAGCAATAAACTCTAAGAGCTATCGATGCACTGGCCAGCCTTTTACCATGCTACCGACAAAATGAGTAGGTAACTATAGTCCGCCCACAGACTCCCGTCTTCTATCATTATGCTGTGTAACTCGAATCAATTATTAAATTGGAATATGAACCTACGACTACCTTCCGCAATACTAGAATACCACCCAAGACGATTGCGAAGTGAAGCAGCGGAGACTAAGATTATGTACTTACTGATGCAAAACTAAACATAGATAACTAACCCAGGTACTTACAACACTAGGCTAAGCATAGACCACAGACTTAGCATGAGCTTTGAACTCATTCGCGCAGACTCGCCAGCGAACCGGTGATCGTATGCAGGCGATGTCATATAAAGAAACGGTCTGTAAGTGAGTACCTAAGTGCTTGAATATAAAGGCACGCGAAGTCCATGTGCAGACAACCTGCTTTACCGTAGAATACCGAGCCGTTTGACTCGTACAGTACCTACCTAGTTGTCTAGGTTAGGTATAATAAGCATAACTTATCTTGCTTATCTCTCTCAAATGGCAACTTGGTGACTTATAGTCATTTAGGTCCCCGGCTGGCTGAAAGTTTTCTGTATAGTTTTATACACACTGTATGGTACAGCCCCTCAAACGATATAGCACCTTCCATTTTCAACAGCGAACGATTACATGCTGTGATAATTACATTAACCGCCGCTGTGGTCTAGTGGTGTCAGATCCAGGGGCGTACAGTCTTGTGCTTGGTTTAGTTGGTGGTAGGACTTTGTTTAAGTCCGCCTGGCTAGCTACCACCATCTTACCAAAGTCTGTCGCCATAACAACAAATAAAAATTATTGTGTTCCGGCCTTTCGATGTAAGATAGCCAGTTCCTCTGACTGCTGAGGATTCCGGGTGAAGTGCGCTTCCTTCGGCCTTATCATAACCTGAAAACAGGTGAGGCCAGGAGCTTTCTCATCCATAAAAACCCATCATAAAAAAATATTTTTTGATGTGAGTCCCAGAAAACTACGAATTGCTAGCACCGTTGACAGAGAAACGCACCCTTCGCTAGCGACAACCATCGATAGGCGCCTACTCCATTCATGGTAAGCGACCCCGCTTCACCCCATACATTAGCAGAACCAACAAGCCTTATTATTCAGTAGCGATTACCGAACTACCCGTCGCGTAGATCTGATCTCCGACCGAAGATTGCAGGTCGATTATGTAGTCCGCGTGACCCTAGGTCTTGGTGAAAACAGGTGAATTGTCTTCCTGAGAACTGCTTCCTCCAGTTACTGTCTACGTAACTACATAACAAGCTTAATTGTGTGTATTTAACCGACTCTGTGGTCTAGACCCGGGTTCGATCCCCATGGGGAGTACAATATATTGTGCTTGGTTTGGTTGGTGGTAGGACTTTGTTTAAGTCCGCCTGGCTAGCTACCACCATCTTACCTAATTTGTTGTGTTCCGGCATTTAGAGGTAAGATAGCCAGTTTCTCAGTTTGTTGAGGATTCAGGTTTACCTTCGGCCTTATCTCAACTTGTAACCAAGTGAGTTGAGGACAAGTACTAACCCGACGTACAATAAAAAAAAAACTTAACAACCTTTACTGCAGTCCCCAATCTGCCAGCCAAGCGTGGTGATTTTTACAAAAAAAAACCCTTGATAAAATAGTAACAAAATAAACTAAACAAATAAAACCCAATGATTTTTGATGATGAACCCAATGAACCCAATTAACAATGCGGCGGTCGCAGCTTACAATTCGACCCCTCCAACTCAGCTCATGGATGTCAAAAAAGCCGACTAAAGGATCTAACGCCAGGCGAAGGGCAGCAGTTTCCTTTTGTGTATTATCTACACCTTCACTCCGATCGCCAATCCACCTGCCAAACGTGGTGAATATGGCAAAACACTCCAGCTTATGAAGAGGCTCTGTTCAGCAGTGGACACTAATGATCTGTTAATGTGATGATGTGTGTCCAGCAGTGGACGTAAATGTTTTTTTTTTTGTACGACGGGGATTTGCTTGGCCTTCATCTCACCTGATTTTCAAGTTATGATACGGCCGAAAGCGAGGCGCACTTCACCCGGGATCCTCAACAAACTGAGGAACTGGCTATTTTACCTCTAAATGACGGAACACAACATTTTTTTAGAATTGTTGTTATGGCGACATAATTAGGTAAGATGGTTATAGCTAGCCAGGCGGACTTAAACAAAATTCTACCACCAACCAAACCAAGCACAATATTGCTCCCTCTGGGGATCGAACCCGGGACCTCTGGATCTGAAATCGGTGGGTTGAACCACTAGACCACAAAGGCAGTAAAGGTTGTAGAGAAACGGCGTTTTACAGCCAGTCCAAAATAAATAGTTAAAGGTGAGCTGTACCACAGTATACATAATTACCTGTCAGTACGCGCAGGCATTCGGAATCGATCCGACTAGCTACCACCGCCAGCTGCCCAGAGGTCAACACAACATCTGATAATCCATTGTTTTGTTACGAAAATCTGATAAGTCACTGATCCGCACTCACGTTACACAGCAATATGTACGTTAAACCTTTTGTTTACGGTCCGGATTACCTTACCAGGGTGCAAGACCTGGGGTAGCCAAAACTATTTATAAGCTTACTGTATAAAGAAATCTAAGTTTGAAGTATAAGGTTGAAAATTGACTGTTGGTGAATGGATGAAATAAGGTACCTACCCTACATCTGTTTTATTATGAGCTTTTAATGGCCGATCGCGAAGGTTGCTTAAGTTCCCAGGGCCTATTCTATGGGCCATTTTGCACGCTTATCTGTTTGCTACCAAATAACTACAGCTGAGAAATCTATGGTGCTTGTAAATAAATATTACAGTAAGTACATTGATTTTACACAGCGCCATTTAGCCCCATACGAAATAAGCTTGCAATAAGTATAATGAGAAGTTGATAACTAGATCAGATACGGATACAATACGTTCCTATCTCCTTTTTTTTAGAAATTTCTTAGTCGGCACTCCGCTAATACCTGCATTGAATACTGCAAAAGTCGGCAAAGTGCGAAAGTCGGCACTAAGCTCCGAAATGTTCATTACACTTTCACCAGCGCCGAATGTATGTACCTACGTCCTACGTGGCTGGGCAGAAAACAATGAGTAAATAAGTCACCCCTACTACTATGAAAAGGTTGATATCTATTTCTTGAAAAGTGCTTTCAAAATTGTTGCTATAATAGTCGTGGATGTCATAAAAGTCGACCAAAGGGTTTGACATAAAGGGCAGCATTTTTTCTGTGTGCATACTTTAACCGTGAACACCAATCTATCTGGCGTGGTGATTATGGCCAATCCTTACAATTTTGGTGGATGTTAATTTAACATTAGGGTAAGACAATAATGGGACATACAATATTGGGCTGTTGATTTGGGATGTGCGCAGTCAAACCCTTGCATTATTCACAAAATTTGGCTTGGCATCCCTGTTGAGAGAAAAACACAAAAAAAAAAACAACCACTTTTTATTTAACGAAACCTTTTGGCTTCCGTCACTATCTTGCAAAACCTGATGATTATTAAAACGGTTATCTAAAAAGCAAGGGTGGGTTTTCATTTTAAAAAACACCCAACAAATTTTAAAATCTATCTAAGCCCTGTCATATAACAAGTCTTGAATTTTACAACACCCAGTTCAACTCTTAATGTCAATACAGGGGTAGTTTCAATAAATAAATAAAACAAATTGTGAAGTCAATATCCATGAACATTATATCTTAGATACACGTTATTAAAGTTCCGCCATAATCGCTACTTACCTATTTGATAAGGGTACCTACTTAACAGTTCATTTAAACATAAAAAATACTGTCAAGCAATTGACAAAGAATGCAAGTCATGTGGCATGCTTAGAAAGAACCCAAGATGAAAAATGGTAACGAAAATGGTATGCCACGGGTCAAGTCAAAGTTTATCCGTAGCGTAACTTCCTGTCGGCACTTTGCAGCAGGCATAGACTCTGCTACCTATTCTGCGTCTGTGTGGAGATGCATGAAATTGCAGACGCCTTCGCAACGCATTCCAATAAGGGCTGATCTCCACGTAACTACGTTCCACGACGAGGTACTGACATTTCGATAACAGACATGTTAAATATTCATCAGACATTTTATCAGATCAAAATTCATCAGGCACAGGCATCATAGATCTCAATGGGATATCAATTACTATATGTTTTTAGAAATTGATCTAATAAGTATGTCATATTCAAGCAATGTTATTTAATTATACCCTGTAATTTTTTTTAAATAGGTTTTGAGAGTTATTTTAAACCTCTGTATATAATGATATACAGTGGTTTAGAAGAAGAAAACATACCGATTGCGATGGCTGGCCTGCCACAGACACGAGAACCGTAGAAGAAATTATTAGTTAGGTGGGTTCTTTATTTTAACCGGAACTGAAGACACCTTAAATCTACCTATAAACGGTTGCGGAATCATAAACTTACTTATCATACTCAATCTTTCCCAACAGGTAGTATTTTACTTGTATATTAATCAAGATATATGCAAAATGACATAGATACCTGAGTCAAATATTGATTATGCTATTGAATAAATAATTAATATTGAAAAGAAAATCTACGCATTCCGTTCAATAAAAAAACAAAAGACTTTTCATCAACACTTTTTTTTACATGTCCTACGTCCATATTAAAAATAACATTAATAATATGCTCACTTTCTGTCTTATTTCATTGTAGTCCCGCCTTACAGACGCACAGACAAGCAGTAAACAATGAATAATAGAAGGTATGTCGGCAATTCGAGCTAATCGGTGTTTAGTTTGCGAATAAATTGCGCATTTTGGCAATATCCCCCTCATTAAATGATAGTTAAGCTATCTCTGTAAGTTGGGAAATGCAAAGATTTAGTGATATGTACCAATAATTTTAAAATGAAAATTTGATTTTATAGTTGCATTTAATCTAAAGAATTATGGCTTAGAAAATATTTAAAACACCAGTCAAATCATAGATTTAGTAGGTATGTATTCTATATCTTTGATTCAAACTAAATAAGTCGTTGGTTTAGATACGAGGATTGGGAAGTTCTAAACTAACCTACCCTGGCAGAGAGATGAAAAATCATGGACAGATCTGAAGTCATTACCGGGTGCCGTCAGGATAGGTAGGTAGGGGTAGTAGTAGGTAAGTCTGGGAAGCCAGTGTTAGATACAAACATGTATCTACCTACTAACAATACCAACACACCAAAGTTAGGAACTACATGTAGGTAGGTATAGGTATAGGAACACAGCATTAAACCATCCTTCCCACAAGCAACTTTCATCTAGCGTTATCTGAACATCGGTTTCGTGTGATTCGCGACTTCCCAGGCTTTCTGTCACGAGGACGCGAAGTGTGGCGTGCCCTTCATCAAGATGTGACTGACTGAGGATTAGTGTCAGAGTAAGCCCTCACCCAGCCACTTAGTGGATCAACTAAGCAACTTTCAAGATGCTAATCATGTTCAGGACCGAGAACTCGCAATCAACGAGATACCAAACTGCTTCGAGTCCTGCACTTCGATTAGATTCCAAAGAATTATATGAGGGTGCGACTGTGAGCAGATAGGTATACTTACTATACAATTAAAATAATATATTACAGATCAGAAAACATGCTACAGCAATCTTCTTGTTTCGTTTTTAACAGACTTCTAAAAAAGAAGGAGGTTTGTTTGTTACTTGATTTCTCCGCCAATTCTAAAAAGATTTTGAAAATTTTTGTTATGTTTTGTAGGCCATACATCCGAGGTGGTCCCATAGGAATTTCATTAAAATTTCTACAGTAGTTTGGTTTTTATATCAAAATTACTGGAAAAAATATGTCATCTAAGTAAACGAAATTGCGTATTCTGCTTTTCTGTGGTGTTTACGGTCACTGGAGTAGTCCTATTGAACTGCTTACCTTCCATCATCATCATAATTATAATCATGGTTTTGCCATGATCACCAAGTTTGGTATGCGTGTTGGTGATCGCAGTAATGATGATGATGATGATGATGATGAAGATGATTACGTAGTAGTCCCACTGAACTGCCTGCCTTGCGACATCATTGTCATCTGATGATGAAGCCAAAGGGCAGGCAGTTCATCGAAACTCCGTAATAAAAACATTTAACCTAGTATTGTTTGGGCTTAGTGGAATCGTCCTAAGATGCATTCTGGATATACCGTATACTTGTATCATCACCATCATCATCATCATCATTACAGCCCATTAAAGCTCACTGCAGGACATGGGCCTCCCCCAATGCTAAAGAAAGTAGTTGTCGGTTTTGCCATAATCACCACGCTTGACAGGCTTGTTAGTAATCGCAGTTTTTTTTTTACTGAGTAATAGTTCTGGTATTAGACTTTACGAACCGCCGCCGCCGCGTCTAACATGGCTCATTAATGACTAATAAAATCTTACTTATCGGGATTTAAGGTGATTCGAGCCAGCAAAGTTCTTACCAAACTGGGAACACTCATCACAAAGATGTGGGTTTGTCAGTTTGTCCCGGGTGGGAATCGAATCCACAACCTTTAACTGATTATACATCAAAACCAATTCTTAAAGAAAACTATCTAGTTTATGTATATAACTATCTCTGTTAAAGCTCATTGGGTTGATTTAAAAGCGTAAAAAATCCCGATAAAAATACTGTAATAATAGTAATAAACGTAACTCATAGTATGTTTGTTAAAAAATTGAGTCATATTCTCCATTGAAGTCGGTTTTCTGTTTAGTTTTGAAAACGTATTATTGATTCGTTGTTTCGGTAAAGACCGCAGCACTAGAGTTTTTGGTAGGTAGGCACAGGTACCTAGTAAATAATATTAATACTAAATAAGAGTATAGAATCTGTACACGAGAATGTCCTTCTCTGATTTCTTTTGCGAGAGATATTTTGTGCGCCAGCACCAACCGCATCCTGAGGACTGAAGGAAGGACCCATGATGAGCTACGTGTCCAAAACACATGTTTACCTACCCCTAGTAACGTGCCGCTAAATAAATAAATAAAAAACAGTAAACGGCGCCCACATCGTACTCGCTGGGACTATGAAATAAAGAAAACAGCTGGTTCAAACTGGCTCCTACATTGGATTGGCGTCAGAATACCTACTTCAATAAGAAACAGTTTGTAGATCTGAACAAATCAGCTCTCACTAAAAACTCACTGAAACTCGGCAGTACCTCTGTTGGTTACCTTTAAACGACTGAATGGATCTGAATGAAAGTTAGCATGGTAACTTCATATAGTGTAAGCTATGAGGACCATTATAGGTTTTGTCAGGTTGAGGTACCATACCACACGAGCGAATATACGGGCAAATGCCAGTAATAAATCACGATTGACTCTTGTTACTGGTTTGAAGCCGCCTTGCGCCCGCGCACGCGCCCGGAAGTCATGCCAGCGACTGTCAACGAAGATTAAGTCCTTCTCGTATGCAATCGACGTAACTTTGACTTTTGAACTTCTACCTCTAGAACTGAACAGCAAGAAAGCATTTGCAGAACCCTAAATTTAACCTCTTGTCACATTGAAATATTTTAATAAAGACCACAAGTGGCTATGATTTTATGCTACAATTTGGTTATTGTAATTAGGTAGGTACCTATATAGATTCAACAAGTATATAGGTCCTGTAAGTACACATTTTTATAATATCCGACTACTTCCCTTTTAAATATCTATTATTGTTTACTCAACGATTCAAATTAAGAAAATAAATTCGTTGGCTTCGTCTTAGTAGGAAGCGCCCTTTTTGCTCTGTTACACGTTTCAAACCACGATATTGTACCTAGCACCTCTGCCAAACTTTCTTCAACAAGGATAGATGCACCATACTCCATACAACAGTCAGATCCGGGAGTGCAGCGCTTAGGGCACAGCTCACACGGAGTCACGATGCGCGTGCGCATCTGATCTGCTAACTCCATGCTCACGATGTCTGCGCCTGCGCACGTTGGGAGGAAATACGTGCTTTCTTATCCAATTATATAAACTCACGGACGTTTCTTAGCGAAGTAAGGGGTAGGCAGACCCATTGCTATGTCTAATTCATTAGTAAGAAATGGATTCCTTTTACCGACGGTTAGTTATACGTTCGGTTCCACCTACGGAAATACCTACGTAATCAGTATTTTACGTTACAATTAGGTACAATACAAAGCGAGCGACCCACTTCAAAATTAAATATTTAATATTGCTTATTCAGTAAGATTGTTTTGGATTTCAAATCGTCAAATGTTCCGCCTATTCGGAATCGCGACAAGCACACGAGGAGGAAGGGAGGAACTCGGGCTAGTTTACTGTCAATACAAAAGGTCCATCCTACACCTACAAAGGACTGCATGGCGCCCATGACAGGCGAAAAGATATTAGGTACTGGTAACATATTCACGCCTCATTTGGCATCACTTGGAATTAATTCCACTAAAGCACAAAGCAAGATCTACCTACTGCTCTATTATTGTATCTAGTTCAACGTTCAACAAGCTTCAGTTTCTATAAGTATGATAAGCTAACGAATATTTTTGTTTTGTTTTAGGAACATGCGGTGGAGAAGAGATTCAGGAATGAAGATCCTATGGACTGTTTTGGTGATGACGGTAGCTGCGACAGGTGAGTTCAAAAAAAAAGCAGACTCACGACTTTTTCCCTCCGAGAATTCACCTCTGATCACTAATCAGAGCGTGGATCTTATGAGGATTACGGTAGTCAGAGGCACGTCCAAACTTACGTTCGGCACATGCCCACGGTTTGCAAGTATTTAATTGCATGCATTCAATACGTGACAGTTGCAAATCCATCGCCGCTTAGAGGAATACTAGCCAGTGACACTTGCCGTTCGGATTTTTGTGCCGGTTTCCTCGCGATGTCGTCAGAGCAGGCGCAAGTGTCTAATGCGCACATAAACTTCCGAAAACCCGAAAACCTTTTAGCAACACTACTATAACAAAGAATGACTTCAATGACAAACTAAGTAAGTAGTATCTGGCTGAACGGGGGCAGGCAGGGGGCAGACTCACCGTTGCACCATTTTGTCACAATTTTGTTTGACAGGTGACCAGGGGGCGTACCATGAAGTCTTATTGCGATTCAATAGTCGACCTAAACTGAGCTGAATTGCTATTTCGTACCATGACGTCGCCCATGCGTATCAGTGTAGGTTCAGTTCTCAAAGTGCGACTCAGCTGGATATTGGATCGCAAACCAAGTTTTAGTTCATTCAATTCGTACTATGACCTACCATTTCTGCGAGAAGTGGATCGAATAGCTGTCAAAATTTACGATTCAGAAAAGGTTACTAAATTCGCACTCGAAATTGAATTGTTTGTTTTTGCTTTGGACTTCTTTTATTTGAGCTTTGGAATTTAATTACACAGTGAAAATTAAAGTTTTCCGAGGTAACGAATGATAAAAGTGTCAGACAAGAGATAGAGTAGGTACTTACTTACCTACTTACTTGGCGAATTGTATAAACATTGTAATTTTGTAGATGTCTGAAGAATTTCTCTCTTTTGAGTTTTTGGAGTTCGACAGAGAAACAACATCTACAGAACGACAACGGAGAGTACAACGGAGACTCCGAATTCGTGATCAGACGGATCCTTTTGTTGAACTGGCGGAAGCAGAGTTCACAAAAAGATTTAGGCTTACAAAGCAATTGGTTAGGGACTTGTGTGATGAAGTGAGACCAAGCTTTAGTATGCCAAAAAAAACTACAGATTTGTCAGTGGAAATGAAGGTAAATGAAGTGAAAAATTATGGACAACCTACATACTTACCTATAGGTACTATATAACATTTTAAAAATTTATGAGTAGGTACTACCAAGATTTTGAAACTAATGTAGGAGCTACAATCTTTTTGTAACTAAGTACCTGTAAAGCTGACATGTTGATAATAATATTATTTGGTACATGATTTATTTCAGGTATTGACCACGCTGTCATTTCTTGCCACCGGGTCATATCAAAGACCCATTGGAGACATGAGTGCACATTCACTGGCACAGCAAACTGTATCAGCTGTTATAGCTGAAGTGGTGACATGCCTCAATTCACCTGAGATGAGGAGAAAATATATCTGTTTTCCCAAAAACTTGGATGAAAGAAATAAAACCCGAGCAAGGTTGGTTTATTACCTATTATCATAACATCTTTTTCATTTCACACAACACCATCTAGCCCCAAACTATACTTAGGGCATTATAACCTGACCTTAGATGGGAGTTTAATATTTTTTTTATTTTTTTTAAGTTACCTAGGTTATCGAAGATTTTATAAAAACAAGTTAGTTTATGGTTGAACTGGTCAAATCAAATTAGTGTTATTTTGTAAATATGGTTATAGTTGGTAGGTGCTTAAAAGGTGCTCTATATTCTGCCACATTAGACACAACACTTAACCAATTTAGATTTACCTAGTCCTTTTATGTATTAAAACAACATTATGTAAAACACATTTATTAGTCACAGGGCACACTGCAATGAGTAGGTTAGGCTTTGAGTCTTCAAGTCTAGTGTAGTCTTGAGTGTAACAAAGATATTTCTATATTATTCTAGATTTTACCAAAAGTTCCAAATACCTGGGGTACTCGGGTGCATCAATGGTACCCACGTAGCAATCATCAGGCCAATCGAATTTGAGGAGAGATATTACTCCAGGAAACATTATCACTCCCTAAATGTGCAGTTGGTAAGTTTAGAAAACATGAAACATATGTAATAAAATAATATAAATAGTAAATAAAAACATTTATTTGTACACAACTCAAGGAAAAAAACATAGGTGCAAATGGGAAAAAACGAGATAGGTTGGTTCACTTAAAATAGAGTTATAAACAAATATCGTATACATAATAAGCAAGCACCGGACCCCACCTTCTAAATTAGAATTAGAAGTGAGCAACCAGGGTATAATCATAGGTTTATTCTTAAAATTATATTTTTTTCCAGATTTGCGATGCAAATATGCAAATAACGAATGTGGATGCCGGCTTTGGTGGGGCAACACATGACTCATTCATTTGGAATAGCCATCCGCTGAAAGCCCATTTAGAAAATCTTGATGAATCAACATGGCTTCTTGGTAAATATGTTATTTCACTCTTGACGACAGTGGACTAGACAGTCTGATGTCAGCTTTGTTGTTGCCTGGATTTGTGCAGTCTTATTTTGACATGTCTTCATCAGTCAGTTCCTGGAGAGCATGGTGGTAGACGACACGGGCTGAAAAAGATGAAAGACAGCATTAAAATTGTTTTGTCCACATTTATACAATAGGGTAAAATATTTCAAGTACTTTATACAATATATTTTTCAGGTGACTCTGGTTATCCGTTAAGAAAGTACATGATGACACCCATTGTAGATGCTGCACCTAACACACCAGAGAGCTACTACACAGAAAAGCATGTCCGAACAAGAAACATAATAGAGCGAACAATAGGACTGCTGAAAGCACGTTTCCGATGCCTCCTCGTCCACAGAGTGCTACATTATACTCCTGAGAAAGCAGCATCAATTGTGAATGCATGCGTTATTTTGCACAATATTTGCATTATAAATAATCTACCTGTGGAAGAGCTGAGTGATGAAGAAGCAGTTCAGGAAGCCAATGCACAAATTCAGGTGGGGCTTGAAAATGTGGTCGGTAGCAACCGTGACCTGCAGCTGGGACAGTCAGTCCGCAGAGGCATCATTGCTAGCTTGTGGGAGGCTAGGCAACCTAGAATGTAATTAAACAAACATATTATTATATATGAAGTTTTACTACACCTATTTTGACACATTTATTTTATTTCAGACTTGACAAGATTTTATAGGATGATGAGGAATTTTTAGAGTCTTTACCAACTATAGGTACTTCATACTTTCATTTTAATATTGATATAACTCATTGCAACATTAATATTATCTCATGGAATTTCCTATTACTTTTAATAATAAATAAACAAACCTCTCAGCAAGCATTTTTTTGATGCCCTGTAGCTCTTGGCATATCGTCTCCAGGGCTGCAGCTTTCCTCTCAGCAATTGCTAGCCTCTGCTGAGAACATTCCACAAGTGTCCTTCGTGCCTGTTCTTGCGTCATGGGTGGATTGCCTCTTTGGCGTCGAGCTCTATGGCGAGGCGACCGCCCGCGCCGAGATGGAGTGGTCTGTTCTGTAGGCAGGGCTTGTATGGTCGGAGCTGGTGAGTGTGGTTGAGCTAGTGGGGTCGGAGCTGGTGGGGGTGGTTGAGCTCGTGGGGTCGGCAGAGATGGTGGAGGTGGGTGTGCTTGTGGGGTCAGAAAAGCTGGTCTTGGTTGGGCTGATGAGGTGGTTGCTGTATCATCAGCAAGTTCCTCCAACCTCTCAATTTCAAGCTCTTGCCCTGCTAGTGGTATCTAAAAATAAACATTATAAATAAGTTGTTGAATATAACTTTATTTTGAATGAGTTTGTGTTTACATCTGTAATAGGATCAACCTGGGAAACCAGAAGGCCACAACCAAACCCTTGCCTGGCACCCCCAGTCTGCTCATGTGAATAAGCAGCTAAACTACTAGAGAGTAGATTATGGAAAGTACTTACATTCTCAAATGGCTCCACTCTTACTCCAGGCAGACCCTGGCCATAATTAATTCCCAATATTTGAAGGAATTTCTCTTCAATATCAGACAGTGGTCTGCCTTGTGGTGGACCTCCACCAGTCTGCCCTGCCGAGCTGTTGCGTTCAGCGACAAGTTTTTTTAATTTTGATTTATAATCATTCCAATACTGAAAATAAATAACATTAAATTAGAATAGGTATATAGGTAGGTACATAGTCTGTTGATCTTTTATACATATAATCTTCTAACTATGACTATCAACCTAACCATAAGCCCTAGGGAATGTCAAGGGTTCTTTCACTAGGTAGGTACCTACGGGTGCAATACAAAAAGCTTTTGTTAGTAAGAAATATCAAAGTGAAGAGGAACGGAAAGTACCTACCCATAGTATTGATTAAAAAACTTACTTTACTCCATCCTTTTCCATCTTTTATTGCACCACCACCATGAGAGTTCAGGGTGATGGCGACTTCTTCCCACATTCGGCGGGCAAACTCCCGGGCTTGGGCAGACTTATTATAGCCCAAGGCGATCTCTCGACGAGTGTTGAGAGCCTCCCACAGGCTCTCCAGTTGGGAGTAGCTAACTCGCCGATTGAACACATTGGAGGATTCCCTGCACGTAAAAAATACACTTGAAGCCGAGTAACAGGTACTTATGTCAACTAATTCAGGGTAGGTACCTACTTACCTACACAAAATTATTAACGATAGGTACCTACCGGATAATTGTATAAAGAGTTTTGTTAGTAGTACTCAGTACTCACGTCATTATCTAAGATAATTCACTCACAATCGCACGCAAGGCACAACAACTAAATAATATTCGTATTTTGTGACTCTAACTGTTTAGGTAATTTTTAGCCCATAGAGGAAATACAAGGTCCCGGCGCGGCGGTAAGGTACGTTCTGCAGCTATCAATCAATAAACAATCTCCAAAAAATGATTTGAGTCTTTGATAAAAATTGACTGCTGTAGGCCTTAAAACATATACATAGGCATAGAATATAGCGATTTTATTCGTAAAATATTTGATTTAAGTACATACTTTTGATTAAAACAATCAATTTGATTGAAAATAAATAACCGTAACATTCCGTAAAAACTCAAGATTTTATTTCAGAACGTAGCTTCAAAAACCTAAAACTGATCAGAGACAAGATTTATTATTTTTAAAATAATTTAGTTCATTCAACGATTCAAACGCCATCTAGTATTTTAGACTTCATGGTACCAAATTTAGCGATCCAAAAGAAGAACCTACACTGATCTGCATCGGAATTGAGTCGCTGTCGTAAAGGTGATGGTACGACTCCAGTTCAGCAGCGGCTTTTAATTGATTGGACTTTATAATTTTATTCTCCACCGGTAGAGTAGCAGACAGTAGTTATTAGATCTTCATAAATGAATTCGTTCCTTTATCTTATACATGGATTTCTTATTCCGAAAAAGCGTCTGTATTTCCGCTGCGTTGACCCTAACAATTTCTAAAGAGAGTTTACAGGCACGCCCTCTAGGCAGGCAAGTTTCGAGGTCAAGAGCTGTCTAAAAAGATTCTTCTTCTAATTTACAAATTTAAGCAAAAAATATTATTCTTAGGTCTTGTGAACTTTTTTGAATTTCATAAACTTTGCACAATTTCTGAAGAGACAGAGTTGCAAATCCACAATATAGTATTATCATGAATGACAATAATTATCAAGCTCAAGCTTCAATCCATCCTTTCAACGGGCGTTTTCTATAATTGGTGTACAAAATGTCTTCACTTGTAATTTGGTGGCGCAAGTTCCGTTGAATATACACTGGGAGTTTATCTACGAGATGAAGTGTTACGAAAGGACATCGCTGCAGAATCCTAAACCTATTTATAATTATATGCGAAAGTACGTTTGGATGTTTGTATGTATAGCGTGACTTTCGTATAACCTGACGGTAGGTGTCACGCTATATAATCTGACCTCGGTCAGGTCCAAGTTAGGTACGTCTTACGACGGTAAGACGTACCTAACTTGGACGAGCTGCAGGTATACCTATTTGCTGCTTAACGAAGCAGCAAATAGGTATACCTGCAGCTCGGTATTCTAGCTAGTGTAGTCGAAGCTCGTGAACCAAACAGCATACAATTAGAATGGTATACCGTTGCCGCCATGGTCTTTCACCACCAGCGACCCATAAGGCTGGTAGCTTCTATCGCAGCAAGGGACGTTATAGTGGCGAACTACCATTTCATACCGAACGGTCCCAGAGCTGTAAAGCACGTTCTACCCCGGCCTGCAGCTGGGTCATGTCTGGTCCGTGATTCTACTTACTACCCACTGCGTAGTACCCAATCACGGTTTGTTACTGTAAAGACCGCGCTGTAAACGCTATAGAGTAGTAAATTATGAGTAATTTATTATTAAAGCAAAAATCACCTATCGTTGCATAATATTCATAGTCAGCTGAGACGCAAGACAGGGATGAACCAGCAGTAGGTACCTACAACCTCGGGAAGAAAACAGACTTTTTATTAACAATCTCAGGTCTCCTAATGGTCTAGAAAGGTCACCTAATTATTTTTATATAAGTATCATGTGATTGCACATCTCGGTCACAACATTTACCTAAGTTACCTAACCAAAATGACATGACTAAGTGTTCCCTGTGATCCTACAGCATGAATAATTCAATTGAATTGAATAGAACCTGTAATGACACCATCAGCGCCTAGGCTGAGTCGGATATGGCACAACAATTCGGATTCTGCGTCAGGACCCTCGTTGCTCAATTGGTTGGAGCGTTTCCGGCTTGAGGAAAAGATGCGGGTTGGAGTCCCATCGCGGGTTGTGAATTTTTGTTCCATTATAATATTTGTAAATGGGGAACTATTATTGTGAATTTCCGAATCCTAAAAAAAATATACTGAATAAACGACTTTTGATTTGGATGGTAAAAAAAAAACAAAAAAAAACAAAGTCAAAAGGTAAAAAAAACGATGTTTCGGTTATATTTAACTTGTTAAACTCCATATCCATTGTAGACCTTACCTTTATCCAAGCCTCAAGGAGAAGAGCTGACTCATCAAAAAAACAGTCAATCGATAATGTATTCCATACTTACATACATTATCGATTCACTGTTGTTACGATTTTACTAAGTACCCGTTCTGACTACATCCCTGGTGCCAATAATGGAGGAACAGGGGCCTGCGGTTTGGGACGTAACGTTGTTATGCCGTCTAATACTTTGATTAGCGAATGTGGCGGTTATTTTGCCACAGCCTCTTTCGTATTGAGGAAATCAATATACTTAAACCAATAAAAAATATCACCTTCGTTAAAAAATTAAATAACTAACATAACCAAAATCGCGAGATTAACGCAATTATCTGGTTTTTTATCGTTAAAAATGGCGATAACTTATTTTTGACATATTTTTTTACGGTAAGTACGTCTTTTTTTACACAAAGATTGTTACCTACTAAGTCTCTTTACTATTACCGCTAGGCTTGTTTGGGCCAAAGAACTAATATGTAGGATACGTATAATAACGCAACAACGCTAAATGTGTATGGTATGTTGCCCTGTCCTAATATTCGCGCAGTGTTACCGGACAGCGGAGCAGTAGAGCGGACAATGCGGCGGCTCAGCTCCGCTCGCGTCACTCATTGTGCTACCGATATCAGATGAGGGTAGTCAGTTCTCACGGGGGTAAGCGCAGTGCACTATGGTCGTTTCATAACTAGACTAGTTTTTATTTTACTATGTACATAGGTAGGTTATTTATTTCTGTTAGGCAAGGGTCTAACCACCAGCTCTCAAAAAGAAGAAGGCTGTATGTGGACCAAGATGGCGCACTTTTGTCTACAGGACTATTCAACTATTCACTCTCTGAAGATTCTAAGATTGTAGGTAGGTACTGGCGTGGATCAACAGACAGATTTATCACTTCATGAGGTCGTTTGACTGGGCTGGGTAACAACAGAATATCAGCGCTGACCTGTGCTGCAGTGAGCCATAATACTGAGTTGTGTCTCATTTGCTTGAAAGGCGTTAGATAATATATAGAAAGAAGCTACTACCTACCCTCTTTGTAGTGAGAACTGGAACTGGGTAAAAAGGGGCATCTAGAAACATTCTTAACGCCTTGATGAAATAGTAGAGTCACGGCACGCTCGTGTATCCGCGACTTACGACTCCATGCGCTTGCGCAACGGACATATGTTAATTGTTATCAGTCGGTCGGTGTCCGCGGCGTAGACAGCTCACCGATCTATCGATCGTAATGCCAATCGCTTTTCTGATCGTGTGCATTCATGAACTACAATGTGTTGGTTAGGGTGAATCCTCCGGCTCAGGTACGCGCGATTTCATTTTGGTAAGTTGCAGTCGTAGTTCAAAAAGCAGGACCAACATAGGTCAATTCAATATTGGTGTTATTGTACATGTAGCTTGTTTATTGTGCTCTTTAATGACTTCACGATGTGGTACAATTTATCAAAAACCTTTCACTCGTTCCGAGTCGCACCACGTCATTTATCAACCGTAAGCTCGGAATTATAAAAAAACGACTCTACCGTGTGTATTAGTAATATTCAATAACAATGTATACCGGAAGGTAACATCCGGTTATTAAGAATTATACGGATTAAGCTTTCATGATCAAGCTACAATTGTATTACATAGTCCAAATAATTAGAGCAGACCTCACGTCGAGCAAAAATCATGCCTATTTTTGATTATTTAAAATCGAAATGAAGATGAACTATGTTCCCAACCTCATAAATATACTAAGTATCTTATAATTCCCTTTCAATGAGAATGAATATCGTGACATTCATCACTATTAGAAAGTACTCTTATCTCCCATACATACAACTCCATACAACTGTTAGATGATATTTATTATATCGGCCTTTGTATGGGATTTAAATCGAGTACTAATTAGTAGCGACTATTGTTCAAATAAAGACACTGCAGAAGAATAGTGAGAGTACTTATAGGTATTTTATGGTTTGTTAGAGGTGTCCTTTCTCGCACTATCTATTATCTTTGATAAGCGCGTGTCCGCGAGCCAAGGAAACCGATATACATGTCCGTACATGGACATGTATATCGGTTTCCTCGAAAAAAGTCTAGCTGCCAAGTTTAATGACGATGGGGTACCTTGAGGGTACCAACGGGACCCTATCCTTTACAACAATTAACTCTATCGTGTTGAATATTCTACTGTGTATCGTTTTAGGTATATTTTATAAATATGTTAGTTATAAAACTTATTTTATGTGTAGGTAGGTAAGTAGGTACCTACCTACTAGATAAACTATTAGGTATACCTACGGAAATGTGTCGATGGATAAACTGAATTTAATTTCGTGGTTTCAGAGGAAATGTATTATTGACAAACACTAACTATACAAAAAAGAATAAGAACGCGTCATCATACACAGACACGAAATGTATGTTGGCTGTGTCGTTAACGAATACTAACGAATACAATAACAAGTGTCAAACTAGTTGTCATACACACTGGGGTTCGAACTACGGAGTCTGAGATAGGGTCCCGTTGGCACTCTTATGTTGCGGAGCTCTAATAACGTTTATGTATCATGAAAAAGTAAACAGAGAGATAACAAATGCCTTTACATTCTACAGGTGTTTGCGAAGGAACGAGGCGGACTGCACACCGTCGCAAGGTAACTCTACAATTTACGCACGCCTTTTAGTTTTACGTCTCCATAAACAAACGTTTACATTTATAACAGGAAGCCTACCTTTTGTAAAAACATGTCGGTTTACGTAGACATACGAAATTGTTATTTGGCTACTTAAAGGTTTCCGTAAAAAAAGCTGTTTTAAACGTAATTTTTTTTTTATTGTATGACGGGAAAGCGCTTGGCCTTCATCTCACCTGTTTTGACTTGACCTTCAAGTTATGATTAGGCAGAAGGTGGAAGCGCACTTGACCCGAAATCCTCAACAGTCTGAGGAACTGACTATCTTACCTCTAAATGCCGGAACACGACAACATATAATTGTTGTTATGGCGACACACTTAGCTAAGATGGTGATAGCTGGCCAAGCGGACCTAAGCAAAGTCCTACCACAACCAAACCAAGCACAATAGTGTACCCTGGGGACTGAATGCGGGACCTCTGGATCTAACACCGGTGGGCAAACCAATAGGTCACAGTGCAGTTACCTGTATTCATGATTAATTAACCGATTGCGTCAGGAGGATTGTGTTTTTCAAAGTATGTATGAATGTATGTACCTATGTCTATTTCATAGACACGTCCTGAAACCGAAACGGCTAGATTGTTTTTGGCGTGTGGGAGTGACAGGCTATAAGTACAATTTTTATATAGGTATTGCGAATCAGAAGTTCAGTAGCGGTGATTAAATGAAAAGATTAAATATAATATATAAAAGATGAATTAAAAAAAAGTTTTTTTACTACAATGAGGGTACCAAATGAAAGGTACTCGTAATAAAATGCCGATTATAAATATAATATAGATTGCAACTTTTTAAGCAGATTATTTATAGATTGTAATACTTTTTACCTAACGAAGTTAGACGGGAGAGCGGTACTCCGGGCCGTAAGTTCTCATGATGATGAGCACCATCTCAACAGCTGGTTGACTCTCCCTCTGCACGTTCCAGGACAGCTCGGCAGCGCCACAGCTGTACGAGCCAGTGCCCAGCACGGAGAGTCTGCAAGTGATCGCCAAGGCGATGGGCGCCGCAGGCTTCGAGCACTACACGGAAGGGAGGCCCCTGGTCAAGAGACTGATCCCCGCTGAACCGGACTCTCCGGACATTGACATTGTGGAGCATCAAGGTACACCATCAAGGATGTCTTCGTCCTTATCCCTCCTTCCCCTTTCCACCACCGGACTAGCAGACGTACGGCAGGCTACAATCCGTACCTTGTAAATGTTCCATTGTGCCGAACACATCGTATCGCCTCTACCTTTATCATGAATACAGGTAAGGAATGGAACTCCAGAGTCCAGAGTGAACAGGTTCCTTTTAGGCAAGCGTGCTTGAACTTGGGCGACATCTTTTAATTGTTTTTCTAGTCTGTATCCGTCTATATCTCTGTGTCGCACTGTTGTAAGTTGGTACCTATAATCCGTTGAGCATAGAAAAATCATCTGTTCGAAGGGTTTAGAAGGAAAAACAGAGCAGCGGGAGAAGATGTAGATTTATTTGCAGAGCGTGGTTCTCATGGGAGAAAGAGAAAGATATACCGATGACAGCCTTAGAGTTATGACAGTGACATTATACCTGAGTGATGACAAGTAATACGTATCGTTTAGCACATTTCAGTTTAAGAACTCTTTTGAAAACACTCTTGTAACTAGTTCCTTGTTTGGTGTCAGGTGTGATCGGCAAGGCTGGCGTGGACTTCCCTGCCTACCCCAATATACCGAACACGGGATTCAACTGCAAGAACGTTCCCACTGGCTACTACGCTGACTTGGAGACAGATTGTCAGGTAACCTATTCGAACTATTCAACCTATAATACATAATACATAAATGTTGCAGGCCATTAATTTCACACTGCGCCATCTAGTCCCAACCGAAGAAAATCTTGTCATATGGAAAATAGATTACATTCGTTTTTTTTTAAATACTTAGTATCATACGATACAACACCAAAACACAGAATAAACATCAATATTCATCATACAAATGTTTGTTCTGGATGGGAATTGAAAGTTATAGTACCTACTCTTCTGTCTCTACTCAAGTATTTTGATTTTTCCGTTCGTATACCTACTTGTGGTGAATACTAGGACAATGACTGGCTTCACAGCCACAGAATTATATGTGGTCTGTGCTCACAGCTCAGTTGGTAGTAACTCTACCTTCTGTGTTGAAGGTTATGGGTTCTAACACCTTTATACTAGGTACTAACATAGAGAGATAATAATACAAGCTAGCTTAAAATTAATAAGTACGGCAGATGACACTTAGAAGAGTCTTCTTCATTAGGTGTGATGATCACATAAATGTGATGAAAATTTATGTTTTCTCTGTGTTTGAGTGTTGTACTGTATGAAAATGTGAGTATCTTCTCAGAACAAACAAAGTTAACAGATGCTACTTTTACACTTGTGCTACTGCACACACGAAGTAGTATTTGGCAACCCAACTAACATTTAAGCGTTAGTTACGAGTACTTTTATCACTTTAAGTAGTATTATAGACTTATAAGGTTATCAATTGTAGTTGTAAGCGATATAAAAGTGTTGCCAAATAAATTTAGCTCCGAAGGTGGTAATAAAACTTTAATGAACGATGTTAAACAGCCTTTTTAGTAACAGGAGCGGTAGAGGTAGCCAGTATTCTTTAAATGTTATAGCTATTACCTGTTCTTATTACTTAGAGCTATCTAATGGTGTTTACTGACTCGCTTAACACTAATTGTTGTTTATTTACTATAGTTAAGAGTCTTCTACATCTTTTACCTGTTTACTAACTATTATTGCATCACTGGCCTTATGACAGAGTTAAGCGAGCGTTTTATAGCATAAAATGCTTAAAGTGTTGGATAACTCTTTTATCTAGCTCAAGCTATAACACTTTATGTTTTTGAATTTCAAGAAGGGTTATTGAGTTATAGTAGTTTTTTGTGATGACCTTTTATAGTTTTCGGTGCTAAGGAAATAATTTATAACTAGTAATTAACACTTTAGGATATATTTAAAAGTTATTGTACTGCATTTAATCTTAACCTCACAGCTATGGTGGTTCGAACTAATCAAATATCATATATTTTATTATGTTGTCGTTTATTCATTTGAAAATGAAACGTGTACACCATTGGAGTGCACAAAAAAGAACAGGTGCAATTAAACAAAGGATCAAGCGGGAATATCGTTTTTTTTTTAATTCAGTTAATAATGATATGACTGACTCAGCCAAGTCAAGTACTTGTGTTATTCCACAGGGTTCGGCTGATAGAGATACTATTAATATTTTTTTATGAGAAATCAACATGATCGGCCACATAATAGAGAAACAAACAATCTGACAAATATTGGTCAAGAGCAAGATAGTCCTGCCGAGCAACAGGGTTCTGAAGAACAAGAATCAGAGGAAGCTGATTTAAATAGCTATTTTAATTTAATGCCACTTAGTGATTTAGAAAACGAAGAAGAAAATGAAAATGGACCTACATTTGTATGTGAAAGTGAGACTAGTGGGCCTTCTTAACATAGTGATTCTTCTACTTCAGGTAGATAATCTTCAATGTCATTGTTATTTTCATTCGTTTCTTCATCATTCCTATCTTACAACCCTTATAATTTCAGTTGCGGTATCCGAATCATACTTACCCCTTTTGGTGTTCATTAAGTCAACAATACAACTGAAAAACTGGTTAAATCAGTAGTTAACGCGTTTATAACGCTCTTGCACAGGCACGCTAATGTCTTTATATCACCGTTCTATAGGTATTATAAGGCTGTTACCTGTAAAATCGTGGGCCTCTTTCAAAGGTATATTTGTGTTACAGTATGTAGTAGCTCTCCTATACAGGGATTTGTTAGCACTTATAGAGTGAACTAGAGGCAATAAACAGGCCTTCTAAAGTTTATTTTAAAGTTAATGTGCTAGTTGGGAACCCAGGGCGGCATCAACAAAAGTGCAGAAATGCATTTGCCAAAATTCAGACTTCAACCTCGAAACCATCCCGTAATACTCTGTCTTCTCTCCTGCAGGTATTCCACATCTGCGACACTTCCCGCAAGATCTCGTTCCTCTGTCCCAACGGCACCATCTTCAGCCAGTCCCACCTGATTTGCGACTGGTGGTTCAAGGTGGACTGCGCATCCTCCCCCGCGCTCTACGAGTCCAGCGCTGAGTACTACTCCAACGAGCAGAAGAAGACGCAGAAGATCACCCAGAGCCTCAGCAAGAATCAAGATCACCAGCAGCTCGAGGGGAGTCAGCGCGCGGAATCGAGAAGGTCTACAACGGTCAAAATCCCGAGCACAACGGAACGACTACTCAGACACAGGCAGAGACTCCAGAGCCAGACTGACACCCCTTACACGGTGCAGGCGACCGCCAGGAGCTACCAAGCTCTGTTCCCTGATGCCAACTACAATCCTACACAACGCACCCAACTGACCACAGCGTTCGAAAAACGAAGGAAGAATCTTGTTCAACTCATTTCAAACAACTTCGCATTCCCAGCGAGAAGCACGAGGCCTTCCTTCTTCGAAGCGTCAACATTGAAGACTACTCCGGTGGACAGCTACAAAGAAATGCAAGTCGCAGCAGAGAGTGCGTCTTTCGCCGCAAATAAGAACAATAGGCAGTTCCTCCAAGATTATAACGCGAAGAACTTCCGCCCTTACCCGGTCTATACTCCGAACACTCCAAGACCCAAACCAAAGAGCAGCCCTAACCTGACAACACTTTACGACATCCGTGATAAAGATCCCCACGCGTCAAACAACCAAGAAATAACTAAGCGTCCAACCTTGGTCCCTTACACAAAGAGCTACACAACTGTCTACGACCCTTACACTAGACCTGGAGTTTCTCTACTAAGGAACTTTTTAGCGAAGGAGAAAAACAAGACCATTACTACGACCGAAAAGGTTACACCTGTCACAGAACAGGTAGAAATTTTAGATACAGATAAAAACGCTTTTGAATCTGTCACGAAAATACCAACAACACGATCAGACAATTCTTTCTTCTCTGAAACAGCGTCTTCTGATAGATATGATGTTTACTCCACCACCAATCATGTCGAAGGAACCACTGAACCGTCTTACAAGGAGAGAAGGGAACGATTGATGAGAAAACTAAACCTGGATACCTTTACTACAGAGCCAACTGTATCCGAAACTCCAGCAGATAAATACGGAGAGGAAAGATCCGGTCTTGTGGTCCCAGCTTCGTCATCAAAAACTTTGCATAGTCTAGCCATTTACTATGCAACGGCTCTAGATAACCTCTCAACTACATCTTCTCCGGAGGAGACCGAGCCCCCCACTCCAGCGTTTGACTACGAAGCCATGGAAGAGGCTCTGCCTGCGTTATTCAGCAGCAACACCATCAACAAGTATAGTAGCCTTTTCGCGCATGGAGCAAGCAACGCGGAGTTACTGGAGGAAATCAAAGAAGATCCTAATGGAACGTACAACGAACTAATGGAAGACCTCATGGTCCAACAGAGCCAAAGTCCGTTGGCAACATCACCGCAGATTAGAGAACTAGCACAAGTCTTCACTCATGCCCTATCCGCTTACCTCCAAGACCCAGTACAATTCAGAAAGGTCTTATCAGACATTAGACCAACGCAACCCACCTTCGGAGAACTGGGAACAACCATAGATGAGCTAGCTAACACTGAACCAACTACTACAGTCAACGAAGAAGATCATGAAATTCTCGGCTTCTCAGAAGACAACAAAACTCCTTTAGCTGGATTGAGAGACGGCAAAGCCTTGGATCTAGCAAGCAAATACCAGACCATCGCATACGAAGACGTTAAGGCTACCACACCGAGACCGACAGAACCGTCGACCACTTTTAACTACAGAGGTACTTCAGCTAGGAATCCTTTCAGATGCTGCGGGAAGATATCAGCATCCTACACAACAGCTTCCGTCTCTACTTCTCCATCAACCACCCCAATTCCTTTCACAAACACAGTTGCATTTAATGTCAATACTTTAGCTAATAACTTCAGCGAGATTTCAACAACTGAAAACTACACATTACAGAAATACGGTGGCTTCCAGAACAATGCTTTAGTCAGCGATCCTTATGGCACCGGTGAGCTTTCTACTCAGAACAAGCCTTTGAATGAATACGTGGAAGCTACCAACTTGCCCGCAGCTTGGGGCATTGATGCGTCCCCGTCTACTCCTATACCAGTATCTACCCAAGATTTTGAAAGCAAGAAGATAAGAACTACAACAGTCATACCAACAACTACCACTGTTTACTTCACCGAGACTGATAGCGTTGAGTTCGAAAATGAGGAAGAGTTGCAAAGAGCGCACAGTCAGTCATTTGTCACGCCACAAGATAATAACCAACGCCAAGGCAAACAGCTAAACACAGAAGAGACATCAACAGTCAGAAGACCTTCGGAAGATTTAGAAGCCCCTACTTTACCCGATGAAGATGTTGCTATCACTACCATTCAAACCACTCCAGAACCCACAACGTACAAAGAAGAACAGACGACCACCGAAGTGCCTAGCAGCGTTTTCACCTCCCCGGATGTAGATAAGAGTACCAACCAATTCCTCTGGTCTAGTACTTTCGACAACTGGCACAGCACCGTCATAGACCCTATAACATTGAATGACGGATTGAGTCATACTGCAGCTGAAGCAATAACTACTGATATAAGAGACACATCATACAGCTATAACACGGCAACAACACCGGCGATAGACTTCGCTACGACGGAACAAGCTGTATCGTCGACGAGCAACATTGAGCTTACATCGGCGAGCACTAGGGTGGATCGTAGAGGTAGGATTCTGAAAGATGTGTCTACCGAACCATCGCAAGACTTATCGGCCATCACTGATACTGTAGTAGAAAAGGCAAAGGAGATCATGGGAGGAATGAACGCAACGACCACGGAAAAACTGATGAACGTTATGAAGAAAACTAAATCGAAAACGGTGAAACGATTGATCCTCCTATTGGTGCAAACATGCGATGACGATCACAACTCAACAGCTGAAGCGTCGAAAAAAGCGCTACTGGAAGCATTGATGGCAGTAACTCAGAAGGATATGGAGGAAATAGCGAAGGAAGAAGAAGCATCGACGCCTGAGTACGAGAGCTTTAGACGAACGGACCTAGTGGAAGCCAGGCCACGACAAGAGAGAAGAGGAAAGAGTTTAAACTTCGATCCTAGCGCCATAAACTCCCTTTCTAACCCTACAACGGAGAGAGCGCACACTACAACAGAAAAGGTTCAGACTACAGAAGCACCAGAGACCACTGTGTCCTCCACAACACAGATTCCTGTTAGAACAACTTCAAATCGTAGGGGTGTCAGGAAGTTCGGCACGCGGACTACACCCTTAGAATCTAGAAGCACTAAAGCTTCATTTATTGATACCCCTAAAGCAGACGCCAGGACAGCGGACAAAGAGGATTTGAAGACAGCTTCGGACACCAGAGCTTTGGAACTATTAAGGTCGCTTTACACAATCGCAGCAAGGTGGGGATGAGGTGATAGTTTAGTGTGATTGGGACTGAGTTTTGAGTGGCATAACTTTAGGCTAAATTAATTATCCGATTCTTTTGTTTTATAAATGGGATTGTAAAAATATTGCATTTTGAAATATTCCGGGATAGAAAATTATCTCAGATTAAGTTAGTACACACTATTACGTCCCAACTTCTTAAATGTAAACTACATATCATTTTAAATGAATATTCCTCTTTTGACTATCAAAATCTGAACATATAAAATAATGTAAATATTTTTTTACCATATTGCAATCTTTTGCGTCCAACAACGAATTTTAACGATATTAAAAATATGTGAAGTGTTTGTAAGTTTAAGAGAATTTGCCTTAGTTTTAATTTATTATGTTTTGTTATTGAATATTTTATAGACTTCGAATAGTATTCTTAGTAAATATACTTATTCCTGTTCATAGGAAAATTTCTAGTTTTACAACTGAGTTACCTACTTAGAAATAAAAAGATCTTAGCACTAAAACTTGATTTAAAGTTGAAATGAAGCTAGCCTAACTTTTTAGTTTAGTTACACATTGAAAGTTTACGCCATGTAACATGAAATCAAGTTTTATGTTAAGATTTAGATGTAATTTGTTACACTGCCACGATTCTTACTGTAATATATTTTAATTAAGTATAGATGTAAAACTTTTATGTGAGGAAGATTTTTTGTAGTAAAGTTTTTAAAAAATACGAATTATCTTTTATTTAATTCTTAGGCAAATCAAACTCAGGATAGTTTGGGATCGGATCGGAATAGACCAAAAGGTGCACTTTTGGTCGACTTTAGTTGGTATATCTATATATATATGAATATCTAGCAAATTCTCTAAAATGTCATAAGCTCGTTAGACTTAGTAATCTTATAATAGTCTACCAATGTGTACAGAGCTTGGTAATTGGAAATCCGTAGATTAACCTTCTTGATTAACCCTCTGCAAGAGGGAAGAGGGTTGAGGCGTGAATCTATACACGTATATGTCACAAGGCTTTCTGTAATTGATTGATAGGTACCTAAAAATACTTACTAACTGACCAACGGAAATGATATACCTATGTGCCTCATAACGATTACAACAGGTCACAGGTCACCATATGTGTCCATAGAGGTCACTAAAATCTCCCTGTCAATTAAAACGCCACCATAAACTTCAGAATAGTATATTCAATTTGCCTTACCCTAAAGGTCACCTTAAAGGTTACTTTTTCGCGGCCGCCGCTTTATCGACGTACCGCTGGACATCTTGGTCCGTGACCTTGTGCCCTTGCTTGAAGTAGGACTTGACCTTGCGTTTCTTCTTCATCATGATCTTGGAGGCTGCCAGGGCTCCGCGGTGCTGGAGAGACTCAAATCGCTCACGAAGCAAGCTCGCTGAAAAAACACGAAGGTATTTCTTAAACTGTTACACTTACATAAACACTTCGTTTGATATGTAAAACAAGTGAAACGATCAGGACTACATTCCCGTATCCCGTGGGAATTTCCCTAGAATCTTTTCTTAGTGCTAATGTAGACAAAGCCATGTTATTGAGTTGACTTGTAGCACTAGTACTAAGACTAGATGCTGCGGTGTTGTTTCTAGTGCGGCTCGCTTCGCTCGACGTAACTTACAAGTAGCAGTGACGTGTCTCAGGTCCCCGGAGAGAGAGCTCGGGTCCACAAAGTCAGGTTCCCTCATTGGCGGCTTGTTCCTGTTTAGTGCAGGCACGGCGGTGGCCGCGTGCACGGCTTGCTTGGCTCGCCGCGTGGTGCGCAGGGTAGCTTGCTTCTGCTCGCGAGTTTTGATGGACGATTGGAGCTTGCGGAGTCTGGAATCAATTATATTATGATGAGATAAAAAAACATCGAAACCAGTGTCTGCTATAATCTCCACGCTTGACCGACCGATTGGTGCTCGCAGTATAATGCGATACATAACACACAGAAGTAAGCAGCGGCCATTCTGCTGCTAAGATAAGGCCGAACGTAGAGGCGCACTTCACCCGGAATCCTCAACAAACTGAGGAACCGGCTATCTTACCTCTAAATGCCGGAACACAATAATTTTTAGAATTGTTGTTATAGCGACAGAATTAGGTAAGATGGTGGTAGCTAGCCAGGCGGACTTAAATATATTATAGTCGTACCACCAACCAAACACAACATTGTACTCCCCCTGGGGATCGAACCCGCGACCTCTGGATCTTACACAAGAAGGCTAACCACTAGACCACAGAGGCGGTCGATTTTACAGCATCCGCGGGCCGAGTTCGCCATTCAATCTGATTTGTGGAAATGTGCTCAGGGGAAAAACATCAGACAACTTTGTTTATTACTGGAAATAAGGAAGGAACAATTTAGGTGATCCACAGACTACCCGCAGCTCTGGAAAAAGGGAGGCCTTAAGACTTTTCAATGCATGCTTGTCCATATGTTTACCTGTAGATATCGGATATCTTCTTCTTATCGATCTTCTTCCTCTTGAGGCGTTCTTTCTCAACCAACTGTTCTTTCTGTTTCCTCCTCGCCTTGTGATCTGTACACATCAAAAAATAAATTGAAGATTCAAGAATGAAGGTTTTTTCTGTTTCGGCCTAGCAAAACTCAGAGACGTAAATATTTTTAACTTTTTTTAGAGACGTAAATATTTTTTCTTATAGATGTATCCGCATATAAATCAAAACTAATTTTTACAAGTACATTTTTAAAATCTAGGCATTATCCGGGAAATACTCAGCATGTATGGATGGATATTGTAAGGACGAGAAGTTAGTGAATCAGTCGGTGATTGGAGCATACCTTTCTTCTTGTTGAGTACGGGAGGGTTGATGGCCTTGTACTCCGAGTCGGAGGCGGGGTCGTGGTCCGCCGAGGGGTCGTGGGGGGTCGGCAGGGAAGCACTCATCTCTTCACGCCATTGGTTCTGAAATTATTACTTTATTTTATCAATAAACTATATACACTATTTCTAAAGTAACTTATCAAATCGAACCATACTCAATGGTAGAAAACTTATTTACTTACATAAAAACTTGGTGTTGTTTGTGGCTTACTTTGGGAGAAGTGTTTCAATAACAAGACAGGTCAAGAAAACCCATTTCGAAATAAGAAAGCAAATGAATACATATGAACTAACTTCTCGTTCGTCAGCTGTGACCCGACTGAACATGGCAGTTGTCTTCAAATTAATACAAATGAACTAACTTCTCGTTCGTCGGCTGTGACCCGACTGAACATGGCAGTTGTCTTCAAATTAATACAAATGAACTAACTTCTCGTTCGTCGGCTGTGACCCGACTGAACATGGCAGTTGTCTTCAAATTAATACAAATGAACTAACTTCTCGTTCGTCGGCTGTGACCAGACTGAACATGGCAGTTGTCTTCAAATGAATACAAATGAACTAACTTCTCGTTCGTAGGCTGTGACCCGACTGAACATGGCAGTTGTCTTCAAATTAATACAAATGAACTAACTTCTCGTTCGTCGGCTGTGACCAGACTGAACATGGCAGTTGTCTTCAAATGAATACAAATGAACTAACTTCTCGTTCGTCGGCTGTGACCAGACTGAACATGGCAGTTGTCTTCAAATTAATACAAATGAACTAACTTCTCGTTCGTCGGCTGTGACCAGACTGAACATGGCAGTTGTCTTCAAATGAATACAAATGAACTAACTTCTCGTTCGTCGGCTGTGACCCGACTGAACATGGCAGTTGTCTTCAAATTAATACAAATGAACTAACTTCTCGTTCGTCGGCTGTGACACGACTGAACATGGCAGTTGTCTTTCGATGCAGACGTTGCTGTTTCTTTATCATCTTCTGTTCGTGCGTCACCACCTCTTGGAGTAGCTCTTGGTGCTCCTGTGTACAACATTACATATATTTTAAAATGTTTCAGTCCTTGTTTGTTTATTTGTTACCTTTTCACAACTAAACAGCTGACAGGATCATAAATAAATTAGTCATGGATAGTGTAGTGTATGGCATCGCTGTCGGAATAGAACAGGTAATTTTTTGTTTATATTTTTTTTTATATTTGTGTAGGAAATATAAGAATGAAGTGCATGATATACACAAATATCATAAGAACATTGTGTTACCACGGGATTTACAAGATGATGGATTGCAAGTTTTTCGATACAAATTCCAATATATTTTTACACATAAATTATTATATCTATAGCTATATTTATTCTGTGACCACTAAATTTGTCACTAGATGGCGCTATGTAAAATTAATGTCTTGTTATATTTATTTATTTATATGTTTGTAACATGATGTATTGTGTGTGTTTATACATGTTGTATCCAACGGAAGTGTTCCATTGATAGTCAGGTCACCTGGAATGTGGGGTTATAGCTGACTCCCGGGTGTGGGGTTTCTATGGCGGCTCGGGCCAGCGTGGCAGCCCCCGGCGGCCTGGTACGGAGTCTTCTCTCCGGAAGCACGTTGTGGATCTGAGCCTCCGTGGATATGAAGTCATCTATTAGTGTCGCCGGGATGCCCTTCGCTTCCGGTACTGCAAATATAAAAAAACACTCATTTTACTGACTCAATTTCCTGGGTAACACAGGGTCCACAATTTCCTGAGTCACAGGGGTGAACAAATTCCTGAGTAACACAGAGGTCCACAATTGGACTCGCCTGCAGGAAGATGTTTCGTCTGCTACTTCTGTAAACGCCTTGAAAAATAACTTACTGTGACCAAGACAACCACTTGAAATTCAAAAAGAATAAGTATGTTTTTTATTTAACAAGCTCAGTTGGTAGTAACTCTGCCTTCTGCGCTGTAGGTTGAGGGTTCGATTCCCATGCAGGACAAACATTTGTGTGATGAATATAGATGTTTGTTCTGTGTTTGGGTGTTGTATTGTATGATAAGTATGTATTTATAAAAAATGTTTTCCATCCGTAATCTAGTTCCCTTATTACAAGCTTTGCTTAGTTTGGGGCTAGATGGCATTGTGTAAAATTAATGTCCTGTAATATTTATTTATTAATTTATGTATTCGAAAAATAAGCTTGACAACTGGCTACTTCTTCTGCTAAAATGTCAACTTATTTGTTGCCTCGATTTATGTTGTGGCGTTTGGTCCATGCTATTTTGACTGATGCGTGTTCATCAGTCAGCTCCTGGACAGCATGGTGGCATTCCACTATGGATTTAGACCTGGTAGCTGGCCTGCAGAGAGCATTTATGAGAGTTGAGCATCCGTTATGGATACTAAGTAGAATTTTTAAACTTCTATCAGGTATGGTTTAGATATGCATAATTTCACTCCGAACTTTGAACCCCATTTTGAGCTCCTTGAGGTGCGAATTTTCCAAAATGTATTTCTTACAAGGCGCCTACAGACCAAAACAAACATACCCTCCAAATTTCAAGTCTGTAGCAATAGCGGCTTAGGCTGTGTTTTGTAACAAATTGAATCAACCTGTCAGTCGGAACTTTTCCTTCTTTTTCCCCCTGCGTACATTTCCCGCTACACCAATTAGCCCGCTATGACCTTTTCCCGCTATTGTATCGCAAACTGAAGCTATCGACCCACATTTACAGGCAAACAATGCAGTTGTTTGGCAGTTAGTTCTGAAGCCTCTGTGCGGATCCGACTCACGCTTGGTCAGTTGTAATAATTTATTGGTATACCTAGAAGTAAGCACTATAATTACACCAATTTTGAAAAAGATAGGTATTACCGTTTTTATGTCAGAGCTATAATAACATTTTATAAAACCGCTCCTTGCATTATTTACCCCCTTTTATTTGATTTTTTTGTATTTTATGATTATATTTTTGGTTATTCGGTTTTATAATACATATTCTGCCTGCTACCTGTTATAGTTCAAAATATATTGCTCTTTATAGATTCTTTCCTTAAATATTTAACCCCCTACCCTTTAATTTTGAAAATTATAAAAAAAACCCTGAAATATGCCTTTGCTTATTTTTTGTGGGCAATCTACAGACGAATTTTTAAACGTCTATCATGTACATGATAGACGTTTAAAAATTCGTCTAAGTTAATTTAATAAATAATTATTAAATAAATAATTATTAAGTTTCGGATATATGCAAAATTTCACCCTGAACTTTGAACCTTATTTGAACCCCTTGGGGTGTGAATTTCAAAAAAATTCCTTTCTTAGTGGATGCCTAAACACCAATACAAACATACCCTCCAAAAGTTGAATCAGTCGGTCACTCAGGACTTATTCTTTTATATAATAGATGATGATGTCCTGATGATATTTTTCTTCAGAATTTATCCTGGAATACTGTTCCATAAGACACATTATACTAAATTCAAGTGGATACCTGGAAATAGTACCTGTAAATTGTTTTTAGACAATCCCACAGGATCAGTGTACCATTTTTTATGGGTTAGCTATTGACCTCTTGGCAGAGGCGTATTTAAACATTTGGCGCCCCAGGCCAGTTCGCTTTGCCGCCCCATTTATTAGGCAAAAAAACATGCTATGTGTGTAATTATAAATTAAAAAAAATGAACTTGTACAAATTGGTTGACAAAATCGTCAATGACGCTGTCGTAGCTTATGGCGTTTGTCAACCCAGCTTCTTATTCAGAACAGCTAAGCTATTAATCATTCTTCGCTTATAGTGGAAAGTAAATAATTATTTATTCTTTTGAGTACAGAAAATGAATGTTCTGTACTGCAATTCGTCACTACGGTGTAAAGAGTTACAGTAACTAAATACATTATGTAATACAACCACTAACCGTTAAGTTCCTAATCATATTGTATTAAACTAAAACTAAGCACCGGTAGATAAGTTTTCACCGAGACAAATTAAAACATAGGTAACTAGTGCAATTCGCCCAGAACTGAGATCTCGTGATGTCTGGTATGTATTAGGTATTTAACCTCGGAATTCTTACTCAAAAAAAACCTAATTAAAAAACTTTTTTTCTTACTTTTTTCTAAATCCTCTTGCTTGGCTCTCCCTTGCTTGTAACTCTCAGTACGTATAGTGGGTGAGCAGAACACAATAAGTGAATAAGTCACCCCTTCTAACATGAAAAGATGTATTTTTGAAAATAAACCCTCCAGCCCACGGGTGTTGTAAAGTCAACCAAGGGGCTTCACCAAAAAGGCAGCTGCATTTTTTTCTGTGCGTAAACAAAACTTTACCTGTAAGCACCAATCTGTCTGCCAAGCGTGGTGATTATGGCCAAACCTTTACAGTTTAGGAAGAAGTTCTAAAAATTGTGTTGGACAATAATGCTGTGTGAGTGCTGTTGATATGGGATATGCGCAGCCAAACCCCTAGCACAACATACCAAAAGAAATTCTTGGAATTTATTGACACCCTTGCTTGGTTTGGCAGCCCTATTGAGTAAATAACAAAAAACAAATAGACCAGTTTTAATGAGATCCCAAATAGCCTCTTTTATCTTGGAAGACCTAATGATCATCCTTTTCTAAATAAGGGCAAAAATAAACTTATTTTGAAATCTGCAGTCCAAGCCCCATTTCATATGATATTTCACATTTTCACAAATTTCTAAGACATCAATTTTATTTATCAGTTTTACATTCCTTATTATATACTTTTAGTTTCAGCAAATAAAAAGAAATTAGTTGTGCAGACAACCCCCTTTAACAGTATTACCAGACTAGATGTTACAAAAACTACCCTTACTAAAAAGTTTTTTTTTTTAATATGCAGATGCTGATACTCTTTCAAATGACACCCCACAAGTAAAAAATCTTCTTGCCATGCTTAACACCCCTATTTCTGTAAAATTACTCTATAGTGTCAAAATGATCCTCACACCGATTGATGAGTATTAATATATTTTCTGCATATTCAACATTTTGAATCGATTGGCTTAACCATTGCGTAAGCGTTTGCGTAAAGCATAAGCAATGGGTGAAAAATTTTGTTTCTTTCCATCACAATAACTCAAAAACTACTCCAATGTAAATTTATGCTAGCTCATTACAATTTCAATTTCATCAAAATCGGATAAACCGTTCGACATTTATGCCGTCACAAACATTGCCACATACATACAGTGCCGGATTTCCTAACTCAACTCGAGATCTTGTTCTCTTCGCTCACTTGATAAACTATTTGCTAATTTGAAACTTTCGTCACCTCGCCTCCACCGCCGCCTTGTGCATGCGCTGCGCTGTTTGTGTGCCCAGCGCAGCGAACTAAGATAAAGTTAGTTTGCTGGCCCCGCGTCTTGAAAGTATTGGTTTTGATACACAATAGGTGTGTAGATGTGGTAGGCATTGACGGTATTGTAAACAATTGGTTGGGTTTTGGGTTCAAAGAAGTAGTTCGTTTTTTAGTTTAATTAAAATATAATATTTATTGTTATTAATTAAGCCTGACAATAAAAGGCGCCCAAGAAAGCTGGGAGTCACGGCTTCGCCGCCCCTCACAGCCTGCCACCCCGGGCCATTGCCCCCTTGTCCCTAGGGTAAACACGCCCCTGCCTCTTGGCTTGTTTGCTGTTTAGCTCTAGGCCAGAGCAAAGATGAGATCTATGATGGAATGAGCTTTCCCAGAAGGCCTTGACCCCTTCCCACTCCTTGACTGAACATGGCAAACCAGTAAGACTATATCAAGAGGGCTTCCTTTCATTTATACTTACATTTGCTGTCAACATCCCACAGATCTGTATCAAATGTTTGTCGAACTTGCTTGTTCTTCCTCTTTTTCTCACGAGCTATTTGGCGATTAGTCCTTGCTTGCTCCACCTTACGTTGATACACCCCCTTTTCCAGCCGCCTTTTATCTGTGATTTTACTCAGTGCGGTGGCTTTGGTTCCTACTGGGTTCACATGGTTGCGTTTGGCATTTGGGTCTTGGACCTAGTAATTTAAAAATGACACAAATAAACACATTAGAAGTAAATTGAAGATTCAGAAAATATGTTCCATTGAATGTTATTAGCATTTATTGTAATTTTTTTAGAATAGTAATATTATTCTCAGATGTTTTATTTACTCAAAAAATATAGCTCTTATTTTATTATAGAGCAGTTACAATATATAGAGCAATTACAATTTTTTTTTAATTTACCTTTGAGTCAGGAATTAGAATTTCAAAACATTTAGGTCCCTCTGCCAGCTTTTGCCGTTTCCTCAACTTAGCGGACAAAGGCTTCGTGTCAGGCCCCGAGGCAGCGTCATTTCCTGTTGTGTCTACTACAAATAACTCACTATCCGGCTTCGTAGAGAATTTACTGAAAGATCGGAAAACGACAGACAAACGTTAATAAAATAATATTTACAAAAAAGGTTGTTCGTGCCTTGCGTATTGAAAAATCGTTAAATAGTTCTACTTAACACGACGGACATGTTAATATAGTTATATTGAAACAAATCGAGACAATATTAAATTAAAATACTCTGAACTAGGTAACCTTTTTCGGTGCACATGCATGTAAACATAACCTCACCCAAGTCTTTCTTCTAGTCTTTGATCTTCGAGAAAGTCTTCAACGTCACGAATATCACAGTTCTTGCGCCAATCTTTTTTGTTTTTCTTAGAAACATGCCTCTTTTTCTTTATGATAGACATGTTTTTTTTCGGTTATTGCAAAATTAACATCACGTTCTTTACGCACAAATGACAATATCAAAGCAAAAGATTTCCTTCCATTTCGTTTCAGATTAGCTAAAATTACGTAAGGTTTTTTTTTTTACACGGCTTGGATCCTCATCCATCCGATCCAATATTTATAATAAAATATTTCATATATTCGGCCTATGCATCGCATTCACTTTTCCAGCTTCTTTTACTTTCAGATATTGTCAAAATAACTCTTTTCAGCTGGGCATATAATTAACTGTGCCTTCAAATTCCCACAAAACCGGAAGTAATGTATTTTACATGCATTGCGTCTAAGTGATTGGTGCTTGTTCTCTTGCTACCCGTGAAAATAGCTTGTTTAGGTAAATAAAGCAAAGCAGACCCTGTGGTCTCAATAACTATTTATTCTAAGACAGACAGGTGGCCTACCATCACATAATTAGACGCTACTCATTTCCGATGCAGTTCAGTGTAGGTTCCTAAACTGGATCGCTCAATTTGGTACCATTACGTCTATACTGCTGGTTAGCGTTTGAATCGTTGAATGAATTAAATTTTGTCTCTGGTATGTTCTGAAATTAAATCAGCAGTATTTTTGGAACGTTGCGGTTGCTTCTTTATTTTCTACATATTCTGTTTTAGCAAAAAGTGAGTACATAAACACATAAACTCTCAGCTGAGTCGCTCGTTTACAACTGAACCTACACTGACACACTTATGCGACGTCGCGGTACGAAATAGCAATTCAGCTCAGTTTAGGTCGTCAATTAAATCGCAATAAGACTTCATGGTACGGCCCCAGGACAGGACCCGGCAGACAGCACAGCAGGCAGGGCCTCATTTCAATATCGATTACCGATTGGTTTTCTTTTCGAGATCTTTTTTTTGTTTGATCTGTTCTGTCTGTGGCAAAACAAAAACAGTGATCTTTGGTAAAATGAAAAGAAAATACTGTTATTTACGGTCACGTCCGTATCGTATTTTAGGTGATTTACCTTACAAACAAGCAAGGGGACGGACCTATTTTCATTTCACAGATTTGTAATCAGGCAGAAAACTATACCCTCTCAGCACCTGGTAAAAAATATAAGAATACCTTTAAGACATAGCTAAACACAGTTTCGGATATAATTTTACACAGCTTTATATTTTCAAATATCAACGCATTGGATGTTTATTCTGTAATGTTATATTTAAGAATGTCAATAAATAAAACATGCTTCCAAACAAGTCATTGAAGATATCTAAATTTCCTGAGTAATGTCTGATAGAACAATGTAAAATCAATAGGATTGGTACCTATCTACTAAAATGAACTCGTACATTACTGTTTGCCATGTATGCAATGCTTGCAATGTTAAAATGTATTGCATCAAGAAAATCAAACTGCGTGAGTTTTACAAGAAAGTGACAACAAGGGTAAGTGTACTTATATGTTAACAATTGAAACTAGTGATGTAGGTATCTACGGTCCTGTGGAATCAATATTCCACAGGACCATGAGTTGGGATAACAGGAGAAAAAAAACACTGCTGTAGGCTTGTGGCAATCAGCTTCAGGGGCCTAACCACATTGTCTTATAGCATTCTCATTTTGATCTAACATTACTTTTGTCTCGTTTGTCCTAAACTGGCTAAATAGAGACAAAAGTAAAGTAACATCAAAACAAGAATGCTCTAAGAGGTTGTGGTACCCCCCGGGTTTTTATTGATTGTGTTTTGTTTATTTAATAATGCTGCATAAAGCACTACAAATTGAGGAAGCCCAGTAAACGTTAACACATTTCACACTTGCACATTGCAGGCCTTTGTATAGTTGGTCTATTAAGCACTTACGTAATAACTCTGGCAGTAGCTTCCAAGCAATGTAAGATAACAATGACATTGTGCTCCATTCTCTCCTCATCATCTTCTTAGTCCAGTAAATAACACAATTGCGAGGCTTTTTGTTAGTAATAAAGGGTACTATGTACTCTGGTAGTTTAATTTTACCTCAACCAAAATTGGGAGGTTTTTGCCTTGTGTGATGGGCTTTGTAGGATGATTGGTTATTGGTGAGTAAAGGTGTTAGATACCTAAAATGCTGAATTACGCTGGTGCCTTTATGGTGAGATCCCTTATTATTTAATTATTAACATAAATGGGTCTTCATCACATACCTTTTTATATACCCAACAGATGAAGACCCGTTTGTGTTTATAATTATGTTTTATAACAGTGATCCCTTGTATGGTTCCACAACATCTGCTGGCTGAGCCGCAAGTCAATCACTACAACACAGCATAAGCTTAACAATCCCCAAGCAATGGTCTTACCTGCATATTAATGAGCTCAGAAACACATGTCATTACCATAGCTTATAGTAGTGACAGACTTAATCTATGTGACAACAAATGTGCAGTTAGCCTGTCAATCCGCTGATTGATTTACAAATTATGTCTTGGAGAGATCAACCTTCTTGGCTCATCCTGCATTCTAGAAGGTAGGCCTCAGAGAAAGCATTACCCTACTTTTAACATCATTTTTTTAAACATATGAACTTGTCAATAAATGATTCCTAATTACCTGTACTGTTGTTTTACTTTTAGGTATACACGGACCAAGTACCTGTAATACTGTGCTACATTTGCCATTCCCAGCTGCTAAGATGCTATGCTTTTTCTGAAATGTCTGTTAAAGCAGAAAAAATATTGATGGATCTTTCTACAAAAGGAATTAAGGTGCAGTATAATGTTCAGCCTCATACTTCCATTGCAGGACCTAAATAAACTACCATAAAATGGTGTGCTTAAACACACCAGTCTTGTCTTTTTACTGATATAAGTAATTAATTCGGCGTTTAATACGGAACAATAGGTATTTTTTCTAAATTTTAATTGATTGAGTGAATGAAGTGAACTAAATCTCTGAATTAAGTTGGGAAATCCTGCTCCGCATGTATGTAGGTATGTGACGTCATAAGTCTCGGATGGGTCAATCAAATTTTAATTAAATATTGAAATAGTATGTAACTACTTACCTATATTATTATTATTTATTTATTTGCGATTGAAATGAAATGCAAGCGTAAATCGCAAACTAGGTAGGTACAGGTTAGGTTGTGACTTGTGCTTTATTTTTATCAAGCATATAAGTCATATAATTAAATGATTACTGAGACTGAGAAACTAAAAGAATATCAATTAAAATAAATGTACAAGATATAAAATTTAAAAAAATACAATAAGTAGGTAGGTAGATAAGTATAATAAAATAAATACTCACGTACGTAAAATTAAATGTCAGCCCATGTGGTGCAAACACTGATTAGGTCACCTGTTCAAACTGACCCAATCACTATCTGCATCCACTTGTGCTGAACGGGGCACTCGGAACGAGAGGCAATCATTTATAGGATGCCGTTGCTGCTGGCTCGCGTACGCTGGATAACGGAAGCTACTGTCCTGCGAATAGTCGCATGAAAGGCGTCCGTGCGCGCCTCGGAAAACATACCGGTATGGTATGCAATTACTTGAACAGGTCGGTTGCACTGCACCAGCGAGGCTGCCGCATCAGCATCCTGAAAATGTTGTTGTATTGGACTTGGATTGCTGGCAACCCTACGAAAATGAATTACCTACAGGCTGCTCGAGTAGAAGGATTGACAGTACGCCTTAAAAAGGTATCTCTAAAGCAGCGTGCAAACTTTCTTGCGATGTTGTTGACGCATACTCCGTCTATAAAAGTGAAGTGCGATGAAGGTCAAGCGCCGTCACACAATAAAAAATAAACTAAAAACCTTTTAAAAATAAAATGAGTATCTCAAAATCTTCATTACTTTGCAGGTAACAGAAAACATAGCTATGATGTTGGACCTTGGCATGCTGAAGAACTTGACCATAACAGTGAATAACGTTTTTTGCATTAATTCAGCAATCAATATTAAAATTAAAGAGGAAGAAGAAGAAAAGGTTAAATTTAGTGGGATGGCAATAGACATTAAACCATTTAATACTGCCGTGTGCCGAGTGTGCCTAGTCGGTAACGCTAGAGCTTATTGTATCATTGACACAGGACTTCAGGGGATATTTGAAAATGTCACAGGGTTGAAGGTGGGTTGATGTAAACAAACTTGTAGGTACTGTTATATAAACCTACCTACGTTTTTTTGTAATTTCCTGATATTGTAGTAAAAATCCGTTGTGCCGTTTAGGAACCAACAGAGCTTCGAATTTCGATTCAATTAGCTTTTTCAATGCATTGCGTATGATCTGTACCTACAGTTTTTTTATTGTTTGTGAAAATGTATCACTACCTATCTTCCTTGTTATATGGCTGAAGTATGTATTTACCTTCTTCGTTTTACATATGCCAGCTGAAATAAACTACTTTATTTTAATTTAATGTACAATATTGGTATGATTTTCAGGTGAGCAATGATGATGGGCGACCAGGAGCAATTTGCTATATATGTCTCTCGCAACTGAAACGATGCTTCAAGTTCTTTAAAATGTCGCAACAAGTCAAACAAGAAAATGAAAGTGCAATGGTAAGTACCTAGCTAGTTAAAATGTCTTTAAACACGCGACCTCCACAACACCTAGTAGTTCGCCCCAAACTTATGGATCGAAAGTAAGGAAAATACTTAATTGAAAAAACCCTATCCACCATAGAAAAGCAGGCCCTCTTAACTCAAAATGTTGTATATATCTGATTCGGGCCTTTCCGAGTTATGGGTGAAAATATGTACTAAATAATCCTTTTCACTCCAATGTCTCAAAAACTAACCTATTTATAAAAAAACCTCCCCGGCAACGAATTTCTACCTATTTATGTCAACAAGCGTGGCAGCTCAGTTGGTGGTAGCTCTGCCTTCTGCGCGGTTGTGGGTTCGATTCCCATCTGGGACTAACATTTGTGTGATGAATATATTTTAACAAACCATGACAAACATCAATTTAACACCCAAACACAGAATATGTTTGTTCTGTGTGTTGAGTGTTAAAAATTAGATGGCGTTTTGTGATTTGATGTCCAGTAATATGTATTTGGGTATATTTAAAATTTCAAGAGAATCTGATAAGCCGTTCGAGAGTTATACCGCCGAGTTATACAAACATTGCCGCATAGGTACATTACATACATACAGTGCCGGATCACTTAACTCAATGCGAGATCTCTTTCGTTACTCACTTCGCTTGCTCGATCAATTATTTGTAAACTGCAACTGATTCTTCAATCGCTTCTATGAAACAGTTGGTATGACTACCTACAGGTCAACTTCAACTGGTACAGGTTTTTAATTGATTTTGTACACTGCACTGTTTTAGGAGCTGATTCTGATAAATTGTTATAATTTAATTCAGTACAAATTACTTAAATGAGTTGACTTATTTTATCTTGATTACAGATGACGCAAACTGACAGCCTGTTATTGAACCTAGAAAACATTCATAACTTATCATTAGAAATACCTCGTTTCGTGTCCTGTGAAGAACAAATAAAAGCTCCTAATACTATAAAGGAAGAACCTAAAGGCCCAAATAAGTCAAAATTAGCCAGAGTTAATGAAGAGGTTAATCATTTTGACCATAGCAAAATGAGTTCCAAAGCTAATAGCGCTTTGAAAAGTGTACAAACACCATTGAAGAAACACTTCGAAAACCACCCCTGCAACCAATGTAATAAAGTATTTTATACCGAAACAAAACTAACTGCACACGTAAAGACACATAATATTTGTTATATATGCGACTTTTGCAAAAAAATATGCAAAACCAAACACATCATAATCGAGCACTTGGGAACTCATGGTTTCGGGAAGCCTTCTAAATGCCCCCATTGTCCTAAGATATTCACTACAAGAGGCAGTTTGTACATGCACAAAAGACGGACCCACAATCAAGGTACGAGATATAAATGCCCTGAATGTGATAAGCCATTTCATACAAACTTAGAAGTGGAAACTCACCGTTTGAGACACGGAGGTGTCAAGCCGCATGTCTGTGACGCTTGTGGAAAAAGTTTTGTACATAAGTACAATCTGTCGAGACATCTAGCGATCCATTCCGAAGTGAAATCTCACGAATGTCACGTTTGTTTAAGAAGGTTTAGCGATAGAAGTGTCATGTTAAGGCACAAAAGCACGCATTACGGTATTCGGCGTAAAAAACTATTTGAATGCAACCAGTGTGGCTTAAAATTCTACACAAAAGACATCTTGCTAACACATATAAGACGACAACACACGGGTGTTAGGCCCTACTCCTGTAGTATATGCTCGAAAGGTTTCGCCAACACCAGAGGCTTAAACCAACATGCCACGTTCTGCAAATACATTGAATGCAAACAGTGCGACAAGACTTTCATCAACAAACGGTCCTTGTTGAGGCACCTGAGCGATCATACAACGGGTGGTTACAGAGGTCCGAACGGTCGGACTGTTCGGACGTGTGAGGTTTGCAATAAATCTGTCATCAATCTATCGGAGCATCTGAAAACTCATTCCGGCGTAAGGCTTCATGTCTGCGACTACTGTGACATGAGATTTGTGAACCGCTCAGGGTTAAAAAGGCACGAGCTAAATCTGCACCAGAAACCTCGGGTACCATGCTCGTTGTGCGATTTGACTTTCACACAACCAAAGTTTTTAGAGTCCCACATGAAAACTCATCGGTGTAATGGGCAGCATGTCTGTTCTTTGTGCAAGAAGGAGTTCTCTAAAGATAAATTATTACAATTGCACAGGAAACGGATCCATGAGATAGTTGTCGAGCCTAAGAAGACAACGAAGCGACCTCGACCCGGCAGACAAAAAAAGAAGATGGAATATACTGAAGACACTTCCGATTCTGATTCTAAAGTATAAGTGTAGGTTTTTTAACGTGTTTTTTATCTTGCGGCCAGTCCTTCTGACTATAAGCAGATGTTAGTTTATGTGGATGGAGGAGATACCAATGTTAAATTAAAGCTTAATTTTACATTGCTTGAATTTTATTTGGGTAGGTATTTGTTATTATTTTATAGATAGGTATTTTACAGATATAGATAATACATTTACGTTGGTACTTAATAAATGCATTTTATTTCTTGCCTTAATAGAAGAACATTACTTATATGTCTTGAGTCAACTTCTTACCTACCTAAATAATCTAAAGAAATACCTATTTCGATAGAAGTAATAGATGGCTAGGTAATTTTTATCAGGGACCTAGGTACGTATTTCCCTATCATACTAAATACCTAATAGTAAGGTAGGTATCCTTCCCGAATACATATTTTATCTTTGCAAATCTTTTGACTTGCTTCGCGGTTTGGCGACTACCTACCTAGAGTTCTATTATAGATTTGTCGTTTCAAAATTAATGATTCTATTGAATGTAAACATACCACCTATGCCTACGAGAAACACGATTCTGCAAAACGTTCCCCCAACAGGAAATTAAATATCTCAAAAACCTTAAGGCCCACAAATTCCATATTTCGCGCACTTTTATGCACAAATGTAAGCTATCTGCCCATATATGTCACTTATGGCTACGGTCATTCGTTTAGAATCTTCCTGCTGGAAGAACGTTGCTCCAGCAGGAAACGTTTTTCGCGTTTTATTCCAAAACGGTAACATGCACTAATTTCATACTTGGCGCACTAATACAGTATATATATATTGCTCGCTCTAAGTATGTGTTGAACTCAATTCGTTCTAGAAGATACTTTCCTGCTGGAGTAATGCACACCTTGTCCGTTATAGTAGCGTAGACATAATCGAATTCACGTTCGTTGTTAAGCCTAAGAATACGTCGTAAATAGAGCATAATTAGTGCAAAAATAAAATAAATAGTGCCTCGTTGGTTTAAGAAATAATGACCATTCTTAGTGTGTACGCCTGCATAACGATCAAGCTAGCGTACACATGACCGTACTCGAAAATGGCTTATACTATAGTAACGAAATTTACACACAAAAATACTGCCCGAGCTATACAAATTGCATAATGATTGCTCTTAGAGGAATGGAGATGGTTCTCTCTTTTCTCTCATAAAATTGATGATCCGAATTTAGCAATCCAACAACCTTTGCCATACCTAATAATCAAAATTCCGAAACATATTTTGTCGAACATCATTTTACATAACATCACTAATTGTACGTATTGCAAATTCTATAATAATCAAAATTCTGAAAGTGTTTGGTTATAATCGACATAATCCCGAATATTCAAAAGTAATAAACACTTTATCCGTAATTTAATAATAATAATAATAATAAAATGTACCTATTTATTGTTTAGAAAATGGCCGTATATACAAAAAAAAAAATATAGGACTTAATAAAGCTAGGGTATCTAATATTTTTTATAGTTAGGTAATATACTGAACTAAGTACAGATGTTAATCTTACTAACTAGCTTTGTTGCGTTCTAAGCTCATATTATGTAGGTATTGTGAACGGTCCAGTACTTTGACACTTTGTTCTAACTAAGTTATTAAACTTGTATTTAGACACAAAATGATCTTTGCTTTGGCTCGTGTTATACATGACAATGTTGTGGATAAATAAGTTTGGTTTATCATAGCCGTCATGTTTTATTATAAATATAATTTATTCTAAAATGCACTCATTGCAAGCAGCATACAAGCACCGTGCAAGCAAGCATGCTTTCTGGGACGAGCTCCCGCCAGAAAGCTCGCTCATCGCCCCTGAGAATCAATCACTCCACCCATTCAACCTGCGCTATGCTGCAAACGAGCGCGCTCCTCTCGGAACCATATATGTGAACATCTAGCTTAGGGCCAACTGTGTCGGTTCTGTCGTTCATTTTGAACGTAGGTACCACTATCACACTTTCGACTAAGGTCATTAATCAATTGCTATTGTGTATTGTCCTGTTGAGCTCGCAAAATAAACATTTTGTAAATGTAGATCTGCCACCTAAGTACCTATACTTGTTATTCGTAATACAACCGAATAGGTTAGAATAGAAACATAAGAATTTTTTTTTTAAATATATTTTATCATTCGGAATACAATGTACCTACTTACCTACTTATTATGTTGTATTGTATCATTAAAAGCCTCTGCCAGTAGTCATACTTTATTGCAATTTCGTAGTGAAACAATATAAAAGTCTTACTTATGTGAATTTCAAGGAACAAATGTGGTACAGTCGCACACAAAAAATCATTTGTTAGTGAAATTATACACCGAACAATTTAGGTAGGTAGTAATAATAAGTAGTTTTGTAACTTTATATGACAAGTTCATATAAAGTAAAAAAACTTGAAGAGACGCTATTCCATTCGTAAAACTAACAAAGCATCGTTAAAAAATGCAGTAGGTATCTACATTAATTGTGTTGCCGCTGTTCGAAAGTGATTCTCGTTAATCCAACAAATAACTGCATGAGTACCTACTCTTCAGGAACAAGCACCTAGTTGTAATTAAAATGAACCTACACGTTTAAGCCGCGTTTTGACGATAAGAGTTGATTCGTAAGAGTGTACTATGACAGAGTAGCCTACATCCTAGTGTACTTGTCCGAGTGCACTCGGATGGGCATCCGAGTGCACTCGGATATTGTGGAAACCGGTTTCCACAATACAAGTGCCATTAGAGTGGCCGTCAGAGTCAACTCTTATCGTCAAAACGCGGCTCAGTGGATAAATAATTTTGTATTATGTTGATTGGTTCATTTGGTGGATGAAAATTACAAAGGTACGTAGGTACGTAAATCAACAAAACCCTATGAATTCTTTGCTTAATAAGTAGATAGGTAGCTAAATATGGTTATAAGTACTATTAACATATTATTATTTTTAAATGAGATCAAATGAACAAAATGCAATATTCTGGACGAAAAAAATACTTAAATTTGCATACATTTTTATTGATTTGTTCAAAGTAAAATATTTTTATTCAGTAAAATTTTTGGGATCACTTTGAAACTTCAAATCTGCCGCCTGTTCGGAATCGCGACCAGCACACGTTATTTTAACACTAGTGCAAAATTTTATGGAAATCGGTTCAGTAGAACTAGGGACCTATGTGAAAAAGGCGTTATTCTTACGATAGTTTATTCTTACCTCAGGAAATATTGACGGATCAGCATCAGGTTCCAGCATTTTCCTAGAACAACCAAGAATAAAGGGGTCACATATAAAATGGGCACTGCAAACAACAGACGACTTGGAGGTTTTTTCAAGCGTTGCATTTTCCCACTTTTATTCCTGATTTTCATTTCTCGGATATCTACAATACAAGAAATATAACTACTATAGAGTGTACAAAAGGGATTGTTGCCCTTTTGTACACTGACCGTGGTCACCCTAAAGAATATTTTTTTTTTATAATAATTAGATCATTCAAAATTGTTTCAGTCACTCATTAACATCAGGGTCCCATTTCCACTAAATATTTCGTTCCTTCTTAATTCTAAAGACCCGACTATTTTTATTTATCTTGTTACATTTTTAAATTCTAATATAATAATTAGATCATTCAAAATTGTTTCAGTCACTCATTAACATCAGGGTCCCATTTCCACTAAATATTTCGTTTCTTCTTAATTCTAAAGACCCGACTATTTTTATTTATCTTGTTACATTTTTAAATTCTAATAATATTAGGCTATAACAACTGGTTTCGTTCACATTTTCCAAATTATTTTTATTTTTGCATTGCGCGCGCTTTCTTTTTATTTTTATCTATAATGACGTGACACTGGCAGGCAGATGGTAAACCCAATTGCCATAAAAAAAAACCTTAGATGAAATGAAGCGATTTCTTTTTAGTTAAACAAAAATTTTTGGTACACACACAGTCTAGTTGTGCATTCACTCACTGTCCGTTTGTTTTGTTCACAAAAACAAAACAGACAGACTTCACTTGGTATTTGCCTTCGCTGAAGACATAAACGAATTAATGTCTTCAGTCACTGTGTGCAATGTCTGCCATATAGCTAACAATGTAAAAATGTATTGCGTCAAAAAAATCGAACTACGTGAAGTTTACAGGAAACTGACGAATAGGGTAAGATATTTTGTTTTGTGGTGTTTATAGTAAGTACCTTTAAGTAATGATCACTGGCTATAGGTAACATTTGTAAAGGTTGCTGCTAAAATTGTCTTCCAACTCAAGTAATTGATTACCTACCTACCATATTAGGTGACATTGTTTCTAGTTTCCTAGGTACCTATATGCCCTAAAAATATATATAAAAATTTTCAGGTATACATGGACCAACAACCTGTTATATTGTGTTACATTTGCCATTGCCAGCTGCAGCGATGCTACAAATTCTATGAAATGTCTTGTAAAGCGGAACAAACTTTGACAAGTCTATCAAGTAAAGGAATTCTGGTTGGTAAACCAAAAAATATTATAAAGTTGGCTTTAACTGGGCCTACATACATAACCACCTCTGTGATCTAGTGGTTTAAGTCACCGATTTTAGATCCAGAGGTCCCGGGTTCAATCCCCATGGGGAGTACAATGTATTGTGCTTGATTTGGTTGGTGGTAGGACTTTGTTTAAGTCCGCCTGGCTAGCTACCACTATCTTACCTAATTCTGTCGCCATAATAACAATTCTAAAATTGTTGTGTTCCGGCATTCAGAGGGAAGATAGCCAGTTCCTCAGTTTGTTGAGGATTCCGGGTGAAGTGCACCTTCGGCCTTATCACAACTTTTTACCAGGTGAAAAAAAAAAAACCTTTTATCATAGGTCTGCTCTTGATCAAAATTGTTTTGTGGGTAATGTTTTATAATAAAAAAACTCCTTGAAGACATAAGGGTCAAAAGTCAATGAAAATACAGAGGTTGGGAGCTGATTCCACACTACAGTCTTGACAAATGAATTGTCAACTAACCAGGTGATCAGGATTTAGGTGTGAACTCAATCTTCCAGAGATCACCGGCTTAAGCATATAATGATCTTAGTGATTTTTGTAATGGCTGAAAAACTGTGTTGGAGTCTTTTTACAATGAATAATAATAACTTATACATTTAATTTACTTGCAGATCTCCGCAAACATAGCTGTTATGCTGGACCTAGGTATGGTGAAGAATTTAACCTTAACAATGATTCCTGTTATTTGCATTAATTCTGAGATAAATACAAAAGTGGAACAGGAAGATGAAACAGTAAAATGTTGTGCGTTGGCAACTGACTTAAACCAAACATTTAAGCCTTCTGTGTGCCGAGTATGCCTAGTTGGTAATGTTAGATCTTATTGTATCAGGGCCACAGGGCTTCAGGAGATATTTGAAAATATTATGGGGTTAAAGGTAGGTTTTAAAAATCTTGTTTATTTTGTAAAACTGGGAAAGGCTTGGCCTGCATCTCACCTGGTTTCAAGTTATGATATGGTCTAAGGTGGAAGCGCTATTCTGTCTTAATGCTGGTACACAACAAATTAGAATCGTCAGCTTAGGTAAGTCGGCGGTAGCTATCCATGCAGGCTTAGATCATTGGCAAACTATGAGACCAAAGAGGTGTTTCAAAATGATCCTAAAAAAATTTTACTGAAAGAAAAATAATTGATTTTGTATAAAGTTGAGTATTTCCCCATGTAAAAATTTTTTTGCAGTGTCAACATAAAGTGAATTTAATGCCTTTTTTTATTTATTTTTGTAATATGTAAACTCATAAGAGAAGTATTGTTATTAATATTATATTTTTGGGCAGTATCATCCATATAGATTAGAAACAAAAAAAGCCTCAAGGGCCTTGTAGTGTACTTTATTAGTGGATGTTCCCTGAGATCCGCTAACGCTATGTCCAATATTTCTTGTGATTCGATAGCTATCTATGCATGATGTTTATTGCCAGAATCTATGCATGATGTTTATTGCCGGTAAACATTGTAGACCTGTTGCCCAGACAAGACTCAGAAACACGAGCATGTAATTTCTCATGTAGCTTTATACATTAATCAAAGAGATGAAAATTGGTCAAAAACGTGTTTGCCGATTTGTTAAAGAATTATTTAATTTTTCAGCTGGGCAATGAAGATGGGCGTCCAAAAGCAATTTGCTATATCTGCCTATCGCAACTGAAAAGGTGCTTTCAATTCTTTAAACGGTCTCAAAAACTTAAAGAGGAAAATGAAAACGCAAGTGTGAGTGAACTGTTATTGATTTTAGATAAGTTTCATAAAAGAAGATTGTATCAAGCAGCAACGGAGTTCGTAGTGGTGGTTGCATAATATAATAAGATTATAACTATTATATTATATATTACACTAGCTGACGCCACACAGTTACAATTGCGCCAAGGTTCTAAGTAAATCACTATCGTATCGGGCCATATATGCCCACTGTGTGCACAATGGAGCGAGCATTCTGAGTAAATTATTTGTTCAGCACAAATAATTTACTCAAATGCTCGCTCCATTGTAGCTCATTCTTGTCCAGACAAGCCTCGAGATCCAGAGCTGACAGTAGGTATATAATCATGAGCCGCCTCTACCCTCCAACTCCACGTGTACACAGCCGGTCACAACACATCCTCTGGTAAGTGGCGACTAATTTTGCTATTTATGAGCGAATATTATAGAGTTCATGTATTTATAATGAAAAAAAAAAAAACATAACTCTTCACTGAGTCTTAAGTTAGCTATACAATGCAAAAATACTGCAGAAACAACGGGGTTTTGCCGTATTCATATTACATACTTCAAGTCAACTCTTTAGTAATTAGTTGTGATTAAATTAAATTGAATTGAATGTGTGGAAAGAGCATCCAGGTAAGACCCCTCGCGAGTATGTTTTAGCGTACTATTGGCAGCATCTTCTACAAATAACCTGGTGCAGTTTCTACCGGCGTTTATATTTAATTTTTAAACATTAAAAAGGTATAGTAACATTACAAAAATAGTTACATATACGAGTATATTATCGCCGACTTTGTTAGGTAGGTATTGAAGTGTGGGGTTACATTATTAGAGTTTTCGTAAGGATGTAACCTGATACAAAATGTTGGTTTTGTTACTCAATGATGCTAGTAGCATTCTACTGATAAAATACATTTTAAAATCGGTCCAGTCGTTTTTGAGTTTACGAACATAAATTAAAATAAAATCTATTTTTTTCCGACGGCAAGGTCCTGGTCTTCATCTCACCTGATTTTTCAAGTTATGTTAAGGCCGAAGGTGGAGGAGCACTTCACCCGGAATCCTCAACAATCCGAGGAACTGGCTATCTTACTATTTACTTTACTTTACTTAAAATGTTGGAACACTACAACTTTATAATGTTAATAAGGTTAGATGGTGGTAGCTAGCCAGGCGGACTAATAGTGCAGATTAAGTGTCTATTAACACTTTATAACACCCTTTTTTTGCAGGCGGTACAAAGCGTATTGAAGCTAGAAAACATACATAACTTATCAGTGGGAATCACACAGTTCAACTCCTTTGAAGAACCGTTAAAAGTTCCAGTCATTAAACAAGAACCCGAAGACAATGTAACTGAATTGAATGTAGCTGCAGTCGCAGATACTGTTATTAAATGTACTCTTTGCTCTAAAAACTTTAACGGTCATAACGCTGTTGCGATGCTGCAAACTCATTTAAAGAAACACATAGAGAAACATCCTTGTAACCACTGCCATAAGGTATTCGATACCCGCTCAGATCTCAATGCTCATACGGGAACACATTACTACACTAAAAACTACGAGTGTGATGTTTGTGGGAAAACATTCACGAGTAGATTTGTTATAATAAGACATCTGATAATTCACTCCGGAAGCAAGCCTTACAAATGCGACTTGTGTCCGAAGGGGTTCAACGACAGGAGCGTAATGTTGAGGCACAAGCTCACACATTCCGGTGTCAAGAGATGCGCACAAGGCAATAGAAGCAAACCATTAGAATGCAACGTGTGCGGGTTGCGGGTGTACTCGCCGGGCGGTCTCGTGTCGCACGTACGACAACACACCGGCATGAAGCCGTACCCTTGCGGGATATGCTCCAAGCCGTTCGCCGACTCCAAGGCGCTGAACCAACACGCGACCTTCTGCAGATACTTGAAGTGCGCGGAGTGCGACAACACGTTCTTCAACAGAAGGTCGCTGAGGAAGCACGTGGCGCTGCACGCGAGGGGCGACACCCCCGGAAGCGGCACGTGTAAGGTTTGCAACAAGAACGCCGTATATTTGCACCGGCATATGAAAATTCATTCCGGCGAGAAGCCGTTCGCCTGCAGCTTCTGCGACAAGCCCTTCCTGGACCGCAGGAACATGGAGAAGCACGAGCTCAACTTGCACAGAAAGGCGCGCTTGCCCTGCGCGCTGTGCGATCAGACATTCACGCAACAGAAGTTCTTGAATTCTCACATGAAAGCTCATCGAAGCAACGGGCAGCACGTCTGTTCCCTGTGCGGTCGCGAGTTCTACAAGGCAAGCTATCTGCGATCGCATTTAAAACGATTCCATAAGAAATGTGTCGAATCTCTTAACCGGACGCTTCGTGGTCGGCCGAGGAAGAAGGTGAAGCGTGTTACGGACACAACTGATTCTGATTCTGAGGACTGAGAGCGTGTGCGCGGCAGCTGCACCATCTCCTGTATAACCACCAGGTATCTACGACACGGTTCTTCTAGTAACTTCAGATGCACCGGTGGACAAAGTCAAAGTCAAATATAATTCAGTAATATTTTTTAGGATCACTTTGAAACGTCAAATCTACCGCCTGTTCGGAATTGCGACTAGCACACAAGGAGACAGTCAAGAACCTCGGGCTAGTTTTTTTTTTATGATCCATTACAATAGCTTAAAATTATCTAATACTAATCACAATTTATTCACTGGAGCAAATTCATTTTTTTAATGCCCGGCTTTCTTATATTCTAGGTAATCTGAAATTTTATATTAAGCTTTCCTGGATAGCTTTTGTTTTAAAACATTTTTGAATTTATTATTTGAATAGATTAGCACATCACTTGGCAATTTATTATAAAAGCGTAGTTTGCCCTATGAACGATTTATTAACCTTATGGAGCCTAGTTGTGGGAACAGCGAGTTTATTCTTATTTCTAGTATTATAATTATGTTTATTATTAGTATTATAATCATGTTTTTTATGACATTTTAAACCGACCTTAATTTTAGTTCGAACACGAATTTCCGCCTGCTTCCTTTGTGATCATTTTTTTTTTCAGTTTCATTGAGATAAGTTCTAATTGTTATACATTGTTTGAGAGCTAAGAAAACGGTTATTTTAAAATAATCTGCAAGTCAGGTGTCATAAAGTTTTAATTGTTTTAAGGCATTTTAGTGGATTAAATCTCAAAAACATATTGAAATAATATCGTTTATCGTCTTGCATTTTCAAATTTGAACCGATAATTGTTGTTTTAATACTGATAAATATGTTGCATTTTTGTCTTTTTTTGAAAAAAGTTAAAAAAATATAACTTAAAAATGTTTCTGTATAAAAATATAGGGGTTAAAATTTTTGCAAATAGTCACCCCTATCACCTAACGGAAATACGTCGAATTACCGATAACCCTGTATAGTTACAACCAGAATGTCTTCAAGAATAGATTTAAAAGGTTCGCTCCATCGTAGACCTGTGTAGTATCAAGAGATGGCTCATTTCGAATGAAAAAAATACTGGAATGTGATATTGATATTTTTTTGTAACGAACATACCTACTTTTGAAGTAGAGTTGTTCATTGCAAGGCATTATTCTTGTCGTTTCTAATATATTTAGGACTATGTGTTTTATGAAAGTTGCACTTCTGCATCTGGCTCTTTTGAGGGTTCTTCAGCCAATGTGAATAGTAGTGGCACGGGAAAGTAAAATTTCCCTTCACTCTAGTAATAGTGCCAAGCTGTAGTGCCTAAGAAAATAAAGGAACAAATCGAATGGACACATTCGTAGTCGAATCGGAGATCAATGTCAAATTACTCATTAGCCTACCACTTGGCTAGATCGTAATGTAGTTAGGATGTATTTTATTATGCATTCTGAGGAAAAAAATATTAGCAAAGCTAGTCAGCGTTGCAACGCAGCCAGTGTCTTGGGCACGCTTCCGTGGTCCTGGTCTGGAACAGTCAAGTTGCCTATAGTTAAAGTTACCGTTTGTAACGGTCCTTAGGTAATCCAACTGCTTCCTTTGTACATAGTTAGTTTAATTTAAAGACTACATTTAATAATATTATTAAATATATATAACATCCAATGATATTATTGAAAAATCTTAGTAGCTATTTATTGTTTCTGTATAGAAAACATTTAACACTGCAAAAAAAAGCCTATGATATTATGAAGTTTTGAATAATTATATAGATACCTATTTGTATAGTTATAGTATTTTAAATAAAACCATAATTTACAAAGTACATATCTTACGTGTTTGTATACCACCTTATCCTTAATCATCAACAGCCAGATATCAGTTCACTGTTGGAAATAAGCCAATAGGGTCTTCCTTCTCACCATCATTGGAACAGGAACGCACTCGGGCGTCAGAATGGAAGAATCATTAGGTATGATATGATACCAATAAGTAGATACAATAATATAAATCACTCTTCTGGTTTCAAATATGGCTTATTCACAGTAGTGAGTAGGTACGTGCTTACTAGGTAGTACCACTGATAACAAAATACTAAAACATTACTGTAGTAATATCAGTAAAAAATCCATCGCCTCACTTTAAATCAATGTAGATTCAATGCAATAAAAAAATAGGTAGGTCTTACAACAGAACAGAATAGCCAAGTCTATCAGTTTCACAAAACTAACTTCACACGTTGAATACGTCAATCTTCATCGCACCTTCCAAACGTAGCTATAGGTACCTATTAGCCATTATTGTATTGGGGAGTGGAAACGGCAGCTGGGCGGGTGCGTAATGCTACGTACCCGCCCGGATGGGACTGCGATGGGGCGGTTTTAATCAGCCGTCCTACGTCACCTTCCCCTTAAGGGGTTGTGCGGTATCTGCTAAGGTGGTAGGTACCTACCTAGCGCGGCCCCGCAGTGAAAATGGTTGATTCTCAGCCACCATTTTCACACTTGTCTTTTTTTAAAGAGTCTGATACGTGAAATAGCTAGGCTTCAGCGATTATATACCACAATACTGTAGCATTTACTTTGAAATTAATATATGTTACCTATAGTTCAGGATTGATGCTAGATGCTAGTGTTTCGAAAACACGATTACATAAAAAATTCTCTATAGAAAAAAAAACAAAGTTGACCGATTTGTACCAAAAATGTTCGCCATTCAATAAATACGCCCAATTAGGCCTTGACACTTTGTACAGTAAACAAACACAGTATAGGTAAAGCAGACGGTCTGTGTTTTAGATTTTCAAAATTAATGTTTATTTTAAAGTCTTCCCGTAACCCATCGGTTCACGGAATGAAGTCACCTTCCCCCGCGTCCCCTGTCGGTAAGCGGGAATGGTTGGGAGCAGATTTCTTTTGCCCTAATTAGGAGTGTTTTTTAAGATGCAGGGGGCAACGGTCATCCTTCCCCTCTTTACCTTACAAGACCTGATAATCATTAATCTCTTGTAAGGTAAGAGAGGGTATTCGGAATCTTATTAAAGCTGATGTTTTTATTTTTTGTTATTTACTCAATAGGGTTGCCAAATCAAGAGTGTCGATAAAATCCAAGAATACATTTTGGGATGTCATGCAAGGGGTTCGATTGTGCATATCCCACATCAACAGCACATTATATTGTCCACCACAATGTGACAAACTTCTGCAAAACTGTAAGGTGTGCCCATAATCACCACGCTTGGCAGACAGAATAGTGCTCACAGTTAAAGCGCTGTTCACACAGAAAAAAGCTGCTGCCGATTAAGTGAAGCCACTTAGTTGACTTTACAACATCCGTGTGCTGGAGGGGTAGATTTTTAACCCACGAATACTAATGCAACGGTTTTGAGAGCACTTTTCAAAACGTCATAAACTTTTTCATGTTAGTCTGGGGTGACTCATTCACTCACTATTTTCTACCCACCAACTAGGGATGACACGACGTATAGGTTGTTTGCTCTCATTCTGGCTTAGAATGTGAGTTATTATAACAACGAGAAGGATCCGGTTAATAAGATCTACTAGAACATATACTACTTACTTATACCTACCTACTGCTGTGAAAACGCATTTCCAGCTAGTATACCTAGGTATAATCAGATTGACCTATAAACTTATTGGTCAATCTGATTATACCAAGGTATATACTATGATACCTAATGCTGTTATATTTATAATATACAGCCTACTTAGCAAAACTTGTAATTGGGAACTGGATTACGGACAGAATACCAATATGCGAAGTCCGGCGCCAAACATATTGCCATATTCCGTCATCGATCGGTACGTGGGAGAGCCAGTGCCTTCCGGGAAAGCTCGCTGATCCTTGCTCTGGCCTAATGTATAGGTAGGTAGTACCTATATATTTGTAGGTACCATACCGACTAGCGTCGTTTTAAGCCATGTCAGACACCTACGGGGCCTCTCGTAAAGACTGACAAAGGGCTGTTACTGTAACCAGCTCTCTTGAAACAGCAGACCCTACCTTGTCGAATACTTACTACCACAGAACACGTGTATCTAGGTAACTAGCTTGTAGGTACAAGTGTTACGGTACGTACCTACGTAATCAAATAGGTAGGTATAGGTACTAACAAAGTTAAACGTGAAATTGATTTCCCTTTAATTTCATAGCTACGAATAGGTAGGTACCTACTAGAATCGTAAATCTCTATAACAAGCGATTGTTCTAGCTCGTAATTAATCTTTGTTTATTAAACAAAAGTACCTTTGCTTTGGTCCACCCAGGTTATAAGTAGAAGGGTCGGCGTTAGGTCTGTCAGTCTGTCATTGAACATGAAGGTCATAGTCGTTGTTGCTTTGTTCGCATTTGTGGCGGTACAGGTGAGTTCAGTTCACACTACCCCTTTTGGTTTTCCCCAGCCCCTGCAGATTTAGCTTATTTTCCTCATGTGTTCACATGAATGGAATCCTATCATTTCCTTGCATAATATAAGTACACTTAACAAACAGTATATACCAGTTCGCCCCGAACTGAGATCTAGTGATGACTGGTTTGTGACGGAGATTATTTCTCTAAAAGAACGTATTTAACAAACGCTAAAAGTATGCTTTCAATACACCTTACTTACCAGGCTTTCTCTTGTTCCTATCGTATTATTAACATGAAACAAAGGTTGATGACGTTTTAAAAAGTGCTCTCAAAACCGTTGCCTTTGTACTTAGCCGTGGTTTAAAAATCTATCCCTCCAGCATACGGATATCGTAAAGTCAACCAAAAAGGCAGTAGCTTCTTTCTGTGTGTTAGCAAAACTTTAACTATGAGCACCAATCTGTCTGCCAAGCGTGATGATTATGGCAAAACCTTACAGTTATAGAGGAAGACCCCCCCAAAAGTGATTCTTGGATTTTATCGACACCTTTCCCTATTGAGTGAATTACAAAAATAAATAGATTTAATGAGAGAGAATACCCTTTCTTATCTAAGAAGACCTGATGATCATCCTTTGATAGTTTTTATTCATGTTAAAACCCATCCCTAATAAGGGCAAAAATAAATTTATTTTTAAATCTGCAGTCACAACCCCTATTACATATGATATTTCATGCTTTCACACATTTTAAAGACTTCAATCTTATTTACCCCTTTTGCATCCCTAATATAAATACAGGGGTTTCTGCAAATCAAAATAAAATTAATCGTGAAGTCAACCCCTTTAACAATCTATCCTACAAGAGCTATGGTAAAGTGTAGTTAGAAGAAGCCGAGGGCCATTTAGGCTGCTTGCTATGTTTATAGTTCTATTAGAAATCAATTGGCAGATGACACAACTAACACTAGGCAGATATTTGATTTACTTAAAGTAGGTATTGTGATGAGGATTCACAATGATGTCCGTCATAAACATAAGAATGAGACTTGCTAGCATGCTTAAATACCCGATTATATATATTTATTAACTACCTATTTAGTACACTCACTTGATTTTATCATATACTCCATTTTAGAATTTAAAGGGAAAATTATCCTGACATGATTAATCCGGCCGGATCGTTGTAAATCGTATTAGAAATGACAGCTGACAGCAATCCCTACTTACATGTTACAGCTGTGCCAGGCGGCGCCGCGGCCTGATGATGATAGGAAGGAGGCACCAGCGACGGCCGACTCCTCGCCAGCTGCCCCCCCCGCCCCCGCCGCCGCCCCCTCCGCCTCCGCCGCCCCCGCAGCCGCGGCTGCCACTCCAGAGGTTAGCTTTATTGTTATATTTACCAACCCGCTTTAGTTAGTAGTGACGGATTGTACATGGACGATTTCCAGTAGTCCTGTTGCAGAAAAGCACACAAGGTACCACGACCTCTTAGAGCATCTTTTGATGTTACTTTACTTTTGTCACTATTTATCCAATATAGAGAAAACGAGACAAAAGTAATGTAAGATCAAAACGATAACGCTATAAGACGTTGTATAAGACGTTGTGGTTAGGCCTCATGCCAACGCCAAGTGATTCGTCCGAGGAAGGATATTTCTTAATTTTTTTCACAGTGCTGTATATACTGGCAGCGTGCCACATCGTAGTTTTTTTGCTACGATACAATTTCGCTGCCAGTATTCAGTATACATATATCTTGCTATAGGTACACACACCTACATACAGTACCTTTACAATACTGCTCTACCGATTACGGATTACCTACTGAAAAACAGAGCTTGATCAACTCTGTTGACAGAAGCGCAGACAAAAGTATCACTTTAGAATATACTTTTTACACTTCTCTTCTTCTTCTTCTTCGGTCTTTTTTAGGTATTTTATCGTCTAAATATCTATTTGCAGTAGTTCGTTTTTAAGATTGAGATCATAGTGTCCGTACCAAAAAAGGAAACTAACGCAATATAATGGTAAACCCAAGACATGAAACGTCACTTCGGCAGTTTCACGAAGACACAGGCGCCCTCATCCACCTTATTACTATCGCGGTCAGTTTTTAAGATCAAAGATGATGTCCTAACTTTAGAAGACTTACTATCCATACTAGTTTTTTCCGGTTTTAATAATTATGTAGAAATTAAACATTTCAAAGAAAACTATTTCGGGGTACCTACCTAGCCAGGTAATTCAAAAAATACTATAAGTTACCCCAAACAATTTGAATGGAAAATAATGAAAGTACGGTAGGTAAGGTTTTGAATGCCTGAAAGCATCGTCATCCGTTCAATCGTATCAATACGTACAATTCTCTTTTTACCCAAATTATTAATAAATACAATGAGCGATTGATAAAATTCTGGCATTGGTACAATTATATTCCATTTTCAGGTTAAATCTGAGGGTCCCGGCGATGCGACTCCAATCTTAGATGCCACAAAAGCACCAGAAAAGGTCGAATCAAAAGCAGAGTAGACAGAATCTCTTCGAAAATCTATAAACATAGCCTTCATAGAAACCGAAATGTAAATTTTATAATTATTGATCACAGACGGGCATTTGAACTAAACGCCAACAAAGCTGCTGTTTCCAAAAAAATCCTGTTGTAATGCAGTTGAACCGATAAATGTACAGTGCTGCCAACCTGTATTTGGAGAGCAGAGATATATAAACGAATTGCTATATTAACTGCAACTTTACAACTGGCTTCAGTTTCGAATGCACTTCTTCTGTGTTCACCTTAGAGAATAGTGGTGCTATTATATGAGTTGAGCTCTATCTAGAATTAGTTCGTTTTATTTTGGCCTGTTAGCGCACACAATTTCATAGAAATATGGTATTAACCATTCATGGCAACCTCTCATCAGTGCAGTCATATCTAAGGATATAAGTGCATACATTAGGAGATAGTGGGATGTCCACCACTTCCCTCTAGTAATAAGCAATGAAGGTTTCTACTTACTCATTTTATTTGCAAGTCAGCTATCACATTCTGTTTTATTAATATCTAGTATATATTAATAGACTTTCTGCGCAAGATTCGCGATCAAATTAAAACTACTCACTCAGACTGAAGCAAACTATTTTCGCGTGTACATTACAGATTTATCCAAGGCATCAGACCTTGTTAACTTTAAGAATTCGACACATTCAACAACTATTTCCGCGTAAGTTTCGCACCTCGTTGTGAACCAGACAGAAGGACCCAATAGGATCCGTAGTTTATCACGTCGTGGTGGTGAAGAATAGGATATCTCTAACGCTGCCTCCCACAGGGAGGTCCGACGGCGCCGCTTCCGTTCCTTGAATGTAAAGACGGACCTGTGGAAATTGTATCCATAAGAACCATTGTGACAAATATAATGAGGTGAACCTTCTGTATGATTGTCGTTCCACTGCAGAATTTTGGTAAGTATTTCATTTTTCGGGAGATAATATCTTATGAAAGTACTGCATTTATAAAAAAGGAACTCAAAGCAGACAACGGGGTGTCACTAGCTTCGAGCCTATTTTGTAGACATATTGCCCATACGTTTTTCACTAGTGTTTGCCGGTTTATGGCAGGTACTGAGCTTCTGATAGACCTCTCTAGAGAATCACTTTGACATCACCGCATCGAAATATTATTGTAGAAGTATAATAATATTTCGATGCGGTCTTGCCCTGCCAACTGTATTATTCACGATCTTCATAATACGTATTAAGAAACCGAGCAAAAAAAGTAAGCGAGGAGGGAGATACCTGTGTAGGATGGGCATGTTCGCTGGGATCGCTTGAAAGTGGAACGGAGCGCGGTTCCTTCCGCCTTCGCTTGTTGCGGCGCGCTTCGTGACGTTTACGATTCAGCGACGAATCTGTTAGCAATATAACTAGGTTTAGATACCTTCTGCCATGTGGATATTTGTGGATTTGACACAGCAGTTATAGCTGTGATAGTTTTACTAGCTATACTTAGTTTGGGGTGACCGAGGCATGCACTGAGAACCCTCGAAGCACAATACACCCCATACTGTGTATCGTCCCCCACGTTTTTAATAAAGCCAACCTAAGCCAGCCACTTATTGAGCTCGTGAGAGAAGTCACCTTCGCTGACGTCCTTGGCTCCCGGCGCCGGAAGCGGGTGCGCGGGCGGCTTCGTGATGTTCACGCGACGCCCTTCTATCAGACGGAGCAAGCACTCTAGGGCTGACTGCTTGTTCTGGAAAATATAATTTATTGTCCGAAATTTAAATGTACATAGAATACAGTTCCCAATAATGTTTAGGTGATTAGGTATTATAATTATAGTAAACTAAAATTAAACAATTGTAACAGTTGAAACATTGTGTTAATTAATTTTGATATGCTTTATAACATATAGGTACGAGTATGATTCGCAAATAACGTATCAATAATTCACAGTTATATTAGTTTATACTATTATACTAAAAAAAATTACAGATCTGACATTTTACATTGACATTGATTTATTGTAAATTTTATGTCATAATATTTTTATGTAGGTACTTATGTGATAAGACTAATAAATGAATTATGAATGTTTACAAAATTGGTCGCTGAGTAGGTATAGGGTGAAGCAGAGCGAAGCACTTTGACTACATAGATTACAGTATTCTATGCAATAAGCTAGAAAAATATGGTATAAGAGGTAATGTTTTGGACCTAATCTGTTAATATCTATCAAATCGAAAACAAGTAACAGAAATATCGAGATTTAACTGTAAAACCAAGTATAATGTTGCTTATAAATCAGATGAACGCGATACTCAATATGGTGTACCTCAAGGAAGCGTACTTGGGCCACTATTATTAATTATATATATAAATGAACTTCCATTAATAAATAATAAGTTAAATCAACATATGACATTATTTGCTGACGACAGTTCTGAAACAATAAAATGAAATGACATAAACAACTTTGAAACTGATATAAATCAATATTTCATCTCAATAATCAGATGGCTTGACAACAATAAAAAAACTATTATCATTTAAATCAAAGAAACAATAATCAATCTCACATTAATTTAATGTTTCAAAATAATAAAATACAACAAACTAATTATTTGTGATTCCTAGGCTTACAAATAGACCAAAAACTTAATTGGAAAAGCCATGTTGCGTATTTAAGTAAAAGGATTAGCAGTTCCGCGTATGCCTTATTTAGATTATCATTAACCGTCAATATGGAAACACTGTTAATTACATACTACGGCCCAGTCGAATCGATTATTAGATACGGCATTATTTTCTGGGGAAATTCTACAGATAAAGAAATTATATTTAGAGCGCAAAAACGTTGCTTGCGATCAATGTTTAAGTTACACATAACTGATAGCTGCAAACCATTATTTATGAAACACAAAATTCTAACACTTCCGTCCCTATATATAATAGAGGTAGCATTATTTGTTAGAAATAATCTCCACTTTTTTCCACTATTGTCCGATATTGTACCACGTAACAGACGTGAAGATAGACTTTCTCGATTTGGATCAAAAACTGCGTTATTAGGCAAAAGTATTGTATGTATGGCACCAATGATATACAATTAAATACCAAAGACCTACCAGAAACATAACAATAATCAATTTAAAATAATATTAATTGAAAAATGCTACTACAGCATTGACGATTTCCTAAATGATACATTTTCTAATGTTTGATCATTATTAATTATTATTAATTATTTTTCTATTTGACATTTATTTGGACATTAAATTGTATTAATTCTACTTACCTTCTTAATGTTGTTAACTAAAAGCATGCCACTCTCTCAGTTTGCACACCGAAATCGGTAAAACATGTTGTTACATTAATTACCATTATCACCTAATCTTACACATGTTTATGCAAATAAATATTATTTATCTTAGCATTTGGCAGAATTGTGTCGTAAATGGGGTTTTCATTATTTGTTTATATTCTACGAATTGGAAAGCGGTCCTCGTCTTACTTGGGAGTCATTCCTGGTGCCGTCTTATATATTTATTTTATTGACATTCTTAAATATAACATTACTGAATGTACATCCAATGCGTTATATTTGAAAAACTTAAATCATTACATACAGACATTTACATACAAAAATAATCATTTAAAGATCATTAGAAAATAAATCATAAAAAAAATTAATATAATAACAATAAAAATATAAACAAGTGCTTTCATACATATGAAGTAACATAAAGGGCATTTACTTTCGCAGTAAGCTAGAACCTCTCTCTCTATAATTTTCCAGCCGTCCGCAAACAGATCCACCTGAGATGTCATAATAGCGTTTTTTTTAATTATCGCGATTATTATACATAATTAATAATAGGCCAGACCAATAATACCGGATACGGATAATAACGGAAATTATAACGGACCACGGCCGTTGTAACACGGTCGAAACTGTCGGGAATATAAAAAGGTACGCGATGAAGACCCGTTTTTGTTATTAATTATGCTGTTCTCTGATAATTTCTTACCCGTATTTCCTCTAGCATGGGCTGAAAGGCGGCGGGATCGCTGCTGTCCTTGAGCGACTCCCAGTTTTTGAAGAGCTTCCTGTCAGACAGACGCACTGTGCTCTCTAGCTCTCGCACTTCTACACAACACATATGCTTCATTATATATTACCTACACATCACAATATTGGGACATCTACTATACGAGCATATATACAATCTGGTGTTTTAAAAACGTGCGGAATTTTTTGGGGTTACTAGGTTACTGAAACTGAACAAATTTAGCTGAAAAAAAGGAAGGGGTACGTTAAGAGGGTAAAACGCTTAGTATGTCTTGTAGGATAGACTGTTAGTGGGGGTTGACTTCACAATTACCTATTTTATTATTTGCTGAAAGCTTCCCTTCGCCCGGAATTCTCAACTATTATGCAGTCAATAGGGTTGCCACACCAAGGGTGTCGATAAAGTCCAAGAACTACTTTTGGGATGTAATGCAAGCGTTTGACTGCGCATATCCCACATCATCAGCGCATTATTGTCCATCATAATGTGGAAAAAACTTCCATTAAACAATATAGGTTTGGCCATAACCAGCACGCTTGGCAGACAGATTGGTGCTCACAGTTCAAGATTTGTATAGATAGTTACACATAGAAAAAAGCTGTTGCCTTTTTGGTTGGTGCCCCATGGTTGACTTTACGTCATACGTGGGCTTGAGAGGTAGATTTTTACACATGACTACTAAGAAAACGTCATTAACCTTTGTTTCGTGTTAGTAAGGGGAGACTTATTTACTAATTGTTTTCTACCCACCTACTATGAAGAGCGGTCGGTGGTTTGGTGATCTGCTCTCATTCTGACTTGGCGCCCAGCGCACCTACGATAGGTTACCTGTCTCCTTGAGTCCGTCGAGCTGATGCTGCAGCTGCACCTTCTGGTCGCGCAGCGCACGTCGCTGCAGCCGCGTGCGCGCGACCACCTCGCGTGCGTTGCGCGCCTCGCTCGCCAGCGCGGCCACCTCGCGCGCCTCGCTCTCCAACCGACGCTCCAGTGAGCTGGAACACGCATGCCATTACCCGCGCACCACTTCTTTACATCTCTTCCTCCGTGCATTGATATCCTCACTGCTGAGGGTCGAGACCCCTATGTGGGACCTAGTTTGAAGTCTCTGTGGTTGACATCGGCGAGGACGTCATCATCACAATTATAGTCTACAGATCGTTTATGAGATCGTCATATTGTGATGAATTCGTAAAGGACCTGCCCACGATACAAGGAAACATAAAGTATAGAACTCAAGAGGTGTGATTGTCAATTGAAACTGACCAATTCTGTGTGACCAGAGCTCCCGCCTGTTGTTTTGGCTTGTGAGAATTCGATTAAACCATGTGGTTTACCATAATAGTTCCGTAATTCATTCATTTTATCGTATGTTTGACCACACAAATACTCACTCCACTTCTCTATACAGATGGATCACACTTTGCAAACCCTACTCACACTTGGACGCTCGCTTCCAAGAAAGATAACACTATTTCGGACTGAGCTCACGGGCGAGTAAGAGTCAAACCTTGTCTTTTGTTTTAGCGTCTTTCTGGATTTATTTATAGCTTCTGGGATTTTTATCACATTTAAATAACCCACAATATTTAGTTCTTTTGTATGTACACAAGGACAAGATTTTGTGTGTAATTTCGTCAGAAAATATTTTCTTGTTTTCGTGTCGCCATAACAATTCTAATTAGTTGAGTTCCGGCATTAAGAGTTAAGTTGAGTGTTGAGGATTCCGGGTGAAGTGCGCTTCCACCTTAGGCCTTTGCATAGCTTAAAACCAGGTGAGACGAAGGCCAAGCGCTTCCCCGTCGTACAATAAAATTAGTGTTATTTTTATTACAATGGCAACTGGATAGTGACGCAGGCAAGTGTCACTTGGACCTGCCTAAGTCCGGTGCCAAGTAGTTTGCTATGCGTAGATACGCGTGATTACCTACCAGTGCTTAATAATGCAGCTCGTTGGATCGTTACCGACTGCAGTACTGAGACGACGCACGTCACGAGCTGAAAGTACTTACGTGGGATACTCCCCGGTGACCTTCGCGTACGACTGAATGTTCCTGACGACCTGCACCAGGTGATGCAGCTGCTCGCAGAACACGGGCAGCTGTTCTGGAGTCAGGTACTGTCCGCCGTATCTGTGGGTACGTTTACTCACTATCACATCATTTACACTTTGATAGGATTTTTGGAAACCAAATCAAACATTGGAAGTCCGAAATGGAGCGTAATAAATACGATAAACTAGCTAAGTTAAAGCTACCTGAGGTCGATGTTGGCAGCGAACTGGTCATCATCGATACTGCCGGTGAGGTGCGCGGCCGCCGCGTCCGGATCCTGTTCATCGTCAGACAGCTTCGAGTCCTCGAGGGGGTCCTCGCACGTGACGTCATCGAAGGTTTCGATGTCTTCGTGTCTTGAGTCACTGCCGCAGCCGGTGCTTTCGCTCATACTGTAACATCGTTATTAGAAGGTATTCAACCAACATTTTTTTACTCTCAACTAGGGAGCGTGCTTTGGTGTTATAAAGGTGTGAAAGATACATGTATTTTGTTTTCCGGTTTTCCGGTTTTTTTTAACCATTACGGTTAGGCTAAAGATATAGAACAATAACGCCTTTTGACGTTGTTTTCGCCGCGGTAAGGGTGCGGTACGGCAGACATTTTTTTGGACGTCTAGAAGACGCCTGATCTCTCTTGCTTTATAAAGACAAGTTCTAAGTAGCAGGAAGGACTAAAGACTGAAGACTGAAGAGAGTTCAACACCTTGAATCGTCTCGACTTGAGCTTGAGATACACACTTAAATTTTGGTCACACTTAAAAACACTTTGTCTGACACGAATAAACTACTGACTTTTTTTTCGTATATTACTATATATTATATCGTATATCACCAAGGCAAACAGGCTACGGCCCACCTGGAAAGCGGTTAGCGTCGCCTTTGGACGCTCCCAAGTCAGATCCCAATGCCCGTGCTGTATAAAGAGCGTGTTCTGAAATTGCTGAGCTGCTCAATCTTTTGAGGATCACCTTCCAGGGGGTTAGACTTGTGTAAACTTACGCAGCTGAGGTGAAAGAGATGCCCTTGTCGAGTGAGTACTTGTGGTGATCTCCTCGCAGCTTGTTCAGCAGTCGACCGAGCCGGGACCGGCCGCCTCCCTCCATCGATGGCTGCGCTGACTAACTGACAAATTCAACCACCAGTTACCATTTTATCAAACAACGCATCATACAGGCACTGGCACTCCCGCGCACCGACATAACTCGGCGAACTCCATTTATCTAAAATGGATTTCGATTAGGTACGTTTTGGGTTATTACAAGTTTCTCTCAGTACTTCTCAGTAGGTACTTGTTGCTCACTGCAGGTGCACCTCAGAATATAAATACCCCTACAACTCAGCCCGCGAATATATTTCGATAATAACTACACGGTGACTCATTTGAATGATAAGTGATAGTAGCAAAACATATATTGGATCGGGATAGACAAGTTACTAAATGTGGACCAGTTACAAGTCAGAAAGCAAGATTTAGTGATGCTTCTCAGCAGTTCTCTAGCAGTCAAATAATAAACAAATAAATAACTCACCTTCCCTGTTTGTCCTGAATGGTAGAATCGTAGCACTATATGCGTACAAACATTTCAAGTTTTTACTTGGAAAATGTAGACATATTGGTAAATATTTATTTTTATCGGAATTTATCCTCCATTTTTATGTCAAAGAAGTTGAGATCTGTGTCAAATCAAAATCAAGTCTAATTTGACAGATCCTAATTTGTCGGATGTAAAAAGTTTTGGCGTATGCATGGAACAAAGAAAAAAAAATCGTTGTATTATGGGCTTCTAGAAAATACGTTAAATGAGAGTTATCAAGTTTCTACAAAAAAAGGTTCCTACCTAGGTTGTTTTCAAATAAATTTTCCCCATGAAGTTCTCAAGAATTTCCTAAATTATTCCTTGATTTTGTAAAAATCGAATTATCTTTTATTAATTTCTTTTCTTTTGTTAGGTCACGACGTGAAATAGACCTGTTTTCGGCTTACTCGTTGTCCGACTAGTGTAGACCAGCATTCCCGTTCGAAGATTATCTCGGAAACACTAATAACTGTAATGTTATCTAATAAAATACTACAGCTATGTATCGGTACAGATTTAAATTACACATTGTTTGTACCATGTTTTAACTCATAAAAACCTATAAACTCACTGTAATATCAATTAATTGTATTTTTAGCTGATTTTCGTGTGCTCAAATTGTACGGCGGTAGGTCGCTACAACCTATAAACGATCGAATGTAGGTATAGTGTTGTGCTAAGCAGCAATGGGTTTGCGAGCATCGCCTGAGATCATCATCAAGATGTAATCTTACATCTTAAATTAATTATCTTATTATAAGGATAGCGTATTAATAAAAAACATGGTTACATTTTGAGAATTGTAATTCGTATAAAAATACAATTAATGTTCAATATACATAATCGCGATTGCCTGCGGAGGCGTACAATAGTTTTCAATAAAATACAATAATTGCAAAACATTAAATGCGATTAAGTACAATACAATAATGCGATATACAAGTCAGTCCTTGTTAAAACTTACAGCCAATACCACCAACTCCAATAAACTGATAGCCAGCATTCATATAAACCGGGGAATATAATGTGCTTTTTGTAAGCTCATCAGGAGTTGATGTATAAGGGCCTTAAATTCACAGTACACAGTCTCAGTATGAGGAGTTTTAAACGGATTTCATTCGTATTTTATTATAAGAATTCTTCATTTCGATAACCTATGTCGGTTCAGCCCTTCCGAGACTATTGACAGCAGCAGGCATGCAAGTAGCTGACTATAGGATGGTTAGTCAGTGACGCATCCAGGTGTCATTTCTGAGATTTGCAGGTACCGTCTAGTCTAGGTCAGCACCGTACGACATACATTTGTAGAACATTCATAATATACAAAGGTCCGTTCAAAAATAATTTCAAAAGGTGATGAAAATACAAATTGTGACAAGTCTAGAGAGTTTGGCTTCGTCTACCGACCGACAAGCCTGTAGCATCGCTATGGCAACCTACATCTAAATAAACGCTGCCCCATTTCCTGGCAGTTTATAACAGACTTACACCAAGGCTCTAACCTCGAAATCTTTCATGAAAACAATTTTTAGAATACATATTCCCCCTTTATTTTTTAATGGTCAATGAGTTAGCTTTTGATCTCCTTACCTCGAAGCTTAGCCTGTACAGGCTAAGACTCGGGTTTAAGACAGCGAAGATAGTAAAAGTAGCTGTTCTTAGTATAAGTTAGGGGTTGATAATAAATTGTACAGCAGGTTTAATCAGTAAGCAGTCGGGATTGCTCGCAGCTGCTGTGAGGCAAGTTACCATCCAAGTGACGCATTTGATCGCTGGGTACTAACTAATAGAATGGTGCAAATGACAAACTGGCTATAACTGGGATCTACAAATCTGATGTTAGATTTAAATTACAATGTGGTTACTTTGTCTTCATAAACTGTATGTGCTCAATACACAGAAACTCGAATTGAACGAACGCCGAGTAGGTTTCGGTTGCCAGACCTATGCTACAGTAATACAAAAACTACAGCTAAAGGATAAAATAAAGGAACTCCCTGCGAGGATAGAACCAGCGTTGCTTACAAGCGACACCACTAGGACCAGAGACGAGAGGGAACCGTCCAAGTTTCGAGCCGCATCGTTATTAAATCATAAAACATTCTGTCATTTTGGCTTGGTTTTATTTTGCAGTAATACGACACAAATAAAACAAAATGTTTTATATTGAATATAAATTGTCAGCTTTCAGAGATTATTATTTATGGGTAATAAATAATAATGATGATCGTTTATAGACAAGAAACATAGACAGCAGCCCTCGACCTAAAACAATGACTAAACAAACTAGCTTCTAGCTTCAACAAAGGCACGAATTTCCACAAAAGCCGAGGCACTGGCGCGGTTCACATCACACTAGTGCGGGAGTTTCGCTTCTAACTTGGTATGTCATTTAATTATGCTCATGATAATCGCCAAAGGTATATTGAAATCTCTGACGAAAAGTATTTTTGAAATTATTTAGCTTTTGTTGGATATTGGATTAATTGAGACGACAGCTATTTGAGGCTACTATTTTTCATTAACTAATTTAATATGCCTGATTATCAACTAAAATCATGATAACTTTACATGAACATGGGATAAATTTTATATACTAACTAGTGAATATATGAACAAGTTACAATAAAATGTTGTGGGGATTAGAAATAATTTTATACTTGGTTGAACTATTTGAAGCGAAGATAACGTAATTTCCGTTTACACATAAAAATGGCGATATGAAATGGATTCAAAGATTTTTGAAACATACAAGCACATTCCATATTCTAAACGATAAGAAGACAATTTTATGCCGCGCCCTAGTGCGGGATAAGGACAAAAGGATAGACATAAGCAAATTCCAAGTAGCAAGCTAGTATATCGCTCCAAGAGCGGCCGCGCCAGCGCCCACCAAGTGAACCGTTGTCTGGTCCCAGCGTGAGAGCGGCTCGCATCCAGCCTTACCAGAGCCCGGAGGAGAACCCGCCCGGAGGCACGCGCACGCGCTTCGGGGGCTCAGCCGGGGCTGGCTGGCTCGCTGGCATAGCGTACTTCGATGCTTCCACCGGGCTAGCCTGGAATGGAATCATGAGCTTGAGCTAGATTGTACATTCTCTTTTGTCGAAATCGAACTTGAGCTTGATATAAAGTCAAAAGCTGACCAGGTGACCGATTGTATCCAAGTACTGTTTGTTTTCCTGCTTGAAAAAAATATAATTTAGCTGTTACAGCTGGAGACCACACTCTAAGGGTCTCGTGACATGCTCATGATGATCAGACTTAGGGAGTTAATGGCAGTTTTATAACGTACAAATCCTACTACTGCCACGTTGTGATGACCAGCATATGTGGAACGATGTCAAAGATACTTGTAGTGAAGAGTGACTTTTGAAAGAAAAGATCGAGTTTTTTTTGTTTAATTAAGATGTTATTTAGATATCTGAGGTAACGGGAAATGATAGTTGCAGATCTCACCTTCGGTTCAGGCGGGGTGCTCGCTTGCTGCGACTGGGGCTCCGGGGTGCAGTCCGGGGCAGAAGGCTGCTCGGGAGTCAGGGCTCCGTTGCCGTTCTGCGCTGGAGCCTCCGCGTTGGCTTTGGGCTTGGCCTCGTCTCCTTGTCCTGGAAGTACCAAGAGTAGGTCACGATTACGAACAGACTATGATCACGGGCAAACTTAAGTGCGATACATTTTCATTTCATTTACATTTCAACGATATCAATAAAAATAAAATGTTGGTTGGTGGTAGGACTTTGTTTAAGTCCGCCTGGCTAGCGTTACATGATTAGGGACGGCAGTGTCATTATCCTAAGAGAGCGAAAAATAGGACCAGCGGGAGTATCCCATGGTACTCGCACTATGGCGCGAACCGCTCTCTTTTGCATTCTAAACACTCGCTCCCAGACGGCAGCTCTGCCCCATAACTCAACGCCGTACTGGAGTAGTGAGTGAACAGAAGCGAATTAGCAACTTCTAGCCATGCTAGCTTCCAATGTTGCTGAAACCCACCACAGCGCGAAGCATGCGCGTCCTATTCTCTCGCATAGCGTATTTATATGCAGTCCACGTGGAATCCCAGAAAGGTTGCAGTCCTGACTTGGCTTGGAGGTGCACAATAGTATCCCGATACGTTTATGTGCATGAAGTTGGTGTTATTCACGTTGAGCAGAAATCACGGGCAGACTGAAGTGTGATACATCAGCCGTGATCTCGGGCAGACTAGTAGACGGTAAGTTAGACCGAGTAAACCCGTTTCCTGTTAATTATGTGTGATAATCGCGATAACATTAAATATGTGACTACAACACTTTTTTAAAGGTATCCTTATAATATCACAAATATTTGCGCCACTTTATTTATTACACGAGATTTATTAATAAGTCGGATAGTTTAAATTCTTTAGATCCTAGGATTGATGTGGACCGTAACGTGATTCAAGGCTAGGATACTCTAAGAATGTAACTAGGTAGGTAAGGTAAAGTATATGCAAGGTTGTGGTCTGGTTAAAATCACAGAGCCCTACGGAATACATCGAGATGAGCTTAAAGAACGACTATTGAATAAACCACTGGAGAAACTACACAACCTTAACACAAATTATTTTAAGTTTTTCAAGTAAATACTTCTTAAGGCGCGTTGGGCCTTTTTAGAGATGGGAAGAAACCATTGAACCTTTGCGAGTCACGGTTACCGTTACCGACCCCTCTTATTAATAAATATATGTGGTGTAGACTATACAAGGCTTTTAAATTTTGAATACCCAAACATTAAACAAAATTACTCTTTTTATTACTTATTTGCATTATGGTTGAGCAGCGACTGCTGATGTGGCCCACTTCAGTGTCTTAAACTTAAACACTAATAATCAATTGTTCAGGAAAAAAAAAAGTTTTATTAATCAATCGCTTTTTAAAATTGTGATCGGTTCGTTCGCAGCTAATTTGCATACATTTATAATTTTATTTTCTTATAAAAAAAATATTTTGAATGCTCTGGGAGCCCCAGGATGTGGCATGACATCAGAGGGCCCGCGAGCGAGGCTGCTCAAAAAATGGTTATAACTCTCTTTGATAAGATGTTAGGGACTTACAATCCGAAACATTGTACATTTTTAGAGAAGAATATTATGGATGAAGTCGGAGACATAACTGTCTTTAAACCCAACGAGAGTGTAACACCATTACGTCTCTGACTGCACATACGTTAGTAGAGAAACAGGCGCTGGCTTCAAGTTTTTGGCAATGCTTGGTCCTTATAAATGAAATATTTTGGATTATATTTAGCTGTACGGGACATATTAAATGTGGTATTAGTGTGGATGTGCTTCTGATATTTTTTACAGAACGGCGAAATAATGTCATGTAGGTCCTGGGCACATTCTCCGAAGTAGAATACCGTTGCTTCTGCGATGGACTTACCGATGGAGGAAGCCGGCTGCGCGTACCCCTGACGCCGTCCGCGGTAAGGCTCGGCCTCCCCGCCGAAGATATCGGTGTGTCCGCCGCCCGGGGGACGGAGCACCCGCGAGGAGTTGCGCGCACCATCGCCCTGCAGACCGATCGTGAATTCTGTGGAGGTCATCGTCTGTTTGTTCTTGTCTGTGGAAGATTATTTGCCACTTAGTAAGAAACAAAGAGAATACGGAGCATTACAGACAATAAAAGTCACTAAATGTACACCTTCAACTTAGCCCGCGGACGTCGTAAAAGCCAACTAAGGGATAACACTTTACTGTGGTCACCGAACCGCCTGCCAAGCGCGATGATAGTGACAAAGCCCCCTAATTTTTGGAGGTAATCAGTCGTCCATCAGTCGACAAGCTGCTGTAGAGGTCACAATTAAGAAAGTTCATTTGTTTGACAGACAAGTAAAATACAAATATGAGTTCTGCTCTGTGCAGCGTCTGCCAAATATGTCCAGTTTAAGCATAATCTTGGCCCGAGCAAGACAGCGCTGGTAGCTTGACATATTTATGTAGGTAGATCATTTTTCATGGTTCTCTAATCTGGACATTTCACAAATAACTTAATAACTAACAGGTAAATAGCACAATAAATACATTTATTTATTTAATTATACATAATTGCAAGACCTTTTTAGTGCACACACGACATGCATAAAACATCATACAATAACTTTTTAATTTCCATTTATCTGCCCATAAAACCCCCCACCCCACCCCTCGCTAAGCGCCCAAGTGATTTGTTTTCTTCTGTTACTCATTTCTATTAGCCCTCAACTCTACATTCACACTCATATCATCTTGCACACAAAACCAACCTTGAACTTGAACAATTGTTTAGTCATGTCATGCAAGTTGACAGTCCTGGAATATTTGTATCAGTATTGACTTGAGTTGCATTACGTAGTACCTAAGTTCCACTGTAGGCAGGTTGATTGCAGATCGCAGTGAAGAATATGTATTAGTTTATAGTTTTTTGTCAGTTTTACTCGAGCAATGATACCAAAGTTGCCATTTACGACATCCACGGGCTGAGTTGGAATGGTCTTATTCTCAGGTTGAAACCACCACGACGCAATGACGAAACGAATCTAATCGAATATGAACAAAGTTAACATTTAAAGCTATGTATGTGTTTTTCTGCTAAAACTTGGCAAAAGAATCAGATAATGTTGTATCCTACGCCTACATAAATAACGGAGAATGCGTATCAACAAAAAACAAAATGGCAGGCGCAGATGTTTCACCAGATGGGACGCGAACTTGAACGACATCCTTTATCAATAGGTACTTGAAGAAAAATACTTTTAAATCGATGGTTACGTTATAAAATGGAGACGCATTTAATAAAATAAAATTCGAAACCTTTTTCTTGTCATCATCTTCAACCTAAAAAGTGCAATACATGAAACGGCACTCCTACATAGTGTGCAACGTGGTAATATCGCAATCTTGGGGTGTTTGGCTGATTTGTATATTCTACAAAAAAGCTTGTAACAAAATCAATCAAATGATTCTATTCCATAAAATTATTTATCGTCTGTGTAAGCTGGTGATGTCTATATAGCAACACCTGTGCCAGTAAAATTTTCAAGCATGTGTTGCTATACTGAAATATTTACTAAACAAAGTATTTTATAGCATTAATCACAATTATAATTATGTATACTTATTTCAATTTAAAACATGATGTCGCCACAGGAAAAAATAGCACGCGTTGTCAAAGCATTTCGGCTAATTGATTTATTTTAACTAGATGTCACCACACAATAGCGCGAGCTATCCGCTATACGATTTAAATATTATGCAACGTGTTTTATTTTTTTTCAACTTGTTACCTGAGATATTGTGTCGAGTATACGAGCCTCTGGTATTTTTTTGACAACATTTGATTGGCCTCCTGTATAAATATTTAATTAATTAAGTATGTTTGGCAGCCGGGAGTCGGGACATAATGCTCGTTTGTTCGCGTATAAGATCACAGGATGTTGTGTGAACTATTCAAATGGTAATTCGCTTTCGCCATTGTAATTATTATGAATCATTGTGTGCAAAGTGCATGGAACTATAAAATTATATTCGTGGAGTGGAGTGTATTGCATTCGCTGTCCAGTTCAATACTGTTCGTCAATCTATTGCCTCAACACGCCTCACAGTCACAGCTCAGTTGGTAGTAACTCTGCCCTATTGATTATAGATGTTTGTTCTGTGTTTGGTTGTTGTATCATATAGTACGTACATGTATTTACAAAAAAAAAATGTATATAAATATTCTACCTGTAATCTAGTTGTTCTCATATAACAAGCTATGCTTAGTTTGGGGCTAGAAAGCGCTGTGTGAAATTTATGTCCTGTAATATTTATTTATTTATTACCATAAATAATCGTTATGATGGTACCATTTGATATTCAAAAATGTTTAACTTCATGGTTTTACGAAAAACGGTCCTAAAAATATAACAACCTAAGTACATATTTCGAATCGGCATGTTCTACCTTTCATTTAATACCCATATCGCAGTAATACAACTTCCCCTCCCCCTCTTTTATTTGATGCTCCTACAATTTAGATAAACCAAACGACATCTCGCCTCACAAGACAAAATACATCAAGCCGTACAGTAGAGTGTGCCAATGAAATAGGTATACGTATATATTACACTCTCGACAAAATACTTTCATTCGAGTCTGGTAAAATTAGCACAATCCCTTCCATTATCGGATGTCGTAGGCGGCTAACGATTCAGAGTCAGCCCCTAGACAAAGGAACAGAGCGGCAGCGTTTTCTGTACTTTTCAACACAGGTATAAAAAGTCTGTCTAAATATTTTTTGTATCTATGAACAAATGAGACAGGTAAAGCGGCGGGTCACTACTAGTGCTCACTGCGGTACTGCCTACGTAACTTTTGGACGAGAGGGAAGTTCGTTCACTCCACGAGTAACGGCGATCGATAGAGGTTTGGCAGAGATCTAGACTGACCCGGATAAAATAAGAGTTTCGCAGTTTTGCTGTAACCAAGGAAAGTACCCGCTAAAAGTACGACAGTCCTCAGAATTTTGACGCCTACTGCTTTGCATTATAGTTTATTTTACTTTGGCGTGGAGTCGACACTTACGAGACTTGGTTTCATTAATAAAAATATTACGGGAAATTTTACAGAATAATGCAAACATCTACGTGATACACAAGAATGTGATCCATTTTCATTATAAATCCGTTTCCTTTGGGGCAGACAACCTAATTCGTTTAGTTCATCCGCCGAAATAAGCGGAAACCCTGAAAATATCAGCAATAAGTCGTTACGAAATCAACAGGCCGATTTACGGGAGAGGTCCTTCTGCCGTTTCCCCTCAGAAGAAACATTTGTGTGATGAATATAGATGTTTGCTCCTATTTATTTACAAAAAAGTATTCCAACCGTAAGCTTCCTAGCTATCATATCACAAGCTTTGCTTCGTTTTGGGCTAGATGGCGCTGTGTAAAATGAATATCCTTTAATATTTACTAAAATAGTTGTAGGTATTACCAAAGTGAAAAAATCTTAATATGTGTTCAACAGAACATAGATGGCGCTGTACAAAACTAATGTTTTGTGATATTTATATTACTACTTATAGTGAACAAATTGCATGTTAATAGGTGTCAATAGAATATAACTCGACAGAAAATGTAAGCGACCTTCGTCTTTGCAGACGGAAAGTGAATCAGTGTTTTTGCATCACACGTCACGATCAGCGATTACAGCGGCGATCGGTGTTTTTGTCATGACTCAGGAACTTTTTGTCATGACTCAGGAACGTTTTGTCATGACTCAGGAACGTTTTGTCGCGAGTTTATCATTAGTTCGTGACTATTACGAATTCGGTAAACATTTACCGAAACTTTAAGAAATCTAATAATCTATTTGGCTACTTATAGATTCTTGCACGTTTTTTATATTAATTAAACTAAATGAAACAAATAGGAATGTTCATAAAGTAATCTCCGAGTTAAGTTGGGAAATCAGGAACTGTATGTACCTATGTGGAAATGTTTGTGCCAGCTTAACTGTCGAACGGTTTATCCGATTTTTATGAAATTGAAAATGTAAAGAGATAACATAAATAGAAATTGATTGTCGCGGGGGATTTTTGATATGTAGGGTAGTTTTAGAGAAAAAGGGGTGTTAAGGGTTGACAGAGCATCGGCTGCATATTCAAAAAACGTTATATTTTACTTTTAGGTTCCTTTTAGGCAAGCGTGCTCCATCTTAGGCCACACCTTTACTTGTTTTACATGTAAGCTAGTGGTCAAACGCTTGACATCAATAAAAAAAAAAACTTGTGGTTTTTGTAACAAAGGGGCGCGTTTAGAGGGTAAAACGCTTGCTGTCTTGTAAAATATACTGTTAAAGGGGGTTGTCTACACAACGAACTTTATTTTATTAGCTGTAATAAGGGTTGCAAAAGGGGTACATAAAATCTAAGTCTTGAAAAATGTGTAAATGTGAAATATAATATGAAACGGGGGCTTGGACTGCCGATTTCAATATTAGTTTTGTTCTTAATAGGCGTGGTTTTAAGGATGATCATCAGGTCTTGCAATTGCACGGTATTAAAACTGGTCTATTTATTTTTTGTTATTTACTTATGAGGGTTGCCAAACCAAGGGAGTTGATAAAATAAAATAAATAACAACTTGTTTTGAACACTAAACGTTGTTCTCATTCTTAAATCCAACAATTTCTTTTGGGATGTTATGCTAGGGGTTTGACTGCGCATATCCCATATCAAAAGCACATTATTTTCTAATACTATACGCAAAGAACTCCAAAACCAAGGTTTGACCGTAATCACTACGCTTGGCAGACAGTTTGGTGCTCACAGTTTAAAGTTTTGCTAACACAAAAGAACTTGACTGCATTCTTGATGAAGCCCCTTGGTTTGACTTTACGACATCCGTGGGCTGGAGGGGTATATTTTTAAACCAAGATTAAAACCACTAAGGCAACGACTTTGGGAGCACTTTTCAAAGAGATTCATATTTTCATGTTAATTGGGGGTGACTTATTCAATTATTGTATTCTGCCCATCCAATATAACATACGGTTGGTGCTTTGATCTCATTCTGGCTTTGCAATAAGGTGAATAAAGAGAGATTGATAAAAATAATGCTTAAGTGAAGTAAGTAAGGCGTAATGAAAGCACACTTTTATTGTTCGTTAATGACGTTCTTTTTGAGAAAGAATTCTGTGTTAAATACCTAATAGAAACAAGACATCACGAGATCTCAGTTCTCTGATTGACGGTTATCTCTGAAGCCATCTGATTTAAAAAAATATTTCACCGATATTTAGAGTGTACTTTCACAATAGACATAAGCTATATAGGCGAGTAATATCATTTAATTTTGTGTATTATTTTTTTACCGATACTCTGGAAGTCACTTAAGCATTATAAACTCGCATAAAACAAACCGCTGGCAAAAACAAATGATAAAAAAACGAATCAACATTATAAACTAATAGGCTTTGCAACGATTGTCTTCTACCCTGCCTAGTCCATAATAACTAGTGAACGTTAATGTTGTTGCAATATTCACTTATTCCGATGTATCAAGGTCGGAAATCGCGCAGCACGGCCTTTTAGGGATTCGGTCGGCCTTTTACGGCCCTTCCTTGTTTGAATCAATATAAATGCAAACGCAGACGTATTGCGGTATAGATACACAACAAGACATACAGTCACACCAAGTGATTACAATAAAATAAAGGGTTGGTTAGAGTCGACTATTCAAGCGCGAAATCGCTTTCGGGCAACGCTAGCTGGCCGAATCGCAGGAATTCGGCTTTTATATGCGTTGGACTTCAACTAAGAAATTTTCTCTATAAAGAAATGGATACAGTTGCTAGACATTTTCGGTGTGGTATGGGTTATAATAATTTGATTTACATAAGTAGGTGATTGCTTAAAATTCAATTAGTAATAAATTAAATTAGCACGTGTTTTTATGTGAGAAAATAGCTACAGCTCAGTGATGTTCGGTTATCTTTCTCATCTTCGAGATAGGTTGGATTTGGTAGATGTCTAGGTTCCTACATGAAATACAAAATTCTTAGATATTTAAATTTACACCTCGTATCTATTACTCATGCTTAGAATTATTTGGAAGCGGGTTTAGAATTATTTAAAGATTAACCGTGTGAATCGTGATGGCGCGGCGGATCATATTTTTTTTTATATTGGATAGGCTTGCGTATGACTGCTGTCTCGAGTGATCCTACGATAGAATAAGCTAGCCTAGAATAAATCTTCACCCTCGATTCTCGTGTTGTCATACTAGCTGGCAAAAATAACTGAAGTGGCAATTTTGCTAGCAAGCACATTATAAACATCAGCGATAAAGTTAAATAAAAAAAAAAACAATTTTTACATTCACATATGTGTTTCGACAAAAACGTAGCCGAAAGCTAAGGCCATCCCTCTCGATCCAGGCGAGATGTATAAAGTATGCAACAGCTTGATGACTAAGATATTTCAACATGAACCGGTTGGCGGGATTTGTTCTATAATAAGCCTAAGGTACGATCGCGAACGAAGCGATGCCGTCGCCAACCTACTACCTAGTATCTACCTTACTCACGTCAAATGTAAGGACGGAAACTAGCACCACCATTTATATATTTAAATAATCATAAAATGTTTACTGATTAAACGATTATTGATAACTAGAGCACCTAAAGGGTCGTCAGACAAAGCCACTGACATCTCTTCTAATCCTCAGAACTTATGCCGCTAAGAGTTACTATGTTCCTAACCGGAACACAGAAACTCTTAGCTACATGGAAATATAGACTTTAAGAGACTTTACGCCTACTACGGTCGCAATGCAGACTATTAGTGGATGTGACACCCACGCAGTAATGTCTTGCTAAGGCAGTCTTGCCGCAAGACTTGCGGCAACCCAAATTCATTGCAATCGTTTATTTGCAAGAAAAATGTTTTATTATGTCATTTTTCATGCATGTAAGTAATTATGTTCTATCTGGTCAAGGCGTGTACATACTTAGTAACATTTGTTAGGCACGATCATTTTTGTAAAGTACCTGCATACCGCCTGTTCGTACCTACATATTTTGGGATACCAAAGCATACTCTGCATATAAGTAGACTTGAATTGTATAAAATTTACATATCTGTACTGATGTAAGCCGCTAGTTGATCATGATTTTTTTTTCAATAACTGAACGTTATAAATGCAAATATTAAAACGAATGCCTGAACCGCGGAGCAGTCTACACGTAACATCGTAAAACATAATGAGTGCACGAACATCCTACTAACAAATATGGGGTTGTCAATCACGCAACGGGGGCTTCGCCACTGCAAATACCGGTGTTACAGGATAATCAGGTTTATAGCTCTCTACTTTAGCGCTATATTTGGGTGATTGGATACCGAACAAGATGGCGCTGAAATATTTAATATGTCTGTCAGTTTTTGATTAGGTAATTTCTGGTAGAGCTAACGATGACGCATAGTTTAAAATCTTAGTAAAGTCTCAATTACACATACTTACTACTTATTCAGGCAGTTCCGGGAATCAAATCTATAAAGCAAATTTATATTTATTTTACACGATGGGTTGTAAAGCACTCACGGTGTTTTACAGAAAGATCAGGACGCGCAGCACCCAATGAGTTAATCTGAGGCGGTTGCCCAAGCTTGATAAGCGTCGGAGATTGGAGTGAAAAGGTCTTCGTTACTATTCATTGTGCAATATACGGTAGGTATCGATTCAGGAAATACCAGGTTATGGATGTAATTACCGCGTACTTGGAATATCAGGGGTTTAAAAGTACCTAGATAGGCTCCCGGGCTCCCGCACACCAACGACCGCGACAGGGGAGCGCAAATGAGTAGAATGGGTCCCAAAATAATTACCATCATTACATCCCCACGCCGTAAAGTAACAGCAATGACAAAATTATAGTCGAAAAAACTTCCTGTTTCATTGACAAAAAACTTAAAATCTTAAAAAATCTTTGTGTTACCTAGCAGGAATATATAGTAGTAGGTGCTTGTAACTGCTCAAAATGATTACTAGGTAACATATATGTAGCTTTTTTTCCTCCATTAAATGTAATTTCAATAAAATAAATTATCATCGTTCCGACACTATCGTTATATTGAAAAATGTAGAAAGCTTAACTGACACGGGCATCTATTACTTAATGTTCTTGCCTGAACGCTAGTTATCTCGACATCACTTCCTTTACTTTTAGTAGTGACACGACAGATCCACTTTGTACATCGACAGGAACCTTCGCTGCCTTGTTTAGTTACAAAGCAGATTGCAAACAAATTTGGGTTACAATATATGTATACGAAACAAGCAAAATTATGTACTACAATCTGAAAGTATAGTTCCAGATTGTAGCCCGAATCCTATATAATGTTATATAACGCTACATAAGGTTATCTTGACGATTTAAATAAAACGTGTAAATGAATGAATAAGGGTAGTTGGTAAGTAGACATAGGTCTCCCATCACGATCGTGTGTTTCAGCATGCAACGTTCACTCACCTCGTGGAAACATTAAACCTTTGATGGTTGACTCACGTGTCTGCAGCAGACAGTATCGACCCGATCGTGTTTCATGTTTAGGTAACTACCGAATTACGAGTGCGGGTGAAAAAACATTTCGACTACAATCTTTAGGGTTTTGGACCCAAAGGGTGACAACCGGACCCTATTACTAAGCCCCCGCTGTCGTCCGACTGTCTGTCTGTCAGCAGGCTGTATCCCGTGAACCGTAATAGGTAATTGACATTTTCACAGAGTATGTATAGGTGCATTTAGCGTGTACAATATCATTCTTTGGATCTGTCCAATAGTGGACATTATTGGGGCTGTTGATGTGTGTGTATCTATGAGTGCGAGAGGTTTCTAAGTAATGCATTCAACGTATATTCAACATATCTTATCTTGTGTAGGTGGGGTTTGTGAAATGCGGCAATATTTTGGCGTCAAGAGTTCAATAACCGCGCAGACCTCCAAAATGTGTATGTCGATAGCCGAGTAAACAAGGTCCTGCTAACTTGGCCTGGTAGCAGTCTACGTGGGAAGGTAATGGTTTTATTGATGTTCACCATCGACCCTGCTATCGTAGACTGGAAATAAGTATACCTAAGGCACTGTCAAGTACACCAAGTCAAGTCGCCTACCTATGCAACGACATTATAATGTCGACTGCATTCATTTTACACCTGAATCTGTTTATTTATTAGTTTCTCACGCGACATATCGGCAACTGAAAAACTTACGTAATTAAATAAAATTCGGAATGGATATAGTGGACGCTATGGGGAAACATACAGGCTATTCCCGGTGTCGCACGGAGCCGCAGACATAAAGCTAGCTTTATGTCGGATACACTTCGGAGAGTGTGCAGCGGAACTACACAATCTGATTTCGCCATCCCCATTCTTCTCGGGCACAAGCAGACGCTCGGCTCGCGGCGATGCGCCACCGGTTTACGGTGGATACACCTTCCTTGTGCACTAAGCGGTTTTCTTCCTCATGTATAATGCGCACCGCCAACGATTGGAACGCTTTACCCGAGTCTGTGTTTCACGGACACTACAACATGGGAGTCTTATAGTCGAGGGTGAATAGGTTCCTTCTAGACAAGAGTGATCCATAGGCTGCATCATTGCTTAACATCAGCCGAGATAGCAGTCAAACACAAGCTTGTCCCATAAAAAAAATACCATGCGGCATTTTTCCCCTTCGTAGGCGCCAGTCTAGGGCATGTATGATAGCCAAATATAAATAAAAAATAGATAATGACACAATGGGCCATTAATTTCATATTCAGATTAGGAATGGAATGAGTCTAGTCTAGGCTGTGACTCATGGGGGTAATATTGGGTGAAGTGAAGTGTATTGTAGGTCATAGGAATCCAATATTATTCTAAGAGTGCCCTGAAACTTGAGTCTATCTAAAATGTACTCTAAATCATGTGATGAGTATCAAAAACCTCTTCAAAAATAGATTTTTATAATAAAACTGTACCAGGTCAAAATCTGTACATTAAATATATTTAGAAAATGTAATATGTAGGGAACACTATTATCAACACAAGCAAAAACATAATTAACAATAAAAAACAATAGTTTTTTTTTAATTTTTAGCTGTGCCATGTTAGTATGTCTGTATATTGAATGCACATCACATTGAAACTACTGGCTGGATTTCAATGAAGCATCATTATTATTGATATCAAGGGAAGGATCACGTAAACTTTTTATCTCAAGTTGATTTTCTGTATTCAAATAATTAGTTATAGAAACAAAGGTAGGTTATCTATGTCATTTAAAAACATGGGGGTCAGCACAAGCAAAGAGGCCTTTGCACAGCAATGGGATGAGACAGAGGATGATGATAAATAATGGTTAGGTTAGCATTACTATATTAGTAAATCATGTAAGGATGAAAGGTATTCCTGTTATTTCTGTCTGTCTATATTTTTTCCTCAATCAGAATTAGATAGTGTATTTGTTTCAGTAAGTATTTTTCATAAAAGTCGACATTTCAATCATTATACTGTAGGTAGGTAATAAGTTACATTGTACATTATTTGTTGATGGAGATTGTGACGACAGTAGGTATGTTTGAGTGTAGACAAAGAAGTTGAAACCCATTTAGATAAAATAATCTTGTACGGCTATTAATTGGTTGGTATAATATAGTCATAATTATTATACAAGTTCATTGTGCTCCAACTGATAATGATTTGCATGCAAAACCATTTATCAAATTAGGTCACAATTACATTATCAAATTGATTTCATTAATATTTTGCTGCTCATAAATAAACTAGTAGCATATTTTTTATTTTTACTGCATAGTGTCTGGACTACCCGCTATATATCTGGCAGAAAAGAATAGCACCAAACCCTCCCTCCACCAATGTCATGCATGGCAGCAAAAGTATCAGATATTATTTTAAGGGTAGATCATCTAGCTAGGTTTTCTCATGTGTATTTTCACAAAACACTCTCTGAGGGCTTCCATTCCCAGCATGGAGATCACAGAACAACCCTCAAATATTGATGACGACCATAGCTTAGTAACAGAATGTTAGGCATCTAAATGGTTACAGGCTATCAATGGTATCACAAGACTGAACAATGATCACTTTAAGCACAAGTTGTCAGGAACATACTGCACAAGTCACATCCAGATTTGTGGCTATGCACACTGCAAGCACCCCATCACCTTGACGCTTACTAGTCCCCATGTGTCTGTAATTTCACCATCAGGCTGGTGAAACCTACCTTTGTCCACTAATGGCTACTTACTATTCATGCTGGTGAATGATTTGCGTGAGTGTAGCTGAGCAGTCAGCTGCCGGAAGTGAATACAAGATGAAACGCTGTGCCGACCCCAACTAATTATGGGATAAGGGCAGAAAGATTTACAATCACATAAATACACTTAACAAATCAAAATAAGTTAGTTAATTTAGCATTTCAAAACTAGGCTTATTTGTCAAGGATAGGATCAAGATCAAGTGTGCAAGGGAATTCCTACAAACCTTGATTTTGATGACATGAGACACTGTTGTTCAAGACATTTCAAACAAGATTGAGCAAAATATAAAATTGTAAGTAGGTTTGTGTAATCAAAGACCTCGATCTAATAGGTATTGATGAGTGTATTGTCTATCTATGCTCTTCAAGGTTCAATGAGTTTGTCTTTGGATAAGGTCAGGATGTCATTCTAGGCAGATATGTGCACCACGGAATCACACAATGGAAAAATTGAAACGTGAGTAATAAAATTATTAGAATTAACCGAGTATCTTGTAGTTGGTAAGTATTTCAAAAACCTATGGGTTATTATGTGGAAGAATTGAAAACTGGTAGCTCTATGAAAAAATAAACGATAGAGGTTACCATTATTTGTAATAAAGCACAATGGCTAATACAAATCTAGTAATTAGGTATAGAGTTATTTTAGAATTAGTAACTGTATACCGTATGGGCTCATACTGCGGTCAATCCATTCATGCGGTAAGGCTAACGGTGGTTTTTGCTCAGAACGACGCGTGGATCGATCCGGTATTAACCGATTGATCGTGAGCTATACACAAATATGTGACGCGAGATGAAATTTGCAATTTGCACGCCCAATGCCGGCAAGACAAACTCTTGTCCTACGACAAACAAAGCGCATTGACCTAAGAAACTTCTTGAAAAATAACGGCCCTGCGAACGTTGCCCTGGCCGGCATCTTTACGCAATCTAAATAGTGTTATTTACTTACAGTTTTAGCGACACTTGCTGTAACTTGGAAGAGTTGTAAGCACAAGCACTTTTTTGCAGGAATGTGATGAAGATTCACTTTTTATACTTATCGCGAAAAAGATTACTCACCACCGCTTGCTTTACTTCTTTTTGACAGAATGAAAATCAAATCAAATGTATATTTGACAACTAGCAGCGGGTATTGCCAGAATATATAATAACAATTACCGTAAAATACCGAATCAACAGCATGTTACTCATTAATATGTAGTACGATCTGTGTAATCGCAACCTTAGCTTAGATTATCATTAGTCACTTTATAGTATTGTTCCATATTTCAAAATCAAATTAAACATATAATACTTACTTGTTACATTTGTTTTTTTTTAGTTTTAATTTATGCTTTTCTAGATCTTTGTACACACACGATGTAGCGTCCTGTAAGTAAAAAAAAAACTGTTGTAAAACTTTAAGGTTTAGGTTTGGGCTTAAAGATATTTATTCTCAAAAATGACATATTCACTTATATGATAATAGTTATTCATCTTGGTGTAAAAATTTTAAAAAAGTAGAATAAGGGAGATTCGTTGTTTAGTCTGTAGGTAGTATTGCAGTCATGGAAAAAAATAAAATGATGAGGGTATGCATTACAAATTAGTTGCTACCTACTAGAATTAACAATTTATAAAACTGGCTAATTTTCCATAACATATTATTTAGCTTAAATAAAGTTTTAAATGCATGAATCGAGTTAATATTTTATAAAGTTGCGGGTAGTTAATAATAAAGCTATGCTCCATCAAAAGTAAACATTTTCTTGCCGTAATTCGTTCTGATTTTTTAAGACAAACTTGTCTTCCTTGTCTTGTTTAACCCAAAATCAGAACAAATCTGAATTGAACTGAGCTAGATATTATCTAAGTCGGCCAGGGCTACGTTTTGACACTTGTTTTGATTTTATGACCGATATTTTAGAATGAATGGAATTGTTGGTGATTTTGCGAACAAATGTTATGAATTGAGAACAAATTTGCGAAAATGATGCATGAAATATAGATGTAAGTATATTTGATTGATAGTCATAATATTTGTTTCTTCGTAAATAGTTTTAGTGGATGTGAGGTAATTATAGGTAAAAAGTAGTTTGATTATTTTATTTTGTAGTACTTTTTTTGTAGTACTTTTGTAGTAAGGTTTTTCGCCACAAGGTCCAAGTGTGTTCAGAAAAAGAACTTATTTCGAGGCCAAGTAGTGACTCTCGCAGGGAACGTTTTAAAGAGATTCTTACAGTCAGCTCCAAATACATTTATGAAAATTTTATGCAAGCTCACAGAAATATTGATGAGTTTAGTAAAAAAAGTGATGTACACAGTGTTAAAACTAGAAATAAAAATAGAAAAGTAAATAATTCATTCTTAAGAAACTGTGTGATAATAAGCTTCCTCAATAATTTAATTAAAAGTGCCTACTACGATAAGGGCCGATGTTACTATACTAGTTGGCAGCTTTAAAGCAGGTTAAATTGTGATTTCTCAATGTTAACGAACTGCCCATTAGGTAGATAGGTACCTTATAACAAATGTTTTAAGGTAGTATTAAGTTATGTAGGTTTATGCTGTATGATACAATGCGACTTAAAACTGTGTATCTAAATGTTGAATGGAGCCCGAGTTTCTTGCCTTTCTCCTTGTGTGCTGGTCGCGATTCCGAATAGGCGGTAGATTTGACGTTTCAAAATGATCCTTTAAAATCTTAATGAATAAAAAAATATTGACTTTGACTTTAGTGGCTGGAGGCAATTTGGCTGCGCATTCCTCTAAGATTTGGCTCACGGCTGAAAATCCAATTCAAAAAGCTTAAGTCATCACACTTAGCGCTATCTTCTGTCAATTGTTTCTACTATTTCGTTAGATCCATCGCTGGCCAGATCAACAAAGACTGGTTAGTGAAATATTTGAATTATATTATGTGTATACCGGTATATCACAGTGTTTAGGAGCAAGTTTATACTTGCTCAATATCTGTTTACGATGATAAGTATGTTAAATAATACCTATTCACCATTCAAGGTAAGCAAACGCGAATCGATTGTAACTCACTCTAGGCACTCTTTTCATTGACAGTACAGCGTGAAGACTGAGGAAGTGGTGGAGCACCTGAAGCAGAAGACCGGACTCTCCATGAGGGTCGAGAAGTTGGACTCTCGTCATAACGTTAGCTTTAACTCGTTTATGGTGAGAGTCCCAACAGATCGACTATCCATGTTCATGGACACTAGCTTCTGGTCGCGTGGTGTCAAGTATCGTTGGTTCGTCGGCCACCAGACACGAGACACCTGGTATCACACGTTGACATTACTCGCGTATATTATATGTATTTTAGTTTAAGGTATATATATTTATGGATCCTAGAATTAGTAAAATTACCATTCTGTACTATTCTTAAGTTACCTGAAATAAATGTTATTATTATTATTATTATTGAATTATTCGGTTTAAAAGCCGTACTGTGTGTGCTACCCGGCACCCAGCTGAGCACATAAAAAACCTTTAGAGACAATCAAGTTCACCCCGGTGCGGCGGCGTGGACAGCCTGAGCCGTTGAGAGCCTTCAGGGCATGCGATAGTTCGGGTGAGTGGTTATATATTGGTAAGCACAGGAATTTACGATGGGGCTTGTGGATGACAAGAGCACAGATCTACCACAGACCGCACTTACTTCAAATAATAAGAACAAGTCTAGTACGACTTGTTTTTTGACCATTTTTTGGAGAAGTTTTGCTCTTGGGGAAAATATTTATATCCACTATTTAAAATCAGTTATTTATCTATTTAATTTTCAAACTCCAGTCGACAGTCGTAAATTTAGAATTGTGTTTACTGTTTCGGTAGGAACGCCTATATACACGGGCAATACTAAAATCCAAATCAAACTAGTTTTTTCTGGATTCATAGTTTTCGTTCTAAATCCAAAATTCGTTATCGTTAATTATATCGTTAATTAACTATTTCATATTCTATTTCACAAATTAAAGATGAAAATGTGGATTCAGGTTATTAAATCCGTTTTATATTTAAACAAAGTTTTGTCAGCACCCATCCAGCGAATGTTTGAAAATTTCCGAACGGAATTATATAGATGCCTCAACAAATTCTAGATAAAAAAATATTTTACGACAGACGTTGTGGTTAGATTATCTTTACCACAGACCATGGACCTGCTCATACCTATAAATCATGCCACGCGTCCACAGAACAGAAAAAAAAGTTGAAATGCAATTTAAATTTCAATAGCATCGTATGTACTAACATTATGTTTTTAAGTAGGTATTTAAGATATAAGTACTAACAAATACAGCCTCATGTTGGAGCGCATACAGAACAAGTGTACGCGATATCATTATCGGACGAAATACGGTGTATATCCTTTTTATCCCTTGATGTATCCAGCTTTACTCGTTTTGGGTATGGTAGGATACAACAAGCTGGAAATTAGGAGGGATGTGGCGCTTACAGTGTATGTAGTTATGTTGTTCCAGGGGATTGTAACTAACCCGACCATCTTAGAAATGATGATGCTGGGCGTGCCAGACAAGTACGTAGTCGCCTCTGTTCGTGGTGCCTCGAGGAAGGATGAACCTGCCCAACAGAGCGCCACTGACACGCACCATACAAACATTGAATCGAGTGGCGGAGATTATCGACGTATTCCACTGTTCCCAGAACGAGTTCGTAGGGTCTACAATCTAAATCCTAAATCATTACTGCGATTCTGTTTTTGATTTTGATTATGATTTATTATTGACTAACTTTGTTTTTATTTGTTTTGTATTGTGATTATTTATTTGTATTATTTTTGACATGTGGATTACTAATTTGATGACTAGGTACTCTATTGTATTAGGTTATTAGCCTGTAAGAATAGATGTGCTAAATAAATAAATAAATGGATCTTTGTAATCTGAATAAATATATTATTATTATTATATTCATCACACAAATGTTTGTTCTGGGTGGGAATTGAACCCACAACCTACAGCGCAGAAGGCAGAGTTACAACCAACTTAACTATGAGGCTTGTTATATAATCGATATCAAGTTGTGTCCTCAAACTTACGTGTAATACAAGCAATTGTCATCTCTATTTCAGGAAAGATAGGGATGTACGGTGACTCATTTTCGATCACGCTATTCAGGGATTACGATAAAATTATGCACATTATGGCATAATGCACATGCGTAGGTACCTAACGGCAACATGGATTTCTTGGCGTAAATCTTGCCCATAATGACCAATACCTAGATCAACATGCAACACATTTTATTTAATCAGACCTATATTTGCCAACTTGGAACTTTTTAAATAAAAAAAACCTTTACGTAGGTATATGTCACTTAAATTACTTTGAACAAAACTGTTTTTTTTTCTGAGAGGCTCCAATTTAGCTCCGATCTGTCCATTAATGACAAATCGAGCCCTTCGCAAAACCCTTTCACAGGCCATGGAAGCAGCAATAAATCTGCGTTTCTTTACGCGGAACTTCCGAGATCTTGCTGTACAGGCACTGGCCTTCACTCAGGCTTGGTAGGCAGCTTGCCACAGCTCGGTAGCCTACGTAATAGGGCTTATTGCCCTCTTACGTAATTTTCTTGTCATTTTGCTCCATACCTAGGTACTTGAACATGTTACTCATAATTATAAGTATAGTTATACATCTGACACACATACACACACACACACACACACACACACACACACACACACACAAAAATACACACACACACAAACACACACACCACGTTAGGATATTAGTGTTCTGTGCATGCACCACACCATAATACATACGACTCATAGTATTCTATGCATACGACACGACCGACACACACATACTCTACTCTTTTACTCTTTGATTTGATCGCAATCGTAAAGATTAAAGATTTTGTTTAGATTTTGCAAATATTATTTTGCGAATTGTGTTGTACAGGTCCATAAATGGAGACAGAAATTGTAACAACCGAGGCCCCGAAAGCAGGAAGTGTTGATGCCCCGTCACAACCAGCCGCTGTAAGTACTTTTTACATATTTTGCCAATTTATAAATAGAAACTGATATGAAACCTATCGGCAATCCTACACTTCACATAAATACATATAAATGTCAATAAGCTCTTTTTCCACCTTAACTTAATTTCGATTCCTTTTCAATTATATTACCCGGTTGGTAACATTGTTGTTTCTATGTATTTTTGTGTAAATGCGGCTAAATAATAGGAATAAGATAACCTCATATGATTTTGGCTTTAAGCCAAAATGTGAGAATGTTTACTATTTTTGTACGAAAGCACGGTTCAGGTGGTTCTTAAACGGTTGACGACAAAGCTATGCCAATCAAGGTGCTCATGGAATGCCCCTATTGCATCATTGTAATATATTATTATCCAGTTCATTTAACAGATTATATTGAATGATTGGGTAGTGTTCAAACTTAGATAACAATCCTTTGACGATAGCATTTTAATTAGGAATCAAATTACCCAAGCTAAAAATTAATCTAAAGCACAAATGGTTGATGTCAACAATTTTCTGAGTATTATCTGCTTAACAATCATAGTAGTACACATAATTTTTTTATTTTTTATTTATGGACACAGAGTATTGTAATTTGAGATGCAAATATTTGAACTACATCAAAGATTTGATTAGTAATAGTACTGATATCTGCTATCACACATTACAGGCAGCATCAGCACCTAAGCCAGCGGAATCATCAAAACGTCCCCCTCGCCGTGATGAACGGCAACGCAAAGATGATCGCAGCTTTGAAATGTACACCAAATCCATCAACTCGGCTCCGCAATCTGAACAACTGGCTATAGCCAGCCAGAAGTTCCTAGCTATGCTGGATGAGAATAAAAAGATGCAGTTTTACATTAAGCAGTCAGAAAAACGGTATAATATTACTGTAAAAGATAAAGATCAGCTGCAAACAGAGTTCAATAAGACTATACTTCTGAAGTCAAAGCTGGAGAATCTCTGTAGAGAGCTACAGAAGCAAAATAAGGCTATTAAAGTAAGTATGTTGAACAAGTTTAACTTGAGAATGTATTGGCCATGTGTGTGTGTACTTCATAACAATAAATGCAGGTTCATGAGCAACCAACGCATAGTAATAGACTCTCCATTATTAATTATACTGGATATCCTCCCAACATGTTCCTATTGGCTTGGATCCCGTTGAATGTTGGGTTGAACCCTGGTGGTTATATATTTATTACAAACCTAAGGTGACAAACAGGCTTTTGATAGGCAGTATGCCTGAATGTCGCCTTAAAGCCAGGGCATGGAATACTTCGTTTTCTGAGTTTTTTATATTTGAAGCAGTATTTTCCAAAATATTCCATAATTTCCAGGAAGAATCTCTGCATAAGATTCGCGAGGAAGAGGAACGCCGTAAAGAAACCCAGGCCAAGTTCCAGACAACCCTTGCTGAGATATCTGCTCTGCTCCAACAGAACAATGATAAGAATGCCAAGCTCAGGGATGATAACATCGCCATGACGGAGAAGTTCAAATCTGTGGTCCAGCAGTATCAGTTGAGGGAAGACCAGGTAACCTTAAACATTTTCCTAATCTAAACTAAACCTTCACAAAATAATAGAAAAAATTAGTTGTGTCAAGCCATAGCTTGTGAAAGTATCATGGCTATGAACACTGACAATATTCTACAATATTTTTATTTTCAGTACACCAATTTGGTAAATATTAAAGGTATGTAGCTGATATTGCTTATAGTCATGTCAACATTCTAGGCATTCCTACCACTAGACATCTGTATTTGATTTACAAGGTGGAAAAAATATCAAAACAAATGGAGCTGGAGTCCCAACTGAATGCTGCGAAAATGCAGAAAGCTAAACTAGAGCATGAGGCGGAGAGAGAACGGCTTCTTTTGGAGATGGAGCATCTCAAGACGGCGCTGGCGGAGTACCGAGGGAAGGTCAACGACATGGCGGCCACGGAGACAGGTTTTACTATTTAAACACACTATTTTTTTTTGTACGACGGTGAAACGCTTGGCCTTTATCTCACCTGGTTACAAGTTAAGATAAGGTCGAAGGTGGAGGCGCACTTCATCTGGATTCCTCTACAAACTGAGAAACTGGCTATCTTACCTCTAAATGACGGAACACAACAATTTTAGAATTGTTATTATGGCGACAGAATTGGGTAAGATGGTGGTAGCTAGCCTGACGAACTTAAACACAGTCCTACCACCAGACAAACCAAGCACAACATTGTACTCCCCTGGGGATCGAACCCAGGACCTCTGACTAATATAATAAAAGCGAAAGTTTGCTAGGATGTTTGTTCCCTATTATTATAATGATAGCTTTGTCCTGCCCACTGCCTTCCACTTACTTCAACATATTCCATGGATTTTTATAGTGCAACTTTTCAAAGTATTTTTTATGGAGATAATGATGTATGCTCCCAAGCATAAATATAAAAAAATTAAAACAGTTGAATTCAAGCTTCAATGCAGCTCATACAGAGTGGAAGCTACAGAAACGCAAAATAAAAGGATGAGAGAAAATGACTTAAGTTCATATAATATAATACTTCAAGTCATTAGTACATATTACATGTGGTACCTATGGACTTGTATTATAAATTGCTGTAGTTTTTTTTTTTTTTTTTTAATACTACTAGGAGAGCCTATGACAAAGCCTTACTGCATAGGTCACATCCACAAAGAACATAGCCTACACGGCACTGCATTGCGCCCGTCAACTTGAGGCATAAAGGTGTTAAGCCTCACGTACCCGTAATTTCACCGGCAACCATACCCTTCAAACCGAAACACAGCAATGCTGCTTGGCGGCTGAAATAAGTATGGTGGTAGTAATTCTCCGGAGCCCTTTCACTAGGGGCTTCTACTACTCTAATAAAGTAAGTTGAACTTATGCACAAGGCCTAGTCAGCACAAAATTAAATCAGTTGACAGGCGCAGAGCGACAGATAGATGTATAGTGGATCAGTATTTAACCATAGATTGTATTCATCAGGACTGCGGGGTCAGCTTGGAGTTTACACGGACAAATATGACGAGTTCCAATCAGCGCTGATGAAGAGCAATCAAGTTTTCGGTGGATTTAAGGATCAGATGGATAAGGTATACAAAATTCAAAAGGCTTCACAATCGACCTGGCATGTATAATATAAGTGCTATACACGTTTTGACGATTAAAAAGCATTTTCTGGGAAATCTCGCTACATCATAGTCATCATACTAGCCTACGCAAGTTTTGTGGTAAAGAGTTGACACAGCCTTACTATCTAAATATATAAAAACGACAAACAGACTGACTACTTACTGTTAATCAACATACATGCAGCCTCAACCTAGATCTTAGACCTAGAGGCTTAATAATTTCACGGTATCCTATTACAGTTGCACTGGGAAATAATTTTGGGAAATTCCCATGGGGGTGTGTTTCACCGGTCCTGGGCGTTCCACTAGGTTGTTAGTGTAAAAAAGAGCTGGCACTGCTCATATCATTCTAAAGCAATTCACACAAGAAAACCTGGAAATTGCTGCATTTTTTCGTAGTTTTTTTCTGCTTTCATACAGTATTCAGAAGTTCAGTGTTTATATATGTCACGAACAATAATGATCAAACTTGTTTGGATTGAATAATCTAAAAAACCCAAGTATCATCCCAAGTTGTTTTATTGAATTGGCTGCATCTGTGCACAATTTTTCATTTCATTTAAGTTTATATATTTAATAAATTAACAGCTTGGTATTTAAACTCTGGGTTCAAGCTTTTAATAAAAGATGTAAAACTTTACTTGCCCATTCCAGATGTCCAAGAAGATCAAGAAGCTCGAGAAAGAATCCCTCTCGTGGAAACAACGCTGGGAGAGTTCGCAGAGCGCGTTGTTGGAGATGTGCGGCGAACGACAGGCGTCGGAGGGACGACTGGTCGCCATACAGCGACAGTTGGCGCACATGCAGAGTCTGTGTAGGACGTTACAGGTACCGTACGACAGGCGTCGGACGGACGACTGGTCGCCATACAGCGACAGTTGGCGCACATGCAGAGTCTGTGTAGGACGTTACAGGTACCGTACGACAGGCGTCGGACGGACGACTGGTCGCCATACAGCGACAGTTGGCGCACATGCAGAGTCTGTGTAGGACGTTACAGGTACCGTACGACAGGCGTCGGACGGACGACTGGTCGCCATACAGCGACAGTTGGCGCACATGCAGAGTCTGTGTAGGACGTTACAGGTACCGTACGACAGGCGTCGGACGGACGACTGGTCGCCATACAGCGACAGTTGGCGCACATGCAGAGTCTGTGTAGGACGTTACAGGTACCGTACGACAGGCGTCGGACGGACGACTGGTCGCCATACAGCGACAGTTGGCGCACATGCAGAGTCTGTGTAGGACGTTACAGGTACCGTACGACAGGCGTCGGACGGACGACTGGTCGCCATACAGCGACAGTTGGCGCACATGCAGAGTCTGTGTAGGACGTTACAGGTACCGTACGACAGGCGTCGGACGGACGACTGGTCGCCATACAGCGACAGTTGGCGCACATGCAGAGTCTGTGTAGGACGTTACAGGTACCGTACGACAGGCGTCGGACGGACGACTGGTCGCCATACAGCGACAGTTGGCGCACATGCAGAGTCTGTGTAGGACGTTACAGGTACCGTACGACAGGCGTCGGACGGACGACTGGTCGCCATACAGCGACAGTTGGCGCACATGCAGAGTCTGTGTAGGACGTTACAGGTACCGTACGACAGGCGGGCGTCGGGAATGATGGGCGAGTCAGTTCAATGTGGTATCGTGATTACAGTCTGCGCAGACCAATAGTAACAATCCAATGAATTAATTATTAAGCTAAATTTGCTATGTTTGGGGAGTGATGCCTTTGTATAAAATGTCTAGTAATATTTATTTATTTTACCATAAACAATCTGATCTAACATCTTTACTTGGATCGCCAATCCGCCCGCCAAGCGTGGCGATTGTGGCAAGTTTCTCCAATGTTGGCCAGGCAGGAGCAGAACTACTTTAGTATCATTGAGTATAAGACGAGTGTGGTTGCAGGCGGAGCGCACCATCCTGCTGGGCACGCTGAAGGAGCACGACATCGAGCGTCCCCCGCTACCCGCGCCCGCGCCCGCTCCCGCCCCCGCTACCGCTCCTGATCCGCCCGCGCACTCCGCCGCCTCCGACGCCAAGGTAACATTCGCCACAGTGTTTCACGATTTATTCAATATTGTCTATGTAACATTGTTTCAGTATCACAAATATATAGACAATAATTAATAAAAAAACTCTATTCAATCTAAATTAATTATCGGGATCAAATGACTAACATAAGTATATCAAAGAAAATAAATAAAAAACATCTATCTCCCTTTAGGATCATTACATACCATAAATCGCTTGGTGTTATGAAACATAACTGACCTTGAAAACAGACGTATCTATAAACACGAAAAAAAATAATTATATTCTAAACACAGACAAATACGTGTCGGTATCCCGCGGTACACGGTGTGTGCCACCTCTCCTAGCGGTTCACGTGGTTTTCACCCTTCGGTGTATACGTTTTTATTTGTAAATAGAATAGGTTAGTAACATCGGCAAATATCTCAACAAAACGAAAAATAATGAACCAAATGTACAGGTGGACGCAATGGCAGCGAACTGCGCTCAGCTCAGACAAAGCCTCGCACATCTACAGAGCCAGCTCAATGTACTCACAACGCAACAAACGCAGCAAGTCGAAGAGCCTCCGCTCGATAAACCTAAGAAAAACAAAAACAAGAAGAAAGCCAAAAAGGCAGCCGAGGAACCCAAACTCGGCGAACCGGGCGATGACAAGACCAGCGCGGAACCCGCCGAGCCTCCCGCGACACCGCTGTCCGAACCGGCCGACGCAGTCTCGCCGACACACACCGGTACGGACGGCGCCGTCCACGAGTCCGGGCTACAACTTATCATGGAAGCGATCAACAAACAACTCGCTGAAAAAACGAAAGGAGGCGAGTCCGCCGCCGCCGCCGCCGGGGAACCGCTCCCTGGAACGCGCCCTGAACTGAGAAGCGTTCGTTTGGTCGAGGGAGACGACGATGCTTTGGAGACTCTCCTCTACACGCTCAACAATTCGGAGTTTGTCGATTCCGTTATTATTGAAAATTTTATAGAAAAAAATGCAAATACGGTTGAGGAAATTACTCCACTTGAAGTTGCGACCGAAAATAAAGAGAAAACAGAAAGTGCGGTTAACGAAAGCCCTATAAAGGAATCTCCTGAAGAAAGTCCTAAAGAGGAATCTCCTAAACCTAGTCCTAAAAAGGTGAAAGTTAGCCCTAAGAAGGTAGCTCTCGAAACGAATGACAGCACAGATATAAAACAACAAGAAGTAACAGAAAATGCGTGCGAGGAAGTAAAGGTATAAAGGGCAATAGTTACTCCATTAGTCATTCGTAGCATGTTACCGGACATTGCTTAACATTTAAACCTTGTTTGAAGAAACAGTAAGTCCATTGTTGCTAGACAAGGTTTAAAACATGTTTACTTGGGTTAGTAGTCAAAATGACAGATGTAATTTATCACTTTGACAATCGTGTCTGTCACTTTGACAATCAAAGTGTCAATATGGAAAGTCAATTCACACCTGTTATGGTGAAAAAGTACGTGTTTTTTAATCGTAATTAGCTTTTGTAGTTTTTGACTGGGTCACAATGATACGTATGAAATGTTGTTAGCATTTTTGTTTTGTGTTACAACAATGTAGAATATTAATTTACAATTGTCATCTAATTATTTGTCTTTTAGCTGATGACTGACAGACTGACAATCTACATACCGTCAAAACTGCCATTGAAACTTTCTTAGTTGTTTCCTTCTGCAATGGGGCCTACATTAATAAAAACTTTTTATTTAAAAAGTAAAGTATGTAAGCATGCATGTTCTCCATAATCTAGTTTATATAATACAAGTTCTGCTTTTGCGTTGTTAAAAATGTTTTTGAATATATTTTTACATGGCAGCTGCAAATAAATCGTGACCTATGTACGTATACCACATTTTATTCCGTTTGACTTTTGTGGCATTTTAATGTGTGTGCTATTAGTTATATCAAACAGTATCACGAATAAATGAAATTAAATGAAACGCTAAACAGTGTTGATAAGTTTAAATATGTCTAGTTATTATCGCAAATTGAACTTCCATTAATACATTTTATGCTACCGGGACTAACTTAAAATCGGATGGCGATTCTATCTGAACAATACCGTAGCGTTGGCCTAAATTATCAATATCTGTGAGGTAGGGGCCCGCTTTGGTGGATTCTGTACTTTGTATTTTTGATCTATAATCATATTGCCATATGTTAAGAATTAGTGTAATATATAAATAATTAACTGAGAGTATTACTATGTAAGTATTTTTTACTTTGATAATTTCGTGTGACTTGGTTCATTGACTGGTTTCTTTTTATTGTACACAAAAGTATGGAAACATTGTGTACGTGACGAGTTTTAATACTTGTAGAGTTAAAGGCAGGAGGAACTCCTTGTAGAGGCTTTTGTAAAATACGAAGACATTTGTCATTAAGTTGATCCGTCACTGCTGTAGTTGGACATTAATTTTCTCAAAAAGTAAGTGTTTGTCTATGGTCTGTGTTTTGATCATATCACCGGTTGGCAGGCAAAATCAGCTGCTTATTAAGTCTATCGACGTTCAAAGACGGTCTGCCTCGAAGACAGGTCGCCCTGTACTGTACGCGGCCAATAACCCTTTTTTTGTGTATAGTTTGCCCTGTTCTTAGTTTCTTCGTATACGAGAGACGTGTTTGTGTGAATTGTATGATTTTGTGTGTTTTTTAATAAAATAGATTTCATAAACTATATGACATTTATTTAATCCATACACATGGGTGTTGCATTGTATGATAAGTACTTATGTATTTACAAAAAAAAAAGTATTCTATGCGTAATCTAGTTCCCATATCACACGCTATGCTTAGTTCGGGGCAAGATGGCGCTGTCCTGTCCTGTAATATAATAAGTTCGAAAGTGTCTCTGTATGTTACCCGACTAGGTACATAAAAAAGAGAGTTATGTGTTTGGAGAGTATGTATATATCATAAACACATTGCAGCCTAAACAAAAAAAAAAATGCTGATGGATTCATACAACAAAATATTTTTTCAAAATAAATTTTCTAAAATGGGTCCGTAAGTATTAACCGAAACATGACAATTCTAGTAATATGTCATTGAGGCCGTATTTCTGCTACTTCCGAACGCATTTTGATGAAATTTGCCATGGGTGTATTGTACGCAATGGGGATGATATACATAGGCTTCTTTTATCCATGTAGTACCACGCGGCCGAAGCCGTTGGCTAAAGCTAGTTTCTTATATTTTTATCTTATACAATATCAGCTAAGCGATATTTAATATTCATCATTACAGCCTGAAAATTATACTGAAAATTATTATTTATTTGGGTCTTCCCCAAAGCGCCATAAAAAAGGAATGGAGGGATTTGCCTACATCACCAAGCCTGGCGGTGGGTTGGTGGTCGCAATATCTCGCGTATCTTATGACAGCCGTGACACATATTCTGGGTAATTCCGAATATCCCCACTGACCATCAATGGGTATTGTCGAAATGATCCCCACTATCCATGCCCGTCATAGCTACCTACATTCTATATCTAATCAATCTCTAATAAGAAAAACCCTAATTTCCGAATCGGTGCTACACCGTTTCTTTAGTCAACTTTCATGCAATCGTATCTAGGCAGTTTTTAGAGCCTAGCCGAATGGTACAAATCAAGTAAAACAAACTAGTTATTACCGAATTGCACAAAATTGGATTGTAGACATAACTTAGTTTAATTTTGTTTTGCGGATATTATGCACTTGGATTGGCTTGAGGCTACGTAAATAGCGATTTAGAATTACTTTTAATCATCTAGTACCCCTGATATAGGGTTATTTTACAGATGCTTGAAACGACCTTAGGGTCAAAGTCAAAATATTTATTCAGTAAGATTTTTAAGCATCATTTTGGAGCATTAAATCTGCGCGCCGGCCAGGACAAACCGGAAAGGCAAGAACCTCGGGCTAGTTCCTTTTTTTTTGATGATCCATTCACTGTGTTATTTCAACAACAACAACAATATCAACAGCTTATTAGTGTCCACCGCTGGACACAGCCTCCTCCAAAATTGGAGGGTTTTGCAATAATCACCACGCTTGGCATACGAATTGATGTTTGCAGTAAATGTGTTGGGTAGAATACAGAAATAAGCTGCTGCCCTTATGTTTTTTTATTTCTATTACTTAATTCTTAAGCCGCCTCTGACTTTCTTTTTACTGTTGTTTATAATTTTCATACTATGTTAAACCCTTCTGTTTCTAATTAAATTTTTAATCCGTTAATCCTTATTTTGCCTATTTTTTACTATGTTTCATGAAAATGCACATCATATTGTAGCGTTGTTAGATTACCGAATAAATAAATCAATACAAACAGACAATCTGGTAAAGTACCTAACCTAACCGCTCGTTTGATGGCCCCACCGTGGATGCGTTAGTTGCACCGATTATCTAAGTGCTAGTTATCGATACTGTTTTTATCTTAAATTACTGCATCATTTCATCATCAGCCTGTAGGCGTTTACTGCTAGATAATTAGCTCGCCACTACAGTTGAGCTTGAGCCATCTCCGTCCACCGATACCGCACGACATACAATGTCATCACAGCTCTATTGCGCAAGCGTTACACATTTTTATGAACTTGGTTTTGACGAATTTAAAATATTTCCTTCCGATATTTTTTTTTGTTACTTTTGTAGTCATGCCTGATATTTGAATGCCAAATAAATAACATCTCATATGTGTATACAATACAAACCCATTTTGAGAATGATGAGTGCCTAGTGCCCATTTTTGCATGTTAGTGCAGGCGACTATTCCTACATTGTTGTGAAAACGGCAACATTGAAATTGTAATTCAATAGGTACCTAAGCATTTCATTTTTCTCAATTCGTCTCAATTTTACAGACGGATCTGAAGATAACAATACTTTCTGAAACGTGCTCAAAAACAAAGTGTATTTTCCCAATAAAATAACTTTTACCGACTTTTTGGTCACGATTAGAACGCTCTAAAATTCAACCTTATAGTTATCGTCATAAGGGTTTATGAGATCGGTAGATGGAGGCGTGTGGTAACCGTCACGGTGCGATGGTCACGTGATCGTTGGTCACTCTTTATGAAATAGATGTTCCGTAAGAACTTGAAACATTACTGGTGGTTGCTGCGGATGACCTTAACCCTTGGCTGTGAGTTGCACCTCACTGACTTGTATCGGGCAGCCTACTCGTACTCGTAATAAGTAGAAACAGAACATTCGGGGCTGTTCCTAACTAACTTCGTCATATGTACCTACTGTGTGACATGTTTTGTATGTTTCTCTCATACAAAAGTACGTAGTGTCGTTAATTTCGAAATGGCAGGTCCGATTAAAAAAAAAATGCAGGTATATTAAAAAATCTTGCAGGTAAAACGGCAAGGCGACTCCATAGAACCGCTCTCCCAAACAAACTACTACCTATTTTGAAATTGATTTAACCAATTAAATTGAAATCTTGCAGATTTCATCAGAAAAAGATAATATGTGTCTGTGGTGCTTTTCTAAAAAAAAATACGAAATCAAATTCCCATATGTACTGTTAGTGTATATATTCTGATTTTTGGCGGCATAATCTTAGGTCCAAAAAGGTCTTACCGGGCCAAATATTCGTTCACAGATCAAATAGGGATGTGTCCAAAGTTTACGCGGTTTCGTTGTACTGTTTTTTGCTTACATTGTATTAAAAATGGGGCATGATTATAAAAAATAGTGCGCTTGCACAATAGTTGGTATTTTAATAAACCCAGGTAGATACTATTATTTAAACTACGACAATTATGCAGAGAAGTGAAAAGGTTCTAGTCACTCACAGTTTTCATGCAAAAGATTTCAACCTGCCAAAATAGATTTTCACAATTTACCTGCTGCATTTTAAATCTCTACCCTATTAAGTTTTGATAGGTACCACTGAAATTCGAGCTTTTTCCAAAAGCTATTGAATACTGATAGTTAAGGTGAACCTCAGAACTGGTATTCCAGAACTATGCGCACGTATTTTCGAGACTCAAGCAAAAGCAATGCTTTGTAAAGTGTGTTTTGTAAGTGTTTATAAGAAGCGATTGCATTTAATATCAGGTGAACACAGCTTGCTTCCAAGTGAGTTTAATAAATGCAGTGAAAACGCATTAATTATGTAAGAATATGAAAAGTAGGACCCCTGTGGTCCTAAAAAGTAGGACCGCGAAAGGAGAGTCCCGCTGGTACCCGGCATGTCACATTTACCTTCTATTCTTGAAGTTGTTGAAACATTGTCTTTGTTCCAATTAGCAAGGTTAAGTTGCACAAAGTACCGGTTGCAAGTAGGTAAACGACAAATTAAATAAAAATAACCGAATTGTCCTCAGTCCATACTAAGTGTAGGTACCTAGTCGGTACGCTACGCACAATAACATAAAACATAATGCTTGCGTCTGCGCAGCGCTAGGTCGAGGTCAAAGCCGACGGGTTTTGGGCACTTTCCCCTAAACTAAACATTAAACATATTAAAATAGAGGTACAATTATAATACAAGGTAATTTAAATAATGATACAATATATTCATACTTGTAAGGAATGGAACTCGCCACTTCTTTTTTAAGTAAGCTGGTGGTCAAACGCTTGGCTATCATCAATAAAAAAAGCATCTTTACATTAAACTAAACTAACTTATAAGCGAACATAAACTAATACATTTTACGCAAAAAAACGTGTACCTAACAGATGAGATAGCGCAGTGATAGAGGCAGCTCTAGATCTAGATACTTATGGCGTCATTTGAGGGTGGTGTGCTAGCTGGAATTATGATGATGAGCGCAGTTGCGTCAAAGACCGATTCATTATTATCATCTCTTATAGGGAACAGACAGTACCTAGCCTATTTGTTATTGGCAAAGTCTAGGGCAATATATGGCTTAAAGAAGGAACAAACATCCGTCCAAACAAACTCTTGCTTTTATAATATTTGTGTGATGTCTGTTTCATTGAACCCTACGACGTTTAAGCTTCATGGATTTGACGTTACAAGTGTCGATTGGTTTTTGTGGCTAAAGACAGGTTTAGTGGCAGTAGGTTATTTTTAATGGGGGATGCGAATCCAAATCAAGGAGGGAGGATAAAAAACCTATATATAAGTAAGTAATATGAGTTTCAAATTAAAGGGCCAGTTTTATTTCAAGTTTCAACAATTTTAATTAAGTACTCTTTGAGGTACTCAATAGATTATAGAAAGGTTATACATAATATCATAAACTGTATGGGTACCATTGATCTGAAATTGGTTTACCTACAATCAGAGATAATCAGAGACAGGGCTTTTGACCTTCGCTGGTGAATTCGCCGGTTACGGCCAGATCACAGATATTGTCAACATTGATATTAATATTAATAGCATTGTAGATCGAAAGGGATGTGAAAGGCGTGTAGAAGGTAATAGGTCCTTACTCAGGCAGCCAGACAGTTAGACGCATGACACATGCCAGGAAGATTGTTGGCCCTAGAGACATACCGGCTTCCTCACAACACCTTCACAGTCCAAGCATGTGCATGAGTCAAATGAGTAAACTTTCTGGCAAACCTAAAGTCCATTGGTCTAATTTGAGCCTCCCGAATGGAATGTAGGCATATATCTACATGGGCATATAGCTCAAGCTTGGGCGTGTAAATCCCCTAGGCGCCTTCTACTATATCCTCGGGCTGCTCATAATCTCAGGCTGCACAGTTCAGTTGTTCCGCTTATCGCCGCTACAGAAAAAATACTTTTGGGCTTGTAAGATACCTATGTAAGATTGATTGGTGAGTATTAGGTACATACAGGTTATGATGAAGTGCAGTAAAAGTAATATTTCTACAGTGATAAGTAAGCCACTGAGACAAAACGGTGAGTATAAGTGTTCTCACTTAGTACTTTCAACATTTTAATGGATAACGTTTCATAAACTTAATTTCAAACAAACACTGCGACAATTTGTGCTGATTTGGCCCATTCACAATGCACTCGGAATCAAAACGCGCAAATCTGTATCGGATGTGTATCGAGATGATAATACCTACCATATTATACTTAATTAGAGTGAGCCTTAAGTCAACTGTACAAATTGCAATTATTGAAATAGCGTTCCTGAAAGTCTTCCAAAAACCTCTGATATTATTGTATTTGAGTTTATTGAGTAGGTATGCTCAATACTAAAAGAAATAGTAATAAAGAATGTTTGCGTATTATTCCATCCCGTATCAAACGAACCAGAGATTAATCCGATCGTGCCTGCATAAAAAACTTTGTTTAAAGGTTACATATTAAACTGAGATTAGTTTTACCTCAAAGCTGCTTGTGAAAATAAGTGGATGTAGGCGGCTATAATGAACAACCTGGAAAGCCCAACTTTGGACTTACATTTATTTTACCTGAAACGATAATGATGATGAAGGATTATATCAATATGCAGCCAACTCTAGTGATCTAATATCTAAATGAAGAAAACCGTCACATCACGAAAATCACGCTTCTTTCCCAAGTTGTCCAACACTGTAAATCAATAAGAAGCAAACAATAACTTCGTGACAAGGAATCAATTGCAGATTCTTTCCGCTCTATAGAGATAATGATAGCGGCGCCTGCGCAGCTTACTGGTCCAATAGCCATTCACTATAAATAGAAGTACTGTAAGTCCGTTCGTACATTGCTTCATTGACCACCGAGCAAGGGGTTACCTACCCCCCCGGATTTCAACTCGAAAATAATTAAGCTTTTGTGAAAGTACTGAAAGGTACAATTATCTGAAAAGTTTTTTTTCTCTTAATTTCTAAAAAGTGCTTTTATGTATTAAAAAAATATGTATTTTAATTAAGTGATTTTTAGGGTTTTCTAAAGTGTTTTGTGTTGTGATTTCAGTTCGACTGTAGTTACAATGAAGGCTTTTCGGACGGTTTTGCTATGCTTAGGTAAGTACCTAGTATTATAGGTTATTATTTATTTATGTAGCTTGCAACCTCCATCTTACTTAAGTCAGTCGTCATATCAACAATTCTAAATTGTAGTTTTCCGGCATTTTAGAGGTAAGATAGACCAGTTCCTCAGGCTGTTGAGGATTCCGGGTGAAGTGGTGCGCTTTCTTATGCTTCTCACTACTACCAGGTGAGATGAAGGCCAAGCGCTTCCCCGTCATAAAAAAAATGTGGGCATGTACTAGTTTGCTTAGGTACCCACTTAATTATTTAGTGCGCATACAAAATTGTATTTTTCGTTAAATATTTATTTGATTAATGAATCGTACTTTCATTAATTAAATAAATATTTAACGAATCAATGTTTTATATGAATTTCAATTAAAACTATAAATACGTATTTATTTTAATAGGTAGGTAGGTAGACTTACCTACTCTTAATTATTTTTGAAATATCGTACTTAATACTAAATAATTTAAAGGAGATATTGAACTACCTAAAGGATAATTTTGTTTCATAACTAGTAGCTCATCAACACTATTAGTTTTGTTTGTCTATTCTATAACCAATTTCGTCCCACTGCTGGGCAAAGTCCTTTTTTTTATGCGGAGAATGCGTTTATGCCTCATAGCCTCGTTGGGGACGAGGTCGTGTGTGGGACTCAACCCGTCCTAGAGACAGGCAATACCCACTAAACTGTGACCCGCTTTCGCCGAGTGGTGGTGTCGTGGGAATCCGGCTACAGCCTTTACCGCCACAACACCACCAGCGATTGCCCCTTTACAGGGGCTGGAGGGGATGGCGGGAACAGCTGGGTCGCCAGGCCGTTACCGCCGTTAAACGGGGATGAGGGCCTGTGCAATGGAGGCCGGTTGAACGCCCCTACGTTCCCGGCCCCCAGGCCCCATCTAAACCATCAGTGCCCGACAGGGTGGCCGAATTGACCCTCCCCGCCGCGCCGCCAGCCTTGAAGGCCGGCCATCCCACGACCCAAAGGTCCGCTGAGTCCCTCACTGGGACTCCCCGCCCCGCGGACGACCGCCTGTCCATCCACTGTGCCCTATGCTAACATCATAGGGACACGCGGAGGACACCCTCGCGTCGGATTATTCGCTGCCGTCGATAAGTTCCCACAAGTGGGAAGTGATCGACGGCATCCAGGGTACACCACGAGGAGGTTATCCGACCCAGTACCCCGCTGGGCAAAGTCCTCCCCTAACCCTTCCAACCATATCGATCCTCGCTGTCTTCCAAAAAACTAGTTGATCACCAACAAAAAATATGTTATACACACATACTCAATCACGTCGAGTCTAGAACTATAACTTAATTCAAGAATTACAAATACAACCGAAACATAATAAGTATTCAATGTGAAAGGTAAACAGATAGCTATGGGCTTAGCATGAAATGAACATTAACTGTGTGAAATCGAAGGAACTCGCTAAGCGGTAGAGCTCACACTCAGTTCATTTACTAACGAATAAAATTAAAAAACATTATCAAGAACATATGCAACTAGCAACATATCGTAAACGTCGATTTAGGGATATCGCTAGAAAACGGGTATCAGCTATATCTTATCCAGCACCAATCCGCCTGCCAGGCGTGTTGATTCTGGCTAAACCACCAACTTCTGCGGAGGCTCTGTCCAACGGTGGACATCAATGGGCTGTTGATGATGAATCAAGTGCTTGAGACAAGATAGAACGAGATAATAAAGTGATCTAATCTTATACCTATCTAAGAAATTGAGACTATTTGTAATGTTCTACTGGTAGTGTCTCCGATACGAACGCTCGTCAGCGATATCGGTCTACCGACGCCTCTAGCGAGCCACTCATGCTGCGGAGCTGGCTACCGAGATACATAACATAATGAATAATAAGTAAATAGAAGAAAGTGATCATTGGTGCGTACCGGAAGCGGCTCGGCTCGCCTCGCGTGAGGAAACGCCGCGCCGCCCTATCTGTAGGATACGTGTCGTGTTTATGTAAAGGTGATCTAATGATCGCATGTACATTATGTATAATCAATGAAACAGCTCTACTTATCTGCTATTTACATTTTTTTAGAGAGTACCTACTTGGTATGAAATATAGCTAAAATAAAAACGTTTCCAAGAATTGGATGAGGAAAAAGTGTGATATTAATTGCCTAAAGACCAGTTTGTTAATTGGTGTACTTATGAAGGATTTTGATATTCCCACGGAGCACCAGGAACATGATGATGCGTACCTACTGATTTTGGTTCCGTCTATTTTGAAAGAAGCAAAGAAAATTGGAAATTTGTGCAGATTTATCGCATGTTTTTTTATGCTCCGGAAATGCGGAAATAACCAAACAAACAATGTAGAACGTTGAGAATACCTATGTCGGTTAACCTCTCTGTCTTTGTCAACCCTTCTGGGAAATATGCGGGAGTGTATGTTTGTATGTAACGTCTCAGTGAGTCCACCAACATCTCGATCGTTTCCAGGTTGTCTCTCCCTCGCCCTGTCCGCCCCCACCCCCGGCCGACACCAGGTCCAGCAACAACAGGTCCTGCAGCAACCGGAGTATGAATACGACTACGAGAGCTCCCAGCAGGTCGCCGAGCCGGAGCAGTCCGCCAGCCACTACGACACCTACATCCGGGAGGTGCAGGCCGCGAACGAAGGGAAGAAAGGCTTCAGTCAAGGCTCCGGCCTGCGGACGATAGCTGTGGGCTCAGCCAATCAAGCGAAAACAGCGCTGGGGAACCAACAGGCTGCGGCGTACCAAGCTGCCTACGTCGCTAAGAACACGCTCGCCCAATCCGCTGCGCAAGCCAGTGCGACAGCTCAGGCAGCGCTGGCCGGGAAGCAGGTCATCCTGTCGGGGTTGGAGCAGCAAGTCAGAGACGCTAAAGTGGGGCTCCAGGGGGAGGAGATGCAGCTGCAGCAGGCGAAACGATCAGCGCAGTCCGCGGCGCAAGCGGCACAGCAAGCTATGCACCAGGTGAGTCTCTTTATGTTCCCTCGCTTCTTCCAAGCTTAAGAAGGCATACCAGCAATATTTTTGACCTACCTATTACAATGTTCTTTATTTTTATCTATAATTATTAATCCCAATAGCCTAGGTTCTTCGAAAAGTAGACAGACCTACGAAATAAATACTATTCAATGTGTTGTTTAGAGGATTTGTTAAGTAAGGTTTTATGTTTTACAAAAAGTAAACGCTCTTCAGACCTAGACTATCCCATTAAATCTGCATTTTTTCGAATCGAGCATGTAATTTCAATATAGGTTTGTATCTACCTTTAAAGTTTATTAATGAAATAAGTTACACAAAAGTTTCAACAAGTTAGTTATGTTAACAAATCATGAGTTTACAAATGTTATAATGACACAGATATTCACAACCCGCGACGGGACTCAAACCCGCATCTTTTCCTCAAGTCAATTGTTGTAACCAAGTGCAATCACTTGAAATACAAAAATGGTATAAAAAAATATAAATTGTTACCATAAACATATCAATCGTGGTATTACCATTACTATAATTAGTATGTATTAGATTATTTAAAAAAAACTAGCCCGAGGCTCCTGCCTTTCTCCTTGTGTGCTGGTCGCGATTCCGAACAGGCGCGGCAGTAGATTTGACGTTTTAAAGTGATTCAAAAAGAACTTACTGAATAAATATATTTATTTGACTTTGACTTAACTAAGTATTGAACTTAAGGGTATATAAACCTATACATTTTGTTAGTTTTCACTAGGAAAACCTGCGTTGTGGGTAGCAAGCCTCTTGGATAATTTTGTGTATGGACGGAGTGACAGATTCCGTTTGTACGGGGCGAGCTTAAGGACATTCTAATAGTTTGAAAAAATGAACTTTGCCTGAAATAACAGAGAAAGTTGCGACATCTTTATTTCCAATTATCATTAGATTGTTATTTAAAGAGTCAAGTATTAAATCTAGACCGTAATCAAATATTCTCATATTAATTGATTTAGTCTTAAAAATAATTTGCATTAAATCAGCAATTACTATCGATTTGGAACCGTAACATTTTGTAACAGAATGTTTGGTAAGTAATGTGAAAAACCGCAAATAGGTACCTACTTACGAAAACATTGACCAACCGTCGCCAATGTTTGTCGAAACTGGCATCTGTTTGCAAACACTAAATTGATCATGTTTTTATAAGTGCAACCTATTGTACTGTTTCAATTTGCTAGTTTTTGTTATTTGATTAGGGTGAAGGCTATTTAGAAGGCCTAGGTTTGATAAACTAGAACATACGGGCTCCTCGTGGTGTGGTGTAAGGGCGTGTGGCATTCGATCCGGAGGTCCTGGGTTCAAATCCCGGGTGGGACACATCTTTGTGGTGATTATTCTAGGTATAGTTCACCTGGCTGTTCGTTAAACATTAGGTATCTTAATTACATGCACGTTGGTGACTTAATCTCTCCTTCCCCTTACCACCACTGGACTAGTAGACGTAGGTACGGCAGGTTGCAACACGTACCTTGTAGATGTTCCATTGTGTCGCGTACGCCATGTGGGTACCTTGCTCATTAATAACCTTTGACTGTTTGTATACCTAGGACCTAGGAGTTTTCAAGTCTAGAGTGAATAAACATAAATGTATTTTTTTTTCCATTTAGCGTGTCCCACCTCAGGCCATATCTTTATTTGTATTCAAGTAAACTGACTAACAGTAGACTTTCACTGTTCACTAATAAAAAAGTAGCCCTAAAGTAAATTATTATACGTAAGTAATTTAAAATAAGTAAAGTTGAACCGCCTTTATCACATCATTTCAACATTACATTATAATAAGTTGATTACCTTCATTGTGTGCAAAGTCGACTAAAAACCCTTTTACTTCCGAATCGAGGCGCGTTCAAATCTTTTGTGAGGTTGTTTTTCTTTGGCGAGTAATTACCAGCTATCGATTAATGTCTTAGTTTATTTGTTTACGCAACATCATTTGACAAATTGTCACGCTCTGATTCGCCATCTCATTTACTTCGCTCTACACCAGGCGCTCGGAACCCGTATCAATAGGTAGGTAGGCCTAAGTACCTAATATTGATGTTATTATATTATATAAGTTTATAACCTACAGAGAACGTGCAATGTTACAATTACACATTCATTTTATTATTCACTAAAGCTCTACGTAGGTATTTCGCTAACTGTAAATGTGTGCTAGCAGCCGCACGTGGCTTGGCTCGCTCGCACAACATTCAAAATCATCTTCATTGGTCATCATTTATTTTATCAGAACCTGCAGAAATTATGCGTCATCAGTAGCCCATTAGTGTCCACTGCTGGACAGAGCTTCCTCCAAATCTATAGGGTTTTTACCAGCTTCCTCCGAATCTGTAGGGTTTTACCGTAATCACCACGCTTGACAGGCGGATAGGTGTTCGCAGTGTACCTATGCACAGAACGACATTCGTGGGCCGAGTTGGAAAGGTCGATTCTTATGCCGAGGCCACGGAAAAGCAGGAAAGCACAGCCATGATGATAGTATCATCAAAAATCCTCATAATTCATTTTGAACCTTAATTAAGCACGTATAGTATAAGTAAGGGAAAATATAAAGTAATATGAAACCAGTCACCACATGACACATGATCTTGAATGCATTTCCTTTCAGTGTAACAAACTATTTTATCCGCCTGTGTGGTCTAGTGGTTCGACCGCCAGTAGCAGGCGCAGAGGTGCCGGGTTCAACCCCCAGGGCGGTACAAATCTATGATTGGTTCGTTGGTGGTTGGGCTTGATTTAAGTGCTATGGCTAGCTACCACCATCTTACCGTTAAGTGTGCCGGCATATAAAAAGTTCTAATTGCTGTGTTCAGGCATTTAGAGGTAAAATAGCAAGTTCCTCAGTCTGTTTAGGATTCCGGATGGAGTGCGATTCCACCTGCAGCCTTATAATAGCGCTTGCCACATGCCATTTCGATTTAAATGGCATATACGTTTGTATTTAGTAGTAAGTACGTGGCTAAGGTATAGTTCGTTCCCCGCAGGTGAACGTGATCCAAGCGGCTCTGAACGCGGCGCAGGCGACGTCGGAGAACGCCAACGAGGCCGCGTCGCAGGCGGCGGGCGAGCTCGGCGCGCAGACCGCCATGGTGGGCGCGGCACGGCAGAGGGTGGCAACACTGCAGGACCAGTTGCACGGCGTTAGGATCGACTTCGAAGCCACGCAGTCTGCTGCCAGGAAAGCACAGGTGGGGTGCTCGATAGATGGCGCTATATTCATTATAGTTATTCTTGCGTTTTTTTCATAGCCAAAGTATTCATTCACAATGGGTCAGTCCTCGACCCCGAGGATTGCCTGGGTAAGGTTGAGGTCTACGATGGAGCGATCTTACAGAATATGCTGATTGAATCTTTGGCGGTGACTGTCGTTTTCAGGTAAACAGGAGAAAAACCTTTATATTTCATTTTTCGATTCTTTCTTAAATTAGTTATCTCCTTAACCAATAAGTAATTGTGCCAACCTTTCCATTATGTCATCGTCGATATTATTACGATTATGTAGAATTTCTTCAACGTGGGAACGTATATATTTTATAGGCACGCTTCTCAAAAACTCTTTCAAGATTTGAGATTTACTTTTGTTTTTTTCTGTCCAGGAATCAAACATGAACGAAAAGATCTACATACTCGAAGACATAAAGATATCCTTGATGTTCTGAAATCAGTCATCTAGTGGAAATAAACACACTTTTTCTGAGCTCTATCTTTTCTTTGGATCCTTTCTCTGTCGTTACATAACTGAGATGTGTACAATAGTACTTATAACATAACATAATAAATGTAAAAATAGACAACCATCTTCCCGTTAAGTTACCATTTTTTGTCATACAATAAATAGTGTCAACATAACTAGAATCGTACACTTTGTTTGGTTGCAGCAAGCCGCCCAGCAAGCGCAAGCGAACGCCGCCGAGGCCGCCGCTAAAGCCGCCGCCGCCGGCCTCGGCGGAGGGAAGAAGGACGCCGCCTACGAAGGTACGGCATACGAGGAGTATAAAGTAGCACCCCCACAGCAGCAGCAAGAAGATAGCAGCATCGAATACTACCCGCTACAGTCGGATTATCAGCACCAGTAGCTAGGTTGAGTCTACTGCCGAACTTCTGCACACTGCAATCTTAGTAACCGTGTTCATTTTATAAGTATTGCAGTGGATTTAATTTCGGTGAAGGGTTTTTGAAGTTTTCATATTTTTTCTCTTAATCAGATACTATGGTTTAGTTGCACTATTTAAATTATTTCTACTACTAACAGTCTTGCGTAGTAAGGCTAGGCGAAAAATATGTAAAACTTCAAAATCCGTAGGATTACGAAGATCGATAAGTCAGATTTATCTGAAAATGTAAATAATACAGTTAAAGATGCTATAGATAGGTCTTTACTTTGGTATTCGACGACTTGTGATATATTTTTATACTTTTATACGAACTAACCCTATACATGAAACGCTTTCAAATGTTGTATAACTTAGAACTAGTTATAGATGATGATGAGAGCGGTGGTACAACAACGGTCAGTGATTCGGTGAAGTGTAACATGTAACGTAATGTAACATGAGACAACTCACTGAGAACTCGTTGCTGTAACTTTACTAACTAAGTAAAGTGCGATGTCATATGAACACGATTATGAATTGTTACGAAAAATAAAGTTTTTGTTAAAATGTGTCATTTTAATAATGTTTACTTGACTTTTTAATAATGTTTACTTGACTTTTCGACTGTACTTTACGACTTTACTTGTTGACTCTTCTTGACATCTCACTTATCTACTAATTGACTAATCTACTGGACTAACCTTGACTGTCTTACTAGACTACCCACTTGACTTGACTAACCCCATCGTCACCCAGGTTGAAAAAACTAACTGATAGTTTTTGCACATAGAAATTTAGCAAATTATTGGAACTGATAATCCCGAATCTGGAATCAGGGCTACACACTACTCACAAGATAACTAATTGAATGGTCTGTTAATACTTATCGGAACTTACTATAACGACGTCTTCTAAATAACGTCTTATACCAATACTGTGTGAAAATAGATAACAACGCCTCTATGGGACAGTTGTGGAAACAAAATGCGCAGATCACTTTACGTAGGATACTGTAAGAGTGTTGCGAGATCAAAAATATTATACGAGATACGAGAACACCATACATATTTATATCTGTGTATTTTGTATTTAAAGGCTTAACACCTTTATGCCTCAAGTCAACGGGCGCAATGCAGTGCTGTGTAGGCTATGTTCTTTGTGGATGTGACCTACGCAGTAAGGCATTGTTACAGACAAGATCTGCATTTAACGCATAGTAGAATATAGTGGGCTACTTGCCTGTTCCGTCTCCCAGTTGTATAAAAAAAAATGCAACTGTTTGCTCTTCAAATAAAATAAAATAAATAAATTTACAATTCAATATCTGGAAGATTTGGCAATAACATTATTTTATGAATTTATTCAAAAATAACAGTAAGTACTTACCTACCTAGGTTTGAGAACTCTGAGAGAGAACCACCTGGGAAGTTAATTAAATTAACCTACTCAAATATTTTCTGTACGGGAGCGTTTAAACGGTCCATCCTAGTTACCCTAGTACCCTGGTAGCATTTAGTGTTTATAATACCCCTACCTTTAGAGGTAAGTATATTATGAACCTTGTCCTGCTATCTCGCGTGCACAAGTAGGTATAACATGTAGGTACCTACTTGTAGTAGGGGGTGGTTGGTTCACTGGAGACCTTAAAGAGAAGTCGTGAGTCTGTTTTGTTTATACACATATACTATAATCTAACTAATCAGTACTTCTAGAGACAAATCTAGAAGTAAAGTGAGTGTTTCACCTTTCCAGAGTCGAGAGCGGCGCAGCCTGCCTTCGCTAAGCACCAGCAACTAACCGCACAAGCTAACATCAACCCTACACAGCTCACGATAAAATACAATTCGGCACATCCTAACACATCGGAAAAACAAAGCGAAAGGCTGATAAAGTCAAAGATCTTTCCAGACACCTTCGTCCCGTTAGATAAGTTTGAAAGTCATAAGTCTAATGCGCCGGGGGCTCTAAAGAACTTCTTTGGATGGTAAACGGTAGGTTGCATTTTAAACCAGTTTTTGCGCAGTGGTACAATATAGTCCGGTAAAAAGTAGCCTGTGCTGTTTCCCCATGGCATTACATCAAACTATGTCCATACCCAACAAATGTTATTAAGATCTGTTCAGGTTTTTATTCGTGAAATGGTAACAAACAAACAGAATCAATAAATAAATTATTCTTGTCAATAAATAAATGATGTCAGTCAGTCAATCGCTCTTGCCAAGCTTTTTTATATTATTGTACCTACTTTCTAATGATTAGACTTATACTTACCTACTTATTAATTTCATAGTCTACTCTACTCATTAGATCTAGTAATGAGTACAACTAACTGCCTACCTATACCTACCTATCGTTAAAACCCAGACAAAGAATGAAGTAGGTAGGTACTTATCTACTTTCCTAGGTACCTACATAATATCTACCTAGAGGCCTGTAACATCATGGCTCGTTAGATTATAAGTTCGGCAATTTCAATGTGCTTTTGATAATTTACCCGTGCCTATATTTTAGAACCATCTAAGCCCCACGCGGCGCAGGAGGCGGTAGATGAAGAAGATTGCGAAGAAGAAGAAGAAGAAGAAGAGTAGATATATTAAGAAGGCTTTTTTAATTGGCAACAATACACCTACTTAAGTGTATGTAAGTAGGTAAGAACCTTTCATAAGTAGGTAGCTAAAGAGTATGTACCACAAATAAGTTCCTTACTTACAAGGGTAGATTTGACTGAACCCATTTGGCCACAATCAGCATCAACACAATGCCATTTTGTTACTATAGTTTGTAGGCGATTTTTACTTTATTTGTTATTTAATTGTAAGACGTTGTATGTTCCTATTTCGATAAGAATGCTAGAAATAATTATATATTTTACCTACGTTTAATGAGCTTTATTGAATTGTGTGTACCGACCTTCCTACATAGGTAATAGGTACTTGCTTAATGTTCATAAAACTTGTCCGAAGCACAGAGTGATTTGGTAGGTATCCTAGTAAGATGACATCGATCAATTACTCGTAAGAAATTTGAATCAGGGCGATTTACTATTACGTAAATTGAAACGTTTTAATTTGAAACGTTGGCGGCTGACGCTGCTGACGTTGGCATATTTGTGTAAAATCTGATGTTGACTTTGACAGCTCTCATTTTTGAAGTGTCACGAATTATAGCGCTGCCAACTTTCTACCCGATTTAGGGTAATTTTGACGTCTAGCGGGTAATTTGCTACAAATACCTGCGAAATGAAAATAAACTGGCCAAGTGCGAGTAAAACACGCACGACAAGGGTTCCATTTAGCATTTCAAGGCCAAACATCAAGAGTATATAAAGCACTGAACTCTTTCAAGAATTTTTCCAGTCAAAGCACATTGACATCAACAGCCCATTAGTGACCACTGCTGGACAGAGCCTCCTCCAAAATTGTAGGGGTTTTGCCATAATCACCACGCTTGGCATACGGATTGCATTGAATACAGAGTATTCATGCGGCGACATCAAATATATAAAAGAATAAGTCCTGAGTACTTAACTGACTGACGGATTTAACTAAATACAACGACCAGCCTAAGCTGCTGGTTGTACAAACTTGAAATTTTGGAGTATATGTTTGTTCAGGCGCTCACTAAGAAAGGAATTTTGAAAATTTTCAACCTCTAGGGGCTCAAAATTGGGATTTTTTTTTAAGAAAACCCCTTAAATTTAAAGAATGTCTTTTGAACTGCTACAGGTACTACTAGTACCTGACAAATTATAAACAAAAATCAGAAAATGAAAGCGGTTACCGTACAAGAAACTTTTTATAAATTGACATTTCCTACCTATATCAAACCTGAAAATCAGATGAGAAGACCAAGCATCTTCCCGTCGTAAGTACATTAAAAAAAAAAAAAAAAAAAACTTGCTATGAATTAATATTGTGCTTTCTTTAGTTTAGGGGAAGTATGTAAATAGATTTATAATAAAAACTGGCCAAGCGTGAGTCGGACCCACACTAATACTTCAAGAAACCTGAGTTTTTTGTCTGGCATACCATGTTGGAACATATCCGTCAAATTTGTCCAGATATCTAACAAATATGTATATTTATATCTAGAAAAATAGTACTTGCACCCATTTAAAAAAACATTACGTGACCGAAGTCGCGGGTAAAAGTTAGTCTAGTCATAAATAACTGAGAGCTGCTGTAATTTCCGTAAGAGTAGGTAATTTGACTTAGAGCAGGTATCTATTTCGTTCTAAAGCCAGAGCGCGAGTCCGACTCACGCTTGACTGGTTTCTTCCCTCGTCACTTCCTGGGAAAGTTTTCTCTGTTCGTTTCTGCGTGGATTAACACATAATTTCTTAACATACTACACTCGCCGCATTATGGTAACTATTCGTTCAAGCTATTTTTGTTCAGAATGGAGAAGTAATAGTTTTAGGTACGTAGGTACAACAAAAAGGAAACCGAATAAAGTATTTCGACCGAAAATGGGTAGTTTCGGATACCTACCAATTTAATTTCCAATTCTATTTTGGGCTCTTCGTAGTTGACTGTTGGCAACACTTTGCACGGCTGTTCGTATCGTATCGTAGGTACAGCCAAAACCAAATATGTTTCATAAAATTGATCGAAATTTATAAAACACTTGCGATATTTATAATAGAATGATCTAAAAGTATAATTTGTTATTCGTGTAGTTAGTTTTACATCGTTTTTTGCTACAATTTAGTTAGAAAATGGCTTCGCGAGGCATAGCTATGGTCGCTGCAGGGACCAATGGATCAGATTTTGAACATCGGGAGAAAATAGCCGCACAATATCAAATCAGGTGAGTAACATTCTATTCTTTAATATGCGTTGAAATATATGTACGATCAACGTGGTCGCTGGTGGAGCCGCCAATCGATGGGTGACAAACTTCCTCCAAAGTTCCGTCGAATTATTTTTAGACGTAAGCAATCCATCGAGAATAATGCTTGGCGCCAATTATTTAAAACATTTTAACCTTCATGAGTTAGCCCTTACAATTATAATATTATATTTGTAAGGGCTAACTCTTGAAGGTTGAAGTGTAAGGTGGGTGAGCCGGAACAACAGAACTCAGAACTTAGGTAGGTACCTACTCATACAATTTCTGAAACATTAGGAACCAGTCAATATTGTATATTTTTTATTGTATTGGCATATTCACACCTTAATTACACATTTGAAGAGCCCTATAATCCCATAATCATACATCATAGATTATACATATGCTTAATGGGATTATAGTGCAAACAAAAAGCGGACAATAGATTTCTAAAGATATTATTGGTCTCTGTTTGAAGTTTCCAGCTTTGTTATGGTCCTAGCCCTTTTTATTTACAATATCACATAGGGCTTTGTTGCTGTGCTGTTACAACACCCAATCATACATTTTATTACAATGAGTTCTATCTAGTAAATGAAGAGAAACTTTACTTCTAATAAAAAAAAAGTTCCTTCTTAAAAAAATAATAATAGATACTTGAGCATAATATTTATACACACCTAAGTAAAAGAAGGAACTTTACTTCTATTAAAAAAAAATGGTTCCTAAAAAAATTATAATAGATACTTAGAGCATAATATTTATACATAAGTTCTGCCAAAATGCTATTACACAAATGTGAATCACATTTGGCCAGAACATGGCAACAATGTTCATAATCCAGATAACTAACTAATTAACTAATTAACCGCCTCTGTGATCAAGTGGTTCAACCCACGAATTTCAGATCCAGAGGTCCCTGGTTCAATCCCCATGGTGAGTACAATATATTGTGCTTGGTTTGGTTGGTGGTAGGACCTTGTTGGGGTCCACCTGGCTAGCAACCACCATCTCCATGTCTTACCTAATTCTGTCGCCATAACAACAATTCTAAAATTGTTGTGTTCCAGCATTTAGAGGTAAGATAGCCAGTTCCTCGGTTTGTTGAGGATTCCGGGTGAGGTTCGCCTCCACCTTCGGCCTTATCTCAACTTGTTACCAGGTGAGATGAAGGCCACGGGCTTCACCGTCATACAATAAAAAAATATATGATTGTAGATGTAGGTCATAACCAATAGACAATAGCAAACATAACATATATAACACGGTGTATCAACTTTTTCCCCTTAAAGATAAACAATAGCGCACCACTCAACTATTTAATCATCTCTTCTAGTGCTCTGAACAAGTCACGGCTCAAGTACTGCATATTCTTCCACCACATCATGTTCCTGGTGATGCTGACGAAACTCTCCGCAGACATTCTTGACAAGCTTGATATATTCATACTAGAGATTGAGGAACTCCAGATACCATCCGTAAGCATGCTAAATTATTATGTTACTATGTAGTTAGGACGTGTAGTGTCGTACCACTCTCCTATACAATCATATCAGAAAATCTTGGTTCGTAGCACTTTATTTTAGTATCTTTACAAAATCACTATTAAATCAAAATAAAAAGTATTTCCTGATATAAACACTCTTTTCTCTTGTTATGGGAGAGTGGTACTACACACAAATTCAACAATATTTATTGGGAACTTTACATTTTAGGGTACATATGTTAAAATTGGAAAAATTACTGCAAAAGTTTTATAAAAACTGAGTAGCAGAGTCAGCACCCCGCCCTGAAAAAAAATCTAAAGTTCCATTAATGAACAAAAAACAACTAACTAATCCTAAGATTCCATACAAAGGTACCTGATGCAAATAGTTCTCTTTCTATAATATAACTCTTTCTATAACGCAGTGGGGAGTGGAAAGGGAAAGGAAGAGGGAGGAAAAGGCACACAACAATTCTAAATTTGTTCCGGCATTTAGTGGTGTGATAGCCAGTTCCTCACGAGTGTTGAGGATTTCGGGTGAAGTGCGCTTCCGCCTTATCATAACATGTAAACCAGGTAGATAAAGACCAAGCACTTCCGTCAAAACACCGTTACAATCCAAACATCCCCCTGTTCCTGCAAAATGTTTTTGCAAAATGAACTGTGACAATGTTACGACATTTAGGTGCCGCAAGTATTGTTTTAGGGTCCACCACATGCCATTCCGTCATTTTTAGAGCATCTTGGTGCCACTAACAGTTTCACAAAATTGATAGAATTTTGTACTAGATTAGGATTCTCATTATCGATTCTACATCGCTTAGATCAGGACTGTATGGAAGATGGTCAATAATTACTACATTTTCCTTGTTCAAATACTGAATCGTTTGAGGAGCGGTGTGTGAGCTAGAGTGTCGTCACGTAGTGGGAACTGGGAACATGTGTCGCTTTGGGTATTATTCCGAAGTACGGCGATGACTTGTGGTAAACAGACTGTGATTTATGGAGGAAGAAGACTCTTGGAAGTTGTTGTGCCTACCCCACATACATGGAATAAAGGGCAGAAAGATAATTATGTATTTATTTTCCAGCCGCTGTGGTGGGAGTACATCTGGTCCCTCTCCCTTCTGCTGTCGTTCCTGGGCCTGTCGGCCATCAAACGAAACCGTGTAAAACTCCTGCGACGCTACATGCTGGGGGTGACCATCCTCGGCCTGGGCCCGCTGCTGTACTGTGTGTTGTATTACTGCGGGGACGTGTGGAGGTACCTCACGTACGATGAGGAGGAGGACCTGGAACTGGACATCGTCACCTGGCAGGTCAGCACAGCGTCAACTTTCTGATATAATACTAGCAACATTGTCAAAAACTATTTTTTTTTTTTTTTTAACTAAAAATACATTTATTCAATAAAAAGTACAATTAAACTAACTATGTACAAAGGAATCAGTCAGATTACCTAAGGAACGTTACAAACGGCCTATAGGTAACTCAACTGTTCCAGACCAGTACCAGACGGTAGCGTGCCCAAGACACTGGCTGCATTGCCACGCTGAATAGCTATGCTAATTAATATAATTAATAATCTAAGTTGAAATGTCAGTGGGCATAACGCGGAGAGTTGGTTTGGTAATAGCGCTTGATCTCGCGGCATGACTCTGCCAGGATAAGGTTCACGAGAGAGATCCTGTAAACTCTTGACAGAGACTAGTAAAGTATACACCGAGAAGACTAATTAATAACTTTCTCTCTATTTCGTTTGTTGAAAGAGAACTCTTATTAAGTTTAGACTCGCCTTTACCAAATTATGACAACCCCCTACTACTTAACTGTCCTACCTAACCTTCCTACCTATTTGTGTATTCGTGTATAATTACATTTGATATGCCAATTTTTTTTATTTACCAGTAATCATATGATTAGTATATTTTACATCTACAGACTATATATAAGGTAGTATATATAGGTGAAGTATTTCTTCATCCATAGTCATATATACCTGCAAAGCTTAGTTATTAGTTACTATACTTTTGTTAGTCGTCTAGCTCAATCTAAAATGTATTTACCCCTGTTTAATTTACCCTAAAAGGTCAAAGGTGTATAAATCCATCCTAATATATTTTAAAATATATTACTTGCTTAACGGGATAACGTTCTGGTTATGACGATGTGCAGTGAATACTTACCTTCTATGAGTAAGTGTTTTTAATTTTATTTTAAAATTTCACAATGACAAATTAATTCCGAAACTGTGACTCTTTTCCTTATACTTGTAAAATATATCTAATTTCAAATCTGACGTGCCATTTGAAAATTAATGACTAAATACGTTTGTTTGGGACTTCCTTACCGTCATCCCATGAAAGGAAATACTTCCTTACCGTCATCCTATGAAAGGAAATACTTCCTTACCGTCATCCCATGAAAGGAAATACTTCCTTACCGTCATCCCATGAAAGGAAGGTACTCCAAAAATATCTAGTAGGTATATGTATTGTTTTTCTTATTATTTTTCAGAAATAAAAGTAGCCCAAGTTATTCCTTATAACATCAGCGATGTGTCAGTGAAGTCCCGTTAAAATCGGTCCATCCTCTTCGGGTCGTCCTCGAGATTAGCCGGAACAAACGAACATACAGACAGACAATTTTTTTATATGAACTGCATATACTTTATAATGCATTTCGTAAGAAGCAGTTATTTTGCCATTACAAACAGACACAACAATGATATTTATTGTTTCTGTGTGTAAACAAGCTGGTGTGTTTCAGGGCTACCCGTACGGGCTGCTGTGGTACGCGTTCGTGCTGCTCGCGCTGCAGGTGCACTGCTTCCAGCTGCACTGCAGCCGCTCGCTGCTGGCCGCCTGGAGTGCGCGCGGACATCTCCGGAAATACGAGTGAAGCCTGTCTTGTACAGACGACGGGGGGAAAGTGTGACACGCTACAACTTAAACATACTAGAATACCACAATGGACCGGTGGAAAGTGTGACATATTACAACTAAAACATACAAGAATACCTCAATGGATACACATTACAACTAAAACATTATAGTATATCATTGTTTTACAACAAACCACGGAAAAGTGTGACGTGTTACAACTAAGACGTAAAAGTACAGTATAATTGTACAATAGACTGGGGGAGAGTGTGATGCGTTACAACTAAAACAATAGTATACTATTATTGTACATTGGGCCGGGGAAAAGTGTGACACGTTCCATCTAAAAATAGTAAGCGGGGCTTAAAACGGGACGGACTATGTCCTTATAGTCTTTGGTATAGTTCTGGTAAAATAAGGAAAACGCGGTCGCCCATGGCTGTCTCAAAATTCGGCTGGGATCTCACCTGAAGGAGGTACCTACTCCAGACTACACAAGTGTAATCTGGTAGAATAAAAATCATAGCATTGAGTTCGCCCGTGTACTTCTTTTAATTAGTGCAATAAAGTATTTTCCATCTTATTATGACCAGCAGCTTAATTCTGTGTATTATCTAAACACTGTTACTGCGGTCACAAATCCGATTGCCAAGCGTGGTGATTGGCAAAACCTACAGATTTGGTGGCTCTGACCTGGCCTGGCTTGATGTGATGTGAAACTAGTGGAATAGCTGTTACGAAAATATATTTCAGGCTTACCAAATACTTGAACGGGAATCGAGAATCGAGCCCGCGACCAATTCTATGATATGAATTCTATACTGTAAAACCAAGCCTATTTTACAAGTCGTTTCATACCAAAAATTACAATGTAAAATAGGTTGGCGTGATTGACTGACTGACATGCAATGCACAGCCTTGACCGTTACTCCTAGCGACTTGACATTTGGAGGGTGGTCCTTGTAAGGTGTAGGGGTGTACTAAGGTTTTTTAGACATGAATAGGCAGGTGTACCTACCTTATATAATATATTTTGAAACAACCTAGGTACATATTAACTATTTATATCCACACAATGTGTAAGGTGTATTTAGTGAGTAGTGTATTGCGGAGCTATACTCTACATGAGCGTACAACTATTTTATGATAAATTTGTAAATAAAAGTACTTTTGGTACTGTTATCGTTTCTCAGAGTTTTGTATTCAAGTTTTGTTTGGTTTTAGAGGTTTTCCCTTGATGGTTTTTTAATAAATAATTGTATTTTTAATTATCTTGAGTTGTTATTATGGATTTATGATATAGTTAAATTATGTAGCTCCTTGTAAATGGATCTCCAGGAAGAACGAGAGCTAGAGTTAGTTCAGTAAGAGAACCGTCGTTGATTTGGGGGCGCTGTGCTCTTGTCATACGAACGCGGCGATCGTTTTAGTTCCCTTATTGGGCACGGCGGCGCGGCGGTTCTTTACGGAATAGATTACAATAACAATGGTACTTATATCGTCGAGTGCGTTCCCGATTGAAGGTTATAGAAGTGGTGATGGGGTAGCTGATGAAATTATGAACACAGAGTGCAATGCGATGTGGTGTCGCATTGGGTGGCAACGTGGTTGTGACTTGTGACCTCCGCAGTTATAACATAAGTGAAAGAGTTTTTTTTTATTGTTCGACGGGGAAGCGTTTGACCTGGTAACAAGTTGAGATAAGGCCGAAGGTGGAGGCGCACTTCACCCGGAATCCTCAACAAACTGAGGAACTGGCTATCTTACCTCTAAATGCCGGAACACATTTTTTAAGAATTGTTATTATGGCTACAGAATTAGGTAAGATGGTATATGAGATGGCCAATAAATGTGGTCAGGAGGCAGCGAAGTCTGTATATTTTGCTTATTTTTATAATTATAATGAGTTATGGTTTGTGGAAATTCAATGAATTCCAATTGAATATTCTTATTGCATAAACGTATCAACGATTTATTCTTTGCCAAAAGTGATAACGAATTTTAATCAATACCAGCCTACAATCATCTAACGTAATCGAATGTACAAAACGTTAAATTTTGGTTTTTAGATACCGCCCCCGCAGCAGTTTGTTAGGTACACTGGCGCTAAGGTTCCAAGTTCATCACTATCATATGCTCACAGCTGAACAAAGCATTTTCTGGGAGGGCTCGCTCCATTGTTGACCTCGTTCCTGCACAGGCAAGCCTCGAGATCCAGGGCCGACCTTACGTATAAAAGCGTGAGCCGCCTTTAATCACCGACTCCGCGCGACCGCCGGTGTCAACACAGTCCCCGAGAGGTCGCGGCCTATTAGCCTGTAGGTAAGTGTGGTGTTTATGGCGAATGTTCCCATAAACTCAGTTCAAGAGCTCACCCATTTCTAATAAGAAAAAAATTTTTGCATGCCTCGTCACTGAAATCTTAGGTTCGCTATACACTGCGAAAACTTTGAAGAAACAACTGGGGGCTTTCCCAAATTAATAATATTATATATTTCTAGTCAACCCTTTAGTACCTAGTTATTTGTAATTGAATTGAATGAAAACGATGATTATCATAAACTCTTAAAACAAATGTTTCATAATTAAGCTACTTTGCTCAGTAGGTACTTATGGCAACTTTCAAGTCAATATATTCATTGCATTAAAAAAAGCTTTGCAACCCTGAAGTAGGTACGTCGGGGTAGATTTTCAAGAAATGTATTATGGGGTATAATAATATCGTTTAAGTACCATAAAAATATTTACACCAAGTTACGTGTTTCACATCATTTCTTAAACAGTTACATACAAACGTTATTTACCCCTTTTCGCCCGTCGGAGGGAGGAGGGATGATAGAAAGTTTACATGATCCTACCCAATGATATCAGTAATAATAATACAAAGTTTCGTTCAAATCTTTAAATTAATTTACATAGCACAGGACGCCGTAAATACATATTTTCCGTTTAAACTTGGATCCCTCCTGCCTACCCCATAGAAAAACGAAGTGAGATTTTACATATCTGACATTAAATATTACCTATCCAATACAAAGATTCTAGTTCGTGGCAGCACCAGCACGCTAAAGACCAAGTATAAGTCCCTAGCAGAGGGACTTATTGACCCACCCGTGGATGTCATCTGATTCGACTTAGGCATCTGGCAAGCAATGGGCGAGCAGCAGCTTCCATTCATTTAAGTACCTACCTACCTGACACCAATACTGTGATCACCAACTCACCTGTCAAGCGTGGTGATAATGGCTAATCCCCCCATTGCTCTTATTGGGAGATGGGCAACATACTCTTAGTACCAAACATAAATACTGCTATCATCAACTCGCCCGTCAAGCCTGGTGGTTATGACAAATCCTCTGTCACATTCGTTGAGACTAATAATATATATATTATTATTTATTTATACTAGCTAAAAATACCCGTGCTTCGCTACGGCAAAATAAAAAAACGGAATTGCTGAGATACCTGGCTATAATACAGGGAATCTGAAATCTCTGTCCAGATCCTATTAATATGGGTAATTAAACTATTAGGTATAAAAATATATTAGGTATGTGGAATAAAGGGAACCTGGTGCTTATTTGGTTGGTATAGTTGGTAAGTATCATTGAAATTCGCATTACAATGTGTCTAAAACAGACTCCACTCAGAATGCTGTATCCCTTAGCATATCCTCTCCTGAAATCCACCATGCAATTACCTGCTGCATTCAAAAGAGGAAGAAGGAAACAGACAGTCGTCAGGCCATCCCAGCTGGCCACCAGTCCTGGAAATGATCTGCAGTGGCTGGCTTGGTGATCATTGAACCGCCTACGGACTCAAGTTGGCCGCTGCAGTACAAATATTGCCAGGTGGGGCATAATAAAATCCTCGAGCGCACATTGCTAGTGTGGAGCTCCCATACAGGAAAATATGGCCCACCTCCTTTCCTGGCCGTTATGCCCCGTGGAGCAGTGGAGGTTGCTTAGAGTACTAAGCAACCTCGACCCGTAGGTCCAGTAGGTCGAGGAAGGTTTAATATTTTGAAACGTTTGAATCGAGAAAGAGAAGAATACATGAAAATTTACAATGAAGACTATATTGCGAAGAAATCGGTATGAAGCTTGTCTCTAGGACTAAATATTCAATTCATTTAAAAGTTACAGACAAATAAATAAAATATGATAAATCAAATGCAATAAAAATAAAAACAAATATCTCTATGCTCATTAGTATGTACTTGATCAAATGATAAAGATTTAAGATGCATAGAGTTTTGCCCCATTTCACCCTTTGATATTTATACTTTCAGATATATGTTTTTCCAACGGTTGTCATAGAGATACAAACACTACAATTACTGACTCGCTTGCTACGCTTTGCCCATTTTTGCCCAAAATTAGAACGTATGTACCTATAGGCGCAATGACAACGTCCTACACGTTCACATGCAAGGAATCAAACGTATAATATTCCAAAAAAGGAGCTTTAGGGCACCTATGGCCCAGAAAATATCTGTACCAGGGCAGTATCACATGGACATATAATAAAACAAGAAACAAGCTTTGCCCTATCCTGCTTGCCCTTCAGAAAGACGTACCACCGTAGTTTTATTTCTCACCACAGACATCGTTAATTTGTAACGCAAGCTTTGGTCAGTTTTTTTATCTTAGAGTAAAAGATTTCTAGTTAATATGGGTCCCTCTACTAACCGCTCCTGGATGTCATTAGATTCGACCCCGAAGGGATTTCACCAGGAGATGGGCAGCAGCTTTCATCTATCTTAGTACCTACCTACCTAAAGCACCGATACTGTGATCACCGTCTAAACTTCCAGGCGTGGCCCATGTCATGCAGTGGTACTTTTTCGGGCTATGATTGTTACACGAAAAAAAACGACACAAAAGTTGCTCTCTACCTACGTTTACTTATCGTAGTGGCAATGACTGTCGTTCTGTTCAGTCAGAGCAAGGTCAGTGCATATTCTAGTACAAAAAATAGCTATACATGCCTTTGCCTACAGAATCAGTAGCACCACCCTACTTATAAGGCAAACGCTATGCAGAAGTAATAAAATGAGATGAGATAATGGCAGGAGTATGGAATATGCCATTTTTTATGTCGTAAAAGGCGACCAGGAGATAAAAAGTAGTATATATCTAGGGACTTAACGATATCAGTACGACTAACCACCCGCCCAGCATGGTGATTATGACAAACTTTTTTCTGTTACAAAGATGATGATGATGATGATGATGATAATGATGAAACTGACCCACCTATATAATGAGGGATACGGGCAGGAGAACAACAGTTGATTATGATAATGATGATGATAAACTAACATTTATGTACTGCAAAAACGACCTTCAGAAAAATGTATCGTGATGTTCTGTAGCCAAGCGTATACATAACAGTACATAGCAACTGAATTTACCAACCTTTTACGATTTTGCGAAACTTTTACAAATACAGATAATACATTCTTAGATAAAATTTTAATCTCCAAGGAGTATTTGACTCATCACTCGTCATCAACGTTTCGCTTATGCATAGAAGTGTGCTTACATTACGCCCGCGTCACGCCGAAAGCATCTCTTTGACCACGCTAATCTTCGAAAGTACTTATTTCAATGAGATTTTCAATGGTAGATTGTGTAATATTTGGGTTAACATTATTCGTTTAATTTTTCAAAATCCAATCAAGAATAAATAAGATATGCATGCATTAAACCGAAATGCAAGAGATATTATTAAAAGTCAACACATCTTTTTTATGTATATATTTTTTTTGAAAAAATCGATTGTCAGATCTTGCCCTGAACCATACACAACACATCATCGAAAACCGCATCCAAATCGGATAAGCCGTTCTAGAAATACGCGTGCACAAACAAACAGACAAACGGACAAACGGAAAAACAGACAAAAAATCTAAAAACTGTATTTTTATGCTCAGCTGCGTGTTTTAAGTAGGTAGCATCAATTTTTTTTTTTAAATATTAAATTTACAGACACACCTTTTCTACGATTTTATTACAAGTATAGATTAGCTAAAACTCTTCTTCAGAACAGCGAAGAAGTAGATTCGACGCCATCTTGGCGCGCCAGTGTTTTAAATTCCGAAGTACCCTCATTCGTCGTCCACAAGCAGGTCGTCATCGGAACCTTCGTCTGAGACAGGGCTGCCGGGGTCGGCGCTCTCGGGCGTAGTGCGACGCCACTTGGCACGTCGGTTCTGGAACCAGGTCTTCACCTGCAGACGAGAGATTGATGCAAATCACAAATCAAAGACATTCTACCTTCACCATTGGTACGAAGAAAATACACGTAGGTAAGGAGTTATAGACTGACAGGGAAGTTGATGTAGGTACCTAATAGGTGCAGAGAAACAGAGGTGTACCAAACGGGCATAATGACTGGTCTGGTAAGAAATGAAACTCGTTGCCCTCGTCCGATTTTCCGCACCTGTAAAATCTTGGAGTCTAGCGTACCTAAAGCGTGAGTTAATAAGTGATCTGGTCAAACACTTGCCTAATAGCATTTGAAAAAAATAATAAAAAAATACAACAAGCTTGTAAGTACCCTACAAGGTCAACAATACAAGATTTATCTTGTACATTTAACATTAAATCTACAATTAAGTATCACGTAAGTACTAATGAACTTAAGCTAAGAAGCCAAATTTATGTTTAATTATTCATGACTCCTCAAACTTACAAGTTTGACGAGTCATGTCTATTGTGAGATTTGAAGATTAAAATTGACTGAGGATTTAGGTATTTACTGACAGTCGTATCCAGAACCCCGCGATACAGGCTACGTCTAGTGCGCGGGTCGTACATACCCTTGTTTAATGACTCTGTTGTACCTACACGAGGCCTCTGATATAATTACCAAAACGTTCTGCAACATTTGAAGAGGTAAGAAGCAGTACTTTATAGACACACCGCTTAATTAATTCATCATAGTCCTCAGATGTCTGGACAGATTTGTGTACTGAGATAAAAGTTTGGAGAATAAACAGTTGTCTGACAGTCCGTTGGATAGCGACGCGGCTTACGGAGCATTACTTTTACAACAGAACGTTCGGCCTGAATTAGAAAAGTTTTATTTGCACATTAACACAGAAGTAGGTACACACTATCATATAATTGTGGCATTAGCTAATCCTAGAACACTTTGGTGCTCGCGAGATATACATGAATTCCATTACCAGGCTAACAGACGAACCTACCTATCTAATGCATGTTATTTCCGTAAGGTAGGTATGGGTTGTATGTAATCCACTAACTTGTTCCTAACTGTCATAAGTCGGTTGGTCCAAATTGTTGTATTCTGATATCTGCTTCCGGCATTTAGAGGTAAGATAGCCAATTCCTCAGTCCGTCGATGATTTCGGGTGAAGTGTGTTTTTGGCCTTATATAACTTGCAACTAAGTGAGATGAAAGCCAAGCTCTTCCCTATATAATTAAAACTCATTAAGTAGGCCTACTTGCTGGCTCCAGATTTTCGCTTCAGGATGAATAAAGATCTCGAGGCACGTTGTCGGCTGGTACTTAGGCAGGTTGGTGGATATAAGTACTTCAAGGAAGGTTGGGTTGGGTACTCACTTGTCTGTCACTTAGCCGGAGGGTATTCGCCAGCGCCCGTCTCTCGTCAGGACTGAGGTATTTGCTGGCCGCGAACCTTCGCTCCAGGGCGGCGGTCTGCGCGCCCGTGAACCGCACCTGCCCGCCCTTGCGTCGCCCGCCCAGACCCCACCATCCACCGCAGCAGTTTGTGCCTACTGTACCTGCAAAACACGAAAATTATTGTGAGTAAGTATGATACGTTTTTCCTTGTAGGCCTTCAGTGCTACGGCAAAAGCAAGATGTAACCTACCGCGCACAAAGAACAACATTTCAACTGGGTAGGTTGTTTGTCTGTCTGAAGCAAACAGCGAGGAAACACCCGGTAATGTCCTCTATGGAAGCAACGTACCTATATTTTATGGTCCTCAATAAAGCATCCTCCCTATTTATCTATCATACGGGCGTCACCAGGAAAGGTAGTAGGTTCTTGATAATATCTACCTTGTTGTCCTTGTTGATATTCTCTTTAATCTTTGCATTTTTTAGTTTTATTATGTATTCATACTCTTCGGTATAGTTTAGTTACCCTAGTACATGCTCTCTTATAATATGAGCCTATGGTTACTCTACATTGTCGTACTGGTAGAAACTCATTGCTTAGGTACGTACTATTGCCATGGTGCTAAAGAGTGCTTCCATGCACATTATTGTTAACTTCTGCCACTCCCAAGGGTTCTGACTGTAAACCAGCATTGCTCCGAATAATCCCTGAAGCATTATTATGCTGAGGCAGCGACCCTTTTGGTCCACCACTGTCAACTAGTAATGTAGTAACTATCTATACTTATATTTCGTTCTTTTTTGTGTTTTGGCCATTTCCCATTATGTTGTATTTCTCCCTTTTTCTTCTTTATGTGTACCTAATTGTGTGAGCCAAATAAATGTATATCTTTCTTTCTTTCTTGTTACGTTTTGTTAAATCCATAAATGGATTAGATAGGTATTAGGTATGTCTTCTGATTAAGAGCTTACCTAGTGGATAAGTTATACTTAGGTAGTTACCTAATCATAATCTGATATTTACTATTGACTGTCCTTAATATGGTATGCGAGTTTCGTACATTCAATTATCAATAATATAATAATATTTTATCATAATAATGGTTGCTTCATTTCTATATGTTAATCTATCTATCTCTATCACGTGATATCGTGAATAAGTAGATAGGTAAGTACCTACCTAGCTAGTTAAAAGAGGTAGTAATACCTTAGTCTAAGTAGTATCATGATTTAGTAAACGTTCATTACGATAACATATGTTTTCGCAAATATTTCATTTTTTTTAATCTAGCTGTGGCCTTCAACTTCGTCCGCGACCCAAGTAAAAACAAAAAGTAGGTAGACTATGTTGCTCCCATGCCCATGGCATACACTATATCTATACATTTGATTGTACGACAGATTAGCGCTTGGTCTTCATCTCACCTGGTTTCAAGTTATGATAAGGCTGGCATGGAAGGCTATCTTACCTCTAAATGCCGAAACACTACAAACACTATGATTATTTCTGCCGGTCAGTCGTAAAATGGTATCAAACTAACAAGCAGAGTAACTTTCGTATTCATAATATTAGTGTCGGTACTTCGAGCTTGGTATTTCTGACTTTTGAAGTTATCACTAAACAAATAAAAGATAAGTAAGTTCTACGCTCAATTATCTGTCTATAAGCCGATAAGCCCACGACTGCGGATCGATGCTAGGTACCTTCCTAAATATTAAATCTTATCAAATTGCTTGTATAAAGCATCACCTCATTAATTATGATAATAAAATAACTAAGAAGTAATCTAAAAAATATATGAAGTGACTATCATTATTACAATGCTATCAAATGGCATATAGTTATATATTATATATCAAATGTTTGGATATAAGGATGGATGTTTGTCTTCACGTCAAAACTACTAAACGGACTAAGTTAAAATCTTGCACAGATAACATAACATAAGATAACATAGGAACTGCCTAGACCAGAAACAAAACTGCGACATCTTCTGTCATATTTAGTTCTAGCTGTAATTTGATTATCCAACTCCTTGCTTTACCTGAAGATAGTGGTTAAACCTCGTCTTAGGAGGCAAATGACTAACGCAGTCTTATATTCAGCAGACGAACTTATTTTGGAAAAGGCAAGCGAAGCTAATTTTCAAAAATATCTTAAAAATAAGTTACTTGAAGAGAATTAAAATTTGAAGACTTTCTGGATTTCTTACCTCTATCGAATCCGTAGGGCTGTCGTATCGAAAGCGGGTGAGACACAAATCTATTCGCCACCAGTTGACTTCTCATCAAACTAGAGTTTAGTACAGGTTCACTGTAGTAACTGAACCTGGGTTCTCTATAACTCCCTGGAGTTAGGAAGGAGGGGAAGTTAGGTTTCATAGCTGTAGGGTAGAGAGGGTAGGTGTTCCGTCTAGACTCCAGATGGGCCTTGCTGAGTTCCATTTCGTTGTGCACCTCGGTGATCACGTTGAACTTCACCAGTTTCTCATGGTGCTCTTGAAGCTTCGCGTTTTCATGGTGACTCTCAGTCGGAAGCGCCGCTCTGTTGTGTTGTGCCTCAGGTATTTTAGTGTGTACGTTACTGTTGGTGTCTGTTAGTTTCGCCACCTTCTCGTGATCAAGTTGGGAGAGCTTTGCCAGTTTTCCATCTCGAACCTCCGAATTAGCGTTTTTTAATCTATTCGATGTTCCGTTCCCAGAGCAGTATAAGGGCTTCGTCGGTTCGTAGCTCAAGTTCTTGTAAGGCCTCTTCTTAGTATCGCTAAGGATATCCTCGATGAGGAAGGATTTCTTTTGCCTACACGCGCACATTATGACGGTCTAATCAGAACTGCCCAAATCGCTATACATATAAAAGTTATCGGCTAAGTAATTGATAGCTACTATTTAATGGACTAGTATGATATCTGATTAAAACACTTGTATCTACCGTCATATGCCAAGTACCTCCTACATTTGAGGTTAGATGTGTACGGAACCCTCATATTATTCACGTGAACTTTCATGTATAAGATAGGTACATGATTGCCAATCTATAAATAGAGCTTATATGGTTATAGGTATCATTTATTGTTCGTAGGTTAGTAGTAGATAAAAGTGATACCTATCTAATGATTTAGATGTTGCGATGTAGGTTTTTCCAATATTAAAAAATAAACGAACTCATTTCTTACTCTATTTTGATTAGCTGGTAAGTGCTGTATCTCTGTTTCAATTGTATCATAAATAAAATGACTGAAAGTATGATAATCGTAATAATTAAGTAAATGTTACAAACACATTTGCACCGTTAATAAATGATTATGTATTTTGTATGTGTACGGAACCCAAGTCGATCCGTCGTCGCCCGCGCTAGCCGTTGTTATTCGCACGTGGGATCGCCATGTCACAGATACCACAATACACGCAAACTGATTGTATTCCAATCTATTTTGTTAGTAACATGGATTACCGCACATAGCCCTTTAGAGTCCCGTAGGTAATTAGGTACTCTACTTAAAATCCCACAACTCCGTTAGCGACATCCCGTGGGGATTATTTAATCTTAACCTCACGCTCCCGGCACGAAATGTTCAAGAATAGGTCCGAGAGGAAAAAGTTTTCTCTTTTTAGTGCTAAATATGGAAATATTGTAACTTTCAAAAGTTGCATGAGAACTACTAGAAGTACAGGGTGAGTGTGACTCGCAGTGTAGGTTGCGGTCTACTCCGACACAAACGTGTAAATGAGTGTAACTCGTGTTTTAAAATGGGACACTGATACAGTTAGTGAGGATCACTCTTGGCCATTTATATACTGTCACGTTTGGATTAGCGGCCCGTAATAGTTTAATGCAGCTTTGCCATAGCTCACGACACAACACAAGTAGTACTTAACTCCCTATAACACATATGTACACACATATATATTGAGTCTGTATATAATAATGCTATATTGTTGTGTTCCCGTATTTAGAGGCACGATAACCAGTTCCTCAGTCTGTTGAGGATTCCGGGTGAAGTGCGCTTCCACCCTCGGCCTTATCATTACTTAAGACCAGGTGAGAGGCAGGCCAAGGGCTTCACCGTCGTACAATAAAAAAATCTAAGCCACCTCTACAACCCAGCCCGTGGATCTCGTACAAGTCTTCTAAAGGATTATGCATAGGCATCAGCTTCTTTTACGGCGATCCAATTATAACACAAGGCAAGGAAATAACATTCGGCATCCAGTTTGTATGTTAGATAACGTATTGAAGAGTTACGTGTGCAATGGCATACAGCTATTTAATAAGCTCAGTGATGAAGTAAAAAACCTTCATTATGTTTTGTTTTAAACAAAAGGTGAAATCACTACTATTGACTAAGAGCTATTACAAACTATATGACGCACTGGAAGATAAATATTTCTCATAATAATTTGCACCGGTAATCTTTCCCATAGCCTTATTTTGTGGACTTACCATATTTGTTATAGCCCCATGTTTATTTTTCAAATGATCTAGTCATTATTTTTCATTATTCTTATATATACCTAATAAGCTATTATTATGATTTTGACGATTTGATTTGACAGTTCTACTTATTTTATTTTATTTTTAGTTTAGTTTTATTTCTGACAAATGTTGCTTCTATACAGCTGATACCCTTTGCCCTGTAGTTTTAATTCGAATATTTTAATATTTTGACATCGGCCCATTTACAGCCAAAATTATTACTATTTTTAGACATACATATTTTTTTCTTTTGACATTGTCTGTACCTTATAGTTTTAGTTTTAGTCGCCAGACTCGGTCCAGTACGGACATTACTCGTATATGACAAACTTAACACCAACACCTACATCTTAAATATTTTAAATCCAACTTTATATAAAAATCCTTTTATAAAAGCGTGGTACATAAATATGTTAGCTGTTGCTTGCGGCTTTGCTTGCATGCCCGATAATTGGTAATCATTTCTAATTGATAATCACGCTTCAGATGAGAGCCAAACATATTTTGACTCTAAAACTACCTAAATAGTAAGTATGTAATAACCCCAAAATAATTTTGATGAAAAGTAAGTTCAAATACAAAAACCCGACTCTTTACTGAAAAATAACGTTTTAAAACGTATGAAACTAAAAATAAATTCTTCTGAATTTGTTATTTACTTACTTTCTAACAAACTCTTATTCAAAATTGATAATTTATATCCCCATGTTACAAGCTTTGCTTAGTTTGGGACTACTTAGATTGCGCTGTGTAAAAATCTGTTTTTTTTTTTTTAATTAAGTACCTAACAATCATTTATTAAATAAACAGCTTACACATAATATATTACAATGTATCTATTACATATTAATAGTGATGTTCAGAGGATAGCCGTGGTCATATAGGTACCACTTTGTTCTAAAGCTTGTGAGTTTACCTACTACTGTTTGAATGTATTATTTTGCTAACCCTAACAAAACAATACATTACGAATTTGGCATAAAAACCACAACTGTCCTCTGTACACCACCATGAATATGTTTTAAGTACATTTAAATATATGACGTGTACCTAAGTTGTCTGTCTAATAGACGATAAATATTGAGTAGTTTGTGCATAACAATTTCAGATGAGAATATTGTCTTGATTCATACTTTTTAGAGTGAGATTTTTCAGTAGTCGGGTTTTAGTATTAAAACTTACATTTTTCGCTTCAAGAAAGATAATGGTACTCGCTATCTGCAATATTAGTTTAAAGAACCTACTATCTGCGTGTACGTATCTGGTTATTCACCCACTAGGCCTCGGAGGTCGACGATATTCTGAATAGCTCTTATCTAAAAACGTACCACTTTTCACAACTTGACTCTTAAATAGATCTCAAACAAAACTGTAGGTACTGTCTCCTCTAGAGGAGTAATAGAAAAGATAAGTCTCTCGAGAAAGAGAACATTCGTAGATATTTTCTTCATTTTCATTCTTGACATACAAGCGCCTTGAAATCCTTTGGCGATCATTTGAATTTGTTTTACTAGTGATAGCCAAGAGATAGCGTTCGACCACCAGCTCACTTGCTAACGCGTGGCGATGTGGCCCACAGTGGAGGACACTTGTCTTATGGAACCTGTTCACGCTGGACTTGTATCACTGGACTTTATTTGATTCCGTTTTGGACAAGACTTAGTTGAGACTCGACTTGCGTTGAACTTGATGCCTACGTCTGTCTCCGGATCAATACAACATTGGTTTAGCATTTTCAGAAAAAAAATAAGCATTTCAACTGCATTCCCGCGTTGAATGGCCGAGAAATGTAATTTGCTTGTTTCTCCGATGCTTGTCGTGATTTCAAAGTTAAAATTAATAACAGATATTTTATTTTACATTTCATCCCATCCCATTTCACAGCGCATTCTTTAGCCGACTCTCATCACTCTTCTAAGCGGTAGGTACCTTCCCGTTTTACGCGACCGTAATTAATGCGAGGAGTTTTTCTACCTTTTGTGTCTTCGGGAAGGGTGGCTAATTGTGTCTAATTAATTGGGCTTGGGCGTATTTTTACCCGTTTCACCCCTTTTTACCCTTTGTCTGTTAATAGTCGAGCTTACCCTGATTTTTAAGTTTTTGGCGGTTAATTGGTTGACATTGTTTTTGTTCTTTGTTTGAATTATAATTTTGTTTATGTGCCGTTTAACGATTTTTGTAGTGAATCTTATACTCGTATTATGTCACTTAAACTTCAAGAGTAAGTCTAACTTGTTTTGTATTATTTTGACCCCAGCCGAAGGTCCTTTTAAAACGTAGCTCCATAAAACGATAATTTAAGAAACATTTTATTTTGTGGTATTTTGGCGGCGTCTCATAAAGCTCTGTAATAAAGTCATCTGTATCCGCGTCACATCTCATAAAGGTCCCCGGCTCAACGATACGATTAACACTGGCTAAGAGTGCGTACGCAATAACATCCGAGAGTTTTCTTATAAAGTTAATCTTAGCTGACTTTGTACACAAATAAATCAATGAATAATGTTAGGTTCAAGACGGGCTTGCTGTGGTGATCACGACAAAACAATCCAACATCGGAGGCTCCTCCAGTGTGGATATTAATGGGCTGTTAAAGTAGAAGTAGATATGAGAGCTACATAAAATATACGATTCGGCAAAATGATAAGGTTTTCTTTCTTCGTGTTTGTATACCAACATATGGAATCTCATTAAATTCGGTAAAGGTACAAACAACAATAAGACCATAAACTATAAATGTTTTTGTATATTTAATTTGTGTAATGTTGACTTTGAAGCATCAAAACCGATAAGCAAGTTCCTTTTGTGAATCTGATAATTATGTGAAATTACTTTCAATACCTTCACAATTCCGCGGTACAAAGCTATCAGATTTTCTTTCCACCCAAGAAACCCTAAAACCATTTTGGAATCAATTATTCTCCGTTACATTGCCCTAAAGGTTAGCCATGTTAATGTCTTGGTTAAGATCAGAAACGATCACGACAAATCCCCTAAAAAGCAATTCATTGCTGTTCTTTTATCACTTTGTAATCAAGTATCGGCATAAAGCCAGTAATGTACGTTGAATGTGATAAATCGTAGATCGCTAGGGCTGTCGAGAGTGTTGTGTTCGGTGGACAGTCAGTGGGTAGAATCGATTGAGATAATAGCCGATTACTGAGCTGACAACCCTTAGGGACGTAGTGCTGGAGTTAGTCCAATGTTTATCGATCAATATCTATTAAATTACTGCTTTGAAAAAAAAATTAGTGAGAATAACAAATAACAAACACCGTGATATTATTTATACCAATTGAACAAAAATCCCTCATCTCGAATATTCGCATTTTGTGTACTCAAAATAAAATTGCATAGAACATCCTAATTTATAAATGGTGTTGCGTAGCTGATTGACTGGCAGACTGACAATCAACGCACAGCTCAAACTCTAAATAATTAAATAAATATTTCAGGACATCAATTTAACACAACGCCATCTCAAAGTCAAAGTCAAAATATTTTTATTCAGTAAAATTTTTTTAGGATCACTTTGAAACGTCAAATCTATCGCCATTTCAAAATCGCGACCAGCACACAAGGAGAAAGGCAAGAACCTCGAGCTAGTTTTTTATGATCCATTACAATAGTTTAAAATTATCTGATACACTAATTATCTAATAATTACCATATACCATACGAACCTAACCCGTTTGGTTGATGGTATAATAAAAAATGATTACTTTCGAGTTTTCGATGAACGCCTCGGGCAAAGTATATCTTGTCGATAAAAAGATAAGGTAGCATCTCTAGTGCACCTATACCTACTTCGTCGACTATTGATTTTGTTTCGTCTATTTGCGTCACCCTTCCTCGCTATAACTATTATGCTACGATCTAAAGACCATGTTTATTTTCGTACTTTCTAATATTTGCCTTTTGTCATGATTTTTATTTATTTCTAAAATTATTAATAATGTGGGTAAAAAATGTTGATGGTTGGGAGGTTGCTATCGCAGTTATTCAAAGCTTATCCGTATACTTTTGATGTCTAAAGGAGCCACCTCAGAGCTAACTCGGAGAAAGAACCAACCAGTCTGAATTGAAATCGTTTTTTTAACTGTATATGCTAGTTGCTCTTGGCTCCTTACCGTAAGATGTTTGATATATTAGTCTTTAGTTTATCTAGCTCAAATAGTATTCCTTTTCAACCCTGACTTTATTTCGAATAAACGTTAACACCGAGCAAAAAACAAGCATCAAATAGTTCTCTTTACAATCCACTGTAAATACTCGATCAGCCATAACAATAAAACCACTTTATTTCTATCCTCAATTATGATTGTTTGCTTGAGAGTGTAGGTAATGCACATTGGTAGTTAAATAACGTGCTCAGTGGCTGTTAATTTTTATACGGCAATCCAAATAAGCAGTATTATTTTAATAGTACAATGAAACACATACACAACCTCTCACCCTATACGCATATACCTATACACCTAATCCGTTGCAATGTGAGTAAAAACATTGAAACTTTTCCATTAAAGTATTATTTTCATAAAAATATAACAAACACCATAAAATAGTTTGTAAAGTAATAATTAAAATGAAATTATGCTAAAGTTATATTGTGCCTGCTTGTACAACAAATTTGGGTTAAAACTTAATGCAGACTAAGTCAGGCACAGACACGGGTTTTAATAAAGTTATATTTTTGTCTGAACTCCTCTGAAAAGCTTTTGACCCAACATCGATCAAGTTTTGGTCGAATGATTATTTTTATGGCATTGTTAAGTTTTTATACTGGAAAGACTGGAAGCTTAATAGTTTGGAGACATATTATTTTACTATACAACATGAATTCGGTAGCTCTTATTTCTAATTTGGGAAGACTTAGATTCGCGTGGAAATTTGTTTTTGAAATGATTTTTGGCAGTTGTAATAAGATTGCCGTCCTCTCAGGTAGCTAAAGCTATTAAAATTAGTAGAACTTAGATATTCGGAAGATATGATTTGGTTAACTTTTGGTAAATTCCAAATATATAAAATATTTGCGCGACTGACCGTTTAGTTATTATTATGTAATGAAAACATGGTGGGAGAGTATTTTTCTGTTTTTGTATTGAAATGGATCCTGTGACATCAGTTAGCTACATAATAGTAGATATTACTTACAATACTATAGCATATGCACAACTGAGCAATTCAAGTAACTAAATTATTATTTTCATAAAATCGATGAACAATTCCAACGTGATTTTAAAAACAAAGCAAATTAGCAAGTTTATACAAAAAGTCATTCTCTTTGAACTTTTATTTGAGAATCCAGGTAGTAGCTATAATATATTCTGTGTCCGGTCTATTCGAAATGCCGAAGCCATATTAAACAGGAATTTGTGAACATAAACAACATATGACCCGAATGCCTTCATTTTATAGGACGCCCAAAGCCGTCCACAAAAAATTAAGTACACATTATAAAGACATCTTTCGAACCGTTCGGGTTTTTTCATACCTTTTTTGTACGAGAATTGAAGACGATTAACTAAATGGGTGTTTTAATTGCTTCGCCTTAATTGTTTGAAAAAAGGGATTAGTTTTTTATGGGGATTTTATATTATCGTATGGGTTTAAATGCGATGGATGTTGTGGCGTAGGAATGATTTGGTTCTATGTTGTTTCGGGAACCTGTTTCCAGATTATGATAATTTTTCGGTTACTTGTATGTTTGAGGTACGTACTGAACTAAGATAAGCGTGGCAATGCAGCCAGTGTCTTGGGCACGCTTCCGTCTGGTACTGGTCTGGAACAGTTGAGTTACCTATAGGCCGTTTGTAACGGTCCTTAGGTAATCTGACTGATTCCTTTGTACATAGTTAGTTTAATTATACTTTTTATTGAATAAATGATATTAAAAAGTAAACTGGTAAAAAAAAAAAAAACATTATTAATTCGAGCACAAGAAAATCACACTAGTACATTTCTAGCAGTAGGGGTGCACTAAACTGATGCTGAGATTTCCCTACGATAGTGGTGTAGTCTCATCGGTATATCAGCAAACTTATATCCCTTCACCCATAAGAGAATAAATAAAAAAAAATACGTTCGTATTGATCATTTGCACATGTTAGGAACTCCATGTTCCTATATGTGGCCTATAAGTTTCTACATCCAGTGGTTTTGAATATGCGCGTATATTGTAAGGCATTGCGTTGTCTGTCAGTCAGTGTGTTGTGTATTATAATTATACTCAGTCGTGAACTCGTGAGGTTGTGCGTTTATCGGTATTCTATAGGTTGTATGCGCTGGTCGGAGGGTTGTTGCCCGGAGCTTCATTACGTTACTCCGCCGTAACAGTTCTATTGTAACTAATTCAGACGCACAGCTGATTTCATCATCCACACTTGGTTGGTATTCCATTTAAATATTGCAGGACATTAAATATTGCAGGACATCAATACATTAATTTATTAGGAGCGCTAAATAATGTATCAATCGCATTGCAATAGTCTTAATCTATCAAAAAATCTAAAATAAATCTATCTTAGGTATCTTACATGAAGTATCCGAAAACCAACCCGGAGGTTAGTTGTTTTTCACCCACTGAAGGGGCAGACGAATTGTGGCGGTCGCGGAGAGTCGATGGAAAGAGACGGCTCAGCGTAGGTTTTTATGTCTCTAGTTATGGGAAGCCATAAAATATTGAACAGTGGACGTATGTCGATTTATGATGATGACGATATCGATGTGGTACTTTTCATTGAACGTATTATCAGCTTGATGTTATTTGAGAATGTGTTGTTGTGGGACGCTCGCCCTTACCTTTGTTTAATGATACTTTTATTGACTCTACAGTGTGATTCATTTTTAACCCTGTCATTCAAATATCCATATATCGGCTGGCTAACCTGTATTTTTATACAAACTTATTCACAAACAATAAAAAAATGTATGTACAATTCAACTATGTACAAAGGAAGCAGTCGGATTACCTAAGGACTGTTACAAACGGTCTATAGACAACTTGACTGTTCCAGACCTGTACCAGACGGAAGCGTGCCCAAGACACTGGCCGCATTGCTACGCTGAATAGCTAAGCTAATAACTCTATTTTATTATTTTGGTGTCACTAAAAATGTCAGGAGTTTTTGACATTTCAATAATGATAAACTTCAATGATATTTCATCAATATAATGATAACAAAAAAGGCGAACTAGTGGACTTTCTTTAGTGGAACTAGTCTTTAGATTATAAAGTCTATGGGGCGTAATATATCAGTATCCCAAACTGAGTCTAGAAACATACGTTGTATATTCTATACAAACAACGTCTTTTTCTATACAAATTCTAACATTATAAAATTATATTATTTTCAATGGCACGAACACCCTGTATTACCCTATTAATTCATATCATACGCAGTAAAGTAAAGTACAGTACAACACTATTAACTAAGTGTAACTTGTGTGTGTATGTATGTATGTATGTATAGGTAAGCTATAACTTTTATGACGAGAACTTTATTTGGTCGTTAAGTTACTGCGTTCCGGAATATTTACTTTGTAAGATTTTTGTTTTGAGTTTTTACGAGATTTTTGGAAATAAACAAAAAAATCAGGCACGTCTCTGCAGGATGTGCGCAACGATTTTTGATAATAATATATAAACAATGGTGATTAATCACCATCTCCACGCTTGACAGTTCAATTGGGTATCGCAGTCAAGAGTATAGTAATTGTAGATGATGATATTGTTTCGAATATGTTAATAGCATTTTAGTTTTTTTTTTAATTCCATTTAATTCAATAAAAAGTACAATTAAACTATGTACAAAGGAATCAGTCAGATTACCTAAGGACCGTTACAAACGGCTTATAGGTAACTCAACTGTTTCAGACCAGTACCAGACGGAAGCGTGCCCAAGACACTGGCTGCATTGCCACGCTGAATAGCTGTGCTAATTCGCTGACCTTAATAAGAGCCAGCCCTTGGGTCACGTGTCGCCTCAATCAAAAGCCCCGCAAGATTTTTGAAAACCCGGAGGGCACCGTCTCCCCACGGACCCAAGGTCTCCACCCCAAAAGGCTCAAATAGGTAAGCTCTGTCGAGACCACTATATTTGCGCCTTTTAGTTGCAATCAACTTACCCATCTTCACTCTTGGATCGTAATCAAATCTGATAATAATCGGCTGTAAGCCATTTCGTAGCTCAATCGCGAAGCACCGCTACGCCGTAGCACAGTTGATTACTTGCTTGCTACGCCGTAGACGATAATCTTCTGACTCAATTAACATTTGTGATAGTGATTTGAGACGAGCATCGCAGAACTATCACTTATCATTAATCAAATGTCTACTCAAGTGTAGTTCATGTGTCAGTTTTCTTTGAGAAACTTTAAAAATATTACAATTAGTCATTATTGGTTTTCAAAAATACTAACGTTTATATTTTGGAAAGTTCACAATTGGGTGAAATTTTGAAGGTCCACATTAAAGTGATCACCTTTAACATATACCATAAAATAAGGAATCTATCAAACAATTTGCTTTCTCAGGACGACTCATAATATTATATAAGGCAACCGTTAGCTTAATTACGTCGTATCCACTTGTCATAAACATAAACGACAGAACGCAGAGAGCTAGGAATTAGGTAGACATGTATAGGCACTGGTGTTTGTTCAGAACGAGAATTAACGTAGATTCAGCCTTAAGCCTCACAGCTCAGTTGGTGTAGGTCTGCCTTCTGCATTATTACTCGTAGTTGTGGGATCGATTCACACCCAGGACAAATATTTGTGTGATGAATGTTTGCTTTACGTTTGGGTGTAATATTGTATGATTAGTATATATTTACCAAAGAACAAGTATTCTATCCATAATCTAGTTCCCATATAACCAGTTTTGCTTAGTTTGGGGCTAGATGGCGCTGTGTCAAATGAAAGTCCTGCAATGTTGATTATTTATTTAATATTGAGGAGCTGTGCTCATGCTCATGTCACACAAGCGCCATGACGTCATCCGGCAATCCCATTCCCATTCATACAAAATTCCCTTTTCCGCCACGACGACGCTGCGGTTCACCTTTGGAACAGGCTTTACACTCTGCGTCGTAGCCTCAGGGTTGTGACTTCTTTTCATGATATTTCCTATTATTTTTATTTGTGTTCAGTTAGGTAGGTACCTAGGTAGTGTTTAGTTTAGGTTAGACTTCCCAGTCCATCATCCGGACCAGATCCCGGGATGTCAAGGTTCTGCCGGTTTCTCAGTCCTCCCCTCACACAGACGATGCGCTGGGTTGTACAGCAGGTATACCGGGCAACCGGGGAGTCCCACTTAACCCTCCCACTACAATACAATATGACAATAAACAATATTCTATTCTATTCAATTCAATAGGAGGGTATGTTTAATGCATTTTTCCCAGTGAAAAAATAAAATAATTTTAGAGTTCTCAGCCTGAGATTTTATACACTTTACTTTCCTTTATTTTGTGTTTCAGATCTACAATGAGATCTAGAATGGAGATGTCTAATATTCCTCATTTCAAGAAATATGCAGGTAAAAATGACTTGTGATAATCTAAATAAGAAGATTTTTATACTACTCTACTCTACCCGCGAGCTCACGGCACAAGTGACTTCAAACCGGAACTCAGCAAAGCTACACACAGAAAAGATGTATAACATTTTCTTACTTCAACAGCCTCATAATATCCACTGCTGGATAGTGTCCCTAACAAAATTGGTAGGTTGTGCCATAACCGCCACGATTAGCAGACAATTTGGTGATCGAAGTTAAGCTGCTATACAAAGAAATAAGCTGCTGTCAGCTCTTATTGTTGTGAAATCCTATAGTCGGCTTTTACGTCATCCGCGGGCTGATTTGGAGGGGTTAATCATCTTCCGCATAAATCATACAGGTTAAAGGGAATATCATTCCCAATAGGGTGAGTTATTGTCAATCGTATGTCTATCATAATAAACAAAAAAAAAGATGATGATAATGATGCCTTATTCCACTTCTACAAACGAGCCGATTTTAGAAGGAGTTCAAACTAAATACACTTCTTTAGACACGAAAAATAAGTGTATAGTAAGAACCCGTACTACCCAACTCTAGGTGAATACAAGGTCTATGGACGTAATACGTAATGTGTAATATCACGTAATACGGCGTAACGTGAATGTATCAAATGGATACAATATTACAACGCGGAGTGATGGTAACGCACACAATTAGCGGGTGTGAGCAATCGCCCAAAGAGGGTGCGACTAGACAAAAAATTGACATAATATATTGATCCGTTGCTTTAAAGTCAAGCTTTTTTACGATCAGTGTAAAATAGCAAGCCCATGGATAATACGTTATTTGGGCGAAAGTAAATTCAATTCTCAAATAATTTCTTACAAGATGCTTCACTTCTATCGGGTGTCATAATATTATTTTTGTATCGCGAACCATTTTGTATGCTTCAGACTAGTTTTTTTAGTTGTGTCGCCAATCTTGTCTGTAAGATATTTGATCAAAAACTTTTAGACATTCAAAAACAAGGAACCAGTTCTAAGCAGCGACGGTGCAACATTTTCCTTTGACAAAAAACAGTAACCACAAAAATATATATATTCGGCCCTCAGTATTCACCAAGATTTTACGTTAACTTTACCTCTCGGCCCAGAAAATTGCGAAAGCATGGACGAAGTATACAATACAGTCATATTTAGAAAATGCCTAATAATAATCTCCTTTATGACTATTAACTTGGTCATTAATGTTACTAAAATAATGTGTCGCACGTTCTTCACCTGTGCGTGTTCCCCTGTGGTACGGGTGTGTGTGTGAGTGTTATCACTCACACATCGCCGCTCTGTAATAGAGCGATGACGTGATTTCCTGCGCTGAGTTATTGCTACTGTACCGGCGCTAAATGCTTTGCGCGCGGTGACCTTGTCAAAACGTTGATTTATCAGTATTACGAGTAGTACCTACTAAAATTACTACTAAGCTTTCGTTACACAAAAACATGAAAATATCTTGTTAGTTAGTAAAAGCTTGAGGTTTTATAATACAATCGACTTAGAGCTTCAAAGCTTTTAAAGTAAGTACCAATGTTAATTGCCAGATAGCAGTTATAATTCGTTGGAAAGGAATAAAGATAAATCTTGTTTTTGCCCGCACTATCACGGACATTGATACATTATTTAGTATTTTCAACAGATATAATATCAGTAATTGATTTCAATAATTACAGGATTAGCTGTTACGACTAAAGTTGTGACACAAGACAATTTAAGGTATGTCTAATTGTTTCACATTTAATAAATATTCACATGACCTTATAATTATCTATTATTTAAAAGGTTTGACGTTTGAGCTGTAATTATTACTACCAAAAATTTGCATGGTGAAGCTTTTACGTTATTAAGGCTTCATATTTCACCCTGGTTTGAACAGGTACCACTAACGATATAATATGTATTATAATATGTAATATATTACAGGAATGAAATGAAATGAAATTATTTATTTTGTACAGGTATATCAGGTCTTGAATATATTTAAGTTTCACTGTTGGTGGCCCCGTTTAGATATAATAAGAATAGTGTTCAATAATCAAGATCTTACAAACCAACAGTGTTTTTATGATACCATTATTGATTAATTTGCAGTCAAGGGTGGCAATATAGAGATTTTCAATTAAAGATATTGAAAATTTATTTCTTCATTGTTGTTTGTCTAAACGTGAAATTTTTTTTTTGCTACTATCTGGTATTTATCTAAAAAGTGTATATTTTTATTGCAGCCTCGCTGTGGCATGAAGCCATTAAGCTGATATAGTAGATACATTGCGACACGTACGTTTGTTAGTATCACAATCATAATGATTACTTTTATTACAATCTACTTAATCGTCTCTATCAATTGCTATGTGGATGATATCGAGTTATTGGTGTTAATTATGATTATGTTATCAACTATCTGCGTATTGACGCACTGTTGTGCTTGTTTGTATGAAATAGGTTTCATTATTTGACTCATATCTGTTTAAATAACTACCTATAATTTGCCTACCTATTTACTACGTTCAAATTTTTAATCTTCATGTTTAATTAATATTTGTTTTAACTGTCTGCTTAGTTTGATATCATGCTTTTTATTACGTAACCTATTTTTGAGTGTATTGATCTATTATCGGTTTTACAACAACGACGACTCAATAATTATGATTGAACTTCGCTGAAGTTCTTTTGATCATATATTACTGTAAATGTTACGATTTATATTATTAAAATAGCAGCTAGCTAGGCGGACTCAAATAAAAAAAATCAAAGCCAAAACCACCAACGAAACCAAACACAAATTTGTACCCCCTTGGGGATCGAACCCGTATTAGAATATCAAGTTATCTTCTACTACCATCACATTATGCTGAGAATATGCAATGCGTATCGGATACTCAACTAGGTACACAATATTCTTGATAAACATTACACCTACGTATCTAATGTTTACACACAGTATTATAATCAATCTCCAGTATGATCCAAAGTTTTTTTTGATCACGAAAAAATATCGGCGCTACGCCAAAGTTACCTCACCACACCCGTAGGGGTGGAGAAGGCAACAACTCATGAAATTAAGCGATTTGGATGTGAGTTAGTCTAACTGTGAGAATCGCTGCGTTAACAGCCCGCTAGCTGTCTCTCTCGCACACTCACACACACGCACCCAGACGTAGATTCACACCCACACGTCGAAACGTACAGAAGCTCGCCATCGCCAGTTCAGCGCTATACCGCGCGGGAAACGTTCTGTATTCGAATTTAATCGGCAGACGTTCGCGCGTTTTTGTTCGTTCGAAAATTTTGTGAAGTGAAGTGATTCGATACGGATTGTGAACAAAACGGTAACCGGTCAATTAATTGCTAAAGTAACCCACTTACCTACTATTTAGTTAGATTATTAAGACATAAAAAAATATTAAATTGTAGGTAATGAATCCTGCTTAAATAATTAGTATCTTTAGCAGATACCATTTGAATGATGACATCTGAGAGTAGAGGGTTGAAAATAAATAGCATTTATTGACATCAAATATTTAATTTATGAATATTTATCGGTGTCATAGAAATTAAACGTTTTCTCTACATTTTGGAAATTATTTTGTGTTTTAAATGATCGTTGAAAACAGGTTGCACATTAGGGTTGCACCCAAGATACAAAAAGAAAAGGCTAAAAATGCTCTGTTCGCTCTGGCTCGGATTCACTTGTGGTTCAATAAAGATATCAATGCTCGAGATGCATCGAGAAATTTTTGCTAGAGCGTACAGCTTACAACACAATTATGTACAAATTAATACAAGATAATAGAAATCTTCAGAAAACTGTATAGTTGAAGAATATTCTAAGTTCTAAGTATTAGAAGCTTCAAGTTTTTTTGTGGCAGTTGCACCTTAAGACCTTTCCAACTCAGCCCGTGGATCCCGACCAAGAGATCTCATCAGAAGAAGGCATCAGTTTACGTTTCTGTATTACCTATCACTTATATTGCAATCACTAATCCACCTGCCAAGCGTGGTCGGATTATACGAGTAGCAAAACCCATCAAACAGAGATATACCCATGATTATAAAAGTCCCGTATATCATGAGTTTATTTTTTATGAAATCATTGAGTTCTAGTCTTTTGGTTCGGTGAATTCATTTAAAAAAAGCACGCGAGTCAAAACATATATCGGGATTTTGAGCCCAACTTTGTCGTGCATTTATTATACATAGTACCTTTTATGTGTAAGTTTGTTATCTCCATGCTTAATGATTTTCGCTTATTGACAATGATTAGCAGTTTAGTATTAGGATGGCGCGATGGTTACATTTATTAATAAGTGACATAAAAACAAAGCGTAGGGTAGCGGATTGATTCTGATTCTTTTTAAATGTTTATCATTGAAACGGTCAGCTAAATAAACAGGTTCAGCTTCAAAATGTATTTTGTTAGCAAACAAAGTGAATTTACAGTGTTTCCGGGTGCGAAACCTACCAACCTATTGACGTACTCTGCCATAAGTTCGAGATAATTACTGTCTAAATACTAACTGAATATTTAATAAAAATAATTTGTAATTAGGTACTTGTCTTTTAAAATAAAATACTTGTAAGCCGCCAGGCCAGGCGCAAACATTTTAATTACCAAGTCCAAACGTAAGTTATATTGGTCTAAAGCTCTGAACCACACAATAGGTAGGTATTCAAACAAAATCGGCAAGTATAAGTAGGTACTTACGTATCCAAACTACGAAAAAAACGATTTCCTTGATAATCGTTCTTAAATGATTCGGTCACGAATGGCAGACCATAACGCGTTGTCTGTACTATGCTAGCTTGAGGTACTATGAGATGGAGGAATTCACTTTTTAGTGACATCTTTTTTAATAATGTTTAAATTATATGATGTTCAAGTAATATATCATAAAAAAAACATAACATGAAAATAAAAACAACAATGATTATATAATTTTATGATTTGTACATAATATTGTTTGATTTCGTATTCTAACTATTAATTATTTTCTGTTATTATTTCTAAAAGCTCTGTCATTTATTAGAGTTGGTTGGTGGTAGGACTTTGGTTGGTGGTAGGACTTTGTTGAAGTCCACCTGGCTAGCTACCACCATCTTACCTAATTCTGTCGCCATAACAACAATTAAAAAAAAATGTTGTGTTCCGGCATTCAGGGGTAAGATAGCTAGTTCCTCAGTTTGTTGAGGATTCCGGGTGAAGTGCGCCTCCACCTTCGGCCTTATCTTAACTTATTACCAGGTGAGATGAAGGCCAAGCGCTTCCCCGTCGTACAATAAAAAAAAATGAGTAACTGTTTTTTTCTATTGTATTGCATTTATTATAGTAAGTAAATGAAAATTCCTACTTTATAAAAATCAAATAATGAATAAGAAAGCTTTATAAATGTAATTAATTACTATCTAATCTCTTAAGTAGATTAATATTTAGATGGCAGTACGTCCGTCTGAAGCGGACATCAAGTTTCGCTTTCCATAATAAATTAATTAAATACGAATGTGGCAAAAGTAATAATCAATTAAGATTGTGTAAGATTACATTGCGACAGTCATTATGACGATGTAATTAGAGAGGACATTATCTCTGTCTAGACACGTACAAAGTACCTAAGTACCTACATTTCATTAACATTATATGGTAACAAAGTTTTACAGAAAAATAAATGTTCAAATTGATCTTATATATGCATATATAAAAATGTATATTTATTTTAACAAGTAATTAATAAATTAAACTTAATTGTACATAAAAGAAAATTTAAACAAAAGCGAATTAGATGTTAATATTAAAATGTCAATCAAACATTTCATGAAATACAGCAAACAAAAATAAAATCATATTAAATTATGTGTCAAATGTCAAATTTATATTAATCACAATTGTCATTTAACAAATCATGAATACTTACATTTGATATATAGAAACTTTTTGTGATTTGACCTAAATTGGGAGTCATTGAGCTCTTTTATACAGAGTGCTAGTTTATTGTATATTGCGGCATATTGAATCTGGAGCTCTTTGACTAAAATGCATTATGTTCGTTTTTTTATGAGTTCAATGAATTCGATTTATCAGATTCAGTCAGATTCATATGTATTAGTGTTATTGCAATTTATAGTCACAGGGCTATCATCAAATAATACAGTCAAAAATCGAGGTCATTTATATAAAACATTAAAATAAATGGACCAGGTACGCTACCCTGAGGTACGCCATATATGATTTGCCTCGTTCCGTTGATGTAAAAAATAACAGATGTAGATGAATGGCCAACACTTGTTATTTCTGAGAACTGTCGTCGATCTAAAAGATATGAATAAATCAATTACAAGATATTGCCTCTCATCCCGTATGCTTCTAGGGTTTACTAAGGTAGAATGGTCTACATAGTCAAATAAACAGAGCAGACAGGAGTTTTGGAGTATACCCACTGGCTCACGGTCTTTAAAAATTAATGGATTGCCACCTTCATGTTTTTGTTATGATTGAACCATCTTTATTCTTTGCACAGAACAGTACTTTTTGTCAAGATAGCTATTAACTTATATTTCTCAAATATTTTGGATAATATTGATACAAGAGAGAGAGTTGATATTAACAATCCTAAATATAATCCCTTCTATACATGATGACTGTAGGTATCTCGCTTGCAACATCATATTTTCTCTAGAAACTCCATAAAAACACCAAAGCTTCAAACCGATAAAATCCTTTTGAACGCAGCTGTCATCTCTTTAAATTAGATTGACGAAATCAAAGAGTCACATCAAAAACAGTTCAGGAAGTGTCCGATACTAACATGTTTGACGAAATATTATGTTGTATTAAAACGATGTTGAGATTTAATTCGTTTCAAGAGCGGTGTATCAAAGGCCACACAAGTTGCTAGCGATGTCTCGAAAGCCGGAAAATAAAGATAAAAGACAAATTATTTAAATAATATAATTTCTGAGACGAATATAGATTGTTCATCGTTATAGGTTGGTATACCTACTTATAGCCAGTGACTGTTGGCTAACTCCCTTTTTCCAAACAAATGAGTCACAGGTTACGCTTTTCCATAACTTCTATGCTTTATGTGCTTGTTTGCCACCTCAGTAGTAAGAAAATATAAAGCCGGACGAATTAAATCTGCTACAATGTTTTTTTCATTTAGTTTTGCTAAAACCGGACACACACTATCTAGCTATAACTGGCGAGGATGCCCTGGACGTTCGTTGCTTTGTTAAATACTTAAACAGTTTGAGTATATTATTTAAAACATACTTTGAGATAATTTGCTAAGATTGGCACTGTAAAAATATATGTCCTATAATAATTGTTTTATTTATACCTTTTCTTCAACAACATGGAGACGAAATAAGTGCAACCGCTACCCTTAGCATAGACTGGTATGAAGTTGTTGATAAACCCGGACATATCTGATCACCGTTGACGACACGCGCTGCCTACCCGCCGCTCGACCGCCGATAGCCGGACACATTGACCAGTACTCGACCGCCGATAGCCGGACACATTGACCAGTACTCGACCGCCGATAGCCGGACACATTGACCAGTACTCGACCGCCGATAGCCGGACACATTGACCAGTACTCGACCGCCGATAGCCGGACACATTGACCAGTACTCGACCGCCGATAGCCGGACACATTCGGCCACCCTAGTCATCCGGTGCTTTGTGGCGGGCGCAGTGATCGATTTATGTCATATTCGATCACCGCCGTGATTGGCCGGAACAAAACGTGCGGATGCGGATTTCACTAATCTAGACTTTGATTATTGTACTGCCTCGGTTTTGCGTTTATATCTTCCTACGTGAACATAAATAAAAGATACGTAACAGGACAAACACCAATTTTAGCAAAGTTTTTAATACAGGTGCTAGATTACTGAAAGGATATTGATATTCTTTTAATCCATACGTATCATACACATCATACTTTTTTTTTCTATTTTAATCGCACAAATGATGTCATGGGTGTAAATCGAACCCACAAGCAACAGTGCAGAAGGCAGAGCTTAGTTGGTAGTACAACTGAGCTGTGGCTTGCTGCTTTAACGCAATAAATATGATGAGATTATAAAATTGGTTGCTTCCTGTTTAACCACTTTAGGATCGATGGCGTTGATTGTCAGTCAGTCAGTCAGTCAAACAGATGGAGTTGATGATTGTGCTAAGATTGCTAAGACACCTGCCAATGCGAAATGTGGTAGCTTCTAAATACATGGTGTGAACTCATGTTGAGGTTATTTTCGGGGATCTAAATTCAATATTTTTTAGGAAACTACGAATTAATTTGTTTTTGTTATGGTTAATGTTTTTTTTGTATCAATAATGTCATTATAAATTTGTAAAAATAATAAAAAACCCCTCGATATCTGAAGTGACTAGCGGCCATTTTGTGTAACTGATGAATGGGGCTCTAACTACCCTCAGTGCAGCCGTACTACACCGTTTTCCTCACAAGGCTATGAGGGTTGGGTTCGATTCCCACCATGACAAGCATTTGTGAAATGAATTTCTACGTTTCTTCTGTGTTTGGGTGTTCTGTATCATTAGTAAAAGCTTTAAAATATTACAAGATTAGCTTAGCTGGGGGCTAGATGGCGCTGTTTGTAATTAATGTGCTGTACCATTATTTATTTATATAAGTATTGTCGCACAGTTATAATGCTTAAACAGATAGTTAAGTCACTGTCGTCGCAACAAGCTACCGTCTCGGCCGATTTTGACCTCATCTTCGAAACTGATTTAATTATCTAACATTTTTCAAATGAATTAACATTATCCTTCTGAGGCAGTAAAGAAGCAACATTCCAACATATAAACCGAACGTGACACACTCATTTATTTTAAGGGTACGAACATATGAATAGGTAGGTACCTATTTATGCAAATCCGAATGAAGTACGATTAATCTTTCAACAATATTCGCTTACTGGGCTTCATCAATTGACGTCAATGAATCGCCCTAGATATATGCACCGAGGCCGCAATACTAGGTATTGTACATAATAAGCATTTTATATTAACACATAACGATAGGTAACCAATAATCAACCTTACGGCTTATAACATAATGAGGTTAATCTTTAAATGGCGAAATGTATAATTAGTAGAGTAAATATATTTTATTTTATTGTCAATGGTACAAAAAGGTGAAATTCATTTGATTTAATTTAATTTAAATTGGTTGATATTCTATTTCCTAAAAGTCAAAGTCAAAGTCAAAATTTCTTTATTCACTAAGATTTTTTATGATAATTTTGAAACGTCAAATCTACCGCCTGGTTGGAATCGCGACCAGCACACAAGGAGAAAGGCAAGGTGACTAGGTCAAAGCGCTACCAAAACGCATTTATAACGCGCCTGCAAAATATTGGAATCAGTTGCCGGGGTCCGTTTTACCAATTACGTTCGACTTATATTTTACTTATTTTATTTAATATTATTTTTGAAGGTGTCAAAAATTATATTAATAGACCGCTTCTGGGAATGTTCGGGCCAACGTAGACCTGATTCTTGCCCAGGCAAGTCTTGAGGTTATCGTGTAAACAAAAACATGGTCGTGGCCTACGAGAGGGATCCTCATTCCTCCATTTCAGCTCGAGGATATCTTAATAGGCAATTAACGCACTAAATTAGTGTAAATGCACTATTCCTCCATGTTATACATTAACAATCTCAAAAGTCTGATATGAGCGCGCAATATGCTTTAAAAGCGTTCAAAGCTTTTAGCGTAGGTGGTATTTGCCTCCTCGAGGTGGCTGATGAATACATGTGAAGGCTCGCGACCATCCTCCTGCCAAAGTCCGGCGCTAAGCAGTACGCTGTTCCGTGGGTGCGCGTGGAGTCTCGGGACCAAAGGCTTATACATGTTTAATAAAACGAGTTTTCTCTTCACGTTCTAAATGTCATGCTAACAAAATACATTACAATGGCAGGTTTTCAATACCCTGGAGCAAGTGGTCTAGTATACGCTTTACTGATAACGGATAGCCCGTGATAGTTCATCGGACGTAATCCATAAAATATCATTTTCCGATCCAACAAACTGTAATCCAACAACCTCACTTGGAACAATAATAATTAAACTGAAAAACATTTGTTACCGCCTTATTCATAAAAATATATATTATTTGAAATGATGCACTTTACCTCTAGGCTTGGCTAGCTCCAGGCCAGAGTAAGGATTGTCTTCGATGGGATAAGCTTTCCCTTAAGGCACTGACTCTCCCGCAACGTCCTCCGTCGGAACGTCTGCTGCGTTCGGCAGGAGAGTGGTCGCTAGCCACTGTTCTGATCATTCAACTAACGAGCAAAAGTCAACGATTCCATTACCCAGAGTAGACCACTAGGAGGTAGGTTCAACATTAATTTTTTTTATTAGCCATATTTTTACTATAATAGTGGAGCCCTTCTTCCTGGATTAGCTGTGGCCCAGGAAACAGTACTCTCCCGAATGGTTTGGTACAACTTATAAAAAGGTTATCCCAAAAGTCTACTAAAGTTAGCGAGTCGTACCATATTTAGTACCTGTCTGTGTATCTTAGTTTAATGCCGCTAAGATGGCAAATGGCATACGGCTCACCTGATGGTAGCCAGTTACCGCTGCCTGTGGACGCTGGGCATGGCTCTTAAAAAAAAATAAAACGCACGTTTTAAAATCCCGTGCTGAGTCTCTAGGAGAAAAACCGCGGCAGGGAGAATATCCACAGCTTTATTGCTCGCGGAGGATGTTCCTCTTGAATGTCAACGTTGCGTTCGTTAGTTAGTCAGTCAGTCAGACTTGAATTTATAATTGAGAGCGGATGGGAATACACTCATCGTTTATGAATAGGGTGGAGAGTTATCCAACACATTTGTAATCGTTTGATATAAAACCGTGCCGAGCGAAGCGTAGGGTTTTGTTTCAATTCAATGGGGATAGGGTTGCCAGCTATTTCAACCACGCCTGACACCTGACTTTGTTCTATAGGTAGTAGTAATGTTGATGATGATGAAACAAATTTTAGTTAATTTTGGCCACAACGTTATAGATCATGAAAAATATTGTAAAGATCACGGGATGGAGGCCCAGTTCGCTATTTGTGAAGTCGTTAAGGGAGGCCAATGTTCAGCAGTGGGCTACTATAATGATGGATACAACGTCAATATCATCTCGAAACTTCAGAAAAATGACGATCATGTGGTCATTTTGTTTACATAATGGTACAATTTTTACAAGTTTTGCCATAAGTACTTCATCAATGTTGTTATTGTGAAATGGAAACAAAATAATGCCTAACGCGTAAATTAATCTCGTAACTTTTACACAACTACCATAATACGTAGTTCATGGGCTCAAACTTATAAAAAATATTATTGTGTAGGAATTAAAGCATCACAATCTAAATTATATAAAAAAAAAAAAAAAAATATTTTAGTATTTGTCTAAATCTAAATTTCTTCCAGACAACCTTATCATAGGTCACGCCAAACGAAAGTTTTATTCTGATGAATAATTTCTGGCTCCGATGATAATGTATCATTTTATCTCCTCAGACTGTTGCCCTGATAGGTCTACAAGGTCACCATCTCCCAACCTGATGACGTGGCAACCCTGATTTGTCATTCCAATAAAAATCAATCAGCAAAGATGAGAGTTGATCCTTTGTCCATGTGTGCGTAAATCAAAGGGGAGCACTTTTCATCTCATTTTGCACTTTATGAAGTCGTACTAAAGCAGAAAATTGGTTGACGAGTTTGGGCTTTGTTTATAGCGGTGTGTTAAAGTGTACAGAAATGATACATTGTATTTTTTTTAGGTCGTTTGAGCAATTGATGTGTTTGGTCTTTTGAAAGCTATTGTATCAAGTTTGATAAACTTAGTGGTTTTAGCGGCAAGGAAATCAAGTCATCATATTATTTGATTACATTAAATCGAGGCAATCAAGTCAATTTACTTATCAAGCGATATAATTTATTAATGTTCGCACCTATTTCCCCAATCTCAAACCATTACTTATCAAAGGGAATCCCACTCGATGCTAACTAGACGTCTGTTTGTTACAGGAACTAGATCAAAGGAACATCAAACACCCCATCGAAAGTGGGCCGTCAAATGATATCGTAGCAACAAACATGGAGTTCTAGGAATGAGTGCACGAGACATGCAGACCATATCCTACTCAGACCTCATCGACGACCTGGATCAGAACCTGGCCGATGATTCTGGGTACGACTGCGAACGGAGCCCGGAGACGAAGATAGTGGTCGATGAGGATAGAGACGTTATCGATGAAGAATCTGTGAACGTGGACGACGACAGCCATGGTGGTACGATGGAGAGCTCAGAGCCGTCATGGCATCCACATGTATACGGGAAACCTCCTAAAAAACCCACACCGCACACTATAGAGTACATCCTAGGATTAAGCAGCAATAGTCAGTTCGTAAAAACTTTGCAAGAAAAGAGTGTTCAAATCGAGGCAAAGTTTCAAGAAGATAGAAAAAATCTAGTGAAGGATAGGAAGGTTCCGGATGATAGAAAGTTTTTAGATGATAGAAAGTCGAAGAACAGGTTGCAGGAACAGTTGTTGCAGCGAGTGAGGACTAGTGAGAGTGACGTGGACAAAGTGTATACCTTCAAGGAAGAGCCTCTGAACCTGTCGGTGCCACGGAGCAAAGACTGGGCGGCCGATGACAGCAAATCTAAAGGTAACATTCATTATGATTATTACTCTGACCACCTCTGTGATCTAGTGGTTTGCCCACCGGTATCAGACCCCGAGGATCTGGGTTCGATCAGCAATGGACTACAAATTTGCGCTTCCACCTTCGGCCTTATCATAAATTGACACCAGTTGAGATAAAGGCCCGTCAAACAATAAAAAACATTACAATAACTTAATTCTTGGTTATGTTTTTCTCATAACTTTTATGGGATATATACGGTTCATGCTGTCATAACTTCTCAAAACATTTCTGTGGTGTTTTATACATGTGAAAATCTGATTAAACATTTAAAAACTAAATCTTTATTGATTCTGGATGTAGTTTATTAGAGGAAACATCTGTAAAGTAAAACATCATAAGAATTTCGATTCTACGATAGTGTGAAGTACCTACTTATCATGCAAATTCGAATTCTGTTCCAGACGTCACCTGAGTATTAAATAACCCAGATATTGAATTTCCGGGAACTGCAATCTTGCACCGCATTGCGTTATTTCGACCGACACTTTCAAGCTCCTGTGTACAGTAGTAATAAGTTATTTAAACAAATGGAACCGAATTCACAAAAAAAATACAAATAATAGTAAGTTGGTCAACAATAGGATCGTTGTTGAAACAATCTCATATAACAATAAGCACCGTCTTACAACACTACTCATATGAACTTACCCAAATAATTATTTGCAAGTATTTGGTGAAGTTTAATTTTTTTTACATATTTTACTCTTTTTATTCATAATTTGGAGATATCTACGATTTACTGTCGGTACCCAGGTCTGAGATCTTTCATGGATTTTCACAAAACTGAAATTGGAACCAATTTCTGAGCTACCTAATTAAATCGTAAATCGGTTAAATACTCGCTAAACAATTCGGTGGAAATACATAGAAAAAAAAATGCCGCCCGAACAACCTCCTTCCTCCTTTTAAGTAGTCGGTGAAAAATGTTGTCAAGAAGTAAAATCCACAATTGTAAAATAGTGGATTGGCAAAGCCAAGAAAAGCTCATTGACATCTTCAACTTATTGTAATCTCAAGATCTATTCAAACCTTAAAATATCTTCTACAAAAATCACTCTTTATTGCTTTGTTTTCGTCTAAAACGGTGAAGCAGTAAACCCAAGTGCCAGCAATTACCGGTCATCAATACCGCATCTCCCCGAAGGCTATAAACCGGCCGATTGTAAATCAGCGTCAATTAGACGCGCCATTCTCACTAAGTGCTATTTTCTTTGGGAGGATAATAATTTTTATCGATGCATTGCAGCTGGGAGCTTATTGTGACGCTTTGTTTGTTTTACGTTCCTTTTATGTGGCGGTTAAATATCGTACTCGTTAAATGATGGTGTAATCGGAGCTTGAATTTACAAGTGTTAGTAATGTTTCTATGTGAAAGACGCGATGGTAACCAACTCGTCCGAAACGGTGACTCGTACAAAAGTGGGCGAGTTGCACCCTGACGAAAATATACCATGATCGATTCGCTCGCACTAATTTATTCGTTAATCGATAATAAATAATTGTTGTAATAAATACGTCGGCTGCCAGTATGTGGATAATGACCGAACAGTAATAAAAGCGGCGAACCAATATTAGCTTTCTAATCGTAGTCTAAACAAGGAGACGCGACGTCGGCGAATTATGCTATGTCACCGAGATCGGCCTTTACATCCTTGGCCTTAGGGATGTCGCGCATCTACTTATTCAGAAGTAATATCCCTTTTCTCACAAGACATCCATCTTGTCCAAATTTAGTGAAGCTTGTTTTATGGGAACTTGATTTATTTTATTGTACGACTTGGAAGCGCTTAGCCTTCATCTCACATGGTTCCATGCTATGATAAAACCGAAGGTGGAAACGTACCTATACCCGGAATCCTCAATAGGCTGAGGAGCTGGCTATCTTACCTCGTATGCCGGAACACAACAATTTGCTTTGAATTGTGTTAGAATGTTTCATTTCAGACATAGGTAACACAGAGGACATGAATACTTACTGATATACTTTTTAGTAAATATATACTTATGATACAATGAAACACAGAACAAACATCTTTATGCACACACATACATTTTAATGGGTTTTTTTTTATACAACTAGGAGACGGGACAAGAAATTAGTCCACCTGATGTTAAGTGCGTCTCTTGCCTCAAACAGTGCCTTACGGCGTAGGTCACATCCACAAAGAACATAGCTTACAAAGCACTGCACTGCGCCCGACAACATGAGGCATAAAGGTGTTAAGCCTCGCGTGAACGTAATTTCACCGGCAACCATACCCTTCAAACCGGAACCCCGCAATGCTGCTTGGCGGCTGAAATAGATACGGTGGTAGTACTTCCCCGGACGAGCCCTTTCACAAGGGGCTCTACTACGCATAATCTACTCTTTAGTGCCGGAACCCACAACATACATAGCAGAGCTTCTCAACTGACTGATTTTTTACAGGCATGAGCTGAAAATTTGGTGATTATCAATGATCAGCCAGAAGTCCTAGAGTCATACAATCTATGTGGTATTAATCCTGTAACCTGTACCTAAGGGCTAAAAGTATTTTATTTATTGAGAATAAAAAAAACAATAAAATCATGTTTCTCCTTCAAAGCTTACGTGAACATGATATACGAGTACATATTTTAACACGGGCTTTATTTACGTATCTTATCCATCGTACCTAAACTGTCGCCATAATAACAATTAGTCAAAAAAATAATTGTGTTCTGGCATTTAAGAGGTAAAATAGCCAGTTCCTCAGCTTGTTGAGGATTCCGGGTGAAGTGCGCCTCCACCTTCGGCCTTATCTCAACTTGTAACCAGATCAGATGAAGGCCAAGCGCTTCCCCGTCGTACAAAGGAACCAATCTTGATGAAACTGTAAACGTGTATCACCCCACATTTTATTCATAAGTAAATTAATATATACTACGTTACGCTAAGAAACATTCTGGTGTATGAGCCAGTACTCACACCGCGGATCAGCATTCCATCAAAATTACAAAATACCTATCAAATTATCACAATAACAGTGGCGCTGAACGCTGAAGTATTTCGTGGAATCATTTTACAGTTTACCTGCAAATCGCTACAGGTAAATAACAATTACCTATTGTTACTAGTGCAACATGCAACGATGAAAACATTCTGAGAAATGCTCTACGGCTACGAATACCATAATGACACTAAATAAAATGCAGCTTTTTGAAAACATCATAAAGTCAATGATCAGCAAACTGGTTTTGTATTTCTACATAAGTTTTATATATGGTGACCATGATTGATCGTGAAACGAATCCACTCGATGAGCTGACAACACTGTGGCGGTTGCGGGGAGTTGAAGGATGAAGGCAGCTCAGGTCGCTACTTGTGGCATAGGTCAGGGGAGGTCCACGTTCAGCAGTAGGTATACGTGGGCTGAAACGATGACAGAGGTTTTACAAAGTTAAACGTGCCTACTTATACTTACTATACTACTGAGTATTGTATCAATTCAAAAACTGACATTGCCCAGGGTGGTAGCTCAGTTGGTAGTAACTCTGCCTTCTGTGCTGTAGGCTGTAGGTTCGATTCCCACACAGGACAAACATTTGTGTGATGAATATAAATGTTTGTTCTGTGTTTGGGTGTTGTAATGTATGATAAAAATATTACAGGACAGGACATTATATGTAACTGTGTACGCGACAACCATAGTTCAATGAAAACTATTGAAATCGTTCAATTACAAACAGAGAAGCGAGAGCAAAGATCAAATATAGCTATATCCGTAGTCTAAACAAGGAGACGTCTCTGCAAATTACACTCGAGCGAATCGTACGATCGGTATCGTGCGTCGCGGGACGACTGCTAGGGTTGCCACTGACCCACCATGGGGCTGCCGCTGACCCACCATGGATATTTTACAAACAATTCATATTTTATGAAACTGATTACGTTTTCAATTAATAAATGCATAGAAAAAGTTGAATTATTAATCAAATTTAAACATCATCATATCTAGAAACAAACACCTTTGAAAGTGTTGATAATGAAACCGATGGCAGCTATCATTAAGATAACCAGATGATAACACTCCAACAATTAAACGGTTATGTTTTATCATAAAAACTCTTTAAACGTCTTGAATACATTATTCAAACTGATAATCACTATTATCAATGTAGTACAACACCAAATTGAGATTAAATGCAGTAATATCTATAATACGTATACTATACCTACAGACAAATAAAATTATTAAGGAACTTAATTTACTTTTCATACCATCAACCAAACTTGTAGGTAGATTGCTCTTAAACGATATGACCGCCTGTTATATTGTTAGCTGAAGTTTTTTTTATGAAATTTCATTAAATAATTTCCTATGATACTGTTTTTCTCTAAAATATATATATCTCACAATTGACAACTCGTACCTACACTAAACTCATCAATTGACGCTTTAAGCCCATTAAGCCAGCTTTAACACGTTTCAGGCGAATTGGAATACTTCTAAATATAAATTGGCAACCCTACTCGCAGCTGTTATAGCTTATATCCAATTGCAGGGTTGTCACTTTAAGTCTTTCTCGATCTATAAAGAAAGTCCCTATAGTTCTGATTTTAAGCTCACTGAAACGGTGTATACGTTAATATTATTAAGCTATATTTGTGGCAGACAATTTACATTTCAGCATGTAAAATAACGTAAAGGGCCAGTTTACACATACACAACAAGTCACATAGCTCAATTGGTAGTGACTCTGCCTTCTGCGCTGTAGGTTGTGGGTTCGATTCTCACTCAGGACAAACATTTGTGTGATGAATTTAGATGTTTGTTCTGTGTTTGGATGTAGTATCATATAGTACGTATGTATTAAGTATTCTATCCGTTATATAGTTCCCATACAAGCTACGCTTAGTTTAGGGCTAGATGGCGCTGTGTGAAATTAAAGTCCTGTAATATTTATTTATTATTATTTGATGTATAATGTATTTTTCTTCCGGCCCGCTATCCCACACAAGCTAGTCACACTATCCCCCATCGGGTGTCACATCATCTCTCACTCCTTTTTAGCCCATATCATCTCTTACACAATCCATCCATCTCTTCGTTGGCCTTTTTCTACATAATAATACATCCACACTCCTTTATTTCATTTTTATCGTACGACGAGGAAAATGTTGGTCTTCATCTCACCTGGTTACTTGTTACTAGTTAAGATAAAGGAAGGTGGATGCGCACTTCACCCGGAATGCTAACTGACTGAGGAACTGGCCATCTTACCGCTAAATTACGGAACATAACTATTTTTGGAATCTTTGTTATGGCGACAGAATTAGGTAAGATGGTGGTAGCTAGCCAGACGGACTCAAACAAATTCCTACCGCTAACCAACATATTCAACACTTTTATCATGGCTTACTAATTATATATAACTGGACATTTTACACAGCGGCATCTAGCCCCAAACGAAGCAAAGCTTGTCGTATTGCAACTTGTGTGGGTTAATGCAGGTACCACCATTTCAATTTGACACAACAGTTTTTGAGTAAAACCCGTGTTTTAAAATGAATTGTAGGTAAGTAAATTACTTCACCATTAAAATAACCTTTTCGTTTAACTTGGCTTGCTTATTACAGCTGTATGTTGTTTTATTCGAATCTATTTCCTATTTGCGTGTTATTTTACCCAGGATTTGGTATCCGCCGCATTATTGTACTGAACACAGATATCTGTTAGTCAATAGCTTACTGTTTTGCATTACCGACATCAAACCGCGAATCCCCGCCCTTATGCCCACGTGATAAGGTTGGTAATAACTTGTTTTATTGTCAAGTTATCCGGTCGATTAAAACAACGATATGCAAAGATCGAAATAGGGCTGTAATCGCTTCTCAGAATGAACACGGTTGGTTTAATGCCGATTGACACACGGCCCTGCTATTCTGCAAGCTTGTAATTAGCCGCTGATATACATTGATGGCCTAACTTAATGCAAATCGTCGCTGAGTTCTAGTGGTTCACCCGACGGAATCAAAACTAGGAGTACACATTTGTGCTCGGTTTGGTGAGGGCTTTATTTAGTCCGTCTGGCCTAGACCATCTTACTACTTGAGTATATCGCCATTACAACAATTCTACTAGTGTTTTGGCATTTTGGTGTAAAATAGTACTCTTCTGTCTGTTGAGGATTCCTGCTGAAGTATGCTTCCAACTGTGGCCTTAACGTAACAATAAAAAAAACAGACCGTATCTATTACTTTGTAACATTTTTTTATGCAGAACATTTTTTTTGTACTAATTATTACAAAACTATGTAACGATGTCTATAATGAAGGTTGCGTTTTTATTTGAATTTAAATTTAACAACATTTACCCAGAAATACCTTAAATACTAAGGAATAGTAAAAACTGGTTACTGTCATTCACTGACGCCGTGTGTAATCAATATCAATTAATTATTTTATCCACATCTATTTGAAATTGAACGTTCACGAACTTCCTAATTGATTTTATAATCATTGAAAGTTGAACCATATTACAATGTTGTTTAGGTTTATTGCTTGTTGGAATAACAATGACAGTCGAGACCTCATCAGACGAATCTTAGCTCGGATACAAAAACTGCAAAATAGACGGTATGATAATGTGTATATGATTCAAAATTGAGTGAAGATTATGTGTTATGATATCGTTTGTGAAACGATTCGTGATTCGAAAGATTAATTATCGATTTATAAGTAGTTTACGTAATACGCTTTTACTTTTATTTATTTTTATAGCATTTGGAGTAAGACTGACTTTATAGATATGTTTTTTTGAAGTACATAACCAAATTAATTAAGTAGGTACTTATTATATGCGTAGGTATTTGAATATATTGTAGCTTACATTATGAAAGAGGAAACTCAGATATATAACCGAAACCGTGAAATCAGTAACATTTAATTTAGAAACAATATGTGTAGGTATCTCAGCTTACACAAAGTCTGCGAGTTAATGTGTTCGGTGCCAATTTAAGTACTATGGCAATGTTAACTTTGTTGGAACTTAGGAAAGTAACTAATTTAACATTTTTACGGATTGAGATGATGATGATTATTCCCCAAAATGACTCAGTCGGTAAAAAAAAGTTTCTTGTATCGAAGCCCCGTCTGATTTTAATCTTGTATAATTTGTTTTGTTTGTGGCAATAGAAATACATACTCCGTGAAAATGTCTACTGTCTGTGTGTACTCATTACGGTTCATGAGATACAGCCTGATGACAAACGGATGCACAGACAGACAACGGAGGCTTAGTAATACGGTCCCGTTGGCAGCCTTTGCCTACGAAACCCTAAAAATGTATTTTCCAATAAGGGATAGTGAGAGGAACGTCCAAACTTATGACATGCCCATGTTTGGCTTGCTAGGTCGTGGTTAAACCAGAGACAACTAAACTACACATATTGCTTACAACATTTTGTTGAAGGTTTCTAACTGAACCACTTAAACTGTTTATGGTATAAGTGCATTCCCGACTGCTCCCATGAGTCTTTCAGCTTCGTTCCCAATCACCCATCATCACAACGGTCAGGAAGTCCTTTGAAGTCGCATTTAATTTACAACGAGGCCGCGTTTATGAGCGGACTGCTTTATATTGACTTGGGTTGTAAGGCGAATGGAACTTTATGGAGCCCAACGTTTTCCCATACGTCATTGGATCATTGGATCGTCACACAGAATCTCAATTTTTTGTTTATGTTTACATTAAATACAAAAGATAAATTTAAAAATTCAAGCATGAAATTAAACAAAAGCCACTGACATAGAGTAGACCAGATAAAATTCCATTTGAGGTCAATGAGCCACAAGAGAAGATCTCAACCAGAGGATCAGATCTGGACCCTGAATCCTGGACTACCGCGGTAAGGAGTTATTGGTCCCGTTTGTTCGCAGAAGAGCAATCTTTAGGAAAAGTTTTGTCGAAGAAGTCCTTATAATCGATTCCGAACGCCAAGTGGTCCCATTTGGCGTCAGTTGTATCAACACTCCGATATTGGTAGCTTCTGAGAACCTGCAATACGAATCCACTTTGATAGCTATTCTTAGAAAATAGAACATAATTTAGAATAAGGTCTATAGGGTAAAATATATACAGTATATACAGAAAAAATATATACAGAAAAATAGTAATGAATGACAAAATGGAATAACTTTTGATTGCTTAATACTGTTGATTGATTGATTGGTTGATTGATTGATTGATTGAGACAGGACTTTAAATAGCGCCATCTAGCTCGAAACCATATCTTGTAAATGATGAATTGTCCCGGATACTTCGATTTACTTTTTACCTCTACCTTTTACATGAATACTCTTAAGGAATGGGACTTATTGCTGTCGACGTACAATCTTGCAGACTTCAAGTCCATAGTAAACCCTCCTTTTGGACAAGCGTGCTCGTTTTTCAAGTGACCTGGTGGTTAAATGCTTGGCTATCCCCAAAAATAAAAGAAATATATCTTTTGAATATGTAAATGACAACGAAATATAAATCATATTACTTTAAGTGTGATGACCCCAACACCAGAATAACATATCTATGATGCTGTGTTGGTCTCAATCTAATCACAAACTCCATTCAACTCAGCCCGTGGATTCTTAAGAGCAGACCAAGGGATTTCCATCACGAAATAGGCATCATTGTATACTTTAAACATTCAAAATAAATCATCTGAAAACAGAAATATATAGTGACTAATCCGCTAAATTAGTTCGAAAATTTTCAAATGGACACGTGTGTCGCCTCAGGCATCCTCAGGAAACATATAGTGTTGCTGCTAAGCTGAAGAGCCCTCTGCCGACGTGTTGCCGATCCGAGCGCTGCGCTGGAAGTTGCAAGTTGCAAACTTGCAGTTGTAGTAGTAGTTGCTCGTCTAGAGGCGAAACATGTGTCGATTAGATTTTTTAACTAACTAATTTATCGGATTTGTGATTATATATTTTTCTGCTTTCAGATTATTTATTTTGAACAATGGATTTCCAAACGCCATAATCAATTAGCTTCTCTAAACATGTACCAGTTGCCACAGATTGCAGTGCAGGTTCCTCTGGTTCCGCAACGTTTCTTCTAAGTAAAACCGAATACCTTCAGTTATGACAGACGCCTCGGTTTTAAGAGAAGCTCATCCAATTTCCTTTCTTCCAACTATTTTCGCCGCTAAGGTCTCCGTCCTAAAACGTCCCAACGGCCGTAGAAAGTGTCTCATGTAAAGAGTTCCACAGATCAGCTGTCAATCAGGTCGTCTCCGTCCCAGTGTGAACTCGCTGACGTTAATTACACACTTTACAGTTTCCTCATTAAAATTTAAAATATCCGGTGTTAAATCTGCTCATGGCTATATATAAACAGCTGGTCAAGTTGCGGTGACTTTCATCTATGACACTTGTATGAGCTCATTCCCTAAATATATTAGGTTTGTGTTTATAATATAAACTAGTAAACGCCCGGTAAATGTTCATCATCCTCTCATAGTGCACCCCTACACTACAAAAAGAAGCTATCCTGAAAATTTCAAGTCTCTTGGTGTGCGGTGTGGTTTGAGAAGTGCGTTTTGTCTATGATTGTCTCTATGCTATGCGTCAGCCTAAGTAGCATATATGTGGGTCCTGTCTAACAATATCTTTGGAAAATTTCAGCTCTATTAATTCCACCATGCTTGTCTTGGTGCTGGTATTGTAATTGAGACTATAACAGAGAACAACACTGTGTATAGTGGACCTGCGAGTATGTTGGAAATAAATTAAATTAGCTTCATTCGTTTTGGAGGGAAGAAGTAACAAGCATACAAGTAAATAACCCTCGTCAAGGTTTCGGCAGAATACCAGTTATATATTATATAACTGGTATTCTGCCATAGCCTTTCTACTTCTCAGTAGTAAGTCATTCATGATGAGCCGGTGCCTTTTTGCTGTTGTGGCACACAATTGTATTACCTACCTACTTTATGTAATTTTCTAGGTTATTTTTTTTCGTGTTTCTAATAATGTTTTCTTTTTACTTTCAATTTTTTTTTTTTGTATTTAGATTGTTTAGATTTTCTTTTGTGTGTAATGTCATTATGTCCTTTTTTATATGTGTGTCTCATTGTGTGTCTTAACAGTAAATAAATAAATAATTTCTAAATAATAATAATAAATAAACTTTCTCATTTAACTTTATATTTGTGTGTGTACCTACGGTAGGATTTATAGGAAGTGCACCAGCTATCCTGTGGACTGTGCCATTCGCAGGTGTCTCAGATCCAGCTGGGCCGTCCGCGTCCGCGTCATCTGGAGATTTATCCTCTCGTCTGTTTGTTCAGCCAAGATTTACACCGCGGTCTCATGGTTTCGCTGTAAACTTCTGCGGAAGTGTTTTGTTTTCATAGAGATTGTGTAACTGCTAGCTTGAGATTTGCGAAGCTTGGTGTACCTTCGTATACCTTACTACGTATAGATCACGTGATACTTATTATATATTTTAATATTAAGATCAGTTATTAGTTTGCATAAAGGCTTTTATTATTATCATTTATTTAAAATTCATTCGCAAACGATTAAAAATAATATGTAGGAACATTAAACTAACTATTTAAGTACAAGGGAAGCAGTCGGGTTACCTAAGGACCGTTACAAAGGTCTGGAATATTTAGTTATATAGTTTATCTGAAACGCCAGTTATTTACTACTTTTCATTGAATATAATATATTGTTGTATTACAATATTATTTGTATCCTAGTCCCCCCTTTGTTTTAGGTAAGCACGCCACATTCCAATCCCATACAATGTATACTTACGAACCATCACGCCGTTTGGATCGTGCCAGTGAAATAAACATATATACACACTCTCTAAAAACATAATCTTCCATCTAAGGCAGTCGGTTAAAATAAGTGAATATGTAATATATATATAATAAATATTAGTTGTAGTCGAAGAATATATAGTAGTCGTTTTAAGAACTTTCACCTGAGAATTGTATAAATTTATACATGTATAATTTTGTAATTGTGAAATCTTGAGTTTTGTTTGACTTACCTATACAAAACAACTTGACTCAAATATTACTGTTATGTAATTGAAAGCAACAATATAGGACTGAGAACGGCGATACTTCTCCGTAATCGTATTGTAATTGATATTGTGAGAGTGATTTTACTGAGCTGTCAGCGATCTTATTGTTCGAAAAGGTTGTTGGTCCACATACGCGGAGCGAATAGCGTTTTCAGATCAAAAGGTTCTTACTGCACTGGCTACCATCTGCTATTACATTGACAGGCTCAAGCAGACACTTTCGCCCATTGTTAATTTCATTATGTCCGATGTTTATTAATGCTTTCCATACCCAAATCTCTAACGCATTACGCCTCATGTAGATATTCCATTAATAATAACTATGCGCTACCAAGCAACATATATATAATGAAAAAACTTCAAATTTTATTCAAAAAAAGGCTACGAGCGACATTTCCTGGAAATGTTCAATCGCAGACCTCATTCGTGCCCAGGTTATGTCCAGGTGAGTCTCAAGACCAAGACCAAATAAAAAAACCTATCAATCTCAAAATACTTAATAACAATAAACGCCTTAATTGCAACAATGCGTCTTGTATAGTAGCTCCCCTTCGACTTGGTATCGCTCACGCATCCACCATATCCTCTACCTTACTTCAGTCGCCTCCTATTCTCACGTGATCGTGTGTGGCCACTAGAGGTAAGCTCTAAGCATGTACTCACTCACCCATTACATTAATGGGAACCGATTGTGTACAGTTCTACGAATGTACAACTAGCTTAGCGATCGCTTTAGAACTTAGTTCTCGGTACGCGATTCACAGATTGGTCTATGTTGAAGAGAGAGACTAGTTACTGGGTAACCAGTATAGGTACTCGTTTTAGGTTGTTGCTCACAAAAATATTTCATTGATTTTTTTTAACTGGTTTGTGTTACCCGGATGAAAAGTAGTGAGTGTTCTTTCCCTTGGCATACACTATATTCATGGCAATTTACCTTGACCTCAAAACACGCACAGACAAGGATAAAGTGAATGATCATGATGATGATTGAGCGAGCTATGAATAATTTCAATATAAGGGTTGCCATTCAAATACATTATAAAAATGATTAATGATAACAATACCATGTGAAAGGTATAATAACTTGCCAATTCTAAATATATATTAGGTAGTTGAGCATATGTACGGGACTTTGCTCCAGTTAGCCCAGCGCCATGTACTGTTATATTTATTATTATTATTAGTATGTATCTATATCTATGTATGGGCTCAATTGTGAATCTCAACCATCATCGGTCCCACTCAGACACTCAATAAAATCATCAAAATCGGTTCAGAGACACAAACAAGTACAAATAATTTGTATAAATTATCTGGACGTGTTTATATATTATCAATATAGTAAATGATGATAAATTTAAGACTGTCTTTTGACCGTGAAACCAGTCAAATGTAGTCGAAATATGAAGAGAGTGAATGACGAGATCGTCGCTATGTAAGAAACAAAACGTATATGTTGATGGTGACATGTTTATTCTTACTCTTGGTAATATAAAAAGTTAACCAATGAATATACAGATGATTCCAACGTAATACGGCGCGCGGTCGGATCGAGTATTTTAATAATGGACGCTAAACTGGCAAATTGATAGCGAATACTGAGGTGTAGATGTACAGGCGGTAACTGAAGTGCTGAGCCAGGCGCTGACGGAAGTGCTTAGCGTACCAACTGATTAACTTTTTTGGGAAATATTTAACAAGGTAAAAAGCTATACCCATTATATATAAAAAAAATGCAGATTGCAAAAAAAATTGTTGCAAGACATACCATGTAGGTATATTGTCTTGCTTGCGACCATCGTAGCCAAGAAGTTTAAGGATATTTAGTAAGTATGGCATTATAATAGAATCATATAAAATCGTAATTATTTGATATCGATCGTTTTTAAGGTGAGTTATGCAAGTATATTTTAAGCTAAATTATGTCGGGTCTCTAAGGTGATTTAGTAAATACCCTTCCAGTAGGTACTAAATGGGCATACGGGTACTTAAATATGCTTATTATATAGCGGAAAATGTTTGTGTTCAGTGAATGAAAAGTCTCCGTTCAAAATAATTAATTATTGTGAACTTTAGCTGAAACCTTTAGCGTGCGACTGTACCTGTCGTCACGTAATTTTGTATTTTATCGCCCTGTCATTAGGTTCAATTTAATTCATCACGCACCCGCCGACTACAATACGTAGTTACTGATAGATATACGGGGTGTTTACAATGTAGATGCAGTTTTGTCCGCGATTTATTAAATTGGCTGTCTGATGGCTTATTTTAGAAGTTTATTTACAACTAGAACTGTATCGGCACCTTCTGATTTCACTATTTTGTGTAATGTGATTTGATTAGAGAGCAATCGAATTGAAAGGTATTTTAATTCGATTGCTCTATAATTTATTTATCATTATTATTATGAATATACATTCACAGACAGACGTACGACAAGATATTCACTTGACATATAGAATAATCATCATACGAGCTGTATGTAATTGTTGTTTGTTCTGTAATTTCGCCGTTTCCTGGTGGTCATACTAGTTTGTTATCCCAGTATGACTACGAGGATATTCATGTCCTCTGGTCCGCGTCCGCAGGGCAAGCACGTTTGCTGCAATTTTATAATTTTGTCTATTACCTGTATTTTTTTATTGTACGACAGGGAAGAGCTTTACCTTCATCTCATCTGATGTCAAGTTATGATATGAACGAAGGTGTAATCGCACTTCATCCGGGATCGTCAACAGACTGAGGAACTGGCTATCTTACCACTAATATTCCGGAACACAACAATTTAGAATTGGTGTTATGGCGACAGACACAATTTTATACTCCCCTGGGGATCGAACCCGGGGCATCTGGATCTGACATCGGTGGGTGAACCACTAGACCACAGAGTCAGATACCAATATTTCTGATCGCAGTATTATCAATTACTATCAACAATATCTAATTTCTCATAAAATACGGAAAAGCAAGAAAGTTGGAATCGATGCGTGAGAGAGCCAGTGCCTCCATCTTTGCTCTGGCCTGGAGCTACACAGGTCAAGTTCTATTCCATCACTAAACAAAACATCAGACTTTTTGATGAGAGTGAAAGGTGTCATCCACACCAACATGCATCGTAAGCCATCGCATCGCTTGAGGTGAAATTCCGATCAAATCTGCGTAAAGCCCTTCTGTGATAATAGAGATATATAATTATGTTATTCATCCAGTTCCTGACAAAACCTGTACATATCGAAAAGTGTTATAAAACAGCTGAAACAGCAACAATGCCGCGCGTCATTACCGCGTCAATTAACGCCGGGCAGTAAATCACGTGGTGACGCGCGGTAATGGCCGACGAACTAGCTGCGACACGCGGGGTCGCTCGACGGCCGTCTTGTACTTGATCCATCATATTTAATTCAAGCAAAAATTACCTGATTACTGGAATATGGACGGACCTCTGTGCTATGTACGCAAAATATGGTTTTCGGTAAATTGCTTCAAAACACATCCTGTATTAAAATATGTGAAATTCGACACCACTTTTGTTATTTATACATATTGGAGATGGAACAAGCAAGTAGCCCACCTGATGGTGTGTGCACCTCTTGACTATAACAAAGCCTTACTGCATAGGTAACATCAATAAATAAAACCTACCTAATACTTCAATACCCATTGAAGTGTTATATGTTTAATGTTATATTTCAAAATTGCTTCAAAATTGTGTTCCGGACACAGCAATGCTAATTGGCGGCTGAAATAGACATGGTGGTAGTACTTCCCCGGAGGAGCCCTTCACAAGAAACTCTACTACTCCAGGCTACATGTAATTACGATCATATTTTTAAGAAAATGGTTACATTTTTCATATAGGTTCCATAACTGACTGAACAGTTATCAAGCTCTTAATCGCGTACCGAAAAGCCGAGCAACAACATTAATGTCATAAAATGTAAAAAGAAAGAGAAGATGGTGCGGGTCATGCCTGAGGCCTAGTTAGTTATATATACATTTCATTAGAAGGTGTCGTGCTATAAAGCTACTGTACCCTGACTTCAAGCTATGGCGTTTGGGACCAACCGAAGGGCAGTTTTGGTCAACGCTGAAGGGCGTTATAGCGATCAGAAATATTCTTATCTTGTCATCTTTGTAACGATAAACAGTCGGAGACCGCATTGTATTTACAGCCTACAACTTCATACATAATAAATTCATCACGAAAACGTTTAAAAAAAAATTACCGGTTTAAATCTTTTAGTAAAAACACATTGTAATAAACTTTTTAGTATTTCAATATCTCTGATCACAAAATAGAGTTTTTGGGTATTAAGACAAAGTCTCTCACTGTACTCACTCACCGACCAATCGATCATTTTATTTGTAATATCTATATAAATAGCAACACCAATTAGCCACTAAGTTAATTATTATACCATTTGTGAACTTTGGCTTTTAGTCATGAACCGGATCGGAGACATAAAGCGTAGATATTTATAAACATTTAATTTCATTGGTATTTAAATTTATAGTATTCTTGATTTGCTCAGAGATTTATTCACGTTGAATTCATAAAACTTGATTTTTGTCATAGTCACTACAAGTATCTATCACTTACTTGATTTCATCATGGGGAGGATACAATTAAATTATTAATATTACAATACGGGTATTAAATCAAAGGTGTGTCAAACATATCAGTTGTAAATATATAACGATTATAATACTTTTTAAGGCCGTGTTCTTGTGAGACCACGAAGTTTTAAAATTTAGAGAGGGGATTTTCTTTCAACTTGTTTATCAATTCCAAAAATAGGTACTCCGCAGGTTCTATTTTTGCATTAATCTTATCTTATCTTATACTAATATAAAATGCTAACTGACTCACTGATAACAACGCATAGCCTAAACCGCTAATCGTAGAGATATGAAATTTGGAGGGTACGCTTGGATTGATGCGAAAATAAGTTTTAAGAAGGGAATTTTGAAAATTCGTACCCTAAGGGGTCCCATAAAGGGGTTAAAAGTTTTCATTAAAAGTATGCCCTATCTCTAAAACCGTGCATGATTAAAGGTCAAAATTATCATTATAGATTTCTCATATGAAATGGATAAAACCAACCAGCCTGCCAAGTGTGGTGATTATGGCAAAACCCCCCCTTTTTTGGAGGAGGCTCTGTCCAATATCCAATTAACCACTACATAAATGGGCTGTTGACGCGACTGTATTTACGACCCTTGACTAATGTAACTTGACTGTTTGATACACAGTAATCTTCTAATGCATAAAAATAGGGGGTTCCCATACATGAAACGTTTTTATAAATTGTTATTTTCGACCTGTATAATAACAAAGTTGGTGTGATTAAAGTGCTTACTTTGTGGTAAATAAATAAATGAATAATAAAATCTGACCAAATGTGAGTCGGACCGGCGGCACTAAGACTTCAAAAAGCCTGCATTTTTTGGGCTGGTAATGTGGGTCAAAATCCTCTGTGTGTCAAATTTATCCAGATATCCAACAAATATATATATTTATAATATGCACCTATTTCAAAAAACCAATACGCGGATGAAATCGCGAGTAAAAGCTAGTATTGCATAATTTCCTGCAGTTATAAGCCCCCGTAAGCTCGTTGTCTGCGTACTAGTCACCCCACAGATCCCTCAACCTAGACTTTTCAAAGATTTTATGCTAAAATATTAAATCCTATGGTTTCCCCACAGATCCATCAAAGCTGGTAAAGAGAAAGAAGTCAACGGAAGACGTCCGCTCCCCCCTCGGAGGCGAAGGCTCCCTGACCTCTGAGGAAGGCGAGGACCCTTCCACCCGACGGAAGAAGGCCAGGACCACCTTCACCGGGAGACAGATCTTCGAGCTGGAGAAACTCTTCGAGGTCAAGAAGTACCTGTCTTCTGGAGAGCGAGCTGATATGGCCAAGCTGCTGAATGTTACAGAAACACAGGTAAGTCTCATTCCAACTTAAAATGAAGGGATTATTTTGTATACCTTCCTACCTACTATGCAATTAATCAAAAAGTAAAATTGCTCAAAATGGACCTAACCATCATAGTAGGGTAATTTTGACCTTATCATTACTTACGGAGCTGGTTTTAACAAAATAACTCTGTCTACATTGATGGGTGTATCTCATAGGTCTATGTTCCCCTTCTAGATTTTCTTTTGCCAACGGTACCACACCGGTACTTGCAGTACCTACAGTTTGATTGTACCACTAAGGTGGCAAACAGACAAACAGCCGTCCTGATGTTAAGCGGCTACCATCGCCTATGGACGAAGGCAACAACAGGAGCATCACTCGCGCGATGCCGACCCTTTTAACATTTCAAAACGCCATTTTTTTCAAAACCAATTGCTAGTAGGGAAAACCTCGGGAGACCATTCCACAATTTACGTTTACTGTGATTGAACCAAGAACCTTCTGTTTCCCAACTTCTGTCTCCAAAAGTGTCGTTAAAATCTTTATCTCACTTAAATCGAATGTAATGAAATGAGTCATGAGTCAGATGGTTCAAAGTCATTTAAGCCATCAGGTCATCAATCCACAGATCGTGGCGGTTCAATAACATCCCACGGAACAAATCACTTAAAGACTCTTCCACGAATATCCCGAATTAAACGTTTTTCGTGGAGTGCGTCGCTCGGGTATTCGTCTGTAGGTTACAAGCTACAGCGCTTTACAACTGGGCTGAACTAGGTGTACAGTAAAATTTTCAAACTACCTTTATAGAAGACTACTAACTTATTGGTTGTTGTTTATTTTGTTACTTCCCTCGCTAAAATGTGTCAATCATAAAGTGAAATTGAGAAAAAATACAGTCAAACTATATTTTTTTCTTAAAGATAAAATATTTCTATTTATTATTATGTGTTATTTTTTTATTGTAAGACGAGGAAGCGCTTGGCCTTCTTTTCACCTGATAACAAGTTAAGATAAGGTCGAAGGTGGAGGTGCACTTCACCTGGAATCCTCAACAAACCGAGGAACTTGCTAACTGAGGCGGTTAAAAATAATTTTATATACGATAAACTTGGAAAAAACGAGATGTTACGTGAGTTTGTCTGTTGGCGCAAAATTTCTTGAATACCACGTGAACCTACGATTACGATGATATAAAATGAATGAATGTATGAACATAGGATTTTTAGGATCATTTCGAAACGTCAAGTCTACCGACTGTTCGGAATCGCGACTAGCACACAAGAACCTCGGGCTTAATTTCAAGTTTAACACATATCCTATCGCACCGTTCCATGCTGGGTTAAATGTGCGTATATGTTTTCGTTAAAACCTTGTCGTTTGCTTAGTTCGGTACGTACTCGCGGCCTCCCGTGCCCTACGGCGTCGGTAAAGCACCGTGAACGTAATTATACCATCGTCCCCCGCGACGTGAGGCGACACATATGGCGGCTCTAATTAAGAACCACCACAGGGGATGGTGCACCACTTTGTGGCAGATATTGTCCTAAAGATCTTTCACTTTCATTTTACTACTTTTTAATTTTTGGGCAAAACCTAGAGACATGTTTTTAGTTGTATTCATTTACAATGTAAAGTTTTCACTTATTGTGCAATATAGACTGATGATAGAACTTTACACTTTTGATGGTAAGCGTGTAAGCATCCCATGATCGAATTCAAACTTATCTATTAACAATACAATGACTGTTTGTGTACGTATTCCACAACGTGTTCTTATAGCATGTTAAATATAATACAAGGCGCCATAATTGTTTTGAATAGGTATCCTATTTTTACGAGATTAGTAACGTATAAAATTTTCAAAGAGTCTAAAAATATAATAAATGGTAAAACAAATCTTAACAGAAAAACATACTTGTCTCAGCAACAAATTTCAAGAATCCTTAATGATGCAAACTACTCTCCACTCTGACACGTATTATTTTTTCATCACTACTGGTAATAGCTATTTCGGAACACCCAAAATTAATTAATTTTCTGCCATTAATGCCTCGTCGCCTAATGACTAGTGGGACACGTGGCCTCAATTTTAGGAAGTCAATTTAGTTGGAAAAAGTTTCACAAAAAATCGGTCAAAAAAGACCCATGGGATCGAACGTGTTAAAATGTTGGTGATCTGTTAGTTAATGTGTTTGGATCATGTTCTGGGGAAATGTGTGATAGATAATATTTCTGGTATTAGTTGGGTTTTCTTGGAAATCAGATGTTTTCAAATCGGTCTGAGTCTTGATTGTGTGTTATACATACTTTACGATATCAAATCGATAACCAGCAACCAACCCGAGGATTTTGCCGTAATCTCCACCAGCTTGGCAAAGCGGGTTGGAAATCGCTAGTTAGTCTACGACATCCACGGGCTGTGACTGCGATATATTTTAAAAATGTTTTTTGTTTTTAATGTTTGTAAATTTAATTAGTACTTACTTACTTTTCTTAAGATTTGGATTAATTTCATCTGAATAAATTATGCAATATAACCCTAAAGTGGGATCAAACAGACCCCAAACCCTAACCTACGTCAACAGATCCAAATGTTGGTTCAAACGAACGTTTATAAAATGTTATTTAGTAACTGCGTCATCCGCTAATTGACGGCTAACGTCCCAAGTGGTTTTAACCACATTGATGAACAAAAATAACCTCTATTGCAAATACATACGGTTAATATTTCTAGGCGGACTGTGAAATATGAGATCGTCGTCACAGTTATAGAGAAATGAGATTTATTGCACTGTGATAAAGTTGATGTTTCCGCGGCGGTGGCGACTATTGATCTTTGGTCCGCCGGGATTCGTATACATGGTGTATAAACGGCTGTTTTGATGATTTAATTTGTGGCGGAAATAATAATGCCCCAGGACGTTCTTCATGCAATGAAACCAGTGTTTTTGCTTACCTTGGAATTAAAGCGGGATTTTGAGCGTCCTTTATTAAAATCAGTTTTGATGTGTAAATTCAAATGCAAAGTTATCTTCAAATCTAATCTTTAGAAATAAAAGAACATCAAGGTGAAGCGCGTTGATGTCTTTTATATCGATTTAATAGAAATTATATATTTAATTTAGGGTATCGTGAAAATACATCATACTCGTACATAATATAATTGTAATCGTGAACATGCAATGCAGGATTTAATCGCCCCGTATAACGTCATTCTCACCATATGTCATTTGTTAAGTTGTTTTTGTCGTCCCCCGCACTCGCCTGCCACTCGCTCGGCCGGTGTCAGCGAGCAGCGCACAGATGGACCGAGAGCTTGCTGGTGGCTAATGGTCGCGCTATTATGTGAGGGTGTATGCTCAAGTTGAACACGCAGCTTTTTATGGCATGCAATTAGATATAATGAAAATCTGCCTCCAAGAAAAATCTGTTACATGAAAAACTATGACAGCATATAATTCGAACTTATGGACGACCGTACTTTGTTTGTTTTTTTGCACCTAGAAAAACTTTTAATTCACTTCGCTAGCAAAAAGTCTATGAACCTGACCAAATTTTCTTTAACTCTCAGGCTTTTATACCCTCTTTTTGTTAAACTGAGCTTTTATGCATTTTAATTCATCTTAAACAAGGAAATCAATGGTTAGGTAGATTTGATATTGTCTTGCAAAGAACACTTTCAATGTGAGAAACCCAACACCAGATCAAAATTTGGATGTCCATGTGCTAATTTCGTCAAAATATGTATTAGTTATTAACGAAGTAGAGTATTCAAATTTCTGATATCTAAAAACACTTTTAAATTGAAGGGGGAACGTTTTACACAGGATCTATCCGGTATGTAGGTTTAAAGGTACCGTAAGTTTCAATTAATATTTGGGTTTCTAGATGTTACAAACATCTAGAAACCTCTGCACGCAAAAATTACTGAAACTTTACAAATATCTTGCTCTTAACTGGAAATAAGGCATAAGCTACCTTTCATCCTATAGAGCAGTCCCTGTGGGATACATATGGGTTGAGAAACATCAACATACAAAGCTGATTCGTTTTAACTTGTTCCTTTACGCAAAATCTACTGAATGGGTTGAGCTGAAATTCTGCAGATATTGTTCTGGACCAGGAAAACCCGGTATTTATTTATTATCTTATTATTATCATCCCGGTACCACTCCAAACCTCATCCTTGCATAAGCAAGTCTCGAAGTCAGCTATTATTCAAATTACTTCAGAAAAGTCTTACGTTTTTAACCGCCTCTAGTCTAGTCGGTTCTAGTGGTTCAACCCACCGATTTCAGATCCCGAAGTCCCGGGTTCGATCCCCATGGGGAGTACAATATATTGTGCTTGGTTTGATGGTAGGACTTTCTTGAAGTCCGCCTGGCTAGCTACCACCATCTTACCTAATTCTGTCGCCATAATAACAATTATAAAATTGTTGTGTTCCGGCATTCAGAGGTAAAATAGCCAGTTCCTCAGTTCGTTGAGGATTCCGGATGAAGTGCGCCTCCACTTTCGACCTTACTTAACTTGTTACCAGGTGAGATGAAGGCCAAGCGCTTCCCCGTCGTACAATAAAAAAAAAACTGAATTGTTAGGATTCCAAACTAGTTTTATATATCAAGGTACTCGTACGTGGGTACAGGTAGTCATCACCAAAAAAGTGTAAAAAATCTCATCTACGTGTTCTGTAATCTACTAATCATTGATAATGCCTACTTTCTATCAATTAGTAACTATTTTAATCTCCGTGTATTTAGACGTCTCACTCCTTTTACACCCTGTACCACAGATAATGAACAGTTAACCTCAACATCAAACATATCGGTGCAACGTTTACACTCGGTGGGAGATCAAACGATCATTATTTTAGTTAAGTAACTACTTTAATGGGTTGCATTACTCTTTATTCGTAAACTGACTCTCCGTTATAACTAACAAGCTGCGAACACCTATCCCAAAATCCTTTCTCAGTGCACCTCAATACTAAAAAAGTAATTTACCCTAAAATTATAGACAAGAGTGTTTTGGTTCCTTCTAGGCAAGCGTGCTCTATCGTAGACCTAAAATGCACAGGTTAACATTAAGCGAAACAGCAGTTAAACGCAAGCCAATCTTTACATAGATATATAATTATTTGTACGAGTGTTTGTCACTGAACGGACTGGTTTTGATGAAATTGTTGTGTTTGTCGCGATGCCTTATTTCACTAACCTGGTGTGTGGCGCTGTGATCGCCACGAGGTGATGGAAACGAAGTCCCAGCGGTCTTAATCAACTATAACAAACAAGATATCTAAATGACTTCTGGATTGGGCTGTGTTCTGCAGTAGAAGTAAACGGACTGTAATGATGATGATTTACTTAAAAAACTTATTAAACTTAACTTATAGTTAAATATATTTTCACAAACAGCGACAATGCATTTAACTGGCACGATAAAAAAGTACAAATTTGTAAAATAGGGATTATGTTTTAATACATTTTGTGTAGTCGGGTACATATTTTAGTGCACTGTATGAGGGTACAAGCAAGAATGGAGCAATTTAAAATTTGAGTAAACATCTTGTATTTACGTTTGACTGCAACATTTTAATTGAAAATAATGAATGGAATCAAGCTTTGTTTCTGTAAAATTCTCCTCAGTAAAATAACAGTAAAAGCACTTAAGAATCAGCAATCACTCATGGTTTAACTTCATAACCGTGATTTATCCACTCTCCGGTATAAATCTAAATTTCCGTTGTGCCGTTAACGGGACTGCGTAAACACTGTTAATTAGGGTGCTATTAACCCCACGGACTGGATGTCAAACAAACTACTAGATATGATTAACTGCTAGCTTAGAGACTGTCGAGAGACTGTCGAGGTAATATAAATAGATAATTATGAACTAGGAAAATACAAATATTTCATATGATATTGATTTTTGAAGGCAAAACTAGGTTTATTAACAAACATTTATTTTTGATCAAGGAGCGCAGTAATTTTAATTCCGTTTCCTTAGACTTTATTTACCACGATTGGACAAACCAATACCTACTTCATAATAAATACACATTTTCATAATTTCACCCGAGCCTAAAATGATTACCACAAATGCTCATACATAACAACCTATCTGACATTCCTGGCCAGTTTGCCGACGCCATGATTTACCTGGCAAACAACCTTCAAAGCTGTTCAAACACAATTAATTTATATTATCATCCACAAATTTTTAGCGGAGAGGGAAAAAAATATTTTGCTGAATGCCACCATGATAAATAAGTAGGTAAATAATAATTATTATCCTCAACAGCCCTTAGTGATTACCGAGCATTACTGTGGTCATCAATTAGCCTGCTAATCAGAATCCGAAGAGACGTCGTCCAGCAGTGGACATTAGTGGACAGTTACCGTCCGACTCACGTGATCTTTGAGCAGCCATATCCCAAAAGGAGTCTACCCATAGACAAAAACAACATTAAACTTCCCGTCGTCATAAATCCGTGTTGATTTAAAGTCTATTATTTTAGTGGTCCTTTATTGTCTGTGGTTTACTACCTTTTTAATGCTCATTCATTTATTTGGATAGATTAAAAGATGCTGGTTTGTTTGTTCTCGTTTTGTAGATGGGAATATTATTTTTGAGTGTTTCGTTTTGAGGTTGATCTCTTAATTGCTCGGTGTTGTTTGATGTGATTAACATTTGAGTTATTAGACATAGTGAAGTGGGAATAGGTATTGCTTCGTTATTAACGACTAGATATTGCTTGCGGCTTTGCCCGCGTTTTATCTGGATAAAAATAACTTTTGTATATTATGTTCTTTGCCATGGGGAACTTAACTGGATGGTTTATATGCCATTTTGCATGTATCACTAAGAGTCGTTCAGGTTTTTTCATGAAATGGTAACGAATTATCAAATATAGTAGTACTATCGAGTTTAAAACATAGGTATAGATTATAAACGAAACATAATTCAATATAGCGAGTCGAAGCCAAACTAAAATGTTTTCTTCCGCGGGAACCGACGTTGCAAGTAATCAGTATACCTCCTAGTTTTTAATGGTCGGATTTTTTATGAATTAGCACAATTCAATACAAAAAGATATAACTAGAATTGATATGTTTAACGTTAAGCATAACTCAGTTCTAGTTAAATCTTTTAGATAACGAGGAATTCTGCTAGCCAGTGCATGTTCAGGGCTCATGGTCATGGTCAATAAAGTTAAGGTTATATGACTCATCCCATAAATAACAATAAAAATATATACCAACATTAACAATTCTCTATCTTTACAAAGCTTTTAAATAAGTACCTAGAATTTAATGAGACGACTCGGGCATGCCGAGATTATGACATTCGTTTAGTCACCGCACGTGACTTATCACGACATAGCCCTCTGCTGTGCTGACATTTAAAAACGCTAATAAAAGGACGACGTGCTTACATTCCGCCGGGACGTGGACGGGACGTCGCGTGTTTAATGTCAGTCAGTCAGTCAATTACTCGGCTAAATGAGATTGAAGCGCCTCATATTGCTCTCATAGAGTGATATGAAAAGTAGAGTGTGTCACTCGGCCGCAATATTATTTATCCTGACGATTTACACTGAATCCCTCGGTAGGTACCTACATACGCGATTCTTTACCTTAGAATCCTTCATTCAAAATAGCGCCCTCGCCAACTATAATTTTGCTCCCATGTACAATTCAATATCAGAAGTTGTTTGTTTTATCGAAGTTTCCTTGAACGTTATCTTATAAGACTACCGAGGTATTTTGGTTTGATACTTATATGTTCTGAATATGTATGACCCATATTTTCTATTGACGCTAATTATAATCTCAAAAATGTGCGTTTTTGTACTAAGCTCATTCAGGGAATATATAATATAATGATAAAAACACTAAATTGAAAGTGAATATTCCGCTACGTCCTCGTTACGTGAGGTTGTGACGGACCTTGGGTCTGACCATGCCTTATTGGCGCCGATGAACGACCAATTAGGATGTATGGCATAACGAGAACAGCTCTTTTATAGGTCGATAGTGTATTAATGCGAGCAATTAATTGTTTACTGCATTAAAGTCACAGCGAGACACAAACTTTTATTCACTAGGTACTTTACTAATCTCACAAAACTATTTTCCCTAGGTTGCATTTATCATAAATCAAAGTTGGGTATATAATAGAAGTTCCTTATCCGGATGAAGTCTAGGTACTGACGTTATGATATAGTTATGAGTATTTACATTACATTTGTAAATGTAAACCATTTTCTTTCCGACATAGGTCTGAAATTGAGTCGGTACATAGAAAATGGGAATGATGCAAATTTTTAAAAAATAATTGAAAACAAGCGTGAGCATAAGTTTTTGTATTTTGAGATTTTTTGATGATAATTTATTACAATCACTGCTAAATGCTATAATTCAGGAAATCAGTAAACAGCAGATTTGTTTTTATTTCAAAAGGATTAAAAACATAGTTTTTGAAATCAAAGTGAAGCTTCTAGAGTGGCACTTTCACTTTATTCTAATACTTTTGTAAATACAATAACACAATAACAAAAAGTTGTTAAACATCATACACAACAGGTACCTACGTAGGTATTTAAGTATCTGAAGGCCGCTCTCACCAACGTTGGAGTCACTGCTACGTCACGTGTACCCTCCCTCTCCAGCTTGTCAAGTCGTCAGTCAATAAAAGCAATTACGGCTCTTAATCAATCGTCACTGCTTTATTACCGGATAAAATTATACAACTATATTATTATGTACGGAAAAGCAAAATGGAATATGGCTAGATTACTGATGACAATTGTGTTCATAATATTCAAGAAACGATATTCAACAACGTCTTAAACATAATAAAATAAGTTAGACAAACAGACAAATCCGCGTTTTTATTCGGTGTACGGAACCCTGTAATAACAATAATCGATTTTTATCATCACAGCCCAAGCGGTTCCCCATCGTCTTCAAAAACTGGTCTTATAAGCCTCTATCAATTCTGTGAGGAGCGGGTAAGTAGCGAACATTTGAACTCTTTTTCTGGCATTAACCAGCAGCGAATTTCGTTGAGTCAATTGGTCTTGCTGTGAAAGGTTTTAGCAGGTAGCTGGCCTTTCAGCGGCTTAGCTTTGGCCTTGATGACTTTCTATGAGTAACGTTGATTTCGTAGCTTGATTACTTTCTAAGTGACGTTTATAGCTTTGACAGATTAATCCCTCTCAGGTATAAACCTATAGATATACATTAGTCGTACTAGGTCTCAGCTGACAGCCAATTAGACTTACCACTACGTAATGTGAATTGAGATGTAACGTGAAACTCATCCGGTTATTGCCGGTATAATCTAGTTGCCGTAATCTGCCCTGCGGAGGTTATTATAATTGTTTCTACGGGGAGCGGATGAAGGAGGTTAAGGTTACCACGTTGGGAAAACACAAACAAAGCAAATAAATATTTATTATATATTCAAAAAAATATTAAGAAATTCATTTCAGATTGTAATTTTTGCAACTTCAAATATTCAAACATAACTTTTAAAAGGTAACATTGCCTTGCTAAATTTTACATTTAAGTAGGAGCGCGGCCGCATGGCAACCCTGCCGGGGGCGCTCTAATTAACCTTTGTCGACTGTATTGCTAATGCCCGCGGACGGATCCAGTAATCATGGTGCAATTCAAGTGTTTACTCCGTTTTGAATACGACTCTGTGCTCATTCAGCTAAGACCCCACTATTTCCGTTTGTGGCTGTCATAAAAAGCGACTAAAACAAAACTCTACAGTCCAAAGCGAGATGTTTTCATCGGGCTGCCTTGTTTGTCCTAAATGTTTGAAATTCCGAAGTTTAAATAGGCCCTGCTCATTCGCCACTATCATTAAATAGTTCCTTTGGGATATATAAAATAGCCCAGCCTTATTATTGAGTTTGTCAGCTTTGTGTACAAGCCTCATGTCACAATAGATATAGCCTACAGCTGGATGTATGGATTCGAGTTTCGCCATGTTTGTCGCCGGAATCGTCCCGCTGATCGTGTTAAGGAGACACTTTTTCCTATGATATATTTAACAAGCCTCATAGCTCAGGTGGTAGTAATCGCTGCCTTCCTTGCCTAGCCTTCTGCGCTGTAGATTGTGGGTTCGATTCCTACCCAGGACAAACATTTGTGTGATGAATATAGGTGTTTGTTCTGTGTTTGGGTGTTTTATCGTAGATAAGTATGTATTTACAAAAAAAAAGAATTTAAGTATTCTATCCGTAATCTAGTTCCCATATTACAAGCTATGCTTAGTTTGGGGCTAGATGGCGCTGTGTAATGAATGTCCCGTAATATTTTTTTATGAAACATTGTAATTTATTATATTTACTAGTAACTTATTTAGTATCCAGCTTTACCTGCTTTTAGTTTCAGTCAATCTCTGTCTGAAACTAAAAGCTGTCTCGTGTTCGTGAAAATTCCTTGTGTTTTCTCTGTCCTACGCAGAGAACGGAATATACGTTGGTGCTTACAGCGCATAAATAACATACGCTACAAAATGAAACTGGGTAAAAACTTTTATAGTTCTGGCTAACTAAGTATCCTTAAGTATCTTAAGCTTACTATTCTGTCTTAGACTAATTGGAAGAGTTCCTTGTGAGAGGACTCGTCCGGTCTGCCACCACCTATTTCTGCCATCAGGCAGCATTGCTGTGTTTCGGTTTGTAGGTTATGGTTGCCGGTAAAATTACGGGTGAACGGGGCAACACTTATGCCTCAAGTTGACTGGACCAACGCAGTGCAGCGTAGCTCATGTTCTTTGCCGTTATGACCTACGCAGACAAGAGCTGCACTTACCATCAGGTGCTTGCTTGTTCCCATGTCGTATCTCCTGTATCCCGGCTATGAGGAAAGAAGTTCAGTGACTGATTATTTAAATATTTATTCAAATAATCCGCACAACTTCCCCTTAACAGCCATTTCGGATTACGAGTATTGTCGCATACCTCATACAACGACGTCGCGGGCTTTGATCTATGCCACAATACATTTTGATCTTTACTTACATATAACAAAGCTCAATTTTGCATGACATCAATTTTATAGGCTAACCTATCGTTTTGATTTTAAAGCGATTAGTTTCATTGAAAATTAAATCTTAGCCGATTTGTTTAAGGTTGAGTTTTGTTTGTAGGTTGTGAGGAGTGCTTTTGACATGGGCATAATTGGCGAGAAATGGCGATATAGCGAACTGTTGCTGCTGTGTCATTATTTTAGGTTACGACCGTTTTATTTCGGGACATCGCTGGAATAAATGTTTGTTAACACGTTCAGAGCGAGACTTTGTACAGTTTTCAGGTTCTAGACACATCTTCAGCGAGGATTGATAAGCATAAAAATATGTTTGATACTGAAACACCACACCAACCATTTCTTCTAGTTCTCCTTTAGTCCAGTACTTATCTTAGAGAACAAGTATCTAAATGTTCTCGTTGATATAGAGATAAATATATATCAATAAGTACTTAAATTACAATTTTCTTCTTCAATTTATACCTGTATCGAGTGTCCCTTTCTAATCCCTCCATTTCGCGATCTTTTGACCTTCCCTCGTAGCTAGGGAACCGAAACGATTAATTTAATTACAAAAGCAAAAGTAAGATGGTGAGAACAAAAATATGTGCATAATCACCAATTGTTAATGAACAAGAGGCAAATGTAAAAGACAACTTTAAGGATGGCCATTCAGCAAGCTGATGGGAACTTACGACACACAAACACATTTCTATCATAAACAGTAATAAAATAACAGCGTATCTTATGTACATTCAGATTAGTAATATAAACATAAGGCCTATTAGATAATTGAAATCGGACATTATCCGTTCAGCGATTACGTGTTCAGCGTACCTACCGATAGTAATTAATTATTACGTCGGTTTAATGTTTCAGAAATAACATTCGAATCACGACCTCGCCGTGAAGCATCACAAACACCATTTAATGTTCAAAGCATCCGAGGGTCGTTATTTGAATCCTAAATTGACTTAATATCGACCAGCGTTACTTGAAACCTGCGTCGAATGAGCTGACTTGAGATTCCAACATATTATTATTGACTTACTTGAGACTTGCGGATTTTAACTTTTATTATATTGGTAGTACTTCTACTCACGGCTCAATCCTCTTGGTATCTGGATATAAAATAGCTTAGTTTTTATTTCTGATTTCTATTTGTTTCTGATTTAGAACAAAACATGTTCCATTTTATTCCACCCATCCATCATACTGAATAAACGATATTATGAATTTGAATTTAATTCCAGCTCAATCTGTTAATCATTGTGGCGTGAATAACAAACATTCAAACACCGAATTTAGAATTTATAATATGAATGGGATAAGTATTTCCATTACAGCCTCGTAAAATTCTACTGTAGGAAATAGGTTTCCCAAAAAAAGTAATTGGCTACTGGATAAGGCCATAATCTATTACCACGTTTGGTCAGCAGGTTGGTGATGGCAGTATTAGTAGATACCTAAGGGTATGATTTTTCTCCAACCTAGAGAAAAACTACTTTATTGAGATTTTTTGAAATTCTCGCGAAGTTAGGCAGCCTTTAGTTTAGAATTAAGATTAGTTAATGATAGCCCGGTCACCGCGCATCTGTCAATACCAGTGAGTCTCGAGGTCTGGGTAAACTGGTCGTTTGACATCACCGTAAACAATTGCAAGTTGACAGTTTTATTCGACAACACTTTATGACTAGGGCTGTCCGGCTTTTATTATTACCGGCTATTTTCAACCAATACTAGGTAGATATTTACCTTTCCTAACAAAAATAGTTTAAGATAAACTGTAAACGCACGAACCAAAACAAAGTCTGAAGAATTATCGGGAAATCCTGGTAGTGCCGATGAAGAAGTAAACACACACGTTTTCTATTACTTTCTACAATGCATTAATTGATAATGAGTCTAACTCGTTGGGTGCTGAGCAAGTCGACGTTCATGAAGAACACCACCTGTGTTTTTTACAGTACCCTATGAGGCCAGGCTAAAACCACTATGCGAGACCTTTATTGAGTAAATAAAATGTATCAGAACACTTTACGTCTACGACATAGGTACAGGAAGTACCATATATGTATAAAATTTTTTGGTACTTAAGAATTTTCATGTGACATTATTATATTCTTGTAGAAGTCCTAAATTATCCGACTTCTTTTACTTGTCTACCGGAAACTCTAGTGTCTCGTTTATTAAAGGACCAATTCAACTCATTATAGTCTCATAAAAGCGTACATCATCCTGTTTTATTGCTGTCCTTGTCTTTTGCGTAGTTTAGTATGCTCTGTCTCATTTCTGAGGAATTAAGCCGAGTATGCTTTATGAGATTTCGAACTCGAAGGGTGTATTTTAGGAATCGGTAAGGATGACTAGGGATGGGAATGCTGAAATATGTTTGTAGGTCCCTACTGATATCCATGTAAAAACATAAATTTTCCATTGAAAGTATTGGCATACTCTATTCTGTTTGTGTGTATTAAAAGGTGTCCTATCATTTTTTTGCATTTATAAATTTGCATTTAATATTTTTAACTTGGCATAATATTCAATCGAAATCTTATTGAACAGCACTAGTTGATAACTTAAAACCTTATTCGAGGTTTTTTGTTATCGATATTTCTTTTAAAATATTTTTTTTTATCTTTACTTCGATTACAATATTTTTTAATGACTTTTTAATAATTACTAGCCAAACAGACGTGTAATACGTCTTTTTGGCTAGAATTAGTAATTGCTAGAATTTTAACCGCCTCTGTGGTCTAGTGGTTCAACCCACCGATTTCAGATCCAGAGGTCCCGGGTTCGATTCCCATGGGGAGTACAATATATTGGGCTTGGTTTGGTTGGTGGTAGGACTTTGTTTAAGTCCGCCTGGCTAGCTACCACCATCTTACCTAATTCTGTCGCCATAACAACAATCCTAAAATTGTTGTGTTCCGGCATTCAGAGGTAAGATAGCCAGTTCCTCAGTTTGTTGAGGATTCCGGGTGAAGTGCGCCTCCACCTTCGGCTTTATCTCAACTTGTTACCAGGTGAGATGAAGGCCAAGCGCTTACCCGTCGTACAATAAAAAAAAAAAAAAATGTAAATAAATATTTTGTCGAGGACAGTCGAAACTAAATGGGCTGAAAGGGATGAATAGATTTCTACTATCATATATCTCATTGTAAATCTCATGCATGCTCCTGCCTAGAGTTAGACAAGCCAAAGGTCAAGAGCTAACCCATCTTAAATAAAAAAGAGAGATAAAAAATGGTAATGATAAATTAATTTGCTTGTTTTACCATTTATTGTTGACCGCACATCGGATACCAGCAGTAATGTACGCACAGGGAGGAAGTGTGTGTCTGTGTGTCGCGTGGTACGAACACGCTGGATTCCGCTCGGCTAATTAAAATAAGTGAACGCTGAACTATCCTGAACCCGGGTTGGGCCAGTGTACACTGGATGGTGAGAGAGGGAAATCGTATTTTCAATTGCCGTGGTGGGTCCGAAAAAGTAGACAATAGTAGCTGCCTCTTTCACTCACATCGTACAAGGCCACTGATGTCTACTGGGTTGTAAGCGAGTTGGCAGATTCTGGGACGGCTCGCTCCAATGTAAACCTTATCCTTGTCCAGGCAAGCATCGAGGTCATTCATAGAAATTAATATAGATATAGGATAAGGAATGGATCTCGTTGCCCTCGTCTGTTTTTCCGCACCAGTCTTACATCAGGCAATCTGACATTAACTTTGATTGGACACCCTCAGAGGCTATGACAGGAAACCAATTGAAGCCTTCGGTTCTTATAATAAGGGGATAGATATAAGATGTTCTTTAAAGTCTCGTAATCCTCATAATTGAGCAGTCAGTCCGAGGCCTAACCCTCGCTCGATGTCCCGTTGCGTTAATTGCGCTCTTCCTCCGATCGGGTTTCTAGCGATCTCCGCTGAACACGGATATAGCGACTTCAATCATAAATAGCGACTTCAATTACACTCATATTCTATATCTAAGTATTTAAAGATAGCCGTAGGTAGTGCTGCGCTGAACGAGGTCAATATGCATGTAGATCTACTTACTTACAACTGCATTCGCTCGAGAGGACGTTAAAGAAAATGTATCAAAACTATAGCAGCGCCTCTAGCGTAAAGAATCCCCATCTACCTACTAATTTTGTCCGCACAAAGTCATCTTCTACAATAATAACTACAGAAAATTGCATTAAAGTAAACCTATCACTTAAAAAATACTGAGATAAGCCTTGCATGTTATTCTTATTATAAAAAGTACGGTAAATTAACGCAAAAAAGTATCGTTGCTTTTCTTTTAAGATGTTGCAGAATATGAATAATCAAGTTCAAAGTTCTTTCAAAGTAAAAAATAAAGTAATAACATATACCTACACACATTAAAAAAGTGCTATTTCAATTATTTGGTTTTGGTTTAGACCAGCAGTAGGAAAACAGGTTAAATATTATGTATTAAGCCATCAAGTGTTCCCTTGCTCAACACTAAACTGATATTTTGTGATTATTTTCAATTTGTTCAATTTGTTGGTGTAGGTAACTGAATAAATGAATACAATAAATATAATGCTGGGCAGAGGAAAAGTTCGCAAAAAAAATAAAGAATAACCCTACGCGTACCCATAGATACCTAATTTTTACCCTGAGATCACTGGAACATTGCGTTAGTTAATTCATTTGTCAAACCGAAAAAATAAACCAACGATGAAAAGGCTTAAAACACGAATTATTCTCCGAACTATTCCAACTCGACACATTTTCACAACACGGATTCCAAAACACAAAATTACAAGAAAAGTGCTAATACCAGATTCGTCGGAAAGCGAGGCGAGTATAATCTGTAGTATAATCGAGGTGACAGTTGACACTGACAGCTCGGTAATGTGGCGCGCTGTCACTGAGTGAGTTATGGCGGTGGCGGGATTTTCTGTCTTCTATGTGGAAAAAGTTACATAAAGTGGTGACATGTTAAGTATATTTAGTGTTTATTAATTCAGAAAACCTAACCTAAGCTGTTGCTTTTGTGAGATCCCTTAGTCGGCTTTTACGACACCTTCGAGCTGATTTAGGCCGATTATTTATCCATAAATGTTATATGAGTGTGTGAGGCTATATGGTACTTACATATATCAGTTAGTTAAATACTTACCTACCTACTATGGTACTAATGTAATAATAATTTATTCATAAAATAAATCCTACCCTAAAATGATACGAATAATGATAAAATTTCTTTATCGTTTTTCACCAATACACTGTCTCATCAAACAAACATAGACATAATGAATACCGATACCTACACCTGAAATATAGTCATGTTACAAACGTCGTATTCGTATCTCGTGCAGAACCTTCAATCTGTCGACACGTTATTGTTTACACTTCACGTTTTACTAACATTTTTTGTAGGAACTAGGAATTCTTTTCAAATCTGATTGATATGACTGATACCTATATGATTACCAGACATTCGTTTCACACAGCACCATTTAGTCCCAAATTAAGCAAAGCTTGTAACATGACTTCGGATAGATGATACACACAGAACTAACAACTATATTTTGCTCAATAATGTTTGTCCTGGGTGGGAATTGAACCCACAACTTACAGTGCAGAAGGCCAATCTACTCCAGCTTAGCTGTGAGGCTTGTTTGTTATATAATTCTAGTAATAGGTATAGATTCGATATTGACGACATGTGATTCGTCAATAACAATAGAATTTACTTTCGGTTGTATCCTGGACAGAGATGGATAGATTTAGCTTGGCGACTAATTTACTTTTAACGTCTACCGAGGTAGATATTCTCTCTTTTTCCTTAGGTAGGTACTTATATATTTTAATATATATTAGCACGTGAGAACATCACATTGTACGCATGTAGGCACGGTTTACATTTGAGCTCACTTTATTACCAAAGTAACAGTGAACTTTTAATACTTCGTCTTACTTCTCAAATTCCCTCATATTAGAAAAACCCCGAATTTTTATTAAACGTGAAGGAGAAATGTCCAGGATTTGGTGGAGATTTATACAAATGTTTGATCGTATCGAGGTGACAGCCGACATGAGAATTCCCGCTCTCAAACACATTAATAAACTTGTTTAATGTTTTGGATCTTTTGCAATCATGTGAAATATGTGAAAACAAATCGTTGTTTCTTGTGTTGTGGTTTAATTTAAGATACCTATGATAGACTGCAGCTTCGTTCCCATTACCATATACTTAGGTTTAATATCTTTTTACGTTTGATGAATTGATAAAAAAATTGGAAACCATACAATAAGAAAACAATTTAAAAGAGCCAAATGATCAAAACAATTCAACACTACCGTGCATTCAATATGGCGGCTCTAGAAGCCAAAGTAACAAACGAATGTTTGTAATAAGTAAAGACATGTTTATTTGAGAGAGCTTCTCTTTTTTGTCTTTGTTTCAGCAGCATTTTTAATAGGAAAATTATAAACTCTAACAGAAGGAAGCTTACGTGTAAGTAAATATGTTTTTTTTAAATGTACGACGGGTAAGCACTTGGCCTTTATCTCACCTGGTTACAAGTTGAGATAAGGCCAAAGATGGAGGCGCAATTCACCCGGAATCCTCAACAAACTGAGGAACTGGCTATCTTACCTCTAAATGCCGGAACACAACAACTTTAGAATTGTTATTATGGCGACAGAATTAGGTAAGATGGTGGTAGCTAGCCAGGCGGACTTCAACAAAGTCGTACCACCAACCAAACCAAGCACAATATATTGTACTCCCCATGGGGATAAAACCCGGGACCTTCGGATCTGAAATCGGTGGGTTGAACCACTAGACCACAGAGGCGGTTAATGTAGAGCTCTAACTCACCAAAGAGAGGGGGGTAAAACCGACGTCCCTTATTAGGGTTTATGTTCATTGTCCCCGGTAGCTCATCTGACTCCAGCCAGCCCAGTTCCGCAAAGTTTTGGAGCAGGACCTTTGGTTGATGTAACATTGCCCCAAACAGCCCACGGATGAGTTTGATGATGGATGGAACTTTAAGCTTAACTATTGAGGTTCTGCCGTCCAGATTTTGTCCTAGCTTAGTCTGTGGCTGTGCAGCGCGACGTAACGAGCTCCTCTGTTTCTTCCTCTTGCATGTATCTCTCACATGTGTTTAGTATGCAAAGCAGTTTTAGTATATATAGATTATATTTTGAATTATTCAAATAGGACATATGATTCAAAAGATATCATGAATTCCTATACCGTAAAGCTCATTGGATTTGTAACGTCGTACTATATTCCCCACATGCATTATTTTCCTACTTGTAGATAACATTTGCCGTAACACCACACTGGGCTGGCCATTATGATAGTGATAAACTATGAAAAACTTTGCGCAAGTGCAACTGCACGGGGTCAGCTGTCACTGTAAGTGTACCACAATTTAAAAAACTAACTTACAGAAGACAGCGCCAAAACCTACGCCTAATTAATTTTAATGGCTCCTACATTTAACCTTTTCTTTTTACCTTATTCAAATAGAATAATTGGGAACATTCGCCATTTTTTGTCTCAAAACTTCGTCACAAAAACGGCAGTAATAAGTAACAAAAGGCCTCCCCTACCTTGTAATTGATCTCTAGCCACCCCTCAGGCGATGCCGCGCGATGATAGCACACGTAGCGCCTTTCTTAAAACGATGAGTCGCCATTTTACCAGGAAATTGGTGTATTTTGCTGAATGCCGATTATGACATTCAGTAATAGTACCTACTTATTAAATAAGTATAAGAACATACTTGGCTGTGTAGCTGACTGAGTGACAATCAACGCACAGTCCAAACGAGGACAGAGTCCCAAAGGGACACTAAGAGAGAGTTTAAAGTCTCCCTAAGTAAAATCTTTGTATATTTGTTCTTACAAAGCTGTTTGTTAAATTAGTTCCAACCAACAAAGGAGGTTAGTTTGAAAAGAAAGAAAGAAAGAAAGAAAATTCATTTATTTGAGGCATAGAAATGCATCAAATTGGCGTTCGACTCAGCAATATGCTGAGTTTATTTGGTTGCTAGTTGTAGTTACAAATAACTATCGCTGCAGTGTGTATGGTCATCCAAAAGATTATGAATTTGGCGCAGCAGTGTACGTAGCTTACACACACTGAAATGAATTAATTGTCATTCATATTTAATAGACATTCTTTTGATTTGGGGAAATTCCTACGAAGAAAACACAAGAGAACTCAACAATATCAGATATTTAGGGTTCCGTACACAATAGTTGGTAACGGGTCCCTATAACTAAGCCTCCGCTGTCTATCTACACTAACCGTAAAAGGTAGACAGTTGACTTTTTCATAATGTGTATTTTTGTAGCTACTATAGCAAATAAGATAACGGTCAAGTGCGAGTTGGATTCGAGTGGAGAGCCTTCCGCCCTAGGTATACGATCGATTTCCATACAATTTGAAGACCTACGAAGTACTGTAATTTTTTCAAATGTTATGTTTTATAGCTTCGGATATAAGCTAGGGGGTGGATATTGTATGTATTATTGAATGGGTAAATATTGTCTATTTTGTTAAATGAAACATTTCATTTGATATGCAATACGATGCTATGTGGCGAATATATTGTTATTTTATTTCACTTTATCCCCAAAATCAATGTTAAGACCGGAATTCACTTATATACGCTACTTGTGTATGATAACGTCACCAACTTCTATGTAGCACTGGATGTGTTACAGAGAACATGGGGTGTGATATTACAAAATAAATAAATATTACAGGACATTAATATTACACAACGAGGAACCCTCGGTGTGCTCTATTATTTTAGTAATAATACAATTTACTTGTACTTTACATAGTTTGTTCCTTAGGAAAGGGTTTCTTGAACAAATACTTGACTTATTCACAGCGATTGTTGAAATGCCAACTGTTCGCAACTGTACTCTTGAACTAAACCTTACATTGACAAATTCAAATTCACGCAATTTACAACTTTATTCAAAGTTAATAAGGTTAATTATGATATTGCTATAATAATATTATTCTACTGCTTTTTTTAGTATGATATTGAATCTTGAGTAATAAAGTTAGGGTGCAAAATCGATTGTAGAGTAGATACGATGTTTCAGTTTTCCCTGAGGGATGGTTCATCCCTTGTCGTGTTTTGTTAATTAGAGTTATATTAATTAAGTATAGATAATAAAACGTTGTGCAAATTAAAGGGATATTATTTTTCTGTGGCTTTTTGGTGGTGCTATTTTATTTTGATTGGTGAATTAAATTACAACGCTTGTGTTATGAAGAGTTAACAAAAAAAAACTGATAGTCTGACTACGGACAATATTTTATTTATTTATTTATACTTTATTAAACACACAATTTTTATTAGCATACAAACAAAGATTTAAAAAAAGTATGGCAAAGGCGAGCTTAGTCCTAAAAAGCGTTCTATATATAACTATATACGAACGAGTATATATATATATATATACTCGTTCTCTTCCAACATGTGGAGAGAAACAAGCTGAAATAGAAGGCAAGAGTGTACAACATTAATAAATAATATACCTAACATAATACTATAAACTTAATTATGTTATACAAATAATAATACTGTTGATATATACCTACATATCTTATTATACATACATAGACTCACGTCTGTTTCGCAAAGGGGTAGAGACGACGGATATTCATTTACTATGCTCCTTGCACACCTCTTATTATACATATATCTATGTATATAAAATTCAAAGTCCTGACTGACTGACTGACTAATATCAACGCACAGCCTAAATCGCTGATCCTAAAGACACAAAATTCCAAATTTGGAAAAATTTACACCCTCCAGGGTGTGTGTTCTTTGTGATGTGTAGGTATCCACTAAGAAAGGGTTTCACAAAATACCACCCCTAAGGGGGTCAAATTGGCGTCTAAAGTTTGAAGGGAAATATTGCATATACGAAATCGTAAATGATAGACGTTTGTAAATTCGTATGTTGATTGCCCATTTGTAATAAGCAATATCATATTTTAGGGTTTTTTTTTCTTCTAGGGTTTAAAGAAACCTTGAAATCTTTAAAGTGCTATATATAAACCGTAACAGGTAGCAGGTTAAAATTTTCAGAGGATAAGTTTTATCACACCGAATAACCTGAAAAATAATAAAAATATTACAAAACATTTCATAAGGGGTTCCCATTCAAGAAACGTTTTTATAAATTGATATATATTAGCTCTGTCGTTAAAATGGTAATATTTATCAATTTCTGACTTAGTGTGAACCTACCTTTAAGGTAAGCGCTATATTCACACTACCAATAAATTATAAAAATAGCCAAGCGTGAGCAGAACTAACAGCAAAATAACCTGTATTTTTTTGCCTGGAAATGTGGGTCAAAACCTTCGTTGTGCGTTACAATAGCGAGAAAAGGACATAGCGGGCTGAATAACGTAGCGTTAAATGGAAAGAAAAGTCTCGACTGACTGGCTAAATTCAACTAGATGCAATTTCAGCTTAAACCGCTGGTCCTAGAAACATGCAATTTGGAGGGTGTGTTCTCTGTGATGTGTACGTATACTTTAAGAATGGGTTTTTCAAAATTCCACCTCTAACGGAGTGTTGGGTTGAGTTTTCCTTGAAACTTATTATTTTTTGGGTCGATAGATTCGAAAATTGGTATACATTCTCTTTAAAATTATGATACACGTGTATCACAGTTTTTCCAAAACCATCCCGACCGCGTTCAAAGTCCAGGCTGACTTCCTGACAGACTTTTTAAGGCTAACTTGCACAGCCTAGAACACAGACGGCGGGTTGCCAGGCTGTCTGTGTACTATAAATACTACTTCGGCGAGTGTGCGCACGATATTTGACCTAGTCCCTCCATCCCCTTTCCACCACCGGACTACCCGTACCTTGTAAATGTTCCATTGTGCCGAACACATCGTTTCGCCTCTACCTTTATCATTAATAGTGGTAAAGAATGGAATTCCTTGCCTTCGTCTGTTTTTCCGCACGAGTACAATCTTGGAGTCTTCAAGTCCAGAGTAAATAGGTTCCTTTTAGGCAAGCGTGCTTCTTAGCGTCTTAGGCCACATCTTTACTTGTTTTACATGTAAGCTGGTGGTCAAACGCTTGACTATCACCAAAAAAAAAACTGATATATTAACACAGAGCCTAAACCAGCGGTTTTACTGACTTTAAACATAGAGTGTGTTAAGGGTTATTAAGAATTAAAAATTAATAAAGAGTAGGCGGTCCAATATTTAAGAAATTATTGAACTGTTACAAGAAGCCGGTTGAAATTTTCAGACCAATATTTCTGACAAATATAAAATCAAAAATTAAAAATAAAAGGGGGTTCCCAAACAAGAAACGATTTTATAAGTTGTTATTTCCTACCTAAATCAAAGTTAGTGTAAACATTTGAGGTAAATAAATACTAAACACTGGCCAAGCATAAGTTGGACCCGCGCTACCACTTCATAAAATCTAAATTATTTGCCTAGAAATATGGGTTGGTACCCTCGATGTGGGTGACAGAACCGCATTTGACTGGTCTGACAATTTAGGCACAGCCTCTTTAAATTTTATATATTTCGAAATCCCAGTCTATCTCTACTTGCGCCAATGTTAAAAACCATTACGTGGACGAAGTCGCGAGCATAAGCTAGTCATATTAATAAAATACATACATGCAATAATCTATAAGGAGAGGTAGTGCCCTTTAACTCTGTTCTTGAAGAAGGCACGCGAGAGATCAGCGCGGATATCGTGGGGGACTTCCACAACCTGACTGAGTTCTCAGTAGGTATGTGAACCAACATAGCAACTTGCAGAGACAAAGTGAAGTGAAGAGTGTATAGAGACAATATGATCCATATTTTGGTTTTTTATTGTCTTGGGCACAATGTTAGCAGGCATGATTAAATTAATTGAAATAAGACTACAAAATACGAGTAGTACATTAATTTGACATATATAACGGTAGGTAGTTACATAAAAAGTAGGTATAGACAATCTAATCTTCAAAGAAAACAGCACCGCCTGAATTTTGAAGACATCGAAGACTTTAGTCTGCAGAAAAGCTTCAGTTCAGAAGTGTATTTATGTGAGTAGGTACGGCCAACAATGTGACATAAATATAGTTATTTCCTACGGTTTTATCTGCATACAATTGTGGGAACTAAAACATCAGACTCACGACTTTTTTCCCTTTTAAGGATTCACCTCTGATCTTTACAGAGCGTGGATCTTACGAGGATCACTTGGGGGTAGTCAGAGGCATACATACGTACATCACTTACCCACCATCTGCAAGTAGCTGGGATTAAATACATGACAGGTTGCTATCCCACCGAGACACAGGCTATTTATCGCATTTATGGCAGGCTTTTATCGGATTTTTGTTCATCTGGTTCTATCTACTCTTGATTTGACCTTGCCGTCAGAGGGCCTTGGCCAGAGCGTGTGCAAAAACTGAAAATTCCACGGGTCCATGACGTCATTTGATAATCCACAACCTCCGGACAGGCAGGCAGTCCCATACCCATTTGGCTAAACAGCTGTTGAACATGGAAATTAACAAATACCATGTTCCATTGCACAAAATATTTGAGATTATCATTATTTTACATTACCGATTTCAAAAGGAATTGTATTTCATGAAATCTGAATGATTATGACATATTACCTGAAAAATCTTAAATGCACCGGGGTCAAGTGCGAGTCGTACACTCCGAGAGTTCATCCTTATATTTCAAAGCAAAATATGCGGGTTTTTAAGAAGTTTTGAGGCTGTAGGGGTGTATTAAGATAGGATTTTGGGAAATTTACACGGGATGATGGGAGCAAAAAACCAGTTGTTTTACTAGTTTGTAAAAGTTAGGTATAGTAGGTAGTTTGTAAAATAAGAAGGTGTTCTGAATTAGAGATAGATGCAACACTTATATATACGTAGGCTAGTTAGCTAGTCACGGCATGTAGGTACCCAATCACCTATTTGTATGTATATGCCGACCACATGGCAATCAGATGAATGCGGTTAGCCAGCACACCACACAGTCAATAGGTACATAACTCTCAATATATTGCTAAATACCCACTCAGTAATTTGTACCTATACCTATATAGAACTATCTAATACCTACATACTTCCTAGACAGAAGGTAAGAATGGCGTTTGGTGGAGGAAGCTCATGCTCAACAGTTTGCCATAAAAGCAGTCAATCCTTGTTTTTGAAGTTGGTCTGGAATAATATATACCTATCCCTAAATGTGATTGTGACCGAAAAATATTGCACATAATCTAGAACGAAACTAAGTGTCGTTTTTGTGTACTTATTGATGGTGGAAATATGAACTATAAACTTATCATCATTGCTTCAGTATCCCTTATTTTTTTTCACCTGCTTTGATACAGGCGTATAGACCTAGGTACAATTTGGATATTTTCTGTTGCCATTAATACGTTATCAAAGATAGAAATAAACGTTTCGTAAATTTATAAAAGTGCCAATTGTGATTCGTTAATTTAAAAAGCAAACTACAGGAGCTGGGAGGCGCAACAACGGATGTACAGTTTGTACAGTCGACGACAATTAAGCAGAGAGTGGGGTCTAATTGTCTCCGGCGGGCTTCACAGGGCGAGTACTGACGAGTGCACAAGTGCTAAACTAATTGACGTATCATTTGTGAATAGGAAAACTGCGAATAAAACAACGTACAAAATGAGATGGATAGTATGAACATTTACAAAATAATTAAGGCAAAAACCCACGCTTGATAAATTAGCTAAATTGGTAAATTTGTTAAATTCGTAAAAATATTATTTTATGTATTACTATATAATGTCAAGAACATTCACACAAAAAAATCTAGTATTTTTTTAAAATGAGTAAAGTACTTAAATGAATGATGTTGTTGCCTGTAGCATATCAAAATAAAAATAAAACTTAGTTTTTTTTTAACTTTGTAACGCAGCTGGCTTGTTTTGCGAAGAACCTACAGATATTGTGGTTTCTGGTCGAATAACGCTCCAACGAAGCCTCGAAATAAGTTATTCAACAAGTTGGGTGCTGAAGACGCGCCACGTCGTTGCGTCGTCGAACATATATACCGTATGTGTTTCTTAGCACCCATTGAGCTAAATACTTTTACGTTACAGTGGGTAAATTATTTCTTAACTTTTTAAACAGTTATAGAAGAAAATTTACATGTCAAAAGTTTAAAGTCCCAATCTCATTTATATATTTCTTTATTGTTCGATGTACTTGGCCTTCATTACACCAAATATTAAGTCATGATAAGGCCGAAGGTAGAAGCGCTCTTCACCCGGAATTTCAACAAACTGAGGAACCGAATATTTAACCTTTAAATGCCGGAACACAACAATTTAAGAATTGTTGCTATGGCGACAAAATTACGTAAGATGGTGGTAGCTAGCCAGGCGGACTTTAACAAAGGCCTACCACCAATCAAGCCAAGCACAATATTTTACTCCCCCTGGGGATCGAACCCGGGACCTCTGGATCTGATACCGGTAGACGAACCACTAGACCACAGAGGCCGTTCAGACTTTAAAGCTTTATCGTATTACTAAATTAAATTTATAGTAAATTAAAGCGTAGTAGAGTATAGCCAACTTAAAACCAATCCTGATATGGAAAACAGCATTAACATAATTCACGAAGTAAACCCAAGTAGGTATCAATGTACGAACAATTAAATCCCATTTAAATGAATGTTCCACCCATTTGAATAAATGTAAAAATCGTTGCCACCCGGGAACATGAAAGGCAATGCCGCAGCTAATTAAAGACGTTTTAAAATTAATTTATGCTGTTGGCTTTTGTCGCCGACTGTACAGTACGTGCGATCAATTAAGGCGCGTGTCGGGACATTTTTATGCAAATGTCCTGAAGGCTAGGGCTGGCACACAGCTTCCTTAACTTTAATATCATTGGTGAGGTGGAGAAATCGCTATCTCTCTTAAGGTCTATCTCTACCAATATAACTCATCCACACCAATTTACCACTCTTCTCGATACATAGTTTTCATCCCACCTCATAACATTGAAAAATTAACTATAACACTACCAATAAAAGCTACTCTAAAAATATGATTTCCCTAAAAATAGAAGCTTCTTAATCGATTTGTAACAATCCACGTGGAATTTAGAAATGTAGAAAGATAGGTAAGTGATTGTCGTCTTATACACCTTGCACTTGATACACCATAGTTTCGATCAAACTGTATGACATACAAAATGTCACATAGAATCAGGATTTATTTATTTGCTATTAGGTAGGTACACAGTTAAAAATATCATACGAAATAACACAAAGCTCAAATAACCAATGTAACCATGGATAATAACACAAATAGAAAATGACGTAGGTAAAATGCATCCATTAAGAGTTAGTGTCAGCCCTACCGCCAGCGCCGGTGGTCCCGCCTTAGGGTTCCGTAGGATATCACGTCGGCGATTGGTATCGCACGACGTAGGATGCGATGCCATCGCCGATTGCGAGACACCGTTTATATTCTGCATAAACATATCAACAAAAATAGTTTTCTCAGTAAACTGTTCTACTGAGATTTACTTTGATCTCAGTTTTAAAACAAATTAGTTTTATTATGTTGGCGGATTTTTTTTGAATATTTTATCTGTGTTTCGTACCTACTAGGTTGTGGGTACATAAAAGCGTGGCATTTATATCATGAAAAAACACGATTATATATCAAAGCAATTATCAGTCGTCCATTTTTTTTAACACTGGTAGGTATACCTACTGTTTGGTGAACAGGAGTGAACAGTTTGCTATCAGGACAGGAATGCTATCTATATCGCAGATCTCACTCGTCCCCGCCGTACAATTGACTTTATCAATGCTTCAGTTCCTCAAAGGTCAACAGCTTACACATCATTTCCATAAAAAAACAATTTGACAAGATTTATCACGTGACGTAGCGTTCGTGACTATTTAATTAGATACAAAAATCTGTGTTTAAAACCGTAAAGTACATAATAAAACTCAAATAAAAATCATCAACACGGAACAAGAAACAATTTAATATCGACCAACCAAACCTGTTAGCCGCCATCTACCTCTCTTCGGTCCACCGGACCCCACTAACATTTCGATACGAAATCAGCATTATAACTAGTTTACAAGAAAATTATTCGAAATAAACCACGCCTATTGAGAAACTGCCAAATTATTCCGCCAGCCAATGGGCGCGCGTTCTCCAGCCTACCGAGATTACAGCTAGCCAATCGACGCTCTGCGCCCGCGCATTTTCCTTTTGCCATTTCAATGGACAGTCTAATTGCTTGTTTTGCTTGGCCGGTCCATTGACGAAATGTATTTATATTTAATGAGCTTCAAATGCGCCTGATTTATGTTCGATTCGTAGTGGAAGTAGCTCAGAAGGGCTGATTTACTGCGGTCCCAGCGTTTGATTTCTCGCTAAATTGCGTTTTGATGCCGTCTCATTTCAAATGCTAATTACTTTAAAATATTACTGGACATTTTACATAGCGCCATCTAGCACAACCCCAAATATAATGTTGAGAACAAGTATTTACAAGCAAAACCATTTCCTCCCTTATATATCTGTATAAGTAAATTATTTATGAAGGACTTCATCTGGTGACTTACCAAAACCACCTTACAGATAAAAAACAACTTTAGTGCGATCATTAATCCACCTGCCAAGCGTGGTTTTTATTGCAGGAGGTCGATCCATCTGTGGATAATATGGGACGTCCATGATTCAGTTTTTTTTTGTCGTTAAAGATTCAACAAAGTCTTGAAAATCTACGATTTGCCCGTTTCTTTACGTGAACCCGTGAACACCTGTAAAATGCACTGATAAATATAATTTCAGTTGATTCGTCCGTTTCGAATTCCTTTGATGGTAGGTAGGTACGATGCGATGCGATAGGTAGGTATACCTACACGGTATGTATGCGGAGTGTTCTCATCGTGGTGCACTCACTCTCCAAACGCCTATTTATACCGGCAATGGCTCATCGCTAATGGCCGATTTATCTAAGTACCCGCAAAGTGGCGTTTTATTTAATAGAGTTTAAATATAAATTGGTTTGATGCCAAACTTCGTGGGTGCGATGCCAAAACTAGATGCACGGACCAGATCACACTTGACGAATCGGGATGGCAAGATGGCTGAAGCGACAATAACTATTGTATCTTTGAACTCAAACATTGCTGCAATTATATCTTTAACTGGATTGTTTTAATAATCCTAAATCATCGTATAAATTAATGAAAATACTTCATTGTGCACCTTCAATAAAAATACTGAGTTACTTCAATGGGCGGTCTTATCTCTTAGTAATATCTTCCAATAGATAAGAAATTTATCGATGGTGTTTATTATACAGAGAGTATTTTTGAAATGAACAGGGTCTTTGCACCACTAACCTACTCCAACGGTAGGAAAATGTTCAAAGAATAACCAAAAGTAATATACAAATGTTATACCTAATGACACAAAAATTCACACACGGGACTCGAACCCGCATCTTTTGGACCGCGATTTGGAGGGTCGACGGCTTGTCCCGGGTCATTTTTGTTCTGGCCGTGTATTGACTCAGCATATTTAATTTAGGCATCCAGATTGCTTCTCAGCTTACCTACACGGAGAAAGAAAGGAATGAATTTAGTGATTTTAAGTTTTTAGGAATCCGAGCCAAATATTAGCCGATTCCAGATTATTTGGTAGATCTTTGTGCTGCATCTGCAGGTTTCAAGTGGCTCCCTGGTGCCGGTGCCTTGATGGCGTCAGCTTTCCACCGTCTCGGATCATAGTAGGTATGCTATCTCACAGATATCCGCGCATTTTTATATCTTCTTTTGAACGCAATTTGATTAAGATGTTTACTCTATGTAATGTACGCGCGATATGGATTTCTAAACAACACGTGACCTTCGGCATTACTTTTGGTATATCTAACAATATTTAAAATGTCGTGTTTAGATTTTCCGTATCGGTGTCGTAACCATCGACGAAAATGGTTTGAAATTGTAAATAAGCGTCCTGCTGGCTTTAAAATTGGTGAGTTTTGCTTGAATCATCCCACGTGGCAGGTGGTTTGAATCGGACGGTTTAGACACACTACCTCCGATCGGAGAAGCTGCTGCCTGTATTCAGGTAGTCCGCTGTTAGTTCCGGTGGTTTCTCGGGTGAACTCGCTGGCTTTTGCTAAAGAGAGCCAGTGCCTTCTGAGAAACTCCTCGCTCTGTCATCGATTTACGCTCATCCTAGCTTTGGCCTAAAGCTAGACAAGTCAAGAAAAAAGTCCCACATTTTTTTATGTGGTTTATTGTATGTAATTGTACGAGATCGGCGGCCTGTGTTGTGGGATCGATTCGCCACGGCTTTCTTAAACATCCGGCGTGTAACATTGATTCTAATAATTTTTGAAGTAATATAATAGTTAAAATAATAGTTCAGTTATATCCAAATTCAAACTTGTATCTACTTAATTCGTAGCCCCGAGCCCCGAGCCCCGAGCCCCGAGCCCCGAGTGCTTCCACTTTGAGGTTGTCAGTCGGCGAGTAGCAACTTCACTCGTTTTATTTGTCTGTTCCGGTGAAACTGAGGCTCTGGGGATGTGGAATGTCTTATTTTGATACATTTCATAGCACACTTGACTATTGGGGTTAGATGACACTGTGTAGGTTATTTCTGTATCCAGTTATTGTTTATCTTTCAATGATTTATTGATCGCTTGATAATTAAACTTGATGGTATATTCGCTTGGATTTCTTTCATTGTACGATGGAGTCACAAGTGTCAAGTTCTGATAAAACCGAAGGTGGAAAGGAAGCGCACTTCTATTCTATTCTTCTATTGCTTGTTTAGTGGATCTTAGAGTCTCAACTAACAATATTTATATTTTGTTTTTATTAGGTACCTTTGTGACTTTTCCAGGAAAATAAATAATTCCTTCTCCACTGAAGAGCCCTGTAGTAACAAAAAAACCTAGCCAGTTTACTAAACGAATTTTACATTTAACTTCACCACAAAGCATGGACATTCTACGTCTAAAAGACTCCAAGAAAAAAGCTGAAACAGAAAAGAAGAAATCTAAAGTAGAAGGAAAAGCAAAAGGCAAAGAGAATACGACGGTTAAGAAGAATAATAAAGCTACACCTGGACTGAAAGTTAAGAGCAGGAGTCAGTAAAGAGACTGGCACTGCATTTTTAGCTCAGAAAAAAATGTACACCCGCCAACAGAAGACTGGATTCAGTGCAGTGCATGTGAAGAACGGTGCCATGGAGGAGGTGCCAAAGGACCATACACTTGTGATTTATGTGCCAATAATGATAACTGATCTCAGAATTAAGATACTCATTGTTTTTATATAGATTATTTTGTAATTGTTTTCGTTTCTATTTGATTTTATGGTACATAACTGTTTGATCCGATTAGCCCCCGAATTTGGGGCGAATCGGATTTTTTCAAGTTTTTTTTTTTGTGAAAGGAAAGATTTAAGTTTTTTTATAAAATATTATTACGTGTAGGTATCTACAATAAAGACTGATTGTTGTCTAATGAATAAATGTAACTAACTTTAAACAGAAGTTGCTTTTTTTTAACCTTAAAGTCAAAATGATCTGAATCGCCTCGGTCTACCCTACTGTGATAATTAAAATGGAATAATATATATGAATCTAAATCTATTTCCTCGGACGACCCTGTGAGAATATAATCGATTTGTAGGTATTTCAGTAAAACCGAGCTTAATTTAGGTGACGGAAATATAGATATTGAAATATGAAGCAGGCAGCCGTACTATCGTTCGCCGCGGTTTGAATCAATACCAGTTGTTGCTGCGATGGACTCGATTCAAGCCACTGCCGCAACTTCTGGCTGTGTTTGTTTGACAGCCAGTCGTAGAAATTTAAAAATTTCACGGTAGCCTCTTTGTTGAATAGGGGTGCTCAAAAAAGGGAAAAAAGTACTACGCTAACCGTTTCTTCTTACCTACCTATTTATATAGTTTATAAGTTTACGTGGATAAATAAATGTGTCTTTCTTTTTTACCATAATGTTTTAGCCTACTATGTTTTATGCCTTGCGCTATTGTGCTTAATGTATCAACGCCTAGTATTTTTATGTACCTTTCTAACTGTCCATGCAGTGTGTGTTGGTAAACACATTGTTACCTTTACATTTTACTGCTCCTGCCGAAGCACATCGTCACGCAATTCGCTTCGTTCCGTCAGAGCCTTCAATAAGATATTTCTGGGAAAGCTCGCTCCACCGTAGACCTCAACTTCATCTAGGTATAGCCCAAATGATACCTACTAAAGCTCAAGAGGTTACCATTTAATTTTTTTGGCCCACAGACAGTTTCAGCCTAATGTTGAGACCAAAGAAAACAATAAGCAATAAACAAAAGCTGTAACAAAGATATCTGTCTATATAAAACATTTATCACTTCCTTTTTTATACTATCTTTATCAAATTACTCTAGTTCTGTAGTCACTGGTGTTGGGACAAAATGGCATCGACTATCGATAATTCCGTAAGTTCATAGACAAACGGAAATGCTCAATAATTCACAGCTAATAGGCATGCGTCACTGATAGGGCAAATTAATCACACGTATGGATTAAATTAAACTCCCATTCGGGTGTAATGAACGCTAATGAGATGTTATAATGGAAATCATCGGGTGGAAGTAATTTCAAACTTGTTTGTTCAGTTTGTAGGAATTTACGTTTAACACATATACTAGAGAATCCCTCCAGCTTCACTTGCAAATTGCAAAGGACACTTCGACTTGGAGCACTATCATATTAATGTTTTGAAATGGAAGCTCGTCTTTATATTGGATTACATAGAAAACTTATGAATTGTTATTTTCTGTGGTTTCCTCCATCGCAGCGAAATAAAATAAACCTACACTTAAAAGCTTAATCAGAATCAGAAGTCGTTAATTGCGATACAAAGGTCAGGTTAAAAGTTCTTAAAACCATAATGAATGTCCATATAGTAATATTTAAAAGCTTCCTACTATAAGATAAATAAATCATTATTAATGGATATTTTACAATGAGCTGTGTGGCCAAGTGGATACGGGCCCGCCCTTCGATCCGGAGGTGGTGGTTTGTGATGAATTATAGAAATGATGGTAAATGTCCACTATGTATATATGTTACACATCCTATACGAATGATTTAAAATGAATACAGAAAAATTACAATTTATTACCAGTAATTAGAAATAATATGTTTTATAGAACTTGATTGAGTAGTATTGCTATGTAATTGAATAAATAAACAAAGAAACAGATGAAGTTATAAAAAAATATTTACATAGAAAATATTTGATAATTTTAGAAAATCATACATAAGTACACACTGAGCAGTAAAGAAGTATTTAAAACAAAATCTCAATAAACTCTCAATCCGAGTAAAAGTAAGAGGCATACACTTAGGACGGCTGCAAGTTTATTGCTAATTGACATTCAAGCGAGTAGACGTGATTGAAAGTGAATGTGCCAGATCATTAGCATATGAGTGTGATCAAGACCTAAAATGTACAATAATCTAAAATAATATGTTCCTAGGTCATAAAGACGCTTGGCAGGCATTAGTATGACTTCGTTGTATGTACACGCTACGCTGGCCCACAGTAATACCATTGTACCATTCAAATAAAAATATAAATACGAAAAAGTGTGTTTGTATGGAAAACTGTATGATCTTTTTATATATAAAGAACTGCACCAGAGACACAGATTATGCCTAAGCGATCATTCGTGCAAAATGTAATTTGTATCGTGAAAACATACTTATTCCGATATATATAATCTTAAGCCATATATTTTCATGTTTTTCAAGTGGGCTGGTGATCACACGCACCAATAATATAAAACACCTACTTCTGTGTATTGCAGCTTTAGACTCCGTTTACGATACAGACACAAATAATTTTATCAAACAAGAAAAGATGTCGTAACATTTCGCAGAATCCATTATTAAAATCCCCAACGATCTACAAATTAAGTCCCGGTATCGCTGACCGCAAGGGTATTAACTACGTTTTCCGTCTCTCTCTAACATTACGTAGAAGAAAGAGAGAGAGCAATTGATCCGCGCTTGGGGGATCTCAATGAATAATTGTTAGATTAACGAGGCGCTCATCAGCCTCGATCGCTGCAGCTTAGATAAGGGTAGGGAGGTGAGACCTGGAATATTTTTAATAGATATCGATTCTTGAGTTATCCAAAAAACTGTGACAGTCATGAGTTCTTCATGAAATTTTCTGTTAAAAAAAAGTTTCAAATTTTCGATTATAATGTTAAACTAAAATATCTGTTTATAATGTTCTCTGAATAGTTGTTACCTTATGAACGTTATTATCATTATCCAAATCTGTATCAGATAGATCAATTAATAAAATCTTTACTGACCATTAAAGAAACCGGCGATATAAGCGTCATTACAAATTAATTATGTTAGACGGTAATAAATATTTCAATGAATACAGTCGAGAGCGGTAAATAAGTCTTATGCAGGAAATACAAAGCAGGTTGAGACATAAAGTTCACGCATAGATTATAATCAAAGCTTTATAAAAACGTACCCAAATGATAACTTTCATGAATGTCGATTAAACGATTTATTCTCGTGACAAGTTACATCGATAAATAAATCAATCAATCACGTCACATCTCTAGCGGATACCGGCACTAATAGGGCGGTGTTCACGGTCGCGAACAAAGCAACGGAATGTGATATTGATTGGTGCTGTGTGTAACTAGCTTTATTGCGTTAAACGTACTAAGGCATGCTTATGGATAGCCTTATCATCAATGATTTTCAAAAAGGAAAGCACTATTCTTCTCAACCACCTCTGTGACCTCTGTGGTCTAGTGATTCGCCCACCGGTGTCACATCCAGAGGTCCCGGGCTCGATCCCCAGAGGAGTACAATATTGTGCTTGGTTTGGTTTGTGGTAGGACTTTGTTTAAGTCCGCCTGGCTAGCCAACACCATCTTACCTTATTCTGTCAATTCTAAATTGTTGTTTCTGGCATTTAGAGGTCCATAACTGTCTGAGGAACTGGCTCAGATTCCGACTGAAGTGCGCATCCAACTACAGCCTTATTATAACCTGAAACTAGGAGAGACGAAGGCCAAGCGCTTTCCCGCAAAAAAAGAAAAAAAAGAAACGATGTTGATAGTTACCTGTCACGGCTGTCAACCGTCTGTCTTAAGGTAGAGGCAGTCTTCGAACGGGGATTCCCGTACGACTCATAATCACTTTTGTCCGAAAATTAATCTTGAAAGTTAATCACTTTCCCGCACCGACATCTTATAATCATCACTTGCCATAATGCTAGATTCTATATTCATTTTGATTATTTTAATACTCGTTTTCCCGAATGATCTTCAGTTATAATATAGCAATACATAATATTCACATCTCCGAATTTCAATGTTCCTAAACTCATATACCTTATTGATGATACATAAATACATAGTATTCCGTACGATAAAAAATAAAAAAAAATACTAAACGAAATACTAAATATGTAACCTATTTGGCTGTATTACCGATTACAAGTATACTTAGGTGACAGCTCTACATTTTCATAGTTTTTATTTGCGAGCTCATCAGGATGCAGGAGCAATTGATATCGTTCAAAATGAACGACAGAACCGACACGGTGGGTCCGGAGCTAGAAGCTCACATAGAAGGTTCTGAGAAGAGCAAGCTCGTGAAACGAAGCGCAGCGAAGGGGAGAGGTGGTGAGCGAAGCGAGCCGCTGACCTCCGTAGCATAGCGTAGCATAGCGGGTGAAGTGATTCTTAGGGGCGACGAGCGAGCTTTCTGCCGGGAGTTCGTCCCAGAAATTTAGAATAATTTATTTTTATCCAACATGACTGTTATGATAAACCAAACTATGGATAAAGTGTTTATCACTTTTGAATATTCGGAATTATGTCAATTATGATAATACAATTTTGATTATTATAGAATTTGCAATACGTACAAGTGATGTTAGGTAAAATGATATTCGACAAAATAGGTTTCGGAATTTTGATTATTATGGCAAAGGTTGTTATGGATTGCTAAATTCGGATCATCAATTTTATGAGAGATAAGAGAGAACCCTTCGAACGGTTCTTACCCGTACTTCTAATGATCGTAAAGATAACGTGACAATGTGTTATAGTCAAATGTGCCCTGGTCTGGATTGAGCGACGCTCATAGGCTCATAGGAATTTTGTCGTTGAGGCCAATTTGCTGAGCCTAGAACACAGTCAGCGGGTCACCAGGTTGTCTGTGTTCTATAAATACCACTTTGGCGAGTATGTGCTCTTGGACTTTAGGAAAAGATGTGGGTTCGAGTCCCGTCGCGGGTTGTGAATTTTAGTGTCATTATAACATTTATAAATGTTGTGACCAAGTGCAATCGTCATTTGGAATATAAAAAAAACATTTATTATTACGTTACGACCTAATGGGCAGTTTGTTAACATTGAGAAATCACCATTTAGCTGTAAAATCTACAAGGCACGGGTTGTAGCATGCCGTACGTCTGCTAGTCCGGGGGTGGAAAGGGAATCCATTCCCTAAAAAAGACACAAAAATTCACAACCCGCGACGGGACTCGAACCCGCATCTTTTCCTAAAGCCGCATATTTCCTTGTGCCGAAAGCATCGATTTGCCTCTCTACTGGTGAGGAACTACTGGTACTCTTTGACCTCGTCTGTTTTATAGAACTTCCTTTATTTTATTTGTCTTTACTTGTTTTCAAGGAGTTGGTGGTCAAACGCTTGGTTAGCATAAATAAAACAAAACTAATAAAATCAGGATTGTTTAGAGGTGGCTTAATCTGCGAACAGTTTTCATTCAACAAAACTTTTCAATGAGGAAAGTGACACACTTAATACTTACTATATAAACATTCTATTACATACAATTTAAATACTTGAAATACCACAAACAGGCCACAGTCTCGCTCAATTATAATGAGCACACATTGCTTATGCATTCTATTGGACAGGGACGAGAAGACGAGGTAAAGAGTTCCACGGCCTAGATTGATTACACTTATCTACCTACTTATTATACTAGTGATCTACCCACTCATTACCCAGAAAGTTAAGGCAGATGGCAACAAGCAACGCTAGGCGTGAAAGCCGTCCTTGTTTTTTTTACTATAATCCAAAGTAAGATACAAGACTAAAACTAAAATTATTGTAACTAACGAAACAACTCTTTTAGAGTGTCTCACACACTAGTTTATTTATCTTTTGTTCCCAAGTGTGCCCCATTGATTTAAGTCCTAGTACCGCCCCTGCAAATCGTGTATAGGTAGTTTAACTAATGGCTTACCCAGCTAATTATGTAATGCTCTGATGAGATTCCACCATGTTTACTGTTTGAGCCAAATTTATGAATAAGTAGGTTGTACACTCGGCGACATATTTCATACGGTTTTTATAACGCATTTTCTTTACTTTCTGAACTAAGCCTGTCACGGTCCAACGTAATATTTATTGTCATCTAACATATTAAAAATGACCCCGCCAAGGCAATTTTCTTTGAGGGTATTTAACAAATACTTGCTCATAATTAACGATTAATATATATAATATGTTTAAAAACAAAATACAATTATGATAATTAAAATGTAATAATGCAGTGTGACAGTATATGTTAAAAAAATATGCATTTAAATCGAAATATAGTCTACTATATGGTATAAGCAATTTTATAAATTCTTGATTAAGTAAAGCAATAGGAAGGAGATTTTTTTTTTCTGCAGAACATACTTACTTCTAATATACATTGCAGAGGTATATGATACGTTGAAATACCAAAATAAAGAAAAAACCTCTAGATTAATCACAGAAATTTTTGTCCCGGGTGAGAATCAAATCCACAACGAGCTATTACCAACTGCGATGTGACGTCAGCTGTTTATTTTGCACGACGGTGAAGCGCAGCCCTGTTATAAATATCAGCATTATACATAATAATTACATATAAACGTATTATGTGTACCTTTCTATGAATTATTGTTGCACATTAAGCTGATCGCATTTGCCACTAACATTTAGCTGATTTGCGTACCTCCGCATACCTACTTATCTACCTATAAATACATAGTACCTACTCAACACAACACGCGTAACTGCAATCTCATTAGATCATTACATAATTACCTCGGAAAGCCATTAGCGATCGCCACAGATAATATTGCGAGTCATCAGATAGAGCTGTGTTAGAGTCAGTTGAATTTTCATACATCTGCACTCAGAGAGTTAATCGGCATTTTATATAATTTTATGAGAGGTACGCTTAATCTCAGAGTCTATCCTTGCCCAGGCAAGCTTTAAAGTCCAAGAGCTCACCTCATAGTAAATGAAAAAAAAAGGTTGAGAATACTAACGTAGGACAGTTTACTTACTTTGTACTGCCAAATTTAGTAAAGAAAAAAATTGTAAACAAGAGGCGCTAAACGTTTTCACACATTTTACCTCTTTCCTCGTTAGTGCATGTGTTAATAAACCTGTGGTAACAATGAAAACAAAAATGACAGAAGATGTCTCAGCAAGTCCTCGGTTCTAATTATGACCAAATACCATGAGATTAAAACCGGCACAGTTCGTTGTATCGTATTTTTTTCGATGGGTCACCTCCTGACCTCTAGGATCACGTGAGCTTGGATGAGGTATACGATGGAGCAAGCTCTCCCAGAAGCTGCCTATTGAAGGCACTGCCATTCCCGCACGCCGACTGAACAGTGGACTGCTTGGTGTCGGACTTCAGCAGGAACTGCTTCACATGTCTTTCCACCAACTATAACATAATTCAGTCGTAGCAGTTGACTAAGGTCAACGTTTCCGTTTCCCGGGATATATGCCACCAGGAGATACATCCCGCCCACCCCGAATGTAATCCCTGTATTAAAACATTCTGTAGCACTTGATGGTTTTATAAACTGTATTCGGTTGAACTCCGAATAAGGAAATGTTTGAGCTATTTGATACTAGAATGATTTTCCTGAGCCTGAATTTACTTCACAATCGTTTTTAGTCAATGAACCCGCTACCTCTCAATTCTGTCGGGTGTCTAATTTAAATGCCATAGAGCTATGCATCACGAGACAGGACTTTATGAATACAAGTGCCATAGAGCTGTGCTATCTAGACAGGTCCATATGAGCCATACATCACAGAGCACAATAGGCCGCGTCGTGTTGGCGGGAATTAATCCGGGACATGTGACATTTGACTCGCGTGTACACTGATACACAATTATGCACGATTACAATAAAACCCGGGCATACTGAGAACTCAACTCGAGATCTGTATACAAAAACTACAGAAAAAAACATATGGTCACTCAGTCCACATACACACCCACACACACACACACACACAAGATAAAGAGTTTCCAGATTTCAGATTTCATTTATTGGCCACATTGTAACAAAGATTGTTATACAAGGCAAGTCACAATTTTTTACATAAAATATGTTAAACTTTAAGATAGGTTAGTAATAGGTATCTAGTTCACCAAATTCAACTTATTTCAACAAATCATCACATTAAGTTAAATGACAGAAATTAAACAAAAAAATCAATAAAAATTTAACCACCTACTAAAACAGTTCAATATATGTCAAAATGGATTCAGAATATATAATTACATAGGTATTTCATTTTCAATTATCAATAACACACAACCTTAAATAAATAAAATTTCAGGCAAAAACATATATTTAAATAAAGCAAGTCAAATAAAATGTGATTTACTTAGAGACATGTAAAAAAAAAAAATCATGAACAGTTCAAAATATGTCTATATCTATATTGTATCCCAGGAAAATATTATCAGTAACGTCTCTTGAGATTTTCTTTTTTTTTTTTGCCTCGTATCTTAATGTGACGCTTTTATCGGCATTCAACATAATGCCGTTCGCTTCGAACCATAATTTCAGTATTTCTATGGACTGGGTAATTTTTAACTCTCGCTTTGGTATTGATTTTTCTTTAATTCCTAGTTGTGTATCATCTGCAACAAGATTCTTGTGAATAAACGAAGTGCGCTTAAGTGCACCAGTATATGAATCACTTTTGTTATGCCCTGTAAATTAAAGTAGTTAAAGTGTAAGGTTAGTGTAAAGTTTGAAAGTCAATAGCGTTTGTTAAAACTCCAGAAAGCTTGTGAAAACTCACAAGTCTTTGTTAAAACTTCATATTAGAGGACATTAACTATAGGGCCGCCTATTCCGCTAAGTTCAACTCAAATTTTAACTCCGTTAAATAATTGGATTTTTTTTTCAATTATTTCAACTTTGTAAATACTTACCTACTTTGTGAAAGTTAAAAAATGGATTTTATTATCCAGTAAGTTCAAATAAAATAAAAAAATGTTAAATTGTGTATCGCCGGCTAGCTATGAACACCATGCAAGTAATATTTAAGCTATTTATTTCACACAGTGACCAAGAAGTTACAGTGTAAAAATTAAGCAAAGCTTCTTATTGGTAACTAGATTATAGATAATATAATAATCATGTTGGTTATCAAAATACAACGCACCGCACAGTGTAACGCACGTGTGCCACGCTGGCGCGGCTCTTTAAACAAACTAAGTTAAAAACGAATCGCGTGTGCTGTTCCCGTGGACCCACCCTAGGAATGCAATCCTCTCGGAGTGCAGTGTAATTATTATTGATTGCACATTATGAAACCCACAGTGCCAGAGCGGGACAGACTGATTGACACAAAGGGGTTATGTGTTACATGTCAAAGGACTAATTGCGTTCCAGGGTTGTCAGAAGCAATTCACTTAGTTGCATAATATATCAAATTTAATATTACCTCTATTTTTTTTACTATGATTAAGAATGAATTACGTAGTAATTATAAACATATAGGTACATTTATTTTCATAGTTAGGAGCTAGATCTATCTGAATTGTCGGCATGGATTATAATTGTACTAACTTACATTACCTAGCATACAAATGAATACAATAATGAATTACTTATTAGAGATATGATATTTTTATTTAACGTCACACAAGGAGATCTTCAACTAGCAACAATTTACGAAACATAATTAAGTCTCTTACTGCCAATATATTTACGTTTGAAAATTACAATATAAATATTTATTAGGTGTTCAGTTTTAGTTTGATAATTATAATTAGATGATGATAATTAACAATCTAGCATATATGTTAATTTTAAATTCATGCGATTTGTCATAAAGATAATTTGTTATTGGTTCAGCAAAGCGTTTGAAGAGAAATCATTTTTTTAAAGTATTTTTTTAGCTAAGATTGCGCTTGTCATGTTGACAGCCCTGTCTAAATCATGTCATATCTGCGGCGGCGCGGCGGCGGCGCGGCGCGGTGGTAGATCAGCTATGTGCTATTGTTGTGGCAACACGCTGTAATAGCTCTCAATGACGTATCTTCAGGGTTAATGCCTCACCGGGTCGTCTGTTTGATATTATCGGATTGATACATTGCGTTTACTTATCTAATTAGGTGAGATAATGTAATATTATGCTAATCAATAAGTTACCTTATAAATCCCTGTGGATATCGTCTGTCATCATCATTATCAACAGCCTGCAATGATCCAATGCCATACAAACAACATGAAATTGAAATTTCAAAATTGTTCTAAAAAGTAGGTAAGTAGGTAGGTTCAAAATAAACAAAAATTACTTGAATTTTAGATAACTGGGCTTGTGGCTTAACCAAAGCAGGAGGTAATTACCGTAATATCCATGCTTGGCAAGTGTATATGGAGATCACGGGATTGAGTATACTCAACAAAAGCCCTGCGGCCGATATAAAAGTCTTTTTTAAAGGTCTATGGAAATAGCCTCAAAGAGCATTATGACGCCTTGTATCTATTTCAATAGTCAAAAAGGTTATGCTGGTGGTTACTACGCCCAATTCAAAGTTCACAACGTACAAGTATTTATAATATGTTTTTTAAGTTTAAAGTTCATAACAGTAATTATTTGATGTATCCCTTGTTGTTTAATCCGATATAATTATTCTCAATTTAATCCTAAGGCTGAGTGACCTCGCCTTAAGTGCTATCAACATGATGGCATCTCTCGAGAGGAAATCCACATCTACACTAATGAGTATTTGTGTGGGTACAGGGTGCATCACAAAAATGATTCATATCAAGCATCTTAATTCGAATTATATCCGCTACCACTTTTTTTCTACTAAGGATTCTTTCTATAAAAGCTACGTACACAAAAAGCAGGATTCTGCACTTTTTACATAATAAACTCTAATTATATAAGCTGTTATCCAAAGCCTTTGAATTGACCAATACGCATAAAGACCTATGAAAATAACATCATGAATACGCAAAATATCCAATCGTGAAAAGACCAATACGAAGGTAATTGACCAGTTTTTTAAACATGACGCAAACAGAGGTATTATAAATTCAACGTGTATTTGTGTCTGTCGGTGGTATCGTGGTATCTAACACTTTTTCGAACTGGGAATCCAACAGAAAATCATACCCCACTTCGTCATATTTTTTATCAAACTGAGAAAGAAAATCTAAGGAAAATGGGCAAATGATACAATATCGAATAGTTCAAAAAAAAAGATTGCTTAGCTACATATGCTTAACAATCTGTATCTGAACTATGTATTAGTGTTTATTAATAAAACAAAACGAGTGGAATACAAAAAAAAAATGACTATTAAAAATTCCTACTGCAACTGCATTTTATAGAGATGAATATAAACATTCCCTTCTGAACTGTGTCCCGGAGCACCCTGTACTGTAAGTGTGTTTGCACAGGTACATGTGTGCGACAACACACAGTGTATCGGCTAACAAACAGTTAATTATCCCGGATCGATCTCTCCCCAGGGGCTAGGGATGGGGTGACGTCGATACGCGTATAAACTTTATTTATTTATTTACATTAATTGTGTGTTGTACTACTGTCTGTGTTCTTTGTAAGTAGGTAGATAATTCAGATCCACACCCATGAAACTTTGACTGGGATGGGAAGGCAGATATATCAATATTGCATTTGTTCCGATTCATAAGCCTTACTCAATAGCTCTTATTGAGGTTTCCACTCTGAATGTTACAAAAATACTCAAAATACGTTCTATATTTATATTATACAGCTCAACTCAGTAAAACGAAAAATACCCGAATAAAAGTACTAGACCCAGACGCGCAATAGAGAACCTGTTTTCTGTTTTGCAAATTACTAAAGTATTTTTCTGTTACTTCCAGGTAAAAATATGGTTCCAGAACAGAAGAACAAAATGGAAGAAAAAGGACAACGGAACGAACGCAGAGGCGGCTGAGGGAAAACAGAAACCAGACGACAAACCAGAAACCAAAGAAGATCCCCTCGCTCTAGACATGTCTAAGAAAAACTGCAATAAAATACTCAGCGAAAAACTCAAAAACTCAAGAACTTCGCCAAAACTCAAAAAAATAGACAAGGCCTTAGACTGTGACAATGATATAGAAAGTAGGATATCGATAAATAAGATTACCAATAAGCTGTCGAGTACGGAGCTGAGTGAAAAGATATCCGTGAGTAGCTTCAGTCCTGGGGAAGTAAAGGAACTGAAGCTCGATGCTTTGAGCAGAGACGTGGAAATGTAAGACTAATCTTGTTGCTTCCGAACGTCTGCCATATACGAGTATCATAAGGAAAATAGACCTATTAGAAACATTTTTTAATTGTTCAACTAAAAATGTGTTAGATCTTGTCATGGATCCTTGCCTTGCCTTTCCCAGAAGCTGCGTATTAAAGGTAGTGGCTCCCCGCGCCCCGACGGCAGATGGCACTCAGATAACTGCTTGGCGCCGGACTTCGGCACACTTTTGTGTTGAAGTTACTCAACATTAGGTACAGTTGTGCAACGTGGTAGTACAACTGACTCATCCTGTGGGATACTGTTGCATCGGAAACAGTTAAACCCAATCGCACATTTATTGCAAAAGTGTATTTTGCAATAAATGTGCGATTGGGTCGGACCACTTATTAACCTCGCTTAGTGGATTAATACACAGATGTTTGTAACCGCCTCTCTGGTCTAATGGTCCGCCCACCGGTGTCAAATCCAGAGGTCACGGGTTCGATTCCCAAGGGGAGCACAATGTTGTGTTTGGTTTGGTTGGTGGGTAGGACTTTGTTTAAAGCCGCCTGGCTAGCTATTACATCTTACCTAATTCTAACAGTTCAAAAAAATATTGTGTTCCGGCTTTCAGAGATAAGTTATAAGATAGCCAGTTTCTCAGTTTGTTGAGGATTCCGGGTGAAGTGCGCCTCCACGTTCGGCCTTATTGTAACTTAACTTGAAAAATAAGGTGAGATGAAAGCCAAAGCCACTCCCCATCGTAAAATAAAAATAAATAAAACAAATTAAGCTGCTGCCACTTTTCTGGTCAAATCGCATAGTCAGCTATTGTGGCATCCGCGGGCTGAGCTGGAGAGGTCCACTCTGAAGCCGCGACCGCCGGCACGGACAGAATATCAAGAACTTAGAGCTGACACTACAAGACTGATTCACTTCTGGTTTAGGCTACGCGTTGGTGCGTTAGCGCTGTCAGTCACTCAGCAATTTTATGTATAGTGTATAGTCAATAATAAAACAATTAGTACAAAACCGACTTCGAGTAATGAGTATAAGAAAAATGTCATCACTTTCTATAAAAATGTATACGAAATTTGCTGATAAATATCAATCAATGCAATGATCCAGCATAAAAGTTATTTTTAATAAGTATCTTATTAAGTTATGATACTCCAATTTATTCCTTTTGTTAGAAAACTTACTTATTATTGTATTGGTATTTGACGCCAAAAGAAGGGACTATAGTTATAATGTTTTTTTTTAACTGGGACCATATGGGGAAATCCGAGATCATAGAAGATACAGGGAAACTGTCTGAGAAAACAATTGGTCTTTCCTTGACTTGGTCAAGCATGAGTTATCCAAAAAATGAGCCATTTCGAAAAAAAAAAAAATGTTAATAAGGACTCGGTTTCATGTCAGAATTTTGGCATTGTATCGTTACAAATAAAATGGAGCAGCAGAGGTCATTAAATAAAATGCTTACTTATACAACGAGCCAGTGCCTACTGATATATTTATAGGAGTCATATTCTTGAGTTTAATTCGATATACGAGTACATAACTAAAGGGTACCGAATTTTAACACGAATTTTAATTTGTACTCATTGAATAGGATCTCCATGCTCTTACGAGATTTTACTAAACAACACGATTGATATTAATAAGACGATTTCTAATTGAAAACGAATGCTGCTCGTACTGTGAGACTTGTCGAGTGAACTGGACGCGATGCACATTAAAATACACATGTATTTTACAAAAACTATTGTAATGGACAACGCCTGACCAAAACTTTACTATGTCAAGATTGTTAATATAAAATATGTATGTTTTTTTATATTAACAATCATATAATGTTTATAATCAATAACGAAGTTTTCTAGAACAGTTTCCCTTTAATTTTATTTTAATTTTCTGCCCATTGACCCTGTTAAAAATAAACACTATACTCGTATATTTAAATACGCTTGATAAAACTCAAAAAATATTGTTTATTTTTACCTACTGTTTTATAAAAAAAAATAGCTGTATCATTTGTTTTTTTGTAATGTATGGAGGTTGGTCAAGCTTGTTATTAGTGACGTCTATTGCAGGAGGCAGATGCAGCAGTGGACGCACCTATGAGGACTGAAATTCAGGAGACGATTTTAAAATTCGATTGTTGTATAAAAAATAAAAATGTGTGTCTGTGAAAACATTGTGTCAGCGGAATGATCGTGTTTAGTCATTATTAGTTATTGAATCATGAATCTGATGCTCTTAGTTAAGTATTGTTGTGCAATCATTTTTATAAGTTTTGTATTCAACTGTATTATATTTTTGTATTTGTTTTGTCTGTTCCGTGTTTGTTTAACTAATCAAAAATTATCGAAAATGTAAAGAAAACCATATCACTTACCTGTCTTTTGGCCAAGTATTACCGCTGTCCCATTCAAACGATTGTTTGGAACGTCCGATTCATATGACATTTTGCAGGAATAGTGGAATAGGAATAATCAGATTTCGTGCTGCGTGTTTCTGTACTGGAGACAGATATCTCATATATCAGCGGTGCTCCGGGGCTTTCTTAAGGGGCTTTACTCAGGTTTAGGTACGCGTTATGTCTTTGGCAAATTGCTTCAATACACTTTGTGCATTAGAAATGTGAATTTGCCATTTTCACTACATAGTTACATATATCTAATAACAACAGTATGTTCGGTATTCAATTTTTAGATATGGAAAATCGAATTAGTTTCCTGAACAAAGAGCTTCAGATTTAGTTCAAAAATACTGTTGTTTGTAGTCGTATCCTGCATGTTGCGTGGTTAACGTTTTCGAATCTGGAATATGTTTTGAAGCTACAATTTTCCGACTCACGCGTACTTACCGCTGAGGCTGAACCTATAAGTCTGTTTGACTAACCAGTGTTATTTCATTTTATGTTTGCTATAGGACACATGAAAGCTTTCTATCATATATCTAAACATAACGACTATTATAAGCACAGGTTCGAATCCAATCGCACCATTTGAGATTTATAATGCAAAAAAATTAGTTGTAGTGTACTGATATCAAAGAAATGTATACGAATAATAGTGTAAGTTTAAACTACTTAATATCAATTTGAAGTATACAATTATGTTGTTCGGGTGTGTTAAGTGATTATGATTTGTCAAAAGTATTGTTTAGACTGTAAATTTACAAATTTAATGACTGTTAAGGAACTGTAAAATAATACAAAATCTATGCTTAGGCAATTGAACAAATGTAAGTTAATGTAGTTTTAGTTTTGTTTAGTGAGTTAAAAATGAAAATAAATAGTTTTCCATTTTATTGATTTTGAATTATTGTTCTAAAAATAATAGGTAGGTAGGTACTTATACCTACTCATCTAACTCACATAGCTTCGGAAGAAAAGGCAAGTTTTATACCACTGGAGTTCTTATTAAACAATTTAATAAATATAAAACAATAGCCGCCTCTGTGGTCTAGTGGTTGGACCACAGAACAGGTTGGACCCACCGATTTCAAACCCAGAGGTCCTGGATCTTTTTAAGGCTGGCTCTTTTACATCTAAATGCCGGAAAACAACAATTTTAGAATTGTTATTATGGCGACAGAAATAGGTTAGATGGTGGTAGCTAGCCAGGCGGACTTAAACAAAGTCCTACCATCAACCAAACCATGCACAATAATGTACTCCCTCTGGGGATCGAACCCGGGACCTCTGGATCTGAAATCGGTGGGTTGAACCACTAGACCGCAGTGGCGTAGGATTTTTTTTATAAAATATATTTTTTTGTTTTTTATACTACTAGGAGACGGGTCAAGCAAGTAGCGCACCTAGTGTTAAGTATACTCTTGCCTATGATGAAGCCTTACTGCATAGGTCACATCCACAAAGAACATAGCCAACACGGTACTGCATTGCGCCCGTCAAGTACCCGTAATTTCAAACTTCAAACCGAAACACAGCAATGCTGCTTGGCGGCTGAAATAAGTATGGTGGTAGTAATTCTCCGGACGAGCCCTTTCACTAGGGGCTTCTACTACTCTTATAAAATACAAATGCAGTTGAATGTTGAAGGTTCTGAATTTTCTAAATTTTTCTAAGTTAGTAAGAAAGCTACAATTCATCATTCACGATACAATAGAGTTACAAGCACGCTTGCGTAGAATCTCGTAGCTGTTTCGTAGCTCTTCCGTAGCACTGAAATCAAGTATTCAATGAAACATCCAATGTTTCAACGGGAGCTGAGAGCTTGCTTGCTTGCCTGATACACCTGATACAGCGACACCTGTATTGCCTTAGCAGAACTATGACGTACTCGTATATCATGTTAAAGTGCTGCCATCTATTTAATAACTTTTAGACACCTATTTATACATCAAAGTTGTATGCCGTATGACAACATTCACAAAGTGCTGCCATCTACGGTATAACTGCATAACTATTTACAAATGTAGCGGCGTTACAAAGCTCCAAGTGTTTGAGACTATCATTTTAAACTTAGTTTGATTAGAAATAAATAGATGGCGTTACTGGAGTGAGTTTATAACTATGTGCTAAGCAACACAATGAATATTTGCTGTTAGGTTTTGTTTGCTACACAGACTACTAAAATGCTCAACATTTATATAAACACTGACTTTATACGCTGCTGTATTTGACCCATACGTTTGTCTCACTTTATCCTGCTGCTAATGGAAGTTTCAAGCTCAGAAGCTAGCAGCCTGTAGCCACAGGACACACAGGAGTACTAGACTCATCATCACAAGTAGATTTTCTAATCACACGAGGGCCTACGATAAACACCGCGAGAGGTTGTAATTAATTAAATCCCTATTGGCATTGTCCTAGCCTGTCGTTTTGTCACAAATGAGAAAACTTATACAAATATTAGAAAGTTCCATTAATCTTGAATTTCAGATTGTAGGAAAAACATTATTCACATAATTTTGTTTGTAAAAGTGAAATTGATGATGTCATACAAAATTCACGGATTAAAATTTTCAGGGATTTGTACTTAGATAAAAAAAGAATGAATACTCAGTACTTCGGATGTATTTAGAAATTGCCTGCAAAAATGTTAATATCAATTGTATGTTTGTAAATTACCTTTCTTTATAAGATACCTACTCCTTTAACTAAACTCATTTAAAAATAAATATTACAGGACGTTAATTTTACACAGCACCATCTAGTCCCAAACTAAGCATGGCTTGTGATATGGGAACTAGATTACGGATAGAATACTTAAATACTATTTATAAATACATACGTACTACATGATACAACACCCAAACACAGAACGTTTTGTAAGGAGTTTGCATAGAACTTTTGTCACACCTTTACACGCTACTAACATCCCAAACTCACACACCCGTGAAATGATACAGCAATTGACGCTCGACAAATTGTGCGTGACATTGTCACGGGAATCGAACCCGCGACCGGCAGATGTTGCGCATATTGCGTAAAGCTATTTACGGATTATGATTGTTGACTTTACCTTTCTCCGAGGGTTTTAGCGAATTAGTTTATCCGAATTACTTACAGCAAATATTACATCATCATCATCGCATTCCACTGTTGGACGTAGCTGTCTCGCAAGGTGCGGTCACTACCACTGAGCCTGATCTTCTGCTTTTGTCATCCACTCTCTGCCCGCCAAGGTACGGAGGACGCCGCATCCACGCTATGCTTCCACGTCTGGCAGACGTGGTCTCCGAAGAAAGTGTCTTCAAGCACTGGGGGATGGAGAAACATATCATATTACTATCGCCTGTAGAACATGAGCCTGTACTAATAGCTTTCCAGTACAAATACATTATATTGTATACTATTACTAGCAACCTTACCTAGTACCTACTAAGTACCTTGGTGGTTGGTACTTGGTTCCCGGTATTTATCAAATTTCATTTTAAGTGCACCCCTACACTACAAAAGGATCATTCTATGAAATATAATGTATCGACGACCTCTAGTTAGAGGTTTGCGTTGATTGTCCGTCATGCAGTTGTACGCAGTAGCATGTGTACCTATATAAGTCTTGCGCAAGTGAAACTGTGCAGTTTACAACCTGGTAGGTAGGTAGGTATGTAGGTAGGTAAACAGAAACTGGAATCCAAACTCATAAAAGTGTTTGCGCGACGTTTCCCTGAATTATCGAATCGACTGAATGACGAATGAGTGTGAGGAACGATAGAATAACAATTCCCAAATAATATAACTACATTCGTTGTATTACTTTATGTTGGCACTGTGTGTAATATATGTCCTGTAATATATGTCCTGTAATATATTTAATATATATATTTATATTCTTATTCTGATTTTAATTAAAAAGGGGGGACATACATTTCCCCCCTTTCATATATACATACATATATTTCAAGTGTAAGAGGACGGGCTGCATTCCCGAGTTGTATGGCCATACATACTTTCTGAGCAAGAAATGAGCCTGGCTTCGCGTTGCATGTCTCTAGAGATATCTAAATCTCAGGTTTTTTTTTTATCACAGTTAAGGTTAATACTGTCACCCTCTCGCATTATACATATACGTTTAAGGTGTAGGTACAAAAATACATCTATTTATTAATACGCCAAAAGAAAACTTAGGACCCATATTTCCCACGAACTACATCGACGAGTTAGTTTATTTTTATTTATTATTATATTCGCTGAACTTGAAAGGATTATTAAAAGATAACTCAAGTATTTGATTGACCATCTATAATACATAACAATATTAGATATTACAGAACATTTATTTGACCCAAACTAACATTTTGTTTGATCCCGATCACGAATAAAATACTAGAATTACTTCTTTTTGGTAATGGATACTTATAAATCGAAATCCAGAACTAACACCTCTATTTATCACACAATTTATTATCCCGGATGGGAATCTAACCCACAACCTACAGCGCTAAAGGCGGAGCCACTTCCAACTGAACTATGAGGCTTGTTATAGTGTGTATCAATAAAATTAACTCACAAAAGTAAAATTATTAAAAAATATCTTTGCTGACCTTACGGTACCGTGAAAAGATAGCTTTTCACAAAAATTTAACAAGCTGTCATTCCAGGGGCGAGCGAGTGTATCCCGGGGGGTGTAGGGGTGGGGGGGTGTAAGTGGAGGAGGGGAAGTAATCAACAATTTAAAATTGGCTCTAATCTCCACCTCCTCGGTAATGGTACGATCACTCTCCGGAATTCGGACGACGTCTTGGATTCATTTGAATTCACAGCTTGAGGTACTACTACATAGGTACGTTACGGAGAACTGCCAACATATGCACAACACATTCATATTTATTTCTACATGTGATCTTTTAACTATTATAAAACACTGTACATGTATGTTATTACTATAAGGGCATTGCAACAATTTTGAAAAAGTAAAAAAAAAAAATTTAAATTTCACGAGGCTTTAGATGTGAGTCGAGATTAGTGCATTTGCCATTACATTAGATTAAGTCTCCACATCATGTTAAGTATTTCCCTACATTTGGCTTGTGTAGTGTCTATGTATAACTCGTATAGTGTAAAAGGTTTTTAGCCAGCGTGAATAGTTTCCTTTTAGACAAGTGTGCTGCATCTTACACCACATCTTTACTTGTTTTTTAAGTAAGCTGGATGTCAAAGTTTGACATCCAGCGATATTTATCCATTATCAGTGATAAAAATATATACTTAAATGTCGAATATATGTTATATTATATTTATAAATATTCCGTAATCAAGTTCCCATATTAAAAGCTTTGCTAAATTTCGGCCTAGTTGGCGCTGTGTGAAATTTTTGTATAGTACTTATTATTATATGTGTTACTTGTTAGGAAGCATCAAGTTATAACACACTGTAACATCAAAATCATTGGTGTGAATTGTGAACTTGCTTTGGATGAGCGAACAATAATTTCATTTGAATTTTCACTACACCCTTATCATCATTCATAAATCTTATACATGGCATAAGGTTCATTGATGATGATGGCCAAGCGTTTGTAATGGTGATAATGTTCAGCAGAACTCTGTTGTCTACAAGATAGCTGTGAATTGTTGGAGGTGGCTCATGTCCAACAGTGAAGAGCTACTTGTTGCTGTAAAATGAATCATTTTGTATTAACATTCTCCTTTGAGGCATGCAGATCGGAAGTAGGTAACAAATAAACCGACAAATTAAACAAACCAAAACTAGCCACATGTTGTCTGGAAGATTTAGCTGTAGGTACGTAACCCATACCCTTGTCCCCGCTAATTGGCGACCGAGGGATGAGGGCCAATGTACCTTCCTATTATATATTAGCTTAATTATTGTTACTGTGGGTGCTGCGTAGGCCGTGCTTGTCACAAATCCCTCCCTCCGATTCAGCCCGCGCATATAAATTTCGACTAGCGGATCCCACCAGGAGAAAGACATCAGGTTCCTTCTGTGTTTTATACTTCGAGTGCAAGTACCAATTCGCTTGCCAAACGTAGTGATTGTGACTAAATCCTTCGGCTATGGAGGATGTGTTGAACTCTATTCAATAGTGGATTTCAATTAGCTTTAACTAAGTTTGGTTGGTGGTAGGACATTGTTTAAGTCCGCCTAGCTAGCTACCACCATCTTACCTAATTCTCTCGCCATTACAACAATTCTTAAATTTGTTATGCTCTGGTTCAGAGTTCCTCAGTATGTTGAGGATTCCGGGTGAAGTGCGCTTCCACCTTCGGCCTTACCATAACTTGAAAAATCAGTTGAGATGAGGGCTAAGCACTTCCCCGTCATACAATAGAAAAAAAAGCTGTGTAGATGTGTGGTAAAGAGGAAAAGACACAACCCCTTTCACTGGCGGGCGTAGATAGTAGTAGTACAATGAGATGATTTCAGTAGAAAGCCTAGCGATGATACCCCCAATGCCTTAATGTGGGCTTCTAAAGCAACCAACGAATTACAAGTGTTTTATGCTTCGAAATTTTAGTCGGAACAGTGCGTGAATGACTCGCACTTGGCCGGTTTCAGTTCACGTATTTTTTTTATTCACAGCGCCTTTATAAGTATCTTAATATTTTCGAGGTATTTTTTTCACAAAATGAAGTAAAATGGCGACATAATTCCTCTCCCATTGTGAGACCACGTCTCGCTAATCCGATTACTTGTAACAGATCGGATGCACTTTTCACGCCGACTGTCCCGAGCTAATGATCAATGCGTCTCGACCTTATTACAATACGGTCAAGATTCAATTCCAAACAAACGAGAGTCAAATATTTTGCATTGGGATTTGATTTTCGTCGTAAAAACCTGTTTTTGACTTTATCTTGTTGGATTTTAGATTCATTTTTGATCGGTTTGAATCTTTAGATATTCATATTCACAATAGCAAATTGTTACAAATAATGAGATTTTCCAAAAGATTGACGTTTTTTGATGAAATCTGAGTGACATGACAGCTTTTGTAACTATTTGTCTGTCCTTGGGACATTTTCAGTGATTTTTGTCACTGATATTACAGTAATCCTTGCAAAATATGACATGATATTGTTGTGTTGAGTAGATTTGATAGAAATTAATTAAAACGAAAAGAGCGAACTAGGAAATAGAAGATAACTTTTTACTGAATGTAATTCATTCTGGATAATAGGTACATATAATGATATTTTATTACGTTTTTAATAAGATCCACCAATGTTTAACTAGTGTCATGCGAGGCTTTGAATTGAGGCGACGCGACGCATGACGCAAGGATTTCGGTCAGCTAATTAGCGTTGCTATTGAGTTGAGCGTGGCAATACAGCCAGGTGTTGTGTTGGGAACGCTTCCGTCTGGTACTTACTGGGTCTGGAACAGTTGAGTTACTTTGAGACGATTCGTAACGGTCCTAAACCTGACTGCTTCTTTATATATATATATATAGCTCATTTAGTTGTACATATTGTCTACATTGATGACTTATCTGTTGATAGTTCGTTGCATGAGACAAAGCCAACCTTCCTTTTTCATTTTCCGAAGCGAACAGCAAAGTAATCGCATATTTATATCTCTATCCTACGAAACTGGTGCGAGGATTATTTTATAAATAAAGTTAACAGTTAAAAATATACGTGCTGACAGTCTGTCTGCTCATGTTCTGAGAAAAAACTTAGTTTGTCTTGAACCAATTAATATGTAGGTATGTACAATTACTGGTCTGGAACAGTTGAGTTACCTATAGGCCGTTTGTAACGGTCCTTAGGTAATCTGACTGATTCCTTTGTATAGTTAGTTTAATTGTACTTTTTATTGAATAAATGTTATAATAAATCTTATATGTATGTACTTAGTGCTAATAATGTCTACATATTGAAAGAGTTATAGCATAACTTTTAGCTTTTTGATAAATGGTTAAAATTATAACTTGACAAAACGTGAAAAAGATTTTTTCAGCTCTCATAATCACTGTGCACCAATTAAATTATAGCTCGGAGTATGTTCTCAACATAAAATAATTTAGTATGTACCGAATGGATGTGCATTAGTTACGTGTTGAATAGCTAAACAATACGTCTACTTCATGGTATTACCACCTCTGTGGTATAGTGGTTCACCTACCGGTGTCAGATTCAGAGGTCCCGGGTTTGATCCCCAGGGGGAGTACAATATTGTGCATTGTTTGGTTGGTGGTAGGACTTTGTTTAAGTCCGCCTGGTCATCTCCCCCCATTCGTAACTATTATTCGTCACAACAATTCGTATATGATTGTGTTAGTAATTTTGAGGTAAGATAGCCAGTTCCTCAGTATGTTGAAGTTGAAGTATGTTGAAGTGCGCTTCCACCTTATTAATATTAACATCTGATTTTTCAAGTTAATAAATGGTAAACATAACTTGAAAAATCAGGTGACATGAAGGAAAAGCACATCCCCATAGAACACTAAAAAAAAATCAGAAATGCAAAATCCTTCAGTGGTCCTCATGCTATGTGGGCACAAAATAATTAAAGTAAAGAACACTATTCTCTTTTTGAGATAGCAAGCAAAGACAAGAGCGCTAGCTAGAGCGTGAAATAAAACAAACCCGAACGGAGAGTATTAAACGATAATATATTATAGCTTGTTGATCTGCTTATCAACGTAAATTATGTTCAGATTATGGCAATAAAAACTTATTAAATAAATATATTTGTTTACGCCAGGCCTTGCTGTGCAACTTATTATATGGCTGGTTTACATGGGGGCAACCACATGATGAGATGCATTTTAACCCCAATTCAGTGAACAATGTAAATTCGCACGAGACCTCTTCATTAAATGATTGTACTGTCCACCACGGGTCTAGCAGACATACAGTGAGCTACTCTTCGTGCCTTGTTAAAGTTCCATTATGCCGAACATATAGATGGCCTCAACCATTATTTGCATACCATTGCCATTAGTACTGGAATAGAATTAAACCGCACTACTACAATGGATTCTTCAAGCCCATTCTGGAATAGGTAGGTACTTTTTAAAAACAAAACAGTTTGTAAGATTTTTTAGGATCAAATATGGGAATGAGCGGTAGAGTTTGAAAATGTAATCGTCTGAACTACCGCTTGGATTAGAATCGCGACAAGCACACAAGTCGAACGGATTTTTTAAAAAATCTTGTGTGCTCCCAATCCAAACAATGATATCGCCTAAGATGGGATATCTTAGGCGACATCTTTGTTTGGTTTTAAGTGAGTAGGTGGGTAAGCGCTTGGCTTTCATTAATATCAAAAATAAATAATTTAAAAATGTTGATGGTTCCTTGTATTGTTATGAAAGTAGCCCCACATAGCTGAACTTACCACCATATAAATACATTGATTTGATTTCAGTTAGGTACGTAGAACACGGCAGCCTCCTGACCCCCTGATCCAATTCTTATCGGCTAATGTAGATAACCAAATATACGATAAATCTATAACGACACCTACTAACAGCGACCAACAATTTCTCATAGCAGTCACCAAAATAAACGTGAATCGTTTTTCAAAGTCCTTGAAATCCTTAGTCAGAGGCGACTACCCCTTATAACCGCCAACAATCACTGTGAAAACACGTGGCCGCGAAGGAGTTTGCACAAACGATATCAATGGTAAATGATTTCCAATAGACATTATTATTGTTTTATTATTATTAATAGAACCTCCTATTGATTGTGAAACCTGTCTTGATTCTAGTTCTAGTCAAGTGACGTTGGAGGTTGGTTCGTTTGAGTATTGTACTGAGCACCTGTACGTATAAAACGACGTAGAATCTGTTCGCCATGTAAGCCCACGCTAAAGATTAAATGCATCCGTAAGTTAAAGATTCGAGCGCGAGCGATGCCGTCTGACCGTCTTCATACTTGTGTATTTAAGTAAGTTTATATTTACTTTTGTATTTTACTTAGAGTTTAACCTTATAATTTCTTTTTGAGCTCTGCTCAGCATAGGTATGCAAACGTATTTATATTTAATACTAGCTTTTGCCCGCGACGTCATCCGCGTAGTGTTGATAAATAAATTTGCTATTGCGGGCTCTAAGCTACTACAACTATCAATACTTTTTTATTATTCTATGAAATTCTTTTTTTTTCTGGATTAGTTAAATTTGTATATCTTTACGGTTTTAAAAGTATATTCATCTATTCGTTTATAAATCTATGACCGGAGGAATAAATAACTAATGTCATTCAAACGGCGTGTGGGGAAAAGACAAAGATTGAATTTGCGAGACCTACAAACGACAAAGTGGAGAGACAACTGATCAAATAGTTATTTAGTAATAATTAATTTCAAAATGTCTTTGTATACTGTGTTTTTGTTTTGGCCTCTGGTGCTAAAATAATGAGGCTACTTGATGAGCTTTCTCTTGAAAAGACGACTTACAACTGGCCACGTGCTTATCACGTGGTCAGTTCTCTCGCGAATCAACCATTCAGGTAACATATCTTATATTAGATTACATTATTCTGATATAAGATTGTATACAAAGAAAAATGTTTTATAACAAAAAAATCTTTAAAATAGTAGGTATCATTTGATGTTATAATATGAAGTCACAAATGCATTTCACACAGTAGTTTACTGATTCATGTTGTGTGTCAGTGGCGAGGCGTGGTGAAAACCAGTAGCCAGCCCACCCTCATTAGTCAGCATCTGAACCCGCTATACCCGTTCGTTAGCAGACCTTTCGAGCGAGCCTGCTCTGTACATCATTATCATTGCTTATAATAAGTATTTTACCTGACTGCCTTAGAAGGATGATTATGTTATTCGAAAATATGTATCAATTTATGTTTGTACGTATTTCTTATTCTACGCCGGGGAAGCGCTTGGCCTTCAGCTCATCTGTGCGTTGGAAGCGCACTTCACCCGGAATTGTCAGCAGACTAGGGAACTGGCTATCTTACCTCGAAATTAAGGAAAATGTAATAATTGTCGTATGGTGACATACTTAGGTAAGATGTTAGGATTAGGTTAGGACAAGGTGGTGATTATGGCAAAACTCTCTCATTATGAGTCTCTGTCCCATAGTAGCCATTAATGGGCTACTATTTAGGTCCTTAAAATTGCAATTATTATTTGAAAAAGAAAGAAATATGAATAGTGTTCGTTAACAAAGTTAGCTGAGAGCAGTTGATTATTATACACGTGACCCAACTCACCACTATGCATGGGCTTAAAGTAAGTTATTGAATTAAATTAAAATGGAAACGGGCGGGTCACCTGCAGAGGACAACAGGCGACAAATGGTGCCAAATAGCCAACAACTGTAGTTTTTCATGACCTACAACTTTCTGATATTTCTGCGATTATAAACAATTAACTAGGTAACAATTGACCTCAAGGGCTGGCTCTTATCTAGGTCAGCGAATTAGCATAGCTATTCAGCGTGGCAATGCAGCCAGTGTCTTGGGCACGCTTCCGTCTGGTACTGGTCTGGAACAGTTGAGTTATATACTGTACTATGGACCGTGTGTAACGGTCCTTAAGTAATCTGACTGATTCCTTTGTACATAGTAAGTTTCATTGTACATTTTATTTAATAAACTAATATTTAATCACTAATATCATAAAAAAGCACTCGCAAATAATTAAGATTCCCAGATCTAGAAGAAACATTAAGCCATGGATCACTCCTGGCTTAATACGTTGTATTAAAAATAGGGATAAAGTACACTGTCGACTGAAGAATGACCCAAATAATATTATTGCAAATACAACCTTCACTAGATATAGAAACTTTTTAACCGGACTTTTACGTAAAATTAAAGTAGAGTATGAAAAAAATGAACTCAATCAAGCAAAAAATAACCCTAAGGCTACTTGGCTAGCAATTTAGAAAATAACAAACACTACGCCAAACCGAGAACAACCTCTTGAACTCTTACAACTACAATCAAATGAAACCGATTCGTTTAATCAAGTGAACTCATACCTTGTCAATGTAGGGAAACAATTCGCTTATGCTATTAAACCAACAGCTAGCCCCTCTACACAAAGGCTTTTAGGTGCGGAATATCAAACTCCATCGGCACTCTCACAACCGATGAACTTCAAGTCCACATCATTATTCAAGGTTTAAAGAGGAACTGTGCCACAGGCTATGATGGCATCCTAGCTAGAATAATAAAAGACTCGTGACACGTTTTATCTTCGCCAATAGCACACATCTGTAATGTTTCTTTAGAGTCAGGAATATTTCCAGAGCTCTTTAAAAAAGCACTTGTTACGCCAATATTCAAAAGTGGAGATAGAAAGATCCAACCAATTATAGACCAATTTCAGTGCTCACTACGATATCAAAAGTTCTTGAAAGAATTCTAAACCTAAACATAAGCAACTACCTACAAAAATACAATTTAATAGAGGACAACCAATTTGGTGATGCGATTTTAAGCTTAACAAATGCTATAACAAAAATAATAGATGACAAAGAAAAGTGTTACGCCGTATTTTTAGACCTATCAAAGGCATTTGATACCGTTTCTATAGACAAACTAATTATTAAAATGGAACACATCGGCATAAGGGGTAGAAACCTGTCGATTTTCCAAAGCTACTTATCAAATCGAATTCAGCGTGTAAAAATACGAAACTTTTTCAGTGATGAGGAACCTATAGATATAGGGTATTCTAGAACCCAAGAGAGTATTCTAGAACCCAAACTCTTTAAAATATTCGTTAACGACCTATGCGCTCTTAAAATTCCTCACTGTGAGATTTTTACATATGCAGACGACACAGCACTGTTAGTTAATGGAAAATCCTGGATAAAAGCCAAATCAAATACCGAATCTGCAATGAAAATAGTAATGAATTGGTTTGCTTTCAACCTCCTTACCCTAAATTTAAACAAAGGAAAGTTATCCATTTTTCTATCTCTCCGAATACGAAACCACCCCCTGACACTTCAATCATCAGAGCTCACATAAGGTCAAGTTGTAGCGGAGTTTGAAATCAACCTTAGATATGGTTCCTTGTATAAAATACTTAGGTGTTTACATAGACGAAAGTCTGAATTGGCACAAACACGTTGAAGTCACAACAAAACGAAGTCGAAAGCATATATAATATATTGTTTTAAATGCCTTCACCAATCAGCTGATTTAACTACCCTTAAGCTAGTTTACTTCACCCTATGTCAATCGATCTTGACTTACTGCATTCCGGTCTGGGGAGGCACCCACAAAACAACAATGTTGACCCTTGAACGAGCACAACGTGCAGTCCTCAAAACAATGAACTACAAGCGTAAAGATTTTTCAACCGATCTCTTATATAAAGAGACTAACATGCTAACTGTCACGCAGCTTTTTATATTAAAAATACTAACTCGCAAACACTCAACTGTTCGTTTGACCCAATTTTGTCACTAAGACGTCGAGGTTTACCCATATGTACTTATGTACTCTGCCAATATGTAGAACCACCTTTGCCAGCCGCCAGTACGACTCACTTAGCAGTTACTTGTATAACAAGCTCAATAAAACCCCACTTACCTTATTGTGCACAAAATAATATTATTTTGATTCGGCCTCTAAAATACAAGTTTTCAACTTAGTTTAGAGATCATATATCTTCAATATTTTATTTCTAGTGCTAAATACATTACCTACCTATTAGGTTTACCTAATAAGTAATAAGGCTGTACAACTGTTTTTTTTTAAATAAACGTTATTATTATTATTATCTAAACAAGCACGAAGTTCAACTCCTAATTAGAAACTAGTTGCAAAATATGGGCTATGAAAACATCGAGCAGTTACTGACTAAAATAATATAATATTTCCTACACCCTTACATACACAATAATATCATACACATACTCACATACATCCGTAAACTCCAACTTTCACAACAACTTCAAAAACTACTAACCAGAGGATACCTATAGTCTAAATAAGTTTTAGTTTTTAGTTTTAAGTTTTGTTAATCCTAGGGTCATCTCATTCTAACCTATAGTCTAAATAAGTTTAGGTTTTAAGCTTCGTTATTCCTAAGGTCATCTCATTTTCAATTTTATTTTCGTTTTCCCTTTTATCAATTATGTAGTAGAAATTAAGTAGAGCAACGAACATATTACACATGTGTGGTACATATTCAATGAAATTTGAATTAGTTCAGAAATCATGTCACGTTCAACCAGTACAACAGAATATGTTAAGAGCTTGACTCCTGAAATACAAGTGATTCACTTAGTTCAGGTGTCAAAGGACCATCCACCTACCTTATTGTGCACAAAATAATATTATTATGGTTCGGCCTCTAAAATACAAGCTTTCAACTCAGTTTAGAGGTCATATATCTTCATTTTTTTATTTCTAGTGCTAAATACCCACCTATTAGGTTTACCTAATAAGAAATAAGGCTGTACATCTTTTTAGAACAATAAACGTTATTATTATTATTATTATATTATTATAGGAAAATAAAGCTATTTTTATTTATTTCTTTATTTTTTACCTACTTAAAAATGTTCACATAGGTAACATAACAAAATGTACCTACCTACCTTAGAAAAAAACATAAATAAGCAGAAGGTAACATATTTAATATTCCAGGCTCTACTATACAGGCTCTGCTCTACTTTAAGACGAAGAGCGCCGTGTATCCGTTTAGGAATCGTAGCGGAAACACTTACAATACAAAGGTGCCGTTTTGTGCAGGCTGTGCTTTGTCCACGCCACCTCCCTGCTCGAGGGACGGAACACATCGGTACACCAGGGAGTCTTCAATGTGCAAATGTGGATGCGATTGTGTCTTCCGGTTCCATTCGTTTTGGACAAATCTTTTATATAACCCCGACATCATTAAACCAACCAAATCTGTTTTTTATGCAAGATCTGAGACAAGAACAAATGTAAGATCCCAAAAGCAAACTGGGCTAAGCTGGTAGCTCCGCCTTCTGTGAAGGTTGCGGGTTCTAGCATTATTCTGGTGATTCGATGAACTCAGTAAATAATCACACGCATTATCTTTTATTAGAAGTTTGGTGTTTTGATCCATTGCCTTTATTTATAATTGAAACATTAGGTGAAGTCAGTATTCGATTTCACGTGTACCTACGGACAAATTATAGGTATGATTTGTCCGATAAGAGTAAAACTGAGTATTCGAAATTTGTATTGTACAATGCAATTGTATTACTCCCGATTAAATAAAGAGTGCAATGATTTCAAAAATATTGGGACAAAAAAATCGCGATAAAAATATTGGTTGGCTTATAATTTTTTCCGAGGCTATTGACGAGGGATGAGGGATACAATATTTTCTGTCCCTGGGTCTCAAATAGATTATTTTATTAAACAGGTAATTCCAATACTAATATCTTCACGCCATTGCTTTTATCCGTAATCGAATTTGAGAAAGTCAAGTCAACAGATATCGGTCCCCAATCAATGTGTTTCTTGAATGGCGTAAAAGTGGCATAAATATACGCATAATGGTGCGCGCACAATAGCCTGGCGTGACAATGAGGTTCCGGCAAAGCGGTTCCGAGCTCGGGAACGCACGTCGTGCTATTGTGCCCGTAGCTCATTCATGGGTTGCCACCTTTATAGAATACATTGTAGTTCATTATAGTAATAGCAAACGTTTTGATCAAATTTTACGTTCATTCATAGATTGCCTTTTTTGCTTAGAACCCGTATTTCCATCAAATCAAGTAAAAATGTATTCTCTGTCTAGCTCTCCTTTCTCGATTCCTTGTGAAGAAGAGTAGCTAAACCAGAGGCTATAGAGACTATATTTAAAGACAAAGAAAGGATTAGAAGAAGTTCCCTCGGAAGTACGTGAACAAAGTCCCGAGCGTTTTATGAGTTGTCCTTTAGATAAATTCACAGGATCCTTATTCAATATTGTTTCACGAACTACTAAAAACCAATCACAACATTCGGCAGGTCGGTGTTTTGTTAGGACTGCTGCCAGTTTGACAGGAAACTGTCAATTGTCATCGAGTGTTGATCTTCCTGCTCCGCTAATTGGCTGTCGTGGTGATGAAATTGGCTATAACTTTAGTCTTGTCAAAATATTAGGGTGTTACAGTGATTTTAATGTTTGAGAAGATACAAAGCCGTGATGTTACGTAGGTAGTAAGAATAAACTCTGTTTGAAAAAAAATGGAAACGACTTCACCACTAAAAACTTACAAATAACTCTTAGGGTAAGTTCATATAATTTGAAGTTGGTGCCGAATTGCCAAGCACAACAACATGTTTATTGTATGGCACCGCCTTACAATAGATTAGGCAAAAGATTGATAAATTTCTATGGGACCACCTCGCAAGTATGGCCTACCAAACGTAACAAGAATCATCAAAATCGATTTCGAATTGGCGGAGAAATCAAGTAAAAAAAAAACCATACACCCGAATTGAGAACCTCCTCCTTTTTTTGAAGTCGGTTAAAAAGTAGTATTTCGCTTTTTATCGTTGTAAGATGTTTATTGTTTCTCTTTGTCTTCGAGGAAAGTTTTTCAATGAATCATCTCACAAGTCAAATTCAGTCATAATTGTAACGTCCACTAGAGCACCTTTGTATCTTTATATTAATTCGTTTAGATACAACTTCGGACCCTTTTCAGGCATATTGCGAGCACGGAGCACTTTGACATTTCGAATATATAAAGGTTTTTCTCGAAAACGATCATAAGTTTTACAGCTCGTTGGTACAACAACCGCAATCGCTAACGTAAACCAAACAACGACATGTAGGTACGTACAAACCTTATTAAATAGAATGAATGTCAACAAAGCTACACTGAGATGCCACGCGAGTCGAGAGTAACTCGAGTGCTCTGTGATAACGACCTACAGTTCTGAAGACCTCACAACGACCATTAGTGGTCGTTGTGAGGAGTTCTCCTTAGGGAGAAGCTTCATTTAGAAACTAATTAGTATAAACTTAGTAAACAGTCATTGAAGTGAGTCAATAAAGTAATTTACAGAAGAATCGTTTAGAAGAAGGAGAAAACCAAATATTCTTCTTTTTTTTTGTGGTTAAAAATTGATCACGGGCTACACCTTTTATTTGTTGAATGTAATCTTACGAACTTTGTTTGTACCTGGTGAAAGATTGTTTGTCTGTGTGCTTTTTGAATGTAAACCTCGGTTTGTTGAGGATTCCGGGTGAAGTGCGCCTCCACCTTCTGCCTTATCTCAACTTGTAACCAGGCAGGTGAGATGAAGGCCAAGCTCTTACCTTGTAAAAAAAAAACACGATTATAATACATAGCTAAAAGTTATGTCTGTGAAGTCCTCTATTTTTTTTTTATTAAAGCTAGGTTACACTCCATATACCTATTATAATATAAAAACATGCGATCAAATATCATTTTTGTTATCATTTGGATGTGTCATGACATAACATGATGCGCCCTGATTCACAGATACAACACAAGCGCAATGTGTATATGTGGTGTACTTACATCTGAAATGGCAAGTAATTACTTGCCAAAAAATACCTTTTAATTAAAAGGTATTTTTTTTAATTCTGTCGGCAAGAAAATGGAGCTAAAAAAATGTACAGCATAGAGTTAGAAGTGATGGCGGAATACGTCAGTAGATTGTTAGGTTTTTAGTTAGCACCTTGCTTCAATAATTTACTTTATTTGTTGTTTTTAAAATACATCAATATGTATTTTAAAGTGGTATTCATTATCAGCTCCAATGAGCTGACCAATACCACTTTAATTAGCTGACCGTTTTATAGTCTGGAACTATAAATCGGTCAGCTAATTTAAGCATGACTTTGTATGAAACACCCTCAGTGCAGAACCCTAAATAAAAACCAATTAACTTGATACACACAGTTGACAGCGCATTAGTGTATTCCGTCAAAAGTATCATTATACACCATTAGGGGACGGCAGAGGACAAAAAAACAAAAAAACGGGACAAAAACCAACTCCTCCAGACAGTATGGCACCACTCAATGCGCACGAGTCGGTAACATCCTGCCCGTTCATTATAAACTCTATTGCGTTGTGATAAGGTCGCTGGATTTGGAAGGTAGGTTTTAAAAGGACGGTTGTCAAGCTCCCTTTGATGAAGGTCAAGTAACTTTAGAAGTTAGTTTATTTCCGCTGAATGTTCTCGGGATTAGGAATCGATACTGTTTTTGTTGTGTTGAGGAGTTCCTTTGAATTATACACCTTTACATTGTTTTCGAAATATCCCATTTGTCCAATAAAAATAACGGACCTAATTGTATGTTGGTGCTTAGCACTGGAGAACTTAAATAGAAGGTGCTTATTGACCGAGCGAGCGAAGCGAGCTAAGCGTCTTTGTTTCGAGACTGGCCAAAAATGCTTTTGTCCACTGTCTGTCGGTTTGTTATCGTCTACAGGACGCATTTTCCAACCGATTTAGATGGAAATTGGCACACATCTTGATATTTTTTTTTGTCGATTGCGAATTTTGATCAGGGGTAAAAGGGGGAAGTTTGCTGTAGCGTTATTTATCAACGGATTTGAATTTAATTTAAAACACACACTAAGGATTTAATTTAACACAAGATTTTGTGAAAAAAAAACAAAAAGGGGGAGAGGAGGAAGAAAAGGGGAAAAGTTTGCTGTAGGTTTAAAATTTTTGTTTTTTTTTTTCGGAAAATTTATAACTACGTATACCAATCAGATTACGCAGTCCTCTCCGCCTTTACGAGACGACCTCGATTTGACCTCCTAGGGGAACACAGGGAGCATGAGTAATCACTAAAGCTTATACCTATGTTTTGCTCAAAAGTCTAAAAGGATAAGTGAAAGAGGAAAGCATTGGTTACTGCATGGTTAAAAAGGCTCGCAAGCTCTACTGTTCATAAAAAACCACTAGTAACGACCCTATGGGCAGGTGCGCTCTCCATTCTTTACCATAACCAGACTCTCAACAACAGATATCACAGCACAGGAGACTAGAAATCTTTAGGCTGCCTTCTGTAGTTTAGTGTACTATGAATTAATTTTGTAGTAACTTTGACGTAACGAAGTCCCGGGTGCTTGGTAAGAAAGTTCCAGTAGAAGTGGGTGAATTTTTTTTATTTTATTTTTAACCTACCTATAAAAGGCTTAATTACCAATTTCTTCTCAGTCTTACACTAAATCACATAAAATACAAAATGTAAATCACTAAGTCAATATGTATCAAAATCCCACACAAGCATTCCCTGGCCACCGCGCAGAGGTGTCAAGATCCATGAAACTGTCAAGCAGCGGAATGTCATTCAGTAACATATCGCTGCAGGAAGGAAGTCGCAGGTACCAACCTACCTATACATTATAATATGTACAAAAAACGCCAAAGACGTGCGCGCGCGCAACGAGGCTGTGGCCTCGATTTTGATGTTTTATTACGGGCTAATAAAGTGTTTTTGAAAAAGGTAATTTATTGCGGTGTAATGAAACACATTTTGTCGTTTTTTTTTATAAAATAAGGACGGTTTTTATTTTTGAGTCTTTGCTTGTAACATTATTATTATTATTTCATTATAGACGAGTATCACTGGGACTGAAGTGCCTATTTCGTAGAGTTGGTTTTTGCACGGGGTATGTTATTGTATTACATGGGGATTGAATATAAATTAACTGACCAAGCACGTGTCGAAACCCAACACCGATGGTTCTAACCCCAGTTCAAAGAGCAGGCTTATTTTTCATCGCGAGACTTGATTCCCGTATACGACATAATTCATAGTTTCGGCATTAGCAACGTACATAGGTCTCATAAGCACCCTTTATAGGGAACTCTAAAAGTGTGTATTAGTGGTGTACTTGTGGTACGTCAGTATAACCGCGTGACTTTGGAGACTCCTGCGCATTCTCGCCTCGTCACACAGTCAACATTCTCAGACAACCTGTCTCCGAAGGTGACGCTGGGTGTGCGAGGGAGACGGGACATCGGTACATACCTAGAGCTAATGATGCACGGATCATTATTAAAATTAATAATGCTTGGGTAGAAGTACAAATAGAGCTGGCAGGATATCGATAAAGGATTCACGTATGTTCATGACCTGTGATCACTACTCCAGAGCCCAAAAGATGATAAGACAGTTAGCATGTGATGAGTTAGTTAGTAGTCACTTCCAAATTATATTTGTAAAACAAAACATTGTAGTGAAAAAGACTGGAGTTACTTTTTTTGAAACATTTTTGAAGTGAAAGCTTCTAAAGGTGCGTGGCGCATTTTTTGAGATAGGAAAAAACCATTGGACTCGCGACATTATACCTTACCGACACCACATAAGTCACAGATTTGACTTAAATCACATTGTCACGTTATCTTAACGATCCTAAGAGGTTACGGGTAAGGACCTGCCTCTACCTACAGACGACAAACATGTGCGGAGTGCCAATATTTTTTTTTTATTTTTAATTTATGATTAACATCTCTAAGAGACATGCATGAATAATGTATGAACCGTTGTTAAGTTCATGTCCATCCTCGTTAATGTATTGTAAACACTGACTTTTCCAGATACTCATACAGGGTATTATATAAACCGCACAAATAATTATTTGTATCATATCGATATCGATAAAATTGTAACCTGTCGCATCACTATCAGTCCCGTCAGCGGCTTCACAAATCCTATAGGTAATCCTTTTCGGCTACCGTTTAATATTTTATCATCAACATTTTCTTTCCCATCCCTAGTTTTACCATATTTTAACTTTTATATCCAGCGAGGTAAGGGTCATTTTACCTGCAGTTTAAAATTTGTATGGTCGGTTATTAATTGAGGATTTATAGAGGTTTTGAAGTCGGTTAAATTATTAGTATTATTGTTGGATGACCGGATGTGCCACCTTTAATGAGTTTTTCTGTTTAGATTAATATATTTACTGTGGGGAAGGTATTTATTAATAATATCTATCAAGATAGAACCTCAGTAGGTACTATGAAGTGGATAGTTCCTTCGTCTTTCATTAACATTTAGAATACTTAGTTTTATAAATATTAGTTGAGTATGATTGCATCGACTGAGGTGAATGGGATCCTCGTAGTGGTCTATCGCGGAGAATGGATCCGCTGCTGATTATCCTCAACAGTGCAGTGGTGTGGAACCCGGCTCACAGACGACGGGTTGCCAGGTTGTCTGTGTATACCTACTGTGTACAGTTACCTAGTACCTATAGTATAACCCGTACCTTGTACATGTTCCATTGCGCCGAACACATCAATTTGCCTCTACGTTTATCAGTAATACTGGTAAGGAATGGAACTCCTTGCCCTCGCCTGTTATCTCGTGCCAGTATAATCTTGGAGTCTTCAAGTCCAAAGTGAACAGGTTCCTTTTAGACAAGCGTGCTCTATCTTAGGCCACATCGCCACTTGTTTTTCAAGTGAGTTGGAGGTCAAACGCTTGGCTAACTTATTTATGTTTTTTTTTTGTGTAATTAATTAGTCAACGAATTGAATTTAATTGAATGGGAGGTCAGGAGGAAAATACGGAGACAAAATAATTGAAAACTTAAAAATAAAATATAAATATTATAAATAATAATATCTATAAAAGATCTAATTTGATTGAATATTTATATACAGGGTGAGTTTTTTTCTAGGGCTACTGAGGTCAAGTCTGAAATAGTGAGAGTTATCGAAAATTTATGTTAGGAGTTACGTGCTGGATTAAAAAAAAAAATAGTTCTGTATTAAAGAAAATCTATACCTATCTATAAAAAATTTCTAGCTTTTCTGAGTGAGTTTTTGAAACAATTTTTTAATTATATTAATAAAAATTAAGTATGATGACTATGTGCCCCAAGTTGTTGGAACACTTTCAAAATTTAAAATGTATATTTTTAACTTTACGAATAATAATAATAAATTACAGGACATTAATTTCACACAGCGCCATGTAGCCCCAAACTAAGCATAGTTGTAATATGGGAACTAAATTACGGATAGGATACTTGTACACTTTTTTTTTGTTGTAAATATATACTTATCATACAATACATCACCCAGACACAGAACAAACCTCTATATTCATCACATAAATGTTTGTTCTGAGTGGAAATAGATCCTACAACCTACAGCGTAGAAGGCAGTGTTACTACCAACTTAGCTATGAGGCTATGCGCAGATACAACTTTAGCGTTTGGAAACAAAATTACTCATAAATTTCAAAAATAGAATAAAGTTGGTTTAATGTTATAGATCGAATTCACTTTCATTGTGCAAAACTGGAGAAAATGCGGAACTGAAAAATGTTAAGTTCTTAAAAAATATTTTTCAATTTTTTTTTTCTGTCTGCTGTATGGTGGGTACGACCATATTCAAAATGTTCAGCCATTAGTGTGTCCGTGCCTTGTCATCAGCTGCGTTACCATGAAAAGCGAACGTTTTTTAATCCGATGAAGATTAAATTAAAGCTCACCACGAACAGAAAAAACAGCAAAAGAGGATTTAATAGCTTAGCTTACGCATAGTCTGAACGTACAACCTTTAATGCATAAAGTTGAATTTATAAATTTTCAATTTTGAAAGTGTTCCAACAACTTTGGGCATATAGTCATGCTACATACTTATTTTTTTTTATTATCAAACAAAGAATCAAAACTGCAAAAAACGTTTTTTTTTTTAAATCGAGAACGTAACTCCTGACATGTCTTTTCGGTTAACTCTCACGGTTTCAGGCTTGGTCTCAGTGGCCCTGGAAAAAAACTCAGCCTGTATATTTCATTGCAAATACCATAGTATTATGAATATAATATACTACTTATGTTTTTACTATTATTGTACTTTATTTTACTGAAGATATTGTGATGATATTTTTGATGATATTAACCTTATCCACCAAATCACTCCCATGCCACAATACTTTTAAATATAATTATATTTAAATTATAAATTAATATTTAACCTATAGGCCGTTTGTAACGGTCCTTACTATCTTACTTATCTGACTGATTCTTTTGTAAATAGTTGGTTTAATTGTACCTAAGTGTGTAAAATATTGTTAGTAGTATTTGTTTCATAGAATTTACTTCGATTAACATATTATTATACTATATTCTTGAAGAGGCCTGTAATTATTTGCAAGAAAAACAAATGCCCAAAAACCAGACCAGCTGTATACCTGTACCTCATGTGGTATCAAGATGCGGTAACGATACACAATCACTGGTCTTGATCAAACCAGGACACGACATGATGTCACTGACACGACAATCGACGCGAGCTCGTCATCCCCGAACTACCGCTGACGGTAGGTTGCCATCGGAATCGGAACACACAATTTTATACGTTCCTATGGCCATATAAAACACAGCCTATCTATAGGGCCTGCGGTGTAGTGATGTGCCTACGTCCTACATAATACCACACTGTTCTTGAAGGCAAGAGGGATCGGTCGAACAATAAATGCTACTCGCAATCAATACGGGAAAATGCGAGTTCTACAGCACACTTGCACGTGCATGTTATTACAGGCAATTGTTCACTTCAAATCAGAACATACCAAGTACCTAGCGGTAATGATAGTTAGCAGCATATAAAAAAGTGTTTTCAAAAAGATGTGCCTCGTATTAACTTGGCCACAGATAATTATATACTAGCACTTGGTAGTAGATAATTTATGTATCATTAATATTATAGTGGTAGTACTTCACAAGAATTTCTACTACTATCTTTTTCTAGTAGGTTTATTCCGTGCTTTGGAACGCACGACGTCGAAGCACCGAATCATTTTACTTATCGATTAAATCAGATGATCAAGGCTGCTATTTTCTAACCAATTTGGTAACAAACATCACAAGATGTGTACCATTATAGATTTGAACCCAGAGCCTCCGGTCTAGAGCTATGCGGCCTCCCACTAGACCGCGCAGGTACACATCCGGACTTACAATCCCTACATGCCGGTGGTATGCTTACCATCTTTGCATGCTGGTGGTATACTGTCCATCCCTACATGCTGGTAGTATACTTCCCATCCCTACATGCAGGTAGTATATTGCCCATCCCTACATGCTGGTCGTATACTTCTCATCCCTATATGCCGAAGGTTTATGAGTAATATCTCGTCTGTCCGTGCCCGTCATTAAATGGCCATCGGCCACAATGACATAAATAACTACGGATTTATTTATTTATATGTTTATTTATTTATTGCCCGGTCTGCTCGCGTCTTTATTTTTTGGTTCATAAAGTTTTATATTAATTTTGTAAGATTAAAAAGTCGTTTAGGGATTAAGCGAGCCATAAATAGATTAGTTTATGGTTTATCGTCCTTTGGGCTCTCGTCGAAATGTGGCTTTCGAGCTAGTAGGCAGTGTAGGTGTACACTAGTTTCAATGAAATAAAAAAACAATGAGCAGCAACACCAACAGCCCTTTAATGTCCACTGTTGGAAAGACTTCCAAAAACTGGAGGGTTTTGCCATGTTGCCAGCTTGGCACTTGGCACCAAGGTGGATCTCATAATATATTATTTACATACAGGATTAGACCAAGAAATTTAATCAATATACTGGTTTTGTTAGTGTGAATGGCACCTAATTACTCAATCAATAAATCATTCATTTGTTTATTTGGTTTAGAGTTCGAATGATTTCATTTGATATTTTTTTTCAATAAATCAAGGATACAATTGCAATTATTTTAAACAAATAAAAAAACCGGTCGCTTGTGTCTCTACACTCTAATGGCGGTATGCATAGTCTCGGACATCAGTAACAGTTGGTATTCTTCAGTCTGTCTCTGCATCGACCCCCTGAAGCCCAGCCCGTGGATGTGATCTCACCAGAAAGGACAGGGCAGCTAACTTGTGCGGTCACCAATCCGTGGGGATTGCAGCCAGTCTCTCCCACGGAGAGGAGGCTCATTCCTCGGCTGTCGATGTATTCTCCTCGGGGCAGTTCTACGCGTCCCTCATTTAAATGCAGTAATAAAAAGGCTCGTGAAGTGATCTCGTGATTGATGTCGGATCATGTCGTCTCATTAAACGACTTATTTATAGCCATTTGAAACGGCCTTAATGCCGCGCGATAAACTCGCTCACAAATACACTATAAAACAATTTGTTGGTAATAAATTGTTGTGTTTTCGAAAAGTAATGGATAGATTTCGATTAGATAAAATTGTTGAACTGTCAAATGGTGTCCAGTGCTTTGGATAAACTTGATCAACCGATCTCGTCCAGCCATTAGTCAGCAACGTCCAGAGTGAATAGGTTTCCTCTGAGACATACCTACGTGTGTACTTTTCTTACTTGTTTTTATAGCTGGTGCATTTGATCAAACAATTGTCAAAAAAAATAAACAACTTAGATTTCTACCATTTGCTTCGAAGAGCCGTGGTAGGAAGGTGTTTTTACATAACTATTGGGTTAGCTATTTAAAACTGGAAATGATCAAGAGTTGAACGTTAAGATAAAAGCAAGATCGCTAAGGGCACAAATCAAGTTGATGCCACAAGTCACACGGGGTATTTCAAGTCCTCAATAAAACATGAGTTATTCGACTCAGTCCGGGATCTTGGGACAACTGATAAAGAGTTGATTCATATCAAAGGGTAATCAAATTTTAATGGAATTTTGAAACACATTCACAAATAAAAAACACACAAAGCTTCAGCGAGGATTAACATACATGTAGCTTCCTTTCGTGGTTCTCATAGTGCGAGGAAATAATCTCAATCCTTGGTTTTCACAGTGAACTTAGTTTTTTTAATTTTATGATGGGGAAGCGTTTGGCCTTCATCTCACCTGGTCTCAAATTATGGCCGAAAGTGGAACCGAACTTACCCGGAATCCTCAACAGTTCGAGGTTGACTTACCTCTGAATGCCGGAACTAGACTTAGGTAAGATATTGGTAGCTAGCCAGGCGGACTTAAACAAAGTCCTACCCCAGGGGAGCACAATATTGTACTCCCCTGGGGATCGAGCCCGGGACCTCGGGATCTGACACCGGTGGACGAACCACTAGACCACGAAGGCGGTTAAAATAATAAAATAAAGTGAATTTATAAATGATTACAAATATTGTTGAATAAGAATTGGCCATGAGTGCCACGGTGGCATCATAGGAGGTGACTGAAAGGTTGCGCCAGAGGCTTGGCAGCAGCATCGAACCAAGTCCCAAATACCAATAATGCGGTTACGAACCCGCTTTACAAGCGTGGTGATTATGGAAAATGCTGTGAAGTTCTCATTTTTCCATCTGAAATTGAAAACTCGGCAACATATACTTAATCAACAAAATTATAATATTTCTAAATTTTAATTTTACTGCAAACCGTTATTTCTTGTTTTTGCAATGAATTTTGATGAGCACGTGTGCCCTCAGCCCGCAGATTTATTATTATAACTCAATTAAAACAGTGGTTTACGGCGGCTCAGGCATTTCTCGAAGCGGTGCAAATTACTGATTATATTGCCGATTGAATTGTACCTATTACATCCCGACGCCTTTGTGTTTATTGGCCAATTTACTGAGACCTGTGGACGCTACTGGTTTTAATTGCAAAAGTAGTTCTTTGCGGAATATTTTAAAAAAAGTCGATTGATCTATAATGCTATAGGACCATCACAGGTCTATTCCTATGTGGCTGATGCGATATTTCTTATTACGATAATGCAACAAACAGACACACTCAACAGTATATTACGACAATGCAACAAACAGACACACTCAACAGTATATTACGACAATGCAACAAACAGACACACTCAACAGTATATTACGACAATGCAACAAACAGACACACTCAACAGTATATTACGACAATGCAACAAACAGACACACTCAACAGTATATTACGACAATGTAACAAACAGACAGACTCAACAGTATATTACGACAATGCAACAAACAGACACACTCAACAGTATATTACGACAATGCAACAAACAGACACACTCAACAGTATATTACGACAATGCAACAAACAGACACACTCAACAGTATATTACGACAATGCAACAAACAGACAGACTCAACAGTATATTACGACAATGCAACAAACAGACACACTCAACAGTATATTACGACAATGCAACAAACAGACACACTCAACAGTATATTACGACAATGCAACAAACAGACACACTCAACAGTATATTACGACAATGCAACAAACAGACACACTCAACAGTATATTACGACAATGCAACAAACAGACAGACTCAACAGTATATTACGACAATGCAACAAACAGACACACTCAACAGTATATTACGACAATGCAACAAACAGACACACTCAACAGTATATTACGACAATGCAACAAACAGACACACTCAACAGTATATTACGACAATGCAACAAACAGACACACTCAACAGTATATTACGACAATGCAACAAACAGACAGACTCAACAGTATATTACGACAATGCAACAAACAGACACACTCAACAGTATATTACGACAATGCAACAAACAGACACACTCAACAGTATATTACGACAATGCAACAAACAGACACACTCAACAGTATATTACGACAATGCAACAAACAGACAGACTCAACAGTATATTACGACAATGCAACAAACAGACACACTCAACAGTATATTACGACAATGCAACAAACAGACACACTCAACAGTATATTACGACAATGCAACAAACAGACACACTCAACAGTATATTACGACAATGCAACAAACAGACACACTCAACAGTATATTACGACAATGCAACAAACAGACAGACTCAACAGTATATTACGACAATGCAACAAACAGACACACTCAACAGTATATTACGACAATGTAACAAACAGACACACTCAACAGTATATTACGACAATGCAACAAACAGACACACTCAACAGTATATTACGACAATGCAACAAACAGACAGACTCAACAGTATATTACGACAATGCAACAAACAGACAGACTCAACAGTATATTACGACAATGCAACAAACAGACACACTCAACAGTATATTACGACAATGCAACAAACAGACACACTCAACAGTATATTACGACAATGCAACAAACAGACAGACTCAACAGTATTTTTTATTATACACTCTGATGAACCTTACGTTTATGGACCATTCTCGTCATTAAATTTAATAAATTTCGCAATAAGGACCACAATTTGTACAAAACGAGTGGTTTTGGATTGCGGATGAATCTATACGTAGGTACGTATACATTCGTACCAAACGTGTGGGTGATATTTTGAAAAAAACTGTATGAAAAATTACTATGACTTTGAACTATAAATTATTCGTAATCACCTTTTCTGGCTGTGTTTAAAGTAAGAGTTAAATGTTTCTACTTATGTCAGATAATAAAATAATAATAATAAAATCATTTATTTCTTTATTTTTTTTCACATTTTTCAAAATTGGTGTAAGAGAAATATAATAAATATGAGCACCACTAACCACCTCTTTAGCCATCAAATCTTCTCCATCCAAAGGTTGTGTGGATGAAATCGCTTCTAAACGATAAAACCGCACATAGTTTTTTCTAAGTAATCCAGTTTTATTTCTAAGTTATGCAGTAAAGTTTTTCCATTTTGGTAAATAATTTACTTACCTATGTGTATGTTCGTTGCTATGTGATCACAAATTGGCACATTTTTAGGGTTCCGAAACCAAAGGATGCCAACGGGACTCAAGAGTGGTCCCTTCCCTTACTCGTCATATCCGACATCACCATGTGAATTCTCCCCTCTATTGCTATACCTACCCTGCATACGGAGCATACGGAGCATTTTGTACACATGCACAAAAAATGCAATATGACTAACCCGATCACCTCCCTTAAGAGCCTCTTATACTTAAAACTAATTTGGGGACATCTCGATCAATCAATCGTCACATAAGCTAAACCAATATTGATGAGGTTTATGGTAATGGCTCATTTGATGTTGTACAGTTTTGTACATTGTAAATGCGTTGGCAAAGTGTTTTGGGTAAATTTAAAACAAAAATATCTCAGGTGGTCTGTAATCTTAGCAATATACTTAAGCCCAGGTTCTGAAGTTGAGGTGGCCTTCACAATTTATCATGATTCTGAACCGATATCGTGTTGGCAGTCCTAAAATGTACCCTACATTATCGATCACTGGAACAAAAGGTACGTGTTTGACTTCATTCCACTGACGTGGCTCTGAGGAGAGAATGGGAGAAGATCGTGTGGCGGCATTTTAGGCGTCAGCGGTGCAGCTGGATAAGGCACATAATTCATTTTTTTGCAGATCAAGACTGACTTTAGGTATCTGAGTCAGCGGAGTAAGTAGTGAATTTATAAAGTGATCTATTAACTTATTGTGTCTTTGTTTATCGCATATGCGTATAATAACAGACCATAATTAAATAGTGGTACAACTGACGTCTTCAATCTCATAATATGCATAAAACCGGGAGGACCTATGCAGAATCGACAACCGTGAATCAAGTAGGTACCTACGCCATGTCGTCGAGACGCGAGCAAGTCAAGTCAGTAGTAGCAACGTCATAGAACGGTCACCGTGTCTTCAGAGCCTTACTCACCCACGTGCCTAACCCGAGAATCGTCAAAACGTCCCATTGATATGTGACACGCTGTCCCGTGATTTACGCGCCATTGTCTTTCCCCAATCAATGGTTTATTTGATGTCTTTATTGGGCCGAGTGATGGGATCCATCAATTACTCTTTTAGGGTTCGATAGTGGACTGTGGCCGTGTGGTTACATGCGGAGAAAGTGGGGATTTATGCCTAAAGATGCTTAGATAAAAACAATCCATCCAACATCTAATTTGAAATGAGCAGGAAGTTTTCTTTAATGACGTCCCGCATAGACTTGTATACCTATTTTACATTACCTTCTGTTTTCCTACCTCAGGAACAAAGTAGTTTTGTATACTTGACGTAGTTTTATATACGGGTCAGCTTTCAGCTTGTCCATTCCTACCATTATACCTACTGCAAAACTTAGCACATATTGTATTCGCGGAGACGCTGTATTCATTCTCGTACATTTTATCTACTGTTGTTGCTGTTGTTTGAGCGAGTGTAGTTGGCACAAACCTGTGGTAAGCATACACTGCTATCCTGATACCTGTTGTATAATACCGTAACATTACTTAGACGTGGCAATGCAGCCAGTGTCTTGAGCACGCTTCCGTCTGTTACTGGTCTGGAACAGTAAACATAACTATTGGCCGTTTGTAACGTTCTTTAGGTAATTAGACTGATTACTTGGTACATAGTTAGTTTAATTATACATTTTATTTAATAAATATATGTTAACAATTTGATCTTATGTACTTCAGAGTACCCGGGGCTGATGCCATTTGTTCTTCTGCAGAGACCATCCCATATCATTCAACGCACCATGAAAAAGTCTACAGTAAGACATGGGTTGCTGCCCTATTAGTATGCAATGAGGAATTTGAGCGATAATCACCATTTTTGACGCCACAAAACACGTTTCAGCAGCACTACCCTCTAATTACATTCGTTTGTTGACCACCTATCTTATTAGAGACGTAAGTACTTCTTCTTTGACTTTGATTCTGGTGGTAGGCACTGCATAGCCCCCCCAACCCCCCTTCACCCCTCTGGCTTGCGACCCTCCTGCTGAAGTCCACCACCCAGTTCCCTGAGCAAGTTTTGAAGTCAGGAGCTTGTTGTGAAACCCATTGTTGTGAAATCATAAAATAAAATCAAAATTATTCCAAAAAAATATCCCGCTAAAACTTATTTTAGAATTGTTGAGAATATTTGGAAGTGGTGGGTACTAATGTCTTCATAATTTTTTCACGACCTTTTCAAAATGTGTGTATATGTGCCTGCATAAAAAAGTACGTAATATTTATATTTGCTATATCTGATGCATACTATATACCTGTGTCATTTCTTCCAGGCTAAAAGTTGAACAGGACTTTGAAACTCGCGACGGCGGGCGTCTGTAGATATCACGCGCTGCGTTTTCTCCTTACTGAATGACACTTGACAATTATTGTCACAAACAAACCCACAGTTTGTGATCTCCGTCGATAAAACATTCGTGGGCGATGTAGGTGAGGTGAGGACGTAAATCAAACGGACGGACAAGCTGTAAATCTATACGTGATTCACTCGCCGATCGGTGTGAATGCGGTTACATTTTCTATTCTGGAGCAATGCAGAGACGAGATAAAGTCGAGGTAGAACAGAGCAATTCATAAAATATATAAAAACAATATTAACATATTTTTTTCTAGACAATAACATGACTGTTTAGATTAAGCCCTGTGAACGCGTGGGCCGCCAGCGTTCCCTCGATCAGACGACGTGAACTTTTTTTTCCTCTTGGCTCTATTCGTTGAATAAATAGGAATCAAGTATTCTCATTGTCCGAATCGTCGGACAAAAGGTAAAATGAGTTTCCATGGTACGACTCATCATCGGACAAAGATGAAACACGATGCTGACTCGCACTTGGCTGGTTTATTTTATTGTAGTTCTAATTCTATCGTGAAAACCTACTAAGTTCAAACTTTGTGTGATTATAGCGTTTACATAAATAAATAGCGTGAGTTGGACCCACACTACCACGGACCACAAGGTCACAGGTAGTAGTTAGAGTAAGGTAGAGTTCACAGTAAGTAGGTTTGCATACACAGAAAGAGGACTTTACTCAATTGGTGGGTGAAAGCTGATGATGATAGATTTCAGGATACGATACCAGTGCGTACTCTCAGTGTAATTAGATAGATATATATCATAATTAGGTACTCTTGCATTGCAGTAGAATCATTTAGAATCCACGGGCGATTTGCATTTCAGAATAAGTCCGCTCTTCTGTGTGGCCACTGATACTGCAAATCTCATCACAACTTGTGTATAACCATATAAATGTTTATTGTTTCATTTTATTTTACATTTATTGATTAAGTTTCGTCTAAATCAGATTTGATTGTGAAACGTTGATGATTCTATCGAGTTTATGTTGGGACTCGTAAAAGTCGGCCGTTCGGTCTACCGGCGACGGCGGTGGCTTCAAGAAGCATTCATAGTACAAGTAAATGCATATTTTCATCTTTATTTCCTCAAAATCATATTAAAATCTCATCAACTTCCTCAGCACTTCAGAAATCGGAATATTTAAAATGATTACAAACAAGAGTTTCCAAAAACATGTTCCATCCTCATTGTCAGTTATTCAACCTCCTTGGAAGTAGCACATAGTAAATCAGACCGACTTAGCCGCACGCCCTCCCTTACACGACCCTAGGGAGGGGGGAAAGCCGGAAAAAATCAACAACATAACAAAGATAAGATAAAAATGTAACTTAAGCCTTACTTTTTATTCCAAGAAATAACAGAATTCGTCAGGCCGCTTTTAAAAAATCCTACTGGTTTTTTACATATTGATGGTTTGATTTTTGTTCTAGATTTTATCCTAGACTTTTCCCACATTTGCCAATAATATGTAGTCTATGTTATCAACAAACACGTAAACTACGTTACTTTCTAATGCATAACATTGCTTTGGACATACATTTACGGTACTATTAATGTTAACTTATCAATCAAGTCACTCATCTATCCATTAAGTACTCATTCGAAAGTTCTGCTTTGTTAGTTACGTTTCACGGCTCTTGGTCAAATGTAGCATGGTGTGGTGTAAGTAGGGGAGGTTGTCAAAGGGACGGATAGATAAGCTAGTCAGGTGTTTGGATAAATAATACGGTCAAAGCAAGGAACAGAAGTTAGTCATCCTATATCTTCTAGCCATTAAAACATATTTTAAGAACTTTTTAACCACCTCTGTGGTCTAGTGGTTCAAACCAACGATTTCAGATTCAGAGGTCCCGGGTTCGATCCCCATGGGGAGTACAATATATTGAGCTTGGTTTGGTTGGTGGTACGACTTTGTTTGGTTCCGCCTGGCAAGCAACCACCATCTTACCTAATTCTGTCGCCAAACAACAATTCTAAAATTATTGTGTTCCGGCATTTAGAGGTAAGATAGCCAGTTCCTCAGTTTGTTGAGGATTCCGGGTAAAATGCGCCTCCACCTTCGGCCTTATCTCAACTTGTAACCAGAGATGTAACTTGAGATGAAGGCCAAGTGCTTTCCCGTCGTACAATAAAATAAAACCATTTTGATGTGGGAAATACCTGTTCAAAATAATATTTCTAGAATGTTTACACAACGCCATCTAGCATCTAAGCTTTGTTATATGGGAGCTAGATTATGGAGAAAATTAATTCTTATTTTTATTTCAATTACAAATACAGAGTGAGTTTTTTTTCAGGGCCACTGAGGCCAAGTCTGAAACCGTGAAAGTTATCGAAAAGTCAAGTTAGGAGCTAACTATTTTTTTTTTTAAATAGAGCACGTACTCTATTTAAAAAAAAAAATAGTTTTGCATTCAAGAAAATCTATATTCTTTTGGTATAGGTTTTCTGGAAAAGTTAGTTTTTGAAAAAAAAAATTTTTTGCATATATGAGTTCTTTGTTTGATAATTAAAAAAAAAATATGATGACTATGCCCAAAGTTGTTGGAACGCTTTCAAAATTAAAAATGTAGAAATTGAACTTTATGCATTTAGTAAAGGTTGTAGGTTCAGACTATATATTTTTTGTTCGTGATGAGCTTAAATTGAATCGTCATCGGATTAAAAAACGTTCGCTTTTTGTGGTAACGCAGCTGATGGCAAGGCACGGAAACCCTAATGACTAATGTATAGATAGGTACCTATGATTTGATATGATACATCACCCAAACAAATGAGTTATTTTGGAAAATTAGAATTTGAAAAAATAACTAATTTTATCTTTTTTCGTGATTTTTTTATTTTTATTGTGTGACGGGATCTTTGTTGCCTTCGTCTTATGTCATTTTCAAGTTATGATAAGGGCTCGAAGGTGGATGCGCACTTCATGAGATCCTCGACAAACTGAGGAACTGGCTATCTTCCCTAAAATGCCGGAAAACAATAATTTTAGAATTGTTATTATGGCATCAGAATTAGTTAAGATGGTAGTAGCTAGCTAGGCAGACTTAAGAAAAGTCCTACCACCAACCAAACGTGTTATACCTACGACACCACGACGACGCTTCCAACACCCTATATTTAGGAGTCGTGTAAGGGTGCATTTATACGGGATTCTGGGAAATATCATAGCATTGGTGGAATCATAAATACAAATGACCTGAACAAATCTTAAGAATCCTATTTATATTCTATAATCCTACTATGGTGCAGCGTAGCACTATGCCAGGATAATGAGAACGATTTTTCGTTCCCTTTGCCCTGTTTTTTTATTTTAAAGCCAAACTACTAAACATATTTTAATAAAATTCCTATGGGACCAATTTGGAATCATATCCTTTCAAACAAAAGAAGTATTTTTTCAAATCGGTTGAGAAATGCCGGAGTTAACAAATATAAAAAAAAAACAAATTGAGAACCTCCTCCTTTTTTTGAAGTCGGTTAAAAACAAACCTATATATTTGAATGAAACAAATGTTTTCTCAGAAATAGTGGAACCCACAACACAACCTACAGTGTGGAACGAATCTACCAACCGAGCGGTGAGGCCAGCTAAAAGGTTAAATAGGTGTGATATGCTATGTATGTACAAGGCATTACTCAGCATCGTCCGGAGCACCCTCAAGTCGTCCTACTAGGTGAGTACCGAGCAATAGCAACCCTAACAGCATTACGTGATTCACCCCCACTTTAAAATGGAGTCATAAATAAAAGGTAGACGCACCTTATCGAGCAAACCTCAGAAAGAAGCCCTCTCTTTCTCGCTTACGTAGCTTTCAAACGATGTTGGGACGCGACGTGCAGCAAATTCATTAAAACACTTGATTTTACTTGACTCTGTGTAGAAAATGTGTTTACTGACTTCTATTTATTTAACCGCTTCAGTGGTCTAGTGGCTCAACCCACCGATTTCAGATCCAGAGGTCCCAGGTTCGATCCCCATGGGAAGTATAATATATTGTGCTTGGTTTGGTTGGAGGTAGTTTTGATTAATTTTGTTTCAGGTCCGCCTGGCTGGCTACCATCATCTTACCTAATTTTGTCGCCATAATAACAATTCTTAAAAAAGTTGTCGTGTTCCGGCATTCAGAGGTTCCTCAGATTGTTGAGGATTCCGGGTGAAGTGCGCCTCCACCATCGGCCTTATCTCAACTGGTGACCAGGTGAGATGACGGCCAAGCGCTTCCCCGTCGTACAATCAAATATACATATATAAACTAGTGAAAGGTCTGGGACATTGTTTCCGTCATCTTTCTGAGTTCGAATCTTTGTAAGTATATTATAACCTAAATAACTAGGCTATATAAATTACTTAATTACTGAATTTGGTAAGATTTTCAACGCTTTTAATTTTTAATTTATTATATTCTGCCCACTCACTGTCGCACGATCGGTGTTATTGTGCTTAGCACACATGTTTGCTTTACAACGAATTAGAATAAGCAAGCAAGCCTTCAACACTCGGGTGAAATATGAGACATTTAATGAAAGTTCTTTCAGAGTCAGTAATCATAGTCAGAAGTCATAAAATAAGCCTTAATTTGCTGTTTGTTTTACAATATTTTTGGTTAGTAACAAGCCTTAACGCTAGGCTATGTTAATGTTAGTGCTTAATATAAAATATTGTTATAATTGACCGAGCGAGCGAAGCGTCTCAGTTTCGAGATTGGCCAAAATTGTTTTTGTCCGCTGTCTGTCGGTTTGTTCTCGCCTACAGGTTTTATCAACCGATTTTGATGAAAATTGGCACACATGTTCCTTGATGTGTTTAAATGTTTTTGTCGATCGCGATTTCTGATTGGGGGAAAAGGGGGAAGTTTGTTTTATTGCTGTAGCGTTATTTATCAACGGATTTCAAATAAATTTGAAAGCCACACTAAGAATTTAATTCTACACACATTTTTAATGTCATCTTCCCAGCGTTTAGTCTGTCGCCCTTTGTTTCTTAGTCCATCCCTAGGACACCACTCTGTCATTATTTTTGTTCATTTCTCTTAGCATATGCCCTGACCATCTCCATTCACACGATATGACAAGCCTCATAGCTCAGTTGGTTTGACAAGCCTCATAGCTCAGTTGGTAGTAACTCTGCCTTCTGCGCTATAGGTTGTGGGTTCGATGTGTGATGATGAACACAGAACAAACATTTGTGTGATGAATTAGGATGATAGATCTTTGTTCTGTGTTTGGGTGTTGTATCATTTAGTACGTATGTATTTACAAAAGATATTTAAGTATTCCATAATCTAGTGTAATCTAGTTCCCATATTACAAGCTATGCTTAGTTTGGAGCTAGATGGCGCTGTGTAAAATTAATGTTATGTAATGTTTATTATTTCAAGTGTTCTGTGGACTGATTGTACATTTTAAAATTTATTTGTATTTTATGTCTTTTAATCGCATTCTGTCTTTTATCTTGATTCACATTACACTTCGTTTTATGGAATTTTTGGACAGTATGCACTATATCCCGATATAGTGTCCCGATGTCATTTAGGGCCGGAAATACTTTGATTGCATTTAGAAGTAGGTTGACTAAATTATTGGAAGACAAAGCGTACGATTGATGAGTTTTTGAATGACACATTTAAATCATTTATGTGGACTTATTTATTTATTGTAAATTCACCCTGCTCTTTGACATGTACCTTATTTTTATATTTCTAGTAATTATGTGATGTTTGTAAGCCGTAATGGGTTGGGCCAGAGATGCTTAATTATAAGATAATTTTAAGATCATTTATTTACCTAGGTCTACAAAAAATAAATCAATTTATCATTTATCATTATCTTATATTATACTTTAATTTTAGAAGACAGTCTTTCTGTTAATGCCCGAATGCACACTTTTATCGTAGTATTAATAAATGTATTTTTGCGTGATTATGTCCGTGGTTGAATACCTAACACAAGCCAGACATCGCGAGATCTCAGTACGGGGTACTATTTCTACTCAGTACTATATCTACTTAGTAAGTTCAAAACATCAGCGGCAATACACCACCGTTTGCAAGACCCTCTCCATAAAACTGTTTTACATTTATAGCTACAACCTTACGACACGTTTGTCTTCTTCATTCCAAAATCAACTTACTCACCCCTGGCTAAGGTTTAGTTTAAAGTGGTTTAGCTCGGTTACCATGGTAACTGAAGGAGCGTCGTGATCTTTGTGTTCAAACCTCCTTTTCGATACTTTGCTATCGATGGAGGGTACGCTAGGTACCGCTCGCTCGTAGGTACCGACCGATATGTTATGTAGTTGGTCGGTACGTACGTACGTACTACAATGTACATTGGGGGCTTCAAGCGAGGGTGGGGTTCGGAGATTGGTTCTTTTTCGTCTCTATTTCAGATCGTAGACTCGTGTCGATAGTGCGAGATACCTATATGTTCAATTTTCATATAATAGACCTTACCTATTTCCGTATAAATTTATTTTACGCATTTTTGTACGAATGGCCATTTTTGGCCACGGTAGATAAGTTAGCGTTCGATCTGAAGTATGTAATTTTAATAATGGTGTCTTCGTGCGACAGATTCGAATGAAAATATTGAATAAATTGGTTAAGTTCGATAGTAGGCATCATGCTACGAAATCGCTATAGGTAGGTACTGTGGTATTTACTAGTTCAAATCCTTTTAAACATATTGTTATAATATTTATATAATCGTAGGTTCATAACCTAATATATATATAATAGGTAGAAAGGTAGCTACTGAAATAAAATTACTTGTGTATATTTTGACTAACCATTTATTTGAACCACATGACTGTCGTCGCTTAGACATGACTCATTTAAAATATTCATTTATATCCTTTCAATGTTACAATGGGGTTTTATAAGCAGAATATCTGTAATCTCTATTTCTGTGCAATTACAAGCAATAATGCAATATTTTTGGAACTCACCAAGCTCTTCTCTATGTATATCTTAATTTTATATTTATAAGTATGTTACAGTTGAAGAAACGAGGAAATTAATAAAGTAGAAAATATGTAGAAATAGCCTATTAAAATGCTCCAATCTACTTTATTAATATCTGGGACAAATCTGAACAGAAGCCAGTGCATGGAAATAGGTTTATATTTAAAGTAGGTAGGTGAAACTGATATTTCCAACACAGAAAACATCATTTCAAACACTGGCATACAAATTTAGCTGTTACTGTATAAGGGAATGAATTATAAATAAAATAAATTTTGCGTGGTCACAACTAGTTTCCTTAGTTAAATTATATATAATTACAATAGTTAAATTCGTTTAAATATTTATTTACACTTAGTAACAGTAACTTATTGCATTGCGCGTTCAGCGTCAACTTTAAAATACTTTCGCGATTTTTTTTATTAGTAAATGAATTAATTAAGTAATTTTATTTACAAATAATATAGGTAATTGAGTAATTAATAACAGTTATAATATTATCAAGGTTCTGTACAAAAGCCATTCAAAAATTGTTTACTGCTGTCAAAACTAAACATTTTAAGGAAATTTATAGAATTTCTAATATAAAATCTTGGCACCAGAACGTAATTATTTTACATCTAACATGAATCATGTAAAATCTAAATAAGTTAAATACTTATCTACAATTAATTACTATTTACAGATCACAAACTTAGAAATGATAATACGCAAAGTTTATCGGTTGATCGCCCCGATCGCCCTGATCGCTTTGATCGGTTTGATCAGTGTTGTTCTGGTCGGTCTCATTTCGGTCACTTGACTCGTTTGCGTGACCAAACTGTTGATCGTTTTGATCAAATTTTAACCCGTTATCGTACTTGTTCGATCGATCCTGCCAATTTGACAGATCAAATGGCACATCGTTAGTTTCTTTACAAAATGTCCTCGGCACTAAGTATTCTGGGTGTATATTTGTATTTTCGAATTTGTAATTCGAAAATATTTTTTCCTCGAACTCCTCGCTTCGAGTGCTAGCACTGTTCACTTCGTTATTTTCCGATTCAGTATCGTTTTTCACTTCACTATCACTGGCGTCGAAATGATCTCGATCGAAGTCAGTAAGGCCGCGGTGGTCGCGCCGGTCGAACTGAGCTCGATCAACGTGATCAACGTGGTTGACATGGCTCACATGATCGACATGGTTCACTTGATCGACATGATGTTTCATTTCGCTCGCCGATGGCAAAGATCACTGACGATGGTGGGGTATCTGGTGGTGACTGATGTGTGGATGATGAAGGTCCAACCGTGGTCGCTTGGCATCATCATCATCAGAACACTCGTTGTCCTGTTGCTCCTGATCGTCGCATTCGTCTCCGAGTTCCTCTTGCTTGCGTTTGGCGGTTGCCATTTCAGCTGCGTGCTTTTTCCGCCATTTCGTTCTTCTGTTTTGGAACCATACCTGAGGACAAAATAATTTACGTTAATTTTATTCTGCTTCTATAAAATAGTAAGTGTAAGTTGTAAGTTTGTATCTAAGGACTACTCTAGTAGGTCACTCAGAAATAACAAATCTACAATCTCACAACTACCTGTTGTGATTTTGCGAGTATTCGTGAAAACAATAAAATGTTTGGTATAAAGATAGATATAGAAAGGAACTGTTTTGAATCTGGATTTTATTGCCTCCTTAAAAATATTGAACATAATAAAAACCAAAAATTGTAAATGGCATGTCAATTATTTTTCGCATCCCATTCATGCGTACATTGCCTGTGAGCATTCCACAAATATAACGAGTTCCCGAGTTTGCTCAGAGTCTGTGAAAACACTGTAAAAGCTGAAATAAGTCCAGAAACGCTGCAAATTCTCGCGTTTACTCAACAAGCCAAATATAAAGAGCACACAGCGTCATGTGAACCTAATCGCCTTGCCCGACATAATAATGCCTCATTAAATACCGCCTTTTAAGTCGCCGCACGAACCGCCCTCTTTCTCCCTCTTTTATATTAAAAAGCTGGAAGCAAGATAGAGACGGAGATAGTAGCCATGTTCCACGGTAATTAAGGGTCGTTTTGCAAATTACACGGTACTTAACCACCCATATAACGTTCATTAATCAAAGAGACTTGTTCCCTCTCACTCTGACCTTCAGGTTTCGTGTACCTGTCTCGTTCCTCCGGGGAGAAGGTAGACAGGAGTTTAATTAGGTCATAAATACATTTTCATGATTAGAGGCGATCGAGAGCAGATGTCGAAGTACTTATAAAGGTATCTTTGGGGCTTAAATTAGGTCTTCACGTGATCGGTATGGAAATTTTCAGTCAAATTATTTGTGTACCCAAAATATATTTTAGGATTCTACAGAAAAAGCACTAAAATGTTTTTATCCATGACTGAAAGGGTTGAAACTGTTTGGTGTCGTCGGTAAACAGCCTAAACCCCTTCCTCTCCACCCCTGGATCTCGCAAGAGACGACTAAGGGTTTACATTATAGGTTGTGGGCAACAGCATCCATTATCGTATGTATTTAACATCATTACTTTTTGAGATGATCTTGGGGATGCCTGTGACTAGTGTACTTTTCAGGCTGTGATGATGATGATAAAATAAAAAGCAATAAGTTTACTCTAATACGCGGTGCACCATCCTTGGTGGAGCAACTTTATCGCACAATTTGTGGTGTAACAGAGATACTTACACGTTTCATGTTCATGGTGGTTACATTGTTGTTCTCAATTTCATACATTACTGTTGCTCGTTAATATTGTGATGGTTCATAACTGTTCACAAGATAATACAACGCTACCTATTTACTTACATAGTGTACGGTACATATTCGCGCAAAGCGTCAGTATCAAGATTGCAAGTACTATTGTAAAAACTCTTTGAAGTGTCGTGGACACCTCTAGCTGTGTCAGACACAACTACGCGGAGCGGTCGCAGCTCTAGATGGACCCCTCCAACAACTCAGCTCTGGGGTGTAGTAAAAGCCGGCTAAGTGTGACTAAGTAACAGCAGCTCACTTCTGTGTATTATCTAAAACCAATCCACATTAAAAAAAAACAACTTTTTTTTTTTAAAGACCCACGACCATCAGCAGATCCCTAGGTCCCGGGTGCGATCTTCAGGAGGGGTACAATATTGAGCTTGGTTTGGTTGGTGATAGGACTTGGTTTAAGTCCGCACAGTAAGCTAGTGGCAGTCAGAGGCAAGTCTGAAAGTTCTTTTCATGCAGAGTTTACGAGGAGCTGGGATTCGATAAGTGAAAGTAGTAAAGTAAAATAATAGAGATAAATGTGTCAGTTGCGTTCATTTCATTTGGAGTGGCGCCGCGCCAACAGTAAACAATGATTATTAATGATAATTAAATTCATGATCATTAGGTATCGTACGATAGCGCGCCTATAAACAGTTGTTAGGATGATAACGATGAGTTACAGCTATAGCAGTTTCAGATTAACATTCAGGGTTAGTCTATCGTTCGACAGTTAATTATCTAGGTTTATAGACGCTTTATTCTCAAAAAGAATTAGAAAATTCACTTACATGAGAACTTAAACATAGTAACATAATTATCATAGTTTTACGTACAGTGCATAACATTTTAAATCTAATAAAATATGTGGGTAGTTTTGTTTAATTTGATACAAGACAAGACCATTGTATTTACAAGGATTAGGTTGAGAATGGATGTGGCTGTTTGGAAGTTGAGTTCGTTTAGTATCTAGCTAGCCATCTTTTTCAACATAAGTTGTTTAAAGATTTTTTTTTTTTTGTGATAAAGATATTAGTTTATTTTAGAGATAGATAGATAGTACGCCTTATAGCTCAGTAGGTAGCAACTCTGCCGTCCGCGCCGTAGGCTGTGGGTTCGACTCCCACCCAGGACAATCACTTGTGTGATGAGTATAGATGTTTGTTCTGTGTTGGGTGCTGCATCATAATAATATAGTACGTATGTATTTACAAAAAGTATTTAAGTACCTATTCTATCCGTAATCCATCTGTGGTGGTGGCAATGTGTAAAATCCTGTATAGAATAAAGATATTTTGTAAACTTAATATATAATATTTGGGAATAATATACTAAATACATTCATAAAAGAAACAATTATTAATACAAGAACAACATGAATTATGTAAACTATATATTTACAAGAGAATCAGTCGAGATCGTTACAAACGGTCTACAGATAACGCGACTCGTCCAGCCAGACAGAAGCGTCCCCAAGACACTGGTAGGTATATATTACTAAACATACTCGTTGATATTAATTAATTAAGATTAAGGGCTTTCAAAGATACAATATTATGCGTTTAGCAAAAACATGGAATCAGCTTCCAGCGTCTGTATATCCGTTTCCCGTTACCACCTTACGACCCAAGAAGAGAGTTTATCAGCACTCATGCATGTGCGTGAGGTCATCACCTGACCCATTCCTAATATTTAAAAAAACACCTACCTCATCATTTGGTTTTCAACCACGGGTAAGACCAAGGTACAATTATGGGCATTTAACAGAATACAATGTGATACAGCATCACGACACGTGTCAGTGTCAGAGCCATGTCCCTGCTTACGTGCACGATCTAATATACTCGAATCAATTTATTTTTACGACAGAACTACATCGTATAAACAAATCGGCGAGTCGATACATCGCTTGTATTGAACTATAAAAAATGTGAGCAACAAACAACAGTAAGGCTGTACACACACACACAGGGTGCTCCGACTGGAGACAATGCTATTAAATAACCACCTTACAAAATGTTATACTATCATTAATCTATGTTTAACGTTGGTTATTATATAATTATGAAATAGTTTTTGTTTCGTGGATAAGTAAGATTTTATATAGAACTTCTAGACGGAGCAAGCTTGCAACCTGATGTTGAGTGCCTCAAGTGCCTTGCCTGTAATAAAGCTTTACTGCGTAGGTAACATCCTCAAAGAACATTATCTACGCGGCACTGCATTGCGCCCGTCAACTTGAGGCGTAACGGTGTTAAGCCTCGCGTGCCCGTAAATTAACCAGCAACCATACCCTTCAAACCGGAAGTGCTGCTTGGTGGCAGAAATAGGTCTGGTGGTAGTACTTCCCAGGAGCTCTCCTACTCTCAAATTATGATTTCATTTTTTTTGTGTCATTTGCTAGCAGATTATAAGTGAATCGCTGAAATTTTCCCCTTCTTTTCAAAATCATAAATCTCAGCCATATTACATACATTACATACATTACATTACATATTTGAAACTAAACTGAAACTCCGAACAATTTGATGGAAGATTGAGGCGATGCTGCACCCAAGTGGCTCTTATTTAAGCCAGTGAATTAGCATTGCCTTTCAGTGTGAGGATGCTGCCAGTGTCTTAGTGTTACTTTCGGCACTGGACTGCAAAAACCGAAAGCTGAATGCATTAGTAGAAGTGGAAATATCTGTATACCTATCTATAAATACCTATAGATGGAATCAGTTAGACTATTAATTCCATGACTTCAATAGACGACCATATAATTTATCATTAATATATTATAGTTGAGTATCCACAAACTATTAGTACCGGTCCTTAGTTAAACCGACTGCTTCCTCTGTACAGGTTTGTGTCTCACAGTAGTCCACCCTGTACAAGATACACAAACACTACAGTTATTTATTCGCATTATCATCGCTCCATTTGTTTTATTATGGAGAACGTGATGGCCGGAAGAATAGGGATTATGTGTTTTAGGCCGTTGTCTTACATAACTAGTAGCCTATCTGCAAAAAACGGGCATCATAGTAATAATTATATGAATAGGCACAACGCAACCTCCAGGCAGGCTCAATTTATCGTAGACCTCATCCTTATCTGTGCAAATTTCGAATTCTAGATTTGTCCCAGCCTACATTCCTTCTAGGTTATACACTTTATATTTAATTGTTTAGGTACTAAATACCTAGGTTCTGTGAGTGGGTATAGTTATACAAAATACGCTTGTTAGCATATAATTAGGTATTTTTAGAATAAGAACAAATGTAAAATGTGTAGATAATATTTTGTAAGCACTTTTTGAATAAATACTTTAAATAAAATAAAAACTGAATTCCATAGACAATTTAAATTATTTCTTTCAATAAAAAAGGTGTTATTTTCAAAACAGATAGATTAATAAAGTAGGTAATTATGAGTAGGTATGAGACTAATACCTATTCTAGCTGAGTAATAAAAAATGGAAGTTCGAAAACCTGTGTCTCAAAACAAAATGAATGAAAACGTATTCGCGCCTACAACGTATTGAATAGGTAGGTATCTACTCAATTTATCATTAAGTATAGTCAATTAAGTGAACTTTCGTGTGTCAAGTTTAACTACTTACTGTGCTTCTGTGGATTTTATTTATTTATTTAAAAGTTTTTAAGTCTATGCATTCCACAACACTATTGAGTGTGCTCGACAATCTCAGAATCAGAACTCAATTACTAGAAACATAGCATAGGAGATGTCCTTACCCCTTAACCCTTCAATGCCCAAACATTGACAAACATTCCACGGTTAACCGAACACCCATTCAAGACGTCAACAAAATTATATTCATTCCTCCCTTCAATTATCTAAGTGCTAGAAACCGCGAGAAATATATCCATCTCTTTTCTACTTGTTGGTTATTATTATTCTGTCCCGCTCAGAGGGTGAGGTAATTATGTAGAACTATTATTTTTCACAGGAGCTTGTAATGGTTTGATTGAGATAATGCGCTTTTGTCGGCCATGTTGTCTTGAGCTGTAGGTAGGGGAACAAACATTTTGTTGAGCTTATATTTATTATTATTGTTTCGCCGACTTGACTGAGAATTGTAATAAGAAGTGACAGAACATGTGAAAGGAATAACATTTTTATACAATTTTAAAAGGCATCATATATTTCATCTATTTTAAAATAATACGTAGCAGTCTCAATTCATGCGAGTGCATAGTTCTGCTCATTTTCAGCAAATGTTTCAATGGCGAAAGAAAAACAATATCAAAATGTTATTTTTTATTAGCCGAAAGGATTTATTTCGTTTTGACATATTACATCATCCATCAATCGGTGTTGGGTCCGTTTTGTAGAATGAGACCAAATCGCTAGGTCCACGTCCCAGTGAGAACAGAAGGTATAAGTTTAACATGGAATATGTAAAATGTAAAAGTTTAAATAATATACCTACCTACATAAATCTATATAAGGTAGTCGGATAAAAAAGAGGGTGTAAGTATATCCGGCATACAATACATTTGCTGGATCCATCTTCCCTCTTCCCCTAGTTACAGGTAATTAAATTGAATGAGTGGGATAACGGCTTTATCAAGTTTTATGGGGTTGTTCTCGTAATGCACGAGTAGTAAACTTGTTGGGGGTTAATTGGAAGCGTTCGATTGATACGACTTGTCAGATGTGTTAGCAGCTCGTCTTTTTGTAGTCGTACAAGGAATGGAACTCGATGCCCTCGTCTGATTTCCCGCACCAGTACCATCTTGGAGTATTCTAGTCCACATATAAAAAAAACAAGCGCGCCTTCTTAGGCCGCACATCTTTGGTTTCTTTAGCTAAGTAGGTAGGTACATACCTACACACTGTTTTATTTTCCACCAACTCAAATCGTAATGGGACAGAAAATATTAAATTGCACTGCTTTATCTGATAGCCTATAAAAAAGTGTTGCTAATCATCATTGATATTATTAAAAATAGGTAAAAATAAAAAATAATTAGAGGCTATCTTATGCAGTTTATTAATATTCATAGGTAAAACTATATTCACGTTAATATTTGAGATTATTTATTCGAGTATTTGAGGCATAAACGTGCAAAGCCATTATGTCTCTAATTTAACTGGCAACCTGTCAATGTAAAGCCTGACATGGAGCATTACTATACTATGATGCACGGCGGTAGCGGTAGGCGGTAGCGGCAGGCGGTAGCGGCAGGCGGTAGCGGCAGGCGGTAGCGGCAGGCGGTAGCGGCAGGCGGTAGCGGCAGGCGGTACTACTGTTTCATACGAGTTTATTCACAAGAAACTTTGCAACTCGTGTCGGATTTAGGAATCTACTCATTTATGTACAAAGTCAAAACACAATTCAGTCTTAAAAACATCTAATTATTTTACGAAGGTAGGTACTTAAAAGTTTGATGATATGAAAAGGAGTGATAAATGTTTCGGGTAATTCACCGAATTTCAATAAGTTATCCCGTGGAATTGCGAGCTGTCAATACGATACGATAAATAGGCTCTCTTCACGCGGCGGCGTGTTGTGTACCTAATGCAAACAGACTTAAACCGACTATTCGTCTACTGGAGTGGACCCGTCCACGCGCTTTCATGTTCAGAGAGTTTTGCGGAATTGCTCATAACAAGCGTCACTACTTAAATAGTAGCTCAGCTTCTGTGCTGTAGGTTGTCAGTTCGACTCCGATCCGGGACAAACGTTTGTGTGATGAATAGGTAAAATATAGATATGGTCTGTTCTGTTTTGGTTTGTATGTACGATAAGTATGTATTCACAATATTTTTTATTAAGTATCCGTAATCTATTTTCAAAATTACAAGTTTTGCTAAATCTAGATGGCGATTTTAAGGGGCTAAAGTTTCTGGTTTAACGACGTTTATTACAGGTCGATTGGAGAGGTTTATCCATTTAATTGAATGGAATGCTATTAAAGGCATTTTTTTTTTACTAAACACTTTTAATTATTTTGGCTTAGTAATATTTTATTCTATTTAAAATTCAAACTCTATGGCGTGTTCGCGGTCGTGACACAAGGAGAAAGGCTCAAAAGAAAGTAAGAATATATGTAGATATACTACTAATATATTACTATATTAATTACATTATATTACTTTATTTTGTAATACGGTGTAGGTACACTACACCGTATTACAATATTTTAACTCAACTGAGTGGTTGAATGAGTAGTAAGCGGAGAGTAAGCCCAAAAAAATTAAACGTTTCATGAATTAAACCCAATTATTCAATAAAATGTGGGATAATGATCACACGTCATTTGACTCGCGACTTATCCCGTCCCGTGAACTGTCGCGGCATTAGTCGCGCGTGTGGACAGTGTGGCCAGTATTTTTGCTAATTGCTGCCATTTGTTCCGCTGTGTGACTGTTGCGTGATGTGATAGTGTTTAGCTACGTATTGCTTGTACGAACCCTTTTATCTGTAAGTATACTTACAGCAATAGAAGTATACAGTCTCCATTTTATTATCAGAGTATGGATATAAAGCTACAATTGATTTGTTATCACTTATAAACTATCAGATACACAGTAACAATATGACATTTTGATTTTTAAAAGGGTATATTATTAGCTTCCTTTACAAGTAGTTAGTTTAATTGTACATATTGTTTCAATACTTATTTTATTTGATAGTTGATTTATAAGCTTCCTGTTTGGATCAATGGCAGCATCGTCCACATCAACGAACAGCCATGAGCCCCCAGATCGTGATGTGTATCGAATGAACGCCTCGCAATACACAGACCGGTACCTTCCACGTGATGTGTATCGAATGAACGCCTCGCAATACACAGACCGGTACCTTCCACCTCGAGGTGTCTGTTTTATCACACGGGAACCTTCCAAACGCAATGTTTAGCTCATTAAGGCCAACACCATGCTGCGTTATTAATAATAAAGAAATAATTATTAATAATAAGCTGGTGCTTCAGTTGGTCGGAAAAGGCGCTTTGATGCGTGGAGGATTAGGGTTCACTCGTACTTACCTCTGGCTTTGTTTGCGTAGTTTTACGGACAACAAAGATATACGTAAAGAGAAAACAATGAGGTACTTTTACTATTTAATTTCTATTCCATTTACACAAAAACACATGCTCTAAATTCATCTAATCTCTAAGATGCTCGCTTAGCTTTGTTTAATGTTTATTTGAAATATTGACATAGTTATAATACATGATACCTACGATGTAGTGGAAAAAGTGTACCATATAATGATGCTGTGTATTCGGAAATAAGCAAAGTCTGAATTTATTTAGAATTGATTTAATTAATAAAAATGATTGATTTGATCAATAGGAACGAATTACAACGTTCTGGCCTTTCCCCTTAACGAAGGAAGGCAGCTGTTTTTAACATTTGGGTAGTGTTAACAAGCGTAGCGATAAGTGTTTTTTTTATAATCTGTGTTGTAGGTTGACATAATAAATTTGAATTAACGCTCACTAATAAGTAACGATAAAAAAATAGATTTATGATAAATAATAGCGGGGTTATCTGTTATAAGTACTACACAAAGAAGATCCAACATTTTATTTTTAATAGTTTTTTTTTTTTGTTTCTGCAAAAAAACATGTGATTTTCAGATGTGTACTTACGTCAAACAACCTACAACTATTTCGAATATTTAGACGTATATAAAGACGTATATAAACAGACACATATAAAGGATAGATAATTAATATCTTACTGTTTGTATGTGAGTTACATTGCAAAATATGTTTCATAGTTTTATTAATGGTATTAATCAAATGGCATCAATTTATAAAGATTATGCTGTATCGTATGTATCGTGTATATACTCGTATTCTTCTGGTTGAACCTAGTTCAAGCGTCAATTTAATAACTGTTACAGTAAAAGTAATCTGTAATAACATTTTATAAAATTGACACTTGACCTAGGTTCAACTAGAAGAACATTATCTGTGTAAACTAATTCTTTGTCAGTAACAAATAGTCACTAGATATTGATATTACATAGAGCTGCAACCACTCGGAGCTGTGAGTATTTCCCGCACTAATCTGTTTGTACCATCGGACACTGAAGAATTTGTGGCCGATGGGTAAATTGGCCTGCACGTGATCGATTGCCGCTTGCACTAATGGATAAAAGAATAAAACGCTCGCCAGCCAGCAATGTATGCATTGATATGCAAAAATGTTTTTTGTTTATTGTCCCTGGTTAGAATTTATCTTTTTGATTCGATGTTGACCTTATTTTTAAGCGAATATCGGAAGTTACAAATTATCCCAATTTAATACCTATATTGACTAATGTGTTACATTACAAATTGACTCATTAATTTCATTTAAAGCTACTCTGATAAATATACTGTACCTACATTTTTTATACTTTTTATGAGGTACATGTTATTGAGAAGTTTTTAACGAGCCCGTAAACAAAAAAAATAATGGCATCAAAATATAAATGAACAAAAACTTCACTAACCACTTTCGGTCGTAAATCATAAAAAGATTAGTAGACGCACCCCTTTTACCATCAAGCCTACAAATTCGGAGTTATTAAAAAAACTCATTTGCAAATTAGAAAAGACAAAAGATATTAAAACGATAAAAAGAATTATCCAGTCTCTGCTGGGCGATGAAAAATACAACCCCTTTCCTTTAAGTTAGAATAAAAATGTAAATGTAGTTAGTGGGGATGGGGGTGTTAGCTACTCTATACTTATAGATAGGTCTGTTTCATTTATTTACCTGATTATTGATGATTATGATTCTGGTCCAAGGGACTGGGGAATACACAAACACACTTCACATTGTTGTAGTCAGGTTCTGCAGTCATAGCCGAGACCGGGGCGGTAGACTAGTCAAGAAGTCTTATCAAATTAGGAAAACGGCTAGTTCAAATGAGTCTAGTGATTCCATTGAATAATAATAATCTGTTGAGTTCGTGTTTGAATTGGACCATTCTCGAGTTCAGTTTCCGCGGAAAGTTCAATGGAAAGCTAAAAGTTCAGCAAATGACAGGGGTCGTTCTACAACCTTACAAGAAAGTACAACCCAACTTTGCAAATTAAGAAAATGTAATTAGTCCACCCCCACGACACCCCTGGACATAATTAAAGCGAATCTTGTTGTAATTTTGACATTTAATTTTTTCCCTCCCTCAATAATTAATTTAGAAAAGTACCCTTAAAATTTAATCTGTGCTCTTTCGGTGACAGTGTTTTTTTACTTTTTTCTTTTAGTTAATGAAATGGCAGAGATTTTTGATAGGAGCCCCCCGGGAGATGCTTTCTTTCATTTGTAACTTTCCGCGGCGGACTAATGTATTCAGCCTAGCCTACCTTTGTTATTCAATTGTGCGATATTTACTTTTTCTGTAATTCATAAAGTTTGGGCAACATTTGAGAACATAAAAATCTTTATATAAGAAGAAAATGTATAGAATCAAACTAATCAAAACCGTATAATGTAAAAATCGTGCAGCTGATAGAATTAGGTACCTGCTAAGGATCAAACTATACAAACAACCAAATACCAATATAATAAACGAGTGATCCTAGAAGATCTAGACATTGAGTGAGTATCATTTTGTCGTAGTACCTACACTAAAAATAATCTTAGTTGTTTTCTGGGAATTCCTAATAGATAAAGAAAATACAATGTCTTCGCGGCCAGCACCGCAGTTGACAGAAAAATAAACCGGGTGCCTCTATGTCACAAGGGGTGTTACTTTTAGAACATAGATGCGAGCAGATTGAAGTTACTTATGAGGAAATACTAGATTGGACCGGTCTATATATACAACAACAGATACAATGAAGAAAAACATCATGGCCAACTCTGACTGTAATAACAACGACCTACCGTAGTCACAGGACACGTGGCAAGTGACGGAGCCCTACTTGTATGGGTATCGTTCAGGCATCCTTATACGAGTACGCCTGACAGGCATATACACTATGTCACGCGCTTTAACCTTCTGAGTTGACGTTGTTCAGACGCCAACAGCCGGAAGGCAATAAGTGTCATTATATGAATTGGGGGTGACCTCTTATAGCATTCTAGCTTATATATTACTTTACTTTTGTACTACACTGGACATATAGAGATGTCCAGTGTAGAAAAAATTAGACAAAAGTAATGTAAGATCAAAACGAGAATGCTTCAAGAGGTTGTGGTTAGGCCCCTGTTCTTCAAAAACACTTCATCTCTACTACAGGCGTGGTCCACAAGAACAATTCATCTCCAAAACAAGCGTGTTCCTATCAGCGAATCTTGAAACTTAAAAGTAAGGGCGTGCGCACACGTAATCCGCGTTATCGCGTGTAAGCCGCTCATCACGGCGGCATTAGCCTGATGTTGCGCCGCCGTTGGCGCTGTCATCCCGGTGCTGTGTCATGTAGAGGGTTAAGTGGAGTGCGGTTACGGTGTGAAAATGTGAAAGGGGGAGGTGGATTTTCATTGATAGGTACAGGTAATTTTTTTGAAGGTAGGTATGTATTTTTGATGTGACATTGATTTTCACTTTTAAGAAAAGGTTGGTTGTTGAAGGTTGAAGCAGTGGTTATGATGTGAGTTTGTATTTTTTCTTTTACATACGTTTGCCACTAAAAACGCAAATAAATATATATTAATCATGTAAATGATTAGGTGTTTGGATATGAAATAACGATTTTAATAAGAATGAATCTTATAGTGTGCGTGTAATGCAGATTAATTAATAATTGCCACGAGTTTAAATGACATAAATAATGAATGACAAAAATTACTTGTCTCGGTCATAAAAGTATTTGAATCAAGATATGAAAACCATTTTCCAAAAAGTCCACGCTTATTTTTTTTTATCGCAAAATCAGAGGCATTCAGCCATAAACTAAACTAGAGGCTGCACAATCGTTATAAACGCCCACAATTTACGCACATTCGCCCCAGCCGTAATGATGTGACCGATTTTATCGCGGCCCGGCTCAGATGTCATTTAAATTTAAATTAAGGTATTACTCGGAGCGGCGAGCTAACGCGCGGTTTGCTCTTATCGTGTGCACTGAGCCTTCTGAGCCTTAGGGTGCATTTTAAAACTATGCTTTGCTTACTGTTTCACATTTGAATATTTTGATTTGTTTACACTTTTACTTTACTTAGTTGAAGACATTTAGATGGATTTGTATCAAAACACAAAATGTTGCGCACATGTATTATTTAAGGTGGATCAGCTCATTCCGCGAATCTTGCCTGGCCTTTAAAACTGAGCTGTACGATTGAGTATTTTTTTCAATAAATGTCTATAATGGTCTTTGTTTAGATAAGAGGGAAAAAATAAAGTAACCGGAAATCGGTCACGGATAAGACAGTTATAAAAAATAAGAAAAAAAAACTTATTTCGACTATATGTACAACTAACAATTTCTTTTTAAACTATTTGACGTCAAAATTTCCAAGTTAGTGTCTCTACTCGTGCGATTGTTCAAGTGTACGGATTCGTACAGGGCCACTTACCCACCCTCATGAGCACCCCTGGACTCGGAATCCCGATAAGCCGGATCACATCCGAAACGAATTGAATAAAACCGATAAAAAACCGCGAGCGGTAACTCATTGTATCGGGGTGCGGTCACCGAGACGGATGGGACCAGGGCCCGATTCTACTCAACCAATAGCTTCACTATGACAATGGTATTGTCTCAGAATTGCCACTATACGTACCTTTTGGTATTCTAGTGGCCGTTCTGAAATGAAACCATTGTCATAGTGAAACTATAGTCAATAGTCAATAGTCATTTATTTCCTCTTTTAACATATTACATGCACTTAGATACGTCAAAAACACAATAGATAGGATAGGCATAGTATAAAAAAAAATAGAACTAAGACAAGGAAAAAAAACAATGAACAGTTATGCAGTTAGTAGAGTACCGTTACTTAAATTATAAACAAATTTACTAGGCATACTAACCATTATTGTCACAAAACATATACTTGTCCGCCAAAGCTTCGTCAATTGTATAATAACAGTTACTAATTAATTTTAGTTAAATGTTGTTAAAAAAATCAATGTCCGGTTTATTCTTAATGCCAGGTGGTATTTTATTATATATATTTTTTTTGACATGATAGTAAAGCTATATTGGCTTAGTAGAACCGGGGCCCTGGTCTGATTCATTCTCTAGTAAAACAGTTTGTTAGTATTGGCATGCAACTAGGTTTGCACTTTGAACCAAGCTATGCCTAAAAAAAAGTGTAATCTGGTCAGCTTTCATCGTATATATTGTATGTATTGTATTAGTTTATGACGCATAGATAAGATATTACAACGGATGTTAATCGCCGTCAATTGTAACAACAGCCGGTCACGGGCAGACTGAAGTACTCGCTGTTATTTTCGTCGTTGTGAGGTAGTTTTATCAACAACCATAACTTGTTGTTACGAATTAGGGAAGTCAAATGTGGTATGCGCTATGACCATTTATAAGTAATCATTTCGATTATAAAAAAATGCTATATTCCTACAAGTATGAATAACTTTTCTAGGCAATACTAAAAACGTTAAAATAAAAATGTTAAATTTTACTACAAAATCTAAAAGAATTTAGCAGTTGGATTACCTAACGACCGTTACAAACGGCCAAAAGGAACTATTGAAATAAAAAAAATGCTGTGTTTGAAGTTCTGTGAATGTGAACCGATGTTTTCAACCAACCAACACGCCAACCACTGTTTTATTATTTATCAAGCGTTTTAATCCACGCAATAAATCTCGCGGACAGAAAATGGCGTCGGTTTTTTGGCGCGAAAAGATTCGCAGAAAGCAGGAATGAGCGCAGATTAGGGATAAGCCGCCTTTATTAATGGAGCGCAGATACACACGCCGTCACACGGCAATGGATAACGGATGTTACACACTTTTTGTTTTGTTTTGTTTATGTGGCAGATGAGGATTTTGAGATTTGTCACATCAATAAAATACGCAGCATTTTTTATGACAGGTGATTTCTAATAATAATTAGTAGGATGAATCAGTGTAAAATATAACAAATCAGCATGAAAAAGGAATGAGTTGTATGTAACTTAGCTTTACCTACCAAAGAAGAAAATAAAAGTACTTCTTTGAATGCAGAGTACGAATTACAGTAAGTTGCTAACCTGATGCCGACCAGAAATACACCCGCGATAACGCCCGATGTAGTTATGTATCTAATCGAAACACCAATAGAATTTGTATATATTCTCTGCCACACAATAGCCATATATAATACAGGGGTTAAGAACGATATGGTTCCTAGTTTCTACACGGCCCGTCCTGGTAATTCTGAAATATCTATCCAGATCCTATTAATTCTAATATTAGGTATAAAATTGTAGTATGTATGTAGAATAAAGTGAACCTGGTGCTTATTTGGTTGGTAGTAAGCATAAGTATCATTTAATTTCGCATAGCAATGTGTCTTAAACAGACTCCACTCAGAATGCTATATCCCTTAGCTGGCATATCCTCTCCTGAAATCCACCAAGCAATTACCTGCTGCACTCAAAAGAGGAAGAAGGAAACAGACAGTCGTCAGGCCATCCCAGCTGGCCATCAGTCCTGGACATGATCTGCAGTGGCTGGCTTGGTAATCACTGAACCGCCTACGGACTCCAGGTGGCCGCTGCAGTACAAATATTGCCAGGTGGGGCACAATAGAATCTTCGAGCGCACATTACTAGTGTGGAGCTCCCATACAGGAAAGTATGGCCCACCTCCTTTCCTGGCTTATATGCCCCGTGGAGCAGTGGAGGTTGCTTAGTACTGGTCGAGGAAGGTTTTAATGTTTTGAAACGTTTGAATCGAGAATGAGAAAAACATATGATAATTTTTAAGGCTATATTGTGAGAAAATCGGTATGAAGCTCTAGGACTAAATATTGAATTCATTTCAAAGTTACAGACAAATAAATTAAAATATGATACCTACATCAAATGTAATAAAAATAAAATATTTCTATGCTCATTAGTATTTACACTTGATCAAATTATAAAGATTTTAGATGCATAGAGTTTTGTCCCATTTCATTCCTTTGATATTTATACTTTCTGATGTATATTTTTTATTAAATTATAATGAAAACACATACTAAATTTCAACTGGATTGTATCAAAAGAAAAGATATCTGCGCACTAAAAGATTAGCCCCGTGTCAGAGGAAAAATTTCAAATATTTTTTTCATAATTAGGCATTTCAAAGTTACTAAATATCTACATGCAAATTGAAACTCAATATTTTCAACATTCAAAAAAATTTCAAGACTTTTTCCCCAGTTCACCCTTTTAGGGGAATAATAATAAATACATGATTAGTATCTCAATAGTCCTTGAAACACAAATATGTAGTAAGTACATTAAAAATTTGAACTAAATCTAATTACAAATATTTTAGATACATATTATTAGATGCTTTATTTCACGCTTTAATAGTAGAACTTTCTGACACATCTTTTATAAATAAGCTTCTATTTAAAATAAACACAAATAAACAAAATTTCAACTCGATCGGATCAAATATAAGTGCACCTCCATACAAAAAGATTTTCCCCGTTTCACCCTTTTATAGGAAGAATCTCTCAAGTTTTTTTTAATAATTAGCATTTAGAAGTTATTAGAAATACACGTACAAATGTTCAACTCAATAGGATTATAAATACAGATTTTGCATACAAACTGTTTTGCCCCCTTCTACACATAAAGATTTTCAGATATTTTTTTAAATACCCATTTGTAAGCTATGATCAACATACGAACAAAATTTCAACTCGATCGGATCAAATATAAAGATATCTCCATACAAAAAGTTTTGCCCCTCTTCACCTTTTTAGAGGAAGAATCTCTAAGTCTTTTTTCATAATTAGCATCTCTAAGTATTTACAATTACACGTACTAAATTTCAACTCAATTGGACTAAAATAAAGATTTTGCATACAAACTATTTCACCCCCTTAGGGGAGGAATTTCCTAAAACCCGTTCTTAGTGAGCACTGTAGGTGCTATCACAATAAACACCCTGGCAAAATTTGAAGTCTGTAGGTCTTTTTTTCGGCGCTAGCGTGATTATACCTACCTACCTACCTACCTATCACGTCAGTGGTAAATCGATTTTATATAATAGAAGATTGAGATGAAACAAGCAAGTAGCCCACCTGATGTTAAGTGCAGCACCGTACAGTAAGACCTTGTTATGGACAAGAGTCTATAGCAAGGTCTTACTACTTAGGTCAAATCGGCAAACATGACCTGCGCTGCACTACGTTGCGTCCATCAACAACATCAAAAACAACAAGATAAAGGTGTTAAGCCCCGTGTGGCCGTAATTTCACCGGCAACCATACTCTTCAAACCTATAAAGCAACGCTGCTTGGCAGTCGAAATAGGAATGGTAGAAGTACTTCCCCAAAACAGCCCCTATACAAGGAACTTGATTACTCTTCTCTTACCACGATGCTACTCACTTACTAAAGAAAATTGTAAAATTATTTCCTGAAACAGTCTGTAGTATGCAACTATTAGATTCTTTTTGTATCCGAGCGTATATTGATACGTTCCGATACAAACATAAGAAAGAAGAGGGAAACGTAAACCAACTGGTCGTCTGAAGCATAGCAGTCAGTATCAGTACACTCCGTAAGGAAGAGCACTACGACGACGCAATAACTTGTAAATATCGCCCGCGATCGCTTCACACTTGAGGACAATTTAAGTGAACACAGGGTGTGTAATAATAAATTCATTTATTTCAGATTTATAATTCCACAATTAACCACCATTCAAAACAAGTACAAATTGCTAAATAGGTACATTTAAATGAAGCAAATAAGTCATTAGTTATTGATTAGATTAGTTAATCTATTTTGCAAGATCTCAAAATCCCGCGTTTTATAAGACTCTCCGTGACTTGAAGTCGCTACAAAACTGCAGTTTATTGGCTTATATTGACCACAGAAGCTCCGACATAGCAATAGTTTATGTATTCATTCATTCCTACCTATATACGATGTTCTTTTATTCAATAAATTAAACTAACTAAGTACAAAGGAATCAGTCAGATTACCTAAGGACCGTTACAAACGGCCTATAGGTAACTCAACTGTTCCAGACCAGTACCAGACGGAAGCGTGCCCAAGACACTGGCTGCATTGCCACGCTGAATAGCTATGCTAATTCGCTGGCCTAAATAAGAGCCAGCCCTTGGGTCACGTGTCGCCTCAATCAAAAGCCCCTACGATGTTCTTAATAATATTCTTAATATTGCTATTAATATTTCGCTACATAAATAAAAAGTTTGTAAGTTTTCATATTTGAAAACTCAGCTTAGCTTAGCACATCTTTATCGAGATATGGCTCGATTGTGCAGATGTGTGAAAGTAATGTCAGATGGTGCATAAATGTGTAATATTGATTGCTTATTTTTTATTAGACACCATATTAAAAGCATTGTTATGTTATGGGCTGTGTGCGCTGTAAATAAATAGCGCTGTGTGCTATTTATTTACGAAAGTAACGTAACATAGAATAGTATTTGTTTGTCCCAAAGTGTAGGACAGCCGACCGGTCGCCGTCGCAGGTTATTGCAAAAGTTGCGCTGAGTGCGTTACAATGTAGCGCTGGATCGCTGGATCGCTGGATCGCTGGATCGATGGACCTTCGAACAATGTTGCGCTTTACCCGAGTATACCTAGACTATACAGCTTACTACATTAACAACAAGCACTTACTTACCTTCCTGTGAACTATAACATGATTGACATCCAGCGACACAAACAATGGTGTTACAGTGTATAAGTACTATGGACCGCCTTATTACTTAAACCGATTTCTTCCAGGCAACCTTGGAAAGAGAAACAGATGGTAGCGCACGAATTAGGGAAAAAAATAATCTGACGAGAGGCTTTCCCTTCTGCGCAGACTCAGATGTTTCCGGGATGTCAAGATGATGATACTGAGGTTATCCGACAGAGAAAGAAGGTGGTCGACATAGCTCAAAGAGTTAGCAGGCTGAGGTGGCAGTGGGCTGGCCATATTTGTCAAAGGATCGACAGCCGGTGGCGTCAACAAATCCTTCAGTGGAGACTACGTCGGCAAGGTGTAGTGTAGGACGTCCTCCGGAAGATGGTGCGACGACCTCCGTACAGTAACACCTTGGGAGAGACCTGCGTCCAGCAGTGGACTGCGATAGGTTGATGATGATGATAATGGTGATAGAAGTAGTAGATAAATATTGTAGACATGAATTTAAAGTGTTTGTGAGTAGTTTTTACCCGTGGCTTCACCCGCGTGATACCTAAATATAAAAACTCCTCACCAGGATACAATCTATCTCTGTTCCAAATTTCATTGAAATCCATCGAGTCGATCAGTCGTTAAAAAGTAACCAACAAACAGATATTTGTAATTGACGTCGTTCCAACTACCGAGCCACCCTGTCTGTATGTAGGTATGCGCCGACAGTAATCCAGACTTCCTAGGTAAGTACTAGTGTTTAGCACAGGCAGCAGTGCTCGAGTCTGAGGTCAGTTCCACTTACCAGTTGCAGCCGTTTCTATGCTAATGCACTACTTTGGTTGGTGTCTCTCGGTTTTAAAACTACCGAGGTACCGAATCTTACTGCACTCATGCAAAAGACGAAATAATGTTACTTTTACATGCTTATAGCTTTTGTAAGCTCGTATCATCATTAACAGCTCATTAATGTCCACTGCTGAGCTGAGCCTCCGAAATTGGAGGGTTTAGCCTTGTCACCAATTTCTCGAAGAATTTATATTTTTACGACGAGGCTAAGCAAAAATCGATAAAAGAGTCTTAAGTATCAGAAGTACCTTTGTATACACAACACAGTGCATACGCTGATATTTATATTCTGCGTAATCTATTTCCCATATTACAAGCATTGCTTAGTTTGGGGGTGATAGTTAGATTTCAATGCGTGAAATGTCTTGTATTATTTACTTCTAGTAAGTTACTACAGTTTTGTGAAAAATCTCAAAAATCTGCATAGAATTCTAATTTAAAGTACTTGACGGTCACTGGAAGCTATTTATAATGAGAAGGCACATCCGTTTCCGTCGAATAGTACGTAAAGCCGGTTCGTATTTCTGGTCTCAGTGTGTCACCACTGAGACCAGAAATACGGCGGCACCAATAATACCTGGCGGCCGCGCGCCTTTTTTACTTTCGTAAATCTGTGAGCGCCATTTTTAGTTAATTGGCGTTTCGTTTTAGTTTTAAAATAGAACAAATTTAAGAGTTAATTACTAAGTTTTGTGGGCGAATGTTTTTGAAAGCGATACGGGGTATAATGTAAGTCTCTTGATACTACATACTACCCTCGTTATTACGCAATTCACACTATTAACGGGTTTGACGTTCGAATTTTGATACGCATTTGAAAAAAATATTTTAACAATTTTTCTACTAAGAATTATTGTCTTGATTGTAATTCCTGTTGGTACGTGTGAAATATTTAACGGTTTGGTCGTAGAATTCCGTACTACTTGGTGATTTCATTTCAGATATTTTATTTTACGTCGGTAATATAAAGGTTATACCTATTTATGTCTCGGATATTAACAGTTACCTTTTTAGTATACTTTTCAGGACAAGTCTGTACGGGCTGTTGGCACAGCTGTCCCGAGCACGAGTGCTTGTAAACGTGACGAATACATACGCTGTTATTATATTTTGTCTTGAGCGAAAAACACAAGTAGATATACTTGATCAAAGTAGAATAGAAAAGTATGTACTCTGATCTCTTGCACTAGCCACTACGGCACTTATACTGAAATCATGAAATACGCCCTTTTCTACGACTGAACAAATTAGTAGAGTAGGAAGATAGCCAGAACAACATCTGTTTCTCGCGGTGGCAGGCCTTAGCCTAATAAGCAGGTCCATCGAGTGGATCTACATACACATTTAAAGAACTCTAGTTTCCAATTATACGTGTGCATATGGTGATCATGCAGGTGAGCACGTAAGTAACCCACCCTCGCGGGGTGAATAACTATTATTATGGAGGTCAACCCTCAAGTGCTTACTACGAGAGCCCTTACTCTATTGAGAAAGGTCTAATTTTCAACAAAAGCTCGTGGCCCAACCGGAAGGGGATATGGTGGAGGACGCACGAGTTCTGCCTTAAAGGCTACCTTATGTTTATTTATATTTAAAAATGATTCAAGGTCAGATAGTTTACCATTTCAATTTAAGAATTTCCATCTCAGGGGATCTACTATAATTGTTTGGTAATGAAAACCAGTATTTGTTATTGCATACACCTTTTTCGAAACCCCCATTTACTTATCAAAATGTAAAACGAGTCTTCACTAATGCTCATCTGAGCAGACCCATGTGTGTCGGCGGGTGAATCAGCACGGCAGTAAGAAAAAGTATAGATCTTGGCGTACTGTCCCTACGCTGAGAGAACTGATAGTGAATATGCATAACTCTACCTATATTGGAAAATTAAACCGCAAATCAATCTGCTATGATATGATGTAAGTGGGGAATTATACGAACAATATTATTGTCTCTGCCCCTTGTCGGCTTTAATGAAAAACCATTCACAATTTCACATAAATATACCTATGGGTATGTTTTATTATTGTTTTATTAAGTAGTTTTTTGATATACCTATGGAGGCAAATCAAAAAACTACTTGAAGCTTCGTTACGTACTCTAATGGTTTTCTATTAATGGTACTTGATGACCAACGCTGTGGTCATTATCGGTCGAAGCATTATTCTGATACATACTCAGAATTAGTTTTACTTAATACTTCAGGTTTCATAGACATGGAGACAAACAAAAGGGTAAAAATATATGACACCTTACGTCAATGCAATGATGTATATCCACTAAATCGCTTAGAATTCATGTAGCATATTATACCTAGTTTGAGCTAAAATAAAAAGAAACCCTCAAAAATGTTTGCTATGATACACAAACAAGGGGTCCTAAAAGTAGCTCCCCGATCACAGAGTTTTGTACGTGTACCTGTCCTCCATAAAGTACCTGTGTGTGTATACCGGCTACCCTCATATTTCTGGTACCAACACCGAAATGTTAACATGTATTTTTGACAATCTTTATGTGCTTGTGCTAAACGATTACGTAGTGACGAAACCTTAAAGTGTTTTATAATTGTTTTTTATTATTGAGTTGCTACTATCTCCTGCGACTGTAGAAATTACTGTTCAAGGTCAACCTATCTTGAACCTTTTAAGTATGAAAGTCTCACGGGCACTTTCTTTGTCTTGTTTGAATGAGTAATGAGAAAGATAACAATTAAAGACGACAATGTCTTCGACTGAAGCGTTTGGACAAATCCCTTTTTTCTTTTAATGAATAGGTTGACCCTGTTATTGCGTTAACACTGCAACATGATATTCAACTTCCTGATTGTATATCGGAATGTAGACGTGCTTACCTACTCCGCAAGCACGTCAACCAATCGTTTGGTTCAATCACCCTGTATCGGTGAAATGTTAATCTCGGGATATGAGTTCTCAGACCGCATTACATATGTTAATAATTTGTATGCGTAACATATTGCATTAGAGTTGACTTCAATGGTTCAGCTGATTCATTACAGTTTGACCAAAAAACTTAAACCTAATTCATGCACCGTTGAGTGGTGTGCCCTGTTGTCTATAAGCTAGCTGAAAAATCATCTTCTAGCTTAGAATAGAATTAGTCTGGACCCTTAGGGGTCCAGACAAAATTCTCAATAGGATAGTGGCCATTGATATTACATTCAAAAGTTTTTCAGGTGCAAAATAATGAACAATACCATAAGAATGTTCTGATAATTGTATGTATTAAAATATAACAATGCAACCCAAATGTTAAATTATTATTGATATATTGAACTTCTCGATTTCTTGATTAACTTTCTAGTGCTTATAATTAATTTCTCGATGGTTTAATCTGATTGAGTTTCCTATAGGCCGTTTGTAACGGTCCTTAGTAATCTGACTGATTCCTTTGTACATAGTTAGTTTAATTGTACCTTTTATTGAATAAATGAAAGAAAAAAAAAACTGATCGATGTATAAATACTTTTGTCCATTCCAGTATTCGTCATTTACCATTATGAATGATATTAAAAAAATACCATACCAGTTCAAATAGGTATATTTAGTAATTGTTTTAGCCATATATATTATATTATGTGGCTTAGCTTTTCTATATTACGTTTACCTAGTTAATACTAACCTCACATTGGCGCTAGATTAACTACCCTCATAAGTGGCGACACCAGGCGATAACAAACAGGTCTCATTATAAATAGCTTCCAAGTACTTTTAATAACAGCGTTTTACCTGAAATAAAACGCATATTAAAGTACTTACCTCACTGGAAGCTAAGCTTTTATCACTACCTGGTATAACTAAGCCAATGAACTAAATATGGCGCTCACAGATTTACGAAACTAAAAGAGGCGCGCGGCCGCCAGGTGTCACCACTGAGACCGGAAATACGTACCGGCTTTACGTACTATTCGACGGAAACAGATGTGCCTTCTCATTATAAATATCTTCCAGTGAGGTAAGTATTTTAATATGCGTTTTATTTTAGGTAAAACGCTGCTAATAAATTGATAAAAATAGGAATCTGTTATTATTTATTATAATCAGTAAAACAATAATTACAATAATGATGATCCAACAAAATTCGACTTTGAAAAACCTTGAATCTTTTTTAATCGTCCAAAAGTAGTTTACCGGTTTGAAAACCAAGACAAAGACAAGAACGGGACAGGTAAGACGATTAGTTTGGTTTTTCATGACCTTATAATATATTATTTAAGTCGTTCGTTCATCGTGGTACCACTAGACAGTACCACCGAATTACCTAATTCGATACATGGGTAGACCCATATGATAAAGGTAGATGCTTATATATAGTTAGGCTCAATGAAACATATACAAGGTGCGGGCTGTTACTTGTGCTATTACAGTAAATAGTCGACGAAACGTGTGACAGAGCGCGTGTCTCTCGACTCGACCAGCAAACGGTACCCACTTACTATTCACGGACTCCGAACCCACGACCATAATCAGGCTAAGAACAAATATAACGCGAGTTGCGGCCGCAATATATATTCATGAATCGATTTTGCCGGAATCGATATAGCGTAATATCGATATCATTGCGAGTCGGCTTTGATTCGAATAACGGAGTTTTCCTGTACTTTTGGGATAATCTTCACGTAAACTTGATCGACACTTATAACTTGGGTTCTCCACGGCGGGAGTGAATAGGTGTATCTTATTCCATCGGAGGCCACCTCGTCTCGTTACATCGGGTGAGGTTGTACTCTAACGATGGTCTACGAAACATAAAACAACCTCTGTTAAATACTGACATTTAAATAAGCATAACTAACGTCGATATAACTAATTATGTCAGACCTACGTTCATTAAAAACCGGGTTGCATTTTATACTGATAGACCAGTCATTTATGGAACAGATAAAAAATCTTGCAGAATAAAATATTTTGACTTTGTTTTTGAAAGTTTTGTGTACAGTCTCAGTTCAGGAAATATAGAATTGCGATTTAAGTAACCATTATTAGCTTGAAACGCATTGTTTTTAACATACTAACGTTGTGTATAGCTTGAGACGTCCGGAAGTTCCCGGAAAGAAAATAGGTATTTCCTGTCATCCCATGAGATTTATACAAATATTGACTTAGTGCCGTAGTAGTATCATATACTACACTACAAAAAGAAGCTACACGCTAGTAACTCTGGTTTGGAAACCAGAGCTCTTAGACAATTGATATTAATCAGACAGTCTGTCAGCTACACAGCGATTTATATATTTAGATTTACCAAAGTTTGAGTACTCATAACCAATCAAATGAATAGTTGTTTAGAACTACTTTGACAGATAGCTCTTGATTTCCTCAACTTGTAATACCTACTCGTACTAAAACTTGAACAAATACACTCGTACCAGCGCTACTAACAAATTGACCAAACATAAACAACTTTTATGAACCATTTGGCAAACAAAACTTCATGAAATAAATCCTGAAACACGCGCAGTAAGTTAAACTTGGTATTGCATGTTCTCGATACTACTACGATAACAGAACGATAATAGAACGATAATACAGCGATACGTATGCGGCCCGCGAGGTCTTTTATTATTATATCCGCATGTTGAGTTTGTGTTGTCTGAGCCTCCGCCCTCCGCCCTCCGGAGGAGGGAGCACACAGGGTAGATCATACTTTCTACAAAAACATTACGCGTTTACATTATTACAATATGATTGTAAAAGTATTTAACCGCTGAGATATGATAACCTTGGAGGCTTTACTTTGACAACTAAATGAACCGGCTACGTGAGGCTCGTACATCGATTGTTCAGAACCACGTTTCAAGGTAAGACACGTCTATTATTTTTAATTACAAAATATATACACTTTATGAAAATTTCAGCTGTGTACGTTTTACGGTTCATGAGATACATGGAAAGTTTACTCTTACAAGCGGATGGCCGGAGAGCGAAGGCTTAGTCATAGGGACCCATCGGCATCCTGTGAGTACGGAACCTTAAAAACACTTGGCCATTGCTATGATATTTGAACACTGATTTACATGGATGGTGTACATAATAATAGCTTGTGGGTTATTCCAGCTTTTAATCCAGTTTAAGATATTTCAGTACATTTTGAAGAGTATTTGATCCCCGACGAGAAGGGGAGTGAACCATCCCCCGGCGGAGTAGTGGAGTAGTGCGGGCATGTAGCCGGCTCAGCACGAGTCCTTCGATCGATGCATAATGCGAATGTGATCGGCGGCGCGTGCCCTCCGTCTCTGCCACCATCTTATCATTTTCTAATAATTGTGTTTTTAACATAATCATGTGACTGTTTTTTTATAGGACATCAGACACAGCGCCATCTTGCCTCAAACTAAGCATAGCTTGTAATATGGAAACTAGATTACGGATAAATACTTAAAATACTTGTTGGTAAATACATACGTACTATATGATAAAACACCCGAACACAGAACAAACATCTATATTCATCACACAAATGTTTGTCCTGGGTGGGAATCGAACCCACAGCCTACAGCGCAGAAGGCAGAGTTACTACCAACTGAGCTATGAGGCTTGGTAACAGACTAACTTATGAGCAGACTAAGAAATTATAAGAATGCGTGTCGAGATATTAACATCTGTTTCAATCGAAATTGTCATTTTTCTTGTATAAAAAATTATGAAACTTCTGAAAATATGTGTATCGGTACAATATTTAAAAACATACAAACGATACAACTGGTGGAACAGTGAACTCTTGGGACTTCGGTTTCGTCTTCCCGGTATTTTTCTTCATTTTATATGTGCTCATTGTTTTGTGCGTGCTTACTCTAGACTGGACTCTAATATTATATGAATGTTGTTATATTAAAATAATATTGAACTTGTGAGAGTTTTCAAAAAAGCATTGTAAATAATTACATCCATACACCTTATAAGGAACACGCCCTCCAAATGTTACGTCGCTATATGCAGTGTAATGTAAGTCAGTAGTAGTCGTAGTAAGTCAATGTAAGTCAGGCAGTCAGTCGCTACCTATAATCAGCATATAGTGATAGTGAAACTCCCTTTCATCCCGTAGGAATTTCCTAAAATCCTTTCTTACACCCAAACACTACATAAGAACGCTTCCCTGAAAATATTTGGTTTGGACTGCGCGTTACATTTCTGCCGGCTCCATGACAATTTCGTATTTTAAGATTACGATACAACAGTCAAAAACAGAACAAACATCTATATGCATGAAATAAGAAAGAAAGTGTATCAAATTGGCCTTCGATCACAACCTGCAGCTGAGGAGGCAGAGCTACCAGACTAAAGGTATGTGTAAATACTTTACTGTATATATGTACAGTCTGTTCGGGGATTGTTTTATTGAAGAGAGACAATGTCGTGGCGAGACGCGACACCGAGCGGGTGTCGGTAAGGGGTCACAAGAGTGGCGTGGAGCGGACCATTGCTACACGAACTAACGTTTTTAGGTAAGTTACTTAAAAAAAAGTCAAAGTTTATCTTTATATTTGGAAACTTATAATTGGCCTTTAATCATATTTGCCTGCATTTATTGTAATGTCAAAATCTTACTACGTACATACCTAGCTGTAAGTTTTCAAGTAAGTAAGTTTGACAAGGTCGCCGTTAATTGTGGATGTGACCTGCGTAGTGACGTAATTACGCTTTCACGTTACTTGGAAACACAGCCTTGGTACACATGTACACACCAGCTTAGCTATCAGCGTCTGTATTTTCGCTGTCTTACGACGCTAATGCCATCGAAAAGATAATTAATGTCTAGGTTCGATACAATTTGTTTCGATGTCAAGAGCTAACCCAAAAAACTAAATTCCTTCTTACTGCTGGGAAAACTCGCTTCATCATACACCTTTTTCTTAACCAGTCTATCGTATACCCAGGCAAGCGTTTAAATAAAAAAAGCTTTCTGTCAGACAAGACTCAATGCATGTTTTGTCTTAAAGTGAAGACACCCCGCGAAGGAATATGGATATGAATAATGTGGTATCGATTCGGTCCATCGCGCTCCGATCGCGAGAACCTTCACGGGCGGGAAGGCTTTTACGGAATATTATTTGTGAATCGCTGGAAATCGTTTAGTCAATAAAAAGAGGCCTGAGTATGTTCGTTTTTAAATGTATTTCGTAGTGTCGGTAGAAATGGTAACATCACAATTTATGAATTTTGATATCGACTTCTTTTTATAGTACGACGGAGAAGCTCTATACCTTCGACTCACCAGGGTTCAAGCTATGATAAGGCAGAAGGTTGAAGCGCGCTTTACCCGGAATCCAATAATATAAAACTATAAACCTGAAAACAGAGAATCTAAGACCGCAAAATGTTTCAAAGTAATTTAGCGGATTTGTAAATATTTATCTATTTTCAGGTTTAGAGTTTTTAGAGGTAAGATATTTTTTCTCATTATTATTATGACGGGGAAGCGTAAGAGATTAGGTAGCCAGATCCCTAGTCTGTTTGTGAGAATTCCTGATGAAGAGCGCTTCCACATCGGCCTTGTAACTGGACACCTAGTGAGATAAAAGTCAAACGCTTCTTCGTTGATGTCTAAAAAAAACTAGTAAAGATCCTTAAGTATAAGTTAAGACCGCGTGTCTGCCTTCGCTAATAATATGAACTCCTCTCTAACCATCCGTTAATGGCAAAACTGGCAATATTTTTTCACGTAATGATTATAATTGCAGTTATTGGTTGCTACATTTGTATGATATAAAGCAAATGATGTATCATATTTTAAATATGTTTTCAAACGGGAAACAAAGGTGAGCGGTTTGTACAATTTCTGTCAAACGATAAGGACTTTAATTAAGATGGATTAACTCCGGCAGAAACCGGTGAGTCAGCCCAAACAGTCATCTTCCTAATAATGAGATCCTTATCAGATGCGCTGGCACATACAAATCAATTAAGGTGACTTGTACACCGCGTCCGAACGACACAATTAACTCGGACCGTGTATCGTAATGTCATCTCGATTACATACATCACTCGAGAAGGAAACTGTCGGTTCCTCGTACGTAACTTCGGGTTACGTAGAACTACCTATGTTTAGGTGTTCCCAGTAATCTTTAACAAGCCTAAAAGCTCAGTTGGTAGTAGCTCTGCCTTCTGCGCTGTAGGTTGTGGGTTCGATTCCCACCCAGGACAAAAAAATATATGATGAATATTAATGTTTGTTCTGTGTTTGGGTGTTGTATTGATATGTATGTATTTACAGCAAAAAAAAAGTATGTAAGTATTACATCCGTAATCAAGTTCCCATGTTACAAGCTTTACTTAGTTTGGTACTAGATGGCGCAGTGTAAAATAAATGTCCTGTAATATATTTATATTTAGTGTATAACCACAATTTGAAATGCTACCGTCTGCCCCCACGAACGACCCCCACGTGGGGGCAGACGGTAACAATTCAAATTAAATAGGTATCAAAGTGACTGCAAATACCTCAAATGTTAAAAATGACAGGAATGACTGTTGGAATACGGAAAGGCTGGTTTTAAAGTTACGTACGAGAAATAAGCCAGAATATCTTATCCTATAGGAATAAAAACTTTCTGCATTATATTTTAAATATAAAAAAAACGTTCACGAAATTCCCTACATCGGGAAAATTTCGAAAAAGTTACAATGGTCTCTTGTCAGAACAGGTATGCTTACGTACACATGTTGAATTTATCTCCATGCTTGTTTCGGTGTAGTGCGCTTGCATACTAGGTTTTGATAATTTGAAGTATTAAAATCAGGAAGCTAGATAAATTAATTGTAGTTACTTGCTTACACATTGGGTTGAATGTATAATCCCAATGTATAGGTAGGTACATGACGAAGCAGTGAAACTTCCGTACCAATAACACTGTTAAATCGTCTGTGATTGATAACACGGCCAATCCGTCCGTCTGTCCGTTTGACAAATGAAAGCGTCAAGCCGACACACTCATCAGAGATATTAAATACCCTCCGATAATTATCTACATGCGCACCAGAAATCGAACTCTACGTGATACACAGAAGGATTAATATCAATCGACAAATTAATTTTATTGCGTTCTGTGATTTCATCACGTTTTCATATCGACGCATCTTAATAACCTTTAACCAAATTTGAACTATAACTCATCCTTTACAAAGATCAAATTGTAAATTTGTAGAGTATGGTGGTAATGTTTCGGTTCAATCGAATGTAGACTTAATATTCAATATCATAAGGTTGATATTAACATATCAGTGAGAGATAGTTAAGCTTAGCGTAGGCATGCGAGGTTCAGTAATGACGAGCGACAAGCGGAATGCGCAGTAGCCGAGTCATTAGACATCAGACGTCGTAATGAGTTCTTGGAGCCGATACGCGTGAGATAGATAGTTTTTGTGTAATTCATAATTCATTGGAATTAAACGTTTAATGGATTTTATTTTAAATTAATCATGGTTTAAATATATGTTGAAAATGATCGTGGCATGCCTCGAGCAAAATTCATAAATCCTAATTAATAAAAATATTCTGTATCCAAAAAATGAGCCTACTACTAATACTTTGGTGTCCGTCTATCTATATGTAGGCATGTGTATGTTCTGATCAAAACCCTTGGTGTATCTAACTCGACTTGGCCAGTTTATTTTACTATATTGCATTTAATTTTTAGTTCAACACAGAAATGCAGTGCTCTTGGTTCCTTATTCCTTACCGCAGGAACAACATTTGTGTTTACAGTTTTTGTCATCATTACATTTGTTCCTACATAATGTTTAACTTGAAATGAAAGTATACATATACATTTCTAGAGTTCCGGTTTTAGCTGCGCATTGATTGTCTGTCAGCCAGTACACCAGTCGATCAGCTCCCAGATTTATATTCGTATTAAATGACGCATTAAATCGACTGATTCATAATCCAATAGATCGAGATAGCGACTCGTTTGATATGTCGCGCCGCGCCCGCGCCGTGTGAATACGGGCCCCGGCCGCTACCGTGAGATGATGGCTTCATTTACAAAACAACAAGTGATCCACGGGTTCCGGTCCAAAGGACTCTGTTCAAGTCCGCCTGGCTAGCTACTAACATCTTTCCTATATCTGTTGCCATAACAACTATTCTAAATTGTTGTGTTCTGACATTCAGCGGTATGATAGCCGGTTCCTTAGTCTGATGAAAATTTTGGGTGAAGTGCGCTTAAAACTGCGGTCTTATCATAACTTGGCACCAGGTGAGGTGAAGCGTCTCCCTGTCCTAAAAAAATATTTTAGGACAGGCTTTCATTGCAAATGTTACTTTTTTTTTTTTTTATTGTTGTATCTCTGGTTCTTTTCATCATCCAACTGTCAGTGTTAGTCTTAAACATTTAAAATTATCAAAATCGGTCTAAGATTTTTTAGCATAATGCACGAACTCAATCGGATAACCAACAAAAACAGTTGAACAACACAACGGTTTAACAATTAAATAAAAATCGGTGAATTGGATGCAAGCTAACCTAACAACACCATATCGTTATCGTTATTGTTTTATTCGTTTCAGAAACACTTCTGTTACAGATTTAAAACAGAAGAAACGAGAGATAAATCTTATAAAATAGACAGATAGCGGATTTTTGAGGTTTATTGTTGATAAAAGTGGTGGTATGTGTGTAAAAGTGGTACTTTTAGGATAAATTGTCAAGGGCATTTAATGAATGCGTAATAAGCCCTAGGGACTTCACGGAGACCCTTTAACGACCACTTCTATGTGTAGAGCCTGGGACCGATGGAACGCTCAGCGTGCCCTCCGAAGCACGGCATCTTAAGTATCGGACAATCGAATGATTCAAGTCTACAATGTTCTGACCAATCTGGGAACTTACATCACAAAGAGGGTCGGGATCACCCGGGATTTACACCCAGGATCTCCGGAGATCCACACGCTCTATCATAAGGCAAAACAGGTGTTAATAGTGGGCATCTGATTAGAACGGCATAGCTATATCATTTGCTTTTGCCATTACGGTCGTGGCAAAAGAATCAACCCAACTTAGAATCTAACTCACTGAGCTTGTTAAACAGAGAAAGAGTAACGTTCTTCTGTTTATTTTTCAATGGAACAAATACTTTACTAACTGTTAATCTACTTGTACTGTATCATGGCGGTTGAATCGACCCCTGCAGACCTAGCCAAGCATGTCGTAAATGTCAAATAAGGGATATCACTAAATGAAGGACAGCAGCTTACTTTAGTGTACAATCACCTTATAAACCTTTACTACTATTGATAATCTGCCTGCCAAGCGTGGTGATTATGGCAAAACACTCCAGATTCAAAGGAAAATCTGTTAAAGTAAATTGTATCACAAGATCTACCTCTTAATAGCCCTATAACGTAATGGACGAAGCTCTCCGGTCCACCGTTAGTGCCTACGCTAACGTAACGGTTGTTCTGGCGACATTCATTATAATATTAATTATTAGCTAACTCGTGTAGCCTACCCTCAAGGGACGTGCCTCGAATGTACAGGCGAGTGCAGAACCTTAACGAAAATCTACTATGCATATACTGGTTGAAAACGACTACAATTTTTTGTAGTCGTTTTCAACCTGTGTGCTTTTATAATAAATGCCATTTAGATGAGATTGACACACAAATATTTATATAAAATAAAATAATTAATAACTAAATAATCAAGAATTAAAACCATAACACTTAAGATACATTTTGAATAGATAGAGGAAACTAGTACTAAAGACTTATATTATTTTGCAGTATTTTAGAAGTTATTTAATAGATGGTGAGAACCATCTATTAATTAAGTTCTAAAATACTATAAAATAAATAGATGAGAATCTAAGCTCTTCAGCTATTCTACCAAATGAAAATACACAAAACCTATTCCCACAATATTTAACAAATAAAATAACAATCAAACAAAATAATGATATTCAGGAGTAAGCCTCGAGCGGCCGCAAATCCAGGCAATCAACCGTTGCTGCCGATTGTACTTTAAACCGGCACATAAGCTGAAAGACGGCGACATCTGCCGGCGTAATTGAGGGATTACTCAGATAATTGAAACCGAGTGAGTGGGACCGCGGTACCGATCAAAACGAGTGCGAAAGAGACGGCACACATCACTCAACGCCGTCGCCAGCGGAACGGTTAACAACGTGTCTTCTTGTATATTGTATTATCTTACGTTTTATGCCCTATTAATCTTGCTCGCTCAAATCTTTCCGCGCTGCGCAGATTCACACCTTAATTCAACGAGGTAGAGCTGGTTTCCGAGTACCGGCAAACTCCGTGCAATAAATAATTGTTTGCCCGCGTAAAACTGGATGTTCTCATTTATTTGAGTGTCAAGTGTCAGATTCATTGTATTGTTTTAAGACGGTCGGTAATCTGGGATAACGAGGGCCCCAGCTAAGGCCCAGGGTCTCGTAAATACTGTCAAACTGACGAATCTCTTTTGAGTACTAGCCTTTTGAATTGATGGTGTTTTGCTACGACGTAGAGGCTCTACGGAGTGCTACGCTGTAGATGCTTCTTAGCTTCTTGATTCATAATTTATTAGAGCTTTATTTTCTATGCGATTTTTTCGATTCCGGTATTATAATGAGGTGTAATTTTACCATGAAGTCTGTTATTTTTCCAATGACGGTAATAAATCGTTCAAATCCCTAGACCGGTAGCCGACAATAAAACTCTTTCAATTAATTAAAACTTGATAATAATCTCCTAAAAGCGGTCGAGAACTTTCAATCGAGTTGTATAGAAATCGATTTGGATCATAATCGATTATTCTCGTCGTGGTCTCGATTGATCCGGAAATGTCAACGAGTGCGTGACAAATTTTAATTAAAAAGTATCATGTACGCCTTCTCTGTCTATAGCCTTAACTTTTAACGATACACCCACAATCAAGATATTTAATTATCTTTTTAGATCATATCGCCATCTTATAATGATGATGAGGTTTAGCTAATACATATCAGTTTTAACATCATCATCATCATCATCAAATTCCTTTGAAATGCACCTATATATCAAATAGTGGGGGTACCACCAACCCCTTAAAAAAACCTTATAAATACTTTAGTCTCAACGATGGAGGAGGAGGACAGCTCAGACTTCAAGTAAAGACGTGGTCCATATGAAGTCATCATATCCATTGTCTGTGGCTCCCTGAAAGGTAGGTTGCGTACAACAATGTGAGCGATTAGTGGAACTACCTTTATATTACATAATGTAGCTACCAAAACTACCTACCAAACATCTCCAGCGTGACCTCTGGCTTGGGTCGTGAGATGATTGTAAATATATATTCGGACAGCTACTTGAACATTTATAAATGTTAAGATATAGTTTATGTGAAAAATGCATAGCGCTCGAACCGTATCCCATGACAATAACATCATCATCCCACTAATATTTTAACTCACTCACGTTACCTTTGTGAGTAGTTTACATAATCACATTACTAAATGAAATAGCTTGGCGTGACTGACTGACTGACTGACACACAACGCACAACGTAAACTAAACCGACCTTCAGATCAGCACCTCGCGAGTATCGCGTCAGGTGTCGCAAGCCCCCGTAGACGTCGGAAGCCTTAGCCAACGATCGTAAGGTTGTCGTGGGCCGTATACTAGGCCGTTTGCCACCTGAGTGCTAGAAAAAAATATACTAAGGTTCTTCAATTCCAGCGAAGTCTTAAACACACCCTACAAAATTCAAGTGAATTTTAAAGGGTGTGTATAAAATTTAGTGGTGTACTAAGACATATTTTTTGTAAATTTTCACAGGGATAACAATGTATGTACTTGGCGTTTGACTAGCCCACCGTGTAATCACTGGCACATGATTCGTAGATACGATGAATACAGCCTCCATGTTGTCTGCGGGCGGCGGTGCCGAGGGCGGGCGGCTCATAAAAATGCAAATGGTGCGTCGACAGGCATTCTGTTGTATCAATCACGAGCGGTTTTACTGCGGAGCCTTCTATTGCTTGAGGGTCACACGGCACAGCCGGGGATAAGGTACTTGGCTACTTCCTTGGAGGTAGTACATTGTGCGGTAAAGTGGCTCTGTCTTGTTTAGTTTACCATTGAATTTATGAAAATGTTAAATGGCACTAGTGCAAATTTAATTGTGTCAGTCGACCTCGCTTCCGCATACGGTATCATGACAGCCAAAAAAAGTCTATTTCAGTTTTCCATAGCGTCCTGTAGACGATGAGGGGGTTAGTTATTGTCAAGAATATTTCGGTTAAGTATACGTATAACATTTACGTGCGGTGCGATGCTATTTTACAGAATCTACGGTTCATGTTTATTACCAACCTTACAAACTCGCATACTTATAAATATAGCTCACGTCTTGTGCTTGATGCTTGTGTGTCCAGTAATCGTCCACGATTTTTTCTAAGCACCTCAGTTTTCGGCCATAGTCCTACGTTAGTGAAGACCTATAGATAGATGTCCAGTTGGGACACGCAACACAAACTACTTTTTTACTAAAACACATTTGTGAGGAGTGCTGAAACATACGATTTGGGCTTAAAAACGGGTTTTTTTGTTTTTAGATTGAATTTGATTTATTAGACTACTACGAGTTGGTACTAATACAATCAAAGGCTAGTATTATCGTTATATTTGGTTTCAATAACGTTAATAAAGCACACATATTGTGCAGCACGCGGCGCACTCCATTAGAAAGGCATCCGTCAACCTCAGCGGCGGGCGAGGGCGCCGGCGCTGCGCCCGCGCACTCTCGTCTCCCGACCCTCGCTCGCACACGCCCCGTTACCACATGTGACCGCGGCCTTAATCATGAATTAGCATGATTTATTTCTATTTTGTATGTCACTTAAACATTCCGAATTACTATATTTTTACGTTCTAGACTAGAGAGACTAGATAGAAGGAACAAAGCTTCACTTGCGAGAACAATTTATCGGGTATTTTTATCTCTCTCTCGAGGTATTTGTTTTTATTTTTGCTCATAAGCTTTTAGGGCTCCCCAACTGAAGTGTTTAGGTCGTGTTGAAGCAAATAGATTATTTTTTGAGCCTTTGATTTAAAGAATTAGGAATTTTCTGCAACCAACCAACTCCTTTACTGCACATAAAACCTGCTACAACAAAAATTCCATGGTAGGTAGGTATACAATGTTTGTCTGCTAAGATCGTTCTCTTAGCGATAAGACCTTAAGGACTTTATTATTCTATCTGTATTTAGATTTTTAATAAATTTACAAACCTCGAATCAACCTGAATACAACTCTAGCAACATCAAAATAATTTATAGCCGATAAATAAGTGCAAACGGTTGTCGACTGAACCCTAAAACAAGTCGTTAACGCAATTAGGGTTCCGTTGAGCCGCCACAGGGACCGGAAGGAAGTGCGATCGATAACAACTTGTGCTCTTGTAATTACGTCGGGTAAGAGAGACCCGAAAATGGTTTCTCTATGTACTAACTATGAAAATATGAAGCATGCATAATAACAAAAGTGATATTTAAGTTTAAATTGACTGAGTTTTTGAAGACTGATTGAAATGATCATATGTTTTTAAACTTCTTTAGGCGCGTTAGGCATTTTTTGATATGGGAAGAAACCATTACCTAAACTCGCGACATCCATACACCTGAAGGACACCACTTTTGATACAATTGACTTCAAACACATTGTCACTACATTTATGATCCTAAAAGGTACGGGTAGTGACCGTTCGAAGACTGCCTTTCTCGTCTTTCACTTCTGTCAGCACTCGCGCATTGCCACTGCTTTTTTTATTTATAATATTAATTATTAGCTTAAAGTATATTATCCAACCGTGGACGATGGCAATGTGGTTGATGAAAATGAATTTCCGGTTTCCAATATAATTTGCCCGCGCAAAGAGGGGCGGTGTCATCGAGATGTAAAGCAACCTTCTCAGCACATCAACAAACCCAAAGCCGAGACAAATGTTCACAAACATCGGCATCAACACGATATCCACACCACATGATCGCAGTACCCCACACAAATATACCTTCTAAATACAACTCTATTACACAAGAACAAAGTCCAAAATTACTTAAAAAATAAGCTTCAATATTTATCGCACGTTAAATCCACTTTCAACCTTATCACTGACAGATTACAGTCGGAAATAGCTTGTGGAGCGACGCAGCTGATGCCCGGGATAAGCCGCCATGATAGAAAAGATGCAAATCTGCGAATGTTTTGAAGAAAACAATTTCATTTGTGATTATTTGCGTCCCGGGGGAAATATGGCGGGTGTTGGGAATGTTCAATAAGTTTAATAAGTCCCATTCTTGTCCACTTTTATTTGGGTTCCGAAACAAACCGGCCAAGGGCGGACACGCACACCGAGGGTTCCGATCCACATTTCAAGGCAAATAATCACGTTTGTACGGCGGCCCTTTTAAGCATTTTTTTTTCTTGTTACAGCGGCAATAGAAATACACACTCTGTAATAGTGATACAGCCCACAGACAGACAGACAGATGGACGGACGGACGGACATTGGTGGCCCGGGAATGGGGTCCCGTTGGTACCCTTTAGGTCCGAAGCCCTAACAATGTTTAACACGTGACTTACGTATTATGTCTGTTGGAATCCACATCTACAAGGAATTACAACTTACGGTCATTTTGCTGAATACCTTTTTACTATATTTCATGTGAATGTGTCACTGACACATGAAATAATTTTTAAAGTTATCTCTTGCACCTTGTTTATTGGTAATAGATAGCCAATCTTCTTCTTCTTCTTTGTCGTCCCCTTTTCCCATCATTTGGGGTCGGGCTAACTTTCCATTTCTTACCAGAAGAGAGAAATCTCTGTTTTATTATGCCGAACCAAAACGCAATTAGATTTCAGGCTTCTCGATAACATTAATTGTAATTTAGAAGCCAAATTACAATGATTATTTTAAGTTTTAATGGAAGAGCCCCAATTTAATGCAAATTGTTATTTTAAACTGCCAAATAATATTTGATTAGTGAGACTTAATTACTAAAATGAACTTAGATTACAAACTAGAATTTTCATTTTCTAAAAAGTCCACACTGTAGCAGTGCGTTAGGCTGCAGCGGAGCTGGCCGTTGGGTTACTTTAGCTGCGTAAGTACGTGTATGACACAATTACTACGATAGACATTAGGCTATTCTTATTAATTAAGTTTGTATGTTGCCGTTTTGAGATTTCTCGCCACTCGCAATCAGTCGCTCACTCAGCATTTCAATAATCTAAGCTCATTATTTTTGAATTGACTCGATTAAATGCTATCCGTTTATTATCACAAAACATTCAAAAGTAATGCACAATTGGTGTGCGTATTATTGTGGTTTGCCTGTGCTGTATGTGATGTGCATTACACGAGATAACACGGCCAAGCGTAATGACCTCATCAGTAAAACCTCCCAATAATAATAATTAACCAAGTATATGCGAAATGCAGATGTTCCTACCGAACCGATTCAGTACAACTAATGAGCCTCAATTACGCGCGTTTAGCCTGTCATCGGGGCAATCGATTGATCAATCCACCCCACCGCTCACGCGATTCATATCCAACCTTATTTCAAGCACCGCAAAGTCAAAACTCAAACAAACATACGGATTGATGGATTCGAATTCACGGCAAATCGATTTTAACATGTAAAATCTACGGATTAAAGCTCAAAATAGGTTGGCTTCGAGGTCAGCGTAGTATTATCACTGTTGGATAGCTTTAGCTCGGATTTTAGGCAGATATACGTCAGCGAGTGGCCTGTCAATAGCTGGAATCTGTAAAACAATGACGTTTGACAAATGATACAAATGTTTACAATACTTGTGTCGGATTGGATTATTTTATGAGATCTGACAATTTTAGTCGATTTACAAATTAGATGATCTAATTTATTTACATAACACATTGACAATATCAGTTTCAAATACCTTGACAATGTTCAAGCCATTTCAAATTGATATTATTAAAACAACAATTGAAACATTTATAATCATCATCATCATTACCACAGACTGATAAAGCTCACAGCTAGACAATAATGCAATTTGGAGATTTGGCAAGTTGACTGACCGCAATACTTGATATACATGTATTTGAGGTACGCGATGCCTTTCATATACGAGTAGTATATTAGTATCACCTCAAATCATTAAATTATTATCAGTTACTAGTAACCAGTGCTCAATTTAAGGTAGGCCCGCTTCTAGAAATAATATCATTTATTGATGTTTTTTTTTTTACTTTAATCCAATTAAGTGAACTTTTAACGGCCACTGTGGTCTACTGGTTCGCCTACCGGTTTCAGATCTGGAGGTCCCAGGTTAAATCCCCAAGGGGTGTACAATATTGTGCTTGGTTTGGTTGGTGGAAGGACTTTGTTTAAGTCTGCCTGTCTAGCTACCACCATTGTTACCTTATTCTGTCGCCATAACAAAAATTCTTAAATTGTTGTGTTCCGGCATTTAGAGGTAAGATAGCCAGCTCCTCAGTTTGATGAGGATTCCGCATGAAGTTTGCTTCCACTTTCGGCCTTATCGTTACTTAAAATCAGGGGAGATGAAAGCTTAGCACCTTCTTGTCGTATAAAAAAATAAAAATTTCTATATCCATATCTCTGTATTATTCAAAATTCTAATTCTTTAAGGGTATTATTATTGTAGCTGGTTTTCAAACATCATATCATCTTTGTTTTGTCCAAATTTATTTCAGTTTGTTTGATTTCATATAACAGATAATGTTTTATAATAGTCAGAGCGATGGTTAATGACGCGTACAACTTGCATAACTAAAGTGAGTAAAGCATGTCTATGCAGATGTCCTTTATAATATAAATTCATCAAAATGAATCATTTAGAACCGACATCAAGTCAAACGGCAATGTTGAACTCATCAGATTGTTAGAGGGTTCTTTCTATATAAACATGCAGATTTATTGATTCCATTGTTATTCTGTATTTATGGTGAACTGAGGACATATAATTAAACTATCTTCTGCTTGCGGCTTTGTCCGCGGTACCCGGATAAAGAAGCCTATATATTATTCGTGGTCTACAATTATATATATGCAAAATTTCTGATCGATCTGTTCTGTGGTTCTGTCGTGCAGGAGAAACAAACATACGAATTTATAATATAAGTGTCACATAATTTATGTTCATGTTCAAAATTCGATTTTTTCTTATTCTGATATATTTTTTGAATGCCCGGGTCATCTTGTGTTTGATCCCTACATTATATCACTAAACATCAAATAAATGGTTTCAAATAGTCCTAATATCGATTGTCTTTCCAACGATCCCTATTTTACGCATCAGTAAACAAATTGTATTTAAATTATGCTAAAATTATAAAAAGCATTCAGAACACTTTATTTTTATCAAAACACATTAAAATTAAATTATAGCGCTATCCATCACAATAATTTAATATGCTCGATCTAGGGGTGGTTCAGGGGTGGTATCATCCCCTGTATCAGTGCTACACGAGTTTAAAATGTCGTTAATCTTATCTCGATGTCATTAGAGCGTTTTGGTACAAAACAGCATTTATGAAGTGTGGTGCTTTTGCATAATTTTAATAGATGTTGCTCGTGGTAGAGATTTGTCGTTTTTATCAGATCACTTTTCTTTTGGGGGTTAAGAAATATTCTTTGAATTATATATTTCATTGTTTAGTCTGTAATCCCGTAGATAATTTCTGAATTCCTTTTTTATTTAAAATAATAAACCAACCCGTAATTAAAATGAATCTCTCTCTCTTTTAATTCTCAATTTTAAAGGAGTTACCGTGCCTAATATAACCACGTTCAATAATACATACATGATATGTGTATAGAATAATATCAACATGTAATACCTAGCGTAAGACTTTGTATGATTAACTGTAGTCTTGAACTGAACGAACACTTATGATCATTTAAGTAATTCGAAAACAGATATGGGAGTAGATTTTCATCACTTGTAAAGGTTAGTCATGCAACGACCATAAAAGCGTTGCATTGTGGTGCCTCCCATCGCCAGCCGACGACTCATTCGATAGGCTTTACTACGTCAATAAAGGCAATGATAACGACACATCACGATATTACCTATTTGCATTTCAATCCTCATTCACGTGAGGGTGAATTCTACAGACTGCGACAACCAAAAAATTATGTTTAGTTGTCACTTTAATCAAATTTACTAACATTAATACGAGTATAATGTTTTTGACTGTGTTTTTTGTAAAGTTGATATACGTGTGAAACAAGCGCTATTGAATTTATAAAATCGCATTGACTGACTTAATTTGTTCCAAACTAGAGGTTCGACCCCATGTCAAATAAATGTAGTGCCACTCAGGCATTTGTCTATCTTTCAAGGGAATAAAGTTAGCAAAGTCTGATATTTCATTTCATCTATCCATACATATAATAAAATCTTTTACGAAGCGTATGAGTTTAAGTACATTAAATACACTGCCGCGAATTAGGAATTTTGCTATTGATACTAGGGTGTCAAATCACGCAGTCTTCTCTCTGAGGGGTAGGCAGAAGATATTTATGTTTGAATGGAAAATGTATTTATTTTTGCTTCGTATGGTGTGTGTGTGTATATAGGTACGTGCAGGTTATATTGCTCGGCTGTACCCGTGATAGTTTAACATAATTATCTTTAAAGCACATGAATCATAAGGACATATTTATGCATCTTCTTATGACCACAATATATCAATTTGTAGTCGCCATAAAACTTCGCGTCGGCAGCACCATAATATTGAGCGAAGGGATTAAAGTTTATTTCTTACCTTTTACTCTCGGTTCGAAAGATATTTTTAATGATCGGTTTCTACATTTAATGGACAATATAATTATGTATTCGAAATTCGTAATAAAACAGGGATTATGTTAATTTTCAGTTTTGATTGATTTGTGTTTGGAATTCAGTTTTTGATTTTCAACATTTTATAATACGTTCCAACGATTGAGTACGATAAAACATATATATATACCCCATACACAATGATATAAAATGTTACAATACAATACAAACCGTTTAATTTGTCCTTATTTTGTGAAGAACTTTTCCAACCAAGATGCAAATGACAAGCACCAGGTTAATGAATGTCGCGCCTGCTATCGAAATGGCGATACCTAATTGTCGTTACACATTACCCGCGAGCGGTGAGCAGAAACGTACACAACGCATTCATGGCAGTTTATATAACCTGATTATCGTTCGGTGCACTAAATTATACTTATTGAATGCAGCCAGCAATTAATTGCATTATACCGTTTGGTGTAGCCAAAAACTGATCAGCTGGGTCAGTTCAGAACAATTGGTGTACAGGGTTTTTTTTTAATTAAGTTTGACCTACGCTTGACGAGAATCGCACCTACAAACAAATCTCATAATCCCGTGGCATTTTCAATAGTACTCATACATTTTGTTTAAAATATATACTTTCAAACCAAAAGTGATTCCATTAAAATTGTGTGTCGCTGAAATCTCCGTTTATTATTAGCATTCAGACAAAGAACGACACAACGTTATCTTGATTTTCAATATAGCATTATGACCAAACACACTATATATTTTTTTGAAAATAATTACGTGTTGGTTTAAAACGTGTGCAAAAAATCTACACAAACATAGCAATATGCGACAACTAACCAAGCTGACAGTTATTTTGACTGTGACCAGCTGTACGTCACATGTGTAAACACATGGCCCCTCCTAAAGTTAATCTTCTCTTTGGATTAATTTTATCGAATGCCAAATGAGCTATGACACCAAATAGGGGACTCAAAATAGATACACCACTCTTATTCTACATAGAATAGAGTATAAATTTGCGTATTTTTCGAGGGTGAGTTGGGGTAATTGATCCCTTTCAGACCATTGCCTTTTGAGTCCAATTTGTGAATGAAAGTGATGTGTATTTGTCGGTATAAAGGATTATTACTGTTCGATAAATCTTTTGATATGAGCCGTTTAAATTTCAAGTCTTTGGAATAAATATCTATTGACTTGTGAAAAGGACTTTTAAAGTCATTGACAAATGATTTGCTATAAATTATTGCTTTGGCAGTAAGTAACTACTATTCACCTTTTTTTTAGATTTTGTGTTCTTTTTCAACGTTTTTAGTATCACTTGGGCGTTATTGTGTCAAACTTTTATAAGCGAATAAATAAAGTATTTGGTAAATACACGATTGATAAAAAAAACGATAAATGAGTGATAAGACTGCCCATTATTCTCATGTTTATGTCTAACCTAAAATTTAGTGTAACTTATACTATTTTCAAATTTGTGGTATACAATACTTAAATATATCAATGAATAAATGTTACTGGACAAAATAAGCCAAGCTTATAAAAAAAATCTTTAAAGCTTAGACTACAAAATCTGGGAGCTATATTATGGAGAATATTTATGCTTGAATACTAAAAAAGAGACACTAATGTTTGTCCCGAGTAAGAATCAAACCCACAACCTACAGTTCAGAAGGCAGACCTACTAACAAATAGTATGCTATCTATGAGTTGTATGAGTATGTATCTATTTAACATGGAACATTGGATTTGAGATGGAAAACACACGCAATAATAAACATGTGTAACCAGGTACCTATACTACACTACACGCAAACCACGTTTGAAAATAGTCAAGAATAATCAATAATCACATTAAGCATTACACTGCATCCTAACTTGGCGCTAAGAGGGTGCAAAGTGCAAATCGGGTTACACTAAGTGATGGCGTGGGGCTGGGTGAGGTCCGTACGCACACGACGACAATCTGCCAATTATTTAATACCAACGGCTTATTGCCATTTTGATTTTCAGGTTTTGATATCAGAGATTGTCATTGATTTTTTTACTTGCAAATGATGAGTAAGTCAAATGAATAAATGCAAAACCTATCTTACAATACGTTACTTCCTGCGGCGCTTTGTGGTTCTCCTCACCGATGTTCCGCCTGCCTTCCCACCACCATCCATAGTATATTGTTAAACAAATTAAATCAAATCAATCATTTATTTGTTTGAAACATAGGTAAATATAAATATAGGTATTCATTATTATAAAACAGATTGATTGGCTATGTTTCGCCGTATTTACAGGCGTTCAAATGTCATCTTATAAGTAAATTTTTAAGAGTAGTAGAGCGCCTTGTGAAAGGGCTCGTCCGAGGAAGTACTTCTACCACACCTTTTTCAGCCGCCAGCAGCATTACTGTGTTCCGGTTTGAAGGATATGGTTGCCGGTGAAATTAAAGACACGTGAGGCTTAACACTTTTATGCCTCAAGTTGACGGGCAATGCAATGCTGTGTAGGCTATATTATTTGTAAATATGACCTGTGCAGTAAGTCGTTGTTATAGGCAAGAGATGCACACAACATCAGGTTGGCTACTTGCATGTTGTAAAAATAAAATGTTACTAAAACTGAAACAACAATTAAATAGTTGAAATAAATGGTATTCAATTATTTAATTAACCGCAGATTCATGCCAACTAAATTCACTAGTGAGGCTTGTAGAAAATATTTATGAAAACTTTTATAGAGATAACAGAGTAAATACACAATTTGTCAGCATTAAGTCAGTAAAATAGACTGTCCTACGTCATGTATACACAGCATAGTCATTGTGTAATAGTGATAGAAATCCGTCACTTTTAAAACGCTTTTGATAGATCTCTACGTTCATATTATCTGCATTAACCGTCTTTTTTGTCAATATTCCAAGGTTTTTTTTTCTTAATGTGACAGCTACTAAATATCGAAGACTAACCGTTGGATCACTTGTGAATAGGATAGGTATGCAGGGCAACTAAGTTGCCTGTAGTAGACAACTACAGGCGACTTAGTCGCCCCGTGTGTTTCACCCCAGTCCCTTAGAAGCCGAGTAAACGAAGCGGATCGAAACGAATGGCGCGGCAACAGTTGCGATGACGCGACTCTCTACTGACAACGCCATTTCATGATTCTATCGTCGGCGAAATGGCATTTATCTAAATTAATGTTTGTTTGAAGATAAAACAAAGTGCGTGCTACTACTTATGTGTGCTAAGCTGTGAAGTAAGTTGTAGTAGGTATGTGATGGAATGAATTAAATCAAAATTAATGAATGATTTCATTAACATATGATCCTTAGGTAACCCAACTTAACCCTTGTAAAATGTCAGTTTTATTGTTTTTGTAGGCTAGTTTACAATAATAAAGGTGTCAGCTATGTTCCAAATGTTCTAAATCCGTAATACGTAATCATTATAATGTTTATAGTCTGCCGTAGTGGTTGCGGTTCAGTAATTCCCCCGCCAACTTACCCCACAAATGTAATATAGCCGAATACAGGATCTCACCAGAAGAAGGGCAGTAGCTTACCGCTTTCTATTATCTATCCAATTTCCACCAATCCACCTGCCAAGGGTGGCTAAACTGGAAGGCTTTGGAATAGGCTCTGGTTAGGAGTGATAATTAATGGAACCTTGACGGTTCCAATAATGATCACTCCTAACGAAGAAGAAGAAGAAGAATAGGCATATGGGTGAATAAGCTATAATTTTGTGTGAGCTCTTGTGTTTTAATCAGCTACCTCAGGCCTGGGCACTTTACTGAACAATGGCTGATCCATCCATCGACAAACGAATACAAAATAGCGCACATGTTTGTTGTTCGACCGTTCCATACAAACCGGTGTACTCTCTGCGGCAATAAGTGATTGACTTTTCAATCTCTGTAATCGGATTATAGCAGGACTGCCATTGTCGAGCTTATTGGAGTTTACTGTTAATTGAACAGCTTTTACTTGTATATGCTAACGGTAATGTTTTTGTTAGTAATTACTGGATAAAATCAATGAGACAAATGTACAGACATTATGGAGAGTCACAGCGTACCAACCTTGCAAGATGTTCAATTGGTATCAACTTATTCCATTAGTAGGTACCATTCACAAGGGGGCAGTATGCTTGTTTCTTAAACATATAAAGTCAATGTTGTCTAAACAGAATATGTCGCTATTATTAATATGGAGATAATTTCTGTATTGACGCGAATTTTACTTTCATGAACAAAGTGTGTTCACGAAAAACTGTTGCATTTTTAGAAAACGACGTCTCCATATTAGTTCATCTCTCTTCTCTTTCTCTCCGGAAGCTACACCGTTCTGCGAACACTACAATGACTACCGATCTTTCAATTAATGCAAACACACATAATAAGCGTAAAAAGGCGCATTTTATTCCTCCCTAATTAAAGAGGGCACCCCTAGGGTGCTAAGCATCCCTCGCTCCGCTCGATGGACCCTTAGGGTGCTAAACGGACGCTTACCGAGGGCACGTGCATGTCGTGTCGAGCTATTGTGATTGTGATGCGTCGTTTGTTCCGACAGATGGCACGACTGCGATGTGTACCTACTTACAATCGACACTTTTATTGCAATTCAATGGTGACTTTGAGATTGCCTCCTCAACCCTATCTAGAGCAAGCTTTACTAGAAGATGCCTGAGTAAAGTGGTTTATAGTTCGATCGTTACACACTTTACTTATTACATACATTTCGACGACATGATCTCAATCTATTTTTTTTTTATAAAATTAAATACTCTTGGACAAAGCGCTATATTTAATATGCTGTGTGTGTATCGCTAGCTTAGTTCACTTATGATTTTATATTATGATTCAGACTCGAGTGAATCTAAATAAAATCTAACTTGGTCTAAGACTCGAGTTAGACCACATAATATCAGAATACGTTACAAGTTGGTAAGTTGTTTATTTTTGACACAAACAGTAAGTTTACTTGTTTTTTACCAACACAGTTTTGGCTCTACTTGTGAACTTATGTCACGGTGAATATGATATGCAGACTTCGCTATCCTCAAACTTATAGTTTTGTTCAATTTTTGCAGTTTTTGCAGAGACATAATAGAATGAATAGAATAGACCCTGAGATCTACAAAACAAGGTCTATTTTACAGTAAATTTTACTTTAAAGTGGTTAAGGGCAGTTCACCCGCTTTTGTCGGCCACTTGCGGAGAGGGTCCCGGCTCCCCAGTGTGGTCACGGTGTTTAGCGAAAGGGTGATATTGTATTGTGTGAGGTATTTATATCTACTCTTTAGATTAAATGTCTCCTAATTGAATCTGGGCGTTGGTGATTATGATTTATTTTGATGTTATTTTAAGCCTTATATTCATTCAATTACTCTGCAAATTTCACCGTTTCAAGGTGACAGTTGCTGGTTTAAGATACACTAGTTGATTGTAAGTCACACCTTCTTGTCTCACAACCTATACTGTTGGATCTTAAGTACTAGTTATCTTATGTGTTGACTTTCAAGCTCTAATCAAGCCAGGAATTACGTTGATATTTTAGAGCCCTTTTAGAGCCCATGCACTCAAGCTGTGCATGAAAGAGATGAATTAAAAGCCACTCTACTCATTATAAGACAAGGTCCACGTTACCTTGACTTGCGACTCGGTCATGCCGAGCGCGTACGCCAGCTTGGCTCGCTCCGGCCCCGCCAGGTACTTGGTCTGCTCGAAAGTCTTCTCCAGCGCAAAGATCTGCTGCCCAGAGAAGGTGGGTCGGGTGTGCTTCTTCTTGCCGTCCTTGTCCATCGCCTGCTGAGCTGCGCACGCGCTGAGCGCGTTGTTTGACACTGAAACGGGCAAAATACATTATTTACATCGATTGATGTACATTACAATGTAGGTATCATGTGTATTTTTAAAAAAGCTTGACATAAATAGGTGTTGTATACATCATATTTTTGTAAATAAAAGTTATTGCTGTAGATTTCTGCAGTTTTCATTATTGATAGAACTGTGATGTCTTTGTAATTCTGCTCCTAATTTACGGTGAGTCAGCTCTTGCCCTCGAGGTTAGCCTGGGCAAGGTTGCGTATACAATGAAGCGAGTCTTCCCAGAAAATAGAGAGTATTTGGGGAGAAAAAGACGGTGGCAGCTGATTCCAAATTTTAATTTTTCAATTGAGTCCGCATGAACATGATCGACGAAATGAGCCCTAAAGATAGCTATTAATCTAAGTGGGATCTGACCACTTCACTCGTGAAGTGTTACGATCATAAGTTGGGTAGAATAGAACAACACTAACTCTTTATTATTTACAGTCTTGTATTGTGAGTATCACAAATACAGTAGGTACGTTTGGAAACTCTCATGAGTTCACTTCGTTTACTCCGTTCCAAATTATTTTTTGTGGATAACAAGGTCGAGACAAAAGTAATTCAAAACATGCACATAACAAATGCAATAATTCAGGCAGAACCATAAATAAACAAAATAGTAAGGCAATAAGATTAGTACTTCGAGCCATAAGTCACCTTACAGGCCACTATTAATATTTATGTGCGCTTACATAAGTCGAGTTTTGGAATAGCCAGCGCGTTTGGCGGATTTTATTAGTCAACCCTTCGATTTAAGTAAAGTAAATAGCATTATTTGGCTCAATTCAGAGTAAGAAGTAATTCTTTAAATCGCCATCACCTAACCGTACCCACATATCGCTCTACGGGGGAGGTACTTGCAGCGGTTACTCAAATCTCCACAAACACAATTGTTTTTTTTGTGAGTTTGTTTGACTAAGGTTACTTGAAAAAACAACAAGTTCATAACTCCTTAGATTCTTTTCATGTTTGGTCTTCCTCCACAATAAAGCAATTTATAAAGTTATTAATTGATAGAGTTGTCAAACCCCTTTTCGCATCATAACAAGTCATGGCGCTTACATGTAATCCTAAGCTAATTTGGAGTTATATTAAGCACTAAAGAGGTGGAACTACTGCTTTTCCTTCCCACATGTCTTCTAAGGACAACGTAAACAGATATTTGTGAACTCTTTGCAGATCAGTTTTCCTCGGTTTACACGGAGTCTATACCGAATAGCGTTATTCATTGTAAACAAGTTGCAAATAATTTTTTGACCTCCATCTCAGTTACCGCCGACCAAGTCTTTAGAGTTTAAAAAGACTTGTATTAAGGAAAGGAGCGGGTTCAGATGGAATACCGTCTGTTTTCGTGGTAAAATGTGCCGGTGTTCTGGCTTTGCCGCTTTCGATTATTATTAATAAATCTCTGAGCTATCATAGTCACTTATTCTGCCACTTTTTAAGAGTGGTGATGCCAGCAAGGTGCAAAATTATAGGCCTATATCGTTGATACCTATTTTTGCGAAAGTTTTTGAATCGTTGTTATGTCCCATTTTGACTTGGCATTTTAAACGAATTTTCGCGTTAGAGCAGCATGGATTTTTTAAAGCTAGGTCTACTGCTACTATTTTTTTATTCTTTTATCGAGGACCTTGCTCATGAAGTTGATGAAGTTGGGAACTCAATAGACGCAACCTACACTGACTTTATCAAGGCCTTCGACAAAGTTAACCACAAAATACTGCATAAAAAACTAACGTCTTTTGGTATTGCCGGATCTTTTTTGCTATGGTGTAGGCCTTATCTGTCTGACAGAAAGAAAGAAAGAAAATTTATTTGATTTGAGGCATAGAAATGCATCGAATTGGCGTTCGACTCAGCAATATGCTGTGTTGTAATATAAATTATAACACAACGCTGGTCTTCCGTCGAAACCAGTTGAGTGCATCGCGAACGAGAACACACTTACTTACATTAAAATTAGATAAACAAATGACACAACATATTAATAACAATTAACTAGATAGATAAATAGGTAACTATACAACATGATTAAAAAGAAGCTAAATTAAGATACTTAACCAAAATAAAAATAAAAAAACAAAACATTTTTTAACTAAAATTAAAACTTGTAACCTTTACATATAAAGAAAATACATGGACACAAAAAAAAAATTGACAGGAGATCAGTAGTTGTTGCTGGAGGTTATTCTTCCAAGCCTTTCTCAACCGTATCTGGAGCTCTACAGGGCTGCCGCTTGGGACCTTTATTTTTTAATGTGTTTATCAACGATATTGGCAACTCCTTTCAAAATTCAACATTCTATATGTTCGCCGATGATGTCAAGTTTTTCAGAAATGTAAACTCCATTGAGGAAGCCTTCCTCTACAAAGGGATCTTGATAGTTTGGTCTCATGGTGTGGCTGGAACGGTATGAGCTTAAATGTGGACAAGTGTCACGTGATTCGTTTTACTAGGAAAAAAAGCTTGTTTCCAGGGTATACACGATAAACGACTCGCTGTTGTCCGAAGTAGATCAGATTCGCAACCTTAGTGTTACCCTAGGTAGTAAATTAAGATTTCACATTCATATAAACAACATTGTGAGTAAGAGTTAGGATGCTGGGATTCGTTTTGAGGAATTGTAAAATTTTAAGAAACCAAAATCGAAAATAGCGATTTACAATGCCCTTGTGCGCAGCTCGTTAGAGTACTGCAGCGTCGTGTGGAATCCTCACTATGATATATACATCAAACGACTGGAAAGCGTAAGAAAATATTCTTATGGCATCTTTTTCGTTAAATATCTATTTAACCTGGTAAAAGCGGTACAAACCTTTTGTCACTCGATCCGCTCGTTCTAACCTAGGTCTCATCTCCCCAATGAATAGACTCGTTAAAGGGTACAATGGTTTGCATAGAAAAACTGTAATTGTCGATCACAGTAGTGATGTAAATGAAATTGATAGTTTCTCCAATAGCCTCTTCTGTTTTAAGAGGAATATTGCTCTGACTTTTTGATTTTATTTTTATTATGTCGATAGATTTTATTTTGATTTTATAATTAAGATACAAATATTTTATTATTATATTTTTAGTTAATTTGAATTTTAGCTAAAAATGTTTACTTTTTCAATTTTATTGTAATTTAAATTTTAAATTAGTAAATTTTGTAATACTATTCGTTTTTCAATTTTATTGTCTTAATCTAAGTTAACAAATTTTTTGCAAATTAATTTAATTTAATTAATTATGAAATTGTTTAGTGTTTTTAATGTTTTAATAATGTTAATAGAGTTCTTAATTTTATTGCACGAGGTTTGAACCTTGAATTGAGGTGGCACTTGGCCTTTGTGTGTGTTTGTTTATGTTTAAATTGTTTTAGTGTACACCTTGTTGGTTCAACATATAAATAAATAAATGACAAACTACACTGACAAAAGCACTGTCGTGAAAATCAAATGTAAGTACATCCACCTTCATAAACAAACTCCTGACTCGACGAATATGATCATTCGTACGCACATATCTATAAAAACGTCGTAAAGACACGCGATATAATACCATCGCGTATAAAAATGTTTTGATGAAGCGGCGGTACAGTCGCCGACAGAATGCCCCCAGGGAGGGGTGGAAATGACAAAAAGGGCGGCGGATGATTCGCAATGGTTTTTTGTGAAATTGAATTTATTCTGCCGTCGGCGTGTTTGATTTGGGGGTATTTTTGATAACAGAAAACAAATTGAGTGAAATATCGTAAAAGGAAGAGGGTTCGTCGCTGATTTACCGATAGTAGTGATAAATTAGGTCATTGTTTTGCGGTAAAACTGAAATTAAATGTTTCACATCGCGCCTCCACCATCGGCCTTATCTCAACTTGTTACCAGGTGAGATGAAGGCCAAGTGCTTACCCGTAGTACAATAAAAAAAAAATGTAATGTTATCTGTCAAATATACTACTTTGTTTCTGAAATGTTATATGTGTCCAAATCACTAATGCGCATGTATCCAGTCGTTTTTTATTTGTTAGTGACTCAAAAACTTCATGACAACCAACGCACAGCTAAAACAACAACAAGGACACAATACTTATATTATTTAATAGCTTTTATAAGTAAATAAAACAATATCGTTATCAGCTATCCAGTAATAACAAAATATTAATTTTTTTAGGCCATAGTTATATATCTTTAAGACGCAATCGTCTTTTCTTGCCCGCAGGTGTGCAATCGAATCGTTTTAATTATACAACTATATGTAAATAGCGTTTTGTCCTATATAATAATAAAATGGAATATTTTTGCCATCTCTGCTGTCGGTACCTCCATGTACAAAGAGCATGTAAAAGAGAATTGGAAACTCGTTCGGCGGATGGCACCTCTGGGGCGTGACGCGTGACGTCATCGCGTTATGGCCGCGACTGTACCCGCACCTTGCACGTACACATTTTGCAAACTCGCACTTTTGTGTGAGTCTGTACTGCAATATAACATTGAGTAGAATTCATGGTTTTATCTAAATTGGAAACATTTTCGAAAATTAAGGTTTTAGAGTTTTTCCTCAAAAAAAATGAAAAATCTTGCAAAATTTGATATTAGGTAGTTCATCGTTTTTGCTTGTCACCGTTATTATAAGGGTATTTATTATTGAATTATATCTAATTTTAAATAAATTATGATTTAGATCTTAACCTCAGGGCTTGACTTGCTCTAGGTCCAGACAAGGATGATTTAGTACCAGATTAACTTCATTGCTATACAATATTCATTTAAATTAAATCAGGAATGAAATAAACATTATGCTTTAAGAGATACACCATTTTCGAGCTAAATACCAACTAAACAGTAAATAGTCGAATAATTCACTGCAACAATCGTTACTAAACCAAATGTCAGCCATATTGGTATTCTGACCACCGAATGAAAACACCATCAAACTCACACAAAATTCGACTCTATTACTGATGCGCTAAAGCTCATGTTCACTACGTACAAATTAGTCTTGTTAAGCGAATCTAAGCTCTATCGTTAGAAAACAAGGTTGTCATTTAGCTGTTGGCGATAATGGTTTGCGTAGCATTCGTGTTAGTTTAATGTACATTGCTGTGTCCGTTTCGGGATATATGAAAGTGGGATGAAGAGCCCGCGATCTGGCGTTCAATTATTTGCACACATTTTGTGATATCACCGCACTACGTCGATATCACTACACTACGTCGATATCATAGACAATAGCGCAGAACATTTTATAATGCACTAACTATTGCCCGTGGCTTCTTTAATGTCTTATGTATTGTCTTTAATGTTTAATGATATCGATCATCTATTGTTGGACATGAGCCACTTCCAACACGAGAAGATTTCACCCTTCACGCTCACCTAACGTCCACGCTTGGCAGATGGATTGGAGAACGTTACGTTGACATTACACAGCGCAAACTGCTTATATACTTACCTATTTATGATTTTTTGTTGTCTCAGAGACTTAGACTGTTTGAAATGTTTATTTTAAAGAAGAAGGCCGCCTCTGTGGTCTAGTGGTTCAACCCACCGATTTCAGATCCAGAGGTCCCGGGTTCGATCCCCATGGGGAGTACAATATATTGTGCTTGGTTTGGTTGGTGGTAGGACTTTGTTGAAGTCCGCCTGGCTAGCTACCACCATCTTACCTAATTCTGTCGCCATAATAACAATTCTAAAATTGTTGTGTTCCGGCATTCAGAGGTAAGATAGCCAGTTCCTCAGTTTGTTGAGGATTCCGGGTGAAGTGCGCCTCCACCTTCGGCCTTATCTTAACTTGTTAACAGGTGAGATGAAGGCCAAGCGCTTCCCCGTCGTACAATAAAAAAAAAAAGAAGGTACCGACGTGTATTTTCGATTCACAGGGAACAGGTTCGTAAAAGACAAGCATTTTGCATCAGGCCTCACCTTTACCCCTTAGGCTGCGTACGTAACAGAGCTACGATTAACTTGCTTCTCCAGTGAGCTGGTCATCAAACGCTGGACTATAATATTTACCTAATCAATTTTGGCACATTGAGAATCCGTATCGAAAATATACAGCATGTGTCACAGAAGTTGGTGCAAAGCGATATAGGGTGTTGCATAATGCATGGCGCGGCCTGCGAGCGGCGGCGGCGGCGGCGGCGCGTTGCAACTTTATTATTTGAATCCCGAAATGTACTGCCTTGGAAATGACTTGCTTAGCGTCGTGCACACATGTTAGTCCTCGTTGCAAGGGATACCTACGGCTGAGCTGGACTGAGGGTCTATTTTGCTCTGACAGATGTTTCAATAAACCGACCAAGTGCGGACACGCACATTCAGGGTTCCATCCCACATTTCAAGATAAAAAATCACGTTCTCTTTAATTTTTAACTTCATTTTATTTTTGTTATGACGCAAAAGAAATAAGAAAGTCAAGGAACTGTTTCGCTGATATATAGACGGACGGACGTACAGCGGAGGCCTAGTAATAGGATCCCGATCGCACCCTTAGGGTACGGATCCATAAAACCAGGCTATTAACAACCCAATTAGAGCTTTTCGTATTGTTGGATTTAATAATAGGACTTAAGAGTAGGACTCCCTACATGAGGGTAGCCTAGTTTGTAGGACTATCACCTACAAACTAGGCTTCCCTCGTGTAGGGATACATTTGGGGGATGTATCGCATTCATTACGATGGTTTTTTTTTATTTGATATCTTTCCTATATCATTTTCTTTTTTTAGGGAGGATTTTTAATAAGAAAAGTTGACATAACATATACGAGGAGTTTTCCTCAACCTCTCTTGAGGTAACTTGAGGTACTTACTTCGTACCACCATGGAAGTAGAATAAAAGTGCTGAGGTCAAGATAGAGCAATTTATACGACATTTCAGTGTCCCAAACAAGCAATAATTACTTGGTAACGTTCCGACCCAACCCTTATCCCCATTTAATTGTCCTCAAGAAGCGGTCCGCGCATTTATCTCACAAAACCTACCCAAATGAAGTACCAAATACCCTCACATAACCAGCCCCTTATCTAAAAAGCACATAGTTACAAGCGAACCCCTTCGCTCCTCGTTAGGCCCCTACAAATTGAGCGGGGGTGCAGCACCCCCAGGGGTGTGGGGGTGCGGTCTCGAGGAATGCACGGATTTGTGAAGGGCTTCAGAATTTTCATTGTTATTACCTCGAATGGGTGTTTTGTCAACAAGTTTAAATAATGTTTCAGAGCAGAGCGGGGCTTTTCTTGATTATTGTAGCATACTTCGGGAGTTTCATTAACTCGGATTGAGGTGGTCTACCGACGGACTCAAGTCGGCTGTAGGAGAATGTTATGTCAACGGAGATCGATGGGTCAATCAATGGCTCCTCGTTTCCGGGAGATGATGACCGGAAGTGCTTCAGGGCTAATTCGATGCCAATCACTAAATTGTTGACAACATTTTTATGGAGATCAAATTCACATTCATAATTTGCATTTACAATCAGCTATTAAAAACTGGAGATGTAAAGTGGTTTTCTGTATTAATAAAACTTTTGTCAACAAGATTATCAAAACTAACATATTTCACCTACGAAGTAAAACTAACAAAATTTAATTAACAGTTATGTGATCTTATTCATTCAAACAATATGCTTCAGTACAAAATAAATATCAACAACATACGAACCTCACACCTCTTTAAGCCCATCATCTCAACGAGAATCTCCATCGTCCACAAATCTCACCCTTTACCACCCCAAGGGGTGAAAACCTCAAAATTTAAAGGAACATGTGAAAACGCAAAGTTTCTCCTGTCTAATTATTATACCTCCTCTGGGAAGTCGGTTTATTTTGTCAAAGTTTGAATTCGAGTGTCAAGATAGTCTTGTGCAGAGAAATGGCTCTCCCTTATTGTTGTAGTTGTGATATGACACATCTTACGTCATAGCTTATATGATTTATAAATACACTATTTACACTACCTAAAGTTGTTCGAAACTATTCTACATTTTTAGGGTCCCGTACCCACAGGGTGCTAGCGGGACCCTATTACTAAGCTTATTTCTGTCCGACTATCTGTAGCGGGTTGTATCTCATGACCGTACATTACAATACATAGTTAAAAATTTGATTGACATAGAGAGTGTATTTTGATTGCATTGCCATTGAAACAAATAATACTATCACATTAAAATAAAAAGGCAAGTGATGGGTTTTTTTTCTTCGAAATGTGCGACGCATCCCTTAGTGTGCCTGTCCGCATTTTGCTCTGTTTGTTATTTAATAGTGAGAAATAGAAATTTGTGAAATAAATCGTGAAGTGAAGTTATAATAATATGAATGTTGACATTATAACTTTTGCTGTAAAACAGCATTTCTGTGTTAAAAAGGGTAACAGCTGCCTGTATAGAGAGGCACCGATGTTTGCAGCAAATCGATGGAGAGTAAGAGAGTACCCAGTAGACCATGTTCTTTATTTCACTTTGACCTTTGCGTATCAAGCAAAGGTCAAAGTGATGAGTTTAGTATAGACAAGGAGTACTATATGCTTGTATACTTTCAAATCACGAGGATTAAATATAATACATATACTGGATTTTCATAAATGAATTTTAGCCAAGCGTAAACAACCAGCTCACTTGAAAACAATAAAAGGTGAAGCCTAATACATACCATGCTTAAATAAAAGGTCACTCTGGATTTGAAGACCCCAGGATTATACTTGTGTGGAAATACAGCAGAGTTCCATCCCTCACCAGTACTCATGATAAAGGTGGAGCTGAGTATACATAGCACATCAGCAATGAAACATCAGCCTTGAATGTACCGATATGTAATTCTCGTGTACTAGCCACTTTTATTCCCCGAAAGCCTTACCTATTCACCCCACGTGTGAGAACAACCAATAATCGTAACACGCTGTAAGGCTCTGCACATAATGAAGACACCTGTTATACATAATGATAATAAGGCTGCGTTCACACGCGATGCGAATGTTATCAGGAGGCTGGATACATTTGTATGTTTTTTTGACAGAAACACAAAGTCTTTGGTAAGTACTTACGAAAGTTTGACTTGCAACCCGAGCAGAACTGTTAGTAACTCTAGTTGTATTTGGGTCAGTGGGTACTCTGCTGATACAGGAGCTGGTGCTCAGAAGGTTATTTTAGGTGTACATTTTATTTTTTGATACCTGAATTAGGCAGAGCTGAGGTAGAGCACAGCGGACGCTCAAAACAAAAAAGCGATCCTGGGTTCGATCTCCAGGGCAGCACAATATTGTGCTTGGTTTAGTTGTGGTAGGAGTGTAAGCCCGCCTGGCTAGCTACCACCATCTTACCTAATTATGTCGCCACAACAACATTTGTAGATTGTTGTGTTCCTGCATTGATAGACCAGGATATAGCCAGTTCCTCCAGACTGTTGAAGGTTTTGGTTCCATTCATTCTTTGATTTTGATTGTTTTCGAGTATTTTTTTTCCACTGTCTGTCTATTAGTTTATCAACTACTCAACCCAAAAAAATTTAAAGTTTAGGCGGCAGATAAAAAAATAACAAAAAGGTTTAACTAGACATTTAACGCAGCGCCCTTAACGTATAATCGTTATCATGAAAATGTGAATAAGTCCACTCCAGGACATGGGCCTCCTAAGAATGCATTGGGGTATTTGCCATATTTCTGCTGGGAATATGTTTAACAGCTGGTCTGATCAGAAAGTCATGATAATACTGTATAAAGACGTGTAAAGGTGTGTTCACAAGCGACGCAGTAATGAAGTTGTATCGCTATCACGACAACGAATACACCTGTCGCGTAGATAGCGGCCGATAAGGGCGCTTCTACACGCATTGGCAGTAGGTTTGTACATTTTATTCTACGATGGGGAATTCCTTGGCTTTCATCTCACTTGGGTGTCGAGCTATGATAGGGCCGAAGGTGGAAGCGCACTTCCCCCGAAATCCTCAGCAACCCGAGAAACTGGTTTATGCCGGAAAGCAACAATTAGAATTGTTATGGCGACATACAGAGGTAAGATGGTGGTAGCTAGCCAGGCGGATTTGAAACAAGCCCTACCACCAACATAAAATAATGTTTCTTGTTGTACTATATAGACGCTAGAACATCGCAAATACGGATACGTACGTTACCTGCGTCATTACCAGCATGCCATTCAACTCACACTGTAAATCATCTCCAGTAGTTATATTATAGCCTTAATGCTCCTGTATAGCACCTATTTGCTTGATATGTTTGCAGCATATTTTACACCATTATCGTATCTAATCTAATATATTATATATAAAAAAAAACATTTAATTACAAATCAAACTTTTTTAAGAAACTAATACAACAAATAACAAACTATCTAACAAGCCAGTTCATAGAATATATCCAACAGTTCATAAAATTGTATTCCTCAAGTGGGTACTCGGCCTAAATTGTATCGAACCAACAACACGCCAAGTGTAATCAACACAACTAATAGATTACCGATCCAGTGTGTACACGGCCTGTCGTAGCACAGCTACGAGCCTCGTAGCACTCGTAGCACTCAGTGGTACACGCGTAGCACATGTCGTAGCGGTGTCGTGGAAGCTTGCTCGATCCTTATCGTATCGCAGTGTGGCATATTGCAGTGATTCGAACATGTGGGATATTGGATGATTTGTTTGTATAGTACACACAGATACCTATACCGCATATTGATACTAATACTATGTTTACTGGTAACGATAACGTGGGTGTTATCAAAGAGGATGTTGGGACATCGATGGAAAGGAAAGCTGAGATGGTTTGGACAGACACTTGGCGAGTTGTAATGGTACAGTAAGTTGGAGAAGACGCCGGTTAACGCTCTCTGACCAAGGAGATGTTATCGAAAAAGGCCAAGTCTGAAGTACCCAGAATGTATGAGGAACTTGATAGAGTGAATTAAATGACTTGACTAAGTGAAACAAAAGGGGATGCAATGAATTATAGTAGTAGTTAAATCCGTTGTTTCTAAGGGGTAGGGTCTTTGAGAAACAGACGCGAGTTTATCTATATTTGAATGAAGTAAACTAGATCGCTCACTACTTCATCGTTTAGAGACGTCCGTTGAAAAATGGACGTGTAATTATGATCTGTAATTTCTACTAGTTGCCCGGTTTTATTGTTTTTGTTCAGTGTCTAGTTATTAGTGAACATGTATGTCAGTCATTGCGCTACGTAGGGACATTATAATAATATAGATAAATAGTATCAAGTACGGTACGGTATAAGTACTTACACCGAACCGAGTAGTACGACTCGCCAAACTTTCCAGTACAAAACCTCCGGCCGCCGCCGCCGCCGCAGCCGTGTTTTTGCGCCGCGCCGGTCACAGCCGATATTCGTTTAATAACACCGCTTTTTGCACACTATGTATATTGTCTAAAGAACCTACCTATTACCTAGGCTTTTAGATAATTTTTAAAACAGAATTAATGAAAAAAACATATAACTTTTTTTTATTATTATTATTCGCAAGGAAACGCTTGGCTTTTATCTCACCTAGTTGCTATCCTAAGGCTGCAGATGAGACTCAACAGGCAAGATGGTGGTAGGAAGAAGTAAAAACACTTAAACAGAGTCCTTCCTCCAACAATACTCGTAGAGTACCTTGTAAGATCACCATGATCAACGCCCATCAATGTCCACAAAGTATTATGTATTACCGTATGCCCCCGCTGTTCATACGTGGGCGCAAATAGCCATAAGTGTTACCGTCTGCCCCCAAGTGGGGGTCGTATTTTATTTTATTCATGAAGATTTCAGTATCATTTTAAAACGTCAAATCTACCGCCTGTTCGGAATCGCGACAAACACACATGGAGAAAGGCAAAAACCTCGAGCTATCAATGCAATATTTAGGTATACAAAGTTTATAATAATTTAAATAACATTACAAGTAGGAACATCATAAACCTAAACACTTAATACAATATATTAGAACATACATCATCACCTAGCTACCTAACTAATGGGCAGTTTGTTGACAAATTAACTGCCTCCGTGGTGTAGTGGTTCGGCCACCGACGTCATATCCAGAGGTCCCGGGTTCGATCCCCAGGGGAAGTACTTCTAATATTGTGCTTGGTTTGGTTGGTGGTAGGACTTTATTTAAGTCCGCCTGGCTAACTACCACCATCTTACCTAATTCTGTCGCCATAACAATAATTTGAAATTGTTGTGTTTCAGCATTTAGACAATTAAATAAAATTACAGTATAAAACTATAGATTTAGAGCCAGTCTACAGCTCTCAATAAAGCGTTCCATCAATTTCACAATATGATATTTGTATGAAGGGCCCATTTGGCGTGCCGCCAGACATATCCAACTTATTTTATTCAAATTATTTTTGTACTTTCCTTGCTCTTTGTTTGAAACATACTGCTTGTTTGTAGGTCAACAGTTTTCAAATATCAATTTCAATATGCAACGTAAGTAAAAAAAAAAAAAAAGTAAAGTAATGAAAAGCATTTTTATCCGACTGCCTCAGAAGAAGGGTTATGCAGCGACGGTGGTGGTACATACAATCTTGCAATTCGCGTACAAAATGTAGGGGCAAATATGCTTTGCTAATAGGACATTCTAATACTAAACCTCGGTTGGTTCTGAAGAGGTTTTTCTGTGAGATAAATAAACTAGCAGTTTGTTTATTTTATTTATTACTATGCCGGCAGTATAAAATACACACTCTTTAAAAATTCAACTGCCTTCCTATTACGGCTTAAGAGATACAACTCGCCGACAGAAAGATGGACAGGTGGACAGCGGAGGCTTAGTACGGAAAACAAAAGAAGATCATAAATATATAAGTACATTTTGATACAAATTAGAAGTATGTATTGAGTTATGAATTGGATCGATCGCCATCAAACATGTCTGGTGAAATTTGGCAACAAATCCCATCTCACGGGAACTGCTGTATATCGGATAATAATTGTCCTTTCCCTGATCTAGAACTATATCTATGCAAATCACTTTAGCGCAATCCAATCAGAAATTTCCAAGCCCAATCAGAAAATCGGCGAGAAAGATGAACAAACATCCGTCCAATACATTTGTATGTATAATGTTAGTGGGAAGTGGTATACTTAGTGGGATTCATTTTTTAAGAACATGTAATGTTGGCTAATAACCATAACATCTTCCACATACTTCCTACTTAAATATGGATAGCTGTAAGTTTCCTGTAATTTTCATTATTATGGTTCACGTTAGATGATATTTATTCTTGAAACTAATATTTATATTATGTATACTTATACATAACTATATCTAATGTGGATTAAACATATCTACTTGTAAAACAGCCAGTGTATTGGCATGCAGATTTTACTTAATCTTACCACAGCTAATAAAATGCTTACATACATTATTGTTGTTATTGTTACTTACACACGAACGTCTTTTACAAGATACTCGTAGTTCGTTGTATGCGTGTGTGTACAAACCACCCTCACTAGCAAGTGTAAACGCCGCCTAACACTCTGGTCTTCTGTGACATCCGTCCTCTCAGGTCCCCAAAGTGTTATAAAACAGTCGTAGGCGTCATACAGTCGCAAATAATACGAAAACACCCCAACTTGTATCAAAAGATGCATAAATATCACTTCAGATAACCTTTCATAAAACTATCAAACTCGCTCACACAAAAACATCATTTTCCAAACAATCAAAACAAGAACTTCCATAACATACAATAATAATGTAACACGCGCCAAGTTATATCTTCAGGTGGGAAAAAGCGAACTGAGCTTGTATTTACAGGGATTCGATAGACGGTGGCGACCACTCGACGGCATAAATAACTTTGTAGGTTGTAACATCATAGTATGGCGTCGGTAATACCGTCACCTCATTCCGAAAAACAAAGATGGAGCCACAGGACGCAGGCTGTAGGCCCGCTGGGAGCAAAGGGGAGGCGGGGGTAGCTACACCCCACCTCCTTTCGGGTCGGAATTATGTTATTCTTAATTTAATTTCATTAGGCTGCGAGATTGCGCAGGTTTTATGTCGACCGAGCTATAATTGCCGGTTACACAGGCTGCAACTTAATTGTTGGTGGATTTTGTAACTTTTTGTGTTTTATTGATGTGGTAAAACTTTCAGCTTGTTAAGTTTTGATACCAAGTTGTTTGTCACCGTCCTCAATTTAATGCCTTAAAACATTATACAAGGCAAAACATCATTTTAGTGGCTAATCTTCAAGATTTTGATGTAACGGTAAAACAAAGTCATTTATTAAATTGCCCCACTTGCCAATAATTAAGAAATATTGTGGTTTCGGTATGACCCAGTAAATTCAGGCCTGAAAAGCTAATAACAAAAACGCCAAACACACTCCCCACAGCACTTCTAATTCAAAACTAACAAACTTTTCGGCGCCATAACCATAAAGAAACCGAACACCGAACCAATTTACTGCCGGCCGACGCAAAAAGTCTATCATAACTTTAGCTGAACAAAACTGGAATTGAAAACTGCATCCGAAAACGTGAATTTTAATTTCCTGTAACATATTGCGAAGCCCCCTCCTGCCCCCACCGCCTCGTGGAGAGGGGTTGGTAATTAAAAAAATATGTCCCACTTCATTGGAGCGCCCAGTGTGACCACAGCGGGACCTCCCTAATTAATAATATCCGAATGCTTCGCGAGTGCTCTAATGGTTTTGGGATTTTCATAATAATCTAACTTCATATTAAACTGTTTTTGCTTATTTCAATTTACTCTGTTTTATGATATCAATGTTGGGATTGTCAATACAATGTAAAGAACAAATGTTAGTAATGTGTTGAACTAAATACTAACAAAGGCCACAAGTGCGTTGTGTTTAGGGTTCCGTACCCAAAAGGTGCAAACGAGACCGTGATACTAAGCCATCGATGTCCGCCCGCCTATCAGTCAGCGGGCTGTACTTCATGACCAGTAATAGGTAGACAGATGAAATATTTTGCCCGCTGTAACAACAAATAACAAAATCAATAATATTCAAATTAAACCCAACAATAAACGTGTGTTTTTGTATATTTCTCATCGTAAATGTCACACGGGCTTGACAAAAAATTAATGGCAATAATCTTCGATGATGCCTACAATAATAGATGCCCTAATCAAATGAACATAATATACAGTTATTACTTATAACCCTCTTTATGTTTCTTTGTAACATGGTAAATAGTGGTAATCGTCGACGATTGCGCCGCGTTAAGCCGCGCCACACTCGCGATCGCTGCTTTACACACTTATTAAAGTTATTACACATTATTACGTATCTGTCAATACTCGATAACATATCAGATACCAGTTAATAAGCAGATAGTACGTTTATTAAAATCCGTGATCTGTGTCGGGTGTTGGCGCTTATTGCTGCAATATTCGTATCGCAACCATCCGAAGCGGTATCCTAATCGAATTTCACAGGATTATTATGTTATTGTGATACGATATCGCAACATGAGCCTTCTATTACGTTTATTGGAAAATATTGTAGTACTATATGAAATAAGTACCTATATGTGAAAGAGTAGGTATTTGCATGAGCTCAGCGAGATAATGGAAAGCTCGGAATTATGTTACGTGACTTCAAACACAACGGAATCTAGTAACGCACAGTGCGGCAACGTTTTGTTGGAGAAACGACCGATGGATAAAAAAAAGTATTTAAAAGATCCGTAGCACGAACAAATAAACAAACCGAACACTTTCAAATTCATTAATGTTACGTATCAGTGACTTTCACCGACTCAAAATAGTTAGCGTAGATCAAGAACGCAAAGAACAATCAAATGATAATGACAAGTTTAAAATATTATGTATCTATCGATGGTCGATACCCTGGATACTGAACGAAACAATGCTGCTTGTGGCAGAAGCTGGTGGTGGTGGACGACTGGCCCATATTGAGATCTACGGGTATTTCTTTATTCATCGTCAAAGTCAAAGTCAGTTGCAGTAACAAATAGGCTTTCTACATCACAAATCAGGTCCTGTGAGGTGGGAATGAAAAGTCTAACATTGCATAACGCATACAAAACGGATTCCTTTGTTGATCTATCATTGATATTGTTCTGGGCCAGGAAAATATATAGGTACGAAACTTTTAACCGGGTATGACGCGAGACCCATCCGATCCTGTTTCTTCTAAACGTTTGTGCATCTGTGCTTGTGTTAATGTCCTGTATTATACTTATTATCTGTATAGCTTACCTAAGTAAAGAGTAGTAGAAGCCCCTTGTGAAAGTTCAGAAACGTCCGGAGAATTACTTGCGTTGCTGTGTTCCGGTTTGGAGGGTATGGTTGCCGGTGAAATTACGGGCACGTGAGGATTAACACCTTTATACCTCAAGTTGACGGGCGCAATGTAGTGCCGTGTAGGCTATGTTCTTTGTGATTGTGACCTACGCAGTAAGGCATTGTTATAGGCAAGAGATGCACTTAACATCAGGTGGGCAGACTTGCTTGTGCCGTCTCCTAGTTGTATAAAAAAAAACTAAGATTCAGTAGACGAGGTATGAGAACATTTTTTTTTCATTTAAAATGGGTGAGTTTATGGACTAGGCCTCTCTTGAACATAAGCACCCCACTTAGCAGACGGATTGGTCTAGATCTCACCGGGACCTGTGTTGTGACCGGCGGCGGTCACGAGGCGCGGCCTGTGTTTTTTATACATATGTAGGATCAGCCCTTGATCTCGAGGCTTCTCTGAGTAAGAATGAGGTCTACAATGGAGAGGGTCTTCCCAGCGAATGCCTTGTTCAGCTGTAAACTTATATGAACTGAAATGCTAGTGATGAAGCACAAATACAGGCGCATGTGTAACAGCGGGGTCAGCTAGTGATACAATATCACACGCCAACACAGGAAAAACATGCATTGTAGTTAGTGGTAGGACTTTGTTCAACCTCTCCTGGCTATCTACCACCATCTTACCTTAGTCTGTCGCCATAGCAACGATTCTAATTTGTTGTGTTCCGGCATTTAATGGTAAAGATAGCCGGTTCCTCAGTCTATTAAGAATAACTGGTGAAGTGACTTTTATATTCGGCCTGATCATAACTTGACTAAACATGAGAGGGATGCCAAGCGCTTCCCCGTCGTTCACTAACAAAAAACAACAATCATCACAGAAATGTTTATTCCGAGAAGGAATCGAATCAACAACGCAGCGCAGAAGGCAAATCTGCTTCTATTTGAGCTATGTGGCCATATGGATAAAGGCTGATGACTGAAACTAAGTCTACACGTCGGCAGATGTCGCAGCTACCGAACGGGGCCAACGTTGACATTCGGTTATATTCATTGAACACTACTTACAGCCGAGAAGTATGACCGAGTGTCGGCGACATGCTCCCGTTGGCAGATGTCGCATCCACCGACGGGGGCTAACATTGAATTTCCGTTATATTCATTGAATACTACTTACAGCCAAGAAGTATGACCGAGTGTCGGCGACGTCCTCCCGTTGGCAGATGTCGCATCCACCGACGGGGGCTAACATTGAATTTCCGTTATATTCATTGAATACTACTTACAGCCAAGAAGTATGACCGAGTGTCGGCGACGTCCTCCCGTTGGCAGATGTCGCATCCACCGACGGGGGCTAACATTGAATTTCCGTTATATTCATTGAATACTACTTACTGCCAAGAAGTATGACCGAGTGTCGGCGACGTCCTCCCGTTGGCAGATGTCGCATCCACCGACGGGGACCAATATTGACATTCCGTTATATTCATTGAACACTACTTCGAGCCGAGAGGTATGACCTAGTATCAGCGATATGCTCCCGTCGGCAGTTGTCGCATCCACCGACGGGGACCAATATTGACATTCCATTGTCTACATTTAATTTACCTAACAAATAATGCATGTTAAATACCTTCATACATACATTATTTAGTGCTTGGTTAAGTAGATTGACTCCATAAAGTTGTATATCCGTCTATCACATGTATTTTTGTTTGTATGTTATCTTGTGTGCTTTTTACTAGTAAATAAATTGTTTCATTTATGTATGATTTCTCATTTTATCTGTTACACTTCATGTATTCTAAACTAGACCAGTTTGAAACTCATTCCTTTAGGATATAGAGATAACTTTTTGGACGAAAATATCTAAAATGTTCATAAGCACAACAAAGGCTGTCAATTATTAGTATTTAAATTTGTGACTTTGGTCATATTCTTGATACTGTGTTATTTTCGATGTCGTTTCTAATACAGAAACCGTTAATATAAATACTTAAAATACACAACAGTAGGTACAGTAGTTCTACAGGAAACAGACGGACTTATATTATGTTTACCTATATAATTTTAAAATGTAACAACGAATCCAATGGAGATAAACTAATTTGAATATACGCAGTCTAAAATAGTTGTGTACCTTAAAATTTATGAGTTTTTTTGGCCGCACATATCTTTTTTCGCATCGATTGGCAAAAAAATAAATGAAGCATCTTGTTTTTTTTTTCAAATAAATGATCCAAAAGTGTATTCAACACATTTTGTTTGTTGAAATAATAACTCTTTCTTTACTTGTTAGAGTTTTGGTACCTCCGATGACAAAACAGAACCTGTGTCAGATCACTCGCGTGTCTGTTTGAAACCACTAGGTAGAAAAAAAATTGGTACATTTATAGAACTTGATGATTTTATCATGTACAAGTAGTGTAAATAGGAAAATTTTGGTTTTGAATGATGATTTTTGGGAGTAAAGAGAAACTAAAGCATCGTGAAGCATATAAAATCAACGGTCTTGTTATGACAGCACCAATTTTATTTTTATTTTAACATGCATTTTTTGATTATTAAATCCGTCATTTATCACATACCTAGTAGTTGAAAAAAATAAAAATGGAAAAGAAAATCCAATAAGTCCAACAAGTTGAACTAAGTGGAATAGAGGCTGATTTTTATTTATTTATTTACTAAAAGATTTCTTACCAAATTGTTTGAACACTAGAATATTAAATCTTTTTAGTTTAACCAGGCCAAGTATAACTTATACTAGAGGAGCCTCATACTATTATAGCGGGTATAATTATCTTATATAAACCAAGTCAAGTAGGTAATAAGGGTAGGTATATCTTATACTGTACAAGATACCGCCTCTGTGGTGTAGTGGTTCACCCACCGATGTCAGATCCAGAGGTCCCGGGTACAATCACCATTTGAGTATTCCAGGTTAAGCGCGCGTCAACCTTCGGTCTTATCTTAACTTGTAACCAGGTGAGATGAAGGGCAAGCGCTTCCCCGTCGTAAAATAAAATATAAAACCAATTTTATCTATTTAACCTAATTAACTACATGTATAAACGTAATCTCGACAAGGACTCTTACTACTATGAACACGGTAACCATAACACCGGGGCGTCACGTCACGTAACGTGGCGTAACGGCTTCCCGACGGGAGATGTCGCCTGCTCTGAATGACCATTGTGTCTTTCAGACGCAGCGCTATTCATGCGGAGGTGCTTTATTGATTTCGGAAGTGGTTTTTATACAAGTTTTATTATTAAATAACCTTTAAAAATATTGTAGGTGTAACAAATGGGGTTTATAAGTAGCAAACAAAGCATTTGGATAACACACAGTTAAAAATTCGTAATTGAAATCCGCACGGAAACGCAGTTTAAAAGCTTTTATCAGGGTTTTTTTTCGAATGATCAATTTTCCAAAGCCTAAATAATCTAAACTAACTTTTTTTCCTAAATCACTTTTTTTAGAATTGCCCTCGTAATTTGAATCCGTGCCTTACTTAATTTGTCCGATAGATTTTATTTATAAATGAAAGCACAAATCTATACCGATCAACCTCATCATCCAATTTATTGGACATTAAAATAATATAGTTGTTAATATTTCAGATTTCAGATAAATGGAAATCAATAATTTACATGTGTCCTCATAATTTATAATTTATGTCAACTTCTGCATACATTTAAAGCGCGTTGAAGTCTTTTCTAAGAACTTTAGAGAAAAACATACGTATATTGGAAATGGTTCAATGTTTTAAATATTTGTCTATTAGGACAAAATAATGCTTTATAGTCGTTTAAAATATCACCGAAACAAATCACAAATAAGTACCTATAAAAATATTTTTTTCAGGTCATTAATTTCACAAACTATTAGCAAACTAAACAAAGCCAGTACTAATTAGATATGGGAACTAGATTACAGATGGAATACATAAATTTGATAATTTTTTTTTCGTAAACAGATACATATCAAACAATACAACACATACATAAGTAGGTATTTGCTTAAAATGTTATCCTTTTTGCAAGTGATACAAACCTATTTATACGTAGCTTGGATACCTACATATATTTTCAGACAAAAAAACAGCCGTTTTCGAATTCCGTCTGGGCGTAATTGAATGACAAACGATGATAAGTAAAAGGAATAACTCACTAGACTGCAAGCGATCTCTCCACGCCATGGGGTTGGAGACCAGTCCCTGGAACCCTGGCCAGTAGAGCGGCTTGTGCTGAAGATAGTGCGCCATGCCAGCTGCCGCCGCCGCCAGCGACAGCCGCGGGGTCAGCATGCCGGCGCCCACGGCGGAGCCCACCGGTCGAGACAGGATGTGGTCGATCCCGTGCGGGTTCGGCGCCGGTGGAGGGTGCTCCGCGAACGAGCTCAGTGCGGCCAGCGGAGCCCCGAACCCGTTCTCCAGCGAGCCTCGTGACAGAGGCGACGACCCGCGCAAATCCGACATTGTCTTCCACAACACAAGAACGTCCGACCGACTTTCAATACATTGTCCGCAGCCTGCCAGTCACTCGGGCATCGTTCCACGTGGAGTCCGGACGAGTGCTCGCGAACACGACCCGACACCAAATGAAAAGCTCCCGGACGCTTCGCCGCGCGCCGGGCGCAAACAAAAAACGCTTCAATAGAGAACGCCCAGTCAATCTAAACCTTATATCGTCGACGCCGCCCATTGACGGACGTCGCTTGAAACGTACGCTGCTCTCTCTCTCTCCTCAGTGGATACGATAGAGACGGGAGACATGTGGTGTTAACACGAGAGCGTAGATTTAACGAATCGCTATTTAATGGCGCTTCTTGTCTCTTTATAATTAAGTCGGGTGCAGTTTTTGCGGTGCCCCTCTACCCCCCCACCTGCCCGTGTCCCCCTTGCGTTGCTAAAAACTATTGTGTTTCGAATAATAAGCCCAAATGGTTCGGTTTATTTTATGATGCGATTACCTTTTAAGTTTTTATTTGGGAAATTAATTATCCGTTATCGAGAAATTAATAGATGCCTGACAAATGAATGTCGTTGAATGCTCCGAGATTGATCATTTCACTTCGGATTGTTTGTTTCGCCATTACGAATGGCTATCTTACTATAATATTAAACAAGCGATGCCACTATATGAGTGGTGTACCTACCATCAATTAAACAAGTAATAAGATAGCGCACCTAAGCGTATAAGTAGTAAAAAAGTATCAGACTCACGATTTTTTCCCCATTTTGAAGACACGCGAACCTAATTTAATAAACCTTACAACACAGTGCAAGCGAAGAGATCTGAAGGTATGGAATTCTGGCACTAGACCTTCATCTCACTTGGTTGCAAGTTGAGATAAGGCCGAAGGTGGAGGCGCACTTGACCCGGAATCCTCAACAAGCTGAGGAACTGGCTATCTTACCTCTGAATGCCGGATTACAACTATTTTAGAATTGTTATTATGGTGACAGAATTAGGTAAGATGGTGGTAGCTAGCCAGGCAGACTTAAACAAAGTCTTACCACCAACCAAACCAAGCACAATATATTGTGCTCCCAATGGGGATCAAACCCGGGACCTCTAGATCTGAAATCGGTGGGTTAAACCACTAGACCACAGTGGCGGTTAAATTTATTAAAGCATTCTGCTGAACAAAGCCCACAGCTGAACAAAGCATTTTCTCGGAAGTCTCGCTCCATAGTAGACCTCATTCTTGCCCAGCCTCGAAATCCAGGGCTGACCCTACGTATAAAACATAAGCCGTCTCTATCCATCACCTCCACGTGACCGCCGGTCACAGCACAGCCCCTGGTGAGGTCGTGAGGTCGTGAGGTCGCGGCCAATTCGTCTGCTAAGTGTTTTGTTTCTGGCGAAGGTTCACCCAGTTAAAGAGCTCACACATTTCAAACGACAAAAAAAAACGTTTTCAAACCTCGTCACTAACATCTTAGGTCTTAGGCATATACTGCAAAACCATTGAAGTAACAACTGGGGGTTTTCCCAAATTCATATAATATATTTCAAATAAACCCAAGTACTTATTTGTATTTACATTGAATTGAATGTTTGGAAAAGAGTATCCACGTAAGACCCCTCGCGCGTAGTAACTCTTTATACAGACAGCTCATATTAGGTTGAAAGAATGAAAGAAAAACAAATCATTTATTTGACACATATACAAGTAGGCAGCACATTATAAACATAAAAAGTATAGATATAAAAGTAAGAAAATGTACCTAAGTACTATGTGAGAAAAAACAAACAATGGGAAAATATAATAAAGACTCACACACAAGAAACATTTTACTACAAGTAAAATTTTAGTATTGATTGATTAGATTCATTATGTCTGTAAAACTATAATAATCAAAAACTCGTGAAAAAAATGTTCCATAATTAATTTCCCTTAGTATTTATATATAAAAGTTTATGTCGTAGCCAATGACGGCAATAGTTATGCAAAGTTTCGTTCAAAGCCATCCAAAAAATAATTGTGTATCTATATTTGATAATATTTATCTAATTATAATATTCACTATATCTTTTCAATGGAATGTCTGATTTAAATAATTCAAAAGTTATCTACAGGTACTGAAACAGCCTTGACTACATAGTAATTTACATGATTGTCCGAAATAATTTATTTGGATACGAAAGAATACTAAGGATAATAAGGATTAAAATTGTACGTAGCAAATAACGTGCAATAGTTTTATACCGGCGCTTATATTACTTTTTAAACATTTTAAAATAGGGTTATTGTGACATATCTTGAATAGTTTTACTGTTTTGTATGCATTGATAAGTTCTTCAAAACTGAACAACATCACTTTGTTATAATTAATATCTATCAATAGTTCTCGCGGCGCACGCGGTGGAAGGTATTTTATCGATAATTTTACAACAGATTTCGTATAAACAATAGCTTATGTTAGGTACTCAGTAATTCTATAACATTGTATTAGAGAAGACAATTTAAAAATCGGTCTGTTTTTGAGCCTTTTCAATACAAACAAAAATACAAATCTTCTCTCTTTAATAGTCTAGAATAAATTTTCGTATGGTCTATTCCAACTTAAACTTCTTTGTTATATGACAATTAGTGATAGGGGTCACTTTCTGGCAGCTGAACGTTCACAAAGAAGTTAACAACTGCTGTCTGAACAACTAAACGTCAATCTGTCAATGTTTTGTCAATATATTGAAGATATTTCACAGTTATCCGTTTCATTTACTCACTTTTCATATTATGAGATTAAAAAAAACTGTTTGATTTGTTTTTTTATTTTCTATTATACAAGCGTTGTCCTGACAATACCAAACATAAAATAAAAAATAAAATAAAATAGTTATTTATTCAGACACTGAGGTAACATTAAAATAAAATAACTATCTAATTTGGTGCATTTTTATTTCTAAAGATAGATAAAGATATCTGATAGCTGAATCTGCATACATTCACATATCAAATGGTCCGTGTGTAGCCATATTTTTACTTGTTTTCAAGTGAGTTGATAGTTACACGGTTGGTTATCATAAAAAATATATTATGTGTCATATGTATTATTATTGCTATTGAATTATTTTTTATAATTAGAAAAAAAAGCCGGACCCGATCCGTCGTGCCACATATCCCAGCTATAATGAATCCCTGGAATATTTGCTATTCTTAACCGGAAGGGTCTCAAGTAATTTGTCGTCATAAATCACGTGACAAATATTGTATTAATTGACAACTCGTAACTGCACTCGATTCGGAAGTAACTCCCATTGAATTAAGAACCATTATAAGGGACATCTGCTTTTGGAATTGACAATAAAAGCATTGCCATTGCTATTAATTGTGATGAATTGTGTTTGAAAGTAAATTTTACGGTCTATTTATTTCAAACATATTTCAACAGATAAGAGGTTGTTCAAAACATTATTACTTTGATTACGAATACGACGAAATGGGATTATCATAGTCCGGAGAGATCATCCTGAGAATTAACGAGATATAGGGTGACCCCGCTCTCTGGTGGACTAGCATTGCAAACATAATTAAGGCAGCCCAACATAACAACGTGATAACCCAGGATCAACCAACGGCCTAGCGAAAGAGAACTGACCCCGCCTAACGCAAGAAGTGGAAAAGAAGACGAAGATAAAGTTGAAAAAGGCTTGCTCCTCGAGTCGCAGTTGTGTCCGCATACTGACATTCACTATCAGTGTGCAGACACAGTGTGAGACAGAGTTTTTAGCTCGGTCCAGCTAAAGTTTGTGTCTCTATGTGTCTGGACATTAGTTAAAAATATATCCGCGGTGGCTCGGTAGCCTCAATATGATTTTTATTATTAATCGTTATCGTCGTAAATTCTGCATAAGTTTGATACGATTGGTCCTAACTTCTTATCACCCGCGACCGTTCAACATTTGGAATGTTCCGTTGTATTCCCTGAGACTACAGAGTGAAGTGTTTTCAAATGTGTATCCTGCAGCCCTGTAGGGCTGTGTTGGCAGCGCGAGTGATGGCTCTGGTGTTAGAGCGCCCATAGCAGCCGCTCACTATCAGGTCGGCCGTATGCTTTTTCTTTAACAATATGGAGGTGGAACAAGCAAACAGCCGTGATGATGTTAAATGCAACTCTTGCCTATAACTCAAGTCTAACACAAAGAACATGACCAACATTGCACTGTATTGCACCCATCAACTTGAGGCTTGAGGTGTTAGGTCCCGTGTGCCCATAATTTCACCGGCAACTAGGCCCTTACAAACCGAAACACTGCAGTGCTGCTTGGCGGCCAAAATAAATATGGTGGTAGTACTTCCCTGGACGAGGGAGGACAAGGAGCTCTACTACTCTTAAAAAAGGGTTAGCTTTTTTGCTTTCTTTGTTGTGAGTATTGAACTGCTTCACTGCTAACACGTGTATGTAACATGTGTGTTGGCATGCGTCGTGGACATAGCAGTCAACAGGTTAAACAGATCCTTCATATCCTAGTATTTAAATGAAATTTAATCAGTTTTTATAACATCCGGATACTTTTATGAAAAAGTCAAAACATAAATCGGAGCACAGCCCTTATTGATACCAACACAATTGTAAATGGACCCCTCCGGCGCGACGGCGGCGCGGCGTTGTCCTGAACTACGGAGCTACAATTAAACTTTATTTTTAACATCCTGTCCGTTTATTCTTTCATTTGTAGTAATCTGAATGAAACCTCGTTTCTGACGTACGACATTTTAGCAGAATAAAAAAGGCTAATACCCTTCCCACAGATCTCGAATAAGGCGACTAATGTAAGATACATACTTAGGAGGCAAGGCTATATTCCTAGCCCATTTTCTAATCTACGATAAGTTTCCAGGCAATAGCATTTTATGTCCTGTATTATTGCGTGTAATCTCCAATCCAGTTGTCAAGCGTGAGAATTAAATGACAACTCTTTTAACCAGCAGTGGTTGATTATTATTATGATAAAGTAGGTACAAAGTAGATGCTCACTTGTAAATTAACCTACATTAATGATTTCTTAACAGCATATAGTAAACTTGACTAGTTTAATATAAATAAAATATGGGAGATAAGGAACACGTTCTATCGAATGACAATCACGTCTACTGGAACTGACCCAAACCCTTGTATCGCGGAGATAACACGAGAGGCTATCGAACCAAGCCAGCACTCATCGCGGGATCGCTGCGAGAGAGACTCACGGCAACATGAGCTGCGACGAACGACTAAATAAAGAGAAAGATACTCTGACGACAGCTATAGGACAGTTCGGAAGATGGCACACGGCACTTATGGCGATACTCATGGTACCGACGAAGATGTCAGCGATTTGGACGCAAATTTCTATCATCTTCATCGCCCCGAAGACCACGTTCACGTGCGTGGAAGGACCGAACGGGACCACAATCCGCTCCACGTGCTACAGCGACTGTGTGAAGTACGAGTACACCTCGGAGTTCGAAGGCACTATCGTATCTGAGTGGCAGCTGGTCTGCGAGCGGCAGTGGCTGGCGAACCTGACTCAGACTGTGTGTATGTTCGGGATCTTGCTCGGCAGTGTGATATTTGGATATGTGGCCGATAGGTAAGAATGTCATTCGGCATTTTTATTTCATCATAGACAGTTGCATCCAGGCTACTGTATACTATATGCAAAAGCAAATGATTTTCCAGAGCCTCCACCTAAACATTTTAAGCAAATCATCGACTTTAAACACAGCCTACAGTACCTACCTATCCCACTACTGGGGAACCTACTCCCTAAAACTTCTAGGCTACACCTTTTGCCACTAAGTAGGTATAAGGGCATTTACTGATTCATCTTGACTTGTAAAATTTTGAAATCCAATCAAGTAGATGTTCAATCGATAAACCATCGTTTCTTCATAATTATCATTACAGATCACGTATTCCCACCATTAAATAATAGCTTCCCTATATATCATGATCCTCTGTAATACATGGTAATACGTACCTAAAGTACAGCTATGTTCAAGTTGCACCCGCGAATAAACGACACAATTGGGTTAGGCCATCTCTTATTATGATGGAGCAGCAGAGTCAGCGTAAAACGTTTGCGAGACATATTTGATGAAGTACATATATCCCATGAATCCACAGATACGGAAGACGACCAGCCCTGCTCTCCGCATGCCTGCTGCAGCTAACCTCGAGTCTTGCGTTACCCTTCTCTCCAACGCTCTGGGTCTTCACAACCATCAGGTTCTTCCAGGGCGTGGCTACAGCCGGCATCCTGATCGTGCCATTCATCATGATCATGGAAGTCACGGGACCTGGGAAACGAGAGCTGATGTCCAGTTGTGTGAACATTCCATTGACAATTGGAGAGATGGCCCTGCCACTATTCGCTTACTACCTGAGGTCATGGAGTACGTTCAGCTTGGGGATAGCTCTGCCGAATCTGCTATTCTTGGTGTACTTCTTCCTGGTGCCAGAGTCCCCGAAGTGGCTGATATCCACGGGACAGGTGGAGAAGGCGGCTGTGGTTATGGAGATGGTCGCTAGAAGGTAAGCTGTATTCGCATTATGTGAACTTTCTACTTTCTCGTAATTGTAACTATACTATATATTTATCAGGTAATTGAGGATCACGTTTCGTTTTTAATTTGTCATTTAAACCATTTTAAAAATGTGCTAAACGTAGTTGTAAAACTCAATCAATTCAAATGAACTGTACCTAGTGAAGTACTGTGGTCTGGTGGTCTAGTGTTTCGCTCAACGGTATCATACCAAGAGGCCCGGGTTCGACCTCAGGAAGTACAAATTAGTGCTCGGTTTGGTTGGTGCAAAGTACAAATAATTTGTACTTCCTGTGGTAGGGCTTTTTTTTCACTACTAATTATAGTGTTCCGATAGCCTCTTTGGACGGAATCCTTGAGGATTCGTATTTAGTGCGGCCAAGCGCTTCTCTGTAGTAAAACAAAAATGATTTATTTTGTAATACTTATTATAGTATATCATTATTGTTATGATGTGCTTTCGGAACGACGCCGAAATAATGAATTGTTCTATTACGTATGCAGTTGGCTTTTCCGATGCTTAGGAAGCCCGTATTTTGCTAAAATTAGTTAGCATTTCTGTGTTGTACTTTCGGGGGCAAAGCAATCAATTTCAATTAGCCCTCTATAGATAAATAGTAATAAACAATGTGAAAAACGAAAAAGTATACAGACTCACGACTTTTCCTTTCTAGTGCTTTGACCACTCCCAGAGCGTATTGATCGTTTGCCGTGGATCACCTACTAGATAACACGGCAGACCGTGTGATAGGTACTCCTAAATAAATGCACAATGTCCGCAATTTCAGCAACAACCTCCCCACAGATAAGATGGAAGAAGTGGCAAAGCGGATAGCTGACGAGGTGTCGTCGGAGACGCCCCGGGCGCGCGCCACGTACCTCGACCTCATCAGGCGACGCAGCGTGAGGAGCCGCAACCTGTGCTCCTGCCTCGCCTGGTTCATCCTGGGGCTGAGCTACTACGGCAGCAACCAGTACATCGGACAGACCAGCTCCAACGTGTACCTCACTATCGTACTAGCTGGAGCCCTACAAGTAACTTTTAAATACTTTTACTTAGTATTTCATTTCAGTGTTTTCGAAGACTGGAGGTTTTGACCGTTTTGCATACAGGAACAAACGGATCGGTGCTATATCATAGCAGACAAGTGGATGTAGCTGCCCATTTACTGGAGTATTTTATTCCTTTCTTTGTGACTGTTTTAAGAAGGCATGAATGTAAAAAAGTACCTAACAAAATAAATTGAAATTCCAAATAGGTTATAGTCAACAGCCTATTAATCTCAAATGTTAAACAGAGCCTGCTCCAAATCTATTGTATTTTACCATAATCACCACGCTTGGCAGGCAGATTGGCGATTGCAGTAAAAGTGTGCCTCCAACCTCGAGTCGGAGTGCCTCCAAAGCAGCGGCTTTTCTTCTGTTGAGATCCCTTAGTCGACTTTTACGACATCCGCAGGTTTGGGTGGGTCGATTGACTGCCTCATTAAATAGGTACATTTACTGACATACAATCCTAATTAAACTTAACAACATAAAATAAAAGGCAAAGCGATCAGTCGCGCGTGTGAGATACCTAGTAGGAATCACTGTTTAATTAATTGGCATCAACTATTTATATACCGATTAGATATCAGTGTTTGTACTTATAGTTGTGACAGTAACAATATATTGGTACCGGGTAAATATAGAGGACACACAATGTTGCATGCTTTAATCGCCTTAGTGGTCTAGTGGTTTGCTCACCGGTACCAGATCTAAAGGTCCCAGGTTCAATCCCTTGGGAGGTACATATTAGTGCATGATTAGGTTGGTAGCTTATTTCAAGCCCACCTGGTTAGCTATCACCACCTCACCTAAGTATGTCACCATAATAAACATTCGGATAGTTGTGTTCCGGCATAAAATATAGCCAGTTCTTCAGTCCGTTGAGGATTCCGGGAGAATTGCTACCTTCGGCTTTATCATAACCTGACACCAAGGAGATAAAGGCCAATTTGAGTGCTTCCCCGTCGTAGAACAAAAGAAAATGTATTTTTGTTCGGCTTGAAAATATTCTTGCTTTTAGATATGATGACTTTGCTTAGTGTAGTCTGCAAACAGACCAGGAGAATTGACATGTCACCGCCATAGCCCCTAAATGATGGCCTCGTGATCACACGATAGATTCAAAACATACAGTAACAATAATACTGACATAAAAATACAGCTCCCAGGAATATTCTGCGCTCTGCTGTGCTGCAAGCGCTTCGGCCGGCGGCCCACCATCATAGTGTTCCTGGTGGTCTGTAGCGCCAGCAACGCCATGCTGGCCTGTTCTGACGACTGGTTCTACGTGAAGCTGGTCTTCGGCTCCGTGGGAGTCAGCACAGCGTCTGGCGCTTTCGCTGCCATGTAAGTATACCTAGCTGTAGCACTTATAGAAACAGACAGTGGGTCAATGGTAAAGTGGTTATGGAAGATCATAATTTGCTTGTTATATATGTTTTTCGGTTTGAAATCATCATATATAATGTGCGCTAACACTGACCTAGTGGTATTCCAGGTACATGTTCACCACAGAGCTATTCCCGACTGTGGTCCGCAACATGGCGCTCGGCGCTTCCTCCATGTCCTCGCGCGTGGGCTCCATGCTGGCGCCGTTCGTGGCCGGCCTGGGGGCCACGGGGCCCTGGATGCCTCCGGCGGTGTTCGCCGTGGCCCCGCTTATAGCGGCCGTGGCCTGCTTCTGTTTGCCAGAGACTAAAGGAGTGAAGATGACTGATGTACTTGAATGAAGCTCCTTTGGCTGCTCCGAGACAACGCTACCATCACAATGCGCCATCCGCTTGGCACATGTACATTTCAGCTCGCTACGTCCACGTCGGACTATATAAGCCACGTCCAATCGACGCAACAAATACGAAATATAAGATATATCATCAACCTAGTTACAGACAGAAAGCTCTCTCAAAAAAAACTTTTTTTTATTTTTTTATACTACTTCGTGACGGAACAAGTATGTAGCCCACCTGATGTTAAGTGCATCTCTTGCCTTTAACACAGCCTTACTGCATGCATCCACAGAGAACATTACCTATGTGGAACTGAATTGCACCCGCCAACTTGAGGCATGGTGTTAAGCCTCGCGTGCCCGTAATTTTACCGGGAATCTTACCCTTCAACCGGAACACAGAGACACACAAAGCTGCTTGGCGGGCGAAATTGGTATGGTGGTAGTACTGTACAAAGGAATCAGTCAGATTACTAAGGACTGTTACAAACGGCCTTTAGGTAACTCAACTGTTCCAGACCAGTACCAGACGGAAGCGTGCCCAAGACACTGGCTGCATTGCCACGTTGAATAGCTATGCTAATTCGCTGGCCTAAATAAGAGCCAGCCCTTGGGTCACGTGTCGCCTCAATCAAAAGCCCCGCAAGATTTTTGAAAACCCGGAGGGCACCGGCTCCCCACGGACCCAAGTTCTCCACCCCAAAAGGCTCAAATAGGTAAGCTCTTTCGAGACCATCATATTTGCGCCTTTTGTGATCCTCGGCCGAATCAGCTGCTGCACCAGCCCTAACTGATGTCCCAGGCAGATGAGATGGCACTAGGGTGTCGACGCAGGTAGCGTCCCACACCAAGGGTCTACCCATTTCCCAAGGGACAAGAGATTTAAATTAAATTTAAATTGATCTAAACAGTCAACAAAAATTACTTGCATTAATTAATTAATTAATTAATCTGATTGAAAGGATAAATCGAACGATCCATAAAAGTAATTCAATATCGTTTTTTTTATTAAAATTACCATTTTATGAATAAAGTACAATGAATGCGATATGTACAGATTTTAAATACTTATAGATTTGTTAATTATTATTATTATTATTATTTTTATGTTGTTTGTTTAACAGTCTCTCACGAGGAGGAATTTTCGATATATCGCGGGCTTTTGTATATAATTTATTGGTTCAGGGATAAGAACTTTCGGACAATGCGGCAAGTGTTGAAGATGATAGCCTTTTGGAGTTGTATGTAGGTAAGTTTGTGAATTTCAAGAGCTTGTAAACTAGTGTGTAGTGTGTATGGGATGACGCCGGTAGATGAAATTACTATCTGTATGGTTCTGACTATGTTGACTCTCCATTGGGTCTTAAGTTCTATTGCCAAGTCCGTATACTTCGCAAGTTTCTCGGTGTGTGTCTTCGCGAGATTATGAGTATTGGGTACGGCAATGTCTATCAGGTACACATATTTGTTTCTTTTGTCATGAAGAGTGATATCAGGTCGGTTGTAATGAATAGTTTTATCTGTAATTATTGTCCTGTCCCAATAAAGTTTGTAGTCTGCAGAGTCTAAAATAGTTTGAGGTACATATTTATAGTAAGCTACTTTATCTTTAACAAGTTTGTACCTATATGCTAAGTATTGGTGTATAACGGCTGCTTATTATTATAAGCCTTAAGTGTCCCACTGCTGGGCCTCTCCCCACTCCTTACAGACCGTCCTATCCTGAGCTGCGATTCTCCAGATTTGTTAATAAACTGTGATAATTCTAGGATAAGATATTAAATAATATAATAAGAACAACATCATTTTCATTTCATTTTTGACTTTATCTCACTGCTGTGCCTTGCAACAAACGTGAGCTACAAATAATAAGGTACACAAACCACAAAAACGGCATGTTTTTCGGTTTGAAATCGATAGCATCAGATGAAATGTGTGCTAATAGGTGAGATACAACGCGCGCGCGCACCCCCCGGCCCTTCCGCCGGATGCGGCAACCAACTCAATGGAGGTGGGGCTTTACTTGCAGCGGGTTCACTACACTAATTAATAAATACATTCTAGATGTTATATTTGCGTACGCATATCTTAGTTATTAGTGATAGCGTGATAGCAAAACGTTTGTGACCAACAAACCACTCGCTAGAAAAACACGATCAAAATAATATATATTTTAATTATGACTGAAAGTGAATACTAAGTCAAATATGTAGTATGTAGTCCTAGTCCATTGCGTACCCAGGTAAGTGGTACGTTGCATCGGACATTCACCACTCAAAGTAAAGTCAAAATCAAATGTATTTATTGAGATAAGTTGGGAAATCCGGCACTGTATGTATGTATGTATGTGGCAATGTTTGTGACGGCATAACTCTCGAACGGATCATTCGATTTTTATGAAATTTTAATTGTAAAGAGAAACGGTTAATATATTTGATGATCGCGGGGGATTTCCGATAAGTGGGGTAGTTTTTGATATATTTGGGTGAAAAGAAATAAAAAATTTCGGCCATATCTTTTGACTCTTCAGATCAATTCAAAATTTGGAACATGTAGAGATTATTATTATATAATATAATTAGGTAATACTCGTCAATCGTTTCGAGGATATTTTTGACACTAGGGTAGTTTTTGGGAAATACCCCTATTCAGGTTAAGTGAGACAAGAAGACTTTAGGCTTGTGGGGTGTCATTTGAAAGAGTATCCACTGCATATTCATGAAATATAAATTTTACTTTTAAATAGGGGTGGGTTTTGTAACAAAGGGTGCATTAAGGGGTTAAAACGCATGGGAGTTGGCTTCACAATAAACTTTCTTCTAAATAAATTTAATAAATAAATAACTTTTACCGAACTTTTTACAAACTTGATTTGCTGAAACCATGTATCTAAATTAAGGGTTGCAAAAGGGATAAATAAGATTGAAGTCTTGAAAATGTGTAAAAACATGAAATAATGTAATAGGGGGTTGAGACTGCAGATTTCAAAATAAGTTTATTTTTGCCCTTCTTAGGGGTGGTTTTTAAGATGAAGGGGCAAAGGATGATCATGAGGTCTTCTAAGATAAGAAAGTGTATTCGGAATCTTATTAAAACTGGTATATTAAGAAATAATTACTTTTGGGGTTTCATGCAAGTCACTGCGCATATTTCATATCAAGAGTAAATTATTGTCCCCCACAATGTGAGAGGAACTACCTCGATAACTGTAAGACTTCGCCGTAATAATCACGCTTGGTAGACGGATTGGTGCTCACAGTTAATATTTTGTTAAAACACAGAAAGAAGCTGCTACCTTTTGGTTGACTTTTTGACATCCGTAGGCTGGAGGGGTAGATTTTTAAACCACAACTACTAAGGCTACAGCTTTGAGAGCACTTTTCAAAACGTCATTAACATTTGTTTCATATTAGTAAGAATATTATAGGTTAGCAACAAGAGCTATATAATATGATTTATATAAGGTTAATAAGTTAGCCTTAAACACTCAAGATATGTAAGGTGCATTGAAAGCATACTTTTATCGTTTGCTAATAACGTTCTATTTGAGATAATCTCCGTCACAAACCAGAGATCACGAGATCTCAGTTCGGGGCGGACTACTAGCTTAGTAAGATTTTTTTCAATCACTTTGAAACGTCATATCTAATGCCTGTTTGGAATCGCGACCAGCACAAAAGGTAAAAAGCAGGAACCTCGATCTAGTTATTTTTACTTATGATCCATTTCAATAGCTTAAAATTATCTTTTTTTTTTTTATTGTTCGACAGGGAAGCGCTTGGCTTTCATCTCTCCTGATTACAAGTTGAGATTAGGCCGAAGGTGGTAGCGCACTTTACCCGAAATTCTCAACAAACTAATACTAATTACATTGTATTCACTAGAGTCAATTATTTTTTGGCTACTTTAGGCTACTTAGGTAGTACCGAAATATAACCATCTCGCTAACCGCTCCACTTATCGCTTCCCGCTGGCACTACCACCACCTGCATAGTTCCCCTCAGCTTCCATTCATCCCCCGTCAAATTAGCCGACACCTTTGCATTGTCAGATTTTATCATCGGTTTATTATACACTGACTTATTGGCGTTTTACAACAACATGCGCACGAAACACAACTCTATTCCATTATTATACGGGTTAGGGATTAGACGTATCATTTTATGAGGTTAAAGGTATTTATAGATTATAAATATAACATTTTACATTGGTCATAAAACCGTTACTAATCGTTGGGATGTAAGTTGTTCCATGGGACCACAAAGGTTCCCAGTCTGAGTTTGGTCATCGGCAGTTATTAGTATCAATTTTTTATCATCCATATTCTCATGATTAGTTTATACAGTAAATATATAATGTTCCAGTATAATTAAGAAACAGTGATGACTTTGAGCCCGAGACTTTGTTCCCGTCACGTTGGAATTCCTAAATCTATCAACCGAGTGTTATTATATTATATTATGTGGCTAGGATCTGACTATCTTCTGGTTGGAGCTGTATGTTGAATGTGGTACATATACATAATAATGTAATTTTATAATGATGGTCAAAATGATAAATCGCTATCGCTTAGGTTTAGAAACTTCGTATTTTTCTGATAAATTCCAAGGAATGCACAAGGAATTTATCAGGCATGACAAATTGCACAACCGTGTGCTATCACACTAAATTAAATAAATACTAGGCGTATCTTTATAATCATCAAAATATGAAATGTATCGAATATTACAATAAATCAACTCAATGCACGGATTTGCCTCCACTCAAACTTCCATCTACGCTACCATTCCCGTGAGCTTCAAACTCCAACTTGTCATTTGAATTGTCAAAAAAAAACAACTCACCGCTATGAAGAATTGACTATGGCAATTTACGAATTAGAAAGAGAAGAAGTATCAAATAGATGGAGAGAGAAGCTAATCCGAGGGTTTGAATGGCTGGTTTAAGCTGAGAGCTCCGCCTTTGTGAATTGAGTCAGTCACTTGTTTTTGTTACTGTTGCCAACTGCTCGACATTTTGGAAGAATCTTGCCAAATATCTTGTACAACAGAGTTCGACATCATACATCAACATCAACATTCATAGGCTGATTAAAGAGTTTTGGTCAGTTCCATAATGTATTTGGCAGCTAACAAAGTAAATTAAAAAAACAAGTTGATTCTGGGTATCAAAAATAAAAACAATCTACTGACGTACGCTGCCATTAGTTCGATTTACATTCTGTCACAATAACTTTAAGATGATTTTTCTGGCTACCCGAACATTAAAAAAACAATTAACTGCTTGCCATTATCTTACATTATATAACACAATCTGAATTTTTAAATTAGTTCATTTCTAATATTTTCACATTATTTGGTTTAGGCTGTGCCTTTACTGTACAGGGTGGATTTTTGAGAAATAGCAGTAGGTAGCAGCTAACTAACCCATTGTACTCACAGGAAAACGTTCTTCGAAAACTATGGGTACTTAACTTTTGATTATTTTATCATCTGCATGTACAGATTTAAAAAAAATATGTACAGTCAACTAGAAAATGGGCGATTTACAGAAAAACTATTTTTGATGCCAATTGATTCTGCTTTTTGTACTATTTTCTAAACAACCAAGATAAGAGTATCTACTACACGAAATTCTATTCTATTCTATTCTATTCTACAAAAGTCTGAAATCACTAAAAATCTTCTACCACTAGGTAATTTCATAACAAATGAGACTCCAAACTTACGTTATAAAACTTTTTTACTGGATAAACTTACTCATAATTAAAAATTAATGATAGTTTCCAAAATATTTTTTCCTCTAGCTATTATGGTTACATTGCTGTCCTTACTGCCCCATCGCAAAGTCCACCCTGTACATAATGGATACATTATATTTTATAATCACATCATACATCAACAGCTTGTAACCGTCCACTGATGTGAATGTTAATTACTCGTTAAAAATGATGACACAAGAAACAAGATTTCAACCAGACTATAGTTTAGACGTTCAAAACAAGCATTGTTTGCTTGAAGCGTAAGACAATTGTCCTTTTTCTGATAAATCCAGCCACTTCGTAAGCTCGTTAAGCTGGAAACACCAGTTTTTGTCGTCAATTGAGTTTAAGCAGCGCTGCGAGCGGACGTGCCCGCAGCTCTGTGAAACTTTCGCATATTTACGGCATCCGTGCATGTTGGAAAATTGTTGCTAAGCTTATTATGTATATTTATCGCTGCCAATTTATTCCGAACTAAGCTATATCTGAGATGATAACCCACAAAGCTCATAACCTCATAGCTTATTATCTAATAACAAACTGAATTCATTTTTAACTTACAAATTGAAACCATTTTGTAGGTAACACAAACAAAACTGACTAATTAACTTTCAATGTGTGATTTTCGCCCATCTACCGAGTAATTCCGATTCCAACCCGTCGTAAGGATATAAAACATAGGATTATTTTTTCCCCCATTATTACAAAACGATCGGGGAATTCCCACGTAATGACGGTAACAGAACCCAGGCGATGTCTCCTTGTATATGGACAACTCATGCAACATGATCTGAAATCCTGTTTAAGTAGGTATTTTTTGTAGAGACGGTATCCATTTCATCCAATCAAGAAGAGGACTGTTAACTTCCATTTAAAAACCATAAACGCGTAATGAAATTATCCCAATCTCGTTAAAATGTAATCGTCTAATGCTCTTTAAATCATAGTTGGGTCTGTCGCTAAACAAATGGGATTAAATCAAAAGTGCCCCACCGTGGGGTCTCCAAAGAACCCCACTCTGGGGCTCTAATATGATCCGGTTGGGGTTTCGTTTGCCAGAGGGGGTTCTAAGGTTGCAATCCTGTGGCAGAGGAGCGATGTTAATAGCATAGCTATGACGGTACTGCGCGAATCTACCGACATAAACTCATTAACTGTGGACATAGGTAAAATTATTCAATTATTAAAACATATTAAAATATATACAAAATGTTATAATTTTTCCATTCTCGCTAGTGATTTTGAATGTTATTTCAGGCAGTAGGGCAGTTCACATAGTTTAGTAAATCTCTGCTACCTAGATGGCTTTAATAAGCGCTTAAGCTGTTTTTGAACACACAAAATCGGAATCTGCGTCAGGACCCTCGTTTTTCAATTGGTTAGAGTGTTATCGGCTTGAGGAAAAGATTGTGATTTTTTGAGTCTTTATAATAGTTTAAACGTTGAAGCCAAGTGCAATCACTTGATATACCTTTTTTTTTTATTAAATGTTGTTTAAAAACGCAAAGGAGAAAGTACCATTCCCAAGAAAAAGAGTTGGGTGATATGAAACTGTCTAGAAACTAAACTAAACCAGACAAACCAGTAGGTAGGTACCAGACGGAAGCGTGCCCGAGCCACTATCTTGGCAAGGCTGTATCTCAGCTCCCGGTGGTTTGCTAGCGCTACAGTCTGCGGCACTCGCCATCGCATCTTCCATTACTGAATGTCATTTAATCGTTACACTCGATTTACTTACAGTTTTCAAACAATATAATGGATCTATAATTTAATTACAAAGGTCATCGAAAGTGCCGCTCTGGAAGTTGGATGGTCATGGATATAAAATCACATTGTCATTACTTTTTACTGATAACCAGAAGTAGGTAGGTAGTCAGAAGCTTGTCTAAATATTACAACATTAGGTAGGTACGTGCGTTCAGCACGTGTCCACGGACTGCAAGTAGTTTCCCTTATTTGGTTCTAGCGACGTACCTAGGTAAGTACCTACAGTGCATGTACAAATATGTATCTGCAATAATTTGTATTCTCTTCATATTTCTGAAAATGAAACCAATACTTTTATATTCACGTTTGGCGAATTCTGTCTAAACTTTTTTGAAGCCTGAAACATACTAGATTTTGATAGAGATGGAATAGCAAATTAATAACATATTTACCAGATGTAGATGCATACCGAACTATTTTTAAACATATGCAAACAGTGTTGGTGTCCACCCGATACTGAGCCCACGACCTCCGCATCGTAAAGCGATCTCTTTAGGCTTAGTTATTTTTAGGGTTCCGTACTCAATAGGTACTTTCGTCCCTAGGTCTGTCTGTATATGTCATAAACCGTAATAGGTAGACAGTGAACATTTCCTTTGTTTTTTCCGCTACAACAACAAATAATTTACGTAAAATAAAATTTTGAATGAAAAGGGTCCGACAAGAAACGGTACTTTTTCACCTTGAAATGGGTCAGCCTTCGGTAATGTCCGCACTTGGCCGGTTTTATGTATAGAATCGATCCGTTTGAATAAGCTCTTCTCCTGATCCTTGTTTAGAAATCCAAAAATAGCGGGTTCCTGGTTATATCGTTGTGTAACGTAACGTAACGTAACGTAACGTACCCCCGTGTAACGATCGCGGCGGTGCAATCACGACGCAGGTGCGCATGTATTGCAGAACTTGCACTTTGGTGCGCGATCGGACCTCACTAAGGATGGGCTAACGTAATTACATTAATCACACACAGAATTGTATCGATAATCAAGGCTAAGCTGAATATATCGATAACTTTTTTTTTTATTGTACAGCGGGAATGAACTTGGCCATCAACTCACTTGATTTCAGTTATGATTAGGACAAAGGCAAAAAGTACTCTCTACTTCACCTGTCATTATGAACAGACTTAAGAACTGGCTATTTTACCGCTAAATGCCAGAACACAACAATTAATAATTATCGTTATGGCGACAAACTTACGTAGCAAGCAAAGCGGACTTGAACAAAATCCTTCCGCCAACCAAACCAAGCATATCTACTATTGTACTCCCTTGTGGATTGAACCTGGGACTTCCGGATCTGACACCGATGGACGAACCACAGAGTGACCACAGAGGCGATTAAAATAACTACATGAATTAGTCGAAGGCACATTCAGATTGCAATATATTTGTATACATAGCTTTTTAATCGTCAGTCAGCATTGCTGTTTTTCTAAATTTGATCCAATGATAACATTTGACAAACACAAAAAGTAAGAGGAGTGTTACTGGCAGTACCATTCTTAAATGTCGACAACAATGATCCCTTTCTTACTGTACTTATATTAAAATTAATTTTGTATGACGGTGAAGGGTTGGCGTTCATCTCAACTGGTGTCAGTTTAAGAAAAGACTGGTAGAAGCGCACATCGCCCGGAAGCCTCAACATATTAAGAATGGCAATCTTACCTCTAAAGCCTGAACACAACAATTTTAAATGAAATGAAAGAGAGAATTCCTTGAATTCCTCGTTTAAGCTGACGGTTGGATTTGCTGGACCTGGTAAAAGTACCAACATTTGTATCGACATGATCCCCTCCCTAGCAAGTAACATTGATTTGATGCTGTACCCGATACACCTGAATTAAAACGATAAATTCTCCTCGATGCGGGTACCTACTATATTATTCTGTGACAATACTATACGAAATGAAAGTTCCCGATTAAAAAAGTTTAAAAGAAATGTTTATTGTTATTTTGTAAGTTGTTGTTATTGAAGGTAATGGCAATTCTCGTTCACGTTTTTCTAGAAATTGGGCGGTTGTGTTTTAGAGGGTTGGTTTATGTGTATCCCTGTGGATATCATATCGCCGAGGCTAAGGTACTCCTTAGCCTCGGCCTCTCTATATATATATAATGATATCCACATTATATATATGACTATATGATTATGATATATGATTGGAAAGTATTCCAAGGTGCCATAAGATATTCTAAAAATCTTGTTTCTAACTCTTTAGTACCAAGCTTAGTTTATTTACTTATTTACCAGGTGAGATAAAGACAAAACGCTTCCCCGGCGTGGAATAAAAAACTTTGTTCACATTTATTTAAAGCAAAACATAACGCTGGAAAAATTTAACCTTTTAATACACCCTGGACCCTATGAACTGAAATTATCAAAAATTGACTTTGAATTTGACTTTACTTTATAGACAGTAATCAAGAAATTAGGTAGGAAATTAGGTACCTACCTAACCTGCAAGGAAATTTATGATAAAACATTTAATTAAAATTCATAATGACATATGTTCAGTAAACAGTTATGCACATACATTTTACAACCTTCTCCAATCCGCTTGCTAAGCGCGGGAAATGGCGCCTTTGTTTTAGAAAAGGCCTTGTGGAGCTTTGGGCGGCTGTGGGCTGTTGCTACGTGTGTGTCACCACCCTACTAATAATAACTAAATACACACACTACTAATAGACACGATCGAGTACCTAGGTATAAGTACTGTCAAATAATTCCGCTAGGTACAATTGGTAAGTACAATTTATAATCATTCACCAGAATACATTTTAATGTATTCTAAGGCTAGTTTACACGACTATACATTACCACTTTATCCCAATTAGCTGTATCGCAAACGATGAAACTTTGACGGAATAATAGCCACTGTTTCGGTAATTGCAGAGTCCGGTGCTAATTGACCGGACAAATGGCGAAGACATCCTTCTACTACAGGGCTGGACTTATCCACTGGGTATCCACGTATGTACCATGTGGATGTCATGAGAGGTGACTAGGGTCTACATTACACCAGGGATAGGAAGTAGCATGCTGAGCTTAATGCCGATACCTGCGATCATGGTAAATTACACTTTTTTTGGAGAGGCAGTATATGTCCTGCAGTGAACTTTATTTTTACCTCAGCTCTTGACTTAAAAATAAAGACATCAACAGCCTTGCTCAGGCAAGCTTGAGGCGTCAGATCCACAATCGAGCAACCATTACCAGAAAATGCCAAATGCCTTAGGTAACTCTCTTTTTGAAGGTATGAGGGTCAAAAGTTTAGTGGAAATAAGTGAAGTAGAAAAGTTATTAAGTATTAGCTTGTGATTGTGTCCCGACGGTACGTCATCCAGTCGTGCCGAACTATGTATTCCTTAGCCCAGCTGGTTTAGTCCTTAGTCCATCCCTGCACGGCCGACCGGACGTACGAACACAAGGACATTATGTGGAGTGGTGCGGTCTCCGATTTACGACTGTGTTTGTTTTAATGGGACAATATTTTGTTCATTCAACTAACACCATTTATTTCGCTAAATGGACCACTACTTTATAAACCTACTTGAGTTATGGCTGTGGCTTGAATTCGTGTGTTTTCTTGGAGCGTATGATAGATATGGGTGATGATAATTCTAAAACACGATTATTGCGTACAGACAGTACTCTAATTAATGTTTTGTATTGCAAGTGATTGCACTTGGTCACAACATTTACAAATGTTATTATGACACAAAACTTCACAACTCACGACGGTGAAATTAAAAGCAATAACGCCATTTCTCGCTACTGATTTTGAGTGTAATTTCAAACACTAGGGCAGATCACAGTTCAGTGAAGCTCTGCTAGATGACGTAGTACCTATTATTTTATCTATCTTATATTATAGCTATTAATTTGTGTAAATACTCACGTAGGATAAACATTATGCTCTTGTATCATCACTACATCATCATCTTAGCCTTCCTTCATGTTATTTCAAATAGTAAATCCATATGTTTGAGGCAAATTTCATCTCAAAAACATCTATACATGTATCGATAGAGCGGAATTTTCTGATTCTTTGATATACATAAATGTTATTCTAGCTCTATATTTTATCTGAAAAACCTAATGTTTTGGTAGATTTTAGTATTTGATAGATTATGACATAAACATGTCATAATCTATCAAATACTAAAATCTGATAAACTTGATAAACATCAAGTGACAGCTCATGTCACATCTTTCTTTTTATTTGTAAGTTTTGTGATAGTTTGCATATAAAAACGAATGCAAACTTCACGGGAAACATGAATTGCAGAGAGTTCATATATGAAAACTAATTAGATCTCTGTAATCATACTAGAATAGTGTCCACTCACATTCTTATTTTGATTCAAACACGATTCCATCTCATCATCAAATTTCATATAAATAGGGGTCAACCGATATGAAAAGAAATTGAGTTCTGACCTTCAGACAAGTAACATACTTGTCTAAAACTAGCACGTCTATTCCAAAAGAAGTACGCTACGAAGCCTTATCTTAAACGCTGCTCTGAAGGCATATTTCTGACGCTGTGTCCTAGAGAACCAGAAAACCTGACGCTGCCCTGAACTCTATCCTTGAGACTCTGCAAGATAGAAACTAACTACTCTTAATTACTCCAGGTTAATGACCCTCCTGAAACTACTCTCGGCACCTAGCCAGCCTTCATGACAACAGTTGTCGACGCTTCGCAGCTGAGCCGCACCTAGCCAGACTTCATGACAACAGTTGTCGACGCTTCGCAGCTGAGCCGCACCTAGCCAGACTTCATGACAACAGTTGTCGACGCTTCGCAGCTGAGCCGCACCTAGCCAGACTTCATGACAACAGTTGTCGACGCTTCGCAGCTGATCAGTCTCCATCTCCGCTCACTACAACTCTCCGCACCTTGCCGCCTTTGATTCAAGATTTTTATCATTTCTATATAATCTTCATTAGTGTTTTTTTTTAATTTCATTCTTGTTACTCTTTTACCAAATATTAATCTGTAAATTTAAAATGTTTCCTTTTGGTTCTTTCTAAATTGTAATTAGTGACGTGCGGTTCTCCGTTACGTTACGTTACACGTTATCAGCGCTTTAGCTGAGTTATTTTTTTTGTACGACGAGGAAGCGCTTGGCCTTCATCTCACCTGGTAACAAGCCCTGCAGCCACTTTGGTAGCTAACTGGTTCGTAACCAGCTACGTAAAAACAATTTTCTTCACTGTTTTGTAATCAGTTACTAATAAACACTTATTTCGGGTTATTCCCTGCCCTCCGATCGATACTCCTTTTGGTAGGAGGAGCGGCAATATTTTTTCCTTTTCCTCAGATTGAATAGTTTTTGTTTTTATCACTTAGTTTATTTCGCCAAAAGTACATTCAAGGCCTTAATGTACTGTATTTGAAGCCGGCAGTGCAACTGTATTTTTATGACGTCCTAGAGTAGTGGTTCCTTTGGACCAATGATAGGTATCAACGAGATCTTCATTTTGTTTGACAGCGACAGCGGTCAAACTTCAAACTGAAATATCTCGTTAGCTAGACGAGAGTTGAGATAAGGCCGAAGGTGGTGGCGCACTTCACTCGGAATCCTCAACAAACTGAGGAACTGGCTATCTTACCTCTGAATGCCGGAACACAACAATTTTAGAATTGTTATTATGGCGACATAATTAGGTAAGATGGTGTAGCTAGCCAGGCAGACTTAAACAAAATCGTACCACCAACCAAACCAAGCACAATATATTGTACTCCCCTGGGGATCGAACCCGGGACATCTGGATCTGAAATCATGAACCACTAGACCACAGAGGCTTATGGGTTAGATATGACACAAAAATTCGGAATCTGCGTCGGTACCCCCGTAGCTCAGTTGGTTAGAGCGTGGGTCCCGTCGTGGGTTGTGAATTTTTGTGTCATAATAACATTTGTAAAAGTTCTCCAATTTTCGTGATTAATTAGAATGATTTTTTTAATATATTAATTTGAATTAATTAGATTAATTAGAATGCTACCACAAAAATATACTAATACACATATACATTTTCCGAATGTTATAAAGATAATACTGATTGCAATTCTTTGATACCATAAATGTATAGCATAATTTCGCAAATTGTCACATCATCTTCGGTAGTATAGTGGTAAGTATCCCCGCCTGTCACGCGGGAGACCGGGGTTCGATTCCCCGCCGGAGAGAATTCGTTTTGTACCTTTTTTCACCTATTTTAGACTACGTTCGCCGCTTATCATAACTATAACATAATGCCTTTGTAAATATGATTCCTCCAATGGTAATCAAGTAAAAATGTGATTTCAGATTTCCTGATGTTCGCTCCGAAGCTCCACATAAATCTCGGGAGCCTAACCACAGCGGCACTTATTACATTTATCGACGATTCCTTGCCAAAAACACACTTAGGTTACATTAAACGTGCACTCAGAGGGTAGCGGAGAGGAGCGGGGGAGGGAAGGGGAAATTAGCAATATTGTAACCATCTCAGACAGGACGAAAGCGATCGGGTAGAGCAAGAACAAAGGCCACGTATGTTTGTTAGTAGCTGGGAAAATAGTTCACAAGATTTTTTCATACCTATAGTACATAAAATAACACTTAATCAAACAGAGTAGGTAAATAAAACGTACTATTTACAAGGTAAGTCGGGTGACCTAACGGTCTATAGGTAAGTAGTTCAACTGTTCCGGACCGGATCAGAGGGAAGCGGGCCAAAAACAAGTGAGTGTTCAAATGAATAAGTTAACCGCCTCTGTAGTGTAGTGGTTCGCACACCGGTATCAGACCCAGAGATCCCGGGTTCAATCCCCGGGAAGTACACACGTGGTAGGTCTCGTTTAGGGCCGCCTGGCTAGCTACCACCATTTTACGTAAGTCTGTCGGCTTAAAAATAATTATTTATTGATGTATAACTGTGTGACATATATGTCATTTTTGTAGTAAAATAGCCAGTTCCTCAGTCTGGTAGAGGATTCTGGGTGTAGTGCGCTGCTATCTTCGGCCTTATCATAACTTAACACCAGATGAGAGGAAAGCCAAGCACTTCCCCGTCATACGAAAAGCTCTGTGGGGACCACTATATTCATACCTTTTGTGCCAATACAGTGGTCGGCCTCGGCAGGATCAGCTGCTGAACCTGATAACTGATATCCGGACAGATAACATGCCGCAAGGGAAGCTTACTTTTTCTATTTCATTTAAAATCCAAACAAAGCCACTACAAAGACCTAAACCATCATGTTATGTCACAATGTTTGATTATGTTTTGATATTATACTAATACTATCGATGCAATATGAAAGTTTGTTTGTTTTTATGTTGAGATGTATGCTCGTTTCTCCTTCACGATAAATGTACTGAACGGATTGAGCTGAAACTGTACTACGCGACGGAAGTCGCGAGCAGAAGTCAGTGTTACCTGGGTACTGCCACATTTTGGTCCATCTTTATTATTTTGAAAGTATGAGTAAGTTGAAAGTAAGCCCAAGTCAAGAATAATCAGGCAGATTTATCGAAGAATGGTGATGATGATGATGCTGAGGCACGCTCTAACACATTCCGATGTCTATGGCAACACCTCTCTACTAGAGTATGGCTTTCGTCGACAAATTGTGATATATTGGTAAAAAGCGCGTCTCCACGGCGCCGGCGCCGTTGCGGTCACATGCCCCTAATTGTACTCAAATTTATACCCTACTTACTTCTCGCTAGCTCCACTGGCAGTGCTACTCGGAAATAGGATCTTACTCAACCAAACCAAAAAGTTGTTTGCTACCACTTCTCTAAAGAGTTAAATACAAGGTCACTATATTGACCTCTGTCCGTTTCTCTGATTACGTCTCCTTAACCACGTTGTATAGCTTTTGATTTGGTTTTCGCTAATAGAAAGAAAGATTAACGAATTATATGCAGAATTAGAATTTGTACAAAATAGCTGAAATAAAACGATGTAGTTTAAAAAAAATGTGTTCAGACGCTTACATGGATAACGTTGGCTTAATTAAAGCCTTGAGATGTAAGAACTCACATCAAAACAATATAGAATACTCTCTCTCAAGGTCTAGTAGACGCCGACAGATCTACAGATTGTTAATACAAAAATGAGACACACGCTGTGACATATTTTCAATACACTATCAACTCTCGTACAATTAATATTTAGTATATTACATTAAAGTAAAATAAAAGTATTTGCGAAGCTGTTTTCTCCATTTATTATATTATACGTCGTTCAACAAACATGTTACTTTAGTTGACGATATCAGCGATTCATAAATTCGTGCAATGTAGAAAGTCCGCGCGCCGTTGCCGTTCGCACCGAGACAATTAATATATAAGTAAACTAGCTTATGCCCGCGACTTCGACGCGAAATGGTTTTTCAAATTGGCGCAAGGAGAACTAGACGGGGATTTCAAAAACTAGAAAATTTCAAGCTTGAAACTTGCTCAGAGGCTATGCTTAAATTGTCAGACCAGTCAAGTGCGGCTCTGTCACACACACCGAGGAGTCCAAACTACATTTCCAGACAAATAATTTAGGTTTTAAGAAGTGGTAGCGTGGGTCCAAGTCACGCTTGGCCAGTTTTTATTTTTTATTTACCTCAAATAATGCACTATATTTACACCAAGTTTGATTTAGCGTGGGAACACCCTTTTATTTTTAATTTCTTGTTTAATATTTGTCAGGTCTGAAAATTTCATCCTGCTTCTTGTAACAATTCAAAAGATAGATATAAGATATAAGGGTTTTCCATAAATATTGGACCCTACTCTTTATTTTTGAAAATTCTTCATAACCCTTAACACACACCACACACAAGATACAACAAGACAAACATACCTTCTAAGTCAGTCAGTCATTTTTTTTTTTTTATTCTTTAAGATATTTGTATAATGGCTTAAAACTATATTACAATCTAGGCCAATGAGTAATTTTACGTAGTCATTTTTGTTTGTTAGTTTTACCAAAGTTTTTCTTGGAAGGTTATGTAATATTTCACCTGGAATGAAGTCAAATCCAGGAGACTTTCTTGGATTAATGTTTCTTTTTATCTCTTGGATGACTTCTCTGGGTGAAACATGCTTGATGCATTGTTCGTCTAGTTCATCTTCTCTGTAACTATCGTCTTCTGTTTGGGTTTGACCTTCATTTGGTTGGAAAATCTTTTCCAGGTGCTCTGCAAATAATTTAGCCTTTTCTACATTACTGACGGCCCATTTACTATTTCCCTTATCTGATGGGGGGATCTGTGTCATGGGACGTTTCATATTTTTAGTGGCTTTCCAAAGCAAGTAATCGGTACTTCGTTCAGCGGTCAACTTTTGAAAGTAGGTATTGGTGGAAGTGTCATTAAAGTTTTGTATGATCTTTTTTAGTTTTTTTGTCAGACTGTTTAGCTGAGTTTTGTCTCGTGGGCACCTAGATCGATGCCATTGCTGTCTCTGTTTTCTTTTCTCATGAATGAGAGATCAACAATTTCTTTAGGATATTGATTTCTAGCAATACGGCGTATCATATGAGGTGTATTTTTCCAAGCAAAATAGGTTTATTATTATAATTAGAAGTTATTGTTAATGTTTATTATATCAATAATGAATTATGATTAGAGTCATAATATATTAGGTAATATACACTTGTATAAGATATTATTTTGTAACGATAATACTCAGACAATATGTTTCTAAGTGTATATAAGCGGGTGGACCATTTCATAGATTCTCACTTTTAAATTGTGAAGTAAACGGAGCATCTCTGTGCAAATATGTTTTATTTATGAAGTCTGCTTTTCCTGTCAGTACCTGTCTCACCTTCTGTTATACACACCCTCCAAATTTCACGTCTCTAGAACCAGCGGTTTAGGCTGTGCGTTGATATATCAGTCAGTCAGTCAGTCAGTCAGTCAGGACCACCAGGACTTTGAATTTTATATATATACTAGCTGAAAGCGCCCGTGATTCGCTACGGTAAATCAAGAAAAACGGAGTGGCTGTAGATACCTGGCAATAATAGAGGGGTAAAGAACAATAGGGTTCCTAGTTTCTACATGGCCCGTCCCGGTAATTCTGCCACACCTGCCCCCTGGACGTGATCTGAAGTGGCCGGTTCTGAAACCACTGAACCGACAACGGACTCAAGTTCGCCGCTGCAATAAAAATCGAGCCAGGTCCCCACCTGTCCAACCTGTCCAATAGAGACTCATTGGAAGTGTGGAGCTCCCGTATAAAATATATATTAATAGGAAAGTAGAAAATGGTAGAAAGTAGGAAATGTCCTACCTACTTTCCTGCCCTCTATCCTCCACTATGCCCCGTGGAGCTGTAGATGTTGTTTCGTATTTTTTCCCCCTCCTTCTAAGAGAAGGAATTTACAAAAAGTATTTTCAAATACCTAATACTTATCACACATAGTTACACAATTTCAAATTAATCGAATGAAACTAAACATTTTAAAAGTTCAAGAATATTGCCCCATTTCACACATAATATATATTTTTATAATTTCGATAGTTTTCTTTTAATCTTCATCAATTTATTGAATTTTAGAAAACTGTATGGTTTTAACCTATTTCACCCTAAATAGTAAGGCTCATTGTTGTTTTTTCTATATAGGTATTTAAATTAAAATAAAACATACTAAATTTAAACTCAATCGAATGAAACTAAATATTTAGAATCATTAGAATCAAGACACTATTTCACCCTTTCAGAGGAATAATAAACATATAGATTTTAATTCTATCTAATTATAAAGATTTTGAATGCATTTTTTCCCCCATTTCACCCTTATAGAGGTAGAATCCAAGTATTTTTTTAATAATTAGCATTTAATTCGTATTATAAATACACTTAATTTTTTTTTTTTACTCAATCGGATCATAAATAATGATTTTGCATACAAACTGTTTTGCCCCATTTCACCCTTTAGTAGTTCGATCTTCTGAAATATTTTTTCTAAATAATAATTTACCCAGTTATAATAGACACAACTAAAAAGTCGAACCTTTAACTCTATTAGTTTATATAAAAAGATTTGTCCACACAAAAAGTATTTCCCCATTTCACTCTTTAGAACAAGAATCAACCAAGTTTGTGTTATTAGCATTACAAAGATTGTTATAAATATACGTTCAAATTTTCTACTCAATCGGATCATAAATAAAGATTTTGCATACAAACTGTTTTGCCCCATTTTCGCGTTAATATTAAGATTTTTTGAATGTTTTTTTTAATACACATTATTAAGCTATAATCAAAATACTCACAAAAACTTTACTCGATTGGATCAAATATAAGTACATCTCCAAACAAAAATGATTTTCCCCGTTTCCCCCATTTTATAGGAAGAATCTCCCAAGTATTTTTTAATAATTAGGATTTAAAAGTTATTAGAAATACACACACAATTTTCAACTCAATAGGACCATACAAACTGATTTTAAATACCCTTTTTACACTTTTTAATAGTAAGATTTTCAGTTTTTTTTTCTAAATACCCATTTTTAAGCTATAATCAACACACGTATAAAATTTCAACTCGATCGGATCTAATATACTGATATCCCAATACAAAAAGTTTTGCCCCTCTTCACCCTTTTCGAAGAAGAATTTTCAAGTTTTTTTTTTCATAAATAACATGTCAAAATAAATGCTAATATTCAAACAAAATTTCAACTCAATCGGATACTAAATTAAATTTTGCATGCAAACTATTTCACCCCATTTCACCCCCTTAGGGGAGGAATTTCCTAAAATCCGTTCTTAGTGAGCCCCTAGATATCATAATAAGCATACTGGCAAAATTTCAAGTACGTACGTCTAACAGTCTCGGCGCTAGCGTGATTATACCTACCGATCACGTCAGTGGTAAATAGATTTTATGTAATAGATATAGATGCTAAAATAAATATAGATACTTCACACTTTCTTGCTAACTAAGTGCTCTCCTCATTTTGTTTATAACTAAATTGTACCCTTTGTAAAGCTGGGTATATTGGGGTATATTGGGTATGTGTATATTGCAAAGATGGGTAGAAGTTCATATCTAATAGTAAAAAAACTAAAAACGCCACGGTTTTCATACTATTTAGCTTGTTTTGACATTTGTAAATGTCTAAGCCCCTATTTCAATAGACATCTTTGATAATTAAAAATTATACTTTCTCTTTCTGCTTACATATCATAATGAAAGAAGAGTAGGTATATTTTGATCTGTCAGGTAACGCTACTTGAAGATCGTGAAAAAAGCGCAAAATTTTTACTTTTGTCGCTTTAGTCATATTAATGTGAAACTTGACAAAGCTCCGTCATGAAGAAATGTCTATTGTAAAAACAAACGTCAATTGGACTCGTCAAAACAAATTATCTTGAACCCAAACCCCAGAGGGGTTTTCTAGTAGCTTCTGAAGAATGGCGAATCGATCATATTAGAATAGTTGCGGAATTGAATTCCGAATTCCACTATCTATCTCCTGGCTCCATCATCAGATCAGCTGCAAAATATCAAATTGTAGTTTTGTCATCCGAACTACATATAGGTACAAACAAAGCTTCATTTCGTTACGACAAATAACCTAGGGATGTAGCTTGAAATTTACTTCTAAAATGCTTTTTATATTGTTTGTTAGTTACAATAAGTGTAGCTAATACAAACGTGTTAAAATCAAACGAAAATAAAATACCCTCTTACCACTAAGCCCTAACTGATGTCCCAGACTGATGAGATGGTGCATGGGTGTCGACTTAAATAAATAATATAGTAATTTCAAATCGATGAGCAATATCTTCGGTAGTATAGTGGTAAGTATCCCCGCCTGTCACGCGGGAGACCGGGGTTCGATTCCCCGCCGGAGAGAATCTTTTTGCTTGTATGAAAATCGAAAAACAAATAAAACATCCTTACCAGCATTTATGTAGGTACCTAATATTTTACGTATCCAAACTTTTTTCGGAACCTCGTATTAATATATAGTATAGAATGTTGTTACTACCACACCGCTCTGTATCCTCTCACACATAACTCTTTACTATGTTTTGGATGTATGAATTAGGGAGTTAACTAATTAGTATTTACTAAGTGGTCGTACTAATTAGTATTTACTAGGTTTTTGCCCCCGCCCCCGTCCCGCCGTGTTATTATAAATGTGTTGTAGGCAAACACATGCTTACTTATAATAATACGTAATTTACGTATTATTATATTACGTATGATAATGTTAAGAATGACCTGCTTTATACTCCTATTGGAAATACAATCGGTTTATTAAAGATTTTTGTGATACGAGTAGACATGTTGGACATGTCACCCAAAATGTGTTTGGGCTCTTTAACAGCAAGATGTAAAACTTTAACAGTGAGATGTAAAACTTTAACAGTAAGATGTAAAACTTTAACAGTAAGATGTACAACTTTAACAGTAAGATGTAAAACTTTAACAATAAGATGTTAAACTTTAACAGTAAGATGTAAAACTTTAACAGTAAGATGTACAATTTTAACAGTAAGATGTAAAACAGTTTTCGTTAAAAAATTAAATGTGTAATTTGTTAAATGATTTGAATTCGTGATAAGTTCAGCTCATAAATAATAATTACACAGTGAAAAACACTTTGCCCGTTAACGTTATTTTGCAATGATGGACCGGAAACCCATTCCCGAAATTGGACAAAAACCGTGTATTCACTGGGATCGCCATCTATTTCAGGAATGCTATTTGCTTCATTAGCAAATCACATTGGAAATTCATAAAAAACGGCCAAGTGTAAGTCGCCAATGAGGAGAATGTTCTTTGAATCGCGTTCTTCACATCACTAAAAATTTAGTAGATGAGTGAATTGGGAAACGAGAGCCTATCTCAAAGGACCAGGCTAGGCTAATCTCCAAGCTTGGCAAGCACACAAGCTATTGTCATTTTGCTCATATTTTATCATCAACTCATTCCGCCTATCTCCAAAAGTTCTGTTACACAATCTGTTACTGTCCACTGGTATAACTCATTTAGGTAGTTATATTAGATATAATTATTTATTTATATCACTGTATGGAGAATTTCCGTGGAGGTCGCACCTTAGTGGTCGACCGCCCCCAAGCAGCCTGGTCCCGAGCAGCCTGTGGATCTCGTAAAAGGGATCTCAACAAGAGAACGGCAGAAGCTTACTTCTACGTATCACCAATCAACCTGAGAAGCGTGGAAATAAAAAAAAATTAAAGAACTACAGCTTTGAGGAGAATTTGTCCAAAAGTTCTGATGATTGATTATAGTAGCACTGCTGCCTGTCATCCGATTTATGAAGGTGTATGGACTCAACGGGCGTGTGTCGCCTTGTACATTGTACAGTACGCACGAAAGATGGCCTGCCAAGTATACATGACCTCCCCCACTTGCGGCACCCCGTTCACTGGCTAGCTGCCCTCGGACCTCCCCCACCCTCGCGGTACCCTGTTCACTGGCTAGCTGTCCTGGGACCGTTCCTCATCACAAAAACAGCTCATCTACAAATGGATCTCAAATAAGTTCCAATTCTTATTCCAATTTCAAACCGAATCCATTCAGAATTTATTGGACTCCGCGATTAATCTCACTGCGATCCGTTTTAAAACGCGCTTATGATTATTAGCTTTCAACCCAAACTGAACTATATTTCCTGACAGTTACGGTTCAAAATCGCTGTATGAAATTCAGAAAAAATGTGTGCAGTGATGAGTCTTGAAATTAAAATATTTTCAACCGTATGATATGAGTTCTAAGGTAGATATTTGAATAAGGAACGTTGAAAAGAAGTAGTAAAAGTGGCAAATATTTATGAGCTTTGGAAGGAAATTCTTCGTGAATGTTTGCATTTATGAAAATATGCTCGAATCAAACGGGGGACGTCAGCGACAGGGGGATGGTAATGCTGGAAGTGCTCTCATTACTTCGCGGTTACCATCGGCACTCAGTTCTATCACATCGATAGTCATCAAGTTTAATATTGTTATCTTGCAAAATGTTTTTATACAAACTTGATTAAAACGAAGATGCATTCTGAACTTACAGATAAAAAACAAAAAATATATGAGTAAGTGCTAAACTTACTCATATATTTTTTGTATTGTACGACGGGTAGGTGCTTGGTATTCATGTCATCCTGTGATCTCATCTGATTTACAAGTTATGATACCTAAGGCTAAAAGTGAAAGCGCACTCACCCGGAATCGTCAACTGTTCGAGGAACTGGCTATCTTTTACCTTTCAATGTCGGAACACAGCAATTTAAGAATTGTTGCTATGGCGACAGAATTAGGTAAGATTGTGGTAGCTAGCCAGGCGGACTTAAATAAAGTCATGCCACCAACTAAACCAAGCACAATATTGTACACTCCCGGACGGACCTGATACCGGTAGGTGAACCACTAGACCACAGAGGCGGTTGAAACTATTCAGATAGTACTAGGTATGGTTTTACCATGCACCAAGTTTATTTGTGAAGAAAGTTCACATCACATACTTCTTGCTAATGCTATAAATTGTTTTGTGTCTGTCTGTCACAGTTAAACGACTGAACATCCGTTTTGGCAAGAAGATCCTGGGGAATGACATTGGCTTTTTAATCCGGGTACCACACGTGTGAAGCGGCGGGCAAAAGCTAGTTAAATTATAAATTGATCTCACAAAAGTAAAAGTCATTTTATTGACACAGGCACAAAACAATGCACAGACACATACATTTTACCGAGGTAGGTACTTCATCGCCTCGGTGGCGCAGTGGGCAGCGCGTAACTTTCATAATCTTAAAGTCGTGAGTTCGATCCTTACCTGAGCCATACTTTTTACATCCCTACAATATATTAAACGCCTCTGCATTATTATTATTAGATATCTACGACAGAACAAGTAATACAGGTTTATTTTATATATACAATGATATATTTGAATTTCATGTGTTTTTCAAATATTTTTTTTCTGGCTAAAGTAAAAGCACCATGTATATTGTTAGCTTCCGATCAGGGTGCAATCGAATCAGAGATTGAGAGGGCTCATAATATCCTCCCCCCTTGCCCTCTCGCTCTCCCCTGGCCACTTAGGGTTATTGTTACAATCGGTCCATTTATTAATTTTTCTTATTTATTTTGGCACCAACACGCTTGCCGACACCCCTTGGCTAGATAGCGACGAGCGTGCTGTGACTGATGGACTGATGATGAAATTATGAAAATGATACAAAATTGATGAAGCCATGGATGCATAGTGTACCATGTGTATGGAGAATTGATTACCGACTTAAATACACATGTTTTGTATTTTTGATAATTACCTTTGTGTTTTTTCATTAGCTATTTGTTAATGAATAAACACAACGTAATTTTTTTAGTGAGCATTATATAACATATCAAAAAGGAATAAATTATATCTTATTGATGACGTAGGCTAAAGATTGAACTCAGGTGCATTTACTTAGAGGAAGACAAACGTCCAGTGGTGGATTTGCCTCCCCAACCCCCCAGACTCCTTTGCAAATTTATTGTAGCGTAATTTCAATAAAACATAAAAAAAAAAACAAATTAATAGCAGAACACATCGCGCCATCGTAAATTTTCATCCCCCGATATTTAATACACAGAAATCATTCACATTCCTTTTTAATAAAAACCATTACTTTTCCGATTTCCTATACAAACACTGACTGTACGTTTTTATCCCCAAACAAAACTCAACTCTTTTCTGAGTGGCCTAAGACCGACTTTTCTGTGTGGGTTTAGTAAAGAGGTTGGCGTCTTAAGAAGGTCGATTCGTAGAGAGTTCTTTTAATAAGTGTGGATGATTTACGTGCCGCCAAGCGCACTTGCGGACCTCCCTTAATTAGCGTTCGAAAAAGTTAACACCTCTGCAATAGTTGACGGTGAGAGGCGATTATTCATTCTCGCTTTATAAATATACGAATCCGCATACTTTTAGCATTGTTCATGTCCCATGACTTTGTGTAGGTCATTGTATAGATTGTAGGCTGCTCTCTTGCTAGGACGAGGCTGGGAGCCTGCCCCTGGGAGCTCCCCCAGACGATCGTGAAGTGATGTGCCTGATGCCTGCCACGACGCCTGCCAGCTGCCAGCTGATTCTAGGCTGAGACCGATTCGTAAATCCTTGTGTCATCAAATGAGTCGATTTAAAAAATTATAATTTTAAAATTATAGATTTACCTCCATAACAAAATTTGCAGTAAATTGCGGTCTCTGTATTGATTTTTACTCACAAAATGCCATGAAATATCATTTACAACTGAAAGCTACTTTTTATGAAAAACCTCTTCGTCTGCTCTCACGAATTGGATATATCTTAATATATTTCAAGATCAGATAACATCGTTTGAACATCACCGGTCATCTGTTGAAGCGCAATGAATAATTCGTCCGACAAGCCACCGGCAGCTATCGTCAGTACCCTCGCGCTGGTTTCCCTGCCCGCCCGCCCCAGGTGTCTGCGATTGTAGTTACTGAAATCAAAACACAGGTACAAATATCAAACAACCCCATGCCGTAGGGTGACCATGTCTCTCCGACTGTTCACCGTCTCTCGTGGTACTACAGTCTCTCAAAGCATTCTTGTTTTAATGTTACTATACTTTTCTTTCGTTTTTTTTTACACAAGTGGACAGATAGTGACAAAAGTAAAGAATTATTTAAAACAAGTTATTTTTTTTATGTTATGGTCGCTCAGCTTCTAAACTAAAAGTAGTAACCGCTTCCGTGGTCTAGAGAGAACAATATTGAGCTTGGTTTGGTTGGTGGTAGGATTTTGTTCGCGTTAAGTCCGCCTGGCTAGCTACCACCATCTTACCTAATTCTGTCGCCATAATAACAATTCTTAAAAAAACATGATCCGGCAATTATTTATTTATTTGGTACACAAAACTACTATTTTACTATCACTATTTAGAGGTAGGATAACCAGTTCCTCAGTTGGTTATGGATTCCGGGTGAAGTGCGCTTCTACCTTCTGCCTTATCTCAACTTGTAACCAGGTGAGGTGAAGGCCAAGCGCTTCCCCGTCGCACAATTAAAAAAAAATCGTATTGTGTACATTGTAAATTCGGTTAAAATACTTTTTTAACCAAATTTAATGTACTTTCTCACAATATTTTCCATCAGCGTTTCCTTGGATTAACTGCATCTCCTTTGTAGTCACGGTATGGACTGACAGATGCTTGTGAACTATCCTGAAGTTTACCAACGGATGGTTCTTCCCACTTCTACATCGAAACAGCCTCATTCTAAATAAAAACATTGCTACCAAATCGCTTCTATTTCCCAGCATCTGTATCTTAAACCACTTTCAACTTACTGTTTTCTAACCACAATCTCAACTTTACCCCTTTGTAATAAGCACCAAAGACAAAATTAAACTACGCAATGTGATTTTGGTGATATTATAGGTATGAGATTGCAAGACCCGTGTGTGGCAACATTAAGGCGAATAAAATTTAAATATGGCAACACAGCCTCTCGCTATAAAAACAAAACAATATAAAGATGCGGAATGTTCCGGTGGTTAGGATCACCTGGAGGTAATGGAACTCTTTATTTACATTTGAGAACTATTTCTATTTGAAAATTCATATCGAGAGCTGCTACGCCGTAGACCGTAGCACCGCGTAGCACTACGTCATTTTTGTGTAACGAAAGAAATTAGAGGCATTATATTTTCACTAGTTTTATGTTCGTTAGGTGGTATTGCTATCATTGCTAACATCACCATTTTAGTCCACATACGTCCACTACTGAAGATAGACCACATATTATGCTATGGATCCCAAATCGACTCGACAAATAGTGATATCGAGCTGCCTCCATCCATCGACTTCCTGCGACCACTACAATGTCGGTCCATCGGGTCTTCCCACACTCCATTTCGGGCCAAGCCGTAGTTGCCGAGCGAGAACCTTTATTACACAGTAAATAATATATAATAAATAAATAATACTTAGTTAATTTTTTATTACAAAAAATAAAAAATAAAACGTATTGTGATTAGAATTAATGTATTATGTAGGAAATAATTATTTCCTCTTCAGTTCCAAAACGGTCTGGTTTCAGTCATTAGTGATTTCGCATGATTCTCTCTCGGACACTTATACTCGTACAACGCAACTTATGAGTAGGTATATGTAAACTGTACATACCACCTGGAAACTTATATAGTACAGTATTTAGTTGAAGGTTGTTTCGTTTCTCCCGGAAGGCAACATATTACGCTATGAAGTAAAAGGTAAAAGGCGTCTAAGTACAGGTGCAGCATTAACTCCGCGGCCTCCACGTTACTGCCCGTAACGCTCTTATGGCTTGTATTATACTTACTGCGATACACTGCCTGCTGGAACAGACAACGGTGGCAGCATTTCATGTTGTTTCTTACTTACTTTATATTAGTAAATGATAGCTTTCAAACACACCGTGGATTCAAGAAAGGGAAGTCTGCCACTGCAGACTAGTGTCTCAATTAATCAATTTCTATAATAATTATAATTATAATTATGGTGAATTTGTTTTGTGTTCTAAACTAACATAGATTATTCTAAGTTATTTAATTGTTACTAACATAGGAATAGGATCAATGGTCTGAAATAAACGTTTTATTATTATTATTATTACTGCGCCACTGCCTACAGACTACATAATGTTAAGGTGAAATTTGCTCATAAAGAAAGCATCTGATAAGAGACCAATACAGGAAATCTATGTATGTAGAATTATGTAGAAGTGTTGTATAAATATTGAATACTAGCTACTTGTAAAACGTGGAAATGTGCCGAACGTAAGTTTGGGCGTGCCTCTGACTACCCCCTGGTATAATCCTCATAAGAATCCTCAAAGGGGAAACAGTTGTGAGTCTATTTATTTTTTAGTTTCAAGTAGCTGTTCTTATGTAGTTGAGCAGCGAACCGACAAATGCCAACCGAAAGTTTTCAAAGTTACCGTAAGTGAGCCTTGAACGTGCGGTGCCCCTCCACCGCTGTTCTCGGAAACCAGGAGGTGTTCGTGCACCTAGGGCACCTGGAGTCTCGTGTCTGATCACACCTTAACGCAGGCATGCAGATGTTGTTGTTGCCGCGTTTTCATCCTGGGTATCGATTGTTGTTCAGGCATGGTGTAACATGAGCCCCGGTCACCCCCACGTGACGCCTGTAGACGTGCATGTGCCTGGTGGAAGTGGCCACATCCAGGAGCGGTGAGCTCTTCGCGGCTGAGGTTATAAGTTACCGAGGTCGGATATTTATTCGATCGGGCCGATTGTAGTTTTATGCCGGGCCGTAAATGCCCTTATTGGGCCGCATTTGAATAATGCCCGACGTCTGTTACTTGTAACGCGCAAAAACATCTATTTTACGATCTGCTTTTATTGTTCTCTTTACTTATTAAAAATACATATATGTAGGTATCCACGCACATGTGAGCGTACACTTCTTTGTAGGTACATATTGAACCAGGAGATACGTCCATCCTTTTCTGGGGCACCACTACAAAAAAAGAAACCATTTTTAAAAAGCTAAAGCGTTGTCTGAGAGCTATGCTTAAAAAATAAGTAACTGACAGCTGTAGACTATTATTCTTAAAGCACAATATTTTTACACTTCCGTCGATATATATATTAGAAATAGCTATGTTTGTTAGGAATAATCCCCAATTATTTCCACATTTATCTTACTCAGTTATTAGAAACAGACGCGAGGGTAGATTATGTTTACATCCCGTAAAGACAGAATTGTTGAACAAAAGTGTAGTCTGTATGGCTCCCAAAATCTTCAATAAAATACTAAATGTATACAAGGAACTGGGCGCCAATTTATTAAAAGCATAATTAAAAAAAATCCTAACAGAAAAGTGCTACTATACAATTGATGAATTCTTAAATAATACATTTTAATGTCATATACATTATTATAATTAAGTACCTAACTGTAAATGTTTTTTTTTATTATATTATTATATTAAATCGAAAAGACTTGATAATTAATGCATGGCAATCTCTCTCAATTTGTACACCGACGATATCGGTAAAGTATGTTGTAACACAGTTAGAGCATTGCTGTCGAAGTGAGTGGACGTCTCTGTGTTACTCGCGGTTCCAATTTTATCCCATTTTTGTGATACGCGTGTCTCTATTGGTCGATCCTAGTTTATCGGTGGCTCCTTGTTCTTCTTAAGCACTTTGGACGGAAAGTATACGCCTTTTGGGCGGCGTGAAGAGGATAGACAGCTGCCTGTGACAACGCCTATTCGCATCGGATACCACACCTCCCCTGCACAGCGGAGCGCCGTAGCCAAGCCAGAGGTCTCAGAGTAAAGTATCGCAGAAATTCTGCCACTTTTTGCTTTTTTCACCGGAGGGATTCGAAGCAGGGGTCGCCGCGCGGTTGTGCTGTGTCCGCCGAACCGTGCCACTGCGCCAGTGAGATAGTGACGTCATTTGTCGAATTTAATATTATCAATATCAGAACCAGTTGAGATGGATTTCAAGTGTTGCAATAAGGCATTGACCTCTCGTGACAGCAGAAGATCACTATTGGTATGCCCGAAATGTAAAGGCAACTACCATCCGAGTTGCATCTTTCCCAATAAAAAAGACTGGATACCAGACGCCGATTTCAAAGCTTCTTGGATCTGCCCTGCGTGTATGCAGCCTAAACCTCGGGATAATAAGGACAACACACCTGTACGAAGCACTAATTCAAAAGCAGTAGAAAGCTCTCTCATATCAGAGCATCCTAAGCCTACTGAGAAGCAACCTGAAATGCAAGTTGTGCCCCTGGAACAAGTCAGAAGTATTGTCAGGTCCGAGGTTGCGGTTGCCGTTGCGGCTGCTACTTCTGAATTCAAGCAGTATGTACTAGACCTTAAAACAGAATTTGCAGCACTTCGCGATAGTGTTAAGTACATGAGTGAGAAGTACGACTGTATAGCAAAAAGATGCGATGAGATGGAACTACATATACAGGAAGTGCCAGCGCTCTCCAATGGGATATCCAACCTGGACTCTAAACTTCACCAGCTTCAGCAAGAACTTGACGCGAGAGATCAATGGGCTAGGAGATCAAACGTCGAGATTATGGGTATTCCTGAAAAGAAAGGCGAAAACCTGTTGGAAATCATCTCGAGAGTGGCGAATTTTGCTGATTTTCGAGTGAACCCACAGGTCGACATAGATTTTGTGACTAGAGTTGCGCCGTCGGACAAAAACATGAAAAAGTCAAAACCCATCATCGTTCGCTTTCTATGTAGATACAAAAAAGACGATTTTTTGGCGAGAGTACGAAACATCAAGGAGTTTAGGGCTTCGAACATAGGCTTTTCCCAAGATCTGACAAGGCTTTATTTCAACGATCACCTCACGAAGTCAAATAAAGTTCTATTACTCAATGTTAAAAAACTTGCTAAGGAAAGGCTCTATAAATATGTGTGGGTGCGTAACTGTAGCATAAGAGTGCGCAAGTCTGATTCCAGCCCAATAGTGGTTATAGGTCGCCAGAGCGATTTAAAAAACATAATTTAGGAAATATGGTGGTTATCTGCCTCCATGACTTTCTGGCTGTAATCTTCTATTGTTTGCTTTCTTTTTATTTCAATTTAGGGGAGCTTTTTAGTTTTAGTTTTAGTTTTTATATTATAATAACCTATGTTATTTTTGAATTCAATTTCGGAGAACGCTTACATCTTCTAAATCAATATTTATCCTACATCTCGATTATGACATATAATTTGTCGATTGATGCTGCGAATGGCTCTTTGAAGGGTACCAAAATTAAAACTATCTATTTACTTAATTTAATAATTCGTAAATGTAACTATGTTTTAATATTTATGTTATGTCTATCTAAGATATATAGCCTCAATTTATTTTTATGATGGTAAAACTTGCCATATATTACCAAAACGTACGTGGTTTACGCACTAAAACGAATAGGTTTTTTAGGAATATGCTTTCAAAAGACTTTGATATTGTAGCCATAACCGAAACTTGGTTGCTTCCTGCTATTTATAACTCAGAACTATTTAATGATCGCTATGTCGTCTATAGATGTGACCGGGATTATGTTTCAAGATCTGACGAGAGGGGGGGCGGTGCATTGATCGCGGTACGTAAAGGCATTATTGTCACCGAAATCTCTACTAGTCACTCTAACTTCGAGCGCTCATCAGATATCATTAACATAAACATTCTTTTAAAAAATAATAATTCTACTAGACAGTGTCATATATATTGTTGCTATTTCCCTCATTGTAAGAAGTTGGAGTCAGAAGAAATATCCTTCTTTGATAGTGTATCGGATTGTGTTATTCGCAATCCCGATGATGATTTCATCATAGTTGGTGATTTCAATATAACTGATGCCTCATGGCGCTTTGATTATGCCTTGAATGTAGCCACTCTTTCAGATAATGGAAACGATTCCGTAATATCTGCGTTATCAAATTTTCTTTCATTTAACTCTTTTAATCAATTCAACTTTATTGCGAATGAAAAAAAACGATATTTAGACCTAGTTATAAGCAGCTGTAGTTGTAATGTAACTCGCTCAACATCACCATTGGTTATAGAGGACCCGCACCATCCGTCTCTTCTCGTAGATATCGCGGACATCTGTCCTAGCGCACTTCGTGCTCCTCCTCGTTTGATTCGTTTATTTCGTAATTGTGATTATTCCGCTATTGATAATGAATTATCGAAAATTAATTGGAATGAACAATTTTATGATCTAGACATTAATGCATCAGTTACAAAATTTTATAGTATATTAGACGGTATGATATCAAGACATGTTCCTACTAGATTCGTACGTGCTGATTGTAACTACCCCATATGGTACTCTCCAGCTTTAATCAAGGTTGTAAAGGAAAAATTAAAATACCACCGAAAATGGAAATGTTATAAGAGACATCAGGATTATTCTACTTTTTCAAAATTACGTGAAAGACAAAAAGCTCTTGAAGTAGCCAACTATGACTCATTCATTATGAGAGCTGAACTTAACATTCGTAGATGTAGCAAGCAGTTCTGGTCTTTTATTAAATCTAAAAGAAAATCTGGAGATTTACCTGATAAGCTTTATCTAAATAACAGTACTTCATCAGATGGAAATATAATATGTAATATGTTCAATGACTATTTTAACTCTGCCTTTAACTCACAAACTCACTCCAAAAATTCATTAAGTACCTTAGATAATAATTTTCAAAGTTGTGCTGATATTTCATCGATCACAATTACGCCAGGTACTGTGCAGAAATATCTAAAAAATCTTGATATCTCAAAGGGTGCTGGTCCTGATGGCATTCCTCCTTTATTCTTGCGTAATTTTTGTAAACAGTTACATTATCCCCTTTATCTACTTTTTTGTCAGTCATTGTCTTCAGCGACTATGCCTCAGGTATGGAAACAATCTTATGTGGTCCCAATTTTTAAGAGTGGCGACAAACACAATATTTCTAATTATAGACCTATTTCTAAGATAAGCGTCATTCCTAAAATGTTCGAACGTATTGTTTATGACATGATTTTTCCTGCTGTTAGACCCCATATTATTGACCAACAACATGGTTTTCTTAACAAAAAATCAACCGAGACTAATCTTTCTGAATTCGTGGATTTCCTTAACAAAGCTATGGAAAAGAATTTGCAAGTAGATGTTGTATATACTGATTACACAAAAGCGTTTGACAAAATTAATCACAACATTTTGCTCATTAAACTAAAATATTTTGGTTTTCACGGTGATTTGTTAAGGTGGTTAGAGTCATACCTTAGAGACCGCTCGCAGGCTGTAACGGTCAAAGGTTTTTGTTCCACATTTGTTCCTGTTCCTTCTGGGGTCCCACAAGGATCGCATTTGGGGCCCATGCTTTTCAATATTTTTATTAATGACATTTTCTCTGTGTTTGCTCATTCATCCTTTTTACTTTATGCTGACGATAATAAAATTTACAAAACTATTAATTCTACAATTGACTGTTCTCATCTTCAAGATGACTTAACTAAATTATCGTTATACTGTAAGAATAACTTGCTTCATCTTAATACAAAAAAGTGTAATATTGTCACATATACCCGTAAAAAAAGTAAAATTGTTTTTAATTATACCATCAATTCTCAGGTTTTACAGCGAGTATCCGTAATCCGTGACCTTGGTGTTAACATAGATTCAAGGTTAATGTTTGATGTACATATTAAGGAGATTGCTGATAAAGCATATCGTATGCTAGGATTCATTCTGAGAGTCAGTCGAGATTTTAAATGTGTTTCTACCTTGCAGCTTCTTTACAACACTTACGTCCGCTCAACATTGGAATATGCTTCGGTTGTGTGGAATCCCCAGTATAATATTTATATTAGTCAACTTGAAAGGATTCAAAAAAAATTTTTGAAGCACCTCATATATAGATCCAACTACACTAACTATAACAAACCAATTGAATTATTAAAGTTGAAAGATCGCAGAGAAATTAGAGATCAAATGTTTCTATTTAAAATTATGAATAACTATATTGACTCCCCTTATTTATTAAATGAACTTTTAATTACATGTCCTAGGCTTAGTTCCAGGAAAAGACACGTATTTCAGCCACGCGCAGCGCGAACTAACTACGGTTCAAATGTATTTATTCGTAGGTCATGCAATAACTATAATAAGAAGTTCTCCGATATTGACTTGTTTTTTCTATCACTTAACAGTTTCAAAAGCGCCCTCCTGAATTCTGTTGTGAATTTAAATTAAATTTAACTTGTAGGTTGTTTAACATTTTGTATTTCTGGCTTCATATTTTGTTTTAGGTTTGTTATTTTGCATTTGGTCCACTTTCTTTCTTTTGTATTACTTAAAAGTGGAAACTTTGTTGGATTCTGTATTATTTTTAATGTATTACCTTTTTATATGTTGTATCTGTATGTTTCCCGAATAAAAATAAATAAATAAATAAATAAATAAACACACTCACTATTAAAATAGATACCATCTTAATGTACATATGGCTTAGCAAATAAATGATCTTTATCTTTATCCGATACAAGTTGTGGATGCATTCGAAGGCAACGCTCGTGTTTTGTCTCGTTTCAAAATTATTGTATTGCCTTATACTGCCCGTAGCTGCAGGTCCACTTTGTATTGCCTTATACTGCCCGTAGCTGCAGTTCCACTTTTTAACCAGCTCATTGTATGTACTTAACTAGTTTCAGTGGTTGAATTTAACTGAAACCTAACAACAGGAGAAAATGTTGAAATGTGATATTGTTAACAGTACTGTAATAAAGCGTATGTAATCGAGTAATGTACACCGTTTGTGATTTATTGTTATCATTAGTTTGAAAATGACTCAGTTTGTTTGGATGATTGATGATGTTACCATATCACAGTTGATCGGCAAGACGGAACTTTATATCTGAGATTTGTCGTGGAGATTCGTAGTGCTGCCATGCATGCATGCAACAACATACATTATTTTTTATTTTGTTACTGTACGACGGGAACGCACTAAGCCTATATCTCACCTGGTAACAAGTTAATATAGGAAGGTGGAGGCGCACTTCACCCGGAATCCTCAACTGTTGTTATAGCGACAGACTTAATTATGATAGTGGAAGGCGGACTTAAACAAAGTCCTAACACTAACCAAACCAAGCTCAATATTGTCCCCCCTGGGGATCGAACCAGGGACCTCTGATTCTGACACCGGTGGACAAACCACTGATATCAGGCCACAGACATTAACTTGTTTGCCACCGCAGTGGCCGAGGTTTGAAAACATTTTTTTTTTTAATTGAAAATGGACTAGGTATAAACACCACATTTAGTAGATAGGCTATTTGACTGCAAAATTCTGCAAGGCTTCCTGTTAGGAAGTAACATAGGCTGCTTTTACTTTGGAAAATAATTCGGGTTCCACGCATAAAATGTAAACCCTAAAGCCCTAAAGTTTATTGAGTAGCTTCCTTTGCTTGTATAGGGATACAATAAGAAAGGGTTTCTGTAAATTCCCACGAGATGATGGGAACGAAGTCCCGGTTGTTCCACTGGTATCATATAGAAACGAGATATGACTTTATAGCTCTTGGCTTACGTTTCGGTTTATGTCATAATTGGTGGGTGACGCACATAAAGTTTACAGCTCGCACACCTGTGCGGAACCCGATTCTTATTCATGTGTTCGGTGTTTGTGGAGCTTTTATGAATCTTATGAAAACCGTTATCTAAGACAACCTACATTCGCAATGGCTTTGAACTGATTATTGTGTTGTTATACAGACCAGTACAATGTTGGACATCAAGCCCAGAGTGAATAGGTTTTTTGTTTATATACAAAAGTCATCAACATTGCTACAAGTAAAAAGCAAGCGTCACCGAAGTTCTAGCTCAATACTAATAATAACAAATGACAGACTGCATTATAGTTTCTTCTAAGACAAGCGTGCCACATCGCCACTTGATTGTTTTCAAGTGAGCTGGTGGCCAAACCTGTCACTTTATCATGATGCTTTCATCTTAACTTGAAAAATACCTGAAATTCTGAAATGAGTTTAACAACAAATAAATCAAAAGTACCCTCACCACCCTACACTGTAGTAACTCCTTCACAGCCTTCTCGCACGTCGCGTCGATACATTTCTAAATAGATAAATAATTAGAAACGGTAATAAATTAACTATGAGCACATAATACCGTCGGTTAAGTTGTCCAACTCGTTAAGATACTTGGTACTTAAGTTGCGCTTAGTTTTTGTTGTCGGGGCGTCACTTACGCATAGTTTTAATACCTTGTATAAACTTTGTAGGCTGTGTAAGTGTACATATACGTATTATGATTGAACAGGCTTAGAGGTACCTGTCATATTGAATTGAATGTCGCGGAGATGTGGCATTTCTATCGATGACTTTTTGGAGGAGGTTAATAACCAGTAGAATTATTTTAGAAAAATCTACCGGTTAGGCGATTCATTACCCACTCAACAAAACCCTAACACCCTGATAACATTACTTGACCGTGTTAAATAACCCGATCAAATAAACCCACAACATGTAACCAATTTAACCCGCAATCGTCAAACATGTAAGACATAACCCTTCACGCCTCCCGCGCGCGTTGCACGCACCCACCACGCACCCGCCACGCACCCGCCACGCGCCTGCCTTGCCATCGCCACGCGACTGCTACGTAACCGACACGCGTTTTCTTGTAATTACGTTTAGATTACGGATGATCGATGTTTAGCAAATTAACGACAGATACTTTTCGTTATCGGTCGATGACTGCGTTGGGGTAAATTTGTTTGATTTGTGGAACGCAAGCTGTCATAGACGGGGGTCTCTGCGTCAGAGCATTGCACTGACTGTTGGACAATATTCTGATTGCTAGCGATCGTACGAGTAAAGGGAACGATCTGATTTTGTCGCACGATGAAAATGATCGTGCACTGACGTACTCCGCCTTAACATTCCTGTCATCAGTTTTGTTGAATTCAAAGACCAATCATGAAAAAAGTGAACCAAAATATTATGTTTGAATATAAAATATTAAAATACAGTACAAAAAATAAAACGTAAAAAATACACATTTACAACAGATCAATTAGACTCAGGGGATCAAATAATATTGTCCCTTTGTTTTGAACATCAAAGCTTTGTTATTGTTTGTTTATTCGCGGACAAACGTTCGACTTTTGAATCAAACTATTCGAATTTGGAACTGTTTATTTTCCCGCGAGCTATGACCGCAAACTGTCAGCTACAGTACACTTGTTATCAGTAGAACTACTCCGTTTATAATCACGGATGTTATAATTTATTGTAGCGTGGAATTCACTCCCCAGACTATTTACATATCTAAATAGATTTTTTTAAAAGTCACCTGTATTATTTTCAATATAAATGTACTGGTAGTCTTAAATATAAAAAAACGTGGTTTTGATGTTCTTACCTATTGACCTAAAAACAAACGTATTTAAATTGTTCACCGAGGGGATGAAGTGACCTATTACCTACAAGGGTAATAGGTCACTTAAGTAGAGTTAGTAACAAATTTGGGCAGCACTTTCTTTCGAGGGATACATTACATAGTGATTTATATATCTGTACAAACGTAAAGACGTACATTCAGCCTCATTGAAAAAAAAATAAGGCACTTTCGAGTAAGTATAGTGTAAATGTTTATAACCTACTTTTGTGAATTAGAATTGAGTCCACATCTTAAATTAAGACCATGCAAGAGTACTTTGCCATATCTACAAAATATATTTCTAGCTATGGAAAACATCATCGCTATTTACTTAAGAGTTACGTGATCATAATTGTTACACTGTGGCACCTCTTCCGTCAAATGAACGCTTTGGTCCTGAACGTACTGTCAAATAATTCGCGATAATATTACCGAACGGATCCTCGCCCCTGTCAGAATGCCCTACATGCATCATTATTGTAGACACATGACGTACTGTCTTAATGTCACTACATGTTAAACTATATACCAGGCGGTTACCACGACCTCAACGAGCATTATTTTTTAATAAAAATGACTTTACTTTTATCACTTTTATTTATTTTTATTGGTGATAGTCAAGCGTTGACCACCAGTTTATATGAAAAACAAGTAAAGATGTGGCCTAAGATGGCCGGTAAATTACTTTAAAACAAAACAAAATATCAAATAAGCGGCATGTCCACATAAATCCGTTGTCAGATCGGAAATTTCCATTGATATTCAATTCGAGCGGGAAAGATCGCCTCGGGACATTGGCCAATTGAATTTGAAAACAGAACATCTCCCCTCTCCCCTCCACCCACCCCCGATGCCCTCAGGTAGGAAGACGATGCGTTTGGAAAAAATATGTTTTGTTTTCTACGTAAATGTCGGGCACCAAGTAACTAGCAGTTTATCAGTTTACATTTATTTTACCTCTTTACAGTGAAACATTAAAATCAGACTTATGCCACTACAAACATTGCCACAAACATATATACACACACATACAGTGCCAGATTTCCCAACAACTACTCGGAGATCTCACTTGCTTCGCGCGCTCGACCAATTAAAATTATTATTTGCCAATGAGGTGCGCCCCCACCTTCTTAATTCGGCCTAATCATAATCACCTGATTGTTTGATACTCGTAAGCATTATGTTTTCTTTATTTCGAACGGCACGCTTAGTCGACGGCCCCGGATAGTGTCAAAGTCAAAGTCAAAGTCAAAATTTCTTTATTCATTAAGATTTTTTAGGATCATTTTGAATCGTCAAATTTACCGCCTGTTCGGAATCGCGACCAGCACACAAGGAGAAAGGCAAGAACCTTGGGCCGGTTAATTTTTTTGATGATCCATTCAACATTTAGATACACAATTTGTAATTATATTCTAAGTAGATACAACAAAAACCTAAATACTTAATCTTAAAACAAATAGTGTTTCTGATAATATGCATAAATCAAGTAGTGAGATGAATGCCGCCATGGCTGTAATCGTTAAAAATAACAGGGTAGGTACACAGTATAGGGTTCATCTGGGTCTTCATCATCTCGACAAAAACTACCTCCTGCTTGACAGCTACGAATCTTTGTTGCAGTCATTTCAATTAAACCGAAAAAATGGTGGCATTTTTGTCATTGCAGAGGATAAAGGTTTTAAAACCACGATTGCAACAGAGATACGTCTGGTTGTTTGCGTACAACGGAATCGTTGGCTCTGCTAAATGCATATAATAAATAACCACCAATAACTCACCTTATTCTGTCGGCATACTAACAATTCTAAAAAAAAATTTGTTTACCGGCATTTAGAGGTAAGATAGAAAGTTCCTCAGTTAGTTGAGAATATCGGGTGAAGTGCGCCTCCGCCTTCGGTCTTATTATAACTCGAAACCAGGTGAGATAAAGGCCAATCGCTTCCCCGTCGAAGTATAAAAAAAAACTAAAATGTACCTCTGTTTCATCGTAGGACCTGTTTAGGTTCACCTGGCTTGAGATATATTGCTCTTCTTTTCCCCTGCCGTATTCCGGTGCCAAGCGGTTCGTCGTTTTCCGTTAGTACGCCAGTAGTATACTGGGGCCGTTCATAATTTGAGTTAATGTCTTCGAAAATGTTATATTACTTGGTCACCAGCACTGCCCTCTGGCCAGCGCGGCCATTTTCCCCGCCATATACATGAGTTTTATTGTTTTTATATTTATTTATCCGGTGTTTTTGCGATATTCGGCCGGCGCGATCTGCGCGCCTTTATGACGTAGCAAAGGACGGATCTAGATACAATAACATTTTATTGATAAGACCTTAACTACCGTAACAGTAAACTTACTTTACTCAACATGGGGCTAGGTGGCGCTGTGTGATATCAATATCCTGTCCAGTCCTATATTGTTTTTATCAATAACTTACCTGTGAAACAGTAAATTATGTTATTTTGCTATTTATTTGAGACACAAATACAGTCGTGCGTTGTGTTTCGGTAAACTAGTCTAGAACCAGGTTGGTAAATTAATGTCTGACCCACAACTTTATCCAAGGGTTGACAAAGCATGTTAGGAATGACAGGTTACTTTATTCAGTTACTCTCATTTTACAGTATATTGAAAGTTACTACTAATAATACTTAATAATAAGCTACTACTACTACTAATTCTACTCTAACCCCGGGTCGTCTTATCCACACATATTCAACGCAGTCAGGTGAAACGAAGGTCCGACTATGATACGTCAGCGCGATTTAGAATAGCTCCCTCTTTTATCGTATCTACACTTTGACCATCTTACACTGTCTCTACTATTACCCAAACTAGATCTTATTACCTTGTGTTAGGGTGATGATGGAAGTAGTGGATATGCTGGCACGCTAGAACGAATCAATTCAATAAGATACACGTTTGATACCGCTATGCTATTCTGCAGATATTACTCAAAATGTCGACATTGTGACACGATTCAATGTTTGCAATACAGTTTGGAAGCTTTTATCTAGATTGTTATGTCTACGAAACTCTGAGACATTTGAAGATTATTACATTAGTACGTTACTTAAGTGTGAAGGATACACCTGTAAGCCACGAAGTATTACTGGTAATTTAATTTTGTGTTACATTTTTTTTTTTTGGATAGGCTAGTTCTTGATATCTAGGCTTGCCTAGGCAAGAGTGAGTTATACGATGGAGCAAGCCTTTAAAGATAACCACTTATGGCTCTATTTTAGACCTAATCCTTATTTACATGTTTGTAATTCAAAATAAATTGTTATAAACACGACTGGACACAAAAATGAAACAGAGGTATTTAGATTTAAGAAGAAAAAATAAAGCATTTTGCAGGAAAAACATGGACAAGGATAGTGAGAGATAGAAGAATGAAGTGGTTGGAGGAGGCCTTCAAACATGGACAAGGATAGTGAGAGATAGAGGAGTGAAGTGGTTGGAGGAGGCCTTCAAACATGGACAAGGATAGTGAGAGATAGAGGAGTGAAGTGGTTGGAGGAGGCCTTCAAACATGGACAAGGATAGTGAGAGATAGAGGAGTGAAGTGGTTGGAGGAGGCAACCATTGTATATATATATATATATATATATATATATATATATATATATATATATATATATATATATATATATATATATATATATATATAGTACCATTGTACAACGTACCATCACTTATTTTTCAATTTTAACCGATTTAAAAAAGGAGGTGGTATACAGACTACTCTGCGAGTTCTGATCAGATATATGTTTTTTTTATCGATGGCAGTGAATTTGGTGAAAATCACTTTGGACCTGGGTACCAATACTCATCAATGGACTCTATAATCATAGTATCTCCGCCAATTAAAGTTCCAATTTGCATAATTCTTTTAATAGATACGTACAGATAATATTTTTTTGCTGGGGGTAGGTTTTTGTTCTGGCCGGACACCAATGAATTCTTGGTGGTAAATCGTGACTAGTACAACTGACTGTGTTTTTTAACCGCCTCTGTGGTCTAGTGGTCAGCCCACCGGTGTCAAATCCAGAGGTACTGGGTTATATCCCCAGGAGAGTACAATATTGTCCTTGGCTTAGTTTGTGGTAGGACTTAGTTTAAGTCCACCTGGCTAGCTACCACCATCTTACGTAAGTCTGTCACCATATCAAAAAAATAAAATAGTTGTGTTCCAGCATTCAGAGATAGCACTTCCTCAGGCAGTTGAAGATGGTTGGTGAAATGAGTTCAAGTGAGCTTCCACTTACGGCGTTATTATAACTAGAAACCAAGTGAGGTGAAGGTCAAGCGCTCACTGGTCGTACAATAAAAAAAAGGTGATGAAATCGTGTTTAAATTGAAAGCCTGAAAAAAGTAGAATATGTTTTGTCAAACAAGAAACTGAATTCACAAAAAACTTTAAAATAACACAATGGGTAAGTTCATTATATTATAGAAGGTGCGGTGCCTACCGGTGTGTAGCGACACTACCCTCCTTGACACTACCCTCCTTGACACTACCCTCCATGCCAACATAAACAACGATCCTGTTATTTGGCTTGGCAAGTTGGCACTAACTTCAAAAGAGATATGATGATAAACCATATCATTATTTTCTAAGTGAAATCAGTTCCATAAAATATTTTTTAAATCTCATTATGAGATATAAAAATGGAGATATTGCAGTGATCCGAAGGCACTAAGGGTGTACAGGTAAGGTAAGTGGTGTTACTTTAATGCTGCGATAGTAGTACTGCGTGAGTAGTGCAAACTGAAACTAGATCATACAATTAAAAATAAAAATTAAATAATTTTATTTTGCAGTTCAAGCAGATTTCACAATAATATAAAGTGACTGATGTCTCCTTTTAATTTAATTTAATTGCCTGTGTCAGAAGACACCACTCTTCCTAAATATGCATATACTTTATATGCTTATTTATATATACTAACTAGTGATAGTAAAACTATAAAGTTAAAACTAAATACAGGAAAAATAAAAATAAGAATAGTATAGTTATGATTCTCATGTATGATACTGTGGTGTGTTTGCGTGTGTGTGTGCGTGTGTATGCATGTTGTGTGTGTGTGTACAATTGGTACTGAGACGCCGTGCGGTTCTGCAGGCATCGCAGACCGCAAGGACGCTAACGCTTGCAGTATGTGCGGTTTGCTGCTACAAGGGGCTACGAGGGTGCTACGAGGGTGCTACGTGGGTGCTACACTGGTGCTACGAGGTCACTAAGGGATGCTAAAAGACAAATCTGAGTAGCAAAAAAGGAAAGCCCTGTCGCTTATTAATTATTTATCTTACTAATATATGCTAATATAAATAAATACCCTGTTGCCTATGTTACCCAATTAAAACTACTTGGTGTGTGTACGTGATATATGAAGTGCAACAAACTGTTTTTATCAGAAGTGAATGCAGGATTTAAGTAAAGGCTAGCAATAGGCCAGCCCAACGAGCCAAGTCGGGTGGTTGACCCTGACCCTGATGCTGGTATCACTGGTGACGCTGAGGCTGGCTCGCGGAGGGACGCCGCACACCATCACCGACAAGCCTCGGGCGTTCGGGCACCGGTCCTGCAACGAACTACTCGGTGAGGTCCGCGATCCGATAGAAGGCCGACTGGAGGCCTGCTTGCGGAAACCATCAAGTAAGAGAGCCCAATGGAACACACGCATGCTCTGCCTTCTGGGAGAGGTCACTCCGTCGTAGACCGGACTCGGCCTTCAGCTCACTCGGTTTCACGTTGTGATGACGACGCAGGTGATAGCTCGCTTCACCTGGAATTCTCAACATTCCAAGGAAGTGGTTATCTTACCTCTAAATACCGGAACGCATTAATTTAGATTTGTTTTTATGGCGACAGACTTAGGTAAGACGGTGGTAGCTAGCCGGACTTGAACAAAGTTCTACCACCAACAAACCAAGCACAACATTGTACAGCCCTGGGGATCGAACCCGGGACCTCTGTGTCTGACACCGGTGGCTGAACCACTAGACCACAGAGGCGATCCTTGCTCTGGCCTAGAGCTAGACATGTCTACATAAATATTGTAATGCAGCTGTATAGTGTCTCGGGGCTTCCGTCTGGTACTGGTCTGGAGCAGTTGAGCTATCGATACAACTTTTGTAACGGTCCTTGGGAAGTCCCGCTTGCTTTCCTAATAAATAGATAGTTGTACCTGTGTCTGCACTTACATGTATGCTACTGCATTACACTAAAAGGTAGTGAATAAATGTTATCTATCTCATATATATAATACAATATCAACAATATTTTTAGGAATATCACTTGAACAATGAACTGAAAAGTAGTTAGTTGGACTTACATTGGAAAAAAAATTTAGGTACTTGTACATTTCTTGTATGTTTGCGTTTGGTAAATTCTGTCATCACTGTTTAACCCCGATGGGGGTTATAAGCTCACTTGAATACCATTTTAATAACTAATCTTACAGATGTGAATACAAAACCATTTTAAAATTAGTTAAGTTAATTAAGCTAACATATAATTTTAAAAAATAATTTATCTATTCTTTTATATTTAATAAATTAAATCTATTCTTTCACATAATTAGGATAATTTTTAATCGTCAACTTTATTATCGTTTTGTAATAGCGAGCAGAGCGGTTACCACAGTCTTTTGCTGACGACAGTTGCTAGCGTAGCCGTTCACAATAGGTACTATAATCACGTACATTAAATGAGCTAGTGTGATCTCATGGTACCTAGGCTCACAGCACACTGGGTGATAGGACAACGCAATGCTCGTTCGTAGCCTGATGATGACGACTGCATCTATTTACTGTAAACGATAGAGTTAACTTGTGAAGCCGGTACTCACTGGCGGGGTACCGTTGCTTACCTCTGCTAGGATCTGGTAGTCGTGCTGCGTCATGTCCACTCCGAATGACCGCGGCGGTCCAAATGTTGTGTCACCTGTGACCCACCAAACCACATGTCACTACTTCTTTAAAGTATGCAGTTTAAACTTTGTAAACGTATTCCGTTATTGAGAGATATGAGAGTGAAGACCTAATTTTTTTCACTTACAACGAACTACCCATTAGGGATCAAACGATACAGCTCTTTAAAGGTGGGACAGACGAGCAGACAGACGGTGTGATGCTATTTTATCTTTATTATAGTTATTGATTTATGTAAATACTTTGGTGGGATGAGTATTTCGCTGTATGTTATTAATAAATCATCATCTCTAGCCTTTCTAGGAGCTATTTTAATCGGTAAATCCATGTTTTAAGCAAATTTCACTTCAAAAACTTTTTTCCATGAATCGATAGAGTGGTTATTTTATATATTGATAAATATTAATCTAACTTACAGCTTATTTTTTGTGGAACAAACCACGCAGCTCAGTTGGTAGTAGCTCCGCCTTCGGCGGCGTAGGCTGTGGGTTCGATCCCTCGTCAGTACAAACCTTTAGTTGACAAGTATAGATGTTTGTTCTATGATTAGGTGTTGTATTGTATTATGTATGTATTAAAAAAGAGCATTAAAGTATTCTATCAATTATCTAGTTCCCAAACAAGCTTTGCTTATTTTTGGGCTAGATGGCGTGTGAAATGAATGTCCTGGTACAATATTTATTAATTTTGCTATTTGATAAATTATAATTACAAAGCTATGAGAAAAGTAGTTTGCAGAAGTTGATATTGAAAACTGATGATGACCTCTGTAATAACTCTTGAATAGTACGTACATCCTGGCCACTCACATTCATAATTTGACATTTAATAAAGTTATTTCATAATACTATCACCAAAATGTAAATGAATACGGCACAGACGGTATCGAAGGAAAATAGAGTCCAGACTTTCAAACTGTTTACATCACTCTCCCGAAAACGAAGATTCTAAAGAAGCACCGAGAAAATTCATGTTACCTTATATCGCCGAGGCTAACCTTAAACCCTAATCTCTGAGGTTTACCTTGAAGCTCCATCGCCGAGGTTGACTTGGAAGCCCTATCTCCGAGGCTGAAAAGAAGCCCTATCTACGAGGCAGACTGAAATCTTACCTAATTGTGTCGCCATAATAACAATTCGTAAAAACAAAATTGTAAATTACGGCATTTAGAGGTAAGATAGCCAGTTCCTCAGTTAGCTGAGGATTCCTGGTGAAGTGCGCCTCCATCTTCGGCCTTATCTCTACTTGTTACCAGGTGAGATGAAGACCAAGCGCTTCCCGTTCGTACAGTTTAAATAAAAAAAGAAGCCGTATCTCCGAGGTCTCCGAAACCTCATCTCTGAGACTGATTGGAAGCCCTACTTCCGAGGCGGGACCTGAGGATCTACTTTGGACCTACTTCCGAGGCTGAACTCTGAGATAAACAGAGACTATAGAAACTGGTCAGAAAGCTGAATAATATCCCGTGAAGTTAACCTCATTCCATCACCTCCACACCGTGCCAGTCATCAGCTCTACTGTCGTCGAGGCTGCGCAATGATATTTTATTTTTATATTAATATATTTATTGTTAAAATGATTTACATTTAAGTCCAAGGCCCCTTTGGCCACCTCAACAGGACAACCATCACACCGCGCCATCTAGCTCAAAACAACAGTACATTCATCACATAGCGCCATCTAGCTCAAAACAACAGTACATTCATCACACAGCGCCATCTAGCCCAAAACAACAGTACATTCATCACACAGCGCCATCTAGCTCAAAACAACAGTACATTCATCACACAGCGCCATCTAGCCCAAAACAACAGTACATTCATCACACAGCGCCATCTAGCTCAAAACAACAGTACATTCATCACACAGCGCCATCTAGCCCAAAACAACAGTACATTCATCACACAGCGCCATCTAGCTCAAAACAATAGTACATTCATCACACAGCGCCATCTAGCCCAAAACAACAGTACATTCATCACACAGCGCCATCTAGCTCAAAACAACAGTACATTCATCACACAGCGCCATCTAGCCCAAAACAACAGTACATTCATCACACAGCGCCATCTAGCTCAAAACAACAGTACATTCATCACACAGCGCCATCTAGCCCAAAACAACAGTACATTCATCACACAGCGCCATCTAGCTCAAAACAATAGTACATTCATCACACAGCGCCATCTAGCCCAAAACCACAGGACATCCATCACACAGTGCCATCTAGCCTAAAACAACAGGACATTCATCACACAGCGCCATCTAGCCCAAAACCACAGGACATCCATCACACAGTGCCATCTAGCCCAAAACAACAGTACATTCATCACACAGCGCCATCTAGCCCAAAACCACAGGACATCCATCACACAGCGCCATCTAGACCAAAACCACAGGACATTCATCACACAGTGCCATCTAGCCCAAAACCACAGGACATCCATCACACCGCGTCATCTAGCCCAAAACAACAGTACATTCATCACACAGTGCCATCTAGCCCAAAACAACAGGACATTCATCACACAGTGCCATCTAGACCAAAACCACAGGACATTCATCACACAGTGCCATCTAGCCCAAAACAACAGGACATTCATCACACAGTGCCATCTAGCCCAAAACCACAGGACATCCATCACACAGTGCCATCTAGCCCAAAACCACAGGACATTCATCACACAGTGCCATCTAGCCCAAAACAACAGGACATCCATCACACAGTGCCATCTAGCCCAAAACCACAGGACATCCATCACACAGCGCCATCTAGACCAAAACCACAGGACATTCATCACACAGTGCCATCTAGCCCAAAACAACAGGACATTCATCACACAGTGCCATCTAGACCAAAACCACAGGACATTCATCACACAGTGCCATCTAGCCCAAAACAACAGGACATCCATCACACAGTGCCATCTAGCCCAAAACCACAGGACATCCATCACACAGCGCCATCTAGACCAAAACCACAGGACATTCATCACACAGTGCCATCTAGCCCAAAACAACAGGAAATTCATCACACAGTGCCATCTAGCCCAAAACAACAGGACATTCATCACACAGTGCCATCTAGCCCAAAACCACAGGACATCCATCACACAGTGCCATCTAGCCCAAAACAACAGGACATTCATCACACAGTGCCATCTAGACCAAAACCACAGGACATCCATCACACAGTGCCATCTAGCCCAAAACAACAGGACATTCATCACACAGTGCCATCTAGCCCAAAACAACAGTACATTCATCACACAGTGCCATCTAGCCCAAAACAACAGGACATTCATCACACAGTGCCATCTAGCCCAAAACAACAGGACATTCATCACACAGTGCCATCTAGCCCAAAACAACAGGACATTCATCACACAGTGCCATCTAGCCCAAAACCACAGGACATCCATCACACAGCGCCATCTAGACCAAAACCACAGGACATTCATCACACAAAGCCATCTAGCCCAAAACAACAGGACATTCATCACACAGTGCCATCTAGCCCAAAACCACAGGACATCCATCACACAGCGCCATCTAGACCAAAACCACAGGACATTCATCACACAGTGCCATCTAGCCCAAAACAACAGGACATTCATCACACAGTGCCATCTAGCCCAAAACAACAGGACATTCATCACACAGTGCCATCTAGCCCAAAACAACAGGACATTCATCACACAGTGCCATCTAGCCCAAAACCACAGGACATCCATCACACAGTGCCATCTAGCCCAAAACAACAGGACATTCATCACACTGCGCCATCTAGCCCAAAACAACAGGACATTCATGACACCGCGCCATCTAGCCCAAAACAACAGGACATTCATGACACCGCGCCATCTAGCTCAAAACAACAGGACATTCATCACACAGTGCCATCTAGCCCAAAACAACAGTACATTCATCACACAGTGCCATCTAGCCCAAAACAACAGGACATTCATCACACCGCGCCATCTAGCCCAAAACAACAGGACATTCATCACACAGCGTCATCTAGACCAAAACAACAGGACATTCATCACACAGCGCCATCTAGACCAAAACAACAGGACATTCATCACACAGCGCCATCTAGACCAAAACAACAGGACATTCATCACACAGCGCCATCTAGACCAAAACAACAGGACATTCATCACACAGCGCCATCCAGCCCAAAACAAAGCAAAACTTGCTTGAGATGTGGGATATTATATAAGTCCTCCTGCCCCCTCAGCACGGGCTGGGGATAAAAAAATTGTCCCCTGTTTTTATCCACCTTCGAGAGATAATAGTCATTTGTTATACAAGAGTGCAAAGTTGCTTTTTAACCGCGTATTCAATTTTGATGACCGAGCAAGCGAAGGATTCTGTCTGAATTAGAATCCTGAGCGTTAGCGAGGGAATCAAAAGAGCACGAGGTGAAAAATCTTTGCACTCGTAACTTTTCATTCCACCTCAGCGAGGAAATGACTAAATGCAAAAAAAAACGTTTACAATCACTAGATAGGTACTTTTATTTCAGTTTAGGTATTAACTACTAAGTTCATTATGACAGGTAAGTATTACAGAATAATCTTTAAATTATAACAAAATAATACTAAGGTATAATTAAGAAAATTTGAAAGTAACGTTGCTAAAGTTATTTAAATTGAGTGTAATATTTTTGTTTGGTACTGTAATATTGGTGTTAGTCACTTGTGTGCTGTTTTTCGGTAAACTATCTGTCATACTTAATAGTTGTACCGATTCATCGGATTCCCTTGGCGTAAATGTTGGCATGAGAGGGCGATGGTTAGGTGTTTAGTAATGGCTCATTTTTGATGTAGAAGGGTCAGTCCAAGGATCTGACTGAGGCTCTTTCAGTGTAATGGCTGCTACGATGCCTTTACAAGTAATACGCCCAAAACAACAGGACATCCATCACACAGTGCCATCTAGCCCAAAACCACAGGACATCCATCACACAGCGCCATCTAGACCAAAACCACAGGACATTCATCACACAGTGCCATCTAGCCCAAAACAACAGGAAATTCATCACACAGTGCCATCTAGCCCAAAACAACAGGACATTCATCACACAGTGCCATCTAGCCCAAAACCACAGGACATCCATCACACAGTGCCATCTAGCCCAAAACAACAGGACATTCATCACACAGTGCCATCTAGACCAAAACCACAGGACATCCATCACACAGTGCCATCTAGCCCAAAACAACAGGACATTCATCACACAGTGCCATCTAGCCCAAAACAACAGTACATTCATCACACAGTGCCATCTAGCCCAAAACAACAGGACATTCATCACACAGTGCCATCTAGCCCAAAACAACAGGACATTCATCACACAGTGCCATCTAGCCCAAAACAACAGGACATTCATCACACAGTGCCATCTAGCCCAAAACCACAGGACATCCATCACACAGCGCCATCTAGACCAAAACCACAGGACATTCATCACACAAAGCCATCTAGCCCAAAACAACAGGACATTCATCACACAGTGCCATCTAGCCCAAAACCACAGGACATCCATCACACAGCGCCATCTAGACCAAAACCACAGGACATTCATCACACAGTGCCATCTAGCCCAAAACAACAGGACATTCATCACACAGTGCCATCTAGCCCAAAACAACAGGACATTCATCACACAGTGCCATCTAGCCCAAAACAACAGGACATTCATCACACAGTGCCATCTAGCCCAAAACCACAGGACATCCATCACACAGTGCCATCTAGCCCAAAACAACAGGACATTCATCACACTGCGCCATCTAGCCCAAAACAACAGGACATTCATGACACCGCGCCATCTAGCCCAAAACAACAGGACATTCATGACACCGCGCCATCTAGCCCAAAACAACAGGACATTCATCACACAGTGCCATCTAGCCCAAAACAACAGTACATTCATCACACAGTGCCATCTAGCCCAAAACAACAGGACATTCATCACACCGCGCCATCTAGCCCAAAACAACAGGACATTCATCACACAGCGTCATCTAGACCAAAACAACAGGACATTCATCACACAGCGCCATCTAGACCAAAACAACAGGACATTCATCACACAGCGCCATCTAGACCAAAACAACAGGACATTCATCACACAGCGCCATCTAGACCAAAACAACAGGACATTCATCACACAGCGCCATCCAGCCCAAAACAAAGCAAAACTTGCTTGAGATGTGGGATATTATATAAGTCCTCCTGCCCCCTCAGCACGGGCTGGGGATAAAAAAATTGTCCCCTGTTTTTATCCACCTTCGAGAGATAATAGTCATTTGTTATACAAGAGTGCAAAGTTGCTTTTTAACCGCGTATTCAATTTTGATGACCGAGCAAGCGAAGGATTCTGTCTGAATTAGAATCCTGAGCGTTAGCGAGGGAATCAAAAGAGCACGAGGTGAAAAATCTTTGCACTCGTAACTTTTCATTCCACCTCAGCGAGGAAATGACTAAATGCAAAAAAAAACGTTTACAATCACTAGATAGGTACTTTTATTTCAGTTTAGGTATTAACTACTAAGTTCATTATGACAGGTAAGTATTACAGAATAATCTTTAAATTATAACAAAATAATACTAAGGTATAATTAAGAAAATTTGAAAGTAACGTTGCTAAAGTTATTTAAATTGAGTGTAATATTTTTGTTTGGTACTGTAATATTGGTGTTAGTCACTTGTGTGCTGTTTTTCGGTAAACTATCTGTCATACTTAATAGTTGTACCGATTCATCGGATTCCCTTGGCGTAAATGTTGGCATGAGAGGGCGATGGTTAGGTGTTTAGTAATGGCTCATTTTTGATGTAGAAGGGTCAGTCCAAGGATCTGACTGAGGCTCTTTCAGTGTAATGGCTGCTACGATGCCTTTACAAGTAATACGCCCAAAACAACAGGACATCCATCACACAGTGCCATCTAGCCCAAAACCACAGGACATCCATCACACAGCGCCATCTAGACCAAAACCACAGGACATTCATCACACAGTGCCATCTAGCCCAAAACAACAGGAAATTCATCACACAGTGCCATCTAGCCCAAAACAACAGGACATTCATCACACAGTGCCATCTAGCCCAAAACCACAGGACATCCATCACACAGTGCCATCTAGCCCAAAACAACAGGACATTCATCACACAGTGCCATCTAGACCAAAACCACAGGACATCCATCACACAGTGCCATCTAGCCCAAAACAACAGGACATTCATCACACAGTGCCATCTAGCCCAAAACAACAGTACATTCATCACACAGTGCCATCTAGCCCAAAACAACAGGACATTCATCACACAGTGCCATCTAGCCCAAAACAACAGGACATTCATCACACAGTGCCATCTAGCCCAAAACAACAGGACATTCATCACACAGTGCCATCTAGCCCAAAACCACAGGACATCCATCACACAGCGCCATCTAGACCAAAACCACAGGACATTCATCACACAAAGCCATCTAGCCCAAAACAACAGGACATTCATCACACAGTGCCATCTAGCCCAAAACCACAGGACATCCATCACACAGCGCCATCTAGACCAAAACCACAGGACATTCATCACACAGTGCCATCTAGCCCAAAACAACAGGACATTCATCACACAGTGCCATCTAGCCCAAAACAACAGGACATTCATCACACAGTGCCATCTAGCCCAAAACAACAGGACATTCATCACACAGTGCCATCTAGCCCAAAACCACAGGACATCCATCACACAGTGCCATCTAGCCCAAAACAACAGGACATTCATCACACTGCGCCATCTAGCCCAAAACAACAGGACATTCATGACACCGCGCCATCTAGCCCAAAACAACAGGACATTCATGACACCGCGCCATCTAGCCCAAAACAACAGGACATTCATCACACAGTGCCATCTAGCCCAAAACAACAGTACATTCATCACACAGTGCCATCTAGCCCAAAACAACAGGACATTCATCACACCGCGCCATCTAGCCCAAAACAACAGGACATTCATCACACAGCGTCATCTAGACCAAAACAACAGGACATTCATCACACAGCGCCATCTAGACCAAAACAACAGGACATTCATCACACAGCGCCATCTAGACCAAAACAACAGGACATTCATCACACAGCGCCATCTAGACCAAAACAACAGGACATTCATCACACAGCGCCATCCAGCCCAAAACAAAGCAAAACTTGCTTGAGATGTGGGATATTATATAAGTCCTCCTGCCCCCTCAGCACGGGCTGGGGATAAAAAAATTGTCCCCTGTTTTTATCCACCTTCGAGAGATAATAGTCATTTGTTATACAAGAGTGCAAAGTTGCTTTTTAACCGCGTATTCAATTTTGATGACCGAGCAAGCGAAGGATTCTGTCTGAATTAGAATCCTGAGCGTTAGCGAGGGAATCAAAAGAGCACGAGGTGAAAAATCTTTGCACTCGTAACTTTTCATTCCACCTCAGCGAGGAAATGACTAAATGCAAAAAAAAACGTTTACAATCACTAGATAGGTACTTTTATTTCAGTTTAGGTATTAACTACTAAGTTCATTATGACAGGTAAGTATTACAGAATAATCTTTAAATTATAACAAAATAATACTAAGGTATAATTAAGAAAATTTGAAAGTAACGTTGCTAAAGTTATTTAAATTGAGTGTAATATTTTTGTTTGGTACTGTAATATTGGTGTTAGTCACTTGTGTGCTGTTTTTCGGTAAACTATCTGTCATACTTAATAGTTGTACCGATTCATCGGATTCCCTTGGCGTAAATGTTGGCATGAGAGGGCGATGGTTAGGTGTTTAGTAATGGCTCATTTTTGATGTAGAAGGGTCAGTCCAAGGATCTGACTGAGGCTCTTTCAGTGTAATGGCTGCTACGATGCCTTTACAAGTAATACACCAAGAAGGTTCCGATTTCGAGTTTTTAACAAATTAGAAAAGGTTGTATGATGAATTCGGCACCATGGAGGTAGAAGTAAATAGGTTTATTGATGTTTTGAATTCACAAACTTAGTGCACACGATGTTCTAAATTCAATTTTACTTTAACCTCTAGCGGATAAAAACGGCTTTTGCACTCAGATATCGAATAGTAAAAATACTCTTTCCGAGATGGTGGGATGAAAATTATTTTCTCTACCATGTAGAGCACGGCAACAGAGGAGAAGAAAAAATTATTCCCTTTTGACATTTGTGGTGGAAATATGTCCTCGTATCAAAGCATGGACTATGCCTACCGTGGATAAAAATAGTCCCCGTTTGACATAAGATAGAGAGAGGCTATCCACGATCCTATGAGCTGGGGATTAATTATTATTTCACGAAAATAAAGTAAGTATATTAGTATTATATCCGTAATCTAGTTCCCATATTACAAGCTTTGCTTAGTTTGGGACTAGATGGTGCTGTGTAAAATTAATGTCCTATAATATTTATTTATTTATTTGAGTAAGGAGCTTAATAGCGCGTTGAAACCGATTAATACTTGGGATGGTTTGCCGGTGCATGTAAAGGTGTAGTACCTACCTACCTACCTAGTATTATAACAATTTGTTTAATTGTTAAATTCTAACCTAATTCGTTCCAACTCTTAGTATAATACTAAGCAAATATCTAAGCCAAGTTAGTGGTGCTATCGTTAAAATGTATGTAACTGATTTGGTTGTTTAAATATTGCTTCATTTGATTATACTAGACTCATGCCAAAGTGGATTATTTTTCCGGGAACGGAGAGTGCAAAGCAGAAGATATCTCATGGATTCCAACAAAAGCATGGTCTTCCTGATATAGGTAATCGGCGCTATTGACTACACCCATGTCGACATATTTCCTCCGCCTTAAGTATTAATAAAAATTACCACATAATACTCGTAATACATACATACTATTACTGAATCGAATTCATTGAATTCCTGATCAGTAACATCAACATCGCCAAAACCAAAACAAAGAAGTTGAAGTCAATAATACAAAGACTAAGAACTAAGAAGCAGCACTACTAAAATAAAATGTCGCTTTCATGCTAAGAAACTCACATCAATAGCATCATTTTAAATTAGACGTATGATAAAATTAATTGATGATAAAGCAAATGAACGTACGATTATTCAAAATTGAGTGAATGTAATGACATTTTTATTTAATTTTCTTTGTATGGCAACAACGACGGAGAGAAAGGGTTTCTCCACCGTGGATAGAATTTCCCCAGTCTAGCCCGTGCTCGGAGTAGACAATTTTGTCTCAGGGGAATAGATTTTTATCCTTTCCCCGGGGAGACTTGTCTCCAGTCCATGCTAAGCCTGATGGCTAGCTACCACTATCTTACCTAATTCTTAGAGGTAAGATGGCCAGTTCCTCAGTTGGTTGAGGATTCCGGGTGAAGTGCGCCTCCACCTTCGGCCTTATCTCAACTAGGTGAGATGGAGGACAAGCACTTCCCCGTCGTACAATAAAAAAAAAATGTTACCTCTTAATGCAGAGCATCAAAATTAGTTTTTTTGTGCTCTGCTCAGGCTTCACACTACAAGTTCGAAGCCTGAGATAAGATGGTGGATCCTATTCCTAGCCAGGTGAATGTAAAGCAAGCTCCACCACCAACTTAACCAAGAACCTTCAGACCTCTGGGTCTGATACCGGTGGGCGAACCACTGAACCAGAGGCGATAACGAGCATACAAACTGAATACAATCTGTTAATTTTGCAAGAATCGTAGGTTTTAATGTTTACTTACCAGTTTGTTCAGTGACGCAAACTGCTGCAGCCAGGCTGAGGACTGCGCCAATGAGGAGAGGGGTCCTGAAGTCCATGGCGGGGGTCGGGACTGAACACCAGCCCTTGCTTTATACTCTAACGTTAATCCACCGTGCACTCATCATATTCCAGTTAATTGAAACATGGTATCGACCCGTTCCGATATAATCAAGTGTAAGTTATTTCAATATCCACAGAACATGTTCGTGGATAGCGCCTCACTTTCCACGATTATGACCAACGTTTGTAACAATCGTTCATTGACTACGCGTAACGATTATAAACTATTAGTACAGATGGTGAGATAAGTAGGTAGTACCTACTGACTGGAAAAGCAGACTTTAGAAATAAAAAAAGAATTTGATTCAACAGAGGCCCGCCATTTTTTTCACGAAAAAAATAATAAACAGAATACTTATGAAGTATAATATAAACAAAGTGAATACACACGAAACGGTCCACCCACTTATATCCTATTGACAATCAATATATACTGATAAATATGAGCATTATCGTTCAGGCCATTGCCTGAATGATAATGCTCATATAATAATACAACGAATAATACAAAGTGGCAGTCACAGCTATTATTGTTTATAGAAAACCAATTATGCCCAAAATAATAATGTAAATATTTAATTAAATCTAAAGATAATCAGATAGATATATAAATGTAACTTAGCTTCCCTTATCTATGGCGGCCGCCATATTGGTATATATATTTTTTTATATAGGTAATATTGACATTGCCATTACAGTATAAAACCAAGGCGACAAATAAATACATCAAACAATTACACAGAACAAGCTAAAACAGTTTCCATAACAATCAATTGGTCCTACTTAAAAATAACATGAGAGTTTCTGTGTATTTCGTCAACGTAATAAGTATTGAAAATATCAACGTCATCGGCTATGTTAAGACAGTTAATTGTAGGAAGGGCCCGCGTAAACGCGGAACGCGTGACCCAGGATGTTATTTTTCGACCTAGGGATAGGAAGTACCCTAGGTCAATTCATTGAAGGAAGTTCTACTGTCGAGTTGTGGTAGGTACGAAACGTTTAAGAGATCCAGCAACAGGCCAAACTATCTCCCAGGGGAAACTTGAATATCTCCGTAACCATAGTCTGCACAAATTTTATTTTAGCATACACATTTACCTCGCGTTGAATTCTTACTGATGACGTCTTTTTTTTCATGTTTCTGATTTCAGCTTATTGTTAGTGTTCATCGAAATAAGCATCATTTATCTTCATAAAAAGACAAAAATGTGGAAATATTCGTCTATAATTACCAACCAAAAACCAGGCTATCCACCTAGTTGGTCGTTTCGTATTTTTAGGGTTCGTACCTCAAAAGGAAAATACGGAACACTTATAGGATCACTTTGTTGTCCGTCTGTCTGTCTGTCTGTCAAGACCCTTTTTCTCAGGAACACGTGAAGGTATCAAGCTGAAATTAATATCAAATACTGAAGTTTACTGTCCCTTGAAGCTGTGAAAAAATCAAACTTCTAAGCCAACGCAATCAAAAGAAACAACAATTTAAGTCGCATATTTTGAAACTCGCAACTACTCAATCGCAAGGGAATCAAACCCTAAAGCATACTTCCTACCTTCCAGTCGACCTACAATCTTGAAATGTGTCATGAAACAACGCTATGAAGCACACATAAATTATACATGTAAAAAACACTTTTTTTTTATTAATTAGAAACGATAAAGAGACCTTTGTCTTTAATTTATGCTCCTCCAGCTTTCCACATTGTAATGTTATGGATTTCATTTAGCAATAAAAATACCATAACTTTTACTTGACGACACTGTGTTACTGTTTCATGGTAAGTCGTGGAAACAAGTAGAATTATGGCTAATAAGGGCCTCGCCTCATTTTTTTCTTGGTGGAGTAAGAATTTGCTGACTGTTAATACGCAGAAAACTAAATTTCAAAGTTTCTGTACAAGCAATAACACGCAACCGAAACATTCAATCCAGCTAAAATAATCATAACATATCCCGTTCTACTCTAAATACAAAAACATGTAATGCCCTAGTCTCCAACACACTGATAACAATAAATACCTATCTGTATATGTGTTATGCTCGACAAACACTCAAAATGAGATAAGCATATTCATAGTGTATCAGGACGAATAAGAAATTACGTGCTAATCATTTAGACATTTCTTGAATTTTAAGTCTATAACTAAAGTATATTACTGTCTCGCACAATCAATTCTCACAAACTGTAATACTGCCTGGGGGAGCCTCAGCTAAAACGTTTCTCCTGACATTAGAAAGTTTAGAACGAGCCCTTTTAAAAGTCATGACATTCAAGCCGAGACGTTTTTCTACTGACACAATATACAAAGAATGCTCAGTTACACAGCTTTTGTATAAATCAGTAGTCACCAGACAGGATTCCCTAGTAACCAAATAAATACTAGACAAATATAATCGAAAAGACAAACTTTTTGAAGGCCAAAGTTATAAAACAATGTTTGGAGCAAAATGACAAAGACAAGCCTCATAGCTCAGTCGGTAGTAACTCTGCCCTCGGCGCTGTAGGCTGTGGGTTCGATTCCCACCCAGGACAAACATTTGTGTGATGAATATAGATATTTGTTCTGTGTTTGGGTGTTGTATCGTATAGTTCGTATGTATTTACAAAAAGTATTTAAGTATTCTATCCGTAATCTAGTTCCCATATTACAAGCTATGCTTAGTTTGGGGCTAGATGGCGCTGTGTAAAATTAATGTCCTGTAATATTTATTTATTATTTATTAAAAAAATCATTTAATGTTATAGGGCCACGGCTGTACAACATAATTAGCATCCACGCTACCATTGTGACAGTCAGTCAATATAAACTAAAACTGATCCTAACAAATTATCTACAAAAGCTAGACTACAATGACACAGAAAAGCTTATAGTAACTTTAATACAATTTCACACAAAATCTAAAACCATGTACTTTTCATTCACTGCACTAAACATTCAATGACTCACACTTAGGTACAGTACACTGTACACATATTACATACATACCATTACAATTATACACACCATTACAATTATATACACCACACTCCACACATACTTCACCAATCACCATACATATTATGCATACCCACGTGGCATTATTAATTTGTTTGCTTACGATATTTTGATTTATTTTTCATTTTTATTACTGAAAGAGTTTTATTTTAGCAGCAGCTCTTATCGAGCAGTCTCTACCTACCTCGTTATTGGCCAGAGGTTATTTCTTGTAGACCTTAAGTCATCACCGTCAGGTTACTCTGGGTAACCAAACCTACCTACACGGTACTGAAGCAGTTTTAAGTCAATTTGCCATTAAGACAATTATTGCATGAATTTCTAATAACTAGTACTGAACGGGAATTAGTATGATCTTTGTATACATTTGCGTGTCTATCAGACGGCGAGTCACGGCTGTTCTTATTATTATTACTTTGGTGCTGTTTCAGCTTAAGAATCCAATTCCCATTACAAGAACTTAAATGTTACAGGACAAGACATTCATTTCACACAACGCCAACAAACTGAAAAACTTGTAGTTAATAGGAACTATAAATACGAATAGAATATATAGGTAGGTACTGATAAATATTTTGTATTTACATACATGCCTATATCATACAAATTTTGGTCCATTTTGGGAATGGGAATCAAATCCACAGCCTCAAGCAGAACTAGAACCGAGTAAGCTGTAAGGCTTGTTACCGAGACTAAGATGCGCACGGAAGCATCCACCTACGAACCAACATTACACCTGGAAACGGAATATCATTTTGTGACTCCACCCCCCAGTTTGGAAGGAAGCTCTTTAAGAGCTTCTTTTGAGACTACAAGGTACCGCCCGTTACCATCCACAGTTTATACTATGGATATACTATAGTACTATAGTAGTATATTATAGTATTTTAAAAGGGATTATACTTATTTTATTTTTTGCGGTTTCTGCTTATTTTTAGACGACTCTGAACAAAATTTTATTTTATTAAAATCATGAATAAAAGATCAAAGATAGTTGTATAAGGGCTTAATTTTATTTGAGAGGTAAATAAACAAAAAATCAAAATGAAAAAGTTCAAAGCGATGTAATTATGTTATAACATAATAACATCGCTTTGAACTTTACAACAGAATCAATAACATTAACAAAACATAACAAGAAGGTAAGTTATAAGCGCGCTAGTGAATTGTAATCTGAGAGTTTTTGTCTGGGAATGTGTAATTCCCAGATAAAAACTCTTACCTTCCTTGCCATTATATTTTCATTAATTATTTATGCATAAATTTCTAAAAGAATCAGCACCACACCTTGATATGGTACGTAGATGGCGGAACAGCGACGCGGACTACGAAGTAGTTAATTCCGTTGTCGCTGACCGTGTCGATCTCAGGCGCCGAGAGACCAGCGCACACTTCCACGGACAGGCCTCGGGGAAGCGAGCACACGTCCTGCAAACAATCATTGTTTAAAGTCGTGCCGCACGCGCGTTGTGCACAGCACAACGCTATCGTTTGCTTTGAAAAACACCGCTCCGACAACAAAACATGGCGATATGCGAACAGCGCGCCTCACCACGCTCCAAAACACAAGTATACGGCCTCCAGTGACCGGTCATCTCCGGTGCCATTACAAAGGTCCAACCTGAGGTACCCACAGCCCACGACCATCCCGCACCATCCGCACCATCCGCAGGTGACTCGAGGCTCCTGCTAGGTGTCGGCATAGGTTGCAGAGAGTAGTCCTAGACCCGGCCGATGGAATCACTGGCTTTCGGTAGTCGTTACTGATGAGGACCTGTCACCTTGACCTTGCTTACGACAGCCGATAAAGGAGACAGATGGCTCCAGGCCGTAGATCTCATCATTGCTCTGGCCTGAGCTAGACAAGCTAGAGGTCATGAGCTAACCCATCATCTATAAAATAAGTCATTGATCGAGTGAGCGAAGCGAACGAGATCTCAGAGATATGTTAGGCAATTCCTATGTACTTACTCTTTTTACCCGACTAGGAAGAAGCAAAGGAATGTTATGACTTTTAATGGTATAATATATAATACATGCAATTAGGATAAGAATAAGAATAACATAGTTAGGTAACGTATTTATGCACTATAAATAAAATATTGAAGATATATATACACAGTCAGGTCATAAGTATTGTCACACAGTAAAAACTTTTCTTTTAGAATGCTGGCCACAAAAAAGTTTATTGAATTCGAATTTAGAATTGTTCATGAAAATAATAATGTATACTATTTAGAATTTTACTCATTTTTAAATATGGAGTGGACGCTTAAAGAAGACCGTGTTGCAGTTATTGCGTTGCATCGTTGCGGTTACGCGCCAATTAAAATTTTTGACATACTGAAAAATTTGAATATAACCAAAAGATTCGTTTATCGTACCATCAAACGATACAATGAAGACTCTAGTGTAGATGACAGGTCAAGAAGTGGTCGCCCTCGGTCTGTTAGGACTCCAGCAGTGATAAAAGCTGTGAAGGCGCGAATTCAAAGAAATCCCAAACGTAAGCAGAAATTGTTGGCCCTTCAGATGGGGTTAAGCAGAACCACGGTGAAAAGGGTGTAAAATGAAGACTTAGGGCTTCGGGCATATCGAAGAAAAACAGGACATCGTTTAAATGCTCGTCTAATGGACCTGAGACTGAAGAGATGCCGCGCTTTGTTGAAGCGGTACGCGGGAAAAAAATATCGGGAAATTCTTTTTTCGGATGAAAAAAAAATTACCGTAGAAGAGAGCTACAACAAACAAAATGATAAGGTGTACGCACACAGTAGTGAAGAAGCGAGCAACCGTATTCCGCGTGTCCAACGAGGTCATTTTACATCCTCGCTCATTGGTATGGTTGGGAGTTTCTTATTGGGGCTTAACAGAGGTACATTTTTGTGAGAAAGGTGTAAAAACGAATGCATTTGTGTATCAAAATACAGTCCTAACGAACCTCGTGGAACCTGTTTCTCATACCATGTTCAATAACAGGCACTGGGTATTCCAACAAGATTCGGCGCCAGCTCATAGAGCGAAGAGCACACAGGTATGGCTGGCGGCGCGTGAAATCGACTTCATCCGGCACGAAGACTGGCCCTCCTCCAGTCCAGATTTGAGTCCGTTAGATTACAAGATATGGCAACACTTGGAGAAAAAGGCGTGCTCAAAGCCTCATCCCAATTTGGAGTCACTCAAGACATCCTTGATTAAGGCAGCCGCCGATATTGACATGGACCTCGTTCGTGCTGCGATAGACGACTGGCCGCGCAGATTGAAGGCCTGTATTCAAAATCACGGATGTCATTTTGAATAAACTTTATTGTCATAAAAATCTATGTTTCGTTAAGTTCATTTTGGTATATAAATGGTTACATAATGAATAAACTTGTTTCAATTATTTTATATTAAACTTGTGACAGAATTTATGACCTGACTGTGTATGATGACCTCTAAACTAAGTTGAAAACTTAAATGGTATTTGTATGCTCCCTTTATACTAAACAACAAATCAGAATCAGACAAATGAGGTAACTTCCACTGGAAGTCGCTGGATCTGGATCTGGATCGTCCACTGGTACTCATGGGCTACGAGTGTGTACCCACGTCTACACGTGGCGTGACATTCTATTGAATATATTCGTCCTCCAGCTAGGCGAAACCAAGACATGAACAAAAATATATTTTTATGTGTTGATTATCAAATGAAAGAGCATAAATAGCATATTTCAAATATTTATATATATTGATATCTGATGCGCGCGGCTTTGCTTAGGTTAGGTTCTTGAGAATTAGAAATTATTTCGAAAATAGAGAATAATTTATTATTTCATACTTTTTAGAGCGTTTGGTACCGGGTTTTAGTTTTTAAACTCACTTTTTACTAGTGACACCTAAGTAATAATAATTTAATCACGATTTTATCACTTGTACCTACTAGGTGGGCACAGTTTACCACCAAAACTCATTGGTGTCGAGCCGGAATCGAACCCACGATAACCTAGTAAATGGAAAACTATCATAACACTCATACTTTAGTATATCATACCGTACCTAGTCAAATAAAAAAAGGATCATGCAAAAGGACTTCAATTGGCGGAGAAATCTATGATTTGCTTTTGTCCGTTGAGTAGCTTAGGTCCTCAGGTCCTGAGACCTTCATCATTATAATGGGACTAATTGCAGACTGACTTCCATTAATAAAAAAAATACGCAATTCAGAATCTTTCTGAATCTTCTCCTTTTTCTGAAGTCGGTTGAAAATAGCCCGACCTGTCAGCAGCTGCAACGTAATAGTTCTAGAAAAAGTACCTACTATGAACTCGTTGGCCTCACCGAAGTCTCTGAGAAACCATTCCACGGACGAGTTCCTCAATCCCATGGGTATGAGGATGGAGCTGATTGCCCTTTTGTCAGTACTTTACCTGTCCTGTCAAAATGTACTCGTGTTGTGGGAATTCTCCGGATAGCAACCGGTGCGCGGGTCCACTGGTGTCACCTGTGCCCAACAACATTAGTTATAGTAGTAGTAGTAGTAGTAGTAGTAGTAGTAGTAGTAATAGTAGTAGTAGGGCTGATCACCGAAACGGCAAAAACTCTAAAAATTTAGAAATAATTATGTACTACCGGGGATCTTATACTCGGTTCACATCAGCAATGTAAGTGTACTAACTTACTAACCGACCTAAACTAACCGTTTTTATCAACATATGAAAACCCATCCAGTGCCTAGCCCGCCCGTCGCCCGTCGCCCGACGGTGGGCAAAAGTATTTAACACACCTGCCGAGACCGCCAATGGGCGGTCGGACTACCTTTAGGATCAGAAAGTTGAATTCTCATAAAGTTGAATTCCCTAAATGTATCATTTCCCAGAATAGGTTAGCCAAATAACATCAAAACTTATTAAGATTATGTCTAATGATGTATCTTATTACAATGAGTTCGCCACTAAATTTGCCTGCGGATATCTAAGGTATTGTAAAAACACTTTTGACCTTTCATGTCAATTCCTCCCATGGGCTGGCAAGACTCTTAGTTAGAATTCACAAACTGTTTTATATTTTTAATAAAAACTATAATACCTACTGTGGAAGAGAAATAAATGTTCTAGTATCAGTAGTTCGCTTATTAGTCCGGTTGACCTATTTGCATATGATTGTTTTAGGTGTTCTTCCCCTAGCTAGGCGATAGTTTTAACCGCCTCTGTGGTCTAGTGGTTCAACCCACCGATTTCAGATCCAGAGGTCCCAGGTTCGATCCTAAGGGGGAGCAACATTGTGCTTGGTTTGGTTGGTGGTAGGATTTTCTTTAAATCCGCCTGGCTAGCTACCACCATCTTACCTAATGCTGTCGCCATAATAACAATTCTTAAGAAAATGTTGTGTTCCGGCATATAGAGGTAAGATAGCCAGTTCTTCAGTTTGTTGAGGATTCCGGGTGAAGTGCACCTTCGCCTTATCTCAACTCAATGTAACCAGGTGAGATGAAGGCCAAGCAAATTAAAAAATCCTAAATTCAAACTCTCCTGATCCGAAGGTCTAAATAGCTAAATGTAAACGGGAGAGAGGGGAGAGCCTTATAGTTTTTGAGAAATATGAAGTTTTGAGGTTACGTTGACCTTATGTGGACATTATTTGTGATATTTGTCAATATTTATTTAGAATATAAAGCATTTCTGGGTAAATAAAACAAAATCTAACAACCTACTGATATACTCTGCCGTAAGATTCGTATAGTTTCCAACCCTTTTCTAATGGCCCGAATTTACTAGTAACTTAAAATAAAATGGCGTCATAATTTACGTTTAGTTACCTACTGTAATTTCAATAATTTATTTCTAAAAACTATAACATATTGATCATTTGCATGTAGTCTTCTAATATAAAAATATATGAATCTCGAACTCGACTGTCCATAATACTAAAGTTTATCTGGCTACAGACTTAATAAGTACCTACAACCTTAATTGACTGGCGTCCCAGCTCAGTTGGTAGAAACTGCCTTTCGCGTTGTAGGCTGTGGGTTCAATTCCCACCCTTTTAGATTGAGCCTATGTCGTAGATTCATCAAAGAAAGAAGGGAGGTGGAATTTTGTTACTAATTATCGTAATCATTGAATACCAGAAATTTACAACAATAAGTAAACAGTTTTTTTTTTTTTTACAAAGTTAAAGTAATATAGGTTTAAATTTACCTACTTGTACATAAATTCAAGAAGAAAAAAAATATATACAAAAGGTAGGTACTATTGACTTTTAGACATGAAAAACTGCTCACGTCTAAATCTACAGCCTCATGCCGAAAACGCCGAAGGGCGGGCAAAAACACTTGACGATTTACCGGGCCTGCCGATGGGTGGGCAAAGTATCAACATAAGGCGGCATGCGAGTGAGATCATTAGTTTTTAGGCAATGAATGGGTTAAGTAGCTACATACCAACATTTCCAAAGCTACAGTCAGCGGCAGCCAGGCTGAGGAAGACGCTGATGAGAGGAATGATCCTGAGGTCCATCGTGAGGAGGGATTGTAGATTGCAGAGCAGTACAGCGAAGCACGCACTTTATACTCCCACGTAATCCACCGTGCACAAGACATCTCCTCATTATGTGTAACAAAAAAACCTATCAAAGTCAAAGTCAAAGTCAAATATTTTTATTCAGTAAGATTTTTTAGGATCACTTTGAAACGTCAAATCTACCGCCTGTTCGGAATCGCGACCAGCACACAAGGAGAAAGGCAAGAACCTCGGGCTAGTTTTTTTTTTTTTTCATGATCCATTACAATAGCTTAAAATTATCTAATACTAATTACAATTTATTCACTGGAGCAAATTCATTTTTTTAATGCCAGGCTTTCTTATCTTCTAGGTAATCTGAAATTTTATAATAAGCTTTCCTGGATAGCTTTTGTTTTACAAAATTTTTGAATTTATTATTTGACAAGCTTAGCACATCACTTGGCAATTTATTATAAAAGCGTACAGTTTGCCCTATGAACGATTTATTAACCTTATGGAGCCTAGTTGTGGGAACAGCGAGTTTATTCTTATTTCTAGTATTATAATTATGTTTATCACAGTTTTTGTCAAATAAGCTTATGTTTTTACGCGCATACATAATATTTTCATAAATATATTGGCAGGGCATAGTCAATATATTTATTTCTTTGAACTTGTCTCTTAATGAATCTCTGGGACCCATTTTGTAAACAGCGCGAACAGCCCTCTTCTGCAAAACGAATATGGTGTCTATATCTGCAGCACTTCCCCACAGTATTATGCCATATGACATAATACTGTGAAAGTAACTGAAGTAAACTAGTCTTGCTGTAGCAACGTCTGTGAGAAGACGTATCTTCTTTACAGCATATGCTGCAGAACTAAGTCTCTTCGCCAGTTTATCTATGTGTGGGCCCCATTGAAGTTTATTATCTAAAGTTAATCCCAAAAATACAGTGGTTTTGACTAATTCTATGTTTTCCTCTTTAACTTTTACATTAGCTTTAACTTCAGTTACATTTGGTAAAATAAATCGAATACATTTGGTCTTTTTCTGATTGAGTACTAAGTTATTTACATTAAACCAGTTAACAATTTTTGAGATTGCATTGTTTACGTTGTCAAAGTTAGTCATTTGTCGCTTCAATCTAAATAGAAGTGACGTATCATCTGCAAACAGAACAATTTCATGGTCATCTTTAATTATTTGGGGCAGATCATTAATATATACTAAAAACAAGAAAGGCCCCAATATAGAACCCTGCGGCACACCCATGGTAACCAAAGATCCTGAAGAACGCTGGCCGTTCACGTCGACATGCTGTATGCGATCACTTAGGTAAGACGTGAGTAAGTCTAGTGCAACACCCTTGATACCATAGTGGTCTAATTTCATAATCAGTGTTTCATGGTGCACGCAGTCAAAAGCCTTAGACAAATCACAAAAGACTCCCAACGCATCATGTGATTTCTCCCAGGCCTCGAAAATATGCGATACTAAACTAATACCGGCATCAGCAGTTGAGCGACCTCTTGTAAATCCAAATTGTTTATCATGAAATAGGGCGTTAGCATAAAAATGACTATGTAACTGTGTAAGAATAATCTTCTCAAAGATTTTACTAAATGTCGGTAGTACTGATATCGGCCTAAAGTTTGTTGGATCAGAACTGTTACCAGATTTAAAAAGAGGAGTTATTTTACTATATTTCATTAAATTAGGGAATACGCCGCAGTCGATGCATTCGTTGAAAATAAAAGCTAATTCAGGCGCTATAACGCCTATTATAGGTTTAACAATGCTTACAGAGATGCCCCAGAGGTCAGAGGTCTTCTTTTCATTTATAAGTTTAAATGCTTTAATAATATCGTTATTATTAACATATTTGAAATAAAATGGTTTATTACATGATGGTACATTGTTTTTCAGTATTGACTCTGCCATAATATTTGAAGAGTTCAATGATTTTGTGGTAGAAACAGGTATATCAGTAAAAAACGTTTCAAAAGCTGTTGCAACATCAATATTTTGGGATATGTTAAGATTTCCTATTTTTAAATTAAATTCGTTAGTGTTGCTGCTTTTCCCTTTTCCAGTCTCACTATTAATAATTTTCCAAGTAGCTTTAATTTTATCTTTACTATTTACAATCTGTTTTCTCAAGTATTGGGATTTAGCGGCCACACAAACTTCCTTAAAGATTTTAGAATATTTTTTTACTTTATCATTAAACTCTTCACTAAAGTTGTACTGTTTTTCACCATAAAGTTCATACAATTTTCTTCTACTTTTATGTATTCCCGCTGTTGCCCACTCACTAAATGTTGCATTATCAGAGACTGTGATTGTTTTGGATGTATATATTGAGTTAAATATGTTGCTAAATTTAGTAAAAAATGTATTATATAAACAATCAGGATAGTTGCCATTATATGAAACAGGTAATTTAGACATTAGTGCTGATTTTAATTTTTCCACTCTATCAGCTGTCAGTGGTACAAAATTAATTTTCCTTTTTATATTAGTTTTACATTGTGTTTCGATTTTAATCATTTCTCCTAGATGGTCAGATTTTATTTTACTTATTACACTCTTCCATATAATGTTGGCATCTGTAAATATATTATCTATACATTTAGCTGAGGTTTCAGTTATTCTAGTAGGCTCCATAAACATAGGTTTTAGATTAAAGGAGTTAAACAGGTTAGTAATTTTTTTGCTATATGTGTCTTTGGTCAATAGATCAATATTAAAATCTCCACAAGCTATCAATTGTTTTTTTGATTGTGACACTTTAAACAATATTTGTTCCATAACATTTTCAAAAATTGAATATTTGGCACAAGGTGGGCTGTATACACTTATGATAATGAATTGCTCCAGCTCTACACAAGCTATTTCAATTTCCTTTTCAACTGAATGATTAACAATGTCAGTCCGATCTTTAAATTTTATTTGTTTGTTTAACAATATTATTGAGCCACCTCGGATGTGATTCACTCTGCAGAAAGAACTGCCAATCTGGTGATTACTGAAATTAAACATGAGCTCATGTTGTTTAAGCCAATGTTCAGTTATGCAAATGATGTCAATATGATCAGAGTTCATGAATAATTCCAGTTCAAGCACCTTGTTTTCTAAGCCTTCAATGTTCTGACTTAACAATTTGATATAATTTTTGGGTTTAGGGCATATTTTCTTAGTATTATTTACCAGTATAGTACACCTATTTGACTTATTTGATTTGGGCAAATTATTTAAACACATTTTTGACTTCCTTACTAAGCTATGTTTGCTATGTGACATATTTGGTGGCTCATTTATGCTAGAGGCTTCCTCTATTGTCTTATGAACTAATTTAAATTACTTGGAATATTTTCCAATACATTAATATCTTGTCTGTGCTCAATAAAAGCAGTCTGATTAGCCAAATTCTTGGCTGTTATACTAAAAAAAATAAGATAGCGACACAGCTACCTGTCGTTTGTAAAAGTTTGGTAGGTAGTAACTACCTCGGGTCAAATAAACATTATTACTAACACAATTGTTAGAATCAATCAGATGGATTAAATTATTATTATGTGACATTGTATACAATGTCTTGTTTAATTTATATCTAAAATCATTTTCAGCTTGTGGCAAGCAATTACTATAAGGAAATGTAAACAATACAATTTTGTTTACATTCAGAGAGCTTATAGTCTCAAAGTATTTAATAAGGTCCCATTTGTTGACATCACCCCTATTTCCATACATGATGATTAAATTTGATTCCGGTGTCAGATTGGATTTTGATAACAATTTCATTACATCATGAAGACTAGAATTCGGTAAACAATTATTTATTACTGAGTGTCCCATCTTATTTAATATTATGCCTAAATCTTTTCCAATTTCATCGCAGAATATAACAGTTTTGTTTGTGATGGTTTTTTTAGTCGATGAAATCTTGGATCCAATACATAATCAAGTATTTGTTACGGTCACACTAATGACTTGACCTAGATCCAAGTTTATCATGCTGGGCACGGCGTTAATGCATTCTAAAGAGTGGACATAACCTTATATTAACTTGATAAATAAATGAAATAAACCAACACATTATTCTAGGTAAACATAATTTAATTGCTGTTATTTAGAATGGGTCAGCTCTTGATATCGAAACTTGCAAAGTCAAGGATCATGGTCTACGTTGGAGCGAGCCTGTAAACCCATTAGGCCTCCCTCGCTTCTTGGTGACCTTACAATCGTAACGCATCGGAAATACAGGCGCTGGGTATATTATCCAACCGCAGAAAGTCATTATAAGCAATACGAATTAAGGACATACTTTTAGAAACTTTTCGAGTTTTTAAGGCCTTTACCTGGACGGTATAATTCAGTCCGTTGTTGCTGTTTGAAGACCGGTAGATGGGATCCTGGAAAAATCGGGTAACTCTTCAAATATTATAGTTTTTTTTTATTTAGTCAAGCGTTTGACCACCAGCTTACATGTAAAACAAGTAAAGATGTGGCCTGAGATGGAGCACGCTTGCCTGAAAGGATATTTACTCTGGACTTATAAATACTACTAATAGGCACATTTGAAGCGATTTGGTTATTTAAAACGGACACCTTATAGGATCACGCGTGTGTCTGTCTGTCTGTCCGTCCATCTGTCACAGCCAATGTACTTTGAAACTACGGGACAGGTTATACATATGAAAGTCGGAGACCCAAACACGTCCGTGTCGTGTTCTAACGTGAATGAAAAATACAGAAAATACCTAGTTCTTTACCTATAGATTACAGGAAACCCTATAAGAAGTCTTTGTATTGTAATTGATACTATTTAAAGTAACATCGAACATTTTCTCAATATTTGTACAAATGAACTTCATGCACGGAAGCCTCAAAACGCGATTTTAATAAATGGATGTAAATACTTTATATTTAACAGGATGTACATGTACTTTTAAATTGGTCCCATAGAAATTTTATCAATATCGAATCAGTAGTTTGGTTTTCAAATCAAAATAATAATCAATAATAGGTACGTCATCCAGGCAAATGAAATTGTATCATATATTCTTCATTGAAGTCGGTTTTCTTTTTAACCGACTTTTTATTTGGCTTCTTAATGGGCTGCCCTCTGCCGGGGAACCCGAGCAAAGTGAGCCTAATAGATGATATAATCTACGATCGCGAACTTGGAGCCAGAGCATATCAGGAGCTGTCATCAAGGGGCTGAGCCAAAACCGCATGATCGGGCTGAAGATCATCAGGAAGCCTGGTCACCCCCATCCTCACCTAAATTTATTTTCAAAACTCTACCTTCTTATATAAATTTTGCTGATGAATCTATTTCACGTTCTCTTTCTTTACCCAAATCTTCTATAGCTGAGGACGTTGTGCGGTCGACAGTAGTCGATGACACTGCACCCGCCAAAGCTAAGCGTAGGTACGCGTATAAAATGGACTGAAGATATGAATAATCTAATTGGCCTTCTCGTATAATATTTACTATGTATATATTATTATCTATAAGTCTATAAATGTACCTAGCTGTAAGTTTTCTTAAAAGCCTTAAAATAAAATAAAATAAAATAAAAATACCTTTGTGCTGCGTACATACTTCAAACTAACAAAATTAGAAACAGACACCAGGTCATATCTGAATGTCCTGCACAAAGAGTTCACTGAAAATTTTCTTAACATACAAATTAGTAAACAACGGTTAGGTCGACAAAGAGCGATTGTACGGAACAATCTGCTTGATACTGACATGGTCACAAAAATCCGGAATGAGGCAGAGTAGTTCTTGAACTCAAACTTAAACCCCTCCATCAAGGTTTCATTCAAAGATTCCCGCACCTCTCTCACTTAAGTAAACAAAGAATAGCAGACCAGAGGAGGCATCAAATAAATTCATCAGCGATAGTTGACTCAAAGCTAATGATTTAGGAGATCTTAGTAATGCAGATACTTACACACAAACACAGAACTACACAGAACACAGACCGGTTGATACAACTAATACGCCAACAACAGACGTAACGATCGATTTCGAGACACCGGACAGACTCGATATTAGACCTGATAGTACATAATTTACCTGCAGAATATGATAGAAATGTAGTAATTGACGAAACGTATAACCAGGCCCTTAGTTTTTTCAAACACATAGACCCAACTCATAGACCTTTCATTCCTAAGCAGAAACCTTCAAAAAAGGTGAGTATAACTATGAAATATGTTAACTCTGTGAGCTTACCGGAAAGTGTTGACATTAATTCGTCCTTTGAAACATTACAGTCTGCAATATACAGCGCAGCATGGACCACTGCTAAGATAAATGGAGCAAAGTTACATAGACCTGTGGAAGTGGGAAAACGTCGCAGTGAAGAACGTAAGCCTCATTGACAAAAACGTCTAGAGCGCAGAATTAAACTGTAAATACAATACACTAGTTAGCAATTTCATTTATTTTTTATAAATTGACTGTTGACTCCTCTGCTGGCTGGTCCACCTCTAGGCCGAAGCTAAGATGAGGTCTACGATAGAACGAACTTTTCCGGAAAGATTGACAGTTTTTTTTTTAATTGTTGAAGTGGATTTTCGCGGGAGATTTTTGATTAGTGGGGTAGTTTTTGTGATAATGGGGTGAAAATAAATACAATATTACGCCTACATCTTTTGAATACCTAGCGACTAATGGATCTCACTGAATCTCTACTGTGAATGCCGAGTTCGGTGACTGGCGGTGGTTTCGGAAGACGGCAGCAAACTAAGCTGCCACTAAAACCTAAGTACCTATCACCTGCTAGACGTCCCCTATCTATCTATGACCAGAACGTGAGAGGCCTAATAACAAAACTAGATTTATTTACCCAAGCATTAGTGATTTTCTTCATAAGATCTATACGCGATTACCGAGACGGGCTTAAATGATTCATTCTACGACGGTGAGTTAGTACCCAAACATTACAAAATTCTTCGTTGCGACCGTGCTGATGGAAGAAAGCAAGGAGGTGCTATGCATGCCGCGTCTCCGTGTCGATTAGAACTAAAGCGAATTGCATTGTCTATCGAAATAAACCATTGTGCGTTCGAACTAGTTTGTTCGTCAGATAGATAGGGGTAGAAATGTGTTCTTGTGTTGTGTTTTAAATATACCTCCTGGTAGCTCAGACCAGGAGTAAATGTTAATGTTTAATGAGATCGAGAAATTGTGTATCAGTTATTGTAAGATTGTAGTTCTAGGTGACTTTCATTTGTACTCTGCTTCTTTCTGTTAAAGCTTTTTTAATTTGAATATTTTATCGCATTCTGTGGATTTCGCCAAACAAATAATATAACGAACGGTAACAATCGAGTTCTTGATTCGGTTTTGTCAAACTTGTGTGAATATGAGTTAACTGTTCAACATTGTACAAGCCCGATAGTACCTATCGATCGGCATCACCCACCGCTAATCGTGCACCTACAAAGCATAGTATCGGACATATCTCCTGAGCAGAGTGATCATTCAGAGGTAAGGCACATAGAAATTGGGCATTTAGATTGGACAACTGTTTATGATATGACAGATCTGAGTAGTGCCGTTGACGGTTTTTACGCCATATTGAATAACGCTATACCGCGCAAGCAGCACAGAAGCCAGAGTAAGCGTTATAATTATTCGGAATGGTACACGGTAGAGCTTAAATATTATATCAAGATTGAATCTAATTTACATAAATTGTATAAATAATCTCGGTCACAAGATGATTATAGAAACTTTTCGGTGAAAAGGGTATTCGTAAAACATTTGATAAAGGAAGCCTACGAGAGATACAAAGCTGGATTACAAAGTAGATTCTCTAGCGGTCCTAAGTTGTTTTGGGACTTTATCTATCTACTAATGCCTGAAAAAGATGTCGCTTGCCACATGCGAACTTTTTAACAGGAGCCTCATACCTAATATTTAGTTTTAATTTCTGTTTACAAATAAGTGTTTATTCATTGAATATTAATTATTTTCGGGGTTTATATTTGTAAACATTTCTAGTTACATTATTGTATATAATATAATAGTTAGGCATCTTGTTAAATAAGCCTTATAGATTAGTTGTTATAGTATCTCTGCCTTCTACGCTGTAGACCGTAGGTTCGATTCCCAGGACAAACATTTGTGTGATGAATATAGATGTTTATTCTGTGTTTGGGTGTTGTATCATATAGTACCTATGTATGTTGTTACAAAAGAAAAGTATCTAAGTATTATATCTGTAATCTAGTTCCCATCTTAGTTTGGGGCTAGATGGCGCTGTGTATTTGTTCCTACCTACTCACCTACTATTATTATTTTAATTGCTGTTGATTATAATGAATTGGTCATCAAATGACATTTCTGAGCGAGTGAGATTTAGGTATATAATAATAGCAAGTTCAAAAGTAGCATTACTCTCACCGTTTTTATTAATAGAAACAGTTAACTGGATAAGTAAATAGTGGAAGCGTACTTCACCCGGAATCCTTAGCATACTGAGGAATATCTTAACTCTAAATTACGGAACACAACAATTGAAGAAATAATGGCTACAGAATTAGGTAAGATGGTGGTAACTTAGCCTGGCAAAATTAAACAAATTCCTACCATCAACCAAACTAAGCACAATATTGTACTCCCCCTGGCGATCGAACCCGGGATCTCTGGATCTGATACCGGTAGGCGAACCACTAGACCACAGAGGCGGTAATGCACACAATGGTTCTGGGAATCCATTGAGATTGTAAAATTTTAAATTGTGGTTATTGTTCGGTTAGGTTACCTATACACTTTCATACCTTATTTTTTGTATTTTAGGTAAGTGTATATAGTCTATATTTCATACTTACATTTGTACCTACCTACATACCTACTACGCTATCTTAAAATAGATATCATACAAATAAAGGAAGGATATTTGGGTGTGTGTTGGTTGATTAGATAATGTTTAGGAACTTACTGTCTGACATTACGGATCATTTCATTAACATTTCTGGGGAATCTAATCCACTGATTGAAAATAGATGTATCATTTAGTGCCACAACCACCTCTTCAATACATCTTGAAGCATTGGCTTATGACACATTGGTTATCAAATTGTTTCTCACTAGAGATCGGTAAGATCCCGTGTCACAAAGTTTAAAGCACACATCCTGAAACCATGTAAGGAATGTAAATAAGTAAATGTCTACTAAAATGTACTAAAAAGGTAAATACCTACCAAGTTAGATAAAACAGACAATTTCTCAATTGCTTTTGCAGATAAGTTGTCTTGAGATACAAAAAAAATACCTACTACATTTCTTCGTCCATGCTACTACATAGATCAGAAGGTTAGAAAGATGGATATAGAATGCTAAGGTAGGATCTGAACTTACTTCTGTTTTCATGTCATTTTCTTTATTGAAGCAACTCTATTATATATTATAGCTCTTTTAGCATATTTTTAACATCTTCACAAATGTTTTTGGTGAGACGAGTTATTTTTTGAGTACAGTATCACGAAGGTTCCATGGGTCTACTCTCCACTGGGTTCGACGACGAGTCGGGGTGGTTGCTGCTATTTTAGCTTCATCTACTTTAGCTACCACAAGAATCGCGACAAAATCGTCTTGAGATATTTTCACAATTTTACGTTCATAGTTATATTCCAAATAAAAGCGCGCGAAGTTGGATTATACTCTTCGAAATGTCAAATCGTCTATCGATATGAGTCTCGAGTGCTACAGACCACTCGATGTATATCTATTAGTTTACAATCGATATTTATCTACCGAGTGATATGTCGAGGATAGCGAAATTAGTGTTCGATCGATATTTTGACAGTTTTTCTGATATTTATCGTATGTGATAAAATATCACTTGGCGAGAATCACCCCCGTGGGCTTTATATTGCGACAAAGCAGTGATTTTAATGATATCCACACCATTAAGATCCTTTACAATGCTCTTGTGAGAAGCAGGCGTGGAGTTCGGGGCAGTATATAATAATGTTAGAGAAGATGCAAAATAAATTCACGCGTTTTTTGCATCTTAAACTATATGGGGTATACCCATTTTATCCACTAATGTACCCTTCTCTATTTGTTTTAAGGTATGGTAGGTAGGATACACAAAATTAGAGGTTAGGCGGGAAATTATGTTGGTAACATATATTGTATGTTTGCTGCGAGGTATGGTGCACAATCCGCGTGTACTGATGTGTATCGGTATGTACCTACGTGCCCGACAACTATGTGGGCGCGCGACGTCAGCCTAGGTTGCTGTTGCTGGTGATACCGAGGGCGAGGACTAACCTCCTGCGTGAAGCGCCATTCACGCGAGCCCTCCGTATCATCAAAAACCTCGGTGAATCCGATGATATGGATATATTTCACACTTGTTTGGCGAAATTGACTGATGCTGCTACACAGTTGATATGTACTCGTTTTTAAATTATATTTATATTTCATGCGTATTTTTTATTTCTTGTGTCTTTATTTTATTTCGGGTTTTTTATTCAGATTTTGTGTTGCAATGTTATTTTTTTTATGATTGATTGTGTCTCTTTTTTTTTCTTTGTATATAATTTCATTGTTGTTTTGGTTACCTATCACTGTTAAGGCAATATGAATGTATGTTACATACCTAGTATGTACCTAAGCCGCTGACTACAAGTTACGACGTTGCGATTCCCAGGTTTATAGACATGCAGAACTGCAAGATTGCAATTCGGCGGAAACAACACGATACCATTGTCGTAGATACTCTGATTTTCACATCGACTAGACGTATTTGTATCGCATAGATTTAACTTCGAATTATTTTACTTAGTAACTTTTATTAATAAACTTCTTCAAAGCCTTTTGTTAATTTTTTAAAACCACCAGCTGAGGTCATCGTAATTAATATAATTTGTATTAAATAAAAAATTAAAAATAAAATAAATAAATCTCACCAGAAGAAGAGCAGCAGCTTTCTTCTATGTAGGTATTATCTAGACCATAACTGCGATCATGAATCCACAAATCCAAATGGCAGGCGCCATGCGTGGTGATTAAGGCAAACCCTCCAGGTTTGGTGTAGGCTCTGTCCAGCAGTGCATACAAAAAATATTTTTGAAATCAAACAAATCTTTGCCTTTTATCCAACAAAAGCATTTAGGTACCTAGATACCTACTTAACTAACCTAGGCACGTAGCACAAAACACAATTAAAAATAAAGTCTCAAGGAACCAATGTAGGAAGGTACATTATTGTTTTTTCATATAGGTATGTCAATCCATGTTATTCCTGAATCCCAGTCCCTATAAACAATAATTAGGAAATGTAAGAGAACATACTCGAATCTGGACACAATCTCGAGAACATATCTCCTCACAATCCGCCTCTGTGGTCTAGTGGTTCAACCCACCGATTTCAGATCCAGAGGTCTCGGGTTCGATCCCCATGGGGAGTACAATATATTATGCTTGGTTTGGTTGGTGGTAGGACTTTGTTTATGTCCGCTGGCTAGCTACCACCATCTTACCTAATTCTGTCGCCATAATAACAATTCTAAAATTGTTGTGTTCCGGCATTCAGAGGTAAGATAGCCAGTTTCTCAGTTTGTTGAGGATTCCGGGTGAAGTGGGCCTCTACCTTCGGCCTTATCTTAACTAATACCAGGTGAGATGAAGGCCGAGCGCTTCCCCGTCGTGCAATAAAAAAAAATCCTTTCATCCAAATCTCCATACCTACAGGGTTATTGGTAGTTCGACGTATTCCCTGTAGGAGGTGATAGGGGTGACTATAGGTTCCTAGTATTTATGCATTGTTGGAGAGCTAAGAAAACGATCATGTTTTTAAAATAATCTGCAAGCCAAGTTTCATAACCTTTTTTTTTGTTTGAAGGCATTTTAGTGGAAAAAAATCTCGAAAAAATATTGAAATAATATTATATTGTTGTTTTAATAGTGATAAGTAACCAGTGTTTAATCGTTTTTATAAATCAGAAGAAGAAATGAGAATTAAATTGATAATGTTTTTAAATAAATTTTTGATATTGCATGTTTGACTTAATTTGAAACAAGTTAAAAAACATGATAACTTAAAAATGTTACACCTTTGCGATAAAAATATATAGGTTAAAATTATAGCAAACAGTAACCCATATCACCGCCTAACGAGAATACGTCGAATTACCCACCAATAACCCTGTATTCCTCAACAACAATATATTTCTTCCAAAATCAACGATAACGTGGTTCAGACCTCCAATATTGCGCACGCGACCGGTGTTGTCAAGGACTCTGAACGAATGGCGGTTGGTCGATTTCCTTCCCACCGCCAAGCCGTATCGCAAGTCTCCAACAACGCGTTTCCAGTTTGCCAACAAAACTGGATGGTCCAAACGTCACTTCCGCAGCTACTTTATTTTACAATTCATTAAATCAAACAGACATATTATTCAAATAAGGGCAAATTAATCAATCAAAATTAACTTAAATAATTAATCCTCACAAGCCAATGGTAATCATCTAGATTCTGTGTCTGAATGTTTTATAAGAATAATAAACATGGTTAATTAGTACAATGTGACATAAAAGGTACGGATCTGTATTATTGATATTGTAGTGCAGATATACTATCAATCAAACTTTGCTCCGAATGAAACAAAATCATTTTGCAAAACATAGTTTAAAAATAAACAAATTACCAAAATATTCCCTATTATTCCTGAATCTCTATCCCTGAGATAGAGAATAGTTATGTAAACATAACTAACTATTATAATCACAGGGACCCAATTTATTCTTTAGTAAATTTAGTGTTGTAGGTACATGTAGGTACTGTGTTACCGGTTTTTTTTTTGAGAGAATCAATAACTACCCGGACAGTGCCAAGACCAAGATTTTTTTTTTAAATGTGCTGTCATATTCTATTGGCGTTTCCTATTAGTCTGTGGCGTTAGCTCTATGGCGAGATTTTTTGAACTGAAAGCCTGTCTCTTGTAGTTTCTCTTCATCGTGTTGTGTCATTATTGTGTCATGTATAAGAATGTCATGTCATTCAAAATTTCATATTTCATTCATTGAATCTGTTGAAAAGCGGGTGGTCGCACGTGGTCTGTTTTTATTTTAAAAGTGCAAAAAAATCCAAATATGAAGGATGAACAGAAAGTCGATGTTCAGGCACTGAACGATATCGCCAACAAGCTCAGAATCGACAGCATCGTCGCCACGAACGCCTCAAAGTCTGGGTACGTAGACTAACCTCAATCGCGATGCCGCCGGCTTCTTGCGGCGCCTTGTTGAAGTTGAAGGTCTGTTGAAGGTGATGAGCCGCATTGGGTCTGCATACACCGGGTCAAAGAAGGGGTTATAAATTGAATATACAATATCGACGGACTTTGGTCCTAGCCGTATGGAAATTTGTGGCAAATATGTAGGTTTGGTACCTATATAAGTAAATTCCTTTCTGTACAGTACATCTACTAGCCTCATAGTAGGTAGGTACTTATTGCTAAATCATTTAAGTAACCAAATCATTATGATAACTCTGTAGTTGTAAGCTGGCTTTATTTTACAATGCCTAAGTAGGCTACTTTATGTAGCATCATAGATTTTACATTAGAATGCACTTATAAGATTTGATCTCCAGGTATAAAAATCAAAAGCTATAATTAAAATTTAATAATGATTTTGCCTTCTCCGTAAGTGCTTGTTGCAATTCAATTATGATTGCAAAACAGGCCATTAGAGTTGACAATTCGAAATAATCCAAAAAATGTTACTAACTAAACAAATTTTGACTAACAAACATTCACATCAGTAAATGTACTTGACTTGCCATAAACATCCACACTACGATTCAGATCGACAGATGATTATACCTACCTACCTACTTCTGTAAGAGTAATATCAAATTATAGAATTAGATACAGATATGGTTCTTGCTCTAGTCTAGACGATGCCCACACTGCTTTACATATACTCAATATTCAAAATTGAAGCCTATATGAACATTATTTATACCTAAATGTTTGTTTATTTTGATGTTAAGTTTAGTTAAAAACTAGGTACAGGAACCTTCAGGAATTCAGGAAAAACATTGATTTCCTTGCATAATCCTGGGTTAATTCCCAAGTTTGTATGGTTTCCTTTATTGACACACATATTTACCTCAGGCTAAATAGCAATTTCAAGTTGTACCTAAGTAGGGAGGAAAAGGGTCTGTATTGATGTTTCACAAGGTAGGTATATGGTACATGCTGGCTTGACCTTACTGGCTGATATAACCAAGCAAAACCTTGTGTTGTGATGTAGGTAGGCTACCTATGCAATGTGTAAAAAATATGAAGATTCTACCTAGGTAGTATCTAATCTACATTAAAGCTACACTATGCAAACTCATTCATGAAACTGAAAATCGGCACAATACACCCTGTTCTCATATATTGTCATTTCCCTAACAAAATATATTTAGTGAATGACCTTTATTTGCCTTCCACACATACTTGGGCCATTGCGACCTCATGGTCATGTAACTGTTATCATTATGACTTATCTTAGTATTGATATAACCGTGTGAGGTGTTCTGATATGCTTGTATAAATACTCAAATTGGTATTGGCAGTGACTGCGTGATTACACCAATTTTATTGTATTCATTTATACAGCTGAATAACAAATTGGTGTTAATATAGATGAATACAATAAAATTGGAGAAATCAATCATGCAGTCATTGACAAATATATCATACAGTTATCATTATTTATCAGCCTACTACTGGACCCTCCTAATAGGAGGTACCCACTGCTCAGTGGGCTTCTCACCCATTCCAACATACAACAAGCACATCAGAATCTAATTAAATCTTGTTGGATAATCGGATATGAATGAGCTAATAAATGATGTATAATATAAATAAATATAATAAATTGTGTGCTTTAGGCCCCAGCTCTGCATAATAATGCAGGTTGTTTGAAAGCCTGCACTGGCCTACAATAAATATTACATTAATTTCACCATCTAGCCCCAAACTAAACATAGCTTGTAATATGGGAACTAGATTACAATAAAGGTACTATATTACAGAGGTTCCGGGTTCGATCCCCAGGGAGGAGTACATTATTGTGGTTACGTAATTAATAACAAAAATGGGTCTTCATCGCATACCTTTTTATATTCCTGACAGTTTCGACCGTGTTACAACAGCTGTGGTCACGGGTAGGCTCAATTCAAATCAAATTATGTATAATAATTGCGATAATTTAAAAAACATTATCATATGGTTGGTGGTAGGACTTTGTTTAAGTCCGCTTGGCTAGCTACCACCATCTTACCTAATTCTGTCCCCATAACAACAACTCTAAAAATTGTTGTGTAAGGAACCGGCTATCTTAGGCATTTAGAGGTAAGATTGCTGGTTTCTCAGTTTCTTGAGAATTCCGGGTGAAGGGCGCCTCCACCTGCGGCCTTATCTCAACTTGTAACCAGGTGAGATGAAAGTCAAGCGCTTCCCCGTCAAAAAATAAAAAAAAAACTAAAGAAGTACATTCATATGTCATGCTTTTATGTTCTGGCTTAAGCTGTCATAAGGGTGGTTTGTTGTAGGTTTAAGGTTAGCAAAGGTTGTTTTTTTTTTTCATTTTCAAATAGACCACATTTAACTTATAATTCCAGATTGTAATATGAATAAGAACAATGATATTGTTACCAGGCCATGAAATGAAGTAACAACCTAGCAACTGTTGCTAATGAATCAGTTATGTCATTCCCATTGTATTCTCAACTCGCTTGGGCTCGGTGCTCAGCACCTGGCACTAATTGATAGCTATGAAATTATATTTTATTCAGTTTTGCTTTGAGATCTACTGAGCAATACTAATATTTGCATTGTCATGCAACATTGTAACAATATCTTTCATGTAATGTCATAGAAATAACATTTTGAAGGTAACATTTTCTATTTTCATCAATAACACTCAAACTTTGTTCTCAAATAGTTTTTTCATTAAATGGATATATATTCTTGAATATGTGGAATGGGAACAGGTAACGCCAACACAACATTGAGACGGCACATTTCAACTTACTTTCCACACCTCATACATACCTCATTTGCTCTCATCACTTTTCCATCACATTGTTTTATGAACACATTATTCTGTGTTACTACGGCTGTGGTGTAGTATCTATACACTAGCTACCGGGTCAATGACACCACCACATGCTTAATGAATATCTGCATAACAAGTTTTTGTGATATGTATCATGTAGGCTACCTAGCATCAGAACCACATGTGTTGCTTTGTTTTTTATAAACATAATAAGGTTCATTGTTCCATAAAGTATCATCATCATTAACAGCTTTTATGTAACCCACTGCTGGGCATAAGCCTCCTCCCCAAACGCCACTCTAACCTGTTATGAGCCCTTTGCATCCAGGTTTTACCCTGTATAGTAGCAACGTCGTCAGTCCACCGAGCTCTGTCAATGCCTTACTACGTACTCCACCTGCCACCATAAAGTATAATTAAGATAAACTGGTGTGTTGCTGACATGATCATGATGAGTTATTTGATTCCGCAGACATCCAACATCATGCGCGTCCATGGCAGAGATCATGTCGGTGCTGTTCTTCCACACCATGCGATACAAGATCTCATCCCCCAGGGATGCTTCCGCAGACCGGTTCATTCTGTCCAAGGTATGTAGTGTAATCTAACATACCTACTCTTGACAAACTAGTAGAAACTACAAAAATAATATTTCTTATGTGAGTAGTATATTTTAATATAGATGTAACTTGTTACGATAAGAACCTACCCATTCTAAGTAGGTAACTAGTAGGAAAGTGAAATACAGATACTAATATCAATATGGTTAGAGAAAATGGAACGTGAACATAACTGTTCGCCCCAAGAGCGAGCGAGCACTGCCATCAAGTGCGTAGCGTTATATTAAATAGGCCAAGGTAGCAGTCCAACATAACGATCTACCCTTTCAGTGGAGTACAGCTCCGGGAGGAACTTGTAACCAAGTGAGATGAAGGCCAAGAGCTTCCCCATCAGTAAAAAACATTACAGTAAAAAAATATAAAAGAAGACATGAAAGGGACGATCACCAAACCTCCATCCAATTGTCGAGGATTCATGGACTTAAGCCGGTGATACTTCCAAGTTTAAATTCTGTCTTAAAGTCTGATCAATTTGTTATCAATGACGAGGTACATCAAGGGTCTGTTCTATCAGCAAATCTTTTCCTGCTTCACATCAATGATCTGCGAATACCCGGAAAATATGGTTACGCAGATGACAGCACAGTTGTTCATAGATACATTGCCAGTCCACATGCAGCCTCCGTAGGGAGATGGTGGAGAGTTGGAAACTCAAAGTTAACTTTGTGTCTGAGTAGGGTGACGCAATTCTAGTACAGCTTAATGCTTCCGAAGTGTGTTTACTGTTCTGTGCTGTGTTTTCAAGTCTGCAAAAAGGAGCCAGTTTCATCACGCAGAGGAACTCTGGCTGTTAAGGATTCCGGGTGAAGTGCGATTCCACATTCAGCCTGTATTAAGATCGATCACATGACATATCAGTGGCCTATTATCTATTATCGGTGTCAATTAAAATACCTGCTTTTCCGATTGAAACCCAAATTAACCAGAGTTAGATAATAGGCCAGCAAGAGAGATGAAGGCCAAGCACTTCTCCTTCGTACAATATAAAAAAAACACCAGTATAGCAGGCGTACGGCAGGACAATCCGTACCTTGTAAATGTGCCATTGTGTCGAACTCCATACCTCTATCATGAATACCTACTGGTAAGGAATGGAACTCATTGCCCTCGTCGGTTTTACCGCACCAGTACAATCTTGGAGTCTTCAAGTCCAGAGTGAGTAGGTTCTACATATTTAGACAAGCGTGCTCCATCCCAGACCAAACCTTTACTTGTTTTTCAAGTAGGCTGGTGGTCAAACGTTTGGCTATCAAATCCAACCCAGGACCAATAAAAATAAAGTATGAACAATGCATGGTTACCTTCCCAGGGCCACGCCGCCCCCATACTGTACGCAGCGTGGGCGGAAGCCGGCCTGTTCCCGGTGGAAGACCTCAAGAACCTCCGCAAGCTCGACTCCGACCTGGAGGGGCACCCTACTCCGCGCCTCAATTTCGTGGATGTGGGAACCGGGTCTCTGGGCCAGGGGCTGGCCGTGGCCGCCGGCATGGCCTACGTGGGGAAGTACTTCGACCAGGCGCCCTACAGGTAACCATTACTTGCTACTGGGAGTCATCGTCATCGCCTTTTTACAGTGTGAGTGTACATTCATGTACACAGGAGCTCGGGGACCTTCCGCCTATATCGTTCTTTTATTAAATATTCTGTCCCATGTCCCATCGGCATGATAATTTACTATAACTAACTACCGATGCTTCTACTCATGCCTACTGACTTTAAGAACGACTTAACTTAAAAATAACTTAGATATTAATTCTCATGCAAGTGACTTTATTTGTCTCTATGAGAATAAATGTATTTAAACCGTATGTTCTAAGTTGCAACTGTCATTTTTAGCACATTACTTCTAAAAGACAGTGCTAATTATTGTAACGCTGTATTATTCTGCGAATAAATCATAGTTATTTGTGTCACAAGGGGACGAAGTAATAGCGTTAAAGCTGAGCGTTATTTTGAATTCATTATTTCCTGGGCGTAGGTAGCGAGGAATAAAACTGACAACAAATTATTTTGGCCCTTAAAAGAAAATAATGAAACTAAAGAAGATTGAACTGAAATGATTTTTTTTTTCAGCGCATATTGCTGCCAAAACTTAACCGGCCAGTATATATTTTTTTACATATAACCTTCATTCATGAATAATTCTTATGTTATCGAATCTTATAGTGATTACTACGCTATTGTATTAGGTTAAACCTAAAAGGTTAGGTTAATAATAGTGTAATGTAGATAAATAAATAAAAATATTAATCTTTTCTGTTGTTAACTCACGGAATGTTGATTTGATGCAGGGTGTACTGCCTGGTGGGCGACGGTGAGGCGGCCGAGGGCTCTATCTGGGAGTCCCTGCACTTCGCGTCGCACTACAAACTAGACAACCTGGTCGTCATCTTCGATGTGAACCGACTGGGCCAGTCCGAGCCCACCTCGCTCCAACATCAGGTAACGCAGTCTCCACCTGGGAGTCACCGCACTACAAACTAGACAACCTGGTCGTCATCTTCGATGTGAACCGACTGGGCCAGTCCGAGCCCACCTCGCTCCAACATCAGGTAACGCAGTCTCCACCTGGGAGTCACCGCACTACAAACTAGACAACCTGGTCGTCATCTTCGATGTGAACCGACTGGGCCAGTCCGAGCCCACCTCGCTCCAACACCAGGTAACGCAGTCTCCTGGGACCTGTGAGTCACCGCACTACAAAGACAACCTGGCCTTCATCTTCTACCAATAATACTCGAGCATGTGACCAATATTGATCTGACCCGGGTTTGTTCTATTTCAGTTGAACGTGTACGACGCGCGAATGAAGGCCTTCGGTCTGAACTCCATCGTGGTGGACGGACACGACGTGTCGGAGCTGGTCAAGGCACTGGACGCGGCCGCGGCCACCCCGGGCGTGCCCACCGCGCTCGTGGCCAAGACGTTCAAGGGGAGGGGCTTCCCGGGGATCGAGGATCTGGAGAACTGGCACGGGAAGGCGCTGGGAGCAGACGCAGACAAAATCATCAAGGTAGGCTGTGGTGCAGACGATACGGGGGTGAACTGACTGGACTCTGAAACTACGGGTACTATTTTTTACGGCAAAGTTGTTAGTTGTTAGCGTAGGTAAGCTGATGAAATTCAGTGCAGCTGTTTGCATACACCAACAAGGTCGGCATGACACGACGTACAGGTGGTCCGTTCGGCAAGGGAACTGTCGTGTTCGTGTTCGTGTTCGTGTTCGTGGGCAACAATGTAAATAACATTACAGGCGCTTGTATTTGTAAAGTAACCCCCCCGTGTCCACATCGAGGGTTCTCAAGTCCCCGTTGATCGGTTTCAGCACCTCCAGTCGCAGATCAAGAACCCGTCGATCTCGCTGGCCCCCCGCGCGCCCCTCGCGGAGGCCCCCCGCGTGCACCTCGCCGACATCACGCTGTCGTCGCCGCCCACGTACAAGGCGGACGAGCTGGTCGCCACGAGACTCGCCTACGGCACCGCGCTCAAGAAGATCGCAGATACCAACATGCGGTGAGTGCCTCTACGTCTACACCGTACACCGTACAGTACCGTACATACACACAACACTTATTATTTCCACTCTTCCTTACACACTTTTTTGTTGTACATACAAAGTACAATTCCAATGAAATGTTGTAGAGTCCTATACGAGTTCTGTAGACTGAGTAGTGACACATGTTTCGTTTCCAGTGTGATCGCGTTGGACGGAGACACCAAGAACTCGACGTACAGCGACAAGCTGCGCAACGCCTACCCCGACAGGTACTCGTACATATACTTGAACTGAACTCTTGGTAGGCGGTACATCCACGTGGTCTATGAAGTGTTATGATAGTGATGATGTCACACTACTCCGTAAACTAGACGGCAGCTTGGCCATAGTGCAAGTACCGCCAGCCTCCTCCTGCATCTGCAGAGACTCCTCACACTTGAGAGACATTCCTTCCCCACGGCGAGGTTCACGAGGAGTGTCCCGCCGCGAGCGTTCAACATATGTAATGGTCTCCCGGCCGATGCGTTCCCCCGAGACTACAGAATGGGATCTCAAAAAGGGGTTTTGAACTTTTTTAAATGTTCGGTAACGCGCCGGTGATGCCTTCGGTGTCACGATCACATAATGATCACATCAGGCGGGCCGTATGCTTGTTTGCTAACTTAGTGTACGTGATGTACAGATACATCGAGTGTTTCATCGCGGAGCAGAACCTGGTGGGCGTGGCCACGGGCGCCGCGTGTCGCGACCGCGCCGTCGTGTTCGCTTCCACCTTCGCCGCGTTCTTCTCACGGACCTTCGACCAGGTACCACATCGCTACGTATCCGTTCCCTTCAGTACCGATACCCATCCAGCTTGATGTACGGTACGTATACTCGAACCGACTATGGCGGGCTTTGGAAATTGCGTTTAGGTTTAATACATTTATTCATAAAAAGACAAATACATGTCACTTACTTATGAACAGTATGATCTTAGGTAGCAATATACAGTAGGTACTAGGTAGGTATGTCGTCGACTAAACGTATCTAACGCAATATTTAGCGAGTTTAGATTTAAATGCGTGAAATGCGTGTACATTGTAAGTACCTTGGTAAAGGTAATAATTTGTTTGCCATAGTTCGTCCGAGGTCTAGGTAAAACAAAATAGCTGCAAATGAAATGTGTGTTATTTCGTAAAATGTATCGTTATGATGTGTGTTCAGATCCGCATGGGCGCCATCAGCCAGTCCAACATCAACCTTGTGGGCTCTCACTGCGGGGTCAGCATCGGAGAGGATGGACCTTCCCAGATGGGGCTCGAGGACATCGCTCTGTTCCGCGCCGTGCCCACCGCTACCGTGTTCTACCCCTCGTGAGTACTGTGGTGGTGGGGGTGGGGGTGGTGACATCGGACGTGGTGATGATGACGTGGTCGTTGCAGGGACGCCGTGTCGACGGAACGCGCCGTGGAGCTCGCCGCCAACACCAAGGGGATCTGCTACATCCGCACGTCGCGACCCAACACCGCCATCCTGTACAGCAGCAACCAGGTCTTCAAGGTACTACTCAGGTTCCACGGGAGTACAGTGCCTCCGTCAGCCATGGCGGTGCGCATCCTAACGTAGTGGATCGCACCGTTCCCGCTACTATCGGATGGGGATCGTCGAGGCGCGGAGTGCGTTGGGTGCTTCCCTCTTTAATTATTTCTTAAAATATGGACGTACGTCCGTATTGTCCACCGCTGGACATAGGCCTCACCCAAATGACGATATAAGTAGCGGGCCCAAGCCAACCTTCTATGATCGACTCCCCACGACTCCTGGCATCAGTGGTAACCGGCAAGGAAGGATTGCATGTGGCTGGCTGGGGTGAGAATGTTGACTTGTGTACAAATGTAATGAAAATATTTCAAGTTAAGAGTCAAACAAAACTATTTAGGTTCACGAATGGTCGTTCAGCAACAGACGCAGGTGCTATGCTTTTCAAATAAGTCTTTGAGGAAGAAAATCAGGTTGCCGTAGGAGTATTTAGTGATCTGTCTATGGCTTTTGACTGCGTCGGTCAAGACTCAAATACTATGGTATCCAGAATCGGTCAATTTAAACGTTACTTACGTGTCGAATCACATTAAAAAGTTGATATAAGCGGTAACAGATCTTCGGAAACATACACTAACATAGGCGTACCGCAAGGATTGCGCTTGGAACCTATTTCGTTTAAGTCTGCCTTAAAATTATATTAATGGTCTGCTTTAAGTCCCGTACACAGGATCTTACAATGTATCATTATATATTGTATTGTTTGCAGACGATACTTAAAGGTTTACCCTGAGCCAAATAGTCATAGTTATTTGGAGTCAATATGTGATACTGAAAAAATATTAAGTGATTATCTGACGTTTTCTCTACAAGAAAGTCTGATAGAGGAAGAGACATGTTATGCCAACCCTTCACCTGGCGTGAGACAAACGGTAGGAAGATGATGATAATATTCAGATGCTCTAGCCAAGCGCGCCATCTAACTCCACGTGTTAACCAGTTAGTTAGTAAACAAATTCGTCTGATGTATCATGTCATAAATAACATAATATTATGAAGGCGTGTTTCTCTGTCCAAGTAACTTGCTGAGGAGTTGCTTGATGAGTTACTTTAATTTTAGCAGACAATAAAGTCAAATATCCTATAAAAGTATTCCATAAATCGAAAATGGGTACGCAGATGACAACACAGTTGTTGATAGATATTTTTTCCAGTCCACGTGCTAGTGCGGACGAAATTTTCAGCCTCCGTAGGGAGATAGATGGTGGAGCGTTTGAACGTCAAGCTTAACTTTGTGTCTGAATGGGGGGACGCAAATCTTGTACGGTTCAACGCTTCCTAAACTCAGGCGTGTGTGTTCTCTGCTAAAAAAGTCAATTTCATCCCGTACCTATATTTAACGGCACTTTGCTCCAGTTCAATGATTGTTTGACCCTTTTAGGCGTTGAAATTTCATCGAATTTGAACTTAGGGTCCCATATCGAGTCTAAGGCCAAATTCGCTGCTATGAAGACCTAATCCCTCCTTCCCCTTTCCATCACCGGACTAGCAGACGTTCGGCTGGCTACAACCCGTACCTTGTAAATGTTCCATTGTGCCGAACACATCGTTTCGCCTCTACCTTTATCATTAATACTGGGAAGGAATGGAATTCCTTGCCTTCGTCTGTTTTCCGCACGAGTACAATCTTGGAGTCTTCAAGTCCAGAGTAAATAGGTTCCTTTCAGGCAAGCGTGCTCCATCTCAGGCCACATCTTTACTTGTTTTACATGTAAGCTGGTGGTCAAACGTTTGACTATCACCTATAAAAAAAAAAGTGTTGATAGCTAATGTCTCAAATATCTTTTTTAGCTTACTTATTGCCGACTTGTGGATAAAGGACTTACTAAATAAGAAACGTTGTGTTGCGTACAGGTGGGTCAAGCTCACATCATCCGCCAGTCCCCCAAGGACAAGGTGCTGCTGATCGGCGCCGGCATCACTCTGCACGAGGCCATCGCCGCCGCCGACAAGCTCAAGGAAGAAGGTCATTTACACTCATCTTATTGTATCCCTTACACCTTACATTATTCACAACGCCTTCTAGACACAAACTAAGCAAAGCTTGAAAACATGTGGACTTTACTTGCATTACAAGTGTGTGTGTGTGTGTGTGTGCAGGTGTGGACGCGCGTATCCTGGACCCGTTCACCATCAAGCCGCTGGACGAGGCGGGCGTGCTGCAGGCGGCGCGCGCTGCGCAGGGCCGCGTGCTCGTCGTGGAGGACCATTACCAGGCCGGTATGTACCCACACAAACCGTACCACACGGTACTTTCATATAACACTCCATTTATCGATAAATAACTGTTTGCACACCCTATTAATGATTCGGTCAGTAAAAATTCCAAGTCAAAAGAACATGTTCATTTAAGTTAAAAAAATATTGTTTCAAAATACTGCATCGGAAATTGCGAATTGGAAAAGGCTCCAAAGATAGTCTAGTCTAGACGATAGTATTAAGCTTAGGTCAATTGTCAATTTATCTCGTCTCACCAAACCAAATTGTCCAAACTTCAACTTCCTATAGATTTCCTATACTGAGGAGAATATTTTGAAGTTCCTAAAAGCCATTTCTTTGAAAGCTGTTGGTATGAATGGCATAAGTACACACATGTTTGCAGATTATATCCTTTGAGCTAATTTCTGCCATCACTCACATTAAAAAAAATCTTGCTTGAAACTAGCTCATTTGGAAAAAAAGTTTTTGTCATTCCTCTCCCTAAGACTTGAAATCCCTCTACTGCTTTGGAATTTAGACTAATTTCCATGTTCTCATTTTGTCCATAATTCTTGAGCATGTTGTTCATAGGAACGGTCGCTCTTCTTTTTCCAAATTAATCTGATATTCGTTGGGCCATTGACATCCGACACCGTACTGACCTTGTGCTTCTGCACTTTAGTAATGCGTTGAACTCGGTTGATTATAAAATACTTCTGTTCATCCTTCCGTCTGTCTCAGCTCCATCGTGTCGTGATGAATGTACTAGTGTAGTGTCGTGTCGCAGGCGGAGTCGGCGAGGCGGTGTTGTCTGCACTGGCGAGACAGCGCGACGTGGTGGTGAAGCATCTGTTCGTGGGCAGCGTGCCGCGCTCCGGTCCCCCGGCCGCCTTGCTCGACAAGTACGCTCTGTCCGCGCCGCACATCGCCGCCGCCGCGCGCGACCTGCTTCTCTTGTAATGTACCGTACTGTACCGACTCGACCCGCGGCTCGGACCGCGGGTAACCAAAATAATATATGTACGTAATGTAAAAGGACAAATCGGAGCTGTATTGTTGTGACGATGGCAATGGCGAAACCTTAAACGTTACGTATCCGTGCCTCGGTACATCATTCCCCAGTAGCACATTCCTACCGACAGTTCTACAGCTTAGTTCGTAAGAATCATATATTTAGATGAATGTACGAGTGTAGTGTAGTGTAGTGTACAATGTGTACGCTGTCGCTACACGTATTGTTTTGTATGTGTATACAGTACTGTGGTGAGTCGAGTGCCTCGAACCACGTTAATGTTAGGCTTCGTAGCATATTTTATATTTTTAAGGTTTACAGTTAACATAGTTATGCGTCTGCCGGTTATATTTTTCGACCGTGTTTATGTATGAATATAAATATGGCGACGATATTTATGTATTGAAATGGATATAGCGCGTTCGTTGAGAGATCATACACAATGGTTTGTTAAAAGTTTATTGGTACATTCCTGTTGCATTTCTGGAATCATGGTTTATATTAAAAAAATAAGTATAAAAATTGTTTCAATAACATTACAAAACATTAATAATATTAACATTTATTAACAAAGTATAAAACTTACATTAATGACTAGAATAACTCAATAGTTTTTTGTACAAATTCCTTAAAAGTTACATTAGAGGTGTACTGACTAGCTTAGTTAGTATATATTATGTATGTATAGCGACGCTTTCACACACGTGCACAGCTACGGTACTTTCACATTGCGGCAGTGAAACGCTAGCGCAGACCGACGCGTCTGTTGCAGTTAGTGTTACGTGGCGGTGAAACGCAACGGTCACAGCAACCCCGCGGACCTTGTTACTGTGTTACTGTGAGCTACCAACGGCCGATAGAAGTGATGCCTTTAGAATGTATCGCACGATTTAAACAATTATTGATAGAGTTCATGTACAAGAAGACAGGCAGGACAATGTAAACATGCAGAATATGTATTTGTGGCGACGCGTGGTGTACAAGTATCGGATATCTGACAGTCAGACATCGGTAGTAGTCGGGAAGTAACTGCTTCGCGATGTCACGTGTCACGCGCCGTGCCTCGAGGCCACGGGGGGGTGGGTACCTGCGCACTGCGAATTGATTTTCGGACATTTGTAACTTTCAAAAACGTCGAGGATTCAAAAAAGTGGAATTCGTCATTACATACTGAGGTGTATGGCCCAGTGAGTGTGGGCCTGCCTTCCGATCCGTAGGTTGTGGGTTCAATTGCGCTTTCTCACATGTTCTGACAATGTAGGTGATATCGTGAGGAAACCGGCAGGTTCCTCACACAATCCGAATGTCACGTGTCACTGGATAGTATGCTTCCAACAGGCGATGAACTTGCAACCTGTCGTGTATGAACACTAGCTACTAGAAAACCGTGGATATGAACCAAACGTACGTTTAGACGTGCCTCTGACTACCCTACCAGGTGATCCTTATAACATCCACACTATGTGGTGAATCCTCGAAGGGGAAAAAGACGTGAGTCTGTTACTTTACTTTAAACAGTAAATGTTTAGGTTTTCCATATTGGTTTCCTAACTGAAGGAACTTTGCTCGTAAACATTCAATCGGTTAGCGAACCGGTACAGGAACCACCATTTGTTTGTTAATATAAAATATACATTTGTATGATTGCAATGAATTGAGATGAATGAAAAATGAATGAATTTAGTAAGCTATCGGTGCAGTAATCAGTCGTGTTATTTGTACAATTCTGTTACAATTGCCATTGATTCGGACGGAGCGGAGGCGAACACAAGTCTAGTTAACTTTACATATAAATGCATTATTAGGCCGCTTAGCTCATTACTTTCACAAACGCATCTGACAGCTCAAAGTGCGCGCTTGTAAACAACTTTAGGGGCCACCTACATTTCAGAACACTATTTACAATTACAATAGATTATACAATGTAATGAATAACTTACTTAGCTAAATAGCATAGACAACTTTTTGGTAACTACCAACTGGAGAAATTGAATGTTCCCCATGTTTCACAGAACCGTGCGAATGGACAAGTACAGGCTCGCTTGCGGACCACGTGACTCACGTGATGTCTCTCTCAGTTATATATACTATTCACGGGCAACGAGCGAGACGACAACACCAACTCATCACAACACTCTGATGAATCCGTTGAGTTAGATCGGTCGAAGTAATCCTAGCTCCTCTAACTACACTGAATACTCCGGAATGTTCGGTAGCGTCACCCCCACTCGCTCGTCCCCTCGGTGGGTGACGGGTGGGGCACTTTGTCACCCGCACCCCCGTCCAGCTCCCCCGGCAGGTAGTCCTTCCAGCTCCTGAACAGATACCGCGTGAACTTCCTCAGTTGCCGGAACTTGCAGTAGGTGGCGCCCTCTGCGGACTGCAACTGCTGCGTTTGGATCAGAAACCCCTTCTCCTTGAACGTCTGCTCTAGCTTCTCTCGCTGTAGACTTTTGCGAGACTTCCGTTTCTTGTTGGAGTCCCGTTTCCCCGCGCCGTCCGCGACGCGCGCCGGGGGGGACTGCGGGACCTCGGGGGGCGCCGAGCTCGCGTCCTTGTGGAGGAAGTCGTAGCTCTTGTTCCCCTTGTTTCCGGTCCCGCTGTAATATCTGAAGTTCCCGCCGGAATCCACCGAAAGCATTTTCTTCTCTTGCAAAGATGGTTTGGCGCCGCCGGTGAATTTAAACTTGCAGATGCTGACTTCGGTGGTGGGGGTGGTGGAGTTGGTCTTAGTGGGAATGGGGGGGATGAAGATCGCTGATCGTTTACGTTTAACCGGACCTTGGGTCGGGTTCGGCGATGTCCGCTTTTTAACGTGGTCGGGGCTTTTCTTCGCCGCTTCTACTTGTTTTATAACTTTGGGATCGAGGAGTTCTGAGATCTGTTTGAGGACTAGTTTGCTTTTGTTGTCGTCTGCGTCGGTGGAGACGCTGCCACCCTGTGGGGCGGGGGCGGGGGCGGGCAGCTGCCCGGCGGCCGCGAGCCTCTGATAGTACAGCAGCTGCGTCTGTAGAGCCAGAGGATGCATGTACACTCCGGCGTTGGGCCAGTACACGTAGCCGGGAAGTTTCCCATCGCCGCCTTCCGGTATCGAAGAGGATTGCGTCGGCTCCGAGAGCGTCGGCGATATGTTCCTCTGGTGTCTCGACAGATCCGGGGAGCTGCTGGCGGTCAACGGGACCAGGTTCGTGTTTCTCTGTATAACAGATATGGCGTTGGGTTGTTCCGATTTCGGAGTATCCATGTCGGGGTATTCAGTCTTGACTTCGGGGAGGGAGGTGTAGATGTTTCCGAATTTCTTTTGGATCTGTATTTTGAGGTCGTGCAGGTCTCGGATGCAGAGGTTGAGAGGCTCCTCGTCGCTGTGCAGCGGGCCGGCGACGGTGGGCGGCGCCTCGGGCCGCGGCTCGTCCGGGTTGTTGAACCGAGGCGGCGACCGCTTCTCCAGTCGTCTCTTGTTCTCCTGCGACAGTTTCCTTTCTAGTAAACTTGAGATTATCCTGTTCTGTAAGTCTGTTTTGGGAGTGGATAGCGGTTGGTTTTCGTTTCTAAAAGGTGGGCACACGGTTAACGGGTCGGGCCTGTCTTGAAGAGGCGGCTGTCCCGGAACCACCGTGCCGTAGTTCTCGTAGATGAGGTGGCAGATATCCGCCTTCTTTGGCTTACGACCTCTTCGGGGTTTGGAGTTGTTGAGCGTCATCTCCCCCATGTACGGTAGATCATCGTAAGTGACGATCTTACTCGGCGCGATCGCCGGGAGTTTTTTCTTCTTTTCGTCTGGCTTGGAAGGGGGTTTCGGAGCTATGTTGGGGACCGTCAACGCTCCGCTGTCGTTGGATATTCCCGCCAGTCTCTGCGCCCACATTTTGAAAGATTCGTTTGTGATGTTGTTCAGGTCAAAGTTTGGTTCCTTAGGCTTTTCAGTTTTAGGTTTGAGTATTGGTTTCGCGTTAGCCTTCTGTAAGCTCTGCTCGTAGTGGTCGAGGTACTCTTGTGGGAGCGCCTGGTGATGGAACTTGAGCTTCCAACGATTCTTCTGCCGGTTTCTGCTGAGCTTCTGTTTAGGGGGTTCCGCCTTCTCGAGGCGTTCTTTGCTGGTTGAAAGAAGCTGCTGTCTCAGTAACTCCTTGTTCTCTGACCTGGAAATTAATATAAAAAAACTATTTTACTAACATGTTTGGTTTAGTAAAGTCCCTACCCGGATGACGCCATACAAATGTATCTTTAAGTATCTACTGATCTCTTGCGACACGACAACTTTTATGTCACAATACAACCATTTACTAAGGGATCGCCGTGTTTCATTGCGGATAGTTTAGTTGATGATCTTGTTCATATAGTTGGTGTCCCATAAGTTGATTGAGATATGTACAGCTATGCGACCGTAAACTAGTTGAACGTTGAAAAATCTAAAACCCGCCTGCGAAATTGCAAACTTCATGGTCGGCATGTTACTCTGCCTACTACCTTTCCTTTGATAACCAAGACATACCAAGCGACACCTGTTATGTTAATCCATCAAGTCGTTAAGAGTCTATGATATGTGAAATGGCTTAGCTTCAGCGATCATATCTTACACAATACTGTAGCATTTACTTTGAAATTAATATATGTTTTTATAGTTGTTTGTAAATAAACACAGTATACAGCAGACGGTCTGTGTTTTCGATTTTCAAAATTCATATTTGTTTTACCGTAAAAAATCAAATCGTAGAAATACCCGCATATTTCTGTCATCTGGTGGTCATAAGCGCCGTGGTTGAGTGCACAGCCATGTCACCTTTATTATTACTATATAGAATATTTAGTTGAGTTGCTAATCTGAGGTACTATAGCCCGTTAAGGTTGTGGAGCGTGTCAGTGAAATAGACAAACAAACACTACACACACTCGAATAATATAACAATGGTGGGTAAAAATTAAATGTAAGCCTTCTCTATATAAACTTTAACAATGTCAAATGTCAGCTACTAAGAATGTAAAAAGGTGGTGGAATGGATGAGCTCACCTGGTGCTGGGGAGCGGGGCGGGGGTGGGGGCGGTGGGGCACACGTCACCGCACATGGCGCGCCGCATCTCTTCTGAAACAAACAACAACAAATGTTCAGTCCTGACAAGTCGCCCTGACCCTGAACAACGCAGCGCGGCGCTGGTTGGAACCACACGCGGTGGGGCTCGGCCCTCTACAATACATCAAGCTACGGAGGCGGCTGAAGAACACGTGATTGTATGAGTAGCAGCCCGCGGCGGTGCCCCGTGCCCGGGTGCCCACATGCCCGGGTGCCGGGTGCCCACATGCCGGGATCCCCGGGTGGTGAGTCTGCTATGTTCTTCTCGATGACGTACAATGAATGTATCATTGCAGTGCACATTCCATCTCACCTAAGTCCCTTTGGTTTGGTTGGTGGTAGGTCTTAAGTTAAGACCGTCTGGCTAGATACCTAATTCTGTTGCCATAACAACAATTCTAAAATTGTTTTGTTCCGGCATTTAGAGGTAAGCTAGCCAGTTCCTCAGTTAGTTGAGGATACCGGGTGAAGTGCGCTTCCACCTTCGGCCTTATCATTACTTGTAACCAGGTGAGATGAAAATCAAGGCCAAGCACTTCCCCGTCCGCCGTCAAGTCGCGACAAGGTAACGAACAATTAAGTTATAATGTTCGAATGGATATTGTTACGAGCTGGGGTTCGTAAGAATTAAAAGCAACCGGTTATTATTTTTCGAAAACTTTATCAACTTTATCGAAAACTCTAGTAAGCGCGGGAATGGTCGCGCCGCTAACTGTTGCGTAATCTGGCACGGCGGTCATAAATCATCCTTTTGTGTTATTGATAAACAAGTTGTTATTGTCTTATTTTTTCGGAACTATGCGAAGGCTCGCGAATATTCTAGACGTTTCTGATTGGCGTAACAATATATTTAGATTAATTCATTGTCAATTGAAATTGCAGATTACATGACACTCGTGATTCAGTAGATTAGTAAATTCTACTAGACATTTCACGAAACGCCATCTTGTCCCAAACTAAGTCAAACGTTATATAGGAGAATATGAGCTACCTTAGTGTTTGACATTGACAACGGATGGGTTCTGTTCTCTCCACAAACAATATTGTACCTTTAAGGACGGAATTACATTTTTGACACGCTCGAATTTAGGTATCTAAGGTGTGTGTGTGTGTGTGGATTGAGTGCTCCTATTTAAAAGATTAAATAAATTAAAAGTTAGATTTTTACATAATCAAGGAATAATTTAGGAAATAATTGTTAAAACTTCATGAAGATAAAAAAATTGTGAAACCTATGGTGACAAAGTTGTGGTCAATTAACTAGAACACTCAATCAGCCAGCATGAGAACTCGTGTTTCAAAATATACTTGATATAATGTTTAACATTTTTATGTGGAATAATTGTACTGAACTTGTGAAAACTATTCAATAAAATTCAATAGATTTTGACGGTTTATTTGGATTTTATAAAGGTTTATTTAGAACACTCCATCCTCCTGGAGTGTTCCAAAATTCTCCAACTTTGGCGGAAAAAAATCTTAGTATTCTTAATCTATTTTCCGAGTATTATCAGAGTCAATTTGTGAAACAAAAACCTTGACGTAAAACATAAACATTACAACAAAAAATGTTATATTCAAAAAAAAATATTTTAGAGTTTATTTACTTAACCCGAACTTATATACAAACGGAGGTCACATTACAAATTGTGAAAATATTATCACTAAACTTCAACACGTTTTATTTTCTTGTGATTGTTTTTATTTAGTTAATAATCAACTTTATTTCATTTCAAAAGGAGAAATTGTGTAGGGTGACCATGGGTGTTACGCAGAATTCATGATTTTGCCAGCCTTGCGAACCTATTAAAATGTTGAGATTCAGTATTTCTGTTGTGGTATTTTTATTAGGAAATAGTATACGAATACGCTATTATGGCATTAGTAAAACTCTGAATTATATACGTAGGAAAGCTGTTATTAACGATGAATTAACGGAATGTAATATTCTCTATATATGAATTTATCTACCCTACAAATCTGCTTCTGGAAAAGTCTTTCTAATAGATGATTATTGGTAGTTTATGTGATTTACTTCTTTTTTGCTTTTTCGTGGACGCTGTCAAATATATAATTGAGTGTGAGAACCGCATGCGGCATTACTCAACACCAGATGAAGTATTCCGTTACTTTGCGACCCTTCAAACGCAGCATCACGATCAACATGAGGTATTCATGACGCCAGACGACTTCTTGCGCTCAATGACTCCTAGTGTCAAGCAGCCTGATGGTAATCTTACAGATTTGTCGTGAATTCGTAAAAGCTAAGTTCTTAGGCGCGTCCACAATAATCCTATTTTAAGTCTATTGCGTATTATGCACTAAATAAACTTTTTTTTAGTTTAAAGTAATTATTAATTGATACTTGAAGGCTACATAAAAATTAATAAAAAAATAAATAAACATTGATTATTTCAGATACTAAAAATCCATATGGGTTAGTAAGAATAGGAAACTTAAGATTAATAAAACTAATCAAGCTAATAAAATATAAGGTGTTAAAATTTTGCAATAGCATGTGGTGCTACTGCACGAGTATTTATTTTCTTCTTCTTTTTATTTTATACTATAATCTATATTTATAGAATTTAAAGTCCTGACTGACTGATATATTATTATCGACGCACAGCCCTAACCACTGGTCCTAGAAACATGAAATTTGGAGGGTATGTTTGACTTGGTGTGAAAACGCTCACTAAGAAAGTAATTTTGAAAATGTTTATCCCAAGGGGTTCAAATTCTCATTCTTATTTCTCAAGTCATCTCTCAAAGGGCTCAAAGTTCGGAGTGAAATGTTGCATATTTTCGAAACCGTACACGATAGACGTTTGAAAATTCGTATGTTGATTGCCCATATGAAATAAGCAATGCTAAATTTAAGGGCAGGGGTTCAAATATTTAAGGAAACAACCTTTAAAGACGTATGTCTTTTGAACTGTAACAGGTAGCAAGTTCAAATTTTCAGAGAAAACGTATTATCCCACGAAATAACCTGAAAAAAAATTGAATAAATAACAATTCACATACAAGAAACGTATTTATAAATTGTTATTTTAGCTCTGTCGTTAGCTAATGGTAATATCGATATTTTTTTTACTTAATGTGAATGTAGCGCTTACTTTAAAGGTATACCAATCAATTATAAAAACTGGCCAGACGTGAGTCGGACCCGTGAGTAGTGAGACTAAGACTGAAAAAAAAAACAAACGCTTAGAAATGTGGATCAGAACCTTCAGTGTGCGTGTCTGATTCGCACTAAACTTGGTTGTTCTGACAATTAAAGGACAGCCTCTAGGCTGGAAAGTCCTAGACTTGAAATATTCTAGATTTTTAAATCCCAGTCCTTCTCTTTGCGCCTATTTAAAAAAATGATACACTTAATAATGATAGACCAAAGACTTTAAACAGCTGATCAGAGAAAGCCAATTAGACTGATTGATATCGAACCAAACATCCTAACAGTGACCTGTCTGTACATTTTTGAAACGGCGATGTTTGTCAAAAATAATCCTGATTTGTTTCCTCAACCCTCAGATATCGTAATACGTAATAGAAGAGACCAAAGTAAGATTATGTGTACATTCATCAAAGACCACTATTATGCGCTAGAGAATATTTTGCATGGCACCTTCCGTATATAATAATCTGCCAAAAACATTAACTACTGTTTCAGAAAAAGTTAAAGGTCACATTAATAAGTAAATGTTATTGTAATATCGCACAATTTATGAATTATAGACATTTTATTGATAATTCTGATGCATAATTTCATTCTGATTTAATTTATATTCTTTGATATGTTAACTTGTGACATTGTTTATTTTCTTTTTTTCTAATATTTTATCTTTGACATTTATTTTATTCTAATACCTAACAATAATTTTTTGATTGTTCATAAAACACAAAATATTGTACACCGCTATACGGTAGAATACATTGATGCACATTCTGAAATTGTTACCATCTCTATTTTTCACATGTATTCGTGCAATGAATATTGCTTAACTTTACTTTACCATTTCTTTCGATATTAATTAGCTATATCAATGAAAAGTATAGTTATTAACAGTTCTATTCAAAACTTTTTTCACGCACGCACACCATTTACATTTACTTATTAAACAGGTTTATGTGTATACCAGTGATGCGTTGAAAACAGTATAATTCTGTTTTTAACAGTATTGTTGGCAACCCTATAATATATTAAAAAATGCGAAATACCCGTGCTTCCATGACCGCGTCTGAGCGCGGAATGGTTTGGTGAGCCGAAACGCCCGAAACGTAATCGAGTACTATATAAAGCAGATTTCCTTTGAAAAATGTATGGAGAAATTTTAGTGCGTTTTCGACTGCCTATTTTTTCTCATAGTTGGAAAATTAATTTATTTGAATACAAAATAATAAAATAGACATATAGAGGACTATAAAAGACACAATTTAATATAATTTTCACTATAAAATATACAGCGGATTTAGCTATTTATGTAGGTACCTATCCAGACACTACTTTTCGTCATTTTCATCAATTCTTGTGACGGTAAACACGTATTTATGTGAAAATGTTGTATAAAACTGCCCAGTTTTTATTAGCTATCTTTGTAGATGAATATATAAGCTTTAATTTTTTAACACGACATCTCTGCAGTTGTGCTTCCTGGTTTGTTAAATGGTAACTAAAAACCATTGATATTTGTTGATTCGTCCTTAATCAGGAAATACACCGATCCGAGTAACTAAGCTAAGTGTCTAAGCCGCCTACACAACACCTCAGGGATTTTATCCTTTGAGATTTGCACCTAGATGGAATGGAGTTCTTGATTATGCAAATTACCCAGTAATACCTACTTAGTGCCGTTTATTGTCGGTCACCTAGTACTTACTGTTAGATACCTGAGTAATATTGTTTATGTATTTGCGCTCTCCGGCGAAACTCGGCAAACCGTTTATTGCCGGACTTCGGTCGTTAGCCAGGTGGGGCTTTACATGTCCTACTTACCACCAGAGCCGCGGTCGGTCAGCCGTACCCGCAGTATATCACACCTACCCCAAAATACCTATCTATATAAGATCAGCCAGTAAATATAAATGAGTTACTCTCCTAATGTCATTCTCTGCATGAAACCAGATCCGCGCGCGCTCGAAATATCCGGCGCGGCCGCTTGCGCGCGCGCGTGTCGCAACAGAGTGGCTACGTTGTGGTAACCTACTGCTACTGCTACTGCTACTACTACTGCTACTACTACTGCTACTACTACTGCTGGATTCGGCTCGTTACTACTAACTGTGTTGGATATCCACCAAAAGTACCTAGCTACTATTTTTTTTTATACAAGGAGACTGAACAAGCATGTAGCCCACCTGATGTTAAGTGAATCTCTTGCCTATAATAATGCCTTACTGCGTAGGTCACATCCACAAAGAATATAGCCTATACATGGCACTGCATTGCGTTGTCAACTTGAGGTATATAGGTGGTATTAAGCCTCGCGTGTCCGTTTTTCACCTGCAACCATACCTTTCAGAACACAGCAATACTGCTTGGCTACTGAAATAGGAGTGGTGCTAGTATTTCCCGGACGAGCCCTTTCACAAGGGGCTCTACACTCTTACACTACTAGGTACATAGGTATACGTTATGGCACGGAATTCTTGGAGGGATAAGGTCTTATTTTAACCTACGACCCCCCTCTTCGGAAGACAGGTCTCATACCTTGCTTAGGTAGTGATCTATCAATTGCCAATATACCCGAGCTACTAATATTTTCCTTCAAGCACCTAATGAGTTCGGCACTGATGCCAATAATCGTGTCAGTAAATTGAGTAAGTATCAAAGTGATGGAAAATTTAAATACACACAATAGGCGGCTGTTGACAGCAAACAGCAATCGCATACCTACCTAATTGAACCACGGCCAATGATCGGACTCGAATTCACTTAGGTACAGATAAGATACAAGACAAAACACCTGAATACGGACTGATATGAATTCGGCTCCCTATTTATAGTTATGTATACTGAACCATTACTATCTTCCACCTGGAACCTTTTCGCCTTCATATCGTAGGTTTTTTTTAAAGTGCTAGTTGCATTGCAGCGCTAATCAAAGTCGAATATGATTCGGCCTACGACGCGGCATGCGGCAAAGGGACGACTTAACACATTGCAATATTTATTTACTTGTTGGTTCGTCCCAATAACATTTTGGTTGCTAATCTATTCTGCAGGTATAGTTCGTGCTTGTAGATAGGATAGAACCTACCTACAGTTTTCCGGTATTGGAAGTCAAACCATCAGCTTACGGCCAACCTACAACGTTTCTCTTTAGCGTAGGTACTATTTAGCCATCTCAGACAAACAAAAACATTAAAAGGTAGGTAAACAATGTTTGCTGAATATTAGATTTGTTTTTAATATAAAAAAGTATTTTGAAAGAAGGTTCGATTTGACTGCATAAATAATTGTACAAAACAAACGGCCGGGACACAATTTCCGTGCTCCCGTGGGAATGTTATAAAATATTTACTTAGTACACCCCTAGGTAGGTAATATATAGGGTCCCTAAAGAAACATCTTCCATTAGGTGGGTTTTAGAAGAACAAAATTCCACCTAATTTAAGAGTCTATTCTATGATATGTGAAATGGCTTAGCTTCAGCGATCATATCTTCCACAATACTGTAGCATTTACTTTTAAATTAAAAAATCCTTCCTCTTTGTCAATCCAAAGTTGACTCTAATTTGTACCAAAAATGTTCGCCATTCAATAAATACGCCCAAACTTGAAAAAAGACTTGAAACTTTGTACAGTAAATAAACACAGTATACTGTAGACGGTCTATGTTCTCGATTTTCAAAATTCATATTTGTTTTACCGTAAAAAAACAAAACGTAGAAATACGAGCATATTTCTGTCGTCTGGTAGTCATAAGCGCCGTGGTTGAGCGCACAGCAATGTCACCTTTATTATTACATAATCTTAGTTCGAAACTAGAATAAAGTTGCATTGAGTTGCTAATCTGAGGTACTATAGGTAGCCCGAAGAGTAGGTACCTATATATTATCTATGTTATGCACGCAAGAAACGAAAATATTTTCATATTATTTCTAAACGCAGCGTAGGTGATTTACGCTGCGTTCAGGAAGGTATGTAGGTAAGGTACTTTACGCTGCGTAAAGTAGGTAGGTACCTACCTACCTTACCTATAAGTTTTACTTGCAACTGAGTGTTATACCTATCAAATTTGTATAGTAAATGTACCTAGGTTATGAAAGTAAGTATATGGTAAGTAGGTACCTACTTACTCTAGGATAGGTACTAGATTTATAACTTTCTAACTTGAATGAATTTTAGTTTACCAAACTGATTTTATAAGCCAATATATTTATATTTAATATCAGGCTTATAAAGTCAGTTTGGAGTCGGTCAAAGATTTTTTTTTTAATTACGAACATCAGATTTTGTTCTTTATTATGTGGGTAGGTAATTCAGTAGGAAGCTGTCATTATGTTACAGTGTAGGTAGGTACCAAATTATGGTCAAATATGTATCATATATTTATTTATTCCTTGAAATTCCGTATAACCAGGAACAATAATCTTGGCTTAGATATAACCTATACTGTTATTGATGTTGGTAAACATTCTCAACAAAAAACTGCTAAAGAACTGTAGGTAGGTATTTAGTAGTTGTGATGAGCTAATTCCGAGCCGGCTTGGCGCGAGTCCAGCTGCCTGTGACGTCACGTGACACGCCGCCGCCGCCGCCGCCGTGTGGGTCGCTTCGGATCGGAAGGTAGGTACCCACTCCATGTGCTCGTACACCAATTAAGTAAGAGGTAATTGTACATCCGAGAGACGGAGTGAGATCGGAGCGGAATGTCTTCGTTCAGACATCTAGGTCAAGTAGGACGTAGGTAGGGTAAAACACCCAGTAGTCCTAAACCAGTTCTCAGCCTCTACAGCTTTTATCGGCTTATAAATAGTGAGTAAATAATTTTACACGTTGACAGCAACATTTAGCAGGATCCGTGTAACATGATTGATAAATACTCGCACCTACAAACCAATAGCATCTCATGCCGAGCTGTGATCGTTCGTTTGCTCTGCCACCAGCTAAATGACCCCGCTTGTTCCAATTACAATTTTTTTCGTAAGAGAACGAACTATAAAATGGTTATTATGTGATTATGTAAGCTTGAAAATCAATTTCTTTGTCTTTCATGTTTTTATTTGGGTACCGACTAATATTATATTACGGGTATTTAATTTTTAAGTTAAATCCGGTAGTCAGCCGTGAGTGGCTGACTATCGGTTTTATAGTAATGTTCGCATATTTGGTTGAAATTCACATAGTAAATAGTTATTGTTTTTCTTAATGCGTTGAACATAACTCTTAATACACAAAAAAAATATTTTACCAGAAATCGGCCGCGTTCAAATGTATGTGGCCGACTCCGACTTGTACATCTAAGAACCCAGTAGTCAGCCATAAGTTATATTTAGAAAAGTTAACGTTATAAGTTATTATTAATATATTAATAAGTTAAAGTTACTTAAGTATTAGGTAAATACCTTGTACACAAGGACAATCTTCTTTTACTCTTCATATTAGATCTATTTCTATTATTTTATGATTTCATCAAGTTGAACAAGCCGATTCATAAGTACAAAGAAGATCAATTAGCACAGACGATAGCGATTAGAAATAGCAAGAAGATAAGTCGAGTCTTAGGTGTCCCACGAGAAACATTACAAGACCGGCTCCATTTAAGGGTATCATTAATGGACCCAGGCACGGTTCTCACCAATAAAGAAACTGCCCTGATGCAAAACCTTAGCCAAATGTGAAATGACCTACTATTAAGTAGGTCATTAGATTTTAGAGGACTATAATTTAATAAAAAAAACAGGCCTAACCCATTTTTAAATAATTGACCAGATAAAAAGAACCAGACGATTTGAAATGTAACCAATTTACTGGAGACCTTCAAAGTCAAGTCAAAATTTATTTATTCATTAAGATTTTTTAGGATTATTTAAAAACGTCAAATCTACCGCCTGTTGGGAATCGCGACTAGAACATAAGGAGAAAGGCAAGAACCTTGGGCTGGTTAATTTTTTGATGATCCATTCAACATTTAGATACGCAGTTTGTAATTATATTCTAAGTAGATACATCATAAACCTAAATACTTAATCTTAAAACATTTGTTATTACCTATCTACCTAATGGGCAGTTTGTTGACATTGAGAAATCACCATTTTGCTGTCTGGTAAAGCAACATCGAGCCACGCGTTCTTATCGTCGATAAGAAAATGTGTTTAATAAACAATTAATTTGCTAAACATGCAAAACTAAAGAGTAGGCTACGCTAGCCTGGCTGACTATAGGGTAGGAGAAGGCTGATTTCTGGTCAATTGAGGCTGTAAACTGGTACTGAAGTGCCCTATGTTATTTAAAGTTTTTTTTTTCTGATAATGAAAACTTATGATTGTGTTTTTGTCTCTTTAATTATAAAATTTAATAAAGTACCAAATGATATAAAAACTACTACAGGTTTTATGCATTTAAATAAACATTCAAACCATAGCTTTTTTTAGAAACTTTCAATCATCGATGAAAGGCTGACTACTGGGTATTCTACCCTACTATTTACATATAAGCAGTTTGAATCACTCTCAAGTCAAGTCAGTTTTTTTTATTTTCTTATTTATGTTCCCCGATTACTCGAAGACGCCTGGGCCGATTTGGAAAATTCTTTTTTTGTTTGAGAGGGTATACTTCACAGGAGGTCCTATCGTCATCAGGTCATGGTCTGATGATGGGATCTTGGAGAAATCGAGGGAACTCTTAAAATATTATAGGTACACTTGAAGCGATTTGGGTATTTTAGGATGTATTTATCACCTACCTCAAAAGTAATGTAAAAACGGACCCCTTATAGGATCGCGCGTCTGTCTGTCTGTCTGTCCGTCCATTTGTCATCAAAATAATTGGAAAAAATACGTCATCTAAGTTAACGAAATTGTATCATGTTCTTAATTGAAGTCGGTTTTCTTTTTAGTTTTTAAAACGGAATTTGACTCTGTTTATGTACATCCCTCCCTTTCATTGCGACGTGAAGTAGTTAACGGTCCAATTCTGTTTACTTATAAGGAATTCGAAGTCTCTCAAATGTTTATCAAAAATGAATACCTTGTCTATGAAATCCAAAGAGTCCTACTTTAGTAGGGTCCTCATTCGCATCCCATTTTTAATTTTTCTTCCAAAATAAGGTACCTGTGATTCGACTTCGTCGGCCATTGTTGTCCGATTGTGTGCCCCGTTTGGGAGTCTTAATAAATGTCCGTATATAGGTACTATTGCAGCCATTTGCAACTTGTATCCTAGCAATTGATTGCTCAGCCACAAATTGCAATATAATGTTTTTGTGATGTCTGGGCAATAATTGCGGCCACACATTGCTGGAAACTATTGCCCGATTAGAAGGCGCGCGGTAGTTCTCGTGCGCTTGCTTCTATGCTGTTATTGTTGCATACCTAGGTAAGACATTGCACAATCTGATCTAAGACGGTCCTCTCTCTAAACGGATTTCCTACCTACCTATGTTGTTCTAAGTATAATAATATCATTGATTGCTTGCAGCGTTTGAGATATTGTAAGAGTTTTGTTTATTTCAGTTTTATAAAACCTCTATAGAAGGAGATTGATAATGTACCAACCAACCTACCTACTGATAATTTTCACCTCGAGTTTTCCGGTTTGTGTTTTTGAGATGAACCTAGGTATTAATACAATATTTTCTTTTTAAATTGAAATGTATTTTTAAAAAAATATCTTAGTAAATTTTCATAAACTTGTTTGAGTAGGAAGATGCTGATGATGACAGTAAATCGCCCAAACAAAGGAAACCAGCAGACAGTAAAAATGCCGTATTTTCCAAAAACAACTTTTAAGATTGCCTTTATGGATATAGGAAGGGACCTGAATCATAATAAACTTAAAGCACCAACTTCAGAAGCAATAAATAACAACTCCGTATCGGTGAACTTAAACTCCATATAAGTAGAGAACCAAAAATATCCCTAATTTAATAAGAGACATGACGTTTTTGACAACATTTAAGTATTTTAACGATCTATAATTATTTGTATAAGGCGATTGTTGTTTGCGGCTTCTCAGAATCGGTCTTGTGTCTTGTAGGGTGGCCGAGAGGCTGGTAACCAAAAACGTAAACGATCGTCTCTAAGGTAAGGGTATGCTGGTAACCAATAACGTAAACGATCGTCTCTAAGGTAAGGGTATGTTAATAGGTTCCAAATTAGGTGAACCTACCTCCGGAGCGTTGCGTGAATCATACGCGTAGGCTTATCGTTGTGTCGTATGATACGGTAGAGACGAAACCAAACAAAACAAACGAGAACCATCACAAATGGTGATTGTTTTACATAACAGTGGACTTATGATGTGGATACCTGTTGGCTTTATGAGCGCTAATGGAGTTATGATCGTAGGCGAGTGCCGATCGCACTGTGGGCTCAGCTGGTGATATGCTTCCTACCTTCTGTCTGATACAGTAGACAGTTCATTTATTTATATTGGCATCAGAGCAACGATGTCTCGTTTTTATTGATGAACAAGAATCGTGTTCCACTATATCTATTATTATCATCATCGCAGCCCGCTAAGTAGCCTTCATTTGACGTTATTCGTTCCTACTACGTCTGTCTCGTCGACTGAAGACCCACGGCTTCCTTCGGGCGCTGGTCTGTCTCCATCTTTATAAATGACGGAAGCCGATCCAAGTGGGAGAACATCAGAAACCGCACATCGATGTCCCAGAATACCCTCACCTCGCTATGCCATACACGGGCTGTGATAACTACATCTACCTCGATCTGTTTGCTAACTGTATGTCAATTTGTACCGATGTCGCTGTACTTAGCTGGAAAAACAATTTGGTCAATTTGACACTTTCCTTGTATGGGCTAAGCTTGATGCTTTCTAGTAGAGTGCTAACACACAGACACACATCGTGTCGCAATAATTGGCATTTAAATTGCTATTGCAAGGAAAGGTCTAAATAGGTATGACTTGTAAAAATGGTTTTTAAAAACTGCGGTTTTATTTGTATGGCCTTAAAATGTGGTCATTGTATCACGTCACGAGCTCTACTCTGAAAGGTCATGCCAAACATGCTGACTGCTAGCTAATTGATTCAGGCGTTGTTATTATATTATTATTTATGTTATTATTATATGTATGCTGACTGCTTTTAAAGAAACTGTTTCTTATTAATATAATACTTACCTATATATTTTATTTGGTTTAAGTAGGTACATTTTTACTGTAAGTACCTTATAATAGTGTGACTGTAGCGTACCTACCTACCTGCTGGTGACTGCATAGGTATGCTATAATAGTCACCTACCTACCTACTAATACTAACCATAATTTAGCTTGTGTGTAAAAGATGTAAACAGGAAAACCTCAGTCGTCATGAATTTACATTCAGTCATCGATTGTAACTTTATTGACAAACAATAGGTACCTACCTACCTACTTTCGTGCCATTCAAGCTACGTAGGAAAATCTCACGAGCTGATTTCCTAGCTCAAGAATATTTTTTTCGTAGCAACCTACGACTAGTTCCTACCTAGGTAGGTGAGGTAAGGACTAAGGAGCCCCCGGACTTGTCCCTTGTCCAGAGTAAATAGGTTCCTTTTAGGCAAGCGTGCTAAAAGCGTCTTATGACACATTTTTTATGTTTTACATGTAAGCTGGTTGCCAAACGCCTACCTATGTATTAAGTTTGAGTAAGTAAGTAGGTACTAGTACTAGGTACCTCACTACGATCGTTTCGTTGACTGGCAATGGCATTCAAAACTTCAACGTGCTAAAGGTTGTAGGTCAATTTATTTTATAAATCTATAAAACATAAGTTAGGTGCTGTAATAATTAATAACCATTTATTTATACCTATATTGTTTGTATTTTTTATTTTTTATATTTCAAGTTATTGCACTTGGTCACAACACTTACAAATGTTATAATGACACACAAATTCACAACCCGTGATGAGACTCGAACCCGCATCTTTTCCTAAAGCCGGAAACGCTCTAACCAACTGAGCCACGAGGGTCCTGACGCAGATTCCGAATTTTTGTCTCATATTGATACTCGGCGCTCAAGCTGAGGATCAATATGACACAAAAAAACCGAGGTATAGTTTCATGATTATAAAGCTTAATCTAGAATCTACTAGGTCCTGATAATCAGCATACAAACATTACAAGACTAAACTTTTTGTTTTTCAAGAGTAACTTGAAAAACAAAAAGTGAATGGGACGAGTTAACCAATACAAATTATAATGCAATGTGGTCGGCCCAAAGGGTCGAGTCGTCGGCCTGTGGGACGAGTTCACGAATCACTCAATCAAACTGCGAATTACTTACATTCGTAGAACTATGTAGGTAGCTACTGAGTCGGTACAGTCGGCTGCAATAATATGAACATGTAAATGAAGACCCGTTGTTATTAAGAATTATGTATAATAATTGCGATAAATTAAATAAGTAATCTATAAAATATTATTAATTTTATACTTTGCCTAGGAATTCTATACCATACCATACCGAATGCGCACCTGGGACGCTACCGCCGACGGCGAAGCCGATCTCCATTGATGGCTTTAAATTAGCTTCATGAGAACTAGAAACGATTTTTACCGTCAAATGTACTGAACGGATAGGTTTCATAACATGTTGTTCACTTTTGAGATGGGAAACGCCATTTCGGATATGACACATACCTAAATCGGTAAAAATCGTTTCTAGTTCTCATGGAGCTAATTTAAAGCCATCAATGGAGATCGGCTTCGCCGTCGGCGGTAGCGTCCCTGGTAGGTAATATGTAAAACATGAGACAAAAGTAAGAAAGACTACCTATATCAAAATCAAAAGTAACTCGTTTATGTAATGTTTGAACAGTGAGTAAAAAATGCCGATTAGGTACCTATTCAATTTTGCTAATCTGGTAAGTTCAAAATCAACTTACTAGATTAGCAAATGTACCTAACGTGCTTTATTCGTCCGTCATTTTATAGGTTGGGTAGGTATTAGTTATACAGTTAGTTGGGCAGTAGACCAAAATATGTATAATGTACCTACTTCACAGATTGCCGGTAACATATACTTATACCTACCTACACTTCATAATTTTCAAAATATTTTATAGGGGTCCACGCCTGGTAGATATTATTTTAACTTGTCCTCATGTTCCTGTCCGTTATCTCACACTAGGTGGGGTCGGCAGTCGGCAGTCGGCACAACGAGTATTCTTCCTCCACATCAAAACTACTTAGTAAAACATGTGTAGGTAAGAGTTTTGACTGAAATTTGAAGACCAGCCGCCTGCCTGGCGTCACCCCTCCCTGGGAATACCTCCTCGGTCGTGGTCGTGTGATGAGGGGGTAGGGATAGGATGTGGATACTGATTACACGGGAGTATGATGAGATGAGGGTGACACTAGCAGCTGGAGTAGTCCGGCCGAGGGTTGCGTTGCCCGTAGGTACCTACTGATCCCGGTCAGATATCGGGAACCTCGGGACCTCTGGATTCTATTCATTTGGTACCTACTTAGGTAATCAAGTGATATGTTCAAAGTATAATTACAGAATCTATCAGACGGCAATAAGAGCAATTAAAGAATTATGTCATATTTTTTATGAATAGGAAGTACCTACCCAGGTACCTATATATCATTATTGCAGGCGGCTGTATCTGTTTAATTTAATAAGTAGGTACATGAATAGTTAGGAAGGTAGGTAAGTAGGTAGATATCTAAACAGACTTATGTGCCGAAGTGGTTTAATGCAATAATTAGTTTAAAATGTTTAGGTCTTAAAATATTTTTGAAAATGTAGGTAGTAGGTAGACCATAAACAGTTACTAGTTCTTATACATTTTCAAAAACTACTGTAGGAACCTATTTATAATGATGAAGCATGAAGCAAATCTCGTGCATATAAAAATACCAAAAAATATGTATTATTATACCTACCTACAAGGAACATAATTAAATTTAAATTAACTTTTAGTTTAGTAAAAAAATACTTCGTTAGTAAATCTAATCTGCGTTAGTAAAAAATATAATAACTTTTTATATTGTGTCAATAATACCTATTTATTATGCCATCATCATCAAACAAAAATATAATAGTAAATGTGAAAGTAAGATAATAATCACCTCCGCCTTCGGGCAGCATCTGTGACATCCAAATCCTTAGTTAATGCACTGTACACACGAAACTTCATTGATAGTAGATAGGTAGGTAGGTACCTCGCGAGAACCGAGTGCGTGCGGGAGTCGCGTGGCGTGTCACTCCACTGCACTATCAGTGGCGTAGCGGCTACTACCGCGGGGTGCGCGCGCGCAGCCTGCCACGTTATCGGAGGTCGGCTCCCGGCGATCGCTCTAATCTAAATACAGACAACGCGGTCGCAACCAAAATCCCTCGTATACTCGTATCACTTTCTGTTTCCATACGGCCTAAATTTAGAGGCCGCTCGCAACAGAAATAAACGTTTTTTACGTGTTTTTAGACGCGCGTTTTGCAGTTCCCTGGTGGTGTGCCAGAGCGGCGCGAAACCCGAGATTCGTGCCGTATTTGGCAGGCACGGTACGGCACGGCCGGCGGCGCGAGCTCGCTTTTGGGTATTTAGTTTCGGAGTCGCGGACGCAGCCGCCCGCTCTCGACGCGCGGCTAAATTCAGACGCTTCCGCCACGCATTGACTGCATCACACCGTCACCGACCTGCCTGCCGTGCTGCATGCTACCGGTAGGTACCTACCGGACCGAGCGATCTCCTTCTCCTGCCCTATAAGGCATTACGGGAACGCACACCCGAATATTCGCAAGCGATGATCTCACGATGACCCGATTTGGCGTCTTTGTAATCGACGCAATAAAGTTCTATTCCTGCGCGCGCCGCCGCCGCCGCCGCCGCCGCTCGGAGTTGTTCCTGGAAAACTAACCACGGATTTGGAGATAATCTGACCCGGTTACGTAAATAATAGCAGCTTTCCTTTGGAAAATTTATTTTGTTTATGTACCTATTCTTTGCATGTGGTAGGTAGGTAGGTTGATTCTCTAACAAATCTGGATCGAATATGATGTCTGCCGTACTGCCGTAGTTTGGCAACTGATAAATCACATTGGAATTATCACTCGATTCTATTCTGCCTGCATTACAAACACCGACCAAAAATTTGGTGCGCTGTAGATGCCTACTTAAGTACCTAGGTATTTAGTATTTGTAGCGGTAGTAGTCATTTCGTACGGAATCTGGAGCAGGTGAGGAAGAGTCCGCATTAAGACTAGACTTCCTATTTTCAGGTACCTACCTGAGTCCTATTCTCAGGTACCTACCTACCTAAGGATGGTTTGGTGCACGACTTCATCACGTGTGCACGTCCAAAATTTTAGTTCAGAAATAAAAATCTAAATGAGTATGGGTACCTATATTTAAAAGAGTCTATCGTGGAATTTAATAATATTTTCTCGAGAAAAAGCAGCTTGCCAAATAGTTTCATAACAGCTCCACGAAATCGCAAACGGTCCGTAGGTATAAATGTTTGTAGATATTGTACCTACGTAGGTAGGTAAGAGAGATACTTTGTAGGTAGGTAGGTACACCGAGAAGACATAATGTGTCTAAAAATACATACATACTTACTTATTCAGGGAATAGGACGCACTCGCACTATCGCTGCACTAGGTAGGTCGGTATGCACTAGGTTTTGACATCTGTGTCGATATACCTGTAGGTAGGTACCTGTCAGCACAGATGTCAGAATGCTAATCGTTAAATTACACTTTGGGTACCTGTCGAATTAACCTGAGAATTAGATTTCTGGAAAGTCAAGAGTCTTGCACACTAATCTCCCGTAAAAAACAAATGACCCGAACAATGATTCACTGTTTACCTGCGAAGGTAGTACCAATACAGTTAGGACATAGGTACCTATTGTCGAATCGACAATGTTTCTATCACTCTGTGCTGGGTGATTTCTTGTACCAAGTAGCTAAGCATAGATAGCAAGCCCTGATACTGGTACCTTAGTAGTAGTAGCAGCAGCTACCTAATCCGAAAAAGATGCAAATCAAAAGTTTTAACTAGGTAGGTAGGCACAAAAATGTCTTTTATTGGTGGCAGATGAAGAGTAAAGGCTGGGGAAGCTCTCTACCTATACCTACTATTACGAGAACCGAGGCCACTGTCCGATGAGAGCCACGTAGGTAACTGTAGGCTCTCCAAAGTCTTGACTTGGAAAGGAAATTTAGGTACCTAGGTATCTACTACCTACCTAAACGTCTGTTACACTGAAGTCTTCCAAAAGTTCTTTAGAGGTACAATCGGATTTATCGAACGCGGCGGCGGGCGGCGGGCGGCGGCGAGCGGCGTCCCTCATTGAGGTGCTCTGCTGTTACTTGATACTAACTAACACGGTTCCCAGATCCACAGGTTTATCTACCTACGTCGATCTGGAAGGTACCTACTACCTTTGTTATCTTTTCATGTTGATTTTTGCAATTTTTAGGAAGGTTAGAGCCCTGTAGTGGTAGAGTAGACCTAAATCCTTTTAAGGCATGAATTTGCTCTATGAAGTTATGTAGATTATCGTTTGTAATCGCAATTCGGCAGACAGCTGTGTCTACACCCACGCGTGGTCCCACGGTTGACCCCAATCCCAGGTACTGTAGGAGTAGCAGTAACCCACTAGACTACCCATGCAGTCTAGTAGGTATAGGTACCTACTTATACTCCACAGAACCCGTTAAGTACTACTCTTTATTGCCAAATTATCAAATAAAATAGGTACCTAATAATAAGTCAGTTTACTAACTGCGTGTTGACGTTTTTTATCTGTTTTTGATAGGAACAGGTACCTACGTATACATGGAAGGCCGCTATTCGATATAGGTAGGTAGGTAATTTTAGTTCGCACAGAACAGACAGGAAGACGGCACGGCAGGTTCGCTTGAAGGAAATTGTAAGCAGGGTTACATTTAGATACCTACTCAGGTACCTCACTCGTCTCTGTCGTGGCGTGTTCAGGTGGTTACCAATGATGCATTAAAACAGCTCTATTTGTACGTAAAGGGACCTCACTATTTGTACGTAAAGGGACCTCACGTGTGCAACCACAGGGAGTCGGACGCTGGCGACGATTGTAAAAAAAAATGACGTACCTATCAAAACATAGGATATACCTATGTATAGGTAGTACTACGTATAGCGCCTGTAGCGTATAGATTAGCAGATGGGTACCTACTAACATTGACAGTACCTATAAACGAGTATACCTACAAACCTAGTGAAGTAAATAGTTCTACGTATATATAGTAAACTAGGTACCTACTTTGTTCCTGTGGTAGGCACACTGAGTACCGAGGAAGGTGGGTTCCTAAATACCTTCGGCTAATCAATAATAATGCACTTGGACAGTCCCGTGTAAAAGATAAGACCATGTCTCCCGAACAATGCAAATTGAATATTACTCGCCATGTATAGACTTCTATAATATTGATCAACTTGTCAAAATCCTCCCACACAGCTATCTAGTACCTACATAGGTACCTACCTACAATATTTAATGATTTCTGCTGTTGTATATTAGACCATAATAATTTGTGACAAGGTTGAGAATGTGGATTCTGATGGTGATGTTCGGTCTTCGAACCTACACTACACATTCTAAATGTAATGTGATACCTGCGCGACAACTCATTGAAGTGTCTGAAATTAATGAACGGTTAAGTTATTCGTAAGCCTACTTGGATAATAGCTACGAGTCACATTTCAGGTGAGTTAATCGTTATTTTTTTTTATTGGGCGACGTAGATGTGCTTGGCCTTCATCTCACCTAATTTCAAGATATGATAAGGCCGAAGGTGGAAGTGCACTTCACCCGGAATCCTCAATAAACTGGGGAACTGGCTATCTTATCTCTTAATGCTGGAACGGAACACACCATGTTAAACAAAGTCCTACCACCAAGCACAATATTGTAAGTACTCCCATTGGGGATCGAACCCGGAAGACGGGAACGTCTCGATCTGACACCGGTAGGTGAACCACTAAACCACTGACGCCACAGGTAGCTAGACGTGCTATGAAAGAACGGGAAAGGGCGAGGTGAAATGAAAGTGGGAAGCGATGTCAATCTACAGTCCAAGCGCAAACCGCACTGAAGAGGACGAGGACGAGTGTCCACTGCGTACGCCTCACAGTTTCAGCGGGCCACCTCACTCTGTGTCTCACTCATCATAATCATCACACGCTAGTTGTTGTGTTACACAACATATTCTCCTCTCGGTTGGCAACTCTGCAACCTTTCATGCCGATGATGTCCTCTTTCACACAACCCGTACATCTCTTGTTCGGCCTTGCCCTGCCTGCCCGTATTCGCATCACCAACCACGCTCATATTCATAACCCTTTTAGTCAAATGGAAATGGAAATAAAATAATAAAAAACTTCTCATAGCATGCTCATTTGAATTTGAATTTATAACACATACAAGTATTACATTATTTCATACCGTATTTTTTATTAATTTAGTCGAGTTGCTAGCTCTAGTGAGCACTAGGTTTGTGCTTATATTTTTGTGTAGGTAATTGTGTGTACCTATCCTCTGTTGGTGGTCAAATAAATGAATAACGTAACACTCCTCATGGTGCCACTCTCAAACTAACTCTCCCCAAGAAATGAGTTCATAAATAGAAACTAATTTCATGTAGTAGCATGCACATCTCAGTAGCATGCAGAGTGCATGCTACAGAGTCCATGCTGCAGAGTGCATGATGCTTTACACCCGGCACGAATGTGGTGATGAAAAGTTACACGGATTATGTGGCAGAGTAAATTATGCATACACGTAATATAATAATGCATGTTATTAATTATGTATTTAGGGATAAATTAGATAAATAAAATAATATATTATAAACACTACAGGACATTAATTTCACACATCGCCATCTAGTCCCAAACTAAGCATAGCTATATGGGAACTAGGTTACAGATATAATACTTAAATACTTTTTTTTTTTGTAAATACATACTTATGTTGACGGTCACTGAGTTTAACGTTATACTTAAATATAAAAATACCCTATTACTTATATAAAATTTTAACATATTCTTTAAAATATAAAATAAAATAATATAATTTGATTCAATAAAATGTACAATTAAACTATGTATAAAGGAATCGGTCAGATTACCTAAGGACCGTTACAAACGGCCCATAGTAGGTAACTCAACTGTTCCAGACCAGTACCAGACGGAACGTGCCCAAGACAATGGCTGCATTGCCATTGCAGCTATGCTAATTCGCTGGGCTAAATAAGAGCCAGCCCTTGGGTCACGTGTAAAATAAAATAGTTTTTTTATCACTAACTGGAAGCTGGAAGAGGAAGCGGGCACGGTTGGCCTTAAGGTAAGCCACGAGAAAACCGAGTATCTTCATATGAAGCGCTTCAAGAACACTCGCATTCAGCGTCAGGATCTAAAAGTTGGAGATACCGTGTTTAAGGGAGTGGCCAAATTTAAATACCTGGGCTGCACTGTAACAGACACAAACACCCGCGAAGAGGAAGTACAAATACGTATCCAAAATGCCTTACGTTGCAGCGCAGCACTACACAAAGTATTGGTGTCCAAGCTTCTCAGCAGAAGAACCAAAATACGCATATATAAAACCGTTATAAGGCCTATTTTGTTGTATGGTTCTGAAGCTTGGACGTTAACTTTGAAGGAGGAGAATCAGCTTTTAGTAGCAGAGAGGAAAGTTCTCCGGAAAATCTTGGGGCCAGTAAGAAAGGAGGATGGCAGCAGGAGGGTGCGGAAAAACACCGAGATTGAAGACCTCGTGGCCGAGCCCAACATTATCGGAGAATATAAATGCCACCGACTCCGCTGGCTCGGTCATGTACATCGAATGGGTGAAGATCGGAGCGTCAAGAGAGCATACCTGGGACGACCAGTTGGACGTCGTCCAGTTGGTCGTCCCAAGTATCGCTGGAGGGACAGACTGGAAGCTGACCTGCGCGAGCTTGAGGCGGACAGCTGGCAAGACCGCAATGGACAGGGATATGTGGAGGGTTCTCGTTTCGGAGGCCAAAACTCACTTTGGGTTCCTGCGCCGTTGGAGTAAGTAAGTAACTAGTAGGAATTAAAAATCGAGAACTAAAAATGTTAAACTTCAAAAAACAAAACAAAACTTTAAAAATCTTCTTATTTTACTAATACACACAATTCTTAAAAAAAACAACATTAAACCACATGTCTGATTACCGTATTGTAAATTTGCAGCTCAGTCTGTATTTAGGTATTGTCATAAATAAACAAAAATATTCAAATCGACACAACAATACAAAAGCAATATTTACACTCCAGTACCTGCAAGTACTGTAGTATGATACCCTATCCCTAGATATATATCCCTAGACACTTTTTGTATGAGCTTGTAACTAGAATCACCGAAAGCAGAGTATCTCCAAAAGAAAAAGAGTTCCGCCCACCGCCCACAGCCGCGACCGCGAGTGATGACGGCCGCAATTACACGACATTAACACGGCTCTCGACGACGACCCGGTGGTGGGTCGCAGGTACCTACACTTACCATTACCACCGAGTAGGTACCGATACGAACCAACCCATCCATCATCTTTTTGCTAGATATCCATACACCTTTCTGAGAAGCTCACTCAACGCAGCCACCGACACAGGTAAGATAGCCTATCTTGTGCAGTGATCGTGGTGGAATATTTTTATTAAAGCAGATTCAGAAATGCATTATTTTATTTGGAGCGGTTCAGCTCTTGAGCTCAACAGTTGCACTGAAATGTAGTAAAAATATCAGAATCTGTAATGAACCATCTCTTGAAAAACAATATTTTATCTGACTATCAGCATGCATTATATTAGGTCTATGCCTATGAAATTGCCGTTTTGTATGAAATCTATGCAAGTAATTTTTTTTCGATCTTATTTATTTCCGTCAATCAAAGTAATCGCCCATGCAGTCGACGCATCTTTGCCAGCGCAGTGGCAATTTATCGATGCCCTTCTTGAAAAAGTCTGCTGGCCGGGAGGACACTGAGAAGAACTCTTCGAAGGCATTTTGTACTGCCTGGGTATTGAATTTTTTTCCCGTTAAGAAGTTGTCCAAATTCTGGAAAAAGTAGAAGTCTGTGTTGAAGTTTGGTGAGTAAAGCAGATGACGGAGAGCTTCCAGCTCCAGCTCTTGTAACGTGGAGACGGTCTGTTGTGCGGTGTGAGGTCGCGCGTTGTCGTGCAGCAGTAACGGGAATGATCGATTCACCAAAGCTGGCTGGCGCCGTGCGATTTTCTCCATCATTGTGTTCAGTTCTTCACAGTACATATCTGCAATAATGCTCGTCCCGTTTGGTAAGAAGCTGTGATGAATCACACCGGTGCTAGACCACCAAACAGTGACCGTCACTTTTTTACGTGTAATTTTTCGTTTAGGGCATTTTTTAGGTGCTGAACCAGGATCTAACCAACTCGATGAGCACTTACGATTGTCGAAAATAATCTATTTTTCATAGCAGGAAACGATGCGATTCAAAATTCCTTCGTTTCTGTGCCCGTTGAGCAGCGCAAGGCATGCCTCAACGCGCACCTCGTGCTGGCGTTCATTAAGTTCGCGGGGCACCCATTTGTCAAGCTTTTTTACCTTGCCTTGCTTTTTAATTTGACGCAAATGGATCATGATTGTTTTGATGCTAACTTCGAAAGCTGCTGCTAATTCGACCATAGACTGAGTATCATCAGCTTCCACAATCCTTTAATTCTCATTGTCGACCAAAGTTTCCGGGCGACCACGGGGTGCATATTTCAGGTCGAAATTTCCAGCACGGAAGCGGGTAAACCAATAACGGGTTGTGCTTTCGTTTGTAGTGTTCTCTCCGTATACGTCGTTAATGTTGCGTGCCGTTTGTGCAACAAACTTATGAAATTACTATTTCACTATCCTTTGCTAACACCAACATTTCAAATTTATAAAGAAACTAAGCTAATTTATTTATTGATTGATTTATTTATGTTTTTTTTTTTTTTTTTATTTATTTATTTATTTATTGGGAAACCAACAGCTCTTAAAGTTAAAATAACAAAAGCAATAGAATCAGTAAGCTAATAACAGGTTTTCACGTCTAGATAACAGTATGAAAACAAAAATGTGAACAAATGATCGACTTAAATAGTACCTATCTGTAAGTTTAAGGTTTCATAAAGTTAAAACAATATAATTATGAAGATGTACATAAGTTAACTCACTAATTAACCTAATTTACACCGAAAAAATCTGTATTCAGCCGCTGCCTTGCTGAACTGACGCTCGTACAGAATAGGTCAAAATCTAAATAGCTCATTGAAGTACACGAGGTACATAGATAACTGGGTAAAATCTTAGGGGTCTGGAAGGAACGATCAAATTAATTTTGCTCAATAAATCAGCATTGTTAATATTATTGGAGGTAATTTTTAACAAGAAGGATAGATCGGCGACTTCGCGCCGCTTAACGAGGGGTAGGATATGAAATGTTTACAAAGATTCGGTATAAACCTGATAGCGAGGGTTACCTGCGAAGCGTATTCGAGAATGCTTCTAACGAAGGTGCAGTAAAGGATCTTGAACGTTTTAGCACGATGAAACCTAGCAGCGCTCCTCATCACAAAACCTAGGGCTTTGGAGGCTTTAGAAACAATCGACTCCACGTGAACATCAAATACAAGCTTGGAATCATGCAAAACACCAAGATCCCTGACTACATTGCATTTCTGTAAAGTCTGATATTTGAGTGAGTAAGAAGACGGAATGAGTTTTAATTTACGGGTGAAGGTGACAACTGAGCACTTGGATGGGTTAAGGTCAAGTTTGTTAGCGAGACAGTAGTCATCAAGTCTTGACAGGTCTGCCTGAAGATCTAAAACGTCACCTTGAGACTTAATTATAGGTATTAAAAATCTTCATGTCATCAGCAAAACATAGCAAATTACTTTTAAGAAAACAGGAAGAAATATCATTGACAAAAATAAGAAAAAGTAGTGGTCCAAGTAGTAAACCATGCGGTACACCGCTAGGAATATAATTGTTTATAACAATAGCTTGTGAGCGATTATCCAATGTTATTGAGTTTGGTCAAGAGTAACCTGTGGTCAAAATTAATGAACATAAAACAGTTGTATAAGTACTTATGTTTACCACAGATGCATACTTGTCCGTAAAATCCTAATTCTTCCGAAGATACGAAAGTGTTTTTTTTTCTCATATTAGGTCCTTACATATGAAATTGGCGTTTTGTATGGGAGGAACATAAAGGCATTTTTTTCATATTAAAATAAATATTTATTAATCAAAGTATGTACCATTGCTATCTATACACTTTTGCCATCTTATAGGTAGTTCATTGATCCCTTTACTAAAAAAACCATTCGGACGGGAATCAATGAAATCTTTGAAAGCGGTTTGGACTGCCTCATCGGAATTGATTTTTTTTCCTTGCAAGAAGTTATCCAAATTTCGAAAAAAATGGTAATCTGTTGGAGCAAGGTCCGGAGAGTACGGTGGATATCTTAGACATTCCAATTGAAGCTCCTCTAATTTGGTAGTCGTCTGTTGGGCCGTGTGTGGTCTAGCGTTGTCTTGAAGCAGCAGTGGCGTAGAGCGATTGAAAAGTCTCGGTTGTTTAACAGCGAGCTTTTCCATCATGGTTTGCAGTTGCTGACAATAGACATCAGCCGTAATCGTCTGACCAGATTTAAGAAAGCTATAGTGTACGACACCGGCACTAGTCCACCAAACGCTTACAAGTAACTTTTTTTGAGTCAATTTTCGCTTGGGGCAAGATTTTGCTGGTTCACCAGGGTTCAGCCATTGCGATGAGCGTTTACGATTATCGTACAGGATCCACTTTTCATCACATGTAATGATCCGATTTAAAATTCCTTCATTATTGTGCCGGTTGAGTAATGTAACGCAGCAGTCGACGCGCGTTTGTCGGTTTGCTTCACTCAATTCATGAGGTACCCACCTTTCAAGCTTTTTCACCTTCCCAATTTGCTTCAAGTGGATTAAAACGTTTTTGTCACTAACACCGCAGCCTGCAGCTAACTGTGATGTGGTTTGCGATGGATCTGCTTCCACAATAGCCTTCAATTCATCATTATCGACCTTGGTCTCCGGCCGTCCACGGGGCTTGTTCTGCAGGTCGAAATTTCCAGAACGAAAGCGTTGAAAACAAAAACGCACCGTGTTTTCTTTTGCGACACCACCACCATACACATCATTAATCCTTCGAGCCGTTTCTGCAGCACTGGTGCCACGGTGGAACTCGTACTCGTAAATAATGCGATATTTTAAGTTTTCCATTTTGTGAAATGAGTGACGCAGAAAAAAAAAGCAAAAGAGAAAAAAACAAATGAATTACGGTTTTCGAAACACAAATGCATGAGTAAATAGCTGTTCAAATTTGAATTTGGAATTCCTAACCAAAGAGGAGATATTTAAGATCAAAGTGGCCAGTACGACAAAACGCCAATTTCATATGTAAGGACCTAATAATTAGATGAGAAAAAAAAAAACACTTTTGTAGGCGCACAGCTTTGCAACCTTCTACCCTCTATAATAAAAAAATGTAAGCTCTTTGAACGCATTTAAAACCATGTTGTTGAAACTTTTTTTGAATGACGAAGATTTCTTTGTAGCATTGGATGAGCACCTAACTACCCAATATGTAATCTCTCGAATGACGTACTTTATGCACATAATGTTAATAATTTTCTTATATAAGTGACATCCTTTATCTTTTTGAGAAATAAATGTCTTTGAACTGGAAATACTAAAATGTTATGTGAAGTGAAACGTAACATGTACTTACGAGTTTGAGGTTAGAGGAAGTGATACAACGCGTAGTAGACATTAAATTAATTGAATGCTTAATATCCATAGGTTATATTTTTCTGAAAAAACTACCAACCTTTAATGGTCACAAACTGTTCAATCAATTACTTACCACTAAACATAAGACTGACAAGTAAATGTTAACTCTTGTTTGTACAAAGAAAAGGTCATTCTACTTGACAAAACTATTTACAAGGTAAGTAAGTAAGTAAGGTAACTACCTAATTAATAATAATGACTATAATATCTGAATGACCAATTTCATGTCGAGGAGACGACGACGATAATATTTTTGAAGTGAAACCCTCTTCAGGCGCATTGGACGTTTTTTGTGGCGATGGGAATAAACTTTAGACTCGCGACACTGTTGCGGTTATCGAAAACGTGAAAGTGAAGTGAAAGCTACAGTCGGCATTAGTTCCGCTAACTCTCAGTAGATGGCGCTATTGTAAACACCCGGTAGGTATAACACATTGATATTGATATTCAAGTACCAACAACTTCAGCTGTTATCTTCGAAGATCGACAAACTTCAAGCTTTCACTTCTGTCGGCACTCCCGGAGTATGTTTTGTCTTACACATACTCTACGTCTATAAGCACGTACTCATTAGATAGGTTTTATATTTTATTGTTTTGATCCAAAAAAAATAAGATGACGAGACGCTGATGTCACATTAACTTTTTCATATAAATGTTAACTGGTTGTATCTTTTTCAATAAATAAATGTTACTTATCAGGAAGGACTCGGTCAACAAGTCTTAGTGTAAGAAATATATTGTGATAATACCCATGATTAGGTAGCTACACGTTACAGTAGCCAGGGTGTGAACCTGACCGACCCAGCTGTGTCTGTGTGGCTGTGACACGCCGTGTGATTCACGTGGTGCGGTGCGGTGTGGGTGCCGCTGCCACCTACGTCCGCGATACTTAATTATAATAATAAACCAGCACATTTGTCTATAAACGGTCCTTAATATTCTCTCACGCATTACCCTGTCCGTACCGTGTCACATGACCCGCGGACGTTTGACTAATTAAACCAATGCTTTTTGTAAATGCTGGTGGCTGATAGAGCATCCCTAGGCTTTGCACGAACCACATCCTCCACCTATTTACCAGCAGCGAACGCATTTCGCTAACTCCAACGGAAGGCAGCTAGCCGAACTTATCGATTATTCATTTACTAGCTGATCCCGCGCAGGTACACTTGCGCCAAGATTATAAGTTTATCGCTATTATAATTTCGGGTCATATAAGCCCACTGCTGAACAAAGCATTTTCTCCAAAGACTCTCCATTGTAGACCTCATTCTTGCCCAGGCAAGCCTCAAGATCCAAGGCTGAGCATATATCTAAATAATCATGGCCGCTCCACTGTCACGGTGGTTCACGTGACGGCCGCGCGCCGGCCACAGCACGCTCCCGGCTGAGGTCGCGGACAATTCCTCTGCTAAATAAGTGTGGTGTTTATGGCGAATGTCACTCAGTTCAGGAGAACATTTTTATTTTTCATTTGAAATGGGTGGGCCATTTCAAATGAAAAATAAAAATGTTCTCTTACTTTCCTCGTTACTGAATCATATACCTAGGTACCTCCACATCAAAAGCTTATCTTCGTGAGGGGAGATATAAAGTTTACATTATCCTAGCTAGCCAATGCTAGCTACTAGTAATAATAATGCAAAGTTTCATTTAAATCCATCGATTCCGCAACCGTTCTCCTATGACCGATTCGCCATACATCAAGTAAATAAAATAATATTAGGTATTGATAAATTCACGATATCTTTTGAATGGAATGTCCGATTTGAATGATTCAAAAAGTAATCTAAAGGTCGGCTGGAATCGGTCCAGTAGACCTTTAGATTGCTCCAGTAGTTCGTAGTCTATTCAAAACTATTTTTTTTTCTCTTTAGAATATTATCAGTATAAATTATACTTATTATGTATCATGCAAAAAATAGAGTCGTCGGTAATTGCCTATTATGTAATGTTGGTTCTCCAAAGGTCCTTTACATTAGCCTGTGGTTCAGTTGACATTAGCCCGTGTCTATAATTTGTTAAGCTAATGGAAACACCTATTGGGTAAAATAAAATAAATTTCACCAATTAGATTAATTTGTGAAATCGAGCTTCGTAAGTAATGGTGGAATCCAAAATCAGACATTTAGTCATTTGTCAAGAACGCTCAAATTAATGGTAAGTATAGATATAAAATACATTACTTTCTTTGTGTATATGTTTGGCTTTGACAGATAGCCTTCTAGAGCTAGTTGTGTGGGCGGCGTGTTTGTCCTTTAAATACCTTTACCCAACTTACCTACATAAAATAGGAAAAAAGTTGTATTTTAATACCATTATATCACAGGTACCTACCTATACCATAGGTAGGTACAGGTAGGTGCCTGTGACACCTGTACAAATGTTGTCGAGTTTATTCTATTAGGTACCTGTGTAAAATGTGAGCTGTATTTCGGTCCACACCACAACACAACGATCAGCTGTAGGTACTATAATAACTGTAAACGATACCTGGAGACTGGAGACAATGATATTAGCGGACGGTAGCTGAGGGCGAGGTGTGGTGCCAGTGCTAGCGACGAACACGGCGAGAAAGTATTTATTAATAATAATAAACGTTTATTGTTCAAGAAAAGTTGTACAGCCTTATTACTTAATAGATAAACCCAATAGGTAGGTAATGAATTATTAATGCATTTAATATGTAGGTAAGGTCGTAAAGTACAATTAGTAATGTAACTCGTAAATCGTAATCGGTAAAACTAACCATCGTCTGATGCCCGACCCTCGGACAGGTGCCGAGGCCAAAGGGTCTTGTGGAACATTCATACTAAATCAAAAGAGTAGGAGAGCTCCAAGTGAAAGGACTCGACCGGAAAAGTATTACCACCATACCAATTAAGTATGCTATTTTAACTGAATAAATGTTATCTATCTATCAATTTTGGCCGCAATGAAACATTGCTGTGTTCCGGTTTGAAAGGTATTGGTTCCCGGTAAAACGGGTACATTTTATTTTTAGTTTATTCAGTAAGATTTTTTAGGATTTAACCGCCTCTGTGGTCTAGTGGTTCAACCCACCGATTTCAGATCCACGGGTTCGATCCACAGGGGGAAGGTACAATATTGTGCTTGGTTTGGTTGGTGGTAGGACTTTGTTCAAATTCGCCTGGCTAGCTACCAGCATCTTACCTAATTCTGTCGCCATAACAACAATTAAAAAAAAAATGTGTTCCGGCATTTAGAGGTAAGTATAGCCAGTTCTTCAGTTAGTTGAGGATTCCGGGAGAAGTGCGCCTCCACCTTCGGACTTATCTCAAGTGGTAACAAGGTGAGATAAAGGCCAAGCGCTTCCCCGTCAAACAATAAAAAAAAACAATAATATAATGGAAACATTCATGGATTGAAGAAGCTATTGACATAACGGCGGTAGCGCCCATATTAAAAATTCAGCTTTATGTTAACATTTATTAAGTTTAGAGCTATGCAAAGACAGACTCGGGAGGTCTACAGCTCGTTTGAGCTTCGTTAGACAGGAGTTACCTATCTCACTCACCTGGGTTCAATTTATGATAAGGCCGAAGGTGCCTACCTACATCTCCCGGAATCCTCTACAGGCTGAACTATACCCATCTTACCCACTACTGTGCCGGAACACAGCAATTCAGAATTGTTATTATGGCGACAGGCTTGGGTAAGATGGTGGTAGCGTAGCCAGGCGGACATAAACAAAGTCCTCACCTCAAACTAAACCATGCACAATTGTACTACGGGATCGACCCCGGGACCTTTTGGATATTGATATCGAAACGGAGTGTGGGAAGACCTCCCACTCGATGGACCGACGACATTGTGGCGGTCGCAGGGAGTCGATGGATGAAGGAGGCTTAGGATCGCTTTTTGTGGCGTTGATTGGGGGAGGCCTATGTTCAGCAGTGGACGTGTGTGATCGTGAAATAAGTAGTAAAATAAGATACTTTTTTAAATTTATTATTATAATGAACACCACATCACGACCACTCTTAGCGCAGAGGAATTGTCCGCGATCTCACCGGGGCTCTGTAGTGATTGTGACCGGCATCCTTTTAGAAATACTTATATGTATACATACATACATAGGTACATTTATACCAAATGTATTGTGATCACATCACGTTTTTTTCATTATCCTCTATCCTCCATATCCGACAAAATAATCTACTGAGGAGTTGAGTTGACACCTTAGAAGTAAAAGCAAGCAAGGTCAACTGAACCTGTGGAGGTTCAGTCGGCAATCGAACTGATACCACAACGGATAGTAGGAGGTAATACAAGGTGTTACAAATCCTAGGGCCGCTAAATAAAGGCATTTGCATAACTTGTCGCGGTATCTGATCGCTGCTTAGGGCTTGTTCTTAGAGGCACTTGGTCCGATAACAAATTTTATTCACTACCTACGGTGGGTACCTACTTACGGATATACCTAGGTGCCTATCCTTCGGCCAAGCGGAAGCCTGGGCTAATTGGGTAGGTATTAGCCTGTAAGCTTCTTTTAGGATCACTTTGAAATGTCAAATCTACCGGCTGTTCGGAATCGCGATCAACACACAAGGAGAAACAACAAGAACCTCGGGCTTGTTATTTTTTCTGATCCACTTATTATAAAAAATACAATACTTAGCTTAAAATTATTTAATACCTAAGTATTACAATTTATTCACTGGGGCAAATTCTTTTTTGAATGCCAGCCTTGTCTTATAGGTAATCTGAAACTTTATAATATAAAATTTAATATTCTTACGAAAGTAGCCATAGCTAGTCATAGCGGTGTTGTCGCAGTGGTCGCTCACACTCGCACTACTTATACGTAGGCAAAATACTTATACCTAAATAGGTATATTGAAATCTAGGTAAAGCTCTATTCTAAATAGAATAGAGCTTTATCTAGATTTCCAGAGTTGTAGGTTTTATTTAAGATCATTTTGGTTGCTCTTTAGAATACCTGTAACTAGGTGCATCCTTTTTAGTAAAGGTACCTATGTGACCTAAAAGTTCCTACCTATGGGTACGTAGTACTATTCGTTATTCTGTGCTATGGGTTCCGGTAGTCATTACCTAAATATCGGTATGCATACCGATATGCAGCCTAAGGATCTGCTTATGAACATAATATTACGAACGAAGCAGGTATATTTGTAATGTAGGTACGTGGTAGGTGCCTACCTACCTACTTAGGATCTATTTGCGTGATTATTATCCGTACACTGATTGCATTACCTCATTGCCTGAGCTTGTTACGTAGTTTCACCGACGAACTGCAATGTACCTACCTACCTAATGATTGACCTAAACAGGCAATTCTGTAACGATCTCACTAAAGAGATAATGATTAGGAACGGATGGTTGGAATCATCAAAGATATGTGGGACTAGGTAGGTATCTACGTTCCATTCCCGTAATAGAGGCCTACATTTTAGGATCGATGTGTCACTCACGTTTTGTTTGTTCGTCGTCTCTTCATCCCGGTTGTCCACACATTAGCATTGAATTTCCAAAACTACAATTCACAACACATTCAATAACAATATAATCACGAATGCATCTTGCATCACTCTTTGATAAATTACCTTGGTTGGCTTTTTGGCTTTGGTAGGATCACACCACTTTACTATTAATTTCAAAATGTAACGTTCCATTTACAAAACGAGCGCGGTAAACACAACACACAACATGCACAGTATTTAGTTTTTATTTTGAACACTAGTAGTGGCAAAGGCTGGCGCATTCATACTGCCATGCCTGTGCCAGTGGAGGCTGCGTGCTTCGGGTCACCGCCCACAGCCACAACCACAATGAGATCACAATATTGCTTCGTAATTTACACTCTACTTGCAAAAGCCTACTTTGCCTACGAAATATGCGAAGATAAATGTTGGTTGATGTATTTAAATAATAGCATTTATAATTTTATTTGAAACTGAATCTAATTAAGACATTAAATCGATAGGTGATAAGCCTCCCAGTCTTAGCCATTAAGCCCGTAAATTGTATTACGTAAGTATAGGTCAGTCCTATTTTTAACCGACATCAAAAAAAAGGAGGAGGTTCTCAATTCGGCTGTATGTTTTTTTTTGTTATTCGATTTCTCCGCCAGTTCGAAATAGATTTTGATGATTCTTGTTATGTAGACCATACTTCCGAGGTTAGTTTTTATATCAAAACTATACTGCATATTCTGCTTTCCTGTGGTGTTTACCGTCACTAGAGTAGACCTATTGAACTGCTTACCTTTCAGTATCATCATCATCCGAGTTTTTGCCATAATCACCGCGCTTGGCAGGCGTGTTGTTGATCGCAGAAATGATGATACGTAGTAGTTCTTCTTCATCATCAGATGACGATGTTCACCGAAACTCCGTATAAAACAATTTAACCTATCATTATTTGGGCGAAGTGGAATTGTCTTTGACGCATTCTGGATATAAATGCTATATACTTGCATCATCATCATCATTACAGGCCATAAAAGTCCACTGAATAGGACATGGGCCTCCCCCAATGCTAATGAAAGCAATGGAGGGTTTTGCCATAATTATCACGCTTGACAGGCGTGTTGGTGATCGCTGTAATTATAGTTATATCCTTTTTTATTGTAAACACAAATTTTCATTCTTTCTTTCTTTTTGTGGTCTGTGTAACAGTTCTGGTATCAGACTTTACGAAAGTTCGTTCCCATCATCCTGACATAGTGCACCCCTACATTGCACTATAGTAGGGACCGATTTTTAACGTTTGTTTAGTTTATCTAAGTATATTTATCTTCGTTCCCATCATTGCGTAGATATTTCCCAGAATTCCGTTAATGACGTTATGAACATACCCTTCGTTTTTTTAAGTTTTTAGTGGTGAAGTCGGTTCCATTTTTATTAAAAAAAAAAATATTGCACTAATAACCAAGGCGTAGGTTTATAATCATTATGTTTTAACTATAGATACGGTACCTAGACTACCTACCTACATAGTTCGTTACATAACATTAGGTTCTTTTTTTACACATAGGTATACCTACCAAGAATTATTTAAATATTTTGCCGTAGCGGTCGATCTCCAACTCAGCCCATGGATGTCGTAAAAGTCGACTAAGGGATCTCTCTTTTTTTTTACGACGCGGAAGCGCTTGGCCTTCATCTCACCTGGTTACATGTTGAAATAAGGCCGCAGGTGGAGGCGCACTTCTCCCGGAATCCTCAACAAACTGAGGAACTGGCTATACTTACCTCTAAATGCCGGAACACAACAATTGTAGACTTGTTGTTATGGCGACAGAATTAGGTAAGACGGTGGTAGCTAGCCAGCGGACCCAAACAAAGTCCTACCACCAACCAAACCAAACACAATATATTGTACTCCCCATGGGGATCGAACCCGAGACCTCTGGATCTGTGTTGAACCGCCTAGACCACAGAGGCGGTTATTCTCACCATAATTATATCTATCACCGTATATCTCACCAGAAAGGCAGTAGCTTCCGTCTGTGTATTCGATACACCTTTACCGAGATCACCAATCCGCGGTGATCAGTTTCAGTTCCAGTTGGCAAAACCATACAATTTTGGAGGAGGCTCTGTACAGCAAGAATACTAATGGCCTGTTGATGACCAAGAAGAGGTTCACTCTGAATAAAGTAGGTACTGCGCCAGCACCAGTACCAGGTATGCACGAGACGGTTTTCGCTAAATAACAACTTCAAACACTTCGCGCATTCAAAATGTGAAATTCGCACACTACATTGCAACGCAGGTACCTAGGTATCATACAGGAAAGTATAATAACTAGATTGCCTATATCGGTGTAACTGACTGAATATTTACGAGCAAAGTTCGCTCAGATAGGGAACCAATATGGAAAAATCGAAATATTACTTACATTTAGAAATATTGTAGTATATGCGCTGTACATAACTACCTAGTTGTACCTAGTCGTTTTCAAAACAATTAGATGCTTACCAACCTAGGTATACCAACTTATTAACTACTTATTAGGTATATCTGAGCGGTATATTTATAGTCTAAAAAATCGTAGTATTTAATTTAGTACTAAGACAAAGTTGAGTCTACATTTCTGACCTACCTTCCTTCATAATCCGACAAAAACTGAATAAAAAAAATTAGACACGACTAAGTAAATAAATAACTCGATCTAGAGAAAATCCATGTAATGCTGATACAGTAAACAAATAAACATAAGTAAAATGCAGGTAAGTATTAAGTTTGTTAGAACGCTATCTGCCGGTGTGGTGTCACACGTGACGCCGCCATATTGTCTGACAGCTGTCAGACGTGAGATGTGAACATGGCGGGATCAGTCCACCGGCTGGTTGTCGCCGGGGGGCATGTAGTCGAAGAGCACGGCTTTCCGGTCGTAGCCACAGCGGAACAGACTCCAGGCCGCCTCCTCGGGAGAAGAGGCCGCGGAGACCGAGTGCTCCGCGCACTGCTCCAACACCTACCGAGGTAACCACACGCTATAAACATACAGTATATATATACCGAGGCAGGGTGAAAAGGGACCACCGCACCACTTTCTGGTATCAATGAAAGTAAAGTACGTACCTTGGTAGCGTTCCTGGCATCGTTCCGCACGGCCAGCTTCCCAAGCAACGCGGTCTTCAGCAGCTTGCCGTCCTTGCCGACGACCTTGCACTTGAGCAGCACGCAGTACACGTGTCGCTTCAGCGCCGGCTCCTCGGACAGCTCGCCCTGCAGCAGCGACTCCACGAGCCGAGGGTCCACACGCGACTGCACCGCGCACGCCTCCGAGTGCGCGCGGAACATCGCCTTCTCCATCTTGCCGAGGACCTGCGGACTCGATCATCAGCTGGCCGTTTCCACGAGGTGCAGGAAGGAGGCAGTACCTATCTATCAGAGTGATGGTGGATCACTTAGATGAGGTTTAAACGGTTTCTTCGTTTCGGTTCGGATACAAACAAATCATAACTTTATTTAGAGTGTATGATATGCGAAATGGCTTAGTTTCAACGATCATATTTTCCACAACACTGTAGCATTTACTTTGAAATTAATATATGTTATAGTTCAGGATTAATGCTAGAACGCTTGTGTTTCGAAAACATGATTACATAAATTTTTCTCGATCGTACAAAAATCCAAAGTTGACTCTAATTTGTACCAAAAATGTTCGCCATTCAATAAATACGCCCAATTAGGGCTTGAAACTTTGTATAGTAAATAAACACAGTATACAGTAGACGGTCTGTGTTTCAGATTTTCAAAACGAATGTTTGTTATACAGTAAAAAATTAAAACGTTCGAAACGTTAAAATTCGCGATAAAAATCTGGTGGTCATAAGCGCCGTGGCTGAGCGCACAGTAATGTCACCTTTATTATAACTATATATTTAACAAGCCTCATAGCTCAGTTGGTAGTAACTCTGCCTTCTGCGCTGTAGGTTGTGGGTTCGATTCCCACCCAGGAAAAACATTTGTGTGATGAATATAGATGTTTGTTCTGTGTTTGGGTGTGTATTGTATGTATTTACAAATAAAAAAAAAAAATGTATTTAAGTATTATATTCGTATTCTAGTTCCCATATTACAAGCTATGCTTAGTTTGGGGCTAGATGGCGCTGTGTGAAATTAATGTCCTGTAATATTTATTTTATTTATATCTTAGTTCTAAACTAGAGTGAAGTTGCGTTGTGTTGCTAATCTGAGGTACTATAGCCCGTTAAGTCGAGGCCGGTCATTTGAACGTGCGAAGCCAAAAAAACGTCCGAAGTTACGTTTTAGAGACGGAACAAAAGAGCGGCACCAGACGCGACCGCTGGCGATGCCTGCAGCAAGGTATCATCGCGGAGCTCTTATCCACATAGTACATGACCTACGAGGCATCGCATTGCGCTCGTCGACTGAACGCTTGAAAATGGTAAGCCTAATGTGCCAGTAATCTCACCGGAGACCATCGAAAGACGGCAAAAAATAATCATTTAAACAGATACTAAAGGAAAAAGAACGGCACCAGCACAGGTTCATCGATCGATGATGCATTTTAAGTTTGACTGAATTACTTACCACGCAGTTCTTGCATGCTGTCACCACCTGAAAACAAATGGAGTTCAAGTAATGTCTCCTAGTTGTCATTACTTATCTGGGTTTACTGTTGAGCATAGGCCGGCTCTTCACGTCTCACTCTAATACGTATCCGGTTCTTTGCGATTTTAGGGAATGTTCCGCTTGTCACGAGACAACAAGCCGGCGAGATGCAGTCCTTCGGCATCTGCTTCGTAAAGGAAGAACGACAGCAGACCCAATGACATGTAAGTGCCAAACCGGCATCAAGATGAAAACAATTGATGTTGGATACATTCATGTGAACTCTTTGAAACTAGTAGTTCGCCCGAACTGAGATCCCGTGATGTCCGGTTATGTTCGGTACCTATATAATCAAGGAGATTATTTCATAAAGAGAAAGCTATTAACAAACAGTGCTTTCATTGCTAAATTTTATCAATCTCTCCTTATTCACCTGAGTGTTCGAGGCTCTCTCTCTTGTTGCTAACTCTCATTCTAGAATGAGCTCTCACGCAAAGCACTAACCGTATACGTCATAGTAAGTGGGCAGAATACAATAACTCCTTACTAACATGAAAAGGTTGATGTCTAGTTATTGAAGAGTGCTCTCAAAACTATTGAAAGTGTGACCACCAACCTGCTCGCACAGCGCCAGCGTGGTGGTTGTGGCCAAACCTTCGTTTTGGAGGTTCTTTCCACATTAAGGTGCTTAAAATGTGCTGTTGATGGGGGATATGCACAGACAAACCCCTTGCATAACATACCAAAAGTAATTATTTAATTTTATCGACAATCCTGGTTTGGTAACCCAATAATTGAGTGAATAACTAAAAATAAATAGACCAGTCTAAATGAAATTCCGAATCTCTTATCTTGCAACGCCTGATGAGCATCCTTTGTCCCTTCATCTTCAAAACCACCCCTAATAAGGGTAAAATAAACTAATTTTGAAATCAGCAGTCTAAACCCCATTGCATATTATATTTCACGTTTTGACACATTTTCAAAACTTCGATCATATTTACCCCTTTTGCAACCCTTAATGTCAATACAGGAGCAAATAAAAAATAAATTAATTGTGTAGTATGTAAAGAAAACAAACTGTTTTTTACAGGTTCATTACAACTATAAATTTTGCATGGGTTTGATTGTTAGATATGGTTGATTGTTAGGTATAGATGATAGGTAAATATAGTGCACGCGTCGCGGTGTCTCAATAGGGTCTGTGCGCCCGCTCCTAGACATACCAAGCGTCAAGCTTGTTGCCCTCTTAACGCACCCTTTGTTACACAAACCACCCCTATAAATTTAGCCGATACTTATTCTTTCAAATAATAAAAGCAAGCCGAAAATCTTCTGGTATCACTTAACTCCCCTATTTCTCAAAAACTACTAGTGTCAAAAAAATCCTTATACTGATTGATGAGTATTAATAATATTATCTGCATATAAAAAAATGAATCGATCGGATCAACCATTCATATGGGAGTTTTTTTTTAATACATATAATAATAACCGAATACATCTAAAACTATCCCACATATCAAAATCCCCCGCGGCAATCAATTTCTGTCTCTTTACATTTTCAATTTCATCAAATTCGAGAGTTCGAAAGTGATACCGTCACAAACATTGCCACATACACACAGTGCCAGATTTCCCAAGTAAACTCGGAGATCTCGTTCGCTTCGCTCACTCTCACAAACATTCCCACCTGGAGGCAGACGGCGGCCAGCACCAACAGTCGTGTCGTCATCCCGGCTCTCGCTTGCAGCAGTCACAACGGCACCCGAAGCAGCAAGTGAACCATCGACAGCCGCAGCACGGTCGACAGCAGCACGTACAAGACCGCGCCACTCGCCGCGCGCACCTCTTTATACGGGCTCGCATCCTCTCGCCGGAACCTCAGCCCCCGGTACCACGGAATACTTTGGTATGGGTACGTATCGTTTTGGTATCGATGACAATTTGTTCTGGAATAGTTTCAAACGTAGATTGTTTGGATTTCCTCACCTCTTGCTTAGGGAAATGTCTTTTGATATTATTTTATCTAGAGCCTCTGTCTGGATCACTCCACAATTTTATTTCCAAGCCGAGGATTCAATCGACTAGTAAAAGGATCCCCTCTTGGAAGATCTAGCCACCATGATTGCACCTGAATCGTTGACCCATAACTCACCCACAACTGAATCAGTAAAATATTGGTAGATACCTATCAAGGTAGATTTTTAAAGTTTGTTGATATTTTTAACTCAAATAAAACATTAGAATATGCAGATACCAAATTAATTAGATAAATAAATTATAATTTAAGTAATACCAAGAAGCGTACACAAAACTATGGTGAAGCAAGCCATCGCCATAAAGGGGATCCTCTAATACCTCTACAGTTCGAGTAGCGTGGTACAGGAGTGTTGTGAGAGATCCTCACAACACAACCCGATGTTTTGTCAACAACCGTTGAACAACAAACATCGACAGCAGTAAGCAGTCACTTATGTACACACTTGCATTTGTGGAATTGTATAATATTGTGCTGTCCCGCTGCTGATCAGGTACTACTTACAACCTGCTGTGATAGAAAATATGGAAAATGAAAACCTTCTCCATTCCTCGTGTTCCACTCGGAGACAGAACATGTAACTAGGTCGGGAATTATCAGTTCTCCTCTCCTGTTCCATCCATGTCTAAACCTCTAAGTTATTCAACCTCATTTTGGATGAGAAGAAAATACGTTACCAATGGGCTGGATGATCAGAGATAGAGAGATAGAGAGACAGTGAGATAGAGGTGCTCTACAAAAAAGGAAACCCAAAGCAAACCGCGAACTGCAGACCTTAGGTTAATCGTCATGCTTGTAATAAAGTGTTTGCGTCAACGCTACTCCGAATCATTACAAAACCGATAGAAGAGAATCAGTCGGTAGAGTAGAGCATTTAGAAAGAACTACTCAACTGTAGACCACATGCATACCTTGAAACAGGTCATTCAAAAATACTTATGTGGAATATGATCAACCGTATAGCGGTTGACCTACATTTGATTTGATGATTATTCTAAAGCTTTCGATTCCGTATCCCATTCATTCATCTGGCAATCACTTCTACATCAACATTATCAAAGAAATATACCATAAAAGCACTGCAAAGGTAAAACTGAAAACATCGGGACCATCACTCCCCTTAGCATGAGGCGTGACACGAGGTGACCCGCTCTCATCAAGTATTTTTATTGCAATCCTAAAAAATATATTGGGAATCAAAATCAATGGTAGCTATTCAACACATCTCAGATCCGCAGACAGTATTGTACTTCTCTCTGAAAAAAAAACGACTGAACTTCAGTCTATGGTAGTCTCTGAGTCTTCAAAGTAAAAATGTTGGACTTGAACTAAATCAGGATAATACAAAGGTCATGACAAATAATACAAAAACACCAATCCCGGTCCATAACACCGCTTTAGAATATGTGTAAGAATATATCTACCTCGGCCACCTGATTGCATTTGACTAATGTACTGAAAAATAAATAAACAACGAATACAATCTACGCGTATTCTTAGGTATCAATCTCAAAGACCGAGTAAAAAATATAGAGAAAAGAAAACAAACAAAGGCGAAAGGTTAAAAGGATATTGGGCTTAAAATGTAAATGGGTAGGCCACAAAGAATGAAACCTAATTGATGGCCACATATCGCTACGAACATTTTTATTTTTTTATCTAGGGGTATTTGGATTTGAAAAAAAATAAAAAGAGGAAGGCCAGTAAAAAGGAGGAACGAAGACATAAAATTGGGAAAGCTGTGGCCATAAAATGCCACACAGAGATGGCTGGAGATCCTTGGAGGAGGCTTTTACCGATCAGTGCGGACCATATAACATTTAAACTTAATTAGTTATTAGTATTTTCTTGTATTTGTGTAGATTTTTTGAAATACATTTTCTATTACGTGGGTGTTCCTAGAGTATTGTAATAATGCTGACTATGGTCTAAAATTATTTAACAAATCTAACAAACTTATTCTATTATTAATGAGTCAGTGAACCTTGAGAAAAAAAAATATTATGTTATATTATTAAAATACACTTGATCGTCAGTGTCGCTTGATGAAATTAACAAAATCAGCTGACATAAATTATTTTTTTGTACGGACCGGTTGTCTGTGTGTAACGTGAGCCGTGGTGTTTTATTGAATATTTTGTTTTAATAAAGACATCCCATTATTTGTATACCCAATATATATTATTATATTATGTCTCTAAGCCACGAAAATGTAAATATATAGGTACTTACCTAGTTAAAATAAAAAAACCCTACAGTAGTAGCATATGATGTGTTACATCTGACGTCTCACCTCGGGTAATAAGCAACATTAACATAATCTGCTGAACGCAATGCCCCGAGCCTCGGACTAGATTTAACGTACTAACACTACACAGTAGGTTAAGTTAACTGCTGATGCGTTCTCCTTCTCTATCTCGCTTTCTCTTTCTCTTCACACGCACACTGTTGGCTGACAGTAGGTACCAACGTCTTGGAAAATGGGTTGGTACCATCTGACGTAACTCTAACTGCGCGCGCGCGCTCATTGGGCAAATCAAAAGCGTGCGCTTCTTGTTACACACTTCCGTCCCATTTCATAAATCACTGCCACTGATAAATGGAAAGCAAGAGGAAAGATGTACACATAAAATAACAACTTCAGTCCAACATATTGAAGGTGGAATGCACAAATCTCCGTTGCATCAAGATTTAAATAAATAAGAAAAAACAAAATTCAAACCAGCCATAGAACGGCTATAAATAATAATCCTTTGCCTAAATACAATTCAATAAGGTACCTATACCTACGTCATAGAGGTGGAATAAAAAACGATTTGGTACCTACATAAATCACAATGGCGGAATAAAAACATTTACATAACCATCTGTAGCCTGCCCTACATTGTAAAAAAAAAAAAAACACCTCTGACCTACAAAATTCAAGGTTGAATACAAAAATCTCTTAAGTCTCTTCATTCTTTGGCAAAATGTAAAATTTTCGAACAGTGATCGTGATTTTACTTCCTGTTACACACTTCCGTTCCTTTTCACGAAATCCCTTCTACAGATTGGAAAGCGAGAAGAAAATTTTACACATCAAAAATTATAAAAATTGTGCTGTCCAAATATTTTCCTTACCAACAGCTGTATTTATTATACGAGTAGGTATATACATTATGATATGACATTGACAGATTAACTCCTTGGGTGCTGTAAAACACACACATGATGTGCACGACGTGCTCCGCACCCAACGAGTTAATAATGCTAAACTGATCGACATTCCTACAAGACCAAATAGACTAGGTGTTCCGATTTGAAAAATATCTAATCGTTATAATTCGCACGCATCAAACTCACCATCAAGTTTTTCCTTCATGAAAATGTTTTATCTATTTTTCGCACCCTCTGCAAAAAATATTATTCATTAGTTTTTCATTTATTTATTTAATTATTATAATCAAGACAAGGAGCTTATAACAAAATAAGATGACGGACAGGTACGTCATAAATTTATACCATTTCATAAACTTAACTTTAGGGTTAACACATTTTTTTTATTGTACGACGGAGAAGCGCTTGGCCTTCATCTCACCTCGTAACAAGCTGAGATATGGCCGAAGGTGGAGGCGCCCGGAATCGTCAACAAACTGAGGAACTGGCTATCTTACCTCTAAACGCCGGAACACAACAATTAAATAATTGTTATCATGGCGACAGAATTAGGTAAGATGGCGGACAAAATCCTACCACCAACCAAACCAAGCACAATATTGCTCCCCCTGGGATCGAACCCGGGACCTCTGGATCTGGATGTGTAAGGTAGGGGTAGAGTCTCACCGTTCGCAGGGCCGGCGGCGATGCAGCATGCACACGCTAGAGGGCGGGCGCGCGGCGGGCGCGGGACAGGCGCGCTGCAACACACACGGCGAGAGCACGCCCGCCACCAACGCGCACAACGCCATCTGCACTAGCATGCTCTCCCTCTCCCTCTCCCTCCACCTGCACCTCACCTCCACCGACCTCACCGCTGCATCACAACTCGTACGTCACTCACTACACCATCTCACTGAACCACCGCCTGTCGGTGATCGCGACCGCAGGGAGAAAGGCAAACACCTCGAGCTAGGCGTGTGGCTTTCGATCCAGAGGTCCTGGGTTCCGATCTCGGGTGGGACATCTTTGCACACACTCTTAGCAGTGGCCGTTAGAGTCGTGTCAGCCTACGGCGTTTACAAAAGTCTGACACAGAAATAAGTAGGTACCTACCAAAATAAAGTAACGTTTGAATGTAACGATCGTACATAGGCACGAATGAGGAGGTAGGTAGGTAGGTACCTACAGATAGATGTAGACGCAACGCACCGCTCTACTTCTCGAACAAGATGCTCTGAAACTGCTTGAACTCGTGGTAGCTGTTCACGCTGGTCGGCTTGTAGTTGTCCAGCCACGACATTATTTATTTATATACAAATACCTACATTAAAATATATAAATACAATTATATTCAAAATTAATAATTATTTCAATTTGACACCTGACATGATGTCAGGTGATGTCAAGATTGTGTGACAGTGACAGTTGACAATGTTTGCATTTATAGCCAAAGAGAATATAATGCTACCGTTATATGTACCTACATAGAATGAGCTACTAAGGTTACACTCTAACATAATGATGACCCTTCTAATAACAGATTTTCAATAATGTGAAAAAAGGCACAAAAACTCACTTGACAATGACTTGGAATTATATACCCACATGTATAAACTATGTACGTGAAGTTAATATAGGCAGCAGTGGGGTTCGTCACAACCTCTACACTCCGCAGGCGAGTTGGTGATCGCAGTGTTGGTGCTGCCGTCTCCCGAGACTAGCAACGTTACATCAACATAAGAGATGGGAGATGTAGCAAGTTGTCTCCTCGACGACAGCGATGCAACAAAAGGGAAACATTACTTGTTGGTTGCTTGTACGAGTATTGTATCGGGCCGCATTCAATCTATTTAAACTTTCAACTCCATGTTTTACTGTTGCGAGCAAAGTGGTAATACGAGTACCATAGACACTAGCGGACCCTAGAGTCATTCGTTACTAACAATTATTGTATAGCATTTCTCAAAAAATTAAAAACTTATTCTTGGTACGTATGGTACATTTATTAGCGACTCCCATTTTCCTAAATAGTAATAAATATTATGAATTGCAAATTCAAAATAAACAATAATAACACAACATTAAAACAATTAAACAAACGATAAATGAATTGAAAAGTATATAACTAGTTAAATTACTCACAAAGCTAGAATTCAATTATAATGGTGATTTTCAAAAGCGATGCCAACAGAAGCAACGTACCTCATTCATCACAGGCCATCCACTGCAATACACACGATATTTTAATTTCGCCATTAAAACATATTACTATTTAAAAAACAAAAAGCGTGTATTTATCGCGTAGGTACCTACTGTCACGGCGGCGGCGCGTCGCATCGCCGACTGTTTCAGGTAAGTACGCGATGTATCACGTTGTTCGTGCTTTAAATGTTGCTTTGTATCGAACAGATACGTTTCACTGAAATCCACGTTACGCTTCGAACCTTTATTCTGTACAAAATGTTTTCTAAGTGGAGATTTCAACGTAAAATGAATGTATGTGTGGAAAAAACTGATGCTAACATCACAATCTACTCGATCCGTCGCGCGCACTGGCCCCGACCCTGGCACTGTAGGTACGTACACCTGCCTCGTATCGGGATCCTATCATCGCTTCTCATCATCTCATTGTTCACAAGCTAGCTTTACATATATTCAGTTCTGTTCATCGTTAAATGCTATGCCCCAGTTTACTATTTACCTACATATTGTTTGACAAGGTCTACTGGATTACACTGGTTTCAATTACTACTATTACTGATTTTTATTTATCTCAAATATACTTTTTTTTTCAATTTTAAAATTCTTTATTTAAACTTAAGCATATGCAGGAAATACCCTTCCAGGTCACATTGATCAGGATCAATGTGACCTGGAAGGGTATTTCCTGTTATATGTTAGTGTTAATGTTTTAAGTCTACTTTCCAGGAAAGTAGACTTAAAACATTAACAGAGCTTACCGCTTTCTTGAAACTTATGGCATAAATAAATAATGACGGATTAGGACGATTATCTCACATATCAGTAAATAATAAAGACTAAATAAAAGGTATACAACAAACAGACCGGCGCGGCAGTGTGCATTGTTTCACCACCTCCTTATGTCATCACACTTGGGACTCAACTTACAAGGTATTTTAAAATCCCTACTTAATATAGGTACAGGGTGTTTGCTGGAACAACGTAGCGATCGGATGTGGCTTCTAATAAATATATATAACTCAAAGGTGACTGACTGACTGACATAGTGATCTATCAACGCACAGCCCAAACCACTGGACGGATCGGGCTGAAATTTGGCATGCAGGTAGATGTCGTGACGTAGGCATCCGCTAAGAAAGGATTTTGATTAATTCTACCCCCAAGGGGATAAAATAGGGGATGAAAATTTGTATGAAACTTTGTCAATTTTAAACTGATCGGCCTGGGCATGCATAAAGCTACTATGACGTAGGCATCCCCTAAGAAAGGATTTTGAGATTTTGCATTTGTTTTGTTTCGGTTTAGTAGTTTTGGTTATAGACTTTGCTTTGTATTTGGCATTTGTTTGTTTTCGTTTGGTTTAAGTATAGATTTTGTCGGTTAGACTGTTTTTAAAATGGCTAAAGAAAATGAACGTTAATGGAGAAGTTGAAGAATGTACTGTCGTTTTTAAGTTTTGTAGGCCCTAATTTTTTACACACGCTAAACAAAAGTAGAGCCGCAAAAACTATACCTAAGCCGCGAGCAAAAGCTAGTACTAATATAAAATGCTAACTGACTCACTGATAACAACGCACAGCCTAAACGGCTAATCTCTATAGTCTCTACAGACATGAAATTTGGAGGGTATGTTTGTCTTGATACGAAAATGAGTGCTAAGAAGGGGATTTGAAAATTCGTACCCCAAGGGGTTCAAAGAGGGGTTGAAAGTTTTAATTAAAAGAATGCCCTAACTCTGAAACCGTGCATGATAAAAGGTCAAAATTATCATTATAGATTCCTGATATAAAATAGATAAGAATGTGATTCATGGTTTTTTGATTTTTTAATAGTTGAAGGGCAGGCGGTCCTTTTATTAGATAAAAAATTGTTATTTAACAGAAAAAAACGCGATGTGCACGTGGTTTCTATACGAAACTGGTGTATTTTGAGTGCTCTTTATGCAATGGATGAATGTCAAAACTACCAAGGTCTGATGATGGAGTGGAATCAATAAAAATGGGTTTTTTCAGTAAATAACAGTAATACTTATTAATACATAATTACGATGCTGACAGCGGAACTCCTGAATAATGCATGGTATAATAGTCGTGCTTATACTTTTTGAAATCGGTATAATGAGGTATTCAACGACAACAGAAAAAACGCGATGTAAACTTGGTTTCTATAATAAACTGGTGTATTTTGAGTGCTCTTTATGCAATGGATGAATGTAAAAACTACCAAGGTCTGATGATGGAGTGGAATCAATATACAGGGATTTTTTCAGTAACTAACAGTAATACATATTAAAAGCGTTGCACATTTAAAATTATTGTATGTGTGATACTCTTCTACGAAACGTGTAAACCAGGGTCTAAAAAACCACTACATAAATGGGCAGTTGACGTGACTGTATTTACGACCCTTTACTAATGTAACTTGACTACTTGATACACAATCTTCTAATGCATAAAAAATAGGGAGTTCCCATACATGAAACGTTTTTATAAATTGTTATTTTCGACCTGTATAATAACAAAGTTGGTGTGATTAAAGTGCTTACTTTGTGGTAAATAAATAAATGAATAATAAAATCTGGCCAAATGTGAGTCGGACCGGCTCACATTTGACAGCCACACTAAGACTTCAAAAAGCCTGCATTTTTTTGTCTGGGAATGTGGGTAAGAACCCTCTGTGTGCGTGTCTGCGCACCATGTAGGAGCTAATCGGTCAAATTTATCCAGATATCCAACAAATATATACATTTATAATATGCACCTATTTAAAAAAAACCAATACGCGGACGAAGTCGTGAGTAAAAGCTAGTATATAAATAAAATGCCGTTGTGAAGAGTAAGTCATGGATTGAGTTGAGTTTGTGAAATAGAGAATAATTGCGATATTTAGCGAGGCGAGATGCGAGTGAGGATATACGACAGAAGTAGGAAACCGGGCTCTTGTGAGATAAACACGGGGGCTTGTGTTCCGTGCCGCGGGTAATGTACTCGCAACCGGCAGGAGGCACTGCCGGTACCTCCGAATGTTACCATCGTTATGTTGTGGTAAACTAACAACAAGCGAGTCACACTCACGACTACTTCGATCTTACGAGGATCACTTACAACAGGGCGATCTAAACTAACAACATTTAAATTTTTAATTTTGTAATACCTTCTATGAAAAAAACTGTTTAGTATTGGTTAAAGTTTTTACAATAACCTGAAACGGTATCAGGACACTTGCGCGAAAAAATCATAAAATTCCTAATATCTCTAGAAATAGTCGTAGAGAGTTGCGAATTTCACCATTGTGTAGATGAGTTTTCCTCCTTTCTTTTAATATGTTTCACGTATCCCTACCCCTCCTCCTCCCCCCCCCCCCCCCCCCCCCACCCCCCATGTAAATAAATATGTTTTGTCGTAGAGCTTCGTAGAGCGTGCTACGGTGCTATGCCGGATCCGCGTAGCATACAAAAGACTTCAACGCGCACCCACTTTCTTACAACGAATTTATTCATTAATATCTCTATATATAAAGATCGTAGCGATATGCAGATCCACTAAAGTGTAGATGAGTTATCCTTCTTTCTTTTAGTATGTCTCACTTATCCCCACATCTCCTCCTTTCCCCCCCATATAAATAAATATAATTTGTCGTAGAGCTTCGTAGAGCGTGCTATGGTGCTACGCCGGATCCGCGTAGCCTTACATCCAGGGTGTAGATTTTTCTACATAACAGACTTTGCGACTATTGACTTTCGTCTAGACTTAGTAGGTACCTATGACGCAAGAAACTCTTTCGACTCTTGGAGCGGGCGTGAGACGACCTATTTCGTACAAGTGATGATGACTGTCTGTTTCCTGCTTCCTCTTTTGAATATAGCAGTTAATTTCACGGCGGATTTCAGGAGGGGTAATGCCAGCTAAGGGTTACAGCATTCTAAACGGAGTCGGTTTTACGGAATACATGCCCACGGTTTGCAAGTAGTATTCAATACGTGACAGGTTGCAAGCCCATCACAGTTTAGCGAAATGCTATATAATGATACTAATACTTTAGGGAATACTAATACTTTAGTACTAGGAAACATGCCGGTTTCCTCACCATGTGACCTTCACCATCAGAGAATGCGCATGTATCAAACGTACCTAAACTAAAACAATCTCGTTTGTTTGATTGCAACCGTTCTCCTCAGACCGATTCGACATCGGACTATTCGTCGACAGTTTAGCTCACTTGATCAATAAAAAAATAATTGAAATTGGATAACCCCTTTGAGAGTTATGCCATCACAAACAATACCACAAACATACATGAAGCAAACATGCATATTCTGTAGTGCCGGAAATCCGAATTGTGAATGTGTTCCGGCATTCAGATGTAGGATAACCAGTTCCTCAGTTTGTTGAGTATTCCGGGTGAAATGCGCCTCCACCTTCGGCCTTATCACAACTTGTTACCAGTTGAGATAAAGGCAAAGCGCTTCCCCAGAGTACAATAAAAAAAGCGTATCTGACATCCCCCTCGCTATACGCTCGCTCGATCTATAAATATGTTTACACTAAGTTATATCGACTCCAGAACATTACCAGCAGTCACTGAATTTACGCTTACTCAGGACTTCCAGCAAGATAACAAAAAGGCTCCAGATCACAAAAATAAAATATTTATATATTTTACTAGCTGTTAGTTTTTCTAAAATAAAGTAAAACATTGCATAAACTTCCCCAGAAAGGATACTACAACATTTTTTAATAGTATACTCAGAGTGCAAACATGCCGAGGAAAGTAAGCATCATCATAAATTGGTGTTTTGGGTTAATATCGTCCAACTACCTGTCTTCTACATGTACCTACTCTCGAAGCTATTTTAGAAAACAACCTCAACAGAATTCATTTGACTCAAGAGAATGAAATGTTCTGTATGCTACGCGGGTCCAACGCAGACTCTACGAAGCTTAATGACAAAATAAATTTATAAAATGAAATGAGAAAAAAATGCATGAATTGGGAGTAAGAAAGTTATAATAAATAAAATAAAAAAGTTCAACTACACAATGGTGATATTAGCATCTCTCTACGACCTCTATTTCCAGACATATTAGGAATTTTATGATTTTTTCGCGCAAGTGTCTTTCGCTCACATATCTTTCGCTCAAATGTCTCTTCGCGCAAGTGTCTCTTCGCGCAAATGTCTTTCGCGCAAGTGTACCAGACCCAAGATAACTTAAAAAATACTTTTAATTATAAATTAATTATACATGTTTCTTTCATGTTTCGTTTGCACTGTCTGGTATTTTATTGTCATAAAATACGTTAATATTACGAAAAAAAATCCGTTTAAACCAATTTTAGATAATAATTTTAGAACCATAACACATTACACTATGTTGTATCTTGGAAATAACACGCTAGTTAATTAATTCGAATTTATTCCAGAGTACACATATTACGTCTTCGATATACTAATCAGACAGAGAGTGAGACGTGAGAGTAAGATGCTTGAAACCATGTCTACTCGGTTCCCCCAAACACCCTGCACAGTAGACAGCCAGTTCATTAGTGCACCTGCCAGACGAACACGACGGAAATGTATCGATGTAATACATTGGAGAACAGTTCTGTCAGAATGTATACGACTACTAGATTACGACAAATCGTTTGAAACTGTCAATTGTACGAGTATTTATGATCGAGTGTTCCGATGCGAGCCTGGAACTATCGGAACCGGAACCGCAGCCGGCGGTCCGACTCGGTACTTTACATTTACAGCAATACCTTCCCGTTGTTCGTAGAAGTGCCTTCGAGTACATGGCCGAGTATTAACTCGTCAGTATTCGAGACGGTCTGACACCATTCGGATCAGTCTAGTCCAGACGAGACCCTCACGGCAACACTCACAGTTGATTACAATTACCGCAACTTGGTACTTTACCGGAACTACTAAACAAACTGATTCGTTATACTTATTTCGTTAATTACAATCAGAATAGCATTCAATAAATCTGTCAAACTAAAAAGCTATTGTAGAATTTGGAATTACCAGAGAAGTCAGCTTCCAACACAAATACACAAAGACATACGTGGAGTACAAAATGTGGACGCGGGTGCAATCGTTAGGTGTCAGTGTCCCCCATTAGGTACACACATCAGGGCACTTGTGTGTCTGGGTCGGTGTCTTCCGTAGCAGTCACGTGACCACAGTAGCGCGCGCCACCTAGTACCCGCATGGTCACACACACATACATAACATTATAAATCCATGCCACAGAGTATGTGACAATGTGTCAGGTTGCACGTTAGGAGCGAGGAGGGCGGACCCCCGAGGGAAGTGATGTCACGCAGCCGCCCGCTGGGGACAATACACATCGTTAAACGGATATAATTGATGAGCATATAACAATATCTAACGAATAAGAATAATGAAGTACATAATGATTGGTATTCGTGTACGTGTGACATCGGAGTGTACATGTGTACCTGTCACGTGTCGGCGCGGGTGTGAGCGCGCGCGGTGCGCAGACGATGCGCGCAGTACACTCGGCCCAGCACCGCCACGAACACCAGCGCGATGCCGAGCGCGCCGCCCGCCGGGATGCGGTGTCCGAACACGACACACGACAGGAGGATCGACACGGCCTGGAAACGAACGCACGTTCAACCATTCCATAGAGTCGTGTTACAAAACAACGTACACACACACTCAGACGTCGACGTCGTGTACATAGCCTTCAGCAAAGCTTTTGATAGGATTCACCACAGGCTGCTTCACCTAGCCGGTATACAGGGTAACGTCTTGCGGTGATTCCTTCTTATATCAGTAATCGCTCCCAAGCTATCTAAATAAATAATTAACTTCTAGTTGGATATAGATACCCGGCGGTGGTGGGTGCGGTGTAACGCAGGGTTCGCTACTGGGATCACTGCTTGTATTCTTTATATTTCTAGCTGTTTTTTTATAGTAACCTACAAAGGTTTGCTGAAGATATGTTTTTTTTTTAGTTTAAATCCTACAGCGACGTTCCTGCCCTTCAGTCTCGACTGGACAACCGCTGTCTCGCTAACAAACTTGACCACAGTCTTTCCGAACGTTCCGTCATCACCTTGACGTCTTACTTCATCTTATTATCTGCTGAAATGTCAAAAATGTAATGTATATATTTTGGTCTGTTTTTATCAATGTAACGAGGGTAGGTAGGGCTACCTATATTATGACGGACGAAAAAAACATCATATTTGCTCAAAATCAACTTACCAGGTTAAGCAAAATGTAAATACCTAATTGGCACTTTGGCATGTACATCGTCAACGGCATACATTATCTAAACGTTATAGGTATTGCCTCAGTCTTGTAAAGAATATCGGATTATACAGATTATCGGTAAGATATATATTGATAGTATCGAGTGCATTCAAATCAAGACAAAAGCTCACTGCAAGCTTACATTGTATTTTACTTTTTTTTGTCATTTTATATACATCCCTTTAAAAGACAAACGAAAGAGTACCCAATTTTAAAATATATTGAAGAATTGTACAAACAGAGTCAATAAACATTCGGAACGGTTAGCAATAATGATGTATACCTGTCTGAGGGTCATGATGATGGCGAAGACGACGGCCCCAAACGAGGCGATGGTGCGGTAGATGAGCAGCTGGCCAAGCGCAGAGCTCAGCGAGAGGACCGCCACGTCACACAACAGGCCCCAGTGCTGTCAAGACACAATACGTTAATAGAAGCATACGATGGAGCGGTAGATGAGCAGCTGGCCAAACGCAAAGCTCAGCGAGGGACCGCCACGTGACACAACAGTGTGACGTGTATTTGGAGATTGAGTGTCAGTGAAGTAAGTTTGTAAAGAGGTCTGTTGGTGAAACAGGAAATTTACAAAATAATACTACCTTCTTAAATAAATAAAAGTGAAATACCTACTTGTTAATAAATGTAATATTATAATTTTATTGACTTCTTTAGTGATAAAATAACGCATTCTAAGTTTAAATAACCATGAACTATCAAGTTGGTGTGAGAGTCTATACGAGGTCTGTCAGTGAAAGTTTGTGTGGAGATCACTGTATACCTGAAACAGCTGCACACCGCTGGGCGCACTGCGGTGCCACATGGCCGCGGCGCACAGCAGCACGGAGCTGGCGTTGACGGCGCACAGCATCTGCAGCGGGTGCAGCGAGTACTGCGCGAACAGCTCCGCCTGCCACGAGGAGGTGAACCCGTCGCAGCACAGGTACAGGGAGAGTAGCACCAGCCCCCCCGCCGTGCCCACCGACCCCACTGGGGGGGGACCACACACATTGTATAGTTATGAACAGAACCCGTCGCAACACATGAACAGAGTGAGTAGCACCAGCCCCCCGCCGTGCCCACCGACCCCACGAGGGGGAACACACACATTGTATAATTATGAACAGAAATGGGAAATCAGCTGCCAGCGTACGTTTCCACATCGGCGTACCCTGGCACCTTCAACAAGAGTCACCGGGACTCCTTGTGGAGACTCGCTCCATCAAGCGAGCCCCGAGGGGACCAGCGGAGAGTACTCACGAGAGTACACCCCGGGCAGATGTTCCGTACTGCCCAGCATGAAGAGCGCCATGCCCAGAGAGATGAGCACCGCCGTGAGGTACTCGTAGGGCTGGTACTGGTTGCGCGAGATCAGCTTGCCCATCAGCATCACGGGGATCACCTTACAGGACTTGGACAGCACCTGGACACACTCACGTTATCTATACGATCTTACGAGGTACGGATAAGGACCAAATATTTTGAATATACTGACGTTACATTGGCAATACAGTGATTAGGGCAAGGCCAAAAACAATATACATAAGTGTGCGTGTAATGTCAACCTTTGCAAAATATCGATAAGTGTCATCGATCATAGTAAGTTTCTATATTTCAAAAGTGAGGTTAGAAATAACGGTAATTTACGTATCTGTTATTATTTTTAATGTAATACCTATACATTCATAGTATTATTGGGATACTTAAATATAAAAAAAATCTAATGCATTTATGTACAAAACTTTTATTTCAGTTCTAAAACGTTGCATTTAGATGCTGAACATTTCAATCGTAGGTTTGACAGCCGTGACGTGACAGTTGAAAGATCAACGTCAAATTTAAAATGTCATTGTCTGTCAAAACAACCCTCAATTAATAAATACAAGTAACATCCTACCTACCTGCATATTCCAGTAAAAATAAAGAACAGGAGGAAAATGTCGCTGCGAGGGTCTGCGTGATATATTTTATCCCACGTCCGCAGCCGGGGTATCTCAAATCTAAGCCTAAGGTCATCAATAAATGTACTTATACTCACTTATTATGTAGCATTTTCTATGAACCTCCCTATCGCTACCATTTGCAAGTAAACATCATATTATTATGTGCGTATTGGGTACCGGTCGTCGTGGTACGGGTAAGGGCACACGATATCAAGAACGAGGAACATGCGCCTTCACACTGGAAGCTTTTCACAATCAGGCGTTTGGCAAGTTTGAAATGTAAATCAACAACTGTTTAATTTGCATATTGATCAGCTACAAATCGATATGCATAATGAATGAACACAAATATAGAATTTTAAATACAACAATGTATTATTTAACTATTGAAGCATCTGTAAAAAATAAGTAGCATACCTACCATGGCGTTGTGGGTTATCGCACTCGAGTTAATGAAAGCTACGTATGTCTACATAAATTGTATGTACAATTATGTGTACATAATCGATAACGGTGGTTTCAAGGTAGCTTATGTCATTATATTTACACAACTCTTTTCAGATAACATACCAAACCATATAACAGGAAAATTGTACTTTTGCGTATGCACAAACACAGTCTTTTATTAATTCCATATTAATAATATATTTTGCATTTGGCAATTAATAATTTGTCGACATCAGGTCGTTAAGGATAAATTAAAGCAATTTTAAATTGAAGTTGTGTAGGTTTTCGGTGGAAATCTTTCTATTAACCGAAATGATAAAAACATAATATTGACTACCACAAGATACCACTGGAGCGACCGGGAGCTTCGTTCCCGCAATCCCGTGGGAATTACCGAATCTCCTTTCTTATTGCTAACCTATACCACGAAAGGAAGTTATTCAAACAATATCTTGGTGGATTTCATGGGTCTTCATTTATCGCGCGGAATCCTAAAATAAAAGAAGCCTATGATACTCATTGTAACCTCAGCTATCTACTAATGCTTTCCATGAAAAGGATTTTAGCTTCTCGATGTTATGGTCGGCGAGACCCCTACAAATCCCTTGAGTTTAATAAATAGGTATGTATATAAAAGTCTGGTTATTTTGACAAATTATATTGGTTTGATTCACTTAGCACTAACACTCTAAATAATTATTACTGCTAAATGAATTATGGTTATGAGCCGCTCTGGTTGATGGTAAGACGCGAACTGATTTAGATTTACTTGATTCGCAGCAAACTGCCATTGTGAACGCTTACAATGCACTATGCGTTTTGCTGCGTGTTCAAATATCTTGAACAGGGGTAAAAACATTTGTATGTACCCTTTAACTTGAATGGATTTGGAACTCGAAACTTAATGTAAATATTATTTACCTACTTATGATAAACGATAATATACCCCATCATCAGTTTCTTGAAAATATTCCTCGTTAGAGGGTTTCAAATCTTTATTCATAAATTGAATATATTACGGATTGACTTAAACACTTCTATAAGTACTTTTTTTTTTTAGAAGTTTATGATAATCGAACGACTTAAAAAATAATAATCTTAGTTTTTATATATAATCTAAAGGGTAGAAAGCTGTATATTTAAACTTTAATAGAATGTCTCCTGTTGAAAGTATTTTCAATAGTACATCAGCTTAAAAAAACTCTGAATTCGAATTTTGACAAAGTAAGTAATTGGAATACACATCATTCATTTACGCGGCAAAATACTTAACCCTTGACAATATTTTTTAATAACTATAGCCGTTTAAATTTAGTTCGAGGCCCCTCGAGAAAATTCACCATGTAGGTATGTGTTGGTAGTTGGTTGGTTGGTTGGTTGGTACAGTACAGTAGAGGTATCGTACCTGCGCGGGGAAGGAGACGTACTTCAAGGCCTCGTACTGGCACCACGCGCTCAGCACGTTGGAGAGCGCGCAGTACGAGAACTTGTAGAGCGGAGCAGCGAGCAGCGGACGTCGCGAGCAGAGCAGTCGTGTCGCCGCCGCCACCAGCGCGCCCACACGGTTCGTCAGCACCAACAGCTGCGAGTCGGTGAACCGCAGCGCGCTGCCGTCCGCAGACACGTACGTCTGCAGGCAGACCGCGCACACTCACACACACACACTACGTAACGTGCTGGCAATGGGACCCGCGTCCTCCACACTGTACACCTCACCTGCGTCATCACCTTCTCCTGCAGCAGCCCCCACACGAGATAGGCCCCCATGAGGCCCGTGCAGCACAGTGCGAGCTCGGCCGCGCGCCCCCCGCCCGCGTCCCGCTTGCTGGCCGCCGCCGCCGCCGCCGCCTCGGGCAGTCGCTCGTACGGTCCGAAGCAGGCGAACAGCGCTCGCGACACACACGTGGGCGGCTGGGTGACTGCAACACCGACCCCATCGATCACTACTCGTCCTTGTCACTCGTATTATAATCACATATACTCTAGCACAATCTACATTACAATGAGATTGTGCTACCAGGTGGCATGAAATCTCTTTCAATGATTTTTTAAGCGTTTGATAGATTTTCTGGCATGCAATAGTCTTATTTGCAGTACCGATTTAACAAATAATATTGTGCAGCAATTAAACCAAAACAAGAAATCAGTTCGTATTTTTCTTAACCTACATTAAGCGTTCGACACTGGGAATAAGACTTTTGTCATATTCAGGAATGATATATATCCAAGCCATCGTACACAATGTGTGAAAATGAAACACCTTCTCAACATTGATACAGCAATCAATATGCTATCGCGTGCCGCAGGGTAGCGTCTTAAGGCCGACTCGTTTCTAATGTATATAGACAGCTTATACATAATATAATATGATGATAAAACAATATATAATATAAGCCTACGCAAACGAGCCAGTCATTGAAGGCAGAAACTGGGAGGAAGCTCGCATAAATGCTGAATTTTTTTTTAAATTTATTTCATTGTGAAAAAATATTTGCCCATTTTTTACAATGAAATGGCTCAAATGTAACATTCTGTCTAATACATAAAAAAGAATCAACGAAATGTTTTTTCTTTCAGCTGGCAGAAAAGTGACCCCTATCACTAATTGCCATGTAACAAAGAAGTTGAAGATAGAAAACCCCCAGTTGTTTCTTCAATATTTTTGCAGCGTATAGCGAACCTAAGATTTTAGTGACGAGGTGTACGGTGTACATTTTTTTTTTAATTTGAAATGGGTGAGCTCTTTAACTGGGTAAACATTCGCCAGACACAAAACACGAAGTAGACGAATTGGCCGCGACCTCACCAGGGGCTGTGTTGTGTTGTGACCGGCGGTCACGTGGAGTTGATGGATAGAGGCGGCTCATGATTGTATACGTAGGTTCAGCCCTGAATTTCGAGGCTTGCCTGGGCAAGAATGAGGACAACTATGGAGCAAGCCTTCTGAGAAAATACTTTGCTCAGCAGAAGGCTTGTATGGCCCGAAACGATAATGATGAACCTTGACGCAAGTGTAACTGCGCTGGGCCAGCTAGTTTTTGATATAAATAAGACTAAGTCCGTTACCTTTTTTTGTAAACATACAAACTCAACTAACAAATTTAAAAATTATACGGTACAAATTTGCAATGATGCTTTCTTTGTATTGTCAGGAGACCTGTGTACCTGTCTCTCGGACAAATAGTACCAAATATGTTGGCGTTTATCTAGAATAGACATTAAGTTGGGAGCTGCTCATATTATATTAGATAGATATTATAATATATTGGGAGTTAGTTGTTCCACGTACACGAAAACTTATTATGTGTTTAAAACTCTCATGGCAGTTGCATCGTTGGTTACTCTAAATTTAGTTTACTTTGCTCTGGCGCAGTCTCTACTCTCCTACTGTGTAACAGCTTGGGGAATTACTCATAAAACCCACATGCTCTAGGTAGAGGGCACAGAGATGCATTTTAATAAAGTAAAACTTGATACAACTTCCGGACAACTTGACAAACAAGTTGTTCGGAATCTACCACTAGTCAAAAAATACTTGAAAGGTCGCCCTTGTGGCTCGGCTCAAGTCTATTAATTAATAGGGCCATTACTTTGACTCATTCATCTCTCTATATTTGTTATATAAATAGCTATTTAATACTTTTGCCTCTTAAAACACCACATTACATAATAATCCTTGAACTCCCAATAGTCATTGTCTTTATTTTTTGTTTGTTTTAATATCATTTATTATAACTTATATGTACATTACCTAAACTTGATCTTTAAGCCAATTTAACATAATTCTCATCGTGTTTTAAATAATATGTACGCATTGATATTTTTATTAGAAAGATTTAAAATTAAAAATAGTTAGGTATAGTGATGTCAAAATTAAATTATACATTGAAACTAAGTTTCAATAAACAAATGAAATAGCAATCTTATACAAATTAAAAAATAATACTTTGGACTTATTAACGTACTGTAATGTAAATAATAATATTAATTCGTCCAGTCAGTGTATCTTCCCCAAGATTTAAGCGAACCTCACCCCATTCGGTCCAACACATTGTGCGACAACGACGATGTGGGAAACGACGATGATACTTATTTGTAGACGCCCGTTATTCCTGTAGGCTAGCCTGGTTGTAAACGATACCCTCCTTCACAGACAGTTGGATTATGATAATAGATGATAGGATTTATCGTTGCGAACTACTCAAAGGGACGCTGGGCGCTGGCCTCCTAAATCCTCCTTATCTCAGTTGTAATGGTTCAGCGCCATAACATAATCATGCTGATGTCGTGTAGTGTGTCGAGCCTACCTCTATACTATATGAACACGATAGATAGGTAGTTTCAGTAGTTTGTTGCCTTTACTGTTTTCAAGTATTGTAATGTTATCGTCGCACAGCAACCGATAAAATAGCTATATAATACGAATAACTATACCTTCACAACATACTGTATGCACGTTACACGTTAAACCATGAGTTTGTCGTCAACGTCACACCCAAAGAGTCATTGAGGGGGTATAGCCATCATCATCACGTAGGTAATTGCAGAGGTATTAGCGACCTCTAGATTCGTTCCTAAGCTACACTACGAAACAGAACTAGAAATTATACAGGTTTGGAATACGCCTCTATAATTTATATTGCTGACCCACTTCACTCTGCAAGTAATTATTTATTTATCGCCTTTATGTGTTCTCATCTCATCTCGATTGTTGAAAATGAATTGACAAGGTTTACTCACTTATTTTGTCGAAGTAATTAGACTTCTCGAGGTACTTGTAGAGAATGCAGCCGGGCACCATGATCGTGGCATAGCCGGCTAGGTTCAGCAGCAACCGGAAAAACCTGAAATAACATGTTCTCTATCAACAACATCGTCACGTCAACACAACACTTCACTTTAACAGCCCATCGACGTCTACTGCTGCAGAGCCTCCTCCGAAACTGGAGTGTGATACCGAAATCATCAAACTAGGCAGGCGGAATGATGATCACAGTAAACGTGTTATATAGTACATAGCTGCTGCCCATTATATGGTGAGATCCCTCAGTCGACTATTACGACCTCGGCACATTCACATCAACACGTCCTGTCTATAATCATTGGGTTGAGCTGAAGGGGTCAACCGTCTCGGCACATTCACATCAACGGCCTGTCACTGATAGAAGTTTCAACAAACATCTCAAAGACCTCCGAAGCATCGAGGCCGGTCACCTTGGGGTTATAGTGAGTCGTCGGACTCCCGAAAACCTCACATAACCTCATCACCCTCAATGCGGTATACATATACCTACTAGCTAGGTACTCAACAGATTTGTAAGTTACATAAGTAACTTACAAATCTGTTGAGTACCTAGCAATATATAAATATTGTTAAGTATTGTAGAAAACATACAAAAGTGACTAGCTTGTTTATTATTAGGTGATGCAGATGTTTACCTACCTAAACCACTATGTAAATACTATGATTAGCATATTTAATATTGAAACTAATTATCCAAAGGTATAATGATATAAACTTATTCCAAAAGCATAGGTAGTGAAATGATAAAAAAAACCACAAAAAGCAACTCTAGTCAATCTGTCTATGATGTCAAAGATAAGTTCAAACCAGATTATAGCATCGTAACGAAGTACCTAGCCTTGATTTTAGTAGATCTACACAGATATAGCAGAGAGTGATAAGATTAGGATTATATAAACAGATTGAAAGTAAGTGAAGCAAGGTATATAAAGAATTGGCATAAACCATTTTGATCCTCACACATTTTAGATTTTGTTAATATTTTCTTCATGGAATGTGAGTATCATTAAATACTTCTCTCGGAGGCTCATGTGTGGAGATCTTAAATAATTACAATGTGTATTTTTCATGAGCTTCTTTAAATTACCATAAATAAAATAAAAATAAATACCTTACTCTAGCATTAATAGCCATGGTTTAATTTAATTAAGTTTAATTTATAATCTTAGTTAAAGGGTGGTACTTTAAGTTTTATGGCTACTAACTCATTATTGTACAGTACAATGGTCTAAAATTAATGTTTTTTTTTTATTATTATTTTATGACGAGGAGGTGCTTGGCCTTCCTCTCACCTGATTTTCTAATTATGATTAAAGCCGAAGGTGGAAGCGCACTTCACACGGAATTCTCAGCAAACTGAGGAACTAGCTATCTCACCTCTGAATGCCAGAACACAGCAATTGAAGAATTGTTATTATGGCAACAGAATTAGGTAAGATGTCGGTAGCTAGCCAGGCGAACTTTAGAATTTCTACCACCAACCAAACCAAACACAATATTGTACTTAGACGTGTGCGCCGCGTCGGCGTGCCGCCGCCGCCGGTTTAAATATGGCGCCGCCGCCGCCGATTGGCTGACCGGGTCAAAATCGGCGCGCGTACTACCTGCTTTGCGTACCTTTAGTGTACACGTAGAATATAGTAGACTACTGTGGTCTAAGCCAGGGGTCGGCAACCTGCGGCTCGCGAGCCACATCCGCATGTGGCTCGCGAGCCGCAGGTTGCCTCTTTGGATGTGAAGCTGCGGCTCTTTAGTTCCAAACGCAAAAAGGTATATTTATTTTATAAAAAAAAAAAAACATTTAATAATAGTTCTGAATCGATTAACGAGGATTAGGCACCATTTCTATCTCTCCTCTCGAATGTAGGATATAATTCGCTTTCTACGCAAGACAGTTTGACGTCTTCACCAGTTCACGTATTTTGTTGTTTCAAATAGAAGAGTTAGAAGCGAATTATCTTCTCAAAGGTATGTATAATAATTATTAAAAAAAAACGAAGTAAAGTAAGGTAATAAGTATTATATTTTTTTTTCAAATAACTACTTCAAACAACTACAAATAAAATATGCTAACTACATTTTTGAAGTCAATATGAATTGTCAAAAAAGAAACAAAATATTAAAATATATATTTAATTAATTACCTTTTTTGTTTTGTTATTTATCTATTTCATACTTGGCTTTTATTTTTAAAAAAAGATACGTCAAGTACCTATAAATTGTAATATTATCCAATTTTTTGTAAAAAAAAAACTGTAAGTACTTATATATTTATGAATAAATAAATTAGTTTTTTACCTATATCAAAAAACTTTATTTGTGCAAGTATAATTTATTGTTGGCAAAAGAAAAATTGTGGCTCTTTTTTAAAGAGCTACAATTTGAACTTTGAAATTTAGTAAATTGTTATATTTGACTCTTCTGACTCAAAAGATTGCCGACCCCTGCCTGGTCTAAGCGAAGACATTGACTCTGGTAACTGATGCTGAAGCGAATGTGAAGCGTTTTTTACCAGATTTACAAAGCCATCTATGTCTTGGACATGGTCTCCATAATATGGTTGCTGTAGACGGTAGTAAAAAAACCTTACAAATTAAGAACCTGGTTTTGAAATGTAGGTTAAAAAGCAGTGAAAGCCCTATAATATCGTCTACCAGAAATTGAAGAAGAGGCCGATAAGGAACAACGCCGAATATTAACTGAAATATACGACATCCATGATTGTCTTTAAGATGATTAAAATTACCCGCTTCCGCTTAAGCTTTAGCTCAGGAATCAGCAGATATGCCTTGTATAGCAACAGATGAAGATGGCGATAATTCCAATATGAATGCGGAGGCTAACATTATAATGAAGTCCACATCAGCTCCGACTATTAAAACTGCTACCCTACACTCGCTGGCATACTACTTGGGTGATGTTGGAAAGCATAAGCAGCACATTAAACAGGTGACCAATAAATAACTTGCTGGCAAAATATGATCTATCTGAGCTAAAATTCTATGAACACGAATGGGAGCTCTTTGAATATTTATCTCGATTTGTTAGGCAAAGCAGATTTTGTTGTTTTGCAAAGTTTCAAAATATAGTTGAAGTGCTGAGTACCAAGACAAAACCTTCGATTAATCTCACAACTACGCAAAATGTTAAAATCATCACTTTATATCCTTTTATTGATTTTATGAATGCATATTGAGTGAGTATGTTTATTTCGTTAGATGCGTAATAAAACGCTTTTCAATCCTTAGTAACTTTTTTCTTTGCATATAACCCCACGCCGATTTCCAGCCGAAAACACGCCGCCGCCGCCGCTACTTTTGGGATCGGCGCACACGTCTAATTGTACTCTCCCTGGGGATCGAACCCGGGACCTCTGGATCTGACTTCAGTGATCAAACTACTAGACTAGACCACACTGCCGCGCTTACGATAAGCGCATTAACTAGGTTTTGTCACTTATCGAGAATAACGCGGTTAAAGTTTTTATTTGAATTTTTCTTGTATCTCTGGAACTACATGAGATATCAACACAAATGTTGTACTTCAACAAACAGAAAAATGACAAGAATACATAAAATTAAAAATACATATTAATATTCAATATATGTACCATATCATTTGAGAAAGGTACTTATCGCTAGCAGCCTCTTATAATTTTAGGCTATGCATACTAGTCATTAGCGCATTAACTACCCTACTTGGTGCGCTTATGCTTAGTAAATCAATATAAAGCAATTTTGTGTACCAAGCTTGTACCCCAGTCCTTTAATAATACTTAAGATAAAAGCATTAACTACTACACTAAGGCGCTTATGCTAAAACACTGGCTAAATTTGAAGAGAAAATACAAATATTGCCAAGTTACTAGCAACATTATTAAAATAATAAAATCAATTTTCCAAGCAAAGTAATTTTTCTGTAAGAATAATGTGAAAGACATTCTAAAGAGATATCTGGTAATTAAGAAAGCACATTCAAATTAAAATTTAAAACTTACCCTAAGAGTTATTTGTAAGTTTTTAGTGGTGAAGTCGGTTTCATTTTTTTCCAAAAAGAGTTAATTTTTAGCTTTTTTTCTTTGTAAAACCTACGACACAACGACGTCTCCGACACACTATTTAAGAGTCGTATGAGGGTGCAATAATACGTTATTTTTTGTTTGAAAATATATTTTCCAAATCGGTTGAGTAATAACGGAGTTCTGAGGTAATGCAGTAGTAGTCGTTAAAGAGTCATCGATCACCAACACGCCTGCCAAGCGTTAACTCTAGTGACCGTAAACACCACAGGAAAGCATAATTCATAATTTATTTATTGCGATAATGGGTTAGTAGATCGTGTTAGTAATTACTTAGTTCAGCCATTATCAGCGTATGTTGCATGCAATATTACAGTTTTATCAGCAAATAAATGTCATAAAATTAGAATTTAAAATGTCAATATCATATCAGCTCTTACCTATTTACCTATCTAAAAGAATTTACGTCAAATTAAATAAAAAATCACTAAATGAGGTCGACACAGAAATACTTAAAATAATGTCAAAATAACATAATAATTACAATAAAAATGTCAAAAATGAAAAACAGTGAAAAATAATGTCCATAATAATCAATAATAATACAGTAGGTAAGTAATCAATTTTGAAGTCAAATCAGTTGTATGTCAATAATGTTCCGGTCATTTAGAAAATCATTTAATGTATAATAGGCCTTTTTAATTAAAATATTACTCAATTGATATTTAAATTCATTCATAGAAAGATCACGAACAGATTTTGGTATTTTATTATAAACTGTTGTAGCCATGCAAAAGACACTCTTGCGGAATAACTGTGTTTTACAGGTAACATGTCTAAGATTGCCTTCTGAACGACTTCCGACCGTAAACCATTCAAATTGATCTTCATTACTTTTAACATAAATAGCTACTTCATATATATATATTGATGGAAGCGTTAGCAATTTTAACTCTATAAAATGATCTTTACAGGTTTCTCGTCTACGGAGACCGCATATAGCTCTAAGACAACGTTTTTGCGCTTTAAAAACTTTAAGGTTGTCAGTCGAGTTTCCCCAAAATATGGTTCCGTATCGCAAAATAGATGATACATGACCATGATATGCTGTAAGAAGAGTTGGTAAATTCGACACTTTCCTTAACTTAAAAAGAGCATAAGAAAACTGTTTCAATCGTTTACAGATATTGTCAATATGTAATTTCCAATCTAATTTATAGTCAATGGTTAATCCTAGGAATTTTGTAAAATCGACTTCATTGACTTTAGTGCCCTGGTAGTTAATATCAATGTCAAGTTTATTAATAATACGTTGCTTGAAATTCATTAAAACTGTCTTTGATAGATTAATTTTTAAATTATTGCACGATAGCCAATCAATTATAGATGTCAAAGTATTGTTAATGTCCAGTTCAAAATTATGGGATTTATCATTTATAAATAAAATGGTACTGTCATCAGCAAACAGGGTAATAGAATGATTAGTCACTTGAGGCATGTCATTAATATATACTAAAAATAAAAGTGGTCCAAGAACGCTTCCCTGGGGAACACCATGGGATACCAATCTGGGACAAGATTTGTATGGTGTATCAACGAGGGTTTTCATACAAATCTTATTAAGTTGTGTCACCTGACTTCTGTCACTAAGGTAAGATCTTATAAGGGTATTTGCGATACCTCTGACACCATATACATCTAGCTTATGCAGTAATGTTTCATGATTTACATGATCAAACGCTTTTGTCATATCCATGTAAAGTGCTAGAACAGTTTTTTAGCAGAATACGCAATATCGTTTACTTGGATGACATATATTTTCCAGTTATTTTGATATAAAAACCAAACTACTGAACCGATTTTGATAAAATTTCTATGGGATCACCTCGCGAGTATGGCCTACCAAACGTAACAAGAATCAATAATAATAAAAAAAAAAAAACACCCGAATTGAGAACCTTTTCCTTTTTTTGAAGTCGGCTAAAAATAAAAGCACGTCCGTATTTACAGAATGGAATGTAATGTTAGTCATTAAAAATAATGTATGAAAAATTTGATATCAAATGAGGTATAATTAACTTCTGTTTATCGCATGTTAAATTCTGTAGTATTAAATAAAATCACATTTCTACATTATTTTAGGCACAAAGAAAAATCACAGTTGGACATGGACATTGAACAATCATAAATATCTTAATTCTACTCATGATCTGACTGAAGTCACACAATTAATATAAATTTTCAGTCACTTCATTAGAAACACCATTATAAGACAGCGTTCCAATAATTTAATCTTTTCTCTGTTTTTGGATTCCTCTAACTCATATCCTAGTAGTTTGCTCCGAACTGAGATCTCGTGATGTCTAGTACTTACCTTACTTAAGCACTCTTTTTCTCAATCTCTCGATCTTTATTCACCTTAGTGTTCGAGGCTCTCTCTCGTTCTAATAAAAGCCAGAATGAGAGCAAAGCACCAAATCACCGACTGTTCGTCATAGTAGGTGGGGAGAAAACAATAAAGTGAATAAGTTACCCCTTACTAACATGAAACATAGGTCGTTTTGGTAATTGCTCTCAAAACCGTTGCTTTAGTAGTCGTGGTTTAAAACTACCCCTCCAGCCCACGGATGTCGTTAAGTCACCCAAGGGGTTTCACTAAAAAGGCAGCAGCTTTTGGTTTAATGTGTAAACACAACTTTCACTGTGAGCACCCACTGTGAGTGGACTGCTGACAAACCATACAATTTTGGAGGAAGTTTTTTTCCACATTGAGGTGGAAAATAAGTCAATTCTTGGATTTTATCGACACCCTTGGTTTGGCGAGCCAATTGAGTAAATAGGTAACAGAAAATAAAAAGACAAGCATAATGAGATTCCGAAAAGACCCGTTCTTATCTTACAAGAGCTGATAATCATTATTTGCCCCATTCATCTTAAAAAACACTTCTTATTAGCGGTATGAATTAATGAAGGGGCAAACATTAACTAATTTGAAATCTGCGCTCTCAACCCCTATTTCATATGAAATTTTACGTTTTCACACATTTTCAAGACTTCAATCTTATTTACCCCATTCGCAACACTTAATGCAAATACAGGGGTTGTTTCAGCAAAAAAAAAGTTTAATGTTAAAAGTCAACCTCCTATAACAGTCTTTCCTACAAGACATATCAAGCGTTTTACCCTCTTAATGTGCCCTTTTGTTACAAAATATATATTTTATGAATGTGCAACCGATAGGTATTATTTTAAATAACACCCCACGAGCCAAAAATCTTCTTATCTCACTTATGTATGGCAATATAAAATATGCTTAATCTCAAGTTGATGCTCTTAACCTAAGCATGTCGCCAATAATTGCTTACAATAAGCGCACTAACTCAGACATGGTGCAGTTATGACTAGCAATCTATTGAATGCTAGAAAAAAAGTTTGTACAAACTATAGATGATGCGCTATTGATAAGTAAAATTGTGATCGAAGTCTCAGTTAATGCGCTCATGAATACTGAAAAACTGGGCTGCTGAAGAAATCATGAAATGTCTCTTTGAGAAAGTTGTAGATCTCGTTTTCTTAATATCAGATATAGTACTAATGTCTAGTTCTAGGTCAGAGAAGATGGAACACATCAAACAGTATGGCACCTGGCTTTGGTAGGAAACTATAGGTACACAGGTGTGCTGTGACTATTCTGCCATAGCCGCTAGCCAAAGTTTCATTGGGTGTAGCAGACAATTATGAGGTAGATCACACCTACTCCAGTTATACATATTATTATAGACCTACTGCTTGACTTGGAATGATAATCGCATCAGTGTTACAGAAGTAGCTTCCTCCAAGCTACTTCTTGCTTGAGAGCCATTAGGCTCTCATACAATGGAACAAGTAGTGTATAAAGTGAAAAGCATGGTTGGTACCCAGCTTACCATGCATAGTCAGGATGGGTCAGCGACTCGGAGTGTTCATACGCATGAAGCATCAATCGGTACACCACCATGATCAGCCACATGACTCCCACACACGACACACCCACCGCTCTGAAATACATACATGAAGGTACTTACACCTAGCAAATCATAATGAATATAAGTAGTGTGTGGGTACTTTAGCAGTGTCATGTCAGACGCCATGCACACATTTATTATGATTGTGGTCAGATGGTTAAAGTATCATTGATTTGAGGTAGGTATACCTATCAAAAAGTTGTTTATTATGTACATTTAGAAGGTAGGTAACTAGTTAATCATCAAAACTCAACCACACACAAGTTTTAGAGACGCATAAAAATAAGTTGTAAACATTTTTAATCTCAAGTTCTCAGACCTCCTAGGACATAGGTATTCACACTGAAGATGTATCTATTATGTAAGTAGGTATGTACATACTTAATATTTTATTCAAATACAAATATATTGATATTAAATTATAAACTCCTTTGAAATTTTTTTTATAAATGCTGCAGATAAGGTAGATAATAATCCTATGTAACACCTAGGTACTATAATTAAAAATGATAAAGATCACTATTAGTATATCTTTATTTAGCAGATATGTTATGAAATTTATGGAATAAAATAAAATTATAAGATTTGCATTTTATTTGGGTATACCTAACCTCAGATCAAGTTGAGGGTTTAACAGACAACAGGAAAAAAAAATAGATTGACACACAATATACAAAGTAAACAATTCAAAATATCAATTTCTAGAAATCTTTTGGGGGACCTTTGTCCAGCAGATGGAATAAATAGGTTATGTTAAAACAATCTTATTAGGTACCTACCTAGTTGGTAGGTAAGTACGTATTACCCATGTTTACAGTAATAATATCTAAAATGTTAATAATATCTAACAGCTAACTAGCTACTTACCCAAATACAAGCTTGGAGCGCATTCCGACGACTTTAATTTCACCAACACAAAAATATCAAAATTTATTTTATAGAGTACATACCTACTTTATTTTAAAAGTCAACAAATCGTATTTTTAATAAAGTTATTCGTCATTCTTTTGAATGGAGTGGAGGCCCTAAAATTTTCTTTTTTTATTACTGGAAATGTAGGTACGCGAAGAGTAGGACCTACCTACCATACCATGCCTAAAATTCTAAACAATAATTTATTTTATTTGCTAAGTATCTATCCTTGCTTTGGCTAAGATTAGAATTTGGATGGAGTAGGAGCAAGAAGACCAAGAAGCGTTAGCTTCCTATTAGTCTGTGGGAAGGACTAACTAAATCAAAGAGAATACAATACTACCGTACGGATACGAATACGGATTGAACTTCAAAACAAATATACGAGATATACAACAACGCATCCATAAATTTAGTAACATAGATTGGCAATGCAAAAGAGAAAGAGAATGGTGTATGTTTATGTTAGAGTGAGATAGTTAGACGAGAACATTCACGAACACGCTATCGGCTAGTACCAGACTGGGTATCTCATAATATAATAAAGTTCTAGGTTTTATTGTGAAAAATTTAGGATGAAGTGTTAAATAGACGTGAGTTATTATGGTTAGGTGTACAGTACTAGGTACCACGATGTAACGCATATAGAAAAGATTCCTCAGAATTATACGTTTCACATGTGAGTAGGTACGCTTGAAATGTTCAGTTCTTTAGTGCAATGTTTTAGAACAGCAATAATAGTTTTGTTCATACATTGATTGGCAAAATTGTAGAACTTATTTTATGCCAATAATACTCTGAATGTATTCAATTTAGAATAATATCAAATATTAACCTCACTTTTGACAAATAGAAACTTACTATTATCGATGACCTATCGAGTATCGATATTCAAAGTCAAAGTCAAAGTCAAAATTTCTTTATTCATTCAGATTTTTTTAGGATCATTTTGAAACGTCAAATCTACCGCCTGTTCGGAATCGTGACCAGCACAAATGCTGTAAATAATGACGAGATCTTAAAACTTATGCAAAATCGAAACGTATCTAAAGGAGCTGAGAGTGACAACATTCCATCATTATTATGTGTACCTATTGTATCAATATTTAATAGATGGCTGTTTCCCCACTATTTGGCAGCAAGCTCATATAGTACCTATACATAAGGAGGGATCAAAAACAGTAATAGAGAATTATCGCCCTATCTCTATCCTTAATGTTCTGAGTAAAATGTTTGAACGGGTAGTTCATGCTCGCGTATGTAAGCAGCATGGCTTTATGAAGGGTTGGTCAACAGCCACAAATTTAGGTGCTTTTGTAGACCATATAAACATAACCATTGAAGGAGTTTCTCAAGTAGATGTGCTCTACACTGACTTTGAAAAGGCATTTGATCGCGTGGATCACATTATACTCCTGCACAAGCTCTATGAACTTGGAATTCGAGGCAACCTGCGGAAATCTGTCAGAATTGCAGCTCAGTATGGAACCCACAGTACTTAATTTATATTCATAGTATAGAAAGTATTCAGAGTAAGTTTATAAAACATTTGAACTATAGGAGTCATCGTGGCTATATTGACGACTATCAGGAATCATGTCGCTATCATCATCTCACTACACTAAAAAACAGGCGTAGTTTAGCTGATATGTCATTTCTGCATGGTATATGTAATGGCTACATAGATTCAAAGTCAAAGTCAAAGTCAAATATATTTATTCAGTAAAATTTTTTAGGATCACTTTGAAACGTCAAATCTACCGCGTATAATATTGTTCTGAGCTAGGGATAAAAAAATTGAAATTTAGTGCTCCAATAAAGCGTATAAGGCAAACTAAACTTTTTTGCGGTCTCCCATTCTTCTACATGCTATGCCCAAAATTCAGTAGTCAATTGGTTGTATAGGAGTAGAACAAACAATTTGGTGACGCAGATATCTTCCACACCTGTAAACTGGGCTTCAAGCGGGAGGTTCTCCAAATCATCAATGATGATGAGGTGTGATATTTTAACATTTAATATTTACATATTATCTGTATAATAAAAATCAATTGGTGTTCGTTTGTCTCGCCAATACTCGAGAACGGCTGAGCCAATTTAGCTGATTTTGGTTTTGAAATGTTTGTCGTAGTTCAGGGAAGGTTTAAACGTTGAGAAAATATGGAAAAAAAACCGAGGAAGATAGTAAAAATAACAGTTTCATTTTCCCATATAAACTGGTCTACATACTTTCCTGTCAAACATTTGACGTTCGTCCTTTCGCGCTCCAGTACGGTAGACTTGGGTCCACTTTTTAGATGGTTGTTATTGTAGGTTCGTTCAGATTTTTTTGTCATTGTTTTGACATAATTATTTTGATGGTTGTCATTGTTTGAAGTACAAATAAAAAGTCTTTTTTGTGCTACATCACTAACACACATAATATCTGATTTGTTGATTTTTTTTTCAACATTCCTATGGAATGTTGTGTATATTGAGTAAGTCTGAGAATAGAACGTAAACTATTTTTCACACCCCTAAGTGATAAAGGTGGTCCACCCCAAATTCTTTTTATTTTTTTTATGGTAATTTTATTTTTATTTTTTTCAGCATTCAGCATTAAAAATACATACACTCTAAATTTTCACCCTTCTACCACCAACCCCTATTTTTCATTAGCGATATTAGTACTGATAACACAGTTATGGTGTTTTGTTATTTTATATACAATTATTATGGTATTTTTTTGTATTATGGCCGTCGTCGTTCACAGTGCTCCAATCCTTTTTCTGTCATATACCACATCCCACACACACAATACGTTTAGTAGTTATTTTTATTGTTATAGTTATTTGACTACCAAAATATTCACAAAAATGTTTATATGGCAAAACAACGTTTGCCGGGTCAGTTAGCTACCGTTACACACAGTTCATTGGTATCTCAACTGTTCCAGCACCAGCGGAAGCGTGTCCAAGTAACGGGCTGCATTGCCACGCTGAATAGCTATGCTAATTCACTGACAGGACAAAGTGATTTTTTTTTTGGAAGCACCAGGTGGAACTGGCAACACTTTCGTCATTTCGCTAATTCTCGTCGAAATACGATCAAATAATTGCATTGCATTGGCCTTGAATCTGGTATTGCAGTCACTTTTTTGGATGGAGGCAGAACACTTCATTCAGCATTTAAACTGCCACTAAATATACAAAATAGTCCAGACTCAGTGTGCAACATAAAAAAACCATCGTCCATGTCCACAGTGCTGAAACTGTGTAAAATTACCATCTGGGATTAATGCACTATGGCACAGAAACATTCGTGTGAGGGGTTAAACAGGACATTGAAAGACAAAAAACAACGCTTGCTTGAAATAATCGTCACTGAGGTTTAATGTTGAAAAAAGACAACTAAAAGTAAATATGTGCATTCAAATACTTCATGATCCATCCGCTGAAACATTCTTAAAACAACTATAAGATTGTTTGATTTTTATATTGAGGTATTTTCTTGTTTAGTGACTGTCTTGATTGAACTTTTATTAGTATATAATATATATACTTACTCTTAAAAGTCAGTGTAATACTATCATATAATATAAATCACTGAAATGTAAATCCCTAATTGGCTATCAGTTTTGTTGTAAGTTTTACCCTGTTTAGTTTTTGTTAAATAAATAAATCAGCGAAGTGAATGACGCAGCTTTATTTGCCCCGCACACATTCACATTACACGCACCCTAAAGTATTTTGTTTTTGGTCTTGTATTGTCATAATCACTCTATTGCCAATCTAACGTTAGTGAATGTATCTAAATCGTTAGTCACGTTAGTGTATTATACATATGAGTATACTCAAGAAAAAAGCATAGTTAAAAGAATTTATCTACGCAAGACGGCATTTTTAGGTAGATTTACTGCACGACACTCCCAGACGCGTGCGTGAGTGCGTGTATTTACAAAATGAGTCGGGAGGGGGGTTTTTTGACTTCACTGCTGACAAAGACGGTGAAAGAAAAAAGGGAGATGTATCCCTTTTTTCTTAATCTGAGGAGTATCGTTGCAGTCTTAGAATAATATATATCGATGGTTGCAGTAGTGTTTATTGTGTGCAAAGAGTATAAGTAGGTACCTAACAGTAATATAATTGTGTGACAGTGTGTCATTCTCATTCACAGATTTCTAGTGTCAGTGTCAGTCTCAGTCATGACATGAGTGTCATTCTCAAACATACCTTGCCTAGCTATAGATGGCTATTAGGTACTTATATACTTTTATATGTATTTTCAGTAGATATTTTATGTGATTCTTTTTGTGAAACGTTTTGATATCAAATATTTTTCTTACAAGCTCCTTATATCTACGCTATTAATTATTTTTGAAACCTATAGAATGCATACATTTAAATAATGTGGAGTGACTTTATAATGGTTCTGCTCGAGTTCATAGCAGCAATTTGTGCGGTAGCACTATGCGGGCCTGGCTTGCTAGCGTGTGCTAGAAGACTACTCGTTGGAGACGAGCTATTGCAAAGAGATGATTCTCTTCATGAAGCTGAAGTTATTGGATGCGATGAGCCCAACTGCCCGTATTACAAAAATAATATTAAATATTTATTGGTTCCACGTCGACGGTTGTATACCTACACATCACCAGCCCGGCATTGTAAATAAATTGTATGATTCTCGATATAATATATTATAGTTTGTAAGCAGGAGTTTTACTTTAGCATGATTCCAACTTTGAATAGGTAGGTATGTACCCACAACTATTCGTTTTTTTTATTATACGACGGGGAAGCGCTTGGCCTTTATCTCACCTGGTAACAAGTTGAGATAAGGCCGAAGGTGGAGGCGCACTTCATCCGGAATCCTCAACAAACTGAGGAACTGGCTATCTTACCTCTGAATGCCGGAACACAACATTTTTTTAAAGAATTGTTATTATGGCGACAAAATAGGTAAGATGGTGGTAGCTAACCAGGCGGACTTAAACACGATCCTACCAACAACCAAACCATGCACAATATTGCTCCCCCTGGGGATCGAACCCGGGACCTCTGGATCTGAAATCGGTGGGTTGAACCACTAGACCACAGAGGCGGTCTTGTAAGTAATATCATATTATTCTATGGTGTGACTTGATATCTCGGGACGGTGTGGACCGAAATTTTACGAAATTTTCAAAATTTCAAAATGTCTGCGTTTCTTTAGCACTTTTGTGTGCTGAAGAAAAAGAAAGAGATGAAAGCTATTTGCAGTACCTACCTCATTATTAATTACAGGTCATAATTTTCACACAGCGCCATCTAGCCCCCAACTAAGCATAGCTTGTAATATGGAAACTAGATTACGGGATCAGGATTCCGGGTGAAGTGCGCCTCTACCTTCGCCCTTATCTTAACATGTACCTAACTATAGGAGAGATAAAGACCGTCGTACATTTTTTTATTCAAAAAGTAGGTACGTAGAGTCCTTCCTAGTTTGGTATATGGGTGATTGCACTGGGTCAATCTGTTGCCTGTGTTATCATAGTTTTAATGGCAAATTTATAAGTAGGTAGATATTTCACTACATAAACAAGCCTCATCAAGCTCAGTTGGTATAGCTCTGCCTTCAGCGCTGTAGGCTGTGGGTTCGATTCCCACCCAGGATGAACATTTGTGTGATTAATAGAGACGTTTGTTCCGTGTTTGGGTGTTGTATCATATAGTACGTATGTACTTACAAAATGTATTTCAGTAGCGCGTTACAAAATGTATTTAGTTCCCATATTACAAGCTATGCTTAGTTTGGGGCTGAATGGCGCTGTGTAAAATTAATGTCCTGTAATAGTTATTTATTGACCGAGGTGAGAACAAACCGACAGACAGCGGACAAAGGTATTTTTGGCCAATCTCGAAATTGAGACGCTTCGCTCGCTCGGTCAATAAATAACTATTACGGGACATTAATGTTACACAGCGCCATTCAGCCCCAAACTAAGCTTATTACACGTTATGCTTAGTTTGGGGCTAGATGGCGCTATGGGAACTACATTATGGATAGAGTATCTATATAAAATATGTATCAGTATATTTTTATTGTAAATTTATACGAACTTGGTATATAATTCAACACCCAAACATCTTTATTAATCACACATATGATTGTCCTGGATGGGAACCGAACCCACAACATACAGCGCAGAAGGCAGAGTTACTACAACTGAGCTATGAAGATTTTTAATAATGTGATATAAGTTCGCGCTCTATTTTTTCACTCATCATGTTGACATTGGCACGTGCGCACCAGCTGCCTGCCGCAGTACAACTGTCAAAAAAGTTACTCTATGACAACTGTCTGCGTTTGTTGGAAACAAACAAGCGGCAAGCGGCTACACGGCTGGCGACGAGGTTCGATTGACAACGCACGCACGCTCGTCGACAGAGAGGTCATTGAAAGTCAAATCGGCCAGCAACTGTCCACACGGCAGATTTGACAAGGTCACCTCTGTAGAAATGGCTAGTTGGCAACCGTCTGTTACGGGTTTTATTCTATGTTTGCAAAGAGGATTTTATTGTACCTACCCTTTTATGACCTTGTAAACTTGGCTGGTAAAAAGCTAGTACCTACTTACCAAATACTCTCCGGGCACGTCGCGAGGACTTGACTTGACTTGAGCGTACCTATGTAGGTATATGAGGAAACTTGCGTGAAATATATTTGCGCGAACAGACTTTTGCACTAATTATATATACGTTTGCGCGAAAGCCACATGCGCGATGGAAACTTGCCCGAATAGAAACTTGCGCGATGAGATTCGATATGTAGGTAGACGTACTACGACCATTACCATTTCAGCAACCGAGTAGCATTGCTGTCTTCTGGTTAGAAGGGTATCTGGTTGCCATTACTCGTAGATCCTACCTACTTATTTGTTATTGAATTGAATAGATTGTAAGGAAAAATCATCCAGCTAAGAACTACCTACTCTTGTGTGCGTAGGATTGAGTTCTCCTTTTTAAAATATAGTTAGAAATTTTACAAAATCAAGAAATAATTCAGGAAATAATTGTGAAAACTTCATGGTGAAGATTTGTACGTACAGAGATCTTATAAAGGTGTTTTTTTTTTCAAGTTTTTAGAACAATGATTATCATAAACTCGTGAAACAATTATTCTTACACTATTTATGTTCCAATAATCCTCATTGATACGAAAATATAAATTGGGAGTTTTGGAATCACCCAAAAAAAAAGGTAAGTACCTTACCTACTTACCTTTTTTTTTGGCTCATTAATGTTTGTATAGATACCTACCTAGGTATTATTTTGATACCTCCTTCAGCAGGTACCTTATTTACCGGTAGGTAATCACGCGTATTTCACCTTGTCGTGGTCGAGTTCGTATCAAACAACAATCGTTCAGATCGTGAAACTTTATATTGTACTTACTATTTTTGTACACACTCTATTTGTAGGAACCTATCAACCTACTTATGCCTAGGTACTAAGGTTATATTATATTTTTTGATACATTTCGATTACCTAGTCGGGTAATGCACAAAGTAATTTAATATTTCCCTCGAGGATGGACTCCGATTCGTTCGTTATCAACGTGTATGTCGGGATCGCGTTTGTATTTCGGCATTCCGCAGCTGTTCCACAGCTCCTCGTCTCCGGATACTCTAAGATCATTGCCGTAGAAGCAGGAAGGATTCGGCTGCGGCTGCGGCTGTGGCTCGACAATGTTGGGTTTTGTCTGGAATTAAAACGTGACCTAAAATTATAAGGAATGAAGGTACACTGGAGCAACATCATTCAAAGCTGGTGACAGTCTGAGCGAAAGGAATTTCCTACAAGTCATCATCATAATCAGTTTGTCCTGTATAAAAAAAAAAGGTTAAAGAAAATAAGAATGCTGAAATGGCCTCATAGCCTATCTCGTTACTTCAGCGAACTCGTCTGGTTGCTCTTTCTGTTTCGGTAGGGTCAGGTAGTGCGCACACTGACCGCCAGTAGCTCTCGGAATTTCTACTAGCGATATAACGATCTCGATTTTATAAATAAGAATAAATAAGGCGGTTTGAACTTGTCAAACGGACTTGCACGGTTTGTGGCCCAACTCGGTTTGAACCGGGTTGGTAAGTCGAGTCGTTACATCACTAATTTCAACCAGTCTTGTTACAAAAAGCACACGTATAGTTTTATTTATTTTTATTTAATTTTCACAATTTTTGGAAAACTTACAGCTAGGTTTGTACAATAGATTATTGAATAACTTATACAATCAAATGTTGCATATAGGAAGGCCAATTAAAAGTTTCCACAGATAAGTAAAATAAATTATATACGAACATAAACAGATAAGGTAGACAATAGTTATAAAAAGCAGCAAACATAGTAGAAAACATTTAAATACACAAACACAAACACACAATAAAAGAAGTAACACATTAAATTTAATTAATTGTATGATTATGTAACTTTGTAATGTTTGTATTGCTCCTTAGCAGGACCTAGTCGTTTCTCATTTAAGTTATAAGTAACATCTATTATACCTAGGTTCACAAACAATAAATGAATTGAATTGAAGAAAGTGCCCAATCTAGCCAACACTAAAGTAGGTATCGCTAAGTAAGCGTTTCAGCTTACTTGTTTTGGTATTGAATAGACCAATATCTATATTAGCCCTAGTCAACGTGTTAAACGAGCCAGCGGCTCTAACCATAAATGAGTTTTGCCTGTAATTTGTCCTAACTATAGGAACATAAAGTACGTTAGGGTTCCTCAAAGAAGCCCTGGTAGTACGCAGACCTAGTTGCCCAAGAAGCTCTGGACATTCCACAGTACCGTTTGCTATGTTTAAAAGGTAAGTCAAATCGGCTATTTGTCTTCGTTCGGAAAGCGGCAGGAAATGAAACTTTCGACATCTCGTGTCATAGTCTGTTACGAAAATTTGAGCCCGATATTGAAAGTATCGTAGAAATGTTATAGTAGAATTAGTTCTGTTAACAGAACTAATGGGAATAGTGAACGTAGCTGCCTCAGCAAAGCGTTCTACCTGCAGATGTCGAGAGAGGTGAGAGGTGACGGGGTTCCAGGGGATTGCCAGCGGCATCTACAAGATAAAGTACCTACGATGCGAGCACCAACCCGACAAGCGTGGTGAATAAATAGTAACAATCCTCATAGCTCTGCCGGTAGTAACTCTGCCTTCTGCACTGTAGGCTGTGGGTTCGATTCCCACCCAGGACAAACATTTGTGTGATGAATATAGATGTTTGTTCTGTGTTTGGGTGTTTACAAAAAAATTTATTAAGTATTCTATCCGTAATCTAGTTCCCATATTACAAGCTATGCTTAGTTTGGGGCTAGATATCTCTGTGTAAAATTAATTTCCTGTAATATTTAAAAAATAACTAATAATTAGAATATGGCAAATATACAGTACAGTGTTCTTTTTCAAGCTGATAAAATGCACGAGGACAGGGACGCAAACATTACTAGGGACAATGTATATCAGCGAGATATATGTACGAGTATATTTACTGTACGATTTGATGGTGAATCTCAGAGAGGTACCTCAGGTATCTCGACGCAGTTGCGTGCGCCATGCATCATCAGCGATACACCGACCAGTGCCGGATTAAGCCAGCTGTCAGCCGGATGAGGCCTGTAGCTAATTCTGTCAAGGGGCCCTTGGTTTGGTGGGCCAATTTCTACGTTTGGGAAACACGAAAAGTTTATAAAATTGCTGTCCAGAGGCTCCTGTTTCTTGCTGTACAGTAGCCACATCTGTTTTCAGCAGCTTATACTATTTATTAAAATCGATTTAAAAAGAACAATCTCGGCTACGTAAACTCGCAAAATAAATGTATAGATAGGTACCTATATAAAAAAAATAAAAATGTGGCCGCTTGAAGGGTAGAATTGTGGTAGGTATAGATGCTAGTCTAAATATATCGATTCTAATTAAACATTAGAACATTAACATTAAAGGTAACTAACTACTTATTTTTACGATTGAACGTGTCGAAATCGATTTTAGATTTGAAGTGGAAGTGAAGCATAGCATATGCGCTTCGCGTTTAAGGCATGCAAGATATTTTACGCTCCTATCTAAAAAAAAATGTATTACGGTCAGACATGCGTTGGAGCGCGGGGCCCGTAGCATTTACTACTCTTGCTACGTGGCCAATCCGGCACTGACACCGACGATAGTGTTCATAACCATATTCATAGTTTCAAGTAGGTATGTGACAGATAGGTACAGACCCTAGAGCCCCGCGGCACCAACGAGGGACTCCGCCGCCGCCTCATCAGACACAGGACGATCGTTAGGAAGGCAGCTAGCGCGTGAAGGAGCTTCGCCATCAGGCACGCACTGTTCTCTCTCCCAATCCCAAGGTGTACTCAACTCTATCTAGAATACTTGTCGAGTGCTTCCCTAAGACCAGCTCCCACGTCTGCCTTTTATTGCTTTATTTGATCATTTTGAGGCTCCATTTCTTTTTGGATTTAATATTTTAGTTTGTATTTTTTTTGAGATTAGGTTATTTTTTATTAATGTCGAAACATATCAAAACTTACTGTTGTTGTGGGTCTGTTATACTCTTTGATTTGGGCTGTCAGAGGATATTTTTAAAGCGCTTCCGCACGCTCTTCCCGAACGCAGACAAAGCTGTCAACTATGGTAAGAATATCGTATCGTGACTACTTATGTAGAAACGAAACGCACGTAACCCGGAACGTTTTAGTTCACCTCGAAAACGTTGAAAAGATAGTTCCGTGTCAAATACAGTCGTTATACGCTTACGGTGCGTTCACATTCAATTTAAACATTCCTATACGTTACCAACTTACCGTAATATGAAATTAGTGGAACAGCTGACAGCTCCCACTCCCACCACGCACACGTAGCTAACGTGTGCGTGGTGTGGCACGCTCACGTAGAAACCTTTATAATATTTCACCCAAACCCGATCACCCGATCAGCCATCGCCAATTCCACAAGATTGCATGTTTCTTCTTGGAAGGCAAACTTGGCAGACGTGAAATTTATCAGCTCAAAGAATAAAATTCACAAACTACATACCGACAGATGGGTCTTAAAATGTACCTACATGAGTCCATGTTAAACGGCCATGTTGCATACCTTGCCTGATGATATTGGAAACGATGTCATCGAAGTTGCACATCACTACTACTTGTAAATCTCCAACTAGGTCAATCAAACTTTGATAAAGAGGTCAGCGAATCTTACTCGGATGTGCAGCGTTCGGGAAGCTTCGAAAAAAGTGGGAATCTACGAGTTAAAGTAATGTTTTCCATTTAATATGTGTTATGAATAATGATATCCAACTTCAATTCGAAAGCCAGACTGCAAATCTGCAAATGTGTGGGGGTGTATGCAATGCAAACACCCAAGCAAACCCTTTTGATTTAAACATAAATGTGCACTTTTTGGTGAAAGCGTTTTTGTATCAATGATTTTGTAGGCTATGGCGCAAGACGCCTCGAATTTAAAATCATACCTACTGCCGCAAATAATAAAATAAATCACCAAATGTAACTATGTTTAAGGCGAGGCAATTCAAGAGCTTTTTTTGAAGACGTTTCGGTAGGCACTGGCCGCCCGGCGCGAGCGTTTGACCGGCTAGATTTGCTTTGTTTTTGTTCTCAAAGATGAATAATAACAATATTATAATTTTTATTTTCGGCAAGCCCTAAAAAATAAGAAGCCCTATCTTTTGTTATAACTTTAACATGGTTTCGACGAGAAATCTCTCAGTTTTACACGTTTAAATATCGATTTAGTGTCATCTTTATGTTTTTTTTTATCGAGACAATTATTATGATTCAGGTTTCCATCTTTGCATAGCGCTTGAGTATATGTTCGATTAAATTAATGTTTTTTTTTTGCGCTACGTCGCTTTATAATAGATTTACAGAGGTTCAAAAAGCAAAATAGTGAAACTACAACGCCTTAAGGAAAATTCTTATAAGTTATTTTATTAAACTAGTAGTTCGTCCCGACCTGAAATCTCTTGATGTCTGGTTTGTGACGAAGATTATTTCCACCAATCTGTCTGCTTAGCGAGGTGATAATGGCCGTACCTTATAGTTATAGAGGAAGTTCTTTCCACATTGTAGAAGACAATAACGTACTGTTGTTATGGAATATGTGCAAACCCCTGCATGAACCACAAAAGTAATTCTCGAATCTTATCGAATCCCTTCCCTATTGAGTGAATAACAATAGATAAATAGACCAGTTTTAATGTAATTTCGAATACCCTCTCTTATCTTACAAGACCTGATGATCATTATTTACCCCTTCATCTTAAAAACCACCCCTAATAAGGGCAAAAATAAACATATATTGAAATCTGCAGTCTCAACCCATATTTCATATGATATTTCATGTTTTACAACATTTTCAAGAAATAAGGACTAAATATTACAGGACATTCATTTTACACAGCGCCACCTAGCCCCAAGCTAAGCAAATTGCTTGTAATATGGGAATTAGGAACTATATTACGGATAGAATACTTAAATACTTTTGTAAATACATACTTACAATATAATACAACACCCAAACACAGAATAAACATCTATATTCATCACAAAAATGTTTTATTGGGAATCGAACCCACAACCTACAGTTTCGGCTTGTTTTGAAGACTTCAATCTAATTTACCCCTTTTTCAACCCTTATTGTAATTATAGGGGTGGTTTCAGCAATTCAAAAGAAAGTTAATTGTGAATCCAACCAAAAACGCTTGGTATGTCTTGTGGGATTGACTGTTAAAGGGTAACAGTCAATCCCACAAGACATCAAGACATACCAAGCGATTTGACCCCTTAACGCTCCTCTTTGTTACGTAAACCACCCCTAATTAAAAGTAAAATATATGTTTTATCAATGTGCATTCGATACTCTTTCAAATGACACCCCGCAAGCCAAAAATCTTATAGTCTCACTCACAGAACAATTTTATCATGTGTTCTGTGGTTTCACTTAACACCCCTATTTTTTAAAAACCACCCTATTCAAAAACTTCTATCTACGAAGTGTAGTTAGCTTCGTAGATAGAAGTTTTTGCTTTCTTTCTACACGTTTGTTTTGAAGTGTAGAACGAAGTTTATAGTTAGCTATACACTTCGTAGAGTTTCGTAGCGCATTGTTTTGTAACAGAAAAAGTGCTACGATCTCCTTGCTACGTGCCGAGTCTGAGTTCCAAGGGGCCAATTCTCAAGACTACCTGTTGTCTACACAATGTTTCGACTAATTAATCGAACAGTGGTCGAAATACGAGCGTATAAAATATGTTTAGCTTTCTGCTTCTGCATTCCATATAAACTTTAACTAGGTAGGTATGCCAAATGTAACACTCCTACCTGCGTGCAATATGCTTGAAAAGGGGTCCGAAGCTTTTTCTTGTTACCAGTACAACACCGGGAATTTGTACCCGTCATACGTACGAAATACCGTGATAAGTCGCTACGAAAGGAAGCTACTCTGAATGTTGAAGGTTCTTTGTTCTCTGCGGTGTGGGTTTGGGCAGTCAGTCAGTTACGACACGATGTACTTACATTTACCCTGAGATGTAACCGGTTCTGTCCACGAACGAACGGTGGGTATGTAGCCTTCTAAAAGTTATTGCCTACTGTCATGTCATTCTAGTAGGCAGTTACTATCGATGATCGAATAGAGTATCATAGAGGCAATGGAGTTTTCCTTAACAAACAATTAGTGCCTTTGCAATTAATTTAATGGAGAAAGGTCATTGAATCACAAGGTCAACCCGGTGACAATAATAATTTTCGGAAAGGTCTTTGTACTCGAATCGTATCAACTTGTATAATTTACTAAATATAGCATGATGTCAAACGGTATTTTCACTTCTCTTTCTCGAAAAGTGTATCATTTACAGTGTAGCATAGCGGAGCTAAAATAACAATTAGGGCCTAGGGCCAAAAAGCATATACTTTATAGTTTTTGTCTTACTATCAGACAACAAAAATGCTCATAGAGATTGTTTTTTTTTTCTACGACGGAGAAGCGCTTGGCCTTCATCTCACCTGGTTACAAGTTGAGATGAGGCCAAAGGTGGAGGCGCACTTCACCCGGAATCCTCAACAAACTGAGGAACTGGCTATCTTACCTCTAAATGCCGGAACAATTTTAAAACAGCAATTTTAGAATTGCTGTTATGGCGACAGAATTAGGTAAGGTGGTGGTAGCTAGCCAGGCGGACTTACACAAAGTCCTACCACCAACCAAACCAAGCACAATATAATGCACTCCCCATGGGGATCGAACCCGGGACCTCTGGATCTGTAGGTCTACTCTACAAACCGATAAACGATATATCGCGACAATTATCGTGCAAAAGGTACTCTTAGTGACATCGTGTTGAGTATCGTTTGAACGATGAATCGTCCGACATTAATTTCGACAATCGTTGCCGAAATCGTACTCTAGCACCAAAAACGATACGATGATTTGAATTAGACCAATAACAGCCGTTAATTCGACCGAGCTTGACGAACATTGTAACGACACATAGTTTGCTATCGTGTACGTTATCGTTTCTATTTTTTTAACAGTGATTCCTTGATTTTCTGCTTCAAAATATTTAAGTAGTAAGTTTAATAGGTACCTACAATGTTTATGTTAACTTAGGTACCTATCTAATAAACACAAAAATTCCAATCGAATTATTTCTGTAGGAGGTACCTAGGTACAGTGTTTATGTTAACTACTTAGGTACCTACCTAGTAAGCTTTGGGTTACAAGGTAGTGGACTCTCGATTTACCTTGTAGTTGGATTCAATAAACTCACCACCATCTGTAACTTTTAAAGTTATATGTAACCCAAAGTTTATTAGGTAGGTACCAAAGTTAACAAAAACATTATAGGTACCTCTACTATTAAACCTACTACGATTTGACTCTCTTCTGCCATGTTAATTATGTAGACATTCTTGTTTTAGGTAAAATGGTGTGATTTCTTCTGTTTGTCCCAAATGCTTCCATGGTCAGAAAAAAACAACTTAATATAAGAATGTAACTACCTATACATATAGAACATGAAAGCAGAGAGTTAAATCAAATTATTTAAGTAGTAGCTATGATAGGTACCTACAATGTTTATGTTGACTTAGGTACCTACCTAATAAACTTTGGGTTACTTTTAACTTCCAATCCAATCAAAAAGTCCAATCAAATTATTTCTATAGGAGGTACCTAGGTACAGTGTTTATGTTAACTACTTAGATACCTACCTTGTAAGCTTTGGGATACATACAAAAGTTAAAGGTGATGGTGAGTTTATTGAATTCAATCACAATGTAAATGAAATTGGTTTCAGACAATGTTTTCTATCATATTATGTAAACTACGTAGAAAGGTAGACGTCAGGTCTAGGTAAGTAACATGCAACCTACTTTTTGCTACTGCTGGACAGTATTATCACTGCCGATTAGGGAGTTAAGAAGTTGTGTCAAATTTTGCAATAACCATATGTCAAGGACCATAGTGCGGTCGGATGCCATTAGCAGATCCCTTGCTAGATCCCTATGCAGGGTTAAATAAATCTAGCAAGACGTTCAACGTTGATGACCAAGCGTTGACGTGTAGCTCATGTTATCATGTCGGGAAGGGTCCCGTAGGTACTTCCGCGAAATAGATCGATCCTATTTAACACCATGCCAAATTTATACCATCGGTACCTACTTACCTATGGTAACTGTAGCTCAAAATGGTGACACGCGCTGGCTGGTGATTAGACCATAGAGAACAATAAGTGGTATGGTTGTATAACTTTAGCCTTTCCGTAATGGGTAACTAAAAGAATGAAACATAAAAAATCAAAGTCAACAAACTTTGACATAAAAACGGATCTAGACCATCAATCAAAGAGATTTGTGCCAAAAGATTTTTATCCATGCCATGCATTTTGTTGTTATTCGTTCCGAGCATTCGATACAACTTTCGACAGACGATGGTTATTTCGATGTTTATCAGAGTACCGTTGTTTCCGATTATTCGGAAGACTATCGTATCGTTTCGAATATATCGCAATCGGTTTGTAGAGTAGCACGGCTGAAATCGGTGGGTTGAACCTACACCACAGAGGCGGTTAAAAATGATTCGGCATTTAATTTTTACGTAGCTAATGCATCCTCTTTGATTTCGCAAAAACAGACAAATAATTATTTTTAAAAATGGAACTAAAAAGACCGCGTTTCATGACGATTGAGTAATGAGAAAAGTCTAAGTGATGCGTTATAAAAACAAACGTTGTTGTTGCCGCGAAGTTTCTAGAGTTACTTTATTACGAAATAGCTTTTGATCGCAGCTTCGACCGCTTGATACCTTAATCTTACCGTATAAAAGGTAACAATATCTATATGAGTCGAATATATGGAAATATGGAAATGAAACTAAAAGGCACACAAATATTCTGAATCTGAGGTTTAATGAACATCTCTTTAAAACATACAAAATTGTTTCAACTGCAGGTACTTACCTAACTGTAAAAGTAGATGTGGCTGAACCGATTGTATTCTGTTATATGGATATGTCATTTTCTGGCAATCTTTAAATTAGTCCAGCGAGTTATCCTAGTCCTATATGTAGAGTTTGGTAATGATAGCAGATTTTTTTTTTACAAAGTTGTCGCAGGTGTAACTGCACGGGGTCTGCTAGTTTTTAATAAAATTAACTAATATTGTATAATGTTGTATCAGTTTATTTATTCGCACTCGAAGTGAAAAGTTGTGTTTAACTCGGGCTAAAAGGTACTCGGTTTCTTTATCCTACCTTGCTAGAGGTTAGGTATAAATCATATTTATGGATCTAAGACGTCTGAATAAATAAACATTAATCTTATTATTATTATAACAACTACGTATTTAATGGGTCGTTTATGCCCTTTGGTAACAATCTACTAATTTACTTTCCAGGGCATATGCTATAACTTTTTTACAGAAGTCGGGAGTTAGAGCAAGTCTTTTATTTTTGTATTCCTAAAGATGTAGTGAGTGTGTAGTGTCTATGACTACATCTGTACCTACAAGATCTACACGTAGCTATCAAACGACATTCAAAGCTGTAGCAAAAAGTCCCCAGTATTCTCATCGGTCATTGTGCTCACTGCTCGTGTCACCAACTGAGTTAGAAACAACTGAAATAGGTAAAAAAAAACATTTGAGGTGAAGCAGCTCTTTAAATACTTAGTTTATTTGTTTGTTTGTATTGTTAATTAAAATAATAAACGCATAACATATCTACCACAGACTAACCACTAACACGCAGTTTGATTTGTCTTCATGTAGTTTAAGCGCCAGTAGATTAGCTATTGCTGAGATTTAGCTACCTATTCAGCGACATACAATTGACAGGGCTTTGTTCGCAAATTAGCCGGCACTCTGCATGCGAGCCACGCGCCTGCGCATCGCGCATGCGATGAATAATCATAGTTTTTAGATGTAGGTAGGTTTTGTTTTCAACAAGGTTTTTCTCATCTATATCAAAAACACCAGCGAAGAAAAAGCTTAAGGTAAGAACATCGATCACGTGGTCGGCTCGTGGTCGGTCGATATGTCTAGTTTTTCTGTACCTGGGCCATTTTCTTAAAACTTGACCCGGTATAAAATATGCCATAAATTTAATTTTGTCACAATGTAGTAGGTTTTTAGGTCATCACCAATAGGAAATACCTGAAATTTATATTAAAAGCGAATTGTTTATAGCTAAGTATCTTTATTATTTTTTTATTCATATTTTTTCATTGGTCCAGGTAGCATGACGCTCCATTCCGAAACCAACTAACTGTGATGATAATAAAACATAGAATATATATATTTTATGACTTGTATTTAAAAATAATAAACATGCACACAAATTATTTAAGTAACAATAAGTAATTCAAATACTATCTCAATAAACATTTAATAATCAATTTTTTTATCAGTTCCGTTACTCTTTGGAATGTTTTTAACTTATAATTCTTTATCTATTCGACATTAAGGCACATAAACGAGATCTTTGAAGATATACTATAAAATAATGGAATTACTTATTAAATACATAACAATCACTATTATAAACCTTTATCACTTTTAGTTAAACATTATTAATCACACAAAATCGTTGTGGGACAGTCACGGAAAGGAATGCCCTGGTCACGGAAGAGAATTGTAAAGGTTGCTTTACAATATACACGATTTTTGAGATAAAATCACTATTCTTCCCCAAAACAACGACGGCAAATATAATCAAAGTCGTTCTGACCGCCAGTGCATCGTATGCAATATTTTTTTTTACACGCCATGCATTTAACCACGTCGCTTGATCTAAATGGCAACTTAATTTTGCATCCGACACACTGCAGTTCACGAGAAACTACAGTTCTTATTGATGGGTTTTTCTTATATACAATTTTTTTTTAATGTCAGGTATATTTTGTACTTTTGTAAATTGGCGTTTATTGTCGTATGCAGTAGGTATAAGATGACGCTTTAACGAATTATTTTCTGTTTTGACCCTCCAGTCACATTTATCCTTTTCCTTTTTAATTTTAATATCGCTACACTTCTTTGTCAAGTCAATCATTTCACCCTGATCTTTTCTCGTAAGAGTTGTAGTATCAGTGCATTCCTTCGTTAAATCAAAGATTAAAGTATCACTATATCCATTCTTCATATTATCATTAGTATAAAACTCGTTATTTTTTATATTATTATTATTAGTCTCACTGCATTCTTTATTTTCATCACTTTCTTTCTGATTTTCATTATTAGTAGCTTCCTTAAAGTTATCAATAATAATGAGATCACGTTCGCTTAAAACTATACCATCGTTCCATTCTTTTATCCAATCATATATGTCAGGCTGATCTTTTTCCGTAATAACCAAAGGATCAGTACATTCCTCCTTCATAGCGTCATCAATATTTATATGATACTTTTCTTTTAAAACCTTACACTCTCTTGTCACATTATCAATTGTATCTACTTCTTTAGACGAAGTATCACTACAGTTAGTATTCACTAGATCACTTTTCCTTATAACTTTTGTCTCACCGCACTCTTTTTTTGCATTATTTTCTTTCAGATTTTGGTTTTCAATATTTTGATAGGCGTGTATTTTTGGCGAAAAGCATTGACATATTCTATTCTGTGTATTATCTAGCCCGCAAAAGCAACTTAATTGCCTATGCTGAATTTGGGGCAGGCCAGTGTGACTTATAACTTGGTGAATTTTCATAGTACCTGGCACTGGTCGCAAATCAAGAGGCAGCCAGATTTGTCCTATATCATCAATTTTATCATCCTCAATAAAAAAACATTTCACTGATTTCATCACCAACTTCAAAATTTCAAAAGCCTCTATTCCATCAGTAATGTCATGCCCGTATGCAACTTGCTTGTCAAGTGCTCTTTTTACGGCTCCACCTATGCCGTCTGCTACCCCTTTTCCGTGGCCGCTCTCAGAAAAGTTCCATGTACAGTATTTCATATTTAACTGGGAGGTAAAATAGTTTAGTAAGAAGAAATTTTTTTCAATAATATTTTTTTGATGGGCATTTTTTTTAGCTATCGCTTCATTTTTACGAACTAATGCTCTATACAATCTTTTTGTTTTTATGTGCTGTGCATTATCTATATTTGGTTGTGTAGATATCGACTCTTTGGCCTTTTTCTTTGTATTTTTAGCTTTTTGTTTTCTTTTCTGTTCTCTCCATTTCTTTCTTCTTTGATCTTTTTCTTGTTCTGAGAGCTCTGAAATTTTCTTAGTCTTCGCTTTTATTCTACATGTATCCTTTTTTTTTGTATTGTTCATATTTTTCGGGGTCTTTTTTTAACTTCTCCCTGTATCTTTTAATTTTTTCTGATGCCGTGAGAGGCATCTGAAAGAAAAATAAAACGGTCAAGTGCGAGTCGGACTCGCGAGGAGAGTCTTCCGTCCCACATGTAGACCTACCTAACTTTTGAAGATAGGTACCTACATCCTTTCAAAACGGTGTACCTACCTAATACATGGAGGGACTGATTATTTATCAATTCCCGTGGAATTGTAAGACTTACGAAGTTTTCTTAGGTTTTCCTATAAAATATAAGTGACGGCCAGTATTCCATATTTTTTTCAAACTTGTAGGGTCAGTTTCTTCGGAGATAGGGGGGGGGTGGGGGGGGGGATCATCTATTTTCGTCATATATATCATATTATATTAACAATCGCGATATACATTTAAAAAACACAATTTCCGCTTCCTAACAATCCCCATGCAAAATAACTTCGAAAATTGGAATCTTGTTTAAAAACCAGCGCGCAGCGTCTAATTACAAAAAAGTTCAAAATACAGCTCAGAGAAATCGTACTAATTAATTTGAGATAATTAATAGTAATTTTAATACAGAAAAATATAAAAAACCGCATATTAATCGGATAAGCTATTTTGGAAAAAAAATTAAAGACAATCAAACAGTTATTTAAATTCTAAACATTTTTTTTTGTGCATTTCAATCGTACAATGTAAATTGATTATAATTCATTAAAGTACTTATTTTATAGTTCGCAGGAAGTCAGAGAACGTATAGGTGTAGGCTGATCATGATGATGGTGATTTTGAAAGTGTAAAGTCTCTCTTAGTTTCCATTCCGAAACTTTCTTATTCCGCTTCTACGTTACCATCAATTTGGTTTCGGAAGGGAGGTTTCGGAATGCTGCTCATGCCGAAATATCACTCAATATCTTTGTATTTTTACAACCGAAACGCTCATGCTATGCAGAGCTAGAATTCTAAATAGTCCTTCTCCGTTTATAACTACTGTTATTGAACAAATAATGCCAACTTACCATACATTTTGGTTTCGGAACGCGGAAGTCTTCAATCGTACCACGGCGCTACGTGTTGTTGCGAGGCTCGTTACCGGTTAAATGACAGATCAAAACAAAATGGCAGTAGTTTGATTTGGCTAAAATGTTGCCATAATCCTACAAATAGTCCCAAAGTGGTAAATTTTTACATGTGTTGTTAAAATATCATGGTTTCGGAATGGAGATTTCTACTTTCCGATTTTTGTGTGACTAAATATTTTGTTTAATTATTCGTTATTTTATGACAATTTAAATAAAATAAACATTGCTACATGTGTAGGGAAATGTACATTTAAAAGCTAGTAAATAATATTGCATGCGTTAATAGAAAAAAAAGTTACAAATTGAATATAAAATTATCAAAGTAGGCATAGGACATGTGAAAACTTGGTATATTAATGTGGTAAATTATTAAAAACATAAAAGTTTCTAAGCCGAGGGTGATGTAAAGCAGTTATTTTTCTACCTGATAGTCATAGAAACATAAATAAAATTCTACATCCCTGTAATAAATAGTAACTTTCAAAAAATAATTATTTCAAGTTCTGGGACACTCCTAAACCGTCATGTACAAGTTTTAAGAAAACGGCCCACCTACTAGTTGCCTGCTGCCTGCTGACTGCTGACTGCTGACTGCTGACTGCTGACTGCTGACTGCTGACTGCTGACTGCTGACTGCTGACTGCTGACTGCTGACTGCTGACTGCTGACTGCTGACTGCTGACTGCTGACTGCTGACTGCTGACTGCTGACTGCTGACTGCTGACTGCTGACTGCTGACTGCTGACTGCTGACTGCTGACCGCTGACTGCTGAATGCTGACTGCTGACGTCCGGCGCTCAGCAGCTCGCTGTGTTATCGCTAGGCAGTGCAAATTACCGCTCACTCTTTTGTTTACGTTCTACCGTGTGCATTTATTTTGAATAAGTCTTATAGACATATTTTAGGTTTCTTATGTTTCACGCGCTATATGCTCTTACCTACTATCCACGCTCATATAGTGCCTCGCGGTGGTTACTCGTACTCTCAATCTATACCTATCCAACATACACTAATATTAATCTAACATCAATTTATACCATCGATACTTACCTACGTATTTGTTTAGTTTTATCGTACCTATATACCTGTACATGTCTTATTATTTTAGTAGGTACTTACCTATACGCCTGCCTCGTCTACACATCCTTGCACTTGCGTTGGTACCGTTCTTTATATAATTTGTGTTTATTCTTCAGGTACGTGATTATTTGCTGGTAACTAGGTTGTGAAAAAAAAAGAGGGGAGATTGATTATCGATTTACAAGTTATCTGTTAGACATTTACACCGACTCATATAAATCTTTTATATAGGTAGGGCGATCTTTCTCCTCGCTTTTATTTTCGTTACTGTGTAAACATTTCTTAACACTACGAGAAGGAAAAGCAAAGGTGAGAACACACATAAACGCAAATCTATTCCTATATACCAAGATGAACCTGCTGTTACTGTACAGGACTTACCTGTTTTACGACGCAAGCGTACTCTTGCCTTGAATCGGTTGAAGAGGACTTTTGAGGTTACTGTGTTAGCTGAGGAGGATCCTTCCCAGTTGGACACATTCCTCGTTCATTATTCCGTCGTCCAGAAATTATAGGATAGTTTTGAGGATGCTCATTCGGATATTCTAAGCGTACTGGAGTGTGACTCTGAAGAAAATTATTTCAATGCTGTGTTTGATGCTTATTTTAGTTTTCAGTTTTGAGTATATGCACCAAAGTGTATTCGGATTCTTTGTCTTGGATAAATAATCAAAATAGACAAGAATTACTGATTCTAAAATTGATAGGCCTTTCGCACTTCTCCACGTTGAAAATTCTTCATAAGTTTTTAAATAATTTTCCTTGGATTTTGGTGAAAGCAAATTATTTATAATTGCGGCAGCATTTGCACTGATGGAATCCGACAATTCACTGTCACTGTCGCTTTGATTTAATATCGTAACGTATTTTTAGAACATTAACTTATTTATAAAAATAAATTAAAATAAACTTAATGTCATGATTTTCAATTGTTACCTACGTTTTCTAATTACTTTAATTAATATTGTATCATCTATAAGGAATAATATGTTGAAATGTGGCAACATTAATCACAAACGTCAACAGTTTTGTTCGTTTTCTTTGGTTGCCTAACTTGGACTCACGACCAATGGGAGGCTTTTATTTTTGCCGCGATAAAATGGGCGGGTCTCGAGGCGAGCTCGTAAAGCAAGCGAGGAGACCTTGACTTCTTCCTTGAATTTTGAAGGGTAATCATATTATATCAAGGCAAAACTGCTGAAGTACTGAACTAATACTTGTCTGTAAATAACTATATTTTATATGAAAGTTAATTATTAATAAAGTGGTGAGATCGTATCAGAACCTGCGAGTTTTTCTTCATATTTCAGAAGTGGGATGAACCAAAGAGGTATGTAGTTCATTTTTCTTTATTCATCATACCAAACTTTACGCCCAAAATAACATTTTTCTGCTAATGCTTTCTAAGTACCTAGTATAACGCATTATTATTGCTATCCGTGTACGGCACTGAGAAGATATAATTCGATCATGTGAATGCGCTCAGAATTACGAAAATAATGGATGGAATGGATAAAGATTGTTTGAGGCAGTCAGATCTAGGTACCCTCATTTTCAATGGATAGTCCATAAATCTAGTTGGTAGGTAAAATCTCGGTTGAAGCGATCATGATTTATACAATCAACTTGAAATTATTATTCACTATTCATTTATTATATCTGTGGTGATTATATCTAAAATCTATAGAAACCATACGTTATTTTATGGTTAAAAAGAAAAGCCGGTATAATAAATTTATATTTTATGCTCGTCTTAGGATACTTACTTGTTCGTTGTGAGATTATGGTACCACTGGTGAGTTACTTACTTGGTAACTACTAGTTTGGGTACTGATACGGACTGACTAAAATTGAGGGTACAAATACCAACTGGTTTGAGTTACATACTCGGTAGCTGCCAGTTTTTGTACCGATAATAGTAGGTACCTCTGGTTTGAGTCACATTCATTGGTGACTGCCGTTTATGTAGGTACAAGAAAAAAAAAAAAAATGATATCATTGGTTTGAGTCACATATTTGGTGACTGCCAGTAATGGTAAGTACTAAAATGTAAAATAGATTACTGGTTCGAGTCACAATATATGGTGACCTTTATATTGAAATAAACAATTTATGATTTATAATAACAATAATAATAAATCTTTATTGCAGCCGAGGCCCAAATACAAATAATACAATACAGTACGATACAGTAGTATGTTACAATATCATGAATTAATGGATCGTTAACCTATGTCTTAACAATTGAAATATATAATTCATGTCTTTTATATGATTGATGACTTAAATATGGCTTATGACTTAAATTAAATAATTGTTGACTACATATTATTTTTATTAACTTCTTTTTTTTTATGTATAGAATAAAGATAAACATTACATAAAAAAAATCGATATATTGGTGCAAACCGTAGGGTTTCCACTAACCAACAGTAGTCAATGTTGTTAAAATCATAACATGTTTTCTTATTTCCCCATCTATTCATCTAATTCATTAAATATGGTGTGTTTGTTATACAGAATTATGTCGAGACAATGTTTTGTTTTAGTGAAAACGAGCTAATGACGACTGATGATGAAGGTGCTCGGCCAGCAAAGGCAACTAGACGAAGGAAGTTCAAGAAGAAAAGACGTCCTATTCCTGACTCCAGTGGCGAGGATGTTCAGAATGATCCGGGCAACTCATCTGGTAGCGCCGGTACTCCGCTGGGACCACCACCACCACTTAAACCTCGCCGCAAAAAGAAATCCAGGAAGAGACGTCGATCTTCTTCATTCACCACCACCAACGATGAAGCTTTATCAAGTAAGAAGCGCAAGTCCTCTAGTAAAATATCTGCTAAAGCCGTAATAGAATTGTTGAAAAATTATAAAAGCAATTCCACCGGAGGAGCTGCGCTTAGCTTTAATAATAGTAGTTTTAACAATGTTGTACCAGAATTCGACACGTCGAATAGAGCTCAAACCATTGATTGTTGGCTACGAAAGGTTAATGAATGTGCAATAATTTACGACTGGAATGAAAAACAGATAGTTCACTTTTCACTACAGAAACTGAAGGGGTTAGCAAAAAAATGGTTTGAGGCCTTACCGACAGTTGCATATAGCTGGGAGGAGTGGCAGATAAAGCTGAGGAAAGCTTTTCCTGCTGATGAAAACTATGGGCAGCTGTTGCAAGACATGTTAAATCGGACCACGCGAATTGATGAAAACTTTCGCGAATACTTTTATGATAAATTGAGTCTTCTAAACAGGTGTCAAATTGTCGGTAAAAACGCAGTTGACTGCATCATACATGGGATTTTTGACAAGTCTATTAGGACTGGGGCACAAGCACTTAGTTGTGCGGAGCCTGAGGATTTACTTAATTTTCTGTGTTCACAAAAACAGACATCCTCCACCAACAACAAATTTCGGGACCGTAACCCTCAGAGACCAACAAATAATGATAATGGGAATTCTAGGGATAACAAAAATCCTTTGTGTTACAATTGCCACACTAGGGGACACACACACCATAGATGCACAAAACCTTTGATAAAATGTACTCGATGTGTGATTCTGTGTTTGGGTGTTGTATCATATAGTACGTATGTATTTACAAAAAAAAAAAAAAAAAAGTATTTAAGTATTCTATCCGTAATCTAGTTCCCATATAACAAGCTATGCTTAGTTTGGGGCTAGATGGCGCTGTGTAAAATTAATGTCCTGTAATATTTATTATTATTATTATTTATTTATTATGTAAGTTGTTAGGGCACGAAAGTAATAACTGCAAAGTGAATCTGATTGTAAACGATAACGAAAAAACAACTCTAAAAATAGATTCAAATAATAAAGCTAATGACAAGTTCTTTAAAGGTGTAAGTATAAATAGTAAACCATTTAAGGCATATGTAGATTTTGGTAGTGAGTGTACCTTGTTACGAAAATCGGACGCTGAGACTCTTAAACTGATTCCAAATTTTGATCACTTACCAATAGTTAGAGGATTTGGCCAATCATCAGTAATTCCGTTATACAAATCATATATACGTGTCCAGGTCGACGAAGTTGAACTTAAAATAGAAACTTTGATCGTTGAAGATGTGAACATGCAAACCGCATTGATAATTGGTCAAAATTTTACAGAATCCCCATCAGTTACAGTTCTAAAAGATAGTAACCAACTCATTTTTTACAAGGTCCCGGAGCAAAACCTGTTCACTAATAATGACGATGAAACTTTAAAGCTTTACGTAACAAGCAATATAACAGTTGCAAAGATTAGCGTAGTCCCTGTTCATGTAGACTCCAACTTTACTGGAGATATATATATAGAAGGTTATAGTGCGATGGAACCGGGAAATGAATACAGACTGTTCCCCGGTGCATACGGTATGATAGATGGCAAAGGAAACGTGGTTATATCGAATCTGTCACCACGCGCTGTAACGCTCAATGAAAAAACTTTAATTGCTAGGTCAATTCCGTTCACTGAAAATAAGGTTTGCACAGTAAATAAAATAAGTACAGACATATCTGCTATGGAACCTCTAAATAGATTAGACATCAAAACTGGACCGGGACTCGATAGTCAACATTTAGAAGAACTTTACAAGCTGTTACAAAATTATCGTGATTGTTTTGCAATGAATTTAGGAGAGATTGGCTGCTCGGAAAGCGCAGAAATGAAGATAGATCTTATGGACGGTAAACCAGTTGTTTACCGGCCATATCGTCTGTCACACTTCGAGCGTGAACAGGTCCGAGAGACAATCGACGATTTATTGCGAAACGACATAATACAAGAGTCAATATCTGATTATGCCAGTCCAATTTTGATGGTTAAGAAGAAGACAGGAGAGCAAAGGCTATGCGTGGATTTCAGGGCCCTCAACAATAAAACTATTAAAGATCGTTTCCCTCTTCCACTAATAGAGGATCAAATAACTAACTTAAGTGGCAATGTTTATTTCACTACTCTCGATCTTGCGTCAGGGTATTACCAAATTCCAATGGCTACAGAAAGTAGACCCCTTACTGGATTTGTCACACCCGATGGACACTATGAATTTAAGAGAATGCCATTTGGTCTGGCGAATGCACCAGCAGTATTCCAACGAATGATAAACAAAATTTTAGGGAATAAGCGGTTTGAATATGCTTTAGCATATCTCGATGATCTACTCATACCGTCCCGTAGCGTTGCAGAAATGTTTCAACGTTTAGAGGATATACTAAAACTCATGCGACAAAACGGTTTAACCTTAAAATTAGCTAAGTGCCGATTTTTCGATATCAATGTTTGTTATTTAGGCTACGATATTTCTGCCAAGGGCATCCAGCCCAGTGAAACCAAAATTCTGGCTGTCAAGGGTTTTCCCGTTCCAAAAAACATTCACGAAGTTCGGCAATTTCTTGGTCTGACTGGTTATTTCCGCAAATTCATCAGCGGCTATGGAGAAATTGCTCGTCCTTTAACGTCATTGTTGAGGAAGGAGGCCGTCTGGCAATGGTCTGAAACTGAAAAACAAGCTTTTTTAGTTTTAAAAGACAAGACTGGTAAGTAGACCTATTTTAGCTCTTTATGACCCCTCCCTAGAAACAGAATTGCATACAGATGCAAGTTCTTTAGGTGTAGGAGGTATACTCATGCAGTGGCAAAAACATGAACGGGTTCTCAAACCAGTAGCATATTTTAGCCGCCAAACGACCCCAGAGGAAAGGCATTTACACTCCTATGAATTGGAGACTCTGGCTGTCGTCTGCTCGCTAAAGAAATTTCGAATTTACTTGTTAGGAATTCAATTTAAGGTATATACTGATTGTGCTGCCCTTCGAACGACTCTTACAAAAAGAGACTTGATCCCAAGAATAGCTAGGTGGTGGCTTCAAATCAGTGAATACACATTCGAAATTGAATATCGACCGGGAGTTCATATGAGTCATGTTGATGCTCTTAGTCGGAACACTAATCAAAAAAATGAACCCGACCACAATCCATCGGTCAATGTTTATAGTATTGAAAAAGAGAACTGGCTGTTAACTCTGCAAACAGCTGACCCAGATATATCCCGCATCTATGAAATTCTTAAGCCAGAAGATAGTCAGGAATGCAAAGACATTCGTCAAAATTATGTGGTGAAAAACCATGTAGTTTATAGAAAGGTAGATGATAGAATATGTCTTGTTGTACCGAAAAGTGCTCGTTGGCAAATATGTAGAGCTAATCACGATGATATAGGTCATCTAGGATACGCGAAAACACTCGAAAGGATACAACATCAATATTGGTTTCCTAAATTAAACAAATTTGTCAAGAAGTATGTTGCGGCGTGTTTAGAGTGTGCTTTTAATAAAGACAACTCTAGCAAACAAAAGTCAGGATACTTGTACCCTATAGAAAAGATTAACATACCTTTCCATACTGTTCACATGGATCATCTCGGGCCTTTTGTTAGGAGTAAAGAGGGTAATACACACATTCTCACTGTAGTTGAAGCGTTTACCAAATACGTGTTTGTAAGACCGGTTAGAGACCTCAAAACTATAAGTACTATTAAAGTACTCGAAAAGATATTTTATGACTTCGGAGTCCCGGCTAGAATAATATCTGATCGCGGTACTAGTTTCACTTCTGCAGGGTTTAAGCTTTTCTGTGACAAAAATGGCATCAAACATGTATTGAACGCAGTAGCTTGCCCTAGGGCGAATGGACAGGCTGAAAGGTTTAATCAGACTATTCTTAACTCACTGGCGTCTCAAAACTCTCTTGGTCATGAACGTGACTGGGACAAGTGTCTGGGTAAGGTTCAATGGGGAATTAATAACACTGTAAACGCATCTACAAAAAAAACCGCCACTGAAGCTATGTTCGGAGCTAAAATGAGAGATGCTCTGACAAACAAACTCAATGTTAATGCAAACGAGACTAGTAACACCGATTTTCAGCAACTAAGGGAAAATATAAGCGTCAACATACAAAAACAACAGACAAAAGAGAAAGAACGATATGATTCAAAGCGAACATCCGCGGTCAAATACGACACGGGTGATTTAATCAAAATTTTGAGAAATAATTTTGATAATAATGGTAAAAGCACTAAACTCTTGTCAAAGTTCATAGGCCCTTACAAAATAACAGAGGTTTTGGAAAATGATCGATATAGGATAGCCGAAATACCAGGTTTCAATAAAAAAGGAAAACCCTACAAAACTGTAATTTCTGCTGATAGGATGAGACCGTGGATCCATATTAAATCGTTAGAAGTGCACGGTTCTGATGAAAGTTCATCAAGTGGAGAAACAGAATAAAAATACACATACATACATGTATGTATAATATACATATGTATAATAAATAAAGACCATGATTGAAATTGAATATATTTAACACATATTATGTATAGGTGTACATATTTAAAGAGATACGTTTCAGTTTCTATGATCAATTTAAGACCAAATGTCATGATTATCGTAGTGTGTTAATCTTAAAATAAGTAGGTATATTTTATAGGCTTAGCTCTAGTTAAATTAAAGGACCTGAATCGAATGTCATGATTCTGTTGCGTCATCAATAGTAGGTACTCTGGCAAGCTTGAATTATATAAATGAAAAAAAAAAAATATGTAGAAATATATGTATATTTAATCCAATGTTCTTATTATCTACACTTAATTCTTGCTAAACTTAGAGGGTTTAGTTCGATTCTTATGCTTAGTTTAAGAAGTAATTGTAATTGTATTTAGTTTCGGTAAGATTTTAACATTAAGAATGATTATGATACTTCTCATGACTTCTAAATAATTAGTTATTAGATTGTATTAAAATTTAGGCATGTTTGTGGACGTGCACCAGGAGGTAGCACCCAGTCAGATGGCCGAATGTCATGATTTTCAATTGTTACCTACGTTTTCTAATTACTTTAATTAATATTGTATCATCTATAAGGAATAATATGTTGAAATGTGGCAACATTAATCACAAACGTCAACAGTTTTGTTCGTTTTCTTTGGTTGCCTAACTTGGACTCACGACCAATGGGAGGCTTTTATTTTTGCCGCGATAAAATGGGCGGGTCTCGAGGCGAGCTCGTAAAGCAAGCGAGGAGACCTTGACTTCTTCCTTGAATTTTGAAGGGTAATCATATTATATCAAGGCAAAACTGCTGAAGTACTGAACTAATACTTGTCTGTAAATAACTATATTTTATATGAAAGTTAATTATTAATAAAGTGGTGAGATCGTATCAGAACCTGCGAGTTTTTCTTCATATTAACGTTTATGTATTTGAAGAAAACAAAAACGCGGCAAATTCCTAGACTAATATTTTTTTGTCGGAAAAGCAAATGCATCGAGCTCGGCATACGGCCTCGTCGGTTTTCGTAATTTTATTTAAAAATTATAAATGCGTATTCCTTTTTCAAAAAGATGTATTATGCTTTATATACAAACTCAATGGTGTAAACACAGATGTAGTTCAGTATACATTTCGGTAAGTATTCCAAATTTAAATCACATTCTCCCCTAGATGATGAACGAAATTCAGTACAATTTTCTTTCCCTGTTTTTAACAGATTAAAAATGACTATTGTTATGTTCGCTTTTTGTGGCATAGAATGTCACTTTTTTGAGCAAGTGGTACGAAAAGAGTATTTTAATAATCAAAATGTATTATTTACATTATGGCTGTCACATGTTACATTATGTGCGGGAAAGTGATTTTCGGACAAAAGTGATTAATGTGTTAAATTAGTGATTATGAGTCGTACGGGAATGCCATATTCCAATCTAAAGCTATAGCTTTAGATTCTTAAAATCCACATATGTATTTTGGTGGGAGGAATGTTGCGTAAACGTCCCTATCTGAATTCAAACTGGGCTCGTCTCGATTGAGGTCTGTTCTAACTTGGAATTCGAACCAATGGCAGAGCCGTATTTCAAAAGCTCGTCCGTTCTGCCAAATCACGAGCCTCCATTTTATCGTATCATCATCGCTTCAAAACATTTGACAGTCGTCAGTAAGAAGAAAAACACCGGTGAATTCACACAGCTGATATAGCCTCCAGCCCCCTCAGCACGGGGTGGGGATATAATTTTTGTCCTCTGTTTTTATCCACCTTCGAGAGCATTTTGTCTCCCGATGGTGGATAAAAACAGATGATTTTTTTATCCCCTCCCCGTGCTGAGGGGGCAGGACCCTCATCCTAATAAAAGTATCTGTGTAGAATTCTAACCTGCTAGTCTCGCGTGTGCAATGGGACTGTTGGATAAGACCCTGTTGATAAGATAAAACTACTCGTGAAATCATTAACTGTTGTTAAAGAAAGAAAGAAAGAAAAATCATTTATTTGACACTTACACAAGCAGGCAGGACATAACAAAAAATAAAATATACAACAGGTATGTGAGAAAACACAAACAATAGGAAAAAAACATATAAAAACACAATAAAAACTCACACACAACAAACATTTTACAAAAAAAAAAAAAAACTACCTACTGTTAAGTGCCAAAAGTGGCGTCCAACTCAGCAAGTTGTTGTGTTACATAAAATGCAACACAACGCTGATCTTCCGTTGGAACCAAGAAGGTTAAGTGTAGGTACCTATCAAGTGTATGACGAATACCTACCTAACTTTGCAAGCGCTTGCAGTCCAAGAAAATCCTCATCTCCGCTCGGCGTCATCATCAGCTGGACGAACGTATGTATGCTAAAGGTAAGGATTCCTGTTCCAGGGCAAATTCTTCATCGCGTCAGCCCCCAGTTTGAATCAGATGGCTGTTCCAAATGTGTCATAGCTTGGTCTATGCACATATATTATAACATGTGCACGTATATTTTGGTGACTACGGTGGAACAAGTCTACCCAGAAGATACCCACCTCCAAGACATTACAGTCGTCATCGTAACTTGTTACACAGCGGAAACAGTGACGCTGGAAGATGATTCCAACTTGCGCAGTGCTAAGGGCATAACGAAAACCATGGCTGTCTGTCGTAACTGTCGAGGATGTTATAAGGTATGCAGGGTCGCTCTGATGCAGTCAATGACCACTCCCCACGACGGCACCATCCGACTCGACGCCGACTCCGGGTGCTCGTGTCGTGAGCACATGGCGTGACTTCCACCGCTTCCTCAGGATATTTCTATTGTTCTGTTGTGCGACCCACAATGATGTCACGTTTCGCTACTGAATTCGAGGTGGAAGCATCCTACTTTATCTGTTTGTACTTTATCCCTAAAGTCTAAATTTAGAATACTTTTTAAAACTTAATCTTATTACTTATTGATCGAGTGAGCGAAGAGAATAAGACATCCAAGTTTAGTTGGGAAATCTAGAACTTTATGTATGGTTGTGTGTGTATTTATGTATGTATGTATGTGGCAATGTTTGCGACGGCATAACTCTCGTCTAACGTTTTATTCGATTTCGATGATAAGAATTTTTCGCCAATATCTTTTGAATGGTTGATCCGATTAATAAAAAAATTAAACATGCAGAGAATATACGAGTACACTTACTTATCAATTGGTATAAGAATTTATTGACCCTTCAGAAGTTGTTTCTTAAATAGGTGTGTAGTGAGATAAGATGATGGGCTTGTAAGGTGTATTTTTGACAAGGGCTAATTTTTATGACTTCAATCTCATTTAACCCTTTCGCAACCTTTAATATGAATACAGGAGTAGATTTAGCAAATAAAAAAAAGATAATGGTTAAGTATATACCCCTTTAACAGTCTATCCTACAATATACTTACCCTTTGTTACAAAAATCACTTGAAAAAAAGTTAGATACATATTTTGTGAATGAACAGCCGATATTAAGTATATTTCAAAAGAAAAATTGTTTTTTTTTCACTCCATATCTCAAAAACTACCCTAGTAATCAAATATCCCCCTAGACTATCAATTTCTATTTATTTTATTTTCACACTGTTTAAACTTCATCCAAATCGGATAATCCGTTCGAGAGTTCTGTCACAAACATTGCCACAGATGTTTGTTCTGTGTTTGGTTGTTGTATTGTATGATAAGTATGCATTTACAAAAAAAGTATTTAAGTATGTTATCTGTAATCTAGTTCCCATATCACAAGCTATGCTTAATTTGTGGCTAGATGGCGCTGTGTGATATTAATGTTCTGTAATATTTATTAATACGCTTATATTAAATTAAAAAAATATATATTGTTGCTGAATTCGCATAGGTCATGAAGACGAATTCTCGTCAGTTATTACTGTAATTATATAAGCAAGCTTCTACCTATTAATATAAATGATTGATTTTCCTTGTATTGTACCACTACCTATCTACCGTACCTACCTACCTACCTACTCGCGTATCTTGCGAGTAGGTAGGTAGGTAGTCTCATTCATAAAGTTTTCCTCAAAGCAAAAAGTGAGTTCCGATGGTTTATTTATCTAGTTTATAACAGTCATGGGTCATAGGTTAGTCACAAATCTAATAAAAAATGGGTTATTTCAGTAATTCATCATTAACTCTCATATTACACATTTATGTTCCTATCTACGTATTGTACCACCAGATACAATGTGGATCAACGAGATTCATAGACGATTCTAAATATTGTCTAGTAGCTCGTGACTTACCTGAAGGGATTGGTACTCTGAGCTTAGTGCCCACAACAAAGGTTTTACGAATAATATTTGTATTCGGTTATCGAACCCCGGATTAGTGCAGTTTGTGTTAATAGGATGAACGCGGCTCCCCGCGTCGCCAATAACCGATGAGCGGCAATTGTGTAGGCGGCCGCGGCAATCTCTTTACGGAGTAGGTTCTATCCTAGGAAAGACACGTTCGTCTTGTGCATGAGGCCAGGAAAACAATGTTTATATCAACCTTTACTTAATCATTTCCTGAGGCAATAAACGCCATTCCTAAACAAGGCAAATACATGCGTGTGTGAGTGGGGCGTGCGACCGGCGCAGCGTTGCTGAGACCTTTTTTTCTTACCTTACGTTTGAAGGTAAAACGACGTGACTGTGTAAGTCCATAATATATCAATACAGGGTGTGTTTTCTCTAGGGCCCACTGAGAGCAAAATCTAAACGGCTATGGAAAAAAATGTTAGGAAACCCGAACTGAGATCTCATGACGTCTGGTTTCTGTTAGATATTTAACCCCGGAGATAACGAAAAAATTGGGCTTTCATTACACTTTACTTAAGCACTCTTTTTCTCAATCTCTCTATTCACCTGAGGTTTTTTTTAGACAGATTAAGGCGTTTTTTCTAAGCGTAAAGAAAACACTAACTGTGAGCACCAATCTATTTGCCAAGCGTGGTCATTATGGCCAAACCAACCAAACATTTTTAGAGTAACTTTTTTCCAAATTGTGGTGGACATCATGTACTATTGATGTAGGATATGCGTAGTCAAACTCCTTGCATCCCAAAAGTTATTCTTGGATTTTATCGACACCCTTGGTTTGGCTATTGATTGACTAACAAAAAATAAATGGATCAGTTTTAATGAGATTCCGAATACCCTCTCTTATCTTGCAACATCTGATGATCATCTTTTGCCCCATCATCATAAAAACCACCCCTAATAAGGACAATAATAAACTTATTTTGAAATCTGCCGTCCCCATTTCTTAAGATATTTTACGTTTCACACATTTTCTAAGATTTCAATCTTATACAACCCCTGTATTAACACAGGGTTGGTTTCAGCAAATGATATTTTTTTAATTTTTTATCGAGAAGTCAACCTTTAACACGTCTTGTAGGACAAGACCATACCAAGCATTTTACCCTCTTAGGGGTGGTTTTTGTAAAAAAGGGGCTGATATTTGTTACAAAAACCACCACTATTAATGAATTACATATATGTTTTATGAATTTTCAGTCAACTAAAATGACACCCTAGAAGCCTAAAATCTAAATTTAATGAAAAACGGATAACCTCTTCGAGAGTTATGCCTTCACAAGTATTGCCACATACATACATACATACATACATACATACATACATACAGTGCCGGATTTCACAACTTAACTCGGAGATTCTGAATGACTCTTCAACAAACCAAGGACGAGGTCTACGATGGAGCTCTCAAGCGCACCGACGGCGGAACACAATGACATCAAACCGTTTGGCGCCGGACTTCGGCAGGAGGTCACTAGCCACTTGGCTAGTGATGGTTGGTTGCCCTTTACAGGTAAGGTACCTGTATTGTAATCATTCAGCTGATTACAATACAAAAAACAATAAAACTGGCGAACGCTGGCAATTACGTTGCCCGGAGTAGACCACTGATAGGCACATCACACATACTTACTCCTACCAACCTATTCGTTACTACAATTCATTCATTTAATTGTGCGTGAACTAAAGTCCCCAGAGTTGAGTTGCATACAATGTCATGTTCTGGCTCCCAACGAGATGAGATGACCCTCACGTAGACTGTAGACGTCAGTTTGCAGACCAACTACTTACTGACTTTAGCAAAACCTCCGAAATTAAAATGAGTAAAATATGTAGGTAGGTAGGTACTATAGAAGCCGTCGCCATTGTCCTGGTCGCCGGATCGGGCGCGCGCCATTCTCGTAGAGGAAGCAAACCTCCCGAACTCGGTGTATTGTTCTCGTGTAGAGACGACTCACGCTCACATGTGGAATACCTTTTGATAGGTCCATTGTTTCCTTGCAGGGCGTTAAAACTTTAAAAATATACGAATTTATTTACAAACTTTCATCCCAATTTAACCCCCAACCATTTATAATGATGCAGTTCAAAATGTATCGTTCAAATAACAATAACAAAACACTCATTCTCACATGTCGATGCATAAACATGATGTAGTTTCATACACCAATTTCCGGCCTCAATTTTACACTCTTGGGGAATGAGTAGGTACCTATCAAAAATTACTAAATACGAACTTGTATTTATAAATAAAATCCTAACTAATCATTTCCACATATCTAACTTAATATTTTTATTTATTTATTTTATATATTTTTTTAAAACTTACCTACAGCTAACCTTGCATAGTAGTTAATGAAATAGTGCATATAACCATGAAAGCTAAGCTACATACAGGAAGGTCAATTCAAAATTTGAATAGGTAATTAATAAACAGACAGTAGACGACAGCTACAAGAGAGAGTAAGCTTACTTTATTTTGTGTAGAATAGACGTCACTGATCACCGAAGTACCTTTCAACTAAGTATCAGTATGAGTAGGTACCTACTACCTACTACATACTGCGTAATCGTATATGACATAAATAAATGACTCATCATCACGTTACGCAGCTACTCTGCCTGATATTGTATTGTATTGCTGAATTACTAATAAAACAATGGGTGCTTTTGGCGAATCAGCCGGAAGAATAGGTAGTCTAGTATTATGACTACCTAGCCCTCCCACGTAGAATCGTTAGCTTCCAAAAAAAACAAATTTCGAGGGTCGGATGGTTGTGATACTGACCCGTGTAAAATGACCGGGGAGTTGACTGACTGACTGACTGACTGACGACTAACGCTCAGCCCAACCTATCGGAGATTTGACATTTTCAGGGTATCTTCCTCTTGTGGTACCTATAAATATAAATATTTGAAGATTATATTAAATTAATTAAATTCCTGTTTATCGGGCGATATACGAGTAGAATATAGAAATATATATTTATTCACTTACAATTAGAACAAACATGAATAAGTAGTGTTTTTAAACATTTGGTAAACATTATGTGTCTCTGGCAGTAGACAGTAGCTATAGTTACATAGATATGAACTTGTATTTGTACCTACCTTGTACTAGCGAGCATGCAACAACAACAAGCTTTGATACAAGATTCGTTTACTTTGATATAATAAACATAAACGACCCTTATCACCTCGGGACGAAATATTAATTATCATGAGGTAATCACATAGCGAGCGTTGTTATTGATAACTTATCTGTGTCTGTTGTTGTGTCTGTTGTTGTGTGGACACTGCATCAGTTGCCTTGTCCATTCCCGGCGTTGTTTTTACCCGCGACTTCATCCTCGTTATGTTTTTTTTAATATGTATATAAATAAATTTGTTGGATATATATGACCAATTTGCTTCTACGTGGTGTGGTGTGCATGCATACGAATACGAACGAATCAAACAAATGAATGAACCATAAAAAATGCAGGCATTTTTTATGGTTTAGCGCGGTACATATTCAAGCTTGGCCAGTTTTTATAATAAATTATATTCAGACTGAGACACATTCCCTACAAATTTCAAGTCTGTATAACCAGCGGTTTAGGCCGCGTCAGTCAAGACTTGGCCCCTCCTTTTTGTTATCATCATCATCCACCGCACTTCTTTTCTTGTAGTGATGTGATGTGATGGGATGTGATGTGATGTGGATGCACCACATTCACAGATGTGTACGTCAACTATACTACCAGCAACAGTTGAACAACCAGTTGAATTTTGTTGCAAAAAAACATGGCACCACAGATAATAAAATACAAATAACGAATGGTAGGTACCTACATGTTGCCCTCGACTGTTTGTCGCACCATAGTACTAACTTGGAAGTTTCAAGTCCAGAGTGAATATGTTTCATTTCGACAAGCGCGCTGCATGTAAGGCACATCGCCACTTGTTTTCCAAGTGAGCTGGTCAAACACTTGGCTGAAACCAATAAAAAATGTTATTCTTTATTAAAACGCAACCAAATCTATACATGTTATAAAACTGTAACGAGCCAAAACCTGTACATTCATGCGTTAAATTCATAAATTGAATTACAGGTTGCAACCGCCTCTGTGGTCTAGTGGTCAATCGGTGGTCAACCCACCGATTTCAGATCCAAAGGTCCCGGGTTCGATCTCCATGGGGAGTGCAATATATTGTGCTTGGTTTCGTTGGTGGTAGGACTTAATTAAGTCCGCCTGGCTAGCTACCACCATCTTCCCTAATTCTGTCGCCATAATAATAATTCTTAAAAAAAAATGTTGTGTTCCGGCATTCAGAGGTAAGATAGCCAGTTCCTCAGTTCGTTGAGGATTCCAGGTCAAGTGCGCCTCCACCTTCGGCCTTATCTTAACTTGTGTACCCAGGTGAGATGAAGGCCAAGTGCTTACCCGTAGTACAATAAAAAAAATAAAAAAGGTACTAAATGCTTGACATGACATATAATATTATGAGGGACTCCTCCAGTTGATTCTTCAAAATGTATGGATAACAAATCTAAATGAAAACATTTGAAATGGATGAGCTCTTGAACTGGGTATAACATTGGTCGGATTGAATTGGATAGAGGCGGCTCATGGTAAGTGACGAGGCCTGTTTTTTATATACGTAGGGTCAGCTCTGGGTTTTGAAGCTTGCCTAGGCAATTATTTTACGAGTAGAATGTATATAGTGTCACTAAGTAACATTGGCTGTTAACAGCACTCTATTAATGTAATCCAAGGTGAAGGAAAACACCGACAACATTCCTTTGATCGCGTGCGCTTACAAAGTAATGTTCTACAGATAACTACATCTGATGCCTTCTGAAGTATAGGTATCTTCAATAGCTTTCATATGAATCACAAACATAGAGTCTGGGACGATTCGTTACAGAGATTATGATTGATTGAAGTTCAACATTTTGTCATTGAAATGACATGAACTATATGAACGAGATTCTAAATCTCGTTCGTTCATAGCTTTCGGTGGCTTTTAACGGAAGCATTATATATGTCTTCGGTATATCAAGGATAGATATTTTGTTTTCAGATAGTATGATGTAATCGTTTCACTAGCGGATGATCCCCTTCTCGTGGGATTCGCGGGCTATAAAGTATGCTAGTAATAATGTATAAAATATGATAGTAGTAATGTCGACAACATTACAAATTTGGTGACCGAACAAACATATTATACATACACAATTTAAACATATTTTATTTCTTTGAACTTTTTTTTTTAAACATTTATTCAATAATAAGTACAATTAAACTAACTATGTACAAAGGAATCAGTCAGATTACTTAAGGACCGTAACTCAACTGTTCCAGACCAGTACCAGACGGAAGCGTGCCCAAGACAGTGGCTGCATTGCCACGCTGAATAGCTATGCTAATTCACTGGCCTAAACAAGAGCCAGCCCTTGGGTCACGTTTCGCCTCAATCAAAAATCAATCTTTGAACTTACTGGAAAAAATATATTTCTTTTATTTTCAACTTTAACAAAGTAGTAACAAAGTTGAAATAATTGGAAAAATAAATCCAATTAGTTCAACGAGCTGAAATTTGTAAAGTGGAATAGGCGCTGTGATGTCGCGTCGTGCGACTAATTGTTATTGTCCCCTCGATGGTAGTTATGATATCAATCGGACATTTTGATTAACTTTATAGAAATGTGCCCCAACTGCCCTACCCCCCGCGGCTACCTGCTCCGCAGTCTGTCGTCCCCGCGGGTACCTGCTCCGCGGTTACCTGCCTAGCGGTCTGTCGCCCCCGTGGTTACCTTTTCCACGGTCTGTTGCCCCCGCGGTCTGTCGCCCCCGCGGTTACCTGTCCAGCGGTCTGCCGCCCCCGCGGTTACCTGCCCAGCGGTCTGCGGCCCCCGTGGTTACCTGCTCCACGGTCTGTTGCCCCCGCGGTCTGTCGCCCCCGCGGTTACCTGCCCAGCGGTCTGTCGCCCCCGTGGTTACCTGCTCCACGGTCTATTGCCCTCCCGGTCTATCGCCCCCACGGTTAACTGCCCAGCGGTCTGTCGCCCCCGTGGTTACCTGCTCCACGGTCTGTTGCCCCCGCGGTCTGTCGCCCCCGCGGTTACCTGCCCAGCGGTCTGCCGCCCCCGTGGTTACCTGCTCCACGGTCTGTTGCCCCCCCGGTCTGCCACCCCCGTGGTTACCTGCTCCGCGGTCTGTTGCCACCGCAGTTGACTCTTCTAAGCTAAGGTAGACTTCGCTTTACATAAATTCCAGCTTAAGCCTATAAGTCTGAAGTTAACTTATTGTTATCGTCTGCGTACGGTTCATGATTGTGGTTTTACAACCTGGAGCTATTGCTTTTCTTCCAGCTTGTTGATAATTCGAAATTGACACAGATGCATACATACCTACTGTACTACAAAGTAGGTATGTATGTAGTAGCACGGAACGTAAGCTCCGCCGCCGCCCCCGGCACAGCGCGCCGAGACCGCGCGGAATTCGCCCGCTCACGCGCGTAGCCGTGCCCCTTGCGCATAAAATACGAAAAAAAAACGTTGTATTTTTCAAAAACCTATTTAAGTTTCTAATATGCACCTATACAGACGATCACATGTGATTGAAGCATATTAAGTTCTATAAACTAGCAAAACTTTAGATAAAGTTTTGTTGAAACGTTTTAGTTTGACTGTGTTCAAAGTGTGTTTCTAATCATGTGAGTATAATATGTATTCTATTTCATTATTGAATTGAATTTTATTATTATATAATTAATTTAATGTTTTTCTATTTAATACATTTACAAATGTTACAATTTATGTAAGTTTTCAAATTTTAAATGGATAAAATTTAGGTAAACGCATCATTAAAAAAAAATCCACTGGGATCTTATCAAATTGTCTATTTTAAATAAGATTAACTGAGTTAATTTGACTGTGCGAAGCGGGCCGACGTCAGCTAGCTACGCAGATATCATTTGCATTTATTATATTATAATAAATCAATAGGTAAGGAAAGATACTAATTTGCCGATAGAATGTACATATTACGTTTAGTGTAATTGTGCAATAGAGATAGAAGAATCAATCATAGAGCCAAGCACAGGTATCTAGTAGTGATAGTAAATTAATAATATCTAGTTGAGAAGTCGAGGATGCCCACGTTTTACCAACGAATATATTTTATAATATGTCCAACATATGTAACATGTCCTAAGCTAGGTCCTTCCTTTTACAGTGTTTGTAGCTCCCAACACGATGTTGTACAATGAATAAGTACTGCTACAGCCTGCAACTCAATTTATATTCACTTATTCTATTAAAAGGTTTATGAAAATATAATCTTTTCATAAAAAAGTTACAATCATTAATACTGATTACTATAAAACTTGCAAAGTTGTACAAGAAGTACTTGCTACAAAGAGTGTTTATTAATTCTGTATTATTTACATATATTTATAAAAATAAATAAGAATGATGATACATCACCGTGAATGGGTTTTCCATGTATTTTCCTCTTATAGATAATTAACCACACAAGAGTAATCGACGTTATTTTTAATGTAAATACATAATAGGTAAATCCATACTGATATTTTTAATTAGAAAGTGTATCTGTTTACATTCACCTACATTGGTCCTTCCGTTGCCCAGACTCTTAAGAGACTGGTGTTCTCGGGAAATCCACTTACCACTTCCACATTCCACACTCTCCCTTTAAACACAGGGGAATCCCCACTATCCCAACTCGAAAGAAGAGGTTGGTGTTATCCACCGAGAGAGTCCCCATTGCATAACAACACACACTCACACTCATACACACACTCACACTCATACACACCCTCAACACACCATCTCTCTCTCACACATACACACACACACACTATATCACACACACGCTTGCACTCTTAGATAGTCTCACACAGTATTCTTAATTCTTATTGATACAAATTCTTTGTTTGTACCTATTAGCTCAGTGTTTTTATATTCACCATTAATTTATTTTGAAAAAAATTTCACTAGTTCGACGACCGAACTAATGAATCGAATGAATGAGAACAAACGTAACCTAACCGAGAGAGTCCCCATTGCATAACAACACACACTCACACTCATACACACCCTCAACACACCATCTCTCTCTCACACATACACACACACACCATATCACACACACGCTTGCACTCTTAGATAGTCTCACACAGTATTCTTAATTATTATTGATACAAATTCTTTGTTTGTACCTATTAGCTCAGTGTTTTTATATTCACCATTAATTTATTTTGAAAAAAATCTGACTAGTTCGACGACCGAACTAATGAATCGAATTACAGTCTCGTAGTACCACTCTCCCATAAAACGTCCATTGGAGATGGCAAAAGGTACTCCGGGGCCTTCTGAAGTACCTGCGATTGTACATCACACATTTTACTTGGATACTCGAATTTTCGGAGCATATATACTTAGCCTTCGGAGTATTCACCTAAAACATGGAACAGTTATTATTGGTCCATGCCTAAGCTCACTATAACATATGTTACACATAGGTATAATATATGTTCTTAGATACTTTAGTTCTTCTTAAAAATCGGTATTGCTTTTAATTTATTTTTTTATGTTTTTTTTATTAGATATATAGATACAGATTAGATACATAGATCTAGTGCAATAGACAAGAAGAGTTTCCTGTCTCACTGGTCCTGTTGGTACGGGAAATAGTAATTGGTTGTGTAGTTAAGTAGGTACTACTGGTAGGAGACGGTGCACGGGCAACAAACGGAATAAATATCTTACTAACTAATATTATGATAAGATGTCGTGGATCTGCAACTGAATTTGATATGGATAGGTATAGGTAGTATATAAGTATAGGTTTATGTCATTAAGAAATTTAACAAATATGTGATGAGTGATAGTGGTAAGCCTACGAGTAGGTACGTACCTATACGTATGCTATATTGAAGTTACGAGGCAGTATTGAAGTGGCACTAGTAGAGGCAGTGTTGAAGTGGCACTAGTAGAGGCAGTGTGGAAGTGGCACTAGTAGAGGCAGTGTGGAAGTGGTACTAGTAGAGGCAGTGTGGAAGTGGTACTAGTAGAGGCAGTGTGGAAGTGGTACTAGTAGAGGCAGTGTGGAAGTGGTACTAGTAGAGGCAGTGTGGAAGTGGTACTAGTAGAGGCAGTGTGGAAGTGGTACTAGTAGAGGCAGTGTGGAAGTGGTACTAGTAGAGGCAGTGTGGAAGTGGTACTAGTAGAGGCAGTGTGGAAGTGGTACTAGTAGAGGCAGTGTGGAAGTGGTATACTAGTAGGGGCAGTGTTTTTTTTTACGAAGAGGATGCGCTTGGCCTTCATCTCACCTGGTAACAAGTTGAGATAAGGCTGAAGATGGAGGCGCACTTCACCCGGAATCCTCAACAAACTGAGGAACTGGCTATCTTACCTCGAAATGCCGAAACACAACATTTTTTTTTTTAAGAATTGTTATTATGGCTACAGAATTAGGTAAGATGGTGGTAGCTAGCCAGGCGGACTTAAATAAAGTCCTACCACCAACCAAACCAAGTACAATATATTGTACTCCTCATGGGAATCGAACCCGGGATATCATATCATATTGGAAACTTGACAGATAAGTACACTTTAGTATCGAATCGACCTCACTGTAAACTTATCCTTAGCTATTTAGATTTATTTGCAATTCTTAAACACCTAGAACTTTATCAAATGGTCGTATAGTTGACTGACTGACTGACATTCGCAACACAATACATTTTCATAGTACCTTATGTAGTGTAGGGGTGCACTAAGAAATCATTTTGATAAATTATCACGGGATGCAGTGCACGGAAGTAAGTCCCGTTGGTTCACTAGTCGATCATTATATTAGTAGTTAAATATGGATGGACTTATGTCCGGTAGCTTTACGAAGCTCATCAGGGACAGAAGCACTCGACCACCTCCATTACTACATTACTTCGATACCTACTCAGACGTGCTACACTCGTTTCACTTATATCTAACATTATTTTGAATATATTACAGAACATTAATTTCACATAGCGTCCTTTAGGCCCAAAATAAGAAAAGCTTGTAATATGGGAACTATATTACCATTAAATAATACGTATATACTTTTTATTAACTAAAATTTACTTTGTCATATCTTGAACAGGCTAGACCCGCCCCGCCTCGCTCGGCCAAATTATAAATGAAAACCTGCCCCAGAAGTACTCCTACCAATAAACGAATTGAGAAAAACCATCTTGAATTTGAAAATAAGCAGAAAACGGTGAGAACGGCTTTAACTCCATGGGCAGGCAGTAAATGAGTTTACTAGGTATCCTTACCAATCGAGTTTAATGTGATAGTGAGAATTTTCCCTGTTGACTCTCTGTGGTTGTTATAGTGTGAGTACCTTGGTAGGAGCTCGGTGAGCCGTCGAGAGATTACACTGACATGATCGTGATGCGAGGGCGCGGGCTAACGATTCATAATCGATTTGGTTTGTTTTATCTGAGTAGGTACGATACGAGTATGTTGGGCTTTTGTGTTAATAGGTCAATTGTATTTATTTAAAAAAACTTGAGTGTTTGTGTCCAAACATTACTGATATTTACGGATACAAATCGTTTACATCTATTTGCTAAATTAAATAAATATTAGACGAAACGGAAAAGCTGCCGAAAGCTGGTGAACTATCAGTGATAGTTTCCAAATTAAAATGACTGTAACGATCAACATTCATACGACGACGTGGCTTTATTCACGTCGTGGTATCTCTACCATGACAATAGTATTAATATAACATCTACTAGATTCATGATTCAGTGAAATCAATCGGTGAATTTCTTCACAAATATTTCACAATTTAAATACCAAAATACAGATTAATTAGTAAACATTTTTTTTACAAGACATTAATTTTACACAGCGCCATCTAGCCCCAAACTAAGCATAGCTTGTAATATGGGAACTAGATTACGGATATAATATTTAAATACTTTTGTAAATACATACGTACTATATGATACAACACCCAAACACAGAACAAACATCTATATTCATCACACAAATGTTTGTCCTGGGTGGGAACGGAACCCACAGCCTACAGCGCAGAAGGCAGAGCTACAACCAACTGAGCTATGAGGCTTGTTGAATATTTAAAGTCATATTCCGACAGTCGTCGTGTTGGTTTGATGTGCATGATGAATTAGCATTTCATTTGTTTCAGAATCAATGAATGGTTTATGAGAAGTAAAAACCGGACCGAAACTAGAAATGTCGGTCGTTTGTAAACACTAATTAGTTTGATCAAAAAAAGCTCCGCAAAGTTCAGATTATCAGTCTGTGGGATTTGCAACCGAAAGAACGCAAACGTACAAAACGTTTGGCTCAAGTCACGGTCGGTAGTGCCATCCCCCGGCTTGGTGATCAGGACAGCCATGGGTGTGTAGCGTGTAGCGTCACGGGAACAGCAACGAGTGGCTCCCGAGGTGACAGCGAGCCGACCTCTGACGTCACGTGATGGAGGGAGCGACAGAAACGATGCTCAACGCGACGGCGACGCCGCTGCCCCAGGCGGTGGGGGTGGGGGTGGGGGTGGGGATGCTGGTGAAGGTGGTGTACGCGGCCGGCATCGCAGGCAACGCCGCCGCCGTGGTGTGCCTCCGGCGCGGCGAGCGGCGCGTGCGCAACCGGAAGCATCTGTTGCTGCTCACCTCGCTCGCAGTCAACGACCTCGTGGCTTTGGTAACTCATCTGTCGCTACATTTCACAACTACCCAGACATTTTATTAAATACTTTCTTAGTACACCCCTACACTACATAAAGAGGTGTGTACTGTGCGTGGATTATCAGTCAGTCAGTCGGTCGGTCAGTACACGACGATATACATTTACATGACCACGGCTGGTCACAAGAGTGTTGTCAGACACGTCACGTAGCTATAAGACGGACCGACTCGCGAGATACCGTGCATTGGAATTAAAAGAAATTCTCACACGGCTTTAGGGGATATGGGCATATGATTTTGCCATAAGTTTTTATTTATTCTGACTGATTCCTTTGTACATAGTTAGTTAGTTTAATTGTGCATTTTATTGAATAACTATTTTATTCTGCGCTTAAGCATATTGATCCAACCAAAATATATTTAAATAGTAATTTCCGGTACATAATTACACTGCAGAAGGTACCGACGACGCCTTGTTGCGTTGGTTAGGCGGTAATGGAATACAAGCTACATGAAAAGGTTACGTAATATGAACATTCACAAACACTTGCGACAAAAGTAATCGTAATCAAATCGTAATAAGTCTTCGGCGGCGATAGTACTACGAAAGCTCTACCGCGGCAATAGGGGAGTGCTACGAAAGCCCTACGGCGTAGAGGCGTAGCACCCTCACGCCATGTTTCTTTTGACCGCTTGGCATAACAGAGATTGGAGCCGTGGACGTTAGTATTGTATGTATTTTTTTTTGTAAAATTTCAATGAAACCCATAGAATAATGTAATCATTTGTGCAAAGTGGTTGCGTTTCATTAGGTAGTGTGTTTCGAGAGTAGAGATGTCAGTACCGTAGTACGTTTGTCACGCCCCGCGGTCTGCAGCTGGTCGGATGTGTCTCACGAGTGGTCGTGGTCGTGGTCGTGTCGCAGGTCGGCATGATGTGCGCGAAGCTGGTCGCCGACCACGTACCGGGCGCAAGCGACACGCAGCTGTACTGCGGCGCGCGCGTCCTGCTGCGGACCTTCGGCATCGGCTCCGTCTGCATCGCCGTCACCATGGCACTGGAGCGGTACCTGGCCCTCACCCGCCCCTTCCTCTACCAGAAGGTGAGTCTTCTTAGACATACCTCAAGACTGCTTTAATTTAGACAAAACAAAATGACCTCATCGTTGCCGAGACTCGCTTCAACTTAGACATACCTCAATGACCTCCTCGTTGCCGAGACTCGCTTCAACTTAGACATACCTCAATGACCTCATCGTTGCCAAGACTCGCTTAAACTTAGACATACCTCAATGACCTCCTCGTTGCCGAGACTCACTTAAACTTAGACATACCTCAATGACCTCATCGTTGCTAAGACTCGCTTCAACTTAGACATACCTCAATGACCTCATCGTTGCCGAGACTCACTTAAACTTAGACATACCTCAATGACCTCATCGTTGCCAAGACTCGCTTCAACTTAGACATATCTCAATGACCTCATCGTTGCCGAGACTCACTTCAACTTAGACATACCTCAATGACCTCATCGTTGCCGAGACTCGCTTCAACTTAGACATACCTCAATGACCTCATCGTTGCTAAGACTCGCTTCAACTTAGACATACCTCAATGACCTCCTCGTTGCCGAGACCAGCCTCAAGAACAGGAACAGTCCCATTATTTATGAAAATAATCGCTATAACTGAGCACATTGCCATCAGCTGAAGTGTGATTACTCGAGGGGTCTAGTTTGATTATACATCTCTTCTATGAAAACGACCATGCCGTGTGTAGTTGTGTCGTTTGTGGTGGCAACGTATGTGACCTGCCCCATTACCTGCCCACGCTACATATTTATATCTCCAACTTCCATTTGGAGATAGAAATGAGTCTCGTTTTGCGTTTACTTATCAAGTCGATCTCGCCAGTAATTTGGTGTGAACAATATCATACTCGTAGCCCCATTTAGGTAGACAAGCACCATTCTATAAGAGTACCGCTCCTATTACGAACTTCACCGTGTATTTGTATGCCTGATGGGGACAGCTACCGGCAAATGGCATATTGTTCATTTCGCAAGTAGCTGTACCTAGGTAGTTACCTACCTGAGTAACCAACACCGCAACACCTCCATACTAACTAACCGAAGCCTAGTATTCTAACATCATCTGTCCTCACCTAGATATTTCTATATATCGTATTGGATCTTGCATTAATGGCCGACCGTAACTCGGCGGTCTTTAATCGACTTCGCTTTTTAATTAACAAGCCTCATAGCTCATATTGGTAGTAACTCTGCCTTCTGCGCTGTGGGTTGTGGGTTCGATTCCCACCCAGGACAAACATTTGTGTGATGAATATAGATGTTTGTTCTGAGTTTGGGTGTGTATTGTATAATAAGTATGTATTTACAAATTAAAAAAAAAATGTATTTAAGTATTATATCCGTAATCTAGTTCAATATGGGAACTAGATTACGGATTACGGACAAGCTATGCTTAGTTCGGGGCTCTAGGTGGCGCTGTGTGAAATTAATGTCCTGTAATGTCCTGTAATATTTTAATTTCCTTGCGAACATTTCTGCATGAATGAACGCTAAAAATATTGTAAACACGTAACTACTGTTTGTGTTGTATCGCTCGCCCAAGTCTATTTAATTGGCAAGGGTACATTGTAGCATATTCCCAACCACTTTCATCCGATAGGTCATCTGAAAATATGCGCGGAATCGAATCAAAATACAGTCGTAAATCGAGATGTAGATACTGAGTGCATTGACTGCGTTATTGCGATCTTATGATATCCATCTCGTTATTATTGACAGGTTCGACAAATAAATGATGTAATAAAGCTGAGGGAATAGCATACCATCATCCGATGCACGAACTAACATCATCATGTCATTTTAAAAGACGTGTTTTACGGACGTAGGTAGATTACAGTTGATTGTGAGTGAGGTCTAACGGTTTCAGTTCAATAGGTTCAATAGGAACCAGCATCGGAGTGTGAGCGAGTGACAGCTACTCGCATGCAACTAATGTATGAACATGAACAGAATCATTATATTAAGCTAATGAAATAGGTACTATAATAATAATATAATAAAATAAAAAACCTGTTTATTCCTGAAATTAACTTGAGTTTTTTACAATCCATATCTATTCTATATACTATAACTACAATTTATATTCTGAGTTATTATTAAAAGACTTTTTTACCCCTCTCGGGTAAAGGCCTCCTCCAGCTCTTTCCATTGGTCGCGGTGTTCTGCCACCTCTGTCCAATTTGAGGTTTCAGATGCCCTCCTCATCTCGTCCGACCAACGAGCAAACGGTCTCCCAACTCTTCTAACTCCTGCTGGTCCTCTCCAGTTTGTGACTCTATTTGTCCACCTTTATTTTTCCATCCGTGCTGTGTGTCTCGCCCATTTCCATTTTAATTTTAGAGCATGTTCTAAGGCATCAATAAATCTTGTTTTAATTTATGTATTAATCTTACTCTTAGTATGCTTCGTTCAATTGCTCTCTGGCATCTTACAATTTTATTTTTTATCTCTTTTGTGTATGTCTATGTTTGACTTCCTTATGTAAGTGCTGGTAGGAGGCAATAATCTACAACTTTTTTCTTTAAATTTAATGGTAGCGGTCCTTTTAGTACATCTTTTAGGCTCCAAAATTTGTTCCATGTTTTCGTTATTCTCCTTTCTACCTCTTCTACGTTGTTAGTGGATTTGAATGAAACCTGTTTTCCAAGGTAAATGTATTCTTGCACATATTCTAGTTGTATTCCATTTATAAATACCTCTTTCCTTTCGTCGTTAGTCATTACTTGTATTTTTTGAAGGTTCATTTCTAATCCCGTTGTTGTACTGGCTTCATGTAGAGTCGTTAGCATGTATTGAAGATCTTGTGTGTTGTTTGCTAGTAAAATAATGTCATCTGCAAATGCTAAGCGAGTGAGGTTTTTTCCATTTATATTGATCCCCTTGTTATTCCAGCAGAGGTTTCTCATTATTGAGTGCAGCACTGTTACAAATAGAGTTGGAGAAAGGGGGTCTCCAACTGGGGGAAATAGGTACTACATATTTTTATTATGCTATTTTTATATCAATGTATGTGCATAGATGTGCATATTGTATTGGAATATGTATTATTATTTGGGAACGCTAGTTTCATAGTATAATTGCCTACATATTTTCCGAAATATTTTGTTGTGCCCGAATAGGTCCGTATTTACATCCCCCTGGATCAATCATAAAAAGGTAGTCTGGAAGAGATCGCTTTTTGATATAATTGTACCCATTATGCATTGTTCATTTTCATAATAATTTATTTGCCTTTGGTGTTGAATAAAAAATAGTATTGCATTGTATCGAAGCTCACTCGAAGACAAACATTGCATCAGCCGGCTTCACACGTGTTCTCTCACTCGCGAGGAAGTCTACTTATAGCACCGGCAGCGGCACCGGCACCGGACGCTGCTGCGACGTGAGCCAACGATCATTTGTTCTGCGTTTACTTTGTATCCTCGGATCGGATCCAGTGGCGAGGGAACAGCTTCCTCGGCATTATCCTCTCATGAGGCAGCGGGTAACGATTACCGCTCAACGTCTATACTTAGTCAGCTTCAAAACATGTGACCTTGCATATTCGTGTTTTTTACACTACTTTACCACAGGCCACCTCGTGCCAGCTTTGAGAGCCGCAACGAGACGCCACGAGAGTCCAATGATCTGCTCTATGGCCGGCTTGGAAATCACTAAACCGACTGCGGACTCAAGACGGCCGCTGTAGGAAAATGTAGCCAAGTGAGGCAAATACACTTCGAGCGCACATTGCGAGTGTGGAGCCCCCCCCCCCGTACAGGACATGTCCCACCTGCTTGCCTGCCCGCTATGCCCCTTCTACCTGTGCTCAGACAAACCCGATAGAGGCTACAATAGAGTCTCTATCGGTACTGGTCGAGGAAGGTTTGAGACTTGGATCGTTTGATTCGATAAGAAGAAAACCACTAAGATGACAAACAGGCACACGGCAGATGGTAAGCAGGTTACCGTCGCCAATGGACATTCGACATCGGACCCTCGCGGTTCCCGGGAGGAAGTTTCTCTTGAACCTTTCTACCGCCTCCGTAGTGTAGTGGTTCGCCCGCCGGTATCAGATCCAAAGTGTCCGATTTGAATAATTCAAAAAGTAACCTGGTGGGTTCTGACACAGCCTTACTTACTACGAAGTGATTTATTTGGACATCAACCATTGTATTTACCATTAACCAAGGTACCAATAACGTGGTGTTGCTTCTATCGGCGTTTATAAATATTAACTTTTCAAACAAAAAGTAGTTATAATGACATAGCCTACCTATGTCATTATAACTACTTTTTGTTTTTACCTAACTATAACAGTTGGACATTATGCTATCGCTGACTTTTTTGTAACTAGGTACCTATAGAATTATTGACCATAAACCGCACTACGAATTAGACGCGACCTCACCGGGGTCTGAGTTGTGACAGGCGGCGGAGGCGGCCGTGGAGATTACGTGGAGATCGTGGACCGAGTCGCCTCATGGTCACTGGGGAGGAAGGCCTGTTTAGGGTCAGCCCTGGATCTCTTGTCTGGGTAAGAATGAGGCCTACAGTGGTGCGCGTTGAACTCAGAACCTTGGCGCAAGCGCAAGTGTAACCGCGTAGTGTCTAGATACCTACACGATCAGAGACGGCGGCGACGGCTGCGTGCGACGCCATCCAGCGCCATCTCGGTGTCTCCTTGCGAACGATGTGCGGATGTAATGAGACTACCTACACTTCAATCGTAGAGATAATAACTTTACGTGTGTGAGATAATGTCCGTGGTAAATACAAATACATACCGGTAACATAAACCGACATCGCGAGATCTCAGTTCGGGCGAGCTACTAGGACAAAATCAAACGAACCCACCGAAAGCATTGAAACGAACCCAGTCCATTGCCCTACGCTACGATACGACAGGTACTCGTAGGTACTAAGCCATACCTACGATACGAGGTACCTACTCACGGTGGATTGCGCAAGAAATGGGTCGTCGTTGTTTGTGTCTCATCTGAATTTGTAATCCGATAATCTGACGACGCAGGCGAGGAGCTCGCTCACGTGACGTGGTGGGGGGTGGGAGTGTGGATGTGGAGGGCTTTCATTCATCTGAGTTCATTTACTATGTTTATTTGAAAACACTTGCACTTGCACTATTCACATGAACTAATCAAATAAGTAGGTATAGGTACGTTAGTTTTTCTGCAGACCTATAGCAGACTGAGGCATGACATGAGGTATTTACTTACATATTATACATGTATCTATAGATCGCGATTAAAAAATAAAATTGGCCTAACAGCTCAGTTGGTTGTAGCTTTATAAATCACACGCTCATTTGTGTGATTTATAAAGATGTTTGTTCTGTGTTTATGATTTAAAGTTTATCTTAATTGTGTCTTTACAAAAAAAGTAGGTACCTAGGTAATATAAAAGTATTCATATCTTGCTCCCTATTTCGGGGGATTGGATGTAATTGGCTAAAATGTCTTTATGATTAGTTATTTAGTCAAAAGATAAATATTGTTGACTTATTAATAATAATAATATTAAAGAACAAAAAATATATTTATACTATCTTACCATTATTAAAAACCATTATGCGGACAAAGTCGGCAGCATATCGCGACTATTGTATTTATACTTTGATAATAGTCAGGAGTTCCCAACTTGACTGTACCTACCACGAGGAAATCGTCTAAACCTACTCTGTGAAAGATAAATAAGACAACCTCGAACAGTGGTAGTTTAACTACGATAATGGATGAACGGGAATTGTGTGAGTAGTGCGAGTTGTGTGAGTTGTGCGAGTTGTGTGAGTTGTGCGAGTTGTGTGACATTGAACACGAACACACCATCGCCTCGCAAGCTGTTATTTGGAAAGTTGGAAAGTGTCGCGAGATGAGATAAGTTTCTTACTCGAGTGTTTCTTATCGAAGCCAGCTTTCAGTTATTGTCAGGCTTTGTTTCCTTTTGCGGCGGAGTAGGTAACAACCATCCGTGATATAATCAATTCGTCGATAAAAATCCCATCATCAGATCCTGATTTGATGACGATGGAACCATCTGTGAAGTCCTTTCAAACAAAAACAAATTCCAAATCGGTCCAGGGGTCTCGAGTAACTAATCGGGGAACATACATAAATAAATAAATAGATACCTATTTCAAGTGATTGCACTTGGTCACATTTTATAACATTTGTACAATAAGTTTAGCTAATATGGGAACTAGAGTACATATACAACACCCAAACACCGAGCAAACAAGTTTACACAAGCGATTGTCCCTCCCGGGAATCGATTCGAGTATCCCACAACGTTTGGTACGGCGGCGGCAACAGTGTGTGTGCGAGTGTAGATGCAGAGGTACTGTCGTGTTCCAGAGAGTGACGTACTACGTGATCCGGTCGGCGCTGCTGGCCTCGTGGTCGGTGGCGGCGGTGCTCACGTGGGCGCCGCTGCTGGGGCTCGGTCGCTACTGGGACGCGCATGCGCCGCGACGACACGCCAACGGGACGGGGACGGAGACGGGACCGGCCTGCGTCCGGTACCGGAACGCCACGGAACCGCTCGACTTCGGGTATGCTGCGTTTTACGTGTTCTTTGGTGAGTTCTCTTCTCGGAGCCCAATGGCGACAATGACGACAATGGCGCGTCTCGAATGTTTGACAGAAGTTCTGATCACGTTTAATGAGATTCCCCTATCTTATCTTATCTTATGTTATCCAATATAATTAATGATGCCGTCTACTATTACTACAACTAATATCTCACTAATATTATAAATTCGAAAGTTTGTGTGAATGTTTGTTCCACTCATCTCCGTAACTACTTAACCGATTTAAATGAAATTTGGTACGTACATAGATAGTTTAGGTTCTAGAATGACACATAGACTAATCAGATTTTTGAAAATCATCCCCTAAGGGATCCAAAAAAAATCCTTGGTTCGATTCACTCAAAAGTCGATTTATTGAATAAACTATAAATTCAATGATGAAACATGATGTATGTCAGTATTATCGCTTGACTATAATAACAAATAACCGCAGACTTATAGATACTCATTATATCCATATTGTTCTACATTTGACACATTAATTTCCACGCGGGCGAAGTCGTGGGACGCAGCTAGTTATATAAATACGATAAAGATACACATAATTTATTACCCAAAGTTACATGGTTCATTTTAACTTAACAACTAACTAAACTAATTATATACGCATGTATACGCTATGTGTACGCAATATTTGTATTTATTTATAGTGAAGTAGCAAAACGTCACCCTGCCATTACGATGTTTGGATGTTCGTTCCTCCTTCGCACAAACCTACTGAACGATGTTTGGATGTTCGTTCCTCCTTCGCACAAACCTACTGAACGGATCGAGCTGATATTGTTCCGGAGCAGGAATTACTTTAGAGACTACTTTTTATCTTAATCAAATCAAAGATCTTTTATTAAATAAGATTTTTTAAGATTACTTAGAATCGTCCAATCTACCACCATAGCGTAGCACCAGTTCGGAATAGCACCTAGCGCATACGGAGACAGGCAACAAACTGACGTACCTCTGGTCACCTACTGTACTTAGTACGGAGGTCAGAGGTCAGAGGAGGTACTAAGTACTCGACGGCCAGTTGATTATGATCAAGGTCTTGATTCCAATATTATTATACTTATAGATTATACTTATCTCAAATTAAAATTCAAATTCATTTATTGCCAATAAGTTTAAATCAATTACCAGAGGACCCCACACTAGGGCTAGCCTGTGCTGCGGGAGTCTATTTAAAGAATTACCAAAAGACTTGTGATACTAACAGGGCAAAACCTAATTAAATTAAAAACAAAAAACAGAATTACTGAGTATGACAGTGAAAAGGGGTGTGTGTGTGTGTGTGTGTGTGTATTAAAATGTGCATGCATCTGTTCCAGTATTACTCGTATATTTCGTAGGTTTATGGAAATGCTCGGTAGGTCCTGTCCAGGTCCCTCGATTGGACCTGTAGACTACTACCGATCAAACATTTGTGTCAAGAGGGTAGTTTTGGAGCATTTGTACAAGGCGCATGGAGTGCCTTCAAACTTTTGCCGTTTGAAGAAATAAACGCAACTAGAACTTTCTAGACTTTGTATTGCTATTCAAAGTATCCCCATTCACTCGAATCGGTACCTCTCAACATTGGGGGTGTTCAATGTGGCTGACTTGAAAACGTCGACTGCTTCTTCATATACCTTTGGCCATGAATATTTTTCATAATATTAGGAAATGTAAAGAAATCGTTAGGTTAGGTCAGGACCGTGTCGTTCCCGGGACGTGCTTTAAAGGCGATATGCGAGGGGGGCACCCAAATGTTCTATAGAGAGTTGTCGGAGCCCCTCGACACGCATCGAGGCCGGCCACCGGGGTTTTAGTGAGTCGACGAGTCCGTCATCCTCACACTACCCTTTCGCATCCCTCGGTGCATTAGGGTGTCTGCGAACAGATTTCACCCCGTTAAAAAAAAAAAAAAAAGGACCGTATGGAAGATGGTCAAGGATTTCTATTCTGCATTGTCCTGCTTCAAATTGTGAATCGTTTGTCGAGCGCTGTGTGAGCTGGAGTTGTCCTGGTCTGTATGGTGATGTGAAGGGCTTCATCACGGAACACAGATGTTGGCTCTTTAAAATACTAAAGCCGTGTCAGTCCTCAGTCTATTGTGAAAATTATTGTCGGACTGATTCACCTGATTACATTTAAATCGACGCTGTGACTAAACAATACCTAGTTAATGTGACTAAATAATGTATCAATATCAACAATCTGTTGACAAGGATATCTGAAATATTTCAAATCTGTAGTATCGGGATTCCGTAGACGTGGGAATAATTCCTTACAATTGTATTCAGATTTTAAATTTGAACCACTTTCAATATTGAATCAATTCCAAATCGAAAATTGACCAAAAATCAAATTCGACTACGAGTAGGTAGGTACTAGTTTATAGTCGAATTATATTTTTGTCAAATATTATGCTTGTATTTGTCCAAACACCCGAATTCAGGGATCACTTGAATTGCAAAACCATACCAGAAACAAGTAGGTACCTACCTCAGTGCCTGCATAAAGCATATCGCATTACAATAACCGCTCTCAGCTGTGCGGTGCGGTGCGGTGCGGTGCGGTGCGGTGCGGTGCGGTGCGCCACTCACACTCTGCATACTTTGAAAACACGATAGGTATTTAACTGCTTCATTCACTACCACTACCAGGTGTACTACAACCTACCGACTACGACTGTAGGTAGCCTTACAGTGTATCTATGAAATTATATAATATATGATACCTATATATGATAATTGTAGGTACCTACAATTATCGTATAAATGATGGGTAGTTGATTCCAAAATGGCGCACAAAATAAGATACAGTACGAATTTACGGGTTCGTATAAATCAAGCGGGCAGTTAAATATCAGATAGTCCAAAGAACATTGAATGAATCACTTCACTTGAATGTTGAACAGGGGTCTGTTCCGATGCTCTGTGCCCTGCTAATGGGGTAACTAGTCCCATTCCAATTCCTTACCGTCCACCACCGCGCCGATGACGCCGCATTACTTCAGTAACGCGGTTTGATAACTACTCGTTTGTATTTACCATATCTTGCTGAGTAAATTATTTTTTTGTGAAAACCGATTCGATGCTCTTTTAAATACGTTCAGTAAAGGAAAAGGACTTGTTATCCAAGTGTTTGTCTCTCGTGTAATCACTCTATCACTCAATCAGTCTACCTGAAAAGGATTTTAGCTTCTCGATGTTATGGTCGGAGAGACCCCTACAAATCCCTTGAGTTTAATAAATAGGTAAGTATATAAAAGTCTGGTTATTTTGACAAATTATATTGGTTTGATTCACTTAGCACTAACACTCTAAATAATTATTACTGCTAAATTAATTATGGTTATGAGCCGCTCTGGTTGATGGTAAGACGCGAACTGATTTAGATTTACTTGATTCGCAGCAAACTGCCATTGTGAACGCTTACAATGCACTATGCGTTTTGCTGCGTGTTCAAATATCTTGAACATACTCCCGAGACCGAAATGAGATGTGGGATGGAGTTAACATCTGGTGAATGATGAATACCTTACTTACAAAACATGGTAATTTTCTTAAATTTATGGTATAACAGTTCAACCTTAACATAACTTATAAAACACAGACATTATGAATAAACAATATGGTTATGAAATAAAATTAAAGTCTTTATATGCCTATGTTACTAATTAATTATGACTTATCTCCTCTAAAGTAAAACCGTCATTATTGTGGTCCATGTCCGTGTCCATTTTGCCTTGTTTTCTTGCACTATAACCTACACTAGGCCAACGATTGGCATAATTGTGAAGCGAACACTCACTTTTATGGTTAAGTTCACTTGCACTTAACACTTCACTGTGGGCACTGGTGGGCCCCGGCGGCGCGGTTGTCCCGACAGCCTCCTGTCGTTGGGGACATTCGCTTCGACGCCGGGGTCTTGGAGACGGCGGGGTCGCCGCAGACTCCTGTCGGCGGTGACCCTCGCCGCGATGCTCGTAGGCAGGAACCCGTTGCCGACGGCACCGACCGCTCCTCCATATCCAGGCTGCACCCATGCACACTACCCCCGCTAGCGTTAGATAGCCGAGTGCGTAGTGGTTGATGGTAAGACGCGAACTGATTTAGATTTACTTGATTCGCAGCAAACTGCCATTGTGAACGCTTACAATGCACTATGCGTTTTGCTGCGTGTTCAAATATCTTGAACACTACCACTGAACTTACGAGTTAGAAGTAAACTAGGTGGGTAGCATATTATGTAGACCTACCCACCACTGAACTTAATAGTAAGTATGTAGGTACCTACGAGGTAGGTAGCATACGATGGTATGTAGCGTGTCGTGGAGGATCAGTCTGATTTTAAAGACATGGCCAAAACATGGAATCCAGTAATAGCTAGCGGCTAGGGCCGCACCACTAGTCACGATTTCCCATCAGTAATTGGTGTCCAGCCGGAATCGAATCCACAACCACCAAATTTATTTGAAATCACCATCTATCTTAGATACTTACGTTGGCAATCAAATAAAGAAGCACCGCAAATCTAACCTCAATTGGCGGAAATATTAATGATTTTATAATTTTTTGGTGTTGGCCGTTGAGGAGATCAATCAATTTAAGAGTTAGATCTATCGATCAAAAAAATAATTATGCAAATGCGGTGAAATCAACTATCACGGGAAAAAAGCCTTCTGAATCGAGAACCTTCCGTTTTTGGGAAGTCGGTAAAATATAAAATATAGCGGTGCGTTGACGTCGATTGCAGGAACCCTGCTGTGCCTGGTGCTCGTGTACTGCAACCTGGCGGTGATGAAAGCGCTCTACGCCATCACGTCGCCGGGGGGCGCCGCGCCACTCGTTCGCCGCGTCTCCAAGACGACGTGTCGCCAGCGTCCTCGCGCCGCCGCCGCCGCCGCCGGACTTCCGCTGCCGCTGCATCAGAACGCCGCCACGGCCGAGGAGGTCGCCTTCAGCCGACTCATGGCCACGCTCTCCGTGCTCTTCATGCTCTGCTGGCTCCCGCAAATGGTAAGCAACCGTCCGTTCCCAAGCATCTCCTTATCCTTCCATCTTTCCATCTCTCATCCTTACAGCGAGATAAGCATCCAACATGTTTGAATCGAGTCAAAGCGCAGTTAGCTGCTAAGAAACTAGGTATACTGGCAAAGACGGTATCGACCCCGAGGCCAGAGGCTGTTTATTGAAGGCACTAGCACTCCCGCGCCGACGGGCATTGCGAACTGCGGTACGGGACTTCGGCAGGAGGAAGGGAGCAACCCAGGCGGACCTTTACAGGCCCAGCCACTCCGATCAAGTACCCAGCCACCAGCGATAGGATCATTCGGCCGTAACCGTTGACTGAAGGTCAACGGTACCTAGGTATGTGTCGCGTATTGTATGACCACTCAAACACAAGTCATTTGTGCATGCTCCAGCGACCAAAGCGGATATTAACAATCAGGAAATGCATGGCCGTTAGAGAGAGGAATACATTCACTGACACAATAAGTAGATACCTATGTATAGGCCTAGATAGGAAGGCCTAGGCAGTAGGTACAATCACCTCAATTTCCGCTTAACCTGTTTGAAACAATTTGCTTTGCGTTAGTTTTGTTGTCTATTTTGACCAATAAATACCGGACTGTAAACATCTGCTGAGTGTACTTTTTTGTTAAGATTCAATTTAATGACTTCCATTGCGAAGTCCGGCGCTGAGCTGAGGGCTAAGAGCTGAAAGAACAAAAGAAGCCCTAGTCGCACATGTGACCAGGTCTTTGCGCGGTTCGGCCTATTGTAGTTTTGTTGTGAGTAGGATTAAGCCGGCCATGAACAATGGTTTCATTTTTAGGTTTTGTTTATAAGAAATGTTTTAAATGTAGCCTATTTTGGAATTTGGAATAAAAATAGAAGCCAACCTCCTATTGGCCTTTAAAAACGAAAGAAATCGTGCAAGTCGAGGGTGGCAAACGGTCACTTCACAGAAAAATCGTACTTGTGGTGTTAAGCCGGACAGTTTGATGATGGTACCTCCTACTTAAGTAGCAGCTCTAACATCATTGTAAACGGTAGGTACCTAACCTACTCGTACCATTGACTGACATGACAGTACAATACTGCGGTGACGGGGCGGCGGCGGCGGCGGCGGCGGCGGCGGCGACTCATCGTAAGTAGACTCGACTGTCAGCTGCACACAAGGAAACGATTGTAAAACTGTCTGGCCATGACAAGACAACGCAGGTATTCTGATTCTGTGACAGTCTTCATCTCATTTATTCGGTTCGTCGGATTAAGAGGCGCCCTTGTCTCCTCATCTTCTGTTATAGATAGGTAGGTAGGTTCTTTGGTCAGCACCTGGTATCAAATAGGTACTTAGGTAAGTACTTGTAGGTAACATAACAGTCCCGCTGGAGTATAGGTACCTACTGTGATGTGTCATGTATTCAAACAGGCAGAGCAGCAATACAAATAGAAGCTTCATACAATGTATTCAATGAAGTTTGCATTGCAGACACGTCTACTAGGTACTACTAGGTAGGTAGGTAGGTAGTTCGATTCGCTATTCGTATGCATCGGTTGATTTCTTGAGGTACTATCAGTATTTCTTTAACCATTCGACCTTGAAAATGCTATGAGGATCTTTTGTATTAGGTTTAAAGAAATTTATTATAAAAACTTTAGAAGAAATTATGTAGGTATTAGGTATATTTATATTATTATGTTATGCAGGTAATTATAACGCATATAATTTTAAATTGTTTGTGAACTGTACCTAGGTATACTATATATATAAATGTTTAGATTTTGGAAACTGGAAGTGTATATTTTCTTCAACTCTATGCTTTGTATTAAGCAAAATAATATATTGCAAATTTATTTTATATTAGTTATTGAACCGAAAAAAAGGCGGATAAATATGTGAACCGTACGTATCCGAGATAAACGCTATGAGCTGTACAAATATTCTCTTGTATTTCATAATACAGCAACGAGCAGGAAAGTATAGGTATTCATATTCTAAGGATCTGATTTAAATAATTTGTGTAGATTTATGTGAACAAATTTATAATATATTTACTGTTATTCATCGTTATAGGAGTTCACTGCTAACGTCTACGTGGACTCTGTAACTGCTGTTGTAAGAGCGCAGTGATAACAGCAATTTAACACTGTACAAGTTCAACCTTATGCAGCATGCGTTGTCAAATCATCATTAATTTACGTACGTTACACTCGTAGTAGGTCACACGTTCTGTTTTATGATACAAGTAATTGAGGGGAACAAATGTGAACATTTATTCGATAATTAGTGTAGTATGACCCCGATATAATGCTCTTTTAACATCGGCTGAGTTATATTACACATAAAAAAGCCCATACATTACAGTGAAGTTATTGTGATGCATATAAATGTCATTGTACAGACCAAAGCATCTGAAACAGCTGCTGTAGTTTGACTGAATCCTAATAAGGCTATATAAATGCTGAAGTTACCGATGTGGAGCTTATGCTATAACTTATAGTGAACATTTGTGCTACTTGGGTATGGTGGCTAGAACCTATGGTCTTGTTCAGGAGTTACACGTAGGTACCTTGTCCTTGTCCTGCCACAATACAAAAGTTGGTGAAGTTTGATTTTTATCAACATCAAGCTCTCCTTTAGAAAGGTTGGTAGGTAGGTAAGTAGGTAGGTAGGGTAAAACACCCGGTAGTCAGCCTTTTAGCGAGAATTGAAACTTTCATAAGCTATAGTTTGAATGTTTATATAAATGCATAAAACCACTAGTCGTTTTTTTATAGTTAGTTTATTAAATTTTATAATTAAATAGACAAAAACACAACAAGTTTTCATTATTATAGAAAAAAATCAATTTAAATAAAATACTTATGGCAGTTTTTTCCAGTAGCCAGCCTCAATAACCCAGAAGTCAGCCTTCTCCTACCCTACAGTCAGCCTTCTCCTACCCTATAGTCAGCCTTCTCCTACCCTATAGTCAGCCTTCTCCTACCCTATAGTCAGCCTTCTCCTACCCTATAGTCAGCCTTCTCCTACCCTATAGTCAGCCTTCTCCTACCCTATAGTCAGCCTTCTCCTACCCTATAGTCTGCCTTCTCCTACCCTATAGTCTGCCTTCTCCTACCCTATAGTCAGCCTTCTCCTACCCTATAGTCAGCCTTCTCCTACCCTATAGTCTGCCTTCTCCTACCCTATAGTCTGCCTTCTCCTACCCTATAGTCAGCCTTCTCCTACCCTATAGTCAGCCTTCTCCTACCCTATAGTCAGCCTTCTCCTACCCTATAGTCAGCCTTCTCCTACCCTATAGTCAGCCTTCTCCTACCCTATAGTCAGCCTTCTCCTACCCTATAGTCAGCCTTCTCCTACCCTATAGTCAGCCAGCCTAACTGAGGCAGGCTAACACAGCCTACTATTTAGTCTGACATGTTTCACAAATTAATTGTTTATCAAACACATTTTCATAAAGTTCTCCAGCAAATTGAGTACGTTTCAAATGGTACCATACAGGACATGTGTCGAAGGAACGACTAGAAAAATGGGTTAGGCCTGTTTTCTTTAATTATAGTCCAGTCGGTGTTAAGTAGGTTATTCGATTTTAGTGGTCATTAGTTATGTACTCAGGTTATGTACTAGTTCCTTTTTTGGTGAGTACCGTGCCTGGGTCCATTTTACGGGGCATTACTGGGTACCCTAAAATGGAGCCGGTCTTGAAAAGTAACTCGTGGGACACCTAATTTTAAGAGTAGTAGAAGCCCCTAGTGAAAGGGCTCGTCCGGAGAATTACTACACCATACTTATTTCATCCGCCAAGCAGCATTGCTGTGTTTCGGTTTGAAGGGTATGGTTGCCGGTGAAATTACGGGTACGTGAGGCTTAACACCTTTATGCCTCAAGTTGACGGGCGCAATGCAGTGCCGTGTAGGCTATGTTCTTTGTGGATGTGACCTATGCAGTAAGGCTTTGTCATAGGCAAGAGTACACTTAACACCAGGTGCGCTACTTGCTTGTTCTGTCTCCTAGTAGAATAAAAAAAAAACCTAAGACTCGACTTATCTTCTTGCCATTTCTAATCGCTATCGCCTGTGCTAATTGCTCTTCTTTGTACTTGTGTATCGGACTTATCGACATGATGAAATCTTAAAATACTAGAAACAGATCTATGACTACTACTATCTACGAAAAAAACTGAACCGAACGGTCATAGCTCGGCAGTCTAAGGTGGCGGGGTAACGAACGGTCATAGCTCGGCAGTCTGAGGTGGCGGGGCTAACGAACGGTCATAGCTCGGCAGTCTGAGGTGGCGGGGTAACGAACGGTCATAGCTCGGCAGTCTGAGGTGGCGGGGTAACGAACGGTCATAGCTCGGCAGTCTGAGGTGGCGGGGTAACGAACGGTCATAGCTCGGCAGTCTGAGGTGGCGGGACTAACGAACGGTCATAGCTCGGCAGTCTGAGGTGGCGGGGCTAGCGAACGGTCATAGCTCGGCAGTCTGAGGTGGCGGGGCTAGCGAACGATCATAGCTCAGCAGTCTGAGGTGGCGGGGCTAGCGAACGATCATAGCTCGGCAGTCTGAGGTGGCGGGGCTAGCGAACGGTCATAGCTCGGCAGTCTGAGGTGGCGGGGCTAGCGAACGGTCATAGCTCGGCAGTCTGAGGTGGCGGGGCTAGCGAACGGTCATAGCTCGGCAGTCTGAGGTGGCGGGGCTAGCGAACGATCATAGCTCAGCAGTCTGAGGTGGCGGGGCTAGCGAACGATCATAGCTCGGCAGTCTGAGGTGGCGGGGCTAGCGAACGGTCATAGCTCGGCAGTCTGAGGTGGCGGGGCTAGCGAACGATCATAGCTCGGCAGTCTGAGGTGGCGGGGCTAGCGAACGGTCATAGCTCGGCAGTCTGAGGTGGCGGGGCTAACGAACGGTCATAGCTCGGCAGTCTGAGGTGGCGGGGCTAACGAACGGTCATAGCTCGGCAGTCTGAGGTGACTTTATAACATATTGTCTAACATAATACATACAGAACACGATGATATTTTCCCACTACTAACGTGTAAAGGTAAATCTGGCTCTGTGTTTGCAGACTGGGCTACAGCCGGTATCTATAAAAGTAGGAATAGACTATATGAACTCTACGCAGAGAGAGAGTTAAGGCTACATGATCTACCATTTATTAGTTTCGTCAAAAAATACTCTAAAATCTTTAAACAGGTATGTCATTCAGCAAAATCTTTGCAAATAAAAAGGAAAATAGAGAACTCAACAAATAAAATAAAGGCTACTTGGAAAATGATTAATAATGAAACCGGTAAAACAAAACCTCTAAAAAAACCAATAGCTTTAAAAGTAGATGATACAATTGTAATTGATAATTTAAAAGTTGCTAATGAATTTAACCGTTTTTTCTCTAGCATACCTAATATTGTTACTCGGCCACTAAACTCATCTGTTGATTGTGCGTTGGCTCTACTTGAAACAAGTGTTGAAAAGTGTCATGTTTCCTTTAGTTTTAGACACGTCAACTCTGACTGTATTGTAAAAGCTTTTAAGTCAATGAATATAAAAAAATCCGAAGACCTTTGGGGGATTTCCGTAAAGATATTAAGTACGATAGTAATTGATATTGCACCATGTCTGGCATACATATTCAATAGAAGCATCGACGAAGGAATTTTTCCTGATCTGATGAAACATAGCAAACTGATCCCTTTATTCAAGTCTGGTAATGAAAAGGATCCAGCAAACTATCGACCAATATCGATTCTGCCTGCATGTAGTAAAATATTTGAAAAACTGATTCTTATTCAGTTACAGTCACATTTTAACTGCAACAGGCTTTTGCATGAAAAACAATTTGGGTTTACTAAAGGCCGTTCAACGACCGACGCTGGTTCTATGCTGTTGAAGTACGTCTTTAAAGCCTGGGAGGGAAAACAGGATGCCATTGGAGTATTCTGTGATCTATCTAAGGCTTTTGACTGCGTAGATCATGACACCCTGATCTCAAAGCTTAAACACTACGGCATCCAGAATCAGGCAATAAACCTCATGCATAGTTACCTATCAAATCGCATTCAAAAAGTGGATATTAGCGGTATCAGATCTTCGGGAACCTCCACTAACATAGGTGTACCACAAGGATCGATCTTAGGGCCCTTTCTGTTTCTAGTCTACGTCAATGATCTACCATCCTATGTAGGGGACCTATGTGACATTGTATTGTTTGCTGACGATACTTCATTAATATTTAGAGTCGATAGGGCTAAAGATAACTATGATTGTGTAAATGCTTCTCTAGCTAAAGTTCTTGATTGGTTTACAGTTAACAACCTCCTACTAAATGAGAAAAAAACAAAATGCATCCGATTCACCTTGCCTAATGTTCAAGTCAGCAATGCTAACATTATCTTAAATGGGGAAATACTTAACTTTATTGAAGCAACTACTTTCTTAGGTTTAAATATTGATGCTAAGTTGCAATGGGGTATTCATATTGAGTCATTAGCTAGCAGATTAAGCTCGGCTGCATACGCTGTACGTACAATAAGGCATCTTACTGATGAAGCTACGGCGAGGTTAGTTTATTTTAGTTACTTTCATAGTATTATGTCTTATGGCATACTTTTATGGGGAAATGCAGCTGATATTGATAGCATTTTTATTCTACAGAAGAGAGCTATACGGGCAATTTATAAAATGAAAACTCGTGACTCTCTTAGGGAACGTTTTAAAGAGATTGGTATTCTTACAGTCAGCTCCCAATACATTTATGAAAACCTAATGCACGCTCACAGAAACATTGATGAGTTTAGTAAAAGAAGTGATGTACACCGTGTTAATACTAGAAATAAAAATAAACTTGAGATACCTAAGTTTCGCTTAGGAAAAGTAAATAATTCATTCTTAGGAAACTGTGTGAGATTTTATAATAAGCTTCCTCAAAGAGCCACCAAACTCTCTACTCGTAAATTCAAATTGTATATAAAGAATAATTTAATTAAAAGTGCCTACTACAAAATTAGTGATTATATCGACGATAAGAACGTGTGGCCCGATGTTGCTATACCAGTTGACAGCAAAATGGTGATTTCTCAATGTTAACAAATTGCCCGTAGGTAGATAGGTAATAACAAATGTTTTAAGATTAAGTATTTAGGTTTTTGTTGTATCTACTTAGAATATAATTACAAATTGTGTATCTAAATGTTGAATGGATCATCAAAAAAATTAACTGGCCCGAGGTTCTTGCCTTTCTCCTTGTGTGCTGGTCGCGATTCCGAACAGGCGGTAAATTTGACGATTCAAAATGATCCTAAAAAATCTTAATGAATAAAGAAATTTTGACTTTGACTTTTGACTTTGGCGGGGCTAACGAACGGTCATAGCTCGGCAGTCTGAGATGCTATTGGTTTGTGAATCATACTGTACGGATTCTGCTAAATGTTGTCATGTACTTGCGTTTTGCTCCAATACTTATTGAGGTCACAAATTCAGAACAGATGTAGACCTAGGTAGGTTAGGTAGGTACACTAGGTACCCACTCTCCGTGAGGTGCTCCCGCTACCCGCTTGCCGCCCTCCAGCGGCTTCAGGCTTTACACACATCACATCACATCACACACAGAGGACCGAATGCACTAGGTAGGTAGGTATTCTCGGTTCTGTTGGATTGGAATGAACTTGTAGTGTCAGCTCATTGCGTGCAACAAGCCTCATAGCTCAGTTGGTAGGTATTGGTAGTCAGTAGTAACTCTGCCTTCTGCGCTGTAGGTAGTGGGTTCGATACACCTACTTACCCATGAATTTGGTAAGTGGGTACCTAGGTACCTACCTACGTACCTATACCTAGGGAGCGATTGATTGATTACCTACTAGTTGAGTCAACTAATTTTACGGTTTGTAACAGCCCATGTGCGTTATCATTAGTATGCGAGCGGCGAAACATTATACCTACGTCTACCTAGCTAAAATGTTTCATTGTTTTAATTTCTACTAGGTTGGTACCTACCTATGGTTGACTCGACGGACGCGCGTCGTACCGAGCTCGGTAGAATCGAATGACTGCCGATTTATTTTAGTCGCCTCACGAAAAACTACGCAGTTCCATATCATAACAAAGTAACAATTTGATGGCTACGATTTACATACAGTGTTTTATCTGGCCACCTGCGAGTTACTTAGGTACCTAAGTAGGTCTAAGATCAAATAAAATAAGGTAGGTAGATACCTAGATCACACGCAATATGAAACAGTAATGTAGGTATGTAACCATATTCCGAAGGATGTGTGTTTCAGTCAGTGTTGCTGATTAAAAAAAGAAATACTTTTATAATATATTTACCCACATTTTTATATTGTATTATATAGGTATATTAAAGTATATATTTAAATCTACTTGGCTATCTTACCTCTAAATTATGGCGACAGAATTAGGTATGATGGTGGTAGCTAGCCAGGCGGACTCCAATCACCAACCGAACCAAGCACAATATTGCCCCTGCAGATCGAACCCGGGACCTCTGGATCTGAAATCGGTGGGATGAACCACTAGACCACAGGGGCCTTGATCTGTTAGATCGATATAACAGATCTATGATTGCATATAATGAGAATTAGCAATGAGAGAGTCACCCAGGTGATTATATAGAGATTAGGAAAAAGGTGTAATAAGAGCAACAATTTTATTGTTTGATAATTATGTTCTATTGTAGGTATAAGTACCTATATAATTACCTTATATAACATACATTATATAGCTTTTAATATGGGAATTACAAGCTATGCTTAGTTTGCTAGATGGCGCTGAGTAAAATTAATGTTCTGAAATAGGTATATTTATCCTATAATATGTATTTGAGAAATAATTTCCGTGGTACATAGGTACATAGATACCTAACACAAACCAGACATCTCGAGATCTCAGTTTGGAGCGAACTACAGTTACACGCATTAGGTAATAATTACGTTTTAAATACTAAAAAGATAACCGACATCGATGAAGAATATGATACAATTTCGTTTACCTGGATGACGTATTTTTAACCGACTTCAAAAAAAGGAGGAGGTTCTCAATTCGGGTGTATGTCTTTTTTTTTGTTTGTTTGTAACTTGATTTCTCCGCCAATTCGAAATAGATTTTGATGATTCTTGTTACGTTTGGTAGGCCATACTCGCGAGTTGGTCCCATAGATATTTATTATCAAAATCGGTTCAGTAGTTTGATTTTTATATCAAAATAACTGGAAAATATATGTCATCCAAGTAAACGATATTGCGTATTCTGCTTTCCTGTGGTGTTTACGGTCACTAGAGTAGACCTTTTGAACCGCTTACCTTCCAGTATCATCATCATCATCATCAAGGCTTGCCATAATCACCACGCTTGGCATGTTGTTGATCGCAGTAATGATGATACGTAGTAGTAAGTGAAATTGACTTTGATGCATTCTGTCTATAAATGCTGTATACATGTATCATCATCATTACAGCCCATACACACAACTCCCGCCGTGATTTCGCTGACTCTATGTCTAGACGAGACCACCCCATACACACAACTCCCGCCGTGATTTCGCTGACTCTATGTCTAGACGAGACAACCCCATACACACAACTCCCGCCGTGATTTCGCTGACTCTATGTCTAGACGAGACCACCCCATACACACAACTCCCGCCGTGATTTCGCTGACTCTATGTCTAGACGAGAAAACCCCATACACACAACTCCCGCCGTGATTTCGCTGACTCTATGTCTAGACGAGACAACCCCATACACACAACTCCCGCCGTGATTTCGCTGACTCTATGTCTAGACGAGACCACCCCATACACACAACTCCCGCCGTGATTTCGCTGACTCTATGTCTAGACGAGACAACCCCATATACACAACTCCCGCCGTGATTTCGCTAACTCTATGTCTAGACGAGACAACCCCATACACACAACTCGCGCCGTGATTTCGCTGACTCTATGTCTAGACGAGACAACCCCATACACACAACTCCCGCCGTGATTTCGCTGACTCAATGTCTAGACGAGACAACCCCATACACACAACTCCCGCCGTGATTTCGCTGACTCTATGTCTAGACGAGACCACCCCATACAAATAACAGTGACTTCGCTCACGACCGTTCATTTTATATTCACTTTCCTTTTGAGCTCATCGATTACTATACAGATTATAAGTAGGTTAGGTTCCTACCTATACCTACCGCATCGCGCACGGAGGAAGGGATTGAGACATTTGGCTCTAGTGGTTCAACCCACCGATTTCAGATCCAGAGGTCCCGGGTTCGATACCCATGGGGAGCACAATATATTGTGCTTGGTTTGGTTGGTGGTAGGATTTTGTTAAAGTCCGCCTGGCTAGCTACAACCATCTTACCTAATTCTGTCGCCAAAATAACAATTAAAAAAAAAAATGTGTTCCGGCATTCAGAGGTAAGATAGCCAGTTCCTCAGTTTGTTGAGGATTCCGGGTGAAGTGCGCCTCCACCTTCGGCCTTATCTCAACTTGTTACCAGGTGAGATGAAGGGCACTTCCCCGTCGTACAATAAAAAAAAAAAGATTATAAGAAGAGTGCCAAAGGCTAATATTATTTACGGTGTAATTTAGAGAGCCCTCCACTTGGCGGCCCCTGATGACTCGGTATTGAGTAGTCACGTATTGCAGGTGACGTCAGCACTGTACCTGGCGCTGGGCCCGCGCTCCTGGCACCGCCTGCTGCCGCTGGCGATCCTCTCCGACATGCTGATGCTGCTGAACTACGTACTGAACCCCATCCTGTACGTGCTCATGAGGAAGCGGAAACCTCTCGCCACGCTGTGCCACTCCATCGCGACCTGCTTCAAGAGGGTGTGGTGGCTTTTTCATTTACTTTTACAGACTTTTTAATAACAAATGCGATTCATTTATTCCTAGAGACATGCCTCGTGCCGATTTCCTCACGATGGCCGATCATCGTGAGTCAATTTACAGTAGATATATAGAAATGGATGCAAAGTAACGCCTGAAATATTAGTTGAATTGAAACGTGTCATATGCGCACGTAAGTACGTTTGGCTGCGCTTGGCGGACAGATTCGTGTTCACAGTTAATATTTTATTTGTACAGAAATACACGAAAGGAAGCTGCATTTTTTGTGAAACTCTGTCTTTTACGACATCCGTGGGCTGGAAAGGTAGATTTTCGACTATCACGGCAACATTTCGCCCCGTCATAATAGTAAGAAGTGACCTTTTCATTAGGTAATTGTATTCTGCACACCCACTAGGACGTACGGCGGTCGTCGTCGGTGCGATAGTGCCTTGCTCTCATTCCTTCTCATTCATTCTCATTCTTTGCATTTGCAAAGAATGAGAGTAAGCAACGAGAGAGTGCCTCGAAAACTTACGTGAATAAAGAGAGACAGGGAAAATGTGTGCGTAGACGTAGGCGTGTGTTAATTTCTCCGTGATATCTAGTGAGTACCTTACACAAACCAGACATCAGGAGATTATCAGTTCGGGGCGAACCTAGTCTAATGTGCGTTAAGTAAGTATGTGAGAAAGCTAAATAAGCTAAAATACCAAAGTGTATTGTTATAGTGTGTGCTAGTGTGATCAATGTGCCTAAGAATCCAGAATGTGTCCAGAATAAGCAACAGTGGCGTTTGCCGAAAGGGAAAGAGATGTATTGATAATGAAGTGTGTGTTACTGTGTACAATCGGGACCTACGTACCTACCATATCCATTCAATATAATCGAACGTGGGCTAGGCATAAAAAGAAAAGCTATAGGTAACAATATTTTAACAGCGCGACCATTAAAAAGTAGTAGAAGTTCTTTGATTTCTTCTTCCTGAAACATAGGTACCTACCTACCTAGATGAAACGGGCTACGATACTTCATTGTTCCAGAACCACAAGACATCAACGGAGTCCGTGTCCATGAAGACTTCATGCTGCGCGCCGGACACGCTCGTCATCAGTGACAGCTCCATGGAGGGGCGCCCTCTGCGCGCGCTCAGCGACAACCCCGCCGCCGCCGCCGTGCAGGTGGCGCCCTCTTCCGCGCTGCTGAATCACGACATCTGCTATAAATAGAAAATCTTGCTGATTATACCTAATTATATCCCTAGAAAATCAGGCAGGCTATTGATAAAATTATGTATGAGTACAGACTGCTGCCTAATTATGGTATCAAATGTTAGCAAGCGGCACGAATTTTTCTTCCAAACCACTGTGTAAATAAAGCTCTCGGTACCCTCTTACAACCTATCGGGCTTAGTTATTATTTAATAGCGAGATATATTATAATAATTACAATAGCAGTGTATACAAACTTACCTTCCATATTGATGTCCCATTGCATGCTTGGCTTGAAACCATAATCAGACCCCTGATAGTCCGCGACCCGCTCCTGAAGTGGCAACGTCACATGACACCACGATACAATGCATGACACAGGATCGGGAATGTTGTGCTGAGCGAGGATCTAAAGGTTATCACACCTAAAACTGGCCGGAAGTTTGAGAAAATACTTCACTTCCGGTCAAATTTTTAAGTTCTGTTTACATTATGTGACATCTGTACGACACCCCTGGCATGGCATCACTTAGCCCTTTAATCGTAGAGAGAGAGAGTTGACATTAGTCTTTCGCTTGAGGGGAAGTGGTAAACTTCATTTCACTAGGGCTCCCTTCTTTGGCACGGTCTGTCAAGTACTTCAGGCTATTTCAGAAATGACAGACTGATGTAAACTCTCTCTACGATTAGAGAGCTAAACGATGCCAGGTGTCGTACTGATACTGAAGTCACATGACGTAAATAGGCCGGTGAAGTAAAGGAGTTTCTCAAACTTTCGGCCAGTATTGTTATTTTCCGGACATCCGGACATAAAAAAAGCATTTCTAAGCTGAAATGGAGACCTTTAGGTCGCGCTTCGCGATCGTTCGGTCAATTACCTACCTACTTAGGTAGGTACATTCTTACCATATGCAAACTAAGGTACTTAGGTACCTACCTAGGCACATAGTACAGAACTATTAGTTCCTAGGTACAGGTAAAGACAAGGTACGTAGGTACCTACTCAATCAAATCAACATGGAACAAAGATTATAAATGTAAAATAATATGAACAGGTAGCTTAGATTTTTTTTATTGATCTGAAATAGGTAGAACTTAATGTGATTAAAATATCGCTATTACCCTACCACCACCACTACTTTTAACCGCCTCTGTGGTCCCAGGTTCGATACCCAGGGGAGTACAATATTGTGCTCGGTTTGGTTGGTGGTAGGACTTTGTTTAAGTCCGTCTGGCTAGCTACCACCATCTTACCTAATTCTGTCGCCATAACAACAATTCTAAAATTTTTGTGTTCCGGCATTCAGAGGTAGGAGAGCCAGTTCCTCAGTTTGTTGAGGATTCCGGGTGAAGTGCGCCTCCACCTTCTGCCTTATCAAGTGAGATGAAGGCCAATCGCTTCCCCGACGTGTAATAAAAAAAGTGCGTTTGTGTTGTGGTACAATATGAGGAAGGAAGGTAGTTTCAGTACAGACTAAACTTCTATCCAAAAAAACAAAAACATCACAAACAGACTCTAGTCGATAATAGCATAACTTCAGTATTTTGTTCGGTAACATTACGGGTAGGCTACATAGGTATAGTATATAGTATATAGTGGGTAGTACCTACCCACCTAGCCTACCCAGTTATATATACAACGTGTACCTTACGGCGACATTACCTACCTTTATATGTTTTCTTAGTTGTAAGGTATATATATATATATATATATATATATATATTTCTATGGGCCATAGTATAAGTTTTATAACATCTGTAACTTTTCTATTGTTGCCAGAATTAAACGATTATTATGATATAGTAAACTATTACTAACTATTACTAGCTGGTAATGATACATTTCATTTCATTTCATTTATTTATTCACAAACAATATACATTGTGTCGGAATATCTTAAAAATAACAAAAAGTGGGTACAATAATTAGTAAAAATAAAATAAAAGTAAGTGGTAATAAACTTATTTCTATAATTAGTTAGTAGAAATAAGTTTAGAGCTTTTAAACCTTTAATAATTATAAAAATGGTGGAAGATAAAATGAGCACGTTTATGATAATAGATAGATAGATAACTCTTTATTGTTCACCATTTACATAAAAACATAACAAAATACTGATAAAAGAAAACTTAATCTATATGATAATATGACTTAGTAACTAGATAGGTAGGTACTTATTAAAATAAGAATAATAAAAGATCGTAATTACCTACCTGAAGTAAATAAAATTAGAGTCATGTTACGTTTAGTCCACATGTATTTCACTTTTAGTAGGTACCCCAGACCCCCATCCCCCGCAGTACCCCCAAAAAACTTCAACTCGTTGTATCTACAGTACAAGTTGAACTTTTGGGGGGGCCTTGCTGCTCACGTTCGTAGGTGATACGTAGGTATAGGGACTCTAGGATAGGTGATACCTATCCTAGAGTCCCTACACGTGTCCCCTGAGTGGTGCTAAAGGAATAGAAAATTCTGGTGATAGGCTTCGGCCGCGGCTTGTCACCACCCACCGATCGAAGCCGTGCCGCCAAACGACCTGGTCGTGTTTCGGTAGGTCGGTGTAGCCATGAACCAACCGAGTGAGTGAGTACGGGTCAGGGTAGTTCTTGCACTACAGTGTCGGAGTACTTAGAAAGGGAATCGATGTTAAAGCTGTACCGGGAGACTAGGCGCGAGGGGAAGCGGGATCCGAAGCACGGTCCTCCGCTGGCCGACCGCAGGTTGTAGTAACGTGCCTGTCACACGTGCCCCGACGCCTTGCAAAAACTCCGGCAGTGTTCCATCGAGCCGGTTGGCAAAGTCAAAGTCAAAGTCTTTTTTTTTTTTCATTAAGATTTTTAGGATCATTTTGAAACGTCAAATCTACCGCCTGTTCGGAATCGCGACCAGCACACAAGGAGAAAGGCAAGAACCTCGGGCTGATTAATATTTTGATGATCCATTCAACATTTAGGTAGACAGAGTTTGTTATTATAATTTAATAATATTACAAGTGTTACCTACATCATAAACCTATATATAGACTTAATATTATCTTAAAACATACAACCTATCTACCTAATGGACAGTTTTTTAACATTGAGAAATCACCATTTAACTGTCAACTGGTATAGCAACATCGGGCCACGCGTTCTTATCGTCTATATAGCCACTTATTTTGTAATAGGCACTTTTAATTAAATGATTCTTTATATACAATTTGAATTATTTACGAGCAGAGAGTTTGGTGGCGCTTTGAGGAAACTTATTATAGAATCGTACACAGTTTCCTAAGAATGAATGATTTACTTTTCCTAAGCGATACCTAGATATGTCAAGTTTTTTTTATTTCTAGTATTAACACTGTGTACATCACTTCTTTTACTAAACTCATCAATGTTCCTGTAAGCTTGCATTAGATTTTCATAAATGAATTGAGAGCTGACTGTAAGAATACCAATCTCTTTAAAACGTTCCCTGAGAGAGTCACGAGTTTTCATTTTATAAATTGCCCGTACAGCTCTCTTCTGTAGAATAATATATATTATAATATGTCATAAGACATAATACTGTGAAAGCAACTAAAATAAACTAAACCTACCTATTGTTTACAAATGTTAGAATGACACAAAAATTCACAACCCGCGACGAGACCCGAACCCGCATCTTTTTCTAAAGCCGGAAACGCTCTAACCAACTGAACCACGAGGCTCAAGCTGAGTATCAATATGACACGTGGTTTAGTTTGTTAAAGCGTTTCCGGCTCTAACCAACTAAACCGGGAAAAGATGCGGGTTCGAGTCCCGTCGCGGGTTGTGAATTTTTGAGTCATTATAACATTTGTAAATGTTGTGACCAAGTGTAATCACTTGAAATACAAAAAAACTAGTAATTGTTTAGGCAGAGGACTGAACATTATGTTTGATATATAAGTAATAGAGGCTTCTAAGAACTACAACTTCACATAGGTACCGTTAAAGCTGTTGCCGCCACGGGAAGAGATTCAGATATAACGAGGTCCACTTTAGGCTAAGAATCAGCGCGGACATATATTAATTTCAAATTAAATGCTACAGTATTGTGGAAGATATGATCGCTGAAGCTAAGCCATTTCACATATCGTGAGATATCTTTTGACAAATAAACCACATTAATAGTACAGTTAGGTAATAGTAATGGGGTCAAGCGCTCTGATGTAACTTATTTAGTGGAAATATTGTCACAAAAAGTAGAATTAGGTATGTCAAAATTGATTCTGTGTGCCTTCCCTCACTGTTATCTAGGGATGATAATGTTAATATTTTTAATATTATTATGATTTTATACAACTTGACATGATTGTCGTCATAGTGACGTTTTATATTTTGAGTAATAAAAATATTATGTGCGTGTGGTGTGAGGGCACTTTGTTAAAACTCTTTGAAAATGTGCTTAGGCTTTAGTGAAGATTTCCAAAGAACTGTGAAAATTGGAATCAGAATTTGTGAAAGTCTAATAAGCGAGTTAGTGACTATATAGTTGGACCCTCAATTTTCTCTTTCGAAAAAAAAAATCCAAAGTTGACTCTAATTTGTACCAAAAATGTTCGCCATTCAATAAATACTTACGCCCAATTAGGGCTTGAATTCGATTCCCTTTCAAATTTTGATAACACCGGTAACATCGGTAGTGACCCAGTGCAATGACCTATGTACCTAACTAGGTAGGTATTTACTCTGCGTATCTACTTTCATTTTTAATTGTACGACGGGAAAGCGCTTGGTCTTCATCTCTCCTGGGTTGGTACCTACTAGTTAAGATTAGCTAAGATGGTGGTAGCTAGCCAGGCGGACTTAACAATAGTCCTCTCACCAACCAAACCCAAACACAATATTTGTTTTCCCCCTGGGGATCGAACCCGGGATCTCTGGATCTGACGTTGGTGGACAAAACACTAGACCACGTTAGACAGAGGCGGCTTACTAACCTAACTCAAGCCTTCTATGTAGAGTACGTAAATAGTTAAATGAAAACAAGCCCCATAATTCAGCTTTGCCTTCTGCGCTGTATGCTGTGGGTTCGATTCCCACTCAGGACAAACATTTGTGTGATGAATATAGATGTTTGTTCTGTGTGTGGGTGTTGTATCATATAGTACTTACGTATGTATTCATAAAAAAAAGTAAGTATATAAGTAAGTACCTATCCTATTCGTAATCTAGTTTCCATATTACAAGCTATGCTTAGTTATGCATAGTTTAGGGCTAGATGGCGCTATGTGATACATAGGTAACTAAGAAACGAAATACCAACAGAAGCTTGGCTTTCATTAACTAGAGGATAGCAAAGAAATAACATGAAATACTAAATAGATTGACAGACAATCGTATGGCAAATCCATACGTCAAACCATAGACTAACTAAAACGATAGCATAGGAAGTCACAAAAGAGATAATGTGTAAAATGTATGACCTGTAATAAATAATTATGTAGGTAGATACTGCAAATAGCTCTCTTTTTTTTTCGTCTAAAGCACACAAAAGTGCTAAAGACGAAAAAAAAAGAAGCTAATGTGTCACACTGAAGTTGGGAGCTTGTTGCCAACCGTGTAGCCGGCGTGCAAACGGTGTTGTCAATCGACACGCCGCCGACAAGTCACCTCTAGCCTCTAGCTCTAGCTCTATCGCGCAGAAAGGTTTGTTGCAATCGTCTGGAACACGTTTTACTAGGCGTAAATCGTCTATCTAAATAATATTTATTGTGTATTTCATTCACAAAACATACATATATTATTATATTATACTTTAACCCGTTTTGCTCATTAACCTGTGGTTTTTATTTGCAGAACGTATTTTTTTTCCAAAATAACATTTTCATTTCAACTTCTTGTTTTTCATGTTGTCAGTCAAGTCCGTTAGCGATAATGATAAATTACGTCTGTCAAATGTCAATGTCACTCGCATCGCGTCCGTCACGCTCACTTCACTCATTCATCATCATCAAATCAATCAACAAAATTTGTTCAAAAATTTGGTGAGTGCGATAATGTTGTCTTCGTTAATAAATTAGTTATTTAGTGAGTTTACGAATTGAATTGAAAAATGAATAAATAGTGGTTAGAGACGCTGCTCCTACGGCTCGTATTATTATTATTGTGTTGTTACTCAAAGCCGCAAGATGTCCAAATGGTAAGTCGAACATTTTTGGTGAATCACAAAAAAATGTATAAAGTTCTGTTGTTATATTTATATTTACAAATCCTGATATTAAGTATAAACTGCCGGCAATGTTGCAGCCGTTTATAGCGAATCGTATGATTAGTGGGTACTCTCTTGTGCAGGCAATCGGAGCGGAGTATCCACGAGATGCTAAAAGACACTCCTCCGATCCGCGAGACTTCGGATTCCATAACTTCCGGCACCGAGGCTAAGTTCCCGACGTCGCGTTCCATGCCATTCGCGCCGACTTACGGTCAGTACAGTACAGTAGCTATCCTATTACCACTATATACCTATCGTGGTCCTCCAGAAAGAACCTCAGATGTGTCTATACCTACTTACATACCTACACAGAATCACTCCAGAAGAACATGTTAACCAGTAAAAGTTTGATTTCTTTGTAAATATAAAGATAGGTTCACATTCACAGTATGTTAGTTGGACGTAACCACAAACATTCCGGGAAATCACCTTGCATAGCTGTAACTCACAACATTTTGAAATTTCTTCGAAGATTCACCTGTGTTCACTACTAGATACTAATGTGTATGTTCAGAGGCAAGCCCAAACATAAGTTCAGCACATATATATCGCAGTAAAGAGATCAACCTAGTTTTTAAAAAAGACAGAACAAATTGTTGATTATGTACTTGCACCAACGATTGCTAGCAATTAAGGAATAAATCCTGCTGATAACTATTGAAACTAAGGTTACAAGTTGTAAGCAATTCTTGGAATAAAATTACCAAAATACTTCAAGAATATAATTTTCAGTTATTATTTTATTTTTATAGAAAAAAAGGGTCTTCAGAATATTAATATGACTTGACTTATAAGCTTCAACAATGCAGTCGGCGTTGACGTGTCTGAAACTATTTCACTTAATTACTTTTAAAGATATTAGTAACTATATAGTTTTTACGAAACAAATAAATAGTAAATCACGATGCCTTGACTCTCTTTCTGTGTAGAGTTCATACAATATACTCCTACTTTTAAAGAAGGCTGTAGCCCAGTCTGCAAACACAGAGCTTGATTTAGCTTTACACATTTGTAGTGGAATGGGAACATTTTATTGTGTTATCTATATTTCTATGTAAGCATTGAATAAAAGGAATCTATTGTCCAATGTTGTTTTAGAATTTTATGATGCTAATTTCAGATACTGGCCTGTTAGTGATTTCCAGAAGCTCAGGTTTAGAATTACAATCAAAAATAGAAAAAAAACTCTTTTTTTCAGCTTAGATTTTTGCTTGTGCTGAAACCTTGAAACAAAGACATTTTAAATTGTATGTGTCCTGTGGATGTCACACATGGACACATCAGCAGCAGCTGCTTGTCTATAGTTTAAATATTAAACGATGATTCCCAGAACGGGTCAGCAGGTCCGAGTGGATCTCGATCTGCACTTCTGCTTGCTGTTTACCTCAATCGCTAAAATATATATAGTTCTGGTTCCAGCGGGGGATTCCCAGAATGGATCAGCGGGTCCGAGTGGGTCGAGCACCCTGCTGCGCGCCGGGGGCTCCAAGCTGGACTCCATCCGCAGCTGGGGCGTCTCCACCTACAGGTGTACCAAGCAGATACTCTACGAGAAACTGGGCAAGAGCTCACGGACAGTGGACACAGGTCAGTGCAGTACATACTGCTCTTGCAGATATCCATTCTATTTAGATGTAGCTGCTCAGTTCAAACACAATATGTCTCTAATTAATAACAAAAACGGGTCTTCATCGCGTACCTTTTTATATTCCCGTCAGTTACAGAAGTCTGCGATAGCGGAACACCTTGGGGCCAAATCGAACTTGGAATTGGATCGAACGGCACAAACCTAAGATATATATATATATTTTTATTTTTTATTGGTGATAGTCAAGCGTTTGACCACCAGCTTACATGTAAAACAAGTAAAGATGTGGCCTGAGATGGAGCACGCTTGCCTAAAAGGAATCTATTTACTCTGGACTTGAAGACTCCAAGATTGTACTCTTGCGGAAAAACAGACGAAGGCAAGGAATTCCATTCCTTACCAGTATTAATGATTCTGTCCAATGAACGCTATTATCATAAAGAATGGTTCGTGAGGGGATTGAGATTAGGAAGTACCCAAATTTAAATCGCGAAGACGGCTATAGACTCAGCTTCTTGGAATCCGATCATTAATAGGTGTTTTCGCCGCGACGATACATCGCAGTGCGAGGATCTAGTGAGTGTTGTGTGCCGCAGTGTCAACACTGACTCATCTGTTTCCAATAAACAAGTGAGGGTAGTTGGAGAATGTACCTCACTACGACGACGACAGTAGCAGCGAGTACTTCAGTCTACCCGTGACCACGGCCGTTGTAACACGGTCGAAACTGTCGGGAATATAAAAAGGTACGCGATGAAGACCCGTTTTTGTTATCAATTTTATTATAATATATATATATATATTATAATAAAATTCGCGATAATTTAAAAAACAATATGTCCCTGTGGAGTACCACGAATGCACAGAATGAACAGGATTTGTTAGAGATAACAGCTGATCGATGTTTGTAATGTCGGGGACCGGGGACCGGGGAGCACCGAGGACCCCGATACAGAATCTCTCATAGTGTTTCAAGAAGTAAATAAATAGTAAATTAAAACAAAATAAGGTGCAGTTGTCAGATTGGTGTGATTCCCAGAGCTGGAGGCGCAGATCGAGAGCGTGCGCGAGACGCAGCGCAAGTACCTGCACGTGCTGCGGCTGAGCGGAGCGCTGGCGGGGCAGTTGGCGGCGGCGCACGGCTCGCAGCGGGCGCTGGGGGAGGCCTTCGCAGACCTCGCGCAGAAGTCCCCCGAGCTCCGGGACCAGTCAGTATCCAGTAGTAACGCGAGGCTGCGTGTACATTACATTCCAACAACGTCCATCTCTAACTTGAGAATGCGCCTTGATTTTTCTTTTGGCGACTCAAATATCCTGCGCGGCCGATACATCGCGTATACCCTCATTACAAACTTAAACACAATTTTGGGTACAAAGCCCGGATTTTTTTCTTTATAATAATTTCTAATTCAACAAATTTTTATATACCTTCTGCCTACATCGTATGTCCGGGTGGAAGTTTGTCGTGGTTTCCTTAGCGGCCTTGAAACCCGGGATCTGTCCTTGATTTTCAATAATCCGGTTTACTTTTTTGAGTAGGTACCTGCAGACTCCCTTCTGCGGAGTAGTTATGAGACTTCCATCACACTGAGTGGGGGAGGGGGGGGGTCTCAAGGGTTCTCAGCGCACTGATCACGTGAGGAGATCTGCTTAGGAATTAGTTCGGGCATATCGCTTCTCACAATGAGTACAGTCATAGCTCTTGTTGGACGTTCTGCTGACCACACGAGGCATCCGATCACTGTTGACCGATTGACTGGTGACACGACCAATAATGTATAGCCAATAATTTACCAATTATTGGTCGTGCATTATTGTCTCCCTGACTGGTGACCTTCTAGTCTAGTGTATCTGACGCTACGTTGTGCCCAAGCCATTCAGAGTTAAGGAGAGGCATGATGAAGGCCTTTGATCAGGTCTGGCACTGGAGTGTTCTGTCGAGATTGCCTTCTTACGGCCTGCCCGATGTTGGCGTCCCGCAAGGCGAGACGCCGGCAACTTTTGTGGCCTGAGATCGAGAGTGTAAACCAGAGTTTCTCGCTAGGAAGAATAAAACCTGGTTAAATTCAACCCCACGAAGACAGGTCTGCGTTTACTGACAAGAATAAAACCCTTATCATAACCTACTAATATAAATAATAACACCCCCTCCCTCCACACACACAGTAACAACACGTTCACTGACACTAGTAATATTGTATGTTGTATGATGGAGGAGCGAGACCTCGGTACGGTGATGTTTGAACTCGTCAGGTTCCTGTACAACGCGGACACGCAACGCTCGCTGACCCGCAGCGGCGACACGCTGCTGGCCGCGCTGCACTTCTTCAACAACTCGCTCAGCACACTGACCAACAAGACCATCGAGGACACGCTACTCACCATCCGACAGTACGAGGCCGCCAGGCACGTTATTTCATGTCAACTCTATCGCATTCTATTTGTTTTTAATCTCGGGCATGGGGCAGACACCCCCCAGTGTGACGCACCTTCGTTCACGTACCGCCCCCCCCCCCCTCGCCCCCAGAGTGGAGTACGACGCGTATCGCAGCGAGGTGGAGTCGCTGGGCGCGCCGCCGGCCGCGCTGTCCTCGCAGCTGGACCGACTGCGGCGGCAGTACGACCGACTGCGCAGCGACTCCGCGGTCAAACTGCAGCTGCTGCATCAGAACCGGGTAACGTCTCTCTCGACACCCCCGCCCCGGACCACGTTGAAGCTTATACCGCCTTCGCCGTTTTTCAACAGAAATTTCAGAAACAGCCTATTATCATCCTCACCTGCATGATATCCCACGCATAAGAACTAAACGCTTTCAAGAATCTTTTATTGTGCGCACTGCAAGAACTTGGAATAAGCTCCCAGCGTCTGTTTTTCCGCTGTGCTACGACCCTAATGTCTTCAAGAAGAGAGTTAATAGGCACTTTCTGGGTAGGCTCGCTCCATCGTAGATCTCATTCTTACCTGTGTAAGTTTCGTGGTCAAGAGCCGACCCATCGTAAATAAAAAAATAATAATGTTTGTTTACTTAAGTAAAGTTTGTTTCCAGATAAAAGTGATGAACAAACAGCTCCTGCTGTTCCACAACGCGGTGTCGGCCTACTTCAGCGGGAACGGAGCCGCGCTGGAGGCGGCCGTGAGGCACTTCAACGTACCGCACCTCCCGACCGCCCCCACCGCCGCCGCCGCGCCCGCGCGACCCCCCCTCGCGCTGCCCCTCCCCGTGCCTGACCCCACCCCCTCCAACGGCGAGGTGGATGCGACTCGCTCGCCGTCAGCCGACTCCTAACAATGAGGAACATCTCCTCTTCACTGAACACCCCCCGGAAACGGTCAACTAGTGAAATCCTACAATATCGAAGTATTGATTTAATATTTAATATGTCACGATTATGACGGTCTGACATGATGCAACATTTGTATAGGTAGGAACGTACTCTGTGTACTTTGGTATCGATCAGAAATGCTATGTTGGACGTTGGTTGGGAGAGGCCACGTCCAGCAGTGGACGACAGACTGTGAATTAGTACTTCCAACCGTGTGGGAAGCGGAAACACCTATATTCCTTTAAGGAATAAATTTCGTTAAACAGTCAGTTTAACTTTGATCTCAAATTGGAACATAATAATAGATATCTCAATCGAACATAAGTTTATGCAATAATTTAAAGTTGTCATATATATATCATATTAACCACCGAATTGCATATTGTACGATCGCATCACAGATATGTAAAAGTAAATCGCTTTGCTCGGTTAGTAAAGGTTCGGTCATTAGACACGTTCAGTCGTTCATTCAGCAACAAACGAATGACTGTAAACAACACTGACAGTTAACTCGCTGTGTTACCGTACACACGCACTTGTCACATTTGTACAGATCAGTGAGCAGACTCCAGACTCGGGAGGTTCCAGAACTCGATACGTTGCCGCATGACTATATAAAAGGCTGGCGATCTGACTGTAACACTGATCTGTAAATAAGCACATGACGTAGGTACACGTACAGCTATAGTACGTGTGAACGACGATGGAGGAACGTAAGGACGGACGTCCACAGAACAGCTCTAATACGATTTATTAAAGGTAGATACCGACACAGGTATTCCCTTTGTCTGTTTGACCAAATTATTGTTTTAGCTATGTATTTGTTTCATTCCAGTATAATGCATTATGCTTAGCACTTAGCTAGTTCGTAAGTATTTTTATATCGAGCTAAATGAAATGTTTACTTAGATCATTAAGAGAAGATGACTTAGCTGATGTTTAGTTCGCGTTGTCCTTCCATAGATTTGGTTTCCGATGATCCTCGAAGTAAGTTGTCTGAGGTACACTTTACACGGATCGCACCTCAAATGGAGTGTAGCGACTCTACCTACTTACCTATACCTACCTACCTTACCTATCGTATAACAAAGCAACGATACATCTGTGTATCATCTATTTCATTTTGTAAGCTTTAAAATTGGTGTTTTATTTTTTAATTAAAAAGTAATATGACTTAATAGGGCATTCGAATAATAACAAAATAGCACTATTCGAATATTCGGTTATTGGGGTAGTAGGTACCGTTCGAATTATATGAAACGAACAATACACAAGTAACAATTATTTGGGGATCCGCATATAAGAAACGTGTTCTTTGTCAACTTTGATTATTTCATCTTCTATCTTGTTATTCTTATATCTGTTCTATCGTAAAAACAGTAATACCTGGAATACCGACAAAGTTAACTTGGTATGATTATAGTCCGTATCTTGATATGCTTATAACAATAAATAGTAAAAACTAGCCAAGCGTAAGTCGGACTTGCGCTTAGGCTTCACATTTTTTAAATATTTGCAAGCCCTATTTGATACAATCACATGGTTGTATTTTTACTCTTAATTTCAGAATGGTATTGTACCACTTCATTATGACACTATGACACTGAGTACTTGGTGACAGTTCTCAGCAGAACGTGATGTAGCCATGTCGGTTCCAGAGGTCCCGGGTTCGATCCCCGGGGGACTGTGCTGGGTTCGGTTGGTGGTAGGACTTAAACAAAAATACCACCATCTTACCTAATTCTGTCGTCATAACAAACATTCTAAATAGTTATTTCCGGCATTTGCAAGTATGATAGTCAATTCCTCAAACCGTTGAGGATTTCGGATGAAGCGCGTTTCCACCTTCGGCCTTATACAAGTTGATTGACTGATTGATTGATACCGCGAGATGAAGGGCCAGCGCTTCCCGTCGTACGATCAACAGACTGACGCGCACGGCTGGAACCGCGAGAGTTATCGAAAAGTTCCTCTTGGAGTTTCGTCCTCGATTTTAAAAAAATATAGTTAATAAGTTCTGCATTAAAGAAAAACTATTATTTTATAGTTTTTCTGGAAAGTGACAACTCCTAACACGACGTTTCGATAACTCTCACGGTGTCAGACTTCGCCTCGGTGGCCCTGGAAAATAACTCACCCTGTATGAACAATAAATAATACAAAAACTGCGCCAACACCAGAAACTACTAAATATTAACTATTATTGAATGTAACCTGCACGAGGGAGGGACCGCCAGCGGCTGGACCGAATTTCATGCAACTTAGCTATCACTGTTGGTGTTTGTTAAGCCTTTTTTTGTCCTGGTTAAAAACTATGTACCTATTGTATTATAATCTTACCTTCGTAACCGCTTTAGTTGTATTTGTATGTGAAATTGTTGAATGTAAAATGACAATATGAATGTGGTATTTAAGTATGAACAAATAAATGATGTACCGCAATATGGGTCTTCTACTACTAGCTAGTCAAACATTTAGTTACGTCTATTTATATTAGATCATGACATTACATTACCTTCACTTATAATAAGTTGAATCAAGTTTTATATTGAGTGTAATATAGATGACATGCAATAACATCTGTTGTATTATTTTAAAGATGGCGTTCCTACTCCTGGCGGGAAGTGTCCAATTTCATGATTTCACATTTATAAATAACTAGCTGAAAGTACCCGCGCTTCGCTACGGTGAAATAATAAAAACGACAGGGTTCCTAGCTTCTACACGGCCCGTCCAGGTAGGTAATTCTGAAATCTTAATTATGTCCACATCCTAATTATACTATTTGATATAAAATATAGAAGAAAGAGAACCTGGTGCTTATTAGGTTGTTAGTAGACATAAGTATCATTGGATTTCAAAAACACAGTAGAAAATTATCTTCGGAAATCTCAGCGCTTTCGAGACTCGCACCTGTCTAGTGTTTTAGCAGGTCTATTCACGGGTGCGGCATTCCTTTATGAGGTTTGGTCGCCGGACCGTTTTGTACGGACATTGCGGGCTAGAATTAAATGATTGCTTGAAGGCCGTCGTCGTAGGTCCCGGGCACTTCTGAAACTGGTAATGGTCTTCAAATAGCCATGTGGCAGCTCGTAAAGTGTTTTCGATAACCAGGATTGTTTTCGCCTCTCACCAGTGCCGGTGCGGTGCGGCCGTAGATCAATTTGGTTTTCAAGGACTTTCGTGCACAAGGTCTGCCGGCAGGATTTCGCGCCACGCAAGTCTTAATGACAATATCCGTCGAGCTTTTACCAGTGTCAATGTGCCAGCCGTTCTTGAACCGAATGGTCTGTTACGTGATGATGGTAAGCGGCCTCTTGTCCCTTGGGAAATGGGTAGGCCTTTGGTGTGGGACGCTACCTGCGTCGACACCCTAGCGCCATCTCATCTGCCTGGGACATCAGTTAGGGCTGGTGCGGCGGCTGATTCGGCCGAGGATCACAAAAGGCGCAAATATAGTGGTCTCGACAGAGCTTACCTATTTGAGCCTTTTGGGGTGGAGACCTTGGGTCCGTGGGGAGCAGTTGCCCTCCGGGTTTTCAAAAATATTGCGGGGCTTTTGATTGAGGCGACTCGTGACCCAAGGGCTGGCTCTTATTTAGGCCAGCATGGCAATGCAGCCAGTGTCTTGGGCACGCTTCTGTCTGGTACTGGTCTGGAACAGTTGAGTTACCTATAGGCTGTTTGTAACGGTCCTTAGCTAATCTGACTGATTCCTTTGTACATAGTTAGTTTAATTGTACTTTTTATTGAATAAATGTATACAAAGTTTAAAAAAAAATAAGACAATCAATTTTTTATTTAGCAAACATATCACACCCCAAATATTGAATAAAAGCATCGCTGGAATAATATCCTTCAAATATTTAAAAAATGCCTTGAGATGGAGACAAAAGTTTGAAATATCATACACATTCTCACAATGTTACTAATTATACTCAATGTCATTAATTTGACATATTCCAGACAGGAGTATGCATATATTTTGAACTGTGTACCTACATATGTGATTATTTATAACAGTAGTAGGTAGGTACCTATGTTATGATGAGACTAGGAGGCTGACGGGCTGGTATGTGCATGCATTATAAGGCACTACCCTGCTTTCAAACATTGCATAAGTATATCACATTTAGCTTTATTAAAATAAAAGATCACAGCATTGGAACTAAGTTTGTAACCACTTAAGTATCCATCCACACTCCATGTTCAATGTTATCCAATACATAGGTTTCTATGTATGCAGGTCCAGTGCAGGCTTATGCCTTTACCACTTCCTTGTCTCCATCTTCCTTTACTATCTCTTCAGACTCTGCTTTGAATTTGACCTGAAATTAATAAATATATATTATTATGACCAATTTGGCTAGAATACAGGTCACAAATATCCAGTGATTAGGTGTTCTAGAGATAATTCATTATGCAACATTGTGTGAAAATTGCTGAAACAGCCAGTAGGTAGGTAGGTACCTTATTACTGTGATTGTGATAGGTAGGTAGGTACTTATCGAATGTAGATGCAAGCAACAGAGTGAATAAGTAATTGCCTTTAATGTATAAGTCTTACCAAGTCATAGATTATTTTTACAACCAGAGAGCAGCTAGGACAAGTAGCCACCTCTTCCCCTGCCATTAGCTCCTCCTAAAGCAGAAATATAAATCAAAATCTACCAAAATCTGCAAAAAAAGTTTGTTTTGAATGGTCTAACCTTGCTTATTTGGAATTGGTCACCGCAGGGACACGGATAGTAGTACACTTTATCGTCTTCATCGTACTCGAAATCCTCGATCTCTACTTCGTCGTGGAATATTGTCATTGTAAATCTACTATCTTTTTCATTTAAGATTTATTTATTATTTAGCTCGCTTTTGCACTTGCACATAGTCTCACGTTGTTTTTTCGTACTTAGAGTTTGTAGTGGTTGGTAGAGGTGAGGCGTATTTATCGGAACAGATAAAAGTAACAGATACATCAAGGGAACAAGTAGCAATTGTTACTTCCAATACAAGATAACTGTTCCTACAGATTCTAGATAGGTTTGTTTGAATGAAATGTAACTAGAAAACTGAAATGTAAGTAGTACTAAATACTATATATTCTGTGGCTGTTATTTCTGTTCCTTCCTGTTACAAACATCTATTTTCTTCTCAATCCAACAAGTCGGATTGACCCTTGCTTGAAAGAGTAGGCCTCTAGTATTTTTGAAATAACAGATCACGTGGTATTGTTATTGATCACACACTAACTTTAATTTATTTTGTGGCTGTTATCTACTGTTACTTATTCAGTCTGTTCGTTCGGATACAGTGCTGCAATTTTGAATCGGAATCATTTATTCATCCAAGAAACAGAACAAAGTAGCATTTATGTTTTCCAATGTTAAAAGCATTTTAAGAAAATGACAGCTGTCAAACTACAAACAACCGTAACTCTGAAACTAGACTCCATATACCAGTGGTTTTTTCGGGCAAATGATAGGTAGGTCTTTTAAAGATCTACTTATTAAATGACAGGTACTACTAAAGGAAATCGAACACGCTCTCAACCAAATGAAAAGTAAAAAAACACCAAGGGAAGATGGTATTACAATCGAATTGCTGAAAGATGGATGACAACCCGCATTGGACGTTCTTTTTAAACTATTCAACGATTTTCTCACCAGGGCAACATAAATAACACCAGAGTTCTGGGAACGCCACAGTCACAATCTTCCATAAAATGGCGACATTGTCAATGTTAGAAAGATTTTATAGTCTATGCATTACATTGACCGATATATATAATCTGTATACCTTGCTCTGTGTTTCTCGATGGTCTGTCTCTCTCTTTGCTTTTGCCCCGTTACAGCGGTCATGTATTTGTTTTGTGTCGTCTAATTTAATAGTTATAATTAATGTAATGAAATCGTAATTTAATATTGACTCGTTATTGTGTCTAAAGATTTCTGAGTAAATTAATAACACAATACTATGAACCGACTTGTTAATTTCTTCGCTCACGACATTCAACACGCTACTGCCGGTTAGAGAATATCCCACACTTCTAACAGTCAAGTTAGGTAACTACCAGCTGATCAGTCTGTCAGATCAGTTCATTTTAATTTAAAAACTAACAAAATGATTGATGTGCTAGTACCTAATGGATGACATTTTTAATTATCATAAGAACAATCCAATCTTAAGTGCGAGTACAAGTAGGTAGGAACGATAAAGAAGTTTGTATGCTGGGTTGGTATTCTTTGCCATTTAGGCAAAACGCGATTAAGACTGATGAATATTTAGGTCTTATAAAGATTAGCCTTATAACGAAGTAAGCAAGCTGCTAAAATACTAAAAACGTTCTAGACATAAAGCTAATACAATATGAAATTTAGTCATAACGCGACTTAGTCCCTCTACGCATTAGGTCCACCAGGCTTAAATGCTACCATCCCGGTTGTAAGGTAGTATAAAATAACAGCCTTATAACAACATTTATTGTCTGTTTAATGGTAGGTAGTTAAAAATAAAAAACTGTTCTTTTGGAACAGACATTTGCAACTGGTATTTTTGAGTAACAGTAACAGGCGTAACAGATACCACAAATGACCTGTTACAACTCATCTCTAGTGGTTGGTGGCTGGTGTGTATTTTTCTTATTTAGTGGCATGGCACATGGTATGGCTTGGCCGCAGTATTTCCAACTCAAATAGTCCTAATTGACCTGTGGTCCATCCATCCACCTGAACCTGTAGGTTATTAATTACCTACTATTTACATAAGAAGATTGAAACTTGCTCATGTAGTTTTTTGTAGGATACAGCCATACTTAATTTTAAGTAGAATAGATTTATTTTTAGCTCTGCGGCCTACCTACCTGCTTACAATGGATGAATGGTGGATTTGAAAAAGTACGTAGGTAATTATCGAGGTAATTTTCAAAAATTCTGCAGATATTGATTTGTCGACTAAATTAAACTACTTACGTAGTCAAAGAATAGTACCTACCTACTTAACCTGCTTCTATATTAAACTTTAAGTAATGAAGGTAGGTACCTACCAATGAAGTGACATAGGTATATATAAATTTTGACCTGAACGCTACTTAACGCGGCGCGGTGGCGACGCGGCGCTTCTGCCTCCTTGCCCAATTGGTTTGAGCTGCTTCCAATAGCATCAAAAACTAGGTTAAACTACGGAAGAGAAATCTTGAAACAATGATTGCGTGAGAAATCGTCAACATGCCGTCAACCAAGTCAACATAATTATCATGTTATTTAGGTAGGTACGTGATATAACATGCATTTGCATCTCTATTAAGTTTGTGGATCTAAAAGAAGATTTATTGTTTATTCTTATTATATGCAGTCAACTCAAAGATGCAGCATTAATATTTTTTTTGTAGCTATGGGCCTCTACCAGTTACTATTAATTGATCGAGTGAGCGAAGCGATCGAGACCTCTCAGTTACATTGGAAATCCGACACTGTATGTATGTAATACATACCACATACATACATACTATGTATGTATGTGGCAATGTTTGTGACGTCATAACTCTCGAACGGGTTATCCGATTTTCATAAAATTTAAACTGTTAATAGAGATAATGTAAATAGAATTTGATTGTCGCGGACGATTTTTGATAAGTGAGGTTGTTTTGAGATATTGGGGAGAAAAGAAATACAATTTTTTGCCCATATCTTTTGAACGGTTTATCCGATCAATTCAAAATTTTGAATATGCCGTGATTATATTAATACTCATCGATAAGTATGACCATTTTTGACGCTAGGGTAAGTAATTAGAGTAAGAAATAGGGGTGTTGAGTGAGATTTTTTTTGGCGTGTGGGGTATCATTTGAAAGAGTATCGGCTGCAAATTTATAAAATATAGATTAAAATTTTTAATAGGGGTAGTTTTTGTAAGAAAGGGCGCGCCCCTTTCTTACAAAAACTACCCCTATTTATTTAGAAGATAAAATGCTTTATATAGTCTTGTAGGATATACTGTTAAAGGGGGTTGACTTCACAATTAACTTGTTTTTTATTTGCTGAATCCAACCCTGTATTAACATAAAGTTTTGCAAAAGGGGTGAATCAGATTACAGTCTTGAAAATGTGTGAAAACTAGAAATATCATTCGAATGGGGGTTGAGACTGCAGATTTCAAAATTAGTTTATTTTTGTCCTTAATAGAGATAGTTTTTAGAGGTGAAGGGGCAAAAGATGATCATTAGCTCTTGTAAGATAAGAGAGGGTAATCGAAATCTCATGAAAACTGGTCTATTTATTTTTTGTAATTCACTCAAATTAAATAAATATTTAACAATAATTGTTAAACCAAGGGGATTAATAAAATCCAAGAATTACTTTTGCAAGGATGTCATGCAAGGGGTTGGACTGCGCATTTCTCATATCAACAGCAAATAATTTTCCACCAGAATGTGGAAAAAACTCGAAGGTTTGGCCATAAACACCACCCTTGGCAGACAGATTGGTGCGCACAGTTAACGTTTTGTATATACTAGAGAAAAGCTTTTGCCTTTTTGTTGAAGCCCACGGATGTGGTTATGTCAATTAGATTATTAAGGGTAGATTTTTGAGTCACGACTTTAAGGCAACGGTTTTGAGAGCACTTTTCAAAACAACATTAACCTATGTTTCATTTGAGTAAGGGGTGACATATTCACTTTCTGTTTTCAACCCACCTATACTTACTATGACGTAGGTACCTACAGTCGGTGGTTTGGTGCTTTGCTCACATTCTGGCTTTGCATACAATAAGAGCTAACTCAACAAGAGAGTGTCTCGAATACTCAGGTGAATTAAGAGAGATTGAGAAAATCAGTGCTTAAGTAAGGTGTAATGGAAGCAAACTTTGATCGTTTGCTAATTACGTTCTATTTGAGAAATAATCTCCGTGGATAAATAGGTACCTAACTCAAACCAGACATCACGATATCTCAGTTCGGGGCGAACTACTGGTTATATCAACTCAACTCTCATGGCTACTACTACCACAAGACGAGATCGCGGGGCATTAGGTTCATAGGTTTCATCCTGTCTTGCTATTTCATCTGTGTCATGTATATTATATTATTTAACTGATTTCGTTCAGCTGGCTTCTTTGCTGACTGCAATACTAGAGAGAGACGAGCAACGAGTAGTTGGTAGTTAAATGCTGGACGCAGCACAACACAACTGACTCGAGTTGTGTTGGACACAGCCGATTCAAATATTCTCTAGCTTGGTATAGCTAGATAATATTTGAATCGGTTAAATACTAATGGGACTAAGTCAGCCTTTTTCATGTATGATCATTTTGATACAGTTCAATTTGTTTTGCTAAGACCTATCGTAGGATTCAAGGAACAGATTAAGTCAGTAGGTATATTTAATTTTAACAGACAAAAAAAAGCACTACAATTCTTCGTTTAGGGACGAAATGGAATTACCGACTTATTTCTTTTCGTAACATCACGTAATCTGATGTCATTCGACAGCTGTCAAAAACAGCTGAAGGTAGAATTTGAAAACAAAATAAAAGCAAATTCTATATACCATGAAGATATGAAAGGCCCTGGGAAACATGCACATTCTTACTAAAATACATGGTCACACCCATGTTTTTTAGTAAGAATGTGCTTGGCCTTCATATCAGCTGATTTTCAAGTTATAGTAGGGCCGAAGGTGGAAGCCCACTTCAACCGGAATCCTCAATAAACTGAGGAACTGGCTATCCTACCTTTAATTAGGTAAGATGGTGGTAGGTGGACTTAAACAAAGTCCTACCACCAACCAAACCAAGCACAATATTGTACTCTCCCTGGGGATCGAATACGGAACATTTAGATCCGACACCGGTAGGCGAACCACTAGACCACGAGCCGGTTAACATTATTCTCAACTTCAAAGGAACTCCTCAAAACTGAAAGGCTGTGTCGCAACCAGGTATTTAATTGGGAATGATTTTAAAATAAATACATTTTATTTTAATACTACCTATGTATCTTTGCATACTTGCTTACTTGTTTGTGTTATGTATTTAATCACGAAACTTCTCGTACAAAAATATATCTATTAACACTACGGTATGCAATTATTAGGTACCTAGGTGCTTAAAATATATTACACCTAACTCACCAGCCACCTCACCTTTCTAAATCTCTCTCGTTACTCACTCTCATTCTATACAAAGCCAGAATGAGAACATACCGACCGCAGGTGGGCAGAATAGTTACAAAATGTGAATAAGTAAGACGCTTGTTACTACTATGAAAAGGTTGATATCTGTTTCTTGAAAAGTGCTCTCAAAATCACAAAAAGAAAAAAATATCTCACAGTCCTGACAATATTAAAAACCTTTCTAGCCTAAGATACCTTCTAGGATCCTAACTTGCTAAATACAATTATTATTACACTTGACAAAATTTGGGACAGCTAAACTATTTTGAGGTGAGTCCTCCCAGTAGGTATTTGACCTTTTTAATTCATCATCGGCCTTCAACACCTCGCCTCTCTGAGAAGTGTGGGTATGAAGCGAGCATTATCTCTAATTTCTGGTTTTTAGAATTGTGTACAGCAAACGGCTTAACCTTGAATTCAACGAAAACAATAGTACCTGTATAGTTGCGATCACAACTGCACACACGACTGCAATACTTTTTGATACCGTGGACGCCCAGGGCGGCCTACGTTGGTAACAGCGAGCCGCTGCCCTTCTTGAAGGTGTGATCATCGGGTGGCTTGACTACAGGGCTTGGAATAGTGGTATTTTTAAAAACCGGTTCGACTGAACTTGAAGTGATATCGGTACATCTTTGGTATCGATATAAATTATAACGTTATTTTTTGGAAGCGATATAGACTTAGTGTGTTATCGGTAATTTCATCGGTATTGGTACTGAAATATCGGTATTTGCAATATATAGTATATATAAATAGTATAGGTATATTTACCGATATTATGCACGTAAATTATTGGTATCAACAATTCAATTTTGTGCAAGCGAGATAGAAAGCTAATCAGGAATACTGTTGCGCCGCCGCCGTCAGTCGCGCTACGGTATATCGTGTTTGTAGTTTTAGTTTTGTAATAAATAGCTGCTGTTCCGTATAAACGCGCGTTGCTAGTCAAGTTGAATAGCAAGAGCCAACTCGCCACGCAAAAATGGCTGGGCCCATATTGCGAGTCAGCCGGCCAAGTAGCTGAAAACAGTCCGCTCCACAAGTAACAATTAATTTAAGAACTCATAGATAGAATATATATATAGAATAATAGGCTACTATTCTCCAATCTCCATAGCAGAGAGGTGAGCGAAGAAGCTCACGAGTGAGTGGCCGGTGGCCGCCATGTGCGGCAGTGCAGTGATCTGGTGAATTTGATAATGGATGGTTGTCAAAATGTCACAGTTTTAGTCACGTCAATGTCACGTTCATTTACACAACACACGTCATTTGACGTTTAAATATTTTATTCATTTTTCGTTTCATTTTCTTACGCGACGATGATCGCGGTGGTCTCGATAAAGTTGCTTGAAAATAATCCATGAGCAGTGGTATTGTGTGATTAGTGCATGTGCAGTTAACTTATTTATTAGCAGTGTCATAACTACGTCAAAATGTTTAGCTGGCTGAAGAAGGAAGGTGAAAAAACCGAAAGTATCGAAAATGTGGTGGAAGGGCTCAAAAGGATCTACAAGACGAAGCTGCTACCACTCGAACAACACTACCAGTTTCACGACTTCCACTCGCCGCAGCTCGAGGAGCCAGACTTCGATGCGAAACCCATGATTCTACTGGTCGGACAGTACTCTACCGGCAAAACTACATTCATCAAATATCTACTCGAAAGGGACTTTCCTGGTATTCGTATCGGTCCCGAGCCCACCACCGACAGATTCATTGCGGTTATGTTTGACGAAAAAGAGGGCGTAATTCCCGGAAACGCGCTAGTAGTCGACCCCAAAAAGCAGTTCCGACCTCTCAGTAAATTCGGAAACGCATTCCTCAACAGATTCCAGTGCTCGACGGTGGCTTCACCGGTACTGCGAGGTATCTCCATCGTAGACACGCCCGGGATCCTCTCGGGTGAGAAGCAGCGCGTAGACCGCGGGTATGATTTCACCGGTGTGCTGGAGTGGTTCGCGGAGCGCGTTGATAGGATCATCCTCTTGTTCGATGCTCACAAACTGGACATCTCGGACGAGTTTCGGCGCAGTATCGAGGCGTTGCGAGGACACGACGATAAGATCCGCATAGTTCTGAACAAAGCGGACATGATCGACCACCAACAGCTGATGAGGGTGTACGGTGCACTCATGTGGTCGCTCGGCAAAGTGTTGCAGACGCCTGAGGTGGCCCGTGTCTACATCGGCTCTTTCTGGGATCAGCCTCTCCGGTACGACGTCAACCGACGACTGTTTGAAGATGAAGAGCAGGACCTTTTCAAAGACATGCAGTCCCTTCCACGGAATGCAGCCCTGCGCAAGTTAAATGACCTCATCAAACGAGCGAGACTTGCAAAGGTACACGCCTACATAGTCAGCGAGTTGAGAAAAGACATGCCGTCAATGTTTGGCAAAGATGGCAAAAAGAAAGAACTGATTAAGAACCTCGGTCAAGTGTACGATAAAATCCAAAGAGAGATGCAAATTTCACCAGGAGACTTCCCCGATATCAAGAAGATGCAGGAATTGTTAGCAAACCACGACTTCACCAAGTTTAACCCCCTGAAGCCCAAGCTGCTGGAGGTGGTGGACCACATGCTGGCCAACGACATTGCCAAGCTCATGGACATGATCCCCCAGGAAGATGTCAACGTTGTCAGCGAACCACTCATCAAAGGTGAGTGCTTTGTTTGCTTACCTTACAAAATATTCTATGCAATCCCAAGGACCTGTAATGTGTGTGTGTGCCGTGTCCATCCTCTGTTTACTGCAGGTGTTGAAATAACTCTGGACCTTGTTGTACAGTGTGACACATGATTCTAACTTATCCTCCAAGGTTCTAAGTTCATTACCATAATTTAGGGTCACAAACTGAACAAATGAGATTCAGAATACCTTCTCTTATCTTAAAAGACATGATGATCCCCTTCTTCTTAATAACCACCCCATATAATGGCAAACCTTAATGACAATACAGGGGTGGTTTCAGCATATATTTTTTTATAAAATGGATATACTGGTGATTTAAGTAATTGTTAATGCAATCATAATTTTATACCTAGTATATTTTATATGACACAGCAGAGTGTGTCGTGAGTTTACTACAGTCTCAAGTTCTGTGATGTCATATATATAGATAACGCCAAGGGTACTGATACACATTTTTATCAAGTCATATGTGATACCAGAGTTTGGTAACAATTCTGCCAAAATACCTTGTTTTACCTGTAGCATCCGTGATATCATATGTGCTAATTATATTTACGTACCTACAATACAAGGAATTTATTAGGGGGAATGGTAACCATCCCACAAGGATATGAAAATATGTCAGTACTTACCTACCTATACACTAGTTACAGGCTTTTTATTAATTCTGTTGGTGTTTGTATGTTTTCTATGTTGATATGGTTTTGTTTTACCTTATCTAATTTGTCTGGTATGTACAAAATTACAGATTCAAAATTATTTCTTAGGTACTTGATCTTATCTTAACATTAAGGTTGCAAACATTGACTAGCACACTTATGTGTACATATTGACCTGAATAAGCATTGCTATCATTATCACATTGATATCTAGAACCAACAGTTGCTTGACTATTTATTATGCCATCACTATATTTAGAAAATCAAGTGTGACTTCATTCAACTGACACTGGTATGTAAAACTTCTTAGCTTCATTCTCTACACGACTGTGTCAGCCCAGAGCTGCTCCAACATTCTAAGTTCATCACTATCATTTCAGCCCATATAATCCCACTGCTGAACAAAGCATTTCTGGCAAGGACCACCTCATTCTTGCCCAGGCAAGCCTCGAGATCCGGGGCTGATCCTATGTTTATAAAAGAAAAACAGACCTGGGCGGGGATCATGAGCTGGCTCTATCCATCAACTCCACATGACATGTAATGTAATGTAAAAAGACTCCCGTTTCCGCATTTAGACTCCTAAGTGGTCCATTATGCGTGAGCAATGTCCGGCTAGTGTAGCCAGCCTAACTCCGACCAGAAGCTCAGAATATTTGTGGAGACTTCACAGGCTTCACAGAGTGACCTCGGGTTGTTGAGGGTTTCCTTGCTGTTACTCCCACACATTCCAGGACTATGTGGGCAGCTGATTCCTCTTCGGTTAGACACCCTCTGCATAGGGGGCTGTCCGTTGCTCCAATGGTGAACAAGTGTTTATTTTGTGGGCAGTGGCCCATTAGTGTCCCCACTATGATTCTGAGATCTTGTCTCTTAAGGTTTAGGAGTCGTCGTGTTCGTTTTGGTGAATAAGTCGGTAGCGCTGCTCTGGCATGTCAACATTCGGTAGAGTTGGTCCAGCATTTGGTGTGTAGGTCCTGGGTGTGAAGCCTTATCCATGTACGGATCTGTGAGAATGGCAGGGGGGACTCCACATGACATCCGGTGACAATGTACAAGAGCTCACCCATTTCAAATGAAAAACAAAATGATTTCATACCTCAGCCACCAAATTTTAGGTTAGCTATGCACTGCAAACATTTATTTTATTAGGAAAAATAAACAATTATGCTTAAACATATTAAATAAGTACAACATATTAGTTTATAACTAGGGTTATCGTAGACTTATTATAAGCATAACCCACAAGGTTTTTCTCAGGTTAATTATGTGCATATATTAAATTAACAGCTAGAGACAAAATTTCTAATAAAACCTGATAAAAATAATATCATAAATTACTTAGATAAATGATAGCTAGCTTTCTATTGTTGATTTTTTTTTTAAGTTGGTCCAGTAGGTACCTTAATTTTTGAGTCTATTCATACAAACTTTTTCTCATAATTATAAAAATAATAGTTTCAATTGCCGAGGTATGGTACTGTACTTAGTTACGTAGGTTTGGTACAGTAGGTACAGCTATATTATTTAACATTGCATTTAGTTATTTGCTGCTTATCACTGGTATTTGATAACTTAATTTTGAGTGTGTCGGAAAACGGTCTGAAAGATGATATCGATATAGGTATAGCGAGGAAGTGATTCAAGTGACTGATGTACCTACCCCATAGCGTATTCTCACATGATCACTATCATTATCCTTGTGAAGTAAAATTAATACCAAGTTGAAATTTCAAATTGGAACACTTGGTCTCTATATCATAGAACTAATAAAATCAGTTTACTACCAACGAAGAAGTAGACATACATATGTGATTGTCATTACTGGACATGCTATGTTAGTCCATTCCATTGTCGACAAATCACTAGCGAGGTTTCCAGCTCTCGTTGCGTCAGGCGTCAGGCGTCAGGCGTGCCGCAAGGGTCACTGCCTCACCTCTATTGTTGTCTCAATATTAATTTAGAAAATACAAATAAAGACCATGTTTATGTACAAGTATATGTTACTTGTACATAAACATAACAAACATAACGTCCTACAATTGCATTGAATTCAAAAGAGTCTGATGTTCCAATTGCTTCGTGATATCACTCAATGGTCTATGGTGTGGTTCTTCGAAATAGGAACGCGAATTTTTTTTGAACTATAGACATTGAGGATAAAGTTCGCGCAGAACACTGAGGGTCAAATCCTTCTGGACCCCTCGCATTTCGAAGAACCACACCTAAGACTTGAATAATATGACGAAGCAATTGGAACGCTCAGACTCTTTTGAATTGAATTGAAATTAAAATCAATTGTATCCTGTCGCCTCCTTACTGACTTGGCAAGTCGATGTCAATGTCAGTCAATGCACTTACCGCCGCGACGCCTACAAGATTTTTGTACCACAGAGTAAGGAGGAATTATTTCTGAGTGATGATTTTTGGCCAGACGGAATTGCCTTTCGCTGCCGCCGTGAATCTGAAAGGCGATTTTCTTGGACTATAAATAATTTACCTACAAATACGTACTTTTTTTTTTTAATTGATGATAGCCTAGCGTTTGACCAACAAATCACTTGAACAAGTGGCGATGTGGCCTAAGATGGAGCACGCTTGTCTGATAGGAAACCGGTACACTCCAACATTGTATTGGTGCGGAAAAACAGACAAGGAGTTCCATTCCTTACAAGTATGAATAATAAAGGTAGAGACAAATTGATGCATTCGGCATAATGGAACATCTACAAGTGCTGAAAATATATACGAAATTTCGAAACACCTTAATAAATTAAATGAAAACGGTAAGTTGTACCATAAAAATAGGTAGGACTAAAATAGAAAATCATGCAATTATTTATAAAAATAGTGTGCATACTTGTTCTCGTAAGAGTCTCCGTCACCGTTTCTCAGATCAGATGTCACCATGGGAAAAGTAGTGTTAACGATATTTAGTTGTTATCTTTGAGTGTCTCGTAGATGTAGTATGACCTGGCCTGGCTTTTTATTCTGTGGTCTGGCGACTGGCGGTGATGTGTTTGGGCCGGTTTGTATCTAGCGCTGTTGGTACACCAGCTATTTCTGTATGGACTGTGTTTCCAATATCTATAGGCATCTATTGAGAGTTTAGCGGAACGAATGCCGACTGTGGTTTTGGAAGTTTTGTTAATTTTACTATAACTTTTAAATTTAGCGCTCAATGGGGTATTCAAAAGCAGACTACACTACATACTAATACAGAGGTGTCGGTAACAGTGTCGCGAGTTCAATGTTTTTTTCTCAAAAAATGTCAACGCGCTTAAATAAGTTTTCACTTCAAAAATGTGCTCGCTATCGCTAGTAGGTAGGTTCGTGATTTATCTTTTGTTATCTTCAGCAATAGTGTGTAGCTATTATTTATCCTAATTTTGTAGGCTTTGTTGGTAATGTAACAAGTACATGTATGAATGATGTCATAGGATAAGACGTGCAACATTTTGTACCGTAGTAGGTACTTACTTACTTATAACATGTGCTATTGTAATTTTAACTAGACCCCATTCACATGTGCCATCTCATTAGCCAATAAATCCTCTACATCCAAAGGTTGTCTGGAAGAAATAGCTTCTAGATGAGACAGCCCATTGTATATACACCTAAGTACCTACCTATACATGTTATGTGAATGTTAAAGGAATAAGTACGCGGAATAAAAACGAATTCCTTTTGAGAGCAACCGGTAATTATACATATAGATACCTATGTAAATTAACTGTATACCTTGGATAACTGAAATATAATATTAAAGTTATCCAGTTTTATGTAAAGGGCCGTATCGTACCATACCTGATCTGAATCCCCGCTCCCCATTCCCCGTGATCCACGCTCCACGATCACCTGGTGTCGTGTCGTGTCCTCGTCGTACGTACGTATGTCACGTGTTGTGCTGTACCGGGATACGATACGATACGATCGTAGACTCGATCATACATACAATACAATACAGAGGACAACGCGAACGTATATATTATATAACGTTATCGCATCGCATCGCAGGCCGGCGGCGGCGGCGGCGGTATTGTTTCCACGTAATTGTTGTGAAGGTGAAAATTACGAAATAATCACAATCGCTGAGACCTCATTGTAGTGTCGAAATTGACGCGAGCTCTGATTCTATCACACGTTGCACTCACAAAATGAGGTGTAGGTATTCAGTAGGTAGGTACTTTCTGACAAGCAAGGTAGGTATGCTTGTTATGTTGCGATGGTTTCTTTCCTCGACAAAGTAATGGCCTGACTTTTATGATGGCAAATTCTACTTCGAAGGCGACTTTGATTTTGTTTTGTGTTTCCTTACTCATTGATAATCATGAATATGAATAAACATTTGCTAGGAGTAAGAGTACCTACTTGGACCAGTGCGTCATACATTCCATTCAAGTAATATAAGTATACATATATATATGAAACATTCCGTCAACTTTACAGTAGAGCATAGATAGCCTCTTTCCTAACTATCCAATGTAACTTGTGATCGAATAGTTACACCATGTTAAGTGACTTTTACAACGTAGGTACCTTACCTTATTGAAATGACTCTGAAATGAATAATTATTGGATACATGAATGAGTGTACATTTCGCAGTACAGTTTGTTTATCAGTGGACTGGAGTAGGGGGCAGTGCTGTGTGTGTGTGTGTGTGTGTGTACGTCACGTGACGTGACTCACCGATAATGGCCACACCTGCAGAGCGACCTTGTCGTGGTGGTGGTGGTGGTGGTGGTAGTAAGGCTGTGTGGTGCAGTCTACTCGCATCGCAGTGTGGTTAGGTACGTACCTATTGATGTGTACGGATACGGAATGCCGGTTGGTTGGTAATCGGACAATGTTCATGCTCTGGAGTCAACGCTTCCAGTAATTAATTCACTCACTCGTTGTTATTGTACACAACGATACTTTGCCACTTTAACTCGATGGGTGCTGTAAAACACTCACGGTGTGTTTTACATAGAGAGCGAGACGAGCAGCACCCAACGAGTTAATCTGACAGATCTGTTATAGACAACAGGCCAAAGCCAATGGTATCTCCCATCGGCTATTCTCAGGGACAACCATCTCCGGAGCCCTCCATTTGTTACAAACATTGTTGCCTTATTTTAAAAATATACAACCGTCTTTTATTTTTTTAAATAAGCCTAAACTTCACAAATTCAGAACTTCTATGCCAATTTTCCCTCTAATTTGTCCCCTATAAGTTCGTTGTAAACACGTAGCTTTTAATATTGCCTTCCTTTATACTGTAATATACACTCGTGAGCAAAAAAATCGACTCAGGCGACACACCTGCACTCGCAAGTCACTGGCAAAAAAACTGAACGCGAAAATACTTTTTTCTTAATAATATCTTAAAGCTGATAATATTAGCTTCAAAATGATATAAAATATTGTAATGTTTCTTGCTCGCACAACCCAACAATACGATGTGATCGGTAACCACCCTTTTTACGCTTGTTTACAAGTGTATATTAAGGGTTACTGCCCCCTATAAAAGGTTATCTATCTGACCCACCCTTATCAGTTAGCCGTCAAACTTCAACCGATACACATCTCCGTTATCAACAAGCAAAAATTCTACCTGATAATGGACAACAAGTGATGAAGCTGCTCAAGCGGTCACCCTATTGCGACAAGGCCAGAGTCAGCGTGAAGTGGCACGTGCGCTGAACATGAGCCAGTCTGCTGTTTCCAGAGTTTACCGTCGTTACCAAGAGACTGGTAACTTTAATCGAAGACGCGGTTCTCTAAGAAAAAAGTGCACATCGGAGAGAGATGACCGATTCATTGTAAGCACATCGCTGAGAAATCGGGCCCTCACTGGCGTTCAAGTCCAACAAGAGCTCAGAGAAACGCGAGGAGTGGCTGTGAGTGGCTGGACAGTCAGAAGACGACTTAAGGCAGCTAACCTTGAGCCAAAAAGGCCAGCTACTGGCCCCAAAGAAAGATTCGCGCAGTGCTGCATCAAAAAAAATGTGGCTTTTGGAGGAGGTTCCTGGATGGTGTGGGAGGGAACACTAAATATTGATAAGTTAATTAAAATTAAATTAATATTTTGACGAATTTAAGCTTTACTGTTAATTATCACCTGTTTTTCATTGTTTAAGACTCCTTCTCATTTAATATTTTTTCTTTACCAAAAAAAATATTTTTAAACAACAACGCAGACCACTCATTTTAAAGCTAAAACTAACAGCTTTGATAAGTTAAAATCAGAAATAGAATGAAAGCTTCAGATTTTTTGCTAGAGACTTTTAACCACGAGCGTGCGTCCGGAGTCGATTTTTTTGCTCACGAGTGTAGTACCAAGTTTTCTTTGAATGAGAATTGGTTTATTAATAATCAAATAAATTTATAAAGTACCTATGTATGACAAAGGGTTTTGTATCTTTTTTTTTTGTATTATATTGTATATTTTGTTTTGCGTAGGGACCGAATCCAAGAGGACCAAGAGGTCCTCTTGGATTCGTTACATTTCTGTGGAGAAGCGGCATAACAGAGCCTTGTCTATAAACTTAGTTGGTAAATCTGGTACACAAGTGATAATAATAATAAATAAGCATTTCAACACAACGATAGCACAAAAATAATAATTTTCATAATGTATCAATAAAACAAAATCAAATAAACAAAAAAAAGTAGGTAAGGTAGCTGCAAATCTAGCAGAAATTCACTGAACTGTGATCTAACGACATATGTTTCCGGTAAATACTTTGTACGTTTTGGTGGCTCAATATGGCTCGCAGCCACATCGAGCCCAACTTCCAGCTTATTCTTGTCATTTCTTTCGATTTCAGATTTACTCATTTCGTCATATTTGGTCATCTTGCAGGATACTGTTGATACATTTTCATCCGCTTCCTCCACATTATTCCCAATATTACCAGATTTTGTAGTGTTGCCATCGTGCACAATTGTTAAATTACTTTTATTAACACTATTCTCGCAAGCGTTCACTATATAGTTTGCGATCGTATAATTCATTGTTTTCCTACTGCTCTTCCTTAATCTGCTTTCATCATTAAAATCGATGATGTCCATATTTTTGTAAACTGATGCCATCGAGTATAATTACACATAACGTTCTTTACACATTACGTACGAACGAGTAATGTAATGTTATTATCAAAGTAGGAGTTTGATATATCTACATTTCTCAGTGCAGTAGGAGACTCAGTACATTACTGTCTCCGTGCTTCTACCGGTAGGAGCACCGAGTGTTCGATACGACTCTCGTCAAGTATCGTGAACAGACACCCAATAGCTATTCTTTGCATTCATCTCACCTGGTGTCATGTCAAGTTATGATAAGGATATAAGTTCATCCGGAATCCTCAAGGAATTGGCTTCTGCTACCTTCGATTAAATCCCGGAACACGACAATTTAGAACGGTTGCTAGGGCGACAGAATTAGGTAAGGTGGTGGTAGCTAGCCAGGCGGCCAGACTTGAACAAAGTCCTACCACCAACCAAACCAAGCATAATATTGTACTTCCCCAAGGGATCGAAACCGAGACCTCTAAATCTGACATCGGTGGCGAACCACTAGACTACAGAGGCGGTAAAAAAGTTCCCGTACTCATTTAAAAGGGAAAAGTAAATTGTAATAAAGCTGTACCAAAATGGGGACGATCAGTGTAAATAAGTTTTAAGAGAATCACCGTAAGGAGAGACAACCTCACCGAGGTTGTGGAAACGTCCGAGCACTCGTGTCTGCTTCCTATTCCGAAGAGGAGCCAATGGAACAGTCTGACAGTTGTGCTTGTTTTTGTGTCTAAGGTATTTCAGAGATGAGCGTTTCTTCTGAAATATCTCTAATTATTCTTGCACAACTTCTAGAGGAGTACTGCTGACCACGATCGGCTCTGGGGTAAATGATTTTTGTTTATTCCCAGCTCGACTTAGCGAGTAGCATCAGATCGTCTGCTCAACTTGTGTTGCAGTTCCTGCATGCATTATAACGATGTCGTCTGCGAATCGTAGCGTGACGTATATTGCCAACGGCTGACCCCGCGCAGTTGCACTTGCGCCATTTATCACGATCACATTTTATGCCCAGCCCAGTGTGGTGTTATGGCAAATGTTTCTTATACAATTGAAAATGTAATTGAATGTGGAGAGTATACTCGTAGTGCGACGCTACAAAGCCGATGAGCTATAACAGTATAACCCCCACACAACAATGTAAAATGTTTTTGCAAAATCAATGTAACACCTCTAGGTCTATTAGCTTGATCACGTAGGTACCTAACTCACATTACATTAACACCCGCTCGTACATGTCCTCGGCTCGTACTGATGAAAAGTACCTTCTCTTTAACTATGTAAAAATACCTGGAGTACTTAAACCATAAACACCGCATCTGGCACAAAAGGAATTAAAACTGACCCACTGTAATACAAATAAGTACTCAAGAAGTAGCTTCTACCCATCTCCTGGTATAATCTCTTCGTTGCCGCTTACAACATCCACGGATGGACCATTTTCCTTTCCGGGATATCCGAGTACCTTACATCAACACAAAGATCACCGATCCGCTTGCCAAGCACGGTAACTACAGTAAATTGTATAGAACTCCTTTGGTGGACGCTCATGTCGTGTTATGAGATGCGGTGGATATATTTTTAGTTCATGATATCTTTTGAAAAATTAACCAACCCGAGGTTCTTGCCTTTCTCCTTGTGTGCTGGTCGCGATTCCGAACAGGCGGTACATTTGACGTTTCGAAATGATCCTAAAAATCTTAATGAATAAAAATATTTGACTTTGGCTTTGACTTTTGAATGAAATGTGATTTGATACTTTATTTAAAAAGGTACTAAAATACAAAAAACCTTGAATACGAAGTGATTTATTTATATGAGGACTACACCACGTTAATTGTACCTTGCTAATTTTAAGCACAAAAAACGTTCTGTGGTTTCTATTAACTTTTTAAGCATAAAATAGTAACAATGACGTAAACTATAACAATTGGGCATTATATATTTGGGAGGTTCTGCAGATATGATGTGTTCTCTCCGACGTGTACGTTGACATTACTTTGTTTTATCATCAATCGTTTTCGCAGCGCCACGATGTAATTAATTTTATCGGTCATTTTCCTTCACCTTGGGTTCCATAATTATAATTTTTGTAAGGATCCCTAATATAGCCTACGTTATTAAGTGATACTTTAGCATTTTACTGGTGAAAGAATTGCTCAGGCATCTAAATCCAGTGCTGACTCTACGTAAATATAAAAACAGGTCTCGCTACTGATCATGAGCAGCCTCTATTCATCACCTCCTCGCGGTCTCAGCACAGCTCCCGGTGAGATCGCGAACGATTGGTCTGCTAAGTGTGGTGTTTATCGCCGTCTTCATACCCAGGTTAGGAGCTCACCCATTTCAAATGAAAAAATGAAAAAAAATATTAAAATGAATCCGCAAACTCTGGCGACGACGACGGCGGCGGCGGCGTTGACCTAGTTTGGCCGCATCTTGAAATCACATTCCTTGATATTAGGAGCTTGCTATAAATGCGCTCTCTAACCTTGATTGTGCCTATCTATCAATACGAGGAACTTCCCTTTGTCCCGTCGTATAAGGCTTCTTTTGCGGTGGTTCTTCTCCTTCGCCCACCTCTTCTCCTGCGTCTGGGGATAGAGCTTATAAGCAAGAGATAAAGATATCTCTTTCAGCCTTTTCCTTTTGGTGCATTACTTGGTCGTAACTCCAACAACGCGTTCCGTGACCTCTTGCAGTGCACCATGTTGTGGACAGTGGTCGGTATCGTGACGTCTCCTCCAGTTACATCGCTGAACCCTCGACGTGCTTCGGTTCATGCAGGACACTCTTCGAGAGTGTATTGAGCTGTATCCTCGGGGCGATCGCCACAATGTGTGTAAATGTTGCCTCTCCCCCGATCCGGTGCAGGCACTTCCCGCGACATCCGTGTCCGGAAAGACCTGCGCCATCCGGAAGCCGTTGTTGAAGGACTGGACCTCGATTATTTGACAGCCGACGATCGGTCGTTCAGGTTTTTCTTTCCATGTTTGTGTTAAAATCTCCTGGAGCTCGGTTCCATGTCGGCTCGGTCGAGATCGAGGCTAACCTACCAAACCAACGTCGGTTTTAGGGACCATAAAAATACAGTACTTTAGCATGTCTTAATTTATAAAATAAAAAAAGGCATAAACGCTTGATCACAATACAGACAGGACATTGCTGGAACTAGGAACAGACTCAAAGAAACTCAAACTTGTAATTGTAACCAGGTGAGACGAAGACCAAGCTCTACCCCGTAGTAAAAATAATGGTGTGATGGCATTAACACTCGAACGGATACACGCACGAATGGAAAATTTAAACATCCATTTATACCGTCTCTGCGGTCTGGTGGTTCAACCCATCGATTTCAGATCCAGAGGTCCCGGGTTCGATCCCCAGGGGGAGTATAATATTGTGCTTGGTTTGGTTGGTGGTAGAACATTGCTTAAGTCCACCTGGCTAGCTACCACCATCTTAACTAATTCTGTCGCCATAAATGGCATTTATAGAGGTAAGATAGCCAGTTCCTCAGTTTGTTGAGGATTCCGGGTGAAGTGCGCCTCCACCTTCGGCCTTCTCTTAATTAATTGCAGATATTATAAGTACCTACTTATATTTATAAAACTAGGTTCGTTTTTGAGAAATAGGGGTGTCATAACACATAACAAGTGACATAAGAACTATGTCTTGTGAGGTGTCATTTGAAAGAGTGACAACTTCACATTTCAAATAAAGTTATTAAACTTTTTAATATGGGTGGATTTAGTAACATGGGAGCGCGTTAAGAGGGTTGATTATTTTTGTTGTGAAACCACCCCTGTATTAACATTAAGAGTTGCAAAGGGGGTAAATCAGATTTGAAGTCTTGTGAAATGTTATATGACAGGGATTTCAAAATAAGTTATTTTTGTCCTTAATAAACCACTCCTGGTTTTCAAGCTACCTTTATCTTTTTCTTGTTGCAAAGGAAAATCATAATGTCTTGCAAGATAGTGACGTGAGGGTATTTGGCTTCTTATTTAAATGAAAACTGGTATATTTATTTATATCACTTCTCATAATCTCAGATCAAGTGAAAAAATGTAGATAGATTATACGTTATAAGAAACTGTATTCATTTTTCGTAGGTTGTGTGAGTCAGCCAGTATTGCCGATTTATAAAAATATGTGGGATGGGGTAAATCGACTATTGAAAACAATTATTAGTGTGAAGTCATTTTCAGCCACCAAACAAAGTAACGGACACACTTTCATACTCGTAGTATAAAGTCAACAACATTTGTAGGTTCGAGGGTCGTTCCTCAGTCATTTTAAACATTTCCCTTTTTGGTCTCCACGACGACGGCTCATTTTATAAATAGGCTCTAGGATTTATACGTAATAAGAATAGCGAGTACTGACATATATCGTCATATTATCAGCATATTAAAAAAAAAAAAAAGATTATAAAAAAAAAGTTGGCAACACTCACGTCACCGCTTTGGTTTGATGACATTGAGGTTTTATGTTAGATTTGTTACAATAGTTATTTGTTATACAAGAGTGCAAAGTTGCTTTTTAACCGCGTGTTCAATTTTGATGACCGAGTAAGCGAAGGAATCAAAAGAGCACGAGTTGAAAAATCTTTGCACTCGAGTGCAACACGTAACTATTCATTCCACCTCAGCGAGGAAATGACTAAATGCAAAAAAAAACGTTTACAATCACAAGATAGGTACTTTTATTTCAGTTTAGGTATTAACTACTACATTATGACAGGTAAGTATTACAGAATAATTTTTAAATTATAACAAAATAATACTAAGGTATAATTAAGAAAATTTGAAAGTAACGTTGCTATAGTTATTTAAATTTAGTGTAATATCTTTGTTTGGTACTGTAATATTGGTGTTAGTCACTTGTGTACTGTTTTTCGGTAAACTATCTGTCATACTTAATAGTTGTACCGATTCATCGGATTCCCTTGGCGTAAATGTTGGCATGAGAGGGCGATGGTTAGGTGTTTAGTAATGGCTCATTTTTGATGTAGAAGGGCCAGTCCAAGGATCTGACTGAAGCTCTTTCAGTGTAATGGCTCCTACGATGCCTTTACAAGTAATACACCAAGAAGGTTCCGATTTCGAGTTTTTAACAAATTAGAAAAGGTTGTATGATGAATTCGGCACCATGGAGGTAGAAGTAAATAGGTTTATTGATATTTTGAATTCACAAACTTAGTGCACACGATGTTCTAAATTCAATTTTACTTTAACCTCTAGCGGATAAAAACGGCTTTTGCACTCAGATATCGAATAGTAAAAATAATCTTTCCGAGATGGTGGGATGAAAAAAATATGATTTCATAAGTACTTACAAAAGAAACGATATCCCTTTCACCTTTTTATTCACATGAGGGTTATTTTTGGATCATTTTACTATGCAAGACTGCTTTGGCATATTTACTGCACGACACTCCGAGCCAAACTGGCGAAAATGAGCTTGGCTTTTATGCATGCTTGTGCGTGAGTGCGTGTATTTACGAGTACAAAAGGAGCCGGATTTTTTGGCTTCACTGCTAACAAAGACGGTAATACATTTACCTTTTTTTGTTGATCTGAGCTCATAATAGAGTTACTAAGCCAAGGGTGTCAATAAGGTCCAAGAATTACTATTGGGATGTCATGCAAGCGGTTTGACTGCGCCCATTCCACATCAACAGGCCGTTTCCGTCAACCACAATGTAGAAAGAACTTCCTTCAAAACTGTAAGGTTTGGAAGCCTGATAGGTATAGATACAGACCTACCACGCTTGGCAGGCAGATCGGTGTTCACAGTTAAAGTATTGTTTATACACAAATTGGAAGCCGCTGCCTTTTTGATGTAATTTACGACATCCGTGGGCTGGAGAGATATTTTGTTGAACCACGACTACTAAGGCAACAGTTTTGAGAGCACCCAAAAATATGATATCAACCTATTATCATTAGATAAGAGGTGACTTATTCTCTTGTTGTATTCTGCCCACCCATTGTGACGCACTGTGTGTGACTGTGACGCTGCGTTGTTACGGTGCTTTTCTCTCATTCTGGCGTTGGCTGTTTGTTACATAGACTGAGAGAGGCTTCGAACAATTATTTGATTGAAGAGATAAAAACTATGCTTAGATTACGGTGTATAGAAAGCTCACTCTTGTCATAGACATATAAATAACAATATTTTTGAGAAATAATGTTCGTGGTTATCGTGGAATAGCTAACACAAAGCAGACATCACGAGATCTCAGTTCGGGGCAAACTACTAGTTGGTATGGGTAGGTACTAGGTATCCTTATGTCCCATGTAGGTACGCCACATACCTATCCTCAGAATCATAGTACCTAAGCAATATCATATAATAATGTCACCATCGAGCATCGTCACCGTTGACGAGTCAGCAGTTAGGTCACGTTCCGCGTGACTCGCGATTCTGTCGCGATCGCGATCCCCTATACGTGTACCTTACCGTTACCTGCGTACTGTGTCTTTTGAAACTAATTTCATTATTTGGTTTGTAAGTTATTGTACTAGAAGCTTATTATACATTGGGCAGTTTCATCTCATTACAATTAAAACAGAAAAATTTAGTTCATAAAATGGAAGTTGTCACAACTCAACTAATGTAGGTACTGTTTTGACGTTCCAGAAGAACAATTCACAAAATGTTATTATTAATGAGCAATTTAGAGATTATAGTAATGTAAAAGTAATACCTAGTAATAGATTAGCGTGTTCGTGATTATGTAACACCAGAAACGCACAGACACGATATAACGCACAGACACGATATGAAACATCCGATTACGGTGCGCGCCGCCGCCGCCGGTTTATACAACGGTGAAGACAGAATCACACAGAATCATCAAAATCCTGGGCACACTCCGAGACTCACGATCAAGCTATCGGGCCATGCTTTGTCACGATACTACACCGATAAGCCTCTTGGCCCGCGTTCCACTGAGTCTAGTGTGGCAAGTTGGTATTCGGTTGTACCATCCTAAAGGTGGCACCAATACACCATACAGCAACGGATTTGAGCATTGAATCAAATCAAGTCAAAACCAGTCCTAGGTGTGCATGTGTAGTATCGCATAACCTTAGAATGCCCAGCTTCTTGGCCGCAGCAGTTGAGCTTTAGACTATAATAGTGGTGCTAAAGTTAAAGTAGGTTGTCAATTCTGTCTTGCCACAGAAGTTCGAGGCGGTTGGTATCTGTGAGTGCTACCAGGAAACGGGCACCAGTCATCTAGCTAATACCTAACTAGATGTCGGTAGGTTACCACAAGTGCTCAAAAATAGAACGCGCTATCAATGTGATTTGGTTGGTAAGTGATTCGAGGCAGCTCACTCGAACAACCTAGACTTGTATAAATATCGCGTTCGCATTTTAAAATTTAATTTAATGCACATCAGAGTTCTATGTTGAGTGTTATTAAAATGTATCGAATATTCGAATCAGACGATGCTGTTGTTCGAATATTCGATCGCATTGAATATTCAAATATTGGGTTGAATTAAAAAAAATTACACTCGAGGATTCACCTCGTGCATCTTATGAGGATCACTAACTAGGGAGTAGTCAGAGGCACGTCCAAACTTACTTTCGGCACATGCCCACGGTTTGCAAGTTGCTAGTATTCAATAAGAGACAGTTTACAAGCCCATTGCCGCTTAGCGGAATACTGGCCAAGCCATTGACACATGCCATTCGGACTTTTGGTCCTAGGAATATGCCGGTTTCAGCATGATATACCTTTACCGTCAGAGTATGTGTCAAATGCGCACTTCCAACTAAAACAAAAGTCCATTGGTTCACGACTGGATTTGTACCAGCAACCTCCGGATCGGAACGCGGGTCCATACCCACTTAGCCACAAATCTGTTTGCATTTAATATTCGAAATAATTATAATATTCGATTGCCAGCTCTACTACTAGCACTACTTAGTCGCTATTCGCTAATGCGGAAACGTTATTTAGGGCGCCTCGTCTCACTTGACCACTCGTGGCTTCCTACTTACTGTTGCCGTACCTATTGTTTACTTTATCAATCAATCCTTGTTTTTTGTTTTTTTTTATTTATTAATTTTAATTCAGAAAACAGCTGCAAAAAAAATCCTTAAAAACTTACTTAAAAATAGGTATTCACTATAATAGTAACATTGTACCTAATAATAAAAAATACGAACACTCATCCTACTTAAATTTATAAAAACTGAAATACAATGAAGCTGCTTAAGAAATAAAATATATATTATATTTCATTTACATATATACCTATGTCGTTTCAGCCAAATGCAATTACCTAACTAATAGTAGTACAAAGTTATTTTTGAAATTAAGTTTTCATTAATACATAATACTACTAGGACTAGGACTATCCTAGTAATACCTTTTTTTTTACTGTACGATGGGGAAGCGCTTGGCCTTCATCTCACCTGGTAACAAGTTAAGAGAGGCCGAAGGTGGAGGCGCACTTCACCCGGAATCCTCAACAAACTGAGGAACTGGCTATCTTACCTCTAAATGCCGGAACACAACAACTTTAGAATTGTTATTATGGCGACAGAATTAGGTAAGATGGTGGTAGCTAGCCAGGCGGACTTCAACAAAGTTACTTACCTATTCGTAGGAGTACCTTGTATAAATGTATACCACCATGACTTATATGATCCTCATAAAATACATGCTCTGAGAAGTGATCAGAGGATGTATTTTCCTTGAAGAGAAAACTATTCCTCTAGGTGGATCCTCCTCTGATCATGAATTTTACCGTGACTCTGTTATTAATTTTATTTTATGGCAAGGATCATAAAATCTTATACTTATCAAAAAGTTACAAAATAAATTAAATAAACTGAAATCAACGAGGAGACGCTAAAATAAGAAGGTACCTTCGTTAACTACTAAAACGTAACGCTTGCTGCGAACCTGCGATGGAGGGTCAGCCTATACATATACATTATATACATGTACATTAGGTACTCATCGTTATGTATCTACTACTACTACAGCAAGCCGTTAGAAATGGAGTCGCTTTCTTTTATTCAATTTATGACAACTTCCTCACTCTACAAAATGGCACCTACCTAATTCTAAGTAAGGTAATTGACTGAATTGTATTTTCTGTTGCAAAAAAGCCTTGCAATAAATAATCGATTGATTCAAGTCAAACGTATGTAAATGTCAAGCTTGACATTACATCCATTGAGGGGTTCGAACCGAAGTCCGCACCTCACCGATCCCACAGCATGCGTGGTATTGTAGAGCGTGGAAGTACAGTTGACGCAAGACGTCTGCACTGCATTGTAATTGTACAGTACAGTACAGCACAGCACAGCACAGCACGTACAGTACAGGCGTCATGTCATGCGTCAACTGTAGGTACTTTCACCTACTAGTACGCTCGCCACGGGACACAATCTCAATAATACTTTCCTGTTGTCTGCCGGCCGGTGAGCGGCGATTCATTTCCTCTATTAACTTATTCGAATGCTTTTTATATACCTACCTATGTACCTACTTCCAAGACGAGTAGTCAACTCGTGAAGACTTATTAGAATTGCTCTAATTATGATAAGTTGTGATTTCCTAGATCGTTAGTAATTGTACCGACCCGAAAGGAAGCAGGCTCGTGTTGCATCAGATATTCATTTGTCTACGTAATGATACCTAGGCTAGGTACCTATTCATTTGGTGCGCTTTCTCCTCGAGTCATACATACATGATAACGTGCAACGCACACAGTACGAGTCGAGTACACTTCACGGGGTACCTAACTCGGTAAACTGTATGCTTTGTTTGATATCAATCGGAATGTAGGTCGCTCTCCTACCCAGATACTAGACACGAGCTGCTCTACATTGTTCGTATGGTACGGCTATAGGTCGTACGTAGCTACTAGACACGAGCTGCTCTACATTGTTCGTATGGTACGGCTATTGGTCGTACGTAGCTACTAGACACGAGCTGCTCTACATTGTTCGTATGGTACGGCTATTGGTCGTACGTAACTACTAGACACGAGCTGCTCTACATTGTTCGTATGGTACGGCTATTGGTCGTACGTAGCTACTAGACACGAGCTGCTCTACATTGTTCGTATGGTACGGCTATTGGTCGTACGTAACTACTAGACACGAGCTGCTCTACATTGTTCGTATGGTACGGCTATTGGTCGTACGTAGCTACTAGACACGAGCTGCTCTACATTGTTCGTATGGTACGGCTATTGGTCGTACGTAGCTACTAGACACGAGCTGCTCTACATTGTTCGTATGGTACGGCTATTGGTCGTACGTAGCTACTAGACACGAGCTGCTCTACTTTGTTCGTATGGTACGGGTATTGGTCGTACGTAGCTACTAGACACGAGCTGTGTTAACTGCCGCTGTATGTGTATGCCTTGTTGTCATTAGTTCACGTCACGCACGACACGATTGATGATCCTCAGATACTTACGAGGCCACGATCAAAACAAACAGATGAACAACGAATCCCTTCAGAATATGAATGTCAGTATAAAAGCAGTCGCCGTGCTCTCCTGAAACTGTGGATGGGCTAAATAACTAAATAATCTAAATAATCCCATCATCACAGTGCGACCACAAACTTGATGGATCATTTGATTTATGTCTGATATAATAAGATTTGCGTACGGCAATGCAGTATCTCAGTCAGCACTCGAGTCCTGTCCTGAGTGCTTAGTAAGAGTTTTATACCTGCTCGAACGCGTTTGCATTTACGACGATTTGTATGAAAAATAATACCTATTCACCATTCACGGTGAGCAATCGCGAATCGATTGCGACTCGCACTAGTGAATTTTTTTATCATTATATTATCAACGGGGATGCCCTTAGGTATCCTTCATCTCACCTAGTGTCGAATGTTTTTTTTCAAAATTAAAGTTTTGATAAAGCCGAAGGTGGAGTCGCACTTCACACGGAATCCTCAACACTCTGAGGAACCGTCTATTTTACTTCTAAATTCCGGAACAACAATTTAGAATTGATGTTAATGGTGACCGACTTGATTGGTGGTAACTAGCACAAAGTCCTACCACCAACCGGTGCATGATATTGCACTCCTCTAAAGATCGAACCCGGATCTTTTGGATCTGACACCGGTGGGTGAACCACTAGACTAGACTAGACCACAGGGGCGGTCCATCATCATCTTCATCCGCAGCCACATTTCACCCTCGGTTGGGTAAAGGCCACAGACTCTCTATGGTTTGTGCCAGACTCACCCGGCTGCGGATGCGGCAACCGATGTTGCCGATACCGTCGGCCCATGTTGTTGCTGAACAACCGAAGATTCGACACCCGTTGTCTGGATACCATTCCGTCATCACCCCACCTCCACCTCCACCTCCACCTCCACCTCCACCTCGTGCGGTCTATAATGTATATCTGGTATGGCGGGATGGTTTGGTTGTGTTGTTGTCAACCAAATGTTGTACAGAAAAAAAAAACATCTGTGATGGAATGTGCCAGAGATGGTTATACTTTTTAATATTAAGACCGTGTTTTCGTTAACCATGAAGTTGAACACGTTTTTTCAACTTTCTAATATTTCAGAACATTTAAACGAATAGCGTTGAGTTAAGCATGGTGTGTTACCTGTCACAGTTACCGTTACCACTACTCCCACTAGTAACTAGTCATACTCATTGCATTGGTGGAGTTTATCAATAATAGTGAAGTGCACCTGCAATGCAACAGATATTTATCTCGTACATCCTGTAGCGGTGAAATAATTGTAAACATAACCAACCTACCCACCGACAGTTCACTTGCTGTAATTGTGAACTTGGGAAGTGGCTATTTGACCAATTCCAAGAGTTCCTTCAACGAATTGTCCAACCGTTGAAATGTCGCAAACCGAACGATCGCTAGTGTTCGTGTCGTGTAGGTACTCGACACGAACACTAGCGATCGTCGAAAACTAGCACCTTCTTGTGATGACCGACAAGTTATGTTCCTTCGTGTTGTCGTGTCGTGTCGTGATCGTGACGTGACGTGGCCACATCCGGGACGATCTGTATCCGATCCGACTCGACACGCGGGTCGGTCTGTGAATACATTGATTTGAACATGAACCCCCGGATACAACGAATACTATATTATAAATAAGCAAGTTATATGTTATAGGTAATATTGTTCAGGAAATATTTCGCATGTTTTAAATAATTAGCGATGACGCGACGACCACGACGCGACGCTACAAATGGTCACATTATCGATTAGCCGTAATACCTAGCTATTGTTATTGCTGCTACCAATACAAGGGCACGCTATTCCTACTCGACGACACTAACGAGTCTAGTACAAACAGTAGTAGGTACCTATCTACTGTAGGAAGTTTACTAGCGGCTGACTTAATACTATAGCAGTAGGTACCAATGGTAACGGAGCGACTGCCTTGGCTGCATTGATGAATAGTTGGTCCACATCCGTTGTGCGCACTTAGTGGGGGTTAATTGTGATCGCTGACTGGTCATTCATTGTTCGTGCATCCTGCGTGACATCATGTCTCTCAGCCACACCACACCGCACCGGGGTCCGTTCACCCACCGACCGGCATGCAGCGTCCCTCAATGAGCACCATTGTGCGCGCATTACCTACGATGTCGGCTTGCATCGCATCGAAATGGAACCGATTGTTCTCTCAGCGGTCGTTCGTTATGTCGTCGCTATCGATACAGGAGCAGGTGACCGAGTGAGAGCGAGTGCCGCTTGCTTTGTGTATCGATGCCGCTATCGGTACATATAGCCCGGCCCTAGGGCATTTGTTACAGCCAGCGTCCCGCTCACATGCTGAGTGCGACGGTTCGTAGCCTGTTCAACGGTAATATATCAAACGAAGGGTACCTACCTAACCTAGCCAAAACACCAATCAACCATGAATCATTTGTGTCGGCGGGTCCTATTCTGTATCGAGTGAAATCATTTGCTTGGACCCAGTGAGTCACGTCGGCAATCAGACATCATTCCAATCGTTCACTTATCGAGGCACGAAAACATTAAATTTGATAATTGAAATGGATAGCCACGCTTGCATCGATGCGTGCGGCGGCGGACGCAGACGTCGTCGTGTGCAGCTGTAGGTACTGTAGTAGGTAGGTACCAGCACAACACAACACCACACTACACAAGCGATGCTCTGCGACGGCCTGGTGCATGTGGGTGGCCCGGTCTGTTACTATACGAGTCTATACTACAGGCGTAATGCGTAATGCAATGCACCTGACGCTTATAAATTAAATCTGCAATTTCGTCTATATGTATACAATAAGTACAAATAGTTAAGTTGGACGAGTGTAAATAAACAATGTAACGTGTCAAGTTGTTTGGTAACGTTGATAACGGGTAACATAGCACGGCGATGGCTGCTACTGCTACTGCTACTGCTATTGATCAGTATGGGTGTGGTGTGGAGCGGGAGCGGGGCTGGCATCGCCCGCAGACGTGCTCCGAATGGGGCCGTCCCGCGTACCTCCGTGTCCTGAATGTACCGTCGTTATGGGATCATCGAGAGGTCGTAGCGCGGTATCGATAACCGACACGTTCCTGACGTATCTACTCCTAGAGCTCGGGCGGCGCACTTCTACCTAATTCGGAATTGCTTACTTTTTACCGGAGACGTGGTCCAGTCCAGACTAAACGGCGAGATTTCGATAATCTTGATCAATTGTATTCTATTTTATTTTTTTTATACAACTTGGAGACTGCTTTTAAGTGCATCTGTTGCTATAGGCAAGAGATACAAAGCTATTACTGCGTATGTCACATCCATCTACCACTGCATTGCGCCGCCTACTTTGCGCATAAAGGTGTTAGGCTGGTGGTAGGACTTTGTTGGTTGGTGGTAGGACTTCTAGGATAGGATAGATAGTCTGCTAGCTACCACCATCTTACCTAATTTTGTCGCCATAACAACAATTCTGAAATTGTTGTGTTCCGGCATTTAGAGGTAAGATAACCAGTTCCTCAGATTATTGAGGATTTTACCTTCGGCCTTATCATAACTTGAAAATGAGATGAGATGAAGGCCAAGCACCTCCCCGTCGCATGATAAAAAAAAGTCCCGAACCCGTGACCTCTGCATCTGACACCGGCGTGTGAACCACTAGGCCATAGAGGTCGTTTAATTAATAATTGAGTGATGTTACCTCGCGTGTTACGATCACAACGACAAGTAATGGGGGCTAGATGGCGCTGTGTAAAATTGATGTCCTGTAATATTTATTATTATATTTTTTTGTAATTGCTTTGAGCAATGATTCATTTAATGAATTTCGATGACAATGGTTGAACTGAAAGAGAGGTTGAAAGGCTCGGGTCAGAACCAGGAGTCGTCTTAGGAAGGTCGCTCGGCGGTCAGTTCAGCGTGCGTGGGCGGCGGCGGCGGCGGCGGCGGCGGCGCGGTGGCGCGGTGGCGCGGTGGCCGGACGCGCATCCTTCTCACGGCGAGGATGCAGGTATCCCGGACCTGGCAGATGATGCTTCTTCTCAAAATTGCATAACGTGACACTTCCTTGTCTTCCTAGGAATATATCTAAATCCATACCATACAATATTAGTCCCTGACTCGCTTATATTGTTGCGATTCCATTAGTCTGCACTTGCACCTTCCGAAACAAATGTCGTAGAACCTTGAAAGTGAACATTACTTTGTAAAATGTTATAATGTTGTTATAATAAATCATAAACAACATCAGCTCACACAATTTGGTATTAGTAACTCTTGCTCCGACTTTTATCATTTCTGATCGTGCCAATAAAAATAACTTGTGGGTAAATGACTACATAAATTCGCCTAGTCACTCAAAACCTACAGAAACCGATGCTGAAGAAAGAGTCGTGTTCGCGTGCTCCGCTGCCAGCACCACGTAATGTAATACTCGCACAGGCCTCGTCGAGTAATGCAAGTAATCAATTGACCATCGTCCGTTCCTCATCTGTCACGGAAACCACTTCCCGCGCTTTCACTGTCGGCGGCGGCGGCGCGCGATCCGCCGATCTAGATTATATGATACGAAGTCGGTGGGGCACAGAGCTCCACGTTAGCTGTTGCGGAACATTTCACTGGTCGATGAGTGTTTCGTGAGATGTGTAGCGTGTTGTAGTGTGACATGTCTGTCCAGTGACTCGCTGATCTCGCCATCAGCACCTGTGATCCTGCAAGCTCTAGCTTCCAACGGACTCGCGGCTCTACAGTAATCATGTTACTCATTTATGCAATCGCCGTAATCGCAGTCGGTGTCTGTGAAAGCAACTCAGCCTTGTTTCATAATTATTACAAAAAAAATCCTGTATTTTATCCAAAGTAATCGAAATCCTCTAAATGTATCGCATACGACACTCGCGGGCTCTGCCTATCTGGCACACAAATTGCACACTACAATGGAACCTGGGAATAGCATCATTCAACGTGGAGACAGAAACAGCAAACGGTCCACGTGATGTTGAATGCGACGAAGCCTTACTGCGTAGGTCACATCCACAAAGAACATGGCATGACCTACGGCTACGGTACAGTGCTGACGATCGCACCGCCGCGCCACCAAGGCGCACTAGGGATGATGCAGACGAGACGAATTGTACTCCACCTGAACCTGCCGGAGCGGTGCATCATTTTCTACTTGGGGTCTCACTATAATTATACAAATGAACAGTTGATTTATCGCACTATGGCTGTGATTACAATGCCGAGACGACCTACGCAACACGTATGTCGTCTCTATCGTTACTGCTAGGTACCTAGGTACCGTACGTACTTATACTTAGCGCTATATTTCAGATATTGCCTCGACTCAAATTCACCTCCAATATGCGCTTTGGTATGCATGCTCGTAAATATTTCCTTGACTCGAAAAGTTTAATCATTCAAAACAGCGCGATCATCTATTAATTCAAAGAAGGAGAATTACGTACTGTTTGTTATTTTGTTGTAAGATGGCTTTTGTTGACAGTAATTTTGATGATTTTATTAGCAATGAATACGATGGTGGTATGTATATCCATCGGAAAGATATAACGAGTTGCAGATAACTCTATGGAAGTATCGACGACGTGGAATTACCAGTACGGTGGGCTTCAGGAAAGTTACTTACGGTCGTGCACTTACTACCGCTACTGATTCAAAACAATAGTGGTATGGTCATAATGAATAAGGCGGTTTGCCTCTAACGCCTCTATTGCAACAGTGCTGATCGCTCTATCAATTTATACAACTCGTCATTTTCAACGTATGTGAAGTATACGTGAAGTTAATATGCACATGCTTCTGTGTTTCATGAAGTAGGTACGTAGTCAGGTACGTAGTTAGGTACGTTAGAGGTACGTCATTGGAACTCATTCTATAAACGTTCACTACAGAACTCATCACATTTTAAATAAATACAAATCTGGCATAATAAATGCTTAAGTATTTGGCAACATGGACAATGTTGCATTTGATACTTTTGTCTACCTGACTTTAACATAATTCATTGTCTAAGATATGGCGAATAAAAATAACCATAAACTACATATTGTTATGGATTTGACGTAATTTTAATAAACTTTTCGTGGAACTGATGTCGTCATACCACTCGACTCGACTATACCTCATTCGAGTCGAGGAGATCATACTGAAATGGTTTCACCTTTTCGCTTCAGACTGTTGAGGGTTCCGGGTGAAGTGCGTTTCTACTTGTTGACTAACTAGGTGAGATATAGGTGTCGTTATCAATTGGTACAGTGATGATTTCGGCCATGGGCCACGGTACGTGGAAATCCCCATCTCAGCGGAAAGTTATCATCTAATCTTCGTTATCTATAGCGCAGAGTAAATAATAGCTTTACGCCTATACTTATCAAAAGATCCCGGATGTGTTTGCAAGTTCCATGAGAGGCTTGTGTTGTGAGATCCGAATGAATAGTTTTACTAACTTACATGAACTCTGTACTGTATAGATAGGTTCACGTTGTTACGTGACGTACTAATAACTAGGTGCTTGAATAGACCAACATACAATTGTTGTTGTTTGTGTCCGACGCGACACGCGACGGTGTGAGACAGGCGTAGGTACTACTCACTAGTACACACACATTACGCACTAAATACAAAATATTGAAAGATTTATTGATAAAAAAATGTTATTATTGTCTTGAAGATTTGCTTTGCGACGAAACTATAAAAAAAATGATAATAAATATGTAGTAATGTAGGGAATTTTTCATACTTATATATTTTTCTATAATATTTTTCTTCTTTCACTTTTTTCCTGAATTCATGCTAAATTATGACTAATTGACTATGTACCTAAATGCAAATATGACTCATGTAATTAATATATTTTAAGTTTCCTTATGATTATAATAATAATGACCTCTCTTTTAAAAAAATTGCAATGCCCTAATAGGGTACATGGAGTCTGGAACACTTGCGCGAAAGACACATGCGCGAAAGACACTTGCGCGAAGGACATTTGCGCGAATAGACACTTGCGCGAAGAGATATTTGAGCGAAAGAAAACACCTGCGCGAAAAAATCATATAATTCTCCTAATATCTCTGGAAATAGAGGTCGTGGAGAGATGCGGATTTCACCTTTGTGTAGATGAGTTCTCCTCCTTTCTTTTAATACTTATAATTTATTTATACACTAACTCAGGACTTCCAGCAAGGTAACAAAAAGTTAGTTGCTGTTAGTTTTTCTAAAATTTTAAAATAAAGTAAAAAGTTGCAAAAACTTCCGCAGAAAGGGTACTACGACATTTTTTTATAGTATACTCAGAGTGCAAACATGCCGTGGAAAGTTAGCATAATCATAAATTGGTGTATTGGGTTAATATCGTCCAACTACATGTCTACTACCTGTACTCTCGAATATCTTTTAGAAAAAAACTTCAACTGAATTAATTTTACACAGGAGAATGAAATATTCTGTATGCTACGCGGGTCCATCGTAGAATTGGAGCACACTCTACGAAGCTCTACGACAATATATATTTATTTATATAGGGGGATGGGGGAGATAGGAGGAAGGGTGAATATATAAGTGAAACATATTAAAAGGAGGAGAACTCATCTACACAATGGTGAAATCAGCATCTCTCTACCATCTCTATTTCCAAAGATATTAGGAATTTTTGCGCGCAAATGTCTTTCGCGCAAGTGTCCTGATACCGGGTACATGTACAGTGCTTAATAATAGTATAATTAAGATCTTAATGTAACTTACATGTGGCAATAAATGTATTGAGTACTACACACAGTACACTATCGTCGTGATACATTACTTACAGAACAGAGCGCTTCCACCTTCTGCGTTATCCTTTAACCGAGTGGACTCACCGAGTGGACTCACCCACACCCACAGCCACAGCTCGGTGCGCTGGCTGCGCTGCTTGGTGTACGGTCGAGTGCGCTACTATAACTATAACGGCAGATGAGAGTGACTTTTTGCTGATTGAGTCCGCTGTTTGGTGAACCACTGACCTACATCGGACATCGCAACAATCACTATCCTTGGGCCAACAATAGATTAGTATCATCGAAAATGAGTGGACAATAATGAATGATCTCGATACTAAACAGTTTATCGATGAACCATGTCGACCTTGCCTGTGTCCATCGCGTGACGCTCAACTCAAAACCTCAACTGTTTATAATATCTGGTCCAAAAAAAGATGTTGAGTTGTTTACGGTGGTTCATTTAAAGTGCATCAGCGACATTGCTGTCATGGAAGGCACTAAAGTGAAACGAATAGCCGACCTCGACCTTGTTGAGACAGCAGCGGCCGCCTCGTTATCTCTACACCGGTACCTACTACTACTACTACTACTACTACTTGAGTGGAGTCAAGTGCAGGCTAATTATAAACTAATGAAGTACCGAGTAGTAGAGTAGCGGTAATCGCGCGTCATACCTTCTCCAATATATTATACTCGTATATAGGTAGGTACCTACCATAGAACTCGTAGTTCGCCTCGAACTCGAACTGATACCGCGCGATGACTGCCTTGCTAGAATAAAAGTGTTCTTTCATTACTCTTCACTCTGAGCACATTTTTGTTAATCTCTCTTTATTCACCAGTGAGTTAGTGTTCGAGAAGTTTCTCTCTCTCTCGTTACTATCTGTCATGCAATGCAAAACTAGAATGAGAGCAAAGTACCGAAGCACCGACCGTACGTCACAGTGGTATACCTACAAACAGCTACTCCATAAAAAAAGGCAGGTACAGTTACAAGGTGCCTCACATATCACATTCACATGTCATTGGTCATGGTCCGATATTACCGCCTTTTATTGTTAAACTTGTAGCGAGATAGCTGAGAAGGATTGAGATATATATCATAATCGTAATGGTCAACTCTTATTGATTTGTAATTTTTGAGACTGTGATGTGATCGCGCACCACACAATAGTTGTTGAGACTGTGATGTGATCGCACACCACACAATAGTTATTGAGAATGATGTGATAGCACACCACACAATAGTAGTTGAGGATGTGGTGTGATGGTACACCACACAATAGTTGTTGAGAATGTGGTGTGATGGCACACCACACAATAGTTGTTGAGAATGTGGTGTGATGGCACACCACATAATAGTTGTTGAGACTGTGATGTGATCGCGCACCACACAATAGTTGTTGAGACTGTGATGTGATCGCACACCACACAATAGTTATTGAGAATGATGTGATAGCACACCACACAATAGTAGTTGAGGATGTGGTGTGATGGTACACCACACAATAGTTGTTGAGAATGTGGTGTGATGGCACACCACACAATAGTTGTTGAGACTGTAATGTGATCGTACACCACACAAAAGTTGTTGAGAATGATGTGATAGCACACCACACAATAGTTGTTCAGACTGATGTGATGGCACACCTCCCAATAGTTGATGAGATTGTGATGTGATGGCACACCACACAAGAATTTTTGAGACTGTGATGTGATGGCACACCTCACAATAGTTGTTGAGACTGTGATGTGATGGCACACCTCACAATAGTTGTTGAGACTGTGATGTGATGGCACACCTCACAATAGTTGATGAGACTGTGATATGATCGCGCACCACACAATACTTGTTGAGACTGTGATGTGATGGCACACCACACAATATTTGATGAGACTGTGATGTGATGGCACACCTCACAATAGTTGTTGAGACTGGGATGTGATGGCACACCTCACAATAGTTGATGAGACTGTGATGTGATGGCACACCTCACAATAGTTGATGTGATTGTGATGTGATGGCACACCACACAATAGTTGTTGAGACTGTGATGTGATGGCACACCTCACAATAGTTGTTGAGACTGTGATGTGATGGCACACCTCACAATAGTTGTTGAGACTGTGATGTGATGGCACACCTCACAATAGTTGATGAGACTGTGATGTGATGGCACACCACACAATAGTTGATGAGACTGTGATGTGATGGCACACCACACAATAGAGTTAGATCTCCGAGTTAAGTTGGGTATCCGGAACTGTATGTGTTATGTATGTATGTGTCATGGCAATGCTTGTGACGGCATAACTCCAACGGATTATCTGATTTTAATTTTTCATTTGAAATTTAAGAGATAACGTAAATATAAATTGATTGTCGCGGGGTATTTTTGATAAGTGGGGTAGTTTTTGAGAAATTGGGGTGTTAAGTGAGATAAGGTTTTTAGCTTGTGTGGTGTCATTTGAAATAGTAAGTATCTACTGCACATTCATAAAATATTTATTGATCTTTTTAATAGGTTTTGTAACAAAGGGACTCGTTAAGAGGGCAAAGAGCTTGGTATGTCTTGTAAGATATACTGTTAAAGGGTTGACTCCACAATTAAATTGTTTTTTATTTGCTATAACCACCCTATTAAGGGTTTATATTTACATTAAGGTTTGCAATAAGGTTGAATTAAATTAGAGTCTTGAAAATGTTTGAAAACTTGTAATATCATTTGAAATGGGGTTGAGACTGCAGATTTCAAAATTAGTTTATTTTTGCCCTTTTTAAGGGTGGATTTTAAAGATTTAGGGGGAAAAAGATAAGAAAAACAAAAGATGATCATCAGGCCTTGAATACCGTATCTTATCTTAAGAGACGATATTCAAAATCTCATTAAAACTAGTCTATTCATTTATTGTAATTCACGCAATAGGTTTGCGAAACCAAGGATGTCGATAAAATCTAATAATTACTTTTAGGATGCAAGGGGTTTGATTGCGCATATCTCACATCAACACCACAATGTGGAAAAAAATCCTCTAAAACTGTAAGGTTTGGCCATGAACACCATCCTTGGCAGACAGATTGGTGCGCACAGTTGAAGTGTTGTTCACACTTTGCTGCTGCCTTTTTAGTGAAGCCCCTTGGTTGACTTTACGACATCCGTGGGCTGGAAGGGTAGATTTTTAAGTCACGACTACTATGGCAACGGCTTAGCATTGTTCAAAACGACATCAGCCTATGTTTTATGTTAGTCAGGGGTGACTTATTCACTTATCGTTTTCTACCCACGTACTATGACGTACCTACAGTAGGTGGTTTGGGGCTTTGCTTAGAATGAGATTAAAACTCCGGATAAAAAGAGATTGATAAAAAGAGTGCTGAGTTAGGTAAGTAAGGTGTGATGAAAGCACACTTTTATAGTTTGTTAATTACGTTCTATTTGAGAAATAATGTCTATGTTTATATACCTGACACAAAGCAGACATCACGAGATCTCGTTTCGTAGCGAAGTACTAGTGTTTAAACGTTTGTCACGTAATCAATAACTGGAATAAATTCTATGCTGTCTCTATTCACATGCACATCATTTATCTTTCCCATGGACATACATAGTAAATAGCTCGCCTGTGATTACTACATATATGTATTGTAACTAAATTAACTTTTTGCATAGTGTACACCAAATTTATTTAGTAAAAGTATGTTTAGCTGTGTAGTTGGTTTATACGTAGATCACGTACGTAGCTCCATGGTCATAGGTAGGTACGTCACGTCACGTCACGTCACATACCGTATCGATTGTTTTCTGAAGGCGCACGTTCTACTGCCGAAGCCGGCGTCGAGTCGTTGCGTCGCGTCGGTTATATATACATATAATACATATATATATATACATATCTATGAGCTATTTAGATAACATACGAGACGTGTTAAACAATAACATTTGCCTTTGAACTTGCTAACATACCTGAATTTGCAAAGTTGCCAAAACCAGATTTGTAGCTTTAAATATTTTTAGAGTTAAATATTACAGATTTAAATCATTTTGTTTTTACGGGTGTTTTCTTTTCCTTCGTTCCGGTGATTTTTATCTTGGAACTTGGGCAATCGGCTCAAAAAAAATTGTTGATCTTGAGAATCCTCACCTGAAACGATCTTGTCTCAATTCCAGGAGGTGCGTTCGAAGGCGTCGAAGACAAAGTGTCTCCGTTCGGGTACGGGCGCGGCGAGGGCGCCGACGCAGGTCACGGAGACCCCGACTGGATCTGCAGCAAGGAGAAGCCCGAATACGACCAGAAGTTCCAGTCGCTGAACCCCGTTGACGGGAAGGTCACCGGCGCCGGTACGCTCCCCACACCCACACCCACACGCACACACCCGCTCTCTCACGCGCTCGTTGTTGACATGACCCTGGAAGCATTGCTCTCTTCCTCACGGAACTGCTCGCAGCTGATCGAACTCTGCACGAACTTCTCTAACGAAGATCCGCAACAAAAAGATATGTTGATCCGAACGTTGTCGGCGGTCGCTCGGAACAGTAACGTGATCGCGCCGCTCCTGAGCCGCCGCCGCGCCTTTGACGCTGACGATACGATGTCGTCCGTTTCTATTCACAGCCTGTCCACCGTGGACTCTCCGGCGTCCGAGGACGCCGCTCGCGATATATACATGCCACGATCTAAACTTATCACTCAAAGTTTCGAATCACAGTTTGATCGTCCTCATTTCTTTGAGGAATCCGAATCTAGCTCGGATGCAGCCGACGGACAAACTCCAGAAAGTGACGTAACGCCAGAACGAACCAGCTCCATCCTCCAGATATTGAATGCTGTAAAGTTGAATGTCCTCGTTTTGCTTAATATTGTGGTATTCGTGATAGTGTCGGAGGTGCTGTTCAAACTGGTGGTGTTCGCTGTGACCGGGCAGCATTCGGTAACGTTTGCGGTGGCGCGGCGCCCGCACACGTGGGCGGAGAGTGTCTTCGGCCCGCGCGAGGACCTCGTCACCATTCGCTCGCTGGTGGACCTGTTCCATCGTCCTAACGTGGTTCACATTCTCAAGTATTGTCTCGGATATCTTGAAAGTGATGTCTAGAGCGGGGGTTTCACCTTGCAGGATGCAGGCTTTTAGGTTGGAACGACGTATACGCGCATTGGCCGTCGTAATTTTTTGTGGTTTGTGGGACTGTTTCGCTTTTAATACCTAGTCACAAATGTTTCTACTTATGATTAACTACTAGCTATTTTAAGAAAAACCTAAAGATCAGATCTGTCAGAGACCTGAATGGAAGTATATTGAATGGTGAAGAATGCCTGCTAAAGCGTTGGAATAGTGGTAGGAGTAGTGTAGGTATATACATCGGACACAGAGAGAGAGGGAGAGGGGAGAAAGGACCGATTACCGTCGAGGAAAATTAAAGACAAACTCTTTCGTGGAATTTATATTAACAAAAAATATTAGGGAATGTAACGAAAGGAAATAACGTCGGTATTCTTTTACACCAACACCCCCTGAGATAATTATCAAGCTAGCCGACGGACGTTAATTTAAGATATTTAATAAATAGATTTCTTTTTTAGGTTCTATTTTAAACTATTTTTTTTAAATAGTGGTCAGTGTCATTTTGCAGACAGTGGTCTTTTGTAAATACAAATATGCATTAAGTACCTATATAATATTCTATGCTAATTATGACCCAAAAAACGAAATAAAACAACAAGTTAACAATTAATTTTCATAGACTTTTCCCACCCGTATTACCCGTGTACATCAGTAATGACGTACATTCTGCCTCATTTAAAAAAAAGTAACTTTTCGAGCAGGTAGGTATAGCATAAAGAGTGATTTGTAAATAAGTTTGAAAGGGATAATGAAACTGGTCGAATATGTATTGATGTAAGATTGTGAAAGCTATTCTATTGTATAACAGTAAGACATCGAGAGAGTCTGCATCCGCACTGCACCGTGCAGGCTATCACAGGATCAGTGTCTCTGTAGTGACACAGAGACACTGAACTCTTCACATCGTGTCGGAGAGAGCCAGCTTATACTCGTAGCTCAGTTGGTAGTAGCTCTGCCATCTGCGTTGTAGGTTGTGGGTTCGATTCCCACGCAGTACAAACAATTATGTGATAAATGTAAATGTTTGTTCTGGGTTTGGATGTTGTATAGTATGATAAGTATGTATTTACCATAAAAACGTAGATAAGTATTATATCGGAAATGTAGTTCCCATATTACAAGCGTGACTGAGTTTGGGGCTAGATAGCGCTGTGTGAAAGTAATGTCCTGTAATATAACAACGGTCAAGTGCCGACAACATACAGGGAACACACGCTAACGGCAGAACTACTGCAAAGGCATCCGTCTCCCCAGCGTGGCGTGGCGTGGCGTGGCGTGGCGTGGCGTCGCGTCACGTCGCGGGCAACTTGTATGCGAAACTGTTCATTGAAAGAGTTGTAACAAACCAAACCGATGTGAACATACGATGCACAAGCGGGTTTCCCAAAGGAATGCGATTACTTTATTTTTTATTTTTATCGTACGACGGGTAACAAGTTAAGATAAGGCCGAAGGTGGAGGCGCATTTCACCCGGAATCCTCAACAAACTGAGGAACCGGCTATCTTACCTCTGAATGCCGGAAGACAACAATTTTGGACTTGTTATAATGGCGACAGAATTAGGTAAGATGGTGGTAGCTAGCCAGGCGGACTTCAACTAAGTCCTACCACCAACCAAACCAAGCACACTGTATTGTACTTCCCATGGGATCGAACCCGGGACCTCTGGATCTGAAATCGGTGGGTTGAACCACTAGACTACAGAGGCGGTTACATCTGGTCTTCTCCCTTCGAGTAACTGTCGAACGGTTTCTGTTCCTAGAAGTCAGAGGAACTTGAAGAACCCACCGAGAGGAGAGGAATGAGCTTTGGTCGGTACTGTCCATGTGTGGGGTTCAGAGCTCTGAAGCCCCTTTACATAGACCAAAAGGCTAATTGCATAACTTGACACCCCATTCATTACCAGCGAACTTCAAGTCGATTACCAAGTGGTCAATCCACTCAGAATTTGACAAAATAGTTGATAACCACTTGACTCACACACGTAAGGGCACAGGGTCAAAGGGCTTGCGTGAGGATAAAAGGGTCATTCACGGTGGAGGTGAAAGTTAGCAGAAGATAGATGTATTGCAGTGGAGATGAGAGTGTTGAGAAGCATGTATGGTGTTACTTGGTGCGGTGTTCCATAGGTATCTACCAAACATTGTTCCTCTACTCTAAGCAGAGTCAGGGACGGTTCAGTGAGGGAGCGGTGTGGTGCTAAAGGGTATGTAAAGTGACACACATTGAAAAAGTAATGCTACGATGGTTTGTGTGTAAAAGTGAGTCTGAAGGCGACAGTTGGGGGGGAGAGCGTCTGCGAACGTCCGAGAAGGACTCGGCCAAACAGAAGTAATAAACCGACGAGACGAGACGAGATTGTATGAACAGCGCGATGACAGTGGAAACGTGTATGCATGGAGCATTGTCAGTGGAAGTCCCTTGTTTCTGTCTACCCTCTAGGGAAACAGGCGTGAATCTATACATAATCATAAGTGGTTGTGATTTATTTGTAAGTATACGGTTACTGACCGGCTATATATAATCACACACACATTTACGATAGTAAAGATGATAATAGGTATAAATTAGTTAGGTATGTATGTCATTTAAATAAATAATCATAAATACTCTCAAAAATTATAAAAATGAATAAAAATATTAAATGTCAAGTTTATACACACCGTTACGTATATGACCACGGAGATTATCACACAAAAATAAAACTATACTCCGATAAAAGTGTCCTTTCGGTTACCCCTTTCCCTGAACGCACTCAATCCCTCATTATGAATGTGAGTGTTCAAGGCTCACCGTCACCATTCTCTCTCTCTCTCTCTCTCTCTCTCTCGTTGCCAACTCTCCTCCTGTGTGTGTACAAACAACACTGTCTGAACGTCAGTCCGTCCAGGTAATCGATGCAGGCGTTACTTTGCGGAGAACTTATATTGAATGATTACCTAAGTCCTTGTTTGGCTGGCACAACCGAGAGGTCCTGCTTCATTGTCATACAGAAAGAGAAAGACATCCGACAGTGGTTGTACAGCGCAGTAGTGGTAGTAGTAGTAAGACGATTCCGTTGTCCCGCAGCCGCGAAGACGGAGATGGTGAAGTCGAAGCTGCCGAACTCGGTGCTCGGCAAGATCTGGAAGCTGTCGGACATCGACAAGGACGGCTTGCTGGACGACGAGGAGTTCGCGCTCGCCATGCATCTCATCCGCGTGAAGACAGACGGCCACGACCTGCCCGCGGACCTCCCGCCGCATCTCGTGCCGCCCTCCAAGCGTAACTAGACTCTCAGCATCTGCGCGGTCGGTTTGTACTCGCATCCGATCGAACGATTCACGTTCGACATTCCGAGCCCTCCTTACCTAATGTAAATAATGCTATCAGCCAGCGATGCAATATATTATATTCCAAGTTATATTTTGCTACAAATGTACGTTTCCGAAATAGGCGGCGGCGGCGGCGGCGGCGGCGGCGTAGCGACGAGTGATCCGAATACCGTGTGGTTGCGAGGCGACCGACACAACGAACTGACAGAACCGTGGCATTCTGTATCTTGAAGCTACAAGCTTGTTTCAAAATGCGAGGCTTGTATTTAGTATATACTCGTAGGTACTAGGTACCTCTTGCTACTTTTAAATCGGTGTGAAGGAAGTAGGTATACTAGAACGTGATTCGCTCCCCTCGGTCGCTGTCGGCAGTCGCCGTGCCAGTACCTAGTCTCTCAGTTTCGTTAGATCAGCTGGTTAGAACCATTGGAGAGCAGGTCCCGCTCCCGCTATCCAGAACGAGCATCTATCGTCGTCTGACTGATGGCTGATGCCTCGGTCAGCTGACGGATCGCGCGAGAGGGAGACGGCAATGCGTCTGTCGGTTCCAGCAACGTTGTAACTGGAGATACCGAGGTCGGGCCCCATCCCATCCCATCCGACGATGTGTGTGGTGTGCTGTGGCAGTGAGGTGATCTAGTGATCTGGTGATATGATGATATGGTGATGGATCACAGGCGGCTATCATACATCTCTAGACGAGAATGTTGTTTGGAGGCAAAAATAAAAGACTAACGTGTGGAACGTTACGTTGTCATAATAATAAGGTACATAATCATTATTTATTACTTACATCTTTGTCTAAATATTTGAGTCAAGAGTTAATTTTAAGTTTTTTTTTATATTACCTTATGATTTATGAAAATACTTATTTATTTATACTTATTGAAATGGAAAAATACCTAATAAATACGGTAGGTACATAGTAGGTAAAACGTCACGGGACAGAGAGGGTGCCTGCAGACACACGGTCGGTCGCTGTTATAATATTACCTTATGATTTGTGAATATACCTATTTATTAATACTTATTGAAATGAAATAACACTTAGGTAATATAGTAGGCAAAATATGATCGCCATGGGACATGGGACATGGGACAGAGACGCTCGGTCGCTGTCGACAGCGATCGAGCGAGAGAGAGATACCAACAGAGTGGTACCACGGGCGGGCAGCGGGCAGCGTTGTGTTGGTACCTACATCTACCTGCTAGCTTTATCTATATTGATTTGTTAATTACATTTATTGGTTAAATGGATGATGTTGCTGTTTGGTTAGTTTTTCACTAAAATCGTTTACACCAGTTAATGTTGGTCAGTTCGTGTTTGTAACGAGCCTAACATAACATAACATACACCGCACCACACTGGTGTAAACGTTTTTATTGTAAGGCTACTTACATATATATTTTATTGCATAGAATATTACATAATACTACATATAATTTTTATCAAAATTGTTCCTGTTAGATCCATTTAAATATTAATTATTATCACATTATTCTTCTAACTTTCTGTGTAGGTACCTGCATTGTCTTTTTTGCATTTATATAAACCTGTAATTCCTTAAAACTGGGCCTTTATTTAAAAAAAGCCGTCAATAGATTATCCGGTACGTACCTACTCGTTGTCAACTCGTAGATACCTACCTAAATGAATGCAACGAGGTCGGCGTGATGATTTCTGGGAAACCCTCCTTCTATCCGAGGGAAATGGGATTCAGCGACTGAATATTGTTACTTTGATACAGTTCTTGTGAATAAATCGAACAATTGTATAACGGTCGGTATAAGTACAGTTTGAATTGTATTTAACGGGATTTCCTGTGCAATGCGAGACGCGTATTTTCGAACATGTTTTTACATTTTGCTACTACATTATGTGTACATAAAGATATGTAAATTGATTATAATAAACAAATACCTACATAGCGTGTAATAAATAGATAAGAAAGCATTTCGGTTCTTTCATTTTTCTAAAGCTTTTTTTATTTTTATTGTACGATGGGAAGCGCTTGGCCTTCATCTCACCTGGTTACTAGCTACGGGTGTCGATTATCCAAGAACTACCTACTGTTTGATTGCGCACATCCCACATCAACAGCACAGTCATTATTTTCCACCAAAATGTGGAAAGAACTTTCTCCAAAACTATTAATAGGTACTTAAATACTTTTGTTAATACATACGTACGTACTATATGATACAACACCCAAACAGAACAAACATCTATGTTCATCACACAAAATGTTTGTTCTGGGTGGGAATCGAACCCACAGTCTACAGCGCAGAAGGCAGAGTTACTACTAACTGAGCTATGAGGCTTGTTAGAGTGAATATGAAAATGAATGAGAGAGTGTGAAAAAGTGTGCCTAAGTACATCTTTCTTATCATAGGTACTTAAAGTTAAGAAAGGTGTAGGTAATGAAATCACATTTTTATCAAAGTCAAATATATTTATTCAGTAAGATTTTTTAGGACCACTTTGAAACGTCTGATCTACCGCCTGTTCGGAATCGCGACCAGCACACAAGAAGAAAGGCAAGAACCTCGGGCTAGTTTTTTTTTTTTTCAAGATCCATTACAATAGCTTAAAATTATCTAATACTAATTACAATTTATTCACTGGAGCAAATTCATTTTTTTTAATGCCAGGCTTTCTTATCGTTTGTTAATACCACCTAGCCTTCCTCTTTAGAAAGAATCTCGGTGATTAATAACAGAAAACGGACATCTCCGTTTGCTAGTTAATTTGGAATTTAATTGTTTTGTATGGAAAAATGTTTTGACATGTTCAATCGATGACGTACCTACTTCTGCAGTTGACCTGACCACTGACCACTGACCACTATCGAAGTAATTCCATCTTGAGTAAATACATTTTTAAAATATCTCGACTGCAAGAAATCAGCGGTTCCCGAGGGCATCCGTTGTTATACAAGAACTACGCTAAATCCATTACTTACCCCCGTTCGTTTTTTTGAAGCGATTGGCCTTCATCTCACCTGGTAACAAGTTAAGATAAGGCCGAAGGTGGAGGCGCACTTCACCCGGAATCCTCAACCAACTGAGGAACTGGCTATCTTACCTCTGAACGCCGGAACACAACAATTTTTAGAATTGTTATTATGGCGACAGATTTAGGTAAGATGGTGGTAGCTAGCCAGGCAAACTAAACAAAGTCCTACCACCAACCAAACCAAGCCCAATATATTGTACTCCCCTGGGATCGAACCCGGGACCTCTGGATCTGAAATCGGTGGGTTGAACCACTAGACCACAGAGGCGGTTCAGTTTACTGTACTAGGCGGTCTCAAACCGATGGGATCATGCCAGCAATATGGAAATCAGCATCTGTTACCCCGATCCATAAAAAGGTAGGGACTTAACGAGATATTTGTAACTATAGACCAATTTCTAAGCTTTGTATTCTAACAAAAATATTGGAGAAATTAGTCCACGAACAAGTTTACTCGGCTGTGAATCACATTGTGATCAAGCAGCAGCATGGTTTTCTGAGTGAGAGGTAGATCCACTTCATCTAAAATTGTAAGTTTTATAGATGTTGTGACTGCTGGAATGGATTCAGGAAGTCAAGTCGATGCAATGTATCTATACAGACTACAGTAAAGCATTCGATCGCATAGACCACTCTATTCTTCTATAGAAACTCTATGCTGCTGGTATACGGGGCGACTTACTAAGGTGGTTTACCTCGTATGGTCGCTGCCAAACTGTGGTCTTAAATGGGTTTGCATCCAGTGTATCGCTGATTCCATCTGGTGTACCCCATGGTAAATTCTTCCCACTTCTTTTCATTTTATTTGTTAATGACATTGGATCGTGTTTTACTCACTCGGACTTTCTTTTATTTGCAGACGATATGAAGATTTTCAAAACTATTTTTTTTTAATTCACTTTTCCAGAAAAACTATAAAAAAATTAGATGTTCTTTAATGCAGAACTTATTTTTTTTTAATCGAGCACGTAACTTGACTAACATGACTTTTCGATAACTCTCACGGTTTCAGACTTGGCCTCAGTGGCCCTGGAAAAAAACTCACCCTGTGTATCGTTATTAGAAAAACCATCAAATAAATTTCTTAAATTCATTAACTTTAAAAATAAGATTTACATTCCAAACTATATTGATAAGAGTAGACACCATCACCTATTGCCACTTATTGACATTATATCACACTTAGTTTAGTTGACAGTCCTTCACTTTTATCTGAGATTAAATTATTAGTTCCACACCGACGATCTGCTCGCAGAAAATTTTCTAAAATAGCATGTCCCCCCAGTTCTACTAAGGTAATTAGTAGAACTGGGGGGACATGCTATTTTAGAAAATTCAATTCAATTATCAGAACTCATTCTTATTACGCACTATGCATACATTCAATAGCAGCTACTCATCAAACGTTGATCTTTTTAATACGCCGCAAAACATTATTGTCAAAAAACTTTTTTCTCAGTGAGTAACATACACTATGATCATATCTATTAAAAATTCATACTACACTACTTATTTTCATCTAGGTATATAAATATTTTTTTTGTTTCATTAGTGCCAGTAGGTAAAAACTACTTGTCATTTGTCACTTTGCAAGCGATGCAACAGTACCTATGCATGTATTTGTACTAATCATTCTCTCAATTGATTTATCATAATTACCTTACCTGCGGAATGGATTTCAGGCAGGTCATGGTGTTATATAATAAATAGAAGTATGTAAGCTTTCTTCCAACCTATTATTACCTTGCCAGTGACTGTAATTTAATCAAGAATAGGTACAGGTAGACCAGCCTGGGTAGAACCAAGTATACCAATCTATTGTGCTTCATCACTGTATTTTCCCTTAACCCGGGCCCCTGCAGGCTCAACCCAGTCACTATCAAAACCAGGAATATGGTAACAGTGATCAACTATAACAAACCAACCTTTTGGCACAAAAAATTAAAGAAACCAGTATTTTTTGGAAACATTTTATTAACAATTTCATGAATAGTATATATTCAAACCTTATCTATAACTAGATATAATTATATTGTTAATAAGAGACAAACTACCAAAAATGATTTGTCTCTCATAACATGATTATTTAATTTATATATGTACTGAGGAAAATTGTGGATATTTTATTTTGAGTTGATATAATGTATGAAAGTAAAGCCATAAATAAAATTAAATGCAATTATAATCCTACACTTTTGTTAAAACATGGACATACATGAACCAGTCTTGTGTGGCTTCCATTCTCCAACCACTTATTTATATTAAACAGAGACTTCAATACAGTAGCAAGCTAGTGAGGCTGAATATAAAAAACAGATACATCAATACAGTAGCGAGCTAGAGTCTGAATATAATAAACAGATACATCGCTACAGTAGTGGGCTAGAGTCTGAATATAATAAACAGATACATCGCTACAGTAGTGGGCTAGAGTCTGAATATAATAAACAGATACATCGCTACAGTAGTGAGCTAGCGAGGCTGAATGAGACTGTAATGGAAACACTTGTTGCTACACAAAGCTCTATTACTATTGGAAGCCATAATCAAAGCTTCAGTGTTCCGCGTATAGGTAGGCATTGGCAGACAGTGGTCACACATAGGGCATCATCTACTGCGGCGGGTTGTCGCCGGGCGCAGGCGGCGGCGCCCCGGGCGATCGGACCTGACGTCGCAGCTGTTCCACCAACTCGGGGTTGGCGGCCTGCATGTGCTGTGCCAGCGCCTGTCCCGCCTCCAGCAGCGCCGACATGCCCCCCGCGCCCCCCACCACCCCGCCGAGCCCCCCCAGCCCGGTGGCGGCAGCGCCTCCCGTCGCGTCGCCCGTCGTCGTGCTCATGAGCCCCGAGATCAAGTTTTGCATGCCGGGATCGGCGAGCATCTCCGTGGCCATGTTGAGTAGCGCCGGGTTCTGCAGCAGGTTGCCGAGGTCGACCGGCGGCCGCTCCTGCAGCTGCGCCAGCCGCTCGTCGGCGAGCCGCAGGTTCTGACGGTACGACTCGTTGTCGGGCTCCAGCGCAGCGGCGCGTGCAAAAGCCTGTCGCGCCTCGCGGTGCTTGTCGAGCGCCGTGAGCGCCAGCCCGAGCCGGCCGTGCGCCTTGCCGTACTCGGGCTGCAGCGCCAGCGCGGCGAAGCAATCGGCCACAGCCGCCTCGTGCTCGCCGAGCTTGAAGTGCGCGGCGGCGCGGTTGCAGAAGTACACGGCGGAGCGCGGCTCCAGCTCAATGGCTCGCGAGTAGCGCTCGAGTGCGTCGCGGTGCCGCTCCACCTTCATGAGCTCGTTGCCTTCATTTTTGAGGCGCTCGGCCTCTGCGTTGGGCGCTGTGGTGGCGGCGGCGGCAGCAGGGCTGCGCGCCCGTATCAGCTGCAGCAGGTCGGCGGCGCGCGCCCCATCCGCCGCCGTTAGATCGAACGCGGTCTCCACGCACTGCACGGCCACTTCCACGGACTCGCGCGAGTCGGCGCCGAGCGTATCGCCGTCGAGCTGTTGCTTCAGAAAGTTCACGATGCTGGCGGCGACCGCTTTCACCTCGTCGGCCATTCTTAGAACCTTAATGCTTTGAAACTGAATAAGGTACTACTTTTTCCGACGTGATTTTGCGAAAATAGATAAAAACACGATATACTTTCAGTCTTGCTATCGAGCGATTCTGACATTTCTGACTGCAATTTAGATGATTGATTAATGTCATGACGTTGATAAATTCATACCTATGAGTATGACATTGACAATCGACTGATTCCTTGGTATGAATAAGAGGCTTTTGAGTCTGGAAATCTGTATGTATGGTACTACTACTATAATATGGTTTACCTGTTTTCATACAACTTCATTGTTTGCGGCAAAATGATTAGCAAAAAGTCAATGTAATGAAAAATATTTATTGTTTTTATGATATCGCATTATTTTAATGTGATATTACAAGTAAAAAGTGAAACATGAAGAAAATTTGGCAAATGTGGTCGTTTACCAAGTACTCCGACAGTATAAATATTAGAATTCAAAAAAAAAAAACGAAATCCTTTTTTTTTATTTTTTTATGTGTATGTCTCGATTACTTGAATTAGCTGTCAAATGGTATAGTAACATCGGGCCACGCGTTCTTATCGTCGATATAGTCATTAACTTTGTAGTAGGTACCTATACTCAAGAGGCTCATGTGATGGCTAGGTCGAGTTTTAGGGAGTGGGTTCTGTGTGGTGTGTGTGAGGCCGAGATCTGGTGCTCTGTACGACGAAATGAGTGAAAAAAGAAAGGTGTTTAAAGTGTCTCGTTTGAAGTGGTCCCAAACCCATCAGGATCAAATTAAAACGGATGACTTGGCTAAGAAACACGCAAGTCGTAGGGATTTTTGGAGGAGTACCAGCAAGGTAAATCTGCATATGAGTAGACCGATAAGTGTGTATGGTGTCAGTGATCCTAAGAGCATCGCAGATATATTCATGCGACATTTTATAGTGAAGTCACCACAGGGTCGGCAGGGGGAGGTGGTCACTGCTGAGATGCCATCTTCAGATAATTATACAAAAGTAAAAGTTCTTCAGATAATTGTACAAATATCCACTGTGTTCTATATATTGATAGTGATAAATTATTTATAAATATTACAGGACATTAATTTCACACAGCACCATCTCGTCCCAAACTAATCATCGCTTGTGATTATGGGGACTAGATTACGGATAGGTACATACTTATCATATAATACAACATCTGTGAAGCTGAATACATTTACGGCCAAGAAAGTAGCTCAAATTATAAAAACGCTATTTAAAGGCAAATCACCGGGCCACGATGGTATCAGTATTGAGCACCTTCAGCATGCAGGGCCTCATATCTCTCGAGTACTAGCTATGTTCCTTTCCCTATGTGTAAGTCACTCGTATTTGCCCGCAGACTTGATGAAGACTGTAGTTGTGAATGTTCTTTTAAGGTTCTCTGAAAATGTTTGCATACAATACAGTTTCCCAATTATCTAAAAATAAAAATAGCTATTTGGTTAGGTACCTACCTTGTAGGGCAATGATGATCACGTTGAGGATGATGATGATGATGGCGATGATGATAATGAAGATGGGATATATTTTAGCGCCGTCTATCACTGACCCAAGCCGGGTCATTGCCGTCAGGTTTCATGTACCCTACCATGTTTCATGTACCCTACCATGTTTCATTGTACACTACCATGTTTCATTGTACACTACCATGTTTCATTGTACACTACCATGTTTCATGTACCGTACCATGTTTCTTGTTGGCTCACTCACTGGAAATTAGTAGGTTGCATGATCAAATCCTAGCCTCATGAAGTCGGCCAGCTTTGCGTATCCATATCTACCCCAAAACCGTTGCCGATTTCATCCAACAGTTCATCATTCATGCATTTAGAAAGAGACACACCACCTTAATATTTAGTCTCTTTCAGACAGCGTTTTGTATCAGCACCCCCCGGGCAGAACACATCATATCGTAAAGCATGGGCCGCTCCTCCTGCATTTTAAACTTTCAGACAGCGTTTTGTATCAGCACCCCCCGGGCAGAACACATCATATCGTAAAGCATGGGCCGCTCCTCCTGCATTTTAAACTTTCAGACAGCGTTTTGTATCAGCACCCCCCGGGCAGAACACATCATATCGTAAAGCATGGGCCGCTCCTCCTGCATTTTAAACATTCAGACAGCGTTTTGTATCAGCACCCCCCGGGCAGAACCAGCTGTGTGTTGGTTACACATCATCCCCTTTTCGTCTCGACGACGACGACGACGCCGACGAAAAACGTTTATTCACACAAACACAAAATACACATACCTATAGTAAAAAAATAAACAACAGACATGACAGCTATGACATTATAAACAAAAACAGGTACCTATTCTATAAAACAATACAACCAAAGTAAAAGTTAATAGATTTGCTACAAAAAATAAAACTTATAAGTACCTACTTACAAATGAAACGAAATCCCTTTCACCATTTTATTTACTGCACGGCACTCCGAGACGAACTGGCGACAATGAGTCACTCTGAGACAAACTGGCGACAATCACTCCGAGACGAACTGGCGACAATGAGTCACTCTGAGACAAACTGGCGACAATGAGTCACTCCGACACGAACTGGCGACAACGAGTCACTCTGAGACAAACTGGCGACAATGAGTCACTGCTGACAAAGACGGTGATACATCTACCTTTTTTTTTTACTAGCTTTTTATTTGCTTAGCAGTAGGTACAACAAAAAATTGTGAATAATACAACACCTTTGTTTTTTATTTTAATGTAACTTGTTGTTCTTACAACTTGATATAATAGTAAAATAAATAAAGCCACGTACAGAGACCTTCTTTTATTTGAGATGGGGTCATGACCTCGAGTCTTGTCTAAGTGCAAGTGAGAGGTGGACGATGGAGGCAGTTGGTGGTGCGGGTGGTTTGGAGGCGTGTCGTTTACATGTCTAGGAGCCGGTAGTGCGGATGGTCTGGAGGCGTGTCGTTTACATGTCTAGGAGCCGGTAGTGCGGATGGTCTGGAGGCGTGTCGTTTACATGTCTAGGAGCCGGTAGTGCGGATGGTCTGGAGGCGTGTCGTTTACATGTCTAGGAGCCGGTAGTGCGGATGGTCTGGAGGCGTGTCGTTTACATGTCTAGGAGCCGGTAGTGCGGATGGTCTGGAGGCGTGTTGTCGAGCAGACAGGTCCAGTCACGCAGTCTCCGCGTACGCGCGTACGCCTCCCGGGAGAGCGCACGCCCCCCGCCGGAACTTGCGCCCCCCCCGCCCCCCGCGGCGCTCCCCACCGCCGCCCCCCCACACCACGCTACGCTGTTCCCATGCGCCGGTGCACGATGGAACTTGAATTCGGTCACAAATAACTGCGACTTGTATGGCTCCTGTCAAACAAACAATCGAAATGTAAATGCCTCCGTGAGTCGCGCACACACACACACACACACACACGCACACACACACACACACACACCTGCGAGACGAGGTGCTGCAGCTCCTCCTTGAGCCGCGGCAGCAGGCCGGGCAGCGCCGCCCCGCCCCCCGCTAGCAGCACGCCGCCCGCCAGCGCGCGGCGAGCGTCCCGGGGCGCGCGGCTCAGTGCGCGGAGGATCACGTCGCCGAGAGACGACATCTCCCCATCTCGATGGAACATCACCTGACGATTGTAATTGTCCATTTTATTTACTTTAATGACATATCAAGTCAAGGCAATGTAATGGTTATTTTGTAACTTACTATGAATACATTTTTCTCGTTGATAACTTCTAATTGTATGCAATCTAGAACGCTAGTTAAATACCATAGCACCGACTGTAAGTTAACCAGCTATAAATCGCCAACAAATGTAGTAACTTAATTTAATTATTCCCTGACCTGTTAGCTGTGGCACACCGGAGGAATCTATTTATTATATAGGTGGCGATTTGAAGCCACGTACCTTTTTTGCGATACGATTCCCACCATCTCAAAAGTTAGCCACTAAGCCCCGAATGACCGAGTTTTTAAATCAGAGGTCTATGATCAACCACGTCTAAAGCCTCAGAGAAATCAGTGTGAATAGCATACAATTCATATCTTTTTTCCAACACGTATATGGTATAAGTGACGTAATTAAGAAGATTTGTCGCGGTTGACCGTTCCGAAATCAAGCCGTGTTGTTCAGGTATGAACAAGATTTGTCGCGGTTGACCGTTCCGAAATCAAGCCGTGTTGTTCAGGTATGGACTGTTAATATCCAGTGCAAGAACATATCATTTTCAAAATGAAGATTATATTGATATGGAAGGTAATGCTGTCCATATAGCGTGGTGGGCCACAGTATTGCCAAAATTGTGTTTTTTTATAGATTTTGTAATTGTTTATGTTGTGGCTGATTCCTAAAAAATAAATAAAAAAAAACTGATTGATCTTCCTTTTTGTGGATTGGGGTTATATAAGCATGTTTCTACTTCGACGGAAAACAGCCATACGCAAATTAGTTATTAAATGTTATTTACATTGGGTCTCATTTCAGTTTCCATCAATATTGCCCTTGAGAATCCTTTCAAAATTTTTAGCTATTCACCAAAATTTTGAACTTAGATAGCTCATTAATTCAGGCGTTATTTTGCGGAGATCCATATTTCAAAATAAAATCTGATAACAGAAAAAATATTTTGTAACAAATGTTCACTTGCAGCGCAGACCTCGGAGCGGCAACACGTCCACAGAGAGCTCGTCAGTTTAGCAGCAACACTAATTTTTCCCGAGGATGCCTCGTTAGAGGCGAAACACGTGTCGATTTAATTTTTTCACAGAGATTTGGCGGATTTGTTACTAAATATTTTTTCTGTTTTCAGATTTTATTTTGATGTTGAACTTGTCCATTAGCACACTTGAACATTTCAACCTGTACCTATCATTATTTCAGCCCACATACGTCCACTGAGCCACCTCCATCAATCGACTCCCCGCAACAGATACACTGTCGTCGGTCCATCGAGTGGAGGGTCCTCCCACACTCCGTTTCGATTTTTAAGTCACGACTAGACTTGAGCACACTTTGCAAAACGACATCAACCTGTTTCTTGTTATTAACGGGTGACTTATTCACTTATTGTTTTCTACCCACCTACTATGACGTACAGTCGGTGGTTTGGTGCTTAGCTTTCATTCAGGCTTTGCATAGAATGAGAGTTAGCAACAAGAGAGAGCCTCGAACACTCTGGTGAATAAAGAGATTGAGAAAAAATGTGTAATCAAAGCACACTTATATCGTTTTTTTCCGTTATCGTTTGTTGATTAATTTTTATTTGATAAATAATGTCCGTAAATACCTAACACAACCGGACATCACGAGATCTCAGTTCGGGACGAAATACTAGTTTATTTCATTTCACAACACTAAGCGCTTCCCCGTTGTACAATAAAAATAATGAAACTGTTTAGAATACTTGTTGTATCGATGATCTACCGCAAGAGACAGGCAGATGGAGCTAGTAGTGCTCACCTCTGCGGCCAGCTCCCGGGCGCGGCCGGGTACGAGCAGAGAACCGCCCCCGGGCAGCGGGTAGCGCACGTCGCACGCGGCGGGCGGCGGCCGGTCGCTCGCCCACTGCAGCGCGCGGGCTCGAGGCGACACGAAGCAACACTTTACTGGAAACGTTTGTACGCATCATGTATATTTACTTCTCTCCAGTCCGTTACGAGAGGGGTCCCTCAAGGATCAATGCTTGGTCCGATACTCTTCATACTATATAGTGCAGATATAACGAGGCATATTACACACTGTAACTACCATCTTTACGCCGATGACACTCAGTTGTACTATTCATTTGCTCCGAGCAGATATAACGAGGCATATTACACACTGTAACTACCATCTTTACGCCGATGACACTCAGTTGTACTATTCATTTGCTCCGACTAAGTGTAGTGAAGCCGTACAAAAAAATAATCAAGACTTATCTCAGGTGCTCAGCTGGTTTACTCTTAATTCCCTTATCCTTAACCCTAAGCGAGAAGAGCCTTTTTTTTGAGACCTTCACCTTGCTGTACTTCTTTTTGGAGTTATTAAGTATAATGTGCCTCCCTATTTGCTTCAAAAGCTAGTTTGGTTTAAAGAGAAGTCACGGTACCAAAGAAGAGAATGTACTAGCGTATTTGCTACGCCGAAGCACAGATCAATGGCATTTCGTGGCTCATTCAGATTCGCAGCGAGCCGCTGCTGGAACGATTTACCTCCTCCAGTGCGTGCTCTCAAATCATTGCACACTTTTAGATGTACTTTAAAAAAAAAACTTTTATTAGCTCAAATAGAAGTTTAGCCACCTCCCCCACCACCCCCCACTTTCATCTTCTTAGTCGTAGGTTAGTAGCTATTTGTTGGTGACATTCGTTTTTAAGCTTTTCGGTTTATTTTTTACCTTATCTTAGTAGTTATATACACTCTTTCAAGTTTTACATTTTATATTAATACCTAATCGTTGATAAATATTTGCTTATTTATTTTTTTACTTATTTATTTCTTTATTAGTTTAGATGTATGCTCTCTCTACTTTGTTATAGGTTTCCTGAACTATTTTTGTGTCTATTATTATTTATGTATAAGTATTTGTCCCCATAGTGACGTCATCCTTCGTAAGGCTCTGCCTGAAAATCAGCGCTGTCCTGCAAGGGGTAGCATTAAGCTGAGGCAGGACCAATTTGACGGACTCAGCACAGAGCGGATCCTATATATTATCATAATAATATTTTATACTTGTACCTATTTATGTTTTTAAAACTAGTTACCTAACCTACTTGTGATTGAGATTGTGACATAAGTAGTCGTATATTGTACCTATGTACCTAAATGTGTAATGCTCTGTATGTTGTTTGTCAAATAAATTTATTTTTCTTTCTTCTTCTTTCTATTTATAAACATTGGCTGGTATGGTATATGTACATATAAGTATAATACCAGCAATACATATTTAGTAATCTTCATCAACTGTTACCGGATCGCATTCAAAAAGTGGATATTAGCGGCAGCAGATCTTCGGGAGCATCGACCAACACAGGCGTGCCACAAGGATTGATCTTAGGGTCTTTTCTGTTTCTAGTCTATGACAATTATCTACCTGTGATATTAAATTATTTGCCGACGATAATCCATTAATATTTAGAGTCGATAGGGCTAAAGATAATTATGATTGTGTAAATACTTCTCTAGCTAAAATTCTTGATTGTTTTACAGTAAATAGCCTCATATTAAATGAAAAAAAAAAAAAAAAAAATGCATCCGATTCCATTTGCCTACTGTTCAAGTCAGCAATGCTAACGTTATCTTAAATGGGGAAATACTTAAACGAAACAACTACTTCCTCAGGTTTAAATATTGAGTCATTATCTAGCAGCTCCTCGACAACACGGACATAGTGAGAAGACTCAAAACAACTGAACCTTTTTAGTTAGTGTAACGTAAATAATATAATAATGTAGAGCCCACGAGCCCATCACCAAATAATATAATAAAGTAGAGCCCACGAGCCCATTACCATATAAATTGTTAACATGAGCCAAGTTGTACTGTTGCTTTAAATTATGTAAAAAATCACTAATTAAGATGGTTATTCTGTACCTACTTATTTTTACGAAATAAATGTAGTGTTTGCGCTAGTGCTACTTAAAAATCACATGAACAAAGTGAATAACCTTAGATAGAGACATTAAGAAAAGTGCTAACAGACACATTCTTAGTTATAACTCGATGTATAAATCTAGGTCAGTATTGAATTACTCATTAGCCTTCCACTTGGCTAGATCGTAATGTTATTGGGATGTATTTAGTTATGCATTCTGATAAAACAAAAACTAGCTAGCAGATAAAGCTCGGCTCCATACGCTGTACGTAAAATAAGGCATCTTACTGATGAAGCTACGGCGAGGTTAGTTTATACTTTCAGTGTTATTATGGGGAAGCGCAGCAGATATATTAAGCATTTTTGCAGAAGAGGTATGGTTAACATATAAAAATGAAAACTGAATCTTTCAGGGAACGATTTCAAGATATTGGTATTCTTACAGTCGAATCCAATATATTCATGAAAACCTAATGCACGCCCACAGGAACATTGATGAGTTTAGTAAAAGTAATTTAATACTAGAAATAAAAACAAACCTTATATCGCTATTAAGCTTAGGTATCGCTAAGGAAAAGCAGTAAATCATTAATGCTTAGGACACTGAGTAAGATTCTATAATAAGCTTCTTCTAAGCGAGAGTAAGAATAATATGGTAGATTTACGTTTGATATCCTCCAGCACGTGGTCCGGGAGACTCAGCGGCGCGCCGCCGACATCGGCGAGCAAGCGCGCGAGCTCGTCGTGCAGAGCGCGCGCGCCCAGCGGCTGCGACTCCAGCGTCGGCAGCAACACGCATCCGTGCACCACTGCGACAAACGGACCTACGTTACGATGCTACCCGCTACCTGCCCCGCGCCGAGCGTGGCGCAGCACAGTCCGACACTATCCGCCCACACCACGTTCGTACATTACCTGCGGCGACCTCGGCCTCGCTGCCTCCGATGTCTGTGACAGGGCGAGCCCCGTGCCGAGCGTGGCGCAGCACAGTCCGACACTATCCGCCCACACCACGTCCGTACATTACCTGCGGCGACCTCGGCCTCGCTGCCTCCGATGTCACAGACGAGGGCGAGCCCCGTGCCGAGCGTGGCGCAGCACAGTCCGACACTATCCGCCCACACCACGTCCGTACATTACCTGCGGAGACCTCGGCCTCGCTGCCTCCGATGTCACAGACGAGGGCGAACCCCGCGCCGAGCGTGGCGCAGCACAGTCCGACACTATCCGCCCACACCACGTTCGTACATTACCTGCGGCGACCTCGGCCTCGCTGCCTCCGATGTCTGTGACAGGGCGAGCCCCGTGCCGAGCGTGGCGCAGCACAGTCCGACACTATCCGCCCACACCACGTCCGTACATTACCTGCGGCGACCTCGGCCTCGCTGCCTCCGATGTCACAGACGAGGGCGAGCCCCGTGCCGAGCGTGGCGCAGCACAGTCCGACACTATCCGCCCACACCACGTCCGTACATTACCTGCGGAGACCTCGGCCTCGCTGCCTCCGATGTCACAGACGAGGGCGAACCCCGCGCCGAGCGTGGCGCAGCACAGTCCGACACTATCCGCCCACACCACGTCCGTACATTACCTGCGGCGACCTCGGCCTCGCTGCCTCCGATGTCACAGACGAGGGCGAGCCCCGTGCCGAGCGTGGCGCAGCACAGTCCGACACTATCCGCCCACACCACGCCCGATACCTGCACACCACATACAATCTAATCTACTTTGTCCATATTAAATTACGGGACACGCACTAGCCTAGACCTACGTCTAGAATACGAATACAATACACTTATTCACTATCATAAGCTATATTTACTTTTTGAGTGAGTTGCCGTAAATTAGCGAAGGGAAAAGTTTTTATTTATTTAATTATAACAAAGTGATATACAATCCCAAAAATCAGTTCTTGTGAACAGAAGAAGAGAAGATGATGTGTGATGGGAATAAAATGACAACATCGCAAAACGGATGTCTTCTGTTGCTCCTTGACGCAAAAACTACAAAACAGATTGAGCTGAAATGTTGTACAGAGATTACTCTGGACCATGATGACTCAACGATGGGCGATGGTAGCCACCGAGTGGCGGCCGGAAACGGACCCAGCGAGTAGGCGACGGTAGATGGCGTGACGACTTCACGGAAGTCCAATAACAAATGTAAAGCCACGTGGGCAATTATAAAAAGTAAGTAATGAATAAAAAAATAAACATAACATAAATAATATAACATACAATAATAAAAATATTCATGCACCTCGCGAAATCGCAGAGATTTTTAATAATCACATGATTATAAAGGAATATACCATAAACCATTCAGACCAAGCCTTCAATCAGCATAGAGTGAATACTTCAAGCTCCGTGTCTAGTATGTACACAGTCAGATCATAAATTCTGTCACAAGTTTAATATAAAGTAATTGAAACAAGTTTATTCATTATGTAACCATTTATATACCAAAATGAACTTAACGAAACATAGATTCTCATGACAATAAAGTTTATTCAAATGACATCCGTGATTTTGAATACAGGCCTTCAATCTGCGCGGCCAGTCGTCTATCGCAGCACGAACGAGGTCCATGTCAATATCGGCGGCTGCCTTAATCAAGGATGTCTTGAGTGACTCCAAATTGGGATGAGGCTTTGAGCACGCCTTTTCCTCCAAGTGTTGCCATATCTTGTAATCTAACGGACTCAAATCTGGACTGGAGGAGGGCCAGTCTTCGTGCCGGATGAAGTCGATTTCACGCGCCGCCAGCCAGTCTTGTGTGCTCTTCGCTCTATGAGCTGGCGCCGAATCTTGTTGGAATACCCAGTGCTTGTTATTGAACATGGTATGAGAAACAGGTTCCACGAGGTTCGTCAGGACTGTATTTTGATACACAACTGCATTCGTTTTTACACCTTTCTCACAAAAATGTACCTCTGTTAAGCCCCAATAAGAAACTCCCAACCATACCATGAGCGAGGATGGAAAATGACTTCATTGGACACGCGGAATACGGTTGCTCGCTTCTTCACTACTGTGTGCGTACACCTTATCATTTTGTTTGTTGTAGGTTGTAGCTCTCTTCTACGGTAAAAATTTTTTCATCCGAAAAAATAATTTCCCGATATTTTTTTCCCGCGTACCGCTTCAACAAAGCGCGGCATCTCATCAGTCTCAGGTCCATTAGACGAGCATTTAAACGATGTCCTGTTTTTCTTCGATACGCCCGAAGCCCTAAGTCTTCATTTAACACCCTTTTCACCGTGGTTCTGCTTAACCCCATCTGAAGGGCCAACAGTTTCTGCTTACGTTTGGGATTTCTTTGAATTCGCGCCTTCACAGCTTTTATCACTGCTGGAGTCCTAACAGACCGAGGGCGACCACTTCTTGACCTGTCATCTACACTAGAGTCTTCATTGTATCGTTTGATGGTACGATAAACGAATCTTTTGGTTATATTCAAATTTTCCAGTATGTCAAAAATTTGAATTGGCGCGTAACCGCAACGATGCAACGCAATAACTGCAACATGGTCTTCTTTAAGCGTCCACTCCATATTTAAAAATGAGTAAAATTCTTAATAGTATACATTTTTATTTTCATGAACAATTCGAAATTCGAATTCAATAAACTTTTTTGTGGCCAGCATTCTAAAAGAAAAGTTTTTACTGTGTGACAATACTTATGACCTGACTGTGTATTTGCATCCGTGTACGCCCGAGGAAATTAAACGAGTCATAATGACACTTAATAACTCTAAATGTGTAAATGGTTGGGACGAAATACCAACGTTTTTACTAAAATCTGCTGCAGAGTTTATCGCGCCAGTGATATGTTACATAATTAATATTTCCCTATTAAAAGGCGTCTTCCCAGAGAAGCTTAAGTTAACGATTACTAAGCCATTATTTAAGAAGGGCGATGTTACATGTGTTGACAACTATCGGCTAATAGCACTGATACCCATCCTTATTAAGGTTATTGAAAAAACATGTTTAATAGATTAAATAAGTTCTTAAATAAATCTAAACAAATAAGTAATGACCAACACGGCTTTCAAAAGGGCAAACAAACCGACAACCACTGCAGGATATCAGTTGGTAAACACGATAATGCAGAACTTAAACTGTGGCACACTCACAACAGGAATATTTTTCGACATATCCAAGGCCTTTGATTCTGTCTCACATAATATCCTTATTAAGAAGTGTAAGACATATGGGATCAGAGGACCTGCTTTGGAGTGGATCATTAGTTATCTTGAAAATAGATGTCAGTGTGTAGAAATCACAAAGCTACTGGACAATCAATCTAAGCAAATCTTTAGGTCAACTTGGTTAAGAAATTAAGTGCCTTTGTTATTCATCATATATATGAATGTCCTTCCCGATATAACTCAACATAAATGTGTACTGTACGCAGATGACTTAACAATATTAATACCTAACAGTAAAGTGCGTCGTCACAATATTGAACTATCTGACACTATTACTACAGTCATGAACTGGTTAGAATCAAAAAAAATTACTGTGAACTTAGTAAAGACAAAGTTCATACAATTTTGTAATAAAATCTCGTGCTGTAAAGAATTCAATCTAAACATCAACGGTATATCTATTCATGAATGTAATGAGTTAACTTTTTTGGGTTTTGCCCTGGATCAACGGTGCTCATGGGGACCACACACTCAAAAATTATGCACAAAAAATAATAGTTTCTCTTATGCTTTGTGGAGATTAGCGCAAACCGTGAACAAAGTTGCTGCGTTACAAGCCTACCGCGGATACGTTTTGTCAATCCTCAACTATGGGATTTTGCTATGGAGTAATTCATGCCATATCTGTAGAGTTTTTATTTCTCAGAAGCAGTGCCTGCATTCTATATGTAATGTACCTTTCTGGATCTTATGTAGACCGCTTTTCAAGGAGCTACAGTTGCTTACTGTTCCTTGTATGTATATATATCTGGAATGTGGGTTTATTTGTTAAAACTCATCCACATCTATTTGAGTCTTGTGCATGTACTAGACCATATGCATGTTACCCGTTACCTGGATGGAATGAGAATTCCACTACAACCTAAAACACAATCATACCAACATAGTTGTTTCCCTGTGTGTCAAAGTCTATAATAAGCTGCCCTCAAACATTAAGAATCTCTCGCTTCCTTCCTTTAAGCGTGAGTCGCGAAAATTGCTGCTTGGTGGATGTTTTTATGATTTGACAGAATATTCAAATGCAAAATTTTCATTTGATTTTAATCTGATAATCTTTGTATTGCATGTGGATTATGATAAAATATTTATCAAACATTAAAAATATTATTGTATCAAACAAAACAATTAATTTAATATTTTGTTTACATAATAATGGATTCCTTAAATGAAATTCAACAGATTGACTAGTATTATGATTATATCATATAAGAATATTTGCATGTCTGACTGATGAAATATGCTGGAGCAATTTTATAGAACAATAACTTGATTGTACCATATTCCTTGCAAATAAATTTTAATTTTCATATTATTATTATCATTTTCATATGATATACCTTAATCCATATTTTTGGCTTTTTATTTCATAAATAATTGTTAATATATTGAAACAAGTAGTTTGTTTTTCTATTATTATAAATAAAAATAAATTCTGGATAATGTGTCAGCCGCATCACCTCATAGTGTGTGAAGAGCACTTTGGCAAGTGTCTCCCGGAACAGTGTGGGAGTGAGCAGCGACTCCACCACCACCACCTTGCGCTCCTTAGGGTTCACCAGCACATGTCTGACAATTTCAAATAAACCATTTTACTTTAGCTTCTTCAGGTATGGTATAGGCCTCTTTCAACAGCTACCAATGATTTCTTTCACTTTTTTTCTATTATTTATTATTTTCTATATTTACTTTTATGGGACCAATATCATAACATGCATTAAGCTAGGAATAATATTAGAATAGCCTGCAGCACTTACAATCCTATCTAACAGTAGGTATAGGTACTCACATACACTTCTGAACTATTTATTGTTCACAATTGCTGAGAATATCAACAATTGTGAACAATAGTTCAGAAGTGTTACAATACTGTTGGTAGATATGCAATACAGAGTGTTCAGTTCACAATGTATGGTTATGGTTTTGCCTCACCGGAAGTAGAGCAGGTGCAGCATGCTGACGAGGTTGTCATAGAGCTCCTCGGGCGTGGAGTAGTCATGCACGCGCTTGTAGCTACGCGTCGCGGACTCCCAAAACCGAGAGCGCACGATACATCGCGGGGCCGCCTCGCCCGTGAAACCGAATCTACACAATGCAAAATGAACCTCGTATACGTACCAACCTGCATTATAGTAATAACAATGTATAACATTTACAGATTTTGCCTTGAATCAATATTCTGGCAAGATAGAATTCTGGGCGATACTGGCGTAAGTATCCTACAAAAAGGCTGTCTAACCAGCTCAAAATGAGTATTTCGTAGATTGGACTATTTTTTTACTTCGTGTACTCGTTGCCAAGGTCCAAAACCACAGCTTGCTTCTCTTGGATGAGAGCTATGCCTTCGTATAGAGCCATGTCTAAAAATTACGGTGGTATCTTGTAATATTAATTCATTTTCATAAACTTTCAAAAGCTTGTATATTTTTTGTATTCTAATACAACTCAACTCAACTACACTGGATTGGATTCAGTCATCAGTGTTGCCAGTAATGATTTTAGATTCAGAACACCGGGACAGGCTCGGTCAAGTCTGATCATATTAACCGGTACGCGTTTTTAACGGGGCAATTATCGCAGACAACGTTAAAATTGCATAACATCGATTTGATCTTAAACTATTTATGGTAGTAACCTGTTTTCATGCAATTTTTGTTTGTCAATGTGCCAAACGTCAATATGTTTTTGTCGATAAAGTGAAGAATATTTATTCTTTTGCTAATATCGTATTAATTTGTAATTACAGTTCAAAAAGTGAAACAAAGAAAATTTTAACAGTTGTGGTCGTTTACCAAGAACCTAACGACAGTGTAAAGTTTAGATCTCCAGTACAACTGCAGTAATTTCTAACCAACAGGGTTGGTACCTACTGCTTCTGGATCATAAGCTCCCTCTAAAATTGCTAAACCCCACGAAACGTGAGTTGTTGACGCAGTCGAATGATAAAATTCTTTATTCCTTTTAAATTTTTTTTTTAATTCTTTGAATGGTAAATTTCTGGTAAAATTAAAGACGAACATACTACCTACGTTGTATTAAAATGTACATTTAAGCTTGTTATTTGTACTAAATAATAATAATATGTCGGTAGGTACAAAAAGTTAGATACGTTAAGTGATAAATATTTGATGTACAATCATACAGATCTTTGTAATTGAGCACCTAACCTACCTTTATAAGTTAAAATAAACACTGACGGGATAAGGAGGCAGGTCCTTTCACTTTTAGGTGCCTACTTCACGAAGTTAGGTCCCCAATTATAACCTCTTCTTTAAACGTTATCAGAATGTTTTTGCTAATATTACAGTTTCCTACATATTAAAAAATAAAATAGCTATTTGATTAGGTATCTTGTAGGTCAATGATGATCATGATGAGGATGGCAATGATGATGATGATGATGATAGTGATAATGAGATATATTTTAGCGCCGTCTATCATTGACCCAAGTAGGCATGAGCCTGTGCAATGACGGCTATGAAGCCGTCATTGCACATAGGAACATGAAATGTGCCTATGTGCAATTTTGTTGCAAGCCAACACACCTGCAAGCTAACACACCAAAGATGTCATGTGTTTATTACCCATTACCATTACATTTACATTAAAATTGAACATACCAACTTAGAAGATTTATTGATTTATTTAGAAGCCAAGATTTATTACCTTATCAAAAATCAATGATTGGCATCTTACAATTAGTCTACATCTTAAAAACTAAATAGAGTTTTGAAAAATAGCTAGCATTTTTTTTCATTAACCTTGTACTAATTTCCACACTTTTGTAAAATTATTTTGAAACTGGTATCCCTGACTATACTAATAGAATATATTCTAGTAGTGGAATCTATGAGTAAGGATGTGTTTTTGCACTGTTTTTTTTTATCTGTGTTTTATTGTATCACTTTCCACTGATCGTCACTTTCCAGTCGCGTCGTTAAAGGTGAAACTGTACATCACTGAGCATATAACTGTACAAGTTACACAAACTGGAACGAAAATAACGCACGAAAAATGGGAACGAAAAGAGATCGCATGACCGTAAAATAGAACGCAAAATGTTACAAAAGGAAAGATCTGGCAACGCTGATTGGATTGGATGGTTAGTTCTTAATTCGAGTCCAAAAAGGTAAATACCAAAACAAGCAAAAGTCTTGATATGTCACTGTCAATGTGTCATGTCATAACACCGTTAGGCCCAGCGGGTCGCCTTCTGTATGATGAACGCCTTTGAGGTTGTGGGGCAGGATGCACCTACGCATATACCGACATTATATCTTCAGTCAGCGGATGTTCTCGACATTGTCTTGCATAAGAACCTCCACTGCCCAGTTCATGCCGAAGTCCTTTATGACATGGACAATCAGCATTTGCCCATCCTTATCACTTTTGCCCTAGCGGATAGTATAACGATACCGCGGCCGAGTAAAAGGAGGATAGAGCCGAAGGACCCGAATATTAGGTACTGAGCAGTAGTTAGGTACTTATATTATAGGTACAAAGTGAAATCAAGTTTTGCATTCAAGAAAATCTATTTCTTTTAGTTTTTCTGGAAAAGTGAGTTTAGAAATAGAGAAAAAACCTTTTTTGCATTTTAAAGTTCTTTGTTTGATAATTGACTTCAACTTCAACTTCTTTGTTTTATGGCAATTAGTGATGGGGGTCACTTTTCTGCCAGTGTCTATGTCATGATAGCTTCATATTCAGATTAAGGGAGTATGTCTAATAATATGGCCGGTACTATAAAATGGTATCACCAAATTGATTTTCTAAAACATGGACAACACAAATAATAATTTGATAATTGATGTTAATGTTTAGATTAGACAGTTGACCCATTTCTGTTGTGTCACTTCTCTGAAACCTTCATTTAATCAATTGCTTTCATTCATTTTAATCGTTTTTTTTTCTTGCAACATACCCCTTTACCTGTGCATTTGGTTAAGTTCATAGTGGTATGGGGGCAGTTGCAAGACAATGACACCATATAGGGCAGCCAACTCATCCACAGCATTATATCTGTTACATTCTGGTTTGTTCTGTTGAACCATAGCCGAAAAGTAGAATGAATCCCTACATTCGCTCTACTTTTTGGCTATGGTAAGGCGCATCATCCATCACAAGAATTGAATTTGGTTTCAGTCTGGGCAGAACATCTTGAAACCATTCCTCAAAGCAGTCAGCGTTCATTTCTTGATGGTAATCTTCTGATTTTTTTTTGGATTCAAATATATATTACTTATTAATACTTCCTCAACAAAGACTTCGCTTCCTACATGTCTTATTATTATTATTTTCGCTTTACCACTCGACGCTCTGGATCCTGTGGTCAATCCTTCTAGGAATGCTTGACGGAATGTCTGGATCTTTATATCAAACCATGTCTTGTTAACAGTAGCTCCTATAACAAAATAACTATCATTTAGCCCTTTTTTAGTTCAGTGCATGAATTTTTATTAGATAATTATATGGACATTGGCTGTTGATGTGTGTTTCTGTATAAATACATTGTTTTAACTATTATCATAATAAAATAAGCATGATGGGTACAATTTAAAAATAGACAAAATTTTATTTTATTTAACACACACATTTACTAAATAAAATAAAAAATAACTATTGTTACCTTCATGCTTGACGACCTGGCTTAGTCTCATGTTTGTAGTAGATGAACTTCTCATCCCTGCGATTGACGTTACAGTATAATATCATCTCTATCTAACAGAGAAGTTTGGCATGGAATGGGAACTATTATTCGTTCCCATTATCCTGTTTTTTTTATTTAAAAGCCAAACTAATGGACTGATTTTGATAAAATTTCAATGGGACAAATTTTAAAAAATATCCTTTAAAAAAAAAAACAAGTCGATTGTGAAATGACGGAGGTAACAAACATAAAAAAAAAGAAATAAAAATAAACCAAATTGAGAAACACCTCCTTTTTTGAAGTGAAGTGGGTTAAAAAAAGTATCAAATAGATCTTAATCATAATCTAGTAAATTCATAATCTAGTTACTCATTGGGTCATCAAATTGGCATGGCATGGTGTAGCTAGAATATTTTGAAATTGACTGTAATGTAGGTTCATTCTGTATTATACTGTGTGTCAGTGTCAGTGTTAGAATACGAAACGGGTGCGTTCCGTTACTCGACCACGAAGCCAACACTGGTCCCGATTTATGAAATCGGGGACTTAGAGGTCGAAGTCCGAATTATGATCTGTTTTTTTTTTACATTAAGGTCTTTTTGATTCTAAGCCTCTTTTATGGAATACCTACATTTTTTGATATACCTGCCCATTTTCGAGAAAAAAAATGTTGCATTTTTAGGAAAATGTTTTTTTTTTCATTATTTCGTTTATGGACAGAGATGGGCATAAATGGACAGGTATATCAAAAAAATGTATTCCAGGCAATAAACCTCATGCATACCTATCGAATCGAATTCAAAAAGTGGATATTAGCGGTAGCAGATCTTCGGAAACATCATAGGTATACCACAAGGATTGATCTTAGCCTTTTCTGTTTCTAGTCTACGTCAATGATCTACCATCCTGTGTAGGGGACCTATGTGACATTGTATTATTTGCTGACGATACTTCTATAATATTTAAAGTCGATAGGGCTAAAGATAACTATGATTGTGTAAATGCTTCCCTAGCTAAATTTCTTGATTGGTTTACAGTAAATAACCTCCTATTAAATGAAAAAAAAAAAAGCACACTCTGATTCACCTTGCCTACTGTTCAAGTCAGAAATGCTAACATTATCTTAACTGGGGAAATACTTAACTTTATTGAACTACTTTCTTAGGTTTAAACATTGATGCAAAGTTGCAATGGGGTATTCATATTGAGTCATTAGCTAGCAAATTCTAAGCTCGGCTGCATACGTTGTACGTACAATAAGGCATCTTACTGATGAAGCTACGACGAGGCTAGTTTATTTTAGTTACTTTCACAGTATAATGTCTTATGACATATTTCTTTGTGGAAGTGCAGCTGATATTGAAAGCATTTTTATTCTACAGAAGACGGGCAATTTATAAAACGATAACTCGTGACTCTCTCAGGGAACTTTTTAAAGAGATAGGTATTCTTACAGTCAGCTCTCAATACATTTATGAAAATCGAATGCACGCTCACAGGAACATTGATGAGTTTAGTAAAAGGGGTGATGTACACAGTGTTAATACTAGAAATAAAAATAAAACTCGATATACCTAGGTATCGCTTAGGAAAAGTAAATAACTCATTCTTAGGAAACTGTGTGAGATTCTATAATAAGCATCCTCAAAGCGCCACCAAACTCTCTGCTCGTAAATAATTCAAATTGTATAAGAATAATTGAATTAAAAGTGCCTACTACAAAATTAGTGATTATATCGACGATAAGAACGCGTGGCCCGATGTTACTATACCAGTTGACAGTAAAATGGTGATTTCTCAATGTTAACAAACTGCCCACTAGGCAGGTAGGTAATAACAAAATGTTTTAAGATTAAGTATTAAGGTTTATGATGTATCTACTCAGAATATAATTTAAAATTGTATCTTAATGTTGAATGGATCATCAAAAAAATAAACCAGCCCGAGGTTCTTGCCTTTCTCCTTGTGTGCTGGTCGTGATTCCGAACAGGCGGTAGATTTGACGTTTCAAAATGATCCTAAAAATCTTAATATTAGGTCCTTACATATGAAATTGGCGTTTTGTATGGGAGGAACATAAAGGCAATTTTTTCATATTAAAATATATTTTATTAATCAAAGTATGTACCATTGCTATCTATACACTTTTGCCATCTTATAGGTAGTTCATTGATCCCTTTACTAAAAAAACCATTCGGACGGGAATCAATGAAATCTTTGAAAGCGGTTTGGACTGCCTCATCGGAATTGAATTTTTTTCCTTGCAAGAAGTTATCCAAATTTCGAAAAAAATGGTAATCTGTTGGAGCAAGGTCCGGAGAGTACGGTGGATGTCTTAGAAATTCCAATTGAAGCTCCTCTAATTTGGTAGTCGTCTGTTGGGCCGTGTGTGGTCTAGCGTTGTCTTGAAGCAGCAGTGGCGTAGAGCGATTGAAAAGTCTCGGTTGTTTAACAGCGAGCTTTTCCATCATGGTTTGCAGTTGCTGACAATAGACATCATGACAATAGACAGCTATAGTGTACGACACCGGCACTAGTCCACCAAACGCTTACAAGTAACTTTTTTTGAGTCAATTTTCGCTTGGGGCAAGATTTTGCTGGTTCACCAGGGTTCAGCCATTGCGATGAGCGTTTACGATTATCGTACAGGATCCACTTTTCATCACATGTAATGATCCGATTTAAAATTCCTTCATTATTGTGCCGGTTGAGTAATGTAACGCAGCAGTCGACGCGCGTTTGTCGGTTTGCTTCACTCAATTCATGAGGTACCCACCTTTCAAGCTTTTTCACCTTCCCAATTTGCTTCAAGTGGATTAAAACGGTTTTGTCACTAACACCGCAGCCTGCAGCTAACTGTGATGTGGTTTGCGATGGATCTGCTTCCATAATAGCCTTCAATTCATCATTATTGACCTTGGTCTCCGGCCGTCCACGGGGCTTGTTCTGCAGGTCGAAATTTCCAGAACGAAAGCGTTGAAACCAAAAACGCACCGTGTTTTCTTTTGCGACACCACCACCATACACATCATTAATCCTTCGAGCCGTTTCTGCAGCACTGGTGCCACGGTGGAACTCGTACTCGTAAATAATGCGATATTTTAAGTTTTCCATTTTGTGAAATGAGTGACGCAGAAAAAAAAGGAAAAGAGAAAAAAACAAATGAATTACGGTTTTCGAAACACAAATGCATGAGTAAATAGCTGTTTAAATTTGAATTTGGAATTCCTAACCAAAGAGGAGATATTTAAGATCAAAGTGGCCAGCACGACAAAACGCCAATTTCATATGTAAGGACCTAATAAATAAAGAAATTTTGACTTTGACTTTGAAGGGGTTTTTATTTACCTTGCCATAGCAGTCGCGGCTTCAGAATCGACACCCGCCAAATCATATGATAGGGTTTACACTATATAAATGGGCTGTTGCCGTGACCCTTGACCAATGTAACATGACTACGGTATAAAACCGGCCAAGTTCGAGTTCCATACCAGACGAAGGGTTCTATACCATATATATATATATATATATATATAAAAATCAAAGTCCTGACTGACTGATATATCAACGCACAGCCTAAGCTGCTGGTCCTAGAGACATGAAATTAGTAAGGTGTGTTCTTTGTGATGTGTAGGTATCCACTAAGAAAAGGTTTAATAAAATTCAACCCCTAATTGGGGCGGGGCTTACAGTTTGGAATGATATGTTGTATATGTCTGAAACCGTAAATATTAGAAGTTTGAAAATTCGTATGTAGATTGCCCATATGAAATAAGCAGTGGCATATTTTAGGGTTTTTGAGAATTTTCAATATTAATGGGTCAAATATTTAAGGTAAAAACGGTAATAGCGGGCTAATTGACGAACCGGGAAATGGACGTAGCGAGAAAAGGAAGCAAAAGTTCTGACTAACTGACTGAATCAACTAGACCGCCGAAACCGCTGGTCGTACAGACTTCAAATTTCAAGGGCATGCTTGTGTTGGCGTGTAGACGCCTGCTAAGAAAGTAATTTTGAACATTTGCATCCTAAATGGTTTAAAATGGGGTTCATAGTTCGGAGTACAAAACTGCATATCGCTGAAACCACACATGATAGGCACTTGAAAATTTGTAGGTAGATTGTCCGTTAGAAACAAAATACGGCATATTTTAGGTTTTTAAGATTTTTTAAAATAAAGGGATAAATATAAGGATAAATATTTAAGGAAAAACATTTTTAAGAGATCTTTTGAATAGGTAGAAAGTTGATTTTTTTAGACCTGACTAATAATAAACATAAACTATACATAATGGGTTCCCATACATGACACGTTTTTTTAATTGTTATTTTCGGCTTTCTATATAATAACAAAGTCGGTCAAATTTATCTAGATATCCAATAAATATACATATTTATAATAAAATATTACATATTTATAGTAAAATATTACTTGCGCCTATTACAAAAAACGAAAACGCGGACGAAGTTGCGGGTAAAACCTAGTTTTCTATATTTCTAAATCCCAGTCTATCTCTCCTTGCGCTAATGTTAAAAAACATTACGTGGACGAAGTCGCGGGCTAAGCTAGTTGATTTATAAACAGTCGAGGACTGCCTTGCAATACCTGCTTGTGATCATTTATAATTATTGAAAGTACTATCCCATCAGAACAAAAAATGAAGTGGAAATAATTGTAATTTTGTAATAGATACATAATCATGAGAAGTTATATATAATAAAAAAAACTAAAATTGAAAATTATGATTTCATGATTCTGAAAAAAATGAACCTGAAATTCATAATTATGTCTCTCATGATTTGCATTTCGCGCTCTTTTCACTCACTTGTGTTGTCAGTGTCACTAGACGCCCGACGCCCGCGCCGACCCACGTCGCACCGCGGGTCGCGGCCGTTGTGGGCTCGTCGCAGTCGACGTCGTCACCGATGTCACAATGATATTTCTTGAGCTCGACCGCGGCGAAAGTGGCTAGTAACGGAACGCATCCTATGTGTGACATTTACCTTCAGTTTTCTACGCGTTACATTTCGAGAAATTATTTTTACTTTTTTATTAATAATTTTTGTTTACAAAGCCCATCCAATGTCTCTCTCTATTTGAATCAAATTTAAAAGGCATTTAATAAGTACGTTTCCAAAAAAATATTGCTACCTATTTTTGTTATTCAACCAATTTTACCCGATTACAACCTATGTACCTACCTATAGGTAAGTACCTACATAATTTATTGTAAGTTTTGCCGTACCTACCTACTTACTTCGTCATAGTTTCAGCTTTTCTCCTAAGTAGCTAGGTAGGTAAATGTGTAAGATACTAATAATGGCTTTTGCGTACTTTGTAATTAAAAGTCTACGTTGAATAAAGTATTAGGGTACGTGGTCCTACGTGACCTATATATTGCTTTTATTATAATGCAACAATTTACCTACCTATGTAAAGTAAGTATTATATTTAGTTAAGTACATTGTTAAGCATTTCCGCTGGAGTATCCCATAGGTGCCAAACTAGACTCCATCACTTCAAACTTGCTAGGTACTTACTTCTTTATAACCTACTTAGTAGGTACTTCTTTCGCCAGCGAAAACTGCTGGACTTATCGCCTACCTACACTAGTAGTTCTGAACTGAGATCTTGCAATGGTTGCTTTGTGAATCATTTTCTCAAAAAGAAAGGCACTGCGATCAAAGTGCGCTTTCATTACACCTTACTCGTAGCACACTTTAGTCAATCTCCCTTTATTCACCTGAGTGTTCAAGGCTCTATCTAGTTCCTAAGGGCCCTTCTCACTAAGACAACATGGTGGGATGGCAATGGCACCACCACCGCCCGGGTCGCGCCACTAACAACATGTACCTACCTGGTCTATACTCGTATGTAATGACTGTGTACGGACGGAGGGTACCTCGTCTGGGGTCCGCTCGGTTGCACAACCAATTTGGTGACGGCGATCGAATCGCCCAGTGACCGTTAATCACCCAGGTGGGCAGAATATATTAAGCGAATAAGTCGCCCTTATATTATACATAATATGAAAAGGTTGATATCTGTTTCTAGAAAAGTGATCTCAAAACGTTTGCCTCAGTACATAGTCGTGGCTTAAAAATCTACCCCTCCAGCCAACGGATGTCATAAAAGTCAACCAAAGGTTTCACGAAAAAGACAGCAGTTTCCTTCTTTAAACAAAACTTTATCTGTGAACTCCAATCTGTCTGACAAGTGTGGTGAGTATACTTTATCTGTGAACTCCAATCTGTCTGACAAGTGTGGTGAGTATACTTACCGCTTTGGAGGAAGTTCTTCCGACGTTGTGGTACACAATATACAAGAATAAAATAAAATAGTAGTCAAATTATATTTTATAGTATTGCTTCTATGGATTTGCTCCTATTGTTAATTTTTCCTTTTTTTTATGTAACTAGCGTTGTAAATTTAATAATGGAAACTTAATACATGTTTATGCTATCACATAGGTACCTAAGCTAACTAATTCAGACGTTACTATTTAAATTTAAATAGGTTCACATGCATGCATAAATATAGTTTTTCAAGTAAGAACTTTGAAAATACATAATATGCGGTTGGTGTGTATTAATTTTTAATTTAATTTGTATCGCCACCTCATAGCTAAGTTTACAATAATTACATTTAAATATGTGTTGTACCGCTCAACCGGCGGCGCGTCGGTGCTCGGTGGTCGGTGGGCATCGGTTCGCCATCACACTGCTTGTCCTGGTTTGGGTACCAATGTCACCATCAAGGATTAAGTCTAAGACCAGGAACATCACTTCTTTGTATAATTTAAATGTGTTACTGTAATGTTTGTTATTATCAAATAAATTTTCATTTCATTTTCAATTTCATATGACATTTCACAAGATGTAACATTTAATGTCACTAAAGGGCTGGTATCGGCTCAGCTCAATAAATAAACAAATAGTGAATCCCATTCTTCAATTCACTAAAGTGATTTTTCAATTTTTCAATAGTTCGGCTGGGAAGTGCTTGGCCTTCATCTCATCAGATTTTTGAAGTTATGATAAGGCCGAAGTAGGTGGACGCGCACTTCTCCCAGAATCCTCAACAAAAACTGAGGAGCAAGCTATCATACCTCTAAAATGTCGGAACACAACAAAGAATTGTTGTTAAGGGCGACAGATTTAGGTAAGATGGTGGTAGCTAGCCAGGCGGTCTTAAACGAAGTCCTACCACCACCAAACCAAACACAGCATTGTACTCCCCCTGGGAATCAAACCCGGGAATTTTTGATCTGAAAGTAATGTTCTACAGTTATAGATATCACATAATACCTACCAACAAAAAAGTCAGCAATAGCATGTCCAACTATTATATACCTAGTTATGCCACTATAGCCACTCCTTAATGTTTAAAAATTGAATATATACGCCGGTACAAAATACGGTGAGACTACGAGTATCACCGCGCGGTTGATAATTCCGCGCCCCTTGGTTTCACTTAAACTATTCACAACTACCTAGCTGTACCAGTGCAGTTCACTTGCACATAACACAATGACATGACGCCGATAATACATGCCTCCCATATAAACTTGGATCTCTCCTTCCTACCCTAAAGAAAAAACAATTGTGATAAGTATTACATAACTGACATTAAATGATCTAATGCAAAGTTTCTAGTTCGTGGCAGCGCAACACAACAAATGATATAAGTCCCAAGTAGAGGAATTTACCTATATAATAGACTTACCCGTAGATGTCGCTGTATGTTTTAGACTAAGGGAAAATCCCTTTTCGCCATAACAACAATACGAAATTGATGATGATGTTTCAAATTTCCTAAAACAACGCTAGGAAATCGTTCTCAAATGTAGGTGCATTACTACAATTATCTGTAGTACCTACATAAATACAGTGGCAACGTCCTACACGATCAAATGAAAGGAATCGAAAGTATAACAATTTCAAATAAATTTAAAAAGATTTTAAAAATTGTAACTTATCCTATGTTCTAGCAAATAGCCGTACCCGTGCAGTATTACTTGTACCTACATAAAATAGGACGCCAAGAAATATAATCCGATCCCTTCTGCTTGCCCTTCAGAAAGACGTACGTAGTGTGATTTACTATCACTGACATCATTAATTTCTAATGCAAGCAAGTCAAGTATATAGAATTTGATTGTCGCGGGGGATTTTTGATAAGTGGGGTGGTTTTTGAGACTTTGGTAGTTTTTGAGAAACAGGGGTGTTAAGTGAGACGAGAAGATTTTTGGATTGTGGGCATCATTTGAAAGAGTATGGACTGCATATTCACAAAATATACATTTTAATTTTTATTAGGGGTGGTTTTCGTAACAAAGGGCCGCGTTAAGGGGATAAAACGCTTGGTATGTCTTGTAGGATAGACTTTTAATGGGGGTTGACTTCACAATTAACTTTCTTTTGATATGCTGAAACTACCTCTGTGTTACAGGGTAACTGGGTTCAGGGTACACATTAAGGGTTGCAAAGTGGGCAAATAAGATTGAAGTCTTGAAAATGTGTTGAAACATGAAATATCATTGTGAAATAGGGGTTAAGACTGGAGAATTCAAAACTAGTTTATTTTTGCCCTTATTAGGGGTGGTTTATAATATGAAGGGGGCAAAGTCTTGTTAGATAAGAGAAGGTATTCGAAATCTCATTAAAATTGGTCAATTTATTTTTTCATATCAACAGTAGATTATTGTCCATCACAATGTGGAAAGAATTCCTCTATAACTATAAGGTCTGGCCATAATTACAAAAAATCTAAAATCAAATCAAAAAGACATTTATTTGCATCTCTTACACAAAAATCAACATAAAAATAATAATAAATAGAGACAAAGAATAAAAATGTAAATTAAATAGTTAGCACGCATAGAATTGCAAAAAGGTCTCAACTCGGCGTTAATGCAATTACCACGCTAAGCAGACAGATTGGTGCTCACAGTTAACGTTTTTTTGATAAAAAAAAGCTACTGCCTTTTTAGTTGACTTTACGACATCGACGAGAGGTACATTTTTAAGAACTATGCAACAGTTTTGAGAGCACTTTTCAAAACGTCATCAACCTTTGTTTAGTGTCAGTATCTAAGGATATAACGATAAGATAGCAACAACAGAGAGCGCCTCGAACACTCAAGTGAATAAAGAGAGTTCGAGAAAAAGAGTGTAATGAAGGTGTAATGAAAGCACATTATTATCGTTTGTTAATAACGTACTATTTGAGAAATAATCTCTCATCACCAGATCTCAGTTCGAGGCGTATTACTTGTCTATCTTAATACCTGTCAAACACCGATACTGTGATCACCAATCACCTGCCAAGCATAGTGGCTATGCCGAATAACTCGTAATATCTACGTTTAGTAATCCATTGTAATGGCAATGACCGTCGTTCGGTTCAGAACAAGGCCAGCGGAATTTTGTGATTTTCTCGCGCAAGTGTCCCTCCCTATAATATACATTAAGTAACCACATGTCCGACTTAAATTTCTAATTGCCGTGACATTTTCTGTTCCTGGGTGCACAGCACATCCCTGAATAATATACTATTTGGCAAATCACTTCGGTGGGCGTTGCGAGCCCTCAGTTCACGCCGTGGCCTGTCATCAGGTACACGTCTCTAACGTCGGTGTACCGCCAATCAAGCAAGTGAGTCTATAATTACCATAGCCTTGGTTTAAAACTTTTCTAATTACCATGATCTTAATTTAATAACCGATATTTTAAGATAGACCATATTTGCTTATGTAAATAGAGCCAGTACTTTGGCCTCTACGTTGTAGTTAGCCAGTGTTTGTATACTGTATAGGCTTTCGAAAAATTGAAGAAAATTTATCATTTTCTAATTACCGTATACTAATTACCATGTTTTATAATTACCGTTGTATGAGTTTATTACTTCATTAATTAATTATTCAATTTTAAGATATAACTCGGTGAGATGAAGGCCAAGCACTTTCCCATCGTACTGTAAAAAAAAAAAAATACTAGTCCATATTAATAATTAAGTAGTATCTTTAAAATAAACTTAAAGTTGATTTAATGGAACATTTTTAATTAGGCTGATCTTAAGATTTGTGAGAATCTGAACTTATTTCTAAAAAAGTCTGAACATATTTATATGTTAGTACGCAGTGATACTAATTTAAGTGGGTCTTAATAGCACTAACGTATGTTACAGCTATTAACGCTCTTTGGACGATATTTTTTAATAAATATATACATTTTTATTTATTTATTTATTATAATTTGTTATAAGAAGATTTGAATGTAACAGTGCCGATATGTGTATATGAAATTTTACAAAATATGTTTGTAAGTTATGTCGGACGACTGCTTCGCACGGCGGAATCCTGACACGCTGGATGTGTTAGAATTGAAGCATCCGGGCCATTCGCATCCACTCAGTTTTCCTCCTGATCCGGGCTCAACGGTTTCTGCGGTAACAATTACGATAGAGGACGTAATTTTAGAGCTGGGTTCTTTTCACACAGGATCAGCGGTGGGCCTGGACGGAATCCAGCCGGCTCATCTTAAAGAGTTGACCTCCATGTCAGCGGGGGAGAACGGGAGGCGCCTCATACGGTGCTCAATCAGACTACTTTCTGCTTAGTGAACAGTTGAACCCTCTTGTGTGCCCGCATCTGTACGGGGTAGATATAGAATCTTTTTTTTTCAAAGCACAGATGCTTTGAACAAAAAAGATGGTGATTCACGACGATAGCGGTGGGCAGCGCTTTTCACCGCTTGACTGCCAAACTAGCTTGCTGCGACGTCAAAGAGGAAATGACCAGTTACTTGCAGCCGCACCAACTTAGATTTGGCAAACGCCTGGGTTACGAGGCTGCCATCCACGCCACGCGAACGTTTCTCATGAATCCGGAGAGCAAGACTCTATTTTCCGTAAACTTCTCAACTCAACACTTTGGAAATAGACGTTCTGTTGAGTGAGGTCTAGGATAAAACCACATATCTCTACCCTTTCCTTCATCAAGTCCTTCCTTCCAAGACTTCCTTTCTTCGAGAAAAATATCATTCTTTCTGGCGTCTGCCGAAGACCCCTGCTTAAAAAAAACGCTTAAGTACGCTTCCTTGGAGCAGCTTTACCATTTTGTACCTGTAGCAGTGGATATCTTGGGCAGTTGCGAGTGTGCATGCGAAGTATTTAGTGGGAGAAATAAGCCGTAAACTTAACGAAGTGACAGGGGACTCCCGCTCCTGGTCGTGCAAAGGATTGATCGCTATTCAGCGTGGCAATGCAAGCATTATGGTCACTTTTGCCCCCGAATGGTCTGGGGTGGGTTATTTAATGTATTTTTTTATAATTTAGTTTGTTGTATTTGAAAGTTAAGTACTATTTACCTATTTATTGAATTTCGTTTCAGCAAAATGTAAAAAACTAATCAATAAGCAAATGTGATTTTTTGATTTGTTTACATTCTTAGATAATTTTCAATGAAAGTGACTCATTAAAAAAAACAATGGCCCTTTTTTTTACAACAGTTTATTTAGAGTCGGTGTTAGCTTTGAAGGTACTATAATTATAATATACTTGTGTATAAATTATTAATGCGTGATATAGTATCGACTTATTTATATTTTCTAATTACCGTTATATTAATTCTTAGATATACCTAATTACCGTACTCCGTAATTATGCGGAGAACGCCTAATGTCAAGAATGACCGACATAAGAATTCAATGCACACCCACATTTCTACAACGAATTAAATTCCTTATATCTCTGGAAATAAAGGTCGTAGAGAAATGCTGATGTCACCAATTGTGTAGGTGAGCTGCATTCAATATGACTTTTCTACCCCAATTCTCGCTATTCTTTCTCCATAATAATAAATCTCTTATGTGATTAAGCTTCGTAGAGTGTGCTACGGTCCTACGTTGGACCCGCGTAGCATACAGAATGTTTCATTCTCTTGAGTAAAATTAATACTGTTTTAAAAAAAAACACTACGACCGTTATTTCCATTGACATAGGAAATTTAACTCGTCGTAGAGAAGTGGGTGTGCGTTGAATTCATATGTATGCTACGCGGGTCCGGCGTAGCAACGAAGTACGATCTACGAAGCTCTACGACAAAATATATATATTTTTATGGGGGGAAAAGGAGGAGGGGTGGGGAAAAGTGAGACATACTAAAAAAATGAGGAAAACTTATCTGCACAATGGTGAAATCCGCATCTCTCTGAGACCTTTGTTTCCAGAGATATTAGTAATTTAATTCATTGTAGAAAAATGAGTGCGCGTTGAAGCTTTTTGTTTGCTACGCGGATCCAGCTTAGCAACGTAGTATACTCTACGATGCTCTACGCGTGTTTCTTCTTCTGCCGGTGCGTGGGATGCGGTCTCTGGCTTTCGCCTTTTCCCGCGGATGTCATACGCCCCCAGTCTCTACCGGGGGGTCTTTTGGTTTGGCTCTGGAGAGCCGATGGCGTGCGCTCCTTCCCTGTCCGCCTGCCTGCCGGGGTTGGCTGGCGTGCAGACCGTGGTCCTGGAGCTGGGGGCGTCTTCATTAACTGCTGGGGTGTGGCTCTGTTCCCGTTCCGCTTTCGCTTCCTCGGCGCTGTCCACGGCCAATTCTCGGGGGTAGGGCTTGCTCCTGACAGGTCTCTCGTAGGAGGGGGCCATGTCTCTCAGGTGCTGGTGGTGGGAGACGTCTGTTCGGTGAAACATATTACTGGCTAGGCGTCCGATGAACGCATCCAGGCTCTCGACATTCAGATCTCTTTGGATGGTGGCGTTGCGTACGTAGCGCGGCGCCTGAGCTATCTTTGGATGGTGGCGTTGCGTACGTAGCGCGGCGCCTGAGCTATCTTTGGATGGTGGCGTTGCGTACGTAGCGCGGCGCCTGAGCTATCTTTGGATGGTGGCGTTGCGTACGTAGCGCGGCGCCTGAGCTATCTCGCGGAGGCAGAGGCTCTGCTGCCTGCGTAGTGTGGCTTTATGGGAGTCTGCGAGTAGGGCGTACCACGCTGGAGCTGCGTAAGTCAGACGCGTGCGTACGTACGTTTTGTATAGGCCGATCTTCATTCGTAGCGGGAGATCTGAGTGGAGCACTGGTTTGAGGATCGCTCTTGCTGTGCGGGCGGAGTTCCTGGCGGTTTTCGAATGTGCGTTCATCGTGAGTCGGCGGTCTATGGCGACTCCGGGGTACTTGGCCGATCTTGTCCATTTTACTTCCTTCCCGTCCAGTAGTAGTTCGGAGATACCATCCTGGTGTTTCATGGAGATGACGACTGCCTGTGTCTTCCCCACATTGACCAACAGTCGCCATCTGGACAGCCAGGCGGGGAGCTCGTCGAGGACCCTCTGCATTCTGATTGCAGCGTGTCGTGGCGAGAGGCTTTCTGTGATGTAGGCTGCATCGTCGGCGTATAGTGCGAGCATGGCGTTCTCTGGACAGGGTATGTCGTCAGTGTAACGGGAGTAGCACACTGGCGATAGGCAGCTGCCTTGTGGCACTCCCGCTCTGATAGGACATACCGTGGAGAGCGAGTCCTCCACGCTTATCCGGAATGTTCGGTCTTTCAGGAACGAGGCGACGATCCCGCCAAGTTACCTAGTCAGGATCGATGCTCTACGACAAAATATGTTTATTTGGGGAAAAGTGAGACATATTAAAAGAATGGAGAAAAAAATATCTTCGCGCAAGTGTCCTTCGAGCAAGTGTCTCGCGGAAATGTCTCTTCGAGCAAGTTTTCTTTCGCGCATGTATCTTTTGTGCAAGTTTACTTGAACCGGGTTGACTTCATAAATTTTAAACTTAAAATTAAAAAAATAAAATTGAAAATGTGTGAAAAAATTAAATATCATTTATGAACAAGGGGTTGACTGCAGATTTTAAAATTAGTTTATTTTTGCCCTTATGAGCAGTGGTTTTTAAGATGAAGGGTAATGGATGATCTTCTTAATGGATGGTCTTGTAAGATAAGAGAAGGTATTGGGAATCTCATTAAAACTGGTCAATTAATTTCGTTATTTACTCAAAGGGTTGTCAAGCCAAGGGTGTCGATAAAAATCCAAGAATTACTTTTGGGGTGTCAAGCAAGGGGTTTGACTGGACATATCCCATATCAACAAAACATTATTGTCCACCACAATGTGGAAAGAACTTCCTCTAAAACAGTTAGCTTTGGCCATTATCACCACAACACAGTTAAAGTTTTGTTTAGACGCAGACAAAAAACTGATGCCTTTTTGGTTGACTTGGAGGTGTAATGAGAGCACACTTTTATCGCTTGTTTACGTTCTATTTGAGAAAAATGATCTGTGGTGTGTTACCTTACAGAAACAAGACATCACGAGATCTCAGTTCGGGGCGAACTACTGGTGATATTATATACTGGTGATACTGGTGATATTGCATTCTACTGATGAAAGAATTTTCAAAATCGGTGGAGTAGTTTTTCAGGTTATTAATTACAAGCAAAAAGTCAAAGTCCTATCTTCTGTCCCCCGTGTCGGTCTTGCGGACAGGCTTCGCGGTGGCCGCGCTTTCCGTGGTGTGTCGGACTTTTGGAATAAAGTCGGTTCTGTCAATACATTCCACCGACTTTATTCCAAAAGTCCGGCACTACACGGAAAATATATATCTGCTTAAAAATATAGTTTCAAGCTTTAGAAATCCGCCATATTAGATTTAGAGTGACGTCACTTAATTTTTTTCGAGTTATTTTTATACCCATATTGTAGGAGTGCATCAAATGTAATTAGTCCGCCATCTTGTATGTGCCGCCATGTTGGGTTTAGAATGACGTCACACAATAAACCATGTATTGTCATCCAAACCAAATGTGTATACAAAATTTCAGCTCAATTGGTTGAGGAAATCTGCTTCAAAATTGAGTTGCAAGATTCCACCCCAACAAATATATAACATACACACATTGCAAGTTAAATAAAAGCTTGTAAAAAATAAGAAATTAATTCAAAAAATACAAATACAAATCAGTGTAGAGTGTAAATGAACGAGTGGGCCATTTGTACGAAGGCTGAGAGGTGTGCGTCAGTTTCAGAGTATGATTTAGATTTCAGCAAAGTGTGAACCACTGCTCGTTGTTGTTGTCGTTGGCTCTAGCTGGACCTAATCTACCTTACATTAGATATACAACACATTATGTGGTACATTAGTCGGTCGGTAGGTATTATTATTAGGTATTATTATTAAAAACATCCGACATGACCATGTAGGTACCTACGTAAGGTACCTACATGGTCATGTCGGATGTTTTTTGTAAACCTTGCGCTTACTTTTTTCCAGTCCCCTTCATGAAGCTAACAAAAGGGCATGACTCTGCCTCGTCCATTAACCCTCGCAAGTAAGTCCCGGCTGCTCTCGCCGCGGACCGCCGCCGTGGCCGCACGCTCCCGACTCGCGTTCTTACCCGCTGCTGGCGCAGGTCCCACCCCTCTGCGCTACCCGTTCCCGCGCGCTGCTGCTGTCACCAAGTCGCATCGCCGACTCTACGTCGGATGCGTCGTCAAACTCGTCGACTCGTTTATGAATAACCTGACGTGATCGCTGATGCTGACGCGATCCTCGTTCTTCGCGGTGCTATGATGTTCTCGATGGCGAAGTGAATTAAACTGTGCAAGTCCCATTTTGAATAGGCTACTTACTATTAAATATGAACTACCATGTATTCATTGATTTATTTAATTGACTATACTCTAATTGACTTATTTCATTGATTAATATTATGTAACCCATAAGTGAAGGTACTTGCAGCGCGCCCCGAACTGAGATCTCGTGATGTCTGGTTTGTGACGAAGATTATTTCGTAAATATAACGTTATTAACAAACGATAAAAGTGTGCTTTCATTACACTTTTCGCACTTTACATAAGCACTTTTTTCTCGAATTCTCTTTATTCACCTGAGTGTTCGAGGTACTCTCTTGTTGCAAATGTAATGTAAGAATATCCTTTCTAACATGAAACAAAGGTTGATGTCGTTTTGAAAAGTGCTCTCAAAACTGTTGCCTTATCGAGATTTAAAAATCAGTCCACGGATGTCGTAAAGTCAACCAAAAAGGCAGCAGCTTTTTTCTTTGTGTAGGTAAACAAAGTTTGTGTAAACGTAATAAGATTTATGCCATATTCGTCCCGAGAAAGTTCAGCCCACATTGATAATGGCCGTACCTTACAGTTATAGAGAAAGTTCTTTCCACATTGTAGAGGACAATAATGTATAAACCCCTGCATGAACCACAAAAGTAATTCTCGAATCTTATCGAATCCCTTCCCTATTGAGTGAATAATAATAGATAAATTGACCAGTTTTAATGTAATTTAGAGTACAAGAACTGATGATCATTCTTAGGCCCTTCATCTTAAAAACCACCCCTAATAAGGGCAAAATAAACTTATTTTGAAATCTTCAATCTCAGCCCCTATTTCATATAAAATTTCATGTTTTAACACATTTTCAAGACTTTAATCTTATTTACCCCTTTTGCAACCCTTAATGTAAAATACAGGGGTAGTTTCAACAAATCAAAAATAAGTTAATTCAATCCATTTAATCCCTTAACGCGCCCCTTTGTTACGAAAACCACCAGTAAGTAGTAATGAATAAAATACCTATTTATTTTATCAATGCAGTCGATACTCTTTCAAATGACACCCGACAAGCCAAAAATCTTCTCTCACTTAACACCCCTATTTCTCAAAAACTACCCTAGTGCCAAAAAAATTCTCGTACCGACTGATGAGTATACTGAATGAACATGCAGATATAGATACATTATATATTCTGCATGTTTAAAATTTTGAATTGATCGGAACAGCCATTCAAAATACACACATCCCTTTTTAAAATTTAGAAAAAAATAAAAATAGAACGCAATAAACAAAAGATAGAATGGGGACTCCGATTTAAATTAAACAACGTTAATTTTGCCCAAGATAAATTAACTTTTATTTTATTATCAATTAGTGCTATCTAAGTAATTTTTAATTTTAACGGATCTTGTGATATTCGTAATGTCATGGAACGTCGACATTTAAGCAGAGAAGAAATGATAAGAGCGATAGGCATGTTACAAGCCGGTGCTATCCAACGCGTGGTTGCCAATGCCCTAAATACCAATCAAAACGTAATTTCTCGATTTTGGTCACGTTATCGTATTACTGGGGATGTAAGAGAGCGCCACACTGGAAAAAAACGAGTAACCACCCCTAAACAAGATCGTTTTCTCCAAAATGCCGACAGGAGGGAACCCATTCTCACAGCAAAGCAGCTAGTGCAAAGGCTTCAGTCAGACCATCAGCTGTCAGTCAGCGACCAAACCGTCAGAAGAAGGCTACATGAAGTCGATTTTCATTCTCGTAGGCCGCTTCGTGTGCCAGCTCTACGACGAGGCAATCGCGGAAGGCGACTTCTTTGGGCTCAAGAACGTTTGTTATGGAACAATGGCCAATGGACAATGGTTTTCTTTACTGATGACTCTCGGTTTGGATTCCACCCCGATTCACGAAGAGCACGAGTTTGGAGAGTTCCAGGCAGAGAAAGTCGCCTCCAGCAGCCACAAGAGGTCCATTCGTACCGAGGTGGGACAATCATGGCTTGGGCGGGAATTCGTTCTGGCGCGCGAACCGAGCTCATTTGGATAAGAGGCAGCATGACTGCACTAAAATACCGGAACGAGGTCATATAACCTGTAATCATCCCTCACAGAGTTCAAATTGGCCAGGGACTTCAGCTCATGCATGATAATGCCCATCCACACACGGCGCGTTTGGTGTCAGCTGCCCTTTAGGAACATGATGTCGCGGTTTTGGACTGGCCTGCTCAGTCACCCGACTTAAACCCAATTGAATGGGACATGTTACAGCGAAGGGCTTTCAGCAATTTGCCATCAAATTTGACCACAGAAGACCAACTTTTTTGCCATTTAAAAAGAACATGGGATCGCATACCCCAGCGAGACTTTGACACCCTAATTTTGAGTATGAATAACCGGTGCAGATGTGTTATCAACGTCAGGGGAGGCAACACCGATTATTAAATTGTAAAAAGGTAATTTTATAAAGTCATGGCAATGTAAAAATAGTTTTAACACAATTTACCGAACCTTGTAAATTTTCAGATTTTTCGAGATTTTGTTCCTACTTTAATGTTTATAAAAAAATTATATAAAACTGTTGTTTTTATTATTATTAATAAACAACACAAAATAAAGATTCTTGCCATACCTAATTTTGTAAAGAAATTATTTTCAGTTTTTGTAAAAATCAACAAAATGTTGAATATCTCTAGACAATGTTGATGTGTGTATATGGGCGAAAAATTGTATTTCTTTCCACACCAATATCTCAAAAATTACCCCACTAATCAAAAATACCTCGCGACACATTCATATTTCATGAAAATCGTATAATCTGTTTGAGAGTTATGCCGTCACAAACATTGCCACATACATACATGTGTACATACTCAGAGACAATTATGTATGTATGTATCCTTCCTGTATCCGTATCGTGTATCTGTATCCTGTAAATGATGTATCCTTCCCCTTCTGCCTCCGGCTTTCGAACCGAACGGACGTGAATATTATTGTGCTCTAAAGTTGAAACTACCAACTCTGGGACTGCGCCCTCGGATTTCGCCCACCTGCTGATTGAATTTGGTGCTGTGCCCGGCTCCTCCAATGGCCTAGTAAGCTCTCTACTTGACCGATTGCTGTGAGTGCCGTTCTTTTGCTTCTTCTGCTAGCTGGACTCAAACTGGGGTCTCTTGCGTCTCGGCCGTGCCATCTACCGCTCCACCGGAGGTCAATTAAGGCGCTTTCCAGAGCGAACGACCTTGAAGTTTTGTGCCTCTGCACCCCACCGCCGGTTCTACAATACTTCGCAAAGTGCAATGACTAATAACTAATATTCTGTTTTAGTGACATCTATGCAGTCTTTAGGTAAACCGTTGTGATGCCGTGCCGTCTAGCCGGGTGGCGGGAGCTGCGGTGCAAGAAATAATTCATTATTCGGTTATAGGCATCTCAGCCTCACAACTAGAGAATCTACGAGTGAGCGAGCGAGACGTATAGATTACCGAGCGCTGCGTGGCGTACGATACCTAGGTATCGTCTCAGAATAACTAATAGTACTGTATCGTACGCGACCTAAGCAATAGTCGTCTCATTTGCTTGAGATTGCTGTTTTTCACAGTGCAACATCGTTGCTTCCCGTTACTGGGCGCGACATGTCAAGCAAATGTGAAGCGACAAGTTTGACCTTCAGATTGACTGTAACTGTGAATATAGCTCTAAGAAGGAACTGACACAGCATTGTAAAATAATTTGGTACAATATTTATTTTCTTTCGACAAAAATGTAGTAGGCATGTAATAACATTTTAGTTATAGATCTGTCTGTCCTTGAATCTGGTAGTACCACTGGTGCTTTTTACTATCGTATTTTTAGTTATTTTCCAGAAATATTTTTTTATTGATTGTTCTTCCAACGTTTTTTTCTGTGAGGTATCCGGTCCTTTCCGTTTCAATTGAATATGGTGACTGCAACAACAACGAAAACATAATAGATCAGTACATAACTCAAATATTCCATTAATTCTATTAGTGATGTCATTCTAAGAAAACGATTTTATTGCATGTTGTGGGCTATGTCACAAAATAAGTAGGTATGATATATAGTAGGTAGGTATAATATAGGTTGAAGGTACCTTCCTACCTAAATACTTATTCCGGCAACATTGACCCATAGTTACTCAGCCAGATAATTATTATTAGGTGTGACACTATCACTAGGTAGGTACCTAGATGATTTTTCTATGCAACGAAACGTGGTGAATTACGACAAGTCAGACGCGATGGTTCTGCCGATTAATAGCTCTACCTACACTCATTTGACCGCGTTTGTTTACCGTGCCGAAGTTGAGATAATAATGAGAACGATAATTATTATTTAGGCCCAAGTTCAAGATGATGTATTGTATAATGATGTAGGTTACCTAAGTAGGTTCTAACTTACATCGTACTATCTTCAAAATGTTGTTCAGAGACTGATGATTATTCTCCCGATTCAAACTTTGCACATTCTGATCCTTTTCGTGCCCTCCAAAAATAAAATGTAATGTAGGTTAGTAATAATAATAAGTGGGTAGTAATTGAGTACAATAAATTAATACCCTATATGAGGTACCTACTCAGTATAAGGTAGGTACAGCTACAATAAAAAAGTAAGTGATAGGTAGGTAGGTAATTGGTGGCGCACACAAGTAAAGGTGTTGCAAAAAGTAGGTATGTCAATTCATTGAAATAAGCACGTTATGTGGAGGGGGCATCTCTACATACTTACCTACCATGGTAGGTACAACTACAACATTACAAACATTACAAAGCTACATTATTATACAAAACAATTAATTAAATTTAATATGTACTGTCAGATATGTAATAAAAATTTCAATCGTAATTAATAATTATTAACAATTAATTGAATTTAATATGTACTGTCAGATATGTAATAAAATTTTCAATCGTAATTAATAATTATTCTAAGACTTATTCGTTTTTCAAGAGACATGACGCAGATTACCCTCTGAGCGACTTCTGACCGTAAACCAATCAAATTTTTCCTTATTGTTTTTTACAAATACGGCTACTTCGTATATGTAAATAGATGGAAGCTTTAATTAAATAAAATGATTTCTACATGTGTCTCTCCTATTAAGTCCGCACATTGCTCTGAAGCAGCGTTTTTGTGCTTTGAAAACTTTAAGGTTTTCTGTCGAGTTTCCCCAGAATATAGGTCCATAGCGTAAAATCGAGGACACATGACCGTGATATGCAGTAAGTAACGTAGACAAATTAGCCACTTTTTTTAATTTAAAAAGAGCATATGCAAATTGTTTCATCCGTTTACATATGTTAGCAGTTTGTATTTTCCAATCCAATTTATTGTCAATGGTAAGTCCTAAAAATTTGGTAAAGTCAACCTCATTGACTTATTACGTTGCGTGTACCATAATACGTAATAATAGATTACGTTGTTTGTAATTCATTAGATATGTTTTTGATTAATTAATATGTAAATTATTTGATGATAACCAATTAATTACAGATGTTAGTGTGGTGTTTATGTCATATTCAAAATTATGCGATTTATCATTAACAAATAAAATAGTACTATCGTCAGCAAAAAGAGTAATGGAATGTTTTGTCACTTGACGCAAGTCATTTATGTACACTAAAAATAGGAGTGGCCCAAGAACGCTTCCTTGTGGAACACCGTGAGACACTAACCTAGAACATGATTCATATGAAGTTTCTGTATGCGTTTTCATACAAATTTTATTTAGTATTGTCACCTGACTTCTGTTATTTAAGTAAGATCTTATAAGATTATTTGCCATACCTCTGAAGTCGTAAACATCTAACTTATGCAGTAGCAGCTCATGATTCACATGATCAAACGCATATCCATGTACAAAGCCATTACTGTATTATTTTTATCTCTTTTTGACATTACCAGATTAAGGAAATCATAAAAAGCATTGTTTATTGATCGACCTTGTCTGAATCCATACTGATGGGTGCTAAAAATGCCATTATCTTCGACATACTTATATAGTTTTATATATATGACCTTTTCAATAATCTTAGAAAAATTGGTATAAGGGCTATTGGTCTATATCCATGTACAAAGCCATTACTGTATTATTTTTATCTCTTTTTGACATTACCAGATTAAGGAAATCATAAAAAGCATTGTTTATTGATCGACTTTGTCTGAATCCATACTGATGGGTGCTAAAAATGTCATTATCTTCGACATACTTATATAGTTTTATATATATGACCTTGTCAATAATCTTAGAAAAATTGGTATAAGGGCTATTGGTCTGTAATTTCTCACCTCGTCACGTGGACCTTTTTTGTGTAACGGTTTAACTCTTGTGAATTTAAGTATATTGGGAAAGATTCCTTGTTCTAAACAATTATTTATAATGTGGCATAGAATAGGTGCTATGTAAATTGCTGCATCTTTGATAATTTTTGATGAAATGCCGTCAAAACCTACGCTATTTGTATTTTTCAATGAATATATTATTTTTAAAATGTCATAAGGTACCATGGGAGTCAGAAACATAGAGCTAGATTTATTGTAATTAATTGTGTGTGGAATGTCAGTGTTATGGTTAATATATTTAGCTAGTGTATTAGTAGTTATAGTATTTAAAGTGTCAATAAAATAATTATTCAATTAATTTGCCATGTCAGTTGGATCAGTAATATTATTGCCATTAATATTTGTTAATTTAATTATGTTTTCCCGTGGTAGATTGTTGGTATGCCTGTTAATTATGTTACATGTCGCTTTAGATTTGTTCGTTGCCTTGTGTATATTATATTCATTTTGAGATTTCTGTGTGATTATTTTATTAAGTCTTTTTGTGTATGACAAAAAGTTTTATCTATTAGACGTATTACGACAGAGTCTGTACTTCCATAGTAATTTGATCCCTTTTGAGATCCATTTTGGTTTCTTCTGTGTTTGTATCTTTAATTTCATGGTTGGAAAGCACAAATTATAAAAAAGAGAAAAAGTGTCATGAAACAACTTAAATGCTAGATCAGGGTCTTGTGTGTTTGCTATTTCAAAGAATGATAGTTTACTTATGTGTTCTTTAAATTTATTACGATTGTCATTACTGTAATCTCGAGCTACAGAAAACCAATATTTTAGAGTGCAAGTTTTCTTGACTGGAACCTTAACCAACTGCCCTAAATGGTCCGATAGTGCTAGGTCTACTATTTCCCCCCACAAACCTGAAATATTGTGAGCAATATTATCAATTCCTTTTTTTCTATCTGGTCGTGTTATTTGTTTAAATTGAAGTCGAAGATTATAGTTCGATAATATGTTTTTAAAGTCCGTGGAAATTTTGTTTTTTAGTAGTATGTCAATATTAAAGTCTCCACATAGGATAGCTCTGTATTCCGTAAAAAGATTTCATTTTTTAAATATCTCGTTAAGTTTTGTGAAAAAATCATCTATTTGTGCCTTTTTATCCCTTGGTGGACGGTAGATGCATATAATAATTCATTTATGTTGAGGTAATGTTAATGGCCGAGCATTCAATAATTTCTGTAATAGACATGTCAACTATACTATGCATATTTTCAAAGTCATGGAATTGGTTACGTACAAGAATACACGACCCACCTCTACGTATAGACCTACAGAAAACGGAACCAACATTAAATTTTGCAACTGGAATTTGCACGAGATCATCTTATATCATGTTATGTTCTGATATACATATAATACTAATAGTTTTACCTGCCTGTTTGTACCCGTCAAGATGAACCAGTAACGAATCTGATTTTGTGAAAAGACCATTCATATTTTCATGAAGCATAAAAACATAATTATACACGAAATAACTGATTTCTACTCTTATCTCTCTAATACTGGAAAAATATACGTAGTCCGGTATTATTAATTTTTCCTGAAGGTTTGTGGAACATAGTGTAGACATAGACTAAGTACTTGTTAGTATCAAGTAAGTAAGCATATTTGTGCATCTCTATATCTTGCTGTAAAAGTTCAAAAGTTGTTAAAGTTGTTAATTCCTTGGTTCATAGTGTCTGTCTTATATTTATAGTGATAGGTCGGTGTGCATAGTATGATGTTTGTACTGGTAATTTTTTGTAGGGCCTCTCTCATACATTTTATCAGTTCGGGATAGTTCTTCCTTTCCAAGATGTCTTCTTCACTGATGAACATAAAGCAGTAGTCATTCTTTGTGAAGCTGGAGATCTTGTCTCGGAGATCATTTAGAAGTTGTAAAGTATTTGCTTGGGGGCTTAGGTAATGACAAAGTCTGAAATCATCTATATGCATCCTGAGCAATCGAAGGTACTTTTTTATCCTTGTTGCTACTTACTAGGCATATTTACGATTTGTATTTATGTAGATCTTGTATAATTGCAGGTTTTGCAAGGTTGGGGATGCTGTGAGTCAAGTTAAGATTTTCAAATTCTTTTTTGGACTGTATCTTCTTTGTTGCTGATTTTTTAGTATCCGGCTTAGGCTTTGAAGTTTTAACACTTTGTGGTATAATATTAGGGTTTGGCTTTCTCTATGTATCATGCCATTTTTTTCTGTTTGTGTATGCTTATGCAATATTACCTCTTGGTGAGGTTTCGAAATTTTGCTGGGTGTCGATGATTATGATGGAGCGGCTCTTGTAGGGCTGAAGCCAATTTTTCTGTATAGTGAGTTTTTTTCTAGCTCTTGATTATTTTTGCGAAGGTCTCTGTTGTCCAGTGATAATTGCTCAATTTCCTCGTGAGCACTGTTAAGTTGAGTCTGTAGCAGTTGAATTTTTCCTACAAGATTTTGTATTTGACTATTATTATCAGGTGTCAACTCGGGTAGGCTACTAGTGGAGACATCTAGCGCGTCGATACTTATTTCTGATTCGTTTCTATTTGCTGTTAACGTCGTGTGCGCAACAAAACATCTTGAGGAAACCTGCGGCTTAGTCGGCATCGATTCGTAAGTATCGATTCGATTGACCATTCCTGTGGTTTAGATACGATACGGCCGACTAAGCTGACTGAGGAGATGGTAGGTTTTATAATAAGGTGCTGAGCTGGGCAAGTCTACTCCATCAAAAATCTTCCTAGGTACTAAGCACCTCTGTAGTGTAAGTTGCCTCCTGACGCTGTATAATAATCATCTAATGGGCACTTAGGTATTTCTCTAGTTGGTGCGTAAGGTACCTAGTTATCCAGTTAGCGTTGGATACAAGGTTGAATCCTATTGTGGCGCGCCGTGTAAGAGAATGGAAGGTGCTTGAGGATGTGGAGACCCTGTCGGATCATTTATATGTACGGTTCAGTGTCTCCGACTCATCAGGCACCGGATATAGTCGTCAAAGAAGACAGAGCTTGATGTCTCCCAGGTGGGTTTTACGGAGCCTGGACGGTGAAGCGCTGCCACCAGCGCTTCAATTTTGCAGACCTGGCAGACCCCACCGGACGGCCCGGTGGATGTTGAAGAGGAGTCAGAGTGGTTTAAATGCAATGTCGCAAATATGCGACGCTAGCATGGCCCGAGCTAAACCGCCATCTCCGAGGCGACGGGTATACTGGTGGACACAGGAAATAGCTGACCTTCGCAGAAATTGTGCCAAAGCCAGACGGCGATACTCCCGACACCGAAGACTGCGACAACGAGATGCTGATGTAGAGAGACAGCTCTATGCAGACTACAGAGCCTCTGCTGAGGCCCTGCATTTGTCCATCCGCACAGCCAAGGAAAAGGCAAAGGAGGAACTTTTAGAGACTATTAACAACGACCCATGGGGACGCCCCATACAAAATGGTAAGGGGAAAACTCCGTCCATGGGCGCCTCCGCTGACCGAGACTCTGGAACCTCAATTGGTGGAAGCGGTGGTTTCCGGACTGTTTCCAAGCAGATCGGAGTTTCAACCTCCGGAGATGGCTCTGAAAGAGGGCTATACTGAGAGAGCTGATGACGTAGTTCCACCAATTCTAGAAGTGGAACTGAACCTGGCTATCCGCAAGCTCCAGGCCAAAAACAAAGCTCCGGGACCAGATGGAATCCACTTTCGGGTATGGGTGCTAGCCTTGAAGGAACTTGGGGTTCGATTCCGAAGGCTGCTTGATAGCTGTCTGGAGTTGGGAAGGTTCCCGGCCATATGGAAAACTGGCAGGCTCGTTCTGTTGAAGAAGGATGGGCGCCCTGCAGACTCTCCGTCAGCGTACAGACCCCTGGTGATGCTGGGCGAGGCGGATAAACTATTCGAAAGAATAATTGCTTTGCGCCTTATCCGGCACCTCCGTTTTGAAGGACCGCAACTATCCGAGCACCAGTACGGTTTTCGGGCAGGCAGGTCCACGATTGATGCAATAAGTCGCATAAAAGCCTGCTCGGAAGAGGTAGTAGCAAGCGGCGGTGTGATGTTAGCTGTGTCATTGGACATAGCCAACGCATTTAACACACTGCCGTGGGCTTGCGTTAGGGAGGCGCTGAAATACCACGAAGTACCACCATATCTCCAACGGATAGTGGCTGCCTACCTGTCTGACAGGTGTATTTCATATCCTAGTCGAGATGGTTGGGAACTGAGGAGAGAGATGGCGTGTGGTATCCCACAGGGCTTGGTTCTAGGACCGCTCCTGTGGAACATCGGCTACGACTGGGTTCAGCGAGGATCTCTAAATCCAGGTGCAAGCGTCATCTGCTATGCAGATGACTAAGCTCGAGAGTTCGCTAAACTTAATGGTCACTCATTATGCTGGATCTCCTTTGGAAGAATATTCCTACGTAAAGCGAACGATTACAACATCCGCATTAGATGTGGGTGTGACATAAGACCGATTACTTAACTACGTTATTATACAGTGAATTTTAGATCGAAGATTAAAACTTTAATTAAGTACGTACTATTGATTAAATATCTACTGACTATTTTGTCTTAAAACCTTAACTTTAACTTTACTAAATAACTTGTTCTTTGGATTTATTTGTAACGAGACTGTAAAAATGATTAATGACTTTGAGGATATCGCACCTTCGGTAGAACAAGGGCATAATTGCCATGTTTGTGATTTTACAGGAGATACATTTTAAGATTTTTTTGTGTTTAGAGACTATTTATCTTCTTCTTATATTGAGTTTGAGGTAATTTCCTTAGTGTGAAATATACCTTATAGTTTTGTGAATAATGGCATGCTCTCTACAATGCTTAAATATTTATAGTTTTAATTATTTTCATATAAATATAAAAACTTACCCACACTTAGGCCTTTGTTCCACCAACATTCTTAAAAAAATAGTAATAATGTCCTTATTTCTCTTTTTATGAGATGTTTTTCAATAAAAATAGCAATTATTTAACTTTTAAATTATTTACTATTAAAGTTTTAATAGGAACCGACAGAGTCAATAACACTTAGTAGTTAACAACATTAAATTCTAAAGTCTTTGTTCTTAACGTTATACAGTCTTTGCAATCTTAAATATTAAGAGAATCAATACTATTAAAATTATATAAAATATAGAGACGAAAACAAGACTATAGTATATTTACAGCCGCACTCAACGACGTTAATGTTTACTAAAACTACCACTAAGTTTTTTTTATTGTTACTTAGTAATAGTTTAAGCAATCATTAACATCTTTGAGTGCGGCTGTTAAATAATGCACCTATTTATTCGAAAAGTGAGATCGTTCTCATCTTGATTAAAATTAAGAATAAGAGTTTCAAAAATCTAAGCTATAGGTACGGTACCTTACTGTACCTACTCATTCAAATATGGAATCGTTTCTTATTTATTAAACTAGTTGAGCAATTAACGTTTGTCATCGAATCACAATTAAAATAATCCATTATAATACTGTTCATAACATTTTGGAACAATGTTCGAGGCAATTAACTGCCGAATGTCATCTCTCTTCCGATCGGGGATAGGTAACTTTTCGGTGTTAAATCTTTCAGCTTTAAATCTTTTATTTCTTTTTTGTTACCGGTACGGCTTATTTTAACATTAGCTTCTGTCCAGATATCTGATTGATAGCTATATCTGAATTGGTACCTCTCTGAACTTTTAGTGAACTTAATGACTTTTAGCTCAGATACTTTTAAATTATTTCGATCAACGTCTTTGTTTAGGTTTAAATTCACTTCAACCGACAACGATTTCAGATCAAAGAATGAATCAAAGTTCATTTCATTGACAATAAACCCGTTGCTTGTTTTTTTGGCGTTTCTTATTAGGCGTATTCTGCTGGGCAGTAAATTGGTCCAGCTTTCTTTGCCCTTTTAATGTTCTTTTCAATTACAGAGTGAACAGAGTCAGCTTTATTTTGCGTATGTCCTCTAATAAGGAACTTATGTGTGATTCAGGTCTGCGCCGCAAATTGGGATCCTATGAAGAACGTCTCACCCACTTTAACATGATATCACTAACCGACAGGCGTAGGTATCACGATCTTGTCTTCCTCTACAAACTTATTAATGGTATTATTGATTGTCCGCAGCTTCTCGCTAGAATTAACATATCGGCTCCTAGCCGCGATCCTCGTCGTTGCGCTTACAAACTTTTTCAAGTACCTTTTCGGAAAACTAACTTGGGGTTTAACTCACCTTTGACGCGTATGCTTAGAATGTATAACCACCTACCCAGAACGCTTGATGTTGATATATTCAGTGATAGTATTTATACTTACAAAAAAAAGATAGCAAATTATCTTTTTGGATTAGAACCTACCAATTGACTTTGTAATTTATTGGAATTTGGAATTGCTTAAATTAATTGTACGATTGAAATATCAAATTATTGTTTAGCTAATTATTATAAAAATATGACTGAAATATAATCTTTAAGGAAATGAATCAGTTTGTTATTGTAAATTTGACCTACAACTTGCTGTATTAATTTATTGATTGTTGATGAGATTATGATTGATTGTGAATATTGTTGTTATCATATTTTTTTTTTTGAACTACAGTTTTATTTTTGTATTTATTGTGTTTTGAATGGTTTTAATTGAATGTACCTATGTCTTGAAATGTCTTGATCTATTTATATAATCTTACAAGTTTAAAAATATTTTTAAATGATATATTTAACGTAATAAATTACTTTCTTTTGTGATAAATAAAATGTGAATATTAGGATTCTATTTATAATTTCTTAGTTCTAATTCTAATGACATATCTGACTACTTTACTTAAATTTAATCTTAATTAAAATGTTTAGTCTCTTATGATGTCTATGTTAGCTGTGGTTGCCTTTAATGAGTAAACACAAGAAATGTTATAATTGTTATGCTGTAATTGTAAGAAATGTGTATTATTCACTGGTAATCTTTAATAAATAAATAAATAAATAAATAAATAAACAAACGCAGTCTGGAAGTTGAGCAAAAAATTAGGACTGAAAAATACTCCAGAAGGAGTTCACCTCACCAAACTATTCGCAAATTTAGCCCTCCTTCCGAAGTTATTGATACCAGAGGCGTTTCTAGATATATGCGAAGAGGCTCCAGATACAGCTGAATTTAATAATTTCAAAATGTTTCTTTGTAAAACAGTGGATGGAATTAGTAAATCAAGACACATTTTGCTGCAACGGTGAGACTTTTCGAACAACCAATGCGATTGAAGGCTGGCATCGCCGAATTAATGTTTTGATACCTAAAAAGCCAACGCTCTATTTTTATATGCTTATTAAAAAGGAAGCACGCACTCAAGATATTAAATTGAACAAAAGTATAATTTTTACTAAGGGCTTTCCCTTAGTGAAAAGGAGGAGAATAGATCTAAGTAGAAAAAGATCAGAAGATCCAGCAAATTTTAGAAATTATATGCAAAGGCGAAGTTTCCATAATGGAGGATTTAAGAAGATTATGTCGTGTAAATAGTTAAAAAATAAAACCTGCCTATTTGAAAAAAACGAGAAAAAAACAATTTATTACTTCACTGTACATCTGCCGTTTTACGAATCTGCCGTTATAGGAATCTGCCGTTTTAAGAATCTGTCATTTTGCGAATCTGCCATTCACCGAATAAAGGGCAGTGAGTTGCACTACCTAGCGATAACGTTGCAAAGCAAGCGAAAGGACGCGCAAGCGAATGGAACCTTAGGTAATTGACTGATGGTCGATGGAGTCGAGTGAATATTACTAAGGTGTAAAATAGCTAATTTTGTTTGCAAAACGGGTACGGATTCATTTATTTTTCTACGTTTTACGTAAGGAGAAGAATATGGATGTATAAAATTCTGAATGTGAGACCTCTGTTGACGATGACCCCAAGAACCACTGCAATCTTGAACTATGAAAAATACTTTACACCAAAACAACCTACCACTTTCTTTCACGGTTTATTGGCAACTAATTCAAAATACAGACAAAAGCTATCAAAATAAAACTTGGGGACAAAAAGGGACATACTCTTTTATCGCGTTGATAATATCTTCCTCCAGATTGGATTCCGATATTTGGACAGAAATTCGGGTATGTGTCTCAAAAGGTTTGTTAACGACAGGGCGACCTTTGATGTCACCGACGACATTAAAATTTTGTTGTTTACTGAATTTATTCAGAGAGTCGTCAGTGATTGGTATTTCCCATATGGGGTCTTCGGTGATTGTATGGACAGTAGTGGTTCTAGAACTATCGCCGGGTCCCGTAGCCGTTATCGTTCGCGATTCGTCTAACGCGGGATCAGTTTCAGATGGGTTAACTGCGATTGATAAGAGCTCTTCGTTGTTCAGTTCTATGCGCTCGTTATTATTCAATGCTATTCGCGATAGGGCATCTGCGTTTGTATTCTACTTGCCCGCTTTATAGCTAATTTGATAATCATATTCACTTAATTTAAGACGCCATCTAGTTAGACACGAACTAGGATCCTTTAGATTCATGACCCACTGCAAAGGTCTTTGATCTGTATGAATCATGAATTTTCGGCCGTATAGGTACGGTCGAAAGTACTTGGTTGCCCAAACGATGGCCAATAACTCTTTCTCGAGTGTGCTGTAATTAAGTTCACTAGAGTTGAGAGTACGATTAATAATAAAAATAATAATAATAAGAGCCTTTATTTCAGGTACCATCATACTTTGTTACAATATTTTACACTAGTTATCTATTCACATTTTTTTTGTCGACAGCTACCTGTTTGTCAGATTTGACAAAGGCCTCTTCCAACCCTTTCCAAATTTCGATTGAGAGTACGATTAAAGGCGATTAAATACTTTATCTAAGTTAACTATGTGTTCCTGAAGGGAAGTACTAAATACAATGATGTCATCTAGGTAAACTAGACAGATTTCGTTCTGGATGCCCCGAAGGACATTATCCATTACACGTTGGAAGGTTGCTCGGGAATTTTTCATGCCCATGGGCATCCTTAAGTACTCAAAGTGTCCATTTTCTACGTTAAATCCTGTCTTATGAATATCAGAGGGGTCCATCTCTACCTGGTAAAATCCGCTGGCCAGATCTAAGGCGGTAAAGTATTGGCATTTTCCTAGTTTGTCTAGTACGTCAGTAATGTTCGGGATAGGGTACTTATCATCAATTGTTTTCTCATTAACTTTCCTAAAATCAACGACAAGACGCCATTTAACTTTGCCGGACCCATCCGCCTTTTTGGGTACAATTCAAATCGGAGAACTCGATGCAGAATCAGATGGTCTGATTATGTTTTGGTCAAGCGTCTTATTAATTTGATCTCTAACTTCTTGTCGATGAACATAGGGGTACCTGTAGGTTTTGGTATGTACTGGGATCTCATCTGTGGTCTTAACCCTGTGCTTGATCTTGTTGGTGAATGTAAGTGGTTCGCCCTCAAGATAAAACACTTCCGCGTAATTAGCACATAAACGTGTTAAGTTCGCGCGTTCTTCTTTATTAAGATGACTAGTCCTAAGACGAGATAGAACATCTTTAGCACGGTCAGATAAAATTTCAGTACTGAAATTTTCAAAAATTCAAAGTTAAAAAGTTCAGCTTCAACAGGGCGATCCATAGAAAATATCACATCATTGGATGTTGGGTTACTGAACCCTACCCAGCATCGGTTGTTATGTACCGAAGTCATGCAATCAGAGATGAGACAATTGCATATTATTTGATTTTCTACGAATACGGTTGCGCGGGAGCCCCAACAGTTACCTGTAACGCATTGCCGAAAGGATGGACACGGACTGTATTTTTATGAAGTATTGGACGGGAAAGCAAATTTTGCCTTCTTAGGCTCAATGTGTTTTATAGGGCTTATAGTTACTTATGGTTTTTATGTGCTTACTCTTAATTTTACTATTTATATATGGATATGTACTTTTAATTGTAATTTAATTTACATTTTTGTGTACTGAAGTCTGAAATAAAAAGTATTTAACTTAATTTTAATTTAATAGTTGATTCAATAATCTGTTGCTCTTATGATCCATCGATTTCATAATTTGTTGATATATTAAGCAATTCATCAAGTGGTAACAATAACAACATTGTACATTTTGACAAAATTAATATTTATCTTAGGTATGTAACCCGATCACGTCACATCTTTATTTTTATTTGTAAGTTTTGTGATAGTTTGCATATAAAAACGAAACCTACCTCAGACGCTACCCTGGAAACCTACCTCAGACGCTACGAAACCTATCTTTGACGCTGCTCTGGAAGCCTATTTCTGACGCTGTCCTGAAAGCCAGAATATCCGACGCTGCCCTGAAAGCTCGATCCTTGAGGCTCTGCAAGACAATAGAGGCTGATCCTCTAAATGAAATTAACCACTCTTAATTACTCCAGGTTAATAACCCTATCCTGATCCAACTCTCCGCACCTTGCCACCCATCATCACAACAGTAGACGAAGCTTCGCTCCTCAGCCTTCATCTCCACAGTCGTCGACGCTTCACAGCTTGGCAGTCTCCATCTCCACTCTCTTTAACGCTACACACCTTGCCAGCCGTCAACTCAAGATCAGTATCATTTTTAAATAATTGTCATTTTTTGTTACTTTTTTAGTGAATATAAATATCTGTAAATTGAAAATAGTTTCCTTCTGTTCTCTATAAATTTATTTGGTGACATACGGTTCTCCGTAACGTTACAACTGTTGATATGGAATATGCGCAGTCAAGACCCTTGCATGACACTAAAAAAGTAAATCTTGGATTTTATTGACACATTTATTTTTTGTTATTGACACAATAGAAAAGGTTCTATTGAGTCAATAACAAAAAATAAATAAGCCAGTTTGAATGAGATTCCGAGCCCCCTCTTGAATCTTACAATACCTGACGAACATCGATCATCTTAAAAACCACCCCTGCATATGATATTTCATGTTTTCACACATTTTTAATTGGTACTTTAATCTTATTGAGCCATTTTTGCAAACCTTGTTCAGACCTCTGAAGCGCAAGTCTTGTAGCAAAATCAAAAAGGCCACTGATTGTTACCTCTGACAGTTTGTTACCTCTGCCCCGGGAATTATCACTATCAGTGCTTGGGCATAACTGTACTGCACAGACACAGCTATTTACTTAGACATAGGTTAGGCTAATTAAGGAAAATATATTATGAAGATAAGTAATAAAAAGGTCCACATATTTTTTAATTCTTAGGAATCATTTATTAAAAAATATTAACAAAAAATATAAATGATAATGTTTTGTATTCGATCTATGATACCAGCCATTCACCAGGAGCGTCCGCTCGCCCTGCCGCTGTCTCGGCGACTGACACGACGACCGACGCGACGACCGCCGCGACGACCGTCGTGACGACCGACATGACTACCACCGTGACGACCGACAAGACGATCGACATGACGACCGACGCGACGACCGCCGTGACGACCGTCGTGACGATCGACATGACGACCGACAAGACGACCGCCGTGACGATCGTCATGACGACCGACGCGACGACCGCCGTGACGACCGTCGTGACGATCGACATGACGACCGACACGACGACCGACACGACGACCGACATGACGACCGACATGACGACTGACATGACGACCGACACGACGACCGACGAGACAACCGACGACGCGGAGACATGACAATAATAATTTAACTATTTATTTTACACACAAGTTCCGCTTTTATACATATTTACAAACATAGGACGAATCGAGTCACGGTAAAAAGCTAGAGCACTCACTCACCGGCCACCGCACTGGCTCACTCACAGAGGCGAGTGCGGAGGCCGCTCCCGACTCACTGGCTCACTGGAGGCGAGTGTTTCGTGGCGATACTAATCGTTGGCAAGTGTTCCGAGAAAAAATATTAATTACCTAAGTATTTTGTCTGATCTTTATTGATGTTCACTTGATGTCACATGACTGTTCCAAGTTGTGCCGAGGGTTCCTAGCACCGACCATTCACGGCAATAGGTTCCATTGACCTCTAATTAATAGTAAAGAGCTCTCTAACACACGAGCAACAGTTCAGTCGATGAGTGTCGCTGGCAACATTTAACGACAATAGGCGAGCCACACTCGGCGACGCGCCGCGACCTTGCCTTTAGCGGTCATGTGGAACAACTATGAATGGGAACCGTAACCACGAGTTGAGTCTGACATTGTTGGTGTTGGTGTTGGTGTTGGTGTTGGTACATCACCAACACAACGATGTAACATACACATCGTACACTCGCCACGAGGCCCAGGCCAGCCTACCTCTACCTCACTAGCTACGTTACGTATTGTCTAGGGGGGGGGGGGGACGCGCTCGCGTTAGATGATGGAGGTGATGAGCCGCGCCTTGAAGTTGACTATCCGCTCGGAGGTCTGCGCGATGCGCAGGATCAGGTCCTGGATGAGGTTGGCTATGCCGCGGTTGGCGATGATAAAGAGCCGCGTGACGGGCCCGGGCACGCCCTCGGTCAGGTTGTCACCCTTGGCGGCGCCCGGCTCGTCACCCTCGGCGCCCGCGTCACCCTGCGAGCCCGACGACGACCCGGCCACCAGCTGCGGACAATGACACACTCAGCTATCTCACTCTCGCCCACGTCTCCGGTGCGGTCCCTGCCCGCTCCCGCTCCCGCTCCCGCTCCCGCTCCCGCTCCCGCTCCCGCTCCCCCTGAACCATAGCCAACTTGTAACACAGCTATGTACATGCGAGCGGGCGCAGTGCTGAGGGACTGGGCCATTACTTTGGTGCAAACGGTTAACGAATACAACACTCCACTACAATTACTTACCATTAGTACAATCCAATGTATCTCAAACTACTGTACAAATACACAAAAGGATATTTAGGACAAGATTAAGGATTACTTAGGAAAAGTAAAATGAAAGGTGAAAGGTAATAGGTGATTTTGTTGAAAGTCTACAGTAGGTATTCTACACAAGTGTTAGGCAACTACGAGGTCTATTCAAGGCTGCGACGCTTCGGTTGTGTCGGGTCGCCAGGTCGCGAGCGTCGGCCCGTGACGTCGGTCTGCAAGCCTACGTTACGTACTGATACTGCTCTACTCTACTCTATGTTACTGTACTGATGCTGCCGTTTGTACGGTTGAGTGTGGGTGACAGTGTATGTGTGGGTGACAGTGTGAATGTGTCAATACAATACATACATACAGTACAACTGATGCTCACTAACCAATCGTTGTTGATGCATTATTTAGTTGACGTTGCTAGATGGTAGGATTTTTTTTTTTTTTATTATATGACATGGAAGCGCTTTGCCTTCATCACACATGGATTACAAGTTATTTTAAGGCCGATGGTCATCCGAAATCCTCAACAGTCTGAGGAATTGTTTAACTTAACTCGAAATACTGAGACACAACAATTTTAGAACTGTTGTTATGGTGTCAGAATTAGGTAATATGGTGGTAACTGTGCGAGGACGGAATGCTCTACAGTGTGAGGATAGACCATTCCACGAGCTGAACGTTCGCGGCACGACATCTGTACCACCTCAAGCTCACAGTGCGAGGACGGAATGCTCTACAGAGTGATCCTCGGCCGATAGCGGTAGCTTACAAATTTGTTACGAAAATAAAATATTGGGAAGCTATTTTAACAAGCTAACAAATGTTTAGTGACTTCAAGAATCTATTGCAATTGAAATTTCGAAAACAAGGTGTACGTTTCATGAAATGTGGCATTATTTCGTTTGATAAAATGCGTATTCAAAATTTCCGGTGCGTCCTGAAATGAAGGTGCTCTCATCGTCACGAAGGCAGCAGGTTGCGACTGGCAGCCGCCAGGGTGCATTGCTTCATCGGTATCTATCTCAGCCAGCGCAGCCAGCCCGAGGTCGCTGGAGACGTTTGATGGTTTCGTCAGTGACAGTGAGTGAGCACCGTGCAGTGTGTGATAGTGTGTGTGTGTGGCGGTGAGCGAGTGTGTACTTGTGGGTCGTCGGGGTCCAGGGAGGCTGAGTGCGAGGCGGAGAGGCCGAGGGTCAGACGGTCGGTGCCCGCGAACAGTCGGTACGCGGTGCCGGCAGCCCGCGCCATCGCCTCCGGGGCGCGCTGAAACATAGCCTGTCTCGTTCACACCCGCGGCGCGCCGAGGCGACCACCGCGCTGCGTCCCTCTCTGTCGCCACCGGAGCGACCACGCCGGGGACATCGGTCGCCGCGCTGATCGGGGTGGCTCGTCGACACGTGCTCAGTGTGGGCTCAACTTGGTTATGTATGCGAAATATGTTGATAGAAAATTTATTGAAGTCAAATAGAAAGTGGAGGATGAAAATTTGAATGAGACTACTTAGCTTGTACCTGTGTTCAGATAGGGTCTGGAAGAGTGACTTATCCTGTCGGTTAGACGATTATGAATAGACATAATATGTCGAGTAAGTATGTCCGGTAAGTGTATTGTGTGTGTGTGTGTGTGTGGCCGGAAGGCTGGTCTCACCCTGACGATGTCGAACAGGAAGTTGCCAGAGCCGCCGCCGCCGCCGGAAGCGCCACCCTGGCCTCCGAAGCTCAGGAATCTGAAATTTTAAATGAAAACTTCGATAACCCAGTTTCCGAACATAGGTACCTACATAGTAGGTATTATTTTATCTATCTTACATCTTATTTGTATTTGTCGGAATTCTGCATTCTGCTCTTATCTCATCACTAGATCATTCCTTCAAGTTATTTCAAACAGTTCCATGTTTGAGGCAAATTTCATCTTAAAAACATCTATCCCTAAAACGATAGAACGGAATTTTCTGATTCTATTGATCTACATAAATGTTAGTCTAGCTTTATGTTTTATATGAAACACCTAATGTTTTGATATCTGATAGATTTCGACATGTTTATCAAGTGACAGGTCATATCACATCTTTATTTTTATTTGTAAGTTTTGTGATAGTTTGCATATAAAAACGAATGCAAACTTCACGGGAAACATAATTTGCAGAGAGTTGATATAAATGAAAACTAATTAGACCTCTGTAATCATTCTAGAATAATACTGGCCACACACATTCTTATTTTGATTAAAACACATTTCCATCTCATCATCAACATTCATATAAATACGGGTCAACCGATATCAAATGGAATTGAGTTCTGACCTTCAGACGAGTAACATCTAGTAACATATCTTAAACTAATATTCTAAAAGAAGTATCAAAGAAGCCCAGTTCCTGACGCTGCCCTGGAAGATCTATCTCAGACACTACCCTGGAAACCTATCTCAGACGCTACCCTGGAAACCTATCTCAGACGCTACCCTGGAAACCTATCTCAGACGCTACCCTGGAAACCTATCTCAGACGCTACCCTGGAAACCTATCTCAGACGCTACCCTGGAAACCTATCTCAGACGCTACCCTGGAAACCTATCTCAGACGCTACCCTGGAAACCTATCTCAGACGCTACCCTGGAAACCTATCTCAGACGCTACCCTGGAAACCTATCTCAGACGCTACCCTGGAAACCTATCTCAGACGCTACCCTGGAACCCTATCTCAGACGCTACCCTGGAAACCTATCTCAGACGCTACCCTGGAAGCCTATCTCAGACGCTACCCTGGAAACCTATCTCAGACGCTACCCTGGAAACCTATCTCAGACGCTACCCTGGAAACCTATCTCAGACGCTACCCTGGAAACCTATCTCAGACGCTACCCTGGAAACCTATCTCAGACGCTACCCTGGAAACCTATCTTAGACACTACCCTGGAAACCTATCTCAGACGCTACCCTGGAAACCTATCTCAGACGCTACCCTGGAAACCTATCTCAGACGCTGCTCTGGAAGCCTATTTCTGACGCTGTCCTGAAAGCCAGAATATCCGATGCTGCCCTGAAAGCTCGACCCTTGAGGCTCTGCAAGACAATAGAGGCTGATCCTCTCAATGAAATTAACCACTCTTAATTACTCCAGGTTAATAACCCTATCCTGATCCAACTCTCCGCACCTTGCCACCCATCATCACAACAGTAGACGAAGCTTTGCTCCTCAGCCTTCATCTCCACAGTCGTCGACGCTTCACAGCTTGGCAGTCTCCATCTCCAATCTCTTTTGACGCTACACACATTGCCAGCCGTCAACTCAAGATCAGTAACATTTTTATATAATCATCATTTATTATAATTTTTGTAATTTTTTAGTGAATATTAAAATAAGTTAATATAAAATATTTTCCTTTTGTTCTCTATAAATTTATTTGGTGACATACGGTTCTCCGTAACGTTACAACCTACCTCTGCCTGCTGTCCTACTGTTGCCGTATGGTCCTTTGTGTTCACTTCAGGTACCTACGCGACGAATGAAACGCGCTACTCGCTACGTCTTACGTCCTACGTCCTATGTCCTACGTGCTCCGGGCTGAAGTCTGTGATTGGTGCATTGCGTCACGACTCACGATACGACGTGGGCTGAAGTGGTCCACTTCTCCATCGCGATACTGCCTCGTGTAAGTAAGTTGTCTGTAAATCTAGAGTAGATACCTAGGTATTCCGTGCGAGTAACCATCGCTATACCGCAACAGGTACCGCCGTAACAACGTAATACAGTATGTAGGCCCCGGAGCAGTGTACGTTAGGTTAGGTAGGTAGGTCGGTAGGTAGGTAGGTAGGTAGGTAGCGAGTTCTGAGCTGACCACAAATGAAATCGAAACGTGCGAAGCGAAAAGTGAAGCAAAAAGTGCGCTGCCGCTTATGGTGCCCAGTGCGTCTACAACAGTCTGAGTTTTATACCTACCTACCTCCATACCTACCTACCTACCTACCTCCTCGAACGCGTTTGCGTTTATGTACCTATCTAACATGACTTGCATGAAACTAATACACCGCCCTCTTGTGTCACTGATATTGTTATTTGATACCTAAGATTGACGGACTCGGGATTTCTAGTAGGTACCTAGGCATACCTGTACCTACGAGCCTGCTGCTGCATTATGTACCTACCTATTCATTCATTCATTCACGGCATTCTCTTAGGTACTTACCTACTGTTTACCCTCGATATTCGTTGCCTAATATACTCGAAAAGGTATCATAGAAAAATAGATTAATCAGAGTTTACCTACCTACCTACCTAGCTACAGTTTCATTTAATTATTTAGGCTCATCTCATGTTACAGAACACGAGATAAATGGGTAGGTACATACCTTAACTACGTACCTATACCTACCTAGTAGGTACATAATACAAAACCTAACTAATTATTCGTCTAAATAGCTATTCGGGTTGACGTTTCATTGAATAGGTGGTCATCATTAAGTGTTGTAGGTAGGTAGGTAGAACTCTCGCGGATTCCATCGACTGATGTAACCTGGCCTCGGTCTTCACACCGACCTCTGCGTCAGTTGGAAGAGACCCTGCTCCCCCGCGCCGCGCACCACACGAGCACGGACTTCCCCAGGAGGGACGGACGGGACGGTTACCTCTTGTTTCTGTTCTCCTCGCTGCCGTCGTCGTGATCGTCGAGTGAGATCTCGTCGATGTTGGAGGTCTGCGCGGCCGTCTGCTGGTCGTCGCTGGCAGCCGTTTGCTGGTCCGCGCTGGCGGCGGCGCCTCCCTCCCCGAACGCCACGCGGACCTCGGCCTGTTGCGACTCCGCTCCCGATAGCAGCTGGTTCTCCTCGATCGCGTTCTGTAACAGAGCCGTTCGTCACCCGCAGCGGTGATGTGAGGTGATGCGATGTGATACTCGTGAGGGGATGACGTGAGGATGTATGGCGATGGGCGTGCGGTCTGCGCGCGCGCTGCCGTCCGTGGCAGGCTGGTGAGGGTGACGTGCGTGACGTCATACCGGCAGGAAGTATAGCGCTCGCTTGCGTCGGCGCCGGGACGAGTCGTCCGCCTCCTCGACCCCGGCGTCGGTGCTGGCGTCGGTGCTGGCGTCGGTGCTGGCGTCGGTGCTGGCGTCGCTGCTGCCGGTGGAAGAGACGCTGACGCCGATGGAGGAGGTCGGCGCCGAGGTGATGGCCTCGCTGTTGTCATCGTCATCATCGTCGTCGTCGAGCTCGATGGTGCCCCCGCCGCCCCCCGCTTTCCCCTCACTCCGCCCCCCCCCAAGGAATGCCTTCAGCACGACGGGCCCGAAGGTCTGCAGCACCATGCTGGTCAGTTGCTGTACCTTCTGTTCGATTATCTAGAACACATTTCCACCTAGTACTGTACAGACTACTCTGGAATGTTCGCAACATCTGCAAGGGAAGGCTGTTACTCAAATTATAAGTATTTAACCTGAAAACGATACACATCAAGGTATACGATTTGCCTTTTTACGAAGCAACATAGTTAAGAGAAGTTCGGTGCACGCGTGTGTCGGCAGACTTTCCTGTTCGATCGATTCAACATCCAAGTGGGTATATGATATAATGATGACTGAGCAAGTTCCTCTGACCTGGAACTGATCCGTGATGTTACCTGCGTGAGCGTCGGGAAGAGCTGAAGTTACCTACGTGAGCGTCGGGAAGAGCTGACGTTACCTACGTGAGCGTCGGGAAGAGCTGAAGTTACCTGCGTGAGCGTCGGGAAGAGCTGACGTTACCTACGTGAGCGTCGGGAAGAGCTGACGTTACCTGCGTGAGCGTCGGGAATAGCTGACGTTACCTGCGTGAGCGTCGGGAAGAGCTGACGTTACCTACGTGAGCGTCGGGAAGAGCTGACGTTACCTACGTGAGCGTCGGGAAGAGCTGAAGTTACCTGCGTGAGCGTCGGGAAGAGCTGACGTTACCTACGTGAGCGTCGGGAAGAGCTGACGTTACCTGCGTGAGCGTCGGGAATAGCTGAAGTTACCTGCCAGAGCGTCGGGAAGAGCTGACGTTACCTACGTGAGCGTCGGGAAGAGCTGACGTTACCTGCGTGAGCGTCGGGAATAGCTGACGTTACCTGCGTGAGCGTCGGGAAGAGCTGACGTTACCTACGTGAGCGTCGGGAAGAGCTGACGTTACCTGCGTGAGCGTCGGGAAGAGCTGACGTTACCTACGTGAGCGTCGGGAAGAGCTGACGTTACCTGCGTGAGCGTCGGGAATAGCTGACGTTACCTGCGTGAGCGTCGGGAAGAGCTGCCGCAAGATGCCGATGGTGCGCTTATTCCGCTCGCTCAGCTCGGAGCCGGGCGCGCCAAGGTTCAGCGTCGCCAGCGTCTCCTGGAAATTACCAACAGAACTGTGATTACAAATAAATATATTTTACATTTTGTACGTTTCTCCATTGTAGCTTAAAATCGCGTATTAAGAAAAAAAAAACATTTCAGAAAATATTACAAAATAATTATGATGGCTATGATAATTCGCTGGCCTGAATGAGTCACGTCACGGTCACGTGTCGCCTCAATCAAAAGCCCCGCAAGATTTTTGAAAACCCGGAGGGCACCGGCTCCCCACGGACCCAAGGTCTCCACCCCAAAAGGCTCAAATAGGTAAGCTCTGTCAAGACCATTATAAATAATAATCATATTTTTTCTTATTCTTTTTAAAAATTAAATGTGGCTTGAAATTCAAAATCTTAGTTTCATTCGATTGAGTTGAAATTGAGTGTATTTATATTATATATTACATACATAATATTGGCTAACCCTTCAAAGGTGTAACCAATATATAATGGGTTTTTGACTAATGTTATTAAAAAACCCTATCGAAAGTAGGTGGGGGCATAGCCGAAAGGAAAGTAGGTGGGGGCATAGCCGACAGGAAAGTAGGTGAGCCATATCATGTCCAGGGAGCAGGTGACCAGCTGGAGTGTGACATGACTCTGTGACCTCCACTACCAGAGGCAGGAGGTGCCCCGGACCGAGGTCGGCTCTCCGAAGCTATCAGGTGATTGTAGCTGCAATATCCCAACCAAACGACGAATAAACCTCACAAACAGATTCCGCTCGTGAATCGAACCTCGGACTGCTAAAATAAAACACAAGACAAGTGCGAGTGTCAGTTGCACCGACAAAAATTGATTACTGTTGACTTTTGCGAAATTAACTACCAAACTATAGAGGACCAGGTTTTCTTTCTTTTAGAGTTCTGTATTTTAAACATAGATACTTAGCATAATTTTAGGATATATGTACATATACATAAGATATCAGAATGACCATAGCCAGGTATCTACCTGTACCTGCTGCCACTGAATACTTATATAATGTACATGTACTAATGCGGGGACCAGAGCCTTAATAATAAGTAGGTATATCAGCAACCATTCATACCTACATTTTACTACATTTTTAATGATAGTGCCAAAAAGTTTTTTTAGACCGGAGTAGATAAAAAAAGATATATTTAGGTAATTATTTAAATGCGGTTACACATTTGTGTAGATACCTGATTATCTATCTGATTCATTAATGTATGCATACATCATCCACATCAAAACATTGTGGGTGAGAGAGAGAGTACCAAACCACTAGCTGACGATCCTGTAGGTACCTACCTATACCTATAGGTACCTATACAATACAAGACGAGCTTATAGCACAATGCCGAAACGTTCAGTCAGAAATGACTTCTGATCTCTCCGCCGCCGCCGCCGCCGCCGCCGCCGTGTCGTAACTTAACAATGAAAAGACACTTCGGTAACTTGGACACCTTGATATACCCAAGCCTGCTTTATTCTCTCGTTGTGCTGAAATCTCAAATTTGTTTGTATTTAGAAATGTATTACAAGTTTGCTATACGGAGCTATACGGAGACAATAGCTGGATCCGAAGTGCCTTTTCACTGTTAAGTTACGACACGGCGGCGGCGGCGGCGGCGGCGGCGGATCACGACCTCAAGTTTTCCTTGATCTGAGACGCAGCGGGTTTCTCTTTGTATTAGAATTAGGGTCACATTCACTGTTTCTAAACGTACATGTCAACGGGGTCTAGTCTGCGTGGTCTACGAGGTCTACGAGGTCTACGGGGTCAACTCTTCTGTAATTCGCAGAGCTGTATGAATCGGGCGTTCCGTGTTTATGTAGGTTAGTACCTAGCGAGTAAAAACCGGTAATGATGCAGGTAGAAGCGATGTCACGCGATGGAGACACGCAGTGACCCTGCCCGTGCCCATCAAGGTATACCTACGAGAGACTTTTCAGGCAAGTTACAAGTTTCCATCGCGTTTCCTTTATCATTCAACATTGGGAAGGTAGGTATTCCGATAATGTGTATAATAATAATAAGTACAAATACAGTAGTACAAGTACATTATTTGTACCGAAATAGTACAAATAATGTGCAGTAAATAGGTACCTACATAGAATAAGTAGGACATTTTGCTCATTTATACTTTGGTGATGTATCAAATCAAGTAGGTAGGTATCACCATCATAGATAAGGAAATAGCAAACTCACTCAAACTACAAATATATAATGTTTTGAAAGCACGAGTGGGTCAGCTCTTGATCTTGTAATGTTGTGTTGCAATGTTACGTCGACAATATAGACACGACACGACACACGACAAACGACTCGACACACGACACGACACACGACACATGTCACGACCGAATCAAACAATAAGAAATCGTCAAACGAGAAGGAGAACACGGGACTAGGAACCGACCTGTCAGCGGGGCGGTGATCTTCTCCATTCAGATAATGCACTAGATTTAGGCATGGTATAAGTATACCTACTATAAATCTGTACCTACGATACCTATCTAGCAATAATCTCATATCTATTATCAAGTACAAATTGGTGCTACCAATTACAGACGTAAATGTAGATAGGTACCTGCGCACTGGCGGCGGGCGCGATGATCTCGATGATCTCCGGCGTCTGGTCGCTGTAGGGGGAAGGCTGCGGGTCGGCGACGGGGGCGGGGGCGGGGGCGGGGGCGGCCAGCGCGGGGGTCCCCAGCGTCGCCAGCGTACACATCGCTACCAGGCACAGCGACGTCCTCATTCTGCGTCTGTCGTACTTCTGTTCACTTCGAGACTCGAGGAAGCGATCCGTCCTCTCCGTTGCAAACTGTATTCGTCACCTGTAACGATAACAACACAGTGCCTACGTCAGCGAGGTGCTCCACCGGTACTTACAAGTACCTACCTACCTACCGCACTGCAAGTGTCAAGTGTCAAGTGTCATCTCAGCCTCAGGTCGGAGGTACTGGTTGGTGATGGAGTCTCGGGCGTTTGCTAGCGGTTAGCTGAATGAGGAGGAATCATGAGTTCACATGAGTTTAACCGTCACAAAATTTCCAGTGAAAAAGATAAATACAAAGTTTTACCCCTTTTCAACCCTTTAGTGGAGAGGGAAAGTTAAAAGTTTACATGATCCTTTTTAATGAGTAATAATTATAAAAGTGATTACAATGTTTGCTCAGTTCATCACCGAGTCAAACAGCTTTGCTTATTGCAACAAGAACTACAAATTCTTATGATTACTGTTTAACAAACAATGTTGTGAATCTTTCTAAACACAAAACTGTCAGAATGAACATCACTTGAGAGCCTGAGATATTACATAAATTAAACGTTTGTAGTCCGATTACCGCACTAATTACAAAGCTGTAAAAAACTAATTGTAAGTAATAAGTGTCGAAGACGTGATGGTAGAGGTAATTGGATCGGCCATTACATACAGTCTGCAGCGCGAGGTCCTCTCATCTCGACTCGTCTGAACAATAACAATAACAATGCGGAATGGAGATTGACCTATTAACGATAACAACACACGCGATTCCACGACCAAACCATTCGATCACAACCACACGTGTACACTACAGGAGTGTGACACTCGGCGCGAGCTTCACTCGCACCAACACTCACCCACATGTTCGAGTTTGTTCTTAAAACGTGTTTTGCATTTGAAAGCACGATTACTTCCATGACTGCTCATTGACCTTGAAACCCGGTTTGTATTGAAACTAAAAGTTGGACTTGTTAGTTGGGTTACCTTTACTTACTCTCGGTTAGTTAGTTGAATCGACCTTGATGTTGTGTTTCCCGAATACTACGGCACGACGACACTACGACACTACGACACGACGATACGACAACACTACGACATGGGGAGTTCAAACAATAAGAATATCGACTGCACATTTCAAAAAAGTTATTAAACTTTTAAAAGGGGTGGTTTTGGAACATCCCCCATGTTTCAAAACCACCCCTTTTAAAAGTTAAGAGGGTATCTATTATAGGATATAATGTTAAGGAGCTTTATAATTCTCAATTTTCAAATTTATTTACTGTAACCACCCCTGTATTGAAATTAAGGGTTGCTAAGGGGGTTAATAAGATTGTCATGGGAAATATCATAATGGTAATAAGGGATAGATAGTAGATTTTCAAATAAGTATATTTTTGTCCTTAATAGGGGTGGTTTTTAAAATAAAGGGTTGCAAGGGATGATCATCAGGTCTTTCAAGATAGTGACGTGGTTTTTTATTTTTTTTATAAATATAATTTACAAATACCCTAACGCTTCATATACTCGTATGAAGATCAATATCAATGGTATTGATAAAAGATCATTGATATACAATATACTCGTATCATTCATGTATTTATTTTTTTATTTCACTTCATAGGATTGTCTTTGGGAAGAATTATTTTTGGGATGTCATTAAAGGGGTTTAACTGCGCTCAAATCACATCAACAGCATATAATTGTTCACCACAAAGTGGAAAGAACTTTCTCCAAAAATGTAAGGCTTGGCCATTATCACCACGATTGGCAGACAGATTGGCGTTCAAAGTTAAAGAGACAAAAAAGAGACAACGAGAGAGAGAGAGCCTCAAAAACTCAGGCAAATACAAAAGAGATTGAAAAAAGGTGTGCTCAGAGTAAGGTGTCTTAAAAGCACACTTTTATCGTTTGTTAGTTACTTTCTTTGTGAGAAATAATAACCGTGGGGCTACCTATTTACCAAACACAAACCAGACATCACCTAGATCTCAGTTCGGGCGAACCACTAGCTGATAGTGTTGACTATTGAACTTTGAGTTGGTATGACGCACCAAGTTACTACGTTTACTATGAGAGAGTGAGATGCGCTAACTGCCGGCAGCGAGTTAGTCGCGCGACCTGAACTTAACTTTGTAAGGTCTGTTGCACTGTTGCTCTAAAGGTAAACGAAACCCTTCGATATTACCGTTGTAATGTTTTTACGAATGATAGTCATTCAGAATGTGACTGAACAATACGTTCCTAGTTCCTTCGACATATTTGCAAACAATGCAACTACACAGTTACAAACTACAAAGTTAATAATTTACGAGTTTTGACAGAAGTTAGCGTACTGTTCGTTACGTAAGTACTTACGAGGCGGAGTAAATTGTTGCCGCCACCTGATTGCAATTGTCATTGTATCAGTCCGCTTATTTACTAACTTTATCTCCATGAACAGTGATTCATTTATTTATTGGTGAACTCGTAAACAGATATTTATATTTCATATATGTATGTATAAAGTAATTGCCCTGTATTTGATACTATTACCCGACCGACACGTCTCGACCACGTCCCACTACCCGACCGACACGCCTCGACCACGTCCCACTACCCGACCGACACGCCTCGACCACGTCCCACTACCCGTGTCCGAGGCGTGTGCTCGTGCTGAGGCCTCGTTCATACCGAGTCGTGTGCTCGTGCTAAGGCCTCGTTCACTCCGAGTCGTGTACTAGTGAGAATAGCACTCATCTCGATCACATAACTCCTCGAAGCTAACGATGGGATCCGGTGATGTCATACGACGTAACACTGTTTGCTCACCAACATGCTGATTAATTAAATATTAAAACTTAAAAAGCTAAAAGTTAGTAGATACTTGTAATAAGATAAAGGTAGAGACAATGGGTCGGCCACTTCGGCGACGAACTGTGATCTCGGTAGCATGCAGTTCGCTACTCCTTGAGTGCCGAGTGTCAATTGTAATATTGCTCCATACCTACTCGATCGTTGCGTTAGCGTTTGCCACAATTTGTATGAAATTAGCACATCGCCATATAGTGTAATTAATATGAAACACAATTCGCGAGTGCAAGATTTGTACGGCAAACCTATCGAGCATCGACGAGAGGACGCTATCGCTCATGATTGGTTGTTCGTAAAGTTATCACTTCCCATCGCTTGAATTTTCACAATGAGAGTAGAGTGCGTAAGTACGTAAATTAGCACCAATTAAATTATAATAACAATAAAATAGGGATTAGATATATTTATATTTTGTTTTATGAGTAGATAATACCTACCTACTTAAACCTGCCTATCCTACCTGATTTCCTTAAAAATAAAGTTGAAGTTCTGATAAAATAAAGCCTTGTTGATAGTTAAATTTGGTAGTCTTCATCAATTAGGTAGCAAGGTACCTAGCTTCCTACTAGGTAGGTACCGTCAAACGGGGGAAATAACGCCGCCGCCGCAAAAAAAAAAAAAAACAGAAACATCTTACTGTATTGATTTGAACGAGAAGGGCAGTATCTATCTATGTCTATCTATATATCTAAATATAACTCAAAGGTGACTGACTGACATAGTGATCTATCAACGCACAGACCAAACCACTGGACGGTTCGGGCTGAAATTTGGCATGCAGGTAGATGTTATGACGTAGGCATCCGCTAAGAAAGGATTTTGATTAATTCTACCCCCAAGGGGATAAAATAGGGGTTGAAAGTTTGTATGAAACTTTGTCAATTTTAAACCGATCGGGCTGAGACTTTTCATGCATAAAGCTACTAAGACGTAGGCATCCCCTAAGAAAGGATTTTGAGATTTTGCATTTGTTTTGTTTCGGTTTAGTAATAACTCAAAGGTGACTGACATAGTGATCTATCAACGCACAGCCCAAACCACTGGACGGATCGGGCTGAAATTTGGCATGCAGGTAGATGTTATGACGTAGGCATCCGCTAAGAAATGATTTTGATTAATTCTACCCCCAAGGGGATAAAATAGGGGATGAAATGTTAAGAAACTTTGACAATTTTAAGCCGATCGGGCTGAGACTTTGCATGCATAAAGCTACTATGACGTAGGCATCCCCTAAGAAAGGAATTTGAGATTTTGCATTTGTTTTGTTTCGGTTTAGTAGTTTTGGTTATAGACTCTGCTTTGTATTTGGTATTTGTTTTGTTATCGTTTGGTTTAAGTATAGGTTCTGTCGGTTAGACTTTTTTAAAATGGCTAAAGAAAATCTGAACGTTAATGGAGAAGTTGAAGAATGTACTATCGTTTTTAAGTTTTGTAGGCCCTAATCAGTATTGTCACTTTCTTACTGTAGATCCATATGTTGAGACTACTTACATATTAATAAAAAAATATATAATACTTAAATAAAATGACTAATCTACCAAAATACACAAGATGACATGGGCGCGTGCTACCGAACTAGTGGGAGTACAATATTGTTCTTGGTTTGGTTGGTGTCGGACTTTGTTACATGTTGTGTGTGAACATCATATGACAGATGGCAGTGGTCCCAAACGCCTGTCTTCTCATTCCATTAAGCAATGAGCGATGAACATCATATGATAGATGGCAGTGGTCCCAAACGCCTGTCTTCTCATTCCATTAAGCAATGAGCGATGAACATCATATGACAGATGGCAGTGGTCCCAAACGCCTGTCTTCTCATTCCATAAAGCAATGAGCGATGAACATCATATGACAGATGGCAGTGGTCCCAAACGCCTGTCTTCTCATTCCATTAAGCAATGAGCGATGAACATCATATGACAGATGGCAGTGGTCCCAAACGCCTGTCTTCTCATTCCATAAAGCAATGAGCGATGAACATCATATGACAGATGGCAGTGGTCTCAAACGCCTGTCTTCTCATTCCATAAAGCAATGAGCGATGAACATCATATGACAGATGGCAGTGGTCCCAAACACCTGTCTTCTCATTCCATAAAGCAATGAGCGATGAACCTCATATGACAGATGGCAGTGGTCCCAAACGCCTGTCTTCTCATTCCATTAAGCAATGAGCGATGAACATCATATGACAGATGGCAGTGGTCCCAGACGCCTGTTTTCTCATCCATTAAGCAATGAGCGATGAACATCATATGACAGTTGGCAGCGGTCCCAAACGCCTGTCTTTTCATTCCATAAAGCAATGAGCGATGAACATCATATGACAGATGGCAGTGGTCCCAAACGCCTGTCTTCTCATTCCATAAAGCAATGAGCGATGAACATCATATGACAGATGGCAGTGGTCCCAAACGCCTGTCTTCTCATTCCATTAAGCAATGAGCGATGAACATCATATGACAGATGGCAGTGGTCCCAGACGCCTGTTTTCTCATCCATTAAGCAATGAGCGATGAACATCATATGACAGTTGGCAGCGGTCCCAAACGCCTGTCTTCTCATTCCATTAAGCAATGAGCGATGAACATCATATGACTGTTAGTACAGCTAGTACGAAGCGAGTACCTTGGAATAGTATCATTATTATAATTACGACGTTTTATGTTGATGATAACCGTTAGTAACGGTGAACTCGCCAACGGTTAACTCGCCACCGTGTCCGTGTTCGTGTTCGTGTTCCGAAATATCCGCGGGCACATTTTAGGTATGTTGTTAATAATATTGCTCTGAAAATGTATAAAGATAACCAAATGTACAAGTAAACTGGTTCACACCACACATATACAAACGACACCTGAGCCTCACAGCTCAGGCTCAGTTGGTAGTATTTCCTGTAGGTTGTGGGTTCGAGTCGCAAGTGACGTGCCCGAGAGTCGCAGTCCGAGTGACGTGGCTACATTAGTTGCAGTCCGAGTGACGTTCAAACAGTTCGAGTAATATTTTATTGCACATAATTATAACGCAGCATGAACAATGCCTTTCAAGGTAAACCATATTTTTGGCGAAATACATTTATTAATTTGAAAGGTCAAGCAAATAATTATTTCCTACATATTTATTGTGTTGTCTGTTGAATGTTGATTATTATAAAATAGTAGGTAGGTCATGTTTAAGGGAAATCAGAAAGATGTTAAAACAGAAAATTCAATGTTAAAGAAAAGTACCTAAGTAACAAAATGTATAATAACGCACTGAAAGTGAATGCCTCGGCTTCCTACGTATCGATGACAACGATGACATCCATTCATCATCCATTACATTCATCCATGTCATATCATCTTCAAAGATGTTTTTTAAATGTTATCGAAAAGTGAGTATTACCAATGTGATGATTTATTTTAACATAAAATTCCATTAGTATGACTAATGCGATATGAAATATGAATAATTTAGCAAATAAAATCAAGAATAAAATATGAGATCATTTAAAATTTACTATAAATTACAAACGTATAGAACTATTTCGAACGCTATCAATCAACTCGCAATACCTCAGACGTTCTCTACACACTAGTGATGCGATAGTGATGTGATGTGATGTGATGTGATGTGATGTAGCTCGAATCGAAACCATGTCGGAGAACGGCGCTTGTCGCCAGCGCACATTGCGCAGGAATCCGATGATAAAACTAACTTGTCGATTCCATCACACAAGTAAACGCTATCATACATAACATATTACAAAAGTAATAGCTTGTTTGGATGTTTGGATACATGTTTGTTCCTTATCACGCATAAATAACTGAACCTGTTGATTTAGACCAGGAAATACTTGGTGTCACAAGAACTCACGGACGAAGCCGCGACTAAAGGTTAATCGATTGTATTTACCTTATGGAAAACTTATTGGTTACGATATTATAGTTGTGTTCAGTTCGATTACATGAAGTATAGTTGTGGTTTAGTGAAGTGAGTGGTGAGAGAGAGGGATCGTACAAGGACGGCGCGCGGGGCGGCGTACACTAGCGGGGCGGCGCACACTAGCGGGGCGGCGCTGGCGGCGTACACTAGCGGGGCACGCCGAGGGCCGACACCATCTATGGTGTGTTTATTATTTATTTATTTATTTCACTTTAATTAATACGGTTAACACCAATTACATGAATTAAACAACAAATGATAATAATTCGAACAGTAACATTGAAAGATATACAAACATAAAAATAACTATCATACAACGCGCTCACAGAAAAATAAAAACTCGCGCAACATTTGTGCCCACGTGTCCGCAAACACGTCACAATCAGGACAAGCGTCCAAAAAAAATGGAATACATGTAAAGATTTAAACTTATTTGTGTGCAATGATACGGTACATTATTGTTATCCACTTCGATGAGAACATCAAACAGCTGTCCACCTCGATGCGAGCATCAAAGATATGTCGACACCGATGAGGACATCAAACTAATTCGGGGTTGTAGAAATGAAGTCTCCAACACACACTACAAACGTCAAATGTGTCTCTAAGAGATATTGTCAGTAGGTACTCGGTACGGGAAATTCCGCCTAGTCGACGATTAGAGTCTCTCCCCGTCTAGATACATCAACTTTGGAGCCATCGTTGTAATGTTTAGTCAAATGTAGGTACACATGTTACTTAGAGTTGAGTCACAGATGCTCACACAGGAGGTGAGTGGCTGCGTTCGCCACAGACGTAGCACAGAGCCCAGTACGTACAGTACGTACGTACAGTATGTACAGTACAGGTAGAGTGTTTGCGACACTCTCGTCGATGTGCGCTGTATATAGATGCAGATACAGATACAGAGGCAGATACAGATACGTGTGTCACGCCATCGATCATTGATTGTACTTGAGAAAAGTTCAATCCAAACCTCGCATACAAAGCCTCAGCCACGATACAGATGACGTATGAGCCCACACCCACACATTCGAACAGGTAGTGGCGGGAACACTCACATTTACTACCCGATTGCCCAGGGAAGTCAAAGTCAAATATTTTTATTCATTAACATTTAATTTTGAATTTGATAATTTTGAAACGTCAAATCTAGTGCCTGTTCGGAATCGCGCACACGAGGAGCAAGGCAAGAGGGAGGGTTATGTTGTTGATGACTCCTGGGTCCGACGGATTCACGCCATCCGGAACAACCCAGAGGCTTTCAGGTCTATTGCCAACAAGTGCCTCAAATTCGACAACTTTCCGAGGCCCTGGAAGGAGGCAACGGTCGTAGCCCTTAGGAAGTCCGGGAAGAAGGATTACCAGGATCCTAAATCCTATAGGCCAATAGGCCTCCTTCTCGTACTGGGAATGGTTTTGGAGAAAATGGTGATTGGCAGAGTAAAGTGGCACATACTTAGCAGGCTCAGTACTCGTCAGTTCGGATTCATGCCCCAGATATTCACAGAAGATGCCCTCTACGCCCTGATGGACCACATTGGTAACAAACTTCACCAGAAGAAAATTACCACTGTGGTCTCTCTGGACATAGAGGGAACGTTCGATAGTGCCTGTTGGCCCGCTATACGAGTCCAACTGGCTGAGGAAGGTTGCCCAAGCAACATAAGGAACCTGATGAACAGCTACCTTGAGGAGAGAAGGGTTAGAGTTCGATAGACAGGAGTAGAAGTCTCCAGAAAAACCGAGAAAGGAAGCGTGCAGGGATCCATAGGAGGTCCAATACTATGGAAACTGCTCATCGACCCGCTCCTCAAGGAGCTACAAGAAAATGTCCGTTCCCACTACAGCGTTCCCAAGCGTTCGACGATGTGGTCCTTGCATTCGATGGAGACTCCGGCTCAGAAATCCAAAGACAGGCCAATGCCGCCCTCGCCCGTGTTCGGGAGTGGGGTATTCAAAATAAACTGAAATTTGCACCACATAAAACCAACGCCTTGGTTGTGACGAAGAAGTTTAGTTTGATACCCCACGCCTAAGAATAGGCGGGATCGACATTGCCATGTCTAAGGAGTTCACGATCTTGGGGCTAGTGATAGATGGAAAGCTGACTTTTAGCTATGATATTATAGCTACGATGTCTAGTTAAAGCTGAAACAGCATGTCACAAAAGTGTGTAAAAAAGCGCAGAATATCACTAAACATCTATCAAAAGCAGCCAGAATCAGCTGGGGCCTCCATCCAGAAGTCGTGAGGACGAATTACACAGCGGTGGTAGAGCCGATGTTAATGTTCGCCTCAAGTGTCTGGGCACCAGCCACCAGAAAACTGTACGTGCAAAACTGCTGAACAACACACAGCGTGGAATAATAGTCCAAAAGATATGCCGAGCATATCGAACGGTTTCCCTAAACTCAGCACTAGTGCTGGCCGGCATACTACCTCTCGACCTCAGGATGCAGGAGGCAGCCGCCCTGTATGAGGCATGGAGAGGTGTCATCCGGCCAGCACTAGGGGACTGAGAAGTGGAGAGAATGTCGGCATATTCTTCAAAACCTCATTCAACGAATTCGTATGTATGGAAAATCAAGAGCAAGTGGACACCCACAGCGATTACGCAGTCCGGGTGTTCACTGATGGTATTAAGATTGAGGGTAAAGTCGGAGCCGCATTGTCCACACGGACAAATGGGGCCGAGACCAAAACCCTCAAAATGAAGATCTTGCCACACTGCTCGGTTTACCAGGCTGAATTGCTGGCCATATGTAAGGCAACCGAGGAAATAGGGAAACACGCAGACATTAGTTACGCAATTTACAGCGATCAGTTAGGAGCCTCACCTCGAAATGAATACTAACGCAGATGATGACAGGGCACGGCGGCGGCGGGTTCTCACAGTACTTAAACCAGTTTAAGTGGATAAGTAAGGATAGCCCGCCCTGCCCATGCGAGCCGGATTCAATGGAAACCGTCAAACACCTCCTGTTCGAATGTCCCATATTCGGTACAGAGAGATACGAAGCAGAACAAGAATATGACATTGATATTAGAAAAGAAAATGCAAGTCAGTATGTAAACAGCAAAAAATTAAGATCTGTATTTTTATCATATTGTTTGACACAAGGTACTAAGGCAATAAATAGAAATAAGGATAGATAACATTGCTGATCTATTATATAGCTAGCTTTTACTCGCGACTTCGTACGCGTATTGGTTTTATGAAATAGATGCAAGTATTATTTTATAAATATATATGTTTGTTGGATATCTGGATAAATTTGACCGATTAGCTCCTACATGGTATGCAGACACGCACACCGAGGATTCTGACCCACATTCCCTGACAAAAAAATGCAGGCTTTTTGAAGTCTTAGTGCCAGTCCGACTCATATTTGGGCAGATTTTATTATTCATTTATTTATTTACCACAAAGTAAGCACTATATATATACAAGTGCCTATCATTTGTGGTTTCAGGGATATGCAACATATAACTCCGAACTTTGAACCCCATTTTGAACTCTAAGGGTGCGAATTTTCAAAATTCCTTTCTTAGCAGGCGTTAACACACCAAGACAAACATGCCCTTGACATTTCAATTTGGCTTTTACGACATCCGTGGGCTGAGTTGGAGGGGGTCGATTCTTAAGCCACGACTGCTACGGCCGGGTAAATAAAAAAAAACATTTGTCGTTGAATGCCTCGTTATACCAATTTCAAAAAGTATAAGCACTACTGTTATACCATGCATTATTCAGGAGTTCCGCTGTTATCATCGTAAGAAGGGTCTTAAACCAGGGGGTTTACATGGTTGGTAGAAGAGTATCACAGATTCAGATTCAGATTCAGATAATATTTATTGCAAAAATGGGTTTACATTGATCTTAATAAATTACATAGTCCTCCATATTTAGTACAAAAGCATGCAATATAAGCCTTATATTTTGTGATGTCAAATAAGGTAAAGTAGATATGTCTAATTAGATACAAGCAATAGTTATTATAGATTGTTGAAGATTCATAAATAAATTCATATATTTTGTTACAGTGTAAGTGGGCCCTTCTTCCGATTAGCGTGAGCTGTGGCCCAGGAAACAGTACTCTCCCGAATGGTTTGGTACTATTTAAAAATAAAAAAAAACAGTTAGCATCCATTATTTTTAAAAATAACGTGTCCCTTAATAATATAATGAATAGAAGAGAATGATGTCATATTTTAATGAATTAAAATTTGTCATTTAAATAATCATTAATTGTGTAATATATTTTTTTCAGTAGCAATGATGTAACTTTAGATTTAAATATGTTGTTAGAACTAGACTCCACTATAACCTTTGGTAAATGATTGTAGATCCTAGGCGCCATACAAAATATACTTTGATTTAAGTATGCAGTTCTGCTTGAAGTGCTACAAATTTTATGCGTTTACTTGTAAAGTGATCGTAAAGATGGAGATTACTTCTTACAAACTGAACAACTTCATATATATAAATACAGGAGAGAGTCATTGATCCTAAATTGTTAAAATGTAATTTATAGTTATCTGTTTGCTTAGTTTGACAAATAGCCCTTATGCACTTCTTTTGCGACTTAAATACCTTAATGTTAATGCTTAGAAGGGATGCCACATGCCCATGATATGCCGTTAAAACTGTTGGTTTATTTGCGGTTTTCGAAAGCATGTGAAGAGCATAGAAAAAACTATTAATTTTTGAGCACAAATGTTCTACATGGCTTTTCCAGTTTAATGTCGAGTCAATATTTAAACCTCAAAACTTTGTCATGTCAATTTCATTAATTTTATTTCCAAGGTAGTTAATGTCAATACTAGATAATTTAATTGCTCTGTTTCTGAAAATCATTAAATTCGTTTTGGTCAAGTTTATTTTCAAATTATTAGATGTCAACCATTGGATTATATTAGATAGCGTAGCATTTATGTCAAGTCTAATTTGTCAGTACCCGTAAAGAGGATCGTACTATCATCTGCAAAAAGGGTTGTATGTTTGATGTTTGATTATTTTAGGCAGATCGTTGATATACACAATGAATATCACAATTGGCTAGAATTTAAAGACCGTGTTCTCACAACTCTACACCCGCACATTCCAAATGTTTTCAATACACAGTTTTTGCAGTCCGTCGATTTGTCTAAACTTGTGTCATTTTTGGACCAAAATACATACGCCGCCATGTCGCGTCTTACGATTAAAACAAGAGCCAGGAGAATAATTCACTACATGTAGTGATTGAGTGTCGCTTGATATCATATTGTACTCTAAAATGCACAATACATCAATTGGCTTACCATCATTCTTAAGGCTTTCTAAGGCTGTTGTTAACAAATCAGATTTGGAGTTAAGTCCATCTATGTTTTGATGCAAGATTGTTATTTGTATATATATACGATGTAAGTCCTCATCGTGATTGTATCTGCAGCATTAGTTGTAGGTACTATGTTTGCATAAACATACTTTCGAAGGGAAACGCATTTTTTCGTTGAATTAGTTTGATTTTCTCATGACATTGCACCACCTATTGCGCCGCCGCCATCGTGGGACGTATTGTCAGCGCCCATTGGTGCTCATGCGTACAAGAACACCATTCGAGGGCTAATTGCTTCAATATATACCTGTATCTTACTTTAGCTCACAATTTAAATAATCGACATAATAATAATACATAATCAATAAATCGGTACTTATCTCGCAATGTGACGTGCCCGATCAGTGTTCATGAGTATATAATGTATCTATGTATTTATTTATTTTTAAGGAAAACCAACATCACGCAAAACAGATAGATAAAATATTAGAACATTTAGAACACAGAAGGAGAGTAAAATCAAATTATTTAAGTAGTAGGTAGGTATAACATGTACCTACAATGTTTATGTTAACTTAGGTACCTACCTGATACACTTTGGATTACTTATAACTTTAAAAGTTAAAGATGGTGGTTAGTTTATTGAATCCAACCACAACGTTAGTGAAATTGGTTTCAGGCAACGTTTTCTATCATATGAAAACTACGTAGGTAGACGGTAGGCATAGGTAAGTAACATACAACCTACTTTTTGCTAGTACTGGACAATATTAACACTGTAGATTGTTGCAATAACCTCCTTGTCCTATTGCGGCCGAATGCCCTTTGCAGGTCACTCGTTTGTTTGAATTACTGAAAGCTGACCTACAGTATGGGGTTCAATAAATTATACATTCCAAAATAACAAACAAACATCAGCTGGGGCTTTACACGAGACTGTGGTGTACGTGTACGTACCTACACGGTATGTACCTACTTACTATTTCACAAAAATATGACTGTAACATGATCCTATTGTTTGTCCTGTGCGGACAAATTCAACTATTTATGTGTATTGTGAAGTAATTCTAGTCGGATTTGGACATTTTGTTGTCTGGTAAATGAGTGTTTGTTGACGAGAAAATTAGCGAAAAACAAAAGAAGAGTAACATACTTGTATGTTCTGATGACACACTGTTGATGTCCTGACGTGAGTCGTCACTGTCGTCTGCCTGCGGGCGAGACGCAGGTTAGGTGACACACGTGACACACAGAGGATATCACCTGCCTGCGGAAGGGGCGGCGCGGTGCGTGTACTTCCTGCTGTATGTTACATAACACTTTTTTGTGATCACCAACCCGCCTGCCAAGTGTGGTGATTATGGCAAAACCCTGCTGAGGAGGCTCTGTCCAATTAACCACTACATAAATGGGCTGTTGACGTGACTGTATTTACGACCCTTGCCTGATGTAACTCGACTACTTGATACACAGTATCTTCTAATGCATAAAAAGACAAGTCCTGAGTGACTGACTGGCTGATTCAACTAGATGCAACGCACAGCCTAAGCCGCTGGGCGTACAGACTTGAAATTTCAAGGGCATATTTGTCTTGGTGTGTAAACGTCTGCTAAGAAAGGAATGTTGAAAATTCGCACCCTTAAGGTTCAAAATGGGGTTCAAAAATCGGAGTAAAATGTTGCATATCCCTGAACCAACAAATGATAGGTACTAGAAATTTAGTATGTTGATTGCCCATAAGGAATAAGTAATTGTATATTTTCGGTTTTTAATAATTTTCAGAAATAAAGCGTGGGGCGTCCAATATTCAGACCTGACTAATAATAAACCACAAGAAAATAATAATAATAATAATAATTGTTTATTTGTCTCTTTAAAACACACAAGTTAAAACTAACTAACGTTCAAGTAGGTATACATTAAGTAGTTAGGTACGCACAAGAGAAATAAAGACAGGAGTATTATAATTAAAACAGAGAAAGGTACGTTATTGAGATAGTGTTAACTGGTAGTGAAGCTAACCTGTTATGGACGAGACTGGTGCCTGAAATAGGTTAGTACCTGTACTACAGGACACCAGTGCCAACACACCGCAGATTCACTAAATACCGCAGGTAACCAAATAAAATCAATAAAGAAGAAAAAAAAGAAGATTAACTTAAGAAAAGTTACTATTTAAAGTAGGTTTGTGTATAGTGTTGTGGGTGTGGTGAATTGTGATTGTATAGGATGGGTGTGTGTTAGTATAGATTTAGTGTTGATCATAAATTGTGTGGACCAATGAATGCATATTTATTTATGGACTTGAGACTACTACAGACTACTAGAAGAATTAGGAAGGACGAATTAATAAAAAAAAAATGTATATATTTAAAATAAATTAAAATCAATCAAATAAAAATCTCATGATATTGAATACGAAAGTACGTTAAATGTTACGCGCGGATTAAGACGCGAGCGATGCCGCAGGCAGAAGCTTGTTCATAATAAATTTAAGTTAAATTATGGGGATCATAAGATACTCTGTTTCGTCATAAGTGAGGGTCTTAAGCCATTCTGTGACTATTTTTTTAACCTTTGTTTTATTGAGAGGATAGATGGAGAGGATAATATTTAGTTTGTTGTAAAGAAAGGGCCCAAGAAAGCCAAAGAATTTATTTGTAAACATTGTACGAGACTGATTTAGACTGAAAATAGGGGGTTCCCATACATGAAACATTTTTATAAATTGTTATTTTCGACCTGTATAATAACAAAGTTTGTGTGAGTATAAAGTGCTTACTTTGTGTAAATAAATAAATGAACAATAAAATCTGGCCAAACGTCAGTCGGACCGGCACTAAGACTTAAAAAAGCCTGCATTTTTTTATTTGGGAATGTGGGTCAGAATCCTCTGAGTGCGTGTCTGCACACCATGTAGGAGCTAATCGGTCAAATTTATCCAGATATCCAACAAATATATATACCTATTTATAATATAATACTTGCACCAACCACTTTCAAAAATCAATACGCGGACGAAGTGGCGAGTAAAAGTTAGTTGACTAATAAATGAACTTAATCCTTATCCCCTCATCCCATACGACCAAGCATCCCCAGGTGGGGTGACAGGGGTGGGGCAGGCGGGCGGTCTTCAAATTTCAGCCAAAGCTTTAGCGACAGCCTTGAGCAAGACACGTTGCAACCCACCTGCTGCGGGATACTAGCCACGAAGTTGATGATGATGATGATGTTGTTTTGAGTATCATAATGAAATGTAAACATTGCCATACAAATTCATACCAAAGTAGGTATTTATTTCTTAACTTATTCACTATACCTATCTAGGTATCACCAGATCAAACCTAGCGGGAATTCAGTTCACTTCAGTTCAGTTGTCCATATACAGATTAAGACTTTTTTTTGGACAAGTGAATATTATGGAAACTTGGAAATGACACAAAAGATAACGACGATTATATTATCAGGTCAGTTGAGTTGAATAATGAATACAAATAAAACAATACTTACATAAAAGTAGATGAATAAAAATATTGTAAGTAGGTACATAGGCAAGTAAGTGAGTAAAATAGGAATTATAACTAACTAAATATTACATAATTATTATCAATAAATTAAGATAAACATCGGTACTTATGTACAAGGATCGGATGCGGAAACAATCAGTTACTGTAATTTATGTCGGAAACGGAACGGTCATTGAAATGAGGCTACATTATATAATATACTAGCTTTTACTCGTGACTTTGTCCGCGTATTGGCATTTTGAAATAGGTGTAAGTATTATATTATAAATATAAATATTAGTTGGATATCAGGATAAATTTGACCGATTAGCTCCTACACGCACACAGATGGTTCTGACCCACATTCCCAGACAAAAATGCAGGCTTTTTTATGTCCGACTCACGTTTGGCCAGATTTTATTATTCATTTATTTATTTAACACAAAGTAAGCACTATACTCACACCAACTTTGTTATTATACAGGTCGAAAATAATATTTTTTTAAAACGTTTCATGTATGGGAACCCCATATTTTTTTTTGTTTATTAATAGTCAGGTCTGAATATTATTTATATGCATTTTGAACACCCAACCCTATATTTCTGAAAATTATTAAAAACTGAAAATATGCCATAACTTATTCCTTATGGGCAATCAACATACTAATTTTCAAGTGCCTATCATTTGTGGTTTCAGGGATATGAAACATTTAACTCCGAATTTTGAACCCCATTTTGAACCCTAAGGTTGCGAATTTTCAAAAATCCTTAGCAGGCGTTTACACACCAAGACAAACATGCCCTTGAAATTCCAAGTCTGTTCGCGCAGTGGTTTTGGCTGTGCGTTTTATCTAGTTGAATCAGTCAGTCAGTCACTCAGGACTTGTCCTTTTTTGCATTAGAAGATTACTGTGTATCAAGTAGTCAAGTTACATTAGTCAAGGTTCGTAAATACAGTCCCGTCAACAGCCCATTTATGTAGAGGTTAATTAAATATTGGACAGAGCCTCCTCCAAAAACAGGAGGGTTTTTGCCATAATCACTACACTTGGCAGGCGGGTTGGTGATCACAGTAAAGGTGTTATGTAACAATCAGCAGGAAGCTGCCGCTGCCTCTGGTGAGATCCCTTAAATAGGCTTTTACGACATCCGCGGGCTGAGTTGGAGGGGGTCGATTCTTAAGCCGCGACTGCTACGGCCGGGTAAATTAAAAAAATCATTTGTCTTTGAATGCGTCGTTATACCGATTTCAAAAAGTATAAGCACGACTATTATACCAAGCATTATTCAGGAGTTCCGCTGTCATCATCGTAAGACCCTGGTTTACATGGTTCGTAGAAGAGTATCACACATACAATCATTTTAAATGCGCCACACTCTTAATTTGTATCACTGTTATTTACTGAAAAAACCCCTTAAATGAAAGGAGCCCCTGCCTTTCAATTATTAAAAAAACAAAAACCATGAATCACGTTCTTATCTATTTTATATGAGGAATCTATAATAATAATTTTGACCTTTCGTTTGAGTTAGGGCATGCTTTTAATGAAAACATTCAACCCCTTTTTGAAACCCTTAGGGTGCCAATTTTCAAAATCCGATTCATAGCACTCCTTGGAGGGTATTTGGATTTCATGTTTCTACGATTGTTGTGCGTTGTTATCAGTGAGTTGGTTAGCATTTTATATTAGTATTATATAAGTTTATAAGATTATATTTTTTTTATCTGATAACAAAGGAAAGTATTCTAAGTATTATAAATGTGTTATTTGAAAACAAAGGAAAGTAAGCTTCATATCTCTATATTATCTTTTGTTGTCCCAATTCGTTCGCTAACAACGTGTTCATCGCCACCCTACCCGCATTCCGCTCCGCAGGCGCCATCGCGGCTGTCTATCATTTGTTCGCTAACAACATGTTCATTGCCACCCTTCCCGCATTCCGCTCCGCAGGCGCCATCGCGGCTGTCTATCATTTGTTCGCTAACAACGTGTTCATTGCCACCCTTCCCGCATTCCGCTCCGCAGGCGCCATCGCGGCTGTCTATCATTTGTTCGCTAACAACATGTTCATTGCCACCCTTCCCGCATTCCGCTCCGCAGGCGCCATCGCGGCTGTCTATCATTTGTTCGCTAACAACATGTTCATTGCCACCCTTCCCGCATTCCGCTCCGCAGGCGCCATCGCGGCTGTCTATCATTTGTTCGCTAACAACATGTTCATTGCCACCCTTCCCGCATTCCGCTCCGCAGGCGCCATCGCGGCTGTCTATCATTTGTTCGCTAACAACATGTTCATTGCCACCCTTCCCGCATTCCGCTCCGCAGGCGCCATCGCGGCTGTCTATCATTTGTTCGCTAACAACATGTTCATTGCCACCCTTCCCGCATTCCGCTCCGCAGGCGCCATCGCGGCTGTCTATCATTTGTTCGCTAACAACATGTTCATTGCCACCCTTCCCGCATTCCGCTCCGCAGGCGCCATCGCGGCTGTCTATCATTTGTTCGCTAACAACATGTTCATTGCCACCCTTCCCGCATTCCGCTCCGCAGGCGCCATCGCGGCTTTCTATCATTTGTTCGCTAACAACATGTTCATTGCCACCCTTCCCGCATTCCGCTCCGCAGGCGCCATCGCGGCTGTCTATCATTTGTTCGCTAACAACATGTTCATTGCCACCCTTCCCGCATTCCGCTCCGCAGGCGCCATCGCGGCTGTCTATCATTTGTTCGCTAACAACATGTTCATTGCCACCCTTCCCGCATTCCGCTCCGCAGGCGCCATCGCGGCTGTCTATAATTTGTTCGCTAACAACATGTTCATCGCCACCCTTCCCGCATTCCGCTCCGCAGGCGCCATCGCGGCTGTCTATCATTTGTTCGCTAACAGCATGTTCATCGATATTAACCAAATGTGACTTGTTGTGTTTTTGTGTTGAGTCAGTCTCGAGGTCATGCAGCGTCGCAAGCATGCTTGTGCTCAGATCAAGTGATTTATATTGATTTACTCGTACCTAATAAATATAAAAGGAACGAAACCTCGATATCAAAGTTCATTACGTAACATGAACCGCCACCACTAGGAATACGGAGCGGAAAGGAACGGTGTGAGTCGTCCATGTCTACTTGTGTATGTGCGTGCGATGTGCGATGTGCGATGTGCGATGTGCGATGTGCGATGTGCGATGTGCGATGCGGTTCCCCTCTCGCTATCAGCGGAGCGACCTCCTTCCATCGCCGGCACCGGCACCGGCGGAAGGTGAAAGTGTTCCTCCCCCCCGCGCCCCCCCTCCGCCCCGCGTCACGTCACTCTCGCACTACGTCATCGCCTGGTCCGGCGGTCGACACGACGGTACCTATACCTATACCTACGTAGGTACGTACACGCCGAGAATTCGCAAATGATAATGAATCGGAATCGGTATCGCAGGGGACCCTCGCGTTCCACTTGCCACTTGCCACTTGCGATCAGAGAAAGCCGGCCACGGTTACTAAATCGATAACAAACATTTCATAAGACAACTTTTAAAAGATATCTATTGCTTTTTAAGAATAGGGTCGAATGTTGGCTAATGTAATACATCTCGAAGCTTGCAGTAATCATCGAGACGACGTAACTCCATGAGCCAAGACGTAAGCCATTCTATAATAACACGGACGGAGGCAGCGAATGTGGTGTGGCGCCGGACAGTGGGCGTGTCGTGTCGGTGTCGTGCCGGTAACGTTTGGTGTGGTGTGGCGCCGGACAGTGGGCGTGTCGTGTCGGCGTCGTGCCGGTAACGAGCCGTGGTAATAGTGCTCTATCGAACAGCCCCCACTGTCATCTGTTACTGAAAATGTCCGCGCAACCCTCGCGCTATATTAATGCCCTGCTCAAATGTAAGTAATTATAAATGACATGGTTCCTAACCGGCAAGGCTTGTGGCGGTAGGTACACAAGGTAGGGTAGGTACACAAGGTAGGGTAGGTACACAAGGTAGGGTAGGTACACAAGGTAGGGTAGGTACACAAGGTAGGGTAGGTACACAAGGTAGGGTAGGTACACAAGGTAGGGTAGGTACACAAGGTAGGGTAGGTACACAAGGTAGGGTAGGTACACAAGGTAGGGTAGGTACACAAGGTAGGGTAGGTACACAAGGTAGGGTAGGTACACAAGGTAGGGTAGGTACACAAGGTAGGGTAGGTACACAAGGTAGGGTAGGTACACAAGGTAGGGTAGGTACACAAGGTAGGGTAGGTACACAAGGTAGGGTAGGTACACAAGGTAGGTAGTCAGCTTTTTGTCAAGATGTTTATTATTGACTGTAGGTATTTGAATATTCAAAGACATCACCTCGCTGGCAACCTTCATATTCACAGATCATGATTAACATAATTATTTTAATTACAAGTAAATGCTACAGTTAAAGGTTGAAATTCTAATAATGATTGCATCCTCACGCTCTGAAACGTTGTTACAATATAAGTTTCAAGTTGTCATTGTTTGTTTGTTTGTTTGTTTGTTTGTTTGTTTGCTCGAAGTAATATTCACTGATGTCCTCAACGAGCCGTACCAGTGCAGTTTCAGTTGCTACATGCAGTTGCTACATGCAGTTGCTACATGCAGTTGCTACATGCAGTTGCTACATGCAGTTGCTACATGCAGTTGCTACATGCAGGGGACACCGAAATACATGAGCGGTCCCTAGCCAGTGCTGATTATGGCAAACATTTATGAACTACGATGATGATGATCATGATAATGGAGATGCTGAGCCGCCTTAATAGTTTAACTGACATTATATGACATAAGTATACAAAAACTACCCCTCAGAAGAATATACCGTGATGTTCCGTGGCTAAGCCAGAGAAACAATAATAAACAGCAACTCTAATTTTTCATGTTCGATATTACCTAAGTACCTTTTAACTTTTACATATTACTATTTGCAACTACAGATAATATAAAGATAGTATTCGAATCTCCAAGGAGTTTATAGGTAAACCTCATCATCAACTTATAACTCGTCATCAACGTTTTGCTTTAGCACAGAAGCAAAATTAAAAAGATTTGAAAGTCGGTTTAAAAGTATGCGGGAGCGTAAAAGGTAAATTATATCGAACATGATGATTTCAGAATAGCTGTGTATTGTTGTGTTTAGAACTTGGCTACGGAACATCACGGTACATTCTTCTGTAGGTATTTTTTATCTTTGCTGTCCTTAAATGTTATTTTATCATGATCAACTGTTATTTTCCTGCCCGTATCCCTCACTTTAGATGTTGGTCAGTATCATCATCATCTTCATCGTAACCTAATAAAGTATGTCATAATCACCATGCTGCATATTTGCATATTTTATTTGGTACATTAGTGAAAATTGCTGCTTTTCAGGCTACCCAACAAGAGTAATGTGAGATTTGGCATAGCCACTATGCTCGGCAGGTGAGTCGGTGATCACAGTGTCGATGTTAGGTAGGTAGGTACTAACATAGATGAAAGCTGCTGCCCATCTCCTGGTGAAATCCCTTCGGGGTCGAATCTAATGACATCCAGGAGCGGTTAGCAGAGGAACCCATATTAACGAATTAGAAACCTTTTACTCCGAGATAAAAAAAAACATCGTTAGAAATTAACGATGTCAGTGATGTAAAATCAAACTACGTAGGTACGTCTTTCTGAAGGGCAAGCAGGATAGATCAAAGCTTATTTCTTGGCGTTTAATTTTATGTGCAAGTGATACTACACGGGTACAGCTATTTTGTGCGCCATTGGTGCCTAAAGTTACTTGTTTTGGAATCGAATACTTTAGATTCGTTGCGTGTGAACGTGTAGGAAGTTACCTAAATACTCATTATATTACAGGTCTATAAATAATGTAAATACTGATGTTCTGGCATCGTTTTAGGAAAGTTGAAAAATCATCATCATCATCACTCAAAAAGTAATACTTGCATGGGCAAAGCGTAGTAAGCAAGTCTGTAATTGTAGTGTTGGTTTATCTCTATGACAACCGAGGGAGGCAGATTCTTTAAATGTTTACCATGCTCTTGACCTCTAGATTCTACCGACCTCTAGGTCTACGATGGAGTGAACCTACCCACTTGAGTGTATGCTGCCACTTATCTCTCAACTCTCAAGTCTCAACGAGTGTGACTGGGGGATCTGACATGTTTGATAGCAGTATTTTTGTTAAGTACTTAAGAGTATGTTACCCATTTCCCAACAAAAGTAATGGAGGGATTTGCCATTATCACCACGCTTGAAAGGTGATTTGGTGATCACAGTATTAGTATCAGGTAGGTTCTTAGATGGCTGGAAGCTGCTGCCCGCCCATCGCCTGCTAAAATCCCTTAGTCGAATGTATGACATCCGACGGCGGGTCAACAAGTCCCTCTGCTAGGAACTTGTATTCGTAATCCTTACTGCACTGCTGCCGTCACGAAGTAGGAACTTTGCATTAGGTAGATAAGTAATATTTAATGTCAGTGATGTATAATCTCGTTTCGTTTTTCTGTGGGTTAGGCAGGGGAGATCCAAGTTTATATGAAGGTAGCTTTTGCTCGCGGCTTCGCTCGCGTTAAGAAGTATTATTATTAATTATAGGTATAGTTTTTGGGGCTTTACTTTTGTTTAGCGTGTGTAAAAAATTTGGGCCTGCAAAACTTAAAAACGACAATACATTCTTCAACTTCTCCATTAACGTTCAGATTTTCTGTAGCCACAAGTCTAACCGACAAAACCTATACTTAAAACAAACGAAAACAAAACAAATGCAAAATCTCAAAATCCTTTCTTAGCGGATGCCTACGTCGCATGCCAAATTTCAGCCCGATCCGTCTAGTGGTTTGGGCTGTGCGTTGATATATCACTATGTCAGTCAGTCAGTCACCCTATGTATTTACGGCGTCCTATGCTATGTGCAAGTGAAACTGCACTGGGACAGCTAGTACATAATAATGATAATAAATAAAAAAATGAAAATCATTGTGTGCTAAAAGCGCTGCTGGGATTTACTAAAACATCTACACCAAAGTGTATTTTATAATGATGTACTTACCTATTACGTTGGCATTAGATGTTATATTGACATGTACCTACTATATACAAATTAAACTTATATAATTTCGACGGCAACATTTAGTTATATGGGCCTCGGAAGCGCCAGGTCTCTGATGAAAACAGCGCGCCCTCTGTGTAAACACACACATACACACACACAAATACACACACACACACAAACAAACACACACACACAAACAAACACACACACAAACACACACACACATAGAAACACACAAACACACACATCTATTTACTGTTTAAATAATTTTATTTTCAACAAAGACGCAACTGTCACATATGTGATAACACAACTGAAATATATTCTAAACATGTAGGTGCTTGGGAAGTGACGTACAATATGAACACGATCACGTAACTAATAGATCAATAGGTACACAAAGTAGGACATCAATACACAGTAGGAAGGTAAATAGGACAATAGATATTATATATATATAGTAAGCAGCAGGTTTATTTTTAAATGCATGCATTGAACTAGTACTCTTGATATGTGCGTTTTATATTATAAAATAGTATTTGTATTTAAGTATTCGAGGGTGTCAGTAAGTATAAGTATAGGTAGGTCGCGTCGCGTGCGTCTTCGTAAGGACAGATCGTTTACGTAATAGTAGGTACGAGTAGGTAGGCAGGTAGGTAGGTAGGTAGGTAGTCGTTTGAGCGAACACTTCACGTGAGAGTACACTCAGCCTCCGATCGTAGTGTAGGTACGTATCTGCCGACGTGTGTCACTGACTGTACAAAGCAAGGTCAAGCGGGGTTTTCAACAATTTCGTGCGCAGGAAATAATCAAATGTGAGCAATGTCACCAAAACAAGGTAATTGGGCGGAAGATACGATGCTTCTGGGTGACGGGGGGTGACACAGCAAGAAACGGATGTACCCCGTCTGTTGCTTGGTGTGTGTGTCGAAAGGAGAGTGACGTAACGCGATCTGTCACCCAGCACAGCACGGTGATGTCAGATCACACTCCAAGCTGTCGCAATCGACATTGGAACGGTGTTGATGTTCTTAAAACTTGTCTCAACGAATATCAATGAAATGTCTTAATGTACTTATTGATCGAGTGAACGAAGCGAGCGACATCTCTCAGTTAACTTAGGAAATCCGGCACTGTATGTATGTATGTATGTGTATATGTGGCAATGTTTGTGACGGCATAACCCTCGAACGGGTTATCCGATTTTCATGAAATTTAAACTGTAAAGAGATAACGTAAATAGAATTTGATAGTCACGGGGGATTTTTGATAAGTGGGGTAGTTTTTGAGAAATAGGGGTGTTGAGTGAGAAAAGAAGATTTTTGGCTTGTGTCGTGTCATTTGAAAGTGTATCGGCTACACATTCATTAAATATGTATTTTACTTTTAAATAGTAGTTTTTTGTAACAAAAGAGTGCATTAAGGGGTTTAAGCGCTTGGTATGTCTTGTAGGATAGACTGTTAAAGGGGGTTGACTTTACATGTAACTTTCTTTTGATTCGCTGAAACCACCCCTGTATTAAAATTAAGGGTATTTAAAATAAGATTGAAGTCTTGAAAATGTGTGTAAATATGAAATATCATATGTGATAGGGGTTGAGACTTATTAGTTGTTGTTTTTAAGATGAAGGAGGCAAAGGATGATCATCAGATCTTCTTTTATAAGAATGAGTATTCGGAATCTCATTAAAACTGGTCAATTAATTTTTTGTTTTTCACTCAATAGAGAAGAAGGGTGTCGATAAAATCCAACAATTACTTTTGGGTGTCATGCGTTTTGACTGCGTATATTCCCTATCAACAGTAAAATGTTGTCCACCACAATGTGAAAAGAACTTCCTCCATAACTGTTAGGTTTCGCCACAATCCTCACGCTTGGCAGACAGATTGGTGCTCATAGTTAAAGTTTTGTTTACACACAGAAAGGAGCTGCTGCCTTTTTGGTTGACTTTACGACATCCGTAGGCTGAAGGGGCTAGATTTTTAAACAACGACTGCTAAGGCAACGGTTTTGAGAGCACTTTTAAAAACGTTATCAACCTTTGTTTCATGTTATTATAGATTATTTATGGGTTAGGATATTATAGGTTAGCAGCAACAACAGCTATAATATGATAAGTAGTAGCCTCGAACACTTGAGTAGGGACACAAACCAGACATCACGAGATCTCAGTTCGGAGCGAACTACTAGTTTAATTGTCCATTTTGATGCAGATTGTGCGTCATCAAATGTTATTAAATGTCTACTTTACCTGAGTGCGGAGTACCCGCTCACGCTCTACTGTTTGATGAACTCGTTTGGTCTCGCATGAGGCATGAGGCATGAGGCATGAGGCATGAGGCATGAGGCATGAGGCAGCGCACACGCGACTGTCATTAGCAAGGACGCGTTACATGACACAGTGACATCACATCACTTCCGGTTCCTCCTCACGAGCTCACAACGCGTTCGGTTGGTTCCGTCTATAGATACTTGTGATATTGAAAAACGACTGGCAATAGCGCTCCTAACTTCTGCGAATAGCGCTCCTCACGTCTGCCAATAGCGCTCCTAACGTCTGCCGATAGCGCTCCTCACGTCTGCCAATAGCGCTCCTAACGCCGCTTTACATTGGTCGTGTTTGTCACACTGTTGTAAATCGACAAGGGAGTAGTTATTACACTACACCGTGTAAACACTTCCTTGACAGGTTGCAGGGAGTGAGGAGAGAGGGCGGCAATGCTTTGTGGCAGGTATCGATCGGTCGAGTCGTTGTGTATGTGTATGTCGCATGTAACTATGGAGGAAAAGGTGTGCCAGTATGTTATTATAAATGGAGGGTTCGTACCTCTACGTGGCTTACATTTGGGTGTTGGGGTACCCTCGAGACAACCGCCGCGCCGCCCCCGCGCCGCCCCCACGCCGCACGAGAGGCGAGGGCGCGGCGCTCTGCACTCTGACACCCCGGTTACGTAACGTGCGCAGATTGTTCTAATACGATATTAATAATCGAAAGAGCTCCAACTCTTGTGCAACAGATGTGATTCCTCACTTACCTAAGCTTTGAGCTCTGCCGGTTGGTTGGCTGTAATCTCGACATTATCATTATTCGTATGTGAGCCGCGGGTCTAAAATATTGGTCTAATCTTGTATTTAAAACGTTCATTTTGTTGCAACATAGGTACCACTTTGCCTACAAATTTGCGTTACATTGGTCTCCCGTAAAACCACTAAAGGTACGAATTTTCATTTTATCATCATCCGCCGAGTGCGTTGCGCTTGCGATGCGTTTGCGTCGGGCTGTCTGTATCGAGTCTGCCCGGGACGAGTCTGCCCGGGACGAGTTTGCCCGGACACAGCCCTTACTTCACAGATTCATGTTACATAACATTACCCTGTATTTGGTGAGCTTGTGATTCGTCACTCGTCACTCGTGAGTATGTGTTGTGAGTGACGGTATATGGAGGCATCCGTTCCGACCTTGAACTTGGAACTTGTCGAGATGCCATTGTTGTGTTACATTACAATGCGCACGAGATTTAACTTATTGTATGCGCACTGAGGACGAAATGAATAATATATCGTGTAGCGATTGTCGTGAATCTAGTTAGTTATAGTGATTACATAGACGAGTCTCGCCACTCGAACCGCGAGGTACATCAGTACGTCAGCTTGTGGCGGTGCAGTGCAGTGCAGTAGGTACCTAGCGCTCGTTGAGTACGATACCTACCAGTACCTACGTACCTACTGAGCGTTACTCGAAGGTGCGTGCGCCATGCTCTGTACGTCGCGTTGCGCCATGCTCTGTACGTCGCGATCTATATTCATGTAATCGTATCGGACTCGAGCCACAGACGAGCATCTCGACTCGCGTCAACTACGACATCCAAATGATTACATGTTATGTCACGTTATGGTCATTATGAAATGTCTCAGTGGACGTGACCCGTTAATGTGTGACCTACTCGTGAGATCGCCAGCCGAGTGCGACGGGTCACACCGCGGACCGTTGTGACCTCGCTGTGTAAATAAATGTCACAAAAGTCGACCGATAATTAAAAGTCGAGGTCATCGACCTTGGTCTGGTTCGCAGATTTCGCGGTATATTTATTTAGTGGAACTTTTGGCTTCCAGATGTCGACTTTCGTATAGAATTCGAGACGTTACGCTGGCTGTGACAGAACGAGTGACTGTCAGCACGCGAGATACATAAGCGTAGGTACGCGTGCGGGGAGCTATCTCGTTCACTTACAACGTAAGTGGGCTCTGCGATACAATCACCTCATTACAAGTCACAACAATTACAGACCAAGCAAGCACAGACACACATACACACACACACACATACATACTATGTTGGATAAACGCAGTGTGGAAAACTAGGCTTTAACGTCTATAGTTATTTGCGCTTCCTCCTCGTGCTCCTACTAAATACTCCTACTGATAAGAGCACCGGGACACCCATGTCCTAATGCTTGATGTACATATTTAAATTGGTCTAATGTGTGTAAATGTGTGTAAATGATCGATCACCAAGCTCCGCCGTCCTGCGAAGTGGATGCTATCGATATCGGCGTGAGTGAGGAAAGTTTGTTTTACATTTAGCGATTACAATAAATCCTCTCCACAGAAACGGATATAAGTTCTCGATGTTAAGTTATCAAATTAAATATTTGCACACAAACACATAAGCTTGAATACGTATATTTAAAGCGAATCAATGAATACATAAACAATTTGTATCGATTACGTAAGTAAGAATTACTAAAATGGATTTTTAAAAATACTGAAATATAAATAGATCGGCGATTGAGTTATAACATAATTGAAATAAAGGACTAAGATGTCCAACGTCGAGAGGAGAGCTCCGATCGAGATGAGACAAGTGCTGTAGAGCCAGCGGGCGAGCGCGTTGAGGTCTTCTGTGTGACGCGACGTGACAATGACAACCTACAGTTACACGCGGCTGCGCATAATGCTCTGCTTTGTGAGGATGAGGTCGTGAAGCTCCTGCATGGGCACACTCGCTGAAGAACAATCTGCCTGTTTGTGAATGAGGCTTAGATCAACTCGGGAGATGAGCGTGGTGTGTGTGTGTGTGTGTGTCTGTGTGTGTGAGGTGGTGTGGCTAACGATCGCACAGAATGTGAAATATCACTTTATGATCGTAAACAGTAATTAGCAACGTTTTAACTAAAGTGTTGTAAACACTGTATTTAATGAGAGATGTCGAAATAAAATGTTTAGTAACCAACTCGAAGAGTTTCTTCCTTCAACTGATCGGTTTAAGCAATTCCTAACTTATACAAAAGCCTTGATTGGAAGATATAAACCTCGAATTTGTTTACCTCGAGATAAGCGGCGTGAGGCGCCTTGGCGGGGCTTACAGTGAACCACAGTCATCGTACCTCCGGCTTGGTACTAATTAGTACAGAGCTTTATGAAACTATGTACGACACCAGTTGGTAAATAACTGAATACGGACGCTACACCATGTGCCGCAGCTACGAGTCTGACATAAGACTGACATGGGGAGTGACGCCGGGTCGAGGCGGGTGCGAGTCGGGGGCCGGAGGACGCACCGATAGAGCCCGGTAGGGGGCGACTCTTGAAAGTGAAATGAGAGAATGTGTGTCGAATACGTAACGAGGTGGAGTGGACGGCGGCGGCGGCGGCGGCCGTGGCGCAAGCGGCCGCGCTTTCCATTACCGATGTCAATCGAATGTTTCAATTTATTTTACGGCAATTATTTCATTTCGGTTTGGTTGTCGAGGAGGGGTGCTCGGGGGAGCGGGAAGAAGGGGGGAGAGGCCTTGACCCCCGACTCCAACGAGATCGGAACCATGAACCGATTGCATTCAAGTCAGTTGAAAAACAAATCAAATTTATACTAAAACATTTGTATCGAGCATATCGTACTTTAGATAAGTTAACGATGTGACTACCGAAAGGCGCAGAGGAAGTAATGGTAATCGTGTGATCATCACTCAGTCAGTAAATCAGTGTTACGAGTCATACGTTGAGAGTTACGTCTTAGTGAACCGTTTTGTTGCGACCGCCGACGTGCACGCCGGCGCCGCTCGGGTCGGCGCTGGCGGCCTGGTCTGCTCTTGGCGGGTATTCAATATGTATGCGGTGTAACAGTTCTCAATGTTATCGAAATCGCGGCGACTACGACTGTGGCGAAACCGAAGCGAGGCTGTGTGAGGCAACCGAGTCGCTCTGCTGCGACCACTTGTATAACCGTGTGTTGTGTAGGTACCTAGTGAGTGCACCGCGCACATTGATTCACGCCGCGGGTCCAGAACACCCGCTCTGCAGCAGCGGTGCGGTGCGGTGCGGTGCGGTGCGGTGCGGTGCGGCGCGGTGCGGTGCGGCGCGGTGCGTGTCGGCCCGGGTGAATCAGTGTGCGCCGGTGAGTGCGGTATGTTACCAGCCGGCGGCGGTACTCACGGGAGCGAGCGGCGAGCGACGAGCGACGAGCGGCGAGCGGCGAGCGACGAACGCGGACAGACGAGCGGGCGAAGCGAGCGCGCGCGACACAATGCCCGCCGCTCGGCGTCGCCGCCTCTAGCTCCCCGCACGCCGCCCCCCACCACCCTCCACTCCCCCCCCCCGCCCTCCTTCAACATCCCCGCGAGCCCCCTTCAGGTTTTCGCAGGGATTTTCCAAAGCGCCGGAGCTTTTCCAGGCTCGTCGCGATCGGATGCGCCGACGCACGATCCGGCTCTAGCTTCGATCGACCGGTACACGACTGTCGGTGCCGGATATCGACTGTAAATGTATCCGGTTGTTGATCTAAGTTGAGTCAGCTGTTGACCACGAGGCTCTCCTGGCCGAGGATGTTTTTTTTTATTAGGTCCGTAAAAACGTGATTTATATCATCCCACAATTTTTGATAGAACTTTTACAAAAATAGGTAAAAGTACCATGGTCAAATGCCAGTTGAAGCAGACTGGGAGCTAGCAGAATCGATAGTATCTCGTGATACACTCGCAGGGGCTGTTAGAACTTTCGACCCGTACAAAGCTGCAGGTGCACACACTGCATTGGACACCATTCTAGGACTGACTCCGCTTCATGTGCATATGCAGCAAGAAGCCATGGCGGCAGCCTTAAGAATCAGATCCACATATCAATGGAAAGGTCACAACAGAACAACGAATCATTGCACAATGCTAAACAGGGTCACCAATATTATTCCGGAAGCCAAGTATGGCACGGACAGGGTGGCCACAACTTATCTAACAAATAAAAACTACACAGTCGCAAGAACGGAAACTCCCAAGCCCGATATTTGGGATAACCTATAACATTTACTGCGGGTACCACTGCCCCGAAGTAGGACTCTCAAAGTCCCAGCATCTCAGCGACACGACTACGGCTCTTCAAGCAGATACCATAGGGCTGGCATTAGCAGCAAAAGACATACATGAATTAATTCAGTCTGCACCGACTGCTTCAAACTCAAACATGAGAAAAGAATTTAATTTCACAACTGATAGTGATGCAGTCATGAACGCACTTCGCGGACCAGACACGAGGTCGGCAACGGTTGTTGAGTGTCACTTAGCGCTGCAGAAACTCGCTGCAGAGCATAAGGTCACCATCCAATGGACTAAAAGCCACGGCACTTGCCTAGGAAACAGTAAAGCAGACAAGTTAGCCAGAGCGGGAGCAAATCTTACACCAAGTGACCGCGACCTCAGCCTAACAAGACCATCAACGATGAAAATAAAGAAACGACTGAAACAATACTCGGATATGGAGCACAAAAAGTTTTGGGACCAAAAGAAGGACTGCAGGATATCAAAGATGATGTTCCCAGGTCCGAATAGGAAAATATCGAATATTCTGATCAAAATGAAACGCAGTGATCTACGACTGACGGTAGCCATCATCACAGGACAATGCGACCTGAATTATCTCCTGTTCAAAACCGGAGTCACGGACAGCGCGCTGTGCCGGGGAGCCTACAGGAGGAGGAAACACTAGAGCACGTGATCCTACACTGTTTGGCTACAGAATCAGCTAGGGTGAAGATGGGCCTTAGGAAAATGCTTGGCCCCGGCTTGGAGCAAGCATCATCATCGCCCACAACATCAGAGTCACTTTCAATGTCGCTGTCGCGAACCACCCAAAGTCCTGCTCCGGTATTTTAAGAAGCTGAGCTGGCTGGGTTAGGGTTAGTTAAAACCACGGGGGACAAATGCACAATACACCCCACAGCGGGACATCAGTGCAGGCCTTGGTCACCCTCACTCAGAATAAGAATAAGAATAAGACGTTTATTTCCACTATATGGACGGGTAAGCATCATCATCATCATCGTAGCCTGAAAAAGTTTCCCACAATTACCATGCTGAGCAGGCGGGTGGTTGATCATAGTAATTAGGGCATTAAGCATGTAAAACTATTTTTTTTTACTAGACCATGCGCTGGCCTTGCTCTGAACCGAATGACAGTGATTGCCACTACGTATCATCACTACGTATCATCACTACGTATCATCACTACGTATCATCACTACGTATCATCACTACGTACGTTGTACTAGAGATATGACGAGCTATTATCGCATCATAATCATGGCCCAAAAAAGTACTGCAGGACATGGAACACGCTCGGCAAGCGATTTGGAAATCGCAGTGTTGATATTTAGTACGTTAGTGAACGTTGCATATAATATGGATCAATGGTCTGAAATAAACGTTTTATTATTATTATTATTATAGTGGATGTTCCCGAAGATCTGCTCCCTCATGCCACTTGTTGAATGCGATTCGGTAACTATGGGTACGCATAATGTTACTATGCATATGCATGTGGCAAGTCGCAAATTGTTGAGAACAGAAGAGGAAAAATGATAGGCCATCTTATACGACACCACAATTTCATCAAGAACATTCTAGCAGGGAATGTGGAAGGTAGAAGAGGAAGAGGGAGACCGAGAATAAACTTTATAAGCCAAGTGAAAGAGAAAGACGCTGTCGTGTCGTATAAGGAGGTCAAGGTGGCTGCCCTGGAAAGATCAACATGGAGAAGGTTCATCAGTTGTGCCGACAAGAGTCAAGCTCTTAAATTGATGATGATGATGATGATGATGATGGTGTCATTTGAATGAGTATCGGCTGCACATTCATAAAATAAATTTTGAACTTTTTAATAGGGGTGGTTTTTGTAACAAAGAGGCACGTTTTGAGGGTAAAACGCTTTATAATGTCTTGTAGGATATACTGTTAGAGTTGACTTCATAAATAATTTAAATTGTTTTTTTTATTTGCTGAATCCACCCCTGTATTTACATTAAGGGTTGCAAAAGGGATGAATAAGTTTTAAGAAAACGTGTGAAAACTTTCATTTGAAATGGGAGTTGAGACTGCAGATTTCAAAATTCGTTTATTTTTGCCGTTATAAGGGGTGGATTTTAAAGATGAAGGGGCAAAGGACGATCAGCAGGTCTAGCAAGATATGAGAGGGTATTCGAAATTTCATTAAAACTGGTATATTTAATTATTTATTTATTAACTACTTTATATATTTTATATCTTGTAAATTTGTGCTGTCAGATGCACTACTTTATCAATTTTATATCTTGCAGTTTAGTGCTGATAGATGAGATACGAGCTTCACAAAATAGGCCATGCCCAATATAGTTTGTAAGTACAGATCTTTCACTGTATTTGCGGTCATATTCAAAGTAAAAAGCCTTACTTTATAAATATATAGGATTGCACAAAATACTATAATTTATTATAATTTTATTATAAGTGCAAAAATCACTTTTATTTATCTTAAAACATATATTAAGAAATAATTAATATGGAGCAACCAAGCCACACTCACGATTAAATGTTTAAAAAAAAAGCCGTTTGTCGAAAGTCGAAATGTGCGTGCAGAATACAGGTGACCTCGCGACCTGCAACTGCTGTGAAAATGGCGGGTCACGTGGCCACTGACTCGACACACACGCACACACAAACAAGCCACCGTAGGCGCAGGGCGGGGCAGGGATGCGACCCCTGCCCTGCGTTGCCCCGCGTTGCGCCGCCCCACCGTTACATTGTTGTGATGGTAATTAACACCTCTCTATATTTAGCAACGAACTTTGGCCACTAAAGTTTTGTAATCAAATAATTAACATTTTACAAGTTTCGTAATAGTACATCACTATCTAGGCCCAAAGTAAAACAATAGACGGCTGAGTAGCATTGGACCTAAGAAGTGACCTTAAAAAAAAAAAATGAGGTCTAAATTGCCGTTAATTTCAACTACTGTCTCTTCTGTCTGACTTGTAAAGTACTTTTCTTGAAATTTGCGAGGACACAATTAACAAATTAGGGCCAGATAGCGCTATGTGAAATTAATGTCCTAAAAAATAATTATCATTTTATTCAAGAAACAAAAGTGTAATTCATATTATAAGTTACATTTCAATTTGTGAAATATAAATTATTCTGAAAATTGACTCTTTCCGAAAAAACTTGTTCTTTAGTTTTCCACATGATGAAATATTAATTTGCTTTTTTTGGTTTTCTGTGAAAGAGCACACGTCGTCTTGTCGTGTAAGTGACTCCTGCTCCAGTAGGTACTCAGATTTACATTTATGTGATGTGCTTGTGTTCGGCTACGAGAAATATACATTGTTTTTCCTTGTAAGTAAACGTAATCGAATAATTGAAGTACGTACCCATTTGTGGCACTCACCGTGTGCCGAGCACCGCGTGCCGAGCACCTTACTCTTACTCCATCTCCAGGGTATGCTAATCTAAATCTATAATGGTATTATAAATATATAATGGTCGTCATAGAGATACCAACACTACACTTCAATCGTAGATTCGCTCGCTACGCAGGTGTACGCGGGTGGCCCACGTTCTGCAGTACTACTGTTTGAGTGATGATTTTGATGATGATATTACAAAAATCAAAATCAACGCCACACTTTACTTACCTTTAGATACTTACACAGTGGCCACGTTCGACACGTCCAGATGCGCATGTAATCAAAACTATAAGAGAACAAAAAGTGACCTCACCAATAGCCCACACTATATATATATATATATATATATAGCTTTACCCGTGCACTATTACTTGCACTTGCACAACACACTTGCGGCGGCGGCGGCGTCGGCGCTACCGCTAAGTCATGGGTCCCTCTGCTAACTCGTCTCGTCTCGTGGATGTCGTTTCGTTAGATTCGACAAAGGGATTCCACCAGGAGATGGGTACCAGCTTCCATCTATCTCATTACCTACCTACCTATACTGTGATCACCGATTCGCCTGCCAAGCATAGAGTCTATGCTGAAAGCCCCATTACTTTTGTTGTGTAATCTGGTCGCGAGTGTATACTTCCCCCCAGGATGCAGAATGCAAGCTCTCCCCACACACCTCGTTTTATTTATTTATTCAAGGGTTGGCTTGGGTGCCGATCTAATAATAATCAAAATATGATTATCATAAACTAATTATCTCTTTTTTAATAAAAATGGACCACTAGAAACTTAAAAATAACTCTTAGGGAAAGTATGAACTTACCCTAAGAGTTATTTTTAAGTTTTAAGTGGTGAAGTCGGTTCCATTTTTCATAGAAAAATATTTTTTTTAGCTTTTTTTCATTGTAAAACCTATAACACCACGAGGGTGTCGGAGCCCTATTTAAGAGTCATGTGGGGGTGCATTAATACGGGATTCTCGGAAATATCTTCGCAATTATGGGAACGAAGATAAATACGGATGACCAAACAAATGTTAAAAATGGTTACTACAATAAATTTAAATAAATGATATAGTGCAGTGTAGGGGTGCACTATGTCCTGACATAATATAAATAGGGAACCAATTTTCGTTCCCATTATCATGTTTTCCTGTATTTTGATTTAAAAGCCAAATTACTGGACTGATTTTGATAAAATTTCTATGGGATTGGTCCCTCAACTAAACTCCCCGTTTTGAAAAAACATTTTTTTTGTATGTTTATGTAGATATTTTTGTTTTGTAGTATGTTTAGACTAGTTAACCGCCTACAGCGGCGGCTCGTAAAGTCTGATACTAGAACTGTTACGCAGTCCACACGAAGAAATAAAGAATGACAATATGTATTTACAAAAAAAAGTATATAAGTATCATTACTGCGATCACCAACAGGACTGCCAAGCGTGGTGATTATGGCAAAAAAAATCTCCATTGCTTTTTTTGCATTGGGGCAGGCCCATGTCTTATGCAGTGGACTTAAATGGACTCTAATGATGAAGATGATAATGATGATGATGATACAAGTATACAGCATTTAAAGCCAGAATGCATCATAAGACAATTCCACTAAGCCCAAGCAATGCTAGCGGAGTTTTGCTGAACATCGTCATCATCGTCACCTGATGATGAAGCCAAAGACCTTCCCTAGAACTGAACTACCTACCGGAAGGCAGGCAGTTCAGTGGGACTACTAAGTATCATCATTACTGCGATCAAAAACACGCCTGCCAAGCGCGGTGATTATGGCAAAACCTTGATAATGATGATAATGATACTGGAACCTTCCAGTATCATTATCATCATTATCAAGGTTTTGCAGTTCAATAGGTCTACCCCAGTGACCGTAAACACCACAGGAAAGCAGAATACGCAATTTCGTTTACTTGGATGACATATTTTTTTCAGTTATTTTGATGTTAAAACCAAACTACTGTACTGATTTTAATTACATTTCTATGGAACCACCTCGAAAGTATGGCCTGCCAAACATAATAAAAATCATCAAAATCTATTTCGAACTGGTGGAGAAATCGAGTAACAAACAAAAAAACATGAAGCAAAATTTTTTGTAAATACACAAGTAAACCTAAGTACCTACTGCGTCGCTATTAAAGTACTTCTGGTCAGTCGCTGTCTGGCTGAGTTTACGCTCGAACAGAATAGATCTAAGTCTAAATGAGTCAGGGTGCTGCAATACTTATTGAATAGATCGCAAGTTCGACTTAGAAATGCATTTTGTCTGTAACAGTAGTGTGAGCCAACAATAGGTAGGTATAGATAGATATTGTGGGGTTACATCGAGTGATTTGGACGGGACATGAATGGCAATTTTACTCAGTAGTTCAGGACAATCTATCATTGTCTTTCGATCTTATTTATTTCCGTCAATCAAAGTAATCGCCCATGCAGTAGACGCATCTTTGCCAGCGCAGAGGCAATTTATCGATGCCCTTCTTGAAAGTCTGCTGGACGGGAGGCAACAAACTCTTCGAACGCAAAATGCCTTACAAACTGCCGGAAGGCAGTACGTATTTTTTTCCCGTTAAGAAGTTGTCCAAATTCTGGAAAAAGTAGAAGTCGGTAGGCGCAAGGTCTGGTGAGTACGGTGGATGATGGAGAGCTTCCAGCTCCAGCTCTTGTAACGTGGAGATGGTCTGTTGTGCGGTGTGAGGTCGCGCGTTGTCGTGCAGCAGTAACGGGAATAATCGATTCACCACAGCTGGTTGGCGTTGTGCGAGTTACTCCATCATTGTGTTCAGTTCTTCACAGTACATATCTGCAGTAATGCTCATGCCTTTTGGTAAGAAGCTGTGATGAATCACCGGTGCCACCAAACATCACTTTTTTAAGTGTAATTTTTCGTTTAGGGCATTTTTTAGGTGCTGAACCAGGATCTAACCAACTCGATGAGCGCATTGTCGAAAAGGATCCATTTTTCATCGCAGGTAAAAATGCGATTCAAAATTACTTCGTTTCTGTGCCTGTTGAGCAGCGCAAGGCATGTCAAGCTTTTTTACCTTGCCAATTTGACGCTAATGGATCAATATTGTTTTGATGCTAACTTCGAAAGCTGCTGCTAATTCGACCATTAGACTGAGTATCATCAGCTTCCACAATTGCCTTTAATTGTCGACCAAAGTTTCCGGACGACCACGGAGTGCATTTTTCGGATCGAAATTTCCAGCACGGAAGGGTAAACCAATAACGGGTTTTGCGTTCGTTTGTAGTGTTCTCTCCGTATACGTCGTGCGTATTTGCGTGCCTTTTGTGCTGCGTTGCTACCCCGTCGGTACTCATATTCCATAATTACTTGATTTTTTAACGTATCCATGAAGACGAAAAAGGGGATGAAAACATAACGCTAATACTGATTAGCGTTATGTTTTCATCCCCTTTTTCGTAAGCAAAAGACTGATTTTAAAATAGAATGTCATGTTTTAAAAATAAAATTGATTTGAAATTAGATTCATAGACATTCAGAAAATGTTTTTTATTCGAAATGACCAGTACCAGTACACACGGCAACTTCATAGATGAAGACCTATTATTTTTTTAAAGTAACGTACTTTTTGAGATATATGGGTGTTAATAGGGACAAGAAGATTTATGACTTCTTAAATGTCACTTTAAAGAGAAAGACTGCACATTTCAAATAAAATATTTGACTATATAAAGGAGTGGGTTTTATATCAAGGTGCACGTTAAGAAGTAAAACACTTGGCATGTCTTGTAGGATATCATATTAAAGATAATTGACTTCTTATTGCACTATTTATTTACTGAAATCATCCCTGTATTCTTGAAATCAAGGGTAGCTCACGGGGTAAATAATATTATCTGTTATAATTTTAGTTCTTATAGGGGTGGTTTTCAACATGTAAAGGTGCAAAGAATCAAACATGTTTTGAAAGATAGTAACTTGAGCATATTTGGCTTTTACAAAAATACTTTTTTCACTTAATAGTATGAATTAATGCTAAGCATAGGTTGTCATTAAAATCGAAGAATAACTCTTGGGATGTCACGTTTGGGCTTTTACTGCGCATGTTCCACTTCAGCAACACATTATTGTCCACCGCGTCGTATAAAGAACTTCCTCCTAAACTGTAAGGTTTGGCCACAATCACCACAATCACCACGCTTGGCAGACAGACTATTGTTTATACTTTAAGACTTGTAAGAACTACCCCATTTATCAAAAATCCCCCGTGGCAATAAATTTTATATGTATTTTATCTCTTTAAAAAGTATTCTATCGGGTAGGCCGTCACATATATTGCCACATACATACATACAGAGCCGGATTTCCCAACATAATTCGATCCAAAATATGATCAAATGTAAAATCGAAGAAATGATTTAAATTAATAATTGTGTAAATACCTTCGGTCTAAAATAAAAATGCTTTTGTTATATCCTGGTGATTCTGGTCAGGATTTAAGGACAAAATTGTAAAGTTGTAGGTTGTAGGTCGGTTGGTGGCAGGACTTTGTTCAATTCCGCCTGGATAGCTACCACCAACTTACCTGTCTGTCGCGACAATTATAAATGGTTGTGTTCCGCCAGTTAGGGATTTCGGGTGAAGTGCGCTTCCACCTTCGGCCTTGCTATTATCATTACTTGAAACCAGGTGAGATGAAGGCCAAACGCTTCCCCGTCAAAAAAGTCAAAGTCAAATATTTTTATTCATTAAGATTTTTAGGATCATTTTGAAACGTCAAATCTACCGCCTGTTCGGAATCGCGACCAGCACACAAGGAGAAAGGCAAGAACCTCGGTACAATAAAAAAAATACCGTCGTACAATAAAAAAAGAGTGTAAATTAACTGTAAGGAAATGGTTGGCTACATTGTCCTATTAAGGTTCTAAGCTTGTACCTTTTTTCAAATTTGTTTTTTAAATTTTTATTTTTATTTTATCTTTCATTTGTCATTTCAACTCAAATTACGTATAGGCCGTTTGTAACGGTCCTTAGGTAATCTGACTGATTCCTTTGTACATAGTTCGTTTAATTGTACTTTTTATAGAATTAATGAGTCAAATTTATTACTCAAATTTATTACTGTTTAATATAACTGAGGATTTATTAACTGACAATCGTATTAAGATCCACGCGATACAGACTACGCGGGTCGTATGTCCTTATTGTTGAAATAATCATGTCTCATCAAACTTGTATCTTGTATTGATCATTTTAGTGTTAATATAATTTTTAAGTACCAGCATACTTGTGTTACATTTGTGTAGAAATGTCTGATGACAAATCAAGCACAGCATATTGTGACGGTAAAATAATAAAGCTAATAATAATATAAGGTGTCATAGCTTGTCATATTAATAAGTAGCCTCGGTAGTGGCATGTTTGGTTTAATAACATATTGTGGGACCTGTCATTGTTATTGTAATTGTGAGAATCGCAGGATTGATCATTTATTCAGTATAGGATGCGCGCGCCATTGTAGTTGGTGGTTTTGAGTTCAAAGTCAAGGAGACACGCTGTAGGTGCCGCCGCCGAGCCGCCGCCGAGCCGCGGGGCGGTTTCTGAATATTGATACTACTAGTGCACCACTAGTGTTTCAATGTTTTTAATATTCTTTGCTTTTGTGGAATCGATACACGCTATACCTATCTCGTAGATACCAGGTATGTCAAATTCACAGCTGTTTATTATCCATACTTAAAGAGCCCAAGCTTACCAGGAATGACAATGTAAATACACAATATTATTATTGAAAAGAGTATTTTGTAATATAGAAACTAGCTTTTTGAAGAAGCTGGCAAAATATGGATCAGTGTTGAACTAAAATACAACAGTTACAAAGCTATAAGATGAGCTGTCTGGTTATTATGCAATATTGTAATCTCGTAAATAAATAAATGGAAGAGGCTTCCGTCACATACGTGCGGCGCCAGCGCCCTTATTGACAAGTGTCTCTCAACGATTGCTTTAAGATGCAAGAACGCGGTGAATACTAACTACACAGTACTCGTGCATGTAACTAGGGGTACACGCACCTCGCTGAGAGAGGGGCGAGGGGGGAGGGGGGGGAGGGGGGGAGGGGAGGGTCGCGGGCCGTGACCTCCGCTCTAGCGGCGCCGCGTAATTGTCGTTTTATAGTTTGGGCAGCTTTCGAGCGCCTTGGCCTGGATGACGTTTGACTTCCTGAGCTCCACCGCGTCTCTGTCGGCGGCCAGAGGTCTGCCTCCGTGGTCTAGTGGTGGGCAGCCGCTTCTCATCCAACGATCCTACGTTTGATTGGCACATTTTTGTATTTTTGTCATCTTTGGGTGTTTTCTTTCTACTGGGTCCTGACCCAAACTCCAGCACTAGTACTGGGTCTGGCACCACACACAGCACTAGCGCTAGCACTCACTGCAGCACTAGTACTGGGTCTGCCACCACACACAGCACTAGCGCTAGCACTCACTGCAGCACTAGTACTGGGTCTGGCACCACACACAGCACTAGCGCTAGCACTCACTCCAGCACTAGTACTGGGTCTGGCACCACACACAGCACTAGCGCTAGCACTCACTCCAGCACTAGTACTGGGTCTGGCACCACACACAGCACTAGCGCTAGCACTCACTGCAGCACTAGTACTGGGTCTGGCACCACACACAGCACTAGCGCTAGCACTCACTGCAGCACTAGTACTGGGTCTGCCACCACACACAGCACTAGCGCTAGCACTCACTCCAGCACTAGTACTGGGTCTGGCACCACACACAGCACTAGCGCTAGCACTCACTCCAGCACTAGTACTGGGTCTGGCACCACACACAGCACTAGCGCTAGCACTCATTGCAGCACTAGTACTGGGTCTGCCACCACACACAGCACTAGCGCTAGCACTCACTGCAGCACTAGTACTGGGTCTGCCACCACACACAGCACTAGCGCTAGCACTCACTGCAGCACTAGTACTGGGTCTGCCACCACACACAGCACTAGCGCTAGTACTCACTGCAGCACTAGTACTGGGTCTGGCACCACACACAGCACTAGCGCTAGTACTCACTCCAGCACTAGTACTGGGTCTGGCACCACACACAGCACTAGCGCTAGCACTCACTGCAGCACTAGTACTGGGTCTGCCACCACACACAGCACTAGCGCTAGCACTCACTGCAGCACTAGTACTGGGTCTGCCACCACACACAGCACTAGCGCTAGCACTCACTGCAGCACTAGTACTGGGTCTGGCACCACACACAGCACTAGCGCTAGCACTCACTGCAGCACTAGTACTGGGTCTGGCACCACACACAGCACTAGCGCTAGCACTCACTGCAGCACTAGTACTGGGTCTGCCACCACACACAGCACTAGCGCTAGCACTCACTGCAGCACTAGTACTGGGTCTGCCACCACACACAGCACTAGCGCTAGCACTCACTGCAGCACTAGTACTGGGTCTGGCACCACACACAGCACTAGCGCTAGCACTCACTCCAGCACTAGTACTGGGTCTGGCACCACACACAGCACTAGCGCTAGCACTCATTGCAGCACTAGTACTGGGTCTGCCACCACACACAGCACTAGCGCTAGCACTCACTGCAGCACTAGTACTGGGTCTGCCACCACACACAGCACTAGCGCTAGCACTCACTGCAGCACTAGTACTGGGTCTGGCACCACACACAGCACTAGCGCTAGTACTCACTGCAGCACTAGTACTGGGTCTGGCACCACACACAGCACTAGCGCTAGTACTCACTCCAGCACTAGTACTGGGTCTGGCACCACACACAGCACTAGCGCTAGCACTCACTGCAGCACTAGTACTGGGTCTGCCACCACACACAGCACTAGCGCTAGCACTCACTGCAGCACTAGTACTGGGTCTGCCACCACACACAGCACTAGCGCTAGCACTCACTGCAGCACTAGTACTGGGTCTGGCACCACACACAGCACTAGCGCTAGCACTCACTGCAGCACTAGTACTGGGTCTGGCACCACACACAGCACTAGCGCTAGCACTCACTGCAGCACTAGTACTGGGTCTGCCACCACACACAGCACTAGCGCTAGCACTCACTGCAGCACTAGTACTGGGTCTGCCACCACACACAGCACTAGCGCTAGCACTCACTGCAGCACTAGTACTGGGTCTGGCACCACACACAGCACTAGCGCTAGCACTCACTGCAGCACTAGTACTGGGTCTGCCACCACACACAGCACTAGCGCTAGCACTCACTGCAGCACTAGTACTGGGTCTGGCACCACACACAGCACTAGCGCTAGCACTCACTGCAGCACTAGTACTGGGTCTGGCACCACACACAGCACTAGCGCTAGCACTCACTGCAGCACTAGTACTGGGTCTGCCACCACACACAGCACTAGCGCTAGCACTCACTGCAGCACTAGTACTGGGTCTGCCACCACACACAGCACTAGCGCTAGCACTCACTGCAGCACTAGTACTGGGTCTGCCACCACACACAGCACTAGCGCTAGCACTCACTGCAGCACTAGTACTGGGTCTGCCACCACACACAGCACTAGCGCTAGTACTCACTGCAGCACTAGTACTGGGTCTGGCACCACACACAGCACTAGCGCTAGTACTCACTCCAGCACTAGTACTGGGTCTGCCACCACACACAGCACTAGCGCTAGCACTCACTGCAGCACTAGTACTGGGTCTGCCACCACACACAGCACTAGCGCTAGTACTCACTCCAGCACTAGTACTGGGTCTGCCACCACACACAGCACTAGCGCTAGTACTCACTGCAGCACTAGTACTGGGTCTGGCACCACACACAGCACTAGCGCTAGCACTCACTCCAGCACTAGTACTGGGTCAGACACCACAGCACTAGCGTTAGTACTCACTCCACGCTGAAGTGAGTAGCGCCCTAACCCACTTGGTTGTTTACGTAATTAGGATTATAATCTGTTCCGACGGACTTTCGAAACACGTTGAGGCAACGCGCGTTCTCCGCAGCGGTAACACAACTTCACACTAGTTTTAAATGTAACTTACGATGTAAAGAGACGAGGACAGACATGTATATTATAGCACAAACGCGGTCGTTTAGCGGATAACAGACATTTGGCTGAACAGATTCAAAGATTTGATATATATATTGATTGAGAAATTTCAAGAACAGAATAACGGTCAGTCTATAACTTTTAGGGTACTGCTTAAAAGCAGGGTAATGTTTAAAAAAATAAAGTTTGATCAAGATTTCTTAAAAAAACAGAATACAATTATGGAAAAAAAAGGGTAAGAAAACCTCTATGACTTTCGATTATAAACATAATCTGTGAGTTTATCTACTGTAATGCAGATTAAACGATGCTGTGGTAATTGCATCAGGCCGACGCAACAGTTGATGCTCCACAGCATGCAACTGTACCAAAGCTCGGCTCTACTTGATTCGTTCTCACGTTAGTTAATTGATACGTCGCTCGGCGAGCAGGCAACACTCGGACAATACTTGACACATCCTGAAGTAAATTAATTGAAAATGAAAATGTATTTACTAGAACATATGTGTTACTATTAGGTTTTATTACAGGACGTGAAGGACGTGAATACAGGACGTGAATTTCACACAGCTCCATCTAGCCCTAAACTAAGCATATGGGACTACTATGGGATTACGTATAAAAACAAATCTCCTCTTAATTTTTTAATTTTATTTGGCAACCTGTTAAATATCTTTATACACATGTAAAATGCTTGATTTTGTGTCATAGTTATTTTATATTTAGGAATATAGCTTGTTATTATATTATTACTTGTTGTTATTGTTATTATAGAATATTGCAGTATCTCTTAGTATTCTGGTGCGCAATTCTTTATTTTTTTAAAAACTTCTGAATGATTAATAACAAAATCTGCCGCTTGTTTTATGTATAGACAGGGAAGAGTCAATATACTATATTTCCTAAAAATGAGTTCTATTTTATCAAAATTTATTATATATAAATATAATAAATTTTGTCGTAGAGCTTCATAGAGCGTTGTACTTTGCTACGCCGGATCCGCGTAGCATACAAAAAACTCCAACGTGCACCCACTTTTGTACAACCTCCTCCTTTTTTCCCCCACATAAATAAATATAATTTGTGGTACAGCTTCGCAGAAGGTACTTTGGTGCTACGCTGGATCCGCGTAGCATTCATAAGAATTCAGCGCGCATTCACCTTTCTACAACGAATTAAATTCCTAATATCTCCGGAAATCAATGTCTATAGATGCTCATATCACTATTGTGTAGCTGAGCTTTTATTCTTTTATTCGAAATAACTTTCCGACCCCCAATTATTGCAATTTATGCTCAATTTTAATAAATAATTAAGCTTCGTAGAGTGTGCTCCAATTCTACGATTGACCCGCGTAGCATATTACATACATATACAGAAGATTTCATTAATTCAGTTGAAGTTGAAAGATCTTCGAGAGTACACGTAGTAGACAGGTAGTTGGACGATATTAACCCAATACACCAATTTATGATTATGCTAACTTTTCACGGCATGTTTGCACTCTGAGTATACTATTAAAAAAAATTACCCTTTCTGCGGAAGTTTTTTTTTTTATTTTATTTTAGAATTTGAGGAAAACTAACAGCTAATTTAACAATAGAATTGTTTTTTTTTGTGATCTGTTCGGATCCGGGAGACTTTTTGTTATCTTGCTGGACGTCCTGACTTAGTGTGGATTCAGTGACTGCTGGTAATGTGCTGGAGTCGACTTTATTTGGTGCGAACATATTTATTGATCGAGCGAGCGAAGCGAGGGAGATGTTGGATAAGTTGGGAATTCCGGCACGTCTGCAGTATGTATGTTTGTGGCATTGTTTGTGATGGCATAACTCTCGAAGGGTTATCCGATTTAAATGAAATTTTCATTGATCAAGTGAGCGAAACTGCGACGAATAGTCCGATGGCGAATCGGTCGTAAGAGAACGGTTGCAATCAAACAAACGAGATCGTTTTAGTTTAGGTACGTTTGATACATGCACATTCTCGATAGAACGGAATTTTCTGATCCTATTGACATACATTATTGATATTCTAGCTTTATATTTTATCTGAAAAACCTAATGTTTTGATATCTGATAGATTTCGACATGTTTATAAAGTGACAGATCATGTCTCATCTTTCTTTTAATTTGTAAGTTATGTGATAGTTTGCATAAAAAAACGAATGCAAACTTCACGGGAAACATGAATTGCAGAGAGTTGATATATGATAACTAATTAGACCTCTGTAATCATTCTAGAATAATACTGTCCACTCATATTCTTATTTTGATATAAATACAATTCCATCTCATCATCAAAATTCATATAAATACGGGTCAACCGATATGAAAAGGAATTGAGTTCTGACCTTCAGACGAGTAACATCTAGTAACATATGTAAAACTAGTATCTTCAAAAAGTATCAAAGAAGCCCAGTTTCTGACGCTGTCCTGGATGCCTAACATAACCTAACACCTCTGACGCTACTCTGGAAATCTACCTCTGACGTTACTCTGGAAATCTACCTCGGACGCTACTCTGGCAATCTATCTCGTATCTTCGGCGCTCTGACGCTATCCTGAAAGCCAGAATACCTGACGCTGCCCTGAAAATCTGCAAGAAAATAGAGACTGCTCTTCTTAATGACACTAACCACTCTTAATTACTCCAGGTTAATGACCCTATCCTGATCCAACTCCCCGCTCCTACCGCACCTAGCCGCGCTTCATCTCGACAGTTGTCGGCGCTTCACAGTCTGGCAGTCTCCAGTTCCACTCACTACAACTCCCCGCACCTTGCCGCCTTCACTTCAAGATCTGTATTATTTTTTATATTATAATCATTAGTGATTTTTTATTACCATTCTTTTACTTCTTATAATAAATATAATCTGTAAATTAATCTTTTCCTTTGGTATTCTCGAAATTTAATTAGTGACATACGGTTCTTCGTAACGTTACAGTCCCCATGTCCCTTGGACCAAAAATCCGAATGTATGTGTCACTAGCTAGTATTCCGCTAAGCTGCGATGGGCTTGCAACCTGTCACGTATAGAATACTAGCTACTTGCAAACCGTGGGCATGCGCCGAACGAAAGCTTGGACGTTCCTCTCCCTGGTAGTGATCCTTACAAGAGCTTCGCTCAAGTTACAAGCGAAAAAATCGTGAGGCTGACTCCCCGTTACTTACTATATAAAGGTTTGTTTACAAACATGACACCTTTGTATTGGCTGGTGTATAGATAGGTAGATAGCTTACTCAGGTACGTATAAAGATAACAGTTGGTTTGAAATTTGGTAGGTATTTAATATCACCACTTTAGAAACTCACACCGTCTAGTGCTTTTAACAGCCCTAGGTCCGATCCACGGGTGCGGCATTCCTTTGTGAGGTTTGATCGCCGGACCGTTTTGTACGGACATTGCAGGCTAGAGTTACCTGTTTTGTTTTGGAAGGCCGTTATCGGTCCAGGGCAGGTGCCTGGGACCGATAACGGCAGTAGGTTACTGCCACTGATAATATTTGTCAATGGTATTTGACTTTCGACCCTACTGGGTCTAAATGTCAAATGAAAAATGTCAAATACGCTTAAAAGGATTGGTTATCGTAGTCTTGATGTTAAATACTCAGGTGTCAGGATGTCATTTGTTAAACGGTTAACAGTAATTACACCACCATCTTATTTCAGCCAACATACATACATACATACATGCATGACTTACACGTCACACATATCGAGATGTCGTTGTAAAGCTTCTAACCCTTAATTTTTTTTTTTTTTTTGGAATGGATCATTGTGTATCACTCTTAATTTTTTTATGGAAATGTCTCAATAACATCATAGTTAAGTGTTTGGCATATTTGATCCGAAAGTATTTATTAATTAGAAGATCAAATCCCGTCGTGCACCATTGGACTTCTCGTTGTTTCAAAATGGCTATGTGCGTATTTGACACAATATTTTATTTCGATACTTGGCGCATAACGTTGCGGCATTTATACCCAGGTAACATCTGGGGTATCTAAAACCGACTCCACATACGAGTAGAATGATATCATCCTTAGCCTGACATTGCCCCTCCTGAAACTCGCCGTGAAATAAACTGCTGCATTAAAAGTGGAAGAAGGAAACAGACAGTCATCATCCCTTGTACGGGATCGGTCATCTCACGCTCGCTCGAAGAGTTGAAAGAGTTTCTTGCGTCATAGGTACCTACTAAGTCTCTAGACGAAAGTCCAATAGTCGCAAAGTCTGTGAGGTGGAAAAATGTACTCCCTCCCCCTCCACATCGAGCTGGACACCTGCCTCCTGGACATGATCTGCTGTGGCCGGTCCGGAAATCGGATTCAAGTTGGCCGCTGCAGTAAAAATGTAGCCAGGTGGGGAATCAGAGACTCCTCTTGCGCACATTGCGAGTGTGGACTGAAGAGAAATACTGAACCGATTGATGATGGTGGTTTCAATGGTAGATTATGTTAAGTTCGTTTTATACTCTACGAAGCTTCACGATGAAAGATATAGAGACACGGAGTCACGGAGACACGGGAGACGGGGCCACGGGGACATACGTTCATTGAAAAGACATAAGCGACGCGCTCTCCCACTTGTTGTATTCTTAGACTCGTCAACCAACCGAAAGCACTTCGTCAGCACATCTGTCAGGGGAGTGTGCAGACGTGAGGTCATGAGATCTGTCAGGGGAGTGTGCGGACTTGAGGTCATGAGATCTGTCAGTGGAGTGTGCGGACGTGTGGTCATGAGGGCTGTAAGGAGCACAGTACCTCGACAAAGGTAAAGCCACCATCACTGCGTTGCGTATTATATTATAGTATATTATTATGCCTAACGGTAGGTAACGTGCGCGCTCATGTATTAGGTACAATGATAGTGATTATGATTAGGCTCGCGCAGAAAACAATACCCTCATTACCTGAAGTTGTGTAACATGACGGGTTCCGCGACACAGAGAGTGCTCGAGCCGCCATTAGGGCGATTGTCGCGTATTATATCATTATTTAATGCAACAAGCTAATTATGACAAAAACAACGTTTCACAATCTGTACCCGAAAAAGTGGTAGGACACTTTTTCGGGTACAGACTGTGAAATTTGGGATCTTATTGAATGCCATTTATTTGGCTTACCAACAGTCGCATTATGATCATTTTGATGATTGAGGAGTAAGTAATCACGTACCTAGATGATCACACAAGAGAGCTACTACTATAGATACTACGAAAAAAGTGTGCTTGCATTAAGTACGTCTTTTAAAAGCATACAAAAAATAAATAGACCAGTTTTCCTTCCGAATACCTTCTCTTATCACGCAAGGCCTGGTGTTACCCAATGTTCTTTACGGCATAACTCTCGGAGAGGTTATCCGATTTTCATTAAATTTAAATTGTAAAAAAAAAGTATATATACATTGTTTGTCGTGGGGGATTTATGATGAGTTTTTGAGATATTGAGGTTAAAAGAAATATAATTATTCGCCCAAATCTTTTGAATGGTGATCTGATCTGATCAATTAAAAATTTTGAATTGTGAATATTCTTCTTTTCTTTCAAAAATCCCCCCTGACAATCATTTTCTATTTACGTTATCTCTTTACAGGATACATTTCATGAAAATCAGATAACCTGCTCGAGAGTTATGCCGTCACAAATATTCCCACACACATACATACATGTATACATACATACAAATATACACGCAGTGCGCAAAAGAGATCTCCGAGTTAAGTTGGAAAATTCGTCAACTTAACTCGGAGATCTGGTTTGCTTCGTTCTCTCGATCAGCAATTGGTGAATAGGAGGTTGTTTTCAGTCAACCCCTTCGACTTTAAATCCTACAAGACAAATATAGCGTTTAACCCTATTTACGCGCCCCGTGTTTAAAAAACCACCCTGATTAAAAAGTAAAATAACTTTTATTGAAATTGTCAGTCGATATTCTTTAAAATGACGTCCCATGAAATGGACATTCTTGTAGCACTTAACATCCCCCTAAAAAACTCTGCGCCAATCGAAATCTTTTTTTGTTTAAATTTCATTAAAATTGGATAACCTGTTAGAGAGTAATGCCGACACAAACATTACCTAAAATAACATTAATATTACCCATTACATTCATCTAAAATAACTCTCGATCTCCGGGAAAATCCGGCTCTGTATGTACCTATATATAGAGGTACTTACTTACCTACATACATTGTGCTGGATTTTCCAACTTAACTCTAAAATCCTTTCGCTTGGCTTACTCGATCAAATAACTTATTCGAAAGCTTTATGCAACGTGACATTATTCATTATTTTTACGATGTAAATCTGACGTCCTTGGGAAAAGGTGACAGCTGACGATGGAGCGCAGCATACGATGTAAAACTGACGTCCTTGGGAAAAGGTGACAGCTGACAATGGAGCGCAGCATCCGATGTAAAACTGACGTCCTTGGGAAAAGGTGACAGCTGACAATGGAGCGCAGCATACGATGTAAAACTGACGTCCTTGGGAAAAGGTGACAGCTGACGATGGAGCGCAGCATCCGATGTAAAACTGACGTCCTTGGGAAAAGGTGACAGCTGACAATGGAGCGCAGTATACGATGTAAAACTGACGTCCTTGGGAAAAGGTGACAGCTGACGATGGAGCGCAGCATACGATGTAAAACTGACGTCCTTGGGAAAAGGTGACAGCTGACGATGGAGCGCAGCATACGATGTAAAACTGACGTACTTGGGAAAAGGTGACAGCTGACGATGGAGCGCAGCATACGATGTAAAACTGACGTCCTTGGGAAAAGGTGACAGCTGACGATGGAGCGCAGCATCCGATGTAAAACTGACGTCCTTGGGAAAAGGTGACAGCTGACAATGGAGCGCAGCATACGATGTAAAACTGACGTCCTTGGGAAAAGTTGACAGCTGACGATGGAGCGCAGCATACGATGTAAAACTGACGTCCTTGGGAAAAGGTGACAGCTGACGATGGAGCGCAGCATACGATGTAAAACTGACGTCATTGGGAAAAGGTGACAGCTGACGATGGAGCGCAGCATACGATGTAAAACTGACGTCCTTGGGAAAAAGTGACAGCTGACGATGGAGCGCAGCATACGATGTAAAACTGACGTCCTTGGGAAAAGGTGACAGCTGACGATGGAGCGCAGCATACGATGTAAAACTGACGTCGAAAACGAAATTCGAACATAAACTGAGACAGCTCTCAGCTCAAATATAATATTTGGTATTCAAATGTTGCCAAAAGCTAATGTCTCATACAATCCATCATCAAGAAATTTGTAATCAGATAATTCATAAATCAGCTGTGAAATATGCATCGGCAGACCATTGTGAAGCGTTCGCGCAATGACCACCGAGCGACGCACGCGGCGGGTGGCGGGCGGCGGGCGGCGGGCGGCGGGCGGCGGGCGCCAACAAGTCATGTCCTAGACCCACCCGCGGTCACAGAGAGTCGGACAGACCGATCGGTTAGCGATTAGCGATTGTGCAACAATCAGTGTTTGGCCTGCGAGCTGCGAGGACCGTGTCCTCAATCATATTTATTGGAGTAGTATGAATTACCGAAATCTTATACGGTGCTAGCTTTTGTGCCTTAAAAAGGTTGGCGGAATAAGGCCACATAGCCGTAGGCGCCACGTATCGCCGCCTCGAGGCCAAAGTCTTCTGTCGCAAAAGCTGGGCGACTATTTCCGACCCGTGCAGCTAGGCATTGGTTCGCGAGGTGGTTGTGAGGCCGCGGTCCATCCTCTAGGAACCTTAATAGATCACAATTACGGAGAGGTTATTCTAAAGGTAGATCATATCAAAAATGCTTTTAATACGGTTGACAGAGGCGCCATGCTAAGTCAAATCAAATCCAAAATTACCGAAATTTATGATTTCTTTTTCAATGACGAAACATAATCGTAATCTAAATTAATCTACAAGAACAAAACTATTTTTCGTCTGCAGTTGGCTGTCAGTGAGGTGACCCTCTTGGCCTCTTGGCGCGGACATTTTTAGCCTTGCCGTTCACCCAATTATAAAACGCCGCCTGAAATCTAAATTGAATGTGGACTCAGTATTTGACGATATAAAAATTATTATAGATGAATTTTGGCAGATTGGCTTCGAATTAAATTTTTCGAAATGTGAATATACATTTCAGATACATGTTTGGATAGAAATTCAACTATTCAAAAGTTGGCGTCGGTTGAGACTTTAGCTTCCAATATGACTGTTGTAAATAAGAGTTCACTCCACCTAAGTTTACAAATTCTTGATGAATCTTGTCCGGGTTTTGTCGACGACTTAATTCATAATTTTATGAGGGTTTCGGACAGACTTTCGCTATTATACAATTTTGACTTTTTGTACCAAAATTTACATAATAATTATTTTCACACCACCTGCTCGACAATGCCAAATTACATATCATGCCAACCTTTCGTAAAGCAAGTCATTAAAGCCCTTATTATTATTATTATTATTAGCCGGGGTGTAATGTTGGACTGAATCTCATTATAACCCGCTGGGTTTTAAAATATTTACTTTTCATAGTTCTTATTGCAATGGTTAATTTCGTTATAATAGATCAACAGACTAATACACACATCAACATTGTCTAGGGATATTCAACATTTTGTTGATTTTTACAAAAACTGAAAATAATTTCTTTACAAAACTAGTTATGGCAAGAATCTTCATTTTGTGTTGTTTATTAATAATAATAAAAACAACAGTTTTATATATTTTTTTAATAAACATTAAAGTAGGAACAAAATCTCGAAAAATCAGAAAATTTACAAGGTTCGGTAAATTGTGTTAAAACTATTTTTACGTTGCCATGACTTTATAAAATTAACTTTTTACAATTTAATAATCGGTGTTGCCTCCCCTGACGTTTCACATCTGCACCGGTTATTCATACTCAAAATTAGGGTGTCAAAGTCTCGCTGGGGTATGCGATCCCATGTTCTTTTTAAATGGCAAAAAAGTTGGTCTTCTGTGGTCAAATTTGATGGCAAATTGCTGAAAGCCCTTCGCTGTAACATGTCCCAAGCGTGTTCAATTGGGTTTAAGTCGGGTGACTGTGCAGGCCAGTCCAAAACCGCGACATCATGTTCCTGAAGGGCAGCTGACATTGGTGTGCATGATAATGCCCCTCCACACACGGCCATTATCATGCATGAGCTGAAATTCCTGGCCAATTTGAACTCTGTGAGGGATGATCACAGGTTCTATGACCTCGTTCCGGTATTTTAGTGCAGTCATGCTGCCTCTTATCCAAATGAGCTCGGTTCGCGCGCCAATACGAATTCCCGCCCAAACCATGATTGTCCGACCTCTTGTGGCTGCTGGAGGCGACTTTCTCTGCCTGGAAACGTAATTTCTCTCTCTAATCGAGAAATTACGTTTTGATTGGTGTTTAGGGTATTGGCAACCACTCGTTGGATAGCACCGGCTTGTAACATTCCTATCGCTCTTAACATTTCTTCTCTGCTTAAATGTCGACGTTCCATGACATTACGAATATCACACCATCCGTTAAAATTAAAAATTACTTAGATAGCACTCATTGATAATTAAATAAAAGTTAATTTATCTTGGGCAAAATTAACGTTGTTTAATTTAAATCGGAGTCCCAAAGTTTAAATCTTTTGTTTGTTGCGTTCTATTTTTATTTTTTTCTAAATTTTGAAAAGGGAACAAAAGAGGTTTAATTCCATATATAAACTTTTTCTAAAAGCAAATAGTTTGTAAGCAAATAATTTCGAAATGGAATATCCCTAGACAATGTTGATGTGTGTACTCGAAGGCCGGGGCCGGCGCCGCGTCGAACTTATTTGCAAAAAGAACTTTGTCTAAAATCGAGATGGCCACGGCATGCTGAATGGAACACATTTGAAATTAAACAAAAGCCGCGAGTATTGTAAGACGCTGCAATAATATACGTAATAACTGCAAAGATTTTATACAAATATACATCAAAATAGAAGAAAAAATATAAGTTTGTCTTTCCACAACTGGCCTAATGTCTCAAACTTCAATTTTCATATTTAATTTTAATTTACTATAATAAAACGCTTTTTTTAGTAGCCTTGCTTTTTTATTGTCTCACAAAAGGTGAGAAAATTAGAGTACACTTCTCGGGGATAAACCTGTTTTTGTCTTGGGCGCGCTTGAACCCCACACTGCGCTCAGGACTCGTCTTAATTCCCGAGCGAGGCGAGGGAATTAACTCATAACACCGACATGGAGTCCTTCGTTACGTGCCCGTGACATAAAACAGTGCTATATCCCCTCGATGTATAATCTACTATTTGGGGTCGAGTTCTTGGGTCCGTGGGAAGCCGGTGCTCTCCGAGTTTTCAAAAATCTTGCGGGCTTATGATTCAGGCGACCCGTGACCAAAAGGCTGGATCTTACTTAGGCCAGCAAATTAAGCTGTTCAGCTTGTCAATGCAGCCAGTGTCTTGGGCACGCTTGCGTCTGGTACTGGTCTGGAACAGTTGAGTTACGTATAGGCTGTTTTTAACGGTAAGGGTTGTATAAGGTAGTAGGTAGTAGGTAGTAGGTAGTAGGTAGTAGGTAGTAGGTAGTAGGTAGTAGGTAGTAGGTAGTAGGTAGTAGGTAGTAGGTAGTAGGTAGTAGGTAGTAGGTAGTAGGTAGTAGGTAGTAGGTAGTAGGTAGTAGGTAGTAGGTAGTAGGTAGTAGGTAGTAGGTAGTAGGTAGTAGGTAGTAGGTAGTAGGTAGTAGGTAGTAGGTAGTAGGTAGTAGGTAGTAGGTAGTAGGTAGTAGGTAGTAGGTAGTAGGTAGTAGGTAGTAGGTAGTAGGTAGTAGGTAGTAGGTAGTAGGTAGTAGGTAGTAGGTAGTAGGTAGTAGGTAGTAGGTAGTAGGTAGTAGGTAGTAGGTAGTAGGTAGTAGGTAGTAGGTAGTAGGTAGTAGGTAGTAGGTAGTAGGTAGTAGGTAGTAGGTAGTAGGTAGTAGGTAGTAGGTAGTAGGTAGTAGGTAGTAGGTAGTAGGTAGTAGGTAGTAGGTAGTAGGTAGTAGGTAAGTAGTTACTTATCGTGACCGAAACAAATGCCATTGTTGGACAAAGTCATAACAAAAATTTTATTTAACTGATAAAATCTTCAGGACTACGATCCCGGGGGCTACAAGAGGCTCAGCAAAGGATTCTGAGGAGGTTTTACATAATCCAGTTCGCCGTTAACGGGCTATAGTACCTCAGATTAGCAACTCAACGCAACTTTATTCTAGTTTCGAACTAAGATATAGTAATAATAAAGGTGACATTGCTGTGCGCTCAACCACGGCGCTTATGACCACCAGATGACAGAAATATACGCGTATTTCTATGTTTTGTTTTATTACGGTAGCACAAATGTGAATTTTGAAAATCGAAAACACAGAGGTCTGCGGTATACTGTGTTTATTTACTGTACAAAGTTTTAAGCCCTTATTGGTCGTATTTATTGAATGGCGAACATTTTTGGTACAAATTAGAGTCAACTTAGTATTTTTTTTCTATAGAGAAAATTTTATTTAATCGTGTTTTCGAAACACGTGTTTTCGAAACACGTTCTAGCATCAATCCTGAACCTATACTATTTTCAAAGTAAATGCTACAGTATTGTGGAAGATATGATCGCTGAAGCTAAGCCATTTCACATATCATAGACTCTTAAGAATATTGATTGGCGATATTCTAGAGCTGAGAATGCTCGGGTCGAGCATGTCTAAGAAGCAGTGTTACGCCAATCAGAAAAGTCTAGAATCATCCTTCCAAAGCATGCCTTCGCATAGTTTAGCGAAAATAAAACAACAACAACTTGTTAATAAATAACACAAAAGGATGATTTATAACCGCCGCGCCGAAAACAATAGAGTCCCAGATTACGCAATAGTAAGTATCGCGATCATTCCCGCGCTTACATAATAAAAATCAATTGGTGTTCGTTTGTCTCGCTGAAACTCTAAAACGGCTGGGCCAATTTAGCTGATTTTAGTTTTAAAATATTTGTCGTAGTTTAGGGAAGGTAACGTAGTTTAGGGAAGGGTAAACGTTGAGAAAATATGGAAACATTGCGAGGAAGATAGTGAAAACAACAGTTTCATTATGCCATATAAACTGTTCTACGTACTTACTATAAAATTCAGAAATATCTGACAGACGAATTGTAAATTGAATTGACTGGTGGCGGTAGTGATAAGTAACATTTTTATTTTTATTTAAATAAAATTCTGATATTTATGCATGCAATTAGTATTGCAAGTACCTACATACTTAATTGATTGTTCAGTTTGAGATGAATTAATTAATATTTGTATGCCTGGGCAAAGGCGGAACATGGCCGAGTAAACTAGAAAAATATAAGAACTTTCTGTACAACTGTGTTTCAGACAAATAAAGTGTTTGAATTTGAATTTGTAGTTGTACTTTCCTGTCAAACATTTGAAATTCGTCCTTTCGGTACTGTAATTTCGAATTGAATCAATTCGGTTTAAAGAATTTATTTCTCATAAAAAACTTAGAATTAGTTCTCTTAATATGAGATATAAAGTAGTAAACATTTTATTGGCTAGTCATTAGTTCAATTTACATTGTATATGTTCGAAGTCAGTGCAAACAGATATTACTTTAATAGGTAGGACTACCTGTTACATCACATGTGTAGGTACGTCAAATATTCTTACTTCAACTGATGGTAGGTAGATTATAAAGATGTTGTACTGAGTTAGACTTAGACTGGTACAAAGTAGTGGAACAGCTATCTACCCTCAATTTGGTTGCGATTTATAAATGTGTTTTTATTTCTGTCAGAGTTATAGTCTAGGAGATGGCAGTAATTATACAAGTTATGATTACTATTATTCACCTTCTATAATTAGTAGTTACTTGTTATTAAGCTATGAAATGAATTTGTTTTAAACATTATTATGGTACAAGGAGATATTATTATCTATCTATAATACCTTACTTTTACTTGTTAATTTATATATTGAGTTAAGTTACCTAAAAGAACATTTGAAACGGTTTTTTTTTTTTTAGTTTAGCTAAAACTTTTGTATATAAGTATACGATATAATAATGTGTATTTGGCGATAAGTTAGGGGCGGTCAGGACGGAAAATATTACTTTTATCAATTAGTTGATGGTTGTCATTGTATTGACATATTTTGATGGTTGTCATTGTTTTTAATGCATATAAAAAGTCTTAATTGTGCTATTTCACACACATAATATAATGTTTTGTTGAAATATATTTATATTTTGCTCCACCGAAACGGCTTGATCGATAGATTCCTAATTTTGTGTGTATACTGAATAAGTCTGCGAAAAGAACGTAAACTATTTTTCATACATCTAAGTGATAAGGGTGATCCACCCAAATTTCTTTTATTTATATTATGGTATTTTTTTTTACTTAACATCAAAAAATACATACAACTTTAAATTTTCACTCTACTTCCACCAACCCCTATTTTTAATAGCGATATTAGTACTGATAACACAGTTTCGGTGTTTTGTTATTTTATAGGCAGTCGTCGTTCAGAGCGCTCCATTCCTCTTTCAGTCAGTCCCACACACCTACAATAAGTTAATTAAGTAGGTAGTAATTTTTATTTGACTACCAAAATATTCACTAGAAATAATTTATATGGCAAAACAACGTTTGCCGGGTCAACTAGCTACCGTAACACACGGTCGATAGGTAGCTCAACTGTTCCAGACCAGTACCAGACGGAAGCGTGCTATGTTAATTCACTGGCAGGACAAGGTGAATTCTTTATTTTGGAAGCACCAGGTGGAACTGGCAAAACATTCCTCATTTTGCTAATTCTCGCCGAAATACGATCAAATAATTGCATTGCATTAACTTCATCGAATGGAGGCAGAACAGCTCATTTAGCATTTAAACTGCCACTAAATATTCAAAATAATTCAGACTCAGTGTGCAACATAAAAAAACAATCGTAAAGCTATCACCTGGGATCCATGCACTATGGCACAGAAACATTCGTCAGAGGCGTTGAACAGGACATTGAAAGACATAAAAAAACAACGACAACCTATTTGGCTGCACTCTGTTACTCCTTTCAGATGATTTCAGACGAACACTTCCCGTAAATCTACGTTCAAAGTACGCTTATGAAATCAACGCTTGCTTGAAATTATCGTCATGTCTGTGGCGTAATGTTAAAAAAAAGTACAGTTAAAAGTAAATATATGCGTTCAAATGCTCCAAGATCTATTGCTGAAACATTCTAAAAACAATCGTTAGATATCGGTACAGGTGGTGGAAATACTGGATGCATAAAATTTCCGACCGATTTATGCACAAGCATTGATTCGCAAAATGCTTTCATTGACCAGATATTTCCTACTAATCTCACACAATTCTTGAATCATGAGTGGCTGGTAGAAACCACAATTTAGGCAGCAAAAAATATGGCCGTCAACGATTTGAATTTAAAGATACCAACAACAGTCGGGGACTTGGTGTCATACAAAAGTTTTAGAACTCATCGGATTTGCCAGGCATGCCACCGCATCATATACAATACAACTGAAGGTTGGATCTCCGGTTGATTTGCTTCGTAATGTAAACCCACCACGGCTGTGCAATGGCAAGCGATAAGTCATTAAAAATATTAAAAACGTTGTAGAAGCCACCATTTTGAATGGCAAGTTCCGAGAAGAAGATGTACTACTACCACGAATCCCTATTTATACCCACATATGTGCCAATTGAATTGAAACGGGTTCAATTTCCAGTCTTACAATCAGCTGTACAATCAATTTGCAATGATTTTCAAATTGCTGTATGTGGCTTAGATTTGGGCAAACCGTGTTTTTCACATGGATAATTACAATAATGTGCAATACGTGGATGTTCTCGCGTGTGTAAACCACCCAGAAAAGATAGACTCACTAAAAATATTATACACTGTAAGAGACTGATAATGTATTTTTCATCCCACCATCTCGGAAAGAGTATTTTTACTATTCGATATCTGAGTGCAAAAGCCGTTTTTATCCGCTAGAGGTTAAAGTAAAATTGAATTTAGAACATCGTGTGCACTAAGTTTGTGAATTCAAAACATCAATAAACCTATTTACTTCTACCTCCATGGTGCCGAATTCAACATACAACCTTTTCTAATTTGTTAAAAACTCGAAATCGGAACCTTCTTGGTGTATTACTTGTAAAGGCATCGTAGGAGCCATTACACTGAAAGAGCCTCAGTCAGATCCTTGGACTGGCCCTTCTACATCAAAAATGAGCCATTACTAAACACCTAACCATCGCCCTCTCATGCCAACATTTACGTCAAGGGAATCCGATGAATCGGTACAACTATTAAGTATGACAGATAGTTTACCGAAAAACAGTACACAAGTGACTAACACCAATATTACAGTACCAAACAAAAATATTACACTCAATTTAAATAACTGTAGCAACGTTACTTTCAAATTTTCTTAATAATACCCTAGTATTATTTTGTTATAATTTAAAGATTATTCTGTAATAATTACCTGTCATAATGTACTTAGTATAGAATTGAAACTTGTGTGGCTATGCAACATAATTAAATAAATGAAACGGTTATTACCACAAAATTTTATACCTAGGCCGTCGTCGTTCACAGCGCTCCATTCCCCTTTCAGTCATATACTCCCAACCTCATCCCAACACACTTACAATAAGTTAGCTATTATTTGTTTGACTACCAAAATATTTACTAGGAATAATTTATATGGCAAAACAACGTTTGTCGGGTCAGCTAGTATATAATAAAAATACTAGGACAGTCGATTACTTTTAAAAAGATTGATTTAGGCGTTGATATGTGACTAAGGAATTTACTTCAGATGTGATATAAAATTGTGCAACTTTTAATGAGAACGTGAAATAAACTTACGAAATAACTTCTAAATGAGCTTGCCCTTAGCTACTCGGTGGAGGACAACTTCTTATTTGTCAATATTCTATTCGAATGATGGATCAAAGAATCATATTAACACGTCTCAACATTTCCAAATGATCAGTTTGTGACGAAAGTGCCTGCAATAATATCATAAAAAGACTTTTAAACATTTATCGTGAATGGCATGAGGTAGGCCACACTTACTTATGACACATTCACTTATGACACATTCAGTTTCCACATTTAACAAAGGTCCTCCGGTGGTTCTCGCAAGCATTGCTCTACTTCCGACCGCCGCCTGGGACTTTCCGCCTCGCAGCAACCTCCGAGCTCACCTTTCTACCTACTTTACCGACCGGATAGTGCATTATCCATTACGTAAAGCGGCAGACCACTTCACCACTGCAACATGTAGCTACTACTTAGTATCAAAGCTATCTTGTACTCGTATAGGTACCTTAGGAATGTAAGCAGTTGTCTGCTTTAGATAAACAAGCCAGGCGGAAGTGTAGCAAGCGAAGGAACTAGGTACCTCCAGATAACGTCTGTTGAAATTTGCCGGATAACGATTTGCAATGTTTTTAGTTATTTTCGTAACAATGCAAACAAGGGATGTGCTTACACTGTAATTACTGTTGTGGACGATAATAACATAACCCTACCATAACTACCTAATTGTAACAAAACATGCAAACGCACATACATTTAGCCTTTAGTACCTGCTATTGTAATGTATCAATTCTCGATTGGATCCATAATGCAAAGAACCTTTTAAATTTCAGTGTCGTATAAATTTATCAAAATTAGCCTCGCATTTTCTGAACATTTTTATTTATTTCGGGTATTAATACTAAGTATGTACCTTTAGTAGGTATTATTTACCGAGCGAGCAAAGCGATGATTCTGATGAAAATTGGCAAATATGTTCCTTGATTTTTTTATCGATCGTGGTTTTTGGTCTGGGGTAAAATAGGGGGAAAAAGGAGGAAGTTTTCTGTAGCGTTATTTATCAACGGATTTCAATTGAATTTGAAAGACACACTAAGGATTTAATTCTACACAAGATGTTGTGAAAAAAAGGTAGAGTGGAGGGGGAAAAGGGAAGAAATTTGGTGTAGGATTTCAATTTTTTTTTTTTCGAATAATTTTGATCTACGTTTATATTAGACTACGCAGTCCTCTCCGCCTTTACAAGACAAATCCGTAGACATTAGGCTTGATCTCCTCAGATTAAGGGAACGCGAGTAATCGCTAAAACTTATTCCCCTATTTGCTTAAAAGTACAAAAAGGAAAAGTGAAACAGGAAAGCATCGGTTATTGCATGTTTATAAGGGCTCGCGACGCGAGGTCTACTGTTCTCTTAGAACCACTTAGTTAATTTATATTTTACTTGTCTATCGACTATCATCAAACATTATATCATGGATCTCAGCTAACCGAATAAACAAATTAAAGTTTATATTAATTCCCGAGGATCCGGTTGGGCTGCACTGCAGCGTGGCGTGGCGTGGCGTGGCGTGGCGTGGCGTGTTAGACGCTGGTGAATAGCATGACAAACAGCCGCAGGTACAACCCGTGCTGCCAAGCAGCTGATTTACTTTTATAGGTATGGTTGGTTGTACAAGTACATGGGTACTTCAACTTGGCAGAGGCGTGCAGTTGCAGTGGCTGCGTACGTAGGTGACATCTGCGCAAATGTATTTCTTTCAATTGTACTAATCTGAATCAATTATAAATATTAAATACTATTCTGAATCGCGACTTATAAAAAAAACAAATTAAATAATCGTGAAAATCGTAAAAAAGCTGTGTCTGTACAAAGCTTTAAGTATCTCGGCCATATATATATATATATACCTAGTGATAGTGACATCAAGCCTTGATGACGAAGATATCGAGCGTCAGCTCAGGGCGTTGTGTGTAGTCGGTAGTGTAATATGATTATTAGAAAGTTCCGTAGCTCATCGCGTGATGTTAAATTAACGTTATTGAGATCGTTCTGACAGTCGTTACACGTGCCGACTGTGGACTAACTTTACATTATACGAGTAGGCGATTGATGGCATCAGGGCAGCCTGCAACAATGTCTTCAGAAAACTCTTGGGACTGGAATGGTGTTGTGTAGTGCCTCTGGTATGTTTAAGATAAATGTTTATTTGGAACAAAACTACGTGCTAGTTTAAAAAAAAAACTGTGCTACGGCAGAGAAAATAGTCCTGTATAATACATACATACGGAGAGACAACAAGATATTTGAAATCTGTGGCTAATGATTGTTCAAAAATAAAACATAATGGATACAGGATAGGTCATGGACGGAGCAAAATAGATAATATATTTATGTTACAGGTAAGTGGTTAAAGTAGGAATAGGAAACTTCAGTTTATATAGTATGTATAATATAAAATAATAGATTAGTAAGGGTTAAACTAAAAAGTAAATATGTGAAAAATTCGGGACTACAGTAACAAAGTATAAATACGAAATATTTTGAGAACATAATGATAAATAACCCACACAGTAATTAAATGACTCTGGTTTTATCCAGAGTCTATGAAATATAATTACAAACTAATTAGGTATTCATTGGGTCTCGCTAAAGGAGTGCCTACTTATGATTATCAGTAGTGTTAGTAGTCTGGAAGCAGAAACCGCATCGCTAAACTAATGTCCAGGGTTGGCAGTTGGCAGTTGGCAGTTGGCAGTTGGCAGGTGTACAAACAGAATTATAGCAAGTCTGTCTGAGAAAGTGATCCAGTGAGACATCTTTACGACGAATGAACGACTGCTGAAACGTGTGAGGGTAGGTACTTCATGTATCTGCCATTTTTTATTTTAATTTGATTGTATTGTTTTTTTATGTGTAAAATGTATTGTATGGATCTTGTATCTGCAATACGTAGTAAATATTATTATTATTAATAAAAAATACAATTATACTAACTATGTACAAAGGAATCAGTCAGATTACCTAAGGACCGTTACAAACGACCTATAGGTAACTCAACTGTTCCAGACCAGTACCAGACGGAAGCGTGCCCAAGACACTGGCTTATTAATATTTTTAAAAAAAGAATGGTGCTACCTACTTCAAAAACGCAGCTGAGCATAAAAACACAGTTTTGAGAATTTTTGTCGGTGAATGCGGGCATTTATGTTATGGACCAAGCATAACATAAATATAGTTAATGCTATGCGACATCAAACATTGCTAAAGCACTGAAAAAAGAAAACAATAAGTGAGGTTTGTCAAAAATTATGATATTCCTATCTCTTGTACAGTTTGATATTGGTCGGTTCGTAGTTATTTAGCGCTATGCGTACATGATATATAATGTATAGGTGAGTGGGGCGGCTTCGGCGGCGGCTTGCATTACCCCGGTTACGTAAATTATAAGCAATTTTATGAATATTGTAGTGACCGTTCGAGCGGCACCAGCCTTGGGGTTATTTTGAGGAGAATGTTGCTCTCACATACACGGACTTACGTACACACGTGTGTGTGTGTGTGTGCGTGCGCTCTCCTGAACGTAATGTAATGTGTCGCCGTATCGGTCACGTGTCCCCGTGGAGAGTAGGTATAGGGTATAGGTACCTACCTACCTACGTGTGGACTGGATCGCCTCCTTCGTCAGCCGCGACGAGCTCTGTAACGTACTCGTCGTTACATCAGATCAGTAAAAGGAACGCGTCATCAGATCAGTAAGTAGGAACGCGTCATCAGATCAATAAATAGGAACGCGTCATCAGATCAGTAAGTAGGAACGCGTCATCAGATCAGACACTAATGTTGCAATTGTAACTTCCATTAGATAATAGAACATTCTGTAATATGACATTAAGACTAGGTAAGTAGAAAACCGGCGGAGCTCCTCACGTTGTGTTTTAATGTTAAATGTTAGTTACATCCGTACTTGCAGGTAGGTGCGAGTAGGTAGGTACGAGTTGGTAGGTATCAGTTAACTATAGACCGTTTGTACATAGCTAGTTAGTTTAATTGTACATTTTATAGAATAAAGTTTGTTTAAAATAAATATTGATTGATTGATATTGGTATATTCTAGTAGCGCTATCTCTCAACTCAACTATAGTAAATTCAGAATAGATCCCTGACTTCCGTTCCGACTCGCCCCCGCAGCCGGCACTAGGTCGACTTGCACAAGAGCCTCCGCGACCGACGCAGCCTCTGATGGCACTCCTAGAGGCTACTCCTTTCACTCCCTTTGTGGCTAAATACGATAATAATCCAGTGAAAATTGCATTCTACATATTCGCCAAGTTACGTCCACCTTTTGACGTAATATAAAAATGAAAACAATGACACACACACACACACACACACACAATAAACGGTAGGAGATTGTTGTACTCGCTAGTAGTAGAGGTGGCACATTGTAAAACGAAAGGGTATTATATTACTGCTACAATTAATTAAAAGCCCGTTAAGTCCGTATAACATGAGAAAGGAAGATAATGCGATGGGGCATAAGTATGCCCAAAATATATCGAAAAATAAAACTGCTATCAAATGATAGCAGTGTTATTTTATGTTTTCAGGTACTTTCCATATATTGTGACCTTCAGTCCTCTCGAGTACACTCGGGGTGAGGCTTTCAACACTTGGTGCTCTCGAGCCCACTCAGCGTGAGACTTTCCTCACTCGGTCCTTTCGAGTCCACTCGGCGTCGTAAGGCTTGCAACACTCGGTCTTCTAGAGTTCACTCAGCGTCGTGAGGTTTTCAACACTCGGTCCTCTTGAGTCCACTCGACGTGAGGCTTGCAGCACTCGGTCCTCTCGAGTCCGTTCGGCTTGAGGCCTTATCTCAACTTGTAACCAGGTGAGATGAAGGCCAAGATCTTCCCCGTCATACAAAAAAAAGACCCTGGTTTGCATGGTTCGTAGAAAAGTAACACACATACAATCATTTTAAATGCGCAACGCTCAAAATTTTTATTACTGTTATTTACTGAAAAAAACCCTTTTTATTGATTCCACACCATCATCAGACCTTGGTAGTTCTGACATTCATTCATTGCATAAAGAGCACTCACAATACGTAAATAATATAATACATACCAGTTGATAATGTTAACCGCGTGTACATCGCGTTTTCTGTTAAATAACGAATAATGTTTTTTTTTCTAACAAAAGGAAACCCTGCTCTTCAATTATGAAAAAATCAAAAAACCATGAATCACGTTGGTATCTATTTATAAGAGTAATCTGTATTGTAAGGCTTACTTTTAATGAAAACTTTCAACCCCTTTTTGAACCCATTAGGGTACGAATTTTCAAAATCCCCTTAATAGCACTCATTTTTGCATCAAGAAAAACTTATCCTCCAAATTGGAAGTATCTACGATTACCAGTGTCAGTAGACGGCCTGCAAGAGCCATCAGCCATAGCTGAAATGTTTGCGAATAGGTTTAGGGCTACTCCGCAGCCTGCAGTGTCTGTGCCCAGTGCCCAGTCTGTTGGGGCTGAACCTAGGTAACTCAGTAAGACTGACGTGAGGCAAGCTGGCAGGATGCACTGAGCATTGGACACGTTCACTGGCTAGCGACAGTGTTTTTGAGCAATTGAGCTTATTCTATAACTTATGCATAAGGTATAGCTATCTTCCGAACGATCTCATGAGAACCATTGTAAAAACTATAGTTAAGACTAAGATCTTCCTCCTCCAAATGATCGCCCTATAACGCTACGTACAGTTGTGGGTAAGGTTGCAAGGAGATATGACGGAGGATGAAGCGCAGTCTGCCTTCTGTCCCGGTCTCTCGACGGATTCAGCAATAATGAGTTTAAAAATCACTCTCAACTACTACGCGACGCAAAATACATCTGTCTATGCTTGCTTTTTAGACCTCAGCCGGGCATTTGATCTAGTGAATTATGATATTCTCTGGACCAAATTAGCGAATGCACAAGTATCAGATTATGTGAGGAATCTGTTGAGATATTGGTACAGATATTTGTACGTAAATGACTTGATCGTGAGACTAAGGGGCACCAAGATAGGGTGTCATCTGGGTAATGTTTGTGTCAACAATCTTAGTTACGCAGATGACATGGCGCTTCTCAGCCCCTCGATCAAGGGTTAGAAAAAGCTGATTATAATCTGTGAGCAATATGATATTGAGCACGGGTTAAAATACAATGCCATAAAAACGGAAATGATGGTATTTAGGTCGGGACGAGGTCCAGATACTTTGCCGCTGTTGCAAATGGTAGGATCTAATTTAGAGCGAGTGTATGCTTTCAAATACCGATGCCATCTGCTCACTGATACCCTTAAAGACGACAGCGACATAGAAAGGCAGAGGAGGGCCCTGGCCGTCATGCGTCAGAGGAAACATGCTCGCTCGCCGTTTTGCTAACTGCAGCATCGAAGTAAAATACACCTTAATTAAGGCATATTGTTTGGGTATGCTGTCATGAGAAGTCGGATAGCGGGCTTTAGGAATAGGATAAGCTGCTCCAACAATGACATTTTGCGGGCAGTCTCGGACAATCTGGCTCATCCAATATTTAAGCATTGGACTTCGGCACACTTCGCCGAGATCAAAAAGTGACCGTCCTACCTACATAACACATAAATATTACAGGACATTAATTTCACACAGCGCTATATAGTCCCAAACTAAACATAGCTTGTAATATGGGAACTAGATTACGGATAGAATACATAAGTACTTTTTTTTTTTGTAAATACATTCTTATCATACAATACAACACCCAAACACAGAACAAACATCTATATTCATCACATAAATGTTTGTCCTGGGTGGGAATCGAACCCACAACCTACAGCGCAGAAGGTAGAGCTACTACCGACTGAGCTGTGAGGCTTGTACATAAGTATTTTATTTTATTTTAATTTTAATATTTTGTGTTTTATATTTAGTAATTTACAATATTCTAATATGCTTTATGTTTGCAAACCAGTTCGAAATTTAAATAAAACATTTGATTAGTTACCTCCTTGAATGCCATGTTTCAGAGTAAAAAATCATTCCATTTTTAACCGACTTTCAAAAAAATGAGGTTTCCAATTCGTGTTTTTTTTATGTTCCCCGATTACTCGAAGACGTCTAGACCGATTTGGAAAATTATTTTTTGTTTGAAAGTGTATACTTCATAGGTGGTCGCATTGTCATCAGGTCAGGATCTGATTATGGAATCTTGGAAAAATCGAGGGAACTCTTCAAATATTATAGGCATACTTGAAGAGATTTTGGTTTATTATCTCAAAAGTAAGGAAAATACGGACCCCATATAGGATCACGCGTCTGTTTGTCTGTCTATCCGTCCGTGCATCTGTCATCAAAATAATTGGAAAAAATACGTCATCCAGGTAAACGAAAGTGTATAATATTCTTCATTGAAGTCGGTTTTCTTTTTAGTTTCTAAAACGTAATTATTTAATAACAATTCAGATATGTGATTACTATCTAATGTGGCCGCTAAAACACAACAGATATGGATTTTGACACAACTTTTGTTTGTTTGACATAGTACTTTACCCGGCCGCTGCTCGCGTGTGTCTGACATAGTACTTTACCCGGCCGCTGCTCGCGTGTGTCTGACATAGTACTTTACCCGGCCGCTGCTCGCGTGTGTCTGACATAGTACTTTACCCGGCCGCTGCTCGCGTGTGTCTGACATGGTACTTTACCCGGCCGTTGCTCGCGTGTGTCTGACATAGTACTTTACCCGGCCGCTGCTCACGTGTGTCTGACATAGTACTTTACCCGGCCGCTGCTCGCGTGTGTCTGACATAGTACTTTACCCGGCCGCTGCTCGCGTGTGTCTGACATAGTACTTTACCCGGCCGCTGCTCGCGTGTGTCTGACATGGTACTTCAGCCGGCCGCTGCTCGCGTGTGTCTGACATAGTACTTTACCCGGCCGCTGCTCGCGTGTGTCTGACATAGTACATTACCCGGCCGCTGCTCGCGTGTGTCTGACATAGTACTTTACCCGGCCGCTGCTCGCGTGTGTCTGACATAGTACTTTACCCGGTCGCTGCTCGCGTGTGTCTGACATAGTACGAGTACAGCTATTTCGATTTAGCTCTGCTCTCCTAAAATGATGAAATGGGGCGAAACAGTTTGTATAAAATACAGAGCATGGTCGCAGGCCTCATTGCCTATTCGATTGGGCGGCTTAGGCATACGCAAAATTTCTAGTGTTGCTTTGCCAGCGTTCTTGTCCTCCGTCTATAGTACACATTCTTTGGTTGAGAAAATTCTAACACCATCAATTTCGGCTGTTCCTGGCAATATACTCCAAATTTCTTATCTTGACGAAGCTCGAAATGCTTGGCATAGTGCTTGCCTTAATACCGATCCCCCAAAACACCTTTCGGCACAACGGCAGTGGGACGGGCCTCTGTGCGAGTTGACACGGAATTATCTATTACATACGTGCTCAACCTCCACAGATCGTGCTCGTCTCTTAGCTGTTTCAAAATGGGAATCAGGTCTTTGGCTGCAAGCACATCCATCTCACAATACCGGTACACTTATGGATCCTGTAACTTGTCGTATTGCCACTTGTCTTCGGTTGGGTGCAAGATGCTGCGCCTCTCACCAGTGCCGGTGCGGTGCGGCCGTAGATCAATTTGGTTTTCAATTTGTCCCTTGGGAAATGGGTAGGCCTTTGGTGTGGGACGCTACCTGCGTCGACACCCTAGCGCCATCTCATCTGCTGATTATCTGACTGATTCCTTTGTACATAGTTAGTTTAATTGTACTTTTTATTGAATAAATGTATATTATAAATAAAAAAATAAAAAAAGATTAAAAAAAAATATGTATAAAACATCTTTATTTATGATCCGATCCTGTTGAGATGAAAATTGGAATGTGTATTTACTAGTAGTTCGCCCCGAACTGAGATCTCGTGATCTCTTTATCATAAAAAACGTAAAAATTTACGAAAAAAGTGTGCTTTCATTACACTTTACTCACATCACTTCAACTATCTCTTTCTCAATCTCTCTTTTATTCAGTGCTCGAGGCTCTCTCTTGTTGCTAACTCTCATTCTGGCTTTGCATAGAAAAGCACTGACCGTACCTATGTCAAAGTGGGTGGGCAGAATACCATAAGAAAATAAGTCACCCCTTACTAACATAAAAAAATAGGTCTTTTTGAAAAGCAACAAGCAACCAAATGCTGGAACAATATTCCTCCTCCCTTGCGTCTTCTAAAATCGAAATATACATTTAAAAAACGTATTAAATGTATTATCATAGACCAGCAGAAGTCTGGGTTGGTTGGACCGATGCCCCTTTTACTTGATAGTTTATACTTTTTTTTTTTAACATAGATTTAGACAAAAATAATACTAACCCTAAATAATCATATATTTTTATAAATGGCATAAATATTACTATTATAAGTAATCGATATTTATCCATTTTATGATTAAATAATATATGTAAATAGCATTATTTTTATTTGAATACATATATAAAATCTTTTTATTATATATCACCATGAATTTCCTTATATTTCAGTATGTTTAATATCATATTTTTTATTTACCAAATGTATAACTTTAGCATTTAATTATGTAGTATGCTTATGTATGTAATTTTACAAATATATTAATTTTATTTCCATAGCACATTTTAAGTTCTCACAGGGTCTTAGGACCGTTTTGAGTCCAGGCTGAAAAGCAGCGCCCTCTGTGTTCAGCGGGCATTAATGCTGAGCCGAGACTTTTTTGCTACTGTAGCACACACACACACACACCTGTTACCGTTATGTGTTTCATTTATTTTTAAGTACCTACCTACCTTCTTAATTTTCTTAGTTTTTTACCATAAAATATGTTTGTATTTACCTACTATGTTTTTATCGTTTTGTGATGTTGTGTAGTGTGCTATATTAAGTGAATAAATGTTATCTATCTATCTATCTAAAAGCGCTCTCAAAACCGTTGCCTTAGTAGTCGTGGTTTAAAAATGTACCCCTCCAGCCCACGGATGTCGTAAAGCCAACCAAGGAACTTCACTGAGAAGCTATCGAGATCTATAGTTTTATTATATTGGGTTATAGTTATGTGTGTTGTGGGTACCTACGAGTATGTGTGAAGATATATCAGGTATTTGAACATGCTTATTATTTACTAGCTTTTACTCGCGACTTCGTCCGCGTAATGGTTTTTAAGATAGGCGCTAGGAGATGGATTGAGATTTAAACATCTAGAAAATTTCAAATCTAGGACCTACCAGCTTTAATTGTCGGAACAGTCAAGTACAAGTCAGACACGCAAACTGAGAGTTTCGACGCACATTTCTTGAAAATTGTTATTATGGCGACAGAATTAGGTAAGATGGTGTTAGCTAGCCAGGCGGACTTAAACAAAGTCCTACCATCAAGCAACCGAGCACAATATTGTACTTCCCTGGGGATAGAACCCGGGACCTCTGGATCTGAAATCGGTGGGTTGAACCTCTAGACCACAGAGACAGTGTCTCTAGGACAAGCAGTTCAGGGTGTGCGATGATATATCAGTCTTTCAGTCAGTCAGAACTTAGAATTTTATATATATACCATAGATTTAAGAAATTTCTAGATGGTGAAAGGAAGTGGAAAAATTGACTATATTTATTTGTATTTTATTTCATTTAGTACAAAAGTGAATATTGCTGGTAAAGCAGCAATAGATACCCAAAAAGAGTAATTGGGGATTTGAAATTGCCACTATCCTTGGCAGCTGAGTCGGTGATCACAGTGTCGATGTGAGGTAGGTAGGTACTAAGATAGATGAAAGCTGCTGCCCATCTCCTGGTGAAATCCCTTCGGGGTCGAATCTAATGTCACTCAGGAGCGGTTACCAGAGGATTCCATATTAACTAGAAACTTTTTACTACAAGATAAAAAAAAACTGACTAAATCTCGCGTTAGAAATTAACGATGTCAGTGATGTAAAATCAAACTACGTAGGTACGTCTTTCTGCCCCCTCAGCACGGGGCGGGGATAAAAATTGTATCCTCTGTTTTTATCTACTTTCGAGAGAATTTTGTCTCCCGATGGTGTATAAAAACAGAGGATTTTGATCCCCTCCCCGTGCTGAGGGGGCTGAAGGTTGGCCTTCAGCCCCCTTTCAGATCTTCAGGATAGATCAAAGCTTATTTCTTGGCGTTTTATATTATGTGCAAGTGATACTGCACGGGTACAGCTATTTTCTGGGATATAAGTGACCTAAAGTTACTTTTTTGGAATCTTAAACATTTGATTTCTTGCATGTGAACGTGTAGGACGTTACAATTGCGCGTATACGTTTTGATTTAAATATAAGTCAGTACATTATATAAAAACTGATATTCTGGCATCGTTTTAGGAAATTTTAAAAATCATCATCACTCAAAAATGATTACTACATAGCATGGGCAAAGCGTAGCAAGCGAGTCAGTAATGTGTTGGTATCTCTAAGGGGCGTGGGAGGCAGTGTACGAGTACCATGCTCTTGACCTCTAGGTTTGCACAGACAAGGATAAAGAAAATCAATTGTTGTCACATTTTAACTGTAACAGGCTACTGCATAAAAAACAATTTGGCTTTACTAAAGGTCGTTCAACAACTGACGCTGGTGCCATGCTGTTGAAGTCGTTCAACAACTGACGCTGGTGCCATGCTGTTGAAGTCGTTCAACAACTGACGCTGGTGCCATGCTGTTGAAGTCGTTCAACAACTGACGCTGGTGCCATGCTGTTGAAGTACGTTTTTAAAACCTGGGAAGGACAACATGATGCCATAGGAGTATTCTATGATTTATATAAGGCTTTCGACTGCGTAGATGCGTAGACACCTTAATCTCAAAGTTTAAACACTATGGTATTCAGAATCAGGATATAAGCCGTATGCGTGGTTACCTATCAAATCGCGTTCAAAAACTAGACATTAACGGCTGTGGAAGCCTTCGTCCGGGGCTACCTAGAAGATCCCAACCCTCCCCACAGCGAACAACCCCCTATCTTCTTGACGCCCAACAATGTTCAGCGGGCCGCACAGAAGTCGAAACCATGGAAAGAACCAGGTGAGGACGGCATTACCAACACCTCCCTCCGCCATCTGCCCCCCCAAAGCGATTGCCTCCCTCACCCGGCTTTTCAACGGGATCCTTCGATGTGGCCACTTCCCGACGCAGTGGAAGACCGGACGGGTCATAGCCTGTAAGGATAGATGTGGTAAATAAATAAAATAAATAAATAAATAATGATACCAAAGAAAGGGAAGAACATCTTGCTACCCACTAGCTACCGGCCGATCACCCTTCTATCGTGCACATCCAAGCTATTCGAAATAATGATGTTGTGTCGGAAATACACAGGCAGTCCCCATAACCAGGACACAATGCACGATAAAAGAACTCCACCTCCATAAAGTGGAAGAAGACAGCAAGTACCTTGGGGAGGTGATCGACCGCCACCGCCACCTCACGATGGCCCCCCAATCCACCACCGCCAGGAACTCCGCTCGTGCAGCCAGAGCGATCCTGAGACCAAAACTCCAGTCTGACATCCCGCTGCGCATGAACATTGGCCTGTACAAGACGGACATCCGCTCGCGCCTGACCTACGCAGCCCCGGCGTGGTAGCAGAGTGCATGCCTGCGCGAGATCGTCAAGGCACCGCGGTACATACGAAACGGCAGCATCCAGCGGGACCAGATGGAGAGTCTGGACTCCTTCATCGGTCGCCTGTCCAAGAATATGTTCGCCCAACTCGGGCAATCCAGCCACCCCCACCTCCAGGGACTGGCACCGACTCTCAACCGAATCCAATCCAACAAAGCCTACCCCTGAGAACTGGTGGTGGACCACACCAGTGACCACCTCTTCTCCACAACCACCAAAGACAAGAGCGATACCCGCAGCTCAAAACCCGTGCACTACCCGCCGGCGGCGCCCCCTTCACAGGGAGACCCCCGGCAGGCCAGGTGCGCGAGCCCGACTGAGCGCGTACGAGGTCTCCCCGGAGCCATGAGCAAGGACCCCCCGGTCGTCACCGGGGTTGGAAGAGGGCAGCCCGGAGCCGCCTCCCCCGCACCGGTTACTCCAGCGCGTGAGAAGACGTAACAGAGGTTCGGGACATCCTTGCTCGAGCCGTCGGACTGCAAAGACCTACAATAACAATGTTGAAACTCTGTCCGTTTGGAAATAAATGAGCTCGCAATCTTCATGGCGTTTTGCTGTCCGACCGAAGGATGGATAGTACTTCGAGTCTGCCATAGACTGTAGGTCTAGCACCACCACCAGTTTAAAAAATAAACAATATACCTATGTGACGTCAGCGGCGAGGGCGTCACATCAAATCACTTAAAACTCCGTCGTATATAAAGAATAATTTAATTAAAAGGTAGTAGGCAACTACAAGATAAGTGACTATATCGACAATAAAAACGCTTGGCCCGATGTTGCTTTACCAGCTGTCAGTTAAATGGTGATTTCTCAATGTTAACAAACTGCCCATTAGGTAGTAGGTATAAGTGTTTTATGATAGTATTGTAGGTTTATGATGTAGATAACACTTGAAATGTTATTTAAATTATTATAAACTCTGTATAGGTACCTAAATGTTTAATGGATCATCAAAAAGTTTACCAGCCCGAGTTTCTTGCCTTTCTCCTTGTGTGCTGGTCGCGATTCCGAACAGGCGGTAAATGATACAAAAAAAAGTTAATGAGTAAATAATAATTGAATTTGACTTTGAAGGTCTCCGATGGAGTGAACCTAGCTAGATAGCCGACTCACTCAGAACATGAGTGTATACTGCCATTCATCTCTCAACTCGACGAGTGTGACTGGGGGATTTGCCATAACCACCAAGATTGACAGGTGAGTTGATGATGGCAGTATTTGTGTTTCGTACTAAAAAGTATGTTGCCCTCCCAACAACAGTAATGGGGGATTTGCCATTATCAACATGCTTCCCAGGTTCGTTGGTGATCACAGTATTGGTATCAGTTAGGTTCTTAGATGGATAGAAGTTGTCTGCTAAAATTCCTCAGTCGAATCGAATGACATCCACGTGCGGGTACATAAGTCCCTCTGCTAGGACTTATTTTTATAAGGGACGAACTAGAAACTTTGCGTTAGATAGGTAATATTTAATGTCAGTGATGTAAAATCTCACTTCGTTTTTCTGTGGCGTAGGCAGGAGAGATCCATGTTTATATGGAAAATATGTTTTTACGATAGCTAATTGATTTTCCACTCGAATACAAACTTGGCGGCAGATTGTCTTCTTCTGAACGAGGTGTTGACTCTGGTAGGTTCACATTTTCACACAGGTTTAGTACTAAACACAGCTACAGCTAATTTCATGGTTATTTCCATACAATTTTCCCGCCCGTATATGAGTACAACAGTAATGACATACATAATTAATAACAAAAACGGGTCTTCATCGCGTACCTTTTTATATTCCCGACAGTGTATAATAATCGCGATTATTTAAAAAACGCTAATGACATACATTCTGCCTCATTTAAAAAATAAAAACTAATGCTAGGTATAGTTTTAAAGTGTTATCATCGCGTTGGATTCGAGCGGGGCGCAACGGGGCGGAGCGGGGCGGAGCGGGGCGAAGCGGGGCGCACTGACATTATGTTCTTATGCCATCTTTGTTTGAAACAGAACAGGTCGTGGTGACTGACTGCTGACTGCATCTGAAATAACGAAAGGCTACCTTTCGTTTCCTTAGGCTTACATAAAAATCTTGTTGATCAAGATATTCTACAATGTTACCAAATGAATAAGGCTGGTTCTTAAATATTGTGGTGTACAGCTACATTACTTCCTAGTAGTTTTTTTTTAAGTTATACCTACTTCTTTACGCGCTTTTGGGAAAAAAAGTGAGAGTGAATTTTTTAACGACGCGCGCGCATAACGACATCTAAAAGTGACACCATGAAGTTGGTTGGTAGTTGTCTCAATTGTCAAGTTTTTGTGAGAACTGATAATTATGTTCAAGGTAGTTCAAACAGTATCACAGCAATGAGGTAGTTAATAGTAGTAGGTAATATATTCATACCTAAATGTACCCTAATTTATTTGTGTGTGATTAAATTTTTATAATTATAAATTATAATTATTACATTATTATTTAGTTAAAATAAAAATTAAAACTTCTTACTTGCGTACATGAGTCCACACACGTGTTATTTTACAAATGTGTATGATTAACTTCTGATTTGCCGAAATTTAATTTATCAAGAATCATATGATTATTATATAGGTACACATCTGGACTCCGAATATTGACGCTCGGCAGCCGTCGCAAGTGTCCCGTGTGTAGAGCGACGTTAGGAAGCCGTCGCAAGTGTCCCGTGTGTAGAGCGACGTTAAGAAGCCGTCGCAAGTGTCCCGTGTGTAGAGCGACGTTAAGAAGCCGTCGCAAGTGTCCCGTGTGTAGAGCGACGTTAGGAAGCCGTCGCAAGTGTCCCGTGTGTAGAGCGACGTTAGGCAACCGTCGCAAGTGTCCCGTGTGTAGGACGATGAACTGGGGGTGACCGTACAGGAGTTGTACCGAGCCGTGAAGCGATTTAGGGCTCGTAACACGGCGCCAGGTACGGATGGGATTCCGGGTCGGGCTTGGGTGCTGGCTCTATCCGCCGGTCTGGTAGACCGTCTGAGACAGCTGTTTGACGGCTGTCTCTGAAATGGAGTGTTCTCCAAGGAGTGTAAGCAGGCGAAATTGGTCCCCTTGAAGTAGATGGAAGGTCCGCAGAATCTCCCTCTGCGTATCGTACCATTTGCTTGTTGGATGAGGCCGTCAAATTTTTCGAAAGAATGATTGACGGTCGTCTATACGCGCATCTTGTTCGGGTAGGCTCCGAATTGTCGGATGATCAGTTTGGTTTCCGGCAGGCCCGTTCGACAGTGGACGCGATTCTTAGAGTCCGTTTACTGACGGACCAGGTAGTGTCCCGAGGCGGGAGGATGTTGGCGGTGTCTTTGGACATCGTCAACGCGTTCAACTTGGAGGATGATTAGGGAGGCTGCGTACGACGTGGTCCTGCATGTCGACCTCCCCGTCGGCCTACACGCCGTCTGCTGTACGGATGACACTTTAGTGTTAGCCTGCGGAGACAACTTCGAGGGGACCAAGGGGCTCGCCAAGCTTGCGGTGGCTTGTGTCATAGATAAGACCCACGAGATAGGTCTGCGGACAGCGCCTCACAAGACTGAGGCGCTGTGGTTTCACAAATTCCCGAGGGAAGGGAACCACCCAGTTTGTCGGTTCGTGTCGGTGACGTCGACGTACAGGTTGGGCGGTACCTTAAGTAGCTGGGCCTTACCTTGGACAGTCGCTGGGACTTCAGGGAGCACTTCAGCCGCACCAACCCCGAATTCAAAAGGTAGTGGGTGCTCTGCATAGTCTGCTACCAAATCTCGGGGGACCTAGGGAGGGAGTTCACCGTCTCTACGGGGGAGTCGTGCGATCGATGGCACTCTACGGAGCGCCCGTTTGGTCTGGGAGACTGACGGGTGTTAGGCGCTATAGGCTACTGTTTAATAGTCTACAGCGTACTATGGCCATTCGCATCGCACGAGGGTATCGTACGATATCTTTTGAGGCGGCAACGATCTTGGAGCGGTTCCGCCCCTCAACGTCTTAGCGGAGATGGATGCACGTGTGTATTTTCGTCTCCGCAGTGATTATGGGAGTGGACCGCGCCCGCTGAAGTGCATGTGCAGGAGCGCCGACGTGCGCTCGTGGAGTGGCACGAGCGGTTCGATGAACCGCGAAGCTCGCGTCAACGCGTTGTCCTAACGCCGGATTAACTTCGAGGTCTGGCTGGGAAGGAAGCATTGCCACGTCACCTATCGCCTTACTCAGGTGCTCACCGGATATGGCTGCTTCGGGGAGGGCTTGGAAGGCTGTAGCCTCTTATTTCTGTGAGACCGTTTTGGTTCGGAAAGACCGCCGAGCGACATGCATCGAATCCGGCCACTGGGGTGGTTTTAGTGAGTCGACGAGTCCGTCATCCTCACACTACCCTTTCGCATCCCTCGGTGCGTTAGGGTGTCTGCGAACAGATTTCCCCACGTAAAAAAAATAAAATAATTCAACGTATTACTTTATTTAGTTGAAAAATAAGATTTAGCGATCGCTACAAGATACAATATCATCATAATATCAACCCACACACGTCTACTGCTGAACATAGGCCTCCCTCAAATATACGGAACGCTTCATGCAGATGCTGGACAGTACCGATTGTACCCGACGTATATTGTTAGCTTCCAGTAGTCTGAAATAGAGGACTGGTTCTTTCGCACGGTATATGTTAACGAAGCACTTCAAGCTATTAAAAAAACAGTTTGTTAGCATGACTCCACTCCACTGGGCAACACGGTCTACATCTCCCTGGCATCGGTCGACATCTGACCTACGGCTGATCTGCAACAGGAGCTTTAAGTCACATGCACGTATTTCAATGTCAGACAATCTTTTTAACATTACAGGTGTCGTGACCTTTGGTAAATCCCAAGTACAGAGTGGTGTGGCGGCGAGCACGCGGAGTGTTCGTCCGAACCGCGCGAATATGCGCATTCTGTGTGTGTTAGAGTGTGTTCCGACTGTGTTTGAACAAATGTAACAATGTTTGTCTTCTCATTTGGTAACTAGGACCCCTCGAAACCATAAAAACTATTTGTATGTTCTAAAGGGATTCAAAACAAATCAGACAGTATTTCGAGTTGTCACAAAAAAAAATGTTAAATAATATACCATGATATAATTTACCATGATTAGTTGTTTTTTGAGTTATCCGATAATTTGATGCAGTTGCATGCGCCATGATTACGGATACACTGAAGGCTTTGCGAGTAGGAATGAATGTAGTTAATGATCGCCTTAACTCTTTGTGGTAGTGTCTTTAGTCTTTTACTGCGACTAAAGACACTACCACTGGTTTTAATCTCGAACGCAGCCCGATCTCTGCAAAACTCACTAACATTATCACTACGCACCGTCGTCGGTCTTGCAATTATTTGACTTTTGCATTTTCTTACAACAGGATTCCAGGCTCTAGATAGTTGAAAAGCATCCTCACGATTTAAATTCCCGTGTTTGGTAATCTCAATGGCCTCCTGAACCACTCTTGGTATGTAATGTTGCTCTGTTGAGATTACATGTGGATTATGCAGTTCAATCCAGTGATTAGTGCCAGACTCCAAAAGATGTATGTGTAGCTATAGCGGACTTTTGGACATCCACATTCTTCACCACCCTAATGTGCTCTTTTACGCGACAAGCTATTGTCCGCTTTGTTTAGCCAATATATATGAACTCCCACAGCTACAATCAATCTTATACACTCCTGGTTTTTCAAGCGTACGAGTATAACTATCTTTGGGTGAGCGCAGGTAGTGTGTAATCTTTTTAAATGATGTAAGCGATGATGTAAGATTTCTTCAAAATCTTTGAAATTTTATCCGTCACTACTCTTATGTATGGCAGAAAAGCTGGTTCTCTCTGCGAAGCCTCGGCCTTCGACGAGATGGTAATGACAACCTATAACCCGAGCTAGGATTCGTTTGGCTAGATGGTAATGACCGCGGGCTATAATCGAACCTATAACCCGAGCTAGGATTCGTTTGGCTAGATGGTAATGACCGCGGGCTATAATCGAACCTATAACCCGAGCTAGGATTCGTTTGGCTAGATGGTAATGACCGCGGGCTATAATCGAACCTATAACCCGAGCTAGGATTCGTTTGGCTAGATGGTAATGACCGCGGGCTATAATCGAACCTATAACCCGAGCTAGGATTCGTTTGGCTAGATGGTAATGACCGCGGACTATAAACGAACCTATAACCAGAGCTAGGATTCGTTTGGCTAGATGGTAATGACCGCGGACTATAATCGAACCTATAACCAGAGCTAGGATTCGTTTGGCTAATTTCACGGCACTTTCCCACAATGCGCCCATGCTAGGGTTCGCAGGACTATTTAAATGACAAATTACTTGTTGCTGTGTCAGAATTTTATTTATCTCCACAAAAACTCCCTTAAGAGTGAACTAAATTCCTTTAAATAGTTGCGATCACCTACAAAATTTGTACCACAATCTCTATATACATGAGTAAGTAAGCCGCGACGAGATTCGAATCGGTCGAAGCAGCACGGAAAGACTCGGTACTTAATTCGGAAATTAGTTCCAAATAACAACATTTTGTCGTGAAACAGACTAGCCGACATGAGTTGACACGATGAGCGGGTAGGTCACCCATGTAAGGTTCCATCGATTTGGGACGTAATTGATAACATCGTTGACAGCGAAAAATTTTACAACGAATGGATCGTCGCGCAGACAAGATCTAAAACTTCCTTTGCAGTAAATTATTCAGAGTGGTTAGACCAGGGTGAAGGTACAACCGATGGTAATGGCCAATGATGAGTTTCTTAATATGGTGAGCCTTTGGAATGAGGAGAGGATGTTTGGCTTCATAATCAAGTGTAGAATTTAAGAGTCGACCCTCAAGTCGTAGCCATCCACGGGCACCAAGGAAGGGGTTTAGTCGACGGAGACTGCAGTTTGGTTGTTTTCCGCTACTCAACGACTCGATAGCTGTGGCAAATTCCGTGGATTGAACATGTTTGTTGAGTTCACGAACTGATGACGGTCCGGTACGACGGTCAACAGGATGACGTAAATTGGATTTTAAGAAACGCAAGGTCTATGCGATCACCGACTGTAATGTCAACCATGAGCTACAATTAGTGAACACCGGTAGTGGGTTGAAAGCGATCGAAGCGGAGAGAGATCTGGTTTGATGACTTGATGCCTGGTGAGTCTTCTTCTTTAATAATAGAAGTCATTTTGGGCCGCGTTGATTCACAGTTTATGTCGGGCCGATTCGGGCGGTGTTATACCTCGACAAGCCGAATCCGCGGGATTCAGAGTTGATGGCACATGGTTCTATGCAGCGTTTGGTATGAGTGCTTGAATTTGCAAGACACGGATCCCTTCAAACGCTTGTAACTTATGTGGAGAAGTCTGGAGCCACGAAAGCACGATAGTTGAGTCGGACCAGGCAACAATTCGGTTGATTTGAATATAACTCCAGGGATTTGGTCAAGTAAGCATGACAGGAGGTATGCACCGTTTAATTTTAACTTGGGAACCGTCAGTTTCTATTTGAGAGAAGCCACCTGCGATATCCTCGCTCAGAAGCATCACTGACCGCATGCGATTGACATTCTATCACTTGGTCACTTGCCAGCCGTGAAATGGAGATGTCATTCAAATCACAGTTTCGTGTGAACACTAATTTCGCTTGCGGGTATCCCTTGCGGGCCGACACCATAAATGTATCGTCAACCTTTGGCGATACACGTATAGTTGTTGCAGTTGCGTATTACTGTTTTTTTTTGGCTTATTGGTTAATTTCGGATTCGGACCTAACAATGCAGTGTGCAGTCTGTAACTGTGATTTCAATGATGGAGTTCAATGTTCCATCTGTCCGAGACATAATGTCGGGATAAAGGGAGTGCCTACTAAGAAGGATGAAAATCTTTTCTCAATCGTTGAAAAGATTAGCAGTAAGGTTAACTACACCGTACCTAGGGCCCAGATAAATAACATATCTAGAGTTCCTATGCATAATTCAAAGGAGAAGTTAATAGTAGTCAGTTTTTTGAATAGATACATTACAGAAGATTTCATCGCAGCAGCACGTACTGAAAAGATGACAGCTGAGGATAAATTGTGCCATGGAGCTTCAGGCAGAGTCTATATTAACGACGATTTAAATCTGACACAAAAAACTTCTCACTTTAAACTTTAATTTTTTTTTAAAGCATTTTGTTTAATAGAAACGATCGTGATTTGTGTATCTATTATCAGAACGTACGCGAACTACGAACGAAAACTGAGTAGGTCTATCATAAAGCTTGTTTGTGCTCTTATGACATAATTATATTTACCGAGACATGGTTAATAGATAGCATATCTAACTCTGAGTTCTTGGATGATCGGTACATAGTTTAGCGCCGAGACCGTGACTACTGCTTAACTGGTCAAACAAAGGGAGGTGGTGTCCTAATAGCTACGCGTAAGGATTTAGAAGTTAAGTTATTGCCCCAATTTAACTCGACGGCTGAAGACCTCTGGTTATGTGTACGCATGAAGCAAGCCAACACGCGGAAATGGGTTAATTTGTATTTTTGCGTGATCTACCTGTGTGCACAAAAAAATGGCTTGTCATTTAGTTGTCAGCTATCTAATTTTCTTGCCAAACTAAACTATGTGGCTTCAATAAACCCATTCGCTGCGTTTTTATAGTAGGTGACTTCAATCTGAGCAGTATTGTTTGGCAACCTACACCTACGGATCATTCTAGATTTTTCCCGACAAATATGATTAGTACGGATGAATATGACTGATGACTGACTGAACTGATGAAATGAGTGCTTTAAGTTTCAGTCCTTGATTTAATATTTTCCAATCAATCAATAACGGTATCTGAATGTGTTGATCCTTATACGCCAAAAGTTGATTCACATCATCCTGTTTTATTAATAAACACGAAATCATTTGAAACTCCATTATTAGAGTATGCGCCACGCACCCGCTATTTATTTGACAAGACTACTACTTCTAGTGGTGAAACTATCTGTAATATATTTTCATATTTTTTTCAATCTAATTTTCTTAACCCATCGTGGGGTACAAATTCAACTTCCTTCCAAATATTGCAGTAAATGACCAATCAACTCTTTTAAATATAACCACTGACATGACCACTATCGAAGTTAATCCTAGAGTAATTGAAATCATATTGAAACATTGGGTTACATCCAAAGCGCCGAGTCCTGATAATGTATCGTCGAAATTTCTTATAAAGTGTGCTTCCACTATTGCCTATCCTGTAGCCATTATATTAAGAAAATCACTTTCTTGTAATATTGTTCCTAGCCTTTGGAAATCTGCATTTATAACCCCAGTTATAAATGCAGATTTCCAGAGTAATCGGTCACTGGAGAACGGTTGTGGAATCTATGTATATTTCCAAGAAAATGGTTGGTTGCTTGAAAGTTGAGATACCATAAGGATCAAATCAGTAATAAGGATGGAATGTATATATGACATTTATTCAATAAAAAGTACAATTAAACAAACTATGTACAAAGGAATCAGTCAGATTACCTAAGGACCGTTACAAACGGCCTATAGGTAACTCAACTGTTCCAGACCAGTACCAGACGGAAGCGTGCCCAAGACACTGGCTGCATTGCCACGCTGAATAGCTATGCTAATTCGCTGGCCTAAATAAGAGCCAGCCCTTGGGTCACGTGTCGCCTCAATCAAAAGCCCCGCAATATTTTTGAAAACCCGGAGGGCACCGGCTCCCCACGGACCCAAGGTCTCCACCCCAAAAGGCTCAAATAGGTAAGCTCTGTCGAGACCACTATATTTGCGCCTTTTGTGATCCTCGGCCGAATCAGCCGCCGCACCAGCCCTAACTGATGTCCCAGGCAGATGAGATGGCGCTAGGGTGTCGACGCAGGTAGCGTCCCACACCAAAGGCCTACCCATTTCCCAAGGGACAAGAGTCATACCGTCGGGCCGCTTACCATCATCACGTAACAGACCATTCGGTTCAAGAACGGCTGGCACATTGACACTGGTAAAAGCTCGAAGGATATTGTCATTAAGACTTGCGTGGCGCGAAATCCTGCCGGCAGACCTTGTGCACGAAAGTCCTTGAAAACCAAATTGATCTACGGCCGCACCGCACCGGCACTGGTGAGATGCGCAGCATCTTGCACCCAACCGAAGACAAGTGGCAATACGGAAAGTTACAGGATCCATAAGTGTACCGGTATTGTAAGATGGATGTGCTTGCAGCCAAAGAACTGATTCCCATTTTGAAACAGCTATGAGACGAGCACGATCTGTGGAGGTTGAGCACGTATGTAATAGATAATTCCGTGTCAACTCGCACAGAGGCCCGTCCCACTGCCGTTGTGCTGAAAGGTGTTTTGGGGGATCAAATTTGGAGTATATTGCCAGGAACAGCCGAAATTGATAGTGTTAGAATTTTCTCAACCAAAGAATGTGTACTATAGACGGAAGACAAGAACGCTGGCAAAGCAACACTAGAAATTTTGCGTATGCCTAAGCCGCCTAATCGAATAGGCAATGAGGCCTGCGACCATGCTCTGTCATCCAACTCAATATTCAAAACCGTGGAAAGGGTGTTCTTTATTATGTTGTCTAAGCCTTCCACCAGCTCACTGTGTTTCCACAGTTGACAACATCGTAAAGCATAAGTAAATTTTGGGACAAAAAGGCAAAATTTTATGATGCTGAAAGCCATATGAGAGTTAATTTTTGAAAGTCTGTCCTAAACCTTCATAAAATTTTGAATTTTGTCGTCGACGAAACCCGGAAAAGATTCATCAAGAATTGGTGAACCTAGTAGGTGGAGTGAACTCTTATCTACAACAGTAATATTGGAAGCCAAAGTCTCAAACTTTTGAATAATTGAATTTCTATCCAAACATGTATCTGAAATGTATATTTCACATTTCGAAAAATTTAGTTCTAAGACAATCTGCCGAAATTCATCTATAATAAATTTTAGAAATGTATATATTGGATTTGAAGGTAGGTAATAAATTGATGGTTGTTGTGAGTTTTCTGAACAAAGCCAGTAATTTTATACTCACGTCACGTACCTGCGCAATGAGATTGAAATAGTTGGCGTTCCTTAGACTCAAAACAAAAACTTACATCACTTGGCTCTCGTGGCAGCTAAAAAAGTGGGAGTCGATTTAAAGGAAGATGATATCGACTGGGTTCTGCGTGCCGGCCCGAGATAATCTCTAGTCGTTTCCGAGTCTACTTCAAACATTTCTCGACCTGTTGTAATGCGTTTCCTAAGACGTGCCAAACGTGATGATTTCCTTAAGCGCGTAAAGGGAATCAAGTCCACTACCACCAAAGACCTTGGCATTGATGACCAACCTAGAAGAGTATTCTTTAATGAAAGACTGACGCATGCGAATCGACAGTTGTTTCGAGAGTGGAGAGGTCGAGCAGCCAACGCTGGATATAAATTTTGTTGGTCGTATAACGGCTCTATCTACATACGCTGTCGGGAAGGTCAGCGGCCTATACAAATCCGCAGTATTCTGGAGTTGGAAGATCGCCTAACCTAGTCGTCGAGGGACACCGTGGAAGCGCACGCATAGTCTTTGCAATGCGTGCATTGCTTTCTTTCTAAATTTGATTCCTAACACGTTAATGTTGTTAAATTGATGTGGGGCACCTAATCACACCAATATACATTATATACATACTATACATTATACACATACTACACATTATACACAATTTGCCACTTTCATATACATACAACACCTGCTTCCCTTTATGCCATTATTACACCAATTTGATCCAAGAGTCATCTGCGCAACGTCGAAACCTATCCTACATACAGCAGTAATATAAAAAAAACTCAAATCTCTCTTTCTATGGATTCTGTAGAGGTACAACTTGACCTTGATGACATTTTTACTAACGACTGTTGCCTTTGTGATATGCCTGAAAATGGAAATTTGTTATTTAGTGAGCAATTTAATCTTAAAATACTTTCTTTTAATAGTCGTAGTATCCAAAAAAACTTTGATGAATTTTCTGTACTACGGGGAAGATTCTCTATAAAATCGACATTATAATTCTTACGGAAATTCACTTAGGATCTTGTCCTATCATAAGATCACTGGCTGGCTTCACCTCGCATGGTACATCTTATATAAACAATAAATGCGGCGGTGTCGTCGTTTATACCCGATCAGATTAGAACATTAATGTCTCTAAGACATTGATATTGGAAGCGGACTCCATCTTGATTAAATTACCTAATTCTCTATACATTCTCGGTATTTATAGATCACCTTCATTTAAACAGATAGATAATTTCATAAATTTACTTTATAATTTTTTAAAACATAACTATGCTCTCAAATCAAACATTGTCATTGTTGGTGATATTAATATTATCACTATTCCTGATCTACCAACTACTCACCCACAATATGATGAGTATCTATGCTTTATCGCAGAGCAGGGCCTACGTATACCTGGTTTGTGCTCCTACCAGAGGCCTATCTTGCTTAGACCACTTTCTGGTCGAAATAAGGGCCCATTCGTGTAGTTTTGTGTGCAAGACAGGTGTAACCGACCATGATGTTGTAATTGCTGGCATGAATACCTCCCCCTGTACTACACGTCAGTACTTTAAATCCATCATTGACTGCAAAGCCATGATGCAGGAAATTACCCAGGCTAACTGGTCAGAGCTGTTATCTTGCGAACATGCCTCAAAAGCTGCTAGTCTGCTCTCCTCTCAGCTCGAATCCATCATGAAACGTCACACGAGGCAAGTTGCTATTAGCCATCGAAACAAATAAATTGGATTACTCCGGGGCTCATAAAATCTATGAGGTATAGAGATGCGCTTCATCTAGAGTCCAAAAAACATCCCAATGATAGAAATCTACATATCAAGTATTTACGTTATCGGAATACTTTTAACCGTTTACTAAGTCAACTTTAAAAAAGAGTATAACAAAAACCAAGTCCAAGAAAACAAAAACAACTCTTCTAAAATATGGAAAACAATTAAAAATATATGTGAATTAAACAACAAAAAGGACGCTTCTACTAAAATGCTTGAAATAAAATCTACTCCTAAAAGCTTTTTCTACACCTGTAATGAATATTTTGTTAATGTTGGCAAGGACTTAGCACGTACTATATTAGCTAATCTCAACAAAACTGAAGATGACTTGGCTGCTGAGGTCAAGATATCCCACAACTCGCCAAACTCTTTCTTCATGTCCCCCACTGATCCCCTTGAAATTTATTCTATTGTAAAATCCCTTAAAAATAACAGAGCGCCTGGTAAAGATAGCATGACTAATATTTTTCTAAAACAATATCTTCATTTAATTATTCAACCTTTAACGTACGTCTTGAATCTTAGCCTTTCTACAGGTGTATTTCCCGATTTCTGGAAGATCACATCTGTTCTTCCAATTCACAAGAACGGGGATAAGACAGCTCCTTCGAATTATCGACCGATTTTCCTGCTCCCAGCTTTCTCCAAAATGGTTAACTTCAAAAGGTTAACTGCAAATTTGGAACAAAGCAATATTATTTCTCCCGCTCAATATGGTTTTAGACGGGGTAGATCCTCGGTAGATTCTATTGCTAGAAAAGGTAGTGTCAGGTCTTGACAATGGCAAAAAATGCATTGGTGTCTTCCTGGATTTAGGCAAAGCCTTTGATACCGTGTCTCCCAAAATTCTGCTTACAAAATTGGAGTGTCTGGGACTCAGGGGTGTAGCGCTTGAATGGTTTCATAGTTATCTGAGTAACCGTGGACAGTGCGTTTCTAAATCTGGGAAGGTGAGTGGTATAAAAGAACTGTGTTTTGGAGTTCCACAGGGTAGTATCCTGGGGCATACTCTTTTTACGCTCTACATTATATTACCTTATTACCTTATAGCACTTTTTGATAATTCTACCAACGGCCAAATTACATTCTATGCCGATTATACAGCTATCGTTTTCCAGGGAGATAGTTGGGTGCAGGTTTCTCAATTCATTGAAGATGGTTTGTCCTGTATTGTTGCGTGGCTTGACGCTAATTTGCTTACTCTTAACGCTGCTAAGACAAAATGCTTATGCTTCCATAAAACCGAAGCATCTAGTCCTCCTCTTCTTCTTCCAATTAGAATTCATAAATGCCATAACCAACTTGCAAATAATTGTACATGTCCTTCTATTGAAAAAACACTATGCCTGCAATATCTAGGTATAAACCTTGACCAAAATTTAACATTTAAGCATCATATTCTCTCGCTTTCTGCTAGAGTCAGAAAACTCATTCACATAATAAAGCTTCTCCGTGATAGTTCAGATGTATATACTCTGATGTTGGTGTATGCATCTCTTTGCCGGTCTATCCTGTGTTATTGCATTACGGTTTGGGGTGGTGCAGGCAAGACTCGGTGCTCAAAGTCATGTTCCGCAAGCTGTTTAGATGTTTAGATTTACTATATCACTACACACCGATACTCAAACACTGAGTGTTCGCCAGCTCTACCTCCAGCGAGTGATAATCACCTACTATAAGGCTTTTCTGGCTGAGCAGAAGGCTGATCCCCCGTCTGTGAAGCGTCGCATTAGAATAAATGTTCCTGCTATTAAGACCTCTTTCGCAAGACGGTTTAAATTATTTTTCTTTCCATTTATATATCACATTGCAGCAAACATTGTGAATTATCTTGCTCACTTTACGGCGTTAAAGAAAAAGTGAGAAAGTGGCTCCTCACCCTTGATTATGATGATACAGAGAGACTTTTAGCAATCCTGACGTGAATCCCAATAACTTTGCTATTTGTTTCCCATCCATGTTCCTTATTCCTACTTATCCAAATAACGCATGCACACACACATATACACATACATACCCTCTCTCTTGCAAACATACACACACACAAACACACATACACACCCCTTTTCAGTGTCATACTCAGTCATTCTGTTTTTTTTTTTTTTTTAATTTGCTTTGTTAATTCTTTTGGTAATTCTTTAAATAGACTTCCGCGGCACAGGCTAGCCCTAGTGTGGGGTCCTCTAGTAATATATGTATAATTAATTTAAGCTTATTGGCAATAAATGAATTTGAATTTGAATTTGAACGTCGTAACAGAGCATCATTGTTATACAACAAATTAACGAGTTCATTTACACTCACATTGTAACTGAGCATCATTATTATACAACGATGAAGCCAATACATTTATATTCACGTTGTAACTGAGCATCATTGTTATACAACGAAGAGGCGAGTACATTTACACTCACGTTGTAACTGAGCATCATTGTTATACAACGAAGAGGCGAGTACATTTACACTCACGTTGTAACTGAGCATCATTATTATACAACGATGAAGCCAATACATTTATATTCACGTTGTAACTGAGCATCATTGTTATACAACGAAGAGGCGAGTACATTTACACTCACGTTGTAACTGAGCATCATTGTTATACAACGAAGAGGCGAGTACATTTACACTCACGTTGTAACTGAGCATCATTGTTATACAACGAAGAGGCGAGTACATTTACACTCACGTTGTAACTGAGCATCATTGTTATACAACGAAGAGGCGAGTACATTTACACTCACGTTGTAACTGAGCATCATTGTTATACAACGAAGAGGCGAGTACATTTACACTCACGTTGTAACTGAGCATCATTGTTATACAACGAAGAGGCGAGTACATTTACACTCACGTTGTAACTGAGCATCATTGTTATACAACGAAGAGGCGAGTACATTTACACTCACGTTGTAACTGAGCATCATTGTTATACAACGAAGAGGCGAGTACATTTACACTCACGTTGTAACTGAGCATCATTGTTATACAACGAAGAGGCGAGTACATTTACACTCACGTTGTAACTGAGCATCATTGTTATACAACGAAGAAGCGAGTACATTTACACTCACGTTGTAACTGAGCATCATTGTTATACAACGAAGAGGCGAGTACATTTACACTCACGTTGTAACTGAGCATCATTGTTATACAACGAAGAGGCGAGTACATTTACACTCACGTTGTAACTGAGCATCATTGTTATACAACGAAGAGGCGAGTACATTTACACTCACGTTGTAACTGAGCATCATTGTTATACAACGAAGAGGCGAGTACATTTACACTCACGTTGTAACTGAGCATCATTGTTATACAACGAAGAGGCGAGTACATTTACACTCACGTTGTAACTGAGCATCATTGTTATACAACGAAGAAGCGAGTACATTTACACTCACGTTGTAACTGAGCATCATTGTTAGTCAACGAAGAAGCGAGTACATTTACACTCACGTTGTAACTGAGCATCATTGTTATACAACGAAGAGGCGAGTACATTTACACTCACGTTGTAACTGAGCATCATTGTTATACAACGAAGAGGCGAGTACATTTACACTCACGTTGTAACTGAGCATCATTGTTATACAACGAAGAAGCGAGTACATTTACACTCACGTTGTAACTGAGCATCATTGTTAGTCAACGAAGAAGCGAGTACATTTACACTCACGTTGTAACTGAGCATCATTGTTATACAACGAAGAAGCGAGTACATTTACGCTCACGTTGTAACTGAGCATCATTGTTATACAACGAAGAAGCGAGTACATTTACACTCACGTTGTAACTGAGCATCATTGTTATACAACGAAGAAGCGAGTACATTTACGCTCACGTTGTAACTGAGCATCATTGTTATACAACGAAGAAGCGAGTACATTTACGCTCACGTTGTAACTGAGCATCATTGTTATACATAGAAGAAGCGAGTACATTTACACTCACGTTGTAACTGAGCATCATTGTTATACATAGAAGAAGCGAGTACATTTACACTCACGTTGTAACTGAGCATCATTGTTATACATAGAAGAAGCGAGTACATTTACACTCACGTTGTAACTGAGCATCATTGTTATACAACGAAGAAGCGAGTACATTTACACTCACGTTGTAACTGAGCATCATTGTTATACAACGAAGAAGCGAGTACATTTACACTCACGTTGTAACTGAGCATCATTGTTATACAACGAAGAAGCGAGTACATTTACACTCACGTTGTAACTGAGCATCATTGTTATACAACGAAGAAGCGAGTACATTTACACTCACGTTGTAACTGAGCATCATTGTTATACATAGACGAATCGAGTACATTTACACTCACGTTGTAACTGAGCATCATTGTTATACAACGAAGAAGCGAGTACATTTACACTCACGTTGTAACTGAGCATCATTGTTATACAACGAAGAAGCGAGTACATTTACACTCACGTTGTAACTGAGCATCATTGTTATACAACGAAGAAGCGAGTACATTTACACTCACGTTGTAACTGAGCATCATTGTTATACATAGAAGAAGCGAGTACATTTACACTCACGTTGTAACTGAGCATCATTGTTATACATAGAAGAAGCGAGTACATTTACACTCACGTTGTAACTGAGCATCATTGTTATACAACGAAGAAGCGAGTACATTTACACTCACGTTGTAACTGAGCATCATTGTTATACAACGAAGAAGCGAGTACATTTACACTCACGTTGTAACTGAGCATCATTGTTATACATAGACGAATCGAGTACATTTACACTCACGTTGTAACTGAGCATCATTGTTATACAACGAAGAAGCGAGTACATTTACACTCACGTTGTAACTGAGCATCATTGTTATACAACGAAGAAGCGAGTACATTTACACTCACGTTGTAACTGAGCATCATTGTTATACAACGAAGAAGCGAGTACATTTACACTCACGTTGTAACTGAGCATCATTGTTATACAACGAAGAAGCGAGTACATTTACACTCACGTTGTAACTGAGCATCATTGTTATACATAGACGAATCGAGTACATTTACACTCACGTTGTAACTGAGCATCATTGTTATACAACGAAGAAGCGAGTACATTTACACTCACGTTGTAACTGAGCATCATTGTTATACAACGAAGAAGCGAGTACATTTACACTCACGTTGTAACTGAGCATCATTGTTATACATAGAAGAAGCGAGTACATTTACACTCACGTTGTAACTGAGCATCATTGTTATACATAGAAGAAGCGAGTACATTTACACTCACGTTGTAACTGAGCATCATTGTTATACAACGAAGAAGCGAGTACATTTACACTCACGTTGTAACTGAGCATCATTGTTATACAACGAAGAAGCGAGTACATTTACACTCACGTTGTAACTGAGCATCATTGTTATACATAGACGAATCGAGTACATTTACACTCACGTTGTAACTGAGCATCATTGTTATACAACGAAGAAGCGAGTACATTTACACTCACGTTGTAACTGAGCATCATTGTTATACAACGAAGAAGCGAGTACATTTACACTCACGTTGTAACTGAGCATCATTGTTATACAACGAAGAAGCGAGTACATTTACACTCACGTTGTAACTGAGCATCATTGTTATACATAGAAGAAGCGAGTACATTTACACTCACGTTGTAACTGAGCATCATTGTTATACAACGAAGAAGCGAGTACATTTACGCTCACGTTGTAACTGAGCATCATTGTTATACAACGAAGAAGCGAGTACATTTACGCTCACGTTGTAACTGAGCATCATTGTTATACATAGAAGAAGCGAGTACATTTACACTCACGTTGTAACTGAGCATCATTGTTATACATAGAAGAAGCGAGTACATTTACACTCACGTTGTAACTGAGCATCATTGTTATACAACGAAGAAGCGAGTACATTTACACTCACGTTGTAACTGAGCATCATTGTTATACAACGAAGAAGCGAGTACATTTACACTCACGTTGTAACTGAGCATCATTGTTATACATAGAAGAAGCGAGTACATTTACACTCACGTTGTAACTGAGCATCATTGTTATACAACGAAGAAGCGAGTACATTTACACTCACGTTGTAACTGAGCATCATTGTTATACAACGAAGAAGCGAGTACATTTACACTCACGTTGTAACTGAGCATCATTGTTATACAACGAAGAAGCGAGTACATTTACACTCACGTTGTAACTGAGCATCATTGTTATACAACGAAGAAGCGAGTACATTTACGCTCACGTTGTAACTGAGCATCATTGTTATACAACGAAGAAGCGAGTACATTTACACTCACGTTGTAACTGAGCATCATTGTTATACAACGAAGAAGCGAGTACATTTACGCTCACGTTGTAACTGAGCATCATTGTTATACAACGAAGAAGCGAGTACATTTACGCTCACGTTGTAACTGAGCATCATTGTTATACATAGAAGAAGCGAGTACATTTACACTCACGTTGTAACTGAGCATCATTGTTATACATAGAAGAAGCGAGTACATTTACACTCACGTTGTAACTGAGCATCATTGTTATACATAGAAGAAGCGAGTACATTTACACTCACGTTGTAACTGAGCATCATTGTTATACAACGAAGAAGCGAGTACATTTACACTCACGTTGTAACTGAGCATCATTGTTATACAACGAAGAAGCGAGTACATTTACACTCACGTTGTAACTGAGCATCATTGTTATACAACGAAGAAGCGAGTACATTTACACTCACGTTGTAACTGAGCATCATTGTTATACAACGAAGAAGCGAGTACATTTACACTCACGTTGTAACTGAGCATCATTGTTATACAACGAAGAAGCGAGTACATTTACACTCACGTTGTAACTGAGCATCATTGTTATACAACGAAGAAGCGAGTACATTTACACTCACGTTGTAACTGAGCATCATTGTTATACAACGAAGAAGCGAGTACATTTACACTCACGTTGTAACTGAGCATCATTGTTATACAACGAAGAAGCGAGTACATTTACACTCACGTTGTAACTGAGCATCATTGTTATACAACGAAGAAGCGAGTACATTTACACTCACGTTGTAACTGAGCATCATTGTTATACATAGAAGAAGCGAGTACATTTACACTCACGTTGTAACTGAGCATCATTGTTATACATAGAAGAAGCGAGTACATTTACACTCACGTTGTAACTGAGCATCATTGTTATACAACGAAGAAGCGAGTACATTTACACTCACGTTGTAACTGAGCATCATTGTTATACAACGAAGAAGCGAGTACATTTACACTCACGTTGTAACTGAGCATCATTGTTATACAACGAAGAAGCGAGTACATTTACACTCACGTTGTAACTGAGCATCATTGTTATACATAGAAGAAGCGAGTACATTTACACTCACGTTGTAACTGAGCATCATTGTTATACAACGAAGAAGCGAGTACATTTACGCTCACGTTGTAACTGAGCATCATTGTTATACAACGAAGAAGCGAGTACATTTACGCTCACGTTGTAACTGAGCATCATTGTTATACATAGAAGAAGCGAGTACATTTACACTCACGTTGTAACTGAGCATCATTGTTATACATAGAAGAAGCGAGTACATTTACACTCACGTTGTAACTGAGCATCATTGTTATACAACGAAGAAGCGAGTACATTTACACTCACGTTGTAACTGAGCATCATTGTTATACAACGAAGAAGCGAGTACATTTACACTCACGTTGTAACTGAGCATCATTGTTATACATAGAAGAAGCGAGTACATTTACACTCACGTTGTAACTGAGCATCATTGTTATACAACGAAGAAGCGAGTACATTTACACTCACGTTGTAACTGAGCATCATTGTTATACAACGAAGAAGCGAGTACATTTACACTCACGTTGTAACTGAGCATCATTGTTATACAACGAAGAAGCGAGTACATTTACACTCACGTTGTAACTGAGCATCATTGTTATACAACGAAGAAGCGAGTACATTTACGCTCACGTTGTAACTGAGCATCATTGTTATACATAGAAGAAGCGAGTACATTTACACTCACGTTGTAACTGAGCATCATTGTTATACATAGAAGAAGCGAGTACATTTACACTCACGTTGTAACTGAGCATCATTGTTATACAACGAAGAAGCGAGTACATTTACACTCACGTTGTAACTGAGCATCATTGTTATACAACGAAGAAGCGAGTACATTTACACTCACGTTGTAACTGAGCATCATTGTTATACATAGACGAATCGAGTACATTTACACTCACGTTGTAACTGAGCATCATTGTTATACAACGAAGAAGCGAGTACATTTACACTCACGTTGTAACTGAGCATCATTGTTATACATAGAAGAAGCGAGTACATTTACACTCACGTTGTAACTGAGCATCATTGTTATACAACGAAGAAGCGAGTACATTTACACTCACGTTGTAACTGAGCATCATTGTTATACATAGAAGAAGCGAGTACATTTACACTCACGTTGTAACTGAGCATCATTGTTATACAACGAAGAAGCGAGTACATTTACACTCACGTTGTAACTGAGCATCATTGTTATACAACGAAGAAGCGAGTACATTTACACTCACGTTGTAACTGAGCATCATTGTTATACAACGAAGAAGCGAGTACATTTACACTCACGTTGTAACTGAGCATCATTGTTATACAACGAAGAAGCGAGTACATTTACGCTCACGTTGTAACTGAGCATCATTGTTATACATAGAAGAAGCGAGTACATTTACACTCACGTTGTAACTGAGCATCATTGTTATACATAGAAGAAGCGAGTACATTTACACTCACGTTGTAACTGAGCATCATTGTTATACAACGAAGAAGCGAGTACATTTACACTCACGTTGTAACTGAGCATCATTGTTATACAACGAAGAAGCGAGTACATTTACACTCACGTTGTAACTGAGCATCATTGTTATACATAGACGAATCGAGTACATTTACACTCACGTTGTAACTGAGCATCATTGTTATACAACGAAGAAGCGAGTACATTTACACTCACGTTGTAACTGAGCATCATTGTTATACATAGAAGAAGCGAGTACATTTACACTCACGTTGTAACTGAGCATCATTGTTATACAACGAAGAAGCGAGTACATTTACACTCACGTTGTAACTGAGCATCATTGTTATACATAGAAGAAGCGAGTACATTTACACTCACGTTGTAACTGAGCATCATTGTTATACAACGAAGAAGCGAGTACATTTACACTCACGTTGTAACTGAGCATCATTGTTATACAACGAAGAAGCGAGTACATTTACACTCACGTTGTAACTGAGCATCATTGTTATACAACGAAGAAGCGAGTACATTTACGCTCACGTTGTAACTGAGCATCATTGTTATACATAGAAGAAGCGAGTACATTTACACTCACGTTGTAACTGAGCATCATTGTTATACAACGAAGAAGCGAGTACATTTACGCTCACGTTGTAACTGAGCATCATTGTTATACATAGAAGAAGCGAGTACATTTACACTCACGTTGTAACTGAGCATCATTGTTATACAACGAAGAAGCGAGTACATTTACGCTCACGTTGTAACTGAGCATCATTGTTATACATAGAAGAAGCGAGTACATTTACGCTCACGTTGTAACTGAGCATCATTGTTATACATAGAAGAAGCCTGTACATTTCCTTTAGTCCCATTTCGTAGCCAGATACACGTTGTAATAATAATCATAATTTATTTATTTCAATCACAATCACAATTTTAGACTTAAGTATTTCAATAATATTTTTTTAATAACATATATGATTAATTAGATAATAGATTCTTTGCACCTGCAGGTGTGTGTGGTGACCGAAAAGAAAAAAAAGCATAAAAAAAAAACAAGTAGGTCGTGTAATGTTGTATAGTATTGTGTAGTGTAGTGTAGTGTATATTAAGAAGTCCAGTGCAATTACAATATAGTGGAATATAGTAAAATATGGTGTTCAGTTATCTGTATCTATCAATATAATAAAAATCAATTGGTGTTCGTTTGTCTCTTCAAAACTCGAGAATGACTGGGTTAATTTAGCTGATTTTGGTTTTGAAATTTTTGTTCAGGGAAGGTTTAAACGTTGAGAAAATATGGAAAAATGGAGAGGAAGACAGTAAAAACAACATTGGTTTCATTTTCCCATATAAACTGTTCTACGTACTTTCCAGTCAAACATTTGACGTTCGTCTTTTCGCCTCGGTCGGTACCGAGAGATATGATAGAGGACATAGCGAGTTGTAGACCATTCCCAGAGTGAAAGAGTCAGAGAAATGTTGCCGACTCTCGAAGGATTCGAGCACTTAGTTCCTTTACTTGTTTTATCCAAGATATTAAGTAGCTCGTCGATGTATATGACAAGGTACTTAATGTTATCGACTTGATCTACTTCTGGGCAATGACCAATGCAAATGTCATGCTTGTACGAATGTAGTCTGAGTTACATAGATGTAACTGAGTATCATTGCTGTTCAACCCACCGATTTCAGATCCACAGGTCCCGGGTTCGATCCTGAGAGGGGGTACAATATTGTGCGTGGTTTGGTTGGTGGTAGAACTTCGTTAAAGTCCGCCTGGCTAGCTACCACCATCTTACCTAATTATGTCGCCATAATAACAATTCTAAAATTGTTGTGTTCCGGCATTTAGAGGTAAGATTCTAGTTCTTCAGTTTGTTGACGATTGAGATAGCAACCCTCAACTTACGCAATCACTCCGTTGAGCATTGAAGTTAACTAGATAAAAAAATAAAATGACACAACCTCCGGAAGGCTCTCTCACATGAATATAATAAATAACACATTGGATGCTCATTATATACAATTATTGTGTGCTAATTGTAGATGTAGGTGTAGGTACCTACGTAATACATAAGTATATGTTCTTAAAATCAGATTTTAGAAAGGGTTTCCTTCCTCACACTAGAGCACTAGCCTTGGAGGTAATGCATGCATACACGGCGGTACATTAGTGTCGTGAGGTGAGCTATGGCCGAGGGATCAAGAACACTCCCCCCCTCTGCACCCCCCATTCTACCCTCCGACACGAAGTTATTGTGTTAAGGTTGTTTTTAGCAGTCAATCACAGTCACAGTCACTCCTCAGTTGCGTAAGTTCACAATTAACGTATACGTACCTACCTACCTACGTAAACGTGAATGTGTATTGCGATGCTAAATATATAGTGTGAGAGCTCATCGCTCGGCTCACAACATACAAAGTCAAAGTCAAAGTCAAAGTCAAAATTTCTTTATTCATTAAGATTTTTTAGGATCATTTTGAAACGTCAGAACTACCGCCTCTCTGAATCGCGACCAGCACACAAGGAGAAAGGCAAGAACCTCGGGCTGGTTAATTTTTTGATGATCCATTCAACAGTTAGATACACAATTTTAAATTTTATTCTAAGCAGATACATCATAAACCTAAAAAAATAATCCTTAAACATTGTTTCCTATCTACCTAATGGGCAGTTTGTTAACTTTGAGAAATCACCATTTTGCTGTCAACTGGTATAGCAACATCGGGCCACACGTTCTCATCATCGATATAATCACTAATTTTGTAGTAGGCACTTTTTATTAAATTATTCTTTATATACAATTTGAATTATTTACGAGTTGAGAGTTTGGTGGCGCTTTGATTAAGCTTATTAAAGAATCTCACACAGTTTCCAAAGAATGAATTATTTACTTTTAATAAGCAATACCTAGGTCGTCAAGTTTATTTTTATTTCTAGTATTAACACTTTGTATATCACTTCTTTTACTAAACTCCCAAATGTTTCTGTGAGCGTGCATTAGATTTTCGTAAAAGTATTGGGAACTGTATGAATACCAATCTCTTTAAAACGTTCCCTGAGAGAGTCACGAGTTTTAATTTTATAAATTGCCCGTACAGCTCTCTTCTGTAGAATAAAAATGCTTTAAATATCAGCTGCACTTCCCCATAAAAATATGCCATAAGACATAATACTGTGAAAGTAACTAAAATAAACTAACCTCGCCGTAGCTTCATCAGTAAGATGCCTTATTGTACGTACAGCGTATGCAGCCGAGCTTAATCTGCTAGCTAATGACTCAATATGAATACCGATATTGCAACTTTGCATCAATGTTTAAACCTAAGAAAGTAGTTGTTTCAATAAAGTTAAGTATTTTCACATTTAAGATAATGTTAGCATTGCTGACTCGAACATTAGGCAAGGTGAATCGGATGCATTTTGTTTTTTTTTTTCATTTAATAGGAGGCTATTTACTGTAAACCAATCAAGAACTTTAGAGAAGTATTTACACAATCATAGTAATCTTAGTCCTATCGACTCTAAATATTAATGAAGTATCGTCAGCAAACAATACAATGTCACATAAGTACGGTAGGATACCGTAGTGTTTAAGCTTTAAGATCAGGGTGTCATGATCTACGCAGCCAAAAGCCTTAGAAAGATCACAAAATACTCCAATGGCATCCTGTTTTCCCTCCCAGGCTTCAAAGACGTACTTCAACAGCATAGCACCAGCGTCGGTCGTCGAACGGCCTTTAGTGAACCCAAATTGTTTTTCATGCCTGTTGCAGATAAAATGTGACTGTAACTGATTAAGAATCAGTTTTTAAAATATTTTACTACATGCCGGCAGAATTGATATTGGTCGATAGTTTGCTGGATACTTTCATTTCCAGACTTGAATAAAGGGATCAGTTTGCTATGTTTCATAAGATCAGAAAGATTCCTTTGTCGATGCTTTAATTGATTATGTATGTCAGACATGGCGTAATATCAATGACTATCGTACTTAATATCTTTACGGAAATCCCCTAAAGGTCTTCAGATTTTTTTATATTAATTGACATAGGGGATTATTAGGACATTAGGGGACGATAGACACAAACCACAATGTGTCGCTCCAGTTCAACACATGACAGTTCAATAACTTCTTCAATGGTGAGTTTCACAATATCATTACGTTCCTAACATTTAAGAGAATTCTTTACAATGATTAAAGAACCAACTTGAGTGGTATTCTTTCGCTTGTATGCGCTAGCAATACAGTAATATTTATAATGAGGTAGTAACTTTTGATCCAAAACAAAGTGTTCAGTGATGCCCATAACTCTGATGTACATATCGCTTAAAAATAATTCTGCTACTTATTTTTTGCTGGAAAGGCCTTGAATATTTTGATGGACATAATACATAATTGATTACATTTATTCAATAAATTAAACTAACTAAGTACAAAGGAATCAGTCAGATTACCTAAGGACCGTTACAAACGGCCTATAGGTAACTCAACTGTTCCAGACCAGTACCAGACGGAAGCGTGCCCAAGACACTGGCTGCATTGCCACGCTGAATAGCTATGCTAATTCGCTGGCCTAAATAAGAGCCAGCCCTTGGGTCACGTGTCGCCTCAATCAAAAGCCCCGCAATATTTTTGAAAACCCGGAGGGCACCGGCTCCCCACGGACCCAAGGTCTCCACCCCAAAAGGCTCAAATAGGTAAGCTCTGTCGAGACCACTATATTTGCGCCTTTTGTGATCCTCGGCCGAATCAGCCGCCGCACCAGCCCTAACTGATGTCCCAGGCAGATGAGATGGCGCTAGGGTGTCGACGCAGGTAGCGTCCCACACCAAAGGCCTACCCAATTTTGATGGACTAGATGTAAACTATTAGGCTTTTCCCTTACTCACACTCTCGTCTATACACTCCCAACATACTCACACTCTCGTCTATATCCTCTCAACATACTCACACTCTCGTCTCTACACTCCCAACATACTCACACTCTCATCTCTACACTCACAACATACTCACACTCTCGTCTATACACTCACAACATACTCACACGCTCGTCTCTACACTAACAACATATACACACTCTCGGCTATACACTCACAACACAACACTCTCGTCTCTGAAACGAATAAGAAGAGTTTCAATACAAAAATTAAAAATAAAAAGTTTCAATACAAAAGAGCTGAACGCGCTCCTGCGGGTTGTTACTTTTATCATATTTGTATAATTACATTCAACTACACTACTACTGTATTATTACATTCAACTACACTACTACTGTATAATTACATTCAACTTCACTACTACTGTATAATTACATTCAACTTCACTACTACTGTATAATTACATTCAACTACACTACTACTGTATTATTACATTCAACTACACTACTACTGTATAATTACATTCAACTTCACTACTACTGTATAATTACATTCAACTTCACTACTACTGTATAATTACATTCAACTACACTACTACTGTATTATTTGTATAATTACATTCAACTACACTACTACTGTATTATTCAATCAAATCGGATGACCTCGTCCCCTGCACATTGCCAAATCATATGAATGTAAGCCTTCTTTGCTGATAATACATTATATACATATAATTAACCTTATATGTATATATAAAACCGTGAGATTGTAAAAACCGTCATGTTAGCTGCTGTTGATAATTTGCCAACCGTTTACAATATGCCGAGGCATATTGTAAACGGACGGTCCTTATAATCTTATGCTGACAAATATATACATATTCGACGCACACAGGCAGACGGCGGAGCATAGAAATAAGCTATGTAAGTATTAACTAAATAAGTATACTAAGCTGTCATTTCCTTTGTGGATGTGATTAACGCAGTAAGGCTTTGTAGGAACACACGAAAAATGATATAATGAATAATAAAAACAATAAGAATATTTTATTTCAGGCAACAACAGAAAAATTATAGATCTTATTCTAACTTAGTCTACGGCCCATCTCTAAATATATATAACTCAAAGGTGACTGACTGACTGACTGACATAGTGATCTATCAACGCACAGCCCAAACCACTGGACGGATCGGGCTGAAATTTGACATGCAGGTAGATGTTATGACGTAGGCATCCGCTAAGAAAAGATTTTGATTAATTCTACTCCCAAGGGGATGAAAGTTTGTATGAAACTTTGTCAATTTTAAACCGATTGGGCTGAGACTTTGCATGCATAAAGCTACTATGACGTAGGCATCCCCTGAGAAAGGATTTTGAGATTTTTCATTTGTTTTGTTTTCGTTTGGTTTAAGTATAGGTTTTGTCAGTTAGACTTTTTTAAAACGGCTAAAGAAAATCTGAACGTTAATGGAGAAGTTGAAGAATGTACTGTCGTTTTTAAGTTTTGTAGGCCCTAATTTTTTACATACGCTAAACGAAAGTAAAGCCGCAAAAACTATACCTAATTAATAATAATACTTCTTAACGCGAGCGAAGCCGCGAGCAAAAGCTAGTAGTAATATATACCTTAAAAAACTAACATACGTAAGTAACTATAACTATTTATTGGCACGTAAAGTCTGTGCGTGACTTACTGGTGTTGTGTTTTAATAATCGACCGCGATACCTTCTAAACACAACATTTAAAATGATTGTGGCGAGATGCCAACCGCTCGATCCTCAGTAAGAACTTCGTCTTCTGCCTCACACACTCCACTACATCCTCAGACTACATGTAGTGGTGAAGTCGGGACACGTACAGCAGCGTCACGGTCACGGCAACGCGTTCGACGCAGCAGTCTGCAGTCGACGCGGAGCCGCCCTGCTCACGGCTAGAGGACTACTGTTTCTTACGAACCACTTCAATAAAACTCTCCGCACCGCGTGATTTCTTTGTGGAGCCACAACAGGTTTATTTTCCCTTGTAACCATTATACGCTGCGTTACTTCAGCGGGGGGTGTCAGATGGCAGCGGCAGCGGCGGAATCTATGGTCATTAGGATGGTGTTGCGACTGTCCCGTATTCTGCGGATGACAGCTATAAATCCGTCTGTACGGTGATCCGCAATCATCCCTGCTGCACTGCAAAAACGAGGCAGTCTCAACATCACCCTACATATATTATTATATTGGATGGATAAGGTGTCCAGTGAGTTATTGGTGTGTTTGACCCACAGATTCCCCGTGTATATACTCTGGCAGTATGTTTTAAAAATCGTCACCTTAACTGAGTCAGTACAACGGGAAAATCTGCGAGACTACATGTTACCTTTCAATATCTGCTAGCGCCCTACGCTCTATGCTCCCTTCCAATATCTGCATCGTCTTTAAGCAATAATATGTACCAGATATTTAAAATACGGATAATATCTATCAGGTTATCTGGATATTTACCAGCAGCCTTAAATTTTTAATTTTAACATTATACGTGAGTCCGTGTTCAGCAGCATATGTTCCACAAACTCTTCAAACTTGAGCCAGTCCTCGCATCGTCACAATAAAGCGTGAACATTGGTGTCAGCATGTCGTGAACATTGGTGTCAGCATGTCAGCTTTGTTGAATTTCATCCTCACAGGGTTTAGTGAGGGTTTATTACAACTCCAGAATCCCGGATGATCATAACATAAAGTGGTTTAGAGCCGTTCGTTGGTACCTCAACCTACTTGTGCTCGTACCACGTAGGTTGAGTTGAGTCTCTACCGGGCTGCACTGTCGCGTTCGGTTAGGTAATCGACTGAGGCTCCTCCGCAGCCGACGAGGCCAGCTACCGACCCCACACCATCCGTGACCTTTTCTCGGAGGCTCCCCCACCAACCCCGTGGTTTGTGGGGGTGGGGGGTGGGGGGGAGGTGCGCGGGAGTGGAGCGGCGCTCGCGGAGCGCGTCGAGGCTCAGTCCGCTCTCCGATACGATGGTGTGTGCACGCTCGCCCGCGCTCGCCGCGCTGCTCGCCGCTCTGCTCGTCGCGCCGCTCGTGACGCCGGCGCTGCTGCCTCGCTCCCAACATCTGCGTGTGAGGAGACAGCTCGCCGACGACGACGCGCTGCAGCCGCTCGAGGTACGAACCCATACCGACACGCTCTCTGGCCGAAGGGTTGGCGTTGTGGCTAGTCTGAGCTTTTGGGTCATGACCTGATTTTCAATTTTTGTATTTTGCTGTGTTTCTACAGTTTTTTTATGAAAAGAGCAATAAAAGATGAAGTAAATAGTTAGAAGTTGCCAACGGCCGGCAGCTATGAAGCATTTCCACATCGTGGAGGTTAGCATCCCCTCCCGGGAAGCTGCATCTGCCTGTCGGCTAGACACGACGCCACCCCCCGCCGCCCCCGCCCTGCGGTTTCCACATCACTGCTTGAGGCGCTGTCTGCGCGCGTAACACCGCACCATCACCATCAGTGACCTTCACGTTACGACAAATAATATTATCATCGAATCTCAGGCTCGACTTTTTCATCACTTGTCATGTGCTTGTGACACAAAGAGGTGTGACAACGTCAGTTGCAAAATGTCTCGTAGTTGATGTTGCAAAATGATGCTAAAGTTCATTGTCGCCGCGTGTAGGTCACTCTGAGCTTCCTACCAACGACCTGTACACTCGGCTACCGACGGCTCGTACACTCGGCTACCGACGGCTCGTACACTCGGCTACCGATGACCCGTACACTTGGCTACCGACGACCCGTACACTCAGCTACCAACGACCTGTACACTCGGCTACCGACGGCTCGTACACTCGGCTACCGACGGCTCGTACACTCGGCTACCGATGATCCGTACACTTGGCTACCGACGACCCGTACACTCAGCTACCGACGGCTAATACACTCGGCTACCGACGACCCGTACACTTGGCTACCGACGACCCGTACATTAGGCTACCGACGGCTAATACACTCGGCTACCGACGACCCGTACACTTGGCTACCGACGACCCGTACACTCGGCTACCGACGGCTAATACACTCGGCTGCCGACGACCCGTACACTCGGCTACCGACGACTCGTACACTTGGCTACCGACGACTCGTACACTCGGCTACCGACGACTCGTACACTCGGCTATGAGAGACGCTCAAACATTACTAACAAAGATAATTCGTGCTTCTAAACATAGACAAGACAAGAATCCCTCGCAGCCGCAGCATACGTCAGTCGGTGTCACACACGTAGCTCCCTCCACAGTAAACACACTGACACACACACATACATACATACATACATACATACATACACACATTCACTACAAATGCCTTCAGCGCTCGGTTCGACTACTGTTATTGTTGTGCGATACGGTTGTGGAACGTGGAAACAGACACAATCGCATCTCATCTACGTTCGTAGTTTCTTCAAACAGTGCATCATAGGTGCGTACAGTACCCAACCGGGGAGCCGTCACCAGAGGGTGACATGAAGCTGACGAGACGACCACATATCTCCAAAAATCCCCACACACCCGTTACTCATCGCGACCACGGTCAGCGATCTTTTCACTGTTCAATGACAAACGGACATTAACATTTAATGATCATTATAAAATAGCACGATTAGGCAAATGATAGAGTCGTTAAAGCGGTACGTCATAATTTAAATAATTGTGCCAATGCCATGCTACTGCAGATGTGACATGCCAATGCCATGCTACTGCAGATGTGACATGCCAATGCCATGCTACTGCAGACGTGACATGCCAATGCCATGCTACTGCAGATGTGACATGCCAATGCCATGCTACTGCAGACGTGACATGCCAATGCCATGCTACTGCAGATGTGACATGCCAATGCCATGCTACTGCAGACGTGACATGCCAATGCCATGCTACTGCAGATGTGACATGCCAATGCCATGCTACTGCAGACGTGACATGCCAATGCCATGCTACTGCAGATGTGACATGCCAATGCCATGCTACTGCAGACGTGACATGCCAATGCCATGCTACTGCAGATGTGACATGCCAATGCCATGCTACTGCAGATGTGACATGCCAATGCCATGCTACTGCAGATGTGACATGCCAATGCCATGCTACTGCAGACGTGACATGCCAATGCCATGCTACTGCAGATGTGGCATGCCAATGCCATGCTACTGCAGATGTGACATGCCAATGCCATGCTACTGCAGACGTGACATGCCAATGCCATGCTACTGCAGACGTGACATGCCAATGCCATGCTACTGCAGATGTGACATGCCAATGCCATGCTACTGCAGACGTGACATGCCAATGCCATGCTACTGCAGATGTGACATGCCAATGCCATGCTACTGCAGATGTGACATGCCAATGCCATGCTACTGCAGATGTGACATGCCAATGCCATGCTACTGCAGACGTGACATGCCAATGCCATGCTACTGCAGATGTGACATGCCAATGCCATGCTACTGCAGATGTGACATGCCAATGCCATGCTACTGCAGATGTGACATGCCAATGCCATGCTACTGCAGACGTGACATGCCAATGCCATGCTACTGCAGATGTGACATGCCAATGCCATGCTACTGCAGATGTGGCATGCCAATGCCATGCTACTGCAGATGTGACATGCCAATGCCATGCTACTGCAGACGTGACATGCCAATGCCATGCTACTGCAGATGTGACATGCCAATGCCATGCTACTGCAGATGTGACATGCCAATGCCATGCTACTGCAGATGTGACATGCCAATGCCATGCTACTGCAGATGTGACATACCAATTCCATGCTACTGCAGATGTGACATGCCAATGCCATGCTACTGCAGATGTGGCATGCCAATGCCATGCTACTGCAGATGTGACATGCCAATGCCATGCTACTGCAGATGTGACATGCCAATGCCATGCTACTGCAGATGTGACATGCCAATGCCATGCTACTGCAGATGTGGCATGCCAATGCCATGCTACTGCAGACGTGACATGCCAATGCCATGCCAGCAGACTTTAGGTAGGTACCTACTCGATCGTCGGCGCACACTACCTACTCGCACTCGACTTACACTACTCGTAGCTCACAAGTACTTACAAGTACACTGTATACTTATATACATAGTACCTATAGTCATTAACTGTACGCGTAAGCTATGAATGACAATTAAATAATTTAAACAAAAGAGAATGTCTGAGGCAGATCACTTTTAGTTTTTTTTTTTATCAAAAGTGCGTTTGTAAGTAATTTTTGAGTTTTCTAGTTGAAGGTCATGATCGCGATTTATTCACAATTCAAAACAATATTGGTTGGTCGATATTAATCGCATGTTGTATGTAGCATGTCGCATGCTGTATGTCGCATGTTGCATGTCGCATGTTGCTTGTCGCATTTCTCCACTCGAGATAAATAAATAATAAATAAATATAACAGGACATTAATTTTACACAGTGCCATCTAGCCCCAAACTAAGCATAGCTTGTAATATGGGAACTAGATTACGGATAGAATACTTAGATACTTTTTGTAAATACATACTGACATGAGATGAGACCGTGGCGCCGGAACTGATATTACTTTACTTGTAAATATACATTACAAAAAGCAAAAGTATTAACCGTACGATTATCTAATGTAATGTAATTGAAGGTCATCACACTATCAGAACTACCTCAACTTCATAACTCCCTTCCGGCCCAAATACACAAGGATGTACAGACAGACGTAAGTAGGTACCGGTTGGCTGAACTCAATACTGTGTCGGCGGCGGCGGCGGGGGCGGCGCGGCGGCGCGGTACTCGTCACGTAACGCAATGTTCTACTTCAACATCCATAACACAAACAAAGCAAAGGTATTTTGTGAATTAAAGAACACCATACCGAGCGACGCGTCGATCGATCCGTCTATAGTTATATATGGTATCATATAGTACATATGTATTTACAAAAAGTATTTAAGTATTCTATCCGTAATCTAGTTCCCATATTTCAAGTTATGCTTAGTTTGGGGCTAGATGGCACTTTGTAAAATAAATGTCCTGTAATAATATAATATAATAATAATATATATATATATATATATATAGTACCTCAGTGACACCATACCGAGCGACGCGTCGATAGATCCGTCTATAGATATACACTTCATACCTGCTATAGTACTTCAGTGACAGTACCTACACAGACCGCGATACATTTATATAACTATTTATAAGTACCTACATCTGTATATGCTTACAATATAATAACAGCAAACATTAGCATTTTATTATCACCAAAACTAAAACCTGATCAATTTATCAAAATAATTCCTAAATAGCCCTTCATTTCGATTAACATATTGTTTGTGATACTACGAGTATTATCACAAACAGAGATACATTGTATACGCAGATACATTATGCAATTCTTTAGACAATATGAAGCTAACATTAAAAATGTACAGTAAGCTCTGTTTAAAGTAGCTTTAATATTGTATAATCCTAATGCCTAGTGTGTAGCCTTCCAGCGCCTCCGGAGCCTCGCTTCCGTGATCTCTGACAAACCAGCGGTCTGGTACCATTACCATTACCATTGCACTGTTCCCAATATGAAATGTACCAGAAGTGTATTGGTACGACGACTAGCATATAGTTATATAGGTATATATAGGCAGCTGCGCTTAGTTCAGGCAGGGCTGTCCTGTGACCGGGACCGGGCTGCGCTCAGTACAGGAACCTGCTTCCAGCTCACGTGAGGAGATCAATAGATATCAATAGATGTATTGAGTATTGAGTATCACTTTCTCGCTTCAGTGAACGGTCCTCGCTCGAGCCAGCGTCGGACCAGCGAGGATTCACTGCATTCCACTGTTGGGCACGCGGCGTCTGCGCAGATGTTTGTATGTGTGTAGTTACCTGCGTGCTACGTCATCGATATGCTCGAGCTGATACCTCAATAGAGCTACAAATAAATTGACACACATTTACTTAGAGCACACTCAGACACAGCCTTCGCATCAGGCTCACTTTTAATGAGATATGTACTCTAGATTTGATCACTAAATGTATCTCAGTAGTCCAGTAGTTCTGAGATCTCGTGATGTCTGGCTTGTATTAGGTATTTCACCACGGAGATCGCTAAGAGTGTGCTTTCATTGCGCCTTACTTCGGCAAACCTTTTTTCGCGTGAGTGTTCGAGGCTCATAACACTCATTCTATGTAAAGCCAGAATGAGAGCAAAGCACCACTGACCGTGTGCTATCTAGCAGCTTCCTTCTATGTATAAACAAGAGTTACACTAACCGTGAACCCGAATGTTTCTGCCGGGCGCGGGCGTGGGGCGTGGGGCGTGGGGCGTGGGTCGTGGGGCGTGGGGCGTGGGGCGTGGGCGTGGGGCGTGGGGCGTGGTGCCTCACACTTTGGGAGATTATTATTTTCCACATTGTGGTGGATAATATGTTGTTGTTGCGGGATGTGGCAGTCAACACATTCCGTGACATCACTAAATTCATTCTACGATCATTATCCACACCCTTGGCGTGTCAACCCTATCGAGAAAGATAATACTAAATAAATATATAAATTTTAGTTTTAATATGAAGCTAAATACCCTCACGGCACTATCTTGCTAAACTAAACCCATTAAGGGCAACGTAAATATGCTTTCTGAACCCTGTCATATGTACATTTCACAAGATTTCAATTATATTTTTAATATCAATACAGGGGTGGTTTGTGTACATGAACATTCAAATAGTGAATTGTGAAATAGTTACTCTTCCAAATGATACCCCAAAAGCATCTGAAAAGAAAAGAAGATCGTCTTGTCTCACTTAACACCCCTATTTCCCAAAAACTACCCTACAGTCAAACCTGTCCACTTATACCAAATGAAGAGTTTGAAATATTGGTGAAATATTTTATTTGCCCAAAGTGTAAGGTACACGCTGTTATCGTAATGTTCGTTACTTTACCTTTGAGAAATACGAGTACCTAATACCAATCGGCACGAGATCTCAGACAGATTCCAGGCAAAGTATAAGTATTAGGCAATAACTCCTTTGTCTGTAGACTATGTGACTATGTAACTACAATACTAGTAAATGCGAAGAGAATATAGCAGCATACATAGTACCTACACAAGTTTCGTAAAAAGTGAACAGAAATAGTCTACTTCTCATGTTGATTGTTGAAGTTGAGCAAGCCGTTAATCGATTGTCAATTTAGCCGCAATACATATTCCCACGGACCCGTAAACGATTCAGACAAACTTGAGAACGCAAGACAACGAGACAAACTTTACATCACTATATAAAACTTGACTCGCTGCGCCCCGCGGTTTTACTCGCGATCTCAAAGTTTGAAAGAGTGATCGTAACCAATATTTGAACTGAAACTTGTAAATAATTACATGTTAAAAACAAAAAAGAAAACTTCAATAAAGAATATGAAACAACTAGCTTTTACTCGCGACCTCGTCCGCGTATTGGTTGTATTGAAATAGGTGCAAGTATTATATTATAAATGTATATATTTGTTGGATATCTGGATAAATTTGACCGATTAGCTCCTACATGGTGTGCAGACACGCACACAAAGGGTTCTGACCCACATTCCCAGACAAAAACATGCAGGCTTTTTGAAGTCTTAGTGCCGCCGGTCCGACTCACGTTTGGCCAGATTTTATTATTTATTTACCACAAAGCACTATACTCAAATCAACTTTGTTATTATTCAGGTCGAAAATAAAAACGTTTCATGTATGAGAACCCCGTATTTTTTTTTTTTTGATTATTATTAGTCAGGTCTGAATATTGGACCCCCCACCCTTTATTACTGATTTTTTTTAAAAATATGCCATAACTTATTCCTTATGGGCAATCAACATACTAATTTTCAAGTACCTATCATATGTGGTTTCAGGGATATACAACAGTTTACTCCGAACTTTGAACCCCATTTTGAACCCTAAGGGTGCGAATTTTCAAAATTCCTTTCTTAGCAGGCGTTAACACACCAAGACAAACATGCCCTTGAAATTTCAAGTCTGTACGCCCAGCGGCTTAGGCTGTGCGTTGTATCTAGTTGAATCAGTCAGTCAGTCACTCAGGAGTTGTCCTTTTATGCATTAGAAGATTACTGTGTATCAAGTAGTCAAGTTACATTAGTCAAGGGTCGTAAATACAATCACGTCAACAGCCCATTTATGTAGTGGTTGATTGGACATCGGACAGAGCCTCCTCCAAAAACGGGAGTGTTTGACACAATCACCTCACTTGGCAGGCGGGTTGGTGATCACAGTAAACCGCGACTGCTACGGCCGGGTAAATACAGTCATTTGTCGTTAAATGCCTCGTTATACCGATTTCAAAAAGTATAAGCACCACTATTATACCATGCATTATTCAGGAGTTCTGCTGGCATCATCCTAAGACCCTGGTTTTAAAACTAAGGTTTGTAGAATAGTATCACACATACAATCATTTTAAATGCGCAACGCTCTTATTATGTATTAGTATACTGTATCAGTATACTGTTAGTTACTGAAAAAACGCCTTTATATTGATTCCACTCCATCATCAGACCTTGGTAGTTTTGATATTCATCCATTGCATAAACAGCACTCAAAATACACCAGTTATAGAAAACACGTGTACATCGCGTTTTTTCTGTTTTTTTTTCTAATAAAAAGAAGTTTAATAATTGAAGGGCAGGGTTGCCCTTCAATTATAAAAAAAAACAAAAAAACATGAATCACGTTCTTATCTATTCATATATATGTCTATCATCATATATTCATATGAGGAATCTATAATGATAATTTTGACCTTTTATCATGCACGGTTTCAGAGTTAGTGCATACTTTTAATGAAAACTTTCAACCCCTTCTTAGCATTCATTTTTGCATCGAGACAAATATAGCCTCCAATTTTCATGTCTCTACGATTAGCCGTTTAAGCTGTGCGTCAGTGAGTCAGTTAGCATTTTATATTAGTATATGAAACAATATCGTTTACTTGGATGACGTATTTTTTCAAATTATTTTTATGATAGACTGACGCGTGATCCTATAAGGGGTCCGTTGTTTCCTTACTTTTGAGGTAATTACACCCTCATTTTCATTTATATATTTGGAAATAATATACATTGTGTTTGAATATTACACTATCTTTAATCTAAAATTACAATTTAAAACAATAACATAATTATAAATGAACACGATAATACAAATAAAATTGTCATATAATTATATGGTTACTATCAACTAGTTCATTATATAGTTATTTTAAATTCGTCCATGGAAGAGAAACACCCTTCCAACAAGAGATTTTTTAGTTCAGTTTGAAATATACTTGGACTGTGAATGGTTTTCATTTCAACAGGTAAATTATTGTACACCCCAACTTTATGCTTGAAATCGACAAAAAATCAACAACATTAGTGAAGCACATATTGTAACCTGACCTGACCTGACCCGGGATAAAAAAGAAAAGGGCTGGTTAATTTTTTGATGATCCATTCATCATTTACATATACAGTTTTAAATAACATTATAAGTAGGCAACTAAATACTTAATACTATCTTAAGACATCGACTGTTACCGATCTACCTAATGGGCATTTTGTTAACATTTAGATATCACCATTTAGCTGTCAACTGGTATAGGGAAATCGGGCCACGCGTTCTTATCGTCGATATAGTCACTAATTTAGGAGTAGGCACTTTTAATTAAATTTATCTTTATATACTAAAATCAAATCAAATAAAATTAAAAAACATTTTCATCCCACCATCTCGGAAAGAGTATTTTTACTATTCGATATCTGAGTGCAAAAGCCGTTTTTATCCGCTAGAGGTTAAAGTAAAATTGAATTTAGAACATCGTGTGCACTAAGTTTATGAATTCAAAACATCAATAAACCTATTTACTTCTACCTCCATGGTGCCGAATTCATCATACAACCTTTTCTAATTTGTTAAAAACTCGAAATCGGAACCTTCTTGGTGTATTACTTGTAAAGGCATCGTAGGAGCCATTACACTGAAAGAGCCTCAGTCAGATCCTTGGACTGGCCCTTCTACATCAAAAATGAGCCATTACTAAACACCTAACCATCGCCCTCTCGTGCCAACATTTACGCCAAGGGAATCCGATGAATCGGTACAACTATTAAGTATGACAGATAGTTTACCGAAAAACAGTACACAAGTGACTAACACCAATATTACAGTACCAAACAAAAATATTACACTCAATTTAAATAACTGTAGCAACGTTACTTTAAAATTTTCTTAATTATACCTGAGTATTATTTTGTTATAATATAAAGATTATTCTGTAATACCTACCTGTCATAATGTAGTAGTTAATACCTAAACTGAAATAAAAGTACCTATCTTGTGATTGTAAACGTTTTTTTTTTGCATTTAGTAATTTCCTCGCTGAGGTGGAATGAAAAGTTACGTGTTGCACTCGAGTGCAAAGATTTTTCACATCGTGCTCTTTTGATTCCCTCGCTGACGCTCAGGATTCTAATTTTGATTCAATTTAATTAAATTTTAGAATCATTATTAATTTAATTTCACAATCAATTTAATTTAATTGAAATTTAATTTAATTTTAGAATCCTTCGCTTGCTCGGTCATCAAAATTGAACACGCGGTTAAAAAGCAACTTTGCACTCTTGTATAACAAATAACTATTATTGCCTAATTACTTACATGGCTATATAAACTACTTAGATTAGGGTACTTACTTGCTGGAGTTTCATTGCGCACAATTACGTAACGAACTTCAGCGCTGGTTTTCAATAATCCCCTCTCGATTGGATGGTCATGGAGAGTTTAGTAATAAGCGGGCTGGGTTTTTAATCTATAACTAGGTGTATGAAAAATATGTGACAATAAAAAAAAATTGAAAAAGACAAGCTATTTATGTATATATGTGTGTTGTGTACCTTGCCGTAGCTTCATACGTACAGCGTATGCAGCCAAGCTTAATCTGCTAGCTAATGACTCAATATGAATACCCCATTGCAACTTTGCATCAATATTTAAACCAAAAAAAGTAGTTGCTGCAATAAAGATAAGTATTTCCCTATTTAAGATACTGTTAGAACTGCTGACTTGAACAGGCATAGTGAATCGGATGACTTTTTTTTTCATTTTGCTAGAGAAGCATTTACACCATCATAACTATTATTATATATAGCCCTATTGACTCTAAATAAATAGTAGTTCGCCCCGAACTGAGATCTCGTGATGGTCTTAGGTATATAACCACGGAATTCTTTCTCAAAAAAAAAACGTAATTAACAAACCTTACTTACCTTAAGCTTTAGTGAGTGTTCGAGGCTATCTCTTGTTTGTAACTCGTTATATGTAAAGCCAGAATGAGAGCAATGCACCGACCGTACGTCATAGTGTGTGGGCATGATACAATAACAGTATCAGTCACCCCTTGTCAACATGAAAAGTTTGATGTCCTTGTGAAAAGTGCTCTCAAAGCCGTTGCCTTAGTAGTCGTGAGGAGGAGTCGAATAATATTTGAAAAAATCCCTCATCAGATCCTGACTTGATGACAGGGGTCCGATTTTTACTTACTTTTGAGGTAATACATACCCTAAAAATATCCAAATCGCTTCAAGTGTACCTACAATATTTGAAGCTCAATTTCTCCAGTATCCCATCATCAGATTCTGACGTGATGACGATGGGACGACCTGCAAAGATTATTCCTTTCAAACAAATTAATATTTTTCCAAATCGGTCCAGGCGTCTTCGAGTAATCGGAGAAGATACATAAAAAGAAGGTGCCGAGACGCACCTCACCAATCCTCAACTAATTGAGGAACTGGCTGTCTTACCTCTAATTGCCGGAACACAACATTTTTTTTAATTGTTATTATGGCAGAATTAGGTAAGATAGTGGTGCTGACAAGTGGATGATCTCTATGAAGTTCGCACATGCCGGTAATGATCAGCTGACATGAGGATGATCTCTATGAAGTTTGCACATGCCGGTAATGAGCAACTGACAAGAGGATAAACGAAAGTGAGAGGAGAAGTTAGAAAATGAGAGTCACATTCCCAGAACGAGCGCCGAGCTGCGCTGCGAGATGTAGCACAGAGGCCGTTGACGTGGTCGCTGACGGCGTCGCCAGACTACCTCGGCTCTCTGACGGCCGGGCTGACAACGCGAAGACGAGATAACGTCTTCATAATAGAAACAAGTGAACAAGTGAGCCGTCACTTGAATGCCATCGTCTGTTATGGGTATTGTCGAGTCGCGCCAGCGCAGCGGGTCAATGGAGCTCGTTGACCCAGATATAGTCGAGATAGAGTCCTCACGTCGCGATGCCGAAGTGAGGCCTCGTCGGTCCCCATCACTCTTTACTTGGCTTGGATTATCCCTGCTCTCTCTCATCCGGTGGTGGCGTCTGCACGGTGGTGGCGCTTATAGCGGTGCGAGGTGGTGGCGGAGGTGGCGGAGGTAGCGGAGGTGGTGGAGGTGGCGGAGGTGGCGGAGGTAGCGGCTCGGTCCGGCTCTGACCAGTACTGTGTGCAGGAAGCGGAGACGGCCTCGGAGGGCGAGCGAGCGCGCGAGAAGCGCAAGCTGGAGGGCATCACGCAGGCCTCGTTCGGCATCAAGAACGCCGTGCTCGGGTTCGTGTTCGGGGTGAGTGTCTCCCGCCCTCTCTCTCTCTCTGTCTCCTCCGCACGCTCTGACCGTCACTCTCTTCCGTAGAAAATCAACTCGCTGATAGATGCGAAGACGCGACTGGTGGACTCGCTGGACCACAAGAACATCGAGATCAACAAGCAGTACGGAATCGAGGCGCCGTCGCCGGGCGGGCTGGCCTCGCTCACCGGGGTCATCGGCCAGGTGATCGGACCCAAGCTGCAGCTGCTCGGTCCCAAGATCCAGGCGGTGAGCGGGCTGCTGGGCGGCGCGTCGGGAGGCCACTCAGGTGACGGCGGCGGCGGTAGCGGCGGCGGCCTCGGCTCCATCCTGTCGCTGGTCACCTCGCTGTCGGGCTCCTCGTCCGGCGGTGGCGGCGGCGGCGGCGGTACCGTCGAGACCATCGACTCCTCCGAGGAGGATGACTCGTGATCCGACCGCGACACGCGCCCGCCACTCCTCCCTCCCCCGCCCCCCCTCTCCAGGTCGAGTGTACAGTCCGCGACCCCCCCCCCCCCCCGAACCCTACTCCCCAGTGACCCGAAGGCGCACGGGCGACGGCTACTTCTGTATTTATAATGTAAATAGGTTAAGGTGCGCGATGGTGACATTAAATATGTTTGTGTAAATGCGTGTTTCTCTGCACCCACAGCACGTCGCCGCACCGACCGATACATTGCAGGTGGTGTTCGCTTGTTGGTACATCGCATTCTGTAGAGACAACATTGTACAGTCCGTACGTTCACTTGGAGCACATCCGTCGATCTCGGCTGCCGAGCATCGCGGTAGACCTGACCTACTCCTCGCTTCGTCCACGGCATCCAGTTGTACGAGTAGGATCGCTGAAGACGAGGCTTCCTCACTCTTCTAGTCGCCTGTATCTAGTCCTTAGCTTAGTCTAGTCTAGTCCTACACGTAGTCACGCTCGCTTTACATTTCGATAAGTGCCAATATTCATTTAATCCAGCTCCACACGTCATCACAAATACATAACGTGAAGTAATTAACGTTAAGGTTAAGAGAATGTTAACTAACAAATGTATACAAGTGTAAATTTATAAGTGTAAGTGCAGCCCTGAGTGTCTTGTACGAGCTGGTGGTCAACTGGGCACGTTGTAGGTACCGCTACGGTATACTGTGACAACGCATCGATGTATTGAAATCTGTAAGCAAATGTGTACATATGATGTGTATTCGAGTGATGGTGGTGGTGTAGTTACGTGATATGTATCGGAGGTGTTGAGGGGGGGAGGGGGGGAGCGGACGAGCGGCCGAAGGTGAGCTCCTTTCGGACGCGGTTGGGTAACTCGGCCGCAGAGGTCGGCGCTGCGCTGCGCTGTCCCGACGCCGCTCGCCGCTCGCCGCTCGCCGTTATGACGTCGACGACCGCACTGTCAGTCACTGTTGGGACATAGGTACTACTTACTTGTTTCGCGGTTGCAGTCCGTTGAACCTTGTCTCAATAATATAATATTATATATTTTTCTCAGACAACGTTCTTCGAGCTAAATCGAAATTGCAGTACTGGTCAAATACACGCGAGCAGCGGCTGGCAGAACTTGTATGAAAATCCATATCTGTCTTGTTCTAATGGCCACATAAATTACATAGTAAACTCATATCTGTCATTCAAAATGGAATTAGTATGTAGGTAACTTAACAAAAGTTTTATTTAAATTTCGAACTGGCTTGCATATAGAAAGCGAACGCGGGAAAAAATGTTGTTCTTCGTTGTTCGTCATTGATTTTGAAAAGGAATTGTATCTTCAAATAAAAAGTACTAGGTACGAAGGTACTAACTTAGTTTTAATTCCCGCGCATCATTTGAGAAATAGTACATTATTGCCGTTTCCGCAAAATAGGCAATTGCAGGTCGCGAGGACTTCGCTAATATGAGACATGCAATTGCCATTTCCGCCGAGACATATACAGTGCATTTCTCAAAAGAATGCAAATTAAAAGTTACATTAGTCATATTGAGGCAATTACTAAAAGAAAATGTTATTGATTTCTAGTTTCAGCAATCTAATTAAAATACGCCAAAATTACTGTTTCGGAAAAAAAATACTTCATTCTCGTTTTTCCAACTCATGAAATTTTAATGTATTTTTCTTTTGACATCGCTGGATGCAGGTTTTCTATTGCCAATTTGGCTTCTGATCTGATGGAGTACAATCAATCTCTATTTCACTCGCTGAACCGTCGGAATTCATTTTAAATATTAAATTTTAAAAGTACATAAAACATTATGTAAATAGCAAATCAAGACGAATTTTAAGCTTTGTCGCCAATTTTGTAATTGTTATATGTATATTATGTATTTATTTTATTTCTATTTCTATTTATCACCTGTGCCGAAAGACAAACGCATTTATGGCTGTACAGCGACGTGAACACAATTTGTACAAAGCAAAGAGACTTACTTTGGTATGCCAAGATCGATAAAAGAGATCAAATCAAAGAGTATTTAATAACTCCAGCACGTCGTTTCATACAACATTGCTGGAGCTGTGTAATGTTCCAAATTCAAAAAACGCTCCATCAATGGATTTGGTTTTCGGTGTCCGTAAAAGCGATACTTCGCGTGTTCTTCTTCTTCGAAAATAATGGCAAAATTTCCATTCATGTTTGAGAAAAAGTATTATACAAGCCTTGGCCACAACTAGTCATTGATGGAGTTACGTATGCCTGTGCACACACACATACTCGACTGCCTCGGCCCACATTTACGCGTTCGTCCATCAAAGCCTCTTTTTCTGGCCGCTGCAGTAGTGTAATGTACTATACTATACCGGTAGGTACTAATTGGCGATTGAATAGATAAAAAAAACGAAAGTTTTTTTGATCTAAGGAAGCAAAAATAATAATAACGAACTCAATATTAAAAATAATAATAAACTTGTGAATAATAATCGGCGCGTCGGTGTCGGTGTCGGTGTCGGCCGGCACTCGGCCGCTGCGTGCCATACAGACAAATACATATGCTGAAACATTTGGCGACTCAATGCTCATATTCCTTTAATATAGCTTTGTACATTACGATTATCCCATATTCCAAGTTCCCTCATATGTTCCCCTGTTATTATAAATCTCTGTTTTGATGCACGGGTACAATATATTTTGAAGAACTTAATGGAGTCCATTTCACAAAATAAGTTTTGTGTGGTCTTCTTGTGAACATTTTAGGCAGTAACCTAATTTGTTTTCATCACAATCGGGCTTGTTTTGTGAAACAATCTCCTCGTATTAAATTAGCATTGCTCGTTTTCGTAGCACTCGTAGCACTCGTAGCAGTTGTAGCACTCTTGGCCCAAAGTAGTGGTAGCTCCAGCCCATAGCACCTTCCCGGGGGGGTAATTCTGATTGTTCTCCGATGTTCGTACTACATCTGCGTCTACCGGTTGAACCTCCGATGTTCGTACTACATCTGCGGCTTCCGGTCGGACCTCCGATGCTCTAACGACATCAGTTTAATTTCACACTGTAAAAGCTAGTTTCAAATGAGACACATCTTTAAGACGTACACATTCGCACTGGTCTTTGGTAAGTCAAGTAAAGTAGATAATAGCCTAGCGTAGAGTTTTAGCTCGCATGGTTTCAGTTAGACGCATACGTTGATTAGTTTGCACGCGTGATCCTAACCAATCCTTTTCTTCTATTGACGAACAAAGTTATAATCGAATAAAGTGATTGTAATTAAAATAAACTGTGTAATCTAAACGAGCATTAAACATTTATAAAACTCAAAATGTTTTTGTTTTCTGTAATCACGCGTGTGCAGGATCGTGGAGTCCAGCGAGGCTAGGTGCGTGGTCGATCGTCTTCGAAATTCTCAAATCGTTAATATACACAAAATATATTCAGACACAGAAAATAGACGTACCAGGGTTATGTAACTAGGGACAACTTTTATTCCTTATTTTATATATGATATGACATACTGCTTACCAGACCGGGCCCTGGTCACTCTTTTCACTCATGTGGGTAGGTGTAAAATTATAAAAATAACAAGCAAAAAACAAACCAATTTTGGTAGTTACAATATTATAGCATTGGTTTACAGATAATGGCATCATCTTACATGCGGATTAAAGTACTATCTTGAAATATGAACACAAAATAAGTAAAGACCAGAAATCAGGGAAGTTACCTTTTTATGGAGTATTTTGGATTCAACCCCGTGCTATAAAAGTTATGTAGAAAAAATATGTAAAAGGTTAGACAGCGTGGATATCTGTGTCCTATGTCAAATTGTTATGGCGTAGCTAACAATGGACCGTAGCAATTCGGGGTAATGCTACCGATATGGAATAGACAAATGAGAACCATTTGTAAAAATAAGTCTGTTAGACTTACAAATGGCCTAAACAGATTAACCTCTGCCATTATAAAAAGACTAAAATACTTACGGTAATCGCTGTTCATTATGAATTCTCTTTTAAAATACTAACGGTAATATCGAAATATTACAACACGCGATATTAAGAAAAGCTAGATCTACCTAAAACAAGATTAATAAAAGCAAGGTCGATTCATAAAGTTAGCTATGCGCAATAAATTGCCTGTAATAACGCAGACACCATTGAACCAATTTATACATCAATTAAAATTGTCGACAATCTAAAAAAATACTTTGAACTTTAAGCTTTTGAAATTTGAGGTAGAGGAATTAGGTACGCGATTTATGTTGTTCAATGAAACTAGGAACCAGCGCGATCAATCATGTTGGCAGACTTTTAATTTACATATAATTTACGTAAAAGCCTTGATCCCGTCAAAGGAACATTGCCAGCATCGGTACCTACTTACTGATGGTGCCTGACCTGACCTGACCTGACCTGACCTGACCTCTGGTGACCGAGGCTGGCCCCGGGGCGAGAGGTTCCTGTGATTGCCCAATTTAGAGTGTCGATCGTTATCTGCTACTATTTTAAAGACCTTCAGGCAAAGTTTACACAAATTGCCCAAATAATTACATTTACATGCGACCTAGACGTACGTAGCTCGTTTCATAGCTTGGTTTGTTGCGTTTCTTTATAATAGGTTAATGTCGTTTTGAAAAGTGTTCTCAAAACCGTTGCTTCAGTTGTCGTGACTTAAAAATCAACCCCTCCAGCCCACGGAGGTCGTAAAGTCAATCAAGGGGTTTTACCAAAATACAGCAACATTTTTCTTAGCGTAAAAAAAAGCTTTAACTGTGCACACCAATGTGTCTGCCAAGCGTGGTGTTTACCTCGTGTGGCCAAACCTTACAGTTAGTAAACTTTATGTTAATTTGTATTATGGCCTCCACAGTACAGGCTCAGCCTAGTGTATAGACCATTGGTAAAAAAAGCTGTAATAATGTCTGTTTAATAAACCAGTTTTACTTTTTTTTACTAGTTTTACAGGAAGTTTTTTCCACATTGTGGTTGAAAATAATGTGCTGTCGTATGTATATGCGCATTCGAACACTTCTTGCTTGACATCCTGACAGTTTGGCAACTCTATTGAGGGGATTACGAAAAATAAATAAGTAGACCAGTTTTAATGAGATTTAGAATACCCTCTCTTATTTTACAAGACCTGATAATCATCATTTGCCCCTTCATCTTTAAAATCACCCCTAATAAGGGCAAAAATAAAATAATATTTAAAACTGCAGTCTCAATACCCATTTCAAATAATATTTCAAGTCTTCACACATTTTCACGACTTGAATCTTATTCACCCCTTTGCAAGTTAGCACAAGGGTGGTTTCACAAATAAAAAACAAGTTCATTGTGAAGTCAACCCCCTTTAACACTATCTTAGCATCACTATCACTATCACTATTTTATCCTACACAACATACCAAGAGTTTTACTCTCTTATAGCGCTCCTTTGTTACAAAACCACCCCTAGTAAAATTAAAATATATATATTATCAATGTTCAGCCGATAGTAAATCATCATCTGTAAAATGACACCCCACAAGTCAAAAATCTTCTCGTCTCACTTAACAACCCTATTTCTCAAAAACTACCACAGTGTCAGAAAAATCCTCATTTCTATATCTCAGAAAATTCCCTATTTTTCAGAAATCCCCATTTTTCAGACAATTTATCTCTTTACAGTTTAAATGTCATGAAAATCAAATAACCCGTTCAAGAGTTATACTGTCACAAACATTGCCACATACATACATACATACAGCGCCGGATTTTCTAATTTAAGTCGGAGATCTCGTTCGCTTCGCTCACTCGATCGATTATACTGGACAGAGTAAATAAAATGTTATCAAGCTTCCGTCGTTTGTCGTCAACGTACTGAACGTTTGATGGAACCTACCGAGCAGAACACGACACGACCTCCGCGATCTGACCGAACCTACACCTCGAGGTGAAGCATCACGACACACGACACACGACACACGACACACGACACACGACACACGACACACGACACGACAGGACGGGGAGTCAAACCGAATGTCGCCACTTGTTTCTGACTGTTCTCAATTGTATGTAGGCAGCGGTGCTAAGTGCTACGTCTACGGACGTTTGTTCCAAATACAAGATCAGCTCCCAGTCCCTACCGTTGCGTCGTAGGTAACACTCGTCTGCCGAACGCTGCAACACAGAGGTAGCGCCGAGGGAGCTGAGCTATGGCGCTTGTAGATAGTGTGAAGCGGAGGCGAGTGGTCGAGTGGTCAGGGTCACTCGCTCGCTGGCTGCGTGAGTGGAGGCTGACGAGTGCCTGTTGTACAGAGCCGTGGCACCACATCCCCGGCCCGCTGGAGTCCGGGGGCTACGGCGTCGGACCGGAGCCGCTCGGAGCCGTCGTCGTGGACAGCGCGCCTCCCGCGCCAGGCCCCCGACGTCCCTATCTTCGACCGCAACAAGGTCAGCCTGGATTTTCCGGGGAACCTGTTTGGGCCTTCCGTGTCTCTCCTCATCAAGACTACTAAGATCGTCGGCGATGTCATTCAGGTGATCATACATTAATATTTTGATATATGAAGAGGTTGATAACCACTTGAACGTTCATGGTGACTACAGTCACCAAAAAAAAACTAGCCTGAACTGTCCGTGGGGAGTACAGTCTCCAGCGCTTCGTTCACTTGATCAACAACACCACACGAATATTGAATATAATCATTGATGTAGTTCGTAATCATGAGTTAACACGTTACGTACATTGTAAGGGACCATAAGTTAACACGTTACGTACACTTCAGGGACCATGAGTTAACACGTCACGTACACTTCAGGGACCATGAGTTAACACGTCACGTACACTGCAGGGACCATGAGTTAACAAGTTACGTACACTTCAGGGACCATGAGTTAACACGTCACGTACACTTCAGGGACCATGAGTTAACACGTTACGTACACTTCAGGGACCATGAGTTAACACGTTACGTACATTGTAAGGGACCACGAGTTAACACGTCACGTACACTTCCCATGTTCCAGAACTCGGCGGTGCGTTACCAGACGTTTCTGCGACTGTTCCGGCCGCTGTTCCGCGGACAGTTCGAGATCAAAGGACTCGACCCTCCCACCACCACCACCACCACCACCACGCCACCTCCCGAGGACAATGAGGTGCGGCGCAGGAGGCACGCTGCTCGCTCCCACAACTGACTGCATGCAGTCGAAACGACTTCGTTTCAACTGCTCCTCCTTTTCGACTCCTTGGAATCTAGCTTTTTTGTTAATTATTGCCATATTTGATCGAGTGAGCGAAGCGAAAGAGATCGAGATCTTCCAGTTAATTTAGGAAATCCGGCACTGTGTGTGTGTATGTATGTATGTATATGTATGTGGCAATGTTTGTAAGGGCATAACTCTCGAACGGGTAACTCTTAAAATCATAAAATACATTAAATCGGTTAGATTTAATGTATTTTATGATTTTGATAACTTGTGTAGTATTTAAGATATTGAGGTGAAAATAACTACAATATTTCGCCAATAAATCTTTAGAATGGTTGATCCGATCAATTCGAAGTTTTTAATAATTATGCACAGATCACACATAAATAAAATATTACAAGACATTAATTTCACTCAGCGCCATCTAGCCCCAAACTAAGCATAGCTTGTTATATGGGAACTATGTAGATTACGGATAGAACACTTAAATACTTTTGTAAATACATACGTCCTATATGATACAACACCCAAACACACAACAAACATCTATATTCATCACAAAAATGTTTGTCCTGGGTGGGAATCGAGCCCACAGCCTACAGCGCAGAAGGCAGTGCTACTACCAACTGAGCTATGAGGCTTGTTGTATTACAAGTACTCATCAATAGGTATACAGATATTTATTAAACTATGGTTGTTTATAAAAACTATTGGTGTTAAGTGAGACAATAAGATCTATTTGTGCGGTTTCATTTGAAATATAATTGACTGTAAATTTGAAATGAAGTGACTTCACATTTGAGAGGGTGGTTTTTGTAGCATGGTACTTTTACTTATTTTACTATTATAAAGTAAAATCACTTTATTTGAAAATTGCAGTCAATACTCGTTCAAATAACGCAACAAAACATTAGGCAGGTACGTCACATATTACAATTATTGTGTAATCAGAATATCACACTTATCGTCGCTATAATACTGATACATTGACATTGATATTAGTTACATTATAATTGTTCGAGCCTACAATAAAAGATGTTGTATTTGCAATAACACAAGTATATTGTTTGACTTATTTATAATGATGTGGTCGACGCGATGGTGTAATGCGGACTGATGGCGCGGTGGCGGCGGTGGCGCGACGCGACCCGAAACCTGCCACGATAGAGTAAAACGCTAAAGTAGCATTATTGTACGGTTTGTGCACCGTACAATAATACAATTAAATAGAGTCGTCATATCGGTACCTGCACATCAAATGTGATATCTCCACTCTATATTACACTTTCATTATTTGTACTTCGATGGATTTTGGTACTGTTCATGTTTTAAATGAAATGTTACGTACTTAACTCATTGGATGCTTATCTCTCAGCTCAGATAAGATATGAGGTATGTTTAGGGATAGATAGATACTCGTAGATAAATAGCAGGTATTATAGACAGACACCAGAGATCTGTCTGTACTGAGTTACAGAGACACACAGACACGCAGAGATTTGTCTGTACTATGTTACAGCTCGTGTCGCAGAAGACTCTCTCTGAGTTTGTGTGAGATAGGGTGTGTGTGTGTGTGTGTTTCGAGCAGTTTGCACAATCACTTTATGCTCCAATATTGTGTGTAATTTGAATTTGTATTAATTTGTTCATTGTGTTCTAATATGTGAAAGTAATCTAAGATAATATAATACTCCTTTACCTTTAAAAGTTTCAATAATTATAGTTTTTACCCTCGACTGTCAGGATTTTAATTTTTTACTTGCACATAGCATAGGACTTGGATTCCATCCATCTAAGAACATACCTGACACCAATACTGTGATCACCGACTCACCTGTCAATTGTGGTGATAATAGCAAATCCCCCCATTACTCTTGTTGGGAGATGGGCAACATACTCTTTAGTACTAAACACAAATATTGCCATCATCAACTCGCCTGTCAAGCGTGGTGGTTATGGCAAATCCCCCAGTTACACTCGTTGAGACTTGAGAGTTGAGGGATGAGTGGCAGCATACACTCAAGTGGGTAGGCTATCTGGGTAGGTTCACTCCATCGTAGACCTTATCATTGTCAATGCAAATCTAGAGGTCAAGATCATGGTACAAAGAAATCTGCCTCCCACGGTTGTCATACCAATACCAACACCACTTTAACACAATAATACTTTTTGAGTGATGTTGATGCTGATGATGATAATGTTTGAAATTTCCTAAAACGATGCCAGAATATCAGTTTTCATAAAACGTATAAACTTCTATTAAAATGAGTACGTAAACGCACAATGGCATCGTCCTACACGTTCACAGGCAAGGTATCAAAACTACGAGTATATAACATTACAAAAAAGTATTATTCACTTATGGACTAAATAATAGCTATTCAGCGTGGCAATGTAGCCAGTGTCTTGGGCACGCTTCCGTCTGGTACTGGTCTGGAACAGTTGAGTTACCTATAGGCCGTTTGTAACGGTCCTTACGTAATCTGACTGATTCCGTTGTACATAGTTAGTTTAATTGTACTTTTTATTGACTAAATAATAAACTCACTTTTTCAGCTGCGAGGGAATTGTTACCGTCTGCCCCCACGAACCACACCCATGGGTGGGGCAGACGGTAACACTTATGGCTATCTGCCCCCACGTACGAACAGTGGGGGCACACGGTAATACATTATTACCGTGTGCCCCCATTTCTCATACGAGGTGTTTCTCATACGTGGGGGTATAATAACATACGATAATTTGTAATTCTATCTGCCCCCACAACTAAATCTTGTAATGACAAATTTAACTTCAGGTACTTACTCCTTTGTAAACAAAATAATATGCTAGATAGTAGGCCATATAATAAAATAATATTAAAGTGTTTATTTGTTTTTGTGTGTGTGTGCGTGTGTGTGTTTGTTCTTGGTGCCAAATAAATATTTTTCTTTCTTTCTAAAATATAGATCATTTATTTATTTCAATAATTAAAAAGTCCTTTTGAAGTATTGCATCCGTACAATAAAAAAACAGTATAGAAAAGTGAGTAGATTTTTATCTTTTTCAAGCAGCAGATTTTCTTAAAAATAAGGTTTAAGTTCTGATAAAATAAAGCTTTGTTGTTAAATAAATGTGTTAGTCTTCAATCAATTTGATAGCAAGGTAGCCACTAGGTAGGTACCGTCAAACGCAGCTGCCACCGCTGCAAAAAATAGCAGAAACAGCGCCATCTTACTGTATTGATTTGAACGAGAAGGGCAGTACGGTTCAGAAATATCATATTTTGAATTCTGGATTTGGAACATTTAGAGACATCTTACGCCTTAGAAAGTAACTAATTATCAAGTTACGCTCGATAGAAACGCTGTCGGCCTGTTTTAAATTGGTCCATGGTACAAGGCGACCAGATAGTGGTAAATGTCATTCTAAATTTGGTTGGTTTAACTTAGCCATCATTCGCGGTGAGCAAACGCTCATCGAGTGATCTTCAATTATAACCCACACTAAGCACACTGTAAGGCAAAAGCAGAAGTAATGAAATGAAATGAGATAATGGCAGGAGTATGGGATATGCCATCTTAAATGTTGTAAATGGCGATCAGGAGCGGAGGAGTAGTTGATCGAGTGAGCGTAGCGAACGAGATCTCAGATTTGGGAAATCCGGCACTGTATGTATGTATGTGGCAATGTTTGTGACAGCATAACTCTCGAACAGATTTTCCGACTTTCATGAACTTTAACCTGTAAAGAGATAACGTAAATAGAAGTTGATTGTCTCGGGGGATTGTTGATAAGTGGGGTAGTTTTTGAAAAATTGGGGTGAAAAGAAATACAATTTTTGCCCACATCTTTTGAATGGCTGATCCGATCAATTCAAAATTTTGAACGTGTAGAGATTGTAACAATTCTCATTTTATAATATTTTTTTGACACTAGGGTTGTTTTTGAGAAATTAGGATGTTAAGTGAGTCAAGAAGATTTTTGGCTTGTCGGGTGCCATTTGAAAGAGTATCGGCTGCACATTCATAATACACTCGTGAGCAAAAAAATCGACTCAGGCGACACACCTGCACTCGCAAGTCACTGGCAAAAAAAAATGAACGCGAAAATAATATCTTAAAGCTGATAGTATTCACTTCAAAATGATACAAAACATTGTAATGTTTCTTGCTCGCACAACCCAACAATATGATGTGATCGGTTACCACCTTTTTTACGCTTGTTTACAATAGTGCTAATTAAGGGTTACTGACCCATATAAAAGGTTATCTACCTGACCCACCCTTATCATGAAGATCCAATCCAAAGGAAATAAGTTCCCTCTCCTGAGAACGCTCCTCAAAGAACAAAATATATCGATTGCGCTTATCCAGGAGACCTTGCTCAAATCCACGGACAAAGACAAGGTCCCAGGCTACATCGTCTACCGCCAGGATGAACGCAACCCCGATACAGGAAACGTCGACCGCGGGCTGATGCTGCTGATCAAGAGGAGCATCATCCACTAGCCACTTCCCCAAATGGAATACAGGTCCGTCCGGGCACTGGGAGTGGAAATCTACCTGGATGGCCATCCACTCCAGGTCTACAGCGTATACCGCCCCCCAGGCGGCAAACTGGAAAAGGAAGACCTCGCCAAACTCTTCCCCGAAGGACCGAGCCCAGCGCTGATAGCCGCCGGGGACTGGAACGCTAAACACCCAGCCTGGAACTCCCACAGCACCAACACCGCGGGAAACGTTCTCCTGAGACACGGAGAAAAACACGGATGGGACATCCTAGGCCCAGACACCCCAACACACTACCCAGACACGAGTGTACATCGACCCGATGTCATCGACATTGCAGTTCACCGCGGCCTGCCCAATCCCCCCGGATCGAAGTCCTACTGGATGAGATGCAGACAGACCACCTCCCAGTCCTACTCATCGTCGAGTCCAGACCAGCATCTCTCCAGCTCCCCCCGACCCAGACCGGGCACGAACTGGAACAAGTTCGCGGAGACCAGTGTCAACAGCGTCAGACGTGGAGCAACTAACGAGGGAACTGACGTCTACCATACAAGAAGCCCTAGCCTCCTCCGCTCTTCCAACATCCACGTACAGACTCGCCACCACACCAGCCCACATCCGCACGCTGACCAGAGAAAAGCGGCGACTTCGGAAGGAATGGCAAAGCACCCGCGAGCCCAGCACCATATCCAGACTAAACGAGATCTGCGACAAGGTGCGGGCTGCACTATATGAAGATTGCTCCCAGGCCTGGGAAAGGAGAATCTGCAACGCGTCTGATGACTGGGCCTCACTTCACAGAATGTGTAAAGAGATCAGACAGACCCCTACGCCTTAAATCGTGGCGCTCTCGACTGCGGATCGAGGCAGACTGGTTAGGTTAGGTTAGGTTTTTTTTTTTTTTTTTAAGTCGTTTTGTAACGACCCTTGTAGGCGTTGTGTTAGGTTAGGTTAGGTTAGGTTAGGTTAGGTTGACCAATCTCTTAGGCGGCCACCTGCGGGCGGGCCGACCCCCACTGCGCTATATGCGCAGAGTCGGGGAGGCCGGCCGGGCACACAATGGGTACGCGAAGCTGCGTTCCCCCCAAGACGAAGGGGAGAACCGCTGGGGTCCGGACCACCCCAGTGACTCCACTGGTCGCTCCCGTGACGGGAGCGAGCCAAGCGACTTGCGAGGAGGTTGAGATGGCTGACTAACATGGATCAAGTCGGCCAACTCAACCTCCTCCAGACGAACCTCAACCACTGCGCCAGGGCTCAAGATCTGCTTATGCAGTCCCTGGCGCAGTGGAACGTCGACTTGGCGGTCGCTGCGGAGCCGTACTTTGTCCCCTCTCAGCATGCGTGCTGGGCTGGGGACCTGGACGACTCCGTGGCCATCGTGGGAAGGGCGCATGGCGGTCCCCCCCTCTCGGTAGTGGAGAGAGGTGCGGGGTACGTGGTGGCCAAGTGGGGGGAGTATGCGGTAGTGGGCGCATACTTCTCCCCCAATAGAACCGCTGCAGAGCTGGAGGTCTTTATGGACCTCCTAGCCGCGGCGGTTAGAAGGCAGGTGCCACGTCAGGTCCTCTTTATGGGGGACCTGAACGCCAAGGCCCGGGACTGGGGCAACCCCTCTACCGACACTCGTGGGGAGATTGTCAGGGAGTGGGGGGTTGCCACGGGACTGACCCTCTTGAATAGAGGGTCGGCCCACACGTGCGTGCGACAGCGAGGGGGGTCCGTGGTGGACGTATCGTTCGCCACCCCCGCTGTCGCGGCACGTGTCCAGTCGTGGAGGGTGATGTCGGAGGTGGAGACTCTCTCGGACCATAAATACATATGGTTCGAGATCTCCTCCACCACCGACATCCAAGGGGGGCAAGTGGCGCGAGCGGACTTCCCGCGCTGGACGATCTCTCGCCTCGACGCCGAGGTGGCGTCCGAGGCGGCGATCGTCCAGTCGTGGTTCGCCGCGCCCACACACCCGGAGGCGGATGTCGCAGCGAGCCGCTTCCGGGAGGCGGTGACCGCGGTGTGCGACGCCGCCATGCCGAGGTGCAGACGCCTCCCGGGCCGCCGGGAGGTCTATTGGTGGAGCTCGGAGATAGCGGATCTCCGAGCCGCCTGCTCGGCGGCGCGCCGCTCCTACGCTCACCGTAGGAGGCGGCGCCACGGGCGGACCGACGGCGAGCTGTCAGCCGAGGAGCTGACAGCCGAGGAGCAGCTGTACAGCTCCTACCGCGAGGCGAAGCGGGAGCTGCAGCTGGCCATCGGTCGGGCCAAGGAGCGGTCCTGGCGCGAGGCCCTGGAGGGCCTCGATAGGGATCCGTGGGGGCGCCCGTACAGAGCGGCCCGGAAGAAATTCCGGGGCCAGGCGCCCCCGGTTGCGGAGTCCCTGGAGCCGGAGATCCTGGGCGGGGTGTTGGAGGGGCTCTTCCCCGCCATCGACCCCCACCACACCCCGCCCGCGATGGCGGCGCCCTCCTCGCCGGTCGAGGAGGTGGACCCGGACTCCATCCCACCTGTCTCAGAGGTGGAGATGGAGTTGGCCGTCGGCCGCCTGAGCGGCAAACGGACGGCGCCGGGTCCGGACGGGATCCCGAAGAGGGTCCTGAGGATCGCCCTCAGGGAGATGGGCGATCGGCTTCGGGAGCTGTTCGACGTGTGCATCACGTCCGGACGGTTCCCGAAGCTGTGGAAGAACGGCCGGCTGTGCCTGTTGCGGAAGGAGGGTCGTGCCGTAGACTCGCCTTCCGCATACAGGCCAATAGTGCTGCTCGACGACGCGGGGAAGCTGCTGGAAAGAGTGGTGGCTTCCCGCGTCGTCCGGCACCTAGGCGGCACTGGGCCTCAGTTGTCGGAGGCCCAGTTTGGGTTCAGAGCGAGGCGGTCAACGATCGACGCCTTGCTCTGGCTCAAGGGGTGGACGCAGGAGGCGGTCCGGGAGGGGGATAAGGCGTTGGCTGTCTCGCTGGACATTGCCAACGCCTTCAACAGTCTGCCGCACGGAACGATACAGGAGGCGCTCCGTTACCACGGGGTGCCCCTGTATCTGCGGAGGCTGTTGGCGGACTACCTCCAGGACCGCGAAGTCCTGGTGGAGGGACGCGACGGTCTGAGACGCCGTCGCGTCGTCCGCGGGGTTCCGCAGGGGTCGGTGCTGGGACCGCTCCTGTGGAACATCGGCTACGACTGGGTCCTCCGTGGCACGCTGCCCGCAAACATGCGGGTTGCGTGCTACGCGGACGACACCCTGGTCGTAGTCAGGGGGAGGGACCTGAGGGAGACGGTGCGGTTGGCCGAGGTGGGCACGGCCCACGTGATCGACCGCATCCGTTCCCTCGGGCTGGGAGTGGCCCTCTCCAAGACCGAGGCCCTGTTGTTCCACGGGCCTCGGGGGGGACCCCCGCCAGGGACCAGAGTGGTCCTGGACGGAGTCCCGGTCCGGGTTGGGACCCAGATGAAATATCTGGGTCTCATCCTGGACGGACGGTGGACTTTCAGGGCCCACTTTACCCAGCTGGCCCCGAGAGTCCTGGGAGCCGCCGCCGCACTGGGGAGGCTGCTGCCCAACGTGGGCGGCCCGAGCGCCACGTGTCGCCGTCTATACTCCGGAGTGATCCGGAGTATGGCCACCTACGGGGCACCGGTCTGGGTGGACGCCCTCGGTCGCGCGAACATGACCCTGCTGCGACAACCGCAGCGGGTCATTGCGACGAGGGTGATCCGCGGATACCGGACGGTGTCCTGGACGGCAGCATGCGTGCTGGCCGGCGATCCCCCCTGGGCTCTCCAAGCGGAGATCCTCGCCGAAGTGTACCACTTCGTGGCGGCGAGGAGATCCGACGGGGAGCACCTGGAGTGGGATCGGGTGGAGGGCCTACGGCGACAGGCGCGGGCCGCCATGTTGAGGCGGTGGGCGGAGGACCTGGCTCCACCGGTCCCTGGTCAGTGGACGGTGGAGGCCATTCGCCCGGTCCTCCGTGACTGGGTGCGGCGGCGATTCGGGTCGCTGACGTTCCGACTGGTGCAGGTGCTTTCCGGACATGGATGTTTCGGAAAGTACCTGTACCAGATCGCGAGACGGGAGGCGACCCCGGCCTGCCACGAATGTGGTGCGCCGGAGGATACGGCGCACCACACGCTGGAGGTGTGTGCCGCGTGGGGTCCCATGCGACACACACTCTCAGCCACCCTGGGAGGGGACCTCTCGCTGCCGAGCGTGGTCAACGCCATGCTCGACGGCGACAGGGAGTGGCAGGCGATGGTCTCCTTCTGCGAACAGGTGATGTCGCAGAAGGAGGCCGCGGAGAGGGTCAGAGAGGACGACGCCCGCTCTGACCCGATCCGCCGGAGGCGAAGGGGGGGTAGGAGGGGGCGGTTTGCCCGCCTTCTTCGACTTCCCCTGTAGTGGAGCCACCTGGTGGAGAGTCGGGGGACTCTCCGCCGGCTTGCACGGCTCCACTCGTCTGAGGGGTGGTCCTGGTGAGCAGTGACCACCCCTCCTTGGCCGGGGCCTGGACACGGGTTCCAGGCCAACCGCCGGGGCCAGATGGTGAATGCTAACGCGACCCCATCTCGGCCCCACGAAGGCGGGCGACTGCTCATAGTGGGTTTTTAGTGGGTTCGAGTCCCACATACCCCCTTCCACCACCCCCATGGTGGAAGGGAAATGCGAGGGCATTTTCCCACTTAAAAAAAAAAAAAAAAAAAAAAAGGTTGACCAATCTCGTTAACTTTGCCTTGACGCTCGGAACTTTTGGTGACAATTAGCAGGGTCGAGCTAGGCTCCCTCGCGTTGTTGCCAACTGTTGTGGGTTGTTAGCTGTTGCCAACTGTTGTGGGTTGGCGTGAATAATTAGCACGGTCGAGCTAGGCTCCTGTGCGTTGTTCCGCCTTCCCATCTCAGTATGGACGAACGTTCTGTTGTTAGCGGGGGAGGGTCACCCCCCCCCTGTCGTCGGGAGGCTGCTGAAGCCGGTCCGTCTTGCGAGGAAGCATCGCAGACTCCGCAATATGCGTTGCAGGCTGCGAAGCCCCTACGCAGGGCGAACGGGCGCTTCGTGAAAGGCCCTTCTAAGGGCCAGTCCCCGGGGGTTAAATCGGGGTCGGAGTCCGAGTCGTCGGCTGCGCCCAAAAAAGGCCCTCTTCAGGGCCCCTCCGGCACGGAGGAAGGGGCGGAGTCCGACTTCTCGGACATGTCTGTAGAAGAGGCGGCCAGGAAGCGGCCGTATTCCTCGTTCTTCGCGCCGGGGTATTTAGACTCCGACACGGAGACCGAGGGTGCGGCGGCTGCAAAGGTCGCGACGTCGAAGAGAGGAGGGGGCAAGGGGAGAGTTGCCAAAGTTGGGGGTCCGTCGAGGGAGGAGTTTCTCCGCCCTGCGATGGCGGATACCCTCAGCAAACGCTGCTACAGGGGGGCCTCTGAAAAGGCAGCCAGGGCGGACAGCGGCAATGAAGTCGCTTCCCTGGCGGAAAGCGACGCCAGTGCGCTGGACGCGCAATCGCTGAGGGCGCGGGCAGGAGAGAGCCTCTCCAACATCTTGGGGGTCGTGAAGAGGTCGTCGAACCTCAAGGGGGAGCTCGCTGGCCTCTTGAAAACTTCGGCGAGGTGCCTGCGAGAGGTCGTCGACGCCCTCGCCGAGCGGAGCGAGGCCAGGGAGACGCAGATGCTGAGGGCCGACAATGGCCGTCTACGCCTGGAGGTGGAGGCCTGCAAGGCAGAGGTGAAGGCGCTCCGTCGTGGGTTCTCGGAGGCCAAGACGGAGGCCGCCGTCGCCACTTCAGCTGCCGCCGCTGCTGCTGCCTCTGCCTCCGTGGCGATGCAGGCTCCCCCAGGGATGGGGGAAATGCTGGAGGAGCTGAAGCGCTCCTTCTCCCTGACATTCGGGGACATGTTGAGTGCCCGAATGGCGGGAATAGAGGAGCGCCTCTTGCCAGCGCCTGTGGTCCGTCCGCCGCTGAGGGCGGATGCAAAGAGGGCTGCAGCGGATGCCGTACCAACGCCGCCCAGGCCCATGCCGGCAGTTGTCCCTGCTGGTGACAGCTGGGCGACGGTGACGAGGAAAGGGAAGGGGAGGGGGAAATCCTCCGTCCCCTCAGCGGCCCCAGTGCCTGCTCCAGCGGCTGCCCCAGCGGCTGCCCCAGCGCCTGCTCCAGTGGCTGCCCCAGTGGCTGCCCCAGGGCCGAGGAAGCGCGGGAAAAGGGGGAAGAAATCCTCCCCCCCTTCAGCGCCGGTGACTTTTGCCACCGCCGCTGCGGCCCGCTCTGCGCCTGCGGCTGCTGCCGCTGTCAAGGCGGCGCCGAGGCCGATAGCGGCGCTGCCGAGGGCCCCTAACTCCGCGGCGGTCGTGGTGACATTGCGTCCCGCGGCCCAAGAGGCCGGGGTCACCTACAGCGCCGTCCTGCAGCTGGCCCAGGACAAGATCAAACTCCGCGAGATCGGAATTGATCTTGTCCGATTCAGGCAGACGGCCACGGGAGCCAGGATGCTGGAGATTCCCGGCTCCCAAACAGAGGAGAAAGCCGACAGGCTCGCGGAGAAGCTCCGCGAGGTCCTGTCGGAGGTGGCCGTGGTGACCAGGCCCGTCAAAACGACGGACCTGCGCGTCATCGGCCTGGACGACACGGCCACCAAGGAGAAGGTGGCCGCTGCAGTGGCCGAGGCGGGCCGCTGCGACGTCGGGCTCGTGAGGGCTGGAGAGGTGCGCACCGGCCCCGGAGGCACTGGCTCCACCATTGTCTCCTGCCCTGTCACGGCAGCCAAGGTGCTGCTGAAAGAGGGCAGGCTTTTGGTCGGGTGGAGCGTGGCACGGCTGGTGTCGTTGGGGGATCGCCCCATGCGCTGCTTCAAGTGCATGGGGCTGGGGCATACACGCCCCCAGTGCCCTTCCACGTCCGACAGGGGTGACCTGTGCTTCCGGTGTGGAAACACAGGTCACAAGGCGGCCACCTGCGGGCGGGCCGACCCCCACTGCGCTATATGCGCAGAGTCGGGGAGGCCGGCCGGGCACACAATGGGGACGCGAAGTTGCGTTCCCCCCAAGACGAAGGGGAGAACCGCTGGGGTCCGGACCACCCCAGTGACTCCACTGGTCGCTCCCGTGACGGGAGCGAGCCAAGCGACTTGCGAGGAGGTTGAGATGGCTGACTAATATGGATCAAGTCGGCCAACTCAACCTCCTACAGACGAACCTCAACCACTGCGCCAGGGCTCAAGATCTGCTTATGCAGTCCCTGGCGCAGTGGAACGTCGACTTGGCGGTCGCTGCGGAGCCGTACTTTGTCCCCTCTCAGCATGCGTGCTGGGCTGGGGACCTGGATGACTCCGTGGCCATCGTGGGAAGGGCGCATGGCGGTCCCCCCCTCTCGGTAGTAGAGAGAGGTGCGGGGTACGTGGTGGCCAAGTGGGGGGAGTATGTGGCAGTTGGCGCATACTTCTCCCCCAATAGAACCGCTGCGGAGCTGGAGGTCTTTATGGACCTCCTAGCCGCGGCGGTTAGAAGGCAGGTGCCACGTCAGGTCCTCTTTATGGGGGACCTGAACGCCAAGGCCCGGGACTGGGGCAACCCCTCTACCGACACTCGTGGGGAGATTGTCAGGGAGTGGGGGGTTGCCACGGGACTGACCCTCTTGAATAGAGGGTCGGCCCACACGTGCGTGCGACAGCGAGGGGGGTCCGTGGTGGACGTATCGTTCGCCACCCCCGCTGTCGCGGCACGTGTCCAGTCGTGGAGGGTGATGTCGGAGGTGGAGACTCTCTCGGACCATAAATACATATGGTTCGAGATCTCCTCCACCACCGACATCCAAGGGGGGCAAGTGGCGCGAGCGGACTTCCCGCGCTGGGCGATCTCTCGCCTCGACGCCGAGGTGGCGTCCGAGGCGGCGATCGTCCAGTCGTGGTTCGCCGCGCCCACACACCCGGAGGCGGAAGTCGCAGCGAGCCGCTTCCGGGAGGCGGTGACCGCGGTGTGCGACGCCGCCATGCCTAGGAGCAGACGCCTCCCGGGCCGCCGGGAGGTCTATTGGTGGAGCTCGGAGATAGCGGATCTCCGAGCCGCCTGCTCGGCGGCGCGCCGCTCCTACGCTCACCGTAGGAGGCGACGTCACGGGCGGACCGACGGCGAGCTGTCAGCCGAGGAGCTGACAGCCGAGGAGCAGCTGTACAGCTCCTACCGCGAGGCGAAGCGGGAGCTGCAGCTGGCCATCGGTCGGGCCAAGGAGCGGTCCTGGCGCGAGGCCCTGGAGGGCCTCGATAGGGATCCGTGGGGGCGCCCGTATAGAGCGGCCCGGAAGAAATTCCGGGGCCAGGCACCCCCGGTTGCGGAGTCCCTCGAGCCGGAGATCCTGGGCGGGGTGTTGGAGGGGCTTTTCCCCGCCATCGACCCCCACCACACCCCGCCCGCGATGGCGGCGCCCTCCTCGCCGGTCGAGGAGGTGGACCCGGACTCCATCCCACCTGTCTCAGAGGTGGAGATGGAGTTGGCCGTCGGCCGCCTGAGCGGCAAACGGACGGCGCCGGGTCCGGACGGGATCCCGAAGAGGGTCCTGAGGATCGCCCTCAGGGAGATGGGCGATCGGCTTCGGGAGCTGTTCGACGTGTGCATCACGTCCGGACGGTTCCCGAAGCTGTGGAAGGACGGCCGGCTGTGCCTGTTGCGGAAGGAGGGTCGTGCCGTAGACTCGCCTTCCGCATACAGGCCAATAGTGCTGCTCGACGACGCGGGGAAGCTGCTGGAAAGAGTGGTGGCTTCCCGCGTCGTCCGGCACCTAGGCGGCACTGGGCCTCAGTTGTCGGAGGCCCAGTTTGGGTTCAGAGCGAGGCGGTCAACGATTGACGCCTTGCTCTGGCTCAAGGGGTGGACGCAGGAGGCGGTCCGGGAGGGGGATAAGGCGTTGGCTGTCTCGCTGGACATTGCCAACGCCTTCAACAGTCTGCCGCACGGAACGATACAGGAGGCGCTCCGTTACCACGGGGTGCCCCTGTATCTGCGGAGGCTGTTGGCGGACTACCTCCAGGACCGCGAAGTCCTGGTGGAGGGACGCGATGGTCTGAGACGCCGTCGCGTCGTCCGCGGGGTTCCACAGGGGTCGGTGCTGGGACCGCTCCTGTGGAACATCGGCTACGACTGGGTCCTCCGTGGCACGCTGCCCGCCAACATGCGGGTTGCGTGCTACGCGGACGACACCCTGGTCGTAGTCAGGGGGAGGGACCTGAGGGAGACGGTGCGGTTGGCCGAGGTGGGCACGGCCCACGTGATCGACCGCATCCGCTCCCTCGGGCTGGGAGTGGCCCTCTCCAAGACCGAGGCCCTGTTGTTCCACGGGCCTCGGGGGGGACCCCCGCCAGGGACCAGAGTGGTCCTGGACGGAGTCCCGGTCCGGGTTGGGACCCAGATGAAATATCTGGGTCTGATCCTGGACGGACGGTGGACTTTCAGGGCCCACTTTACCCAGCTGGCCCCGAGAGTCCTGGGAGCCGCCGCCGCACTGGGGAGGCTGCTGCCCAACGTGGGCGGCCCGAGCGCCACGTGTCGCCGTCTATACTCCGGAGTAATCCGGAGTATGGCCACCTACGGGGCACCGGTCTGGGTGGATGCCCTCGGTCGCAGTAACATGACCCTGCTGCGACAACCGCAGCGGGTCATTGCGACGAGGGTGATCCGCGGGTACCGGACGGTGTCCTGGACGGCAGCATGCATGCTGGCCGGCGATCCCCCCTGGGCTCTCCAAGCGGAGATCCTCGCCGAAGTGTACCACTTCGTGGCGGCGAGGAGATCCGACGGGGAGCACCTGGAGTGGGATCGGGTGGAGGGCCTACGGCGACAGGCGCGGGCCGCCATGTTGAGGCGGTGGGCGGAGGACCTGGCCCCACCGGTCCCTGGTCAGTGGACGGTGGAGGCCATTCGCCCGGTCCTCCGTGACTGGGTGCGGCGGCGATTCGGGTCGCTGACGTTCCGACTGGTGCAGGTGCTTTCCGGACATGGATGTTTCGGAAAGTACCTGCACCAGATCGCGAGACGGGAGGCGACCCCGGCCTGCCACGAATGTGGTGCGCCGGAGGATACGGCGCACCACACGCTGGAGGTGTGTGCCGCGTGGGGTCCCATGCGACACACACTTTCAGCCACCCTGGGAGGGGACCTCTCGCTGCCGAGCGTGGTCAACGCCATGCTCGACGGCGACAGGGAGTGGCAGGCGATGGTCTCCTTCTGCGAACAGGTGATGTCGCAGAAGGAGGCCGCGGAGAGGGTCAGAGAGGACGATGCCCGCTCTGACCCGATCCGCCGGAGGCGAAGGGGGGTAGGAGGGGGCGGTTTGCCCGCCTTCTTCGACTTCCCCTGTAGTGGAGCCACCTGGTGGAGAGTCGGGGGACTCTCCGCCGGCTTGCACGGCTCCACTCGTCTGAGGGGTGGTCCTGGTGAGCAGTGACCACCCCTCCTTGGCCGGGGCCTGGACACGGGTTCCAGGCCAACCGCCGGGGCCAGATGGTGAATGCTAACGCGACCCCATCTCGGCCCCACGAAGGCGGGCGACTGCTCATAGTGGGTTTTTAGTGGGTTCGAGTCCCACATACCCCCTTCCACCACCCCCATGGTGGAAGGGAAATGCGAGGGCATTTTCCCACTTAAAAAAAAAAAAAAAAAAAGGTTAGGTTAGGTTAGGTTGGATCTGCGCGTCATCGGCCTGGACTGCGCGTCATCGGCCTGGACGACACGGCCACCAAGGAGAAGGTGGCCGCTGCAGTGGCCGAGGCGGGCCGCTGCGACGTCGGGCTCGTGAGGGCTGGAGAGGTGCGCACCGGCCCCGGAGGCACTGGCTCCACCATTGTCTCCTGCCCTGTCTCGGCAGCCAAGGTGCTGCTGAAGGAGGGCAGGCTTTTGGTCGGGTGGAGCGTGGCACGGCTGGTGTCGTTGGGGGATCGCCCCATGCGCTGTTTCAAGTGCATGGGGCTGGGGCATACACGCCCCCAGTGCCCTTCCACGTCCGACAGGGGTGACCTGTGCTTCCGGTGTGGAAACACAGGTCACAAGGCGGCCACCTGCGGGCGGGCCGACCCCCACTGCGCTATATGCGCAGAGTCGGGGAGGCCGGCCGGGCACACAATGGGGACGCGAAGCTGTGTTCCCCCCAAAACGAAGGGGAGAACCGCTGGGGTCCGGACCACCCCAGTGACTCCACTGGTCGCTCCCGTGACGGGAGCGAGCCAAGCGACTTGCGAGGAGGTTGAGATGGCTGACTAACATGGATCAAGTCGGCCAACTCAACCTCCTCCAGACGAACCTCAACCACTGCGCCAGGAAGAGAGAAAGACTTTGGAAGAGATGGAAAGAGTAAGGTGACCGGAGAGGCGGAGCGTCTGATACATCATCTGCAGATTAGCTCCGATAATTATCATGTATGTTGGGAAATTTTAAACCACCGCTATGAGAACAAGAATCTTATTTTTACGTCTCATGTCAACATACTTCTTGGGGTCCCAAGCATGACACAACAGTCGATGCCGACGATAAAAAAGTTGCATGATGTGACGAAAGAAACCCTTCATGCAGTTAAGAACTTGGGCGTCGACGTCGATTCGTGGGATCCACTTTTAGTTCATCTTTTAGCACAAAAATTGGATAACGAGACCTTCAAAGAGTATGTAGAGTCTGTGAAAATGCCCAGAGAGCTGCCCTCTTTACAGGAGTTCCTGGCATTCCTAGAGATGAAATTTACAGCTTTGGAGGTATCCCGTCGCAAGCAAGAGCCGGTCGCTAACCAAAAAGCTACGCCTCAATCGTCAAAATCAAATTACCATTACCATAAGAAAAGTTTTCAACAAAACCATTTAGTGAGCAAAGAAAGCTCAAGGCCTAGTTCAAACGCATTTTACGTATCTAGGTCTCCAACCTGCGGAGTGTGCAATGCTGAGCATGGATTATGGCAGTGCCCTGATTTTCACAAGATGACTAATGAGCAAAAATTAAATACAATCAAGCATTTAGATTATTGTAAAATTTGCATGTGTCATCACAAAAAACCGTGTCAATCGTCCAAACGGTGCCGGATTTGTTTAGGTCCACACAACAGTTTTTTACACGATGCCCTAGTTAATCAAGGTCCATCTCCGTCAGCAAGATCGAAGACGAACACGAGTGGCAAGGAAATGGTGTCAAGAACAACCAACGTGTCTTGGGATGAATCTTCTGAAATACTTCTCGCCACTGCCATAGTTAAAGTCATAGGGGTTGATGGCAGTCAGCATGAGATGAGAGCTCTAGTCGACCAAGGATCTCAAGTATCCTTGATCAGCGAAAAAGCGGCGCAAGTCCTAGGGTTGAAGAGAAACAGTTTTAAAGGTCAAATATTCGGTCTAGGACAGAAGCAAAATAACGCAAAGGGCACACTAGAATTATCGATCCAATCCTGCCACAGTGATTATTCCCTGAACATCAACGCTATCATCGTAAATAATTTGATGAAACAGCTACCAAGTAATTCGTTTATCATGCCGGAATCATGGCATCATATCCAGGGTATAAAATTGGCCGATCCAAAGTTCAATGTAAGCAGACCAGTAGATTTACTCTTCGGGGCCGATATATACAGCAAGATTATGTTAGGCGGCATTCTACGAGGAGATAAAGATGATCAACCATTGGCCCAACAGACACTATTAGGATGGCTGCTCTGTGGGTCCACAAAACCACAATACCATTGTAATGTCGTTCTCAATCACACTGAAGATTTATTGAAATATTGGGAAAATGAGGATATAAATCAACAGGTAGAGATGTCAAACGACGACCACGAGTGCCTACAGTATTTTTTAGAAACCACTAAGAGGGTTGAAGGAGGAAAATATGAAGTCCGACTACCATTTAAGCCCTCCATGAAAGAAAAGCTAGGTGTTACTAAGCCGCAAGCTTTGGCTCAATTCCGTAGTATGGAGAGAAAGCTAGAGAAGTGCGCTGAGTTAAAAGTGGATTACCAAAAATTCATGGATGAGTACATCAACCTGAACCACATGAAACCATTAACCAATAACCAGGTGGCTGGGTACTACTTGCCTCATCATGCAGTCACACGAACAGAGTCCACCACCACCAAACTGAGGGTTGTGTTCAACGCATCCGCTAAATCCTCTTCGGGCTACAGTCTTAATGATGTAATGTACAGGGGTCCAAATATACAAAAGGATCTTCAGGAACTTATCCTAAGATGGAGGCAATTTAAATACGTATACACTGCTGACATCGAAAAAATGTACCGCATGATAAGAGTCCACGAAGATGATCAGGACTATCAAAAAATAATAAGGGAAGAGCACGACCAGCTGATGCAAGTGTTCAGCGAAAGTTGCCTGGTTGAAATAGCAGAAATGGGAATCCAGTGGCATTTCAATGTGCCTAGCTGGCCAAGTGCAGCCGGTCTGTGGGAACGAGCTGTTAGATCACTTAAGGGGCATCTTAGGAGGGTTGTAGGGCAGCAGAAACTAACCTTCGAGGAGTATACCACATTGTTGGCTAGGATAGAAGCATGCCTCAACTCTCGCCCTCTATGTGCCTTGACAGAAGAACCGGACGACCTAGATTTTCTTACGCCAGCACACTTTCTATCAGGAAAACCAGGGACAGTGCTCATAGAAACAGAAAACGATGCCCGAACCAGATGGCATCTGATAAAGAAGTTGTTTCAAGATCTTTGGAAGAGATGGAAGGCTGAGTACTTAGTGCAGCTATCATCCAGAAATAAGTGGCGCAAACCACAGAAAAACATTAGTATCGGTGACTTGGTTGTGATCCATGACGACAATCTACCTCCAGGAAAGTGGGCTCTTGGTCGGGTTATAGACACGCACCCGGGGGATGAAGGTTTAGTCAGGGCTGTTTCGCTAAAAACAAAAAACGGGGTCATGAAACGGCCGATTGTGAAACTTTCTGTGTTGCCTCTTAACAACAATGACCAAAACCAGAATCAAAACCAGAACCAAAACCAGAACCAAAACCAGAACCAAAACGTAAAAGTATAGCAAGATCCACAATGACGACCATCGCAACCACGCTTCTGTGTCTCACCTTGCTATTCACACCAGCTCAAAGTCTGCACGAAATAAAACAAATATCAACCAACCAAACTTTATATTTCGATCCTATATCAAAGTTACATCTAATCAGAGATAAATGGTCCATAGTTGTATACTACGATATGGGACCATACTGGGGAGGCATAAAAACATACAAGCAAATGATGAATTATACAGAAAAACTATGCCAAGTGATTGAAAAAACATCGCAGTGTAATAATATCCTCCAGCAGGCGAACCATGATTTCCAAGAAATGACTTACTACAACGAACTTTTGCTGACACAGCGTTTCAGCGTCCACGCTAGACGGCGGCGGCGTCGCGACACGGCCCAGACAGCGAGGCGCCTCCCGCGGGGAATTATTAATGCTGTTGGCTATCTAGCGAATGATTTGTTTGGAGTTTTAGACTCACGCTTTGCGGAGCAGTATATCAAGGATATTGATATCTTAAAAACTAATGAAAAGCATCTGTCAAACCTGTGGAAAAATCAGACCTCCATAATTGAAGCGGAGTTTAATCTAATGAAGAAGATGGAGACAACTGTAGCGCAACAAAATCAAGAAGCAAACAGAAAACTTCTGGTCTTCCAAAACAATGCCAATGTCGTTCAACGTGAAATTCAAAACATATCGTACATTCAAGACTTCACGTTGTCAGCAATGGCCGCCAATAATCTTCTTCTCGCGCTCAAACGACTACAAGATACTCTGCTGGACACCATCGCTGATATCTATCACGGGCAAATAAGCTTGCATCTGCTAACACCAGCACAACTCAAACGCGAGTTACAAACAATATACGGCAAGATGCCAAGCGAACTCACACTACCAATAAGCGATATAGATACAGATTTTCCCTATATCTACAAAACATTGAAGGTCAAGGCTAGGGCTACCAAAAGGTACGTACTTATCGAAGTCACCTTCCCGCTTATAGGTAGAGAAAGCTTTCAATTATACAAGCTGCTACCTATACCCCAACAAACAAATACCAACATGATCAGAATAATACCAGCATCTGAATACGTAGCGGTAAATCTGCAAAAAGATTCATATTTTTACGTCGCTCCAAACGAGATACTAGGGTGCTTACAGCATGAATCCGCATATCTTTGTCAGCTGGCAAAACCTATCTTTACCATTAAAAATGACGAAAGTTTTTGTGTAATGGACAAATCGAGCAATAAGTGCACAGTAGAGGAACTGACCTGCACCAACATATGGGCAGAGTTACACTTGCACCAGCACTTATTCTTTTGTTGCGATAAATGCACAATCAAAATAATATGTGGGGATCAAATTACACTACAGCAGCTAGAACGAAGTGGGGTCATTGCCACAAGTGAAGATTGCTTAATCAAGGGCAATGATTTCTTGTTATACTCGATCCGCCACCACTCATACCAGAAAACCCTTACACCATCCATCTTCATGCCCGAACTGGATCAGATAAATCATATTATCAACGTGAAAATCCCCAATGACACATCAACCAAAGTAAGCGAGGGATTAAACATATCAATGGCCAGTTTAGGAAGCGCCATAGAAAAGCTGAAACAGAGCAACGCAGATATAGAAGACATATCCGCTCATGACATCCACCACTACGCACTCGGCTATCTAACGCTAGCGGGGGTAATGTGCATGGGTGCAGCCTGGATATGGAGGAGCGGTCGGTGCCGTCGGCAACGGGTTCCTGCCTACGAGCATCGCGGCGAGGGTCACCGCCGACAGGAGTCTGCGGCGACCCCGCCGTCTCCAAGACCCCGGCGTCGAAGCGAATGTCCCCAACGACAGGAGGCTGTCGGGACAACCGCGCCGCCGGGGCCCACCAGTGCCCACAGTGAAGTGTTAAGTGCAAGTGAACTTAACCATAAAAGTGAGTGTTCGCTTCACAATTATGCCAATCGTTGGCCTAGTGTAGGTTATAGTGCAAGAAAACAAGGCAAAATGGACACGGACATGGACCACAATAATGACGGTTTTACTTTAGAGGAGATAAGTCATAACTAATTAGTAACATAGGCATAAAAAGACTTTAATTTTATTTCATAACCATATTGTTTATTCATAATGTCTGTGTTTTATAAGTTATGTTAAGGTTGAACTGTTATACCATAAATTTAAGATATATTGCTATATGCGCAGAGTCGGGGAGGCCGGCCGGGCACACAATGGGGACGCGAAGCTGTGTTCCCCCCAAAACGAAGGGGAGAACCGCTGGGGTCCGGACCACCCCAGTGACTCCACTGGTCGCTCCCGTGACGGGAGCGAGCCAAGCGACTTGCGAGGAGGTTGAGATGGCTGACTAACATGGATCAAGTCGGCCAACTCAACCTCCTCCAGACGAACCTCAACCACTGCGCCAGGGCTCAAGATCTGCTTATGCAGTCCCTGGCGCAGTGGAACGTCGACTTGGCGGTCGCTGCGGAGCCGTACTTTGTCCCCTCTCAGCATGCGTGCTGGGCTGGGGACCTGGACGACTCCGTGGCCATCGTGGGAAGGGCGCATGGCGGTCCCCCCCTCTCGGTAGTAGAGAGAGGTGCGGGGTACGTGGTGGCCAAGTGGGGGGAGTATGCGGCAGTGGGCGCATACTTCTCCCCCAATAGAACCGCTGCAGAGCTGGAGGTCTTTATGGACCTCCTAGCAGCGGCGGTTAGAAGGCAGGTGCCACGTCAGGTCCTCTTTATGGGGGACCTGAACGCCAAGGCCCGGGACTGGGGCAACCCCTCTACAGACTCTCGTGGGGAGATTGTCAGGGAGTGGGGGGTTGCCACGGGACTGACCCTCTTGAATAGAGGGTCGGCCCACACGTGCGTGCGACAGCGAGGGGGGTCCGTGGTGGACGTATCGTTCGCCACCCCCGCTGTCGCAGCACGTGTCCAGTCGTGGAGGGTGATGTCGGAGGTGGAGACTCTCTCGGACCATAAATACATATGGTTCGAGATCTCCTCCACCTCCGACATCCAAGGGGGGCAAGTGGCGCGAGCGGACTTCCCGCGCTGGACGATCTCTCGCCTCGACGCCGAGGTGGCGTCCGAGGCGGCGATCGTCCAGTCGTGGTTCGCCGCGCCCACACACCCGGAGGCGGAAGTCGCAGCGAGCCGCTTCCGGGAGGCGGTGACCGCGGTGTGCGACGCCGCCATGCCGAGGTGCAGACGCCTCCCGGGCCGCCGGGAGGTCTATTGGTGGAGCTCGGAGATAGCGGATCTCCGAGCCGCCTGCTCGGCGGCGCGCCGCTCCTACGCACACCGTAGGAGGCGGCGCCACGGGCGGACCGACGGCGAGCTGTCAGCCGAGGAGCTGACAGCCGAGTCGCAGCTGTACAGCTCCTACCGCGAGGCGAAGCGGGAGCTGCAGCTGGCCATCGGTCGGGCCAAGGAGCGGTCCTGGCGCGAGGCCCTGGAGGGCCTCGATAGGGATCCGTGGGGGCGCCCGTACAGAGCGGCCCGGAAGAAATTCCGGGGCCAGGCACCCCCGGTTGCGGAGTCCCTCGAGCCGGAGATCCTGGGCGGGGTGTTGGAGGGGCTTTTCCCCGCCATCGACCAGCGATGGCGGGGAGCGGAGGAGCGGTAGGAGGGGGCGGTTTGCCCGCCTTCTTCGACTTCCCCTGTAGTGGAGCCACCTGGTGGAGAGTCGGGGGACTCTCCGCCGGCTTGCACGGCTCCACTCGTCTGAGGGGTGGTCCTGGTGAGCAGTGACCACCCCTCCTTGGCCGGGGCCTGGACATGGGTTCCAGGCCAACCGCCGGGGCCAGATGGTGAATGCTAACGCGACCCCATCTCGGCCCCACGAAGGCGGGCGACTGCTCATAGTGGGTTTTTAGTGGGTTCGAGTCCCACATACCCCCTTCCACCACCCCCATGGTGGAAGGGAAATGCGAGGGCATTTTCCCACTTAAAAAAAAAAAAAAAAAAAAAAAAAAAGGGTTAGGTTGGATCCTCGTTCGGATTTTTGTTTGGTCCTTGCCACAATTTTCGCTCTGAGGCACCAATCTCTCTAACTTTTCCTTGACGCTCGGAACTTTTGGTGACAATTAGCAGGGTCGAGCTAGGCTCCCTCGCGTTGTTGCCAACTGTTGTGGGTTGTTAGTTGTTGCCAACTGTTGTGGGTTGGCGTGAATAATTAGCACGGTCGAGCTAGGCTCCTGTGCGTTGTTCCGCCTTCCCATATCAGGATGGACGAGCGGCCTGTCGTAAACGGGGGAGGGTCACCCCCCCCTGTCGTCGGGAAGCTGCTGAAGCCGGTCCGTCATGCGTGGAGACATCGCAGACTCCGCATTATGCGTCGCAGGCTGCGAAGCCACTACGCAAGGCGAACGGGCGCTTTGTAAAAGGCCCTTCTAAGGGCCAGTCCACGGGGGTTAAATCGGGGTCGGAGTCCGAGTCATCGGCTGCGCCCAAAAAACGCCCTCTTCAGGGCCCCTCCGGCACGGAGGAAGGGATGGAGTCCGACTTCTCGGACATGTCTGTTGAAGAGGCGGCCAGGAAGCGGCCGTATTCCTCGTTCTTCGCGCCGGGGTATTTAGACTCCGACACGGAGACCGAGGGTGCGGCGGCTGCAAAGGTCGCAACGTCGAAGAGAGGAGGGGGCAAGGGGAGAGTTGCCAAAGTTGGGGGTCCGTCGAGGGAGGAGTTTCTCCGCCCTGCGATGGCGGAAACCCTCAGCAAACGGTGCTACAGGGGGGCCTCTGAAAAGGCAGCCAGGGCGGACAGCGGCAACGAAGTCGCTTCCCTGGCGGAAAGCGACGCCAGTGCGCTGGACGCGCAATCGCTGAGGGCGCGGGCAGGAGAGAGCCTCTCCAACATCCTGGGGGTAGTGAAGAGGTCGTCGAACCTAAAGGGGGAGCTCGCTGGCCTCTTGAAAACTTCGGCAAGGTGCTTGCGAGAGGTCGTCGACGCCCTCGCCGAGCGGAGCGAGGCCAGGGAGACGCAGATGCTGAGGGCCGACAATGGCCGTCTACGCCTGGAGGTGGAGGCCTGCAAGGCGGAAGTGAAGGCGCTCCGTCGTGGGTTCTCGGAGGCCAAGACGGAGGCCGCCGTCGCCACTTCAGCTGCCGCCGCTGCTGCTGCATCTGCCTCCGTGGCGATGCAGGCTCCCCCAGGGATGGGGGAGATGCTGGAGGAGCTGAAGCGCTCCTTCTCCCTGACTTTCGGGGATATGTTAAGTGCCCGAATGGCGGGAATAGAGGAGCGCCTCTTGCCAGCGCCTGTTGTACGTCCGCCGCTGAGGGCGGACGCAAAGAGGGCTGCAGTGGATGCCGTACCACCGCCGCCGCCCAGGCCCATACCGGCAGTTGTCCCTACTGGTGACAGCTGGGCGACGGTGACGAGGAAAGGGAAGGGGAGGGGGAAATCCTCCGTCCCCTCAGCGGCTACCCCAGTGCCTGCTTCAGCGGCTGCCCCAGCTACTGCCCCAGCGCCTGCTCAAGTAGCTGCCCCAGTGGCTGCCCCAGGGCCGAGGAAGCGCGGGAAAAGGGGGAAGAAATCCTCCCCCCCTTCAGCGCCGGTGACTTTTGCCGCCGCCGCTGCGGCCCGCTCTGCGCCTGCGGCTGCTGCCGCTGTCAAGGCGGCGCCGAGGCCGATGGCGGCGCTACCGAGGGCCCCTAACTCCGCGGCGGTCGTGGTGACATTGCGTCCCGCGGCCCAGGAGGCCGGAGTCACCTACAGCGCCGTCCTGCAGCTGGCCCAGGACAAGATCAAACTCCGCGAGATCGGAATTGATCTTGTCCGATTCAGGCAGACGGCCACGGGAGCCAGGATGCTGGAGATTCCCGGCTCCCAAACAGAGGAGAAAGCCGACAGGCTCGCGGAGAAGCTCCGCGAGGTCCTGTCGGAGGTGGCCGTGGTGACCAGGCCCGTCAAAACGACGGACCTACGCGTCATCGGCCTGGACGACACGGCCACCAAGGAGAAGGTGGCCGCTGCAGTGGCCGAGGCGGGCCGCTGCGACGTCGGGCTCGTGAGGGCTGGAGAGGTGCGCACCGGCCCCGGAGGCACTGGCTCCACCATTGTCTCCTGCCCTGTCACGGCGGCCAAGGTGCTGCTGAAAGAGGGCAGGCTTTTGGTCGGGTGGAGCGTGGCACGGCTGGTGTCGTTGGGGGATCGCCCCATGCGCTGTTTCAAGTGCATGGGGCTGGGGCATACACGCCCCCAGTGCCCTTCGACGTCCGACAGGGGTGACCTGTGCTTCCGGTGTGGAAACACAGGTCACAAGGCGGCCACCTGCGGGCGGGCCGACCCCCACTGCGCTATATGCGCAGAGTCGGGGAGGCCGGCCGGGCACACAATGGGGACGCGAAGTTGCGTTCCCCCCAAGACGAAGGGGAGAACCGCTGGGGTCCGGACCACCCCAGTGACTCCACTGGTCGCTCCCGTGACGGGAGCGAGCCAAGCGACTTGCGAGGAGGTTGAGATGGCTGACTAATATGGATCAAGTCGGCCAACTCAACCTCCTACAGACGAACCTCAACCACTGCGCCAGGGCTCAAGATCTGCTTATGCAGTCCCTGGCGCAGTGGAACGTCGACTTGGCGGTCGCTGCGGAGCCGTACTTTGTCCCCTCTCAGCATGCTTGCTGGGCTGGGGACCTGGACGACTCCGTGGCCATCGTGGGAAGGGCGCATGGCGGTCCCCCCCTCTCGGTAGTAGAGAGAGGTGCGGGGTACGAGGCGACGTCACGGGCGGACCGACGGCGAGCTGTCAGCCGAGGAGCTGACAGCCGAGGAGCAGCTGTACAGCTCCTACCGCGAGGCGAAGCGGGAGCTGCAGCTGGCCATCGGTCGGGCCAAGGAGCGGTCCTGGCGCGAGGCCCTGGAGGGCCTCGATAGGGATCCGTGGGGGCGCCCGTACAGAGCGGCCCGGAAGAAATTCCGGGGCCAGGCACCCCCGGTTGCGGAGTCCCTGGAGCCGGAGATCCTGGGCGGGGTGTTGGAGGGGCTTTTCCCCGCCATCGACCCCCACCACACCCCGCCCGCGATGGCGGCGCCCTCCTCGCCGGTCGAGGAGGTGGACCCGGACTCCATCCCACCTGTCTCAGAGGTGGAGATGGAGTTGGCCGTCGGCCGCCTGAGCGGCAAACGGACGGCGCCGGGTCCGGACGGGATCCCGAAGAGGGTCCTGAGGATCGCCCTCAGGGAGATGGGCGATCGGCTTCGGGAGCTGTTCGACGTGTGCATCACGTCCGGACGGTTCCCGAAGCTGTGGAAGGACGGCCGGCTGTGCCTGTTGCGGAAGGAGGGTCGTGCCGCAGACTCGCCTTCCGCATACAGGCCAATAGTGCTGCTCGACGACGCGGGGAAGCTGCTGGAAAGAGTGGTGGCTTCCCGCGTCGTCCGGCACCTAGGCGGCACTGGGCCTCAGTTGTCGGAGGCCCAGTTTGGGTTCAGAGCGAGGCGGTCAACGATTGACGCCTTGCTCTGGCTCAAGGGGTGGACGCAGGAGGCGGTCCGGGAGGGGGATAAGGCGTTGGCTGTCTCGCTGGACATTGCCAACGCCTTCAACAGTCTGCCGCACGGAACGATACAGGAGGCGCTCCGTTACCACGGGGTGCCCCTGTATCTGCGGAGGCTGTTGGCGGACTACCTCCAGGACCGCGAAGTCCTGGTGGAGGGACGCGACGGTCTGAGACGCCGTCGCGTCGTCCGCGGGGTTCCGCAGGGGTCGGTGCTGGGACCGCTCCTGTGGAACATCGGCTACGACTGGGTCCTCCGTGGCACGCTGCCCGCCAACATGCGGGTTGCGTGCTACGCGGACGACACCCTGGTCGTAGTCAGGGGGAGGGACCTGAGGGAGACGGTGCGGTTGGCCGAGGTGGGCACGGCCCACGTGATCGACCGCATCCGCTCCCTCGGGCTGGGAGTGGCCCTCTCCAAGACCGAGGCCCTGTTGTTCCACGGGCCTCGGGGGGGACCCCCGCCAGGGACCAGAGTGGTCCTGGACGGAGTCCCGGTCCGGGTTGGGACCCAGATGAAATATCTGGGTCTCATCCTGGACGGACGGTGGACTTTCGGGGCCCACTTTACCCAGCTGGCCCCGAGAGTCCTGGGAGCCGCCGCCGCACTGGGGAGGCTGCTGCCCAACGTGGGCGGCCCGAGCGCCACGTGTCGCCGTTTATACTCCGGAGTAATCCGGAGTATGGCCACCTACGGGGCACCGGTCTGGGTGGATGCCCTCGGTCGCAGTAACATGACCCTGCTGCGACAACCGCAGCGGGTCATTGCGACGAGGGTGATCCGCGGGTACCGGACGGTGTCCTGGACGGCAGCATGCGTGCTGGCCGGCGATCCCCCCTGGGCTCTCCAAGCGGAGATCCTCGCCGAAGTTTACCACACCTGGAGTGGGATCGGGTGGAGGGCCTACGGCGACAGGCGCGGGCCGCCATGTTGAGGCGGTGGGCGGAGGACCTGGCTCCACCGGTCCCTGGTCAGTGGACGGTGGAGGCCATTCGCCCGGTCCTCCGTGACTGGGTGCGGCGGCGATTCGGGTCGCTTACGTTCCGACTGGTGCAGGTGCTTTCCGGACATGGATGTTTCGGAAAGTACCTGTACCAGATCGCGAGACGGGAGGCGACCCCGGCCTGCCACGAATGTGGTGCGCCGGAGGATACGGCGCACCACACGCTGGAGGTGTGTGCCGCGTGGGGTCCCATGCGACACACACTTTCAGCCACCCTGGGAGGGGACCTCTCGCTGCCGAGCGTGGTCAACGCCATGCTCGACGGCGACAGGGAGTGGCAGGCGATGGTCTCCTTCTGCGAACAGGTGATGTCGCAGAAGGAGGCCGCGGAGAGGGTCAGAGAGGACGATGCCCGCTCTGACCCGATCCGCCGGAGGCGAAGGGGGGGTAGGAGGGGGCGGTTTGCCCGCCTTCTTCGACTTCCCCTGTAGTGGAGCCACCTGGTGGAGAGTCGGGGGACTCTCCGCCGGCTTGCACGGCTCCACTCGTCTGAGGGGTGGTCCTGGTGAGCAGTGACCACCCCTCCTTGGCCGGGGCCTGGACATGGGTTCCAGGCCAACCGCCGGGGCCAGATGGTGAATGCTAACGCGACCCCATCTCGGCCCCACGAAGGCGGGCGACTGCTCATAGTGGGTTTTTAGTGGGTTCGAGTCCCACATACCCCCTTCCACCACCCCCATGGTGGAAGGGAAATGCGAGGGCATTTTCCCACTTAAAAAAAAAAAAAAAAAAAAGGTTAGGTTAGGTTAGGTTAGGTTAGGTTAGGTTAGGTTAGGTTAGGTTAGGTTAGGTTAGGTTAGGTTAGGTTAGGTTAGGTTAGGTTAGGTTAGGTTAGGTTAGGTTAGGTTAGGTTAGGTTAGGTTGGGGTACTGGGTCGGATAACCTCCTCGTGGTGTACCCTGGGTGCCGTCGATCACTTCCCACTTGTGGGGACTTATCGACGGCAGCTAATAATCCGACGCGAGGGTGTCCTCTGCGTGTCCCTGTGTTAGTAGCATAGGGCACAGCAGATGGACAGGCGGGCTCGCGAAGAGCTTCCGCGGGGCTGGGAGTCCAATGTGGGCTCAGCGGACCTATGGGTCGTGGGATGGCCGGCCTTCAAGGCCGGCGGCGCGGCGGGGAGGGTCAACCCGGCCACCCTGTCGGGCACGAAATGGAAAGGCGACAGTATGTCGCAGCGGACCTTTGGGTCGAAGGATGACTGGCCTTCAAGGCTGGTGGCGCGGCAGGGAGGGTCAACTCGGCCACCCTGTCGGGCACAAAATGAAATGGCGGCATCGAGTCGCAGCGGACCTTCAGGTCGGAGGATGATCGGCCTTCAAGGCTGGTGGCGCGGCAGGGAGGGTCAATTCGGCCACCCTGTCGGGCACAAGTTTAAATGGCGGCATTGAGTCGCAGCGGACCTTCGGGTCGTAGGATGGCTGGCCTGCAAGGCTAGTGGCGCGGCAGGGAGGGTCAACCCGGCCACCCTGTCGGGCATAATGCGTCTCCGAATCCCGTTGTTCGGTGCCTGCACATGGGATGCATGACCGGGGGGAACCCGGTAGCAAGGGCACCAAAGGGGAGCTCACCCCTCAAAAAAGCAAAAAACAAACATGAAAATGGCGACTTCTGGAACGAATCCTCAGGTGGGTGTCAGCCAAGCTGACGAATCCCACGGTGCTACGGCGCCCAGCCCCATCGTATCTGAGGGGGGCAAGAACCGCCTCGTGGGCTCCGGCCCACGTAACAACGACTTATGCAATGACCCGGACCTTGATTTGACTCTGAATGATGACCTTGGCATGAAAAAGGACAATGTGGAGGTGGAGGCTTTTGGTGTTCCCCCGAGTGGAACTCTGCTAGCCCTAGAACTTCGGATCCCCACTCCGAACTTGTCGGAATCGGAATCTGACACCATGAGCTGGGAGACGGTTTCGTCTCCGGGAGGCGGCTCCGAGAGGAGAATGCGCAAGCGGCGCAGAAACGGTGAAAAGGAGGAGGACACGGGTGACTCATCACCGTCACCCAAGGTGTCAACCCCTCGGCGAGGAAGAGGGCGCCCGCCTACAACAGGCGAATACGTTGGCCTGGCGAAAGCCAAGGCCGAACTCAACCGGGCGCGAGAAGAGGAGATGCGACTCACAGCCGAAAAGGAGCTCCAAGATGAGCTCAAACAGAAGAGGACTGAGTTAATGAAGGCGCCATCGCCATCGGTGCCCACGGTGTCCCATTCTCAGCTGGGCGGTTGCGACGTTGGCCAGCTGGAGGCAATGTTGCTGGGCTCGGTGGACACCATCCTTGCGGTGGCTACAAAGTCCAAGAACCTAAAAGGCACAAGCGTAAAGGCCCTGAAAGATGCTGCGACCACCATAAAGGCATCGTTTCAGGAAACACGGGCCCGATCGATGCCCGAGGAGATGGCTCTTCTTGTAAAGGCCAATGAGCGGCTTTCGTCGGAGCTGAAGGAACTCCGGCGAGAGATAGAGCAGATGAGGGCGATCCAAGCTCGTCCCGCTCCGACTTCGGTACCTGCTCGGGCCCCGGCCTCGGCTCAAACCCCCTGCACAGAGGAGGTAGTGCAGCAAATCATGGTGCAAGTCGGCACCAAGATAAATGCCATGTTTGCTGGGATTCAGGATAGGCTGCTTCCCGAGCGGACCCTGAGGCCTCCATTGGCCGCAGATCGGCGAAGGGAGGCCGAGGCTGGTATCACAGCAGACCCCAAACGAAAGGGTCCTCCAAGCGCTACCCCAGTGCAGGTGCCCAGGACAAAAGGTGCTCCAACAGCTACGGCCGCCCCTGTCCCCGCTGGCGCCATGGCTCCTCCGGCTGAAGCCTGGAACGTGGTGACGAGGCGAAGAAAAGCTGGGAGACGAGAGACCGTGCCGGTGTCGGCAGATTCAAGACTCGCGGAGAAGAGGTCTGCCCCTCCGGCCCGAGCCCCTCCACCCCCGAAGGCGAAGGCGAAGGCGAAGTCACAGCCCCCTAAACCAGGTGTGGCTAAACTCCGCCCCCCGAAGACCGCAGCGGTGGTGATCACTCTGCAACCGGGGGCGGCGGAGAAAGGAGTCACATATGCCAAGGTGCTGGAGGCGGCCAAGGCTAACATCAAGCTTGGCGAGCTGGGAGTACCACCGCTGAAGATCAGAACAGCGGCCACCGGGGCTCGAGTACTAGAGATCTCCGGCGAGGATAATGCCGCCAAAGCGGATCTCCTTGCTGGCAAAATAAGGGCGGTGCTCGGGGACGATGAGAGCGTGCGAGTCTCAAGGCCGACTGCAACCACCGACCTTCGGGTCAGCGGCCTGGACGATTCCGTCCTTCCGGAGGAGCTGGCGGAAGCCCTAGCCAGGGTAGGCGAGTGCCCTGTGTCAACGATATCCGTTGGCACAATACGCCGGGGCCAAGCGGGGATGGGCACGGTGTTTGTGCGCTGCCCAACAATAACTGCCAAGAAGGTGATGGCTGGCGGTGGCCGTGTATTAGTGGGCTGGGTGGCGGCGCGGGTCAGCATTTTGGCTGTTAGACCGCGCCGCTGCTATCGCTGCCTCGAATTGGGCCATGTTGTGGCCCAGTGTAAGGCCGAGGTTGACCGCAGCGACGAGTGCTATCGCTGTGGTAAAAAGGCCCACAAGGCCAAAGAGTGCACCGCCACTCCACGCTGCACCCGCTGTGCTGCCGCGGGCAAGCCGGCGGACCACCTCTCCGGGGGCAAGGCTTGCGCCAAGCCCCCGTCAAAGTCAGGGGCCAGACGGAAGACCGTTGCGACTGAGGCTAAGGCCCAGCTGCGACCGCCTAGTCCTGAAAAAGGGCCGGTGGAAAGCATGGAGGAAAGTTAGTTAGTATGGCCCTAACTTTCCTCCAGGCGAATCTCAACCACTCCGCCGGTGCTCAGGACCTGTTCCTGCAGTCAATGGCGGAGCGGTCGATACAAGTGGCGGTGGCCGCCGAGCCTTACGCGGTCCCATCCAGATCTGACTGGACGGGGGACCTCGATGGCTTGGTTGCGATCACCACGCAGTCGCCGGCTCACTCCCCTTCTCTTGAAGGAGTGGTGAGAGGAAGGGGTTTTGTGGCGGCTTGTTTGGGCCAAGTCGTCGTCGTGGGGGTGTACCACTCCCGAAACCGGCCGGTTTACGAACTGGAGGCTCTTCTCGGTGAGGTAGGAACCTTGATTGGTCAGACCCGCCCACGCCCCGTTCTCGTACTTGGGGACCTCAATGCCAAATCCACGGCGTGGGGATCCCCGACGACGAACCCTCGGGGCGGCGTCGTGCTCGAGTGGTCGGCCGAGGTGGGCCTCTGCGTAGTGAACCGTGGGACGGAAAATACCTGCGTCCGTCAGTCTGGTGGGTTGATCGTCGATGTGACGCTCGTCACGCCAGACCTCGCCTGCCGCATTCGCGACTGGCAGGTGTTGGTGGACGTGGAGACGCTGTCCGATCACCGGTATATACGGTTCAGCGTCTTCTCGTCCCAGACGAACGAGGTGAGAAGGACGGGAGGTGAGATCGGTCCGCGATGGGCCCTGAAGCGCCTCAACGCCGAAGTGCTGCAGGAGGCAGCCCTCGTCGAAACGTGGAACGGCACTCCTCAGGAACCGGACCCAGTAGACGTGGATGCAATGGCGAACAAGTTGTGCGAGGCAATGTCGCGCGTCTGCGATGCTGCGATGCCGCGCGCGCGAGCCCCACAGCCGAAACGCCAAGTCTACTGGTGGTCGGAGGAGATTGCCGAACTCCGGAAAACGTGCGTGATGAGGCGCCGCCAATACCAGCGGTATCGGAGACGTAGGCGGCAGGAGAACGTGGTGAGCGAGTCGTTCTATGCCGCCTACAGAGAGGCTTCCGGGGCTCTTCGCGTTGCGATAGTTGAGGGCAAGAGACAGGCTTGGCAACAACTGCTGGAGGGGCTAGAGCGCGACCCATGGGGCCGTCCGTACCAGTGGGCAAGGCAGAAGCTTCGCCCCTGGGCTCCCCCCATCACGGCCTCGCTCCAACCGGCAGTGCTGCAGAGAGTGGTTGACGGCTTATTCCCCGGTGCTCCGGGGTCCGACTTTGCGCCCCCCTCGACATCGGCTGATCTCGCCGAAGAGGTGGATGAGCCTGCCCCTGTCTCCGAGGTTGAGCTGGGTGTAGCAGTGCTCAGGATGAGGGCCAAAAACAGAGCGCCTGGGCCTGACGGCATACCGGGTCGCGCATGGGCCCTCTCCTATAAACATCTAGGGGCTTCCCTGAAGGACCTGTTTGACTGGTGCCTCAGGGAAGGCAGATTCCCCAAGAGATGGAGAAGGGGCAGACTCGTCCTCCTAAGGAAAGAGGGTCGTCCAGCGGATGAGCCTTCGGGCTATCGTCCGATCGTGCTGCTTGATGAGGCGGGCAAACTGTTGGAGAGAGTGGTCGCTGCCCGCCTTGTTAGGCACCTCGAGACGACGGGACCGGATCTGGCGCCCAACCAGTTCGGTTTCCGGAGAGGTCGCTCGACGATCGATGCCATATCCCGCGTCCGCGACCTCTCCGAGGAGGCGTGCTCCAGCGGCGGTGTGTTGTTGGCCATTTCGTTGGACATCGCCAACGCATTCAACACACTGCCTTGGAGCACGATACATGCCGGTCTGGAGTACCACAAGGTGCCCCAGTACCTGCGCAGACTCGTCGGGGACTATCTCTCCGATAGAGAGGTAGTCTTCCCGACGACTCTAGGTGAAGGAAGTAGCCCCATGACGCGCGGCGTTCCACAGGGATCGGTCTTAGGTCCACTCCTGTGGAACGTCGGGTACGATTGGGCTCTCCGGGGTGCAAACCTTCGTGGCGTCGGCGTCGTTTGTTACGCTGACGACACGCTGGTTGCCGCCCGGGGAGAAAACTACAGAGATGCTGCGATTCTGGCGACCGCCGGTGTCGCGACGGTCGTTGCCAGAATCCGAATGCTGGGTCTGGAGGTGGCGCTTCACAAATCTGAGGCCATCTGTTTTCATGGTCCTCGGCGGGCGCCACCTGCAGGTTCCACCATTGTGGTTGGTGGAACTTCCATCTCTGTCGGGACGACGCTGAAATATCTCGGTGTCGTCCTCGATGGCAGATGGAACTTCAAGGAGCACGTGCGGCGGCTGTCCCCCAAAATTCTGAGAACAGCCGGCGCACTGAGTCGCCTGCTCCCGAACATCGGAGGCGGGGAGGGAAGCTGCCGCCGCCTCTATACAGCGGTGGTGAGCTCAATGGCTCTGTATGGCGCCCCGATATGGGCGGGTCATCTCGATCGGCAGACCACCGCCGTGCTGATCGGAGCCCAAAGAGTTATGGCGGTGAGAGTGTGTAGGGGGTATCGCACACTCTCTCACGAGGTGGCATGCGTGCTCGCCGGCTCGCTTCCGTGGGACCTCGAGGCTGAAGTCCTGGCCTCAGTCTACTGGCGCAGAGCGCAGGCGCGGGAGCGGGGTGAGCGACCGGCACCAATAGAGGTGGCGCACTGGCGTGATGAGGCCAAGACATCGGCCCTCGCCACGTGGGAGGAACGGCTCCTTGCGGGACCCGTGCAGAGAGGGGAAAGCGCCCGACGACTCCTCGAGGCCATTCGCCCCGTACTCGGAGAGTGGGTCCGAAGGAGGCATGGGAGTCTTTCGTTCCGGCTGACGCAGGTTCTCTCGGGACATGGCTGTTTCGGGAGGTATCTGTGTCGTGTCGCCCGAAGGGAAGACTCCATGGCCTGCCACCAGTGCGGCTTCGCGGTAGACACCGCCCAGCACGCACTGGAGGCATGCCCAGGGGGAGAAGAACCGCGGCGATCACTGGTCGCGGTCGTGGGGACGGACCTCTCCTTATCGGCAATCATTTGTAAGATGGTCGATGATCAGAGGTCGTGGGAGGCGGTGACCTCCTTCTGTGAGACTATTGTTTCGCAGAGGGAGGTAGAGGAGCGGGAGAGAGAAAGGAATCCTCTCTCTCTACCGCTCCGGAGGGCGCGGACACGGAGGCGGGCTAACAGAGCCCGCACTCCGTCTCCGCTCCGAGGGCCTGGGGTGTTGGGTGCGGGGGCACCTGGCACCTCTCAGTGATAGGCCATCGTGAGGTGGTGTAGATGCCCCAAGTGCTCCGGGGCATCACACACGAGGTGTGGGAGGGCTTTTTACACCCTCCCAAGAGGTGGGTCTGCCAAACGGTGGGCTGCGACTCGACGGGAGCTGCGGCGAATGCGCAAGCGGTCCCGCGCCTCCCGTCTTCGGTCGGCGAAGGTGGAGCACCCTGGGTTTTTAGTGGGTATTACGCACCAAAGTAAGGTGTGGAGAGCCCCACATAACCACCCAACCCCCCGGTTCGGTGGTATCCGTAATGGATTTTCCCAGGATAATAAAAAAAAATAAAAAAAAAAAAGGTTAGGTTAGGTTAGGTTAGGTTAGGTTAGGTTAGGTTAGGTTAGGTTAGGTTAGGTTAGGCGTGAATAATTAGCACGGTCGAGCTAGGCTCCTGTGCGTTGTTCCGCCTTCCCATCACCTTGCGGCTTTGCGGCGAAATGCCTAAATCGAAGGCTTTGCGGGACGCCTCCGGGCGTTTCCTTAAAGGCCCTTCTCAGGGCCAACCTGACGACGACGCTTCAGCGTCGGGAGCTAGCTGCGCACCACCTGCAGCTAGCGGGTTGAGGGCGGACGAGCTGTCAGACTCTGACAACGAGTCCGTTGCGTCTGTGTCGGACGCAAGTTCGATGGCGACGGAAGAAGGTCGCCAACAAACGCGCAAGCGGGCCTTCATGAAGGGTGCGTCCGAAGGTTCCTCGGACTCCACAAGGAGTGCCAAGCCGAAGAAGAAGGCAAAGTCCAAAAAGCCTTCTTCTTTGGCTGATACGCACGACGTGGGTCTGGCTGACGCCCAACGTCAGCTAAACCTGGCTCGACGGGTGCGAGTCCAGCAAGAATTGGAGGAGCAGGTTGCCGCCAAGGAGCAACAGGCACGCGTCACTCGGGCCAAGTCCGGGTACGGTGCGTCCAGCGTCCTGTACGCGGACTACACTCTGGGCGAACTTGAGCGGATGGCTCAAGAGGACGAAGGGGAGATTATGGAGCTCGCCTCTAAGTCCACCAACCTAAAAGGGACTTTTCAGAAGTCCCTTAAATGCCGGGCCGCAAGTATGCGCGGCATCGTTCGGGAGCTGGCGCAGCGCACGGCAACCGACGAAACGCGGCAACTGCAAGCGACGGTCGATCGCCTGCAGTCGGAGGTCAGTGAGCTTCACAAAAAGCTGGCGGAAGCTGCGGCCCGACCTACCCAAGCCGTACCGAGACCTGCGGTGGAAGGCCCCTCCAACCTTGAGGATACTATCCGCAAGGTCATCATGGAGGAGAGGGCCTTCACGAGAGCCTGTTTCGCAGGCATAGAGGACCGGCTCTTGCCGGAAAAACGCCTCCGACCACAACTCGCGGCCGACAAGAGGCTGTGCGAGCCGGGGCCATCCACCCCTCAGAGGGAGGACCCCCTTCTGCCCTCCACCACTCTGTCCAACCAGCCGTGGACGGAGGTGGTTAGGAAGGGGAAGGGCAAGGCCAAGAAAAGGGCGGGAACGGTCGCTGTGCTTGCCACCCCCGCCACCACCCCTCCCAGCCCGTCCCAGGAAACTGGTAAGGGTAAGGGAAAGGGGAAGGGGAAAGGCAAGAAGGCCAAGCCCGCCACCGCTGCTCCCGCAGCCAACAGGGCCCCCGCCGGAGTGAGGAAGTTGGTTCCTCCCAAGACCGCGGCCGTCGTAGTGACACTCAGCGCGGAGGCCGCGGAGCGTGGGGAGACGTACGAGTCCGTCCTAAAGCGGGCTCGTACCAACGCCGATCCCACCCAAATGGGGATCGGCACAGTCGTGTGCCGCCGGACCCAAGCCGGAGCTCGAATTTTCGAGTTTCCGGGGGCTCAGGGCAGCGCCAACGCGGACCTCTTCGCAACTAAGTTGCAAGAGGTCATCGCAGACGTGGCCAAGGTCGCGAGGCCCGTAAAATCTGCGGCCTTGGAGGTGACCGGTCTGGACGATTCGGTCACCAAGGAGGAGGTGGTGGCGGCGGTCGCAGCAGCAGGGGGCTGCGACGCCGCAGCGGTACAAGGCCGGGACATCAGACCCGGCCGCGGTGGCATGGGCGCTATTCGCCTCGAGTGCCCAGTCGCCGCGGCTAATGCCGCCCTCGCCAAGGGACGGCTAGTCGTCGGCTTCAGCTCGGGTGTAGTACGAGCACTTGGAAATCAGCCCCTGCGCTGCTACAAGTGCTTCGGAATAGGACACACCCGGGCCCTTTGTCCGTCCAAGGTCGACAGGACGGACTGCTGCTACCGCTGCGGCAAGGCCGGACACAAATCCGCCTCCTGCAAGGCCGCCACTCCGCACTGTGCGGTGTGTGCTGCCAGCGGCCGGCCAGCGAGCCACGTGATGAAGGGGAGGAACTGCAATCCTCCCCCCAAGAAGGGCAGAACGCAGGTGCCGGCCCAGCCTGCTGCAACCGTCACTGCTGAAAATGCAGCGACGGCCGACGACGAGGGGGGTGCGATGATCGAATGATGGATAGGATCGGACATCGCATTCTCCAGGCTAACACCAACCACTGTAAAACAGCCCAGTACCTGTTTATGCAGGCCATGGCTGAGTGGTTGGTGGACGTGGCGGTGGTTGCCGAGCCGTTCTCGGTCCCTGGCCGTTGGCTGGGTGATCAGGACGGCTTGGTAGCATTGGTAGCGCGGTCTTCCACAGACTCCCCTCCCCTCTCGCTCTTAGAGAGGGGACCGGGATACGTGGCCGCCGCGTGGGGAGATATAGCCCTAGTGGGTGTCTATTTCTCCCCTAACCGCCCTTTCTCGGACTTCGAGGATTTCCTCGAAGTCCTCACCGGAGTTGTCGGTAGGGCGGCGCCGCGCCACGTCGCCGTATTGGGCGACCTTAACGCCAAGTCGGCAGCCTGGGGCAACCCGGCCACCCGCTGCAACGTCCAGGGACGCGCCCTCGAGTGTTGGGCAGCATCGTCTGGTCTGTCCCTCCTAAACAGAGGGACAATTCAAACGTGTGTGCGGCGACGGGGAGGGTCAGTGGTTGACGTCTCGTTCGCCACCCCCGTGCTAGCCGCCCGCGTCGTGAACTGGCGGGTAGAGATGTTGGAGACATGGTCGGACCACCGATATGTGCGTTTCGACATCTCCAACCAGAGCCCCCAGGGGACGGCCCGCTCGGGCCAAGCTCCCTTCCCACGGTGGGCTCTCACCCGCCTTGACCGAAAGGCGGCCAAGGAGGCAGCGTTCGTCCAGGACTGGCTTGCACCTCCTGTCGAAGTCCTGGACGTGGACGTCGCAGCGGGCCAGCTAAGGGAGTCTCTGACCGAGGTGTGCAACTCCAGCATGCCTCGGTCTCGCCGCCCACCTCCCCGTCGTGCCGTTTATTGGTGGTCGGAGGAACTGGCGGGGCTCCGAGCCGCCTGTGTGGTGGCTAGGAGGGCCTACACGCGGAGCCGAAGACGTAGCTCACGAGACCCGGCTAACGAGGACCACCTCTACACGACGTACGTAGAGGCGAAAACGGTCCTCAAGTCGGCCATCATCGCCGCTGACGACGCGGCGAGAGCCGAGATGCTGGAGGGCCTCGACAGGGACCCTTTTGGGAGACCATACAAGGCGGCGCGGAACAAACTGCGCCCCTTTGGTCCCCCACTGACGGAGACCCTTGAGCCGTCACTGCTGGATGGGGTGGTCCGGTCCCTGTTTCCATGCAGGGCCAACAACTTCACCCCACCAGTGATGGACCCCCCGCGAGGGACGGGTCCGTCAGAGGAAGAGGAGGTCCCTCCAGTGACGTCAGCGGAATTCGGGGCGGCGGCTCTTCGCCTCCGCGCTAAGAAGACGGCCCCCGGACCGGACGGCGTCCCTGCACGGGTGGTGGCCATAGCCGCCTTCCAAATGGAGGAGAGGTTTCGGGACCTCTTCAGCGCGTGTCTCACGTCTGGGAGGTTCCCGAAACCATGGAAGGAGGGGCAGCTGTGCCTTCTCCGTAAAGAGGGTCGCCCGGCGGACTCCCCTTCGGCATACCGGCCCATCGTACTGCTCGATGAGGTCGGTAAGTTGTTCGAGGGGATCATCGCCACCCGGCTGAACAACCACCTGCGGGGAGTTGGGCCGGACCTGTCGGACGCCCAATTTGGATTCCGATGGGGGCGATCGACAGTGGACGCGCTGGCCCGACTCAAGGGCCAAGTGGAGGCGGCAGTCGGGACGGGGGAAGGGGTGCTGGCCGTGTCATTTGATATAGCCAACGCCTTCAACTCCGTCCCCCATTCGACAATATTGGAGGCACTCCGGTACCATGGAGTGCCACAATACCTGAGGGCCCTCTTGGCCAGCTACTTGGCGGACCGAGCTGTCCTCCTCGTGGACAAAACGGGCATAGTCCGCCGGTACGGCGCAGAGTCCGGTGTTCCACAGGGGTCGGTCCTGGGACCACTCCTGTGGAACATAGGCTTTAACTGGCTCCTGCGGGGAACCCTTCTCCGAGGCACGAGTGTCATCTGCTACGCGGATGACACTCTCCTCACTGCCCGGGGGAGGGACTTTAGAGAGGCGGCAAGTCTGGCCTCGGCTGGCGGATCCTTGGTTGCGGGAAGGATCCGCCGCCTAGGATTGAGGGTGGCGCTGCATAAAACCGAGGCCGTGTTCTTCCACGGGCCAAGGCAGCGCACCCCGCCTGACGCCCACATTGTCGTGGAGGGCGTCAGGATTGAAGTGAAGGCCCAGATGAAATATCTGGGCCTTATAATCGACAGCAGGTGGCGCTTCGGCCCACACTTCAGCGGGCTGTCAGCACGCCTGCTGAAGGCCGCGGACGCCCTCTCTTGGCTCCTCCCAAACTTGGGGGGGCCCAAGGCGCGATGCCGGCGACTGTATGCCGGCATCTTGAAGAGCATGGCCCTGTATGGGGCCCCCATCTGGGCGGACTCCCTCAACAGGAGGGAGAATGCCACTGCAATCCGCAGGCCCCAAAGGGCCATTGCACTGCGGGTTGCAAGGGCCTACCGCTCGGTGGGCTTTGCGGCGGCGTGCGCTCTGGCTAGCACCCCTCCTTGGGAGCTCGAGGCGTGGGTGCTCGCTAGAGTGTACGAGTGGGCAGCGGGGCGTAAGGCGCTCGGTGAGCACCCCACCCCGGAAGAGCGGGAAGCGGTCCGGCGAGAGTCGAGGGACGCAGTCATCCACCATTGGGTGGAGGACCTCGCCATCGCTCCGTTCGGCCGCCGAACGTTGGACGCGCTCGGGCCGGTCCTGCGAGACTGGCTCGAGCGGTCCCATGGTTTCCTCTCGTTCCGTCTGGTGCAGGTATTATCCGGGCATGGGTGCTTTGGATCTTGCCTGCACCGGATCGGAAGAGAGGAGACCCCGAGGTGCCATCACTGTGGCGCGGCAGAAGACACGGCGCAGCACACCCTCGAGGTGTGTCCGTCATGGTCCCAGCCGCGCCGCAGTTTGATCGCGGTGGTTGGGCAGGACCTTTCGCTTCCCGGCGTGGTCAATTCTATGCTGGGAAGTGAGGGGGCCTGGGCAGCAGTCGCCTCCTTCTGCGAGGACGTCATGTCCCAGAAGGAGGTGGCGGAGCGTGCGCGGGAGGAAGATCCCCTCGCGGCACCGCTCCGTAGGCGTAGAAGGGGTGGGAGAAGGCGATTGAACAATCGTCGTTTTCTCTCACCTGGTGGTGAATAGCGGGCGAAAGGCGCGGGGGCGTCTTCGCCCGTATTGCACAATTCACCACCCACGTCGGGCGAGAATGGCTGAGCACTCGCAGTCATTCTCGGGCCCCCCTCCTCCGGGGGGAGTGGCGTGAAGGCCCCGCTGTAAAGGCGGGCGGTCGTCAGGGGGGACTGGATGTAAAGGCTCTGCCGGTTTCCCAGTCCTCCCTCCACACAGACGATGCGGGAGTGCCGCTGGGTTGTTTAGTGGGTATACCGGGCCACCGGGGAGTCCCACATAACCCTCCCACCCCCGATGGGAGGGTATGCGTAATGCATTTTTCCCAGCGTCAAAAAAAAAAAAAAAAAAAAAAAAGGTTAGGTTAGGTTAGGTTAGGTTAGGTTAGGTTAGGTTAGGTTAGGTTAGGTTAGGTTAGGTTAGGTTAGGTTAGGTTAGGTTATGCGGTAGTGGGCGCATACTTCTCCCCCAACAGAACCGCTGCAGAGCTGGAGGTCTTTATGGACCTCCTAGCCGCGGCGGTTAGAAGGCAGGTGCCACGTCAGGTCCTCTTTATGGGGGACCTGAACGCCAAGGCCCGGGACTGGGGCAACCCCTCTACCGACACTCGTGGGGAGATTGTCAGGGAGTGGGGGGTTGCCACGGGACTGACCCTCTTGAATAGAGGGTCGGCCCACACGTGCGTGCGACAGCGAGGGGGGTCCGTGGTGGACGTATCGTTCGCCACCCCCGCTGTCGCAGCACGTGTCCAGTCGTGGAGGGTGATGTCGGAGGTGGAGACTCTCTCGGACCATAAATACATATGGTTCGAGATCTCCTCCACCACCGACATCCAAGGGGGGCAAGTGGCGCGAGCGGACTTCCCGCGCTGGGCGATCTCTCGCCTCGACGCCGAGGTGGCGTCCGAGGCGGCGATCGTCCAGTCGTGGTTCGCCGCGCCCACACACCCGGAGGCGGAAGTCGCAGCGAGCCGCTTCCGGGAGGCGGTGACCGCGGTGTGCGACGCCGCCATGCCGAGGTGCAGACGCCTCCCGGGCCGCCGGGAGGTCTATTGGTGGAGCTCGGAGATAGCGGATCTCCGAGCCGCCTGCTCGGCGGCGCGCCGCTCCTACGCACACCGTAGGAGGCGACGTCACGGGCGGACCGACGGCGAGCTGTCAGCCGAGGAGCTGACAGCCGAGGAGCAGCTGTACAGCTCCTACCGCGAGGCGAAGCGGGAGCTGCAGCTGGCCATCGGTCGGGCCAAGGAGCGGTCCTGGCGCGAGGCCCTGGAGGGCCTCGATAGGGATCCGTGGGGGCGCCCGTACAGAGCGGCCCGGAAGAAATTCCGGGGCCAGGCACCCCCGGTTGCGGAGTCCCTGGAGCCGGAGATCCTGGGCGGGGTGTTGGAGGGGCTTTTCCCCGCCATCGACCCCCACCACACCCCGCCCGCGATGGCGGCGCCCTCCTCGCCGGTCGAGGAGGTGGACCCGGACTCCATCCCACCTGTCTCAGAGGTGGAGATGGAGTTGGCCGTCGGCCGCCTGAGCGGCAAACGGACGGCGCCGGGTCCGGACGGGATCCCGAAGAGGGTCCTGAGGATCGCCCTCAGGGAGATGGGCGATCGGCTTCGGGAGCTGTTCGACGTGTGCATCACGTCCGGACGGTTCCCGAAGCTGTGGAAGGACGGCCGGCTGTGCCTGTTGCGGAAGGAGGGTCGTGCCGCAGACTCGCCTTCCGCATACAGGCCAATAGTGCTGCTCGACGACGCGGGGAAGCTGCTGGAAAGAGTGGTGGCTTCCCGCGTCGTCCGGCACCTAGGCGGCACTGGGCCTCAGTTGTCGGAGGCCCAGTTTGGGTTCAGAGCGAGGCGGTCAACGATTGACGCCTTGCTCTGGCTCAAGGGGTGGACGCAGGAGGCGGTCCGGGAGGGGGATAAGGCGTTGGCTGTCTCGCTGGACATTGCCAACGCCTTCAACAGTCTGCCGCACGGAACGATACAGGAGGCGCTCCGTTACCACGGGGTGCCCCTGTATCTGCGGAGGCTGTTGGCGGACTACCTCCAGGACCGCGAAGTCCTGGTGGAGGGACGCGACGGTCTGAGACGCCGTCGCGTCGTCCGCGGGGTTCCGCAGGGGTCGGTGCTGGGACCGCTCCTGTGGAACATCGGCTACGACTGGGTCCTCCGTGGCACGCTGCCCGCCAACATGCGGGTTGCGTGCTACGCGGACGACACCCTGGTCGTAGTCAGGGGGAGGGACCTGAGGGAGACGGTGCGGTTGGCCGAGGTGGGCACGGCCCACGTGATCGACCGCATCCGCTCCCTCGGGCTGGGAGTGGCCCTCTCCAAGACCGAGGCCCTGTTGTTCCACGGGCCTCGGGGGGGACCCCCGCCAGGGACCAGAGTGGTCCTGGACGGAGTCCCGGTCCGGGTTGGGACCCAGATGAAATATCTGGGTCTCATCCTGGACGGACGGTGGACTTTCGGGGCCCACTTTACCCAGCTGGCCCCGAGAGTCCTGGGAGCCGCCGCCGCACTGGGGAGGCTGCTGCCCAACGTGGGCGGCCCGAGCGCCACGTGTCGCCGTTTATACTCCGGAGTAATCCGGAGTATGGCCACCTACGGGGCACCGGTCTGGGTGGATGCCCTCGGTCGCAGTAACATGACCCTGCTGCGACAACCGCAGCGGGTCATTGCGACGAGGGTGATCCGCGGGTACCGGACGGTGTCCTGGACGGCAGCATGCGTGCTGGCCGGCGATCCCCCCTGGGCTCTCCAAGCGGAGATCCTCGCCGAAGTTTACCACACCTGGAGTGGGATCGGGTGGAGGGCCTACGGCGACAGGCGCGGGCCGCCATGTTGAGGCGGTGGGCGGAGGACCTGGCTCCACCGGTCCCTGGTCAGTGGACGGTGGAGGCCATTCGCCCGGTCCTCCGTGACTGGGTGCGGCGGCGATTCGGGTCGCTTACGTTCCGACTGGTGCAGGTGCTTTCCGGACATGGATGTTTCGGAAAGTACCTGTACCAGATCGCGAGACGGGAGGCGACCCCGGCCTGCCACGAATGTGGTGCGCCGGAGGATACGGCGCACCACACGCTGGAGGTGTGTGCCGCGTGGGGTCCCATGCGACACACACTTTCAGCCACCCTGGGAGGGGACCTCTCGCTGCCGAGCGTGGTCAACGCCATGCTCGACGGCGACAGGGAGTGGCAGGCGATGGTCTCCTTCTGCGAACAGGTGATGTCGCAGAAGGAGGCCGCGGAGAGGGTCAGAGAGGACGATGCCCGCTCTGACCCGATCCGCCGGAGGCGAAGGGGGGGTAGGAGGGGGCGGTTTGCCCGCCTTCTTCGACTTCCCCTGTAGTGGAGCCACCTGGTGGAGAGTCGGGGGACTCTCCGCCGGCTTGCACGGCTCCACTCGTCTGAGGGGTGGTCCTGGTGAGCAGTGACCACCCCTCCTTGGCCGGGGCCTGGACATGGGTTCCAGGCCAACCGCCGGGGCCAGATGGTGAATGCTAACGCGACCCCATCTCGGCCCCACGAAGGCGGGCGACTGCTCATAGTGGGTTTTTAGTGGGTTCGAGTCCCACATACCCCCTTCCACCACCCCCATGGTGGAAGGGAAATGCGAGGGCATTTTCCCACTTAAAAAAAAAAAAAAAAAAAAAGGTTAGGTTAGGTTAGGTTAGGTTAGGTTAGGTTAGGTTAGGTTAGGTTAGGTTAGGTTAGGTTAGGTTAGGTTAGGTTAGGTTAGGTTAGGTTAGCAGTATGCTACTGTGGCTCGCGCCAGAGCATCCCACTTCCGCCTTACTGCGCATTCTTGGCTGAACGCGTTGTGCTCCGATGCGTCGAGCTTCGCATGCCTACAGTTGCAACATGATGGGGCCGCTCCGGCGAGCCAATCCGCGCAGTCAGCCTTCATGTGCGGCCCACCGCAGTGGCTGCACTTCGCGATTTCCACTTTACAGTAGCGCCTGCCGTGCCCGTATCCCAGACACTGCGTGCACTGCACTAGGGGAGACTGGTCTGTCACGCGTACTCTTTGGAGGTCAATATGGGCTTCGCCAGCTTCAATCAGCAGGTTCCATACCTTCGGAGAGACACGAAGCACGATGTGGCATGCGTGTGGGTTTCTGGCTCTCCTCCGGTATCTCACCTCTATTCTGTCGTCCTCTGTGCTGAGGTTTCCAAGGATGTGTCCGTTTTGGTTTCTCAGGGCACTCAGGACGTCTTCGTCTTTATTATATTGGAGCACGTCCTTTAAAACCAGAAGTGGGTCTTTGTTCTTGACCTCCTCAACACAGAGGTGCGATTCTACTTTCTTTAGCCTTTCCTTTACCTTTTTCCGTTCGTCCTCCGTCTTGCACCCTATGATAATCTTCCTATCCTTTGCCTTCCTCACTCTATCCACCTTTATCCATCCATCCTTGGCGTTAACTGCCTCTCTCACTCTGCTTAATACCTCCTCTCCGGTTTCCGTTTCATCCTTGGAGGAAATGATGACTGAATGCAGCGCTGTATGGCTGCTTGGCTGCTTCTTCGTGGGACCAGCTGTCACTCCAGCATACGTGATTCCCTCAAGGGTCTTCTGGTACTTACTCATTTCCTCCTTGAGCCCCTCTATCCTTTCATTGCTGTCTATGATGAGCCTGCTGTGTTCCTCTAGTCTCCTTATCAGTTCGGGTTCCACTCCAGATGAGGGAGGGGTAGAGAGGGGTATCTCTTTCTCTCCTTCTTTCTCCTGCCTTTTTCCTCCCTTCCTGTTCTCCTCCTCCGCCTCCTTCACCAGCTTGAACAGACGCTCTACCGCTATGGTGACGTCCGTTTTAATGTCGGTTCTTAGGTTTCGAGCAGTTCCTAGTTGCAGCTTTGCTTTGTTTAAGCAAGCTCGGGCCTCTGCCACTCGGTTGGCGTATTGGGGCTTTTCCACCTTTTGCGGGCTTTTTTGTGTCTCAGCTGATGTTCTGCGCGTTTGGACGTTGGCCGAGTTTGAGGGTCCCGCTGAGGCATCGACCGATGTTCTGCGCGTTTGCGAGTTTGAGAGTCCCGATGGGCCTGGTGTCAGCTTTTTCGGGGAGGTCTTTTCCCTTTGCTGGGCGTCAGTTTTCCCCGATTCCCACTCTCCTATACTTCTTCTGACTTTCGATTTTTGGGTCGGTTCGTGGGAAAGTCCTGCATTCTCCGTCACTTCCGGTGACTTTTGTGTGTCGGGGTTTCCGTTATTAACCATTTTTGCCGGTGTGCGGAATCCAAACATATTTGGTCAGTCACGCAGTTAACACGAGATACACAATAATAAACAATACACGAGCAATATTAAATAGGTAGTAAATGAAGTTTGTAAAAGTTATAAAATTAAATTATTATTATTGTTATTTTTCTCTATAATATGTAGAGTTTTAGGTCAGGGATGGATGTCTTCAACCAACTAGCGTCAATCTTATACTAAAACGAGTATTTATCAAAAAAAATTTTAAGGTAGAGTCTTGCTCTACTTTTCTCCACTAATAAATAAAACTTAAATATACGATGTTTTTGCATATACTACGTATACGTAGTATATGCAGGACCTGTCAAAAATGCGCTAGCACGTACGGTTTCGGAGATATGAGGCTATTTGTGTTTTTTTTTAAAATTTTCCAAATTTAGGGGGGGAGTTAGGGGGGGATCTACTAGACCTATGTGTGTCTAGCGTTCTTGTATATTATACTACGTATAATATTCAAACTCTTGTCAAATTTGACCTATCTCCAACCGTTTTCGAGAAACAAGCACTTTAAGTGTTTTGCGGTTGGTATTTTGACACTAAATATCCGCGCTTGGAAACGGATGGTCTTAAAAATCTATTTTTTTCACCAAAAAGTAAGACAACATGGGGACAATAAATACATAAAATTTAAGCCTATGTTGTCGCTGAAGATTAATAATAAAAACACTTACGGTAAATCACAAAACAGCACATACATTTAAGAGTCAATATCTCCGTCAATTAATGTCCAAATTAAATTCTGAAGGTGCCTCCCTGCTGCTCGCCACTGCGCCCTGAGAATCCCGTTCTTGTATTTAGTCCAGCGGCTCGGGTCACCGACCTCGTGGCCACGTGGTTTTTGTTTTTTTGCCGATATCCCAGCGCTCCTGCGCGGGAAAAATCGGCAAAAGGTGTCGAATTGAAGGTCTTCTCCGGGCCCTTCAGAGGGCACCAAAAAATGTATAGGTTGTCGCTGCCGATCCCGAGAAAAAACACTTTTTGTTTTTAACTTTCACTTTTTTGCCAATAACTTTTTGGCCACTTGTTTCAGCACTGCGCGGTTTGCACCAGAGTGTGCGTCTTGAGCGCCCGCGTATTTTAACGTATCACAAGGGTACTTTTTCTATTTTTCGCGATTTTTCGAGCGTGGAGAGGCTTTAAATCGTGGCGCTCTCGACTGCGGATCGAGGCAGACTGGTTAGGTTAGGTTAGGTTAGGTTAGGTTAGGTTAGGTTAGGTTAGGTTAGGTTGGGGTACTGGGTCGGATAACCTCCTCGTGGTGTACCCTGGGTGCCGTCGATCACTTCCCACTTGTGGGAAGTGATCGACGGCAGCGAATAATCCGACACGAGGGTGTCCTCCGCGTGTCCCTATGATATATGCATAGGGCACAGTGGATGGACAGGCGGTCGTCCGCGTGGCGGAGTCCCAGTGAGGGACTCAGCGGACCTCCGGGTCGTGGGATGGCCGGCCTTCAAGGCTGGCGGCGCGGCAGGGAGGGTCAACTCGGCCACCCTGTCGGGCAGTGGGATCAGATGAGGGTCTGGGGGCTGGGAACGTAGGGGCGTTCAACCGGCCTCCATTGCACAGACCCTCATCCCCGCCGAACGGCGGGAACAGCCTGGCGACCCAGCTGTTCCCGCCATCCCCCCCCAGTCACACTGGGGGGGCCTGTGGGGCCCCTGTAAAGGGGCAATCGCTGGTGGTGTTGTGGCGGTAAAGGCTTTAGCCGGATTCCCACGACACCACCACTCGGCGATAGCGGGTCACTGCGGAGTTTAGTGGGTATTGCCTGTCGCTAGGACGGGTTGAGTCCCACACACGGCCTCGTCCCCAACGAGGCTATGGTGCCTAAACGCATTCTCCGCATAAAAAAAAAAAAAAAAAAAAAAAAAAGGTTAGGTTAGGTTAGGTTAGGTTAGGTTAGGTTAGGTTAGGTTAGGTTAGGTTAGGTTAGGTTAGGTTAGGTTAGGTTAGGTTAGGTTAGGTTAGGTTAGGTTAGGTTAGGTTAGGTTAGGTTAGGTTAGGTTAGGTTAGGTTAGGTTAGGTTAGGTTAGGTTAGGTTAGGTTAGGTTAGGTTAGGTTAGGTTAGGTTAGGTTAGGTTAGGTTAGGTTAGGTTAGGTTAGGTTAGGTTAGGTTAGGTTAGGTTAGGTTAGGTTAGGTTAGGTTAGGTTAGGTTAGGTTAGGTTAGGTTAGGTTAGGTTAGGTTAGGTTAGGTTAGGTTAGGTTAGGTTAGGTTAGGTTAGGTTAGGTTAGGTTAGGTTAGGTTAGGTTAGGTTAGGTTAGGTTAGGTTAGGTTAGGTTAGGTTAGGTTAGGTTAGGTTAGGTTAGGTTAGGTTAGGTTAGGTTAGGTTAGGTTAGGTTAGGTTAGGTTAGGTTAGGTTAGGTTAGGTTAGGTTAGGTTAGGTTAGGTTAGGTTAGGTTAGGTTAGGTTAGGTTAGGTTAGGTTAGGTTAGGTTAGGTTAGGTTAGGTTAGGTTAGGTTAGGTTAGGTTAGGTTAGGTTAGGTTAGGTTAGGTTAGGTTAGGTTAGGTTAGGTTAGGTTAGGTTAGGTTAGGTTAGGTTAGGTTAGGTTAGGTTAGGTTAGGTTAGGTTAGGTTAGGTTAGGTTAGGTTAGGTTAGGTTAGGTTAGGTTAGGTTAGGTTAGGTTAGGTTAGGTTAGGTTAGGTTAGGTTAGGTTAGGTTAGGTTAGGTTAGGTTAGGTTAGGTTAGGTTAGGTTAGGTTAGGTTAGGTTAGGTTAGGTTAGGTTAGGTTAGGTTAGGTTAGGTTAGGTTAGGTTAGGTTAGGTTAGGTTAGGTTAGGTTAGGTTAGGTTAGGTTAGGTTAGGTTAGGTTAGGTTAGGTTAGGTTAGGTTAGGTTAGGTTAGGTTAGGTTAGGTTAGGTTAGGTTAGGTTAGGTTAGGTTAGGTTAGGTTAGGTTAGGTTAGGTTAGGTTAGGTTAGGTTAGGTTAGGTTAGGTTAGGTTAGGTTAGGTTAGGTTAGGTTAGGTTAGGTTAGGTTAGGTTAGGTTAGGTTAGGTTAGGTTAGGTTAGGTTAGGTTAGGTTAGGTTAGGTTAGGTTAGGTTAGGTTAGGTTAGGTTAGGTTAGGTTAGGTTAGGTTAGGTTAGGTTAGGTTAGGTTAGGTTAGGTTAGGTTAGGTTAGGTTAGGTTAGGTTAGGTTAGGTTAGGTTAGGTTAGGTTAGGTTAGGTTAGGTTAGGTTAGGTTAGGTTAGGTTAGGTTAGGTTAGGTTAGGTTAGGTTAGGTTAGGTTAGGTTAGGTTAGGTTAGGTTAGGTTAGGTTAGGTTAGGTTAGGTTAGGTTAGGTTAGGTTAGGTTAGGTTAGGTTAGGTTAGGTTAGGTTAGGTTAGGTTAGGTTAGGTTAGGTTAGGTTAGGTTAGGTTAGGTTAGGTTAGGTTAGGTTAGGTTAGGTTAGGTTAGGTTAGGTTAGGTTAGGTTAGGTTAGGTTAGGTTAGGTTAGGTTAGGTTAGGTTAGGTTAGGTTAGGTTAGGTTAGGTTAGGTTAGGTTAGGTTAGGTTAGGTTAGGTTAGGTTAGGTTAGGTTAGGTTAGGTTAGGTTAGGTTAGGTTAGGTTAGGTTAGGTTAGGTTAGGTTAGGTTAGGTTAGGTTAGGTTAGGTTAGGTTAGGTTAGGTTAGGTTAGGTTAGGTTAGGTTAGGTTAGGTTAGGTTAGGTTAGGTTAGGTTAGGTTAGGTTAGGTTAGGTTAGGTTAGGTTAGGTTAGGTTAGGTTAGGTTAGGTTAGGTTAGGTTAGGTTAGGTTAGGTTAGGTTAGGTTAGGTTAGGTTAGGTTAGGTTAGGTTAGGTTAGGTTAGGTTAGGTTAGGTTAGGTTAGGTTAGGTTAGGTTAGGTTAGGTTAGGTTAGGTTAGGTTAGGTTAGGTTAGGTTAGGTTAGGTTAGGTTAGGTTAGGTTAGGTTAGGTTAGGTTAGGTTAGGTTAGGTTAGGTTAGGTTAGGTTAGGTTAGGTTAGGTTAGGTTAGGTTAGGTTAGGTTAGGTTAGGTTAGGTTAGGTTAGGTTAGGTTAGGTTAGGTTAGGTTAGGTTAGGTTAGGTTAGGTTAGGTTAGGTTAGGTTAGGTTAGGTTAGGTTAGGTTAGGTTAGGTTAGGTTAGGTTAGGTTAGGTTAGGTTAGGTTAGGTTAGGTTAGGTTAGGTTAGGTTAGGTTAGGTTAGGTTAGGTTAGGTTAGGTTAGGTTAGGTTAGGTTAGGTTAGGTTAGGTTAGGTTAGGTTAGGTTAGGTTAGGTTAGGTTAGGTTAGGTTAGGTTAGGTTAGGTTAGGTTAGGTTAGGTTAGGTTAGGTTAGGTTAGGTTAGGTTAGGTTAGGTTAGGTTAGGTTAGGTTAGGTTAGGTTAGGTTAGGTTAGGTTAGGTTAGGTTAGGTTAGGTTAGGTTAGGTTAGGTTAGGTTAGGTTAGGTTAGGTTAGGTTAGGTTAGGTTAGGTTAGGTTAGGTTAGGTTAGGTTAGGTTAGGTTAGGTTAGGTTAGGTTAGGTTAGGTTAGGTTAGGTTAGGTTAGGTTAGGTTAGGTTAGGTTAGGTTAGGTTAGGTTAGGTTAGGTTAGGTTAGGTTAGGTTAGGTTAGGTTAGGTTAGGTTAGGTTAGGTTAGGTTAGGTTAGGTTAGGTTAGGTTAGGTTTTTTTTTTTTTTTTTTTTTTTTTTTTTTTCCGGCATCACTAAACCGGGCGTAGGCGACCCTCTGACTTAGACGTCAGAGTCTTTTATTCTCTTTTTTATATTTATTTCTCTGGGTTTTATTTTTTACCCTTTTACTTTATCTTATGTACTAGAGGCATGTTGATAAGCAACGCAATATCATCTAATTATCTTGGGGTTCTACTTGTTTCACTAGAAGGAGGACAGGCTTTTATATTTTGTCCTTTACAGTTCGATATGCAACAATGACATGGTAGAGTTTCAGCCTGAAAACTCTTCGGCTTTTTCAAGCCGCAACTCTACCCTGTCTTACAGTCTTACAACATACAGCAGTCCTAGGAAATCTTAGCCTAGTACGAGTTCTACTAACTCAATGTAATTTTATACAGTGTCTATTATTAACTACCTTACTTTTTTAGTTCCTATGCCTGTTGTGTATATACTCAGATATACACTTATCATAGTTCTTTATTATCTAGGTTATATAGTCTATTCTATGTCTAACAGTTTTATTTAGAGTCTACATTAATATGGCTGATTTCATGTATATTCTATAATATGCATGAGCAACAATTTTATTTATCTCTATTTCTTATAATTACCTTATTTGCTATTTTGATACAGAATTTAATAAACTTATCTCTAACCTGATTATTTATTATGTATTTATTAACATTTTCTGGCTTGATTTCTATGTCTAATTCCTGTTCGACCTCATATCTCTCCCTGCCGAAGACCGGACATTCAAAAATTATGTGTTCTATTGACTCATGTTTTGTTGGTTCGCAGATACACGCCGGACTCTCCTTGCACTTGAAGCGAAACAAGTACTCGGAGAATCCGCCGTGTCCGGTCATTACCTGAGTGGTCATACCGTTTGGGATCATGTGTTTAATAATTTTGAACGCCCCGGTGGCGTCTGGGAAGAATATCTTCGTCACTCCGGCTGTTGTACCCGTCGTGTACCTCCTGTTCCACTCGTCAAGAGTTCCTTGTCGGATCTGTCGCTTGACGTGCGAAACAGGGCAGGCGTCGTATTTTGGCTTCGTTTTTGATTTTAGTGCCGCTTCTTTCGCCAGCGCGTCAGCTCTCTCATTCCCCTCTAGTCCTGCATGGGCTCTGATCCAGAAGAGATCCACTTCCTTGTTCTGCTTCCTGCTGGTTTTCAGGTTTGAGCGGATTTTCACAGCAAGTGGGTGAGTGGAACTCTTGTTTACGATGGCTTGGAGTGAGGATCTAGAGTCGCTATATACACCGATGCGGGTTTCAGAGCTGTTTATTATTTCCTCCGTTGCTTTGCATATGGCCAGCAATTCAGCCTGGTAGACCGAGCAGTACGATGAGAGCTTCAGCTTGTGAGTTTTTGTCTCGGCCCCATTTGTCCATATGGACAATGCGGCTCCGACTTGACCCTCAAGCTTACTACCATCTGTGAACATCCGGACTGCGTAATCGCTGTGGATGTCCACCTGCTCTTGGTTTTCCAGGCATACGAATCCCATGGCCATATGTTCTGCAGGGTGGGGTTGCTCAGTGTATGCCGTCATCCTCTCCACTTCCCTGTCCGCTAGTGCCGGTCGGGTGACACCTCTCCGTGCCTCATACAGGGCGGCTGCCTCCTGTATTCTGAGGTCGAGAGGTAGAATGCCGCTCAGCACCAGCGCAGAGTTTAGGGAGACCGTTCTATATGCCCGGCATACCTTCTGTGCGAATCCGCGTTGTGTGTTGTTGAGAAGCTTTTGGACGCATAGCTTTCTCGTCGCTGGAGCCCAGGCACTAGACGCGTACATCACGACTGGTTCCACTACTGCCGTGTATATGGTTCGCACGACCTCTGGGTGGAGACCCCAGCTGATCCTGGCGGCTTTTGATAGATGTTTATAGATGTTTTGAGCTTTTTTACAGGCTTTAGCTGCGTGTTTGTTGAATGTTAGCTTTTCATCTATCACTAGCCCCAGGATCGTGATCTCCTTGGACATGACAATGTCGATCCCGCCCATCGTCAGGCGCGGGGTGTCAAATTTAAGTTTCCTCGTCACCACCATCGCGTTCGTCTTGTGTGGTGCGAACTTCAACTTATTTTTGACACCCCACTCCCGGACACGGGCGAGCGCGTCATTGGCATGTCCTTGGACTTCTGCGCCGGTGTCTCCATCGAATACCATAACCACGTCGTCTGCGAACGCCTGCACATAGTGTCCGTGCAGGTGCAGCTCCTTTAGGAGTGGGTCTAATAGCAGGTTCCAGAGTATGGGTCCACCGATTGAACCTTGTACGCAGCCTTTTTCGGTAGTTTTTTGGACTTCTTCGCCTGCATATCGGACTCGGACCCTCCTCTCCTCCAGGTAGCTGTCCATAAGCCTTCTGACGTTTATTGGGCATCCTTCCTCAGCCAGCCGGACTCTTACTGCGGGCCACCATGCGTTGTCAAACGCTCCCTCTATATCCAGGGAGACCACAGTCGTGACCTTCTTCTGTTGAAGTCGGTCCCGTATGTGTCCTACCAGGTCATAGAGGGCGTCCTCCGTGCTCTTCTGGGGCATAAATCCGTACTGGCGAGTACTGAGCCTGGGTAATACGTGCCATTTTACCCTTCCTATTGCCATCTTCTCCAGTACTTTCCCAAGTACAGGGAGTAGGCCTATTGGTCTGTATGATTTCGGACTTTGGTAGTTCTCCTTCCCCGGCTTTCTTAGTGCGACCACCGTTGCTTCTTTCCATGGTCGTGGGAAGTGTCCGAGTTCGAGACATTTGTTCGCTATAGACCTGAAGGCTTCTGGGTTGTTTCTAATCGCGTGGAGGCATATGTCTGGTGTGAAACCGTCTATTCCAGGGGCCTTCTTTGGGTTGAAACTCTCTGCCGCTGTTAGTACTTCTTCCATAGTAAACGGTGGGTCATGTTTCTCATCATGACCCGGTCCGTTTACTTTTACCGCTAACTCCCTAGTCTGCTTGTGATCCGCGTTATCCTTCTCGTGCTCATCTTCAGGATAAAAGGTTTCTGAGAGCAGTTTCGCGGATTGCTTTGGCGTTAGCGGTTTTCCGTCTTTTTCCAGCGGCAGGTCCTCTTGTCTGGTTGTGGTTCTTCCTATTACCCTGTATATTCCGTCCCACATCCCCTCTCTGTCTTGTTTACCGCAGAAGTCCTTCCAGCTGTCTATCTGTGCTTTTTTGACCTTTAACTCATACTCTTCTTTTGTTTTCAGGTACTCTCGGACTACTTTCTCCCTTCGGACTGGCGCTGCGCAACGGATTCTCCTCTTCTTCGTTCGGACTTCTCTCTTCAGGCGGGCGAGCTCCTCCGACCACCATGGCAAGGTAAATTGCACGTTTGTTTTCTTTTTCGGGATAGCGTGGTTGCATGCTTTGCTAATCGTGTCTATGTACATGTCAGTCGTCTGTTCTAGTCGTCTGGTTTCTGTAATGATGTCTATTCTGTCACTGTCAATTTCTGAGTCTTGCTGTAATTGGGTCAGTTTCTCATGAAACTGATCCCAATTTGCCTTCCTCGTGTTGTACAGTCTAGTCGTTCGATTTATGTGCATGCCCTGGTTAGGTTAGGTTAGGTTAGGTTAGGTTAGGTTAGGTTAGGTTAGGTTAGGTTAGGTTAGGTTAGGTTAGGTTAGGTTAGGTTAGGTTAGGTTAGGTTAGGTTAGGTTAGGTTAGGTTAGGTTAGGTTAGGTTAGGTTAGGTTAGGTTAGGTTAG